>CM071599.1:116188677-121188677 GCA_036435485.1 Saposhnikovia divaricata | reverse complement strand
TTCGCGTTTAACCTTGATTCAAACATTTTTATAAAATTGAAAAACGATCCGTTTGACATATGGTTTTCTTTCATACCTTCCTTATGACCCCTAGTATTTATTTACCAAAATTCACCACTGAGTAACATGTTTTACGAGGGTTCAATTGAAGTTACGAACATTTACTTACGGTTTTGAACCAATTTTAGTAATTTGACCATAACTCCTAAACCGTAAGTCAGAATGTTTCGATTCTCATGCCAAAACGATCTATGGCTCGAGATCTACATGGACTAGTCATAATATTACCAAGGTCAGGAAATTATATTTACTGTCATGCTCGGTTTCTAAGTGTTAACAAAAATTTGGCATTACGACGGCTATAAACTAACGATTTCCAAAATTAATATCATGATCTAAACATCAATCAACAACCAATATACCAAGATCTCATGATCATCATCTGAACTAAGCCATAATCTTCCAAGGACAAGTCATATCCATCAAAGTTTGATTATGGCCAAAACAACAACAACAATCAACTCCAAATACATGGATCTATACATACTAACATCTCCTCATCTTATAATCATCAAAACATCCATTAAAACTCAAAATAAAAACTAGGGTTCTTGAAGTTTATACCTTCCTTGGAGTGTGTATGCACTTAGTAAGCCTTTTCTAGTCCTTAGATTACCTTAACAAAGCTTGGATCATCCAAACAAAACAAGAAATCAAAGTTAGTCTCTTGAAATCACTATTCACCCTAGGCTTGGATGATTTATTTGAAAATGGAAACATGGAGTTTGAAGCCAAGATTTCTAGGGTATCACTTTTATGAATTATAGGACTTACCATAAAAATTTGGAGATCAAACAATGGTGGGAGCTTGGACTTTGATCTTGGAATTAAGAGCAAGGTCGAATGGTGCTTGTAAGAGAAGGTGGAGTTTTGCTTGGTTGATTTTTTGAGAATAAAGCATAAAGTGATCTTTCCTTGATAGTATCTTGATGTTAAAGTAGCTTTATTAAAGTGATGATGTAATGGATGATGAATTTGTAAGGACAAGTGTTGAAGATTGGATGGTGTTAAGGCTAACCAAGTAGTTTGCTTTGCTAAGTACTAGTTTCATCTCTAAGTATGCTAGTTGCATGAGTCATCACTTGGTTTGCTAGATATTTTCCACCACTACATGCATGTATCTTGATTCCCTGCTTGTTTCTTTGTCCGGTTATTGCTCAATTCTTTGATCGTTCGGAGGAATAACTCATTCGTTTCTAGTTAGGGTTTTACCGGAATCCGTCTTAATATTTATACTATCATCCTCCATTCTCTTTAATAATTCTTGAACTTAAATTCCTTAAATCCCTTCAATAATTCTTTAAGTCTTTCAGTGTCTAGGGAAATCTCGGGGAAAATAAAAGTGCTATTTTTCAGAATCCGACAGCTTTTACATACACTCTTTTTCCCCTAGATTAGTAATATGAACTCAGAATTTCGTTCCGGGTACTTCTATATAGCGTCATCTAATAATATTCCTACGTCCACCAAAATCACTATTCACCACTTATTCTTTACTCATTCTTTTAGGGTTATATAGATGTCCCGGTTCTCTTCCGATCGTTCCTTAACCCTTTTACGGAACCACTGGACTGATAACAGATATCGATTTGGATGACTTAAGAATAACCTTCCCCCTTGGAATTATCAAATATTAATTTCCTAGGAGATAGATAATTCTTATCTAGATTGTCAACCAATAGCATTCTTCATGACATATAAGTATTTGAATCCATATTCATTCCATTCATTCATTAGTGCTGGTGACCTTGTTATCGGAATCATTGTTCCTCATTTGATCAATACTTAATAAAAAGTTTTAATTCTACCGAAAATTTGGGTTCTTACAGTCTCCCCTCCTTAAAAGGATTCCGTCCCGGAATCAGGTAGAAAACAAGAGTCGTTTATCTATTGTTTCACCTTTCAGCTTCCCGGTCAATTCTTAGTCGTTCTACCCTTTCTCAGCACATCTACTGGTGCTACAATACGTACTTTATCCTTTTTCCATCTACTTTGCTACTTTTCGTACAACACATTATCCGGGTTATGCTCTTACTCAGTCCTATACTATTATCCCTATTGATATCCGCAGTGGCTTTGGTATCACTATCATGCTGCGAATTCGGAGATAACCTTACTCGCACTATGAATTTCCTGATTGCTTTAATTTTCGCAATCTCGATCAATATAGAGAAGTGGAAAGATTTATTGAGAGATCACTATGATCAATTGAACATTTGTTATATTGCATAGTTAGTACAGAAGGGGCCCAGCCTTTAGTACTTGACAAGCAATTAGATAAGTTACGGTATTCCACTTAGACTTCTATCACATAGACACATAGTCACGTAGCAGTACCTCCCCTCCTTAAAGGGTTGTTCTTCTCAATTCATAAATAAGATGAATAAGAGAGAAGAAAAGAAAAGAATTCTAAAGGATTATAGAAAGTTTTCACGATTGTAAGATATCATACTCAGAATTTACCTCTGAACTATAGAGGTCCATCAAAGAAGAAAACAATCATAATTATCTCCAATACTATTTGATCGCAATCTCACATGTCAACATATCTTGCTGTTTTGTCCATTATTCTATGGACCTATACTCTGGTTCAACCTTAGCAACACTTACTTTTGGATTTCAACCTCTCAGGTTAAATCTTAGTTTCTCGCTTGACACCATTATTACTGACATTCCATGTCACGCTACTAGCTTTGTCATATCTATTATACTAACCCTCTCAGGTTGTCATCCCGAGAACTCATTAGAAAGCCCATTTATTAAACCATTCATAACATTCCTTGCTTCACATTCCCTATAATTACTTTCCAATCTTTTCTTTATCAATCACATCCTTCTTATTATCTGATTCTTATTTACTTCTGTTATTTACTTCCACCTTCATCTCTTTATTGAGACATCTTTTGCACTTGGTACCTCCTTATTGATTTCCCGTCACATTTACTCTATAATCATCACATTATTCTAATTTAAACTTTCCGAAATGAATCTGGCCGGTCCCTTTAACTTAGATCCAATATAATCTACTTCTGCCAACCTTGTTTCTCATCACTTGTTCTTTTCTACCCGTGATTTTCCACAAGTTGTTCTTCGTAAGTCAGACCAGGTCGTATATATACCTGCTCGTACTCTTATCATCTATCGAGCATCTTCATTTTACTGGCGTAACCTTGCCACATGAAACACGTTACGATCATGCTATAAGTTTTGGGGGTAGAGCTGGCTCGAATGCCACCTTCCGAACACTTTTAAACTCTCAGGTGGCCCAATAAGTCTCATTAATTCTTTCTACGGGAATACATTTAGCATCATGAATCATCAACCTCATATTCTCTATCTTGTTTGCGCAGAAGTACACTAACACAAACTTGCTTGTCATTCATCAACATGCCATTTAACTTATCAATAGCAGCACTTTCTTTATCTTTATGTTGTCATCTACTTTCTTAGAAGAATCACCATCTCTTGTTGTTTATGTAATGCGTTAATAGCTAACCATACGGGTTTCAAATCCTTTAGGGAGACAAAGTAATCACTATTCCTTATCCATAAGGAACACTTCATGAACTTAATGTAGATATTACATTAAGTAGATAAAATTGCAGAAGAGTTTCAAGCATCGCAGCTATGTCCGGTTGATGAAATTGTTAATCATATATCTTCAATAGAAGACTGGAAACTTAGCGGTTTACTTAATCAATTTCGTATCATGGTCCCGGTTTACCTCAAAATAGGACCTCATAAGGAGTGTAATTTGCTTAAGACACCATCAGGAACCGAAACTTAAACTATTATTACCGTCAATTCTTGCACAGTCATCAGAAGGAATGTAAATTCCTCCACTCCGATATGACCTTCAAGGTCCTTCCAAATATCATTATGTTTCTTCGGTATGAACATTTGTAATTATTCCTCTATACTTAGACTGTCGGCCACCACATTGGCCTTTCCTGATAATAACAATTTCTTGTAATCCATGTTCTCTGGATACATTCCAACTTAAATTTTTCTACCTCATTCCCATCACTGTTAGGTGAAAGCATTCTCCCTTAAGCTCTACTGAAGGAGAAAAAAAAATATATCTATCAGTCTTTTTCCATAAGTCATTGCTTCCACCTTCCCGTGGGAACTTTATCAAAGTTACCCTCATTCATACCTAGGATATTTGTTCTATTAGTCCTTTCTTGTTCTAGGATAATCTCAACCTTCTTTGGTTCCATCCATACCTCATCATGGTTTCATACATGCCTCATCTGGCATTATTGTTATGGTGTCTTATCTTCTCTACCAAACTTCTATTTTGAAACTCAGAATATTAACTTTTTCCTTGTAAGGTTTCTTAGGTCGTCCTCATCATTCCTCCGGTATTTTCTAGGTACAGGGTATATCAAAACGTCATTGATCAATACTCTAATAATTCTATCTATGTTTTTTCCAGAACTCTTTTTAATAATTCTTACAGGTTATTGTCGCCTTAGTAAATCCAACTCATATCATCTGAATTCACAATGTGTTTATTAGGGTTAATGCCATCCCTTATGCATTCCCCAGGGTTCGTCTTAATTTATGGATATCCTATCCTTAATTCAACTGCCAAGGAATTCTTGCATCCTATAATTGGCGATCAAATCATGTATGCTTAATAAGGGTCTCTTTTCAATCATTCTCATTTGATAATCGATCGGTAGATTAATGCTAACCTCTTCTTTCGGATAGTGGTCAGCCTATTTGACCTTCCAAAAGACAACGAATATCTATCTGCTCTCTTACAGAACTTGGTAATGGTAGCAAGGATGTTTTGGAAGATATTGGTTGAGTTCAACGTGAATCTCTTAGTACTTATCGTTCTTCTCAAAGGTACTTGCCTTAGACAAAATTTCTACAGCACACTGATCAATCTCTGACCATTTCTATACTTCCTTCATAAACCTTCATTGTTTACTTTCCTCCGTCATAATATATTCATGGTATTTATAATACCTTAACATCATATATCTCAAGTCACTATAATTCTATTTTTACTCACAATCTTGGAAAATCATATACGCATGAATCACTTTAGTACGGGTGACCCCATTTCAAAAAAAATCTAGTAAATTCCCAATCAAAACATGGGTTGCGAAGGGTTCAGTAGAAGATTCCTACGATCTCATTAATGCTTCCTTTATATCAGAAGCCCTTGCAGTCGGTGCTTACTTAGAAGCACCCTGCTTTGTCCTTTCATTGCTGGTCTAGTCACTTGATACTCCTTTGTGACTTTGCCTCAACTGGCCTTACTAAAATAAAAATATATAATTTTAGGGGTTGGCTACTAGCATTACTTTTCTAGCAATTACCGGCGTAGTGCCTTCTTCTTTAATACATTTCTACCTTTCCAAAACTTTATTCCATACAAGTCTTAATCGACTACTCGGCACCGTCTCCAGTCACCTTTCATCTACTTTCATCTTTTCAACCATTCTTATCAATCCCATATGCCACACAGGCTTACCATTCCTGGCATAACAGCCTTTTCATTTAAGTCAATCCCGGAATTTCTCAGTCCGGCTGGTTTCTTACTTACATTTCCTGTTTCCGTCCAATCTCACTTCATCATTTTATCTCTACCATCGATTATAATACTCAGGGTCCGTCTACTAACCCATCTGATGGCAACCTTACCCAATCCACATGGTTCGCTCCTGTTTCCATTCTCTTCAATGATGTTCTCTGATAATCAGAAAGACAAGGTTTGCCCAAGATAGGTATTTTGAGTATTTACGAAGATATAAGAATAATTACTTGAGTATACGATACTTCCCGAATGATCTTTCGGGTTTTCGCAATTTAATTACGATATAATAATATACCGCTCCTCGGTCAATAGTATATACGGACCGCTACGACCTCTATTGCTAGAGTCGTTGTCCGAAGAAAACATTTCATTCTAATTTCAAGGGGTGCAAACATATATGTACTTATACATCTCAATTTCATCGATACTTCGATAAGCATAAACATTTGATATGATTGAAAACTACAAACACAACAGTGAAAGTCCTTGTATATATAAGTTTTGAAAAGTAAACTTGCCTTGGTGTGGTTGGGGTGGTCGAACGTGCGGAGTGGAATGATCTATACATAAGCAATAACCGTTCGTTAGTACCTTAACAATATCTCTTTAATTGCGGGGTTTAAGGGGGTACAAAATTAAATTAATGACTTCGTCTTATGACACTCTAGCCCCACTATAGGTTCATGTCACCACTCGATTACGCTCGTCACTTATTCGACTTAATTTGGTTACTATAACCGAATCATATCCATTACCCCTTAAACTACACTCCACTTACGACTTTTTCCATTGCGCGAATTTTACTCTAACATTTTTATAAAATTGAAAAATTCATATTTTAATCCAATTCTTTTTGGGTAGCCTTCCCCACTGCATTTACTATCTTCTCTAATTTTTCCATGATCCTACATAAATTGTTAGGGGTTTAAACAAGGTTCACAAGGGGACCATTTAGTGCAGTCCAGAATCCAGAAACACATTTCACTTCTCAGGCCATAACTCAAAATCTATACATCACCTAGTCATGAACCTTATATTTATGGAAACTACATTCAAATACCTTTCCAAAAATATATATTAGGACCTCAGGGGACAAGATTTGGGGGTTCAAAGCCCTCTTACAAGACAATTCAAGTTCCTGGAAAAATCTCAGCATGCTTATATCACTAAACCAACCAAGAATCTTACATCCACATCACAACCAACATCTAAGTCACCAAGTTCAAACTTTATAACATACATGGAGATACATACACTAACCACAAGCTTAAAAATCACAACCACAACACTTAAACTCAAGATCTACATCATCCATCACTTATATGTCCAAGATTCACACAAATACACATGGATCTATCATTAAACATCACAAACACTACATGGCCAAGAGGGGTTAGGGTTTTTAAACCTTCTTGAGTATCTAGGAGCCTTGGGTTTGCCTTACAAGTCTCAAGAACACCTTGAATGAGCTCCTACTCTCCTTATAATCCAAGATCTAAAAGAAAACTCAACCTTGTCACTATTCATCAAAACTTTAACAATTTATATCTTGAAAATTAATGGATGAAAAGGGTTGAAATTCTTAGTATACCTTCCTTATATGATGTAGAGTGCCTAGGAATTTTGCCTTGAATTAAGAATGAAGAGAAATGGAAGAAAATTTCTTCTTCTCCTTGCTTTCTTGCTTTGGCCGAGAGCAATGTTCTTGGGGGGGGGGAAGAGTTTTTTGTGTTTTGCCTTTTGTGTTGGTTGAATAATTGTATAAAGTGTAGTTGATATGTATTGGTGTATAGATATGTCTCACATGGTACAAGTCTAGGGTATAGGCCACCATACCCTCTTGTCTCCTTGGAAAAAGAAATGCCAACTAGTTACTATTCCTCTTGTCAACTTTGTGTTACTAGTTTGCTTTCCCAACTACTTAGTTGCATGGGATTTGCATGCAATATCATTCCTTGTATCATTATTCTTCCACCAATGCTTGTCACTTAATCTTTAATTCGTATCGTACCTTAATTAATTTCTCGTAATAATATTTTGTCGCGTAGAGATTTCCCTTGTAATTCCTTAAGTACTTAATTGTGTAAATTCCTCGAATATCCATAACTCCTCGTCATAATTCCTAATAAATCTTTTAATACTCCAATAACTCTCAATTCCCAAGTTTTATAAATCTTACTAACAATAAGATTCATGCCTTCAACAACCTTCCCTTTATCTTACATGGTGAATGTAACAACATAGTTTCTCAGACAATCAATTCCATTAAACAACAGGGATGACTAGAAAGGTTCCAAATTGACAATGTCACATGATATTATATAAAAGAAAATATTGCAAAAATTAGGGTTCTTACAGCCTCCCCACCTTAAAAGGATTCCGTCCCGGAATCAGGTTGAAAACAGTTAGGGGTGCTTTTCACGCATCGTGCTCTCTAGTTCCCATGTTGATTCTTCGACATTCTGGTTCCTCCACAAAACTCTCACTAGTTTGACAACCTTGTTCCTCAGCACCTGTTCTTTTCTATCCACGATTTCTACGGGTTGCTCCACATAGGTTAAGTCTGGCTGCAGATCCACTTGATCATATTCGATCACGTGTCGGAAGTCGGTATGGTAGGGTCGTAGCATGGACACATGGAACACATTATGTACTTGCTGCAAGCTTGGGGGTAAAGCCAATTCATAGGCTAACTTTCCAACTCGTCTCAAGATCTCAAAAGGTCCAATAAATCTTGGGCTTAGCTTCCCCTTCTTACCAAATCTCATCAATCCCTTCCACGGTGATACCTTTAACATCACAAATTCTCCTACCTCATATTCTTTGTCCTTGCGGGTCTGGTCCGCATACTTCTTCTGTCTGTCTTGGGCCGCTACCAGCCGTCCTCTTATGAGTTCGATAGTTTCTCTTGTCTATTGGACCAGTTCAGGCCCTAATATCTTCCGCTCTCCAACTTCTTCCCAACACAGGGGAGACCGACATCTTCGTCCGTATAAAGCTTCATATGGGGCATCCTTATACTCGCATGGTAACTGTTGTTGTAGGAAAATTCGATCAATGACAAGTGGTCATCCCAAATTCCCTTAAAATCGATGGCACATACTCTCAACATGTCCTCTATGGTCTGGATGGTTCTCTCGCTCTGTCCGTCTGATTGGGGGGCTGGTATGCAGTACTCATGTTTAACTTGGTCCCCACACAATCTTGAAAACTCCTCCAGAACCCGGAGTTGAACCTTGGGTCTCTATCAGATACAATGCTCACAGGAACCCCATGCCTTACCACGATCTCCTTAGATATCTCATAAAATTTGACCATTCGAAATAATGGGTTTCGTAAAAAAAACTAATGACTTTTACATACACTCGTCTGTACCGTAAAGACGTAATATCAATTCGAAATCTTCATTTAATAATTCGTACATATCGTGATTGCAAAAATTTCTCATCCACCCATAAAATTACTATTCGTCCAGGTTTCGAATATTCCCAAAAATTAGGGTTATTACAGTCTCCTCTCCTTAAAAGGATTCTATCTTAGGAACCTAAGGAAAATAGTTGTGGATGCAATTCCAACTTTACCCTTTCCAACTCTCAGGTTGACACTTCAATCCTTTTTGTTCTCTCACCTTGGTCTCACCATCGCTTTAATGTTATTTCTCAATGCATGCTCTCCTCGACCTGTATTCCTTATCGGTTGTTCTATGAATGAAAATTTCTATCCCACTACTTATACGTTTCTCTTCTACCTTGTTCATAGTATCCGTGTTGAGTCCTCGTATCGTTGGCCCGTGAATACTTTATGGTCATGTTATATAATCTGAGACAACGTCAATACGCTCGGTATTCCTCATATTCCTTCGCTTGATTAGCAGGCATGCGTTGCCTCCCGTCAGCCGTTACCACATGCTGTGGATACTGTATAGTATTCGGCATACGTCGAACCAGTTCAGCTACTATATCCCTCGTTCCTTGACTTCTTCGTAATGCAAGAAAAACAAAGCTTCTTCTTTCGCAGTACGCTTTACAAGAGACGTCCTTATGTTCGCATGGTGATGATCGTGATAACAACATTCATTTCATGGATAAGTTTTTATTCTCGATTTCCCCGTGAAATCTAAGGCACGACACTAAATACAAATTCGATCGTCTAGATAATTCTTCTTCCATGTCCGTCAGCCACAGGTCAAATTAGTACATACGCTCAATCTCTTTGTTAAATATACTTGAAAGCACCTTCAATATTCGAAGTTTAACCTTAAGTCTTTATCTGACATAACCGCTGCCGAAGTTTTATATTGCACCACCATCTCTTCCTTATATAGTTCGATAATCTTCTAAATGGAAAGTCTCTCGTAGGTAAATCACTTGGTCCAACCATTATAAATCGACTAGGGCCATCTCTTGGCTCGGTCTTCGGCGACCTACTTATGAAATTCATTATAATTCTGTCCACGTTCAAGATTTTCTACAGGCGGAATTAATCCACTAGATCTCTATCATTTTGTTTTTGACACGCCGCGTTTGTACTTAATAGTTTGCCAATACCATTCTTCATATCCGTTTGCCAAACATCCTCTTAATTCTCTATACATCTTTGTCCTTCCCCATAATTTAGTCACTTTCCTCTAACATTATTCTTTATTGTATATACTCTATTTTCTTGGTCAGTACTGACTGAATTCCAATTTCGAATAATCCCTTCTATAGGTATCGGTCACCACACAGGCCTTTCCTGGGAAATAACTAATTTCTCTATTATACTCCCTGCTCCCTTTCGTCACCTTCTCTTTCTCATGTTTAGTTCTAATATGAAGATATACTTATGGCACTTGTGGAGAAATTTTCACACTTTTCTCATAAGGTTAACGTCTCAGTTTTATGCGTGAACGCCATCATGACTAATCCCAGACTCACGGTTAATATATCCTATCCCGTAACCTTTATGTTGTTTAGAAGTATAGGCTATCATCCCCTTTCTACTGCATCGGCATACCTCTTAAACTCTTGAAAGACGCATCATCGTGACTCTCAAAGTCCTCTTCTCATTATAAAGTATAGCTAACAACGAGGTTGTTACTAATCTCTCATATTATTCTTAAAACTTTATTTATTAACCCACAAGGGCTTCCGACTCACTAGTCAACCCACATGATACTACCAGAATTTATAATGTTTATATTAATGGGAAATGCCGACTTTGGTGCAGTACAGAGGTCGATCTTGAGTTGGTGAAACCTTCTCTTTAACATTATCTTTGAAAAACAACTACGCACTTTAACTAGTCAACAATTCCTCCATTTCCGATAAGGGTTTCAGTTCTCGATGGTATAGGTAAGATGTCATACGCTCGTCCTCTTTCACAACTGGCACCAATCAGCCTGAGGCCTGTGTGCTGCTGCGATTCCCAATAAACTTGATTAGGTGGTAATCTCGAAGGATCATTGGGATATATCCATGCATCCATTTTCTATTAGGGGCCTTTTAAACTTTATGTCTCGCTATGTGCATCAATCCCTTTAAGCTAAGTAAAGCTTCACATTCTTGCCACGATATTTCTTCCTTTCTTGTCCATCTCACTTCCATGTTAGTTTCCTCTAAGGATATGTCTTACATCGCAATCGATTTGAATTTCTTGGATCAGGAAAAGGCTTGGTAACTCTAGAATTCATTAATATAACATCCTGACAACGGTTGGTAGAAGCGTACTCCCAACCACCTCATCATTTCTTATAACTTTCCCTACACGAATATTAAAGGTCTTGTGGTATGCCCCGACATGTTACTTCTACTTTAATAATTACTCGGCATAACGTTCTGGCTGCACAATTACAACATTTGGTTTTTGATCTCATATTGGTGTAACGGTTCATAATTGTACCTCCCATTCACCTTAGAGTAATCACTTTGAAAGGAATGGTTTCAAAATAACAAGGTCCAATAGATAATTTGAATGAGAATTCCACATTGGATGTTCCAAGAATGTTGATGGTTCCAAATACTAGGAGTCTCGATTTTTGGAGATGTAAGGATGGACAGAAAGAATACAACAAGGTTTATTCCTTCCCGTCCTGATAATTCTGTAATATGATACCATAGAGAATGTTGCACAAGGACAATGATTGTTGGATACAAAAGTCATAAAGACGGTCTTTATACAATTCTTACATCGGGTGGATACTTTCCTCCTGAATAATAAGAGGAAATCTAAAGTCGCATTGATGAAGGTCAGCCAATAGAAAGCAATTCTACTCCATGACAATTAAAGAATGAAGTAGTTTATCATTCAAGTAATCAGTCGTTTCAAATGAATTCTCATTGTGTGAATGAAAGAATAAAATATTCAAGTGATATATAGTCTGATACGAAGATGGGTAGAATTCGAGTTGAGTGGGCGACCTCATTAGGTCTCAATCAAGTTATTCATCGAACTTTCATCATCATGCTTTACCGTAGGAAAAATGCATGGCAAAATTTGCTGAATAAATTAAATTGGGAGTTGGACCAGTGAAACAATAACTAGTCCTTTTCAAGAAACACTAGCAACTAGCTAGACAAAATTTGCTAGTCCACCTGTTTGAGACATCACCACCAGCTAGGACAATTAGCTAGGTGTTCTTCACAACATTACAATTTTGAGTAGTTAGAACAATCAACTAGTCATTCATATAGACATAACGACTAGCCAGTTTCAATTGGATAGAACGGAATTTCAACATCGTAGCCACTGAAGAAACTTTAGGCTTCTCGGACAACGAATGAAAATAAGAAGTTATTAAGTTTGAAAAAGAAAACTATAAAATCTGAAGAGAATGTTCTAGGTATCGGAACAATCGATAACCTCTCATCAAATATTACTTATCAGGGAAACGGTCCACCCAAGGGTGCCTCCGTACACATGCTTTATCAGATCTGACAATAGAATTAAATTCGGAATACCAATATCAAAATGATATCCTTACTATGATTTCAATGTACGATGTACAATCTTATCTTGAATAGAAGAAAAGGATTCATGAGGGATGTCTGGACATTAGATCATCCATGTCCTCAGTAATTTGTTGAATATTTATGAGCTCAACTGAAGAGTGCAAGTATGAAAGAAGCACTCAAATATCGATATTCGTTAAGTAGTATTCGTCGATTAATTAAGGAAATATTTGTTGAACATTCCTTGGATAATTGAAAGAAAGTGTAAATAGTCCTGAGCAGAAATAATTATAAACTTCAAATAGAATGCTCGGGGATCAATTAAGATACTTTGGATGAGTCCCGGTTTAGAGAAAGTACATCACTGGTTGTTATTCCACAAGTTTGAAGTAGAAAGCTAGGAGGGTTACCTGATATAAACTAATCGAGGTAACATGGTTAGTGAACAGTTTAAAATGAAGTAGTGCACCAGCCGGTAGTTACCAAAATAAGTTAATAATCATTCGTGCATTCCATTATCACCATTATGAGGGTAACTCCATCTCTTCGTCTTCGTAATACGAGACACCCACTAGTGCGTCTCTCAATCATCATCTTAAAGTCATTTATCGAGTTAGGGTTTCACAAATATATCTGTCATTTCCGTGCTTTATCTTGAAGACCAAGCTTCACATCATTCCGAGGACACCTGTTAAGTCCATAGGGTCCTACTTCATGCCTTCCGACATGAATCACAAGTGGCCAGTTCCCCCTGGGAACAGATCAAAGAGATCTCTCAGGGATCTCAATGCAGTCCATAGGTTCAGTGGCGGGTGTGTGTATGTGAACATATACCAAAAATATTGAGGTCTACAATACATATATACGTAATCCCTGATAACATCTCTATCAAAGGATCCCCTCTAGACCCACTGGTCTTTCTTTTGGTAGACCCTGAGATCACTGTATCGCTCGTTGTAACCATATTCAACTTCTATTGAGTCCCTTTGTTAATCCCACTTGTTTGTTCTCTAAGTTGAACTGCCATGCTCTAGCGTCCGAATCATGCGTGGAATTATCTAGCACGCTCGTCTTATGATAACATTCTCGTACAACACATGTAAAATTTGCCATCAAGGGTAATGAAATCCACAACGACATAGTGACCAACTTTTAGGTAAACCCGTTACTTATCGAAAATCGGATCTTACAGCCAAAGTGAAAGACTTTCATTATTCCAAGTACTAAGTACTCTTAATTATGTAGGGAAGTCTAAACTTCTTGATTCTTAAAATGCCGCCTCCTAAACTGTGGAGGACTATGGGCCACCAAATTTAGGCCAGCCTAGTCATCCGATCATATTGGCAATATCGCCTATACCCCAACTGCTCTTGAGGTTTCGCTCTGCTTCCTATATCATTACCTATGATAGGTCATGTACAACTCTCAAACCTCTATTCATCATTCTGAAGGTCTCTAAGGATTCTATCGACCCTAGTATAATACCTTCAGTAACACTCCAGTCCATTCTACTCACCGGTACCTCTTCCGGTAGTCCAATCATAAGTTTACTACGATCTCTTATGTCATTCTCCTACTTAGACTTAACTCTCAACACTCTCGTTTCTGAGTACTGTAACTTATCGCTCTGATACCATTTCTTTGACGTCCCCAAATCCGAGGTCAAAGATTCAGGTCGTCACATCACCATCCAACCATATCATACCTGTATTAAATTTACAACTCAACAATACATCCATCCAGACCTCAATCTTAAGCACAAACAAGTTAGAGCCTCAGAAACGATAATCAAGAGTAACACTAAATATTACAATTCATCTGTACAATCTAGAATCTTGCGCACTTCCATTTATACAACTACACTTGAAGACAAGTCTTACTATTACAGTTGAAAACCTATCAGACTTACTCTGTAGTATTTATCAGGAACTAAATCATCTCAGGGGTAAATCTTCTACTCCTCTTCTGCTGGTGCGGAGTTAACTGATCAAATTCTTCTCTTTCTGAAAAGTTTTTATAAAGCAAGAATGAGCTACATAATGCTCAGCAAGTTCACCATTTTGTAAAATAATAAGGTGGTTTATTTCGAAAACATTCCCAACTATATGGGTATATATCTTAGATTTCAAAACATAATTGGACAATGTGTATGTCCGAGTTTGAATAAAACATCTATACTCACTAAGGAGCTTTAAGAATAACATATGAACCCTTTATAAGGTTCCCATTTCAATATATCTCAAGTTTGGAAATATATACATATGAGTATATCATTTTCGGCAAAACACTCTACGATTAACATACTGTACAGGGAATACATCATTGCAAACCTCTTTCCTTCCATTAGCTTAGAAGGTTTCTCATACAAAAACATTTCATTCTTTGAAACAATTGCAAGAGTGCACTAACACGTGCCAATCTTTATAGAAAATCTTGCAGTTCTAGATACTGCACGATGTCAATATTTTTCTTATAAAAAACCACACTATTGGCAACTTGGCACTTAGGCCCACGAATCAGTGTTTGAGTATTTTTCCAAAGTGGAGGATGGGACTTGAAGAAAACATAAAAACCTGACAAGGATTGACGATGGTCAGTCGCCACATCCAAGTCCAATAATCCGCGGGTCTTCTCTACCGGTAGAAGGATAGAAACTACATCCGTAACTATCCCCGGGTGAAAACTACATCCGTAATCACCCACGATGAAAACTACATCCGTAATCATCCTTCGGCAACACCTGGGTCGGAATAATAATTGATGGACCGCCTGGCTCACGGCCGCTTACACATCCCGGGAATCGTTCGTCAACGGTTCCCACACCTGCCAGAGTCCCTTTTTCTTTTTATTTTGAAAACTTGATTTTGATTGAAAACAGAGTAATTGAGATCCGACATCAGTCGACCGATGATTATTGAAATCACACAAGAAACAAACCTGACCGGGGGTTTTCGAAAATGTTTTGAGTTCGAAAGAGTTCGAGTTTGAAAGTGCTAAAGGTATCTTGGATTAGCTTTCTCTTTAAAATAATGAACAATAATTAATAAATGATATTTTAAGATTTAATATTAATAATTAATAAAATAATTATTTAATTAAATAAGCTTTTAATCCAAGATAGGTATTTTTGAGTATTTACGAAGATATAAAAATAATTACTTGAGTATACGATACTCCCCAAATGACCCTTCGGGTTTTCGCAATTTAATTACGATATAATAATATACCGCTCCCCGGTCAATAGTATATATGGACCGCTACGACCTCTATTGCTAGAGTCGTTGTCCGAAGAAAACATTTCATTCTAAGTTCAAGGGGTGCAAACATATATGTACTTATACATCTCAATTTCATCGATACTTCGATAAACATAAACATTTGATATGATTGAAAACTACAAACACAACAGTGAAAGTCCTTGTATATATAAGTTTTGAAAAGTAAACTTGCCTTGGTGTGGTTGGGGTGGTCGAACGTGCGGAGTGGAATGATCTATAAATAAGCAATAACCGTTCGTTAGTACCTTAACAATATCTCTTTAATTGCGGGGTTTAAGGGGGTACAAAATTAACTTAATGACTTCGTCTTATGACACTCTAGCCCCACTATAGGTTCATGTCACCACTCGATTACGCTCGTCACTTATTCGACTTAATTTGGTTACCATAACCGAATCATATCCATTACCCCTTAAACTACACTCCACTTACGACTTTTTCCCTTGCGCGAATATTACTCTAGCATTTTTATAAAATTGAAAAATTCATATTTTAATCCAATTCTTTTTGGGTAACCTTCCCCACTGCATTTACTAGCTTCTCTAATTTTTTCATGATCCTACATAAATTTTTAGTGGTTTAAACAAGGTTCACAAGGGGACCATTTAGTGCAGTCCGGAATCCAGAAACACATTTCACTTCTCAGACCATAACTCAAAATATATACATCACCTAGTCATGAACCTTATATTTCTGGAAATTAAATTCAAATACCTTTCCAAAAATATATATTAGGACCTCAGGGGACAAGATTTGGGGGTTCAAAACCATCTTACAAGACAGTTCAAGTTCCTGGAAAAATCTCAGCATGCTTATATCACTAAACCAACCAAGAATCTTACATCCACATCACAACCAACATCTAAGTCACCAAGTTCAAACTTTATAACATACATGGAGATACATACACTAACCACAAGCTTAAAAATCACAACCACAACACTTAAACTCAAGATCTACATCATCCATCACTTATATGTCCAAGATTCACACAAATACACATGGATCTATCATTAAACATCACAAACACTACATGGCCAAGAGGGGTTAGGGTTTTTATACCTTCTTGAGTATCTAGGAGCCTTGGGTATGCCTTACAAGTCTCAAGAACACCTTGAATGAGCTCCTACACTCCTTATAATCCAAGATCTAAAAGAAAACTCAACCTTGTCACTATTCATCAAAACTTTAACAATTTATATCTTGAAAATTAATGGATGAAAAGGGTTGGAATTCTTAGTATACCTTCATTATATGATGTAGAGTGCCTAGGAATTTTGCCTTGAATTAAGAATGAAGAGAAATGGAAGAAAATTTCTTCTTCTCCTTGCTTTATTGCTTTGGCCGAGAGCAATGTTCTTGGGGGGGGGGGGAAGAGTTTTTTGTGTTTTACTTTTTGTGTTGGTTGAATAATTGTATAAAGTGTAGTTGATATGTGTTGGTGTATAGATATGTCTCACATGGTACATGTCTAGGGTATAGGCCACCATACCCTCTTGTCTCCTTGGAAAAAGAAATGCCAACTAGTTACTATTCCTCTTGTCAACTTTGTGTTACTAGTTTGCTTTCCCAACTACTTAGTTGCATGGGACTTGCATGCAATATCATTCCTTGTATCATTATTCTTCCACCAATGCTTGTCACTTAATCTTTAATTCGTATCGTATCTTAATTAATTTCTCGTAATAATATTTTGTCGCGTAGAGATTTCCCTTGTAATTCCTTAAGTACTTAATTGTGTAAATTCCTCGAATATCCATAACTCCTCGTCATAATTCCTAATAAATCTTTTAATACTCCAATAACTCTCAATTCCCAAGTTTTATAAATCTTACTAACAATAAGATTCATGCCTTCAACAACCTTCCCTTTATCTTACATGGTGAATGTAACAACATAGTTTCTCAGACAATCAATTCCATTAAACAACAGGGATGACTAGAAAGGTTCCAAATTGACAATGTCACATGATATTATATAAAAGAAAATATTGCAAAAATTAGGGTTCTTACAACTAGTCTCAGAAGGAACATTACCGTTGGAGTTGGTTGTTCCACAAAATTGGCACTACTAAGGCCATCCGAACCTGGTGAACCGTGTTGTCCGAATGCATCCGCAAGTACTTTGTCGTGCTGCGCAAGCACACATCATAATCCTTTATGCGAAGCGTCATTGGAAGCACAAAGTCTCATTTTTCCATTAAACAATGCCAACTCTTGGTCATTACCAATTTCATCTTTTAGCTCCTGGAAGATTTTCTCACATTTTTCTCTTTAACTGCTGATCGTATTACTCGATCCATTATAATTCCGCATCGGAGTAAACTTAAGGTAACTACTATAATCCATTCAAAGAAAGAATTTAATATTCCTCTGAATCACATGCATCTAACATTTCTGGTTCATCATCTTACTGAGTTGAAATAACCCTATACTCAGTCTCTGATAGTAGTCTCATTACGAGTTCATCTAGACTCACTGGCCTTACTTTCCGGTAGGTTCTGAGATCATTGTCTTGCCTACTACTTCCTTATATAACTTTATCCAATCATGCTATCACTTCCCAATGTCTTTACTTTCTAACTGATTCATTCATAAAATGAACATTTCCCTTAATAAAACCACCTCATTAACCTCCATTTGGTTCCATAAATTATAACCTATGACATCTGCCTTCTCATGGCGAATTATTACTGACAATATTCATACTAATTCATTTATCAAATGATATGGCACTTACTGCCTCCTTCTCAAGTATTCCTAGGGACTCTGCTCCTCGTCCGATATTGTTGTCTTAGATAATCATACTTCTCTCTAGCTCTTTCTTCGTTAAAATGAAAGTTTCTAAGGATTCTTATCTATTCCCGTATAAGATCTCAAGTAATTCTTCCAATCCATCTTACTTGCTGGTACTACATCCAGTAGTCCGGCTACGAATCCAACATGAATCTTAGTTCCTTACTATCATGATACTTAAGAGTTCCCATAAGGGTTTTATATGTCATCACTACATTAAGTAGTCCGACTATGAACTTGGCAAGAGTTCTTATTATCTTAGTGAATTTATTGTTTTAACGTCGCCTCATCTCTGGGTTTATAACGTACGCTCTGATACCATTTCTGTAATACCCCCAGGTCCGGGGTCCGAGATCCGGTCGTTACGGTCTCCATTTCTATCCAAAATACTTGAACTTACTTCAACATAAAATAAATTACATCTTTATGACCCAACACAACAATATAAAACACACCCGTTATAGTCCCAAAGATGAAATCAGAGTAACAATCAAATTTTATTAATCACATTTTGAGTTTTTACAACCCAAAAGAATTACAATATAAATACATACTCTTTGCCATCCATTTACATAAGTCATACTAGCCCAAATACTTGGTACTGAAAGAATGCATCTATCCTACCAATAGCTTCTTCTTCAGCTCTGGTAGTCTCATCGTCCTCGCCAGCATCGAGTACGCCTTGTGCGAGTCATCTGGTCTAGCTGTTGTTGTGATATAATAATAAAGCAAGGGTGAGCAATAGCCCACCAACAATAATGTATAACTGAACGATAATATATAACAGTTCAAAAGTATCTTTCAAACCATATGCCATGCATTTACGGAAATGATGCCAGTATAACATAAACGATGAAGTTACAAGGTAACTCAAAATGCATATATAGGTGAGAATATCTGCTACGTCAAAGATAAGCCAGATATTATCATTTATCATAAAAGAGGAACTTGCAGGGAAAATATTGCAATTCCAACTATGAATACTTTTCCAATACTGCCAACAATGATAATGTTGCAAAAAAGTAAAAGAATTTGAAAGATGAACTAATGCTGGAGTATTCACCGCACCCGCTGTTCCAATCCTTACGATGATCAGTCGCTGATTGTACAGCTCAATTTAGATTTACTACCGGTAGAAGGAAGAACTGACGGATTTACTTATCTACCGCCCTGTTAGATCTCCCCGGCCAACGGTTGGGCCAATGGGATGGACCGGCGCTACTCGGCCTCTTACACGACTCCAAGTTCGAAAATAAGTTCACGACTCTGAACGTAAAGTTCGTCCCCCTTTCCCCAAGTATGATACTTGTTGATAAGACTCCACAAAGTAGTCGTATCTAGTTGGAAAGGAAAATTCAACATCATTTCTCCCAAGCTGCTACTTGTTAGAGGATACCATCTTGTTCCAATAATCTTACCCCTCGAATGATGAGAAGGTTACTCAAAGATTCAATTGATAAACAGCAACCAAGTTGCGAGTGAAAAGAATAGTTTTTACAAGATTTATGACCGGGAAGTCAACAAGATAAATAACATTGCTCAAGTAGGTTCCCCTATAATATGGAAGTTTGAGCGAGCATTTAAATCCGTTTAAGAAATATTTAAATGAAAAATAAAGAGTTGGGAACCTTTTCTTGATAAAATAGAGACTCCGAAATATTTTACATAATATCTGGAGGTGAAAGATAATCTTCGAATAATATAAATCATTTTAAAAAAAATTAAAAGAATTAAATAAATATTCCAAGAATATTTATTAAATCAATAATAATTACGGAATATTATTAAATCATAATATTGCTCGTAAGTAATCCTCGAATGAATATATAGAATTAATTTACTAAATAAATCCCTCCTTAAATGAATATTCAAAATAATATTCATTAAATAACTAAACTCCAATAAGTATTTAAAATAATATTCAATAAATAAGTCAAACCTTAAATGAATATTTGAAAATAATATTCATTTAGTCAATAATCTTCTAAATGAATATCCAAATAATATTCATTTAGTAATCCAAACTTTAAAGGAATATTCGAAATAATATTTCTTAAGTAAATAGAACTTCCAATGAATATTGTAAAATAATATTCATCAAGTACATAAAACCTTAAATTAATATTCGAAAGTAATATTCATTTAATAAATAAAATTCCAATGAATATCAAAATAATATTCATTAAATAATCAACTTTAAATGAATATTCGAAACTAACATTCATTTAATATCTCTCGACTGAGATAATACTCGAGTAACATTCCTCGAAAGATTTCCAAGTAATAGATACTTTATGGAAATATAAATAATGTTTAATAATAACATTCCTCAAATTAAATAATAATCTGCCGTTGGAATCCCTCCGGGTTCCCATGACTATTTATATATCTCAAAATACCGACACCCGGTCTATATTTAAGAATGAATATCATATGCCCTTCGCTAAGGGTCTTACCAAAACAATCCTGCTTATAACTGATAATTCGTATCTAGTCTATAAGCCAATATCAATTCAGGGAACGGGTATCATAATATAATTTGACAATAGGCATGCATGCTATGGCATATGTATCAGAAACAACAGATATACATATTATCACAACAACAGTTCCAAGGTATTGGAAACTTGCCTAGTAATCGGGTATAGGTATAGATAGCGTGTCCTGGGTCTGCTCGATGATCTATAAACAATCAGAACATTCGAGATTAACCACTTAACACCTTTTAAAAGTCAAAGTATAAACTTCACTTAAGTCGAAACACGTTTTCGAATTATCTCGTTATACACCTTTTAGTGTAACTCTTTTTATCACCGATACGATCCGACATTCGTTCGTTATTAAGACATGTCATCATACCCACACTTGGTATATACTTAAGTCGTATAAGTTCTAAAGTCGCTCGATTACGAACCGAGATTATACCTCGAGTTTTATCGTTCGTTTTCTAAGTTATAACCAAAGTTATACTTTTAAGGGGTTCGTTCGCGTTTAACCTTGATTCAAACATTTTTATAAAATCGGAAAACGATCCGTTTGACATGTGGTTTCCTCTCATACCTTCCTTATGACCCCTAGTATTTATTTACCAAAATTCGCCACTGAGTAACATGTTTTACGAGGGTTCAATTGAAGTTACGAACGTTTACTTACGGTTTCGAACCAATTTTAGTAATTTGACCATAACTCCTAAACCGTAAGTCGGAATGTTTCGATTCTCACGCCAAAACGATCTATGGCTCGAGATCTACAAGGACCAGTCATAATATTACCAAGTTCAGGAAATTATATTTATTGTCATGCTCGGTTTCCAAGTGTTAACAAAAATTCGGCATTACGACGGCTATAAACTAACGATTTCCAAAATTAATATCATGATCTAAACATCAATCAACAACCAATATACCAAGATCTCATGATCATCATATAAACTAAGCCAATATTCCAAGGACAATTCATATCCATCAAAGTTTGATTATGGCCAAAACAACAACAACAATCAACTCCAAATACATGGATCTATACATATTAACATCTCCTCATCTTATAATCATCAAAACATCCATTAAAACTCAAAACAAAAACTAGGGTTCATGAAGTTTATACCTTCCTTGGAGTGTGTATGCACTTAGTAAGCCTTGTCTAGTCCTTAGATTACCTTAACAAAGCTTGGATCATCCAAACAAAACAAGAAATCAAAGTTAATCTCTTGAAATCACTATTCACCATAGGCTTGGATGATTTATTTGAAAGTGGAAAACATGAAGTTTGAAGCCAAGATTTCTAGGGTATCACTTTTATGAATTATAGGACTTACCATAAAAATTTGGAGATCAAACAATGGTGGGAGCTTGGACTTTGATCTTGGAATTAAGAGCAAGGTCGAATGGTGCTTGTAAGAGAAGGTGGAGTTTTGCTTGGTTGATTTTGTGAGAATAATGCATAAAGTGATCTTGCCTTGATAGTATCTTGATGTTAAAGTAGCTTTATTAAAGTGATGATGTAATGGATGATGAATTTGTAAGGACAAGTGTTGAAGATTGGATGGTGTTAAGGCTAACCAAGTAGTTTGCTTTGCTAAGTACTAGTTTCATCTCTAAGTATGCTAGTTGCATGAGTCATCACTTGGTTTGCTAGATATTTTCCACCACTACATGCATTTATCTTGATTCTCTGCTTGTTTCTTTGTCCGGTTATTGCTCAATTATTTGACCGTTCGGAGGAATAACTCATTCGTTTCTAGTTAGGGTTTTACTGGAATCCGTCTTAATATTTATACTATCATCCTCCATTCTCTTTAATAATTCTTGAACCTATATTCCTTAAATCCCTTCAATAATTCTTTAAGTCTTTCAGTGTCTAGGGAAATCTCGGGGAAAATAAAAGTGCTATTTTTCAGAATCCGACAGCTTTTACATACACTCTTTTTCCCCCTGGATTAGTAATATGAACTCAGAATTTCGTTCCGGGTACTTCAATATATCGTCGTCTAATAATATTCCTACGTCCACCAAAATCACTATTCACCACTTATTCATTACTCATTCTTTTAGGGTTATATAGATGTCCCGGTTCTCTTCCGATCGTTCCTTAACCCTTTTACGGAACCACTGGACTGAAAACAGATATCGATTTGGATGACCTAAGAATAACCTTCCCCCTTGGAATTATCAAATCTTAATTTCCTAGGAGATAGATAATTCTTATCTAGATTGTCAACCAATAGTATTCTTCATGACATATAAGTATTTGAATCCATATTCATTCCATTCATTCATTAGTGATGGTGACCTTGTTGTCGGAATCATTGTTCCTCATTTGATCAATACTTAATAAAAAGTTTTAATTCTACCGAAAATTTGGGTTCTTACATTAGGTTTTGGAATTTTTCAAAATAAAAGTTAAATTACATTTAATTAGGATTGCACTTAGAATCCTCCCTTAGGTTCATTTGTGGCATTTTCGGGATTCAAGTCAAACTGGTCAAACCGAACCCAAAAATATTTTCCGACATATTCTTGACATCAACTTAGAATAAGAATATCAAGTTAATGGTATTTATATTCTAGGTCATTTGTGTCGAAAGAACTTAAGCATCGGCTAAAGACACGTATATCAAGAATTTTTAAACACTGCTTTTACGAACCAAAATTGTCAAAATTATTTAAAAGAGTGTTGTTCTTAAATGTTTTACTCCCAAATATTCTTGATATATTTTTCTAATATTTCAAAATGAATTGCCTTGCCAAAATCCATGTCAGAAGAGCAAAAACAGATTTTATTCTGAATTACTAGTAAATCCTTATTTATTATGATAAAATCATTTTAAATTCAAACTAAATTATTCCTTGGACTTCATAGTCATTATTTTTCATGGAATATCATGTATGAATATTTGTCAAGTCAAAACTTTTGTCTTAATTGTCGGTAAAGACAAATGAATTTTTCGGTCGCTCCGGAAGATTGTTTCAACATTCGAAAAATTCGTAAAAATACCTCCATACATCATTTTGACTTGAAACTTTGGATTTGTCATTATTTTAGCTTTAAGATGCTCCAGTAATATTTTCATAATTTTTACATGACTTTTGTCCGGGACCCAAAAATTCGATACGTAATTGATTTTTCGGTCGCTCAAAAGTCATAGATGGTCAACTCATTTCAAGGTGAAATTTCGACCATAATCCTCTGGGCACATTTTTAGGAGATTACCAAAATTTCGTAATGTTTCAATGATTTTTCGATTTGTTTCAATATCGGGTGTTTAATAAGTCGTACCGCTAGTTTTCGAGTTTTTGTGCATTATATATAATTGTAAAAATGAGTTGGCACATTCTCCCATGCAAATTTGAATTGGTATACAGCTGGTAGACAAGAGGAAGCTTCCCCCACACCTTCCTTTATATTATACACCTTTATGCCATTTAAAATAAAGCTAAAATGCTTATTTTTGGCCTATAAAAAGACCCCCACCCCCACCCATTTCTCTAAGCCATTTTGAGCCAAGTTTATGCTGAATAAATACTCTCTCAAACACTCTCCTTACAGCCTCTAAAGTGCCAAAAACGTAGCTTGTGTTTGTGCCCATTTTAAACCTTGTTTAAACATCATTTTGGCTTACATTTCTTCACCAAACTTGCTCTCTAACACACACCCTTGATCACCATTGTTCTTGCACCTTTCAAGCCCTGTTTAGGCACCCTACAAGTGACCATTTGAACCCCCAAAGGTCTGACCTTAAACCATTTTCCGGCCACTTTCTGGGGACCTCTTTTTGGTATGTTTCTTAGCTTCCTAGCTTATATTTCTTGTAGCTCTCTCTTTAATATTAAGAGGAGCTTGAGCCTTTGGAAGGTCAAGATATATAAGTTAGTTTCCTGCTTAAATATTGTATATTTGTGTTTATATTTGTTAGATCTACTTGTTTATAAATCATATTTAAGCATACTTGCATTTAGTCACTTAAATACACTTGTTCATGAAGTATATTCGTGTAGTGTATTTTTGGGCTTCTTGTAAGTTCTTGATTTGGTTAGTAACAATCTTGAAACAAAGGTAACATTGCTCTCAAGCAAAAGACCTTTCTTGAATTGTGAAAGCTAGCTCCATTTTGTTTAGTTTGATTCAAAATAAGGTATTTTTAGTAACCTTGTTTAAGGTGAAACATAACCTTGAATCTTTAAACTAAACTTGGTCATTTTGTCTTAAAGAAACATAAATCCATAAACTTATAAAAGTTTTATATCATTTTGATTTTGTTGAAAAAGACAAGTCCATTTTGAACTTGAAACTTGAACTAGTCATCTTGCTCCTTGGCTTAAAATATTCGGCCATATTAATATAGGGCAAGACTAACTTCAAACAAGTTCATTTTAATTCTTGGTCATTAACATATATTCGGCCAAATCTTAAATATATATATATATATATATATATATATATATAGTTTGTATACTTGTTTGATTTAAAGTGCCGAGTCCATTATTCTGTGACTTAGCCTTATTTCTTAACAAATATATATACTTATATATATTTCGGCCAAATCATTTTTTTGTGCTAACTTGCACTACTTGCTCTTTAGTTTAATATTCTTGCTTGTGTGAGTGTGTTATATTCTAACGCATAATAGCGGCCCTCGTTTATCCTATAGATAAGCGGGTTACATTTCCGTACGTGTGAGTTGGGTTTGTGTAATAGTTTAACGCGTAATTGCGTCCCCGTGGCTTGTACCATAACATACTAGTTTATACGGATTTATTATATATACATCTTATATATTGCTTGTTTGTTTTATACTTATTTTCTAGACTTGCAGTGAGGTGAAGTGAAGTGAGGTGATCCTTGTTTCTAAGACCCAAGTCTTAGGCGTACTAACGGGGAGTTATTAGCCTTTGCACCGTGAAGAAAAAGGAAAGACCCAAGACCTAAAATCCAAGACCGGCAAGTGGTAGAAGTTCATAGTATACAAAGGTTGCTATTTCGACTTTGAGGAGGTAACGGGGAGTTGCGCTCCAAGACAAGTCTAGTAGTGTTTTACTTCGTATTTTGAGGAGTTAATTTGTAATTAAGGTCCAAGATAAATACTTAGTGTTGTAAAGGTTTCTCCGCCTACTATAAGGAGTCACTTTATAGTAGTGAAAATATCGAGTCTGGGGAGGAGCTTGGGGACTGGAGTAGGGGTGAGCGGATCCATTAGGGGTTGCGCCACCGTGAACCAGGATAAAATCAAACGTGTGATTGCTTCTTTTATTTCTTGGTTTAGTTTCCACATTTTAAATCGTTTACTTTTAGTAACGAATTTAAAGTTAAAAACGGAAGACAAAAACACCAAGCAAAATTTTTAAAAAGGTAATAAGCTATTCAACCCCCCCTTCTAGCTTATTATCCCCCCTTTCGGGACCCACAGGTTCGATATGTCAAGGATACAGTATTCGAGAACTCAGAGTTATCGAATTTGGCAATTCTAAGTTCTCGAATCAATCACTTAACCATTTCTCGAATAGATTCTTGGAGACAAAATACTGAAGGTTGTACAAGTCAGAAACCTGAAATAAGCCAAGACACTTTCAGGACCACAGTACTGTAAAGTGTTTTTTGAAAGTCTACAAGAAGCTCAGAGAGTGTTACAAGAGACAAGCTGCTAAAGAAGTGGATCTGGGCAGGTTAAAGAAAGTCAAATTGCATGCCGCCTGGATGTATTTCAAAATAAAGATAGACAAGTTAGAAAGTAGATTTGTCTGTTCTATCATTTGTAGTAAGTAGGGTGTACACTTGTTCTATAAGTGTACAACCCCACTTCTCTAGCAGTAAGAAGAATAAGAAGGTTAATAAGTTTCTTATACACATCTTAGATAGCAT
This sequence comes from Saposhnikovia divaricata, assembly GCA_036435485.1. Classification (NCBI taxonomy): domain Eukaryota; kingdom Viridiplantae; phylum Streptophyta; class Magnoliopsida; order Apiales; family Apiaceae; genus Saposhnikovia; species Saposhnikovia divaricata. The sequence goes on along the minus strand of CM071599.1, from coordinate 121,161,703 downwards.
CTCTCTGAAAAAACGCAACTGAGAATACTAACATTTATATTCACAGTTTGTAGCAAAATCTTTATCTAATACAACGTTAGATTAAAGTGAGTATTGTGTTCTGTGTTTTATTTCCGCATATCTATATACTGTTAAACACAAAACATACTTTGCTACAAAAAAATATCAAACACAATTTCAAAACCTTCAAACAAACGTTCTTATCCAAAGGAAAGTTTGAAAATATTGCCCCCATACCTATCTTTTGCTCGTCCTCGAGCAAAATATATAATAAAATACTATCTAATATATAATACCACTTCCGTAGGTGATCACGGTTGCATTTGGCATATGCAACAAGCCTTTTAAACCCCTAGGCAGCCCTAGTGGACGAGTGAGGTCTCGTGAGGGCCTATAGTGAATGTACCCACAAAATCCATCTAGCTCATGTAAAAGATTGCTCAATGCAACACCACACATACAAGTCAGCTCATGCTACATCAACTTAGGAAATCAAAGTAAATTTGCAATGTCTTGGTGTGTAAAGTACAAGTATTCACATAGTCTACTCAAAGAAATATGCAGAGGTCATTAGAAGTCCACGTCAAGTGTAAAAATAAGTTGGTAACCATGCTAAGCCCACAAGAGTACACCTTAGAGACAAAACTTGGGATCTCATATGTAGAAACAAGTAATAACTCACCTTTCACTCACAGAAGAATATTCACTCAAGAACAAGGGTAAGTGTATCACTCCCTTCCAACAAAATCATAAGCATGCTTGACATTTGGTATCAATCTAACTTTAACACAACATACATTAATGATGATAATCAAAAGGTCTTTTATTTGGGTTGTAATGGGGCTAGGGACAAGGTATGTCAAGTAAGGCCAAATAAGGTGAAGTGTCAAAAGCTAGTAGAAACCATAATAAATCATACACAACACCATACTTTCTCCCAATACATGGATTTCTGAATTTTTTTTTTCCAACAAAATGCTTGACTAGTCGAATGAAGAAGGATCACAAAAACACATAAACATAAGTATGCTCTCATATGATTTTTTTCAATTTTTTTTTTCTTTTTTTTTTCTTTTTTTTTTCTTTTTTTTTTCTTTGGAGAGCTAAGATAGATAACATATATATATATATATATGCAACCACAATCCTTCTTCAAAAATTTCTTGAACAACGACCGACAAGTAAGCAACAAAACCCAATATTTCCCCAAAAGTAATGAACAAAAGTAAACCCCATCTCACACACCTTATTACTCCCACAACTTCCTACTAGCCTTTGACAATTGGGATCAAGTATACGTAAGGTTGCACAACAAAAAGGTCTAGGCAAGTAATGTGGTGTGTCACCGAAAAAATAGGATTAAGCTCAAAGGGGTAACTAATTGATCATATATAAAGGGTGTGGTAATTTGGATAATAATAGGTTATTCCTAAATGCATTTATCATCTTATCATCAAATAATGTCATGCATTTTAAGAAAGGTCTCAAACAAGTGCTAGCAATGCAAACAACATGTGGACACTCATGCAAACAAATATAAAATGCAAAAGATATGCATATAGGCTCAAAATCTCACTGGTTGGCAAAAGATAATCAATCCAAGAAAAAATCTCTTTAATGCACCTACTTGTACTCAAAGCATAAAAACCAAATCTTCTTGCACATATTCATGTCCTTTTAATTACTTACAACATTCAATAAGTCTACTAGTTTCAACTTGCTAGTGTATGTGTATGCACAAGAACTTAGCATATCACTTCTCAATCAAAAGCTTCATAAACACAAGAGTACTATAGCATGTAAGGGTGCATCAAGCCTACTTATAACAAGTAATCATTTCACAAGGCTAGAACTATTTTTGTATTTTTCATTTTTCAATTTTTTTTTGGGTTTTTTATAATAATAATAATAATACTAAATCCCTCCCCCATACCTAAATCATGCATTGTCCTCAATGTATGCAAATAAGAGAAAAGTGACAAAGTAAAAGGACGAGAATACCTGATAAGGGATGAGGAGATACATTATTATCTATAACACACACACACACATAAAACACAGACACATATAAAAGAAACACTCACACACACTCCCCCATACCTAAACTTGACTATATGGGAGATACATTACGAAAACAGATATATTAACCAATACCAGATCGAGGGAAAACAACACATGTAACACAATCATCAAATATGTGAACTACACTCACAAAAACATCATTATCCAGTAGAGAGTTATGATCATGCACCAAAATGAAACTCATACCACTAACATCATTCATAGACCAATTAGACGCTTCTTTATGTTGTTTAAGCAGATTGATTACTATAAATTCTTGGTTATGAACTAAGTCACTAGAAAGCACATGATAAGTTTCATTATCAACTACCAAAGACTGATCAAGAGTGGAAAAAGACAGATTAGGAATGAAAGTGGGTGGCTCACCAACAGAAGTCTTAACAACGAACTTAGGATCAAAAGAAACATCCTCAAGTTGGGTTTCATGCTTAGAACAAATAGCATTCAATTCATCTAACATCTAATCAGAAGAAAAATTTCTATAAAGCTCATGAAGTTCTTTATTACTCTCATACTCTAACATAACATCTTCCTCAAGAAAAGACTCAATTGCACTATCCTCAAGATTCGACCACAAAACAACCTCATCTATCAAATTCACTCCTATAGATGCAATAGACATGATAACTAATGGAACTTCAAACTTCTTTTGACTCAATTCTAGTGGGTGAAGAGAACTCGAGCACTTTACATACAAGAGAAGTAAACAATTAATCACGTAGCAGACAAGAGCTATAAGTAAACACCTAAAAAAATGGGAAATTAAAAAGAAAAATCTATATTAACCCAAAAAAAATCTAGACCTTGCTCCTAACAATAAGATACTACTAAAAGTCACAACTCAAAAAGCATTCGTCCTGATTGGCCAGGCAGGTGCAAGCATTGCCAAGAGGCTAAACACCTTTCTAGACACTAATCCAAATTAGCCAGGTAAGCGTCACACTTGCCTAGACACCAAACGAAAGAATACTTGGTGATTTGTTCCTCCTAGATTCTCCTCCTAGTTGAGCGTGAGATCCTAGGGGCTAACGTCTACTTAGTTTTATTAAAGAAAGGGGAATGCAAGATGAAGGAATTAGTGATTTGTGGGCTAAGGAAAGGGTGATGAAATCCCTCACCTTATCTTGTAATTGGGTGGCACCCTTAAGATTGATTGAATGATGCAACACACAAAGAACAAGAAAATAAACACTTATGGATGCACTACACTACGTGTTCTAATCTAAATTGTACGTACCTCTTTTCTCCAGCAATCACCACAATTTTATAGGATGGAAAGCAATAAATACAATAAAGAAATCTAGATGATGTGATCCTATGTGAGAGAATGAATGATGCAACAAATTGCTTTTTAACAATCAAATAACTAACTAATATTTTTGGATTTTTTTGAATATTTAATTATTATTTTTTTCAATAATAATAAAGAAAAAAATAGAGGGAGGTGATACGGAATACCGAAAAGCGCTTCCAAAAATTTCAAAAGAGACAACGAGGCCTTCCAGCGATCTTCTTGTCCAAGCTTTTCTCCGCTTCACTATTCCCTAAAAAAAAAAGAAAACAAGAAACTAATCCGAAGAATTAATATCAAGGAGTGAAAAATACCAATAGTCCCCGGCAGCGGCGCCAAAAACTTGATGTGTCAAAATAACTGCAAGCGCACAGTGGTTAATTGTAGCAAATACAGGTCGATCCACAGAGACTATGAATTTTCAAAACCCTAATAATTAAATCAGGCGAACTAGACAAATAGGTTTGAGATGAGTTTTAATTAACCTAATTAAACTAATTAACAAAGATTATCAAATAAAATGGAAAACCTAGGAATCCGAATCCGAATCCGTTAATCAATCACAATTAATATCAACTCGCCCTAAAATCAATCATCTTTTCTTCACTAACAAGATATATCAATTAATGAGACAAGCATATACTATGAAACTTGTTATCTAACAATAACCTATCAAAACTTCAAGGAGCAAGCATAGGCTATGAAAAATAAATCCGGTAACAATAATATATCCAAATCACTTTGTCAATTGAACAATCAAGCACCAAGAAAAATTATGAGAATCAATTAGTAGGAACGAGAAGAAATCAAGAGCAATTAAATTAACTTCATCTTCATCCTTGGATAAAAGATTTAGCTAGACATAATTAAAACGTTACAATGAATATTAATATTACAATATAAAGCATGCATGAACGAAGTTATAACTTATATTATTAAACTATATAAACTAAAGCCGGGCACACGTATGTAAACAGAAGAGATAAAAGCAAAATTGATATAAAAACAAATCAGGTGCTTCCTGGAATTGAAATCTGGCTATAGTAAATCAATGAGAGCAATTGCTGAATAAAAAGCTCGTCGAGAAGTAAAATAACGAAATAAAATTGCTGAATCAAAAATATAAAAAAAAGTGTTTGAATTGAAATGAAATCCTAAATTATTCAATCTAGATTGGTGTCTAAATTGATGTTCCAAATACAAGAGATAAGGCCATATATATAGGGGAAAATATTGAGTTTGACCCCTTTGATTACAATCCGATCTTGAATATAATTTCTTCAATTTCCTTTTCTTCTCCAATAAGTAATCGATTTTTCCTCCAATTTCCTTGACTTCAAATATTTTCCACCTCCTTTCCCTTTTTGCACCTTTTCCTACTCAAATTCTGTTTTTATTTATTTTCCTACAAAACAAAATAAAACAATTTATTAATTAATAAAATTATGAAAACGGACATAGAATAGGTATTAAAAATATGATTAATTATGGACCTTTCAAATATATTCACCCCCTCTGTTTTCTCTTGTGTGTATTTCATACTCAACAAAAATAGATAAATTTATTTCTATATTTTAGCACAAAAAATAACCATGTGTCCAACTCCAAATTAACTAAATTATTTTAAATTTAACTAATTTGTATCTAATAGTCAATGATATTCCTCATTTTTCTATTTCCTTCACTTTTTTTGACTTCTTTAGTGATGTGGCAAATACATGTAGCACATCTATACTAGGTTTTATGTTAAATATAATTGATGTGTTTTAATCAGTGTTTAAGTGTTACAGTGAATTATCAGAGTTTAGCTGGAAGCAGTCAGAGTTTAGTGTAAACTCTGATAGATGGAAGCTCGACAGAGTTTGTCAAACTCTGTCTGGAGGAAGCGTCTACTGGTCAACAGTGATTGAAGATTTATTATGGAAACGATATCTTTGAAGATTGGATAGCTATCAAAGAGATCGAGTTGACATAGGAGACGTGTGACAATCTGTAATTGATATCATTGTATAGCTGATTATTAGGAATATCAATTAGAGATTGTATCGTAGCTGTATGTTATATAAATACAGATAGGTTAACCCTAGAAGGGTATCGATAACGAATTATCTTTATTGTAACCTAGCAGCTCTTTGTGATATTTTACATTACAAAGAGGGTTCGTAATATACAAGAAGTTTTTAAGTGCATAAACGCTTTTGCTTGTTAAACTCTTATACAAAGTTGATTATTAATTGTGTATTCGGCCTAACAAGTGGTATCAGAGCCAATCTGTTACTTTATTACAGGTTAAGATCCAAACACAAAAATAATCATGGCAGCAATTCCTCCACCAACACCTAATGTTCAAGAAAAGGCTCCTACTACTGTGAGTCGTTATGAACCAATCAGGGTTCCTATTCTGAGGCCATTAGAGTATGCTATGTGGAAGGTCAAGATGACTATGTTTCTGGAGGCTACAGATCCAGAATATCTTGACAGGATTTATGAAGGTCCTCATAATCCTACAAAGATATCTGTTGCAGTTGCTGGTGAAGAAGCAAAAATGGTTCCAAAGGAAAAGAAGGACATGACTCCTGAAGATCTATCATCAATTGCTAAGGATGCAAAAGTTAGGCATTTACTGCATAGTGCTTTAGACAATGTTATGTCTAACAAAGTCATTAACTGCACTATCGCAAAAGAAATATGGGATGCTCTTGAAGTCAGGTGTCAAGGAACTGCGACTATTAAGAAGAATAGGAGAAACATACTCACACAAGAGTATGAGCATTTTGAGGCTAAACCTGAAGAGACCATGACAGAAACATTTGATAGATTCTGTAAACTGATTAATGATCTGTCATTGGTCAACAAAGAGTATGATCTAGAAGACTCGAATCTCAAGTTTCTTCTTTCTCTACCTGAAAAGTGGGATGTGAAAACAACCACTATTAGAGACAACTATGATCTTGCTGAAACAGAGATTGATGAAATCTATGGACTGCTCAAAACTCATGAATTGGAAATGGAGCAGAGAAACAGGAGATCAAGCAGGAAAGGAAAGTCTGTTGCTCTTAATATTGAAGAAAAGCCTCAGAAGAAAGAGGCAACAAGAAGGAAAATGAAGGGAAAAGCTTTGGTCATACATTCAGAAAGTGAATCACCAAACTCTGATTATGATTCAAACTCTTCTGAATCATCTGACTCTGAAGATGATGAAGAAGAAATGAGGAAAATGGCTGTGTTGATGGTGAAGACTTTCAAGAAAATGGGCTTCAAGAATTTCAAGAAAGGAAAAAGATTTTCTAGGGATTCAAATGAAGACAGGAAAAGCTACAGGAAGTCTGATAAGAGAGATTCTAAAGGGAAGAAGGATAAGTCTGAAATTCAATGCTACAAGTGTAAGGAGATGGGTCACTATGCTCCTGAGTGCAAGAAGGGTAAAACTGGAAAGGTACTCTACACTAAAGGCAGAGATTGGGCAGATACTTCAGATTCTGATGAAGAAGTGAACTATGCTCTCATGGCTACTACTGAATCAGAATCCTCTGAAAATCAGGTACCTCTAACTACCTATGCTTATCATATAGATGACATTGCTCAATTAAGAATTTATCTTAAGTCATTGCATATAAGTTATAGGGATCGGACTTTAGAAAATGAGAGGATAAAAGCTGAAAATTCTGAACTTAAGGTAAGAAATAAACTTGTTGAAGAGAAACTTGAAAACATGCAACAAGTTCAGAAAGAGAGAGATGATGCTGTTTGCAAAGAACAGAATTTGCTTCAGAAGTATAAACAACTAGAGTCAGAGTTGGAGGAAGCAAATAATAAAATTAGGACTTGGACTAATTCTGGGAAGGACACTCAACAGATTTTTCAAACAGACACTGTTGGTCTAGGCTATAATGAGGGAGATGAACTTAGATTTCAAAATCAAGTTAAAGTCAGAACTCATTTTGTTCATGGAACCAGTAAATTTTTGTTTGAAAATGAAAAGGAAGCTGTCAAAAGTAAACCAGTAAAAACTAGTGTTAAACAGGTTAATATTGGTTCAATGACAGATAAACAACTCAAACATAAATTGAAGGAGTTAAAATCTGTTGAGAAACAGAAAGTGTCAAACAAGAATAGAAATGGAAAAGTAGGCATCACTTCAGGAAATAAACCAATGCTTGCTAGTTATGCTCCAAGAAAGACATGTCATAACTGTGGTAGTACTAAGCATCTTGCAAATTTCTGCAAGAAAAATAAAAATATAAATTCTTTACCTACAAAGTCTGAGGTAAAGAAGGATTTTGCTAGAACTAAGCCACAGACTTTATATACACACTGTGGAAGCACTTGGCATTCCATTTATAATTGCAGAAAATATCATGCTATCTATCATAATTACTATGAACTGAAACCCAATCTGAAATGGGTTAAAGTTGATACTGCAAGTGTAAACACTGATACTGTTAGCTCAAACTCTGATAATGTTAATTCCGCTGCAAAAGCTAACAAAGTTAAGAATGCCAAAGGATCCAAGCAAGTCTGGATCCTTAAAACTAATCCTCAGTAATTGCTTGTGATTGCAGGGCAACAGGGAGGCAACCCTAGTCATGGACAGTGGATGTTCAGGACACATGACTGGAAATAAAGCCCTGCTATCAGAATATGAGGAGAAGGCTGGCCCAAAAGTTTCCTATGGTGATGGCAATGTAGGAAGAACATTGGGATATGGCAATATTAATATTGGAAATGTCATCATCAACAATGTAGCTCATGTCCCAGGACTCAAGCATGACTTGTTATCTGTGAGTCAAATCTGTGACAAGGGATATCATGTAGATTTTCAACCTGAATATTGTGAAGTAATCAGCAAATCTACAGGAAAGGTTGTTCTAGTTGGTCACAGGCAAAACAACATTTATGAAATCAAGCTTTTGATAGACTCTGTTGGAAAAGCTATTTGCCTGTCTACAAGAATGTCTAGTGAAGAGAGTTGGAAGTGGCACAAGAAAATCTCACATTTGAACTTGAACAACATCAATGAATTGATCAGAAAGGATCTTGTAAGAGGACTCCCAAAGGCTCTGTTAAATGTTGATGGCCTGTGTGATTCATGTCAGAAGGCTAAACAAAGGAAGTCATCTTTCAAGAGCAAGACATAATTTTCTATCACTGATCCCTATCATCTTCTGCATGTTGATCTCTTTGGTCCAATAAATGTTATGTCTATTGCAAGGAAGAAATATGCTTTAGTCATTGTTGATGAATGAATCACTTGGGTGTATTTTCTAGCAAAGAAGGATGAAACTACATTAACTCTGATGGAGCATGTGAAGATTCTGGACAAAGGATCAAGCAACGAAGTCAGAATCATCAGAAGTGATAATGGAACTGAGTTCAGAAATGCAACAATGGAAGAATTCTGCAAAGACAATGGAGTGAAACAAGAATTTTCAGCACCTGGTACACCACAACAAAATGGTGTAGTTGAAAGGAAAAATAGAACCTTAATTGAAGCTGCCAGAACTATGCTTGATGAAGCAAAATTGCCAACTTATTTCTGGGCAGAAGCTGTTCAAACTGCTTGTTTTACTCAAAATGCAACACTGATCAATAAGCATGGAAAGACACCATATGAGATGGTGAAGAAAAAGAAGCCTAACCTGAAATACTTTCATATTTTCGGGTGCAAATGTTTTGTTTTGAAGACTCATCCAGAACAGTTGACCAAGTTTGAGCTAAAGGCAGATGAAGGAATTTTTGTTGGCTATCCACTGTCAACAAAGGCATTCAGAGTTTACAATCTGAGAACTAAAGTGATCATGGAATCTATACATGTTTCTTTTGATGATAAGAAGATAACTGGACTTGAAGACAAAGATGAATATGATCAACTGAATTTTGAAAATGAAGATTTAAACTCTGATGAAGGAAACTCTGATGAAACAATTCTGACAGACTCTGTTGAAACAAACTCTGAACCTCTACTGGTAAACACTGGAGAAACTTCTCAGTCACAACAAAGGGGAGAACCAGTTGAGGGGGAGCATGATCAAGATGAAGACTCAAACACTGATACTGAGTCAACTGAAAAATCTGGATCAAACTCTGATGCTTCAAACTCTGAAAATTCAAATTCTGACTCTGGGCAGTCAAGTTCAGGGGGAGTCTTAGAAAACGAAGATAGATCACAACAAAATCAGGAGAGCATGGATCAAGGGGGAGGATCATATGCTGATAGGAGTCATTTACCTTTTGCTAGGAAATGGACTAAATCACATACACCTGATTTGATAATTGGTGATCCAGATGCAAAAGTAAAGACAAGAAGTGCTACTGCAAGTGAATGTCTATTTCATGCATTCTTGTCTAAAAATGAACCAAAGAAAGTGGAAGAAGCTCTTCAAGATGCAGACTGGATAACAGCAATGCAAGAAGAGTTGAATGAATTTGAAAGGAATGAAGTTTGGACCCTTGTACCAAGGCCAAAGAACAGATCTATTGTTGGTACTAAATGGGTTTTCAGAAACAAGACTGACAGTGAAGGTTTTATCACAAGGAACAAGGCTAGACTGGTAGCAAAAGGCTATTCACAGCAGGAAGGAATAGACTATGATGAAACATTTGCTCCAGTTGCAAGATTGGAGGCAATCAGAATTTTTCTAGCTTATGCCTCTCACAAGAAATTCAAAGTGTTCCAGATGGATGTGAAAAGTGCTTTTCTGAATGGAAAGCTTGAAGAAGAAGTGTTTGTTGAACAACCACCAGGATTTGTGGACCCCAAATATCCAGATTATGTCTACAGGCTAGATAAGGCACTATATGGACTTAAGCAGGCACCAAGAGCATGGTATGAGACGCTTGCTCAGTTTCTTCTAAAAAGTGGATTCAACAGAGGAACAATTGACAAAACTCTGTTTTATTTCAATCAAGGAAGTGACCTCCTTTTAGTTCAAATTTATGTTGATGACATCATCTTTGGGTCTACTAATGATAAACTCTGTAAGAAGTTTGCCAAGCTCATGCAGTCCAGATATCAAATGAGCATGATGGGAGAGCTTAGTTACTTTCTAGGCCTACAGGTGAAACAAACAGATGATGGAATTTTCATTAATCAAGAAAAATATACCAGAAATCTTCTCAAGAAATTTGGTATGCTTGACTGTTCATCTGCATCAACTCCCATGGCAACAGCAACTAAATTGGACAAAGACACAGGAGTTTCAGTGGATATGACGAACTACAGGGGCATGATAGGATCTCTTCTATACTTAACAGCTAGTAGGCCTGAAATCATGTATGCAACCTGTCTTTGTGCAAGGTTTCAGGCAGATCCTAGAGAGCCACATCTGACAGCTGTAAAAAGAATCTTCAAGTATCTCAAGGGCACCATATCATTAGGTCTGTGGTACCCCAGAGAATCAGATTTCAAGCTACTTGGGTATTCTGATGCAGACTTTGCTGGCTGCAAGGTAGACAGAAAGAGCACTAGTGGAAGTTGTCAATTTCTTGGTGACAGACTTGTTTCCTGGTACAGCAAGAAACAGAAATCAATCTCCACATCTACAGCAGAAGCAGAGTATATTGCAGCTGGTAGCTGTTGTGCACAGATCTTATGGATGAAGAATCAACTGCTGGATTATGGATTGAGGTACAGTAATATCCCTATTTACTGTGATAATCAAAGTGCTATTGCTATGACAGGTAATCCAGTACAGCATTCAATGACCAAGCACATCAGCATAAGGTACCACTTCATCAGAGAACATGTGGAAGAAGGAAATATTGAACTACATTTTGTATCTACAGAACAACAGCTTGCAGATATCTTCACTAAACCATTGAGTGAAGCTACATTTACAAGACTGGTCAATGAACTAGGAATGGTCTCTGGTTCTGACTAGGAATGTTGGTTAGATTCAAACTTTACTTATGTGATGTATTAATCATATTTCCTGATTGGTTAAATGCTAAGTGAACTCTGTTGATTAAACTCTGTTATACAGTCTCTAAACTCTGTCAGCATGTCCGTATGTTATTCACTATTAATCAGTTTGATAAACTCTGTGAACTTTGAATTGATTTTTGTCTGAGTGAAAAACACCAATGAAGAAATATGTATGAAGCATGATTCTCAGCAATTAATCATGAATCTTTCTGAGTTATTGTGATCTAATCTTAGATTGTGGAGAAAGTTAACACAGCATGATACTGGCTCATATTTATAGCATCTCTTAGTTTATTTTGTCCTAAACTCTGAGTCTATAAATACTGTGTGCATTACCTTACATGAAAAACTACTGATGTTGATGAACTCTAAACTCTGTTAGTTATACTCTGATAGAATAAAATGCTTACTGCAATACCCCAAAGAAAATGTATATAGGTTGTTATACTCCTTTGAGATTATGTTGGATACTAGGATGACCCAGGAACCTATTGGTATATAATATGTGCTAAAATTCTCTGATTTTTGGTGACTAGTTAAATACTAGGATGACCCAGGAACTTATCAAAATGATAAGGGCTAAAATTTTTGAATTTTTGGTGACTGGTTCCAACCTCTGATTAGTGGAATGAAAAATAAAATAAAAAAATAAAAAACAAAAAAAATGTATATAAAGGGGTATAAAATAAAAGTTACTGTATATAGTTTAATTACTTCAGAGTTTAGCTTTCATCATACAATCAGTGTTTACTATGACAGTTTGTGCATCCAGTGTTTATAGATTTACTTTATGGATTTTATGAAAAATTAGATGCTCTAAAAATTGATTTAGTAAACTCTGCTTCACACACACATATTCACAACTGTGCAATTTATGAAAGGGTTTCGGTGATAAAGTTGGAGAATTGACAAACGCTGTTGATTCGTGATTTGTACTCTAAGGTAAATTTTCACTTGGACAATTTGAAAATTTTGGAGTAAATAGGGTTCTTGACAACAGTTAATCAGTGGATTGTTGATGAATGTGTTCTTTATATGATTACTTTAATTAGTTTTCATATTCTCTTCTTGATTTGTTTTCTTGAAGAACAGTTCATAAAACATAAATAAAAGTTGCAGAACACAATGAATAAGATTAGAGAAATAAAATTTTTCATTGATGATAAGAAAGAGATTACAAGCAAATATTACATCTTTTTGTTCTCTCTATCTGCTACTCTATTCAACAGGAAAATAAAAGGACAATCCAAACCACACCATTGTTAGCAAAAATTCCCAAGATCCCATCTTTGCCACTTTATTTGGGTGGAAGTTGAAGGGATAAGGTTATTTTTGCTGACATATTCATTAACAATGGTTGGTGGTGTTGGATGAGGATGCCTTCGAGGAGAGCCACGCCAATGTTGCTTGGAGGGCAGCATCGATGTCGATCACCCTTGCAGGTTTCTCTCTCTCGATCTCTTCCAGACCGGCATCCATTTGTAACCACAGCGTTTCAAGCTGCCTTTCCCACTCAAACGCTTCAAATTCTTCACGCGTATAGCTGAAGATGTCCCTATTCTCGACAAGATGAAGGTTTTTCTCTTTGATGGTAAGGTTGGCCATTGTTTTTTTGAGTATTTGGTTTGAAGGGTTTGTGATTTTACAGGGGAGACTGAAAGGTTAAAGGTTTGATGAAATAATCTGAGCAAGTCTCTAGGCCTTAAATAGAGATGGGTAAGAATGAAGTTCTTAAACACTTCGTATTCTGGTTATTAAAGGCAACAGGTAAACGCTTCAAATTCTGGTTTTACTTGGGTCCAGATATTTTCAAAGAGTATTATTTGATTTTTGTTTAAATCAAATATTTTAATGTTTTAATTTTCAAAATACTCTTCTTGAAAATAGGCGCACGTGACCCACTTGCCCATTAATGTGTCCCACTTACCTATTATCGTGTCCCACTACACATTAATCTAGGAACTGATTGAGCGTTTGTTACATAAGAGATTGGGTTTTTAATTACTTTAATCACTTTTGTGTCCAAACGGTTGTGTTTTATTCTTACATCTCACAGTTCTCTTATTTTTTCACTTGGGCATTCACGCAAACACCTTCTCTACATACATTACTCTTGGAAATTCTTGAAAATTTCTTAACTCCATGGCTTCTAAAGCATTCACTGCTCTTGGTTTACGGTTTGTTCCTAACAACTATGAAGCTCCACTCTATCATGAACGTGTTCCAGAACCGTTTCATCTAATGCAGAACTTCTTGAGCGATTCAGAGATTGGACAAGCTCTGGTTGGACCTGCTACTCTCTCTGCGTCTCAAATTGCTACATTCTGGCAGAATTCAGTTTATGTGGATGGGGGAGAGAATGGAACTTCTAACATTATTTTCACTTACGAAGATCAAGACTATGTGATTACTCCACAGACTGTACGAGATACAATGGGGTTTGATACAAATACTTCTTATACTCTGGTTAATGAAACTTATTTGAGAGAGATGCTACAAGAGATTGGTTACATGGAATCTCTTGACAAGCTTGGCGGTATAAAAAGACCAAATCTCAGAAAGGAATGGAAATTTTTCTTTGATTGCATCACAAGGACGTTCCAGAAGAAAGTCACCAACTGGGATGCCATTCCAATAGACAGTCTCCAAATCGGGTATTCTATACTCTATGGTACTAATTTTGATTTTGGTCGACATGTTCTGATGTGCTTAGGTGATAAATTGTCAGAAACCAATACTGTTTATTATGCTCGTTTTTGTCAAATGCTGTTCAATGCCTGTGTACCTGGTCTAGACATTGATGAGACTGATAAAATTGATCCTTTTAGAGTCAATAAGAGAATATTCTCTGATATGACTAACAAGGATGTTGGTAAAGCAAATCTCCCTGCTTTTGTTATGCCACTTGCTCTGCGAAATTTTCTCAATCAACCACAAGAACCACAACAACCTGAACAAGAACCACAACAACCTGAACCTGAACAAGAACCACAACAATCTGAACCTAAACAACAACCAAACATTGCATCACCTGCTCACTCAGCACCTACAAAACAACCTTCACCCACTACACACACAAACTCTGATTCGTCACAATCTCCACCAGAATCACAGTCTAAAGCACACAGAGTTAAGAAGGCAATTACTGAACGACATGCAAGTCTAAAGCAGGCTAAAGAGACACAACAAAATCAAAACGAAAATCTCCTGAAGCTGTCTACACTAGAAGGGTGAAAAGAATGAAAGTTCGGGCAAAAATGCCTAAGTCACCATCTAGTGAAGAGGATTCAGATAATGTACCTTTAGCAAAACGAAGAAAACTGATATTCTCTGATTCTGTGGATGAAGATATTACAGCTCCAGAGGTCGTTAAAAAGTAAACACCTCCTGTTGAGGTTGAGAAAGATGCAATACCTGCAGAGGCTGAAATACCTGTAGAGGATGAAATTCCTGCAGAGGACAAACTGCCTGTAGAAGAGGATGCTAGAGATGGCCTTTCTCCAATACATGATATTCTTGATTCATTTATGCCATTCTCTGATCCTATCTCTGATATTGGTGTAGCTGATCAACCTACGGTTGTTCTTTCTGAAGCTGTGGCATCCCATACTGAGTTAATCTCTGATGCTCACCAAACTGTTGAAGGAGGGGAAGAAATTGATCAGGCCACCAAGGTCACTTCTCAGTCTATGCCTGTTGCTGAGCCTGAGCGACATGGAGAAAATCTTGACAAGCCTACAGAAGAAATTGCTAAAATTGTGGCTGAAGATGAACCTGTTAAAGCTACAAGTGTTGAAACTGGAAGTGAAAGTAGTGCAAACTCTGATGCTGCACCAGTACAAACAGACAATAAACATACACCTTTCACTCAACCTTGTACTTCTCATGAAGTTGAGAGAGCACAATTTGCAAAGAATGCTGCTGAATGGTAAAAAGAAGATTTTATATTTCCACGAGGAAGAGCAGCTGATTTTGTTAAGAAAAATGCTGATACTATCTCCAATCCAGAGATTCTTTCTTGCTTGAAAGCAACTGTAGTACAAGTCAAAACTCTGGATAGAAGATTTGATGATACTACATTGGCAATCACTGCTTTGCGAAATGAGGTTGTAGCTAGAGAGATGAAAATGGAAAGAGAATCAAAACTAGTGACTACAAAATTCTCTAAAGCTCAAGACAATCTCTTTGCCAGGCTGAGTAAAGTTGAAGAGAATCAGTCTGACTTATCTGCTAAAATTGATTCTATTGCTACTTCCCTGGAGTTAATTACATCTATTCTTATGTCTGATGATGTCAAAAAGGGGGAGAGAGTTGTCAGAAGGGATAGTGCTGGAGATGGAAGTAGTAAAGGAAAGAACAAGGCTGAAGAAACTCAAACTCTGAGAACTAGCAAGTCATCAAAATCACAGTCTGTTGGGGGAAATACTGATACTCAAGGTACTTCAAAGACCAAGAGTTTGCTGTTACCTTCTAATCCACAGACTGATGAAGAATTGGCTGCTAAGCTGTTCATTGAAGAGAATGAGGAAGGAGTTACGATTGAGGACATTGAAGCTGAAGAAAAGAGTTTACAAGAAGAACATCTTAAAGCTTTAAAATCTGGTAAGGTACAAAGAGGAAAAACTCCTAGACCTGTTATTAAAGGTGTTGTGATCAGAGAAAGGACTGATGTTAGTCAAAGTTCTCGGTTTTCAAAAGAAGCAATTGCAGCAGAGGCTAAACTTAAGCTAAAAGGCATTGAAGGTGAAAGTTCACAGAAGAAAGTTACAACTTCTGTTGTATCACAAGCAATGATCACACCTTTACACTCTTCTCAGTTGAAATCGGTTTTTGGTAAAGGAACAATTTTTGATCCAAATGTATTATCTGGAGTCTCTATGAATGTTTTTGATGGAAAAGCTTTATCTGGCAAAGTTGGTAATAATAAGGGTGGACTAGGCTCACACAGAGACAAGAGGCAATATACTGGTCCTAGAGATCCTTCTTCACTGGCTGTTCCAGGTCGTGGTGTTCCTCAAGAGAACTTGGACAGACTGGAATCAGTACAGTTAGTTCATCAGAAGAGTTTAAACAAGGATTTTCTTTTGTACTTCATGGCTGATGGGACGGTATTTAAAGTTGGTGCGGATGATATTGGCTTGAAATGTTGGGAAGAACTAGAGTATGTTTTGTATCTTCTCAAGGTGAATAGTCGAAGGACTCAATCAGTTGCTAATGTGCTCAGGAAGAGAATGACTCAGAATCTGGCAATCAGAGGAGAGAAATATAATAGCAGATATGTTCCTAAATACAGGGATTACAAAGGAAATCTCATTGAAATGAAGAAAGGTACTGCAAAGTTAAAGACTGATTTGGGAGTCACAGTACTTGATTTCAATTTACAGTCGGAAAAAGTCAGATTTATCAGACTGGGTAATGAGATGAGAAGGAACAAGATTTATGATCTTAGGGCTGCTATTTATCAGACAGATGAAAGTGATCCTCAGCTCAGAGAAATCAAAGAAGCTATGAAGATTGAACTTGAAAATGCAGAAAGAAGATTGCTGATTGATTATCTCAGAACCATGCCAGATCTTGAAATTATAAGAGATTAAGAACTGTAAGGATTTTCTTATTCTCTATAGTTTTTATTGAGTAGAAGCTTAAACTCTGTATTTGTGTAAACACTGTATTTGTTTATTTGTTTTGACATCATCAATTATTGTCATTAACTTGTGCATTTGTGCTAATGAACAAGTTGGGGGAGATTGTTAAATATAATTGATGTGTTTTAATCAGTGTTTAAGTGTTACAGTGAATTATCAGAGTTTAGCTGGAAGCAGTCAGAGTTTAGTGTAAACTCTGACAGATGGAAGCTCGACATAGTTTGTCAAACTCTGTCTGGAGGAAGCGTCTACTGGTCAACAGTGATTGAAGATTTATTATGGAAACGATATCTTTGAAGATTGGATAGCTATCAAAGAGATCGAGTTGACATAGGAGACTTGTGACAATCTGTAATTGATATCATTGTATAGCTGATTATTAGGAATATCAATTAGAGATTGTATCGTAGCTGTATGTTATATAAATACAGATAGGTTAACCCTAGAAGGGTATCGATAACGAATTATCTTTATTGTAACCTAGCAGCTCTTTGTGATATTTTACATTACAAAGAGGGTTCGTAATATACAAGAAGTTTTTAAGTGCATAAACGCTTTTGCTTGTTAAACTCTCATACAAAGTTGATTATTAATTGTGTATTCAGCCTAACATTTTATGTATAGAATAAACTACAGCAATGTGCTATTTCAGCACAATCTTTAGCACATCACTGGATTGACAATTTTTATATTTTGTGTTAAATTATAAATATAACACCATATTTAGCACACCAGTGGACATGCTTTAACAATCATGTTGAGTCCCAACAATATTTGTTATCATCAGCTCTAAACATGTATATCTCAACAAATCATTTACATTATTATGATAAATACACTGGACAATGATGGTACTAAGGCCATTGTAGGTTTAAGAAGCAAAGTGTGGAGAATTTTCAAGTTAACGCAGAGTTGCTTACCTAAGCTTCCCTTTTTTTGGTGATCTATCAACTTTCTACAAAAACTAGATGAACACTATCCAATTGCTTCACAAAGAGTTCTTCACGTGCATTCTATTTAGTTGGTTCGAGTGGTCTCTTTTTTGCTAACACCTGAATTTTGACTTTTTGACTGAAACACTGTTTCAGTGTTTTTTTTCTTCTTTTATATTTTCATAATTCAGTTAAATAGGTTTGGTGCAAAAATTGAAAAAATAAAATACTGTAAAGTTATGCTAAATCAAAATACTAGTCAAGATATAAATTCCTAAAAAATAGATATATATGTGTACTTAATTATACAATGAAATAAAATGTTAACTCTCTACTTGGTAAGTAGAATTACAACATGTGTAGCAGAAAAACAAATTAGCGATTAATTTTGACCAAGAGAACAAACAAAGACAAATGACTTATTGAAGTGATTCGATTAGTTAAAAACAAAAAATTCTAAGCATATAAGGGAGAATCAAGAATTTCAAATAAAAGGAATGGGTACTTGTAATTGATATTTATGTTAACAATATCAAGGCATCAAGAAATTATAGCATATTTACTAATTATTTGAAGCATAATATTAGATTGTTAACTTTTTAATTAGATACAAAAACTATCCTTAAAGGGACACCTAGTCAGAAGGATCAATTGTTTATGTTAATGAGATGACTACATTTAAAAGGACAATTATAGTATTTTATGAAATAACATAATTGTAGAAATTTATATGTATGGCAAGTAATTCGAATATTAATGGAGAAACATCAAAAAATTTATCTTGGTTTAGCCCCTTCGTCTGTGACCTACATCCAAGTCCACATATCAACATTATCGTGGAAGTTCAGAAGATGATTTAGCTAGCAAGGACGATGTCATTGAGAATGTTTTAACCTTAATCCAAAATAGTTCAAAGGTTGAAGGTTCACAAAATAACCAGAGATATCAGTTATCTAACAAAAATTCACAGATGTAGAAGGACTGTGCATCTTATCGAAGAGCAGTTGTAATCTAAACAAAGTATGAGATATCGAGAAATAATCGATTAATTAAAAGACTGTTATATATTTATTTGTACTACACTTTTCGAATTCGAGGTTTCAACCAATATTCTCACAGCTTTGGATGATTTTATTCTAGCAGTTTCTAGTAATTTTATGAATCTATTTGAATTCCTAATCCTAAAGATTTGCAACTTTAATTAATAAAATAATTAACAATATGTTTTTCCTTCTAAAGATTCTTGTGCTTTGTTTTTTGAATTGTTTGGACTGAAGAAGGAAACAATCATTCATAAAATGAAAAATAGATGAATACAAAACAAAATGAGATGCATCGGATAGGATTAAAGATCACAACTATGACATAATCATAAGGAAATTTATTATACTTTAACAGTTTAATGAAAATGATAAATATTGAAAGACACACATTTAGGCAAGACACAAGACAAAAACAAACCATTTGTAAAATTACGACCATATGATTATTCAGTTCTTTCTGTTTAATTTTTCTAATTTGTTGGAGGCCTCAAACGAAGTTCCAAATCGATGTGGGGCTGGCCATTAGTAGCAAGCTTGAGTTCAAGGTCCACGGGAGGCTGCGGCGGCAGCTGAGGAGCATGGACAGGGGAATATATCATATGGGAGTAATACTCATGATAAGTTCCAAATGTTATTTTACAGCTCTCGCACGCATATGGTAATCCTTTATAAATAATTTTCACCTCGTGCACCACATTGTTTTGATTCATTTGAACATTTTCACTCAAATCTGGCTCCATTGAAGAGAGATGGAAGGGAATTACAAAATAAGATATGTATTTTGTTAGATATGGTGCAACTCAATCCAGTGGAAGTGTCCTTATATAGGAAAAACATGAATGTAAAATACCTTCGGTAATACAATACATTTTATAATAAATTGTATTACACATGTATATGTTAAAGTCAAATTATATCTCTAAGTAAATTATGCAAGGACAAAACAAATTTGTTATCAAAAGGAAATTACAGTTGGAAATTAATTGTTTTCTTTAAAAAATTGGTGTCGCGTTTATCTCAACGGTTAATGGCTTATTTTGTAAACCAGTATGTTTTTTATTTTGAAATAGTAGGGATAAAATGTATCATCACTCCATTTTAATACTTTTTCGGGGTTCAAGTTATGTCACACTATAAAATTCCATCATTTTAATATTAATTTTTGATTAGATATTTTATAAAAGTAATTTCTATTTGGATTAATATATTAATTAGAAGATTCTAGAATTTCTTTTGTACAAATTATTTTTAAAAAGGATAAGATTCATTAACATTAGGAAGAAACATGAGAATATATAAGAGTATCTTTTTATTTAATTCAATTGTGGGGATTAGAATATGTTAACTCGAACTCTAAGAACGAACTCTTTTCACAATGATATAGAGAGAGTATTTATAATGCTACCTATCAACTAATAACAGAAAGTAATGATCTATACATGATAATGTTCTGCCGTCCAGTTGATAGTTTCCATCAATAGAAAATTCTTTCCTTCATGACATCTTCTTGCTTGTTCTTCAAAACAACGATCCTGTTTTATAACACTAGCCAGTTTCTATAGCATCCGTAATGACATCATTAGTAGTAAGACTGATATTAGGATTTCACCTTACATCAGGATTCGACATCCATCAGTATTTGACTTGTCATATCAGGATCTTCTCTCAGTTCCTGAAATGTAGTCCTTGACACACTGTTCCTGACTTAACTCTACAGATCACTGTCTAACACATATATCCTATATAAAGTGCTAAATCCTTTATAAGATCAGGATATACAAGAAGTATATGCAAATTCTATTCTTAACATCACAACTCATGAATTATTCCTAACAATCTCCCCTATTTATGCTTTAGAATCTAAAGCATGAATCTAAGTTGTAGATGTCAAAACATATAACAATACAACCAGAATAGAATTTATGAATTTAAGATCATGAAGTTAAGTACCTCCTTCTTCAGATGTAGAATTAGTATCTAGTACTTAGAAGAAAGAATTTAACTATTTGTTGCTTCTTTTCCTTTACCACTTCCCTGTTGAGATTCACCTCTGTCACCCTTAGTTCTACTTGTATCACCCCCTGTCTATTTATCTCCCCTAGTCTGTTGCCTTTGAATTGTTTTTATCTCCCCCTTTTTGACATCAGCAACATTAATTCCAAGAGATTCAGTAACAGAACAAATGAGATTCATCAGAAATGCTTGATTTTCCATAATAGGGACTTGGTTATCTTCAAGTATTTGAAGTCTTGATTGAATATCAATTTGAGATTTCTGAATATCCTTTAGAACTTTAGAACTAACTTCAATGTTGGAAGTGCTTGTTGTATATTCAGACTCAGATGCAGAAATAACCTTATCTTCAAGCCTTGTAGAAGAAGTTGCCTATGTAGTATGCTCTACTAAAGAAGACTGATATTCAAGTAAGAATACTTGAGTAGAATTACAAGCATCTTCACCTTTCTGATCTGAAACTGAAATATGATCATCCTGTCCTTCACCAGTATTCTGTGTACTAACATCTACAAATTCTGACTCCTCCTTAGAGTGATCAGATACTGTTGATGTCTCAATTCTAGTTGATATTTGAAGTACATACAAAGGAATACTAGGATCTTTAGGAATTCTTTTGGTACAAGTGTAGTAAGAGATTGTCTTAGCCTTTCACCTCTTCTGTTGATGATTCTTGCAAGCCTTTCCTTTTTCTTCTGAGCTTTAACTTCTGGCTTTGCATTGTTCTTTGCTAAGTCATTCTAATAAAAGAATAAGTACCAGTATCCATACCAAGATTGTCAGACCAAGATTCAGGAAAAACTTGATCCCAGAAATCAAATGATGGTGGTTTCCTAATTTTCTCTTCCTCACCATGGAGTTGATCATCCATACCCTCATTCTCACTTTGACTATCTAAAGTCAACACTCTTTCTACCTCTCCTTTTGCCTGGTCAGGAGCCAGCCTCTCTGTTTGTGGATCTATGTCCATATTTTCAAGTGTATCACTCAAATTTGGATAATTGCTCTCATGACCTACAGAAAAATAGGGGTTAGAAGAAGTTTTTATACCTGAACTCACATGGAGAGAAGGTTCCTCATCTGAAAAGGGGCTTGAGGTTTTCTCCAAGGAGTGAGCTGCTATAGTCTTTGAACCCTCACAAACATCTACTTTCTTTCAAGAGACTACAGGCTCCAGTATACCACTTTTAGGTTCTACACGAAACTTTAATGCCTTCAGTAATACTTCATTGGACACTAGAGTTTATGTGTTACCATCTTTAAGTGTTGTTTACTGAGACATACCCTCAAGGTAGATAGACTCTGACTGAACAATATTTGTTTTATCTTCAGAAAAATCAATCAAAGTCATTCCTCCCATATCATAGGGTATTTCACTTGCCGTTTCAGTCATCACAGAAGACCTTTCAGCATCAGCAATCACAGTTTCTGAGTCATCCAACCTCTGACTAGATGGTTCTTGTGTTGTTGTGACTGTGATCTGATCTATTCTATTATTCACCACTGGTGCAATAGTATCTCCTGTTGACTGCATTCCACTATCTACTACCTCCTTTTGTTCACCTTCAACTGGAGCATCTTCAACAATGAAATCCTTGTGAAACAAGTATGTATGAAGTGATTGAAGTGCACCATGCTTTGAAAGTTCAAATGACTTGTGTAACTCCTTTCTGACAGATACATAGAAATGCATCTTCATTAAATCAAGTCTTTGATGTAGAAGTCCATAATCTTCAGGAAATGAAAGTCTTGGAACTTTTTCAATCGGAAATTGTAGAACAGACCTGGAAAGCTTTACTTTTACAGAAATAACCTTCATGGCCAGTCTGTATGTCATTGTTGTTTCCCATAAAGAATCAATATCAAGATCTCTATTGTCAATTACTGACTTGGATACAGCTTTATTTGTAAAGACCTGCATAATGTTAGTTGGACTAGACTGTGTGTGTGTAGGTGACAAATGAATCTTTCTCCTTGTTCTCCTGGTATAGTGAGCAACGGATTTATCTTGAGAAGACTCAAGAGGTGTAGACACAGAAGTGATCTTGGGATGAGATCGTTTTTCAATAGACACAGTCTTTTGAGAGACAGTATCCAGTAACTGTTTTCCCTTTTTAAGAACTACAGTCTTTTGGGAGACTGCAGCCTGGCTGTGACTAAGTGTTCCATCTCTTTGTCCTAGCTTAGAAAGTTGAATTGCAGCCTTCAATTCTGCTCTCTCAGCAAGAGATATATTATCATCATCTTCACTAGAACTACTACTTGATACAACAAATCTTCTCTTCTTTACAACTGATGTCTTTTGAGAAACACTAGAGGTTGGTTTCTTTGAAACAATAGGCTGTAGATCAAAACTTGGTTCTAGAATTGTTTCAGAGACTGTGATGGTTTTGGTTACTTGGGTAGACACAGGGGGGGTTCTCCTCCAAATGAGATTCCTGAGTCATTTCACCACCAAAGAAAGAAGAATTGTAGAGAGTATGAAGATGAGTTCTTAGAAGTACCTGAACATTTTATGGATAGTGTATTGCAGGTACTTCATCTAGATTATTTTCACTGTCCTTCTTTGTAATTTCAAAGAAAATTCTCTTTTGCTGTACATAAGAAGAAACACAATGTTCTCTACCAAATCTAGCTTCAACATTATGAATAAAATGGTTAATAAACAATTGCATGAATCTGTGATAATAAACCATTTTCCTATCTTGATCTCTTGACCCAAGTTTGATACACATCTGACTTAAGATAATATGACCAATGTTAATTACTCTGTTATAAAGCAAACTATATGCAATTTGAGATGTAACAGCAGTAATTTGTTGAAAAGAACTACATTTACCAGTACAACATTTAGTAATTTGGTGAAAGAAGAAAGACCATTCTTTCCTAAGAAAGGATCTATTTAACTGGCTCATGTTATCTAAAGGTCCATTATAACCTAACTCAGATAACATAGTTCTTACATTATCATCAGATGGTACATTCTCAAAATTCATACAAACAGGTAATTGAAGTACTAAATTAACAACAGATTCAGTAATATCAAATGAGTCTTGTCCTAAGTGTAGAACAATCTTACCTGATTGACTCTGAGTAGAATCAATTACCTCAGCATTCTCCCAAGCTTGTGAAACAGCATCTTGATTAATCTGTGGAGATGTTGTCAATGCATAACTTAATGGTCCTTTTGCCATAAAGTCCATAATTGGGTGAAAATTAGTTGACACCCCTTCCTTGTTGGTGATAGCTGCAAAATGATTGTTCGTCATAAAATCAAAGTCACCAAACTTGAAAACTTGAAAGCAATAAACAATTAGAGTTTCAAAACAAGTATATTTCAAAAATTCTTCAGACCCACTATCCCACGTTGACACGTAGGTTAACAGGTGTCATTCCCTGAAAAATGAAGTTACTCACTATTTTTGGAAAATAAAATCCAAGATTGAATTTTAAAAAAAAACAGGGTATAATCAAGATAAAAATCAATACTGATCAGCTTCCTTTTCCTGATGTGATATTCCCACCAAGATAATCACAAATTGCAATGTGATTTATAAATAATAATATTCACTAATCCTGATGATCACACTTGTAGATCCTGATCAATATCATCCTGATTCCAGAGACTAAATGGAGTTTCCACCTGGCATTTTCTTTTATCTGTAAAAGAAATAAACAATAATCTGAACAAATTCAATTGGTTAGATACGTTCAACATCTCTTGAAAATACAAGAATTACAGTCACGTGCAATAATAATTACTGAATGCATTGATAATCTCCAAACGACTATTCAGTTTCCCACGTCTTTCTATAAGAGAAACTGACGCCTTATGCCATACTCCAAAACCTTTCAATCTTTTCTCTGTAAACCACACCTTTCCAAATGGCTTTCAACCCAAATATCCATATAAACCCTAACTTCCGATTCATTTCCACTGAGTGGTTTTATGCTCTTGATGATCAGAAGCAAGTGAACTCTTTCTTAGAAGAGATGACTTTTCTCATTGAGTTAGATATGGTTGGTATCAACCCAAATGATGTCCAAAATAAACATCTACCAGTTGAATAAAATCCTCCTCTAATCTCTTCACACCTTGAGGATGAAGAATTTGGTAAAGAGTCTGGGGTTGATCTTGATGGAGGTGCTATTCATTTATCCATCAGTCCTTAATAAACATGGTGTTGTACCAGCTGCTCTCATTCAAGTCATCCTGAGAAGAAATCCAAGAGCAGATGGGACTGTTCAAATCCCCAAATGGATTTTGAGATGCTTCTTGTCCTGTATCTTAGATGCATGAAAGAAGCAAGATCCAATATCCATAATATTAGACAAGTATAGGATTATTAGTAGAATTTAGACAAAAAGAAGTTTGTATTTCATTTCTATGTATGTAATGCTTTTGATTAATGAAAATACAAGTTTCCTTATTATCTACTTGTCTATTGTTGTTTATTGAACTAATCTAAAAATAGTATAAATTATCAGTATGCATGTATTAAAACTTGCTAGCATAGACTTAACAAAACTCATAATTGAACTACTGCATAAATTGAACTTCAGAATTTGAAACATTAAGTCAGAGACTAAACAATTTTCACAATCCTGATACTGACACAGAAATCCTGATGACGTCAGCATCCTAATAGTAATCCTGATCCTGATATTTATTAACAAGTCTATCATACTGTAATTTTTCAAGGTAAAATGTTACAGTTTAAGCATTTAACAATCAAATATAGATCCTGACAAAAATATCAAGTCTATAAGCTGAAACAACATACCTTGCTACTTATGCAGATGTTAAAGATCTAGAAATTTAACATTCCTAACTCACTAACCAATCTAATGAATGTAGCCTCATCAAGTGGTTTAGTTATGATATCTGCAAGCTGTTTGTCAAGAGGAACAAAATGAATTTCCACAGTACCATTCTCAATATGTTCTCTAATAAAATGATACCTGACATCAATGTGCTTAGTCCTTGAATGTTGAACTGGATTTTCTGGAATTTTGATAGCACTAGTATTATCACAAAACATAGGAATATTACTTAGTGTTATACCATAATCCATCAACTGATTTCTTATCCAAAGGAGCTGTGCACAACAACTGCCTGCTGCAATGTACTCAGCTTCTACAGTTGAGGTTGAAACTGATTGTTGCTTCTTGCTTGCCCAAGAAATCAATCTGTTTCCCAAGAATTGACATGTACCTATTGTGCTTTTCCTGTCTATTTTACACCCTGCATAATCAGAGTCTGAATAGCCATTTAGGGAGAAATCAGATTCTCTAGGATACCACAAACCAAGGTTTGGAGTTCCTTTGAGATACCTAAAAATTCTCTTCACATCAATTAAATGAGATTCCTTAGGATCACTTTGGAATCTAGCACATTAACAGGTAGAAAACATTATATCTTGTCTACTTACAGTTAAGTATAATAATGAACCTATCATGCCTGTATAGCTAGTGTTATCAATACTCTTTCCCTCAGGATCAGAGTCTAGCTTAATGGCTATTGCCAAGGGTGTTTTTGCAATTGTACAGTCTTGAAAGTCCAACCTTTTTAAAAGATCTTTGATATACTTTGACTGATTAATGAAAATACCAATCTCAGTCTGTTTGACCTGCAAGCCTAAAAAATAATTTATTTCACCCATCATGCTCATCTGATACTTAGACTGCATAAGATTACTAAACTTAGCACACAACTTTTCATTGGTAGAACCAAATATGATGTCCTCAACATAAACTTGAACTAAAAGCAATTCACCTTTAATCTTTCTAACGAATAGAGTTTTGTCAATTGTACCTCTTGTGAAGCCATTTTCAAGAAGAAATTTAGACAAAGTCTCATACCATGCTCTTGTTAAAAGCACAAGACATAAAATTGATAATACCACATGCTTTATGATTAGAATCAATAGTAGACATGGTATTTTTCTATTTTGACTTGTTACTACCTAATCCAGTCTTAGAAGAACTAGCTGATTCAACAACTTTGACTGGTACTTTAGGTACATCTTTCTTGGATGAAACATTTGTTGTGTTAACGTCTTCAACTGATTTAGCCTTAACAAATACTGTGACATTTTTCTTGGATGACACATTCTTTGTATTATAGTTCTTAGCAGTTTTATCCTTAACACATTTATTCTTAACAAGAACTGTGCCATTTGCAGTATCCTCATTTCTCATTTCTTCATGTATAACCATAGAACGAATATCTGGTGGACCAGCATCAGATTTTGTAAACATTGGTTTTTCAACATTCTTGAGAATATGTGGTATACCTCTTTCTTTAGCTGGGACAGAATTAGGAGAATGATTACTCAAAGAACCAACAGCTTGACTGTAATCAAATCCTATTCCTACAGTTTGTTCTACTGCTTGTTTGTTGAAGAATTCTTTAGAAACTTTAACAGTATTATAACAAGCTCTAACCTGTGTTTCAAGTTCTCTAATCTTGGTTTCTTGTTCAGCAATCCTATCAACTTGTTTTACCATGTATTCTCCTAGACCCTTTTCTCTGTAGTTAAGTCGAGCTATTTCTTCTATATTCTTATCTTGATTAACCTGCACCTTTTTTAAATCTAACATTTGATTTTCAAGGTTAGTGTTAACAAGACTTATTCTCTCGTACCCTCTTTGTGCATTATTCAAGGAACTACGTAAACTATCAATTAACTGAGCATCAGTAAGAATTACCGGTGTGGTATAATAAGTTGAAGATTCAGCATTTGCCACCAACGCAAAGTTTCCATATTCTTCATCTTCGCTATCTGTATCATCCCAGCTTTTACCAGCAGCCACATAAGCTCTTCCACTTTTCTTCTTTTCAGAAGCATAATCTTTCTTCCGTGCTTGCTTGGGTTTCTGACACTCAGTAGCAAAATGTCCCAACTCATTACAATTGAAACAACGGATTTTGCTTCTGTCAACAGTTCCAGTTTTATAACCTCCCCTGTTACTAGAGGATGAAGAACCTCCTCTCTGAAATCTGTTATTTGACTTAAACCTGAACTTTCTGAATCTGAAGTTACTAAATTGTCTCACCATCATTGCCATAGATTCATCTTCTAATTGATCCAGCTCTTCAAGTGAATAAAATTCTCCACCATCCTGAGTAGCTGGTGTTTGGCCAAGTTCTACTTCAGTTTGTTCCTTGTTAAAACTGATAGGTTGGACAACTTTAGTTTCCACTTCCTTAGGAACCTCAACCACTAGAGCTGTAGAAGAATTTGCCATTCTGCCTTTGCCATAGAATTCCTTTTGCTGTACTTGTTCTAATTCATATGTTTTCAGAACACCAAACAGCCTTTCAAGAGCAACCTGAGTTAAATCTCTAGATTCTCTGATGGCAGTGATTCTATGCTCCAAGTGAGTAGGCATAGTTAGTAAAAACTTCATGTTGATCTCCTTCTGAGTATATTGCTTGCCATGAACTTGCAAGTTGTTGATTATCTTGTTATACCTTTCGAACACTTCCTGAATGCCTTCATTAGGGCCAGCTCTAAAGTGTTCATATTCAGAAGTTAGAATTTGTAGTCTATTTTCCTTGACTTCATCAGTCCCTTCATTAATGACCTCAATAGTTTCCCAGATGTGCTTAGCAGTTTTACAATTCCTCACATGGCTATACATTACAGCATCTAGGGAATCCAATAGAATGAGTCTCAAATTTTTATCCAATCCAGCTTCCTCCTTATCTTCAGAGGTATAGTTCTTAGGGTCCTTTGGATAGGATTTGGCAGGGACTGTTACAGTTCCATTTACAACTGTTTCAGTATCATGTTGCATGGGAGTCACTGGTCCATTTTCCAAAACCCACAAAAATCTTGGGTTTGCTACATCAAGAAATAACTCCATTTTGTTTTTCCACATATCATAGTTATCTTTATTAAAGATAGGAATTTTAACATTGCCTTTGGCTGACATGATGAATTTTTAAGAGAGTTAAAAATTCGAGTTGATTTTTGATTGAGTAAAAATAGGATCTTGATTTGTGTATCAATCAATAGGCTCTGATACCAATTGTTAGGTCCGATAAGATTGTAGAAGGGGGGTTGAATACAATCTATACCATTTTCTCAAAATTTATTCGTTAAATAATTTTAACTTAAACGAATATTTTGTGCGGAATAATATAACACAAATTTCAAGTTGAATATAACAATATATTAACTTGAGGGGTGTTACAAAATCAGTCCAAATGATTATCAAGTAATTAATAACTAATTAGAAAATTCAACATGAACTTTGCTAATTTAGTTAATAAAATCAAGATATCAATTTGTGAACTAGGAAACTTAATTCGCTAGTAGTACAAGAATCACAAGTAAACAAGTTCCAATGGATAGGATATTACAACTGAGATGAACTTGAATTTACAGAATTAAATTTGGAGGTGTTCTTGAGCTTGAGAGAGAGAGAAAATAGCTGCTGTGTGTGTTTTTCTTGTTTAGCTCGACTGGTTGTTTTCCTTCTGCATTCTTCTGCCTTATATACACAGCCATAGTCATATTACTTGATTTAAACTGATATGACAATCATTTTACATTAATATGACAATCGGTATGACTATCAAATCAATGTAATATGACTGTCCAGTTTAAATATGACTTTCGGTATAACTTATCAAGTCAATATAACATTCGGTATAACTTACCAAGTCAATATAACATTCGGAATAACTTACCATTTGAATGAAATATGACTATCTCCTTTGAACTGTATATGACTATCTCCTTTGAACTGTATATGACTATCTCCTTTGAACTGAATATGACTATCTCCTTTATAAACTGAATATGACTATCGGTATAACTATCAGTTTGATAGTTATATCATCATATTTTTCAGTTTATAATTAATTAAATGACTTATTAAAAATCATTTAACTAATTAATCCTTTTTCATATTAATTCTTATTTAATTAATCTAATAATCACTTTAACAAATATATTAATTATGATAGAATTAATTTATTTATTAACTTAATTACTTGACTTAATCAATTAAAACAGAATTAATATAAATTCTTTAATAGTCAATACTCCGTTGAAAACCACGTAATTATGATAAGGAACGTACACTGGCATGATGTTGACGTTCGATGTACTGTCTGGTTCATGAACGACTAACTCCAATCTCTGTTCTTCATCGTGACTTTTAACACTGTGGTCTTTTTATACTCTTCACTCTCATCAATCATTCGGTACTGAAATTGTTTCTTGTCACTAGTAGAAATCTCTGTCTTCTTAAATGAATCCATTTGTTTCAATGCTACCTTGAGGCCTGATAAGATATCTGAATCTTCTTCCAGTATAAAACATCAAAACTATAGATTGACTTGTTGATTTTTCTTCTGACGGTTATCATCTTTTGAGATTCCTGTGACAGTTGATATTATTTACTTATTACAATCTAGTTTAATTGGATTAGGATCCTCGAACTACAAATAGGCTGAGTCATATGCCTTTCAATCTCCCCCTATTTGTTTGTTATACAATAACAAGCAAATACCTAGAGGATTCTTCAACTAATCCCAATTAAACAAGTAAAAGAAAACACTTTAAATGCTAAGTAAATAATGTAAAAGTTCTGGTTTATATTAACATTATCCAAATTCAAACAGAAAAGATAAATACAAGATAGATGATCCTCTAGACTGATCATATAAGACAATTATCCTATCTTGTTCTATCAAAGCTCTAATGATATAACTTGTAGAGCTAATCTTCATTTACCACCTTCTTTCTCATTGATTTCTCCCTCTTCTTGTTCATCCATATCCGGTAGATTCTTGATCATTTCTGAATCAACAAGTAATTCCCTTCTGGATGACACATCTGTAGGATAGACCAGTGGTATTCCAAGTTTCTTTCTTAACTCACCTTGATACTGCTTGTACTTCTTCATGTTGGTCTGAGCATAGGATCGAATATGATTTGCAGCTTCAATCTTTTCTTGTGATGCAAAACCATGATTTCGAAGAGCATATTCAACATATACCAAGTGTCTGGCAAGGTGTGTATACAATTTGTCTATCTGAAGATTAACAGTATGAATGACTTCTCCCTTAAGAATTTTAACTTGTGGAGGGTCATTTATAACTTCAGGACCAGCTCTTTCAGCAAACTCTTGAAATTTTTCATGAAGCAGTATGCCTAGTTCAGAAGATGCTCTTACTTTTGGTCTCAACACCCAAAGCTCTGACAGAGATCTATCATAGAAGAACTGAAGCGATACTTTGTGAGATCCGAGCTTATGACATTCAACAAAGATAAGTAGCTCACCATTCTTAGGATCAGATGCAGTGGTTATTCTCACAATTTCTGTCTTTAAAGCTTTCAAATACATATCATGTATTGGGTTCTTCTGTTTAAAGCTTTCAAAAATAGCAATCATCCGACGATCATCATAGTCAGAAGTTTGTGGTGAGTCAATTACCTTTTAAGCACGTTCCCACTTATCACCATTTTTGTACTTGATGTACATCTTCCTAGCTAACTGTTCTGCCTTTTGAAGTCTTTCATTATGAGCTAACTGTTCGAGTGTCTTCTTGAGTCTTTCTTCTCTCATAGCCAGATTAGCTTCATTCTGTTCGAGTTCTTTGTTTGCTTCAAAATTCATTTGTTGTGTCTCAACAGAATCAGGAATTATTTGCTCTTCATCATCCCAAAAACTGAGATCTGGTTCATCAAATTCTTCACCAACATCAGGAAACTTTAAGTCAGCAAACAGATCAATATCAGGTTCACCTGTATAGTAAAAACCTTCTACATCATCATCTTCCTGTTCTGCTGCTTGTTCTGCTGCTTGATGAGTTGTCTTCTTCTTCCCTTCACTCCTATCTTCAATTTTCTCTTTACTTGCACTTCCTCCCCCTCTAGATTTCTCCCCCTTAGTTGAGGAATCCTCTACAGTCTTGTGACTTGTACCAGCTCCAGGGTCACTTCCATCACTACCTCCAAAGAATTTCTTCTCTTCTGCTGTAAGTGAGTGATTTCTGCTGATGATATTATATAAGTGTCTCAACCCCTTTGCTTGATGATCACTTTGCTTTTCAATCTGATTAAGACGATGTTCAGTGGTTAAGTGATTCTCATTTACGTTATTATGAAGATCTTCAATCTGATTAGCCATAGATGATATAACAAGATCTTGAGCCACT
Source organism: Saposhnikovia divaricata (assembly GCA_036435485.1). Taxonomy (NCBI): domain Eukaryota; kingdom Viridiplantae; phylum Streptophyta; class Magnoliopsida; order Apiales; family Apiaceae; genus Saposhnikovia; species Saposhnikovia divaricata. The sequence continues at coordinate 121,129,594 of CM071599.1, read as the reverse complement.
GTGACATCTCCAGAGTCTTCAACTGCTTGTTGTTGAGAGAGTTTAAGTGCATTGATTTTATTGTTGAAGATAGTTCTCATGTTATCCATATCAAACCTCAAGTTTTTGTTGTCTTCTTCAGCTTGAGCAAGACTTTCTTTCATTTGATTGAGTTGTACGATGAGAGATAAAGTGTATGTGTCATTGTGTGCTCTCACCTCAATTGCTCTCTGAGTATCACTCACCTCACGTGCTAGTGTTTCACTCAGATTTGAAGTAATTCTCACATCACTCCTCTCATAATCCTGAGCTGCATCCATTGTACCTGTACTAGAGATCACCCTAGCCTCCTCTTGGAAGGTCAGTGGTGGTGCAATGGGAGTTCGCAAATCCTGATCAACCTGTGAAGGTTCTTCTGCCGTAACAATGGCAGGCACTGTAACTTGCTCCACTTGCATAACAATGTTTTCAGCTTTATGTGCGAAAATATCTTCCCCCATTGTGAGTAACAGGGGTGAACTTGAAGGAATGAATGGGTTTAAGATTGCCTTTGACATGGTTTTACTTTTCTTTTGTGATGGCAAGTCTGTTTCACTCAAGATATCACTACTAGGGATAGCTCTTTTGAATGACAATTTCTCTCTACGATAGTGTTTGGAGAATTTAGGATCAGTGTTTGGTGCATTGACCTGGGATAAAGGTTGTGGATCTACAACCCCTTGGTCACTTCTCACAATCATTTGACTATCAGAAAGATATTGAGATTGTAAAGGAGTTGAGTCAAATACCTGATCATTGACATGTACATCATCTTCATTCTGAGTGGGTTGATCCACTGGAAGCTGATGTTCAAGAACATTCAAGGGTTCAGAATCAGGTTGAGGTGCTGGAACTTGTTCTGCTTCAGGCTGTGGAGCTTGTTGAATTAAAGGTACCTCAGCATCTGGCTGTGGCATGACATTTGGCAAATGTATGTATGTAGACATATATGGTGTTATGACTACAGGAACATGCAACAAGACCTTAGAAGTATCCAGCCTGGTGTAGAACTTCTTGTTTGGTTTACCAGACCATTGAATTCGATCATTTGGAAATGGAGCAGGTTGATCCTTAGGCATTAGATGATTAAAAATTAGTGTCAAAAATCGAGGATATGACACTTAACCAGTTTACCTTTTCCAAAGTTCTTTGTAGCCTTCTTCAATCGATTTAGCAGAATAGGCCATATCAAGCTGCTAAAATTGATTCTTCTATTGTGAGCAATCGAGAAACCAATTGACTGTAACATACCTTTGATGACAGTATTGTTACTCTTTGTAGAATTAGCAAACACCTTTGCTATGATCTCGAAGAAGATATTCCATTCTTGAACAAGATTGCTTTTGAGTGGTCGTTTCAGATTCAGTTGACCATGATAGTTGATATTTGTGAAAAATTGAGTCAACTCATCATTTGAAGGCACTTCAGCAAATCGTTCAGTAGGAAGCCCCAGAGCAGCATTGAAGACAGATTCATCCACTGTATATGTCTTGTCATTAAAGTCGAATGAAAATGATCTTTCATCTGAGACAGCTGTAGTACACATTAATTTGAGTGGACCAAATTTCATTGGAACATTTGCAGTTATAGAGTGACTACAGAGATTTTGTTCGTTTAGGAATTTTTTCCAGGACTTGAACCGATCCACTGGGCAATCCTCGGGATTAAAATATCCAATATAATTGTGATTCACAAGCTCAAAATTATTATAAGCACCAGCCATTGCAAATCATGGATTAAAATTAATAAATCTGCAAAATTCAACAATTTAACCCAATTAAATTACCAAATTCGAATTAATAAATAAATAAAAATTCGAAAAATCAAAATCTTTATCAAAAATTCTGAAAAATTTAGACAAAGATCTTGATTGCAATACAAACACACATGTATTTTTAGATTTTACAAAATCATAACCATTTGTTCAGAATTTTAGATCAAAAATTCGAACTTTTCAAACTCAAAACTCAAAACCTCGACCAAATCTTACATTTTAACCGTGGTTTTGAAGATTATAGACTGGGTAAACGATTAATGTCCTTAGAATCGTGTTTTGAGATGAAAATTGGGCAGCAATTCGATCGAAAATTGTGTGTATATGTGTATGTATTGTGTTCTCGGTGACTTAACACGCGAGAGAGTAGCAGAGCAGCAATATAACTATTGAATATGACTTAGCTGTAATATGACTACTGATTTATGTATTAACACAGCTAGATATGACTATCGGGTGATAGTCATACCGATAGTTATATTACGTTTTAAACGTAATATAACTATCCTACTTAGACAGTTATATTCAATTTGAATAACAATATGACAGTAATATGACTATCGAAAAAACAAGGAATATGACAATCAAATCAAAGTTATACCGATAGTTATATTACTATAAAAATACACAATATAACTATAAACTATTTAACAGTTATATTTAAAGAAAAACAAAATTAAATCTAATTTATTACTAAGTTATATTACACCATTTATAACTAATATAACTAACACAAGTTCGAATATAACAATCAAGTAGATTGTTATACCGATAGTTATATTCTAACAAAACAGTTAATATAACTAACCAAAATTTAGAATATTAACAAACTTTTAACAGGAAATTCACATTAACTATTTACACAAGCCAAAAAATAGCAAATTAATTTATACTAAAATTATAAAACCTAATAAAAATTATATAAACGATCATATGCAGTCCCTTTTACGAAATCAAACATTAATAACAAAAGGACAAACACTACAAATCAAATGAAATAAAATCAATTAACATACTAAATATTTACATAATTATTTCCGATGAGTTAATAAATCTATAAATTTTCTAATAAAACAATTTCCATATAGAAAATTATTCAAGAAGAAATTATGATTTATTTAAACAACAAAAATACTTAAACTAAATTTAAAACAATAACATTTTCAAGAAAATAGATTTCTCATAAATTACAGCTTGTAAAATTCGAGAAAAATATTTTTAAAGAAAATGAGTTAATCTAAAAATACAATAAGTAATTAAAAATATGTACAGAAGATAATAACAATGATTTAAGATGAAACAAGCAAGAGTATAAGTTGATAAAATAATTATACAAGTGATTTAATAACAAATATTAACACATCAATCACTTGTAAATTATTAAAGATCAAATCTCAGATATTAACCAGTTTAATTACTAGGACTGTTTAACATACCCAATTCACCAACAATTCTGGTAAATGTGGATTCGTCAAGAGACTTAGTAAAAATATCTGCTGTTTGTTCTTCCGTGGGTACAAAAAATAACTCCACGGTACCATTCATGACATGCTCTCGAATAAAATGATACCTGATGTCAATATGCTTTGTTCTTGTGTGCTGCACAGGATTGTTAGAGATTGCTATGGCACTTGTATTATCACATAAAATTGGAATTTTATCAAGCACAAAGCCATAGTCTGTCAGCTGATTCCTGATCCACAAAATCTGTGCGCAACAGCTTCAGCAGCTATATATTCAGCTTCAGCCGTTGAGTTGGAAACTGTCTGTTGTTTCTTGCTGTACCAGGAAACTAGTCTACCACCTAGGAATTGACAACTCCCAGATGTGCTTTTTCTATCCACAACACTTCCTGCATAGTCAGAATCTGTATATCCAACAAGATTAAAACCAGAATCTTTAGGGTACCAGATGCCTAGGTTAGGCGTACCCTTAAGATATCTCAGAATTCGTTTAACGGCAATGAGATGAACATCTCTAGGATCCGATTAGAACCTTGCACACAAACACGTCGCATGCATAATATCAGGTCTACTCGCAGTAAGATAAAGTAATGAGCCTATCATACCTCTGTAGCTTGTGATATCTACCTTGGCAGAATTTTCACATGCTCCAAATTTGATAGCTGTGGATGATGGTGTCTTTGCTGAAGAAGAGTCCTCCATTTGATACTTCTTGAGAAGCTCTTTGACATACTTGGATTGACAGATAAATATTCCATCTGTCCTTTGACTTATTTGCAATCCAAGAAAGAACTTCAACTCACCCATCATGCTCATTTCAAATCTACCCTGCATTAACTTTGCAAATTTCTTGCACAAAAGATCATTAGTAGACCCGAATATTATATCGTCTACATAGACTTGGACTATAATTGTATCATTCTTATGTTTCTTTGTAAAGAGAGTTTTGTCTATGACACCTCTAACAAAATCATTTTCAAGTAAAAATTCAGAGAGAGTGTCATACCATTTCCTTGGTGCTTGCTTAAGACCATAGACAGCCGTGAAAAGGAAGTAGACATAGTCAATTAAATCTGGATCTTCAAAGCCAGGGGGCTGTTCTACATAAACCTCTTAATCTAGCTTGCCATTTAAGAAAGCACTCTTGACATCCATTTCATAAACTTTAAAGTTTGAAAATGCTGCGAATGCAAAGAATATTCTTATAGCCTCAAGTCTAGCCACTGGAGCATAGGTCTCATCATAGTCAATGCCTTCAGATTGGGAGTAACCCTTTGCTACCAGTCTTGCTTTATTTCTCGTCACTGTGCCATCTTCATCAAGTTTGTTTCTGAATACCCACCTTGTGCCAACTACTGGTCTGTCTGTAGGTCTGGGTACCAGCTTCCAAACTTCTTGTTGTTTAAATTGATTGAGTTCATCTTGCATAGCAATCACCCAATCAGGATCAGAAAGAGCTTCTTCAGTTTTCTTAGGTTCCATTTCAGATAGAAACCCTGAATAATTGCATTGATTCTGAAGAGCTCTTCTAGTCTTTACACCAACAACTGGATCACCAATGATTAACTCAAAAGGATGAGCTCTATTCCAAACAGTCTGTCTGGGAAGATTAGATCTTGATGATTCGCCTTGACCTTCATTGGGATGTTGTGTGTGACCAGTTGACCCTTCATTTTCTCCCCCTGAGTTGTTGCCAGGTTGACTAGATGATGATTGATTATTAGAGTCAGGGGAATTTTGACTACTATCATTGATTTCATCACCATTACCCTGATCATCATTGTTGTCATTAGCATCAGCAAAAATCTCAGGTGCATTCTCATCATCTGAATCTGTATCTGTCATGTCATCGAAAGATAGCTTCTCAGATGGATTCTCAGTTTGGATACTACGGAGTTTAGTGTCATCGAATGTTACATTGACACTTTCCATCATCTTCTGTTCATCAATCACATACACCCTGTATGCTCTCATTGAATAACCAATAAAAATTGCTTCAAATGCTTTGGTATCGAATTTACCACCTTGATCATCACCTTCTTTAAGCACAAAGCACTTTGCTCCAAATACATGAAAGTATTTGAGTGAAGGTTTCTTATCAGCCATAATTTCATAGGGTGTCTTCATTTGATCTTTATTGATTAGAGTTCGATTCTGGGTATAGCACGCAGTATTGATGGCTTCAGCCCAAAAGTACAATGGAAGCCTTGATTCACTTAGCATAGTACGTGCAGCTTCAATCAAGGTTTTATTCTTTCTTTCCACTACCCCAGTTTGCTGAGGAGTTCTTGGAGCTGAATATTGTCTAGTTATACCCTTCTCAGTGCAAAAGTCATTTAGAACTGCATTCTTGAATTCAGTTCCATTGTCTGATCTTATAGCTCTCACTGGATACGTAGAATCTCGCTCAATTAATTTAATGTGATCAATCACCAGTTGTGGAGTCTCATCTTTAGAATTCAAAAACAGAACCCATGTGTATTTTGAAAAATCATCAACAATCACTAGAGCATATCTCTTCCTTGACATAGACATCACATTAACTGGACCAAACAAATCCATATGAAGTAATTGTAATGGTTCAGTTATTGAAGATGAATCAGTGCTCCTGTGACTTGCCCTTTTTAGCTTGCCCTTTTGACATGCATCACACAGTCCTTCTTGAGTAAATTCCATTGAAGGCAAACCTCTCACCAATTCTCTTTTGACCAGAGAATTCATTGTCTTAAAATTAAGATGAGAAAGTTTCTTGTGCCATAGCCAACTCTCATCATTAGATGCTTTAGTGTAGAAGCAAGTGACTTCTTCAGTGCTTCCTGAGTTCATATTGGCTACGTACAGATTGCCTTTTCTAACTCCTGTCAGTTGTGGCTTTTCATGTCTCTTGTGTGAAATTAGACAATTCTTCTTGTTGAAATGAACTTCATAACCTTTATCACAGAATTGAATGACACTGAGCAAATTGTGCTCAAGTCCTTTCACAAAAGAAACTTCATCAATGATAACATTTCCAGCTTCAAGTCTGCCATATCCATCAGTTCTACCTTTGCTGTTATCTCCAAAGGTAACTACTGGGCCGGCCTTTTCCACCACATTTGTCAGCAGGGTTCTATCTCCAGTCATATGCCTTGAACATCCACTATCCAAGATCCAGGTTACTCGATCAACCTGTTCAATACCCTGCAATGACAAATGAGTTAAACCTTCTTCGGGACCCAAATTTGATTGGGTCCTGCGTATTTAAAGTATTGACCTTTGTCATGCAAAACAACATTTTTAAGTTTAACCTCTTTAGTCAATAAACATTTAACCTTATAAACAGATTTGAAAATCTTTTGTTTAATCTTGGGTATCCATGTTTCTCTCGCAGCAGTAACACTTGTGTCATTGACTGGACATTTGACCTTGTAGACATTCTTGGTAATCTTTTGTTTAGTCTTAGGTTCAAATGTCTCTCTCCTAACTTAAGGAGGAAAAGCAGTCTTAGATCGAACATTATTGTTCCTGTTCATGTGCTGTCGAGGAGCATTCTGTTTAACACATGCATAATTACCATTAAAATAAGCACGCATATTGTTAAAAGCACAAGACATACAATTGATAATACCACATGCTTTATGATTAGAATCAATAGTAGACATGGTATTTTTCTATTTTGACTTGTTACTACCTAATCCAGTCTTAGAAGAACTAGCTGATTCAACAACTTTGACTGGTACTTTAGGTACATCTTTCTTGGATGAAACATTTGTTGTGTTAACGTCTTCAACTGATTTAGCCTTAACAAATACTGTGACATTTTTCTTTGATGACACATTCTTTGTATTATAGTTCTTAGCAGTTTTATCCTTAACATATTTATTCTTAACAAGAACTGTGCCATTTGCAGTATCCTCATTTCTCATTTCTTCATGTATAACCATAGAACGAATATCTGGTGGACCAGCATCAGATTTTGTAAACATTGGTTTTTCAACATTCTTGAGAATATGTGGTATACCTCTTTCTTTAGCTGGGATAGAATTAGGAGAATGATTACTCAAAGAACAAACAGCTTGACTGTAATCAAATCCTATTCCTACAGTTTGTTCTACTGCTTGTTTGTTGAAGAATTCTTTAGAAACTTTAACAGTATTATAACAAGCTCTAACCTGTGTTTCAAGTTCTCTAATCTTGGTTTCTTGTTCAGCAATCCTATCAACTTGTTTTACCATGTATTCTCCTAGACCCTTTTCTCTGTAGTTAAGTCGAGCTATTTCTTCTATATTCTTATCTTGATTAACCTGCACCTTTTTTAAATCTAACATTTGATTTTCAAGGTTAGTGTTAACAAGACTTATTCTCTCGTACCCTCTTTGTGCATTATTCAAGGAACTACGTAAACTATCAATTAACTGAGCATCAGTAAGAATTACCGGTGTGGTATAATAAGTTGAAGATTCAGCATTTGCCACCAACGCAAAGTTTCCATATTCTTCATCTTCGCTATCTGTATCATCCCAGCTTTTACCAGCAGCCACATAAGCTCTTCCACTTTTCTTCTTTTCAGAAGCATAATCTTTCTTCTGTGCTTGCTTGGGTTTCTGACACTCAGTAGCAAAATGTCCCAACTCATTACAATTGAAACAACGGATTTTGCTTCTGTCAACAGTTCCAGTTTTATAACCTCCCCTGTTACTAGAGGATGAAGAACCTCCTCTCTGAAATCTGTTATTTGACTTAAACCTGAACTTTGGATTTCTTCTGAATCTGAAGTTACTAAATTGTCTCACCATCATTGCCATAGATTCATCTTCTAATTGATCCAGCTCTTCAAGTGAATAAAATTCTCCACCATCCTGAGTAGCTGGTGTTTGGCCAAGTTCTACTTCAGTTTGTTCCTTGTTGAAACTGATAGGTTGAACAACTTTAGTTTCCACTTCCTTAGGAACCTCAACCACTAGAGCTGTAGAAGAATTTGCCATTCTGCCTTTGCCATAGAATTCCTTTTGCTGTACTTGTTCTAATTCATATGTTTTCAGAACACCAAACAGCCTTTCAAGAGCAACCTGAGTTAAATCTCTAGATTCTCTGATGGCAGTGATTCTATGCTCCAAGTGAGTAGGCATAGTTAGTAAAAACTTCATGTTGATCTCCTTCTGAGTATATTGCTTGCCATGAACTTGCAAGTTGTTGATTATCTTGTTATACCTTTCGAACACTTCCTGAATGCCTTCATTAGGGCCAGCTCTAAAGTGTTCATATTCAGAAGTTAGAATTTGTAGTCTATTTTCCTTGACTTCATCAGTCCCTTCATTAATGACCTTAATAGTTTCCCAGATGTGCTTAGCAGTTTTACAATTCCTCACATGGCTATACATTACAGCATCTAGGGAATCCAATAGAATGAGTCTCAAATTTTTATCCAATCCAGCTTCCTCCTTATCTTCAGAGGTATAGTTCTTAGGGTCCTTTGGATAGGATTTGGCAGGGACTGTTACAGTTCCATTTACAACTGTTTCAGTATCATGTTGCATGGGAGTCACTGGTCCATTTTCCAAAACCCACAAAAATCTTGGGTTTGCTACATCAAGAAATAACTCCATTTTGTTTTTCCACATATCATAGTTATCTTTATTAAAGATAGGAATTTTAACATTGCCTTTGGCTGACATGATGAATTTTTAAGAGAGTTAAAAATTCGAGCTTGATTTTTGATTAAGTAAAAATAGGATCTTTATTTGTGTATCAATCAATAGGCTCTGATACCAATTGTTAGGTCCGATAAGATTGTAGAAGGGGGGGTTGAATACAATCTATACCATTTTCTCAAAATTTATTCGTTAAATAATTTTCACTTAAACGAATATTTTGTGCGGAATAATATAACACAAATTTCAAGTTGAATATAACAATATATTAACTTGAGGGGTGTTACAAAATCAGTCCAAATGATTATCAAGTAATTAATAACTAATTAGAAAATTCAACATGAACTTTGCTAATTTAGTTAATAAAATCAAGATATCAATTTGTGAACTAGGAAACTTAATTCGCTAGTAGTACAAGAATCACAAGTAAACAAGTTCCAATGGATAGGATATTACAACTGAGATGAACTTGAATTTACAGAATTAAATTTGGAGGTGTTCTTGAGCTTGAGAGAGAGAGAAAATAGCTGCTGTGTGTATTTTTCTTGTTTAGCTCGACTGGTTGTTTTCCTTCTGCATTCTTCTGCCTTATATACACAGCCATAGTCATATTACTTGATTTAAACTGATATGACAATCATTTTACATTAATATGACAATCGGTATGACTATCAAATCAATGTAATATGACTGTCCAGTTTAAATATGACTTTCGGTATAACTTATCAAGTCAATATAACATTCGGTATAACTTACCAAGTCAATATAACATTCGGTATAACTTACCATTTGAATGAAATATGACTATCTCCTTTGAACTGTATATGACTATCTCCTTTGAACTGTATATGACTATCTCCTTTGAACTGAATATGACTATCTCCTTTATAAACTGAATATGACTATCGGTATAACTATCAGTTTGATAGTTATATCATCATATTTTTCAGTTTATAATTAATTAAATGACTTATTAAAAATCATTTAACTAATTAATCCTTTTTCATATTAATTCTTATTTAATTAATCTAATAATCACTTTAACAAATATATTAATTCTGATAGAATTAATTTATTTATTAACTTAATTACTTGACTTAATCAATTAAAACAGAATTAATATAAATTCTTTAATAGTCAATACTCCGCTGAAAACCACGTAATTATGATAAGGAACATACACTGGCATGATGTTGACATTCGATGTACTGTCTGGTTCATGAACGACTAACTCCAATCTCTGTTCTTCATCGTGACTTTTAACACTGTGGTCTTTTTATACACTTCACTCTCATCAATCATTCGGTACTGAAATTGTTTCTTGTCACTAGTAGAAATCTCTGTCTTCTTAAATGAATCAACTTGTTTCAATGCTACCTTGAGGCCTGATCAGATATCTGAATCTTCTGGACCAAACAGATCAAGATGCAGCGTGTGAAATGGTTCAGTAATTGAATTTTCTGTCTTGCTCTTGAAAGTGGTTCTTCTTTGTTTTCCAAGCTGACAAGCATCACAAAGCACATCTTGCACGTAATTTGCCTGAGGTAGGCCTCTCACCAGATTGTGTTTCACAAGTTGATTAAGCTTCTTGAAGTTAAGATGTGAGAGCTTCTTGTGCCAATTCCAGCTTTCTTCATTTGATGCCTTGTTGTAAAGACATCTAACAATTCTTTTAGATGTATCACCCAAGCTGGCTTCATAGATGTTACCATGTCTCTGACCAGTTAGAACAATTTCTCCATTTTTCATATTCAAGATTTTGCATCCTTCACTGTCAAAGATTGATAGGTAACCTTTATCACCTAGTTGACTTATGCTTAAAAGTGTGTGTTTCAAGCCTTCAACCAATGCTACATTTTCTATGATGACATTCCCCAAAACAATTGAGCCATATCCCAGAGTTTCTCCTTTGTTGCCATCTCCAAAAGATATTAATGGGCCAGCTTTCCTCTCAAACTTTGTAAGCAGGGAATTTTTTCCAGTCATATGTCCAGAGCATCCACTGTCCAAGATAATTGAATGCTTCCTTCCTATGCCCTGCAAACAAAAAGTAACTAGTTAGAAGTTTTTAGGACCCAACTTTGATTGGATCCTTTCTTACTAACTTTAGAAACAACAGGCTTTGAAGATTTTGCTTTTGATTTACCTGTTGTAGAGTCTATCTTAGACTCTGATTTCACAAACTGTTTTTGACTAGGAATTTCAGATTTTAGAGAATAATAGTCATAATACAGTTCATGATATTCTTTACACATATAGATGGAATGAAGTAAACTACCACAATGATAACAAGCTTTTTGTGGTTGGTATTGAATTTTCTGAGTCTTGGGGAATCTAGACTCAGTTTTCCAAGAAGGTTTTTTATTGCAGTCTAGGGCCAAATGATTATGATTTCCACATGTATAGCATTTCTTCCTAGGTGCATCAGGTACATTCTTGTAATTATTCTCTTTGTTAATACCTTCTTTTCCATTCCTATTCCTCTTGATCTTGCTAGACTCTCAAATACCTTCTAGTCTCTGTTTCAGCTGAGACTTAGACAGAAAGCCTATGTTGACATTCTTAGGTTTTTCTAACACTCTCTCATCTGAACTACTATTGTTAATTCTTTTGTGCACAACTAGGCTACCTTTGGAATAAACAAACTTAACATGATTAGGTTCAGAAACTTTCTGCTTACCTTCAGATTTAGATGTGCTAGCTTCTTCTTTCCTATCATTCAAGACAACAGCTACAAGAGTTTCACTTTTATCCTTTTCAAAACCTAATCCATAGTCCTTACCAAGAATTTTATTTTCAATGATTTCTTGAGTCTTTTTACCAGAATTGTTATTGGTTTTCATCATATCTCTCTCTTCCTCTAGTTCCTTTCTGACATAGTCATAAGCCTCAAGAATAACACTATAATCGTACTTAGCTTTATCAGAACTTAACCTATATTCTTCCATTTGAATTAACTCAGATTCAAGAAAATTATTTCTATGAACTAATTTATCATTCTTAATCTTAAGATCATCACTTTCACTAGTAAGAATTCTAAAATTAGTCATAAGATTCTTAAACTCAGAATGGATAGATCTAATTTCATCACAATCTAAGATATCAAATGAGTCAAGAGAGTGAAGTGATACCTTAATAGAAGATGAAGAAGTTTCCTTTGGAGATCCAGGCTTGTCTGAAGCACTTGCCATCAGAGCAATGTTGTCATAATCCAATTCATCTTCAGAATCACTGGAATCTGCCCAATCCTTCTGTGTGACCATGAGTGCATTACCTTTTCCTGAATTCCTAGGCTTCTTACACTCACTAGCAAAGTGTCCAAGCTCGCTGCAATTAAAGCACTTGATCTTGGCCTTATCAAGCTTGATAATTGTTCTTTTACCTTTGTCACTCTTCTTCTCCTCTTTCTTTTGTAAAGATCCTTTGCTAAATCTTCTCCTGTTGAATCTTCCTTTCTTGAATGCTTTAGCAAACATAGCAAAGAGTTCCTGCATCTCTGATTCAGAATCACTATTTTCAGAGTCTATATCTGCAGTCTCTGACTGAGAACTTTCTTTGCTCTTCTTCTTCCTTGAGTCTCTTTTAGTAGATTCAGACTTTTCTTCTGGAAGCTTCTTTGATTCAGATTGAGCAGTGAGTGCAACAGTTTTCATCTTTCCTTCACTCCTACTCTTTTTCTGCTGCCTGTCAAGTTCTTAAGCCCTAAGTTTTCCATAGACGGCCTCTAATGATATTTCATCCAGATCATTAGCTTCCTCAATTGCAGATATCTTTTCGTTGAAGAAATCAGGCAAGCCTTTCATGAACTTAGTATTCATATCCTCCAAGTCACAATATTTGTCGTGCATTGCCATCTCATTGCTGAGTTTAGTAAACCTATCAAAGGTATCAGTAAGTGACTCACCAGACTTGGATTCAAAGTACTCATACTGTTGTATGAGAAGTGTCCTCATGTTCTTCCTGACAGGTTTTGTTCCTTCACAGTGAACCTTTAGATTGTCCCAAATATCCTTAGCAGTCTTACAAGAGAGAACATAGTTAGTGAGAACAAAATCAAGACTGTTGAATAGTATGTTTCTCACTTTAGCATCCTTAAGAACGTTCTCCTTGTCTTTATCTGTCCATTCATATTTAGGCTTCTCTGCCGTGTGCTCTGGAACAACTTTTCCTTCGATAGTTGCTTGAGGAACAACCCTTGTTGGAACGAAAGGCCCATCTCTTATTCTGTCAAGATAATCAGGATCTGTCGCTTCCAGGTGATGCAACTTCTTGACTTCCCATAGAGTGTATTTGTTTCTCTTGAGCATAGGAATCTTAGTATTACCATCCTTGTAACCAGACATGATTGCAGATCTTTATGATTATTCGAAATCAACCTGCTCTGATACCAATTTTTAACTCGAACTCTACGAACGAACTCTTTTTACAATGATATAGAGAGAGTATTTATAATGCTACCTATCAACTAATAACAGAAAGTAATGATTTATACATGATAATGTTCTGCCATCCAGTTGATAGTTTCCATCAACAGAAAATTCTTTCCTTCATGATATCTTCTTGCTTGTTCTTCAAAACAACGATCCTGTTTTATAGCACTTGCCAGTTTATGTAGCATCCGTAATGACATCATCAGTAGTAAGACTGATATCAAGATTTCACCTTGCATCAGGATTAGACATCTATCAGTATTTGACTTGTCATATCAGGATCTTCTCTCAGTTCCTGAAATGTAGTCCTTGACACACTGTTCCTGACTTAATTCTACAGATCACTGTCTAACACATATATCCTATATAAAGTGCTAAATCCTTTATAAGATCAAGATATACAAGAAGTATATGCAAATTCTATTCTTAACATCACAACTCATGAATTTTTTCTAACAGAATATTTTATTTTAAGTATTAATTGGACAAATTGTAGTAAAATTTAGGTACATTTTGAATTATCTTCTTTAAATCATGTTTTATGTGCCAATATAAGTACCCTATAAAATATCGAAAAAGGTTGTATAGACTCGTCAATCCGCATGTATTTTTTCATGTATTTTTTCAGTCACATGTTCCATTATCATTACGCACGGTTTGAGTAGTACAATTTATTTTTATACTATTAGTTGTTTTGTCTTATGCTTACGGCCAATATGTATTAGCTTAGTGTTGGACCACGAAGCCCACTCGAATATATTTACTTAGATTGTATTAGGTGTTACACTATAAAATCCACTAAAGTATATTTACTTAGATTGTATTAGGCCCAAAAGCCTTGCAATTATAATTGGGCCTTGAATCCCATTAATGTAAACTTAGCAAGCAAGTAAATTTGTTTTAAAAAAAGGGGGTCCCACGAGGGACCCCTATAAATATAATCCTTCCTCCCCACTTGTAAGGAGTTGGTAATTTGAAGAAGAGAGAAACCTCTTAATTGTAGAGAGGGAAACACTTTATGAATAAACATTTATTTTGAGATTGATTTTATATTATTCCCGAATTATTAGCTCTCTACATTATCGTTTGGCACTAGAAGAAGCTCTTTTTTTTTGAAATTTCAACCAAAAAATGGATATTGAAGATCCAGTGGTCGAAAAAATTAGTACAAAAAGTGTGATGTTAACGGCCCCCCGAGTTGGGGACCAAATGGCATCTCCTCCTCCTCTGAAGTCGAGGAAGTTATTCCCACCAATAGAGGGAGAGACAGTTGGATCTCAGAGACCCACCACGTCCAACCAGGCACACAGACGATGCAAAACACAGCCTGACACTCGCACCAGAGTCACGATGGCTGCGGGAAAAGAAGTCTAGAAGCTCCAAAGAGAAAAGATGGTTGCAAACGAGGGCCTGGACGACCCTTACGGTTCAGATGAGGAGTTACTCACCTTGGAGAAATAGAAAAAAAGTTTTAGAAGAAAAACTGGCACGACATCAAGAGATTTGACGCATGCAGTTGGAGTTAAGACAAACTTCTATCTTGGCACATGATGATGACTTCAACATCGAAGGGGATGAACCGACAAACGAGAACGAAGAATTTGATGATGAAGAGTCCATATAATCGATCAACTCACGAACACCTCCACACAAACAACGACAGGCGCCATCTACGAGTGCGTCGTCTTGGCGCAACGAATATAGCGAGTCATTCCGACCCGAGGATTTTGCTAAAATTCAAGATGATCTCGCCATTTGCAAAGAGTTCATCTGTAACCAATCTGGCCAGGTGACATCTGCTGAGAGCCCGCTATCGAAGGATATTGAAATCGCCCACAATGACAGGTCGCTAAAAGCACCCTCGTTAAATCACTTCGACGGAACCTCAGACCCGAGTGGTACATTCGATGGCCGCATGGCATTTTTTGGGCATTCAGAAGTAGCGAGATGTCAGTTCTTCTCCACATGTGTCCAGGGTTGTTAGGAATATCTCATGAGTTGTGATGTTAGAATAGAATTTGCATATACTTCTTGTAATATCCTGATCTTATAAAGGATTTAGCATTTTGTATGGGATATATAAGTTAGTCAGTAACTGCAGAGTTCTAGTTAGGAACAGTGTGTCAAGGACTATATTTCAGGAATCATGGTTAGATCCTGATACGACAAGTCAAATCCTAATATTATGATCAATTCCTGATGAAATGATCAGATCCCGATGATGATGTAATCCTGATGTCATTCTGGATACTGCGAAAACTGGAAAGTGCTATATAATAGGATCTGTTGTTTTGACAATGGCAAGAAGTGTGCATGAAGAAAAGAATAGAACTACTCAAGGAAACTATCAACTGGAAGATAGAGAATTACCATGTATTGATTATTACTTTCTGTTATTAGTTGATAAGTAGCATTATAAATACTCTCTCTATATCATTGTAATATAAGAGAATGAGAGTCTGTATTAACTTGTGTGTTAAGGTTTTTACAGAGAGAGAGATTTGTATTGAGAGCAGCTGCTAAAGGTATTTGTACACCTTTGGTAGAGTTTGTATTTGATCTTATTAATACAAACAGTTTGATTTATTCGTTTGTTCTTGTTTATTTATTTGAGTAAAAATCAGACACGATTACTAATACTTGTATTCAACCCCCCTTCTACAAATATATTTGGATTAACAATTGGTATCAGAGCAGGTTGATTACGATTAATCAAAAAGATCTGCAATCATGTCTGGTTACAAGGATGGTAACACTAAGATCCCTATGCTCAAGAGGAACGAATATACTCTTTGGGAAGTGAAGATGTCGCATCACCTGGAAGTAACAAACCCTGATTATCTTGACAGAATGTTCTTAAGGATGCTAAAGTGATAAATATATTATTCAACAGTCTTGATTCTATTCTCACTAACTATGTTCTCTCTTGTAAGACTGCTAAGGAGATATGGGACAATTTAGAGGTTCACTGTGAAGGAACTAAACCTGCCAGGAAGAATATGAGGACACTTCTTATACAACAGTATGAGTACTTTGAATCCAAGCCTGGTGAGTCACTTACTGACACGTTTGATAGGTTTACCAAACTCATCAATGAGATGGCCATGCATGGCAAGTATTATGACTTGGAGGATATGAACACTAAGTTCATGAAAGCCTTGCCTGATTTCTACAATGAGAAGATATATGCTATTGAAGAAGCTAATGATCTTGATGAAATATCATTAGAGGCAGTTTATGGAAAACTGAGGGCTTATGAACTTGATAGACAGCAAAAGAAGAGCAGAAGTGAAGGAAAGATGAAAACTGTTGCACTTACTGCTCAACCTGAATCAAAGAAGCTTCCAAACAAATAGGCTCAGCCTACTGTAAAGGACACAAGGAAGAAGAAAAGCAAAGATGATTCTGAGTCAGAGACTATTGACAATAGCGATTCTGAAACAGATATGCAGGAACTCTTTGCTATGTTTGCTAAAGCTTTCAAGAAAGGAAGATTTAACAGGAAAAGATTTAGCAAAAGAACTTTTCAAAAGAAAGAAGAGAAGAAGAGTGACAAGGGCAAAAGTACAATTATCAAGTTTGATAAGGCAAAGATCAAGTGTTTTAACTACAATGAGCTTGGACACTTGCTAGTGAGTGTAAGATGCTTAGGAATTCAGGAAAGGGTAATGAACTCATGGTCACACAGAAAGATTGGGTAGATTCTAGTGATTCTGAAGATGAATTGGATTATGATAACATTGCTTTGATGGCAAATGCTTCAGACAAACCTGGCTCTCCAAAGAAAACTTCTTCATCTTCTATTAAGGTATCAATTCACTCTCTTGATTCATTTGATAGCTTAGATTCTGATGCAATTAAAACTATCCATGCTGAGTTTAAGAATCTTATGACTAATTTCAGAATTCTTACTAGTGAAAGAGATGATCTTAAGATTAAGAATGATGAATTAGTTGGTAGGAATAATTTTCTAGAATATAAGTTAGTTCAAATGTAGCATTGCAAGTTAAATTCTGATAAGGCTAAGCATGATTATAGTGTTATACATTGTAGCATCCCAAAATCTGGGGTATAGATATGGGGCCACTAACTAAAAACAATATTATACATCTCTGAATATAAACAACATTTAATAATAAAACCCCTTAACCAAGATCGCATACAGGTTATGGTATGAAACGACTATCGAATATCATATTACAACCCAGTCTCAGAATAAAAGAATATTATACAATTTCTGTGAATAAACAAGATCACTGTCTAACAAGATATCCCACCTCGACAAGTCCCAATCCACTAACCAACGGAATCCATGACTCGAACGTCTCCTCTCGCTGCCTATAGAGCAATACCAACTGACCACTAGTTCCTCTGATCATCTCTAACAACTGGAGAAATAAACAGAAGCAAGAGTGAGCCAATAATGCTCAGCAAGTGTAAATAGTGACGACAATTTCAATAACGACGACAATTTTGATAAGCAACAGAGTTTCATCTCATTTTATGAAGGAAACAATTATATCAACTTTTCAATTGCCACGAGGGCCAATAACTCACCATTCATAAGGTGCATCAAGAAATAGAACTGACAAGAATTATGATATCAAGGTATTATTAAAACAGACTTTCAAGGAGTCAAGAATTAAACATCTCAATCTCACAGTATAGATTAGAATTGGAATTTTTATTTATTAAAAAAAAACATCAAGGTTAGGCTGCTGATCAGTCAGCACTAACCCCGGACAAACGCACACAGCAATGTCCTTAATTGGATCCATGGCACACATTGGCCTTAACTTCCGACCATAATAAGGTCCCACCCCGAAGGGTTTCACGCCCCAAGGGCCACTTTTAAAAACATTTCCAATTCTAAATCATCCACACTAGGTGTCGGAACAATCAACAACCTTTGCCAACCAATAACTGGAAAACTCACGTTCCAGAATACCGACTCATAATCCAAGAGTCAATGAAAGATTCAAGATCAACAAGTGTCGACAAGTTCGACATGGTAATTGGGTAGTAATTAAAGAATAATAACCTCAAAGGGTATCGACGAGTTCGATACAATAATTTGGTGATAATTGAATAAACAACAATAATAGAAAGAATCAACAAGTTCGATACGAATAGTTGAGATCATACATCATCAAATGAATCGAAGAAAGAATTTACTGGTAATATGATCAACCACAACTGAGAATATACGATGAAATGAGGATATAGTCAAGTGCTAAACATATAATAAAATTTCCCAGCACATTGTCAAGTTTGGTCTAAATTGGGTAAGTTATGTGGCTCAAAATGAACATCTGAAAGATAATTTCATGATAATTAATCGTAAATCAGTTTAAAGAAAATATCCCCTAAAAAGGATCCATCGGGTAAAATATGTTAAAAAAATCCGAACTTATGCTAAAAGATTTTTATAAGAATTTAAAATCTTGGATTTCCTCTGTTTAGAAAATTTCTTAAATACTTTCGAAGAAAATACAAGAAATGGCACTTACTGAAGAATCCAACAACATATCACCATGTAAAATATCTTGGAATAAAAAGGGTATTGGCGAAAGCATTTAAAAAGGGTTCACAACTAAATAGTAGGTAAAGAAATACACATTTGCAAAGGACTTCACTTTGTAAACATGACTCGACAGAATGATTTTATACGTGCTCGACATAAAATTTACATCAATTGAACGATAAGTGAGGAGTAATGACACTTGCCTCGATACATGACGTTTCCAATTCCAATATTTCAATTCTTTACTCACTTTCCATTAGTCTCTACTTCTTATTCGCTGGCCTTTACTTGGTCGTACATTCGTCTCTCCTTCATCACTTGTCAATCACGCTAATTATCTCCTTCCTCTTCATTCCATCTACACATGCACTGGCTCTTAGTTGGCCTCCTATGCGTACCCTTTTTACGGCACTTCAGAACACCCCGGGCACACAGACTTGTACCACCTCCCATTCACTTCACCTTGCCTCCATTTTCGATTATACAGTCCCCAAAACAAACACATATATTCACTTCCTTTTTCTCTTACTCATTCCCACCCCTTCAATCTCCATTTTCCTCACTGTCTTTAACACCAAAACACACTTACGAAGACGAAACAGAGTTTTCTATTTTGGACTGATACTCTCACCGGCCTGCTAACCATTTCGACTTCTACCATACCAAACCTCAACCTCGCTGAGATCTCTTAATCACCATAGTAACAGCACAATCTAAATATATACTCACACAACTCTAATTAACACACAATCACACATAGTAGCAGCATACACCCACGCGAACTCCGATTAAAACCCACACAACCAAGGCATACATTCATCCGCCCTGAACCACATACGCAGCCAAATACAAGCTTCACAGTCATAACTTCACCTCAACCCAGCACATTCTCATAACCATACACACACGATTCTTATTCACACACACAAGTTATATATATACACACACTACTATACTACACCCACTCCTGAACCTTTCATTCTTTATTGTTATACCATAAACAGACCTCACAATTTACACACCCCCTGCCTCATTCTTACTGCCGTAACCCCCTTTCAACAACACCATATAGATTAACACATACACGAACACATACATAAAAAAAACTTCACACAATCACACCTACCACGGCAACTCCTGCATCTCCTTCACGCTTTCTCCCCATTCCTCAATTCTCTCAGTTCCCTTCTCTTTCGCAACCAGTTTCCTTGCTCTGCCTCTACAACACTCCCGCCTACTGTGAAGCCTTCACTACAGCTCCAAACATACCTACAAATAGTAGTATTTACTAACCCCCAAACACCACATCAACATAAGCAATCGATATTACAAACAACTCCAGACTGAAATTCGAAATCCCTAACTTACAACTCCAACCGAAAACCAATATGAATTACACGGCTAAATATATATATATATATATATATATATATATATATATATATATATATATATATATATATATATATATATACATACTTGCAATTAGAAGGAAGAATGAAATTAGCTTTTAGAAGATTGGGGTGTTTGATTCCTGTAAATAAATTGAAGGAGACGAGGGAGAGAAACCCACATAGTCACGAGGGAGATTGAAGAGAAAGAAATCAGAGAGTTCAAGAGATTTGCAGAAAGATTGAGAGTATTCGGGAGTCTTCCACCGAACACAACTTGAAGAAATGAAATGGGAATCAAATTTTTAATTAAGACAAGGATGGAAACAAAAATATAATTGCTTCCTAATTACAAAAACTGATTTAGAATATTATAATAAATTTTATAAATTCAAAGTTAAATAGAAAATAGATAAAAATCAAATAAAAAAAATTTAAAATAAAATTTATGAAATTGCAAACATCCCCATGTTTTTAAAATATTTTTCGGATCAAAAATGAATTAAATATGAATTTTACAAATTTTGATCCTTTAAATACAATAAAATTCTAAAAATCATTTTAAAATACCGAAACATCCAAATTAATTCACCCAACCATTTTAAAAACTAAATAATATTATAAAGATAATATTACAAAAGATTTCATGATTTTTTTTTTTAATTCCTCCGATAATTTTATAAAATTTACAGAGGATCAAAAATGCATGATTTAAATATATTTAAATCCTCAAAAATAAAAAAAAAAATAAAATAAAAAATACACCAATCTTCACAGCTTATCCAAATCATCAAATAATCACATAAACAGCATCTCACACACATTTCACCTTTACAATAATATTCACATAATATAATTTATAATTTATAACAAATAAATATTATTAGAAATAGAAATTTTCTAGGTCGTTATATCCTTCCCCCCTTAATAGGATTCTGTCCTCAGAATCAATCTTAAGGACACGAGTAACAATTCTCGTTAAACATCTTACTTCCACTTCCCAGGTTGCACCTTCAACTCTAGGATTCCATCACAACCTCTCATACTTTTATAAGCTCTTTCCATGAGCCTTCAATTCCCGTAATAACCTTAAGCTTTGCTTTTCGAATCTCTAACATTCATCACACGTGAACGAATAACTTTCCGCGAAAATCAATATGTCTTTTCCGCATAATGAACTATACTCTGCGTCAAAACTATATTACCGCGCCAACCCCTCGCAATAATACGACCGTGCAATTTGCCTCTATTTATAACGACCTACACTTGGTATAGTTTCCCACACTTTACTTATAACCACACAATTTCAAATAGAATTTCGAGAAAAGAATCTCAAGAAATCCTCTGATCGCTTCCAATCCACTTTTCAAGTACTGTGTTAATCGAGAAGGGAATAATTAAAAAGTTTCTTTCTTTAGTCCTAAAATTTTACCGAGTACCCAATCGGAAACTTAACATCATTTTGTCCATTCTTAGTCGCATTCTTGAAATCGAATACTATAACCAAACACATACGTCCTTAGATGCACATCAAGCATAATTTAATTGACGACCCGATTCTCAATCTTATAAAATAGTCTGGGTCGCTCAATCTTTTGAAACATAGCCTCGAATATTTGTAGCCTTTGGAAGCTATTATACCCGTCACCTTGACTGTAACTTCACTTTATACAAGAAGAATTCCCGAGGTCACAACTCCACTTGATACCAATCATGATACAATTCTTTAACAATTCTCAACAAGCTCCCGCTTTAACAACACGCATATACAACTTAATACGCATCATCGCTTATTGATATATCTTAAAACAAAATCTTCCTCGATTAAAACTTTGAGAAAAGGAACATCAAGAAATTCCCCGATCGTTCTTACTCCTCTTTCACGTGCAATGTTACTTGAGAAGGGAATAATCGGAAACTTCTATCCATCCTTCATCTCATTGTTTCACTGAGTACTTATCCTGGAAAATTAACCTCATATCATCTATTCCCAATTGCAATTTGAACGCGAACAACACGCTCAACTCTTATCGCATAGCATTTGCGCCAACCATCATTCGGTTTAATACTCAATTTCTACCTTCATACAACATCGGTTTGCTAAAACATTTAAAAGAATGCCTCAAATATTTTGTTGATTTAAAACAATTTAAAACCATTTGAGCCAACTGAAAATCCTTTTGAAAGATATTTTAGAAAATCATTTTAAGAGAGAACATTTAAAATAATAGGGTTTTAATCAAAAAGCCTTTTGGAACCAAAATATTTTTGAAAATTTTAAAAAAATCAATTAGCAAACCATGACCTTGGCTTCGACCTAATTCCTTATGGTACAACATGTTTAAAACTTGCTTATGACTTCACTGCCTTGCATCCTCAGAGTTCCTTCCAAATCATAACTTTGCATACTTGGCGAGTCCTCGAATTTGACTCTTCCTATTACGACTCCAACGTTTAACATCACTATCATTAACCACAGAATCATAATATTCGAAATTCACACTAGAACTCTTATGCAAAATTTTCTTCCTTTTCTTGTAAACTCCTACAATCACTCTCGATTGATTTGCATACGCTTCCTGAATCTTCGATCATCTTGTTATGTGATCTACAATCATATTAAATTTCATATTCTTAATAATCATAAAAGCAGTCTTGTCACTCTTTTCAAACTTCGGCTAGAGTTAATGTAATACTATTTTCGGTAAAATTCCCATCTTTCCAAGCTTATAACTCATAGCTTTAATTTCTGACTTTGTTACTTGTTACCACACTTCCCTTCTGGCTACAGCCACAACTTTCCACATTTATTTTAATAAAATCTCTAGGGATTCTTCTCCCGAAATCTTATTTTCTGATCATGGGATCTCGTTAATTTCTGCTAATTCTCATTCTATAGGCAACTACGGTGCCCCTTTTCTCTTCGAACTCCACATCTTTCGAATTCCACATTCTTTTCTTGACTAAATTTTATACGTCTACTATTTAATCACTCCTGGAAACTTTCTGGTTTCTTTGCCTTCCGCCTTATTGACATTTCATTCCATCTTGGTCAACTTTTCACCATCCTTAATAATCATGACTTTCTACACTGGCTTTCATAAGTTATCTACTTCACGTAATCACCTTACCCCTCATTTAGTCTTATTTCTTCTTGATAATTCTTATAAACCATTCTGTTTCACTTCACTCTGCTCTATCCAAGTCATCCTTCTTGTTTCTAACATCTTATATCCAACAATGGTTCACACATTCAAAATCTTATGAAATTCTCTCTGCTGTCTTTGCCCTTCAATAGATGTCCAAAACAATCTTTCTTCAGCATTGTACATCTCATACCCAACATTTTCATCACCATTTTTCTTTTCATCCTTTAACAATATCTGCAATCATACATTCTTATTTATTGTCATTCTCATTAGCCTTAGACCTTGCCCATGCTTTATCGGTTCAATAAATATTCCAATTTGACACTACATCTATCTTAATCATCGAATTCTTAAACTCGCATCACCACTTCTTCGTCAATGCAGTCGTAGTTTTTTAATCATTCAAGACGTCGTCACATCTATCTCCCATCTCTTCATCATTAAGAATTTTTAAAAATATCGAATTTCTGACAAAGGAAGTCAATAAAATAAATGGGGCATCAAGTACGAATATACACTGGGTTTATTTAATAAAACTTTTATAAAGGAATTTAGCCGAGAGATCAATATGATCTTTTGAACTATTTTCAGGTTGCATTTGTCACTAGGTTAACCACCATAGTACATAAGGATGGCCAGTCCTTAGTACTTCGTGACAAACACAATGAGTGGCGTCCCACTGTACTTCTATCACAAAGATAAAATGTCCCTGAATCCCCTATCTGTATAGGTTGTTCATCTCAGCTGGAATAGAGAAAAATCAAGTATTCATGAAAATGGAAGGGATTCAAGAGTTTCAAAAATTTTCAAGTAAAGTCGGATCAATTATCCTTTGAAAGATATAGATATTTCTAAAAGAATGGAATTGAATTCGAATAAATCTGACATACCAAACTCATCATCGTTTGATGTATAAAAGACTTTTCAATAGATACTACAAGGGTTGATCAAGCAAACATTCAAGAAATTCTTAATTATTCATAATCTCACTCTAGTCGACTAAGCACTAATATACTTAGCTGCCAAACCGGTCTGACCATAATGAGTTGAATAAGTAAGAAGATCTCAATTCATTCTCGATTTTTGAACCGTCACTGTGCAACGAATGCCTCAGCAACGATACCAACCGAGAATTAACTTAGGACGATAATTCAAAGAAAGAATAGGAAATTTCTTAAGCAATGAATTTGAATGAATCAACGATTAAGGATACAAAACTACGCTCAACTTCCAATTCTTGCATATAATCGCTTCCAACTTCGCATTCTTAACCTTCTCATACCATCTCCGAAACGTTCGCATCGAAACTAATATCGTTGAAAATTCTAGATTCTACGCAAAAATTTCGAGATAACGTCCCCCGAACTGATAACTTCAGCTGCCCACTTAGCTTATGCCGCTTCGGGTTCGCGGTTTGGCTAATAGCCCAATCCTTAAATGATTCGAACTTCCACTCGCGCGATATACCGAAAGACCGATTAACGTCGCGACGCTTGCCGAAGTATCCTAACGCGATCCTTACCCTAAACCGTTCTACCCGACTCCTATCTTATACTCGTACCCTAACCCTCCTAATCTGTTTCAGTGACCATAACCTGTAGCTCTGATACCAACTTGTAGCATCCCAAAATCTGGGGTATAGATATGGGGCCACTAACTAAAAACAATATTATACATCTCTGAATATAAACAACATTTAATAATAAAACCCCTTAACCAAGATCGCATACAGGTTATGGTATGAAACGACTATCGAATATCATATTACAACCCAGTCTCAGAATAAAAGAATATTATACAATTTCTGTGAATAAACAAGATCACTGTCTAACAAGATATCCCACCTCGACAAGTCCCAATCCACTAACCAACGGAATCCATGACTCGAACGTCTCCTCTCGCTGCCTATAGAGCAATACCAACTGACCACTAGTTCCTCTGATCATCTCTAACAACTGGAGAAATAAACAGAAGCAAGAGTGAGCCAATAATGCTCAGCAAGTGTAAATAGTGACGACAATTTCAATAACGACGACAATTTTGATAAGCAACAGAGTTTCATCTCATTTTATGAAGGAAACAATTATATCAACTTTTCAATTGCCACGAGGGCCAATAACTCACCATTCATAAGGTGCATCAAGAAATAGAACTGACAAGAATTATGATATCGAGGTATTATTAAAACAGACTTTCAAGGAGTCAAGAATTAAACATCTCAATCTCACAGTATAGATTAGAATTGGAATTTTTATTTATTAAAAAAAACATCAAGGTTAGGCTGCTGATCAGTCAGCACTAACCCCGGACAAACGCACACAGCAATGTCCTTAATTGGATCCATGGCACACATTGGCCTTAACTTCCGACCATAATAAGGTCCCACCCCGAAGGGTTTCACGCCCCAAGGGCCACTTTTAAAAACATTTCCAATTCTAAATCATCCACACTAGGTGTCGGAACAATCAACAACCTTTGCCAACCAATAACTGGAAAACTCACGTTCCAGAATACCGACTCATAATCCAAGAGTCAATGAAAGATTCAAGATCAACAAGTGTCGACAAGTTCGACATGGTAATTGGGTAGTAATTAAAGAATAATAACCTCAAAGGGTATCGACGAGTTCGATACAATAATTTGGTGATAATTGAATAAACAACAATAATAGAAAGAATCAACAAGTTCGATACGAATAGTTGAGATCATACATCATCAAATGAATCGAAGAAAGAATTTACTGGTAATATGATCAACCACAACTGAGAATATACGATGAAATGAGGATATAGTCAAGTGCTAAACATATAATAAAATTTCCCAGCACATTGTCAAGTTTGGTCTAAATTGGGTAAGTTATGTGGCTCAAAATGAACATCTGAAAGATAATTTCATGATAATTAATCGTAAATCAGTTTAAAGAAAATATCCCCTAAAAAGGATCCATCGGGTAAAATATGTTAAAAAAATCCGAACTTATGCTAAAAGATTTTTATAAGAATTTAAAATCTTGGATTTCCTCTGTTTAGAAAATTTCTTAAATACTTTCGAAGAAAATACAAGAAATGGCACTTACTGAGGAATCCAACAACATATCACCATGTAAAATATCTTGGAATAAAAAGGGTATTGGCGAAAGCATTTAAAAAGGGTTCACAACTAAATAGTAGGTAAAGAAATACACATTTGCAAAGGACTTCACTTTGTAAACATGACTCGACAGAATGATTTTATACGTGCTCGACATAAAATTTACATCAATTGAACGATAAGTGAGGAGTAATGACACTTGCCTCGATACATGACGTTTCCAATTCCAATATTTCAATTCTTTACTCACTTTCCATTAGTCTCTACTTCTTATTCGCTGGCCTTTACTTGGTCGTACATTCGTCTCTCCTTCATCACTTGTCAATCACGCTAATTATCTCCTTCCTCTTCATTCCATCTACACATGCACTGGCTCTTAGTTGGCCTCCTATGCGTACCTTTTTTACGGCACTTCAGAACACCCCGGGCACACAGACTTGTACCACCTCCCATTCACTTCACCTTGCCTCCATTTTCGATTATACAGTCCCCAAAACAAACACATATATTCACTTCCTTTTTCTCTTACTCATTCCCACCCCTTCAATCTCCATTTTCCTCACTGTCTTTAACACCAAAACACACTTACGAAGACGAAACTGAGTTTTCTATTTTGGACTGATACTCTCACCGGCCTGCTAACCATTTCGACTTCTACCATACCAAACCTCAACCTCGCTGAGATCTCTTAATCACCATAGTAACAGCACAATCTAAATATATACTCACACAACTCTAATTAACACACAATCACACATAGTAGCAGCATACACCCACGCGAACTCCGATTAAAACCCACACAACCAAGGCATACATTCATCCGCCCTGAACCACATACGCAGCCAAATACAAGCTTCACAGTCATAACTTCACCTCAACCCAGCACATTCTCATAACCATACACACACGATTCTTATTCACACACACAAGTTATATATATACACACACTACTATACTACACCCACTCCTGAACCTTTCATTCTTTATTGTTATACCATAAACAGACCTCACAATTTACACACCCCCTGCCTCATTCTTACTGCCGTAACCCCCTTTCAACAACACCATATAGATTAACACATACACGAACACATACATAAAAAAAACTTCACACAATCACACCTACCACGGCAACTCCTGCATCTCCTTCACGCTTTCTCCCCATTCCAAACATACCTACAAATAGTAGTATTAACTAACCCCCAAACACCACATCAACATAAGCAATCGATATTACAAACAACTCCAGACTGAAATTCGAAATCCCTAACTTACAACTCCAACCGAAAACCAATATGAATTACACGGCTAAATATATATATATATATATATATATATATATATATATATATATACATACTTGCAATTAGAAGGAAGAATGAAATTAGCTTTTAGAAGATTGGGGTGTTTGATTCCTGTAAATAAATTGAAGGAGACGAGGGAGAGAAACCCACATAGTCACGAGGGAGATTGAAGAGAAAGAAATCAGAGAGTTCAAGAGATTTGCAGAAAGATTGAGAGTATTCGGGAGTCTTCCACCGAACACAACTTGAAGAAATGAAATGGGAATCAAATTTTTAATTAAGACAAGGATGGAAACAAAAATATAATTGCTTCCTAATTACAAAAACTGATTTAGAATATTATAATAAATTTTATAAATTCAAAGTTAAATAGAAAATAGATAAAAATCAAATAAAAAAAATTTAAAATAAAATTTATGAAATTGCAAACATCCCCATGTTTTTAAAATATTTTTCGGATCAAAAATGAATTAAATATGAATTTTACAAATTTTGATCCTTTAAATACAATAAAATTCTAAAAATCATTTTAAAATACCGAAACATCCAAATTAATTCACCCAACCATTTTAAAAACTAAATAATATTATAAAGATAATATTACAAAAGATTTCATGATTTTTTTTTTTAATTCCTCCGATAATTTTATAAAATTTACAGAGGATCAAAAATGCATGATTTAAATATATTTAAATCCTCAAAAATAAAAAAAAATAAAATAAAAAATACACCAATCTTCACAGCTTATCAAAATCATCAAATAATCACATAAACAGCATCTCACACACATTTCACCTTTACAATAATATTCACATAATATAATTTATAATTTATAACAAATAAATATTATTAGAAATAGAAATTTTCTAGGTCGTTATATACATGAGGCTTATGACTATGTTAGAAAAGAACTAGAGGAAGAGAGAGATAGGTTTAATTCTAGGAATACAACTTGCAAAAAGACTAATGACAATATTAACAATCAGATACCCGGTAAGGTTAATGGCTTAGGTTTTGACATGCATAAGAATGAAACTCCTGTAGCTATTGTCTTGGATAATAAAAAAGAAGAAGCTAGCATGTCTAAATCTGAAGGTAAGAAGAAAGTTTTTGAACATAAACATGTTAAATTTGTTGATTCTAATGGTACCCCTATTGTGCACAAAAGGATTAACAATAATAGTTCAGATGAGAAAGTGTTCGAAAAACCTAAGAATATCAACATAGGCTTTGTCTAAGTCTCAGTTGAAACATAGACTTGAAGGTCTTTCAGAGTCTAACAAGACCAAGAGAAATAGGATTAGAAAAGAAGTTATTAATAAAGAGAATAATTAAAAGAATATACCTGATGCACCTAGGAAGAAATGCTATAAATGTGGTAATCATTATCATTTGGCCATAGACTGCAATCAGAAACCTTCTTGGAAAACGGAGTCTAGATTCCCCAAGACTCAGAAAATTCAGTATCAACCACAGAATGCTTGTTATCATTGTGGTAGTTTATTCCATTTTATTTACATGTGTAAAGATTATCATAAACTGTATTATGACTACTATTCTTTGAAATCTGAAACTCCTAGTCACAAGCAGTTTGTGAAATCAGAGTCTAAGGCAAACTCTGAAATAGGTAGTTTAAAAGTAAAATCTTCAAACCCTGTTGTTTCTAAATCTAGTAAGAAAGGATGCAATCAAAGTTGGATCCCAAAAATTTCTAACTAGTTACTTTTTGTTTGCAGGGCACAAGAAAGATGCATTCAATTATCTTGGACAGTGGATGCTCTGGACATATGACAGGAAAGAAGTCCCTGCTTATAAAGTTTGAGAAGAAAGCTGGCCCAGTAATATCTTTTGGAGATGGCAACAAAGGAGAAACTCCGGGATATGGCTCAATTGTTTTGGGGAATGTCATCATAGAAAATGTAGCACTGGTTGAGGGCTTGAAACATACACTTATAAGCATAAGTCAACTAAGTGATAAAGGTTACCAATCAATCTTTGACAGTGAAGGATGCAAAATCTTGAATATGAAGAATGGAGACATTGTTCTAACTGGTCAGAGACATGGTAACATTTATGAAGCCAGCTTGAGTGATACATCTAAAGGAATTGTCAGATGTCTTTACAGTAAGGCATCAAATGAAGAAAGTTGGAATTGGCACAAGAAGCTCTCACATCTCAATTTCAAGAAGCTTAATCAACTTGTTAAGCACAATCTTGTGAGAGGCCTACCTCAGGTGAATTATATTCAAGATGGACTTTGTGATGCTTGTCAGCTTGGTAAATAGAAAAGAACCACTTTCAAGAGCAAGACAGAAAATTCAATTACTTAACCATTTCACATGCTACATCTTGATTTATTTGGTTCAGTGAATATTATGTCTATCAACAAGAAAAGATATGCTCTAGTTATAGTGGATGATTACACAAGGTTCACATGGGTGTTCTTTCTCCATAAGAAAGATGGAGCTCCTCAGCAAATCATTGAACTTGTCAAGAATATTCAGAATAGATTTAAGTACAAAGTCAAAGTACTAAGGAGTGACAATGGAACAGAATTCAAGAATTCTACCATGGAGGAGTATTGTGCAGACAATGGAATTACTCAACAGTTTTCTGCACCGGGTACACCACAGCAAAATGGTGTAGTGGAAAGAAAGAACAGAACTCTCATAGAGGCAGCAAGAACCATGCTTGTAGATGCAAAGCTTCCAACCTACTTCTGGGCAGAAGCTGTCAACACTACACGTTTCATTCAAAATTACACCTTGGTGAATAGTCATGGAAAGACTTCCGATGAGATGATTAAAGGAAAGAAGCCGAGTGTGAAACATTTTCACATTTTTGGATGTAAATGCTATGTCCTGAAAGTTCATCCAGAACAATTAGGAAAATTTGAAGCCAAGTCGGATGAAGCAATCTTTCTAGGATATTCTGCATCAAAGGCCTTCAAAGTATATAATCTCAGAACTCACATTGTTATGGAATCAATTCATATTGCATTTGATGATAAGAAATTTGGGATTCTGCAAACTAATGAGAGCCATGACAAGTTAGAATTTGAAAATCTTAAGGATTATGAGATACTCTCCAGTGATGATAAAGGTTCTCCAGTAGAAATCTCTGTTACTTCTCACAGGAATGCTACTGTTGAGGGGGAGCAAATCAATCAAAGAGAACAGAGTACCAATTAGGAGCAGACCAACTATTCAGAGTCTACTCCATCAGGAACTGACACTTCAAGGACTAGTGAAGGAAGTTCAGGTACTGTCAGCAATATGGAATCTACTGATTCTGCTGATCAAGGGGGAGCATCCGAAGGAAATGAACACTCCTCTACAAGATATACCACTAACTTAGGGGGAGAGTCTAGCAGGAGCAATCTACCACCTGTTAGAAAATGGATAAGGGATCATACTGAAGATTTAATTATTGGTGATCCAAATAGTGGTATTCGAACTAGAAGATCAATTCAAAATGAATGCTTGTATAATTGTTTTCTCTCAAAGAATGAACCTAAGAAGGTGGAAGAAGCCTTACAGGATCCTGATTGGGTAATTGCAATGCAGGAAGAGCTAAATGAGTTTGAGAGGAACAAAGTCTGGAAATTAGTACCAAGACCTAAAGATAGATCCATTGTTGGTGCAAAATGGGTTTTCAGAAACAAGCTAGATGAATCTGGTATGATTGTAAGAAACAAAGCAATATTGGTGGCCAAGGGATACTCTCAGGAGTAAGGAATTGAATATGATTAAACATTTGCCCCTGTAGCAAGATTGGAAGCAATCAGAATATTTCTTGTATTTGCAGCTCATTCAAAATTCAAAGTATACCAGATGGATGTAAAGAGTGCTTTTCTAAATGGCAAACTTGATGAGGAAGTATATGTGGAACAACCACCTGGTTTTGTTGATCCTAAATTTCCAAATCATGTCTATTAACTTGACAAGGAACCCTATGGACTGAAGCAGGCACCAAGAGCATGGTATGAAACCTTATCTAAATTTCTTCTTGAAAATGGCTTCACAAGAGGTACAATCGATAAAACTCTATTCTTTAGAAAGGTTAAAGGTGATTTACTTATAGTTCAAGTTTATGTTGATTGTAAGAACCCTAATTTTTGTAATATTTTCTTTTATATAATATCATGTGACATTGTCAATTTGGAACCTTTCTAGTCATCCCTGTTGTTTAATAGAATTGATTGTATGAGAAACTATGTTGTTACATTCACTATGAAAGATAAACGGAAGATTGTTGAAGGCAAGAATCTTATTGTTAGTAAGATTTATAAAACTTGGGACTTGAGAGTTATTGGAGTATTAAAAGATTTATTAGGAATTATGATGAGGAGTTATGGATATTCGAGGAATTCACACAATTAGGTACTTAAGGAATTACTCCCTCTGTCCCATCCATTTTATAACGACTTAGAAATCGAGTATTTAAAATTCTTATTTAATATTAAAGGTGGAGTATAAGATGTGATTATTTTTTTTTTAGAAGGTCAATATATGTGATACTGTTTTCATGTGTGTATATGATGATTTGAGTGAGTCATGTAAGCCCACGGATTTTTATATGTATTTTTGATGATTTAAATGTATTTAAATCATGCCTTATTGATCTTCTGAGATTTTTATAAAATCGTTGATGTTATTAAAAATTATGAAATCTTTTGAAATATCATCTTTATAATATTAATTAGTTTTTAAAATTATTAGCAGAATTACTTTGGATGTTTAGCATTTTAAATTTATTTTAAGAGAATTATTATATTTAAAGAGGTCAAAACTTGTAAAATTTGTATTTAATTCATTTTTGATCCTAAAAATATTTTAATAATATGGAATGTTTGTAATTTCTTGATCTTGATTTTAGAATTTTAAAAATATAATTTTTCATCTATTCCCATTTATTTTTGATTTTAATAGTGCTTTAATGTAGTGTTTATTTTTTTTTTAGCATTTGGAATTCCGAAAATGCCCCTGGGACTATAAACCCAGCAGCAACCATTTTTTCCCCATTTTCTCTCGGTTCTTCCCGAGTGTTCTTGAGAGTTCTTATCTCTATTTTGTCTCTCCAGATAATCTCTCAATCTCTCTCCCTTCTCCCTCAACAATCACGACTCTCTCCCTCTACAAAAACCCCGATTTTTCCTTGAATTCTTTCGCTCCAATTCTTGGTGGAAAGCGACCCATCTCTCACTTCTTCCCCTGCAGTTTGCAAATCAGTGTGTGTATGTATATGGTGTGTACTGCTGTGCGCGTGTGGAGTCACGAGTGTGTGCTGCAATTGATTGTGCCTGTGAGGGTGTTTTCTGGCTGCGTGTGTAAACATGATATGTGTGCGTGTGTGCTTGCTGCGTTTGTATACGCCGTGTGTGTGTGGGTTTTGTTGGTTCGGTTAAAACACTATGTATTCATTTCTTCCCCTATGTTAATTCTACTTCGGACTTAGGCAAATGCAGTGTATGTATGTTTGATGTGTGGGTGTATTGCCGAGTGGTGTTGCTGCGTGAACAGTGAATCCAAAAAGGGGGCATTTGTGATGCTACGAATCTGAGCTATTTCATGGTCAAGGTGTTGGTCGATTTTGAGCCTGGGAGTAGTGCTGAGATGTGGTGTGTATATGTGGCCGTGTATTTGTGGTATGGCTGGGGGTGTAGTAGTGGTCGAATAAGCCGAAGGTAAGGGTCACTGACCGAGGACTCTATTTTTCATCTTCGTGGCTGTGTTTTGGTATTAAGGACAAGAGGGAGGGATGAAAGGAGAGGGAAAAGAAAGAGGAGAAAGCAAATGGATTGTTTAAATTGGTTTGAATCTTGTATGATGAAGGTTATGGTTTAAGTGGATTGTCTTTAGCATTATTTGAGTTGAAGTGTGATTTTGGTACTATGTGTTGGATTCCAAGTTATGTTTTTAGTTTGCTTCAAGTTTGAATTTTCAGTTTAATTACCTTTATTCATGTTCAAGTTATGTATGTTAGATTGGATGGTGATAAGTAAGTCACCAGAGGATTATTCAATCTTGTGATCAAGTTTCAAAAGAAGTGTACTTGAATATTAGAATTTACGTGCATGTTTCGATTCGAATGTTGACAGGTCGGGTACTTGGCAGACTCGCGATAGATAATAAACTTGATTGATGAATGCAGATGTGAAACAACTCAAGCCATTATGGTACTCGATGTGAACTTGAACGTGCTAAATGTTCGTTTAATTGAGTTAATAGTATATGTGAGTATATGCCAACTATGAACATCTACTCGGTCTTATAAGATGTATGCATGCGTACTAAGTTCTTATGCGGTTACTTATAATAATTAAGTGTGAAGACGTTGTGTTAAATGTAAAGCGTTATAGGACGCGTTTGGGTAGAATAGAGTCAGACAATTAAGGTTGCAAGTGTACTGAAGTAGTACTTTACTTTTACTTTGATAGGTACGACTAGGAGGCCGACCCAGAGCAGTGCACGCGTAGATGGAAATTCGAGTAGGAAATGATTATCAGAGTTGACGGGCATATTCATCGAGAGATTGACGGGTCTTAAGGAAAGGCGGATGTATAATCGAGTGAGGCCAGCATGTAAGGAAGTGGAAGCTGTTGTAAAGTGAGTAACTGATTGAGATATTGGAGGTGGAAGCTTCATGTATTGAGGCAAGTGTTGTTGCTCCTCACTTATTGTTCAAGTGATGCAATTCTGTTTTTTTTTACGTACAAAATGATTCGGTCAAATTTATGTTACAAAATGATGTACTTCAAATGACGTGCAAATGTTTATATTTTTCACCTATAGCTCAAGTGCTAATTTTCTAATGATCTTACAAATACCCCTTTTCTTCATTAATATTTTAAAACATGGTATGTTATTGGATTCCTCATGAGAGAACTAGTTCTTTTATTTTATTTAAATTTATTTTTATTTTCTTCAAAAATAAATAAATAAATAAATAAATAAATATTTTAAGGGACGTTCTAAAATAGAGGAAATCCAGGATTTTAAAAATCTTATAAAATCTATTAGCAAGATTCCTGATTATGACATATTTTCACTGATGGAACCTCTTTAGGGGATGTTTTCTTTAAACTTTCCTACAATTACTTATCTTGGAGTTATTTTTCAAACGATCGTTTTAAACTACTTAATTCACTTATGTTGATTCAAGCTTGACAATGTGTTGGTAGATTTTATTAAATGCTTAGCACTTGACTATATCCTTGCTTTATCTTATAATCGCAGTTGTTGTTAATCATGTTGCAAGTATTTCTTTTCACTTCTCGTTCAACTAAAACTGTTCCTTAATTATTATAAGGATGACATTCTCACCCCATTTATTATTGATCTCGTTGAAATTTATTATTGTTGTGGTTCTTAATCTGTTATTACCCCATTTATTATTGATCTCGTCAACATCTAGTGTTGATGTTGTTTCTTAATCTTTACCCCTTTTGTATATCGAACTTGTCGATATCGAGGATAGAATTATTGATTCTCTTTTCATTCCACTAGTTGAGTTATTATTCTGGACATGAGTTTCAAGTTGTTTGGAGATCAAAGGTTGTCGATTGTCCCGACACCTAGTGTGGATGATTTAGAATTGGAAATGTTTTTAAATGTGGCCCTTGGGGCGTAAAACCCTTCGGGGTGGGACCTTATTATGGTCGGAAGTTAA
Organism: Saposhnikovia divaricata; assembly: GCA_036435485.1. Lineage (NCBI taxonomy): Eukaryota > Viridiplantae > Streptophyta > Magnoliopsida > Apiales > Apiaceae > Saposhnikovia > Saposhnikovia divaricata. The sequence continues at coordinate 121,094,150 of CM071599.1, read as the reverse complement.
GGCCAATATGTGCCATGGATCCAATTAAGGACATTGCTGTGCGCGTTTGTCCTAGGACATTGCTGTGTGCGTTTGTCCGGGGTTAGTGCTGACTGATCAGCAGCCTAACTTTGATGTTTTTAAAAAAAAAAAAAAATTCCAATTCTAATCTATATTCTGCGATTGAGATGTTAGTTCTTGACTCTTTGGAAGTCCGTTTCAGTAATATTTTGAGATCAGAACTTTTATCAGTTCTAGTTCTGTTGCATATTATAAATGGTGAATTGTTGGCTCCTGTGGCAATCTAAAAATTGATTTCACAGATTCTTTCAAATAATGAGATGAAACTCCTTTTGTTTATCAGAGTTGTCAACATTTATTTTAAAATTGCTATCACTATTGCACTTGCTGAGCATTGTTGGCTCACTCTTGTTTCTGTTTATTTCTCCAGTTGTTAGAGATGATCAGAGGATCTAATGATCAGTTGGTATTGCTCTATAGGCAGCGAGAGGAGACGTTCGGGTTACAGATTCTCATTGGTTATTAGTTGGGATCTAGTCAAGGTTGAATATCTAGTTAGACGGTGACCATATTTATTCACAGAAATTGTATATTATTTTATTCGGATTCGGGTTGTAATAGTTAATTAAGTAGTTGTTTCATACTGTGACCTGTGAGCGGTCTTGGTTGGTTAGAATTTATATTTCCTTATGATTTTGTCAATACTATGTGGTAAGCAGATTTGGATGCAGTTGGATTAGTTTTGTTGATTTGGACAGGTGGTTGGTCATATTTATGAATACATCATGTCAAAATTTCCCGAAATTTCCCTGTAAAACATTTATTTACTTAGAAAAAGCCTGTATATTAATATAGTAAAGTGAGGGTGTTACAAGTTGGTATCAGAGCTACAGGTCACAGTCACTGAAACAGTTAGGATGGGTGGGTATACGTGTGTGAGATGGACGTTAGATAGAACGATTTAGGATAAGGTTCGCCTTAGGATATTCATATGAGTATTGCGAAGTTGTACGATCCTTCGACATATTGCGCAAGTAGGAGTTCAATTCATTTAAAGACTAGTGGACGAACGAGACAACTAATCCGGAGTCGCTCTCGAGACTTTCACGTACCTTCTAGAACTTTTCTATGACTCCAGCTACGATGTGAACGTTATAGAGAGAGTACGAAAAGACTAGAAATAAGTTGTGGGAAGCGATTGTTGGCATGAAAGTGAGGGCATAGCGGCATGCTACTAGCCATTGATCCTGATTGAATTCTTAATTGATTCCCTACTTAGGCAGTTGAATTTATTCTTGTTCTTGCTCTGAATTGTTGTAAACGAATTCACGGTTTATATTTTCGCTGAAGCATCTGTTGCGCAGTGGCGGTTAAAATCGAGAATGAATAGAGATTTTCTTATTTATTCAACTCATTATTGTCAGGTTGGTTTTGGCAGCTAAGTATATGAATGCTTAGCCGACAAGAGTGAGATTATGAATAACTATGAATATCTTGAACGTTTGTTTAATCAACTACACTGCCATTGATGATGAGTTTGTATATCAGATTCACTTGGATTCAGTCCTATTCTTTCAGGAAATATCCCTATTTTTAAGGGATACTTGATCCAACTCTATACTAGAAAATTTTGAGACTCTTGAACTCTATCCATTTTTTCCCTGAACATTTGATCTTCCTTATTCAAACTGAGATGAACAACCTATGTATATAGGGGCTTCAGGGACATTTTATCTCTGTGATAGAAGTCCGGTGGGACGCCACTGATTGTGTTTGTCATGGAAGTACCAAAGACTGGCCATCTTTTTGTACTAGGGCGGTTGACCTAAGTGACAAATACAACCTGAAAATAGTTCAACGATCATATTGATCTCTCGGTTGAATACTTTCATAAAAAGGTTTGTCAAACAAAATCCAGTGTACATTCATATTAATACCTATTCATTCTATTGATTTCCTTGTCAATTACCAGCGATGAAGAACCGCGAACATAGACGCGACGATATTCTTAGAGGTTGAAACCGCGAATACGTGACGAAGAATTGATTAAGCAAGATTGAGAAGTTGATGTTAAGACAGAGATTAAGTCCCAAGTTGCATTAATTATTGGATTGAGAACATATGTACACAATTCGAGATTAATGAAAAATGAACCAGGAAAAGAGCATGTATTAAGGGCACCAGATTGAGGATTTGTTATGGATTGAAAAGAGAATAATGATAAAGATGTTTGGTATGTGATGTTTATTGTTGATGAAAGATTGTTTTGGATATCTGTTTAATTATGGAGGTAGTAAATGGAATATTATAAGATTCCAAGTATTTTGAAACCCGTTGTTGGATATAAGGTTTTTGAACCCAGGGAGGATAATTTGAGTAAAGTAGAATGAAGCAGGACATATTTGTTTGTAAGAACTATCAGAAGGAAATTAATGAAATTTGAATAAGAAGTAAGGTGATTGTGTGGTCTTAATAACTTGTATAAGCCCAGTTACAGAATCATGATTATTAAAGAGTAGATTATAGTTGGCCAAGATGGAGCAAGATGATAAGAAGAGGAAGATAGAGAACCAGGAAATTTTCAGAATCGTTTTAAAGAAATGTGAGTTAGTTAAGGGAAGATGGTAGAATTTAGTAAATATTGAGTAGTTGCCACAAGATGTGAATTAGCAAAGATGAATAAGACATCTTGATCGAAAAAAAAAAATAAGATTTCGTGAGAAAGTATATTGAGGATGTGTTGAGGTAAACGCGAAGAATGTAAATACTACTGAAAAGATATTGTGTTGTAAGTGATGGAGTTAGAAGTCAAGTCTCATGCCATAAGTGTGGGAAGAAAGACAGTTTGCCAGAGATTATATCATACCAATCTCAATGGACCCAAGGACGAAGGTGACAGAACCATTTTCGATAAAATTACTAGAAAGCTAGAAACTTATTTTTGGCTATGAATGACGTTATCAAGAATTCGATTGTGATGGAAGTGAAAAGAGATAAAGATGATTTAGGATTGAATGGAGTAGCCAACTACAAGGTACAAACAAGTTGTGAGGGCAAGAAAGTGAGATTATGATTTTCAAGGGATGTAAAGTGATGTTTTGAGGTTGAAAGCAGATATAGAAGTCTTAGCGAGCATGCATACCAAAAGATTGTTATACCAAGATTATGGAGTTGTTTTGCACAAAAGAAACATTAGGAAGAAACCAGTTAAATCGAAGCAGAGTTCAGTGATTAAAATTTTTGAATGTATAATTTTGATGGATCACCCGAATTGTCACCAGGTAAGGATGAACAGTTTGTTTGTTATTCATTTTCCAAAAATAGAATTAGTTTCAAGGAGTACAATATTGAAAGACATCAATGAAAATGTTGGAGTTAACAATTTGATTAAAGGATCTTCGCTAGGGAAGGAGTAGTAATACTCATTGTAACACAAGGGGAAGGTTATGTGCAATAAATTTAAATATAAATTTTGGATGGAAAGAAATCTATGCCAGCAGAGGTCGGAAGTTTTAAAGGATGAAACATGAACTACTAAAGGTTATTGAAGGCTTTTACCTAGATAGCCGTGAAGAGAGCTTCTAAACGCTATGGAGGGTAATAATCGCTCCAGTGATGGTGAAGTCCAATGAGCAAAGGGCCGTGGTGAAGTACTGTGTTGATCCATAAGCAGAAGTATTAACATATGAGTTGAAATTGACCATGATGGTTTTAGCCTAAGAGTTGAGAAGTCAGATGTGGAAGTTTAAACGCCTAGTTTACAACAATGGTGATCCATATTGTGATGCTTCAGTGTGAGTTATCAGTGAATTAAGAGGTACTGAGATGAGGTGATGAACCAGAATGTGAATAAGTTGACGGGAGAGGAATTGAACAATGAGAAGGATAAGTGGTTGTATTTTATTTCGTAATATCTCGAAATGCGAGCGATGAATAGACGCCACAATTTCTGTGGTTAGATTGAGTAGTGTAAAGTGTTGGAGTTATAATGTGTAAAGTCAAGTTCGAGAATTTTTTTTTTTGTGAGCAGAGTTATGTTTCAGAAATTGATTTCAGAAGACGCGGAATAAGTATAGTTTATAGAATTTTCTAGGACCGTGAATTATTTGTTGAGGACGTGTAATTGAATTGACGTATCTTAAGTCAAATTTCATGATTAATTAAAGTTAGAGTTTGTTGGAAATTGTGGGAGGGAAAGCGTTTGTGCTTGGTATTGAGGGGGGTTGTGACCCCGGAATAATTGATGTTACAGAGTAGTGGGTTATGTTAAAGTCGTTTATTAGTTTTCCAAAACTATGAATATCGAGGATAAAAATGTTTTTATAGGAGTGAGAATTGAGTTGTTAATCGAATCATATTTGATGTGTATCTAATGACGTATATGTTTAATTGTAGTATTCGAGTTCAAGGACGCGATCGAGAATAGATGATGTGAGGTTTGGTTGACAGATTGAATCAAGGTATCAAGGATTGTTTAATTGCCTGTTTACTGCAAGTCAAGGTAGATTTCATAGTAGCAGTGTATATGATTAAATTGAGATGGTGAATAAATGGAAATGAATTATGTGTGGATGATTGGGTTGGTATTTGAAGTGATTACGCAGGGCATAGTCCACTATACGAAAAGGTCATGCCCGGTTTTCTGAAGATCAGGCATTCGCTAAGAGTACTAAATATTTCGAATTAACGAAATTTGTAAGGGTGAGTTTTAAGTTATTTTGGAGTTTGAGGGCTTACAGGACAAGCCTAGTGATGTATGAGTTGATATAGAGGATTCCTAGAGTTGAGAATACAATCTAGGAAATTGGAAGCGAATGTTGAGAAGAATCGTTACTTGTGTTCTTAGGATTGATTCTGAGGACAGAATCCTTTTAAGGGGGGAATGATATAACGACTTAGAAATCGAGTATTTAAAATTCTTATTTAATATTAAAGGTGGAGTATAAGATGTGATTATTTTTTTTTGAGAAGGTCAATATATGTGATATTGTTTTCATGTGTGTATATGATGATTTGAGTGAGTCATGTAAGCCCACGGATTTTTATATGTATTTTTTATGATTTAAATGTATTTAAATCATGCCTTATTGATCTTCTGAGATTTTTATAAAATCGTTGAAGTTATTAAAAATTATGAAATCTTTTGAAATATCATCTTTATAATATTAATTAGTTTTTAAAATTATTAGCAGAATTACTTTGGATGTTTAGCATTTTAAATTTATTTTAAGAGAATTATTATATTTTAAGAGGTCAAAACTTGTAAAATTTGTATTTAATTCATTTTTGATCCTAAAAATATTTTAATAATATGGAATGTTTGTAATTTCTTGATCTTGATTTTAGAATTTTAAAAATATAATTTTTCATCTATTCCCATTTATTTTTGATTTTAATAGTGCTTTAATTTAGTGTTTATTTTTTTTTAGCATTTGGAATTCCGAAAATGCCCCTGGGACTATAAACCCAGCAGCAACCATTTTTTCCCCATTTTCTCTCGGTTCTTCCCGAGTGTTCTTGAGAGTTCTTATCTCTATTTTGTCTCTCCAGATAATCTCTCAATCTCTCTCCCTTCTCCCTCAACAATCACGACTCTCTCCCTCTACAAAAACCCCGATTTTTCCTTGAATTCTTTCGCTCCAATTCTTGGTGGAAAGCGACCCATCTCTCACTTCTTCCCCTGCAGTTTGCAAATCAGTGTGTGTATGTATATGGTGTGTACTGCTGTGCGCGTGTGGAGTCGCGAGTGTGTGCTGCAATTGATTGTGACTGTGAGGGTGTTTTCTGGCTGCGTGTGTAAACATGAGATGTGTGCGTGTGTGCTTACTGCGTTTGTATACGCCGTGTGTGTGTGGGTTTTGTTGGTTCGGTTAAAACACTATGTATTCATTTCTTCCCCTGTGTTAATTCTACTTCAGACTTAGGCAAATGCAGTGTATGTATGTTTGATGTGTGGGTGTATTGCCGAGTGGTGTTGCTGCGTGAACAGTGAATCCAAAAAGGGGGCATTTGTGATGCTACGAATCTGAGCTATTTCATGGTCAAGGTGTTGGTCGATTTTGAGCCTGGGAGTAGTGCTGAGATGTGGTGTGTATATGTGGCCGTGTATTTGTGGTATGGCTGGGGGTGTAGTAGTGGTCGAATAAGCCGAAGGTAAGGGTCACTGACCGAGGACTCTATTTTTCATCTTCGTGGCTGTGTTTTGGTATTAAGGACAAGAGGGAGGGATGAAAGGAGAGGGAAAAGAAAGAGGAGAAAGCAAATGGATTGTTTAAATTGGTTTGAATCTTGTATGATGAAGGTTATGGTTTAAGTGGATTGTCTTTAGCATTATTTGAGTTGAAGTGTGATTTTGGTACTATGTGTTGGATTCCAAGTTATGTTTTTAGTTTGCTTCAAGTTTGAATTTTCAGTTTAATTACCTTTATTCATGTTCAAGTTATGTATGTTAGATTGGATGGTGATAAGTAAGTCACCAGAGGATTATTCAATCTTGTGATCAAGTTTCAAAAGAAGTGTACTGGAATATTAGAATTTACGTGCATGTTTCGATTCGAATGTTGACAGGTCGGGTACTTGGCAGACTCGCGATAGATAATAAACTTGATTGATGAATGCAGATGTGAAACAACTCAAGCCATTATGGTACTCGATGTGAACTTGAACGTGCTAAATGTTCGTTTAATTGAGTTAATAGTATATGTGAGTATATGCCAACTATGAACATCTACTCGGTCTTATAAGATGTATGCATGCGTACTAAGTTCTTATGCGGTTACTTATAATAATTAAGTGTGAAGACGTTGTGTTAAATGTAAAGCGTTATAGGACGCGTTTGGGTAGAATAGAGTCAGACAATTAAGGTTGCAAGTGTACTGAAGTAGTACTTTACTTTTACTTTGATAGGTACGACTAGGAGGCCGACCCAGAGCAGTGCACGCGTAGATGGAAATTCGAGTAGGAAATGATTATCAGAGTTGACGGGCATATTCATCGAGAGATTGACGGGTCTTAAGGAAAGGCGGATGTATAATCGAGTGAGGCCAGCATGTAAGGAAGTGGAAGCTGTTGTAAAGTGAGTAACTGATTGAGATATTGGAGGTGGAAGCTTCATGTATTGAGGCAAGTGTTGTTGCTCCTCACTTATTGTTCAAGTGATGCAATTCTGTTTTTTTTTTTACGTACAAAATGATTCGGTCAAATTTATGTTACAAAATGATGTACTTCAAATGACGTGCAAATGTTTATATTTTTCACCTATAGCTCAAGTGCTAATTTTCTAATGATCTTACAAATACCCCTTTTCTTCATTAATATTTTAAAACATGGTATGTTATTGGATTCCTCATGAGAGAACTAGTTCTTTTATTTTATTTAAATTTATTTTTATTTTCTTCAAAAATAAATAAATAAATAAATAAATAAATATTTTAAGGGACGTTCTAAAATAGAGGAAATCCAGGATTTTAAAAATCTTATAAAATCTATTAGCAAGATTCCTGATTATGACATATTTTCACTGATGGAACCTCTTTAGGGGATGTTTTCTTTAAACTTTCCTACAATTACTTATCTTGGAGTTATTTTTCAAACGATCGTTTTAAACTACTTAATTCACTTATGTTGATTCAAGCTTGACAATGTGTTGGTAGATTTTATTAAATGCTTAGCACTTGACTATATCCTTGCTTTATCTTATAATCGCAGTTGTTGTTAATCATGTTGCAAGTATTTCTTTTCACTTCTCGTTCAACTAAAACTGTTCCTTAATTATTATAAGGATGACATTCTCACCCCATTTATTATTGATCTCGTTGAAATTTATTATTGTTGTGGTTCTTAATCTGTTATTACCCCATTTATTATTGATCTCGTCAACATCTAGTGTTGATGTTGTTTCTTAATCTTTACCCCTTTTGTATATCGAACTTGTCGATATCGAGGATAGAATTATTGATTCTCTTTTCATTCCACTAGTTGAGTTATTATTCTGGACATGAGTTTCAAGTTGTTTGGAGATCAAAGGTTGTCGATTGTCCCGACACCTAGTGTGGATGATTTAGAATTGGAAATGTTTTTAAATGTGGCACTTGGGGCGTAAAACCCTTCGGGGTAGGACCTTATTATGGTCGGAAGTTAAGGCCAATATGTGCCATGGATCCAATTAAGGACATTGCTGTGCGCGTTTGTCCTAGGACATTGCTGTGTGCGTTTGTCCGGGGTTAGTGCTGACTGATCAGCAGCCTAACTTTGATGTTTTTAAAAAAAAAAAAAAAAATTCCAATTCTAATCTATATTCTGCGATTGAGATGTTAGTTCTTGACTCTTTGGAAGTCCGTTTCAGTAATATTTTGAGATCAGAACTTTTATCAGTTCTAGTTCTGTTGCATATTATAAATGGTGAATTGTTGGCTCCTGTGGCAATCTAAAAATTGATCTCACTGATTCTTTCAAATAATGAGATGAAACTCCTTTTGTTTATCAGAGTTGTGAACATTTATTTTAAAATTGCTATCACTATTGCACTTGCTGAGCATTGTTGGCTCACTCTTGTTTCTGTTTATTTCTCCAGTTGTTAGAGATGATCAGAGGATCTAATGATCAGTTGGTATTGCTCTATAGGCAGCGAGAGGAGACGTTCGGGTTACAGATTCTCATTGGTTATTAGTTGGTATCTAGTCAAGGTTGAATATCTAGTTAGACGGTGACCATATTTATTCACAGAAATTGTATATTATTTTATTCGGATTCAGGTTGTAATAGTTAATTAAGTAGTTGTTTCATACTGTGACCTGTGAGCGGTCTTGGTTGGTTAGAATTTATATTTCCTTATGATTTTGTCAATACTATGTGGTGAGCAGATTTGGATGCAGTTGGATTAGTTTTGTTGATTTGGACAGGTGGTTGGTCATATTTATGAATACATCATGTCAAAATTTCCCGAAATTTCCCTGTAAAACATTTATTTACTTATAAAAAGCATGTATATTAATATAGTAAAGTGAGGGTGTTACACATTTCTTCACACTTTCCTTTTTGGGATGTCCCATCCAATTCTTCACATTTCAAAACTTTCCTAAAATAGTAAAATTATATATATATAAAAATCAACTACATCCACTACTTTTCTCCATTATACCCACTTTATACATTATATATTTATGGGTCCCACCACTTTACTCACTTTTCTCCTCAACTATACCTACTTTATACATTATATATTTATGGGTCCCACCACTTTACTCAATTTTCTCACTTTACACCCCTTTCTTTATATATTTTCTTGGTCTCCGTGCCCGGACCCTTATGTGAACTAATGGCCTGGACGGAGGGAGTACAAGGGAAATCTCTACGCGACAAAATATTATCACGAGAAATTAATTAAGATACGATACGAATTAAAGATTAAGTGACAAGCATTGGTGGAAGAATAATGATACAAGGAATGATATTGCAAGCAAGTCCCATGCAACTAAGTAGTTAGTAAAGCAAACTAGTAATACAAAGTTGACAAGAGGAATAGTAACTAGTTGGTACCTTTTCCAAAGAGACAAGAGGGTATGGTGGTCTAGACACTAGTCTTGTACCATGTGATACATATACACACACGTAATACATATCACCCAACCCTTTTCACTTTATCCAACCAAAACAAAAATCAAAACAAAAACACTCTCTCCCCCCCCCAAACCTTCATTGCTCTCGGCCAAACACAAAAAAAGGGGGAAGAAGAAATTCTTTCTTCCACTTCTCTTCACTCTTAATTCAAGGCAAAAATCCTAGGCACTCTACATCATATAAGGAAGGTATACTATGAATTCCAACCCTTTTCATCCATTAGTTTTCAAGTTATAAATTGTTAAAGTTTTGATGAATAGTAACAATGTTGAGTTTTCATTTAGATCTTGAGTTGTAAGGATTGTAGGAGCTCATCCAAGGTGTTCTTGAGACTTGTAAGGCATACCCAAGGCTCCTAGATACTCAAGAAGGTATAAAAACCCTAACCCCTCTTGGCCATGTAGTATTTGTGATGTTTAATGTTAGATCCATGATTATTAGTGTGAATCTTGGACATATAAGTGATGGATGATGTAGATCTTGAGTTTAAGTGTTGTGGTTGTGATTTTTAAGCTTGTGGTTAGTGTATGTAACTCCATGTATGTTATAAAGTATGATCTTGGTGGTTTAGATGATGGTTGTGATGTGTATATAAGATTCTTGAATGATTAAGTAGTAAAAGCATGCTGAGTATTTTCCAGGAACTTGTACTGTCTTGTAGGAGGGTTTTGAACCCTTAAATCTTGTCCCCTGAAGTCCTAATATATATTGTTGGAAAGGTATTTGAATGTAGTTTCCGGAAATATAAGGTTTATGACTAGATGATGTATAGATTTTGAGTTATGGCCTGAAAAGTGAAATGTGTTTCTGGAATCCGGACTGCACTAAATGGTCCCCTTGTGAACCTTGTTTAAACCCCTAAAAAATTATGTAGGATCATGGAAAAATTAGAGAAGCTACTAAATGCAGTGGGGAAGGCTACCCAAAAAAAAATTAGATTAAAATATGTATTTTTCAATTTTATAAAAATGTTTGAGTAAAATTCGCGCAATGGAAAAAGTCGTAAGTGGAGTGTAATTTTAGGGGTAATGGATATGATTCGGATATGGTAACCAAATTAAGTCGAATAAGTGACGAGCGTAATCGAGTGGTGACATGAACCTTTAGTGGGGCTAGAGTGTCATGAGACGAAGTCATTAAGTTAATTTTGTAACCCCCTAAAGCCCCGCAATTAAAGAGATATTGTTAAGGTACTAACGATCGGCTATTGATTATGTATAGATCGTTCCACTCCGCAAGCTCGACCACCCCAACCTCACCAAGGCAAGTTTACTTTTCAAAACTTACATATACAAGGACTATCACTGTTGTGTTTGTAGTTTTCAATCATATCAAATGTTCATGTTTATCGAAGTATCGATGAAATTGAGATGTATAAGTACATATATGTTTGCACCCCTTGAACTTAGAATGAAATGTTTTCTTCGGACAACGACTCTAGCAATAGAGGTCGTAGCGGTCCGTATATACTATTGACCGGGGAGTGGTATATTATTATATCGTAATTAAATTGCGAAAACCCGAAGGGTCATTCGGGGAGTATCGTATACTCAAGTAATTATTTTTATATCTTCGTAAATACTCAAAATACCTATCTTGGATTAAAAGCTTATTTAATTAAATAATTATTTTATTAATTATTAATATTAAATCTTAAAATATCATTTATTAATTATTGTTCATTATTTTAAAGACAAAGCTAATCCAAGATACCTTTAGCACTTCCAAACTCGAACTCTTTCGAACTCAAAACATTTTCGAAAACCCCCGGTCAGGTTTGCTTCTTGTGTGATTTCAAGAACCATCGGTCGACTGATGTCGGACCTCAATTACTCAGTTTTCAATCAAAATCAAGTTTTTAAAAGAAAAAGAAAAAGGGACTCTGGCAGGTGTGGGAACCGTTGATGAACGATTCCCGGGATGTGTAAGCGGCCGTGAGCCAGGCGGTCCATCAATTATTATTCCGGCCCAGGTGTTGCCGAAGGATGATTACGGATGTAGTTTTCATCGAGGGTGATTACGGATGTAGTTTTCACCCGGGGATAGTTACAGATGTAGTTTCTATCCTTCTACCGGTAGAGAAGACCCGCGGATTATTGGACTCGGATGTGGCGACTGATCATCGTCAATCCCTGTCAGGTTTTATGTTTTCTTTAAGTCCCATTCCTCCATTTTGGAAAATGCCCTGACACTGCTTCTTAGGCTTATGTGCCAAGTTGCTGATAGTGTTCTATTTTGATGAGAAAGATGTTGACTCTATGCAGTATCTAGAACTGTAAGTTTATTTTGAAAACAAGGGCACGTATTGGTGCACCTTCGAAATTTACCAACAATGACAAGTGATTTTATAACTGATTGATACAAACAAGTTTAATGACTGCTAAACATATGTAATGTTGTATTGCTTACCTTATGCATATATTTCTTGCTGAGCTATAGTTACTCACTCTTGCTTGTTTTCAAATTTACAAACACAACAGCTAAGAGAAATGGCAAGACCCAGACAGACTGCCCGAAAGCAGGTGACTAGACCCAAGGCAGCAGTTGAGGTTCCACCGGTAGGCCCCATTAGCCGGATTGGTTGGCAACTTTTGTTAGTACGTTTTATTTATAAGTATGGCCTGTGCAAGGCAGTGTACCGTAACAAACTTTCAAGCCGCTAACTCCGCTTCTTATCGAAGTGTTGCTGGTAGCATAAATGCTATTTAATTCGGTATGTAATAACTCTGAAACTTTTACTTCTGCTTAATCAATTGTGTGACGTTTCTGAGACTCTAACCTGTGTGTGTGTGTGTACGGTGTGAGTTTATTGTGGGGTCGATGGCTGTTTTATATATTATGTGCAAGAACAGGTATGTTATTAATGGAAAATGGACCGTGAGCGCCTAGATCTCCGACCCCGGATCTGGGGGCGTCACAGAAATGGTATCAGAGCGAGGTTACAGTTCTCAGAAATGATAGTAATTTAAGAAAGCAACCCTAATAATAATAACAATAATAATAACCCTAATAACAACCCTAACAATACTTAGAACTCTCATCGAGTTTGCAGTCGGGTTATCGGATATAGCCCTGACTTTAAGGCCCGTGAGGGAACTACTCCTTAAACCTTTCTTTATGGTTAGTGACCCACCATATTTCCCTTGTGTAGATGGAGGAGATACCAGACCCTGAGGCCTTTGAGATAGAGCATGATGAGGCACTGATGCGAGATACCGAGGATCCTGAGGAGGATATGGGTGCTGACTCTGAGCTTGGCCCCTGGATTACGCTGATAGGAGATTTTGATGATGAGGATCCCGTTGAGGAGCCCTTTGAGCCTGAGCCTGAGCCTGTTACCCCCTCTCCTGTAGCTACTGACGAGGAGAGTGTGAGATCCGGTGAGGGCCGTGTTGTGTCACCCCCACCTTCTCCGCAGTCATCGAGCCCTGTTTCATCGGACGGTGACTCCGAGGATGATACTTCTGGCGAGGAGGAGCTTGAACCTACCCCTGCTCCTGCTCCTGCTACTGTTACTGCACCTGCTCCTGTTCCTGTCATACCACCCCCGCCGATGGACCTACCCCCAGTGTCGGGCACTGAGCACGCCTACGTGGTGCAGTTCCTGACCCGAGACTTGCTTTCTGCAGAGGCCAGACTTAATGAGGCGAGGCGGGCACTAGTGGAGGAGCGCGAGGCGCGATTGAGGATTCAGCCTGAGATGAGGACTGCTGTTGCTAGGAGGACTAGGGCTCGACTCCATAGGATTGAGAGGAGGAGTCGCGAGAGGATTCTTGGTTTAGGGATCCGCGGGGGCGGAGTGAGTCAGGCTAGGGATGCTAGGCGTGTTGTGCGTCGTGCATTTTCCCGAGTGAGGGCCTTGCTCCGTCGCAGTGCGGCCCCATGATGTGTTGTGGATAGCTCAGTCCTCTAGGTTCAGATGACATTAGTGTGTCGATTTTGCGGGATAGTTGACTTGTGCAGTGGTATCCTTTCTGACCAGTGGATGAGTAGACTGACCTACAGATATGTAGATGTGACTTCGGATAGTATGTACGGATGTAGCCCTACTTTTGTGTAGCCCTAACTATTCAGATGATGTACTTGTTATTGTTCCACTTTTACTAGACTTTGACATCGGAACTATGTATTAGGCTCTAACATCCAAACTTTTTGATAACTCTTGTACCGTACTTATCTAGTTTCAGTTTCCTTGATATTGTCTCAACTGCCTTACTTTCCGATGCCATGCTTTACTGTTTTGATATACAACTGTGAATATACAATTGCTACAAGCCGCAAATGCAACCATGCTGTTTCAAAATTACGATTTACGATTTCAAATTGTTCTCTACAAATTCCCAAAATGTCCCCAAAAATTTTTAAAATAATTTTTTTTCAAAAAACAAATATATATATATATATATATCTTTTTGAGGTTTTGAAATCTTGAAAACTTCTGCAAATGTTCTCGTACCCCATAGAGATTTTCCCCAAAAGTGTTTTGACGTTTTATCTTCAGCATCTGGTTATTAAAACTTTTGCAACTTCCACCCTTATGAGGAGGAACGATACGTTCCTGACCCGTGTAAACGCTGTCGGGTAATTAGAAAACCCTAACCCATTTCTTGTTTCATTATCAGAGTCATGCCACCCAGAAGAATGAACACTCGAGCTCACCCGGTCAGTTTTGAAGGCCAGGGTAGCCACCATGGGACCGGAGGTCACCAGAACCATGAAGGGGAGAATGTGAACCTGAGTGAGGATGAGGGCAACGATCATAACTTGTTTGATGACTCTGAGTATGACGAAGAAGAAGCTGGTGATGACACCCGAGAGGTGGAACATCCAAGGGGAGGCCCTATGGAACAGTTCATGGAACTACTTAGGCAGAACTTGGACCGTCCCCCGGTTCAGCAACCACCCCACAATGCTAATGCAAATGCTTTCCGGAACTTCAAATCCCTGAAACCCCCAGAATTTAAAGGAACTGCAGATCCTGTTGAGGCAAGAGCCTGGCTGAAGAAAATGCAAAAATCTTTCAAGATACTAGGTGTCGCTGAGGAGCAGAAGACTGTTTTTGCCACCTAACTCTTGAAGGGTGAGGCAAACTATTGGTGGGAAGCTAAGAGGAATTTGGAAGGAGGAGGTGTGGTGACCTGGGAGAGGTTTAGCGAGCTGTTCTTGGAAAAGTACTTTCCTAGGTTCATGGAGACACAAATGGAGCTGAAGTTATTGGAACTAAAGCCAGGTAACATGACGGTGGCCGAGTATGAGGCCAAATTTACTGAGTTGTCGAGGTTTGTGCCGGAATATGTGAACTCTGAGGCAAAGAGGGCCCGAAGGTTTCAATTGGGGCTAAAGCAATGGATTCAGAATCGTGTGGCAATTCTTGAGCTGACAGACTATGCCACCCTGGTACAGAAAGCATCAATTGTTGAGGTTGGGAGTGAACAGATGCAGAAGGAGAGGGAAGGAAAGAAGAGGAAGTTTGATAGTCGTAAGGGAAATTCTGCGGGTGAGAGCTTTCCGAACAAATGTAAGCGAGGGACGACGTCCCAACCCAGCGGAAACTTTGGAACCAAGAGAGCTGAAAGTTGGAGTGTGGGCCAGAGCGGCCGACCACAGGGATCGTCTTACTCTACCCCATCCTGAGCCCTACCCCCGGATTGCAATAAGTGTGGAAGGAAACATGCGGGCGTGTGTACCCTACAGGATGTGAAGTGCTTCAAGTGTGGGCTGACAGGACATTATACTAACGCCTGTCGAGGAACTAGTAACAGCACCAGTGCCGGAGGTAATTGCTTCAAGTGTGGGAAACCAGGGCACCGAATGAGGGAATGTATGTCCTCTGGGCCAGCTGCATCGAGAGTGAGTGGAACTGCTTCTAACAAGGCCCCTACTGCAAGAACTTTTAACATGACGGTGCAAGATGCCGTGAGGAACACGGATGTGATCGCAGGTACTCTACTACTCAACTCAGTTAAGGCAAATGTTTTATTTGATTCGGTAGCTACCAAGTCTTTCATATCTCTAGATTTTGTATGTCAGTTAGGCCTTAAGACTGAACCATTGAAGGACAGACTGCAAGTAAAGATAACTAATCATGAAATTATCCCTGTTAGCCAAGTATGTCCAGGTTGTGACCTAGAAATAGGAGGGCGACACTTTCGGGTAGATTTAATACCTTTTAAACTAGGAGAGTTTGACGTAATAGTAGGTATGGATTGGTTAACAACCCACGGAGCCCAGATTGATTGTGTAAAAAAGAAAGTAAGTTTGAGACTGCTAGGGGACGAGGAAGTAGTGTTTAGTGGAAAACGGCAAAACCAAAAGTTCCTGACTATGATTCAAGCTAAGAAGCTGTTACGTAAAGGATGCGAAGCCTATTTAGCCTATGTGAAGGATACCAAGAAGGAGGCACCAAACCTACAGGAAATCCCTGTCGTTAATGAGTTCGCGGACGTATTTCCGGATGATCTTCCAGGACTACCACCTGATAGAGACATCGAGTTCGCTATAGACTTAGTTCCGGGTACGTCCCCAATTTCGAAAGCCCCATATCGGCTAGCCCCAGTGGAGATGAAAGAGCTGGCCACTCAGTTACAAGAGTTGTTGGATAAAGGGATGATAAGACCTAGTGTGTCACCGTGGGGAGCCCCGGTGTTATTCGTGAAAAAAGAAGGATGGTAGTATGAGATTATGTATAGACTACAGGGAGTTGAACAAGGTGACTATAAAGAATAAATATCCCTTGCCCAGGATAGATGACCTGTTTGATCAATTAAAGGACGCAGTTTATTTTTCTAAAATCGATTTGAGGACCGGGTACCACCAGTTAAGGATTAAGCCAGAAGATATACCAAAGACGGCCTTTCGCACCCGGTATGGACACTATGAGTTCCTAGTGATGTCATTTGGGTTAACGAATGCCCCTGCAGCTTTCATGGACTTAATGAATCGAGTCTTCAAGAAGTAATTGGACAAGTGTGTTATAGTCTTCATCGATGACATCTTGATTTATTCCAAGATGAAAGAGGAACATGCAGAGCACTTGAGGATTGTATTGGGAGCATTGAGAGAAGAAAAGTTGTACGCTAAGTTCTCGAAGTGTGAATTTTGGTTGAAGGAAGTTCAGTTCTTAGGGCATGTGATTAGCGAACATGGCATTCCAGTGGACCCAGCCAAAATAGAGGTTGTATCAAATTGGGAGAGACCAACCACTCCGACAGAGGTGAGAAGTTTTATAGGATTGGCTGGCTACTATAGGAGATTTGTCCAAGACTTTGCCAAGATAGCAGCCCCTTTGACCCGACTAACTCGCAAGACCGAGAAGTTTGTGTGGACTGAAAAATGCGAAGAGAGCTTCCAAGAGTTGAAAAAGAGGTTGGTGACAGCACCAGTACTAGCCCTACCTGATGATAAGGGAGATTTTGTGATTTATAGCGACGCATCCCATAAAGGTTTAGGGTGTGTGCTTATGCAGCACGGTAAAGTGATTGCTTATGCGTCCAGACAACTTAAGGAGTACGAGATAAGATACCCCACCCATGATTTGGAATTAGCGGCGATAGTTTTCGCTTTGAAGATTTGGAGACATTATCTTTACGGAGAAAAGTGTGAAATCTACATGGATCACAAGAGCTTAAAGTACATATTCACTCAGAAAAAGTTAAACATGAGGCAGAGGAGATGGCTAGAGCTAATCAAAGATTATGATTGTAAGATTCATTATCACCCAGGGAAGGCCAACGTGGTGGCCGATGCACTTAGCCGAAAGGAGAAACTCAAGATGATAACGTCAGTGGACGAGTTGATCAAGGACCTTGAGAAACTGGAGATTGAAGTGAGGTTACCAGGAATTGGACAAGAGAGTCTAATGGAAATAAGAGTCCAACCACCGCTATTGGAAAAGATTAAGTTATGCCAGGAAAAGAAGATAGAAGAAGAAAAGAATTCGATGGAGAAAATTTTGACTGGCGAGGAAATTAAGTGTGAAAAGGACGGGAATGGAATTATGAGGTACACATCTAGGATATGGATCCCGAACATTCAGAAATTAAAAGACGAGATTTTGCAAGAGGCTCATAGTTCAAGGTACTCAATTCACCCTAGAGGCACTAAGATGTATAGAGATCTGAGAGAATACTATTGTGGCCAAATATGAAGAAGGACGTGGCAGAGTGGGTAATTAAATGCTTGACATGTCAAAGAGTAAAGGCCGAACACCAGAGGCCCAATGGATTGTTGCAACCCTTAGAGATACCCGAGTGGAAGTGGGAGCATATTGCGATGGAATTTGTGGTCGGACTACCAAGGACCAAGACTAATCATGATGCCATTTGGGTAATTATCGATAGATTGACCAAGTCAGCACATTTTCTTCCAATCAACGAGAGATACACTGTCGACAAGCTGGTGGATATTTACTTAAAGGAGATCGTGGTAAGGCATGGGGTTCCTGTGAGCATTGTATCAGATAGAGACCCAAGATTCAACTCCAGGTTTTGGAGGAGTTTTCAGGATTGTGTGGGGACCAAGTTAAACATGAGTACTGCATACCACCCCCAATCCGACGGACGGAGTGAGAGAACCATCCAGACCATAGAGGACATGTTGAGAGTATGTGCCATCGATTTTAAGGGAAGTTGGGATGACCACTTGCCGTTGATCGAATTTTCCTACAACAACAGTTACCATGCGAGTATAGGAATGACCCCATATGAAGCTTTATACGGACGAAGATGTCGGTCTCCCTTGTGTTGGGAAGAAGTTGGAGAGTGGAAGATTTTAGGGCCTGAACTGGTCCAACAGACAAGAGAAACTATCGAGCTCATAAGAGGACGGCTGGTAGCGGCCCAAGACAGACAGAAGAAGTATGCGGACCAGACCCAGAAGGATAAAGAATATGAGGTAGGAGAGTTTGTGATGTTAAAGGTATCCCCGTGGAAGGGATTGATGAGATTTGGTAAGAAGGAGAAGCTAAGCCCACGATTTATTGGACCTTTTGAGATCTTGAGACGAGTTGGAAAGTTAGCCTATGAATTGGCTTTACCCCCAAGCTTGCAGCAAGTACATAATGTGTTCCATGTGTCCATACTACGACCCTACCATACCGACTTCCGACACGTGATAGAATATGACCAAGTGGATCTGCAACCAGACTTAACCTATGTGGAGCAACCCGTAGAAATCATGGATAGAAAAGAACAGGTGCTGAGGAACAAGGTTGTCAAACTAGTGAGAGTTTTGTGGAGGAACCAGAATGTCGAAGAATCAACATGGGAACTAGAGAGCACGATGCGTGAAAAGCACCTCTAACTGTTTTCAACCTGATTCCGGGACGGAATCCTTTTAAGGAGGGGAGGCTGTAAGAACCCTAATTTTTGTAATATTTTCTTTTATATAATATCATGTGACATTGTCAATTTGGAACCTTTCTAGTCATCCCTGTTGTTTAATGGAATTGATTGTCTGAGAAACTATGTTGTTACATTCACTATGAAAGATAAAAGGAAGATTGTTGAAGGCAAGAATCTTATTGTTAATAAGATTTATAAAACTTGGGACTTGAGAGTTATTGGAGTATTAAAAGATTTATTAGGAATTATGACGAGGAGTTATGGATATTCGAGGAATTCACACAATTAGGTACTTAAGGAATTACAAGGGAAATCTCTACGCGACAAAATATTATCACGAGAAATTAATTAAGATACGATACGAATTAAAGATTAAGTGACAAGCATTGGTGGAAGAATAATGATACAAGGAATGATATTGCATGCAAGTCCCATGCAACTAAGTAGTTAGGAAAGCAAACTAGTAATATAAAGTTGACAAGAGGAATAGTAACTAGTTGGTACCTTTTCCAAGGAGGCAAGAGGGTATGGTGGTCTAGACACTAGGCTTGTACCATGTGATACATATACACACACTTAATACATATCACCCAACCCTTTTCCCTTTATCCAACCAACACAAAAATCAAAACAAAAACACTCTCTCCCCCCCCCCCAAGCTTCATTGCTCTCGGCCAAACACAAAAAAAGGGAAGAAGAAATTCTTTCTTCCACTTCTCTTCACTCTTAATTCAAGGCAAAAATCCTAGGCACTCTATACATCATATAAGGAAGGTATACTATGAATTCCAACCCTTTTCATCCATTAGTTTTCAAGTTATAAATTGTTAAAGTTTTGATGAATAGTAACATTGTTGAGTTTTCATTTAGATCTTGAGTTGTAAGGATTGTAGGAGCTCATCCAAGGTGTTCTTGAGACTTGTAAGGCATACCCAAGGCTCCTAGATACTCAAGAAGGTATAAAAACCCTAACCCCTCTTGGCCATGTAGTATTTGTGATGTTTAATGTTAGATCCATGATTATTAGTGTGAATCTTGGACATATAAGTGATGGATGATGTAGATCTTGAGTTTAAGTGTTGTGGTTGTGATTTTTAAGCTTGTGGTTAGTGTATGTAACTCCATGTATGTTATAAAGTATGATCTTGGTGGTTTAGATGATGGTTGTGATGTGTATGTAAGATTCTTGAATGATTAAGTAGTAAAAGCATGCTGAGTATTTTCCAGGAACTTGTACTGTATTGTAGGAGGGTTTTGAACCCCTAAATCTTGTCCCCTGAAGTCCTAATATATATTGTTGGAAAGTTATTTCAATGTAGTTTCCAGAAATATAAGGTTCATGACTAGGTGATGTGTAGATTTTGTGTTATGGCCTGAGAAGTGAAATGTGTTTCTGGAATCTGGACTGCACTAAATGGTCCCCTTGTGAACCTTGTTTAAACCCCTAAAAAATTATGTAGGATCATGGAAAAATAAGAGAAGCTAGTAAATGCAGTGGGGAAGGCTACCCATAAAGAATTGGATTAAAATATGTAGTTTTCAATTTTATAAAAATGTTAGAGTAAAATTCGCGCAAGGGAAAAAGTCGTAAGTGGAGTGTAATTTTATGGGTAATGGATATGATTCGGATATGGTAACCAAATTAAGTCGAATAAGTGACGAGCGTAATCGAGTGGTGACATGAACCTATAGTGGGGCTAGAGTGTCATGAGACGAAGTCATTAAGTTAATTTTGTACCCTCCTAAAACCCCGCAATTAAAGAGATATTGTTAAGGTACTAACGATCGGCTATTGATTATGTATAGATCGTTCCACTCCGCAAGCTCGACCACCCCAACCTCACCAAGGCAAGTTTACTTTTCAAAACTTACATATACAAGGACTTTCACTGTTGTGTTTGTAGTTTTCAATCATATCAAATGTTTATGTTTATCGAAGTATCGATGAAATTGAGATGTATAAGTACATATATGTTTGCACCCCTTGAACACAGAATGAAATGTTTTCTTCGGACAATGACTCTAGCAATAGAGGTCGTAGCGGTCCGTATATACTATTGACCGGGGAGCGGTATATTATTATATCGTAATTAAATTGCGAAAACCCGAAGGGTCATTCGGGGAGTATCGTATACTCAAGTAATTATTTTTATATCTTCGTAAATACTCAAAATACCTATCTTGGATTAAAAGCTTATTTAATTAAATAATTATTTTATTAATTATTAATATTAAATCTTAAAATATCATTTATTAATTATTGTTCATTATTTTAAAGACAAAGCTAATCCAAGATACCTTTAGCACTTCCAAACTCGAACTCTTTCGAACTCAAAACATTTTCGAAAACCCCCGGTCAGGTTTGCTTCTTGTGTGATTTCAAGAATCATCGGTCGACTGATGTCGGACCTCAATTACTCAGTTTTCAATTAAAATCAAGTTTTTAAAAGAAAAAGAAAAAGGGACTATGGCAAGTGTGGGAACCGTTGACGAACGATTCCCAGGATGTGTAAGCGACCGTGAGCCAGGCGGTCCATCAATTATTATTCCGGCCCAGGTGTTGCCGAAGGATGATTACGGATGTAGTTTTCATCGAGGGTGATTACGGATGTAGTTTTCACCCGGGGATAGTTACGGATGTAGTTTCTATATTTCTACCGGTAGAGAAGACCCGCGGATTTTTGGACTCGGATGTGGCGACTGATCATCGTCAATCCCTGTCAGGTTTTATGTTTTCTTTAAGTCCCATTCCTCCATTTTGGAAAATGCCCAGACACTGCTTCTTAGGCTTATGTGCTAAGTTGCTGATAGTGTTCTATTTTGATGAGAAAGATGTTGACTCTATGCAGTATCTAGAACTGCAAGTTTATTTTGAAAACAAGGGCACGTATGGGTGCACCTTCGAAATTTACCAACAATGACAAGTGATTTTATAACTGATTGATACAAACAAGTTTAATGACTGCTAAACATATGTAATGTTGTATTTCTTACCTTATACATATATTTCTTGCTGAGCTATAGTTGCTCACTCTTGCTTGGTTTCAAATTTACAAACACAACAGCTAAGAGAAATGGCAAGACCCAGACAGACTGCCCGAAAGCAGGTGACTAGACCCAAGGCAGCAGTTGAGGTTCCACCGGTAGGCCCCATTAGCCGGATTGGTTGGCAACTTTTGTTAGTACGTTTTATTTATAAGTATGACCTGTGCAAGGCAGTGTACCGTAACAAACTTTCAAGCCGCCAACTCCGCTTCTTATCGAAGTGTTGCTGGTAGCATAAATGCTATTTAATTCGGTCTGTAATTACTCTGAAACTTTTACTTCTGCTTAATCAATTGTGTGACGTTTCTGAGACTCTAACCTCTATGTGTGTGTGTGCGGTGTGAGTTTATTGTGGGGTCGATGGCTGTTTTATATATTATGTGCAAGAACAGGTATGTTATTAATGGAAAATGGACCGTGAACGCCTAGATCTCCGACCCCGGATCTGGGGGCGTCACATTGATGACATCATATTTGGTTCTACTAATGAAAATTTATGTGCTAAATTTAGCAAGCTTATGCAGTCTAAGTATCAGATGAGCATGATGGGTGAACTAAATTACTTTTTAGGCTTGCAGGTCAAACAGACTAAGACTGGTATTTTCATTAATCAGTCTAAGTATATCAAAGATCTTTTAAAAATGTTTGACTTTCAAGATTGTTCAGTTTCAAAAACACCCATGGCAACAACCACTAAGCTAGACTCTGATCCTAAGGGTAAGAGTGTGGATAACACTAGTTATAGAGGCATGATAGGCTCATTATTATATTTAACTGCAAGTAGACCAGATATAATGTTTTCTACCTGTTTATGTGCTAGATTCCAAAGTGATCCTAAGGAATCTCATTTAATTGCAGTGAAGAAAATTTTCAGATATCTCAAAGGGACTCCAAATCTTGGTTTGTGGTATCCTAGAGAATCTGATTTCTCCCTAATTGGCTATTCAGACTCTGATTATGCAGGGTGTAAAATAGACAG
The DNA here is from genome assembly GCA_036435485.1 of Saposhnikovia divaricata. Taxonomy (NCBI): domain Eukaryota; kingdom Viridiplantae; phylum Streptophyta; class Magnoliopsida; order Apiales; family Apiaceae; genus Saposhnikovia; species Saposhnikovia divaricata. The sequence continues at coordinate 121,071,167 of CM071599.1, read as the reverse complement.
GAAAAGCACTACAAGTACATGTCAATTCTTGGGAAATAGATTGATTTCTTGGGCAAGCAAGAAGCAACAATCTGTTTCAACCTCAACTGCAAAAGCTGAGTATATTGCAGCAGGCAGTTGTTGTGCACAACTCCTTTAGATAAGAAATTAGTTGATGGATTATGGTATGACACTTAGTAATATTCCTATGTTTTGTGATAATACTAGTGTTATCAAAATTGCAGAAAATCCAGTTCAACATTCAAGGACTAAGCACATTGATGTCAGGTATCATTTTATTAGAGAACATATTGAAAATGGTACTGTGGAACTTCATTTTGTTCCTACTGACAAACAGATTGCAGATATCTTAACAAAACCACTTGATGAGAACACTTTCATTAGGTTGGTAAGTGAGTTAGGAATGTTAAATTCCTAGATATTTAACATCTGCACAAGTAGCAAGGTATGATGTTTCAGCCTATAGACTTGATATTTCTGTCAGGATCTATATCTTATGGTCAATTCTTTAGCTATAACACTTTACCTTGATAAATTATAGTATAATAGACTTTTTAATAATCATCAGGATCAGGATTATTATCAGGATGCTGACGTCATCAGGATTTCTGCGTCAGTATCAGGATTTTGAAAATGTTTAGTCTATGACTTATTGTTTCAAATCCTGAAGTTCATTTTTATTTAGTGGTCTAATTCTGAGAATTGTTAAGTCTATTCTAGTTAGTTTTTAACACATGCATACTGATAATTTATACTTTATTCAGATCTTGCCAATAAACAAACAAAAGACAAGTAGATCGTAAAGAAAATTTATAATTTCATTAATCAAAAGCATTTACATACATGGAAATGAAATACAATCTTCTTTTTGTCTAACTTTTACTAGTAATCCTATTCTTGTCTAATGTTGTGGCTACTGGCTCTTGTCCTTTTCATGAGTCTTCAACAATCAACTTGAGAACAAGAAGCATGCCAAAATCCATTTGGGGGATGCAAACAGTCCCATCTGCTCTTGGATTCCTTGTCTGGGTGACTTGAATGAGAGCAGCTGGCACAACCCCATGTTTATTGAGCAGGATGCATAGTATCTTCATCAAAATCAGCCTCAACCTCTTCACCAAATTCTTCATCCTCAAGATTTGGAAAGGTGGGAAGGAGATTTTGTTCAACTGGTAGATGTTCAAGAGGAGGATTTTGGACATTGTTTGGGTCGATTCCAACCATATCTAGTTCGATGAGAAAAGTTATCTCTTCAAAGAGATAGTCCACTTGCTTCTGATCATCAAGAGCATTGAACTCCTCAGAAGAAATGAACCAAAAATTAGGGTTCATGTGAATATCTGGGTTGAAAGCTATTGTAAGTAGAAAAGATATTGTTTACAGAGGAAAACTCGAAAGGTTTTGGAGTGGAAAATGGCATGAGAGGTCAGTTGGTTTTATAGAAAGACATGAGAAGCTTAACAGTTTTTTTGGAGATTAGCAACGTAGTCAGTCATTATTACCGCGCGTGACTATATTTCTTGTATTTTTCAAGAAATTTTGAACGTATCTAACCAAAATTATTTTTTTCAAGATTGATGTTTTTATTTCTTTTTCAGAAAAAGCAAAATGCCACGTATGCAACTCCATTATTGGTCTCTGTAATCAGGATGAGACTGATCAGGAAATGATAGGGTGATCACATCGAGATTCATAATCATTGTTATTTAGAAACCATATAAGGATTTGTGGTTATCATGATGAGAAGATCACATCAGGATACGGAAGCTGATCAGTATTGAATCTCAATATTTAATATTCTGATAATACCTTGATTTGTTTAATTAAAATCAATTTTGGATTTTATTTTCCAAAAATCGTGGGTAATTGTATCTTTCAGGGACTGCCACCTGTCAACCTATGTGTGAACGTGGGTTAGTGGGTCTGAAATTTTTTTGAAATATAGTTGAAACTCTAATTGTTTATTGCTTTCTTTGGTATCATATTTTCTAAAAGTAAAAACACTCTCAGGTTCTCAAAATCACTAATCAATTTCAAGATTTCTTAAGTTCTTTCAGATCAAAATCAATGGCTGCTCAAAGAAGACTACCCAAGTCAGTAGCTTTCAAGTCTGGTGACTTCGATTTCATGACAAACAATCATGTTGCCGCAATCACAAACAAGAAAGGGGTGTCAATAGATTTTCACCGAGTTATGGACTTTATGGCGAAAGGACCATTAAGTTATGCATTGACAGCATCTCCACAGATTAATCAAACTACTGTTTCACAAGCTTGGGAGAATGCTGAGGTAGTTGATCCTGTTCAGTGTCAACTAGGTAAGATTGTTCTTAACTTAGGACAAGACTCATTTGATGTTACTGAATCAGTTGTTAATTCAGTATTACACTTACCTGTTAGTATGAATTTTGAGATTGAACCATCTGATGATAATGTTAGAACTATGTTGTCTGAATTAGGTTATAATGGACCTCTAGATAACATGAGCCAGTTAAGGAGACCTTTTCTCAGAAAAGAATGGTCTTTCTTATTTGGCCAACTTGCTAAGTGTTTTACTGGTAAATGTAGTTCTTTTGAACAAATTACTGATGTTACTTCACACATTGGGTATAGTTTACTTTATAACAGAGTAATTAATATTGGTCACGTTATTTTAAGTCAGATGATTATCAAACTTGGGTCAAGAGATCAAGGTAGAAAAATGGTTTATTATCACAGATTTATGCAACTGTTTATTAATCATTTTAATCCTAATGTTGAAGCTAGATTTGGTAGAGAACACTTTGTTCCTTCTTACATACAGAAAAAGAGAATTTTCTCTGACATAACAAAGAAGGATAGTGAAAAGAATCTAGATAAGATACCTGCAATGCACTATCCACATCATGTTCAGGTACTCCTTACAACTCATCTTCCTAATATCTACAATTCTTCTTTCTTTAGTGGTGAAATGACTCAGGATTCTCATTTGGTGGAGAACCCCCCTGTGTTTACCCAAGTAACCCAACACATTACAGTCTCTGAAACAATTCTATAACCAAGTTTTGATCCACAGCCTATTGTTTCAAAGAAACCAACCTCTGGTGTTTCTCAAAAGGCACCAGTTGTAAAGAAGAGAAGATTTGTTGTTTCATCTAGTAGTAGTTCTAGTGAAGATGATGATAATATATCCCTTGCTGAGAGAGCAGAATTGAAGGTTGCAATTCAACTTTCTAAGCTATGATAAAGAGATGAAAAACCTAGTCACAGCCAGGTTACAGTCTCACAAAAGGCTGTTGTTCTTAAAAAGGGAAAAAAGTTACTAGATACTGTCTCTCAAAAGACTGTGTCTATTGAAAAATGATCTCAACCCAAGATCACTACTGAGTCTGCACCTCTGGAATCTTCTCAAGATAAATCTATTGCTCACTATACTAGAAGAACAAGGAGAAAGATTCATTTATCACCTACACACACAGTGTCTAGTCAAACTAACATTCTTCAGGTCTCTAAAAATGAAGATGTATCTAAGTCAGTAACTGACAAGAGAGGCCTTGATATTGATTCTTCATGGGAAACTACATTGACATATAGACTGGCTATGAAGGTTATATCTGTAAAAGTTAAGTTTTCCAGGACTGTTCTAGATTTTCTGGTTGAAAGAGTTCCTAAACTCTCATTTCCTGAAGAATATGGACTTTTACATCAAAAACTTGATTTAATGAAGATGCCTTTCTATGTATCTATCAGAAAGGAACTATACAAATCATTTGGACTTACTAAGCATGGTGCACTTCAATCTCTTCATACATATCTATTTCACAGAGATTACATTATTGAAGATGCTCCAGCTCAAGGTGAACAAACGGAGGAAGTAAACAGTGGAATGCAATCAACAGGATATACTATTGCACCAGTGGTGGATAGTAGAATAGATCAGATCACAGTCACTGTAACACAAGAACCATCTAGTCAGAGGTTGGATGACTCGGGAACTGTGATGGCTGATGCTGAAAGGTCTTCCGTGATGACTAAAATTGCAACTGAGATACCCAGTGATATGGGAGTTATGACTTTGATTGATTTTCCTGAAGATCAAACAAATTTTGTTCAGTCAGAGTCTATCCACCTTGAGGGTGTGTCTCAGCAAACAACACTTAAAGGCGATGACACACAAACTGTAATGTCTAATGAAGTATTACTGAAGGCATTAGAGTCTAGTGTAGATATTGAAAGTGGTATACTAGAGCCTGTAGTTTCTGAAAAGGTAGTAGATGTTTGTGAGGGTTCAGAGACTATAGCAGCTCACTCCATGGAGAAAACCTCAAGCCCCTTGCCGTATGAGGAACCCTCTCTCCATGTGAGTTTAGGTATAAACACTTCTCCTAACCCCTATTTTTCAGTAGGTCATGAGAGTACTTTTCCAAATTTGAGTGATACACTTGAAAAGATGGACATAGATCGACAAACAGAGAGGCTGGCTCCTGACCAGGCAAAAGGTGAGGTAGAAAGAGAGTTGACTTTAGATAGTCAAAGTGAGAATGAGGGTATGGATGATCAACTCCATAATGAGGGAGAGAAAATTAGGAAACCACCATCGTTTGAATTCTGGGATCAGGTTTTTCCTGAATCTTGGTCTGAAAATATTGGTATGGATGCTGGTACTTATTCTTTTATTAAGATGTATGAGAAACAGGACTTAGCAAAGCACAATACAAAGCCAGAGGTTAAAGCTCAGCAACAAAAGGAGAGGCTTGCACGGATTATTAACAAACGGGGTGAAAGGCTAAGACAATCTCTTTCTCAACATGTACCAGATGAAATTTCTAATGATCCTAGTATTCCTCTGTACGTACTTCCAATTTCAGCAAGAATTGAGACACATGCAGTACCTGATCACTCTATGGAGGAGTCAGGATTTGTGGGTGTTAGTACACAGAATACTGGTGAAGGACAGGATGCTCATATTTTAGGTCCAGATCAGAAAGATGAAGATGTTTGTAACTCTACTCAAGTACTTTTACTTGAATATTATCCTACTTCTATAGAACATGCTACACATGCAACTTCTTCAACAAAGATGAATGATAAGGTTCTTTCTGACTCTGAGTCTGAAGATACTACAAGCACTTCCAATATTGAAGTGAAGGACTTTTCACAATATAAATCTATTGAGGATATTTAGAATTATCAAACTGCTATTCATTCAAGACTTCAAATACTTAAAGATAACCAAGTCACTATTATGGAGAATCAAGCAGTTCTGATGAATCTTCTTTGTTCTATCACTGAATCTCTGGGCATTAATGTTGCTGATGTCAAAAAGGGGGAGATAAAGATGATTAAGAGACAAACAGACTAGGGGAGATAAAGTAAGAACTGATGGTGACAGAGGTGAATCTCGACATGGAAGTGGTAAAAGAAAGCTGATACTGATAAATCTAGTCATAGATTTAAAGGAAAGTAAGTGATGAATCAGTCAGAGTCTGCATCAAAATAGTTTGAATTCTTCTGAGTACCAGATACTATATCTGCATCTAATGAAAGGAGGTACTTAACTTCATGCAAACACTTATAAATTCTATTCTGGTTGTATTGTTAAATGTTTTGACATCAACAACTCAGATTTATGCTTCAAATTTTAATGCATAAATAGGGGGAGATTGTTAGGAATAATTCATGAGTTGTGATGTTTAGAATAGAATTTGCATATACTTCTTATAATATCCTGATCTTATAAAGGATTTAGCATTTTGTATGGGATATAAAAGTTAGTCAGTACTGCAGAGTTCTAGTCAGGAATAGTGTGTCAAGGACTATATTTCAGGAATCATGGTTAGATCCTGATACGACAAGTCAAATCCTGATACTATGATCAATTCCTGATGAAATGATCAGATCCTGATGATGATTTAATCCTGATGTCATTCTGGATGCTGCGGAAACTGGAAAATGCTATATAACAGGATCGATTGTTTTGATAATGGCAAGAAGTATGCATGAAGAAAAGAATAGAACTATTGATGGAAACTATCAACTGGAAGACAGATAATTACCATGTATTGATTATTACTTTCTGTTATTAGTTGATAGGTAGCATTATAAATACTCTCTCTATATCATTGTAATATAAGAGGATGAGAGTCTGTATTAACTTGTGTGTTAAGGTTTTTACAGAGAGAGAGATTTGTACTGAGAGCAGCTGCTAAAGGTATTTGTACACCTTTGGTACAGTTTGTATTGATCTTATTAATACAACAGTTTGATTTATTCGTTTGTTCTTGTTTATTTATTTGAGTAAAAATCAGACACGATTACTAATACTTGTATTTAACCCCCCTTCTACAAGTATATTCGGATTAACAAGGGTACAACCCTGAAATGGTACAATAGTCTCCCTCCTCGTCCTATAGACTCTTGGAACTCCTTAAAAAAAAAATTCAAGCTCGATTTTCTAGTAAATATAAAGGAGGAAAGATCACCGCTTCTTTAATAACAATTCGGCAACGATACAATGAGTCTCTACGTGACTTCTTGACTTAATTTTGAGCCGAGGTCGCTGACATTCCCAATCTGATCGAAGAGTTGGCCATCAACTACTTGGCCGCATGAATAGACAAGCATCGCCACGCAACTTTACTGGAATAATTTTTTGAGAAAAATCCCTAAACACTACAAGCAGGTTTCCAGATTGTTAAACACCAAATGACCCTACAGGAGGTTGTTGTTAGTATCCAGTCGCCTCGGAAGGCTTTCCGACAAGAACGAAGAAGAAGCCCTCGACGACGATCATCGAGGACCGACTACAAACGAAACTATGATTCATACTCAAAGACGAGTGGCATTCGCAGTCCTCGCAATTCATGAAATGAAAAAACAGACCCCCCAGCCAGGTCATGAAACCTCACAAAAAGCAGGAAAAAGAATTCACAAAGCTCACCATGGACTAGTCAACAATCCTAGCTCTCCTGAAAATGGAGCCCGATTATTGGCCCCTGAGGCCAGTGTAACCTGGAAGGCCACCAAGCTCTCAATTTTACGAATACCATGAGGATATCAAGCACACCACAGAACAGTGCTACCAATTAAGCTCTCTTATCGAAGATGAAATCAAACGGGGACAATTGACTCACTATATTGAACACGATAATATGAAACAGAACGATCGACCTCGTGACCAAGATCGAATCATTGATGTTATAGCTGGAAGATTCACTGCAGGAGGAACATCCAATAACTCCAAAAAACTTTACGCGTGGGAGGTCTTTAATGTCAACTCGGAGGCTCTTAAATGCCCACGACTCAACCCCACTCCAGTTATTTCATTCTCTAATGATGGCTATCCCTCGGGGTTGATAGAATCTTACAAAGACGCCGTTGTCATTACTGCCAAAATCGGCACGAACATGGTGAAAAAGATTCTTACTGATAATGAAAGCTCTATTTACATACTGTACCATATCGTCTTTACAAGAATGGATTTAGGTGATCAAAAGCTAGAAAATGTCAATATGCCTCTATACGGCTTCACCGGGAACGAGGTCAAGGTCGTGGGCACCATCGACCTACCTGTCCTTTTTGGCTCCCTTCCATGCCAGACATGGCATATTGTTAAATTTCATGTCATCAATGCCAAGAATAGCTTCACTAACTCTAGCTACAATGTTATTCTCGGTAGAACAACACTTACAGCTCTAAAGGATGTTACCTCCATTCCCCACCTAAAGATGAAGTTTTCGACAGAATTCGGGGTAGGTGAAGTCGTAGGAGATCAAGTCGCATCACGACAGTGTTATTTATCCACTGTCCTACCTAGATCAAAACACATTTACGATGCGTCGATCAATCAGATCGATGAGATGGACCCCCGAGCCATCATGAAACTCCCAATAGAACAATCATGCATCGCTATCGAAGAGACTGACGAGATCGAAGTCGAAGAGGGTAACTCTAACAAGGTATCCAGGATTGACAAGAACTTAAAAGGCGACCTTCGCCAACAAATCATCAAATCAGGTGTAAGACCAGTGGAACACAAGAAACTGCCTTTTTCGAAGAGAAAACAAAAGCTATCGATGTTAAAATCGACATGCTCCTCGAAGTCGGATTTATTGAACTAGTACAGTTCCCCAAATAGATTGTAATGCCCCGACTTCCCAATACTGAAAATATACTGTTTATAATAAAATAGACTTTGATACAAGGGAATTTTAAAAAATTTTGGCATGAAGTATTCGTAAATCGGACTATCCACCTGTAATTCAACCCAACCAAATTCCATTTTAACGAATACAATTAAAACTTAATACACCAACGATTCCTCATCGAGGATCGATTCCAGGTTATGGTATGAAACAAGAATCTAACTAATGCAAATTATTTCCAACTTCTATCACCGCTCTGAATACAATTTATTATACCATCCAATTTGTAGCTCAATCCCAATCTATGCTTACCCGCTCAAGCTCCGAAATCTATCCTGTACAGAATGCCTCATCGCTCTCATTTGCAGGGATAAATGTAGTAGATCATCCTTAAACCTAACTACAAAGGGTTAGGTAAAACAAAGCAAGAGTGAGCCAAAGAACGCTCAGCAAGTTAATAATATAGTGAAACAACGATATTACGATAATTCATTGATGAACAATATCAATGAATACTTTATCTCAAAAGATCAATCAATTTCCATCATAGAATAAAAATTTTCCATTTACTACAAACCATTACTGCCTCAAATAAAACTTTGAGAAAAGAATATCAAGAATTCCCCCAATCATTCTTACTCCACTTTCAACGTACAATGTTACTCGCGAAGGGAATAACTGGGAAACTTCTATCCATCCTTAATCTCATTGTTTTACTGAGTTTCAAATTTTTAATCAAGATATAGAAAACAACTAACTCTAATATCCACAATTTCGAAACTAATGACCATTTACCTTGAAACATATATATCTTATCAAAACATTCCTTTCTTTAAAACCCTTTCATCTTTAAAACATGCTTTTCATAAAGCCTTTTTAAACATTTTCATTGATTAGAGTTTTTCCACGACTTCGGACAATACGGGTAATCAGCCACGTAAAGTCCCCATACCAGACACGAAGTCCCTCTGGACCTTGAAATTGGGTTCCAAATTAGGCAACACATTGGCCTTTTAAATGCTGGACTGGGCACTTCCCCAGCCTCTTACGCTAAAAAAAATGATGGACCACCGTCACCCGGCCTCTTACGCCTCCAATCTGAAGGAATCCTTAGAAAACCTTTTGACGAAATTCCCCCAAATTAAAATCTTTAAAACATTTCACTTTTAAGTCCTTTATACTCACTTATAACATATCAGTCCAGTATAAGGAATTTTAAAACATCTTTAATTAATCATTTCACTTTCATTTGCAATTATAAAAGACTAAGGATCAGGAAAACTTTCGATATAAAGAATCATAAACAGCAAAGCAATAAGATTGAATTAACATGACATGGTGTAGCAAAACAGAATCGTATATCAATAAAGAAACATTAATCAATTAGGAACCGAAGCACTGTCAAGATTCTATAATTTAACAACCATTTATAGAATTCACAAGGAATAGAGAAATATGAAGTTCAAGGAGGATTTAAGTTACTGCATTGGTCATAAACAAATAAAGAATCGAAAAACAAAGCAAGGGTTAGGGTTCTAGAATTTAATTCAAGGGTTATGAAATCTGGTTACGCTGGTGTGGTTTAGAGGAAAAACATCAGGAAAAAGGTTAAGATAAAGCAAGGCATAAATTATGAGCCAAGGGTTATAATTCAATAAGAAACATTATAAATAATAGGGTACGTAAATTTAAATAACGATTCACAAGGGTAAGTGTTGGTTCGAAAACTAACTGCGCAAGTGTACGCGGTCACAAGTAATATAATAAATTCGTTCCCACAGAGACTTGGTGTTTGTTCAGAAATAATATTTAAGCAACGACGTATGATTAAACAACAAACTGCTTGAATAAATATCAAAAGGGGGTATTTTTGTATTATTCTAATTGATTAATTAAATTACTAATATTAAATAATTCGAACTAATTAATTTAATTAAATGAAAATTTATATGTGAGAAAAACATGGGATTCTAATTTCATTATTTATTTCATTTAGAATTGATGCCTTAATTTCAAAGTAATTTTGATAATTTACGAAAGCTAGTCGGGAACACGAAAATAACATAAGCGCCTTTCAGTCTTAACTTATATCAAACCACAAAAACATCCACTTAAAAAGATAGAAGTCGCGAGGACACCTTTTATGTTTAGACCCTATATGTTTATAAGATTTGAAAACATAATTGGTTTACGAATAAATTCCTTTATTATGACTACATAGGCTGATGTGAAAAAAATCCTATCACTTATCGTAAATGTACATGAGAATTACGAACCTATGCTAACATGGCAAATTCTAAATTCTTAAATCCACTTTCGCATTCATTAGGAATTAATAATTTAGACGTTAGCTACGCATCTAATAAATTAAGCGCAACCACATTAGGCAATCTGAATTTTTATCATAATACAAATTATTAAGGCATCGAATTACTAAATTACGTAAATAAATCCATTAGAATCCCATGACGGTGATTAGTTCATAATTAAACGAATCGTTATCATGGGATTAATTGAAATCATAATACTAATAATAATAATAATAATAATAATAATAATAATAATAATAATAATAATAATAATAATAATAATAATAATAATAATAATAGTAATAATAATAACAACAACAACAATAATAAAACTAAATTAAAAATTGCGATAAATTAAATATGAAAATTACAAGAGTTAGAAAGTAGAACCGAAATAGCTTCCAATGAAAGAAAAGAGCGCTCCAAATAATCCCCGTAAATTCTTCAACCAAATTAACAATTATACTAAAATTGCAAAAATTTAAAGTGTATAAAAATGAAACTTAAAATTACAAGAAAAGAGAGAGAATACAAGAGAGAATTTATTGCTCTCCAAAATGTTGTGTGATTTTTAAACTTGAGAACTCACCTATTTATAGCAAAAAATTAGCACACCACACTAATAAAATAAAAATAAAAAGAAATAAAAAGAAAAGGCACAACACACAAATTACAAAACAATGCTGAAAGCAATCTGCACTAACACCCGCCAGATCTCTACAGTCTTCTCGCACTCCAGCCAAATCAATACACTTGCAACTTTCTTTTAGTTGATGCCGACAGCTAATTCAAAAAAAACAACAATCTGGACATGTTTTGAGTTATATGCATGATTCCGAAAAAAAGAAATTGCTTTTAACCCACAAACCTTATAATCTTTAATTAATAAATAATCAATTTAATTTAGAAATTAAAAAATAAATATCTAATATAATTAGATATTTAAAAATATAATTTCCTAATTAAATAAAATATTTATTAATATAAATAAATCCTTAAATCCTAAGCTGCGGTATGTTGAGGGTCAGAAACCGGACTCCTTTTGCCAAACAACAATTCCAACCGGGGTTTTCTCTTTAAGAATATATCACTTTCCATCGTTTTGTGTTAATTCTATTTTCTCATTGCTCGTCCAGGTGCAAATTACGGTCTCTTGAGGATCTGAAACCAGACTCTTTTTGCTTGAAAAAAAATATATCAATTCCAACCGGGGTTTTCTCTTTAAGAATATATCACTTTCCATCTTTTTGTGATAATTCTATTTTTTCATTGCTCGTCCAGGTGCAAATTACGGTCTCTTGAGGATCTGAAACCAGACTCTTTTTGCTTGGAAAAAAATATATCAATTCCAACCGGAGTTTTCTCTTTAAGAATATATCACTTTCCATCTTTTTGTGATAATTCCCAGGTGCAAATTACGGTCTCTTGAGGATCTGAAACCAGACTCTTTTTGCTTGGAAAAAAATATATCAATTCCAACCGGGATTTTCTCTTTAAGAATATATTACTAAGAATTTCTTTATGATAATTCTTTTTCCTCATAGCCCGTCCACTTGATAAAATTGAGATAGAAATCCACCGTTTTTAGCCTTTTATCGCCACAATACCTCAAGTTGCGAGTTCTGCACAACAAAAACTTAATTAACAAAAATGAATTAAAAGACACAACATACTTAAGGAAAAACAACCAATCTAGGTCCAATTAGCGGAAAATAATGCAACTGATGTTTATCCTCAAGCGAAAACAGACTCGACTACCTCTAATGCATGAATGCAACTGATGCAAGGATCCCATAAGCAAAGCAATAACCAATTTAGCAGAGTGTCTCAGAGAATGTGATAACTCCAAATAGAGATCGACTAAATATCAGCATATTAACATTTACAAGTACAGAAACGTGCGTGTGTGCAATGCTCATCAGAAATACTCTTAGCACTAGATCAAAACCATACATATTCTTCGTCATAACAATCACAAGTTTATAAATAAAATGGACGCTAGACACTTCATAACCTAGAAACACCTCCATCATCATTTGAGTTAGACAGGAATTCATGCTTTATTAACAACTACGACGCATAATACTATACACAACACCCATGCTTATTTGACCGTGCAATGGATGAGACCCCAAAAGGCTTATACAATAATACCCATGTAGCGAGCGTTAGGTTAGTGGATCCCAGACCGGAAAAGTCTTAGGTCACTAGGCTTGAGTCCCCTAGAACTTAATTGCTCGAGTATTAAAGAGCTCACCCTGATCAATTTTGCATACACACACATACTCACAAGCACTCCTTTTTTTTTCTTTTTTCTTTTTTCTTTTTTTTTTTCTTTTTTTTTTATTTTTTTTCATTTTTTTTATATGCAATCTGGAATGAGAATTCTCAATTCCAACCCTAGACTACTCATATAAATATGAGCTGGCTACTAGCCAATTGACACCTATCAATTATTAACACCTACACACAAATTAGCATGAACCCTGGTTTCCCCCAAACTTATATTTCGTGATTCTAAGCTATCAAGGGAATAAAGAAAATTCCAAATATAATCAGGTGATTAAATTTCAACAACCAAACAAGCATGATCTTAACCTAGCCCCAAAAGCATATGATGAGTTGTGTAAGATTGTGTTTTTGCAACATGCACGTCAATTCATGAGTATTTAAATCAGCCTTCTATCCATCATTATCACACTCAAATTCATCATTGACTACTAAACGGAACCACCAAGCGCTACGGGATCAAGGAAAATATGATATGCAACTAATCATGAATTTTTTTTTTTTTGCAAAATATGAATTATATGAAATTAAACTAGCATGATGTATCATGAACTACATAAAACTATATGCAATGCTATGACTCAATTAATGAATTATCCTAAATCACCCCCAAACTTAAAATATTCAATGTCCTCATTGAAGGTATAGAAAAAGGATAAAAGAGAACTCCCCTAACTATCGGCATCGCTGCCCTCTTCGGGCAGTGAATCAGGAGGCGGAAATAAGCTCCAACCTGAGGCTAATCCTGCAACTCGCCAATGGCCTGCAAACTGAACAAAATCACACAAAATCAAACCACACATAAAAACACCAAACCTATAGGTTGCCTCCCATGAAGCGCTGTCGTTAACGTCATTTAGCCGGACGTTCCTTCTGTAACTCGATCATACTGGGGGCAAGAAAAGCGGTGAATTCATCACGGTTCATCGTACCCCCAAGATAATGCTTAAGCCTCTGCCCATTCACCTTAAAAGAGTGATCAGGTGACTTATCAAAAATTTCCACTGCACCATGCGAAAACACTGTTTTAACCGTGAACGGACCTGACCACCTTGACTTGAGCTTTCCAGGAAAAAGTCTTAGCCGAGAGTTGAAAAGCAGAACCATTTGACCCGGTACAAATGTCTTATGTACCAACCTTCTATCATGTCATCTCTTGACCTTTTCCTTGTACAACTTGTTATTCTCATAAGCCTGTAGACGAAGCTCATCAAACTCATTCAGTTGAAGCATCCTCTTTTCTCCAGCAACTTTCATGTCGAAGTTCAATTTCTTCAAAGCCCAGTATGCCTTGTGCTCAAGCTCGGCAGGCAAATGACAAGCCTTACCATACACCAATTGAAAAGGAGACATACCCAGGGGTGTTTTATACGCGGTTCTGTATGCCCAAACAGCTTCGTCTAGCTTCAAGGACCAATCTTTCCTTGAAGGATTCACCACCTTTTCCAAAATCCGCTTGATTTCCCTGTTGGAGACTTCTGCCTGACCATTAGTTTGAGGATGATACACTGTTGCAACCCGATGTGTCACACGGTACCTTGCCATTAATGCAGTGAATTTCTGATTGCAAAAATGTGTCCCCTCATTACTGATTATTGCTCGTGGAGTTCCGAAACGGGTAAATATGTTCTTGTGTAGAAAGTTTATCACCACTTTAGCATCGTTTGTAGGCAGAGCTTTGACTTCTACCCATTTGGACACATAGTCTACCGCTAGCAGGATGTACTGGTTGTTGCACGATGAGACAAATGGTCCCATGAAATCTATCCCCCAGACATCGAAAATCTCAACTTCAAGAAGCATGTTGAGAGGCATCTCATTCCACTTGGAGATATTTCCAACCCGTTGACAGCGGTCACATCCCAATACAAATTGATGAGAATCTTTAAACAAGGTTGGCCAGAAGAATCCTGCCTGAAGTACTCGAGCCGCGGTCTTCTCTCCACCATAATGACCACTGTATGTGGTAGAGTGGCAATCTCGTAAAATCTCCTCCATTTCATTGTAAGGAATGCATCTCCTGATAATCTGATCTGCTCCCTGCCTGAACAAGAATGGTTCATCCCATCGATACTACTTCACATCATGCAAAAACTTCTTCTTGTGGGCATAAGAGAATTCTGACGGAATGACGTTGCTCACCAGATAATTCACAATATCTACAAACCATGGCACTTCTCCGTGCACTACGAACAACTGCTCATCTGGGAGTGATTCATTGATTAGCGTCTTATCCTTACCATGCTCCTCCAACCATGATAGATGATCGGCTACCTGATTTTCTGTCCCCTTCCTTTCTTTTATTTCAAGCTCAAATTCTTGCAGCAGAAGAACCCAACGAATCAATCGCGATTTAGACTCCTTTTTTGAAAATAGATACCTAATGGCTGCATGATCAGTGTAGACTGTCACCTTCGTCCCAAGCAAATAGGACCTGAATTTCTCAAAACCATAGACAACTACCAAAAGCTCTTTCTCCGTAGTGGTGTAATTTAGCTGTGCATCGTTAAGGGTTTTACTAGCATAGTAAACCACATGAAAAACATTTTTCTTTCGCTGACCAAGCACAGCTCCCACGGCAAAATCGCTAGCGTCGCACATTAGCTCGAATGGCTCTTCCCAATTAGGTGCTGTAATAATCGGGGCTGATGTCAACTTCTTCTTCAATAGCTCGAAAGCAACCAAGCAATCATCATCGAACTTGAAAGGTTTGTCTTTCTCCAGCAAATTGCACAATGGCTTAGAAATTTTGGAGAAGTCTTGTATGAATCGTCGATAGAAACCTGCATGTCCAAGAAAGCTACGGATTCCTTTAACTTAGATTGGAGGAGGGAGTCGTTCAATAGTCTCTACTTTTGCCTTATCCACCTCGAGCCCTTTACTAGATACCTTGTGCCCAAGAATGATTCCTTCTTGCACCATGAAATGACATTTCTCCCAATTGAGCACCAGATTAGTCTCAACACATCTTTTCAGCACTAGGCTCAGGTTGTGCAAGCACTCATCGTACGAAGTTCCAAAAACTGAAAAGTCATCCATGAAAACCTCCACATTTATTCCAATCATGTCAGAGAATATGGCCATCATGCATCTCTGAAAGGTCGTAGGAGCACCACAGAGCCCGAAAGAAACTCGACGAAAATCAAAAGTGCCAAAAGGACAAGTGAATGTGGTCTTCTCCTGATCTTCGGGGGCGATACAGATCTGATTGTAATTTGAATAACCATCAAGAAGGCAGTAATACTCATGGCCAGCAAGCCTGTCCAGCATTTGATCGATGAATGGAAGAGGAAAATGATCTTTTCTGGTGGCCTTGTTCAACTTGCGATAGTCCATGCATATTCTCCATCCTGTGACTGTCCGAGTAGGAATGAGCTCATTCTTCTCATTGGTTACAACTGTCATGCCTCCTTTCTTGGGCACACACTGAACTGGACTCACCCAAGAACTGTCTGAAATAGGGTAGATGATACCAGCATCCAACCACTTAAGAATCTCTTTCTTCACCACCTCCTTCATAATAGGATTAAGTCTTTGCTGATGCTCAACAGTAGATTTACTTCCTTCCTCTAGCAGAATTTTGTGCATGCAATACGAAGGGCTGATTCCCTTGATATCTGCTATGGTCCATCCAATGGCTGATTTGAATTCTCTCAGAATTCGCAGAAGCTTATCTTCCTCACTCCCTGATAGATTAGAAGCAATAATAACAGGTAATGTAGATGCATCACCCAGAAACGCATACCGCAAGTGGTCCGGCAATGGTTTGAGTTCAAGCATAAGAGCTTCTTCAATAGATGGCTTTAGACGATCCTGAGAATTTTTTAGTTCTGCTAATCCAAGAGACTCAAATGGCATATCAAATCTTCTCTTCCAAGGAGATGAATTTAATTGCTGAAGTTGTTCTGATCCTTCTTCATCTTCCACCTCAGAATCCCCTATCAATGCTCTCTCCAAGGGGTCTGTTAATAACATCTGCTCAAGCTCCGTTCTAACTGTAGATTCGACCAAGTCAACTTTGAAACACTCCTCTTCAGATGGAAGCTTCATTGCTTTGAACAAATTAAAAGTGATGTTTTGGTCTTGCACTCTCATTGTGAGTTCCCCTTTCTGGACATCAATCAACGTCCGACAGGTAGCTAAGGATGGTCTTCCCAAGATAATGGGAATCTTCTTATCCTCCTCAAAATCTAGAATAACAAAGTCAGTTGGGAAGATGAGCTTATCCACTTTCACCAAAACATCCTCCACTATACCTCTAGGATATGTGATTGATCGATCAGCCAACTGTAAAGAGATGTTAGTAGGCTTCGGATCCGGCAGGCCAAGTTGCATGAAAACCGACAATGGCATCAGATTGATGCTAGCTCCCAAGTCACACAAGCACTTTTCAAAAGACAGATTACCAATAGTGCATGGAATAGTGAAGCTTCCAGGATCTTTTAGCTTCGGAGGCAATTTCTGTTGCAAAACAGCACTGCATTCTTCTGTTAAAGCAACGATTTCCAATTCCTCAAGTTTCAGCTTCCTTGATAGGATACCCTTCATGAACTTAGCATAACTCGGCATCTGTTCCAATGCTTCTGCAAAAGGTATATTAATATATAGCTTCTTGAATACCTCTAAAAACTTTGCAAACTGCTTATCCAATTTCTGCTTCTGGAGTCTCTACGGATATGGTGGAGGGGGGTAGATTTGAGTGTTTGCAGTTTTATGCTCATGGGATGCTTTCTCAGATGGCCTGTTGACCTCCTCCGGTTCGCTGATGCTGATGTCCGGCTTCAAGGTCTTCGTTTGCTCCTCAGTCGCGGAGTGGTTGCCCTGTGCCTCTACCTCTTCAACTTCTTGGTCCTTTGTGATTTTTCCAGATCTTAAGGTGATAGCTTTGACTTGCTCTTTGCCGTCCCTTTTTCCTGGGTTTGTTTCTGTGTCACTAGGGAGAACTCCTTGTGGCCTGTTGAGTAAAGCGTTTGCTATTTGGCCAATTTGGTTTTCCAGAGTTTTAAGAGATACAGCCTGGCTCTTACACATCAATCTGAGTTCTTCCAATTCTGATTTCTCAGCAGACTGTTGACCTGAACCTGCATAATATTGCTGATTAAATCCCGGAGGTTGAGATTGTTTCGGAGGGTACTGATTCTGAAGTTGCTGCCCCTGCTGTTGATATAGTCCTGAGGGATTGTATGGTCTGGCCCCATATTGCTGATTTTGGGTTTGATGGTATGGTTGTTGTTGATATGGGTGTGGTTGATATGGTGGTTGGGCTTGATATGGTTGCGGTGGTGGTTGCAATCCATTGTTATTGTTGCTCCAGCTGAAGTTAGGATGGTTTCTGTTGTTGGGTTGGTAAGTGTTTGGGACCGGATGCTGCTGCTTTTGAAAATTGCTCACAAAGTGCACTGATTCATTGGAAATTGCACATTGATTCGTTTCATGTCTACCGGCACATAGCTCACAAACACTTGCTACTTGTTGTACCCCATAGTTTGTCAAAGAATCCACCTTCATGTTTAGCGCTTCAAGCTGAGCTGATAGGGATGTGACTGCATCAACCTCGAGGATTCCTGCCACCTTGTGCTGAGGCATCCTCTGTGTCGGATTCTGATACTCATTAGCCGCCATCATTTCAATTAGCTCGTAGGCAGCTTCATAACTTTTAGCCCATAATGCTCCTCCTGAAGCTGCATCCACAATAGGTCTTGATTGCCATCCCAATCCATTATAGAAACAATTTATGACCATCCAGTTGGGCATGCCATGATGAGGGCATTTTCTTAGCATCTCCTTGTAGCGTTCCCAAGCTTCACATAAAGATTCCCCCGCCTGTTGTGTGAACTGAGCAATAGCATTCCTTATGGCAGCTGTTTTTGCCATGGGATAGAATTTATTGAGGAACATTTGAGCGAGTTCCTCCCATGTTGTTATCGAGCCAGCTGGGAGAGAGTGCAACCATCCCTTAGCTTTGTCCCGTAGAGAAAATGGAAAGAGCCTCAACCTTACAGCATCATCTGACACGTTGTTGAATTTGAATGTGTCACAAATCTCTATGAAGTTTCGGATATGCATATTTGGATCTTCCGTTGCCGTTCCCCCGAACTGGACAGAGTTTTGTACCATCTGGATTGTGCCAGGTTTGATTTCAAATGTGTTGGCTGCAATGGCTGGCCTGACTATGCTTGACTGGATGTCATTGATTTTCGGTTGAGAATAGTCCATCAATGTCTTGGGCACATCATCCGCCATTTCTAATGCTTCTTCCAGCTTTCTTACGGTTCTTGATTTAATAGCTTGGGCACGCGTTAGCATAAACAACTCAAGATCCTTATACTGGTAGAGCACGAAAACACGACGTTAAAAACAAAAAAAATATCCAAGTCAGTTAAGTTTAACCTCCGTTGATGCTAAACACAAATTCTGAAAATAACACCGAAATCCCCGGCAGCGGCGCCAAAAACTTGTTGGTTCAAAAACTAACTGCGCAAGTGTACGCGGTCACAAGTAATATAATAAATTCGTTCCCACAGAGACTTGGTGTTTGTTCAGAAATAATATTTAAGCAACGACGTATGATTAAACAACAAACTGCTTGAATAAATATCAAAAGGGGGTATTTTTGTATTATTCTAATTGATTAATTAAATTACTAATATTAAATAATTCGAACTAATTAATTTAATTAAATGAAAATTTATATGTGAGAAAAACATGGGATTCTAATTTCATTATTTATTTCATTTAGAATTGATGCCTTAATTTCAAAGTAATTTTGATAATTTACGAAAGCTAGTCGGGAACACGAAAATAACATAATCGCCTTTCAGTCTTAACTTATATCAAACCACACAAACATCCACTTAAAAAGATAGAAGTCGCGAGGACACCTTTTATGTTTAGACCCTATATGTCTATAAGATTTGAAAACATAATTGGTTTACGAATAAATTCCTTTATTATGACTACATAGGGTGATGTGAAAAAAATCAACCATAATAAAACTAAATTAAAAATTGCGATAAATTAAATATGAAAATTACAAGAGTTAAAAAGTAGAACCGAAATAGCTTCCAATGAAAGAAAAGAGCGCTCCTAATAATCCCCGTAAATTCTTCAACCAAATTAAAAATTATACTAAAATTGCAAAAATTAAAGTGTATAAAAATGAAACTTAAAATTACAAGAAAAGAGAGAGAATACAAGAGAGAATTTATTGCTCTCCAAAATGTTGTGATTTTTGAGCTTGAGAACTCACCTATTTATAGCAAAAAATTAGCACACCACACTAATAAAATAAAAATAAAAAGAAATAAAAAGAAATAAAAAGAAAAGGCACAACACACAAATTACAAAACAATGCCGAAAGCAATCTGCACTAACACCTGCCAGCTCTCTACAGTCTTCTCACACTCCAGCCAAATCAATACACTTGCAACTTTCTTTTAGTTGATGCCGACAGCTAATTCAAAAAAAAACAACAATCTGGACATGTTTTGAGTTATATGCATGATTCCGAAAAAAAGAAATTGCTTTTAACCCACAAACCTTATAATCTTTATTTAATAAATAATAATTTAATTTAGAAATTATAAAAATAAATATCTAATATAATTAGATATTTAAAAATATAATTTCCTAATTAAATAAAATATTTATTAATATAAATAAATCCTTAAATCCTAAGCTGCGGTATGTTGAGGGTCAGAAACCGGACTCCTTTTGCTAAACAAAAAATATATCAATTCCAACCGGGGTTTTCTCTTTAAGAATATATCACTTTCCATCTTTTTGTGATAATTCTATTTTCTCATTGCTCGTCCAGGTGCAAATTACGGTCTCTTGAGGATCTGAAACCAGACTCTTTTTGCTTGGAAAAAAATATATCAATTCCAACTGGGGTTTTCTCTTTAAGAATATATCACTTTCCATCTTTTTGTGATAATTCTATTTTCTCATTGCTCGTCCAGGTGCAAATTACGGTCTCTTGAGGATCTGAAACCAGACTCTTTTTGCTTGGAAAAAAATATATCAATTCCAATCGGGGTTTTATCTTTAAGAATATATCACTTTCCATCTTTTTGTGATAATTCTATTTTCTCATTGCTCGTCCAGGTGCAAATTACGGTCTCTTGAGGATCTGAAACCAGACTCTTTTTGCTTGGAAAAAAATATATCAATTCCAACCGGGATTTTCTCTTTAAGAATATATCACTAAGAATTTCTTTATGATAATTCTTTTTCATCATAGCCCGTCCACTTGATAAAATTGAGATAGAAATCCACCGTTTTTAGCCTTTTATCGTCACAATATCTCAAGTTGCGAGTTCTGCACAACAAAAACTTAATTAACAAAAATGAATTAAAAGACACAACATACTTAAGGAAAAAACAACCAATCTAGGTCCAATTAGCGGAAAATAAGTGGATATAAAATCCACTTATCAGTAAGCAAGGTACAGGTGTTTCAATAATAATTTATAAGAAACAATAAGGTGTAACGGGTTCAATAATAATCAAAAAGGAATAACAGTAAGATATAAGAATTTAAAACAACAATTCATAAGCAGTTCAAGCAATCTGAATTTCAATATAGGGTTCGAGTCACTTGAAACAAAAGAAATGGGTGTAGACTCTAGCAAAACTAATTGGAAGAAAATCTTAAAATTAAAAGAGACAGATTCACATCATTCAAAATAAATATGAAGGGAATAAATGCTGGCAAGAAAGGATCCGAAAGAGGATATATAAATAAAAAAACAGTTTCACATCACTTGAACAATAAGTGAGGGATAGTATACTTGCCTCAATACACAAGGTTTCCAATTCCAATATCTCAATTCTTTACTCACTTTACAACAGTCTCCACTTCTTTATACATTGATCTTTATTCGATCACACGTCCGTCTTTCTTTTATCACTTGTCAGTCTCTACCCGAGCACACTCGTCCACTCCGATAATTATTCCATTCCTCGAGATTCCATTTAGACGTGCGCTGGCTCTTAGTTGGCCTCCTAGTGGTACATATATAAAGGTAAAGCACCACTTCAGTACGCTTTTAACCTTAATCGTCTACCTCTGTTCTACCCCAAACGCGTCCTTTAACGATTTACAACTTAATATAAACAACACGTATTAATCAAATTCTTAAAATGGTAATATATATATATATATATATATATATATATATATATATATATATATCTATATATATAACCACATCAATCATATAAACATTTAGCACATATTATCAACTTATACTTATACCCTCTAATCATATGTCATATCGATTTACAAATAGTTCTTATCGAGTCACTATACAGATTACAAAACTATTCTAATAAAATTTTGACAGCACCACCTTTAAAATATGACCTAACCTGTCGGGAATACAATCGACATAAGCAACAATCAAAGCACCCTTTGTTTCAGAATAACATACAATCATCTACGACCAAACCAATATACATAATCCATAACCCTTTTGACCATCCGCACTCTTATCAATTAATATACATTCTTGCAATATTCACAATCAAATTAACAATAGGTACATTTCACTTTAATACTCAGAATCCAGCTAATACCTTTAATGACAGTTATACTTATTACTGTAAACATAATGTACAATTTGATAATCATATAACATATTTATTAATCACTAACAATTATCAAAATAAACTGATCAGCACCTAACGATTTATAACATACAACTTATCCTTTTATCCACTATGAAACCAAGTCAACACATAATTTATAATCACCGTTCGAATACAAGATAATAACAGAATTCTAATTATTCAGTAAATATGTAAATACTAATTTTAAAATTTTACAAATTTTTAGAAAATTTTGACGGCATCCCCTTTGCCCGGGTAGCCTACCAATCGGACACAACCGACACAAACTCAATAACAATCACAATCACAATCACATTTCATGTACATCCTTTCACTATCTAATACACCTTAATAATTTGAACCAATAATACAATTACAAACCACCTCGATAATTTACATTTAACCATACCAACATACAACAATAAAATTTTCCGAAAACAAATGTTACATAATTTAATTTGGACTCAGAATTAATCATCATCATCCCCGTTGGCTCGCTGAAGCTCATTGCCAACGGCGGAAATGTCCGAGGGTGCCCCAAAAATTGGGGTTTCCGACCCAAACATTTCCTCAATTCAATTCTTAACAGTTCTTAACAATTTACATCAAAACCAACTGTATTAGCCATGTAATAAGTACATAACAAATCAGAAATTCATAGAAATCATGTTGTCTACTCAACCGTGTCATTGTCGGCCAAGGCGGTTCCGATGGAGCTCCAGACTAGATGCTCAACACCAGCCTCCACCCCCAACCTTCTAACCACAGCAGAATCGAAGTTAACCAGTAATAATATCCCCAAAATCTCGACCAAAGCTTCAACCACACATACTCACATACACGGTAATTACATACACACATTATATATATATATATATATATATATATATATATATATATATATATATATATATATATATATATATATATATATATATATATATATATACGCAAACATCACACATACTCTGTAAAACACACGCACACACAGTATACCACATACGCACACACACTTACACACACAGCTTTGAACACATATATACACACTCATACACTGTGTATATACACACGAACACAGCACACACGATGCAGGGCAACAGAGGGGAGGAGGAGAGAAGTTCAATTCGTAACAGTTTTACCAAAACCAACCACAACTTGAGCTTACCAGAACGAGATAGAACTGAGAGTAGAGAGGGAGAAAAATCGAGAGAGGGAGAGGAATGTTCGAAAAAAATCGAGAGAGATTTTAGAGATAGAGCTCAGCCCACCACTGATTTGGGGGAAAAAAACTGCCAATTTAGGGATTAAAAGGGGTAGTATGAATTTACTAATGAATTTTCTAATTAAAATAAATTAAAATGCTTGGTAAAATGGAAAAATATAAATGGGTAATATTTGAGAAAAATCTCAATATTATTTTTAAAATGTAGAAAATAAAATTATCTACTTCTCCGTATTTTTAAAAGAAATATAGGATTAAGATTGAATTTTATATGGATTTTATAAGTAAAGACCCATTAAATACAATAAAACTTTTAAAATCATTTTAAATTACTTAAACACCCAAAATAATTCTCCCAACAATTTTAAAAACTAAATAATATCATAAAGATAATAACACAAAAGATTTCATGATTTTAACAGCTCCGACGATTTTATAAAAGTTTCAGAAGATCAATAATGCATAATTTAAATAGATTTAAATCATCAAAAATACAAATAAAAATACACGGACAATTCTGGCACACATAATTTACCATATTACATGTAAATATAATGTCACATATATTTAACATAAAAAAAATTCACACCATATATTCCTCATTTAATATTAATTAATAATATATATATATAAGTACGATATTTCTAGGGCGTTATATAGATCGTCTATGCTATTTTAGTTAAGAAGAGTAACAAAAAATGGAGGATGTGTGTAGATTACTCAAATCTTAATCAAGCTTGCCCAAAGGATTTTTATCAGTAACCAAACATTGATTAGCTCATAGACGCCACTTGTAACACCCCTAGATCCGGGGCCGGAGATCTAGGATGTCACACTGTCCTTATTTCCATTTTTACAAACTTGCAATTATTCATTAATTATCTTATACTGATCATTGACTTATCTCATGCGGTGACCCCTTAATCATTATTGATAATCATAGGTTATAGGCTCAGAAACGAAATTAAAACATTACATAAGTTATCAAATCCCTCCAGAATATAGTTAGTACAGACCCAAATGTCATTATCCCAAAAGGCTTATAATTACCAAAAGGTAGCTACTTACGGTGATGGCGGTTGTTGAAGAGTTTCTTGGTTTTCAAAAGTTTACATAAGTCCTACTTGTAAATAAACCGAACCATCCTAAGCTGATAGCCTATCCAACTTAGACCGCTCACATGTGGTAGTGGTGCTCCAAATAGTCTATGGAACTGCCGCGTGTTTCCCACGCGCTTGCAAGGTGTTTGGTAGGTCCTTGCCATGCTTATCTGTTGTTGTTTTGTGATATGCAAAAGAAAAGCGAGAGTGAGCATGATCGCTCAGCAATATAATAATAGTTTTTTAAAGTACATTTAACTTATGTAAAACCATATGACATAATATATTCTGGTATTATATACTCGTTAAACCGTGTTCCTTATTACCTTAGAATCATTAGCAATTCAAAGACAAAAAAGAAAATACTTTGACAGATTCGTAACACTATCAACACTATCGGTAATTGAGCACCTGGGGTTTCATTATAGTGTTGTAGTACAATTCAAATTGAAAGAATGGGACTATGCTGGAGCTGACCACGATACATGGTGATCAGCCAATGTATCGCAACTTAAACTTCTCTACTAGTATAAGAATGACGTTCCCTAATCGGGTTGCACCCTGACCGTATGTGGGCCTTATGCTGGACTGTCCCATAGCCTCTTACGCTTTGATGGACTGTCCCACAGCCTCTTACACTTATTCTGACACACTAGGTGTCAGGTGTCTCCAGTCCCTTGAAGAATCATATCCATCACCGGAACGGAATTTAATCCAAGTTCCCCAAGCACAAAGCTTGTTGATAGGTCTGATAACATTTACCTGAACTCTACTTCCAGGAATATTTGAGGAAGTAACATGGCAATGTGGGTTAACGTCAGTCAACAAATTTTATTAGCTTATGAAGTTCGTTTTCAAATACGACTTGGGAGTTAGTCGGAGTTTTTCCTTGAAATTGACTAAGTCTGAATCCCCTTACCGGGTAGGTCGTAATTTTTAAATCATTCGTGCAGATAGCGAAGGAAGAAAATACTTTATATGCTCCCAAAACTTTGGGCTCCCAAGTTTTTGATGAGTCCAAAAGCAGTTGCGGTACTTTTTGACTAGTGGGTTTATTTATAAGTAATAATTGGGAACCCTTACTATTTTTAAATAACTTTCTGAAGGTTAGGAACTATTTAAAATAATTTTTCAAAGCATTAAATAAATTTTTAAATAATTATTATGATTTTTAAATAATTTTGGAATATTTAATAAATATTTGAATAATATTTATTGTATAATAAATCATTATTAATTAGTGATTAAACGAATATTCAAATAATCATTCATTTAATTATTAAATATTGAAACAATATTTATTAATATAATTTAAAATATTTTTAATCCAAATATATCCAATTTATATTAATTGGAATACTTTAAATGAATATTTAAATAATAATCTATCACTGGTGAATCCCGGGTTTTTATGACAGTATTACAATAAATATCTCTGACTCCCGATTTAAGTATAAAATATGGGTACGCTCTACTCTAGATCCTATATATATATATATATATATATATATATATATAGAAAAAGGACCCAGAGATTCATCTCAGGAAAATTTCCTAAGATACTTAAAAAATAAACTTTAAAATGCATTTGGCCCGCAGGGCTAATTAAATAATATTGCAAAATTTTAAACGAATTCTGATTTTACAAAATTGCCCACCCTATGTTTGCATATAAAATTTATATATCTTATGGAACTTACTTAAGACATATCTTAGGCTCCCTACTCATATATATATATATATATATATATATATTGTTAGGCCGAATACACAATTAATAATCAAATTTGTATGAGAGTTTAACAAGTAAGACGTTTATGCATTTAAAAACTTCTGGTATTAAGAACCCTCTTCGTGATGTAAACTATCACAAAGAGCTGCTAGGTTACAATAAAGATAATTCGTTGCACGATACCCTTCTAGGGTTAACCTAACTGTATTTATAAAACATACATCTTCGATACAATCTCTAATTGATATTCCTAATAATCAGCTATACAATAATATCAATTACAGATTGTCACACGTCTCCTAAGTCAACTCGATCTCTTTGATAGCTATCCAATCTTCAAAGATATCGCTTCCATAATAAATCTTCAATCACTGTTGACCAGTAGACGCTGCCTCCAAACAGAGTTTGACAAACTCTGTCGAGCTTCCAACTGTCAGAGTTTACACAAAACTCTGACCGCTTCCAGCTAAACTCTGATAATTCACTGTAACAATTAAACACTGATTAAAACACATCAATTATATTTACCAATCTCCCCCAACTTGTTCATTAGCAAAAATGCACAAGTTAATAACAGTAATTGATGATGTCAAAACAAATAGACAAATACAGTGTTTATACAAATTCAGAGTTTAAGCTTCTACTTAACAAAATCTACAGAGAATAAGAAAATCCTTACAGACTTTAATCTCTAATCTCTTCAAGATCTGGTGTAGCTCTGAGATAATCTATGAGCAATCTTTTTTCTGCATTTTCAAGCTCAATCTCCATAGCTTCTTTAATCTCTCTGAGCTGAGGATCACTCTCATCTGTCTGATAGATAGCAGCCCTAAGATCATAGATTTTGTTTCTTCTCATCTCATTTCCCAGTCTGATAAATTTGACTTCTTCTGACTGTGAATTGAAGTCAAGTACTGTGATTCCCAAATCAGTCTTTAATTTTGCAGTACCTTTCTTCATTTCAATAAGATTTCCATTGTAATCCCTGTACTTAGGAACATATCTGCTATTATACTTCGTTCCTCTGATTGCCAAATTCTGAAGCATCCTCTTTCTGAGCAAATTAGCAACTGATTGAGTCCTTTGACTATTCACCTTGAAAAGATATAGAACATATTCTAGTTCTTCCCAATATTTCAAGCCAATATCATTCTCACCAATTCTAAATACTGTCCCATCAGCCATGAAGTACAAGAGAAAGTCCTTCTTTAAACTCTTCTGATAAACTAACTGTACTGATTCCAGTCTGTCCAAACTCTCTTGAGTGACACCACGACCTGGAACAGCCAGTGAAGAAGGATCTCTAGGACCAGTATATTGCCTTTTGTCCTTGTGTGAACCTAGTCCACCCTTATTGTTTCCAACCTTGCCAGTCAAGGCTCTTGTATCAGAAAAATTCATAGAAACTCCAGATAATAGATTTGGATCATGAAGTGTTCCTTTCCCAAAAAATGATTGCAACTGAGAAGATAAAGGTTTAGACATAACATGTGTAGCAACAGAGGTTGTGTTTTCTTTCTTCTGTACAACTTGTGTAGAAACAGAGGTTGTAACTTTCTTCTGTGAACTTTCTCCTTCAATGCCTTTCAGCTTGAGTTGAGCTTCTGCTGCCATTGTTTCCTTTGAGAACTGAGATTTTTGACTAACATCAGCACTTTCCTTGATCACAATGCCTTTACGAACAGGCCTAGGAGCTTTTCCTTTCTTTAACTTACCAGACTTTAAAGCCTTGAGATGTTCTTCTTGTAAACTCTTTTCTTCAGCTTCAATGTCCTCAATTGTAACTCCTTCATCATTCTCTTCAATAAACAACTTAGCAGCCAATTCTTCATCAGTCTGTGGATTAGAAAATAATAGCAAACTCTTGGTCTTTGAAGTACCTTGAGTATCAGTGTTTATCCCAACAAACTGTGATTTAGAAGACTTGCTAGTTTTCAGAGTTTGAAATTCTTCAGCTTTGCTCTTTCCTTTACTACTTGCTCCTCCATCTCCAGCTTTATCCTTTCTGATCAGAGTTTGAGATTGCTTGCATTTGTCTTTAGCAACTCTCTCCCCCTTTTTGACATCATCAGGCATAAGAATAGATGTGATTAACTCCAAGGAGGTAGCAAAAGAATCAATTTTGAAGGACATATCAGTCTGATTTTGTTCAACTTTGCTCAGCCTGTGAGACAAAGTTTCTTGATTCTGAGTAAGATATTGAAATTTATTCTTGTTGTCAAGTTTAATCATTTCAGCTCCTCTAACAACATCACCTCGAACATCAGAGATTGCCTTTTGACACAGATCAAACCTCGAGTTGAGAGTCTTCACTTGTACAACTGTAGCCTTAAGACAAGATAGAATCTCTGGATTTGTAATTGTTCTGGAGGTTCTCTTGACAAATTCAGCTGCTCTTACAGGAGGAAAGATACAAGTGTCCTTGTACCAGTCATTTGAAAATTGTTCAAGGTGTTCTTCTTCCGCATCTACTTGATTTGAAGGACCAGCAAAATCCTTAACCTTAGCATCAGTCTGGACTGGTAAACTCTGAGAAGGGCTTGACTCAGTATTCCCTTCAGTTTCATCTCCAATCTCAGCTTTAACATGATGAGTGGATGCAGGAATAGGAATAGATGCATCAACAGTGCCAATAACATCCTCTGCAACAGGGTTAGTAGTAGAGTCAACAATAGGCTGTACAACATCCTCTGCAGATTGCACAATAGTCTCAGAGTTTATCTCCTTAGGATGTTGATCAATCTCATCTCCTCCTTCAACAGTTTGGTGAGCATCTGAGAGTAATTCTGTATGTGATGCTACAGTTTCAGAAAGAACAATTGTAGGTTGATCAGCTGCACCAGTTGCTTCAGATTGAGCAAAAATTGATGAGATAGGATCAGAGAATGGCATGAATGAATCAAGAATGTCATTCATTGGAGAAAAGCCATCTCTAGTATCCTTCTCTGTAGGCATTTTGTCCTCTGCAGGCATTTCAACCTCTGCAGGCATTTCAACTTCTTCAGGCATTGTATCTTTTTCAACCTCAACAGTAGGTGTTTGCTGTGAAACTACCTCTGGAGCTTCAACATTTTCATCAACAGAGTCAGAGATTACCAGTTTTCTTCTCTAAGCTAGAGGCACTTCATCTGAATCCTCTTTACTAGATTCTGCTACCACTGAGGGTGACTTAGGTCTGTTTGCCATTTGTTTCATTCTTTTCATTCTTCTAGTATAAACAGCTCCAGGAGATGTCTGTTTTGCTTTCATTTGTGTCTCTATTGTCTTTTTAACTCTTGCATGTCTTTCAGTGATTGCTGCTGACTTTACTCTGCCTCTTTTTACTTTAGGCTGTGGTTGTGGTTGAGATTGTGATGGTTTAGAGTTTGTTTGTGGAGTGTGTGAAGGTTTTTTTGTAGGTGCAGTGTGGGTAGGTGATGTAGGTGGTTCAGTATTTAGTGTTTGAGTACGATCAATGTTTAGTGGTTCAGGTTGTGGTTCTGGTTGTGGTTGGTCCTGAGGTTGGTTGAGAAAATTCTGCAAAGCAAGTGGCAGAACAAAGGCAGGTAGGTTTTCTTTACCAACATCCTTATTAGTCATATCAGAGAATATTCTCTTGTTGACTCTAAAGGGCTGAATTTCATCAGTTCCAGCAATCTCTAAACCAGTACACAAGCATTGAACAGCATTTGACAAAATCGAGCAAAATAAACTGTAGTAGATTCTGACAGTTTATCACCTAAATTCATCAGAACATATCTACCAAAATCAAAATTACTACCATAAAGTAGAGAATACCCGATTTGTAGACTGTCTATTGGAATAGCATCCCAGTTAGTGACCTTCTTCTGGAATGTCCTTGTAATTCAATCGAAGAAAAAATTCCATTCCTTCCTGAGATTAGGCCTCTTTACACTGCCAAGCTTGTCAAGAGATTCCATGTACCCTATCTCCTGTAGCATCTATCTCAATTGAGGTTCAGCAACATAAGTATAAGATTTATGTGTATCAAACCCCATTGTATCTCTGACAGTTTGTGGAGTAATCACAAACTCTTGTTCTTCATAAGTGAAGATGATGTTAGGAGTCCCATTCTCTCCTCCATCCACATAGGCTGAGTTTTGCCAAAAAGTGGCAATTTGAGATGTAGAGAGAGTACCAGGTTCAACCAGAGCTTGTACAATCTCTGAGTCTCTCAAGAAATTCTGCATTAGATGAAACGCTTCTGGAACACGTTCATGATAGAGTGGAGCTACATAGTTGTTAGGGACAAAACGTAAACCAAGAACAGTGAATGGTTTAGAAGCCATTGAATCAAGAAATTTTCAAGAAATCCCAAATAAAGGTGTATGTAGGAAAGGTGTTTGCGAAAATGCCCAAGTAGAAGTGAGAGAACTGTGAGATGTAAAAAGTAAAACACAATCGTTTGGACACAAAAGTAATTAGAGTAATTAAAAACTCAATCTTTTATGTATTCAAACACTCAACAGTTCCTAGATTAATGTGTGAGTGGGACATGATAATGGGTGAGTGGGACACAGTAATGGGTGAGTGGGACACAGTAATGGGTGAGTGGGTCACGTGCTCGTATTTTTAAGAAGTGTATTTTGCAAATATAACAATAAAATATTTGATTTTTTTAAAAAAAATCAAATAACACTCTCTTAAAATACCTGGACCCATTTAAAACCAGAATATGAAGCGTTTACCTGTAACCATTAATAACCAGAATACGAAGCGTTTTAGTACTTCGTTGCTTACCCATCTCTATTTAAGACCTAGAGATTTGTTCAGACTTGTTCACTATTCCTTTAACCTTTCATTCTCTCCTGAAAAATCAAAAACCCATTAAACCATGGCAAACCTTACCATCAAAGAAAAGAATCTCCATCTCGTAGAGAACAGAGATATCTTCAGTTATACTCGTGAAGAGTTTGATGCGTTTGACTGGGAAAGGCAGCTTGAAACTCTATGGCTGCAGATGGATGCCGGTCTTGAAGAATCAAGAGAGAAAAACCGGCAAGAGTGATTGACATCGATGCTGCTCTCCAAGCAACATTAGCATGGCTTTCCTCGAAGGCATCCTCATCCAACACCACCAACCATTGTTAATGAATATGTCAGCAAAAATAACCTTATCCTTCAACTTCCACCAAAATAAAGTGGCAAAGATGGGATCTGGGATGTTTGCTAACAATGGAGTGGTTTGGACTTGACCTTTTATTTTCCTGTTGAATAGATTAGCGGATAGAGAGAACAAAAAGATGTAATACTTGCTTGTAATCTCTTTCTTATTATCAATGAAAAATCCTGTTTCTCTAATCTTATTCATTGTGTTCTGCAAATTTTATGTTTATGAATTGTTCTTCAAAGAATTAAATCAGAGAAAATGAAAACTAATTAAAGTAATCATATAAGAAACAAATTCATCAACAATAACCACAATTAAATCAGGAACAGAACAAAGTACCAATTCGAGAAGTCTAGCATTCGACAAGTCAAGGCGATATTTGTAAGAACACTATTCGACATCTCTGAGAGTCAACAAGTCAAAGTGTCATTCGATAACTCAGAGATTCGACATGTCTATTACTCTATTCGAGAACTCAAGAACTCAGAGTACGAACCACAAATCAACAATACACTTATTAACAGGTGTCAAAAGCCCTATTTACTCCAAAATTTTCAAATTATCCAAATGAAAATTTACCTTAGAGTACGAACCACGAATCAACAGCGTTTGTCAATTCTCCAACTTTATCACCGAAACCCTTTCAAAAATTGCACAGTTGTGAAAATATGTGTGTGTGAAGCAGAGTTTACTAAATCAATTTTTAGAGCATCTAATTTTTCATAAAATCCATAACGTAAATCAATAAACACTGGATGCACAAACTGTCATAGTAAACACTGACTGTATGATGAAAGCTAAACTCTGTAGTAATCAATCTATATACAGTAACATTTAATTTATTTTATACCCCCTCTATATATACATATATAATTTTTTTTAATTCTATTCATTCCAGTAATTAGAGGTTGGAACCAGTCACCAAAAATTCAAAAATTTTAGCCCTTATCATTTTGATAAGTTCCTGGGTCATCCTAGTATTTGACTAGTCACCAAAAATTAGAGAATTTTAGCACATATTATATACCAATAAGTTCCTGGGTCATCCTAGTATCCAACATAATCTCAAAGGAGTATAACAACCTATATACATTTTCTTTGGGGTATTGCAGTAAGCATTTTAATCTATTAGAGTATAGCTAACAGAGTTTAGAGTTCATCAACATCAGTAGTTATTCATGAAAGGCAATGCACACAGTATTTATAGACTCAGAGTGTAGGACTAAGAGATGCTATAAATATGAACCAGTATCATGCTGTGTTAATTTTCTGTACAATCTAAGATTAGATCACAATAACTCAGAAAGATTCATGATTAATTGCTGAGAATCATGCTTCATACATATTTCTTCATTGGTGTTTTCATTCAGACAAAAATCAACTCAGAGTTCACAGAGTTTGTCAACTTATTACAAGTGTATGACATACAGGCATGCTGACAGAGTTTAACAGAGTTTGACAGAAAAACATATTAACAGATTATGCATAACAGAGTTTAATCAACAGAGTTCACTTAGCACTTAACAAATCAAGGAAATATGAGTAATACATTACATAAGTAAAATTTGAATCTAACCAACATTCCTAGTCAGAACCAGAGACCATTCCTAGTTCATTGACCAGTCTTGTAAATGTAGCTTCACTCAATGGTTTAGTGAAGATATCTGCAAGCTGTTGTTCTGTAGACACAAAATGTAGTTCAATATTCCCTTCTTCCACATGTTCTCTGATGAAGTGGTACCTTATGCTGATGTGCTTGGTCATTGAATGCTGTACTGGATTACCTGTCATAGCAATAGCACTTTGATTATCACAGTAAATAGGAATTTTACTGTACCTCAATCCATAATCCAGCAATTGATTCTTCATCCACAAGATCTGTGCACAACAGCTACCAGCTGCAATATACTCTGCTTCAGCTGTAAATGTGGAAATTGATTTCTGTTTCTTGCTGTACCAAGAGACAAGTCTGTCACCAAGAAATTGACAACTTCCAATAGTGCTCTTTCTGTCTATCTTGCAGCCTGCAAAGTCTGCATCAGAATACCCAAGTAGCTTGAAATATGATTCTCTGGGGTACCACAGACCTAATGATATGGTGCCCTTGAGATACTTGAAGATTCTTTTCACAGCTGTCAGATGTGGTTCTCTAGGATCTGCCTGAAACCTTGCACAAAGACAGGTTGCATACATGATGTCAGGCCTACTAGCTGTCAAGTAAAGAAGAGATCCTATCATGCCCCTGTAGTTTGTCATATCCACTGAAACTCCTGTGTCTTTGTCCAATTTAGTTGCTGTTGCCATGGGAGTTAATGCAGATGAACAGTCAAGCATACCAAATTTCTTGAGAAGATTTCTGGTATATTTTGCTTGATTAATGAAGATGCCATCATCTGTTTGTTTCACC
Organism: Saposhnikovia divaricata; assembly: GCA_036435485.1. Lineage (NCBI taxonomy): Eukaryota > Viridiplantae > Streptophyta > Magnoliopsida > Apiales > Apiaceae > Saposhnikovia > Saposhnikovia divaricata. Next base: position 121,037,264 of record CM071599.1, on the reverse strand, counting down.
TGTAGGCCTAGAAAATAACTAAGCTCTCCCATCATGCTCATTTGATATCTGGACTGCATGAGCTTGGCAAATTTCTTACAGAGTTTATCATTAGTAGACCCAAAGATAATGTCATCAACATATATCTGAACTAAAAGGAGGTCACTTCCTTGATTGAAATAAAACAGAGTTTTGTCAATTGTACCTCTGTTGAATCCACTTTCTAGAAGAAATTGAGCAAGTGTCTCATACCATGCTCTTAGTGCCTGCTTAAGTCCATATAGTGCCTTATCTAGCCTGTAGACATAATCTGGATATTTGGGGTCCACAAATCCTGGTGGTTGTTCAACAAACACTTCTTCTTCAAGCTTTCCATTCAGAAAAGCACTTTTCACATCCATCTGGAACAATTTGAATTTCTTGTGAGAGGCATATGCTAGAAAAATTCTGATTCCCTCCAATCTTGCAACTGGAGCAAATGTTTCATCATAGTCTATTCCTTCCTGCTGTGAATAGCCTTTTGCTACCAGTCTAGCCTTGTTCCTTGTGATAACACCTTCATTGTCAGTCTTGTTTCTGAAAACCCATTTAGTACCAATAATAGATCTGTTCTTTGGCCTTGGTACAAGGGTCCAAACTTCTTTTCTTTCAAATTCATTCAACTCTTCCTGCATTGCTGTTATCCAGTCAGCATCTTGAAGAGCTTCTTCCACTTTCTTTGGTTCATTTTTAGACAAGAATGCATGAAACAGACATTCACTTGCAGTAGCACTTCTTGTTTTCACTTTTACATCTGGATCACCAATTATCAAATCAGGTGTATGTGATTTAGTCCATTTCCTAGCAGAAGGCAGATGACTTCTGTCAGCATGTGATCCTCCCCCTTGATCCATGCTCTCCTGATTTTGTTGTGATCTTTCTTCATTTTCTGAGACTCCCCCTGAACTTGACTACCCAGAGTCAGAATTTGAATTTTCAGAATTTGAATCATCAGAGTTTGATCCAGATTTTTCAGTTGACTCAGTATCAGTGTTTGAGTCTTCATCTTGATCATGCTCCCCCTCAACTGGTTCTTCCCTTTGTTGTGGCTGAGAAGTTTCTCCAGTGTTTACCAGTAGAGGTTCAGAGTTTGTTTCAACAGAGTCTGTCAGAATTGTTTCATCAGAGTTTACTTCATCAGAGTTTAAATCTTCAAATTCAAAGTTCAGTTGATCATATTCATCTTTGTCTTCAAGTCCAGTTATCTTCTTGTCATCAAAAGACACATGTATAGATTCCATGATCACTTTAGTTCTCAGATTGTAAAATCTGAATGCCTTTGTTGACAGTGGATAGCCAACAAAAATTCCTTCATCTGCCTTTAGCTCAAACTTGGTCAACTGTTCAGGATGAGTCTTCAAAACAAAGCATTTGCACCCGAAAATATGAAAGTATTTCAGGTTAGGCTTCTTTTTCTTCACCATCTCATATGGTGTCTTTCCATGCTTATTGATCAGTGTAGCATTTTGAGTAAAACAAGCAGTTTGAACAGCTTCTACCCAGAAATAAGTTGGCAATTTTGCTTCATCAAGCATAGTTCTGGCAACTTCAATCAAGGTTCTATTTTTCCTTTCAACTACACCATTTTGTTGTGGTGTACCAGGTGCTGAAAATTCTTGCTTCACTCCATTTTCCTTGCAGAATTCTTCCATTGTTGCATTTCTGAACTCAGTTCCATTATCACTTCTGATGATTCTAACTTTGTTACTTGATCCTTTGTCCAGAAGCTTCACATGTTCCATCAGAGTTAATGTAGTTTCATCCTTCTTTGCTAGAAAATACACCCAAGTGAATCTAGTGTATTCATCAACAATGACTAAAGCATATTTCTTCCTTGCTATAGACATAACATTTACTGGACCAAAAAGATCAACATGCAGAAGATGATAAGGATCAGTGATTGAAAATTCTGTCTTGCTCTTGAAAGATGACTTCCTTTGTTTGGCCTTTTGACATGAATCACATAGGCCATCAACATTTAACAGAGCCTTTGGGAGTCCTCTTACAAGATCCTTTCTGATCAATTCATTGATGTTGTTCAAGTTCAAATGTGAGAGTTTCTTGTGCCACTTCCAACTCTCTTCACTAGACATTCTTGTAGACAGGCAAACAGCTTTTCCAACAGAGTGTATTAAGAGCTTGATTTCATAAATGTTGTTTTGCCTATGACCAACTAGAACAACCTTTCCTGTAGATTTGCTGATAACTTCACAATATTCAGGCTGAAAATCTACATGATATCCCTTGTCACAGATTTGACTAACAGATAACAAGTCATGCTTGAGTCCTGGGACATGAGCTACATTGTTGATGATGACATTTCCAAGATTAATATTGCCATATCCCAATGTTCTTCCTACATTGCCATCACCATAGGAAACTTTTGGGCCAGCCTCCTCCTCATAGTCTGATAGCAGGGCTTTATTTCCAATCATGTGTCCTGAACATCCACTGTCCACGACTAGGGTTGCCTCCCTGTTGCCCTGCAATCACAAGAAATTACTGAGGATTAGATTTAAGGATCCAGACTTGCTTGGATCCTTTGACATTCTTAACTTTGTTAGCTTTTGCAGCGGAATTAACATTATCAGAGTTTGAGCTAACAGTATCAATGTTTACACTTGCAGTATCAACTTTAACCCATTTCAGATTGGGTTTCAGTTCATAGTTATTATGATAGATAGCATGATATTTTCTGCAAGTATAGATGGAATGCCAAGTGCTTCCACAGTGTGTGCATAAAGTCTGTGGCTTAGTTCTAGCAAAATCCTTCTTTACCTCAGACTTTGTAGGTAAAGAATTTATATTTTTATTTTTCTTGCAGAAATTTGCAAGATGCTTAGTACTACCACAGTTATGACATGTCTTTCTTGGAGCATAACTAGCAAGCATTGGTTTATTTCCTGAAGTGATGCCTACTTTTCCATTTCTGTTCTTGTTTGACACTTTCTTTTTCTCAACAGATTTTAACTCCTTCAGTTTATGTTTGAGTTGTTTATCTGTCATTGAACCAATGTTTCTTATCAAACTTCCTGAAGCTTTTCCTGTCTTCATTTGAATCTCTAGAAAACCTTTTCCCTTTCTTGAAATTCTTGAAGCCCATTTTCTTGAAGGTCTTCACCATCAACACAGCCATTTTCCTCATTTCTTCTTCATCATCCTCAGAGTCAGATGATTCAGAAGAGTTTGAATCACAATCAGAGTTTGATGATTCACTTTCTGAGTGTATGACCAAAGCTTTTCCCTTCATTTTCCTTCTTGATGCCTCTTTCTTCTGAGGCTTCTCTTCAACCTTAAGAGCAACAATCTTTGCCTTCCTACTTGATCTCCTGTTTCTCTGCTCCATTTCCAATTCATGAGTTTTGAGCAGCCCATAGATTTCATCAATCTCTGTTTCAGCAAGATCATAGTTGTCTCTAATAGTGGTTGTTTTCACATCCCACTTTTCAGGTAGAGAAAGAAGAAACTTGAGATTTGAGTCTTCTAGATCATACTCTTTGTTGACCAATGACAGATCATTAAGCAATTTACAGAATCTATCAAATGTTTCTGTCATGGTCTCTTCAGGTTTAGCTTCAAAATGCTCATACTCTTGTGTGAGTATGTTTCTCCTATTCTTCTTAATAGCCGCAGTTCCTTGACATCTGACTTCAAGAGCATCCCATATCTCTTTTGCAGTGGTGCAGTTAATCACTTTGTTAGACATAACATTGTCTAAAGCACTATGCAGTAAATGCCTAACCTTTGCATCCTTAGCAATTGATGATAGATCTTCGGGAGTCATGTCCTTCTTTTCCTTTGGAACTATTTTAGCTTCTTCACCAGCATCTGCAACAGATAGCTTTGTAGGATTGTGAGGGCCTTCATAAATCCTGTCAAGATATTCTGGATCTGTAGCCTCCAGAAACATAGTCATCTTGACCTTCCACATGACATACTCTAATGGCCTCAGAATAGGAACCCTGATTGGTTCATAACGACTCCCAGTAGTAGGAGCCTTTTCAGAAACAGTAGGTGTTGGTGGAGGAATTGCTGACATGATTATTGTTGTGTTTGGATATTAACCTGTAATAAAGTAACAGATTGGCTCTTATACCACTTGTTAGGCCGAATACACAATTAATAATCAAATTTGTATGAGAGTTTAACAAGTAAGACGTTTATGCACTTAAAAACTTCTGGTATTAAGAACCCTCTTCGTGATGTAAACTATCACAAAGAGCTGCTAGGTTACAATAAAGATAATTCGTTGCACGATACCCTTCTAGGGTTAACCTAACTGTATTTATAAAACATACAGCTTCGATACAATCTCTAATTGATATTCCTAATAATCAGCTATACAATAATATCAATTACAGATTGTCACATGTCTCCTAAGTCAACTCGATCTCTTTGATAGCTATCCAATCTTCAAAGATATCGCTTCCATAATAAATCTTCAATCACTGTTGACCAGTAGACGCTGCCTCCAGACAGAGTTTGACAAACTCTGTCGAGCTTCCAACTATCAGAGTTTACACTAAACTCTGACCGCTTCCAGCTAAACTCTGATTATTCACTGTAACACTTAAACACTGATTAAAACACATCAATTATATTTAACATATATATATATATATGTATATATATATATATATATATATATATATATATATATATATATTGAAGAGAGATTTCTGGGAAATAGATGAAGAACAGATGAAGAACAGAAGCAAGAGATAAATAACAGAAAGAATTAAACAAAAGCATGTAACAATTTAGCTTACTGATTAAAAACTCGTTTACTGAAAATAGTTACTTATTACAGGAAGTTACTAATGCTATTTACAAGATTTGCATACAAACTAAAGAACTACATGAAGAGAGATTTCTGGGAAATTTGGAACTTCTAACCTTTTAAATAATTTATCTAATGTTTTAATTAAGGTTTTGTCTTTATCAGGTAAACTTAAATTTTCTCTTTTACTAGGTAAATTTATTAAGGGTTTTTCTTCATTATTTTGAATGGATTCCTGTTTAGTAATATTTGGATCTAAATATTGTTGAATATGTGGATCTTTAATCTTATCTTCAATTTTGTCTAATTGTTTACCTATGGTGATTAGATATTGGTTTGTGAAATTATTTTGTTCAATTAATTTCTTTTCATCATTTGTACCGTCAGATACCTTAAATGGTGAAGCCTTAACTAAAGTATTTTCGACTGGGATAATTATTGTTTCTGTTGGGGGATGACTGGATGAGACTTTTGATCTATCTTCTTTTATCCATTGTGTTTTAGTAATTACGTTGCATTTACCATGATATTTTTCATACCAATTATAGAAAGTAATATTTAATTTTTCTTTACTTAGAAATTTCTTCCATTTGTTAACTATTTTTTCCCTTTCTTCGGGACTATGATTCGCTCTAAATTGATGTCTTTTCAATTTATTTTCTTTAGAATTGAAATCTCTTATTAGTAGATTCTAATTGAATTTATCTTCTTTATTTATTACTCTTAATTGGTGATTAATAGGTTTAGGTTCGAAATCTGATTGTGTTGGAGATAATTGTTCATTATCGTCTTCAGATTCATTATTAGTTTGATTATAATATGGTTGACTAGTTTGACCTTCATTAATCATTCCTTTTAATTTTCTATTATTAATGGATGTTTTACTAAGTAATTCTGAATCTTGTCTAGATGATGTAACTGAGTGATTAGTTATTTCTTCTAACAGAAATGGTTTTCTATTACCAGGGTTATCGAAACTTATTCTGACAGTTCCATCTAAATATTGTTTAATATTGTCTAAATTCATTATATTATTAGTTATTGGTGACTGAGGTATTTCATTATCTAAGACCCATTGACTAGGGAGGTTAATATCTTTCCAAAGTATCGTTTTTGGTACTTGGATATTAGCGTCATTAGTACTACTTTGAATTAAAACAGTTTTGTCTTTTGGACATTTATTAAGTGCATGAATATTTAAATTGGTTTTCATTGTTTTATAATAAATTCTGTATATTAATGCAAGAGGTTGAGATCCCTCAATCATATGAGTGATTTCACCAGCTTTTTTTAATATTTAATGTTAATGCTTTTAATAAATGGGGGTCATTCAGACTTAAAGTAAAGTCTGGAAAGCAATTAAAATGGACTGATCCATTATGGAGACTAGATTCCATTATACCTAATATGCTAGGGACATAGTTTAAATATCTCGCATCTCTTAAACATAAAAGAATGCTAGAATTAATTCCTTTTACTGATAATGGTTTTACTGCTACTTGTATTAATCCTATGTGAATGAAATTACAACCTTTTCTTTTATATTTTTTAATAATTTCATTTGTTAATAGGGAACAGTTTTCATGTTCTTTGTTAATAGCATAAATTTTCTCTACAGTTTTAACATTTTAATTAGTTTTAAAATTATCTGTAAAAGTTGACTGATAGATTTGTTTTGGATCTATACTGGGTATATTCCAATTACCTAAATCTTGACTAATGTTTTCATAACTATGTTCTTCGTGATTAATGAAATCTGGAATTGACGGAATTGAAGTCATCGGTGACCTTGAGCTAACTGAAGAACTAGACCTAAATAGTTTATTCATTGATTCCGTTTTAATTGTTTCTGTTTATCACTAGTGATTCTGGGAATTTAGTTCATACCTTCTTACCTTAAGCAAACTCATACCTACACATACTTAAGTCTAACGCCTTTATCCTATACTGCTCCACTCTGAGACTTACACCGGATTCCTGGCAGCGACACTAGGTGGTAGGTGGTTCTAAGTAAGATTGGTGACTAAATATAGCAGAATAACTAAAAGATAATTAGAAGCAGTTTGTAAACAGAATTAATGAACAAATTATTTGGCATAGAAATTCAATAACTCAATGATTACCGGTTGGCTCTGATACCATGAAGAGAGATTTCTGGGAAATAGATGAAGAACAGATGAAGAACAGAAGCAAGAGATAAATAACAGAAAGAATTAAACAAAAGCATGCAACAATTTAGCTTACTGATTAAAAACTCGTTTACTGAAAATAGTTACTTATTACAGGAAGTTACTAATGCTATTTACAAGATTTGCATACAAACTAAAGAACTAGGAAGAAGAGAAGAACTTACAGAGCAAAGCAAAGCAAAATTACAAAACTAGTTGTAATTTTCGTCCTGCCTCAAACATACAAATGAAACCCATATATATAGGGTGAAACAAAGGAATATTCCTGGGATATGCCTTTAATTATTACAAGGTGAAAGTAGAAAACACGTTACATAAGTAAAAGAAAAAGTAATTTACTTTAACTTGGGTAAAAGTGAAAGCAAAAGCAAATCACTTTTAACTTTAGTAAAAGCAGTTTACTTGGTAACTTGTCTGGGCACTTTAACTTTAGCAGTTTACTTGGATCTTGTCGGTTGACCATGTTGAATTAAGCATATGGGTCTTGGGCATCCTGTAGATCTGCACTGCCATATGGATTATTTGAAACTGAATTCTGACTGGAATGTTGACTGGTGTCTGGAGAATTTTCTTCAGAGACTTCTTCTTTGAGGCTACCAGTTCTTTGTTGGATAGCTTTTAATAAAGTAGTTAACTCTGATGCTGATAACCTGTTGATCGTAGAAATGTCCAAAGATGATGATGGACCTTCACCTACATTCTTTTCTTTAATATTTGAACTAGGTTTTACTGATGGGAATTCTCTCTGGACTTGGTTGATGATTCGGTTGATGTCAAATTTGTCCCACCATTTGACATAATGGACTCTAGCAACACAACTATGCCCGTCATGTTGGGTTACTAAGGCTTTGTGATCTTTACCTTCATGAACTGTGGTGGTGTCCTGGACAATAGTAGTTATTTTGTACTGCCATTTTGATATCCAAGGGACTTTATACTTACTAAAGAAATGCAGAATTTCATATCCCGTGTAATCAGGATTCTTACTGGTTCTAACTGACTTGAAATACTCTATTTGTTCTAGAAGTATTTCTGGAATGATGGTTCTTATGGGACCGAAAGTTTTCCACCAATCTGTGAACCATAATGGTATTTGACTCTTGAATTTATGATCGAACTGTATAAACCATGAATGACTAAAGGTTTGGTTTTGGTATAGGAATATTTTATCCCATGCCTCGATATAGTCATAATAGCAAAAATGACTGGGTGTGTCACTGGTGTTTAGTAACTGGAGATCAGATGGGTGGTTACCCCATTTATCCTGAGAAATTATCTGTTTAATATAAATGGAATGGTAGAGGACTTTAGAATCATCCCTTCTATCCATGATTGGCTTAATGGTTACTGAATCTGTTTGAAACAAAATATCTTTGTAGTAGGACAAAGATTTGTATGGTGCTAATGGAGCAAAATGCCATCCTGGTGGAAAGTATTGTGCTGCTAATTTAACTGGGTTGTTACTGGGTTTCATAAAATCTTCTATGAAAAATAAATTATACTCAGTTCTTTGAGTATATTCGGTTACTGCTTTTCCACATATATCAAATGGAATAACTGGTTTAGGGTTGACAATTGATTTACTAGTATTTGAAAATGGATCAATAACTGGTGGTTTACTAGCAAGGACTGTATTATAAGGTTTAGGGATTTGGCCTAAAACCTGGTATCGGTTAACTACATCTATCGGTTGTACCGGAATAGTGGGATGGGGAACCATGATCCCCTTGAGTTTACTGTCATAACTGGCCCTCTCATGAGAGCTATTTCCACCGCGATTCCCTCCCCGACCATGGGGGTTACCTCTGACACTCATTTCTCACTCATGTTTGTAGAAATTCTCTAGTCAGAAAATCAGGAATAGAATTTTCACTTCCTTTAATATATTGTATTTCAAAATCAAATATGCTTAGTAATGCTTGCCATCTAGCAAAAATCTGTTTTGATGCAATATTTTGAACATCTTTTTCTAAAATATATTTTGCTGATTGACAGTCAATTCTGACTAAAAACTTTTGATTTAAAAGTTCATGCTGAAATTAATTGATGCATAAAACTAGACTTAAAATTTCTTTTTTAATAGTTGAATAATTTTTCTGTGTATTATCCCATGCTCCTGAATGGAAACAAACAATTTCTTCGTGAGAAGATGAATTTAATTTTTGTTTGAGAATTCCTCCAAATCCAATTTCGGAGGCATCAGTTTCCACAATTTTAAATGCAGAAGGATTGGCAATGCCAAGACAGGGAAGTGTTTTGACATATTTTTTAATATCTTGGACAATTGAAGTATGAATAGAAGTCCAAGGGGGTGGATTACTTTGTAATCGTTCAAATAATGGTTTACACTGCTTTCTAAGATCTTTATAGAATTCTCCTATATAATTAAGGGATCCTAAAAATCTTTGGAGTTGGGTTTTATCAGGTATTTCATCAGGGAATTTGTCAGCAAATTCAATGGCTCTATCTATTGGTTTAATTTTTCCGTATTGGATCGTGTGACCTAAGAATCTTACTTTGGTTTGGAATAATGAACATTTACTGGGTGAGAGTACTAATCCATTAGTTTTAACTGTGTTGAAAAAAGAGTTTAAATGTTTCCAATGTTCTTCGATTGAATTTGAATAAACAAGAACATCGTTAATATATACAATGGTAAAATGACTAAATGGGTTGAATATATTATTCATAATATTCTGAAATTCACTAGGGCCATTCTTAAGACCAAATGGAAATACATTCCATTCATAATGTCCAAATGGGGTAGTAAAAGCGGTTTTATATCTATCTTCATTACTAATTTGGATTTGCCAAAATCCACTTTTGAGATCGAATTTACTAAATATAACTGCTTGATTTAATCTATTAATTAAATCTTTCTTATTAGGTAGAGGATACCTAATCCATTCAAGTACTTTGTTTAATGGCTTATAATTAATTACTAATCTTGGTGCTCCTCTTTCTTTTTCGGCATTTTTGTTGACATAAAATGCTGCACATGACCAAGGTGATTTACTATTTCTAATTAATCCTTTATTTAATAATTCGTTGATTTCTTTTTTACAATATTCTAACTGTTCTTGATTCATTTGAATTGGTCTAGCTTTTGTTGGAATTAAATGTTCTTTAAATTCCTTTGCATAAGGTAAATTAACTATGTGTTTCTTTCTATGCCAAAAGGCATGTGGAACATCTGAACATACTTCTTTTTTTAGTATTTTATTAAATTGTTCAATTTTATTTTGGAGTTTATTATCTAATAATTGTTTTCTTCAATTCTTTTGTATTTTATTTCATTTTTTAAATGTTTTAAATGACTCTTTTTATTATTTAATATTGTAAGAGTTTTAGTAACTGATTTTTCTTGAATAGTTTTTAAGTCTTTTTCTTCTGGTTCTAGGATAAAATTAAATGTTACTGTTTGACCTAAATGTTTACTAACTAATCCTTTAGTTGAGGTTGTAAAAGGATATAGTAGATAAATAAAAGGTAAACCTAATATAATTTTATCAGTCATATTTGTTATTAAAACAAAGGAGGTTTTAAAACAAATGTTGTCTTGACAAATATGAACATTAGGCAACTTATATTTTATGTTCATTTGACTACCATTAGCTGAGCTTAATCTTTCGTTAGTTTTTTCATAAAAAGTTGTTGGGACTAGTCCCTCTTGAATACAATTTAAATCTGCTCCTGTATCAATAAGAGCATATGTTTCAATAGTAAAAGTTTTATTAATTATTAATTTAATATTTGTATACCATTTTTGGATGGTAATGTCTTTTAACATTAATAATGAACGACCTTGTTGTTCAATATTTGCTGATTCATTGTTTGGTGGATTTTCATCCTCAGAAGATTCATGAACAAGCATTTGTGAATTAGTTTTAATTTGTTCCATGTCTTCTTTTAGTTTGGGAATTTCTTGTTTTAGATTAGAAATTTCTTTCTTTAAGATATTAACTTCTTGATTTAAATCTGCTAAGGTTATTTCTTTAACTGGATTCTTAAATCTTTCAAGGGTTTTATTAAGACTGAATTTAGGTTTCTCATTATTCTTACTAGTCTTAATTTCTTTATCTGATGTTAATAAAGTTTTTAATTTATTAACATATTATGTTTTTAATTGGGGATCTGTAATCTTACTGATTAACTCTATTAACAAAGTTGTTTCTTCCTCTTGGGCTTTTGTCAATACATTTAATGTTTTATTACAGCAATTGTTATTACAATTATCTTTACATCCTATTGTAATGTTTGGGTTATTACTATCACTATCTCTATTATTACTAGTAGTAGATAGGGATGGAATGTCTGAATTTAATTCATTATTACTACTGTCTTCGTTTTCTATTCTCATTAATTGGAGAATTAATTCAGTGTCTTCATTGGAGATATTTAATTGGTTAAGTGTGTCTTTAACCTACATTCGTTCTTATAATGGCCAGATTTACCACAACCGTGACAAATAATTTTACTTTTATCAAATTTTTTAGTAAATTTCTTATTATTACTAAATGTTTTCTTTTTAAACTTTTGGGGTTTTTTGTAATATTCTTCCTTATTTTCTTTCTTAATATATTTATTAAACTTCTTATATTTATGAATTTTAGACTTATTTCTTGATGGAGCTATGGGGGGTAAACCATATTGCTCACAGAAAGTTCATAACTCATATTTAGCTTTCTTTTTATCTTTGTTAATTTGTTTACTAATTTTATGACCAATACACATTTTTAACCCTATTTTTTGTATAACACTTATTATTTCACCATATGTTAATTCATCATAATTTATAAATCCTAAATTTTTACTTAATTCTTCACGAACTTTATGTGCAAATAAATTAGGTAAACCATTAACAAATTTTTCTTTCCAAAATGGTTTATTACTATCATCTCGCATCATTACTCTGGATAAAAATACATCCTTGTACCATCTAAAATCACTTAGAGTTGGACAAGTTAGATTACTAAGTTGATCATAAATTCTTTCAGTGATATTACTAGGGGTTCCTATGAAACGTTTTATGATTGTATAAATTAATGTGTTGACTCCATCAGCTGGACATATTGACTTTTCTAAAATTTGGTTACCATCATTATCTAATTGGTAAGCATTAATTATAGAAAATCTAATATCTTCAGTGAGATGTTTTTCCCACCATGCTCTAAGGGTTCCTGTGAACCCAGTAGCTAGAATTTCAACTATTTCACTTTGATTTAGATGTTCAAATGTAGTTATATAACTATTAGCTACCATAGACATATGATTTAATTTATTTAATATTTCTTGTTCACTTAGACCATCAATATTCCATTCATACATTTTCTTAGCTGAAACAGAAAATTGATTATCTAGGTTTCTTTCTTCAAATTGTAAATCAGGAGGGGTTGGTCTAGAATACCAATTTTTAGTTTGACTTGTGATATTAGGTTTGTGTTTGTTAAAACTTAATTTATTAAATTGATTTTCTTTTTCATGAATTGTAGAGTTACTATCATTATCAGAACTTTCATGAAAGTCTAAGATTTTTATAGCTTTACTAGATTCTGGGGTATATATATATATATATATATATATATATATATATATATATGAAATTCTTAAACATATAAACCAAATCAACATTTGATAAATTCACAAAACAGTTTTAAACAGTTCATAGCAGTCATATCATAACAACAGTTTAGAAAATACTTGAAGTTCGAGTTTCGAAAACTTGCCTGATGGTGTCGATGGGGTTGGGTCTCGGGTCTTAAGACGATGATATATAACAACAATTAAATGCTCGGTTAGCCCTTTAAACGATCCAATATAATCGACTACGCACATAATAACGTAAACTCCTAACAATGCCATCATTATCTTGTATTTCGTTTATTATAAATCTATGACATCCATAAACCATCCTTGGTAAATATTTGATTCGTAACGAGTATCGAAGTCAGTTACTTTTGAAAATCGTATTTCATAATCGTTCATCTCCTTAAGGGGTTTTTCACTTGCATAACATTTGTTCAAACGTTTTTATAAAATCGAAAAATTAACCCTTTAATGCAATTATTTTTCCCCTATCTTCATAACTGTCCGAGGGCTTGGCCATCCAAATTTCATAATTTTTAACATCTTCCAAGTGGCTCTATCATGGCGCTAAAGGGAGTTTAATTCTGCAGTTAGTTTTGCTTGCGCAGTCTCGACTTCAACATTTTTATAAAATCGAAATTTCCTTCTTTTGACTCAAAATTTTTGCAGGACCTTAAAAACTGAACATGTTAGTCCTTACAAAAATTTCATAATTTTTAACCATTTTTAAGGGGTTCGTTTAGCTCTTTAAAGTCAGTACATTCCAGCAAACTCACCATTTTAACCGGTTCCACTAAAACGAGCATATCTCCTAATCCGTAAATCACATGAACATGTTCTTGGTATCCAAACAAACTACAAAACAAAATCTACAATTTTCTGGGCAGGGATGGACAAATAATGTTTTGACAGTTCGGAAGTTTCTGCACAAAAGGGTCTAAACAAATTTCGGCATTATGACGGCTATAAATCGAATGTTTCCAATTTTTATACACTCCAAATAGTCACTTAAGGCAACCATAAAACATCAACACCATATAACTTCATCAAGGGCCTCTAAGGCCAGTGGTAAGGTTGAATGACCGCCACTTAACATTTAAACAACCAAACAAAGCTTAACAACCACTTAATCTCTTAACATAACCAACGTAGATTGTAAACAACTCAAAAATACATCAAAACTCCATGAAAACTCAAAGGGTGGTTGAGAGGTTTAGCTTCCTTGAAGCTTTATAAACATTAACTAAGCCTTATATGATCCTTGGACTCGTAAAAGAAATCAAGAAACAAGTTAGAATTTTCGGAGTTACTATTACCCCTCTTGAAAGAAATGGAAAAACGAGGATCTTACCTTGATTATATGGAAAAGACTTGTGAATAAGAAGTGTAGGCTATCTCAAGACCTTTCCAAAAAGCTATAGAAGATAATTTTTGAGTGAGAAATGAAGGAGTTATGGAGTTTTTAAGTGGTTGCTGCTGTTTTGTCCGAATTGAACAAAATGAGGAGGGAGGAGTATGGTTTGGCTTGGTTTTGTGTTATAATGCATATATGTGGTATGTATTGTATATATGCACCAAGTAATAGCTAGCTAGCCTATAGTTCATAGCTTGGGCTTGCTTAAACACTTGGTGAACCCTAATTTAAGGGACTATGTTGGTAAGTATCTAGTTAGCAAGCTAACTAGTTGCTTGTGTACTAACTAGTTGCCTAACTCCTTAGTTACTTGCCCTTTTGACTTGGTTAGGAGATTTGACTACCAACTTGCATGGCTTGCATGGGTTTTATTATCCTTTCCATTATCCAATATTTATCCCTAAATTTTTCACACTAATTTGTTTAATCCTTAAAATAATTTTGGCATGGAGATTTCCTCAAGTTTCTAAATTACAGATTCTTCGGTCTTGGCATAGTCTTCATATTTCTCGATACCTCGTAGAATATAAGCAATTTATAAAATGGGATTCTACGATATCTGACGACATATACATACAATCATTTACTTGTATAATCACAATACGAATTTAAATCCTCAATTTTCATTACACCTAAGTGGGGGTGCAAATCATTTTCCCTTAAGTACCGGAACTACTATTCATCCAAGTCTTTTATAATTGTACAAAAGTTAGGGTTATTACACCACTGCCGACCACGAGCTCTTGTCATTTATGGATGTATAACCACATCAAAATAGACAGCCAAGATTGGGAAAAAATAGCTTTCATCACCCATAGAGGTGTTTTCGCATTCAAAAACATGCCTTTCGGCCTCATCAATGCAGGGGAAACCTTTCAACAAATGATGGATAACATCTTCGCTTTGCAAACTGGAAGAAATATCCAGGTCTATGTCGATGACCTTTTCACAAAATCTCAAAAAACCATGGACCACGCAAAAGATCTACAAGAAACTTTTGATAATGTCCTGCGCCACAACATGCGCTTGAACCCAGCTAAGTGCTCCTTCGGAATGACGTCAGGAAAATCGAGGTCGATCCAAATCAAATCAAAGCCATCGTTGATATGAAGGACCCATCTACCCTGAAAGAGGTGCAAACGTTGATGGGCTGCATTATGTAGCCCCAAGAAGATTTATTTCGCAATCATCTAAACAGTGTGCTACTTTCTTTGAAGCCATTAAAGGTGCTTCCAAAAACTCAAAAATTGAATGGAATGAAGAGTGTACGAGCGGCCTCGCTGAACTAAAAAGGTTTTTAAGCTCGCCTCCGATTCTAACTCAAGCTCAACCTAAAAAGCCTTTAAGAATATACTTGTCGACATGCGACGTGACTATTGCCACTATGTTGGTCAAGTCTTCCCTCAGAAGCGAGATGCCAGTATACTACATTAGTCATACTCGGCGTGACGCGGAAACTAAGTACCCGCAGGTTGAAAAGTTGGTGTACTAAAAAAAGTACATAGAGTGAAAAAAAAATGGGTGAATGAACTCACATTGTTTGAATGTAATTGTTAACGCTTAGGGATAATAATATGACTTGAAAAGATGAATAGAGTGAATATAAAGGAAAAAGAGGTAGGCAAATTGGTGAGACATGCCTAAGTTTATAAAAATGACAAGTCATTTTAGAAGATAATAACAAATGTTCTTTTCGAAAACAAAATTGTTAAAAAAATAATACATCGAACGAAGTTTATAAAAACAATTATTATGTAATTTTATATTAAATTCAACAACAATATTCTTAATTTTAAAATATATACCTAACGAATAATAATAAATTACATATAACTTTTACTTATTTTTGAGCCAATTTTACGTTAAATTTTATGTGTTAATACTTAACTAATCAAATAAAATATATCGAAAAATAGAAAAATATAAATCATAATTAACACCATAATTGGTATCTACTTAATTAAAAAAATAAAAGAGTAATAAATGTTTATAAGGACTATTGCTTACATAGTTATACATAAAAATATGAAAACTGAAAAAAAACGAGTTATAAAAACAATGTTAACCAACATTTACACAAAAATTAAAATTAAAAAGGAAAAAATGAATGGATAAGAATGACTTATTTAATAAGATTTTTGAAAGAATACAAAATTTAATATTGTATAATGGCATCACTAGTCCCTACTCCACTTGCTTCTGTTATTCAAAGAATAATATTGAAAGAACTTAGTGAGAAAACTAATACAAGTGATAAAAAGATCAGGACTTTAGTATTTTTAAAATCATGCTTGTCTTTAATGTTTCCATGCTTTGCTTGAAAATGTCTATTGTAGCTCAACTTTTTATGCTATGTTAAGATTTCAATTGTGGAGAAAGGTGAAAATTGGTGGTATTATAATTGTAAAAAATAGTAAAGAGGAAAGTGAAAGAAAAAAAATACGGGGAGAAGAGGAACGGGTTGTATAAGAGAGTCTTAAGAAACTTTTTATTTAAATTCTTAAATTAAAATATAAAAAGGATGAGTTAAAACGAAATTTCACCAGATTCTTAGAAACTTTTTAAAAGTTAAAACCTCTTTTCTCTCTTCTTTTTAAAAAATAACTAGTAGTTCTTAACTTAATATTCTATTAATAAAATATTATTATTTTTCTTTCTTCTTTATTAAATATTTATTCTAATAAAATTGAAATATGAATAAAATATAATTAAGAAAGAGCAAAAGGATCCTGAGATTGAAAAATACACTTTAAAAATATCCGCTCCATATTTACATATAAATCACATATATATCAGGAAACTTATCTGATATACATTTCATGCTCCCTAATCTCATTAATAAATAATTACGCACAATCTAACAAAATTATAAAAGAGATTAGGGAGCTTGAGATGTATCTGAGGTAAGTTACATGAGATACATGATATTTATATGTAAATATGGGGGAATTTTTTAATTAATCCAGCGGGCCAAATCAAATTTAAGATGTATTTTTTAAATATCCATTGAGATCGATCTAGGGTACTTTTTCTCATTATAAAATGACACTAATATTATTTGCCAAAAGAGTAATTTCACTGCCATGGACATTTTTGCCCTGTGAAGTAATCAATAGATTGGCACGTCCGTAGTAATTTTGAAGACGGAGACTCTGTAAATATATACATACTACACATTTAGATACACACTGGTGCTGACACAAACAACAAAATTCCTCCTTTTCTCTCTGGGCTTCATATTCCCAGGTCAGCAATTATTAATTCGTTGCTTCAAAGATTTTATTTTTAGTTTGTATCTAATTTTATGATCGATGCTGCTTTATTTTTCATTGATTTGATTTTGTGTGGAAAGATCGAATTTTGAGCTCGTTTTGTAAGTTTCTATGTGTAAATAATCAAGGGGTTTTTTTGTTCTCGAATTTTATTTATTTATTTATTTTATGTTTTGATTTGTTGAAGTTTAGTCTTTTTTGATGTGGGAAAGTCTTGTTTTGATGATTAGTTGTTTCGAAGATCATGCGATTTTCTTCGTTTATTTAACTTTGAGGTGAAGGTTTTTTTGTTGAGATTTGTAGCTGTGTTTGAGCTTAATGAGAATGTCACTGATTAGGGCCTAAGAGTGGGAGAGACCCCTTAGGTAAATTTTAAATTTAATTACCATAAATAAGAATTATAAAGAATGTGTAAAAAAATTTACACTCCAATGGGACAAAACTGTTATCTATAATTATAGATAATCTCTTGATGTTGGCTATATTTGTCGAACCTCTAGAGACCTGTAGTGAATTGCCGCATCACTTATTTCTATATTAAAATTATATATTCCATTAATAACAACTTGAAATATTAATAACATACCATTTTTAAAATATAGCCAATCATTATAGCCAATACCCTCGGAACACAATATCTTACAGGTTCGACAAAATTTACATAATCAATATTTTATGTAATATAGCCAATCATTTTTAGCTAACGCCATTGGAGATGCTCTAATGGAAAAAGAACACATTTTTGCTAATTTTAATTGAATTTTGGTTTTGTATTTGTGTTGACATTTTTTTCTATCTTTACTGAATATAATTTGGTAGCTAATATTGAATTGACCTTGTCATTCGTATGTGTTATAATTCTTGATCATGAAACTTTTCAGTGCCTGACGTGGGATTTTATTAGAATGGGAAGTGCCGGTGGTGAAGAGAGCATGATATCTGAGAGTAGTGCTGGTTTGCGTTCTGAGGCAAACGTGGAAATAAAGATAAAGACACTGGATTCTCAAACATACACAATGCTAGTGGACAAATGTGTAAGTTTTCTTTTTCCAGATAACATTGTACAATAACCTAACTAATTGAAGTAATAATATTTTACCAGGTTGAAGTTTGGATGTACAAAGTAATATATCTTTTAATATTTTCAACTTATCTCAGGTACCAGTCCCTGCCTTGAAGGATCAAATTGCTACAGTTACTGGTATATTATCTGAACAACAGCGCCTGATTTGCCGGGGAAAGGTACTGAAGGATGATCAACTCCTGTCAGCTTATCGTATCCTTCTTTTAATGCCGTGTTTATTGCCACCTGAGAATATTAATATAGTTTGGAGAAATTAGTTGTATCCCCCAGATATACGACTTTACAGAAGTGTATACGTATTTTTAAATCTTGCAAGTGACAATATTGAATTTCAAAACCTGGGTTTTTGCATCCCCCACCTTCTTTTTTTTTGGTTCAGGATGGTCAACCAAGTCATGAGGACATTTTAGTCTTTATTACCTATCTACAGCTGCTATCTTTAGGAAGCAGGGATACTTCGGTCACCCAACTATCCCCCTGTGTCAGACACTAGAATCCGATATACGTGGGGATACATGTACAATCCAAAACTAAATTAATTTTTTTCACAAAACGTTATCCAAATTGATGTTAAGTAATTATGTGCACAAAAGCAAAGTATTCATGTTATTTGGCAAATAAAAAAGGATGCATATCTATATTCACTTTTGTAAAAATGAAATTGATAACCACTTAACCGGAATTTTTGTGTTTAGGCGATTAACTTATAATTCATTTGCATAAAGTTTTTAGTTTTGTTAGTGAGTTTTTATGATAGATAACATAACATAACATCACACGCACAGAGATATATAGTTATAATATTATTATGTATGCCGTATACCTCTGCACTTGAATCCTCATATCGTCATGTTTGTCAAATCCGTGTATCCCCGTACTACGTTGTGCATCTTTAAAATTAAAACCAGTCTTTGTGATTCCTATCCAATTTCATTCATATCTCTTTTACAGCTTTTAGTTGTGGACCATCTTTATTATAAGTAGGATGACTTTGTAGATGATGGCCTCTACGATTTACCTCTTCTTTACTTTCCCCTTTTTTTCCTCATAGCTCTTTTGTTCTTGAATCTCTTTTCTTTCCATGGTGTAGTATATAGCAAGGGAATGTGGGGAAGGGAAAATGTAGCCTATGAAACCGATTTGTTGATCATTTTCCAGCAAAGTGCATTCTTGGTTCAAAAACAAGGCATGCTTTGAAGAAATCCTTAATCATGTAACTTTGAGAAATTTATTTTGTCAGTCTGTAGAGGGAAGTCAGCATGTTTTGGAGTTGAACTTTCAAGCATAAGGTGCTGTGGAACTGATATGTTCAATGCAAGATGGGTTGTTGTCAACGAGTGTAATGCCAAGCCTTAAAATCAGATTAATGCAATACTCCTAGTTTCTGTCTAAGATAGTATGAAATAAAACCTAATGTCTATTTAGGGCCTGCAGCATAACCTTATTAGCTTTGCTACGAGAGTTCTGCAAACCGCAGAATAGATAAGAAGCATAGGTTCCAACTGTACAGGTTTAGATACTAAAAAATGTGGTGTAGTTGCGTCTTGGTTACAAATTAATCTCGAATCTACTTTGAAAATAAGTGTGTCATGATGCTGCATGCTATGCTCTCTATCTGGTCTCCCTTTGAAAATGAGTCATATATTATGGTGTCCTAAAAAAGGAAAATAAGTATGTGAATCATGTCATTAGTTTAACTACCCTATAAAGTTCCTTAATGTTTATAACCAATAGATGTGGAAGACGGGCACACTTTGCACTTGGTTGTAAGACAACCTGTTCCGGCATCATCAGAAGGATTACCTGAGCATCCAGGTTCGTATTTCCTTTGAGCCTCTTTTAATCTTTACTGTGGTTTTATGTCATAAATGCTTACTTGGGTATGTACTATATGCTATAGCCTATAGTACCACTTATGTCTATTTTAATATTTCATGCTATCACTCTCAAGTGGTAGCTGTGTATTTTTTTTATTTTGATTTCATATTGGAATGGTCCTTATATCTCCATCATTCTTTTAGGGCCTATGATGAATATGAGATGCTCTCTTTGTACCGTACGAAGTGCAATGCCTTCTTTAACATATGAATCGATATCGAGATACGTAGTATACTGAACATTTGTTTTTATACACATATTTTCTATTAGAATATCTTTTGTTTTTTAAACTGAATTTTTTATTGATGTGTTCTTAGTGTCTTCAAATTTGTGGTGTGCAAAACAAAGATGTTCTGAAATAATAAACTCCTAGAAAGAGTAGTATACATTTGGCACCCCCTTCATTTTCTATTACTTCAGAAAAAGCCTGTTCTTTAAGGTCTCTTTTGGTACATAATTAATTAATTAATTTATTTATTTATGTTCGTAATAACTATATATTTGTTAAATAAATATTTTCAAGTATTCTCTTGCTTTGCACTGATTTTATGCTTGCATCTATACTATATTATAAAAGACGAAACATTAAAAGTTTTGGTACGGTACGGTGCCGTACTTACCTTATTTAATTATTTTACTTTATTACTCTTAAATATAAAAAAATAAAACACAATCTTTTCTCAAAATATTACACCCAGCTCTTCCCAAAAATTCTCCTAAATAATAACTGACCAATTACCTTTTTCAGCTATTAACTTTTCTAACTAAAATCTCTTTTTTCCAAAAATATGATCGTTCTAATTAATGAAATAAACTAATAATATTATAATTACTAAGAACTAACGGATTACCTTTTACAGCTAAAAGGTAATATCTTTTCTATATTTTCTAACTAAAATATCTCATTTTCAAACTTTTAATTATTTTACCTAATTATAAAAAAACAAAACACAATCTTTTCTCAAAATATTACACGCGGCTCTTCCCAACAATTCTCCTAAATAATAACTAACCAATTATTATATTTCTATACTGTATTATAAAAGACGAAACATTAAAAGTTTTGGTACGGTACTTACCTTCTATACTATATTATAAAAGACGAAACATTAAAAGTTTTGGTACGGTACGGTATTTTACTTACCTTATTTAATAGTTTTGCTTTATTACCCTTAATTATTTTACTTAATTATAAAAAATAAAATACAATCTTTTCTCAAAATACTGCATGCAACTCTTCAGCTATTACCTTTTCTAACTTTTCTAACTAAAATATCTTTTTTTAAAAATATGGTTACCTTTTTCAGCTAAAAGGTAATATCTCTTTCATATTTTTTAACTAAAACATCTCATTTCAAACTTGAATTTTTTACTTAATTATCCTTACTTAAATCTTTATTATTGATAAAAACATGTAGTTCTATTTTATAAAATAAAATAAAGATATTATAGTTCCTAAGAACTAACCAATTACCTTTTTCAGCTAAAACACATTATCTTTTTTAACTTTTCTGACTAGAAACTCTTCTTTCCAAAAATATCATGGGCCATTCTATTAAATAAACTAAACTAAAAAATTATAATTACTAATAACTAATTGATTACCTTTTCAGCTAAAACGTAATATCTTTTCTATATTTTTTAACTAAAATATCTCTTTTTCAAACTTTCTTTTCTTACTTAATTATCCTTACTTAAATATTTATTATTGGTAAAACATGATACCTTTTCTATTTTGTTTAATAAATAATGAATTTCATTTTTAGGTAAAACACGTTATATTTTATATTCTAAAAATATTACGGGCAATTATATTTAATAAAATAAAATAATATTATTATGATTACTAATAATTAACAAATTACATTTTCAGTTAAAAAATGTTATCTTTTATATTTTCTTTTACTAAAACATCTTCTTTTCCAATAGTATCACGGATAATTGTATTCAATAAAATAATATCATAATAATTAATAATTGAATGATTACCTTTTTCAGCTAAAACGTATCATATCTTATAACTAAATTTTATCTTTTTTAGAAATAATATGGCCAATATATATATATATATATATATATATATATATATATATACATACATACATATATATATATATGTATATATATATATGTATATATATATATATTATCAAATCATATCATTTAAAAATTTAACTTACAAAATTCACATCATAAAAAATTCATTCAAATTATTGAAAAAATCATATAATATTAAAGAAAATCCGTGCATCTACCTATTTTTTAATACTTCATGTTTTTACTTAATTACCCTTACTTATATATTAGTATGTTTTTATCTAAATATCCTGACTTATATTTATCTATGCTATTATATTAAAACCAAAATATTGAAATAAATATTTTCAATTATAATTATATTTAAAGTAATATTAAAATATTATATTAGTATGAAATATTTTAAACTAATAAATATTAATTTAAAATATAGAAAGAAATTAAAAGTTATTACACTTATACTTAAAATAGTTCATTTTTAAAATATAAACTGTGTTAGATCTTTTAAAACTTTGGGGTGAAGGCCCAAAATACCTTTTTTATTAATCCTCGTTACCAAAATGTCTACCGCCAACTCGGGCGGCCCTAAATACCCACGGGACGCGCTACTGGTGAAGGAGTGTCTTGAAGACACGCTACTGGTGAAGGAGTATCTTGAAGACACGCTACAGGTGCCAACGTATCACTAAGACACGCTAATGTTGGAATGCTGCTACAGTAGTCGAGATACGCATTTCCAAAATGCGCATCTCATGATACGCATTTGCAAGTGGCGTATTCACTGTCTTCTTCATTTGCAGAGAAACCAGATCGGCGACTTCCCGGCGACTTCAACCTTTTCCTTCGTTCACCACATTTCCGTTGTTTCTCGTTCACATACTATACACCAATGAAAACGTCTTCCTCTCCACTACAATATTATACCAATTTTATACTATATGTTTTGCCGGAAGTCGAGATCTCACAATTTCTATTCAAAATCACGATTCCGGCGATTATTTTCTAACTCTCCGTTCACCTCCCTCACGCAATTTTCAGACATATTCTACATACCATTGAAATCGCCTCTTCATACTCTACACGTCTATACCAATTTCATATCGTTTTATGTACCGGATTGTAAATCCCCAAATCGTAACCTCTCTCCCCACTTTCGTTTTTCCGAGATAGATGGCAGCGGAGAGGGATGAACAGTGCCCATCAGACACGCTACACACAGTAGCGTGTTGCGTGGGTATTCTGGGCCAATAGTTCCGGAAAACGGCATTTTGGACCATGGGTACCCCATTTTGAGGTATTTTGGTCATTTTCTCAAACTTTGGTACCTATTTTTTATGTAACAATTATATATAATTATAAATAACTAATCAATTTCCCTTTTTATGTAAATCATGTTACCTTTTATATTTTTTTAATAACTAATCAATTTCCTTTTTCATGTAAAACTTACATTTTTTTTATTTAATAAAATATTGTAATTACTAATAACTTATGAGAAAATGCCTAAAATACCTATATTTGACTGAGAAATGACCGGAATACCAATTTGCGGGAAGTGCAGTCTTTTTTACCCATTGTATGCGCATTATAGCCATGCGTATAGCATATATACTGAGCTACTATATTTTTAATTTCCAATACATGTCTACTTATTGTCCATAAATTTGTGGCCCACGTGCATCACTTTCTTTTTCGTTGCATACATGATTTTTGCATTAAAAATAAGGTGAGAAAATTATCTAATCAATGAATTGGACCCACTACTTCACACAATAATCGTTGAAGAATTCCCCAATTCACGTGTATTGTTTTTGTAAATTAGTGTATACTGAAGTAGATCCCTTCAACTAGCAGCAGTACATGGCAAGCACTACTATAATGAAAAAATATATTTAATGGATTAGGCTGAAGGGATGGAAAAGAGGAATATGGATGGAATGTGCGCATGTTATTCATGCGTAGAACATGACTACATGCATGTCAAATTTGCGTAATCCGATTGTATGCGCATGACAACAATGCGTACTTTTATAAGAATTTAACTATAATATTTCAATTATGTACAACACGCATTTCTTCCTTGCGTATTCCTATCTACGCATATATATAATGCGCTCTCAGCGGGTATTTTGGGCGGATATCTCCGCACATGGGTATTTTGGATTTTTTGTTGGTTAAAAAGGATAATTAGGACTTTCTTACACTACTTTTGAGAACCCACTGCCCAAAATGCCTATAGGCGGGAAGCTCCGCCCAAAATACCTGTCGAATACGCATGTACAACATGCGTATATAAATACCCCATTTTTTATGAAGGCCATGCAAGTGGCACACATGCGTATATACTTATATTTTTTATAAAAAAAGACGGATCACGCAAATAAAACATGCGTATAGCTTTCAAAGTAAAAAAAAAAAAAAACAAAACTCAAATGGGACATGCGCATGGTTACCATGCATAATCTTAAAAAAATAATAAAGAACACGCAAACTACACATGCGTATTGGGAGACTACGCATAGCATAAATGCGTGTTCAATTTTTAAAAAAGAAAAAAGAAAAGAATACGCATGTTAGCTTTAGCTTTGCGTGGCTTGATTCTTAGAAAAAAAAAGGAAGACTACGCATGTTGGACATGCGTATATGGTGGATATTTTGGGCAGAATTTCACGCATATGGGTATTTGGTTAGCTAGTTTGAAAAGGTGGGTATTTGGTACCTTTTTTAGATAAAAATATTAACTTTTCTCATATGTTTCTAATTAAAATCTCACATTTTTTGAAAATATCACGGGCACCATATATGTAATTATTATAATTAAATTACATCATTTAAAAATTTTGAACCTACAAAAATTCTTATCTTAAAATTATTTATACAAATTAATAAAAAATTGTATAATATTAAAAAAAATCCGTGCATTGCACGGGTTCTAAACTAGTATGCATATATACATAGATGATATATCTACATTTCTAATTTGTTTGATGCCGATACCAGGACCTGAGAAAATAATTCTTTTTATTTTATTGCTGAAAAAGATTGTTAAAATGACAGTAATTATTGGCCAAGTATGAGATGCACAGTTCAGGTTATTCAGTTGTAATGTAGCAGTTATATTGATTGCTACTGTAGAATCCGTGAAGTATCAGTGCCATTTTCTTGCTTTTCACATATTTTGAGATTAGTCTCTCGGGATGCATTTATCTTATACTAAGTATAATGGCTTTACAGCAACTGATTCAATGCCAAGTGCTGACCATAGACATGGGACAAGTGTGCTAGTTGGGACCTTTAACATATCCGAACAAGGCGATGGAGCTCTTCCAGATCTTGGTCGGGTAAGATAAAGATTTGTACGGTGATCTATGGTTTTGTTATCTATACTATATTATAATAAGTGAAAGGGGGTATAATTTGTAGTTGGTTACCCCCTTATTTTTGGTTATCCCCTTATTTTTGGTTATCCTCATTCACAACCGTTAGATCTTCAATTCAAATAGATCATGACCGTTAGATATAACAATACTAAAAGTTGAAGGTCTAAGGTTCGAATCCCGCCAACAACATTTTAATATAAAATTAATACTAGATTATGTTATATAGAAAGGTTGAAGGTTCGATTCCCACCAACAGCATATTAATTTAGATTTAATACTGAACTAAAAATAATGTTTAAAATATTATATATACTAAACTATAAACAAATTTTAAAAAAATAAAAATAACCCGTGCTTTGCACGGGCTATAATCTAGTAATTATAATGCTGGAAATAGAGCACAATGAGTTTATTGTTGTAACCTTTGACTCGTAGATTGCGTCTGCGGTTTTAAGTTCTTTTGGAGTTGCAGATGTTGGAAATGGTGAAGGGGTTAATTTGCAAGTAAGTTTCTTTTACTTCTACATCATCATTGATAGTTTAGGTTTATAAGCCAAACAGTCAATCTGGTAGAATGTTTTTTTTTATGTACTGAAATAAATACATAATCTGTTATGGTGTGTGTCAATCTCATTTATATTATTGATTAATTGAGATGATTTAAGTCAGGAAAGAGCATTAATCCTTAGATAAGCACCATCCCTTTCCTGATAAAGTGTTTTATGAGGTTTGGTTATCAAAAACACCACTTACTCTCTTTCCTGATTAATTGTGCCTTTTTGCTATCTGCATGAAACTTTAATGTGAAGTTATTACTTGGTTACCTCACTTACCCAGAGAACTGCCACTTGGATAATTTATTTTACTGCCAACAAAATATTCACATTTACTTCTTTATTCAACCATCTGGATGACAGTAGGAGGCCAGAAAAAGGATTTCGAGTTGGTAAATTGACTTTACAAAAAGTATATATTAACTTCTATTTTTATTTTTCTTTCACATTTACAAATTATACTTTGCTAAACAAAGTATTCAATTGTTTTTTCTTTTACTTATAGTTATAGGCCATCAAAATAACTTAAAAGTAACTTCTTTTTTTTTTTTTTTTGAATTAAATATAAGCTAGACTGCCTCTTAATCTGTATTATTTATTTGAAGGCACCTGCACTAGAGAGGCTTTCACGAGCAGGTAGCCTTAGTGGCTTGACAAGTTCTAGCAGACAGCAACCCATTCGTACTGCTACAGCACTGGGTGAAGTTCCAGCTCCAGTGGTCTCTTCTGCGAACTCCCTTCAACCACCGGTAAGATCTGATCTCTTTGTGCTCATCATGCTCAAAATTTGTGAATTCTGATGTATGAATCTAGTTTGCAGAAACCTACATCTTCTCTATGTTAATTGTCACATCATTTAATTCTAATTTCTACATCATCTGTAAGAACTGTCTTTGGGAAAGAAATTTAGATAAGAGACAGTGGTGCCAGTTTCTTCTATAATTACTTGATTTTCATGTCTTCAATATGCTTATCTACTCGAACACCAGAAGTAGGTATATGGAATCCAAGAACATCAATTGTGGATCTGAGAATTATCTGGTTTAACTGGACTGCAAAATCTATTTATCTTGCAGGTCATTCCTGATTCTTTAACAACTTTGTCCCAATATCTGAGCCGTTTGAGGCAAGAATTGAGTGCCAATGGTTAGAAAAATCACTTCTAATACCATGTTATATTCCGCTTAGTTTGAGATTACAAAAAACTGATTGAGGGGTAAAATTTTGGACATGGCAGATGGAGATCAGAACAATTCATCTCAAGCTGCAAGTAATCATGGTGGCGATGGACACAGTTCTAGTGGTGCATCCAGCCATGGAGCCGGAGGGCTTCCAACACCGGCATCCCTAGCTGAATTGATACGGTCCACAAGACAATTCCTCAATGAACAAGCTGGGGAATGCTTATTGGTACGTATGGTACCAAGTGTATTCTCTAATTATACTTGATTCCCAAAAAAGGACATTGACTTGGAGCTTGAAATGATATTTTCTTTGATGTATCTGTCACCGGCTCATAAACAACCCAATTTGTAAATATTATTGGCTTCGATGATGCTTGTTACAATTTGTTAGTTCGAAACAAGAGAACAAGTGAACACTATTTTTGATAATTGTCAAGACTTAAAGAGTAAAGAGAATAACTTGAATTCAACCAATTGGTACTTGTATAATGTGTTTCTACGCTAGAGTTTACCTATTAGTTTTTAGTATAAATAATCAAAGAGAGAAAGATTCAGGTTTGTTCACCGAGATAATTGGTTTCTACTTCTTTTCTATCCATTTCAACCCACTATCTTGACCTGCAAACTCAAAACCAAAATAATGGACAAATATCATTGTTGAGATCATAATTCTGAAAGGTTTCATGACAAAAGATACTATTCGAAGCTAGGTTTATCTTCTCACTGGTGGGAATTTATAGATGTTACTTGTTAGTGATTTTTCAAATTATAGGGTCTCAAGGTACCATGATAGCATTTAGAAGTAAAAGAATTAAGCCATGCATTTTTTAACTTTAAGCTATACTCAGTGGCAAATCTGATCTACTTTTATTTTCAAATACCTTATGGTTAACCATTGTTTCACTTCTGCAGCAACTTACAAGGCAAATTGAGGATCATACATGTGCAACCAATCTTGTGGAGAGGATGGGAATTCAATCCAATGCTTTGCGAGTAGGATCTCTTTTACAAAACTTAGGTGCCTTGTTACTCGAGCTTGGTCGTACAATAATGACACTAAGGATTGGCCGAACACCGGTGTGTTAATTTCCTCTCTGTATATGTGAAGTTTCAGTTGGATTGGGCATATGTCTTTCCTGCTTTCCTGTGGGTTTGGGAATGGAGCATAGTCACTATATTAACATAATCCACACTTGAAGACCTTCATTTCTTTCTTGCCAGGCTGAAGCTGTTGTTAATGCTGGGCCTGCTGTGTTTATATCCACATCTGGTCCAAATCCTTTAATGGTTCAGGTATAGTCCACAATTACATCTCTATATTTTCTTAAACATTCAAACCTTATTGTTATTGTTGGTGTCTGATTCTTTATTGAATGATTGAAGCCACTTCCGTTTCAACCTGGGGCAAGTTTTGGAACGGTTCCTGTAAGATCTGCATATCCTGGGTCTGGGTTATCTAGTGGATCAATTACTTCTGGTTTATTTCCAAGGAATATTGATATCAGGATAAGGACAGGTATGATTTCTATACTAGTTAGGAACTGCGGTTTCTATGGTAGTCCTTAGTTCTGATTTTTATTCTAGTCCAGTTCTCTTCCATTTGGCATAACGAGTTAAAACATCCAGCAGTAAAAATGTAATTCAGCAGTAAATATTCATGATAGCTCTCCATCTGTTGCCATATAGATTATTCAGTAGCCATATTTTAGGTTATTACATTTAGCCATTCTGGTCAAATGTGGATTTTCTCCTTAGTTCCTAATGTTTGTATCTTATATCATATGCCCGTGTTTAAATCAGCTTGTACTAGATTTGTGTCACTATATATATTACTAGTTTACTACTTGATGTAGCATATGGAATGCAAGAACCCTTGTTCCCTTTTTGTAAAAATGTTTTTTGGGATAATCCTTTATCTCTACCCAGATCGAATATCCTATTATATATTATAATGGGTTCTCATATCCTTTGCTATTATGTACAGTAGAATCTACGTAGCATGTCACGGGTGGAGTTCCCCTTAATATTCCTCCAAGTAGCTACTAGCTAGATTCAATCAGTTAAGTCTGTGTGAGGCTCCTTGCAGCAGCTTATTCGGACTATTTTCTTTGATCTTAACAATATTACCTTGTATAAGATTTTTTTTTCTATTTTAAATATTGTTTTAGAAGGTCGTGCTTGGCGCGATGTCAGGTGTCTACTTGTTATCTGCTAGGTCATGGGTTCGAACCCCGGACACAGCCTTTTTTATGAAATATAAGGGTAAGGCTGCATACATCGGGACCTTCCCCATACCATGTTGATGTGAGAGCCTTGTGCGAGGGTACGACCTTCAATAAATATTTTTTTGATGCTCGAGTCACAGCTATTAGAATTATTGTTACTCATTATTACCTCAAGTTTTTTAATGCTGGATCTGTCTTATTACATTTGATGTTCGTCAATATTAGGTTCAGTAATGCCCTCATCTGGTTCAAGCCAAAGAGAACCGGCAGTTGGACAGCCTGTAGGGCAGACCAATCCCGCAGGTCCTGGTACTGAAAATTCTGTACATCAAGCAACTTCAGGTGCCAACGAAAATTCATCTACAATCAGACAGTCTGGAGTGAGGGTACTTCCCCTCAGGACTGTAGTAGCTGCTGTTCCTGCTACCGGTGGGCATGCACCTACTTCTCATGGTTCCATGGGATTAGTTTATCCAGTTCTTGCAAGAATTCACCATTCACATTCTGGAAATTTTAATAGTAGTGGAGGTCAATCATCCAATGGGCCTCCTCCTCACGGGGCTGATGCTTCCCGGCAGTCAACTCCTGGTGCCACACAGCAGCGAATTAATGTTCCTGGAGATGGTAACTTCGAGTCTCTTTGTTATCTGTGTTTGTCTGTCATTGTTACTCGTGGTTACAATTACTATATTTTGTTAAAGCTATTATAATAGAGATGTGCTTCTGCACGAGTGAGTATATCAGTGTCCGGGTCTTCGTGCATTGGTTGGTAAATTTTGTTTTTCATTGAACTGCACCTGCAGTATTTATACATGCTTGTGTATGAATGGTTTTTTTTTAATGTACTATTATAGAAGGGGCCTAGTCAGAGGCAAACGTTTGCCACCGTTTGCTGTGAAAACACGTACCGCAGAAACTTTCTGCGGTACGTTTACAATAGGGTTTTTGGTGTGAAAACAGGGGGGCCCCATCTTTCTACCGCAAAAACTTTCTGCGGTACAGTTTGCTGGCAACAACCGTTTGCTGGTGACAGCCTACCATTATAGAAATCAATTGTTGAAAAGATAGAACACTATTATTTTTGTTTTATATACCCTTATCCATCTTTTTTGATTTCTCCCACAGAAATTAATGGCAGTCTTGATCAGTTGTTTAGAAATATCTTAGCCAGTGAGCAGATTCCTGAAATTAACTTTGATGAAATGGGAACAATACCTGTTAATGGGAATGTGGAAGCAGCTCAAGCTTCTGATTCTCAAGCAACAGAATCGAGAGTGGGCGACGAGGGGACTTTCTTGTCTAATTTGCTACGACAAATTATGCCTATTGTATCTCAAAATATAAGTGAGACAAATAATTCGGCAACCGAGGAAGCTGTAGAAAATAGAAACACAGGAGTTGCATCGGTTAATGTAAGTTTTTCCTCTTTCTATACACTCTGAATATTACTTTTATCCCATGGTAGAGGAAATCTAATCATAAAGCTGAAAATCTCGTTTTTGAAGCAGATTTACTTTGATTGATAAGGGTGCTGATTTATTAATTTTTGCTAAATAGATAAGTGCAGATTTATGTATAATTGAAGAGTTCTTCATATGTGCAGGCTGATGAGGACAACTTAGATAGAGGGACCTCACGTCGCCGCGACAATTCGTTTCCTGAGAGCTCAAAAAGGCAAAAGGTATTATTTGATATGCTGAATTTAGTTTTATTTCTACTGAATTTTTCACCCGCCATTAAGGAGAACTCGTAATAGATAAAAAAAATATGGAACTTCTATTTTCGTACTACTTCAATGTTAGAATCTGTGAATATGCGGAAATTATAGAGATAGAAGAGGGAGATCAGTTGGGATAGAAGTTTATAGATATGAATTATATTCATACTTCTCCAAATATTACAATGAGGCAATGCCTCTATTTATAGACTGAAATGGTGTGCTACTTAGCCCACCAACTAAGACTACTCTGCTACTACAGTAGTCAACTAGCTACAGTAATTACTATTCACCATGATGTCATGGATGATGATATAGGTGCTGATATATTTGACCCTTTATATTTGGCAATATTTGACACGCCCCCTCACTCGAAATCCCATCTTCGGATAAAAGACCTCTCTTGGGATTGAAGAGTGGACACTAGTAGCTCTTGAGCTTAATCTGAGCGTCCAACTATACCCATTTTTAGGATCGACCGATCTTGAGTTTATTGAGTTGGGATACCGGTTATCGAATTTTCGACCACACATTATATTTTAGGCCGTCAAAAATACAAGAAAATGTGATGCTGTCAGCACTTTAGGTGGATGGCCACCAATCTGTTCTTGAACTGATTATTGAAGAAACTGAGACTCGACTTTGTGATCACTCAGTATTAACAGCAAGCCTATGTCTGAAGACATGAGGAATCTGCATCTGTCATCCCTTGAACTATAAGCAACTGGAACCGTATTTGGTAGACTGCATCCCTTAAGATCGTCCATGAACTGGTCCTTCTGCTTCTTTTACAAGAATGAAATGCAAGATATAGCAATGAACTGTGTGTATGTATTTGTATACATACTACTACTTCTGCTGCTTTGTCATTTTTGGCAGTGAACTGTGTGTAGATCTGTATATACACTACTTCTTCTGCTTTGTCATTTGTGGAAGTGAACTGTGTGTACATCTGTATATACACTACTTCTGCTGCTTTGTCATTTGTGGCAGTGAACTGTGTGTACATCTGTATATACACTACTTCTGCTGCTTCGTCCGAATAATGCCCCCTGAACTATTTAATTTGCAGCATCGTAAATTGGAGAGATACCGTAATATTAACAACCACTTGAATACTACACAATTAAATCTATAACCGGGGAAAATTCTTAGACTAAAATGGCATGCTTGTATTTAATGATCCGGACAGAATTTTCCCTTAAGAAAATAACTGTCAAATATTTTAAAAGGATCTAAATACATATAATCATTTTATTCAAGAAAAATAATAAACTGAGACAAGTAAATTAACCCCAAATTTGAGGCTGTCTTTGTCTCCTGTTGCAATTGTTCATCGTCTTCAACCTTCGTTAGAATAGTAACTTCGCCGGAATAGTAACTTCGCCGGAATAGTACCTTGCCGGAAAATTTTTCAGAATTTTCAGATTTGAACCTGCTCTAATACCATGTTAGAATCTGTGAATATGCGGAAATTATAGAGATAGAAGAGGGAGATCAGTTGGGATAGAAGTTTATAGATATGAATTATATTCATACTTCTCCAAATATTACAATGAGGCAATGCCTCTATTTATAGACTGAAATGGTGTGCTACTTAGCCCACCAACTAAGACTACTCTACTGCTACAGTAGTCAACTAGCTACAGTAATTACTATTCACCATAATGTCATGGATGATGATATAGCTGCTGATATATTTGATCCTTTATATTTGACAATATTTGGCATTCAATATTGTTTTCAGTTTCCACAAGTTGGTCCCACCAAAAGCATTGCATGTTTGTGCTTGCGCTAAAGGTTGTATATCTATGAAGTAACAATGCCTTTAAATTTTCGGATTAGCATTTATATTTTATACTAACGAATTCAAACTTTAATGTATGAAATGTGTCTACTATGTTTCAAGTCATGTTTAAGGATACCTTAACTCGTAACTGGTTACCAATTGCGCTTTCAAGTTCATGCCAATATGCAAATATTGGATGTCAGCATGAACTTGTTTAATCAGTTTCCTATGTCCGCTTCTGCTTCTCTGCTGTTGGTTTGATACAGTTCATCTATCGGAAATGATCAACATTACACATTATCTTTTACTTGTATGAACTTTTGCTTTTACTTTGCATCTAAATAAAAGGTTATAGTTTTTTTGAAAAACCTTTTCCTTGTTGCAGAGAGAGTAATTCAATTTGAGCAGAATGCTACGAGGCCTTCCAGAAAATGGTTCCGGTATCAACCTCATGGGTTAAAGTGTTTAAAGTTTGTCTGCATTCTTTTGCTGCAATTGACCGGAAGAGCAGCTGTTAGACAAGAAACCTGCATCAGTGCACATAAATAGTCTGTCCGCTTATTTGTTAAAAAAAAAAAAACAAAGTCTGTCTGCTTCAGACCAACCACCCGGGCATGTGGCATATTAATTTTATTGATATTTTGAGCTTTCTGTTATTGGTGTATGTTTTTGTACTCTGCCAGAATTCATGATGCTTATATCATTATAAATTTTGAATATACTTGGATGGCAAGAGCAATTGCTCTCTGCAGCTTGGTAGTTTTTTGTGAGTTTGATGTCAGTTTGGTAGTGAATGCCTAGGAAGATGTGATTTGTATTGAGATGATGCTAGAGGGAAATAGTTCATTACTCTCCTCTAAACTTAATTAGCACAAATGTAGTGTAGATTATTTAGTTGAAATCGTGATTAGTCAATAGTAAGTTAACTTCTGCAGGTTTAAAAATGACGAGAGGAATGAGGATTACGTGATGGTGAAATTGCTCGTTCCGACTTTCTTCTCTTTCTTCATTACAATGACAAGGTTCCACTTTCCAAATCGTCACCCTCCTATCCAAGTACTCGGAGAACAATCCTTTTTTTTTTTTTTTTTTTGCAAAATACGATATATTTTAGGTATCAGAAAGACAGTTTGAACTAAATAATCTGACATGAGAAATTCTTTAAAAACTGGTTCTAGCGAGGACCAAACTATGCTTAAGAGAATCCTTCCATAAAGATTGGAAGTCAATCATTTTCCTATCAAAAGCAGGCCCGTCTAGGAGGGTGTGCAAGGTGCGCAACAGCACATGGTTCCAAAATTATTAGGGATCCAAATCAGAAAAATTCATATACATATGTTATATATGTTCATTTAATTGTCAGCAAAATTACACAAAACCTTGACATATTCAGACTTGAACTTCAGTTACACACATCTAAAATCCAAACCTCCTTTAATGTCTCTTCAAATATCATGTCTATTTTTTAGGAAATTGCATCAGCACTGGCCTCCTTTGAAGGAGGTCAGGGGTTCGACTCCTGCGTGTGCGTGAGTTTCTTAGTTTGTATTAGGTTTCCTTTCTGTATTTGTATTTCTGTATTTGTAATTGCCGAGGGTCCTTCGGAAACAGCCTCCCTATTGTATAGGGGCATGGTCTGCGTACAGCTACCCTCCTCAGACACCACTTTGAGTGGTATTATAACTGAGTAAGCTAAGTTTTTTACATCTTTTGTGTCATACATACGTGTATATCTACATCTTTTGTGCCAATCAATTTTAATGCTTTATTTTAATAAAATAATTCTCTTGTAAAGGTGTTGGAAAATATAATTATTTTATAAAACTTGTTTAAATTTTAAATAAATTAAGGACCCAATTTATAATTAGCACAGGACCCCGTAAAGTTTAAGACGGGCGTGATCAAAAGTGAAATCATTTGTACTATAAGTTATTTTACTTCAAGAATATGATGACGGGTTATGTTTTAAAAATAATATGTTATTATTATTTTAAGTTATTAAAAATAGAATTCATTGTTTAATATGGTAATAGATGATGTGAAGTTTTAGTATAGATCTCTAGGATAAAATAGTCAATAGATGATGTGAAGTGCTAGGGATCCTGAATTGAATCCCAAAAAAAGTTTCCGAATGATGTGGCATTGGTGATTTAGTAAATGAACTAGTATTTTAATTGGTGTGATTGATGTGAATCTAGAAGGATCCATCTCATTTAATTACAATGTGATCAATCAGAAGATGACACGTAGCATTTGAAATTTGAGATCCAATTTGGGAGTTCTAGCATTTTCCTCGACAAATATAGTCAATCGACTAAAATTTAGTAAACAGAAATGACCCATGATAAATTTTTAAATATCATCTATAATTTTTATTTATGGCAGGTCGTACCCATTTTTAACTAAAGGGAGATGTTCCTACGTAATATGTTTATGTGTAATTTTTTTTGAATATGTTGTACACAAGAATATAATTGATTTCAAAAACTTTCATTAATTTAAAATAATTCTTAAGTGTTATGTGCATTTCCAGTATTATTGTATTAGTAAAATATTATATATATTGGATGATGAAAGTTATGTTTGACCTATTTGTAAATATCAAAGATTCAACTCAACTTAAACAAGAATGTAATAGTAAATAGTATATGTACTGTCATAGGGATCTCAAATGATTAACTGTTAAGAAAAGAATACAAAGCCAATCTACCGTTTTGAGTTATATTACACTTGAAGAAGTTCATTCAGGTGATCAAGGGTCAGTGGAGTAATCAAGACAGTGGGTTTTATTTATAGTGACAAGAGGTTCCTACAGTGGTAGAATACAGGTTTGAGCAAGTCCAATGCTAGATGCTAAATTGCTATTGTTATTGCTATAATATAGAACCAAAAAGTGAATTTTGGTGCTAAAATAAAACTCACCCTCCAAAGCTAGTTCTATAACTAGTTTCAAATTTAACCAACTCTTTTAACTTTTACCTAACTCTTAACTTCTATTGAATATTCTCAACAAACTCATCTCATTCTAGTTAAATGATGATGTGGCATGGATGCATAAATGGATCCTTGGTTTCAAATTTAGCACCAAGGATGAATAATATAGCAATAGCACCAAGGATGAATCCAACTATAGCACCCCTTTGGAAATGAGTTTTTTAGCACTTGGTGCTATAATATAGCAATAGCACCAAGGATAGCATTGCATTGGACTTGCTCTTAGAAAGATTTGAATAAAGAGTGAAGGAAAGGATGACATGAACCACAACTTTAAAGTCAATATATGAAGAACAGTCATTGCGGTTAGTCACTCATGAACCAGATCGTGCATCGAGTGTCAACATTTAACAGTGGTTGTTCATCAGTAACTTCAATGGTTCAAGCTATCAAGACTGGTACAAAGAGAAAATCAAAGTGATATTTCTCTTAAAGATGTGAAACTCTATGATTTTGATGATCATACATAGTAAGTGTAAGACTCTTTGGCTGGAAAACATATTTGGTGCCGGGTTGGCTCGACTGGTTGGTGCGGGCGGCTTCACGGGTTGATGCTAGCAGCATGGGTCACCGTTTGGGCAGCGGTGCCAAGTTGGTTCAGACATGGTTGGCTGAGTTTGTTGGCTTGCTGGGTGGTTTTATTTGGGCAACACAAGGCTGGGAGCTGAGCTGGGAGTCCAATATGACTAAGGCAAAAGTAAAAAACGTGGGCACATGTTGGTGACATATATATGTGATATATATTATGTGTATTGCTGGGGAAAATGCAAAAATAAGTGGGTGAGATAACTACCTTGCAGTTGTGGCTCAAGGAAATGGTGGGAAATGCAGTTGAAGGCATTTTAAATATTGGTAACTGCTGGTAACTGCCAAGTGGTTGGGTGCTGAGCATGGGTCTTGGCTTATATATAGAGATAGGCATTTTATATGTATTCTCAGTTGGGTTTTGTACAAGTTCATATATTATTCTGCACTTGTATTATTTTATGCTAGGCAGTAGAGAAAGTCTGTAAGCATAAACTTGGGTTGTATCCTTTATATTCTGGGTAATACAAAGGTTGGGCTTGGTGCCTGTAAATTGTGTGTGTGTTTACATTTGCTTGGTAATTAGACACACCTGCACACACGTGGTTCCTGTGTTGCGTTTTTGGTTAAGTGTTCCGCTGTGTTTGGTTTTGACGGGTTGCTTGGTGACAACCTCTCTCGAAGGCTGTCTGTTCTTGGTGCTGGGCTACAAGGGCAGGCCGCACAAGGGTGTAAATTCAGGTTCGAAAACTCATCCCTGTGACAGTAAGCAAGCTGGATATATGTACTAGACTAATATTGTTTTGCAGGTTTACTACCTATATCGTTTCATAGCAAAACAGGGTATCTCAGCTAGCTGACAGTATAACACAGCAAGTTGGCAGACTGTCCAGAATCTCAAAGGGGAGTCCGTACTTAAAGAAAATAATTTGGAAATCAATTGTAAGAATGGTCTAATATATTTAGATATGGTATTATATATATATTATAGCACTAATCTCTTACAAGAATCTTTCTAGACAACTCCCACTAATTAAAGAAGCTTTTTATTTCTTTAATGCTCCACCAAAAACATCCCATGTGCTTACTTTTCAAGCATGCTATTGAGAATCATTTACCTTCTAATTATTACATCTCAAAGCTGCTATGTGAACGTTAGAAGTATAATTAATCTAACAAAATTGAACGTGAGAATGGTTTTAAGACCGTTACAATTTTCTTCATTAATTTGAGTTCTTTTGCTTCACTATATATTACGTGTGTGTTTGTTCTTGTCTTCATACAGAACCTTCAAGCAATATTCAAGAACACACAAGATACAACTCTGCACCTTCTTTCATATCCTACAAACGAGCTCTAGTATTATATACTATATCAATATATTAGAGAGTTCATAGTTTTGAGTTGTAATTCTTTTTATCCATTGCATTGTTCAACTTGTAAAGTTGGAAGTTGCTGGATTGTCGAGCTTGTAGAACAAGGGTTCAAGGAGCAGTTGGCTAGAAAAGTTTATGCTTGGTGTAGTATAGAACTTAGAGAGCTGTGTTCAGGGAACAAGGTGTTCCAGCTAGCTGCAATCAGTAACTGGGAGATTAAGGGAGATATATTATTGTATCTTGTAATTGTTATATAAATAATATATTCTCTTACCAAGTTGGTAAGGGACTAGGACGTAGACCATAGAAGATTAGGGGTCGAACCTAGCTAAAATTCGTGGTGTTCTTTATTTTCTGAAATTTATCTTACAGCATTGCATAACTCAGCTAGCTGCTTATTTGTTAATCTGTTGCATCCAGCTAGCTGCCATAATAACTTTCAGGCAGATTTTTTATTTGATCATTGTTAGTCATAACACCTATTCACCCCTCCCCTCTAGGTGTATTTTCATTTGGTATCAAAGCTTTGGTATACTAATATTTCTGTAATAGGAAAAGTATCGATCAAATGGCTGACAATTATCTCGAAGCTAAGTCTGATTCTAGGGCACCTCTTCTCACTGGCTCGGAGAACTACACTTGCTGAAAATGCAGAATGGAGACTTATTTGTCCAAGAAACCTCTGGTTCTAAGAGTTGTGCAGAAAGGAAACTTCGAATTTCTAGACGATAAAAACAAACCAAAAGATGTTGATGATCTCACTCCCGAGGAGATTATCAAATGCGGTTATAATGGAGAAGCTAGAAACTCTATAATGAATGCATTGGATCAAGCTGAGTATGACAAAGTGTCCTATCTAAAGACAGCAAAAGAAATGTGGGATGCTTTGGAAACCTATCATGAAGGTTCGACAACCTTAAGAAAGGTGAAACTTAGAAAATTAATGAATGACTTCGGGAATTTCAAGCTCAAAAATGGTAAGACTATCAAGGAAAGCCAAGCAAGATTTCAAGTCACTATCAACACTCTAAAGAGGCTTGGAAAGACCATACCTCAAGATGAAATCAACATGAAAGTTCTAAGTGCAGTTCCATTCATCTTCGAAGCTAAAGTCACTGTATTGGAATCATGTCCCTCTATTGATTCTATGGATCATTTGGCTGTGTTTGCGGAGTTAGAGCAGTTTGAAAGCAAGATCAATAACAGCAAGGTGGAATCAGCCAAGGCTCCAGTGGAAAAGATGAAGAATCTAGCTTTACACTTTAGTAGCAGTAAGCTGGATTCAGAGTCAGAATCCGATTCTGATGAAGAATTGCCTCTCTTGTCTAGAAAAATCAAGAAGATGCTAGACATGAGAAACAAGCTAAAGAAGGAGAAAAGTAGAACTTCTGGAACAAAGAAAGATGTCAAAGAGGAAGTATATTTTGAATGTGGCAAGAAAGGTCATTACAAAAAGGACTGTTACAAGCTGAAAAACAAGCAGAAGCAGCTAGCTACCTCAAAGGACAAAAAGAAAGCTAAGGCACTTTTGACATGGAGTGATGATGAAGATTCAGATTCTGATAATGAATCAAGTGATGAGATGGTGAATCTAGCTCTTGTTGGTCTTGATGATGAGAATGATGCTCAAGGAATCATTCAAGATGGCCTTGTAGATAGCGATGCCTCGGATTCGGATGACAACATTAGTGAGGTAAACTATTTTTCTGATATATATTCTAATTCTTCTATATTAGATGAACTAACCACGCAGGATCATAGTAATTTATCCATTGAGGAGTTCGTAGAATTAAAAGATGAGAATAATAAATTTAAGAAGAAGAATACTCAACTTTAGAAGATCATATCTGAGTTAATGGATGAGAAGACTCCGGCTAGTAATCATGCTCAAAATCTTGCTGATCTTAAGGCTGAGGTTTCCCAGCTTGAAGGGATAAACAAAGTGCTTATCAAAAGAAATGATGCTCTCATGAAGGAACTCAGCGAGCTGAGAGCAGAGATAGATGCTCAAGATGCATGTTTAGAGGATTTTAGTCCAAAGGAATCATGCTCAATGGAAGTATCTCAACAAGCTAAAAGGATCAAAGAATTGGAAACTGAAATCAAGGATCTCCAGAAAGGAATGGGAAAGTTTGTTCAAGGAGAAGATACACTCAAAACAATGATGAGGTATGCAAAGGTTCCAATTAAAAGAGAAGGAATTGGAATGGCTTCAACATCAGGTCTAAAGTATGATGGCAAACATGGAATTCCTTATAACTATGCCATGCCATGGAGAATCTGCCACAAATGTGGAAATAAAGGTCATTTGGCTAATCATTGTAAAGTCCAGAATGCTAATCCAGCAAGCTGGAACAGACAGACAACTCAGAGGCAGCAAGCTGACAGAACAGCTGGAACAAGAAATAAAGCTTCTAAAGTGGTCCAAATGTGGATCAAGAAATGTGATTTAAATGTTCTATATGTTCTATCAACTAACCATTCTGGACCCAAGCAAATATGGGTACCAAAATGTTGAGTTGTTTTTCATTTATTTTGTAGGTATGTCTTGTTGTCAAGGTAAAATCAAAACAATGGATTTTGGATAGTGGATGCACAAGACATATGAGTGGTGATAAATCACAGTTCCTTACTCTCAATAAGAAAAAGGGTGGAAGTGTCACCATTGGTGATAGCAAAACACTCCAGATTCTTGGCAAAGGTAAAATTGGTAATAGTGTCATCTCTATTGATAAAGTATAATATGTTCAAGGTCTTAAGTATAATTTGCTTAGTGTAAGTTAGTTATATGATGATGGCCACTCTGTTTTTTTGATAAAGAGAAGTGTACTATTAATGTTGGCACTAACAAAGTCCCCCTAGTTGCTAGAAGGGAAGGAAATATATATATATTTTGGACTTTGAGATGCAGGATTCATCTTGTTGTTTAGTTGCAATTGATACAAATCCAGATATTTGGCATAGAAATCTTGGACATGCTCATATAGACTTACTCAGCCAGCTGTCTTCAAAGAAGCTAGTTAGAGGACTGCCCAAATTGAAGTATGTCAAAAAGGAAACCTGTTCATCTTGTCAAATAAGAAAACAAATCAGGACTCCACATAAGTCAAAGAATGTGGTATCAACTTCTCGACCTTTAGAGCTTCTTCATTTAGATTTATTTGGTCCGGAAGCATATAAAAGCATTGGAGGAAAACAATATGCATTTGTTATCATAGATGATTATTCTAGATATACATGGGTATTGTTTCTTCGTACTAAAGATTGTGCTTTCAGTGAATTTGAGAAGCTAATTAAGTTACTTGAGAACAAGTTTAAGATAAGACTTATAAGTATAAGGAGTGATCGAGGTGGTGAATTCCAAAAAGATTTTATCTCATATTTTGAAGATAGAGGCATTTCTCATGATTCTCTGCTCCAAGAACCCCACAGCAAAATGGAGTTGTGAAAAGGAAGAACAGGTCTTTACAGGAAACAGCTAGGACTTTGTTGCAAGAGAGCAAGCTGCCAAGAAATTTCTGGGCAGAAGCAGTCAACACAGCTAGCTATGTTCTTAACAGAGTACTAATCAGGCCTAATCTCAACAAGACTCCATATGAATTGCTGAAGAACAAGAAGCCAAACATAGGCTACTTCAAGGTTTTTGGCTCCAAGTGCTTTGTACTCAAATCTATTGGTAGAGATGGTAAATTTGATGCTAAATCTTATGAAGCAATATTTTTGGGTTATTCTTTAACAAGTCGTGCATATAAAGTTTATAACATCTTTAAACGTAGTGTTGAAGAGTCAATTGATGTTTCATTTCAAGAATCTAATGTTGATCTGTCAAGAGATGAGGAAGAAATTGCAGGTTCAGAGAATGACAGCGAGCTGCTAAAGTCAAATACAGCAACTCAATAAGCTGCCAAAGAAACAGGTTCAGAGAATACAGCAACTCAGCAAGCTGCAGAAGAACCTGAATCCAGTTCAGCTAATGATAAATCAGCTGAAATCTTTCCTCCAGTAG
The DNA here is from genome assembly GCA_036435485.1 of Saposhnikovia divaricata. NCBI lineage: Eukaryota > Viridiplantae > Streptophyta > Magnoliopsida > Apiales > Apiaceae > Saposhnikovia > Saposhnikovia divaricata. Next base: position 120,995,256 of record CM071599.1, on the reverse strand, counting down.
ATGAAACATGTGATAAGATGTCAAGGCTCACCTTGGAAGATTCTAAAGGTTAGAGAACACAAGAAAAGATGCCAATCTGTAATGGAGATGAAGCCTCCCCACCATCTAAGAGAATTAGAGTCAATGAAGAAGTCATAGCTCATCACTATTTTCCAAAGTCAACAAGGACAGTGAAGAACCATCCTCCAGAGTTGATTATTGGTGATAAATCAGAAGTCATCAAGACAAGGAGAAGTCAAGCTAACTTTTGTGCATTTGCTGCCTTCCTAGCTCAAGAGTAACCAAAGAATGTCAATAAAGCACTAAAAGATGAATTGGATCATGGCAATGCAAGAGGAACTTAATCAATTTAAAAGATGTGATGTTTGGGAACTTGTAGACCTAAAGATGCTTCAATCATTGGTACTAAATGGGTTTTCAAGAACAAGGTTGATGAAGTAGGAATGGTTACTAGAAACAAAGCAAGGCTTGTTGCACAAGGGTATAATCAACAAGAAGGAATCGATTTTGATGAAACTTATGCCCCGGTTGCAAGGCTAGAATCAATAAGGATGTTGCTATCATTTGCATGCTTCAAGAAGTTCAAGCTACATCAAATGGACGTGAAAAGTGCATTTCTTAATGGCTACTTGAAAGAAGAAGTATATGTCAAGCAACCTCCTGGATTTGAGAGTAATCAATTTCCTAATTATGTTTTCAAGTTGAAGAAGGCATTATATGGATTATGGTAAGCTCCTAGATCTTGGTATAAAAGGCTAAGTAAGTTTTTGATAAAGAAAGGCTTCATTCGAGGTAAAATCGATCCTAAATTATTTACTAAGCTTATTGGTAGTGATATTCTAGTTGTGCAAATATTTGTGGATGATATTATTTTTGGATCAACTAATGATTATATGTGCAAGTGGTTTTCTAAGTGTATGCATAGTGAGTTTGATATGAGTATGATGGATGAGCTCAATTACTTCTTTGGGCTCCAAATCAAGCAAACTCAAGATGGAATATATGTGCATCAGTCCAAGTACATCAAGAACTTGCTCAAGAAGTTTGGTTATGAGAAAATCAAGGTAAAATCTACACCTATGAGTTCTGCCAGCAAGCTAACAGCAGATGAATGTGGTAAAGATATAGATGTTCGAAATTATAGAGGTATGATTGGTAGTTTATTATACCTTACAGCTTCTAGACCGGACATTATGTATAGTGTATGTGTTTGTGCTAAGTTTCAAGCTCAACCTAAAGAGTCTCACTTGAATGCTATTAAAAGAATTTTTAAATATTGAAGTGGAACTACTACTCTTGGATTATTTTATCCCATCACAAATGCATTTGATCTTGTTCGGTATAGTGATGCAGATTATGCAAGTTGTCAAACTGATCGAAATACTACAAGTGGTGTTTGTGCATTTTTAGGACAGAGTTTAGTATCTTGGCAAAGCAAGAAGCAAACTTCTGTTGCATTATCCACAACTGAGAGGGAGTATTTAGCAGCTGGAAACTGTTGTTCTCAAATACTATGGATGAGACAAACACTTCGAGACTTCGGAATTAAATGTGGCAAAGTCCCCATTTATTGTGACAATACAAGCACTATCAACATATCAAAGAATCCAGTGAATCACTCAAGAAAGCATATCGACGTTCGACATCATTTCTTGAGAGACAATGTTGCAAAGGGAAAAATTGAGCTAATCTTTGTAAGTACAGAGTACCAGCAAGCTGACATCTTTACAAAGCCACTAGCTGAGGAGCGTTTCACTGTTCTTCGTCGCGAATTAGGCATGTGTAATGTCTAGCCAGCTAGCTGCTATGGATGCTTGGTACACTTTTCTGTGTTATTATTTTCTCTGCATATATATATTTGATATATAATTTATTGTTGTGTATAACTTAGTCCACTTACTTGTTTTATGTGCTAAATGCTTATCGTTTCTAAGTGGTTAAATTATTTCTTTTTATTTGATATTTGAAATCTGTGCCTTATGATATTTAAATGTAATCTTGTGATAATATACATCATATTTTTTATGTTTAATTTTACATTGGGGTGGGTTATGAGTTTTTATCCTAAAAATCATTTTTCCCCTTAGTCATAAAAGAGGTTTATAAAGACTACACTCCGACTCTTTAGTTTTTCTTTAAACTCGATCTCATTTTCATCTAGGGTTTTCACGCCGCTTCCTCAATCGATACACAATTTCTCTCGATTCCTCTCTCCTTTATTTTATCGAATCATGAGATCAACTCGAGGGACAAAGAAGACTCCGGTTACGGTCACAAAGTCACAAAAGGGCAAGAACAAATGGTTGCATGATGCTGAAGATGACACGCTCAATTCTCCGATCACCGATGACAGTGGTGATGAACTTTCAGGGGTTCAACGATCGAGGGTTAGGGAGGGTTTGTCCATCAAGCAGTGCAAGTATGGGATTACATTTACTACTGATGAGCTCGAGTCTCGATTCAAGGATTTAGAATTGGGCACGCGCAAGATAGTATTTGGTCGCCCTATGGCAGGTAACTCATATATTAAGTGTGGTGCTTATGAATATTTCAAGAAATTAGGGTTTGAAACATTTCTGAAAGATTTGCCTCGTGTTTGTTATCCGTCCGTATTTTATGAGTTTTATGCAAATCTTATCATTGTCAAGCCTGCAGTGTTTTCTTCGTGTGTTCGTGGTCAAAAAAATATGTTAACTGCTAATGTAGTGAACGATATTCTTGGAATTGAGAATCCCTCCACGGTGTCTATCACTACTAAGAAAGGTCCTACTGAATTAGAAAATTTTTCTGAATTGGATCAATTGAAAGTACTTCGTGGTATGGAAGGTTTACTTGTTTATGCTCCTCCAACAACTGCTATTATTACGCCTATTGCTCGTGTTTTATTCAAAATTTGCATTGATAATGTGAATCCTCGTACGGGTAGTCGCTCAAATTTTGCTGGTCAGGATGTCACTGTGGTTTCGATGTTGATGTCTGAGAAGCCTTTTAATTTGGCTGGGCTTATATTAAAAAATATGATGGATGTTTATGAGAACCATTCTTCACCTAGTCTTCCATATGGATTGTTCTCGACTCAAGTTTTTGAGTGGTATGGGATTAAGTTAAATGAAGAAGATTCTGAAGTTGCTAAAGAATTCTTGGATTCTAAGAGCCTGCAACAATCTCACTTGAGAGTTACAGCTGATGGTAATGTGGTTCGTGTGGAAATTCCTCCACCACCTCCACCTGTTAACCCTCTTACTCCTCCACCTGCATATTTGGGAAGTATGAGTATGGCTGAGATTGATCGTTCTGAGGATATGAAAGAAATACGAGCTTCGCTTAAAGTGTTAACTTCTAAAGTTACTGATATGGCTGATGAGATCTCGTTTCTTCGTGAACTTGTTGCTGGTCCACATACTCCTGATTCAACTTGAATTGGCCTTTATTCAGCTAATGTTTCTGGTGCTCAAGAACTTCATGATATTGCTAACGTTGCTGCTGGAGCTGTGCCTAAGGAAACTGTTGCTGATCAAAATGTGGATGATTCTGAGGAGTTTCAAGTTGCTGCATGATCTGATGATGCTAAGGAGGATGAAGATGTTAATGAGTCCTAAATTTTCTTCTTTTTAATGATTAAGGGGGAGAAATATTTTATGAACTTGGTCATTTTAGGAACTTGGTCTAGTTTTGAACTATGGTTTTATTTTGGTTGAACTTGTTTAAGTTGCTAAGTCAGTTTGGAACTTGGTTATGGTTATTTATGTGTTTAATGTTTAAACTATGTGTTATGTGTTGGTTTCTGTTAAACTATGTTGGATTTGGTTTATGCTTAAGTACTTGGTTTTTAATTTAACTATTTTTGGTACTTTGGTTTTAAATTCAATTTGTTGTTTATATCAATTTCCTTACTGATTATAGGATTGCTAGATTTAGGGGGAGTTTTTGCATTTCTCCTAAAATTGGTGTATAATCATCAAAAAGGGGGAGATTGAAACTCTATGATTTTGATGATCATACATAGTAAGAAAGCTGGATATATGTACTAGACTAATATTGTTTTGCAGGTTTACTACGTATATCGTTTCATAGCAAAATAGGGTATCTCAGCTAGCTGACAGTATAACACAGCAAGCTGGCAGACTGTCCAGAATCTCAAAGGGGAGTCCGTATTTAAAGAAAATAATTTGGAAATCAGTTGTAAGAATGGTCTAATATATTTAGATATGGTATTATATATATTAGAGCAATAATCTCTTACAAGAATCTTTTTAGACAACTCCCCCTAATTAAAGGAGCTTTTTATTTCTTTAATGCTACACCAAAAACATCCCATGTGCTTACTTTTCAAGCATGCTATTGAGATTCATTTACCTTCTAATTACTACATCTCAAAGCTGCTATGTGAACGTTAGAAGTATAATTAATCTAACAAAAATGAACGTGAGAATGGTTTCAAGACCGTTACAATTTTGTTCATTAATTTTAGTTCTTTTGCTTCACTATATATTACGTGTGTGTTTGTTCTTCTCTTGATACAGAACCTTCAAGCAATATTCAAGAACACACAAGATACAACTCTGCACCTTCTTTCATATTCTACAAACGAGTTCTAGTATTATATACTATTTCGATATATTAGAGAGTTCATAGTTTTGAGTTGTAATTCCTTTTATCCATTGTATTGTTCAACTTGTAAAGTTGGAAGTTGCTGGATTATCGAGCTTGTGGAACAAGGGTTCAAGGAGCAGTAGGCTAGAGAAGTTTATGCTTGGTGTAGTATAGAACTTAGAGAGCTGTGTTCAGGGAACAAGGTGTTCCAGCTAGCTGTAATCAGTAACTAGGAGATTAAGGGAGATATATTATTGTATATTGTAATTGTTATTCATTGTGATCAATAATATATTCTCTTACCAAGTTGGTAAGGGACTAGGACGTAGACCATAGAAGATTAGGGGTCGAACCTAGCTAAAATTCGTGGTGTTCTTTATTTTCTGCAATTTATCTTACAGCATTGCATAACTCAGCTAGCTGCTTATTTGTTAATCTGTTGCATCCAGCTAGCTGTCATAATAACTTTCAGGCAGATTTTTTCTTTGATCATTGTTAGTCATAATACCTATTCACCCCTCCCCTCTAGGTGTATTTTCAAGCTGGAATCCCGGTTGGAATTGAAATATTTTTTGCTAAGCAAAAGGAGTCTGGTTCCAGATCATTAGGAGACCGCAGCTTAGACATTAAGAATTTATTTATATTAATAAATATTTTATTTATTTAGAAAATTATATTTGTTAATATATAATAATATTATATATTTATTTATAATTTTTGAATTAAATTAATTATTTATTAATTAAAGATTATAAGTTGGGCGGGTTAAAAAAACAGTTCTACGAAGCCCGTCTAAATACAACCAAAATGGTTCACGTATTAATTGAAGAATGGCAGGATGTTTTGATTTGTAAAATTATTAAGGCAGGCTCGGCATGTTTGTTGAATAATGAATTAAACAGGAATGGCCAGGTCATTTATTCTTAATTCAATAGTCTGGTTGCATAGTTTGCATGGCCGAGTAAAAGAATTAATTCGATAGTCTAAAATGGCCGAATAGTCTACAAGCACTCAATAGTCCTACCGATAGTCTGAAAACTCTTGATTAGTCCATTTATTTGATAATCTGAAAGTCTATTTAATTGATGTCTGAAAATCTGTCTATTTAATAGTCTATTTAGTTGATAGTCCGCAAGGTAGTCAGAAAAGCTGGATAGTCTGCAAAGCTGTGATAGTCCTACCGATAGTCTAATTGCTAGATAGTCTGGAAAGGCTTGTGATAATCCTACCGAAAGTCTGCTAAGCTAATGGATAGTATGCAAAGCCTTTTCTAAGTCCTACTGATTGTCTATATTAATGGAATAGTCTAAACTAATTCATTGGTAAGATATTTTGAAGACAGTAGACTATTCAATTTAAGTTGTTTAAATACAACAGAAGGTTGCTACACAGAACATACACACACATCTTCACAATTCACAGACAGAGACCAAGAGAGAAATACAGGGGGAAGAAAAGAGAGAGACATATAATTATTTTCTTCTTCCCTCTGGAGCTTCAACGAAGTTTTAATTACTTGTAAAATCATCTCTAGGATTCATTATAATATCTTAGCCGCTAGAGTTTGATTACTTGTATTGTTGAAACTACCTAGCGAGTTTTTACTCCTAGAACTTATCTCGAATAGCTTTTAGCATTCGATCTTTTTATTACAAATATATAAAAGTTCATGTCGAATTTTCTACAGAATTTGTAATAATTAGTTTGGTCACCAAACCTTGTAATCTGTACCCGTTTATTTAGACACACTCCTCCAAGTTTAATATAATTTTATATTTAACTTGAATATTGGCTTCGTTTTATTCCGCATCGAATTGTTTAATAATTAATATACACCCAAAGAACAATTTCGATAAAACAGTATAGTTTGTATTCAATACCACTTTTACAAACTATTTTAGACCAAACAGTTGAAAAAATTTAATAATTGATTTCAACTCTTTCCATAGACAAGAACAAAAACAAAAATTACATAAAGAAATAAGAATAAAGTTTGGATCATGTAACTATTTTTAGTAAGGTATGATTATGTAGTTAACATATATTTGAAAATTACAATAACATATACATTTAATGTAATACTTACATGTATGTCAAAAAACAAATGTAATACTTACGTGGCTCTCAATTGATTTTTTTCATGTAAATTTACAGTTATATCCTTTTAAAATCGTTCAAAATTTATTATTTACATAGATTTTTAACAGATGAAGAAGATTCAACTAAAATTTTTGAGTCAAAAATCATAAAGTACTATCTTTTCAAATAAAGCAGATATGTTCATTAAAAAGAAAATATTACGTAATATTACCCATTCAATTTAAGATTATATAGATTAATATATTAAAATAAAAAGTAAAATATACGTATAGATTCCCATTCAATTTAAGATTAAATAAATTTGTAATAACCCAAATTTTTGGTAGAATTAAAACTTTTCTTATTATGGTTAAGTGCATCAGTGAATAGTGATTTTATGGATGAATACTGATTTTTGGAAACCAAGAAATTTTTCATGCCACCCTATGTACGAGACATGGTATTTATATTTCGAAGTCATATTAGTGATTCACGGAGTAAATAAGTGTATGTAAAGACGATCAAAATTCAGAAAATCCAAAGTTTATTTTTATGGAATATTTGGCCGGGCAGTGAATCGTACATCAGTATTATCAAGAAATAAGATATTAAAATTGAGGATTTGAGGATTTTATATTTTAGAATTTTATGAAATGCGATTTGAGAATTTAGAACGAAAACCACTGAGATAGTGAAACGAGCGTTCTAGAAACCGCTGAAACTTTATAACGAGATTAAGCGATAAAGCGAACAAATCATGGATTAAGGATTGAAATTATGACAAGATTAAATATCCTACATGATCATCAAGAGAATTATATCAAGTGGATTTAAGGATTTAAACAAAAGGATTTAATCAAAAACATTATGAATTAAGTGGTTTAAATCACTTAAATCATTTCAAAAAAAAAATCAAACAAGTGGATAAATATCTATCCTAACTATAACGACCTAGAATATTTCGATTTTTAATAATATTTATTTATTATAAATTATAAATTATATTATGTGAATATTGTTGTAAAGGTGAAATGTGTGTGAGATGCTGTTTATGTGATTATTTGATGATTTGGGTAAGCTGTGAAGATTGGTGTATTTTTATTTTTATTTTTTTAGGATTTAAATATATTAAAATCATGCATTTTTGATCCTCTATAAATTTTATAAAATTATCGGAGGAATTAAAAATCATGAAATCTTTTGTAATATTATCTTTATAATATTATTTAGTTTTTAAAATGGTTGGGTGAATTAATTTGGATGCTTGAGTATTTTAAAATGATTTTTAGAGTTTTATTGTATTTAAAGGATCAAAACTTTGAAAATTCATATTTAATTCATTTTTTATCCTAAAAATATTTTAAAAATATGTGCGTGCTCGTAATTTTATATTCGTTATTTTAAAAAATGAAAAGTGTAATTTTACGAATGTTTTATTTAAATGTAATTTATAGAAGCCGTTTATTTAAGTGTATTTGGGCCAAAAAGAGGGTAAAGTGGTAATAAGAGTATATTGAGCCAAGCCCAATATAACACAAAGCACACACCGACTGGAAAAAAAAAGAACGGGGAGAGAGAAAAAAGGAATTGGGGGAAGAAGGGAATTAGGGTTCTTGAATTGAATTGGGGGTTGATTGTTAAATCAATTGGGTGATATATATATACATACGTGTGTGTGCGTGTATATATGTGTGAGTGGGTGCTGGTGCGCAAGGATATGCGCGCGTGTGGAGTGTGACAACAGCAGGGGGAGGTCGGAGGCGATGCCGCCGGCTGTGGCAGGTCGCGGTGGTGCAGGTGATGGCGGTGTACAACAGCAGTAGAGCTCTTGCAGGTCGAGAGATGGTGAGTATGTGTTGTATGCAATGTATGTATGGTTACTGTGTGTGTGTCCAGCGAGATGGAGGGGCTTGAGAGATGGGAGAGAGAGAGAGAGAGAGAGAGAGAGAGAGAGAGAGAGAGAGAGAGAGAGAGAGAGAGAGAGAGAGAGAGAGAGAGAGAGAGAGAGATTCTCACGGAAATTGGAAATCGGAAAAGGTTAATTTTATTTTATTTACTTAATTTATTTTCCGATGTAATTATTTAATTTGCATCTTAGATTAAATTGTGTTAATTGTGGTAATTTAATTAGTTGTAAATTTCGATATAGTTTAATTGTTGTAATTTAATTAGTTTAATTGCTAGTTTCATATTTTAATTCTCGTAATTAGAATATATTTGGGGGCCCGATTATTGTGTTAATTTTAGTAATTTAATTCGGAGAGTTTAGTTAAGTATAATTGTTGAGGTTAATTGGGGGCCCGATTAATGTGCGGGTTAGTAATTGTGAAATGTTTATTGTAAATTGCTAAGTGTAATGGTGGGAATTAATTTGTGGTCGTTAGTGGGTAATTATGAGTTGCTAGTTGCATATGGTGTCGGAAGTGTATATGTGCTAAGAGTTTGTTTTAGTTACTAATTATTATTGTCGTATAATGTTGGTATTTACATGAGTTTGTTAATTGTAAATGAGTTATATGGATTGAATGTTGTAGTCGAGTTATAGTATCGGTTAAATGCTATACTTGTTAAATATTTGGAGTCGAGTATGTATTGAGAATTGCTCAAGCAGTATATTTCGGTTTAAATGTTATTTATTAAAGATTAACTGTGAGGTTCATTTTATTATGTGTTTATCTGCGAGGAGTTGCAATGAGATCACAAGTCTTAAGTGCCAATATTTAAGAACTTGTGTAATTCTCTACAACTAATTCCTCGGGCTTACGAATATCAATGATTAACTATCACGAGTATAATTAATATACTTGAGTGATGTGATCATTGATATAGCGTAGTAATAGTTAGTGCTAGGGGTTGTTCCCTAGGGCTTACGAACATCAATGGTTGATTGTCACGTGTATCATTAAAATGCGTGAGAAATACGATCATTGGTGTAGCGTAAGTAGTAGTGTAATATAAATTACTTATGTGCTAGTTGCCGCATGTTCGGGCGGGTACTTTTCATTAATTGTTTACTTTTATATTGCTGCAAGTTGAGGTAGCTTTATTTTTGTAAAAGCAGGGTTGAATTGTTTTTTGATTGATATTGAGGGGTTGTGCCCATAGTCCGATAAACGAATACTTCATGCCGAAATTTTCTAAAAATCCCCTGCAAATCTATTTAAAACCTATTTAACTTATTTAAATTCAATGATTGAAGGTGTGTTATGATTACTAAGGGTTTAAGTATATGTATCAGTGGATTATTTCAAGAATATATTGTGAGTTTAAATATTAAGTGGTTGTGTTGTTTTGAAATGGTTATGTGACGTGTTTATGTGACTTAGTTGATTATAGTGAGACTATTATGTGAATATGAATGATTATGTCTATAAGTATTGTCTATGTAAGCATTATAGGACGCGCATGGGTAGAATAGAGCAAACGATAAGTTTTGCTTGAGTTAATACTGAAATAGTATCTGACCTTGTAAAGGTTTGAATAGGAGACATGGCCAAGAGCGGTGCACGGGTAAAAAGAAAGACGAATAGAAGGACAAGTATCAAAGCCGACGGATGTATTGACGTGGAAGTTAGTGAGTTACAAAGTAGAAATGGAAGTAGGGCCAAATAAAAGGCTAGCAAGTAAAGAAATGTCGTGAAACTGAGTTATGGATCGATGTTAAGGTCGAGAACTCTGTGAATCGAGGCAAGTGTTTGCTCTTCACTTATCTTTCAAGTGATGCAATTCATTCCTTTTGTCGTATAATGTAGTTTGGTCAAATGTGTTTAGAAAATGATATACTTCCCAGTTAGCATGGAAATGTTTATTTTCCCTACCCCTAATTCTAATACCAAGTTTTTAAAAGAACTTAAATATAATCTTTCCAGCTTAAATACTTTACTCAAGCTAAGGCATTGGATTCCTCAACTGAATACTATTTCTTTTATTTTCTTCAAAAATGTTTAAAAGATGTTCTAAATAGAGAGAATCCAAGTTTAAAATTTCCACGGATGCCTGTTAATAAAATTCTTGATTTTTCACATAATTTCTCCAGTGGACCCCTTTATGAAAATGTTTCCTTCAAACTGATTTGCGACTAACTATCCCGAAATTATTTTACAAATAATCGTTTAAACTACTTTAATCGTTTATGTCAGTTAAGCCTTGCAATGTGTTGAAAATTTTATTAAAAGAGTAGTGCTTGCCTATGTCCTCGCTCTAGCGTAGAATTTCATATGTTGATAATCTGGTTGCAATTTATATCTCTTATCGTTGCCCAAGTCGATTTACTCTTTAATCAAGTTAATGACAATGTTCCTCAATACTCATATCTATCTTGTCGATACCTATTCGAATTATCGTTCTTTATATTCCCTGTTCCATTCATTATCGAACTTGTCGATATCCGTTGAATATTTTGATTATTCATTTATCACCCTGTATTGTATCGAACTTGTCGATGCTAGAAGATATTGTTGTTTCCTTATTGAATCTTAATTACGAGTTATTGTTGTTCTGGAACGTGAGTTTTCCAGTTGTTGGTTGGCAAAGGTTGTCGATTGTTCTGACACCCGGTGTGGATGATTTAGCTTGGGGCGTTAAACTCTTCGGGGTAAGACCAGATTCGTGGTCAGATGTTAAGGCCAATGTGTGCCATGGATCCAATTAAGGACATTGCTGTGTGCGTTTGTCCGGGGTTAGTGCGTGACTGATCAGCAGCCTAACCTTGATGTTTTTTTTAAAATAAATAAAAATTCCAATTCTAATCTATACTCTGAAATTGAGATGTTTAGTTCTTGACTCCTTGGAAGTCTGTTTTAATAATATTTCGATATCAGAACTCTTATCAATTCTAGTTCTTGATGCACCTTATGAAGGGAGGATTATTGGCCCTCGTGGCAATCGAAAAGTCGATGTAACTGATTCTTTCATAGAATGAGATGAAACTCTTTTGTTTATCAGAATTGTCATCGTTATTGAAATTGTTATCACTATTTACACTTGCTGAGCATTGTTGGCTCACTCTTGCTTTTGTTTACTTCTCCAGTGGTTAGAGATAATCAGAGAATCTAGTGGCCAGTTGGTATTGCTCTATAGACATCGAGAGGAGATGTTCGAGTTATGGACTTTTTCAAATAATGGATCGGGAATTGTCAAGGTTGGATATGTAGTTAGACAGTGATTTGTCTTTTCGTAAAAATTGTATAACATTTTTATTCTGAGGTTGGATTGTAATAAAATAATTTGATAGTTTCTTTCATACCATAACCTGTATGCGATCTTGGTTAAGGGGTTTTTATTAGTTTATGTTGTTTATATTCAGAGATGTATAATATTGTTTATAGTTAGTGGCCCCATATCTGTACCCCGGATTTTAGGATGCTACAAGTTGGTATCAGAGCTACAGGTTATGGTCACTGAAACAGATTAGGAGGGTTAGGGTACGAGTATAAGATAGGAGTCGGGTAGAACGGTTTAGGGTCAGGATCGCGTTAGGATACTTCGGCAAGCGTCGCGACGTTAATCGGTCTTTCGGCATATCGCACGAGTGGAAGTTCGAATCGTTTAAGGATTGGGCTATTAGCCCAATCGCGAACCCGAAGCGGCATAAGCTAAGTGGGCAGCTGAAGCTATCAGTTCGGGGGACGTTATCTCGAGATTTTTGCGTAGAATCTAGAATTTTCAACGATATTAGTTTCGAAGCGAACGTTTCGGAGATGGTATAAGAAGGTTAAGAATGCGAAGTGGGATGCGATTATATGCAAGAATTGGTAGTTGAGCGTAGTTGTGTATCCTTAATCGTCGATTCATTCAAATTCATTGCTTAAGAAATTTCTTATTCTTTCTTTGAATTATCGTCCTAAGTTAATTCCCGGTTGGTATCGTTGCTGAGGCATTCGTTGCACAGTGACGTTTCAAAAATCGAGAATGAATTGAGATCTTCTTATTTATTCAAGTCATTATGATCAGGCCGGTTTGGCAGCTAAGTATATTAGTGCTTAGTCGACAAGAGTGAGATTATGAATAATTAAGAATTTCTTGAATGTTTGCTTGATCAACCCTTGAAGTATCTATTAAAAAGTCTTTTATACATCAATTGATGATGAGTTTCGTGTCAGATTTATTCGAATTCAATCCCATTCTTTTAGAGATATATATATATATTTTCAGATGATATTTGATCCAGCTTTACATGAAATTTTTTGAAACTTTTGAATCCCTTCCATTTCCATGAATACTTGATTTATCTCTATTCTAGCCGAGATGAACAACCTATGGAGATTGGGGATTCAGGGACATTTTATGTTTGTGATAGAAGTCCAGTGGGACGCCACTGATTGTGTTTGTCACGAAAGTACTAAGGACGTACTAAGGATTGGCCATCCTTATGTACTATGGTGGTTAACCAAGTGACGAACGCAACCTGAAAATAGTTCAAAGATCATATTGATCACTCGGTTAAATTCCTTTATAAAAGTTTTGTCAAACAAACTCAGTTTATATTCATATTTGATACCCCATTCATTTTGTTGACCTCCTTTGTCGGAGATTCGATGATTTCAGAATTACTAGCAATGAAGAGATGTGAAGTTAGACGCGACGACGTCTTAAGTGATTTAACTACAATTATGCTAATGAAGAATTGGTTGTGCAAGTTTAAGAATTTGGTGACTAAGACAAATATGTCGTGTCAAATTGGATTATTTACTGAACCGATAAAGCATGGACAAGGTCGGAGGCTAATGAGAATGACAATAAATAAGAATGTATGATTGCAGATATTGTTAAAGGATGAAAAGAAAATGGTGATGAAAATGTTGGGTATGAGATGTACAATGCTGAAGAAAGATTGTTTTGGACATCTATTGAAGGGCAAAGACAGCAGAGAGAATTTCATAAGATTTTGAATGTGTGAACCATTGTTGGATATAAGATGTTAGAAATAAGAAGGATGACTTGGATAGAGCAGAGTGAAGTGAAACAGAATGGTTTATAAGAATTATCAAGAAGAAATAAGACTAAATGAGGGGTAAGGTGATTACGTGAAGTAAATAACTTATGAAAGCCAGTGTAGAAAGTCATGATTATCAAGGATGGTGAGAAGTTGACCAAGATGGAATGAAATGTCAATAAGGAGGAAGGCAGAGAAACCAGAAAGTTTCCAGGAGTGATTAAATAGTAGACGTATAAAATTTAGTCAAGAAAACAATGTAGAATCCGGAAGATGTGGAGTTCGAAGAGAAAAGGGGCACCGTAGTTTCCTATAGAATGAGAATTAGCAGAAATTAACGAGATCCCATGATCAGAAAATAAGATTTCGGGAGTAGAATCCTTAGAGATTTTATTAAGATAAATGTGGAAAGTTGTGGCTGTAGCCAGAAGGGAAGTGTGGTAACAAGTAACAAAGTCAGAAATTAAAGCTATGAGTTATAAGCTTGGAAAGATGGGAATTTTGCCGAAAATAGTATTACATTAACTTTAGCCGAAGTTTGAAAAGTGTGACAAGACTGCTTTTATGATTATTAAGAATATGAAATTTAATATGATTGTAGATCACATAACAAGATGATCGAAGATTCAGGAAGCGTATGCAAATCAATCGAGAGTGATTGTAGGAGTTTACAAGAAAAGGAATAAAATTTTGCATAAGAGTTCTAGTGTGAATTTCGAATGTTATGATTCTGTGGTTAATGATAGTGATGTTAAACGTTGCAGTCATAATAGGAAGAGTCAAATTCGAGGACTCGCCAAGTATGCAAAGTTATGATTTGGAAGGAACTCTGAGGATGCAAGGCAGTGAAGTCGTAAGCAAGTTTTAAATATGTTGTACCATAAGGAATTAGGTCGAAGCCAAGGTCATGGTTTGCTAATTGATTTTTTTTAAAAATTTTCAAAAATATTTTGGTTCCAAAAGGCTTTTTGATTAAAACACTATTATTTTAAATGTTTTCTCTTAAAATGATTTTCTAAAATATCTTTCAAAATGATTTTCAGTTGGTTCAAATGGTTTTAAATTGTTTTAAATCAACAAAATATTTGAGGCTTTCTTTTAAATGTTTTAGCAAAGCGATGTTGTATGAAGGTAGAAATTGAGTATTAAACCGAGTGGTGGTTGGCGCAAATGCCATGCGATAAAAGTTGAGCGTGTTGTTCGTGTTCAAATTGCAATTGGGAAAAGATGATATGAGGTTAATTTTCCAGGATAAGTACTCAGTGAAACAATGAGATGAAGGATGGATAGAAGTTTTCGATTATTCCTTTCTCAAGTAACATTGCACGTGAAAGAGGAGTAAGAACGATCGGGGAATTTCTTGATGTTCCTTTTCTCAAAGTTTTAATTGAGGAAGATTTTGCTTTAAAATATAACAATAAGCGATGATGCGTATTAAGTTGTATATGCGTGTTGTTAAAGCGGGAGCTTGTTGAGAATTGTTAAAGAATTGTATCATGATTGGTATCAAGTGGAGTTGTGACCTCAGGAATTGTTCTTGTATAAAGTGAAGTTACAGTCAAGGTGACGGATATAATAGCTTCCAAAGGCTACAAATATTCGAGGCTATGTTTCAAAAGATTGAGCAACCCAGACTATTTTATAAGATTGAGAATCGGGTCGTTAATTAAATTATGCTTGATGTGCATCTAAGGACGTATGTGTTTGGTTATAGTATTCGATTTCGAAAATGCAACTGAGAATGAACGAAATAATGTTAATTTTCCGGATTGGGTACTCGGTAAAATTTTAGGACTAAAGAAAGAAAGAAACTTTTTAAATATTCCCTTCTCGATTAACACAGTACTTGAAAAGTGGATTGGAAGCGATCAGAGGATTTCTTGAGATTCTTTTCTCGAAATTCTATTTGAAATCGTGTGGCTATAAGTAAAGCGTGGGAAACTATACCAAGTGTAGGTCGTTATAAATTGAGGCAAATTGCACGGTCGTATTATTGCGAAGGGTTGGCGCGGTAATATAGTTTTGATGCAGAGTATAGTTCATTATACGGAAAAGACATATTGATTTTCGCGGAAAGTTATTCATTGAAGGCTCATGGAATGAGCTTATAAAAGTATGAGAGGTTGTGATGGAATCCTAGAGTTGAAAGTGCAACCTGGGAAGTGGAAGTAAGATGTTTAACGAGAATTGTTACTCGAGTCCTTTAAATTGATTCTGAGGACAGAATCCTATTAAGGGGGAAAGGATATAACGACCTAGAATATTTCGATTTTTAATAATATTTATTTATTACAAATTATAAATTATATTATGTGAATATTGTTGTAAAGGTGAAATGTGTGTGAGATGCTGTTTATGTGATTATTTGATGATTTGGGTAAGCTGTGAAGATTGGTGTATTTTTATTTTTATTTTTTTTAGGATTTAAATATATTTAAATCATGCATTTTTGATCCTCTGTAAATTTTATAAAATTATCGGAGGAATTAAAAATCATGAAATCCTTTGTAATATTATCTTTATAATATTATTTAGTTTTTAAAATGGTTGGGTGAATTAATTTGGATGCTTGAGTATTTTAAAATGATTTTTAGAGTTTTATTGTATTTAAAGGATCAAAACTTTGAAAATTCATATTTAATTCATTTTTTATCCTAAAAATATTTTAAAAATATGTGTGTGCTCGTAATTTTATATTCGTTATTTTAAAAAATGAAAAGTTTAATTTTTCAAATGTTTTATTTAAATGTGATTTATAGAAGTCGTTTATTTAAGTGTATTTGGGCCGAAAAGAGGGTAAAGTGGTAATAAGAGTATATTGGGCCAAGCCCAATATAACACAAAGCACACACCGACAGGAAAAAAAAAAAGAACAGGGAGAGAGAAAAAGGGAATTGGGGGAAGAAGGGAATTAGGGTTCTTGAATTGAATTGGGGGTTGATTGTTAAATCAATTGGGTGATATATATATATATATATACATACATGTGTGTGCGTGTATATATGTGTGAGTGGGTGCTGGTGCGCAAGGATATGTGCACGTGTGGAGTGTGACAACAGCAGGGGGAGGTCGGAGGCGATGCCGCCGGCTGTGGCAGGTCGCGGTGGTGCAGGTGATGGCGGTGTACAACAGCAGTAGAGCTCTTGCAGGTCGAGAGATGGTGGGTATGTGTTGTATGCAATATATGTATGGTTACTGTGTGTGTGTCCAGCGAGATGGAGGGGCTGGAGAGAGAGAGAGAGAGAGAGAGAGAGAGAGAGAGAGAGAGGGGGGGGGGGAGGGAGAGAGAGATTCTCGCGGAAATTGGAAATCGGAAAAGGTATAAATTTTTATTTTATTTATTTAATTTATTTTCCGATGTAAATATTTAATTTGCATCTTAGATTAAATTGTGTTAATTGTGGTAATTTAATTAGTTGTAAATTTCGATATAGTTTAATTGTTGTAATTTAATTAGTTTAATTGCTAGTTTCATATGTTAATACTCGTAATTAGAATATATTTGAATTTCGAGAATATTGTGGTAATTTAAATTATTTTAAAGTGAGAGATTATTGTGTTAATTTTAGTAATTTAATTCGGAGAGTTTTGTTAAGTATAATTGTTGAGGTTAATTGGGGGCCCGATTAATGTGCGGGTTAGTAATTATGAAATGTTTATTGTAAATTGCTAAGTGTAATGGTGGGAATTAATTTATGGTCGTTAGTGGGTAATTATGAGTTGCTAGTTGCATATGGTGTCCGAAGTGTATATGTGCTAAGAGTTTGTTTTAGTTACTAATTATTATTGTCGTATAATGTTGGAATTTACATGAGTTTGTTAATTGTAAATGAGTTATATGGATTGAATGTTGTAGTCGAGTTATAGTATCGGTTAAATGCTATACTTGTTAAATATTTGGAGTCGAGTATGTATTGAGAATTGCTCAAGCAGTATATTTCGGTTTAAATGTTATTTATTAAAGATTAACTGTGAGGTTCATTTTATTATGTGTTTATCTGCGAGGAGTTGCAATGAGATCACAAGTCTTAAGTGCCAATATTTAAGAACTTGTGTAATTCTCTACAACTAATTCCTCGGGCTTACGAATATCAATGATTAACTATCACGAGTATAATTAATATACTTGAGTGATGTGATCATTGATATAGCGTAAGTAATAGTTAGTGCTAGGGGTTGTTCCCTAGGGCCTACGAACATCAATGGTTGATTGTCACGTGTATCATTAAAATGCGTGAGAAATACGATCATTGGTGTAGCGTAAGTAGTAGTGTAATATAAATTACTTATGTGCTAGTTGCCGCATGTTCGGGCGGGTACTTTTCATTAATTGTTTACTTTTATATTGCTGCAAGTTGAGGCAGCTTTATTTTTGTAAAAGCAGGGTTGAATTGTTTTTTGATTGATATTGAGGGGTTGTGCCCATAGTCCGATAAACGAATACTTCATGCCGAATTTTTTTAAAAATCCCCTGCAAATCTATTTAAAACTTATTTAACTTATTTAAATTCAATGATTGAAGGTGTGTTATGATTACTAAGGGTTTAAGTATATGTATCAGTGGATTATTTCAAGAATATATTGTGAGTTTAAATATTAAGTGGTTGTTTTGTTTTGAAATGGTTATGTGACGTGTTTATGTGACTTAGTTGATTATAGTGAGACTATTATGTGAATATGAATGATTATGTCTATAAGTATTGTATATGTAAGCATTATAGGACGCGCATGGGTAGAATAGAGCAAACGATAAGTTTTGCTTGAGTTAATACTGAAATAGTATCTGACCTTGTAAAGGTTTGAATAGGAGACATGGCCAAGAGCGGTGCACGGGTAAAAAGAAAGACGAATAGAAGGACAAGTATCAAAGCCGACGGATGTATTGACGTGGAAGTTAGTGAGTTACAAAGTAGAAATGGAAGTAGGGCCAAATAAAAGGCTAGCAAGTAAAGAAATGTCGTGAAACTGAGTTATGGATCGATGTTAAGGTCGAGAACTCCGTGAATCGAGGCAAGTGTTTGCTCTTCACTTATCTTTCAAGTGATGCAATTCATTCCTTTTGTCGTATAATGTAGTTTGGTCAAATGTGTTTAGAAAATGATATACTTCCCAGTTAGCATGGAAATGTTTATTTTCCCTACCCCTAATTCGAATACCAAGTTTTTAAAAGAACTTAAATATAATCTTTCCCGCTTAAATACTTTACTCAAGCTAAGGCATTGGATTCCTCAACTGAATTGTTAAATATAATTGATGAGTTTTAATCAGTGTTTAAGTGTTTCAGGGAGTTATCAGAGTTTAGCTGGAAGCAGTCAGAGTTTAGTCAAACTCTGACAGTTGGAAGCTCGACAGAGTTTGTTATACTCTGTCTAGAGGAAGCGCGTCTACTGTTCAACAGTGATTGAAGATTAATTATGGAAGCGATATCTTTGAAGATTGGATAGCTATCAAAGAGATCGAGTTGACATAGGAGACGTGTGACAATCTGTAATTGATATCATTGTATAGCTGATTATTAGGAATATCAATTAGAGATTGTATCGTAGCTGTATGGTATATAAATACAGATAGGTTAACCCTAGAAGGGTATCGATAACGAACTATCTTTATTGTAACCTAGCAGCTCTTTGTGATATTTTACATCACGAAGAGGGTTTGAAATACAAGAAGTTTTTAAGTGCATAAACGTTTTTACTTGTTAATCTCTCATACAAAGTTGATTATTAATTGTGTATTCGGCCTAACAAGTGGTATCAGAGCCAATCTGTTACTTTATTACAGGTTAAGATCCAAACACAACAATAATCATGTCAGAAATTCCTACACCAACACCTACTGTTTCTGAAAAGGCTCCTACTACTGTGAGTCGTTATGAACCAATCAGGGTTCCTATTCTGAGGCCATTAGAGTATGCTATGTGGAAGGTCAAGATGACTATGTTTCTGGAGGCTACAGATCCAGAATATCTTGACAGGATTTATGAAGGTCCTCACAATCCTACAAAGCTATCTGTTGCAGTTGCTGGTGAAGCAGCAAAAATGGTTCCAAAGGAAAAGAAGGACATGACTCCTGAAGATCTATCATCAATTGCTAAGGATGCAAAAGTTAGGCATTTACTGCATAGTGCTTTAGATAATGTTATGTCTAACAAAGTCATTAACTGCACCACTGCAAAAGAGATATGGGATGCTCTTGAAGTCAGGTGTCAAGGAACTGCAGCTATTAAGAAGAATAGGAGAAACATACTCACACAAGAGTATGAGCATTTTGAGGCTAAACCTGAAGAGACCATGACAGAAACATTTGATAGATTCTGTAAACTGATTAATGATCTGTCATTGGTCAACAAAGAGTATGATCTAAAAGACTCGAATCTCAAGTTTCTTCTTTCTCTACCTGAAAAGTGGGATGTGAAAACAACCACTATTAGAGACAACTATGATCTTGCTGAAACAGAGATTGATGAAATCTATGGACTGCTCAAAACTCATGAATTGGAAATGGAGCAGAGAAACAGGAGATCAAGCAGAAAAGGAAAGTCTGTTGCTCTTAATGTTGAAGAGAAGCCTCAGAAGAAAGAGGCAACAAGAAAGAAAATGAAGGGAAAAGCTTTGGTCATACATTCAGAAAGTGATTCACCAAACTCTGATTATGATTCAAACTCTTCTGAATCATCTGACTCTGAGGATGATGAAGAAGAAATGAGAAAAATGGCTGTGTTGATGGTGAAGACTTTCAAGAAAATGGGCTTCAAGAATTTCAAGAAAGGAAAAAGGTTTTCTAGGGATTCAAATGAAGACAGGAAAAGCTACAGGAAGTCTGATAAGAGAGATTCTAAAGGGAAGAAGGATAAGTCTGAAATTCAATGCTACAAGTGTAAGGAGATGGGTCACTATGCTCCTGAGTGCAAGAAGGGTAAAACTGGAAGGGTACTCTACACTAAAGGCAGAGATTGGGCAGATACTTCAGATTCTGATGAAGAAGTGAACTATGCTCTCATGGCTACTACTGAATCAGAATCCTCTGAAAATCAGGTACCTCTAACTACCTATGCTTATAATATTGATGACATTGCTCAATTAAGAATTTTTCTTAAGTCATTGCATATAAGTTATAGGGATCAGACTTTAGAAAATGAGAGGATAAAAGCTGAAAATTCTGAACTTAAAGAAAGAAATAAACTTGTTGAAGAGAAACTTGAAAACATGCAACAAGTTCAGAAAGAGAGAGATGATGCTGTTTGCAAAGAACAGATTTTGCTTCAGAAATATAAACAACTTGAGTCAGAGTTGGAGGAAGCAAATAATAAAATTAGGACTTGGACTAATTCTGGAAAGGACACTCAACAGATTTTTCAAATGGACACTGTTGGTCTAGGTTATAATGAGGGAGATGAACTTAGATTTCAAAATCAAGTTAAAGTCAGAACTAAATTTGTTCATGGAACCAGTAAATTTTTGTTTGAAAATGAAAAGGAAGCTGTCAAAAGAAAACCAGTAAAAACTAGTGTTAAACAGGTTAACATTGGTTCAATGACAGATAAACAACTCAAACATAAACTGAAGGAGTTAAAATCTGTTGAGAAAAAGAAAGTGTCAAACAAGAACAGAAATGGAAAAGTAGGCATCACTTCAGGAAATAAACCAATGCTTGCTAGTTATGCTCCAAGAAAGACATGTCATAACTGTGGTAGTACTAAGCATCTTGCAAATTTCTGCAAGAAAAATAAAAATATAAATTCTTTACCTACAAAGTCTGAGGTAAAGAAGGATTTTGCTAGAACTAAGCCACAGACTTTATGCACACACTGTGGAAGCACTTGGCATTCCATCTATACTTGCAGAAAATATCATGCTATCTATCATAATAACTATGAACTGAAACCCAATCTGAAATGGGTTAAAGTTGATACTGCAAGTGTAAACACTGATACTGTTAGCTCAAACTCTGATAATGTTAATTCCGCTGCAAAAGCTAACAAAGTTAAGAATGCAAAAGGATCCAAGCAAGTCTGGATCCTTAAAACTAATCCTCAGTAATTGTTTGTGATTGCAGGGTAACAGGGAGGCAACCCTAGTCGTGGACAGTGGATGTTCAGGACACGTGACCGGAAATAAAGCCCTGCTATCAGAATATGAGGAGAAGGCTGGCCCAAAAGTTTCCTATGGTGATGGCAATATAGGAAGAACATTGGGATATGGCAATATCAATCTTGGAAATGTCATCATCAACAATGTAGCTCATGTCCCAGGACTCAAGCATGACTTGCTATCTGTGAGTCAAATCTGTGACAAGGGATATCATGTAGATTTTCAACCTGAATATTGTGAAGTTATCAGCAAATCTACAAGAAAGGTTGTTCTAGTTGGTCACAGGCAAAACAACATTTATGAAATCAAGCTTTTGATAGACTTTGTTGGAAAAGCTGTTTGCCTGTCTACAAGAATGTCTAGTGAAGAGAGTTGGAAGTGGCACAAGAAACTCTCACATTTGAACTTGAACAACATCAATGAATTGATCAGAAAGGATCTTGTAAGAGGAGTCCCAAAGACCCTGTTAAATGTTGATGGCCTATGTGACTCATGTCAGAAGGCTAAACAAAGGAAGTCATCTTTCAAGAGCAAGACAGAATTTTCTATCACTGATCCCTATCATCTTCTGCATGTTGATCTATTTGGTCCAGTAAATGTTATGTCTATTGCAAGGAAGAAATATGCTTTAGTCATTGTTGATGAATACACTAGATTCACTTGGGTGTATTTTCTAGCAAAGAAGGATGAAACTGCATCGACTCTGTTGGAGCATGTGAAGCTTCTGGACAAAGGATCAAGCAACAAAGTCAGAATCATCAGAAGTGATAATGGAACTGAGTTCAGAAATGCAACAATGGAAGAATTCTGCAAAGACAATGGAGTGAAACAAGAATTTTCAGCACATGGTACACCACAACAAAATGGTGTAGTTGAAAGGAAAAATAGAACCTTAATTGAAGCTGCCAGAACTATTCTTGATGAAGCAAAATTGCCAACTTATTTCTGGGCAGAAGCTATTCAAACTGCTTGTTTTACTCAAAATGCAACACTGATCAATAAGTATGGGAAGACACCATATGAGATGGTGAAGAAAAAGAAGCCTAACCTGAAATACTTTCATATTTTCGGGTGCAAATATTTTGTTTTGAAGACTCATCCAGAACAGTTGACCAAGTTTGAGTTAAAGGCAGATGAAGGAATTTTTGTTGGCTATCCACTGTCAACAAAGGCATTCAGAGTTTACAATCTGAGAACTAGAGTGATCATGGAATCTATACATGTTTCTTTTGATGATAAGAAGATAACTGGACTTGAAGACAAAGATGAATATGATCAACTGAACTTTGAAAATGAAGTTTTAAACACTGATGAAGGAAACTCTGATGAAACAATTCTGACAGACTCTGTTGAAACAAACTCTGAACCTCTACTGGTAAATTCTGGAGAAACTTCTCAGTCACAACAAAGGGGAGAACCAGTTGAGGGGGAGCATGATCAAGATGAAGACTCAAACACTGATACTGAGTCAACTGAAAAATCTGGATCAAACTCTGATGCTTCAAACTCTGAAAATTCAAATTCTGACTATGGGCTGTCAAATTCAGGGGGAGTCTCAGAAAACGAAGATAGATCACAACAAAATCAGGAGAGCATGGATCAAGGGGGAGGATCACATACTGATAGAAGTCATTTGCCTTCTGCTAGTAAATGGACTAAATCACATACACCTGATTTGATAATTGGTGATCCAGATGCAAAAGTAAAGACAAGAAGTGCTAATGCAAGTGAATGTCTGTTTCATGCATTCTTGTCTAAAAATGAACCAAAGAAAGTGGAAGAAGCTCTTCAAGATGCAGACTGGATAACAGCAATGCAGGAAGAGTTAAATGAATTTGAAAGGAATGAAGTTTGGACCCTTGTACCAAGGCCAAGGAACAGATCTATTGTGGGTACTAAATGGGTTTTCAGAAACAAGACTGACAGTGAAGGTGTTATCACAAGGAACAAGGCTAGACTGGTAGCAAAAGGCTATTCACAGCAGGAAGGAATAGACTATGATGAAACATTTGCTCCAGTTGCAAGATTGGAGGCAATCAGAATTTTTCTAGCATATGCCTCTCACAAGAAATTCAAAGTGTTCCAAATGGATGTGAAAAGTGCTTTTCTGAATGGAAAGCTTGAAGAAGAAGTGTTTGTTGAACAACCACCAGGATTTGTGGACCCCAAATATCCAAATCATGTCTACAGGCTAGATAAGGCACTATATGGACTTAAGCAGGCACCAAGAGCATGGTATGAGACACTTGCTCAGTTTCTTCTAGAAAGTGGATTCAACAGAGGAACAATTGACAAAACTCTGTTTTATTTCAATCAAGGAAGTGGCCTCCTTTTAGTTCAAATTTATGTTGATGACATTATTTTTGGGTCTACTAATGATAAACTCTGTAAGAAGTTTGCCAAGCTCATGCAGTCCAGATATCAAATGAGCATGATGGGAGAGCTTAGTTACTTTCTAGGCCTACAGGTGAAACAAACAGAAGATGGAATTTTCATTAATCAAGAAAAATACACCAGAAATCTTCTCAAGAAATTTGGTATGCTTGACTGTTCATCTGCATCAACTCCCATGGCAACAGCAACTAAATTGGACAAAGACACAGGAGTTTCAGTGGATATGACAAACTACAGGGGCATGATAGGTTCTCTTCTATACTTGACAGCTAGTAGGCCGGACATCATGTATGCAACCTGTCTTTGTGCAAGGTTTCAGGCAGATCCTAGAGAGCCACATCTGACAGCTGTGAAAAGAATCTTCAAGTATCTCAAGGGCACCATAACATTAGGTCTGTGGTACCCTAGAGAATCAGACTTCAAGCTACTTGGGTATTCTGATGCAGACTTTGCAGGCTGCAAGGTAGACAGAAAGAGCACTAGTGGAAGTTGTCAATTTCTTGGTGACAGACTTGTTTCCTGGTACAGCAAGAAACAGAAATCAATCTCCACATCTACAGCTGAAGCAGAGTATATTGCAGCTGGTAGCTGTTGCGCACAGATCTTATGGATGAAGAATCAATTGCTGGATTATGGATTGAGGTACAGTAATAAACCTATTTACTGTGATAACCAAAGTGCTATTGCTATGACAGGTAATCCAGTACAGCATTCAATGACCAAGAACATCAGCATAAGGTACCACTTCATCAGAGAACATGTGGAAGAAGGAAATATTGAACTACATTTTGTATCTACAGAACAACAGCTTGCAGATATCTTCACTAAACCATTGAGTGAAGCTACATTTACAAGACTGGTCAATGAACTAGGAATGGTCTCTGGTTCTGACTAGGAATGTTGGTTAGATTCAAACTTTATTTATGTGATGTATTAATCATATTTCCTGATTGGTTAAATGCTAAGTGTACTCTGTTGATTAAACTCTGTTATGCATACTCTGTTAAACTCTATCAGACAACTTGTCATCCGTTGATTGTAGGTCGCATCAGTTGATGACTAACTGAACTGTATCCGTTGATATTATATGGTCTTATCCGTTGATAGTTGTATTATATGGTCTTATCCGTTGATGGTTGTACGGTCTTATCCGTTGATGGTTGTACGGTCTTATCCGTCGATGGTTGTGTTATGCAGTCTCTAAACTCTGTCAGCATGTCTGTATGTCATACACTGTTAATAAGTTTGATAAACTCTGTGAACTCTGAGTTGATTTTTGTCTAAATGAAAACACCAATGAAGAAATATGTATGAAGCATGATTCTCAGCAATTAATCATGAATCTTCCTGAGTTATGGTGATCTAATCTTAGATTGTGCAGAAAGTTAACACAGCATGATACTGGCTCATATTTATAGCATCTCTTAGTTTATTTTGTCCTAAACTCTGAGTCTATAAATACTGTGTGCATTACCTTTCAAGAAAAACTACTGATGTTGATGAACTCTAAACTCTGTTAGTTATGCTCTGATAGAATAAAATGTTTACTGCAATACCCCAAAGAAAATGTATATAGGTTGTTATACTCCTTTGAGATTATGTTGGATACTAGGATGACCCAGGAACCTATTGGTATATAATATGTGCTAAAATTCTCTGATTTTTGGTGACTAGTCAAATACTAGGATGACCCAGGAACTTATCAAAATGATAAGGGCTAAAATTTTTGAATTTTTGGTGACTGGTTCCAACCTCTGATTACTGGAATGAAAAAAAAAAATTAATTAAAAAAAAAATGAAAAAAAAATGTATATAAAGGGGGCATAAAATAAAAGTTACTGTATATAGTTTGATTACTTCAGAGTTTAGCTTTCATCATACAGTCAGTGTTTACTATGACAGTTTGTGCATCCAGTGTTTATTGATTTACTTTATGGATTTTATGAAAAATTAGATGCTCTAAAAATTGACTTAGTAAACTCTGCTTCACACACACAAATATTCACAACTGTGCAATTTATGAAAGGGTTTCGGTGATAAAGTTGGAGAATTGACAAACGCTGTTGATTCGTGATTTGTACTCCAAGGTAAATTTTCACTTGGACAATTTGAAAGTCTTGGAGTAAGTAGGGTTTTTGACAACTGTTAATCAGTGGATAGTTGATATTGATAATAAGAAAGAGATTACAAGCAAATATTACATCTTTTTGTTCTCTCTATCTGCTAATCTATTCAACAGGAAAGTAAAAGGTCCGTCCACACCATTCCATTGTTAGCAAAAATTCCCAGATCCCATCTTTGCCACTTTATTTGGGTGGAAGTTGAAGGGATAAGGTTATTTTTGCTGACATATTCATTAACAATGGTTGGTGGTGTTGGATGAGGATGCCTTCGAGGAGAGCCATGCCAATGTTGCTTGGAGGGCAGCATCGATGTCGATCACCCTTGCAGGTTTCTCTCTCTCGAGCTCTTCCAAACCAGCATCCATTTGCAGCCACAGCGTCTCAAGCTGCCTTTCCCACTCAAACGCTTCAAATTCTTCACGCGTATAGCTGAAGATGTCCCTATTCTCGACAAGATGAAGGTTCTTTTCTTTGATGGTAAGGTTGGCCATTGTTTTTCAAGAGTATTTGGTTTGAAGGGTTTGTGATTCTACAGGGGAGACTGAAAGGTTAAAGGTTTAATGAAATAATCTGAGCAAGTCTCTAGGCCTTAAATAGAGATGGGTAAGAACGAAGTTCTTAATCGCTTCGTATTCTGGTTATTAAAGGCAACAGGTAAACGCTTCAAATTCTGATTTCACTTGGGTCCAGATATTTTTAAAAAGAGTATTATTTGATTTTTGTTTAAATCAAATATTTTAATGTTTTAATTTTTAATATACTCTTCTTAAAAATAGGCGCACGTGACCCACTTGCCCTTTAATGTGTCCCACTTACCTATTATCGTGTCCCACTACACATTAATCAAGGAACTGATGAGTGTTTGTTACATAAGAGATTGAGTTTTTCATTACTTTAATCACTTTTGTGTCCAAACGATTTTACTTTATTCTTACTCTCACAGTTTTCTTATTTTTCTCTTGGGCACTCACGCAAACACCTTTTCTACATACATATCTCGTGGAAATTCTTGCAAATTTCTTAACTCAATGGCATCTAAAGCATTCACTGCTCTTGGTTTACGGTTTGTTCCTAACAACTATGAAGCTCCACTCTATCATCAACGCGTTCCAGAATCGTTTCATCTCATGCAGAACTTCTTGAGGGATTCAGAGATTGGACAGGCTCTGATTGGACCTGCTACTCTTTCTGCATCTCAAATTGCTTCATTCTGGCAGAATTCAGTTTATGAGGATGGAGGAGAGAGTGGAACTCCTACCATTATCTTCACTTACGAAGACCAAGATTATGTGATTACTCCACAGACTGTACGAGATACAATGGGTTTTGACACACATACTTCTTATACTCTTGTTAATGAAACTTATCTGAGAGACATGCTACAAGAGATAGGTTACATGGAATCTCTTGACAAGCTTGGCAGTATAAAGCGACCAAATCTCAGAAAGGAATGGAATTTCTTCTTTGATTGCATAACAAGGACGTTCCAGAAGAAAGTCACAGACTGGGATGCCATTCCAATGGATAGTCTCCAAATCGGGTATTCTCTGCTCTATGGTACTAATTTTGATTTTGGTCGACATGTTTTGATGAGCTTAGGTGATAAATTGTCAGAGTCTACCACTGTTTATTATGCTCGTTTCTGTCAAATGTTGTTCAATGCATGTGTACCTGGTCTTGAAATTGATGACACTGATGCAATTGATCCTTTTAGAGTCAATAAGCGAATATTCTCTGATATGACTAACAAGGATGTTGGTAAAGAAAATCTCCCTGCTTTTGTCATGCCTCTTGCTCTACAAAATTTTTTTAATCAACCACAAGAACCACAACAACCTGAACCACAACAAGATCAACAAGAACCACAACAAGCTGAACCTGAACAACAACAACAACAACAACCTGAACCACATCCTGAACCTCAACCAGAACCAAACACTGACTCACCTGCTCAGTCAGCAAACTCTGATTCGCCACAATCTCCATTAAATTCAAAGTCTAAATTTCAAAGAGTTAAGAAAGCAATTGCTGAACGACATGCAAGTCTAAGGCAGGCGGAAGAGACAAAGAGAAAATCAAAACGGAAATCTCCTGAAGTTGTTTACACTAGAAGGGGGAAAAGAATGAAAGCTCGAGCAAACATGCCTAAGTCACCACCTAGTGAAGAGGATTCAGATAATATACCTCTAGCGAGACGAAGAAAATTGATAATCTCTGATTCTATGGATGAAGATATTGAAGCTCCAGAGGTTGCTTCACAGCAAATACCTCCTGTTGAGGTTGAGAAAGATGACATACCTGCAGAGGATGTAATGCCTGCAGAGGATGAAGTGCCTGCAGAAGACAAAATGCCTGCAGAAGAGGATGCAAGAGATGGTGTTTCTCCGATAAATGATATTCCTGATTCATTTATGCCATTCTCTGATCCTATCTCTGATGTTGGTGTAGCTGATCAACCTACGGATGTTCCTCTTGAAGCTGTGGCATCTCATACTGAGATAATATCTGATGCTCACCACACTGTTGAAGAAGGTGAAGAAATTAATCAGGCGACCAAAGTCACTTCTCATTCAATGCCTGTTGCTGAGCCTGAGCAACATGGAGAAAATCCTGAAAAGCCTACAGAAGATATTGCTAAACCTATGGCTGAAGATGAACCAGTTAAAGCTACAAGTGTTGAAGCTGAAGGTGACAGTAGTGTAAACTCTGATACTTCTCTGAGTGCACCAGTACAAACTGATGATAAACATACACCTTTTTCTCAACCTTGTACTTCTCATCAAGTTGAGAGAGCACAATTTGTCAAGAATGCTGCTGAATGGTACAAAGAAGATTGTATTTTTCCACCAGGCAGAGCAGCTAAGTTTGTTAAGCAAAGTGCTGATACTATTTCAAATCCAGAGATTCTTTCTTGCTTGAAAGCAACTATAGTTCAAGTTAAAACTCTGGATAGACGATTTGATGATACTAATTTGGCAATCACTGCTTTGCGAAATGAAGTTGTAGTTAGAGAGATGAAGATGGAAAGAGATTCGAAACTAGTGACCACAAAATTCTCTAAATCTCAAGATAATCTCTTTGCTAGGCTGGCTAAAGTTGAAGAGAACCAGTCTGATTTATCTGCTAAGATTGATTCTATTGCTACCTCCCTGGAATTAATTACTTCTATCCTTATACCTGATGATGTCAAAAAGGGGGAGAGAGTTGTCAGAAGGGATAGTGCTGGAGATGGAGGGGCAAGTAACAAAGGAAAGAAAAAGGCTGAAGAGGTTCAAACTCTGAGAACTAGCAAGTCATCAAAATCACAGTCTGTTGGGAGAAATACTGATACTCAAGGTACTTCGAGGACCAAGAGTTTGTTGTTATCTTCTGATCCACAAACTGATGAAGAATTGGCTGCTAAGCTGTTCATTGAAGAGAATGAGGAAGGAGTTACGATTGAGGACATTGAAGCCGAGGAAAAGAGTTTACAAGAAGAACATCTTAGAGCTTTAAAGTATGATAAGGTACAAAGAGGAAAAGCTCCTAGACCTGTTGTTAAAGGTGTTGTGATCAGAGAAAGGACTGATGTTAGTCAAAGTTCTCGGTTCTCAAAGGAAGAAATTGCAGCAGAGGCTAAACTCAAGCTAAAAGGTATTGAAGGTGAAAGTTCACAGAAGAAAGTTACAACTTCTGTTGCATCACAAGCAATGATCACATCTTTACACTCTTCACAGTTGAAATCTGTCTTTGGAAAAGGAACAATTCATGATCCAAATATGTTATCTGGAGTCTCAATGAATGTTTCTGATGGAAAGGCTTTATCTGGCAAGGTTGGTAATAATAAGGGTGGACTAGGTTCACATAGAGACAGAAGGCAATATACTGGTCCTAGAGATCCTTCTTCACTGGCTGTTCCAGGTCGTGGTGTTCCTCAAGAGAGTTTGGACAGACTGGAATCAGTGCAGTTGGTTCATCAGAAGAGTTTAAATAAGGATTTTCTTTTATACTTCATGGCTGATGGGACAGTATTCAAAGTTGGTGAGGATGATATTGGCTTGAAATGTTGGGAAGAACTAGAGTATGTTCTATATCTTCTCAAGGTGAATAGTCAAAGGACTCAGTCAGTTGCTAATGTGCTCAGACAGAAAATGACTCAGAATCTGGCAATCAGAGGACAGAAATACAATAGCAGATTTATTCCTAAGTACAGGGATTACAAGGGCAATCTCATTGAAATGAAGAAAGGTACTGCAAAGTTAAAAACTGATTTGGGAATCACAGTACTTGACTTCAATACACAGGCAGAAAAAGTCAGTTTTATCAGACTGGGTAATGAAATGAGAAGGAATAAGATTTGTGATCTTAGGGCTGCTATCTACCAAACAGATGAAAGTGATCCTCAACTAAGAGAAATCAAAGAAGCAATGAAGATTGAACTTGAAAATGCAGAAAGAAGATTGCTGATTGTTTATCTCAGAACCATGCCAGATCTTGAAATGATTAGAGATTAAGTTCTGTAAGAATTTTCTTATTCTCTATAGTTTTTATTAAGTAGAAGCTTAAACTCTGATTTTGTATAAACACTGTATTTATCTATTTGTTTTGACATCATCAATTACTGTCATTAACTTGTACATTTTTGCTAATGAACAAGTTGGGGGAGATTGTTAAATATAATTGATGAGTTTTAATCAATGTTTAAGTGTTTCAGGGAGTTATCAGAGTTTAGCTGGAAGCAGTCAGAGTTTAGTCAAACTCTGGCAGTTGGAAGCTCGACAGAGTTTGTTATACTCTGTCTAGAGGAAGCGCGTCTACTGTTCAACAGTGATTAAAGATTAATTATGGAAGCGATATCTTTGAAGATTGGATAGCTATCAAAGAGATCGAGTTGACATAGGAGACGTGTGACAATCTGTAATTGATATCATTGTATAGCTGATTATTAGGAATATCAATTAGAGATTGTATCGTAGCTGTATGGTATATAAATACAGATAGGTTAACCCTAGAAGGGTATCGATAACGAACTATCTTTATTGTAACCTAGCAGCTCTTTGTGATATTTTACATCACGAAGAGGGTTTGAAATACAAGAAGTTTTTAAGTGCATAAACGTTTTTACTTGTTAATCTCTCATACAAAGTTGATTATTAATTGTGTATTCGGCCTAACATGAATACTATTTCTTTTATTTTCTTCAAAAATGTTTAAAAGACGTTCTAAATAGAGAGAATCCAAGTTTAAATTTTCCACGGATACTTGTTAATAAAATTCTTGATTTTTCACATAATTTCTCCAGTGGACCCCTTTATGAAAATGTTTCCTTCAAACTGATTTGCGACTAACTATCCCGAAATTATTTTACAAATAATCGTTTAAACTACTTTAATCGTTTATGTCAGTTAAGCCTTGCAATGTGTTGAAAATTATATTAAAAGCGTAGTGCTTGCCTATGTCCTCGCTCTAGCGTAGAATTTCATATGTTGATAATCTGGCTGCAATTTATATCTCTTATCGTTGCCCAAGTCGATTTACTCTTTAATCAAGTTAATGACAATGTTCCTCAATACTCATATCTATCTTGTCGATACCTATTCGAATTATCGTTCTTTATATTCCCTGTTCCATTCATTATCGAACTTGTCGATATCCGTTGAATATTTTGATTATTCATTTATCGCCCTGTATTGTATCGAACTTGTCGATGCTAGAAGATATTGTTATTTCCTTATTGAATCTTAATTACGAGTTATTGTTGTTCTGGAACGTGAGTTTTCCAGTTGTTGGTTGGCAAAGGTTGTCGATTGTTCCGACACCTAGTGTGGATGATTTAGAATTGGAAATGTTTTTAAAAGTGGCCCTTGGGGCGTTAAACTCTTCGGGGTAAGACCAAATTCGTGGTCAAATGTTAAGGCCAATGTGTGCCATGGATCCAATTAAGGACATTGCTGTGTGCGTTTGTCCGGGGTTAGTGCGTGGCTGATCAGCAGCCTAACCTTGATGTTTTTTTTAAAATAAATAAAAATTCCAATTCTAATCTATACTCTGAAATTGAGATGTTTAGTTCTTGACTCCTTGGAAGTCTGTTTTAATAATATTTCGATATCAGAACTCTTGTCAGTTCTAGTTCTTGATGCACCTTATGAAAGGAGGATTATTGGCCCTCGTGGCAATCGAAAAGTCGATGTAACTGATTCTTTCATAGAATGAGATGAAACTCTTTTGTTTATCAGAATTGTCATCGTTATTGAAATTGTTATCACTATTTACACTTGCTGAGCATTGTTGGCTCACTCTTGCTTTTGTTTACTTCTCCAGTGGTTAGAGATAATCAGAGAATCTAGTGGCCAGTTGGTATTGCTCTATAGACAGCGAGAAGAGACGTTCGAGTTATGGACTTTTTCAAATAATGGATTGGGAATTGTCAAGGTTGGATATGTAGTTAGACAGTGATTTGTCTATTCGTAAAAATTGTATAACATTTTTATTCTGAGGTTGGATTGTAATAAAATAATTTGATAGTTTCTTTCATACCATAACCTGTATGCGATCTTGGTTAAGGGGTTTTTATTAGTTTATGTTGTTTATATTCAGAGATGTATAATATTGTTTATAGTTAGTGGCCCCATATCTGTACCCCGGATTTTGGGATGCTACAAGTTGGTATCAGAGCTACAGGTTATGGTCACTGAAACAGATTAGGAGGGTTAGGGTACGAGTATAAGATAGGAGTCGGGTAGAACGGTTTAGGGTCAGGATCGCGTTAGGATACTTCGGCAAGCGTCGCGACGTTAATCGGTCTTTCGGCATATCGCGCGAGTGGAAGTTCGAATCGTTTAAGGATTGGGCTATTAGCCCAACCGCGAACCCGAAGCGGCATAAGCTAAGTGGGCAGCTGAAGCTATCAGTTCGGGGGACGTTATCTCGAGATTTTTGCGTAGAATCTAGAATTTTCAACGATATTAGTTTCGAAGCGAACATTTCGGAGATGGTATAAGAAGGTTAAGAATGCGAAGTGGGATGCGATTATATGCAAGAATTGGCAGTTGAGCGTAGTTGTGTATCCTTAATCGTCGATTCATTCAAATTCATTGCTTAAGAAATTTCTTATTCTTTCTTTGAATTATCGTCCTAAGTTAATTCCCGGTTGGTATCGTTGCTGAGGCATTCGTTACACAGTGACGGTTCAAAAATCGAGAATGAATTGAGATCTTCTTATTTATTCAACTCATTATGATCAGGCCGGTTTGGCAGCTAAGTATATTAGTGCTTAGTTGACAAGAGTGAGATTATGAATAATTAAGAATTTCTTGAATGTTTGCTTGATCAACCCTTGAAGTATCTTTTAAAAAGTCTTTTATACGTCAATCAATGATGAGTTTCGTGTCAGATTTATTCGAATTCAATCCCATTCTTTTATAGATATATATATTTTCAGATGATATTTGATCCAGCTTTACATGAAAATTTTTGAAACTTTTGAATCCCTTCCATTTCCATGAATACTTGATTTATCTCTATTCTAGCCGAGATGAACAACCTATGCAGATAGGGGATTCAGGGACATTTTATGTTTGTGATAGAAGTCCAGTGGGACGCCACTGATTGTGTTTATCACGAAAGTACTAAGGACGTACTAAGGACTGGCCATCCTTATGTACTATGGTGGTTAACCAAGTGACGAACGCAACCTGAAAATAGTTCAAAGATCATATTGATCACTCGGTTAAATTCCTTTATAAAAGTTTTGTCAAACAAACTCAGTTTATATTCATATTTGATACCCCATTCATTTTGTTGACCTCCTTTGTCGGAGATTCGATGATTTCAGAATTACTAGCAATGAAGAGATGTGAAGTTAGACGCGACGATGTCTTAAGTGATTTAAGTACAATTATGCTAACGAAGAATTGGTTGTGCAAGTTTAAGAATTTGGTGACTAAGACAAACATGTCGTGTCAAATTGGATTATTTACTGAACCGATAAAGCATGGACAAGGTCGGAGGCTAATGAGAATGACAATAAATAAGAATGTATGATTGCAGATATTGTTAAAGGATGAAAAGAAAATGGTGATAAAAATGTTGGGTATGAGATGTACAATGCTGAAGAAAGATTGTTTTGGACATCTATTGAAGGGCAAAGACAGCAGAGAGAATTTCATAAGATTTTGAATGTGTGAACCATTGTTGGATATAAGATGTTAGAAATAAGAAGGATGACTTGGATAGAGCAGAGTGAAGTGAAACAGAATGGTTTATAAGAATTATCAAGAAGAAATAAGACTGAATGAGGGGTAAGGTGATTACGTGAAGTAAATAACTTATGAAAGCCAGTGTAGAAAGTCATGATTATCAAGGATGGTGAAAAGTTGACCAAGATGGAATGAAATGTCAATAAGGAGGAAGGCAGAGAAACCAGAAAGTTTCCAGGAGTGATTAAATAGTAGACGTATAAAATTTAGTCAAGAAAAGAATGTAGAATCCGGAAGATGTGGAGTTCGAAGAGAAAAGGGGCACCGTAGTTGCCTATAGAATGAGAATTAGCAGAAATTAACGAGATCCCATGATCAGAAAATAAGATTTCGGGAGTAGAATCCTTAGAGATTTTATTAAGATAAATGTGGAAAGTTGTGGCTGTAGCCAGAAGGGAAGTGTGGTAACAAGTAACAAAGTCAGAAATTAAAGCTATGAGTTATAAGCTTGGAAAGATGGGAATTTTGCCGAAAATAGTATTACATTAACTTTAGCCGAAGTTTGAAAAGAGTGACAAGACTGCTTTTATGATTATTAAGAATATGAAATTTAATATGATTGTAGATCACATAACAAGATGATCGAAGATTCAGGAAGCGTATGCAAATCTTTCTTTATATAATTGATTTGTTACATGCTTAGGACTTGCGTTAGGACCCCAGTTGGTGACACTCATTATTTCCCTGTAGAATTAGGGTTGCACCAGGGGTCGGCTCTAAGCCCATTTCTTTTTGCTATTATTGTAGATGTTATTTCGAGAGGGATTCAAGACAGCGTACCTTGGTGTATGCTGTTTGCGGATGATATTGTGTTAGTGGCTGAGACGAGGGGGAGGTGAACGCGAAGTTGGAGAATCGGAGATCGACTTTGGAATCTCAAGGTTTGAGGGTGAGCCGGTCTAAAAAAGAATATCTCTGGTGCAACTTTAGTGGATAGACCAACGAGGAAGGGGTGGAGATAAGGATTGAAGATCAGGGTATACCCCGTACGGAGAGTTTCAAGTATTTAGGCTCTATCATCCAGAAGGAATGAGAGATTGAGGATGATGTCATTCACCGTATCAAGGCTGGGTGGCTAAAGTGGAGAGCAGCGTCAGGGGTGTTGTGCGACAAGAAAGTCCCTTTAAAGTTGAAGGGTAAATTCTACAGAGCGGCCATTAGACTTGCGATGCTGTTTGGTTCCGAATGTTGGGCTGTAAAGAAGGTGCATGAGAGCAAGTTGGAAGTGGCTGAAATGAGAATGTTGCGTTGGACGTGTGGTCGCACTATGTTGGATAAAATCCCGAATGAGGTTTTTCGGAATGAGTTAGAGGTCATACCCATTTCAGCGAAAGTTAGGGAAGGGAGATTGAGGTGGTTTGGCCACGTGCGTAGGAAGCAGGCTACAGCCCCGGTAAGAAGAGTCGAGAGAAAATCGGTTCAAGGAGTGAGGAGAAGAGGCCGACCGAGGAGAACGTGGGAGGAGCAATTGAGGTTGGATTTGAAGGCCTTAAACCTAGATGAGGACATGACCTTAGATAGGAGTTCTTGGAGACGTCGGATCAGAGTTGGTGAGTCTCCGTTAGGGAGTGCTTCAGTAGTAGAGAGTCTCAAGGTAGGATTTTCTAGGTTAGTTTTGGCATAGTTCTTTTTGTTTTATAGGTAGCAGTGTGTGTGTGTGTGGTCTATCTTGTGCAGGGGGTTCTGTGCGGAAACTTCATTTTGATTGGCAGAATAGGGTGCATCAAGGTTAGAGTAATCTCTAAGCATCTAAGGTAAGTCCCATGTGGAGTAACCCTTGGGCACAGGTATGGTTTCCCATTTTGTTCCCAGCTTTTTTAATTTTCTTGCATATATATCTTTCACTATTTGTCGTGCACTAAGCCGGGGGTCTTCACAGAAACAGCCTCCCTACTCCCAGAAGTAGAGGCATGGTCTGCGTACATCTTACCCTCCCCAGACCCTGTTCTGAACGGGATTTACTGGGTTTGTTTGGTTTGGTTTGTTTTTATAGGCTGAATCATGTTATTTATGTTTATGATATCAAATATGAATATTATTTGTTCATATTCTTAATTGTTATACTGAAATTCGTACATGATAAAATCTACAACTGAGGTTTGTTGTAAAATGCGTATCTGGTTCGTTTGTGATTGGAATTTGTTGATTCTTGACATTCTGGAAAGCTTGTTTCGATATCTACAAGTTTAGTCTGAAGCATATTTTTCAAAATCGGAGTCAAACTATGTGCAAAATCGCATTCTTTGTGACCCTTCAGATTTATGACGTGAACAGTTTTTTGAATGTTCTAAAATTCACTATAAATTGATCTTATGCCAGAAAATTTCTCATGATATCAATCTGGAAAGCTTGTGATATGATCGTTCGTTCTTAGTTATACCCATTAAATATTTTAATTGGTTTAATTGTCTAAACTAACTGACAAATATTCAGGATTGTTTATACTTATCAGCAGGGTTGTTTCATATTCAAAAATTCATATCTTCTTCGTTATATGTCGTAAAATTATTATTTTTATCAATTATGAAACCTCTGAGAATTCTCTTTAATTGTCTAGTTATAGTAAAATTGAGATCAAATGTTTTTCATTGTCTAAATTTGCCTTTTATGTAATCTGGTCCTGTATATTTTCTGTTGTGTTACTAGAACTTCAAAAATTCATAGCAAATTCATTATCTGTGCGTTTCTTATGAATTTTATCATTCTGAAGTCCTTGTTGAATATACTTTTATTCTCTAGTTGACCATTATTTAAAAGCCCAACCCATCTCCTGTTAAATTTGAATTAGTATATGTTGTGCACTTCGATTCTCTTGCAGCAATTAGATTTGTGTGTTTATTAGTATTTGATTCTTTGTTTTTCATTCTTATATCTTGGATATTGGTGGTTATCAGATTGTTCATTTATTCATTTGCTATCAGTTATTAAATAGTAAGTCAATCAAGTAAGTATTGTAGTAATATACTTATTGTAAGTAAAATATTTCTACGTGGTTAAGTTTTAAATTTTGATTACGGACTTTGTTTCTTTTTGTATAAGTGCATTAGTATAGTTAAGGTGTTTGCCTATTTGTTTAAATTTAGTTATTAAGTAGAATGTAAAATGTATTTAAGTTCTGGTCATACTGTTATTTGCAGGTTAAGATTACGATATCGAGGTAAGTTATTTTTCGTTGCTCACTAATGTTATAAATTCTGTTTTATTCTATTTCAAAATATCTGTTTGATTTGGTTATCGAAATTTTTGATATCAAAAATTTATTTTTAGAAAAGAATTATTTTAGAAATCCCGAGTTTTAGTTACGTATCGGATTATAGAATCCAGTCACTGGATATTGTGACATATAGAACTAGTTTACGCACGTTCCGGAACACATAGATACCTTGTCGAATTTGACTTGACGAGGGACGTAAACTAGCCCCCATCGAACTATAGAAGCCATGTCACTGGCATAGTGTGACCGTGACTTAGAACTGTGGGAATTAAAATATGAATGCACTGTTTTGAAATTCATTATCGATCTAAACTCTAAGAATTGTTTTAAATAATATTATTTTTGAGCCATTGGGCGATGGTTACTTGCTGGGCTTTGCAACTCATTGTTTTAATATATTTCAGGTTTCAATTTTCGGAAACTCATTGAGACTAAGGACGTGAACATTGTCGAATTTCTTGTCATTGGATTTGATACTATTTATTGTTGTGCTATTAGAATTAATTGTTTTGTTAAGTGTAAGATATTGATTTGAGAAGTTGTGGAGCTTATATTGACTTTCAGTTTGAAATTTGTAAAATTTGGATTTATTGATTGTAGAAAACAATTTTATTTTAGTTTCGGGTTTTTACAGTTTTGATGTTTTATGCTTAAGAGATCATGTTTAAGTGTTTTAATGGTTAGTTAACTCTGTAAAATATGAAAAATGGTGGGTGTTGGATTGTAGCCACACCACTGACCTTAGAGAAGTAAAAAGGTTGCTTGTTGAGGTTGTGGATGTATGGTATGCCCGGTGTGGCTTGGTTATGTTGTGACAAAATGGAAACGTTCGATTTATAGCCGTCGTAATGGCGAAATTTTGTTAGCCTTGAAATCAGTTAATACCCGAAACCATGAAATGATTTTTAGCATCACCACTGCATATAGTTACAAAGATATGGTTGTCTAGTTTACATGGTCGCAAGAATCGCTTTAAAAGAGTTTTCGGTTTAAGAATTATGCTAGTTTTAGTGAAAGCGGTTCGAAAGACTTTATTGCAGAAATGTAACTACTTTGATGCTAAGTTCGAGACCCTTAATAGTCGAATTAGAATGTCGTATATGGTGGTAAAATTCTAAGGACAGTTAGCAAGATGTATGCGAAGGTTTCGAGTCCAAAAGATTATTTTTCAATTTTATAAAAATGCGTTAGCCGAGGTTGCGTAAGTGAAAACCGCTAAGAATACGACTTAGAAACCAATGTCCTAATTGGTTAGAGATAACTTGAATTCGAGGATTGATTTCGAACCAAACTTATGACTTAAGTATTTGACGAGTAACATGGACTTAGGATGAATCTAGAGTGGGCAAGTAATGCCTTGGTTGTGTTTCGCTTACGTGTTTAAACATTGAGTTATAAGTGAATTATCTAGGGGATTAATCGTATGTTTTCATTTGACTTTGTCTAGATTGTCCGACATCGTCATGAGCTCCTACCACATCTCGAGTACCAGGCAAGTTTTCTAAACTTGTACTTTTGAAGTATTGTTGTATAATACTGCTTTTTGCCATATATAGTATTATACTGTTTTGCAATAAATGTTATATCGTGTTGACTTTGAATTTGATTTTGGTTTATATACTAGCTTTGAGATAAGTAGTTATAAACCGGTATACCTTGTAGCTCTAAATATAAGAGCATATTCATTATTTTCGACTCTAAATCGGGAGTCGGTATTTTGAGATATATAGATAGCCGTGGAAACCCGGAGGGACACCAGCGGCAGAATACTATGTATTTTGAGGATTGATATTACTAAACATTATTTATATTTCCAGAAAGTATTAATTACTTGGAAATGATTTGAGGAATGTTATTTGAATAGTACCTCATTCGAAGGTTATTATTTGAACATGATTTGATTTTGGCTTATAGACTAGATATGATATATTAGTTATAAGCCGGGTTTTGTAAAATTATGAGGGAACCTTACTTGAAAGCTGTTATTTATTTGTTTGACTTCCCGGTCATAAATCTTTTGAAACTATTCTTTTCACTCGCAACTTGGTTGTTATTCATCAAAATGAGTCTTTTTGTTACTTCCTCATCGTTCGAGGGGTAAGATTGTTGGAACAAGTCGATATCCATTAACAAGCAACTGCTTGGGAAATATTGGTGAATTTTCTTTTCAAACTAGATACGACTACTTTGTGGAGTCCTATCAACAAGTATTATACTTGGGGAAAGGGGGACAAACCCTGCGACTGATCATCGTAAGGTGGTGTCGTCTGGCACGACAATACTCCAGTATTAGTTCATCATCCAAATTTGGATATTTCCTGCAACACGTATCGAAGAGACTTCTCTCAGGTTGGCAGGGGTTTGAAAAGTGTTCAAAATTGATGTTATAATGAATCACCTTGTGACTTCATCTTTTATCTTATATTTTATGACTCTGATGATACCTTACATAACATGAGTTGTGATAAGGAAGATTTTGATATTGAATTACCTTTTAACTTCATCTTTTATATTATACTAGAATTTTGTTCATAGTATGAATATCGAGAGTTTGCAGAGATATTATGAAAATGATATTTGAAGTACTACAATGGTACTGTTTTTGGATATATTCCGATAAGGAAATACTTTCGGTAAAAAGATATTTTGACAATTATTGTCTTATACCCACTTTATTTTGGGTTTAAATTAAAGGTAGAATTATGCCATACTTTCATTACCTTGCTGAGCTATCGCTCACTCTTGCTATTGTTATGTATATATTATATAGCAGCGAAGCAGGATGCCAATGGAATGGCACATACCCCACAAGGCGTTTCCATAAACAGTTTCCAGCAGTGATCCCGAGAGTAGTACGAACCAGTCGAATCAGGCTGCAGTTTTTGGTATTCATCTTATGTATAGATATGAATGGTATGAGAGGATTGTGAGCATCAGAAGGCTAAGTTGGTAATGTAACATTACTTAGAAGTTGTATCAGTGACAGATTCAAAAGACATTTGGGTATTGTAATAAAAATTATTTATTCCGCAGTTGTTATATTGTGTCGTTTCTGAGACTCTAACCTGTGTGTGTGTGTGTGTGTGATATATATTGTGGGGTTACAAGAAGTTGAATTATGTAAATTACAAGTAATACAGGTAAGGCAAGGAGTAAATGGATCGTGACTACTCCAAATCCCAGATCCCGGATTTGGGGCTGTTACAGAAATGGTATCAGAGCGTCAGGTTAAAGTCCTCAGAAATGATAAGAGATCGAGTCTTACAATACCCTTAATAATAATAATAATAATAACTGGAGCTCAAACCGAGTTCGTAGTCGGGTTAGAGGACATGACCCTGACTGTTTGAGATGAAGCCCGAGAGGGGACTTCTTTTGGGAAACCATACTTAGGACTTCATGGTAAGTCACCTCGATTCGTACGAGTTATAGATAGTTGGGATTCTGAGATACCAGACCCTGAGGCCTTCAAGTAAGCATTTGATGTTGCTCTCCTTGAGATGGACGGAGACCCGATAAAGGAAGAGCCATAGGAGGATCTAGAGGAAAACCCCATGGAGGGTCAAGGGAAGAATCTTTAGAGGTCGATTAAGTGACGAGATGAAAGTTTAGAATCGTTCATGATTCATCAAGAGATATGACAAAGAGAATGGGGTAGAGTCTTAAGAGAAAATGAGATAGAGGCAGTATAACCAGTATCAGTGGATTGATTCAACTTGAACGAAACCTGTTACTCGTAGTCGGTTGTAGTTGCCCATAAGGAAGCGGTATACATAAGAACCAAGATGTTCAGATTTTCATGTACGATTAAGGATACTTAGTTACCTAGAATAGTGGGTAAATAGATTGATCAATTTCCCTGATTTTTGAAAGAAATTCAGCAAATTTTGGCAAACCTTGTCTTTCTGATTATCAGAGAATGTCACCGAAGAGAGTGGAGGCTAGAGCGAACCCAGTGGATTGGGTAAGATAGCCGCTATATGGGTTGGTGGACAGACCCTGATTGCTACAATTGATTGTAGAGATAAAATGATGAAGTTGAGATTGGACGGTAAAGGCAAAATATACTTAAGGACCAAGACAGATTGAGAAATGCCGGGATTGACTTAAATGGAAAGGCTATTATGCCAAAAATGTTAAGTTTATGTAGCACATGGGATTGATACGAGAAAAGGAATGTTTGGTATGAAGACGGTTATAATAGTAATTGGGTTTAAGCATATAGTTTCTAACGATCTTCTAGAGTACCGCCCATGCGGCAAGTGGAATTCGTCGTTACTATGGGCGACACCGGTATCAAAGTCTTCTTATAAAATGGAATGCTTGCTTAAGATGCTTGCACCTAATCGAGTAGAACTCCCTGCGATTGCAAATGTCGATGGTTGAATCATTAGTGA
Source organism: Saposhnikovia divaricata (assembly GCA_036435485.1). Taxonomy (NCBI): domain Eukaryota; kingdom Viridiplantae; phylum Streptophyta; class Magnoliopsida; order Apiales; family Apiaceae; genus Saposhnikovia; species Saposhnikovia divaricata. Next base: position 120,953,195 of record CM071599.1, on the reverse strand, counting down.
CTATTATGAGTCGGCAATGACGTAAGTATCGAGCACCTTAGGGTGTGTATTGAGAAGAAAAAGCTTTAGAATCGAACGATTATCCGTCAGAGGAGCCGACATAAAAAGGCATTCGTAGAGACCTTGGCAAAACCTCCCCAATCTATAATCTATCTTGGCCTCTTCTTAGAGAGAATTTCGATAAAAGATATGCTCCTTCTTCGAAGTTGTTTTATAACACTTGTGATAAACCATATTCAGTTTCAATTGTGCCAAAGGCTGTCACGATGCCTACTTTCAGGTTTTCGAAGCCCTGTAAAATGATGTTATTCAAGTTTTCACTTTTCTTCAAATAATGAATGACCCTATGGTGATACCTCACCACTTGCTTGTTGAATACCAGTATCTTTCAGGCTATCCTTTTCTTGTAAATCGCACCTCAGAATTTGTTCAATTTTTTTATTTTATTGTTATCCAAGGTGTCCATTCGAGAATTAATTGTTGAAAGACGATAATTAATAATTTGACTTTGAATTGCTTTCATACTTCTCAACTTCCACTGAGATGAACAACCCTATATTTATAGGGGCCACAAGGACTATCTGTCTGTGTGATAGAAGTCTGACGGGATGCCGTCACTTGTGAGTTGTGAAATACAAGAAGGATAATTACCTTTAGTAATGTCTTAATTGAGACACGCAACATTGAGTTCTTATGATCATATTGATCTCTCAGTAAATTCTCTCATCTCAAATAAGGTTACCTTAAAACTCATAACCTTATAATCACCAGTGTATGAAGTTTTCCTTGATATGGAAGCTATCTTTTCAAAGCTCCATGATTCTTGTTATCTTCATTGAATTCCAAGGGGAGGCCAACCAGGTCGAATAATTCAAAAATTCGCTGATAGGAATTAGATTCGCAACGAAATCGCCTATGACAAGAGAGGATCCCTAAGACGACTAAAATATCGGTGACATATCGATGAATTAGTTTATTCTCTCTCTCTCAAGGATATTATGATAGTGGAAAGTTGGTCAAGCGATATATGTGAAAGGAATAATGATGTACCTTGAAACTCCAATGATAACGGAGTCAGGTAGAAACCCCCAGAATTCCATGAAACCACTGACCCAATAGAGGCTAGAGTTTGGCTTAAAGAGATAGAGAAATCATATGGGATACTGAGTGTTGCAGAGAATCAGAAAACAATGTTCGTCAGTATCGTGACTTGGGAGAGATTTAGCTTGTTATTTTTAGGGAAATGTTTTCCATAAATATGTAGAGACCCAGATGGAAATAAAAGTTTCTAGAGTTAAAACAAGGAACCATGACTATGGCAGAGTGTGAGGCCAAGTTATCCGAGTTGTTGAGGTTTGTTCCAGAGTTGTGGACATAGAAGAGAAAAGAGCCCGTAGGCTTCAACTAGAGCTGAGACAATGGATCCAGAATCGCGTGGCGATGTTGGAATTAACAGATTATGCTACATTAGAACAAAAGGTATCGATTGTGGAAAGCTTGGACACGAGGCTAAGGAATGTCCATCTACTGGACCAACTATACCCAGAATTAATAAGGCTACATCCAACGAGCAACCCATGCCAGGACTTTCAAAATGACCTTACGAGGTGCCGTGAGAAACACGGACACAATAGCAGGTACCCTCCTACTTAAACTTAGTTGGTATTAACATTTTATTCCAGAACTGCTAAGTACTTTGCACCTCAAGATTGTGCATGACAATTAGACCTTAAGCTTGGACCCTAAGAGGGTGATTGCAAGTACAGATGGTCAATTGAGAAATTTTCCCATGAAATTAGCACATCCAAGTTGTGAACTAGAAATAAAGGGTCGACACTTTTAGTAGATTCGATTCCTTTCAAGTTGTGAGAAATTGATATTATAATAAGGATGGATTGGTTGGCACCCAATGCAGCCAATTGATTGTAAGGGAAAAGAGTAATAACTAAGGGATAGAGACAGATTCAGAAATTCTTGAATATAGTGCAGACTGAGAGAATATTACGCCAGAGATATGAAGCTTAATTAGCTCTTATAGTTGACGCCGAGAAAAGAGACACCAAGCATAAATGAAATTACAGCGGTTTTGGGAGGCTGTACAAGGTTTTAATGAGCTACCAGATATCGATTTGGAGGACATGATATTGAATATCGAATATTCAGGGTACAGTGCCGCATCTCCTGTTAGCCCCAGTGGGAATGAAAGAGTTAGCAACTCAATTACGAGAATTGCTGGGTAAGAGTATGATAAGACCCAGCGTACCCATGTGGAGAGCTGGTGTTGTTGCGAGAAAGAAAGATGTTAGCATGAGATTGTGCATCAAACATCGAGAGTTGAACGAGTTCAACATTGAGAATAGGTACTTTTGCAAATGATAGATGGATATTTGATCAGCTGAAGGATGCTGTGTATTTTTTTCCAAACTTAGTTAAGAACTGGATACCACCAGTTGGAAGTTAAACCCGAGGATATACCCAAGACTGCGTTCGCACTAGGTATGGGCACTATGAGATTTTAGTGATGTCATTTGGGTTGAATAATGCACCCGCGGCTTTTATGGGTTTAATGAATCGAGTGTTCAAGGAATATTTAGATGAGTTTGTTATTGTATTTATTGATGACATCTTGATATATTCAAAAAAAAATAGAAAAAGAGCATGATGTGCATTTAAGAATTGTTTTAGAGGTATTACGAGAAGAACATTTGTATGTCAAATTCTCAAAGTATGAATTCTGGCTTAAGGAAGTCCAATTTCTTGGACATGTGGTTAATATCCAGGGAGTATTAGTGTATCCCACCAAGATAGAGGCTGTTTCAAAATTGGGAGAGACCAACTATACCCATAGAGGTGAGGGGTTTCATAAGCCTGATAGGCTATTATAGGAGATTCGTGCAGGACTTTGCTAAGATAGCAGCACCATTGACACGACTTACGAGAAAGACTGAGAAGTTGGAATGGACTCCTAAGTGTGAGGAGAGTTTTCAGGAGTTGAAAAGAGGATGGTGTGAGCCCTGGGTTGGCCCTACCAGATGATAAGGAAGACTTTGTGATGTATTGTGATGCATCTCATAAAGGTTTAGGTGGTGTGCTTATGCAGCACGGTAGAGTAATTGTGGATGCATCCAGGCAGCTAAAAGATAAGAGACGAGATACCCCACCCATGATTTGGAATTAGCAGCGAATGTTTTCGCCCTAAAAGATTTGGAGACGTTATCAATGTGAAGAAAGATGTGAGAATTATATGGATCATAAGAGCCTCAAGTACATATTATGCAGAAGGAACTGAACATGTGACAAGCTAGACAACATTCCCCGCAAAAAAATTTCCCAAGAGACTCGACTTTCTTTCAGGGAGAGGAGAGATAAGATAATAAAGATTGACTGAATTCAAGAGGTAAGTTGGCTTTCTGTAAAATGATTAAGGAAGGGGCTGGAGCAGCAGGGATTGATAGTAGATAACATGAGATAGGAAAATGGCTAGAAGTAATATAGGGTTATGACAGTGAGATACACTACCATCTAGGGAAGGCCAATGTGGTGGCCGATGCCCTTAGTCAAAATGAGAAAGAGATGGATTCCGAAGGTTCGGGAATTGAAACATGAGATTTTACACAAGACCCACAGTCCGAGATATTATGTGCACCTAGACAGAACCAAAAAAGTATAGAGATTCAAGAGAATGTTATCGGTGGCCAACCATGAAAAAAAAAGAAATTTGGATGAAGATTTACCATTAATTGAGGTTGCTTACAACTTCAGTTACCATGCCAGTATAAGGATACCACCTTACGAGGCCCGGTATGGAAGGAATTGCCACTCTCCCTGGTTTTAGGAGGAGATGGACGAGAGAAAGATATGGGGACCCAAGTTAGTCCAACAAACCAGAGAGACACAAGATCTTGCCCGCAAGCGGCTAGTGTCAGCCCAGAACAGACAGAGACAATATGTGGACCAAGCCCACAAGAATAGAGATAGTACTGCTATTGACAAGCTAAATGGCATGTTGATGAATGACAAGCAAGTTTATGTTGGTGTATTTCTGTGCAAACAAGATAGAGAATATGAGGTTGGAGATTCGTGATGCTGAAAGGTATCCCTATGAAAAGAATTAACGAGATTTGGAAATGAAGGGTAGTTGAGCCCGAGATTCATTGGGCCATCTGTGAGTTTAAAAGCGTTTGGAAGGTGGCATACGAGCCAGCCTTACACCTCCAAACTTATAGCCGATTCATAACATGTTTCATGTGGCAATCATATGTCAATATACTATAGATGTCCGGCATATGATAGAGTACGAGCAGGTAGATATACAACCTGGTCTGACTTACGAAGAACAACCTGTGGAAATCACGGATAGAAAAGAGCAAGTGCTAAGAGACAAGGTTGTCAAACTAATAAGAGATTTGTGGAAAATCAAGAAGTGGAATAAATCCACCTGGAAGTTAGAAAGAACAAAGAAGGAGAAGTACCCCCAGCTATTCCTAAACTGATTCCGGGACGGAATCCTTTTAAGGAGGGGAGACTGTAATAACCGGAATTTTTGGTAGAATTAAAACTTTTCTTATCACGGTTAAATGCATCATTGAATAGTGATTTTATGGATGAATAGTGATTTTTGGGAACCAAGAAATTTTTCAAGCCACCCTATGTACGAGACATGGTATGTATATTACGAAGTCATATTAGTGATTCACGGAGTAAATAAGTGTATGTAAAGACGATCGGAACTCAGAAAATCCAAAGTTTATTTTTATGGAATATTTGGTCGGGCAGTGAATCGTACATCAGTATTATCAAGAAATGAGATATTAAAATTGAGGATTTTATATTTTAGAATTTTATGAAATGCGATTTGAGAATTTAGAACGAAAACCACTGAGATAGTGAAATGAGCGTTCTTGAAACCGCTGAAACTTTATAACGAGATTAAGCGATAAAGCGAACAAATCATGGATTAAGGATTGAAATTATTACAAGATTAAATATCCTACATGATCATCAAGAGAATTATATCAAGTGGATTTAAGGATTTAAACAAAAGGATTTAATCAAAAACATTATGAATTAAGTGGTTTAAATCACTTAAATCATTTCAAAAAAAATCAAACAAGTGGATAAATATATATCCTAACCATCAAGGCTCTTGCCCCAATGCACTACCTCAGCTGATCTAATCCAAATAAAAGAGGAAAAGTGAGTAGACTAAGTCAAAAACCAAAGGAGAAGAAAGAAAAAACAAGAGAGCAAGTTTCTGCCTAGCCGAAAGAAGAAGCTAAAAACCCTAGCTAACCAGCACCAAATTTGATAAGCTATATCTTAAAAGAAATCTTATGAAGAGCAGAAGGTGTGGTAAAAATTTTAGCACCCAACTCTTATTTTTCTATTTGTTATGAATTTTACAAGATGAGAATTAATAGTAACTTCAAGTTGTTTTCTTGTTTTGATCTTAAGGATTTAGCACTTTAATGGCCATCTAAAGCTTATTAAAGGTTTATAAACACTTGATAGTGTTGTTAGAGCATCCAAGGAGGTAAAACCCTGACCCACCCTTTGATTTCATATGAGTTTTGATGATTGTTTTGATGTTATATGCTTAAGAGATCATGTTTAAGTGTTTTAATGGTTAGTTAACTCTGTAAAATATGAAAAATGGTGGGTGTTGGATTGTAGCCACACCACTGATCTTAGAGAATTAAAAAGGCTGTTTTTGAGACTGTGGATGTATGGTATGCCCGGTGTGGCTTGGTTATGTTGTGACAAAATGGAAACGTTTGATTTACAGCCGTCGTAATGGCGAAATTTTGTTAGCCTTGAAATCAGTTAATACCCGAAACCATGAAATGATTTTTAGCATCACCACTACATATGGATACAAAGATATGGTTGTTTAGTTTACATGGCCGCAAGAATCGCTTTAAAAGAGTTTACGGTTTAAGAATTATTCTAGTTTTAGTGAAAGCGGTTCGAAAGACTTTATTGCAGAAATGTAACTACTTTGATGCTAAGTTCGAGACCCTTAAAAGTCGAATTAGAATGTGGAATATGGTGGTAAAATTCTAAGGATAGTTAGCAAGATGTATGCGAAGATTTCGAGTCCAAAAGATTATTTTTCGAGTTTATAAAAATGCGTTAGCCGAGGTTGCGCAAGTGAAAACCGCTAAGAATACGACTTAGAAACCAATGTCCTAATTGGTTAGAGATAACTTGAATTCGAGGATTGATTTCGATCCAAACTTATGACTTAAGTATTTGACGAGTAACATGGACTTAGGATGAATCTAGAGTGGGCAAGTAATGCCTTGGTTGTGTTTCGCTTGCGTGTTTAAACATTGAGTTATAAGTGAATTATCTATGGGATTAATCGTATGTTTTCATTTGACTTTGTCTAGATTGTCCGACATCGTCATGATCCCCTACCACATCTCGAGTACCAGGCAAGTTTTCTAAACTTGTACTTTTAAAGTACTTTTGTATTATACTGCTTTTTGCCATATATAGTATTGTACTGTTTTGCGATAAATGTTATATCGTGTTGACATTGAATTTGATTTTGGTTTATATACTAGTTTTGAGATAAGTAGTTATAAACCGGTATACCTTGTAGCTCTAAATATAAGAGCATATTCATTGTTTTCGACTCTAAACCGGGAGTCGGTATTTTGAGATATATAGATAGCCGTGGAAACCCGGAGGGACACCAGCGGCAGAATACTATGTATTTTGAGGATTGATATTACTAAACATTATTTATATTTCCAGAAAGTATTAATTACTTGGAAATGATTTGAGGAATGTTATTTGAATAGTACCTCATTCGAAGGTTATTATTTGAATATGATTTGATTTTGGCTTGTAGACTAGATATGATATATTAGTTATAAGCCGGGTTTTGTAAGACTCTTAGTGAAGGGCATGTGAATTTCATTCTTTAAATATAGACTGGGAGTCGGTATTTCTGTATATCTTGTGATTATTTTCTGAGGAAAATATTAAGTAAATGTTTTTCCTTATTTCTTTAAGGAATATTATTTCGAATATTCATTTATTGTTTTATTTATTAAATGAATATTATTTTGAATATTCATTTAAGGATTTGATTTATTTAATGAATATTATTTTGAATATTCATTCGAGAATTTATTTATTTAGTAGATATTTTTATATATTCATTCGAGGAGTATTTATGAGCAATATTTTTGATTAAAAATATTCTTTAATTATTTATGATTTAATAAATATTATTTGAATATTTATTTAATACTTTTAACTAATTTTAAAGAAGATTTCTCTTATTCAAAATTATCTTTAACCCTCAAAAACTATGTAAATTATTTTTGAGTCTTATTATTATTATTTTTATCAAGGAAGGTTCTCAAAAACTCCATTCTTCATTCGAATCTATCTTCCAAATTATGAGGGAACCTTACTTGAGAGCTTTTATTTATTTGTTTGACTTCCCGGTCATAAATCTTTTGAAACTATTCTTTTCACTCGCAACTTGGTTGTTATTCATCAAAATGAGTTTTTTGTTACTTCCTCATCGTTTGAGGGGTAAGATTGTTGGAACAAGTCGATATCCATTAACAAGCAACTGCTTGGGAAATATTGGTGAATTTTCCTTTCAAACTAGATACGACTACTTTGTGGAGTCCTATCAACAAGTATTATACTTGGGGAAAGGGGGACAAACTTTACGTTTGCAGAGATATTATGAAAATGATATTTGAAGTACTACAATGGTACTGTTTTTGGATATATTCCGATAAGGAAATACTTTCGGTAAAAAGATATTTTGACAATTATTATCTTATACCCGCTTTATTTTGGGTTTAAATTAAAGGCAGAATTATGCCATACTTTCATTACCTTGCTGAGCTACATACCCCGCAAGGCGTTTCCATAAACATTTTCCAGCAGTGATGCCGAGAGTAGTACGAACCAGTCGAATCAGGCTGCAGTTTTTGGTACCCAATATTCCTTCTGATCAGGTATAATCTCCTCAGCTTTATCTTAACCTTCTTGGTTTGGCACTATCTCCTGCCCCCGACTTCTTGTTTGTTGATGGTACATTCAACCACGAAGTCAGCTAATGGATGTCCGAGGCTTATACGTGATATCAAACTCCCCGAGTTCGATCGCCCATTTAACTAGCCTTCCACTGGCCTTCGGGCTATGCAATATACTTCTTAACTGCTGATCCGTCCTTTCAAACTAGATACGACTACTTTGTGGAGTCCTATCAACAAGTATTATACTTGGGGAAAGGGGGACAAACTTTACGTTTGCAGAGATATTATGAAAATGATATTTGAAGTACTACAATGGTACTGTTTTTGGATATTTTCCGATAAGGAAATACTTTCGGTAAAAAGATATTTTGACAATTATTATCTTATACCCGCTTTATTTTGGGTTTAAATTAAAGGCAGAATTATGCCATACTTTCATTACCTTGCTGAGCTACATACCCCGCAAGGCGTTTCCATAAACAGTTTCCAGCAGTGATGCCGAGAGTAGTACGAACCAGTCGAATCAGGCTGCAGTTTTTGGTACCCAATATTCCTTCTGATCAGGTACAAGCTCCTCAGCTTTATCTTAACCTTCTTGGTTTGGCACTATCTCCTACCCCCGACTTCTTGGTTGTTGATAGTACATTCAACCACGAAGTCAGCTAATGGATGTCCGAGGCTTATACGTGATATCAAACTCCCCGAGTTCGATCGCCCATTTAACTAGCCTTCCACTGCCCTTCGGGCTATGCAATATACTTCTTAACTGCTGATCCGTCCTTTCAAACTAGATACGACTACTTTGTGGAGTCCTATCAACAAGTATTATACTTGGGGAAAGGGGGACAAACTTTACGTTTGCAGAGATATTATGAAAATGATATTTGAAGTACTACAATGGTACTGTTTTTGGATATTTTCCGATAAGGAAATACTTTCGGTAAAAAGATATTTTGACAATTATTATCTTATACCCGCTTTATTTTGGGTTTAAATTAAAGGCAGAATTATGCCATACTTTCATTACCTTGCTGAGCTACATACCCCGCAAGGCGTTTCCATAAACAGTTTCCAGCAGTGATGTCGAGAGTAGTACGAACCAGTCGAATCAGGCTGCAGTTTTTGGTACCCAATATTCCTTCTGATCAGGTACAAGCTCCTCAGCTTTATCTTAACCTTCTTGGTTTGGCACTATCTCCTGCCCCCGACTTCTTGGTTGTTGATGGTACATTCAACCACGAAGTCAGCTAATGGATGTCCGAGGCTTATACGTGATATCAAACTCCCCGAGTTCGATCGCCCATTTAACTAGCCTTCCACTGGCCTTCGGGCTATGCAATATACTTCTTAACTGCTGATCCGTCAGGACTTCAATCTTGTGTGCCTGGAAGTAAGGTCGCAGCTTCCTTGAAGCTGTTACTAGTGCCAGAGCAAACTACTTGTGACGCCCCCATATCCGGGGTCGGAGATCTAGGCGCTCACGGTCCATTTTCCATTAATAACATACCTGTTCTTGCACATAATATATAAAACAGCCATCGACCCCACAATAAACTCACACCGCACACACACACACACAGGTTAGAGTCTCAGAAACGTCACATAATTGATTAAACGGAAATAAAAGTTTCAGAGTTATTACAGACCGAATTAAATAGCATTTATGCTACCAGCAACACTTCGATAAGAAGCGAAGTTGGCGGCTTGAAAGTTTACTACGGTACACTGCCTTGCACAGGTCATACTTATAAATAAAACGTACTAACAAAAGTTGCCAACCAATCCGGCTAATGGGGCCTACCAGTGGAATCTCAACTGCTGCCTCGGGTCTAGTCACCTGCTTTTGGGCAGTCTGTCTGGGTCTTGCCATTTCTCTTAGCTGTTGTGTTTGTAAATTTGAAAACAAGCAAGAGTGAGCAACTATAGCTCAGCAAGAATATATGTATAAGGTAAGCAATATAACATTACATATGTTTAGCAGTTATTAAACTCATTTGTATCAATCAGTTATAAAATCACTTGTCATCGTTGATAAATTTCGAAGGTGCACCAATACATGCCCTTGTTTTCAAAATAAACTTGGAGTTCTAGATACTGCATAGAGTCAACATCTTTCTCATCAAAATAGAACACTATCAGCAACTTGGCACATAAGCCTAAGAAGCAGTGTCAGAGCATTTTCCAAAATGGAGGAATGGGACTTAAAAAAAACATAAAACCTGACAGGGATTGACGATGATTAGTCGCCACATCCGAGTCCAATAATCCGCGGGTCTTCTCTACCGGTAGAAGGATAGAAACTACATCCGTAACTATCCTCGGGTGAAAACTACATCCGTAATCACCCTCGATGAAAACTACATCCGTAATCATCCTTCGGCAACACCTGGGCCGGAATAATAATTGATGGACCGCCTGGCTCACGGCCGCTTACACATCCCGGGAATCGTTCGTCAACGATTCCCACACCTGCCAGAGTCCCTTTTTCTTTTTCTTTTAAAACTTGATTTTTGAATGAAAACTGAGTAGTTGAGGTCCGACATCAGTCGACCGATAATTCTTGAAATCACACAAGAAGCAAACCTGACCAGGGGTTTTCGAAAATGTTTTGAGTTCGAAAGAGTTCGAGTTTGAAAGTGCTAAAGGTATCTTGGATTAGCTTTGTCTTTAAAATAATGAACAATAATTAATAAATGATATTTTAAGATTTAATATTAATAATTAATAAAATAATTATTTAATTAAATAAGCTTTTAATCCACGATAGGTATTTTGAGTATTTACGAAGATATAAAAATAATTACTTGAGTATACGATACTCCCCGAATGACCCTTCGGGTTTTCGCAATTTAAATACGATATAATAATATACCGCTCCCCGGTCAATAGTATATACGGACCGCTACGACCTCTATTGCTAGAGTCGTTGTCCGAAGAAAAACATTTCATTCTAAGTTCAAGGGGTGCAAACATATATGTACTTATACATCTCATATTCATCGATACTTCGATAAACATAAACATTTGATATGATTGAAAACTACAAACACAACAGTGAAAGTCCTTGTATATGTAAGTTTTGAAAAGTAAACTTGCCTTGGTGTGGTTGGGGTGGTCGAGCGTGCGGAGTGGAATGATCTATACATAAGCAATAACCGTTCGTTAGTACCTTAACAATAGCTCTTTAATTACGGGATTTTAGGGGGTACAAAATTAACTTAATGACTTCGTCTTATGACACTCTAGCCCCACTATAGGTTCATGTCACCACTCGATTACGCTCGTCACTTATCCGACTTAATTTGGTTACCATATCCGAGTCATGTCCATTACCCCTAAAATTATACTCCACTTAACGACTTTTTCCCTTGCGCGAATTTTACTCTAGCATTTTTATAAAATCGAAAAATACATATTTTAATCCAATTCTTTTTGGGTGGCCTTCAACACTGCATTTACTAGCTTCTATAATTTTTTCATGATCCTACATAAATTTTTAGGGGTTTGAACAAGGTTCACAAGGGGACCATTCTGTGCAGTCCGGAATCCAGAAACACATTTCACTTCTCAGGCCATAACTCAAAATCTATACATCACCTAGTCATGAACCTTATATTTCTGGAAACTAAATTCAAATACCTTTCCAACAATATATATTAGGACCTCAGGGGACAAGATTTGGGGGTTCAAAACCCTCTTACAAGACAGTTCAAGTTCCTGGAAAAACTCAGCATGCTTATGTCACTAAACCAACCAAGATTCTTACATCCACATCACAACCAACATCTAAATCACCAAGATCATACTTTATAACATTCATGGAGATACATACACTAACCACAAGCATAAAAATCACAACCACAACACTTAAACTCAAGATCTACATCATCCATCATTTATATGTCCAAGATTCACACAAATACACATGGATCTATCATTAAACATCACAAACACTACATGGCCAAGGGGGGTTAGGGTTTTTATACCTTCTTGAGTATCTAGGAGCCTTGGGTATGCCTTAAAAGTCTAAAGAACACCTTGGATGAGCTCCTACAATCCTTATAATCCAAGATCTAAAAGAAAACTCAACCTTGTTACTATTCATCAAAACTTTAACAATTAATATCTTGAAAACTAATGGATGAAAAGGGTTGGAATTCTTAGTATACCTTCCTTATATGATGTAGAGTGCCTAGGAATTTTGCCTTGAATTAAGAATGAGGAGAAGTGGAAGAAAGAAAAATTTTCTTCCATGTTTCTTCTCTTGGTCGAGAGCTTCTATGGCAAGGGGAAAGGAGAGAGCTTTTGTGTTTAATTTTTTGTGTTGGTTGATTAAAGTAAAAGGGGTTGGGTGATATATATTAAGTGTGTGTATATATAATACATGGTACAAGCCTAGACCTAGACCACCATACCCTCTTGTCTCCTTGGAAAGTGGTGCCAACTAGTTACTATTCCTCTTGTCCACTTTGTATTGCTAGTTTGTTTTCCTAACTACTTAGTTGCATGGAACTTGCATGCAATATCATTCCTTGTGTCATTATTCCTCCACCAATGCTTGTCACTTAATCTTTAATTCATATCGTGTCTTAATTAATTTCTCGTAATAATATTTTGTCGCGTAGTGATTTCCCTTGTAATTTCTTAAGTACTTAATTGTGTAAATTCCTCGAATATCCATAACTCCTCGCCATAATTCCTAATAAATCTTTTAATACTCCAATAACTCTCAAGTCCCAAGTTTTATAATTCTTACTAACAGTGAGATTCTTGCCTTCAACATTCTTCCCTTTATCTTTCATAGTGAATGTAACAACATAGTTTCTCAGACAATCAATTCCATTAAACAACAGGGATGACTAGAAAGGTTCCAAATGGACAATGTCACATGATATTAAATAAAAGAAAATATTACAAAAATTAGGGTTCTTACAGCCTCCCCTCCTTAAAAGGATTCCGTCCCGGAATCAGGTTGAAAACAGTTGGGGGTGCTTTTCATGCATCATGCTCTCTAGTTACCATGTTGATTCTTCAACATTCTGGTTCCTCCACAAAACTCTCACTAGTTTGACAACCTTGTTCCTCAGCACCTGTTCTTTTCTATCCATGATTTCTACGGGTTGCTCCACATAGGTTAAGTCTAGCTGCAGATCCACTTAGTCATATTCTATCACGTGTCGGAAGTCGGTATGGTAGGGTCGTAGCATGGACACATGAAACACATTATGTACTTGCTTCAAGCTTGGGGGTAAAGCCAATTCATAGGCTAACTTTCCAACTCGTCTCAAGATCTCAAAAGGTCCAATAAATCTTGGGCTTAGCTTCCCCTTCTTACCAAATCTCATCAATCCCTTCCACGGTGATACCTTTAACATCACAAACTCTCCTACCTCATATTCTTTGTCCTTGCGGGTCTGGTTCGCATACTTCTTCTGTCTGTCTTGGGCCGCTACCAGCCGTCCTCTTATGAGTTCGATAGTTTCTCTTGTCTGTTGGACCAGTTCAGGCCATAATATCTTCCGCTCTCCAACCTCTTCCCAACACAAGGGAGACCGACATCTTCGTCCGTATAAAGCTTCATATGGGGGCATTCCTATACTCGCATGGTAACTGTTGTTGTAGGAAAATTCAATCAACGGCAAGTGGTCATCCCAACTTCCTTTAAAATCGATGGCACATACTCTCAACATGTTCTCTATGGTCTGGATGGTTCTCTCGCTCTGTCCGTCTGATTGGGGGTGGTATGCAGTACTCATGTTTAACTTGGTCCCCACACAATCCTGAAAACTCCTCCAGAACCTGGAGTTGAATCTTGGGCTCTATCTGATACAATGCTCACAGGAACCCCATGCCTTACCACGATCTCCTTCAAGTAAATATCCACCAGCTTGTCGACAGTGTATCTCTCGTTGATTGGAAGAAAATGTGCTGACTTGGTCAATCTATCGATAATTACCCAAATGGCATCATGATTAGTCTTGGTCCTTGGTAGTCCGACCACAAAATCCATCGCAATATGCTCCCACTTCCACTCGGGTATCTCTAAGGGTTGCAATAATCCACTGGGCCTTTGGTGTTCGGCCTTTACTCTTTGACATGTCAAGCATTTACTTACCCACTCTGCCACGTCCTTCTTCATATTTGGCCACCAATAGTATTCTCTCAAATCTCTATACATCTTAGTGCCTTCAGGGTGAATTGAGTACCTTGAACTATGAGCCTCTTGCAAAATCTCGTCTTTTAATTCCTGAACGTTCGGGATCCATATCCTAGATGCGTACCTCATAATTCCATTCCCGTCCTTTTCACACTTAATTTCCTCGCCAGTCAAAATTTTCTCCATCGAATTCTTTTCTTCTTCTATCTTCTTTTCCTGGCATAACTTAATCTTTTCCAATAGCGGTGGTTGGACTCTTATTTCCATTAGACTCTCTTGTCCAATTCCTGGTAACCTCACTTCAATCTCCAGTTTCTCAAGGTCCTTGATCAACTCATCCACTGACGTTATCATCTTTAGTTTCTCCTTTCGGCTAATTGCATCGGCCACCACGTTGGCCTTCCGTGGGTGATAATGAATCTCACAATCATAATCTTTGATTAGCTCTAGCCATCTCCTCTACCTCATGTTTAACTCTTTCTGAGTGAATATGTACTTTAAGCTCTTGTGATCCGTGTAGATTTCACACTTTTCTCCGTAAAGATAATGTCTCCAGATCTTCAAAGCGAAAACTATCGCCGCTAATTCCAAATCATGGGTGGGGTATCTTATCTCGTACTCCTTAAGTTGTCTGGACGCATACGCAATCACTTTACCATGCTGCATAAGCACACACCCTAAACCTTTATGGGATGCGTCGCTATAAATCACAAAATCTCCCTTATCATCAGGTAGGGCTAGTACTGGTGCTGTCACCAACCTCTTTTTCAACTCTTGGAAGCTCTCTTCGCATTTTTCAGTCCACACAAACTTCCCGGTCTTGCGAGTTAGTCGGGTCAAAGGGATTGCGATCTTGGCAAAGTCTTGGACAAATCTCCTATAGTAGCCAGCCAACCCTATAAAACTTCTCACCTCTGTCGGAGTGGTTGGTCTCTCCCAATTTGACACAGCCTCTATTTTGGCTGGGTCCACTAGAATGCCTTGTTCGCTAATCACATGCCCTAAAAACTGAACTTCCTTCAACCAAAATTCACACTTCGAGAACTTACCGTACAACTTTTCTTCTCTCAATGCTCCCAATACAATCCTCAGGTGCTCTGCATGTTCCTCCTTCGTCTTGGAATAAATCAAGATGTCATCGATGAAGACTATAACACACTTGTCCAAGTACTTCTTGAAGACTCGATTCATTAAATCCATGAAAGCTGCAGGGGCATTCGTTAACCCAAATGACATCACTAGGAACTCATAGTGCCCGTACCGGGTGCGAAAGGCCGTCTTTGGTATATCTTCTGGCTTAATCCTTAACTGGTGGTACCCGGTCCTCAAATCAATTTTAGAAAAATAAACTGCGTCCTTTAGTAGATCAAACAGGTCATCTATCCTGGGCAAGGGATATTTATTCTTTATAGTCACCTTGTTCAACTCCCTGTAGTCTATACATAATCTCATACTACCATCCTTCTTTTTCACGAATAACACCGGGGCTCCCCACGGTGACACACTAGGTCTTATCATCCCTTTATCCAACAACTCTTGTAACTGAGTGGCCAGCTCTTTCATCTCCACTGGGGCTAGCCGATATGGGGCTTTCGAAATTGGGGCCATACCCGGAACTAAGTCTATAACGAACTCGATGTCTCTATCAGGTGGTAGTCCTGGAAGATCATCCGGAAATACGTCCGCGAACTCATTAACGACAGGGATTTCCTGTAGGTTTGGTGCCTCCTTCTTGGTATCCTTCACATAGGATAAATAGGCTTCGCATCCTTTACGTAACAGCTTCTTAGCCTGAATCATAGTCAGGAACTTTTGGTTTTGCCGTTTTCCACTAAACAATACTTCCTCGTCCCCTGGCAGTTTCAAACTTACTTTCTTCCTTACACAATCAATCTGGGCTCCGTGGGTTGTTAACCAATCCATACCTACTATTACGTCAAACTCCCCTAGTTTAAAAGGTATTAAATCTACCCGAAAATGTCGCCCTTCTATTTCTAGGTCACAGCCTGGACATACTTGGCTAACAGGGATAATTTCATGGTTAGCTATCTCTACTTGCAGTCTGTCTTTCAATGGTTCAGTCTTAAGGCCTAACTGACATACAAAATCTAGAGATATGAAAGACTTGGTAGCTCCCGAATCAAATAAAACATTTGCCTTAACTGAGTTGAGTAGTAGAGTACCTGTGATCACATCCGTGTTCCTCACGGCATCTTGCACCGTCATGTTAAAAGTTCTTGCAGTAGGGGCCTTGTTAGAAGCAGTTCCACTCACTCTTGATGCAGCTGGCCCAGAGGACATACATTCCCTCATTCGGTGCCCTGGTTTCCCACACTTGAAGCAATTACCTCCGGCACTGGTGTTGTTACTAGTTCCTCGACAGGCGTTAGCATAATGTCCTGTCAGCCCACACTTGAAGCACTTCACATCCTGTAGGTTACACACGCCCGCATGTTTCCTTCCACACTTATTGCAATCCGGGGGTAGGGCTCGGGATGGGGTAGAGTAAGACGATCCCTGTGGTCGGCCGCTCTGGCCCACACTCCAACTTTTAGCTCTCTTGGTTCCAAAGTTTCCGCTGGGTTGGGACATCGTCCCTCGCTTAAATTTGCTCGAAAAGCTCCCACCCGCAGAATTTCCCTTCCGACTATCAAACTTCCTCTTCTTTCCTTCCCTCTCCTTCTGCATCTGTTCACTCCCAGCCTCAACAATTGATGCTTTCTGTACCAGGGTGGCATAGTCTGTCAGCTCAAGAACCGCCACACGATTCTGAATCCATTGCTTTAGCCCCAATTGAAACCTTCGGGCCCTCTTTGCCTCAGAGTTCACATATTCTGGCACAAACCTTGACAGCTCAGTAAATTTGGCCTCATACTCGGCCACCGTCATGTTACCTTGCTTTAGTTCCAAAAACTTCAGCTCCATTTGTGTCTCCATGAACCTAGGAAAGTACTTTTCTAAGAACAGCTCGCTAAACCTCTCCCAGGTCACCACACCTCTTCCTTCCAAATTCCTCTTAGCTTCCCACCAATAGTTTGCCTTACCCTTCAGAAGGTAAGTGGCGAAAACAGTCTTCTGCTCCTCAGCGACACCTAGTATCTCGAAAGATTTTTCCATTTCCTTTAGCCAGGCTCTTGCCTCGACCGGATCGGCAGTCCCTTTAAATTCTGGGGGTTTCAGGGATTTGAAGTTCCGGAAAGCATTTGCATTGGCATTGCTGGGTGGTTGCTGAACCGGGGGACGGTCCAAGTTCTGCCTAAGTAACTCCATGAACTGTTCCATAGGGCCTCCCCTTGGATGTTCCACCTCTCGGGTGTCATCACCAGCTTCTTCTTCGTCATACTCAGAGTCATCAAATAAGTTATGATTGTTGCCCTCATCCTCACTCAGGTTCACATTCTCCCCTTCATGGTTCTGGTGGCCTCCGGTCCCATGGTGGCTACCCTGGCCTTCAGAACTGACCGGGTGAGCTCGAGTGTTCAATCTTCTGGGTGGCATGATTCTGATAATGAAACAAGAAATGGGTAATGGTTTTCTAATTACCTGTCAACGTTTACACGGGTCAGGAACGTATCGTTCCTCCTCATAAGGGTGGAAGTTGCAAAAGTTTTAATAACCCAATGCTGGAGAAAAATCGTCAAAACATTTTTGGAAAAAAATCCCTATGGAATGCGAAAACATTTGCAGGAGTTTTCAAGATTTCAAAACCTCAAAAAGAAATTTTATTTTATTTTTTTTTTGAAAAAAATTTATTTTGAAATTTGTAGGAACATTTTAGGACTTTGTAGAGAACAATTTGAAATCGCATATCGTAAATTTGAAACAGCATGGTTGCATTTGCGGCTTGTAGCGATTGTACATATTCACAGTTGTATATCAAAACAATAAAGCATGGCATCAGAAAGTAAGGCAGTTGAGACAATATCAAGGAAACTGAAACTGAATAAGTACGGTACAAGAGTTATCACAAAGTTTGGATGTTAGAGCCTAATACATAGTTCCGATGTCAAAGTCTAGCAAAAGTGGAACAATAACAAGTACATCATCTGAATAGTCAAGGCTACACAAAAGTAGGGCTACATCCGTACATACTATCCGAAGTCACATCTACATATCTGTAGGTCAGTCTACTCATCCACTGGTCAGAAAGGATACCACTGCACAAGTCAACTATCCCGCAAAATCGACACACTAATGTCATCTGAACCTAGAGGACTGAGCTATCCGTAACACATCATGGGGCCGCATCGCGACGGAGCAAGGTCCTCACTCGGGAAAATGCACGACGCACAACACGCCTAGCATCCCTAGCCTGGATCACTCCGCCCCCGCGGATCCCTAAACCAAGAATCCTCTAGCGACTCCTCCTCTCAATCCTATGGAGTCGAGCCCTAGTCCTCCTAGCAACAGCAGTCCTCATCTCAGCCTGGATCCTCAATCGCGCCTCGCGCTCCTCCACTAGTGCCCGCCTCGCCTCATTAAGTCTGGCCTCTGTAGAAAGTAAGTTTCGGGTCAGGAACTGCACCACGTAGGCGTGCTCAGTGCCCGACACTGGGTGTAGGTCCATCGGCTGGGGTGGTATGACAGGAACAGGAGCAGGTGCAGTAGCAGGAGCAGGAGCAGTAGCAGGAGCAGGAGCAGGGGTAGGGTCAAGCTCCTCCTCGCCAGAAGTATCATCCTCGGAGTCACCGTCCGATGAAACAGGGCTCGATGACTGCGGAGAAGGTGGGGGTGACACAACACGGCCCTCACCGGATCTCACACTCTCCTCATCAGTAGCTACAGGAGATGGGGTAACAGGCTCTGGCTCAGGCTCAGGCTCAGGCTCAAAGGGCTCCTCAACGGGATCCTCATCATCAGTATCTCCTATCAGCGTAATCCAGGGGCCAAGCTCAGAGTCAGCACCCATATCCTCCTCAGGATCCTCGGTATCTCGCATCAGTGCCTCATCATGCTCTCTCTCAAAGGCCTCAGGGTCTGGTATCTCCTTCATCTACACAAGGGAAATAAGGTGGGTCACTAACCATAAAGAAAGGTTTAAGGAGTAGTTCCCTCACGGGCCTTAAAGTCAGGGCTATATCCGATAACCCGAATGCAAACTCGATGAGAGTTCTAGGTATTATTAGGGTTGTTATTAGGGTTATTATTATTGTTATTATTATTAGGGTTGCTTTCTTAAATTACTATCGTTTCTGAGAACTGTAACCTCGCTCTGATACCATTTATGTGACGCCCCCAGATCCGGGGTCGGAGATCTAGGCGCTCACGGTCCATTTTCCATTAATAACATACCTGTTCTTGCACATAATATATAAAACAGCCATCGACCCCACAATAAACTCACACCGCACACACACACACACAGGTTAGAGTCTTAGAAACGTCACACAATTGATTAAGCGGAAATAAGAGTTTCAGAGTTATTACAGACCGAATTAAATAGCATTTATGCTACCAGCAACACTTCGATAAGAAGCGAAGTTTGTTACGGTACACTGCCTTGCACAGGTCATACTTATAAATAAAACGTACTAAAAAAGTTGTCAACCAATCCGGCTAATGGGGCCTACCGGTGGAATCTCAACTGCTGCCTCGGGTCTAGTCACCTGCTTTCGGGCAGTCTGTCTGGGTCTTGCCATTTCTCTTAGCTGTTGTGTTTGTAAATTTGAAAACAAGCAAGAGTGAGCAACTATAGCTCAGAAAGAATATATGTATAAGGTAAGCAATATAACATTACATATGTTTAGCAGTTATTAAACTCATTTGTATTAATCAGTTATAAAATCACTTGTCATCGTTGATAAACTTCGAAGGTGCACCAATACGTGCCCTTGTTTTCAAAATAAACTTGCAGTTCTAGATACTGCATAGAGTCAACATCTTTCTCATCAAAATAGAACACTATCAGCAACTTGGCACATAAGCCTAAGAAGCAGTGTCAGAGCATTTTCCAAAATGGAGGAATGGGACTTAAAGAAAACATAAAACCTGACAGGGATTGACGATGATCAGTCGCCACATCCGAGTCCAATAATCCGCGGGTCTTTTCTACCGGTAGAAGGATAGAAACTACATCCGTAACTATCCTCGGGTGAAAACTACATCCGTAATCACCCTCGATGAAAACTACATCTGTAATCATCCTTCGGCAACACCTGGGCCGGAATAATAATTGATGGACCGCCTGGCTCACGGCCGCTTACACATCCCCGGAATCGTTCGTCAACGATTCCCACATCAGCTGCCAGAGTCCTTTTTTCTTTTTCTTTTAAAACTTGATTTTTGAATGAAAACTGAGTAGTTGAGGTCCGACATCAGTCGACCGATAATTCTTGAAATCACACAAGAAGCAAACCTGACCGGGGGTTTTCGAAAATGTTTTGAGTTCGAAAGAGTTCGAGTTTGAAAGTGCTAAAGGTATCTTGGATTAGCTTTGTCTTTAAAATAATGAAAAATAATTAATAAATGATATTTTAAGATTTAATATTAATAATTAATAAAATAATTATTTAATTAAATAAGCTTTTAATCCAAGATAGGTATTTTGAGTATTTACGAAGATATAAAAATAATTACTTGAGTATACGATACTCCCCGAATGACCCTTCGGGTTTTCGCAATTTAAATATGATATAATAATATACCGCTCCCCGGTCAATAGTATATACGGACCGCTACGACCTCTATTGCTAGAGTCGTTGTCCGAAGAAAACATTTCATTCTAAGTTCAAGGGGTGCAAACATATATGTACTTATACATCTCAATTTCATCGATACTTCGATAAACATAAACATTTGATATGATTGAAAACTACAAACACAACAGTGAAAGTCCTTGTATATGTAAGTTTTGAAAAGTAAACTTGCCTTGGTGTGGTTGGGGTGGTCGAGCGTGCGGAGTGGAATGATCTATACATAAGCAATAACCGTTCGTTAGTACCTTAACAATACCTCTTTAATTACGGGGTTTTAGGGGGTACAAAATTAACTTAATGACTTCGTCTTATGACACTCTAGCCCCACTATAGGTTCATGTCACCACTCGATTATGCTCGTCACTTATCCGACTTAATTTGGTTACCATATCCGAGTCATGTCCATTACCCCTAAAATTATACTCCACTTAACGACTTTTTCCCTTGCGCGAATTTTACTCTAGCATTTTTATAAAATTGAAAAATATATATTTTAATCCAATTCTTTTTGGGTAGCCTTCACCACTGCATTTACTAGCTTCTCTAATTTTTCCATGATCCTACATAAATTTTGAGGGGTTTAAACAAGGTTCACAAGGGAACATTTAATGCAGTCCGGAATCCAAAAACACATTTCACTTCTCAGGCCATAACTCAAAATCTATACATCACCTAGTCATAAACCTTATATTTCTGGAAACTACATTCAAATACCTTTCCAAAAATATATATTAGGACCTCAGGGGACAAGATTTTGGGGTTCAAAACCCTCTTACAAGACAGTTCAAGTTCCTGGGAAAAACTCAGCATGCTTATGTCACTAAACCAACCAAGATTCTTACATCCACATCACAACCAACATCTAAATCACCAAGATCATACTTTATAACATTCATGGAGATACATACACTAACCACAAGCATAAAAATCACAACCACAACACTTAAACTCAAGATCTACATCATCCATCATTTATATGTCCAAGATTCACACAAATACACATGGATCTATCATTAAACATCACAAACACTACATGGCCAAGGGGGGTTAGGGTTTTTATACCTTCTTGAGTATCTAGGAGCCTTGGGTATGCCTTACAAGTCTCAAGAACACCTTGGATGAGCTCCTACAATCCTTATAATCCAAGATCTAAAAGAAAACTCAACCTTGTTACTATTCATCAAAACTTTAACAATTAATATCTTGAAAACTAATGGATGAAAAGGGTTGGAATTCTTAGTATACCTTCCTTATATGATGTATAGTGCCTAGAAGAATGAGGAGAAGTGGAAGAAAGAAAAATTTTCTTCCTTGTTTCTTGTCTTGGCCGAGAGCTCCTATGGCAAGGGGAGAGGAGAGAGCTTTTGTGTTTACTTTTTTGTGTTGGTTGATTAAAGTAAAAGGGGTTGGGTGATATATATTAAATGTGTGTATATGTAATACATGGTACAAGCCTAGACCTAGACCACCATATCCTCTTGTCTCCTTGGAAAGTGGTGCCAACTAGTTACTATTCCTCTTGTCCACTTTGTATTGCTAGTTTGTTTTCCTAACTACTTAGTTGCATGGAACTTGCATGCAATATCATTCCTTGTGTCATTATTCCTCCACCAATGCTTGTCAATTAATCTTTAATTCACATCGTGTCTTAATTAATTTCTCGTAATAATATTTTGTCGCGTAGTGATTTCCCTTGTAATTCCTTAAGTACTTAATTGTGTAAATTCCTCGAATATTCATAACTCCTCGCCATAATTCCTAATAAATCATTTAATACTCCAATAACTCTCAAGTACCAAGTTTTATAATTCTTACTAACAATGAGATTCTTGCCTTCAACATTCTTCCCTTTATCTTTCATAGTGAATGTAACAACATAGTTTCTCAGACAATCAATTCCATTAAACAACAGGGATGACTAGAAAGGTTCCAAATTGACAATGTCACATGATATTAAATAAAAGAAAAAATTACAAAAATTAGGGTTCTTACACTTCTCGATGGGTGAGTAATTCAACTCAGCTCCGTGCAATATCTTCCTCACGTAGTAGGTAGGCTTTTGAACTTTGTTTTCCTCTCGAATGAGAACGGCACTCAATGCTTGTTCGAATATCATTAGATATAAATACAGGGTCTCTCCGGGACTAGGTTTGTCCAACAACGGGGCCTCAGCCATGTACTTTTTCATCTATTTAAAACCCTCTTGGCTTTCTGAAGTCCATTCAAAATTCTTCACTTTCTTCAAAGCCTGAAAGAAGAGCAAACATTTGTCGCCGGACCTTGAGATGAATCTTCCCAATGCAGTTATTCTACCAGTCAATTTCTGCACGTCCCTCACGGAACGGGGTGGTTCCATGTCGAGAATCACCTTGATCTTATCCGGGTTGGCTTCAATGCCTCGTTTTGAAACCATCAAACCCAAAAACTTCCCTGATCCAACGCCAAAAGCACACTTGGCCGGATTCAACATCATCTTATGGTGCCTCAGCACTTCAAATGCTTCTCTGAGGTGTTCAACATGGCCCGCTGTAAACAAGCTCTTGACCAACATATCATCAACATACACCTCCATGGTTTTCCCAATCAGATGGGCAAATATCTTATTTACCAGTCGTTGATAAGTAGCTCATGCATTCTTTAGTCCAAAAGCCATGACAAGGTAACAAAAAACACCAAAGTCAGTTATGAAAGATACCTTTGGGATGTCATCCTCGTGTATCTTAATCTGGTTGTAGCCGCTGAAACCGTCCATGAAACTCAACATTTCGTGCCCAGCCGTGGCATCTATTAGTGTGTCAATCCTTAGTAGAGGGAAGCAATCCTTAGGGCACGCGTCATTCAAATCGGTGAAGTCTATGCACATCCTCCACTTACCGTTGGCTTTCTTGACCATCACAGGGTTAGCCAACCATTCAGGGAACTGAATCTCCTCAATAAAACCAGCTTCCAAGAGTTTATCCACCTCTTGCTTAATGGCCTCTTGCCTTTCAGGAGCAAAATTCCTCTTCTTCTGTTTTATTGCCTTCCGCTTGGGGTCGATATTCAACCTGTAAGTTATGAGTTGGGGGTCTATCCCTGGCATATCAGCTGCTGTCCAAGCGAACACATCTCTATTTTCTTGTAGGAATTCTATCAACTTGCCCTTCAAGGGTTCCTTTAAAGAAGCTCCAACATACGTAACTTTTTCAGGGTCTCTGTAATCCATAGGTATAGGAACCAAATCTTCTGTCAGCTTCCCTTGGTGTTCATCATCACCTCGGACATCCATGTCTTCAATCGGGAGGACCTACCCCCCGACTCCATCAGCTCTTAATGCGGTCACATAACAACTTCTGGCCATCTTCTGATCACCCTTCTGTTCTCCAAGACCATTCCTAGTTGAAAACTTAACTTTCATGTGGTAGCTGGAGGCAACAGCCTTAAACGCGTGAAGTCCAGTCCTTCAAAGGATCGCATTATACGTGGAGGCTGCCTTGATTACCAGTAAGTTCAACATCTGAGTGGCCTCCTTGGGCTCCTGTCCAATAGTAACTGGTAGCTGGATAGTCCCTTCAACATTGGATTCGACTCCATTGAACCCATATATAGGCATATTGTTTGGAGTCAACTGTGAATCATTGTATCCCATCTTCACAAATGCATCATGAAACAAAATATCGACAGAAGCACCATTGTCTATCAAGACTCACTTCACCTCTGAATTTCCAATTACAGGAGTTATGACCAACGGGCCATCATGGGGAAACTTCACCCCCTCCAAATCTAAATCATCAAAACCAATCACTACTTCAGTCTTTGCACGTTTTGGGGCCTTTCCCACGATGTGCATCACCTCCCTGGCATGTGCCTTTCGAGAGTTCCTTGTTGTGCCGCCCGCAGTCGGGCCTCCCCAAATCATGTTAATAACTGTCCCTCGTGGCTGGGGGTTACGATCACGATCGTTATCCTTTCTATCATTATCCCTTCTATCATAGTCTCTCCTTTGATTTCCAAGATCTTCGCCCTTTGTGAACCTGCTCAGCTTTCCTTTTCAGATCAAGAATTCGATCTCGTCCTTAAGTTGTCTACAATCATCGGTGTCATGTCCTATATCCTTGTGGAACCTATAGTATTGATCCTTGTTTCTCTTCGCGGATCACCCCTGAGTGGCTTCGGCCATCGGAAATCCTTGTCTTTCTCAATATCCATAAGGATCTAACTCCTAGGGGTATTCAACCTTCCGTATTCAGATAACCTTGGCCCCAAATTTTTCTTAGGGGCAGAGTCGGAGTCCTTGCTAGTTCGGGAATATTTGTCCCTAGCATCATACTCCTGCTCTTGCTTTCGCTTCCGGGAATTTCAGTTTCCTCCATTCATAGTAGGAGCTTCTGCCTTCCTCATGCTCTCTTCTGCTTTTATGTATTTACTCGCCCTTCTTTGGAGCTCAGTCATGCTCTCGGGGGGATGTTTTGCCAACGACATCTGAAAGTAAGTGTTCGTTGTTCATTCTCCAGGGCTATCTTAGCTACCTTGTTCTCCAGATCTGGGACGTTCAACGTCTCCTTGGTGAAGCGCTTGAGATAATCCCTCAGGTTCTCATTCTTTCCTTGTTTCACTTGCATGAGAGATGCAGAGCTTTTTTTGTGGACCTTTCCACTAACAAACTGGTTGATGAAAGCAGTGCTCAGCTCTTTGAAAGAGCCAATTGAGTTTGCGGGCAATCGGCTGTGCCATCTTTGAGCCATGCCTACCAGGGTTTGAGGGAACGCCCTACACTTAAGAGCGTCTCTAGCGGGTTATAACAGCAGTGCATTTGAGAACGTCCTAACATGATTCGAAGGATCACCCATTCCATCGTATGGTTTTATCGTGGGCATCTTAAATTTTCGGGAAACATGAGCGTTCATCACCTCCTCAATGAATGGTGGTGTGGGATCGTCAGGGTCTCCAAGTGGCATCAGGTCTTTGGGATCACCCTTGGGGGTTTCCACCCTTGTAACTCCTCCAGTTGGGGCATCAGCCCTTCTTGGTCTCCTTGAAGACCCTTCCAAATCAATGAAGGGAATCTCCCTCGAAGTTGGAGGGGGCCTATTTTGGTTCTGCCTTGCTTGCTCCGTGGCTATGTCGTCCTTCAGCCTTTGGATCTCAGCATCATGAGCCTTGATTCTCTCAGCAGCTGTTTGAGGAGGTCCATCATGGATTATTTGAGTCCTTCCCATAGGCTCCTTGCTTGCACGTCGCATCATCGGGGCTTCATCACGATCGTCGTCCTCAGACGACGAATCATCAGTGTAAGTGTTTGCACTAATACACGCAAGCGTACGTGGTCACATGTAATATAGATATAAGTCAAGTTCGTTCCCACAGAGATCTGGTTTAGGTTTTAATTTAGTCAATGTACCTATGCAACAAAGTATGGTTTTTATTCACTTTTAAAATAATTAAAAAATTTCGGTTTTGATTAACTAAGATTAACTAACAAGCAATTTAATAAACTAAGGATTACTTAACTAATGAGAATTTAATTCGAATTACTTATGAGAATAAAAATATGGGATCCTAACTTCATTAAATACTTCGCTTAGAGCTGATCCCTTTAATCAATGCATGTGATGGTTATGATATCTGATCGGACAACACGAAACAAGTATAGGCTACCTCTCAGTATACGAATACCAAACTAATCATACATCCACAAAAGAGATAGAAGATGAATAGACACCAATTATGCTTAGACACTATATCTCTATAGAATTTGAAAACATAACGGTTTAAGCACAAGTTATCCATATTGATCACACAAGCCAGTATAAGTATTCTCATCTTACACTACGAATCATGTCGATAAACAATCATGAACCTATGCTAGCATGGCAAGTTCTAAATCTTTAGATCCACTCTCGCTTCACAAAGATTAACATATTAGATGTTCGCGACGCATCTACCAATTAAGCATAACCATACGAGGATATCAAGAATTCACCACACACAAATCTTTAAAGCAATAAAACTACTAAGCTACATAGATAAATCCGTTAGAATCCCATGACAACGATTAGTTCATAATCGAACCGTTCGTCACCATGGGATTTGATGAAAACATGATATTAAACAAAGTATGAATGGAAGTAGTAATATAAATAGAACAAAGAGTTGAGAAAACAAATCTAGAATCCAGAATAGCGCCTAAGACAGAATACAAAAGATGAAGTAGATCTAGATCTGTTGCTTGTCACGAGCGTTGAATCTTTCTCCCCTTTTCTCCCTTGCAATTCTATGTTATGATCTGTATCACAATGATATAATGTGTATTTATAGGCCCTAGAAGTCTTATCCAACAAGAAAAGTCCAAAAATACCAAACATATTCAAAACAGGAAAGTTATGGAGGGTTTTTAGTGAAGTTGTCGTCATGGACAGCGGCCATGCTAGGCTGCGGCCTAGCTCCAATTCTGTTGGCAGTTTTTCAGCATGCTATTTCCTTCGTTTTTCCTTCGTTTTTCCTTCGTTTTTCCTTCGTTTCCCCAAAGCTTCCATACTTCATTTCGTTGACTCCAAACCTCCTAAGAATTGTGTGGAAGACTTCCTTCTTCATAACAAAAAAACTCTAAATCCACACCAAAGTCAACTCAAATCTCCTACCATACTCAACGACTTAAAAACCTGCGCAACTACACGAAACGCATTAAAAATACAACAAACTTGAGTCCAAGTAAATCAATTTAAACCGATATGGAACGCTCCAAGTGGATATAAAATCCACTTATCACACCCCCAAACTTAAACCGATGCTTGTCCTCAAGCATAAACAACTAAACACTAACTAATTAGTACCACTTCCGTAGGTGATCACGATTGCATTTAGCATATGCAACAGGCCCTTTAAACCCCTAGGCAGCCCTAGTGGACGAGTGAGGTCTCGTGAGGGCCTATAGTGAATGTACCCACAATATTTATCTATATAAACAATGCAAGAACAATGCAATGCATGAATGCAACAAATATGAAAATGCAACGATCCCCTCGAACTAACCAAAACAAACTAGCAAGCAAATATCTCAAAGAATGCAACTAAATCCAAATAGAGCTCGACTAAGTCCCCGTATACTAACAATACATGACAGAAACGTGCGTGTGTGCTATGCTCATCAGATATACTCCTAACACTAGATCAAAATCATACCCATTCTTCGCCAAGACAATCACAAGTTTATAAATAGAATAGACTGTAAACACTTCATAACCTAGGAACATCTCCATCCTCATCTGAGTTAGCGATAAATTCATGCATTATTACTACAACTATGACACAGAATACTATATACAATAACGCATGCTTATTTAACCGTGCAATGGATGAGACCCCTAAAGGCTTATACAATAATACCCATGTAGCGAGCGTTAGGTTAGAGGATCCCACACTATAAAAGCCTTAGGTCACTAGGCACAAAGTTCCCGCGAACTTAATAGCTCGAGTATTAAAGAGCTCACCCTGGTTAATTCTGCATTTAACAATATTTACACAACTTTTTTTTTCTTTTTCTTTTTTTCTTCTTTTTTTTCCTTTCTTTTTTTTTTCTTTATATACATGCAATCTGGAATGAGTATTCTCAATTCCAACCCTAGACTACTCATATAAATATGAGCCGGCTACTAGCCATTTGACACCTAGCCATTATTTACAAATATTTACAACTAGCATGAAATTTTTATTTTCCCCCAAACTTAGACTTTAGTATCCCTACGCCATCAAGGGAATAACGAAAATTTTAAATATAATCAGGTGATTAAATCTCAAAACATCCAAACAAGCATGACCCTAACCTAGCTCAGAAGCAAACTAATGAGACTATGTAAAATTTTGTTTCTGAAGCATGCAAGTCAATTCCTAGGAACTGTAAATCAACCCTCTATTCATCATTACCACACTCAAATAGACATCGACCTACCAATCAGAATTAGCTCATCCTAAGGGATCATGAAATATGCATGCCATGCAAATGCAACTAAAATGAACTCACATGGTATACAACAAAATACAAAATGTCCTATATGAAACAAACATAAATAATACGAACAAACATGCATGAATTACTACTAATATGCAAAACATGATATCTATATGAATACAATGACACACAAATAACTACTACATACCTAACACATGGGTTGCCTCCCACGAAGCACTTATTTAGAGTCAATTAGCTTGACTACGTCCAAGCCTCCATTAAGGATGATAATAGTTGGCCTGGTCATCTCTTCGTGAGACTTAATCGTCATCACGACGGCACACTTTCTGCTCCTTCTTCTCGCTTGGCCTATTCGTATAACAACTATGTCCTATTCCAATGCTTTCATCGGTTGACCCAAAATCTGTCAATTTGTAGAACAACATACATTCGCGGGCTTCGCTTGAATATAATGGAGGAGGGTAAATGTAAGTTGCTGAAGCCTTTGGTTCCTCAAAGAGAACTTCCTCCATTGGCTCTAATGCGCTACCTCCATCTTTATTCTCTGAGAAAAGTCGAAGACCTGCATCTTTCCCATGGTCATCAGCCTCTTGGTATGCATATACCAATTCTTGAATTTGTGTAGTTCACGAGTGTCTGTCCCAAATAGTGCCCTTTTCAAATCATCCACCATACTAGCATGATCAAACTCCTCACATGGTTTGTGAACGCTCACCTCACCTTGGAATTTGTCTTCCTCAATTATGCATGCAGTACCTTGTTCCAAGTCACCGTTATTTTCTGGAATTGCCTCTAGTATGAATTGTTGTTTCTCTTGTTCCACGGCACTCAAAACTTGAGCAACTAGTGTCTCCAAAGATTTGATAGACTCCTCATTACTCTTTGCAAGCATCCTAATATCCTCCATAACATAAGCATCCTAATATCCTCCATAACATCAACCTCATCTGACTGAAAAGTAGGAGTAGGTTGCTGATGTTGAAACTCTTCACTACCAAAGAAATATGACATATTTGGAACATCTTGCTGGTACTGTTGAGGATGGTATTGAAAATATGGTTCTTCCTCATAAGTGACATATGGATCAACTCCTTCATAGTAACAATATTGCGAGGTCTCATGAACGCCCAAACATTGCTCACATTGCTGAGGCATGGATGTCCTCGAATATGCCCACCATGGCAACTCCTCGCCTGCCATTTTCAAACTCTCAAGTACCTGAAACACACCGAACTAAACAAGATAGGTAAGTAACTAATCCGAGTCAGTGAACTTTAATTACCACTGATGACAAGCACATAAACTAAAAATAAAACACCGATGATCCCCGGTAGCGGCGCCAAAAACTTGTTTGCACTAATACACGCAAGCGTACGTGGTCACAAGTAATATAGATATAAGTCAAGTTCGTTCCCACAGAGATCTGGTTTAGGTTTTAATTTAGTCAATGTACCTATGCAACAAAGTATGGTTTTTATTCACTTTTAAAACGATTAACAAATTTGGGTTTTGATTTACTAAGATTAACTAAAAAGCAATTTAACAAACTAAGGATTACTTAACTAATGAGAATTTAATTCGAATTACTTATGAGAATAAAAACATGGGATCCTAACTTCATTAAATACTTCACTTAGAGCTGATGCCTTTAATCAATGCATGTGATGGTTATGATATCTGATCGAACAACACGAAACAAGTATAGGCTACTTCTCAGTATACGAATACCAAACTAATCATACATCCACAAAAGAGATAGAAGATGAATAGACACCAGTTATGCTTAGACACTATATCTCTATAGAATTTGAAGACATAACGGCTTAAGCACAAGTTATCCATATTGATCACACAAGGCAGTATAAGTATTCTCATCTTACACTACGAATCATGTCGATAAACAATCATGAACCTATGCTAGCATGGCAAGTTCTAAATCTTAAGATCCACTCTCGCTTCACAAAGATTAACAAATTAGATGTTCGCGACGCATCTATCAATTAAGCATAACCATACGAGGATATTAAGAATTCACCACACGCAAATCTTTAGAGCAATCAAACTACTAAGCTACATAGATAAATCCGTTAGAATCCCATGACAACGATTAGTTCATAATCGAACGTTCGTCACCATGGGATTTGATGAAAACATGATATTAAACAAAGTATGAATGGAAGTAATAATATTAATAGAAAAAAGAGTTGAGAAAACAAATCTATAATCCAGAATAGCGCCTAAGACAGAATACAAAAGATGAAGTAGATCTAGATTCGTTGCTTGTCACGAGCGTTGAATCTTTCTCCCCTTTTCTCCCTTGCAATTCTATGTTATGATTTGTATTACAATGATATAATGTGTATTTATAGGCCCTAGAAGTCTTATCCAACAAGAAAAGTCCAAAAATACCAAACAGATTCAAAACAGGAAAGTTATGGAGGGTTTTTAGTGAAGTTGTCGTCATGGACAGCGGCCATGCTAGGCTGCGACCTAGCTCCAATTCTGTTGGGAGTTTTTCAGCATGATATTTCCTTCATTTTTCCTTCGTTTTGCCTTCGTTTCCTTCCGTTCTTTTCCCCAAAGTTTCCATACTTCATTTCGTTGACTCCAAACCTCCCAAGAATTGTGTGGAAGACTTCCTTCTTCATAAAAAAAACTCTAAATCCACACCAAAGTCAACTCAAATCTCCTACCATACTCAACGACTTAAAAACCTGCGCAACTACACGAAACACATTAAAAATACAACAAACTTTAGTCCAAGTCAATCAATTTAAGCCGATATGGAACGCTCCAAGTGGATATAAAATCCACTTATCACACCCCCAAACTTAAACCGATGCTTGTCCTCAAGCATAAACAACTAAACACTAACTAATTAGTACCACTTCCGTAGGTGATCACGGTTGTATTTAGCATATGCAACAAGCCCTTTAAACCCCTAGGCAGCCCTAGTGGACGAGTGAGGTCTCGTGAGGGCCTATAGTGAATGTACCCACAAAATTTATCTATCTAAACAATGCAAGAACAATGCAATGCATGAATGCAACTAATATGAAAATGCAACGATCCCCTCGAACTAACCAAAACAAACTAGCAAGCAAATATCTAAAACAATGCAACTAAATCAAAATAGAGCTCGACTAAGTCCCCGTATACTAACAATACATGACAAAAACGTGCGTGTGTGCTATGCTCATCAGATATACTCCTAACACTAGATCAAAATCATACCCATTCTTCGCCAAGACAATCACAAGTTTATAAATAGAATAGACTGTAAACACTTCATAACCTAGGAACATCTCCATCCTCATCTGAGTTAGCAAGAAATTCATGCTTTATTACTATAACTATGACACAGAATACTATATACAATAACGCATGCTTATTTAACCGTGCAATGGATGAGACCCCTAAAGGCTTATACAATAATACCCATGTAGCGAGCGTTAGGTTAGTGGATCCCACACTATAAAAGCCTTTGGTCACTAGGCACAAAGTCCCCGCGAACTTAATAGCTCGAGTATTAAAGAGCTCACCCTGGTTAATTCTGCATTTAACAATATTTACACAACTCTTTTTTTTTCTTTTTTTCTTTTTTTTTCTTTTTTTTTTCTTTTTTTTTCCTTTCTTTTTTTTTCTTTATATATATATGCAATCTGGAATGAGAATTCTCAATTCCAACCCTAGACTACTCATATAAATATGAGCCGGCTACTAGCCATTTGACACCAAGCCATTATTGACAAATATTTACAACTAGCATGAAATTCCTATTTTCCCCCAAACTTAGACTTTAGTATCCCTACGCCATCAAGGGAATAACGAAAATTCTAAATATAATCAGGTGATTAAATCTCAAAACATCCAAACAAGCACGACCCTAACCTAGCTCAGAAGCTGTTAGGCCGAATACACACTTATAATCAACTAAGTATAAGAGAATAACAATAAGTTCTTTAAAAGCTTTAAAAACTGTTTGAATTAACTTCTCTCTCAGTGATGTAAATTATCACAGAGAGCTGCTTAGGTTACAATGAAAGATATTGTATTACACGACCGATACCCTTCTAGGGTTAACCTAACTGTATTTATAAAATATACAGCTGCTATACAATCTATAATTGATACTCCTATAAATTAGCTATACAATTGATATTAATTACGATTGCTACTCGTCTCCTTAGTCAACTCAATCTCTTTGACAGCTATCCAATCTTCAAAGATTTTGCTTCCATAATTATCTTCAATAATTCTTCAAACACTGTTGACAAGTAGACGCTTCCTCCAGACAGAGTTTAACAAACTCTGTCGAGCTTCCATTGTCAGCGTATAGCAAACTCTGTTCAGCTTCTAACTGTCAGAGTTTAACTAAACTCTGACTGCTTCCTGTTTCAAGTTAAACTCTGTTTTTCCTTGTAAAACTTAAACACTGATATTTAACCATATCAATTATATTTAACAATCTCCCCCAACTTGTTCATTAATAAAAATGCACAAGTTAAAAATAATTGATGATGTCAAAACAATTTCATACAAACACAGTTTTTATTAAAATAAGCAGAGTTTAAACTTGACTTAATAAAAATTTACAAATAACAAGAAAATTCTTACAGACTTTAATCTCTAATCTCCTCAAGATCTGGTGTTGTTCTGAGATAATCTATAAGCAATCTTCTCTCTGCATTTTCAAGCTCAATCTTCATAGCTTCTTTAATCTCTCTTAGCTGAGGATCACTCTCATCTGTCTGATAGATAGCAGATCTAAGATCATAGATTTTGTTTCTCCTCATCTCATTTCTCAGCCTAATAAATTTGACTTCCTCTGACTGTGAATTGAAGTCAAGTAATGTGATTCCCAAATCAGTCTTTGATTTTGCAGTACCCTTCTTCATTTCAATAAGATTTCCATTCCAGTCTCTGTACTTAGGAACATATCTGCTATTGCACTTCATCCCTCTGATTGCCAAATTCTGGAGCATTTTCTGTCTAAGCACATTTGCAACTGATTGAGTCCTTTGACTATTCACCTTGAAAAGATATAGAACATATTCTAATTCTTCCCATATTTCAATCCAATATCATTCTCACCAATTCTAAATACTGTCCCATCAGCCATGAAGTACAAGAGAAAATCCTTCTTTAAACTCTTCTGATAAACTAACTGTACTGATTCCAGTCTGTCCAAACTCTCTTGAGTGACACCACGACCTGGAACAGCCAGTGAAGAAGGATCTCTAGGACCAGTATATTGCCTTCTGTCTTTATGTGAGCCTAGACCACCCTTATTGTTTCCAACCTTACCAGACAAAGCTCTTCCATCAGAAAAATCCATAGAGGCTCCAGATAATAGATTTGGATCATGAAGTGTTCCTTTACCAAAAACTGATTGCAACTGAGAAGATAAAGGTCTAGACACAACTTGTGTAGCAACAGAGGTTTTGTTTTCTTTCTTCTGTACAACTTGTGTAGAAACAGAGGTTGTAACTTTCTTCTGTGAAATTTCTCCTTCAATGCCTTTCAGCTTGAGTTTAGCTTCTACTTCTATTGATTTCTTTGATAACTGTGATCTTTGACCAGCATCAACATTTTCCTTGATCACAATGCCTTTAAGAACAGGCCTAGGAGCTTTTCCTTTCTTTAACTTTCCAGACCTTAAAGCTTTGAGATGTTGTTCTTGTAAACTCTTTTCTTCAGCTTTAATATATTCGATTGTAGCTCCTTCCTCGTTTTCTTCAATGAACAACT
This sequence comes from Saposhnikovia divaricata, assembly GCA_036435485.1. Classification (NCBI taxonomy): domain Eukaryota; kingdom Viridiplantae; phylum Streptophyta; class Magnoliopsida; order Apiales; family Apiaceae; genus Saposhnikovia; species Saposhnikovia divaricata. Next base: position 120,918,632 of record CM071599.1, on the reverse strand, counting down.
TAGTAGCCAACTTCTCATCAGTCTGTGGATTATAAGAGAATACCAAACTCTTGGTCTTTAAAGTACCTTGAGTATCAGTGTTTATCCCAGCAAACTGTGATTTAGAAGACTTGCTAGTTTTTAGAGTTTGAAGTTCTTCAGTTTTGCCCCTGCCTTTATTACTTGCTACTCCATCTCCAGCATTATCCTTTCTGATCAGAGTTTGAGATTGCTTGCATTTGTCTTTAGCAACTCTCTCCCCCTTTTTGACATCATCAGGCATAAGAATAGATGTGATTAACTCCAGGGAGGTAGCAATAGAATCAATCTTTAAAGACATAGCATTTTGATTTTCTTCAACTGTAAGAACCCCAAATTTTGGATATAATTAAAACTTTTTATTAAGTAATGATAAAATGAGGAACAATGATTCCGATAACAAGGTCACCAGCTCTAATGAATGGTGGTTTCAAAGAACAATGATTGTAATGAATGGATATTGCTTTGGACAATGATCCTGATGCATTGGTATATTGTCAGAATAGAGTAATTCGATGGTTGAGGACCTAGATAAGAATAATCTACCATCCAGGAAGGAGCTAATGGATCCTTGAAGGGAAATGAGTACGTGCATAGTGTTTCCCGTACGTGCATAGTGTTTCCCGTACGTGCATAGTGTTTCCCGTACGTGCATAGTGTCTCCTGTACGTGCATAGTAATTTGGTGGATGAATAGTGATTTTGTAAGTTGGAAAACTTTTCACTCCACCCTATGTACGGGACGTGATATGGATGTTTCGAAGTCATATTAGTAATACGCAGAGGAAATAAGTGAATGCAGAGACGATCGGAATTCAGAAATTCCAAATTCTTTTCGGTATAATATTTGACCGGACAGTGGATTAAATATTATTATAATCCAAGAATTGAGATATTAACTTTGAGGATTTGATATTTTGGGATGTTATTATATTTGATTTAAGAATGAAGGTAGGAAACCACTGAGGAGTGGTTATGGCTACAATGTAATTATTGATATTTGGAAAGAATGAATGGAATTCGACCTTATTATGTTTATGTCTTGAAGAATGCTAAAGGGTGACAACATAGGTAAGAATAATCTATCTTCTAAGGGAATAAGATATGGCAACTTCAAGCAAGAGAATACCCTCATGTCATCCAGATCGATAACGATTAATCCAGTAGTTCCGTAAAAAGGTTAAGGAACGATCGAAAGAGAATACGGACAATTGTACCACCCTAAGAGAACAAGTAAAGAATATAGAATGAATAGTGTTTGGTGGGAGTATATAATAATATGAGACGACACTATACAGAAGCATTTGGAACGGATTTCCGAGTTCGTATTAGTGATCCAGGGGGGAAAATAAGTGTATGTAAAAGCTGTCGGATTCTGAAAAACCGCACTTTTATTTTCTCCGAGAGTTCCCTGGACACTGATAGCCTTAAGTATTTAACGAATGGATTTAAGGAATATAAATTGGAAAGTTAGAATGAAAGATGGAGAATGAAAGTATTAATATTAAAGAGGATTCCCGGTAAACCCTAATTAGAAATCCGTGAAATATTCTCACGAACGATCAATCGAAACGGGTAATAACCGGACACAGAAACAAGCAGAGGAAGCAAGAGTCTTGTGTAAGCTACTAGAATAAATATCTAGCAACCAAGTGGCTTAAAGTAACTAGCATACTTGGAGATGGAAGTAGTACTTAGAAAAACCAACCAATACTTAGCCTTCCACCATCCAAAACATAACACTTGTCTCTCCAAATTGCCTCATCCATGACATCACACTCCACTAACACAACTAGGATGAGATATTATCTATCCAAATTCACTTTATGCAAAATTGACCAAGGAAAAGCAAGAAACCAAGCAAACACTCTCCATTCCTTTCTTTTCTTCAAAGTTTCGGCCAAGGAGCTAGAAAAGGAGGTTCCCACCATTGTTTGTTCTTCTAATTTTTAGGGTAAGTACTACATATCATAACTTAGATCCCCTATAAATTTCAGCCACAAATTCACTTCCTTTCATTTTCAAATAAATCATCAAAGGTGATGATGAATAGTGTTTCTAAGAACTAATCTTTGTTTTTCTTGTTTTCATGGTTGATCCTAGCTAAGTTAAGGCCATCCAAGGGCAATACCAAGCTTTGTGAGGCTATTACATACTACAAGGAAGGTATAATACTTGAAAACCCTTGCTCTACTTTGAGTTTTAAGCATGTTCTTGATGGATCTAGCTTAGTTATGATTATGTTCATGTTATAAGCATGTTTAGTTAGTGATTTACTGATTTGATTAACATGATGAGTTTGATACTAAGATCAGTGGCTTCTGGTCTTGTTGGGGTGCTTATTATGTGTATAAGTTGATTAGATGCCCGGTGTGGCTTGGTTGTTGCGTAATGAATTTTAGAACGCTCGATTCGTAGTCGTCGTAATGCCCGATTTTCATTAACACTAAGAAACCGAACTGGTCAGTAGCCATAACTCTCTGTTCTTGGCAAGTTAATGAACCCTACTGATAGATTTTTGAACATAGATCACTTTGGCGAAAGAATCGAAGCATTTTGATTTACGGTTTAGGAATTATGACCAAATTACTAAAAGTAGTTCGAATCCGTAAACGAAAGTTCGTAACTGAAATTGAACCCTCGTAAACTATGTAACGTCATGGCAAATCTTGGTAAATAAATACTAGGGGTAAGAAGGAAGGTGTGAAAGAAAACCGTATGTCAAAAAGAGCATTTTTCGATTTATTAAAAATGTTCGAGTCAAGGTTAAACGCGAACGAACCCCTAAAAGACGACTCTTTTATAACTTCGGTAAAACACTTAGAAAACGGGCGATAAAACTCGGAGTATAATATTGGTTCGTAACGATCAACCTTAGAACTCATATGACTTAAGTATGTCCCAAGTATAAGTGCAGTGACATGTCGTATTAACGAACGAATGTCGGGTCGGATTAGTGATAATAAGTAATCCACTAAAAAGGGGTATAACGAGATAACTCGAGAACGTGTTTCGAATTAAGTATAACTTAACTTTTAATATGTTAAGTGATTAATCCCGAATGCCTTGGCTATTTATAGATCACCAAGCTGAACCGGGACCCGCTACCACTACCCCTTACCGTACTCGACTACCAGGCAAGTTTCAATTCCCTTCTTTTAGGCTGTTGTTGTGATTGAATAAATATATATATATGATTGCTGATATACATATGCCATTGCATGCATGCCTACTTTCAAGTTGAATTGATATACTTGTTCCCTGAATGTTATTGTTGGCTTATAAGCTAGATAGTTATACATCAGTTATAAGCCGGTTATTGTAAGACCCTCATAGAAGGGCGTATACATCTTATTCATCAAATATAGACCGGGAGTCAATATTTCTTGATATATCGAGATTACCTCGGAGGAAAATATTTAAGTAAATATTTTCCATTATTCGGGCGACGAATATTATTTGAATATTTCGAGATTATTTATTTTATCGATCTTTACTTCAAATAATTATTTGAACGTAACTATTCGACGAATAATATTTTTATTATTCATACAGGGTCGAATTATTTATCGATTATTATTGCGAATATTCTTCTAAAGGTTGGACTACTAAATGAATATTAATTGGATATTCATTTAGAATATTATTCATTAAATGAATATTACTTTTGAGTATTCATTTAAGACAGTAATTACCTATCGAATATTATTTTAATGTTCATCTGAAACTTGATTTATTTATCGAGTCTTATCTCGAATATTCCTTTAAAGCTTGGATTACTAAATGAACATTACTTGATATTCATTTAGAATATTATCCATTAGATGAATATTACTTTATCAATATTCATTTAAATTCCTAATTAATTATGAATATTATTTTGAATATTCATCCAGGGTTCTATTTAATCATCGAATATTATTTTAAATATTTTAAATATTCCTTTCAGGTCTTATTAATTAATGAATATTATTTGGAATATTCATTTGAATATTTAGTTATGCAATAAATATTCTCCCGATATTTCTTCAAGAATTATTTGAGAGATACTCTGATTAAAGATATTCTTTCATATTCCTAAATATTCCGTAAAATATTTTAATTCAATAAATATTCTCTGAATATTTATTCCATACTTAGAATAACCTCGATAAGGTTTATCTTCTTCGATTATTACAGAAAATATTTCGGAGTCATATTATTATTAATCTTATATCAACAAAGGTTCTCAGACATCATTCTTCTTTGAGTCTATCTCCTTAATAATAAGGGAACCTTACTTGGAAAATGTTATTTATCTTGTCGACTTCCCGGTCATAAAGTATTCCCTTCACTCGCAACTCGGGTGCTGTTGACTTATTAAGTCATTGCTTACCTTCTCATCTTTCGAGGGGTAAGATTACTGGAACAAGTTGATATCCGTTACCAAGTAATAGCTTGGGAGTTATTGGTAAATTTTCCTTTCCAACTAGATACGACTACTTTGTGGAGTCTTATCAACAAGTATTATACTTGGGGAAAGGGGGACGAACGTTACATTCAGAATCATGAATTCTATTTGAACTAGGAGTCGTGTAAGAGGCCGAGTAGCGCCGGTCCATCCCCTTTGGCCCAACCGTTGGCCGGGGAGAGCTAGCAAGGCGGTAGACAAGTAAAGCCGTCAGTTCTTCCTTCTACCGGTAGTAAATCTAAATTGAGCTGTACGATCTCGACTGATCATCAAGACTGGAACAGCGGGCGCGGTGAATACTCCATCATTGGTTCATCATCCAAATTTATTTATTTCCTGCAACATGATTACTGTTGGCAGAGTTGGAAAAGGGTCATAACTGGAATTGCAACCTTTTCTTGCAAACTCCTCTTCTTAATAACAATAAGAATATCTCGCTTACTTTGATGTAGCAGATATTTCTACAAACAAATACTTTAAGTTACCTTGTAACTTCATCGTTCATATTATACTGGCATCATTTCCGTAAATGCATGGCATATGGTTTGAAAGATACTTTTGAACTGTTATACATTATCGTTCAGTTATATATTATTGTTGGTGGGCTATTGCTCACCCTTGCTTTATTATTATATCACAACAACAGCTAGATCAGATGACTCGCACAAGGCGCACTCGACGCGGGCGAGGACGATGAGACTACCAGAGCTGAAGAAGAAGCTATTGGTAGGGTATATTTATTCTTTCAGTACCAAGAATATGGTCTAGTATGACTTATGTAAATGGATGGCAAAGAGTATGTATTTATATTGAAATCCTTTTGGATTGTAAGAACTCATAATGTGATTAATAAAAATTTGATTGTTACTCTGATTTCATCTCTGGGACTATAACGGGTGTGTTTTATATTGTTGTGTTGGGTTATAGAGACGTAATTTATTTTATGTTAAGGAAAGTTCAATTGTTGTGGACAGAATTGGAAACCGTAACCACCGGATCCCGGACCCCGGATCTGGGGGTGTTACAGAAGTGGTATCAGAGCGTACGTTATAAACCCCAGAGATGAGGTGACGTTAAAACAATAAATTCAATAAGATAATAAGAACTCTTGCCAAGTTCATAGTCGGACTACTTAATGTAGTGATGACATATAAAACCCTTATGGGAACTCGTAAGTATAATGATAGTAACTTAGCTCGATATCGTATCGACGAGTAAGGCGACTGACCTTGAGGCATACGAGCAACAGCGCGATGATGCTTTATATGCTGAAGATCAGCGGGTAATTCGATGTAGTACCCTACTGGAGACCCGGAAGAGGTTCCAGCAGATAAGGAAAATCCTGTTAGGATAAGGAGCTTACCCTTGGATAATGAGGGTCGCAGCCAGAATGACTGTGATGATTAAGATATGGTGCTCAGAAAAGTGAGTATAAAGAACCGAGATATTATTAAGAGATCTGAAGATGCATGTTAAATTCATAGCCGGACTACCAGATGTAGTACCAGCAAGAAAGAAGGATTGGAAGAATTACTTGAGATCTTATACGGAAATAGATTAGAATCCTTAGAGATTTTCATCTTAACAAAGAAAGAGCTAGAGGGATGTATGATTACCAAAGACATCGATTTAGGGCGAGGAGCAGAGTCCCTAGGAATAGTTGAGAATGAGGCAGTAAGTGCCATATCATTTGATAAATGAATCAGTGAATATTGTAGTAATAATTCGCCATGAGAAGGCAGGTGTCGTAGGTTGTAAATTATGGAACCAAATTAAGGTTAATAAGGTGGTTTTATTAAGGAAAATGTTCATTTTATGAATGAATCATTTAGAAAGTAAAGACATTGGGAAGTGATAGCATGATTGGGTAAAATTATATAAGGAAGTAGCAAGCAAGACAATGATCTTAGAACCTACCGGAAGATAAGACCAGTGAGTCAAGATGAACTCGTAATGAGACTACTGCTAGAGACTGAGTATAGAGTTAATTCAACTCAGTTAAATGATGAACCAGAAACGTTAGATGCATGTGATTCAGAGGAATATTAAATTCCTTCTTCTCTTTGAATGGATTATAGTAGTACCTTAAGTTTATTCCGATGTGGAATTATAATAGATCAAGTAATACGATCAGCAGTTAAAGAGAAAAATGTGAGAAAATCTTCCTGGAGCTAAAAGGTGAAATTGGTAATGACCAAGAGCTGGCATTGCTTAATGGAAAAAGGAGACTTTGTGCTTCCAACGACGCTTCGCATAAAGGGTTAGGTAGACCGACATTTGGTAGTATTGAATATCAGGACGTATAGGTATCAGGATATTGTGACAGGTTTCAGTTTGAAACGGTTGATTCCCTTCTAAGGGATGGATATAATTGATTCCTCTCCAGTGGGTAAACTTGCAATCTGATGATGATTATTTCGTTAACTATGACTGCTTATGATTCCACCTGCTTGGAGGTTCATAGAACTATTCTTCAGGTTTCGAAACTGGTCTCCTTAATGTTACCAGTAGGTGGGTAGATTGATCAAAATTTCCCTGAGTCTGGAAAGGAATTCGGTGAATTTTGGCAAACCTTGTCTCTCTGATTATCAGAGAATGTCATGGAAGAGAGTAGAAACTGGAGCAAACCCTGTGATTTGGGTAAGGATGCTGTAATATGGGTTAGTAAACGGACCCTGATCATTACAATCGACAGTAGTGATAAAATGATGAAGTGAGATTGGACGAAAACAGGAAATGTAAGTAAGAAATTAGCCGGAAGGAGAAACTCCGGGATTGACTTAAATGAAAAGGCGGTTATGCCCGGAATGGTAAGCTTGCGTGGCACGCGGGATTGATAAGAATAGTTGAAAAGATAAATAAAAAAAAAAAAAAAAAAAAAAAAAAGAGGAAAGGCGACCGGAGACGGCGCTGAGTAGCCGATTAAGACTTATATGAAGTAAAGTTTTGGAAAGGTAGAAAGGTATCAAAGAAGAAGGCACTATGCCGGCAATTGCTAGAAAAGTAATGCTAATTAGCCAACCCTTAAAATCATATATTTTTATTTTAGTATGGCCAGTTGAGGCCAAGTCACAACGGACTATAAAGTGACTAGACCAGCAATGAAAAGACAAAGCAGGGTTGCTTATAAGTAAGCACCGACTGCAAGGGCTTCTGATATAAAGGAAATAGTAATGAGATCGTAGGAATCTTCTACTAAACCCTTTGCAACCCATGTTTTGATGGGGAATTTACTAGACCTTTTTGGGATGGGGTAACCCGTGCTAAAGTGACTCATGTGTATATGGTTGTCCAAGATTACGAGAAAAATGGAAGTATATGTATGATGTTAGGGTATCATGAATACCATGAACATATTACGACTAAGGGAAGTAAACAACGAAGGTTTATGAAGAGAGTATGGAAATGGTCAGAGATGGATCAGTATGCTGTAGAAATTTTGTCTAAGGCAAGTACATTTGAGAAGAACGATAAGTACTAAGAGATTCACGTTGAACTCGACCAATGTCTTCCAAAACATCCTTGCTACCATTACCAAGTTCTGTAAGAGAGCAGATAGGCATACGTTGCCTTTTGGAAGGCCAAATAGGCTGACAACTATCTGAAAGAAGAGGGTGGCATTAAGCCACCGATCGATTATCAAATGAGAATGATTGAAAAGAGACCTTTATTAAGGATACATGATCTGATTGCCAATTATAAGATGCAAGAATTCTTTGGCAGTTGAATTAAGGATAGGATATCCATAAATTAAGACAAACCCTAGGGAATGCACAAGGGGTGGCATTAACCCTAATAACGACATTATGACTTCAGATGATATGAGTTGGACTTGCTAAGGCAACAATGACCGGTAAGGATTATTAAAAAGAGTTCTGGAAAGAACATAGATAGAATTATTAGAGTATTGATCAATGACATTTTGATATACCCTGTACCCAGAAAATACAGGAGGAAGGATGAGGATGACCTATGAAACCTTACAAGGAAAAAGGTAATATTCCGAACTTCAAAATGGAAGTTTGGTAAGGAATGTATGACATAGTAACAGTAATGCCAGATGAGGCATGTATGAGACCCTGAGGAAGTATGGATTGAACCTATAAAGGTTGAGATTATCCTAAGATAAGGAAAGAACTAAGAAGAGAAGTATCCTAAGTAGGATTGGGAATAAACGTGATAAAGTTCCCACGGGTAGGTGGAAGCAATGACTTATGGAGAAAGATTGTTAAATATATTTTTCTCCATCAGCAGAGCTTAAGGGAGAATGCTTTCACCCAAAAATGATGGGAATGAGGTAGAAATGTTTGAATTGGAATATATCCAAGGAACAAGGATTACCAGAAATTATTATTATCAGGAAAGGCCAATGAGGTGGCCGACAGTCTAAGTATAAAGGAATAATTATAAATGTTCATACCGAAGAAACAAAATGATATTTGGAAAGACCTTGAAGGTCATATTGGAGTGAAGGAAGTTACATTCCTTTTGATGATTGTGCAAAAATCGAAGGTAATAATAATTTAAGTAAAGATTCGATTCCTGATGGAGTCTTAAGCATATTACGTACCTTAGAAGGTCCCGTTTTGAGGCAAACCAGGACCATGGTACAAAATTGATGAAGTAAACCGTTAAGTTTCCAGTCTTTTATGGAAGATGCATAAGTGATAGTTTCATCAACCGGACCTAGCTGCGATGCCTGAAACTCTTCTGCAATTCTATCTACTTCATGTTATATCTACATCAAGTTCAGGAAGTGTTCCTTATGGATAAGGAATAGTGATTACTTTGTCTCCCTAAGGGATTTGAAACCCGTAGGGTTAGCTATTAATGCACTACGTAAACAACAAGTGATGGTGATTCTTCTAAGAAAGTAGATGACAATGTAAAGATAAAGAAAGTGCTGCCATTGATTAACTAAATGGCATGTTGATGAATGACAAACAAGTTTATGTTAGTGTACTTCTACACAAACAAGATAGAGAATATGAGGTTGATGATTCATGATGTTAAAGATATTCCCATGGAAAGAATTAATGAGACTTGGAGGGAAGGGCGGTTGAGCCCGAGACTTATTAGGCCACCTGAGAGTTTAAAGTGTTCGGACGGCGGTATTCGAGCCAGCCTTACCCCCAAAACTTATAGCACGGTCATAACGGGTTTTCATGTGGCCAGGCAACGTCAGTAAAATGCAGATGTTCAACAGATGATAGGAGTACGAGCATGTAGATATACGACCTGGTCTGACTTACGAAAGACAACCTGTGGAAAACCACGGTTAGAAAAGAACAAGTGATGAGAAACACGGTTGGCAGAAGTAGATTATATGAATCTAAATTAAAGGAATCGGGCCAGATTCATTTCGGAAAGTTTAAATTGAAATAACGTGATGATTATAGAATAAATGAGACGAAATACCGATAAGGAGGTACCAAGTGCAAAAAGGTGTCTCAATAAAGAGGTGAAGGTGAAAGTAAATAATAGAAATGAGTAAGAATCAGCTAATAAGAAGGATGTGATTGATAAAGAAAAGGGTGGGGAAGCAACTATGGAATGAGAAGCAAGGAATGTTATGAATGGGTTTTCTAATGAATTCTCAGGATGACAACCCGATAGTGTCAATATTATAGTTATGAAAAAGCTAGTAACATGATATGGGATGTCAGTAATAATGATGTCAAGTGAGAAATCTAAGATTTAACCTGAAAGGTTGAAGGATTTCCCGAATGTGAGTATCGCTAAGATTGAACAAGAGTATTTGTCCATAGAATAATGGACAAAGCAGCAAGATATGTTGACACGTGAGATTGCGATCAAATAGTATTGGATATAATTATGATTAATTTCTTCTTTGATAAACCTCTATAGTTCAGAGGTAAATTCTGAGTATGATATTCTACAATCATGAAAGCTTTCTATAATCCTTTAGAACTCTTTTCTCTTCTTCTCTCTTATTCATCTTCTTTATGAATTGAGAAGAACAACCCTTTTAGGAGGGGAGGTACTGCTACATGACTATCTGTCTATGTGATAGAAGTCTAAGTGGAATGCCATGACTTGTTTAATTGCTTGTCAAGTACTAAAGGCTGGCCCCCTTCTGTACTAACTATGCAATATAACAAATGTTCAATTGATCATAGTGATCTCTCAATCAATCTTTCCACTTCTCTATATTGATCGAGATTGCGAAGATTAAAGCAATCAGGAAATGCACAGTACGAGCGAGGTTCCCTCCGAATTCGTAGGGTGATAGTGATACCAATGTTACTGCAGGTATCAATAAGGATAAGACTGAGTAAGAGTATAACCTGGATAGTGAGTTGTACGAAAAGTAGCAACGTTGATGGAAAAAGGATACAATATGGATTGTAGCACTAGAAGATGTGCTGAGGAAGGGTAGAACGGTTAAGAATTGACCGGGAAGCTAAAAAGTGAACGACAGGCAAACGACTCTTTGCTTCCTACCTGATTCCGGGACGGAATCCTTTTAAGGAGGGGAGACTGTAAGAACCCCAAATTTTGGATATAATTAAAACTTTTTATTAAGTAATGATAAAATGAGGAACAATGATTCCGATAACAAGGTCACCAGCTCTAATGAATGGTGGTTTCAAAGAACAATGATTGTAATGAATGGATATTGCTTTGGACAATGATCCTGATGCATTGGTATATTGTCAGAATAGAGTAATTCGATGGTTGAGGACCTAGATAAGAATAATCTACCATCCAGGAAGGAGCTAATGGATCCTTGAAGGGAAATGAGTACGTGCATAGTGTTTCCCGTACGTGTATAGTGTTTCCCGTACGTGCATAGTGTTTCCCGTACGTGCATAGTGTCTCCTGTACGTGCATAGTAATTTGGTGGATGAATAGTGATTTTGTAAGTTGGAAAACTTTTCACTCCACCCTATGTACGGGACGTGATATGGATGTTTCGAAGTCATATTAGTAATACGCGGAGGAAATAAGTGAATGCAGAGACGATCGGAATTCAGAAATTCCAAATTCTTTTCGGTATAATATTTTACCGGACAGTGGATTAAATATTATTATAATCCAAGAATTGAGATATTAACTTTGAGGATTTGATATTTTGGGATGTTATTATATTTGATTTAAGAATGAAGGTAGGAAACCACTGAGGAGTGGTTATGGCTACAATGTAATTATTGATATTTGGAAAGAATGAATGGAATTCGACCTTATTATGTTTATGTCTTGAAGAATGCTAAAGGGTGACAACATAGGTAAGAATAATCTATCTTCTAAGGGAATAAGATATGGCAACTTCAAGCAAGAGAATACCCTCATGTCATCCAGATCGATAACGATTAATCCAGTAGTTCCGTAAAAAGGTTAAGGAACGATCGAAAGAGAATACGGACAATTGTACCACCCTAAGAGAACAAGTAAAGAATACAGAATGAATAGTGTTTGGTGGGAGTATATAATAATATGAGACGACACTATACAGAAGCATTCGGAACGGATTTCCGAGTTCGTATTAGTGATCCAGGGGGAAAATAAGTGTATGTAAAAGCTGTCGGATTCTGAAAAACCGCACTTTTATTTTCTCCGAGAGTTCCCTGGACACTGATAGCCTTAAGTATTTAACGAATGGATTTAAGGAATATAAATTGGAAAGTTAGAATGAAAGATGGAGAATGAAAGTATTAATATTAAAGAGGATTCCCGGTAAACCCTAATTAGAAATCCGTGAAATATTCTCACGAACGATCAATCGAAACGGGTAATAACCGGACACAGAAACAAGCAGAGGAAGCAAGAGTCTTGTGTAAGCTACTAGAATAAATATCTAGCAACCAAGTGGCTTAAAGTAACTAGCATACTTGGAGATGGAAGTAGTACTTAGAAAAACCAACCAATACTTAGCCTTCCACCATCCAAAACATAACACTTGTCTCTCCAAATTGCCTCATCCATGACATCACACTCCACTAACACAACTAGGATGAGATATTATCTATCCAAATTCACTTTATGCAAAATTGACCAAGGAAAAGCAAGAAACCAAGCAAACACTCTCCATTCCTTTCTTTTCTTCAAAGTTTCGGCCAAGGAGCTAGAAAAGGAGGTTCCCACCATTGTTTGTTCTTCTAATTTTTAGGGTAAGTACTACATATCATAGCTTAGATCCCCTATAAATTTCAGCCTCAAATTCACTTCCTTTCATTTTCAAATAAATCATCAAAGGTGATGATGAATAGTGTTTCTAAGAACTAATCTTTGTTTTTCTTGTTTTCATGGTTGATCCTAGCTAAGTTAATGCCATCCAAGGGCAATACCAAGCTTTGTGAGGCTATTACATACTACAAGGAAGGTATAAGACTTGAAAACCCTTGCTCTACTTTGAGTTTTAAGCATGTTCTTGATGGATCTAGCTTAGTTATGATTATGTTCATGTTATAAGCATGTTTAGTTAGTGATTTAGTGATTTGATTAACATGATGAGTTTGATACTAAGATCAGTGGCTTCTGGTCTTGTTGGGGTGCTTATTATGTGTATAAGTTGATTAGATGCCCGGTGTGGCTTGGTTGTTGCGTAATGAATTTTAGAACGCTCGATTCGTAGCCGTCGTAATGCCCAATTTTCATTAACACTAAGAAACCGAACTGGTCAGTAGCCATAACTCTCTGTTCTTGGCAAGTTAATGAACCCTACTATTAGATTTTTGAACATAGATCACTTTGGCGAAAGAATCGAAGCATTTTGATTTACGGTTTAGGAATTATGACCAAATTACTAAAAGTAGTTCGAATCCGTAAACGAAAGTTCGTAACTGAAATTGAACCCTCGTAAACTATGTAACGTCATGGCGAATCTTGGTAAATAAATACTAGGGGTAAGAAGGAAGGTGTGAAAGAAAACCGTATGTCAAAAAGAGCATTTTTCGATTTATTAAAAATGTTCGAGTCAAGGTTAAACGCGAACGAACCCCTAAAAGACGACTCTTTTATAACTTCGGTAAAACACTTAGAAAACGGGCGATAAAACTCGGAGTATAATATTGGTTCGTAACGATCAACCTTAGAACTCATATGACTTAAGTATGTCCCAAGTATAAGTGCAGTGACATGTCGTATTAACGAACGAATGTCGGGTCGGATCAGTGATAATAAGTAATCCACTAAAAAGGGGTATAACGAGATAACTCGAGAACGTGTTTCGAATTAAGTATAACTTAACTTTTAATATGTTAAGTGATTAATCCCGAATGCCTTGGCTATTTATAGATCACCAAGCTGAACCGGGACCCGCTACCACTACCCCTTACCGTACTCGACTACCAGGCAAGTTTCAATTCCCTTCTTTTAGGCTGTTGTTGTGATTGAATAAATATATATATATGATTGCTGATATACATATGCCATTGCATGCATGCCTACTTTCAAGTTGAATTGATATACTTGTTCCCTGAATGTTATTGTTGGCTTATAAGCTAAGATAGTTATACATCAGTTATAAGCCGGTTATTGTAAGACCCTCATAGAAGGGCGTATACATCTTATTCATCAAATATAGACCGGGAGTCAATATTTCTTGATATATCGAGATTACCTCGGAGGAAAATATTTAAGTAAATATTTTCCATTATTCGGGCGACGAATATTATTTGAATATTTCGAGATTATTTATTTTATCGATCTTTACTTCAAATAATTATTTGAACGTAACTATTCGACGAATAATATTTTTAATATTCATTCAGGGTCGAATTATTTATCGATTATTATTGCGAATATTCTTCTAAAGGTTGGACTACTAAATGAATATTAATTGGATATTCATTTAGAATATTATTCATTAAATGAATATTACTTTTGAGTATTCATTTAAGACAGTAATTACCTATCGAATATTATTTTAATGTTCATCTGAAACTTGATTTATTTATCGAGTCTTATCTCGAATATTCCTTTAAAGCTTGGATTACTAAATGAACATTACTTGATATTCATTTAGAATATTATCCATTAGATGAATATTACTTTATCAATATTCATTTAAATTCCTAATTAATTATGAATATTATTTTGAATATTCATCCAGGGTTCTATTTAATCATCGAATATTATTTTAAATATTTTAAATATTCCTTTCAGGTCTTATTAATTAATGAATATTATTTGGAATATTCATTTGAATATTTAGTTATGCAATAAATATTCTCTCGATATTTCTTCAAGAATTATTTGAGAGATACTCTGATTAAAGATATTCTTTCATATTCCTAAATATTCCGTAAAATATTTTAATTCAATAAATATTCTCTGAATATTTATTCCATACTTAGAATAACCTCGATAAGGTTTATCTTCTTCGATTATTACAGAAAATATTTCGGAGTCATATTATTATTAATCTTATATCAAGAAAGGTTCTCAGACATCATTCTTCTTTGAGTCTATCTCCTTAATAATAAGGGAACCTTACTTGGAAAATGTTATTTATCTTGTCGACTTCCCGGTCATAAAGTATTCCCTTCACTCGCAACTCGGGTGCTGTTGACTTATTAAGTCATTGCTTACCTTCTCATCTTTCGAGGGGTAAGATTACTGGAACAAGTTGATATCCGTTACCAAGTAATAGCTTGGGAGTTATTGGTAAATTTTCCTTTCCAACTAGATACGACTACTTTGTGGAGTCTTATCAACAAGTATTATACTTGGGGAAAGGGGGACGAACGTTACATTCAGAATCATGAATTCTATTTGAACTAGGAGTCGTGTAAGAGGCCGAGTAGCGCCGGTCCATCCCCTTTGGCCCAACCGTTGGCCGGGGAGAGCTAGCAAGGCGGTAGACAAGTAAAGCCGTCAGTTCTTCCTTCTACCGGTAGTAAATCTAAATTGAGCTGTACGATCTCGACTGATCATCAAGATTGGAACAGCGGGCGCGGTGAATACTCCATCATTGGTTCATCATCCAAATTTATTTATTTCCTGCAACATGATTACTGTTGGCAGAGTTGGAAAAGGGTCATAACTGGAATTGCAACCTTTTCTTGCAAACTCCTCTTCTTAATAACAATAAGAATATCTCGCTTACTTTGATGTAGCAGATATTTCTACAAACAAATACTTTAAGTTACCTTGTAACTTCATCGTTCATATTATACTGGCATCATTTCCGTAAATGCATGGCATATGGTTTGAAAGATACTTTTGAACTGTTATACATTATCGTTCAGTTATATATTATTGTTGGTGGGCTATTGCTCACCCTTGCTTTATTATTATATCACAACAACAGCTAGATCAGATGACTTGCACAAGGCGCACTCGACGCGGGCGAGGACGATGAGACTACCAGAGCTGAAGAAGAAGCTATTGGTAGGGTATATTTATTCTTTCAGTACCAAGAATATGGTCTAGTATGACTTATGTAAATGGATGGCAAAGAGTATGTATTTATATTGAAATCCTTTTGGATTGTAAGAACTCATAATGTGATTAATAAAAATTTGATTGTTACTCTGATTTCATCTCTGGGACTATAACGGGTGTGTTTTATATTGTTGTGTTGGGTTATAGAGACGTAATTTATTTTATGTTAAGGAAAGTTCAATTGTTGTGGACAGAATTGGAAACCGTAACCACCGGATCCCGGACCCCGGATCTGGGGGTGTTACATCAACTTTGCTCAGCCTGTGAGACAAAGTTTCTTGATTCTGAGAAAGATAGTGAAATTTGTTCTTGTTGTCAAGTTTAATCATATCATCTCCTCTAACAACATCACCTCGAACATCAGAAATTGCCTTTTGACACAGATCAAACCTAGAATTGAGAGTCTTCACTTGTACAACTGTAGCCTTGAGACAAGATAGAATCTCTGGATTTGTAATTGTTCTGGCAGTTCTCTTGACAAATTCAGCTGCTCTTGCAACAGGAAAGATACAAGTGTCCTTGTACCAGTCATTTGAAAATTGTTCATAGTGTTCTTCTTCAGCATCTACTTGATTTGAAGGACCAGCAAAATCCTTAACCTTAGCATCAGTCTGGACTGGTAAACTCTGAGAAAAGCTTGACTCAGTATTCCCTTCAGTTTCATCTTCAATCTCAGCTTCAATGTAACACCCCCAGATCCGAGGTCAGGGATCTGGTGGTTACGGTCTTACATCCATTCATAATACTTGACTTGAGTCCCCAATAAATAAATCACATGCTGTGACCCCATAATAATATCCACTCACACACAGAACAGTTATAGTCCCAGAGATGAAATTGAAATAAGTCCATAATATCAGAGTTTACGAATAAAAGTTATTACAAGTCAAATGATATGTTTAAAGGTTTTGCCGTTGATTAACGTTAATGTTACCTATAAATAGACTGATAAACAAAAGCTGCCTATCTATGCTACCTCAGCAATGGCAGCAAGGACATCAGCGGGTAGTCCTCGAACGGTGGTAACCTGCTTGCGCCGAGTGCGCCTGACGCGGGCCATCTGTCCTAGCTGTTGTTGTGATAATATGAACAAAGCAAGGCTGAGCGAAAGCCCACCAACAATAATATAACTGAACAGTGATACATATATACAGCAGTTCAAAATATCCTTTGAAATCATATGTCATGCATTAATGAAGTTATTGCCAGTATAATATAAAGGATGAAGTTACTAGGTAACTCAAAGTATTTGTTTGTAGAAATATCTGCTACATCAAAAGTAAGCGAGATATTCTCATTGTCATTAAAAGGAGGAACTTGCATGAAAAGATTGCAATTCCAGTTATGAACACTTTTCCAGCTCTGCCAACAGTAATCATGTTGCAGGAAATAAATAAGTTTGGATGATGAACCAATGATGGAGTATTCACCGCGCCCGCTGTTCCAATCTTGATGATCAGTCGAGATCGTACAGCTCAATTTAGATTTACAACCGGTAGAAGGAAAAACTGACGGCTTTACTTGTCTACCGCCTTACTAGCTCTCCCCGACCAACGGTTGGGCCAAAGGGGATGGACCGGCGCTACTCGGCCTCTTACACGACTCCTAGTTCAAATAGAATTCATGATTCTGAATGTAACGTTCGTCCCCCTTTCCCCAAGTATAATACTTGTTGATAAGACTCTACAAAGTAGTCGTATCTAGTTGGAAAGGAAAATTCACCAATCACTTCCAAGCTATTGCTTGGTAACGAATATCAACTTGTTCCAACAATCTTACCCCTCGAAAGATGAGAAGGTAAACAACGACTTAATAAGTCAATAGCACCCGAGTTGCGAGTGAAGAGAATACTTTATGACCGGGAAGTCGACAAGATAATTAACATTTTCCAAGTAAGGTTCCCTTATTATTAGGGAGATAGACTCAAAGAAGAATGATGTCTGAGAACTTTTCTTGATATATGGTTAATAATAATATGACTCCAAAATATTTTCCGTAATAATCGAAGAAGATAAACCTTATCGAGGTTATTCTAAGTATGGAATAAATATTCAGAGAATATTTATTGAATTAAAATATTTTACAAAATATTTAGGAATATGAAAGAATATCTTTAATCAGAGTATTTCTCAAATAATCCTTGAAGAAATATCGAGAGAATATTTATTGCATAATTAAATATTCAAATGAATATTCAAAATAATATTCATTAATTAATAAGACCTGAAAGGAATATTTAAAATATTTAAAATAATATTCGATGATTAAATAGAACCCTGGATGAATATTCAAAATAATATTCATAATTAATTAGGAATTTAAATGTTTATTGAAAAAGTAATATTCATTTAATGAATAATATTCTAAATGAATATCAAGTAATATTCATTTAGTAATCCAAGCTTTAAAGGAATATTCGAGATAAGACTCGATAAATAAATCAAGCTTCAGATGAACATTAAAATAATATTCATCAGGTAATTACTATCTTAAATGAATATTCAAAAGTAATATTCATTTAATGAATAATATTCTAAATGAATATCCAAATAATATTCATTTAGTAGTCCAACCTTTAGAAGAATATTCGAAATAATAATCGATAAATAATTCGACTCTGAATGAATATTAAAAAATATTATTCGTCGAATAGTTACGTTCAAATAATTATTTGAAGTAGGGATCGTTAAATAAATAATCTCGAACGAATATTCAAATAATATTCGTCGCCCGAATAATGGAAAACATTTACTTAGATATTTTCCTTCGAGGTAATCTCGATATGTCAAGAAATATTGACTCTCGGTCTATATTTGATGAATAAGATGGATACGCCCTTCTATGAGGGTCTTACAATAACAGGCTTATAATTGATACGTTAGCTATCTAATTTATAAGCCAATAAACGATCAGGGAACAAGCATAACGATATTACTTGAAAGTAGGCATGCATGCTATGGCGTATGTATAACAGAAAACATATATCTGTATTCAATCACAACAACAGCCTAAAAGAAGGGAATTGAAACTTGTCTGGTAGTCGAGTACGATAAGGGGCAGTGGTAGCGGGTCCCGGGTCAGCTTGGTGATCTATAAATAGCCAAGACATTCGGGATTAATCACTTAACATCTTAAAAGTTAAGTTAAGTTATACTTAAATCGAAACACGTTCTCGAGTTATCTCGTTATACCCCTTTTAGTGGATTCCTTTTTATCATTGATCCGACCCGACATTCGTTCGTTAATACGACATGTCACTGTACTTATACTTGGGACATACATAAGTCATACAAGTTCTAAGGTTGATCATTACGAACCAATATTATACTCCGAGTTTTATCGCCCATTTTCTAAGTGTTTTACCGAAGTTATAATAGAGTCGTCTTTTAGGGGTTCGTTCGCGTTTAACCTCGACTCGAATATTTTTCATAAATCGAAAAACGATCCTTTTGACATACGGTTTTCTTTCACACCTTACTTTTTACCTCTAGTATTTATTTACCAAGATTCGTCATGACTTTACATATTTTATCGGGGTTCAATTTAAGTTACGAACTTTCGTTTACGGATTCGAACTACTTTTAGTATACCGGCCATAACTCCTAAACCGTAAGTCTCTTTCATACGTTCTTTATATCAAAACGAAACTTGGAACATTATCTATCTTATCATAATAGATTTTAAAGCTAGGCAGTGAGTTACATCTACTGTCCAAGTCGTTTTTCTTAAGGTTAACGAAATTTCGGCATTACGACGGCTATAAATTGAATATTTACCAATTCCAAATCTTCCCATAAACATAGTATCCACTCCAAACAACATATACATGATTTATAACTATGAACTGAGGCCAAGCAATGCCTTTCCGTTCATCTAACTATTTTTAACATTTAACCAAAACCCAATCATA
The DNA here is from genome assembly GCA_036435485.1 of Saposhnikovia divaricata. Classification (NCBI taxonomy): domain Eukaryota; kingdom Viridiplantae; phylum Streptophyta; class Magnoliopsida; order Apiales; family Apiaceae; genus Saposhnikovia; species Saposhnikovia divaricata. The sequence continues at coordinate 120,898,846 of CM071599.1, read as the reverse complement.
ATCATGCTTATAATCTTTCTTATATCTTACTAACAACATAACTAACTTATATAACTCAAGAACATGCATAAAAACTCAAAGTAGATCTAGGGTTTCAAGGGCTTTATACCTTCTTGAGAATGTGTACTAGCCTCAAAAAGCCTTGTATGGTCCTTAGGAGTACTTAAGCTTGCTAGAACAATCAAAAGATTCAAAGAAAACAAGGTTAATACATGAAGAACACTATTCATCATCATCTTTAGTGATTTTTTTGAAAATGGAAACAAAGGAATTTGGGCTTGAAATTTCTAGGAGATTAGTTTCTTGAATTATAGGACTCACCTTAAAAATTACAAGATCAAATGATGGTTGGAAGTTGGATTTTGGTTTTGAATTTAGAGCATAGGTCGAATGGATGTAATGGAGAGAGAGAGAGGTTTGATATTTTTGTGTTCTTTGCTTGGTTAATGTGATAATAATGCATCAAGTGGATGAGGTTTAGATAATATCTCATCTAAAAGCCACTTTAATAAAGTGATGATGTATAGGATGATGAGAATGGATGGACAAGTGTTGAGATTTTGATGGTTCTCATGTAACTAGTGGTTTGATTTTGCTAAGTGCTATTTAATCTCCAAACATGCTAGTTACTTATGTAACTAAGTAGTTACTAGATATTTATTCTAGTAGCTTGCACAAGACTCTTGCTTCCTCTGCTTATTTCTGTGTCCGGTTATTGCCCGTTTCGATTGATCGTTCGGAGGAATATTTCACGGATTTCTAATTAGGGTTTACCGGGAATCTTTCTAATATTAATACTATCATTCTCCATCTTTCTTTCTAACTTTCCAATTTATATTCCTTAAATCCATTCGTTAAATACTTAGGGCTATCAGTGTCTAGGGAACTCTAGGAGAAAATAAAAGTGCGGTTTTTCAGAATCCGACAGCTTTTACATACACTCTTTTTCCCTCTGGATCAATAATACGAACTCGGAATTTCGTTCCGGGTACTTCTATATAGCGTCATCTAAAATCACTATTCATCCTTATTCTTTACTTATTCATCTAGGGTTGTACAATTGTCCGTATTCTCTTTCGATCGTTCCTTAACCTTTTTACGGAACCACTGGATTAATCGCTATCTATCTGGATGACATGAGAATATTCTCCTGCTTGGAATTGCCATATCTTATTCCCTTAGGAGATAGATTATTCTTACCTATGTTGTCACCCTTTAGCATTCTTCAAGACATAGAAATAATAAAGTCGAATTCCCTTCATTCTTTTAAAACATCAACTATTACATTGTAGTCGTAACCACTATTCATCCTTACATCATTAAATAAATAAAAGTTTTAATTCTACCCAAAATTTGGGTTCTTACATTCAACATGATGAGTGGATTCAGGAATTGGAATAGATGCATCAACAGTTTCAACAGTCTTAACAACATCCTCTGCAACAGTTTCAGCAGTAGGTTCAACAATAGGCTGTACAATATCCTCTGCAGATTGCACAAGAGGCTTAGAGTTTATCTCCTTAGGTGGTTGATCAATTTCCTCACCCTGTTCAACAGATTGATGAGCATCAGAGATTAACTCAGTATGAGAAGCCACTGTTTCTTCATGTACCAAGGTGGTTTGATTTACTGCATCAGTTGCCTCAGAGAATACAGCAGGTGAAGAGATTGGAATGTCCATGTTCTCAGAGAATGGGAACAATGGTTCAAGAATTTCATCCATTTGAGCATCAGCATTTCCATCTCTTTCTATCTCAACAGCAGGTATTTCCTTAGAAATATCCTCTGGAGCTTCAACATTCACATCTTCATCAGATTCTTCAAGAATTAATCTCCTTCTCTTAGCTGGAGAATTCACTTCTGCTCTCTCTTCTTCTGAGATAGAATCATCAAGTATAGAAGGAGACTTAGGTTTGTTAGCCCTTTCCTTTCTAGTCCTCTTTGGCTTAGAAGCTTCAGTAATCCTCTGTTTTCTTGATGGCCTTATAGCCTTGCTTTTCTTTGGTTTCTTTGGTTTTGATTGTGGTTGAGGTTGAGGGTGTGATGAAGATTGTGGTTGTGAAGTAGTAGCAATTGTGGGTGGAGATGTAGGTTTAGTGATTGGTTTAGTGTTTATGGTTTGAGGTGGGTCAGTGTTTGTGGGTTGAGGTGGTGACTGTGGAGGTTCAATGATTGGTTCGGGTTGTGGTTCTTGTTGTTCTTGTGGTTGGTTGAGAAAGTTTCTGAGGGCAAGAGGATAGATAAACTCTGGTACTTGCTCTTTGTTAGCATCCTTATTTGTCAAATCAGAAAACATTCTCTTATGACATTGGAAAGGTTGTATAACATCCTCATCAGCAATTGCCAAATTAGGTAAACAAGCAGAGAATAAACATTGACAGAAACGTGAGAAATAAACAGTTGTATTAGACTTTCCAAGTTTTTCACCTAAATTCATAAGTACAATACGACCAAAATCAAAGTTACTCCCATTAAGAAGAGAATACCCGATTTGAAGACTTTCACCAGGAATTGCATCCGAGTTGGTGACCTTCTTGCCAAATGCTCGAGTAATGCAATCAAAGAAGAAGCTCCACTCCTTCCTGAGCCCTGGCCTTTTGACATTCCCAATCTTATCCAAAGGAGCAAAAAACCTTATTTGCTGTAACATTTCTTTTAATTGACCCTCAACAGCCACAGAGTATGAAGTGTGAGTGTCAAAATCCAAAACCTCACGAACAGTTGCAGGAGTCATGACAAACTCTTGATCTTCATAGGTAAATACAATTGATGGAGTCCCATTCTCTCCACCATCATCATAAACCGAGTTTCTCCAGAAGGTAGAGATTTGTGTGGCCAAGAGTTTCTCTGGTTGGACAAGAGCCTTACCAATTTCAGAGTCTCTTAAGAAGGTTTGAATCAGATGAAATGATTCTGGGGCTTTAGTAGTGTCTAGGATTGCAGCATAGTTGTTTGTAACAAAAGTTAATCCCTGAGCCACAAAATTCTTGGTTGCCATTAGAACAGTGTAATAGAGAAGAGAGTTTGTGGAAAAGTGTTTGTGAAAATGCTTAAGTGAAAGTAATAGAGAAATTGTGTGTGATGTTGTGTGTTCGTGGATGTAAAGATGAAAAAGTGAATAATGAAATGATTTTGATTAGATCTGTAATTGAAAATCAAAACCCAATCGTTTTAGACATTAAACACGCAACCAATTTCTTGTTAAGTGTGTGAGTGGGACACGTGTCACATAAACAGTGGAACAGTTATTTACACGCGCAGTAATAATGCCTATTATTACTGTTGTTCTCTCTCCTATTTCCAATAAGCTTTAACTGTCTGACACAATTAAACAACTGGCACATATTACATGAAAATTTCAAAAACTCTTTGTGTACTCCAAGTATATGTTTTGTCTGAAATAAAATATTACCTTAGAGTACTCAACAAAATCAAACAGTGTTTATCAATTGTCCAACTTAATTACTGTTATCCTTTCAAACACTGCACAGTTGTGAATATACATGTGTGTAGAGCAGAGTTTACTAGATCAGTATTTAGAGCATCTATTATTTCATAAAATCCATAAAGTAAATCAGTAAGCACTGGATGCACAAACTCTCATAGTAAACACTGAATATATGATGAATGCTAAACTCTGTAGTAACCAGTTTATATACAGTAATATTTAACTAATCTATAACCCCCATTTTATTTTATTTTTTTGGTTTTCTCTAGTAACCAGAGGTTAAAACTAGTCACCAAAAATCCTATAATTTTAGCCCTTATCAATTTGATAAGTTCTTTGATCTTCCTAGCTTTCGACTAGTCACCAAAAATTAGAGAATTTTAGCCCTTACTATATACCAGTAAGTTCCTGGGTCGTCCTAGTCACAAACATGATCTCAAAGGAGTTCTAACAGTCTATATATTTTAGCTTTGGGGTTATTCTAATAACAGAATCTAATTCAACAGTGTATAACTAACAGAGTTTAGAGCTCATCAACATCAGAAATTATTTATGAGAGGCAATGCACACAGTATTTACAAACTCAGAGTTTAGGATAAATAAACTAAGAGATGCTATAAATATAGAACAGTATCATGCTGTGATAACTTTCTGCACAGTTTAAGATTAGATCACAGATAACTTAGAAAGATTCATGACTAATTACTGAGAATAATGTTTCATACATGTATCTTCATCGGTGTTTATGTTCAGAAAGAAACATTATCAGAGTTTCTCAGAGTTTATTCAACAGTTGACAGTGTATGACTTAAAAAGCATGCTAACAGAGTTTAACAGTCATTGAGCAGAGTTTGCATATCAGAGTTTAACATACCACAGAAATATGAGCAACACAGTACATAAGTAGAGTTTTGAGTCTAACCAATATCTCTAGTCAAAACTAGAGACCATTCCTAGTTCATTTACCAGCCTTGTAAATAGAGCTTCACTCAATGGCTTGGTGAAGATATCTGCAAGCTGTTGTTCTGTAGACACAAAATGAAGCTCAATATTCCCTTCTTCTACATGTTCTCTGATAAAATGGTACCTTATGCTGATGTGCTTGGTCATTGAATGCTGTACTGGATTACCTGTCATAGCAATAGCACTTTGATTATCACAGTAAATAGGTATTTTACTGTACCTCAATCCATAATCCAGTAATTGATTCTTCATCCACAGAATCTGTGCATAACAGCTACCAGCAGCAATATACTCTGCTTCAGCTGTAGATGTAGAGATTGATTTCTGTTTCTTGCTGTACCAAGAAACAATTCTATCACCAAGAAATTGACAACTTCCACTAGTACTTTTTCTGTCTATCTTACAGCCTGCAAAGTCTGCATCAGAGTAACCAAGAAGCTTGAAGTCTGATTCTCTTGGATACCACAAACCTAAAGTTATGGTTCCCTTAAGATATTTGAAGATTCTCTTCACAGCTGTTAGATGTGGTTCTCTTGGATCTGCTTGAAATCTTGCACAAAGACATGTTGCATACATGATGTCAGGTCAGCTAACTGTTAGATAAAGAAGTGACCCAATCATTCCTCTATAGTTTGTCATATCCACTGGTGAACCTGTGTCTCTATCCAACTTTGTTGCTGTTGCCATAGGAGTTGTTGCAGATGAGCAGTCAAGCATGCCAAGTATAATACTTGTTGATAAGACTCTACAAAGTAGTCGTATCTAGTTGGAAAGGAAAATTCACCAATCACTTCCAAGCTATTGCTTGGTAACGAATATCAACTTGTTCCAACAATCTTACCCCTCGAAAGATGAGAAGGTAAACAACGACTTAATAAGTCAATAGCACCCGAGTTGCGAGTGAAGAGAATACTTTATGACCGGGAAGTCGACAAGATAATTAACATTTTCCAAGTAAGGTTCCCTTATTATTAGGGAGATAGACTCAAAGAAGAATGATGTCTGAGAACCTTTCTTGATATATGGTTAATAATAATATGACTCCAAAATATTTTCCGTAATAATCGAAGAAGATAAACCTTATCGAGGTTATTCTAAGTGTGGAATAAATATTCAGAGAATATTTATTGAATTAAAATATTTTACAAGATATTTAGGAATATGAAAGAATATCTTTAATCAGAGTATTTCTCAAATAATCCTTGAAGAGATATCGAGAGAATATTTATTGCATAATTAAATATTCAAATGAATATTCAAAATAATATTCATTAATTAATAAGACCTGAAAGGAATATTTAAAATATTTAAAATAATATTCGATGATTAAATAGAACCCTGGATGAATATTCAAAATAATATTCATAATTAATTAGGAATTTAAATGTTTATTGAAAAAGTAATATTCATTTAATGAATAATATTCTAAATGAATATCAAGTAATATTCATTTAGTAATCCAAGCTTTAAAGGAATATTCGAGATAAGACTCGATAAATAAATCAAGCTTCAGATGAACATTAAAATAATATTCATCAGGTAATTACTATCTTAAATGAATATTCAAAAGTAATATTCATTTAATGAATAATATTCTAAATGAATATCCAAATAATATTCATTTAGTAGTCCAACCTTTAGAAGAATATTCGAAATAATAATCGATAAATAATTCGACTCTGAATGAATATTAAAAAATATTATTCGTCGAATAGTTACGTTCAAATAATTATTTGAAGTAGGGATCGTTAAATAAATAATCTCGAACGAATATTCAAATAATATTCGTCGCCCGAATAATGGAAAACATTTACTTAGATATTTTCTTTCGAGGTAATCTCGATATGTCAAGAAATATTGACTCTCGGTCTATATTTGATGAATAAGATGGATACGCCCTTCTATGAGGGTCTTACAATAACAGGCTTATAATTGATACGTTAGCTATCTAATTTATAAGCCAATAAACGATCAGGGAACAAGCATAACGATATTACTTGAAAGTAGGCATGCATGCTATGGCGTATGTATAACAGAAAACATATATCTGTATTCAATCACAACAACAGCCTAAAAGAAGGGAATTGAAACTTGTCTGGTAGTCGAGTACGATAAGGGGCAGTGGTAGCGGGTCCCGGGTCAGCTTGGTGATCTATAAATAGCCAAGACATTCGGGCTTAATCACTTAACATCTTAAAAGTTAAGTTAAGTTATACTTAAATCGAAACACGTTCTCGAGTTATCTCGTTATACCCCTTTTAGTGGATTCCTTTTTATCATTGATCCGACCCGACATTCGTTCGTTAATACGACATGTCACTGTACTTATACTTGGGACATACTTAAGTCATACAAGTTCTAAGGTTGATCATTACGAACCAATATTATACTCCGAGTTTTATCGCCCATTTTCTAAGTGTTTTACCGAAGTTATAATAGAGTCGTCTTTTAGGGGTTCGTTCGCGTTTAACCTCGACTCGAATATTTTTCATAAATCGAAAAACGATCCTTTTGACATACGGTTTTCTTTCACACCTTACTTTTTACCTCTAGTATTTATTTACCAAGATTCGTCATGACTTTACATATTTTATCGGGGTTCAATTTAAGTTACGAACTTTCGTTTACGGATTCGAACTACTTTTAGTATACCGGCCATAACTCCTAAACCGTAAGTCTGTTTCACACGTTCTTTATATCAAAACGAAACTTGGAACATTATCTATCTTATCATAATAGATTTCAAAGCTAGGCAGTGAGTTACATCTACTGTCCAAGTCGTTTTTCTTAAGGTTAACGAAATTTCGGCATTACGACGGCTATAAATTGAATATTTACCAATTCCAAATCTTCCCATAAACATAGTATCCACTCCAAACAACATATACATGATTTATAACTATGAACTGAGGCCAAGCAATGCCTTTCCGTTCATCTAACTATTTTTAACATTTAACCAAAACCCAATCATAATCATGCTTATAATCTTTCTTATATCTTACTAACAACATAACTAACTTATATAACTCAAGAACATGCATAAAAACTCAAAGTAGATCTAGGGTTTCAAGGGCTTTATACCTTCTTGAGAATGTGTACTAGCCTCAAAAAGCCTTGTATGGTCCTTAGGAGTACTTAAGCTTGCTAGAACAATCAAAAGATTCAAAGAAAACAAGGTTAATACATGAAGAACACTATTCATCATCATCTTTAGTGATTTTTTTTAAAATGGAAACAAAGGAATTTGGGCTTGAAATTTCTAGGAGATTAGTTTCTTGAATTATAGGACTCACCTTAAAAATTACAAGATCAAATGATGGTTGGAAGTTGGATTTTGGTTTTGAATTTAGAGCATAGGTCGAATGGATGTAATGGAGAGAGAGAGGTTTGATATTTTTGTGTTCTTTGCTTGGTTAATGTGATAATAATGCATCAAGTGGATGAGGTTTAGATAATATCTCATCTAAAAGCCACTTTAATAAAGTGATGATGTATAGGATGATGAGAATGGATGGACAAGTGTTGAGATTTTGATGGTTCTCATGTAACTAGTGGTTTGATTTTGCTAAGTGCTATTTAATCTCCAAACATGCTAGTTACTTATGTAACTAAGTAGTTACTAGATATTTATTCTAGTAGCTTGCACAAGACTCTTGCTTCCTCTGCTTGTTTCTGTGTCCGGTTATTGCCCGTTTCGATTGATCGTTCGGAGGAATATTTCACGGATTTCTAATTAGGGTTTACCGGGAATCTTTCTAATATTAATACTATCATTCTCCATCTTTCTTTCTAACTTTCCAATTTATATTCCTTAAATCCATTCGTTAAATACTTAGGGCTATCAGTGTCCAGGGAACTCTCGGAGAAAATAAAAGTGCGATTTTTCAGAATCCGACAGCTTTTACATACACTCTTTTTCCCTCCGGATCAATAATACGAACTCAGAATTTCGTTCCGGGTACTTCTATATAGCGTCATCTAATAATATTCTCAATTACACCAAAATCACTATTCATCCTTATTCTTTACTTATTCATCTAGGGTTGTACAATTGTCCATATTCTCTTTCGATCGTTCCTTAACCTTTTTACGGAACCACTGGATTAATCGCTATCTATCTGGATGACATGAGAATATTCTCCTGCTTGGAATTGCCATATCTTATTCCCTTAGGAGATAGATTATTCTTACCTATGTTGTCACCCTTTAGCATTCTTCAAGACATAGAAATAATAAAGTCGAATTCCCTTCATTCTTTTAAAACATCAACTATTACATTGTAGCCGTAACCACTATTCATCCTTACATCATTAAATAAATAAAAGTTTTAATTCTACCCAAAATTTGGGTTCTTACAGTCTCCCCTCCTTAAAAGGATTCCGTCCCGGAATCAGGTAGAAGACAATTGAGTACTCGTGGGTTATTTCACTTTCCAGTTTCCCAGTCAATCCTTAATCAATCCCAATCCTTTTTCAGCACATCTTACTAGTGCTACAATACATTCTTTTATTCTTTTTCATTAATCTCTGCTACTTTTCGTACAACACACTATTCGGGTTATGCTTTTACCCAGTTATATACTATTTTCCTTATTGGTATCTGCAGTAACATTGGTATCACTATCCCACTGCGAATTTGGAGGTAACCTCACTCGCACTGTGCATTTCCTGTCGCTTTAATCTTTGCAATCTCGATCAATATAGAGAAGTGGAAAGATTTATTGAGAGATCACTATGATCAATTGAACATTTGTTATATTGCATAGCTAGTACAGAAGGGGGCCAGCCTTTAGTACTTGACAAGCAATTAAACAAGTTAGGGTATTCTACTTAGACTTCTATCACATAGACAGATAGTCACGTAGCAGTACCTCCCCTCCTTAAAGGGTTGTTCTTCTCAATTCATAAAGAAGATGAATAAGAGAGAAGAAAAGAAAAGAGTTCTAAAGGATTATAGAAGGTTTTCATGATTGTAAAATATCATACTCAGAATTTACCTCTGAACTATAGAGGTTCATCAAAGAAGAAATTAATCATAATTATATCCAATACCATTTGATCGTAACCTCACGTGTCAACATATCTTGTTGCTTTGTCTACTATTCTCTGGACCTGTACCCTGGTTCCACCTTAGCAACACTTACTTTTGGAAAATCTTTGAACCTTTCAGGTTAAATCTTAGTTTCTCGCTTGACACCATTGTTACTGACATTCCATGTCACGCTACCAGCTTTTTCATATCTATAATATTAACACTATCAGGTTGTCGTCCCGAGAATTCATCGGAAAACCCATTTATTAATCCATTCCTAACATTCCTTGCTTCCTATTTCGTAGTTGCTTTCCCCGTCTTTTCTTTATCAATCACATCCTTCTTATTATCTGATTCTTATTTACTTCTGTTATTTACTTCCACCTTCATCTCTTTATTGAGACATCTTTTGCACTTGGCACCACCTTATTGGTATCCCGTCACATTTACTCTATAATCATCACATTATTTCAAATTTAAAACCTCCGAAATGAATCTGGCCGATTTCTTTAGCTTAGGTCCAATATAATCTACTTTTGTCAACTTGTTTCTCATCAATTATTCTTTTCTACCCGCAGTTTTTCACAGGTTGTCTTTCGTAAGTCAGACCAGGTCGTACACCTACCTGCTCGAACTCTTATCATTTGTTGAGCATCTGCATTTTACTAGTGTAGTTTTGCCACATGAAACACGTTACTACCATGCTATAAGCTTTGGGCGTAAAACTGGATCAAATGCCACCTTCCGAACACTTTTAAACTCTCAGGTGGCCTAATAAGTCTCGGGCTCAACTGCCCTTCTCTCTAAGCCTCATTAATTCTTTCCACGGGAATACATTTAGCATCATGAATCATCTACCTCATATTCTCTATCTTGTTTGCGCAGAAGTACACTAACACAAACTTGCTTGTCATTCATCAACATGCCACTTAGCTCATTAATAGCAGCACTTTCTTTATCTTTACGTTGTCATCTACTTTCTTAGAAGAATCACCATCGATTGTTGTTTACGTAATGCGTTAATAGCTAACCTTATGGGTTACAAATCCTTTAGGGAGACAAAGTAATCACTATTCCTTGTCCCTAAGGAACACTTCCTGAACTCAATGTAGATATTACATGAAGTAGATAAAATTGCAGAAGAGTTTCAAGCATCGCAGCTAGGTCCGGTTGATGAAACTATCACTCATGCAGCTTCCATAAAAGACTGGAAACTTAACGGTTTACTTCGTCAATTTTGTATCATGGTCCTGGTTTGCTTCAAAACGGGACCTTCTAAGGTACGTAATATGCTTAAGACTCCATTAGGAATCGAATCTTTACTTAAACTATTATTACCTTCGATTCTTGCACAATCATCAAAAGGAATGTAAATTCCTCCACTCCGATATGACCTTCAAGGTCTTTCTAAATATCATTTTGTTTCTTCGGTATGAACATTTGTAATTATTCCTTTATACTTAGACTGTCGGCCACCTCATTGGCCTTTCCTGATAATAATAATTCCTTGTAATCCATGTTTTCTGGAAACATTCCAACTCAAATTTTTCTACCTCATTCCCATCACTGTTGGGTGAAAGCATTCTCCCTTAAGCTCTGCTGAAGGAGAAAATATATCTATCATCCATAAGTCATTGCTTCCATCTACCCGTGGGAACTTTATCACGTTTATTCCCACTCCTACTTAGGATACTTCTTTTCTTAGTTCTTTCCTTATCTTAGGATAATCTCAACCTTTATAGGTTCAATCCATACTCCCTCAGGGTTTCATACATGCATCATCTGGTATATTGTTATTATGTCTTATATTCTCTTCCAAACTTCTAGTTGGAAACTCAGAATATTAGCTTTTCCTTGTAAGGTTTGTTAGGTCGTCCTCATCATTCCTCCTATATTTTCTAGGTACAGGGTATATCAAAACATCTTTGATCAATACTCTAATAATTCTATCTCTGTTCTTTCCAGAACTCTTTTTAATAATCTGTACAGGTCATTGTTGCCTTAGCAAATCCAACTCATATCATCTGAATTCACAATGTCTTTATTAGGGTTAGTGCCATCCCTTGTGCATTCCCCAGGGTTTGCCTTACTTTATGGATATCTTATCCTTAATTCAACTGCCAAGGAATTCCTGCATCCTATAATTGGCAATCAAATCATGTATCCTTAATAAGGGTCTCTTTTCAATCATTCTTATTTGATAATCGATCGGTAGCTTACTGCTAATTTCTTCTTTCAGATAGTGGTCAACCTATTTGACCTTCCAAAAGACAACGTATGTCTTTCTGCTCTCTTACAGAACTTGTTAATGGTAGCAAGGATGTTCTGAAAGATATTGGTCGAGTTCAACGTGAATTTCTTAGTGCTTATCGTTCTTCGCAAAGGTACTTGCCTCAGAGAAAATTCCTACAGCATACTGTTCAATTTCTGACCATTTCTATACTCTTTTCATATACCTTCACTGTTTACTTTCCTCCGTCATAATATATTCATGGTATTCACGATACCCTAACATCATACATCTCAAGTCACTATACTTCCATTTTACTCGTAATCTTGGACAACCATATACACATGAGTCACTTTAGTACGGGTGACCCCATCCCAAAAAGGTCTAGTGAATTCGCAATCAAAACATGGGCTGTTCAGCAGAAGATTCCTACGATCTCATTAATGTTTCCTTTATATCAGAAGGCCTTGCAGTCGGTGCTTTCTTAGAAGCAACCCTGCTTTGTCCTTTCATTGCTGGTCTAGTCACTTGATAATCCTTTGTGACTTGGCCTCAACTGGCCACCAAAATATATATATATATATATATATATATATATATATATATATATATATATATATGATTTTAGGGGTTGGTTAATAGCATTACTTTTCTAGCAATTGCCGGCATAGTGCCTTCTTTGATACCTTTCTACCTTTCTAAAACTTTACTTCATATAAGTCTTAATCGACTATTCGGCACCGTCTCTGGTCACCTTTCCTCTATTTTTATCTTTTCAACTATTCTTATCACTACCACGTGCCACGCAAGCTTACCATTCCTGGCATAACAGCCTTTTCACTTAAGTCAATCTCGGAGTTTCTTAGTCCGGCTGGTTTCTTACTTACATTTCCTGTTTTCGTCCAATCTCACTTCATCATTGTATTTCTACAATCAATCGCGATAACCGGGGTCTGTCCACCAACCCATGTAGCGGCTACCTTACCCAATTCACGGGGTTTGCCCCAGTTTCTACTCTCTTCCATGATGTTCTCTGATAATCAGAAAGACAAGGTTTGCCAAAATTCGTTGAAGTTCTTCCCAGAATTAGGGAAATTTTGGTCAATCTATCCATCGACTGGTAACACTAAGGAGACCAGTTTCGAAACCTGAAGAATAGTTCTATGAACCTCCTAGTAGGTAGAACCGTAAGCAGTCATAATTAACGAAATAATCGTCATCGGGTTGGAAATTTAACCCCTGGAGAGGAACCAGTTATATACATCCCTTAGAAGGGAATTAACAGTTTTAACTGAAACTTGTCACAACGTCCTGATACTCAATATTACCAAATGTCAGTCTACCTGACTACCAGTCTCAGAAGGAACATTACCGTCGGAGTTGGTTGTTTCACAAAAATTGGCACTACTAAGGCCATCCGAACCTGGTGAACCATGCTGTCCGAATGCATCCGCAAGTACTTTGTCGTGCTGCACAAGCACACATCCTAATCTTTTATGCGAAGCGTCGTTGGAAGCACAAAGTCTCCCTTTTTCCATTAAACAATGCCAACTCTTGGTCATTACCAATTTCATCTTTTAGCTCCAGGAAGATTTTCTCACATTTTTCTCTTTAACTGCTGATCGTATTACTTGATCCGTTATAATTCCGCGTCGGAGTAAACTTAAGGTAACTACTATAATCCATTCAAAGAAAAGAAAGAATTTAATATTCCTCTGAATCACATGCATCTAACGTTTCTGGTTCATCATTTCACTGAGTTAAATTAACCCTATACTTAGTCTGTGACAATAGTCTCATTACGAGTTCATCTTGACTCACTGGTCTTATCTTCCGGTAGGTTCTGAGATCATTGTCTTGCTTACTACTTCCTTATATAACTTTATCCAATCATGCTGTCACTTCCCAATGTTTTCACTTTCTAACTAATTCATTCCTAAAATGGACATTTTCCTGAATAAAACAACTTCATCAACCTCAATTTGGTTCCATAAATTACGACCTATGACATCTGCCTTCTCATGGCGAATTATTACTAACAATATTCATACTTATTCATTTATCAAATGATATGGCACTTACTGCCTCTTCTTACTATTCCTAGGGACTCTGCTCCTCGCCTTATATCGATGCCTTTGATAATCATACATCCTTCTAGCACTCTTTTCGTTAATATGAAAGTCTCTTATGATTCTCATCTACTCCCGTATAAGATCTCAAGTAATTCTTCCAATCCGTCTTACTTACTGGTACTACCTCCAGTAGTCCAGCCACGAATCCCACATGAATCTTCAGTTCTCTTGCTAATAGCTTAGTTCTTTATGCCCACTTTTCTGAGCACTATACCTTAATCATCTCAGTCTTTCTGGCTACAGCCCTCATTCCTCGAGGGTAAGCTCCTTATCCTAACAAGATTTTTCCTTATCTGCTGGAACCTCTTCCGGGTCTCCAGTAGGGTACTCTATTGAATTTACCCGCTGATCTTCAGCATATAATAAAGCATCATCGCGCTGCTGCTCATATGCCTCAAGGTCTGTCGCCTTACTCGTCAATACGATATCGAGCTAAGTTACTATCACGATACTTAAGAGTTCCCATAAGGGTTTTATATGTCATCACTACATTAAGTAGTCCGACTATGAACTTGGCAAGAGTTCTTATTATCTTAGTGAATTTATTGTTTTAACGTCGCCTCATCTCTGGGGTTTATAACGTACGCTCTGATACCACTTCTGTAACACCCCCAGATCTGGGGTCAGGGATCTGGTGGTTACGGTCTTACATCCATTCATAATACATGACTTGAGTCCCCAATAAATAAATCACATGCTGTGACCCCACAATAATATCCACTCACACACACAACAATTATAGTCCCAGAGATGAAATTGAAATAAGTCCATAATATCAGAGTTTACGAATAAAAGTTATTACAAGCCAAATGATATGTTTAAAGGTTTTGCCGTTGATTAACGTTAATGTTACCTATAAATAGACTGATAAACAAAAGCTGCCTATCTATGCTACCTCAGCAATGGCAGCAAGGACATCAGCGGGTAGTCCTCGAACGGTGGTAACCTGCTTGCGCCGAGTGCGCCTGACGCGGGCCATCTGTCATAGCTGTTGTTGTGATAATATGAACAAAGCAAGGGTGAGCGAAAGCCCACCAACAATAATATAACTGAACAGTGATACATATATACAGCAGTTCAAAATATCCTTTGAAATCATATGCCATGCATTAATGAAGTTATTGCCAGTATAATATAAAGGATGAAGTTACTAGGTAACTCAAAGTATTTGTTTGTAGAAATATCTGCTACATCAAAAGTAAGCGAGATATTCTCATTGTCATTAAAAGGAGGAACTTGCATGAAAAGATTGCAATTCCAGTTATGAACACTTTTCCAGCTCTGCCAACAGTAATCATGTTGCAGGAAATAAATAAGTTTGGATGATGAACCAATGATGGAGTATTCACCGCGCCCGCTGTTCCAATCTTGATGATCAGTCGAGATCGTACAGCTCAATTTAGATTTACTACCGGTAGAAGGAAGAACTGACGGCTTTACTTGTCTACCGCCTTACTAGCTCTCCCCGGCCAACCGTTGGGCCAAAGGGGATGGACCGGCGCTACTCGGCCTCTTACACGACTCCTAGTTCAAATAGAATTCATGATTCTGAATGTAACGTTCGTCCTTCTTTCCCCAAGTATAATACTTGTTGATAAGACTCTACAAAGTAGTCGTATCTAGTTGGAAAGGAAAATTCACCAATCACTTCCAAGCTATTGCTTGGTAACGAATATCAACTTGTTCCAACAATCTTACCCCTCGAAAGATGAGAAGGTAAACAACGACTTAATAAGTCAATAGCACCCGAGTTGCGAGTGAAGAGAATACTTTATGACCGGGAAGTCGACAAGATAATTAACATTTTCCAAGTAAGGTTCCCTTATTATTAGGGAGATAGACTCAAAGAAGAATGATGTCTGAGAACCTTTCTTGATATATGGTTAATAATAATATGACTCCAAAATATTTTCCGTAATAATCGAAGAAGATAAACCTTATCGAGGTTATTCTAAGTATGGAATAAATATTCAGAGAATATTTACTGAATTAAAATATTTTACAAAATATTTAGGAATATGAAAGAATATCTTTAATCAGAGTATTTCTCAAATAATCCTTGAAGAAATATCGAGAGAATATTTATTGCATAATTAAATATTCAAATGAATATTCAAAATAATATTCATTAATTAATAAGACCTGAAAGGAATATTTAAAATAATATTCGATGATTAAATAGAACCCTGGATGAATATTCAAAATAATATTCATAATTAATTAGGAATTTAAATGTTTATTGAAAAAGTAATATTCATTTAATGAATAATATTCTAAATGAATATCAAGTAATATTCATTTAGTAATCCAAGCTTTAAAGGAATATTCGAGATAAGACTCGATAAATAAATCAAGCTTCAGATGAACATTAAAATAATATTCATCAGGTAATTACTATCTTAAATGAATATTCAAAAGTAATATTCATTTAATGAATAATATTCTAAATGAATATCCAAATAATATTCGTCCAACCTTTAGAAGAATATTCGAAATAATAATCAATAAATAATTCGACTCTGAATGAATATTAAAAAATATTATTCGTCGAATAGTTACGTTCAAATAATTATTTGAAGTAGGGATCGTTAAATAAATAATCTCGAACGAATATTCAAATAATATTCGTCGCCCGAATAATGGAAAATATTTACTTAGATATTTTCTTTCGAGGTAATCTCGATATGTCAAGAAATATTGACTCCCGGTCTATATTTGATGAATAAGATGGATACGCCCTTCTATGAGGGTCTTACAATAACCGGCTTATAATTGATACGTTAGCTATCTAATTTATAAGCCAATAAACGATCAGGGAACAAGCATAACGATATAACTTGAAAGTAGGCATGCATGCTATGGCGTATGTATAACAGAAAACATATATCTGTATTCAATCACAACAACAGCCTAAAAGAAGGGAATTGAAACTTGCCTGGTAGTCGAGTACGATAAGGGGTAGTGGTAGCGGGTCCCGGGTCAGCTTGGTGATCTATAAATAGCCAAGACATTCGGGATTAATCACTTAACATATTAAAAGTTAAGTTAAGTTATACTTAAATCGAAACACGTTCTTGAGTTATCTCGTTATACCCCTTTTAGTGGATTCCTTTTTATCATTGATCCGACCCGACATTCGTTCGTTAATACGACATGTCACTGTACTTATACTTGGGACATACTTAAGTCATACAAGTTCTAAGGTTGATCATTACGAACCAATATTATACTCCGAGTTTTATCGCCCATTTTCTAAGTGTTTTACCGAAGTTATAATAGAGTCGTCTTTTAGGGGTTCGTTTGCGTTTAACCTCGACTCGAATATTTTTAATAAATCGAAAAACGATCCTTTTGACATACGGTTTCCTTTCACACCTTCCTTTTTACCTCTAGTATTTATTTACCAAGATTCGTCATGACTTTACATATTTTATCGGGGTTCAATTTAAGTTACGAACTTTCGTTTACGGATTCGAACTACTTTTAGTATATCGGCCATAACTCCTAAACCGTAAGTCTGTTTCACACGTTCTTTATATCAAAACGAAGCTTGGAACATTATCTATCTTATCGTGGTAGATTTCAAAGCTAGGCAGTGAGTTACATCTACTGTCCAAGTCGTTTTTCTTAAGGTTAACGAAATTTCGGCATTACGACTGCTATAAATCGAATATTTACCAATTCCAAATCTTCCCATAAACATAGTATCCACTCCAAACAACATATACATGATTTATAACTATGAACTGAGGCCAAACAATGCCTTTCCGTTCATCTAACTATTTTTAACATTTAACCAAAACCCAATCATAATCATGCTTATAATCTTTCTTATATCTTACTAACAACATAACTAACTTATATAACTCAAGAACATGCATAAAAACTCAAAGTAGATCTAGGGTTTCAAGGGCTTTATACCTTCTTGAGAATGTGTACTAGCCTCAAAAATCCTTGTATGGTCCTTAGGAGTGCTTAAGCTTGCTAGAACAATCAAAAGATTCAAAGAAAACAAGGTTAATACATGAAGAACACTATTCATCATCATCTTTAGTGATTTTTTTGAAAATGGAAACAAAGGAATTTTGGCTTGAAATTTCTAGGAGATTAGTTTCTTGAATTACAGGACTCACCTTAAAAATTACAAGATCAAATGATGGTTGAAAGTTGGATTTTGGTTTTGAATTTAGAGCATAGGTCGAATGGATGTAATGGAGAGAGAGGTTTGATATTTTTGTGTTCTTTGCTTGGTTAATGTGATAATAATGCATCAAGTGGATGAGGTTTAGATAATATCTCATCTAAAAGCCACTTTAATAAAGTGATGATGTATAGGATGATGAGAATGGATGGACAAGTGTTGAGATTTTGATGGTTCTCATGTAACTAGTGGTTTGATTTTGCTAAGTGCTATTTAATCTCCAAACATGCTAGTTACTTATGTAACTAAGTAGTTACTAGATATTTATTCTAGTAGCTTGCACAAGACTCTTGCTTCCTCTGCTTATTTCTGTGTCCGGTTATAGCCCGTTTCGATTGATCGTTCGGAGGAATATTTCACGGATTTCTAATTAGGGTTTACCGGGAATCTTTCTAATATTAATACTATCATTCTCCATCTTTCTTTCTAACTTTCCAATTTATATTCCTTAAATCCATTCGTTAAATACTTAGGGCTATCAGTGTCTAGGGAACTCTAGGAGAAAATAAAAGTGCGGTTTTTCAGAATCCGACAGCTTTTACATACACTCTTTTTCCCTCTGGATCAATAATACGAACTCGGAATTTCGTTCCGGGTACTTCTATATAGCGTCGTCTAATAATATTCTCAATTACACCAAAATCACTATTCATCCTTATTCTTTACTTATTCATCTAGGGTTGTACAATTGTCCGTATTCTCTTTCGATCGTTCCTTAACCTTTTTACGGAACCACTGGATTAATCGCTATCTATCTGGATGACATGAGAATATTCTCCTGCTTGGAATTGCCATATCTTATTCCCTTAGGAGATAGATTATTCTTACCTATGTTGTCACCCTTTAGCATTCTTCAAGACATAGAAATAATAAATTCGAATTCCCTTCATTCTTTTAAAACATCAACTATTACATTGTAGTCGTAACCACTATTCATCCTTACATCATTAAATAAATAAAAGTTTTAATTCTACCCAAAATTTGGGTTCTTACATTCAACATGATGAGTGGATTCAGGAATTGGAATAGATGCATCAACAGTTTCAACAGTCTTAACAACATCCTCTGCAACAGTTTCAGCAGTAGGTTCAACAATATGCTGTACAATATCCTCTGCAGATTGCACAAGAGGCTTAGAGTTTATCTCCTTAGGTGGTTGATCAATTTCCTCACCCTGTTCAACAGATTGATGAGCATCAGAGATTAACTCAGTATGAGAAGCCACTGTTTCTTCATGTACCAAGGTGGTTTGATTTACTGCATCAGTTGCCTCAGAGAATACAGCAGGTGAAGAGATTGGAATGTCCATGTTCTCAGAGAATGGGAACAATGGTTCAAGAATTTCATCCATTTGAGCATCAGCATTTCCATCTCTTTCTATCTCAACAGCAGGTATTTCCTTAGAAATATCCTCTGGAGCTTCAACATTCACATCTTCATCAGATTCTTCAAGAATTAATCTCCTTCTCTTAGCTGGAGAATTCACTTCTGCTCTCTCTTCTTCTGAGACAGAATCATCAAGTATAGAAGGAGACTTAGGTTTGTTAGCCCTTTCCTTTCTAGTCCTCTTTGGCTTAGAAGCTTCAGTAATCCTCTGTTTTCTTGATGGCCTTATAGCCTTGCTTTTCTTTGGTTTCTTTGGTTTTGATTGTGGTTGAGGTTGAGGGTGTGATGAAGATTGTGGTTGTGAAGTAGTAGCAATTGTGGGTGGAGATGTAGGTTTAGTGATTGGTTTAGTGTTTATGGTTTGAGGTGGGTCAGTGTTTGTGGGTTGAGGTGGTGACTGTGGAGGTTCAATGATTGGTTCGGGTTGTGGTTCTTGTTGTTCTTGTGGTTGGTTGAGAAAGTTTCTGAGGGCAAGAGGATAGATAAACTCTGGTACTTGCTCTTTGTTAGCATCCTTATTTGTCAAATCAGAAAACATTCTCTTATGACATTGGAAAGGTTGTATAACATCCTCATCAGCAATTGCCAAATTAGGTAAACAAGCAGAGAATAAACATTGACAGAAACGTGAGAAATAAACAGTTGTATTAGACTTTCCAAGTTTTTCACCTAAATTCATAAGTACAAGACGACCAAAATCAAAGTTACTCCCATTAAGAAGAGAATACCCGATTTGAAGACTTTCACCAGGAATTGCATCCGAGTTGGTGACCTTCTTGCCAAATGCTCGAGTAATGCAATCAAAGAAGAAGCTCCACTCCTTCCTGAGCCCTGGCCTTTTGACATTCCCAATCTTATCCAAAGGAGCAGAAAACCTTATTTGCTGTAACATTTCTTTTAATTGACCCTCAACAGCCACAGAGTATGAAGTGTGAGTGTCAAAATCCAAAACCTCACGAACAGTTGCAGGAGTCATGACAAACTCTTGATCTTCATAGGCAAATACAATTGATGGAGTCCCATTCTCTCCACCATCATCATAAACCGAGTTTCTCCAGAAGGTAGAGATTTGTGTGGCCAAGAGTTTCTCTGGTTGGACAAGAGCCTTACCAATTTCAGAGTCTCTTAAGAAGGTTTGAATCAGATGAAATGATTCTGGGGCTTTAGTAGTGTCTAGGATTGCAGCATAGTTGTTTGTAACAAAAGTTAATCCCTGAGCCACAAAATTCTTGGTTGCCATTAGAACAGTGTAATAGAGAAGAGAGTTTGTGGAAAAGTGTTTGTGAAAATGCTTAAGTGAAAGTAATAGAGAAATTGTGTGTGATGTTGTGTGTTCGTGGATGTAAAGATGAAAAAGTGAATAATGAAATGATTTTGATTAGATCTGTAATTGAAAATCAAAACCCAATCGTTTTAGACATTAAACACGCAACCAATTTCTTGTTAAGTGTGTGAGTGGGACACGTGTCACATAAACAGTGGAACAGTTATTTACACGCGCAGTAATAATGCCTATTATTACTGTTGTTCTCTCTCCTATTTCCAATAAGCTTTAACTGTCTGACACAATTAAACAACTGGCACATATTACATGAAAATTTCAAAAACTCTTTGTGTACTCCAAGTATATGTTTTGTCTGAAATAAAATATTACCTTAGAGTACTCAACAAAATCAAACAGTGTTTATCAATTGTCCAACTTAATTACTGTTATCCTTTCAAACACTGCACAGTTGTGAATATACATGTGTGTAGAGCAGAGTTTACTAGATCAGTATTTAGAGCATCTATTATTTCATAAAATCCATAAAGTAAATCAGTAAGCACTGGATGCACAAACTCTCATAGTAAACACTGAATATATGATGAATGCTAAACTCTGTAGTAACCAGTTTATATACAGTAATATTTAACTAATCTATAACCCCCATTTTATTTTATTTTTTTGGTTTTCTCTAGTAACCAGAGGTTAAAACTAGTCACCAAAAATCCTATAATTTTAGCCCTTATCAATTTGATAAGTTCTTTGATCTTCCTAGCTTTCGACTAGTCACCAAAAATTAGAGAATTTTAGCCCTTACTATATACCAGTAAGTTCCTGGGTCGTCCTAGTCACAAACATGATCTCAAAGGAGTTCTAACAGTCTATATATTTTAGCTTTGGGGTTATTCTAATAACAGAATCTAATTCAACAGTGTATAACTAACAGAGTTTAGAGCTCATCAACATCAGAAATTATTTATGAGAGGCAATGCACACAGTATTTACAAACTCAGAGTTTAGGATAAATAAACTAAGAGATGCTATAAATATAGAACAGTATCATGCTGTGATAACTTTCTGCACAGTTTAAGATTAGATCACAGATAACTTAGAAAGATTCATGACTAATTACTGAGAATAATGTTTCATACATGTATCTTCATCGGTGTTTATGTTCAGAAAGAAACATTATCAGAGTTTCTCAGAGTTTATTCAACAGTTGACAGTGTATGACTTAAAAAGCATGCTAACAGAGTTTAACAGTCATTGAGCAGAGTTTGCATATCAGAGTTTAACATACCACAGAAATATGAGCAACACAGTACATAAGTAGAGTTTTGAGTCTAACCAATATCTCTAGTCAAAACTAGAGACCATTCCTAGTTCATTTACCAGCCTTGTAAATAGAGCTTCACTCAATGGCTTGGTGAAGATATCTGCAAGCTGTTGTTCTGTAGACACAAAATGAAGCTCAATATTCCCTTCTTCTACATGTTCTCTGATAAAATGGTACCTTATGCTGATGTGCTTGGTCATTGAATGCTGTACTGGATTACCTGTCATAGCAATAGCACTTTGATTATCACAGTAAATAGGTATTTTACTGTACCTCAATCCATAATCCAGTAATTGATTCTTCATCCACAGAATCTGTGCATAACAGCTACCAGCAGCAATATACTCTGCTTCAGCTGTAGATGTAGAGATTGATTTCTGTTTCTTGCTGTACCAAGAAACAATTCTATCACCAAGAAATTGACAACTTCCACTAGTACTTTTTCTGTCTATCTTACAGCCTGCAAAGTCTGCATCAGAGTAACCAAGAAGCTTGAAGTCTGATTCTCTTGGATACCACAAACCTAAAGTTATGGTTCCCTTAAGATATTTGAAGATTCTCTTCACAGCTGTTAGATGTGGTTCTCTTGGATCTGCTTGAAATCTTGCACAAAGACATGTTGCATACATGATGTCAGGTCAGCTAACTGTTAGATAAAGAAGTGACCCAATCATTCCTCTATAGTTTGTCATATCCACTGGTGAACCTGTGTCTCTATCCAACTTTGTTGCTGTTGCCATAGGAGTTGTTGCAGATGAGCAGTCAAGCATGCCAAATTTCTTAAGAAGATTTCTGGTATATTTTGCTTGATTGATAAAAATTCCATCATCTGTTTGCTTCACCTGTAGCCCTAGAAAATAACTAAGCTCTCCCATCATGCTCATTTGATACCTAGACTGCATGAGCTTGGCAAACTTCTTACAGAGTTTATCATTAGTAGATCCAAAGATTATGTCATCTACATATATTCGAAATAATAACAGATCACTACCAAGATTGAAATAGGTCAAGGTTTTATCTATTGTACCTCTGTGGAACCCACTTTCTAAAAGAAATTGAGCCAGAGTTTCATACCATGCTCTTGGTGCCTGTTTAAGTCCATAGAGTGCCTTGTCAAGCCTGTAGACATAATCTGGATACTTGGGATCTACAAATCCTGGTGGTTGTTCAACAAACACTTCTTCTTCAAGTTTTCCATTCAGAAAAGCACTTTTCACATCCATCTGAAAAACCTTGAATTTCTTGTGAGAAGCATATGCTAGGAAGATTCTTATTGCCTCAAACCTTGCAACTGGAGCAAAAGTTTCATCATAGTCTATGCCTTCTTGTTGTGAATAGCCTTTGGCCACAAGTCTAGCCTTGTTTCTTGTAACAACCCCATCACTGTCAGTTTTGTTTCTGAAAACCCATCTAGTACCAACAACAGATCTATTCTTTGGTCTAGGTACAAGGGTCCATACTTCATTTCTCTCAAATTCATTTAACTCCTCCTGCATTGCTGTTATCCAGTCAGCATCTTGAAGAGCTTCTTCCACTTTCTTTGGTTCAGATTTGGATAGAAATGCATGGAACAAACATTCATTTGTTGTAGCACTTCTTGTCCTAACTTTT
Organism: Saposhnikovia divaricata; assembly: GCA_036435485.1. NCBI lineage: Eukaryota > Viridiplantae > Streptophyta > Magnoliopsida > Apiales > Apiaceae > Saposhnikovia > Saposhnikovia divaricata. Next base: position 120,875,244 of record CM071599.1, on the reverse strand, counting down.
GCATCTAGATCTCCAATGATTAAATCAGGTGTATGTGATTTTGTCCATTTCCTAGCTGTAGGTAAATGACTTCTGTCAACAGTTGATCCTCCCCCTTGATCAATGTTCTCCTGATTATCTTGATGCCTTTCTTCATTCTCTGAGACTCCCCCTGAATTTGATCTCTCAGAGTTTGAGTCATCAGAGTTTGAATTTGATCCAGAATTTTCAGTTGACTCACTATCAGAATTTGAGTCATCACTATGATCATGCTCCCCCTCAACTGGTTCTCCTCTTTGTTCAGACTGTACTATTTCTTCTGTGTGAACCAGTAGAGGTTCAGAGTTTGCATCAACAGAGTTTGTTGGACTAGTGTCATCAGAGTTTATTTCATCAGAGATTAGATCTTCATTTTCGAAATGCAACTGATCATGTTCATCAACATCTTCAAGTCCAGTGATTTTCCTGTCATCAAATGACACATGAATAGATTCCATAATCACCCTTGTTCTCAGATTATAAACTCTGAATGCCTTGGTTGACACTGGATAGCCAACAAAAATTCCTTCATCTGCTTTCAACTCAAATTTGGTCAACTGTTCAGGATGAGTTTTCAACACAAAGCATTTGCACCCAAAAATATGAAAATATTTCAGGTTTGGCTTCTTTTCCCTCACCATCTCATATGGTGTTTTTCCATGCTTGTTGATCAGTGTTGCATTTTGAGTAAAACAAGCAGTTTGAACTGCTTCTGCCCAGAAATAGGTTGGCAATTTTGCTTCATCAAACATAGTTCTGGCAGCTTCTATCAAGGTTCTGTTCTTCCTCTCAACTACACCATTTTGCTGTGGTGTACCAGGTGCAGAAAATTCTTGCTTCACTCCTCTGTTCTTGCAGAATTCTTCCATTATTGCATTTCTGAATTCGGTTCCATTATCACTTCTGATTATTTTGACTTTGTGTTTTGATCCTTTGTCCAGTAGCTTTACATGCTCCATCAGAGTTAATGCAGTTTCATCCTTCTTTGCTACAAAATACACCCAAGTGTATCTGGTATATTCATCAACAATAACTAGAGCATATTTCTTTCTTCCAATTGACAAGACATTTACTGGTCCAAAAAGATCAACATGTAACAGATGATATGGATCAACAATTGAAGATTCAGACTTGCTCTTGAAAGAGGTCTTCCTCTGTTTGGCCTTTTGACATGAATCACACAGACCATCAACATTTAGTAAAGACTTTGGAAGTCCTCTAACAAGATTCTTTCTTATCAGATCATTGATGTTGTTCAGATTCAAATGAGAGAGTTTCTTATGCCACTTCCAACTCTCCTCATTGGACATTCTTGTTGACAGGCACATTGTTTTTCCATCAGAGTTTGTCAACAAGCTTGCTTCATAGATATTGTTGTGCCTTTGTACAACTAAAACAACTTTCCCTGTGGTTTTGCTGATAACTTCACAATATTCAGGTTGAAAGTCTACATGAAAACCTCTGTCACAGATTTGACTCATAGATGACAGATCATGCTTGAGTCCTGGAACCAGAGCTACATTTGTGATGATGACACTTCCAAGATTAATATTGCCATATCCCAGAGTATGTCCTATGTTGCCATCTCCATAGGAAACTTTTGGGCCAGCCTTCTCCACATACTCTGATAACAGGGCTTTATTTCCAGTCATGTGTCCTGAACATCCACTGTCCACTACTAGGATGCTTTCCCTGATGCCCTGCAATCACAAACAATTACTGAGGATTAGATTTAAGGATCCAGACTTGCTTGGATCCTTTGGATTTCTTAATTTTATTAGCTTTAGTAGCGGAATTTTCATTATCAGAGTTTAAGCTAACTTTATCAGAGTTTACACTTGCAGAATTAACTCTAACCCATTTCAGATTAGGTTTCAGTTCATAGTAATTATGGTAAATAGCATGATAATCTCTGTAAGTATAAATAGAATGCCAAGTGCTTCCACAGTGTTTGCATAAAGTCTGTGGCCTAGTTCTAACATTATCTTTCTTTACCTCTGACTTGGAAGGTAAAGAATTAATGTCTTTGTTCTTCCTGCAAAAACTAGCAAGATGGTTAGTACTACCACAGTTATGACATGTCTTTCTTGGAGCTAAAGTAGCAAGCATTGGATAATTGCCTTGAGTAATGCCTACTTTACCATTTCTGTTCTTTCTAGACACTTTCTGTTTCTTAACAGATTTAAACTCCTTAAGCTTATGCTTAAGTTGTTTATCTATCATTAAACCAATATTAATCTGTTTAACACTAGTTTTTACTGGTTCTTTCTTAACAGCTTCTTTTCCACCTTCAAATCTAGGTTCATTTATTCCATTAACAAATGTTCCAAATTTCTTAGGTGGAAGAGGTGGTCTAATCTTGACTGTATTCTGAAATCTAAGTTCATCTTTCTCAGAATAACCTAGACCTACAGTGTCAGATTGAAAAACTTCTTGAGTGTCTTTTCCTGAGTGAGTCCAAGTTTTAATAATGTGATTTGCCTTTTCCAACTCAGATTCTAGTTGTTCATACTGACTTAACAACTCTTGTTCAAGATAGACAGCATCATCTCTCTCCTTTTGAACTTGCTGCATGTTAGCAAGTTTCTCTTTTACAACCTTATTTCTCTCTTTGAGTTCAGAATTCTCAGTTTTAATTCTCTCATTTTCTAAAGTCTGATCCCTATAACTGATATGCAAAGCCTTAAGATATATTCTTAATTCAGTTATATCATCAGTATTATAAGCATAGGTAGTTAAAGGTACCTTGTTTTCAGAATCCTCAGCTTCATCAACAGTAGTAGTCATGAGAGCATAGTTTACATCCTCATCTGAGTCAGAGGTGTCTGCCCAATCTCTGCCTTTAGTGAAGAGTGCCTTCTCAGTTTTACCCTTCTTGTACTCAGGAGCATAATGACCCATCTCCTTACACTTGTAGCATTGAATCTCAGACTTGTCTCTTTTCCCAGATTTGGTATCCTTTCTCTCAGATTTTCTGAAATTCTTCCTGTCAAACTTTGAATCATTCTTGGAGAATCTCTTTCCTTTCTTGAAGTTCTTGAAACCCATCTTCTTGAAAGTCTTTACCATCAAAGCAGCCATTTCCATCATTTCCTCATCATCTTCAGAATTAGATGATTCATCTGCATTTGAGTCAACATCAGAGTTTGATGACTCACTTTCAGAATGAATGACCAAGGCTTTTCCTTTTGCCTTCTTCCTTGATGCTTCCTTCTTTGAGGGTCTTTCTTCAACTCTTAGAGCAACAGATTTTGACTTTCTACCTGATCTTCTGCTTCTCTGTTCCATTTCTAGTTCATGGGTTTTGAGCAGCCCATAGATCTCATCAATATCAGTATCAGCCAGATCATAGTTGTCTCTAATAGTGGTTGTCTTAACATCCCACTTTTCAGGTAGAAAAAGAAGAAACTTGAGATTTGAATCTTCTAGATCATATTCTTTATTAACCAGTGACAGATCATTAAGAAGCTTACAGAATCTGTCAAAGGTTTCTGTCATTGATTCTTCAGATTTAGCCTCAAAGTGTTCATACTCCTGTGTGAGTATGTTCCTTCTATTCTTCTTAATTGCAGCAGTTCCCTGACATCTAACCTCTAGAGCATCCCAAATCTCTTTTGCAGTTTTACAATTGATCATTTTGTTAGACATAACATTATCCAAAGAACTATGAAAGAGATGTCTAACCTTTGCATCCTTTCCAATGGATGAAATATCCTCAGGAGTCAAATCTTTCTTCTCCTTTGGAATAGACTTAGCTTCCTGTCCAGCAGCAACAACATATAATTTTGTAGGCTTATGAGGGCCTTCATAAATTCTGTCAAGATATTCTGGATCTGTAGCTTCCAGAAACATAGCCATTTTCACCTTCCAGGTTGAGTATTCTGCTGGCTTAAGAATAGGAACCCTGATTGTTTCATATCGACTCACAGTTGCAGGTTGAGCCTTCTCAGCACTAGAGCCTGATGTAGGAGGAAGAATTTCTGCCATTGATTATAGTTGTGTGTGTGTGTGGATCTTAAACTGTATTAAATTAACAGATCAAGCTCTGATACCAATTGTTAGGCCGAATACACACTTATAATCAACTAAGTATAAGAGAATAACAATAAGTTCTTTAAAAGCTTTAAAAACTGTTTGAATTAACTTCTCTCTCAGTGATGTAAATTATCACAGAGAGCTGCTTAGGTTACAATGAAAGATATTGTATTACACGACCGATACCCTTCTAGGGTTAACCTAACTATATTTATAAAATATACAGCTGCTATACAATCTATAATTGATACTCCTATAAATTAGCTATACAATTGATATCAATTACGATTGCTACTCTTCTCCTTAGGCAACTCAATCTCTTTGACAGCTATCCAATCTTCAAAGATATTGCTTCCATAATTATCTTCAATAATTCTTCAAACACAGTTGACAAGTAGACGCTTCCTCCAGACAGAGTTTAACAAACTCTGTCGAGCTTCCATTGTCAGCGTATAGCAAACTCTGTTCAGCTTCTAACTGTCAGAATTTAACTAAACTCTGACTGCTTCCTGTTTCAAGTTAAACTCTGTTTTTCCCTGTAAAACTTAAACACTGATATTTAACCATATCAATTATATTTAACAGAAGCAAACTAATGAGACTGTGTAAAATTTTGTTTCTGAAGCATGCAAGTCAATTCCTAGGAACTGTAAATCAACCCTCTATTCATCATTACCACACTCAAATAGACATCGACCTACCAATCAGAATTAGCTCATTCTAAAGGATCATGAAATATGCATACCATGCAAATGCAACTAAAATGAACTCACATGGTATACAACAAAATACAAAATGTCCTATATGAAACAAACATAAATAATACGAACAAACATGCATGAATTACTACTAATATGCAAAACATGATATCTATATGAACACAATGACACACAAATAACTACTACATACCTAACACATGGGTTGCCTCCCACGAAGCGCTTATTTAGAGTCAATTAGCTTGACTACGTCCAAGCCTCCATTAAGGATGATAATAGTTGGCCTGGTCATCTCTTCATGAGAATTCATCGTCATCACGGCGGCACACTTTCTGCCCCTTCTCCTCGCTTGGCCTATTCGTATAACAACTATGTCATATTCCAATGCCTTCATCGGTTGACCCAAAATCTGTCAATTTGTAGAACAACATACATTCGCGGGCTTCGCTTGAATATAATGGAGGAGGGTAAATGTAAGTTGCTGAAGCCTTTGGTTCCTCAAAGAGAACTTCCTCCATTGGCTCTAATGCGCTACCTCCATCTTTATACTCTGAGATAAGTAGAAGACCTGCATCTTTCCCATGGTCATCAGCCTCTTGGTACGCATATACCAATTCTTGAAATTTATGTAGCTCACGAGTGTCTATCCCAAATAGTGCCCTTTCCAAATCATCCACCATACTAGCATGATCAAATTCCTCATATGGCTTGTGAACGCTCACCTCACCTTGGAATTTGTCTTCCTCAATTATGCATGCAGTACCTTGTTCCAAGTAACCGTTATTTTCTGGAATTGCCTCTAGTATGAATTATTGTTTCTCTTGTTCCACGGCACTCAAAGCTTGAGCAACTAGTGTCTCCAAAGATTTGATAGACTACTCATTACTCTTTGCAAGCATCCTAATCTCCTCCATAATATCAACCTCATTTGACTGAAAAGTAGGAGTAGGTTGCTGATGTTGAAACTCTTCACTACCAAAGAAATATGACATATTTGGAACATCTTGCTGGTACTGTTGAGGATGGTATTGAAAATATGGTTCTTCCTCATAAGTGACATATGGATCAACTCCTTCGTAGTAACAATATTGCGAGGTCTCATGAACGCCCAAACAATGCTCACATTGCTGAGGCATGGATGTCCTCGAATATGCCCACCATGGCAACTCCTCACCTGCCATTTTCAAACTCTCAAGTACCTGAAACACACCGAACTAAACAAGATAGGTAAGTAACTAATCCGAGTCAGTGAACTTTAACGACCATTGATGACAAGCACATAAATTAAAAATAAAACACCAATGATCCCCGGCAGCGGCGCCAAAACCTTGTTTGCACTAATACACGCAAGCGTACATGGTCACAAGTAATATAGATATAAGTCAAGTTCGTTCCCACAGAGATCTGGTTTAGGTTTTAATTTAGTCAATGTACCTATGCAACAAAGTATGGTTTTTATTCACTTTTAAAACAATTAACAAATTTGGGTTTTGATTAACTAAGATTAACTAACAAGCAATTTAACAAACTAAGGATTACTTAAATAATGAGAATTTAATTCGAATTACTTATGAGAATAAAAACATGGGATCCTAACTTCATTAAATACTTCGCTTAGAGCTGATGCCTTTAATCAATGCATGTGATGGTTATGATATTTGATCGGACAACATGAAACAAGTATAGGCTACCTCTCAGTATACGAATACCAAACTAATCATACATCCACAAAAGAGATAGAAGATGAATAGACACTAATTATGCTTAGACACTATATCTCTATAGAATTTAAAAACATAACGATTTAAGCACAAGTTATCCATATTGATCACACAAGGCAGTATAAGTATTCTCATCTTACACTACGAATCATGTCGATAAACAATTATGAACCTATGCTAGCATGGCAAGTTCTAAATCTTAAGATCCACTCTCGCTTCACAAAGATTAACAAATTAGATGTTCGTGACGCATCTATCAATTAAGCATAACCATACGAGGATATTAAGAATTCACCACACACAGATCTTTAAAGCAATCAAACTACTAAGCTACATAGATAAATCCGTTAGAATCCCATGACAACGATTAGTTCATAATCGAACCGTTCGTCACCATGGGATTTGATGAAAACATGATATTAAACAAAGTATGAATGGAAGTAGTAATATTAATAGAACAAGGAGTTGAGAAAACAAATCTATAATCCAGAATAGCGCCTAAGACAGAATACAAAAGATGAAGTAGATCTAGATCCGTTGCTTGTCACGAGCGTTGAATCTTTCTCACCCTTTCTCCCATACAATTCTATGTTATGATATGTATTACAATGATATAATGTTATGAACAAGTCAATTGAATATTTAATACTTAAAAATGATGCATTACAGAGGACAATTTGTTAATTTTTAATAATTGAAAATGATGCGTTAAACTTTATCTTGAAAATAAATCGATTAAATTTAATAAGATAAAGTATGCATTAAACTCTATCTTGAAAATGAATTGATAAAGTCTAACTTAATGATGTATTAAGTGGTAAGTCTTCTTCTCTAATGCATCATTTTCAAGTATTAAAGTTGCAATCGACTTGTTCACTCTAACATCCCTCTAAAATTTAATTTTATCTTCCTATATCTTATTAAACTTTATCTTATTATGATTCTCAAGATATAATAAAATATCGATAAACAAATATTCGTTAAACGAATAACCTTGTTAAATAAATATTTTTTCGATCCCAACATAATAGAGACAGTGTATTTTGACCTCGATTAATGAATAAAAATTTTCGATCCCAATCGTATTCATTTATCAAGGTTTAACTGTAAAGATAAATCATTAGAGATGATAACTTTATCTTATTAAACTTTATCGATTTATTTTCAAGATAAAGTCTAATGCATCATTTTCAAGTATTAAAGTTTTACAAATTATCCTCTATAATGCATCTGATATGGGCTGAAAGTGAGCCCTAGAAATACATTTAATGACACATTGAATGAACCTGGGTTGGTCCAAAGTCAAAGCCCAATTATGAGGCCCAAAACCCTAATTATGATAATAATTTCGTAATTAGATAAATCAGCCAAAATTGGGCTCCGTTATCAAGTCCTATGGATACCCAAATTCTTTAAAGAGTAATCCCTAAGTCATATGACTCCAATACGAATTAGCCTTCCTCATGGAAGGATCCAGAATTGGGTTTAGAGTGGGTATCTTGTCCACCAAGATACCAAACCCTACTCTAACTCTAAGGCTTCGAATGCCTATATAAAGGACTTGATCCTTCAACCTAGAACTATGTTTTATTGGCTTGATTCTTGATATTTGCAAGATACGTAGGCATCTTGTGAGGACCCGAGTTAAGTCACGAAACACTTGATCAGCCATAAAAGCTCGAAGCTTCCATAAACCCTAGCATTAAATACGCAGTAAATACACCCTATTTTTCGTTCCACAACATTTGGCACCGTCTTTTGGAAGTGGATATCAACCATGGTTACCACCCGGAGAACACCAACACTTTCTGAAACCATTACCAGCACCACCGCACCCCCGATTGGGGAACAGGTACCCCCAAGGACGGATTCCCAGACACTAACCACTCAACCTCAAGGAACCGAAACGCAAACTCATGGGTCGTTACCCTTAGTGACGAATCCCAACACCCAAGGGACGAATCCCCTTCAGATGGTGGTCGCCCCTCTTGGAGGACAATTCGCTCCACCCATCGCTCAGATCTCTATGACCTTGATCCCCGCAAGCACGAACCCGATTTATGGGTTGCCCAATTATCCTCCATATCAGGCCGGACCAAGCGGTCATGCCCTTCAGATACATGAGCCGTACCACCCACCATACATCAGAGGTCTAGGACCCAGCCAAGGCAACCAGTACCGTGATTACTCTGGTCCCTACTCAGATGACTCATCCTCGGAAGACGAGGATAGGGATTTACCCCCAAGGAGGCGCCGTTCAAAGGATCCTATTGCATAAACTCGTCGAAGGACCCATGATGGACCTCCCCTAACATCTGCTGAAAAAATTAGGGCCCATGAGGCAAAGATCCAAAAGCTGAAGGAAGACATAGAGAAAGAGAGGCAGAGACAAAATCAGAATCGACCCCCACCTACAATGGAGGAGAAATTCCTTTTGTTGATTTGGAAGCCCCTAGGAGAGAAAGAGGGATTGAGGTTCCAAGAACTGGGAACATAAGGGTCGAAATCCCCAGAGCCGATCCAAAAGATTTGATGCAGTTAGGAGATCCTGATGATCCAACTCCTCCCTTCACCGAGGAGGTGATGAATGCACACATATCTCGGAAGTTTAAGATGCCCACCATAAAAGCTTATGATGGAACGGGGGATCCCGCTAGTCATGTAAGGACATTTTCTAATGCACTGTTGTTATAACCCGCCAGTGATGCTTTAAAGTGTAGGGTGTTTCCCCAAACCCTAGCAGGCATGGCGCAATGCTGGTACAGTCGCCTACCGCCTAACTCTATCGCCTCCTTTAAGGAGTTAATCAACGCTTTTGTCAGCCAGTTTATTGGTGGAAGGATTCATGAGAAAGATTCTGCATCCCTCATGACTGTGGTACAGGGAAAGAACGAGAGTCTTAGAGATTATCTCAAACGGTTTACCAAAGAGACGCTCAACATTACTAACCTAGAGAACAAAGTGGCCATGGTGGCATTGCAGAATGGAACTTTGAATGTTTATTTTAAGATGTCATTGGCCAAGCATCCCCCTGAGGACATGGTTGAGCTCCAACAAAGGGTGAGTAAGTACATCAAAGCTGAGGATAGCCTAAAGAAGGAGTCAGGGACGGGAAACATCGGGTATGGTGACAATTCCAAGAAGCGTAAACCAGAACAGGAATATGAAGGAAAAGATAAGTACCCACGTACGAGCAGAGATTCTGATTCAGCCCCTAAAAAGGGAAGTCCAGGGCAAATATTTACGAATTATGCAAGGTTGAACGCCCCGAGGAGTCAAATCCTGATGGAAATAGAGAATGATAAAGATGTGAGATGGCCAAAGCCATTAAGGACTGATCCTGAGAAGAGAAACAAGAACCAGTATTGTTGATTCCACAAAGACGTGGGACATGACACTGACGACTGTAGGCAATTAAAAGATGAGATTGAGTTCCTGATTCGAAGGGGAAGGCTGAATAAGTTCTGCAAAGATGTGAATCAAGCAAACCCAAGACGAGATTATGATAAGAAAGATGAGGATCGTAACCGCAATCAGCAGCCCCGGGGGACAGTGATCAACATGATCTTTGGTGGCCCGATAGCGGCCGGGACAAGTAGAAATTCCAGAAAGGCGTATGCACGAGAGGTGATGCACATCGTAGGGGAAGCTGCAAAACGTGCAAAGACGGAAGTCTCAATTGGATTCGATGATTCGGACCTTAAAGGGGTGAAGTTTCCCCATGATGACCCACTGGTTATCTCACATGTGATAGGCAAATCCCAAATGAAGAGAGTCTTGATTGACAATGGAGCATCGGTGGACATTTTGTTTCATGATGCCTTCTTGAAGATGGGATATACTTAGTCTCAGTTGACACCGTCAAACATGCCCATATATGGGTTCAACGGAGTGGAGTCGAAAGTTGAGGGGACAATTCAGTTACCCATGACTATAGGGCAGGAGCCACGGGAGGCTACTTAGATGTTAAATTTCTTGGTTATCAAAGCAACATCCACATACAATGCTATCCTAGGTAGGACGGGACTACATGCTTTTAAAGCGGTTGCCTCTACCTATCATTTAAAGGTTAAGTTCCCAACCAGAAATGGAGTAGGAGAGGAGAAAGGGGATCAAAAGATGGCAAGGAGTTGTTATGTGGCCGCACTGAGGCCGGATGGAACCGGGGGGCAGGTCCTCCCAATCGAGGATATGGATGTTCGAGAGAATGAAGAGTGGAAAGGAAAACCAGCAGAGGACTTGGTTCCCATACCTTTAGAGTTGGGAGATTCTGAGAAGGTTACTTACATCGGGGCATCTTTGAAAGACCCCTTGAAAAGCAAATTGATCACCTTCTTGCAAGACAATAGTGACGTCTTCGCGTGGACAACAGCTGACATGCCAGGGATAGATCCCCAATTGATAACACACAGCCTGAATGTGGATCCAAACCGGAAGACGGTGAAACAAAAGAAGAGAAATTTTGCACCTGAGAGGCAAGAAGCCATAAAACAGGAAGTTGACAAACTCCTAGAGGCAGGGTTCATTGAGGAAATCCAGTTCCCCGAATGGTTGGCCAATCATGTGATAGTCAAGAATGCTAATGGAAAGTTGAGGATGTGTATAGACTTCGCTGATCTGAACGATGCATGCCCAAAGGACTGTTTTCCCTTGCCAAGGATCGATACGTTGATAGATGCCACGGCTGGGCACGAGATGTTAAGCTTCATGGATGGCTTTAATGGCTATAATCAAATCAAGATGCATAAGGATGATATTCCTAAGGTATCGTTCATCGCCGACTTCGGTGTGTATTGTTACCTGGTCATGGCTTTTGGATTGAAAAATGCAGGAGCTACCTATCAGAGGTTGGTAAACAAGATTTTCGCTCATCTCATTGGAAAGAATATGGAGGTTTATGTGGATGATATGCTGGTGAAAAGCCTATACAAGGCAGATCACATTGAACACCTACGCGAGGCATTTTAAGTGCTGAGGCACCATAAGATGATGTTGAATCCGGCCAAGTGTGCTTTTGGTGTTGGGTCTGGAAAATTTTTGGGTCTCATGGTCTCGAAACTGGGAATTGAGGCCAACCCCGACAAAATCAAAGCTATTTTGGACATGGAACCACCACGTTCTATAATGGACATACAAAAGTTAACCGGGAATATTGTTGCGTTAGGGAGGTTCGTCTCTAAATCCGGGGACAAGTGCTTGCCATTCTTTAAAACCTTGAAGAAGGTAAAAAACTTTGAGTGGACAGAGGAAAGCTAAGAGGCCTTTGAGCAGATGAAGAAGTATTTGTCTGAGGCCCCGCTGTTGGCCAAGCCAAGTACGGGAGAAATCCTCTATCTTTACTTGGCAATTTCAGGTCAAGATGTGAGTGCGGTGCTAGTAAAGGAGGAAAACAAGGTTCAGAAACCCGTATACTATGTGAGCAAAGTTTTACACGGAGTAGAGTTGAACTACTCCACTGTTGAGAAGTTTGCCTTAGCATTGGTAACTGCCTCTAGGAAACTACGGCCCTATTTTCAGGCACATAAGATTGAGGTCCTTACAGGATAGCCATTGAGGAATATTTTACACAGCCCTAAAGGCAGTGGTAGGCTCATTAAGTAGGCAATTGAGTTGGGAGAATTTGATATTAAGTACAAGCCAAGGACGGCCATCAAAGCTCAGGCATTTGCTGACTTCGTGGTTGAATGCACCATTGACAACCAAGAAGTTGGGGGCAGGAGATACCTCAGGAAGGCAATAAGGAAGACAAAGAACATATGATCGAAGAGAAGGAATTCTGGATGCTCTATTTTGATGGGGCATCAAAAACAAAAACAAGTGGTGTAGGTCTTGTCCTACAAAGTCCTGATGGATTCACGATTGAATACGCCTTGAAGTTGGACTTTCCAACAACCAATAATGAGGCAGAGTATGAAGCTTTGATAGATGGGCTTGGTTTGGCAGGAGTACTGAGGGTCAAGAATCTTAAAGTTTGTGGAGATTCAAGGCTAGTTGTGGCCCAAGTCAAGGGAGAGTTTGAGGCAAAGGATGAAACCATGGCCAAGTACTTAAGGCTTGTGAAGGCAGTAATGACTCAATTTGATGAGTGCTACATTGAGCACATTCCGAGGGAAGAAAACACCAAGGCTGATGCCTTATCCAAGTTTGCCTCATCTGAGATAGGGAATTACTCTAGAAGTGTCTACTTCCAAGTTCTGAGAACCCCTACCATCGATTCAAAGTTAGTCACACCTATCGGGTTGAGGGAATGTTGGATAGATCCCATAAAAGCACACCTTGAGACCGGTTGGCTCTCGACTAATGCCATGGAGGCACGAAAATTATCTGTGAGGGCATTGAGGTACGCTCTGATTGAAGGGATACTCTACAAAAAGTCTTTTGTGATTCCGTATCTAAAGTGTTTAAGGCCCGAAGAAGCCAAATCAGCTATTGAGGAGGTCCATGAGGGAATTTGTGGACAACACTTGGGGGGCAGGGCCCTAGCTCACAAGATAGTCAGGCTTGGATTCTATTGGCCTGAGATGATGGCTGATGCCAAAGAGTACGTAAAAAAGTGTGATCGGTGTCAGAAACACGTACCAATGGTTAGGCAACCACCAGAGATGTTAACATTCGTTAACTCCCCCATTCCGTTTGTTATGTGGGGGATGGATATTCTTGGGCCTTTTCCTATGGCTACCGCTCAAAGGAAGTTTCTGGTGGTAGCTATTGATTACTTCACCAAGTGGATTGAGGCCAAACCCTTGGCTAAAATTACAACCAAGCAAGTTATGCAGTTCTTCTGGGAGAATGTCATGTGTAGGTACGGGATACCACGGATCCTAGTTACGGACAATGGGTTACAATTCAACAACAAAGAATTTAGAGATTACTGTGATGAAAATGGAATTGAGCTTCGATTCACCTCAGTTGCCCATCCTCAAGCCAATGGGCAAGCTGAGGTTTCTAATCGAATCATCCTTGATGGATTTAAGAAAAGGGTGGAACGTTCTGGGAACACTTGGGTGGATGAGCTGTTACCCATACTCTGGGCATATCGCACCACCTGCAAAGTGACGACTGGTGAAACCCCATTCATGTTAGCCTACTGGGCTGAAGCTGTGGTGCCCGTGGAAATCATGCATGCATCTCCACGGGTTGAAGCCTTTGAACCAGACACAAATGAAGAAGCAATGAGGTTAGCCCTCGACTTGATCGATGAGGTAAGGGACGAAGCCCATGCTAGGAATACTGAACATCAGAAGAAAGCTTCTTTCTACTATAACCTAAGGGTGAAAGAAAGGTTTTTCCATCAGGGGGACCTGGTGTTTAGAAAGATTGAAGCATCTGGAGTTGGACAAAAGAGAAAGCTATCCCCGAATTGGGAAGGCCCGTATCGGGTCAAGGAAACACTGGGACGTGGATCGTACAAGTTGGAGACGTTGGAAGGAAATGAGGTGCCTCGTACTTGGCACGCATCAAACCTCAAAGTCTATTATGTTTGATTATCCTGCATAGGATATGGCTTATATCTAGTAGGAAAGTAGAAATAAGGTCGATGGGACCATTTCAGAGTTTTTCAAAATCCGAGTAGGAATTTAAAATATTTATGTAAGGGTTGGACCCAATTCAAGATTTTATTAATGCAAGTTGGTTTTCTTTCCTCTCTTGGTTGCTATTTTATGTCTATCATGTACCAAAAGCATATTTGCTAGCTAAAGACAGCCACAGTGCAACAGGGAAAATAACCAAGTAGAATGAAAAACCGAAAAGTGCATAATTAAACAAATAAGCCCGAAGGCCATAAAAGTTAAGTTACATAACCAAGATATAAGCCAAAGTGCCACGCAGGGCCACGATAAAAGAAATAAGCATCAGCTTCAGAAGCAGACTTCTCCTCGTCTCCCCGAGTCTTGGAGACACCTGCAAAGTGAAATGGGGATGTATGAGTGGTATCTGAAGCTCTCCGAAGGGGAGAAACCTCTGGAGCAAGAATCCTATCGTCATCTCCCATATGCTCATCCCCACCTTCTTCCTCCTCGACAGGAGGAGGAGGGGGATGTGGGCTCGGAAAGTCCTCGAGGAAAAACAGTCAAGGGTGCTTCTTAAGCACCGCCTTCAGAGCCTCATCCCAGCCATCTGTATACTGGACTGGATAAAGAACCTCATCATGTTTTTCCATCAAGTTCTGAAAATCCACAGAATCCATATACTCATCGATGAGCTCCTCCTTCTTGGCCCGCAAGTGCACCACCTCAGCATGGGCAGCCTCCAACTCCTCTGCCTTCCCCTTCAATTTCTCCTCGACCTCATGGCATCGGTTCTTCTCATTTTGATACTTAGTCTCGAAAGACTTAGCCTTGGTTCTCCAAGCCTTGGCCTGGTGAGTCATGCTCTGTAAATGGACGTTTGCCTACAAAAAGTATTAGTTTAACAAAACCACAATATCAAGATAACACTAAGAAAAGGGAAAATGATAAAAAGCAACATACAAATGCCAAAGCCTGAGCTCCCAGGTGCTTAGCCTCGTCCATATTCCCTCCCATCACAAAATCTCTATAGTCAACAGGAGTTATGGAGTTGAGGGACCAATCCATTAAGTGCTTAAAGAAACTAACCACAGAGTCCTACTTCCTGAAGCCCCACGGAGGCCTATACACTATTGATTGAACGTTGACCTGCACGGGACCATCTTCTTCATCCACAAGCGCCAAGTCTTGTTTCTGCGCCTTGTGAGGGCGCAGAAAAGAGGGTTCTGTAGGCTTGCCCCTTGTATCAAGGGCCCTCTTTGCCCTTTTCATTCGGGCGGTCTCCTCATCATCAGGCTCTGTCGCCTTCATTATCTTCATAGCCGCTATATAAAAGATGAAATAAAATACGTTAATACAAGAGAAACCGAAATAAAGAAAGAAGCAAGGGAGTTAGAAATTACCAAGATCAGAAACAGCAGAAAGGCCTACGACCCTTAATGAATCCTCATTGATGAGGTCCCAACACAGAGTTTCCCCATTATCTTTGATAAGCTCTTCATAAGCAGCTTGTTCCTCCGTGTTGAGAACAATTTTGTTTGGGTTCCCATCAACAACCTTGCCAAAAGAACTTCGAAAAAGGGTGCCCCAATCACCCCCTTTCCAAACCAAGTACATGAACTCCTCTTTCCACTTAGGGTTGTTGTCAACAACCGAGTGGCCATTGAATATGTGTGTTATCTTAGGGCGTTGTCTAATATAGACCCACCCAGGTTGAACAGAGAAACTATTATAGAACTGAAATATTTTCCTAAATAAAGGTACAGAAAGAGGAAAACTTTTCCTAAGGCATAAAACCATAAAACATAAAATGGATCGCCAGGCATTGGGAGGAAGTTGACATGGGCTGATTTGAACGTCAGCCAAAAGTCTGGGAATAAACTCATGGAAAGGGAACCTAAGCCCAGCTACGAGGGCATCTCTAAAAACACAAAGCCCGTTGGGCCTCCAATGACAAGGCCTTTCACCAGGCCCAGCCTTGAAAAGCCTATAGGGGGTTTTAATTTCATAAAGTTTGTTATAGATCTTAATCATATCTTCATCATGAAATTTGTTACAACAATTATAAGCATCTAAATCAGCTAGTAATGGATAATAATCTCCACGGAGGTTGATCATTTCAGTTAAACTCATATAGGAGGAACGAATTTCGATATCGTTACCTTTTTTTGAAGCTGAGCTCATCTTTGCAAGACGCTGTGCTGCTTTGTCCGCCATTGATCTTCAAGAGATGAATGCACCAACCCAGAAATCTTGAATGAAGAATATGAATATTCAACAGAAACCCAGAAAATCTTTAAATGAATCCAGAAACCGGTGAAAGATACGCCGGAAATAATGAAATTGCTGAAGAAAACTGCCGAGAATCGCCTTAACTCTAAGAAATACTTAAGAGAATTTTTAGATGATAGTGGAGTGTATTAGAGTGAAGTGAGAAATGAATCTCACTCCACTCTTTTATAGAAATTTCGTAACTGGCTTGCAGCCGGTTAAAATTCCAAGTAACCGGTGATAACCGGTTATGGCCCATTGAGAGGCCCATAGGCCCAAAGGAAGGAAGGAGCTAGAAGATTCTAGAAGATCTAGGAGGTCCCAAAGTAAATAAAATAGTATATGGGCTAATTAAATCCAATAATACAATTAAACGAGAAAGATTAGCAGGCCCAATTTGTAAACCAAAATTTATTCGACTAGGAACTTGATCGAAATGTCGACCAGGAATCCATATCGAAATGCCTTCGAGCAGAGTGTCAAAATGGCATTTATTCGACTAGGATCCTGATCGAAATGTCGACCAGGAATCCATGTCGAAATACCTTCGAGCAGGCTGTCAAAATGGCGTTTATTCTACTAGGATCCTGATTGAAATGTCGACCAGGAATCCATGTCGAAATGCCTTCGAGCGGGTTGTCAAAATAGCATTTATTCGACCAGAATCCTGATCTAAATGTCGACCAGGAATCCTCGTCGAATGGCTATCGACCAGAGTGTTAAAATGAGGATTAGTCGACCAGGATCCTGATCGAAATGTCGATCAGGAATCCTCGCCGAAGTATTGTCGACCAGGCTGCAGAATTGAAGTTAAATCGACCAGGATCCTGGTCGAAAGTTCGATCAGGAATCCTGGTCGAAATGCCTTCGACCAGAATGCTAGAGTTATGATTTTTCGACCAAGATCCTGGTCGAAAATTCGATCATGAATCCTGGTCGAAATTTTCTGATGGATTTTTCTGATTTTCCTAAAAAATGGGATTTTTTGGAAAAATTTCAGAATTTCTGCACAATTATGGTGTGATTAAAATGCCGATAGTAGAAAATCTCGTGAGTATAAGAAAAATAAGGATATTGTCAAGAAGATGTATGACATTCAGACCAAGCAGGTTAACACATTGATCAAACTTGTTGACATCCGTGCTAATAAGAAGAATATTAAGAATGCTACTTATAGCATCCCTGTAAAAATTGATTAGCCTCGAATAAGGCAATTCGTCGTAAATGTGTAGGTCGCTCCACACTTTGCATTCAAGACGATATCTGTGAAACACTAGTGTACATGAACCTTTTAACTTCAATGAAAATCTGATCAGTTTTCTTAGAAGTTGGGGGGCAAATGATATGGGCTGAAAGTGAGCCCTAGAAATACATTTAATGACACATTGAATGAACCTGGGTTGGTCCAAAGTCAAAGCCCAATTATGAGGCCCAAAACCCTAATTATAATAATAATGGGTTAAATGGCATTTTGGTCATTCAACTGCCTATAAACTTTCAATTGGGTCACCCAACTGAAAAAGCTTTCAATCAGGTCACTAAACACATTAAAACTTTCAATCGAATCACTAAACACATTAAAATTTTCATGACCGTTAAGTAATGTTGACTTTAGACGAGAGGCCGTCTATTTGTGCCACTTCAACACCAAATCACCTGCCAGATCAGCTTGTTAACCCGCCCAGTTAACTTATAACCCACCCCCCTTTCATTTTACATTACCAAAAAATTTCTAATTGAAACATTTAAGGGAGGTGGTGGAGACGCCGGAAAATGAAGGAGAAGAGATGGAGTGGAGGTGGTGATGGTGAATGGAATGGGGTAGAGGCAGCAATTGAGAAGAACAATGGAGTTGGAAGGTTGAGGAGAGGGGCTGAACGGCACCGAAGGAATGGTTGCAGGTGAATGATTGATGTGGTGATGGTTGTTGTTGAAGGACGAAGGGGACGAAGGACTGTGGTGGGGATTGGTTGCGAACGGAGAAGGAGGCTGTGGCGAGGTGAAGAACGGAGGTGTGTTGAGGGGGTGTGTGGGTGAATCACGGAGGAGGGAGGCGATGGAATGAAAGAAAGATGAGGAGGCAGGTGGAACGGTGGTGTGGGTGGAACGGAGTGGAGTGGTGAGGAGGTGACTTTGTTGGCGGTGACAGACGGCATGGTGGAGATGGTAGTTGGGTGTGGTCAATTGTTGCGGGAAGTGGGAAGGAGGGCAGTGATTGTGGTCGGAGGAAGAACGGCGGAGGTGGTGTTGGGTGGATGGTTGACGGAGTTGTTTACAACCGGTTGGCAGGTTGGAGGCGGTGCGAAGTGGTGGGAAGCTGGTGAAAGTTAGGGAATGTTGTTAAGGGGAGAAAGAGACGTGGATTAGGAATTTTGTTTATGCTCTGGTTAAGGTGGGTGAAGTGCCAACTCTACATGCCAACCGGATAAAATCAGTCATGTCAGCAAGCTGATTCAGTTTTTCATCCATTTCTTAACGTCCGTTAAGGCCAGTGATTCGATTGAAAGTTTTAATGTGTTTAGTGACCTGATTGAAAACTTTTTCAGTTGGGTGGCCCAATTGAAAGTTTACACTCAGTTGAGTGACCAAAATGCCATTTAACCCTAATAATAATTTCGTAATTAGATAAATCAGCCAAAATAGGGCTCCGTTATCAAGTCCTATGGATATTCAAATTCTTTAAAGGGTAATCCCCAAGTCATATGAGTCCAATACGAATTAGCCTTCCTCATGGAAGGATCCAGAATCGTGCTTAGAGTGGGTATCTTGTCCACCAAGATACCAAACCCTACTCTAACTCTAAGGCTTCGAATGCCTATATAAAGGACCTGATCCTTCAACCTAGAACTACGTTTTATTGGCTTGATTCTTGATATTTGCAAGATACGTAGGCATCTTGTGAGGACCCGAGTTAAGTCACGAAACACTTGATCAACCATAAAAGCTCGAAGCTTTCATAAACCCTAGCATTAAATACGCAGTAAATACACCCTATTTTTTGTTCCACAACAGCATCATTTTTAAGTATTAAAGCTTTAATTGAGTTTTTCACTCCGAACCTAAGTTTGTGAGTAAAAAAAATTATATCCTATATATAATTGGCGTAAGGAAGTTCTCGTGGTCGTTGTCTGGTCGTCTTGGGTAATATAGTAAATTCAAGTTATAGGAAATAGATAAGTCACAAATTCATTATTTATATATAATAAATAATTAAACAAAGTATACCAACAGAATTTCAATTCAAAACATAATTTTTCAAAAAACAAGAATTTACATTTAATTACAGAACAATTTTTTTTTAAAGAAAACATATGGCAAAATAAAATATTAAAAAAGTAATAAAAAAACATGTCATAATTGGAAATAACACCAAAATTCAACAAAATATAATCTACAAAATACACGCTAATTCAAAAAAAATATCTAAATTAAAAAAACTAAAATCAACAATTAACTTTAATATAATGCACTTAAAACAAATAAAAACCAACACAAAAATATAAAAGATAATACAAACTTTCTTTAAAAAAAATAATACAAAGAACAAATAAGCAAATTCTTACTTTGCAAAGAAAAAAATTTAAATTAAAAAAAAAGTGAACACAAATTAATAAATGAACATATTTTAAATTAAAAAACAATCCAAACCCAATAAAATTAATTTATATTAATATCTAAATATAAAACAACAAGAAAACCCCTAAGATTACTCCAAACAAAAACACATAATAAATACCACAGATGGCAAAAAAAAAATTGAAATATAAATTATAAAAAAAACCATTTACAAGAAAAAAACAAATATATATTACAACCATATGTATACTACAAACCATATACTGTAACTTATGTATTATTATTATTATTAAAAGTAAAAATAAATTATCCAAAATGCTATAAAAATAATTTTACAAGAAAAAAATTATAATAAAAAATATACTACAAAATATTAATAAAATTACCCGTGCGATGCACGGGTATAAAGCTAGTTAATATAATGCTAATAATCAAACCCGAACCTAAGTTTAGTGAGTAAAACAAAATCCGAACCTAAGTTTATTGACTAAAAGAAAACCGGACCAAACGTTAGTGAGTAAAAAAGAAAAATTCATAATTGAGTGGTAAAATATCATGATTTTTCATTGTTAATAACGTTAAGGTTTCTAAAAAGGTTAATAGTTCAGTGATAAAAAAAATCCATTTTCCCGTAAAACTATAATATTCACAAATTCAAGTTATTTATAAAGAGAATTTTAAAAATCGTGTTCTTATTTGATTCGTTTACAAATCAAGTTGAACTAAAATCGAACTTTTTTCAAATTAAGTATCAAATTATTTGTGTATATATCAACTTAGGGTGTCCTTTTTTTTTTCTTCTAAAAATCAGCTAAAAAATTCTTTGGTAAAATTGAACTAAAAACTGCTTTTAGAAAGTAAGTCCTCCCATACTTTTGAAAAAAAATTGCTTTTTAATTTTTGCGGGAAGCAGTTGCCGGTTTCAACATCAAACCTCACCAAAAACTTATTTTTATTATAGTTTTACATCAGAACATGCACACATAAAAAATATTACCAAACAGTCTTCAATTTTTTATAACAACATTTTTTTACCGGTACTTTTTTAACAGGACAGTAATAGTAATCGAAACAAAGCCTTATTTACAATTTTAGTTCGTATAGTTGTGTGTGTTCGTAAGAAAAAAGAGGAAATTTTAGAGTTTCTATTTCGTGTCTGTTTGGCGTACTTTATAAGCATCTATTTGGACTTTAAGTCCGATCCAGCTTAAGTGTAAGTATTTGGGTGATTTTATCAGCGGTTTATATCGGGCTTATAAGATCTAATTGAGAAGCTGAGCAGTCCTAACTTTCATCTTATTTTTCTTTAACTTATTTTGGTCAGAGTTTCTCTCTCTGTCATGATTACCTCCGGTTTTGTTACGTGTGCGTATATTTTATACTCGTTTGTACTTTTTTTTTTACTTTTTACTTTTAGGAATTGTTTGATGATTTCTTTTCTTGTTTAGACCACTCACGGGAATCGAGTGAAAAAAATATTATATATCACAATTGCCATAAAAAATTACAAACATTTATTTTATAAGTTTATACTAGCTTATAACCCGTGCGATACTCGGGTTTTTTTTGACATAAAATAAATTTATTTTATGTTACAATTATATTTTTATATAATTATTATTTTTAATAATTATTTTAATTTAGTTTTAATTTTTGACAAACTTTCAATTTTTCGACTTTAATATAATAGTATAGATTTTACCAAACACTTCACAACTTATAGGTAACTTATAAGTAAACTCATCCAAACACCAGCATAACTTATAAGTTCTGATTTACTTATAACTTATAATCAACTTACTCAATTAAAGCAATAAGTTACTTTTTTTAAGTTATGCCAAACGGCCCCTTCATCTAAATTTTTAGAGACGGGAAGAAATATTTTAAGATAATGCTAACTTCTTTTTTTTTTTTTTTTTAGTTTTCCTTCCGCTTTCTACCTAAAAGATGGCGTGCGAACAATTTTTTTTCCCCATACAGTAGAACCTCGATAAATGAATATTCGATAAATGAATAATCTCGTCTAATGAATAAATTTTTTTGGCCCCAACTTGGTTCAATAGGCTTAACGAATAACCTCGCTTAATGCATTAACGAATAAATACAAATGAAGTCGTTATGGGCCCTATGTAAATATAAATGAATACTCACTATATTTCAAATAATATATTTTTATTTATATAATATATCATGAATACATTTCATCCAATGACTAATTTTCAAACACATTAATAAGTCATATTTTTTCTAAAAATGCCTCCAAAGTTGATTGTTTCTTTCCTCCCCCAAAATGTATCTAATCCTTAATTTTGTGTAAAGCATGCACCACTTCTAGAATATTTTGATCATGTTGCAGCATGTAATTTTGTATAGTGACAATAGCTTGGCTTCTCTTGAGGACACTTGTCGAATACATGATACTGTGCACTTTATCTACTCCACGCATGCATGTACAAGTAAATCTGGAATTTTAAAAATATGAATGTAATTAAAGTTTGCATAAAAGTTATAACTACTGTGAGTTCCAGGTAAATTTGAACTTAATATATACAAAATTATATAATTACAAAAAAAAGTCTAAAAATATCACCTAAATGAATTATTATTCATTTATCAATAAATAAATATTATATTCATTAATCGATAAATAAATAATCTCGCCAAATGAATATATTTTTTTGGACCCAAAGATATTCATTTATCGAGGTTCTACTGTAATTCTTTTGTTTCTTTAATTTAAAATTTGTGAAACAAAATATTAGAAAACTCAAACAAAAGAAAAAGGAAAAGCCATGTGAAAAAAAAACAAAAGAGGGGTAGTTATGTGAATTTATATTATTTTGTAGTTAAAAAAAGGCATATCTGAATCTAGGGTTTTATTTCCTCATCTTCTCCGTTTAGAACTGCTGCTGCTTTCGTCTTGAACCCAATCATCATTTAGCAATGGCGGAACAAGTTTGTGTTATATTTTATATAATAATAATAATATCGTTTCTTCTATATTTATGATTTATGATTTAATTGTTGTTGTTGTTGTTGTTTTTGTAGACTGAAAAGGCATTTCTCAAGCAGCCTAAGGTCTTCCTTTGGTAATACTCATATTCCTCAATACACACTTGTTATATACCTCCATGTTTATCTCTTATGTTAGTGATGATTTATATGTATCCTGTTTGTTTATATATTTCATACATTGCTCTCTGTGTATATATGATTGATGCTTTCCTCTCTCTCTCTCTCTCTCTCTCTCTCTCTCTCTCTCTCTCTCTCTCTCTCTCTGTGTGTGTGTGTAAATACAAATGTTTGATGGTTTACGTTGTCAGCTCGAAGAAGTCTGGAAAGGGGAAAAGGCCGGGTAAAGGAGGGAATCGTTTCTACAAGAGTGTCGGTTTAGGCTTTAAGACTCCGAGAGAGGCTATTGAAGGTCCCTCCTCTCCCTTCCTCTCTTATCTTTTACTAGCTTTTTCTCTTGTTGAATTAAAAATTTATATATCAATTCATTAATATTACTACTTTCATATAATTCAGTCTTCGTTGATTATTTTGTGCCGACAGTGGTTATAGCTTTTTAATTTGTTTTCAATCAAATCTCTCTTTGTTCACTTCACTTTGCTACCCAGACTTATTTTTCAACTCACTAATACTCTAGTTGTAGTAGTTATGTCTTATGGGATTCGTCATTTACATTGTATGATATTACGTACGTAACTCATTTTGGTTGGAAGGATTGAAGTGTGGTTGGAATGAAATGAATTTTTTGAAAATAATAAATAAAGAAGGCAGGAAGGGAAGGTGTTAAAAGGGAAAGTCAGAACCCAAAATCTATGACAAGGTCAATGAAGGTAGCGAACAAAAAGTACAATTGAGCATTCATGCCAATTTGGAGAGATTAAGCTCATATATATAGTTTGTATGAAAGGAATCGTGGAGGTGATGAAAAGTAAAAACCAATTATTTACAAAATTTTAGACTTTCTTGTCCTTCCCATCAAGTTTTGTTCCTTTAAATTAAACATGGTCCAAGTATGTAGGCTTGGGTTATTTCTTTTGATAGTGTTTTGTGTAGACTCTTTTTTAGTTGTAGTTAATTTTTTTCCCCCTAATTGTCTCTAGTGTAACTTGGGTGAATATTAATTTTTATGTGACAATTTGTCAGGAATGCTGCCTATAATTACTAGTATTACTGAATACGTAGTATGGATAGTATTATTAGTACAGAGGGGTATTAAAGTCTTTTGACAGTGTTACTAAATGTACTAGTATAAATACTGGACAAGTATTAGCATTTGAAATCATGTATGAACATTTTACCAGAAAATGGAATTCATTTCCACAAACTCTTTCTCTCTCTAAATTATGTTATTCTCTCTCCTAGGGTTTCTATATCTCTCTGATTTCTCTCTTTCTCTGCTGATTCTATATGATTTCTTAGCTCTAATCTTCTTAGCTCTAATCTTCTGTTATCACTTGTTATCTTACCTGATTCACAGTTATTTCTCATTCCTAAACACAGAAAATACAAAAACACTAAAAAACCTAGAAAATTACTTGTCAAGGCATGACAAATTGGTATCAGAGCTCTGAAATGAGATCAACCACTGCTTTCATCATATTATGCATCTCTGAGCGAGCAGTACGAACCAGGAAGTGTAGTAATCGCAACTCAAAGTTCTGAGATTTGTCAAAACAGTTCAGGTGCTCTGTTCAGTTCTTATACTTACAGATCTGTAGATTTACTGTGATAACTAGTTAGTTTTTGAGTTGTTAAAGCTGTTTAGAGTTCGTTTACCTGCTATTAGTTGAATTCAGTTGAGAGTATTGGAGAAAAGTACAAAAATAGCAAGTATATTACTGTTTTGGTGTTAGAAGTATAAAACTCTGTTTCAGTACACTTACTGCTGGTATTGAGTTGAAAAGTTGAATTACTTGTGGAGTTGTTGATTGTGGAATCTGAAGTGATCTGTGGTTTGAGTAAGTGTTTGTGACTGTTCTCTGGTGACTTAGATAATCTGTTGGAGTTATTGCTAATCTGAAGCAGTTATAAGTAGTAGTCATAAGGTGTTTGATATTTTGTCTGTTAGGATGAGCTATTATTGGAGTAATGATGTGGCTGAGAGTTCTCAACAAGGAACTCTAAGTATGTTGCAACAGGAATTCCAAGGACATTTGTTAGGAACCGAGGAGAAAATAGGCAGGCTGCAAGAGCAGATTGAGAAGTTAGTGATAGGTTTGAACAGGAGAGATAGAAGGAGTTATAAAGAGCCTTGGTATGGAGATGATGTTGAAGATGAGTACAAGGAGAATGTGTCTCCTGGACTTGGAAAAAAAGGATTGTTCAAAGATCCTTCTCATGCTGCTTTTGAGAGGCAGAAGTGGTTCCAAACAACATCCAGACATGAAGATGAGCAAAGAGGTTCAGGAGTGTGCAGAGAACAGAATAGTGATAATCAAATCTTGAAGCATCTGAAATTGAATTCCCTGTGTTCCAGGAGGGAAGTGATTCTATGGAATGGCTGAGGGATTGTGAGGAATACTTTGATATCTATGATGTTGCAGACAGGAGGAGGGTTGCTATTGCAGTTATGCATTTGACTGGAGTACCTAGATCCTGGTATAAGTCTTTTATGATTGGTAGAGAAGGAGTGAGCTGGCTGCAATTTTCAGAAGCTTTCATATCAAGATTTGGGGAACTTGACACTGACTTAGTGTTTGATAAGTTTAAGAAATTGCAACAAACAAATTCTGTGGAGGAATACTATGATGAATTTGAGAAGTCACTAGCAAAACAGCTGCTACTACTGCCAACTCTGGTCAAGGCTCCTTGTTGATACAAGGCAAATCAGTTGAAGTCCTTAATGCAAAGCCTAAACCTCTCACATTCACTCAGAGGGAAGAAAGAAGACAAAAGGGATTGTGCTATTATTGTGATGAAAAATTCAGCAAAGGCCATGAGTGTATGAAGCCACAGAATTTCTTGATGATAGTAGAAGAAGGTGCAGAATCTGAAGCTTACACAGAAGAGGCTAAGTATGATGTCTATCCAGAGGAAGGGTAGGAATTTGGTCAAAATTAGCCTGTGTTATTATCTGCCTTAGGCATAAAGGAGACAAAAATGAAGTCTCCTCTGCAATTCACTTGCTTGTATAATGGAAGAAATATTAAGTTGCTGGTTGACAGTGGAAGCACTATCAATTTGGTTAGTAAGAGGCTTTGTGAGGAGTTGGATTTACCAGTGAAGAAACAAAAGCCTATTGAGATTATGCTTCCTAATGGAGAGGATTTGAAATGTGACAGTTACTGTTCTGAATTCAGTTTGAAATTGAATGCAGTGGATTTTATGAGTTAGGTGGGAATAGCAAGTCTGCCATAATGGGATATCATTTTAGGAGTGTAGTGGTTGGCTCTGCTGGGAGACTTCACTTATAACTATGAAGAACAAACTCTGCAATTCATGAGGAAGGGTGAGATGGTGAAGCTTACCAGAGATGCAAAGCTAAGTCTTAATGGAAGTTGCTATCAGTTATTTGTCATAGTGCCTACTTGGATGGAGCAGATCAGGGAAAGCTATTTAGGTGATTCAAAGGTCCAAGATATTATAACTGAAGTGACCATTGACAAGTCTGGGCCACAACAGTATTACCTCACTCAAGGGCTGTTGCAATTTCAGGGCAAATGGGTAATTGGCAATCAAGGGAATCTGAGGAAGCAAGTGTTTGAAGATCTTCATAGTAATGGCATTGGGGGTCATTCTGCTATTAAGGCCACTGCCAGAAGGATTGGAGAGTATTTTTTCTAGTCTACTCTAAAGCAGGATATTGGAAGGTGGGTGAGGGAATGTGATGTTTGTCAGGCGAGTAAAGGGGAAAATCTGAGAAAACCGGGGTTGCTGCAACCACTAGCAATACCTCAAGAACCATGGAGAGAAATTGCTATGGATTTTATTACTGGCTTACCCAAGTCTCAAGGTGGTTGTAGATAGGTTCAGTAGGTATGCCCATTTTGTTGCTTTACAACACTCAATTTCAGCGAAGAGCCTTGCTCAAACCTTCTTTGATCACATCTATAGGTTACATGGCCTTCCTGACTCTATTGTGAGTGATAGGGACAACATATTCCTTAGTGAGTTCTGGCAAAGTCTATTCAAAATCTGTGGAACTAGGCTGTGCATGAGTACTGCATACCATCCTCAATCAGATGGTTGCACTGAAAGGGTAAACCAGTGTCTAGAACAGTTCTTGAGGGGAATGACTAGTCAGATTCATAAAAATTGGGCTGCCTGGCTTACAGCTGCTGAATGGTGGTATTGCCAGGTTAGGGGACTTACACAATTGGAGATTCACAAACAACCAATACAGAGAACTCACATAACCAATCGATTAGTTAACAAGATCCACCAAAGCGCGGTCACACGTTATTCGAGTATTACTTTTACTTCTATTAACAATAAGTAAAAGCAAAACAAGAACCCACACAATATTTGACGTTAAAACACCCACGTCCCAAACTTGTATTGTTAATCCAATCAATAATCAATAATACATCAAAACAATAACACCTTAATGGTGTCCCAACCTCGATACTTGAGCCAACAATGCTCAAGCATCACCCAAACATTACCTAAGACTACATCTCTTAAGTATTCACCTCATCAAACAAATACAATATGACTATGTATATATAGCCATCCAAAACTTAGCCACCAAGACACACCATACTTGTTCTACAAGTCTTACCATACTTGTTATACAAGTCTTCCAATTCTTGGCACCTAATTACCCAACTTAGTGATCAAGACATACCATATATAATAATTGTCTACACATGCAATTATTATCTTACCCATATATATCTTGGACCACCCAAGCCCATAACTTCATATTGGGTTAAAACCCAACAATCCTCCCCTTCAATCCAATACCCATATTGGATTGAACGGATTGAACGGTAACCATCAAGCCATCGACGTCCATTCGCCAATGCCTCCCCTCGAACAAGAACTCCCTCTTGCTCTTCCAATCTTTGAGTGTCGCTAAAACCCGTATAGTGACCCTCCAAACCACTGTTCTTTACCATAATGATATATCCATCTACAAAATCACGTGCATCAATCACCACGAGTGCTCTTCCACATGTTGAGTCACCGGATCCTTGCTTTCACAATCCTTCGATCTCCTGAAGAAAATCACTAGTATCATCCAAATAGTTCACCTGGTTGATCAAGCCATTGAAACAATTGCGATGACCTCTTCCATCTTCTTCCATCTCGAGTCCGAACACTGGATTGATTACGGTGCAAGCCAACCGCCAAACCGCACGTAACTTTGTCTCTACTCGCTTTAGCAGTCTCCTTGTCAGCAAATCCTTCATCATGCTCTGCCATACCAATTGAACCTCGAACTTTTCCTCAACCTCATTCATCACGAACCCGAACCTTGGCTCTGATAGCACTTGTTAGGTTAGGGGACTTACACAATTCGAGATTCACAAACAACCAATACAGAGAACACACATAACCAATCGATTAGTTAACAAGATCCACCAAAGCGCGATCACACGTTATTCGAGTATTACTTCTACTTCTATTAACAATAAGTAAAAGCAAAACAAGAACACACACAATATTTGACGTGAAAACATCCACGTCCCAAACTTGTATTATTAATCCAATCAATAATCAATAATACATCAAAACAATAACACCTTAATGGTGTCCCAACCCCGATACTTGAGCCAACAATGCTCAAGCATCACCCAAACAATACCTAAGACTACATCTCTTAAGTATTCACCTCATCAAACAAATACAATATGACTATGTATATATAGCCATCCAAAACTTAGCCACCAAGACTTACCATACTTGTTCTACAAGTCTTACCATACTTGTTATACAAGTCTTCCAATTCTTGGCACCTAATTACCCAACTTAGTGATCAAGACATACCATATATAATAATTGTCTACACATACAATTATTTTCTTATCCATATATATCTTGGACCACCCAAGCCCATAACTTCATATTGGGTTGAAACCCAACAGGTATAACACTACCTATGATACCTTGCAAGTTTCTCCATTCCAGGTTGTCTATGACATCAAACCAAGGCACCTACCAGGGTAGTCCAGAGTTCATACTAATATCTCTTCACTAGAAAACTTACTGGCAACTAAACAACAGCAATGGACTACTCTTTAAGAGATTCTGGAAGCAGCTCAGGAGAGAATGAAGAGCTATGCTGACAAGAACATGTCAGAAAGGGAATTCAACATTGGTGATTGGGTTTATCTCAAATTACAACCCTATAGGTAGATTACAGTGGCTATCAGAAAGAATCTTAAGCTCTCAGCCAAGTTTTTTGGGCCCTATAAGGTGTTGGACAAGATTGGAAAGGTGGCCTATAAATTGGAACTCCCTGCTACTTCTAGAGTTCATCCAGTCTTTCATGTATCACAGTTGAAGAAGGCTGTGGGCCAAACTAGAGTACATAGGCAACTACCTCAAGTTAATGAACAGGGAGTCTTCTCTGAGGAAGCTGGACAGCAGGAGCATAGTCAAGGAACATAAAGTGGTCTATCAAATGCTTATTCAGTGGCAAGGGTGTAGTGTAGATGAGGCTACATGGGAGGATGAAGAGTTGCTGAAAGTCAACTTTCCTGATTTCTTGGTGACACCATGAGGACATGGTCTGTTTGAAGGGAGGAGGAATGTCAGGAATGCTGCCTATAATAACTAGTATTACTGAATATGTAGTATGGATAGTATTATTAGTACAGAGGGGTATTAAGGTCTTTTGACAGTGTTACTAAATGTACTAGTATAAATACTGGACAAGTATTAGCATTTGAAATCATGTATGAACATTTTACCAGAAAATGGAATTCATTTCCACAAACTCTTTCTCCCTCTAAATTCTGTTATTCTCTCTCCTAGGGTTTCTATCTCTCTCTCTCTAGAATCTCTCTGATTTCTCTCTTTCTATGCTGATTCTATCTGATTTCTTAGCTCTAATCTTTTGTTATCACTTGTCGTCTTACCTGATTCACAGTTATTTCTCATTCCTAAACACAGAAAATACAAAAACACTAAAAAACCTAGAAAATTACTTGTCAAGGCATGACACAATTCGTGTTTTATGTGTGAACAATAGTACAACATATATGTTTATGTTTGCACAGTCAACTTAATTACTTTCAAGTTTGTATTTGAAGCTAAAACTTTAATTTCTAAATGCAAGATTGAATTTCTACCCTAATATTCTGCACAAGCACACTACAAACTAATAAACACTAATATCATCATCTTTCTATTCACCTACTGAAATGAATGTGCATATCGATGCATCAGATGTTATGGACTATTTGTCTGGTGTGGGGCGTTCAATATTTATAGTTTGAGTTAGAATCACATGGCTTTTGTGTTTATGCAGTTAATGAGTCAACTACAAAGTAGGATCTAAGATTTTTATGTAAATTAGGAAAAAAAGATGGGGTATAAAGAATATTTAAGAGAGGAGACCTGAATAACATTCATGTTAACCGCCTTCCATCTTTTGCGCATTAGTAAAGGAGTATCATAACATTCAAGAACTAGTCCAGATTGAATAATGGAACTGACATGACAGATAATTGCCTCTTTATAGGGACATACATTGACAAGAAATGTCCATTTACTGGAGATGTATCTATTAGGGGCCGTATTCTTGCTGGTACTTGCCACAGTGCGAAAATGGTGAGGACCATCATTGTTCGACGCAACTACTTGCATTACGTCAAGAAATACCAGAGGTAAAAATATGGTCCTCTGTACTAGTTTGATTTTTTTTTTTGTTCAGTTTGAAAATGTCAAGCTTGTGTTTCAACAGGTATGAGAAGAGACATTCGAATATTCCAGCTCACATTTCCCCCTGCTTCCGTGTGAAGGGGGTGACCATGTTATTATTGGCCAGTGCAGGTTAGTAGCAAGTATTTTGGTCTTCTCCAGTACCAAGTTTTTCTTTTGTTAATTCAGTATTGAAATACTGTTCCCATTCACAGGCCATTGTCAAAGACGGTGAGATTTAATGTGCTGAAAGTGATTCCAGCTGGGTCTTCAGGTGGTGGAAAAAAGGCTTTTACTGGAATTTAAATTTTTTGTCAAGCTTTTTGCTTAGTGTTATAATGTGGAAGAGATAATGGGGATTAATTTTGTTACTTTGACTAGATGAGATTTTGTGGTTAATTTGTCAGTGTATCCCGAATTGTTTACATGCCAATTTAATGTTTTTAACTGTTGCTTCAGTTTCTAAATAGAAGTCTTTTAAAGTAAACACAGTGATTAGTTGGGATTTTTATAACAGCAGTAGCAGGACAGCAATATGCTAAAATGCTTCTTGTTCTGAATTCCACCACCCTGCTCTTTTTTGTTATGGTACCAGATCATTTACTAATTATTGGGAAGAGTGTTTTTGCCTACCACTAATTTGCATGCACAAGTTGGTTGGGAAAACTATGTTTTCTTTTACTGGATGAAAATGTAAACTTAGATTTATGCCCTTGTTCTACATGTATTAAAATTTTACTTTGAGTATGTGGTTAACAACCGTCGTCGTTTTGTTCATAAACTTCGTTTATATATCAGCTTTTGCCTTTCAGTAAAAACACTTCTTTAATATCATTTCTATTCTTCAACACTGCCTATTAACACTGTTGTATGTTATATTCTAAGACATCTGTCAATGTCAGATATTGACTCAACATTCCATCTGATCCATGTAAAATCGTACATCTACGGTCTAGATTTGTAAAAGGTTTAGTCAATGTTAGTTTATCCTCTTTAATCCATCTGATGGTTTACGTAAAACCAGAAGGAACAATAGGATTGCAATTCCCTTGTTGAGTTCTTTTCATTACACTTTTCTTTCCTCTGAACCAGCAGAGCAAAACTATTCTATCCATTCATAATATATGGGACTGATCTGCCCAATTGAAGCCTTTAGGAAATAGAGTTTCTAGTATTCAATCGGCCTCATCTTAAGGCGGTGGTCTTGCGGAGCTTGGACCATAACTCTGGGGTCTTATATATTTTTTCTTTAATTTGTGGGGATCATGCATATTGCTTACCACTGTAGAAATACACTGATTTCCCTTTCCTGGGGGCAATTGCCCTTGTGGGACTCTAAAGAACCTCAATGGCCCTTGTGGGTCTCCAAAGGAGCTCGCCCCGTTCTTGTTAGGGATGGGAAAAAAATCCGATCCGACGGATACCCGATCCGAAACCCGAAATTTTGGATAACCCGAACCCGATTTTTTGGATATGGATTTGGATTTGGATATGATTTTTAGACCCGAAAATTTTTGGATTTGGATTTGGATATTAGCTATACCGATCCGAAACCCGATCCGAAACCCGAAAACCGATCCAAACCCGACCCGAACCCGAAACCCGAAAAAAAACCCGAATATATATATATATATATATATATATATATATATATATATATATATATATATATATATATATATATAAGTTATATATATATACACATATATCCGAAATTTAATTTAAAATTTATGCATATCCAAGTATTCATGCTAATTATTTTTATGATGATATTACCTAATATTCTAATAATTTGATTTTTCCCTTCTTTTTAAGTAGTTTGTAGAATTATTTGATAAATTAAATAAAATTAGGAAAAAAGTCAAATTTTGATTTAAAATTCATACACAACCAAAAATAGTCATACTAACTAATTTTGGGAAGAATTTTACCTTACTTCCACTAATTTTATAATAATTTGATTTTCCATTTATTTCTAAATAGTTTGTAAAATAAATTAAAATTAAAATTAAATTAGGAAAAAACCAAAATTTTTGATAAAAATTCATACACACCAAATTAGTCATACTCACTGTGAACATTACAAAACATTGAAGCAACTAAAAATAGTAGTAGCAGTACTAGTACGGATGTTAGAAATTTTAAGTTTAGTGGTTGACTAGGGTTTAGGGTTTCTAGGGTTTTGATTTTCGATTTTTTTAAAAATATTTCAAAACGATCCAACCGTATGGATGTTAAGATCCATCTTTTTCAATGTTATTGCCAAAATTTCAAAAAAAAAAATAAATTTATTTGATTTTGTAATTTAACGGTCAACGACTGAACTAGTATTTTGACTAGTACCTCTAAACAAGGTTTCATCCCTGATTCGTGTTTCGATTTTTTCAAAATATTTATCGACGATCCAACCGTACGGATGTTAAAATTCATCATTTTCAATGTTATTTTCAAATTTTCAAAAAAAAATAAACTTATTTAATAGGTTAATTTAACGGTCAACTAGTATTTTGTCTAGTACCCATTGAAAATTAAAAAAAAATAATTATTAATTTATAAATTCAAAAATAGAAAATATAAGTTATATATATAATATGTATATCAAATTATTTATAATGTATAAAAATATAAGTTATATATATATATATATAATGTGTATATTACATTATTTATAATTTATGAAATATTAAAGATGTATTATTTAATTCAAGAGTAAAAAGAATTAGATTAGGGATTTTAGTTTTTAGATTTAGGGTACTTCATTCACTACTTCCCTAGCCGACAGTCATATACTCATATCTGACTATCTGAGTGCCGCCGCGACCACTAGTCCACGACCGCGAGATTCCAGATCCAGATTTGTGGCATACTACGATTCAAAGGTCAGCCCTAATTTACTTTTTCTATTTCACTTTCGATCATCTACTTACCTTGAGTTGTTCGTATATATATATGACCCATTGATTATGACCCATTGCCATTGATTATGATGTCTGTCATCACTGCCCAATTAATCAATTATCATTGTAAGTTTGGGTGGGTAAAAGCATGATTATAATTAGAATCGAGGAGTTTCTACTCGAATTTGGGAATAAATGAGCTTCAATTCAAGCTCAATTTAAGTGCAAAAATATTTTGTATTAACATGATCATCTGCTTAATTGGGCATTGAGTTGTTTCGTATATAGTAATAATAATATATATAGTATTTTGATTCAGTTTAATATAAAAACCTAGAATCTATGTTAGTTATTTTTCCATTTTGAAATACACGAACTGTATGTTTATATTTGTTTATGTATATGCAGCCATGTCAACTAAATTATCAGCCCCTGAATCTGATTCTCAGTCCATTCCGGATGTAAATTCTCAACCGTCATCAACGCCGGAGCTACAATCAGCCCCTTCTGTTACTGGCACTAACAGTAATTCGAGCCCTGAACCTCAAGCAATTTTATGGATCTGTCACCAAAACAGATTATGTAGCGCTTCGACTTGGTTTCATCACTGTAAGTATCCGAAAAGGGTGAATCCTGTTTTTTTAAGTCTTTTGTAGAAGATATTAGAATGTTTACTAGCAGGATGCCTCATTAGAATGTTTTTCATGTTACATCTGCTTGACCAGCGGCTTACTTCTTTGCCTTTTGAAAGAATTTTATTGCTGTCAAGATTTCTTCCCCTCCCTTCTGAATTAGCTATTGCACTTGACACTGGGAAATTGTATATGTCGAAGATGGTCCGTTTGTAGACCTGCTAGGCTGCTACTGGTTCAAATGCTCGAATAAGGAGTTTTTATCTTTCCAGGAACCAAAAGAGCTGGAAGGAGTGCATGACTGGGAACTCAGGTCTGATATTGTGCAAGCTTGCAAAGGATGCTGCTATTGTTATTTTATCATTGTTGAATCTACTGTTAAGTTGATGTAATTTGATTGTGCAACTAGGATAATGATGTAATGTTAATGATAAATGTAATCGTTAAGAACTTATTTGCTGAATTTTTATTTGCTGCCAGAAAGTTTAAATTGTTAATGGTGGCTAATGGGCAATGTTAAATTAAATTGTTAAATTGCTGATTTTCGGGTTTTGGATTTCGGATTTCGGGTATCCATTCCGGGTTTCGGATTTCGGGTATCCTATCCCCATCAGATCCGAAATTTTCCGGATTTCGGGTATATCCAAATCCGATCCGAAATCCGTTGGATCGGATATGGATTTCAATTTTCGGGTATTTTTCGGGTTCGGATCGGGTTCGGGTATTGGATAAATTTTCGGGTATGGATATGGATATTGCCATATCCGAGCCTATCCGACCCGATTCCCATCCCTAGTTCTTGTAGTGCTTGAAGCTCTCCCTCTTGTTGTTTGGCCAAACATTTGACCAGTTACCAGCTGCAGAAACATGTGTACCGAACCTCGAAAAGTAGGGGTGTTCACGGATCGGGTTGGGCGGGTTGAGAGGATTTTATGACCCAACTCAATTTAATCGGTTTAGAAAATTTTCAACCCAACCCATAAAAATAGAATTTGTAAACCAACCCATTTAATGTATTTCGGTTTGGATCGGTTTGGATCGGATTGGTCGGATTGGCCAAACCGTGAACACCCCTATCGAAAAGGATCACTGGCGAAATTAGGATTCCTAAACAGTTGGTTGAAGGTCGAGTAATTTATCTATTGATTTTTGATTAAATGTCGGGGCTTGAAAAATCTCTCTAGTAACTTTCAAGTTCACTCAGAATCTGACATTTATACTTTTTGGATGCTTAGTTCAAATTAACAAAATAAATGTTTCTATTTTAGAAGGGGGAAAATGTCACTTACGGGGCTGTTTGATACTAAAAATCGAGTTTACCTTGTTTAAGTCGTGTGACTTTTTATAATGACTTTTACACTAATTAAAAATTGGGCGGGGCAATAGTTTAAGTTATATGGTTATGAATTGGACTTGGACGCTCGATTGACACAAGTAAACAACTACATGAACTGGTCCGTGAACAAACATACTATCAGAGCTTCGGTTAGATGATAAGCTTTTATGGATGAAAGAATGTCTCATTTTTTTCCTTTCCTTCTCGAATTGTGTAAATTTTCTTTAAATGAAATCCTTTTCATTTTGCAAAAAAAAAAAAAAAACAACCATGAAAGCTAGCCTCCAGCGGATGAAGGGGATAAACGAAATAATGCTCTTCTTCCTATCAATGTAAATGTTGAATTGGCATGGAAGATGGGAATTACAACCACATGGATTAATCTACCGCGATCATTATAACTTTGAAAACTGCAAATCCAGATATTTTTATGAAAATTATTTGCGTATTCGTGAATTTATGTATAAATTCAGAGGGCAACTAAATTCACTCAGGTTTGTATACGTTGGGAGTTCCCTGGTAAAAAGCTGAGATAATTTGAACCCAACTCCACTCCTATCGTGATTGAATGCTGGATTGTTCCCGGATCAATTATACAGCCAAGAATTAAAAATAAATAATTACCCATTTCATAAAAAGCCCAGAATATAGAATAAAAAGCAACACATTTCATAAACAGAAACAAGATGTTATAATATACAAAATTTCTTGAGTTCTTCTGTTTCATAATTGTTCCAGCCTCCTGGGAGGCCTTACTAAAATTGTTATAATTTTTTAATATAGAAATCTAAAATGCACAAGAATTTGATTTTTGTTGATAGAGTAGGCAAATGTAGAAAATTGTTCCAGAGTACTGATTTTTGCGACGACAACTTTATATCAAAATCAACCTTTAGAAAAGATTTCCCATAATTTTATAAACAATCAGGATCTGAACTATCTTTTTATGGGTGAATCTGGATGTAGAGAGTCTGACTTCTGATAGGAGTTGATATTGTTGGAATTAAAAATGCCCATTTCATGTACAAAAACACATACTTTTCGCGTTTTACACGTACAAATCATATTTTCTATCATACACGGGTTTAATCTTGGAGAACACTGTTACTAACGGCTAATAATAGTTAGAGCATGCTTAGAAATCGTAAAACCAATCCTATCAAGAGTTTTATGTGTCCGAACTAAGAACATGAGTATGATCCACTAGAGTTCTATTCCCTGTAGGAGACTACATTAGATAGTTGTTTTATAATTAAACCAAACCCACACATATTGTCCCATAACTATATTTTCTTAACACATCTACTAATTAAGATATTCGAAAATCATGGCTTCCAGAGTGAATGCAGTTTTGTACACTTTTCTTGTTCTTTTTAGCTTACTCTCCATGGTTTTGTCAAAAAAAAAAAGCTTACTCTCCATGGCTCATGCAGCACATCCTACTCGGTTAACTCTGTTTCGAAACTGCAAATTCGACAAGATATTTCAATTCGGAGATTCTCTTTCCGACACTGGAAATCTTGTTCGTGAAAGACCATTCGATTTGTCTGGTAGGCTCCCATATGGTCAATCATACTTTAACAGACCTACAGGCCGGTATTCAAATGGTCTCATTATGATCGACTATATAGGTACGTATATATTTTACAAACTTATATTCGGTTACAGACAAATCAACCTTACAATCTATAACGTGGGTATCTTGTTAGTGAATTTTGATACTTTTTCAAATATTTTATATGTTGATTCTAATTTTTTTTTTTTTTTATGTTCTGCCCGGATTCTATGATAAATCTATACGCGTATTTAGTGAACTATTTTGTACAAATTTGTAGTAGCACACGAGCTTTGTTACTGTGTATTAAAGAAGGATTAGTTAGTGTACATGATTTGATGATTATAAGGTACTAATTATAAGCATATGTTTAATTTATTTGTTTGAACAGCATCGGCGGCCCGTCTTCCTTTGTTGAACCCGTATGAGCAAAAAGGTGCAAATTTCAGGCACGGAATAAATTTTGCAGTAGCGGGTTCAACTGCACTCCCTGTCGAAACTTTAGCTTCGAAAAATATACATGGTGCACCAACAAATAGTTCTCTTGATGTGCAACTGCGTCGGATGTCTGATTACCTTTCTTCTTACTGCAAAACAGAAGCAGGTATATTAGATTAATAATTTATCTATGATTTATCGTCACAATTGAATTTTATTATATTGAAGTTTTGATGGTCGTTGTAACAGATTGCAGGGACAAACTTAAAAATTCCTTGTTTATGATGGGAGAGGTAGGAGGCAATGATTATAACTATGCATTATTTGGAGGCAAAACTATCGAAGAGGTCAAGAATCTTGTTCCAGAAGTGGTACAGAGCATTATGGATGCTACTAGAGTAAGTGTAACTTCAATACATACGTTTTTACATAAGTGTGATTTGGTGTAGCTTAGTTACTAATAAGTCTTTGTTTCATCGACCAATGCTAACAGGAAATTATCAAGCTTGGAGCACGTAAAATTGTTATTCCTGGAAACCTTCCTATAGGTTGTGTTCCGTCTTACTTGACCACGTTCCAAGCCATCGACACTTTTGATCAGAACCACTGCTTGAAGGATTACAATCAATTTTCGGTGTATCATAACAGGCAGTTGAGAAAAGCAATTGAGATTTTGAAGAAAGAGAGCCCCGGTGTCACTATTGTTTATGGGAACCTGTACAATGCTTTGCAGTGGCTTTTCTCACGTGCTACTTACTTAGGTTTGTGTTTCCGCATTCGATGTATGATTTCTTCTCTTTGTTTGGTACCAATATATAATTCTTTGTCATGTTATTTTACATAGGTTTTGATCAGAATTCACTGCAAAACGCTTGTTGTGGAAGTGGTGGCGAGTACAATTTTTCGTTTACAAAGTTTTGTGGATTCCCGGGAGCTGCAGTATGTTCAAATCCGAATCAACGCATAAGCTGGGATGGAGTTCATCTAACACAGCAGGCTAACAAGTATATGGCAGCTTGGCTCATCTCCAACATGTCAATAATGCTACAGTGTCCGGCCTCTTGATTGTGCTGTTACATTTTTTTTGTTGACTGGTTGAAAAATTGTTTAGGTGGTTTTCTAGATCAATTACTTGTGCCTAATTTGAGGCATTTTTATGTGAAAAATAGGATTTGACTTTTTAAGAGGTTTGTTTGTCTAAATTTGTTTTCCGACCCTCTTCGAAATTTTTAAAATCCAATAAATTTTTGGTAAATGTCAACATACACGAGCTGATAACATTATTATTAAATTACCAAAAATAAATATAATCAATCAGTATTATTTAAATATATACTTGTTGAAAATTAAATGATAAAAGTATTTAATAAATATTTTATGGTTTTTCTGATGCCGATTGGGATGGCTGCCTAGTTGATAGACGATCAACTACTGGTATGTGTGTATTTTGGTCCTAATCTTATCAGCTGGGCGACCAAGAAACAAAGTACAGTCTAGAGGTCTAGCGCCGAGGCTGAATACCGTGCACTTGTCCATACGACAGCTGATATTCAATGGCTTCTGTATCTTTTTAGAGAGTTATATTTTCCACTTATAAGGCCGCCTATTTTACAAGTGTTACATACTTAGCTTCTAATCCAATTATGTCTACTCGTACTAAACACATAGAGATTGATTATCACTTTCTTACAGAGCAAGTTATACGAGGTTCTTTACGCATTGTGTTTGTTCCCAGTGAAGAACAGCTCGCTACCGACGACAACATTTCAAGTATCTTCGTCACAAATTGACAGTTCAACCATGTCCACCCATCAGTTTGAGGGGGGTGTTAAGGATATTGAGTGGATATTGAGTGAGAGGAGCTGCTAAAATTAAGGGATCACCATATCAACATCATATAATTTGTTACGATTGTCATGTCATCTCATTATTAGTTTAGATATGATTTACAGGTCATGATTTGTTGTATGCTTGCAACAGCTATTGTAATATGATAATATAAATAGAATACAAACTCCCCAGAAATGAAGATATTGGGTTTTCTTCTTCATCCTAATATTTCTACAATTAGCATGGCTGGAATGACCAATTTAAACATGTAAAAAAGTAAACAGTTGTCGGAAAATGGCCAAGACCACTACAAGAAATCCCGGTTTTGGCGACGGAAAATTCCGTCGGCAATGGCTGGTTTTCGTAGCTAAATCGATTAACGACGGAAATTGGCGACGGAAATGTCTGTCGCAATAAACGCCGTAGGGAAGGGCTCAACGACGGAATTTATATACCGTTGCCAATATAGCAACATCCTTGCAACAACATGATAATGGAATCTTGTTGGGATTGACCTCACTCATGCAACTCCTTAGCGACGGAATTCCGTTGCTAGTTAAATTCCGTTGCCAGTATAGCAACAGATGTGTAACAAATTGATAATGAAATCATGTTGGATTGACTACACACACGCAACTTATTGCCAACGGATTTCCATTGGCATTTAACAACGGCATTGTAACAGATTTTTCTTTACAGATTTACTTCGTCTTAAATCCGTTGGTAACTAGCAACGGTTTAGCAATGCAATTACACACATTCCACATTTTAAAAAAGCTGTTTAACGACGGAATTCCGTTGGAAATTAACAACAATTCAGCAATGCAATTGCACATTTTCTGTATATGTTTGTTCTCCTCAAATTTAATCTAAAGTAATCACAAAATAGAACAAAAAATAGAAGTACACCAAAAGTAAAACCAAGTAATTTTAACTTCAACACTTTTGCCAAAAATCTGGCTTAAGGTTACACATTAGAAAATTGCAAAAGGGATACAAACCAAGTTCTTGATACATACTTGCTAAAATTCTAGCTTCAGGTTTACACAACAAAGAACAATCAAAACAGTGCAAACTAAGTTCTTCATACTTCTTACAAGCTAATTCCGAGTATCAAGCACTCGTGCTAGAAGGCTCTCCATCTCCCTCATTCGCTGCTTCATTTCATCCATCTCTTTAAGTTGTTCTTTCATATCTTTGAGCTCGGTCTCTAGTCTTTGATAATCTTGATTGTTGGGGAGTGCGCTACTGAATTTAGTGATGTTGCTGCTACTTGGTCCATAAAATATATTTTGTGTTGAGCCAATGCCATATATCCTATTCCTGTTATTGCGACCACCAACTGCATCATAATATAATTTATTTTCATCAACCGGTTGAGGTAGTGATGATCCATCAACAGGCTGAGAGTGCTCAGCGCGGATATTCTTAATTGTTTGCTGTGTAGAATAAATTAAGTCAAACATAAGAGGTAGATATCAAGCATGCATGTGCAATATTAATTCTTACTGCAGAAACTGGAACATATAGATAAACTGGAACATTTATCTCAAGCTTAAAATGTACAGGTGAGATATGATATAATTTAAAAAATTGTTACTTGATATTGTAAACTAAAATGTTATCTCTATTCTGCTTCTAAAGTTCGTTTTGGTAAATCAAAAACTTCAAACGAGTTTCCAGGCTCTTTGGTGAACCCTTTGACAATGACACCTGAAGAAAAGAAGAAGTTGAGGCAGAGACAACAACTGCGAGCTATGCTTGCAATTCAAAAGCAACAGAAGCAATTTGGTCATGAAACCTCTGAATTTCAACATTCGGTTTGTCAGAAACATTCCATTCCTGATCAGATGCAGATTTTAGGAGGGAACTTAGAAGTTGACGTTCCGCCTCTTGATATGAACTCACCAGCTGAACAGGATTATTCTGGTACAATGTCTTTGGCAAGCGATGATTGCTCCCAGGAGGATGCAATACTTATCGGCTTCAAAATATTGTTGCAAAGGTGAGTGTGGTCAATAGGTGAAACTTACCTCTCTTATATACCATTTTCGTCTTAGTTCACTGCTAAAGATGTATTTTTTGCAGCTAGACATTCAACTGAGACTTTGTATTCAAGACAGCTTACGTAGATTTGCTCAAAGTGCAACACAAAGACAATATGCTAAAGATATACACAATACTAAGAAAAGAAGTGGAGGCTATGTTAAATATCTTCAAGAAGAAGACACAAATACTGATAACAGGTTAGATGCAAACTTCAGTAAAAGCTCCTCTACAGATAAATATATTTAAAGTTCAGGGGGAAAAATGTCTTTCTAAACTAGAGCATACAATGAACCAGGGGTCTAATTCTTTGGTTCTGTTGTAATGTGCATCAAAGGGTTTCAAAAAGACAAGCTGGGATTTTTGGGAATATGAATGGTTTCAACAAGGGAAGCAGAATTTGCTTCTGAACATCAAGAGGAAAAACGACCATAACCATGCCTTGCTTCTGAGCATCAAGAAGCAAGGCAGCATAGTCATTAAGAGAAGGGACGCATATCA
This sequence comes from Saposhnikovia divaricata, assembly GCA_036435485.1. Taxonomy (NCBI): domain Eukaryota; kingdom Viridiplantae; phylum Streptophyta; class Magnoliopsida; order Apiales; family Apiaceae; genus Saposhnikovia; species Saposhnikovia divaricata. Next base: position 120,833,343 of record CM071599.1, on the reverse strand, counting down.
GGAGCTTGCTTTGATGCAGCTCGAGGTATTATTCCTGGTTTAAAGGTATGCCTTTGTTGTTCTGAACTATAGTTTGTGTGTAACAAAACCAGCTAGTGTTTTAATTACTAAAATAGTTAAAGATGTGGTTATTCAAGAAAATCAATAGTAAAATTTTGACTGGAAACTTTTGGAATTCCTCAAATGTTAGTATTGTTGATGAATTTGTACGTAAAGAGTGTTTAAGTAACATTAATGTTTAAGTGCCAAGAATGGAAGTAAATTATTATTATTATTATTATTATTATTACTGTTTGTTATTATTTATTTACTCATTACAATTTGAAACATCATGTTTTTATCAAATTTTTGCTTGAGTGCAGATTAGAGGAACAGACTATAAGACAGCTGATGGGACCTGTGTGAGAGACTACATAGATGTCACTGATCTGGTCGATGCACATGTAAAGGCTCTTGCACTTGCCATGCCAGGGAAAGTTGGTATCTACAATGTTGGCACAGGAAAAGGTTAGCTTTAAACTTAACTGAAACTAGACATACACACATTGTCACCAGTTTCCAGTATACTAATAATCTCATTAATACTCACTGCATCTTAACAATACACATAGACCAAGTTCTGTATACCAGCAATTACACTTCCAACTTACACTAGCCAGGGTATAGTAAACTGCATCCACCACTTAAAAGTGAGCTGAATTAGTACTAGCGCGCGTATTAGTATTGATGTCGCCACACTGTTTAACAGAGAAAGTGCAAAATTTTGTTTTCTACGATTTTATTTGACATAAGCTAAAACTAACTATAAATTATTGTCACGATAGGCAGTCTAGTGAAGGAATTTGTGGAGGCTTGTAAGAAGGCGACAGGGGTACCTATAAAGATAGAATATCTTAGCCATAGGCCTGAAGACTATGCTGAAGTGTACAGTGATCCTTCCAAAATTAAGCGAGAACTGACAGATACAAATCATAATTAAATTTAAATGACAAAAGTGTTGTATACTTACAGCTACTTTTGCATCTTTTGGATTAATATATGTTACTCTATCGTGCTTCTTTGTGTGCAAATACTCAAACATCTCAACTGCGTCAGGATCTCTTTGCCATTCTCCCGCCAGCATAAAATATCACAATAAATTAATATATGAATTACAATTATTTAACCATTAATGTTATAATCTGTAGAATAACGCAAGTACTAGTCACCAAACGAGCTGCAACTGTTCTGCCAGAAGCTGAACCACCGGTGTGTGTCGGAGGGTAGCTCTCCTGGTCAGCTCCATCCTTACGATTATCCCTTTTTCTTTTAGATTTTGCTTGAAAATCTGGGGTTTTCCAATCCTCAATCCAACTCAGCCATACATCCTTTCCAATCCTATTGTCCAACTCAGAAGTTTTTTCCCAATGCGCACGAGCTCTACTACGCAAATCTTTAAAGCGGATTGCAGCATTTTTCATAAATCCTTCATATATTATGTTGTCCGGTTATTTCCATACACACCATTTCTGCAAATATAGATTGTAATAGATTACATAAATATGCAGAATATAGTAATGGACAACAAGGAGAAGTAATAGACTACATTGTGAATACTTGGATACATGGAATAACAAAACAAGGCTATTTATAGAACTCCACTAGCTACATAGAGTGAGCACGCCACTAGCTACATAGCTGTCCATGTCATGCAGGAGGTGGGAACATGTGAACATGACAGCAACAAGAACATGGCAAATGCAAGACATTATGGGAGTAATGTGATGGTGACAATGCAAGTAACATGGGGTAACATGTGATGTCTTATTACGCCCCCTCAAGAACGGCGTTGTGTCAATAACGGCGATCTTGGAAAATTGAGACTTGAACGAGATGCACTTGAGATTGTGCAAGTTGTGGCTGAGTTTGATACTGCGAATTAGACAACTAATTTTGACCATGAGATGGTTGCATTGAAGACAACAAATTTGATAAGTACTGCAATGAAGATAAATAATAACCCTGTGCTGGAGTCACATTGTGAGATGACTGTTGTGGCATGGGCTGCTGGTTTTGAATTTGTTGGAATTTAACAGTACAAGAAAGAGGATGTCTGTTATTGTGAGATTTGAGGGGAAACTTTTGCTGCTCAGAGAGCATGTGGATGAGTATGCTGAAGCAGGTTTAAGAACATTGATACTTGCTTATCGTGAACTCACTGAAGAATTATACAAAGATTTTAATGAGAAATTCAAAGCGGAAGAGAATTCAATTAGTACAGATCGAGAGGCCCTGATTATTGAAGCCATAGAGCTGGTTGAGTAGGGATGTACTGCAAAGAATCATGGAGGTGCTGAAGTTGCTAGCATGACTTTGGAGTATCGAAAGGAGTGTACCAGGGACAGTGTGCTTAATTCCCTTACCTCTATTCTGGAAAATGGACTTGTTTCATATGAGGTGATGGTTTCAATGACGAAGATGGATGCAACAGCAGAAGAGCTAATCGAGGAGAAGGCACTCGATTATTCATGATTGTACAAGGAACGATAGGGAAGGCTGTTAAGCCTTGATACGCCCCCCAGGCTTTGATACCATAATAGATTATATAAATATGCAGAATATAGTAATGGACAACAAGGAGAAGTAATAGACTACATATTGAATACTTGGATACATGGAATAACAAAACAAGGCTATTTATAGAACTCCACTAGCTACATAGAGTGAGCACACCACTAGCTACATAGCTGTCCATGTGATGCAGGAGGTGGGAACATGTGAACATGTCAGCAACAAGAACATGGCAAATGCAAGACATTATGGGAGTAATGTGATGGTGACAATGCAAGTAACATGGGGTAACATGTGATGTCTTTTTAGATTGGGGTACAGATTTAGACAGCTGTATACATCCTTTCTACAAATACATATATTACTGTAAAAAGTTAGCTATTATTGTATATAAGTACCTTAAACTCCTCATAATAGAACTCCTTGGTCTCTTTGGACACTTCCTTCCAAGTGAACCCCTTAGGTTCAAGTCTTTCATGAATTATATTGGTGATCCTGCGAGAGCATTCGCACGAAGGCTCCAACATTAAAATTAAAAAAGTTATCGGTTAGTTTTAATGTCATAGGTAATTAAAAACATGCTTGGAAAATTATACTCACATTTCTTCGATAACTTCAACGCGTAGACACCCATCAGTGTGCATTGTCCCAACTTTCCAAACGTCATTGTTGGCAATTAAAGAGGATTCATCAGCCGTGTTTGGCTCAGGCTCAGGTGTATTGTGTGGTGTATTCACTGGCGTGTTACGCTGTGTCAGCTCTGGAGTTCTCTGTTGTGATAGCTCTGGTGAGCGCTGTTGCGCTGTTTGCTCAGGTGAGCGCTGTTGCGCTGTTTGCTCAGGTGAGTTCTGCGTTGCTTGCTCGTCGAACCTAAGCCTTCTAACCATTTTAATCTGTATAAAACAAAAGCATATAAATTAAATACACACAACTGAACATATATGCACATATAAATGAGTATAGCTCATATAAGTGGCAAAATTACAGTGAATCATGAGATCTATATTCAGAAAAGAGCTAGAGGTAATGAGCACTAATTTCTTGCTAGCTGTATAGTTAGTCAGCCTTTGGTGATGATAGTAAGCTTGATAGAACAAACTATTCTAAGTACCAACTTAAATAGTTTCATAACGTCTGGTCTAATATTGTGTTACTTGCTCACGGTGGTCTAACATTGTGTTACTTCAATAAAAAATCGGCAACCAATTTCATTTCCTCAATCACGAGAATGCTACCAGTATATTACCTCTCACTAAAAACTACAAAATTATTTTTGTAGGACTACAAGCCCACTAGAAAAACTTGTATATTATTTTCACTGTCTAGCTCTGCAAGTTTTTTGTGTAATTCAACATGCCTGAGTGACTGTATCTTATATGTAGATGTAAAGTTATTACCAGAAAGTATATTCCAATATCACTACATCACATTTGTTCGCACATTAATTTCACACACAGAGGAAGTTCATATAAAGCTACAAATAATATATACACAAAAACAAGCAGAGGAAGTACACAAATTTCACACTCCGTACACAAATGAGAGAATTGGGTCTTGAGAGACAAACAAAAACAAAAATACGAACACAGAGTAAGTATAGATACACATACAGAGGAAGTTCCCTAATTTACACAGAGGGAAACAAGAACAAATAAACGAATTGAATTGATACATACATATACACACAAATTGGGGCTTGAAAGAATTAAACAGTTAACATTAAACGGATTGAAACACAATACACATATAATTACAACTTGAATTGATGAAAAATTAAGAATATATGAGAGTTAATACCCTAGATTTGTGCCAGAGCGAGTGAGTGAGAGAGAGAGAAAAGAACTGTGTTCGCTGACAGTGAGAGAGAGCTAATAGAAAAAACCCTAACTTGCTCCTTATACATCCACTATTAAACTTTTTACAAATTGCCGCTCATATTTTCATTAGTATGCGCTCTTTTTTTGGGATTGGCCGCCTATAATTTTTGATTTTTGGGTTTCTTTTTTGTCTAAATAATTATTAAGATTTTGCAAACAAAGACTTTCCATAATTAAATTTATGAATATTATTTAAAAAATACTAGCATAACTAAATAAATATTTGATAGTAATCATAAAAATAATAGAAATGTAAATAGAAAGTGAATAAGTTTTTTACCATCATATTTGTCATCATAATTCTCACTATCGTTTGAAAATTCTTCTTCTTCGGAATCAATTTGTATATCTTCTTCTGGGAATTCTTCATCATCATCCAAATCTACCGATGTTCCCACATCTTCATTTAAACGTGTAAGAATATCATTTGTATAAATTATATTTAAGTGTTCGGGAACATCATCTTGAAAGGCTTCTTGACGTGATTTGGGAACTTGAGGCATGTCAACAAGTGGACGAGCTCTAACTTTACATACCACCAACCAATCTACCTTATCTCGCTTTAGACTTGGATAATTACAAAAGTAAACTTGTGTAGCTTGCATTGCTAAAACAAATGGCTCGTAGACACTTAATCTTTTTCTTCGATTCACCTCAACTATGTTGTAGCGTTGATGAACTCTTGTTCCGCTATTAAGTGTAGGATCAAATCACTCACACTTAAACAATGTTGTTCTTTTAATCCGGCGACGAGGATACTCAATAATCAAAATCTCATCTAACATCCCAAAATAATCATTAGATTCGCTGTAATTTGATCCCTTGATACATACTTCACTGTTAACTGTTGGCTTGTTGGCCCCATATGCTCGTGCATGAAACTTGTACCCATTTACATAGTAAAATGGTACCTATCTAGCTGAACGAAGTGGTCCTGACGCGAGATCTTGAACATATTCATTCGGAACCATTGATGCATCTTGGGCCTGAAAAATGGTCATGATTATATAAATAAATTGTATTTTTGTCAATGTTTAACTTAAATGAATTAAAAATAAACTTACATAATTTTTAAACCACATAGCAAAGTCACTCTCTAAGCACCTATCTATCTCGGCACCACTCATGTATGGATTGTGTTCTCGAAGTCTGCTTGTAAAGATCCCGTTACAAATAAAGGATAAGCATTCTTCATAACACTTTAAAATAAATACATTTCTTTGCTTTTGATTTTAAAGTAATACTTACTCAATATATGGTGCAACCTTTGGACAATTAAATAATACATAATTGTTAGCTGCTATGTACTCGCGATCATCAAGATAACGAGTTCTTACACAACCATGTGCTCGTCCTGGATGAGAAAATATAGAAAATGTTCCCTCAAAACTCTCACCACCTCTACTAGAATCATTTCGAGGAACTTTTCTATGTTTTGTTTGAACATGTTGTTCGAAGTAGTGTGAACAGAAAGTCGAAGCTTCTTCAACCAAAAAAGCATTGCATATGGATCCTTCCACCCGAGCTTTATTTTTCACATTATTTTTCAAGTGGCGTAAAAATCGCTCAAAGGGGTACATCCATGGATACCGTACAGGACCTGCGATTCGTGCCTCATAGGGGAGATGTACCAAAAGATGTTCCATTGAATCAAATAATGCAGGTGGAAATATACGCTTGAACTTGCAAAGTATGACCGAAATCTGTTCTTCAAGTCTACGCATTTCACTGACCTTCAAAGTAGCAGAAGTGAGGTCTTTGAAAAAAAGGCTCAATTCGGTCAAACATTCCCAAACACTAGTAGGCAACAATTCTCGAAAAGCAATCGGGATAAGTCTTTGCATGAACACATGACAATCATGACTTTTCATTCCAAATAACTTGTATTTTTTCATGTCGATGCAACGAGCCATGTTTGACACATATCCATCTGGAAATTTTAAATCCTTCAACCAATGACATACTGCTTCTTTGCCTTTCTTGTCTAAACTATAGCATTCTTTTGGATACTTTCGTGTTTATTCATCAAATGCTAACTCGGGTCTTCGACAAATGGATGCAATATCAGCTCTTGCTTTCGCATTATCTTTGGTTTTACCTTCGATGGCCATGATGGTGTTGAAAATATTTTCAAACACATTATTTTCAATATGCATAACATCAAGATTATGTCTAATAGATAATGTCCTCCAATATGGAAAATCCCAGAAGATACTTCATTTTTTCCATCCACATTTATAAGTCTTGATGATTTTAGCATTGTGTTCCTCACTTCCCACTTCAGTAATTTTCATCAACCCAAGTGACTCAATCTCCTACAATACATCTTCACCTGTTCGTATAGGTGGGGCTGTTTCCGACACTGTCTTTCCCTTGGTAAACCATTTTTTATTCTTTCGAAAGGGATGATTAAAAGGTAGAAACTTTCGGTGATTATCAAACCATGTTGGCTTTCCACCATGCGAAAGATTATAAGCATCATGATCGTGAGCACAATGTGGACAAGCTAAATGACCAGCAGTTGTCCATCCAGATGACATTGACATAGTAGGGAAGTCACTGACAGTCCACATCAATGCAGCTCTCATTTGAAAATTTTGTTTCAAAGAAATATCCCATGTCTCAACTCCAACTTCCCACAACATTTTTAACTCAGAAAATAACGGTTGGAGATAAACATCTATCTTCTGCTTTGGATTTTTTGGACCAGGCACAAGTACAAACAAAAACATGTATGGTTCTTTCAAACACATCCATGGTGGTAAATTATACGGGGTCACTATGATTGGCCAAGAAGAATATTGACTACCTAATTGACCAAATGGTTGAAATCCATCAGCAGAAAGCCCGAGCCTAACATTTCTTATCTCTGCAAAAAATGAAGGGTGTGCTCTATTAAATTGTCGCCACTCCTCTGAATCTGAACAATGTCGCATCAAATCTTCTTCTTGATAATGTTCGGCATGCCATCTTATATAGCTCGCGGTGGCAGGTGATGCATATAATCTCTGTAATCTTGGGGCTATTGGAAAGTTCCTTTTAACAGCCACTTTCTTTTTCTCTCGGGTGGATCTATTGACTCTAGTTTTGTACCTGGGTTGCTCACAAAATTTACATAACTCCATATGCTCATCTTCACCCCAATATATCATGCATCCATTAATACAACAATCAATTTTCATTGAAGGAAGACCCAATCCTTCCATATGTTTCTTTGTATCATAGAAACTACCAAAAAAAGTATTGTTTTCAGGCAAGTTACTTTTGATGAATTGTGATGTTTGATCATAAGCTGCTTCTGACCAATGATGATCAGATTTTAAACTCAACATTCGAGCCATGGCAGATAACTGAGAAGTGTCACAATGATCGTACAACTCCCGCTCCGAAGAATGTAATACATCGTACAACTTTTGTGCTTTTTGATTCGGCATCTCTTCTGAATGTGGATTAAAATTTGGACCGGCAGCATCCATCACCATATTATACATTTGGTTATTCTCATCTCTTGCCCGAAAAGTATTAGAATAACTACTTGAGGATTGCTCGACACTTTCTCTTGCAATATACGGATCACCATGTCGATTCCACACATAATAATCATTAACAAATCCTTTTTTCAACAAATGCAATTTTACCATTTTCGCATCCCAAAATCTTCTATGTTTGTATTTACTACAAGGACATTGTATGTTTGTCCCATTCATAGAAGATTCTTGAGATATAGCTTGTTTTATAAATTCGTCTAATCCAACAACAAAAGCATGATTAAGAGACCCTCCACTATCCAATCTTTGATACATCCAAGATCTATTATTATCCATATTTATGTTATCAACAATCTACAAAAGATATAATATTATCAAAATAAATTAGAATTATCACAAATAAGATACAAACAATCTTTATAAATAAGCTAACTTCACTAATACTACAAATATGTGAGATTACTTATGTAACTATGTCTACATAATGAAAAATGCTTACAAATAAATTAACATGGTAATATTTCATTATTAAACATGATTAGCACTTCAAAAATGAAATTATAAAACAATAAAAGTGAACTAACCTTAAAATGTGGAACAAGGTTGTGTTATTTGGTGGAATAATAGGAAAGATGTTGATAGAAAAGGAATTTGATTTTGGAGAGAAAAGAAAAAATGAAAGAAGATAGGATATGTCTGAAAGAAAAAATGGGAGAAGAGCTACTGACTTAACTTACATGTTTGCAACTACCAACGACATAGCGACGGAAATCAGAAATGACCGATCTACATTACCTTCGGATTAGCAACGGAAATTAAAAAGTTTGACTTTTTATCAACAGAATACCGTTGCTAATCCGTCAATAAAGGGGACCGTTGCTAAACCATCAAAATCTTCTCCATTGCCTAGTCGTTGCTAAAAGTGCCCGTTGCTATTCTGCTGTAAATCAGTTATTAAACCGTTGCTAAACTCTTGACAGAATGTTTTCCGTAACAAATGTGTTAGAATAATAGGGCGGGATGTGTTAGAATATTTGTCGCTAGTCCGTTGCCTTGTAGTAGAAATCATTCTGTTGCTAAATTTCGTTGTTAATAATAAATATAAATTGAAAAAATTAATAAATAAACACTACAAGAAAACTCGGGTAAATTTAAGAAGTTTGGAAAATAAAGTATTGAATTCATATAAAGGGTTAGTAATTTAGATTTGTTAAAACTTTACATGGAGAAATTAGCTAGTGGTCGTACTATTCTTGCCTGAGAGTGACACACAAAAACCAAATGCACTGTATGAGATGTTTGTTTGTTTGAGGGAGAAAGAGGAGAGTTGATGAATTTATTGCTAAAAAAATGGAGTCATCTTTATAAATTGTTGAGGAAACTTTAAAATTCGACATGTATTTAAGAAAACATTGTAAGCTGGTTTTGGACCTTGAAAAAGAAAGAATCAGGCTGTATCATGGCAAGTGCCGGGCAGGAATGTTAGCAACTACCAACGACTTAGCAACTACCAACTACTACCAATGGCTTCGGAATAACAACGGAAATTAAAAAGTTTGACTTTTTAACAACAGAATACCGTTGATATTGCGTGGCTAGATTTCGTTGCAGGACTGTCGCTAACGGGGACCGTTGAAATACCGTTACTATTCTTTTCCGTTGCAATGTCGTCGCAAAGAGTGGCCGTTGCAATTCCATTGGAAAAAATATTCCATTGCAATTCCGTCGCACGTAAGCTAGGGGATAATGTAGCCTTTACCTTAGCTACGGAAGCATTCCGTCGCTATATCCCGTCACTAAATTCGTTGTTAAACCATTAACATAATCCTGACAGAATGTGTTCCATAGCAAAAGTGTTACAAGAATAGGGCGGGATGTTTTCGCGCCTCTGTTATCGACAGAAATATTCTGTTGCTAAATATTTGTTGCTATTCCGTTACGTTGTTGTAGAAAGCTGTGTTGACTAGTTTATTGTTGCTTTTCCGTCGGTAATGTACAACGGAAAGCATTCCGTTGCTAAATGTCGTTGCAAAATCCGGGATTTCTTGTAGTGGACGGTCCTGCACCAGTTTTTGAGTTCGGCTCCAATGTTATTTTCGTTGGCCAAGTGCGAGTTTCACTTTTTTCAAGTTGTCGTAACTGGTCCACTGTAGATGCCTTTAGTGTGCTTAAATCAACTGTAGTATTGTAATGAAGAAGTAACATTATAAGTCCAATTGCAGTCTCTTATACATTTGGATGGTGCTGCAACTTGATGTTTTAGTTCCATAGATAGGCGCAGAAAAAGAACTAACACCTAGTCAACCGTTGTTATCCTCATTCTCTTGTACATAACTTTTTAATTTCCCAACACTACTATTTTATAGATCTTCCACCTAGACATATACGTACTAATTAGAACATGGATAAAGGCCAACTTTACCACAAATACCACCTTCAATTACAGGATTACCGGCACGCGTTGATGATGGCCAAATATACCGACCAATTACGCATTTGGAATCAGGGTAATAGGTGTTACGCATTTTTTGAGACTGGGTAACACCTTTTTTTTTTCTTTTTTTTTAAAAGGTCAGTTACGCATTTACCCAATGGGTGACAACTTCTATTACCCATTTGTGAGATGGGTAATAGCTTATTACGCATTTTTCAGATGAGTAAGAGTAATTTTTTTTCTAAATATTTATTTGCAAACATTATTAAAAAAATTATAATCAAATGGTCAATTCAAATTGTTTTTTTAATGAATCCGGCGGCCTGATTTTTAAAAAATCGGGGGGCAAGCCCCGATATTTTAAAAATCATGGTAAATTACGATTTTGGGTTTACCCTAAACCCTAAGTCCGTATATGGTTTATTCGTTATTCTAATATTTCTAAAACCCAAAAAGGGAAAGTTGATGTAAGAACCCTAATTTTTGTAATATTCTTTTTTATATAATATCATATGATACATCTTCACCTGTTCGTATAGGTGGGGCTGTTTCCGACACTGTCTTTCCCTTGGTAAACCATTTTTTATTCTTTCGAAAGGGATGATTAAAAGGTAGAAACTTTCGGTGATTATCAAACCATGTTGGCTTTCCACCATGCGAAAGATTATAAGCATCATGATCGTGAGCACAATGTGGACAAGCTAAATGACCAGCAGTTGTCCATCCAGATGACATTGACATAGTAGGGAAGTCACTGACAGTCCACATCAATGCAGCTCTCATTTGAAAATTTTGTTTCAAAGAAATATCCCATGTCTCAACTCCAACTTCCCACAACATTTTTAACTCAGCAAATAACGGTTGGAGATAAACATCTATCTTCTGCTTTGGATTTTTTGGACCAGGCACAAGTACAAACAAAAACATGTATGGTTCTTTCAAACACATCCATGGTGGTAAATTATACGGGGTCACTATGATTGGCCAAGAAGAATATTGACTACCTAATTGACCAAATGGTTGAAATCCATCAGCAGAAAGCCCGAGCCTAACATTTCTTATCTCTGCAAAAAATGAAGGGTGTGCTCTATTAAATTGTCGCCACTCCTCTGAATCTGAACAATGTCGCATCAAATCTTCTTCTTGATAATGTTCGGCATGCCATCTTATATAGCTCGCGGTGGCAGGTGATGCATATAATCTCTGTAATCTTGGGGCTATTGGAAAGTTCCTTTTAACAGCCACTTTCTTTTTCTCTCGGGTGGATCTATTGACTCTAGTTTTGTACCTGGGTTGCTCACAAAATTTACATAACTCCATATGCTCATCTTCACCCCAATATATCATGCATCCATTAATACAACAATCAATTTTCATTGAAGGAAGACCCAATCCTTCCATATGTTTCTTTGTATCATAGAAACTACCAAAAAAAGTATTGTTTTCAGGCAAGTTACTTTTGATGAATTGTGATGTTTGATCATAAGCTGCTTCTGACCAATGATGATCAGATTTTAAACTCAACATTCGAGCCATGGCAGATAACTGAGAAGTGTCACAATGATCGTACAACTCCCGCTCCGAAGAATGTAATACATCGTACAACTTTTGTGCTTTTTGATTCGGCATCTCTTCTGAATGTGGATTAAAATTTGGACCGGCAGCATCCATCACCATATTATACATTTGGTTATTCTCATCTCTTGCCCGAAAAGTATTAGAATAACTACTTGAGGATTGCTCGACACTTTCTCTTGCAATATACGGATCACCATGTCGATTCCACACATAATAATCATTAACAAATCCTTTTTTCAACAAATGCAATTTTACCATTTTCGCATCCCAAAATCTTCTATGTTTGTATTTACTACAAGGACATTGTATGTTTGTCCCATTCATAGAAGATTCTTGAGATATAGCTTGTTTTATAAATTCGTCTAATCCAACAACAAAAGCATGATTAAGAGACCCTCCACTATCCAATCTTTGATACATCCAAGATCTATTATTATCCATATTTATGTTATCAACAATCTACAAAAGATATAATATTATCAAAATAAATTAGAATTATCACAAATAAGATACAAACAATCTTTATAAATAAGCTAACTTCACTAATACTACAAATATGTGAGATTACTTATGTAACTATGTCTACATAATGAAAAATGCTTACAAATAAATTAACATGGTAATATTTCATTATTAAACATGATTAGCACTTCAAAAATGAAATTATAAAACAATAAAAGTGAACTAACCTTAAAATGTGGAACAAGGTTGTGTTATTTGGTGGAATAATAGGAAAGATGTTGATAGAAAAGGAATTTGATTTTGGAGAGAAAAGAAAAAATGAAAGAAGATAGGATATGTCTGAAAGAAAAAATGGGAGAAGAGCTACTGACTTAACTTACATGTTTGCAACTACCAACGACATAGCGACGGAAATCAGAAATGACCGATCTACATTACCTTCGGATTAGCAACGGAAATTAAAAAGTTTGACTTTTTATCAACAGAATACCGTTGCTAATCCGTCAATAAAGGGGACCGTTGCTAAACCATCAAAATCTTCTCCATTGCCTAGTCGTTGCTAAAAGTGCCCGTTGCTATTCTGCTGTAAATCAGTTATTAAACCGTTGCTAAACTCTTGACAGAATGTTTTCCGTAACAAATGTGTTAGAATAATAGGGCGGGATGTGTTAGAATATTTGTCGCTAGTCCGTTGCCTTGTAGTAGAAATCATTCTGTTGCTAAATTTCGTTGTTAATAATAAATATAAATTGAAAAAATTAATAAATAAACACTACAAGAAAACTCGGGTAAATTTAAGAAGTTTGGAAAATAAAGTATTGAATTCATATAAAGGGTTAGTAATTTAGATTTGTTAAAACTTTACATGGAGAAATTAGCTAGTGGTCGTACTATTCTTGCCTGAGAGTGACACACAAAAACCAAATGCACTGTATGAGATGTTTGTTTGTTTGAGGGAGAAAGAGGAGAGTTGATGAATTTATTGCTAAAAAAATGGAGTCATCTTTATAAATTGTTGAGGAAACTTTAAAATTCGACATGTATTTAAGAAAACATTGTAAGCTGGTTTTGGACCTTGAAAAAGAAAGAATCAGGCTGTATCATGGCAAGTGCCGGGCAGGAATGTTAGCAACTACCAACGACTTAGCAACTACCAACTACTACCAATGGCTTCGGAATAACAACGGAAATTAAAAAGTTTGACTTTTTAACAACAGAATACCGTTGATATTGCGTGGCGAGATTTCGTTGCAGGACTGTCGCTAACGGGGACCGTTGAAATACCGTTACTATTCTTTTCCGTTGCAATGTCGTCGCAAAGAGTGGCCGTTGCAATTCCATTGGAAAAAATATTCCATTGCAATTCCGTCGCACGTAAGCTAGGGGATAATGTAGCCTTTACCTTAGCTACGGAAGCATTCCGTCGCTATATCCCGTCACTAAATTCGTTGTTAAACCATTAACATAATCCTGACAGAATGTGTTCCATAGCAAAAGTGTTACAAGAATAGGGCGGGATGTTTTCGCGCCTCTGTTATCGACAGAAATATTCTGTTGCTAAATATTTGTTGCTATTCCGTTACGTTGTTGTAGAAAGCTGTGTTGACTAGTTTATTGTTGCTTTTCCGTCGGTAATGTACAACGGAAAGCATTCCGTTGCTAAATGTCGTTGCAAAATCCGGGATTTCTTGTAGTGGACGGTCCTGCACCAGTTTTTGAGTTCGGCTCCAATGTTATTTTCGTTGGCCAAGTGCGAGTTTCACTTTTTTCAAGTTGTCGTAACTGGTCCACTGTAGATGCCTTTAGTGTGCTTAAATCAACTGTAGTATTGTAATGAAGAAGTAACATTATAAGTCCAATTGCAGTCTCTTATACATTTGGATGGTGCTGCAACTTGATGTTTTAGTTCCATAGATAGGCGCAGAAAAAGAACTAACACCTAGTCAACCGTTGTTATCCTCATTCTCTTGTACATAACTTTTTAATTTCCCAACACTACTATTTTATAGATCTTCCACCTAGACATATACGTACTAATTAGAACATGGATAAAGGCCAACTTTACCACAAATACCACCTTCAATTACAGGATTACCGGCACGCGTTGATGATGGCCAAATATACCGACCAATTACGCATTTGGAATCAGGGTAATAGGTGTTACGCATTTTTTGAGACTGGGTAACACCTTTTTTTTTCTTTTTTTTTAAAAGGTCAGTTACGCATTTACCCAATGGGTGACAACTTCTATTACCCATTTGTGAGATGGGTAATAGCTTATTACGCATTTTTCAGATGAGTAAGAGTAATTTTTTTTCTAAATATTTATTTGCAAACATTATTAAAAAAATTATAATCAAATGGTCAATTCAAATTGTTTTTTTAATGAATCCGGCGGCCTGATTTTTAAAAAATCGGGGGGCAAGCCCCGATATTTTAAAAATCATGGTAAATTACGATTTTGGGTTTACCCTAAACCCTAAGTCCGTATATGGTTTATTCGTTATTCTAATATTTCTAAAACCCAAAAAGGAAAAGTTGATGTAAGAACCCTAATTTTTGTAATATTCTTTTTTATATAATATCATATGACATTGTGAGTTTGGAACCTTTTGAGTCACCCATGTTGTTTAATGGAATTGATTATCTGAGAAATACATGTTGTTACATTCACTATGAAAGAAAAAGGGAAGATTGCTGAAGGCAAGAGTCTTATTGCTATTAAGAGTTATAAAACTTGGGATTTGAGAGCTACTAGAGTGTTGAAAGATTTTAAGAGATTATGACAAGGAGTTATGGATATTTAAGGAATTTATACAATTTAGCACTTAATGAATTACAAAGAAAATCTCTACGTGACAAAATATTATTACGAGGAGTTTAATTAAGATACGTTATGAAATGAGGATTAAGTGACAAGCATTGGTGGAAGATTAATAATACAAGGAAGGATATTACATGCAAGTATCATGTAACTAGATTGTTAGAAAAGCAAACTAGAAAAGCAAAAACAACCAATGAATAGTAACTAGTTGGTGCATTATTCTAGGAGACAAAGAGGTATGATGTATGCCTAGCCTACTGTTGGGACAATCAGATCTTGGCACTGCGACTTTTGATACAATAAATTAAAGAGTACGAATAGAAAAATCACCTTGTTAACGGTTGATTCCACGCTCTTCTATTGTATTCCCAAATTCCCTTGAGCGAAGTGTTGCCTTCGTCTTCTCAAGTAATTACATCTTGAGCCTAGCCCAATGTAATTAAATATTAATTCAATCCACTAAAGAATTAATATTTGCACTACCTTTCCTAATACCGTAATTTAATTAATTAATTCGGTTCCAATATTATTTGCTTATTAAATTCCCCATGTTTAAAATATCGCATGTCCATTAATTAAATAAATTACTGATAATTCATTTAATTAATATCTTTTATCCTTGATCATCCACTCAACCTTTATTTAATTATGCCGGAATAAATCCACCTGCAGGGTTTCACATAATTAAATCTTTTTGAGCTTTCAAGGGGACATCATTAACCCGAATATTATCAGGACATGGATTCCTTCAATAAATAATATTCACCATATATATTATTTCATCACCCAAAAATATAATGAAATAAATCAAAAGAATTATTTCATATATAAATCAAAGCATGTAAATAATATATACGTGTCAATTATTATTTCCGGATTAAGAACCTAAGCATTAATAATAACATAGAATCTTAGTTCACCTTCTTAATCAGTATAAGGGAAAAATTCTAAATTTGATCCTGTTCAATATACACAAAGTATACTAGTATTATTTATTAGTCAATATAAACTAATCTAAATAATACTACAGCCATTCCAGTGGATTGTCCAACTCCACCTGTGCTGTGAACCTTATTATATTATATAAACCGTATTTAACAATCTAATATTCTGTATCCCATTTGATACTAGATTGTCCACAATATATAATATTAGACAGCTTGTAAACATTTAAATGATTCTCAATAAAATAGGCCAGAAATAAATGTATATACTTCAAATAAATATTTTCAGTATACACCAACACCTACTACCTAGAGTGTCAACATGTGATACAATACATATACACATCAATACATATTACAATAATACAAGTCATAATCCCATCACCCAACCAAACAACTCCCCCCCTTGTTCAAGAAGCTCTCGGCCAAGCACATTCAAGGGAGGAAGAAAAAAATTTTCTTCAACTTCCCCTCACTTACAAATCAAGGCAAAATTCCTAGGTCTTCTATACACTATAAAGAAGGTATGCTATGAGTTTCAAACCATTTTGTCCATCCAATCTTGAGATATTAATTGTTGAATGCAGAATGAATAGTAACCAAGTTTGTTCATCTTTTAGATCTTGAAGGATTAAGGGTTGTAGGAGCTCATCTAAGTGTTCTTAGAGACTATAAAGCTCATCCAAGGTTCCTAGACACTCAAGAAGGTATAAAATCCTCACCCCTCTTAGCCATGGATTATTTATGATGTATAATGTTAGATCTAAGAATCTTAGTGTAAATCTTGGTTATAAGAGTTATGGATGATGAAAATATTGAGGTTATATGTTGTTGATGTGATTTTAAAGCTTGTACTTAGTGTATATAACCCCATGTGTGCTATAGAGAATAATCTTGGTGGTTTTGATGATAGATGTGATGTATAAAGTGAGTTCTTGAATGTTTGAGAAAGGATATGTGTTGTGTAAAATTTCTGGGAGCATGTACTGTCTTGTAGGAGGGTTTTTAACCCCTAAATCTTGTCTCCCGAGGTCCTAATGCATATGGTTAGAAAGGTATTTGAATGTAGTTTCCAGAAATGTAAGGTTCATGACTAGGTGATGTATAGATTTTGAGTTATGACCCGAGAAGTGAAGAGTGGTTCTGGAATCCGAACTGCACTATATGGTCCACTTGTGAGCCCACTTTAGACCCCTAAAAATTTATGTAGGATCGTGAAAAAATTAGGAGAGCTAGTAATTGCATTGGTAGAGGTTACCCAAAAAAAATTTGATTAAAATATGTATTTTTCAATTTTATAAAAATGTTAGAGTAAAGTTCGCGAAAGTGAAAAAGTCGTAAGAGGAGTTAGTTGGGTATGATTTTAAGGCGGAATCAATACGCTTCGAATTTGGTAACCAAATTAAGTCAAATAAGTGACGAGCATAATCGAGTGATGGCATGAACCTATAGTGGGGCTAGAGAGTCATAGGACGGAGTCATTAAGTTAGTTTTGTGTTCTCTAAAACCTTGTAATTAAAAGGTATTGCTAAGGTACTAACGAATGACTATTGGTTATGTATAGATCTTCATTCCACTCCGCAAGCTCGACCACCCCAACCTCACCAAGGCAAGTTTACTTTTCAAAACTTATATATAAGGATTTTCACTGTTATGTTTGTAGCTTCCAAACGTATTATATGCTTATGCTTTACGAGATTATGTTGAAGTTTGAGATTTATGCATATGTGTTGTACACCCCTGAACTTAGAATGAAAGTGTTTCCTTCGGACAACGACTCTAGCAATAGAGGTCGTAGCGGTCCAATATACTATTGACCGGGGAGCGGTATATTATTATATCATGATTAAATTGCGAAAACCCGAAGAGCCATTCGGGAAGTATCGTATACTTAAGTATTTATTATTTTTACATTATTATAAACACTCAAAAATATTTATCTTGGATTAAAAGCTTATTTAATTAAATAATTATTTTATTATTATTTATATTAAATTTTAAAATATCATTTATTAATTATTGTTCATTATTTTAAAGACAAAACTAATCCAAGATACCTTTAGCGTTTTCAAACTCGAACTCTTTCGAACCCAAAACATTTTCGAAAACCCCCGGTCAGGTTTTGCTTCTTGTACGATTTCAAGAATTATCGGTCGACTGATGTCGGACCTCAACTACTCAGTTTTCAATCAAAATAAAGTTTTTAATAGAAAAAGAAAAAGGGGACTCTGGCAGGTGTGGGAATCGTTGACGAACGATTCCCGGGATGTGTAAGCAGCCGTGAGCCAGGCGATCCATCAATTATTATTCCGGCCCAGGTGTTGTCGAAGGATGATTACGGATGTAGTTTTCGTCGAGGGTGATTACGGATGTAGTTTTCACCCGAGGATAGTTACGGATGTAGTCTATCCTTCTACCGGTAGAGAAGACCCTCGGATTATTGGACTTGGATGTGGCGACTGATCATCGTCAATCCCTGTCATGTTTTATGTTTTCTTCAAGTCCCATCCTCCACTTTGGAAAAAGTACTAAGACACTGCTTCTTAGGTCTACGAGCCAAGTTGCCAATAGTGTCATTATTTTGCTAAAAAGAAAAATATTGATTTCATGTAGTATCTAGAACTGCAGATTATTTTGAAAACAAGGGCACGCGTTGGTGCACCCTTACGATGACTCAAAGATGAAAGATGATTTTATACTGATCTTTATAATTAAGTTTAATGTTGCTAAATCGAATAAAAGATTAACACCTCTTATCCTATATATATATATATATATATCTTGCTGAGCTATAGTTGCTCACTCTTGCTTGTTTTTGTTCCTTTTTATTTATTTCAAACACAACAGTTAAGAGAAATGGCAAGACCCCGTCAGACTGTCCGAAAGCAGGTGACTAGGCCCCAGGCTGCAGTTGAAATCCCACCGGTAGGCCGCATTAGCCGGATTGGTTGGCAACTTTTGTTAGTACATTTTATTTATAAGTATGACCTGTGCAAGGCAGTGTACCGTAACAAACATTCAAGCCGCTAACACCGCTTCATATAGAAGTGTTGTTGGTAGCATAAATACTATTTAATTCGGTCTGTATAACTCTGAAGCTTTTACTTTTGCTCAATCAAGTGTATGACGTTTCTGAGACTCTAACCTGTGTGCGTGTGTGCGTTAGTGTGTGAGTACATGCGGTGTGAGTTTATTGCGGGATCAACTGCTGTTATAATTATTATATGCAAGAGTAAGTACGTGATCACTGGATAATGGACCGTGAGCGCCTAGATCTTCGATCCCGGATCTGGGGGCGTCACAGAAATGGTATCAGAGCGAGGTTACAGTTCTCAGAAATGATAGTAATTTAAGAAAGCAACCCTAATAATAATAATAATAATAACCCTAATAACAACCCTAATAATACCTAGAACTCTCATCGAGTTTGCAGTCGGATTATCGGATATATCCCTGACTTTAAGGACCGTGAGGGAACTACTCCTTAAACTTTTCTTTATGGTTAGTGACCCACCTTATTTCCCTTGTGTAGAAGGCGGAGATACCAGATCCTGAGGCCTATGAGAGAGAGCATGATGAGGCACTGATGCGAGATACCGAGGATCCTGAGGAGGACATGGGTGCTGACCCTGAGCTTGGCCCCTGGATTACGCTGATAGGAGATACTGATGATGAGGATCCCGATGAGGAGCCCTTTGAGCCTGAGCCTGAGCCTGTTACCCCCTCCCCTGTAGCTACTGACGAGGAGAGTATGCGATCTGGTGAGGGCCGTGTTGTGTCATCCCCACCCTCTCCGCAGTCATCGAGCCCTATTTCATCGGATGATGACTTCGAGGATGATACTTCTGGCGAGGAGGAGCTTGACCCTACCCCTGCTCCAGCTCCTGCTCCTGTCCCTGCCATACCACCCCCACCGCAGGACCTACCCCCGGTGTCGGGCACTGAGCACGCCTATGTTGTGCAGTTCCTGACCCGAGACCTACTTTCTGTCGTGGCCAGACTTAATGAGGCGAGGCGGGCACTAGTGGAGGAGCGCGAGGCGCGACTGAGGATTCAGGCTGAGATGAGGACTGCTGTTGCTAGGAGGACTAGAGCTCGACTCCATAGGATTGAGAGGAGGAAACGCGCGAGGATTATCGGTTTGGGAGTCCGCGGGGGCGGAGTGGTCCGGGCCAGGGATGCTAGGCGTGTTGTGCGTCGTGCATTTTCCCGGGTGAGGGCCTTGCTCCGTCGCGGGGCGGCACCATGATGTGTTATGGATAGCTCAGTCCTCTAGGTTCAGATGACATTAGTGTGTCGATTTTGCGGGATAGTTTACTTGTGCAGTGGTATCCTTTCTGACCAGTGGATGAGTAGACTGACCTACAGATATGTAGATGTGACTTCGGATAGTATGTACGGATGTAGCCATGTTTTTGTGTAGCCCTAACTATTCAGATGATGTACTTGTTATTGTTCCACTTTTGTTAGACCTTGATATTGGGACCATGTGTTAGGCTTTAACATCCAAACTATGTGATGACTCTGTATCGTATTTATCTAGTTCAGTTTCCTTGATATTGTCTCAACTGCCTTACTTTTCGATGCCATGCTTTACTGTTTTGATATACAACTGTGAATATACAATTTCTACAAGCAACAAATACAACCATGCTGTTTTAAATTTACGACATGCGATTTCAAATTGTACTCTACAAATTTCCAAAATGTTCCTACAAATTTTTAAAATAAATTTTCAAAAAAAAAAAAAACTCCATATATATATATATATATATATATATATTCCTATTAGTCGAAGTTTTGAAATCTCGAAAACTCCTGCAAATGTTTTCGAACCACATAGCGAATTTCCCCGAAAATGTTTTGACGTTTTATCACCATCATCAGGTTATTAAAAACTTTTGCAATTTCCACCCTTATAAGGAGGAACGATACGTTCCTGACTCCTGTAAACGCTGTCGAGTAATTGGAAAACCCTAACCCATTTCTTGTTTCATTATCAGAATCATGCCACCCAGAAGAATGAACACTCGAGCTCACCCGGTCAGTTCTGAAGGCCAGGGTAGCCACCATGGGGCCGGAGGCCACCAGAACCATGAGAGGGAGGACTTGAGCCTGAGCGAGGATGAGGGCAGCGATTATAACTTGTTTGATAACTCTGAGTATGACGAAGAAGAAGCTGGTGATGACACCCGAGAGGTAGAACATCCAAGGGGAGGCCCTATGGAACAATTCATGGAACTACTTAGGCAGAACTTGGACCGTCCCCCGGTTCAGCAACCACCCAGCAATGCGAATGCAAATGCCTTCTGAAATTTCAAATCCCTAAAACCCCCGGAATTCAAGGGAACTGCAGACCCGGTTGAGGCAAGAGCCTGGTTGAAGGAAATGGAAAAATCTTTCGAGATGCTAGGAGTCGCTGAGGGGCAGAAGACTATTTTCGCCACCTACCTCCTGAAGGGTGAGGCAAACTACTGGTGGGAAGCTAAGAGGAATTTGGAGGGAAGAGATGTGGTGACCTGGGAGAGGTTTAGCGAGCTGTTCTTGGAAAAGTACTTCTCTAGGTTCATGGAGACCCAAATGGAGCTGAAGTTCTTGGAACTAAAGCAAGGTAACATGACGGTGGCCGAGTATGAGGCTAAATTTACTGTGTTGTCAAGGTTTATGTCAGAATATGTGAACACTGAGGCAAAGAGGACCCGAAGGTTTCAACTGGGGCTAAAGCAATGGATTCAGAATCGTGTGGCGGTTCTTGAGCTGACAGACTATGCCACCCTGGTACAGAAAGCATCAATTGTAGAGGCTGGGACTGAGCAGATGCAGAAGGAGAGGGAAGGAAAGAAGAGGAAGTTTGATAATCGAAAGGGAAACTCTGCGGGTGGGAGATTTCCGAGCAAATTTAAGCGAGGGGCGATATACCAGCCCAGCGGAAACTTTGGAACCAAGAGAGCTGAAAGTTGGAGTGTGGGCCAGGGCGGCCGGCCACAGGGATCGTCTTACTCTACCCCATCTCGAGCCCTACCCCCGGATTGCAATAAGTGTGGAAGGAAACATGCGGGCATGTGTAACCTACAGGATGTGAAGTGCTTCAAGTGTGGGTTGACAGGACATTATGCTAACGCCTGTCGAGGAACTAGTAACAACACCAATGTCGGAGGCAATTGCTTCAAGTGTGGGAAACCAGGGCACCGAATGAGGGAATGTTTGTCCTCTAGGCCAGCTGCGTCAAGAGTGAGTGGAACTGCTTCTAACAAGCCCTCTACTGCAAGAACTTTTAACATGACGGTGCAAGATGCCGTGAGGAACACGAATGTGATTGCAGGTACCCTACTACTCAACTCAGTTAAGGCAAATTTTTTATTTGATTCGGGAGCTACCAAGTGTTTCATATCCCTAGATTTTGTATGTTAGTTAGACCTTAAGGCTGAACCATTGAAAGACAGACTGCAAGTAGAGATAGCTAATCGTGAAATTATCCCTGTTAGCCAAGTATATCCATGTTGTGACCTAAAAATAGGAGGGCGACACTTTCGGGTAGATTTAATACCTTTTAAACTAGGAGAGTTCGACGTAATAGTAGGTATGGATTGGTTGACAACCCACGGAGCCCAGATTGGTTGTGTAAAGAAGAAAGTAAGTTTGAGACTGCCAGGGGACGAGGAAGTAGTGTTTAGCGGAAAACGGCAAAGCCAAAAGTTCCTTACTGTGATTCAAACTAAGAAGCTGTTACGTAAAGGATGTGAAGCCTATTTAGCCTATGTGAAGGATACCAAGAAGGAGGCACCAAATCTACAAGAAATCCTTGTCGTTAATGAGTTCGCAGACGTATTTCCGGATGATCTTCCAGGACTACCACCTGATAGAGACATTGAGTTCGCTATAGACTTAGTTCCTGGTACGGCCCCAGTTTCGAAAGCCCCATATAGGCTAGCGCAGTGGAGATGAAAGAGTTGGCCACTCAGTTACAGGAGTTGTTGCATAAAGGGATGATAAGACCTAGTGTGTCACCGTGGGGAGCCCCGGTGTTATTCGTGAAAAAGAAGGATGGTAGTATGAGATTATGTATAGACTACAGGGAGTTGAATAAGGTGACTATAAAGAATAAGTATCCCTTGCCCAGGATAGATGACCTGTTTGATCAACTAAAGGACGCAGTTTATTTTTCCGAAATTGATTTGAGGACCGGGTACCACCAGTTAAGGATTAAGCTAGAAGATATGCCAAAGACGGCCTTTCACACCCGGTACAGACACTATGAGTTTCTAGTGATGTCGTTTGGGTTAACGAATGCCCCCGCAGCTTTCATGGACTTAATGAACCGAGTCTTCAAGAAGTACTTGGACAAATGTGTTATAGTCTTCATCGATGACATCTTGATTTATTCCAAGACGAAGGATGAGTATGCAGAGCACTTGAGGATTGTGTTGGTTGCTTTGAGAGAAGAAAAGTTGTACGCTAAGTTCTCGAAGTATGAATTTTGGTTGAGGGAAGTTCAGTTTTTAGGGCATGTGATTAGCGATCAAGGCATCTTAGTGGACCCAGCCAAAATAGAGGCTGTATCAAATTGGGAGAGACCAACCACTCCGACAGAGGTGAGAAGTTTTATAGGATTGGCTGGCTACTATAGGAGGTTTGTCCAAGACTTTGCCAAGATAGCAGCCCCTTTGACCCGACTAACTCGCAAGACCGAGAAGTTTATGTGGACTGAAAAATGCGAAGAGAGCTTTCAATAGTTGAAGAAGTAGTTGGTGACAGCACCAGTACTAGCCCTACCCGATGATAAGGGAGAGTTTGTGATTTATAGCGACGCATCCCATAAAGGTTTAGGGTGTGTGCTTATGCAGCACGGTAAAGTGATTGCGTATGCGTCCAGACAACTTAAGGAGTACGAGATAAGATACCCCACCCATGATTTGGAATTAGCGGCGATAGTCTTCGCTTTGAAGATCTGGAGGCATTATCTTTACGGAGAAAAGTGTGAAATCTACACGGATCACAAGAGCTTAAAGTACATATTCACTCAGAAAGAGTTAAACATGAGACAGTGGAGATGGCTAGAGCTAATCAAGGATTATGATTGTGAGATTCATTATCACCCAGGGAAGGCCAGCGTGGTGGCCGATGCACTTAGCCGAAAGGAGAAACTCAAGATGATAACGTCAGCGGACGAGTTGATCAAGGACTTTGAGAAACTGGAGATTGAATTGAGGTTACCAGGAACTGGACAAGAGAGTCTAAGGGAAATAAGAGTCCAACCACCGCTATTGGAAAAGATTAAGTTATGCCAGGAAAAGAAGATAGAAGAAGAAAAGAATTCGATGAAGGGAATTTTGACGGGTGAGGAAATTAAGTGTGAAATGGACGGGAATGGAGTTAGGAGGTACGCATCTAGGATATGGATCCCGAATGTTCAGGAGTTAAAGGACGAGATTTTGCAAGAGGCTCATAGTTAAGGTACTCGATTCACCCTGGAGGCACTAAAATGTATAGAGATATGAGGGAATAATATTGGTGGCCAAATATGAAGAAGGACGTGGCAGAGTGGGTGAGTAAATGCTTAACATGCCAGAGAGTTAAGGCCGAACACCAGAGGCCCAGTGGATTGCTGCAACCCTTAGAAATACCCGAGTGGAAGTGGGAGCATATTGTGATGGACTTTGTGGTCGGACTACCAAGGACCAAGACTAATCATGATGCCATTTGGGTAATTATCGATAGATTGACAAAATCAACACATTTTCTTCCAATTAACGAGAGATACACTGTCGACAGGTTAGTGGATATTTACTTAAAGGAAATCGTGGTTAGGCATGGGGTTCCTGTGAGTATTGTATCGGACAGAGACCCAAGATTCAACTCCAGGTTCTGGAGGAGTTTTCAGGATTGTGTGGGGACCAAGTTAAACATGAGTACTACATACCACCCCCAATCAGACGGACAGAGCGAGAGAACCATCCAGATTATAGAGGACATGTTGAGAGTGTGCCATAGATTTTAAGGGAATTTGGGCTGACCACTTGCCGTTGATCGAGTTTTCCTACAACAACAGTTACCATGCGAGTATAGGATTGCCCCCATATGAAGCCTTATACGGACGAAGATGTCGATCTCCCTTGTGTTGGGAAGAGGTTGGAGAGCGGAAGATTTTAGGGCCCGAACTGGTCCAACAGACAAGAGAAACTATCGAACTTATACGAGGACGGCTGGTAGCAGCCCAGGATAGACAGAAGAAACATGCAGACCAGAACCGCAAGGACAAAGAATATGAGGTAGGAGAG
Source organism: Saposhnikovia divaricata (assembly GCA_036435485.1). Classification (NCBI taxonomy): domain Eukaryota; kingdom Viridiplantae; phylum Streptophyta; class Magnoliopsida; order Apiales; family Apiaceae; genus Saposhnikovia; species Saposhnikovia divaricata. The sequence continues at coordinate 120,807,908 of CM071599.1, read as the reverse complement.
TTCGTGATGCTAAAAGTATCACCGTGGAAGGGATTGATGAGATTTGGAAGGAAAGGGAAGCTAAGTCCGAGGTTTATAGGAGCTTTTGAGATTTTGAGGCGTGTTGGAAAGTTAGCCTATGAACTAGCCTTGCCCCCGAGCTTGCAGCAAGTGCATAATATGTTTCATGTGTCCATGCTACGACCCTACCATATGGACTTTCGGCATGTGATAGAATACGACCAGATAGACCTACAGCCAGATTTGACTTATGAGGAAAAACCAGTGGAAATCATGGATAGAAAAGAACAAGTGCTGAGGAACAAGATCGTCAAACTAGTGAGAGTTTTGTGGAGGAACCAGAATGTCGAAGAATTAACATGGGAACTAGAGAGCACGATGCGTGAAAAGTACCCCCAACTGTTTTCAACCTGATTCCGGGACGGAATCCTTTTAAGGAGGGGAGGCTGTAAGAACCCTAATTTTTGTAATATTCTTTTTTATATAATATCATATGACATTGTGAGTTTGGAACCTTTTGAGTCACCCATGTTGTTTAATGGAATTGATTATCTGAGAAATACATGTTGTTACATTCACTATGAAAGAAAAAGGGAAGATTGCTGAAGGCAAGAGTCTTATTGCTATTAAGAGTTATAAAACTTGGGATTTGAGAGCTACTAGAGTGTTGAAAGATTTTAAGAGATTATGACAAGTGCTTTCAACCCTTTTATCCATCATACTTGTTTACACTAATACACGCAAGCGTACGTGGTCACAAGTAATATAGATAGAAGTCAAGTTCGTTCCCACAGAGATCTGGTTATGGTTCTATTTAGTAAATATGCCTATGCAACAATGTATGGTTTTAATCCACTGCTAAGACAAATAACAATTTGAGGTTTTTAATTATCTAAATTAAACGAAGCTGCAAATTATTAAACTAAGAATTACTTAACTAATGAGAATTAAAATCTAATTACTTATGCAAGATAAACCATGGAATCCTAACTTCATTAAATACTTTGCTTAGATCTGACGCCTTTAATCACTATGTGCAATGGTTATGATATCTGATCGGACAACACGAAACAAGTATACGCTACTTCTCAGTATACGAATACCAAACTAAACATACATCCATAAAAGAGATAGAAGATGAATAGACACCAATTATGCTTAGACCCTATATGTCTATAGAATTTGAAAACATAATGGTTGAAGAGCAAATTATCCATAAAGATCACACAGGGCAATATAAGTATTCTCATCTCATACTACGAATCATGTTGATAAACAATCATGAACCTATGCTAGCATGGCAAGTTCTAAATCTCAAGATCCACTTTCACTTCACAAGAGATTAACAAATTAGATGTTCATGACGCATCTATCAATTAAGCATAACCATACGAGGATATCAGATATACATCACACACAGATCTTTAAAGCATCAAGATACTAAGCTCCATAAATAAATCCATTAGAATCCCATGACAACGATTAGTTCAAAATTGAACCTCTCGTCATCATGGGATCAAGTGAAACCATGATATCAAACAAGATATGGAAGAAAGAAGCAATAATATTATTAAAACTAAGAGTTAAGAAAACAAATTTAGAATCCAGAATAACACAAAGGATGAAGTAGATCTAGATCCGTTGCTTGTCACGAGCGTTGAATCCTTCTCTCCTTTTCTCCCTTGCAGATCTAAGCTATATTATGTACAAGATATCTAATTGTCTAATTGTAATGCTAAGATGTGTTTCTATAGGCTCTAGATTTCTTGCCCAGCAAGAAATTACCTTCTATTACAATTAGAATTCGATTTAGGTACTAACAACTGCCCAAAATATAATTAGAATTAGAAAAAGGGCAAAATAGTAAATTCCCTGCTCCCATCAGTCTGCTTGTCGCGCAACCTGCGCCCACCACACGCAACTTGCGTGCGCGAATCCTGTCCTAAGTTGTAGAAAATCTCTCAGGCTTCGCGTGAGCTGTAAGATCGCTGAAAACGGACTTCTAGACTCCAGATATGGCCAAAACAGTGTAGACTGCGCAACCTTCCCGGAAAATCTGAATTTTAATAAATTAATCCTCCAAACACGATAGAAGCATCAACCATAATCGATATTCTTGTAAATCTGCACAACTAAGAAAAACACATCAAAACTACAATAAACTTGAGTCCAAGACAATCAATTTAAGCCGAATTGAAGCGATCCAAGTGGATATAAATCCACTTATCAATACTTCCCTTGGGCTTCTCCTCACTTTTTGTCCACTTCTGGTGGTGAGGTTTCTTAAAATTTGAGAATTTTTGGTGATCATGGTCTCGACCACGTCCAAAACCATGCCCACGTCCACGGGCTCGCCCACGTCCAAATCCACGTCCATGCCCACGCCCACGTCCAAAATGCTTATTTTGTCCATATTCATTACTAGTCACAACATTCGCTTCAGGGAATGGTGTTGAACCAGCTAGACGTGCTTGATGATTTTTCAGTAAGAGTTCATTGTTTTGCTCGGCAAGGAGCAAAATTGATATAAGTTCAGAATATTTTGTGTATCCCCTTTCACGATATTGCTGCTGCAAGAGCATATTATTGGCATGGAAAGTGGAGTAGGTTTTTTCCAACATATCATTATCAAATATATTTTCACCACATAATTTCAATTGTGAAGTAATCCTAAACATTGCAGAATTATACTCGCTTACACTTTTAAAATCTTGTAAGCGCAAGTGTAACCAATCATAGCGAGCCTTAGGAAGTATGATATTTTTTTGGTGGTCATATCTTTCTTTCAAACTGTTCCAAAGGGTCAAGGGATCTTTTACAATTAAGTATTCAATTTTTAATCCCTCATCAAGATGGTGGCGGAGAAATATCATAGCCTTCGCCTTGTGTGACAGCCCCAGATCCGAGGTCAAAGATCCGGGCCATCACGGACCAATTTCCATTTAATAACACTTTATTCTTGGTAGTTGGAATATAAAATGTATAATAAACTCAAACAAATTTTTTTTTTCACAAATGACCCCACACTAATATCATTACACACACCAGTCATAAGCTCAGGGAACAACATTCACAATATTTAAAGTTTAAAGTTAAGCAGTTATTACAAACCCAGAATCTTACTAAGTATGTTGCTGAATATTACTTCTACAGGAAGTAATTCAACAACCAAAAGTTTATTACATCACTTACACACTTAATATACATAAGTCTACTAGTACCCAGGCGCAATCATCTACCTCGGGAATCAGTGCCAGCACTCTCTCAGAAGGTCGTCTTTCCCTTACCCTCTTGCGGGGTGTGGTACGGAGTATCGGCATGAGACCTAGCTATATATACATAAATAGCAAGAGTGAGCTATAATAGCTCAGCAAGATTCCATTTTAAATCAGTATCAAGGTTAAAACATATATATATATATATATATATATATATATATATATATATATATATATATATATATATATATATATAAACGAAAAGCTCACTATAAAAATTAAGGAAAGAATTATAGAAAAGAAAGTTTCATTAAGACATCAAGTAATAACTTACTCTTACTTACTCCATATAATCCTTTCAATATAATCCTTTCATTATAACACTTCAATAAACTCTTTAATATATATCTCCATTTAATTCCTCAAGACAATATAATATTTCGATATAATCTCTCAATATAACCTCTCAATTTCCCTTATACATAGTTACACAAAAATAATATAATATCAGTTTCCCTTCTCAACAATATAATATCAGTTTCTCTTCAGAAATAATATAATATCAGCTTCTCTTTTAAAACAATATAAAAATCAATAAATCATTTCAGTATAATATCTCAAGATAATATAACATTTGGATAAAATCTCTCATTATCATCTTTCCATTTCCTTTTTATGCAACAATTATATAAAACTAATATAAAATCAGTTTCTCTTCTAATCAGAAGAAATAATTCCACATTCTCATTCCTTTTTCGGTATTCCGTTCAGAAACCATTTATCATTTCAAAATATTATTACGAGGAGTTTAATTAAGATACGTTATGAAATGAGGATAAAGTGACAAGAATTGGTGGAGGATTAATAATACAAGGAAGGATATTACATGCAAGTATCATGTAACTAGATTGTTAGAAAAGCAAACTAGAAAAGCAAAAGCAACCAATGAATAGTAACTAGTTGGTGCATTATTCTAGGAGACAAAGAGGTATGGTGTATGCCTAGCCTACTACCTAGAGTGTCAACATGTGACACAATACATATACACATCAATACATATTACAATAATACAAGTCATAATCCCATCACCCAACCAAACAACTCCCCCCCTTGTTCAAGAAGCTCTCGGCCAAGCACATTCAAGGGAGGAAGAAGAAAATTTTCTTCAACTTCCCCTCACTTACAAATCAAGGCAAAATTCCTAGGTCTTCTATACACTATAAAGAAGGTATGCTATAAGTTTCAAACCATTTTGTCCATCCAATCTTGAGATATTAATTGTTGAAAGTAGAATGAATAGTAACCAAGTTTGTTCATCTTTTAGATCTTGAAGGATTAAGGGTTGTAGGAGCTCATCTAAGTGTTCTTAGAGACTATAAAGCTCATCCAAGGTTCCTAGACACTCAAGAAGGTATAAAATCCTCACCCCTCTTAGCCATGGATTATTTATGATGTATATTGTTAGATCTAAAAATCTTAGTGTAAATCTTGGTTATAAGAGTTATGGATGATGAAAATCTTGAGGTTATATGTTATTGATGTGATTTTAAAGCTTGTACTTAGTGTATATAACCCCATGTGTGCTATAGAGAATAATCTTGGTGGTTTTGATGATAGATGTGATGTATAAAGTGAGTTCTTGAATGTTTGAGAAAGGATATGTGCTGTGTAAAATTTCTGGGAGCATGTACTGTCTTGTAGGAGGGTTTTGAACCCCTAAATCTTGTCTCCCGAGGTCCTAATGCATATGGTTAGAAAGGTATTTGAATGTGTTTTCCAGAAATGTAAGGTTCATGACTAGGTGATGTATAGATTTTGAGTTATGACCCGAGAAGTGAAGAGTGGTTCTGGAATCCGAACTGCACTATATGGTCCACTTGTGAGCCCTCTTTAGACCCCTAAAAATTTATGTAGGATCGTGGAGAAATTAGGAGAGCTTGTAATTGCAGTGGTAGAGGTTACCCAAAAAGAATTGGATTAAAATATGTATTTTTCAATTTTATAAAAATGTTAGAGTAAAGTTCGCGCAAGTGAAAAAGTCGTAAGAGGAGTTAGTTGGGTATGATTTTAAGGAGGAATCAATACGCTTCGAATGTGGTAACCAAATTAAGTCAAATAAGTGACGAGCATAATCGAGTGATGGCATGAACCTATAGTGGGGCTAGAGAGTCATAGGACGGAGTCATTAAGTTAGTTTTGTGTTCTCTAAAACCTTGTAATTAAAAGGTATTGATAAGGTACTAACGAACAACTATTGGTTATGTATAGATCTTCATTCCACTCCGCAAGCTCGACCACCCCAACCTCACCAAGGCAAGTTTACTTTTCAAAACTTATATATAAGGATTTTCACTGTTGTGTTTGTAGCTTCCAAACGTATTATATGCTTATGCTTTACGAGATTATGTTGAAGTTTGAGATTTATGCATATGTGTTGTACACCCTTGAACTTAGAATGAAAGTGTTTCCTTCGGACAATGACTCTAGCAATAGAGGTCGTAGCGGTCCAAATATACTATTGACCGGGGAGCGGTATATTATTATATCATGATTAAATTGCGAAAACCCGAAGAGCCATTCGGGAAGTATCGTATACTTAAGTATTTATTATTTTTACATTATTATAAACACTCAAAAATATCTATCTTGGATTAAAAGCTTATTTAATTAAATAATTATTTCATTAATTATTTATATTAAATCTTAAAATATCATTTATTAATTATTGTTCATTATTTTAAATACAAAACTAATCCAAGATACCTTTAGCGTTTTCAAACTCGAACTCTTTCGAACCCAAAACATTTTCGAAAACCCCCGGTCAGGTTTTGCTTCTTGTACGATTTCAAGAATTATCGGTCGACTGATGTCGGACATCAACTACTCAGTTTTCAATCAAAATAAAGTTTAAAAGAAAAAGAAAAAGGGGACTCTGGCAGGTGTGGGAATCGTTGACGAACGATTCCCGGGATGTGTAAGCGGCCGTGAGCCAGGCGGTCCATCAATTATTATTCCGGCCCAGGTGTTGTCGAAGGATGATTACGGATGTAGTTTTCATCGAGGGTGATTACGGATGTAGTTTTCACCCGAGGATAGTTACGGATGTAGTTTCTATCCTTCTACCGGTAGAGAAGACCCTCGGATTATTGGACTTGGATGTGGCGACTGATCATCGTCAATCCCTGTCATGTTTTATGTTTTCTTCAAGTCCCATCTTCCACTTTGGAAAAAGTACTAAGACACTGTGTAACAGCCCGACTTTTCGGACTATTAATTCTAAATACGAAACTCAATAAAAACGAAATTCTTTATTCAAATACTCCAAAATTAACAATAGTCAAACGCAGCGGTCAAATTCAATAATTCAAAAAGATAAATTCGGAGACGCAGCTCCAAAAACCCAATATTCAATAACAATCTTTATTCTAATAATTTAAAGAGTCTAATCCAATAAAGGCATCTAACAGCTAGCACGAAAGTCCACAAAATTCACATCCTTATTCTCATTAAGCTTCCAAAAGTCCGAACCTGAAATATATAAAAAGGGGTGAGCTACACAGCTCAGCAAGTACAAATTGACTAACAGATGTTCTTAAAATCAATGGGTGTTTTAATAAAATAATTTTTCAAAATCAAATATAAGTTTGCAAAACCTTTGCGAAAATAAATCCAACCCAAAGTTTTATATTTTCAAAATACAGAATTTAAAACAGAAACAGAAGCAGAAACAGAAACAAAACGAAAATAAAAAATACCACAGTCTTACTCTACAGCCACACTTTGCCAGTGACCGGCATCTTATTCTTATTCTTATTCTTTCGCCACACTTTGCCAGTGACCGGCATCTAAAGTTCAATAATTACGCGCCCTTAATAGGTATCTAAAGTTGCACACTTGTGCACCTACTAAGGGTATCTAAGGCTAGTTCCGGAACTATAGCGTAAATTACGAACGGGTTCGAAACGTAGAGACCGGGTTTCTAAAATCAAATACTTATATCTTATAAAGTTCGAAACAGAATTCTTATATCTTATACGAAAATCAAAATTTGCAGAATCAAAATATACTTTTCGAAAATTAAAAGTAAGTCAAAAAGTACTTACCTCGAAAGTGACTGAAACTGAAATAAAAATCAACACACGAACGGGTCCTAAATTTTATGTAATAAACAAGAGACAATTAATAAATATTCAGATGCACAACAGACACTCACTTAAATTCTTATGGAGACCAGACATAGACTATACTCTAATTAAATTGTACAAAAGTTAGACATTAGACACTCATTATACAATCTGACCTAACAAAACCATGCAAATAATATAAACACAAATGGGCTTAAGGCCCAGCATACAACACATGTACTTATCCAGTTAATATGTAAAAATTACAGAAAGGTCACTATTGTTTACTAGTTCTTAACCTGTGTATTGACATGCACTCCTAAATCAATACACCATGCATACATTAAAGTAATAGAATCATGCAGAACACTAACATGTATCAAAACCTCACTAGGCAGCAAACCGAATTCAAGGCCGAAGCTTATATTCTGGTTAAAACAAATCTTATTTATATCCATTTATTCTTATATTTAAAATAATTAATGAATTACTTGTAAATTATAACTTGACTCAAAATCGTTAAAAATAAAAAAATAAAATTATATTTTAGAAGCAAAACACTTTTAAGGGTTAAATATATACTTTATTCACTTAATCACGAAGGCTCCAAAATTAAGAAATACATATCTTAAATAAATTAAATAATGAAACGATACATTATCCTCAACCAAATATATGCAGTTCTAATTTATAACAGTAGCTATGGCATTCTCCGATTTAACATTAAAAGGATCATTAAACAGTTAAATTAATTAAAAAAAATAATTAATCGACAAAATTAATCACACACATAAATTAGGCATACTTTATAATATATCAATTAACCATGCATACATAGAGAATCAAACCAACATGTTGCAAAGGACTTGACATGACTGGCCACTAACAACGATAAAGTCAAATCGATATGTTAAAATATATGCTTCATATTTATATATTAATTTTTTTCAAAAGATAATCCATGTCAAAATCAAATAGCATATGTACACATAATTAGAACAACAGGTGATCACATAGATTAATTTAATATTCCATGAGACTTACAACAATCATACAAGTTCTTGAAATTACCGCACATGGTAGGCACATTAAATATATGATTCAAGTTCATGTTAAACCAATATAAAAAGCACATAAAACGATTAATTACTAATACTACTTGGTTCAGGAGAGAAACATACCTGATGAATACGAGAGCGGTACGAGTCTCTAGCTTTTCTAAGGGGTTTATATATAGGCTCCCAAAACCCTAATCGAATTAGGGTAACTTTAAGACTTGCTCCTAATAATTTTACTATTCCTCCAAGTAATGTCTAAAATTAAAATATTCTAATTTACACAAATATCTTAAATTAAATGATACTGATTCTCTAAAAATATTTTCACACTTCTTTCCTCTAATAAAAATATCATCCTTATTCAAAATATCTTGCATAAAATAAAAAGAAATCTTAAAATTACTAAACAATTTATTTATCTAAATAAAAAAAATATGACTTAAAAATCTAATATATAATAATAAAATAAAATAAAAATAACGGGGTTTTACACACTGCTTCTTAGGTCTACGAGCCAAGTTGCCAATAGTGTCATTATTTTGCTAAAAAGAAAAATATTGATTTCATGTAGTATCTAGAACTGCAGATTATTTTGAAAACAAGGGCCCGCGTTGGTGCACCCTTACGATAACTCAAAGATGAAAGATGATTTTATACTGATCTTTATAATTAAGTTTAATGTTGCTAAATCGAATAAAAGATTAACACCTCTTATCCTATATATATATATATATATATATATATATATATATATATATATATATATATATATATATATATATATATATATATATATATATATATATATATATATATATCTTGCTGAGCTATAGTTGCTCACTCTTGCTTGTTTTTGTTCCTTTTTATTTATTTCAAACACAACAGTTAAGAGAAATGGCAAGACCCCGTCAGACTGTCCGAAAGCAGGTGACTAGGCCCCAGGCTGCAGTTGAGATCCCACCGGTAGGCCCCATTAGCCGGATTGGTTGGCAACTTTTGTTAGTACATTTTATTTATAAGTATGACCTGTGCAAGGCAGTGTACCGTAACAAACATTCAAGCCGCTAACACCGCTTCATATAGAAGTGTTGTTGGTAGCATAAATACTATTTAATTCGGTCTGTATAACTCTGAAGCTTTTACTTTTGCTCAATCAAGTGTATGACGTTTCTGAGACTCTAACCTGTGTGCGTTTGTGCGTGAGTGTGTGAGTACATGCGATGTGAGTTTATTGCGGGATCAACTGCTGTTATATTTATTATATGCAAGAGTAAGTACGTGATCACTGGATAATGGACCGTGAGCGCCTAGATCTTCGATCCCGGATCTGGGGGCGTCACAGAAATGGTATCAGAGCGAGGTTACAGTTCTCAGAAATGATAGTAATTTAAGAAAGCAACCCTAATAATAATAATAATAACCCTAATAACAACCCTAATAATACCTAGAACTCTCATCGAGTTTGCAGTCGGGTTATCGGATATATCCCTGACTTTAAGGCCCGTGAGGGAACTACTCCTTAAACTTTTCTTTATGGTTAGTGACCCACCTTATTTCCCTTGTGTAGATGGCGGAGATACCAGACCCTGAGGCCTATGGGAGAGAGCATGATGAGGCACTCATGCGAGATACTGAGGATCCTGAGGAGGACATGGGTGCTGACCCTGAGCTTGGCCCCTGGATTACGCTGATAGGAGATACTGATGATGAGGATCCCGATGAGGAGCCCTTTGAGACTGAGCCTGAGCCTGTTAACCCCTCCCCTGTAGCTACTGACGAGGAGAGTGTGCGATCTGGTGAGGGTCGTGTTGTGTCACCCCCACCCTCTCCGCAGTCATCGAGCCCTATTTCATCGGATGATGACTTCGAGGATGATACTTCTGGCGAGGAGGAGCTTGACCCTACCCCTGCTCCTGCTCCTGTCCCTGCCATACCACCCCCACCGCAGGACCTACCCCCGGTGTCGGGCACTGAGCATGCCTATGTTGTGCAGTTCCTGACCCGGGACCTACTTTCTACCGAGGCCAGACTTAATGAGGCGATGCGGGCATTAGTGGAGGAGCGCGAGGCACGACTGAGGATTCAGGCTGAGATGAGGACTGCTGTTGCTAGGAGGACTAGAGCTCGACTCCATAGGATTGAGAGGAGGAGTTGCGCGAGGATTATCGGTTTGGGAGTCCGCGGGGGCGGAGTGGTCCGGGCCAGGGATGCTAGGCGTGTTGTGCGTCGTGCATTTTCCCGGGTGAGGGCCTTGCTCCGTCGCGGGGCGGCACCATGATGTGTTATGGATAGCTCAGTCCTCTAGGTTCAGATGACATTAGTGTGTCGATTTTGCGGGATAGTTGACTTGTGCAGTGGTATCCTTTCTGACCAGTGGATGAGTAGAATGACCTACAGATATGTAGATGTGACTTGGGATAGTATGTACGGATGTAGCCCTGTTTTTGTGTAGCCCTAACTATTCAGATGATGTACTTGTTATTGTTCCACTTTTGTTAGACCTTGATATTGGGACCATGTGTTAGGCTTTAACATCCAAACTATGTGATGACTCTGTATCGTATTTATCTAGTTCAATTTCCTTGATATTGTCTCAACTGCCTTACTTTCCGATGCCATGCTTTACTGTTTTGATATACAACTGTGAATATACAATTTCTACAAGCCACAAATACAACCATGCTGTTTTAAATTTACGACATGCGATTTCAAATTGTACTCTACAAATTTCCAAAATGTTCCTACAAATTTTTAAAATAAATTTTTTTAAAAAAAAATTCCTTATATATATATATATATATATATATTCCTATTAGTCGAAGTTTTGAAATCTCGAAAACTCCTGCAAATGTTTTCGAACCACATAGCGATTTTCCCCGAAAATGTTTTGACGTTTTATCACCATCATCAGGTTATTAAAAACTTTTGCAATTTCCACCCTTATAAGGAGGAACGATACATTCCTGACTCTTGTAAACGCTGTCGAGTAATTGGAAAACCCTAACCCATTTCTTGTTTCATTATCAGAATCATGCCACCCAGAAGAATGAACACTCGAGCTCACCCGGTCAATTCTGAAGGCCAGGGTAGCCACCATGGGGCCGGAGGCCACCAGAACCATGAGAGGGAGGACTTGAGCCTGAGCGAGGATGAGGGCAGCGATTATAACTTGTTTGATAACTCTGAGTATGACGAAGAAGAAGCTGGTGATGACACCCGAGAGGTAGAACATCCAATGGGAGGCCCTATGGAACAATTCATGGAACTACTTAGGCAGAACTTGGACCGTCCCCCGGTTCAGTAACCACCCAGCAATGCGAATGCAAATGCCTTCCGGAATTTCAAATCCCTAAAACCCCCAGAATTCAAGGGAACTGCTGACCCGGTTGAGGTAAGAGCCTGGTTGAAGGAAATGGAAAAATCTTTCGAGATACTAGGAGTCGCTGAGGGGCAGAAGACTATTTTCACCACCTACCTCCTGAAGGGTGAGGCAAACTACTGGTGGGAAGCTAAGAGGAATTTGGAGGGAAGAGGTGTGGTGACCTGGGAGAGGTTTAGCGAGCTGTTCTTGGAAAAGTACTTCCCTAGGTTCATGGAGACCCAAATGGAGCTGAAGTTCTTGGATCTAAAGCAAGGTAACATGACGGTGGCCGAGTATGAGGCCAAATTTACTGGGTTGTCAAGGTTTGTGCCAGAATATGTGAACACTGAGGCAAAGAGGGCCCGAAGGTTTCAACTGGGGCTAAAGCAATGGATTCAGAATCGTGTGGCGGTTCTTGAGCTGACAGACTATGCCACCCTGGTACAGAAAGCATCAATTGTAGAGGCTGGGAGTGAGCAGATGCAGAAGGAGAGGGAAGGAAAGAAGAGGAAGTTTGATAATCGAAAGGGAAACTCTGCGGGTGGGAGCTTTCCGAGAAAATTTAAGCGAGGGGCGATATCCCAGCCCAGCGGAAACTTTGGAACCAAGAGAGCTGAAAGTTGGAGTGTGGGCTAGGGCGGCCGGCCACAGGGATCGTCTTACTCTACCCCATCTCGAGCCCTACCCCCGGATTGAAGAAGAGGTTGGTGACAGCACCAGTACTAGCCCAACCCGATGATAAGAGAGATTTTGCGATTTATAGCGACGCATCCCATAAAGGTTTAGGGTGTGTGCTTATGCAGCACGGTAAAGTGATTGCGTATACGTCCAGACAACTTAAGGAGTACGAGATAAGATACCCCACCCATGATTTGGAATTAACGGCGATAGTCTTCGCTTTGAAGATCTGGAGGCATTATCTTTACGGAGAAAAGTGTGAAATCTACACGGATCACAAGAGCTTAAAGTACATATTCACTCAGAAAGAGTTAAACATGAGATAGAGGAGATGGCTAGAGCTAATCAAGGATTATGATTGCGAGATTCATTATCACCCAGGGAAGGCCAACGTGGTGGCCGATGCACTTAGCCGAAAGGAGAAACTCAAGATGATAACATCAGCGGACGAGTTGATCAAGGACTTTGAGAAACTGGAGATTGAATTGAGGTTACCAGGAACTGGACAAGAGAGTCTAAGGGAAATAAGAGTCCAACCACCGCTATTGGAAAAGATTAAGTTATGCCAGGAAAAGAAGATAGAAGAAGAAAAGAATTCGATGAAGGGAATTTTGACGGGTGAGGAAATTAAGTGTGAAATGGACGAGAATGGAGTTAGGAGGTACGCATCTAGGATATGGATCCCGAATGTTGTAAGAACCCAAAATTTCGGTAGAGTTAAAGCTTTTCCTATTATGATGAAGTGCATCAATAAATAGTGATTTGGTGGATGAATAGTGATTTTGAGGATTAAGAAAAATTTTCGTGCCACCTATGTACGAGACGTAGTGTGGATATTCCGAAGTTATACTAGTAATCTACAGAGTAAATAAGTGTATGTAAATGCGATCGGAATTCAGAAATTCCAAATTCTATTTTCGTGTAATATTTGACCGAGCAGTGAATTATAAATCAGTAATATCAAGAAATGAGATATTTAATTTGAGGAATTGAGGAGTTAATATTTTGGAATTTGATTATAAGTGATTTGAGAATTTGGAACGAAAACCACTGAGGAAGTGAAACAAACGTTCTAGAAACCACTGAAACTTTACAATGAGATTAAGCGATTGAGCGAACGAATCATGGATTAAGGATATGGTATATTAAGAGTCCAAGGAAGGATATATTATGAGAGGGAAAAAGGATTGAGAATAAACTCCTAGAATTGAGAAAAGAGAATGCTTGAGAAATCGGGAGAATGTTTTCTGAGATAAAGAGAAATAAACAAGGGATGTTGGAATTAATATTCGTTCGAGGTATTGTGCTATATTAGAGCAATAATATGCAACGTATAAGTTGTAACGTATTTATTTTATTCAAGAAACGACAAGGAAATCAAAGCGGTGGAAAAGAAAACAAAACAAAAGGACTTAAGTGCAAGAAACAAGAGACAAGGACTTGGTTGCAATTAGCAAAGGACTTGGTTGCAATTTAAGTGGATAAGAAATATAGAGGAGCCAATGAGAGGTTGCCACCTAGCAAGGATGAGATGCATCCAACCAAAAATAGATATATATCAAGTGTATGGCATTATTAGAACATAAAACCAAGAACAAAACCATTCTGCCCAGCAGAACACCTCTCAGTAAAACGGGCCTAGAGCCTTCATTACTCAATGAAATTTTTTGTTCTTTATATGGTTAGAAAGCTGTTAAGACGCTCTACAACTTTCATTCAGGAGCCTCGACCAGGAAACGAGTGCAAGGGCTTCGTTTTGGCTGATCTTTGGGGCGTGTTTTTCCAGTCAGGAAACCCACTTCCATGTTCTTGATTTCTTTGGTGAGATTGAAGATGGTGAGCATAGAGTAAGGCTTCCCCAAGGTTAACCAAGCTTGTTTGAGATTGTAAGAACATCAAGAAGGTATAAAACTCTAACCCCTCTTGGCCATGAATTATTTATGGTGTTTAATGTTAGATCCATGGATGTTAGTGTGAATCTTGGACATATACGTTATGGATGATGTAGATCTTGAGTTTAAGTATTGTGGTTGTGATTTTTAAGCTTGTGGTTAGTGTATGTAACTCCATGTATGTTTTAAAGTATGATCTTGGTGGTTTAGATGATGGATGTGATGTGTATGTAAGATTCTTGAATGGATAAGTGATATAAGCATGCTGAGATTTTTCCAGGAACTTGAACTGTCTTGTAAGAGGGTTTTGAACCCCCAAATCTTGTCCCCTGAGGTCCTAATATATATTGTTGGAAAGGTATTTGAATGTAGTTTCCAGAAATATAAGGTTCATGACTAGGTGATGTATAGATTTTGAGTTATGGCCTGAGAAGTGAAATGTGTTTCTGGATTCCGGACTGCACTAAATGGTCCCCTTGTGAACCTTGTTTAAACCCCTAAAAATTTATGTGGGATCATGGAAAAATTAGAGAAGCTAGTAAATGCAGTGGGGAAGGCTACCCAAAAAGAATTGGATTAAAATATGTATTTTTCAATTTTATAAAAATGCTAGAGTAAAATTCGCGCAAGGGAAAAAGTCGTAAAGGGAGTGTGATTTAAGGGGTAATGGATATGATTCGGATATGGTAATCAAATTAAGTCGAATAAGTGATGAGCGTAATCGAGTGGTGACATGAACCTAGTGGGGATAGAGTGTCATAAGACGAAGTCATTAAGTTAATTTTGTACCCCCTAAAACACCGCAACTAAAGAGATATTGTTAAGGTACTAACGATCGGCTATTGATTATGTATAGATCGTTCCACTCCGCGAGCTCGACCACCCCAACCTCACCAAGGCAAGTTTACTTTTCAAAACTTACATATACAAGGGTTTTCACTGTTGTGTTTGTAGTTTTCAATCATATCAAATGTTTATGTTTATCGAAGTATCGATGAAATTGAGATGTATAAGTACATATATGTTTGCACCCCTTGAACTTAGAATGAAATGTTTTCTTCGGACAACGACTCTAGCAATAGAGGTCGTAGCGGTCCGTATATACTATTGACCGGGGAGCGGTATATTATTATATCATAATTAAATTGCGAAAACCCGAAGGGTCATTCGGGGAGTATCGTATACTCAAGTAATTATTTTTATATCTTCGTAAATATTCAAAATACCTGTCTTGGATTAAAAGCTTATTTAATTAAATAATTATTTTATTAATTATTAATATTAAATCTTAAAGTATCATTTATTAATTATTGTTCAATATTTTAAAGACAAGCTAATCCAAGATACCTTTGGCACTTTCAAACTCGAACTCTTTCGAACTCAAAACATTTTCGAAAACCCCCGGTCAGGTTTGCTTCTTGTGTGGTTTCAAGAATCATCGGTCGACTGATGTCGGACCTCAATTACTCAGTTTTCAATCGAAATCAAGTTTTTAAAAGAAAAAGAAAAAGGGACTCTTGCAGGTGTGGGAACCGTTGACGAACGATTCCCGGGATGTGTAAGCGGCCGTGAGCCAGGCGGTCCATCAATTATTATTCCGGCCCAGGTGTTGCCGAAGGATGATTACAGATGTAGTTTTCACCGAGGGTGATTACGGATGTAGTTTTCACCCGAGGATAGTTACGGATGTAGTTTCTATCCTTCTACTGGTAGAGAAGACCCGTGGATTATTGGACTTGGATCTGGCGACTGATCATCGTCAATCCCTGTCAGGTTTTATGTTTTCTTCAAGTCCCATCCTCCACTTTGGAAAAATACTCAAACACTGCTTCTTGGGCCTAAGTGCCAAGTTGCCGATAGTGTGGTTTTGATAAGAAAAATATTGACATCGTGCAGTATCTAGAACTGCAAGATTTTATATAAAGATTGGCACGTGTTAGTGCACTCTTGCAATTATTTCAAAGAATGAAATGTTTTTGAATGAGAAACCTTCTAAGCTAATGGAAGGAAAGAGGTTTGCAATGATGTATTACCTGTACAGTATGTTAACCGTAGAGTGTTTTACCGAAAATGATATACTCATATGTATATATTTTCAAACTTGAGATATATTGAAATGGGAACCTTATAAAGGGTTCATATGTTATTCTTAAAGCTCCTTAGTGAGTATAGATGTTTTATTCAAACTCGGACATATATATTGTCCAATTATGTATTGAAATTTGAGATATATACCCATATAGCTGGGAATGTTTTCGAAATAAACCACATTATTATTTTTCAAAATGGTGAACTTGCTGAGCGTTATGTAGCTCATTCTTGCTTTATAAAAACTTTTCAGAAAGAGAAGAATTTGGCCGATTAACTCCGCACCAGCAGAAGAGGAGTAGAAGATTTACCCCGGAGTTTGTAAGAACCCAGATTTTGGGTGGAATTAAAACTTTTATGTATTTAATGATGTAAGAATGAATAGTGGATATGGCTACAATGTAATAATTGATATTTGGGAAAGAATGAATGGAATTCGACTTTATTATGTTTATGTCTTGAAGAATGCTAAAGGGTGACAACATAGGTAAGAATAATCTATCTTCTAAGGGAATAAGATATGGCAACTTCAAGCAAGAGAAGACTCTCATGTCATCCAGATCGATAACGATTAATCCAGTAGTTCCGTAAAAAGGTTAAGGAACGATCGAAAGAGAATACGGACAATTATACAACCCTAAGAGAACAAGTAAAGAATACAGAATGAATAGTGTTTTGGTGGGAGTACATAATAATATGAGACGACACTATATAGAAGTATTCGGAATGGATTTCCGAGTTCGTATTAGTGATCCAGGGGGAAAATAAGTGTATGTAAAAGCTGTCGGATTCTGAAAAACCGCACTTTTATTTTCTCCGAGAGTTCCCTGGACACTGATAGCCTTAAGTATTTAACGAATGGATTAAAGGAATATAAAATGGAAAGTTAGAATGAAAGATGGGGAATGAAAGTATTAATATTAAAGAGGATTCCCGGTAAACCCTAATTAGAAATCCGCGAAATATTCTCACGAACGATCAATCGAAACGGGTAATAACCGGACACAGAAACAAGCAGGGGAAGCAAGAGTCTTGTGCAAGCTACTAGTATAAATATCTAGTAACTAAACTAGAAGCAAGGAACTAGCACCTTAGAGGAAGAACTAAGTACTTAGCAAGTAACTACCTAGTTAGGCTTTAACCACCACAAAACCAACACATGTCTTGCCATTTGAGCATCCAACACCTCATCACTTTATTAAAGTGACTTTTACAAGATATTATGTTGTAAGTGGATGAGAGTGAAGGAGATTAAAACACAAAATCAA
The DNA here is from genome assembly GCA_036435485.1 of Saposhnikovia divaricata. Lineage (NCBI taxonomy): Eukaryota > Viridiplantae > Streptophyta > Magnoliopsida > Apiales > Apiaceae > Saposhnikovia > Saposhnikovia divaricata. The sequence continues at coordinate 120,790,221 of CM071599.1, read as the reverse complement.
AAGAAACCAAGCAACTCTCTTCCCCCCCCCATAAACAACCATTCGGCTATGTCCTTTAATTCCAAATCCAAACTCAACCTTCCCACCATTGTTTGTTCTTGAAATAATTAAGGTGAGTCTTACATTTCATAAAACTTATCTCCTCAAAATCTTAGCTTCAAACTCATCCATTTCCATTTTCAAATAAATCATTCAAGAGGAGCATGAATAGTGTTCTTCTTGAACTAACTTGGTTTTCTTGATTTTTCATGGTTGATATAGCAAGCATAATCACTCCTAAGGACCATACAAGGCTTAGTAAGGCTATATCACTATCTAAGGAAGGTATAAAGCTCTTGAAACCCTAACCCTTGTTTGAGATTTAAGCATGTTTTTGATAGTTATAACTTAGTTATGGTTATGTTAAAGTTATAAGCATGATTATGTATGGATTTTGGATTAATGATGTAAATAGCTAGATGAACGGAAAGGCATTGCTTGGCCTCAGTTCATGTATATAAGTCATGTATATTTTGTTTGGGTTGGATGCTATGTTTATGGGAAGATTCGAAATTGATAGATATTCGATTTACAGCCGTTATAATGCCCGATTTTACAATACCATGTTTTCTATGCCATTTTCCATGTCGAACCCCTACTGTCCAGAGACTTTATCTGCCATGATAGGATAAGTAATGTTCTAAGCTTCGTTTTGATATAAAGATCACGTGAAACGGACTTACGGTTTAGGATTTATGACCAAATTACTAAAAGTAGTTCGAATCCGTAAACGAAAGTTCGTAACTGAAATTGAACCCTCGTAAGCTATGTAACGTCATGGCGAATCTTGGTAAATAAATACTATGGGTAAGAAGGAAGGTGGGAAAGAAAACCGTATGTCAAAAAGAGCATTTTTCTATTTATTAAAAATGTTCGAGTCAAGGTTAAACGCGAACGAACCCCTAAAAGACGACTCTTTTATAACTTTGGTAAAACACTTAGAAAACGGGCGATAAAACTCGGAGTAAAATATTGGTTCGTAACGATCAACCTTAGAACTCATATGACTTAAGTATGTCCCAAGTATAAGTGCAGTGACATGTCGTATTAACGAACGAATGTCGGGTCGGATCAGTGATAATAAGTAATCCACTAAAAGGGGTATAACGGATAACTCGAGAACGTGTTTCGATTTAAGTATAACTTAACTTTTAATATGTTAAGTGATTAATCCCGAATGCCTTGGCTATTTATAGATCACCAGGCTGAACCGGGACCCGCTACCACTACCCCTTACCGTACTCGACTACCAGGCAAGTTTCAATTCCCTTCTTTTAGGCTGTTGTTGTGATTGAATAAATATATATATATATATATATATATGATTGCTGTTATACATATGCCATTGCATGCATGCCTACTTTCAAGTTGAATTGATATACTTGTTCCCTGAATGTTATTGTTGGCTTATAAGCTAGATAGTTATATATCAGTTATAAGCCGGTTATTGTAAGACCCTCATAGAAGGGCGTATACATCTTATTCGTCAAATATAGACCGGGAGTCAATATTTCTTGATATATCGAGATTACCTCGGGAGAAAATATTTAAGTAAATATTTTCTATTATTTGGGCGACGAATATTATTTGAATATTCGTTCGAGACTAATTATTTTAACGATCCTTACTTAAAATAATTATTTGAATTTAACTATTCAACGAATAATATTTCTCAATATTCATTCAGAGTCGAATTAACTATCGACTATTATTTCGAATATTCTTCTAAAGATGAGACTATTAAATGAATATTAATTGGATATTCTTTTAGAATATTATTTTATGAAATAAATATTACTTTTGAATATTCATTTAAGAAATTAAATACTTGATGAATATTATTTTAATATTCATCTGAAGCTTGATTTAATTATCGAATATTATCTCGAATATTCCTTAAGGCTTGGATTACTATTCATTTAGGATATTATTCATTAAATGAATATTACTTTTGAATATTCATTTAAATTCCTAATTAATTATGAATATTACCTTAAATATTCTTTTCAGGTCTTATTAATTAATGAATATTGTTTTGAATATTCATTTAAATATTTATTTATTCAATAAATATTCTCCTGATATTTCTTCAGGGATTATTTTGAGAAATACTCTGATTAAAGATATTCTTTCATATTCCCAAATATTCTTTCAATATTTTAACTCAATAAATATTCTCTGAATATTTATTCCATACTTAGAATAATCTCGATAAGGTTTATCTTCTTCGATTATTACAGAAAATATTTCGAAGTCATATTATTATTAATCTTATATCAAGAAAGGTTCCCAGACATCATTCATCTTTGAGTCTATCTCCTTAATAATAAGGGAACCTTACTTGGAAAAATGTTATTTATCTTGTCGACTTCCCGGTCATAAAGTATTCCCTTCACCCGCAACTCGGGTGCTGTTGACTTATTAAGTCGTTGCTTACCTTCTCATCTTTCGAGGGGTAAGATTACTGGAACAAGTTGATATCCGTTACCAAGTAATAGCTTGGGAGATATTGGTAAATTTTCCTTTCCAACTAGATACGACTACTTTGTGGAGTCTTATCAACAAGTATTATACTTGGGGAAAGGGGGACGAACGTTACATTCAGAATCATGAATTCTATTTGAACTAGGAGTCGTGTAAGAGGCCGAGTAGCGCCGGTCCATCCCCTTGGCCCAACCGTTGCCCGGGGAGAGCTAGTAAGGCGGTAGACAAGTAAAGCCGTCAGTTCTTCCTTCTACCGGTAGTAAATCTAAATTGAGCTGTACGATCTCGACTGATCATCAAGATTGGAACAGCGGGCGCGGTGAATACTCCATCATTGGTTCATCATCCAAATTTATTTATTTCCTGCAACATGATTACTGTTGGCAGAGTTGGAAAAGTGTCATAACTGGAATTGCAACCTTTTCTTGCAAGTTCCTCTTCTTAATAACAATAAAAATATCTCGCTTACTTTGATGTAGCAGATGTTTCTTCAAACAAATACTTTCAGTTACCTTGTAACTTCATCGTTCATAATATACTGGCATCATTTCCGTAAATGCATGGCATATGGTTTAAAAGATAGCTTTGAACTGTTTTAAATTATCGTTCAGTTATATATTTGTTGGTGGGTTTTCGCTCACCCTTGCTTTGTTTATATTATGTCACAACAACAGCTAGGACAGATGGCTCGCGTCAGGCGCACTCGGCGCAAGCAGGTTACCCGACCCACCGGACTACCCGCTGAGATGCTAGCCGCCATTGCTGAGGTAGCATAGTTAGACAACTTTTGTTTCCTGTTTAACTATATGTATAATTAATGTAATCAACGGCAAAACTTTTAAACCTATGATGTTATCCTTTTGGGATTGTAATAACTTTTATTCGTAACCCTTTAATGTAAGACTTATTTCAATTTCATCTCTGGGACTATAACTGTTGTGTGTGTGAGTGGTAATTATTGTGGGGTCACAGCATGTGATTTATTTATTGTGGACTCAAGTCAAGTATTATGAATGGATGTAAGACCGTAACCACCAGATCCCTGACCCCGGATCTGGGGGTGTTACAGAGATGGTATCAGAGCGAGAGTTATATATCCCAAGAGATGATACGACGTTATATAATAATAAATTCAATAATATAATAAGAACCCTTGCCAGGTTCACCTAAAACCCTTACGGGAACTTTTTAAGTATCATGATAGTAACATAGTTCGTCTTGTGTAGGCGAGCGACTTGTCGGCCCAGGAGGCAGCTGCGAGACAGCATGATGAGGACATGTTCCGGACTAGGGACCCATACTATGAGCACTTGCCTGAGGAGGATACTGAGCCTGAGGAGGAGGACGCTGAGGAGGTCCAGGTTGATGCTGATACTGATGTGATCGAGTCTGAGGAGGAGGACCCTGAGGAGGTCCAGGATGATGCTGACACAGATGTTGTTGAGACTGAGGGGGAGGAGGACCCGGAGGGGATCCAGACAGGACAGGATGCTGAGTTAGTGGTTGAGGATGATGATTATAGGGCTGTGACCCGCATCGAGCTGAGGGCTCGGGTGAGGGTGCGACAGTTGCCTACTGATGGGCATGGTAGGGTAGACAGAGCAGAGGCTGAGGAGGTTTTCCGCATCGCCATGGGGAGGGTTCGGAGGATGTTTCGTCATGGCGGCTGATTTCAGATGTAGTGATGCAGTGGTCTAGTTGTCTAGTCATGTACGGACATAGTAGTGCCGGCTTTTGTAGGGATGGTTTTCTTGTACTTGTTTTCCCTTTTTGCAGACTAGACAGATAGACAGTATATTTCACTTTTAACTTGTTGTTGTTGTTAGGATGGCTGTACTTTAAACTATCGTTGTAACTCGGATGTTGTACCTTTTCGGTACCTGGTATATATTTGTTTCCATTTCAGTCATTACAATTTTATTGGGATGTGATCACGAGTTTATTAGCATATGTATTACTTTTCGATTAAGTTGCCATGAGATATAAAACTGTGGGATTTTAAACCCAATCATGTAAAGAATTGTGCAAGGAAAAAATCCTTTAAAATAGATCAGTGAACCTAATGTATAACTTTCCAAATTTTCAGTAAAATGCCTCCAAGACGAATGGGCACTAGGGCTAACCCCGCGAATCTACTGACCAAGAGAGTCACAACCAACACGAGGAAAACCGTGAAAGTAGTGAGGAACAAGATCAGGACTATAATGAGCAAGAAGATTCCCAGTATGGAGCAGAGGATGAACCCCTGTACTCTGAAGAATTTGAAAGGGAAATAGAGGGTGGAGAAACTGAAGTAGAACAGGAAGGGGAGAACCAGGGCGGAAACCCCATGGGCCAGTTTATGGATCTACTTAGGCAGAATTTGAACCAATACCCCCAACCACCACCAAGCAACAACACTTCAGTGGCAAATTCCTTTAGGGCCTTTAAGTCCCTTAAGCCCCCAGAGTTCCACGGATCGGCTGATCCCGTTGAGGCGAGGGCCTGGATCAAAGAAATGGAAAAGTCTTTTGAGATTCTGAGTATCAATGAGGCTCAGAAGACTGTTTTTGCTACTTACCTACTAAAGGGAGAGGCCAATTATTGGTGGGAAGCCAAGAAAAATATGGAGACTGATGCTGTCATAGCCTGGGAAAGGTTCAAACAATTATTCCTGGAGAAGTACTTCCCGAAGTTCATGAAGACCCAGATGGAACTTAAGTTTTTGGAACTGAAATAGAACAATATGTCAGTGGCGGACTATGAGGCCAAATTTACTGAGCTATCGAGATTTGTGCCAGAGTTTGTAGACACAGAAGAGAAGAAAGCTAACAGGTTTCAACAAGGGCTGAAGCAGTGGATCCAGAATAGGGTGGCTGTTTTAGAGATTACAGATTATGTCACCTTGGTGCAGAAGGCAACCATTGTGGAGGCTGGTAGTGATCAGATGCAGAGAGAGAGAGAGAAAGGGGGGATAAAGAGAAAGCATGTTAGTATGGGCGGAAGATCCGCTGGAGGAAAACCCCCAACCAAGTTTAATCGAGGAGCGGTTTCCCTACCAGGGAGGAATGTAGGGTTTAAGCCATCTGTGAGTGTAAGTGTGAGCCAGGGCGGCCATCAATCAGGAATGTCCCGTTCCAACCCTTCTCGACCTCCATTGCCATTATGTGCTACTTGTGGGAAGAGACACTCCGGGGTGTGCAACCTGAAGCAGATAAACTGTTATAAGTGTGGGCGAGCTGGGCATTATGCTACCTCTTGCACCACGGTCATCCCTAACAGCACAACCTGTTTCCAGTGTGGACAGCGAGGGCACATGAGGAAGGATTGCCCAAAGAACAAACCAGCAGCATCAGGAGCAAGCAAGGTTGCCTCAAATAGGCCACCAACTGCTAGGACTTTCAATATGTCAGTACAAGATGCCGTGAGGGACACAGATGTGATAGCAGGTACTTTTTCTCTCAATTCAGTCAGTGCAAATGTCTTATTTGATTCAGGAGCAACTAAGTCTTTTATATCTAGAGATTTTGCGCATAAGTTGAAACTTAAAACCCAGCAACTAAGAGATTCCTTACATGAGTCAAAAAAAAAAAAAAAGAGATTCCTTACTAGTAGAAATAGCTAATCAGGAAATCGTACCGGTTAATCAAATTCACCCCGATTGTAAGCTAGAAATAGGAGGACGATCCTTCTATGTCGATTTAATTCCTTTTAAGCTAGGGGAATTCGATGTCATTTTGGGTATGGATTGGTTGTCTCGCAATGATGCGCAGATAGATTGTAAAGGGAAAAAGGTTAAGTTGAAAACCCCAGGGAAGAAAGAAATAGTGTTTAAGGGGATGCGACAGACCCAGAAAATTCTGACCATGGCGCAAACCAAAAGATTGTTACGAAAAGGGAACGAGGCTTATTTAGCATACGTTATAGATACTCAGAAGGAAGTGCCAAGATTGCAAGACATTCTGGTAGTTAATGAGTTCGAGGACGTGTTCCCACAAGATCTTCCCGGACTACCACCTGATAGGGTAATTGAGTTTGCCATCGAGTTAGCCCCGGGGACGGCGCCAGTTTCGAAGGCCCCGTACCGATTAGCCCCAGTAGAAATGAAGGAGCTAGCTGAACAATTACAGGAATTGTTGGATAAGGGCATGATAAGGCCCAGTGTGTCACCTTGGGGCGCACCAGTGTTGTTTGTTAAGAAAAAAGATGGAAGTATGAGGTTATGCATCGACTACAGAGAATTGAACAAGTTAACCATAAAGAATAAGTATCCATTGCCCAGGATAGACGATTTGTTTGACCAGCTAAGAGGAGCTGAATACTTCTCTAAGATTGATTTGAGAACGGGATATCACCAACTGAAAATCAAACCTGAGGATATCCCGAAGACTGCATTCCGCACCAGATATGGACATTATGAGTTCCTAGTTATGTCATTTGGATTGACCAACGCCCCAGCAGCCTTCATGGACCTAATGAATAGGGTGTTCAAGGAATATTTGGACAAATTCGTGATAGTTTTCATTGATGATATTCTCATCTACTCAAAGACAGAGGCAGAACACGCTGAACATTTAAGGATAACCTTAGAAATACTCAGGAAGGAGCAGTTATATGCCAAGTTCTCCAAGTGTGAGTTTTGGAAAAATGAGGTACAATTCTTAGGGCACGTGATCAATTGAGAAGGAGTGTTGGTTGACCCCTCCAAGATAGAAGCAGTTTCAAACTGGGAAAGACCAACTACTCCAACCGAGGTGAGGAGTTTCATTGGACTGGCCGGATATTACAGGAGATTTGTCCAAGACATTGCGAAACTCGCAGCTCCATTAACTCGACTTACCCGTAAAACCGAGAAATTTGAATGGACTGAGAAATGCGAGAAGAGTTTCCAGGAGTTAAAGAAGAGGCTGGTGACAGCCCCAGTGCTGGCATTACCTGATGGAAAAGGAGATTTCGTGATTTACAGTGACGCTTCGCATAAAGGACTGGGATGCGTGCTTATGCAGCACGGCAAGGTAATAGCGTATGCGTCTAGGCAATTGAAGGATTATGAAGTCAGATATCCCACGCATGATCTAGAACTAGCAGCCATAGTCTTCGCTTTAAAGATTTGGAGACACTACCTGTATGGGGAAGAATGCGAGATTTACACAGACCATAAGAGCCTCAAATACATTTTCACTCAGAAAGAGCTTAACATGCGCCAGAGGAGGTGGTTAGAGTTAATCAAGGATTACGACTGTGAAATTCGCTATCACCCGGGCAAAGCCAATGTGGTGGCTGACGCCCTTGGTCGGAAAGAGAAGCTCAAGATGATAACTTCAGAGAAAGAGCTAGTGAAGGATTTTGAGAAGTTGGAAATCGAGGTTAAGTTACCTGGAGAGGGCCAAGAAAAGTTGATGGAAATTAGAATCCAACCTCCATTGCTAGAAAAGATTAGACTGTGCCAGGAACGGATGATGGAGGAAGAAAAGAACTCCACAGAAGAGCTAATGACCGGGGAGGAAATTAAGTGCGAAAGAGACAAGGAAGGGATCATGAGGTACACATACAGGATATGGATCCCAAATGTTCAGGAGCTCAAGGATGAGATTTTAAATGAGGCACACAACTCAAGATACTCAGTGCACCCCGATAGCACTAAAATGTATAGGGATTTGAAGGAGTATTACTGGTGGCCCAATATGAAAAAGGACGTAGCAGAGTGGGTAAGCAAATGCTTGACCTGCCAACGAGTGAAGGCAGAGCACCAGAAACCCAGCGGACTTCTACATCCCTTAGAGATTCCAGAATGGAAATGGGAACATATAGCCATGGATTTCGTAGTAGGTTTACCCACGACCAAGGCTAATCATGACACCATATGGGTAATTGTAGATCGACTGACGAAATCGGCTCACTTTCTCCCGATCAACGAAAGGTACACGGTCGACAGACTAGTGGACATCTACTTAAAAGAGATAGTGGCGCGACATGGAGTCCCAGTCGCAATAGTATCCGATCGAGATCCTAGATTTAACTCCAGGTTTTGGAGGAGTTTTCAAGAATGTGTAGGGACCCAGCTGAACATGAGCACAGCCTACCACCCCCAGACAGATGGGCAAAGTGAAAGGACCATCCAAACGCTAGAGGATATGTTGAGGGTCTGCGCGATAGACTTCAAGGGGAGTTGGGATGATCACTTGCCATTGGTTGAGTTCTCCTATAATAACAGTTATCATTCAAGCATTGGGATGCCACCTTATGAGGCCCTTTATGGAAGAAAATGTCGATCTCCCTTGTATTGGGATGAAGTTGGAGAGCGAAAGATGCTCGGGCCCGAAGTGGTCCAACGAACTAAAGATGCAGTGGATCTAATCCGAGGCCGGTTGGTAGCAGCCCAGGATCGACAAAAGAAATATGCCGACTTAGCTCGGAAAGGCAAGGAATACGAAGTAGGGGACCTAGTGTTCTTAAAAGTGTCACCTTGGAAAGGTTTAATGAGATTTGGGAAGAAAGGAAAGCTGAGTCCCAGATACATTGGACCATTTGAGATCTTGAGACGGATTGGGGAACTAGCTTATGAGCTCGCATTGCCCCCGAATCTACAGCAGGTGCACAATGTGTTCCATGTTTCAATGCTGAGGAAGTATAATCTGGATGCTAAGCATATTGTAGAGTATGAGCAAGTGGACATGCAACCAGACCTGACCTATGTGGAGCAACCTGTGGAAATCATAGACCGGAAAGAACAAGTGCTCCGAAACAAGGTCATTCAGCTAGTCAGAGTTTTGTGGCAGAACCACAATGTAGAAGAATCCACCTGGGAACTTGAAAGCGCAATGCAAGAAAAGTACCCCCACTTGTTTTCAAACTGATTCCGGGACGGAATCCTTTTAAGGAGGGGAGACTGTAAGAACCCAGATTTTGGGTGGAATTAAAACTTTTATGTATTTAATGATGTAAGAATGAATAGTGGATATGGCTACAATGTAATAATTGATATTTGGGAAAGAATGAATGGAATTCGACTTTATTATGTTTATGTCTTGAAGAATGCTAAAGGGTGACAACATAGGTAAGAATAATCTATCTTCTAAGGGAATAAGATATGGCAACTTCAAGCAAGAGAAGACTCTCATGTCATCCAGATCGATAACGATTAATCCAGTAGTTCCGTAAAAAGGTTAAGGAACGATCGAAAGAGAATACGGACAATTATACAACCCTAAGAGAACAAGTAAAGAATACAGAATGAATAGTGTTTTGGTGGGAGTACATAATAATATGAGACGACACTATATAGAAGTATTCGGAACGGATTTCCGAGTTCGTATTAGTGATCCAGGGGGAAAATAAGTGTATGTAAAAGCTGTCGGATTCTGAAAAACCGCACTTTTATTTTCTCCGAGAGTTCCCTGGACACTGATAGCCTTAAGTATTTAACGAATGGATTAAAGGAATATAAAATGGAAAGTTAGAATGAAAGATGGGGAATGAAAGTATTAATATTAAAGAGGATTCCCGGTAAACCCTAATTAGAAATCCGCGAAATATTCTCACGAACGATCAATCGAAACGGGTAATAACCGGACACAGAAACAAGCAGGGGAAGCAAGAGTCTTGTGCAAGCTACTAGTATAAATATCTAGTAACTAAACTAGAAGCAAGGAACTAGCACCTTAGAGGAAGAACTAAGTACTTAGCAAGTAACTACCTAGTTAGGCTTTAACCACCACAAAACCAACACATGTCTTGCCATTTGAGCATCCAACACCTCATCACTTTATTAAAGTGACTTTTACAAGATATTATGTTGTAAGTGGATGAGAGTGAAGGAGATTAAAACACAAAATCAAAAGAAACCAAGCAACTCTCTTCCCCCCCCATAAACAACCATTCGGCTATGTCCTTTAATTCCAAATCCAAACTCAACCTTCCCACCATTGTTTGTTCTTGAAATAATTAAGGTGAGTCTTACATTTCATAAAACTTATCTCCTCAAAATCTTAGCTTCAAACTCATCCATTTCCATTTTCAAATAAATCATTCAAGAGGAGCATGAATAGTGTTCTTCTTGAACTAACTTGGTTTTCTTGATTTTTCATGGTTGATATAGCAAGCATAATCACTCCTAAGGACCATACAAGGCTTAGTAAGGCTATATCACTATCTAAGGAAGGTATAAAGCTCTTGAAACCCTAACCCTTGTTTGAGATTTAAGCATGTTTTTGATAGTTATAACTTAGTTATGGTTATGTTAAAGTTATAAGCATGATTATGTATGGATTTTGGATTAATGATGTAAATAGCTAGATGAACGGAAAGGCATTGCTTGGCCTCAGTTCATGTATATAAGTCATGTATATTTTGTTTGGGTTGGATGCTATGTTTATGGGAAGATTCGAAATTGATAGATATTCGATTTACAGCCGTTATAATGCCCGATTTTACAATACCATGTTTTGTATGCCATTTTCCATGTCGAACCCCTACTTTCCAGAGACTTTATCTGCCATGATAGGATAGGTAATGTTCTAAGCTTCGTTTTGATAAAAAGATCACGTGAAACGGACTTACGGTTTAGAATTTATGACCAAATTACTAAAAGTAGTTCGAATCCGTAAACGAAAGTTCGTAACTGAAATTGAACCCTCGTAAGCTATGTAACGTCATGGCGAATCTTGGTAAATAAATACTAGGGGTAAGAAGGAAGGTGGGAAAGAAAACCGTATGTCAAAAAGAGCATTTTTCTATTTATTAAAAATGTTCGAGTCAAGGTTAAACGCGAACGAACCCCTAAAAGACGACTCTTTTATAACTTTGGTAAAACACTTAGAAAACGGGCGATAAAACTCGGAGTAAAATATTGGTTCGTAACGATCAACCTTAGAACTCATATGACTTAAGTATGTCCTAAGTATAAGTGCAGTGACATGTCGTATTAACGAACGAATGTCGGGTCGGATCAGTGATAATAAGTAATCCACTAAAAGGGGTATAACGAGATAACTCGAGAACGTGTTTCGATTTAAGTATAACTTAACTTTTAATATGTTAAGTGATTAATCCCGAATGCCTTGGCTATTTATAGATCACCAGGCTGAACCGGGACCCGCTACCACTACCCCTTACCGTACTCGACTACCAGGCAAGTTTCAATTCCCTTCTTTTAGGCTGTTGTTGTGATTGAATAAATATATATATATGATTGCTGTTATACATATGCCATTGCATGCATGCCTACTTTCAAGTTGAATTGATATACTTGTTCCCTGAATGTTATTGTTGGCTTATAAGCTAGATAGTTATATATCAGTTATAAGCCGGTTATTGTAAGACCCTCATAGAAGGGCGTATACATCTTATTCGTCAAATATAGACCGGGAGTCAATATTTCTTGATATATCGAGATTACCTCGGGAGAAAATATTTAAGTAAATATTTTCTATTATTTGGGCGACGAATATTATTTGAATATTCGTTCGAGACTAATTATTTTAACGATCCTTACTTCAAATAATTATTTGAATTTAACTATTCAACGAATAATATTTCTCAATATTCATTCAGAGTCGAATTGACTATCGACTATTATTTCGAATATTCTTCTAAAGATGAGACTATTAAATGAATATTAATTGGATATTCTTTTAGAATATTATTTTATGAAATAAATATTACTTTTGAATATTCATTTAAGAAATTAAATACTTGATGAATATTATTTTAATATTCATCTGAAGCTTGATTTAATTATCGAATATTATCTCGAATATTCCTTAAGGCTTGGATTACTAAATGAATATTACTTGATATTCATTTAGGATATTATTCATTAAATGAATATTACTTTTGAATATTCATTTAAATTCCTAATTAATTATGAATATTACCTTAAATATTCTTTTCAGGTCTTATTAATTAATGAATATTGTTTTGAATATTCATTTAAATATTTATTTATTCAATAAATATTCTCCTGATATTTCTTCAGGGATTATTTTGAGAAATACTCTGATTAAAGATATTCTTTCATATTCCCAAATATTCTTTCAATATTTTAACTCAATAAATATTCTCTGAATATTTATTCCATACTTAGAATAATCTCGATAAGGTTTATCTTCTTCGATTATTACAGAAAATATTTCGAAGTCATATTATTATTAATCTTATATCAAGAAAGGTTCCCAGACATCATTCATCTTTGAGTCTATCTCCTTAATAATAAGGGAACCTTACTTGGAAAAATGTTATTTATCTTGTCGACTTCCCGGTCATAAAGTATTCCCTTCACCCGCAACTCGGGTGCTGTTGACTTATTAAGTCATTGCTTACCTTCTCATCTTTCGAGGGGTAAGATTACTGGAACAAGTTGATATCCGTTACCAAGTAATAGCTTGGGAGATATTGGTAAATTTTCCTTTCCAACTAGATACGACTACTTTGTGGAGTCTTATCAACAAGTATTATACTTGGGGAAAGGGGGACGAACGTTACATTCAGAATCATGAATTCTATTTGAACTAGGAGTCGTGTAAGAGGCCGAGTAGCGCCGGTCCATCCCCTTGGCCCAACCGTTGGCCGGGGAGAGCTAGTAAGGCGGTAGACAAGTAAAGCCGTCAGTTCTTCCTTCTACCGGTAGTAAATCTAAATTGAGCTGTACGATCTCGACTGATCATCAAGATTGGAACAGCGGGCGCGGTGAATACTCCATCATTGGTTCATCATCCAAATTTATTTATTTCCTGCAACATGATTACTGTTGGCAGAGTTGGAAAAGTGTCATAACTGGAATTGCAACCTTTTCTTGCAAGTTCCTCTTCTTAATAACAATAAAAATATCTCGCTTACTTTGATGTAGCAGATGTTTCTTCAAATAAATACTTTCAGTTACCTTGTAACTTCATCGTTCATAATATACTGGCATCATTTCCGTAAATGCATGGCATATGGTTTAAAAGATAGCTTTGAACTGTTTTAAATTATCGTTCAGTTATATATTTGTTGGTGGGCTTTCGCTCACCCTTGCTTTGTTTATATTATGTCACAACAACAGCTAGGACAGATGGCTCGCGTCAGGCGCACTCGGCGCAAGCAGGTTACCCGACACACCGGACTACCCGCTGAGATGCTAGCCGCCATTGCTGAGGTAGCATAGTTAGACAGCTTTTGTTTCCTGTTTAACTATATGTATAATTAATGTAATCAACGGCAAAACTTTTAAACCTATGATGTTATCCTTTTGGGATTGTAATAACTTTTATTCGTAACCCTTTAATGTAAGACTTATTTCAATTTCATCTCTGGGACTATAACTGTTGTGTGTGTGAGTGGTAATTATTGTGGGGTCACAGCATGTGATTTATTTATTGTGGACTCAAGTCAAGTATTATGAATGGATGTAAGACCGTAACCACCAGATCCCTGACCCCGGATCTGGGGGTGTTACAGAGTTGATTTAGCTCTTGATAAATACTACAGAGTAAGTCTGATAGGTTTTTAACTGTAATAGTAAGACTTGTCTTCAAGTGTAGTTGTATAAGTGGAAGTGCGTAAAGATTCTGGATTGTACAGATGAATTGTAATATTTATTGTTACTTTTGATTATCGTTTCTGAGGCTCTAACTTGTTGGTGCTTAAGATTGAGGTCTGGATGGATGTATTGTTGAGTTTTAAAGTTAATACCGGTATGACATGGTTGGATGGTGATGTGACGACCTGAATCTTTGACCTCAGATTTGGGGGTGTCACAGAAATGGTATCAGAGCGATAAGTTACAGTACTCAGAAACGAGAGTGTTGAGAGTTAAGTCTAAGTAGGAGAATGACATACGAGATCGTAGTAAACTTATTATTGGACTTCCGGAAGAGGTACCGGTGAGTAGAATGGGCTGGAGTGTTACTGGAGGTATTATACTAGGGTCGATAGAATCCTTAGAGACCTTCAGAATGATGAATAGAGGTTTGAGAGTCGTACATGACCTATCATAAGTAATAATGTAGAAAGCAAAGCGAAATCTCAAGAGCAGCTGAGGTAGAGGCGATATTGCCAATATAATCGGATGACTAGGCTGACATAAATTTTGTGGCCCATAGTCCTCCACAGTTTAGGAGGCGGCATTTTAAGAATCAAGAAGTTTAGACTTCCCTACATATTTAAGGGTACTTAGTACTTGGAATAATGAAAGTCTTTTACTTTGGCTATAAGATCCGATTTTCGATAAGTAACGGGTTTACCTGAAAGTTGGTCACTATGTCGTTGTGGATTTCATTACCCTTGATGGCAAATTTTACATGTGTTATATGAGAATGTTATCATAAGACGAGCGTGCTAGATAATTCCACGCATGATTCGGACGCTAGAGCATGGCAGTTTAACTTAGAGAACAAACAAGTAGAATTAACAAAGGGACTCAAGAGAAGTTGAATATAGTTGCAACGAGCGATACAGTGATCTCAGAGTCTACCAAAAGAAAAGACCAGTGGGTCTAGAGTGGGATCCTTTGATAGAGATGTTATAAGGGACTACGTATATATGTATTGTAGACCTCAATATTTTTGGTATATGTTCACATACACACACCCGCCACTGAACCTATGGACTGCACTGAGTTCCCTGAGAGATCTCTTTGATCTGTTCCCAGGGGGAACTGGCCACTTGTGATTCATGTTGAAAGGCATGAAGTAGGACCCTATGGACTTAGCAGGTGTCCCCGAAATGATGTGAAGTTTGGTCTTCAAGATAAAGCACGGAAATGACAGATATATTTGTGAAACCCTAACTGGGTAAATGACGTTAAGATGATGATTGAGAGACACACAAGTTGGTGTCTTGTATTACGAAGACGAAGAGATGGAGCTACCCTCATAATGGTGATAATGAGATGCACGAATGATTATTAACTTATTTTGGTAACTACCGGCTGGTGCACTACTTCATTTTAAACTTTTCACTAACCATGTTACCTCGATTAGTTTATATCAGGTAACCCTTCTAGCTTTCTACTTCAAACTTGTGGAATAACAACCAGTGAGATACTTTCCCTAAAGCAGGGCTTATCCGAAGTAATTTTATTTGATCCATGAACATTCTATTCAAAAAAATTATGATGATCTTGTTCGGCTCAGGCCTATTTACACTTTCTTTCAATTATCCAAGGAATGTTCAACAAATATTTCCTTAATTAATTGACGAATATTACCTAACGAATATTGATATTTGATTGCTTCTTTCATACTTGCACTCTTCAGTTGAGCTCATAAATATTTAACAAATTACTGAGGACACGGATGATCTAATGCCCAGACATCCCTCATGAATTCTTTTCTTCTATTCAAGATAAGATTGTACATCGTACATTGAAATCATAGTAAGGATATCATTTTAATATTGGTATTCCGAATTTAATTCTATTGTAGGATTTGATAAAGCATGTGTACGGAGGCACCCTTGGGTGGACCGTTTCACTGATAAGTAATATTTGATGAGAGGTCATCGATTGTTCCGATACCTAGAACATTCCCTTCAAAGTCTGTATTTTCCTTTTTCAAATTTATTAACCTCTTATTTCAATTCATGGTCCGAGTAGCCTAAAGTTTCTTCAGTGGCTACGATGTTGAGATTTCGTTCTAGCCAATCGAAACCGGCTAGTTGATATGTCAATATGAATAACTAGTTGATTGTTCTGACTAGTCACCAATGTGTCATTATGAAGAACATTTAGCTAATTGTCCTAGCTAGTGGTGATGTCTCAAACAGGTGGACTAGCAAATTTTGTCTAGCTAGTTGCTAGTGTTTCTTGAAAAGGACTAGTTATTGTTTCACTGGTCCAACTCCCAATTTAATTTATTCAGCAAATTTTGCCATGCATTTTTCCTACGGTAAAGCATGATGATGAAAGTTCGATGAATAACTTGATTGAGACCTAGTGAGGTCGCCCACTCGACTTGAACTCTTACCCATCTTCGTATCAGACTTTATATCACTTGAATATTTTATTCTTTCATTCATACAATGAGAATTCATTTGAAACCACTGATTACTTGAATGACAAACTACTTCATTCTTTAATTGTCATGGAGTAGAATTGCTTTCTATTGGCTGACCTTCATTAATGCGACTTTAGATTTCCTCTTATTATTCAGGAGGAAAAGTATCCACCCGATGTAAGAATTGTATAAAGACCGTCTTTATGACCTTTGTACCCAACAATAATTGCCCTCGTGCAACATTCTCTATGATATCATATTACAGAATTATCAGGACCTGAA
This sequence comes from Saposhnikovia divaricata, assembly GCA_036435485.1. Lineage (NCBI taxonomy): Eukaryota > Viridiplantae > Streptophyta > Magnoliopsida > Apiales > Apiaceae > Saposhnikovia > Saposhnikovia divaricata. Next base: position 120,773,464 of record CM071599.1, on the reverse strand, counting down.
GGAATAAACCTTGTTGTACTCTTTCTGTCTATCCTTACATCTTCGAAAATCGAGACTCCTAGTATTTGGAACCATCAACATTCTTGGAACATCCAATGTGGAATTCTTATTGAAATTATCTATTGGTCCTTGTTATTTTGAAACCATTCCTTTCAAAGTGATTACTCTAAGGTGAACGGGAGGTACAATTATGAACCGTTACACCAATATGAAAAAAAAAACCAAATGTTGTAATTGTGCAGCCAGAACGTTATGCCGAGTAATTATTTAAAGTAGGAATAACATGTCGGGGCATACCACAAGGACCTTTAATAATAGTGTGAGGAAGGTTATAAGAACTGATGAGGTGGTTGGGAGTACGCTCCTACCAACCGTTGTCAGGATGTTATAGTAATGAATTCTGGAGTTACCAAGCCTTTTTCCTGATCCAGAAAATGCAAATCGATTGCGATGTAAAACATATCCTTAGAGGAAACTAACATGGAGGTGAGATGGACAAGAAAGGAAGAAATATCGTGCAAGAATGTGAAGCTTTACTCAACTTAAAGGGATTAATGCACATAGAGAGACATATAGTTTAACAGGCCCCTAATAGCAAATGGATGCATGGATATATGCCAATGATCCTTCGAGATTACCACCTAATCAAGTTTATTGGGAATCGCAGCCGCATGCAGGCCTCAGGCTGGTTGGCGCCAGTTGTGAAGGAGGACGAGCGTATGACATCTTACATATACCATCGAGAACTGATACCCTTATCGGAAATGGAGGAATTGTCGACTAGTTAAAATGAGTAGTTGTTTTTCAAAGATAAGGTTGAAGAGAAGGTTTCACCAACTCATGATCGACCTCTGTACTGTGCCCAAGTTGGCATTTCACACTAATATAAACGTTATAAAATTATGGTAGTATCATTTGAGTGGACTAGTGAGTCAGAAGCATTTATGGATTAATGAACAAAGTTTTGGAATGAAATGAGATATTAGCAACAACCTCGTTGTTAGCAATACTTGATGATAAAAAGAGGACTTCGAGAGTCACGATGATGCGTCTTTCAAGAGTTTAAGAGGTGTGCTGATGCAGTAGAAAGGGGATGATAGCCTATACTTCTAAACAACATAAAGGTTACGGGATAGGATATACTAACCGTGAGTCTGGGATTAGTCGTGATGGCGTTCACACGTAAAACTGAGACGTTAACTTTATGAGAAAAGTGTGAATTTTTTTTTTCCACAAGTGCCATAAATATATCTTCATATTAGAACTAAACATAAGAAAGAGAAGGTGACGAAAGGGAGCAGGGAGTATAATGGGGAAATTTGTTATTACCCAGGAAAGGCCAGCGTGGTGGCCGATACCTATAGAAGGGCTTATTCGAAATTGGAATTCAGTCAGTGTTGACCAAGAAAATAGAGTATATACCATAAAGAATAATGTTAGAGGAAAATGACTAAATTATGGGGAAGGACAAAGATGTACAGAGAATTAAGAGAATGTTTGGCAAACGGATAGGAAGAATGGTATTGGCAAACTATTAAGTACAAACGCAACATGTCAAAAACAAAATGATAGAGATCTAGTGGATCAATTCCGCCCGTAGAAAATCTTGAACGTGGACAGAATTATAATGAATTTCATGAGTAGGTCGCCGAAGACCGAGCCAAGAGATGGCCCTAGTTGATTTATAATTGCTGGACCAAGTGATTTACCTACGAGAGACTTTCCATTTAGAAGATTATCGATTTATATACGGAAGAGATGATGGTGCAATATAAAACTTCTGCAGTGATTACGTTAGATAGAGACTTAAGGTTAAACTTCGAATATTGAAGGTGCTTTCAAGTATAATTAATAAAGAGATTGAGCGTATGTACTAATTTGATCTGTGGTTGACGGACAGGGAAGAAGAATTATCCAGACGATCGAATTTATATTTAGTGTCGTGCCTTAGATTTCACGGGGCAGTCGAGAATAAAAACTTATCCATGAAATGAATGTTGTTATCACGATCGGCACCATGCGAACGTAAGGACGTCTCTTGTAAAGCGTACTACGAAAGAAGAAGTTTCGCTTTTCTTGCGTTACGAAGAAGTCAATGAACGAGGGATATAGTAGCTGAACTGGTTCGACGTATACCAAAGACTATACAGTATCCATAGCAAGTGGTAACGACTGACGGGAGGCAACACATGCGTGCTAATCAAGCCAAGGAAAATGAGGAATACCGTGCGTATTGACGTTGTCTCAGATTATAGAACACGACCACAAAGTATTCACGGCCCAACGATACAAGGACTCAACACGGATACTATAAACAAGGTAGAAGAGAAACGTATAAGTAGTGGGATAGAAATTTTCATTCATAGAACAACCGATAAGGAATACAGGTCGAGGAGAGCATGCGTTGAGAAACAACATTAAAGCGATGGTGAGACCAAGGTGAGAGAACAAAAGGGTTGAAGTGTCAACCTGAGAGTTGGAAAGGGTAAAGTTGGAATTGTATCCGCAACTATTTTCCCTAGGTTCTTAAGATAGAATCCTTTTAAGGAGAGGAAACTGCAATAACCCTAATCTTCGTGAATATTCGAAACCTGGATGAATAGTAATTTTATGGGTAGATGAGAAATTTTTGCAATCACGATATGTACGAATTATTAAATGAAGATTTCGAATTCATATTACGTCTTTACTGTGCAGACGAGTGTATGTAAAAGTCATTAGTTTTTTTTTACGAAACCCATTATTTCGAATGGTCAAATTTTGTGAGATATCAAAGGAGTATGAGGTGGGAGACTTCTTGATGCTAAAGGTATCCCCTGGAAAGGATTGATGCGATTTGGTAAGGAAGGGAAGCTAAGTCTGAGGTTTATTGGACCTTTTGAGATTTTGAGGCGTATCGGGAAGTTAGCCTACGAGTAAGCCTTGCCCCCAAGCTTGCAGCAAATTCATAATGTGTTTCATATGTCCATGCTACGACCCTACCATACGGACTTTTGGCATGTGATAGAGTACGACCAAGTGGACCTACCACCAGACTTGACCTATGTGGAGCAACCCGTGGAAATCATGGATAGAGAAGAACAAGTGCTGAGGAACAAGGTTTTCAAACTAATAAGGAATTGTGAGAAAATCAAGATGTGGAAGAATCCACCTGGAAGTTGAAAGAGTGAAACAAAGAAGGAGTAACCCCAGTGATTCCTAAACTGATTCCGGGACGGAATCCTTTTAAGGAGGGGAGACTGTAAGAACCCAAAATTTTGGTAGAATTAAAACTTTTCCTATTATGATGAAGTGCATCAATGAATAGTGATTTGGTGGATGAATAGTGATTTTGAGGATTAACAAAATTTTTCATGCCACCTATGTACGAGACGTAGTGTGGATATTCCGAAGTTATACTAGTAATCAACAGAGTAAATAAGTGTATGTAAATGCGATCGGAATTCAGAAATTCCAAATTCTATTTTCGTGTTATATTTGACCGAGCAGTGAATTATATATCAGTAATATCAAGAAATGAGATATTTAATTTGAGGAATTGAGGAGTTGATATTTTGGAATTTGATTATAAGTGATTTGAGAATTTGGAACGAAAACCATTGAGGAAGTGAAACAAACGTTCTAGAAACCACTGAAACTTTACAATGAGATTAAGCGATTGAGCGAACGAATCATGGATTAAGGATATGGTATATTAAGAGTCCAAGGAAGGATATATTATGAGAGGGAAAAAGGATTGAGAATAAACTCCTAGAATTGAGAAAAGAGAATGCTTGAGAAATCGGGAGAACGTTTTCTGAGATAAAGAGAAATAAAAAAGGGATGTTGGAATTAATATTCGTTCGAGGTATTGTGCTATATTAGAGCAATAATATGCAACGTATAAGTTGTAACGTATTTATTTTATTCAAGAAACGACAAGGAAATCAAAGCGGTGGAAAAGAAAACAAAACAAAAGGACTTAAGTGCAAGAAACAAGAGACAAGGACTTGGTTGCAATTATCAAAGGACTTGGTTGCAATTTAAGTGGATAAGAAATCTAGAGGAGCCAATGAGAGGTTGCCACCTAGCAAGGATGAGATGCATCCAACCAAAAATAGATATATATCAAGTGTATGGCATTATTAGAACATAAAACCAAGAACAAAACCATTCTGCCCAGCAGAACACCTCTCAGTAAAACGGGCCTAGAGCCTTCATTACTCAATGAAATTTTTTGTTCTTTATATGGTTTGAAAGCTGTTAAGACGCTCTACAACTTTCATTCAGGAGCCTCGACCAGGAAACGAGTGCAAGGGCTTCGTTTTGGCTGATCTTTGGGGCGTGTTTTTCCAGTCAGGAAACCCACTTCCATGTTCTTGATTTCTTTTGTGAGATTGAAGATGGTGAGCATAGAGTAAGGCTTCCCCAAGGTTAACCAAGCTTGTTTGAGATTGTAAGAACATCAAGAAGGTATAAAACTCTAACCCCTCTTGGCCATGAATTATTTATGGTGTTTAATGTTAGATCCATGGATGTTAGTGTGAATCTTGGACATATAAGTTATGGATGATGTAGATCTTGAGGTTAAGTGTTGTGGTTGTGATTTTTAAGCTTGTGGTTAGTGTATATAACTCCATGTATGTTTTAAAGTATGATCTTGGTGGTTTAGATGATGGATGTGATGTGTATGTAAGATTCTTGAATGGATAAGTGATATAAGCATGCTGAGATTTTTCCAGGAACTTGAACTGTCTTGTAAGAGGGTTTTAAACCCCCAAATCTTGTCCCCTGAGGTCCTAATATATATTGTTGGAAAGGTATTTGAATGTACTTTCCAGAAATATAAGGTTCATGACTAGGTGATGTATAGATTTTGAGTTATGGCCTGAGAAGTGAAATGTGTTTCTGGATTCCGGACTGCACTAAATGGTCCCCTTGTGAACCTTGTTTAAACCCCTAAAAATTTATGTAGGATCATGGAAAAATTAGAGAAGCTAGTAAATGCAGTAGGGAAGGCTACCCAAAAAGAATTGGATTAAAATATGTATTTTTCAATTTTATAAAAATGTTAGAGTAAAATTCGCGCAAGGGAAAAAGTCGTAAAGGGAGTGTGATTTAAGGGGTAATGGATATGATTCGGATATGGTAACCAAATTAATTCGAATAAGTGACGAGCGTAATCGAGTGGTGACATGAACCTATAAGTGACGTCACTTATATGTATAGATCGTTCCACTCCACGAGCTTGACCACCCCAACCTCACCAAGGCAAGTTTAATTTTCAAAACTTACATATACAAGGGTTTTCACTGTTGTGTTTGTAGTTTTCAATCATATCAAATGTTTATGTTTATCGAAGTATCGATGAAATTGAGATGTATAAGTACATATATGTTTGCACCCCTTGAACTTAGAATGAAATGTTTTCTTCGGACAATTACTCTAGCAATAGGGGTCGTAGCGGTCCGTATATACTATTGACCGGGGAGCGGTATATTATTATATCATAATTAAATTGCGAAAACCCGAAGGGTCCTTCGGGGAGTATCGTATACTCAAGTAATTATTTTTATATCTTCGTAAATATTCAAAATACCTGTCTTGGATTAAAAGCTTATTTTATTAAATAATTATTTTATTAATTATTAATATTAAATATTAAAATATCATTTATTAATTATTGTTCATTATTTTAAAGACAAAGCTAATCCAAGATACCTTTGGCACTTTCAAACTCGAACTCTTTCGAACTCAAAACATTTTCAAAAACCCCCGGTCAGGTTTGCTTCTTGTGTGGTTTCAAGAATCATCGGTCGACTGATGTCGGACCTCAATTACTCAGTTTTCAATCGAAATCAAGTTTTTAAAAGAAAAAGAAAAAGGGACTCTGGCAGGTGTGGGAACCGTTGATGAACGATTCCCGGGATGTGTAAGCGGCCTTGAGCCAGGCGGTCCATCAATTATTATTCCGGCCCAGGTGTTGCCGAAGGATGATTATAGATGTAGTTTTCATCGAGGGTGATTACGGATGTAGTTTTCACCCGAGGATAGTTACGGATGTAGTTTCTATCTTTCTACCGGTAGAGAAGACCCGCGGATTATTGGACTTGGATGTGGCGACTGATCATCGTCAATCCCTGTCATGTTTTATGTTTTCTTCAAGTCCCATCCTCCACTTTGGAAAAATACTCAAACACTGCTTCTTGGGCCTAAGTGCCAAGTTACCGATAGTGTGGTTTTGATAAGAAAAATATTGACATCGTGCAGTATCTAGAACTGCAAGATTTTCTATAAAGATTGGCACGTGTTAGTGCACTCTTGCAATTATTTCAAAGAATGAAATGTTTTTGAATGAGAAACCTTCTAAGCTAATGGAAGGAAAGAGGTTTGCAATGATGTATTCCCTGTACAGTATGTTAACCGTAGAGTGTTTTGCCGAAAATGATATACTCATATGTATATATTTTCAAACTTGAGATATATTGAAATGGGAACCTTATAAAGGGTTCATATGTTATTCTTAAAGCTCCTTAGTGAGTATAGATGTTTTATTCAAACTCGGACATATATATTGTCCAATTATGTATTGAAATCTGAGATATATACCCATATAGCTGGGAATGTTTTCGAAATAAACCACATTATTATTTTTCAAAATGGTGAACTTGCTGAGCGTTATGTAGCTCATTCTTGCTTTATAAAAACTTTTCAGAAAGAGAAGAATTTGGCCGATTAACTCCGCACCAACAGAAGAAGAGTAGAAGATTTACCCCGGAGTTGATTTAGCTCCTGATAAATACTACAGAGTAAGTCTGATAGGTTTTTAACTGTAATAGTAAGACTTGTCTTCAAGTGTAGTTGTATAAGTGGAAGTGCGTAAAAATTCTGGATTGTACAGATGAATTGTAATATTTAGTATTACTTTTGATTATCGTTTCTGAGGCTCTAACTTGTTGGTGCTTAAGATTGAGGTCTGGATGGATGTATTGTTGAGTTGTAAAGTTAATACAGGTATGACATGGTTGGATGGTGATGTGACGACCTGAATCTTTGACCTCAGATTTGGGGGTGTCACAAATGTTCAGGAGTTAAAGGATGAGATTTTGCAAGAGGCTCATAGTTCAAGGTACTCGATTCACCCTGGAGGCACTAAATGTATAGAGATCTGAGGGAATACTATTGGTGGCCAAATATGAAGAAGGACGTGGCAGAGTGGGTGAGTAAATGCTTAACATGCCAGAGAGTGAAGGCCGAACACCAGAGGCCCAGTGGATTGTTGCAACTCTTAGAAATCCCCGAGTGGAAGTGGGAGCATATTGCGATGGCCTTTGTGGTCGGACTACCAAGGACCAAGACTAATCATGATGCCATTTGGGTAATTATCGATAGATTGACCAAATCAGCACATTTTCTTCCAATTAACGAGAGATACACTGTCGACAGGTTAGTGGATATTTACTTAAAGGAAATCGTGGTTAGGCATGGGGTTCCTGTGAGTATTGTATCGGACAGAGACCCAAGATTCAACTCCAGGTTCTGGAGGAGTTTTTAGGATTGTGTGGGGACCAAGTTAAACATGAATACTACATACCACCCCCAATCAGACGGACAGAGTGAGAGAACCATCCAGACTATAGAGGACATGTTGAGAGTATGTGCCATAGATTTTAAGGGAAGTTGGGATGACCACTTGCCGTTGATCGAGTTTTCCTTCAACAACTGTTACCATGCGAGTATAGGAATGCCCCCATATGAAGCCTTATACGGACGAAGATGTCGATCTCCCTTGTGTTGGGAAGAGGTTGGAGAGCGGAAGATTTTAGGGCCCGAACTGGTCCAACAGACAAGAGAAACTATCGAACTTATACGAGGACGGCTGGTAGCAGCCCAGGATAGACAGAAGAAATATGCAGACCAGAACCGCAAGGAAAAAGAATATGAGGTAGGAGAGTTCGTGATGCTAAATGTATCACCGTGGAAGGGATTGATGAGATTTGGAAGGAAAGGGAAGCTAAGTCCGAGGTTTATAGGACCTTTTGAGATTTTGAGGCGTGTTGGAAAGTTAGCCTATGAACTAGCCTTGCCCCCGAGCTTGCAGCAAGTGCATAATATGTTTCATGTGTCCATGCTACGACCCTACCATACGGACTTTCGGCATGTGATAAAATACGACCAGATAGACCTACTGCCAGATTTGACTTATGAGGAGAAACCGGTGGAAATCATGGATAGAAAAGAACAAGTACTGAGGAACAAGATCGTCAAACTAGTGAGAGTTTTGTGGAGGAACCAGAATGTCGAAGAATCAACATGGGAACTAGAGAGCACGATGCGTGAAAAGTACCCCCCAACTGTTTTCAACCTGATTCCGGGACGGAATCCTTTTAAGGAGGGGAGGCTATAAGAACCCTAATTTTTGTAATATTCTTTTTTATATAATATCATATGACATTGTGACTTTGGAACCTTTTCAGTCACCCATGTTGTTTAATGGAATTGATTATCTGAGAAATACATGTTGTTACATTCACTATGAAAGAAAAATGGAAGATTGCTGAAGGTAGGAGTCTTATTGCTATTAAGAGTTATAAAACTTGGGATTTAAGAGCTACTAGAGTGTTGGAAGATTTTAAGAGATTATGACAAGGAGTTATGGATATTTAAGGAATTTATACAATTTAGCACTTAATGAATTACAAAGGAAATCTCTACGTGACAAAATATTATTACGAGGAGTTTAATTAAGATACGTTATGAAATGAGGATTAAGTGACAAGCATTGGTGGAGGATTAATAATACAAGGAAGGATATTACATGCAAGTATCATGTAACTAGATTGTTAGAAAAGCAAACTAGAAAAGCAAAAGCAACCAATGAATAGTAACTAGTTGGTGCATTATTCTAGGAGACAAAGAGGTATGGTGTATGCCTAGCCTACTACCTAGAGTGTCAACATGTGATACAATATATATACACATCAATACATATTACAATAATACAAGTCATAATCCCATCACCCAACCAAACAACTCCCCCCTTGTTCAAGAAGCTCTCGGCCAAGCACATTCAAGGGAGGAAGAAGAAAATTTTCTTCAACTTCCCCTCACTTACAAATCAAGGCAAAATTCCTAGGTCTTCTATACACTATAAAGAAGGTATGCTATGAGTTTCAAACCATTTTGTCCATCCAATCTTGAGATATTAATCGTTGAAAGTAGAATGAATAGTAACCAAGTTTGTTCATCTTTTAGATCTTGAAGGATTAAGGGTTGTAGGAGCTCATCTAAGTGTTCTTAGAGACTATAAAGCTCATCCAAGGTTCCTAGACACTCAAGAAGGTATAAAATCCTCACCCCTCTTAGCCATGGATTATTTATGATGTATATTGTTAGATCTAAGAATCTTAGTGTAAATCTTGGTTATAAGAGTTATGGATGATGAAAATCTTGAGGTTATATGTTCTTGATGTGATTTTAAAGCTTGTACTTAGTGTATATAACCCCATGTGTGCTATAGAGAATAATCTTGGTGGTTTTGATGATAGATGTGATGTATAAAGTGAGTTCTTGAATGTTTTAGAAAGGATATGTGCTGTGTAAAATTTCTGGGAGCATGTAATGTCTTGTAGGAGGGTTTTGAACCCCTAAATCTTGTCTCCCGAGGTCCTAATGCATATGGTTAGAAAGGTATTTGAATGTAGTTTCCAGAAATGTAAGGTTCATGACTAGGTGATGTATAGATTTTGAGTTATGACCCGAGAAGTGAAGATTGGTTCTGGAATCCGAACAGTACTATATGGTCCACTTGTGAGCCCTCTTTAGATCCTTAAATATTTATGTAGGATCGTGGAAAAATTAGGAGAGCTAGTAATTGCAGTGGTAGAGGTTACCCAAAAAGAATTGGATTAAAATATGTATTTTTCAATTTTATAAAAATGTTAGAGTAAAGTTCGCGTAAGTGAAAAAGTCGTAAGAGGAGTTAGTTGGGTATGATTTTAAGGAGGAATCAATACGCTTCGAATGTGGTAACCAAATTAAGTCAAATAAGTGACGAGCATAATCGAGTGATGGCATGAACCTATAGTGGGGCTAGAGAGTCATAGGACGGAGTCTTTAAGTTAGTTTTGTGTTCTCCAAAAACCTTGTAATTAAAAGGTATTGCTAAGGTACTAACGAACGACTATTGGTTATGTATAGATCTTCATTCCACTCCGCAATCTCGACCACCCCAACCTCACCAAGGCAAGTTTACTTTTCAAAACTTATATATAAGGATTTTCACTGTTGTGTTTGTAGCTTCCAAACGTATTATATGCTTATGCTTTACGAGATTATGTTGAAGTTTGAGATTTATGCATATGTGTTGTACACCCTTGAACTTAGAATGAAAGTGTTTCCTTCGGACAACGACTCTAGCAATAGAGGTCGTAGCGGTCCAAATATACTATTGACCGGGGAGCGGTATATTATTATATCATGATTAAATTGCGAAAACCCGAAGAGCCATTCGGGAAGTATCGTATACTTAAGTATTTATTATTTTTACATTATTATAAACACTCAAAAATATCTATCTTGGATTAAAAGATTATTTAATTAAATAATTATTTTATTAATTATTTATATTAAATCGTAAAATATCATTTATTAATTATTGTTCATTATTTTAAAGACAAAACTAATCCAAGATACCTTTAGCGTTTTCAAACTCGAACTCTTTCGAACCCAAAACATTTTCGAAAACCGCCGGTCAGGTTTTGCTTCTTGTACGATTTCAAGAATTATCGGTCGACTGATGTCGGACCTCAACTACTCAGTTTTCAATCAAAATAAAGTTTTTAAAAGAAAAAGGGGACTCTGGCAGGTGTGGGAATCATTGACGAATGATTCCCGGGATATGTAAGCGGCCGTGAGCCAGGCGGTCCATCAATTATTATTCCGGCCCAGGTGTTGCCGAAGGATGATTACGGATGTAGTTTTCATCGAGGGTGATTAAGGATGTAGTTTTCACCCGAGGATAGTTACGGATGTAGTTTCTATCCTTCTACCGTAGAGAAGACCCTCGGATTATTGGACTTGGATGTGGCGACTGATCATCGTCAATCCCTGTCATGTTTTATGTTTTCTTCAAGTCCCATCCTCCACTTTGGAAAAAGTACTAAGACACTGCTTCTTAGGTCTACGAGCCAAGTTGCCAATAGTGTCATTATTTTGCTAAAAAGAAAAATATTGATTTCATGTAGTATCTAGAACTGCAGATTATTTTGAAAACAAGGGCACGCATTGGTGCACCCTTACGATGACTCAAAGATGAAAGATGATTTTATACTGATCTTTATAATTAAGTTTAATGTTGCTAAATCGAATAAAAGATTAACACCTCTTATCCTATATATATATATATATCTTGCTGAGCTATAGTTGCTCACTCTTGCTTGTTTTTTTTCCTTTTTATTTATTTCAAACACAACAGTTAAGAGAAATGGCAAGACCCGTCAGACTGTCCGAAAGCAGGTGACTAGGCCCCAGACTGCAGTTGAGATCCCACCGGTAGGCCCCATTAGCCGGATTGGTTGGCAACTTTTGTTAGTACGTTTTATTTATAAGTATGACCTGTGCAAGGCAGTGTACCGTAACAAACATTCAAGCCGCTAACACCGCTTCATATAGAAGGGTTGTTGGTAGCATAAATACTATTTAATTCGGTCTGTATAACTCTGAAGCTTTTACTTTTGCTCAATCAAGTGTATGACGTTTCTGAGACTCTAACATGTGTGCGTGTGTGCGTGAGTGTGTGGGTACATGCGGTGTGAGTTTATTGCGGGATCTACTGCTGTTATAATTATTATATGCAAGAGTAAGTACGTGATCACTGGATAATGGACCGTGAGCACCTAGATCTTCGATCCCGAATCTGGGGGCGTCACAAAAATGGTATCAGAGCGAGGTTACAGTTCTCAGAATTGATAGTAATTTAAGAAAGCAACCCTAATAATAATAATAATAACCCTAATAACAACCCTAATAATACCTAGAACTCTCATCGAGTTTGCAGTCGGGTTATCGGATATATCCCTCACTTTAAGGCCCGTGAGGGAACTACTCCTTAAACTTTTCTTTATGGTTAGTGACCCACCTTATTTCCCTTGTGTAGATGGTGGAGATACCAGACCCTGAGGCCTATGAGAGAGAGCATGATGAGGCACTGATGCGAGATACCGAGGATCCTGAGGAGGACATGGGTACTGACCCTGAGCTTGGCCCCAGGATTACGCTGATAGGAGATACTAATGATGAGGATCCCGATGAGGAGCCCTTTGATCCTGAGCCTGTTACCCCCTCCCCTGTAGCTACTGACGAGGAGAGTGTGCGATCTGGTGAGGGTCGTGTTGTGTCACCCCCACCCTCTCCGCAGTCATCGAGCCCTATTTCATCGGACGATGACTTCGAGGATGATACTTCTGGCAAGGAGGAGCTTGACCCTACCCCTGCTCCTACTCCTGCTCCTGTCCCTGCCATACCACCCCCACCGCAGGACCTACCCCCGGCGTCGGGCACTGAGCACGCCTATGTTGTGCAGTTCCTGACCCGAGACCTACTTTCTGCCGAGGCCAGACTTAATGAGGCGAGGCAGGCACTAGTGGAGGAGCGCGAGGCACGACTGAGGATTCAGGCTGGGATGAGGACTGCTGTTGCTAGGAGGACTAGAGCTCGACTCCATAGGATTGAGAGGAGGAGTCGCGCGAGGATTATCGGTTTGGGAGTCCGCGGGGGCGGAGTGGTCCGGGCCAGGGATGCTAGGCGTGTTGTGCATCGTGCATTTTCCCGGGTGAGGGCCTTGCTCCGTCGCGGGGCGGCACCATAATGTGTTATGGATAGCTTAGTCCTCTAGGTTCAGATGACATTAGTGTGTCGATTTTGCGGGATAGTTGACTTGTGCAGTGGTATCCTTTCTAACCAGTGGATGAGTAGACTGACCTACAGATATGTAGATGTGACTTCGGATAGTATGTACGGATGTAGCCCTGTTTTTGTGTAGCCCTAACTATTCAGATGATGTACTTGTTATTGTTCCACTTTTGTTAGACCTTGATATTGGGACCATGTGTTAGGCTTTAACATCCAAACTATGTGATGACTCTGTATCGTATTTATCTAGTTCAGTTTCCTTGATATTGTCTCAACTGCCTTACTTTCCGATGCCATGCTTTACTGTTTTGATATACAACTGTGAATATACAATTTCTACAAGCCACAAATACAACCATGCTGTTTTAAATTTACGACATGCGATTTCAAATTGTACTTTACAAATTTCCAAAATGTTCCTACAAATTTTTAAAATAAATTTTCAAAAAAAAAAAAACTCCTTTTATATATATATATATATATATATATATTCCTATTAGTCGAAGTTTTGAAATCTCGAAAACTCCTGCAAATGTTTTCGAACCACATAGCGATTTTCCCCGAAAATGTTTTAACGTTTTATCACCATCATCAGGTTATTAAAAAATTTTGCAATTTCCACCCTTATAAGGAGGAACAATACGTTCCTGACTCTTGTAAACGCTGTCGAGTAATTGGAAAACCCTAACCCATTTCTTGTTTCATTATCAGAATCATACCACCTAGAAGAATGAACACTCGAGCTCACCCAGTCAAAGGCCAGGGTAGCCACCATGGGGCCGAAGGCCACCAGAACCATGAGAGGGAGGACTTGAGCCTGAGCGAGGATGAGGGCAGCGATTATAACTTGTTTGATAACTCTGAGTATGACGAAGAAGAAGCTGGTGATGACACCCGAGAGGTAGAACATCCAAGGGGAGGCCCTATGGAACAATTCATGGAACTACTTAGGCAGAACTTGGACCGTCCCCCGGTTCAGCAACCACCCAGCAATGCGAATGCAAATGCCTTCCGGAATTTCAAATCCCTAAAACCCCCGGAATTCAAGGGAACTGCAGACCCGGTTGAGGCAAGAGCCTGGTTGAAGGAAATGGAAAAATCTTTCGAGATACTAGGAGTCGCTGAGGGGCAGAAGACTATTTTCGCCACCTACCTCCTGAAGGGTGAGGCAAACTACTGGTGGGAAGCTAATAGGAATTTGGAGGGAAGAGGTGTGGTGACCTGGGAGAGGTTTAGCGGGCTGTTCTTGGAAAAGTACTTCCCTAGGTTCATGGATACCCAAATGGAGCTGAAGTTCTTGGAACTAAAGCAAGGTAACATGACGGTGGCCGAGTATGAGGCCAAATTTACTGAGTTGTCAAGGTTTGTGCCAGAATATGTGAACACTGAGGCAAAGAGGGCCCGAAGGTTTCAACTGGGGCTAAAGCAATGGATTCAGAATCGTGTGGCGGTTCTTGAGCTGACAGACTATGCCACCCTGGTACAGAAAGCATCAATTGTAGAGGCTGGAAGTGAGCAGATGCAGAAGGAGAGGGAAGGAGAGAAGAGGAAGTTTGATAATCGAAAGGGAAACTCTTCGGGTGGGAGCTTTCCGAGCTAATTTAAGCGAGGGGCGATATCCCAGCCCAGCGAAAACTTTGGAACCAAGAGAGCTGAAAGTTGGAGTGTGGGCCAGGGCGGCCGGCCACAGGGATCGTTTACTCTACCCCATCTCGAGCCCTACCCCCGGATTGCAATAAGTGTGGAAGGAAACATACGGGTGTGTGTAACCTACAGGATGTGAAGTGTTTCAAGTGTGGGTTGACAGGACATTATGCTAACGCCTGTCGAGGAACTAGTAACAACACCAATATCGGAGGCCATTGCTTCAAGTGTGGGAAACCAGTGCACCGAATGAGGGAATGTTTGTCCTCTGGGCCAGTTGCGTCAAGAGTGAGTGGAACTGCTTCTAACAAGCCCCCTACTGCAAGAACTTTTAACATGACGGTGCAAGATGCCGTGAGGAACATGGATGTGATTGCAGGTATCCTACTACTCAACTCAGTTAAGGAAAATGTTTTATTTGATTCAGGAGCTACCAAGTGTTTCATATCCCTAGATTTTGTATGTCAGTTAGACCTTAAGGCTGAACCATTGAAAGACAGACTGCAAGTAGAGATAGCTAATCGTGAAATTATCCCTGTTAGCCAAGTATATCCAGGTTGTGACCTAGAAATAGGAGGGCGACACTTTCGGGTAGATTTAATACCTTTTAAACTAGGAGAGTTCGACGTAATAGTAGGTATGGATTGGTTGACAAGCCACGGAGCCCAGATTGATTGTGTAAAGAAGAAAGTAAGTTTGAGACAGCCAGGGGACGATGAAGTATTGTTTAACGGAAAACGGCAAAACCAAAAGTTCCTGACTGTGATTCAAACTAAGAAGCTGTTACGTAAAGGATGTGAAGCCTATTTAGCCTATGTGAAGGATACCAAGAAGGAGGCACCAAATCTACAGGAAATCCCTGTCGTTAATGAGTTCGCAGACGTATTTCCGGATGATCTTCCAGGACTACCACCTGATAGAGACATTGAGTTCGCTATAGACTTAGTTCCTGGTACGGCCCCAATTTCGAAAGCCCCATATAGGCTAGCCCCAGTGGAGATGAAAGAGTTGGCCACTCAGTTACAGGAGTTGTTGGATAAAGGGATGATAAGACCTAGTGTGTCACCGTGGGGAGCCCTGGTGTTATTCGTGAAAAAGAAGGATGGTAGTATGAGATTATGTATAGACTACAGGGAGTTGAATAAGGTGACTATAAAGAATAAGTATCCCTTGCCCAGGATAGATGACCTGTTTGATCAACTAAAGGACGCAGTTTTTTTTTCCAAAATTGATTTGAGGACCGGGTACCACCAGTTAAGGATTAAGCCAGAAGATATACCAAAGACGGCCTTTCGCACCCGGTACTGACACTATGAGTTTCTAGTGATGTCGTTTGGGTTAACGAATGCCCCCGCAGCTTTCATGGACTTAATGAACCGAGTCTTCAAGAAGTACTTGGACAAGTGTGTTATAGTCTTCATCGATGACATCTTGATTTATTCCAAGACGAAGGATGAGCATGCAGAGCACTTGAGGATTGTGTTGGGAGCATTGAGAGAAGAAAAGCTGTACGCTAAGTTCTCGAAGTGTGAATTTTGGTTGAGGGAAGTTCAGTTTTTAGGGCATGTGATCAGCGATCAAGGCATCTTAGTGGACCCAACCAAAATAGAGGCTGTATCAAATTGGGAGAGACCAACCACTCCGATAGAGGTGAGACGTTTTATAGGATTGGCTGGCTACTATAGGAGGTTTGTCCAAGACTTTGCCAAGATAGCAGCCCCTTTGACCCGACTAACTCGCAAGACCGAGAAGTTTGTGTGGACTGAAAAATGAGAAAAGAGCTTTCAAGAGTTGAAGAAGAGGTTGGTGACAGCACCAGTACTAGCCCTACCCGATGATAAGGGAGATTTTGTGATTTATAGCGACGCATCCCATAAAGGTTTAGGGTGTGTGCTTATGCAGCACGGTAAAGTGATTGCGTATACGTCCAGACAACTTAAGGAGTACGAGATAAGATACCCCACCCATGATTTGGAATTAGCGGCGATAGTCTTCGCTTTGAAGATCTGGAGGCATTATCTTTACGGAGAAAAGTGTGAAATCTACACGGATCACAAGAGCTTAAAGTACATATTCACTCAGAAAGAGTTAAACATGAGACAGAGGAGATGGCTAGAGCTAATCAAGGATTATGATTGTGAGATTCATTATCACCCAGGGAAGGCCAACGTGGTGGCTGATGCACTTAGCCGAAAGGAGAAACTCAAGATGATAACGTCAGCGGACGAGTTGATCAAGGACTTTGAGAAACTGGAGATTGAATTGAGGTTACCAGGAACTGGACAAGAGAGTCTAAGGGAAATAAGAGTCCAACCACCGCTATTGGAAAAGATTAAGTTATGCCAGGAAAAGAAGATAGAAGAAGAAAAGAATTCGATGAAGGGAATTTTGACGGGTGAGGAAATTAAGTGTGAAATGGACGGGAATGGACTTAGGAGGTACGCATCTAGGATATGGATCCCGAATGTTCAGGAGTTAAAGGACGAGATTTTGCAAGAGGCTCATAGTTCAAGGTACTCGATTCACCCTGGAGGCACTAAAATGTATAGAGATCTGAGGGAATACTATTGGTGGCCAAATATGAAGAAGGACGTGGCAGAGTGGGTGAGTAAATGCTTAACATACCAGAGAGTGAAGGCCGAACACCAGAGGCCCAGTGGATTGCTGCAACCCTTAGAAATACCCGAGTGGAAGTGGGAGCATATTGCGAAGGACTTTGTGGTCGGACTACCAATGACCAAGACTAATCATGATTCCATTTGGGTAATTATCGATAGATTGACCAAATCAGCACATTTTCTTCCAATATACGAGAGATACACTGTCGACAGGTTAGTGGATATTTACTTAAAGGAAATCGTGGTTAGGCATGGGTTTCCTGTGAGTATTGTATCGGACAGAGACCCAAGATTCAACTCCAGGTTCTGGAGGAGTTTTCAGGATTGTGTGGGGACCAAGTTAAACATGAGTACTGCATACCACCCCCAATCAGACGGATAGAGCGAGAGAGCCATCCAGACTATAGAGGACATGTTGAGAGTATGTGCCATAGATTTTAAGGGAAGTTGGGATGACCACTTGCCGTTGATCGAGTTTTCCTACAACAACAGTTACCATGCGAGTATAGGAATGCCCCCATATGAACCCTTATACGGACGAAGATGTCGATCTCCCTTGTGTTGGGAAGAGGTTGGAGAGCGGAAGATTTTAGGGCCCGAACTGGTCCAACAGACAAGAGAAACTATCGAACTTATACGAGGACGGCTGGTAGCAGCCCAGGATAGACAGAAGAAATATGCAGACCAGAACCGCAAGGACAAAGAATATGAGGTAGGAGAGTTCGTGATGCTAAAAGTATCACCGTGGAAGGGATTGATGAGATTTGGAAGGAAAGGGAAGCTAAGTCCGAGGTTTATAGGACCTTTTGAGATTTTGAGGCGTGTTGGAAAGTTAGCCTATGAACTAGCCTTGCCCCCGAGCTTGCAGCAAGTGCATAATATGTTTCATGTGTCCATGCTACGACCCTACCATACGGACTTTCAGCATGTGATAAAATACGACCAGATAGACCCACAACCAGATTTGACTTATGAGGAGAAACCGGTGGAAATCATGGATAGAAAAGAACAAGTGCTAAGGAACAAGATCGTCAAACTAGTGAGAGTTTTGTGGAGGAACCAAAATGTCGAAGAATGAACATGGGAACTAGAGAGCACGATGCGTGAAAAGTACCCCCAACTGTTTTCAACCTGATTCCGGGACGGAATCCTTTTAAGGAGGGGAGGCTATAAGAACCCTAATTTTTGTAATATTCTTTTTTATATAATATCATATGACATTGTGAGTTTGGAACCTTTTGAGTCACCCATGTTGTTTAATGGAATTGATTATCTGAGAAATACATGTTGTTACATTCACTATGAAAGAAAAATGGAAGATTGCTGAAGGCAAGAGTCTTATTGCTATTAAGAGTTATAAAACTTGGGATTTGAGAGCTACTAGAGTGTTGAAAGATTTTAAGAGATTATGACAAGGAGTTATGGATATTTAAGGAATTTATACAATTTAGCACTTAATGAATTACAAAGGAAATCTCTACGTGACAAAATATTATTACGAGGAGTTTAATTAAGATACGTTATGAAATGAGGATTAAGTGACAAGCATTAGTGGAGGATTAATAATACAAGGAAGGATATTACATGCAAGTATCATGTAACTAGATTGTTAGAAAAACAAACTAGAAAAGCAAAAGCAACCAATGAATAGTAACTAGTTAGTGCATTATTCTAGGAGACAAAGAGGTATGGTGTATGCCTAGCCTACTACCTAGAGTGTCAACATGTGATACAATACATATACACATCAATACATATTACAATAATACAAGTCATAATCCCATCACCCAACCAAACAACTCCCCCCATTGTTCAAGAAGCTCTCGGCCAAGCACATTCAAGGGAGGAAGAAGAAAATTTTCTTCAACTTCCCCTCACTTACAAATCAATGCAAAATTCCTAGGTCTTCTATACACTATAAAGAAGGTATGTTATTAGTTTCAAACCATTTTGTCCATCCAATCTTGAGATATTAATTGTTGAAAGTAGAATGAATAGTAACCAAGTTTGTTCATCTTTTAGATCTTGAAGGAAGGGTTGTAGAAGCTCATCTAAGTGTTCTTAGAGACTATAAAGCTCATCCAAGGTTCCTAGACACTCAAGAAGGTATAAAATCCTCACCCCTCTTAGCCATGGATTATTTATGATGTATATTGTTAGATCTAAGAATCTTAGTATAAATCTTGGTTATAAGAGTAATGGATGATGAAAATCTTGAGGTTGTATGTTGTTGATGTGATTTTAAAGCTTGTACTTAGTGTATATAACCCCATGTGTGCTATAGAGAATAAACTTGGTGGTTTTGATGATAGATGTGATGTATAAAGTGAGTTCTTGAATGTTTGAGAAAGGATATGTGCTGTGTAAAATTTCTGGGAGCATGTACTGTCTTGTAGGAGGGTTTTGAACCCCTAAATCTTGTCTCCCGAGGTCCTAATGCATATGGTTAGAAAGGTATTTGAATGTAGTTTCCAGAAATGTAAGGTTCATGACTAGGTGATGTATAGATTTTGAGTTATGACCCGAGAAGTGAAGATTGGTTCTGGAATCCGAACTGCACTATATGGTCCACTTGTGAGCCCTCTTTAGACCCCTAAAAATTTATGTAGGATCATGGAAAACTTAGGAGAGCTATTAATTGCAGTGGTAGAGGTTAACCAAAAAGAATTGGATTAAAATATGTATTTTTCAATTTTATAAAAATGTTAGAGTAAAGTTCGCGCAAGTGAAAAAGTCGTAAGAGGAGTTAGTTGGGTATGATTTTAAGGAGGAATCAATACGCTTCGAATGTGGTAACCAAATTAAGTCAAATAAGTGACGAGCATAATCGAGTGATGGCATGAACCTATAGTGGGGCTAGAGAGTCATAGGACGGAGTCATTAAGTTAGTTTTGTGTTCTCTAAAACCTTGTAATTAAAAGGTATTGCTAAGGTACTAACGAACGACTATTGGTTATGTATAGATCTTCATTCCACTCCGCAAGCTCGACCACCCCAACCTCACCAAGGCAAGTTTACTTTTCAAAACTTATATATAAGGATTTTCACTGTTGTGTTTGTAGCTTCCAAACGTATTATATGCTTATGCTTTACGAGATTATGTTGAATTTTGAGATTTATGCATATGTGTTGTACACCCTTGAACTTAGAATGAAAGTGTTTCCTTCGGACAACGACTCTAGCAATAGAGGTCGTAGCGGTCCAAATATACTATTGACCGGGGAGCGGTATATTATTATATCATGATTAAATTGCGAAAACCCGAAGAGCCATTCGGGAAGTATCGTATACTTAAGTATTTATTATTTTTACATTATTATAAACACTCAAAAATATCTATCTTGGATTAAAAGCTTATTTAATTAAATAATTATTTTATTAATTATTTATATTAAATCTTAAAATATCATTTATTAATTATTGTTCATTATTTTAAAGACAAAACTAATCCAAGATACCTTTAGCGTTTTCAAACTCGAACTCTTTCGAACCCAAAACATTTTCGAAAACCCCCGGTCAGGTTTTGCTTCTTGTACGATTTCAAGAATTATCGGTCGACTGATGTCGGACCTCAACTACTCAGTTTTCAATCAAAATAAAGTTTTTAAAAGAAAAAGAAAAAGGGGACTCTGGCAGGTATGGGAATCGTTGACGAACGATTCCCGGGATGTGTAAGCGGCCGTGAGCCAGGCTGTCCATCAATTATTATTCCGGCCCAGGTGTTGTCGAAGGATGATTACGGATGTAGTTTTCATCGAGGGTGATTACAGATGTAGTTTTCACCCGAGGATAGTTACGGATGTAGTTTCTATCCTTCTACCGGTAGAGAAGACCCTCGGATTATTGGACTTGGATGTGGCGACTGATCATCGTCAATCCCTGTCATGTTTTATGTTTTCTTCAAGTCCCATCCTCCACTTTGGAAAAAGTACTAAGACACTGCTTCTTATGTCTACGAGCCAAGTTGCCAATAGTGTCATTATTTTGCTAAAAAGAAAAATATTGATTTCATGTAGTATCTAGAACTGCTGATTATTTTGAAAACAAGGGCACGCGTTGGTGCACCCTTACGATGACTCAAAGATGAAAGATGATTTTATACTGATCTTTATAATTAAGTTTAATGTTGCTAAATCGAATAAAAGATTAACACCTCTTATCCTATATATATATATATATATATATATATATATATATATATATATATATATATATATATATATCTTGCTGAGCTATAGTTGCTCACTCTTTCTTGTTTTTGTTCCTTTTTATTTATTTCAAACACAACAGTTAAGAGAAATGGCAAGACCCCGTCAGACTGTCCGAAAGCAGGTGACTAGGCCCCAGGCTGCAGTTGAGATCCCACCGGTAGGCCCCATTAGCCGGATTGGTTGGCAACTTTTGTTAGTACGTTTTATTTATAAGTATGACCTGTGCAAGGCAGTGTACCGTAACAAACGTTCAACCGCTAACACCGCTTCATATAGAAGTGTTGTTGGTTGCATAAATACTATTTAATTCGGTCTGTATAACACTGAAGCTTTTACTTTTGCTCAATCAAGGGTATGACGTTTCTGAGACTCTAACCTGTGTGCGTGTGTGCGTGAGTGTGTGAGTACATGCGGTGTGAGTTTATTGCGGGATCAACTGCTGTTATAATTATTATATGCAAGAGTAAGTACGTGATCACTGGATAATGGACCGTGAGCGCCTAGATCTCCGATCCCGGATCTGGGGGCGTCACAGTTGAACCCCTAAGGAAATACAGATAAATTTAAAAATTATAATTAAGACAATGAATATTTTAATGAGTCCGGTGGCCTGATTTTTAAAAAATCGGGGGCCAGCCCCGATTTTTTAAAAATCAGGATAAATTAGGGTTTTGGATAAAAGTCCTTATATGATTTATTCGTCATTCTGAATATTTCTAAAACCCAAAATAGAAAAGTTGAACCACAAAGGTTAACCGTTGAACCCGTAAGGGAATACTGATAAATTTAAAATATTAATTAAAAATTTTATTATTTCTAAATCCCAAATATTGGAACCCGTTGAATCCCGAATGGAAACTATTTAACCCCAAATATTAAGCTATTACGCATTATATGTTTGAGTATTAAGCTATTACGCATATGTCAAATGGGTAAGATTTTTTTTTTGTTAAGCATTTGGAAAATGTAATATGTGTTAGGTTGGTTTTTTTTTTATTAAGCATTTGTCAAATGCGTAATTGGTGGATAGTTTTGGCCACCTATTCCGCCCATCGGTATTTCAGTAAAAGGTCAATAAAATTGTGATAAATATATCATTATTTCTTATAACATCGGTAGGATACCAATATGGTTTAACCTATCATCCGCCTCCTGGTGAAGTAAAATAGATTGATTGTCTGACTTTTGATTGAAGCACAATTAGTTGATATTTTCGTAAACAAAATCTTTGTTAAATGTCATAAACATCTACCATACAGTTTCACTACGCCATAAACGCACATACGCAACCCCCAAATAAAGTTGCGTAAGACCTGAAAAGCGTTGCGTAAGATCTTACGCAACACCAGAGGGGCGTTGCCAATACCGGCGTTGCGTAAGACCCCTAATGCAACGCTTTTTCCAAGCTATTGCAACACCACGAAAGCATTGATAAGAGGTCTTATGCAACACCAAAAGCAGGTAAAGGCAACACTTAACGGTGTTGCTTAAGATTTTTCAGCCATGTCAACAGTAGGGCCACATGCCACGTCAATATTGGATCGAACGAGGTGACACATCAGCATGCTGACATGTAAGCAAGGCGCCACGTCATCAGTGTGGTCCACAATGTGTCACGTCAAAACTGGGGTTGCAATGACACATCAACAGTGGGGTCCACCAAGGTGCCACGTCAACAGTAGGACCCTCATGCCACGTCAGCAGTGAGGCCCACATGCCACGTCAACAGTGGGGCCACTATCTAATGCAACACTTTTTGAGTCTAATGCAACTCTTCAATTTTTGTTTAAGCACCATCAATCCTATTTAATGCAACATCAAATAGAGTCAAATACAACACTTTTATATGTAAATTTTGAAATAATTGTTTTGTTCATACATGAATCCTGTCCAAAATCAATCAAGACAGCTAGCCAACAAAATACAAAATAGTGAACTAATCACTACTACAGATTTGCACTTGCATAGCGCTTATTTTCGCACTTGTATAGTGTTTGTCTAACATGTAACATGTAAAGGAACTATACATAGAATGATGTGAAGGAACTATACATACTAAACTATACTTTCATACTACCCTTTTTCTCTTGTTTCGTTTGTCTTGGTGCATGCTGTGTAGAGGAAAACAAGATGCTACCTCCTTGGCAATCTTCTGTAAGTTTGCAATTATTTCAGTAAAGTCAGGTCTTAATGTTGGGTCTTGCTGCCAGCATCTTTCAAGCAGTTCAGCAATTTTTGGAAGAGTGTTTTTCAGAATGGTTGGGCGTAGTCCCTGAAAGCATGTGAAGTAAAAACGTGTTACAATTTTAGAGCAAAGTTTAGCTTAGTTAAAACGCAATAACTTAGTTAAAACGCATCAGAGTTTCTTTATCGTATACCTGCTTTGACTAGTTAAGTGATTAATATAATAAAAAAAATAACAAGAGCACCAAACTCTACCCTCACTTAAGTGAACTCATCAACTATACGTGTGCAACATTATATATAATCTTGTAAAGTGAAAATTATACAATATACAAAAAAACCTGTTACTGTTCAAAGTCAAGTGAATATTTAATTAGTATATGCAGGCCCATGTTAAAATGGTGACATTTTGTTGACCCCGAAGTACGAGGCAAAACCTGCAACTAGAAGTCTAATCTGTACAACAAATGGTAGAAGTAGAAGAAGAATGTTAAAATTGTTGTTATAATTTTCTAAGGAAAAAAAAACTTACACAGTGACAGCATGTCCACCAAATGTGTATAGTATATTAGTGGCCCCTGTAAAATACAGCACTAACTTTTTCGGTGGTGAATGCTCCACATTATCAATCTGCACAGTTATTTTTTTTTTGGATTCATTATTTACACAATAAAGTTAATGAAATATATAAATAAGTTTATGCAGTTTGGATTTAACTTGAATGTATAGATCACCTGGCCGTGAGCAAGAGCTGCTATAGTCATGTACCAAGCAGTATAGGTTGTCATGGCAAGGCCAAGAAATGACCAAATTCGATAGTTATGGAAGGAGGGTATAAATACAGTTGTTGCACAACAAGCTCCAAATATGTACGTCCATATCCTCTTGTCCAAATAACTAATGAACTCATTTATTTAGTCACAAACAAGGAAGGTGAAATTGATGAGCACTACCTAGCCTACATAAAGTCCAAACTCAATGTAAAACCTAAAAGACGTCCAAGAATTAGAAAAACAGAAAACCCCACTAGCTAATAAGTATTCAAAAGTATACAAGTGGATATACATACAAAGATATAGAATATGATATAGTGAACTATGTTATAATTTGTAATTTTTTAACAAGTATTCTTGTTGTGTTTGACATCAGATATGAAAAAAAACATGCTTACCTTAGGCAGCTCCAAGCTGAAGAGAAGGTAACGTTTTATGATCCAAGAACTGAAAAAAAAAATAGAAATCATTTACATAATATACTAACTGGTTTTTTCAATTTTCTGTGAAGGGCCGCAAAGCAATTTCCATTTTTGAAAAATGGAAAATGGATGGGTTCAAACCAAATTACAACACCTATAACATATTAATTAATGTCCAAATAGCATCAGAAGAAGAAGTTCCAGCATTCAAATACATAAAGTAGCTGGTCGGTTTACATTTCTAACTATTTTAGCACTTATGTTTCACATAATTTATTATTCTTATATCCCCTAATTATAATCAGGTGTCACGACACTCTGAAGAACTGGAAAAGTCTGAGATAACCTGCTACCTTCGGAACCTCATTGACATATGCTAGAGGAAGAAGAACACTGAAACTATGAGAAATATCAAGAAAGTTGCTAAGAAAATGAATATCAAAGACCTGCCTACTACAGAAGTAAGAAGGAAGACGGTACAAAGGAAAAAAAAGCGAGGTATCTATAGAAAGTTTGACAGGTCTCTGAAGATTAAAAGCCTCATGCATTTGACGAAGAAATTTGCCTTCAGGCATAACAAAGTTGATAGCAGTAAAAAGTAAGGGATGGAAACAACTTTTGGTTCAGAGGCATAGCAAAGGGCAATGATGCATTATTTTAACTAGATGATGTATCCTGGTGATGAAGCTACAACATTTGTTAGTTTAAGAATCAACAGAGAAACGACGGATATTATCAACATTTGTTACTCGAACCAAAAAACTGTCGACAACAATCTGTGATGTTTATACAAAGAGAGAATCAACATTTAATTGCAGGGAACACATGAAAATAACACTCTAAATATTTTGACATTGAACATGCATCATGTTAGTCATCTTTTTCTCATTGCGGATCTAAAAAGTTTAACATTTAGTGTAAACATCCTCATATCTTTCCAAAGGCTGTGGATACTGGATACGGATGATAACCCACTTCAGGCAAAGAGCTTTGTTTTGCAGCAACAGAAGATGATGAAGCCATCTTACCCTGCTCAGTCATGATCCGCCACTCTACTCTCCCCTAAAACCATCTTTGTAAAAACAAAATGAAATCTATAAGCTGACAATAAAAAAACAAATTACAACTAAAAAACTCCAATTAATCAAAAATCCCTAATTAGATACAAACACAAAACCCCAATTAGATAGGAGTACAAATTAATCAAAAACCCACCAATTAGATACAAACAGAAAACTCCAAATTTCCAATCGGACAGAGACAGAGAGATGGTCGAGAGTGTGCTGAGAGAGAGAGAGAGAGAGAACAACTTTCCTAATCGAAGCCCTAATCGCCCTTAATTCGATCTTTTTCTCGTTCTTCAATTCCTCGAAGTTTTGAAAGAGAGAGAGAGAAAGTCAAAGTTTTGAGCGAGTTTAGGTTAGGGGATTTTAGATCTGAGAAATGTGCGCTTTTTGTAGTGGTGGGAGTTAAAATTGTTTGGGCGGTATTATTTGCGCCTCAAACATTTCATTGGGCGGTATTATTTGCCACTCAAATATTTCATTGGTATGTGTGTTATTATTTAATATTTGTCAATATATTTATGTATTTTTATTATTAAAAAATTTTGTATTTTAAATGTACTAAATAAATATTTAAATTTAAATTGATGTTTATTTTATGCGAAGATCAACTTTGATCAAAATTCGGAACAAGATTAGTTAAAAAAATGTCTATTTTGACCGATTTTACTATTTTAAAATCAAACCAAAAAATCTATGAATTTTTTAAAAAATTACCACACTTGCCACGTCACCCTTGTGGGTCCAACACTGCCACGTAAGCATTGGAACATCGAAAAAATAATTTTAAAAAAAAATAGATTCATCATTCCGGACAACAATAGTTAAAAGGAAGGTCCACTTTGACCGGTTTGACTATTATAAAACCAAACCAAAAAAATGTAGGAAATTTTTTAAAAAATTACCACATCACTGAAATCATTATATCTTGACCCCTGTGCGATTGGAACGTCAAAAAAATAATTTTAGAAAATAGATTCATCATTCGGGATAAGACTAGTTAAAAGGAAGGTCGACTTTGACCGGTTTGATCGTTATAAAAGCAAACCAAATAAATAAAGGAAATTTTTTGAAAAATTACCACATCACTAAAATCGTTATATCATGACACCCGTGCGATTGGAACATCGAAAAAATAATTAAAAAAATAGATTCATCATTCGGGACAAGATTAGTTAAAAGGAAGGTCCACTTTGACCGGTTTGACCGTTATAAAACCAAACCAAATATATGTAGGAAATTTTTTAAAAAATTACCACATCACTAAAATCATTATATCTTGACACCCGTGCAATTGGAACGTCGAAAAAATAATTTTAAAAAATAGATTCATCATTCGGGAAAAGACTAGTTAAAAGGAATGTCCACTTTGACCGTTATAAAACCAAACCAAATACATGTAGGAAATTTTTTGAAAAATTACCACATCACTAAAATCGTTATATCTTGACACCCGCGTGATTGGAACATCGAAAAAATAATTTTAGAAAATAGATTCATCATTCGGGACAAAACTAGTTAAAAGGAAGGTCCACTTTGACTGGTTTGACCGTTATAAAACCAAACCAAATACATGAAGGAAATTTTTTGAAAAATTACCACATCACTAAAATCATTATATCTTGACACCCGTGCGATTGGAACGTCGAAAAAATAATTTAAAAAAATAGATTCATCATTCGGGACAAGACTAGTTAAAAGGAATGTCCACTTTGACCGTTATAAAACCAAACCAAATGCATGTAGGAAATTTTTTGAAAAATTACCACATCACTAAAATCGTAATATCTTCACACCCGTGCGAGTGGAACATCGAAAAAATAATTTAAAAAAATAGATTCATCATTTGGGACAAGACTAGTTAAAAGGAATGTCTACTTTGACCGTTATAAAACCAAACCAAATACATGTAGGAAATTTTTTGAAAAATTACCACATCACTAAAATCGTTATATCTTGACACCCGTGTGATTGGAACGTCGAAAAAATAATTTAAGAAAATAGATTCATCATTCGGGACAAAACTAGTTAAAAGGAATGTCCACTTTGACTGGTTTGGCCGTTATGAAACCAAACCAAATACATGAAGAAATTTTTTTGAAAAATTACCACATCACTAAAATCGTTATATCTTGACACCCGTGCGATTGGAATGTCCAAAAAATAATTTAAAAAAATAGATTCATCATTCGGGATAATACTAGTTAATAAAATAAAATAAATATCTAATGCAACACTTCAAACATCAAATGCAACACTACTGTTACCTAATGCAACGCTTATGCCATGTCAGCAAATGACACGTCAGCATAGGTGGGTCCCAATTCTGCCACGTCAACAATTGTGGGTCCCGCAATTGCCACATCAGCATGATGGGCCTCCTGCCACGTCACCCTTGTGGGTCCCACTGTGCCACGTCAGCAGTGGTGGGTCCTACATCTGCCACGTCATATTTTTTTAAAAAAATATAAATATATCTAATGCAACACTTTAAACAACAAATGCAACACTACTGGTATCTAATGCAACGCTTCTGCCACGTTAGCATAGGTGGGTCCCACTTCTGCCAAATCAGCAATTGTGGGTCCCACAATTGCCACGTCAGCAAATGCCACGTCAGCACATGTGGGTCCCACTTCTGCCACTTCACCATTTATTAAAATAAAAAAAAATCTAACGCAACGCCAGCAGTTAGTGTTGCATAATGTGAAACACTGTGGGTAATACGCAACACTAAATTATATCTAACGCAACACCAGTTCAGCTCAGTTGCAAAAGACCCAAAATTTCTATTGTCAATCCCTGTCATGTTTTATGTTTTCTTCAAGTCCCATCCTCCACTTTGGAAAAAGTACTAAGACACCGCTTCTTAGGTCTACGAGCCATGTTGCCAATAGTGTCATTATTTTGCTAAAAAGAAAAATATTGATTTCATGTAGTATCTAGAACTGCAGATTATTTTGAAAACAAGGGCACGCGTTGGTGTACCCTTACGATGACTCAAAGATGAAAGATGATTTTATACTGATCTTTATAATTAAGTTTAATGTTGCTAAATCGAATAAAAGATTAACACCTCTTATCCTATATATATATATATATATATATATATATATATCTTGCTGAGCTATAGTTGCTCACTCTTTCTTGTTTTTGTTCCTTTTTATTTATTTCAAACACAACAGTTAAGAGAAATGGCAAGACCCCGTCAGACTGTCCGAAAGCAGGTGACTAGGCCCCAGGCTGCAGTTGAGATCCCACCGGTAGGCCCCATTAGCCGGATTGGTTGGCAACTTTTGTTAGTACGTTTTATTTATAAGTATGACCTGTGCAAGGCAGTGTACCGTAACAAACGTTCAAGCCGCTAACACCGCTTCATATAGAAGTGTTGTTGGTAGCATAAATACTATTTAATTCGGTCTGTATAACTCTGAAGCTTTTACTTTTGCTCAATCAAGTGTATGACGTTTCTGAGACTCTAACCTGTGTGCGTGTGTGCGTGAGTGTGTGAGTACATGCGGCGTGAGTTTATTGCGGGATCAACTGCTGTTATAATTATTATATGCAAGAGTAAGCACGTGATCACTGGATAATGGACCGTGAGCGCTTAGATCTCCGATCCCGGATCTGGGGGCGTCATAGTTGAACCCCTATGGAAATACAGATAAATTTAAAAATTATAATTAAAACAATGAATATTTTAATGAGTCCGGTGGCCTGATTTTTAAAAAATCGGGGGCCATCCCCGATTTTTTAAAAATCAGGATAAATTATGGTTTTGGATAAAAGTCCTTATATGATTTATTCGTCATTCTGAATATTTCTAAATCCCAAAATAGAAAAGTTGAACCACAAAGGTTAACCGTTGAACCCGTAAGGGAATACAGATAAATTTAAAATTTTAATTAAAAATTTTATTATTTCTAAATCCCAAATATTGGAACCCGTTGAATCCCGAATGGAAACTATTTAACCCCAAATATTAAGCTATTACGCATTATATGTTTGAGTATTAAGCTATTACGCATATGTCAAATGGGTAAGATTTTTATTTTGTTAAGCATCTGGAAAATGTAATATGTGTTAGGTTGGTTTTTTTTTATTAAGCATTTGTCAAATGCGTAATTGGTGGATAGTTTTGGCCACCTATTCCGCCCATCGGTATTTCAGTAAAAGGTCAATAAAATTGTGATAAATATATCATTATTTCTTATAACATCGGTAGGATACCAATATGGTTTAACCTATCATCCGCCTCCTGGTGAAGTAAAATAGATTGATTGTCTGACTTTTGATTGAAGCACAATTAGTTGATATTTTCGTAAACAAAATCTTTGTTAAATGTCATAAACATCTACCATACAGTTTCACTACGCCATAAACGCACATACGCAACCCCCAAATAAAGTTGCGTAAGACCTGAAAAGCGTTGCGTAAGATCTTACGCAACACCAGAGGGGCGTTGCCAATACCGGCGTTGCGTAAGACCCCTAATGCAACGCTTTTTCGACATCAGATATGAAAAAAACATGCTTACCTTAGGCAGCTCCAAGCTGAAGAGAAGGCAACGTTTTATGATCCAAGAACTGAAAAAAAAATAGAAATCATTTACATAATATACTAACTGGTTTTTTCAATTTTCTGTGAAGGGCCGCAAAGCAATTTCCATTTTTGAAAAATAGAAAATGGATGGGTTCAAACCAAATTATAACACCTATAACATATTAATTGATGTCCAAATAGCATCAGAAGAAGAAGTTCCAGCATTCAAATACATAAAGGAGCTGGTCGGTTTACATTTCTAACTATTTTAGCACTTATGTTTCACATAATTTATTATTCTTATATCCTCTAATTATAATCAGGTGTCACGACACACTGAAGAACTGGAAAAGTCTGAGATAACCTGCTACCTTCGGGACCTCATTGACATATGCCAGAGGAAGAAGAACACTGAAACTATGAGAAATATCAAGAAAGTTGCTAAGAAAATGAATATCAAAGACCTGCCTACTACAGAAGTAAGAAGGAAGACGGTACAAAGGAAAAAAAAGCGAGGTATCTATAGAAAGTTTGACAGGTCTCTGAAGATTAAAAGCCTCATGCATTTGACGAAGAAATTTGCCTTCAGGCATAACAAAGTTGATAGCAGTAAAAAGTAAGGGATGGAAACAGCTTTTGGTTCAGAGGCATAGCAAAGGGCAATGATGCATTATTTTAACTAGAAACAGCTATATTATATCAAATAATATAACACAATCAGTTAAAAACAACCAACACAAACAGTTAAAAACTCTACCCTAATCAAGATTAATGATTGATATATTATATCAAATAATCAAAAATTTAAGTAATTTACCTTGCACAAGCTATAAGTTGCTTGACTTGTAAAGAACTCATAGTTCTTGCCCTGTTTTTATGGTAATGTAGAAAAATATAGATGATGTATCCTGGTGATGAAGCTACAACATTTGTTAGTTTAAGAATCAACAGAGAAACGACGGATATTATCAACATTTGTTACTCGAACCAAAAAACTGTCGACAACAATCTGTGATGTTTATACAAAGAGAGAATCAACATTTAATTGCAGGGAACACATGAAAATAACACTCTAAATATTTTGACATTGAACATGCATCATGTTAGTCATCTTTTTCTCATTGCGGATCTAAAAAGTTTAACATTTAGTGTAAACATCCTCATATCTTTCCAAAGGCTGTGGATACTGGATACGGATGATAACCCACTTCAGGCAAAGAGCTTTGTTTTGCAGCAACAGAAGATGATGAAGCCATCTTACCCTGCTCAGTCATGATCCGCCACTCTACTCTCCCCTAAAACCATCATTGTAAAAACAAAATGAAATCTATAAGCTGACAATAAAAAACAAATTACAACTAAAAAACTCCAATTAATCAAAAATCCCCAATTAGATACAAACACAAAACCCCAATTAGATAGGAGTACAAATTAATCAAAAACCCACCAATTAGATACAAACAGAAAACTCCCAATTTCCAATCGGACAGAGACAGAGAGATGGTCGAGAGTGTGCTGAGAGAGAGAGAGAGAGAGAACAACTTTCCTAATCGAAGCCCTAATCGCCCTTAATTCGATCTTTTTCTCGTTCTTTAATTCCTCGAAGTTTTGAAAGAGAGAGAGAGAGAGAGTCAAAGTTTTGAGTGAGTTTAGGTTAGGGGATTTTAGATCTGAGAAATGTGCGCTTTCTTGTAGTGGTGGGAGTTAAAATTGTTTGGGCGGTATTATTTGCGCCTCAAACATTTCATTGGGCGGTATTATTTGCCACTCAAATATTTCATTGGTATGTGTGTTATTATTTAATATTTGTCAATATATTTATGTTTTTTTTTATTATTAAAAATTTTGTTTTTTAAATGTACTAAATAAATATTTAAATTTAAAATGATGTTTATTTTATGCGAAGAACAACTTTGATCAAAATTCGGAACAAGATTAGTTAAAAAAAATGTCTATTTTGACCGATTTTACTATTATAAAATCAAACCAAAAAATCTATGAATTTTTTAAAAAATTACCACACTTGCCACATCACCCTTGTGGGTCCAACACTGCCACGTCAGCATTGGAACATCGAAAAAATAATTTTTAAAAAAAATAGATTCATCATTCGGGACAACACTAGTTAAAAGGAAGGTCCACTTTCACCGGTTTGACTGTTATAAAACCAAACCAAAAAAATGTAGGAATTTTTTTAAAAAATTACCACATCACTGAAATCATTATATCTTGACCCCCGTGCGATTGGAACGTCAAAAAAATAATTTTAGAAAACAGATTCATCATTCGGGATAAGACTAGTTAAAAGGAAGGTCGACTTTGACCGGTTTGATCGTTATAAAACCAAACCAAATAAATAAAGGAAATTTTTTGAAAAATTACCACATCACTAAAATCGTTATATCATGACACTCGTGCAATTGGAACATCGAAAAAATAATTTAAAAAAATAGATTCATCATTCGGGACAAGACTAGTTAAAAGGAAGGTCCACTTTGACCGGTTTGACCGTTATAAAACCAAACCAAATACATGTAGGAAATTTTTTAAAAAATTACAGCATCACTAAAATCATTATATCTTGACACCCGTGCAATTGGAACGTCGAAAAAATAATTTAAAAAAATAGATTCATCATTTGGGACAAGACTAGTTAAAAGGAATGTCCACTTTGACCGTTATAAAACCAAACCAAATACATGTAGGAAATTTTTTGAAAAATTACCACATCACTAAAATCGTTATATCTTGACACCTGTGTGATTGGAACATCGAAAAAATAATTTAAGAAAATAGATTCATCATTCGGGACAAAACTAGTTAAAAGTAAGGTCCACTTTGACTGGTTTGACCGTTATAAAACCAAACAAAATACATGAAGGAAATTTTTTGAAAAATTACCACATTAGTAAAATCGTTATATCTTGACACCCGTGCGATTGGAACGTCAAAAAAATAATTTAAAAAAATAGATTAATCATTCGGGACAAGACTAGTTAAAAGGAATGTCCACTTTGACCGTTATAAAACCAAACCAAATGCATGTAGGAAATTTTTTGAAAAATTACCACATCACTAAAATCGTTATATCTTGACACCCGTGCGAGTGGAACGTCGAAAAAATAATTTAAAAAAATAGATTCATCATTCGGGATAATACTAGTTAATAAAATAAAATAAATATCTAATGCAACACTTCAAACATCAAATGCAACACTACTGTTACCTAATGCAACGTTTATGCCATGTCAGCAAATGACACGTCAGCATAGGTGGGTCCCAATTCTGCCACGTCAACAATTGTGGGTCCCGCAATTGCCACGTCAGCATGATGGGCCTCCTGCCACGTCACCCTTGTGGGTCCCGCTCTGCCACGTCAGCAGTGGTGGGTCCCACATCTGCCACGTCATATTTTTTTAAAAAAATATAAATATTTTTAATGCAACACTTTAAACAGCAAATGCAACACTACTGGTATCTAATGCAACGCTTCTGCCACGTCAGCAAATGCCACGTCAGCATAGGTGGGTCCCACTTCTGTCACGTCAGCAATTGTGGGTCCCACAATTGCCACGTCAGCAAATGCCACGTCAGCACATGTGGGTCCCACTTCTGCCACGTCACCATTTATTAAAATAAAAAAAATATCTAACGCAACGCCAGCAGTTAGTGTTGCATAATGTGAAACACTGTGGGTAATACGCAACACTAAATTATATCTAACGCAACACCAGTTCAGCTCAGTTGCAAAAGACCCAAAATTTCTATCTAACGAAACGCTTTCTGTGCAACGCTTTGTAAAAAGGGTTGCGTATGTGCGTTTATGGCGTAGTGTTTTACGATGCTTGATAGTTGATATTAGTCTATGATTCCTTTAGAGCAATTCCAACGCGTTAGAATTGTTAGCTATATGGTCTACGTGGAGCTCAAATAGTACCATTTATACATAATCTTTAAAAAAAAGATGCTCCAAGGGAGCCCAACTATTAGCAATAATTTTAGATATCCTGTATTCCTCCGCCAGATTTGTTGAACCCCTTCATATCCTCTAAATTTGTCCACCTCATCTCCCGCTTAAAATTCCCTCCCAGCTCCTCTTTTCCCCGCCACTTGTTTCTGCATAGTTATGAAGTTCACCGTAAAATAAAATATGATTAAGTTCACCTGAATAAATCATTAAGTTCACCGTAAAATATCACTTAAGTTCACCTAAATAAATCATTAAAGTTCACCGTAAAATATCATTATGTTCTCTAAAATAAATAAATGAGTTCACCGTAAAATATCATTGAGTTCACGAAATGACCTAGTTCACTTCAAGAACTAAAATACTTAATAAAATGTAAATTTTGGTACTATAGTTTTCATAGAATATAATTGTTAAAATTTGAAAATAATAATAAAATACCCTTTTTGAATTATAGCTAACAATTATAGCTAATACCATTCAAACACAAACCCTTACAAGTTCAGTAAATTTTAGCTAATATTTATTATATATTATTTTAGCTAACAATTATAACTATTAGCGTTGGAGATGCTCTTACAGTATTAATTTTATCACACTTAGTCCCTAAAAGTAATTTCATGAACAAGTTCGGTTCCACTAATTTTAAGTTCTGCACTTCTGCTCCAATGCTATTTTTATTGTTCAACTCTATTTCGCTCTTTTCCAATTGTGGTAATTGGTCCTCCACTTGTGTGCATGCTCATAATACGCTTCGATCAACTGTTGTATTGTTTGTTGAAGAATGAGCATTATCAACCCAATTGCAGTCCCTTGTACAGTGTGATGATGTTGCAACTTGATATTTTAGTTCAATATAAAGCGAAAACAGCAGCTAGTTGGCCGCTGTTGGCTCATTCTCTTGCTATGCTACATTTTTTTTAAGAGCACTTGTTATGCAACGTAGTAGCTTTTTAATAGCCCAAAACTATCATTTTATAGATCTTATGCAAACAATATATTTTTAATGTTTTGCATATGCTCTAATATATACTTCATATTTAGAAACATTAAGATTTTTTTAAAAAAAATATTCAATCATTTGATTTTTTAATTAAATAAAACTTTTCAAGTCATATAATTTACAATAATGTTGTGGAATAAAAAGTAGGGTGTAATTAATTCGTGTATTGATTGCTAGGGATTAAGAGCTTCGAGCTTTAATGGTGGCTGCTCTTGTTGTCGGGGACTAACTCGGTCCTAACAAGATGCCTACGTACCTTGATGAATATCAAGAATCAAGCCAAAACGTAGTTCTAGAGTTGCCTACGTGGCTTGATGCGCCCTCGCGGCGTAGTGACATAGTGGCTTGTATGTCCTTATTCGAGGATTAAGCCTAAAACGTGGTGGGTGACGTATGGAGCTATGCCTAAAAAACGTTCTCCTTTAGAATGAGGGGTTAGTCCCTTTATATAGGCTTCAGAAACCTTGGAATTAGGGTTTAGTAACTTAGTGGGCAAGTTATACAATTTGGGCCCAATTCTGGATCCTTCCATGAGGGAGGTGGATAACTATAGGAGTTGTATGCCTTGGAGGCTACTCCATAGATGATTTGATTTCCTTTTGGACTCGACAACAGAGTCTTTTATTTGGCTGATTTATTAGCCACGAATTTATTATTTAATTAGGGTTTTGGGCCTCATTAATGGGCTTTAACCTTGGACCAATCTAGGTTTAATTAACGCAACATTAAGTGTGTCTTTAGGGCTTAGTTTCAGCCCATAACATTTGCCCCCCAACTTCTAGGAAAACTGATCAGGTTTTCGTAGAAGTTATATTTGCCTTAATCGAGACTTGGGGTTATTATTATCCCTTACCTGGGACTTCTTAATTTTCCTACCCTTATATAGGAATTTTGGTTTACACTAGTGTTTCACATATATCATCTTATTGTAAAGTGTGGAGCGACCTACACATTTACGACGATTTGCCTTATTCGCGGCTTTAACTTGTGCTTGCTTTTAGCAATTTCGGCATTTTCATATAGCTTTTATGCACTATTAGAACAAATTATTGCTCAATTTGTCAAGAAAATATTTCTATAATTTTCCTCATATTTTTCTGTACCTTTCCTAATGTTTGAGGAATTTTTGTATAATCACATGTATTTTTCTTAATTATTCTTAATAATTTAGGAATTTTATTTACCCACAGGTATTTTTCGTAATTATTCCTAATATTTTAGGAATTTTCTTGTACCCACAGGTATTTTTCTTAATTATTCCTAATAATTTAGGAATTTTTATGTACCCACAGGTATTTTTCTTAATTATTCCTAACATTTTAGGAATTTTTATGACCCACGGTTATTTTTCTAAATTATTCATAACATTTTATAAATTTTTATGTACCCACGGGTATTTTCGTAATTATTCCTAATATTTTAGGAATTTTCTTGTACCCACGGGTATTTTTCTTAATTATTCCTAATATTTTAGGAATTTTTCTATACCCACAGGTATTTTTCGTAATTATTCCTAATATTTTATTAATTTTCTTGTGCCCACGGATATTTTTTTTAATTATTCCTAATAATTTAGGAATTTTTATGTACCCACAGGTATTTTTCTTAATTATTCCTAATAATTTAGGAATTTTTATGTACCCACAGGTATTTTTCTTAATTATTCATAACATTTTAGGAATTTTTATGTACCCACGGGTATTTTCGTAATTATTCCTAATATTTTAGGAATTTTCTTGTACCCACGGGTATTTTTCTTAATTATACCTAATATTTTAGGAATTTTCTTGTACCCACGGGTATTTTTCGTAATTATTCCTAATATTTTAGGAATTTTCTTGTACTCACGGGTATTTTTCGTAATTTTTTAGTGTCGTCGGACAATTTTATGAAATTATTCGAATATTTTAATCGAAAATATCGATTTTGTGCACACGTGCATTTTAGAGGGACTATTTCATAATTTTTAGGAAGTTTTTATCAACTTATAAAGTTCAAGGACAAATCTGTCAGTTTTGAAACTAGAAGGATCAAAATGTCGATTTATAAACTTGAGGGATCAATATGTAAACCATGCAAAGCTTGGGGTGCCAAACTGCACTTTTTCCACCAACCTCATTTGAGGTCGTCCAAGCTATTGTTTTGGAGGTGGTCGTAGCTCTTCCGAGCTCAATTTGGCGACCTCATTCGAGGTCGTGATTTTTTCTTCTTTTTTTTTAAAAAAATAATAATATTATTGAATAATATTATTTATTTTATTCAAATTTTGAATAACGTTTTTACCCAAATCAGGGGTGTCCTACCCGGATAAAATTTCGCTTGAATAAAATTCGAAAATTTTAATCGAAAATTTTGAATTTGTGCACATGCATTTTAGGGGGATTATTTCATAATTTTTCAGGGACTCTTTTTGTGAACATAGCAAAAGTAGGGGTACTAAATTGCACTTTTTCACAAGACCTCAATTGAGGTCGTGGTTTTGCATATTTTTTAGGGCAGGTCGCACCAATTTTCGAGGCCAACTACGACCACATTTGAGATTGTCCAAGGCTCCATTTGGGCTGTGTTCGTGTGTTTCCCGAGCTCAATTCGCGACCTCATTTGAGGTCGTGAAGTTTTTTTTTTTAAAATTATTATTGAATAATATTATTTATTTTATTCAAATTTTGAATAACGTTTTTACCCAAATCAGGGGTGTCCTACCCGGATAAAATTTTGCTTGAATAAAGTTCGCTCGGATCTTATTATAAAATAATAATAATTTTTTACAAATTATTATTAAATAATAATATTTTCTTGTAATTTGTGTGGGCCTAGCCCTGATAGACCTGAATTGAGGTCTAACTAAACCCTCAAATTGTCCAGATCTGGGGCCTTCCGGACCTCAACTCTAAGGCCTGGTCGTGAAGCTTACGACC
Source organism: Saposhnikovia divaricata (assembly GCA_036435485.1). NCBI lineage: Eukaryota > Viridiplantae > Streptophyta > Magnoliopsida > Apiales > Apiaceae > Saposhnikovia > Saposhnikovia divaricata. The sequence continues at coordinate 120,735,227 of CM071599.1, read as the reverse complement.
TCAATCCACGACCTGGATTGAGGTCGTGTAAGGCCTTCTTCTTAGGCTGGTCGTAAGACTTTAGACCTCAATTCAAGAGCTGCATTGTGGTCTTCAAATGCCTTCATTTTGACATGGTCGTGGAGCTTTACACCTCAATCCAAGAGCTGGATTGAGGTCGTGTATTGGCCCATCTTTCAGAGATCGTGAAGTTTCAGACCTCAATCCAAGACATGGATTGAGGTCGTATAAGGCCTCCACTTTGAGCTGATCGTGAGGCTTACGATCTCAAACCACAGCCTGGATTGAGCTCGTGTAAGGACCCATAATATCAGTGATCGCAAGGTCAACGATCTCAAACTACGACCTGAATTGAGGTCGTGTAAGGACCCATAATATCAATGGTCGTGAGGTCAACGATCTCAAACTACGACCTGAATTGAGGTCGTGTAAGGACCCATAATATCAATGGTCGTGAGGTCTACGATCTCAAAGCACAACCTGGATTGAGGTCTTGGAAACACTCAATTTTAACCAGGTCTTGAGGTACTACGACCTCAATTACGACTTGAATTGAGTTTGCCACAAGGCTTCATTTTTGGCTGGTCGTGAGACTTAAGAGCTTCATCCACGACCTGGATTGAGGTCGTGTAAAGGCTCCATTTTTGACTGGTCGTGAGGTCTACGACCTCATTCTACGACCTAGATTGAGGTCGTATTTTGCCTCAATTTTACCTTGGTCGTATAAGCCTCGTTTGTCCTAGGTCATGGGTCATCACGACCTCACCTTTGAGACCTAGAGGAGATCATTCCTGACTTGAAATTCCAGCCCCTGAAGACATGGATCGAGATCGCATTTTTGTCTTTTAACTCGATTATTAGGCCTGCTCATTCCACGAGTATTGAAAAATCCATATCTTTTTGCTCGTTACTCAGATTTGAGCTCACAATATATTGAATCGAAGCTTGTTTTGAGCTCTAACTCCTTGCAATATTTTTTTTAAAACTTATTTCTCGCATTTTTTGAGCCTTCAAATGGATGGTACATGGCCTTTTCGAGCCTTTGGTTGGACGAAACACGGTCTCTACGAGCCTTCATTTGGACGAAGTAGGGCCTTCACGATCCTTCAATCGGGTGGAACGTGGTCTTTTCGAGCCTTTAGTTCTTTACAGCTAGCTTTCCTGCCTCTGTGGCATCGTTTAGCAACCAGCCATTCTCAAGGTGTGCTTTGATACGATCTATCCAGCATCCTCCTATCCCGATAGGAGCAATAAGCTTAGAATTAATTGTAGGGGTTCTCAGAACTTGGAAGTAGATGCTCCCATAATGTTAGGTCCGATAAGATTGTAGAAGGGGGGGTTGAATACAATCTTTACCTTTTTATCGAAATTTGTCCTTTAAATTAAATTTGATAAAGACAAATTTATCTGCGGAATTATTTAACACAATTTTTCAAGTTGAATATAACTGTATATTAACTTGATGTGGTGTTACAAAATCACTATAACAACTTATCAAGATGTTAATAACTAATTAGAAAATTCGACATGAACTTTTCTAATTTAGTTAATAATAATCAAGATAAGAACTAGGAAACTTAATTCGCTAGTAGTACAAGAATCACAAATAAACAAGTTCTATCGGATAGAATATCACAAAGATGAAGAACTTGAATTTTTGGGAATTGTTTAAGCTTTGGTGTTCTTGGTGTTCTTGAGAGAGAGAATTCTGGTCTTGATGATATGTTTTCTGCTGTGTTTTCTCCGTTATGACTTAATCTGGTCTGTTCTGATCTTTTATATCAACAACAGGTCTTGCTGGCTTTCTGTAGGATATTTAATAGCTTCAGCATGACTTAAACAGCTTCCAAGACTTGATTTTCCTTCAATAAGACTTACACAAACCTCCATTAAGACCTAAAATGTGTCGGTAAGACTTACCAGAATTTAGGTAAGACTTATAACAGCTGGCAGAAGTCGGTAGGACTTAAATCAGGTCGGTAGGACTTAAATCAGGAAAGGCTTCTGTCAGTAAGACTTAAATTAAGTCTTACCGAGTTTTATCCCTTCCAAGACTTAATCAACTTTCTTTCTTTAAGTCTTATTGATCCAATTAATTAGTTAATGTTTTAACTAATTCATATTTAATTGATACAATAATTAATTTAATAAATAAATTAATTCTACCAGAATTAATTCATTTAATTAAATCAACTAAATTAATTTATATCAATTATAAATGAATTTAATTAAATCAATAAATAATTAATTTAATTCTTACAAACCACTAAAGGTAGTAAAGAATTACCACTGATTTGTGTTGACGTTCGATGTACTGTCTGGTTCATGAACGACTAACTTCAATGACGCTTCTTCTCTTTTGACTTTAGGTTGTGGTTTATTTCTTCTCTCAATTCTCTTGTACTGTAACTGATCTTCAAACTATCACTCGAAAAATCTCTGTCACTGTTCAAATGAATCCATTAACTTCAATGCTGTACTGGGGCTTGATCAGATAACTGAATCGTCTTCCAGTGTATGACATAAAAACTATAGATTGACTTTTCTTCTTTCTTCTGACAGATAATACTTCTTGAGATTCCTGTGACAGTTCATATGTATATTTACTTATTACAATTTGGTTTAAGTTGATTAGGATCCTCTAACTACAAATAGGCTGAGTCATATGCCTTTCAATCTCCCCCTATTTGTTTGTTAGATAATAACAAGCAAATTCCTAGAGGATACCTCAACTAATCCAACTTAACCACATGAAAGATAAAACTTTAAATACTAAGTAAATAAAAAAAGTTCTGGTTTATATTTAACATTTGCCAGATTCAAACATGAAAGATAAATACAAGATAGATGATCCTCTAGACTGATCATATGATAAAAATTCCTATCAAGATTTATCTAGGCTCTAAAGATATAACAAGTAGAGCAATTCTTTATCTTCAATTGTCTTCCCTTCTGAATTCTCCTTCTTCTGGCTCATCTGTGACTTGAAGTTTCATATGTAGATCAGAATCAACAAGACGTTCTCTTCTAGATGACAATCCTTGAGGTAAGACTAAAGGAATTCCAAGCTTCTTTCTCAGTTCACCTTGAAATTTCTTGTAATCTTTTATGTTCGTTTGTGCATAGGAACGAATGTGATCTGCAGCTATTACCTTTTCTTCAGTCAAGTATCCATGATTTCTGAGAGCATATTCAGCATATACCAAGTGCTTTGCATGATGTTCGTATAGCTCATCTGTCTGAAGATTGATTGTGTGAAGTACCTCTCCCTTAAGAAATTTTACTTGTGGAGGTTCCTTAATCACTTCTGGTCCAGCTCTTTCAGCAAATTCTTTGAACTTTTCATGTAACAATACACCTAGCTCAGAAGATGTTCTTACCTTAGGCCTAAGTACCCATATCTCTGTCAGTGATCTGTCATAAAAGAACTGAATTGATACTCTGAATGTTCCAACTTTATGACAATCTACAAATATTACTAGCTCATCAGATTTGGGTTCAAATGCAGTAGTTATCCTGATGACTTCTACCTGTAAGGCCTTTATATACATTTCGTGAATTGGATTTGCCAGTTTGAATTCTTCGAGAATTTGTCCAAGACGACGATCTTCATAATCAGAACTCTGAGGTGAATCAATTGCTCTTTGAGCACGTTCCCATTTGTCACCGCTCTTTAGTCTGATGTATGTTTTTCTCTTCTCAACATTTATAGCATGTAGTCGTTGTAATGCTTGCTGTTCAGCTTTCTGAAGTTCTTCATTTCGTGCAATTTGCTCTAAAGATTTTTGAAGTTTTTCTTCTCTCAGTTGCAAATTAGCTTCCCTTTGAGCAAATAATTCTTCAGATTCTTTCTCAGCTTGTTGAGCTTCAAATTCAGATATCACTGGTCCTTCATCTTCCCAGTGACTAAGATCAGGTTCAGGAAGTTCTTCACCTTGATCGGGGAATTCAAGATCAGCAAAAACATCGAAGTTATCCGGTTCACCCGTGTAATAATAACCTGTGTTCTTGTCTTGAATTTCTTCTTCAGTTTCTTCAACTACTTTCTTCCTCTTATCTTCACCTTGGTCAGATTTACCTTTCTCCTCCCTCTCTTTCTTTAGATTTATCTTGTGACCCCTTTGATTTCTCCCCCTTAGTTGAGGAATCCTCTACAGACTTATCAGTTGCCCCAGCTTCAGGATCCTGTTCATCATCATCACCACCCTTACTTGTAAAGAATTCAATTTCTTCATTTGTAGGTTTGCGACTTTGACTTACAAGATTAAACAAATGTCTTAACCCTTTAGCCTGGTGTGCAATCTGCTTTTCGATCTGGTCCAGACGAGAATCAGTAGATTCTTGATTGTGCTGTACCTCTGACTGTAGATTATCAACTTTCAAGGAAATCTCAGAAATTAACATGTCTTGAGCAACAGTAATATCTCCAGAGTCATCAAGTGCCTTTTCATGAGAGAGTTCGAGAGATTCTATCTTCTTGGTGAAAGATGTCTTTAAGTAGTTTATGTCCTTCTTCATTACAGCAAGCTGACTGTTGACAGAGGTGGATGTAGAAGATCGCTCACCCACTTGTGCTCTAAGAATTTCTGTTTCAGCCTTGCTGACTGCAAGTTCTTTCTCCAAAGCAGTTATCTTTTCTAATAATGAGAGAGTGTATGTGTCAGTGTGTGCGCTCACCTGATGTTCACTTTGAGATCCACTCACCTGAAGTGCATGTGTTTCACTCAATTTTATGGTATTCCTCACATCACTCCTCTCAGATTCCTTAGCTGCTTCCAGATTTGTACCTGCATGTAAAATCACCCTAGCCTCCTCTGGGAAGGTCAGTGGTGGTGCAATGGGAGTCCGCAAATCCCTGTCCTTAATTAAATCTACTTGAACATTTGAAATTGTTACTGAATTGCTTCAGTAGTAGATTGATCAAGTTGCCTTCCACCTTCTCCAGTCGAAACTGCGAGTGGAAAATCCCTTGTGGGAGCCAGGAGTGTTTGTCCTGGGAGGGGAGATGATGGTTCTATTAAAGTTGGCTGAGAACCAAGATTTCCCTCTAAAGCCTGTGAAGACTCTTCTACCATAACTATGGTAGGCACTGTCACTTTTTCTACGTGCTCTCCTTGCAGTGTGTCCTGAGACTTATTTAAAGGTATGTCTTCCCCCATTGTGAGTAATAGAGGAGATGTGCTTGACTCACTACAAGGTGCCACGGCCCTATGGCGAATTTCAATAGAATCATCCTGTTGAGAAGATGATTCTAGTAACTGTGTAACGGCCATATCAATTTCCATATCCTGTTGGGAGGATATAGACGGGCTTACAGTTGCCTCAATTTGAGTTCTACTTTTCTTTTCTAGAGGCAGAGCTGTGGGTTCACTCATACTGCCACTACTGATTCGACTTCTTTTTACTTGCAATTTCTTTCTGGAGTGAAAAGATATGAGTTTTGGTGGTTGAGTGTTTGGCTCTACAACCTTGGTTAAAGGTTGTGGTACTACAACCCCTTGGTCAGACCTACCAACCACTTGGGTTCCAGAAACAGATTGAGAAGCAGTAGTAGTTTGAGGAACAGAAGGCAATACCTGGTCAGCTGATTCCGCAACAGTCTCTGATAAGATGGGTTGATCCAATTCAGGTTCAGGGACAGATGCAGTTTCTTGCACTGGATGTTCAACAGCAAGAGCAGCTGGCTGAGGAACAATTTGCTGAGCAGGTTCAACTTGTTGATTGCCTTGATTTTCATTATCAACAAGTATGTTTTCCACTGGTGGTTCAGGGTTTTGTTCTGGTTGTACAGGTTCTGGTATAGGTTCAATAACAGGTAGTTGTATATAGTTTGACATGTATTGGGTGACAACTACAGGTATGTTTTTGAATTTTGGCTTGTTGCTGTACTCAGTGAACAATCTGGTAGTAGGTTTACCTGACGCCAGTGACTCTCCATTCAGAAATTGGGCTTGGTTTTCTAGTTCCACAAGATGATTAAAAATCAATGAGAAGAATCCTGGATAATAACATGAAACTTTATGTCCATTATCAAAATTCTTCTTTGCATTAATGATTCTTCTAACCATCGGAACACACAGTAGTCTGCCAATATTAATCCTTCGGTTGTGTGCAACTGCATATCCAATATGCTGCAGGAATGATGGTAATACCCCGAAGTTCCCTTTTGTAGTGTTGGCAAAGACTCTACCTAGTGTGTCAAACAGATAATCCCATTCCTGAACAAAGTTCTTTTTATTCCAGACAGTTTGATCAGGACTGTCTTGATAGAATACACCATTTAAAAAATTTATCATTTCTTGACCTGATGGTAATTCTTCGAAATTGTCAGTTGGAAAATTTAAGACCGTATTTATTGTATTTTCATTCACTGTGTACTGATTATCTCCTACAGAGAAGACAAAAGATCTGTTATCATTAGAAATGACAGCAGTAGTACACATGATTCGCAAAGGTTCTATTTTTAGAGGAGCATCCAATCTCAAAGCATTGCGAACCAGTGAATTTTCATTTAAAAACCGAATCCACGGTCGAAAACGTTCAACTGAACATTTTTCTGGATCAAAATAACCGATTAAATTATGTTTAATAATTTCAAATCGATCAGCCATTTTAATCAAGATTTAATTTCCTTGAAAATTTCAGATTTTACAAATTTTTAATTTAAAAATTAATTTTTCGAATTAATAATTAATTAAAAATTCGAAAAAATTAAGAGTTCTTCAAAAATTCTGAAAAATTCACACAACAATCCTTGTATACACACAAACACACGTGTATTTTTAGTTTTGCAAGAATTAAGCTCAGATTTCCAGAAAAACAGATCTTGAAATCGTTTTTCGAAAATAAAAATTCTTAAAAACTGAACTAAATCTCAATTTTAACCACTCAAAACAAAGATAATCAAGCAAGGAGTTCAAATATGTGGTTAGTTTCGTGATTATCAGCAATTTTTGAGAAGAAAAATGAGCATGAACGGTTTGTATATATGTGTGTATATGTAAGTATCTTTGTTGTTCTATAAGACTTAACTTGATAGAAATGTTAATAAGACTTAAAAACTTACTAACTCTAATATATATACAAGTGACTGAATAAGACTTAAACTATCATTAAGACATAACTGTTAAACTAGCATTAAGACATATCTGTTATTTATATATATTTACATATTTAACTCGAATAAGACTTAATTGTATTAAGACATAACTAATATGTACATTGAATAAGACTTAATTAAAACTAAGATTAAATTAAGACTTAATATTAACAAGACTTAACTGACTGCTATGATTAAGACTTAAAAATAAATCGAATAAAACTAAACTAAAAACTCGCTAAGACTTAAGTTAAAAACACATGAATATGACTTAACCTTACAAAACTCAGTAAGACTTAACCTAAGTCGAAGTTCGAGATAGACTCATTAAGACTTAACCTAAGTCGAACTTCTAGATTTAAGTCGAAATTCGAGATAGAGTTCGAGTTAGTAGTTAACTCGAACAAAAACCTATCTAGAACACCTAAGTCGAAATTTGAGATTTAAGTCGAAATTCGAGATAGAGTTCGAGTTAGTAGTTAACTCGAACAAAGACCTATCTCGAACACCTAAGTCGAAATTTGAGATGAATTTCGAGTTAGGAGTTATATGACTTAATCTAACAAAACTCAGTAAGACTTAACCTATTTAAGTCATACCGATTTTTATAAGTCATATTGAAAGTTTTAACTAATTTTAAGTCATAATTACTATAAACAAACATTAAAAACACTAAAAAATATACAAATAACTTATAAAAATAATAAAAATATTATATAAAATTAAACAAATAATAAAAATGATTATACATACCATATGCTAACCTATTAACGAAAACAAAGCAATATTAACAGGACAAACATTACAAAACATATGATAAATTAATTACTAAAATAGAAATAAATATCTACAATTATTCTAAAAATACAGAAGTATGAAGTATTAAATAATATGAATAAACAAAGTGAAAAATAATTAAACAAACAAGAAAATCAGATGGTAAAATAATTATACAAGTGATTTCAAACAACAAATATTCACAGAAAAATCACTTGTAAAATTATTAAAGATCAAATTTCAGATATTAATTACTAGGACTGTTTAACATACCCAATTCACTAACAATTCTAGTGAATGAGGATTCATTAAGCGACTTAGTAAAAATATCTACAGTTTGATCTCCAGATCCTACAAATAGTAGTTCCACTGTACCATTCATTACATGCTCTCTTATAAAATGATACCTTATGTCAATGTGCTTTGTCCTTGAGTGCTGCACAGGATTGCTTGCTATTGCTATGGCACTTGTATTATCACATAAAATAGGAATATTTTACAATACAATGCCATAGTCCATTAATTGATTCCTTATCCATAAGATCTGAGCACAACAGCTTCCAGCAGCTATATATTCAGCTTCGGCTGTAGAGTTGGAAACTGTTTGCTGTTTCTTACTGAACCAGGATACCAACCTTCCACCTAGGTATTGACAACTCCCAGATGTACTTTTCCTGTCTACAACACTTCCTGCATAGTCAGAATCTGTATATCCAATTAAAGTAAAACCAGATTCATTAGGGTACCAGATGCCTAAATTAGGCGTACCCTTTAGATATCTTAAGATTCTTTTAACAGCAGTGAGATGGATTTCTTTAGGGTTCGCTTGGAACCTTGCACACAAGCATGTGGCAAACATTATATCTGGTCTACTAGCAGTTAGGTAAAGCAATGAGCCAATCATACCTCTATAGCCTGTGATATCTACCTTGGCAGAACTTTCACATAAACCAATTTTGACAGCTATAGTTGATGGTGTCTTTGCTGATGAGCACTCCTCCATGTGATATTTCTTGAGGAGCTCCTTGATGTACTTAGATTGACAAATAAAAATTCCATCTTGTCTCTGACTTATTTGTAATCCAAGAAAGAATTTCAGTTCTCCCATCATGCTCATTTCAAACCTACCTTGCATTAACTTAGAAAACTTCTTGCACAGAAGCTCATTAGTAGACCCAAATATAATATCATCCACATAGACTTGGACTAGTATTATATCATTCTTATGTCTTTTAGTGAAGAGCGTTTTGTCTATGACACCTCTTATAAAACCATTTTCTAATAGAAATTCAGAAAGAGCGTCATACCATTTTCTTGGGGCTTGCTTAAGACCATAGATAGCTTTGTAAAGAAAGTAAACATAGTCCAGATGATCTTGATCTTCAAAACCAGGAGGCTGTTCTACATACACTTCTTCATCTAGCTTACCATTCAGAAAGGCACTCTTGACATCCATTTGATAAACTTTGAATCTTGAATAGGATGCATATGCCAAGAATATTCTGATGGCCTCAAGTCTTGCCACTGGAGCATAGGTCTCGTCATAATCAATGCCTTCAGCTTGAGAATAACCTTTAGCTACCAGTCTTGCTTTGTTTTTTATCACAGTGCCATCTTCATCTAGTTTGTTTCTGAATACCCATCTTGTGTCCACCACTTTTCTATCTTTAGGTCTGGGCACCAGCTTCCACACTTCTAGTTGCTTAAATTGATTGAGTTCATCTTGCATAGCAATCACCCAATCAGGATCAGAAAGAGCTTCTTCTACTTTCTTAGGTTCCATGACAGATAGAAACCCAGAATAGTTACATTGATTCTGATAAGCTCTTCTTGTCTTTACACCAACATCTGGATCACCAAGAATCAGCTCAAAAGGATGAGCTCTATTCCAAACAGTTTGTCTAGGAAGAATTTATCTTGATGATTCGCCTTGTTCTTGAGTATGATGTTGAGTATGACTTGTTGACCCTTCATTATCTCCCCCTGAGTTGTTGCCAGTTTGACTTGTTGATGGTTCAAGAGTATCAGTGTTGTCTTGAAAATTATCATTGTTTTCACCAGCATCACCTTGATCATTACCACCAATATTTGGATTATTATTATCAACAACAACGTCAGGTTGATTGTCATCATCTGAATCTGAGTCTAACATATCATCAAACTTAAGCTTTTCAGATGGATCTTCATTTTGGATATTTGGGAGTTTTGTGTCATCAAATGTAACATTGACACTTTCCAAAGTTTTCTGTTGATCAATAAGATACACCTTGTAGGCTCTTCTAGTATAACCAATAAATATTGCTTCATGTGCTTTTTCTTCAAATTTACCACCTTGATCATCTCCTTCTTTCAGCACAAAGCATTTTGTCCCAAATACATGGAAGTACTTGAGAGTTGGTTTCTTGTCATGTAGAGCTTCATATGGTGTCTTCATTAAGTCTTTATTGATAAGTGTTCGATTCTGGGTATAGCATGCAATGTTGACAGCTTCAGCCCAAAAGCTCAATGGAAGCCTTGATTCACTTAGCATTGTACGTGCAGCTTCAATCAAGGTTCTATTCTTTCTTTCAACTACCCCATTTTGCTGAGGAGTTCTGGGAGCCGAGAACTGTCTAGTTATACCCTTTTCAGTGCAAAAGTCATTTAGAACTGCATTCTTGAATTCAGTTCCGTTGTCTGACCTTATAGCTCTTACTGGACGATTAGAATCCAGCTCAATTAACTTAATGTGATCAACTACCAGTTGTGGAGTTTCATCTTTTGAGTTCAGAAATAGTACCCATGTGAATTTTGAGAAATCATCAACAATAACTAGAGCATATCTCTTCCTTGACATAGACATCACACTAACTGGACCAAACAAATCCATATGGGGAAGTTGTAATGGTTCAGTTATTGATGATATGTTAGTGCTCCTGTGAGTTGCCCTTTTTAACTTCCCTTTTTGACAAGCATCACATAGACCTTCCTGAGTAAATTCAATCGAAGGTAAACCTCTCATCAACTCTCTTTTCACTAGAGAATTCATTGTTTTGAAGTTAAGGTGAGAAAGTTTTTTGTGCCATGACCAACTTTCATCAGTGGATGCCTTTGAATAAAAACATCTAATTTCTTCTGTGCTTCCAGAATTCATATTGGCTATGTACAAGTTTCCTTTTCTTACTCCAGTCAACTGCGGCCTTTCATTTCTCTTGTGTGATATTAGACAATTCTTCTTGTTGAAATGAACTTCATAACCTTTGTCACAGAATTGACTAATACTGAGCAAATTGTGCTCAAGGCCGTTCACAAAAGAGACATCTTCAACGATAACATTTCCAGCTTTTAATCTGCCATATCCATCAGTTTTACCTTTGCTGTTATCTCCAAAGGTAACGACTGGGCCAGCCTTCTCCACCACATTTGTCAGCAGGGCTTTATCTCCGGTCATATGCCTTGAACATCCACTGTCCAGAATCCACATGACTCGATCAACCTGTTTCAAACCCTGCAATGACAAATTGGTTAGACTTTCTTCGGAACCCAAATTTGATTGGGTCCGGAGTACTTAAAGAATTGACCTTTATCAGGTAAAGCAACACTTTTTATCTTAACAACATTTTCTACAGGTACTGGACATTTAACCCTATAGATAGCTTTAACTTGTTTTGGTTTTAGCTTGGGTAACCATGTCTTTACCAAATCCTGAGAAAGACTTGAAGTCTTAATCTTAGAATTAGGTGATGTTACAGTCCTGGATCTAACATGTTTATTTCTGCTCATCTGCTGTCTAGGAGCATTCTTATCAACACATGCATGATTACCGTTAAAGTAAGCAGACATTATATTAAAAGCACAAGACATGCAATTAACAGCATCGCATTTCTTATGAGCAGTATCAATAACAGGAATAGCATGCATGGTAGATTTGTTGTTGCATTTATTCATGTTGTTACTTCTGCTACTAGTTTTCAATGAACTAGTAGACTCACCAACTCTTTCTGCTTTTACAAACACAGTCTTTCTATCTTTATCATTTTTAACAACTTGATTACTTACTAAGACTACGCCATTAGTTACAAACTCAATGCGCATCTCTTCCTTAATGATTAAAGATGTTGTATCCAAAGGTTCTGCTATGGATTTCTTAAAGAGTGGGTTACTAACACTCTTAAGCACTAATGGTATACCCCTCTCTACAGCACTGACACGGTTAGGGGTAATAATGCTTTTACGTCCAATAGCTTCATTATAATCAAACCCAATTCCTACAGTTTGATTAATTGCTTGTTGGTTAAACAACTCTTTAGCCACTTTACAAGAATTAGAAGTAGCACTAACCCTTATTTCTAGTTCAGCTATTGTTTCACGTTGTTGAACCACTATCTCTGCTAGAGACTTCTCAAGTTCTTTTAGCATTCTTATTTCTGATTTTTGTATAACATGGCAATTTTGTACATCATGTAATTCTGATAATTGATTACTAAGATCTGTATTTAACAAATTTAGCCTTTCAATCTCTCTATTAGCATTACCCAGTGTATCAGTAAGTTGATAAATATATTGACTTTCAGTACATGATACCTCAGATGATGTACCACTGGAGTTATCAGATTTTGCCATCAGGGCAAGATTGCCATACTCTTCATCTTCAGAGTCTGTATCATCCCAACTCTTTCCAGCAGCCACATAGGCTCTACCTGTCTTCTTCTTCTCAGATCCAAAGTCTTTTCTTTGGTTTTGTTTTGGCTTCTGACATTCAGTAGCGAAATGTCCAAGTTCATTACAGTTGTAGCATCTAATTTTACTTCTTTCAACTGTTCCAGTTTTGTAACCTCCTCTGTTACTTGAGGATGAAGAACCTCCTCTCTGGAACCTGTTATAGTTAGATTTGTACCTGAACTTGGGATTCTTCCTGAATCTGAAGTTGCTGAATTTCCTTACCAACAAAGCCATGGACTCATCTTCCAACTGATCTAGTTCTTCTAATGAATAGAAGTCACCTTCATCTGGACTAGCATTCGTTTGACCAACTTCAACTTCCAGCTTACCACTGTCAACATTACAAGGTTGAATAACCTTATCTTCCACTTCCTGTTTGTTCTCAACAATAAGAGCTGTAGAAGTATTAGCAACTCTTCCTTTTCCATAAATCTCCTTTTGTTGAGATTGTTCTAGTTCATAGGTTTTTAAAACACCAAAGAGTCTTTCTACAGTAATTTCACTTAGATTCCTTGACTCTCTGATAGCTGTAATTCTATGTTCTAGATGAACAGGCATTGACAGTAGAAATTTTCTGTTGATCTCTTTCTGAGTGTAATACTTGCCATGCATCTGTAAATTATTGACAAGTTTGTTATATCTTTCAAACACATCTTGAATACTTTCATTGTATGCTGATCGAAAGTGTTCATACTCAGATGTCAGAATTTCTAGACGATTCTCCCTAACTTCCTCTGTTCCTTCATTCACAGTTTCAATGGTTTCCCACATGTGCTTTGCTGTCTTGCAGTTAATCACATGACTGTACATCACAGAGTCTAGAGAATCTATTAAGATCAGTCTTAAATTAATGTCAAGTGCAGCTTCCTCTCTTTCAGCAAGAGTGAATTCAGAAGAATCTTTTTGTACAAGCTTTGCAGGGGTAACAACTTTTCCATCAGTAACAACTTCAGGAGTTAATCCAAAAGGTATTATTGGTCCTTCTGATAAGACTTTCATGTATTTAGGATTTGCAACCTCGAGGAACATTAACATTTTGTTCTTCCACATATCATAACTGTTTTTGTCATATATGGGAATTTTCACAGTTCCGACTTTAGAAGACATGATGAATTTTTTAAGAGAGTTAAAAAATTCAGGGATGATTTTTAATCGAGTAAAATGGGATCGTTGATTTGTGTATCAATCAATCTGCTTTGATACCAATTGTTAGGTCCGATAAGATTGTAGAAGGGGGGGTTGAATACAATCTTTACCTTTTTATCGAAATTTGTCCTTTAAATTAAATTTGATAAAGACAAATTTATCTGCGGAATTATTTAACACAATTTTTCAAGTTGAATATAACTGTATATTAACTTGATGTGGTGTTACAAAATCAGTATAACAACTTATCAAGATGTTAATAACTAATTAGAAAATTCGACATGAACTTTTCTAATTTAGTTAATAATAATCAAGATAAGAACTAAGAAACTTAATTCGCTAGTAGTACAAGAATCACAAATAAACAAGTTCTATCGGATAGAATATCACAAAGATGAAGAACTTGAATTTTTGGGAATTATTTAAGCTTTGGTGTTCTTGGTGTTCTTGAGAGAGAGAATTCTGGTCTTGATGATATGTTTTCTGCTGTGTTTTCTCCGTTATGACTTAATCTGGTCTATTCTGATCTTTTATATCAACAACAGGTCTTGCTGGCTTTCTGTAGGATATTTAATAGCTTCAGCATGACTTAAATAGCTTCCAAGACTTGATTTTCCTTCAATAAGACTTACACAAACCTCCATTAAGACCTAAAATGTGTCGGTAAGACTTACCAGAATTTAGGTAAGACTTATAACAGCTGGCAGAAGTCGGTAGGACTTAAATCAGGTCGGTAGGACTTAAATCAGGAAAGGCTTCTATCAGTAAGACTTAAATTAAGTCTTACCGAGTTTTATCCCTTCCAAGACTTAATCAACTTTCTTTCTTTAAGTCTTATTGATCCAATTAATTAGTTAATGTTTTAACTAATTCATATTTAATTGATACAATAATTAATTTAATAAATAAATTAATTCTACCAGAATTAATTCATTTAATTAAATCAACTAAATTAATTTATATCAATTATAAATGAATTTAATTAAATCAATAAATAATTAATTTAATTCTTACAAACCACTAAAGGTAGTAAAGAATTACCACTGATTTGTGTTGACGTTCGATGTACTGTCTGGTTCATGAACGACTAACTTCAATGACGCTTCTTCACTTTTGACTTTAGGTTGTGGTTTATTTCTTCTCTCAATTCTCTTGTACTGTAACTGATCTTCAAACTATCACTCGAAAAATCTCTGTCACTGTTCAAATGAATCCATTAACTTCAATGCTGTACTGGGGCTTGATCAGATAACTGAATCGTCTTCCAGTGTATGACAACAAAACTATAGATTGACTTTTCTTCTTTCTTCTGACAGATAATACTTCTTGAGATTCCTGTGACAGTTCATATGTATATTTACTTATTACAATTTGGTTTAAGTTGATTAGGATCCTCTAACTACAAATAGGCTGAGTCATATGCCTTTCACATAATGGGTCTCGACCTTTGAAGAAGTATACGGAGATAAGGCATCGACCTTTGTATTCTCCTCCCTTGGGATATACTCAACGTAGCACTCGTCGAACTGGGCTATCGTAGCTTTCACAATCCTCAAGTATTTGGCTATGAGATTACCAGCTTTGAGTCTCCACAGACTTTCAGGTTCTTCACCCTCAGGGCTCTTGTCAGTCCAAAGTCTGCTATCAGAGCTTCATACTCTACCTCGTTGTAGGTTGTTTGGAAGTCCAACTTCAAGGCATACTTGACTGCGAACCCATCGGGGCTTTGCAGAACTAAACCTATACCACTGGTTCTTGATTTTGATGCCCCATCAAAATAGAGCATCCAATACTCCTTCTCCTCTTCTAGGAGCTTCTCACCTTGCTGACCTTCCTGGTCTATTACCTCCTGCCCCCCGACTTCTTGGTTGTCAATTGTATATTCAACCACGAAGTTAGCTAGAGCCTGGGCTTGTACTTAACATCAAATTCTCCTAGTTTGATTGCTCACTTGATGAGCCTTCAATTTCATGGAACATTGGATTATTAGAGCCTTCAATTCCTTAGAGCTAGAAGCTTGTGGTTTCATCGAACCTTATTTTCACTTAGTCTGATCAGGTGGAGTGTCCTAACCGGATGCTCAGATACAATAACCCTTGAGGTTTGGGGTGTGCCAAGTCTAGGCACCACATTTCTTTCAATCAATTACAGCTTGTAAGAGCCTCGTTTTTGAATTTTCATCCATTTTTTGCTACAAGGATTGGTGGAAGTCCATATCTACGTATCACACTTTCCCACATGAATTGTGTCATTTACTTGGTGGTTATCTAGGCTTGGAGTTTAGCCTCAGTCTACTTCATGAAGGTATCAATTGCAACTATCAGGAACTTCCTCTGGGCATTTTGCCACTGGGAATGGTGGAACTGATGGTTTTCAACATTTTAGAGGATTGATCAACAGTTGCATGTTTATGTATATCGATCGTACATAACTTCTGGCATCAGCCATCATGCATGGCTAGTAGAATCCAAATCGGGTCATCTTTTGGGCAAGGGTCCTGCCCCCCGAGTACTACCCCCATATTTCCAGATGAGTTTCTTGCAAGGCTAAATTTGCGTTTTGAGGCCTCGGTGTTCTTATTGACAACTTTCGTGCCTTCAAGGCATTGTCGGATAACCAACCGGTTTCCTGGTGAGCCTTTGTAGGATCTATCCAATTGCTTTCCACACCTGCAGGTGTTGTTAGTTTTTCAATCATTGCTTCGGGCCATCAAGACCTGGAAGTGAAAACTTCTATAAAATTCTCTAATTCCGAGGAGACAAACTTGGGTAGGACATCAGCCTTTACATATTCCTTCCTCTGGATGTACTTCATGTAACACTCATTGAATTGAGTCAAGCTTCAAGTATTTGTCGTGGTTCCAGCCCTGGCCTCGAACTCACCATTCACTTTTGGTGCTACTGATCTTGAGTCTCCACAGACTTTAAGGTTTTGACCCTCGGGGCTCCGGCCAAACCAAGTATGGCTATCACGGCTTTGCGTTCAACCTCATTGTTTGTCGTTGGGGAATCATGAACCCATCGGGGTATGTTCTCATTTAATTTGTTTTTGATTCTCCATCAAAATCGATCCAATACTCATTGAGTACCGCTTCTAGATTCTCCTTCTCTAATCCTTTGCCCTTCTGGGGTACTACCTCATGCCCCTCGACTTCTTGGTTGTCAATGGTGTATTCAACCACGAAGTTAATGAGTGCTTGGGGGTTTATTGTGGTTACTCTGTTTCATACAAGACCTTTCTCACCTAATAGATGGGTTTCCGAACCTTGTCTTCCCCTTTCACGAGGACGACACTCAAAGCCATGTCAAATACATCCAAGTATAGATAGAGTAACTTTCCGTAATTTGGTTATGTCAACATGTGGAGGTTCCGTGTCAAGGATTGCTCTACTCTTATCGGGGTTGGCCTCAATTTCCATGCTTGGAGACCATAAAACCCAAAAAAAAAAAAAATCCTGATCCTATGCTGAAGGTGGATTAGCCAGATTAAATATCATCGTGTGATGCCTTAACACCTCAAACGCCTCATAAGAATGCTTGATGTCATGTGCCTTATCGAGGCTATTGATTAACACATCATTTCTATGGACTTATATAGTCTTCCCCTTAAGATGCTCAAAGATCTTATTTTTCAATCTTCAATATGCCGCCTCTTTGGGTCGTCACCTTTGTTGCATTGGTCAATGAATCGTTCCTTGGTAGGGGAAAGTAGTCTCTAAGACATGCATCTTTCATATCAATGAAGTCAATACACATCCTTCATTCTCCATTGGCCTTCGTAATTAATTGGGATCGACCCATGGCATATCAGTTACTATCCAAGAAAACACAAACCGTTCTTTTGTAGGAACGCATACAATTCATCCTTCAAGGATTCATTCAGCAATGCCCTATATAGGTAACTTTTTAGGTTCTTCAGGAACTAAAGGAATGGGGACTAAGTCATTGGTGGGGTTTTCTCTTTGTTTATGATCTTTTTGGACATCCATGTCTTCAATCGAGAGGACCTGCCCCCCGACTTCATCAGGCCTCAAGGTGGCTGGATAGCAATGCTCTTTGTATCCTTCATCAACTATATTCCTTGTAGGAAATTTAATCTTCAGGTCTTAGCTAGCTTGAGGCAACTGCCTTAAGAATGTCATCCTAAGGATAACATTGTAAGCGGAAGTTGCTTTAACCAGCAAAAGGTTCGACATATGAGTGGCCTCCCAAGGCTCTTGTCCTATTATCATGGATAACCGAATGGTTTCTTTAACTCTTTACTCAACTCTATAGAACCCATACACGGGCATGTTGGAGGGGGTCAATTGAGAATCGCTATTTCCCATCTTCGAGATATCCACTAAAGTCCCATTGTCTACCGTGACTCCTTTCACTTGCGAGTTGCCTGTCATAGGTGTTATGACCAACGGGCCATCATAGAGGCACTTCACCCCTTCCAAGTCAGAATCATCAAAGGTAAATGCCATTTTGGTCTTTGCTCATTATAGAGCTTCTCCTATAATGTGCATAACTTCTCGAGCGTGAGCTTTATGAGAGCTCCTTGTATTCTCGACCGTCGTCGGCTCTTCAGAAATCATGTTTATCATCAGCCCCTCGAGGCTATGGATTGCGATCTTGATTGCCATCCTTCCTTTTATAATCTCTACTTCATAATCATGCCTTAGGTTACTCTATTGGCCATCCTTGGTGAACTTATTCAACTTTTCTCATACGATCAGAAACTTGATCTCGTGTTTCAGCTGTCTACAATCGTGTGTGTTATTTCTCACATCCTTATGGAACCGACAATATTGGCTCTTGTTTCTCTACTCGGGATCAGCCCTTAGTGGTTTCGACCATCGGAGATCCTTGTCTTTCGCAATATCCATCAGGATTTGGGTGTTGAAAGTATTCAAACGTGCATAGTTAGTGAACATTGGTCCTTGATTGCTCTTCTTCTTGGGAGAGTTAGAATTTTTACTTATTCGAGGATACTTATCCTTAACGTCCTACTCGTGACTAATTTCGTTTCTCGTTTACCTCCATTGCCTCCAGCAGGGGTTGAGGCTTCTTTTACACTTTCCTCTATCTTGATGACCATTCTATCATTCAGGTTCGGGACCTTCAAGGCTTCCTTGGTGATTCGGTTCATGTAATCCCCCAAGGATTCATTCATTTTCCACATTCACGGGGATGTAAAACGTTTCTCATGAACTTTCCATCGATAAACGGGGGGATGAATGCCTTTCTTAGTTCTTTAAAGGAGCTGATTGAGCTCGGGGGCAACCGACTTTATCATCGTTGTGTCATGCCCCCCAGGGTTTGAGGGAACGACGCCCTATACTTGATTACGTTAATCACGGGTTAAAATTTGTAGTGCATTGGAGGATGTCATCACTTGATTAGTGGGGTCTCTTGCCCTAACACACACCTCGATGGTGGGCGTCTTGAATTTTCTTGAGATATGAGCATTCATTATCTTGTTGGCGAATGATAGGATATGATCATCATGATCTCCTAGAGGCATATAATCATCGAGATCATCCCTTTGTGTATCAACCCTTCTCCTCATAGAAGGAACCACTCAAATTAATAACATGGGGATCTTAGCCCTTAGGGGCTGCCTAGCCTATTGTATTTCCAGATCTTTCTTTAATTTTCAGATAAGTGCTTCTTCATGAGCGATTATATATCCTCCCTCCTGAAGTCTTGGGAGCCAGTCCTTTGGATCCTCGGGGCAGAGAAGGCCCTAACCCTCATTCGAGCTCCTTGCCTGGTTCTCCTTCTGAGATATTTATCTTCTTCAGTGGATGATAATTTGTCAACAATATAGGGTCCGGGAAAATCAAGACTCCTTCATTGGTGTTCTAGGCATTGAATTCATTGAGGTACGTATGCCTCGTGTTGCAGGCTACTCCTACCATCGATGAACGACATCTCATTGGTGGGAACCTAATTTCATTGTTTAACGATGGAGATGGACATCTATAGTCCCAATGGTGCACTGGAGGGGCGACACCACTTTCCGGAGGGAATTCGTCCCTGAATTCATTAAACCCACAATCGGCTGCTGTGGATGAGTAATTTGAGCCCTTAAATCCTTTCGTTTATGGCCTAAAGAGCCATTCCTTGAGTCCCTCGGGGTTAAGAACGTCCCGATCCTATGACGGGCTCCTTGCTTTGACGTCTCTTGCTATAACGAACGTCCTCTTCTTCATCTTCTTCGAACGAGAAGTCGTCTTTTGTGTATGATCCAAATAGACTTTGATTTCCTCCAACAAGGGGACCAAGCCTTCAATGTATTGAGGCACATACTTCTCATGAGTAAATCGATGGTTCCATCAGTAGTTGGGAACAGTGACAACCCATAAACAGGGTTTTGAGTTATTGGGATCAATCATGACGGTGGTGGCGATCCGTGCTCATGGTGCTCCATTAGTCAGAGGTAAAACCACCATCTGAAATTAGGGATTCGCTCCTTGAGTTAGTGAATTTTTGATCATCCCTTGGGGATCACCCCTTGGAGACGTATCTCTGGGGGAGTTATTCCCTGATTGGAAGTCGAGGGGAGTGGATCATCAGTCTGATTGTTCTTTCATCATCGTTAGTGAACGATCGAGACTCTCCTTCATGCTATATGCGAAGGTTCCAAGTCTCAAACATGGGGCGAATCATCCCCTCATTAGGGTGGGAGCCCATAACTTAGGTTCTAAGTTGTAAGCGGTGTAAGCACCATGGTAGAGATTTGTAATCATGCTACCCTATTATGGGCATAGCCATGCATGGGATTCGGGATCCGCCTTTGGATAGTTTAGAATCGTTCTTTGGACTCCCTCTCCTTGGAGACTCGTTTAAATTCCTGTTCCTCGATTATCCAACCCTTAAACATTAGTAGATGTGGATTGCATACCCAGAGTGGTGATCAAAACGCGTATTGAGGCTGTGGATCGTCACATCCATTTTTTATCTCCGTGTATTTTCCATGGTTGACGTCTTTGTCCCACAGACGGCGCCAAATGTTGTGGAATAAAAAGTAGGGTGTAATTAATTCGTGTATTGATTGCTAGGGATTGAGAGCTTCGAGCTTTAATGGTGGCTGCTCTTGTTGTCGGGGACTAACTCGGTCCTAACAAGATGCCTACGTACCTTGATGAATATCAAGAATCAAGCCAAAACGTAGTTCTAGAGTTGCCTACGTGGCTTGATGCGCCCTCGCGGCGTAGTGACGTAGTGGCTTGTATGTCTTTATTCGAGGATTAAGCCTAAAACGTGGTGGGTGACGTATGGAGCTGTGCCCAAAAAATGTTCTCCTTTAGAATGAGGGGTTAGTCCCTTTATATAGGCTTGAGAAGCCTTGGAATTAGGGTTTAGTAACTTAGTGGGCAAGTTATACAATTTGGGCCCAATTCTGGATCCTTCCATAGGGGGGTGGATAACTATAGGAGTTGTATGCCTTGGAGGCTACTCCATAGATGATTTGATTTCCTTTTGGACTCGACAACAGAGTCTTTTATTTGGCTGATTTATTAGCCACGAATTTATTATTTAATTAGGGTTTTGGGCCTCATTAATGGGTTTTAACCTTGGACCAGTCTAGATTTAATTAACGCAACATTAAGTGTGTCTTTAGGGCTTACTTTCAGCCCATATCAAATAAGAAACCAAGTATTCTATTTACTTGATTGAACAAAAAAAAAACCAAGTGATTAAATTGATTGACTTGGGGGATTTCAATAAATTTGAATACAAATTATTTAACTAATTAAAATTTCCAAATCAACGGAATGAATTAAAAATCTGAATGTAAAATAAGTAATATTCGGTAAAATAATTTTATAACAACAAAATTAGATTAGTTTATTATTTGCTCCTAAATAAATAATATTGTTTAGTGAGATTATAAATTGTATCAATTGTTGCCCGTTTAGGTCAATAGCTAATCGTGTAGATTGATGTTCAACCGATATTTACAAAAATCCGATTATACCATTAATTGTATTGAAATATTTCATGTTAGCGATTAATCAACGCTTTTTAGAATGCTTGGTAGATAATTATAAAATTGTATTTATTTATTAATTACATTATTTTGCATTATATATTATAATAAAATGAATTTTGTATCTTATATAATTTCTTATGCGGAGAATTGCAATTATTTTCTAAAAATTTTCATTGTATAAATAAACTTGTTCGATAAATCAAATTTATTGTAATACGATTTTCGAATTTATTGTACTGCAATTTCTAGTAATATTATAGAAGTTAAAATATATTATCTTATAATTAATGAATTTAATAATTCATGCTAAATTTTATTGTATAAATAAACATGTTTGATAAATCAATTTATTGTACTACAATTTTCGAATTTATTATACTGCAATTTCTAGTAATATTATAAAAGTTAAAAATATATTATCTTATAATTAATGAATTTAATAATTCATGCTAAATATTTATTGATAATTTTATTAATAATATGAGGTAAATATTGGCCTAGAGTAGACTCTAGGCGCTAAATTGGAAATATCGGAGTAGGTTTTCAAGATGGTTTTAACATGAGGCAAATTTTTATGATTTTTGTTTTCATTTGCATTTTGTAATTTTGTTCAACTAACTAATCATTACAACTCTTAATGATTGACTTTATTATTAAGTTGTACTAGGTTGATAGTAAGCGTTGGAATTTAATGTGTTCTTAATAAAAATTCTCAGATAAATACGATATAATCCTTTAAACTATTATCTACTAAAGTGTTTATTACCAAGCTATGGGACTTAATTTTTTTCTTCTTTTGCTTTGTACTAGCTATAGGACTTCGTCTGTGTATAAAATGCACACCGATAACTTATTTCTCAGCATATCAACTTAGCATTTCAAAAAAGAGTGCTCCAAGAGTAACAGCAGCTCTGTTCATTTTTATTTTCATTATGAGCCTATTGTCCATGACTCATGGTGCGCTAAATCTTCTTCAATAAACTCTATTTGAAAACTGTAACTTTGACAAGATTTTTCAGTTCGGAGATTCTCTTTCGGACACTGGAAATTTCCTTATTGAAAATCCACTTGATATTTCTGGCAGACTGCCATATGATATAACATACAATAGATCAACAGACAGGCCGGTATTCAGACGGTCTCCTCATTACAGACTATATTGGTATGAACGTATCTAATGTATGATCTAAAGGGCAGCAGATAGAACGAGAGAGAGGCTAAAAACTTTTATACATAATCAGTGTTTCTATAGAATTGTTTACTAACTTTACGTTTGAATTTCAATATAAGTTTATAACAAAATCCTCTACATGGTTCTATTTATTGGATTAGGTAAGAACCAGGAACCTATACATATAATTATGATATGATATCAGGGGATTATTTAAAAGTTGATTTTGTCTATTATTTGTTCCCTTGACAGCATCTACAGCCAATCTTCCTTTCTTAAATCCATATGCGAACAGGAGTGCCAATTTTTCGAACGGAATCAATTTTGCAGTGGTGGGTGCAACTGCACTCCCTGTCCAAACTTTGGCTATGAAAAATATGTTTGGCGCAAGAACAAATGATTCTCTGGACGTTCAACTGAGTTGGATGTATCGGTCCCTTCCTACTTAGAGCAAGTCCAATACAATGCTATCCTTGGTGCTATTGCTATATTATAGCAAGTGCTAAAAAATTTATCTCCAAAGGGGTGCTATAGTTGGATGCATCCTTGGTGCTATTGCTATATTATGCATCCTTAAATGCTAAATTTGAAACCAAGGATGCATTTATGTATCCATGCCACATCATCATTTAACTAAAATGAGATGAGTTTATTGAGAATAATCAATAGAAGTTAAAAGAGTTAGGTAAAAATTAAAAGAGTTGGTTAAATTTGAAACTAATTATAGAACTAGCTTTGGAGGGTGAGTTTTATTTTAGCACCAAAATTCACTTTTTGGTTCTATATTATAGCAATAGCAATTTAGCATCTAGCATTGAACTTGCTCTTACTGCAACATAGAAGCTGGTATATTAGTTAATAAAATATTTAGTTCATGTCCAAAATATACATATGTATTTAAGTTAATTATAAACAAGTATGCTGCAAACAATTTACAGATTGCAGGGAGAAAATTAGAAGTTCACTGTTTTTATGGGAGAAATTGGGGGTAATGATATTAATTATGCATTTTTTGGAGGCAAAACTGTTATAACGGAAGCAAGAAAGATTATAAACGTAAAGAGAAAAAAATATATGCAGAAGAGAAATAGTTTATATTGATCTTGAGGATAAACAGATTACAGATTTTTTCAGATGCATCACAATCTTTACATGCATTTATATTTATAGACACAATCTAAGGGGTTAGGTGTGGTAGGTGGTGCCGGCGGCGGCTACATAAGTCAAGTCCGGCGGCTACAGATTCAAGGCATTTTAACAAATCTCCACCTTGACTTGAATACTCTTACAAAAAACAGATAACAGATGTACCAGATGCATCATAATAATGCCAGATGTACCAGATAAAAAAAATTATTCTGCCTCAGATTTTGCCCTAAAAGAGCATTCAATAACTCCGAACATTTAGAAAGTTCAAACAATGTTGAAACTTGCTATGTGGAACCGGCTTGGTGAGCATATCAGCTGGGTTATCAGAGGTACCCACTTTGCTCACCTTGATTCTCTTCTCACTTCTTAGAAAATGATATCTCACATCTATGCGCTTAGTCCGCTCATGACGGACTTGATCCTTGGCTAAAGAGATTGCACTGAGACTGTCACAAAATACTGTAGCCTGATCATGATGTAGGCAACGTCACTGTAGGTTGCAGAGTAGCTTTCCAACTGACAATCGAACCACCCATAGTGAAAGTATAACCAGTCATAGATCTTCTACTGTCAACATCTCCAGCGTAATCAGAGTCTGAAAACCCTGTCACCAAACACTCAGTATCACCTCCATAAATGAGACCAACATCAGACGTACCTTTTAAGTACCGAAAAACCCTCTTCACAGTTGCCAATGCTCCTTGTCTGGATCACCCATGAACCTACTAACAACACTGACAAACTGTGCAAGATCGGGTCTAGTGCAGACCATTGCATACATCAAGCTTCCTACTGCACTAGCATAGGGAACTCGAGACATGTACTCTTTTTCCTCAACAGACTTAGGTGCAAAAGCGACAAACAGATGTGCATTTGCAAAACTAGGAGTATCTATGGGCATTGCTGTAGACATGCCAAAGCTTGACAAAATCTTCTGAATGTATCCCTTTTGTGACAAGAAGAGCTTTCTTTTGCTTCCATCCCTATAAATCTCCATTCCCAGAATTTTCCGAGCCGTACCCAAATCTTTCATTTCAAACTCAGCACTGAGAAGACCTTTCAACTTCTGAATATCAGACTTGTTCTCTGCAGCTATCAACATATCATCTACATACAGGACCAGATAAATGAAAGAACCATTTACTGTCTTACTGTGATAAACAAAGCAATCATATGGACTCTGGTGTAGCCAATACCTATCATGTAGCTATCAAATTTCTTGTACCACTGCCTTGGAGACTGCTTTAGCCCATACAAGGACTTCAATAACTTGCACACATAGTCTTCTTTACCAGGAACCTGAAAACCATCTGGCTGAGTCATGTATATCTCCTCTTCCAGCTTTCCATGCAGAAAAGCTATCTTCACATCGAGTTGTTCAAGCTCCAGATTCTGATGTGCAATTATCGCTAGTAGCACCCTGATGGAAGTGTGTCTGACCTCTGGTGAAAAAATCTCATTGTAATCTACTCCCTCTTTCTGAGTGAACCCTCGAGCTACTAACCGAGCTTTATACTTGATACCCTCAACCGATGTTTCTCCTTCCTTCTTCTTGTAGACCTATTTACAAGTAATAATCTGTCTGTCTCGAGGCCGCTTGACTAATTCCCAAGTCTTATTCTTCTGAAGTGACTCCATTTCATATCCCATTGCAACAAACAATTTTGTAGATTCAGTACATGTCATCGCTTCTTTGTAAGTGGATGGCTCATCAGAGCTAGGATCCACTTCATCAGCTACCTGTAGTGCATATGCCACCATATCTTCAAAACCATATTTCTTTGAGGCACTCCATACTTAGCTCTCCTCGATCGATCAAGAGCCAAACTGTGCTGATTTACTACTGGTACTGATGATTCTAATTCTGACTGTAGTTGTTGAACTTCTTGTTGTGGTTCACTCTCATCTTGAGTGACTTCCTGCTCCACCTGTTTCTCAACACCACCACTTTCTGAAACAATCGTAGACTTCACAGTAGGGTTAAACATAGAATTTTCATCAAAGACTAAATTTCTACTCAGTATAACCCTATTTTCAGATGGAGACCAGATTCTGTAACCTTTAACTCCATCCCCATATCCTACAAATACTCCCTTTTTAGCTCGTGGCTCCAATTTACCCTCATTTACATGATAAAAAATAGTACAACCAAAAACTCTTAAATTTGAGTAACCAGTAGGCTTACCTGACCATTTCTCAATAGGAGTTTTAAGATGAATACCTGTGTGAGGTCCACGATTAATCAAATTACACGCTGTACTAACCGCCTCTGCCCAGAATCTTCTAGTTAGTCCAGCATTAGAAAGCATACACCTAGCTCTCTCCAGAAGTGTCTGATTCATACGCTCTGCTACACCATTTTGCTGTGGTGTATCCCTGACTACATGATGCCTAGCAATCCCCTCATTCTTGCAGAAATCTACAAACTCGGACGAGCAAAATTCCAGGCCATTATCTATTCACAACATTTTAATCATCTTCCCTGTTTGATTTTCCACTAGCGTCTTCCACTGCTTGAAAATCTTAAAAGCTTCACTTTTGTGCTTTATGATGAACAGCCAAGTCATTGTTGAGAAATCATCGATCATTGATATTTTCATATCTGTGACCCCCTAAAGACTCCACCCGGGAAGGACCCCAACAATCAGAATGGATGTAATCAAGTGTGCCTTTTGTTCTATGGGTTGCTTTAGAAAACTTGATGCGATGTAGCTTTCCAAAAACACAATATTCACAAAACTCGAGACCTGTGACCTTATGACCACAAAGAAGATTAGCTTTTGACAGAATCTGCATCCCCCTTTCACTTATGTGACCAAGCCTCATGTGCCACAACCTGGTCATATTTTCCTTTTCAATTTCCGAAGACGCAACAGCAACAGAACCTGTTAACGTAGAACCTTGATGAAGATACAAGGTACCACGTTTAACACCTTTCAGAACCCTTGCGGACATGTAAAACTCCACCTTCACCTTTAAAACTGAAATCCTTGTTGTCTAACATACTTAGAGATATCAGATTCTTCGTCATAAGTGGAACATGCCTAACATCATTCAATGTGCAAAAATTACCATGTCCGAAGTTTAATCGAGCCTATTCCAACAGTCTCACAAACAAAACTGTTAGCCATAGAAATTTTTCCACCGTCTACTTTTTCGTAGGTTGTGAACCACTCCCTGCACGGACATATATGGTAAGACGCTCTGGAGTCAAGGATCCATACATCAGAGTGATGCGTGTCCTTGATAGCAACTAGAGCAATATCTTCTTCGGAATTGGCATCATCTACAGCAGCAGTTTCTGCAGTAGTATCCACTAATTTATCCTGTTGCTTCTTTTTCTTGGGACAGTCAGATTTCTAGTGTCCCTTCTCTTTACAATAATTGCAGACATCATTAACTCTCGAACCCTTAGAAGCTGGTTTCTTGGATTTATACTTACCCGACTTTCCATGTTCGGTACTCCCGCTAGCTACCAACCCAACAGCATGATTATCTATACCTGTACCAGCCCCCTTATGGCGCAGCTCTCTAGAATGAAGAGAAGATCTAACCTCCTCTAGAGAAATAGTATCTTTACCAACAATAAACGATCGCAAAAAGTTCTCATACGATAATGGTAAAGAAACTAACAGAATCAAAGCAGCATCCTCATCTTCAACTTTAACATCAATATTACGCAATTCTAATAAAATTGTGTTTAATTGATCTAAGTGATCTCGAAGAGGCATACCTTCCTGCATTCGCAGATTGAACAGACGTTGCTTCAGAAGCAACTTATTTGTTAAAGACTTTGTCATGTAGAGACTTTCAAGCTTTAACCATAAACCAGACGCGGTATCCTCCTCCGCAATTTCAGTAATAATATCATCTGCAAGGCACAACAGAATTGTTGAGTGTGCCTTTTCTTCGAGATTGGTCATCTCAGCGCTTCCAGAAGCAGCCGTTTTTGTGTTCAACGGCGCCCAGAGTCCCTGTTGCTTTAACAAGGCACGCATCTTGATTTGCCATATACTGAAACTATTTCTCCCAGTAAATTTGTCGACCTTAACGTTAATACCACCAGACATCTTTCTCCCAGAACCGTATACGTGAACAATACCGTATTTGTGAACAGTGCATTCTTCTCCGGTGATGAACAGTAACTCCGCCTGAACAGTGTCGTCTTCTCCGACGAGCTTGAAAAAATTCCGGCGAAAATTTTAGAAAAAAACACAACAGCTTCAACCAAAGCTTTGATACTAGTTTGTTATAACGGAAGCAAGAAAGATGATAAACGTAAAGGGAAAAAAATATATGCATAAGAGAAATAGTTTATATTGATATTGAGGATAAACAGATTACAGATTTTTTCAGATGCATCGCAATCTTTACATGTATTTCTATTTATAGACACAATCTAATGGGTTAGGTGTGTTATGTGGTGTTAGGTATGGTAGGTGGTGCCGCCGGCGGCTACATAAGTCAAGTTCAAGGCATTCTAACAAAAACTATTCAAGAGGTCAAGAATCTTGTTCCAGAAATAATACAAAGCATAATGAACGCTGCAAGAGTAAGTGTAATTTTAATATGTTATATAAATGAGATTCGGATTAGCTACCGAACTTGAGAGGTTCTGCACTTTTTGGGGAAAGTGTTTTTCAAAAATTTTTTGTGCACGAATTATGTTCTCGCAGTTCTCTACTTCACATCAAAACATGATGTTATGTTTTTAGATAAGTAACATATATTCTTTACTTGGCTGACCAATACTAACAGGAAATCATCAAACTTGGAGCACGTAAAATTGTTATTCCTGGAAACCTTCCCATAGGTTGTTTGCCATCTTACTTGACCGTGTTCCAAGCTAATAGTTCTTTTGACCAGAACCATTGCCTGAGGGAGTACAATCAATTTTCAGTTTATTATAACTTGCATTTGAGAGTAACAATTGTAAAATTGCAGCTAGAGAACCCGAGTGTCACTATTGTTTATGGGAACCTCTATTTATAGCTTTTGAGCGGCTTTTCTCACGTGCTCTTTACCCAGGTTTGTTATGTGCAAATGATTTCTTTGTTTCTGATATGAGCTTGATTTCTACAAATATAACTTTTTACTGTTAGTTATTCAAAGGAATTCATTTTGATTGTGATAGGATTTGATCCCAATTCGTTGTTAAAAGCCTGTTGTGGAACTGGTGGTAATTATAATTTCGGATTTGCAACGTTTTGTGGAAGACCTGGAGTTCCAGTATGTTCAAATCGAAATCAATACATAAGCTGGGAGGGACGGACTTCATCTAACACAGCAGGCCAACATGTATATGGCAGACGATCTCATATCCAATCTGCCACTAATGCTAAGCTGTCCAGCCACTTAATTTAAACACTACATTCTTCAGTGGTTAAGGATTTGTTTACGGGATTTACGACAAGCTACTTGTTGCATAAATTCGAAACAAGTTACTTTTACGCACACATGCACCTAAGCATATAGTTAAATAAGATCTTTCAAGAGGATCCATCAATATTTGAAATTCAATACAAAAAACAGAGGATCTGTTTGTCTAATATGAAAATTGGCTAATTTCATTTGGTGAGATTCTTATTTCTGACTTTGTAAAGAGAAACAAATACAAAAAATAAATTAGTCGTCTGGTCAGGGAATATCAGTTCTTTCTACTAAATTGATACATTGAAATCGAGATGGAGATTGATCAACATTGATGATTTGATCACCATATAATACAGCACATTGAATAGATTCTTATGGTTGACCTTTTAATTAGCTAGCTTGGCTTGTCCACATGTTTAATTTCCTTTTCAGGTTGGGAATTTTGTTTTAAATTCAAACTGTTTCAACTTTCCTGTTCAAATGTGCACTCGGTGATTTTATACATGCCGTGCATGTAAATTGGAGTTTTAAAATGTATTTAGTTGATGAACATCAATTGGTGATTTACATAATACCATACAAATAAATTGAAGCTTTAAAATGTATTTATTTGGACACCATATGATACATATATTATACAAAAATTCCATTAATATGTAGTTCTTAGAGCATCTTTAACATTAATAGTTAAATTGATTGATTATAGTAATTTTTTAAAATTTTATTTAAGAAGAATTGTAAATACTCCAATGATATTAGTAATAACACTGGTCATGTATAATAATACCTAAAACGAATTTTGGTCAAACAAATATAGCCAATCAAATTTAATTATCTTATTCTTTTTGCTAAGGGGAATAGTGAGTTGGAGTGCTACAATTTTTACCTATTATCTAAAACATGTGTCACCTAGATAATTTAGATAAGGTTCCACACCAGTAGGGATGGCAACGGGTCGGATCGGACCAGATTTTTCAATATCCAAATCCAAAATTTTTGACCCGACCCGGACCCGAAAAAAACCCAAAAATTAAGACCCGAACCCGATCCAACGAATTTCGGATCGGATCGGATTTTACCCGAAACCCGAAAGTTTGGATCATATTAGATTTTATCCGAGACCCGAGACCCGTACCCGAATTACTAATAAAATTAAAATTAAATTAACAAAATTAAATTAAATCTCCGTGACTCCATTATATAAACTTACAACTCATTCAGACAAAAGTTCAACAAAATTGAAAGAAACCTAAATCTTAATACTAAAAGTGTAAATTGAATAAGAACTGAGAAAAGAGAAATTGACTATTTGACTATTAATAATAAAATGATATAATAAATAATAATTGACATTAAATGTATATAAATATAAATTAAAGAATTAAGAAAAGAGAAATTGACTCTTTGACTATTAATTGTAAATATTAATAATAAAACGATATAATAAATTATAATTTGCATTAAGTGTATTTAAATATTAATTAATAATAAAATGTATGTAAATTATGTATCACTTAATTTTATATATATATAATATATATATAATATATAATTATGTATCACTTAATTATATATATATATATATATATATATATATATATATATATATATATATATATATATATATATATATATATATATATAGGGTTTTTATCGGGTTCTGGGTTCGGATCGGATTTGGATCGGATTTCGGGTTGGGTATCGGTTCGAGATACCTAGGATCCAAATCCAGATCCAAACTCTTTCGGGTAAAAAAATAAGATCCAGATCCAAATCCAAAAAATTGGGTTCGGATAGATCCAAACGGCTCGGAACGGGTCGGGTATCCGTCGGGTCAGATTTTTCTGCCATCCCTACACACCAGTGGCTCTTAGAGTATCACCAAAGGTGTTGGTTAAAATGGTTAGTTTTATTTTAATATGGTAAAATAGGATTTGGAGTTTTACCATAGGGTGTAAACATAGCAAATAGTAGGGCTGAAAACGAATTAAATAATCCGAGTTCGATTCCAGATTTGACTTGTTAAAAATAAATATTATTCGTATTTGTACAATAAACGAGCGAATTCAAACCTTATTTTAAAATTCGAATGAATATCGAATCAAATCTCACCACTTCCGTTGTAGTTCATTTTTATACAAGATATCACGAAAAATTTAAAATGCTCGATAATGTGTTTATTATACGTATACAATTAAAATTCGTAAGTTTTGTATGTATTATATATTATATATTATAAATAATATATATATTTTTGAAGGGATAAATAATATATATATATATATATATATATATATATATATATATGCTTTTGTTCAAACAGAAACCAAAGTTAAAATAGAAACTAGAAATCACTATCTTCACACCCTATTTTACTATTTTTACACCATATTTTACTATCTCCACCCCTATATGACATCACCCACCCTCAACATGACATCATCATACCACCACCCACCCCCTATATGACCTTATCATTGTTGTGGAATAAAAACTAGGTTATCGAATTGAATTTAATACTAGGGTTCGTGAGCTTCGTGCTTTAATGGTTGTTCTTGCGTTCGAGACTAAACGGTCCTCACAAGATGCCTACGTATCTCTGTATTGCTAAAGAATCAGGCCAACGTAGTTCTGAGAATGAGGGGTCAGACCCTTATGTAGGTTGCGGGAGCCTTAGAATTATAGTAGGATTCGGAGACTTGGTGGGCAAGCCACCTCCTTAAGGAAGGTTCTAGACTCCTTTCTTGTAGGAATCAGTTTCCATGTTGAATTGGGTGCCTTGGAGGCTACTCCTAGCGATATTGTTTCCTTGTTTGACTCTTATTGCTGAGCTATTTATCTCCTCCAATATTAATTACGAATTTAATATTGAAATTAGGGGTTTGGGCCCCACGTTTGGACCATCATGGGTCTAATTAATGCAACATTAAATATGTCTTTAGGGCTTACTTCTAGCCCATATCATTTGCCCCCAACTTCTAGGAAAACTGATCAGGTTTTTCGTGAAGTTTTACTACCTTTTTCGAGACTTGGGTCAAGGTTTATCGTTTGTACACTAGTGTTTCACGAGTATCGTCTTTTGTGTAAAGCGTGGAGTGACTGACGCATTTACGACGATGTTAAACGACACTAAATGGCGTTAAACGAGGCTACACGGCGTTAATCAGCCTTAAACGACGTTTAAACAGCGTTAAACGACGTTAAACGGCATGAAACGGCACTAAACGGCGATAAACGGCGCTAATCGGCACTAAACAGCGTTAATTGGCACTAAACAGCGCTAACTGGTTCTAAACGGCACTAATCAACGCTAATCTTTAATTTCGGCTTTGTACTAATTTTCACGTTCAACACGTTAGGGTTGAAGTTAAGCATCAACTCGAGGACCCGGACTGAAATCAATCTTAGTCGGTTGAAAAGCTTGAGGACTCAGACCGAAAACTAGTCTCGGTCGGCTGGAGCAACAGGGGAGACCACGGTCGGCTCATCGTGGTTGGCCATAGCTCCATGCATAGGTCAGTCGGCCAATGGGGGTTGGTTGGTGGCCCATGCTTGCCTTTGTCGGCCATTCGTGGTCAGCTGACGGTTCGTTCGTGCCTCGGTCAGCCATCCGTGGTCGACTGATGCTTCGTGCATACCTCGATCGGCCATTCGTGGTCGGCTGGTGGTTTTCTCGGACCTCAGTTGGTTGACGCTTCCTTTGGAGCTCAGTCGGCTGACGACGATCGACCGTCTTCAGTTGGTCAAGTATTGAAAATCAGTCTTAGAACGTTGATTTTAAAACCTCAACGTAGAACACTGAATCACAACTTATTAATTTGGTCATTCGTGACTTTTAGGGAGATTACTCCTAAACATAGATTAGCATAGCTAATCCCATGATTAAAGCTAATTTCTTCACTAAGCGTAATCAGCTTATGAAAATCATCTGCTTGTAACTTCATCAGATACATTTGCCTTTTCTTCCCTGACTCTTACGAATTATAACAATTCTTTCGTATAAAATGGATAGTTTCTGTCCTTTTTCATCTATAAACGATAGATGACCTGTAAACACGAATCAGGCAGTGTTTCAACCTGACGTAGCAGGTCATGCCTCTTCTATAAAAGAGGGGAAGTAGCTTTCATTTCATTTCACTTCTTCACTTCTCAAAGTTTTCAAGTTCTTAAGCTCTGTAGTTTTCTACCTCGTGTTGAAGTTTGAGATCAAGTTTCAAGTTCAAGATTAAGTTTCAAGATCAAGATGTCTGAAGGCAACCGTGCAACTGCTCCCCCTGTCTCCATGATGGAAGCAATGGCTAAAAGGAGCAAGATGATGACCGCCAAAGGTATGGAACAAATAAAACCCCCTTCATATGTTGAACATCGGTTTGAATCCTTGCTAGATCTGTTAAACATTATGGGGGAAACATTCCCTAGCAACTCGAGTTTAGATGCCTTCCATAGTCCTTGTAAGTTGAAGGAGTATGATGTTAAGAAGATCATAAAGACATACAGTTTTCTAAGTGCTATCAAGGTTCATCTTCCAAGCCCAACCGACAGAACCTGTAACTGGCATCCCGAGAGGATCTGTGTCAATAGGAATGCCCTTGAAGCAGGGTTCAGATTCATCCTTTTATTAACAGATTGCTGGCTGAGCTTCAAGTCCATGCTTGTTAGCTGTACCCCAACGCATGGAGGTTCATCTGTATTTTCATAATAAGATGCCGGGAGTTAGGCATCCCATTGAGTACTACAATGTTCTAGAGTATTTTCTTGATCAAGAACTCTTCTGATTGCAAGAAAGGGTGGATCATTCTTCAGCGTCGATCCAAGCTTCCATACATGGTGAACTCTTTTTCCTTTCCAGATTCTCACCACTCTTGGGAGAGGGAGTTTGTAATCCTTGAGTGTGAAGGTGGCGATTGGGGTAACTTCTTTGTGAAGAGGTTTGGATCCGTGGAAGATAGTTCACGCTTCGTGTGTGAACTTAGTGATTCAGAATTACTAAACCGAGATAAGCTCATCGCGGATGATGGTCGCACCCATTACAAGACTTTCCTAAACGAAAAGAAACTTATTGAAGCTGGCCTCAGCTTTGTTTCTTTTGAGGGTAATTTTCTTTATTGGCTATTTTGAACTCTGTTTTTCTTATTCTGATATTTTTCCTCTTTGCTTTTCAGCTGCTGAGGAGTTGGATAGTCATCCCGAGAATCAGCCAACCGTGACTAAAAGAATGAAGAAGAAGGCTGAGCCATTGCCGAATCCTTCCAGACCTCGTGTTCCTCATTTCTTGGAGATCTGCTCTCATGGTGGGAAAAGGTCCCGAAATGCTGACAGGGATGTCAGGACCCCCTTCATTCCATCCTGGGGGATCTGCGAATAAGACTCTGTCCTGGGAGATCCTCATCTAGCCTTGGATTGGTCAACCTTTCAATCACTCCTCCCGATCTTGTGACTTTGAATGCGGGCGACAAAATGGAAGAATCTGAGCTCATGGGGGCTCAAGCTATGTATCAGGTATGACACTCCCTCTTGGGGGTTCGGTGTTCTTATTAATCTTGACTTAATAAATGCCTTGTGTCTATCAGCTTCCCTATTGCAGGCCAATGCTTATTTTCAGGCTGTTTCTCGTCAAGGCCGGGCCTTTAGAGATGAGAATGTAACTTTGAAGAGTGACCAGGCAAGGTTCAAGGAAGAAGCCCTAGACTTGGAATCCAGGATTGTTCGTGCTGAGGCGGATGCTCTATCTTATCAAAAGAAACTTATTTCTCTAGCCAGAAAGAAAGCATCTGATGCTGATAAGGTGATCGAGGCCTATCAAGTTCATGGAACATGGATGACCATGACGATGAGGTACGCCCCTTTAATATGTCTGTCGGTTTGGACAAGGCTATCAATGCTGTGAGCTACAGGCATCCTTCTGTTGTTATCCCGACGGACTTTCCTTGCCCTGACTGGGCTGCTGGTGGTGGAAACCGGGTTGATCATGCTTCTGGTTCGGGAACCAAGGCTGTTCATCAGACATCGGGCTCTGGCTCTCGAAGAGGCCCTCGACACTCCAAGTGAGCTGCCCAGGTTGTTAGCCAAGATTCATCTTCCTCAGGCTCTCGCGGGAGGAAGCCCATGCCAGCGAGGAGGGATGGGATGATTCGTCAGCCAATCCCGGGCAAGAGGAGGCTTTGAAATGAAGCAAGCCCTCCTTCTATCTCCTCCTCCTCCAAAGAAGAAGAAGAAGAGGTCGAGAGGAATGGGGCACAACCAACAGTGGTGGCAGCCGAAGATGATAGCGGCTTTGATGATGATTCGGACGAGGAGGGTTCTAACGAGGAAGGGAGTTCTGAGGATGCTCCACAGGAGTAGGTAGCCTTACATGGCCTTGTTAGCCGCTTGTGGCTTTATCTTTCGCTCAAGGTCCTTCGGGACTTATCTTTTATTTGGTTCTGTAACTTAAACTTTAACATTAGCCCTTCGGGGCACTTTTATTTATGCATATGTTTTCCTTTATTCATACGTTCTTTCATTTTCGGTACTTGGTCATTCTAGACTTACACTCAACGGGTGCTTGGTACATAATTAAAATCACAGAATCATAGAATGGAAAACAAACTTGCATTAATAGTCGGAATGGGTTCAACCCTTACATAAATAACTACTATCCTACTCGGGGTAATAAGCCTTGGAATGGTTTCATTGAACCTTATTTCTACTTCTCTTAATAAATAGATAAAAATCTAAGTCCTTGATAAGATGGTTCAAACGTAATAAATCTTTAGGTTCAAGGCATGCCAAGTGCGAGGCACCTCGTTCCCGTCCAGTGTCTCCAACTTGTAGGATCCTCGTCCTAGTGTCATCCTGACTCGATACGGCCCTTCCCAGCTGGGGGCTAGCTTCCCTTTCTGGCCAACTCCGGAGGCCTCTATCTTTCTTAGAACCAAGTCGCCTTGTCGAAAGAACCTCTCCTTAACCCTTTGGTTGTAATGGTAAGACGCCCTCCTCTGATGCTCCGCATTCCTGGAAATTGCTTCATCCCTGACCTCATCAATCAGATCGAGGGTAAGCCTCATGCCTTCTTCATTAGTCTCTGGTTCATATGCCTCAATTCCCAGTGAAGCATGCATAATCTCTAAGGGCACAAATACCTCAGCTCCGTAAGCCAGCAAGAACGGGGTTGCTCTAGTTGTCACTTTACAAGTGGTGCGATACGCCTAAAGTATAGGTAGCAACTAATCCACCCAAGTGTTCCTTGAGCGTTCGACCCTCTTTTTTAGTCCATCAAGGATAATCTTGCTACCTCTGCCTGTCTATTAGCTTGAGGGTGAGACGCTGAAGTAAAGCGAAGCTCTATAGCATTCTCCTCGCAGTACTTCTTGAACTCTTCATTGTTGAACTGTGTCCCATTGTCTGTCACAAGGATTCGCGGGATTCCGTATCTGTAAATTATGCTTTCCCAAAAGAACTGAGAGTTGCTTGGTGGTTATCTTGGTTAAAGGTTTAGCCTCAATCCACTTACTGAAGTAGTCAATAGCTACTATCAGAAACTTTCTTTGTGTTGAGGCTACGGGGAAAGGTCCGAGTATATCTATTCCCCACATTGCGAACGGGATAGGAGAGTTAATCGAGGTTAACATCTCCGGTGGCTGCCTTACAATCGGAGCGTGCTTCTGGCACCTGTCACACCACTTGACATAATTCTGTGCATCGGCCAACATCTCAGGCCTATAGAATCCCAGACGAGTGATCTTATGAGCTAGGGCTCTGCCCTCCAAGTGCTGCCAACAGATCCCTTCATGAGCTTCCTCTAACGCTTACTTTGCCTCCTGGGGCCTCAAACATCTCAGATATGGGATGACGAAAGACCTTTTTTAAATGATGCCCTCAATCAAGGCATACCTCAATGCTCTCACCGACAGCTTTCGTGCATCCTAGGCATTGTCAGGGAGCCATCTAGTTTCTAGGTGAGCTTTGATTGGATCTATCCAACAGCTCCCTACATCAATTGGTGCCACTAATTTCGAGTTGATGGCCGGGGCCTTCAAGACCTAGAAGTAAGCACTCCTTTCCTAGTTCTCTATCTCCGAAGAAGCGAACTTGGACAGGGCATCAGCCTTAATGTTCTCTTCTCTCAAAATGTGATCTACATAGCACTCATCAAACTTAGTCATGATAGCTTTCATAACTCTTAAATATTTTGTCATAGTTTCATCCTTGGCTTCAAACTCACCGTTCACTTGCGAGACTACCATTCTTGAGTCTCCACAAATTTTAAGGTTCTTGACCCTCATGATTTTGGCCAAGCCCAATCCGGCTATCAAGGCTTCATATTCGGTTTCATTGTTGGTTGTTGGGAAGTCCAACTTCAAAGCATACTCAACTGAGAACCCATCGGGGCTTTGCAAAACCATTCCTGCACCACTAGATTTTGTTTTTGATGCCCCATCAAAATAGAGCACCAAACATTCCTTCTGATCAGGTAACAGCTCTTCATCTTTATCCTTACCTTTAGGGGTGGGTACTATCTCCTACCCCCCGACTTCTTGGTTGCCAGTGGTACATTCAACCATGAAGTCAGCCAATGACTGAGCCTTAATCGATGTTCGAGGCTTGTATGTGATATCAAATTCTCCAAGTTCGATTTCCCACTTGATTAGCCTTCCACTGGCCTTCGGCCTATGCAGAATATTTCTCAATTGTTGGTCCGTCAGGACTTCGATCTTGTGCGACTGGAAGTATGGTTGTAGCTTCCTTGAAGCTGTTATCAATGCTAAAGCAAACTTCTCAATAGGAGAGTAATTTAATTCGGCTTCGTGCAACACCTTGCTCACATAGTAGATAGGTTTCTGAACATTGTTCTCTTCTCGGATGAGTACAGCACTCAGGGCTTGTTCGGACATAGCCAGGTACAGATATAAGGTCTCCGTAGGACTAGGTTTGGCTAAAAATGGGGCTTCAGTCATATACTTCTTCAACTGTTCAAAGGCCTCTTGGCTCTCAGTAGTCCACTCGAAATTTTTCACCTTCTTCAAAGCTTGGAAGAAGGGCAAACACTTGTCCCCGGACTTAGAGATAAATCTCCCCAAGGCTGCTACTCTGCCCGTTAGCTTCTGTACATCTCGTATAGAACCGGGGGGGGTTGCATGTCTAAAATCGCCTTGATCTTATCGGTGTTGGCTTCTATTCCTTGATTTGAAACCATCAAACCCAAAAATTATCCTGATCCAACGCCAAAGGCACAATTGGCTGGATTCAACATCATTTTATGGTGTCTCAGCACTTCAAATGCCTCTCTGAGGTGCTTAATATGGTCTGCCTTGATTAGGCTTTTGACCAACATGTCATCAACATAGACCTCCATGGTTTTCCCAATCAGATGGGCGAACATCTTATTTACCAATCGCTGATAAGTGGCTCCTGCATTCTTTAGATCAAAAGCCATAACAAGATAACAGAAAACACCAAAGTCAGTTATGAAAGATACCTTTGGGATGTCATCCTTATGCATCTTAATCTGATTGTAGCCGCTGAAACCATCCATGAAACTCAACATCTCATGCCCAGCAGTGACATCTATCAGCGTGTCAATCCTTGGTAGAGGGAAATAATCCTTAGGACATGCATCATTCAAGTCAGTGAAGTCTATACACATCCTCCACTTTCCATTCGCCTTCTTGACCATCACAGGATTAGCCAACCACTCGGGGAACTGAATCTCTTCAATGAATCCAGCCTCTAGGAGCTTGTCAACTTCTTGCTTAATGGCTTCTTGCCTTTCAAGAGCGAAATTTCTCTTCTTCTGTTTTATCGTCTTCTGCATTGGATCGACATTCAGCTTGTGAGTTATGAGTTGGGGATCAATCCCTGGCATGTCGGCCGCTGTCCAAGTAAACACATCACTGTTTTCTTGTAAGAAAGTCGTCAACCTGCCCTTCAAGGGTTCCTTCAAAGAAGCTCCAATAAACGTAACCTTTTTGGGGTCCCCGAGATTTAGAGGTATAGGAACCAAATCTTTTACCGGCTTGCCTCAGTGTTCATCATCTCCTTGGACATCCATGTCTTCAATCGGAAGGACCTGCCCCCCGACTCCATCGGCTCTTAAAGCAGCTACATAGAAACTTCTAGCCATTTTCTGATCTTCTGTCTGTTCTCCAACACCATTACGAGTTGGAAACTTAATCTTCATGTGATAAGTAGAGGCCACAGCCTTAAATGCATGAAGCCCAGTCCTTCCCAGGATCGCATTATATGTCGAGGCTGCCTTGATTACTAAGAAATTCAGCATCTGAGTAGCCTCCTTAGGTTCCTGCCCAATGGTCACAGGCAGCTGAATGGTTCCTTCAACCTTGGATTCAACTCCATTAAATCCATAGATAGTCATGTTGGTGGGGGTCAGCTGAGACTCATTATATCCCATCTTTACAAACGCATCGTGAAACAAGATATTAACAGAAGCTCCGTTGTCTATCAAGACTCGTTTTACTTCTGAGTTTCAAATCATAGGAGTTA
This sequence comes from Saposhnikovia divaricata, assembly GCA_036435485.1. NCBI lineage: Eukaryota > Viridiplantae > Streptophyta > Magnoliopsida > Apiales > Apiaceae > Saposhnikovia > Saposhnikovia divaricata. Next base: position 120,695,346 of record CM071599.1, on the reverse strand, counting down.
TGACCAACGGGTCGTCATGGGGGAACTTTACCCCTTCCAGGTCTGCATCATCAAAACCAATCACTAGCTCAGTTTTCGCATGTTTCGGGGCCTCTCCCACGATGTGCATCACTTCTCTGGCATAAGTCTTTCGAGAGTTCCTTGTCGTGCTGGCCGCTGTCGGGCCTCCCCATATCATATTGATAACCGGCCCTCGGGGCTGTGGGTTACGATCACGGTCATTATCCCTACGATCACTGTTCTTTCTGTCAAAATCCCTTCTTTGATTTCCACGTTCTTCACCCTTCGTGAAATGGCTTAGTTTCCTTCTTCGGATCAAGAATTCAATCTCATCCTTGAGTTGTCTACAATCGTCGGTGTCATGCCCCACATCTTTGTGAAACCTGCAATACTGATCCTTGTTTTGCTTCAAGGGGTCACCCCTGAGTGGCTTCGGCCATTGGAAGTCCTTATCCTTCTCGATCTCTAACAAAATCTGACTCCTAGGAGCATTAAACCTTGCATATTCAGAAAATCTTGGTCCCAGACTCTTCTTAGGTGTAAAGTCAGGGTCTTTGCTAGTCCGGGGATATTTGTCCCTAGCATCGTACTCTTGCTCTTGTTTTCGCTTCTTAGAGTCGTTATTGTTCCCTACTGTGGCCTCTTTCTTCATGCTATCCTCAGCTTTAATATACTTATCAGCCCTTCATTGTAGCTCAGCCATATTCTCAGGAGGATGCTTTGCCAATGACCTCTTAAAGAAAAGATCAGTAGTTTCATGCTCCAGGGCTACCATGGCCACCTTGTTCTCCAAGTCAGTGATATTCAATGTTTTCTTAGTGAATCGCTTGAGGTAATCCCTCAAATTCTCATTCTTTCCTTGCACCACATACATAAGAGATGCAGAGCTTTTCTCATGAGTTCTTCCGCTTATAAATTGGTTGACAAAAGTGGCACTTAACTCCTTAAAGGAGCCAATCGAATTTGCAGGTAATCGGCTATACCATCTTCGAGCCATGCCCGACAGGGTTTGAGGAAATGCCCTACACTTAAGAGCATCACTTGTAGGCTACAGCAACGGTGCGTTTGAGAATGTTCTGACATGATTTTCGGGATCACCCGTTCCATCATAAGCCTTAATTGTCGGAATCTTGAACTTCATGGAAATACGAGCATTCATCACCTCCTCAGTAAACGGGGGTATGGGATCATCAGGATCTCCAAGAGGCATTAGATCTATGGAGTTTCCCTTGGGGGTTTCCGCCCTTGTTGTTCTTCCAGTAGGGGCATCAGCCCTTCGCTGCCTCCTTGAAGACCTTTCCAAATCAATAAGAGAATCTCTCCTGTAGTAGGGGAAGGTCGATTTTGGCTCACCTGCTCTCTTGCCATGTCGTCTTTTAGTTTTAAGATCTCGGCCTCATGAGCCCTTATCCTCTCAGCAGTTGTCAAAGGGGGTCCATTATGGATAGTTTGTGTCCTCCTTCGAGGTTCTCTGCTAGCGCGTCGCCTCCTTGGGGCTTCATCATGATCGTCGTCCTCAGATGACGAGTCATCAGTATAGGGGCCAGAGTAGTCATCATATTCCTGATCTCGGCCCAACCCCCTATTATAAAGAGGATCCCGAATTAGCAAGGCATGACCGCTTGTTACAACGGCTCGAGTTGCAGAAGGGTAGTTAGGTAGACCATATATCGGGTTATATTTGTGAGGAGATTCGTGGTATGGATCCGTACCCCTAGGGGTAGCGTGCGATTCACGTTATCAAGAGGAGAAACCACCATCTTGTAATAACCCGGATTTTTCAAGAAATGATTTATTATTATTTCAATAATAATAATGTTTTTTTTCCCTAAAATGAGGAGGAATTTTTTTTTTATTTAATTATTTTCGATTAAGTGGAACCGGGACCCTTTTTAAAATTTTATGGACCGAGTAGATATCTCGAGTCAATAAATTATTTGGATAAAGATTTAATTTTGGAGTGTGGAATTATTCAGTAGAGATTTTATTTTAAATTATTGAATAAGTTGGCTATTTTAAAACCCTTAGAAAATGATTATTTTAATTATTTGAGGATTTGTAGAAATTGCTCGATTAATATATAAAATCCAGAATTCACGATTTTACTAAAGCAATAATATTGGTGGTATTTTATAAAGCTTTGTAAATTGTGATTTATGAATCATAAGTATTATTTTTATGAATTGTTTTTGTAAATTATTATTAATTTGTAAAATGCATATCAATTTAGAAAATTCAGATTTAATTCTAATTCTTTCTCCAAAAGTCTTTAAAAAATATTCTAGTATTTAATTATGGTAGAAATTTTATTTTTACAAATTAAAGTTATTAGTTTAAAATATTATTTAGAGGGTATAGTGATTAAATGTAGTGTTTTAATTGTTATTGGGCCAAGCCCATTAGAGTAAAAAACAAGCCACACAGCACACATATACACACAATACACGTATACACCCTCACTACCACACACACAGAAAGAAAACAAATCGGGGAAGGGGGAGAGATCAGATCGGGAAAAGAAGAAAAAAAGAACAGGAGGAGAAAACAATTTGGGAGAGGAGAAAAATGAGGAAGAAATGAAGAGAGAAGAAGGAGAGTGGAGGAGGTAGGTCGGGGAAAAAGACAGATGGAGGACAGGGGGGCGGCGTCACCGACGTGGTGGAGATGGCGTGCGGTTGCGCGCAGCAGCATCGGAGGCGCAGAGAGAGAGAGAGAGAGAGAGAGAGAGAGAGAGAGAGAGAGAGAGAGAGAGAGAGAGAGAGAGAGAGAGATGGTGGAGATTTTCGGTGGCTTGATTTTTCGGTGGGTCCGATTGGAAACAAAAATGGTATAATTTCGTGTTTTATTTATTTAATTTTCGTATTATATTAATTGTAAATTTCAATAGAATTTAATTGTAGTAACTTAATTAGTTTAGTGTTGTAAATTTAATTAGATTTAAATTTTGAGTTTAATGGGGTAATTGTAGTAGTTAGATTAATGTGGTAAATTAGGAATATTGTGAATTTTCGAGATTCAATTCGGAAAGTATGTTGGTAATTATAATCGTGAGTTTAATTACGAGTCCAATTAAATGTTCGAGTTAATAATTGTTAATTGTTAATTGTTAAATTGTTAGTTGCTAATTGGAATTATGAGATTAATTGTGGTCTCGTTAATATTCGAGCTTAATAGTCGGAGTGGATGGTAGATTTAAAGATTATTATGATTCGTTTTAAATGAATAAAATGATTCAGTGGTTATATGGAATTGCTATGCTTAATTGATTAAATGATAATCGAGTTAGTCAACAATCGAGTTTGACCATAGTATTTGATAAATGTCTTATATGCGAGAATTAAATTTAATCGAGTCGATAATTAAGGTTTATGTGACTTACTTGTAATATGTGGTCATCAATAAATGTTTACGTGCTAAGTGCTATAAGTCGAGTCGTGGTATTTGATGGCTTTACTAATTATGAATGTTATATGTTAAATGTTAGAATTTTATAATAATTAGAACTGTGCTAGGGGTTATGAGAAGATCACAAGTTTTTAAATGTCAATATTTAAAGGACTTGTGTAATTCTTTTCGACTAATCCCTAGGGCTTACGAATATCCATGATTAGCTATCACGGGTATAATTGATATACTTGAGTGGTGTGATCATCGATATAGCGTAAGTAATAGTTAGTGCTAGGAGTTGTTCCCTAGGGCTTACGAACATCAATGATTGATTGTCACGTGTATCATTAAAATACGTGAGAAATACGATCATTGGTGTAGCGTAAGTAGTAGTGTAATATAAATCGTTATGTGCTATGTGCCGCATGTCAGGGCGGATACTTTCTTATGTGTTTATTTTATGTTGCTGCAAGTTGAGGCAGCTTTATTTTTGCTAAAACAGGGTTGTATTGTATTTGAGGGGCTGTGCCCATAGTCCGATAAACGAATACTTCATGCCGAAATTTTCTGAAAATCCCCTGCGATTAATTATATTTAATTTATTAAATTTCCGTGGTCTAGAGGCATGAAGTGGATGTTAGCTGATTATGTGTATATGTGTTAAGTGGTTGATTTGAGGATTAATTGTTGTCTCGAAGATTTATGTGCTAAGTTAAGTATTAAAAATGGTATTGAGGATCAATGATGCTTTGAGGATTAATTATATATTAAATTGGTTTAAGTCTATTAAATGGATATAAATGTGTTATGTGCATTAAGTGGTATTAGAATTGTTAACTATGGGGAAGACGCCTATAGTTTTTCTTTAAGTGACTTAGTAGTAACTCTGAGTCGGGACTACTCGAGATACGAGGGAGGACTGACACGTACTCGTAACCATTTCAGTACTATTAGGGCGTAATCAAATTGGAGCGACGTGCATCCAAAAAGGAAGATCGAGACGTCAGGTAAGGGCCATGGAATTGCTTGGACGAGGTGCGAAGGATTTGCCCGCGGTTTCTATTTTCTGCTAAGGACCAGAGGCAAGTTTACTATGCATACTCTATTGTTCAGAGTATATTTATTTTAAATATATGAAATGTGTTAAATAAGTTTTCAATCCGTAATCGCTAGTTTTCCAACCTTGTACTTCTTCTTCCAAATCATTGTATTCCTGGCTTTGCCAACAATATTAAATTCTGCTCGTGTAATAACCAAAACCCCATGGCTTATAATACTGTTGACGGGCAGTGATATTTTTATGGCTCTATATCTTGATTTATACGGTATATATATATATATCTATAAACTTTTCGTACTATGGTAGTGGACTATATGTTATGAGGTATGTATTTATGTATCGGAATAAGAGAGGCTCAGAGGGTAGAGCATGTAGTGAGTTTTAGAACTTAGCCGCGTGTCGGGGCTATTTTGTATTGTATGTTTTCGAAAACCCGGGCAAAGCTTTTAAAAAGAATTTCGCAATAATTAACCTAAAGGCAACATCACCAATAAACCAGTGTTTATTTAATTAATAGATGCTTCTGAAAGCATTCACTAATTAAATAAACCTCATTCACCTAATTAAATTTATTTAATTAGATGAATATCGCTTTCAAAACGCTTTCTTAAAACCACTTTGTCCCGGAGAAATAATAAAATAATTTAACGGAGTGATTCTATCTAGTATATTATTTATCGGAGATAGTTTATTTTCAATACGGATTAAAGATATTCCAATGGTTACAAATTGGTTATTTTCAGCTTAAAACAACTAGATTGATATCGATATATGTTATTTGAATGGTTATTTAAATTGATGAATATTAATTATAATATTCATTAACAAAAAGAGAGAAAGAGAAAAAGGATTTTCAGGCTTATTAATTATTTCTTACTGGCCGAGAGTCAGTAGTAGTTATTTGATAAAGTGGCTAAAGTTTGGAGACTGCCGGAGAGATTGTGTCTTGATTTTTTTTATTAGAAACATTCCAAGAGTTGTATTTGGGTGTTTGGAGGTTATCAAATATTTCAGTATTAATAGTAAATATTATTTGAATATTATTTAATAAATGAATATTATTTTGAGTACTCTTTTAAAAAGGGATTATTGAATATTTATTATTTGTTACATATTAGTCAAATATTTATTAAATACTTTGAGTGTTCTGAAGATTATAAAACACTATTCAAAGGATGCCTAAGGACTTTCATAATCATTTAAAATATTATATTTTGATTCTATCTCGGTAAGTTACTTTTCAAGAACTCATATATATATGGAATTACCCTGTTGTGTTACAAGCTTTATGCGTACCATTTTCCATATGTGAACACAAAACCCTGTGTCGGGATTGATATAAGTATAAGTGTATACCTGTACTCGAACTCTTTCGAACTCAAAATATTTTCGAAAACCCCGGTCTGGTTTTACTTCCTTGCACATTTTTCAAGAATTATCGGTCGACTGATGTCGGACCTCAACTACTCGATTTTCAATCAAAACAAGTTTTGAAAGAAAAAGAAAAAGGGGACTCTGGCAGGTGTGGGAATCGTTGACGAATGATTCCCGGGATGTGTAAGCGGCCGTGAGCCAGGCGGTCCATCAATTATTATTCCGGCCCAGGTATTGCCGAGGATGATTACGGATGTAGTTTTCATCGAGGGTGATTACGGATGTAGTTTTCACCCGGGGATAGTTACGGATGTAGTTTCTATCCTTCTACCGGTAGAGAAGACCCGCGGATTATTGGACTTGGATGTGGCGACTGATCATCGTCAATCCTTGTCAGGTTTTTATGTTCTCTTTAAGTCCCATCCTCCACTTTGGAAAAATACTCAAACACTGCTTCTTGGGCCTAAGTGCCAAGTTGCCGATAGTGTTGTTTTCAATTATGAAAGTTGATGATGAATTCATGCAGTATCTAGAACTGCAAGAATATTCTAACAATAATGGCACGTGGTTGTGCACTTTTGCAATTATTCAAAAGATGAAAGATGGTTCATCGGTTTTTGATGTCAAGTCTCGAATGTTTTGCTTCAAGAGCTTTGACTCGCTTCCTATCAGTTATTTCTGAGTTTAGATTTATCAAGTGGTTAAAGAACTTGTACCCGGTACATGATGTTGATCTGTAAGGTGTTTGATGGAAATGACCTACTTATATGTATATACTTTCAGACTTGAGAAATACTAAAAATGAAACCTTCTAATGGTTTGGTTTGTATACGATGATAAACAACTGTCTTAGCAGTATATTGAACTGCGTAATTTGAAAAGCTTTCTAAAAGATTCGCAATACTGTAGTGTATACTATTTCGCTAAGATATGAGGATTACTATGGTTATTATAAACTTATCTGTTCATTGGATGTTGCGTTAAACGTCATATTTTCCTTATTGAAGTTTCATAGTTATAAATGTTTCGGAAATGATGTTAAGTATTGTTGGATTTTAAAACCCCTGTGTATACTGGATTATATACTGTTAACTCTATTAATACTTGCTGGGCAATTCTTCCGCTCATACTTGTTTGTTTTAAATATTAACCTTTCAGAGAAAGGTAGGCGGATGATGCTTATATGCATAGCTCGGAAGAAGCAGGTAGTATGCCCTTATGAAGACGATATGATCCAGAAAATCTATAGCTGGAGTAAGTTATATGTAATCATATTGATTTGTAATAATTATATTACTTTGTGCAGGATAGCACTAGTTGCTGGTGTACTTCTCATCGAAGCTATACTAGTAGTATAGGATTTGTAATACACGATGTGATGTAATTGAATGGCTGTAATGAATCGAGTAATGTAAGGATTTTAGTTCTTGTTTCTAGCCCTATAGCCCAAAAGATGCTTGGCAGTTGGGGTCTCAATTGTTGTATTTCTGTTAGTAAGTGACTACAAATGGTTTAATATTGATAAACAGGTGATTTGTTATTGAGGATTTCCGCGTGACGACCAAATCCCTGACCCCGGATTTGGGGTGTTATAGAAATGGTATCAGAGCTTAGGTTATAGTAAACTAGAAACGAGAGTGTGTAGGAGTGTGTATAGTTATGTGAGAACGTCAGAACTCATGTAGAGTTCATGTTGGACTATCGGATATAGTACCAATGATTAAGTTAAGATTGGAATGCTATGCTGAGGAATATGTTGAGATAGACTTCACTTTTTGTGATGATGGATGTCTACTAAAGAATTCTCAGAGATAAGTATTGGTCGGCAGGGGCATAGATCGCCCGAGGTATGAATTTAAGATGATTTTAGGGGATTCATTGAAACAGTTATGTATTCTTCGAACTATAGGAAATCTTAATATGATGATGAAGGATGGAAAGTTGGCATCTAGTATTGTGGCAAGGATGTGTTGAGAACGTACTCATGCTGTTAAAATTTCGAAGAAGGAAGTAAAACAAGATCACTATGAAAGATTAGTAGTCGAAGTTGCGGATGTTTAAACCCTCTCGAGCTTAATAGAGTTTGAGGTAATATTATGAATGGATTGGTGTACAGACACCGATTGTTTCAATTGATTATAGAAGTAAAATGGTGAAGATGAAATTGGTCAATAAAGATGAAATGTTTTAAGAATGAAGACGGACTGAGAAAGTCTGAGAAAGACTAGTACGAAGGCTGTTATGCCAAAGAGAAATAAGCTTAAGTAGCACATGGAATTGTCATGAGGACAGGAACATGTGGTATAAAGATGGTTATAATGGTGACTGGATCTAAGTAGGTATTTTCTAGCAATGATCCGGAATATCGTCCGTTCGACATGTGGAATTCGTCGTCGCTATGGGCGACACCGTATCGAAGTCTTCTCAAAGAAAAGAACGCTTGCGTGAGATGCTTGCACCGAGTCGAATAGAACTCCTTAAGATTGTAAAGGTCGATGGTTGAATCTTTAGCGACTATTACGAGTCGACGATGACGTCAGCTATCGAGCACCATAGGGTGTGCGTGGAAAAGAAGATCGTTAGAATCGAACGATTACCCGTCAGAGGAGCCGATATAAAAAGGCATCCGTAGAGACTTTGGCAGTACCCTTCCCATTTTGGAATCATTTTGATTACCTCCCCAATCTGAATTATTTCATATCTCCCCATTTGCAAATTATGTTTATTACCTCCCCAATCTATGAATTATTTGACACCTCCCCGTGCATAAATTATTTTGATTACCCCCTAATCTATGACCTATCTTGACATCTCTCCAAGAGAGAATTTTTAACAAAGAATACATTCCCTCCTCGAAGTTATTCTTTAATACTTGTGTTAAGCCATATTTAATTTCGATTGTGCCAGAAGCTGTCATTATTCCTACTTTCAAGTTTCTGAAGTCCTGATGAATGAGGATATTTCAAACTTCCACTTTCCTCCAATAGTGGATGATTCTATGGTGGTACAGCTAGCACCACTTGCTTGTTTAATACCAGTATCTTTCTGGTTATCCTTTTCTTTGGAAATCACACCTTTGGAATCCGTTCAATTCAACTCCAAGGTGTCCCTTTGAGAATTAATTGTCAAAATACGATAATTATTAACTTGACTTTGGATTGCTTTCATACTTCTCAAGTCCACTGAGACGAACAACCCTATATACATAGGGGCCACAAGGACTTTCTGTCTGCGTGATAGAAGTCTGACGGGACGCCGTCACTTGTGAGTTGTGAAATACAAGAAGGCTAATTACCTTTAGTAATGTCTTAACTGAGACACGCAACGTGAGTTCTTATGATCATATTGATCTCTCGGTAAATTTTCTTATCTCAAATAAGGTTTGCTTTAACACTCTTAACCTTATGATCACCAGTGTGTGGCAATAGCCTTAATATGACAGCTACCTTTTCAAAGCTCCATAATTCTAGTTGTCCCTAGTGAATTTCAAGGGGATGCCAACCAGGTCGGCCAAGTCAAAATTCGTCGATAGAAATTTGATTCGAATGGAATCGCCTATAACAAGAGCGGATCCCCAAGACGAATAGAATATCAGTGGCATACCAATGGTATTAGTTTAGTCTCTCTCTCAAGGATGTTATGTTAATGAAATCAGTGAACTCTCTCTCAAGGATAGTACGATAATGGAAAGTTGGTCGAGATATATGTGTGAAAGGAATAACGTGGTAAGACTCAATTGATAACTGTGTCAAATAGAGATCCTATGGTTGGATTGAGGTTTCGGATAAGTTGTTTACGAATGGACACTTTCCGGTTTGGCAGAATAAATGTTGATGATGAAAGAGTTAAGGAATCCCAGTAGTGGCCTTAGCTGATTCCGTGGACGGAATCCTTTTAAGGAGGGTAGACTGTAATAACCCGGATTTTTCAAGAAATGATTTATTATTATTTCAATAATAATAATGTTTTTTTTCCTAAAATGAGGAGGAATTTTTTTTTTATTTAATTATTTTCGGTTAAGTGGAACCGAGACCCTTTTTAAAATTTTATGGACCGAGTAGATATCTCGAGTCAATAAATTATTTGGATAAAGATTTAATTTTGGAGTGTGGAATTATTCAGTAGAGATTTTATTTTAAATTATTGAATAAGTTGGATATTTTAAAACCCTTAGAAAATGATTATTTTAATTATTTGAGGATTTGTAGAAATTGCTCGATTAATATATAAAATCGAGAATTCACGATTTTACTAAAGCAATAATATTGGTGGTATTTTATAAAGCTTTGTAAATTGTGATTTATGAATCATAAGTATTATTTTTATGAATTGTTTTTATAAATTATTATTAATTTGTAAAATGCATATCAATTTAGAAAATTCAGATTTAATTCTATTTCTTTCTCCAAAAGTCTTTAAAAAATATTCTAGTATTTAATTATGCTAGAAATTTTATTTTTACAAATTAAAGTTATTAGTTTAAAATATTATTTAGAGGGTATAGTGATTAAATGTAGTGTTTTAATTGTTATTGGGCCAAGCCCATTAGAGTAAAAAACAAGCCACACAGCACACATATACACACAATACACGTATACACCCTCACTACCACACACGCAGAAAGAAAACAAATCGGGGAAGGGGGAGAGATCAGATCGGGAAAAGAAGAAAAAAAGAACAGGAGGAGAAAACAATTTTGGAGAGGAGAAAAATGAGGAAGAAATGAAGAGAGAAGAAGGAGAGTGGAGGAGGCAGGTCGGGGAAAAAGACAGATGGAGGACAGGGCGGGCGGCGTCGCCGCCGTGGTGGAGATGGCGTGCGGTGGAGCGCAGCAGCATCGGAGGCGCAGAGAGAGAGAGAGAGAGAGAGAGAGAGAGAGAGAGAGAGAGAGATGGTGGAGATTTTCGGTGGCTTGATTTTCCGGTGGGTCCGATTGGAAACAAAAATGGTATAATTTCGTGTTTTATTTATTTAATTTTCGTATTATATTAATTTTAAATTTCAATAGAGTTTAATTGTAGTAACTTAATTAGTTTAGTGTTGTAAATTTAATTAGATTTAAATTTTGAGTTTAATGGGGTAATTGTAGTAGTTAGATTAATGTGGTAAATTAGGAATATTGTGAATTTCCGAGATTCAATTCGGAAAGTATGTTGGTAATTATAATCTTGAGTTTAATTACGAGTCCGATTAAATGTTCGAGTTAATAGTTGTTAATTGTTAATTGTTAAATTGTTAGTTGCTAATTGGAATTGTGAGATTAATTGTGGTCTCGTTAATATTCGAGCTTAATAGTCGGAGTGGATGGTAGATTTAAAGATTATTATGATTCGTTTTAAATGAATAAAATGATTCAGTGGTTATATGGAATTGCTATGCTTAATTGATTAAATGATAATCGAGTTAGTCAACAATCGAGTTTGACCATAGTATTTGATAAATGTCTTATATGCGAGAATTAAATTTAATCGAGTCGATAATTAAGGTTTATGTGACTTACATGTAATATGTGGTCATAAATAAATGTTTACGTGCTAAGTGCTATAAGTCGAGTCGTGGTATTTGATGGCTTTACTAATTATGAATGTTATATGTTAAATGTTAGAATTTTATAATAATTAGAACTGTGCTAGGGGTTATGAGAAGATCACAAGTTTTAAATGTCAATATTTAAAGGACTTGTGTAATTCTTTTCGACTAATCCCTAGGGCTTACGAATATCCATGATTAGCTATCACGGTTATAATTGATATACTTGAGTGGTGTGATCATCGATATAGCGTAAGTAATAGTTAGTGCTAGGGGTTGTTCCCTAGGGCTTATGAACATCAATGATTGATTGTCACGTGTATCATTAAAATACGTGAGAAATACGATCATTGGTGTAGCGTAAGTAGTAGTGTAATATAAATCATTATGTGTTATGTGCCGCATGTCAGGGCGGATACTTTCTTATGTGTTTATTTTATGTTGCTGCAAGTTGAGGCAGCTTTATTTTGGCTAAAACAGGGTTGTATTGTATTTGAGGGGCTGTGCCCTTAGTCCGATAAACGAATACTTCATGCCGAAATTTTCTGAAAATCCCCTGCGATTAATTATATTTAATTTATTAAATTTCCGTGGTCTAGAGGCATGAAGTGGATGTTAACTGATTATGTGTATATTTGTTAAATGGTTGATTTGAGGATTAATTGTTGTCTCGAGGATTTATGTGCTAAGTTAAGTATTAAAAATGGTATTGAGGATCAATGATGCTTTGAGGATTAATTATATATTAAATTGGTTTAAGTCGATTAAATGGATATAAATGTGTTATGTGCATTAAGTGGTATTAGACTAGTTAACTATGGGGAAGACGCCTATAGTTTTTCTTTAAGTGACTTAGTAGTAACTCTGAGTCGGGACTACTCGAGATACGAGGGAGGACCGACATGTACTCGTAACCATTTCAGTACTATTAGGGCGTAATCAAATTGGAGCGACGTGCATCCAAAAAGGAAGATCGAGACGTCAGGTAAGGGCCATGGAATTGCTTGGACGAGGTGCGAAGGATTTGCCCGCGGTTTCTATTTTCTGCTAAGGACCAGAGGCAAGTTTACTATGCATACTCTATTGTTCAGAGTATATTTATTTTAAATATATGAAATGTGTTAAATAAGTTTTCAATCCGTAATCGCGAGTTTTCCAACCTTGTACTTCTTCTTCCAAATCATTGTATTCCTGGCTTTGCCAACAATATTAAATTCTGCTCGTGTAATAACCAAAACCCCATGGCTTATAATACTGTTGACGGGCAGTGATATTTTTATGGCTCTATATCTTGATTTATACGGTATATATATATCTATAAACTTTTCGTACTATGGTAGTGGACTATATGTTATGAGGTATGTATTTATGTATCGGAATAAGAGAGGCTCAGAGGGTAGAGCATGTAGTGAGTTTTAGAACTTAGCCGCGTGTCGGGGCTATTTTGTATTGTATGTTTTCGAAAACCCGGGCAAAGCTTTTAAAAAGAATTTCGCAATAATTAACCTAAAGGCAACATCACCAATAAACCAGTGTTTATTTAATTAATAGATGCTTTTGAAAGCATTCACTAATTAAATAAACTTCATTCGCATAATTAAATTTATTTAATTAGATGAATATCGCTTTCAAAACGCTTTCTTAAAACCACTTTGTCCCGGAGAAATAATAAAATAATTTAACGGAGTGATTCTATCTAGTATATTATTTATCGGAGATAGTTTATTTTCAATACGGATTAAAGATATTCCAATGGTTATAAATTGGTTATTTTCAGCTAAAAATAGCTAGATTGATATCGATATATGTTATTTGAATGGTTATTTAAATTGATGAATATTAATTATAATATTCATTAACAAAAAGAGAGAAAGAGGAAAAGGATTTTCAGGCTTTTTAATTATTTCTTACTGGCCGAGAGTCAGTAGTAGTTATTTGATAAAGTGGCTAAAGTTTGGAGACTGCCGGAGAGATTGTGTCTTGATTTTTTTTATTAGAAACATTCCAAGAGTTGTATTTGGGTGTTTGGAGGTTATCAAATATTTCAGTATTAATAGTAAATATTATTTGAATATTATTTAATAAATGAATATTATTTTGAGTACTCTTTTAAAAAGGGATTATTGAATATTTATTATTTGTTACATATTAGTCAAATATTTATTAAATACTTTGAGTGTTCTGAAGATTATAAAACACTATTCAAAGGATGCCTAAGGACTTTCATAATCATTTAAAATATTATATTTTGATTCTATCTCGGTAAGTTACTTTTCAAGAACTCATATATATATGGAATTACCCTGTTGTGTTACAAGCTTTATGCGTACCATTTTCCATATGTGAACACAAAACCCTGTGTCGGGATTGATATAAGTATAAGTGTATACCTGTACTCGAACTCTTTCGAACTCAAAATATATTCGAAAACCCCGGTCTGGTTTTACTTCCTTGCACATTTTTCAAGAATCATCGGTCGACTGATGTCGGACCTCAACTACTCGATTTTCAATCAAAACAAGTTTTGAAAGAAAAAGAAAAAGGGGACTCTAGCAGGTGTGGGAATCGTTGACGAACGATTCCCGGGATGTGTAAGCGGCCGTGAGCCAGGCGGTCCATCAATTATTATTCCGACCTAGGTGTTGCCGAAGGATGATTACGGATGTAGTTTTCTTCGAGGGTGATTACGGATGTAGTTTTCACCCGGGGATAGTTACGGATGTAGTTTCTATCCTTCTACCGGTAGAGAAGACCCGCGGATTATTGGACTTGGATGTGGCGACTGATCATCGTCAATCCTTGTCAGGTTTTTATGTTCTCTTTAAGTCCCATCCTCCACTTTGGAAAAATACTCAAACACTGCTTCTTGGGCCTAAGTGCCAAGTTGCCGATAGTGTTGTTTTCAATTATGAAAGTTGATGATGAATTCATGCAGTATCTAGAACTGCAAGAATATTCTAACAATAATGGCACGTGTTTGTGCACTTTTGCAATTATTCAAAAGATGAAAGATGGTTCATCGGTTTTTGATGTCAAGTCTCGAATGTTTTGCTTCAAGAGCTTTGACTCGCTTCCTATCAGTTATTTCTGAGTTTAGATTTATCAAGTGGTTAAAGAACTTGTACCCGGTACATGATGTTGATCTGTAAGGTGTTTGATGGAAATGACATACTTATATGTATATACTTTCAGACTTGAGAAATACTAAAAATGAAACCTTCTAATGGTTTGGTTTGTATACGATGATAAACAACTGTCTTAGCAGTATATTGAACTGCGTAATTTGAAAAGCTTTCTAAAAGATTCGCAATACTGTAGTGTATACTATTTCGCTAAGATATGAGGATTACTATGGTTATTATAAACTTATCTGTTCATTGGATGTTGCGTTAAACGTCATATTTTCCTTATTGAAGTTTCATAGTTATAAATGTTTCGGAAATGATGTTAAGTATTGTTGATTTTAAAACCCCTGTGTATACTGGATTATATACTGTTAACTCTATTAATACTTGCTGGGTAATTCTTCCGCTCATACTTGTTTGTTTTAAATATTAACCTTTCAGAGAAAGGTAGGCGGATGATGCTTATATGCATAGCTCGGAAGAAGCAGGTAGTATGCCCTTATGAAGACGATATGATCTAGAAAATCTATAGCTGGAGTAAGTTATATGTAATCATATTGATGTGTAATAATTATATTACTTTGTACAGGATAGCACTAGTTGCTGGTGTACTTCTCATCGAAGCTATACTAGTAGTATAGGATTTGTAATACACGATGTGATGTAATTGAATGGCTGTAATGAATCGAGTAATGTAAGGATTTTAGTTCTTGTTTCTAGCCCTATAACCCAAAAGATGCTTGGCAGTTGGGGTCTCAATTGTTGTATTTCTGTTAGTAAGTGACTACAAATGGTTTAATATTGATAAACAGGTGATTTGTTATTGAGGATTTCCGCGTGACGACCAAATCCCTGACCCCGGATTTGGGGTGTTACAATCTAAAGAGGGTCAGGTTCTTGGCTTTGATGGACGACCACCGGTAGAGTTCCCTCAACATGGGGAATCGTCCCTGGGGGTTGAGAGACTAGAGGTTGAATGTTCGCCCCTGTTGATGGGGGTAATTGTCCTTCTTCAGTAGTGATAGGCGGATCAGAAGTGGCAGGTGGACTAAAGCTATGGGGTATAGCCTCAATCGAGGTTGATGTTGTTCTTCGTGTTTGAACCATGGTTGATGTTCTCTTCCCACAGATGGTGCCAAATGTTGTGGAATAAAAACTAGGTTATCGAATTGAATTTAATACTAGAGTTCGTGAGCTTCGTGCTTTAATGACTGTTCTTGCGTTCGAGACTAAACGGCCCTCACAAGATGCCTACGTATCTCTGTATTGCTAGAGAATCAAGCCAACGTAGTTCTGAGAATGAGGGGTCAGGCCCTTATATAGATTGCGGGAGCCTTAGAATTATGGTAGGATTCGGAGACTTGGTGGGCAAGCCACCTCCTTGAGGAAGGTTCTAGACTCCTTCCTTGTAGGAATCAGTTTCCATGTTGAATTGGGTGCCTTGGAGGCTACTCCAAGCGATATTGTTTCCTTGTTTGACTCTTATTGCTGAGATGTTTATCTCCTCCAATATTAATTACGAATTTAATATTGAAATTAGGGGTTTGGGCCCCACTAATGGGCCCCACGTTTGGACCACGCTGAGTCTAATTAATGCAACATTAAATATGTTTTTAGGGCTTACTTCTAGCCTATACCAATCATGACATCAATCACTATTTTTATTTAATTATTCAATGTTTTATTTTTTATTTAATTTTTATATTTATATTTTTAATTTTTTAATTTTTTTATATTATTTTTATAAAAAATTGTTTTAATTTATATATATTTTTTATTTTTTGACATCATTGCTGATGTCATCAATCACTAAATTACATATTTCGATGATTAAATAATTTCTTTGAAAAACATTTTCTAGGAAAACATTTTCCAAATTTCTCGGAAAAAAATTTCTTGGGAAAAAATTCTCAGAAATTTTTTTTCCTATAAAAAATTTCCAGGAAAAAAATTTCTCGGAAAAAATTCCCAGAAAAAAATTTCTCGAAAACAACTTTCCCGAGAAAAAATTTCCGGAATATTTTTTTCTAGATATTAGTGATTTTAGTTGTGTTTATTAGTGATTTTTGCTGTGTAAATTAGTGCTTTTAGCTGAGTAATTTTTCTGGAAAAATTTCTCGAAAAAGAATTTCTCGAAAACAATTTTCCCAAGAAAAAATTCCGGATTTTTTTTGCAGATAATATTGATTTTAGCTTTGTTTATTAATGATTTTTTCTGTGTAAATTAGTAATTTTATCTGTGTAATTTTTTTGAAAAAATGGCTCGAGAAAAAATTTCTCGAAAATAATTTATCACAAAAAATTTCGCGGAAAAAATTTCTCGGGGGAAAAACTTTCTCGAAAATTTGGGATTTTTAGCTGTGTATATTTGTGATTTCAGATCAGATGGGGTGGGGTGAGGTGGGGGTTGGTGGGGTTGTGGGTTGGGTTGGGTTGGGTGGGGTGGGGTGGGGTGGGGTGGGGTGGGTATAAATTATTGATTTTTAGCCGTGTATATTAGTGATTTCACATGGGGTAGAGGTTGCATTGGGTGAGTGTAAATTAGTGATTTTTAGCTGTGTATGTTAGTGATTTCAGGTAGGGGTAGGGGTAGGGGTTGCGGGTGGGTTGGATATAAATTAATGACTTTTAGCTGTGTATATTAGTCATTTTAAATAGGGATAGGGGTAGGGGTAGGGGTGGGGGTGGGGGTGGTGGTGGGGGTGGGGGTGGGTATAAATTAGTGATTCTTTTTACTACTAGATAGAGGATAGATTATTATACGTTTTTTGTATTGGGGGTGGGTATAAATTATTGATTTTTTTTTTACTACTTGATAGAGGATAGATTATTATACGTTTTTTGTATTGGTGTACCCCTAGTTTGGTTATTAGATTAGCTTGAAATGTTGGATTGGAGTTTGGTTTCTAGTTTATATTCTAATTTAGTTTCTATTAGAACAATACCCTATATATATATATATATATATATATATATATATATATATATATATATATATATATATATATATATATATATATATATATGTTGTGGAATAAAAACTAGGGTGTAATTAATTCGTGTATTGATTGCTAAGGATTGAGAGCTTCGAGCTTTAATGGTGGCTGCTCTTGCTGTTGGGACAAGTCGATCCTCGCAAGATGCCTACGTACCTTGATGAATATTAAGAATCAAGCCAAAAAGTAGTTCTTGGTTGCCTACGTGGCTTGATGCGCCCTCGCGGCGTAGTGACGTAATGGCTTGTATGTCCTTATTCGAGGATTAAGCCTAAAACGTGGTGGGTGACGTATGGAGCTGTGCCAAAAAACGTTGTCTTTTTTAGAATGAGGAGTCAGGTCCTTTATATAAACGTTGGGTGCCTTGGAATTAGGGTAGGGTTTGGTGTCTTGGTGGACAAGTTACCCACTTTAGATAGAATTCTGGATCCTTCCATGAGGAAGGCTGATTCCTATTGGACTCGTATGTCTTGGGGGCTACTCCTTAGAGGAGTTGGTTCCATTTTGGACTTAATATTGGAGTCTTTTTATCAGCTGAATATTCAATTACGAATTTATTATTTAATTAGGGTTTCGGGCCTCATTAATGGGCTTTAGCCTTGAACCAATCTAGGTTTATTTAATGTCACATTAAATGTGTCTTTAGGGCTTATTTTCAGCCCATATCAATATATATATATAGACACACACACACACACACATACACACACACACACACACACACATATATATATATATATATATATTGATATGGGTGAAAAATAATCCCTAAAGACATAATTAATATAATATTCATTGGCCCATAAATAAGGCCCGAAACCCTAGTTGAGCATTAAATTCGTAATTAATGATTAAGCCCAAAAGAATTTTACCATAAATCCGATCCGATCCGATCCGTGCTCTCCCCTAGCTGCCATGTCAACGTCAATACTAAATACGCATTCCATGTTTATGCATTAGAAAGGATAAAATTGGCCAATTATTTAAAAGAAGCTATTTTCGTTAAGAAAGCAGTGTTGTGAAACGATTAAAAAGCAAACAGTTTCCACCTTAGCTATAGATATCTCATCACGTTTTGTAATTAACAATAAGGTTGTGTTCACTTGGGGAGAATGAAATGAGGTAGAAATGGAATGAAAATTGTAAACAAATTTTATGAAGAAAGAAGGGATGTTGGGGGAAATAATGAACAAATATGAGGGAGAAGGAATTTCTTATGATGAAAATTGCAAGGAAAATGATGATGATTGGGAATGGAGCATTCCTTACAAAACACAGCCCAAACCGGGGACGCCCGGTATAAGCTTGTTTCTAACCACTAGTACAAAACTGGCCTATAGCGTTGGTCAAATAGACCTATAGCGTCGGGTTTTTGGCCTAGTATATGTAGGGGACGCTATAGGTTATGCCTATTGCGTCGGTTAAATTGGTGACGCTAAAAGTCTGCTATGGCGTCGGTCACTTAAATGACCGACGCTAAAAGTCTACTTTCGGCGACCGACGCTATAGATGTAGCTTATAGTGTCCCCCCTTAAAATGCCGATGGTATAGGTATAGCTTATAGCGTCGCCCCAAAAAATGGCGACGCTATAGATATAGCTTATAGCGTCGCCCCTTAAAATGTCGACGCTATAGGTATAGCTTATAGCGCCGCCCCTTGAATGCCGGCGCTATAAGTATAGCTTATAGCGTCGGTCATGTGAATGACCGACGCCTAAAGTCAATTTTTTTTTTAAAAAAATAAAAATTGTAATTCTGTCCAAAACAACAATAATAACACACAATAATAATAAATTTAATATTATTAAATCTATCAACATGTTGGATCTCCTCCAATTCACCATCATTGTCATTATTTTAGCACTAAATATAATACACACATAGTTACATACCAATTTCTAAATAAACAATTAACCAAGTAATCATTTTGATTCCCCTGAAGCACGGCTCTAAAATCACCCTCTAGAATTGGCAAGAAAACAGTATACACTGCTTTAGAATCTCCCAACTCATCACTTGAAGCTTCAACTACCAAAAATTTAGTCTCTAAAGGCACATCTTGGCCATAAGTCCCCATTCTTTGTGTCATCCACCCATCTTGAATCGAAAAACACACATAAACCTCAACCCCCTGCATTTTTACAAAATAAGTTTCAATTTTTATAAGATCAAATGCTTAAAAATCAAAACTTCAGTATTAAATAACAAGTTAAGAAGAACATACACCAGTTTACTTAATATGGGTTATTTAGAGACTATGAATCCCAAATCAGATTTCTCAGTTTGAGTCATTGAGTTCAAATTTAAACAAATTGACATACAATAATTGAAATATTACAAGATATTAATTTCCTCACCATCCAAGCATTTTTAAGACTCTGGTTAGTGGTCAGTGTTCTCTGTGTTGCAATAATGCAATAAGCTTCGGGTCATCCTTCTTGAGATACATTCCTTAAGTCATTACTAACCTCACCTGGATTAAGAAGGATAACTTAATCATACTTAGCGAATTACTAGAACTCACAACTATTTGGAGATGGCTGTGTAATTACTAAAGTGAGCAAGACTGAACAAACCTCTAGCTGCATATAAAGTTGCCAGTTCCTGAAAGCAGATATCATAGCAAATGCCAATACCAATACGTCCAACCTCTGCAAAATTTAAAAGGCATACATAATGTGCTAAAGTTTCACTAGTATAACTAGCATGGGGTCACAATTTTATTGTTGGAGGTATTCCTTTTGGAGGAACTCCTTCAGTAACAACAAAACATGATAACCAAGGGACACACCCAAAAATATTTCATCAGAAATATGTATATTTGGTAGATGTGCGCTTTAATAATTGTGATAAGGAAATTTAATGGAGAAAAAGAATAAAATAGATATTGTGTTTTGAAGTAAACTTTGAAAAATGAACCTGTATCAACAATTATTAGAGTCTCCCCTGCTGTAAGGGTCTTTGATTCTTTAAAGGTAATCTGACCCGGAATATCGATATCAAAAAGATGTATCTGTCACATACTCAAATACATATGTCGTGTTAGGATTTTTCTGGACACATATGTACAACAAATATGTCATCAGGTTGTACAGATTAAAATTTCAAATAGAAAGTCCACTTTAGATGTCAACATTTAATATGTGTACTTATAATTGCAATATGAATCTATTATTTTAAACAAACATTTTTACTTTTAAAATCACAAAATTCAGTAGCAAACAGAGATCAACTGTTCTTCTGAATTACAAAGAGATGAGAAGTTGCAAGGTAGAAAATATTTTCTTCTTCATTTAATAATGTAGGTCACAAGAAAAACCCTTTAATACACATAAACTCCCGATGATTAACATTTTTCAGACTTAATACCATAATATTTACTTTGAAAGGCATTTTAAATGTTTGAGTCCCCTTCTATCATGGATCTCTGATGACTTCCTAAAGTTAATCTGATATATATACTGTTAGATCCAGATAAAGTAGACATAAGCACTCCTATGGGCCATTATCAGAGTACTAAACGCAAAGAAGCAAAAAAAAATCCCTAGACCTTGCCCAAAAAAGCTATTTAGAAGATTAACCTACATAGTGTAGAAGTACAACTATAGGAAGCTTTAGTTTTTACTGATCTTACAAGCTTTAGTATTTCCTAGTGGGCTTTGGATTAGTATCAGTTTGATGATATTGACAGCAATCCTAAATCCAAAAACACACATATTTTACTATCAAGTGTAAGAGTAATGAATAAAAAAGAACAGTCAAAGACGAAAGAACCAAACCTGACACCACCTTACCATTGTCTTGGTTCTATTGGTGCAAACCCAAATGTGTGAATTGCCGCATTTTGTGCACTGTATACGTCTAGACTCTTCAGAGCAGTAATCCGAGCGACCCTGCTCATTCTATTTAGTTAAACAATCTTCTGATAAAATCTAGAAATTACTAATCTGGTAGCTCATCTCTTAACTTTTGTTAAAGTTAAAGTTAACTTTTGATAAAATGACAAAAATTTTATAAATCACGAACAATTCTAGAACTTGGGTGTACAGGAATTCAACTGAGCAGACTACATTTAAGTCGTCTAAACTTTTCTAGTCAGGAACAATGGTCAAGTACAATAGTAACTTTTGAATTATACCTGAATGATTTTCAAATGGTTTCCTACCTAGATAATATGCATGTTTAAATGTAAGATCTCCAGCTACAGAAATAACGGAAATCAAATTACATTTATACCTGATGTGAAGTATCAGGAGATTTCTGTGCAACACTCTTATATTCTTCTTTTCTAAGTTGTTCATCATAATCTCGCTTCTTTGTAGAATTAGAAAGAACCTAGACGTATTGACAGCAAAATTAACAATCAAAGGATGTGTGTTAGAATCAAAGTTTTTTTTCTTTGCTAGAAATTTAAGAATTGTCTAGTACTCTTCAGGCTTCTTGATAAAATTATCAAACTGACATCAAAGAACTCTGAAAGTAGTAATCCAAACAATCTGTGAAAACAAAATCATCTGCATAAGTACCTACGACTCGAAAATCACCTAGATCGAAAGTTCCTAATCTATATTCACTTTAATCCTGTTTTTTCAGAATTCTCGCAAAAAACAGCTATCACTAAACAAAACACAAATATTATAAACAATACATAATCAAAAGGACAATATTATAACCAAAATTGAATCATGTCTACAATACTTCATTACAGCTACACCTTGCTACCTATTGTGCTTGGTGACAATTAGCGTACATGTTCATTACTTTGGGACTAAATATTCCAACTTCTTTGACAGAAAAGATGCTGCATCAGCATGAGATCCATTGAAAGCATCTCAGTGATTAAGTGTATGCAATAATTTGTAATAAGACTCCAAGAACAAAAGCACATTTGGTTATTTTGAATGCAAGAAAAATTATAACAAAGAAAATAAAATAAATTTAAGCATAACTCAAAAATAAAATAAAGTGAATTTAAAATAAAATTCTTCAACCATCCAAAACTATCATCAGAAGCAATGAATTTGAAGAGTATTGGGACGAAAAAGGTTATAAACAATAATATAACCAAAACTGAGGAAACTGAACTAAAATCTTGTAATGAGTTTCCTAAAATTCCAAATCTTGTAACAGTGACATCCAACAAAAAATATATATTGTACCTTTACATTTGTGTGTAAAGGTACTCTGAAGAACACAAACAAACTGTAAGAAAATAATTGTTTTTTCAAGAAATAAAAATCTACCAGCAAAATCCCCAATTTGTACGATTAAGCTGTGAAATTTGTACATACCTGTAATCCCCAATTTGTTAATCCAGCAATCCCTAACGAACCCAGTAATCCCTAAGCGAATCCCGATTCCCAATTCCCTAATTCAGCGGTGCCAATCCCTAATTCAGCAGCGAATCCTAATTTGTTGAGCGTGAGTTGATTAGTGTGAGTGTAGATTGGAGAGTCGAATACTGAGAGTGGAGAGTGTTGGAGTCGTGTGTTGATCTGAGAAATTAGAGTGAGTCGATGGAGGGGTGAGGTCGAGATGTGACTGTTGGAGTCCAGTGTTTCACTAATATTTTTTTAAAAACCATCTACGTCGGCTGAGTAGGAACCCGAAGCTAAAATTATGTTCTACAGTGTTGGCATTATAAAAAAATGTGAAGAATTTTTTTATAAAAAAATTATAAAATGTAAAGAATTTTTTTATAAAAAAATTATTTTTTACTCGATTTTTGCATAATTAAATCGATAAATCACACTAATTTTTGGAATAAAGTCTAATTATATGATGTAAAATATAATATTATTTATATTCTATATTCTAAAAATCAATACTTAATTGAGACTAAATAGATGGTGATAATCGACTCGATTTTTCTGATTTGGGTCCAAATTTATTTTTTTTTAAATCGCGAATTTAAAAACTGAAAAATGGTGAAGGGAGCCTATAGTTAACTTTAGGAGAATTTCCTAAAATTAACCAATAAAATCATGACAAATCAAAATGGGAAAAAACAAAAAAAATGGAAAATTAGTGAAATTAAGGTAACATTCATCACACAAATAGTGAGTATGACTACTTTCGTATGTATGAATTTATTTTCAAAAATTGTCGGTTTTCCTATTTTTATTTAATTTTTTGACTTTATTTTACAAACTAGTTAAAAATGGGAAAAAAAATAAAAAAAATAGAAATTTTTTTGAAAATAAGGTAACATTCATCACAAAAATAATGAGTATGACTACTTTGGTGTGTATGAATTTAGTTTCAAAAATTGTCATTTTTTCTATTTTTATTTAATTTTTTGATTTTATTTTACAAACTAGTTAAAAATGGAAAAAAAATAAAAAAACGGAAATTTTTTGAAAATAAGGTAACATTCATCACACAAATAGTGAGTATGACTACTTTGGTGTGTATGAATTTAGTTTCAAAAATTGGCATATTTTCCTATTTTTGTTTAATTTTTTTATTTATGTTACAAACTAGTTAAAAACGGGGAAAAATTAAAAAATGGACAATTAGTGAAAATAAGGTAACATTCATCACACAAATAGTGAGTATTACTACTTTGGTGTGTATAAATTTGTTTTCAAAAATTGTCATTCTTCCTATTTTTATTTAATTTTTTTTATTTATTTTACAAACTAGTTAAAAATGGTATAGGTATACCTATAGCGTCGCCCTTTTAAGGGGCGACGCTATAGGCTACACCAATAGTGTCGCTCTTAAAAGGGCGACGCTATAAGCTACACTTATAGCGTCGCCCGCTAAACTGCCGATGCTATAGTTATGTTCTATAGCGTCGCCCCTCAAATGGGCGACCTATAGCGTCGCCTTTTACTGGGCGACACTATAGGCTATACCTATAGCGTCGCCTTTTAATGGGCGACGCTATAGGTTATACCTATAGCGTCGGTTGATGCAAACAACCGACGCCATAGCTTCTGGCAGAAGTCAATAAGCGTCGGTTAATGCAAACAACCGACGCAATAGGTAAAGTGGCGACGCTATAGGTCAATAACCGATGCTATAGGTGGCGACGCAATAGGTCCAGTTTGTACTAGTGAACATGGGCCTGATCCACAA
Organism: Saposhnikovia divaricata; assembly: GCA_036435485.1. NCBI lineage: Eukaryota > Viridiplantae > Streptophyta > Magnoliopsida > Apiales > Apiaceae > Saposhnikovia > Saposhnikovia divaricata. The sequence continues at coordinate 120,670,792 of CM071599.1, read as the reverse complement.
AACGGGAACGTTCTAGAAACAAGGAACGTTCTAGAATATCCCTGGGATATTATGTGGCCTCCAAGGCACCTAATTCGACATGAAAACTAACTCCTACAAGGTAGGGGTCAGAACCTTCCTCAATGACGGTGACTTATCCACCAAGTCTCCAAACACTATTACGATTCTAAGGCTCCCACAGCCTATATAAAAGGCCAGACCCCTCATCTTAGAACTACGTCTTGGCTTGCTTCTCAACTCTGAGATACGTAGGCATCTTGTGAGGACCCGAATTAGGTCACGAAAACGCAAGCGCAGCCATTAAAGCACGAAGCTCAAGAACCCTAGCCGCAATTCGATAACCCTACTTTTTATTCCACAACATTTGGCGCCGTCTATGGGAAGACAGCATCAACCATGGTTAACACACGAAGAACAACAACCGAGAACGCTCCTATTACTTCCGATCCACCGATCATCTCCAGCGCTCCACCCGTTGTTACGGAGCAAGGGTATGTACCCCCATCAACAGAGACAACCACTCAACCTCAAGTTTCTCAACCTATAGGGACGAATCTCCATGTTGAGAGAACCTTACCAGTGGACGTCCACCTGGGATGAAAGACTAATTAGCTTCAGATGGTGGTCTCTCCATTAACTAGCCGTCCCCCGCTCTCAGGAGTTCAGATCTCCACCACTACACTCCCCGTAAGTACTGATCCGTTATACGGGTTGCCTAACTACCCCTATATTAGGGGTTTAGCCCCCCTGAGCAAGGATATTACGATTACTCCGGACCTTACACTGATGATTCATCGTCTGAGGATGAAGATCGCGATGAAGCCCCGAGGAGGCGACGTGCAAGCAAGGAGCCTATGAGAAGGAATCAAAGGATCCATGATGGACCCCCTCCAACAACTGCTGAGAGGATCAAGGCTTTTGAGGCTGAAATCCAAAAGCTGAAGGATGACATAGCCAGAGAGCAATCAAGGCAGAATCAGAATAGGCCTCCTCCAACTTCAAAGGCAGATTCCCTTCATTGATTTGGAAAGGTCTTCAAGGAGACAGAGAAGGGTTGATGCCCCAACTGGAGGAATTACGAGGGTGGAAACCCCCAGGGGTGATCCCAATGACCTGATGCCACTTGGAGACCCTGACGATCCCACACCCCCATTCACTGCGGAGGTGATGAACGCTCATGTTTCCTGAAGGTTTAAGATGCCCATGATAAAAACATACGATGGAACGGATGATCCTTCGAATCATGTAAGGACATTCTCAAACATAATGCTGTTACAACCCGCTAGCGACGCTCTTAAGTGTAGGGCGTTCACTCAAACCCTGGCAGGCATGGCTCAAAGATGGTATAGTCGATTGCCCGCAAACTCCATTGGATCTTTCAAAGAGTTGAGCACTGCTTTCATAAACCAATTTGTTAGTGGAAAGGTCCACGAAAAAAGCTCTGCATCTCTCATGCAAGTGAAACAAGGAAAGAATGAGAACCTGAGGGATTATCTCAAGCGCTTCACCAAGGAGAAGTTGAACGTCCCAAATCTGGAGAACAAGGTAGCTATAATAGCCTTGGAGAATGGAACAACGAACCCTTACTTTCAGATGTCGTTGGCAAAAAATCCTCCTGAGAGCATGACTGAGCTCCAAAGAAGGGCGAGTAAATACATAAAGGCAGAAGAGAGCATGAGGAAGGCAGAAGCTCTAACCACGAATGGAGGAAATGGAAACTCCCGAAAGCGGAAGAAAGAACAGGAGTATGATGCTAGGGACAAGTATCCTCGAACTAGCAAGGACTCCGACTCAGCCCCTAAGAAAAATTTGGGGCCAACGTTCTCTGAATACGTAAGGTTGAATACCCCTAGGAGTCAAATCCTGATGGATATTGAGAAAGACAAGGATTTTCGATGGTCGAAGCCACTCAGGGGTGATCCCGCAAAGAGAAACAAGGATCAATACTGTAGGTTTCACAAAGATATAGGGCATGACACTGATGATTGCAGACAACTCAAGGACGAGATTGAGTTCTTGATCCGAAAAGGGAAGCTGAGCAGGTTCACAAAAGGCGAAGATCGTGGAAATCAAAGGAGAGACAATGATAGAAGGGATAATGATAGGAGGGACAACGATCGTGATCGTAACCCACAGCCACGAGGGCCGGTTATTAACATGATTTGGAGAGGCCCGACTGCAGCCGGCACAACAAGGAACTCTCGAAAGGCATACGCCAGGGAGGTGATGCACATCATGGGAGAGGCCCCGAAACGTGCAAAGACTGAAGTAGTGATCGGTTTTGACGATTCATACTTGGAGGGGGTGAAGTTCCCCCATGACGACACGTTGGTCATAACTCCTATAATTGGAAATTCAGAGGTGAAGCGAGTCTTGATAGACAATGGTGCTTCCGTCGATAATTTTTTCATGATGCATTTGTGAAGATGGGATACAATGATTCACAGTTGTCTCCAAACAACATGCATATATATGGGTTCAATGAAGTCGAATCCAATGTTGAAGGGATTATCCAGCTGCCAGTTACTATTGGATAGGAGCCCAAGGAGGCCACTCAGATGTTGAACTTCCTGGTAATCAAGGCAGCCTCCACATATAATGCGATCCTTGGAAGAACTGGACTCCATGCATTTAAGGCTGTTGCTTCCAGCTACCATATGAAAGTCAAGTTTCCAACTAGGAATGGTGTTGGAGAACAAAAGGGTGATCAGAAAATGGCCAGAAGTTGTTATGTGGTCGCATTAAGAGCTGATGGAGCCGGGGGGCAGGTCCTTCCGATTGAAGACATGGATGTCCGAGGTGATGATGAACACCGAGGAAAACCAGCAGAGGATTTGGTTCCTATACCTCTGGATAGTAGAGACCCTGAAAAAGTTACGTATGTTGGAGCTTCTTTAAAAGAACCCTTGAAGGGCAAATTAATAGAATTCCTACAAGGAAACAGGGATGTGTTCGCTTGGACAGCAGCTGATATGCCAGGGATTGACCCCCAACTCATAACTCACAAGTTGAACGTCGACCCCAAGTGGAAGGCAATAAAACAGAAGAAGAGGAATTTTGCTCCTGAAAGACAAGAGGCCATTAAGCAAGAGGTGGATAAGCTCTTAGAAGCTGGCTTTATTGAGGAGATTCAGTTCCCTGAACCCTGTGATGGTCAAGAAAGCCAACGGTAAGTGGAGGATGTGCACAGACTTCACTGATTTGAATGACGCGTGCCCTAAGGATTGCTTCCCTCTACCAAGGATTGATACACTAATAGATGCCACGGCTGGGAACGAAATGTTGAGTTTCATGGATGGTTTCAGTGGCTACAACTAGATTAAGATGCACAAGGATGATATCCCAAAGGTATCTTTCATAACTGACTTTGGTGTTTTTTGTTACCTTGTCATGGCTTTTGGACAAAAGAATGCAGGAGCTACTTATCAACGATTGGTAAATAAGATATTCGCCCATCTGATTGGGAAAACCATGGAGGTATATGTTGATGATATGTTGGTCAAGAGCTTGTTTACAGCAGACCATGTTGAACACCTCAGAGAGGCGTTTGCAGTGCTGGGGCACCATAAGATGATGTTGAATCCGGCCAAGTGTGCTTTTAGCGTTGGATCAGGGAAGTTTTTGGGCTTGATGGTCTCAAAATGAGGCATTGAAGCCAACCCAAATAAGATCAAGGCGATTCTCGACATGGAGCCACCCCGTTCTGTGAGGGACGTGCAGAAGTTGACTGGTAGAATAGCTGCTTTGGGAAGATTCATCTCAAGGTCTGGCGATAAATGTTTGCCTTTCTTTCAGGCTTTGAAGAAAGTGAAAAATTTTGAGTGGACATCAGAAAGCCAAGAGGCCTTTGAACAGCTGAAAAAGTACATCACTGAGGCTCCGTTGTTGGCCAAACCTAGTCCCGGAGAGACCCTATATTTGTATCTAGTGGTATCCAAACAAGCATTGAGTGTCGTTCTCATTCGAGAGGAAGGCAAGGTCCAGAAACCTATCTACTACGTGATCAAGGTATTGCATGGAGCTGAGTTGAATTACTCACCCATCGAGAAGTTTGCTTTGGCACTGGTAACAGCTTCAAGGAAGCTACGACCTTATTTCCAGGCACACAAGATTGAAGTCCTGACGGACCAGCAGTTAAGAAGTATATTGCATAGCCCTAAGGCCAGTGGAAGGCTAATTAAGTGGGCGATCGAACTCGGGGAGTTTGATATCACGTATAAGCCTCGGACAGCCATCAAGGCTCAGGCACTAGCTGACTTTGTGGTTGAATGTACCATCGACAACCAAGAAGTCGGGGGGTAGGAGATAGTACAAACTAGGAAGGTAAAGATAAAGCCGAGGAGCTTGTACCTGATCAGAAGGAATATTGGGTGCTCTATTTAGATGGAGCATCAAAAACAAAGTCTAGTGGTGCAGGCCTAGTCTTGCAAAGCCCCGATGGGTTCTTAGTAGAGTATGCTTTGAAGTTGGACTTTCCAACAACCAACAACGAAGCTGAATATGAAGTCTTGATAGCCGGATTAGGCTTGGCCAGATTATTGAGAGTCAGGAACCTTAAAGTCTGTGGAGATTCAAGACTCGTAGTATCGCAGGTGAATGGTGAGTTCGAAGCCAAGGATGAAACTATGGCAAAATACCTAAGGGTTGTGAAAGCCGTTATGACTCAGTTTGATGAATGCTATATGGAGCATATTCCAAAGGAGGAGAATGTCAAAGCCGATGCCCTATCAAAGTTCGCCTCTTCCGAGATAGAGAATTATGCAGGGAGTGTTTACTTCCAGGTCCTGAAGGCCCCTACCATCAATTCAAAATTGATGGCATCCATTGATGTAAGAAGATGTTGGATAGATCCTATCAAGGTCCATTTGGAAACTGGATGGCTCCCTAAAGATGCCTCGGAGGCACGGAAACTGTCAGTGAGAGCATTAAGATATGCCTTAATTGAAGGCATCCTTTATAAGAGGTCTTTTGTTATCCCATACTTGAAGTGTTTGAGGCCCCAAGAGGCAGAAGAAGCGTTAAAGGAAGTTCACGAAGGGATCTATGGGCAGCACTTGGGGGGGCAGGGCCCTAGCCCATAAGATCACCCGTCTGGGATTCTATTGGCCAGAGATGTTGGCTGATGGACAAAGTTATGTCAAGAAGTGTGATATGTGTCAGAAACACGCCCCAATTGTTAGGTAGCCACCAGAGATGTTAACGTCGATTAACTCTCCTATTCCGTTTGCCATATGGGGGATGGACATACTTGGTCCCTTCCCTGTGGCTTCAACACAAAGGAAGTTCTTGATAGTGGCCATCGATTATTTTACCAAGTGGATTGAAACTAAACCACTAGCTAAGATAACCACCCAACAAGTTGCCCAGTTCTTTTGGGAGAACGTAATTTGCAGATACGGTATCCCACGAATCCTTGTGACGGATAATGGGCACCAATTCAATAATGAGGAGTTTAAGAAGTATTGTGAGGAGAACGCCATCGAACTTCGCCTCACTTCAGTAGCTCACCCTCAGGCTAATGGGCAAGCTGAGGTAGCGAATCGGATTATCCTTGATGGACTCAAGAAACACGTGGGTGGACGAGTTGCTGCCTATACTTTGGGCATATCGTACCACCTGTAAAGTAACAACAGGAGCTACTCCGTTTTTGCTAGCTTATGGAGCAGAGGCAGTTGTGCCCGTGGAAATATCTCACGTGTCTCCAAGGGTGGAAGCATATGAGCAAGAAGCTAATGAGGAAGGCATGAAGCTTGCCCTTGATCTAATTGATCAAGTCAGGGATGAAGCGAACGCCCGCAATGTTGAGCACCAGAAGAGGGCATCCTTTCATTATAACCATAGGGTCAAAGAAAGGTTCTTTAAATAAGGCGACTTGGTTTTAAGAAAGGTAGAAGCATCCGGAGTTGGACAGACAGGAAAGTTGGCCCCTAATTGGGAGGGACCATATAGAGTCAGCAAGACGTTGGGAAGAGGTTCTTACAAGCTGGAAACCTTGGATGGAAACGAGGTGCCCCGCACTTTGCACGCCACGAATCTCAAGATTTATTATATTTAAGCTCTCCTAATAAGGACTTAGCTTTTTGCCTATCTAATAGAAGTAGAAATAAGGTTCATATGAAACCGTTACAGAGCATGTTGCTCCTAGTAGGATGTAGTATTCTATGTAAGGGCTGAGCCCGTTTCACGTTATTAATACAAACTTGTTTTCCATTCTACGATTCTGTGATTTTAGTGATGTACCAAACACCTGATGTGTGTAAGTCTAGGATGACCAAGTACCGTAAATAAAGGAACGTATGAATTAAAGGAAACAAGCACGTAGATAAAATACCCCTAAGGGATAGGATTCAAGTCATAAGTTACAAACACATCGAATAAAAATACAAGTCCATGAAGGACCACAACCAAAGTCAGGATAAAATAAGAACTGGATAAAAGCCACATGAGGCTAACATAGGCCATGCAAGGCTCAAAGGATAATCACTTCTTAACAGAAGCAGTCTTCACCAACGGTTTCTTGGTTTTGGGAAGAGCAACCTGAACAGGGACTTCTTCTTCACTGGATGATTCCATCTCACCTTCTTCCTTGATTTTGGAAGTTGAAGTCGAGGAACTACTAACACTCACTGATCTGGGTTCATGAATTCGGCCAGCTAAAGGGTGTTCTAAACTGCCACTTTGATCCTTCCCACGATATTTTGAAGGGTGTCTCCCGGAACTAGATCCTGAACGTTGGGGAGTGGCCTTAGTCCCAGACCCAGAAGCGCGCCTGTTTACATGAGAGGTAGTTTTAACACCCTCAACAAAGTCATCGGCATCAGTCACCTTCCAGGGACTTGGGTAAAAGGAAGGAAAAACGACCCCTTTTTGGTCATGACTAATCTTATTCACAGCTGTTTCCCAACCTATAGTCATGCTGTCCGGTTGGACCTCCCTGTCATGCTCATCAATGAAAGCAAGGAATGTATCCGAGCCCAAGTAGTTCTGAATGATGGAGTCCTCGTTATTTTGGGTCCTGTTCTCCAAGGCTGCATATTTCCCCTAAGGGATGAGAGTTGTTCTTCTGAGGTGAAGTACTTAGTCTCCCATTCTTCAGATTCCTTCTGGAAATGAGCGTTCAGTTAGAAGAATAAAACACCATAAAGAAATGTGTTAAGCCATGATGGTCAATATCTAGCAAGAGTACCGAAAAGGAAGGGGAGATAAGCTTACGTTATAGGCGTGAAACGCTCCCCAACTCTAATTTTCCCCAAGGTCCGTTGCTGTTGCAAAATGAACCTTATCAACCGGGGCTATGGCATTCCGAGACCATTCTTGAGCAAGAAGATGGCTATCTCTGATATCGTCCTGCTCACATATTCCCCACTTAGGCATGAACGTTGTTTTCATACTCCCATCCGAACTCCTGATTCTTTTTCCAGCTTTTGAGCAATGCTGAAGGAATTCAGGAACTGGAACATCATCAAGGTTGGCCTCTTTCTCAGCCTTTTTAATCATCCTTTTAGTAAGCACGACTCGGCTGGCTATCTATCTCCTCAGAAACTGCAAGAAAAGGCAAAGAAAACAATGTTGGAATAAGAACAAGTATGATGAAAATAAAGGAGTTAAAGTAAGGATTACCATCGAGAGGTATACTACTAAGCCCGACCTCTATTAAGGCATGTTCAGTCACGACTTCACGATAGTGAGCATTTTGAAAGGTTGAAATAAGCCAATCCCGCTGAGCTTTTTCTTCACTTGAGAGTTGAAGCTCACTAACACCCTCATCATTCATGTGATTGAATTTAGACCTGAAAAAGTCACCCCAGTCTCCCCCTTTCCATCTAAGGATCAAAAATTCGTGCCTCCAGTTGTGGTATGAATCAGGCACGGAGGCAGTGTTGATAATCATTCTGGACTTTGTACGATGTTGGATGCTTACCCATCATTTCCTAGTAATAGGGCTATTCTCGAAAGCAAATAAATGTCTAAATAATGGAATGCTAAGGCAGATGCCTCCTTTGATGCATTCAACCATAAAAAAGAAGATAAATTTCCAGGAGTTGGGATATAGTAAGCACGGTTTGATTTTAACCTCAGCTAGCAACCTAACTACCCAAGGGTGAACTGGAAACCTAAGGCCAGCGGTGATAGCACCTTTGTATACAAATAAATTCTCAGGGTGCCAATTACAAGTTCTATCCCCTGGTGTGGGGATTCTGAGTTTCAAACCAGAAGGAAATTCATATTTGAGTATGTCGTTAATATCTCCTACATCTAAAGTGCTAGGGAATATGAAAGAATCAAATTCCGCGTTGTTTGGAAACACGTCCCCGGGCTCGTCTAAGAGCTGGGGTAAAGTTAACTGATAACGAAGAGGAAACACCTTACCTTTCCTATTGTTGTCTTTGGTCCTCCTGTTGATTGGTTGGAGAAGGCCCTTAGAAGGAACCACGGTGCTCTGACCACCCTCACTTGCCATCAGGTTTGTCTAAAATTGAAAGAAGCACTTGAAGTTTGAGAGCTCTTCAGAGAGAAATTTTCTTTGAGAGAAGAAGGAAGCGTGAAGAATGGCTTCCACCCCCACTCTTTTATAAGGAAATGGGCGACCCTCCATAGCAGGTCATCTTTCCAACGACCCGCGTTTACAGGATAAATAGCCGAAAACAGCAGGAAAAAGGTTTTATGAACTCGAAATTGAGTCGAATAAACGATCTAATTCGTAAGAATAAGCGAAAGAAACGAATGAAAATGCAGGCTGGAGAAACAACATAGTTAGCAACCTAGGAGGTTGTACTAACTCATGCTTATTAAGCCTAAACAGAGGATTAAGCCAAAAACCCACGATTAAGGTACTAAACAGCAAGATTAGCTAAAAAGATAATACTTTAAGGAAATTTGGAGGATATACTCTAAAAAATATAGTAGGGGTTTTGAATCTCTGCACAAAATATAAGCCCAGATGGCCAACGAGGTTGTTTGCCCTGAATTAAGCTGATTGATTGAATTCAAGGCCTGAAAGTCAGGAACCACTGAATAAAATCAATCTAAGGCACGGTCCAACAAACAAGGTAGAAGGTTTAAAGTCCTTAAGTATAAAATCAAGGATAAAAACTGACCACAGTATCCTAGACTTGAAGTCAGGTGTTGAAAACAAGGGAAATCCCTGTACAAACAACTAAAGAAGCAAAGACCTCCATAACAAGGGGGCAAGGCCAAGGTTGTTTAAAACACCTTATTTTAAGTATGCAAGGATGTCTGGAAGCCAAGGGCCATAGTTTAACCCAAGGTTATTTGAAACCAAGAGTTCAAGGACAAGTTAAGACCCGGAAGGTCCTGAAAACTAAGAAGTAGGTTGTTTGAGATCAAGGATCACAAAACCAACCATGGTGTTGTAAACTCACTCTAGAAACAAGGAGGGGAGTTCAAAACAAGATTTGGCTTTGGTCAAAGTCAAGGTCAAAAGTCAAAGGTCAAAGTCAACAAGCCCATGCAAGTTCTTTAGTGATTCCAAGAAGTTGAAAAAATGACCTTGTTTGAAACAAGGTCTGGTTTGAAAACCAGCTTAAAATGAGGTATTTCGCCTCCAAAACGTTCAAAAATGCATGTTTTCATGTGATTCTTCTTCATACCATGAGATTATAAGAATCCTTATCATATGAGCTCAACTCCAAAATTTGGGTTTAGAATTGTCAGGGGTGTTCAAAACCAGGAGGGTGTTCAAAACCAGGAAGGTGTTCAAAATCAGGAAGGTGTTTGAAACACCTTGTCCAGATAACCGTAATTTTTGCCTAGACAACTCAAAAATGAGAATTTTCACATGATTCTTTCTATAACCATGAGGTTATAAGAATCTCCACTGGATTGGCTTGACTCCAAAATTTGGGGTTAGGGTTTCGCTAATCGCAATTAGGGGGTGATTAGCCTCGATTATCGACGTTTAAGGACTTCCACTCTAAAATTAACCTATTCCAAGGTTAAGGGTGGATACCCTAGTAGTAATTACATTAAGTACGAACTAGTTAACCTCGATCAAGGCCTTTATAGCCCCGTTTAAGGTTGTTTAGCCCCGATTAGTGCTGAATTAGTGTCTTTTGCTCAAAAATTAGCCCTTATTGAGGCATATGAGCAATGACCGTCTGATATTAACCCTAACTTAGATAAGTTGAGGGAAATAAATCACTAATGAATTTATGATAAAGGATCCTATGCACGAATTGCACTTGGATTAGTGTCTACGAGCTCGAAATGACACTAATCATATTCCCGAAAGGCCCCGAAATCTTAAGAAAAAGGTTCGAGAGGCCAAGGAACGTTTAGCTTTCTTAAGTAGTAACTTGGGAGAGAATCTTAGTCGTTGTGAATGTGTAGGTCGCTCCACACTTCACTATAAGAAGATACCCTGGTAGGGTCGGTGTGAACCTAAACTTCTACGAAATAAAGTTTTCCTAGAAGTTGGGGGGCAAATGATATGGGTGAAAAATAATCCCTAAAGACATCATTAATATAATATTTATTGCCCCATAAATAAGGCCCAAAACCCTAGTTGAGCATTAAATTCGTAATTAATGATTAAGCCCAAAAGAACAGCCCAAACCGGGAACGCCTGGTATAAGCTTGTTTCTAACGTGGGCCTGATCCACAAACCGGGAACGTTCTAGAATATCCCTGGGATATTATGTGGCCTCCAAGGCACCTAATTCGACATGGAAACTAACTCCTACAAGGAAGGAGTCAGAACCTTCCTCAATGACGGTGACTTATCCACCAAGTCTCTAAACCCTATTCCGATTCTAAGGCTCCCACAGCCTATATAAAGGGCCAGACCCCTCATCTCAGAACTACGTCTTGGCTTGATTCTCAACTCTGAGATATGTAGGCATCTTGTGAAGACCCGAATTAGGTCACGAAAACGCAAGCGCAGCCATTAAAGCATGAAGCTCACGAACTCTAGCCGCAATTCGAACCCTACTTTTTATTCCACAACATATATATATATATATATATATATATATAGGCAAGTGCTCAAATACAAACCACTTTTAAAATACAAACCTACAAACCAACACTAAATTAATTATATTTTATCTATTCTAAGGTTCCCGCCAAGGGTACCTTCACAAAAAATGCTTAAAATAATTGGCTCTATCCAACAAAAAAAAAAAAAAAAAAATTCTTGCCGTGGAAATGCGAAGCATTTAAGACAGTAAACGGATGAGTTAGGTAGTCATGAGGGCCGAAGGCTCTCGACACACCCGTCAATCGTCTATTGCCTTTACCATTGATTGTCATTCCTTACAACTTTAGAATGATAAAGGCACGAAGCGCTGTACAAGAAGGTGCGAAGCACCGTTAACCAGTGAAATCCACTACCACGTCATCATGTGAACAGTGATTTTTTTTGTTGTTGGATAGAGCCAAGTATTTTAAACGTTTTTTGTATTGGGGTACCCCTAGTTTGGTCATTAGATTAGCTTGAAATATTAGATTATGCTTGGTTTGTAGGTTTGTATTTTAAGGAGGTTTGTATTGGAGTAGCCCCCTATATATATATATATATATATATATATATTCTAAAAATTAGCATATTGTAATTTTTTTTAAATAATTAACCCAATATTCTTAATTTTTTAAGATTATTTTGAACAAATTGAAATTTGAATTTAACATATTAATTCGAATTCGGATTGAATTATTATTTTATAAACATATTAATTCGAATTCGGACCGAATTATTATTTTATGATAATAATAGTTATTTTGAACTACAAATTTAATTTATCTCAAAGATTTGGCCACATTCACTACATAAGAAATTTTAATATTTTTATTTGTTAGAATTTTAATAAACAAAGTAAAGACTGTGTTTAAATTTGAAAATAGAAAATTATCTTTAGCTGTTATCAATTAGTGTAACAAGCAATCGACAGAAAGAAGCAGGGTAATAAATTATCTTCATTTTATGAAATACACATGTATATTTTAAACAATAAAAGTAGAAGATAACAAATAGGCAATTCAACAATTAATTTGAAAAAAAGTTGTAGTCTGTAATGTATATTAGCATGGCTAGAGGGACCAATTTATATATGAAAAAAGTAAACAGCTGTCAGAAAATGGGCGAATATGGTCCTGCACCAGTTTTTGAGTTTGGGTCCGATGCTATTTTTATTGGCCAAGAGCGTGTTCCACATTTTTCTAACTATGATAAGTGGTCTTCCACTATAGATGGATGCTATTTTTGTTAGCCAAGAACGTGTTTTACTTTTTTCCAATTATGGTATGTGGTCTTTCACTATAGATGCTTTTGAGTTCGGGTCCGATGCTATTTTTGTTAGCCAAGAACCTGTTTTACTTTTTTCCAATTATTTCCACTGTAGATGCCTTTAGGGTGTATGTATAGTGGAGCAGTGACATGGTCTCTTTTAGGATTTGTTTGCAAATCTTAACTCGAATTTATAAATCATTAATTTTTAAAAAAAATCATATTTACAACTTTTTTTAGAAAAAAATATGTATAGAAAATATAAATTTTGCAAAAATAAGTTACTTATTTAAAAAAAAGTACTTGTTTCTAGAATAAATAACTAATTTACATACTTTAGATTTGGATTTTTAGATTTGGATGGTGCTGCAACTTGGTGTTTTAGTTCAAGAGATAGCAGAAAAAGAACTAACAGCTAGTCATATCATTCTCTTGTACATCGCTTTTTAATTGCCCTACACTAGTGTTTTACCCTTTTGTTACGCCATATTTTCGGTTGCCTCTAATAATCTCCCAAATTTCCAATATTATTAATTATTAATTCAGATTAATAATTATAACTTAATCGCTAAGTTTTATCCTCTCCTTGAAACGAGGAAATAATCAATCTCAATTAATTAATAACGGAAAATATCTTCAAACGATATTCTTCAAATCAGGAAGATATCACAACGATAAGATTAAATCAGATAAAATCAGTAATTACCCAGATTAACGAAGTTTATCACTAAAGTCTCTAAGGGATAGACACAAATCAATTTCACAGAACTGCGTTGGCTTGATCCTTATAAATATAAGGTACACAGGCATCTTGAAAAAGGATCCGACACATCTAACAAGTCGAGACACCTCTCAAGTCCAGCCCCAAACATCCAAAATCCCAAATCCCCCTATTTTCATAATTCTCTATTCCAACAACCTCCGAAATTTGTTATCACCAAATTCCTCCGTTATCAATTGGCGCTAGAAGGAGGGCATATTGTTTGATTGTGGAGGACAATCAATTCATATGCATGGGGGGTTATTACGGATCTGGAGCTGCTTTAATGGAGGACCTAAACGATGAAGACGGTGGATCTATTCCGAATTATGATAAGTTTTCTTGTGATTTTGTCCATACAAGTTAATTATCTTATAAAATTCGTAGTAAATTCAATACACGTCGGATTTCGATGATTTTTAATGATTCGGAAAGCTTGTTAAATTGTCTATAACTTTTGTTCTTTGAGTTTTCCCAGATTATATCTTTATCTATTCTCGAAATCACAAAAAACAATCAGATCTCGTTTTTCAGCATCAAGAAGGAGATCAGCAGACGTTTTCTTTGATTCCCGATTCGTTATAAGTCCGTTTATGATGAGCCATATATCATCGGAAAGGTTTTTTCGTTCTCTACAACTTTCGTGTTTTGTGTTTTTCAAGAAAAAATCGTTTAGGTGGTCAAAAACATTAAAAACAGATCTGGGCAGAATTTGAATTGTGAAGACTTTCAAGATTTTTGGTGTAATCTTCGTGGTACATGATTTTGGAAGGCCCTCCTTTGCAGGGGTAATATTTTGGAAGACTCTTAATTGAAGATTTTATTATTTTAGAAGACCCTCCTTTGCAGGGGTAATATTTTGGAAGACTCTTAATTGAAGATTTTATTATATTATTTTAGAAGACCCTCCTTTACATGGGTAATATTTTGGAAGGCTCTATTCGAAAGAGTTGATTGTTTTAGAAGACCCTTTGTGATGAGAATATTTTTTATATATTTTTTGAAGACCATTTGGGTGTTGCTGATATTTTCTAGAAGAACCTTCAAGTGTCGCTGATATCTTTTTTGGAAGAATCTTAGAATATTGATATGGCTTTGGGAAGATGACCTCCTCTAAGGAGGGTCTCCCTTATTTTTTGTGATAGACGACCTCCTCTAAGGAGGGTCTTCGTGATTTATTTAAAAGATGATCTCCTCTAAGGAGAGTCTTAAGAACAATGAAGAGATCTTCGGAAAATCCACCTCCTGTGAGGAGGGTATTTCTGGAATGGGGAACGATCTCCTTTGAGGAGGGTATCCCAAATTATCAAAATCCTTGCAAAAACCGTACTTCCGGGGGGATGTCCGTACTTCCGGCGCCTCATCAAGGTTCGAGCTTCGGAAAGTCCACCTCCTGTGAGGAGGGTATTTCTGAACAAAAAAACTGATCTCCTTTGAGGAGAGTACCTTAAATTACTAAATCCTTGCAAAAACCGTACTTCCGGGGGGGGATGTCCGTACTTCCGGTGCCTCATCAGGGTTCGAGCTTCGGAAAATCCACCTCCTGTGAGGAGGGTATTTCTGGACAAAAATGGTCTCCTTTGAGGAGAGTACTAATGATCTCCTTTGAGGAGAGTATTATAAAATTCTGAGGAAAATGACCCCCTTTGAAGGGATACCCTCTAGAAGACATGGTAGATATGACATTTTCGACTGGATGTTGCTCAAAATGCTTTGCACGACTCTGCGAATAATGCTTTGATGGCTCTCCAAAATACATTTTCTTACACATACAAAACTTGTTATTTACATATCGCATATTGTCTTATTTACATCTACATGTATATTACGGGCACCTTGGTGCTCCATATTATTTATTAATCTTCCTCTCCTAGCTGTTTCAGTGACTCAAGAAATTTGAAAGATCGAAGCATGCTTAGTTCTCCACTGCAGCAAGCTACACTGAAGAACTGGGGGTAGTTGTTACGCCATATTTTCGGTTGCCTCTAATAATCTCCCAAATTTCCAATATTATTAATTATTAATTCAGATTAATAATTATAACTTAATCGCTAAGTTTTATCCTCTCCTTGAAACGAGGAAATAATCAATCTCAATTAATTAATAACGGAAAATATCTTCAAACGATATTCTTCAAATCAGGAAGATATCACAACGATAAGATTAAATCAGATAAAAGATAAAATCAGTAATTACCCAGATTAACGAAGTTTATCCCTAAAGTCTCTAAGGGATAGACACAAATCAATTTCACAGAACTGCGTTGGCTTGATCCTTATAAATATAAGGTACGCAGGCATCTTGAAAAAGGATCCGACACATCTAACAAGTCGAGACACCTCTCAAGTCCAGCCCCAAACATCCAAAATCCCAAATCCCCCTATTTTCATAATTCTCTATTCCAACAACCTCCGAAATTTGTTATCACCAAATTCCTCCGTTAACACCTTTCTTTCATTTTATCTATAGGTTTTAGCACAAGTTCATCGCATAATAAAAAAAAAATTCAAATTTTTTCGTGTGAATAAAATATATAATTAAAATTTTAATTTATAAAAAGAAAGTTTTGAAAAAAAAAAAAAGTTCTACCATACAAACAAAGCAACTTAAAATAGATGACTGAAAATCAAGCAACAAATAAAATGAAATTATAGACCTAGAGATTGCTACTTAGAACATCTAACGAATATGCCTTTTTTTTTTTTTTTTTTTTTTGCTAAATTCTAACGAATATGCTTTACCCCGTCATCCGCCTACAGGTGAAGTAAAATATTTTGATTCTCTGACTTTTGATCGAAGCACAATTAGTTGAAATTTTGAAAACAAAATCTTTTTTGAATGTGCATGAAGAATTTTACTAATAACCAAAATCCATTTGTATTTAATTCTAACTCTAAAAATAGTAATTTAGAAGTATTATTATAATTTTTTTTATTTGTAATATTTTTACAAATTAGAATAAAAAAATAATATAGTCTAACCACTAGAATCCTGTCTCTCCTACAATTCTATGTCTTTTTGTTTAATAAATAATAAAATTGCAATCCTATTATAATTACAACTCTTATATATACAATTTTTTTATTATAGTTTAGAATCAAAAAAAGACTACGATCAATTCTCCAAAAAAAAATTCAACGAGAACATATTTTAATGCACTTCTTTGAAAAATCAAAGCTATATTTGTTGTTCGTATAATTCTTTTATATCAATAACATTGTTCTTTTTATAATTATAATTTACTGTACATATTTTGCATGTATTTATTTGTTCACATTTTGTCTCTAAAAGTAATTCCATGAACAAGTGCTGTTCAGTTAATTCTGAGTTCGGCTCCAATGCTATTTTTGTTGTTCAAGTCTGTTTCGCTCATTTCCAATTGCGGTGGGTGGTCCTCCACTAGACCACTTGTGCATGCTCATAATGTGCTTAGATCAACTGTTGTATTGTTCGTTGAAGATATGAGCATTATCAACCCAATTGCAGTCCCTTGTATACGGTGATGATGTTGCAACTTGATGTTTTAGTTGAATAGATAGCAAAAACAACAAAATTATTTCAATTTATTATGTGTCCCTAAATAATTATATCTTATTATATAATAATAATAATAATAATAATAATAATAATAATAATAATAATAATAATAATAATAATAGGGATAATAAACAAGATCAGGAGTTCATTGTCAGCAATGGTATAGTTTTCTAGCTTGATTCATATTGAGATATATGAACAGAGAACGAAAGTTATAATATGGGTAAAAGGAAATGAGAAAAAGTTTTAAAAAAACCAATTAAATCAAGATAAATTAACAAGTTAAAAATAATTTTTACTGTATATTTTATTATCCATAGGCATTATTAAGTACATTTCCTATTGTTATATTACGTGTGCCCGTTATATAAATTTGTATTGGAATCCTACTTTGGCAAGATATCTGATTATATTATACACTACGGTTTTTGTCTACATTAGGTACTTTCTATAATTTTAAAATTATAATATCAAATGAAAAAACATTTTACTTGAATATTTTATGGTACTATCAAATATAAAAGTACCATGCTCGCGGATAGGTGTTCTTGGAGGCGGCGTATCAGAGTAGTGGATTCCCTTTTAGGGTGCGGCTCTGTTGTCGAGAGCCTCAGAGTTGGGTTGTCTCGGTTAGCGATTTTTTTAGAAGTTCTGCTTTAACGTTCTCACTTTTCGTTTTTAGTGTCGTCTGTTTTCTGGTTTTGCAGTTGCAGGGAGCTTGGCTCGATGTTATCTCTTTGCGGGATTTTTCGTGTGGTTGGAACGCATCAAGCTTTGAGTATCATAAAGCCTCGCAGTTATGTATGCCCCATGTGGAGAACGCCATGGGCTCAGGTATGGCATTCATCATTTCCGTATCATTTGGTTTCCTTTGTATTTATCACACTCTTTGTATGTCGTGCACTTAGCCTAGGATCTTCACGGAAACAGCCTCCCTGATCTAAAAGTGGGGGTATGGTCTGCGTACAACCTAACCTCCCCAGACCCTGCTCTGAGCGGGATATACTGGGTTTGTTTGGTTTGGTTTGGTTTGGTTTTATCAAATATAAAAGTAAATTTTTTTTGAATGTAAATATAAAAGTAAATTAATAATTGAACTCTTCTCGATGAAGTCGAGATGGACGAGAGTGTATTACTATCGAATATAGATATTTATACTATACTATAATAAGTAAAGAAAATATATTTTGTAATTTGGTTAATCCCTCATATAGATGATGATAGTTAGATGCAATATTAAAAAGTTGTCACAGAAATTTAAGTTTCGATTATCACCAACAACATATTTATTTAAATTTAATACTAAAAATTATTATATATAAAAGTTTAAGATTTGAATATTCTGAACAACATACTAAAATTAATATTTATAATATTATTTACAAAAAAAAGTAACCCGGCAAAGTACGGATTATAAGCTAGTATTGTTTAATGAGAATACAATTGGTACCGATTGTTGGCAATGACTTTTAAAAATACTCGAATTGTGCATTAATTATATTGAAAAAATTTAGGTTAGGTATTAATTGCCACTTTTTAGAAATATCTAATTATTATATAATTACAGAATTTATTAGGATACTTCACCATTTATTGTAATAATTATTTTATATTTTTATACACTATATACATTACATCCCGGTCACTTACAATTTCTTCCGCTCGGAACCATAGTTTTTTTTTTTGGAAATTTACCAAGAATACTAGATTTAAAGTTTCTATTTGTAAAAATACTATCTCCTTGAATTAATTGCAATTTTATCAACCTAAGTTTCAAAATTGCAAAAATACCAACCCTAACCCTAACCCTCCCCCCTTTCACTTTTCCCCTTTATCCCTTCAGGCGGCGGTTGTACTTTTTTTTTTTTTTCTTCTTCTTATTTTTTTTAAGGTGGGGTGCTATTTTGGTGGATTTGGGTTGCAAGGCCCCGCAGGGGCATATTCAACTGAATGCAACCACATTCAACCAAATGCAACCACATTCAACTTTTTTTTTTTTTAAGGTGGGGTGCTATTTTGGTGAATTTGGGTTGCAAGGTCCCGCAGGGGCATATTCAACTGAATGCAACCACATTCAACCAAATGCAACCACATTCAACTTTCTTTTTTTTAAGGTGGGGGTGATTTTGGTGGATTTGGGTTGCAAGGCCCCGCCAGGGGCAATATACAACCAAATGCAACCACATTCAACTTTTTTTTTAAGGTGGGGTGATTTTGGTGGATTTGGGTTGCAAGGCCCCGCCAGGGGCAATATACAACCAAATGCAACCACATTCAACTTTCTTTTTTTTTAAGGTGGGGTGATTTTGGTGGATTTGGGTTGCAAGGTCCCGCCAGGGGCAATATATATATATATATATATATATATATATATATATATATATATATATATATATATATATATATATAGAGTCCAAAAATGAGGTCGAAAATGACAACTGAAAAATGGAACATGAAATCAGAAATTTAGTTGCATATGGTTGCATTCAGTTGCAAATTTAGTTGAATATGCCCCTGCGGGGCCATGCAACCTAAATCCACCAAAATATCACCTACATTATATATATATATATATATATATATATATATATATATATATATATATATATATATAGAGTCCAAAAATGAGGTCGAAAATGACAACTGAAAAATGGAACATGAAATCAGAAATTTAGTTGCATATGGTTGCATTCAGTTGCAAATTTAGTTGAATATGCCCCTGCGGGGCCATGCAACCTAAATCCACCAAAATATCACCTACATTATATATATATATATATATATATATATATATATATATATATATATATATATATTTATATATAGTTCAAAAATGAGGTCGAAAAAGACAAATGACAAATTGAACTTAAAATCAGAAATTTAGTTGCATGTGGTTGCATTTAGTTGCAATTAGTTGCATGTGGTTGCATTTAGTTGAATATGCCCCTGCGGGGCCTTGCAACCCAAATAAACCAAAATAGCACCCAAAAAAAAAAAATACAACCGCCGCCTGCCAAAGAAAGAGGGGGGAGGGGGGCTAGGGTTAGGGTTAGTATTTTTGCAATTTTGAAATTTAGTTAGTAAAATTGCAAATAGCTATTCTTTACAAAAGTAAATGTGCAAAAATTTACTTTTTCCTATTTATTTATCAAAAAACCTCTTTTTTTTTAACAAAAGGAAATAATTCATTAATCAAAAGTCATACGGCATCTACAAATACAATCGAAAGGACAGACGCTTAAGGGGATCGCTGTTGAATTCTTCCTAGAGGCAACCGAGCGATTAGAAGATGATTGAAAATATGTATCAGTAATTTTTTTCATCGGCTGTGCAAACGGCCATAGATGCGATCTCATAATAACCTTCATCCCTGAATCAAAATCATGAAAATCTTGCCGATCTATAACCTCGGCCATGGAACACACCAAAACCCAATCAAAACAAAAACTCAAACTCTCACAGGGAGAGACTAACAAAACCCAAATAAATTGGGAAATTATTGAAACCCAAATAAATTGGGAACTTATTGAAAAAACAAGATAAGAACCAAGAAAACGAAAGGGATTGGAGCTTTTCACCGGTGAAAACCGATGAAAGCCCCCTCAAAACTCTATGATGGAGGCTAGGGTTTTAGAAAAAAAAACAAAAAATCATGGTAGAAATAAACTTGTTTGACATCATTTTCACTGAACTGCAATTTTTGAATTTGTGTATTGTAATTTCTAGTAATATTATATAAACATAAAATACCCTGCACTACTAAAACTCAACTCAACGTACTCAGTATATCCCGCATGAGCAGGGTCTGAGGGGGGTAGGTTGTACGCAGCCATGCCTCTACCCAAGGATAAAGAGGCTGTTTCCGGATTTTTTGACCCCCGGAAACAGCCTCTCTCTGCACTATATATTGCAATAGTTTAACAGCCTAAAATGTTTAAGCGACATATATTTTTACAATTATATATATTAGTAATCTGCAATTATGTTTAATTTTGGTGCAGTAGATTTTAGGCATTAAATAGGAATAAAAAATATCGGAGTAGGTTTTTTCAATATATGGTTTAAACATTAGGAAATTTTTAGAATTTTAATTTTAATTTTCTGTTAAATTTTGTTCAATTAATTATTATTATACCTAATCTTAAAGATTGACTTCACACGAATAATATTTAGTGTGTGTTTGGCTCCACTTAAAGTGGACTTAAATGAATCAAAAATTGATTTGCAGTCTGTTTGGCCAAATAAGAGAAACCTCTTATTTGCTCCTTATTCCACGTAAGTTGGAAGTTTGCAAGTCCTAACATTCCGCTCCAAATCCAACTTATTCCAAATCCAACTTATTCATCCATGTAGATAATATCCTTCAGAACTTTAAAATCATATATCTTTTGATCTGTTCATTAAAATTAATATTTATATATCAAATTTCCTTATTCATCGAGATCTATATATTGATATATATATCTTCATATTTTAAATAAATATTTTGAAAATAATAAAAAAAAAATTATAAGTTCTGATTTACGAAATACGACTGACTTATAAGTTCTGATTTACCAAACACTCTATTCACTTATAAGTTCTGATTTACTTATCACTTATAATTTACTTTTTATTTAGAAGCAATAAGTAACTTATTTTAAGGTAAGACAAATGAGCCCTTAATTACAAGTCAATCTTAAACACGGGTTGCATTTTATGTTTTCTCTGATAATTATTCTCACAAAAATACGATCTAACACTTTAAATTACTATATACTAACTAAAGTGTTTATTACTTTTGTTTTTGTGAGTAATGCTAGAAAATTCAAATATATCATCCAAATTATTTTCGAGAAAATGACCAAAATGACACAAAAACATAACTTAGTTGCCCAAAATAACCAATCGCGCGAACAGTGTCCAAAATAACCACTGATTACGCATTTGCGGTCTGCGTGGCCTGGGATACGCATGTTTAACATGCGCATCTGGGATCACGCATCACCCAGATGCGTGATGACGTCATGTGACGTCATTTTTGCAATTACAGCTCCGATCGTCTCTCTTGCTCAAAATCGCCACTACGATCGCCTCACTTCGTTCACTACTGTCCGGTAATGTCCACTGCTTTTGAGGGCATCAAAAGGAAGCTTATAGCTCCCTCTCCATTTTAATCCATTAAATTGTTGATTTTGGGCCCCGCAGGGGCGTGTATGAACCCACCGGAAAGCAAATCGGAAAACGAGGTCATGTTTTGGTCTTTTTAATCCGGCGAAACAAATGAAAAATGAATGGTATAGACATGTAGAGAGGGTGAAAAGGCGACCAATTTGATATATAGTATGGTAGTGAAAGATTGTTGGAAAGAGGTGAACAAGTGGTCAAAAATTTGGACGGAAAACGAGTCCGACGGCGTCTCGAAGGTGACGATGAACAGTGCGTAATACGCATGAACATGCGCATCCCCGCCCACGCATTCTGAACATGCGTATCCCAAACCCTGTGCCACACGGCGCATGCCTCACTTTTACAAACTCCACGCATCTATATAATGCGTATAGGCCCTATACGCATGTCTGACATGCATGCGTGTATTCTTTATACACACACAATGCAAATGCGTAGCTCCTGGCCATTTTGAGTACTTCATTTTAAATTTTGATTATTGAGCGTTTTCATCCATTATTTTCTCAAATGATGAGATAAATACATTACCTTAAATATGGGATTGTATTTTTATTTTTGCTTAGCACTAGCTGTAGGACTTCGTTTGTGTATAAATAGAACACTTCCGCAACTTATATCTCAGCACATTAAGTTAGCATTGGAAAATGATGGCTTTAAGGGTAAAAGCAGTTCTGTTAAATTTTGTTTTCATTATCAGCCTATTGTCCATGGCTCATGCTGCGCTAAATCCTCTTCAATCAACTCTACTTGAAAACTGTAGCTTTGACAAGATATTTCAGTTCGGAGATTCTTTTTCAGACACTGGAAACTTCCTTGTCGAAAATCCACTTGATAGATCTGGCAGACTGCCATATGGTGTAACATACAACAGATCAACAGGCCGGTATTCCGACGGTCTCCTCGTTATAGACAATATTGGTACGTAGGTATATAATACATAATTATAACTTCAATACGTAATTAGTGTTTAGAATTTACTTTTTACTGATTTATTATTCTCTAATTATAAAACTACATAAGCATATTTTATATTCGAATTTCAAGATAGTTTTGTTTGGGTGGTCAGTTAATTATGTACAAGTTTGTAGAGCTGGTAGTTTATCATAATATAAGTTAATTTTGGTATACCTAGCAGCACTCTATATGTAATGAGTAATGTAGTACAACAAGTTAATCACCACGCCAAAAACTAAATTAGATAACACTTGTTACACTACTGTTGGGAAAAAAAAAAACCATTGTCCCAAAAATTTTAACGGTGATCTACGACAAAGTGTTGTGTGACCTAGCTTAACACAAATTGGTACTACTATAAATTGACACTGTCTATATCCACTTGACAGCATCTGCAGCCGGTCTTCCTTTCTTAAATCCGTATGAGAACAAGAATGCCAATTTTACGTACGGAATAAATTTTGCTGTAGTGGGTGCAACTGCACTCTCTGTCGAAACTTTGGCTACGAAAAATATATCTGGCGCAAGAACAAATAGTTCTCTGGATGTGCAACTGAGTTGGTTGTCTCAGTACCTTTCTAATTACTGCAACTCAAAAGCTGGTATATCAAATTGGTGAAATATATATTTATCGTTTCTCTCCAAGAAATGAATATGTATGTAATTTAATATGATTTAAGTTTAATTGAAATTATTCACAGATTGCAGGGAGAAACTTAAAAGTTCATTGTTTATTATGGGAAAAATAGGAGGTAATGATTTTAATTATGCATTTTTTGGCGGTAAAACTATTGAAGAGGTCAAGAATCTTGTTCCAGAAGTGGTACAAACCATAATGAATGCTACAAGAGTAAGTGTAATTTCAATGGATTCTAGGTTCAAATGAGATTCAGAGAATCTGGAGAACTTCTAGTTCTGCATTTTTTCAATGATGTGTTCTTGAAATTTTGCTATGCATGAATTTCGTTCTCACAGTTCTCTACTTCTCATCTGAACATGATGTTATGTGTATAGATTATCTAGTAACATATACTTTACTTGGCTGGCGGATACTAACAGGAAATCATCAAGCTTGGAGCGCGTAAAATTGTTATTCCTGGAAACCTTCCCATTGGTTGTTTGCCATCTTATTTGACCGTGTTCCAAGCTAACAGCTCTTTTGACCTGAACCATTGCCTGAGGGACTACAATCAATTTTCAATGTTTTTCAACTTACAGTTGAGAGTAGCAATTGTAAAATTGCAGCTAGAGAACCAGAGTGTCACTATTGTTTATGGGAACCTCTATTTAGCTTTTGAGCGGCTTTTCTCACGTGCTCTTTACCCAGGTCTTTTTATGTGTAATTGATTTCTTTGTTTCTGATATGAGCTCGATTTCTATATGTAAAACTCTTTTACTCATTACTGATAGGGATTCATTTGTACTGTCATTATCTATATGTAGGATTTGATCCCAATTCGTTGTTAAAAGCCTGTTGTGGAACTGGCGGTGATTATAATTTCGGATTTACAGTAATGTTCTGCGGAGGAGCCGGAGTTCCAGTATGTTCAAATCCTAATCAATACATAAATTGGGATGGATTTCATCTAACACAGCAGGCCTACAAATATATGGCAGATTGGCTTATTTTCGACATATCACTCAAGCTGAACTGTCCTGCAGCTTGATTGAGTTATTATAGCCTCGTTTGTTTCGATGTAATCCATCTACATATCTACAAGTTTCTTGTAACTTAATGGTTATGTTGTTTGGTTTAATGAATTTAAAACAAGACAAACTAACATGTAGTTTTAAGATACTTGTAGTTACTACTATATAAATAAAAAACCAAGTTACCTGGATCCCTATGTTCACCACAAGTTACGTAGCATTTAACAAATTTTTATGTTTTTCAAACATAACTTTATAATTTCTTTTTTTTAGTACAATGGAAGGGATATCCTACAAAAATCCTACATAACATCTAACAAATCTTTATGTTTTCCAAACATAACTACATAATTTCTTCTGTTTTTAGTACAATGGAAGGGATACCCTAGAGAAATCCTAAATTTCTTCCAAAAAGGATTAGGATGAAATATGGTCACAAGTAGGGGTGATCATAAACCGCATAAATCGCCCGCATCGTACCGCACTAACCCGCACCACATCGCGCGGTTTTTATTGTATGTGGTGCGGTTTCAAATTTTAACAAACCGCGCGATGCGGTGCAATTTGCGGTTTAAAATTTCTGAAACGCGATTCAAATCGTACCGTACCGCAATATATATATATATATATAAGTATGTATCAATTTATATGTATAGGCCCATCAGCCCATTAATTAGTGGAGTTGGAAGCCGGTTGAACTAGGGATTCTACTAGGACATGAATCATTTTAGTGACATCCCAGACTATGACTATTCTAGTTTCTCTAAATGTCAACTACAGAAAACATATGATTTTATTTTTCTAGTTAACAAATTAGTGCGCTTACCTATATGATTGATAGAATCATTATTGAATCCTTTAAAGGTGCAAGCATTTAAGATGTATCATCTATTAAGTGTTTCTTTTTTGAAAATATCTGTTAAGTGTTTCAAAATTTCTCGTGATAATTAGGATTTGGAATTATGTATAAATTTAGATATAGTTATTTTTATTGAAGATATAAACCGCAGTGAACCGCACTACACCGCACCGCATTTTCGTGGTACGGTTTATGCGATTTGAAAATTTCGTGGTACGACTGCGGTTTGAAAATTTGACAAAACCGCATATGCAGTTTGGTCCACGATTTTAGGAAAAAATCGCACCGCCCGCACCGCGATCACCCCTAGTCACAAGGCTGATCATTAATGTCTTGAATTATAATTGGTAAAAGATGGGTGTTGGCCCATTTTGGCACAATTTGAAGTAATATGGTCTAAATGGCACATTTTAAAAAAATTGTCCTTTATATTACATAAAAGCGCAACATAATCTTCGGTTCTTAAAAACGCATTTTCATTTCACGTTTTTTAAGTTTTTTTTTTGAAAAGAACAAAATTAAAAACGATAGTTTCATTTTCGTTTTTGGGAAAAAAATAAATTTTAAATGAAAACGTTAAACCAACGTGCATTTAAAGCCCAACTTGCATAAACTAACGTTATTGCAAGCCCAACTATAACAAGCCCACTAAAGAATCAGGCGGCAAATGTGAAAATTTAAAAAAGTGAATTCGGTTAGCGTTTAACTCTGCTATAAGGGATCATAATTTTGAAAGAAATAACGAGTTAAAATGTCCAAAATAACATTATTCAAATAAATAACCCTTTATCGCACAAAGTAACATCACTTTAATGTTTATCTATGTAATTTATGGAGAAATTAACCACATTTTTTAGTTGGGGCTAAGCTTGTTTTGTGGGTTAGGCTTGTTAGTTAGGTGGGCTTTATACATATATTGATGCCGAATGAGTTTATGCTTTCATGAATTTTCTTTTATGTATTTAGACCTGCATTGCTTGTTAGTTGGGCTAAGGTTTTCATGCACATATACAAGTGCTGTCAGTTCCTTTTTGTCCTGGGAACGAAACATGATGTTGCATTTTCACCCTTTTTTTTTTATAAAACCAAACCAAACCAAACATACCCAGTATATCCTGCTCAGAGCAGGGTCTGGGGAGGGTAGGTTGTACGCAGACCATGCCCCCACTTTTTAGGGTAGGGAGGCTGTTTCCGTGAAGACCCTCGGCTATGTGCACGACATATACGGTGAGTGATATATACAAAGGAAAGTAAACGATATGCGACAAAGTTCACAGCAATACCTGCGCCCATGGCTTTCTCCACACGGGACTTACCTACCATGCCCCTAGATACCACCAAGCGAAGCTCCCTGCACCTGCACAACCGGGAAACATATGATAATAAAAATGAAAAAAAAAATGCAACTGGAAAAAGATAGCGAAAAAAGCCGAACTCCTAAGATATGGCCATCCGAGACAACCCAACTCTGAGGTTCTCCACTACAGAGCCGTCCCCTAGCAGAGAGTCCACCACTCTGATCTGCCGCCTCTACGAACACCTGTCAGCGGTCATGGTCTCACTTAGGTTCATAGCCTTTAAATCCAACCTAAGCTGCTCTTCCCATGACCTCCTCGGTCTGCCTCTCCTCCTCACCCCAACAACCGAAAGACTCTCGACCCTACTCACTGGGGCTTCCGGCCGCCTCCTACGGACGTGGCCGAACCATCTCAACCTCCCTTCCCTAACTTTCGCAGAAAGAGGCGCCACTTCGAGCTCGGTCCTAAACACCCTATTAGGGATTCTATCTAGCATCGTGCGACCACACGACCACCGCAACATCCGCATTTCAGCTGCTTCCAACTTGCTTCCAACTTCCAGCTGCTTCACCCTTTTTTTTATAAACTTTGTTATAGACATTGTGGAAAGAGAAAACGATATACGACATAGTGTTTCTACAAATTCTTGGATTTAAGTAGCATTTCTTGGTGATAATAAAGGCCATTTTTCCTCATGGTTCGCGTTTTCTCCGTTACAGTCCGTAGGGATCAACACTGCCACCATCAGAAGATTTTGGTGGTTGTATTGTTTGAATTTGTTTGTGTTAAAAGGAGGGTTTGCCCCAAGTGGTGAAAGTAGCCGCAAGGACTATGTAAGAGTTTTACAGCCTCCTTTCCTTCTCTTTCTTGCGTGGTGCTTCGTGTGTCTGTTTTCTCTGTGTGTTTGAGAGGAAAGATCCGTCCGTTCTGTAGTCGACCCAGTCCCCCTATCTATCCTTTCTCAAAATATCCTCCTTTAGAACCTAAGTCATCCTCTGATCTTTACATTCGTTTTAGATATTTTTAGTACAATTGGGTTGGGCTTTGTAAAAGCACTTGGGCCAGGATTATTATTATACTGGGCCGGGTTTATTTAATAAATGATCCATCATTTGCCCCTAAAATGAAGTTCAATCTTTAGGTTGAATAGATAAGTAGATTTGCTACAGTTTACTGTTTTTGGTAGTTGAGTAATAACAATTGAAATGTGCAAGCATTAACGCATAATAGTGCTGAAAAAAATAGGAACACAACCCAATGCAGAGTGCAGAAAATAGTGCATAGTGCAATTTAAAGGGAATAATGCAGAAAAACTGAGCAGTTATAATGCAGAAAATTATAAGGGGTCTGTAGAACATTATCACGGCACTTGGATCTATAAACATTCAAGTTCAAACTGTAGCCGTAGGCTCAATGGACCGTAGGGAGCTATGCATATTGGCCTGTGATATCTTCC
The DNA here is from genome assembly GCA_036435485.1 of Saposhnikovia divaricata. NCBI lineage: Eukaryota > Viridiplantae > Streptophyta > Magnoliopsida > Apiales > Apiaceae > Saposhnikovia > Saposhnikovia divaricata. The sequence continues at coordinate 120,642,865 of CM071599.1, read as the reverse complement.
GGTCACTCTTTTTTGTAGCGATGAGTACAAGAGAAACATTACATAAAAAGGCAGAGAGTAATAAGACATTATATCAAACTATTTGATATATAACTGATTTCCTAGCAAATCACTTAGAACCGTAGTCATAGGTGATCGACTTAAACAATCGTCAGAATGAGAGTTGGCGTGTGGGTCATAAGAACTGGGCCGAAGTGATTCTAAACTGATCAAGTAAAGAACAGAATTAGTTACATATATATCACCGAAAAGTGGCGTTAGTTAATTATATATGACAGATGGAGCCGAAACCAATAACCGGGGGATCAATTCAAACCGAGGTCGTGGGCGCAAGGGGCCACATATAACTACATATATTGGTCTTATGATGAATTGATGTCTTCCCCTAATAATGATTTGGTAGAATAAAATTTTTTCAGAGAACAAAAATCGATACATGATCTTAAGTACACAGCGATGGATATGTCTAGAATATTAGCAGAAGTCCATGATCTTTAAAATAAACGAAATATTAAGCGCATTTATGCCAACGAAGGTTCCGTGCATTTAAATATTCTTATGAAAGGGCTCAACGTATATGTACTTTAAGCCAATACCAACTTATAGCATTAGCGATCCCCAAGTAATTCAAGCCGCTGCAACAAGCACAAAGACGAACCAGAGGAGGGGAAGATCCAGAAAATACCCCTTCTATCCCCCAAAATTTGAGTGTAATCTTTAGGTTACACCATAAGAAAAAAGGTTTTCCAGGTGTTCAATTATATGATTAATATGAAAAGTAAAAGGTAGTTAAAACCGTAGTCTTAAAAGGCTATTTGTGTTGATTTTAATATGAATTGATATTTTATGCAAGTTACTTCAGGCCGTAGCCGTAGGAGGTCGGGGCTATGATCTGAATAATAGCCGAAGCTGCCCCTAAAATTGCATGCAATTTTTAGGTTGCAACGAGATAAGTAGATCTTTGACATCATATTAGTAGTGCATCACATGACTTGTAGAATTGAACACTCAAACAATTTAAATTATTTTGGTGTAAACTACAGTGCTTACCATAGCATAGGTGTTGATAGTAGCAACAGAACCAGAGGGAGCATCAACAACAAAATTAGCTCCGGCTTGTATCAAGAATCACTGCTGAACCTAAACAATTTACAAAACCAGCAAAAACCGAGTCGAAACCAATAATGGTGAATCAAGTTAAATGACATGTTATAAAAGACTATATATGGATATCAATCTTAATATGAATTGATGTTTCGACTGTAGTGGTCGTAGCTGTAGAGAGGCTATATGTTGCCCCTAAAATATGAATGTCTAAGTTCGTGAGTTCAAGACCTAGGATTATCGTAGCCCTTGTGATATCACATTTTGACAAAATAGTTAGAGTATTTGTGAATTAAGGGATATTGTCAAACAATCCTAAATATAAAGAATAAGAATATGTAAGCAATAAGTTTCTTCCTGTCTGAACAGGGCACCGTAACCGATTCATGCCGTAGTCACGCGAGAACTACATACGTTGGCTCTTGAATGAATAGGTATTGTACCAGAATCTATCCATGCCGTAGCCAACATAGGGCTGCACATATTGGCTTTTGAATGGAAAGATTACCCCACTATGCCTTTAGTTAATGATGAACTAATTATACTGGCTATTTGAATAGGGGCTAAAGATATCCTCAAGTACAAAGGCATGACCTCATAGATATAAGGCTATAAACTGACATAATGGATATAAGGCTATAAACTGACCTCATGGATATAAGGCTATGATTTGTAATGGCCAGAACCGTAGCCGAAGGCGTCAAAATCCCGTAAGTGGGCAATGTAAACATCATACATATTTGTACGAACTAGGCCTACAGAATTACAATCACATATATGAAAATTCAAATGCCTCATACGGTGCTAATACTTAAAGCGATAACGCATTTAAAGATATAAGGCTTTGATAATGTAAAGAAATAATGAGGAACGATGCTTCAAATAAGAAATGCATATATGAGTTTTTTATGAATTTGTTTCTGTTTTGTTATATTTACTGGCTTTTTAGTGGAGAGATTATAATATCTTTATAGACCGAAGGCAATTAGAGTTAGTGTTTTGTTTGGCGAATAATCAGATATCGGGGTTCTTTATAAGAAGTATCTGATGGGCATATTACTTTAAATAAGCAGTCTAAACCGTAGCCGATGGGAGACCACATGTGTTGGCTTTCAGAAATATCCGCTTTTGATTGTGATATATAAGGGAAACCAATTAATCGGATATAAAGAGAAACATATATAGTTATTCGGGAGCTAGGAGTTAAAACCCAAATAATACTTGTTTGTATAACCTATTTATGCCGTAGCCGATGGGAGACCACATGTGTTGGCTGTTGAAAAAACAGGTGTTGTATCAGAATCTATCCATGCCGTAGCCATTCATTGGACTGCATATATTGGCTTTTGAATGGAAAAATTGCCCCACAATGCCTTTAGTTGGTTTCAAAATAATTATACTTGCTTTTTGAATAGGAGGCTAGAGATATCCTCGTGTACAAAGGTATGACCTCATAGTTATTAGGCTATAAGTTGACGTCATAGGTATAAGGCTTTGACTTGTAAATTAGAAGGAACTCATAGTTTTAGAAACATTCAAAAGTTTCTCATAGCATAAATAACATAAATATCACCATATTAACATACGTCTATACAGAAGGTTGATATCAAACAACTTAACGACCGTAGAGTTATACGCAATACAATATATTGATTTTTAGTTGAATTAATTCGCTCCTTTTGTCATAAGAAAATCTCTTGTAAGGGAATTGTTAAGTCCAGCATTGCAGTTATCTAGCTGATTTTGTTTGTTTTTAAACTTTTAGAAGTAGAATGTATATGTGTACTTTCGAAGGCGTAATAAGGCAAAGCAATAAAAGTGGTACCTGGCAAAAGACAGAAGTGTCGGTATGAGTACCAGCTTTGTCGTACATGGCTCGTTGAATTAATGAAATTGATGTAGCTGATAGTTTTATTATAAGATCTTCTCCCAAATCTCGGTAGGATTTTTCTCTTAAGTCACCATTGTCACTGGCACCCAAAGACATCTCATAGGTTGCTGAAAGGCGTTAGATATCCCATGCAATTCTTAAGGTTTCTTCATAGAGCCAAGGATTGATTTTCTTGCGTCGATCACATGAATACCAGGCATGTAAAATTTCAAAACCAGTCTCCTTGTATATCTTGGGTACTGTAATTACAACAAAGGCACCCATGATCACCATTGCTATTGCGAAGGTGACTAGCAACGCAACTGCCACTTTAATTGTCTTTGAAGTCCTCACATGGTTCTTGTTCTCTCCCATTCCTTTTCCATCAACATTGCTTGAGAAACACGAATCCTGGCCAGATAAATATAATTGTTCGTTTCCAGCCAGGTCTGTTGATTATAACTGCCTAAAGAGCTTATTGTCAGGAAGAAAACCAGTGAAGTTATTGATGGATATGTTGTCAGACACAAGATCCTCCAGCCCTGAAAGTGGATTTAGATTTCCCTCCAGCTTGTTGTAAGTCAAGTATGGAAAGTTTGTTAAATGCATAAAACTGAGATGGAATCGGTTCACTTAGTCTGTTGCAACTAAGATTTAGCGAATTTTCCCCAACTCCAGCGGAATATTTCCCTCTAACTCATTGTTGCTAAGATCAAACAGCTGTAGACTAGAACATAGTCCAATAGATGAAGGTATTGATCCAGATAACAAATTCTTGCCAAGAATAAGATCTAAAACTTGGAGACCAGACAGAGATGATAAGGTAAGTGGCCTTCCAGTGCATTGTTTCTAAGGTCCACCATTTGCAACTCGGTACAACTTTCAATCTCATCAGGAACAGACCCTATGATATGGTTCTCCGAAAATCTGAAGCAGCCATTGGTATTGACATAGAGATTTGGGTTCGGTCTGATTGTTTTTCTTTCCCTCTCTTCTACTCTTGAGCAGCCGCAGTAGAGACAGAATAGAAGATATACATTATATGCCATTCCGTATTACCACCTCCTTCCTACAAATCACCTGTGTCTGATTTATGTGAAGCTACTTTCTTGAAACGGAGGATTTCAGAAAACCAAAATGCTTCGTCAATCCAGATTTCCCCTTATGCTGAGTTGCAGAGTAGCTCAGGTTTTGCATCATTGAAGCGAGGTTGTAATGACCAAACGGTTCAAATTTGTTCTTAACAGGGGAGTTGACAAAATGATATGAGAGCGTGGACTGTCATGTAGAGAAGCAGCCAGCATGCTTGATCGCAGGGGCTTCACAATGACATATAAATAGTAGTTGCCCAAAGTTTCATGCCAATTTCTGCTAGAACCTACAGAATTAGCTGGAAGGAATACTTTTGGAGGAACACCTTATATTCGAGTTCCAAGCACCACCACCAGTGCTAGTTTGGCATGAACTGATTAAAAGCTGTTCGCCCTTTTTGAAGTTCCAAGGTAGCACAAATAATGATCTCATTCTTACTTCTTGAAAACTCTGCATTGAGATCCGAAACAGTAAAGCTCAATGGTCGTTCAACCAAACTACTAATAGCAGTAGATGCCACAAGTGAAGTGTAAGAGCACATGGCACCACTTGAGTTCTGGAAAGCCACCAAGCTTTGAGCATCAGTCATTCCTGATTTATCAACATTTAGTGCCCAACTAACCCACGGTGAGGTTGAGACACTAATGTGTCGAAAAGCTATACCAGCAGTGTGTTTTGTGGGCTAATATACTTCCCACAGGAGGCCCTTCTTTAGCTTTCCGATTAAAGTTTATATCCGCCCCGCTGGCCATCAGCAGTGGCAAACCATGTAAAACCATGATCTGAACGTGTCCAGTCAAAATATATCTCTTGCCTCAATATCGATTCATGACTTGTTGTCGTATACATGATGCTGACTTACTATCTCTTCAGAAGTAATGCTCCCAACAATTTTAAAAAACCAACCAGTTTGAAGTGTATTTACCTCAGGCCAATTTTGAAGATGGAGATTTCAGCCACGTGTATTGAACTTGCTCACTGAACCTTTTTTCGCCCATTTATTATCAAGTACAATGTCCTTGACAACTTAATATATCCTTGAGAGGTTATCGGTCACTGATTTCTAAACAACGGAGTGAGGGATGGCATAGGACCTAGGTTGATTATGTGGAAGGTCTGTGCATATTCAGAGATTGAGATAACGCCCCTAAACTACATTTGTTGAGTCCAACTAGGTTGCCAGAATATGATAATAAGTGACTAACAAAATCAGATGCTCTGTCAAGACGCCTTTAGTTACCAGACGCAGATTTCAAGGTCTAGCATGGATCTTTTTCTATGGCGAATTCAAGGAGGTTATACCAGCCACCAATGTCTTTGAATATAATTTACCTCCGCCTGATATTTGCAGACCTAAAAATCTGACTTTTGGGACTACCTTGCTGATAGCTGACTCACTCCATGAACTCATAAACTGGTATCATCTCAGACATTTCATCACAATATCCAGTCATAGAAACAAGATGCCCATGTCGGATACAAGATAAGACCGTAATTTCGGTGTGGAACTCTGGAAAACCTTGGCCATGGCCTGACTCACTTCTTTTTATAGCCACTTTTATGCTGCTCTTAAGAGTACCTTTATACACTTTCCCGAATCCTCCCCTACCAATTATCAATTTGGGATCAAACTTGTTGGTCGCGTACATAATTTCTGAGAAGACCAGTCTTCAGCTCAAGATTGAACGTTTGAAAATTAGATTCATCATTGCAGCGCTCTCGGTAAGCCCACTATAAGAGTTTCCTCCATATATATGTTCACCAATGGCCAGCCCGAATTCTCAACCGCCTTTGCTTTCCTCCTTCTACCAATCCGGAAAATCACTAGCAAAACAAGTACCAAAGCCACCCCTCCAACTACAAAACTAATGATGATTACTATTAAAATGTTCTTATTTGTCTTCTTTTTTCCCTAACCATCTAAGCTTCTGCCGTTCATCACCATTATAGTCAACTTCCAATATTTGGCTTTGCTAAATGTTACATCTCTCTCCATAACAGTTAAACTTGAGTGATAGGGAAGTAGAAACCTGTCGCCAGCAGCAAGTTAAGGTTTCCAGTATGAGAGCTAAGCAACTATTTTTCGACTGAAAACAGCTCCAAAACCTCTACCTTTGCTGCAAGCGATTGTGGACAGAATAAATGAATAGCATCCCCCTCAGAATCAACATTATGTGGGGCACAAATCAGAATTCAATTACTAAAACGCTCATCCCCGTCACGGGATGTCTCGACAGTAAACTAAACTTGCGAATAATCTTTACTCTCCACATGATTTTCCACCTTGTAAACTATATAACAACTGAGAAAAGCAAAGAAATAGTGTAAACCCAACTAAAATTACTCACCGGGATTCTATCTTTCAATTTAGTAGGCACTGAATAAAACCCCTCTGTTGAAGATAACAAAGTTGTCGTTGTAGCCAGGAAGTACTCGTTCCCCGGCAGCGGCGCCAAATGATGGTTCGCGTGCGTTACAGTCCCTAGGGATCAACACTGCCACCATCAGAAGATTTTGGTTGTCGTTGTATTGTTTGAATTTTTTTGTGTTAAAAGTGTTGGAATATATGCACATGTTGTGACCATGCTATGGTGTCCATACTGTGATACCCATGTGATGCCCATGCTGTCAAGATTCTATCAAGCACTGTCAACATTATCAAGTTATGTGAGCTGTGTTTCACATGTCCAGCTCATATGTTCTATGTTAATTGTTCTATATATAGTGTAGTGTTATTAGTAATCTGCACCAAACTCATCTACAATGTAGTTCGTTAATGCAGTGTTCTGTTATATCAATATAAATACAGTTCCTCTTCTTCTTCATTACTGCATATTACATAATCTTACATGGTATCAAAGCCATCTAGGTTTAACAACCTTTAGATCCTCCAATCATGCTTCTGTCTTCTATCAACATGGTTCTTCAAATTCTCTCCATTTCCTTTTTCATCTCTTTCTCTTCCGCCATTCCGCTTCTTGATTAATCTTCTATAGGAGGTCACTCTTTTTTCCCAAAGAGGTTTTTAATGAGGACCTCATCCATTAAGTGCTCCAGTTTTCCAGTTTTATGAGCTCTTCTATCATCAATTAATATTTAATTTTATGCAGGCTTTTCATCATTTTCTGCAAATTTGTGTTTTCTTGGCATCATCTTACAGCTTCAGTACACCACCAACAACACCATATATCTATCATTTGCAGCCGCATAAATCCTTGTTCGTTAATCCTTGTTCGTTCTTCAGCAGCCCCGGCACAAACAATTTTTTTTTTTTCATTATGTTTCGATTTTTATTTTCTTTTGCAGATTCTTCAAGCAAGTCTATAGCTATTTTTGGCAAGTAGATAGCTTCACGTCCGGCAAGTCTATAGCTGTTTTTACGGCAAGTAGATAGCTAGTGTGTTTTGGAAAACTTCCCTCTCATCTCTTTCTAAGCTTTACCATTAGAAGACTACAACTCTCGCATTTCCAGGGTGATGGTGAGTAAAAACCAGCCCTTATCAAAGCCTCTTTGTAAGGCTGCTCCATAGAGAGCCGTTATGCCCATGTTGGCCGAGCTTGTAATGCTCCGTTTGTTGCCCGAATTCATGTTCATGTTGCTGCCTGTTGTTCCTCCATTTGCTGCTGCTATCTCTTGTTCATTGTCGTTTCTTCAAGTTGGTTGGTTGCCGCTGTTGTTCAAGATCAATGTTTCGTTTCACTCCCACATTCATCTTGAGGGGGGATGTTGGAATATATGCACATGTTGTGACCATGCTATGGTGTCCATACTGTGATACCCATGTGATGCCCATGCTGTCAAGATTCTGTCAAGCACTGTCAACATTGTCAAGTTATGTGAGCTGTGTTTCACATGTCCAGCTCATATGTTCTATGTTAATTGTTCTATATATAGTGTAGTGTTATTATTAATCTGCACCAAACTCATCTACAATGTAGTTCGTTAATGCAGTGTTCTGTTATATCAATATAAATACAGTTCCTCTTCTTCTTCATTACTGCATATTACATAATCTTACAAAAAGGAGGGTTTGCCCCAAGTGGTGAAAGTAGCCGTAAGGATTATGTAAGAGTTTTATAGCCTCCTTTCCTTCTCTTTCTTGCGTGGTACTTCGTGTGTCTGTTTTGCGTGGTGAAGTTCCCAAGCTAACTCAAGGCCATGGTACATCGACAAAGTTCACTAGTCAAAGAATAGGCTTGCCCAATACACCTAGTGAAGCTCTTAATCCTAGTACTATCTCACACCAGACCTCCATACCTACCTAGGTGGACCTATATGAATGCTAGTGGGTGTCCAGGAACCCATTGAACTCGGACCATAAAGATAAATATTTAACAATTTCGAAACTAAAAAATTATCGGATACCCACTTAATTTTTTTATGAGGAACGCATTTAATAGAAATTTTAACCAAGCATTACATAATATAGAACCAAATAAAACAGAAAAGGCCAAAAAAGTCAAGTTACGAACAATGATGTACTAAATCGTTTTTATAAAATGAAAATGCATAGGGAACAACTCTAAAATGTAAAACATTTTTATGTCTATGAGTTTTTTACTTTTTTAACAGTTATTATTATTATTTGAATTTTTATATTATGAACCACTGTAAAATATTCCTGGGTACATCACTACACACATGTATACATAGTTTGATGTTGTAAGTGTTGTAAATAACCGCATTACGAAGGAACCAAATGGAGCGAACGATATCATCAATCTGCAGTTGACCACGATAAAATCTGGACCATAAATATGGACGGCCCGATAAGGAAATAATCAGGCCCAATAGTATTTGCAAGCCCAGCCCAGTTGTGCTAAAAATATCTAAAACGAATGTGATAAAAAGGGGGATATTTCAAGGGGACGGATATTTCCGGAGACGAGGATAACAAAACACAAAAGAAACAACACAGAGGGAGGGACAATCATCTTCTGGTGATGGCCGTAATAATCTCTACAGATTTGAACCTGAGAAGTCCTTGTGTTGAAGGACGAACACCACCAAAATCTTCTGATAATGGTTGTGGAGTCACTCGGATAATCTCTACGGGGAATTTGGTAACCATCATTTGACGCCGCTGCCGGGGAACGAGTACTTCCTGCCTACAACGACATCTTTATTATCTTCAACACAGGGGTTTTATCCACTGCCCACTGAATTGAAAGAAATCTTCTGATAGTGGAGATGATGGGCTTTAATGGTTATTTTTCACGACTAGCCGGGGTACAAAGGACCTTAACTTCTAATCAATTCATTAATTGAAGGAATTTGTGCTCAAGTCCCTCCATATCTTAAGCATATGAAATATGAATCTCTTCAACAGGTGAGCCACCACAAATTCTATATTTGATCCCATATTTATGTTAAGCTCAATTTTGTGCACGGGGCTAACTTTACTACGATATAAGGGTTATAGTTTACCAGGAGGTTTTTTTTTTTGGGAGCTTGTGAAAATTGATCATGTGAGAGGGTTGCTACAGTTATCTATTCCTTAATTCAAACACTTAGAAAGAAAAAGGAATACTATGACATATAACATGGGTTGCAAGTGGACAAGAACCATCGATTATTATTAGTAACTGGATACATTGTTGATTTGTCTACTGAAAATCAAGTGCTTGCATACATACAGGTTAGGGAAATCCTGTGTGTTTTATGAGCACGCTTGCTTAAATTTCTGCTGCACACAACCATACACTGCGTGTCAATGAAACTTTACAGTGATGCTAAAAATATGGGTTGAGGATAATTTGAGTTCGAATCTTGTTTCTTGGAGTGTTGTTATTGATGGATGCTCGCGGAATGGACTTGTTGAGGAAGTTATAGAGGTGCTCGGAAGGATGCAAGCTGCTGGGAATGAGCCTATTTCTCGAACACTAGCTAGTATTCTTCGTGCTTGTGCTAGTTTGGGGATACTAGGATTGGGGAAAGAATTACATGGCTTTATAGTGAGAAGAGGATCATGGGAGATATTTTAAACGCTAGAAGACTCTCAGATCAGATGGAATCCAACGGGTGAAAGGGATCTTATGTCTTGGAACTCAATGATCTCATAGCTTGAGTTGCAATTGAAGAGTGCTATGGAAAAGGAAGAGGTTCTAAATGAAAAGTTGAATGAGACGACAGAAGAAAAGATAAATATAGCAGATGCATTAAATAACACGATTGAAAAGCTTGGTGAAGCAGAAAATTCACTACAACTCCTGCGGAGTGAACTGAATCTCACTCATCAGAAGTCAGGAAGTACTGAGAGTAATTTCGAGGCTGCTGGAATGAGAGAAAGTGAGGTCTTGGAGAAGCTTAAGTTAGCTAAAGAGCTTCTTGAGAAACATCGAGACTCAGAAGTCGAACTGCAAGAGGTTATTGCAAATTTTAACAGCAAAAATTTGAGGTGCAGGCACTTGAAGAGCAAGTGATGATTTACAAGGAACAAACAATGGAAGCAACTGAAAGATCTGCATCTTTACGGTTTAGGCAGAGGTCCCCTCCACCTTGGACAGCAATAGCAGCATCTGTTGGCATTCTAATAATAACTTTGCTTCTGGGCCATATATTCCATGCGGCCAAAACCCAAATCGCTGAAGTAGAGCTAGGCTTTCAAAATATGGGTGAACTTAATCATCGTGTTGAAGCTACAGATAAAGCAAAATCTCAGTTTCTGGCAGCAGTGTCACATGAAATCAGGACTCCGGTGAATGGTGTTCTAGGCATGCTTCAGATGCTCATGGACACAAATCTTGATGCAAACCAACTAGATTATGCACAGACTACCCATGCTAGTGGTAGAGATTTAATATCACTTATTAATGAGGTTCTTGATCAGGCTGAAATTGAATCTGGCAGACTTGAGCCTGAGGCAGTCCCTTTTGATCTTCGGGCAGTTCTTGGTAATGTTTTGTCACTTTTCTCCAGCAAATATCATGAGAAAGGAATTGATTTTAGAGTTATTAGAGGAGTCTATGATGCTTACGAGTTGGTGCTTGCAACTTGCTCAATTTTATGGCCAGATGAAAGACCGAAGTATAGAGGTTATAAATATTAAGAATATGGAGGTTCCTGTTTTTGAGGAACGGTGTTGAGTTCCCTATTCACAACTCACGATGTTGTTTTCCGTTTGTTATATAGGCTATTAAAATCGCTGCAGAAATGTTGGCTTTGTTTTAAAACGAAATGGGGAGTAAACAACAGTTAGTGATGTTTTTGTTGAGCCTCTTGGAGTTTCCGGAGATCATAAAGCAAGAGATTTAATAGAGTGATGGGAATCAACTCCCTCCCATTCGAATCTCTGTTACGAATTGAAGTCCCAGAACCCTGATGTATCTTGACCATTTGTATTGATTTAAGGTTTCCTGCGTAGCACTTATGTGCAAGGGAAAAAGCACTTAATGCCCATGAAGTTCGTTATTATTACCTTGGTTTTGAGCTCGCAATCCCGATGTTAAGCCCCTATGATAATGTAGAACAATTTTAAAAGCTCAATGCTGCTGCAAAATTCATGATTTCAGAGAATGGTATGTCTGACCACTTCTCCAAGCACCCAAGATATACAAGGAGATTACTTTTGAAATCTTACATGCCTGGTATCCATGTGATCGACGCAAGAAAATCGATCCTTTGCTCTATGAAGAAACCTTATGAATTGCTTGGGATATCTAACGCCTTCAGCAACCTATGAGATGTCTTTCGGCGCCAGTGACAATGGTGACTTAAGAGGAAAATCCTACCAAGATTTGGGAGAGGGTGTTACAACAAAACTATCAGCTACATCAAGTTCATTAATTCAAAGAGCCATGTACGACAGCTTATGCTCATATCAACACTTCGGTCTTTTGCCATGTACCACTCTCATCGCCTTTTCTTATTAAACCTTTGAAGCTACACATATATATATTCTGCTTCTAAAAGTCACGAACAAAATCAGTTAGATAATAACAATGTCAGACCTAATAATTCCCTTACTAAAAATTTTCTTGTATAAAAAAAGAATGGATTAATTCAACTAAAAATCAATATATGTAGCTTCCCTACGGCTACGGTTTAGACATCTTATTTAAAGCAATATACCCATCAAATACTTCTTATAAAGAACCCCGATATCTGATTGTTCGCCAAGCAAAACACTACCTCTAATTGCCTTTGGTCTATAAGGATATTATAATCATTCCACTAAAAAACCAATAAATATAATACCCCTAGGGCTATGCCATGGTATCATATACTAAACAAAAACAAATGTACATAAAGAACTCATATATTCATTTCTTATGTGAAGCATCGTTCCTCATTATTTCTTTACATTACGAAAGCCTTATATATTTAAATACGCTATCGCTTTAAGTATTAGCACTGTATGAGGCATTTGAATTTTCGTTTGTGTGGTGGTAAGGCCGTAGGCCTAGTTCGTGCAAATATGTAATCATTTTATATATCAGTACTGTATGATGTTTACAATGCCCACCTATGGGATTTTAATGCCTTCGGCTACGACTCCTTATATCCATGAGGTCGGATTATAGCCTTATATCTATAACGACCTAGAATTTTTCGCGAATATATAAAGTGTTTATTTAATTGATAAATGTGAATTATGTGATACAGATATTTTGTGAAGTCAAGTTATGTGTGAAATCATGATTATGTGATTTTATGATGATTTGTATGTGTCGTATATGTTCGTGGAATTGTATTTGTATTTTTAAAGCATTAAAACTATTTTAAAGTGCATTTTTAAACTTCCAAAAATATTATAAAATCATTGGAGTCGTTTAAAATCATGAAATCTTTTGCATTATCATCTTTGTGATATTAATTAGTTTTTAAAATTAGTTGGAGTATTTAATTGTGTGTTTTGGTATTTTAAAATGATTTAAAAAGGTTTATTTCTTTTAAAGGATATTTATTTCAAAAATTCATATAAAATTCATTTTTGAGCCTAAAATTATTTTAAAAATATGGGGAGGTTTGTAATTTCATAAACTTCATTTTAGAATTTTAAAAATGATTTATATCCTAATTCCATATTTGATTTTAAATTGATTAAAAACAGATTTTAAAAGGAAATAGAATTTTCAGCAATTGTCAATTTACCATTTTGCCCCTCTGCCTATAACACCACCCACCGCCCACTGCCCACTTTCTTCTCCATTTCTTAATTCCAGTCGACTGTGAGCTCTATTTCCCTCTCCTCTATTTCATTTCTTTTGATTTTTATTATCAAAATCATGTATAATTCTTGTTTTAATCATCTTTATTATGTGTTTATGCTAGTTTAATGATTGGGTGAGGTTTGGTATGGTTTTATGTATGTATATATTCGGTTGTGTGTATGTATATGATTCGGGAGTGACATGCAAGGGCTGTAACAGCATGGGTTAGTGTTCGTGAGGCTGTTTAATCATTATAGTGGTTTAAAATCGAAGATTTGAACAATTTGGTGTTGGTTCTTCGAGTTCTGGTCAAACCCTCGCCGTCGGTAGCTTTTTCCGGCGAGGTTAGAACGGCCAGTGGTGGTTTTACGTTATAACAGCATGTATGAATAACTTGCAGTGATGTTATTTGATTTAATTGAATTGCATGCAAGGATTTTTATTTCTTTTGAATTTTTCGAATTATATATATATATATATATTTTTTGAATTTTTGAGTTTTATAATCCATGAATTAGATGTTGATTTTGATGATTAGCTGTTAATTACAATCTTAGATATATGTTATATGAATTTATAAAGATGCATGTTGAATTTGTAATTTATATGTAATTAATTCAAATTATTCGAATTAATTATTGAAATTATAATTCGAATAAATGATTATATGTTTGATTCTTGAGATTTGAAATGTTAGTAGTGTTAATAGTTGATAGTTAGCAAGCATGAGTGATTTCTTAATTTAATAAGTATGTAATTCGAGTTTTTGTGAATTAAAATGGTTTATTCGAATTTTCATAATTATAAATAGTAATAAAGAATCGATTTTCATGATTATGTGTTAGATGATTTCTAATTAGTATTTAAGTGTGATTTTCAGAATTAGTATAAGTTAAATTTCAAATTTTAAGATTTAAAGTATGAGTTACATGATTGTTGCGATTTAATAAATATGGTTTAGTAGATTTGTTCGAGAACGAGTTAAGTTGTTAGTTATCTATAATTATCAATGATTTCGGAGTACATAGTAGTGTAATGTTGAGCTTGTAGGTGGATTTGAAATCCATCGAATGATTTTGATTGTGATTTGAGTCGGTTATGTTCCAACGGGATAGTTCATTTTGCAAAGGAAACTCTGCCCGATTTTGTTAGAATTATAAGTGGTAAAGTCTATAGTATAAGATTATAAGTTAATTAGAAGTCAAGTGGATCTTGTATGTTAAGTGTTAAGTGGCATATATGATTTACATGCTTTATGTGCTTATGTGACTTAAGTGTCTCTAATATATGACATGTGTTAAGTTTTATCACGATATAGGAATCGTTTGGGTAGATTAGGATTAGATATATGAGAAGTGTAAGTATTCTAAAGTAGTGATATGGTTTATGTAGATACGAAGGACGTAGGCCCTAGCAATAAAGGGAAAGCGAAGATTGAGTATCAGTGACTGAGCTGTTAGCTGTTGCATACTACCGGAGGCAAGTAACTCTGTCTCTTCTTGAAGTTTATATTCTTGAACTATTATGCCCTGTTGATTCAAGCATGCCTATCTTATAACATATTGATCATAAATCTTGTTGAACCTATCTTTGCATGTACCCAGAGTTTTGTCATCAACTATCAAATAACATAAAAACCCTAAAATAGCATAATTCTTTCTAATTGCTTCTTGACCATATATGTCCAACAGCTTGCCATAATTAAACCATATTGATTGACGGATAAACCAGTGTCCTACTTAACCAATGTCCGTAGCCAGTGGATCCTATGTTGACCTTAAAACTTATAAATTTTCATTGTGACCTAATCACTGATTCAAAAACTTAATCATCCATGTTATTGTTCCTTAAACTCTGTAACTTGATCACTTGCCTTAAAACTGCAATATTACATCGTTGACCTTTGACTTGAGATTTATTCATATCACCCTAATCAAAGCCTTGATTACTTTTGAGTCTATATCTTCTTGATTCAGACTTGCATCTCTACTTTCTTGATGTCAGAAAACTTAGTCAAACTCTTTGACTTTTATCATTACAAATCAAAATGAGTTATTTCTTAAAATACTTTGAAGTTACTTAGACTGGGCTGATTTGTTATCAATGAGTCGAAGGTGCTTCGGAGTAAAGGTTTTTGAAAAGACTTAAGTACTCTAGTGTTTTCCAAATTTAAAAAGGGTTTTCTAAATCTTAAATGTTTTCAGAATGTGATTTATAAAATGTTAGGAACTCCGTCAAAAATGGTTTCTACGGATTCATGACGATTGGAGAGGCGTGAGCGAACGGGTAATGCCGGTTCCGCCTGTTTGTGTGTATTATGGTGTAGTTCTGGACATTAATTATTTCATTAGGATAGCTTGGGTTCCCAAGAGGCAACACATTGGCCTATAAGGCCTATAAGCATTATAAGGCCTATAATGCTTTATGTGCTTATGTGACTTAAGTGTCTCTGATATATGACATGTGTTAAGTTTTATCACGATATAGGAATAGTTTGGGTAGATTAGGATTAGATATATAAGAAGTGTAAGTATTCTAAAGTAGTGATATGGTTTATGTAGATACGAAGGACGTAGGCCCTAGCAATAAAGGGAAAGCGAAGATTGAGTATCAGTGACTGAGCTGTTAGCTGTTGCATACTACCGGAGGCAAGTAACTCTGTCTCTTCTTGAAGTTTATATTCTTGAACTATTATGCCCTGTTGATTCAAGCATGCCTATCTTATAACATATTGATCATAAATCTTGTTGAACCTATCTTTGCATGTACCCAGAGTTTTGTTATCAACTATCAAATAACATTAAAACCCTAAAACAACATAATTCTTTCTAATTGCTTCTTGACCATATATGTCCAACAGCTTGCCATAATTAAACCATATTGATTGACGGATAAACCAGTGTCCTACTTAACCAATGTCCGTAGCCAGTGGATCCTATGTTGACCTTAAAACTTATAAAATTTCATTGTGACCTAATCACTGATTCAAAAACTTAATCATCCATGTTATTGTTCCTTAAACTCTGTAACTTGATCACTTGCCTTAAAACTGCTATATTACATCGTTGACCTTTGACTTGAGATTTATTCATATCACCCTAATCAAAGCCTTGATTACTTTTGAGTCTATATCTTCTTGATTCAGACTTGCATATCTACTTTCTTGATGTCAGAAAACTTAGTCAAACTCTTTGACTTTTATCATTGCAAATCAAAATGAGTTATTTCTTAAAATACTTTGAAGTTACTTAGACTGGGCTGATTTGTTATCAGTGAGTCGAAGGTGCTTCGGAGTAAAGGTTTTTGAAAAGACTTAAGTACTCTAGTGTTTTCCAAATTTAAAAAGGGTTTTCTAAATCTTAAATGTTTTCATAATGTGATTTATAAAATGTTAAGAACTCTGTCAAAAATGGTTTCTACGGATTCATGACGATTGGAGAGGCGTGAGCGAACGGGTAATGCCGGTTCCGCCTGTTTGTGTGTATTATGGTGTAGTTCTGGTCTGTCCAGTCCAACACCCTTATAGGCCAATGTGTTGCCTCTTGGGAACCCAAGCTATCCTAATGAAATGATTAATGTCCAGAGGGACTTTATGTCCGTTATGGGGACTTTATGGGCTGATCACCCGTATTGTCTGTGTGAAGTAAAACCTCCAATCAGTTTTCTTAAAGTTAATGATTACTTTTAAATTACTGTGAAATGAAATTGGTTTACCATTTGAAATGTCAATTGCTTTACACATATTCTGGTAACCATTGTTATTCTGTTTATCAGTTGATACCCTGTCATTATCAAATGCCATATTTATTTTACTGTTTCTAGTATACTTATGTCATATCTTGATCTACTGTCACCCTTGTGATATCCTGCTATACTGCTTTCAGTTTGAGTTCTTTAGTTACTTGCTGAGCGTTGGCTCATTATTATTTTTGTCTAACCCTTTTGATAGTAGCATAAAATCATGGTTCGTACTATTCAAACTGCGAGGAAGCTCACCTACCGTGAAGCCAAAGTGGTTTCTTTTGAGATAGCTCCCGAGTTAGATGCAATAGCAGCTCAGTGAGGAGATTTTAATAGTTGGTTTCTAAGTTAGTCGTGAGAACTAGATGGTGTAAGTATTTGAATTCATGGTTTGTAATAATAATAATAATTTGACTTTGGATTGTAATATTAATAGTTAGACGATGGCTTGCTTGTTTCATACCATTACCTGTGAAAGATCCAGGTGAGTAGAGTTGGGGTCAGTCAGCATGCTATAATTATATTTACTTATTTTTAGAGTGTTTGTATCTAGTGCGTTAGTGACTCCCCGATCTAGACCCCAGAGGTGGGAGGGCGTCATAATATCCATGAGGCCAGATTATAGCCTTATATCCATGAGGTCAGTTTACAGCCATGTATCTATGAGGTCATGCCTTTGTACTTAAGGATACCTTCAGCCCATATTCAAAAAGCCAGTATAATTAGTTCAAAATTGACTAAAGGCGTGTTGGGGCAATCTTTAAAAGCCAATATGTGTGGCCCTATGTTGGCTACGGCATGGATAGATTCTGGTACAACACCCATTCATTCAAAAGCCAATACATGTAGTTCTTGCGTGACTACCGCATGAATCGGTTACGGTGCCCTGTTCAGACAGGAAGAAGCTTATTGCTTACACATTTTTATTCTTTATATTTAAGATTGTTTGATAATATCCCTTAATTCACATATACTTTAAAAATTTTGTCAAATGTGGTATCACAAGGGCTACGACTGATATCAGGATTCCACCTTGCATCAGGATTTGACATCCATCAGTATTTGACTTGGCATATCAGGATTTGATCTCAGTTCCTAACATGTAGTCCTTGATGCACTGCTGTTCCTGACTAAACTCTACAGATTACTGTCTAACGCATACATCCTATAAAAAGTGCTAAATCCATTAAGATCAGGATTTACAAGAAGTATAAGCAAAATTCTATTCTCAACATCACAACTTATGAATTATTCCTAACAATCTCCCCCGATTTATGCTTTAGAATCTGAAGAATAAATCTAAGTTGTAGATGTCAAAACATATGAAAATTCAACTAGAATAGAATTTATGAATTTAGGATCATGAAGTTAAGTACCTCCTTCTTCAGATGTAGACATAGTATTCAGTACTTAGAAGAAAGAATTCAACTATTTGATGCTTCCACTTCCTTGTTGAGAGTCACCTCTCTGTCACTCTTAGTTCTTCCTTTATCTCCAGTCTGTTCATCTCCCCCAGTCTGTTGCCTCTGAATTGTTTTTATCTCCCCCTTTTTAACATCAGCAACATTAATTTTGAGAGATTCAGTAACTGAAGAAATAAGATTCATCAGAACTGCTTTATTTTCCATAATAGTGACTTGGTTATCTTCAAGTGTTTGAAGTCTCGATTGAATAGTAATTTGAGATTTCTGAATATCCTTTAGAATTCCAGAATTAACTTCAAAGTTGGAAGTGCTTGTTGTATCTTCAAACTCAGATACAGAAATAACCTTATCTTCAATCCTTGTAGAAGAAGTTGTCTGTGTAGCATGCTCTACTGGAGTAGAATGATATTCAAGTAATAATACTTTAGTAGAAGTATATACATCTTCACTTTTCTGCTTTGAAGCTGAAACATGATCATCTTGTCCTTCACCAGTATTCTGTGTAATAACATCTACAAATCCTGACTCCTCCTTAGATTGATCAGATACTGTTGATGTCTCAATTCTAGCTGATATTGAAAGTACATACAAAGGAATACTAGGATCATTAGGAATATCTTCTGGTACATGTGGAGTAAGAGATCGTCTTAGCTTTTCATCTCTTTTATTGATGATTCCTGCAAGCCTCTCTTTCTGTTTCTGAGCTTTAACTTCTGGCTTTACATTGTGCTTTTCTAAGTCATTCTTCTCATACATCTTGATAAAGAAATAAGTACGAGCATCCATACCAAGATTTTCAGACCAAGATTCAGGAAAAACCTGATCCCAGAAATCAAACGATGGTGGTTTCCTAACTTTCTCTCCCTCACTATAGAGTTGATCATCCATACCCTCATTCTCACTTTGACTATCTAAAGTCAACACTCTTTCTACCTCTCCTTTTGCCTGGTCAGGAGCCAGCCTCTCTATGTGTGGATCTATGTCCATCTTTTCAAGTGTATCACTCAAATTTGGATAAGTGCTCTCATGACCTACAGAAAAATAGGGGTTAGAAGAAGTTTTTATACCTGAACTCACATGGAGAGAGGGTTCCTCATATGGCATGGGGCTTGAGGTTTTCTCCAAGGAGTGAGCTGCTATAGTCTCTGAACCCTTACATGAAAGGATATCTTCGATATATTATTTATTTTGGTATTTGTACGATTTAACATAAAATTTAATTACACTTAGTTATCCTCTCCACTAGGTCATTAATTTAATTGATTCTGTCAAAAGTCAAAAGTCAATTCTAGCAATATCTATTTTCAATTATAAGAGATATTCCATTATTGCGAAAAAAAAATTCAAATTATATTTTTATGGAATATATCTCTACACCAAGGCAATAAGATCGAAAAAGAAATATTGAGATTTGATATTTTTTAGATCTTCGTTGCAAAAATTTATAAAGCGACAGGCTCGAACAAAGAATATTTGAGGATTAATATTCTTTAGAGAACTCGTGCTATATTTAAAACGATCAGTTTTATTCGAAAATATTCCGCCTTCGCACTCAAAATATTTTTATCCTCAAGAATATTAATATTCAGTGGTAGAATATTAATACTAATTTTTATCTCATGCTAGAAATATTTAAAGTAATTTTTCTCCCGCTTCTTCAATTTATTCTATTTTTCGGAGAAAATTATTTTAAATACTCAAAATTATTTCCTACACTCTCAATATATTTTATATATTAGGAAATATATTTTAAGTATTTATTCTAGTCAAAACATTGATCAAAAGAAGTATCTATTTTACGGAAAGACCAATCGTATTTTATTCGAAACCGAAAGCTGATTTAATCGTATTAAATCCAAATAAAATACTTCCACTTGCTAGAATGACTTGAAACTTGAAATGGGTCACTTAAATGCTATTTTCTATGCATGATAAAAGTTTCGTAATTTTCTGAGAATTTTGGTCCGGGCACGAAAATCGAGGTAGTGGGTCCACAGTTGACCACGTTTGACTAAGTCAACGTTGACCATTTTTAACCAACACTTCTAGAATTTCATTTTATGATATTCCTAAGTGCTCCATAATTTTATAATTATTTATTGGGAATTTTCGTATTATTTGGGCATTTAATTAACGAAATATGTTACGTATTTATTCGTTAATTGATACGAGTCCAATACAATTAATTAGAGCTCAAAACACAGCTGGGATATTTGTGTAGAATACCACTCCCAGTTGCAAAGAAACACAATAACACTCCAAAGAAACACAAAACCACTTTCCACCTCATCAATCCAAGTGCTTTCAATCCTAACCACTCCTTTTTCTTCAATCCTCACCCTTCCTTCCACCCAACACCTCCTATAAATAAACCCCCTCCCCCAACCATTTTCTTTAAGCTAAAGATCCAAATAATTGCTGGGATTTTTGAAGTGTGAGCTCTCTCAATATATCCAAACACTCTCTACACCCACTTCATCTCAAAAACCTTCCCTTTCTTATATACACTTAAATATATACAAGGTTTTTGTTCCAAAAAGCTTAGTTCCTTCAACCAAGCTTTCTCCCACCTAGCAAGCTCCTCTACCACTACTATCCGGCCTCCCGAAGGGCTGCCCAAGTTCGACCATAAGCCAAAATCCGGCCGAACCTCCGGCGAATTTTTCCGGCGATCTCCAAAAGTGGTAATATATTAGCTTCATATCCGAGTCTTAACCGACCATATTTTTATACATATAAGAGCTCTCTATCTTCATCTTCTCTTCATCTTTAAGCTCTTATATCGGATCTCAAACCGAGACCATAAAAATCCGTACAAGGATTAAATTTCGAACAAAGATTCGAAATATTACAAAACCTCAAAAAGAGGTTATATTTGACGACGGTCAAATTATTACATCGAGCTTGATTTGATTCCCTTCTATCACCTCTAGTGTTCCGGGGGAAAAGAATCTAAAAGCCTTAATTAAAACTTTAACGCACTTAACTTTGGCCATTAATATTTTTATTGTTGTGTGGTGTGTTTAATTACTCGTACGTGTGTGTTTATCTTTAACGCGTAATAGCGTGGCGAAAGCCGTATATATATTTTCCGCATTTTTTCTTCTAGTCCTCACATTTGTGAGTGATTTTATTTTCCGCACTTTTTCTTCTTGTCCTCACACTTGTGAGTGATTTTACTTTCCGCACTTTTTCTTCTCGTCCTCAAACTTGTGAGTGATTTTACTTTTTCGCACTAATTTAACGCATAATAGCGGCCCTCGTTTTATCCTATAGATAAGCCGAGTTACTTTTACGTACGTGTGCGTTAATTTGTGTGTTGTGTTTAATTGGCCAAATTATATTAAAGTGCAAATTGTTAAAGTAATTTTGTAACACTCTCGTTTAAATATATACGAATAGTCTAAAGTTGACTATATCGAACGAGAAGTTGTTTATCAAAGATCCTTAACTATAAAGTTTTTACAAGGACTTGATTTATACATTACTTCGAAAATAGACGTATTTTCAATAAAGAAGTAATTGTAAGTATACTTTGACATTTACAAAAAGTCGAACCAAAGTATACGATTATAAACCTTATAAGCCCACGAGCTTAAAGGACATAATCAATATTTACAAACTCCAAGATATATTTAAACCCTTTTTTTTGGAGTATTGTATTGAAAGTATTCTTCGATCTACAAGTTATATCGAATAAAGAATGCACATAAAGTCATAAGCAAACAAGGCTTATTGAACTTATAATAATTTATATTCGGGTAAGAATACTATAGTCACCGTAGGACATATTAAGTCCAAACCTCTCTTTATATTACAGTTTGTTTCGTAGATATTGTTTTCTAAGTTTTGCAGTGAGGTGAAGTTGAAGTGAGGTGATTCTCGTTGTAAGACCCAAGTCCTAGGCACTAGCGGGGAGTTAGTGGCCTTTGCACCGTGAAGAAGAGGAAAGACCCAAGACCTTTCTTCTAAGATCCAAGACCGGCAAAAGCGAGGAATTCAAAGACTACACCAAGGGTTCTACATCAACTTTGAAGAAGTAGCGGGGAGTTGCTGTCTAAGATAAGTTGTGTAGGTTTTTCATAACGACTTTGAGGGTGTAACGGGGAGTTACAACCTAAGACGAGTCTTTTGGGTTTTTATATTTATTGTAAGGTAGTGTCTCGGAGATACGTACCAAGACCAATATTTATAGGGTTTTAAAGGCTTCTCCGCCTACTAAAGGAGCGAGTTATTTTTAAGGGAAAATCTCGAGTCCGGAGAGGAGCTCGGGGACTGGAGTAGGGGTGAGCGAATCCATTAGGGGTTGCGCCATCGCGAACCAGGATAAAATCTCATGTGTGGTATTTTCCTTCCTTGTCTTTTATTTCTGCACTTATAAACTGCATAACGACTCGGTAAAGTTTTAAAAAGGGAAAATTATTTTAAAATGCCATAATAATTTTTAAATTGGTAATTAAGCTATTCAACCCCCCTTCTAGCTTAATATAGCCCTCTTACGGGACCTATCAATTGGTATCAGAGCAGTGCTTTTTAACGTGTTTGTTAAGTGATTTGCAGATTTACAGGCACAATAAAAAGTGATCCTACATGGCGTATCTAAATACCATCGGTTGCGGTGAAGGCCTATCTAGCTCTCGCCCTCCTCTATTTGATGGCACCAACTTTGCAACATAGAAAACGAGGTTTCGCATCTATGCTAGATCTCAAGGAGTCAAAGTTTGGATGGCTATAGAAGACGGAGTTGTTATTCCTACCGAAACAGTTGACGGTGTCATTGTTGAAAAGAAGGTTAGTGAATACACCCTAGCCGAGGAAAATATGATGAATATTGCCGCAAAAGCGGAAATGGTTCTCACAAGTGCACTTGCAGAAAAAGAATACTCCCTCCGTCCCTTTTTAGTTGGTACATTTGCAAAAAACACACATATTAAGAAAAAATTAATTATGTAATTTGTTTCCATGTTTGCCCTTAATCTTAACATTAAATGAAGAGTTATGAGGGTGTATATTAAATATAAAGTCAAACATTGGTATTAGAAATAAAGGGGTATATATGGAAAAATTGGTAAAAATATGTATTGGAACAAGGAATGTGACAACTATTTAGGGACAATTTTTTTTTGTAAATGTGCCAACTAAAGAGGGACGGAGGGAGTATAAAAGAGTAAACAATTGCAAGTCCGCACAAGATATGTGAAACAAATTAGTGGTTACCTACGAAGGAACCATTGATATAAAAAATTCTCGAATGGAAACTTTAATCCATGAATACGAGAACTTTAAACTCCAAGAAGGAGAAAATATCATCGATATGGAAACAAGATTTACTCGCATAATCGATGAATTATCTCAACTCGGAAAGAGTTATTCTTGAAATGAAAAGAACCGAAGAGTTCTTAAATCTTTACCTCCTAGTTGGAAGATTAAGGTTACTACTATAAAAGAAATGCATAATCTAAATGATTATGACATCGATAGTTTATTCGGAAATCTTCGTGCATACGAAGAAGACAATATTCCGGATAAGGTCATTCCTAAAGTGGAAGACAAAAAGAAAAATATGGCTTTAAAAGCTATATTAATCGATGAAAATGAAAACAACGAGGATTTAAACGAAGAACTCCAAGATCTCGATGAAAGCGAAATTGCTTTACTAACGAGACAACTTCGTCGTGTGCTACAAAGCAAAGCTCAAAGATACGGAAAAGGCTTCCTAAAATCAAATAATCAACAAAGAGTTTTTAACTCTAAAGGAAGACCTAATTACTCCCAAAATTATAGTCCTAACTATAAGAGTAATTTTCCAATAACGAGCTATAATAAAGGCAAAGGCACTCAAAATACTAATGCCTATAATAATGCCAACAACAATAATAATCCTCCTTACACTCCTCCAAAATATAAGGAACAAACTCCGGAGGAAACACAAGAAGTGTGTTTCGAGTGTAAGCAACCGGGTCACTTCAAAAGATAATGTCCAAAGCTTGCTAAAGGAAGAATTCTCGTGGCGAAAAACGGTTGGGATTTGAGTGAAGATGAAGAAGTTCCGGAAGCTAGTGAAGAAGTTGTCAACTTGTGTTTAATGGCTATCGGAGATGAAGCTACTTCAACGGGAGCCTCCACTTATCATCAAGAGGTAAGTTCTAATCTCAACTACATCTCAAATAAATTGCAATTAGATGAATCTAACTTGAATCTAGTTGATATGAGTAAGTATGATTTAATTGAGCTTGTAGTAGGTATCAACAACAAATATAAAGATGTTGATAAAAGACTTCATTCATTATGGTCCGAGAAAATGAAACTTGAGGAAATGTATCATACTCAAAGTAAAGAATTTACTCGGATGATGGAGATGCAAACTCAAAACGAGAATGAAATGACATTTTTAAATGATCAAAATCATCTCTTGAAAGTTGAAGTAAACAACTTTAAGGACAATGCTCTCAATCTTGAAGTAGAAAATGTAGCTTTGGTGCTTCAAGTAGAAGAGTTAGAAATTGAGAAGTTGCAACTCAACGATAACATGAACAAACTTCATGTTGATCTATTGAACCTAAAGATTCTAAATGAATCTATAGTTCAAAATAATGCAACATATAAATCTCAAGAAAACAATCTTGAAAAAGAGAATGAGCTATCACAAATTCTTGAGTTAAAAGAAAAAGAATTACAACAAGAAACTCAAAGATTAAAAGAAGAGAATTTCAAGCTCATATCTCAAGTTATGGATCAAGCAAGATTCTTTAACAACAAGATTGATGCCTTAAAAGAAGAAAAAGAAAATCTTGAAACTGTTGTTCAAAGATTTACTAAAGGCAATGAGATGTTAAATAGAATGGTACACTCAAAAGTCTCCTATAATCGTGAAGGTCTAGGATATGACAAGAACGCTCCTCCTAGAGAAGATGTTCAACCTAGGGTGCAACCTATAATAGCTCCTCCTAAACCACAATCCTTAAAATGTACTTATTGCAACAAAGATGGACATTCTGTCTTATATTGCAAATTCAAGAGTGGTGAATTTAAGGGGAAGCATGTATGGATTCGTAAAGGATCAAGACCATACAAGAAGGTTGAAAGACAAGTACCATTTAACCGAGTTGCTCAAAATGATCAAAGGCAACAAAGGTTTCAACAACCTAGGATGTATCAAAATAGAAACACCATGCACTATAACAATACTAATAGGTATGCATCTAGAAATCAACATGCTCCCATTCATAATTTCTATCCTCAACGTGCTCCCTACTTTGCAAATTCTAGAAATAATGTGCATCGTGTTAACTCTAGATTCTATGATAATGATAAATATTCACAACATCATGTTAGACATCATGCTCCTAGAAATATCAATATGCCTAACAATGATTATTCTATGCCTAGATTCTATCATGCAAATTCGAATATTATTTATGATGGACTAACCCCAGGACCCTCAAGACAAAAGGGTACCTATAAGTTTAATTGATTTATTTTGTAGGTTTGTCTTGCCGTGAAACAAGACATGTGGTACCTTGATAGTGGTTGTTCAAGACATATGACGGGTAACGAGTCATTATTAAACAACATTAAAAAGGTCACTACGGGAAGTGTCACATTTGGAGATAGTAGTAAAGGCATCATTGTCGGCATCGGAGACATCGGAAATAGTCACTTAAGATTTCAAATGTACAACTAGTCACGGGACTAAAATACAATCTTCTCTCGATAAGTCAACTTTGCGACAATGATTACAAGGTAATCTTCTTTACTACTCATTGTTGTATTTTGGATAAAGATTGGAAATTAATTCTCACTTGCCCTCGAAATAAAAATGTCTACACATGTGACATGAGCAAGAATGAGAATGTATGCCTAATCACAACAAACGATGACCCTTGTTATGGCATCGAAGATTAGGACATGCAAACATGAAGTTGATTAAAAATATATCAACTAAAGATCATGTATGAGGTATACCAAAATTGAATTATCAAAAAGATCAAAATTGTGAAGCTTGCGAAATTGGAAAACAAATTCGAGCCTCTCATAAAGCTAAATTCATGGTATCAACCTCTAGACCTCTCGAGCTTTTACACATGGATCTTATTGGTCCGGTTCCAATACAAAGTCTCGGAGGTTGTTCATACACGTTAGTAATCGTTGATGATTATTCACGATTCACATGGACGGAATTCCTCAAATCAAAAAGTGATGCTTTTGAATCTTTCTCTTCTCTATGTAAAAAGATTCAAAATCAACAAAATAGTACCATAGTCTATATTCGGACGGATCATGGTAAAGAATTTAAGAATTCTAGTCTTACGAACTTTTGTGATAAAAATGGTATCACACATAATTTTTCCGCACCATACACTCCACAATCAAATGGAGTTGTAGAAAGGAAAAATAGAATATTACAAGAAATGGCAAGCACTATGCTTAATGAATATCGTCGACCTAAATATTTTTGGGCCGAAGCGATGTCTACTTCTTGCCATATTCTTAATCGAGTTTTACTACGACCAATATCTCAAAAGACTCCTTACGAGCTTTATTTTGGCAAAACACCGAAACTAAGTTACTTTCGAGTATTCGGATGCAAATGCTTCATATTAAACTCGAAAGACCATCTTACCAAATTTGATCCTAAATCAAGTGAAGGTATATTTCTCGGATACTCTACAAATAGCAAAGCCTATCGAGGATTCAATCTTAAAACACTTGTGGTGGAAGAATCAATGAATGTTGCATTTGATGAAAGAAAACCACCATCAAAGTACAAAGATCTTGTTGAAAACGATAATGTTGAACAAGACGATGTAGAAAATATTATTCGACAATTCGAAAATATGGATCTTGGAACTCCCATCCCTAGAAACCCATTAGAATTAGCCAAAATGGAAGTAGAACTTCCTAAAGAAATTCCTATTATTAGAAGTCATCCACTAGATAATGTTCTTGGAGACTTAAATAAAGGAGTTAAAACGCGGTCACAAGTACAAAACGTTGTGAATCATCTTAGTTTTCTATCTCAAATAGAACCTAAGACCGCTAAAGAAGCTTTGCTAGACGAAGTCTGGATCTCGGCTATGCAAGATGAATTATTACAATTCACTCGTAGCAAAGTTTGGGAACTTGTTCCAAAACCCAAAGATACTTCCATAATTAGAACCAAATGGGTATTTAGAAACAAGTTAGATGAAAATGGAACGGTTGTTCGAAATAAATCGAGATTGGTCGCTCAAGGCTATACCCAAATGGAAGGGATGGACTTTGACGAAACTTATGCACCCGTAGCACGAATTGAATCAATTCGAATGCTATTAGCATACGCGTGTCATAAAGATTTCAAAGTATACCAAATGGATGTCAAATCGGATTTCTTAAACGGGATATTAGAAGAAGAAGTCTATGTCAAACAACCTCCCGGTTTTGAAGATGCCACTCATCCAGAATATGTATACAAATTATTCAAAGTTTTATACGGCTTAAAACAAGCTCCACGAGCTTGGTATGAAAGGTTAAGCAAGTTCCTATTAGAAAACAATTTTAAAATGGGAACGGCCGATAAAACCTTATTTACAAGATAAGAAAAAGATGATATCTTGCTTGTACAAATATACGTAGATGACATCATTTTTGGTTCAACCAATGATGCACTACGTAAAGAATTCTCTCATAATATGAGCAAAGAATTAGAAATGAGTATGATGGGTGAATTAAATTTCTTTCTAGGTTTGCAAATTAAGCAAACTGATGAAGGCATACATATTTCACAATCGAAATATTGTAAAGAAATGCTAAAGAAATTTGAAATGGAAAATTCAAAACCCATCTCTACTCCCATGTCAACTTCTGATAAATTAATAGAAGATCCCAACGGAATACCCGTTGACACTAAGAAATATCGAGGCATGATTGGTAGCTTGCTATACATTACCGTAAGTCGTCCCGATATTCAATATAGTGTCGGTAAGTGTGCTAGATTTCAAGTAGCAGCAAAAGAATCTCACTTATCCGCGGTGAAACGGATATTGAGATATTTAAAAGGAACCACTGACGTAGGTCTTTGGTATCCAAAAGGAGTACCATTCGACTTAGTATGTTTTTCTGATTCGGACTATGCCGGGCATTTAGTCGATAGAAAAAGTACAAGTGGTACATGTCAGTTTCTGGGTGGATGCCTAGTATCTTGGTTTTCCAAGAAACAAAATTCGGTATCTATTTCCACTACGGAAGCCGAGTATATAGCGGCCGCAAAATGTTGTGCTCAAATATTATGGATGAAGCAAACATTAGCCGACTATAATACTAAATTTGATGTAATCTCAATCTTATGCGACAACACGAGTGCTATTGATCTTAGCAAGAATCCCGTGTTACATTCAAGATCTAAGCAAATAGATGTGAGACATCATTTTTTACGTGATCATGTCAATAAAGGCGATATAAAAATGACGCATATCGAAACTGAGTATAATCTCGCTGACATATTCACGAAACCATTGAATTCCGAACGATTCACTAAACTCCGATTGGATTTAGGAATGTTGGAAATTCTAAAATAATGGTTCAAAAAATATCGTGAGAATATTTATCAATAATTGTAGTCATCTCACGAAAAAGATATCTTTTCAGATAATTAAGAAATCCTTAAAACTCAGATTCATCGATAATGATAACATATGAACCTTTATCAATCGGGTTTTATCGAGGACTCAATTATTCTCCCAAGAAAAGATAAAACTATTCGCATAAATATTTATCGAACTTCGATTCGAAAATATTTTTGAGATACTCAATATATGATATTTTATCTCAAATATTTAAACGAATTAAATATTAGAATCTCTTACAATATTTATACATATTAAATATTATTTGGGTTCACAAAATTAATTTTATATACAAATAATATTTTTAAACTATAAAATCATTTTTATATATATTATATGTCAAAATTATTTTATACAATAAAAATCAAATATTTTCTGTTTATTTGGCTCATTTGACCAATTTATTAAGGTTAAACCCTAACCCTTCTCAATCTGATCCGTTGATTATATTGGCTGGATCAATCCTAGCCGTCTATTGTGTAAAATATATATACTCCACTTACAGTACTATTCACTCAGTGTGTGTGCATTCAGCCGCTTGTGTTCATTTTCTCTTGCGTTTCTCTTTCAAACCCTAGCTGTCGATCTTTGATTTTTCGATGATTTCTTCGATTCTTTTCCGATGAAACATCGATTAAACACTTCCTTATACACTACACATCACTCTTGTATCGATTTGAATATCAGACATTTTAAATCGTTCATTTCAGAAATGGGTTAGGTTACATAGAACTGATTTTGAACTTTAAATCGTTATCATCGTTATTGATTTCGATTTATAACTCAGAATCGAACAGTTTTATACACAATATATACACACATGACCACCGTATTTTGATTTTAAGATTCAAATTTATTAAAACCCTAATTCGATTGATTGAGTTTCTTTTGCAGATTTGATGAAGACCGGGTCTAATTAAAGATAGATCCGGTATAAGAAGCCTTAAACCGAAGTGATTGAAGCCCTAAATCGACTAACTCGAAGGATAACTCAGTGGATCAACTCGAAACTTAACCGAGTTATGGATTGGTAAGTCCCAAGAAGACGACGAGGCCTTAAGATAAGGTAATACTCTTAGCTACGAAGCTTAAATACTTGTGTATCTATGTGATTCTTCGTGATTATCTGTATACTTGAACGCATGTCAAAACTGAGTGACTCTTTGTGTTATTTAGACAAGTTGATATGTTACCTGATAAATTGAAAGATCTATTGTATCTCATGTTTGAAAAACACTGTATCATGATTTGATTCGAACATATGTGATATGAGTAAAATAATAAAACTATTAAAATATGTTATTTGATAAATTAACGTGTTTATGTGTTTTAACATGACTGTATTGGATAAGTATTGAGGCCTTGAGTCCAGTCTGTGTTAGCTTGATGATTGACTTGGTCAACTGGGTTAACATATTGTTCTAGAAGCTTAAAACTAAAAAGATACATTGTATTGTTTGATAACTTGGTGAGTTAGCACACATGTAATAACCTAATATGTATATCTTGCCTCTGTTTCTGTTAAAAGATCAAAATTGCCTATCTGAAAAAGAAATTGAGTCTGCAGTATATTAATATACTTATTTGTTGACACTCTGTCCAAATTGTGTTGCTTGACACTATATCCTGAGTTAAACTATAATTATTAAGCTAATTAGAAATTGATGTGATGATCAATGAGATGTTTATTTGTTCAAGTTATAATGTTACTGTGTGATTAATTGTTAGCATAAGATGTAAGATGTGATACTATACCTATCCTATCTACATTTGCCTAACTTGATAAATGAATTGTCATGAGAACTTAAGAGTGATAAAGCTCTGTTAGCTTACCAGAGGCATTGCAATGTGGATTGAGTTGGTTAAAGTAAGTCTACTGTTCTAACTATGTGAACCAGCATTACAGCATTGCATTCATTTAGTTATATTCACTCACACACACTTGCCCTCACTCAAAGACCTGGCTAGGGCTCTTTTAGAGAGGCCTAGTATCTTGACACTGGGGTGCAACGGCCACTTAGAGAAAATAAGATTCATACCTTGCATTTTTATTACTTGTTTATTCTTATACTATGTTCTGTAAAGTGGTATATATGCCCTGTTTTGTAATACACACTTGCCTATGTTGTATAACTTGGTCAATATGTGATCTGTTCTTTTTAAATGAATGGAAGATTGTGGTCTGGTGTGCATGTCTCTTTCAATCAATCATTTGTAATATATATAACCCTGAGTCATTAATATATTCTTATAGTACTAAAAGTAGTAACTTGGCATTAAATGAGAAGTGGCCACAGTGGACTTTAAAGGATACAAGTTTTGTCTTTAGGACTAACCTTTTTGTAGAATCAGCCATGTGTCCCCTTTTGTGCATACTTTGAATAGTCAAAAACATCATGCTCTTCTCATGCACTTCATATAATATACACTATATGTAATATTCAGTGAGCATATTGTGAGTTGTATTGATACACATGCCTGACAAAATCTGATAAACACCTTTATCCATTTTTTTTCCTCATTAAATTGAATCACTGTTGTAGTGTACCTTGCTGCATCATGAATTGCACACTCTTACTCAGAAGTTGTCACTTATCTGTGTGCATATCCAAATTTGGTCTTGAGAACTCATGCAAAAATAGATATTTAAATGGTATATAGGCATACACATATCTCAAAATTCATGTTTTACAGCTGCATGCTATCTGTTAAGCATGAAACTTGTCTATGCATGCCCTGCAATTCATTTATTAAGTGTTGATATATGTTATAAAAACTTGTGCATGCTTGAGTGATCCTT
This sequence comes from Saposhnikovia divaricata, assembly GCA_036435485.1. Lineage (NCBI taxonomy): Eukaryota > Viridiplantae > Streptophyta > Magnoliopsida > Apiales > Apiaceae > Saposhnikovia > Saposhnikovia divaricata. The sequence continues at coordinate 120,611,077 of CM071599.1, read as the reverse complement.
ATCTATGCTTATTTGCCTATATATACATATGTTCATGCATACATATCACACACACCTACACTTAGTCTCCATTTATGGAATTTACACCATTGAAACCCAACCCAAAAGCCAAAAATCTTCAACTTCTTTCTCTATTCCCTACCATGAATAGAAAAGATTTTAACCATAACCTATATGCTCCCTTCACCCCATATTGCCATCCAGACAGTTCCAAAGAACACTACCACAAGAAAATCAAACAATAACCTTCTCACTTAAATGAGTTTGCCTATTTCACTCATGGAAACAAACTGCCTATTTTTAGACATCCTAACCCTAACCCTATGTTTCAAGCTATGCCTAGTTCTGAGAAATCTGTCAACTCTCATATGCCTAGAACAAACATCAAAACTCCAAACCCCACTCTAGTGAGGCTGTCAAACACTGGCAAACTCAATAGAATGCTCAAAAATAACCAACCTGGAATGATGGTGTTTGTTCCACCTAATGGAGACATTCATAGCTTACTCACTTCTAATAGATGGGAAAATTATGTGTTTTATAGAGGTCAAAACTACTACACTCATCTCATTGCTGAATTTTATGCTAATTTGGAAGTGCAACAAAGAACTGATGGAATCTTCTACTTAAGTTCATTTGTGAATGGTAAGAATGTTTATGTGGATCACAATGTTCTTAATAAGTCTCTAAGGTTAGGAAACAAACCATCAGAGTTGCCTTGTGTCAACATATTTGAAAAATTTTTCTTTAACCAAAATGAATTTGAGTTGTTTCTTGGCCTGTTTTGTGAAGAGGATGTGCCTCAGGGGTTGTGTGTTAGGGAATTTGCTATAAACTTTAGACATTTCTTGCCTAAGTTTCAACAACTTGCTATAATCTTAAGGTCAAATATTCTGCCTAAGCCAAAACATGACAAATTCTTTGACTTTGTTGACCTCAAAGTGATGTTTAAAATTGTGTCAAACTCCATTGACTTTAATCTCAATTATGTCATAGTGCTCAACATGGTAAATGCTTTTATTATGGACTAAATGCCTTATGGTTTGCTTTTAACCTCTGTCTTTGAAAATCACTACATACACATGTCTAGGATGTACTTAAACAAAATTGACTATTGTACTATTGATAGTTTAGTCCAACCTAAACTCTCTCTCAAAAACTGTCAAACTAATCATCCTAATAAGGTTGTTATTCCTTCTCTTGCTCCAAAAACTGATGCTTATGCCATTCTTAGGGAAGAGTTTAATAAACTTAGCATAGAAGTTGGTGTTCTTAAAGAGTCAAACAGTGAACTTCAAATGAGAGTTGAAAACCTTGAGGGAATGTTCCATAAAAATAAGGGTAAGATGGGTGAGCCTATGGTTGTTGATGAATCTGTTAAGAAAATTGAAGAGAAGTTAGTGGGTGAGTTGGTTTCTATTGGTACCAGTGATGATATTGAAAAGGTTTATGCCTCTTTACCTGATTTAGGTAAAGACCTGGGTGGTGTTGCTTCTGATCCTGTTGTGAATTGATCCTTTGCTTGCATGTTTTGTGCTACTGATTGCTGATACTTGTGCTAAAAGACTGTTTTGATTATCTCTTACTGAGAATTATCGGCCTGTGGTACTTGATTTGCTATGACTTTTGTTGTTCTATGATGTTGCTTTCTGCTTGGAATAGACCAATGCAATCAAGTTCTCTATAAGTCAGTGAACCACACTGATTAAATTTGAACTCTTTTGATGTATATACAAATTGCATTGACTAAAGTTTGCTTACTGCACTTGTTTTAGTTATATATGTCCTTAACTTTTGGCTAATTATCACTGCAAATCTGACATGCCATTCACTAAACACGAATTAGCTCAGAATAGATAAGAAATACATAAGAAAGTGTAATTATATTTGATGTTCTATGTTGAATGCCTGCAATAATGTATTATCTTAGATACATGGCCACAAATATGACCTCTTTACCTACTGTGATCTCCCTGTGAATTATTTGATAATTATACAAGTTCACTTTATCCTTTAGTTTGGTTGTATGGCATCTCTCTATACAAATCTGATCTTATCTAGTACTATGAACTGTCTAAACTTGATCCATCAATAATGAATATTGTGCAAGTTACAACTGTGCTACAATATGTGAGAATCTCAGATACTTGGTCTACAATGAAAAATCTAAGTGAGTTATCTAGATTTCAATGTTGCATTCTTGTTGGGACAATAGAACTTGAGTTTTATAGTATGCAAAAGTAATAAAGTATTCCTGGAGATTGATATGAATTAACATTTGTTATTGCTATTTAGTAAAGGAAAATAGTACTCAGAAAAATCTATTAAAACTGCTTATCAATGAATTCTTATACTCGCAAAACTGGATAACTTTAGCAAATGGTTATAATGGTAAGAAAACTGTGTGTTGTTGGAGAAATTTCGTAACACGAAATCGGAGGGTTGCTGGAATAATAGAGCGATTATGTAACTGTTTTAGGGGATTTAGGGTTTATGAAAAAAGAGGGGGCTGGACTTGGCAGGTGTCTCGATTTGTCTCGTGTATCGGATTCCATCATACCAAGATGCTTACGTACCTATATGTTTATATAGGATCAAGCCCACGTAGTTCTGTGTAATTGATTTGTGTCTATCCCTTAGAGACTTTAGGGATAAACTTCGTTAATCTTGGTGATTACTGATTTTATCTGATTTAATCTTATCGTTGTGATATCTTCCTGATTTGAAGAATATCGTTTGGAGGATATTTTTCGTTATTGATTGATTGAGATTGATTATTTCCTCGTTTCAGAGAGAGGATAAAACTTAGCGGTTAAGTAATAATTATTAATCTGAATTAATAATTAGGAATTATTAGAAATTTGGGAGATTATTAGACATGCCAAAATTATGGCATAACAATTAGCCCCCAGTTCTTCAGTGTAGCTTGCTGCAGTGGAGAACTAAGAATTCTTCAAGCTTCCAAATTTCTTGAGTCGCTGAAAAAATTGAAAATCGATGATTAGAAAAACAATTAGAGCACCACTGTGCTCGTTAGGCGTATGCGGATGCAAGTGTGATAGCATGCGATGACCATTATAGGATAGATATTTTCCAAGGTTTTCAAATGTGCGAGCATAAATAATATATTTGAAATCCATTGCGATCCTTGTTGTCTAGTTAGGACCTTGGCGCTTGTATATATCCCGAGCTGGCATACACGCTTTTCAAGTGTCTGATGCAACCACATAAGGATGTGTTTGATGCAATCACATAATGATGTGCCTTGCGGAGTCTTCGATGTAGATAAGATGTAGATGTACATGTACATGTACATGTAGTTGTGCATAGGGATGCCTCCACCCATGCGATCTTGAGAGATCTGGCCATGGGCCTTCAATGTAATTGTGCATAGGGATGCCTCCACCCATGCGATCTTGAGAGATCTGGCCATGGGCCTTCAATGATGATCCAGAGGGTGCTGAACTTTACTAAGCATGTAGCCTTGCGAGATTTATAGCTTGTCCAGGCTACCCTACTTGACAATTTAGTTCGCAAGTTTGAAAATATTTTTGACATATATGTGCGACGATATATGAAAAATAATTTACAAATTCAAATGCAATAATAAATATGCTCTTTTAAGAATGTCGCGATATTTATTTTCTTCGAAAATAATGCTCCTTTTGTTGTAGAAAATCTTTTCAAAATTATGCGTCTCACATATATATTTTTTCAAAATATGCAGCTCGTACGAGATTGTAAAATATCCACAATCAATCAGCATAAAATCGGCAAGTCATCAGCATAAATATCTCGTACGATATTTTCTAAATTGCAATAATTTTACAAGCATAAAAATATATTGCTCGCACGAATTTTCTGAATAATAAATATTTTTCTAAAAAATATTTTAAAATGCGATGATTTTAAATATGCATGCATGATATAATATAATTAATTATTGCAAGAAATTAAAATAAGAATAAAGAACTTATCTTTTTTAGGAGCAGTTGCCTTTTTTTCGTCCAGCCTGCCCCGTGCGTGTGTTGCTTTTGCTTCACTTTTTTTTTTTATAAATTCTGCTGGAACCTTTCCTTCCTTTTTACCGTGGGCTCCATAGATGTATTCAACTAGTACCTCTTTCATAATTGTTTTCTTTATCGAAGTGGGTGCCATAACAAGTAACAACACCTCGTGGTGCTACAAATTGGGGTCTTGCAAACATTTTTTTTTCGTGCCGCAGCTCTTGTTGATTTCTCTGCATTTACTTGGTTCATCCTTTTCTTTTCTTTTTTTTTTTTTTTGCTCCCTGCTGTGTTCGATGAACCATGCCACTGTGATGCTCCTCTCTTTTTTTAATTCTCGTGTGCGTTTTTGTCCAATTTCTTTGATTTTCCATGGGACCCACCAGAAATAACCTTCCTAGTTTTTTTATCCTCTCCTTCTTTTTTCTTCCTTCTTCTTTTGTTGTTGTACGTCGTCTTGTTTTTTGAACTGTTGAAGCCCCTCGAAAAATCCCTATGAAAACGATATTCGTTTGTCCTCCTCAAACGAAAATTTCCCCTCCTTCTAGCGCCAAATGTTGTTGGAGAAATTTCGTAACACGAAATCGGAGGGTTGCTGGAATAATAGAGCGATTATGTAACTGTTTTAGGGGATTTAGGGTTTATGAAAAAAGAGGGGGCTGGACTTGGCAGGTGTCTCGATTTGTCTCGTGTATCGGATTCCATCATACCAAGATGCCTACGTACCTATATGTTTATATAGGATCAAGCCCACGTAGTTCTGTGTAATTGATTTGTGTCTATCCCTTAGAGACTTTAGGGATAAACTTCGTTAATCTTGGTGATTACTGATTTTATCTGATTTAATCTTATCGTTGTGATATCTTCCTGATTTGAAGAATATCGTTTGGAGGATATTTTCCGTTATTGATTGATTGAGATTGATTATTTCCTCGTTTCAGAGAGAGGATAAAACTTAGCGGTTAAGTAATAATTATTAATCTGAATTAATAATTAGGAATTATTAGAAATTTGGGAGATTATTAGACATGCCAAAATTATGGCATAACACTGTGCATTTACAATTGATTATCTTATCAGAGTTCTTAGTATTATGAACTTGCAGCTTGTATATGAAGAACTGACTTATTGATCAGCCTTCAAATCGTTTCATTTGAACATTCAGTTTGCATACGAAAAGATTTATGTACGTATAAGACTGAATGATTTGAGACTGTGTGAAATAATTCTTATATCCAGAAAGACTATTCAGACGACATTTACGATTATTCTTGTACTTTTAATTCTGAGTAACTTGCGTTATAATTGTATCGTTTATGGACTGAATATTTTTCAAAAATTCTTGTACTAAACGGTCATTAGAACAACGTTATAGATAGAATCGTACCAAGCGAAAATAGTTGAATGAAACCTTTTATTACATTTTCGATTACTGAGAAAACAGGTGATTAAAATGCTATTTGTACGAATCATGATTGCCAAACTAAGAGCAACACAGATCGACAAAAACGATTGAAAATCATAAATATTTGATATTACATCAAATAAAAATAAGAAAAATAAAACTCTTTGGTACTACACCAAAAGAAAAAGTTTTTACGATTCATTTACTAAAATAAAAAGAAATTTTCGTAAGTAAATGAACGATTAAAAGACGAAAAGGGGAAGAGAAAGAAATTCTGTAATCTTTCAAGGGGAAGCAAAATTTTTGATAAAACATCAAAATTGTAAAAGGAGAAGAGAAAATTAATCGGTATTACACCAAGTTGTACTGTTACAAAAAGGGGAAGAAATAAGGAAAGTGAAAATGAGTTTGATTCAAAACGAATCATATTTAAGGGGAAGCACAAATTTTTGATAAATACATCAAAAAAAAATTATACAAAAGCTTACGAGGAAGATATAAGGGGAAGAGAAAATTATAAATTTTTGGTAATATGCCAAACAAAAAGGGGAAGAGAAAATTAGACCCCCCCCCATTTACAATTTTCAAAATTTCTTATATAAATTATGCCTAACAATAATTATTCTTCTCATGAGGTGTTTTGCAGGAATCAATTAGTAGAATTAGACCGCGTGCTTCGAATCGAGTCTAAAATATTTTTAAACTCATGCATACACTAAGGGGAAGCACACACGGGTAATTTTTTAAATTTTATGTTTTATTTGGCAAATACCAAAAAGGGGAAGATTGAAAGGATATCTTCGATATATTATTTATTTTGGTATTTGTACGATTTAACATAAAATTTAATTACACTTAGTTATCCTCTCCACTAGGTCATTAATTTAATTGATTCTGTCAAAAGTCAAAAGTCAATTCTAGCAATATCTATTTTCAATTACAAGAGATATTAAAAATCAAATTATATTTTTATGGAATATATCTCTACACCAAGGCAATAAGATCGAAAAAAAAATATTGAGATTTGATATTTTTTAGATCTTCGTTGCAAAAATTTATTAGGCGACAGGCTCGAATAAAGAATATTTGAGGATTAATATTCTTTAGAGAACTTGTGCTATATTTAAAAAGATCAGTTTTATTCGAAAATATTCCGCCTTCGCACTCAAAATATTTTTATCCTCAAGAATATTAATATTCAGTGGTAGAATATTAATACTCATTTTTATCTCATGCTAGAAATATTTAAATTAATTTTTCTCCCGCTTCTTCAATTTATTCTATTTTTCTGAGAAAATTATTTTAAATACTCAAAATTATTTCCTACACTCTCAATATATTTTATATATTAAGAAATATTTTAAGTATTTATTCTAGTCGAAACATTGATCAAAAGAAGTATCTATTTTACGGAAAGACCAATCGTATTTTATTCGGAACCGAAAGCTGATTTAATCGTATTAAATCCAAATAAAATACTTCCACTTGCTAGAATGACTTGAAACTTGAAATGGGTCACTTAAATGCTATTTTCTATGCATGATAAAAGTTTCGTAATTTTGTGAGAATTTTGGTCCGGGCACGAAAATCGAGGCAGTGGGTCCACAGTTGACCACGTTTGACTAAGTCAACGTTGACCAAAACTTCTAGAATTTCATTTTATGAAATTCCTAAGTGCTCCATAATTTTAGAATTATTTATTAGGAATTTTCGTATTATTCGGGTATTTAATTAACGAAATATGTTACGTATTTATTCGTTAGTTGATACGAGTCCGATACAATTAATTAGAGCTCAAAACACAGCTGGGATATTTGTGTAGAATACCACTCCCACTTGCAAAGAAACACAATACCACTCCAAAGAAACACAAAACCACTTTCCACCTCATCAATCCAAGTACTTTCAATCCTAACCACTCATTTTCCTTCAATCCTCACCCTTCCTTCCACCCAACTCCTCCTATAAATAAACCCCCTCCCCCAACCATTTTCTTTAAGCTAAAGAGCCAAATAATTGCTGGGATTTTTGAAGTGTGAGCTCTCTCAATATATCCAAACACTCTCTACACCCACTTCATCTCAAAAACTTTCCCTTTCTTATATACACTTAAATATATACAAGGTTTTTATTCCAAAAAGCTTAGTTCCTTCAACCAAGCTTTCTCCCAGCTAGCAAGCTCCTCTACCACTACTATCCGGCCTCCCGAAGGGCGGCCCAAGTTCGACCATAAGCCAAAATCCGGCTGAACCTCCGGCGAATTTTTCCGACGATCTCCAAAAGTGGTAATATATTAGCTTCATATCCGAGTCTTAACCGACCATATTTTTATACATATAAGAGCTCTCTATCTTCATCTTCTTTTCATCTTTAAGCTCTTATATCGGATCTCAAACCGAGACCATAAAAATCCGTACAAGGATTAAATTTCGAACAAAGATTCGAAATATTACAAAACCTCAAAAAGAGGTTATATTTGACGACGGTCAAATTATTACATCGAGCTTGATTTGATTCCCTTCTATCACCTCTAGTGTTCCGGGGGAAAAGAATCTAAAAGCCTTAATTAAAACTTTAACGCAATTAACTTTGGCCATTAATATTTTTTATTGTTGTGTGGTGTGTTTAATTACTCGTACGTGTGTGTTTATCTTTAACGCGTAATAGCGTGTAGAAAGCCGTTTATATATTTTCCGCATTTTTTCTTCTAGTCCTCACATTTGTGAGTGATTTTACTTTCCGCACTTTTTCTTCTTGTCCTCACACTTGTGAGTGATTTTACTTTCCGCACTTTTTCTTCTCGTCCTCAAACTTGTGAGTGATTTTACTTTTTCGCACTAATTTAACGCATAATAGCGGCCCTCGTTTTATCCTATAGATAAGCCGAGTTACTTTTACGTACGTGTTCGTTTATTTGTGTGTTGTGTTTAATTGGCCAAATTTTATTAAAGTGCAAATGTTAAAGTAATATTGTAACACTCTCGTTCAAATATATACGAATAGTCTAAAGTTGACTATATCGAACGAGAAGTTGTTTATCAAAGATCCTTAAGCTATAAAGTTTTTACAAGGACTTGATTTATACATTACTTCGAAAATAGACGTATTTTCAATAAAGAAGTAATTGTAAGTATACTTCGACATTTACAAAAAGTCGAACCAAAGTATACGATTATAAACCTTATAAGCCTACGAGTTTAAAGGCCATAATCAATATTTACAAACTCCAAGATATATTTAAACCCTTTTTTTTGGAGTATTGTATTGAAAGTATTCTTCGATATACAAGTCATATCAAATAAAGAATACACATAAAGTCATAAGCAAACAAGGCTTATTGAACTTATAATAATTTATATTCGGGTAAGAATATTATAGTCACCGTAGGACATATTAAGTCCAAACCTCTCTTTATATTACGGTTTGTTTCGTAGATATTGTTTTCTAAGTTTTGCAGTGAGGTGAAGTTGAAGTGAGGTGATTCTCGTTCTAAGACCCAAGTCCTAGGTACTAGCGGGGAGTTAGTGGCCTTTGCACCGTGAAGAAGAGGAAAGACCCAAGACCTTTCATCTAAGATCCAAGACCGGCAAAAGCGAGGAATTCAAAGACTACACCAAAGGTTCTACATCAACTTTGAAGAAGTAGCGGGGAGTTGCTGTCTAAGATAAGTTGTGTAGGTTTTTCACAACGACTTTGAGGGTGTAACGGGGAGTTACAACCCAAGACGAGTCTTGTGGGTTTTTATATTTATTGTGAGGTAGTGTCTCGGAGATACGTACCAAGACCAATATTTATAGGGTTGTAAAGGCTTCTCCGCCTAGTAAAGGAGCGAGTTATTTTTAAGGGAAAATCTCGAGTCCGAAGAGGAGCTCGGGGACTGGAGTAGGGGTGAGCGAATCCATTAGGGGTTGCGCCATCGCGAACCAGGATAAAATCTCCTGTGTGGTATTTTCCTTCCTTGTCTTTTACTTCTACACTTATAAACTGCATAACGACTCGGTAAAGTTTTAAAAAGGGAAAATTATTTTAAAACGCCATAATAATTTTTAAATTGGTAATTAAGCTATTCAACCCCCCTTCTAGCTTAATATAGCCCTCTTACGGGACCTATCATTACAAACATCTACTTTCTTTCCAGAGACTACAGGCTCCAGTATACCACTTTCAGGATCTACACTAGACTCTGATGTCTTCAGTAATACTTCATTAGACACCATAGTTAGTATGTCACCATCTTTAAGTGTTGGTTGCTGAGACACACCCTCAAGGTGGATAGACTCTGAAAGAACAATATTGGTTTGATCTTCAGGAAAATCAATCAAAATCATTCCTCCAATATCATAGGGTTTCTCACATGCAATTTCAGTCATCACAGAAGACCTTTCAGCATCATCAATCACAGTTCCTGAGTCATCCAACCTCTGACTAGATGGTTCTTGTGTTGCAGTGACTGTGATCTGATCTATCCTACTATTCGCCACTGGTGCAATAGTATCTTCTGTTGACTGCTTCCCTCTATCAACTACCTTCTCTTGTTCACCTTGAGCTGAAGCATCTTCAACAATGACATCCTTGTCAAATAAATATGCATGAAGTGATTGAAGTGCAACATGCTTAGGAAGTCCAAATTTCTTGTGCAATTCCTTTCTGACTGATACATAGAAGTACATCTTCATTAAATCAAGTCTTTGATGTAACAGTCCATATTCTCCAGGAAATGAAAGTTTGGGAACTCTTTCAATTAGAAAATCTAAAACAGGCCTGGAAAGCTTCACTTTTAGAGAAATAAGTTCCATAGCCAGTCTGTATGTCAATGTAGTTTCCCATGAAGAATCAAGATCCAGATCTCTCTTGTCAGATACTGACGTGGATATAGCCTTATTTGTAGAGACCTGCATAATGTTAGTTGGACTAGACACTATGTGTGTAGGTGACAAATGAATCTTTCTACTTGTTCTCCTAATATAGTGAGCAACAGATTTATCTTGAGAAGACTCAAGAGGTGTAGACACAGAAGTGATCTTGGGATGAGATCCTTTTACACAGTCTTTTGAGAGACAGTATCCAGTAACTATTTTCCCTTTTTAAGAACTACAGCCTTTTGGGAGACTGCAGCCTGGATGTGACTATGTGTTCTATCTCCTTGTCCTAGCTTAGAAAGTTGAATTGTAGCCTTCAATTCCGCTCTCTCAGCAAGAGATATATTATCATCATCTTCACTAGAACTACTACTATAAACAACAAATTTCCTTTTCTTTACAACTGATGTCTTTTGAGAAACACCAGAGGTTGGCTTCGTTGAAACAATAGGCTGTGGATCAAAATTTGGTTCTAGAATTGTTTCAGAGACTGTAATATTTTTGGCTACTTGGGTAGACACAGGGGGATTCTCCTCCAATTGAGATTCCTGAGTCATTTCACCACCAAAGAAAGAAGGATTATAGATAGTAGGATGATGAGTTCTTAGAAGTACTTGAACATGATTTGGATATTGTAATGCAGGTATTTCATCTAGATTCTTTTCACTCTCCTTCTTTGTAATGTCAGAGAAAATTCTCTTTTGCTGTACATAAGAAGAAACACAATATTCTCTACCAAATCTAGCTTCAACATCAGGAATGAAATGGTTAATAAACAGTTGCATGAATCTGTGATAATAAACCATATTCCTGTCATGATCTCTTGACCCAAGTTTAATACACATCCGACTTAAGACAACGTGACCAAAATTAATTACTCTATTATAAAGCAAGCCATATGCAATGTAAGATGTAATAGCAGTAATTTGTTGAAAAGAACTACATTTACCAGTAAAACATTTAGCAAGTTGGTCAAAGAAGAAAGACCATTCTTTCCTAAGAAAGGATCTATTTAACTAGCTCATGTTATCTAGAGGTCCATTGTAACCTAATTCAGACAACATAGTTCTAACATTACCATCAGATGGTACATTCTCAAAATTCGTACTAACAGGTAAGTGAAACTGAATTAACAACAGATTCAGTAATATCAAATGAGTCTTGTCCTAAGTGTAGAACAATCTTACCTGATTGACTTTGAGTAGAATCAATTACCTCAGCATTCTCCCAAGCTTGTGAAACAGCTACTTGATTAATCTGTGGAGATGGTGTCAAGGCATAACTTAATGGTCCTTTCGCCATAAAGTCCATAATTGGGTGAAAATCAGTTGACACCCCTTCCTTGTTGGTGATAGCTGCAACATGATTGTTCATCATAAAATCAAAGTCACCAAACTTGAAAGCTACTGATTTGGGTATTCTTCTTTGAGTTGCCGTTTTGATCTGAAAAGAACTTAAGAAAGCTTTGAAATTGATTAGTGATTTTGAAAACTCAAGAGTGTTTTTTGCTTTAGAAAATGAAATTAGAGAAAGCAATTACACGATTAGAGTTTCAAAATAATTATATTTCAAAAATCCTTCAGACCCATTATCCCACGTTGACACGTAGGTTGACAGGTGTCAGTCCCTGAAAAATGCAATTACCCACGATTTTTGGAAAATAAAATCCAAAATTGATTTCAAGTAAATAAATCAAGGTAAAATCAAGATAAAAGTCAATACTGATCAGCTTCCTCTCCTGATGTGATCTTCTCACCAAGATAATCACAAGATTCAATGTGATTTCTGAATAGAAAGAATTACTAATCCTGATGTGAACACACTTGTATTCCTGATCAATATTATCCTGATTCCAGAGACTAAATGGAGTTTCCACATGGCATTTTCTTTTACCTGTAAAAGAAATAAATAAAATCTGAACAAAATCAATTGGTTAGATACATTCAACATTTCTTGAAAATATAAGAAATACAGTCAAACATAATTATGACTGACTGCATTGATAACCCCCAAATGACTATTCAGCTTCCCACGTCTTTCTATAAAAGAAACTAACGCCTTATGCCATACTCCAAAACCTTTTCATTCTTTTCTCGTTACACCATGGCTTTCAACCCAAATCTTCATATGAACCCTAGCTTTTGGTTCATTACCACTGAGAAGTTCTTTACTCTTGATGATCAGGAGCAAGTGAACTATCTCTTAGAAGAGATGACTTTTCTCATCGAGTTAGATATGGTTGGTCTTAACCCAAATGATTTCCAAGAATCTCCTCTAAAACATCTACCAGTCGGACAAAATCCTCCTCTAATCTCTTCACACCTTGAGGATGAAGAATTTGGCGAAGAGTCTGAGGTTGATCTTGATGGAGATGCTATTCATTTTCTTCAATAAGCATGAAGATGAGTCAGCTGCTCTCATTCAAGTCATCCTGAGATGAGGTCTAGAAGCAGATGAGGCATATAAAATCACTAATGCGGATCTTGAGATGCTCCTTGTCCTATCTCTTAGACAAATGAAAGAAGCAAGATTCAAAAGCCCCAACTTTAGACAAGAATAGGATTATCAGTAGTAGTTAGACAAAAAGAAGAATTGTATTTCATTTCTATGTATGTAATGCTTTTGATTAATGAAAATACAAGTTTTCTTATTATCTACTTGTCTATTGTTGTTTATTGACTAATCTGAATAATGACATAAATTATCAGTATGCAGGTGGTAAAACTTGCTAACATAGACTTAACAAAACTCAGAATTGAACCACTGTATAGAATGATCTTCAGGATTTGAAATAGTAAGACACACAAATTTCACAATCCTGATACTGATGATACGATCCTTATATCAATACTGATGACGTCAGCATCCTGATAGCAATCCTGATCCTGATGTTTATTAATAAGTCTATCATACTGAAATTTATCAAAGTAAGATGTTACAGCTTAAGCATTTAACAGTCAAGTATATATCCTGACAAAGATATCAAGTCTATAAGCTGAAATAACATACCTTGCTACTTGTGCAGATGTTAAAGATCTAAAAGTTTAACATTCCTAACTCACTAACCAATCTAATGAATGTAGCCTTATCAAGTGGTTTAGCTAGAATATCTGCAAGCTGTTTGTCAGTAGGAAAAAAATGAAGTTCCACAGTACCATTTTCAATATGTTCTCTAATAAAATGATACCTGACATCAATGTGCTTAGTCCTTGAGTGTTGAACTGGATTTTCTGCAATTTTGATAGCACTAGTATTATCACAAAACATAAGAATATTACTAAGTGTCATACCATAATCCATCAACTGATTTCTTATCCAAAGGAGTTGAGCACAACAACTGCCGGCTGCAATGTATTCAGGTTCTGCAGTTGAGGTTAAAACTGATTGTTGCTTCTTGCTTGCCCAAGAAATCAATCTGTTTCCCAAGAATTGACATGTACCTATAGTGCTTTTCCTGTCTATTTTACACCCTGCATAATCAGAGTCTGAATAACCAATTAGGGAGAAATCATATTTTCTTGGATACCACAAACCAAGATTTGGAGTTCCCTTGAGATATCTAAAAATTCTCTTCACAGCAATTAAATGAGATTCCTTAGGATCACTTTGGAATCTAGCACATAAACAGATAGAGAACATTATATCTAGTCTACTTGCAGTTAAATATAACAATGAACCTATCATGCCTCTATAGCTAGTGTTATCAACATTCTTTCCCTTAGAATCAGAGTCTAGCTTAGTGGCTGTTGCCATGGGTGTCTTTGCAATTGCACAATCTTGAAAGTCAAACCTTTTTAAAAGATCTTTGATATACTTTGACTGATTAATGAAAATACCAGTCTCAGTCTGTTTTACTTGAAGCCTAAAAAGTAATTTAGTTCACCCATCATGCTCATCTGATACTTAGACTGCATAAGCTTGCTAAACTTAGCACATAACTTTTCATTATTAGAACCAAATATAATATCATCAACATAAATTTGAACTAAAAGCAAATCACCTTTTATCTTTCTAAAGAATAGAGTTTTGTCAATTGTACCTATTGTGAAGCCATTTTCAAGAAGAAATTTAGACAAAGTTTCATACCATGCTCTTGGTGCCTGCTTTAGTCCATAGAGTGCCTTGTCAAGTTTGTAGACATGATTTGGAAACTTTGGATCAACAAAACCAGGTGGTTGCTCCACATACACTTCCTCATCAAGCTTGCCATTTAGAAAAGCACTCTTTACATCCATCTGGTATACCTTAAATTTTGAATGAGCTGCAAATGCAAGAAACATTCTGATTGTTTCCAATCTTGCTACAGGTGCAAAGGTTTCATCATAGTCAATTCCTTCTTCCTGAGAATAACCCTTGGCCACCAGTCTTGCTTTGTTTCTTACAATCATACCAGATTCATCTAGCTTGTTTCTGAAAACCCATTTAGCACCAACAACAAATCTATCTTTAGGTCTTGGTACCAGCTTCCAAACTTTGTTTCTCTCAAACTCATTCAATTCTTCCTGCATTGCTATTACCCAATCAGAATCCTATAAGGCTTCTTCAACCTTCTTAGGTTCATTCTTTGAGAGAAAACAACTGTACAAGCATTCATTTTGAATTGATCTTCTAGTTTGAACACCACTATTTGGATCACCAATAATCAAATCTTCAGTATGATCCCTTGTCCATTTTCTAATAGGTGGTAGATTACCCCTGCTAGACTCTCCCCCTGAGTTAGTGGTATCTCTTGTAGAAGAACTTTCTCTACCTTCAAAAGCTCCCTCTTGATCAGTAGAATTAGTGGATTCAATACTGTTGCTAATTTATTATCTTCCTTCATTAGACTCTAAAGGATCAGTTCCTGACGAAGTAGACTCTGAAAGACTAGTCTGATCCTGACCAGTACTGTTGTTTGCACTAAATCACGCAAGCGTACGTGGTCAAAAGTAATACAGACAGAAGTCAAGTTCGTTCCCACAGAGATCTTAGGTTTCAATTCAGTTTTTTACCTATGCAACAATGTATGGTTATTATGCACTGCTAAGACATTTAACAATATTAAGTTTTTACTAACTATAATTAACTAGGATACAAATTAACAAACTAAAAATTACTAACTAATGAGAATTAAAATTTAATTACTTATATGCGAGAAACACATGGAATCCTAACTTCATCATCTACTTCACTTAGAGTTGATGCCTTTAATCAATACATACGATGGTTTTGATATCTGATCGGACAACACGAAATAAGTAAAAGCTACCGCTCGGTATACTAATACCAAACTACGCATGCATCCACAAAAGAGATAGAAGATGGGTAGACACCAAATATGTTTAGACCCTATATCTCTATAGAATTTGAAAACATAAAGGTTTAAGCACAAGTTATCCACATAGATCACATAGGGTAGCATCATATCTCTATGTATGCCACAAATCATGATAATATTATCAACCTATCCTATTCTAGCATGGCAAGTTCTAAATCTCAAGATCCACTCTCGTTTCGCAAGAGATTAACAAATTAGATGTTCATGACTCATCTAAACACATGAAACACAACCATACGAGGATATCAAGAATTCACCACACATAAATCTTTAAAGCAATCAAACTACTAAGCTACATAGATAAATCTGTTAGAATCACATGACAACGATTAGCTCATATCGAACTGCTCGTCATCATGGGATCTGATGAAACCATGATAGAAGACAAGATATGAAAGAAAGTAATAATATTAATAAGGCAAGAGTTGAGGAAACAAATATATGATACAAAAGATGAAGTAGATCTAGATCTGTTGCTTGTCACGAGCGTTGAATCATTCTCTCCTTTTCTCCCTTGCAGATCTAAGCTATACTATGTACAAGATATATTTATCCAATTTACAAGGGTTGGATGTGTTTATATAGGCACTCCAAGTCTTGTCCAGCAAGAAATTACCTTCTATTACAATTAGAATTCGATTAAGGTACTAAAAACTGCCCAAAATATAATTAGAACTTGAAAAGGGCAAAACAGTAAATTCTCTGCTCCCATCAGTCTGCTTGTCGCGCAGATTGCTCTCACCACACGCAGCCTGCACGCACGAATCCAGTCCTAAGTTGTAGAAAATCTTCCAGGCTTCGCGTGGACAGCTTACGGGCCTCAAACGGACTTATAGAACTCCAAATATGGCCAAAACAGTGTAGACTGCGCAACCTTCCCGGAAAATCCGAATTTTAATCAATTAATCCTCCAAACACGATAGAAGCATCACCCATAATCGACATTCTTATAAATCTGCACAACTAAGAAAAACACATCAAAACTACAATAAACTTCAGTCTAAGACAATCAATTTAAGCCGAATTGAAGCGATCCAAGTGGATATAAATCCACTTATCACACCCCCAAAATTAAACTGATGCTTGTCCTCAAGCATAAACAATTACAACTAACTAACTAACTAGTACCACTTCCGTAGGTGATCACGGTTGCATTTGGCATATGCAACAAGCCCTTTAAACCCCTAGGCAGCCCCAGTGGACGAGTAAGGTCTCGTGAGGGCCTATAGCGAATGTACCCACAAAATCCATTTAACCTAATGCAATGCAATGCATGAATGCAACTAATACGAAAATGCAACGATCCCCTTCAAACTAACCAAAACCAACTAACAAGCAAATATCTCAAAGAATGCAACTAAATCCAAATAGAGCTCGACCAAGTTCCCGTATACTAACAATACATGAACAGAAACGTGCGTGTGTGCAATGCTCATTAGAAATACTCCCAAAACTAGGTCAAAAATCATACATGCTCTTCGTCAAGATAATCACAGGTTTATAAATAGAATAGACTGTAAACACTTCATAACCTAGGAACACCTCCATCCTTATCCAAGGTAGACAGAAATTCATGCTTTATTACTAACTACTACGACACATATATACAATCATGCTTATTTAACCGTGCAATGGATGAGACCCCGAAAGGCTTATACAATAATACCCATGTATCGAGCGTTAGGTTAGTGGATCCCAGACTATAAAAACCTTAGGTCACTAGGCACAAAGTCCCCGTGAACTTAATAGCTCGAGTATTAAATAGCTCACCCTAGTTAATTTTGCATATAAACAATTGACACTTTTGACTCTTTTTTTCTTTTCTTTTTTTTTTCTTTTTCTGCTTTTTTTTCTGTTTTTTTTTCTATGCAATCTGGAATGAGAATTCTCAATTCCAACCCTAGACTACTCATATAAATATGAGCCGGCTAATAGCCATTTGACATCTAGCCATTATTGACAATTATTTACAATTAAGCATGAAATCCCTGTTTTCCCCCAAACTTAGACTTAAGTGTTCTAGGCCATCAAGGGAATAACGAAAATTCTAAATATAAACAAGTGATTAAATCTCAAAACATCCAAACAGCCCTAACCTAGCCTAAAAGCACCCAATGAGACTGTGAAATTAGTTTTGTTTCTGAAACACATAAGTCAATTTCATAGAAACTATAAATCAACCCTCTATTTATCATTACCATACTCAATTAGACACATACCTACCAATCAGAATTAGCTCGTCTTAAGGGATCATGAGATATGCATGCCATGAAATGCAACTAATATGAACTCACATGGTATACGAAAAATAAAAACAGAATGTCCTATATGAAACAAACATGCAATAATACGAACAAAACATGAATGAATTACTACTAAGCATGCAAAACATGATATCTTACATGAACACATAATACAACAACAACTACTAATCCCTCAAACCACCCCCAAACTTAAAATATTCAATGTCCGCATTGAATGGAAGTAAATATGAGGGAAAGTAGAAAACATACCTAATCAGTTGAGTCATAACCCTCCTCGGATGAATCTGGTGGAGGATAATGCGTACGAGCTCCATAGATTGGCCACTTCCCAAATAACAAGAATACTACAAAACCCACAATTACAAGAACACAAATTCGTAATAAAAATAAGATTAGATAAAAAGATTTACCCAATTTCGAATCAAAAAACTTGTTTGCACTAAATCACGCAAGCGTACGTGGTCACAAGTAATACAGATAGAAGTCAAGTTCGTTCCCACAGAGATCTTAGGTTTCAATTCAGTTTTTTACCTATGCAACAATGTATGGTTATTATGCACTGCCAAGACAATTAACAATATTAAGTTTTTACTAACTATAATTAACTAGGATACAAATTAACAAACTAAAAATTACTAACTAATGAGAATTAAAATTTAATTACTTATATGCGAGAAACACATGGAATCCTAACTTCATCATCTACTTCACTTAGAGTTGATGCCTTTAATCAATACATACGATGGTTTTGATATCTGATCGGACAACACGAAATAAGTAAAAGCTACCTCTCGGTATACTAATACCAAACTACGCATGCATCCACAAAAGAGATAGAAGATGGGTAGACACCAAATATGTTTAGACCCTATATCTCTATAGAATTTGAAAACATAAAGGTTTAAGCACAAGTTATCCACATAGATCACATAGGGTAGCATCATATCTCTATGTATGCCATAAATCATGATAATATTATCAACCTATCCTATGCTAGCATGGCAAGTTCTAAATCTCAAGATCTACTCTCGTTTCGCAAGAGATTAACAAATTAGATGTTCATGACTCATCTAAACACATGAAACACAACCATACGAGGATATCAAGAATTCATCACACATAAATCTTTAAAGCAATCAAACTACTAAGCTACATAAATAAATCTGTTAGAATCCCATGACAACGATTAACTCATATCGAACCGCTCGTCATCATGGGATCTGATGAAACCATGATAGAAGACAAGATATGAAAGAAAGTAATAATATTAATAAGGCAAGAGTTGAGGAAACAAATCTATGATAAAAAAGATGAAGTAGATCTAGATCCGTTGCTTGTCACGAGCGTTGAATCCTTCTCTCCTTTTCTCCCTTGCAGATCTAAGCTATACTATGTACAAGATATATTAATCCAATTTACAAGGGTTGGATGTGTTTATATAGGCACTCCAAGTCTTTCCCAGCAAGAAATTACCTTCTATTACAATTGGAATTCGATTAAGGTACTAAAAACTTCCCAAAATATAATTAGAACTTGAAAAGGACAAAATAGTAAATTCTCTGCTCCCATCAGTCTGCTTGTCGCGCAGATTGATCTCACCGCACGCAGCCTGCACGCACGAATCCTGTCCTAAGTTGTAGAAAATCTTCCAGGCTTCGCGTGGACAGCTTATGGGCCTCAAACGGACTTATAGAACTCCAGATATGGCCAAAACAGTGTAGACTGCGCAACCTTCCCGGAAAATCCGAATTTTAATCAATTAATCCTCCAAACACGATAGAAGCATCACCCATAATCGACATTCTTATAAATCTGCACAACTAAGAAAAACACATCAAAACTACAATAAACTTGAGTCCAAGACAATCAATTTAAGCCGAATTGAAGCGATCCAAGTGGATATAAATCCACTTATCAACTGTGTTCTCCTTGATTGAATTGCTCCCCCTCAACAGTAGCATTCCTTTGAGAAGCAATAGAGATCTCCTCTGGAGAACCTTCATCATCACTGGAGAGAATCTCAGAATACTTAAGATTTTCAAATTCCAGATTGCCATGGCTTTCATCAGTTTGCAAAATTCCAAACTTCTTATCATCAAATGCAACATGAATTGATTCCATAACAATGTGAGTTCTGAGATTGTATACTTTGAAGGCCTTTGATGCTGAATATCCTAGAAAGATTGCTTCATCCGATTTGGCTTCAAATTTTCCAAGTTATTCTAGATGAACTTTCAGGACAAGCATTTGCATCCAAAGATGTGAAAGTATTTCACACTTGGCTTCTTTCCTTTGATCATCTCATAGGGAGTCTTTCCATGGCCATTTATCAAGGTACAATTTTGAGTGAAACATGCAGTGTTAATAGCTTCTGCCCAGAAATAGGTTGGAAGCTTTGCATCTGCAAGCATGGTTCTTGCTGCCTCTATGAGAGTTCTGTTCTTTCTTTCTACTACACCATTCTGCTGAGGTGTTCCAGGTACAGAAAACTGTTGAGTAATTCCATTGTCTGCACAATACTCCTCCATTGTAGAATTCTTAAATTCTGTATCATTGTCACTCCTAAGCACTTTGACCTTCTACTCAGAGCTATTCTGAATATTCTTGACAAGTTCAATGATTTGCTGAGGAGCTTCATCCTTTTTGTGTAGAAAGAATACCCATGTGAACCTTGTGTAATCATCCACTATAACTAGAGCATATCTTTTCTTGCTGATAGACATAATGTTTACTAGACCAAATAAATCAAGATGCAGCATGTGAAATGGTTCAATAATTGAATTTTCTGTCTTGCTCTTGAAAGTGGTTCTTCTTTGTTTTCCAAGCTGACAAGCATCACAATGTCCATCTTGCACATAATTTGCCTGAGATAGGCCTCTCACCAGAGATGGTGATTAACAAGTTGATTAAGCTTCTTGAAATTGAGATGTGAGAGCTTCATGTGCCAGTTCCAGCTTTCATCATTTGATGCCTTGCTATAAAGACATATGACAGTTCCTTTAGATGTGTCACTCAAGCTGGCTTCATATATGTTACCATGTCTCTGACCAGTCAGAACAATGTCTCCATTCTTCATATTCAAGATTTTGCATCCTTCACTGTCAAAGATTAATTGGTAACCCTTATCACCCAGTTGACTTATGCTTAAAAGTGTGTGTTTCAAGCCTTCAACCAGTGCTACGTTTTCTATGATGACATTCCCCAAAATAATTGAGCCATATCCCAGAGTTTCTCCTTTGTTGCCATCTCCAAAGGATATTACTGGGCCAACTTTCCTCTCAAACTTTGTAAGCAGGGACTTTTTTCCAGTCATATGTTCAGATTTGGATATGCTAGCTTCTTCTTCCCTATCATTCAAGACAATAGCTACAGAATTTTCACTTTTATTCTTTCCAAAACCTAAGCCATAGACTTTACCAATAATTTAATTGTCAATGATTTCTTGAGTCTTTTTACCAGAAGTGTTAATGGTTTTCATCATATCTCTCTCTTCCTCTAGTTCTTTTCTGACATAGTCATAAGCCTCAAGGATAACACCATAATCATGCTTAGCTTTATCAGAACTTAACCTATATTCTTCCATTTGAATTAACTCAGATTCAAGAAAATTATTTCTACTAACTAATTCATCATTCTTAGCCTTAAGTTCATCTTTTTCACTAGTAAGAATTTTGAAATTAGTCATAAGATTCTTAAACTCAACATGAATAGATCTAATATCATCAGAATCTAAGCTATCAAATGAATCAAGAGAGTGAAGTGATACCTTAACAGAAGATGAAGAAGTTTTCTTTGGAGATCCAGTCTTGTCTGAAGCACTTGCCATCAATGCAATGTTGTCATAATCCAATTCATCTTCAGAATCACTGGAGTCTGCCCAATCCTTCTGTGTGACCATGAGTGCATTACCCTTCCCTGAATTCCTAGGCTTCTTGCACACACTAGCAAAGTGTCCAAGCTCACTGCAGTTAAAGCACTTGATCTTGGCCTTATCAAGCTTGATAATTGTACTCTTGCCTTTGTCACTCTTCTTCTCCTCTTTCTTCTGAAAAGATCCTTTGCTAAATCTTCTCCTGTTGAATATTCCTTTCTTGAAAGCTTTAGCAAACATAGCAAAGAGTTCTTGCATTTATGATTCAAAATCATTATCTTCAGAGTCTATATCTGCAGTCTCTGACTCAGAACTTTCTTTGCTCTTCTTCTTCCTCAAGTCTCTTTCAGTAGATTCAGACTTTTCTTCTGGAAGCTTCTTTGATTCAGATTGAGCAGTGAGTGCAACAGTTTTCAACTTTCCTTCACTCCTGCTCTTTTTCTGCTGCCTGTCAAGTTCATAAGCTCTCAATTTTCCATAAACTGCTTCTAATGATATTTCATCCAGATCATTAGCTTCCTCAATTGCAGATATCTTCTCATTGTAGAAATCAGGAAGAGCTTTCATGAACTTAGTATTCATATCCTCCAAGTCATAATATTTACCATGCATGGCCATCTCATTGATGAGTTTAGTAAACCTATCAAAGGTGTCAGTAAGTGACTCACCAGACTTGGATTCAAAGTACTCATACTGTTGTATGAGAAGTATCCTCATATTCTTCCTGATAGGTTTTGTTCCTTCATTGTGAACCTTTAGATTGTCCCATATCTCCTTAGCAGTTTTACAAGAGAGAAAATAGTTAGTGAGAACAGAATCAAGACTGTTGAATAGTATGTTTCTCACTTTAGCATCCTTAAGAACGTTCTCCTTTTCCTTATCTGTCCATTCAGATTTAGGCTTCTCTGCTGTATGTTCTGGAACAACTTTTCCTTCGACAGTTGCTTGAGGACCAAGCCTTGTTGGAACAAAAGGCCCATCTCTAATTCTGTCAAGATAATCAGGATCTGTTGCTTCCAGGTGATGCAACATCTTCACTTTTCATAGAGTATATTCGTTTCTCTTGAGCATGGGGATCTTAGTATTACCATCCTTGTAACGAGACATGATTGCAAATCTTTATGATTATTTGAAATCAACCTGCTCTGATACCAATTGTTAACTCGAATAACTTGTAGAAGGGGGGGTTGAATACAAGTTATATAATCATGTATGATTTTTGCTTGAATAGATGAACAAGAAAAAATGAATGAATCAAACTTTGTTTGTATTAAATAAATCAAATACAAACTCTACCAAAGGTGTACAATACCTTTAGCAGCTGATGACAATACAAATCTCTCTCTCTGTTTGTTTCGAACTCTCGAATACAAACCTTATACAGAGCTTCACACGATATGCACTAAAAAATCCACTCTTTTACAATGATATAGAGAGAGTATTTATAATGCTACCTATCAACTAATAACAGAAAGTAATGATCTAGACATGACAATGTTCTGTCGTCCAGTTGATGGTTTCCATCAATAGAAAATTCTTTCCTTCATGATATCTTCTTGCTTGTTCTTCAAAACAACGATCCTGTTTTATAGCACTTGTCAGTTTCTGTAGCATCCATAATGACATCATCAGTAACATGACTGATATCAGGATTCCACCTTGCATCAGGATTTGACATCCATCAGTATTTGACTTGGCGTATCAGGATTTGATCTCAGTTCCTGACATGTAGTCCTTGATGCACCGCTGATCCTGACTAAACTCTACAGATTACTATCTAACGCATACATCCTATAAAAAGTGCTAAATCATTTATAAGATCAGATTTTACAAGAAGTATAAGTAAAATTTTATTCTCAACATCACAACTTATGAACTATTCCTAACACAACCCAAGTCCCACAACGTCAAGATAAAGAAGAATTATCCTGAATAAGCAGTCAAAATAACTCCAATAATATTAGGCCTTTTAGGATGTGCCCCAACACAAATTCGTACGGGCTCGGCCCAAAGCGGATAATATCATATTATTGTGGAGTTAGAACTTGCTCGTGGCCTAACAAGTGGTATCAGAACCAAGTTCAGAAGTTGTTCCTAAGACTACAGGCAGCAAGTTGTGTGGTGTGGAAGGTTCTCCAGAACTACGGCTGGAGATCTTGAACGGCTTGTGTCGAAAGTCTACCTGACACTGAGGTGGTCGGGCGGCGTGTTTCGCAAGATAAGGAGCCATAGATGAATAGCAGCGGTATAAGAGTCACAAGATTGGTGGTTCTTAGATTGAGGGGAGATTGTAGAGTCGGTATCAACCCAAGTCCCATATCGTCAAGATAAAGAATAATTATCCTGAAGAGAAAAATGCTCCTGAGGATGGCCTTAGGGTTTTCCTGAGGCTATATGTGTTTGCAGTACAAATTTTAAGTGGCGATGTTGTAAATATTAATGTTATTCACTCTAATTTACGTAAATACCCTTATATTTATGTTTAGAAAGCTTTTAACCTCAGGTTGCTACCTGAGGTCATCCTCAGGCACATCTATCTCTTATCCTGAATATAAGCACTCAAAACAACTCCAATAATTTGAGGCCTTTTGGGATGTGCCAAAAAAAAATAATTCGTGCAGGTTCGATCCAAAACGGACAATATCATATTATTTTGGAGTTAGGGCTTGCTCGCGGCCCAACATTCTGCTCTACGAAGCCCAAGTCCTCTCATATCTTTTGGTTGGCATGAATCTTCTGGTTACATGGTATACATACAACCAACCACAAGCACTTCAATTATGTGAGAACTATGCATTGCAACGTCTTCTATGGTGCAAGTATGCAACTAACCTCCCTATGCCCAAAGTTAACCAAATAAACGAGTCCAATATTTTTCGGTGGTTGAGAATTTGTTTGAAATTCAAATCTAGCTAATTACATGTTGCTTAAATTTAAGCAAGTTACTTTTGCATACTCACATATATATATGAAGTCAGTCCTTTTGGAGGATGCATCAATATATATATATATATATATATATATATATATATATATATATGAGTTACACTCCATGAAGAACACCTTATATAAAGAACAATAAAGAACACCATTATAACACTCATATTTAATCGAATCTAAGAGTTCCGTCATGGCACCCAATACAAAAAGTTCTTATTTTTTTTACCCTCTATCCATTCAGAAAAAAAAAATCACTGTTCATGATGACGTACTGCTGACGTCGTCAATGAACAGTGATTTTTTTTGCTGAATGGAAAGAGGATAAAAAATAAGAATTTTTTGTATTGGGTACCCCTGGCGGGGCCATTGGATCTATTGGAATAAATAATTCCATAGTGTTCTTTATTGTTCTTTATATAAGTGTATTTTTTATGGAGCAATGACCTATATATATATATATATATATATATATATATATATATATATATATATATATATATATATATATATATGCGTTTTGGTCCACAACCACCGTTGGTTGGAACAGCCACCACTACTGCCGCAACTCTTCATTGCGGCAGCACTGCCGCAACCCTTCATTGCGGCAGTAGTAAAAA
Source organism: Saposhnikovia divaricata (assembly GCA_036435485.1). Lineage (NCBI taxonomy): Eukaryota > Viridiplantae > Streptophyta > Magnoliopsida > Apiales > Apiaceae > Saposhnikovia > Saposhnikovia divaricata. The sequence goes on along the minus strand of CM071599.1, from coordinate 120,585,797 downwards.
TATCACTGCCGCAGTCCTTCATTGCGGCAGTATTTATTAGTTGTTTAAATAAAAAAAACATAGCATAAGTTTGGATTCGAACTCTTGACCTTTTATAAATTATACAAAACTTTTGCCACTCCACCAACTTGTACTTTAGAAATTTAAACAAAATTATCTTATATATTATTTAAAATTATCAACTTGATAAATATTTATTTATAAAATTAATAAAAAATAATAAATTAAAACCATTCGTTTGGATTCGAACTCTTGACCTTTTCCAAATGAAACAAACATTTTGCCACACCACCAACTTGTACTCTTGCAAGTTTAAGCAACATTATCTTACATATTATTTTACATTATTGTAATTTGATATATATTTATAAAATTAATAACAAATAGTAAATTAATAGATAATAACATATAAAAATGTGTATAGACGAGTTAATGAACATGGGAATGACTTCAAACTATGACACATATAAATTATTATTTAATTAAATTTTTAAAAAAATTTAGGAAAAAAATGTTATGTAAAGTCAAAATTTGAAAATAATGATAATATATATTATTATATTCTTAAAAATGAAAAAGATAACATAAAACAGTAATGCAAGTTAAAATGAATGAAAGCGTTAAGAAAAAATTTATATTGAATATTTTAAATAGAAAAAAATAACAAAAAATGTTACCATACTGATTTATTTTTCAACGGTTATCTAAGATTGAGATATACATGTCAATCCATCATTATTTAAACTACATAACATTTAAAAATATCCATAATACATTATTAAAGATACTTTAAAGTTAAAATTAATATAGTTTATTATTTGGATGCATATTTGAAGATTTAAAAATAAAATAAAATACACAAAAAATCTTAATTTCCTTCCGCATGAGCTCATTGCGGCAGCTTTTGCTGCCACAATGTGTAGTTGTGGCTCAAAAAAAAATCGGCATTAAATACAGTTGGTGACTGGTAATAAATGAATCACCTGCAACAAGGTTTCATTGCGGCAGTTCGTATTTAAGGCTTCCTACCGCAATGAAACAATGCGGTTGGCGTGAAATCTGTTTCCTTTAAGGTTACAAAGAATTTGTCTTATTCAATTTCCTTTTTTCAAACAGCTGAAAACACCTACGAATTTTAAAGGTTTGGAGCTCAAAAATTCATCCAAAATTAAGGTTAGTGCTTTATTCAATTGCTTCATTTTTATTTAGCTCTTCTAGTTCATCTAATGAATGTAATGGTGATGATTATGTTACGCCGCCCGTTAAAAAAAATCATGTTCTCGTAAATTATTCGTTGATGATGTAGATATTGATAATTTTTATAGTAGTGTTCATAAACGTAGAGTGAATTACAATGTTCATAAAGATAAAATGAATGTTGATGATGTTGGTGGAGAAAAAAATGATGGTGGAAAGGGTAAAAAACAAGATAATTATTAGTGATGGTGATGATGAAAAAGATGAGAAATTTGGGATGGGAAAAAATGATGATGAAGGAGATGAGGATATTAGGATGGGAAAAATTGATGATGATGAGGATATTAGGATGGGAAAATTTGATGATGATGAGGATATTAGGATGGGAAAAATTGATGATGATGATGAGGATATTAGGATGGGAAAAAATGATGATGATGAGGATATTGGAAACGAAAATTGTGGGTTTACATTTGCGGATGTTAATATGGTTGTGCCTTGTGTTGGAAAGATTTTCGATACATTAGATGAGGCGGAAAGTTTTTATAGAAATTAGGGTCGAAATGTCGGATTCGAGATAATAATTAGGAATACTCATAGACATCAACGGAGTCATGATCCATCATCCCGTATGTTTATTTGTAAGAAGGGTGGAAGAGTAGCACCGGAATCGGATTATCGTGATAAAGGAAAACGACACATTAGGGATGTAGATCCACGAACGAATTATCGTGCTTGAATGTACGTATGTCATCTAATGAATGTAAACAAATGGAAGGTAACTTTGGTTGATTTGAAACACAATCATGCCATGGTAACACCGGATAGGAGACAATTTTTTCAAACATCGCGCAACATCGATCCGATCACCCGATCATTGATTGAGTTGTTTAACAAATCGGGGATCGAGACGAGTAAAGTGATGAAATATCTTGGTGAGACATGTGGAGGCATTGAAAATTTAGGGTTTTCTAATCAAGATGTATGCAATGTCATACGGGATATTCGGCACCGAGTGTTTGATTCCGGTGATGCGAAGTGTGGCTTGGTCTTGTTACGAAAGTTACAACAAGAGAATGCGTTTGGTCATTTCCTCTATCGAGTGGATGTGGATAACGAGAATCGTGTTAAAGGTTTGGTGTGGGTTGATCCTCGATGCATGAACGCTTATAAGAATTTTGGTGATGTGGTGACGTTCGACTCAACTTATCGAACGAATAGGTATTGTATGCCTTTCATACCTATTACGGGGGTGAGGCACCATTACCAAAATATTTTGTTTGGATTTGAACTCATGAGAGATGAGACCGAGACATCTTATAAATGGGTTTTAGAAACTTGGTTGGAAGCCGTTGACAACAAACCTCCCACTACAATAATTACCGATGAAGTCATTGCTTTGGGAAATGCTATTGCCACGGTTATGCCCGAAACAAAACACTTATATTGTACATGGCATATAAGTAGTAAATTTCTCGAGAAGTTATCTAGTTTGTACACCAAATATCCGGAATTCAAAACGGATTTTAATGCATGTGTGTACAAGTCATTGTCACCCACGGAATTTGAAGGTAGATGGGAGGAATTGGTCGAGAAGTACAACCTTGAGGATCATGTTTGGTTGAATGAAATGTATCGCATTAGACATCAATGGATTGGTGCTTACACAAAATCGCATTTTGTCGCCGGTATGACCACTACCTCTAGAAGCGAATCAATGAATGCATTTTTTGATGAATATGTGCAAGCATCTACCGGTTTGAAAGAATTCATTGAGAATTTCCAAAAGGCTTTGGAGGCACAATATCTTAGGGAGGTTAAAGGTGACTATGAGAGCGAAGAAAGGGAAAGGAGACTAGTATTGCAATCATCCTTGGAAATTCATGCATCCGAAATTTACACGAAAGAGATGTTTAGGAGTTTTCAAAAGGAACTTCTAAAAAGTACATCTTATGTCGTGAAGAAAGCCAAAGGTGGATGTTATTTATTTAAAATGTACTTGGTTGAGAAGTCTATCGTGTCGGAGGATCGTAGAAGAAGCTATCAGTTGACGGTCCATATTGATGGAAAGATTGAATGTGTTTGTAGGCAATTTGAACATTCCGGGATAATTTGTAAACACATGATCCGTTACCTAGACAAGAAACAAAAAATACGTATACCGAAAGAGTACATCAAGTCTAGGTGGACAAAAAATGGCAACAAAATTGTCGAACCTCTACCTTATACCCCTCCCGGTCTTGGTAATGCTGGTGCATCACAAGCATCAAGGTATAGTGCATTGTGCAAATCATTTCAAAGTTTAGGCGCCATTGGTAGTTGTTCCGTCCCAGGTTTCAATTACGTGATGAACGTGATTGAGCGAGAGAAGTATCACGTGGGAAATGCTTTTCCACAAGAAGATAAGACCGAAAAAATGAACGAGTCGTTTCATCAAGATGATTGGGATCATGATCCGATATTCGATCCTCCAATGTCACAAACTAAGGGACGAAAGAAATCGACAAGATATAAAAGTGGTATTGCAACGTCAACTTCAACAACCAAGCAACGAAAGTGAGGAAAATACGGGTTGGTAGGAGCAAACCATGATAGAAGAAATTGTCCTGGCCGTTAGTTTCAATTGTATTCTGTAATATTTGAAACTATTTTTATTAATTATAATCTTAATTTTCAATGTAAGGTACTAATATGCAATCCATGCATTTGTAATAGTAATAATAATTAAAACAAATGAATAAATTAGATTAATTGAATAATTGATTACTATTTATTAAAATATTGAATCCATACTTTCATTAAAAATGAATTATATGATATGATAAAAAATATGACAAAAAAAAATTGTGAAAAAAAAAATTTTGAACAGACCAGAATAGGGAAAAACAGGGGAGGAAAGAGAATGGCTACTGGACTCTCGCCTGCCGCAATGAGGCGTTGCCATTCTCTCTCCTCCCCAGTTTTCCCCTGTTTTTAACCCAGTTGTTTTTTATTATTTATTTCATAATATTTCAATTAAAAATTGGAAAATGATAAAATTACAATTTATTTCAAATGTTAAATATAAAATTCAAGAAAAATTAAAAAATAATTTTTCCCAAAATTTATTTTAAAATTTGAAAAAATTGATAAAATAAAATTCTATTCCAAATTTTACGAAAAAATTCTTTCTAATTTGAATTTACCCAAAAATATTTATTTAATCGAATATATGTTAAAAAGATATATTTTTGTTAATTGAATTGGAGATAAATTTTAAACCAATAATACAAAATGTTTAGAATAAACATCAAAACAAGATTTTAATTCATTAATAATAATTTGAGAGGGGGGAAAACATGCCCGTACAATTTCTTCAAATATGCAATCTCCATGTTAGCCTCTTTCAAGGCTTCTTGGAGATCTTCCACTTTCAACTCCAAATCAACAATTTGATCTTCAAGAACCTTGATCTCTATCTTGGCTTCTTTCAACTTTGCTTTTAAAATAGCCTCCTTCTCATTTTTAGCATCCATGACTTACTCTTTGTTGCTAGAGAGAAAATTGATAAGATTAGGATATGAAAATAAACTTAGGTTGAGGGTGAGTATTTATAGAGAAAAATTTTGAAAGTAAAATTTTTTCAACATTCAAATTCAAAATAAAATTTAATGTAACTTGAAAATAACATTTGAATTTTTGGGAATGTAAGTTAACACATTGAAGACTGTATAAAACTGGTGCGGTCATACTGCCGCAATGACTCAAAGCGGCAGTAAAATCCGGAAAACATACTGCTGCAATGACTCAACGCGGCATCCTAACTCAGCATGACGTCAGCCAGGCGTCAGTTAGAATTGCCTTTAAAATTCGAAAAAAGCATAAATTATATTTTATTCTTAATAATTAATTTAAAATTCGAGAAAAATGGAAAAAATTATTTTTCCCAGATTTTTAAACTAAAATTCGAAAAAAATGATTAATTTAAAATATAATTTTATGCTTTTTTCGAATTTTAAAGCAATATTTATAAATAAATATTTTAAAATATTATTACTTAAAAAATTTTGAAATATGAGTGGAATTCATTTCGCATTCATATATGAATGGTTAATAGAAATAACAGATGTGGCATTCCTGGCCGAGTGTGTTAGTACGAATCGAAACTCCGAGGTTAAGGGTGCTTGGGCTAGAGTAATCTATGATGGGTGACCCCCTGAGAAGTTCCCTTTTTCCAAAAAAATTTTTTAAGTTTGCTCAAAACAAATATCTCTTTTCCCAAATATTCAATTTAAAATTCATATATGAATGCTTAAATTATATTTTAATCCAAATGTCCCAGGAAAAAATAATTTAGTGATTCAAAAAAATTATTATATAATTGTTTTAAGCAAAATTAAAAAAAAAATTGGAAAAAGGGAACTTCCTAGGGGGTCACCCATCATAGATTGCTCTAGCCCAAGCACGCTTAACCTCGGAGTTTCGATTCGCACTAATACACTCGGCCAGGAATGCCACATCTGTTAGTTTTATTAACCATTCATATATGAATGCGAAACGAATTCCACTCATATTTCAATATTTTTTAAGTAATAATATTTTAAAATATTTATTTATAAATATTGCTTTAAAATTCGAAAAAAATTAGCTAAAAATTAGCTAGACGGGGGGAAGTGAAAAGTAGACGGGGGGAAGTGAAAGTAGATCTATAAAAAGTTATTACAATATTTCTCTTTTTTAAAATTATGTATATATATATTCGTCAAATGGCCCGAATATGTTTATTACTCCATCTGTCCCACTAGGTTCTTTACATTTGGATGGAGAGTTTGACACGCATTTTAAAACTCATATGAAGTATAGTTTCATAAATTATTTTAAATTTTTTTCTTATGATTAAAAATTTAATGTTTTATTCAAAAAAAATTAAATAAGTAATGGAACTATACTTTACATACACCTTAAAATGCGTGCCCACCAATGAAAAAATTGTACAGAAATGAAAATTACGGAGGGAGTATTGAATTAATGCAAAAAATGATAAATAAATTGTAAAACATATTTTTTACTCAATATTAGTATAATATTCAATTATAAGTAAGAAAGGTACCGAGGTTGCCGAAAATTTGTTAAAAAAATTGAAGTGAGGAGGTAGATGATGGACTTAGAAGTCTATCTCAAGTAGGTAAACAGGGGAAAGTAAAAATAGATATATAAAAATTTATTACAATATTACTCTCTTTTAACAATTATGTCTATATATTAGTCGAATGACTAGAATATGTTTATTATTAAATTAATACAAATAATTGATAAATAAAGTGTATAACAGATTTTTGCTCGATATCAGTATAATATTCTATTTTAAGTATATTTGCATTATATCGGTTAATCCTATTAGCATCGGGTAATTTATAGATTGAATAATAAAAAAGATTAAAATATTGAAAATAAGAAATAATTTACATATGGATTTGGATCTGGTAAAAAAAATGTCAATATGGTTTTGATATCTTTAGTCTCTCGCACTATATTTTTGCAGCATTTTCGTAATATGCTAATGTTATTACTTTCATACAAAATGAGTTTTATAACTATATACTTAAATAGTAATTTATCAATTTCACTTGAGTTTTATATTCCAATGCGAGTTTTATCCCGTTGTGAGACCAATAAACTCAAAAATCACTGATATATATATATATATATATATATATATATATATATATATACATATATATATATATATATATATATAATGTCTTATTATCACGGATGTGGTATGTGTATTTTTTTATTTTCCCGGGTATGATTTTGGTGTTACCTCAAATTAAATGATATTTCTTAGATGCTTCATTATCGTAGTTATGTCTATCTTCTTTTCATATATAGAATTTTATTATACACGTGAACTTTTACAACATAATTCATTCGGTGCATACATTAACCCATCTCATTTTAAACTCGTTCTAAGATATGAAACTTTTATTTTAGTTACTCATGCATTTGGTTGAATTTGGACATGTCTAAATATGTTTTGTCTTGAAATTTGAGATATTAACTTGGGATTTTGAAAGTTCACTTATGACAATGGATGATACAATGTATTTGAAGAAAAGATTTTGTTATGATCAATGTGCTATTAAAATGCTACATTTGAAACGGTCAAATACCATGATCCTAGAAAAGCACACATCATATATTTATTTTGGATGTGCACAACTATTAGGACAAATTCGTCATTCTCCTTGTTCTCTGAAATTGGTCGAAGAAAAAGATCCAAAATTGGAAATGTGCGCTGAGATTTTCCAAGCAAAACAAATGACTCTATACCAAATTAAAAATAATATAAAATTTAATTCTTCCTCCATCCCAAAATAAATAAGCCAGCTGTTTTTTCACGCATTTCAATACATCAAGATTATTGTGATAATACTTGGCAGTTACAATTAACTCTTACTTACTGCTTTCAGTCAGTCATTTTTCTCACATTGACCAAACACAACTAGAAATATAGCTCTTACGGTTCGAAATCTGGTAATATTTTGAAATTATAACATCTTAAATAAATCGAAATATGTGAAGTAGACTAACACGAAAAAAATCTATGAATTATCATATGGCCCGTGCTTTGCACGGGCTATCATGCTAGTTCATATATGAATGCTTAAATTATATTTTAATCCAAATGTCCCAGAAAAAAATAATTTAGTGATTCAAAAAAATTATTAGCTAATTGTTTTGAGCAAAATTAAAAAAAAAATTGGAAAAAAGGAACTTCCCAGGGGGTCACCCATCATAGATTGCTCTAGCCCAAGCACGCTTAACCTCGGAGTTTTGATTCGCACTAACACACTCGGCCAGGGATGTTACATCTGTTAGTTCTATTAACCATTCATATATGAATGCGAAACGAATTCTACTCATATTTCAATATTTTTTAAGTAATAATATTTTAAAATATTTATTTATAAATATTGCTTTAAAATTCAAAAAAAAAAGTTAATAATTAACTGCAAATACATGTTAATACCCCTAATCATGTCTATAATTTTGCATTTTAAACCTTTATTTCTTTATTTCTTGCATTTTAAACCCTTATTTCTATAATTTTGCATTTTAGACCTTTATTTTTCTATTTCTTGCATTTTAGACCGATCATGCATTTTAGATCTTTATTTCTATAATTCTTGCATTTTAGATCCTTATTTCTATAATTTCGCATTTTAGATCCTTATTTCTATAATTCTTGCATTTTAGACCTTTATTTCTCTATTTCTTGCATTTTAGACCCTTATTTCAATAATTCTTGCATTAAACCAAGCGTTAAGGATTGATACATCAACTTGGACTACAGGCGGGACAGATACCGGGGTAGGCTGTGTAGCAAGAGCATCTGTAGTCTCAACCTGCAATTATATGTCAACGCACCGATCATATAGTTATATATATAATTCCTCCTAAGTGACTCGAATTAAACCTAGCATGAAGGATTACTACCTGACGAGGACGTTTATAAGAGACATGAGGTGTGGCATCGTGCGTAAGTGAAGCAAGAGAATCAACAGTCTCAACCTGCAATAACATATACAACAATCATACATATATTCAAACATCGTCATTCAAAGATAACAAGTATCAAAAGATTACTACCTCACGCAAACGTTTCTGAAAGACGGATGGTGGAGGCTGCTGTGAAGATGAAGGACCGCTGGGGTCAATATCCATATCATGTGCACGAGAGGGTCTATCAAAACTAGGTCTGGCAAATCCAACACCCATCCACTCGGTGTTGATCCGATCATAACGACCCAAAAACTCAGTGATGATTTCAAAGGACCAGTCGGGGGGATCACGACGATAAATGGCATGTAATGTCCTCATTCCACAATCCAGCTGCATTGAAGTATTTAGATGCAAGAATTAGAGAAATAAAGGTCTAAATTGCAAAAGTATAGAAATAAAGGTCTAAAATGCATAATTATAGAAATAAATGTCTAAAATGCATGAATTGGATAAATAAAGGTCTAAAATGCAAGAATTGGAGAAATAAAGGTCTAAAATGCATACCGCATCAGCCATGTCCTGCTGGGGATACCAGTCACGAGGCACAATCTTAGCACCATGCTCAGCCACAAATGGAGCAATCCTTAGCTTACTGACGCGCGTGTACCAATACATGTACTCCTCTATAGACACGTAATTGCCCTCCTCGACAATAGGTATCATGCCATCATTAAAAGCATCCCACTACTCAATGTAATTTTCCAGTAACACTGTATGATTGTCCCGCACCCAACGAGATGATCTCTCCATCCGCAGTAAAGTCATGTCAATCGGGTCCTGTGGGATATGCTGTAGAACACCAAACTGTCTCAAGACTCTATCTGGCATGATATACTCAACAATATCAAAAGAAATGAGAGGGACACGATCGAGAGCCATATAGTTAGCATCCATCAAATCGATATTATAATCTCTTGAAACATTTTGAATGTCATAAAATCTCTGATAAGGCTGCCATGTCAGCTAACTAAGATGAAAGCCATCAAAGTCCCCGCAATAAAAACCTGTATGGTGGTGGGGGTTAACCCTCCTCTCATCTACCGGCTCAGCCCTTGCCAATGCCCTCGGCCAAACAAAATCCTGACGAGGTGCTAGCTGCGGTGCCCCAGGTAACAACCTCTCGTAGGACCAAAGCTGCAAAAGCATGGTGCACCCATTAATAGTAGTGGCAGTGTTCTGAGAAGCCTTGGTCAAACCCCTGAACAAATAACTCAAAACTGCAGCTCCCCAGGCATACCCCCTAATCTCATGCGAATTCTGGATTAACTGTAAATACCTGCAAAAATTCAGGAAATGCAAATTAAGGTAAGAATTCAATAATTGGAAAAATTAAGGATGAACATGCAAGAAATGTGAAATTTAAGGCATAAAATGCAAGAAAAAGATAAATTTAAGCATAAATTGGAAGGACTAGAGATAGAAATGAAGTTAAGAAGTACCTAGGATGCATGATGTCTCTGTTCGATGAAGGAAACAACACACCCCCAATGATGTAAAAAAGATAAGCCCGGGTGTACACAAGGTTATCATGCTCGATAAACTCGGGAGAAGGGTTCTCCGATTTCTTTTTATAGATTTCCCTCAACCTATGAAGCTTCACCCCACCTAAATTGCAAAGAAATGAAAATTTAATGTATAACATGCAAGAATTAAACAAATTAAGGACTTAAATGCAAGAAATTAGATTTTATGGGCTAAAATACAATAACTAGATAATTATCTTCCTAAATTGCAAAGAAATGAAAATTTATGTATAACATGCAAGAATTAAAAAAATTAAGGACTAAAATGCAAGAAATTAGAATTTATGGGCTAAAATGCAATAACTAGATAATTATCTTCCTAAATTGCAAAGAAATGAAAATTTAAGGCATAACATGCAAGAATTAAACAAATTAAGGACTAAAATGCAAGAAATTAGAATTTATGGGCTAAAATGCAATAAATAGATAATTATCTTCCTAAATTGCAAAGAAATGAAAATTTAAGGTATAACATGCAAGAATTAAACAAATTACGAATTAAAATGCAAGAAATTAGATTTTATTGGCTAAAATGCAATAACTAGATAATTACCTTCCTTAATTGCAAAGAAATGAAAATTTAAGGTATAACATGCAAGAATTAAACAAATTAAGGACTAAAATGCAAGAAATTAGAATTTATGGACTAAAATGCAAACCTTTTTTATAATATTTTTGCGGTCGGTCTCAGTCAACCTCAAATCATGCCATCGTCTCAGCCAATATGGAAGCGGTGCGGAAAGCTCCGTATGAGTAACAACACGACCACGAACAGGCAAACCCAATATCATGTAAACATCCTCTAGAGTGATGGTCATCTCACCAAATGGGAAATGAAAGGTGTTGGTCTCTGGCCTCCACCTCTCCACCATCACCGTGATCAATCGGATGTCGTTCTGGGGAATCGAGCGTTGGTTGGCAAACGCTCGGAAACCCCAGTCTGTCAGCAAACTAACCTGGCTCTCGTCAAATACCCACTCGTCGAGGTTGGCTGTCAACTGCCGGACATCTAACATCTCCCTCTCACTCCCCTGCCATATGTGACTGCTAATATGATCATCTTGCATGGTCAAGAGGGACCTATCGAGAGGCCCGCACTGCATATCCATAGTATCTGCAATGTGCAAAATCAAAGAAATAAGGCACATTTCATAAACATGTACCAAAATTGGCTAAAATTATCATTCCATGAAGACATATTTAAAACAAGAATAAATTAACAATGAATATCATTTATCAAATAAAATGCAGTACTAATAACATTAATTAATCAAAATTCGAATTAATAAATCATATTAATTCATAAATTTGAATTTTAAACTCAAAAATTCAAATTAATAATTCAAAAGTTCGAATTAAAATTTCCATAACTCATAAAAAAAATTATAATTATAATTTCATAATTATAAACCCTAATAATTCGAATTAATTCATAGTTTTAATAAAAATTCGGATAATAATTCGAATCATAATAAGAAATTGGGCAATTCGAACTAATTCAACCTAATTGAAGATGAGAAACCCTAATTTCAACTCAATTGAGGGTAAAAGCCCTAATTTCAAACTAGTTCAAACCAAAATTAGGTAAAATTCGAACTATAAACCCTAATAATTCGATTTAATTCATGATTTTAACTAAAATGAAGCAAATAAACACCACCCACAGTTAAAAGCGAATCAAACCATGTAAATATAATCGTGAGTAGCAATGTACATAGTAATGCGTGTATGTATGTATAACTATGTGCGTGTGTGTGTAAGTATCAATTAGAAGATACCTAGAGGAGGAAGATCGCCTGAGATTAGTTGCCTCTGTGTGTTAATCGCCCGGAATCGGCTGGAAATCGCCTGAGAGTCGCCTGGACATCGTCTGAGATCGAGCTCTGTATATAATTAGGGTTTAGTTCGATTCGCGGAAACCGCAATGGGTGATTGTGTACTTCTTGGCTCCGCATTGTATCATTGCGGTAGAAGAATTAAGGGTAAAAATGTAATTGCATATTTTTAGACTTCCGCAATGTTTCATTGCGGCAGCAATAAGGGTAGAAATGTAATTTCAGATTTTCTTTCCTCCGCTTTGTATCATTGTTGTAGCAATTTGGAGGGTGAAAACGTAATTTCATATTTGTACTGGTTTCTATATTTCAAACAGCTTTTATTAATTTATTATTTTTTATTACTTTTATTAAATATAAAACTATAATAATTTATTTAAAATTTTATGTAATAATTCAAATTTTATAAACATTTTTATATTTTATAATGTATTAATTTACCATTTTTTATTAATTTTAATAAATAATAAAAATAAAAGTATAATAACGTAAAATAATATGTAATAGTGTTTTGTTTTGAAGAAAATTACAAATATCTTTGTTTGGTGTAGTGGTTAAGTTGTTGTTATCTTTGGTGAAGGACCTGAGATTGACTCTACATAAAATAAAGTTTTTTTTAAGTTAAAAACGCTGCCGCAATGAACACTTGCGGCAGTGTACGACTTGGTGGTTGTGCGCCATTTTTCAACCAACGGTGTCTATGGAAGGGCACCCTATATATATATATATATATATATATATATATATATATATATATATATATATATATATATATATATATATATATATATATATGCCATATATGCATGTTCTTATGTGATTTTGTGAATTTTTGATTTACATAATTGAGATAAGTAACTATTCGTTGCTCCGTATTATTTTATGTAATTATACGTTGTTTCGTATTATTGTATGTAATGGCTTCTACTCCCTCCGTTTCAATTTGTGTGTCTTGTTTTGACTTTGGACACTGTTTATTATAAATGATTGACTACTAATTTATGTCTAATCTATAAGACCAAATATAGTCATGAGTGATCTTGTTGGATTCGTATTTATGAGTACTTTAATACAGTGAAGTTTTTATATTTAATACTAATACGAAATTAAAGATATTAACAATTAAAAGTGTGCGTTGGCAAACGTGTCCAGAATAAACAGGACACACAAATTGAAACGGAGGGAGTATTATATTGTATTATTGTAGTTCCCATCAACATTGTCTAAATTGGCTCGATACACAGAAACCAAAGTCGGTTGTTTACGTGTGTTTTGGCAGTATGGTCAAATTTAGTGACACACAATCGACTGAAATTCTACGAGCATTGAATGCGTCAAACCAACCATTTATTTTCGTGACAAAGACAAGTGCATCAGTACTAGGAGATTTTGATGAAAAAAAGGGGATATTAATAAATGGATGGGCTCCACAAATAAAGATATTGACCCACGTGGCAGTGGGAGGCTTCATGACTCATTGTGGTTGGAACTCCGTACTTGAAGCAATGGTTGCTGGGGTGCCACTCATTACCTGGCCATTGTTTGCTGAACAATTTTATAATGAGAGACTTATAGTTCAAATTTTGGGTAATGGAGTTGAAGTTGGATCTGATTTTTGGAATTTACTGGCGGAAATTAAATGCCCAGTGATCGACTGACAGAAGATAGAGAAGGCTGTGATAAGGTTAATGGGACATTCTGCTGAAAGTGAGATGATCAGGGGACGGGCAGAGGAGATATCTGTAATGGCTAAGTGTGCGGTGAAGGAAGGTGGATCATCTTACAATGATCTCACCGCATTAATTCGGAATATCAGAGATATTAGGGTGGACAAAAATAATTAAGTATTAATGTACTTGTTGATTTACAATGCAATTACATTGAATAAATATTTTTTTTTGTCAGATACATTGAATCAATATTAGATGAAATAATATGAACTCTTTTTCTGTTTACTTTACATACAGAGGATTATAAATTTAGTGTATACACGTAAAAATCAAAACAGAGAAGATGGAAGTCGCACCTCTAAACCCTCATTTGTACAATGAACTCTAAAAAGTTTGATAGCCAACTCGGTGTACAGCATCTTTGTCGCTTAGACCAGATTCGACATTACTACACAGCTATATGTTCTTCAGGTGATAAAGCTAATGAAATGGGAGTTCGAATAGATTGGAAAGGTTGTCAGGGTTACTATTTGTTTTTTTTTAATTTTCACAGAAATTCAAACTTAATTCTGGTCTCAGAAAGATCAATACCATAGTTATGCAAATTCTGATATTGAAACAGGTTTACCTTTTTCTGGCCCTTCTTTTGGAAATCCTTGCTAATAGGGGATGATTTAGAATCTGTAGTTAATGTTACTATTAGAAGCAATAGTCTTGGAAATGGAAATGTGAAGATTGATGGCAGGGGACTTGGATTCAAAGAAGGAACGCGACATTGTTATCATTAGGACCAAGTGTTGGAGGCTCCCTTCCACTAAAGCTTATAGGGGGGCTATTCAAGATCAGTTGGTTTTAAGTCTGATGGTTCTGTCCATCTGGATGGTAAGTTTTGAAGGGTACCAAAATAGGGGATGACACTTTTGGATATCGGTCATATTAGTAGTCTTCGTAATTGTGTCAATTGTAGGGAAACTGGGACAAACTGCATTTAAATATGCACCAGCAAAGGTGCAAAGTATTCTGAATCCTTGCTTCACTGGCCCTCTTGCAAATATGCAAAGAGCTCTTTTCAATAGTAGGATCAATTCGCGATATCCGAGTAGATCAAACAGGAGTCTTGCTAATTCATATATTGCAGTAGTACTAATAGAGGTACCATTCAGATTTTGATGAGAATGCTTAAAGAGAAGATCATTATGGTGAAACTAACTTAATACCCGTATCACTGTTTGATGCATGATGCAAAAGTTATTGAAAGGATGATAGATGTTACGTGCATAAATTGAAAAAAGCATCGGTACAAATCCCCTCAAAATATTACTACCTTAGTCCAAAATATTTGTACATTTTTATTTTTACACGTATCTTAATAATATATATTGAAGGCATACCTATATTAATTATTATTTTTAATATTTTATTGTGAATAAATGTTTAAATAATAAAATTTTATTTAAAAAAATTAAAATAATTAATGAAATTATGTGTTCAATGCATCTTAAAGTACGCAAATCAAAATGGACAAGTAATTTAGAAGGGAGAGAGTATTAAATTTTTAGATGGGTACATTGGATTCACATTTTAAAAACATTTTAAAGAATGTTTAACATAATTTGGAAAAAAATTAGTGTCAAATTTTAAAAAATATTAAATATTTCATGAAGTTAAATAAAATCCATAAATATCTTAACAAAATACTTTATATTTATTCTATAATCATGAAATATATTATAAAATCGAACAAAATTATGAAAATCTTAACGGATGCTCTAAATTATATCCAAAAGAAAGACATCTATACTATTTATTAATAAATAAAACCACATTTCAATGGAACTCTAACATGATTTATTTATTTAATTTAATTTCTTTGGTTTCATCGCTAGTTTGATCCCCTATAACTACATACTTAAATAATATTTATTTATTATACATTTTTATCTTAATTTGGGATTTAATTCTTTACAAGTACATATTAAAATAATACTTAAATTTATTTTTAATAATATAACATTTAATATTTTAATATTAATATTTTTTATCTCGACCATTATCAGCTAGTTATATTAGCTAGTTACGTTTAAAGAGAAAATTAATCTAGATACATTATGTTGAAACTAGCTTAATACATGTATCACTCACTGAACTGATGATGCATGATACAAAAGATACAAAAGTTTTCGAAAGGGTTTTCAAAAGGAAGATAGTTACTCCCTTCGTCCCATCAAATGTTTACATTTGGGTTGGGCACGAAGATCAAGAAAAAATATAAAGAAGAAGAAGAGAAATAAGAAAAATAAATAAAGTGATGGGTATAAAATGAGTTAGTGGAGGAAAGTAGTGTATGTAATTGATTTTTATATTATAAAATTTTATCATATTAGGAAAGTTTAGAATTGTAAAGAATTGGATAGAACATCCCAAAAAGGAAAGTGTAAATAAATGGATGGGATGGAAGGAATAATAAGTTCATAAATTTTTAACAAAATTTGGAAAATAATTAGTGTCAGGTTTCTAAAAATTTGAAATAGATTATAAAGTGAAACAAAATCCAAAAAACATCTTTACAAAATACTGCACATGTATTTCTATGTATGTCAAATATATTATAAATTGAACAAAATCCATAAAATCTTAACAAATTTCTATTACAGATACTAGCTTATAACCCGTGCAATGCACGGGTTTCTTGTATTATGTTATAAATTTTATTTAATATTATAATTATGTTTTTGTATAATCATTATTTTTAATAATTTTTTAATTTTAATTTTATATAATTTAATATACTCATATTTACGAATTATACTAATGTTTCCTTATTATAAACAACGTATACGATTTTAAATAAATTTTATTAATAATTGAAAAATATGGTGTGATATTTTCGGGTATATATTAATGATTGTAAGATTTGTTGTAAATTAAATAGGTAACGTGTTTTAATTAGAAAGGAAATATTAATGATTGAAAGCTATGATACGATTGATCTTTTTAGATGTTTATAAAAGGTAATATCTTCAACTAAAAGTAAATGTGAAAAAGGCAATCGACCAATTACCATTAAGTATATTGTTATTATTTATTTTAGGTGTTATATTTTCTTGAAAATTATGGTGTGATTTTTTCGGGTATATATAAACGATTATAAGATTTGTTTTAAATTAAAAAGGTAACGTGTTTTAATTCGAAAGAAAATATTAATGATCGAAAGATATGATACGTTTGATGTTTTTAGGTGTTTATAAAAGTTAATATCTTCAACTAAAATTAAATGTGAAAAAGGCAATCGACTAATTACGATTAGTTTATTATATTAATGCGAAAAAGACAATCGACTAATTACCATTAATTTTTTTAATTTTAATTTGATATTGATATGGGTGAAAAATAATCCCTAAAGACATAATTAATATAGTATTAATTGGCTCATAAATAAGGCCTGAAACCCTAGTTGGGCATTAAATTCGTGGTTAGTGATTAAGCCCAAAAGAACAGCCCAAACCGGGGACGCCCGGTATAAGCTTGTTTATAACATGGACCTGATCCACAAACCGGGAACGTTCTAGAAATCAGGAACGTTCTAGAATATCCTAGGGATATTGTGTAGCCTCCAAGGTACCTAATTCGACATGGAAACTAATTCCTATAAGGAAGGAGTCAGAACCTTCCTCAATAACGGTGACTTGTCCACCAAGTCTCCAAACCCTATTACGATTCTAAGGCTCCTACAGCCTATATAAAGGGTCAGACCCCTCATCTCAGAACTACGTTTTTTGGCTTGATTCTCAACTTTGAGATACGTAGGCATCTTGTGAAGACCCGAATTAGGTCACGGTAACACAAGCGCAGCCATTAAAGCACGAAGCTCACGAACCCTAGCCGCAATTCGATAACCCTACTTTTTGTTCTACGACATTTGGCGCCGTCTGTGGGAAGACAACATCAGCCATGGTTAACACACGAAGAACGACAACCGAGAACGTTCCTGTTACTTCTGATCCACCAGCCATCTCCACCGCTCCACCCGTTGTTACGGAGCAAGGGTATGTACCCCCATTAACAGAGACAACTACTCAGCCTCAAGTTTCTCAACCCATAAGGACGAATCTCTATGTTGAGAGAACCTTACCAGTGGACGTCCATCCGGGACGGGAGACCAATCAGCTTCAGATGGTGGTCTCACCATTAAATAGCCGTCCCCCACTCTCAGGAGTTCAGATCTCCACCACTACACTCCCCGTGAGCACCGATCCGTTATACGAATTGCCTAACTACCCTCCAAATCGTAGGGATCCTGGACCAAGTGGTCACGCTCTACAGATACCTGAGTCGTATCAGCCTCCCTATGTTAGGGGTTTAGCCCCTCCTGAGCAAGGGTATTATGATTACTCCGGACCTTACACTGATGATTCCTCGTCTGAGGACGATGATCGTGATGAAGCCCCGAGGAGGCGACGTGCAAGCAAGGAGCCTATGGGAAGGACTCGAAGAATCCATGATGGACCTCCTCAAACAGCCGCTGAGAGAATCAAGGCCCATGAGGCTGAGATCCAAAGGCTGAAAGACGATATAGCCAGGGAGCAAGCAAGGCAGAATCAGAATAGGCCCTCTCTAACTTCGAGGGAGATTCCCTTCATTGATCTGGAAAGATCTTCAAGGAGACCAAGAAGGGCTGATGCCCCAACTGGAGGAGCTACAAGGGTAGAAACCCCCGGGGGTGATCCCAAAGACCTGATGCCACTCGGAGACCCTGACGATCCCACACCCCCATTTACTGAGGAGGTGATGAACGCTCATGTTTCCCGAAAATTTAAGATGCCCACGATAAAACCGTACGATGGAACGGGTGATCCCTCGAATCATGTCAGGACGTTCTCAAACGCGCTGTTGTTACAACCCGCCAGCGACGCTCTTAAGTGTAGGGCGTTCCCTCAAACCCTGGCAGGCATGGCTCAAAGATGGTATAGCTGGTTGCCCGCAAATTCAATTTGCTCCTTCAAGGAGTTGAGCACTGCTTTCATCAATCAGTTTGTTAGTGGAAAAGTCCATGAAAAAAGCTCTGCATCTCTCATGCAAGTGAAACAAGGGAAGAATGAGAACCTGAGGGATTATCTCAAGCGTTTCACCAAGGAGACATTGAACGTCCCAGACCTGGAGAACAAGGTAGCTATGATAGCCCTGGAGAATGGAACAACGAACACCTACTTTCAGATGTCGTTGGCAAAACATCCTCCTGCAAGCATGACTGAGCTCCAAAGAAGGGCGAGTAAATACATAAAAGCAGAAGAGAGCATGAGGAAGGCAGAAGCCCCTACAACGAATGGAGGAAACGGAAATACCCGGAAGCGGAAGTAAGAGCAGGAGTACGATGCTAGGGACAAATATCCCCGGACTAGCAAGGACTCCGACTCTCCTCTTAAGAAAAATTTGGAACCAAGGTTCTCTGAATACGCGAGGTTGAATGCCCCTAGGAGTCAAATCTTGATGGATATTGAGAAAGACAAGGATTTCCGATGGCCGAAACCACTCAGGGGTGATCCCGCAAAGAGAAACAAGGATCAATACTGTAGGTTCCACAAGGATATAGGACCTGACACCGATGATTGCAGGCAACTTAAGGACGAGATTGAATTCTTGATCCGAAAAGGAAAGTTGAGCAGGTTCACGAAAGGCGAAGATCGTGGAAATCAAAGGAGAGACTATGATAGAAGGGATAATGATAGAAGGGACAACGATCGTGATCGTAACCCCCAGCCACGAGGGCCAGTTATTAACATGATTTGGGGAGGCCCGACTGCGGCTGGCACAACAAGGAACTCTCGAAAGGCATATGCCAGAGAGGTAATGCACATTGTGGGAGAGGCCCCAAAACATGCAAAGACTGAAGTAGTGATTGGTTTTGATGATTCAGACTTGGAAGGGGTAAAGTTCCCCCATGACGACCCGTTGGTCATAACCCCAGTAATTGGAAATTCAGAAGTGAAGCGGGTCTTGATAGACAATGGAGCTTCTGTCGATATTTTGTTTCATGATGCATTTGTGAAGATGGGATACAACGACTTGCAGTTGACTCCTAACAATATGCCTATATATGGGTTCAATGGAGTCGAATCCAATGTTGAAGGGACCATCTAGCTACCGGTTACTATTGGACAGGAGCCCAAGGAAGCTACTCAGATGTTAAATTTCCTGGTAATCAAAGCAGCTTCCACGTATAATGCGATCCTCGGAAGGACTGGACTTCACGCGTTTAAGGCTATTGCCTCAAGCTACCACATGAAAGTTAAGTTTCCAACTAGGAATGGCGTTGGAGAACAGAAGGGTGATCAGAAGATGGACAGAAATTGTTATGTGGCCGCATTAAGAGCTGATGGAGTAGGGGGCAGGTCCTCCCGATAGAAGACATGGATGTCCGAGGGGATGATGAACACCGTGAGAAGTCGGCAGAAGATTTGCTTCCTATACCTCTGGATTCCCGAGACCCTGAAAAAGTTACGTATGTTGGAGCGTCTTTAAAAGAACCCTTGAAGGGCAAGTTGGTAGAATTCCTACAAGAAAATAGAGATGTGTTCGCTTGGACGGCAGCTGATATGCCAGGGATAGACCCCCAACTCATAACTCACAGGTTGAATGTCGACCCCAAGCGGAAGGCAATAAAACAGAAGAAGAGTAACTTTGCTCCGGAAAGACAAGAGGCCATTAAGCAAGAGGTGGACAAGCTCTTGGAAGCTGGTTTTATTGAGGAGATTCAGTTCCCTGAATGGTTGGCTAACCCTGTGATGGTCAAGAAAGCCAACGAAAAGTGGAGGATGTGTATAGACTTCACCGATTTGAATGACGCATGCCCTAAGGATTGCTTCCCTTTACCAAGGATTGACACACTAATAGATGCCACGGCAGGGCACGAAATGCTGAGTTTCATGGATGGTGTGACGCCTCGCAGATCCGGGATACAGATCCGGGCTCACAACTCACTTAAACAATACAAACCTGTAAATGCGGAACAATAATAATACAATCCCTCATCCAAGATACGAGCACAGGCTAAAGTATGAAACAAACACTGCTAATTACTATTACAAACCTCAAATATAATTTAATACAATCTGATAGATCTTAAATGTCTAGTCTATCCAATCCATTTATTACAACAATACACGAAATTAAACCAGCTGCACTCTCAATCATCAAACCTCACTCCCCTGGCTGCCGAGCCACTAGGTCTAAACATCCTCGATCTTAACTGGAAAAGAAACATTACATTGCAAGGTGAACCAGAAAGCTCAACAAGAATATCCTTCAATGTATAAATAAATACTAAAATTTTAATCGTTCCAAGTATTAACTACAAGTCATACTGGAATATCTGAAAGGTGAATCAAGTTCAGTGATATGAACAGATAAATTCGGATAAGTTCCGACAATCAATAATGCCATAAGAAAGTGGCTCAACATCAACTAGAGTCAAATACTCAGAATGTTAGAACTGGTCCATCTCATAATTTTTAAAAACAAAGTTAGGCATGCTGATCAGTCACGCTCTAACCCGGACAGTGCACAAAGCAAAGTCCTCATCGGATCCAAGGCACTGAAAGGCCTTACACATCGACCAATATATGGTCAGACCAATTAAGGTCAAGTTTTATATAAATCCACCAATTCTAACCTTACGTTCAGGTGTCGGTACAATTGACTACCTTTAAATCATAATTAGGTGTCAGAAGATTGACAACCTCGATCACAACAATCACTGGAAGTTCACGTTCCAGAAAAACAACTCAAAGTGAATGTATGATAACAAATGGTACAACATCTAGTATCAATGAGTTCGATACAACAATGGGGTGATAATGAAGAATCAACAATAATAACAATAAGTGTCGTCTAGATCGATACAAGAAATGGGTAAATCGAATGCAAAGATATTATAGGCGTCGACGAAGTCGAACGCCACAATCTGGGTAATAATAATTAATCAAGAGTAATAAGGCATCGACTAGAGCGAATGCCTAAAAAGGTTGAAATGGATCGTCAATGATAATTTAAATGAATCTCGTCAAAGTGGATAAGAATAATTCAATGGATTCATGCTGTGAATAATTTAAGAATGATTTCTTGGACAATAATTTAAAGGAATACATGGCATAGCATTTGTATATTCAATAGGATAACAAGTGATAGAAAAATACTTGCCTGATAATAAGGTCAAGTCCGTCTAAATATTCTCGTAACCTTCTGCTTTAGCTTTTCCTTTGCTCCTCTGACTCGAATCTATAATAAACGTCTCGAATCAAATACTAATACATCTCACTATTCACTCCACGTATTTCATATAATTCACATAATTTACATAATTCATGTAGCACGTAACATTTATATTGCCCTAGCGGACACATTCAGATCACGTAATCAATTAATGGAACTCTACAATTGTTTTTAACATATGTCCAAACCTCGTCATAAATTAAATCTCGCTTCGAAATATTTTTAAAACAATTTTCATAATTTTTGGGATTTTTCTAATATTTTTAAAGCATTTAAAACTCAAAACGGGCTAATTTGGAATTAAATATCCTTAATTATATCAATTAAATAAATAATTAATTAATAAATAAAATTATTTAATAAATAAAATCATTTATTAAATAACTAAATCAATTAAATATTATTTAAAATTAATTAACATAATTAAAAGTAATTAATTCTAATTAAAACAATTTAAGAAATGTTTTGTAATATCATTAATTGCATAAAATAATAAAAACAAAATCCAAATTTAAAATAAAACATTTCCGGAAATATTATTCTGAAATTTAGAAAAAAATTTAAATCATTTTTCGAATTTATAAATAATTTTTCAAATTAAAAATCATTTATAAAAAATGATTTTCGGATTTAATTTATTTGAAAACAGATTTTCAAAAATCAGGGACGAAAGTGTGAATCTTGAAACTACAGTATTCCAACTTCATCATCTTCAATAGTGTAGGTATCAATCGGTAAAAAGCTCGGTGACCAGCTTTAATGGAGGTTCGCCGGAAATCTGAAAATTTTTCCAGTGACCGCCAAATCTTCCGGCGACCATAACTTACACATAACTTAACCAAATCAAGCGTGTAATATATGCATTTTGAGCAAAATTTCAAGACGAACCCAACCATGCCAACGAAAACAGCAAAAACACAACCAAAATCCGGCAAGGTGGTCGGAAAATTCGGCAGATTTCTTTACAAATTCATATAAAATTGAAAATTGATCATTTGATGAAATGGATTGCATATTAGGAAACTAGATGATGTTAGCTTCGATTCGACTGTAAGATCGTCGAAATCGGACTCCGATAACACCTCTAATTGTTGGTTTGATTCTCAAGAACACGAAGAACACGAAGAACACGAAGAACACGAAGAACACAACAATCAAACCTCGATTTCTACTTAATATGGAACTCAAAAATCAACATATGATATACCAAACTGATCAGGAGAAAATTATCTACAACATGGAATCATCAAATCACATAAACAATCAAGTTTACGAGAAATCATAATTTTGAATCTTTAAATTCGAATTTTGTAAAAATAATATAAAATCAAATATTGATCCCCCATGAATTCTGGGCACATATTTAGAAACTAGATTTTTATACCTTTGTTTTGACTGCTAGAACGTTTGATTTCGATTCCGGGAAGACCTCCAAATTGAAGATTGAATTGATGAATGTTTATGTTGAATTATTTTTGGAGAGCATTTTGAATTTTTAAGATAAAAATGATATGATTGATCAGATGGTGTGCTGAGACAAATCTGGAAAAGCTGGAGGAAATAAGGGAAAGCAAACTTTAACTTTTTGGAATAGTGATTCTTGTCTGGCGTGCTGTCTGCTCCGTTAATTGTCGAATAACAGCGATTCTGTACGTCGAACGAATGACGAGTTTTGCTCTAAACGAAACGATTCGAATTCAAGCGATTTCAAAACTCTGGAAATAAATTATAATTTAAATAACAAGTCAATTGAAACTTGTTCGAACGAATTTGAAGTTACGGAGTTCTAAAAACGCAGAAAATAGGGTTTCGGGCCTGCGGCCCGCCGAAAAACGTTTTCACCACTGTATTTTTCGAAAAAGCGAAAGGATCATTTTAAAACAACACATAATACATCTAAAGCATATAAAAGACTCTTTTAACCAATTAACACGTATATCCACTTATCAATAAATTTAAGTAATATAACAGCTCAAAGTACGAGAACGTTTAATTCTTCTCGTAAATCCACTTAACGGCAATTATAAAAATATCAACTCGTCTTATAAATCCACGATTAAACATATATTACCACTAATAAAAATACAGGTTCTTACAATCTTCCCTCCTTAAAAGGATTCTGTCCTCAGAATCAACTAAGTGAATAAATGAGGATACTTCTCTAACATCTCACTTTCTAATTCCCATGTAGACTCTTCGACCCTAGGATTTCTCCACAAAACTCTTACTATCGAAATGGTCTTATTTCTAAGCACCTTCTCCTTCCTGTCTAAAATCTCTACCGGTAGTTCTACGTAGGACAAATCCGGCTGAATCTCGACTGGTTCTGACTCTATCACCTGGTTTGAATCTGGATAGAACCTCTTCAACATTGACACGTGGAAAACGTTATGAACATGTTGTAAATGCGGAGGTAGCGCTAACTTGTAAGCAACTTTCCTAACTTTCTTCAGGATTTCGAACGGCCCAACGAATCTTGGACTTAGCTTTCCTTTCTTCCCGAGTCTCACTAGCCCTTTCCATGGAGATACCTTCAGCAAAACTGGTTCTCCTACTTCAAAGTTTATGTCCTTCCTGGCTCGATCAGCATATTTCCGTTGTCGATCCTGTGCGGCTATCAATCTCTTCTGTATAAGTTCAACCTTGTCCTTGGTTTGCTGGATCAGCTCGGTTCCCAATATCTTCTTCTCGCCTACCTCTTCCCAATATAATGGAGATCGACACCGTCGTCCGTATAAAGCTTCATATGGTGGCATTCCAATGCTGGCGTGATAGCTGTTGTTATAAGGGAACTCCACCAAAGGCAGATGGTCATCCCAACTACCCTGAAGGTCCATCGCACACACTCTCAACATGTCTTCAATCGTTTGAATCGTACGCTCGCTTTGGCCATCAGTCTGCGGATGATATGCAGTGCTCATGTTCAGTTTAGTTCCCAGAGCTTCTTGAAATTGTCGCCAAAATCTGGAATTGAATCTCGGGTCTCTATCAGACACAATCGAAACAGGGACTCCATGTCGCATCACTATCTCTTTCAAGTACAGGTGAACTAATTTGTCCATTGTATATCTTTCGTTGATCGGTAGAAAATGTGCCGACTTAGTTAATCTATCAATGATAACCCAAATGGCGTCGTGATTAGCTTTCGTCCTGGGTAATCCCACCACAAAATCCATGGCAATCTGTTCCCATTTCCATTCAGGAATCTCTAGGGGCTGTAACAATCCACTCGGCCCCTGATGCTCTGCTTTAACCTTCTGGCAAGTGTAACACTTACTAACCCATTCTGCAATCTCTCTTTTCATGTCTGGCCACCAAAAATTTTCTTTCAGATCTCGGTACATCTTCGTACTCCCTGGGTGAATTGAGAACTTTGAATTATGAGCTTCTTGTAAAATTTCATTCTTCAGTTCTGCCACATTAGGAATCCAAATTCTAGAAGAAAATCTTAATACTCCTTCCTCGTCCTTTTGGCTGCTTAACTCTTCTCCCGACAATTCATTCACATCATGGTTCATTATTTCTTCTTGGCACTTTCTGATACTCTCCAACAGTTCTGGTTGAAATGTCATTGCGTAATTCAAATCAGTTGCACAAACTGGGGCACGAATCTCTATTTCCAATTTCTCAAATTCCCTGAATAATTCTTGGTTCATAGTAAACATGTTCAATCTTTCCTTTCGACTCAAGGCATCTGCTACCACATTGGCTTTCCCCGGATGACAATTGATGGTACAATCATAGTCTTTAATCAGTTCCAACCATCTCCTTTGTCTCATGTTAAGTTCCTTCTGGGTGAAAATATACTTCAAACTCTTGTGGTAAGTGTAAATCTCACACTTCTCTCCATATAGATAGTGTCTCCAAATCTTGAGTGCAAAAACAATGGCTGCTAGTTCCAAGTCATGGGTAGGATATTTCTGTTCATGTATCTTCAATTGTCTGGAAGCATAGGCTATCACCTTGTCATGCTGCATCAATACACATCCCAGTCCTTTATGGGACGCATCACTATAGATCACAAAGTCTCCTTGTTCATCTGGCAATGTCAACACTGGAGCCGTCACCAACCTCTTTTTCAGTTCTTGAAAGCTTTCCTCACACTTGTCATTCCAAATAAACTTACTCTTCCTTGTCAACTTGGTTAGTGGAGTGGCAATCTTTGCAAAGTCTTGGACGAATCTTCGATAATAACCTGCCAATCCCATAAAACTCCTGACCTCTGTCGGTGTCTTTGGTCTCTCCCAATTCAGTACAGCCTCAATCTTAGCCGGGTCTACTTTAATCCCTTCACTGCTTACCACATGCCCTAAGAATTGAACTTCTCTTAGCCAGAATTCACATTTCGAAAACTTAGCAAACAACCTTTCCTTTCTCAAGATCCTCAACGTTATCCTCAAATTTTCCCTATGTTCCTCTTCTGTCTTCGAATATACCAAAATATCATCAATGAATACAATTATAAATTTATCCAAGTATCTCTTAAATACCCTGTTCATCAAGTCCATAAAAGCAGCTGGTGCATTTGTCAGTCCAAAAGCCATTACCAAAAATTCATAGTGTCCATACCTACTTCGGAATGCCGTCTTAGGTACATCTTCAGGTTTGATCTTTAGCTGATGGTAACCCGATCTTAAATCAATCTTCGAAAAGTGGACAGCTCCTTTCAATTGGTCAAACAAATCATCTATCTTTGGCAATGGATACTTATTCTTAATAGTCAATTTATTCAACTCTCGGCTGTAACGCCCCCAAATCCACCCTGATAGGGGACCCGGGTCGTCACATTGTCTCAATATGATTTGGCTCAAATTCATCTTAAAAATATCATACTCGAAAGGCTCAAAACTCATCTCAAAACAGAATACTCGAAAGACTCATTACTCATCTCGAAACAGAATACTCGATAACTCATTTGATATAACTCTGATAACTCATGATTTAAGAATGAACTGGTCTTCCACCTCTCCGTATCTCGGTGGGGCGATCAACTAACCAACCAAGAATACCGGCCTCCAATGACACCGCACTTCGCCCGATCACGGCTACAATACGATATCAACAATAATTTATATGTATGAATGCTAGCATCATAATGGTTATCAATTCAACCAAGACAACAAGGTGCCTAATTATTCTCGGGTCCGTAAAACGGTACACGAGTCTCTCTTTCTCTATAATGGGCCTCTTGCCCAAAATTGACCAGTAGAATACAGAATTCCCGAATATTTGGGGTACAGATAACTTGAAATAATTCTCCCAGAAAATATTTACAAATCTGGCGGACTGCTAGTATGACTCGATTTTACCACCAATCCGAACAATGGACTGATGTAAATTCTCAATAATAATAATTTATCGGTTGACATGAACAAAATGCCAAACCTTGACAATAAGATCAACTATCTCGAATTTATGAGAATAGTTTTAAGATTGAAGTAATTGGGAGTCGTACTGAACAAATAGTACTTCTCAATATTTATAATACTCAACATTGATGAACGTTTAAATAGAATATTTTTCACTTGATCGACGAATAAAATCTTTAATAATTATAATTTTAAACTCCTATCGGTTAGTTCAAACGAGGAACTAACTAAAATATAATCAATAAATAACGATTGAATTTGTACAATAAATTCAATCGAAAAGAATAAATTTAACTATCCCAGACGAATGAGATTAGTTTCACTGAATCAAAATAATAGGTAGCAGTCTGTTGAGTCAAAGTTTGCAATAGTTAAACCAACATAGGGTCCATCTGATTTCTAGGAGGTGAATTGGTTCGCTGTTCAGGATTGGTTTGTTGACCAGTAAGTTGGCGAGTTCTTCTTGGAGGCATTCTCAAAACTGATAGGGAAAAGTAATTTGATCAATAACAATTCAAGTTATAATTGGCTTACAAAAGTTTATCAAGAGTAAAAAAATCAAAAAAGTTGTTCAGGGTTGCTATACGAAGTTTGATGGCAAAATGTAATATAAAGATATGACAAGAGATAAAAATTGTGTGCACAATGTCGTGGAAATAATCATCGACTAAATCAAGGTATACGAAACTGACAAGTAAATGACGAAAATGAATATTTATAACTGATCAACATCTTTTATACCAAATTGGTACAAGCGTAAGATCGCTTCAATGGAAAGAAAATGAAATAAAATTCAATCATAATGAAAACTACTATCTCTAGTCGACAATACAACAATAAACGATACCAAAAATGGTTAGTAGTACCCAGCCACTCCCTTACTTCAGTTCTAATCCATGCCAATAATTGCTTTCGTATCTCGTTCATAGTACTTTCGCATTCTCTATAACGTTCACGACGTCTGTAAAGCCTTGCTCCCAATCAGATATTTGGATGCATCGAACTTCTACTCGTGTGATACGTCGAAAGACCCTATAACGTCGCAATACTCATCTTACTAACCTAAGGTGAATCCTATCTCAAATCGCTCTACTTAACATCTAATACGTACTCCTAACTATTGCAACTCGTTTCTTAATCTAGACTCTACTTCCTACTGTTTCAGGGACCTTAACCTGTGGCTCTGATACCAACTGTGACGCCTCGCAGATCCGGGATACAGATCCGGGATACAGATCCGGGATACAGATCCGGGCTCACAACTCACTTAAACAATACAAACCTGTAAATGCGGAACAATAATAATACAATCCCTCATCCAAGATACGAGCACAGGCTAAAGTATGAAACAAACACTGCTAATTAATATTACAAACCTCAAATATAATTTAATACAATCTGATAGATCTTAAATGTCTAGTCTATCCAATCCATTTATTACAACAATACATGAAATTAAACCAGCTGCACTCTCAATCATCAAACCTCACTCCCTTGGCTGCCGAGCCACTAGGTCTAAACATCCTCGATCTTAACTGGAAAAGAAACATTACATTGCAAGGTGAGCCAGAAAGCTCAACAAGAATATCCTTCAATGTATAAATAAATACTAAAATTTTAATCGTTCCAGGTATTAACTACAAGTCATACTGGAATATCTGAAAGGTGAATCAAGTTCAGTGATATGAACAGATAAATTCGGATAAGTTCCGACAATCAATAATGCCATAAGAAAGTGGCTCAACATCAACTAGAGTCAAATACTCAGAATGTTAGAACTGGTCCATCTCATAATTTTTAAAAACAAAGTTAGGCATGCTGATCAGTCACGCTCTAACCCGGACAGTGCACAAAGCAAAGTCCTCATCGGATCCAAGGCACTGAAAGGCCTTACACATCGACCAATATATGGTCAGACCAATTAAGGTCAAGTTTTATATAAATCCACCAATTCTAACCTTACGTTCAGGTGTCGGTACAATTGACAACCTTTAAATCATAATTAGGTGTCGGAAGATTGACAACCTCGATCACAACAATCACTGGAAGTTCACGTTCCAGGAAAACAACTCAAAGTGAATAAGTGTCGTCTAGATCGATACAAGAAATGGGTAAATCGAATGCAACGATATTATAGGCGTCGACGAAGTCGAACGCCACAATCTGGGTAATAATAATTAATCAAGAGTAATAAGGCATCGACTAGAGCGAATGCCTAAAAAGGTTGAAATGAATCGTCAATGATAATTTAAATGAATCTCGTCAAAGTTGATAAGAATAATTCAATGGATTCATGCTGTGAATAATTTAAGAATGATTTCTTGGACAATAATTTAAAGGAATACATGGCATAGCATTTGTATATTCAATAGGATAACAAGTGATAGAAAAATACTTGCCTGATAATAAGGTCAAGTCCGTCTAAATATTCTCGTAACCTTCTGCTTTAGCTTTTCCTTTGCTCCTCTGACTCGAATCTATAATAAACGTCTCGAATCAAATACTAATACATCTCACTATTCACTCCACGTATTTCATATAATTCACATAATTTACATAATTCATGTAGCACGTAACATTTATATTGCCCTAGCGGACACATTCAGATCACGTAATCAATTAATGGAACTCTACAATTATTTTTAACATATGTCCAAACCTCGTCATAAATTAAATCTCGCTTCGAAATATTTTTAAAACAATTTTCATAATTTTTGGGATTTTTCTAATATTTTTAAAGCATTTAAAACTCAAAACGGGCTAATTTGGAATTAAATATCCTTAATTATATCAATTAAATAAATAATTAATTAATTAATAAAATTATTTAATAAATAAAATCATTTATTACATAATTAAATCAATTAAATATTATTTAAAATTAATTAACATAATTAAAAGTAATTAATTCTAATTAAAACAATTTAAGAAATGTTTTGTAATATCATTAATTGCATAAAATAATAAAAACAAAATCCAAATTTAAAATAAAACATTTCCGGAAATATTATTCTGAAATTTAGAAAAAAAATTTAAATCATTTTTCGAATTTATAAATAATTTTTTAAATTAAAAATCATTTATAAAAAATGATTTTCGGATTTAATTTATTTGAAAACAGATTTTCAAAAATCAGGGACCAAAGTGTGAATCTTGAAACTACAGTATTCCAACTTCATCATCTTCAATAGTGTAGGTATCAATCGGTAAAAAGCTCGGTGACCAGCTTTAATGGAGGTTCGCCGGAAATCTGAAAATTTTTCCGGTGACCGCCAAATCTTCCGGCGACCATAACTTAACCAAATCAAGCGTGTAATATATGCATTTTGAGAAAAATTTCAAGACGAACCCAACCGTGCCAACGAAAACAGCAAAAACACAACCAAAATCCGGCAAGGTGGTCCGAAAATTCGGAAGATTTCTTTACAAATTCATATAAAATTGAAAATTGATCATTTGATGAAATGGATTGCATATTAGGAAACTAGATGATGTGAGCTTCGATTCGACTGTAAGATCGTCGAAATCGGACTCCGATAACACCTCCAATTGTTGGTTTGATTCTCAAGAACACGAAGAACACGAAAAACACAACAATCAAACCTCGATTTCTACTTGATATGGAACTCAAAAATCAACATATGATATACCAAACTGATCAGGAGAAAATTATCTACAACATGGAATCATCAAATCACATAAACAATCAAGTTTACGAGAAATCATAATTTTGAATCTTTAAATTCGAATTTTGTAAAAATCATATAAAATCAAATATTGATCCCCCATGAATTCTGGGCACATATTTAGAAACTAGATTTTTATACCTTTGTTTTGACTGCTAGAACTTTTGATTTCGATTCCGGGAAGGCCTCTAAATTGAAGATTGAATTGATGAATGTTTATGTTGAATTATTTTTGGAGAGCATTTTGAATTTTTAAGATAAAAATGATATGATTGATCAGATGGTGTGCTGAGACAAATCTAGAAAAGCTGGAGGAAATAAGGGAAAAGCAAACTTTAACTTTTTGGAATAGTGATTCTTGTCTGGCGTGCTGTCTGCTCCGTTAATTGTTCGAATAACAGCCATTCTGTACGTCGAACGAATGATGAGTTTTGCTCCAAACGAAACGATTCGAATTCGAGCGATTTCAAAACTCTGGAAATAAATTATAATTTAAATAACAAGTCAATTGAAACTTGTTCGAACGAATTTGAAGTTACGGAGTTCTAAAAACGCAGAAAATAGGGTTTCGGGCCTGCGGCCCGCCGAAAAACGTTTTCACCACTGTATTTTTCGAAAAAGCGAAACGATCGTTTTAAAACAACACATAATACATCTAAAGCATATAAAAGACTCTTTTAACCAATTAACACGTATATCCACTTATCAATAAATTTAAGTAATATAACAGCTCAAAGTACGAGAAATTAGGCTTGGCCAGAATATTGAGAGTCAAGAACCTTAAAGTTTGTGGAGATTCGAGGCTTGTAGTATCCCAGGTGAATGGTGAGTTCGAAGCCAAGGATGAAACTATGACAAAATACCTAAGGGTTGTGAAAGCCGTTATGACTCAGTTTGATGAATGCTATATGGAGCACATTCCGAGGGAGGAGAACGTCAAGGCCGATGCCCTATCGAAGTTCGCCTCTTCTGAGATAGAGAATTATACAGGGAGTGTTTACTTCCAGGTCTTGAAGGCCCCTTCCATCAATTCAAAATTGGTGGCACCCATTGATATAGGAAGTTGTTGGATAGATCCTATCAAGGCACATTTGGAAACGGGATGGCTTCCCGAAGACACCTCGGATGCGCGGAAACTATCAGTGAGAGCATTGAGATATGCCTTGATTGAAGGCATCCTTTACAAGAGGTCTTTTGTTATCCCGTACTTGAAGTGTTTGAAGCCCCAAGAGGCAGAAGAAGCATTAAAGGAAGTTCATGAAGGGATCTGTGGGCAACACTTGGGGGGCAGAGCCCTAGCCCATAAGATCACCCGTTTGGGATTTTACTGGCCACAAATGTTGGCAGATACGCAAAGTTATGTCAAGAAGTGTGACAGGTGTCAGAAACACACTCCGATTTATTAGGCAACCGCCAGAGATGTTAACGTCAATTAATTCTCCTATTCTGTTTGTCATGTAGGGGATGGACATTCTAGGTCCTTTCCCTGTAGCTTCAGCACAAAGGAAGTTCTTGATAGTGACCATCGATTATTTTACCAAGTGGATTGAAGCTAAGCCGTTAGCTAAGATAACCACCCAACAAGTTGCCCAGTTCTTCTAGAAGAACGTGATTTGCAGATACGGTATCCCACGAATCCTTGTGACGGATAATGGGCGCCAATTCAACAATGAGGAGTTTAAGAAGTATTGTGAGGAGAATGCCATCGAACTTCGCTTCACTTCAGTAGCTCGCCCTCAGGCTAATGGGCAAGCTGAGGTAGAGAATCGGATTATCCTTGATGGACTTAAGAAAAGGGTCGAACGTTCAAGAAACACGTGGGTGGATGAGCTGCTGCCTATTCTGTGGGCATATCGTACCACCTGTAAAGTGACAACAGGAGCTACCCCATTTTTTCTAGCCTATGGAGCAGAGGCAGTAGTGCCCGTGGAGATCTCTCATGCGTCTCCAAGGGTGGAAGCGTATGAGCAGGAAACCAATGAGGAAGGCATGAGGTTTGCCCTTGATTTAATTGATGAAGTCAGGGACGAAGCGAATGCCCGCAATGTAGAGCACCAGAAGAGGGCATCTTTTTATTACAACCATAGGGTTAAAGAAAGGTTCTTTAAACAAGGTGACTTGGTTTTAAGGAAGATAGAAGCATCTGGAATTGGACAGACAGGCAAGTTAGCCCCTAATTGGGAAGGGCCGTATAGAGTCAGAAAAACGTTGGGAAGAGGTTCTTACAAGTTGGAAACCTTGGATGGAAGCGAGGTTCCTCGTACTTGGCACGCCTCGAATCTCAAGATTTATTATGTTTAAGCTCTCCTAGTAAGGACTTAGCTTTTTTGCCTATCTAATAGAAATAGAAATAAGGTTTATATAAAACCATTGCAGAGCATGTTGCTCATAGTAGAACTTATAATCTTATGTAAGGGCAGAGCCCATTTCACATTATTAATACAAGTTTGTTTTCCATTCTACGTTTCTGTGATTTTAATGATGTACCAAACACCTGATGTGTGTAAGTCTAGGAAGACCAAGTACCGTAAAAAAAAAGAACGTATGAATTAAAGGAAACAAGCATGTAGATAATATACCCCTAGGGGACAGAGTTATAAGTTACACAGAACACCGAATAAAAATATAAGTCCGTGAAGGACCATGAGCAAAGTCAGGATAAAACTAGAACTGAATAAGAGCCACATGAGGCAAACATAAGCCATGCAAGGCTCAAAAGATAATCACTTCTTGACAGAAGCAGTCTTCACCAACCGTTTCTTGGTTTTGGGAGGAGCAACCTGAACAGGGACTTCTTCTTCACTGGATGACCCCATCTCACCTTCTTCCTTGCTTTTGGAAGTCGAAGTCGAGGAACTGGTAACACTCACCGATCTGGGCTCGCGAATTTGGCCGGCTAAAGGGCGTTCTGAACTGCCACTTTGATCCTTCCCACGGGATTTTGAAGGGTGCCTCCCAGAACTAGAACCTGAGTGTTGGGGAGTGGCCTTAGCCCCAGAGCCCGAAGCACGCCTGTTTGCATGAGAGGAAGTTCCAGCACCCTCAACAAGGTCATCAACATCAGTCACCTTCCAAGGACTTGGATAAAAGGAAGGAAAAATGACCCCTTTGTGGTCGTGGCTAATCTTATTCACAGCTTTTTCCCAACCTATAGTCATGCTGTCCGGTTGGACCTCCCTGTCATGTTCGTCAATGAAGGCAAGGAATGTATCCGAGCCCAAGTAGTTCTGGATGATGGAATCCTCGTTGTTCTGGGTTCTATTCTCCAAGGCTGCATATTTTCCCCTAAGGGATGAGAGTTGGTCTTCGGAGGTGAAGTACTTAGCCTCCCATTCTTGAGATTCTTTCTGATGCTTCTCCGCAGCCTTGAGGGCAGTTCTTTCCTTATCCTTATATGATTTCCCAAGCTGGATAGCGTTCTGGAAATGAGCATTCAGCTACAATAATAAAACACCATAAAAAAGTTATGTTAAACCATGATGGTCAATATCTAGCAAGAGTAACAAAAAAGGAAGAGGAGATAAGCTTACGTTATAGGCGTGAAATGCCCCCAAGCTTTCATTTTCCCCAAGGTCCGTTGCTGTTGCAAAATGAACCTTGTCAACCGGGGCTATGGCATTCTGAGACCATTCCTGAGCAAGAAGATGGCTATCTCGGATAGCGTCCTGCTCGCATATCCCCCACTCAGGCATAAATGCAGTTTTCTTACTCCCGTCTGAACTCCTGATCCTTTTTCCAGCTTTTGAGCAATGTTGAAGGAATTCAGGAACTGGAACGTCGTCAAGGTTGGCTTCTTTCTCAGCCTTTTTAATCATCCTTTTAGTAATCTGAGGAGCATGACCCGGCAGGCTGTCAATCTCCTCAGCAACTGCAAGAAAAGACAAAGAAAACAATGTTGGAATAAGAACAAGTATGATGAGAATAAAGGAGTTAAAGTAAGAATTACCCTCAGGAGGGATATTACTAAGCCCGGTCTCTATCAAGTTATGCTCAGTCACAACTTCGCGGTAGTGAGCATTTTGAAAGGTTGAAATAAGACAATCCCGATTGGCTACTTCTTCACTTGAGAGCTGCAGCTCACTAACACCCTCATCGTTCACATGATTGAATTTAGACCTGAAAAATTCACCCTAGTCTCCTCCTTTCCATCTAAGGATGATTAATTTGTGCCTCCAATTGTGGCATGAATCAAGCACGGAGGCAGCTTTGATAATCATTCGGGACTTTGTACGATGTTGGATGCTTACCCATCCTTTTCTAGTAACAGGGCTATTTTTGAAAGCAAACAAATGTTTAAATAAAGGAATGCTAAGGCGGATGCCTCCCTTAATGCATTCAACCATAAAAATGAAGATAAATTTCCAGGAGTTAGGATATAGTTGGCACGGGTTGATTTTAACTTCCGCTAGCAACCTAACAAGCCAAGGTGAACCGGAAACCTAAGGCCAGCTGTGATAGCCCCTTTGTATACATATAAATTTTCAGGGTGCCAATTACAAGTCCTATCTCCCGGTGAAGGGATTCTGAGTCTCAAACCAGAAGGAAATTCATATTTGAGTAGGTCGTTAATATCTCCAACGCCTAAAGTGCTAGGGAATATGAAAGAATCAAATTCCGCAATGTTTGAAACATGTCCCCGGGCTCATCTAAGAGTTGGGGTAAAGTTAACTGGTAACGAGGAGGAACACCTGACCTTTCCTATTCTTGTCTTTGGTCCTCCTGTTGATTGCTTGGAGAAGGCCCTTGGAAGGAACTACGGTGCTCTGACCACCTTCACTTGCCATCAGGTTTGTCTGAAATTGAGAGAGGTGCTTGAATCTTGAGAGCTCTTCAGAGAGAAATTTTCTTTGAGAGAAGAAGGAAATGTGAAGAATGACTTCCACCCCTACTCTTTTTTAAGGAAATGGGCGACCCATCATAGCAGGTCATCTTTCCGACGACCCGCGTTTACAGGTTAAATAGCCGAAAATAGCAGGAAAAAGGCGTTATGAATTCGAAATTTGGTCAAATAAACGATCTAATTCTTGAAAATAAATGAATGGAAATGCAGGCTGGAGCAGCAACATAGTTAACAACCTAAGAGGTTGAACTAACTTATGCTTAATGAGCCTAAACAGAGGATTAAGCCAAAAATCCATGATTAAGGCACTTAATAGAAAGATTAGCTAAAAATCTAATACTTTATAGAAATATGGAAGATATACTCTAAGAAATATGGTGGGAGTTTTGAAACCCTGCACAAAATATAAGCCAAGATGGCCAACGAGGTTGTATGCCCTGAATTAAGCTGGTTGATTGAATTTAAGGCCTGAAAGTCAGGAACCGTTGAATAAAATCAAGCCAAGGCACAGTCTTACAAACTAGGTAGGAGTTTTAAAGTCCTTGAGTATGAAATCAAGGATGAAAACTGACCATAACACCCTAGACTTGAAGTCAGGTGTTGAAAACAAGAGAAATCCCTATACAAACTAATAAAGGAACAAAGACCTCCATGGCAAGGGGGCAAGGCCAAGGTTGTTTAAAAAACCCTATTGTAAGTATGGAAGGGTGTCATCAAGCCAAGGGCCATAGTATAGCCCAAGGTTATTAGAAACTAAGAGTTCAAGAACAAGTTAAAACCCAGGAGGTCCTGAAAACTAAGAAGAAGGTTGTTTGTGATTAAGGATCACAAAATCAACCATGGTGTTGTAAACTCACTCTAGAAACAAGGAGGGGAGTTTAAAACAAGTTTTGGCTTTGGTCAAAGTCAAGGTCAAAAGTCAAAGTCAACGGTAAAATTCAACTAGTCAAAATTTGACCAAAATTCAAAAAAAAATAATAATGAATGGGGCCCAGCCAACCAGGGGTGGCCGACCAGGTCCCCTTGGCCGAATGGCTGACCAGGGTAGGCCGACCAGGCTACCTTGGTCAGGTGTTTTGAACACCTGGACCCCCTAGGTGGTTTCATGACCCTCTAGAACGCTCAAAAATGCTCCGTTTGAGCCCAAATTTGAGATTTGGAAACCTTGAAAGGTTCTCTACAAGCCTAGGTAGGTCTCTCAGTGGTTTCAAGAAGTTGAAAAAAGGAAGGTGTTTGAAACAAGGTCTGGTTTGAAAACCAGCTCAGAATGAGTTATTTCGCCTCTAAAACGTTCAAAAATGCATATTTTCATGTGATTCTTGCTCATACCAGGAGATTATAAGAATCCCTATCATATAAGCTCAACTTCAAAATTTGAGTTTAGAAATGTCAGGGGTGTTTGAAACCAGGAGGGTGTTTGAAATCAGGATGGTGTTTGAAACACCTTGCCCAGAAGGCCGTATTTCTTGCCTAGACAACTCAAAAATGAGAATTTTTACGTGATTCTTTCTACAACCATGAGGTTATAAGAATCTCTATTAGATTGGCTTGACTCCAAAATTTGGGATTAGGGTTTCGCTAATCGCAATTAGGGGGTGATTAACCTCGATTATCGACGTTTAAGGACACCAACTCTAAAATTAACCTACCTCAAGGTTAAGGGTGGATATCCTAGTAGTAATCACGTTAAATATGAATTAGTTAGCATCGATTAAGGCCTTTGTAGCCCCGTTTAGGGTTGTTTAGCCTCGATTAGGGCTGGATTAGTGTCTTTTGCTGAAAAATTAGCCCTTATTAAGGCTTATGAGCAATGACCGTCTGATATTAACCCTAACTTAGATAAGTTGAGGGAAGTAAAGCACTAATGAATTTATGATAAAGGATCCTATGCACGAATTGCACTTCGATTAGTGTCTACGAGCTCGAAACGGCACTAATCCTATTCCCGAAAGGCCCAGAAATCTTAAGAAAAAGGTTCGAGAGGCCAAGGAACGTTTAACTTTCTTAAGTATTAACTTGAGAGAGAATTTTAGTCATTGTGAATGTGTAGGTCGCTCCACACTTCATTGTAAGACGATACCCTGGTAGGGCCGAAGTAACCTTAAACTTTTACGAAATCAAGTTTTCCTAGAAGTTGGGGGGCAAATGATATGGGTGAAAAATAATCCCTAAAGACATAACTAATATAGTATTTATTGGCTCATAAATAAGGCTCGAAACCCTAGTTGGGCATTAAATTCGTGCTTAGTGATTAAGCCCAAAAGAACAGCCCAAACCGGGGACACCCGGTATAAGCTTGTTTATAACGTGGGCTTGATCCACAAACCGGGAACGTTCTAGAATATCCTAGGGATATTGTGTAGCCTCCAAGGTACCTAATTCGACATGGAAACTAATTCCTATAAGGAAGGAGTCAGAACCTTCCTCAATAACGGTGACTTGTCCACCAAGTCTCCAAACCATATTACGATTCTAAGGCTCCTACAGCCTATATAAAGGGCCAGACCCCTCATCTCAGAACTACGTTTTTTGGCTTGATTCTCAACTTTGAGATACGTAGGCATCTTGTAAAGACCCGAATTAGGTCACGGTAACACAAGCGCAACCATTAAAGCACGAAGCTCACGAATCCTAGCCGCAATTCGATAACCCTACTTTTTGTTCCACAACAAATATAATTTAATATACTCATGTTTATAGATTATACTAATGTTTCCTTATTATAAATAACGTATCCAATTTTAAATATATTTTATTAATAATTGAAAAATATGGTGTGTTATTTTCTGATATATATAAATGATTGTAAGATTTGTTTTAAATAAAAAAAGTAACATGTTTTAATTCGGAAGGAAATATTAATGATCGAAAGATATGATATGATTGATATTTTTAGGTGTTTATAAAAGTTAATATCTTCAACTAAAAATAAATGTGAAAAAGGCAATCGACTAATTACGATTAATTTTATTATATTAATGCGAAAAAGACAATCGACTAATTACCATTAATTTTATTATGTTAATTGACTAATTACCATTAATTTTATTATGTTATTCGACTAATTAAAATTAATTATATTATGTTATTTTATTTTAGGTGTTATATATTTCTTGAAAATTATGGTGTGATATTTTCGGGTATATATTAATGATTGTAAGATTTGTTTTAAATTAAAAGGGTAACGTATTTTAATTTGAAAGGAAATATTAATGATGGAAAGATATGATACGATTGATGTTTTTAGGTGTTTATAAAAGACAATATCTCGATTAATTACCATTAATTATATTATGTTATTATTTATTTTAGGTGTATTTATTTTTCTTTATAATGAAGGGTAAATAAGTAAATTCACGAAATACCAAAAAACAGGTACCAAAACTTTTAATGTTTCGGCTTTTATATAATAGTATAGATAACATCTGATAGGAGTAGTTGGATACTTTTTTGGGCTACTAGTGTAGGGGTATCTATCTATCAATCTGTCTATTATCTATTATTATCTATCTATTATTATATATATAAAGGAGAATCCGCAGGAGCTCTAGAATCGCTCGGATCCTATTTATCTATTTTTCTAGAGCTCCTCTATTTTAAATAATTAAAATCAAAACTTCATTTTAGCCCCTATTTTTTAGAAAAGAAATCAAAACTTCCTTTTTAACATTAACATTAACATCTTCGAAATAAGAAAGGTTTTCGAATTTGTAGAAGGTTCCTCTAATTTAAATTTAAAAAAAAAAAAACTTTCCTCCTTTAAAGTTCTAAATTTTTTTTTTGCCAACGAGAAAAAATTTCATTAAAATTTTAGGTAAGGAAACAACTATAATTATTAAAACAACTTTAACATATTCGAAATAGAAAAAGAATTTCGAATTTATAGGTAAGGAAAATTCAAATTTATAGAAAAGCTATATTTTTAAAAATATTTTCTTAAACATGATTGAAATAGAAAAAGAATCTTTATCTATTATCTTTATATTTAGTATAAATATAGATGCAAGATAAGTCAATTTCTTTTAATATTTTTTCGGTACATCAAATTTGATTTGTATGTCTTCTGATTCACATGTCTTCGTATCTGATGCATGATTTCAAAAATTTTGATATCATGATTGGTGTATTTCTATCATATTTGTCCATAATTCTTTTCATATTCACTTGAATTTGATTGTGTTCATGCTTGCAGGGTGGTCGAACTTTTGTTGACTCTTTATTCAATGATGTACAACATTCGTGACAATGGCACCGTTTGTGAATCGTGTATATAACCATTTTCCTCCATTATCCTTTCTTCTTTTTTTTTTTTTAAAAAAAGAAGATTGATTTTCATTAGCAAGCTGTAACATAGATGACTAGCCATCTCATAATTGTTTGTAGCTATAGTTGTCACGAATTTTTGCTATTTTTGTATTATTAATTTTATTATTTTTATAAATCATGATAGACAATATAGGTTTTCGTATGTACGTATATATATTCCAGTTAAATTACGCACGCAAAAGAATTTTTTAATTTTGTAAAACTGCTTATGCAAAAAGGGTCAAGATTCTTTTTCTTACATATATTATTTTTATTCAATTTTCTTCGAGTTAATAACATGTGAGAATATCATAGATGATTGAGTCTACTCTTTTATTACTTGGGTAGAATGATGGCGAGGCCCATTGAGTTTAGAACGCAGGATGTTGCAGTACCTTGATAGATCTTTATTCCATTTTACTAAAAAAACCAAACCAAACCAAACATACCCAGTAAATCCCGCTCAGAGCAGGGTCTGGGGAGGGTAGGTTGTACGCAGACCATGCCCCCACTTTTTAGGGTAGGGAGGCTGTTTCCGTGAAGACCCTCGGCTATGTGCACGACATATACGGTGTGTGATATATATAGAGGAATCTAAAGGATATGCGACATCGTTCACAGCAATACCTGAGCCCATGGCTTTCTCCACACGGGACTTACCTACCACGCCCCTAGTTACCACCAAGCGACGCTCCCTGTACCTGCACAACCGGGAAACATATGAAAATAAAAATAATAAATGCGAGTGGAAAAAGATAACGGAAAAAGCCAAACTCCTATGATAAGGTCATCCGAGACAACCCAACTCTGAGGTTCTCCACTACAGAGCCGTCCCCTAGAAGAGAGTCCACCACCCTGATTTGCCGCCTCCACGAACACCTGTCAGCGGTCATGGTCTCACTTAGGTTCATAGCCTTCAAATCCAACTTAAGCTGCTCTTCCCATGACTTCCTCGGTCTGCCTCTCCTCCTCACCCCAACAACCGAAAGACTCTCGACTCTTCGCACTGGGGCTTCCGGCCGCCTCCTACGGACGTGGCCGAACCATCTCAACCTCCCTTCCCTAACTTTCGCGGAAAGAGGCGCCACTTCGAGCTCGGTCCTGAACACCCTATTAGGGATTCTATCTAGCATCGTGCGGCCACACGCTAAATTGTGGCAAATAAAAATATGATTATTTTATTTGAAAGAAATAAAGACAATGAATATTGAGCATCTCAAAATATATCATCGAATACGTATGTTTAGTATTTAAATTTATATTATTGTATACACTTAATATTTTTTATAGTATATATAAACGGGTGTCGGCTTAAAAAATCGTGAGACAAAATCGGTATACAAAAAATATATAAATAATTTATCTTATATCTATGTATATTTAATTTATACAATATTGTGTTCACCAATTTATATTGATATTATAGATATATTTTTTGTCAATTTTTTACTTAAATAATCTTTATTTAAAATTTTAAATAAAATTGTGAGGTAAAATCGATAAATCAAAGTGAAATAGCATTTTAGTATTTAAATTTTTATTATTGTGTAGGCGTAGTATTTTTATAATATATATAACGGGTGTCGGGCTAAAAAATCGTGAGATAAAAGAGAAAATGCCCAAAATGCCTCATTTTGGGAGGCTGGTGACCAAAATACCCGTTTCCAAATTGCATGGTCCTCAGTACCCACGGGACACGCCACTGCCAGTAGCGTGTCCCTACTTCATTTTTTCCCCCAATTTCTTCTAAGTGACCGACCGGCGACTGACCGGCGACTTGAACCACTCCTCCCCTACCTTCGTTCCGGCCATATTCGAGCCAAATGAACACAGATCTACCATGGTCATACTTTGCTCATCAGATTAAGCACACGTTTTGTTGCAAATCTGGACCGTAGGGGTGTCGTGGAACCAGATCGGGAATATAATCGAAAAAATGGTTGGATTTGGGGTTGTAAAATCCGGCATTATTCTGGATTAATTGATGACATATTGTTGTAGAGGACAATGAGACGAATCGTTTGCTATATAGAACTCGACTGGAAACTAACTGTGGTCGGAGAACGAAGCTGTTGAAAAAAACGCGAAAAGTCGCGCCGGCAGTCGCCCGATGAGGCTGTGGAGAAGACGATGACGTGTACAGATACGTGATTGCAAATGGCGCATCCGGAGGTGATACGCTATACCCAAATGCGCATCCTGCTGATATGCTTAACACATTAGCGTATCTGTCGGTACTGTAGCGACTGCATGCTCCTCTCCCAGTGCCGTGACATGGGACACTATTCTCCCAGTGGCGTATCTCAAGACACTCCTATGTCAGTAGCGTATCTGGTGGGTATTTAGGGCCGCGTTTTTAGATCTGGGTATTTTGGTAATCCTTCCCCCCAAAATGGGGTAGAAAGGGCCTTCACCCGAGATAAAATCGGTATAGAAAATTATATGAATAATTTATCTTATTATATATGTATATTTAATTTATACAATATTGTGTTCACCAATTCATTTATAAATATTTTATTTTTTATTTTTTCTTAAATAGTCTATAATTTGAAAAAATTTAAAATATATTACAAGGCCGCCACGAAATGCGAGTTTTATGTATTTACTACAACGGGTGTTGGCTTAAGAAAACGTGGCACAATAGGTTTGAACTTTTACCCTTCCCTCTTTATTTATTTATTGATAATTGTTAATTTATCGTTATTGTCTTCTCATTGTTCTTGATCATAATATTTCAACGTCTTCTTTTAATAAATTCAATCAAATCTGCTTTTTTATCTATATGTATTTATTACAACGGGTGTCGACCTAAGAAAAAGTTATACAAAATCAATGTAAAAAATAAGTATATAGTTTTTTTGTTGTCAATATATATGTCTATATATATATATATATATATATATATATATATATATATATTAAAATTTGTACAATATTCTGTTCACTAATTTATTTATGGATATTTTCTTTTGGATTTCTTTATTAAATAGTCTATATTTTTTAAAAAAAATTACAAGACCGCCACGAAATGCAGATTTTATGTATTCATTACAATCAGTGTCGGCATAAGAAAACGTTACACAAAATTGACATAGAAAATAAGTATACAGTTATTTAGTTGTCTAAATATATTAAAATTTGTAGAATATTGTGTTCATTAATTTTTTTTATTGATATTTTGTTTTTCGATTTCTTTATTAAATTTATATTTTAATTTTTTTAAAAAAATATTAAAAGGCCGTCGCGAAGCGCGGCTTAGTCAACTAGTCTATTATATATATAAAGGAAAACCCGCAGGAGCTCTAGAATTGCTCGATTCATATTTATCTATTTTTCTAGAGCTCCTCAATTTTAAATAATTAAAATTAAATTTCCTTCTTTAAGTCCTATTTTTTAGAAAAGAAAGTCAAAACTTCCTTTTTTAACATTAACATTAACATCTTCAAATTGGAAAGGTTTTCGAATTTGTAGGAAAGAAGAAGTCGAATTTGTAGGAAAGAAGAAGTCAAATTTATATATGCGAAATAGCTAGAAAAAATATATATATTTCAGAAATTCCTTTATTAACATTAACATATTTGAAATAGGATAGGTTTTTGAATTTGTATGGAAGAAGATTTCAAATTTACGTATTCGAAATAGAAAATAAATTTTATATTCTTATATATATTCAAATCAGTCGAAATATTCATACAATAATATGATATGATCTACTTTCAAAGTTTTATCATTACAGTGCATCTTATAGACATGGAGTTCGTATTTTCCATTATAAAAGTTGTAATATTGTTAACTGTATACTCTTAGATGCATCGTTAGATGTTTTCTTGGTTACGTGGTCTAATAAAGTTTTGTTGCTTCTATCTATTCTATTTTTCAAGGATATTGTCAAAATTGATGCACACAAAAGTCAGAGGCCGAAAACAAGGAGCATGTTAGTATTAACTACTTTAATTGCTCTTCTGAGATCTTTTATGCTTTCTTTAAGAATTTTTTTTTCGAAATCATGCTTTCATATAAACAATTCTTAAAGACAATTCTTATGCTTTCTTTAAGATTTGTTTATATACATGAACGTAAATATTTGTATTTTGCTTCTCACTTACCTATGTAATAGATTATTGAGAAGCTATT
Source organism: Saposhnikovia divaricata (assembly GCA_036435485.1). Taxonomy (NCBI): domain Eukaryota; kingdom Viridiplantae; phylum Streptophyta; class Magnoliopsida; order Apiales; family Apiaceae; genus Saposhnikovia; species Saposhnikovia divaricata. The sequence continues at coordinate 120,541,422 of CM071599.1, read as the reverse complement.
GAGAGGGAAGTTAAAATTTTGAATTTAGCGAAGCCGAAAATTGAGAGCCCTGATCCTTTATTTCTTTGTTTATTTTTCCTTTTTTTATTTTTGCATGCATATTCTCTTCTAATCTAGGTGTTTTCTCTATAGCTTAGCTTTTTATATACATGCACAATTCTCTTTTATGAGGTAAAGATATTTTTTAGATTTAAGAAATTATTATTTTAATATTTGACCGCATATACGTCCATATATCTCAGAAGGTTGTGAAGAATCTTAGGGAGTATTTATTTATCTAACTTCCGTTCATTGTATGCATGTAGGAAAAATACAGTAATGATGATCAATTCATTGACCGAAACATCTAAATTCTGAGATACATGTGTGAGGCGATTGGTAGTCAATCATGACTTTTCAAGGTAACATAGATTTTCTTTAAATTTTGTGATTTATAGAAAAGAAATTTTATATTCTTATAATATATACAATTATTGTTTGTAACGATCAAATTTTTTATAACTCTTTTATTGTTTTTGTTTACTTTTGTCTTCATCTATTTTCTTTTAGTGGTTTTTATTATTCATATTTTGTTAAATTCTTAATGTACATGACTATGTGTGTGCACCACTGATTTTTTGTGATTTTCAGGTTTTTTTTGTTGGTTTTAAGGATTGAATTTACTAATTTAATATTTGTTTTTTCGTTTTATTTTTAAATTTATGATTTGTTATGATTTTAGTTATAATTATGGATTATTAGTTACCAACTTACCATTGGGTGTTCTTTACTTTGGCTTTTTATATATTTTTTGTTAGTAATCTTAGTACAGTACAGAAAAACCTGATCGTATAGACAAGAATAATGAGATCTTTCTATGTTTGAAAAAGTAGAGAAACTTGGTACAAAAGGTTTGAACATTGACAATTCTCACTTTATTTATTTATTGTTAATTTTTAGTTTGTCGTTATTATCTTCACATTGTTCTTGATCATAATATTCCAACGTCTTTTTTTAATTAATTCAATCAAATCTGTTTTTTTATCTATATATATTTATTACAACGGGTGTCGGCCTAAGAAAACGTGACACAAAATCGATGTAAAAGATAAGTATATAGTTTATTTTGTTATATATATATATATATATACAATATTTTGTTCACTAATTTATTTATATAGATATATATTTTTTTGATTTCTTTCTTAAAAAGTCTACAATTTGAAAAAATTTAAAAAAAATGACAAGTTTGCTACGAAACACGACTAATATGTATTTATTACAACGGGTGTCGGCCTAAGAAAACGTGATACAAAATCGACGTAAAAAATAAGTATATAGTTTATTTAGTTGTCTTAACATTAACATTAACATCTTCAAAATTGAAAAGGTTTTCGAATTTGTAGGAAATAAGAAGTCAAATTTATATATGCGAAATAGCTAGAAAAAAAAAATTATATTTCAGAAAATTCTTTATTAACATTAACATCTTTGAAATAGGATAGGTTTTTGAATTTGTATGGAAGAAGATTTCAAATATATATATTCGAAATAGAAAAGAAATTTTATATTCTTATATATACTCAAATCAGTCGAAATATTCATACAATAATATCAAAATTTATACAATATTGTGTTCATTAATTTATTTATAGATATTTTCTTTTTGATTTCTTTCTTAAATTTATATTTTGATTTTTTTAAAAAAATATTATATGGCCGCTGCGAAGCGCGGCTTAGTCGACTAGTTATATATATAAAGGAAAACTCCCAGGAGCTCTAGAATCGCTCGGATCCTATTTATCTATTTTTCTAGAGCTCCTCTATTTTAAATAATTAAAATTAAAACTTCATTCTTTAGACCATATTTTTTAGAAAGGCAATCAGAACTTCCTTTTTTAACATTAACATTAACATATTCGAAATAGAAAAGGTTTTCGAATATTTTTTAGAAAAGAGATCAAAACTTATTTTTTTTAACATAAAATTAACATATTCGAAATAGAAAAGGTTTTCGAATTTATAGGGGAGAAGAAGTCAAATTTATATATTCGAAATATAAAAAAAAATTATATCTTTATCGTTATCTTTCTATATATATAATACACCAAGATGGTGAAAATAATAATGAGATATTTTAATCTCATAAAATGACAACTTTATCCCTAGTAAAAGAACAAATTCAACCTTTTAATGTTATGCCCGAAACAGATACCGCTGTTTTGATTTGGTATCCGGCGTGAAAGGAATTACTGGATGGGGTTTCAAATTCACAATTTTTTTTATTATTTTTTATTATTTTTTTTAACATGCTAATTCGCAGCCGTTACTATTCGGATGCGCTCTGGGTAAACCCATGAGTTCACGTAATACCACGTAATCCAAGGCAAATCGCATAAGGTGATATGACCGCTCTTTAACGAACTGTGACAACCCCTGCTGCAGGCAAATTCACAAATTCTCTCCCTCCGTATATCGGGTAGGCAAATTCATACTAATAATTAGCACATTTTATGTTCAATTTAGCGCTTAATCTCTACTATACGCATCTATCTATAGTTATACACGGCTGTTTGTATCTCTTCCACGAACTCATCCGCACAACTCCCCACCGATTGCCATTAATCAAAGCCCATGTCAGGTAGGGATTCTTTCGCTTATTTGTGATATAATTTCTACATGTCGTTTCCTTCCGTTCTCTCCAATTCATGTGCCGCAGTTCCTAACGAAGAGGGTTTAATAATTGCAGGCAAGCTCGGGGAAGAGGCGTTTGAAACTGCCTGGGTTCTGTGACTTTATTATGACGGGATCGGAAGCTTCCGGATCGAAAGAGATAGTAAGTGGAGTTGTGAATTGATGTCGTCTTTGTATTTTTAGGTGTTTCATATCTCATTTTATTGTGGTAGTTTTGGCCTTTGGATTTCGGATGCATTGTTAGCATTATTATGTGTTTAACTTAACTACTAGGATTCTACATCTAATATGTGTTCTGTATTATCAAGTGGGTTTTGTTTTTATATGTGTATGTTAGGGTATTTGGATTCTGGGTAACTCTTAAGTCATAACATCATTTTGTGTGAGCTATTTTTATTAGGTATTAGTTATGTATGCCTTGGATTAGATGTTAAACCTAATAATGTTGTAAAATGGAGTTACTATAGTAAGTCTATAGTAAGTACTAAGTAGCTTACATGCATCTTTTAATCATATCAGAATGGGAATACCCTTAACTTCGTGTTGTTTAACATGGTTTTTTCGGTGCATCCTTTTTCTCATGATGTTCCTATTAAAGCATTATTATGCAGCATGGGCTAAAAATTGTTGAGACATTCGAATAAAATGTCCGCATCCGTAAGAAATAACAAAATTATTGGCAAAGGTATTAATTTCTTGAAAAATTACCAATGAATTTCTTTACTCCCGCACGAGGAAAGGCTACTTGCATCAGCCTGGACCTCGAAAAGCTTAATAAAACATTTTGCTGGCTACGAGATTTATGTTCAGATTTGAGTGAGAGTGCTTGGGTGTGTGATTTACGTAACATGCTTGCTAGATTATACTTCTGGCTAATGACACTCTAATATTTATGTTGTCCCAAATCTGACTATATAGAATTCATCATGCTAATTTATTTTAGCACAAACATATACACTATGCCATTTCATAGCATATTGTGTTAAATGATTTGAAGAAAAAATGTCTGATTACATGAACTGGAGTGTCACTGAAACTGATACATCTCACCAAATACACAGCACACCGGAGACTTCATAGCCCAATACCGGCAAAGTACAAAATACATATTTAGAACATGTCATGGAGCCCATCTCCTAAACTTGGATTTTGCTCAGCATCTCAACCACTTCTTGGTCTGCTGACGAAGAAGATTGATGATTATACTGGGAGCATTATTAGTTCTGTAAAAAAACTAATAAATAGACCTATTCCTATAACTTGTATTGACTGTTATATATATATATATATGAAACTACAAGTGTCCAACATGCCCTTTCTATATATCGAATGTAACAGAAGAAAGCCTAAGATGGTAGACTTGCCTGGAGTAAATAGCGAAGGTAAATAAGGACCTAAAGTAAATGGATATTAGTGAACAGTCCTGGGCTTACGAAGTATCAATAAGGCTTATAGCCAATTTTAATGGAAAAGAAATTACAAGCTTGACTTCCTGAGGGAGCGTAGGGGCACTGAGCATACCACACCACCAAGTTTTCAATATAAAATTGGAACATAAAAGCAGAATTCAATGGTAGTCAAGTACACTTTTATTCCTGGGTGTTAGAATGTGTTATTAGAGTGTGTGAGTACGCTGATTGGTTAAAAATAAGTTTAACCATTCAAATAATATATAATCTTTGCCTGCTTCTTTATTCTTGGCAGGAGAGGAGGCTCATAATGAAAATTCAGAAGTTACCTTCACTATGCACAAACAACCGGGAGTTACACGGCCAGGATGGAACCGTCGAGCAACGGACTTCGAATAACTAAAATCAAAGATGTGTTATAAGCAATAAAAGTACCCGATTTCTGTCAAATGCTAGAAGACAACTCGTGCCTCGCACTCAGGGGTTAAATGAGCAAAATAAATCCTTGTGAAATAACCGAAATAGTCCTGCTTCTTCTAGATGACATGTCTGTCCTGTCACAAAACTCTCTGCCTCACCGATATAGCATTCCACTGATATCTTACATTCGGCTTCACCTTTTTGGCGATGGGATTTCTGAAGAGTTTGGAGCCTGGACGCGCTAAACTGCCTTCCAACTCGCTGGTAATTCTCTTTGCTTTTGCATTTCATAACTTTCCATTTTTTTTAGTGCTTCACTTGCCTTGTTTTCTTATTTGTGTGCTTCACTGCATAATGTAATATTTTTGTATTAATTATTCTCCTGAGTATCTTTTACAAAAAATCAATTCAATGCTATGCATTTATTATTTAAGTTGTTAGAGCATCTCCAATGGCAATATCTATATTGATGGGCTAAAAAAATTTAAAATAGGAAATAGTTAAAATTTTGCACAAGGAGAATGGGGGAAACTCCAATGGTGTTGGATATAATACAAGTTATTTATATTTTTGCTAAGGGGTAATACATGTTCGACAAATATAGCCAATGAAAAATGATTGTCTATAATTTTTGCTAAAGGTTTTGATGCATTGGAGTGCTTAATATTTTACATATTATCTATATAATTTGCCACATAGATTTTATAGCTAAGGGTTCTCTACCACATAGATTTTATAGCTAAGGGTTCTCTACCATTGGAGATGCTCTTATACTTATAATTGGGTACCACTAGAATTTATGCTAGATTAATGTTTCACTTGATACAAATTGTGCAAACATGAATTGTCACGTTAACTTAAAAAAAAAACCAAAAAAAAATAAGTCAAACAGCTATAACTAAGGAGTTTAATGAAGTATCGGTGTAATGAAAATTTTGTGCTGAAGATGGAGCAAGTTATGTGCCATGATGAAGGTGTCATTTCTTCCACGGCTACGTGATTATTTAAATAATCAAATTAGATAAAAGTCCATTAAAACCAATCAAAACAACATAATACCCCAGAATATAAGATGTCACAAGATGCTCAAGAAAAAAACAAGCAAGATAATTAATATGAATATTGGCGAAGGTAAGATTTACCTTCCTGGAAATATACAAGTACCATGACCTGCAAAATTGAAACAGATCATCATCCAAAATAGCGCCACAAAATGAAACAAGGTTGAAAGTAAGAGAATGATAAAGTGACAAACATTGTCAAATATATTTTATATTCTATTTTGTGTCTTTTGTTTCTTGTATCTAAAAACAAAGAATCAGAGTGAGAAGAGTGACTGTTCCATTGCAACTAAGTAGTGTTCGATATGCAACCATCATAAATTAAAACCAATTATTTGGGTAGCCCAGCTACAAGAAATAATAATAGTTCATACTTTATACAGGTTTTTATGATCTACATTGGAACCTATATAAATTAATAACATCGGGACCGATATATTTTATTAATTTAACGAGATTATTAATTAATCGAGGTAACATTTATATTGTTGCTATTACGTTGGGACTAAAAATCGGTCTTGAAAATATTAATTTAGCAGTCTGATTGGACTGTAAGGTCCATTGCTTGATCAACAGCAGCAGCTCCATCTCCCTGGCGATCAATCTTTTGCTATTCTATATCTGATTTTTCTGCATTAAAATTACATATCAAATTTCAATTTGAATTTTTTAATTGGTCTCTCTTTACGCGTGTCATTTAGTCTTGGTCTCCTTTTATGTATCCTCCTGAAAGTGTTTGGAGATGGACAAAACTTATAGGGTAATTAAAATTCAAAAAAAACACAGGTGCCTTATATATATGGACATCTGCCTTTCCATCTTACTCAACATTCAGTGTTTTTCAAATGATTATCTATTTATTTAGTTATTGATAACTTTGCCTATAGATCATACACAAGATGCAGTCTGTAAAATCTTGGGTTTTTGACCACAAGCTTACTAGCATTGGTTAGTACATTTTTCTTGAGTATCATCTCTATGCATTTACCATAGTGCCTTTAGTTAGTATATACACTTTTACTTATAATGCAAGTGAAATAAGCATGGTTTATTTAATGGGTCATATATGTTTTGTATGATCTCTTTGGGCAGCAGGAATGGAAGCTAAAGATGGGAATTTTCCAACAAGGAAGAGGGGACGTCCTAAAATTGCCTTAACTGAGGAAGTTTTGGAGCAGAGGAGATGGTCGATGCAGAGAGTTAATGCCTCATGGGTCTTGTGCCCCCGGATGAAGGCCTAGAGTAATTGTTGCAATCATTTTTTTTTTTACTCCGAGTTGTCGGTTAAGTAAGGAGATTATATTCCTATGCGAATCCTTTGCACATTCCATTTTTCTTTTGTGATTTTGGCTCTTTACAATCAATCACTTTAATTTCTTTGACCAATTGGTAATTAGACAAGCACATTATTTATCTAATAAACACTTATAATGCTTTTTGCTTTTGTTTCTACATTGAAAATATGCATTGTCATGGTTGCAAATACTATTTTTAAGTAAAGCCAAAAAGATTTGAGATTAAGAAACCTTGGTAGGGCCAACCAAGTGCGTTATCAAAAGTTAATCCTGCCTTATCAAGCAATGCACACCATAAATTATTTTTAGGTAATATAAGGTATTAAGTTGATCACTCTGTCGCTTCAAAATGTATCAACAATGATGGTTTTAGTAGCAACAATGCCAGAATTTCTTTCTTTCATTATTTACTGTTGTGTGTTTTTTAATTTTAAGAAATTAAATTTTGAGTCTTCATACTTTATGCTGGTTAATATAGGTATTATATGAAAATTACTATTGTTCTTGCAGTGGTATTAAAAAATGTTATTGACAAACCATGATCAGCGGATAGCAAGTGAATTAGTAGCACGCCAGAAAAACGACCTTCCCTATCGTAATGACAGAACAGCTCAAATCCAGTGCAATAATTGGAGCAAATGGGGATTGGAAAATTTAGAGTTTCATAAATTTTAATGTACAATATTTGTTGTTTTGAGTAAATTCTACTACCATTACATGCATGAAATTTATTCCCTACAACCATGAATAGTTGTTATCCCAGTTTACTTGGGAATGAATTCTGATTTAGTGATCGGGGCACCGGAAATTTGGTGTGCCTACCAGCCTAATTCCAGCGCTGCAATAATAAGAGAGTATCATATATCCATCCACATACAGTACTAACTACTGAGTCATAACTAAATTATCAGCCACTCTTCTTTGAAGGCTTTCCTCATCATTTTTATGCTGATCTTTAGTTATGTATGCATGATGAAATATAAATAAGCGTGATGGTGCAGAATAGTTCTTTAAAATATCGTTGCAGTGTGCGAGTGTTTTGTACGCCATATACTTACGGTCTTTTTAAATAAATTTTGAACAACCAGCAATACCGAAAGCTATAATATCTTATTCAACTTTGATAGTTACCCTACAATTTTTCAGTTCTAACCACAAATAGATTGAAACAATTTAGTCACGGTGTAGACAAAGTGATAATATTTCATACATCACAGACTTATAATAAAGCTAAGTGAAGTTCTAGAATGCATAATTTTGGCAACTTATGAGGCAATCTTAATTTTTGTTATAATTTAGTTCGGGTGGGGTCGTGCAGAAAATTATAACATTATCCATTGTACTTTTTTTGTTGCTTTACATTCCGGAAGATTCAAGCATTTGTATTAATTAGAAGTTCATATTGTTTTATCGGTTGTTGCCTTCTTGGATCGTTTAACTTACTCTTAGATTGCTTATTGACTAGGTACCTGCAGTCATGGTTCTTAAAGAGATTCAAGCATTACTGGTAGCATACAGTACATCTGCAATAATCACTATTATTATTGAAGACTATGTTACATCTCCAAATGGGCTAACCAAGGTATTTCATGCTGCTGGCTTAAGGCCGTTCTGGTTCCCGGTATTACAAATGCCAAAAAATGGTGGAGATTGGCCCATAATAGATGATATGATCAAGCACAATCAGAGTTTAGTAGTTTTCACTTCAAAATCCAGGAAGGAAGCAGCTAAAGGAATTGATTATGAATGGAGATACTTGGTAGAAAATTAATGTGAGTTTGATGTCCATCATTTCCTTTCTCATTTAGTGATATCTTACAAAGAAACATTACTTCCAAAGAACCTCAGGTAGTATGATGGGTTCTGATCTGCAGATGGTAATGGCGGTATGAAGGGTGGTTTCTGTCCCAATCGTGCAGAATCTCTTCCCATGAACACAACAACAAGGTCACTGGTTCTGATGAACTACTTCCCAGACGGGTAGCACAAGCTTGCAAGGATAAATCTGCTCCTCTGATTAACATGGTGAATACTTGTCACGTACTAGCTGGTAATCGATGGCCTAACTTCATAGTTGTTGATTTTTATAAGGTGCGGTCTAACTTGTATTGTTGAGGACGAGGGACCAACATATCACTGTAATATTGAAAAAATTGTTGTTGGTAATTGGCAGAGGAATGATAGAGGAGGAGCCCCTGCTGCTGTAGATCGGGCGAATGGAGAGCTTATCTATGGATGCCAATCCATTTCAATTTGCAAGGTTTGCAACATTGCATAATTATTAACTAAAGTCTTTTCAGTTTAGAAACGTAGCATAGCTGTGCTTTAAAGATTTTTAAGGAGTGCGAAACTAGCGCAAATATTATGATCAAATATTTTGTATCTCAAAACTATCATGTGCAGGCAAACTCAACTTTCGGAGATTGTACTAATGTACCTGCGCCCCCAACGTCAATGTCTAAAGATACTTCCGGTTCTGCTTATGTGGAATTTAGACCATTTAAATTGCTATGCTTATTTGGGGCACTTATCTTAGCCAGTAAGTTGATTTCATGAGCAGGGATCGGATATCTTCAGTAGTGTTCTTTTTTTGCTAAATTATCTTCAGTAATATTCAGTTTCGCCATTCGGAACTTAGAGCAAATGACACTTGCAGATTAACAGTCATTATATGTTGCATCACAACGCGATATGTAACACACAGTTCTTGACATGACTTGTCATGTGGCTTCTGAAATTTTGTTAATAACATTCCCTATATGGTTAAATTTCCATGACTACTTGCAACCTCATTTTACACCCTTTTTCAAATTTTACAAATTGCAAATAGTGTTTAGCGTTCAAAGATGCAAGAGATATTCATCAAAATCCAGGTATAGGTGTTCACACATATATAGGACCGGATGACTTTATAACTCCTCGAAATTTTTTAACATATACTAGAAAGTGACCCGTGCCTTGCACAGGTTTTCATGCTAGTTATATTATATAAAGGAGAACCCGAGAGAGTTTTTGTTTTATTCAGTGCTATGCTTTCGTTGATCTTCGAACAATTTTATTAATTTTTTGTCTTCTTCGTCTTACAGGTCGAGAACTTAAGATTTTCACACCCCATAAGAGTCAGTAAGGTAACAATTTTGTTCATTATGGGATAAACAATCTAGAATCGCTCGAATCCTATTTATCTATTTTTCTAGAGCTCCTTTATTTTAAATAGTTAAAATCAAAACTTCCTTCTTTGGGCCCTATTTTTTAGATACGAAATCAAAACTTCCTTTTTTAACATTAAAATCTTCGAAATAGAGAAGGTTTTCGAATTTGTAGAAGGGAAGAATATTTCAAATTTATATATTCGAAATAGAAAAGAATTATATTAAGTAAAATAGATGTTCGAATTTATATATTAGAAGAGTTCGATTATCTTGCTCTCCATTTAAGAACTATATAACTCAACTTTTTCCCCAATACAATGCATCCGCATGACTTTTTTTTAGACTTTGTTTTATGAATTTTTTTCTTTTCAATTGTTGAAAGGCAGAGTGTGTAAACTTATAACACTATAACTAACGTAACTCAAACTAAAGGAAAAGATACTTAACCAGAAGACAATCAAGAACAAGAAGTCAAAAGAAATCAACACTAAATGAAGACAAGGTAATTGATACAATTCAACATGTTAACTATGATCAATCCAAGAAGAAATCATTGAGAGAAGTTCAAGTCAAAGTTGTTCATGCCTCAGTGATTTGGAAAGCCAAGAATCAAGATCATAACTATCAGTATCAATAAGACCAATTGATTTCAAGTGAACAAGAAGGAAAGCAAATATTGGAAAGCCACATTACTAATTGGATATGGTAATTTATTCAAGAAGCAAAAACCCTATCAAGACTAGTCACTTATGAACCAGACCGTTGCATCAAGTGTCAGGACATTGATAGCAAGTTTATGTCAGTAATAAAGATCCATATTCAAGAGCTTAGTGAAGAACAAAGAAGACATGAAGATATCACAAGTTCAAGATGTGCATTGAAGTTTCAAGTTGAAGACCAGAATATTTTCTAAGTACTAAATATTCTAGATGACCAAGTAGAAGTTTCTAAGTAGAAGTTCTACTTAGAAATTCGAGATGGCTAAGTAGAAATTCTCAAGTAGAAGTTCTACTTAGAGTGCAGCTTCAACATGACACATGGCATCTTCTGATTGGCAGATTTCCAAGCTTTCAAGATAAGGCAAGATTTATGTGGACATCATTGGGCCACGTACATCTTAGTCTTTGAAGACTACAGGACATAGATTACATGTAGTATAAATAGAAGTACTTGTGTAATGTTTTAGTTAGTGAGCAATTCTTAAGAAAAACACAAGAGAAAAAGAGAGAGTGCATTCACAGAGCTTAGTATCATTCACTTCTCTCTGAACTTCTGTTATACTTTGTAATGAATGTTGTAGCAACCCTTTCAAGTTATATATAAGACATATATTCCTTGAATCTGTGTGTTCATTTATTGCATCGTATTTATTGCTTCTCATATTCGAAAAGTTGTATTCACCCCCCCTCTACAACACATTTGGACCTAACAATTGGTATCAGAGCTATATGTTTAACATACAAAACATAGATCCTTGTGTTGAGTAGAAGAATCGTGAGTTTTCATTTTCTAGATCTACTTTTCATTTTCTTGAAAAGTGTGCCTTAAATCGTTTGTATTGAAAACTCATCTGAAAAATTATTTAAATGCTCCAGGTGTGATTATTTAGCTTGGATGTATTTTAATTAATTTTTGTGAATTAATCTGGGTACTTTCATATTTGGTGTTCTTGAGTGTTCATCAGCTGTTCTTATCAAAGAAGACAACCCAACAACTTTTTGATCTCCTTTTCAAACAGAAAAATAGTAAAAGAATAAAAAGGTGTTTTTGGACTTTGTGATTTGCATTATTCACGGCCGAAAGTGAAACAAAACATATTCATTACCTAGCACGTGGGTTAGGTGGGTAAAGCATTCAAAGTCAAAAGGTGTTAAAGAGATAATATTGTTTATTCAATATTAAAGTAACCTGCAGAAAAATTATTCTAAGGACAAAAGTTCTACATAGAATTTCTACTTGAGATTTTCTACATAGAATTTCGACTTGGACAATTTCTACTTGGTGAATTTCGACTTGAGCAAAATTTCGACTTAGGCAAAAGTTCTACATATAAATTCTACATAGCCTAGTCTTGGGTACTTAGAAACTTTTAGTGACCAGAATTGAGATGGCTCCTAAAAATGCATTCAAGATCCCAATGTTCAACCGAGATCACTATGAAGAATGGGTTTTCAGAATGAGACTATATTTAGAGACTGTTAACCCTGAATATCTGGAAGTCCTTGACAAGGGTAAGTTTGTCCCAATGGTGGTTATTCATGCACATACGGAAGGAGGAGTGGTTATACCACCTCGGTCTGAGCCTAAAAAGGTCTCGGAGTTTTCGGATGCTGACAAGGAACAAATAGCATGTGATACTGCCATACGACAAACCTTGATGGAATCTCTTGATCATGAAATGTTTAATATAGTCAAAGGTCTGACTACAGCGAAGAAGATTTGGGACAAGATAGAAGTTGTCATGGAAGGATCTGCAGAGGTCAGAAGCAACAAGACACTCATACTCAAGATGGAGTATGACACCTTTAGAATAAGGAAGGGAGAAGGCATAACAGATGTCTACCTACGATTCAGTCAGTTGGTATTGGATTTGAATCTGAGAGGTGTAACTCTCCCCATGGTTGAAACTAATACGAGATATCTGAGGAACCAGCCAAAAAGCATTGAACATAGGGTCTACGCAATAAGAGAAACCAGAGATTTGCATACAACTTCTCTGGAAGAATATTATGGAATATTAAAGACCTATGAGCTGGAAACACTTCAAGATCAAGCATGGGACAATGATTCAAAAGGAAAAGAAAGTGCATCAGGATTAGTTGCTGATGAGGAAGAGTCTAAGAAGGCAATGGTTGCAGCAAAGCCTAAATCATCACTTGCACCACATTAAGTTGATAATGATGACGAGTGCGCATCTGATAGTGATGATGACTACTACACCCAAGAAGAGCTGGACAACATGGACGATAGTGTCGTGGCATACATGGCAAGGAAGTTCAGCAACATGAGATTTAGAAAGAGCAACCGACCACAAAGAAATTCTTCATCTTTCTATCGGGCTGCTAAGGGTGGTGGTAGTTCGTCAGGCTACCAAGGTAAAGGCAAGAATACAATTTACAAATCTCCATTGGATTTCAAAATGAAGTTCAAATGCTATAATTGTGGTGAAGCTGGACACTTTGCCTCGGACTGCAAAAAGCCTAAACAGACTTATCCAAAAGAGACATATGAAGCCCTCAAAAGCAAGTATGAAGCACTGGTGAAGGAAAGACATGGAAAACGAGCTTTATTGGTGACAGAAGGAAGAGCTTGGGATGATTCAGATGAGGAAGATGTTACTCATGTAGCAAACTTTGCCCTCATGGCTGAGACATCAGAGGAACCAGAGGTACCAGTTCTGACTCTTAAAGTAGAAATGTCTATTGATGACTATAAGGAACAGAACGGGGCTCTTAGTGAAGAGATCTATATGTTGTGCAAAAGCCTAGACTCTTCTCAAAAGGAACAGAAAACACTTGTTGCCAAATGCAGAATGCTTGAGGCAAAAGTGGAAGAGCTAGAGGCTGCTTGCACTGTAGATACTTCCCTAAGAGACTTTATTACATCTCTGGAACACAAGCTCGTCCTTAAGGAAGAAGTAGAAGCATGTCTTAGGAACAATCTAGCTGAGTTAGAAACTAAATGCGAAGCTTACAAACTAGCTGCTAGTAAAGTGTATGTAGATAATGACACATTTAAAAGGATAACTGGAGTAGGTGTAGGACTTGATTATTCTGACCTTCCTAAGAAAGAAGGAAAGAGACCTATTGACCCTAGTTCCAGTGATCTTAAAAAGGAAACACCTAGCATTCTTAAATCAGCTGTCAAACCTATGTACAAACACCTTGTTCCTAGAATAGAAGAAGAAGAGACTGAATTGATAGCTAGATATGAGATTGAGATGGAAGATCGCCAGAAAGCACAACCTATAACTCCTATCAAACAAGTTAAAATCAATTTTCCTAGAGATGAATCTAGACTAGGATTAGGAGCTAAGGCTGTTAAACAACAAGGAAAGAAAGAAAAAGGTATAAAAGAGGTTAAGGCTGAACGAATAAAGAAAGCATGTTATCATTGTAAATCTACTGAACATCTTTCTTATGCATGCAAAGCTAACATGAATGTTCCTGCTGCACATGCCATGCCTACCACACATACTATGAATAATCTGCATCAGAATCATGCACAGTGTGGTCAACCTAATTGTATGCCATGCACTTTTAATATCATGCAAACTTTTGTGCATTTAATGAATGCATCTAGCCAGTCATGCTCAAATACTGTTGCTAGTTCAAACATCAAGAAAAAGTATGGGAGAGCCAAGACTGTCAGTCCTCCTAAAGTTAGGAGTGACAAACCTTCTCCTAAGACTGACAAATCTGTCAAGTCTGAGAAAGGAAAGGAGATAGTCGAAAGCTCTAGTAATATGAAGAAAAGTGCATCTCCTGTTGTTAAATCTGTTGATTCTCGATCTTATCGAAAAGCCGAACCCAATCAAAGTTGGGTTCCGAAGAATGTCTAACCAATCTGTCATTGCGGGGCGTTAAGCAGAATAGAAATAAAGTCATATGGGTGCTAAACAGTGGAGCATCGAGGCATATGACTGGAAACAAGTCCCTGCTTACAGAGTTGGTTATGAAGGCTGGCCCTTATGTTACCTTTGGAGATGACAACATAGGTGTGACTAAGGGATATGGCAAACTGAAAACTGGCAATGTCATTATTGAAGATATTTCCTATGTTGAGGGACTAAAGCACAATCTGTTGAGTATAAGTCAATTCTGTGACAAAGGTTACGAAATTGTCTTCAACAAGAAAGGTGTATCAATCACTCACATCAAGGAAGGCTCACTAGCTTTGAGAGGAGTTCGAAAGGCAGATCTTTTTGTTGCAGATATGGATTCAGCAAATCAGAATGAGGTCACCTGTTTCTACAGCAAAGCCTCGGATGATGAAAGCTGGTTATGGCACAAGAAGTTATCTCACTTAAACTTCAAAACGATGAATGCTCTCGCGAGGCGAGAACTGGTGAGAGACCTATCTCAAATGGAGTTCGCTCCGAAAGGACTCTGTGAAGCTTGTGAAATGGGAAAGTCGAAGCGAGTATCCATAAAAGCAAAGAAATTTCTAGTATTACTGAGCCTCTACAACTTCTTCATATGGATTTGTTTGGCCCAGTGAATGTCCTATCTTTGTTTAGGAAAAGATATGCTTTGGTAATCGTGGATGACTTCTCCAAGTATACATGGGTATTGTTCGCAATGACGAAAGACGAAGTACCTTTCTTAATCATTGATCATATCACTCAAATTGAGAATATTTCAACACTTACTGTGAAGACGATTAGATCAGACAATGGCACTGAATTCAAAAATGCAGTGCTGAATGACTTCTGTGTATCTAAGGGAATACGTCGTCAGTATTCAGCCCCGAGGACTCCAAAGCAAAATGGAGTAGTTGAAAGGAAGAATAGAACTCTGGTTGAAGCAGCAAGAACTTTGTTGTATGATTCAAAACTTCTTTTGTATTTCTGGGCCGAAGCAGTGAGTACCGCTTGTTACACTCAAAATAGAACCTTGATCATAAAAGATAAAGAAAAGACACCATGTGAATTAATGAACAACAGAAGACCAACAATCAAATACTTTCATGTCTTCGGAGCAAAATGCTATGTGCTTATAGATGATGAAAATCTAGGCAAGTTTGCAGCAAAAGCTCGTGAAGGAATCTTTGTTGGTTACTCTACAGACGTGGTGGCAGCTTATAGAGTGTTCTTAGTGAATGATCGAAAAGTGACTGAAAGTTACAACGTCAGATTCGACGATACCAAACTCTCATCAATTTCAAGAGATTCTAGCGAACCCGAGTCCTTAAAATTTCAGAATCTGGACTTAGAAGATCTTGAAGATGAACCTGAGTTGGTTGTTCCATTAAATGTTCCAAGTGTACATGAAGAACCTGAGTCTAGTGAACAAGCTAATCCTACTAGATCAGGAGAGACTTCTTCAGTACGAACCGGCAACAACTCAGGGGGAGTAAATAGCATCTCAAGGACTACTGTTCAAGGCTCGAGTCGAGTTGACTCTAGTTCTGTAGGAGCTGGCACTAACTCAGGGGGAGTTAGTGAAAATAATCAAAGTGGTCAACACCTCAACTCAGAAAGTCAAGCTGAATCATCAAGACAATTTCCAGGTGAACGGGTATGGAATAGAGACCATTCGTTTGAATTAATTATTGGTGATCCAGATGCTGGTGTGACTACTAGAAGAACTGCAAGAGCTGACATGGCTAATATCTCCTTATATTCTGGGTTCTTATCCAAGCTTGAACCTAAAGAAATAGAAGAAGCTCTTGGCGATGCTGATTGGGTGATTGCAATGCAAGAGGAACTCAATCAGTTTGAAAGGCAGAAAGTTTGGAAACTGGTACCCCGACCAAAGAACATATCCGTAATTGGAGCTAGGTGGGTATTCAGAAATAAACTGGATGAAAACGGACTTGTAACACGAAACAAGGCTCGTTTGGTTGCAAAAGGTTATTCTCAGCGAGAAGGAATTGATTATGATGAAACCTATGCACCAGTTGCAAGACTTGAGGCAGTCAGGATGTTCTTGGCATTTGCAGCACATAAGAACTTCAAAGTTTTCCAGATGGACGTGAAAAGTGCCTTCCTGAACGGAGAGTTAGAAGAAGAAGTGTATCTGGAACAGCCGCCTGGCTTCGTTGATCCAGAACATGCAGATTTTGTGTATCTACTCTTCAAATCTGTCTATGGCCTCAAGCAATCCCCAAGACGATGGTATGAAACCCTATCCTTATTCTTAATTGAAAATGGTTTTGTTAGGGGAGTAATTGATAAAACATTGTTCTATAAAGTTGTGAGAAATGACTTAATACTTGTTCAAGTATATGTGGACGATATTATTTTTGGGTCATCAAATGAGCGCTTGTGCGAGAAATTTGCCAAGCTAATGCAGGAAAAATATGAGATGAGCATGATGGGAGAGCTGTCCTTCTTCCTTGGATTACAGATCAGTCAGAGAAAAGATGGTATCTTTATCTGTCAATCCAAGTACGTCAGAGATTTACTCAAGAAGTATAATCTAGAAGATGCATCAGCAGCTAAGACTCCCATGGCAACAGCCACAAAGCTTGATGAAGACAAATCAGGTAAATCAGTTGACATCACAAGCTATCGAGGCATGATTGGCTCACTCCTCTATTTAACT
The DNA here is from genome assembly GCA_036435485.1 of Saposhnikovia divaricata. NCBI lineage: Eukaryota > Viridiplantae > Streptophyta > Magnoliopsida > Apiales > Apiaceae > Saposhnikovia > Saposhnikovia divaricata. The sequence continues at coordinate 120,524,144 of CM071599.1, read as the reverse complement.
GCAAGTAGACCCGATATAATGTTCGCAACTTGTTTATGTGCAAGGTTCCAAGCGGATCCTAGAGAATCACATCTCGTAGCCGTCAAAAGAATTTTTAGGTATCTCAAGGGCACACCAAATCTAGGTACCCAAGAGATACAGGTTTTAATCTTATTGGCTATTCGGATTCAGACTATGCAGGTTGCAAGATTGATAGGAAAAGCACATCTGGTGCTTGCCAATTTCTTGGCAGAAGATTGGTGTCCTGGCAAAGTAAAAAGCAACATACAGTATCTACTTCTACTGCTGAAGCTGAGTACATTGCTGCTGGAAGCTGTGTAGCTCAAATACTGTGGATGAGGAACCAATTGAAGGATTATGGCATGGAGCACAAGAAAATTCCAATCATGTGTGACAACACAAGTTCCATTGCCATAACCAACAATCCTGTAGATCACTCAAGAACCAAGCATATTGACATCAGGTATCATTTCATAAGAGAACATGTCGAGGAGGGGACTGTGGAGCTACATTTTGTGCCCACAATACAACAAATTGCAGATATATTCACCAAACCTCTTGATGAAGTAACATTCAATAGATTGGTTGGTGAATTGGGAATGCTTAACACAAGTTAGTAAAGCCTTCTATCTGTAAAATCCATGTTTATGTTTGTATGTGCAAGCTACTCAATCATTATGTGCTTAGACTTTAAAATGCCTAATTAATGATTGTTATAGGTTGCATATAGTGTGTTTTTGCATAAATTCCTTGTGTTTTGAGTGTCTTTTATAGCACAAATCTGTGAATTTATGCTTGTTAAATTGCATGATTATAGGGGAAGTTAAATTCATAATATTCTAAATATTGCATGATTTTTATATGAATTTACCTATGAGTTTCATGTAATTAGAGGCCTTAGAATTAAAAAACTTCAAAATTTCGAGTTAGGTTCTATCTCGAAACTCATCTAGAAATTCGACTTGAATTTCGACTTAAGCTGTCAGAGTGAAGTTTTTGAAAAATTCTAAGTCTGGGAAGAATTTCGAGTTGGCTATCTCGAAATTCATCTCGAATTTCGACTTAGAGTTCGAGTTCGAGTTACCAGTGTGCCTAGTTCTATCTTCAAAATATTCGAGATACAGTCTATCTCGAATTTTATCCCAAAAGTTGAGATGAGGTTTCCATTAAGGGAATATTTTGAAAAGAACTGAGAATTAACTTCGAGTTAGTCTATCTCGAAACTCAACTCGAATTTCGACTTGATGTTCGAGATAGAGTTCTCAGTTAAGCTAAAGGGAACTTTTCGAGTTACACTCCTAACTCGAAACATATCTTGAATTACCCTGTACTTTTTGCTTCAAGGGGGTATTTTGGAAAGAATTTGAGATTAACTTCGTGTTAGTCTATCTCGAAAATCAACTCGAATTTCGACTTGATGTTCGAGATAGAGTTCTTAGTCTATCTCGAAACTCAACTCGAATTTCGACTTGATGTTCGAGATAGACTTCTAACTCGAAAAGTATCTTGAATTTCTCTGTTTTTCTTAAGGGGAATTTTCCAAGTTTACTATAAATCAATATTGTTCAAGATAGGTTTTCCCTATAGTTTTTGCTGTAAAATTGGTTAAAGTGCTTATTTGTGCTTAATTGTTCGAGTTAACCTCTATCTCGAACTTTATCTCGAAGTTCGACTTGATGTTCGAGATAGAGATGTTCGAGATAGAGTTCGACTTAGATGTTCCCTGTATGGACTTGGTAATTTTCACTCTTTTTAACAGGGACATTTTTGTCATTTCACATTCATCTATATATACATCTCTAACTCGATGCCTAATTCACTTTACCTAATTTCATTTTCACAGCAGCCGTTTCACAAAAACAGTGCGATTTCACAGACTTCATACAATTAACCCGTGTTTTTGTGATTAAACTCATACTAATCACGAATTACTGCCAAATTTTTGACTGTTAATCACTGTGTTATCATTAATCATTGTGATACTGTGTTTTGTAACCGCATATACACGCGCGTATACATACACACAAACATCAAGTTTTGTGTATCTGTTCAAAACACGAATTCATATTCTCCACATATACACACGATTTCACTGATAAACACACGAATATTCATCTTTGTTGAATATTCAGATCTAGTAATTGGCAACTGTTCATATTCCGTAGTTTAACTTTTCAGATTGTCTTTTGATATTCTCAAAAAATTAAAAGGAATAAAACTGATTAATTCGTAAATTATTTGTTTTTCTCTATTAAAATAAAAAATTCACATCTTTCAAAGACAAACATTTAATTAAAATGGCTCACCAATTTTCACTTGCTAAAAACAATTTTTATAATATTTCTACGGAAATTGGTGATCAACTCCCGCGGTTTAAGTTTTGGATACGATTTCTTAATTTGTACTCCAAAGCTAGCCATGCTTTTACTGCTAAACCTACACTAGTGCATGATGCTTTACAGCAATTATGGACTAGTGCGGTTACTTTTGGGAGCAAATCAACCCCCTTCGGTTTCAGGTTTACCTTAGCGGGTCAGGAATATGAGGTGACCGAAGAAATTGTCAACAGGGTTCTGGGATTTCCAATTAAAGATGCCTATGATCCAGAACCTACTGCTGTAGAACGCCTCAGATTCTTTGAAGAAATTGGATGTTATCCTCCAAAAGGCCCAATCACGGGAAGTATCCAAAAACAATTCTTCCATGTGGAATGGAATTACTTTTTCGAGGCCATCACAAGATGTTTTCGGGCACGCGAAAAAGACTTTCATCAAATTCCAATTCCAATGCAAACCTTTGCAGTTGCCCTAGCAAGAGAACTGGATATAAATTATGGACGCATCGTTCTCTCTGAGATAGTGGCCTCAATGGGATCTCTTGCAAGCAGAGACCTCACTACAGCTGATGTTGTCTGCTGGTTTCCTCGGTTCCTTCAAATGCTGATCAATGACTTAATACCGAAGGATGCTCTTGCTGTTAGACAGGGATTTGCCAGAAGCCCAACATCTGCATCGCTAGGGATGGGCACTAAGTCACTTTCAACCATTGCTAATCAGGATAAACATCAAGGTAAACCGATGTCAATTCCTGAAAATATACAAATGTGGCTTAGATATGATGCAGGAGTTACCAATTTGGAGGCATCATCACAAGTTTCATCACATGCTCAAAATCCATCTATTCATGCTGAGGCATTTGATGAGATTCCGGATGAGGAAAGCGATGATGCACAAGGTAATCAATCAGGTAATCTCTCCCTGCATACTATTCATTCCTCCTCTTATGTATCTGATTCCGCGACCCAAGAGACTGCTAAACCGCAGGATCTATCCCAGGGTGAGAGCTACATTTCTGAGTCCAATACACATTCTTATTCTCTTTCACCCTTGTTAACGGAAGTCAGAAAGCCAGCACGTGTATATGTAGAAACTGATGAGGAGAATGAAACCGAAGAGCAGCAACTTATTCGAAAGAAAGCCAAACTTTTCCACGCTGCTACTTCACAACCACAGTCAAACCCTAGTGTGTCACACGCAACCACTCCACCTCACGAGAGTGGTTCTCCCTTTAAACAGTCTACACATAGGGATTTTGATGACAGTTTTATACCTTTTGAAGATCCTGTTGCTTCAAAAGGACATGGAGTTTTAACAACTTCAGCCGTACCTTCACCGGTACGTACTGATGCTGCAAAGAGGATCGGTTCTGATGTCGTACAAGGACACTTTGCAGCCGCTCAGCCTGAGATTCCAACTCAGGACATAACAGACTTAGATCCCATAACTTCCAATTATTTTGTTTATCAAATTTCTGCAGGTACTGCTTCACATTTCGGATCAATAATTGAAGACATACACGAGCGTGAGACAGGGAGTGTGTGTGAGAGGTTAGGGAGAGAGGGACCTTCATTTCCAAGGCCCGAAACCGAGCGCCAAATACCAACAGAACGAGTATTAGAGCGAGGTCACCTAAACCAAACACCGTCCCTTAACATTGGAAATCTTGATACGCGTATGGCTTCTATGGAAAATCAGATGAGGCAGTTCGGACAGACGATGGGGCAGTTCGGGATGAACATTGGAAACAACCAAAGGGCTCTAGACGACTACGCAGCAAGAATGGCAAGTCAAGCTACAGCTTTTGATGATTTGACAAATAAGGTCAATGACTTGGGCCATGCTGGTGGTGTCTTAGGAAGCACTCTCAATGAGAGGATGGGGGCATTGGAGTCTACAATGCATACAATGGCTGTGGAGATCAGCAGAATGATGTTCGCAGTCAGGAGTTTTGTGCCCCCGGAGTGTTTCGAGTCGCAACAACCTCCCCCCGATGCTGGTGCAGGTGGTGCAGGTGGTGCTAGTGGAGCGGGAGCCTCTGGTTCTGGTTTTGGAGGTTCTTATGCAGCTGGTGGATCTGAAGACCAAGGTGGAGCTCAGGATAACTCACCTAAGGGGGAGAGTGGAAAGGAGACGAGACAGCAGGCAGTTCACATCGAAGAAATTGAAGAACCCGCTGATCTTGTCAAGGAACCAGAAGTTGAGCCGTCTGTTGATGAAGAGGCTCTTAGGATGAGAAAGGGTAAGGCAGTAATGGAACCAGAAGTTGAGCCGTCTGTTGATGAACCATTTATTGACCTGAGTCATCAGGAAACAGTACAGGAGGTACTTGACTCAGATTCTGACATGGAAGACGTACCGTTGGCACACGCTATAAAAAGATCTTTGAAGGAACAAGGTGGAGGTGCTGGGATGTCTTCCGGAATGCCTGAAGAATTTCCTGTTGATGAGGAAACCCTTAAAGCTCAACAGTTAGCCTTGGAACAAGCTCAGTTCTATAAAATGAAGATGATGCAAGAACATGCTGCGTTCCTAGAAAAGAAGGTGGAGCTACAAGGGAAGCAGTATGATCATGAGCTTGCAAGGCTAGCTGATCCTCAAGTTGATCTGGACAAACGAAGGATAGGGCAGAAATGGGATGAAGCAAGGAAGATAATGATGGGACCCTGTGCGAAAGGAGTTCATAACAAGGATGCAGATGATCTGTTCTACAACTTGAATTTGCAGAATCCAATGACTGGGGACTATATAAATGCTTTGAAGAGATTAATTTCTAAAGTCAGGGTTGGATACAATGCAAATCTTAAGGAGTGGCAGGTTATCTTGTCTTTGGTAGAAGGAGTCCCAACATCTTTCCTATATGTGGATGACCAATTCATAACGAGAAGATCTGCGTCAGAGTTGTTCTTGCTAGCGACAAAAATTCAATACTCTCATTCTGAGGAGCTAAGCATTCTGTATAGAGATCAGTTAATGCAGCTAGCAGAGGACAAGGGTCTAGAATTCTCAGCATATCCAAATTTTTTCCGGATGGTAGTTGACGGAAAGATGAAGAGGGTTAGCATGGAGGAAAATGATCTAATGGAGTTTTCAGTGGAATCTCTCAAAGCTGTATGTAGACAAATGATGAGTAAGGGATTCGCTTCTGAGCTTAAAGATAAATCCGTGAAGATCATTGAAAGAGTTATATTCAAGAAGAGCAATGAGGTGTGGAAGTGTGATGTCATTGCTCCAAACCCTCTTGATAATGTGAAGATTGAGCCGGAGCTGATGGAGAAGAAATGGAATATTCTTCAAGCAATGAAGAATGTAGATGAAGCTCTGACTCTTCCTTCTGGAGCACTAGAACAAGGAGAAATAAGGGAGGCTATTGGTGTTCCAGGAAGTGATAGTGTATACTGGATACATGCTTATGTTGAAGATACAGCCGATGCCTTAGTTTTCATAGATGCAGACCAGAATCAAACAATCTTGCATATGAGTAGACAATGGCTGCTACGGACTCAAGATGCTGCATTTCTGGAGAGAGTATTATATGTATTTAAATGGGGCGAAGTGGAAGATAAGTTTGTGCAAGAAAAGCAGAGACTCATGAGTTACCTGTCTGAAATAGTGGTGGAAAAGAAGCGAATGGAGCGAGATGCGGCCAGTGTCCACAATACTGACCGTGTCAAGGGCTACCCCGAGATGATCTATTGTCAGTTTAAATATGATAAATCTCACTGGAAACCTCAGCTCATCATGAAGAACTTTGAGGATATTCCAAAGATCAGGACTACTCAGGAGGTGGACAAACTCAGAAGGCTTTTCAAACATCCTTATCCAGAGCCCAAGAACCCTCTAGAAATGGAAGCTGTAAGTCTGTTGAATGCCAGGTGGAAGCAGCTTAAAGATCCAGTGTACAAGAAAGAACAGCAGCAGAAGGAGAAGCGCAAAAGGCAGAAAGAAGAGAGAGACCAAGCTGCTGAAGCTAGAAAGAGGAAACGGAATTAGGGTTAAAGGTCAGAGTGGTGTGAACTTGAAGTTGGAAAAACTTCATGTCTTTCGGTTGCTTTAGCTCACTTGAGGGAAATTCACCTTAGAGTGAATCCAATAAGGTGATACAAGTTTGACTAAAAGGTATGAAATAATCCAGGTGATAGGAATCACTCAAATGATCTTTAATTCGAAGTTCGAATTCTGTTTCTAGTTTAAGTTCTTTGTATTGTTTTCATGTAAATTTCAATTGTAAATTATTCAAGACTGTAATGTTAATTATCTTTTCTCGTCTCATTGTTTAGTTGAGTTATCCTTCATTAATTTGAATGTCATTGTTAGACAATCAAATTGGGGGAGATTGAAAGGCAGAGTGTGTAAACTTGTAACACTATAACTAACGTAACTCAAACTAAAGGAAAAGATACTTAACCAGAAGACAATCAAGAACAAGAAGTCACAAGAAATCAACACTAAATGAAGACAAGGTAATTGATACAATTCAACATGTTAACTATGATCAATCCAAGAAGAAATCATTGAGAGAAGTTCAAGTCAAAGTTGTTCATGCCTCAGTGATTTGGAAAGCCAAGAATCAAGATCATAACTATCAGTATCAATAAGACCAATTGATTTCAAGTGAACAAGAAGGAAAGCAAATATTGGAAAGCCACATTACTAATTGGATATGGTAATTTATTCAAGAAGCAAAAACCCTATCAAGACTAGTCACTTATGAACCAGACCGTTGCATCAAGTGTCAGGACATTGATAGCAAGTTTATGTCAGTAATAAAGATCCATATTCAAGAGCTTAGTGAAGAACAAAGAAGACATGAAGATATTACAAGTTCAAGATGTGCATTGAAGTTTCAAGTTGAAGACCAGAATATTTTCTAAGTACTAAATATTCTAGATAGCCAAGTAGAAGTTTCTAAGTAGAAGTTCTACTTAGAAATTCGAGATGGCTAAGTAGAAATTCTCAAGTAGAAGTTCTACTTAGAGTGCAGCTTCAACATGACACATGGCATCTTCTGATTGGCAGATTTCCAAGCTTTCAAGATAAGGCAAGATTTATGTGGACATCATTGGGCCACGTACATCTTAGTCTTTGAAGACTACAGGACATAGATTACATGTAGTATAAATAGAAGTACTTGTGTAATGTTTTAGTTAGTGAGCAATTCTTAAGAAAAACACAAGAGAAAAAGAGAGAGTGCATTCACAGAGCTTAGTATCATTCACTTCTCTCTGAACTTCTGTTATACTTTGTAATGAATGTTGTAGCAACCCTTTCAAGTTATATATAAGACATATATTCCTTGAATCTGTGTGTTCATTTATTGCATCGTATTTATTGCTTCTCATATTCGAAAAGTTGTATTCACCCCCCCTCTACAACACATTTGGACCTAACAATTGATCAGTTTATGAATTTTACAATTATTCTTAGTTTTAATATTGCGTAGATTTTTGATTATGCAGGAAGCTTAACATGGACCAAGATTCTGTTGTATTGTAAATAAGATGGATGTATTCTGATGATTTGCACTACACGTATTACCAAATTGATCGGTTTCATGAAGTTCTGCTACAGGTTATTGCTTCATAATTTATACCATTAATTTATTTAGTGTATGTTTCAAAAATATCTTCAATTTAATTTAAATTTATTTAAATTTATGATTTATCAACTGAGCATGGTAAGTGTAGGCAGCATCCTGGGAATTTGATTGGTCATGTTTGGCAATTAGCTTTTAGCGAATTGAGTTAGTTATTTAACTAGCGGATCGAGTTAGTTATTTTAAGTTATTAATTAAATTTAATTTGGTCAGCCACAATTTATCTTAAATTTTGTTGGTGGATGATCGAACAAATAATGCAAGTGCTCTGTGTAGCGGTGTAGCTTTTTTGGTGGAGTTTTGAAATCACTCGAAAGCTATTCATTTAATTTTTTAAATTGTTTCAATTTTCAAACATAAAATATGTAATTATGAAAATAATTGATGTTATTAAAGGCAACTCTCTCGGTTCTAAATTATATTATAGTTAGGAGATAAAAAAGCAAGTTCTAACTTTTTTTAACATCACTAAAGAAAATTTTACCGGCATGCAAACCGAAATCAAAACTAAACAGAATTTTAGTAGTTAAATTTTTATTATTATATACGCTTAGTATTTTTATAATATATACAACGGACGTCGGCCTAAAAAATTGTGAGGCAAAATCGGTAAATCAAAATCAAAGATCATTTTAGTATTAATTTTTTTATTATTATGTACACTTAGTATTTTTATAATACATTCAAACGGATGTCAGCCTAAAATAATAAATTCTTAGTAGGGAAATCGGCTAGGTTGGGCTCATTGATAACCCGAGTAAATAAGTTCGAGGGGACTTTGTGCCTAGCAACCTAAGGTCCTTTCTAATATGGGATTGTTGACCTAAATCTCACTAAATGGGTATTGATGCAAAAGTCTTTTGGGACCTCAACCATTGCCCGGTCGGTCTAACTACTAAGAACGTGAAATTTGGCTAAAACCTTGTTTTAATAGAGATTGGGTCAGTTCAATATTGGTTGAAAAAGAGAAAATGTTCGTATGCATTTATCCATCAAAGGCATTAAATTCACTACACCTTGAGATTTTTTGTAAATTTTTAGAGTCTAATCATGTGGATTGTGGGAACCTATAACTTGGCTATTATTAGAATAATCTTTAAGACATGTATTTTTCTACAAAATTGTTTTGTTAACACCAGTGAAAGCTAGAGTGAAAGAGGAAAGTTGGATACTTGCTGACTTATCTCAAAGATTTTATGGGTATATCTTCTATAAACCCTTAGGAGACAACACTCCTCTTGTAGAGATCGTCTATGAGTTTAACGGGTTGGTAAACCTAAAATTACCCTTGATTCCTACGACAGCGAGTATAGGTTTTCCATTCAGCATTTTTCTTTTTGTTTTACTCGAGGACGAGCAAAAGATAGGTATGGGGGCATTTGATAAGTGCATATTTTTATTACCTATTTGCTGCTTGAACTCGTATTTTAATAAATTATTTTGTTGCATTTCAGGAAATTCAAGAAAAATGAAAAAATGTCAAAATAAAGAAATAAAGAGCCAAGAAGGGAAAAAGAAGAAGAAAAAGGACTTAAATAAAAAAGGAAAAAAAAAAGAGAGAATTAGGAGCTTGGAGCAAAAAGGAATATTTCAAACACACCCCCTTCCCCTTTAAAGTCACATCCTGTTGTAATAAATATGATTTGTGATTGTCAAAGGCTGCCACCAGACACCATAATTGATGGTAGAAAAACTACAGCTTGATTGATAGATTGTCAATGTAAGCATGTGAAAGCTATGACTGAAGGATGAAGGCTGGCCTATAAATAAGACAATCCCTCATCATTCACAGAGGCACTTTTTTTTATGAATACTAGTTGTAATCATTTTCTGTCTTCTCTTCATTTAGGAGCTATTATCAGTAGGCTTTATTAGTTGGTTTACACACAAAAAAAAAAGCACCCCGTTGCTTTTCTTTAAACTTTCTATAATATCAATTGCCACATTATACGTTGATTCCTTAGTTTGCTAATCTTCTTATATTTTTATTAGTTTGCCGACTGCCTTTACTTCTTGTCTTATTATTTTAATTTTAATTGCTCTCCAATTTTCATTTTCTTGGTAGTTAAAATTTAATTTTGATATTCTTTATTTACATTGCTTGTTTGTAATCTATGACCCCTTCTTCTTTAAACCCATTTCTATTTTAGCCCATATTATATGCTTTCTTTTGTTTGTCCAGTTTCTCGATATTAATCCATGCTTTTAATTCACCTTTTGTATTAGTTCCCTCATTGATTAATTATTAGTTCATTAATGTAGCTCTTGTCTTTGCCTTTAATTAGTCTTTAGTTTTATTTAATATTAAAATGGCATGTTACTTACACCCGTATGGTTTTGTTTAGTTCATTTAGTGTAATTGTGATACTTAGTTAATCGGCCTGTTTTCATTTCTAGCCCAACTTCTTTTCTTGTATTTTCTTTTTAGTTTTGTGCTCCTAGCCAAAATGGAATTTTAATCCTTGTTTAAACTAGCTTCTGGCCCATTTTCTAATCTCTGGCCCAATTCTTTACTTTTATTCTTTTAGACAAACACCTGCATTCATTTTAGATTCTTAGTTTTCGTTTGTTTATTAAATATTAGAAATAACCTTGCATGCATACTTGTTTATATAACTTTATATTAGTTTATATCAATTATTTAGTTTACTCGTACTTAATTATTAATTCATGTTTTTAGCGTTTTTATTTTACTTTGTTTATTTGTCAATTATGTGTAGCTAAATCTTTTGCCCTAGGATGAAGATGAAGTAAATTCAATTATTCTTGATTTCTCCTGGTTTCTATTAATTAATTCTCAAGTTTTCTTGGTACTTAATTGTTCAATTGACAAAGTGATTTTGATATATTATTGTTACCAGATTTATTTTTCATAGCCTATGCTTGCTCTTTGAAGTTTTGATAGGTTATTGTTAGATAACTAGTTTCATAGTATATGCTTGTCTCGTTGATTGATATATCTTATTTGTGAAGAAAAGAGAATTGATTTTAGGGCGAGTTGATATTAATTTTGATTGATTGACGGATTCGAATTCCTATGTTTTTCGTATTATTTGATAATCTTTGCTAATTAGGTTAATTAATGCTCATCTCAAAAGTTAATTATCTAATTCGCCTAAATTAAGAGTTAAGGAGTCGCGAAAATTACATATTCTCTGTTGATCGAATCACAAATATTAAAATGATGATCGTGCGCTTGCGATTTTATTTGTCATATTTTTAGCACATCAGGTGACAGCCTAAAAAATCTTGAGACAAAATCGGTATAGAAAATATATGAATAATTTATTTTATTATCTGTGTATGTTTAATTTATACAATATTGTGTTCACCGATTTATATTGATATTACAGAAATATTTTTGTCGATTTGTTTCTTAAAAGATCTTTATTTTTTTTATTTTTAAAAAAAATTATAAGCCCGCCGCGAAGCCCGGCTTAGTCGACTATCTATCTATCTATTATTATATATATATATATATATATATATTATACACACACACACACACACACACACACACACACACACACACACACACACACACACACATATATATATATATATATATATATATATATATATATATATATATATAAAGGAAAATCCCCAAGAGCTCTAGAATCGCTCGAATCCTATTTATCTATTTTTCTAGAGCTCTTCTATTTTAAATAATTAAAATCAAAATTTCCTTCTTTAGTTCCTATTTTTTAGAAAAGAAATCAAAACTTCCTTTTTTAACATCAGAACTAAAATCTTCGAAATAGAAAAGGTTTTCGAATTTGTAGTGAAGAAGAAGTAAAATTTATATATTCAAAATAGAAAAAAAATACATTAATTATATTTCAGAACTTCCTTTTTTTAATACTAACATCTTCGAAATAGAAAAAGATTTTTGAATTTGTATGGAGCTCTAGAATCGCTCGGATCCTATTTATCTATTTTTCTAGAGCTCCTCTATTTTAAATAATAAAATCAAAACTTCCTTCTTTAGGTCCTATTATTTAGAAAAGAAATCAAAACTTCCTTATTTAACATCAGCACTAAAATCTTCGAAATATAAAAGGTTTTCGAATTTGTAGGGAAGAAGAAGTCAAATTTATATATTTAAAATAGAAAAAAAAATATTAATTATATTTCAAAGCTTCCTTTTTTTTTTAATATTAACATCTTCGAAATAGAAAAAGTTTTTGAATTTGTATGGAGCTCTAGAATCGCTCGGATCCTATTTATCTATTTTTCTAGAACTCCTCTATTTTAAATAATAAAATCAAAACTTCCTTGTTTAGGCCCTATTTTTTAGAAAAGAAATCAAAACTTCCTTTTTTAACATCGGCATTAAAATCTTCGAAATAGAAAAGGTTTTCGAATTTGCAGGGAAGAAGAAGTCAAATTTATATATTCAAAATAGAAAAATTATACTCCCTCTGTCCCGGTTTGTAAGAGCCGGTCAAAATCTCACAAATTTTAAGAAAAGTTTCTTTGACTTGCTAGGTGGCTCATTCTGGATGGCTCTTCACTGGCCGTTGCACATGATTGCTCGGTGGAAGATTAAACAAAACTAAAAGTAAAGTAAAGTAAGTAGAAAAGTAGTGAAAAGTAAAGATATAGTATTTGTTTAGTAAAATTAGTGGGTGTAATAGTGAAAAGTAGTGTTCAAAAATAGTAAGTTTAGTAGGTTCATTCTTTTTGGGACGTCCCAAAAAGGAATAAGTGTCATATAAAATGGGACGGAGGGAGTATTAATTATATTTCAGAACTTCCTTTTTTTAATATTAACATCTTCGAAATAGAAAAGGTTTCTAAATTTGTATGGAAGAAGAATTCGAATTTACATATTTGAAATAGAAAAGAAATTTTATATTCTTTGTTAACTCGAAAAACTTGTAGAAGGGGGGTTGAATACAAGTTATGTAATCGTGTCTGATTTTTACTTGATTAGATAAACAAGAACAAACGAATAAATCAAACTGTTTGTATTAATAAAATCAAATACAAACTCTACCAAAGGTGTACAATACCTTTAGCAGCTGCTCTCAATACAAATCTCTCTCTATTTGTTCACTCGTATACTCACGATGATCACAAATCTCACACACATTAAAATGTTATAGAGAGAGTATTTATAATGCTACCTATCAACTAATAACAGAAGGTAATGATTAATACATGGTAATGTTCTGCCGTCTAGTTGATAGTTTCCACTGATAGTCGATTCCTTTCTTCATGCACACTTCTTTCCATTTTGTGAATATCAGATGCTATAGAATAGCACTTTCCAATTCTGCACTTCAGTCAAGGTCTGTCATAGTCCCTGGAAACTCATAGTCCGTGACTCTAGTCTCTGATCAAGTGCTATTCACAGTTTCTGCAGTCTTGAAGAACTGATATCTCCTTAATCAAATCCTAAACCCTTTATAAGATCAGGGTATTACAAGAAGTGTTATTTCATTCTATTCAACACATCACAACTCATGAATTTATTCCTAACAATCTCCCCCTATTTATGCTTTATAACATGAAGCATAAATCTGAGTTGTTGATGTCAAAACCTCTAACAATGCAACTAGAATAGAATATTCATGAATATAATATTTACATGAAGTTAAGTCACATAAGTACCTCAATTACTCAATCTGCCTTAATTCTTCTGAACTGTGAATTTTCTTTGAGAAATTCTTCAAGCAAAGCATCTTCAGTTTTGGCTAAGACTTCACCAACACTCTGTTTCAGATCTAACTTGTCATCATTATCAGTAATGATTTGATAATGCAGAGCTCTTAACTTGTATGGCCTGTATCTGAAGTGATTAAGATTTTCAATAGAAATAGAATCATACTTCCCTTCCATAGCTTGATAAAAGACAAAAGATCCCCCATCATCAACACTGATCTTTAATGACTTATACTCAATCTCTTTGTCTTTACCATCATCATCAACATAATGTAGCTTGAAAAGTGGTACATTCTCCTTCTTTGCTCCATACAATCTCTTCAACAATTTATCAATTTCACCAGTCCAGTGCATAAGTGATGCATTATAGTTCTGAGTAACTTCAGCATTTTTGTGTAACAAGAATCGAACATATGATAACTCTTCTTCTTTCTTGTGATATAAGAACGTAGACAAATCCATCCACCTCACTCTACCATCAGATAAGAAGTATACAAGAAAAACTTATGTTTCTTCTTTATCAACCATTCCTCTTCTTCTATCATATTCTTGATATGTCTTCACTCTCTGAACAAGCTGTGCAGAAATCAACTTATTAAGATGTCTTTGAGTCATCTTTTCACCAAACTCGTCCAAGAGTGAATGAGGATCAGCCTGTAGCTTTGTAACATCTGTGTTATTCTTTCCAATCTCACTATGACCAAGTCCAGTCCTTTTTCTAGAAATTAGAGATTGTAAATTTTGACTCATAGTCCAGTAAGATGGTTCCTTTGAACTTGAATGAACTTGCTTCTCAACACCAGGAGTAGTAGATTGAACATCTTGTGATTTCATCACTTCCTCCTATGTAAATCCTACATTCTTCAAATTTATAGTAGTCCCTGACACTACATCTTTTACACCTTGTTCCTGTAGAAGAATTGATGCAGTATCTGGTACTTGAAGAGTTTTAGCTTTCTTTGTTACAGACTCTGACTGTCCAGAAACTTGCTTGTCTTTGGATCTCGACTGAGTAGATCTACCAGTATCAGTGCCTGTACCAACTTTACTTTTTCCTCTCCCAACATTCTAACCACCACTACCACCACCATCACCCTTATCTCTTCTATTAGACTTGTCTTCAGAAGCATCAGCCTTGCAAGTATCTCTGATGACTATTCCTTTTTGTTTCCTTTTAATTGTTTTTATCTCCCCCTTTTTGACAACAACAACATGTACTCCAAGAGTTTCAGTGAGAGAACAAATAAGATTCATCAAAACAGCCTGATTTTCCATGATAGTGACATGGTTATCCTCTAATATCTGAAGCCGATGTTGAACATCTGTTTGAGTTTGTTGAACACCTTCAATAAGTGTCTTTTGCTTATAAAGATTGACTTCAATGTCGGAAGATACAAATTTCATAGAACCATTTGTAGCTTGAATTGCAGTATCAATACATGCAACTTGAGTAGCAAGAGCTTGAACAGACTGATTTACAGAAGAAAGATCAGCATCCGAAATTTTATGAGAATCAACAAGAAACTCACTTTGATAACTGAATTCAGCAATTCCCTTAGCATGAGCTAATGCTGTAGGATCTGATACTTCATCTGGATAGATTCCATACTTGTTAAAGAATTCCAGTTTGTCCTTGACTCTAGTTCTCTCAATTTTACGAATTTGTCTGATAAGTGTGAAAGAGTCAGGATCAGTAACAAATTGACTATGAGCAACTTCAGTAGGAAAATCTTGATCCCAATAAGTAAATGTCTCATTTTCTTCAGATTCAGCATCAGAATGAGTAGAAGTAGTATCATCAATCTGATTGTTGAAATCAAGATTCAAAGGTGTAGCTTTCTCAAGAGCATGTTCTCTGTCATTTGCTTGAAATGGCTGAATAAATGTGAAATTCAGAGAATCAAGACCCAGATCATGAGCTTCTACTAGATTAGTAGGCCACAGTTGATCAAAATAACCAAAGGAAGGGTCTTTAACCTTTGCAGATGATGTTGCCTGTGAATCAAGAACTACAGATGTAGAATAATATTCAAGTAAAGGTACTTGAGTAGAATAACTTACAGCTGAAACTGGAGTATTTGAAACTGAAGTAAAAGGTACTATTGCCAAATTTCCAACAGTACTCACATCCTGACTTCACCATTATCCTGTGTATTAATAGTTAGAGAATCTGACTCCTCCATAGAGTGATCAGCTTCTACAAATGTCTCAATCCTAGCTAAGATTGGTAACACATTTAGAGGGACACTAGGATCATGAGGTAAATCTTCTGGCACATTCTGAGAAAGTGACTCCCTTAGCCTATGTCCTCTTCGATTGATAGCACCTACAACCTTTGTTGATATTGCTGTGCTCTAACTTCAGGCTTTGAATTTTGCTTGGCTAAGTCCTGTTTATTATACATCTTTATGAAAGAATAAGTACCAGCATCCATACCAAGATTTTCAGACCAAGATTCGGGAAATACTTGATCGTAGAAATCAAAAGATTTTATCCTAGTTTTCTCTCCCTCACTATGGAGTTGATCATCCACACCCTCATTCTCACTTTGACTTAATAAAGCCAACGCTCTTTCTACCTCTCCTTTTGCCTGGTCAGGAGCCAGCCTCTCAATTTGTGGATCTATGTCCATCTTTTCAAGTGTATCACTCAAATTTGGATAAGTGCTCTCATGACCTACAGAAAAATAGGGGTTAGGAGAAGTTATTATACCTGAACTCACATGGATAGAGGGTTCCTCATATGGCAAGGGGCTTGAGGATTTCTCCATGGAGTGAGCTGCTACAGTCTCTGAACCCTCACAAACATCTACTGTCTTTTCAGAGACTACAGGCTCCAGTATACCATTTTCAGGGTCTACACTAGACTCTGATGTCTTCAGTAAAACTTCATTAGACACCATAGTTAGTATGTCACCGTCTTTAAGTGTTGTTTGCTGAGACTCACCCTCAAGGTGGATAGACTCTGACTGAACAATATTTGTTTGATCTTCACGAAAATCAATCCAAGTCATTCCACCCATATCATAGGGTATCTCAATTGCAGTTTCAGCCATCACAGAAGACCTTTCAGCATCAGCTATCACAATTCCTAAGTCATCCAATCTTTGACTATATGGTTCTTGAGTTGCAGTGACTGTGATCTGATCTATCCTACTATCCACCACTGGTGCAATAGTATCTTCTGTTGACTGCATTCCACTATCTACTACCTCCTTTTGTTCACCTTGAGCTGGAGCATCTTCAACAATGAAATCCCTGTGAAACAAGTACGTGTGAAGTGACTGAAGTGCACCATGCTTAGAAAGTCCAAACTTCTTTCTCAATTCTCCTCTGATTGATTGATAGAAATACATCCTCATAAGATCAAGTCTTTGACATAGAATTCCATATTCTTGAGGATGAGAAAGTTTGGGTACTCTCTCAATCAGAAAGTCTAGAACAGGCCTGGAAAGCTTGACTTTGATAGAAATAAGCTTCATAGACATTCTGTATGTCAAAGTGGTTTCCCAACTTGAATCAATATCAAGGCCTCTTTTGTCAGATTCTGACTTGGATACAGCTTTATGCTTAGAGACCTGCAAAATGTTAGTGTAGGTGATAATTGAATCTTTCTCCTTGTTCTCCTGGTATAGTGAGCAACAGATTTATCTTGAGAAGACTCAAGAGGTTCTGACTCAGTGGTGATCTTGGGTTGAGATCTTTTTTCAATAGACACAGCCTTTTGAGATACTGTACCTAGTAACTGTTTTCCCTTTTTAAGAACTACAGTCTTTTGGGAGACTGCAGCCTGACTGTGACTAGGTCCTTCACCTAGCTTAGAAAGTTGAATTGCAGCCTTCAATTCTTATCTCTCAGCAAGCGGTATATCATTATCTTCACTACTAGAACTACTAGAAATAGGGGCTACATATCTTCTCTTCTTTACAACTGATGCCTTTTGAGAAACACCAGAGGTTGGTTTCTTTGAAACAATAGGTTGTGGATCAAAATTTGGTTCTTGAATTGTTTCAGAGACTGTGATGTCTTGGGTTACTTGGGTAGACACAGGGGGGTCCTCTTCCAATTGAGGTTCCTGAATCATTTCACCACCAAAGAAAGAAGAATTATAGGAAGTAGGAAGATGAGTTCTTAGAAATACCTGAACATGATTTGGATAATGCATTGCAGGTAATTTCTCTGAATTCTTCTCACTGTCCTTCTTTGTGATATCAGAGAAAATTCTCTTTTGCTGTATATAAGAAGGAACACAATGTTGTCTACCAAACCTGGTGTTAGCATTAGGAATAAAATGGTTGATAAATAATTGCATAAATCTATGATAATAAACTATATTCCTTCCATTTTTATTAGGACCAAGTTTGATACTCATCTGATTCAATAAAATGTGACCAATGTTAATTACTCTGTTATAAAGCAAACTATATCCAATGTGAGAAGTAACAGAAGTAATTTGTTCAAAAGAACTACATTTACCAGTAAAGCATTTGGCTAATTGATCAAAAAAGAAAGACCATTTTTTTCTAAGAAAAGGTCTCCTTAACTGGCTCATATTATCTAAAGGTCCACCATATCCTAGTGAAGATAACATAGTTCTAATATCATCATCAGATGGTTCACTAACATAAGGCACATTAACAGGTAAGTGAAGTACTGAATTGACAACAGATTCAGTAATATCAAAAGAATCTTGTCCTAAGTGTAGAACAATCTTACCTGGTTGACCGTGAACAGAATCAACTACCTCAGCATTCTCCCAAGCTTGTGAAACAGCAGCTTGATTAATCACTTGAGATGCTGTCAGTGCATAACGTAAAGGTCCAATTGCCATAAAATCCATCACTGGGTGAAAATCAGTTGATACCCCTTTCTTGTTGGTGATTGCAGCAACATGGTTGTTTGTCATAAAGTCGAAGTCACCAAACTTGAAAGCAACTAACTTGGGTAATCTTCTTTGAGCAGCCATTGATTTTGAATCTGAGAAGAACTTGAGAAATCTTTGAAACTGATTAGAGATTTTGAGAGCTTGAATCAGTTTTGCTTTAGAAAATTCAAATATGAAGAAAGCAATAACAATCTGAGTCTCAAAATAATAATATACTCAAAATTCCTTCAGACCCACTAGTCCACACGTAGATTGACAGGTGGCAGTCCCTGAAAAAGTGTAATTACCCACGATTTTTGGAAATAAAATCCAAAATTGATTTTAATTAAAATCAGGGTCTAATTTGAATTTGAACCGATTTTCAGAGACTAAAATGGAGTTGCATATGTGGCATGTCAGATACTTTCCTGAAAATAAACACCAATAATCCAAGCAAAATATTTTGATTAGATTTTAAAGTATCTTGGAAATATGAGAAGTTCAGTCACGCGCGAAGTAATAATGATATAGCTGCATTGGAATACTTCAAAAGACTATCTAGCTTTTCACGAATTTTTATATAATAACCTAGTGTCATTTGCCTTACTCCATTCTAAAAACCACTCAAACACTCTCTGCAAGAGACACAAAGTGCTTTCCAAACACAATGGCTTTTAACCCAGATATTCACATGAACCCTAACTTTCGATTCCTCTCTTCTGAGAAGTTCAACGATCTTGATGATCAAGAGCAAATAAACTATCTCTTTGAAGAGATGACTTTTCTCATCGAACTTGATATTGCAGGAATCGATCCATGTAATGTAGAAAATCCTCTTCTAGAACATCTACCAGTTGAACAAAATCTCCCTCTAATCTCTTCACACCTTGAGGATGAAGAATTTGGTGAAGAGTCTGGGGTTGATCTTGATGGAGATGCAATTCATTTCTAAGATTCCAGGAGTCAGCTGCTCTCATTCAAGTCGGTTCTTACCGCTTGAAATTGCTCAGAGAAGGAATTCAAGAGCAGATGTCCTCAGCATCCCCCAAATGGATTTTGGCATATCTGGAGAGTTGACGAATTGATTATGGAAGATTCATGGAAGAGACAACTTCAGCAGCCACAACATTAGACAAGAACAAGATTAGTAGTAACTATTAGACAAAAAGAAAAATTGTATTTCATTTCCATGTATGTAATGCTTTTGATTAATGAAAATACAAGCTTTTCTTTTGATCTATCTTGTCTATTTCCAATTTATTGAAGTCATTTATGAGTATGAATATATTGAATTTTCAAAACATGCAACAATCATTTAGAACGAAACAACTAAGTAATTCAGAACCTAAATTACTAAGTCAAAGACTAAGAATTCAGAGTCTAGTTCTTAATGACTTGTTTATTCATACTATAATTTATCAAGGCAAAATGTTATTAGGTTCAGAGTCTAAATGACAAATATAGATACTGATATGAATACCAATTCTATAAGCTAAACAACATACCTTGCTACTTGTGCAGATGTTAAAGATCTAGAAATTTAACATTCCTAACTCACTAACCAATTTAATGAATGTAGACTCATCAAGTGGTTTGGTTAGGATATCTGCAAGCTGTTTGTCAGTAGGAACAAAATGAAGTTCCACAGTACCATTCTCAATATGTTCTCTAATAAAATGATACCTGACATCAATGTGCTTAGTCCTTGAATGTTGAACTGGATTCTCTGCAATTTTGATAGCACTAGTATTATCACTAAACATAGGAATATTACTAAGTGTCATACCATAATCCATCAACTGATTTCTTATCCAAAGGAGTTGAGCACAACAACTGCCTGCTGCAATGTACTCAGCTTCTGCAGTTGAGGTTGAGACAGATTGTTGCTTCTTGCTTGTCCAAGAGATCAATCTGTTTCCCAAGAATTGACATGTACCTGTTGTGCTTTTCCTGTCTATTTTACACCCTGCATAATCAGAGTCTCTTGTGAAGCCATTTTCAAGAAGAAATTTAGACAAAGTCTCATACCATGCTCTTGGTGCTTGCTTTACTCCATAGAGTGCCTTGTCAAGTTTGTAGACATGATTTGGAAACTTTGGATCAACAAAACCAGGTGGTTGCTCCACATATACTTCCTCATCAAGCTCGCCATTTAGAAAAGCACTCTTTACATCCATCTGGTATACCTTGAACTTTGAATGAGCTAGAAATGCAAGAAACATCCTGATTGCTTCCAATCTTGCTACAGGGGCAAAGGTTTCATCATAATCAATTCCTTCCTCCTGAGAGTATCCCTTGGCCACCAGTCTTGCTTTGTTTCTTACAATCATACCAGATTCATCTAGCTTGTTTCTGAAAACCCATTTTGCACCAACAATAGATCTGTCTTTAGGTCTTGGTACTAATTTCCAGACATTGTTTCTCTCAAACTCATTTAGTTCTTCCTGCATTGCAATTACCCAATCAGGATCCTGTAAGGCTTCTTTAACCTTCTTAGGTTCATTCATTGAGAGAAAACAACTATACAAGCATTCATTTTGAATTGATCTTCTAGTTCGAACACCACTATTTGAATCACCAATAATCAAATCTTCAGTATGATCCCTTGTCCATTTTCTAACAGGTGGTAGATTACAGCTGTTAGACTCTCCCCCTATGTTAGTGGTATCTCTTGTAGAAGAGTGTTCATTTCCTTCAAAAGCTCCCCCTTGATCAGTAGAATCAATAGACTCCATATTGCTACTAGTACTTGAACTTTCTCCATTAGTCCCTGAAGAATTAGTCCCTGATGAAGTAGACTCTGAATGATTGGTCTGCTCCTGACTAGTACTATGTTCTCCTTGATTGATTTTCTCCCCCTCAGCAACAACATTCCTTTGAGAAGCAATAGAGATTTCTTCTGGAGAACCTTCATCATCACTGGAGAAAATCTTAGAATTCTTAAGATTTTCAAATTCCAATTTGTCATGACTTTCATCAGTTTGCAGAATTCCGAATTTCTTATCATCAAATGCAACATGAATTGATTCCATGACAATGTGAGTTCTGAGATTATAAACTTTGAAGGCCTTTGACACTGAATATCCTAGAAAGATTGCCTCATCCGATTTGGCTTCAAACTTTCCAAGTTGTTCTGGATGAACTTTCAGGACATAGCATTTGCATCCAAAGATGTGAAAGTATTTCACACTTGGCTTCTTTCCTTTGATCATCTCATAAGGAGTCTTTCCATGACTATTTATCAAGGTGCAATTTTGAGTAAAACATGCATTGTTGATAGCTTCTGCCCAGAGATAGGTTGGAAGCTTTGCATCTGCAAGCATGGTTCTTGCTGCCTCTATGAGAGTTCTGTACTTTCTTTCTACTACACCATTCTGCTGAGGTGTTCCAGGTGTAGAAAACTGTTGAGTGATTCCATTGTCTGCACAATACTCCTCCATTGTAGAATTCTTGAATTCTGTACCATTGTCACTCCTAAGTACTTTGACTTTGTACTCAGAGCTATTCTAAATATTCTTGACAAGTTCAATGATTTGCTGAGGAGCTTCATCCTTTTTATGTAGAAAGAATACCCATGTGAACTTGTGTAATCATCCACTATAACTAGAGCATATCTTTTCTTGCTGATAGACATAATGTTTACTGGACCAAATAAATCAAGATGCAGCATGTGAAATGGTTCAGTAATTGAATTTTCTGTCTTGCTCTTAAAAGTGGTTCTTCTTTGTTTTCCAAGCTGACAAGCATCACAAAGTCCATCTTGCACATAATTTGCCTGAGGTAGGCCTCTCACTAGATTGTGCTTAACAAGTTGATTAAGCTTTTTGAAATTAAGATGTGAGAGTTTCTTGTGCCAATTCCAGCTTTCATCATTTGATGTCTTGTTGTAAAGACATCTGACAATTCCTTTAGATTTGTCACTCAAGATGGCTTCATAAATGTTACCATGTCTCTGACCAGTTAGAACAATGTCTCCATTCTTCATATTCAAGATTTTCATCCTTCACTGTCAAAGATTGATTGGTAACCTTTATCACCCAGTTGACTTATGCTTAAAAGTGTGTGTTTCAAGCCTTCAACCAGTGCTACGTTTTCTATGATGACATTCCCCAAAACAATTGATCCATATCCCAGAGTTTCTCCTTTGTTGCCATCTCCAAAAGATATTACTGGGCCAGCTTTCCTCTCAAACTTTGTAAGCAGGGACTTCTTTCCAGTCATATGTCCAGAGCATCCACTGTCCAAGATAATTGAATGCTTCCTTTCTGTGCCCTGCAAACAAAAAAGTAATTAGTTAGAAATTTTTAGGACCCAACTTTGATTGGATCCTTTCTTACTAACTTTGGAAACAACAGGCTTTGAAGATTTTGCTTTTGATTTACCTGTTGCAGAGTCAACCTTAGACTCTGATTTCACAAACTATTTGTGACTAGGAGTTTCAGATTTCAGAGAATAATAGTCATAATACAGTTCATGATATTCCTTACACATATAAATGGAATGAAGTAAACTACCACAATGATAACAAGCTTTTTGTGGTTGGTATTGAACTTTTTGAGTCTTGGGGAATCTAGACTCAATTTTCCAAGAAGATTTTTTATTGCAGTCTAGGACCAAATATTTATGATTTCCATACTTATAGCATTTCTTCCTAGGTGCATCAGGTACATTCTTGTAATTATTCTCTCTGTTAGTACCTTCTTTTTCATTCCTATTTCTTTTGGTCTTGCTAGACTATGAAAGTCCTTCTAGTCTCTGTTTCAGCTGAGACTTAGACAGAAAGCCTATATTAAAATTCTTAGGTTTATCTAACACTTTACTATCTGAATTAGTGTTGTCAATTCTTTTGTGCACAACTGGTGTACCACTCGAATCAACAAACTTAACATGTTTAGGTTCAGAAACTATCTTCTTACCTTCAGATTTAGATGTGCTAGCTTCTACTTTTCTATCATCAATGACAATAGCTACTTCATTAGCCTTGTCAAAACCTAAGCCATTAACTTTACCAAGATTTTGATTGTTAATAATGTCATGAGTCTTCTTGCAAGAGGTATTCCATGTGTGAAACCTATCTCTCTCTTCCTCTAGTTCTTTTCTGACATAGTCATAAGCCTCAAGAATAACACTATAATCATGCTTAGCTTTATCAGAATCTAACCTATAATGTTCCATTTGAGTTAACTCAGATTCAAGAATATTATTTCTGTCAACTAATTCATCATTCTTAATTTTAAGTTCATCTCTTTCACTAGTAAGAATTCTGAAATTAGTCATTAGATTTTTAAATTCAGCATGGATAGATCTAATATCTTCAGAGTCTAAGTTATCAAATGAATCAAGAGAGTGAAGTGATACCTTAATAGAAGATGGAGAAGTTTTCTTTGGAGATCCAGGTTTGTCTGAAGTATTTGCCATCAATGCAATGTTGTCATAATCCAATTCATCTTCAGAATCACTGGAGTATGCCCAATCCTTCTGTGTGACCATGAGTGCATTACCCTTTCCTGAATTCCTAGGCTTCTTACACTCACTAGCAAAGTGTCCAAGCTCGCTGCAGTTAAAGCATTTGATCTTTGCCTTATCAAGCTTGAAAATTGTACTTCTGCCCTTGTCATTCTTCTTCTCCTCTTTCTTTGAAAAGGTCTTTTGCTAAATCTTCTCCTGTCGAATCTTCCTTTCTTGAAAGCTTTAGCAAACATAGCAAAGAGTTCCTGCATCTCTGATTCAGAATCACTGTTGTCAGAGTCTATATTTGTAGTCTCTGACTCAAAACTTTCTTTGCTTTTCTTCTTCCTTGAGTCCTTTACAGTAGGCTCAACATTTTGTTCTTCTGAAAGCTTCTTTGATTCAGATTGAGCAGTAAGTGCAACAGTTTTCATCTCTGCACTTCTTCTGTTGCCTATCCAGTTCATAAGCCATCAGTGTTCCATATACTGCCTCTAATGATATTTCATCCAGATCATTAGCTTCCTCAATTGCAGATATCTTCTCATTGAAGAAATCAGGCAAGGCTTTCATGAACTTAGTATTCATATCCTCCAAGTCGTAATATTTACCATGCATGGCCATCTCATTGATGAGTTTAGTAAACCTATCAAAGGTATCAGTAAGTGACTCACCAGACTTGGATTCAAAATACTCATACAGTTGCATGAGAAGTGTCCTCATATTCTTCCTGACAGGTTTTGTTCCTTCACAGTGAACCTTTAGATTGTCCCATATCTCCTTAGCAGTTTTACAAGAAAGAACATAATTAGTGAGACCAGAATCAAGACTGTTAAACAATATGTTTCTCACTTTAGCATCCTTAAGAACGTTTTCCTTGTCCTTATCTGACCATTCAGATTTAGGCTTCTCTGCCTTGTGCTCTGGAACTACTTTTCCTTCGACAGTTGCTTGAGGAACAACCTTTGTTGGAACAAAAGGTCCATCTCTTATCCTATCAAGATAATCAGGGTCTGTTGCCTCCAAGTGATGCAACATCTTTACTTCCCATAGAGTGTATTCGTTTCTCTTGAGCATAGGGATCTTAGTATTACCATCCTTGTAACCAGACATGATTGCAGATCTTTATGATTATTCGAAATCAACCTGCTCTGATACCAATTGTTAACTCGAATAACTTGTAGAAGGGGGTTGAATACAAGTTATGTAATCGTGTCTGATTTTTACTTGATTAGATAAACTGGAACAAACGAATAAATCAAACTGTTTGTATTAATAAAATCAAATACAAACTCTACCAAAGGTGTACAATACCTTTAGCAGCTGCTCTCAATACAAATCTCTCTCTGTTTGTTCACTCGTATACTCACGATGATCACAAATCTCACACACATTACAATGTTATAGAGAGAATATTTATAATGCTACCTATCAACTAATAACAGAAGGTAATGATTAATACATGGTAATGTTCTGCCGTCTAGTTGATAGTTTCTACTGATAGTCGATTCCTTTCTTCATGCATACTTCTTTCCATTTTCTGAATATCAGATCCTATAGAATAGCACTTTCCAATTCTGCAGCTTCAGTCAGGGTCTGTCATAGTCCCTGGAAACTCATAGTCCGTGACTCTAGTCTCTGATCAAGTACTGTTCACAGTTTCTGCAGATCTTGAAGAACTGATATCTCCTTAATCAAATGCTAAACCCTTTATAAGATCAGGGTATTACAAGAAATGTTATTCCATTCTATTCTACACATCACAACTCATGAATTTAATCCTAACATTCTTATATATATTTGAAATAGAATAGAAATTTTATATTCTTATATATACACACACACACACACACACACACACACATATATATATATATACAATCATATCTTATAACGATCAATTTTTTTCACAATGTGTGTAACCCTTTTTTTTTGTTTTTTTTTGCTTTTGTCTTCGTCTATTTTTTTGCTTTGCTTTGGATTTTGTTTTTTTTTTGTTAGTGATCTCGATATAGAAACAGCTAATCATATGAACAAGAATTAGGAGATCTTTCTCTGTTTAAGAAGTAGAAACACTTGAAGAACTTGGCACAAAAGGTTTGAACTTTTACCATTCACTATTTATTTATTGTTAATTTGTTGTTGTTATCTTCTCATTATTCTTGATCATAATATTCCAACGACTTCTTTTAATTAATTCAAACAAATCTGCTCTTTTACCTATATGTATTTATTACAACGGGTGTCGGCCTAAGAAAACGTGACACAAAATCGACGTAGAAAATAAGTATATGGTTTTTTTGTCTATATACGTATTAAAATTTGTACAATACCGTGTTTACTAATTTATTTATAAATATTTTTTTGATTTCTTTCTTAAATAATCTATATTTTGAAAAAATTTAAAAAATATTACAAGACGTGTCTTATATGTATTTATTACAACGGACGTCGGGCTAAGAAAACGTGAAACAAAATCAACATAAAAAATAAGTATATAGTTTATTAGTTGTGTGTGTATATATATGGTCATACTCAAATAGAAACCAAATTAAAATAGAAACTAGAAATTAAAGCCTAATCTAATATTTAAAGCTAATCTAATGACCAAACTAGGGGTACCCCAATACAAAAAGTTTATAATATTCTAGGCTCCATTCAGCAAAAAAAAAAAAATTACTGTTCACGTTGATGACAAGGCAAGTCACGTCATCGAGTGAACAGTATTTTTTTTTGCTGTGTATTGGTAAGTTAATTTGTGCCATTTTTTGTGAAGGTGCCCCTGGCTTGCCCTTAGAGTAGTGTTGGTTTCTAGTTTCTATTTTAAGGGATGTTTCTATTTTATCACTAGCCTATATATATATATATATATATATATATATATATATATAGGGTCACGTTCTAGTGAGAACACATGTTACTGTGATAACAGTGAGAACAATGTGTTCACCACATTTTAAAGGGGCCCGCTAGAGGCACCTTCATAAAAAAGTCTTATAATTCTACCCTCTATCCATTCATAAAAAAATTAAAAAAAATTAAAAAAAAAACTGCTGCCATGTCATCGTTTTCAAAAAAAATTAAAAAAATATTTTTTTATTTTTTTTATGAATGGATAGAGGGTAGAATTATAAGACTTTTTCGTATTGGGTGCCCCTGGGGGAGCCCTTTAGAATAGCTTGAAATGTGGTGTTCTTATTGTTCTCCAGCATATATATGTTCTCACCTGAATCAGTCCCTATATATAGGCTCCTGGTCAAATAGAAACCAAACTTAAAATAGAAACTAGAAACTACCACTAAATAAATTATATTTCATCTATTCTAAGGGCCCCGCCAGGGGCACCTTCACAAAAAATGCCACAAATTAACTTACCAATACAGAGCAAAAGAAAAAAAAATACTGTTCACTCGATGACGTCACTGCCACCTAATCAGCGTGAACAATAATTTTTTTTTTTTGCTGAATGGAGCCTAAAATATTATACATTTTTTGTATTGGGGTACCCCTAATTTGGTCATTAGATTAGCTTCAATTTTTTATTTGGGTTTGGTTTCTAGTTTATATTCTAATTTATTTAAACGCTAGCATATATATATATATATATATATATATATATATATATATATATATATATATATATATATATATATATATATATATATATATATATATAGCTGAGTTCTAGTAAAAAATTTCTTTAATACAAATTTACAAACTTTTTTTGTTCAACATATATGTAACTTCGATTCAACATCATTTGTAAAATAATAATTAAGATTTTATTGAATACACATAATTGAAATCGGAAACATATTTATAACATTTTATAATTTATTAAAAACATAGTGCAACATTTTTTACAAAAAATTGAAATTTTTATATAATGAATGTTCAACAGATATATATAACTTGAGGTCAACATCATCTGTTGAACAATAATTATAATTGTGTTGAATCCAAATATATAAAATAATTTTACACTTGTATAATCAAGAAAAGTGTATTAAATTAATAATATTTCATATTTATACGGAAGGATAGTCGAGAATTTTGTAATATATGTTTAACAAATTTTGAACTACGGTTCAACACAACTCATATTAAATAAATAAATTTTTATATTTACATACCCTATTTTGGTATTGGTGAACTCCAAAAAGATTTTGAATAATTAAATTATGTTTATTCAATAAAATTTTATTTATTATTTGATAAATGATATTGAACCGAAGTTATAAATATGTTGAACAAAAAAATTTGTAAATTTACATTTTAGAAAAGTTTGTATTTGATTCCTGTATAGATCTAACCGTGGCTTTGGCGTTATAGTACTTGGTCGAACATATATTTTCTCGGCTTATGGTCAATCTCTTTCTTCGAGAGTTTTGCCTAACGATACATTCAAATGCCCTCTGTCTTATGTTATCATGATATTTTAATCTGATCTTACTTTTATATTATTATTTTTCTTAAATTTTGCTTAGTTGCCTTCTAATTACAGGGATATGAGTCGTATGACAAGTATATTTTTATGATTAGTTCGAAAATAAGTTGTTTAATTTGTTTTATACAATATGAACATCATCTTGTTAAGTTGCTCTTTTGTAACTCTTGAGCCTGTTTGTCAACACGTGCTTAAAGTAAAAATTAGCTTTAAGTTGTTTTGGGGTGTTTGGTAATCTCAGCTTTAAGCCGACTTTAAGTTAAAAAACTACTTTAAGTCATAAGTTCCATTTAGGTACTTTTGATTTATGACTTATGACTTATCAAGTTTTTTTTGTTTTTTTTCACGATTCTTGTAAAGTTCAAATATTATGAATTTAATGTTTTTTTAAGTCAAATTTTACTTTAAATCAAAATTATTAAACCCCCATTTAACTTTAAGTAAAATTACCCAAACACTTTCATTCAACTTAAAGTAAACAACTTTACTTTCTCCTTTAAGTTAAAAACACCTCCATTAAGTCAAAAGTAACTTATTTTAAGTAATCCCAAACGGCCTCTCTGACTGATTTGCATCATTTGATTATGTGTACATGGGTCTCTTGCTTTGGGTTTTTTGTTGTTTTGTCTTTCCAGAATATGCCAACAACATGTTGGTGCAGTGGGTTGAAATCTTGTCTCCTTTGTAGGAGGTCAAGGGTTCGACCCTGGATGTGTGTGAGTTTAGTTTGTATTAGTTTACTTTCTTTGTATTTGTATTTGTATTTGTATTTGGCCGGAGGTCCTTCGGAAACATCCTCCCTGTATAGGGGCATGGTCTGTGTGTACGTCTACCCTCCTCAGACACCACTTTGAGTGGTATTATAACTGAGTAAGTTTCGTTTTTTTTTCTTTCCAGAATATGTCTTGCACTCGTGCTTTTCTTTCCTGAATATGTCTTACTCTCATGCCTTGCCTATTTATTTGTCTTGTCCAGTGTTATAAAAAGCGGGAATCAGACTTAATTGATAGAGACATCGAACAGTGATTAATCGACAATTAATTCCGATTAATCCCAATTAATTCATATATATGTACCATGTTTTTGTTTTTTATATTATTGCTTTATTGTACCATTCCTAAATGCCAGTGTTGATCCCCGGTTATTTTAATGTTATTACTTGGACCATGCTGCCTGCTATTTTTTTAGTATGGTTCTCTTGTCAGTTGTCTGAGCATATTGATCTTTTTTTCCCTCCTTATTGTTGTTTTTTTTCTCCGTTCATCCACATGTTTGGTTTTATTTTTGCTAATTATATAATTTTTCCTTTTGCGCCCCTAGAGTTTTTTTTAAAGGTTTGTCTAGATATTTCCATATTATGTGTAGATTTTTTTTTTTTGTACTAAGCATAGAAGGCGTTCTGTTAAAGAAAATTTGTAATGATGCTCAAAATATAGTGCACGTGAGATAAAAATTATGTGACAAGAAATATTATGCTTGTAAGAAAAATGAACATTTAAAAATGATTGTTCAAAAAATTTACAAGGAAATAGGGCAAGTGCCTAGAAAGGGGAAAATCAAATAAATACGAGATTGTTGGTGTTGTCCAATGTAATATCGGTAACGTCGAATATAAATGGACATATTCAATACACATTGCAGAAAGAAAATATAATTAATTGAGTTTGAAAAACTCAAGAAAGTTGAACAAAAAATTTAGAAAAATGACACCTACCTAGAAGTGGGCAGTATCTGAAAATATTGTAAAATGATTGAAAATAGAAAAGTTATTTACAAAAATATTCTGAGGAATAAGAAAATGTATTTGAGGATACAAGACCTCATCATTTATGTGATTGTGATAATGAAGGTTTTTTAAAATATTGAGGCATGTGTTGAAGTAGGTCGAAATGAAAATTATGATTATGATCTGAATATTGGCATTGAATTATTAGATATGAATATAATTAAGGGATTCTAGTTGATTCAGAGGTTCTGGGTTCGATACTCGTTTATCACGAGATTTGTCAATGAACAGATACTCATTATAAAAGGCTTTTGGAACCGAATAGTTCCGATAAATCGTAAATCGGTACCTCAATCGAATAGTTCCGATTTCCGAAATCTATAACACTGGTCTTTTTATGCATTCTAAACTAAATCATCAACAAATTCTGTCCAGCCACATATTAAAGGACTGAATCGAACATAAAAACAATAATAATATAATATCCGGTTATCTCTGTACGATCCAATCATCATGTAGTATATTTAAAATTATGATTCTACTCGAAAGAATTAATCTAGGATCAGGCTCTGATATCAATTGTTAAAATAAATCATGTATATAAATATGACATAATATATATACATTTATCTCCCGATTAAAACTATGAGTATAGATTAATAGCGGAAGCGTACCTAAATCGAAAGAGATCATTGATGTTCTTCAGAGAGTGTGAGTACATGAGGGTTTTGATCTTCACTATTCCCCTCTATACGTAAGGATGGGAAGTGTGTATTTTCTGAATAATGTGAGACGCATGTATTTTCTTCTCGCATAAGTTCATTATATAGATGGAATAATAGGATCAACCCTAATGGGCTAAACCCATAACCGTCCATCAAAGTTATTGGTTTGGGTACTTAAGCTATTATTAACATATATCTAAATCAGGGCCGGCTCCAAACAAAAAAAGGCCCCATGCAAAAAATTTTAAATAGGCCCCCTCCTAAAAAATTTTTTTTGTCAAAAAAAAAACTCATCCTAAAATTTGAAACAACTATTATTTATTTGAGAAAACTGGGTCTAAGGTTGTCCTCGGGGAAGAATCCTGAGGTTAAAAGATTTTGTTTCTATAAAACAAGTGGGACAATTTTGTAAATAATTTTTTTTACAATAATTTACATATATACCCTAAAATTTATATAGAAAATCTTTTAAGCTCAGGGAGAATTCTGAGGACAACCTCAGGCACATCAAGCCCTTATTTATTTTAACGTATATTGGTTTAGGAGGTCACAAAAAATTTAACGTTTATTATTTATTTACAAAATTTGAAACAACTATTATTTATTTTAACGTTTGCCTTGTATACAAAATATATGATTAGAATATAAATTTTTTCAGAAAAATACTAATGTATCTTAGGTTCCATAATCTCATTTACAATTATTTACCTTCCAGACTATATGGAATTTATAATTCAATAGAAGGTTGTGCTATTTGGTTTTTGTGATTATAAAAAATAGACATGTTAGTGGTATTTTCTAATAATAATTATTCAGTTTTTATACTATTTATTATATATGGAAACTAATAAACATATAATATTTTTTTTGCAAGATAATAAATATAATATGATATAACAAGTTTTATTTTTAAAAAAGGCCCCCTCCTCCGATGGGCCCCATGCCATTGCATGTGTGGCTTGGGGTCAAAGCCGGGCCTGATCTAAATATATATATTTTGGATGTAATAATTAAATATATATTAAGTGCTATTTATATATTGATTATTAGTTAGGCTCAAGTCTTATTTAGATGATTAATAATAATACTCAATGGGTCACAAATAATGGACTGAATCCTGTCGAATCCAACAGAATTTTTCACCTATTTAGTAATTTATTAGAATATCCCTACAATCATGTTATAAAATTGTGACGTCCATGATTGGCCTTTACAACTATTTAGTAATTTACTAGAATATCCCTATAATCATGTTATTGTTATAAAATTGTGACTTCCATGTTAGGCCAACATGGCCTTTTCACTTATTTAGTAATTTACTAGAATATCCCTACAATCATGTTATTGTTAAAAGATTTGGACTTTCATGGTTTTAACCCATGACCTCTATGTACTAAAGTTCTTAGAGCATCTCCAATGGTATTTTGTAAAAATGATCGGCTAAATATTGGTTATGTAAAATTTGCTGAACCTGTAACGTGTTTTACTCCAATGGGATTGACTATATTGGTTGTCTATATTTTAAAAATGGTATGTTACTATTATTTCAAGTTGTTAAAAATAGAATATTTTATTTAAATATGGTAATTGATGATGTGGAGTTTTACTACAGGTTGTTAAAGGTTCGACAAATATAGCCAACCTATTGTGATTATCTAAATTTTTAGCTAATGGTTTTGTCCCGTTGGAGCGAACAAAATTTTACAAATTCTCTATAAATTTTACTTAAGGTAATTTATGTTAATTTTTACCTAAGGGTTCTACATGGTTGGAGATGCTCTTATGCTCACATGTATTATTACCATACTAGAACCCTTAATGATACATTTCTTAAAATCAATAATTTCATACACAGACAATCCACTTGCTAAATTCTCTTCAATATTTATTTTCAAATTTACTCAGAATAAAATTAATTAAAATGATAAGAACAAGTAAACTATTTTTAATTGAATGAATAAGTGACTGAATGTGCGTGTAATAAATATATAATTCACATGATACACGAAATAACATATAAGTCAAATTTTGATTTCTGATGCAAGTATTCTAATGTTTTTTATGAAATCACAAATTATAATATTTTTTTATGTTTGTTACGTGATACACATATGGATGATTATTTCATCCCACCCGTTCAATCTCGATCTGATTCCTTTACCGTTTGGATAGGGGATTTGGAAAAAATTTCGGATCAACATGAAATATTATAGAATAAAAATTTAGGGAAAGGAACGGGCTTGGAAATTAAGGTATCCTGGCCCGACCCGATCCCCGATTCCGTTTCCCAGCTGATTATCATATTTAAGAAAAATAAGTTTTCTAAATATATATTTATTAGATTATTAAAAAGATTGAAAGTACATGTATTTAATATAAAATTTTAAATATAAAGGTCACGAATTCACATGGTACACGAAATTACATGAATTTAAATTTTGATTTCTGGTACATGTATATTAATAATTTTTGAAAAATTATAAATTAAAATATTTATCTATATTTGTTATGCTCATAACAAAAATGAAACAAATTCATGTGATACTGAGCATTTCACCCTCTCTGCCCGATTTCAATTTCCCATTCCCGTTTGGGTTAGGCATTCGAGAAATTTTTCGGGGCAACATGAAATATTATAGAAAAAAAAATTGGGAGACGAGAACAGGCTTGGGGATTAAGATATCCCGGCCAGATCCCCGATTCCATTCCCCGGATGGTTATCATATTTAAGAAAAATAATTTTTTAAAACATATATTTACTAGATTATTAAAAATAAATATAATTCAAAAAATTATAATTTTTATAAACTTAAAATTTCAGATATAAAATTTAACAGGATAACATTTAATTTTAATAATTCATTTTTATATTTTTCATCTTTTCTTATAAAAAAATTAATTCAAACCGCTATTTATAATATAATAATAAATTTATCATGATTTATCAAATTAATTTTATTATCTAATATATTAGAGAATATATAAATTTTAAATAAAAAAAATAAGAATTCCCCATTTTTCGCGGGAATCGTCATTCCCCGTTCGGGAAAGGAATTAGGTAGCAAAATAATCCTCATTTGGGGATCGATATGAGTTCAAGTTCAGCAAAAATGTTCGAAGTTTTAATTTTTAAAATTAAAATCCACAATTTCTCGTGGAGATCCCTATTTACCATTCGAGGCAAGATGAATGTGCAAATATGATGTAGTTGGAGGAAGGAGCGGATCTTAGAGGGATAATGAGATGGTTAGATAGTGGTCGGAAATAGGTTGAAATGAGAAACCACATAATTAGTAATAAATTAAAGGAGATATGAGGTAGGCATATGAGTAGAAGATAAAATATATATTAAAAAAATGTTGTGGCTAAGATTGATAGTTATAAAACTATTATCATGATGATTCTTTTTGAAAAACAAACTAAATGACCCTGTTATCGTGGTAATATTTGATAGCTGACGATTTATATTCAACAAGCACCACTATAAACATGATCCTCGAAATTTCAAGTGCGCTAATTATTTGAATTTAGAACAATTATTAATTACAGAATTTCGATAGATCGTTGCACGTGAAAAGCAAAACACACCAATAAATGGATAGAACGGACTCCATCACAAAATATGGAAGGTATTATATGAATTAGAATTTGGCCTGTGCCTTGCTCGGGCTAACATGCTAGTATAACAGTAAAACAACAAAATGCTAGAGTCTAGAGATACAATAATCTGACATGGTCATGCAGGGATAGTAGAAAACATGAGGTTTCTTCGCACAAAACATATCAACAAGCTTTTATAAATCATTTGAAAGTCGTGTAGACTAGTTTAACAGGTATACACTTTATACAATACAGGTTTTGGGTTCTCACAAGGTTTACACATGTTGGAAGGCCCTGAGTCATGAGAATGCGCCATACAACTTATGAACCGGAGCTTGTTATGAAGCTAGAAGAGGGATATTTTTAACACCTAACATCTGTATAAGCTCAAAGCCTGCATGTACATTAGGCTATATAAAGCTACTTTCCGTTATAGTACTACTCACCCCACTTGGGAATGTTGGCGGTGGCTTCATTCACCATTCTCACCAGAGTAACCTGTAATGTCAATAAGAAGATGAGTAGGATACTAGTATACACGATAAACAATTTAATTTGATAACTTAGTCTATGCAGTAAAAACAAGTACTTGCGGAAACTAAAAAAAAAACTTATCCAGTTTAGTTTTTCCAATTAGTGAAAGGTTCTTTCTAATAATTTGTTTGGTGCTTTTGTGCAACATCATATAAAACATTGGCAGTACTGAAACTTATTCCCAACTGAGTTTTATACATCATGCATGTGTCTAGAAAAACAAATGGGTTTATCAAACCAATATTTGTAAAACCCTAAATTATTTGGTTTACCAAACCAATATTTGTAGACCCATGGAAAATGGAAACAATACCAGGCTTTTGTTACATTTGTTGGATGTCAATTAATTAATTGACAGACTACTCTAAGTAGGCTTAGCCGCTTTGCTCCCTCCGAGCCAGATTTATCGATTTTCGAATACCTCTAATATTGCTTTTTCGTAAGTGTATGCTGGGCCAGATAACTGTTACAGGGAATGGTAATTTAATAGATGATATCCAACTGTCCATGTCAAACCTGTACAGGAGCTCACTAAACCACTTCTCCATGAGGAAAGACAGATCAGTTCTTCACAATATTCCCTTAAGAGATTAGGGTCATTAAGAGTTTCCGGTTCAGAATAGTTTCTTGATGTATTCAGAGAAAGATGTTTTAGACACCAACAACCAAGTATCAAACACTTGCTAGTACTGTATAGCAACTACTTAGCTAAGGTGCAGATGCAACAAAAGCATCATATAAATCAAATCTACTTTATCTTGTGTTTGGTTGGATGAATGAAATGGGAAGGATTAGAATGAAATTTGAACTATAAAATGGGTGAGTGCTTAATATATTCATTCCTTCATCCATTTCATTCTTAACAATTTGAACTAGAGCTCAAACTCCCCATTTTAGAAAGGAATGCTCCATTCTCCACCCACCCATTTTCTTCACATTTCTCATTATAGAAATTTTGCACCAATTCATTTTTTTTTTAAGTCTTCCCCTCCTACCTCTATTATTTCCCTTTAATTTCTTTGTTTCCATTCCATTCTCCCCACCCAAACACAACATTAAAGTATAGTTAAGAATGGTTGGATGAATGAAATGGGAAGGATTAGAATGAAATTTGAACTATAAAATGGGTGAGTGCTTAATATATTCATTACTTCATCCATTCCATTCTTAACAATTTGAACTAGAGCTCAAACTCCCCAATTTAGAAAGGAATGCTCCATTTTCCACCCACCCATTTTCTTCACATTTCTCATCATAGAAATTTTGCACCAATTCATTTTTTTTAAGTCTTCCCCTCCTACCTCTATTATTTCCCTTTAATTTCTTTGTTTCCATTCCATTCTCCCCACCCAAACACAACATTAAAGTATAGCTACTTCGTGATGAGTACCCAGAATTTTAACTAATCGAAAATTAGTGCCGAAATAAAAATCCATCTAGCAAAAGACTATAATTCTTCTCGCATGCATATAAAACGAAGTCAACTTATAAACTTACTATCAGTTTAGGGTTTTACAGAGAAGCTTAGAATACAAGAATGATAACTTACAACACTTTCTGGCACACCAGGCGGAGGCATTGGAAGATTCCTCGGGGGCCAACTAGTAGTATAAGATCTTTTGTCAAATCTCCACTCACCAATCCTTCCGTAAGTCAAATGACCCTGAACATTATGGCATTATTAAGGGCCATGCAAAAATTCATTAGACTTCTCACACGTTACTCTCTGATACCTAAGTCTGCTATAAACCCTGCGCAGGTTTTTCAAATACCTTAAGATCGTAGTCGCATCCATATGTGTAATGAATAATAAACTTGTTCCCAATTTCTGTATCCCAGGGAGGCTGCTATGCATTGTCACATGAATGTGATACACAATTAGCATACATAATTTAGAATACAACAATCTAATAGAAACTAATAACGAACTATTTAGTAACTAGAGCACATAATTTGAAAATGTAGAAAACGTCTACACATGTGAAAAGAGGGGTTAGCAAAAGCTTTTATAAATAAAGTGTAGAGACAGATTTCACACCTGTTGTTGAACACCTGCTGAACACCTGTTCTTGCATTCTAATTACTAGATCAAAGTAACTATACAAAACAAGATCACCTTTCCACAGGGGCAGGCCCAGGAACATGGTGAGTGGGGGTTGAAATTCTGGGTATAAATGTATACATTTTTGAAAATTTAGATATGATTTATTTGATTTTACTTTTTAGTAAATAGTGAAATATATTTATAACTAAAAAGACACAAATAAGTGAATTTAGAAAAATTAACTGATATATAAATATATATATAACAATGAGTATAAAAAACTAAAAGACAATTCATTAAAAACAACAGAAAATAATAAATGAATGAATAAAATTCTGTGTTGGAACAAAAAACCAATAACCAAATTTTTTGTTAAAACTCATGCACCACGGCAACTACTAATGAAATTGATAATGATACACCATTCACTCAAACCAAATGAAAACATATATAAAAATCGAAACCTAATAAAATTAATCAAATAGACAGGAGAAAGATTCGGGTAGTTTGTTTTTCTGCTTAGAAACTATGTAGAACTGGGATGCTGAAAGTCTGACATATATATGATAAAATGTTGTGCACTGAACAAATTCCTACCCCTATACCCTCCATACTTTTCCAAAGTTTGTAGAAAGTGTAAATTAGGCTTCCTCTAGTTTCGGAGATGTCAATTCTGTAAATAACATCATCTATTCCATGTGCTCAACTGCTCAAGCCCAGAGAATCCTGATATCTAGCCAAAGATTCCTAGAATTGTACCTAAAGAATTTATCACATGTGTGAGTTAAGAAAACAAAAAAAAGGTTCCCTGAAAGATCTAAGGGCACTCCATCTTGAAGTTCAGTACTGCATAAAGTCCATGGAGCTGGACGGCTAGAGAGAAAAATGCTCGATAAAGGCACATATACAGAAAATCTAGCACAAAATGAGCAGCATGCGTAAGGAACACTATCTTACTCAAGTTAAATAAAACCAGCGGAAACCTGTTAGGTTAATCTTTACTTTGGTTGTGCAATTACTTTTACTTGTACATCAATTTTTTTAACCTAGAAAATGGATAGAAAATAAATAGACAGCTCAAAGAAATACAAGAGCTTTTGTCATCTTTAAGATTTTCAAATGTTATGAATTATGATCTCATCAACAAAGGTAACATCAGACATTTACCGTTAGCTTTAAGATAAGCTTTAAGATACTAGGGTAACTTAAGATTGCAAATGCAGAAAAGAAACAAAGTGATTTGAACAGGTAAGCATGTTGGATTTTTAGCTTAGTTATAATGGGACCCCCAGTACAACAGAAAATATTAATCGTGCCACTAATTTTATTAAACATGTGAGCATAACCTAACCTGAAGCATGAAGTCCTTGTATAATATGTTTCCCACGTCATGTAGAGCTGACGACACAGCATATGCATACCTGCATGGTTTCACTTACAGATATAAGAAAAAAAAAACATAAGAATATGTATGGCTCTTAAAGTGTATGTATTATTACATCTCGAGAACCCAACCAAAAGCTTTGTCTGCATCTGGATCTTTTTTCATTGCCAAAGAGACATTCATCCAAGTTGGGGCAATCTTTTTAAGAGCTTCCTGCATAATTAATGACAGAAATAAACAAACTATCATTGAAGGGTAAACCAAGATGTTACAGTATATAGGTACCTTCCCAACAATGACTGGAGAATTTCCTATAGGATCAATGTTGGAAATAGGTCCCTTTTCTTTGGGGAAGAACTTTCGGAGAATTTTCTCTTGCTTTGTTGGTTCAATATAAAAGAAAGGGAATGCAGCTCCAAAGCCATCTTTAGATAAATTTGGTATTGGCTTTACTATAATGTGATCTGGCTCTGCCATCATTATGTAGCTGCATACAATATAACAGTGGTTGTAAAATACAAGTTGTTTAGAAAAAGAGGAAAAAGGTTGATCAGTTAAATAGGGATAAAACTGTTTTTCCAAGTGTTTGCTTACTCTTCTACAATATTTGCTTGTTTTAACCACTGTACAAAGGCCCAGGGTCTATTCAGAACAATATAACCCTGTAATGAAAAAGAAATTCACATTAACTCAATAAACAGATCACACTAAATCTGGTCAAATCCATTAGGCAGAATCCTCTTCATGATCATTAATTCGCACTCATAAATTGGTAGTTAAACAAAAGAAAGTCTTAATGATTCAGTTATCAATTGGTAATTTAAGGTTTATTGTAAGGAGAATAAGTGGTACAAATTTAAATTTTAAATGGGTTGGTCAGCTGTGGCACATCTATATAGTAGCTTACAATATTCAAGTGTACATGCATACATAATGCAATCACAATAGCATTTTAATGCTAATAAATAAATAGTATACTTTGCTATTTTTAATTTTTAATTTTGACAAACTATAAAGATTCAACCCCTGAGCCTCAAGCGATTAACCATGGCTTCTTTAATCACAAGTCACATCAGGAATGAATCTATACATACGTTAAGGAACAAAATTCAATAATTTCGCAATGAAGCTATATGGTCGGGATGACATAGCTTATATTACGAAATTTTCCAGTAGCTTAAACGTCAACAAGATAGTACAAACAAGGCTCTGGATTGCAAATCAACGAATCGGGGCTATACTTCAAGTTTTCAATAGTGGGCATAGAAGTTTAATATAGTGATAAGCAAGAAAAATGTAGAACCAAATTACGAAAAATAAGAATCCGAGTAATTGGCCAAGCCGCTTAACAGCTAAACCAGCCAAGTACTGATGAAACCTATTTGTAAAAGTAAAATAGTTCAAATAGAAGCCCGCCTATTCCTCTAAAAAATTCTGACCGCCTGAAACTTAGTATTAAAATTATGCTCGAGTTGGTAGGAACTTATCATCTTAATACTAACTTATAAAATTCATATATTTGGCTAGTCTT
Source organism: Saposhnikovia divaricata (assembly GCA_036435485.1). NCBI lineage: Eukaryota > Viridiplantae > Streptophyta > Magnoliopsida > Apiales > Apiaceae > Saposhnikovia > Saposhnikovia divaricata. The sequence goes on along the minus strand of CM071599.1, from coordinate 120,484,240 downwards.
AATACTTTATTTTGTTTAAATGTCGAATCGCACTCCCATAGCCTATAATGACTAACATAGTCTTCATATACAAGTCTGGATTACATTCAAATTTATATTTTGGGTAAATTTGCTGTCTTCACAATGAACCTATGTCGGTCAAAATTAACAGAGCATAAATTAACTAGTTTAGGAACTTCAGCATCAACAGAAATTGTTGCCTTATCACAAATATAACAATTTAGAAGGAAAAAGAACTCTGAATTACAAAGTAATAGATTATGGTTCAGTGGGAATCAGAAGTTTTGAAAATTAAGAAAGAAGTAGAACCCCTAATGGTGTCTGCAGTTCGTTTGGTGCGGTTAGAGGGTAAAGCCAAACCGAACCGCAACTTGCTGTTTTTCAAATTGTATAACAGCAAATGAATCGCAACTTGCGGTACTGCACCATAAAATAATTGACCTGGTCAATGTTTCCATAGTTCTTTGTCCTCAATCCACAAGCAGTCATATTGACTACACAACAGCATCTGCCAAGCAGTCGTTATTTGACATTTTTCCTAGAAGAATGAGTGAAGTGCATTATGTGTGTGAGTAATTTGGCCGACATACCACCTGCAATACTACAATTACTACTACTGCTTGCAAAATCAAAGGTTACCATATTGTTATATTTTTGCACATGTCGCCTATTTCAGCTAAAAACCCAAGTTCTGAAGAAAGAACCCCTAGTTCCTGGATCACTGCTTAAACAATTCAACTTCACTGATCATATATGTCCAAAATACCTTTTCCGTTTCTAAAGCTTTAAAATTTTAATTGTATGCTTCTTAACCAAATATTGAAATCCAATATATGCTTCTTTTTTCCCCCCCTCTATTTCCACGAATTTCACCCATTTGCATCGAAATTAAGATACATACAAATTACTTATAAAAATTATCAACGAAAAGTCCCAAGTGATGACAACCTTCAAGGAAAAGCAAAAGATAGTTTCCCCAACTAGCTAAATTACCCCCTCTTTCCATTACAAAACATTTTATCAACAACTAATACTTAAATCCTAAATGTATCTCACAAAACTAAAAATTCAGCTCACATAAACGAAAACCCGAAATACACACATTACACACAACACATACCTAAATTCATATTAAACAACGATCTTTAATCAATCATTACTTCAATCCTAAATGCAGTATAAAAAACTAAAATCCAGCTAAAAAAAAAAGGGCCATGGAAATTACCTGATCCATACCATCTTTAAGTGGTTGAGCAACAAAAGTAGGGATCTCATCCATCAAATTATCAGGTTTTCCAGAATGCAAAATCCTAGTAAAGCCACCCATATCAGAACCAGGCCCATCTTTAAACTTGTTGAACCAATAATACATGATCCTAGTCTGCCATGTATTATATATCCCATCAGAAGCTGTGACAGCTGTGTGAAAAAGCCTCTTTTTCTTGATTCCAAGCCCAGATTTTCTGTCCACTGGCATTTGAATAATGGGGTCTTGGGTGAAAACAAGCCCATTTGATGATTTTTGATTTAGTGGGCCTGGGAAATCTTGTTTTAGAGGAGCGTTTGCTGATATGATTAGGTTGTATGTGATGAGTGATACAGACAAGGTTATTACTAGAGTGAAGAACAGATTTCCACACCCCATTTTGAGAGAGAGAGAGAGAGAGAGGGAGAGAGAGTTGGGGAGAAGAGATTTCCACTGGAATGCGCAGAAAGTCGTTGGTTGTAACTTGTAAGCTGAAAGTTTTGTGTCGTGTGAGTTGTTGAAGGTGGCAATCAAGGCCTGGCGCTGGCTAGACTCAGGAGTAGAGGTGGCCAACCGTGCGGTTGGGCTCGGACCGCACGGGACCGGATCGGAATAATAACCGCTTTTATTCGGCTCGTAACGAATCGGGCTTAACCGGCACGAACCGCTAAAAAAATCGGTCCGAATACGGGTTTAAAAATGCAAAACCGAGACCGGAACCGGCCCGGCCCGTAACCGCACGAACCGGCATAACCGCACGGCACGGACCGGCCCGGGAGTGATGTACAAGTGCTCTAAAATTGTGGGTGTCTGTACAATCTTATGTATCTTATAAACATGTTATTTAACATATAATACAATACATGTTTCCAGACTAATTCCAGCCTTTTTATGTTTATATATATACTACACGGCTTGTTAAACAAGTATTCATTTTAATTTAAAATTCAGATTGCATTTAAATTTAGGTTGTAAAAGTAGCATTAATTTTCAAAAGAAAAATTGATGAGTAGTTTATATATTTTCTTCGTAAAATATAACTGAAATTTGAGGAGTCGTTTCAAATTATTTGTAAAATTTTTAATTAATAAAATTTATATAAGGTACTGTCCTTTTAACTACATTTACAAAATTAATTTTCGAGACCTTTTATTAAACTAAAGTACTAATAATAAAAATAAAGAGCCTGTTTGGCACAACCTTTATTAAGTCCTTATGAACTTATTTTCGGGTAAAAGTTTCATATTTTGATAAAAAAATTTATACAAGTATTTAATGTATGTATGAGATTCAATAAGTTGCAAAAATAAGTTGGAAAGTTAAGAATCTTAACTTTCAACTTAAAATAAGTTGACTAATTCTCGAAATAAGGTCCCCCAAACATCCCATTTGTTTTAAAATAAGTTGATTTATTCTGAAAAAAAGTTCCCCCAAACATCCCAAAGTAGTTTAAAAAAAAATTAACAGAGCCCGACATAAACCGCGCGTGCCGGGTACGAATCGCACAGCAACGAACCGGGACCGGCCCGAGCCCGGCCCGGATTTCCTACGTGCCGAATACGGTTCAACCAGATATGAACCGGGACCGTGCAAAGCCCGGCCCGGCTCGCACGGCCCGCACGATTGGCCAGGTCTACTCAGGAGGCTAATATTGTTTTGTTAGAGCATGTCCAACCACATTCTTTATAATGAATAGCTAAAATAATGTATAATAATGATTCTCTAAATTATAAAGAATCAAAAAGGTGTTTTGTTCCAATGGCATTCTCTATATTGGTTATCTATAATTTTAAATCAATATTTTATAATTATTCAAATTTTAACATGCTATATTTACAACGGCTACATTTTTAACGGTTATATTTAACGGATATATTTTCAACAGCTATAAAAAGATAAACTGGCACGCATGTCAATACAACACTTATCAATATGATAAGGCACGCATTTCAATGTGACATTCCAACAGCTCTATTTTCATATCCTATATATAGATGCCACAATTTGTAAAATTTGAAGACAAGATTCATTCAAAAATTATAATTCTTATATCACTATGTCAAATATTATCCGATTAATGCAGGAAATGATGAGGGCGGAAGAAGAAGAAGCTGAAGCAATGTTAACAATGACTACTGCTGTTCAACAATATCGACAACTACAGAATGAAAATTTAGCTTCACAACATGGTGGATCTACATTGAATCATCGTGTTATCAATCGCAACAGAGAAGAAGGTCATGCTCGACTTTATCGTGACTATTTTTCTGAAACCCCCGTATATCCAGAAACAATGTTTCGTAGAAGATTTAGAATGCGTCGCTCACTATTCTTGAGGATTGAAGCAGCAATTACAGCTCATGATAATTATTTTACTCAAAAAATTGATGCCGTGGGAGTTCTTGGATTATCTTCCCTCCAGAAAATAACAGCTGCACTTCGAATGCTTGCTTATGGGACGGCTGCAGATTCTGTTGATGAATACATTAGGATTGGTGAAAGTACAGCTATCGAGAGTCTTAAAAGATTTGTGAAAGCAGTTGTTGAAGTATATGGTCCTGAATATTTGAGACGACCAAATCTGGAAGATACGGCGAGATTGTTAGCTGTTGCGGAACAACGCGGCTTTCCAGGTATGTTAGGAAGCATCGATTGTATGCATTGGAAGTGGAAAAATTGTCCAACGGCATGGCAAGGAACTTATACAGGTCATGTTCATGAACCTACTATTATTCTAGAAGCAATAGCTTCATATGATCTTTGGATTTGGCACTCTTTTTTTGGATTACCTGGATCTCTAAATGATATCAATGTGTTAGATAGATCTAACCTTTTTAATGAATTAGCAGAAGGTCGTGGACCTGAAGTTAATTTTAGTATCAATGGGCATGAATATAAGATGGGATACTATCTCGCTGATGGTATATATCCTTCTTGGCCAACCTTTGTTAAAACAATTTCAGCTCCTCAAGGCAACAAAAGAAAGCATTTTGCTGCTGCACAAGAAGCGGCTAGGAAAGATGTTGAGCGAGCATTTGGAGTGTTACAATCTCGATTTGCAATAATACGTGGACCTTCACGATTTTGGGATGTCGACACAATGAAATATATAATGACATCTTGTATAATTTTGCATAACATGATTGTTGAAGACGAAAGGGACTTACATATTTCAGATTATAATTATGACATGGATGCTGACACACCAACTATTTCAATGAATATTGGTCGTCGGAGGGACATCAAAGAATTTATTCAAACACATCTAGAAATTCGAGACAAGCAAGCTCATATCCAGTTGCAGAATGATCTTATCGAGCATCTTTGGCAAATCCATGGCGGTGATATGTAATAATGTTGTATTCCTATTGCATTTTTCTTTTGTTGTATTTTTTTTTTTTGTGGTACTTGTTTTGAATGAATAACAATAATTTGATTTGAGAACATTTTAAAGAAACATATTTCTTTCTTAATTGTCAACATACAAGGCTACAAGATCATAACATAACAGTTAAACTAGGACATTTTTTTCAAGATATTTGCTTTGAGAGAATTATAGTAACTAGCAAGATGAGGCTCCATGGTACTAGTATCTTTTTCCATTATAGAGGTCTCGTACAATTGTCTTTCTCGTTCTTCCTTTGCTCTCTTCCACTCATGTCTTTCTTCCTCCATCTTGACTACCTTGTCAAATGCCTCGTTTCTTTGTTGTGCGGTAACCGTCAAATTCTCTTTCATTTCATTAAGTATCGATTTGAATTGATCTTCTTTGGCTTCAAAGTTCAGATTTTTCAGTCTTTTAGCTGCCTTTCTTCCAATAGGTCTTTCCATCATTTCATCACTTTCTGCTTCAAGACTAACACTCACTGGACTTCCAGTAGATGGTGTGGGAGATGACTTATCATTTGGAGAAGTCTTGTTTTTTTTTGATTTAGACAAATTTGATGCAAACTTTGGCGAATATCGTAACTCTGTCCAACAATGCATATATGGAAATGCATTTTTTTGAATAGTTTGATACATTGCACATGCTTCACGAACCTGAATAAGTACATCAACAAGAGATAGAAGTTAATACGCAGAAATGTGGGGAAAAAACTACTGCAAAAAATTTGCAGAAAATTGCATCAAAAGACTGCAAAATTCTGCTGAAAAAAATCTGCAGAGAATTGCAAAAACTGCTACATGAAAACTGTAAGAAAAATGCAAAACCTGCTCTGGAAAAATTGCAGAAAACTGCATCAAAAGACTGCAAAATTCTGCTGAAAAAAATCTGAAGAAATTTGCAGAAAATTGCAAAAACTGCAACATGAAAACTGCAAGAAAAATGCAAAAACTGCTCTGAAAAAATTGCAGAAAACTGCATCAAAAGACTGCAAAATTCTGCTGAAAAAAATCTGCAGAGAATTGCAAAAACTGCTACATGAAAACTGTAAGAAAAATGCAAAAACTGCTCTGGAAAAATTGCAGAAAACTGCATCAAAAGACTGCAAAATTCTGCTGAAAAAAATCTGCAGAAATTTGCAGAAAACTGCTACTAGAAAACTCCAAAAAAATGCAAATTCTGCTACATAAATCTGCTGCCTAAGTCTATAACAAAGAGCACAAAACTCCATACCAAATAATTAAACTATGAAACTAATATAAATATAAGTACCTTGTCTTCTCCACTCATTCCACTTTGATTTCGTTCTTCTATTTTATTATAAAAGCCTTGAAACTTACTCACACAAAGTTGAATCGATGACCATCGGTTACATAAGGAGCTTGAAGTTCGTTCAGTTGGGAATGTTTTATACTCATTGTAGTAGCTTGCAATTCTAGACCAATATGTTTGTTGTGTTTGATTGTTCCCTTGAATCGGGTCCATACTCACATTTTTCCAAGCGGATATAAGTAGCATATCTTCTTGGATTGTAAAATTTTTCGATCTACCCTTTTTTGATTTGCTCGTTAAGTCTTCTGTTTGTGATGGTGGAGGTGGTTGCGAACTCAGTTCTTCAGTACCGTTATATACACCGTCATTTAGCAATTGAGTGAAAAATGAATCCATTTTCTACAAAAAAATCAAGATACATAATACAATAAAAATTCAACAAACATGTAAACTACTAAATGCTAAGATAGAGTCACTAATCAGAAAATTTTTTCTAACCAGGAACATTTAGAGCATTATATTTGTGTTCTATGCACTTTGATATCAATCTCAAAGTCTAAAAATAGGCAAAATAATGATAAAATACAATGAAATTGAACCAAGTATTCATCATTAGGCATCATAATATACACAATCTAAATTCACCCAAAATACATATCAACAAGTAAATTTAAACAAGAATTTATCAATTAGACATTCAATTGCAGGAATAAAAAGTGGATAATCCTAATTTCCCCCATTTATTAATAAACATGGAATCAAATATGTAACTCACATACCTAGATGTTGATTTCTTGAACCAAAGAAAAATTGAGAGTAAATTGCAAAAGGTTTGCAAGTAATCAAGATATGCACTCAAGAAATAGCGGGAATGGAAGAAAATTGAGAGCGGGAGTTTGAGAATAGCGCGAATCTAGGTGGAAAGTTGTTTTAGAGAATGGGAGAGACTAGTAGATATGGAAAATTCATATACAGAACTCTAAACTTTTACCGAAGGAGTGAACTGCGTTGGAGTCGTTTTTTTTGTTTTGGTTTTCTATTTTGGGCCTGCCACGTCAATTTTACATAATGGGTCATGAGGGTTGGAGTTGCTCTTAATAAACTCCGAATTCGCACTTGGCTGCGTACGTTGAATAAGGAAAAAATGCAAAAAAATGCCTTTTTAAAAAAAAAAATTTTTGACGAAAATATCATTTCTAAATTTTTTTGACTAAATTAATAAACGCATTACGTATTTTTAAAAGCAGTATTACTAATACTAGCTTATAGGTCCGTGCTTTGCACGGGGTACTTTTAATTTTTTAAAATTTGTTTATAGTATAATATAATATTATAAATATTAATTTTAATGTTATTAGAAAAATTCGAAACTTACATCTTTGTATTAATAATTTTAGTATTAAATATAAATTAATATGTTGTTGACGGGAATCGAACCTTGGACCTCTGTATATAACAACTTTTAATACTATTATATCTAACGGTCATGATCTATTTGAGTTGATTATCTAACGGTTGTGGATGAGGGATAACAAAAAATGAGGGATAACCAAAAATGGGTTAACCAAACTACAAATTATAGCCCATTTCGTTTATTATAGTATAGTATAGTATAGTATAGTATAGTATAGATAGTATAGATGTATTTGTCAAATGGGTATTGCTTAGAAAGTAAAAAAAATTGTTGGGAATGCATAATCACCTTCAAAATGGGTGTGATACGCATTCTGGAAATGTGTGTCTCCATTATTTAATTTTTATTTGATTATTTTTTTTTTTAAATTTCTTACATGATACCTTTTTCTCAAATGTAGAGCTGTAAATGAACCGAACTCGGACGAACTTTTAACGTACACGAACAAATGCTTAACGAACCTAACAATGTTCGGTAAGTTTATCGGACAATTTTTCTTGTCCGAACTCGAGTTCGGTAATGAACCGAACACGAACTGTTCGCGAACATACCGAACCGAACACGAACCGAACACGAACAGTTCGGTAATTATATATATAATATTGTATAACAAATTAATATAATAATTTGAAAATTAAAAAATTAAAACAAAATTTTAAATTTTATTGTTTTTATCGAACGAACCGAACTCTTAACGAACTCGGACGAAATCTTACCGAACCGAACAATGTTCGGTAACCTTAACGAACATATTTTCTTGTTCGAACTCGAATTTGGTAAGCTTATCGGACGAGCTAACCGAACTCGAACACGAACGAACGAACTGAGCTTAACGAACAGTTCGGTTCGTTAAACAGCTCTACTCAAATGCGTAATAGCAATATCCAATTTGTAAATGCGTAATAGACTGGTATTTTTGGCGAAAAAAATAAAAATTGACATTTGTATAATAAAATCTTAAAAAATGACATTTTTGACCATTATCCTATCCAACCATGCTCGAATTTATTGTAATAAATCTATACTATATTATAAAAGACGAAATATTAAAAGTTTTGGTACGATATGGTACGGTACTTACCTTATTTAATTGTTATTTTAATATTTTTAATTATTTTACTTAATTATAAAAAAGCAGAACACAATCTTTTTTCAAAATATTATACGCATCTCTTTAACAAAATCTCCCTATTACCTTTTTTAACTTTTCTAACTAAAATTTATCATTTACAAAAATATGGTTGTTCGAATTAATGAAATAAACTAATTGTATTATAATTACTAATAACTAACTAATTGCCTTTTACAGCTAAAATGTAATATCTTTTTTACATTTTCTAACTAAAATATATTACTTTCTCTTAAATAATAACTAACAAATTACCTTTTTCAGCTATTACCTTTTCTAACTAAAATATCTTCTTTCCAAAATTATGTTCGTTCTAATTAATAAAATAAACTAACAATATGATAATTACTAATAAATAACTGATTACCTTTTCTAGATAAAAGGTAGTATTCTATATTTTCTAACTAAAATATCTCATTTTCAAACTTGATTTTTTTTTATTATTGATAAAAACATGTAGTTCTATTTGAAAAAATAAAATAAGGATACTTTTTCAACAATTACATTTTCTAACTTTTCTAACTAAAATATATTTTTTACAAAAAAAAAATAACGATATTTTTTCAACAATTACCTTTTCTAACTTTTCTAACTAAAATCTATTTTTTACAAAAAAATGGTTGTTCAAATTAATAAAAAAACTAATAGTATTATAATTACTAATTACTTTTTCCAACTAAAAAGTAGTATCTTTTTTATGTTTTCTAACTAAGATATCTTATTTTCTCCTAAATAATAACTGAACAATTACCTTTTTCACCTATTACATTTTCTACCATTTATAACTAAAATCTTTTCTTTCCAAAATTATAGTTGTTCGAATTAATGAAATAAATTAATAATATCGTAATTACTAATAAGTAATTGATTACCTTTTTAGCTAAAAGGTAATATTTTTTCTATATTTTCTAACTAAAATATCTCATTTTTAAATTTAATTTTTTTAGTTAATTATCCTTACTTAAATATTTATTAATGGTAAAAACGTGTAGTTTTATTTTATAAGATAAAATAAAGATATTATGGTTCCTAATAAATAACCAATTAAAATTTTCAACTAAAACACATTATCAAATCATATCATTAAAAAATTTAACTTACAAAATTCATATAATAAAAAAATTATTTAATATTTTTTTTAAAAAAATCATATTATATTAAAGAAAATCCGTGCTTCGCACGGGTTTATATATTATTAAAGACGAAATATTAAAAGTTTTGGTACCTGTTGTGGAATAAAAGGTAGGGTGTAATTCATTCGTGTATTGATTGCTAGGGATTGAGAGCTTCGAGCTTTAATGGTGGCTGCTCTTGTTGTCGGGGACTAACTCGGTCCTAACAAGATGCCTACGTACCTTGATGAATATCAAGAATCAAGCCAAAACGTAGTTCTAGACTTGCCTACGTGGCTTGATGCACCCTCGCGGCGTAGTGACGTAGTGGCTTGTATGTCCTTATTCGAGGATTAAGCCTAAAACGTAGCGGGACGTATTGAGCTGTGCCCAAAAAACGTTCTTCTTTTTAGAATGAGGGGTTAGTCCCTTTATATAGGCTTGAGAAGCCTTGGAATTAGGGTTTAGTAACTTGGTGGGCAAGTTATACAATTTGGGCCCAATTCTAGATCCTTCCATGAGGGAGGTGGATAACTATAGGAGTTGTATGCCTTAGAGGCTACTCCATAGATGATTTGATTTCCTTTTGGACTCGACAATAAAGTCTTTTATTTGGCTGATTTATTAGCCACGAATTTATTATTTAATTAGGGTTTTGGGCCTCATTAATGGGCTTTAACCTTGGACCAATCTAGGTTTAATTAATGCAATATTAAATGTGTCTTTAGGGCTTACTTTCAGCCCATATCATTGCCCCCCAACTTTTAGGAAAACTGATCAGGTTTTTGTAGAAGTTATATTTGCCTTAATCGAGACTTGGGGTCATTTTTATCCCTTACCTGAGACTTCTTAATTTTCCTACCCTTATATAGGGATTTTGGTTTACACTAGTGTTTCACATATATCGTCTTACTGTAAAGTGTGGAGCGACCTACCCATTTACGACGATTTGCCTTATTCGCGGCTTTAACTTGTGCTTGCTTTTAACAATTTCGGCATTTTCATAGAGCTTTTATGCACTATTAGCAAAAATTATTGCTCAATTTGTCAAGAAAATATTTCTATAATTTTCCTCATATTTTTCTGTACCTTTCCTAATGTTTGAGGAATTTTTGTATAATCACAGGTATTTTTCTTAATTATTCCTAATATTTTAGGAATTGTCTTGTACCCACAGGTATTTTTCTTAATTATTCCTAATATTTTAGGAATTTTTACGTACCCACAGGTATTTTTATTAATTATTCCTAATATTTTAGGAATTTTTATGTACCCACAGGTATTTTTCATAATTATTCCTAATATTTTAGGAATTTTTATGTACCCACAGATATTTTTCTTAATTATTCATAATATTTTAGGAATTTTTATGTACCCACAGGTATTTTTCTTAATTATTCCTAATATTTTCGGAATTTTTATGTACCCACGGGTATTTTTCTTAATTATTCCTAATAATTTAGGAATATTTATGTACCCACGGGTATTTTTCGTAACTATTCTTGACAATTTAAATATGTCATTTCATAAACTTGAGGGATCAATATGTTAATTCTACAAAGTTCGGGGTACTAAATAGTACTTTTCCATCAGACCTCATTCCAGGTCGTCAAAACCATGCATGGTTTGTGAGCTCGTGACCTTGTACGAGGTCATTTGCGATCTCGGTTTAGATCGTGTAAGGTTCCATTTGTGGTGTGACGCCCCCAAATCTGAGGTCAAAGATTCAGGTCATCACATCATCATCCAACCATATCATACCTGTATTAACTTTACAACTCAACAATACATACGTCCAGACCTCAATCTTAAGCACAAACAAGTTAGAGCCTCAGAAACGATAATCAAAAGTAACACTAAATATTACAATTCATCTGTACAATCCAGAGTCTTACGCACTTCCACTTATACAACTATACTTGAAGACAAGTCTTACTATTACAGTTGAAAACCTATCAGACTTACTCTGTAGTATTTATCAGGAACTAAATCATCTCCGGGGTAATTCTTCTACTCCTCTTCTGCTGGTGCGGAGTTAATCGGCCAAATTCTTCTCTTGCTGAAAAGTTTTTATAAAGCAAGAATGAGCTACATAATGCTCAGCAAGTTCACCATTTTGTAAAATAATAATGTGGTTTATTTCGAAAACATTCCCAACTATATGGGTATATATCTCAGATTTCAAAACATAATTGGACAATGTATATGTCCGAGTTTGAATAAAACATCTATACTCACTAAGGAGCTTTAAGAATAACATATGAACCCTTTATAAGGTTCCCATTTCAATATATCTCAAGTTTGAAAATATATACATATGAGTATATCATTTTCGGCAAAACACTCTACGATTAACATACTGTACAGGGAATACATCATTGAAAACCTCTTTCCTTCCATTAGCTTAGAAGGTTTCCCATACAAAAACATTTCATTCTTTGAAACAATTGCAAGAGTGCACTAACACGTGCCAATCTTTATAGAAAATCTTGCAGTTCTAGATACTGCACGATGTCAATATTTTTCTTATCAAAAACCACACTATCGGCAACTTGGCACTTAGGCCCAAGAAGCAGTGTTTGAGTATTTTTCCAAAGTGGAGGATGGGACTGGAAGAAAACATAAAAACCTGACAAGGATTGACGATGATCAGTCGCCACATCCAAATCCAATAATCCGCGGGTCTTCTCTACCAGTAGAAGGATAGAAACTACATCCGTAACTATCCCCGGGTGAAAACTACATCCGTAATCACCCTCGATGAAAACTACATCCGTAATCATCCTTCGGCAACACCTGGGCCGGAATAATAATTGATGGACCGCCTGGCTCACGGCCGCTTACACATCCCGGGAATCGTTCGTCAACGGTTCCCACACCTGCCAGAGTCCCTTTTTCTTTTTCTTTTAAAAACTTGATTTTGATTGAAAACTGAGTAATTGAGGTCCGACATCAGTCGACCGATGATTCTTGAAATCACACAAGAAGCAAACCTGACCGGGGGTTTTCGAAAATGTTTTGAGTTCGAAAGAGTTCGAGTTTGAAAGTGCTAAAGGTATCTTGGATTAGCTTTGTCTTTAAAATAATGAACAATAATTAATAAATGATATTTTAAGATTTAATATTAATAATTAATAAAATAATTATTTAATTAAATAAGCTTTTAATCCAAGATAGGTATTTTGAGTATTTACGAAGATATAAAAATAATTACTTGAGTATACGATACTCCCCGAATGACCCTTCGGGTTTTCGCAATTTAATTACGATATAATAATATACCGCTCCCCGGTCAATAGTATATACGGACCGCTACGACCTCTATTGCTAGAGTCGTTGTCCGAAGAAAACATTTCATTCTAAGTTCAAGGGGTGCAAACATATATGTACTTATACATCTCAATTTCATCGATACTTCGATAAACATAAACATTTGATATAATTGAAAACTACAAACACAACAGTGAAAGTCCTTGTATATGTAAGTTTTGAAAAGTAAACTTGCCTTGGTGAGGTTGGAATGATCTCGGAAAACGTTCTCCCGATTTCTCAAGCATTCTCTTTTCTCAATTCTAGGAGTTTATTCTCAATCCCTTTTCCCTCTAATAATATATCCTTCCTTGGACTCTTAATATACCATATCCTTAATCCATGATTCGTTCGCTCAATCGCTTAATCTCATTGTAAAGTTTCAGCGGTTTCTAGAACGTTTGTTTCACTTCCTCAGTGGTTTTCGTTCCAAATTCTCAAATCACTTATAATAAAATTCCAAAATATTAACTTCTCAATTCCTCAAATTAAATATCTCATTTCTTGATATTACTGATGTATAATTCACTGATCGGTCAAATATTACACGAAAATAGAATTTGGAATTTCTGAATTCCGATCGCATTTACATACACTTATTTACTCCGTAGATTACTAGTATAACTTCGGAATATCCACACTACGTCTCGTACATAGGTGGCATGAAAAATTTTCTTAATCCTCAAAATCACTATTCATCCACCAAATCACTATTCATTGATGCACTTCATCATAATAGGAAAAGTTTTAATTCTACCGAAATTTTGGGTTCTTACAGTCTCCCCTCCTTAAAAGGATTCCGTCCCGGAATCAGTTTAGGAATCACTGGGGTTACTCCTTCTTTGTTTCACTCTTTCAACTTCCAGGTGGATTCTTCCATATCTTGATTTTCTCACAATTCCTTATTAGTTTGAAAACCTTGTTCCTCAGCACTTGTTCTTCTCTATCCATGATTTCCACAGGTTGCTCCACATAGGTCAAGTCTGGTTGTAGGTCCACTTGGTCGTACTCTATCACATGCCGAAAGTCCGGGTGGTAGGGTCGTAGCATGGTCACATGAAACGCATTATGCACTTGCTGCAAGCTCGGGGGCAAGGCTAGTTCATAGGCTAACTTTCCAACACGCCTCAAAATCTCAAAAGGTCCTATAAACCTCAGACTTAGCTTCCCTTTCTTTCCAAATCTCATCAATCCTTTTCGAGGGGATACCTTTAGCATCACGAAGTCTCCCACCTCATTCTCCTTCGATATCTCATAAAATTTGACCATACGAAATAATGGGTTTCGTAAAAAAAACTAATGACTTTTACATACACTCGTCTGTACCGTAAGGACGTCATATGAATTCGAAATCTTCATTTAATAATTCGTACATCTCGTGATCGCAAAGATTTCTCATCCACCCATAAAATTACTATTCGACCAGGTTTCGAATATTCACGAAAATTAGGGTTAATGCAGTCTCCTCTCCTTAAAAGGATTCTATCTTAAGAACCTAAGGATAATAGTTGTGGATACAATTCCAACCTTACCCTTTCCAACTCTCAGGTTGACACTTCGACCCTATTGTCCTCTCCCTTGGTCTCACCAACGCTTTAATGTTGTTTCTCAACGCATGCTCTCCTCGACCTGTATTCCTTATCGGTTGTGCTATGAATGAAAATTTCTATCCCACTACTTATACGTTCCTCTTCTACATTGTTCATAGTATCCGTGTTGAGTCCTTGTATCATTGGCCCGTGAATACTTTGTGGTCGCGTTTTATAATCTGAGACAACGTCGATACGCAAGGTATTCTTCACATTCCTTGGCTTGATCAGCACGCATGTGTTGCCTCCCGTCAGCCGTTACCACTTGCTATGGATATTGTATAGTCTTCGGTATATGTCGAACCAGTTCAGCTACTATATCCCTCGTTTATTGACTTCTTCGTAGCGCAAGAAAAGCGAAACTTCTTCTTTCGCAGTACGCTTTACAAGAGACGTCCTTACGTTCGCAGGGTGATGATCGTGATAAGAACATTCGTTTCATGGATAAGTTTTTATTCTCGATTCCCCCGTGAAATCTAAGGCACGACACTAAATACAAATTCGATCGTTTGGATAATTCTTCTTCTATGTCCGTCAGCCACAGATCAAATTAGTACATACGCTCAATCTTTTTGTTAAATATACTTGAAAGCACCTTCAATATTCGAAGTTTAACCTTAAGTCTTTATCTGACGTAATCGCTGCAGAAGTTTTATATTGCACCACCATCTCTTCCGTATATAGTTCGATAATCTTCTAAATGGAAAGTCTCTCGTAGGTAAATCACTTGGTCCAGCAATTATAAATCAACTAGGGCCATCTCTTGGCTCGGTCTTCGGCGACCTACTCATGAAATTCATTATAATTCTGTCCACGTTCAAGATTTTCTACGGGCGGAATTGATCCACTAGATCTCTATCATTTTGTTTTTGACATGTTGCGTTTGTACTTAATAGTTTGCCAATACCATTCTTCATATCCGTTTGCCAAACATTCTCTTAATTCTCTGTACATCTTTGTCCTTCCCCATAATTTAGTCATTTTCCTCTAACATTATTCTTTATTGTATATACTCTATTTTCTTGGTCAATACTGACTGAATTCCAATTTCGAATAATCCCTTCTATAGGTATCGGCCACCACACTGGTCTTTCCTGGGAAATAACAAATTTCTCCATTATACTCCCTGCTCCCTTTCGTCACCTTCTCTTTCTTATGTTTAGTCCTAATATGAAGATATACTTATGGCACTTGTGGGAAAAATTTTCACACTTTTCTCATAAAGTTAACGTCTCGGTTTTATGCGTGAACGCCATCATGACTAATCCCAGATTCATGGTTAGTATGTCCTATCCCGTAACCTTTATGTTGTTTAGAAGTATAGGCTATCATCCCCTTTCCACTGCATCAGCACACCACTTAAACTCTTGAAAGACGCATCATCGTGACTCTCAAAGTCCTCTTTTTATCATTAAGTATAGCTAACAACGAGGTTGTTGCTAATATCTCAATTCATTCCAAAACTTTGTTCATTAATCCATAAAGGCTTCTGACTCGCTAGTCCACTCAAATGATACTCCCATAATTTTATAACGTTTATATTAGTGTGACATGCCAACTTTGGCGCAGTACAGAGGTCGATCTTGAGTTGGTGAAACCCTCTCTTTAACCTTATCCTTGAAAAACAACTACTCATTTTAACTAGTCAACAATTCCCCCATTTCCGGTAAAGGTATCAGTTCTCGATGGTATATATAAGATGTCATACGCTCGTCCTCCTTCACAACTGGCGCCAATCAGCCTGAGGCCTGCATGCGGCTGCGATTCCCAATAAACTTGATTAGGTGGTAATCTCGAAGGATCATTGGCATATCTCCATGCATCCATTTGCTATTAGGGGCCTGTTAAACTATATGTCTCTCTATGTGCATCAATCCCTTTAAGCTAAGTAAAGCTTCACATTCTTGCCACGATATTTCTTCCTTTCTCGTCCATCTCACTTCCATGTCAGTTTCCTCCAAGGATATTTTTTACATCGCAATCGATTTGCATTTCCTGGATCATGAAAAGGCTTGGTAACTCCAAAATTCATTAATATAACATCCTGACAACGGTTGGTAGAAGCGTACTCCCAACCACCTCATCATTTCTTATAACTTTCCCCACACTAATATTAAAGGTCTTGTGGTATGCCCCGACATGTTATTTCTACTTTAATAATTACTCGGCATAACACTCTGGCTGCACAATTACAACATTTGGTTTTTTGATCTCATATTGGTGTAACGGTTCATAATTGTACCTCCCGTTCACCTTAGAGTAATCACTTTGAAAGGAATGGTTTCAAAATAACAAGGTCCAAAAGATAATTTCAATAAGAATTCCACATTGGATGTTCCAAGAATGTTGATGGTTCCAAATACTAGGAGTCTCGATTTTTGGAGATGTAAGGATGGACAGAAGGAATACAACAAGGTTTATTCCTTCCCGTCCTGATAATTCTGTAATATGATACCATAGAGAATGTTGCACAAGGCAATGATTGTTGGATACAAAAGTCATAAAGACGGTCTTTATACAATTCTTACATCGGGTGGATACTTTTCCTCCTGTATAATAAGAGGAAATCTAAAGTCGCATTGATGAAGGTCAACCAATAGAAAGCAATTCTACTCCATGACAATTAAAGAATGAAGTAGTTTGTCATTCAAGTAATCAATGGTTTCAAATGAATTCTCATTGTATGAATGAAAGAATAAAATATTCAAGTGATATAAAGTCTGATACGAAGATGGGTAAGAGTTCAAGTCGAGTGGGCGACCTCACTAGGTCTTAATCAAATTATTCGTCAAAACTTTCATCATCATACTTTACCACATGCAAAATGCATTGCGGAATTACTGAATGAATTAAATTGGGAGTTGGACCAGTGAAACAATAACTAGTCCTTTTCAAGAAACACTAGCAACTAGCTAGACAAAATTTGCTAGTCCACCTGTTTGAGACATCACCACCAGCTAGGACAATTACCTAGGTGTTCTTCACAACATTTACAATTTTGAGTAGTTAGAACAATCAACTAGTCATTCATATTGACATAACGACTAGCCAGTTTCACTTGGATAGAACGGAATTTCAACATCGTAGCCACTGAAGAAACTTTAGGCTTCTCGGACAACGAATGAAAATAAGAAGTTATTAAGTTTGAAAAAGAAAACTATAAAATCTGAAGAGAATGTTCTAGGTATTGGAACAATCGATAACCTCTCATCAAATATTACTTATCAGTGAAACGGTCCACCCAAGGGTGCCTCCGTACACATGCTTTATCAGATCCGACAATAGAATTAAATTCGGAATACCACTATCAAAATGATATCCTTACTATGATTTCAATGTACGATGTACAATCTCATCTTGAATAGAAGAAAAGAATTCATGAGGGACGTCTGGACATTAGATCATCCATGTCCTCAGTAATTTGTTGAATATTTATGAGCTCAACCGAAGAGTGCAAGTATGAAAGAAGCAATCAAATATCGATATTCGTTAAGTAGTATTCGTTGATTAATTAAGGAAATATTTGTTGAACATTCCTTGGATAATTGAAAGAAAGAGTAAATAGTCCTGAGCAGAAATAATTATAAACTTCAAATAGAATGCTCGGGGATCAATTAAGATACTTTGGATGAGTCCCGGTTTCGAGAAAGTATATCACTGGTTGTTATTCCACAAGTTTGAAGTAGAAAGCTAGGAGGGTTACCTGATATAAACTAATCGAGGTAACATGGTTAGTGAACAGTTTAAAATGAAGTAGTGCACCAGCCGGTAGTTACCAAAATAAGTTAATAATCATTCGTGCATCTCATTATCACCACTATGAGGGTAACTCCATCTCTTCATCTTCGTAATACAAGACACCAACTAGTGCGTCTCTCAATCATCATCTTAAAGTCGTTTATCGAGTTAGGGTTTCACAAATATATCTGTCATTTCCGTGCTTTATCTTGAAGACCAAGCTTCACATCATTCCGGGGACACCTGCTAAGTCCATAGGGTCCTACTTCATGCCTTCCGACATGAATCACAAGTGGCCAGTTCCCCCTGGGAACAGATCAAAGAGATCTCTCAGGGATCTCAGTGCAGTCCATAGGTTCAGTGGCGGGTGTGTGTATGTGAACATATACCAAAAATATTGAGGTCTACAATACATATATACGTAGTCCCTGATAACATCTTTATCAAAGGATCCCACTCTAGACCCGCTGGCCTTTTCTTTTGGTAGACTCTGAGATCACTGTATCGCTCGTAGCAACCATATTCAACTTCTCTTGAGTCCCTTTGTTAATCCTACTTGTTTGTTCTCTAAGTTGAACTACCATGTTCTAGCGTCCGAATCATGCGTGGAATTATCTAGCACGCTCGTCTTATGATAACATTCTCGTATAACACATGTAAAATTCGCCATCAAGGGTAATGGAATCCACAACGACATAGTGACCAACCTTCAGGTAAACCCGTTACTTATCAAAAATCAGATCTTATAGCCAAAGTAAAAGACTTTCATTAATCCAAGTACTAAGTACCCTTAATTATGTAGGGAAGTCCAAACTTCTTGATTCTTAAAATGCCGCCTCCTAAACTGTGGAGGAATATGGGCCACAAAATTTATGCTAGCCTAGTCATCCGATCATATTGGCAATATCGCCTCTACCTCAGCTGCTCTCGAGATTTCGCTCTGCTTCCTATATCGTTACCTATGATAAGTCATGTACGACTCTCAAACCTCTATTCACCATTCTGAAGGTCTCTAGGGATTCTATCGACCCTAGTATAATACCTTCAGTAACACTCCAGTCCATTCTACTTACCGGTACCTCTTCCGGTAGTCCAATCATAAGTTTACTACGATCTCTTATGTCATTCTCCTACTTAGACTCAACTCTCAACACTCTCGTTTCTGAGTACTGTAACTTATCGCTCTGATACCATTTCCGTGACGCCCCCAAATCTGAGGTCAAAGATTCAGGTCGTCACATCATCATCCAACCATATCATACCTGTATTAACTTTACAACTCAACAATACATACGTCCAGACCTCAATCTTACGCACAAACAAGTTAGAGCCTCAGAAACGATAATCAAGAGTAACACTAAATATTACAATTCATCTGTACAATCCAGAGTCTTACGCACTTCCACTTATACAACTATACTTGAAGACAAGTCTTACTATTACAGTTGAAAACCTATCAGACTTACTCTGTGGTATTTATCAGGAACTAAATCATCTCCGGGGTAATTCTTCTACTCCTCTTCTGCTGGTGCGGAGTTAATCGGCCAAATTCTTCTCTTGCTGAAAAGTTTTTATAAAGCAAGAATGAGCTACATAATGCTCAGCAAGTTCATCATTTTGTAAAATAATAATGTGGTTTATTTCGAAAACATTCCCAACTATATGGGTATATATCTCAGATTTCAAAACATAATTGGACAATGTATATGTCCGAGTTTGAATAAAACATCTATACTCACTAAGGAGTTTTAAGAATAACATATGAACCCTTTATAAGGTTCCCATTTCAATATATCTCAAGTTTGAAAATATATACATATGAGTATATCATTTTCGGCAAAATACTCTACGATTAACATACTGTGCAGGGAATACATCATTGCAAACCTCTTTCCTTCCATTAGCTTAGAAGGTTTCCCATACAAAAACATTTCATTCTTTGAAACAATTGCAAGAGTGCACTAACACGTGCCAATCTTTATAGAAAATCTTGCAGTTCTAGATACTGCACGATGTCAATATTTTTCTTATCAAAAACCACACTATCGGCAACTTGGCACTTAGGCCCAATAAGCAGTGTTTGAGTATTTTTCCAAAGTGGAGGATGGGACTGGAAGAAAACATAAAAACCTGACAAGGATTGACGATGATCAGTCGCCACATCCAAGTCCAATGATAATTGGATTTTATATCCACTTGGAATGCCTCAGTTCGGCTTAAATTGATTGTTTTGGACTCAAGTTTGTGTAGTTTTGATGTGTTTTGTGTAATTGTGCAGGGTTGAAGAAATATCGATTAAAGGTGTAGTTTCCGTCGTTTTTGGAGCGTTTTGTGGAGTTGATTGATGATATGGAATGAAGAATGGTGGCTAATGTCAACTCCTAAGAAGTATACAAGTCATTAAGAATGAAAGACGGTAGCTCATGCAAAAGGAACGGGAAGAAAAGGCGAAAAAAGGCAAGAAAAATCAGTTTTCGCAGAACGGGACCAAGCCGGGGGCTTCCAGCTGTTTTTGGGCAGATTGTGACGGCGCATCAGGCGCCAAAACGGTGCATCAGGCGCCAGGGGGCGCGGAAGAAAATCAGCCAGAATTTCGGATTTTGTTTTGGCCATATCTTGAGTTCTACAAGTCCGTTTTAGGCCCGTAAGCAGTCCACGCGAAGCTAACGAGATTCTCTATCATTCTAGAGTGGTTCAGAGGTCCAATTATGATTGGAACGTTCCAGAAATACTGAAGAAAAGTCAGCTACGAATTTTCCTTAAAAAACAGAATCAGTTTAGGAAACGTATTTTGCAGAAATTCTATTATAATTCTGTTTTGGTATTTTCTTGCTGGGCAACATGTCTAGAGCCCTATATAAACACATCTAGGGTATTATTTTAGGATGTAATTCATAACCTATTTTCAGTACTATTCATACTTTAGATCTAGAACTATTTTGAGATTGGAGAGAAAAGGGAGAGAATCAATTGGAGAAGAAGATTGAAGGAAGGAGCGAAGGGATTCGTCCGGAGTTCAAGACACTTCAAGATTTGTATTCTTTGTTCTTAAATTCTAAACTCATGATTTGTGGTTTTTATATATATATACTTGTTTTGTTCAATTATGAGTAGTTAATTCCCTTTATCCAAGAGTTGGGTAGTATTCGTTGATTTGTCGAGTTTGTTTGATTTCTCTTGTTATTGTTAATCTGTCATTGAGGGCTTAATTCAATTAGAAGAGTAGCTAACTTTTGATTGAATCTGTAGGGATTATAACGAATCGGGAGAAGAGTTGTAATTCTAGTACATGACATGATAGACACAATTTAATTATTGAATCGGGAGATTAATAAAAGAATTGTGAAACTGTTAATCCTTGGTTTTAATAGTTTATGATTATACTTTGATTGACCATGGGAGTGGCGATTAGGGGATGATTGTAGGCATTATGAATTACCTTGGGAGAGGAATTTATAAACTTTAGAAGGATTGTTTTTAACGAACAAGAGACACAAATTAGACATTCTTGGTAGTCAATTGAAGAACCCCAAATCTTGGATTATTTTCTCTCATAGTTATTATATAGTTTTTATTTGTTTATTAGTTTAATTTAGTTAATAATCATAATCACCAATCTATTCTTCCACACTTCTGAACTGCTTGAGATAAAAGACTCAGAATTAGAATTGATATCAGTCCTTCCCTGAGAACGAACACACAAAAATACTACTAACAAATTGGCGCCGCTGCCGGGGAAGGCAGCAATATTGATTTTGAGTTAATTGTTTCTTGTAGTTTGGATTTTATCTTTGTATATATTTTTCTTTTCTTTCTTTTTGTATTTCTTTCTTTGGTGTGTCTACAGGTTCTTTGAGGTAGACAACTTAAACATGTTTTGAGGAGAGAGACTAGATGGAGTACAACTTTGGTTGGAACAATGCTCAGAATTTCTACAACAGTCAGGAACAATATCAAGACTTCAATCCTTACCCACAATTCAATTCCTATGAGGATTGTAATGCATATCAGGTGAATTCGTTCTATTCTGAGAACTCATTTTATGCTCCATATGCCCCTAGCAATGATTATTCATATTCGTTTGAAAATCAATATCATGATGATGTTTATCCATATATGTGTAATGATGTTGATACGAGTTTAACTCAGTCTAATCCTTCTTTACTTGCTGATTGGGAGATTGCGCTAAATAAAATGACTCAAGGAACTCAGTCTAATCTTCCCTTACTTTCTTTGGGAGTTTTTAATGAACCAACTTTAGAGATTGCTAGTGACAATGATATTCCATGTGATTCAATAGCTTGGTACGAGGAGAATGCTAAACTAAATAATTTTATTTGGGAAGTTCGAGCAGTGTGGTATGACGGTTGTTATCGAACTCCTCCTTGTGTCAATTTTCCTCTATGCCATGATTCTTGTTTAGCAATTGATGATAATGTTGTGTCTGATGAGTCTACTGGTGTAGTTGATAATTGTCCCATGCGCATTAATGATAATTTGGATGCAATTGAAATTCTACCAATTCTAGAAAATTTTGAGCTTAATACATTGGTAGACGAGATTAAAATTGATGAGTGTCCAATTATAAAAGAGAAGGAAGTTAAGATTGAGGAAGTTGAAAATCTTGCTGTAGAGTATAAGGATCCGATTTGGGAGGAGTATATGAGTCGTACTTATAATGATTATTCTGACGACTTTTCTAGCTATTTTGATGTTTCCAAGTCTCTTGAGCATGATAGGTTCTTGAAAGTTTTCGTACCTTTCAATGAATCTAAGGTTTATTTGCACAATATGCTTATATTAGAAATTCGTAGATATGTGCATCTGTTTGCTTTTTCTCCTCATTGAAGTTTCCAGGTATAATCGGCGTCAAGCTATTGACGTTAAAGGAGCGCTTCGTGGGAGGCAACCCACGCGTTTGTGTAAAAAAAAAATTGAGTGTTTTTAAAAAAAAAAAAAAAATTAGAATCTGTTGTTTTTTGAGCAGGCTGCACCTGTGTAACGCAGGGTAAGGTTGTCAGGCGCATTGTAGGTATGTTTTCTACTATCCCTTGTATTTACTTCCATTCGATGCAGACATTGAATACTTAAGTTTGGGGGTCGTTTGAGGGATTAGTAATTGTTGTTGTATTATTTGTTCATGTAGGATTTCATGCTTTGCATATTAGTGATAGTTCATGCATGTATGTTCGTGTTATTTACGTTTGTTTCATATAGGACATTCTGTTTTTATGTTGTATACCATGTGTGTTCATTATAGTTGCATTTTCATGGCATGCATTTTTCATGATCCCTTAGGACGAGCTAATTCTGATTGGTAGGTACTTGTTTTATTGAGTGTGATTGATGATGAATAGAGGGTTGATTTATATTCCTTATGAAATTGACTTGCATGCTTCAGAAACACAACTTTTACACAGTCTCATTGGGTGCTTTTGGGGCTAGGTTGAGGTCATACTTGTTTGGTTGTTTGAGATTTAATCACTTGATTATATTTAGAATTTTCGTTATTCCCTTGATAGCGTAGGGACACTAAAGTCTAAGTTTGGGGGAAACCAGGAATTTAATGCTAGTTGTTTAGTGTTAATGGCTAGGTGTCAAATGGCTAGTAGCCGGCTCATATTTTATGAGTAGTCTAGGGTTGGAAATGAGAAAGGCTCATTCCAGATCGCAAAAGAGAGAAAAAAAAGAAGAAAAAAAAAGAAAAAAGAAGAAGAAAAAAAAGAGTCAATAGTTTAATTGTTTAAATGCAAAATTAACCAGAGTGAGCTCTTTAATACTCGAGTAATTAAGTCTGAGGGGACTTAGTCCTAGTAACCTAAAGCCCTTTGTGGTTTGGGATTGCTGACCTAACACTCGCTACATGGGTATTATTGTATAAGCCTTTTGGGGTCTCATTCATTGCACGGTTAAATAAGCATGCATATTGTATATAGTGTCGTAGTATAGTAATAAAGCATGAGTTTTTGTCTAACTTGAATAAGGATGGAGGTGTTCCTAGGTTATGGAGTGTCTACAGTTTATTCTATTTATAAACCTGTGATTGTCTTGGCAAAGGATATGTATGATTTTTGACCTAGTTTTGGGAGTATTTCTGATGAGCATTGCACACACGCACGTTTCTGTTCATGTAATGTTAGTATACGGGAACTTGGTCGAGCTCTATTTGGATTTAGTTGCATTCTTTGAGATATTTGCTTGCTAGTTGGTTTTGGTAAGTTTGAAGGGGATCGTTGCATATTTCATATTAGTTGCATTCATGCATTGCATTGCATTAGGTTAAATGGATTTTGTGGGTACATTCGCTATAGGCCCTCACGAGACCTTACTCGTCCACTGGGGCTGCCTAGGGGTTTAAAGGGCTTGTTGCATATGGCAAATGCAACCGTGATCACCTACGGAAGTGGTACTAGTTAGTTAGTTGTGATTGTTTATGCTTGAGGACAAGCATCAGTTTAAGTTTGGGGGTTTGATAAGTGGATTTTATATCCACTTGGAATGCCTCAGTTCGGCTTAAATTGATTGTTTTGGACTCAAGTTTGTGTAGTTTTGATGTGTTTTGTGTAATTGTGCAGGGTTGAAGAAATATCGATTAAAGGTGTAGTTTCCGTCGTTTTTGGAGCGTTTTGTGGAGTTGATTGATGATATGGAATGAAGAATGGTGGCTAATGTCAACTCCTAAGAAGTATACAAGTCATTAAGAATGAAAGACGGTAGCTCATGCAAAAGGAACGGGAAGAAAAGGCGAAAAAAGGCAAAAAAATTAGTTTTCGCAGAACGGGACCAAGCCGGGGGCTTCCAGCCGTTTTTGGGCAGATTGTGACGGCGCATCAGGCGCCAAAACGGTGCATCAGGCGCCAGGGGGCGCGGAAGAAAATCAGCCAGAATTTCGGATTTTGTTTTGGCCATATCTTGAGTTCTACAAGTCCGTTTTAGGCCCGTAAGCAGTCCACGCGAAGCTAACGAGATTCTCTATCATTCTAGAGTGGTTCAGAGGTCCAATTATGATTGGAACGTTCCAGAAATACTGAAGAAAAGTCAGCTACGAATTTTCCTTAAAAAACAGAATCAGTTTAGGAAACGTATTTTGCAGAAATTCTATTATAATTCTGTTTTGGTATTTTCTTGCTGGGCAACATGTCTAGAGCCCTATATAAACACATCTAGGGTATTATTTTAGGATGTAATTCATAACCTATTTTCAGTACTATTCATACTTTAGATCTAGAACTATTTTGAGATTGGAGAGAAAAGGGAGAGAATCAATTGGAGAAGAAGATTGAAGGAAGGAGCGAAGGGATTCGTCCGGAGTTCAAGACACTTCAAGATTTGTATTCTTTGTTCTTAAATTCTAAACTCATGATTTGTGGTTTTTATATATATACTTGTTTTGTTCAATTATGAGTAGTTAATTCCCTTTATCCAAGAGTTGGGTAGTATTCGTTGATTTGTCGAGTTTGTTTGATTTCTCTTGTTATTGTTAATCTGTCATTGAGGGCTTAATTCAATTAGAAGAGTAGCTAACTTTTGATTGAATCTGTAGGGATTATAACGAATCGGGAGAAGAGTTGTAATTCTAGTACATGACATGATAGACACAATTTAATTATTGAATCGGGAGATTAATAAAAGAATTGTGAAACTGTTAATCCTTGGTTTTAATAGTTTATGATTATACTTTGATTGACCATGGGAGTGGCGATTAGGGGATGATTGTAGGCATTATGAATTACCTTGGGAGAGGAATTTATAAACTTTAGAAGGATTGTTTTTAACGAACAAGAGACACAAATTAGACATTCTTGGTAGTCAATTGAAGAACCCCAAATCTTGGATTATTTTCTCTCATCGTTATTATATAGTTTTTATTTGTTTATTAGTTTAATTTAGTTAATAATCATAATCACCAATCCATTCTTCCACACTTCTGAACTGCTTGAGATAAAAGACTCAGAATTAGAATTGATATCAGTCCTTCCCTGAGAACGAACACACAAAAATACTACTAACATCCAATAATCCGCGGGTCTTCTCTACCGGTAGAAGGATAGAAACTACATCCGTAACTATCCCCGGGTGAAAACTACATCCGTAATCACCCTCGATGAAAACTACATCCGTAATCATCCTTCGGCAACACCTGGGCCGGAATAATAATTGATGGACCGCCTGGCTCATGGCCGCTTACACATCCCGGGAATCGTTCGTCAACGGTTCCCACACCTGCCAGAGTCCCTTTTTCTTTTTCTTTTAAAAACTTGATTTTGATTGAAAACTGAGTAATTGAGGTCCGACATCAGTCGACCGATGATTCTTGAAATCACACAAGAAGCAAACCTGACCGGGGGTTTTCGAAAATGTTTTGAGTTCGAGTTTGAAAGTGCTAAAGGTATCTTGGATTAGCTTTGTCTTTAAAATAATGAACAATAATTAATAAATGATATTTTAATATTTAATATTAATAATTAATAAAATAATTATTTAATTAAATAAGCTTTTAATCCAAGATAGGTATTTTGAGTATTTACGAAGATATAAAAATAATTACTTGAGTATACGATACTCCCCGAATGACCCTTCGGGTTTTCGCAATTTAATTATGATATAATAATATACCGCTCCCCGGTCAATAGTATATACGGACCGCTACGACCTCTATTGCTAGAGTCGTTGTCCGAAGAAAACATTTCATTCTAAGTTCAAGGGGTGCAAACATATATGTACTTATAAATCTCAATTTCATCGATACTTCGATAAACATAAACATTTGATATAATTGAAAACTACAAACATAACAGTGAAAGTCCTTGTATATGTAAGTTTTGAAAAGTAAACTTGCCTTGGTGAGGTTGGGGTGGTCGAGCGTGCGGAGTGGAATGATCTATACATAAGCAATAACCGTTCGTTAGTACCTTAATCAATATCTCTTTAATTGCGGGGTTTTAGGGGGTACAAAATTAACTTAATGACTTCGTCTTATGACACTCTAGCCCCACTATAGGTTCATGTCATCACTCGATTACGCTCGTCACTTATTCGACTTAATTTGGTTACCATATCCGAATCATATCCATTACCCCTAAAATTACACTCCACTTACGACTTTTTCCCTTGCACGAATTTTACTCTAGCATTTTTATAAAATTGAAAAATACATATTTTAATCCAATTTTTTTTGGGTAGCCTTCAGCACTGCATTTTCTAGCTTCTCTAATTTTTCCATGATCCTACATAAATTTTTAGGGGTTTAAACAAGGTTCACAAGGGGACCATTTAGTGCAGCCCGGAATCCAGAAACACATTTCACGTCTCAGGCCATAACTCAAAATCTATACATCACCTAGTCATGAACCTTATATTTCTGGAAACTATATTCAAATACCTTTCCAACAATATATATTAGGACCTCAGGGGACAAGATTTGGGGGTTCAAAACCCTCTTACAAGACAGTTCAAGTTCCTGGAAAAATCTCAGCATGCTTATATCACTAAACCAACCAAGAATCTTACATCCACATCACAACCAACATCTAAATCACCAAGATCATACTTTATAACATACATGGAGATACATACACTAACCACAAGCTTAAAAATCACAACCACAACACTTAAACTCAAGATCTACATCATCCATAACTTATATGTCCAAGACTCACACTAACATCCATGGATCTAACATTAAACACCATAAATAATTCATGGCCAAGAGGGGTTAGAGTTTTATACCTTCTTGATGTTCTTACAATCTCAAACAAGTTTGGTTAACCTTGGGGAAGCCTTACTCTATGCTCACCATCTTCAATCTCACCAAAGAAATCAAGAACATGGAAGTGGGTTTCCTGACTGGAAAAACACGCCCCAAAGATCAACCAAAACGAAGCCCTTGCACTCGTTTCCTGGTCGAGGCTCCTGAATGAAAGTTGTAGAGCGTCTTACCAGCTTTCTAACCATATAAAGAACAAAAAATTGCATTGAGTAATGAAGGCTCTAGGCCCGTTTTACTGAGAGGTGTTCTGCTGGGCAGAATGGTTTGTTCTTGGTTTTATGTTCTAATAATGTCATACACTTGATATATATCTATTTTTGGTTGGATGCATCTCATCCTTGCTAGGTGGCAACCTCTCATTGGCTCCTCTAGATTTCTTATCCACTTAAATTGCAACCAAGCCCTTTGCTAATTGCAACCAAGTCCTTGTCTCTTGTTTCTTGCACTTAAGTCCTTTTGTTTTGTTTTCTTTTCCACCGCCTTGATTTCCTTGTCGTTTCTTGAATGAAATAAATACGTTACAAATTATACGTTGCATATTATTGCTCTAATATATCACAATACCTCGAAAGAATATTAATTTCAACATCCCTTGTTTATTTCTCTTTATCTCGGAAAACGTTCTCCCGATTTCTCAAGCATTCTCATTTCTCAATTCTAGGAGTTTATTCTCAATCCCTTTTCCCTCTCATAATATATCCTTCCTTGGACTCTTAATATACCATATCCTTAATCCATTATTCGTTCGCTCAATCGCTTAATCTCATTGTAAAGTTTCAGCGGTTTCTAGAACGTTTGTTTAACTTCCTCAGTGGTTTTCGTTCCAAATTCTCAAATCACTTATAATAAAATTCCAAAATATTAACTCCTAAATTCCTCAAATTAAATATCTCATTTCTTGATATTACTGATATATAATTCACTGATCGGTCAAATATTACACGAAAATAGAATTTGGAATTTCTGAATTCCGATCGCATTTACATACACTTATTTACTCCGTAGATTACTAGTATAACTTCGGAATATCCACACTACGTCTCGTACATAGGTGGCATGAAAAATTTTCTTAATCCTCAAAATCACTATTAATCCACCAAATCACTATTCATTGATGCACTTCATCATAATAGGAAAAGTTTTAATTCTACCGAAATTTTGGGTTCTTATAAGTGGGGTGGTCGTACATCTCACGAGGTCAATTTATGACCTCACTTGAGGTCGTGATAGTTTTTTTTTTTTTTCAAATAATATTATTGAATAATATTATTTATTTTATTCAAATTTTGAATAACTTTTATACCCGAATCAGGGGTGTCCTACCCGAATAAAATTTCGCTTGAATAAAATTCGAAAATTTTAATCGAAAATATTGAATTTGTGCACATGCA
Organism: Saposhnikovia divaricata; assembly: GCA_036435485.1. Taxonomy (NCBI): domain Eukaryota; kingdom Viridiplantae; phylum Streptophyta; class Magnoliopsida; order Apiales; family Apiaceae; genus Saposhnikovia; species Saposhnikovia divaricata. The sequence goes on along the minus strand of CM071599.1, from coordinate 120,454,886 downwards.
TTTTAGGAGGATTATTTCATAATTTTTCAGGGACTCTTTTTATGAACATAGCAAAAGTAGGGGTACTAAATTGCACTTTTTCACAAGACCTCAATTGAGGTCGTGGTTTTGCATATTTTTGAGGGCAGGTCGCACCAATTTTCGAGGCCAACTACGACCACATTTGAGATCGTCCAAGGCTCCATTTGGGCTGTGTTCGTGTGTTTCTCGAGCTCAATTCGCGACCTCATTTGAGGTCGTGAAGTTTTTTTTTTTTTTAAATAATATTATTGAATAATATTATTTATTTTTTTCAAATTTTGAATAACTTTTATACCCGAATCAGGGGTGTCCTACCCGGATAAAATTTTGCTTAAATAAAGTTCTCTCGGATCTTATTATTAAATAATAATAATTTTTTACAAATTATTATTAAATAATAATATTTTCTTGTAATTTGTGTGGGGGTCCTAGCCCTGATAGACCTGAATTGAGGTCTAACTAAACCCTCAAATTGTCCAGATCTGGGGCCTTCTAGACCTCAACTCCAAGGCCTGGTCGTGAGGCTTACGACCTCAATCCACGACCTGGATTGAGGTCGTGTAAGGCCTTCAATTTAGGCTGGTAGTGAGGCTTACAACCTCAATCCACGACCTGGATTGAGGTCGTGTAAGGCCTTCTTCTTAGGCTGGTCGTAAGACTTTAGACCTCAATTCAAGAGCTGGATTGTGGTCTTCAAATGCCTTCATTTTGACATGGTCGTGGATCTTTACACCTCAATCTAAGAGCTGGATTGAGGTCGTGTATTGGCCCATCTTTCAGAGATCGTGAAATTTCAGACCTCAATCCAAGACATGGATTGAGGTCGTATAAGGCCTCCACTTTGAGCTGATCGTGAGGCTTACGATCTTAAACCACGGCCTGGATTGAGCTCGTGTAAGGACCCATAATATCAATGATCGCAAGGTCAACGATCTCAAACTACGACCTGAATTGAGGTCGTGTAAGGAGCCATCATATCAATGGTCGTGAGGTCTACGATCTCAAAGCACAACCTGGATTGAGGTCTTGGAAAGACTCAATTTTAACCAGGTCTTGAGGTTCTACGACCTCAATTACGACTTGAATTGAGTTTGCTACAAGGCTTCATTTTTGGCTGGTTGTGAGACTTAAGAGCTTCATCCACGACCTGGATTGAGGTCGTGTAAAAGCTCCATTTTTGACTGGTCGTGAGGTCTACGACCTCATTCTACGACCTAGATTGAGGTCGTATTTTCCTCAATTTTACCTTGGTCGTATAAGCCTCGTTTGTCCTAGGTCATGGGTCATCACGACCTCACCTTTGAGACCTAGAGGAGATCATTCCTGACTTGAAATTCCAGCCCCTGAAGACTTGGATCGAGATTGCATTTTTGTCTTTTAACTCGATTATTAGGCCTGCTCATTCCACGAGTATTGAAAAATCCATATCTTTTTGCTCGTTACTCAGATTTGAGCTCAAAATATATTGAATCGAAGCTTGTTTTGAGCTCTAACTCCTTGCAATATTTTTTTTAAAACTTATTTCTCGCATTTTTTGAGCCTTCAAATGGATGGTACATGGCCTTTTCGAGCCTTTAGTTGGACGAAACACGGTCTCTACGAGCCTTCATTTGGACGAAGTAGGGCCTTCACGATCCTTCAGTCAGGTGGAACGTGGTCTCTTCGAGCCTTTAGTTCTTTACAGCTAGCTCCTTGCCTCCGTGGCATCGTTTGGCAACCAGCCATTCTCAAGGTGTGCTTTGATAGGATCTATCCAGCATCCTCCATCCCGATAGGAGCAATAAGCTTAGAATCAATTGTAGGGGGTTCTCAAATGGGTCTCGACCTTTAAAGAAGTATACTGAGATAAGGCATCGACCTTTGTATTCTCCTCCCTTGGGATATACTCAACGTAGCACTCGTCGAACTGGGCTATCACAGCTTTCACAATCCTCAAGTATTTAGCCATATTATTTTCTCTAGCCTCAAACTCTCCATTGACTTGCGAGATTACCAGCTTTGAGTCTCCATAGACTTTCAGGTTCTTCACCCTTAGGGCTCTTGTCAATCCAAGGTCGGCTATCAGAGCTTCATACTCTACCTCGTTGTAGGTTGTTTGGAAGTCCAACTTCAAGGCATACTTGACTGCGAACCCATCGGGGCTTTGCAGAACTAAATCTGTACCACTGGTTCTTGTTTTTGATGCCCCATCAAAATAGAGCATCCAATACTTCTTCTCCTTTTCTAGGAGCTTCTCACCTTGTTGACCTTCCTGGTCTATTACCTCCTGCCCCCCCCGACTTCTTGGTTGTCAATGGTATATTCAACCACGAAGTTAGCTAGAGCCTGGGCTTGATGGTCGTCCTAGGCTTGTACTTAACATCAAATTCTCCTAGTTTGATTGCTCACTTGATGAGCCTTCAATTTCATGGAACATTGGTTTATTAGAGCCTTCAATTCCTTAGAGCTAGAATCTTGTGGTTTCATCAAACCTTATTTTTACTTAGTCTGATCAGGTGGAGTGTCTTAACCGGATGCTCAGATACGATAAACCTTGAGGTTTGGGGTGTGCCAAGTCTAGGCACCACATTTCTTTCAAACAATTATAGCTTATAAGAGCCTCATTTTTGAATTTTCATCCATTTTTTGCTACAAGGATTGGTGGAAGTCCATATCTACGTATCACACTTTCCCACATGAATTGAGTCATTTACTTGGTGGTTATCTAGGCTTGGGGTTTAGCCTCAGTCTACTTCATGAAGGTATCAATTGCAACTATCAGGAACTTCCTCTGGGCATTTGCCACTGGGAATGGTGGAACTGATGGTTTTCAACATTTCAAGGGATTGATCAACAGTTGCGTGTTTATGTATATCGATGGAACATAACTTCTGGAATCAGCCATCATGCATGGCTAGCAGAACCCAAATCGGGTCATCTTTTGGGCAAGGGTCCTGCCCCCCGAGTACTACCCCCATATTCCAGATGAGTTTCTTTCAAGGCTAAATTTGCGTTTTGAGGCCTCGGTGTTCTTATTGACAACTTTCGTGCCTTCAAGGCATTGTCGGATAACCAACCGGTTTCCTGGTGAACCTTTGTAGGATCTATCCAATTGCTTTCCACACCTGCAAGGTGTTGTTAGTTTTTCAATCATTGCTTCGGGCCTTCAAGACTTAGAAGTGAAAACTTCTATAAAATTCTCTAACTCCGAGGAGGCAAACTTGGGTAGGACATCAGCCTTTACATATTCCTTCCTCTAGATGTACTTCATGTAACACTCATTGAATTGAGTCAAGCGTCAAGTATTTGTCGTGGTTCCAGCCCTGGCCTCGAACTCACCTTTCACTTTTGGTGCTACTGATCTTGAGTCTCCACAGACTTTAAGGTTTTGACCCTCGGGGCTCCGGCCAAACCAAGTATGGCTATCACGGCTTCGCGTTCAACCTCATTGTTTATCGTTGGGGAATCATGAACCCATCGGGGTATGTTCTCACTTAATTTGTTTTTGATTCTCCATCAAAATCGATACAATACTCATTGAGTACTGCTTCTAGATTCTCCTTCTCTAATCATTTGCCCTCCTGGGGTACTCGAAGCCGTGTCAAATACATCCAAGTATAGATAGAGTATCTTTCCGTAATTTGGTTATGTCAACACGTGGAGGTTCCGTGTCAAGGATTGCTCTACTCTTATCGGGGTTGGCCTCAATTTCCATGCTTGGAGACTATAAAACCCAAAAAAATTCCTGATCCTATGCTGAAAGTGGATTAGCCAGATTAAATATCATCGTGTGGTGCCTTAACACCTCAAACGCCTCATAAGAATGCTTGATGTCATGTGCCTATCGAGGCTATTGATTAACACATCATTTCCATGGACTTATATAGTCTTCCCACTAAGATGCTCAAAGATCTTATTTTTCAATCTTCAATATGCCGCCTCTTTGGGTCGTCACCTTTGTTGCATTGGTCAATGAATCGTTCCTTGGTAGGGGAAAGTAGTCTCTAAGACATGCATCTTTCATATCAATGAATTCAATACACATCCTTCATTCTCCATTGGCCTTCGTAATTAATTGGGATCGACCCATGGCATATCAGCTACTGTCCAAGAAAACACAAACCGTTCTTTTGTAGGAACGCATACAATTCATCCTTCAAGGATTCATTCAGCAATGCCCTATGTAGGTACCTTTTTAGGTTCTTCAGGAACTAAAGGAATGGGGACTAAGTCCTTGGTGGGGTTTTCTCTTTGTTTATGATATTTTTGGACATCCATGTCTTCAATCGAGAGGACCTGCCCCCCGACTTCATCAGGCCTCAAGGTGGCCGGGTAGCAATGCTCTCTGTATCCTTCATCAACTATATTCCTTGTAGGAAATTTAATCTTCAGGTCTTAGCTAGCTTGAGGCAACCGCCTTAAGAATGTCATCCTAAGGATAACATTGTAAGCGGAAGTTGCTTTAACCAGCAAAAGGTTCGACATATGAGTGGCCTCCCTAGGCTCTTGTCCTATTATCATGGATAACCGAATGGTTTCTTTAACTCTTGACTCAACTCTATAGAACCCATACACGGGCATGTTGGAGGGGGTCAATTGAGAATCGCTATTTCCCATCTTTGAGATATCCACTAAAGTCCCATTGTCTACCGAGACTCCTTTCACTTGTGAGTTTCCTGTCACAGGTGTTATGACCAATGGACCATCATCGAGGCACTTCACCCCTTCCAAGTCAGAATCATCAAAGGTAAATGCCATTTTGGTCTTTGCTCATTATAGAGCTTCTCCTATAATGTGCATAGCTTCTCGAGTGTGAGCTTTATGAGAGCTCCTTGTATTCTCGACCGTCGTCGGGTCTTCAGAAATCATGTTTATCATCAGCCCCTTGAGGCTATGGATTGCAATCTTGATTGCCATCCTTCCTTTTATAATCTCTACTTCATAATCATGCCTTAGGTTACCCTATTGGCCATCCTTGGTGAACTTATTCAATCTTGCTATTTGGATCAGAAACTTGACCTTATGTTTCAGGTTGTCTATAATCGTGAGATTTATTTTCCACATCCTTATGGAATCGATAATATTGGTTCTTGTTTCTCTATTCGGGATCAGTCATTAGTGGTTTCGACCATCGGAGATCCTTGTCTTAAGCAATGTCCATCAGGATTTGGGTGTTAGGAGTATTCAAACGTGCATAGCTAGCGAACCTCGATCCTTGATTGCTCTTCTTCCAGGTAGAGTCAGATTATTTACTTATTCGAGGATACCTATCCTTAACGTCCTACTCGTGACTACTTTCATTTCTCGTTTACCTCCATTGCCTCCAGCAGGGGTTGAGGCTTCCTTTACACTTTCCTCTATCTTGATGACCACTCTATCATTCAGGTTCATGACCTTCAAGGCTTCCTTGGTGATTCGGTTCATGTAATTCCCCAAGGATTCATTCATTTTCCACATTCACGGGGATGTAAAACGTTTCTCATGAACTTTCCATCGATAAACGGGGGGACGAATACCTTTCTTAGTCCTTTAAAGGAGCTGATTGAGCTCGGGGGCAACCGACTTTACCATCGTTGTGTCATGCCCCCCAGGGTTTGAGGGAACGCCCTATACTTGATTACGTCAATCACGGGTTAAAATTTGTAGTGCATTGGAGGATGTCATCACTTGATTAGTGGGGTCTCTTGCCCTAGCACACACCTCGATGGTGGGCGTCTTGAATTTTCTTGAGATATGAGCATTCATTATCTTGTTGGCGATTGATAGGATATGATCATCATGATCTCCTAGAGGCATAGAATCATCGGGATCATCCCTTTGTGTATCAACTCTTATCCTCATAGGGGGAACCACCCAAATCAATAACATGGGGATCTTAGCCCTTAGGGGCTGCCTAGCCTATTGTACTTCCAGATCTTTCTTTAATTTTTAGGTAAGTGCTTCTTCATGAGCGATTATATATCCTCCCTCCTGAAGTCTTGGGAGCTAGTCCTTTGGATCCCCGAGGCTGAGAAGGCCATAACCCTCATTCGAGCTCCTTGCCTGGTTCTTTTTCTGAGATATTTATCTTCTTCAATGGATGATAATTTGTCAACAATATAGGGCTTGGGAAAATCATGACTCCTTTTTTGGCGTTCTAGGCCTTGAATGCACTGAGACATGTATGCCTCGTGTTATTGGCCACTTCTACCATCGATAAACGAGGTCCCATTGATGGGAAGCTAAGTTAATTGTGTAATGACAGGGATGAACATCTATAGCCCCAACGGTGCGCTAGAGGGGCGACACCACCATCCGGAGGAGATTCGTCCCTGAAATCATTGAACCTACAGACGGTTGCTGCGGATTAGTAATTTGAGCCCCTAAATTCTTTTTTCTATGACCTGAAGAGTCGTTCCTTGAGTCCCTCGTGGTTGAAAACATCATGCTCCTTCGGTGAGCTCCTTGCCTTAACGTCTTTTACTGGAACGGACATCCTCTTCCTCATCTTCTTCAGACAATGAGTCGTCTTTGGCATATGGCCCAGAGAAACTTTGGGTCCTCCAGCGAGGGGACGAAGCCTTCAATGTATCGAGGCACACACTTCACAAGAGTGGATCAATGAGAGTAAATGGTTCCATCAGCAATTAAGAATGGCGATAACCCATAAACGGGGTTTTGAGTTATTAGCAAGACGGTGGTGGCGATCCGTGCTCCTTGTGCTCTATTAGACATAGGTAAAACCACCATCTCCGATTGGGGATTCTCTCCTTAAGTTAATAGATTTTGGATCACCTCTTGTAGACGCGTCTTTGGGGGAGTCGTTCCTTGATTGGAAGTCGAGGGGAGTGGATCATCAGTCCAATTATTCTTTCATCGTCGTTAGTGCACGATCGAGACTTCTCCCTTCTGCTATATGTAGAGATTCCAAGACTCAAATATGGGGCGAATCATGCCCTTGTTAGGGTGGAAACCCATAACTCAGGTTCTGAGCTCTTAATGGTGGAAGCACCATGGTAGAGATTTGTAATCATGCTTGCCTATTATGGGCATAATCATGCCTAGGATTGGGGATCCATCCCTGGAGAGTTTAAACTCGTTCACTAGGGCAGTGAAGTAGACATCCTCTGAGGGGAGAGACAACCATCTGAAGAGGATTCATCCCTTGGTTGAAGGGGTTCGTCACTAGGTGTAACGACTTTTGAGTTTGAGTTTTAGACCTCGGGGGGATCCGTCCCTTGAGGCTGCGTAATCTGATGTTGGGATCCCGCTCCTGGTGGTACATGTTCCGTCACTGAGGGTGCGGAAGTGCCGATGGGCGTTTCAGTAGTTTCTGCGATTGATGTTCTTCATGTGGTAATCATGGTTGATGTCTTGGTCCCACAGACGGCGCCAAATGTTGTGGAATAAAAAGTAGGGTGTAATTCATTCGTGTATTGATTGCTAGGGATTGAGAGCTTCGAGCTTTAATGGTGGCTGCTCTTGTTGTCGGGGACTAACTCGGTCCTAACAAGATGCCTACGTACCTTGATGAATATCAAGAATCTAGCCAAAACGTAGTTCTAGAGTTGCCTACGTGGCTTGATGCACCCTCGCGGCGTAGTGACGTAGTGGCTTGTATGTCCTTATTCGAGGATTAAGCCTAAAACGTAGCGGGACGTATTGAGCTTTGCCCAAAAAACGTTATTCTTTTTAGAATGAGGGGTTAGTCCCTTTATATAGGCTTGAGAAGCCTTGGAATTAGGGTTTAGTAACTTGGTGGGCAAGTTATACAATTTGGGCCCAATTCTAGATCCTTCCATGAGGGAGGTGGATAACTATAGGAGTTGTATGCCTTGGAGGCTACTCCATAGATGATTTGATTTCCTTTTGGACTCGACAATAGAGTCTTTTATTTGGCTGATTTATTAGCCACGAATTTATTATTTAATTAGGGTTTTGGGCCTCATTAATGGGCTTTAACCTTGGACCAATCTAGGTTTAATTAACGCAATATTAAGTGTGTCTTTAGGGCTTACTTTCAGCGTATATCAGTACCTATTTTTGGTACGGTACTTACCTTATTTAATTGTTTACTTTATTATCCTTAATTATTTTATTTGATTATTACAAAAACAAAACACAATTTTTTCTCAAAATATTACACGCAGCTCTTTCCAACATTTTCCTAAATAGCAACTAATCAATTACCTTTTTCATATATTAACTTTTCTAACTAAAATATACTACATTTTACAAAATATGATCATTCTAATTAATGAAATAAATTAATAATATTATAATTACTAACTAATCAGTAATAATTACTATGAATTAATCAATTATCCTTTTCACCTAAAACTCATATACTATTAAAAAAATTCATATACTATTAAAAAAAATCCGTGCATCGCACGGGTTTTAAGCTAGTATTTTATAAATATTGAGACATAAGAAATTATACTTAAACTCGAATTAATTCATGATCAGGCTGAGTGTATTTTTTAATAATTTCAACTTTATTACATAAATAAGTCAAATTTGATTGTAAAAATTTAAACCGATAACTTGAAGAAAAACTTAGTAAGAAAATATGTGAACAAACTCCACAAATAAATCCATGTGCATAATCTCGCCTAACCGGATCACAGACAAATAGAAATACAAAGCCGCTAAGTCTTGCATTTTTGCAAGTTTCTCTGTCTTGTCATGTGACAAGGGTTTTACTCTATATAAAAAGTTTTTGCAAGTTATTGTTCGATAGAAGTCTAAATGGCGAACCAAAACACAAATCTGGAGGATCTCTATGCAAGGCTGACAATGGAGGATGAGGGTGAAGGAGGAATTGTAGTTGGAGAGGAAGAAGTGAGACAACCCAGGAAGACATTTGTATTGGTGGGGCGTTTTTTAACGGAAAGGAATGTTAATTTTAATGCAATGCAAAATGTACTTGCTTCGTTGTGGAGGCCTAGGGAGGGGATGGAGGTTCATGAACTCGGAGGACAACGATATTCGTTTATATTCTACCACACACTTGATTTGCAGAAGGTGTTGGATGGAGGGCCGTGGACTTTTGAACAGAGCTTATTGGTATCTCATCATCTGAAGGAGAATGAGGAGCCACAAATAGTATGTCTGAATAAGATAGATATATGGGTTCAAGTTTATGACCTCCCAAATGGTTTCATATCGGAGAAAATCCTTCAAAGTATTGGCAACTTTATTGGTGTGTTTGTGAAAACAGACTCAGAAAATATGAAGGGGTCGTGGAAGATGTACGTGCGAGTTAGAGTCAGTATAGATGTTGGCAAACCCTTAAAAAGAAGAATGAAGATTAAACGTGCAGGGGGAGATTGGAGTTGGGTAAATTTTAAGTACGAAAGGCTAAGCACATTCTGTTTTGTTTGTGGTATGTTAGGACATTCAGAGAGGGATTGTGGAATTGTTTATGCTAATCCTGACAAGGAAATTGAGAGAGCGTATGGGATATGGTTGAGAGCTCCTGTCAAGAATGTGAAGAACCAAAACATAGGGGCACGGTGGTTGAGGAATAACACTGATGGTGATAAGAGCTGGAGCACATCGAAAAACAAATCAAGTTCATCAACCGATAGTCAGAACGGTGGGGATAAGGTGGAGGCGCGTTTCATGGAGGTGGATGGTATCATACGCAAGAAATCAGGGGAGTCTGGGGGAATTCGAATAACTGAACGGATTCAAGAGAGTGAATCAAGGGATAATGTGAACCACTTAACTGAAAATCAGGAGGGAAATAATTTTGAAAATATTACAGCTGTGATGGATCCAAAACGTAGGCGGATAGAAGTTATGGAAAGTAATGATGAGGAGGGAATTGATCAAACAACTGGGCTTAGTTTATATGCTTGGCCAAAAAACGGACTAGAGGCGGGACCTGTGTTGCAGGCCCGCCTAGGACAATGAGTTGGATAGCTTGGAACTGTCGTGGGCTTGGCAACCCACGGACAGTTAGGTTCCTGAAGGAGACCGTGCAACAAATAAAGCCCAGTTTTATTTTTCTTTCGGAGATTTTAACAAATAAACGCAGAGTAGTTGAGATTTGTAGAAGTTTAAATTTTGCTGGTTGCTGGGTAGTGAATGCGTAGGGCCACAGTGGTGGTTTGGCGTTGCTATGGAAGAATGAGGGAAGCTGTGTTATAAGGGAGGCTGATAAACATATTATTGACTTTGAGGTAGAAAATGAGCAGGTTGGGCAATGGCGATATACTGGATTTTATGGCTGTCCTGAGAGGAGCAGAAGAAGAGAATCGTGGGAGATCTTTCGTGGGCTAGCGGGTAAGTCTAACCTTCCATGGTGTGTACTAGGGGACTTTAACGACATGATGTACATGGACGAGAAGCGTGGTGGAAGAGTGCATCCAAGATATTTACTAACGGGCTTTGTAGACACGTTAAATGATTGTAACCTTATTGATTTGGGTTTTACTGGAGATAGGTTTACTTGGGAGAAATCCAGGGGATCGAAATACTGGGTTCAAGAGCAACTGGATCGTGGAGTTGCAACTCTGGAATGGTGTGATTTGTTCCCAAATGCTGAAGTAAAGGTTCTAGATGTGGACCCTTCGGATCATCTACCGTTGAATCTTCAATTGCACAGGCAAGTATATGTGCCTAAAATCAAACGGTTTCGATTCGAAAACGTTTGGATTCGTGAAAAAGATTGTTTGAGTTTGGTGAAAAATAGCTGGGAGAGTACAGAAGGAGAGGATATAATGAATCGAATTCAATTTTGTTGTCTTAAGTTGGAGGAATGGGGTGGTGGTCTGAATCATGAGTATAAGAGGAAGATAGTAGATTGTAGAATCAAGCTTCGACGGCTCCGTTCTAGAAGAGATAAACAGGGGGTGGAGTCGTACAACGCAGTGAGATGGGAATTCTTGAATTTATTGGAAAAACAAGAAATCTACTGGAAGCATCGAGCAAAACAGTTTTGGTTGAGGGAAGGAGATCAAAATACTCGATTTTTTCATAAATATGCTTCGAGTAGGAAAAGGAACAATTGCATCCAGAGAATAAAAGATAACGAAGGAGAGTGGAGAGAAACAACAGCTGGAATACAAGAGGTGGTTACGGAGTACTTTACAAATCTGTTCAAGAGTTCGGGTGTGAATGGAAAGTTGTCGGACAGAGAAATGGTGGAAAGAGTTACAGAAGAGAAGAATGAGGCTCTAATCTCAGAAATTACTGATGAGGAGGTTAAAATCGCTGTGTTCTCGATGCATCCCGATAAATCGCCTGGCCCGGATGGCTTAAACCCAGCGTTTTTCCAGGTTTTCTGGAGTGTAGTGGGGAAAGATGTAATCAAGTTTTGTCAGAATTTTCTGCGCACAGGTGAGCTACTAGTGGGGGTTAATCGAACTATGGTATGCTTGATTCCTAAGGTGAAGGTGCCCACAACAATGACTGAGGTACGACCTATATCGTTATGCAATGTATTGGTTCGAATTCTTTCAAAGGTTTTGTCGAACAGGCTGAAACCTTGCTTGGGACATCTGATTTCTGATAGACAAAGTGCGTTCATCGAAGGGAGGTTATTAACTGATAACGCAATGATTGCATTCGAAATAAACCATTATATGAAGAGGAAAACACAGGGGAGAAATGGAACTACAGGGTTAAAGGTCGACATATCAAAAGCATATGACCGATTGGAATGGGGGTTTGTGGAAAATATGTTGCAGAAATTTGGTTTTCACACAACGTGGATTGACAGGATTATGTCTTTTATTCGTTCTGTTTCTTATGGATTTCTTCACAATGGGGAGGAGTTTGGTAGAGTTATTCCTCAACGGGAGTTGCGTCAAGGAGATCCGATCTCGCCTTATATTTATATCATGTGTGCAGAGGGATTGAGTGCAATTATTCGACGTAATGAAGAAGCAAGGCTGTTACACGGATGTTCTATTGCTAGGGGAGCTCCTACTATTTCACATTTGTTATTTGCCGATGATTGTTATTTTTTCTTTCGAGCAAATGGAGCAGAGGCAAATGTTATGAAGAGGATCTTGAATAGATATGAGGAGGTGTCAGGCCAAATAGTGATTATGCTAAGTCCACAATTACTTTTTCTCCGAATACAGATGAGAATGATAGATAGGATGTGTGTGCGCAGATGGAGGTGAATGAAGTTGAGGCTCCTGGAAAGTACTTAGGGATGCCCATGTCTATTGGTCGAAACAAGGTTGCAACATTCAAATTTTTACTGCAGAGAATCGAGCAAAAGCTTCAAGGATGGCGACACCAAAATATCTAGAAAGCAGGCAAGATTACACTCCTTAAAACAGCAGCACAGGTCATTCCGAATTTCTGGATGAACTTGCTGTTAATACCCTCAGAAATTTGTGATGGGATTGAAAAGTGTATGAATGCATTTTGGTGGTGTAATGGTAGTACTAATGGAGGTGTGAGATGGATGGCCTGGGACAAACTCTGTGAGGCGAAGGAAGGAGGGGGACTAGGATTTAAGAAGCTGAAGGACTTTAATGTTGCGATGTTGGCAAAGCAGGGGTGGCGGCTTATAAATAATGTCAACCCATTGGTAACGAAGTTGATGCGAGCTAAGTATTATCCTAATACTGACTTTCTTCAGGCTAAGTTAGGACAGAATCCGAGCTATTTGTGGAGAAGTATCTTCCAGGCTCAACAATTTATAAAACAGGGGTGTCGTCGTAGAATTGGAGATGGTCAGAGTACGAGAATCTGGGAAGTCCCGTGGTTACCTTGCTTAAGTAATGGGTATCTCACTACTGTCATGCCTACTGAGCTTAAGGATGCAACGGTTCATGGTTTGATGGCTGAGGATCAGAGAATATGGGATGAGGAGGTAATAAGTGATATTTGTAATGAAAGAGATAGAAATCTTATTCGTAAAATCCCTATTCCTAGTGCAGGTGGAGATGATTCGTGGTATTGGTTACCAGATGAAAAAGGAGAATTCACAGTTCGCAGTTGCTACAGACTTTTACAGGGAGAGAAGGAATACACTGAGAAGGGATTTTGGAGGAAGTTGTGGGCTTTAAACTTACCAGGAAAAGTTATAAACTTTCTTTGGCGGGCTTGTCGTAACTGTATTCCTACAGCTGCTGCTTTACATATTAAGCATGTTGATATTAGTCTGCAGTGTACATGGTGTCAAGCGCATATGGAGGATAGTATGCACGTATTGTTTCAGTGCACGTTTGCACGGGAGGTTTGGGAAGGTACTGGGTTTCAAAATTTGCTTGTAGTGAGGCCGCAAGATACAGTTATGAGTGTATTACAAAGAGTGTTTGATACAATAGATAAGGAGCAATGTGCATTGGTGGGATTGCTATGCTGGGGTCTGTGGTACAGGCGTAATCAACGGGTGTGGGAACGTATAAATCAGTCTGTCTTTGGGATGAAAGCAATGGCATTTAACATGTTGACAGATTGGAAAAAATCCAGGACAGAAACAGACAAGGGGCGATCACAGTTGCAGGTAGGAGATCGAGTGTGGAGTAAACCACCCATGGGCTGGGTTAAGATAAATGTCGATGCTGCGTGTAAGCAAAACTTGAATTTTGTTGGTGTGGGGTGTGTTGTTCGAGATGCAACTGGAAGGTTTATGCGTGCTCAAAGTAATGTGATAGAGGGGAATATGCAACCAAGAATGGCTGAGGCCTTAAGTCTGCGTGAGGCGCTGCGATGGACAAGAACAAGAACATGGAGACATAATAGATGTATTTTCGAGTCTGATTGCAAGATGCTGGTGGATGCAGTTAATGGGAGACTGGGAAGATCCTTCTTTGATACAATTTTTGCTGATTGTATTGAAGAGCTTAAACACTTTGAGGAAGTGTTAGTTGTTTTCGTTCATAGGTCTGCGAATACGGTTGCTCACATGTTAGCAGGAGCCACGTATTCTATGTCAGGTCTTCAAGAATGGTTTCATACTGCTCCTGAATTTATTGCTTGTAACCTTATTTCTGAAGAGTTTTAATATATGCAAGTACGTATTTTTCAAAAAAAACAAAATCAATGTGCATAATTTATAAACAAATTGTGCGCATAATTTATACTCTCTGTCGTCGTAGTCACCATCTGATCAATTGTGATTGTAAAAAATCATTATCAGCTTAAAAGTAAAAGAGAAATTATGTTGAGATGAACCAAAATATATATTTTTTTGTTCCCAACTGTAAATAAATATGTAAGTTAGCCTAATAGATGATATTTCACCTGAAATAGTCTACATCTTAGAAAGTTGATGGACGCCTCTATATCTTAACTGAAATCCCTGCTCTCCATAGGACATTATACAATACGTTTTTTATCAAATCATATCTATATTCAAATTTTGTGATAGTGAATTGCGTATTCCCCAAATACGTTCACCCACGTACAAGGGATATTGCGTCCCATCAAAAAAATAAGGAAATCATGAACTTGTATTGCAAGATCATCTATATTCTATAGGCGTCATACGTTGGTCTAATCCTTTCTTTTATAGAAGTAGCCAATAAAAAATTTTGAGAAATCAAATTCAGTATGTAGATTTTTTGCAAATACCACTAAAATAAAGATCATTGAATGTAAGGTAAGCGCCAAATGGAAAGATCCTAATGAATTCCTTTGTTGTATGACACAAGCCGACCAAATATATCCTGAACACCTAGATGGTCACCCATAAAGAAAGTGTATCCAGCAAGATATCCAAGGACACCTAACATTTACATCCTTAAGCATTTTACCCTAGATTCAAGGCATTTTTCAAATCAATCAAAAGCATAGAAAGATTGCCTTTGGATCATTGGAACTCAACAAAATGACTAAATAACACTTCCTAAAATACCAATACCAAACTGAAAATCTTCCAAGTAAGTAGTCATCTTTTTACCCACCTTTTTCATGGACACTCTAAAAACTAAATGTCTCCATATACTTCCTACAGCAATAGGTCTCACACCCTCATCCGTCTTAAGAAGGGGCATTAAGGAAGCACTTGCTACGAACGTCTCTGCTAAAGAGACCGGCCACTTGCCTTTCAACCATAAGTCCCTTTTGAAAAGGATTTAATGCAGTGATAAACAATCTCAGCATCAATCAAAAGAGAATTTTCATCACTTGGAAAACTAGGAAGTGAAGGTGCACACGAATGCTTTTTTTCAAGTAAAATTCTAGTTTCAGAATATCAGGTGCAACCCCGGATGATGCATGTCAAAGCTTTGACAACTATAGAAAAGTGATCATCAAAAATCTTACTCAAACATTGTTTCATATTATCTCTTTTAGAATTCTCGTATGGTTTGGGATTTATTGGATATGACCTCTCCTCAAACAAGGAGTCAAACGGTTTAAAAGGACCCCAGACTCGCTTCAAGTTACCAAGGCAGTAAGGATATGCTTTTGTTGCAAGGCTTTTCTATTAATTGACCTTTTTCTTGGCGATCACGAGGTATCATGAAACCCCTTAATATACACGTGGGTAAAATAAGGAATCTTTTCCATGAACTAGAATTACTCACAATCATTGCCAAAACATTTTCTAATAAAGCAAACATGCAAGCAAGCGAAATGCTCTCTCTTTATTATACAAAAGGAGCACTGAAAAATTTTGTCCATAGTTGTAGCATCCAAAATCGGGGTAGGATTTGAAGGTTTGGAGATCCACAAGATTATTAAAGATGCACTTTGTTGAAGAAATACTGTGAATATAACAGAAGAGGGAGTCGTCTAGTTTATAAGAAGGTGGAAAGACACAGATTCTCAATTAACATGCATACAAGTTACGATGCTTGCATAGTGAACATATATTCATGCAATTCACCCCAAAACTAATGTTTAGTTTGGAAAAATGCAACATCAACTACTTTAGATTGTGTTTGGAAACATGCATTTCAATTCAAATGATGGATTTCAAATGACATGAATTGAGTTGTCATTTCAAATTCTCATATTCATACTAACATTTGAATGTATTGGATTTCAATTGAAATCCAAATCCAAATTCTTATGCTCATCCAAACATGTCATTTGACCAAATCCAGAATTTCAAATGAAATTCAAGTTTCCAAACAGGGAGTTAAAGAATTCAAAATCCTTGCTGATTAGACATAATTTGAGAATTAGAATGAAAATAATCCTCACGAAAATGAGTAACATATAGACTTCACTTGTATGAAGTGAAGTGTATACAGTCTCAATCACAGAAACGCCAAACCGAAAAAAAAAAAATATCAGCTTGATGACACTTGTTCCCCGAGTTTACATATTCTTTGGCTGCCTCCTGCTGCTATGCTATATAAGATGTTTTTATCTCTTTGAAAGATTACTGTTACTATCAGGCTATTTCATCATCCTCATTTCCTACGTTTTAATAATATAATTAGTAATTTACACTTCAATTTTAAAATTAATGTTCAAAATCGAGGAATACTGAAATGCTTATATCCATTGGAATACATGAGTACTGGCCTTTGTCCTACTAGTCTAATAGGAACTGAAAGACAAAAATGTTACTTCAATTATCAGATACGTATTTGGCAAAAAAAAAAATTAAACGTACAATTTTGTTATATGTAGTGTAGCATGTAGGACAATATATATATATATATATATATATATATATATATATATATATATATATATATATATAGGGAATGGGTCACCAGCCACAGTTGGATATGTTGTAATATCCAACCAACCCATCTTATACCATTAAAACATCCAATCAACGGCCAGGATGAGGGGACTTACGCTCTATTATATATAGCGTATACGCTATATAATAAAGCCTAAGTTAAAACTCCCATTTAAATTGTGTCGAAATATATCAAATATGGTATGCAAAATGATCGTTGTGAGGTGTAGAAAAATACAGTGAAGTCGGATTTCAAAAATATCTCATCAGTTGACGAAAAAAATCAAATTAGAAACGGAGGGATTTTGGTATAAGCTTACGCTATATTATATAGCGTATTACGCTATATTATATAGCGTAAGCTTTTCCGATCCTAGCCGTCCATTAGTTTACTGGATGGTCACAGATGGGTTGGTTGGATATTAGATTATATCCAACTGTGGCTGTAGAAGGGATCCCATATATATATATATATATGGAAACTGGTCAACAGCCACAGTTGGATATTTTAATATATCCAACCAACCCATCTTATACCATTAAAACGTCCAGTCAACGGTCAGGATGAACAGGAGTTACGCTATATTATATAGCGTACTACGCTCTATTATAGAGCGTATACGCTATATAATATAGCGTAACAAATATTCCCATTTTACCCTTATTCTGTTCCGCTCTATTATATATCTTAGCCGAGAACTACACCAATTTCAGCTCAAACAGCCCTTCATGTTTTGAAATATCATTTCAAGAGTGTTCTTGAGTTTATACCCAATCTTAAATCATTTGGAGATATATTTTACACCATTACAAACTTAATCTACACCAATCTATACCTATTTCTACTTTACCAATCTTAGTTTATTTGTCAAATCTTACCCAAATTTGAAGATTTTGAAGATTTTGAAGATTGAGCTTGGAGTACCAATCCCAAATTAAGATTTTTGAAGATTGAGCTTGGAATTCAAGGTTAGCTCTCTATTTAACCCATGGCTTCTTTCATTTTTTCGAAATTAAAATCTCCTAATAAGACACCTAGTAAGATTGAGATTGAGGTAGAAAATGAAGATGTTAACGAACGTCCACACACACCTAAAATAATAGATCTTGATGATGATAATAATGAAGATGTTAAGAATGATGATGGTGATGGTGATGTTGTCTATGATGATGTTGATGATGGTGATGATGTTGAAGATGTTGAGAATGGTGTTTCTTTGGATGATTTGAATGATGTTTGCCCATGTGTTGGTCAATTATTCGATAGTTTAGATGAAGCGGAGAGGTTTTATAGAGATTATGGTAGGCGTATTGGTTTTGAAGTCATAATTAGAACTACACATAAACGTTCAAAAAATAACAAGATCTGTTCGCGTTTGTATATATGTCGAAAGGGTGGGAGATTAGCCTCAAAATCTTTGGATGATGAAGATGAAGTTCCCAAAAAAAAGAGAAAAAGAGATTCTCTTGGTAGAACGAAATGTAAGGCGCGAATGTATGTTGTTCATAGAGAGAAATCAAATAAGTGGGAGGTAACATTGGTTCATTTGGTACACAATCATGAGATGGTTTCACCTAGTAAGGTACATTTCATGCAAAGGCCAAGAAACATAACACCCATCATGCAAGAATTGATTATAATTTTGAGTAAGTCGGGTATTGGGCCTCAACAATCTTTGAATGTAATGGGTGAGCTTACGGGAAGCTTAGAGAATATTGGATTTACTAGTCAAGACATTAGGAATGTTTTGCGTGATATTAGACATCATGTATTTGATTCGAGTGATGCCAAAGAAGGTTTGACATTACTCCAAGAATTAAAATGTAATAGTTTTGGGGATTTTTTCTATCGAGTAGATGTTGATGAGGATAATCGGGTGCGTTCCATGTTGTGGGTTGATCCAAGATCATTAAATGCATATAAAAATTTTGGAGACGTGGTAGTATTTGACTCCACATACCGCACAAATAGGTATAGTATGCCATTTGTACCTATTACGAGGGTGAACCACCACTACCAATCCATATTGTTTGGTTTTGCACTAATAAGGGATGAGAAAGAAAGTTCTTATATATGGGTTTTGAAGAATTGGTTGGAAGCTATAGGAAACAACCCTCCAATCTCCATCATCACCGATCAAGACATTGCACTTGGAAATGCAATTGCCGAAGTTTTACCAAACACGAACCATCTTTATTGTACTTGGCATATAAGTACCAAATTCGGGGAGAAGTTATCCGGTTTGTACGCATATGAACCACATTTCAAAGAAGATTTCAACTTATGTTTGTACAAGTCAATGACGGTTGAACAATTTGAAGATAGGTGGAATGATTTGGTTGAAAAATATAACTTGGTTAATCATGGTTGGTTGCAAGAAATGTATTCCATTCGACATAAGTGGGTTCGTGTGTACACTAAACTTCATTTCACTACCGGGATAACCACTACCTCGAGAAGTGAGTCAATGAATGCATTTTTTGACGAGTATGTAAATGCTAGAACCGGTTTGAAAGAGTTTATAGAGAATTCACAAAAAGCATTGGAGAAACAATATCTTCGTGAGAAAGAAGCGGACTATGAAACAAAGGAAAAGGAAAGGTCAAGAATAACATCCTCCTCATTGGAGAATCATGCGGCATCTTTTTATACAAAGGAAATGTTTAGACGTTTTCAACACGAACTTAAACAAAGTGGAGCCTATGTTGTGAATGAGAGAGATTCCATGAGTACGATGCTATTTAAGGTGTACGAAACATATAAGACCATGGGAGCAACCGCCCATGCCAAAGCCCTAGGCCATATATACTCGGTTTGAGATGCTAGCTTAGGTTGTCCCGGGCGCAACCTCTCACGTGCCCAAAGCATCAATATTGTCAAGCATCCCGAAATAGACTTGCAATCCTTTTGACTTGCCTCAAATAAATTCCTATATAGATAGGCAAGTGCTCCTGCACCCCAAGCATACCCAAAAATTCTAGAAGTATCAAGCAACAAGGGAATTAATCTTGGATGAGCAACATTGTTTGATTTTGTGGGGAACAATATCGCCCCACACAAATAAAACACATAACCCCGTGTATATATTTCTAGAAGCTCCCGATCCTCCTTATTCGGGCATTTGCGATATCTCTCCCTCAAAAAATTTAATTTCACACCACCTCTCTCCAAAGCATTGTCCCTTTCCTCAAATGAGAGTGTCGGATCCGGCCAAACCTGTAACCAAAGATTTTTTACGTTAATTGCGTCACTCAAAGTTACCGCCTCTCCAACAACCGGAAGCCCCGTCAACATGTACACATCTTCAAGTGTCACCGTCATCTCCCCGAAAGTAAAGTGGAATGTGTTAGTTTCCGACCTCCAACGCTCCACTAATGACGTAATTAAAGCCACATCATTTTGCATAACGGCTCTTGGGTTGGTAAACATTCCGAAACTCCAATGTTGTAAAAGATGAATTTGATAAGGCTCTAATTCCCATTGATTAAGAAACGAGGTACTTTGACGGATTGTAAGTTTATCTCGATGATCACCAACCCATATGCTACTACTTATATGGTTTTCTTGGTCGGTAAGGAGAGAAGGATCAACCGGACCGCAAAAATCTTCCATCTAAAATCAAATACATATAAAAAACTTTAATGCATCCACAATTCAAACTTAATCCACAATTCAAACTTTAATCCAATAAATTTTAATCCTAATAATTAGAAAATTATCCACAAATTCGAACCCTAATCGAAAATTATCCACAAATTCGAACCCTAATTCGAAAATTATACACAAAATCGATCCCTAATTCGAAAATTATCCACAAATTCGAACCCTAATTCGAAATTATACACAAATTTGAACCCTAATTCGAAAAATTATCAACAAATTCGAACCCTAATTCGAAAATTATACACAAATTCGAACCTTAATTCGACCCTATTCGAAAATTATATACATACATGCATACATGTACACAAATCTACAATTAGATGATTTTGGTGATATATACATACATACATACATACATACATACATACATACATGTACACAAATCTACACACATCTTAATAATTAGATGACATCTACATACAAGAAATAGACACGAAGTTACTCACTTTATATGCAGAAATGATGAAATTGATGATGATTTACTTCCGATTCCGGTGGATTTGCGATGTTTTGTGGTCTGTGGATGATTTGCTAAATGTTTTGTATATGAACCACAATACGCTATATGATATTCTGTGTGAAATAAACCCGGTTTCGATAAAAAAAAAACCCTGTACGCTATATAATATAGCGTACTACGCTATATAATATAGCGTACTACGCTATATAATATAGCGTAAGTTTAAACCGACACTTGAAAGCACGTGACAGATTTAGGGATAAAAAGGTAAAAAGGCTTACGCTATATAATATAGCGTACACTTTTAAATCCCAACCGCCCATATCTTTAGTGGACGGTTATAGATGGGTTGGATCAATATTCAAAAATATTCAATTGTGGCTGTAGAAGATGACCCTATATATATATTATCATTAGACAAGTTGCGTATAATTTCTCTGCAAATCAATCGCATGCTAAACCCAATTTACAAGCACAGTTCACATAATTTCACAAAGCTAGAAGGATCCATTGTTAAGGCCGCCTATGGTTTTGTATATATCTCTCTTAATTTTTTATAAACAATCTGACATTGCAAACATACAATAAAGATGGCAAGAGAGGAAGTGTAACCATTAACTAGTATCGTTTAGAGGGCCACTATAATTGATACATTGTACTCACCCTACTAAGCTTATCATATTTGGTTATTCACAATACAATACAAGAAGAGTCTCTATTAAATGATGTTATCTTCCAAGTATCAAGAATTACCAGACACCTTCTTGATCACAAGCCATCATAGACAACTTCTTGATTCGACTCCTTTCTGCATATATGTGAATCAAAACTTCATCTTCCTCCGAGGAGCTAGACATTTGAAGTTTTGATATTTGTTTGCAGTTTCACATGCAATACTATGCCACAAAAACTGCTTATGTAATGTTCTGGTGAGATATTTGAAATTCTGAAGAGGTGTAAAGCTAAGGAGTAAGGACCAAGGATCTGCAAAACTCTTTCCTCAACTTAGTCCTTGGTTTACATGAGACGGTCACCAGATTTTTCACCTGCATTGCTTCTTTTTCAAAACCAGGTAGATTTAGTAAGTTACAAGCACCAGAAGACCATAGAATGGAATAATCGTTGTAATTGAGTACCTTTTTCTTTTGCTTTTTAGGACTGTAGAAGAGGAAGGATTGCTATGCCAGTTTCTCTTCCTCTGGTTGATGAACCAATTGTTTATCTGCTTTAATTGCAATCCTGTTTCCTGTACCAGCCTTGCCTTATCTTCTTCCTGAAAAGAAAGAAGTTAGGCGCAATAATTTAAAAGTTCATTGTGAAATGAAGACTGCATGTGGCTTCGCAGAATCGCTGATGATGAGCTTTGACAAGTATGCACAAGAATTACTCCCACAAAAGATTCATTGCATTTTAAGATATCATATAAGTATTTTTGTTGCATAACGCATACTATCGTCATCACGCCATTTCGGACAGGTGAAACTTTTTTGCAGAATGGATTACTTTTTACAAATAAACTATTCTTATTTATACATGGCAAATGCCGGAACAAGTGAAGGAACTCGTATTTGTATACCATTTATTAGAGTAAATGCTTTCCATAATAAGCAAAAGTGTCCAATTTGAAGCAGAATTTTTTTTATTAGTTTTGGGTGATAGCACATAATTGCACTCATTATAATGTAATATAGCTTTACCCCACCTGAGGCCTAACATCATTTTACATTGAAATTTAAAGTAGGGAAAAGCATATGAATCTGAAATTAACTTATCCGACTTCTTATTAATTTATGTAGTCACGGACAGCATTGTTAACAAGGGCTGCTGATCCGTCTGTCATTTGCAGTATTATGTATTTATACCCACTGCCCCATGGTGAGGCTATCCCTATCCTGGAAGCTTTTCTATGAATTCCTAATTAAATAATAAGCCAAAACTTACTGTAGGGTATGGCCACTTAGAATGTGATTGCCACCAGGCTTTCAAGACAGATGTGGTATCACCTGGGAGTTTCCCAGCCCTTCTCTTGCGCAATATTTCCTCCCTAATGTCCACAATTTTCTCTTTGTAACCCTGAAGGAAAATGAGAATATACTTGCTTGATGTCAAGTAAACATTAAAAAAATCATAAAAGCTAAAGCACACATTTATGTTAAGTTCCTCACCAAGAACACATAAATGTTAAGTTCCTCACCTGTTTCAGCTCATGCTTCAGCTCTTGTCTCACACGCTCCATCAAAGACCTCTCACTCTCAGTTGGGACAAGCGGTCCAAATCCCATGTT
Source organism: Saposhnikovia divaricata (assembly GCA_036435485.1). Classification (NCBI taxonomy): domain Eukaryota; kingdom Viridiplantae; phylum Streptophyta; class Magnoliopsida; order Apiales; family Apiaceae; genus Saposhnikovia; species Saposhnikovia divaricata. The sequence continues at coordinate 120,431,881 of CM071599.1, read as the reverse complement.
GTCACCTCCTTCCATACTTGCATCAAATAAGTTGGCATCACTATCGATCTGGTCATCCTCATCATCTGACATTGTTGCACCAGTGCCTTCTCCAGGAGAAACTCCTGCTTATCAGCATATAAAAACAATATTAGTATTAACTTTGGATTTTTGTAGTCATCCACACCGAAAATAGAACAGATATCTACCTACTGTATCGGTTGTCATTTGTCACAAAAACAGATATGTATGAGGGCCTGTTGTTGTGATGTTTAATTGAAGTATTAAATGTCAATTTATCTTTTGGCAATTTGATACAAGTACACTAAAATATTAGATGTCTATACACCGAAAAAATGTAAGTAAATGGTTATGTGTTCACAATCCGAAATTTTAATCAAACTTAAATTCCATGTGAAAAGTCAGGGATAAACACTTTTCTTGCAAGATTATTGCAACTGCCTATGCACCAATTTATCTGTCCAATACTTTATGAAAAACTACAGTGTACAATGGATGATTATGCAGGTAAATACATTGCATAAAATAATATGCAGCATAATGATCTAAAAAAATTCGCCTGCTGATTAAATAATTCACAGTGAAGAACTCACACTAGTAATTTTTCATCCTGATAAGATTGACAACTTGAGATTTTCGAAAAGTATCAATTAGAGCCGGCAATTTCGTACACGACACGGAAACACGACACGAAAACGACACGAAAATTACGGGTTTGGGTTGATTTTTGCGGTACACGAACACGAAAGTACACGAACACAAAATTACACGGATGAATTTAGTGTCGGTTTTGGGTTTACCCTTGGGTACACGACACGAAACGAAAATACACGAAATAAATAAATATTTTAAATTATATAAATATATATTATAAATAAATATTACATATTTAACCTTTTTACAAAATAAATAGAAAATACACGAAAAGTACACGGAAAGTACACGGAAAGTACACGGTTTTTGGTTCGTTTTCGTGTAAACGAAAAGTACACAAAATATTTCGTGTACTTTTCGTTTCGTTTCGTGTTTACACGAAATGTTTCGTTTCGTGTTCGTTTTAGAATTTGAGTACACGAATTTATTTCGTTTCGTTTCCGTTTTGGGCTCTTGGTACACGAAACACGAAAGTACACGACACGAAGTACTCGACACGAAACGAATTGCCAGCTCTAGTATCAATGTCTCCAAGTCATCAGGTATAATGCTCAATGTAACTCTTTAAATACAAATCATGAATAACAAAGATGGATTCACAAGAAACTGGAAGGACAAGAACATAGGCTCTTTCCAGTACTGGTATACATTATTGCATCTTTGCAATAATAACTAGCAGAAATAACTGTATATTTTAATAACGATGCCAGTTGCATAAATAGAGGACAGTGTATAAATGATAAAATTACTCACGCACTAATGTTTCAGTAATCGCTGAATTCTCTTTAAGCAATAGATCTCTACAATGGGACATCCAAAACTCTCGTTGCTAACTCAAGAGATATTGAGTGACAACAAGAAAAAGATAGGATGTCTACTAAAAACTGTAGCAAAAAACCTACTTTTTAAAAGCTCAACAGAAATTAATTAACTGGCAGGATCAACAGTAAAAGATCTGTATGCCCAAACAGGGGCAAGGACCTAGGCATGCCATGGAAACGGACCCAAATACACGCACAGGCACACACACACATAGCAAGGATAGGAAATAAAAATTTACATTCTATCCACGTAACCTCCTAGCTATCTACCTCACCCAAAGTATCTCCATGTTTTTAAACTAAATTTACTACCTCCACTAAACATCTATCGGAGTACATCCCTTTCCTTGACCTCTTCTTTTCTTCTGAAGAAACATTAATCTTGTCTCTAAGTTTCAAGTTTCCTAGTACGAAATTCAATTTTTATGTCACATAATCTTCATCTAGTACTACAGAACATGACTCATTATCACATTGTCTTTGTCATTGCTCAGTTAAAGTGATTTTCTCAACTAATGTCTGGTAGGAATAATTATAGTAGTTTAGACTGTCAACTTCTACATTAAAAGGTGCCTTCCCGGAATTGACCAAGCAGGAACCAGGAATCAAAGTGATAATTGCATAAACAAGAAAAATAAGTAAGTTGATCAACAGTTAATCCGCTTATTTTTAACTAGAGATAAAATATTGGCACCAAGCAGGACTTCAGAATGGGTATATTAATTCTCACCTGTTAAGCTTTGTAAGGATTGCTCGATCTCCCAACATGCCATAACTGCCTCCATTGCATGCACGCGAACATGTTGTTGCAGTTGTTCTTTAAAAGAACAAAGCAAGAGAACATAATGTGTCTACATTGCACACAACATGTAGAGAGTAGATAAAGTTATTTGATTATGTTCAAGTCAGCATTAGCAATAACAAGAATCCTAATAAAACTGATCACATAAGGTTTTCATATCAAAAAATATTAACCAAACAAAATATACCAATTTATTAAAGACGGGATTATTGAGGGTAGATATTGTATGAGAAAAGGATCTTGGCTGCAGAACTTCGGAAAGATATATAATAAATTTGAAAAATATAAATCATGTACAGCGTCAACCCATGGGCCAAGGTGCAATATCTTGGCCAAAGGTTCCATGAAAACAGAACTAGAAGTGAGGCCAATATAGCTGGTAAAAGGGATGCTTATAATAAAATACTACAGATAAGTAAAAAAGCATTTAGTAGTCTCTGAAACACAACAGTTAAGTATTATACCATCTATATCTAGTCTCTGGTGAACATTCATTTAAGTCTTTCTTCTTCTATTGCAGTTAAACTTAATTCGAAGGGTACTATAAATAGTCTAACTTTAAGACATTCAGCTCCATGTATAGGATTATGTACTTTAGAATAATCTAAATAGAGATACCTATATGAATAATAAGATTCTAGACCATGTCCTGAAAGTTGCAAGGAGTGTGAAAGGTTTCTTCAGTGTTTAAGAAAGTGGAGATCAGTGCTTTCATTCAGTGTTTTCAAAAATGGAAATCAGTGCTTTTAAAAGTGGAAAACATAAATTATGCAAAGGTTCTTTCCTAATACTAATTCTGCAAACAAATTAACTTCCATTTAAAACCAAATATAGTTCTCATTTACTTTTCTGCTGATGTAGTAGTGTGAACTGTAAAATGACACAACTCCCATGTTTGACGTTTTAAATTCCTGTTACAATCCACTTCACTGTTGGTGAATAAAAAACAAATAAAATAAGCATTAACCTTGGCCATAATCAAGAAACCATTTATAAGAAAGGGCAGAGAGTCAGACATGTTATGATCAATTCAAGTTTGACTAGTAAAATAATTGGATTCGACTTGACAATAATCGGACAGAGCTCAAACTTAAATTATTCGACTCATGATGTTCGCGAGCCTAAACAAGTTTTTGTTTCTATTTTAATTATAAAACATAACCTTCTCTACGTATAGATTTATTTAAAATCAACACACATCAAAAATTTGATTGAGTTGACCTCGAGTAATATTTGGTATAGCCAATCTAAGCTTTCAATCCGAGCTCAAATACATGTAATTTGTCGAGGAGGCGAGCTTAAACTTATCAAAGTTTTGAATTTAAATTTAGATCTCCGTTCTAGTTTGAGCTCCAGCTGCAGCTCAAGTTCAAACTTTTTAATCTAATATGAAACTTAAAACTGACAGTAATCGATTCGTTTTAGCTCAATTACACCTATATATACAACTCTGACAGATAAGAATACAATTAAAAGGACAAAGCTAATCTCATACTTGACTGGTCACCAAATAAACCTAATTACTTACTACTCCCTCTGTTCCATAATACTTTTCCTGTTTACTTTGGACACGTTTGCCAACACACACTTTTGATTGTTAATATCTTCAATTTCGTATTAGTATGAAATATAAAAACTTCACTGTATTAAAGTATTCATAAATACGAATCAAACAAAATCACTCATGACTATATTTTGTCTTATAAATTATGCGTAAATTAGTAGTCAATCGCTTATAATAAACAGTGTCCAAAGTCAAAACCAGAAAGGTTTTTCGGAACGGAGGGAGTACCAAAGATCAAGAATTCGAAAGTATCTTACACATATTACTACCCACAAATATTCGAATATATTCCAAACAAAAAAAAAAGAATAAAAAAAAACAGAGTAGACACTAAACAAAGATAAATATCATATTTAATTTAATTACCATGAACTGATCAAGCTCCTTGTCTTCGACAGCACCGCCATTCCCGAGGCCCGAGTACTTAGCCACCACCTGTTGCGACTGTGTAAGCTGCGCATTAATCCTGGGCAACTGATCAACCGGCGTCGCAATTCTCAAACACGCAACATGAGCCGCCAACAGTTGCTCATACAAAGGATGCGCCAACAACTCCGCTTTCCATTTCGCATTCTGCCAGTCCCCTCTCTGCACCTCCTCGTTTCTCGCGTCATTCAAATCCCCCGATTCCGGAGAAACCGCCGCCATAATCGCGTCACTCGACACCGGAATAATACCTCCGTCATCATTCCGGTGCATCATCTCCGGCCTCGATAGCCACTGGTTCGAACTCGGCTGAGTCGACTCGGCCGAGTTGGGCGTAGTTTGAAGATTTAAAAAGTTGGAGCCGTCTCTGTACTGGTTACGTGAAATAGCAGTGTTGAGCCACGTCGGCGGTTGAGATCTCCCGGCCGCCGACGGCGAGATGACGTAGTTTGCGTCGACGTTTTGGTCGGAGTATTGGTCTAGCGCCATTTCTCGAGACAATTGATTCGAAAACGACATCGTTTTAGTAATTCACGCCTCTATAGGAGTCCTAGTATATATATATTTTTTTCTCTCGTAGTATTTCATAAACAAGAGCAAGGATATAGATATAAATGAAATGTAAGTATATATGAGTGGACAGGAGAGCAACTTATATAGGGGACCAGTTGATATACATGTTTGGGGGGGACCAGTGTGATTACAGAGAAGCATCGAGGGAGAGAGAGAGAGAGATGTAGAGGGGGACCAAAATATGAGAGAGATAGAGAGAGAGGGGGACCAAAATATGAGAGAGAGAGAGAGAGAGAGAGGGGGGGAAAGAGAAAGTGATACTGTGTGTGTATGTATTTGATATTTGTAAAAAATTTGTAATTATATGAGAAAACTGTAGAGAAAGGTGAGGTATTTGAATGAATACACGTTATGTTGGTGTGAAAATTGTCAATATATAGGAAGGCAAGTTAAGTGATTGGACTTTAGAGTAAATGTAAATAGTTTGAAATGACTGGTGAAGTGAAGTGACACAGAGAGTGTTTCTGTGTTTTTGTATTTCGGAATGGCTTGGATTTAATTTCTCACGTCGTGTTTGGCGATTAAAGCCATGGATAAACGAATTAGTTTTTTTTTTTTTCCTAAGTGATAAACGAATTAGTTGTTCTCATTAGAATTGAGGTAGTTATTTTATATTAAACTATTTGATAATTAATTGTTTAAATCATTTTTATATATTAAATAAATGTATCGTAAATTCGTAATCCTTTATTTGAAAAGACTTCTTGATAAGTGCATATTTTTGTATATTTTTATTACCTATTTATTGTTGAACTCGTATTTTAATAATTTATTTTGTTGCATTTCAAGAAATTCGTAAATAAATAAAGAAATGGCAAAATAAAGAAATAAAGAACAAGGAATGGAAAATGAGGAAGAAAAATGACTTAAATAAAAAAGGAAAAAGAATTAGGAATTTGGTGTAAAAGGAATCTTTGAAGACACATGGAAGGTGGAGATCATCTCAACACAATAAATAAGTGTATGGATAAGATCCACTTTATAAAACTTAAGGAGGAAGGAAACATTTGGATGACTAGGATTTCTCCACCACATTAAAAGGTGTACGGTGGAGATTAACCCAACACACCCCTAAACCCTAATTCTTATCCTATAAGTACCCCCTTACCCCCCTTGTATTTATGAACTTAGATTTTAGGGTAGTTTTAGGGTAGCATAATTTTCATTTCTCTTCTTGTTTTGTAATTTTAATTTTTGTAAACACTCTTTTTAAGATTAATGCAATTTCAAGTTTCCTTTATTTTCTTGTCTTGCTCTTTCATTTATGTTGCCTTGCTTTCGTTATTTTCGTAAATCCGATTAGTGGACAAAGTAGCGAAATGCTAACCACTTTGGGTTGAAACTAACGATTTTATTTTCTTGTTCTTAGTTATAATTTTTAATTTGAGCCCCTTTAAATCTCCATTTTATTGTGGACTATTTAATTCCAAATCATCGTTTTAGTGTAATTTTAATTCCGTAGTTAATTTCTTTATTTACGTTTTTAATTTGCAAGTAAAAAAAACAAAAAAAAAATAGTTTCATAAAATCTTCGAATTAGTTTCTTTGTTTATTTGTTTAATTCGAAGCAATAGTTACTTCCCCTGTTTCTTCCTTTTCTTTCGAACCCAGTTCAACCTCTTGTTCTTCTTCTTTGTCGATTTCATCTCTTCTCTCAAAGCCTCCTACCTCCCCTGTTTCACTCTTCTTTTTCTTCCCTTTAATCACAACCCACAAACCCATTTCCTTCCATCTCCTTCGTTTGCAAAACCCCCAACTCCTTTTCTCCCTCTTCTCTTTTCTTTTTACCACAAACACCCCTCCTCGTTTCCTTATCTGTTAAGAATTACTGAGTTTTGCGTTTTGGTTTTCTTCGTTTATTTGTTCAAGTTCTTGTTAAAATTTCAGTTCGTTGTACTGGGTTTGTAGTTTTAGTGTTTGTTCTGAGTTGTTGATTGAGTTCGTAGTTCGTTTTGAGTTTATACTGAGTTTTGTACGAATCCAAGTTTTTGTGTTCCTGCTGTGTGAGTTTGTAGTTGATTGTTTGAGTTTCTTGGTTATGTTTATATTGTTCTTGCTGAGTATTCGTTGAACCAAGTTGTTGAGTTGTTTGTTTGAGTCCGTTGAACCGAGTTGATGAGTTAGTTGCGAGTTTTCGAGTGGTTTTACTGGTTTTGCTGAATTCGTTGATGTTTGTAGTATTTACCGAGTCGCAGTTTTTGTTTTACAGCTGAGTTCTGAGTCGTTTTTGTTTCCGAGTTTGTTGAGTTGAGTTGACTGGGTTGTGTTCGAATTGCCGAGTCATGAGTCCAGTAAATGCCGCCTGCGTTTTCTTTCTTTCGGTCTACGTCTGTCCGTTTCAGTTCGCTGTTTAGTCATTCATTTTGGTTTTGTTTTTGTCCATTTTGTTAGTTAGCAGTGTTTTATAGATTGGGTTCGTTTTGTTGCTTTTATTCACTAAGTTGTTTTTTTTCATAATTGTTGCTTTCGAGTTTGGTTGTGTTTTTTTCCCAAGTTTTTGCGAGTCGTTTGGCTGAGTTGCAAATTAGCTGCCGAGTTAATTCGATTGTAAAATAAGTTGGTTATTAATTTGGTTGTTCCTGTGGTTGTTGCTAAGTTTATGATTTGTGTGGCTAGTTAATATTTACGAACACTGCATGTCGAGTTTTTCTTAAATTTTTTTTTTTTTGTAAATAAGTTTTTCCAAAAAAGAAAACGAAAAGAGTTAATTTTAGAGGGAAAACTAGTTTTAATTCGAATTTAATTTTTTAGAGTAATTTAGTTTTTGTTCTTTTCATTGTTTAATTAGTTAGTTTAAAAATTAGAATAAATTCCCTTTTAAAATAGTTTTAGGAACTAATTAGAAAAATCCTAATTTTCCAAAATTCAATTGTCCTAATTTGATTAAATTGAAAATTAAGTTTGCGAAAATGTTAGTCTCCGTGGATCGATACCTAAAATATTTCAACGATTGAATCGTGCACTTGTGATTTAAAATTGTATTTATTTTAGCACATAAGTTTTTGGCGCCGCTGCCGGGGACTAATTATTTTTCGCGCCTTGATTTTTAATTTTTCGGATTAGTTTTACTTGTCTTATTTTTGTCTCATTGTTTTAGGAAAGTTGAAAATTTCGGGAATCTCCTCTCGGAGCTTGGAACAAATCGGAATTTTTGGAAGCGTGCTTCGATAACCCGTATCTTACTCTTTTCGCCTTTTTATTTTTAGAAAATCACAAAAAAATCAAAAAAATCCAAAAATCACAAAAAATTTGAAAATTGAAAAAAACCAAAAAAATTAGTTGGTAAATACATAATTGTTGCATCATGCATTTAATCACTTAGGGCACATCATCTAGATTTTTATTTTCTTATTTTTAATTTTTCGTACCTTATAATTGTGGTGATCGCTGGAGGACCCTAAGGTACGTTAAATTTTTTTCTTTTCTTTAGATTAGGACACGTAGTGTAAGCATCCATAATTGTTTATCGCTTTTAAATAATCTCGTTGTTTGTTGCATTCATCTAAATAAATTTTAAGGGCAAGTCCACCAACAAGATGAGGGGAGGGATTTCATCACTCTTTCGTTAGCCCACAACTATTAATTCCATCATTTTGCATTTTCCCTATCCTTTAATAAAATTGAATTAGACATTGACCCTAGGAATCTCGCGCTCATTTAGGAAGGTGATTAAGAAACGAAGTAATCTTTAATTATTCCGACTTTTTGGTGTCTAGGAAAGCGAAGCTTACCTGGCCAATTAAAGTTTTGGTGTCTAGGCTGGTGTTTAGCCTCTTGTCAATGCTTGCACCTATCTAGCCAAGCCGGTTCGAATAATTATTGATTTATCTAGTTTTTGGTAGCCCTTAAAGTTAGGAGCAAGGTCTAGTTCAATTTTTTAGGAAAACCCTAGCTTTAGTTTGTTTTCTTTTTGATTTTTCACCCTTTCTTTTTGTTTGTTTATTTCCGCACTTGCTTGCTACCTGGTTAATTCATTGTTTATGCAACCTACTTGGCTTAGGGATAATTCTTCATGGTTAATTAGAACGATTGTGATTCCTTCTTCTCCCTAGACCGAGCCCGTAGAACTTGCTGAACCGATTTTAACCATGTCTGTTCCTTTACGAAATCGTTGTTACCCTGCCCGTTCGGCCCAACCCTCTTGCATCTCCCTACCTCCCGTAAATGGTAATAATTTCGAAATCAAAGGTCATCAAATTAGCATGTTACCTAATTTTCGCAGGAGTGACGGTGAGGATCCTTATCTTTTTCTACATGAATTCGAGGAGGTTTGCGCTTTGCAAAAACTCCAACAACTTTCCGAGGACTCCATACGACTTAGACTAATAAACTTTGCCCTTAAAGATAATGCGAAAAAGTGGTTGTATAGTCTACCCATCAATTCGATTTCCACTTGGGAGGGTTTCGTAGTCATCTTTCTTAAAAAATTCTTTCCAAACCACAAGACTACGAAACTCACGAGTGAGATTAATCAATTTCGTCAAAAACACAACGAACCATTTTGGACGTGTTTGACCATTTTAAAAATATTCTATCTCAATGTCCCCACCATGGAATCGAAAAATGGAGGCTTTGTAAGCTTGTGTACGAGGCCCTAGATAGTTCAACAACCGCGTTGTTGGAATCTATGTGCCAAGGGAAATTCATGGAGAAAGACGAGGATGAGGGTTGGGCATTCTTTGAAGAGTTCGCGGAAAAGACTATGTTATGGGAGTCGACTAGGGAGCCCATTAGAGAACCCGAGAAACCGAACGATTCAATAGCTACCATGCATCAAAAGGGTTTACATCAAGTTGGTAACTCTATCGCGATCAAAGATAAATTAGCCACTCACACTCGACGTTTAGAAGCTTTAGAAACCAACGAGTCCCCCTCCCAAGTATCCATGTGCGCGAATTATAACTCAACCAATCAAGGGATACAAAATTCTCAAGATTTTCAACAAGTCAACGCGATGTTCCAATCGGGTCCTCGAAATGATCCTTATTCTCCTACTTATAACTCCGGTTGGAAAAATCACCCGAATTTTTCGTGGAATCAAGAAGGTCAACGAACTCAACATCCTCAATTCCAATCTCAACCTCCGATTTTTCATAAACCTCACTAAAATTCGTTTTCACATCAAAATCATGCTCCTTATCCGACTCAAGCTCCTGCCCACTGTTTGCACTAAATCACGCAAGCGTACGCGGTCACAAGTAATATATAAGGTTAAGTCCAGATTCGTTCCCACAAAGACTGGTTTAGGTTTAATACAGATTTATGCACCTATGCAACAATGGATGATTATTATTCACTGCTAAGACAATATCAAAGATGGGTTTTGAGCGAATTAACAAAACTAAGAATTACTTAACTAATGAGAATTAAAATCGAATTACTAATGAGAATTAAAACATGGGATCCTAACTTCATTAAATACTTCATCTAGAGTTGATGTCTTTAATCAAAGTATGTGATGGTTATGATAACTGGTCGGAAAACACGAAACAAGTATAGGCTACCTGTCGGTATACGAATACCAAACTACTCATACATCCACAAAAGAGATAGAAGATGGGTAGACACCAATTATGTTTAGACCCTATATGTCTATAAGATTTGAAAACATAACGGTTTAAGCACAAATTATCCATTGAGATCACATAGGGCAGCATAAGATGGTTAAAATTATGCTACAAATCATGATGTCAAAACATACATAATCCTATGCTAGCATGGAAAGTTCTAAATCTCAAGATCCACTGTCGCTTCACAAGTGATTAACAAACAACTTAGATGTTAGCTACGCATCCAAGAAGAATAAGCACAACCATACAAGGATATCAATAATTCATCACACACAGATCTTTAAAACATCATAATACTAAACTCCATAAATAAATCCGTTAGAATCCCATGACAACGATTAGTTCATAATCGAACCGTTCGTCATCATGGGATCTGATGAAACCATGGTAATAAACAAGGTCTGAATAAAATAATAGTGCTAGAGTAAAGAGTTAAGAAAACAAATCCGTAAACATCCAAGAGTATCGCCTAATTAGAAGAAAACAAAAGTAGATCTAGATCTCCGTTGCTTGTCACGAGCGTAGGAATCCTTCTCCAAGTCTGAATCTCCATCTCTCGGCTCTCTCTCTCCCTCTCTCTATGTTATGAAGGGTGTTCGTACGTTCAATGATGATTGATTGTGTTTATATAGGCCATAGGAGTCTTTTTCAGCAAGAAACTACCAAACCAGAATTAAAATAGAATTTCTGCAGTTCGGCACAAAATACGTTTCCTAAACTGATTCTGTTTTGAAGGAAAATTTGTAACTGACATTTCTTCAGTATTTCTGGGCCGTTCCAATTGTATTTGGACATCTGGACCACTTTTGAATGAAAGAGAATTCCGTTATCTTCGCGTGGACTATAAGATCATCCAAAACGGACTTGTAGAACTCAAGATATGGCCAAAACAGTGCATCAGCAATTCTGGCATAATAAGACCAGCCCCGCACAGCACCTAGCCGCGTCGCAGCGCGCCCATGATGCTGCCAGACCGCGCCTGTAGCCGCGCCGCAGCTTCCGTGGCTTCTACCGGAAGTTGATTTTTGTTGTTTTTCTTCGTTTTAACTCCTTTTCCCTTCGTTTCTTTTGCAAGTTGTCATTCTTCACTTCTCGAACTCAAATCCATCATAAAATATGTGATTTGTACCTCACCAATACCAGAAAGTAACCCTGCACAATCTCACTAAAAACGCATCAAAAACACGACATACTTGAGGTCAAGACACCAATTTAAGCCGAAATGAAGCGTTCCAAGTGGCTATAAAATCCATTTATCACACCCCCAAACTTAAACCAATGCTTGTCCTCAAGCATAAATAGACTCGATACTACCAAATGCAATGCATGAATGCAACTAAAATGAAAATGCAACGATCCCCTTAGATTAACCAAAACCAATCAACAAGCAAATATCTCAAAGAAATGCAATACGTCCAAACAAAGCTCGACTAAGTCCCCGTATACTGACAATACATGAACAAAAACGTGGGTGTGTGCGATGCTCATCATATATACTCCTAACACTAGATCAAAATCATACATATTCTTCGCCAAGACAATCATAGGTTTATCAATAGAATGAACGCTAGACACTTCATAACCTAAAAACACCTCCATCATCATTTGAGTTAGACAGGAATTCATGCTTTATTACTGACAACTACGTCACACAACACAACACAACACTCATGCTTATTTGACCGTGCAATGGATGAGACCCCTAAAGGCTTATACAATAATACCCATGTAGCGAGCGTTAGGTTAGCGGATCCCAGACCGGAAAAGCCTTAGGTCACTAGGCACAAAGTCCCCTAGAACTTAATTGCTCGAGTATTAAAGAGCTCACCCGTAGTCAATTTTACATTTATACATTCACATAACTTTTTTTTCACTTTTTTTTTTTTGACTTTTTCTTTCTCTTTTTTTTTTTTCTGATTTTTGTTTCACACACAACTAACTTGGAAGGAGTGCGTTTTGCTCCATCTCATCCAACCCTAGACTACTCATGAAATATGAGCTGCTACTAGCCTTTTGACACATAACCACTAGCATGAAATCCCTGTTTTCCCCCAAACTTATACTTTAGTGCTCCTACGCCATCAAGGGAATAATGAACATTCTAAATATAATCAAGTGATTAAATCTTAAAACAACCAAACAAGTATGACTCAATCTAGCCCAAAACCAAACGATGAGACTGTGTAAAGATTTTGTTTCTGAAGCATGAAAGTCAATTTCATAAGAACTATAAATCAACTTTCTATTCATCATACCACACTCAAATTGACATCTACCTACCAATTAGAATTAGCTCATCCTAAGGGATCATGAATATGCTATGAAAATGCAACTAAATGGACTCACATGGTATACAAAAAAACAAAATAAAAAATGTCCTATATGAAACAAACATGCAATAATACGAACAAAACATGAATGAATTACTACTAACATGCAAAATATGATTTCCTACATGAACAAAGACTCAACCAACACTACTAATCCCCAAATCACCACCAAACTTAAGATGTTCAGTGTCCCCATTGAAGGCAATAAAAGGATAGCAGAGACATACCTAACTATCAGCAGGGCCACCCTCCTCAGGTGGTGAATTTGGTGATGGATAAGTGGTGTGAGTTCCAAAAACAGGCCAAGTGACCTCTACTGTAACGCCCCAATTTCCCATTACTATAAATGTACTTTTATAATAAATTATTGGATTTAATAGATAAAATGAATTTTTTTTATACAGGGAAATTTTTGAAAATTTCGGCATGAAGTGTTCGTATTTCGGACTATCCACCTGTATTTAGAATCAACCCAATCTCAAACAAATACCAACAACAAATCCAACTATTAATAAAAAAAATCAACACAAGTTCAACCTGTCCTAATCGACCAGGTGAACCATACTAAACTGCCCTCCCGATCAGAGCAAAGATCGGCATCACAATACCAACTAAAAACATAAACCTTGAAAACAAAATAATAAAAAAATAAATACAACCCCACTACTAACCCGGATCTCTAACAGGTAGTGGTATGAAACAAGCAACTACTAACTAAGTTATTACATTACATTGCAAAATCCTTAATTTAAAAGTTACATGCACTCCATAAATATAAATGCATCTAGCTGTCACTATTACATCTAAACGTGATGATTTACTCAAAAGCCCAACCTGATACTGGAGCTGTACTAGTATGTCTAGAAATCCACAATGAGCACTTCTCCTGATAAAGCTTTTAGTAAGTATCCTCTTCTTTCTTAGCTGAAAGGGTTTAGAAACAACAGCAATAAGTGAGCCAAATGCTCAGCAAGTAACAATATAAATAAAAAAAGAATTTGCAACCGAGATATGGGTAAGACAATATAAGAATCATTCTGTGAGCTTTTCCACTACTTTGAGAATTTTATAAATTCATCTCAGGGAGAGATCCATTCTCCGTTTAAATCATATTTTATTTTCAAAACATTAAAGTTAAATTGAGTTTTTCATTAAAACCGGGCAATACGGGTGATCAGCCACGTAAAGTCCCCCTTCCTTTGAAATTGGGTTCCCAATTAGGCAACACATTGGCCTTTAAAGCTGGACTAGGGGAACCACCCCTAACCTCTTACGCTAAATAAAAAGTGCTGGACTAGGGGAACCACCCCTAGCCTCTTACGCTAAATATTTTAATAATTAAAGGTTTTAAATTTAACCAAAACGAGTTTCGATAAACAGAACTCTTATATAATAATTCAGGGTAGGAAGATATTCTGTTCAGTTTAAAGAATAAAGAACTCAATGTCACGTGAGAAATCCAGATTAATTATTTAATATCTGCAAGACAGGGTTCAAGGATGATTCACAAATATTTAAAGATAATGGTTTATCAATCTCTTGTCATTCTAGAGGGGTAATTCAAGGTGGTGTCAAACATGATATAGCTCGAGGAAAAAAATAGGAATTTAAGCAATAAGGGAAATTAATTAATTAAGGACATAATAAGAATTAGGGATTTAGAGTTTAGTTTCAGGTTTATAAGGTGTATTTAGGTTAGTGCGGTTTAAAGAATTTAGTATGAACTAAGGTTTAAGCCAATACAAAAGGTATATCATACATCGGGGTTTATAATTCAACAAGAATTAATATAAGGAGGGAGTGCAGTAGTTGAAAAACAACAATCTATAAGGGTAACATGAAAGTATAGAGGATTATGCAATAATTAATAGGGTTTAAATAGTGTACTGCAAGGGATTCAACAAATTCTTGAGAGAAACAACATTAAGTTATGAGAATTTAAACGATGAATAATTAATATGGTTTAAACAGTGTAGTGCAAGGGATTCAACAATTTACTTGAAGGAAATGACAAGAAGTTATGAGAATTTAAACGACAATTCATGTATAATTGAAAGAACCTGAACTTAGATCCAAGGTTCAAGTTACTTGCCTTAGCCAGGTGCTTTCACGCTAGTCACCTAGCTCAAAAACCCTCAGCCTTTGCCTTCCCTTTATCCCTTGATTCTACGTCCTTCAATTCTACACATATAAAAACACTACTTCAGAATTCTATTCAATAATCAACGTTCATCATTTGAATGTCTAATCTTAATCTACCCTTACGATAATCCCTAAACTAACTTACTATAATCATATATCATCATCAACCATAAGCCACTGACATACACATATAATTACAACCAATAAGCATTTAGCAGGAAATCACATAAATAAGATATAATTCAAATACAATCTATACTAGTAGTCTATACATATATACATATACTCGAGAAAATAAAATTAAGATTTTTAGAAAATTTTGACGGCATCCCCTCTATACGGGTAGCCTACCCGTCGGAACACAGCCGACAAAACCAACAACAATCACCACCTACGAAACATAATGACAACCAAGCAATAATTAACAACATAAACCCCATGTACATAATCGACTACGACTAACAATCACCATACATCATTCTAGAAAATCATATCTTTTCGAATCATATCAGTTTTATTATTAAACAATCTGAAACCCACAAACAATTACAAGTTCGAAAATTCACTAAAAATACATACACACATATCTCGAATTTAAACGGTAAGATTATAATTCCACCGATTAGTTCGCATATCAAATTAAAACCATATTCATCTCGAGAAATTCAGAATTAAATCGAATGAATTGAAACCCACTTCGGCTTCACCATAATCACCCACAATCAGACCAGTTACATAGCACAGTCAAATTACCAGTTAGACCCGAACCCATCACACAACTAATTAACACCCACACACTCTGATTACTACACCCGCACAACTGGATTAATACACACACACACGACTTATAGCTACACACGCACACAATTTCACTCACACACCCAACAGAACGATACACACGAACAGCAAGGGGGTTTTGAGACGAACAGAGCAAGGAGAGAACCCACCAACTTCAGCCCATAGTTTTAAGAAACACCAACATCAATTATTAAGCTCAAAACGAGCTAACACCAAGAAGAATAAGAGCTTTGCAGCTGTGAAATTGCTACACAGTCCCACACACACCCGGCAGTTTACACACACACACGCGCGTTCTTTATGCCCACACATAGCAACATGGCAGCAAGAACTGGGGAGAGGACAAACGGAGAGAGGCTAATCAGGATCGAGAGAAATAAAGAGAGACATGTGAGAGATTTACCGAGGGGTTGAGAGATTGAGAGAAACGAGAAGAGAGACTAGAGAGTTCCAGAGATTGATTTTATCTCTGTGTCAAACAAAATTAGGGATTGGAGAGTATAAAGGGGGAAAAAGAATTTAAGTATAATATTTCTTTAAATAACGAATAAACTGTTTACTTAATTTCCAAAAATCACATCACAGAAAATTTCATGAAACATTAAATTTTAAAATTCTAAAATATAGAATGAAAAATTACGATACCCCACATATTTTTAAAATATTTTTCGGGTCAACAACGAATTAAATATGAATTTTACAAGATTAAATCCATAAAACACAAATTAATTCGTAAAATCATTTTAAAATCCTTAAAAATTACAATAAATCCATTTAACATTTTTAAAACTCAAATAAATTAATAAAGTCAATAATACAAAAGATTTCATAATTTTTACTAATTCCAATGATTTTACAAAATTCTCAGAAGATAATTATAATACAATTAAATGGAATAAAATCTCCAAAAATACAATTAAAAATACCCGGGCTTACACGACACGTATAAATCACAATTAAACCCACAAATATGATATTATACAAACTTTACCTTCTCAACAAAAAAAATCACAGCATATAATTCACATTTAATAATAAATGAATAATTATAAATATTAAAATTTTCTAAGGCGTTATATCTACACCCTCCACACGGAAATAGTAATCCAGAATTGGGGAAAATGCTCTTTTATTGAAAGCAGGAAATCCATGGGTTGCCTCCCAGGAGCGCCTTTGTTTAAAGTCTTTAGCTAGACATGGCAATGGCTTTTTCTCTTGAAAATTTCTACATCATATCTCTATATGTCTATTTAATTATCTTTTCCGGGGCTACATCCTTGATGAAAAGTTTCAGCCTTCTTTGCTCCTCAAAAGTGTCAGTAACATTGTTCTCTTTACTACCTGACATGTTAGCAAGAATAACAATAAGCAAAGTAGATGATTAACCCAAATATGCATACCTCAGGTGATCTGGTGGTTTAAGCTCGAGTTTGGAATCTTCTTCAATATGATGATTTTCATTATTAACTACCAAAAACTGATCAAGAGTGGAAATAGACGAATTAGGAACGGAAGTGGGTGGTTCGCCAACAGAAGTTTTAACAACAGACTTAGGATCAAAAGAACTATCTTCAAGTTGAATTTCATGCTTAGAGAAAATAGAATTCAATTCCTCTAATATCTCATCAGAAGTAAAATTCCTATACAACTCATGAAGATCTTTATTACCCTCATACTTTAACAAAACATCATTCTCAAGAAAAGACTCAATTGCACTATCCTCAAGATTTGACCATGTAATAACCTCATCAATCAGCACCTGAGAATCCCAAAGATCAGTCACGCCTAATTCCTCATCTTCAGTATCAGACTTTCCTTGTAAAGCAACGTCTAATGGATTCGACTTCAACATCTGATCAAACGCTTTATTCTGGCCAGTATCAACCACTTCCACTCTAAAGCACTCTTCATTCTCTGCAGGAAATTTCATGGCCTTGAACACATTAAAAGAGACAGTCTGATATTGCACTCTCATTGTGAGCTCTCCTTTCTGAACATCTCTCAAAGTACGGCCAGTAGCGAGAAAAGGCCTTCCCAAGATGATGGGAATCTTCTTATCTTCTTCAAAATCAAGAATCACGAAATCTGTGGGGAAGATGAGCTTATCAACTTTTACCAAAACATCATCCACGATACCTCTAGGATAAGTGATCGACCGATCAGCCAGCTGTAAAGAGATATTTGTAGGTTTAGGATTGGGCAGACCAAGTTGCATGAAAACAGACAGAGGCATGAGATTGATGCTAGCTCCCAAGTCACATAAACACTTGTTGAAAGATAAGTTGCCAATGGTGCATGGTATGGTAAAGCTTCCTGGATCCTTAAGCTTCAGTGGCAATTTTTGCTGCAGAACCACACTACACTCCTCTGTCAAAGCAACAGTATCCAATTCCTCGAGTTTCAGCTTCCGTGATAGAATACCCTTTATGAACTTAGCATAGCTCGGCATCTGTTCAAGAGCTTCCGTAAAAGGTATGGTGATGTGCAATTTCTTGAAAACCTCAAGAAACTTGAAAAACTGCTTGTCTAGCTTCTACTTCTGGAGCCTCTTTGGATAAGGAGGAGGAGGGTAGATTTGAGTGCTCTCTGTATTCTGTTTAAGAGTAGATTTTTCAGCAGAACTCTTACTCTTCTCCGCATCATCGACCAACTGATCAGCTGCCACGTCAGATTTTGCAATTACTGGTACTGCAGTTTTTTCAACCTGCTGTTCATGAACTTCTTCATCTTCATTAGCTGTTGATTTCTGATCGGTTGTAACTCTTCCGCTTCTCAAAGTAACTGCCTTTACCTGTTCATGGACAACTTTCTTCCCTGGATGAGCCTCCGTGTCACTAGGAAGCACTCCCTGTGGCCTATTTAGCAAAGCAGTAGCAATCTGACCAATCTGATTTTTCGCTGTCTTAATCGAGACAGCTTGACTTTTGCACATCAATCTCAACTCCTCTAGTTCTGATTTTTCAGAAGTGGAATGCCCAAAACCAGCATATGAATGTTGTTGCTGAAAACCCAGAGGTTGAAATTGCCTAGGGGCATACTGTTGCTGAAAATTCTGCCCTTGCTGCTGCTGAAAAATCTGAGGATTGTAAGGCTGAGCTCCATATTGCTGATCTTGAAATTGCTGATAAAGCTGTTGTGGTTGTAGCATGCCACCCTGATTATTGCTCCAGCTAAAATTTGATGATTTCTGTTGCTCGAATGATAAGTATTCGGGGCTGGCTGTTGCTGATTCTGATAGTTGCTCACAAACTACACTAATTCAGTAGAGTTGGCACATTGATTCGTCCCATGCGCACCTGCACAAAGCTCACACACACTAGCCACCTGCTGAATTCCATAGTTGGTCAGAGAATCCACCTTTACAGTTAAAGCCTTCAACTGAGCTGCAATAGCTGTAGCTGCATCCACTTCCAGAATTCCTGCTACTTTGCCTTGAGATAGTCTCTGAGTTGTATTCTGATATTCATTAGCAACCATCGTCTCAATTAGATCATAAGCTTCCTCGTAGCTCTTAGCCCATAAAGCTCCACCTGATGCTACATCTAGCAAGGGTCTAGATTGTGTTCCCAGCCCATTATAGAAACCATTAATCACCATCCAGTCAGGCATCCCATGATGAGGACACTTCCTAAGCATCTCCTTGTAGCGTTCCCAAGCTTCACATAAAAATTCTTCAGATTGCTGTGCAAACTGAGTAAGAGCGTTCCTGATTGCTGCTGTTTTAGCCATAGGAAAGAATTTAGTAAGAAATTTCTGAGCAAGGTCTTCCCATGTTGTAATGGAACCGGCTGGTAGAGAATGTAACCAGCCCTTAGCTTTGTCCCTCAAAGAGAATGGGAAAAGTCTCAATTTCACAGCATCTTCTGACACACCATTGAACTTGAAAGTGTCGCAGATCCCGATGAAGTCCCGGATGTGCATATTAGGATCTTCCATTGAAGCACCCCCAAACTAAACCAAATTCTGTACCATCTGAATTGTGCTAGGCTTGATCTCAAAGTTGTTAGCTATAATGGCTGGTCTGACAATACTAGATTGGATGTCATTGATTTTTGGTTGAGAATAGTCCTTCAAAGCCTTAGCTGCTGCTGTTGGATCTCCCATATCTACTGCTGTTGCAAGTTCTTCTTCTGCCAATTTACGAGATTGAGAACGTGTTCGCATACACGTTCAAGTACCTGAAACACACCAAACAAACAAGATCTGTAAGTAAACAATCCGAGTCAGTGAACTTTAATGACCACTGATGACAAGCACATAAACTATATTAAAAACACCGAGTCCCCGGCAACGGCGCCAAAAACTTGTTTGCACTAAATCACGCAAGCGTACGCGGTCATAAGTAATATATAAGGTTAAGTCCAAATTCATTCCCACAGAGACTGGTTTAGGTTTAATACAGATTTATGCACCTATGCAACAATGTATGATTATTATTCACTGCTAAGACAATATCAAAGATGGGTTTTGATTATCTAAATTAACTAAGAAGGGAATTAACAAAACCAAGAATTACTTAACTAATGAGAATTAAAATCGAATTACTTATGAGAATTAAAACATGGGATCCTAACTTCATTAAATACTTCATCTAGAGTAAGTTGATGCCTTTAATCAAAGTATATGATGGTTATGATAACTGATCGGACAACATGAAATAAGTATAGGCTACCTGTCAGTATACGAATACCAAACTACTCATATATCCACAAAAGAGATAGAAGATGGGTAGACACCAATTATGTTTAAACCCTATATGTCTATAAGATTTGAAAACATAACGGTTTAAGCACAAGTTATCCATTGAGATCACATAGGGCAGCATAAGATGGTTAAAATTACGCTACAAATCATGATGTCAAAACATACATAATCCTATGCTAGCATGGCAAGTTCTAAATCTCAAGATCCACTGTCGCTTCACAAGAGATTAATAAACAACTTAGATGTTAGTTACGCATCCAAGAAGAATAAGCACAACCATACAAGGATATCAATAATTCATCACACACAGATCTTTAAAACATCAAAATAATAAACTCCATAAATAAATCCGTTAGAATCCCATGACAACGATTAGTTCATAATCGAATCGTTCGTCATCATGGGATCTGATGAAACCATGGTAACAAACAAGGTTTGAATAAAATAATAGTGCTAGAGTAAAGATGTAAGAACCCTAATTTTTGCAATATTTTCTTTTATTTAATATCATGTGGCATTGTCAATTTGGAACCTTTCTAGTCATCCTTGTTGATTAATGGAATTGATTGTCTGAGAAACTATGTTGTTGCATTCACTTTATAAGATAAAGAGAAGATTGTTGAGAGCAAGAGTCTTATTGTTAGTAAGATTTATAAAACTTGGGATTTGAGAATGATTAGAGTATTAAAAGATTTATCAAGGATTATGACGAGGAATTATGGATATTCGAGGAATTTACACAAATAAGTACTTAAGGGATTACGAGGGAAATCTCTACGCGACAAAATATTATTACGAGAGATTAATTAAGATACGATACGAATTAAAGTTTAAGTGACAAACATTGGTGGAAGAATAATGATACAAGGAGTAGTATTGCATGCAAGTCCCATGCAACCAAGTGGTTAGGAAAAAGCAAACTAGTTAAACCAAATGGTAAGAGGAATAGTAACTAGTTGCATTGCTTTTTCCAAGGAGGAGACAAGAGTACATGAGGCCATACCTAGGTTAGTACCATGCATATACTTACACCAATATGTATCACCCAATCACTACTTTATCAATTATTCAAGCAAGCAACAAATATCAAAAACCAAAAAGCTCTCCCCCCCCCTTGAACTAGTGCTCTCGGCCAAGACCAAAAAGGAAGAAAAAAATTTCTTCTTCCTCCATTTCTCCTCACTCATAATTCAAGGCATAATTCCTAGGCTATCTCCATCATCTAAGCAAGGTATACTAAGAGTTTCATGCCCTTTCATCCATTCAATTTCAAGATATTAATTGCTATAGATATTGTGAATAGTAACCATGTTTAGTTTTTCTTTTAGATCTTGGATTATAAGGGTTGTAGGATATCATTCAAGGTGTTCTTGAGTTTTTTAAGGCTTACCCAAGGCTCCTAGGCACTCAAGAAGGTATAAAAATCATAACCCCTTTTGGCCATGTAATGTTTATGATGTTCAATGATAGATCCATGTATATAATGTGTTAATCTTGGATGTTCAAGTGATGGATGATATGGATCTAGGGTTTTAGTGTTGTGATTGTGATTTTGATGCTTGTGGTTAGTTTATGTATCTCCATGAATGTTATAAAGCATGAACTAATTGAATTAGATGTTGGTTGTGTTGTGGAAGTAAGAATATTGGTGGATCTAAGTGGAACATGCATGCTGAATTCTTCCCAGAAACTTGACCTGTCTTGTAACATGGTTTTGAACCCCCAAATCTTGTCCCGTGAGGTCCTACCTTATATTGTTGGAAAGGTATTTGAATGTAGTTTCTGGAAATGTAAGGCTCATGACAAGGTGATGTATAGATTTTAAGTTATGACCGGAGAAGTAAAATGTGTTTCTGGATTCCGGACTGCACTAAGTGACCCCCTTGTGAACCTTGTTTAAACCCCTAAAAATATATGTGGGATCATGGAAAAATTTGAGAAGTTGGAGAATGCAGTTTTGAAGGCTACCCAAAAAGAATTGGATTAAAATATGAATTTTTGAATTTTATAAAAATGCTAGAGTAAATTTCGCGCAAGGGAAAAAGTCGTTAGTGGAGCATAATTCTAGGGGTAATGGTTATGATTCGAATGTGGTAACTAAATTAAGTCGAATAAGTGACGAGCGTAATTGAGTCATGACATGAACCTATAGCGGGGCTAGAGTGTCATAAGGCGAAGTCGTTAAGTTAATTTCATACCCCCTAAAACCCCGTAATTAAAGAGATATTGTTAAGGTACTAACGAGCGGTTATTGCTTATGTATAGATCGTTCCACTCCGCACGCTCGACCACCCCAACCAAACCAAGGCAAGTTTACTTTTCAAAACTTATACATATACAAGGACTTTTACTGTTGTGTTTGTAGTTTTCAATCATATCAAATGTTATGTTTATCGAAGTATTGATGCAATTGAGATTGTATAAGTACATATATGTTTGTACCCCTTGAACTTAGATTGAAATGTTTTTCTCGGACAACGACTCTAGCAATAGAGGTCGTAGCGGTCCGTATATACTATTGACCGGGGAGCGGTATATTATTATATCGTAATTAAATTGCGAAAACCCGAAGGGTCATTCGGGGAGTATCGTATACTCAAGTAATTATTTTCATATCTTCGTGAATACTCGAAACCCTATCTTGGATTAAAAGTTTATTTTATCGAATAATTATTTTATTATTTATTAATATTAAATCTTAAAATATCATTTATTAATTATTGTTCATTATTTTAAAGGCAAAGTTAATCCAAGATACCTTTAATTCTTTCAAACTCGAACTCTTTCGAACTCAAAACATTTTCGAAAACCCCCGGTCAGGTTCTGCTTCTTGTATGATTTCAAGAATCATCGGTCGACTGATGTCGGACCTCAATTACTCTGTTTTCAATCAAAATCAAGTTTTCAAAAGAAAAAGAAAAAGGGACTCTGGCAGGTGTGGGAACCGTTGACGAACGATTCCCGGAATGTGTAAGCGGCCGTGAGCCAGGCGGTCCATCAATTATTATTCCGGCCCAGGTGTTGCCGAAGGATGATTACGGATGTAGTTTTCATCGAGGGTGATTACGGATGTAGTTTTCACCCGGGGATAGTTATGAATGTAGTTTCTATCCTTCTACCGGGAGAGAAGACCCGCGGATTATTGGACTTGGATGTGGCGACTGATCATCGTCAATCCCTGTCAGGTTTTATGTTTTCTTTAAGTCCCATTCCTCCATTTTGGAAAAATGCTTTGACACTGCTTCTTAGGCTTTTGTGCCAAGTTGCTGATAGTGTTCTATTTTGATGAGAAAGATGTTGACTCTATGCAGTATCTAGAACTGCAAGTTTGTTTTGAGAACAAGGGCACGTATTGTTGCACCTTCGGAATTTATCAACAATGACAAGTGATTTTATATCTGATTGATACAAACGAGTTTAATAACTGCTAATCATATGAAATGTTATATTGCTTACCTTATACATATATTTCTTGCTGAGCTATAGTTGCTCACTCTTTCTTGTTTTCAAATTTACAAACACAACAGCTAAGCGAAATGGCAAGACCCAGACAGACTGCCCGAAAGCAGGTGACTAGACCCGAGCCAGCAGTTGAGATTCCACCGGTAGGCCCCATTAGCCGGATTGGTTGGCAGCTTTTGTTAGTTCGTTTTATTTATCAGTATGACCTGTGCAAGGCAGTGTATCGAAACAAACTTTCAAGCCGCCAAATTCGCTTCATATCGAAGTGTTGTTGGTAGCATAAATACTATTTAATTCGGTCTGTAATAACTCTGATACTTTTATTTCTGCTTAATCAATGTTGTGACGTTTCTGAGGCTCTAACCTGTGTGTGTGTGCGGTGTGAGTTATTGTGGGGTCGATGGTTGTTTTATATATTATGTGCAAGAACAGGTATGTTATTAATGGAAAATGGACCGTGAGCGCCTAAATCTCCGACCCCGGATCTGGGGGCGTCACAGAAATGGTATCAGAGCGAGGTTACAGTTCTCAGAAATGATAGTAATTTAAGAAGCAACCCTAATAATAAGAACAATAATAATAACCCTAATAACAACCCTAATAATACTTAGAACTCTCATCGAGTTTGCAGTCGGGTTATCGGATATAGCCCTGACTTTAAGGCCCGTGAGGGAACTACTCCTTAAACCTTTCTTTATGGTTAGTGACCCACCTTATTTCCCTTGTGTAGATGGAGGAGATACCAGACCCTAAGGCTTTCGAGAGAGAGCATGATGAGGCACTGATGCGAGATACCGAGAATCCTGAGGAGGATATGGGTGCTGACTCTGAGCTTGGCCCCCGGATTACGCTGATAGGAGATACTGATGATGAGGATCCCGTTGAGGAGCCCTTTGAGCTTGAGCCAGAGCCTGTTACCCCATCTCCTGTAGCTACTGATGAGGAGAGTGTGAGATCCGGTGAGGGTCGTGTTGTGTCACCCCCACCTTCTCCGCAGTCATCGAGCCCTGTTTCATCGGACGGTGACTCCGAGGATGATACTTTTGGCGAGGAGGAGCTTGACCCTACTCCTGCTACTGCTACTGCTCCTGCTCCTGCTACTGCTACTACACCTGCTCCTGTTCCTGTCATACCACCTCCACCGATGGACCTACCCCCAGTGTCGGGTACTGAGCACGCTTACGTGGTGCAGTTCCTGACCCGAGACTTACTTTCTGCAGAGGCCCGACTTAACGAGGCGAGGCGGGCACTAGTGGAGGAGCGCGAGGCGCGCTTGAGGATCCAGGCTGAGATGAGGACCGCTGTTACTAGGAGGACTAGGGCTCGACTCCATAGGATTGAGAGGAGGAGTCGCGAGAGGATTCTTGGTTTAGGGATCCACGGGGGCGGAGTGATCCAGGCTAGGGATGCTAGGCGTGTTGTGCGTCGTGCATTTGCGCGAGTGTGGACCTTGCTCCGCAGCGGTGCGGCCCCGTGATGTGTTACTGATAGCTCAGTCCCCTAGGTTCGGATGACATTAGTGTGTCGATTTTGCGGGATAGTTGACTTGTGCAGTGGTATCCTTCTGACCAGTGGATGAGTAGACTGACCTACAGATATGTAGATGTGACTTCGGATAGTATGTATGGATGTAGCCCTACTTTTGTGTAGCCCTGACTATTCAGATGATGTACTTGTATTTGTTCAACTTTTGCTAGACTTTGACATCGGAACTATGTATTTGGCTCTAACATCCAAACTTTGTGATAACCCTTGTACCGTACTTATTTAGTTTCAGTTTCCTTGATATTGTCTCAACTACTTTACTTTCCGATGCCATGCTCTCCTGTTTTGATATACAACTGTGATTATACAATTGCTACAAGCCACAAATACAACTGATAAGTGCATAATTTTGCATATTTTTATTGCCTATTTATTGTTTGAATTCGTATTTTAATAAATTATTTTGTTGCATTTCAGGAAAATTCAAGAAAAATTGAAGAAATTGCAAAATAAAGAAATAAATGACAAAAGAAGGAAAAGAAGGACCAAAATGGAAGAAAAATGAAAAGCTAGGGAGGGTGGTGCATCTTTGTAGCCCACCAAAATGAATGGCCAAGATTTAGCCAACCAAAATTAAATCAATGGCTAAGATTAGCCCATACCTACCAAAAACCCTAATTATTTTCTATAAATAGCCTCATCCTTCATTTGTAAAATCAACTTAGAATTAGGAGTAGTTTTAGGACACTCCAAAATTGTAGTTGTAAATTTTTATTTCTTGTAAACATTTTAAATTTTCAGTTTGTATTTTTCCTCCAATTTATATTGTTAATTCGTAGCAGTTGCTCTCTTGTTTCTTTACTGTATTTGTTCGAAGCAAACCCATCAGTAGTCCTAGTCTTTTGTATTAGTTCCCCTGTTTTATTCAAGGCCCAGCTTCACATATCTCATTCTCCTCCTTCACCTCTCCATATAAGCACCTCTTCCATGTTTTTTTTTCAATCAAACCCCCCCTAAAGCCAAGATTTCACAACCCTCCTTCTTCTATCTCTCCCAAACTTCCCCCGTGTTCTTCTTCTTGTTCGAATAAACAACACCCCATCCCCCTTTTCGTTGTTTGTAATTTCGATTTTCTGAACTAAGTTGTTTTCACTGGGTTTTGTTGATTGTTTCGAGTTGCGTAGCTGCTAAGTTCTGAATTAAGTTGTTTTTGCATTTCTGCGATTTGTCCGAGTTGTTCTGAGAGTTGCCGAGTTAATGTTTGAGTGAATTGATTTGAATCTTCGAGCTTAGTGTAGTGTTGTTTTGAGATTAAATTCGATTCTGAGTTTTTCTGTTCGTCATTGAGTTTTCTAGTTTGTGTGGAGTTTTTATAGTCTGAGTTGCTGCGATTTTGCCCTTTCGAGATGCCGATTTGTAGTTCGTAGTTTTGCTGCAAGTTTGTTTTCGAGCTAAAATTTTCGTTGCTGAGTCACTAAGTCGAGTTGTTCCTGGCTGTTAGTCTCTGTGTGATTCTGTGATTATTTTTGTAATGTCGAGTTCTTGTTTTTAGTATTGAATGGGCGTGGTTGGATGGCTCTAGGTTTTGAAGTTCATAGAATCACTCGTTGGTTCTGCGTTTGGTTTGTTACCGAGTTTTAAGTCAATTCGTTGTTGTGCTGTTTATGCATTTGTTATCGATTTTGTGAGTTGTGAGTCGACTCGGTCCTGGGATTTACTGTATTCTCTGTTCAACGAGTTCGAGTCTTGGTTTAGTTTTGAGTTGTTTCCGAGTTATGTGAAATGTGCTGGGTTTTTTCTGCGTTGTGTTCGGTTTCTTTTCCGTAGTCCATTCCGATTTCTGAGTTGGTTTCCTTCGTAATTCTGCTGCTGCTGCTGTTCTGATTTATTTGTTTCTTTTGTTGATTATAGAGTCTTGTAATGTCTGAGTTCCTGACTGTAATCCACAGCCGAGTTATTGAGTTGCATTACTCATTGTTGAGTCGAATCCTAGTTGTTCGTTGCTACGTTTTTTATGCCTATGCTCATTATCTTTCTGCGTTTTGTTACTCTGATCATTAATGAGTTCTGGATCGTTGAGTTAATTGCTTTGCTGATCGTTCGAGGCTTGCTGAGCTCTTGTTTAAATCGAATGACTAAGTAGTGATAATTCATAATTCTAGTTTAATGTTAATAATTCTTTTTTAAAACAAAATCAAGTTCAATTTGAATTTAGAATTTTTTAGAATAATTTTTTTAAAAAAGAAATATTTTAGAATTGCTAGATTAATTAGAATAAATTCGAGTTTAAAATTAGGAATTAATTGGTAAAAATCAAAATTTCCAAAAACCAAAAATTGTTCTAATTCGCCTAAGTTGAATTTTAAGGTTTGCGAAAATAATAATTCCCTGTGGATCGAATCTCAAATATTAAAACGATGATCGTGCGCTTGCGATATTAAATGTACACATTTTCGGCACATCAACAACCATGCTGTTTCAAATTTACGATATGCGATTTCAAATTGTTCTCTACAATTTCCAAAAAATGTTCCTACAATTTTTAAAATAATTTTTTTTTCAAAAAAAAAAATTTTTTTTTTTAGGTTTTGAAGTTTTGAAAACTCTTGCAAATGTTTTGGCATCCCATAGAGATTTTTTTTCCCAAAAATGTTCTGACGTTTTATCTCCAGCATCGGCTTATTAAAACTTTTGCAACTTCCACCCTTATGAGGAGGAACGATACGTTCCTGACCCGTGCAAACGCTGTCAGGTAATTGGAAAACCCTAACCCATTTCTTGTTTTATTATCAGAATCATGCCACCCAGAAGAATGAACACTCGAGCTCACCCGATCAGTTCTGAGGGCCAGGGTAGCCACCATGGGACCGGAGGCCACCAGAACCATGAAGGGGAGAATGTCAACCTGAGTGAGAGTGAGGGTAACGATCATAACTTGTTTGATGACTCTGAGTATGACGAAGAAGAAGCTGGTGATGATACCCGAGAGGTAGAACATACTAGGGGAGGCCCTATGGAACAGTTCATGGAACTACTTAGGCAGAACTTGGACCGTCCCCCGGTTCAGCAACCACCCCAAAATGCTAATGCAAATGCTTTCCGGAACTTCAAATCCCTGAAACCCCCAGAATTTAAAGGAACTGCCGACCCGGTCGAGGCAAGGGCCTGGCTGAAGGAAATGGAAAAATCTTTCGAGATACTAGGTGTCGCTGAGGAGCAGAAGACTGTTTTTGCCACTTATCTTCTGAAGAGTGAGGCGAACTATTGGTGGGAAGCTAAGAAGAATTTGGAAGGAAGAGGTGTGGTGACCTGGGAGAGGTTTAGCGAGCTGTTCTTGGAGAAGTACTTTCCTAGGTTCATGGAGACACAAATGGAGCTGAAGTTTTTGGAACTGAAGCAAGGTAACATGACAGTGGCCGAGTATGAGGCCAAATTTACTGAGTTGTCGAGGTTTGTGCCGGAATATGTGAACTCTGAGGCAAAGAGGGCCAGAAGGTTTTAATTAGGGCTAAAGCAATGGATTCAGAATCGTGTGGCGGTTCTTGAGCTGATAGACTATGCCACCCTGGTACAGAAAGCATCAATTGTTGAGGCTGGGAGTGAACAGATGCAGAAGGAGAGGGAAGGAAAGAAAAGAAAGTTTGATAGTCGGAAGGGAAATTCTGCGGGTGGGAGCTTTCCGAGCAAATTTAAGCGAGGAACGATGTCCCAACCCAGCGGAAACTTTGTAACCAAGAGAGCTGAAAGTTGGAGTGTGGGCCAAAGCGGCCGACCACAGGGATCGTCTTACTCTACCCCATCCCGAGCCCTACCCCCAGAATGCAATAAATGTGAAAGAAAACATGCGGGCGTGTTTAACCTACAGGATGTGAAGTGCTTCAAGTGTGGGTTGACAGGACATTATGCTAACGCCTGTCGAGGAACTAGTAACAACACCAGTGCCGGAGGTAATTGCTTCAAGTGTGGGAAACCAGGGCACCGAATGAGGGAATGTATGTCCTCTGGGCCAGCTGTATCAAGAGTGAGTGGAACTGCTTCTAACAAGGCCCCTACTGCAAGAACTTTTAACATGACGGTGCAGGATGCCGTGAGGAACACGGATGTGATTGCAGGTACTCTACTACTCAACTCAGTTAAGGCAAATGTTTTATTTGATTCGGGAGCTACCAAGTCTTTCATATCTCTAGATTTTGTAAGTCAGTTAGGCCTTAAGACTGAACCATTGAAAGACAGACTGCAAATAGAGATAGCTAATCATGAGATTATTCCTGTTAGCCAAGTATGTCCAGGTTGTGACCTAGAAATAGAAGGGCGACACTTTCGGGTAGACTTAATACCTTTTAAACTAGGGGAGTTTGACGTAATAGTAGGAATGGATTGGTTAACAACCCACGGAGCCCAGATTGATTGTGTAAAGAAGAAAGTAAGTTTCAAACTGCCAGGGGACAAGGAAGTAGTGTTTAGTGGGAAACGGCAAAACCAAAAGTTCCTGACTATGATTCAAGCTAAGAAGCTGCTACGTAAAGGATGCGAAGCCTATTTAGCCTATGTGAAGGATACCAAGAAGGATGCACCAAACCTACAGGAAATCCCTGTCGTTAATGAGTTCGCGGACGTATTTCCGGATGATCTTCCCGGACTACCCCCTGATAGAGACATCGAGTTCGCTATAGGCTTAGTTCCGGTTACGGCCCCAATTTCGAAAGCCCCATATCGGCTAGCCCCAGTGGAGATGAAAGAGCTGGCCACTCAGTTACAAGAGTTGTTGGATAAAGGGATGATAAGACCTAGTGTGTCACCGTGGGGAGCCCCGGTGTTATTCGTGAAAAAGAAGGATGGTAGTATGAGGTTATGTATAGACTACAGAGAGCTGAACAAGGTGACTATCAAGAATAAATATCCCTTGCCCAGGATAGATGACCTGTTTGATCAATTAAAGGACGCAGTTTATTTTTCTAAAATTGATTTGAGGACCGGGTATCACCAGTTAAAGATACGTTCCAGAAGATATACCAAAGACGGCCTTTCGCACCCGGTACGGACACTATGAGTACCTAGTGATGTCATTTGGGTTAACGAATGCCCCTGCAGCTTTCATGGATTTAATGAATCGAGTCTTCAAGAAGTACTTGGACAAGTGTGTTATAGTCTTCATCGATGACATCTTGATTTATTCCAAGACGAAGGAGGAACATGCAGAGCATTTGAGGATTGTATTGGGAGCATTGAGAGAAGAGAAGTTGTACGCTAAGTTCTCGAAGTGCGAATTTTGGTTGAAGGAAGTTCAGTTTTTAGGGCATGTGATTAGCGAACAAGGCATTCTAGTGGACCCAGCCAAAATAGAGGCTGTATCAAATTGGGAGAGACCAACCACCCCGACAGAGGTGAGAAGTTTTATAGGATTGGCTGGCTACTATAGAAGGTTTGTCTAAGACTTTGCCAAGATAGCAGCCCCTTTGACCCGACTAACTCGCAAGACCGAGAAGTTTGTGTGGACTGAAAAATGCGAAGAGAGCTTCCAAGAGTTGAAGAAGAGGTTGGTGACAGCACCAGTACTAGCCCTACCTGATGATAAAGGAGATTTTGTGATTTATAGCTACGCATCCCATAAAGGTTTAGGGTGTGTGCTTATGCAGCACGGTAAAGTGATCGTGTATGCGTCCAGACAACTTAAGGAATACGAGATAAGATACCCCACCCATGACTTGGAATTAGCAGCGATAGTTTTCGCTTTGAAGATCTGGAGACATTATCTTTACGGAGAAAAGTGTGAAATCTACACGGATCACAAGAGCTTAAAGTACATATTCACTCAGAAAGAGCTAAATATGAGGCAGAGGAGATGGCTACAGCTAATCAAAGATTATGATTGCGAGATTCATTATCACCCAGGGAAGGCCAACGTGATGGCCGATGCATTAGCCGAAAGGAGAAACTGAACATGATAACGTCAGTGGACGAGTTGATCAAGGACCTTGAGAAACTGGAGATTGAAGTGAGGTTACCAGGAATTGGGCAAGAGAGTCTAATGGAAATAAGAGTCCAACCACCGCTATTGGAAAAGATTAAGTTATGCCAAGAAAAGAAGATAGAAGAAGAAAAGAATTCGATGGAGAAAATTTTGACTGGCGAGGAAATTAAGTGTGAGAAGGACGGGAATGGAGTTATGAGGTACGCATCTAGGATATGGATCCCGAACGTTCAAGAATTAAAAGACGAGATTTTGCAAGAGGCTCATAGTTCGAGGTACTCAATTCACCCTGGAGGCACTAAGATTTATAGAGATTTGAGAGAATACTATTGGTGGCCAAATATGAAGAAGGACGTGGCAGAGTGGGTAAGTAAATGCTTGACATGTCAAAGAGTAAAGGCCGAACACCAGAGGCCCAGTGGATTGTTGCAACCCTTAGAGATACCCGAGTAGAAGTGGGAACATATTGCGATGGACTTTGTGGTCGGATTACCAAGGACCAAGACTAATCATGATGCCATTTGGGTAATTATCGATAGATTGACCAAGTCAGCACATTTTCTTCCAATCAACGAGAGATACACTGTCGACAAACTGGCAGATATTTACTTAAAGGAGATCGTGGTAAGGCATGGGGTTCCTGTGAGCATTGTATTAGATAGAGACCCAAGATTCAACTCCAAGTTCTGGAGAAGCTTTCAGGATTGTGTGGGGACCAAGTTAAACATGAGTACTGCCTACCATCCCCAAATAGACGGACAGAGTGAGAGAACCATCCAGACCATCGAGGACATGTTGAGAGTATGTGCCATTGATTTTAAGGAAAGTTGGGATGACCACTTGCCGTTGATCGAATTTTCCTACAACAACAGTTACCATGCGAGTATAGGCATGGCCCCATATGAAGCTTTGTACGGACGAAGATGTCGGTCTCCCTTGTGTTGGGAAGAGGTTGGAGAGCGGAAGATTTTAGGACCTGAACTGGTCCAACAGACAAGAGAAACTATCGAACTCATAAGAGGACGGCTGGTAGCAGCCCAAGACAGACAGAAGAAGTATGCGGACCAGACCCGCAAGGACAAAGAATATGAGGTAGGAGAGTTTGTGATGTTAAAAGTATCGTCGTGGAAGGGATTGATGAGATTTGGTAAGAAGGGGAAGATAAGCCCAAGATTTATTGGACCTTTTGAGATCTTGAAACGAGTTGGAAAGTTAGCCTATGAATTGGCTTTACCCCCGAGCTTGCAGCAAGTACATAATGTGTTCCATGTGTCCATGCTACGACCTTACCATACCGACTTCCGACACGTGATAGAACATGATCAAGTGGATCTGCAACCAGACTTAACATATGTGGAGCAACCAGTAGAAATCATGGATAGAAAAGAACAGGTGCTGAAGAACAAGGTTGTCAAACTAGTGAGAGTTTTGGGGATGAACCAGAATGTCGAAGAATCAACATGGGAACTAGAGAGCGCGATGCGTGAAAAGCACCCCCAACTGTTTTCAACCTGATTCCGGGACGGAATCCTTTTAAGGAGGGGAGGCTGTAAGAACCCTAATTTTTGCAATATTTTCTTTTATTTAATATCATGTGGCATTGTCAATTTGGAACCTTTCTAGTCATCCCTGTTGATTAATGGAATTGATTGTCTGAGAAACTATGTTGTTGAATTCACTTTATAAGATAAAGAGAATATTGTTGAGAGCAAGAGTCTTATTGTTAGTAAGATTTATAAAACTTGGGATTTGAGAATGATTAGAGTATTAAAAGATTTATCAAGGATTATGACGAGGAATTATGGATATTCGAGGAATTTACACAAATAAGTACTTAAGGGATTACGAGGGAAATCTCTACGCGACAAAATATTATTACGAGAGATTAATTAAGATACGATACGAATTAAAGTTTAAGTGACAAGCATTGGTGAAAGAATAATGATACAAGGAGTAGTATTGCATGCAAGTCCCATGCAACCAAGTGGTTAGGAAAAAGCAAACTAGTTAAACCAAATGGTAAGAGGAATAGTAACTAGTTGCATTGCTTTTTCCAAGGAGGAGACAAGAGTACATGAGGCCATACCTAGGTTAGTACCATGCATATACTTACACCAATATGTATCACCCAATCACTACTTTATCAATTATTCAACCAAGCAACAAAAATCAAAAACCAAAAAGCTCCCCCCCCTTGAACTGGTGCTCTCGGCCAAGACCAAAAAGGAAGAAAAAAATTTCTTCTTCCTCCATTTCTCCTCACTCATAATTCAAGGCATAATTCCTAGGCTATCTCCATCATTTAAGCAAGGTATACTAAGAGTTTCAATCCCTTTCATCCATTCAATTTCAAGATATTAATTGTTATAGATATTGTGAATAGTAACCATGTTTAGTTTTTCTTTTAGATCTTGGATTATAAGGGTTGTAGGAGATCATTCAAGGTGTACTTGAGTTTTGTAAGGCTTACCCAAGGCTCCTAGGCACTTAAGAAGGTATAAAAATCATAACCCCTTTTGGCCATGTAATGTTTATGATGTTCAATGATAGATCCATGTATATAATGTGTTAATCTTGGATGTTCAAGTGATGGATGATATGGATCTAGAGTTTTAGTGTTGTGATTGTGATTTTGATGCTTGTGGTTAGTTTATGTATCTCCATGAATGTTATAAAGCATGAACTAAGTGAATTAGATGTTGGTTGTGTTGTGGAAGTAAGAATATTGGTGGATCTAAGTGGAACATGCATGCTGAATTCTTCCCAGAAACTTGACCTGTCTTGTAACATGGTTTTGAACCCCCAAATCTTGTCCCCTTAGGTCCTACCTTATATTGTTGGAAAGGTATTTGAATGTAGTTTCTGGAAATGTAAGGCTCATGACTAGGTGATGTATAGATTTTAAGT
Source organism: Saposhnikovia divaricata (assembly GCA_036435485.1). Classification (NCBI taxonomy): domain Eukaryota; kingdom Viridiplantae; phylum Streptophyta; class Magnoliopsida; order Apiales; family Apiaceae; genus Saposhnikovia; species Saposhnikovia divaricata. The sequence goes on along the minus strand of CM071599.1, from coordinate 120,397,672 downwards.
TATGGCCGGAGAAGTAAAATGTGTTTCTGGATTCCGGACTGCACTAAGTGACCCTCTTGTGAACCTTGTTTAAACCCCTAAAAATATATGTGGGATCATGGAAAAATTTGAGAAGTTGGAGAATGCAGTGGTGAAGGCTACCCAAAAAGAATTGGATTAAAATATGAATTTTTGAATTTTATAAAAATGCTAGAGTAAATTTCGCGCAAGGGAAAAAGTCGTTAGTGGAGCATAATTCTAGGGGTAATGGTTATGATTCGAATGTGGTAACTAAATTAAGTCGAATAAGTGACGAGCGTAATTGAGTGATGACATGAACCTATAGCGGGGCTAGAGTGTCATAAGGCGAAGTCGTTAAGTTAATTTCGTACCCCCTAAAACCCCGTAATTAAAGAGATATTGTTAAGGTACTAACGAGCGGTTATTGCTTATGTATAGATCGTTCCACTCCGCACGCTCGACCACCCCAACCAAACCAAGGCAAGTTTACTTTTAAAAACTTATACATATACAAGGACTTTCACTGTTGTGTTTGTAGTTTTCAATCATATCAAATGTTATGTTTATCGAAGTATTGATGCAATTGAGATTGTATAAGTACATATATGTTTGTACCCCTTGAACTTAGATTGAAATGTTTTCCTCGGACAACGACTCTAGCAATATAGGTCGTAGCGGTCCGTATATACTATTGACCGGGGAGCGGTATATTATTATATCATAATTAAATTGCGAAAACCCGAAGGGTCATTCGGGGAGTATCGTATACTCAAGTAATTATTTTCATATCTTCGTGAATACTCGAAACCCTATCTTGGATTAAAAATTTATTTTATCGAATAATTATTTTATTATTTATTAATATTAAATCTTAAAATATCATTTATTAATTATTGTTCATTATTTTAAAGGCAAAGTTAATCCAAGATACCTTTAATACTTTCAAACTCGAACTCTTTCGAACTCAAAACATTTTCGAAAACCCCCGGTCAGGTTCTGCTTCTTGTATGATTTCAAGAATCATCGGTCGATTGATGTCGGACCTCAATTACTCTATTTTCAATCAAAATCAAGTTTCCAAAAGAAAAAGAAAAAGGGACTCTGGCAGGTGTAGGAACCGTTGACGAACGATTCCCGGGATGTGTAAGCGGCCGTGAGCCAGGCGGTCCATCAATTATTATTCCGGCCCAGGTGTTGCCGAAGGATGATTACGGATGTAGTTTTCATCGAGGGTGATTACGGATGTAGTTTTCACCCGGGGATAGTTATGGATGTAGTTTCTATCCTTCTACCGGTAGAGAAGACCCGCGGATTATTGGACTTGGATGTGGCGACTGATCATCGTCAATCCCTGTCAGGTTTTATGTTTTCTTTAAGTCCCATTCCTCCATTTTGGAAAAATGCTTTGACACTGCTTCTTAGGCTTTTGTGCCAAGTTGCTGATAGTGTTCTATTTTGATGAGAAAGATGTTGACTCTATGCAGTATCTAGAACTGCAAGTTTATTTTGAGAACAAGGGCACGTATTGTTGCACCTTCGGAATTTATCAAAAATGACAAGTGATTTTATATCTGATTGATACAAACGAGTTTAATAATTGCTAATCATATGAAATGTTATATTGCTTACCTTATACATATATTTCTTGCTGAGCTATAGTTGCTCACTCTTGCTTGTTTTCAAATTTACAAACACAACAGCTAAGCTATAGTTGTGGGGTCGATGGTTGTTTTATATATTATGTGCAAGAACAGTTATGTTATTAATGGAAAATGGACCGTGAGCGCCTAGATCTGCGACCCCGGATCTGGGGGCGTCACAAAAGAGTTAAGAAAACAAATTCATAAACATCCAAGAGTATCGCCTAATTAGAAGAAAACAAAAGTAGATCTAGATCTCCGTTGCTTGTCACGAGCGTAGGAATCCTTCTCCAAGTCTGAATCTCCGTCTCTCGGCTCTCTATGTTATGAAGGGTGTTCGTACGTTCAATGATGATAGAGTGTGTTTATATAGGCCATAGGAGTCTTTTCCAGCAAGAAATTACCAAAACAAAATTAAAATAGAATTTCTGCAGTTCGGCACAATTTACATTTCCTAAACTGATTCTGTTTTGAAGGAAAATTCATAACTGACTTTTCTTCAGTATTTCTGGGTTGTTCCAGTTGTATTTGGACATCTAGACCACTTTTGAATGAAAGAGAATTCCGTTATCTTCGCGTGGACTGTAAGATCGTCCAAAACGGACTTGTAGAACTCAAGATATGGCCAAAACAGTGCATCAACAATTCTGGCAGAAGCTGATTTTTGCTGTTTTTCTTCGTTTTAAAACCTTTTCCCTTTGTTTCTTTTGCAAGTTGTCATTCTTCACTTCTCGATCTCAAATCCATCTTAAAATATGTGATTTGTACCTCACCAATACCAGAAAGTAACCCTGCACAATCTCACTAAAAATGCATCAAAAACATGACATACTTGAGGTCAAGACACCAATTTAAGCCGAAATGAAGTGTTCTAAGTGGCTATAAAATCCACTTATCACCCACCCTCCCGGCTTTTCTGAGTTGGATAAGCTACTTACTTCGTTAGAAAAGAGTCTCAAATCCACCACTAATTTGGCTCAATCGCAACAAACTTTCATGCAAACCATGACTCAAGATAGGCAAATCTTAAATGCTAGCACCCAAGCCATATCTAAGTTAGAGGTTCAAGTGAGCCAATTAGCTAACGCCATTTGTGAGCGAGAGAAGAACAAACTTCCAAGTTAACCCGAGGTCAATCCTAAATTTCCTCTTAATCAAAGACCTAATCAAAATGTGAACGCTGTCATTTCCCTAAGGTCCGGTAAGCAAATAAAAAATCATGTCGGTGACAAGTCCTCCGAAGAAGACGAATCAAATTCTGAACCAAATACTAGTCTTGAACCTGAGAGTTCAAAAGAACAAGGATCAACGAGTGGGACACACCCCGTCCCCGACAAACATAGTGAACGAGTCTTTAAGCCGAAAGCTCCTTATCCATAAAGACTCATTTCTAATAAACAATCGCCTCAAGTAGACAAGATTTTGGAAGTATTTAAGCAAGTCGAGATTAACATTCCTCTTCTAGACACGATTCAACAAATTCCCTCTTATGCGAAGTGTCTAAAAGATTTGTGCACACATAAACGAATCAATCACGTCCCTAAGAAAGCCTTTTTGACTTCTCAAGTTAGTTCAATTCTTTCCAACCAAATTCCCGTGAAATATAAGGACCCCGGTTGTCCTACAATTTCATGTGTCATAGGCAATACCTTTGTAAACAAGGCGTTACTCGACTTAGGCGTTAGTGTGAACTTGCTTCCTTATTCTGTCTATCAAGCCCTAGGATTAGGAGAGCTTCAAAGAACTAGTGTTACACTTCAATTAGACGACCGTTCTGTAAAGTTCCTAAGGGAATTATTGAAGACGTACTAATTAAACTAGGTGACTTTTTCTTCCTCGTTGACTTTGTCGTCCTAGAAACCGAACCAGTCATGAACCCTAAGAATCAGATTCCTATCATTTTAGGAAGACCATTTCTAGCCACCTCGAATGCCTTGATTAATTGTAGGAATGGATTAATGAAACTAACATTTGGGAACATGACCATTGACCTCAACATTTTCCATGTGGGGAAACAACCCGATGATTTTTATGATCAACCTATGGATGTCAATTTAATTGATGAAATAGTTGATCAATAATTCATAAACCCTAATGATGCTCTTGATTTTTGTTTAAAACACTTCGATCAAAATTGGGATGTTTCCGAATATACAAATGAGGTCAATGCGATGTTAGATTCCACTATTCCTACAAATAACCAAGCATGTGAACCACCTCCTCTGCCACTTTTCGAAGCTAGTGAACCCGTTGAGTCAAAGCCACCCGATTTAGAACTCAAACCTCTTCCCGACACTCTTAAGTACGCCTTTTTAGGTCCTAACGAGTCTCTTCCCGTTATAATTGCTTCTAATTTGACCAAGTCAGAAGAGGATGAGCTTGTAAGTGTGCTTATAGAACATAAGGAAGCCATAGGTTGGAGTATCTTGGATATTAAAGGAATTAGTCCGGCCATTGTCCAACATAGGATTCACTTATTTGATGATGCCAAACCAGTTGTGAGCCAAAAAGGCGGTTGAACCCTACCATGATGGAAGTCGTTAGGAAGGAAATTCTTAAGTGTCTAGATAATGAAATCATTTATCCCATTTCTGATAGCTCTTGGGTTAGCCCGATTCAGGTAGTGCCTAAAAAGTTGGGTATTACCGTGGTAACTAACGAGAACAACGAGCAAGTTCCTACTCGTGTCCAATCCGGTTGGAGGGTGTGCATAGACTATAGGAAACTCAATGATGCCACTAGAAAAGATCACTTTCCTTTACCATTCATAGATCAAATGTTAGAAAGGTTAGCGGGTCATACCTACTACTATTTTCTAGATGGTTATTCTGGATATTTCCAAATTCCTATAGCTCCCGAAGACCAAGAAAAGACCACCTTCACATGTCCCTTTGGAACTTTTGCCTATCGTCGATTATCTTTTGGACTTACCACTGCCCCGGCCACCTTCCAAAAGTGCATGATGAGCATCTTTTCTGACATGGTAGGTGAATTCCTAGAGATTTTCATAGATGACTTCTCCATCTTTGGTTCGTCTTTTCATCAATGCCTAAACCATCTTGAGTTAGTCTTAAAACGGTGTAAAGAAACCAACCTCGTTCTTAATTGGGAAAAATGTCATTTCATGGTTAAAGAAGGAATCGTTCTTGGTCATAAAATTTCTGAAAAAGGGATCGAAGTATATAAATCCAAAGTTGACCTCATTGCCAATCAACCCCCACCAACATCGGTCAAAGGAATTCGTTCCTTTTTAGGACATGCTGGTTTTTATAGGCGTTTCATTAAAGATTTTAGCAAAAAGGCTAGATCCTTGACCACCCTTCTTGGCAAAGATGTCAAATTCGAGTTCACTAGTGATTGTTTACAATCTTTTGAACACCTTAAGAAAGAGTTGACCTCGGCCCCGATTGGAGTCAACCTTTCGAGTTAATGTGTGATGCATCTGATTACGCATTAGGAGCGGTATTAGGACAACGAATCAATAAGATACCTCATGTCATATATTACGCTAGTAAGACCTTAAATGATGTGCAACTTAATTACTCTACCACCGAAAAAGAGCTTCTAGCTGTAGTCTTTGCCCTCGAGAAGTTTAGGTCTAATCTTATTGGTTCGAAAATCATTGTTTACACCGATCATTCCGCCCTTCGATATCTCTTCTCTAAGAAAGACTCAAAGGCCCAATTAATTAGGTGGATCTTGTTGCCCCAAGAATTTGACCTATAAATTAGGGGTAAGATGTAACACCCCCAGATCCGGGGTCCGGGATCGGGTCGTTACTGTCTCATAACTTATACACAATACTTGACTTGAGTCCAAAATCAATAAGTAGCATGCTATGACCCCACAAGAATATCCACTCACACACACAGAGTTATAGTCCCAGAGATGAAATTGAAATAAGTCTTACATAAAAGGGGTTTACGAATGAAAGTTATTACAATCCCAAAAGGATAACATCATAAGTTTAAAAGTTTTGCCGTTGATTACATTAATTATACATATAGTTAAACAGGAAACAAGTGGGTCGGGTAACCCGCTTGCGCCGAGTGCGCCTGACGCGAGCCATCTGCCCTAGCTGTTGTTGTGACATAATATGAACAAAGCAAGGGTGAGCGAAAGCCCACCAACAATAATATAACTGAACAGTGATACATATATACAGTAGTTCAAAATATCTTTTGAAATCATATGCCATGCCTTAATGAAGTTATTGCCAGTATAATATAAAGGATGAAGTTACCAGGTAACTCAAAGTATTTGTTTGTAGAAATATCTGCTACATCAAAAGTAAGCGAGATATTCTCATTGCCATTAAAAGAGGAACTTGCATGAAAAGATTGCAATTCCAGTTATGAACACTTTTCCAGCTCTGCCAACAGTAATCATGTTGCAGGAAATAAATAAGTTTGGATGATGAACCAATGATGGAGTATTCACCGCGTCCGCTGTTCCAATCTTGATGATCAGTCGAGATCGTACAGCTCAAATTAGATTTACTACCGGTAGAAGGAAGAACTGACGGCTTTACTTGTCTACCGCCTTACTAGCTCTCCCCGGCCAACGGTTGGGCCAAAGGGGATGGACCGGCGCTACTCGGCCTCTTACACGACTCCTAGTTCAAATAGAATTCATGATTCTGAATGTAACGTTCGTCCCCCTTTCCCCAAGTATAATACTTGTTGATAAGACTCCACAAAGTAGTCGTATCTAGGTGGAAAGGAAAATGCACCAATAACTTCCAAGCTATTGCTTGGTAACGAATATCAACTTGTTCCAACCATCTTACCCCTCGAAAGATGAGAAGGTAAACAACGACTTAATAAGTCAATAGCACCCGAGTTGCGAGTGAAGAGAATACTTTATGACCGGGAAGTCGACAAGATAAATATCATTTTCCAAGTAAGGTTCCCTTATGATTAGGGAGATAGACTCCAAGAAGAATGATGTCTGAGAACCTTTCTTGATATAAGATTAATAATAATATGACTCCGAAATATTTTCCGTAATAATCGAAGAAGATAAACCTTATTGAGCTTATTCTAAGTAGGGAATAAATATTCAGGGAATATTTACTGAATTAAAAATATTTAAAGAATATTTAGGAATATGAAAGAATATCTTTAATCAGAGTATTTCTCAAAATAATCCTTGAAGAAATATCAGGAGAATATTTATTGAATAAATAAATATTTAAATGAATATTCAAAATAATATTCATTAATTAATAAGACCTGAAAGGAATATTTAAGATAATATTCATAATTAATTAGGAATTTAAATGAATATTCAAAAAGTAATATTCATTTAATGAATAATATTCTAAATGAATATCAAGTAATATTCAATTAGTAATCCAAGCTTTAAAAGAATATTCGAGATAATATTCGATAAATAAATCAAGCTTCAGATGAATATTAGAATAATATTCATCAAGTAATTAATATCTTAAATGATTATTCAAAAGTAATATTCATTTAATAAAATAATATTCTAAATGGATATTCAAATAATATTCATTTAGTAAGTAAATCTTTAGAAGAATATTCGGAATAATAATCGCTAATCTATTCAACTCTGAATGAATATTGAAAAATATTATTCGTCGAATGGTTACGTTCAAATAATTATTTGAAGTAAGGATCGTTAAATAAATAATCTCGAACGAATATTCAAATAATATTCGTCGCCCAAATAATGGAAAATATTTACTTAAATATTTTCCTCCGAGGTAATCTCGATATATCAAGAAATGTTGACTCCCGGTCTATATTTGATGAATAAGATGTATACGCCCTTCTATGAGGGTCTTACAATAACCGGCTTATAATTGATACGTTAGCTATCTAATTTATAAGCCAATAAACAATCAGGGAACAAGCATAAAGATATGACTGGAAAGTAGGCATGCATGCTATGGCATATGTATAACAGAAAACATATATATATATATATATATATATATATATATATATATATATATATATATATATATATATTCAATCACAACAACAGCCTAAAAGAAGGGAATTGAAACTTGTCTGGTAGTCGAGTACGGTAAGGGGTAGCGGGATTAATCACTTAACATCTCAAAAGTTAAGTTATACTTAAATCGAAACACGTTCTCGAGTTATCTCGTTATACCCCTTTTAGTGGATTCCTTTTATCATCGATCCGACCCGACATTTGTTCGTTAATACGACATGTCACTGTACTTACACTTGGGACATACTTAAGTCATACAAGTTCTAAAGTCGATCGTTACGAATCAATATTATACTCCGAGTTTTATCGCCCGTTTTCTAAGTGTTTTACCGAAGTTATAATCAAGCGGGTTTTTATGGGTTCGTTCGCATTTAACTTCGATTCCAACATTTTTATAATCAAGCGGGTTTTTATGGGTTCGTTCGCATTTAACTTCGCTATAAATCGGACGTTCTAAAAATCGTAACAACACAACCAAGCCACACCGGGCATCAACACAATTCATAAACATGATTCTCATCTCAGCAAACCCTAGAACCACTGATCTTAACCTCAAAATCATCATGCTTCTTAAATCACATAACTAACTACATAATCATGCTTATAATCACCACTATAATCATACAAAGCTAAAACCATCAAAAACATATATAAATCTCAAATCAAATGCTAGGGTTTCAAGAGCTCTACCTTCCTTGGAGTATGTTCTAGCCTCACTAAGCTTTGTATGATCCTTGAGTGGCATTAAGCTAGCTAAATCAACCATAGGAATCAAAGAAAACAAGATTAGTTCTTGAAGAACACTATTCATCACTCAACTTGTAAAAATCATAAAAAATCGAAAAACAAGAGTTTAGCTCTCAAATTTTTACCACATCTTGGGTTCTTCATAAGCTTTGTTTTGAGCTATAGATCATGAAATTTGAAGCTTGGAAGCTATGGTTTTGAACCCGTTTTTCCTACTGGACAGAAACTGGTCAGATTTGGTTTCCCAACTTTGAGCATGGATTTGACTAGGCTATACTACTTGGATTGCAATGAAATTTTGAACGAAACTTGCCCATGGAGTGGAGAGGCTTTGGTTAAAATTTGGTGATTTTAGACTCTCTAGATTGGGAGATATGAATTTTTATTTAGCTTTTGTTTCTGCTGGGCAGTTTAGAGAAAAAGAGAGAAATGGAGTTGTTTGGCTTGCTTTTGATCTCATCCTTGCATTATTGTGTAGTCTTGGATAATATCTAGCTAAAGTTACTTTAATAAAGTGATTTGCTCATGCATGATGTAATTCAAGTGGACAAATGTCATGTTTTAGTGGTTTGATGATAAGATTAAGCTAAGTACCTAGTTTGCTTTCTAATTGTCCAAGTTGCTTTGGTAACCAACTTAGTTACTTGATCCTATCCACTTGCACATGCTTGTCTCTTGGCTCTCTGCTTGTTTCTTTGTCCGGTTATTGCTCAATTCATTGATCGTTCGAACGAATATCTCAATCATTTTTAGTTAGGGTTTTACCGGAAACCGTCTTAACATTTATAATAATATTCTCCATCATTCATAATAATTCTCGAATCCATATTCCTTAAATCCCTTCAATAATTCTTTAAGTCTTTCAGTGTCCAGGGAATTCTCGGAGAAAATAAAAGTGCTATTTTTCATAATCCGACAGCTTTTACATACACTCTTTTTCCCCCTGGATCACTAATACGAACTCAGAATTTCGTTCCGGATACTTATATATCGCGTCGTCTAATAATATTCCTATTTCCACCAAAATCAATATTCATCCATTTTTCTTTACTTATCCTCTTAGGGTTGTACAATTGTCCCTGATCTCTTTTCGATCGTTCCTTAACCTTTTTACGGACCCACTGGACCAATAACAGATATCGATTTGGATGACATAAGAATAATCTTCTCCTTTAGAATTATCAAATCTCAATTCCCTAGGAGATAGATAATTCTTATCTAAAGTGTCAACCAATAGTATTCTTCAAGACATAAAAACATTTGAATCCAAATCTATTCCTTTCATTCATTATCTCAATCGTTACATCGTAGTCGTAATCACTATTCACCATTACCTCAGTACATAATAAAAAGTTTTAATTATATCCAAAATTTGGGGTTCTTACATAAGAAGGGGTAAATATCACATACTTTTTGTCATCCATTTACATAAGTCATATATATGAATACCTTTGATACCTAGAAGCTAACAACTAGCCTACCAATAGTTTCCTTCTCAGCAATGGTAGCTATGACCTCAGCGGCTAATCTTCTGACGGTTGACACCTGCTTGTATCGAGTGCGCCTTGTGCGGGCCATCTGATCTAACTGTTATTGTGATATAATAAATAAAGAAAGGGTGAGCAATATCCCACCAAAAATAATGTATAACTGAACAATAATATTGTTAGGAATATGTTGTACTTGATGATAACTTCACAATCAATCAAATTGTATAAGGTTTTGTAGCTGTCAACGGATGAGGATTTATAACTCTATCCGTTGAAAGGTAGCTCATCAACGGATGAGGTTTTGTAGCATACTGCAGCATCTCTATGTTATCAGTTGATAGTGTTTTTATCCACAGTCATGTTGACCATCAACGGATAGACAGAATAGGGTAGCCAATTGTAAATAAGCTATGCTATGTAATTCTGTCTAAGTGAAAGTGTATCAACAGATGAAGACAAAACTCTATCAACGGATACAACTCAAATCCACTCTATCAACGGATACAGCTCAAGTCTCAATATCAACGGATACCGCTCAATACATCATCAACGGATGTCAGTGTACAATATCAACGGATAATCATTGACACTGTCTTCTATGATTAGCTGGGGATTAGCAGTTGATAAGGACATGTTTGACTGACAGATCACATGGGTTGATAGTAGATACAAAAAGCAGTATGGCAGCCATACTTTGGAAACACAGAAGAAAGAAGCATTCCGTTTACACTATGAATACAAGAAAGGTGCAGGAGACATGTCTGAACACAAGGACAACCTTTCGGCTACATGTGTATTTGGAGTGTAGTAGCAAGTCAACTAGAATTAGATTAATATTATCTTATTCCAGTAGTACTTGTAAAACTTGGGATTTATAACCAAGTGTAACAACTCTTTGTAGGTTAAGAAAACAGATAAATTTTTGCTTAGGGTTTCTATTGAATATTCTTAGAAAGCAAAGAGTTGTAAAACAGAAGCTGTGTACTTTTGTATCACAGAGTTTTCTTCGAATAAAAGCTTCAGGTGGTGCATTTAACCACCTGATTTTTTATGTGTTTGTACATTAATCTTTTTACAAGTAATTATCTAAGTATAGATTTCTGGAGTTCTTATCAGAAATTTATAAATATCAAGAATTGTATTCAACCCCCCCTTCTACAATTATACAAGTGTGTAATCTGGGAATAACAAATATATAACAGTTCAAAAGTATCTTTGTAACCATATGCCATGCATTTACGAAAATGATGCCAGTATAACGTAAAAGATGAAGTTACAAGGTAACTCATAATATAACTTTCGTAGCAATATTTGCTGTGCAAAAATATATGCAAGACATCATCATATTCTACAAAAGAGGAAATTGTGGGAAGGTATTGCAATTCCAGTTTTGAACACTTTTTAACCCTGCCAACATTAACATTGTTGCAGAAAATTTCCACATTGGAAGATGAACTAATACTGGAACATTGATGCGCCAGAAGCCATAACATTTACGATGATCAGTCGCATGTTATGCTCCCCACCTTTGTTCTCTACATGTAGAAGGAAGCACCAATGGATTTACTTGTCTACCGCCCTCTAGAACCCCCCGGCCAACGGTTGGGCCATTGCTGGACCGGTGCCACTCGGCCACTTACGCGGCTCCTAGTTCAAATAACATCCATGACTCTGAAACGTAAAGTTCGTCCCCCTTTCCCCAAGTATAATTGTTGAGTATTGAACACAAACGAGAATACAGAGGGGGGTGAATGGATTGTCAAACTTTTCTTTTTCTGATAAGTGTTTTAAATGAAGGTTGTTTTAACTTGGTTTGAATCTGGTTCTGTAACAGAGTGTGTGTTTGTGTTTAACAGATTATGTAAATGCGGAATATAAACACAAGAACACGATATCACTTTAATTTAATATTGTATTAGATAAAGATCTGCTACAATCTGTGAATACAAATGTTAGTATTCTCAGCTTCTTTCTCAGAGAGATATTACTTGTTAGAAACTCTAGATCACTCTGTTTGATACTTGCTAAAGAAGTAGGGTTGTTCACTTATATCACGTGAACAACTTGCTTACAACAAATAAGGTAGCAAACAAATTTGCTTTTTAATGTGTCTATCCTATTTGAGTAAACATCCAAACTTTTACGGATTTGACTTCTTAGAACTCTGTTCAGATCCACTTCTTTAGCTCTTTGTCTCTTGTACTATCTCTCTAAGCTTCTTTTTAGGCTTTCCAACGTGCTTTACAGTATGTGGTCCATAAAGCGTCTTGGCTTGTTGCAGGTCTCTGTCTTGTACAATTCTTCAGTATTTTGTCTCCAGGATTGTATTCGAGAAGTAACTCTGTTGGTGATTCGAGAACTAGAATTGGCTTAATCGATAACTCTGAGTTCTCGAATACTGTTGAACTGACATATCGAATCACTTCTCGAATAAGTCTTTTCTTCAGGAATCCTTGAGATATCGAATATAGCTTTGACTTGTTGACTCTTAGAGAACTCGAATGATGATTTGACTTGTTGACTTCCTGAGTTCTCGAAAGAGTAGTAGACATGTCGAATCTCTGAGATATCAAATGAGATATTGAACAGTGCATTCAGAGATATCGAATAATGTCTTTTGAGATATCGAATCCCTGACTTCTCGAAGGCTAGACTTCTCGAATATAACAATCATACTTCTCGAATTGGTACTTCGGCAAATTCTTCATATTCTTCAAATCCCAACTGTGATTATTTGACAGTCTTTATCTTCTTGCTTGAGGCATGAACCTTGGAACTTCTTTCAAGCATTATTCTTGACTTTATAAGTACAGTTACACAACTAGAATTTGTTGCCTTTTATAAGTACAAAACAACCAGAAACTCTAAAACTAGAGGTTCCCTCAATTAAGAGGTCATGTAGGTAATGCATAGTATTACACATACTTAGCCTTGTTATTATATGAGTACAGGCATGTCTCTGTGACTAACAATCTCCCCCAAATTGTGAGTAAGACCCTTAGTCACAATTTCATGCCTGATAACAAGCCTAACATACATAAAGATAAAACTTTGAAAAGTACAGGTATGTAGATTTGATTAAGAACGTGGATAGAACTGCAGGGTGAACAATCTTACACAATATGGTGAAGTACTAGCCATTCTCATTTGATTCCTCCTCCATATCTCTGGCTAGTAGGTCATCATATTCCTTCTGTTTTCTTTCTTTTTCCTTCCTTGCATTCTCATCTATAGCTCTTATGATTTCTGCCATTGCATCCAGTTCTTCAAGCAGAATTGAATTCTTGAAATCTTCAAGTACTGGTTTCAGAATGTTGGCAGGATAGTGACTGAGTAGGTTCATTCTTATATTGACATTATCTCCATTTCTTCTCCTATACTTCACCACATAGGGATTGAATTGAACTCTGGACAATCCTTTTGCCCTTAGCTTTTCTGCTTCAACTTCCAGTCTATTAATTTCCTTCTCCCTTTCTAGCCATTTCTCAAAGCATCCCTTTCTTATTTCTTCAGCATGATCTCTCTTCATCTTCACAAAATCAATCAACTCCAGCTTCCATACTCTCTCCACTTTGTCCTCAGAGTCCAACAGTGCAATGATTCTTTCTATCTCATATAACTTGCCCCAATTTTGACAACCCCCTTGTTTGAATTTCCTTTGTCTCCCATCAGTGTACTTGATCTCAAGGCAGTCATTCACAATTGCAGCATAGTAGATTCTTTGAGCTCTTAGAAATTGCAGTTGGTCTTCATCAAAATCTTCATCCAGTGGTTGGAGTTTCTATCCTGGAATGATTGTTAGGGCCCTTGACTTAGATGGCTTCACTCTCCTAGCAGCATGCTTGAATTTAATCCTTTTTACTTGATTACTTGGCTGAAACTTATGACCCTTGCTTGTGGACCATTGTAGTACTCCATTAGCAGTTTGCTTTTGGAAACATACCCCTGGTTTCTTGATTTGAATCTTCTTCTCTTCTTGAGGTGGCAAAACAATTACAGAAGCCATAGATGTAGATTTAGATAGGTCATTACTAACAGTATTCACCCTAGACTTGGAGTCTTGTGTTGTGGTGAGATTACTGCTAGCAATGCCTATAGCTTGCTGTTTTCCATTCTTCCTCTCATAGACTTTGCCTTGGTCATCATCTCCTTTCTTATCCTTGCTATCCTTCTTCTTCTTTTTGTCCTCATCACCCTTATCACTCCTGTGATGACTTCTTCCATCACCTTTGTCTTCATTCTCATCATCCTTATCCCTCCTATTTTTGGCTATTTCTGGAATTGCACTAGTAGCAATGAATGTTCTAAGAATATGTAGTGCCTCTATCTCTTCAGCAGTTCTTCTCCCCTTCTTCTTCTGCAGTTGATCAACGATATCAATGATGAGTCTGTGGTTCTGAAGAGTAAGATGATTAGGAATGACCAACTGCTTGACATCTTGAATTTTGGTACCAGACTGGTAAAGAATGGTTCTTGGATTAGTGCACACTTCAGGTAGTCTAGCCTGTTGGTCATTCCTTAAGTCATTATACAGACTCCTGTTATTCTCATTGACATCTCTCTTCTCAATCAGTTTGATTAGGGCATCTACCTTTGTGAACTTTAGAGCTTATAGAGTTTTGTAGTTTAGATGCCATATCTTAGATTTTGAAATCATCAGTATTTCCTTGAGCCATGAGTTGTTGACCTTCTTGGGTATCATAGTGAAATACTCCATCTGATCCTTCAAAGTCCTCAGATAGAGTAGCGTGTCACCAGCTTGTTCCTTTAGGGCTTTCAGAAACTCCAAGAATGCTTCATCATGATAGACATTTGAGTTAGCAATTTCTTGTAGCTTGGCCTCAGTAATCAGCTTCATTTCTACATGCTTGGCACTTTCAGGTTTGGAGGATGGAGGTTTATCAGATGGCATACTCCCTGCAACCACTGTAGTGGTGATGGATTGCTTCTGGCCACTAGGAGTAGTGATGTGCACAGTTGGTAGAGTGACAACTGGTAGTGAGGATGGAGGATCATCAACTTTGCCTTTCCCTTTTCCTGGAACATGGGTTATAGATTTTGATCTCCTTTGATGACCACCCTCATTTATTGTAATACCTTTCTCCTTGGGTTTCTCCTTTCTAGGCTTCTCCTCTTTTGACTCCCCCTTAGGTTTTGAGTCCCTTAGGTTTCTCTTCTCCCCCTTAAGCTTGGTGTCAGGCACTGAGGCTTTAGTAGGGGCCCTTGGGTTGGAAGAGGTGGGATTGGCAGATTCATCTGGAAGAGAGAGACCCATATGCTTCATCATGGCAGACATCATCAATTGTTGATGCAGAAGAACATCAGTTGTGGTGGTGGCTTGAGTGTTCAACTGCTCAGTGAGAGTTGCAACTTGGTCTGTCAGATGAGCATTGGACTATTTGAGAGAGACCACCTCCTGTTCAAGAGTTTCCACCTTTGTGAACAACTTAGTGGCTTTAAAACCTGATAGTGATTGATCTTTCAGTCTCTCCACTTCAAACTTAGTCATCTCATGCACAGGGACTTCAGTCACCAGCCTATCTCCATATTGATTTTTAAACAGAGTCCTCGGCATGGCATTGGCATCTATTGTCTGATCTGATAGAGCTTGAAATTTATGCCCCAGACTTGTGACAGCATCTTTCAATATAGCTAGACCATTATCCATCTTGGTGCAGGTGGAGTTGTAGGATTTGACATCCTTGAAAACACTGTCCAACTGAGGGAATTTTACATCAAAAGCTCTCTTGATTTCTTCCACTGCAGTGGCTATTTTATCACATACATGGTTGACCTCAGTTTTAACTCCCTTCCCAAGATAGTGTGCAGCCTTGAGGAATCCCTTGTAAGAATCATTCATAGCCTCATACACTTCAGCAGGAGTCAGAGATTTGGCATTAGAACCCAGTGAAGTGATGTACTCCTCCCTTAGATATTGAAGAGCGTCATTGAGAGTAATACCATATTTTCCTTGCAACCAGGCATCTACATTGCCATCTCTCTCAGCATCATCTATTATCTTTGCCTTTTGCATCTCCACATCATCTCTGTGGCATAGGAGAATAGCTTCATAGTCTGGATCAGGCATGTCTGTAGTGAGAAGGTGTTAAGCAATCTTTGTGAACTCAGGAATCTGATCCACAGCTAAGCTTTGAAGTGCTTCAACCGTCAATTGTGGTGTAACAGATCCTGATCCTGAAGCACTGCCATGTTGCACAGGCTTCAGCCATTGTGACATAAAGTCAGAGCTAGAGCTAGGCAAGCTAGACTCCTCAGTTACAGATGCAACTTCTGCAACCGGATGGAATGACTCTACTACTGGTGTTCTCACAGAAGTGGGATGAGTTACACCAATAGTTGACACAGGCACAGAGTCTCTAGTGAAAACTAGTGAATCCTCTGTGTTTTTGATGGTGTCATTAGGATATGCCCCAGCTAGCATTCCCTCACCATCTAAATGTGGTTCCTGGGTGGTGAGCAAAGTGTCATGCACTAAGTCACTTGAGTCCATTGGCTCACCAAGAGAGGAAAATTCTTGGTGATCAATGCCTTGCTCCTCAATTGCTTGAGTTGCAGGCTCCAAAGAGATTTGAGTGTGAGATTCTGGAAGAGTAGTGTCTTTTTTAATGGATTTTGGCAACTCCCCCTGAGAAATAGAGGGAGTTTCAATATTGATGTGCTCTCCACTCTGTGTTGTTCCAGCCTTATCACTCCCATGTGCTGACTCATTACAGGATTGTGCATTGGGGAGGATGCTTGATTCTATAGATGCATCCTGTTGAGAGGATACATCTAGTGAACTGTGTGCCCCTGATTTTACAACTTCAGCCATTTGTGTGACTGAAGAGGTAGTTTGCTTAACTTTCTTCTTATTTGGTCTGTGTAAAGGTGACTCAGGTGCCTCACTTTCTAAACCTAGTTCTATAGCCAAGGCTGCTTCAGTTAAGATTTTTAGAGGTTCAGAAGCAACCTGTTTTCTCTTCTTCTCCTTTTTAATAACACCACCCTGTTGAGAGGATGATGTAGGTGGCTCTATGTTTGGTAGAGTGTTTGTTTGATGTGGTTGGTTAGCAGGCCCTGGGTTAGCATCTTGTTCTACTTGTTGGGCCTAGCTAACTCAGATTTAGAGGCAAATATTGGCATGTTGTGGGGGTAAGTCTTAAATAAACTCTCCATATGGGGAGTTATTTTAAGTCTTACATCCACATCATTCCTAGTCTCCAAGCTACCAAAAATGAGTTTGGTCATGGATTTCGGATAGCCTATTCTATTTCTATTCATCCCAGGCAATTCAATCAGTTTATTTTCTACAAAATTAAGAGCAGATTGAATAAAACGAGGAAGAAGATTTCATTACCTCTCTTGGTTGAGTTCTTACCAAGTCTTCCATACAGCTCCTGCATTATGATTAGTCCTACATCAATCCTTTTCCCATACGCTAGGGCATAGCCTATTTGTTGAACAGGTGTATTGATTTGGTCAAAGCTAGACTTCCTTGCTGTGAAGACTTGGAGAAGAGTGGCAAAGACATAGCTCCATTCTTTTCTCAAGAACTTCCTATTCAAATTTCCAAGTTTGATTTTATCTGAGTAGTTGATAAAATCAAAGAAGTCCTCCAATTCAGTATTAGTGGCTAGTGGGTCATACACTCCTTGTTGTAGCCCCAGTGCTTGATTCATGTCTACAGTAGTGATGGTGATCTCCTTGTCCTGAATCTTGCAGTAGATTACGTATGAGGTTATAGCATTCTCAAGAGCAATGACCTCCACAGTAGCAGTCCTCCAGAAATGTTCTAGCAAATCTAGATACAGTGTTAGGTTGGCTGAAAGTGCATCCTTGATGTAGGACTCAGACATCCAACGAGCAAAGCACTTGAAATTCGCATTGGGTGCTTCCACATCACTAGTAATAGCAATGAAGTTGGTGTGGGTAGGAATTGTTAGTTGGGTATTTGCCATTGTTACATAGAGAGACGAGAGAAGAGAATGAAGGTTGAGGAAGAAATTTAGCTTTTGAGGTTAGGGTTTTCAAAGGTTTTGGAACTTTAGATGCTTGAGAAATCGAGTGAAATGAAACGAATAGATGTAAAGCTGTATAAGTATGAAGTACTTGAATTGTCGATTAGATATATGTTTTGCATCGACAAGTCAATCATTCGAGAAGTAGAAATCAACTATTCGATAAGTCAAGAAAGGCTTAATCGATATCTCAAGCAGTTTGTAACTCACAACTGGCTATTATCTAACTTAGAAATAATTCCAAATTAAATAAAAATATGTTTTTATGAGTGATTTAAAATTCTGAATAAAAATCCAAAAATGGTTAAGATTCAGCGAAAATTCAGCCTTTTCAAATGATTCGACAACTCAAATGTTCTATTCGAGAACTCAGTCATTAGAGAACTCAAATGTCCTATTCGAGAACTCAAATGTCCTATTCGAGAAGTCAAGCAAGTCTCTATTCGATTTCTCCAAAATGCACTATTCGAGAACTCAAGAGTGTTCCAAATAGACTTGTTAGAGAAGTCGACCATAGACATGAAAGTCATTCGAGAAGTCTGACTTATCGAGCTACATTTTCCACTCATAAAAGTTAATTTTCACTATCTTTTCAAAATTTACCAAAATTATTCAAATGAAGAATATTCTAACAAATTAAATAGTGATAGTCATCAAATTTCATAGAAATTTCAAGCTAATTCGAATATGATTTTCAATATATGCAACAGATTTGAAATATTTATAAATCATATTTCAGCCAACACTTACGTCAAAAATATTGAGAATTTTGATATAGTAAGTGTTTACTGCTGCAATAATCTAGTTGATATTTTCACTTAGCCAGATTCTGAAGAATTCAGCATTCCAATCTCACTAACCAACCTTGTGAAGGTGGCTTCATCCAATGGCTTAGTGAATATATCAGCTAATTGTTTATCTGTAGGAAAATAATGCAACTCAATGGTTCCATTATTTGCATGCTCCCTAATGAAATGATATCTGATGTCAATGTGCTTTGTCCTAGAATGATTGACAGGAATGGCAACTATAGAGATTGCACTTGTGTTGTCACACATGATTGGAATTCTTTCCAACACAAGTCCATAGTCTCTTAGTTGATTTCTAATCCAAAACACTTGAGCACAATACCTCCCAGCAGCTATGTATTCAGCCTCAGCTATGGACGTTGACACAGATTGTTGTTTCTTGCTGTACCAAGAGACTAACCTTTGTCCAAGAAACTGGCAGCTACCTGAGGTGCTTTTCCTATCCACTCTGCATCCAGCATAATCAGCATCAAAGTAACCAACCAGACTGAACCCTGTGTCCTTAGGATACCATAAACCTAAGTTTGGAGTGCCCTTCAGATATCTAAAGATCCTCTTTATACCAATCAAATGTGACTCATTTGGATTTGATTGAAACCTTGCACACATACATGTTGCAAACATGATGTCTGGCCTACTTGCAGTGAGATAGAGTAGAGAACTAACCATGCCTCTGTAGATTTAGATATCTACTTTCTTGCTTTTAGCATCTTCATCCAATTTAGTGGCAGTAGCCATGGGTGTCTTAGCAGGTGAACAATCTTCTAAGTCAAACTTCTTCAATAAATCCTTGATGTACTTTGTTTGACTGATAAAGATACCATCCTTCCTCTGACTAACTTGCAACCCAAGAAAGAATGTCAACTCTCCCATCATACTCATCTCATATCTGCTCTGCATGAGCTTAGAGAATTTCTCACACAACTTCTCATTTGTAGAGCCAAATATGATATCATCCACATAGATCTGAACTAGGATAATATCATCACCATGCTTCTTGTAAAATAGTGTTTTGTCCAATGTGCCTCTAGTGAATTGATTTTATAGAAGAAATTGTCATAAAGTATCATACCATGCCCTTGGAGCCTGATTAAATCCATATAATGCCTTAAGCAATCTGTAGACAAACTCTGGGAAATGTGGATCCTCAAAGCCAGGTGGTTGTTGCACATAAACTTCTTCTTCCAACTCTCCATTCAGAAATGCACTCTTGACATCCATTTGATAGACTTTAAAATTTGAATGAGCAGCAAATGCCAAGAATATTCTGATGGCTTCCAATCTAGTAACAAGGGCAAATGTCTCATCATAATCGATGCCTTCCTGTTGAGAGTATCCTTTTGTAACCAACCTTGCTTTGTTTCTTACTACCACACCATTTTCATCCATCTTATTCTTCAGAACCCATTTTGTTCCAACAATGGTTCTGTTCTATGGTGCAGGTACAAGTTCCAATACTTTGTTTCTTTCAAATTGATTCAGCTCCTCTTGCATAGCAATAATCCAATCTGGATCCAACAGTGCATCATCAAGTTTCTTAGGCTCAATTTGAGATAGAAAGCAACCATAGAGACACTCATTTTGAGTTGCTCTCCTAGTTCTCACTCCTGCATTTAGATCTCCAATGATTTGATCTGCAGTGTGTGATCTATCCCATTTCCTTGAGTGCTCAGTTTGATTTCTTAACCTTGATGTTGCTTCATCATCCAAATCATGATCATCTAATTTCCTCCCCCTGTGAAGTTGCTACTATTCACAGGTGTGTCTTGGATGCTAGTCTCTTCACTGTTGATTGGAACAAATTCTTCTCTTACATCATCATTCACTTGAGTTTGTTGAACTTGAGTTTCAACTTCAGTTTCAATCTCTTCATCAGAATCATCTATATTTTCAAACTTTAATGGATCTATATCTTCATCATTGGCTTCTTCTAATCCAGGTAGTTGACTGTCATCAAATGTCACATCTGTGCTTTCTATAACTTTTTTTTGACTGATGACATAAACTTTGTATGCAATTCTCTCTATAGAATAGCCAAGAAAAACTCCTTCAAATGCCTTTGCATCAAACTTCCCAACATATTCTGAATTGTCTTTCAACACAAAGCATTTGCTTCCAAAAGTATGAACATACTTTAGAGTAGGCTTCTTTCCAGTCATCAAATTGTAAGGTGTCTTTCCAGTGTTTTTGTTGATGAGGGTTCTTTTTTGGATGTAGCATGCAGTGCTCACAGCCTCAGCCCAAAAACATGTAGGCATCTTTGCATCAAGCAACATTGTTCTAGCAGCCTCATTTAGAGTTTTGTTCTTTCTCTCAACTACTCCATTTTGTTGTGGAGTCCTTGGAGCTGAGAATTATTGAGAAATGCCATTCTCTTTGCAAAATGCTTCAAGTAAGGCATTTCTGAACTCTGTTCCATTATCACTTCTCAATGCAATCACACTTGCATTGTTGGCTTTTGCTTCCTTATCAACTTTCTTTATGTGCTCAATGATTACTTGAGGAGCCTCATCCTTTGATGCTAGAAATTCCACCCATGTATACCTTGTGTAGTCATCAACCATCACTAGGGCATCCTTCTTTCTTGAGAGTGACATAATATTGACAGGCCCAAACAAATCCAAATGAATTAATTGCAGGGGCTTGGTGATTGATGTCACTGTCTTTGACTTGTGGCTTGACCTTTTCATCTTTCCTTTTTGGCAAGCCTCGCACACTCTTTCTTGACAGAATTCAAGTGTGGGCATGCCTCTCACTAACTCTCTTTTGACTAGAGAATTAATGGCCTTGAAGTTCAGGTGTGATAACTTCTTGTGCCATAGCCAACAATCTTCATTTGATGCTTTTGAGTAGAAGCAACAAACTTTGTCCTTGTTTGCAGAGTCCATATTGGCTACAAACAGGCTTCCTTTTCTTACTCCAGATAGAGCAAAATCACCAGTCTTCTTATGGGTGATCAAACATTCATCTTTGTCAAAATTTACCTTGAATCCTCTATCAGTAAACTGACCAACACTTAGCAGATTATGCTTGAGACCCTTGACTAGTGCTACATCTTCAATGATGACATTACCAACTTTTAACTTGCCATATCCTAATGTGTTACCCATGTTGTCATCTCCAAAAGCAACCATTGGGCCAGCCTTCTCCTCATATTGTGATAGCAGGGCCATATCACCAGTCATGTGATTTGAGCATCCAGTGTCCAAAATCCACATGACCTTCTTTTCACTTTCTTTGCCCTGCAAACACAAAGGTATTACTTCTTCTTTGGTACCCAAACAAGTTTGGGTCCACTTGGCTTAGAAACAGATTTATAAAAAACACCATGCTCATCAACTTTCTTAGGACTGGTCTTCTTGTCACTGTTAGAAGTTTTAGAATCTAAATTCTTAGACTTAGGTGATAGAGGTACCTTCCTAACTCGAGGAGGACTTGAAGACTCTGGCCTTGTGTAGTGTGTGTGAATGTTGTGACTGATGCAACCATCCATGAATTGTCTTCTCAAATTAAAACAGTTAGTCATAACATTCATGTTGCATGGCATACAGTCAAGTTTGTCACAGAAAGGTGAATCTCTATGTCTTAAAGGCACAGAACAATCATAGAAAGGCTTAGCTACACTACCAGTTGGTTTCTTGCATGCATGAGTTAAGTGATTAGTGCTAAAGCAGTTTTGACAAACTTTCCTAGGGGCATTTGGCACATAAGCATAATTATTATTCTTGTTTATCCCTAGCTTGCCATTTCTGTTTTGTTTCTTATTAGCCACTTTCTTCTCGGATTCATTTTTCCCAGCTGAAACAAACTTCACAAACTTCTCAGGTCTAGGTCTACTTCCTACTGGCTTCTTGGCTTTTGACTTGACACTCTCACTCTTAGAGGATGCTAGTTGTTCATTAGACTGTGCCTCATCCTCATCATTCAACATTTGCTTAATGAGTAAGGCATCCTCATCAATTTCCAATGTTGGTTCTTTAAAAATTGGAGACTCGGTCTTTTTCAAAATGTAAGGCACTTCATCCTGAACAACTATGTCATCTTCAATGACAGCATAGCCTTTCCTCTGTTTAAGAGTGCCATAGTCAAGTCCAATGGCAGCCTTGGGTTTAGCTTGGTTTTTCTCATGGTAGGACTGTAGTAGATTAGAGGAGTTCTTAAAGGCTTTCAGTTTGAATTCATTCTCAGTTAGTTCATCCCTAGGAGCCTTCTCAACCTGACTAGCACATAGAACCTTATTCTGCAAATATTCAACTTCTTTCTTAAGGTTATCTACTTGCATAGCAGTTAGCTCAAGTTCCTCATTCTTCTTGTTTAACAATTCATTCTTAGCAGACAGTTTAGCAATCTCTTCATTAGCAGCAGTCATACTAGTATGAATATTAAACATTTCAATAGATAGTTGTTCAATCATACATTTGTACTCAGAAACAGACATATCTATGGTAGTGAGAGATGGTACCTGAGAGTCAGATAGAGATTGTTCATCCTTGGAATCAGCCATCAAGGCATAGTTGCAGAATTCTTCCTCCTCTCCATCACTATCAGAGTCATCCCAACACTTCCCTTCAGCTATGTAGGCCTTGCCTTGTGTTTGCTTTTTCAGAAGGGCCTCATACTTGGCTTCAAGCTCTAGAAACTCCTTATCCTTCTTTTTGGGCTTCTTGCATTCACTAGCAAAATGCCCTAGGTCATTGCATCTATAACACCTTACAGATGACCTATCCACATAGCTGGTTTTGAATTTATTCTTGTTTGCTTTCACTGGTGCCTTGCTATTGTTGAATGAATGGTTTTGGGTCTAGGTTTGAGGGGTTGGTTCCTCTTGAATCTGATGTTTGGAAACTTTCTAGCCATGAAAGCATATGAAGTGTTTTCCATGCCATCTAGCTCTTCAAGAGTATAGAACTCTTCTTCTTCTTCCTTCTCCTCAACATGTTCAGTCACTTCACCTTCATTTTCTTCATCATCTACTATATCTTCTATCCTCAGCTGGCTTGTAGATGATTCTAGGTCTTGAACAGATTTGCTGACAATAAAGGCACATGATGTGTTTACCATTCTGCCTTGGTTGGCTTGGATAGCCCGCTTCTGAAGCAACTCAAGCTCATGAGTCTTTAAAACCCCATAGAGCACATCATATGTGATTTTGTTCAAATCTCTTTCTCTTATAGAGATGACCCTTTACTTTAGGTGGTTTGGTGAAGATAATAGAAACTTCATGTTCAACTCCTTGGTGCTGTAAACCTTACCATTCATCTGTAGCTCAGTCACTAGCTTATGAAACCTTTCAAACATATAAGTAATACTTTCTTTGGACTGAGCCATGAAAGCTTCATACTGTGTGACCAGTATCTGTTTCTTGTTTTCTCTAACTTCCTCTGTTTCTTCACATAATACCTCAATATGATCCCACATCTCTTTTGCGGTTTTGCAGGAGGCTATGTTGGCAAACATTGACATCTCCATAGAATCTATGATCAGCAGCATGAGATGACTATCAAGGGCAACCATCTCCTTTTCTGTCTCTGTCCATTTAGATGGTTCTTTAGCCACATAGGATCTTGGAATGGTTAAAGTTCCAACCGTCTTCTCAGGAATCTCCTGTTGTGGAACAAAGGGACCATTCTTTAGTATCTCAGGATATAGAGGATTAGCAACTTTGATGAACAACTGCATCTTGATCTTCCAGTGGTTGTAGTTCTCTTTGTCAAACTTAGGGACCTTCACCGTTCCTGTAGTCTTTGGTGTATTCATGATCGTTTTCTAAAAGTGCATGATGAGCATCTTTTCTGACATGGTAGGTGAATTCCTAGATGACTTCTCCATCTTTGGTTCGTCTTTTCATCAATGCCTAAACCATCTTGAGTTAGTCTTAAAACGGTGTAAAGAAACCAACGTCGTTCTTAATTGGGAAAAATGTCATTTCATGGTTAAAGAAGGAATCGTACTTGGTCATAAAATTTCTGAAACGGGGATCGAAGTAGATAAATCCAAAGTTGACCTCATTTCCAATCTACCCCCACCAACATCGGTCAAAGGAATTCGTTCCTTTTTAGGACATGCTGGTTTTTATAGGCGTTTCATTAAAGATTTTAGCAAAAAGGCTAGACCCTTGACCACCCTTCTTGGCAAAGATGTCAAATTTGAGTTCACTAGTGATTGTTTACAATCTTTTGAACACCTTAAGAAAGAGTTAACCTCGGCCCCGATTTTCAAGTCTCCCGATTGGAGTCAACCTTTCGAGTTAATGTGTGATGCATCTGATTACGCATTAGGAGCGGTATTAGGACAACGAATCAATAAGATACCTCATATCATATATTACGCTAGTAAGACCTTAAATGATGTGCAACTTAATTACTCTACCACCGAAAAAGAGCTTCTAGCTGTAGTCTTTGCCCTCGAGAAGTTTAGGTCTTATCTTATTGGTTCGAAAATCATTGTTTACACCGATCATTCCGCCCTTCGATATCTCTTCTCTAAGAAAGACTCAAAGGCCCAATTGATTAGGTGGATCTTGTTGCTCCAAGAATTTGACCTAGAAATTAGGGATAAGAAGGGGTAAATATCACATACTTTTTGTCATCCATTTACATAAGTCATATATATGAATACCTTTGATACCTAGAAGCTAACAACTATCCTACCAATAGCTTCCTTCTCAGCAATGGTAGCTATGACCTCAGTGGCTAATCTTCTGACGGTTGACACCTGCTTGTACCGAGTGCGCCTTGTACGGGCCATCTGATCTAACTGTTGTTGTGATATAATAAATAAAGAAAGGGTGAGCAATATCCCACCAAAAATAATGTATAACTGAACAATAATATATAACAGTTCAAAAGTATCTTTGTAACCATATGCCATGCATTTACGAAAATGATGCCAGTATAACGTAAAAGATGAAGTTACAAGGTAACTCATAATATAACTTTCGTAGCAATATTTGTTGTGCAAAAATATATGCAAGACATCATCATATTCCACAAAAGAGGAAATTGTGGGAAGGTATTGCAATTCCAGTTTTGAACACTTTTTAACCCTGCCAACATTAACAATGTTCCAGAAAATTTCCACATTGGAAGATGAACTAATACTGGAACATTGACGCGCCAGAAGCCATAACATTTACGATGATCAGTCGCATGTTATGCTCCCCACCTTTGTTCTCTACATGTAGAAGGAAGCACCGACGGATTTACTTGTCTACCGCCCTCTGGAACCCCCCGGCCAACGGTTGGGCCATTGCTGGACCGGTGCCACTCGGCCACTTACGCGGCTCGTAGTTCAAATAACATCCATGACTCTGAAACGTAAAGTTCGTCCCCCTTTCCCCAAGTATAATTGTTGAGTATTGAACACACACGAGAATACAGAGGGGGGTGAATGGATTCTCAAACTTTTTTTTTTCTGATAAGTGTTTTAGATGATGGTTGTTTTAACTTGGTTTGAATCTGGTTGTGTAACAGAGTGTGTGTTTATGTTTAACAGATTATGTAAGTGCGGAATATAAACACAAGAACACGATATCACTTTAATCTAATATTGTATTAGATAAAGATCTGCTACAATCTGTGAATACAAATGTTAGTATTCTCAGCTTCTTTCTCATAAAGATATTACTTGTTAGACACTCTAGATCACTCTGTTTGATACTTGCTAAAGAAGTAGGGTTATTCACTTATATCACGTGAACAACTTGCTTACAAAATAAGGTAGCAAACAAATTTGCTTTTTAATGTGTCTATCCTATTTGAGTAAACATCCAAACTTTTACGGATTTGACTTCTTAGAACTCTGTTCAGATCCACTTCTTTAGCTCTTTGTCTCTTGTACTATCTCTATTAACTTCATTGTAGGCTTTCCAACGTGCTTTACAATATGTGGTCCATAAAGCGTCTTGGCTTGTTGCAGGTCTCTGACTTGTACAATTCTTCAGTATTTTGTCTCCAGGATTGTATTCGAGAAGTAACTCTGTTGGTGATTCGAGAACTAGAATTGGCTTAATCGATAACTCTGAGTTCTCGAATACTGTTGAACTGACATATCGAATCACTTCTCGAATAAGTCTTTTCTTCAGGAATCCTTGAGATATCGAATATAGCTTTGACTTGTTGACTCTTAGAGAACTCGAATGATGATTTGACTTGTTGACTTCCTGAGTTCTCGAAAGAGTAGTAGACATGTCGAATCTTTGAGATATCGAACAGTTCATTCAGAGATATCGAATAATGTCTTTTGAGATATCGAATCCCTGACTTCTCGAAGGCTAGACTTCTCGAATATAACAATCATACTTCTCGAATTGGTACTTAGGCAAATTCTTCATTTTCTTCAAATCCCAACTGTGATTATTTGACAGTCTTTATCTTCTTGCTTGAGGCATGAACCTTGGAACTTCTTTCAAGCATTATTCTTGACTTTATAAGTACAATTACACAACTAGAATTTGATGCCTCTTATAAGTACAAAAAAAACCAGAAACTCTACAACTAGAGGTTCCCTCAGTTAAGAGGTCATGTAGGTAATGCATAGCATTACACATACTTAGGCTTGTTATTATATGAGTACAGGCATGTCTCTGTGACTAACAATAATACTTGTTGATAAGGCTCCATAAAGTAGTTGTATCTAGTTGGAAAGGAAAATTCACCAATATTTCCCAAGCTGATGCTTGTTAATTGATATAAACTTGTTCCATGAATTTTACCCCTCGAGTGTTGAGGAGGTAACCAACAAGACTCATATCGATATTTGAAAAGAATCAAGATGTGAGTGAAAAGGTAGTTTAACAAGTATATGACCGGGTAGTCAAAGAAATAACACAGCTCTCTAGTAAGGTTCCCTTATATTTTAGAAGATAGATTCGAATGAAGAATAGAGTTTTGAGAACCTTCCTTGATAAAAATAATAATAATACGACTCAGAAATAATTTACATAGTATTTGAAGATCAAGGAAATTTTTGAATAAAATATCTTATTTTAGAACTAGTTGAAAGAATTAAATAAATATTCAAAGAATATTTATTAAACCAGAAATAGTTCCAGAATATTCTTAATATAAATATTGCTCATGAATAACCCTCGAATAAGTATGTATATATATATATATATATATATATTTATAATATTCATTAAATAAATAATTCCTCGAATAAATATTCAAACTAATATCCAAGAAAATAATTAAAACCTTAAATGAATATCAAAGATAATATCCATTAATTAAATAAGCTCAAATGAATATTCAAAAATAATATTAAATAAATAATTAAACTCAAATGAATATTCGAAATAATATTCATTTAAATAAATAAAGCTCAAATGAATATTAAAAATAATATTCATTAAATAAATAAACTCGAATGAATATTCATAATAATATTCATATAGTACTTCTCAATTGAGATAATATTCAAATAACATTCCTCGAGTGATTAATAATCTATCGCTGGAATCCCTCCGGATTTCCACGACTATCTCTATATTTCAAAATACCGACTCCCGATCTATATTAATGAATGAATATCATATGCCCTTCATTAAGGGTCTTAACAAAATCCGGCTTATAACTAATAAATCATATCGAGCTTATAAGCCAATACCAAATCTCGGAACAAGTATCACAACAACAGTTCCAGAGTATTGGAAACTTGCCTGGTACTCTGGTGGGGTAGTGTGTCCAGGGTCAGTCCGGTGATCTATAAACAACCAAAATATTCGAGATTAATCACTTAACGCTTTTGAAAGGCTAAGTATATACTTTACTTATATTAAAACACGTTTTCGAGTTATCTCGTTATACACCCTCTAGTGTACTCTTTTTATCACCGTTATAATCCGACACTTGCTCGTTATTAAGGCATGTCATTACGCTTACACTTGGTATATACTTAAGTCGTATAAGTTCTAAGGTTGGTCTTTTACTAACCAAGATTATACCTCGAGTTTCATCGTTCGTTTTCGAAGTTATAACCAAGTGTCCTTTTAAGGGGTTCATTCGCACTTAACCTCGATTCGAACATTTTTATAAAATCGAAAAACGATCCGTTTGACATGAGGTTTTCTTCCACACCTTCCTTATGATCTCTAATATTTAATTACCAAGATTCTCCACTGAATTAGTCAATTTACAGGGGTTCAATTTCAATTACGAACTCGCACTTACGTTTCCGAACCACTTTTACGATTTTGACCATAACTCCTAAATCGTAAGTCCGTTTGCTTCGATTCTCATGCCAAAATGATCTATGACTCGAGATTTACAAGGAAATGTCATATACTCAACAAGGTTAGGAAATTAACCCAACTGTTATGCACGAATTTTAAGGGTTAACGAAATTTCGACATTACGACAGCTATAAATCGAACGTTTCCAGTTTTATTACATCACAACCAAGCCACATCGGGCATACCATTCATCTTATACACATGATTCTCATCTTAACAAGTCCAAAACATCTCACTTTACCATCATGTTCATTATATCTCTTAAATTAACTAAATCAACTACATAATCATGCTTACATGCTTATTATAACACTATAATCATATCTCATCTAAAACCACATCAAAAACTCATAAAAACCCAAAGGGTGGGTTAGGGTTTTACCTTCCTTGGCACTCTAGGAACACTAGCAGATCTTGTCACCCTTGGTATGGTCTTGGTTGGCTTCAACAAAGCCTAAAAGCCATGAACAAAACATGGAAACTACTTAAAATACTAATCATTACTATTCATCATCAATCTTGTAAAATTCATAACAAATCGAAAAATAAAAGTTTGGCTCTAAAATTTTTACCACATCTTGGCCTCTTCATAAGATTTGTTTTGAGTCCTAGATCAACAGATTTATAGCTTCCTAGATAGGGTTTTGAGCCCATTCTTTCTGCTGGACAAAAATTGACAAGAACAGGGCAGTTTGGCTTCTTCAACTTGGGGGAGGTATTTGACTAGGCTACACTCCTTTGTTGGCCATGAAATTTTTAACGAACCTTACCCATGGAGTGGAGAAGCTATGGTTAAAATTTTGTGATTTTTAGAGCTCTAGATTTGGAGATATGAATTTTTCTTTGAGTGGTGTTTCTGCTTGGCAGTTTTGGGAGAGATGGAGTTTGCTTGCTTTTCTCTTGCTCTTTTGCTCTCATCTCATCTACTTTAGTGTATAATTGCTTGCCTTGGAAAATATCTTGGGCAAAAGCTACTTTAATAAAGGTAGTATGTCATGGATGATGAAATCAAGTGGACAAGTGTTGGCTTCTCTTGGTTTGTAAGCTAAGTACTTAGTTTGTTGCTAAGTATGCTAGTTACTCTTGTAACTACTTAGTTACTTGATCTTATCCACTAGCACATGCTTGCATCTTGGCTCTCTGCTTGCTCCTTTGTCCAATTATTGCTCAATTTCATTGATCGTTCGGAGGAATATCTCAATTGTTTCTAGTTAGAGTTTTACCGGAAACCTTCTCAATATTAATACTTCTATTCTCAATCCTCCTTTATAATCCTTGGATTTAAATTCCTCAAATATTTTTACTAAATCATTAAATCCTTCAGTGTCCAGGGGAAATCTCGGAGAAAATAAAAGTGCTATTTTCCCGAATCTGATATCGTTTACATGCACTTATTTCGCCCCTAGATCATTAATACGAACTCAAAAATCCGTTCTGAATACTTCTATATAGCGTCGTCTAATAATATTCCCATTTCCACCAAAAACACTATTCATTCTTTATTCTCTCTTTATTCCTTATATTTGGAAAAAAAATGTTCTTGTTCTCTTTCGAGCGTTTCTTAACTCTTTTACGGAACCACTGTACTAATAACAAATATCGATTTGGATGACATGGGAATATTTCCTTCCTCTTTAGAATACTATATCTTACTTTCTAGGAGATAGATTATTCTAATCTAAGTTGTCAATCAATTGCATTCATCATGACATATAAACATTCGAATCCCAATTCATTACATAATCCTTTATTAGAACCATTGTTACACTTATACTCCATTACATAATAAAAGTTTTAATTCCTACCAAAAATCTGGGTTCTTACAATAACTGTAAGAACCTAGATTTTGGTAGGAATTAAAACTTTTATTATGTATTGGAGTATGAATGAATAGTGGTTACGACTGCAGTGTATTAGTGGTTGAAAGAATGAATGTTGAATGGATTTGGATTCAAATGTTTATATGCTATTAATGCTGCAACTGGTTGACAACTTAGGTAAGAATAATCTATCGTCAAGAAAGTAAGATATGGTATAAAAACAGAGGAAGTATTCTCATGTCATCCAAATCGATATCTGGTAGCTCATGTCACCCAAATCGATATCTGTTATAAGTCCAGTAGTTCCGAAAAAGGGTTAAGGAACGCTCGGGAAAGCCCGAAAACATTTTTTAATTATAAGAATTAAAGAGAAAATAAGCAATGAATAGTGTTTTGGGTGGAAATTGGAATTCAGACGATGCTATATAGAAGTATTCAGAACGGATTTGTGAGTTCGTATTAATGACCGATAGGCAATATAAGTGTATGTAAACGATATCAGATTCAGAAAAATAGCACTTTTATTTTCTCCAAAATTTTCCTAGACACTGAAGGATTTAAGGATTTAATAAAGAGATTTGAGGAATTTAAATTCAAAGATTATAAAGGAGGATTGAGAATGGTAGTATAAATATTAAGAAGGTTTCCGGCAAAACCCTAACAAGAAATACTTGAGATATTCCTCCGAAAGATCAATGAAATTAAGCAATAACCGGACAAAGAAACAAGCAGAGGATCAATATGCATGCATGTGCAAGTGGATAAGAGCAAGTAACCAAGTTAGTTACAAGAGGAACTAGAACAATCAGAAACATAACCAAGTACTTAGCACATAACCTCATCTACACCACAAGATCAAGACACATGGCTCAAGATGATGCATACAATGACCTAATCACTTTATTAAAGTGGATTTATGCTAGATATTATCATCAATAATTCATTTATCCAAGGATTAAATCAAGAGCAAGCAAGCAAACTCCATTTCTCTCTAATTATACTACATTCGGCCAAAAACGCTGCAGCTGAGTAAAACAGACATAACTCCTTCATTTCTTAATGACATTTTGCGTTCTATAGCTTGTTGGAAAGGTATTGAGATGCTCTACAACTCTTCTTTAGGACCCTCATCCAGAAAAGTATGGTAAGGACCTCATTTTTGCAGTTCTTTGAATAGATGAATAGTAACTTTCAAAGAACTAATTTTAGTTTTATTGTTTCTTTGGATGATCTAAGCTTGGTTAATGTGTTCTAACGGCTATACAAGGTTTATTAAGGCTTATACACTCTCCAAGGAAGGTATATCTCACCTAAACCCTAGATCTTACTTTGAGTTTTATGGATGTTCTTGATGGTTTTAGATTAGTTATGATCATGGTGTTGATATAAGCATGATTATGTAGTTAGTTTTGTTGATCTAAGAGATTCGATAGTTATAATGATGAAGTGAGATGTTCTTGGACTTTTTAAGATGAGTATTATATGTATAAGATGTATGGTATGCCCAGTGTGGCTTGATTTTGTTGAAACGAATTTGGAAACGTTCGATTTATAGCCGTCGTAATGTCGAAATTTCGTTAACCCTTAGAATTCGTGCATGACAGTAGCCATAATTCTCTAACCTTAATGAATATATGACCTACCCTTGTAGAGCTCGAGTCATAGATCGTTTTGGCATGAGAATCGAAGCAAACGGACTTACGGTTTAGGAGTTATGGTCGATTTAGTGAAAGTAGTTCGAAACCGTAAGTGCGAGTTCGTAACTGAAATTGAACCCCCTTAACATGAATAATTCACTTGCGAATTTTGGTAATTAAATACTAGAGATCATAAGGAAGGTGTGAGAGAAAATCTCATGTCAAACGAATCGTTTTTCCATTGTACAAAAATGTTCGAATCGAGGTTAAGTGCGAATGAACCCCTTTGAGGTATACTTGGTTATAACTTAGAAATTGGACAATAAATCTCGAGGTATAATCTTTGTTGGTAAACGACCGACCTTAGAACTTATATGACTTAAGAACTTACCAAGTGTAAATGTGATGACATGCCTTGATAATGAGCAAGTGTCGGATCATAACGGTGTTAATAAGAGTTACACTAGAGTGTACATAACGAGATAACTCGAAAACATGTTTTAACCTAAGTAAAGTATATACTTAACCTTTCAAAGCGTTAAGTGACTAATCTCGGATATTTGATTATTTATAGATCACCGGACTGACCCAGGGCACACTATCCCTACCAGATTACCAGGCAAGTTTCCAAATACTTTGGAACTGTTGTTGTGATAATATATATGATTGATTGTTGTTATAAATATGTCATAGCATGCATGCCTACTTTCAAATTATATTGTGATACTTGTTCCATGATTTGATGTTGGCTTATAAGTTAGATACGAGATATACTAGTTATAAGTCGGATATTGCTAAGACCCTTAGTGAAGGGCATATGATCTCATTCTTCTAATATAGACCGGGAGTCGGTATTTTGTAATATAGAGATAATCGTGGAAACCCGGAGGGATTCCAGTGACAGATTATTTGAGGAATGTTATTTATGAACATTATTTATATTTCCATAAGTATTAATTACTTGGAAATAATTCGAGGAATGTTATTTGAGTATAATCTCAGTCGAGAAATACTATTTGAATATTATTTTTGAATATTCATTTAAGACTTGATTTATTTAATGAATATTCATTTGAGATTATTGATTTAGATGAATATTATTTTGGAATATTCATTTGAGTTTATTTATTTAATGAATATTACTTGGAATATTCATTTGAGCTTTATTTATGTAAGGTATATTATTCTGAAAACCCACTTGAGGTCTTACTTATTTATTGAATATCATTTAGAATATTCATTCGAGGAATTATTTATTTCGTGAATACTTTATATATTCATTCTAGGGTTAATTATGAGCAATAGTTTATATTAAGAATATTTTGAAAATATTTATGTAATAAATAATCCTTGAATATATATTTAATTCTTTTAACTAGTTCTTAATAATTCACCTTATTCAAAAATTATCCTTGACCTTCAAATACTATGTAAAATTATTTCTGAGTCTTATTATTATTATTTTATCAAGGAAGGTTCTCAAACACTCCATTCTTCATTCGAAGCTATCTTTCAAAATATAAGGGAACCTTACTTGAGGGCTGTTATTTATTTTGTTTGACTGCCCGGTCATAAATCTTTTAAAACTATTCTTTTCACTCGCAACTTGGTTGCTTTTCATCAAGACGAGTCTCTGTGTTACTTCCTCATCGTTCGAGGGGTAAGATTGTTGGAACAAGTCAATATCCATTAACAAGCCACTGCTTGGGAAATATTGGTGAATTTTCCTTTCCAACTAGATACGACTACTTTGTGGAGTCCTATCAACAAGTATTACACTTGGGGGAAAGGGGGACGAGCTTTACGTTTAAAAGTCATGGATTTAATCGAACTAGGAGTATTTATGTAAGAGGCTGTGGGACAGTCCATCATTGAAACTTTGTGTAAGAGGTTGTGTGACAGTCCATCATTGTAAACTGGTATAAGAGGCTATGGGACAGTCCATCCTGGAAATAGGGTCCGAGTGGCGCCGGCCCCGACTAAGCCCAAAGATGGCTAGGGAGATCCGGCGTATGGTGGTGTCCATATGTTCTTCTTTCTACATGTAGAGAAACAAATTTTGAGGTGCACGACCTGCGACTGATTATCGTAAGGTAGTGTCATTTGGCGCGACATACTCCAGCATTGGTTCATCATCCAAATCTATTTTGTTTTCTGCAACATGAAGTATCACTCGTGTTGACAGGGTTTCAAAATTGTTCAGAACTAAAAGTACTCTGAAATACCTCGTAACTTCATCGTTTATATTATACTGGCACTATGTTCGTTAATGCATGGCATATGGTTTCAAAAATATTTTTGAACCGTTATATATATTATTCTTTAGTATACATTATTGTTCGTGGGCTATTGCTCACCCTTACTTTATTTTATTATATCACAACAACAGCTAGAGCAGATGGCCCGTCCAAGGCGCACTTGGCGCTAGAGCGTGGGAGCCGTCAGAGAGTTACTCGTTGATGTAGCTACCGTTGCTGAGGAGGAAGCTATTGGTAGACAAGTTTTTAGCTTTTGAGCATCGGATATATTTATCCATATAACATATGTAAATGAATGGCAAAGAGTATGTAAGTTAAATTGTAATTATTTTGGGATGTAATAACTCAAACTCGTGATTAATAATATTTGATAGTTACTCTGATTTCATCTCTGGGACTATAACTGGTGTGTTTTATGTTGTTGTTTTGGGTCACAAGGTTGTAATTTGAATTATGTTGGTTTCGTGGATGGATAATGAGCCCGTAATAACCGGATCCCCGACCCCGTGTTACAAGGGGTCTGAAAATGTCGTTGCCGATCATCTTTCTTGATTAGTAGTGGAGTCCACCATTGACTCGCCTTTGAATGAATCCTTCCTCGATGAACATCTTCTTTCCATTTCTACTCCTCCTTGGTTCGCCGATATTATCAACTACCTTGCAATCGGTAACATTCCCTCTCATTGGTCTACACAAGATAGATCAAAATTTTTCTCTCAAGTCAAACACTTCTTTTGGGACGACCCATATCTCTTTAAATATTGTCCCGACCAAATCATTCGGAGGTGCATCCCAAACCATGAATTTCGAAGTATCCTTTCCTTTTGTCATGATCAAGCTTGTGGAGGTCATTTTAGTGCAAAGAAAACAGCAACTAAAATCCTCCAAAGTGGTTTTTATTGGCCTAGTTTATTTAAGGATGCTGCAGAATTCTGTGCCGCTTGTAGTAGGTGTCAAAACTTAGGAAAGATCACTAGAAGAAATATGATGCCTATGAGTCCCATCTTAATTATTGAGATTTTTTATGTGTGGGGCATAGATTTTATGGGACCATTTCCTAGCTCTTTTGGCAACCTCTACATTCTCTTAGCGGTTGATTATGTATCTAAGTGGGTAGAAGCCATACCGACTAAGTCCAATGATAACAAGGTCATTCTTAAATTCTTAAAAGAGAATATCTTTTGTCGATTTTGGCACACCTAGGGCTATCATTAGTGACCAAGGTAAGCACTTCAAAAATCATCAATTTGAGTCCCTTTTGAAAAAGTACTCAATTACTCATAGGTTGGCTACCCCTTATCATCCTCAAACTAGTGGTCAAGTTGAAGTCTCGAATAGGCAAATCAAACAAATTTTAGAAAAGACTGTCAACTCAAATAGGAAGGATTGGTCCATCAAACTGATAGATGCCTTATGGGCCTATCAGACCGCTTTTAAGACTGTTTTGGGCATTTCCCCTTATAGAATTGTGTTTGGCAAAGCCTGTCACTTGCCCGTTGAACTAGAGCATAGGGCCTTGTGGGCCATTAGAGAATTGAACTTTGACTGACCAACCGCCGGTAGTCATAGGAAGTTGCAACTGTCAGAACTAGAGGAATTAAGAAATGAGGCCTATGAAAATGCTAAAATCTATAAAGAAAGAACTAAACTTTTTCATGATAAATCCATTTTGAGAAAATCATTTTCTCCGGGTCAAAAAGTTCTTTTATACAATTCTAGGCTTCATTTATTTCCCGAAAAATTGGGGTCAAGGTGGGAAGGTCCTTACATTGTTAGGACTGTTTTTCCTCACGGTGCTGTTGAAATTGAAAATCCAAAAATTGGTGATATATTTAAAGTTAATGGACAAAGAACTCAAACCATTTTTAGAGCTGCCACTTGATCTCGAGGAAGAGGTTATCCACCTCATCGATCCATGATTCAAGTACGTTTCTTCAGTAGGTGGTTGTAAATTCTCTTC
This sequence comes from Saposhnikovia divaricata, assembly GCA_036435485.1. Taxonomy (NCBI): domain Eukaryota; kingdom Viridiplantae; phylum Streptophyta; class Magnoliopsida; order Apiales; family Apiaceae; genus Saposhnikovia; species Saposhnikovia divaricata. Next base: position 120,361,074 of record CM071599.1, on the reverse strand, counting down.
CATCCATTATCAGGTATTACCTCGTTCTCCTTTACTCATTTCTCTTGCATTTGCATACATTGAGGATAATGCATGATTTAGGTATGGGGGATGGTTTTTAGTGTAAATACATAAAATTGAAAAATCCAAAAAATTTAATGTTAACTCGAATAACTTGTAGAAGGGGGGTTGAATACAAGTTATATAATCGTGTCTGATTTTTGCTTGATTATATGAACAAGAATAAACGAATAAATCAAACTTTGTTTGTATTAAAATAATCAAATACAAACTCTACCAAAGGTGTACAATAACTTTAGCAGCTGCTGACAATATAAATCTCTCTCTCTGTTTGTTTCGAACTCTCGAATACAAAACTTACGAACTCACTCGCTCACACTTTTTACAATGATATTAAGAGAGTATTTATAATGCTACCTATCAACTAATAACAGAATTATAATCTATCTATGACAATGTTCTGCCGTCCAGTTGATAGTTTCCATCAATAGAGAATTCGTTTCCTTCACGATATCTTCTTGCTTGTTTTCCAAAACAAAGATCCTGTTTTATAGCACTTGTCAGTTTCTGTAGCATCCATAATGACATCATCAGTAACACGACTAACATCATCAGTAACACGACTGATATCAGGATTTCCCATTGCATCAGGATCTGATTATCCCATCAGTATTTGATCAGGATCTGACTTAATGTATCAGGATCTGCTCCTCTGTTCCTGACATGTAGTCCCCGATACACTGTTCCTGACATGTAGTCTCTGACGCACTGTTCCTGACTAAATTCTACAGATTACTGTTTAACACATATATCCTATACAAAGTGCTAAATCCTTTATAAGATCAGGATATACAAGAAGTATTAGCAAAATTCTATTCTTAACATCACAACTTATGAATTATTCCTAACAATCTCCCCCTATTTATGCTTTAGAATTTGAAGCATAAATCTAAGTTGTAGATGTCAAAACATATAACAATATAACCAGAATAGAATTTATAAATTCAAGATCATGAAGTTAAGTACCTCCTTCTTCAGATGTAGACATGTATCTAGTACTTAGAAGAAAGAATTCAACTATTTGATGCTTCTTTTCCTTTACCACTTCCATGATGAAATTTACCAACTCTGTCACCCTTAGTTCTGCTCCCATTCTGTTTATCTCCCCCAGTCTATTATTGTTGTTGTCTCTGAATTGTCTTTATCTCCCCCTTTTTGACATCAGCAACATTAATTCCAAGAGATTCAGTAAGAGAACAAATGAGATTCATCAGAACTGCTTGATTTTCCATAATAGTGACTTGGTTATTTTCAAGAATTAGAAGTCTCGATTGAATATCACTTTGAGATTTCTGAATGTCCTGTAGAATATCAGAATTGACTTCAATGTTGGAAGTGCTTGTTGTATCTTCAGATTCAGATGCAGAAAAAACATTATCTTCAAGTCTTGTAGAAGAAGTTGCCTGTTGAGAATGATAGTCAAGTAATAATACTTGAGTAGAAGTACAAACATTTTCATTTTTCTGATCTAGAGCTGAAGTATGATCATCCTGTCCTTCACTAGTATTCTGTGTACTAACATCTACAAATCCTGACTCCTCCTTAGATTGATCAGATATTGTTGATGTTTCAATTCTAGCTGAAATTGGAAGTACAAACAAAGGAATACTAGGATCATTAGGAATATCTTCTGGTACTGGTTGAGTAGAAGTTTGTCTTAGCCTTTCACCTCTTCTGTTAATGATCTCTGCAAGCCTTTCTTTCTGTTTCTGAGCTTTCACTTCTGGCTTTGCATTGTGATGTGCTAAGTCATGCTTCTCATACATCTTGATAAAGGAATAAGTACCAGCATCCATACCAAGATTTTCAGACCAAGATTCAGGAAAAACCTGATCCCAGAAATCAAACGATGGTGGTTTCCTAATTTTCTCTCCCTCACTATGGATTTAATCATCCATACCCTCATTCTCACTTTGACTATCTAAAGTCAACAATCTTTCTACCTCTCCTTTTGCCTGGTCAGGAGCCAGCCTCTCTGTATGTGGATCTATGTCCATCTTTTCAAGTGACTTAAATTTGGATAAGTGCTCTCATGACCTACAGAAAAATAGGCGTTAGAAGAAGTTTTTATACCTGAACTCACATGGAGAGAGGGTTCCTCATATGGCATGGAGCTTGAGGTTTTCTCCAAGGAGTGAGCTTCTATAGTCTCTGAACCCTTACAAACATCTACTTTCTTTTCAGAAACTACAGGCTCCAGTATACCACTTTCAGGTTTTACACTAGACTCTGATGTCTTCAGTAATACTTCATTAGACACCATAGCTAATATGCCACCGTCTTTAAGTGTTGGTTGCTGAGACACACCCTCAAGGTGGATAGACTCTGACAGAACAATATTAATTTGATCTTCAAAAAAATCAATCAAAGTCATTCCTCCCATATCATAGGGTTTCTCACTTGCAATTTCAGTCATCACAGAAGACCTTTCAGCATCATCAATCACAATTCCTGAGTCATCCAACCTCTGACTAGATGGTTCTTGTGTTGCAGTGGCTGTGATATGATCTATTCTACTATTCACCACTGGTGCAATAGTATCTTCTGTTGACTGCTTCCCTCTATCAACTACCTCCTCTTGTTCACCTTGAGCTGAAGCATCTTCAACAATGATATCCTTGTCAAATAAATATGCATGAAGTGATTGAAGTGTAACATGCTTAGGAAGTCCAAATTTCTTGTGTAACTCCTTTCTGACTGATACATAGAAGTACATCTTCATTAAATCAAGCCTTTGATGTAACAGTCCATATTCTCCAGGAAATGAAAGTTTGGGAACTCTTTTAATCAGAAAATTTAGAACAGGCCTGGAAAGCTTCACTTTCAGAGAAATAAGTTCCATACCCAGTCTGTATCTCAATGTAGTTTCCCATGAAGAATCATGATCCAGATCTCTCTTGCCAGATACTGACATGGATATAGCATTATTTGTACAGACCTGCATAATGTTAGTTGGACTTGACACTGTGTGTATAGGTGATAAATGAATCTTTCTCCTTGTTCTCCTAGTATAGTGAGCAACAGATTTGTCTTGAGAAGACTCAAGAGGTGTAGACACAGAAGTGATCTTGGGATGAGATCCTTTTTCAATAGACACAGTCTTTTGAGAGATAGTATACAGTATCTGTTTTCCCTTTTTAAGAACTACAGCCTTTTGAGAGACTGCAGCCTGGCTGTGACTAGGTGTTCCATCTCTTTGTCCTAGCTTAGAAAGTTGAATTGCAGCCTTCAATTCTGCTCTCTCAGCAAGAGATATATTATCATCATCTTCACTAGAACTACTACTTGAAATGACAAATCTTCTCTTCCTTACAACTGATGTCTTTTGAGAAACACCAGAAGTTGGCTTCTTTGAAACAATAGGCTGTGGATCAAAATTGTTTCTAGAATTGTTTCAGAGACGATAATGTTTTTGGCTACTTGGGTATACACAGGGGGGTTCTCCTACAATTGAGATTCCTGAGTCATTTCACCACCAAATAAAGAAGAATTATAGATAGTAGGAAGATGAGTTCTTAGAAGTACCTGAACATGATTTGGATAGTGTAACCCAGGTATTTCATCTAGATTCTTTTCACTGTCCTTCTTTGTAATGTCAAAAAAAATTCTCTTTTGTTGTACATAAGAAGAAACACAATACTCTCTACCAAATCTAGTTTCAACATCAGGAATGAAATGGTTAATAAACAGTTGCATGAATCTGTGATAATAAACCATATTCCTGTCATGATCTCTTGACCCAAGTTTAATACACATCTGATTTAAGATAATGTGACCAAAATTAATTCCTCTGTTATACAGCAAAGCATATGCAATATGTGATGTAACAGCTGTAATTTGTTGAAAAGAACTACATTTACCAGTAAAACATTTAGCAATTTGATCAAAAAAGAAAGACCATTCTTTCCTAAGAAAAGATCTATTTAACTGGCTTATGTTATCTAGAGGTCCATCATAACCTAATTTAGATAACATAGTTCTCACATCATCATCAGATGGTATATTCTCAAAATTTGTACTAACAGGTAAGCGAAGTACTGAATTAATAACAGATTCAGTAAGATCAAATGAGTCTTGTCCTAAGTGTAGAACAATCTTACCTGATTGACTCTGAGTAGAATCAATTACCTCAGCATTCTCCCAAGCTTGTGAAATAGCTACTTGATAAATTTGTGGAGATGCTGTCAAGGCATAGCTTAATGGTCCTTTCGCCATAAAGTCCATTATCAGGTGAAAATCAGTTGATACCCCTTCCTTGTTGGTGATAGCTGCAACATGATTGTTCATCATAAAATCAAAGTCACCAAACGTGAAAGCTACTGATTCGGGTAGTCTTCTTCCTGATGTGATATTTTCATCAGGATAATCACACGATTCAATGTGATTTCTGAATAAAAAGAATTACTAATCCTGATGTGAACACACTTGTATTCCTGATCAATATCATCCTGATTCCAGAGACTAAATAGAGTTTCCACATGGCATTTTCTTTTACCTGAAAAAGAAATAACAAAATCAATTGGTTAAATTCATTCAATATTTCTTGAAAATACAAGAAATACAGTCATACGTAATTATGACTGAATGCATTGATATCTCCCAAATGACTGTTCAGCTTCCCACGTCTTTCTATAAAAGAAACCGATGTCTTATGCCATTCTCCAAAACCTTTACATTCTTTTCTCTTTCCATCATGGCTTTCAACCCAAATCTTCATATGAACCCTATCTTTTGGTTCATTACCACTGAGAAGTTCTTTACTCTTGATGATCAGGAGCAAGTGAACTATCTCTTAGAAGAGATGACTTTTCTCATCAAGTTAAATATGGTTAATCTTAACCCAGATGATTTCCACAAATCGCCTCTAAAACATCTACCAGTTGAATACAATCCTCCTCTAATCTCTTCACTCCTTGAGGATGAAGAATTTGGTGAAGAGTCTGAGGTTGATCTTGATGGAGATGCTATTCATCTTCTTCAATAAGCATGAAGATGAGTCAGCTGCTCTCATTCAAGTCGCCCAGACAAGGAATTCATTCTTGAGATGCTCCTTGTCCTGAAGTCGATCGTTGAGGATTGAAGCAGCAACAACTTTAGACAAGAATAGAATATCAGTAGTAGTTAGATAAAAAGAAGAATTGTATTTCATTTTCATGTATGTAATGCTTTTGATTAATGAAAATACAAGTTTTCTTAATATCTACTTGTCTATCGTTGTTTATTGACTGTCATGAATAATGATATAAATTATCAGTATGTATGTAATAAAACTTGCTAACATAGACTTAACAAAACTCAGAATTGAACAACCAAATAACATGAACTTCAGAATTTGAAACAGTAATACACACAAATTTCACAATCCTGATACTGACGATACAATCCTGATGTCAATACTGATGACGTCAGCATACTGATAGCAATCCTGATGTTTATTAACAAGTCTATCATACTGTAATTTATCAAAGTAAAGTGTTACAGCTTAAGCATTTATCAATCAAGTATATATCCTGACAAAATATCAAGTCTATAAGCCGAAACAACATACCTTGCTACTTGTGCAGATGTTAAAGATTTAAAAATTTAACATTCCTAACTCACTAACCAATCTAATGAATGTGGCCTCATCAAGTGGTTTAGTTAGAATATATGCAAGCTGTTTGTCAGTAGGAAAAAAACGGAGTTCCACAGTACCATTTTCAATATGTTCTCTAATAAAATGATACCTGACATCAATGTGCTTAGTCCTTGAGTGTTGAACTGGATTTTCTGCAATTTTGATAGCACTAGTATTATCACAAAACATAGGAATATTACTAAGTGTCATACCATAATCCATCAACTAATTTCTTATCCAAAGGAGTTGAGCACAACAACTGCCTGCTGCAATGTATTCGGCTTCTGCAGTTGAGGTTGAAACTGATTGCTGCTTCTTGCTTGCCCAAGAAATCAATCTGTTTCCCAAGAATTGACATGTACCTGTAGTGCTTTTCCTATCTATTTTACACCCTGCATAATCAGAGTCTGAATAGCCAATTAGGGAGAAATCAGATTCTTTTGGATACCACAAACCAAGATTTGGAGTTCCCTTGAGATATCTAAAAATTCTCTTCACAGCAATTAAATGAGATTCCTTAGGATCACTTTGAAATCTAGCACATAAATAGGTAGAGAACATTATATCTGGTCTATTTGCAGTTAGATATAACAGTGAAGCTATCATGCCTCTATAGCTAGTGTTATCAACACTCTTTCCCTTAGGATCAGAGTCTAGCTTAATGGCTGTTGTCATGGGTGTCTTTGCAATTGCACAATTTTGAAAGTCAAACCTTTTTAAAAGATCTTTGATATACTTTGACTAATTAATGAAAATACCAGTCTCAGTCTGTTTGACCTGCAAGCCTAAAAAGTAATTTAGTTCACCCATCATGCTCATCTGATATTTAGACTGCATAAGCTTGATAAACTTAGCACATAACTTTTCATTAGTAGAACCAAATATAATATCATCAACATAAACTTGAACTAAAAGCAAATCACCTTTATCTTTCTAAAGAATAGAGTTTTGTCAATTGTACCTCTTGTGAAGCCATTTTCAAGAAGAAATTTAGACAAAGTCTCATACCACGCTCTTGGTGCCTGCTTCAGTCCATAGAGTGCCTGGTCAAGTTTGTAGACATGATTTGGAAACTTTGAATCAACAAAACCAGGTGGTTGTTCCACATACACTTCCTCATCAAGCTTGCCATTTAGAAAAGCACTCTTTACATCCATCTGGTATACCTTGAATTTTGAATGAGCTGCAAATGCAAGAAACATTCTGATTGCTTCCAATCTTGCTACAGGTGCAAAGGTTTCATCATAGTCAATTCCTTCTTCCTGAGAATAACCCTTGGCTACCAGTCTTGCTTTGTTTCTTACAATCATACCAGATTCATCTAGCTTGTTTCTGAAAACCCATTTAGCACCAACAATAGATCTATCTTTAGGTCTTGGTACCAGTTTCCAAACTTTGTTCCTCTCAAATTCATTCAATTCTTCCTGCATTGCTATTACCCAATTAGGATCCTGTAAGGCTTCTTCAACCTTCTTAGGTTCATTCTTTGAGAGAAAACAATTGTACAAGCATTCATTTTGAATTGATCTTCTAGTTCGAACACCACTATTTGGATCACCAATTATCAAATCCTCAGTATGATCCCTTGTCCATTTTCTAACAGGTGGTAGATTACTCTTGCTAGACTCTCCACCTAAGTTAGTGGTATTTCTTGTAAAAGAACTTTCTCCGCCTTCAAAATCTCCCCCTTGATCAGTAGAATCAGTGGATTCAGTACTGCTGCTAGTTCCTGATCTTCCTTCATTAGACTCTAAAGGATCAGTTCCCGATGAAGTAGACTCTGAATGACCAGTCTGATCCTGATCAGTCCTATGTTCTCCTTGATTGAATTGCTCCCCCTCAGCAGTAGCATTCATTTGAGAAGCAATAGAGATTTCCTCTGGAGAACCTTCATCATCGCTGGAGGGAATCTTAGAATACTTAAGATTTTCAAATTCCAGATTGTCATGGCTTTCATCAGTTTGAAAAATTCCAAACTTCTTATCATCAAATGCAACGTGAATTGATTCCATAACAATGTGAGTTCTGAGATTGTATACTTTGAAGGCCTTTGTTGCTGAATATCCTAGAAAGATTGCTTCATCCGATTTGGCTTCAAATTTCCAAAGTTGTTCTGGATGAACTTTCAGGACATAGCATTTGCATCCAAAGATGTGAAAGTATTTCACACTTGGTTTCTTTCCTTTGATCATCTCATAGGGAGTCTTGCCATGAGCATTTACCAAGGTACAGTTTTGAGTGAAACATGCAGTGTTGATAGCTTTTGCCCAGAAATAGGTTGGAAGCTTTGCATCTTCAAGCATGGTTCTTGCTGCCTCTATGAGAGTTCTATTCTTTCTTTCTACTACACCATTTTGCTGAGGTGTTCCAGGTGTAGAAAACTGTTGAGTAATTCCACTGTCTGCACAATACTCCTCCATTGTAAAATTCTTGAATTATGTACCATTGTCACTTCTGAGCACTTTGACCTTGTACTCAGAGCTATTTTGAATATTCTTGACAAGTTCAATGATTTGCTGAGGAGCTTCATCCTTGTTGTGTAGAAAGAATACCCACGTGAACCTTGTGTAGTCATCCACTATAACTAGAGCATATCTTTTCTTATTAATAGACATAATGTTCACTGGACCAAATAAATCAAGATGCAGCATGTGAAATGGTTCAGTAATTGAATTTTCTATCTTGCTCTTGAAAGTGGTTCTTCTTTGTTTACCAAGCTGACAAGCATCACAAAGTCCATCTTGCACATAGTTTGCCTGAGGTAGGCCTCTCACCAGATGATGCTTAACAAGTTGATTAAGCTTCTTGAAGTTGAGATGTGAGAGCTTCTTGTGCCAGTTCCAGCTTTCCTTATTTGATGCCTTGATGTAAAGACATCTGACAGTTCCTTTAGATGTGTCACTCAAGCTGGCTTCATATATGTTACCATGTCTCTGACCAGTCAGAACAATGTCTCCATTCTTCATATTCAAGATTTTACATCCCTTACTGTCAAAGATTGATTGATAACCCTTATCACCCAGTTGACTTATGCTTAAAAGTGTGTGTTTCAAGCCTTCAACCAGTGCTACATTTTCTATGATGACATTCCCCAAAATAATTGAGCCATATCCCAGAGTTTCTCCTTTGTTGCCATCTCCAAAGGATATTACTGGGCCAGCTTTCCTCTCAAACTTTGTAAGCAGGGACTTCTTTCCAGTCATATATCCAGAGCATCCAATATCCAAAATAATTGAATGCTTCTTTCCAATGCCCTGCAAACAAAAAGTAGCTAGTTAGAATTTTTTAGGACCCAACTTTGATTGGATCCTTTCTTACTAACTTTTGAACTAACAGGCTTTGAAGATTTTGCTTTTGATTTACCTGTTGCAGAGTCAACCTTAGACTTAGATTTCACAAACTGTTTGTGACTAAGAGTTTCAGATTTCAGAGAATAATAGTCATAATACAGTTCATGATATTCCTTACACATATAAATGGAATGAAGTAAACTACCACAATGATAACAAGGTTCTTGTAGTTGGTATTGAATTCTCTGAGTCTTGGGGAATCTGGACTCAGTTTTCCAAGAAGGTTTTTGATTGCAGTCTAGGGCCAAATGATTATGATTTCCACATTTATAGCATTTCTTCCTAGGTGCATCAGGTACATTCTTGTAATTATTTTCTTTGTTAATACCTTCTTTTCCATTCCTATTTCTTCTAATCTTGCTAGACTCTGAAATACTTTCTAGTCTCTATTTCAACTGAGACTTAGACAGAAAACCTATGTTGACATTCTTTGGTTTTTCTAACACTCTTTCATCTGAATTGCTATTGTTAATTCTTTTGTGCACAACTGGGGTACCTTTAGAATCAACAAATTTAACATGTTTAGGTTCAGAAACTATCTTCTTACCTTCAGACTTAGATGTGCTAGCTTCAGTTTTACTATCATCATTGATAATAGCTACAGTATTTTCTTGCCTAGCCTTATCAAAACCTAAACCATTAACTTTACCCAAAATTTGATTTTCAATGATTTCTTGAGTCTTTTTACCAGAATTGTTAATGGTTTTAATCACATCTCTCTCTTCCTCTAGTTCTTTTCTGACATAATCATAAGCCTCAAGAATAATACCATAATCATGCTTAGATTTATCAGAACTTAACTTATATTCTTCCATTTGAATTAACTCAGATTCAAGAAAATTATTTCTACTAACTAATTCATCATTCTTAGCCTTGAGTTCTTCTTTTTCACTAGCAAGAATTTTGAAATTACTCATAAGATTCTTAAACTCAACATGAATAGATCTAATATCATCAGAATCTAAGCTATCAAACGAATCAAGAGAGTGAAGTGATACCTTAACAGAAGATGAAGAAGTTTTCTTTGGAGATCCAGGCTTGTCTGAAGCACTTGCCATCAATGCAATGTTATCATAATCCAATTCATCTTCAGAATCACTAGAGTCTGCCCAATCCTTTTGTGTGACCATGAGTGCATTACCCTTCCCTGAATTCCTAGGCTTCTTGCACTCACTAGCAAAGTGTCCAAGCTCACTGCAGTTAAAGCACTTGATCTTGGCTTTATCAAGCTTGATAATTGTACTTTTGCCTTTGTCATTCTTCTTCTCCTCTTTCTTCTGAAAAGAGCCTTTGCTAAATCTTCTCCTGTTGAATCTTCCTTTCTTGAAAGCTTTAGCAAACACAGAAAAGAGTTCTTGCATCTCTGATTCAGAATCATTATCTTCAGAGTCTATATCTATAGTCTCTGATTCAGAACTTTCTTTGCTCTTCTTCTTCCTCAAGTCTCTTTCAGTAGATTCAGACTTTTCTTCTGTAAGCTTCTTTGATTCAGACTGAGCAGTGAGTACAACAGTTTTCATCTTTCCTTCACTCCTGCTCTTTTTCTGCTGCCTGTCAAGTTCATAAGCTCTCAATTTTCCATAAACTGCTTCTAATGATATCTCATCAAGATCATTAACTTCCTCAATTGCAGATATCTTCTCATTGTAGAAATCAGGAAGAGCTTTCATGAACTTAGTATTCATATCCTCCAAGTCATAATATTTACCATGCATGGCCATCTCATTGATGAGTTTAGTAAACCTATCAAAGGTGTCAGTAAGTGAATCACCAGTCCTGGATTCAAAGTACTCATACTGTTGTATGAGAAGTGTCCTCATATTCTTCCTGACAGGTTTTGTTCCTTCACAGTGAACCTTTAGATTGTCCCATATCTCCTTAGCAGTTTTATACGAGAGAACATAGTTAGTGAGAACAGAATCAAGACTGTTAAATAGTATGTTTCTCACTTTAGCATCCTCAAGAACGTTCTCCTTTTCCTTATCTGTCCATTCAGATTTAGGCTTCTCTGCTGTATGTTCTGGAACAACTTTTCCTTCGACAGTTGCTTGAGGAACAAGTCTTGTTGGAACAAAAGGCCCATCTCTGATTCTGTCAAGATAATCAGGATCTGTTGCTTCCAGGTGATGCAACATCTTCACTTCCCATAGAGTATATTCGTTTCTCTTGAGCATAGGGATCTTAGTATTTCCATCCTTGTAACCAGACATGATTTCAGATCTTTATGATTATTCGAAATCAACCTGCTCTGGTACCAATTGTTAACTCGAATAACTTGTAGAAGGGGGGGTTGAATACAAGTTATATAATCGTGTCTGATTTTTGCTTGATTATATGAACAAGAATAAACGAATAAATCAAACTTTGTTCGTATTAAAATAATCAAATACAAACTCTACCAAAGGTGTACAATACCCTTAGCAGCTGCTGACAATATAAATCTCTCTCTCTCTCTCTGTTTGTTTCGAACTCTCGAATACAAAACTTACGAACTCACTCGCTCACACTTTTTACAATGAAATTGTGATAGTATTTATAATGTTACATATCAACTAATAACAGAATTATAATCTATCTATGACAATGTTCTGCCGTCCAATTGATAGTTTCCATCAATAGAGAATTCGTTTCCTTCACGATATCTTCTTGCTTGTTTTCCAAAACAAAGATCCTGTTTTCTTGCTAGTTTCTGTAGCATCCATAATGACATCATCAGTAACGACTGACATCATCAGTAACACGACTGATATCAAGATTTTCCATTGCATTAGGATCTGATTATCCCATCAGTATTTGATCAGGATCTGAATTAATGTATCAGGATCTGCTCCTCTGTTCCTGACATGTAGTCCCCGATACACTGTTCCTGACATGTAGTCTCTGACGCACTGTTCCTGACTAAATTCTACAGATTACTGTTTAACACATATATCCTATACAAAGTGCTAAATCCTTTATAAGATCAGGATATATAAGAAGTATTAGCAAAATTCTATTCTTAACATCACAACTTATGAATTATTCCTAACATTTAAAAAATCAAAAAAATGCAAAAATATAGATATTTTAGCTTAGTTGTCCTTCCCACTCTTTAAGTTTTAGAACTAGTTGGTGTTAACAATTTTTCAAAAATTATATTTATAATGCCTTTAGATGATTTGAACGTAGTCAAGTAAGGTTTTACGCATGAAACTTGTGTCGAACAAATTTTTGCTTAAAAGTCCAAGACAGCACATTTGCACAAGACTTTTGATGGAAAGATTGTATAGGAATGTTATTCGATACCTGAGAGAGAGCCCACATGTTAAAACAATGTCGAATCAAACCTTTGCAAATAAATTGTTCCTATAGTGTCTATAAAAGATAAAAAAAAGTCAATAAATGTTTATAGTTGTAGAGTGCTAGTGGAAGAAATGGTTAGATTGGGCTCATTAGTACCCGAGCAATTAAGTCTGAGGGGACTTTGTGCCTAGTAACCTAAAGCCCTTTGTGGTTTGGGATTGCTGACCCAACGCTCGCTACATGGGTATTAGTGCATAAGTCTTTTGGGACCTCAATCATTGCACGGTCATTTCAACCATTAGTGTTAATAAATTCTTAAGTCTAATAAGTCCTTAGTAGGAAAATTGACTAGGTTGGGCTCATTGATAACCCGAGTAAGTAAGTCCGAGGGGACTTTGTGCCTAGCAACCTAAGGTCCTTTATGGTCTGGGATTGTTGACCTAAAGCTCGCTAAATGGGTATCGATGCAAAAGTTTTTTGGGACCTCAACCGACAGTCGATCTAACTACTAAGAGCGTGAAGTTTGGATAGATACTTGTTTTGATAGAGTTTCAATATTTTTTGAAAAAGAGAAAATGTTCGTATGCACTTTATCCATCAAAGGCCTTAAATTCACTACACACCTTGGGATGTTTTGTAAACATTTTAAGTCTACTCATGTGGATTGTGGGAGCCTATAACTTGGCTATTATTAGAATAATCTTTAAGGCATATATATTTTCTTACAAAATTGTTTTGTTGACACCAATGAAAGCTAAATTATAAGAGGAAAGTTGGATACTTGCTGATTATCTCAAAGATTTTATGGGTATATCCTCTGTAAACCATTAGGAGACAACACTCCTCCTGTAGAGATCGTCTATGGGTTTAACGGGTTGGTAAACCTAAAATTACCCATGACGCCTACGAAAAGGAGCATAGGACTTCTCTTAGATATCTTTTTCTTTTTGTTTTACTCGAGGAAGAGCAAAAGATAGGTATGGGGCATTTGATAAGTGCATATTTTTTCAAATTTTTATTACCTATTTATTGCTTGAACTCGTATTTTAATAATTTATTTTGTTGCATTTCAAGAAATTCGTGAATAAATAAAGAAATGGCAAAATAAAGAAATAAAGAGCAATGAAGGGAAAAAGAGGAAGAAAAAGGACTTAAATGAAAAAAGGAAAAAGAATTAGGAGTTTGGTGGAAAAGGAATTTTTGAAGACACATGGAATGTGGAGATCATCCCAACACACTAAATAAGTGTATGGCCAAGATCCACTCTACAAAGCTTAAGGAGGAAGGAAACATTTGGATGGCTAGGATTTCTCCACCACATTAAAAGGTGTATGGTGGAGATTAACTCAACACACCCCTAAACCCTAATTCTTATCCTATAAATACCCCCTTACCCCCCTTGTATTTATGAACTTAGATTTTAGGGTAGTTTTAGGGTAGCATAATTTTCATTTCTCTTCTTGTTTTGTAATTTAAATTTTTGTAAACACTCTTTTTAAGATTAATGCAATTTCAAGTTTCCTTTATTTTCTTGTCTTGCTCTTTCATTTATGTTGCCTTGCTTTCGTTATTTTCGTAAATCCGATTAGTGGACAAAGTAGCGAAATGCTAACCACTTTGGGTTGAAAATAACGATTTTATTTTCTTGTTCTTAGTTATAATTTTTAATTTGAGCCCCTTTAAATCTCCATTTTATTGTGGGCCATTTAATTCCAAATCATCATTTTAGCGTAATTTTAATTCCGTAGTTAATTTCTTTATTTACGTTTTTAATTTCCAAGTAAAAAAACAAAAAAAAAATTAGTTTCATAAAATCTTAGAATTAGTTTCTCTGTTTATTTGTTTAATTCGAAGCAATAGTTACTTCCCCTGTTTCTTCCTTTTCTTTCGAACCCAGCTCAACCTCTTGTTCTTCTTCTTTGTCGATTTCATTTCTTCTCTCAAAGCCTCCTACCTCCCCTGTTTCACTCTTCTTTTTATTCCCTTTAATCACAACCCATGAACCCATTTCCTTCCATCTCCTTCGTTTGTAAAACCCCCAACTCCTTTTCTCCCTCTTCTCTTTTCTTTTCACCACAAACACCCCTCCTCGTTTCCTTATCTGTTAAGAATTACTGAGTTTTGCGTTTTGGTTTTCTGCATTTATTTGTTCAAGTTCTTGTTGAAATTTCAGTTCGTTACATTGGGTTTGTAGTTTTAGTGTTTGTTCTGAGTTGTTGATTGAGTTCGTAGTTCGTTTTGAGTTTATACTGAGTTTTGTACGAATCCAAGTTTTTGTGTTCCTGCTGTGTGAGTTTGTAGTTGATTGTTTGAGTTTCTTGGTTATGTTTATATTGTCTTGCTGAGTATTCATTGAACCAAGTTGCTAAGTTGTTTGTTTGAGTCCGTTGAACCAAGTTGATGAGTTAGTTGCGAGTTTTCGAGTGGTTTTGCTGAATTCGTTGATGTTTGTAGTATTTACCGAGTCGCAGTTTTTGTTTTACAGCTGAGTTCTGAGTAGTTTTTGTTTCCGAGTTTGTTGAGTTGAGTTGACTGGGTTGTGTTCGAATTGCCGAGTCATGAGTCTAGTAATTGCCGCTTGCATTTTCTTTCTTTCGGTCTATGTCTGTCCGTTTCAGTTCGCTATTTAGTCATTCGTTTTGGTTTTGTTTTTGTCCGTTTTGTTAGTTAGCAGTCTTTTATAGATTGGGTTCGTTTTGCTGCTTTTATTCACTAAGTTGTTTTTTTCATAATTGTTGCTTTCGAGTCTGGTTGTGTTTTTTTCCCAAGTTTTTGCGAGTCGTTTGGCTGAGTTGCAAATTAGCTGCCGAGGTTAATTCGATTGTAAAATAAGTTGGTTATCAATTTGGTTGTTGCTGAGTTTATGATTTTTGTGGCTAGTTAATATTTACGAACATTGCATGTCGAGTTTTTCTTAAAAAAAATTTTGTAAATAAGTTTTTCCAAAAAAGAAAAAGAAAAGAGTTAATTTTAGAAGGAAATCTAGTTTTAATTCGAATTTAATTTTTTAGAGTAATTTAGTTTTTGTTCTTTTCATTGTTTAATTAGTTAGTTTAAAAATTAGAATAAATTTCCTTTTAAAATAGTTTTAGGAATTAATTAGAAAAATCCTAATTTTTCAAAATCCAATTGTGAAAATTAAGTTTGCGAAAATGTTAGTATCCATGGATCGATACCTAAAATATTTCAACGATTGAATCGTGTGCTTGCGATTTAAAATTGTAATTATTTTAGCACATCACTTCTTCAAATAAATTTTTTTAATCCAAAAAACTATCTCAATCTAAAACCTAATAAACACTATATTAGAGATTTTATCCTCAAATCTCTAATTTATCTCAAAATTCTAGTTTTTTTTACCAAATCTTGAACTTCTAAATAATCCCTTAATAAATTAGCTTAATGATCGTGCTTTGCCCAATTATTTATTTATGTTTTATTAAAATTATAAATATTTGATTTCAAATTTATTTTCTTATTTTTATTTATTTTACATTTTCAAAAAAATAAATCTTTATCTATTATACTTTGTGAATGTATACATTATTATTTTAAGTTTTTGAATTTATTGCATGTTTTTTGCTTACATGCCCATATAAAATATTAGAATATTATTACTAAATTTTTTCAATTAGTTCTAACTTATTTTAATATTTGAATGTTTTGTTTTTTTATCATTACTAATAATATTTTTTATTTTATTTTATTATAATTCTATTCAGCATCATGTGTGTAATATATTATTATATTATAATTTTCGTAATTAATTATTTATGATTTTATTCAATTACTTGTAAAATATAAAAATATATAACTATTATTAATATTATATATTATATATTGTTTTCTTTCTTCAGCTACATAATTTTTTTCCTTTTCTTAATACCAAATTTTTAATTGTGGGATCCGATAACGATCAGTCAAAGTCTCGTACCCTAATTATATATAGGATATACATTTTTAATATAACATTTTTTTCTTTTTTTTAAATAATGCCTTTTCCTTTATATTTAAATGTCATTTTAAAAAAAAAATCATTCAAATTATTTAAAATTTGAGTCAAATTTTAAATTATCTATTTACATTTTGATGATTTTAGAAAATATAATTAATAATGTGGGAAATTATGATTTCACGTATAAGTAATTTCATTTATAATATATATAAATCTAAAAGTATAATAATAACACTTCAATATTTTTTAAGTTGTTAAAATACAAACTATTTATAGCAAAATATTGCTCCTATTACTGTAATTTATTTTCCTAAAAATCCAAAGCATTGGACCATTTCCAACTCTGTAACCTGTAATATTCAATATTTATATATATATATATATATATATATATATATATATATTACATATATAATCAAATTGAACTCGAGCCGAACTTATGACATTCAAACTTCTCTCCCTATTTCGTAAAATCGATTCGAACTTTCGAGTCGAACTCGAACATATCGAACATTTATCGAACCGAACTTCGAGCTTGATATTTATGACTCGATCGAACTCGAGTTCGAACCCGAACTATTTAATCAAACTCGAGCCTGACAATAGTCGGCTCGTTTAAAATCCAAAACTATAAACTGCCATGAATAAAAGTAATAAAAGATATGTAAAATTTCTCCATTCTATAGTAATAGTAGTTTATATGTTTTTATGTATTTAACCTTTAAATAAACGCAAATGTGGAACTAAAAATAGTAAATTTTTTATATAAATATAAACTAATCGATTCATAACGATCCAATTCCGTTTCGATTCAGGTTTTCCCAATCCGATCCAATCCCAAAATAAAAAAAAATAGATTTGATCCTCAATTCATGTTATTAAAAAAAATCTTATCTTCGTTTCAATTTGAATCGTTCGATCCAATCCGATTTTAAATATTTGTGCAGCCCTACATTAAGCAACATATTCTCATCCGCTTATACTCTTGTAACACCTTTCTTGTCATCTTCAATATCGCATCTATTGAAATCACTTTGCTCTTTTATATAAGAGGATTTCGACGATGCATTTTACTAATCCTACACACCTTTTCATATTAAAAGAATGGATAGCAAAAAAAAATTATACTACGCACCTATTTGTTAAGAATTATATGAAAGCATGAATTTTCCTTCCACTAACATTCCAACACAACAAAAGCTTTGAAACAGTAGGATTTTTTAGTTTCTCGGGCATTTCACAACAAAAATTTGGCAACCGAAGAACATAGTTTTTGAATCGTCAATATTGTCAATTGGTTTTCTAACAACCCTTGTTTGAGTAGTAACAATACTTTCTCACATTTGACTAAAATTAGATCAAAAACCTATTTTTTTAAAAACTATAAAAATCTCATTCGTAACACTTTTTTTCGTATTTTTATCGATCACAAAGACACTACGATTGTACAAAATATTCAAGATATAGACTGTGCCTAAGACTAAAATTGTATATCCAACGTATCCGTGACGTGGGTCATACTCCAATGAGAATTAATTAATGTGAAATATGAGATCTAATCTTAATCACTCATTAATATAATTTACCTTCATTTCCTACCACTCATTTATTTTATTAATATTTTAATATTTCACCATTATCTTCCTTCTATTCTATTCTAATCACGGTCGACTATCATCTTCGACCATCATTCCGATCACCACCAATAATCATCAACAACGTATAAAAATCATTAACGTTAAACAAAAATCACTTAAATCAAATCAATAAATTTTCATACCGCCACAACAACCACCACCTCCGACCATCATATTTAGTCACCACTGTGCACAAATAACCCAATCAAACAAAAATCTCCACAACACTACCACTAATCACCATCCTTACCTCTTCACCGATACCACCGTCATTCTTACCATCTCCTGAACACGCATATTTACATAATCACATATTAACTGAATACAACTCAAAATCATAATAAAATCAACAAAAAGTCAAAAAAAAAAATCACTAGATTTTCAAAGCAAATCACTAGATTTTCAAAGAAAATCACCATATACGGGATTTTCAAATTCTAAGTACATAACCTTATATTTTACAGATATGATACTCATTGGAGTGTAATTGTGATGCATCCTCATAGATAATTAGATAAGAAAAAGATAAAATGTTTGGATGTAGACCGGTGTATGTGAGAGTGAGAGAGGTGTGATGGCATTAAAGTTTATCGAAATTTGATGACAAATCATCAACCGAGATGGTGGTCGAAAAATAAATGGGATAAGTGAAATAGATGGTTAATAATTTACTTATAAATTATAAATGGGTAGAACGATGATGATTTTTTATAAATTTACTTATATAATATCAATTAAAATGGTTAATAATTCTTAAAATTGAAAAGAGAAGAAAATTTTGATGAATTTAAGAGTCATTAAAAGTGTTTTGAAAAAAAAATTATATTCCTGTTTAAATTTCAAAATAAGAATTATTAAAAAAAATTCTCAAAGGTGCTCTAATACACTATACACTAGTCCTCGAAGCTCGACAACACTGTGTGGTTGTTTGGCTTACCTTAAAATGAGTATCTTATGACTTATAAGCATAAGTATCATATAAGTGATAAGTAGATCAGAAATTATAAGTCAGTAGAGTGTTTGGTAAATCAGAACTTATAAGTTAACTTTTTTTATTATTTTCAAAATATTTGTTTTTTAATATATATATCAATGGATGTCAATGGATAGATCTCAATGAGTAGATTAATTTGATATATACATATCAATTTTCTAATGAACGGATCAAAAGATATATGATTTTGAAGATTTGAAGGATATTATATATTGCGTGTATCGAGAAATAAGTTATAAGCATAAGAGTAACTCCAAGAGATCCCTTATATGACCTCCTAACTCAAATTATAAGGGATTATGTTTAAAATTGTGCTCCAACAGGCTCTTAACTTTTCCTTAAAAAGTTAAGAGCATCATGTCATCCCTTATCTTTAAGGGCTCCCTTATTTCACTTTTATCAATAAAATATTATTTTCCCTCCTCTTTCCAATTGTTTTCCTCTTTTTTTGTTCTTGCTTCCTTCCTTTTATTTATTATTTAATAATATAATAATCAATTATAAGGAAGCTTGTTGGAGTTGTCATACCTTATAATATCCTAAATCACTAAGAGCCTAATATTTTATAATATTTATAAGGAAAACACAGGGAGACTGTTGGAGTTGCTCAAAGTGGGTGTTTGGGGTATCTTAACAAGAGTAGCTTATAACTTATAAGCATAAATGTCATATAAGTGATAAGTAGAGCAGAACTTATAAGTCTGTAAAATGTTTGGTAAATCAGAGCTTAAAAATCAGTAGAGTGTTTGGTAAATCAGAACTTATAAGTTAACTTTTTTTTAATATTTTCAAAATATTTGTTTTTTAATATATATCAATGGATGTCAATGGATAGATCTCGATGAGTAGAGTAATTTGATATATACATATCAATTTTCTAATGAACGGATCAAAAGATATATGATTTTGAAGATTTGAAGGATATTATATATTGCGTGTATCAAGAAATAAGTTATAAGCATAAGTTGAATGTTAGGATTTCCTAACATTCAACTTATCAACATATAAGTCATAAGTTGAGCTAAAACTTAAATAGGCAAACACCCCTCATAAGTTCTTGTGGACTTATAAGCCATAATCTACACCTTATATGATAAGCCAAACAGGCCCTAAGTTGAATGTTAGGAAAACATTCAACTTATCAACATATAAGTTATAAGTTGAGCTAAAACTTAAATTGGCAAATACCCCTCATAAGTTCTTATGGCCTTATAAGCCATAAGTTGGCTAAGAAATGGAACTCCAAACAGACCCCGTGAATAAAACGTAGTGTGAAGGGTGTGCAAGTGTAGTCAAGTAAGGAAAAAGACCCTTTATCTCACAATTTGAAAGAAATTGGTCCAAAATATCAGAACTCAAGAAAATGGTCCTTACTATCAAAAAGGAACGTAACAAAACAATAAGTTTATACAAAATTCTGAAAACTCTGGTTGTTGGGCCTGCAAGGCTGCAATTGGGCCTGATCAAATTCTAAAAAAACGCATTCAGTTATTGCGTTTTTGTCACAAAACGCATGGGAAATATGAGTTGCTGATATACACGCATCTTTGAGATGCGTTTTTGTTTTTGTTTTTTTTGAAATTTTGTTTTAAATTCCAAAATTAGTGAAAATGTATATTAAAGATGCGTTTTTAGAAAATGCAAGAAAATGATGCGTTTTTGAGTGATAGAAAGAGCCTTTTTTCAGAATTGTGATATTTTGGACCAGTTTACTCCAAATTGCGATAGAAATGGCCATTACCTGTCAAGTAAGTACTCGTCTAAGGAATATTTGGTATGTATTTTTAAGGCATATGCCAACAACATGTTGGTGCAGTGGTTGAGCCACTGGCCTCCTTTGAAGGAGGTCAGGGGTTCGACTCCTGCGTGTGCGTGAGTTTCTTAGTTTGTATTAGGTTTCCTTTCTGTATTTGTATTTCTGTATTTGTAATGGCCGGGGGTCCTTCGGA
This sequence comes from Saposhnikovia divaricata, assembly GCA_036435485.1. Lineage (NCBI taxonomy): Eukaryota > Viridiplantae > Streptophyta > Magnoliopsida > Apiales > Apiaceae > Saposhnikovia > Saposhnikovia divaricata. Next base: position 120,340,230 of record CM071599.1, on the reverse strand, counting down.
AACAGCCTCCCTATTGTATAGGGGCATGGTCTGCGTACAGCTACCCTCCTCAGACACCACTTTGAGTGGTATTATAACTGAGTAAGCTAAGTTTTTTTTATTTTTAAGGCATATTTTAAGAATAATTTCATAATTTATTTTTAAAATAATTGGAAGGGATGGAGAAGAGAATATTATCTCGTTTGGGAAATCTTATTTTTCAGAAATAAGTTAATTATTCTGGAAAAAAGTTAGAAAATATGTATTTTTTCTGAAATAAGTAACTTATTTTTGCAAGATAACGAATATTAAACTTTCCATACATATTTTTTTCTAAAAAATTTATGTAAATACAATTTTTTTTTTCAAAATAAGTAATTTATAAATTGTACTTAGGATTTGTCAAAGGGGACCTGTATAGCAGTGCATCATTGTCATAAACTTTATTACGAGTAGGCAAGTAAATCAAAATCAAACACATCAAATAATTGTCTTCCAGCATCTTTTTATCTCTTTTATGAATAGCGTAACGAAATAGACTACCTAGAGTATCATTTCCCCATGGGTTTTATTAGTCAACAAATCGACATTGACCTCCCCTCTCCCACTTTAATTGCGCGTGAACTTGCAAGGGCCCATTGCGATGTGACTTTAAAAAAAAAAAAAAACTCTTTTTCCAAAATAACGTTACGTAATTTATTTCAAATAAATACTGGAAAATTATTTAATAATTTATTCATATTTTAATTAATTTCTTTTACTATAGTGTACACGATCATAGATTTGTAAGATATTGGTATGATTGGTTCATTAAGAAGAACTTATGTATGATTGTATGATTAACTATTCGAACATGTTCTAATAAATTACATCAAATTTTTAATGAACATAACAAATTGTTTGATAATTCATTCAAAAAGATTGTGTATTCCACCGATTTAAAAGAAGGAATGCTTTGTAGTACAATATCTATTCAATGATTATAATTTTGATAAAATAATTTTAAATTTGATGTGTTCGGTGTATTTAAATTATTTTTCCAGATGTCCTCTGGTCATTTATAAATAATTTTTTTTGAATTAAAAATTTGCAGAACTAGATAATAGTTTTCATCTTTCTTTGTTTTTCGAAGCTATGGTTTTCATGTTGTGTTGGAAATTGGAATAGTTTATGCGATTTGATATGTTACACGAAACTATGAGAACAGCTAAAGTGTCTATTATTTTTGCTTTAGGCTCTGTTTGCTTGAAAATATTTTTCAGGAAATTGTTTTTTGGATCTTTTGCGTTTGTTTGGATTCTAAAAAAAAAAATTGTAAAATATTTTTTGTGTTTATCTGATTTTTTGGAAAATATTTTACAAATTTTCCTGTTTTGTTCGATTATTAGGAAAATAAAACATTTTCCAATAGAGGAAAATTCGTTTAACAAAAGTGATGAATTTTTGGAAAATGACTTCTACTTTTCAACTTGGGAAAACATTTTCCAACATAATAAAAAAAAAATTCCGAAGAAAATTTTTTCGAAAATTTTTTCTGGAGACATTTTTTCTGCGATATTTTTTTGAATCTAGAAAATATTTTTGAACTTTTTTCTCAAGAAATTTTTTTTCGACAACTTTTTTCTAAAAATTTTCGCAGAAATTTTATCCTTGGAAATTTTTCTCGGGAAAAAATTCTCGAGAAAACTTTTTTGGTGAAAATTTTATTCAAAAATTTGTAATCGGAATTTTTTTTCTCAAATAAACTTTTAGCAAGAACTTTTTTTAGAAAATAAAATTAGACATTCATTTTTATTGAAAACATTTTTTGGCGAAAATATGTTCCAGGAAAACATCTTAAGGAAAATATCCAAAAAAATATTTTCCAAAGAAAATATTTTCTGGAAAATATACTCCAGGAAAATGTTTTTCAAAATCAAGTTATTTTATGGCAAACAAATGGAGCCTTAATAACATAAATTTAGTGTTATTTACAATTTTCATGTTTTGTTATTTTTTTCAATAATTAAACTTATATGCCTAATAAATAAGTATTTGTTCTAACAAATTTCGTGAATATGCGAGAATGGAACTTAAAATCCCGAAACAACGAGAATTTCATGAATGAGTGAAAATCGAACTCAAGATCCTGAAACAATGAATAAGCAAGAATCGAACCCAGAGAACAATGAAAGGCAATCCTTTATCATTTGAAATATGTCATCGCATTCTCATGTATTATAGTATTTAGTTGAATAAATAAATAAATTAAAATGAAAAGTCATTATCATTATTCGAGTGACTTATTTCTTGCGTACTTCGAGATTCCAAATTTTTTACAATTTCGTTTTTGTCATTTTCTTTCAAAAGACAATTCACACATTCATGATTACATGGATAAGCATAGCTAAAATTCAAAATATATCCATTTTCGGTGTTAATGCTAGAGTAAAACATGGTTATACTTCTTAATAAATAAGTAAAATAATTAGTAATATTCCATATAATATAATTTAATATTATAATAATTAAACAATAAAATTTAGATGATGAGTCTACCTATTTTCAAAAATGTATTATAATAAATTTCACTATAAGTCTATTATGATAAAAACAAATATTATTTCAAACCTTTGCTATAATTAAAATGCATATGGACATATTATTTATAAAATCTATTTTATCAAATTGAAAAACACACTTAACTATTTTCATTTAACACTTATTTAATTATACTTATTCTAAAAATTTATTTAATAGGCACTATTTTTAGAATATGTTGTAACAGACCTAATTTTATTAGAAATATATTTTTATCAAAATGCATATAAATAATTTAGATAATCTATTTAAAAAAAACTATTTAAAAAATCCAAACGCATCACATAAGTGCACCGAAAATGTAATACCAAATGTGTATTTTGGAACATTTAATAAAACAAAGAAAGATGCATAGAATCTTGCGGTATTGATAAGCTAGCCCATTACAAGGAGAGTTGACAAGTATGCTCTTCATTCTTCCTCTCAAAATTAGGCTTTCTTTATGGACCACAAATGCACTTGTATATGAATATAGGATAGGAGTTATATACATTGTTTGGACCACAAAAGCACTTCAATGTCTTTCCCCATAGTTGGATCAATTCATAACCTAAAAGAAGATAATTCCAAATTTTGGGTCCACCATTTTTGACCATTCATAATTCCATACAATTTTTGATAATCAAATATTGGTCCCGTGTAACAAATTTTAACTTGAACTTATAAGTTAATTATTTTAAAAAAAAATTCGTATTTACATACTTTTTTTTAGAGAAAAATGTGTATGAGAAGTTTAATATTCGTTATCTTCCAAAACTAAGTTACTTATTTTAGAAAAAAGTACACACTTACGTATTTTTTTCCAGAATAAGTAACTTATTTCTAAGAAATAAAATTTTCCAAACGGGACCACTATTCTTCATGTTCTATGTCTATATTAGTTATTCCCTTCGTCCCATTCATTTTTATACAATTTTTTTTCTTGCACACATTTTTAAGGCTTTTATATTCCATAACTTATTTTTTAAATAAAAATGTAAATATTAAATTTTTATTCAGAAGAAAAAAGCTAAAAATAAATTATGGAACTATATTTTTTATGTATACAATTTAAGAGGACTGAGAAAGTATTATTTTTAAAATAACAAAAGCTTATATATAAATTAAAGTAATCGCGTTAATCCGCCAATGTAAAGTTTTAAGTTGGTATTATGAGTTATTTAAACTACAAATAAATTATTAAAAGGTTCTTCATATTTTTAATGGATTACTTTTTCATACGGTGTTATAAATTATCTATAATAAAAAAATGGATCTCATAACACACTCTTTGGGAGTTTCCTCGAAATTTTAACATGTAAAATATTAAAAGTGTATTTATAATTTTAAACATGAAAACCTAGATACATCACATAAGAAAATGATATAATATCAAGACTAATCAAACTCAAATACAACTTTCTCCTATTTTATAATATATTATTAAAACACCTTGAACGAAAGATTGAAATTTAATTTACAATTTTGATCATAATATGATCTCCAATAATTTTTTTTAAAAAAAATATTGAAATAAAATAATGGACAAATCTATTATTAGAATTTTAGTTTGGGATATATGTACAATAGTATAGGATTACTATTTATGAATATAATTTATTTGTTGTCTTAAATTTATTATCTCCCTATCTATATACTACCTTGTGTACATGGTTCTCATATATGTGTTTCTAAATTGATTTTTGTTTTAATTTATCAAAATCTGGGATCTTTCGATTCATTGAACCTTTTGTTCAGTGATTGAAGTTAGTGAAGTTTTGTGTTCGTTAAGTGAAGTTTTGTGTAGATAATTATTTTAAGTGTATTTGTTTGGTTGGTTAATTATTTTTGTTTTATAAAAATATTATTTATAATAAATATATATATGGTCATTATTGTAATATTTAAGAAATATACAATCTAATCATATTATAGTATCATGACAAATGAAAACTTAGTAAAATAGAAGAAACTATATATAAGATATAGAGAGAATAGAGAGAGTTAGAGGGAAGAGACCATCTTTTATTCATGTGTCCAACAACCATGCATAAGCCCTATATATAGGTCATAGAAAATAAGTTACAAAGGATTGAAAAGCCAAAAGGTTGGTGAACTAAATGACTTACATTAATAATAGAAAGGTAGAATGTCATCCAACTATTCATATTTCATAACACTCCCCATTGGATGACTCGTACAAACATCATGCCTCGTTAAAACCTTACTAGGAAAAATCCTGTGGGAAAAACTCTAGTGAAGGAAAAGGAGTACATGTGTTGTACATATATTAAAGTGAAGTGTCTCCCCCTCATTTTAGCATGACTATAGAAATCACCATAAATCTCGAAGTTTATGCATTCCAATCTTGTGTACCAACTTCTCGAAGGGAGATGTAGGAAGTGCCTTTGTGAATAAATCAGTCGGATTATCACATGAGCGGATCTGACAGACATCAATTTCTCCCCTTTGCTATAGCTCATGGGTGAAGAAGAATTTTGGATCAATGTGCTTTGTCCTGTCTCCTTTGATGTAGTCTTCTCTAGTTTGGGTAATACTTGCTTCATTATCTTCGAATAAAACAGTAGGACTTCCTTTATTGACTGAAAGACCACATGATTCTCGGATGTTGTGGACCAGGGACCTGAGCCATACACATTCCCGACTTGTTTCATGAAGTGCCAATAGTTCAGCATAGTTCGAAGAGGTTGCTGCAAGAGTCTGCTTTGTTGATCGCCAAGATATTGCAGTATCACCATATGTGAATATGTAACCTGTTTGTGATCTTCCTTTGTGGGGATCAGACCGGTATCCAGCATCTGCATAACCAACTAATTCCACTTTCGAGTCTCTAGAATAATATATACCCATATCCATTGCTCCTCGAAGATATCTAAATATTTGTTTCACTCCAGTCCAATGCCTTCGAGTTGGAGCAGAACTATGTCTTGCCAATAGGTTAACAGAAAATGCAACGTCAGGACGTGTACAATTGGCAAGGTACATTAGTGCTCCAATGGCACTAAGATATGGTACTTCTGGACCAAGAATCTCTTCTCCCTTTTCTCTTGGGCGAAATGGATCCTTATGCTTTTCTAGTGAACGTACCACCATAGGTGTACTAACAGGATATGCTTTGTTCATTATAAAACGTTTAAGGATTTTTCCGATATAAGTTGACTGGTGGACAAAGATTCCTTTGGACAAATGTTCAACTTGAAAACCAAGACAAAGTTTCGTTCTACCCAAGTCTTTCATTTCAAATTCTCTTTTCAAATATTCAGTCGTCTCATGAAGTTCATTTGGGATCCCAATGATGTTTAAATCATCAACATAAACTGCAATGATTGTAAACCCCATTTTTGTCCTTTTAATAAAAACACATGAAAAAATAACATTATTGATATATCCATCTTTCAACAGATACTCACTGAGACGATTATACCACATGCGACCCGATTGTTTCAACCCGTATAATGATCTTTGCAATTTGATCGAGTAAATCTCTCGGGGTCTTGAACCACATGTTTCGGGCATTTTTAAACCATCGGGAATTTTCATATAAATGTCATTATCAAGTGACCCATATAAATAAGCAGTCACAACATCCATCAAATTCATTTGGATCCCTTCTAGAATTGATAAACTTAGTAAGAATCTAAATGTTGTTGCATCCATTACCGGTGAATAAGTCTCTTCATAATCGATTCCCAGTCTTTGTGAGAAGCCTTGTGCAACAAGGCGTGCCTTGTATCTCACAACTTTATTTTTCTCATTTCTTTTACGCACAAATACCCATCTAAATCCAATTGGTTTCACACCTGCAGGTGTTTGGACAATAGGTCCAAAAACTTAACGTTTTTCAAGTGATTTTAATTATGCCTCAATAGCATCTTTCCACTTTGGCCAATCATTTCTTGTTTTACATTCATAGATCGATCTAGGTTCATGATCCTCGATTTCTTCAGAAATGTCAAGAGCAGCTGCATATGCAAATATTTCATCCATGACAATTTCTTTTCTGTTCCACCTCTTCCCTGAAATCACATAATTTATAGAGATCTCTTCGTTGTCAACGATTTCAAGTGTTTGATCATCTTTTGAAGACGTCTCTTCATTGATCAATTCTATTTCTTTTACGCTAATGTCATTTGATGTGCCAGCTTCTTTGTTTAGCTTCCTTGTCTTTCTTGGATTTTTATCCTTGGATCCAACAGGTCTACCACGCTTCTGTCGTGCTTTAGACTCATTTGCTAGCATGTTTTTATTCTCTTCATCAGGAAGTTTAATTTTACAAGGAACATTAACAGCTGGAATATGTGACTTTGTCATTATCTTGATATCGGTGAATTTTTCAGGCAGTCTATTTGCCACTTCTTGTAGGTGGATAATTTTTTGAACTTCAAGTTCACTTTGATTTGTTCGAGGATGATAATGAGACATAGGGACTGCATTCCACAAAATTTCTTGTCTTTCCTTATCAGATTTTGTCTTATCTCCCCCTAATGCTGGAAAAACTGTCTCATCAAATTGGCAGTCAGCAAACCTTGCCTTAAATAAATCACCAGTCATGGGCTCCAAATATTTAATGATTGAGGGAGAATCAAATCCAACATATACCCCTAATCTTCTATGGGGTCCCATTTTTGTTCGTTGGGGAGGAGAGATCGGAACATAAACTGCACAACCAAAAACTCTTAAATGTGAGATATTTGGTTCTCTACCATTTACAAGTTGCATAGGGGAATATTGATGATAAGAAGTCGGTCTTAACCGAACTAAAGAAGCTGCGTGTAATATCGCATGTCCCCATGCAGAACTTGGTAAATTTGTTTTCATGAGTAAAGGTCTAGCAATCAGTTGTAGCCTCTTAATGAAAGATTCTGCTAGACCATTTTGAGTGTGCACATGAGCAACAGAATGTTCCACTTCAATCCCAATCGATATACAATAATCATTAAAACATTGGGATGAAAATTCCCCCGCATTGTCCAATCTAATTTTCTTTATATTGTGTTCAGGGAATTGTGCTCTCAATCGAATTATTTGAGCAAGTAGTCGCGCAAATGCAACGTTTCGAGTGGACAATAAACTGACATGCGACCATCGTGTTGAAGCATCAATAAGTACCATAAAGTACTGAAATGGTCCACTTGATGGGGTGATAGGTCCACATATATCTCCCTGAATACGTTCCAAAAAATTTGGACATTCAATTGCAACTTTTACTGGAGATGGTCTTGTTATTAATTTTCCTTGATAACAAGCAACACATGAAAAATCTTTAGTCAAAGGAACAATTTTGTTCTTGAGGGGATGTCCATTTGAATTTTCTATAATCCTTCGCATCATTGTTGAACCCGGATGACCTAAACGATTATGCCATATGATAAAATTCGTCGGGTCCTTTGATTTTTGGTTTATCACCATATTTGATTCAACTGGATATTTAAAGGTATAATTCAATCCAGATTTATATGAGGGGAGCTTTTCCATGAATTATTTCATCCCTGAAACAACTGATGTGATATATAAAAATTCTTCATCATTTTCATTTATTGTCTCAATGTGATAACCATTTTTACATATATCTTTGTAACTCAAAAGGTTTCTTTGTGATCTGGTGGAAAACATTGCATTATCGATGCTAAACTGTGTACCATTAGGTAACATTATATTTGCTCTTCCGGAGCCCTCAATAAGATCTGATGCACCAGATATAGTGTTAACATTAGCTTTAGCTAGAGTTAGATGCGAAAAGTATTTTTGATTTTTCAATATTGTGTGTGTTGTTGCACTATCCGCTAAGCAAAGTGATTCATCATCGCATGAAGAGAGGCTACTGGCCATATTTCTTCACAAAAATAAATAACACATTAATTAGAAATATAATTAACATTTCTTTTGATGATAAGATAAGCAACATATAAAGTTCAAACATAAAGTCTTATGGTCCAAACATAAATATTCATAGTTCAAACATAAATCTTGACAAGAAGACAAGAACTTATTATTTAATTAATATTGGCATCATCACCACCAAATTTGACCACTTCCATATTGCCATCTTCAAAAAAATCTGTTACTTCCATATGAGTAGAGCAGATTGGATTAATTTGATTTCCCCCTCCAAGGTGTGCTTCAAGGTGGGAAATGCCCAAAGGATCACTTTTTTCAGTAAAGTTAGTCTCTATACCCTTCAAAGAAGATTGATAAAGATCAACAAGGTGCTTGGAGGTACGACAGGCACGGCTCCAATGACCTTTCATTCCACAGCGATGACAAGTGCTTTCAACCCTTTTATCCATCATACTTGTTTACACTAATACACGCAAGCGTACGTGGTCACAAGTAATATAGATAGAAGTCAAGTTCGTTCCCACAGAGATCTGGTTATGGTTCTATTTAGTAAATATGCCTATGCAACAATGTATGGTTTTAATCCACTGCTAAGACAAATAACAATTTGAGGTTTTTAATTATCTAAATTAAACGAAGCTGCAAATTATTAAACTAAGAATTACTTAACTAATGAGAATTAAAATCTAATTACTTATGCAAGATAAACCATGGAATCCTAACTTCATTAAATACTTTGCTTAGATCTGACGCCTTTAATCACTATGTGCAATGGTTATGATATCTGATCGGACAACACGAAACAAGTATACGCTACTTCTCAGTATACGAATACCAAACTAAACATACATCCATAAAAGAGATAGAAGATGAATAGACACCGATTATGCTTAGACCCTGTATGTCTATAGAATTTGAAAACATAATGGTTGAAGAGCAAATTATCCATAAAGATCACACAGGGCAATATAAGTATTCTCATCTCATACTACGAATCATGTTGATAAACAATCATGAACCTATGCTAGCATGGCAAGTTCTAAATCTCAAGATCCACTTTCACTTCACAAGAGATTAACAAATTAGATGTTCATGACGCATCTATCAATTAAGCATAACCATACGAGGATATCAGATATACATCACACACAGATCTTTAAAGCATCAAGATACTAAGCTCCATAAATAAATCCATTAGAATCCCATGACAACGATTAGTTCAAAATTGAACCTCTCGTCATCATGGGATCAAGTGAAACCATGATATCAAACAAGATATGGAAGAAAGAAGCAATAATATTATTAAAACTAAGAGTTAAGAAAACAAATTTAGAATCCAGAATAACACAAAGGATGAAGTAGATCTAGATCCGTTGCTTGTCACGAGCGTTGAATCCTTCTCTCCTTTTCTCCCTTGCAGATCTAAGCTATATTATGTACAAGATATCTAATTGTCTAATTGTAATGCTAAGATGTGTTTCTATAGGCTCTAGATTTCTTGCCCAGCAAGAAATTACCTTCTATTACAATTAGAATTCGATTTAGGTACTAACAACTGCCCAAAATATAATTAGAATTAGAAAAAGGGCAAAATAGTAAATTCCCTGCTCCCATCAGTCTGCTTGTCGCGCAACCTGCGCCCACCACACGCAACTTGCGCGCGCGAATCCTGTCCTAAGTTGTAGAAAATCTCTCAGGCTTCGCGTGAGCTGTAAGATCGCTGAAAACGGACTTCTAGACTCCAGATATGGCCAAAACAGTGTAGACTGCGCAACCTTCCCGGAAAATCTGAATTTTAATAAATTAATCCTCCAAACACGATAGAAGCATCAACCATAATCGATATTCTTGTAAATCTGCACAACTAAGAAAAACACATCAAAACTACAATAAACTTGAGTCCAAGACAATCAATTTAAGCCGAATTGAAGCGATCCAAGTGGATATAAATCCACTTATCAATACTTCCCTTGGGCTTCTCCTCACTTTTTGTCCACTTCTGGTGGTGAGGTTTCTTAAAATTTGAGAATTTTTGGTGATCATGGCCTCGACCACGTCCAAAACCATGCCCACGTCCACGGGCTCGCCCACGTCCAAATCCACGTCCATGCCCACGCCCACGTCCAAAATGCTTATTTTGTCCATATTCATTACTAGTCACAACATTCGCTTCAGGGAATGGTGTTGAACCAGCTAGACGTGCTTGATGATTTTTCAGTAAGAGTTCATTGTTTTGCTCGGCAAGGAGCAAAATTGATATAAGTTCAGAATATTTGTGTATCCCCTTTCACGATATTGCTGCTGCAGGAGCATATTATTGGCATGGAAAGTGGAGTAGGTTTTTTCCAACATATCATTATCAAATATATTTTCACCACATAATTTCAATTGTGAAGTAATCCTAAACATTGCAGAATTATACTCGCTTACACTTTTAAAATCTTGTAAGCGCAAGTGTAACCAATCATAGCGAGCCTTAGGAAGTATGATATTTTTTTGGTGGTCATATCTTTCTTTCAAACTGTTCCAAAGGGTCAAGGGATCTTTTACAATTAAGTATTCAATTTTTAATCCCTCATCAAGATGGTGGCGGAGAAATATCATAGCCTTCGCCTTGTGTGACAGCCCCAGATCCGAGGTCAAAGATCCGGGCCATCATGGACCAATTTCCATTTAATAACACTTTATTCTTGGCAGTTGGAATATAAAATGCATAATAAACTCAAACAAATTTTTTTTTTTCACAAATGACCCCACACTAATATCATTACACACACCAGTCATAAGCTCAGGGAACAACATTCACAATATTTAAAGTTTAAAGTTAAGCAGTTATTACAAACCCAGAATCTTACTAAGTATGTTGCTGAATATTACTTCTACAGGAAATAATTCAACAACCAAAAGTTTATTACATCACTTACACACTTAATATACATAAGTCTACTAGTACCCAGGCGCAATCATCTACCTCGGGAATCAGTGCCAGCACTCTCTCAGAAGGTCGTCTTTCCCTTACCCTCTTGCGGGGTGTGGTACGGAGTATCGGCATGAGACCTAGCTGTATATACATAAATAGCAAGAGTGAGCTATAATAGCTCAGCAAGATTCCATTTTAAACCAGTATCAAGGTTAAAACATATATATATATATATATATATATATATATATATATATATATATATATATATATATATATATATATATATATATATATATAACGAAAAGCTCACTATAAAAATTAAGGAAAGAATTATAGAAAAGAAAGTTTCATTAAGACATCAAGTAATAACTTACTCTTACTTACTCCATATAATCCTTTCAATATGATCCTTTCATTATAACACTTCAATAAACTCTTTAATATATATCTCCATTTAATTCCTCAAGACAATATAATATTTCGATATAATCTCTCAATATAACCTCTCAATTTCCCTTATACACAGTTACACAAAAATAATATAATATCAGTTTCCCTTCTCAACAATATAATATCAGTTTCTCTTCAGAAGTAATATAATATCAGCTTCTCTTTTAAAACAATATAAAAATCAATAAATCATTTCAGTATAATATCTCAAGATAATATAACATTTGGATAAAATCTCTCATTATCATCTTTCCATTTCCTTTTTATGCAACAATTATATAAAACTAATATAAAATCAGTTTCTCTTCTAATCAGAAGAAATAATTCCACATTCTCATTCCTTTTTCGGTATTCCGTTCAGAAACCATTTATCATTTCTTTCTTTTAAAAACTGTGGGGATATCTTCTATCGCCTGATACGTTAGGACGATGATCAGTCGCCTAATCGTACCTGCTCTCTGTTTACTACCGGTAGAAGGAATGATCCCACCTGGTATATCATCCCTGGAGGAAGGCCACCTGCTAACATCCTCCTGGAGGAAGGCCACCTGCTAACATCCTCCCTTGGCATCTTCGTGCCGTAATAAAATAATGAATGCTGGACTGTGTCGCACACAGCCCGGACACAGCCTCTTACGCAAGTTTTATTGCAATCCCCTTTTTTGAAACAATTTATTCCATTCATAAAATATCATTCATATTCACCTTTCCATTCACATTTCTTTTCACAATTCTTTGCACGTCTATCATTTCCATTTCCATTTCTGTTCACACTTCCATTCACGTTTCCTTTCACATTTATCATCATATATCATAATACTCTAATTATGACTTAGACATCTCATCCATATTTAAAAAACTCAAATATACCTTTACATACATAAACTATTTCATCTATCTTTAAAGATTAAGTAATCATCAAATAATATTTATTAGTCATAGGTATTTAAAGATCATTATTATCATAATATTATAACTCATATAATTCTAGATAACAACTGATACCATTCTCTTCCATATGTCTTTCCACATAAAGTATATTCGCTCCATTCAGAGCCATCTCTATATCCATATTCATAATCATATCTATCTCTCTGTAATTCCCGTTTCACTGGGAAAACAATTCATTAACGATATATTAACAATAAGATCACACATGTATATTCCATGAAATCATTATACTATGAAGATATATAATTTCAAAGTAAGGATAAAGAAATCTTGCCTCGATCTCTGAATCCTGAAGATAGGGTACGTGGTTCTCCCGGAACTTCTATAAACACGAAAAGAATCACCGTTAGAATACTACGTCGCTTGCTCACTTCACTCTTATATGACAATACATTTGACACTTAATATATACTTGACGTATTACTAATACTCCAAAAGGTTCAAGAACTTAATCCATTTCTAAACTAACCAAAGTTTCAGTGTTTTACGTCATTTCTCTTAACAACCACACTTGACTGTAAAAATTCCCAGAAAATATAAATTTCGAATTTTAATGCAAGGTCAACTGCTAGGGACTCTCTGACCACCCTAATACACTATCCCAAAATTTCATAATATTTAAAAATGTCTAAGTATGGTAATTATAGCCTCAAAGTTGTTACAGTTACATTTTCTCGGTTCGCGAACGTCTTTCACTAAAACTGACTTATCTCCTAAACCGTTCATCAGTTTTTAACGTACTTTATATCAAAACGATCTATGAACTATGCTCTACCTTACCATGGTCACTTAGGGGTCTGGACAGTAAGGTACCGTGTGTGCACAGTTGCTAAAAACAGGGCAGTTTTCCGGTTTAACGAAAATCGGACATTATAACCGCTGTACTTTCATACTTTCCATATTTTAACCACTCCAAAACCATCATTCCATACTCAATCCAAACCCTACACCATGTGGACTACATTCCAGCCATGGTTACTAGTTCACAACACAAATCTCATATCAAATCCAACCATTCATAACACATATTCATCATAAACTTTACATTAACATCACTTAACTACTAACCAATTCATTTTCACCATAAATACAAAGAAGCAAGAATAGTTATACCTCCTTGAAGCTTTTAAGATCCTTAATAATCCTTGGGCACACCTTTAACAACCTTAGTATAGCTTGTATTAACTAAAGAAACCATAAAAACAAAGTTAAAAAATTCGAAGTTACTGTTCACTCAGCTGAAAGAATCGCAAAAACGAAGGTCTTACCTACGTTTTCTGGAGGAGGCTTCTAAATGAAAGTTTTAGAGCATCTCATGGGCTTTCCAAAAAGCTAAAGAACACTAAATTTGGCTGAGAAATGAAGTCTCTAGGTCCATTTTACCGATCTGTTGTTCCGCTGGGCAGAATAGATGATGAAGAGGATGGAAGAGATTTTTTTTTCCTTTCTTTTTGCTAATCTTATCTAATTATCCCACTAATTCTAGAGTCATGTATCTTACCTTGGAAGATTTCTCATTTAAAAGACTAATTTACCCTTAATATTTAGTTAATAAAATGTTACATCTTTCATGATTTTTCTACTAATTCCTTTATTTTTTTTTTCTTGTTTTTCTTAAGTAATTTGCTAATGATCTTGGTAATGGTAATGTGATATGCATCCTTGTTATATTTCAAATCTTGGTTGCTTTGTTCCCATTCTCGTCTAATTACAATTCGTTTCGACTACACCTCATTATCTCAGTGGTTTCTGAAATCATTTAAAAAGTCCAAATTCCCTTGGCATTTCCTCGACTTAGTAATCCCTTGGTTTAACCTAATTTCACTAATTCCTCAATATATAAATCTTTTCATAATCCTATGCTCCTTAGTATCCAACAAATAGAAGCTCGTTCGAACTTAAAATCCTCAAAAGTCCATTTTCAGGAATTTCTAAAATCCATCGTCATTTCGAGTCACTTATTTTCTTAGTACAACACTAATATGGTTTCTGTTTACTTATTTTCTATTTCCAATATAGAGTACCTACACACCATTTTCCTAATTTCCCAAAAATCACTATTCACTTAAACACTGTAGCCTTTCTAAAGTTAGGGTTATTACACATTGTCTTGTTCTGAGGACTTATTCCCTTCTTTTATGGTGTCACCAAGACCCATAGCGCTAAGATAAATTTCAGCATCTAATATCCATGTTAAATAATTCTTTCCAGTAACATCAAGTGCATTGAACTCGAGTTTCGTAAGATTTGACATTGTATAATACTTAATCTGAATGAAGCGTCAATAAGTGGTGCAGCTTGGAATAAATTAAGGTGGCTGTTGTCCTCCTCACTTCTATATATCGTGCTGATAACGTAGTAAAATAGAAGAAACTATATATAAGATATAGAGAGAATAGAGAGAGTTAGAGGGAAGAGACCATCTTTTATTCATGTGTCCAACAACCTTGCACAAGCCCTATATATAGGTCATAGAAAATAAGTTACAAAGGATTGAAAAGCCAAAGGTTGGTGAACTAAATGACTTACATTAATAATAGAAAGGTAGAAAGTCATCCAACTATTCATATTTCATAACAAAACTTAATTTGTACCCGTTACTACTCATCTAAAATTCGGTTAAAGCATAGGGCTCTTTTTGATAATTATATACTAGCCTATAATTTATGCGATACATGGAATTTTTATTTATTTATTATTTTATATTATTTTTCATATTTTCCTCTATTAATATTTGCTATAAATATTTCAAATAGAATTGATTTATATAATAATTAAATCTAATAATGTAGGTATTAAAATAATTAGGTGTTAAAATTTTGTTAAAATTTGTATTTTAGTAAAAAAAAAAATGTTTGTAAAATAAATACTAAAAATCATTATAGTAAATTTTATTTTATAAATTGCTTAAATAATTAAAATAAATAGGTTTTAAAGATGTGTTTAAATTTTATTTTGAGTGAAAGTAGCAACAATTAAGTAATAAAGTCCGAGTACCAAAAAGAAATACATTATCGATTGATCGACTTTCAAATTTTAATATTTCAATTTTTTAAAACAAACTAGCTTAAAACCCGTGCGATGCACGGACATTTTTTAATATTATATAACATTTTGCTAATTTTAATTGAAATTTTAAAGACATGAATTTTATAGGTTTAAAATTTTAAATAATGTGATTTGATTATATATATATATATGTGTGTGTGTGTGTGTGTGTGTGTGTGTTTTTGTGATATTTTAGAAAATGAGAGATTTTATTTTAAAAATTTATAAATGATGATATGTTTTAGTTGAAAAGGTAAACATTTAGTTATTATTTATTATAATATTATTATTTAAATAAAATTGTTCGTGATATTATTTCAAAATAATAGGTTTCTATCTAAAAAAATAAAAAAGGTAACGTATTTTAGCTGAAAAAAGGTAATTGGTTAATTATTACTAATTATAATATTATCGTTTAATTTAATTAAATAGAACTCGTTGTAGTATTTTGAGAAAGAGATATTTTAATTAGATAGAATGTAAAATATAATATGTTTTATGAAAATTGGAATTGATTGGTTACTGAAGAATAGAAAATATAACATATTTCACCTAAAATAGAAGATTGATTAAGTATTGGTACTTATAATATTATTTTATTCAATGAAAGGCATATGACTCAGCCTATTTGTAGTTAGAGGATCCTAATCAACTTAAACCAAATTGTAATAAGTAAATATACATATGAACTGTCACAGGAATCTCAAGAAGTATTATCTGTCAGAAGAAAGAAGAAAAGTCAATCTATAGTTTTGATGTCATACACTGGAAGACGATTCAGTTATCTGATCAAGCCCCAGTACAGCATTGAAGTTAATGGATTCATTTGAACAGTGACAGAGATTTTTCGAGTGATAGTTTGAAGATCAGTTACAGTACAAGAGAATTGAGAGAAGAAATAAACCACAACCTAAAGTCAAAAGTGAAGAAGCGTCATTGAAGTTAGTCGTTCATGAACCAGACAGTACATCGAACGTCAACACAAATCAGTGGTAATTCTTTACTACCTTTAGTGGTTTGTAAGAATTAAATTAATTATTTATTGATTTAATTAAATTCATTTATAATTGATATAAATTAATTTAGTTGATTTAATTAAATGAATTAATTCTGGTAGAATTAATTTATTTATTAAATTAATTATTGTATCAATTAAATATGAATTAGTTAAAACATTAACTAATTAATTGGATCAATAAGACTTAAAGAAAGAAAGTTGTTTAAGTCTTGGAAGGGATAAAACTCGGTAAGACTTAATTTAAGTCTTACTGACAGAAGCCTTTCCTGATTTAAGTCCTACCGACCTGATTTAAGTCTCACCGACCTGATTTAAGTCCTACCGACCTCTGCCAGCTGTTATAAGTCTTACCTAAATTCTGGTAAGTCTTACCGACACATTTTAGGTCTTAATGGAGGTTTGTGTAAGTCTTAATGAAGGAAAATCAAGTCTTGGAAGCTGTTTAAGTCATGCTGGAGCATTTAAATATCCTACAGAAAGCCAGCAAGACCTGTTGTTGATATAAAAGATCAGAACAGACCAGATTAAGTCATAACTGAGAAAACACAGCAGAAACATTTCATCAAGAACAGATTTCTCTCTCTCAAGAACACCAAAGCTTAAACAATTCCCAGAAATTCAAGTTCTTCATCTTTGTGATATTCTATCCGATAGAACTTGTTTATTTGTGATTCTTGTACTACTAGCGAATTAAGTTTCCTAGTTCTTATCTTGATTATTATTAACTAAATTAGAAAAGTTCATGTCGAATTTTCTAATTAGTTATTAACATCTTGATAAGTTGTTATACTGATTTTGTAACACCACATCAAGTTAATATACAGTTATATTCAACTTGAAAATTTGTGTTAAATATTTCCGCAGATAAATTTGTCTTTATCAAATTTAATTTAAAGGACAAATTTCGATAAAAAGGTAAAGATTGTATTCAACCCCCCCTTCTACAATCTTATCGGACCTAACATTTGGTATCAAAGCCGATTGATTGATACACAAATCATCGATCCCATTTTACTCGATTAAAAATCATCCCCGAATTTTTTTAACTCTCTTAAAAAAAATTCATCATGTCTTCTAAAGTCGGAACTGTGAAAATTCCCATATATGACAAAAACAGTTATGATATGTGGAAGAACAAAATGTTAATGTTCCTCGAGGTTGCAAATCCTAAATACATGAAAGTCTTATCAGAAGGACCAATAATACCTTTTGGAGTAATTCCTGAAGTTGTTACTGATGGAATAGTTATTACCCCTGTAAGGTATGTATACAAAGACTCTTCTGATTACACTCTTGCTGAAAGAGAGGAAGCTGCACTTGACATTAATTTGAGACTGATCTTAATAGACTCTCTAGACTCTGTAATGTACAGTCATGTGATTAACTGCAAAACTGCAAAGCAAATGTGGGAAACCATTGAAACTGTGAATGAAGGAACAGAGGAAGTTAGGGAGAATCGACTAGAAATTCTGACTTCTGAGTATGAACACTTTCGATCAGCATACAATGAAAGTATTCAAGATGTGTTTGAAAGATATAACAAACTTGTCAATAATTTACAGATGCATGGCAAGTACTACACTCAGAAAGAGATCAACAGAAAATTTCTACTGTCAATGCCTGTTCATCTAGAACATAGAATTACAGCTATCAGAGAGTCAAGGAATCTAAGTCAAATATCTGTAGAAAGACTCTTTGGTGTTTTAAAAACCTATGAACTGGAACAATCTCAACAAAAGGAGATTTATGGAAAAGGAAGAGTTGCTAATACTTCTACAGCTCTTATTGTTGAGAACAAACAGGAAGTTGAAGATAAGGTTATCCAACCTTGTAAAGTTGACAGTGGCAAGCTGGAAGTTGAAGTTGGTCAAACGAATGCTAGTCCAGATGAAGGAGACTTCTATTCGTTAGAAGAACTAGATCAGTTGGAAGATGAGTCCATGGCTTTATTGGTAAGGAAATTTAGCAACTTCAGATTCAGGAAGAATCCCAAGTTCAGGTACAAATCTAACTATAACAGGTTCCAGAGAGGAGGTTCTTCATCCTCAAGTAACAGAGGAGGTTACAAAACTGGAACAGTTGAAAGAAGTAAAATTAGATGCTACAACTGTAATGAACTTGGACATTTTGCTACTGAATGTCAGAAGCCAAAACAAAACCAAAGAAAAGACTTTGGATCTGAGAAGAAGAAGACAGGAAGAGCCTATGTGGCTGCTGGAAAGAGTTGGGATGATACAGACTCTGAAGATGAAGAGTATGGCAATTTTGCTCTGATGGCAAAATCTGATAACTCCAGTGGTACATCATCTGAGGTATCATGTACTGAAAGTCAATATATTTATCAACTTACTGATACACTGGGTAATGCTAATAGAGAGATTGAAAGGCTAAATTTGTTAAATACAGATCTTAGTAATCAATTATCAGAATTACATGATGTACAAAATTGCCATGTTATACAAAAATCAGAAATAAGTATGCTAAAAGAACTTGAGAGGTCTCTAGCAGAGATAGTGGTTCAACAACGTGAAACAATAGCTGAACTAGAAATAAGAGTCAGTGCTACTTCTAATTCATGTAAGATAGCTAAAGAGTTGTTTAACCAACAAGCTATTAATCAAACTATAGGAATTGGGTTTGATTATAATGAAGCTATTGGACGGAAAAGCATTAATACCCCTAATCGTGTGAGTGCTGTAGATAGGGGTATACCATCAGTGCTTAAGAGTGTTAGTAACCCACTCTTTAAGAAATCCATAGCAGAATCTTTGGATACAACATCTTTAATCATTAAGGAAGAGATGCGCATTGAGGATGTAGCTAATGGCGTAGTCTTAGAAAGTAATCAAGTTGTTAAAAATGATAAAGATAGAAAGACTGTGTTTGTAAAAGCAGAAAGAGTTGGTGAGTCTACTAGTTCATTGAAAACTAGTAGCAGAAGTAACAACATGAATAAATGCAACAACAAATCTACCATGCATGCTATTCCTGTTATTGATACTGCTCATAAGAAATGCGATGCTGTTAATTGCATGTCTTGTGCTTTTAATATAATGTCTGCTTACTTTAACGGTAATCATGCATGTGTTGATAAGAATGCTCCTAGACAGCAGATGAGCAGAAATAAACATGTTAGATCCAGGACTGTAACATCACCTAATTCTAAGATTAAGACTTCAAGTCTTTCTCAGGATTTGGTAAAGACATGGTTACCCAAGCTAAAACCAAAACAAGTTAAAACTGTTTACAGGGTTAAATGTCCAGTACCTGTAGAAAATGTTGTTAAGATAAAAAGTGTTGTTTTACCTGATAAAGGTCAATTCTTTAAGTACTCCGGACCCAATCAAATTTGGGTTCCGAAGAAAGTCTAACCAATTTGTCATTGCAGGGTTTGAAACAGGTTGATCGAGTCATGTGGATTCTGGACAGTGGATGTTCAAGGCATATGACCGGAGATAAAGCCCTGCTGACAAATGTGGTGGAGAAGGCCGGCCCAGTCGTTACCTTTGGAGATAACAGCAAAGGTAAAACTGATGGATATGGCAGATTAGAAGCTGGAAATGTTATCGTTGAAGATGTCTCTTTTGTGAACGGCCTTGAGCACAATTTGCTCAGTATTAGTCAATTCTGTGACAGAGGTTATGAAGTTCATTTCAACAAGAAGAATTGTCTAATATCACACAAGAGAAATGAAAGGCCACAGTTGACTGGAGTAAGAAAAGGAAACTTGTACATAGCCAATATGAATTCTGGAAGCACAGAAGAAATTAGATGTTTTTATTCAAAGGCATCCACTGATGAAAGTTGGTTATGGCACAAGAAACTTTCTCACCTTAACTTCAAAACAATGAACTCTCTAGTGAAAAGAGAGTTGGTGAGAGGTTTACCTTCGATTGAATTTACTCAGGAAGGTCTATGTGATGCTTGTCAAAAAGGGAAGTTAAAAAGGGCAACTCACAAGAGCACTAACATATCATCAATAACTGAACCATTACAACTTCTCCATATGGATTTGTTTGGTCCAGTTAGTGTGATGTCTATGTCAAGGAAAAGATATGCTCTAGTGATTGTTGATGATTTCTCAAAATTCACATGGGTACTATTTCTGAACTCAAAAGATGAAACTCCACAACTGGTAGTTGATCACATTAAGTTAATTGAGCTGGATTCTAATCGTCCAGTAAGAGCTATAAGGTCAGACAACGGAACTGAATTCAAGAATGCAGTTCTGAATGACTTTTGCATTGAAAAGGGTATAACTAGACAGTACTCGGCTCCCAGAACTCCTCAGCAAAATGGGGTAGTTGAAAGAAAGAATAGAACCTTGATTGAAGCTGCACGTACAATGCTAAGTGAGTCAAGGCTTCCATTGAGCTTTTGGGCTGAAGCTGTCAACACTGCATGCTATACCCAGAATCGAACACTTATCAATAAAGACTTAATGAAGACACCTTATGAAGCTCTACATGACAAGAAACCAACTCTCAAGTACTTCCATGTATTTGGGACAAAATGCTTTGTGCTGAAAGAAGGAGATGATCAAGGTGGTAAATTTGAAGAAAAAGCACATGAAGCAATATTTATTGGTTATACTAGAAGAGCCTACAAGGTGTATCTTATTGATCAACAGAAAACTTTGGAAAGTGTCAATGTTACATTTGATGACACAAAACTCCCAAATATCCAAAATGAAGATCCATCTGAAAAGCTTAAGTTTGATGATATGTCAGACTCAGATTCAGATGATGACAATCAACCTGACGTTGTTGCTGATAATAATAATCCAAATGTTGGTGGTAATGATCAAGGTGATGCTGGTGAAAACAATGATAATTTTCAAGACACCACTGATACTCTTGAACCATCAACAAGTCAAACTGGCAACAACTCAGGGGGAGATAATGAAGGGTCAACAAGTCATATTCAACATCATACTGAAGAACAAGGCGAATCGTCAAGATCAATTCTTCCCAGACAAACTGTTTGGAATAGAGCTCATCCTTTTGAGCTGATTCTTGGTGATCCAGATGTTGGTGTGAAAACAAGAAGAGCTTATCAGAATCAATGTAATTATTCTGGGTTTCTGTCTGTCATGGAACCTAAGAAAGTAGAAGAAGCTCTATCTGATCCTGATTGGGTGATTGCTATGCAAGATGAACTCAATCAATTTAAGCAACTAGAAGTATGGAAGCTGGTACCCAGACCTAAAGATAGAAAAGTAGTGGACACAAGATGGGTATTCAGAAACAAACTAGATGAAGATGGCACTGTGATAAGAAACAAAGCAAGACTGGTAGCTAAAGGTTATTCTCAAGCTGAAGGCATTGATTATGACGAGACCTATGCTCCAGTGGCAAGACTTGAGGCCATCAGAATATTCTTGGCATATGCATCCTATTCAAAATTCAAAGTTTATCAAATGGATGTCAAGAGTGCCTTTCTGAATGGTAAGCTAGATGAAGAAGTGTATGTAGAACAGCCTCCTGGTTTTGAAGATCAAGATCATTTGGACTATGTCTACTTTCTTTATAAAGCTATCTATGGTCTTAAGCAAGCCCCAAGAAAATGGTATGACACTCTTTGTGAATTTCTATTAGAAAATGGTTTTATAAGAGGTGTCATAGACAAAACGCTCTTCACTAAAAGACATAAGAATGATATAATACTAGTCCAAGTTTATGTGGATGATATTATATTTGGGTCTACTAATGAGCTTCTGTGCAAGAAGTTTTCTAAGTTAATGCAGGGTAGGTTTGAAATGAGCATGATGGGAGAACTGAAATTCTTTCTTGGATTACAAATAAGTCAGAGACAAGATGGAATATTTATTTGTCAATCTAAGTACATCAAGGAGCTCCTCAAGAAATATCACATGGAGGAGTGCTCATCAGCAAAGACACCATCAACTATAGCTGTCAAAATATGTTTATGTGAAAGTTCTGCCAAGGTAGATATCACAGGCTATAGAGGTATGATTGGTTCATTGCTTTACCTAACTGCTAGTAGACCAGATATAATGTTTGCCACATGCTTGTGTGCAAGGTTCCAAGTGAACCCTAAAGAAATCCATCTCACTGCTGTTAAAAGAATCTTAAGATATCTAAAGGGTACGCCTAATTTAGGCATCTGGTACCCTAATGAATCTGGTTTTACTTTAATTGGATATACAGATTCTGACTATGCAGGAAGTGTTGTAGACAGGAAAAGTACATCTGGGAGTTGTCAATACCTAGGTGGAAGGTTGGTATCCTGGTTCAGTAAGAAACAGCAAACAGTTTCCAACTCTACAGCCGAAGCTGAATATATAGCTGCTGGAAGCTGTTGTGCTCAGATCTTATGGATAAGGAATCAATTAATGGACTATGGCATTGTATTGGAAAATATTCCTATTTTATGTGATAATACAAGTGCCATAGCAATCGCAAGCAATCCTGTGCAGCACGCAAGGACAAAGCACATTGACATAAGGTATCATTTTATAAGAGAGCATGTAATGAATGGTACAGTGGAACTACTATTTGTAGGATCTGGAGATCAAACTGCAGATATTTTTACTAAGTCGCTTAATGAATCCTCATTCACTAGAATTGTTAGTGAATTGGGTATGTTAAACAGTCCTAGTAATTAATATCTGAAGTTTGATCTTTAATAATTTTACAAGTGATTTTTCTGTGAATATTTGTTGTTTGAGATCACTTGTATAATTATTTTACCATCTGATTTTCTTATTTGTTTAGTTATTTTTCACTCTGTTTATTCATATTATTTAATACTTTATACTTCTGTATTTTTAGAATAATTGTAGATATTTATTTCTATTTTAGTAATTAATTTATCATATGTTTTGTAATGTTTGTCCTGTTAATATTGCTTTGTTTTCGTTAATAGGTTAGCATATGGTATGTATAATTATTTTTATTATTTGTTTGATTTTATATAATATTTTTATTATTTTTAATAAGTTAATTGTATATTTTATAGTGTTTTTAATGTTTATTTAAAGTTAATATGACATAAAAATAGTAAAAACAGTCAATATGACTTAATTTAAAATCGGTATGACTTAAACAGGTTAAGTCTTACCGAGATTTTAAATCTAAGTCATATTCGCAGGATAGTTTAAATTAAGTATTATTCACCTGTTTCGACTTAGACTTCGACTTAGGTTAAGTCTTACTGAGTCTATCTAGAATTTCGACTTAGACTTCGACTTAGGTTAAGTCTTAATGTGTCTATCTCGAACTTCGACTTAGGTTAAGTCTTAATGAGTCTATCTCGAACTTCGACTTAGGTTAAGTCTTACTGAGTTTTGTAAGGTTAAGTCATATTCATGAGTTTTTAACTTAAGTCTTAGCGAGTTTTTTAGTTTAGTCTTATTCAATTTAAGTCTTGTCAGTCTTTTTAGTTAAGTCTTTTTAGTTTTAAATTTAAGCCTTATTCGGAGTTTTAAGTCTTGTTTATATTAAGTCTTAATTTAATCTTAGTTTTTATTAAGTCATTATAGAATATTTTTTATTTAAGTCATATTCGAATATATATACATATTAGTTATGTATTAATACAGTTAAGTCCTATTCAGTTTTAGTTATCTTTTTAAGTCTTATTAGACAGTTTGTATATATAGATGTGTTTAGTCATAATTTCATTTTTAAGTCTTTCTCAAGTTAAGTCTTAGAAAACTCTCTCAGATACATACAATACATACACGAACTCTGTCGAACCTCTGCCCGATTTTCGACTGATTTCTCTCAACCAAATCACGAATTAACCACATATTTGATCTCCTTGCTTGATTATCTTCATTTTGAGTGGTTAAAATCGACTTTTGGTTCAGTTTTTAAGAATTTTTATTTTCGAAAAACGATTTCAAGATCTGTTTTTCTGGAAATCTGAGCTTGATTCTTGCAAAACTAAAAATACATGTGTGTTTGTGTGTATACAAGGATTGTTGTGTGAATTTTTCAGAATTTTTGAAGAACTTTTAATTATTTCGAATTTTTAATTAATTATTAATTCGAAAAATTAATTTTTAAATTAAAAATTTGTAAAATCTGAAATTTTCAAGGAAATTAAATCTTGATTAAAATGGCTGATCGATTTGAAATTATTAAACATAATTTAATTGGTTATTTTGATCCAGAAAAATGTTCAGTTGAACGTTTTCGACCGTGGATTCGGTTTTTAAATGAAAATTCACTGGTTCGCAATGCTTTGAGATTGGATGCTCCTTTGAAAATTGAACCTTTGCGAATCATGTGTACTACTGCTGTCATTTCTAATGATAACAGATCTTTTATCTTCTCTGTAGGAGATAATCAGTACACAGTGAATGAAAATACAATAAATACGGTCTTAAATTTTCCAACTGATAATTTCGAAGAATTACCATCAGATCAAGAAATGATAAATTTTTTAAATGGTGTATTCTATCAAGACAGTCCTGATCAAACTGTCTTGATCAGGACTGTCTGGAATAAAAAGAACTTTGTTCAGGAATGGGATTATCTGTTTGACACACTAGGTAGAGTCTTTGCCAACACTACAAAAGGGAACTTCGGGGTATTACCATCATTCCTGCAGCATATTGGATATGCAGTTGCACACAACCGAAGGATTAATATTGGCAGACTACTGTGTGTTCCGATGGTTAGAAGAATCATTAATGCAAAGAAGAATTTTGATAATGGACATAAAGTTTCATGTTATTATCCAAGATTCTTCTCATTGATTTTTAATCATCTTGTGGAACTAGAAAACCAAGCCCAATTTCTGAATGGAGAATCACTGGCGTCAGGTAAACCTACTACCAGATTGTTCACTGAGTACAGCAACAAGCCAAAATTCACAAACATACCTGTAGTTGTCACCCAATACATGTCAAACTATATACAACTACCTGTTATTGAACCTGTACCAGAACCTGAACAACCAGAACTAAACCCTGAACCACCAGTGGAAAACATATTTGTTGATAATGAAAATCAAGGCAATCAACAAGTTGAACCTGCTCAGCAAATTGTTCCTCAGCCAGCTGCTCTTGCTGTTGAACATCCAGTGCAAGAAACTGCATCTGTCCCTGAACCTGAATTGGATCAACCCATCTTATCAGAGACTGTTGCGGAATCAGCTGACCAGGTATTGCCTTCTGTTCCTCAAACTACTACTGCTTCTCAATCTGTTTCTGGAACCCAAGTGGTTGGTAGGTCTGACCAAGGGGTTGTAGTACCACAACCTCTAACCAAGGTCGTAGAGCCAAACACTCAACCACCAAAACTCATATCTTTTCACTCCAGAAAGAAATTGCAAGTAAAAAGAAGTCGAATCAGTAGTGGCAGTATGAGTGAACCCACAGCTCTGCCTCTAGAAAAGAAAAGTAGAACTCAAACTGAGGTAACTGTAAGCCCGTCTGTATCCTCCCAACAGGATATGGAAATTGATATGGCCGTTACACAGTTACTAGAATCATCTTCTCAACAGGATGATTCTATTGAAATTCACCATAGGGCCGTGGCACCTTGTAGTGAGTCAAGCACACCTCCTCTATTACTCACAATGGGGGAAGACATACCTTTAAATGAGTCTCAGGACACACTGCAAGGAGAGCACGTAGAAAATGTGACAGTGCCTACCATAGTTACGGTAGAAGAGTCTTCACAGGCTTTAGAGGGAAATCTTGGTTCTCAGCCAACTTTAATAGAACCATCATCTCCCCTCCCAGGACAAACACTCCTGGCTCCCACAAGGGATTTTCCACTCGCAGTTTCGACTGGAGAAGGTGGAAGGCAACTTGATCAATCTACTACTGAAGCAATTCAGTCAACAATTTCAAATGTTCAAGTAGATTTGATTAAGGACAGGGATTTGTGAACTCCCATTGCACCACCACTGACCTTCCCAGAGGAGGCTAGGGTGATTTTACATGCAGGTACAAATCTGGAAGCAGCTAAGGAATCTGAGAGGAGTGATGTAAGAAATACCATAAAATTGAGTGAAACACATGCACTTCAGGTGAGTGGATCTCAAAGTGAACGTCAGGTGAGCGCACACACTGACACATATACTCTCTCATTATTAGAAAAGATAAATGCTTTAGAGAAAGAACTTGCAGTCAGCAAGGCTGAAACAGAAATTCTTAGAGCACAAGTGGGTGAGCGATCTTCTACATCCACCTCTGTCAACAGTCAGCTTGCTGTAATGAAGAAGGACATAAACTACTTAAAGACATCATTCACCAAGAAGATAGAATCTCTCGAACTCACTCATGAAAAGGCACTTGATGACTCTGAAGATATTACTGTTGCTCAAGACATGTTAATTTCTGAGATTTCCTTGAAAGTTGATAATCTACAGTCAGAGGTACAGCACAATCAAGAATCTACTGATTCTCGTCTGGACCAGATCGAAAAGCAGAATGCACACCAGGCTAAAGGGTTAAGACATTTGTTTAATCTTGTAAGTCAAAGTCGCAAACCTACAAATGAAGAAATTGAATTCTTTACAAGTAAGGGTGGTGATGATGATGAACAGGATCCTGAAGCTGGGGCATCTGATAAGTCTGTAGAGGATTCCTCAACTAAGGGGGAGAAATCAAAGGGGTCACAAGATAAAACTACTAAGGAAAGAGAGAGAGGAGAAGGAAAATCTGGTAAATCTAACCAAGGTGAAGATAAGAGAAAGAAAGTAGTTGATGAAACTGAAGAACATATTCAAGACAAGAACACAGGTTATTATTACACGGGTGAACCGGATAACTTCGATATTTTTGCTGATCTTGAATTCCCTGATCAAGGTGAAGAACTTCCTGAACCTGATCTTAGTCACTGGGAAGATGAAGGACCAGTGATATCCGAATTTGAAGCTCAACAAGCTGCGAAAGAATCTGAAGAATTATTTGCTCAAAGGGAAGCTAATTTGCAACTAAGAGAAGAAAAACTTCAAAAATCTTTAGAGCAAATTGCACGAAATGAAGAACTTCAGAAAGCTGAACAGCAAGCATTACAACGACTACATGCTATAAATGTTGAGAAGAGAAAAACATACATCAGACTAAAGAGCGGTGACAAATGGGAACGTGCTCAAAGAGCAATTGATTCACCTCAGAGTTCTGATTATGAAGATCGTCGTCTTGGACAAATTCTCGAAGAATTCAAACTGGCAAATCCAATTCACGAAATGTATATAAAGGCCTTACAGGTAGAAGTCATCAGGATAACTACTGCATTTGAACCCAAATCTGATGAGCTAGTAATATTTGTAGATTGTCATAAAGTTGGAACATTCAGAGTATCTATTCAGTTCTTTTATGACAGATCACTGACAGAGATATGGGTACTTAGGCCTAAGGTAAGAACATCTTCTGAGCTAGGTGTATTGTTACATGAAAAGTTCAAAGAATTTGCTGAAAGAGCTGGACCAGAAGTGATTAAGGAACCTCCACAAGTAAAATTTCTTAAGGGAGAGGTACTTCACACAATCAATCTTCAGACAGATGAGCTATACGAACATCATGCAAAGCACTTGGTATATGCTGAATATGCTCTCAGAAATCATGGATACTTGACTGAAGAAAAGGTAATAGCTGCAGATCACATTCGTTCCTATGCACAAACGAACATAAAAGATTACAAGAAATTTCAAGGTGAACTTAGAAAGAAGCTTGGAATTCCTTTAGTCTTACCTCAAGGATTGTCGTCTAGAAGAGAACGTCTTGTTGATTCTGATCTACATATGAAACTTCAAGTCACAGATGAGCCAGAAGAAGGAGAATTCAGAAGGGAAGACAATTGAAGATAAAGAATTGCTCTACATGTTATATCTTTAGAGCTTAGATAAATCTTGATAGGAATTTATATCATATGATCAGTCTAGAGGATCATCTATCTTGTATTTATCTTTCATGTTTGAATCTGGCAAATGTTAAATATAAACCAGAACTTTTTTCATATTTACTTAGTATTTAAAGTTTTATCTTTCATTTGGTTAAGTTGGATTAGTTGAGGTATCCTCTAGGAATTTGCTTGTTATTATCTAACAAACAAATAGGGGGAGATTGAAAGGCATATGACTCAGCCTATTTGTAGTTAGAGGATCCTAATCAACTTAAACCAAATTGTAATAAGTAAATATACATATGAACTGTCACAGGAATCTCAAGAAGTATTATCTGTCAGAGGAAAGAAGAAAAGTCAATCTATAGTTTTGATGTCATACACTGGAAGACGATTCAGTTATCTGATCAAGCCCCAGTACAGCATTGAAGTTAATGGATTCATTTGAACAGTGACAGAGATTTTTCGAGTGATAGTTTGAAGATCAGTTACAGTACAAGAGAATTAAGAGAAGAAATAAACCACAACCTAAAGTCAAAAGTGAAGAAGCGTCATTGAAGTTAGTCGTTCATGAACCAGACAGTACATCGAACGTCAACACAAATCAGTGGTAATTCTTTACTACCTTTAATGGTTTGTAAGAATTAAATTAATTATTTATTGATTTAATTAAATTCATTTATAATTGATATAAATTAATTTAGTTGATTTAATTAAATGAATTAATTCTGGTAGAATTAATTTATTTATTAAATTAATTATTGTATCAATTAAATATGAATTAGTTAAAACATTAACTAATTAATTGGATCAATAAGACTTAAAGAAAGAAAGTTGTTTAAGTCTTGGAAGGGATAAAACTCGGTAAGACTTAATTTAAGTCTTACTGACAGAAGCCTTTCCTGATTTAAGTCCTACCGACCTGATTTAAGTCCTACCGACCTCTGCCAGCTGTTATAAGTCTTACCTAAATTCTGGTAAGTCTTACCGACACATTTTAGGTCTTAATGGAGGTTTGTGTAAGTCTTAATGAAGGAAAATCAAGTCTTGGAAGCTGTTTAAGTCATGCTGGAGCATTTAAATATCCTACAGAAAGCCAGCAAGACCTGTTGTTGATATAAAAGATCAGAACAGACCAGATTAAGTCATAACTGAGAAAACACAGCAGAAACATTTCATCAAGAACAGATTTCTCTCTCTCAAGAACACCAAAGCTTAAACAATTCCCAGAAATTCAAGTTCTTCATCTTTGTGATATTCTATCCGATAGAACTTGTTTATTTGTGATTCTTGTACTACTAGCGAATTAAGTTTCCTAGTTCTTATCTTGATTATTATTAACTAAATTAGAAAAGTTCATGTCGAATTTTCTAATTAGTTATTAACATCTTGATAAGTTGTTATACTGATTTTGTAACACCACATCAAGTTAATATACAGTTATATTCAACTTGAAAATTTGTGTTAAATATTTCCGCAGATAAATTTGTCTTTATCAAATTTAATTTAAAGGACAAATTTCGATAAAAAGGTAAAGATTGTATTCAACCCCCCTTCTACAATCTTATCGGACCTAACATTCAATTAAGTAGAATTATGGATCAAAAAAGAAGTTACAACAAATAAGGGAGGGAATAAAGTGCAAGTGTCAAATATAAGTACCGATTTTCTTTAAAATTATATGATTTTTTTCTTTAATTTGAGTTAAATTTTTTAAGACATGAATTTTGTGTTTTTAAATTTTTAAATGATATGATTTGATAATGATTATATAAATGTTGCCCGTGATATTTCTAGAAAATGGGGAATTTTGTTAGAAAATATAGAAAAGATGATACGTTTTAGGTAAAAAAAGGTACTCCATTAATTATTAGTAATTAAATATAAAGAAAATTTATTTGTTATTAAATAGGGATTTTAGTTAGATATTACCTTTTATAAACACCTAAAAACATCAATCGTATCATATCTTCCAATCATTAATATTTCTTTCGAATTATAACACGTTACCTTTTTGATATAAAACTAATCTCAATCATTAATATATACCCGAAAATATCATCCATACTTTTCAATTATTAATACTATTATATAAACCTATCACTAACAAAATAAAATAGAAATCCGTATACTACGGTGTAATAGAAATCCGTATACTACGAATAATGACCATTAAATTTTTAGTAAAAAATTAGAATTGTTAGATCTAATGATTAAATATATTAATTATATGATTAAATTTATTTACTAAAATTTCAAGGTTTGAAAATCCGTATACTACAAATAATGACCTTTAGATTTTTAGTAAAAAATTAGAATAGTTAGATCTAATGATTAAATATATTATATGATTAAATGAATTACTAAAATTTCAAGGTTCGAATTCTATCAACGACATATTTATTTTAAAATTTTATAATATAAGTTTTAAACCATACATATCATTAATTAAATTTATATTAAATTATTAAAATTAAAATTAAAATATTGTAAATAATAATTATATAAAAATATAATTATAACATAAAATAAAATTTATTACATAGAAATTCTTGTATCGCACGGGTTATAAGTTAATTACTATTAATTATGTTATGTTGTTATTTATTTTAGGTATTTTAATAGTATAGATATTGTACATATTTTTCTTTATAATGAAGGGTAAATAAGTATATTCACGAAGTACCAAAAAACATGTGCCAAAACTTTTAATGTTTCAGTTTTTATATAATAGTATAGAATAAATAAGGTAACGTGTTTTAATTCCAAAGTAAATATTAATGATTAGAAGATATAAGATATGATACGTTATTTTTAGGTGTTTATAAAAGGTAATATCTTCAACTAAAAGTAATATGAAAAAGGCAATATATTAATTACTATTAACTATATTATGTTAATATTTATTTTAGGTGTTTTAATAGTATAGATATCGTAAATATTTTTCTTTATAATGAAGGGTAAATAAGTAAATTCACGAAGTACCAAAAAATATGTACCAAAATTTTTAATGTTTCGGCTTTTATATAATAGTACAGATTATACATATATGTATATATGATACAATTGATACAATTTGAATCCTATGATGATTAAGTTTTTGTAAATTAAAGTATTTATATAAATAATAATTAAAATAAATTTATTTGTAGATATTTCAAATATTTTGGTACATGGACTCAACTCAATGTGTAGATATTATTAGATTACTTTAACATTATTTATTTTACGCTTATTTTATTTTTAAAATTGATTCTTTTAGGAAATTGTTAAAATCTTCTTGGTAATGTGCTAGTCAAGGAATCACATTAACTAATTAATGGCCAATATAATATATATTATTATGTAAATATTTTTTTAAATTTTTAGTTTATTTAATTTTAATTTGTTCTTTATACTTGGACTCCTTCTTGACATCTCAAATCTTAATGAGAATGGAACTCGTAGTCGTAGTCGTAGTCGTGTAGTACTCCATGTATATATATTATTAGAGAAAAATGTTTCTACAGTTAACTTTAGGAGAATTTCCTAAAGTTAATCTTTAAAAACATTTGAGTGTTACCTTTTATTTATATGGGCCCCGCAGGGGCATTAAAGATGTGTATTTTTATTTAGGAAACTATAAGATATGTCATTATTTCAGTGGTTAACTGTAGAAAATTCTCCTATAGTTAACTATAGGATCATTAAGCCCATATTATTATATTACTTAATATATTTTTTATTTTAAATTAGTTTTTTTTAATAAAGTGTTAAGATTATTTTGGGAAGTGTTAACCAACCAAATATACCTATGTTTGCTTATAATAATATAATAATATAGATTAAAGTATTTTTATAAATAATAATTAAATAATTTTATTTGTATGTTTCAATTATGAATCCTTGTGAATGGAACTCGTAGTCGTAATGTGTATATATTATTATATTACTTAATATTTTTTAATTGATTTTTTAGGAAAGTGCAAGAATTATTTTGGGAAGGTGTTAATTAACCAAATATATCTATGTTTGATTATAATAGTATAGTATAGATAGATTTAAATATTATATATATTTATTATATTATATTAATTTTTAATATTTTTAGTGTCTTGATATTTACCATGAAACTATATTTGGTCTAACTCTAACTAAATAATTGATATTAAATTGTAAAATATAGTAGTTTAAATGAAATCAAAACAACAATTTATTATTTATATTTACGAAATCAGATTAAAAAATTATTTAATTTCAACTTTAAAAATAAAGCAGATAATTTGTTTTTAAATCATAATTACGTTATAGACAACTCTTGAAGCATTTTTTAGTTTTTCTTCGATGATCCGGATGAAAAACAGGAGGAAGGGTATATGATCACGAGCCACAACCCACAAGGTATATTAGCTTCCAATAGATCCGTGAACCATTTACCTTAAAAAAAGGCCCAGTAGACGAGGGGGAAAATGAAATTAGGGTGAAGCATACAAAATACAGTAGTGAAAAAATAGTTAAACGGGCGCAAATGCAAACCCAGCCCACTGTGAGGTTAAATCCAATTAGGCATCGGCATTTCACCTAGTCGATTGCGATTCCATTCCGTGTCGTTTTAATCGGGGATTTTGAAAAAACTAGTTGATAAAGCCGCGCTTCGCGGCGGCGTTACAATTTTTATTTTTAAAAAAATTCAATACATTTACGTTATATTAAAATATTAATATTAAATTTTAATAATTAAATAATCTTCTCTAATGAATCATTTTCTTGTTAAATACTATTCTTTCGATTGAGCCGCTCTCTCGTTAAAATCGAAATCCCAACTTTTTAATGTATATTATAAACACTTATATAATATTTTTTATTCATAAAATCGAACCGTAAAATTAAAAAAAAAAATTATGACTACAGTATCAAATTCTAATAGCTAATACAATCTTTTCTAGCGAGTCGTCTTCTCGTTAAATACGTTTCGAGCCGCTCTTATTTGAAACCGAAATTCTAACTTCACTATATAAAGAGAGTAAATTCCAATTTTTATATTCTTTAAACTTTCTAATATTTATGGAGTTTTAAAAGATGAAAATACATCTTTTATTTTCTGTATATTATAGATATTCTTGTATTTATTTACAGTTTCCGCATGGGAATGTCTTTCTGTTATGTTAACATATCAAAAAAAATTAAAATACGAAGACTTTTCGTTACAGGAATAATATTACATTTATGGATATATTTTTGTAATGCAAGTATAATTAACTTGTACAAAAAAGTTAAAATAAAAGATTTCTAGGAAAAAAGATGTATAGTTTTAAAAAATCGTATAAAATGTCTCCACCCTCCTCGTATTATACTTCCAATAAAATATTTTATTTTATGTATTAATTATATATTTAAACATCTTTTATACGGTTTTATCTAAAGAACCGCTTTCTTGTTAAACACGGTTATTACTATTGATTCGCTCTCTCGTTAAGACCAAAAACCTAACTTTTACATATATTACTTGTATGATAATGTTTATCCATAAAAATTAAATCCTAAAAATAAAATAAAATTTATAACATCATATGATATTTTAATAGCTAGTACGTTCTTTTATAGTAAGCCGTCTTCCCGTTAAACACGTTTCGAGCCGCTCTCGTTTGGGATTGAAATTCTAACTTCATTACATATTATTGATAATACTTATCTTACACAACAATTTTTTTCCTTAAAATCAAAACCTAAAAATAGAGTGAATTCCAATTTATACTTTCTCTAGATTTTCTAAAATTTTTGGAGTTTAGAAAATGAAAACACATCTTATTTTCTCTTTATATTATAGATACTCCTGTATTTATTTAGGATTCTTGCATGAGATTGTTCTTTTACTCATTGTTCTTTTATTATGTTAACGCATCAATTCTTTTCTTTTTAAATACGGTGACTTTTTTCATGACAATAGTATTGGATTTATGAATAAATTTTCCTAATATTAGTATAATTAACTTATATAAAAAATATATAATTTTAGAAGATCGTACTTTCTATAAAATATTTAATTATATGTCTACTCTATATATTCAAACACCTATTCTAGTTCTAGTAGAACTTTTATTTATATATTTTTTTCTATAAATTCGAACTCTTATTCTCTATAAATTTGAATTCCTATTCTACTTCCAATAGAACTTTTAATTGTATGCCTTATAAATACTTATTATATTTCCAATAAAACTTCTAATCATATGTCTTTCCTATAAATTCGAAATCTTCTCCTTTATAAATTCGAACACCTATTCAACTTCTAATATGCTAATTGATATTTTTATATTTATTAGTGTTTAAAATTCTAGAAAATTAAAAAAATCGATTGAGACGATATTAGAGCGCCACCTAAACTTTTGCTATCCTCCTTTATATATATATATATATATATATATATATATATATATATATATATATATATATTGATTTCAAGTTCGGAACAGGGTTTCTTTCAAAAAAAATAAAAAAAATTTGAACAAGGTAAAAGGAATCGAATATTAGTATACAAAAAATTTAGAGATCGAGTAAGGGTCGAAATTTACATATTTAAAAGAATAACATATTTTTAAATGTATATTTATTAAATTAATATGAATAAATATGACTTATTATGCATTATTACAATTTATTTTTTTAAATCTATTTAACTAATTCAAAATTTTCACTTAAGTATTCTGACAATTTATTTTTCATTGAAGTATAATACATTTGAACCTCGTTGAAGTAATAATCGATAAAGTAATAACCTCGCTATAGTAATATTTTTTACAGGTCCCAACATAATAGAGACGGTGTATTTTTACTCTCGATAAGGTAATAAACTTGATAAAGTAATATTTTTTCCCGATCCCAAGTATATTACTTTAAAGAGGTTTAACTGTATAGTAATATGATTTCAAAGACGATTCTTGAAAGTTTGACGAGTCAAGTTATTAAAGATGGAACACGAAGGATGATGATATTATCGTACAATGGACAAAGGTGCGCCAATATAATGTCACAATAGTTACAGAGATATAATCTGGGAGTATAGGGTTAGAAAAATATAATCTGGGATTATAATATGGGCGTATGGGAGTATATAGTTAGATAAACATAAACTGGCGCACCTGTAAACCCAGTCCATCGTAAGATTTGGGTCCAATTAGGCATCAGCAATTCACCTAGTCAATTGCGATTCCATCCCGTGTCATTTTAATCGGGGATTTTGAAGATCGAATATTAGTATACAAAAAATTTAGAGATCTGAGTCAGGGTCGGAATTTACATATTTAAAAGAATAATATATTAGTATTTACAAATTAACATTAAAATTTTATAGGAGGCGAGTTACCTGAGATCATCCTTAAACCCATTTTACTCATTTTTAAATGTATATTTATTAAATTAATATGAATAAATATGACTTATTATGACTTATTATAATTTATTTTTTATAAATCTATTTAACTAATTCAAAATTTTCATTTAAGTATCCTGACAATTTCTTTTTCATTTAAGTAAAGTATAGTTTTATAACCTTACCCTACAATAGCTTGATTCGGATTTAGTATACGTATGCAGCTATAGTAATATATATGGTATCAAAATCGAATCTCGAAAATCTGATGCATCAAATTGTCAGAAATGGCTAACGAAGTTTGGTGATATTATCGCACACAATGAATAGATGTGCGTCGATAGGAACCGGAAGTCAACCAGTATTTATATCACAATAGCTAGAGAGGTATAATTTAGACGTATGAGAAGTACTGCTACTAAATGTACAATAAATCATGATCTTTTGAAGTCCTCTAATTTTAGTTTGTTTTAGATTCAGAATTAGAATTTGATCCGATTTTCGGAAAAGTCTCAAAATTTGATCCGAATATTAGATAAATAATTTAACAATAATATTATTTTTTAATTTGTATTATGAATAAAAGTTGTTTGAATTGATATTCAAATAAGATATTAAATTTAAAATATATCATATAATTTTATTAAAAGATTCATTATAGAACATATAAAATTTTATTTAAATTTTTTTTATTTTACGGGAGAATCTCCATTTCTCGTTTAAAACGGGAATCGAGTGAAAAATAATCTCTACTTGGATTCGGAATTTAAAGGATAAATAACATTTCTCCATCAGTAAATGATCCAATACCCATTCTTAAATCAAATCCATATAAATAGGTACTTATGACATATGACATCTTTATTATTTCGCTCAATCCATAATTATGTTAAGATTAATTTTATATTTAAATAAAATTTTATACATTTTATCTAAATATTGTTCAACATCATTATTATTCCTCTCAATTCATAACTATTTGTTAAGATTAGTTTTATATCCAAATATGACTAGAGTGGACTAGTAGGATTCGAACCTAGATGAAGTTCTGACCATCTATTAGAGAACAAAGAACGTACGCGTCGTGGATTGATATGAACATAATCACCCTTTGTGATTCTGATCATTTCTAGATCTCTTGGTAAAAATAGTAAATGTTAAAGTTTTCTAATGTTAAAAGTTATAATTCTAGATTTTTTAAATATGTAAAAATCTAATATAGTCTCATCTTATGGTGAGTCTTTGAACGTCTCATCTTATGGTGAGTTATTTTTAAGTTTTTTCATTGTATTCATCTTAGTGATGATGAAGGAGGAGGCGTATGCCAATTTGTCTTTGAATGGTGATGATGAAGAGGGATTAATTCTGGAAGATATATCGGAAAATGGTACGGTGGATGGATTGGAAAGATGTCTGGTGGGACGGTTTTTACCGAATAGAAAGGTGAATTTCATGGCAATGCAAGACATGCTATCGTCGATTTGGAGACCGGTCAAGGGCGTGTTTATGGAGCCAACTGATCAAATGAATATGTTTTTGTTTAAATTTTTCCACGACAGGGATATGCAAAGGGTTCTAGAAGACGGACCATGGACGTTCAACCAACATGTTCTGCTACTTAAAAAGTTCAATGCGGACGAACAGTTGAAGGATATTAAGTTATCGGAGTTGTTTATGTGGATCCAAATTTATGATGTTCCAGTGGGATTCAAATCAGAGGTGGTTCTAAAATCAGTAGGCAATTATGTGGGGAAATTCATGGAATCAGACTCAAGGAATTTTAAGGGGATGTTCAGGAATTATTTAAGAATCAGAGTAGCGATTGATATTAATCGTCCTTTGAAGAGTCAAATGCGGATCAAGAAACCAGGTGGGGAATGGTTGTGGATAAAATTTAAATATGAACGTCTCCCATCGTTCTGTTTTTATTGTGGTAAGATAGGCCATACAGAGAAATTTTGCGAGGAGTTGTTTGATTGCACTCAAGGCCAGGAGATACGAAAGTATGATAGTTCTATCCGTGCACCATTAAGGAGTCAAGGCCAAAGTAAGGAAAATCAGTGGATACGGGGAGCAGGTGGGGAAGTGTTAGCTCAGAATACGGTGAAAGAGAAGGAGAAAGATGAAACAACAATGGAGGATCGCAGAATTGTTAGGAGCGAAAATTACGCTGAGGAGGAAGGTAATCCCAGGAAATCAGGAATTTCTGATATGCAGGGCAAGAAAAGTGGAGGGGATCAGATACAGGAGGTTATTCCTTGGGAGCCAAAAAATTTGGAACTTTTAAATGACAAGCGGGAAAATGATTTGGTGAATATTAAGGCTGGTGGGCCAGGTATTGATGGGCTTTCTATCACAATTCCTAAAAGGTGTAGACTTGAAGACCCAAATGAAGATGGCTGGTCGAGGAACAAAGCACAGAAGACACATAAATGACAGATAATGTTAAGATGAGTATGTCGGATCCAAAAAACTTGATTATGACGGGTACTGTTATGCAGTCCCGCCCATCATTATGAATATCTTGAGTTGGAACTGCCGAGGGGTGGGCCTCCCTTGGAATATTCAGTTCCTAGCTGACGTGGTTCGTCAAGAAAATCTCATGATAATTTTTCTGTGTGAAACATTAGCAAGGAAGTCTAAGATGGAGTGGGTACAGTTGAAGTTAGGGTACCAAGGGTTGTTTGTTGTTGAAGCCGTAGGTAGGAGTGGTGGTCTAGCGTTACTGTGGAAAGATAGTGAGCAGGTGGAAATGGTAGGTTTCTCCCAAAATCACATTGATGCGAAGGTAAATATGGAGAATGGAGAGGTATGGAGGTTAACTGGTCTTTATGGTGAACCTAACAGGGCTTTGAGGAGACGTACGTGGGATTTACTTCGTAACCTAGCCAGGGACTCAAATCTACCTTGGTGCGTTATAGGAGATGTCAACAATGTGGTGGATGCAAGTGACAAGGTGGGGGGTTCTCAATACCCAAGCAACTTGATAGAAGGATTTAATGAAGCATTACAGGGAGCGGGGCTTATGGATATGGATTTAGTTGGTCACCAATATACATGGGAAAGAGGAAGAGACACGGACAAAATGATGGAGGTTCGGTTGGACAGGGCCATGAAAAATCAAGAGTGGTTAAACATGTTTCCTATGGCGAAGCTGTATAACCTTGAAGGGTCGTCTAGTGACCATAGCCCTATATTATTAGTTCCACAGATTAGTCCATGCTTAAATACTCAGTTTCGTTTTAAGTTTGAAAATGCGTGGATGACAGAACCCATGTGTCAAAATAATTGTTAGAGATGGTTGGGCCAGTGAGGGAGATCGTAATATTTTGCAGAAAGTAAAGATGTGCAGCCAGAATTTAGCAACATGGGGGAAGGAAATAACGGGGAATTTCAGTGGTAGAATCAAGGCATGTAAAGCAGAAATGAAAAAGTATAGAGGAGGGAGAGATGACATGGCAATGAAAAAATTCAGAGAAGCGAAAACAGAGCTTACAAAAGTTCTAATCAAAGGGAAATTTTTTGGCGATAGAGATCTAAGCAATTGTGGTTGCAAGCTGGAGATTGTAATAGTAAGTATTTCCATAATTTTGCTTCTAACAGGAGGAGAAATAATCAATTCAATAAACTCAAGAACGAAGAAGGTCATTGGTTGGAGTGGGAAAAAGGGCTTGCCGAGTTGATATCTGGACATTTTTCAAACTTGTTTTCAGCCACAGAGGTAGATTGGCAGGAGGTGTTAAGCTATATCCCGAGCACTATTACGAGAGATCAAAATGACATGCTGCTACAGTCGATTACGAGGGAGGAAGTTAAACGAGCTCTCTTTCAAATGAATCCGGACAAGGCACCTGGCCCGGACGGAATGACACCGGGTTTCTACCAGAAGTATTGGCATATTGTGGGTGGCGATGTAGTAACACTAGTGAGTAATTTTTTCAATAATGGTAGGATATCGGAGGATTTAAATAGAACAAATGTTGTCCTGATTCCCAAGAAAAAATGTCCAGTAGTGGTTGGGGATCTAAGACCAATCTCGCTATGCAATGTCTTAGTAAAAATTGTGACTAAGGTGATTGCAAACAGGCTCAAAGGGGTACTGGATCATGTAATCTCAGGAAATCAGAGTGCATTCTTGTCTGGTCGGCTAATCTCTGATAATGTGATGGTGGCTTACGAGGTGATGCACACGCTAAAAAGGAAGAGAAGGGGGAAGGATGCTTATATGGCCTTAAAGCTGGACATGAGTAAGGCGTATGACAGGATTGAGTGGAGTTATCTAAAGGCAATCCTTATTAAGATGGGATTTGATGAATGGTGGGTTCATTTGATACTACAATGTGTCACAACAGTTTCATACAACATTGTGCATGCTCGAAGAGAAATTGGACCAATATTGCCAAGTCGAGGGCTTCGTCAAGGAGACCCACTATCTCCTTACTTATTCATTCTTTGTGCAGAAGGGTTATCAACAATGCTTAATAATTTTGAAAGAAGGAAATTGATACAGGGAGTTAAGGTGTGCAAAAAGGCTCCTAGCATCACGCATATGCTTTTTGCTGATGACTCGTATTTATACTGTAAGGCTGGAGAAGATGAAGCTCAGCGAATGCTAAACATTCTGGCTTTGTTCGAAAGAGCTTCAGGACAAAAAGTCAACCGATCAAAATCATCTATTTTCTTTAGTACGAACACAGACTTGGAAAGAAGACAACAGGTGTGTGAATTGCTTCAAATGGAGGAGGCAGGGGAAAACTATAAATATTTAGGTCTGCCAAATATGATGCAGCGAAGCAAGACAGCGACACTGGGATTCTTAAAGGATCAAGTGAGAAGAAGAGCTTTAAATTGGGATGGGAAAGTGATCTCAAAGGGAGGAAAAGAAGTCTTAGTCAAGGCAGTATTACAGGCGTTGCCAACATATGCGATGAGTGTATTTATGTTGCCTTTAGAAATCATCAGGGATTTTGAATTTTGGTGGAACACGAAGAAGACAGATAGCAAAAGTATTCACTGGATGAGTTGGGCTCGTTTAAGCTTACATAAATCACGTGGTGGGATGGGATTTAGAGACTTTAAAGATTTTAATACGGCTATGTTAGGGAAGCAAGGATGGCATTTCATTACTAATCCCAATAGTTTGGTAAGCAAAGTGTATAAGGCACGGTATTTTCCTGATTGCAGTTTCTTGGAGGCTGAGATTGGAAACAATCCTAGTT
The DNA here is from genome assembly GCA_036435485.1 of Saposhnikovia divaricata. Lineage (NCBI taxonomy): Eukaryota > Viridiplantae > Streptophyta > Magnoliopsida > Apiales > Apiaceae > Saposhnikovia > Saposhnikovia divaricata. Next base: position 120,299,048 of record CM071599.1, on the reverse strand, counting down.
TTATCTGGAGGAGCATTTGGGAAGAAAGGCACGTGATTTCTGCGGGCATGAGATGGAAAATTGGGTCAGGCAACTCAGTGAATATCATTGGGAAACCATGGCTTCTAGATGATAATAATCCGTTCATAACTTCATGTGCTCAGGGGCTGGAGAATAGGAAGGTTAGTGATCTAATGGCATTGGACTACAGAGGTTGGGACGAGGAAATTCTGAGGGATATGTTTAATACACGTGATCAGCAGTGTATTAGAGGCATAACTCTGTCTGTGAATAATGACGAGGATACGGTATACTGGAGCAAAGAGACATCGGGCCAATACTCAGTTCGAAGTGCATATAGATTGTTGCAGCAACAAAAAAACTTGTGGAGGCAGGATGATCAAAGGACCACATGGAGGAAGACTTGGAGAATAAAAGCACCGTCGAAGGTTTTAAATTTTATATGGAGAGCTCTGTCAAACTGTCTGCCTACGTTGGTAAGTTTAAGGCATAAAAATGTTATGGTTAATCCTATTTGCCAGATGTGTAGGTTAGAGGAGGAAACAGTTGAGCATATTCTGGTTAAATGTGACCTTGCTAAACAATGCTGGCAGCGAATTCTTCCTCAAATTCAGGACAACATTGACATCTATATTTTTCAATGGTGGGAAAAAGTTCTGGAAGAGTGTGATAATGAGAAACGAGCTGAAGTAGTGACAATTTGCTGGTCGTTGTGGAAAGCCAGGAACGAGCTTATTTGGAACAGAAAATACACTCGGTTGAATGTTGTAATTGCGAATGCCAAGCAATATCTTCTACAATGGAGATTAGCCCAGAAGCAAGAAACGCAACCTCGTTACTCCTTTTTTGTCGAAGGAGATGGGTTGAAAAACTGGGTAGCACCACAGACTGACTTCATGAAGGTATCGGTGGACGCAGCAACTTTTTCTGAGTATAACGCGTATGGATTGGGGATGATAGCGAGGGATGACAAGGGAGAGGTTATTCAAGCAAGATCGTTGTGTAGTTTTGGTATGGTTCCAGGTCATTTAGCTGAAGCAGTGGCTATAAAGGAGGCACTAAGTTGGATCCAGGAAAATGGTTGGAGCAAAGTTGTGGTGGAGTCGGACTGTCTTACAGCGGTTCAAGCAATCAGAAGTAAGGTGCCTATGAAGTCACCTTATGGACATGTTATCCAAAGCTGTCGAAGAATGTTGGGGGAATTAAACAGTGTCACTGTTTTTTGTTGAACGATCTGCTAATATGGCAGCACATGAGCTAGCTCGTATGTCATATTCTTTTCCAGATCGAATTTTCGATGGGATGTCTGTTCCTATTGGAGTCAAGAATGTACCGAGAAGTGATTTATTGCCTTAAATAAAATTATTGTTTGTCAAAAAAAAAGAACGTACGCGTCGTAAGTTAACATTATTTAAATTTAATTTTAATCGAATGAAGCACATTATAAATTTGAATATATTTGTTACATTATTTTTAATGACATTATTTTTTATATTTATTAAATAATATTATATATGCATATATCAAAAATATTACTACTGAATAGCATTTTCTTTTGTCTTTTTCTAACAATACAATAATTCTAAATAGAACTTATTTTTCTAAACATCAATTCCAAATAAAACTTATTTTCTAGTTATGTATAAATATAGATGTACAGAAGATTTATAAAAAATTAACAACTTAAATGTAAGAGAAAAAGGCAATTTGGCTGGCCATCTTTTTTGTTTTTGGCACTTGGATGGCTGAGAATAATTTTTGCCATTATGACTGGCTGTAATAAAATTTTTAAGCACTTGAGGGACTTCCGTCAAAACGCTAGTAACGTCGTCTAAACATCAGGGGTAAATGTGACTTTTCAGCATTGGGTTTACCTTATATAATTTTCCTCTCAATCTATATCTACTAATCCCTAAATTTCCCCCCAAATCCATTATTTCAATTGGCCGCGCAGGGTGAGAGAAAAGGGAGGAGAGGTCGATGAAGAAAGCGGATGAAGATGGCTGGGGTTGGGATGTTGTAGAGGAACAGAGGAGGAGCTGTGGGTGTTGGAAGTGAGGTGGAAATAAGGTGCTGGAAGGGTGGTGATTGAAGGCAGGAGAAGAGGGAGCAGCTGAGGCGATGGAGTGAACGGATGGTAACGAAGGCGAAAGAGCAGGGGATGTGAGGGCGAAGTTGTGGGTGGGGCACGAACAGAGGAGGAATGAGCGGTTAATGGTTGGAGAAAGGAGGCGAGGGAGAGGTTGGAGATAGGCGAGGACGGTGGGAATTATTGCAGCACGGTGGGTGGACTGTTGTAAGGTGAATGGGGAGGCTGGTGGTGTAGAGATGTGAGGGGAGACAGAGGTACGAGAAGGTGTTGCGTGGAGGTAACGGAAGTAGAGATGGAGTGAAGATGTGATGGGCGCAGCGGGTGGAAATGAGTGGTGCGAGGTTGAATTTGTGGTGTGGTGGCGGAAATGGTGAAGAGGATGGGGTAAAAATAGGGGGAGAGATGAAGAGAGGGGAGAGGTAGGGGCGATGCAGTAGAGAAGAAGGAATGGAGAGGAGAGGCTGGGCGAATTTGATGGAAGGAGAAGAAGTCGTGGGTTGCAGCTGAAGGGAGACGACGAAGGGATCGGTGGCAGGAGTTGTTGTAGCAGGTGGTGTTGGGGGCTATTGGTTTGAAATGGTGAAAAACGGTGAAGGAATGAGGTAAGATGGTTGTTGTTGAGGGGAGGAGGTGGTAGTAGAGAGAATGACAGTGGTTTGTGCAAGTGTGAAGGTGTGGAGGGAATTGGTTGAAGACGGTGGACTGGTGGACTGTTGTGGTGAAGTGAAGTAGAAGGAGAGGGGGTCGAAGGAGGGCAGCTAAAGCTGATTGTTGGAACATGAATTACCGGAAATACCCCTGTCAATTTCAAGTTTTAGGGTTATATCCTAACGGCGCTTGACGGAAGCCCCTCAAGTGCTTAAAATTTTATTACAGCCAGACATAATGTCAAAAATTATTCTCAGCCATCCAAGTGCCAAAAACAAAAAAGATAGCCAGCTAAATTGCCTTTTTCTCTAAATGTAATATTTATAGAGAAAACTGAGCATGAGGACAACCTCAGGAATCTCCCCTAAGGTTATAACAAATATGTACTTATAAAGTAAGGGACCCTGTAGGAACATTTTTGTAAATTTTTATCTGTGATTTACATAAAAACTCCTAAATTTGTATTAGAAATGTTTTAATACCCTAAGGTCATTCTGAGGCACATGAAACCCATATTTATATGGGTATGGGTTGAGAGTAATTGCGTAAGAGCAAGTCCAACAATGTCCTAGTTGATGCCCTATAAATATAATAAAATATAGTGTCCTACTGATTTAAGTCATGATTTTTGTGTATCAATTCCAACAATATGCCTTATACTTGTGTCTTATAAATTAAAATAATAATATATTTGAATTAGAATTGGAGGGAAGGAAAAAAAGAGAGGAGAGAGAAGTGTAGAAAAAGAGGGAAGTTAATTTTTTATTGTTAAAAATGATTTAGGACAAGTATAGATATGCCTTAAAAGTAGGACATGAGATGGATGTCCTAGTGTTTTAAGACACCACTGGGACATTGTTAGAGCACAAAAAGTGACTAAATGTCCTAAATATTGATTAAGGACAATAATTAGAATGGTGTTAGACTTGCTCTAACTCAGCGGCAAAGCTATCCACTCTATATTGATAAATATTGAACGGACTAATAAGTATCCTTGGACTTAATAAAAATATAAAGAAATATTTTTGGGCAAAATTGCTACAAAAGTTAACAATTGGAAAAAAAAAAATAAAAAAAATCTGAAAGCTAACGCAAAGATATATAAATAGAGTGCATGCTCTGAATAGATCACTCTTCATTCTCCTCATATTTTATTTCACTCCCCCATCCCCCTCAAATCTCCATACTTTGAGGCGTTTGTGATCTCCATTCAAAACTAACTCCCGTAAGTAAACAATTTCTTCTGTCACTCTCCCCACAATGTTGATCAATATGTAGAACAATTCCCATTTTTAATTTCAATAGAAGTTTCATTTTTTTTTTTTTATATTAATCTTGTTTAAAAAGATTTAATTTGGACATATTGTTATCCGGGTCATCAAGATTTGTAGGAAAGTTACAAACTTTTTGAGATTGATGGATTTCTTTAATAGATGGGTACTAATTTGTTGGCTCATTGTTCCATTTGTTGATGGATTTTATCTTCCTGGTAGTTATCCTCATAATTACAATGTAGGTGATCAGCTGTCTGTAAAAGTGAATTCTTTAACATCTATAGATACCGAGATTCCGTATCAGTATTATAGTCTGCCCTTTTGTAAGCCCTTGGAAGGTGTTAAGGATAGTGCTGAGAATCTCGGTGAGCTGCTTATGGGAGACAGAATTGAGACTTCCCCTTATAGATTTAAGATGTACACGAATGAAACCGAGATCTTTTTGTGCAAATCTAGTCCGTTGTCAGGGGATCATTTTAAGATATTGAAGGAGAGGATTGATGAAATGTATCAGGTTAATTTGAATCTTGATAACCTTCCTGCGATTCGTTATATGACCAAGGATAACTTTATTTTACGATGGACTGGTTATCCTGTTGGAATTAAGATTCAAGATACGTATTTTCTGTTTAATCATTTGAAGTTTAAGGTCTTGGTCCATAAGTATGAGGAGACACATGTGGCTGGTGTTATAGGGACGGCAGATGGGGCTGAGTTGATTACCACTAATGAAAAAAGTGAAGGACGTCCTCGTGGTTACATGGTTGTTGGATTTGAAGTCATTCCATGCAGCTTTCAGCATGATGTGAAATTGATAGATAACTTAAAAATGTACGATAAGTATTCTGCCCCTATTAGATGCGACCCAAATACAGTGTCAATGCCTTTAAAAGAAGGCGAGCCAGTTTCTTTTAGTTATGAAGTCATCTTTGTGGAAAGTGATATTAAATGGCCTTCAAGATGGGATGCATATTTGAAGATGGAGGGTGCCAAGGTACATTGGTTCTCGATACTCAATTCGTTGATGGTGATCACTTTTCTTGCGGGAATAGTTCTTGTAATATTTTTGAGGACCATTCGTAGAGACTTGGCAAGGTACGAGGAGCTTGACAAGGAGGCTCAAGCACAGATGAATGAAGAGTTATCCGGGTGGAAGCTTGTGGTTGGAGATGTTTTCCGTGCTCCAGATAATGCAGAGTTTCTTTGTGTCATGGTTGCAGATGGGTTTAGGATATTGGGAATGGCAGTTACAACAATCTTCTTTGCGGCCCTTGGTTTTATGTCCCCAGCTTCTCGTGGAGCTCTGCTTACAGGAATGCTCATGTTCTACATGTTTTTTGGTGTTCTTGCTGGTTATGTTGCTGTCTGGCTCTCACGTACAATTTCATGTGACAGTTGCGGATGGTATTCTGTTTCATGGAAAGTAGCTTGCTTTTTTCCTGGGGTTTCTTTTCTTATACTAACCACACTGAATTCCCTTTTGTGGGGAAGTCACAGTACAGGGGCAATACCAATTACCACATTTATAGTCCTGTTTTTACTTTGGTTTTGCATATCAGTACCTCTTACCCTTTTAGGTGGACGGCTTGGAACCACGGCTACACGTCTTGAATACCCAGTCCGTACCAATCAAATTCCTCGTGAAATTCCAACTCCAAGATTTCCTTCATGGGCATTGGTTCTTGGAGCAGGGACACTCCCTTTTGGAACACTTTTCATCGAGCTCTTCTTTATTATGTCTAGCATTTGGCTTGGCCGGGTTTACTATGTCTTTGGGTTTCTCTTTGTGGTTGTAATACTCTTGGTGGTGGTGTGTGCTGAAGTGTCTTTGGTACTTACTTACATGAACCTTTGTGTGGAAGATTGGAGATGGTGGTGGAAGTCATTCTTTGCATCTGGTTCTGTTGCACTCTACATATTCCTATACTCCATTAACTATCTGATTTTTGATCTTAAGAGCCTTAGTGGACCCGTCTCAGCTTTTCTCTATTTGGGTTATTCACTCTTCATGGTCATCGCAATTTTGCTTGCAACAGGTGCCATTGGATTCTTAACTTCATTCCTGTTTGTGCATCGCCTCTTTTCTTCAGTAAAGATAGACTGACGCTCAACTCATTTACCCTACAATCTGCGGTAATATCAGTTGAACCGTGATCCTGATTTTTACCTTGCATGTTTTGCTAATACATATTCAATATATGCGGTGCTATTCGGGTGCCTATTAATAATTTAGTGATCCATAAAAAATATTTTTGGATGTTTTCAGATTAGATTGTTGATTAATGATACGCATTGGCACGGTCAAGAGTTTGCAAAGATTGAAACTTATTTCTCAGTATGGAAAGAGGTTATATACTCATGATTGCACATTTTAAGTTTTAAAGGTGCTTGTTTGCTGGTGACTTGGATATTTTTGCAACATATATCCATACTCATTATTAAGTCAAAATGAATATCAGGGGGAGGTAACTATTGCTGATTTATTTGTGGCCGATTTCTAACCATGCGTTTTTTAATCTGTTACCATTTTTCCTTTTGTATGGAGCCAGCAAGGTTGATTAATTACCCGAGGTCCACCAGCAGACAGGCTCTCTCTTAGTAACATACCAAAAGTGAACTTAGAGCATGACAATTACTTGTCTATGGCTTAAGAATTGAACATGTGCTTGTTTTTATTTCATGTTTCATTTGTGTTCTGTTAGTTGGAATGAAATAAAAGTGTGAATGAAGAAATAAACATGATCACGGTAGCTAGATTAAGTGAAAAAAAATCGAAATCACAAGAATGGAGAGAAAATATAACAATGGATATAGAAAACAAATCAACAATTAAAGAAACTGCTAACTTCGCTTATTCATCCTTTTTACATAACATCAGAGGAAATATCCGCAAGTAGTTCAACTGCACTGAAGAACTTCTCATTGTCTCCATAAAGTAGTAGTAATGTAGCTCCAATTATGAAATGGAGTGTCTTGTATGTATCGGTCTTTTGTTACATGCGATGATGATATTTATTTCATCGCAAGCACAGACTACACATCCTCATTACCAACTTTCTTCCAACTTTCAACTGAATATTTCACATGCAGACCAAATGCAATAGCCACTAAAATAGCGATAATTATGTTTATCACTTCCTTTCGGATATTCAACTTTGTAGCAAAGTACCCAGAATATGTTTTCTGTTTCTGATCACCATTTCCTTTCATCTCTCTAGTTTCTGCTGTTTTTTTAGTTTGCTTTACACTGGAAATCTTATCTGCGACACTCTTGGCATCATTATCACCTTTTCCATTTGTCTCTCGAGTTTCTTCTGTTTTTTCGGTTTGCTTTACATTGGAAATCTTATCTGTAACACTCTTGGCATGATAATTATCCACAACATCCTGAGAAATGTTCCCCATTTCACTAAGCTTTTTGACATTTTCTTTTGGTGTTTCTTTTCTTTCCACATTTGTATTGTCAGCTTGTTTTTGATCCACTACATCTTTAACTTTCTGTGTATCTTCATTATTATCTACGTGCTTGTAAGGTTCAGAAGCTTTAGTACTGGTTGGCTTTTCGTGATCTTGTTCCTGTGTTAGATCTTCTTGATTGCGTGTTGTTTTTTTTTTATCTTGTGTCTCCACAGACGCTATCAGTTTTGGCTGTGTGATGTAGAGTATAGAATCTTCAAACTTGGCAGTAATTTTGCCAATGTCACAATTTGAAGAAATTGGAATTGTCTTCTGAAAGCGCCGCCAAGTATTTTCTCCAATAGGGTGTTCTCCACTAACCACCAGGTTTCTGGTTTTAGTTAGCTGAACTCTAAGTTGCTCTTTCTTATAACCTATAAAAATATAATCATGCCTTAAACTATGAACACAAGCCAGTTGAATAACTTCAAATGTGAATTTTGCAATCCTGAGCACACAAATTTAATGTTGTATATGCATGAAGACTTAAAATAAACACTGGGTGCATCTGCTTATCAATTAAAAAACCTGGTGGCTGATTTCAGTTTTAAGCTCTGTAATTCCAGCAACGCAAAGGTAATAATGTTCAGAAATTTCCAAGATGCGAATAATTAACATTTGTTAAATATTCAGGAAGGAGCTTACCAGGTAGGTAGACTAGTAGGGTGTCGCATTCAGGCTCCTCTACAAGCTCTGTTGGGGGGACAAAATCCTGGTAAACTTTAGTTGCCATTGCTCTCTGCATTGCCTCCATTTTGATTAGAGTTTTCCGGTGTTGGAAAAGCTGTAACTCGTAGTTATTGGCGATCAAATGACCCTTTGCGATCAACTCTGACAAATTTTAAAACAGTGGTGTCTCTACTTTGATGGTTTATGATCTTTATTATATATATATAAGGGATGATTTATTCGGATACCAAAATCATGTTCTTGCAATTCTACTTTCTTTCATATCACATATACCTTTGTTTTCCTTGCTGTTAGCTATACTTCACTGCCTCCCTTTGCTTTTTAATATAAATTTCTAATTAAGTATGCTTGTTCTGTATGCAAAGTAAATTGTTCTTTGTTTTAAGCTTACTTATTCTTTCAAAGAGCAAATGGTTTTCTTGTTCCTTCTAGTATGTTTGCTTGCCTTTCTTCTGCATTTTATTTACCTTTTCACATTTTCTATTTTGCTAGCCAGGGAGATTCTGTAATATTATCCGAAATCCAGCCATATCAGTCTTTCTATAACATACACATATTTGTTACCACATGCATACGGTCATGTTTCACTACAAACAAATTTTACATAATTCCGAAATTCGGTAAATCTATACTTCGTCAGTCCGAATCGGTTTCGTCAATTTTATCCATCTTCCAAAATGTTGCAAACATTTAACCTCGTCATTGATAAAATATTCTCAATATGTATATAGAGAAATTATATGGACAAAAAAAAAATTTAAAAAAGTTGGGAGTTGCACGGGAGGGGAGGAACAAACCCCGCGAGGCATTTTTCAGATGCCGGCAGGGCCACCTAACAACCCAGACCCGAGGGGCTAATTATACACTACCCTGTGGCTTACTACACACTAATTGCATTGGCATTTGTTTTTAGGGTAAATCCCAGGTAAACCCCTCACTAAATTTTATCATAATAATCCCATTAACGAGAAAGGTTTAGGGTTTAATAAACAATGTGTAGGGCCACAGACCCCACAACTCCCAAGTTGTGAAAAGATTCCATGTCTCAACTATATTAACACCAAATATTGGTTAAACTAATTGATGTGGGAACCTCCCTTTTCAACCATTTGGAAAGACTGTTCATTATTGTTCTAATTTTTGGTTAATGTTAACTTGTAGACAACTGATTTTTGGTTAATCTTGTAAATAATTGTGTTAGAATTAATCAAATTAAACATATTTATTAGAGATAGTTGGTCACTAACATGTTATATAGATCGATAAATTATTTAGTGACGTGATTTTCATAATTTTATGAGCTAGTCTCTATTTTAGTAGTATCTCATAATTTTCAGGTCAATATTGATTTTGTTAAACATATTTTTTTTTGACGAACAAATTTCAGTATTTTAATGAATATATTAAAAAGCACAGCAACATAACAAACTCAAACATAACTAAATAAAAACATAATAAAACACTCCAAAAGAAAAAATACACAAATATCCAAAAAATAATGAATTTTATTGAAAGTAATTGGTGGTAAGAAGGGTTTGACAGCATCATCAGATGATGAATGACGTGTGTGAAAAAGAGAAAGATGAACGGTCGACTCTCGTCTATAATTTTTTACTGTAACAGCATAATTTAAGTTAACGTTGTTGGAACTGGCATTTTGTTAAACATATTTTTTTTTTTTTGCAATAACATTTTTTTAAACATATTTAATTGGGTGCACTGGGCAAAACTTTTATTCGGGGATGGACACTTTCGGTTTAGAAAACAAAATTAAGTTAAAATGCAACTAAAATATACAAAAATGATATTATGAAAAATAACTCTATCATTGTTATTCCATTATATGATCAAAAACATTTATTTCCGAATATTTACTAACATTTTCAACGAGATCATACATGAACATAATTTCACTCTCTCGAATTTTAATATTAGCAAAAAATCTAAAAATTGAAAATAATTCCAATGGACAAAACCATTAGTATCAATTGTTTTTTCAACGTAAAATATTTGCTTTCCAATAAAAATTATTAATACGATATATATTAACATATATCAATATGACCACATCAAACTTATCTTTACGATTATTGTTAACGCGATCTCAAAAGTAACATCTTAAAAGTAGTTATGGTGAATTTCATAAATAATAATAAAAGTTAATTGATAAATAAGCTTCCCAATTTATTACCGAGCTTTTCTCATAAATATCCTTGTCTAGGAATGTTTTTGCAAAACTATTTTTAATTTTTCTTTTTGTAAAAATACCATCTTATTTGAAAAGAGATTGATGTTCATGAGGGTGAACTCAAGGTTCTGCATGAGGTTAAAAGATTTTTAATACAAATTTAAGGATATTTAAGTAAATTATTGAGAAAAATTTAATATTTACAAAAATGCTCTTGTGGGACCATTTATTTTATAGGCACTTTGTGTTTTAATCTCAGGACCCAGGTCCATTTTTCTCATTTGAAAAAATACCATCTTATTTGTAACTAAAAGTTGAATTTGCATATGTGGTTGCGCAATATGTTGCATTCAGTTATATATGTGGTTGCATATGCAACCTCGAATGCAACTGAAAATTAAAAGTTGAATTTTAATTTTTTTTCCTAACTTTCAGTTATATATAAAGGATGCGCAGTAACAAAAAATGGAAATTCAATTTTCGATTTTCAGTTTCATTCAGTTGCGTATGCAATTCAATGCAACTGAAAACTGGAAGTTAAGTTTCCATTTTTTTGATGATGCGTAACCCTTTATATACAACTGAAAGTTGAGCAAAAATGAAAATTTAACATCCAATTTTCAGTTGCATAGATTACATTGCATATGCAACCTCCATATTTTTGCAAATTAAATTGATATTTTTACAAATATTTTGAAAAAATGATAAAATCACAAAAAAAAACTTAAAAAAATAGTATTTTTGATAATATCCTTTATTATCTAAGCTCCAACTTTAAATTTTTACATGTTTTAATTATACAACTTTAATTTTTTTTACATATTTTAATTACACATCCATCCACGATTTCTCACAAAAAATTTTATTTTTATTATGAATTATTTTATAGTTCATATATCAATTAAAGTTTGAATATTTTTTAATACATAATAATATTTTTTATTATGGATAATAATTTTTTCAAAACAATCTAATCCAAATTATCCAATCGTTTATTTTTTCAATTTAATCTAAATCCAAAGTATCCAACACTTCTAATAATATATCTTATCTTAAAAACTACAAGACAACCCATACAAAAAAAGTCTATATATATAAATTGGCGTACAACGCTAGATTATCACAATGATGAAGGAGGTTAGGGGTTCGACTCCAACGTATTGTATAAGGACATAGGGGCATGGTCTGCGTACAGATACCACTTTTAAGTCTCAGATACCACTTTTAAGTGGTATTATAACTGAGTAAGCTAAGTTTTAGTTTTAACTTAAGTTTTAGTTTTAACTAGATTATCACAATCCAACACACATTAACAAACACACGTGCGACCGTGCAATAAGCCGAGGGAGTTTATATACAAGTAGTAAATGCAACCTCTCACTCTACTAAGCGATGTGGGTTGCTAATATATGTGTAGTATTATTCTACCGGTCTCTTTCCCACTCTTCTTCAACTATCTTCATGTCTTTTTTCATTTTCTTTTCCTTCCCTTTAGTCTTTGAGATTATTATTATTGTGACTATATAAGAGTGTTGTCAAGTGCAAAAATTTTGTAAGATTATAATTCATATAGATATGGAGGAGTTGAAAAGAGTTGGAGGAACTAGTGATGCTACTAGTAGTACTAATAAAAATGTTCTTGTTTTTGCAATTAATGGGAAAAGATATGAGGTTTCATGTGATTCAACACACCCCTCTACTACTCTTCTTGAGTTCTTGCGTTCTCACACTCCTTTCAAGAGTGTCAAGCTCAGTTGTGGTGAAGGTTTGTCTATCCTTCTTGCTACTATTTTTCATTATTTGGGTTTTTTTACAGTTAGATTTTGCCTACTATTTGGTCCTGACAATTTATTTTTTTTCTTATTTGGTGTTGATTGTAACCTTCATTTGATTGGTTTCTGTAAAATTTGAAATCTTTAGTCCTTGTTATGAGGTGGGTTCTTGAATTTTTCTTGTTTTTGCTCGTAAGTTTAAATGTATCAAGCTTTATTCCTACCTATATTTATGTAGTGATTGGTGTTTTTGATTTGAATGGTTGTGAAACCATCAAAGGAGCATAAATTTGGAAAGTCCTAATTTTTAATTTCTAGTTTGGCACGTTTGTTCATATATATTGATCTTTATTCATACTTAAATTTTTGGCTTTGATTTTCTTTTGGTTTTGGTAAAATTTTGAATCTTTGGTCTTTTTTATGGGATTGGATTGTCCTAGTTTGCAACGAAGTTCATTATTTTGTAATCTTTAGTTTTGATTTTGCAAGTGGGTTCTTAAATTTGTAATCTTTATTCCTGGTTTTGGCAAGTGGGTTCATTAATTTGTAACCTTTATTCCTGGTTTTGCAAGTGGATTCCTAATTTGTAGTCTTTATACCTGGTTTTGCAAATGCCTTTAAAATTTGAAATCTTTATCTGGTTTGTAACTGTGTTCATATGATTGTATGAAAGAGCAAGTACATATTCCATACTTAAATTTATAAAGTGATCTTTATCCATACTTAAATTTAAATTTTCATATTTTAAGAGGTGTTTTTGCTTTGATTTTTCTTTTGGTTTTGGCATATTTTTAATCTTTAGTCATTGTTCTGGGATGGGTTTCTCCTAGTTTGCAACTAAGGCTGTGTTCACTAGAATAGAATGGAATGGGCGGGAGAATGGAATGAAATTTGTACACTTATTTGGGGAAGATTGGAAAAAGTGTTTAAATTTTCATTACTTACTTCATTCATTTCCATACAATTTAAACTAAAGTTATAACCCACATGTTTTGGATGTCAATATAGATTTAGTCAGTTTTGACAGCATAATTAGGCAGATTTAGGTAGTCAGTTTTGACAGCATAATTAGGCAGATTTAGGCAGCAGATTTAGTCAGTTTATGCAGCAGATTTAGTCAGTTTTGGCAGCAGATTTAGTCAGTTTTGGCAGCTAATTTACAGCCTTAATTAGCTCTGCTGTACCTATAAATACAGGGGCTTGTTTGTATAACAGATTCATTGAAAAATAAGCATTTTCATTCATTTTTCTGTCATGGTATCAGAGCTGATCTCTTTATAATCTGCTCTTGTATTTCTTGTCTAGTTTTCCTGTCAATTTTTTTTGGAATTCATCTTCTGGTTCTTGTTTCTTCTTTAATCATGTCATTAGAGCAAGGAAATAACTTCCTTGTTCGATTTAATGGGAAGAACTATTCTGCTTGGTCTTTCCAATTTGAAATTCTTGTCAAGGGAAAAGAATTATGGGGTCATGTTGATGGCACCGTTTCTACACCAGCCACCGAAGAAAAAGAAAAGGAAAACCTTGCTAAATGGAAGGTGAAGGATGCTCAAATTATGTCTTGGATTCTTGGGAGTATGGAGCCCTCCATGATTCTCAATCTCAGGCCTTACAAGACTTCTAAAGATATGTGGGGATATTTGAAGAAAGTTTACAACCAAAGCAACGCAGCCCGACGTTTTCAATTAGAGCTTGAGTTGAGCCAACTCAGTCAAGGGAGCATGACAATTCAAGAGTTTTATTCTTCTTTCGAGAATTTATGGGGTGAATACATTGATATTGTGTACGAGAGTGTGCCTTCTGAAGGACTAGCTGTTGTACAAAGTATACATGAGACGAGCAAACGTGACCAGTTTTTGATGAAATTACGAGGTGATTTTGAACCAATCAGGTCCAACCTCATGAATAGGAATCCAGTGCCTTCAATTGATGCTTGCCTCGGAGAGCTTTTTCGGGAAGAACAGCGGCTTGTGACACAGACTTTCATCGATCAAAAAGCGTAGAATTCTTCTCCAATTCCTGTTGCATATGCTGCCCAAGGAAAGCATAGAGGTGGAAGAGATATGAGTACTATCTAATGCTATAGTTGCAAAGGATTTGGACATGTTGCTACTAGTTGCTCTAAAAAATTATGCAATTATTGCAAGAAAGCAGGGCACATCATCAAAGATTGTCCAATCCGTCCTCCAAAGAAATCTGAAACTGCCTACGTCTCAGTTGGATCCTCAAATGCCCCTAATTTTGGTCAGTCTTCTGTTACTCCTGAAATGATCCAACAGATGATAGTTAATGCATTTTCAACTTTAGGAATTTCAGGTAACAAAAATTCTGCTCATAAGCCTTGGTATTTTGATTCTGCTGCTTCAAATCATATGACTAGCACAACATTACCCCTTAATAATGTCCAAAAATATAAAGGAGATCTTCATATTCAAACCGCTGATGGTAACTCCTTACCTATAACTGCTGTTGGTGATATTTCAGCATCTCTGAATACCGTTTTTGTCTCCCCAAAGTTGTCCGCTAATCTTATATCTGTTGGGCAATTAGTTGATAACAATTATACTGTTCAATTTTCAAATTCTGTTTGCTTTGTCCAGGATCAAGTGTCCGGGAAGATGATCGCGAAGGGGCCTAAAGTGGGACGTCTATTTCCTTTACTTCCATCACCCTCTCTAGTGTCAAATTACGTTTCTTGTAATTCCGTTGAATTTAATAATCAAGTGTGGCATAAACGGTTAGGGCATCCAAATTCACACGTTCTTAGTGTTTTAACAAAATCTGGTTTGCTTGGAAATAAATTTTCGAAGTCTTCAGAAATTGTTGATTGTGCATCTTGCAAACTTGGTAAAAGCAAAACACTTCCTTTTCCATTGCATAAATCCCACACCACCAAAGCTTTTGAACTTGTGCATACTGATGTATGGGGTATTTCACCAGTAATTTCTCATCATCACAACAAATATTTTGTTACTTTCATAGACGATTTCACTCGTTTTACTTGGGTATATTTTCTTCGATCTAAAAGTGAAGTCTTCAATGCATTCAAAACCTTCCATGCATTAATCGAAACACAATTTTCTGCTAGAATCAAAATTTTGCAATCTGATTCAGGTGGTGAATATATATCAAACGAATTTCAATCTTTCCTTCAAAGTCATGGAATCATATCACAACGTTCTTGTCCATCAACTCCACAACAAAACAGCGTGGCTGAGAGGAAGAATCGTCATCTTCTTGATGTTGTTCGAACTCTTCTCATTGAGTCTGGTGTTCCATCTCATTTTTGGTGTGAAGCCTTGTCTACTGTTGTTTATTTGATTAACAGATTACCATCCCCCACCATAAACAATGAATCTCCCTACCTTCGTTTGTATGAAGATGCACCAGATTATTCTAATCTTCATATTTTCGGATGTGTTTGTTTTGTTCATCTTCAACCACATGAAAGAAATAAACTTACTGCTCAATCTGTCAAGTGTGCTTTCTTAGGCTATGGTGGCACCCAAAAAGGTTTTCTTTGCTATGATCCTAATGCCCGTCGAATTCGTGTGTCTAGAAATGTTATTTTCTTTGAAAATCAGCCATTTTTTATCACACCAATGACTTCACATCCCCCATCTACGACTATATTACCTCACTTTCCCGAGTCATCAACACCAACACAAAGATTTAAACCAGTCCATGTTTATAATAGACGCACTTCTCCCATTACGGCTCCTACGACTCTTTCGGAAACGCCTGATCCTGATCCTATTGTATCAACTTCCAATGATCCACCTCCAATTCGGAGAAGCTCAAGAATTTCAAAACCTCCTGACAGGTATGGTTTTTCAAATCCAGTAGTCATGACCACTACTTTGTCTCCTATTTCTATTCCTACTTGTTATAAACAGGCTATGGAAGATGAGTGTTGGCAACAAGCAATGGAAACAGAACTTCAAGCTCTTGCGGAAAATCATACTTGGGACATTGTTTCCTTACCTCCAAATGTCAAGCCAATTGGAAGTAAGTGGGTTTATAGTGTGAAACTCAAATCTGATGGCTCACTAGATCGATACAAAGCTCGACTGGTTGCACTTGGCAATAAACAAGAATATGGAATCAACTATGAAGAGACATTTGCACCAGTTGCAAAAATGACCACAGTAAGAACCATTCTTGCTGTTGCTTCCTCTAAATCTTGGTCTTTACATCAGATGGATGTAAAAAATGCTTTCTTAAATGGGGATCTAAAAGAAGAAATTTACATGAAACTTCCACATGGTATGGCTTGGATAGCTCCAGATAAAGTTTGCAGGTTAAGGCGCACTTTGTATGGGCTGAGGCAGTCTCCTAGAGAATGGTTTGATAAGTTTCGCAGTACTCTCATCAACTTCTCTTTTACACAAAGCCAATATGATTCATCTCTCTTCTTTCATAAGACAACAACGGGTACGGTTTTTCTCCTGGTCTATGTTGATGATATTATCATAACTGGCAACGACACTGTGCTTATCTCTAAACTTAAAAAGATGTTGCATAGTACATTTCAAATGAAAGATCTTGGGAATCTTCAATATTTTTTGGGTCTAGAAGTTCATTCTCGAAATCGAGGGGTATTCTTAAATCAGCATAAATATGTCAAAGATCTTATGGAGTTGGCTGGTTTAAAGGAAGCTACTGCTGTTGATACACCAATGGAGGTGAATGTTAAATATCGAAAAGATGAAGGGGAGCTTTTGCCTAATCCTTATTTATACAGACAGTTGGTTGGTAGCCTTATCTACCTAACTCTTACAAGACCCGATATCTCCTACGCTGTTCATATAGTTAGCAGATTCATGCAATCCCCTCGGCATTTTCATCTTGTTGCAGTAAAGCGTATTATTCGATATTTAATTGGGTCACCTACGCGTGGTCTATTTTTTCCTACAAACTCTGATCTTCATTTGACAGCATACAGTGATGCCGATTGGGCTAGATGCCCGGATACTAGACGATCTACAACTGGATGGTGTGTTTTCCTTGGAGATACCTTGATCTCTTGGAAGTGTAAAAAGCAGGATCATGTATCTAAATCTTCCACGGAGGCTGAATATAGAGCCATGTCTGCAGCTTGTTCTGAAATTGTTTGGTTACGTGGTCTTCTTTATGAGCTTGGAGCTTCTCAACATAATCCTACTCCACTTCATGCTGATAACAAAAGTGCCATTCAGATTGTTGCCAATCCGGTATTTCATGAACGCACAAAACACATCGAAGTTGATTGCCATTATATTAGAGACGCATTTACTCGTGGTGTTATTAACCTCCCACATGTTAGTACTACTCCTCACAAAAGCTTTGACGCGCCAACGACACAATTTTTTTTTTGGCAAATTGATGCTTGTAGATTTACCAGCATCAATTTGAGGGGGGATGTCAATATAGATTTAGTCAGTTTTGACAGCATAATTAGGCAGATTTAGGTAGTCAGTTTTGACAGCATAATTAGTCAGATTTAGGCAGCAGATTTAGTCAGTTTAGGCAGCAGATTTAGTCAGTTTTGGCAGCAGATTTAGTCAGTTTTGGCAGCTAATTTACAGCCTTAATTAGCTCTGCTGTACCTATAAATACAGGGGCTTGTTTGTATAACAGATTCATTGAAAAATAAGCATTTTCATTCATTTTTCTGTCATTGGAAGGAATGCTCCATTCTCCATCATCATCATTTTCCCTGCAATCTTCATCATAAGAAACTCCTTCTCCCTCTTATTTGTTCACTATTTCCCCCAACATCCCCCCTTTTCTTCATAAATTTTGTTTACAATTTTCATTCCGTTCCTACCTCATTCCATTCTCCCAAGTTAACACAACCTAAGTTCATAATTCCTAGTTTGCAACTTAGTTCATAATTATGTAATCTTTAGACTTGTTTTTGCAAGTAGGATCTTAAATTAGTCATCTTTATTCCTGGTTTTGCAAATTGGTTTCATAAATTTGTAACCTTAATTCCTGGTTTTGCAAGTGGATTCCTAATATATAATCTTTATTGCTGAACCCTGGTTTTCCAAATGCATTTATAAATTGAAATCTTTATCCTGGTTTTGTATTGGTGTTCATATTATTGTATTTTTTTAGCTAATTATATTATTGTGTTTTTTCTTTGTTGTTTGTAACATAAAGTGCTTTTCTAGGATACCAAAATATAAAAATGCAATCTTTCTTTAGTTAGTGCACCAAATACCAGATAAAAGTAAGTTTCTTATAATTGCAGGTGGTTGTGGTGCCTGTGTTTTTTTTTCTCATTTTCAAATTATGACCCGATGAAAAGTGAAAAGTTACACTGTGAATTCATAAATTTGTAATATTAGATCTGGGTCAGCAACATAAATTGACTTAGGTCTAGCAGATAGTAAAGATACAATCTTTATGTATATAAAAATAACAGATAAAAGTTGATTTTTTACAATTGCAGGTGGTTGTGGTGCTTGTGTTGTTCTACTGTCGAATTATGATCCCGTGCTTAAGACAGTTAAAAGTTACACTGTGAATTCATGTCTTACCCTTGTTCACAGTGTAAATTATTGTTCGATTACAACAACTGAAGGACTTGGAAATAGCAGAGATGGTTTTCACCCGATTCATGAAAGATTTTCTGGTTTTCATGCTTCTCAATGTGGTTTCTGCACGCCCGGAATGTGCGTTTCACTGTTCTCAGCGCTTGTCAATGCCGAAGAGAAGCAGAGGCCAGATCCCCCTGCAGGATTTTCCAAACTCACTGTTTCGGAAGCTGAAAAGGCTATATCAGGGAATCTCTGTAGATGTACTGGATATCGACCTATTGCAGATGCTTGTAAAAGTTTTGCCGCTGATGTTGATCTGGAGGATTTGGGAATAAATTCCTTCTGGAGAAAGGGAGAGAGTAATGGAAATAAACTCAGTAAATTACCTTCTTATAATCCGAAAGATGATGTCTGTACATATCCCGAATTCTTGAAAAGTGAATTGGAGTCCGCAATGTGTTTGAGCCCTCATAAAAAATCGTGGTACAGTCCTCTTACTCTTGAGGAGCTCCAAAATTTCACTGACCTGAAATTGTCTACAACTCGAACTAAGTTAGTTGCTGGTAACACAGGAACTGGTTATTACAAGGAACTCAATCAGTATGAGAATTACATTAACTTGAGGAATGTCTCTGAGCTTTCATCAATTAGTAGAAATGAGACGGGGATAGTAATTGGAGCAACTGTCACAATATCAAAAGCTATCTCAGCTTTGAAGGAAAAAGTAGAAGGTGGCTTATGTTCAGATAAGGAATTGATATTCACAAAAATTGCTGAGCATATGGAGAAGATTGCTTCAGAGCCTGTTCGTAACTTAGCTAGTGTAGGGGGAAATGTCGTCATGGCACAAAGAAACTATTTCCCATCAGACATTGTCACAGTACTTCTTGCTGTAAGTTCTACGGTTGATTTACTAATAGATACAAAACGTGAAATTCTTACATTGGAAGATTTTTTGTCAAAGCCACCATTGGATCATAGAGGGGTGCTTTTGAGTATCAAAATTCCCTTTTCGAGTTCATTTAGAAGTAGCTTCTCTATCGAAACTAGTAAGTTGGTGTTTGAAACTTATCGCGCTGCTCCAAGGCCGCTTGGAAATGCACTACCTTACTTAAATGCTGCATTTTTAGCTGTTATTTCACCAAGTAGAATTGGAGTTGTCATTAACAAGATTCATTTGGTTTTTGGTGCTTTTGGAGCTAAACATGCCAAGAGAGCAAGGGAGGCTGAAGAATACTTAACTGGTAGAGTTATAAGTTTGAATGTTCTTTACGAAGCTATTAACATAATTAGACACACTGTGATATCTGAAGATGGAACTTCAGATGCTATGTACCGATCAAGCTTGGTTGTCAGTTATCTTTTTGAGTTTCTTTATCCCTTGTTCAATGGCGTTGTTTTGGTTTCCAATGGTTGGTCTCCTGAGAACTCTGCTAACAACTTAGCAGATGGAGACAACCTGTCAATTGCTGCTAAAAGACCAGCACTATTGTCTTCTGGAAAGCAGCTGGTGGAAACAAGCAGAGAGTACTATCCGATTGGTCAACCAATTGTAAAATCTGGTGCTTCTATTCAAGCTTCTGGTTAGTTATGCCTTCTTCTGTCTCTTTATTTCATTTTATACCTGATGCACATTAGTGTGGTAAATGCATTCAAGAATGACGAAATATTCTCAAAATTTTCTTTTCATTCAATATTGTTGTCTTCCACTGGAATGGGCTGCTGGGATTTTATTCTTGACACAAGCAGCCCCTACTTCCCACTGGATGACTGGACCGTATTGAGAGCTCGTAGTATCCCAGCCATGTTTAGTCGAAACAGGATGGTTTCGTTGTTGAAGCAGTTGGAGGAGGAGGCAGATCGGCGAGATTGCATAGACAACATGTTTAAGATCTATACGATTTTGCTGATAATCCAAAACAGGAACTGCTGGAAAGCTGGCTGATGCCCAGGGTCAGATTCAGAAGTTGGAGAGTGAGTTGCTTGCGTTAAGAATAAAATCCCAGAATCCCATTCCAGTGGAAGACGAACAATATTGAATGAGAAGAAAATTTTGAGTGAGGGGGGATGTTAATGATGTGATATGATAGTGGTAAGCCTGCTTCCCTAACACCTTAAGGTTTTAGATGAGTTGGTTGCTTAACAAAGAAATATAATAATGTTCCTGCCATTTTATTTGGCAGTAGTTATAACATTGTAGGGATTGTAGCAGGTGGTCCATGTTTGGATTGAACCCATGTTTCTGACAGTTGTTTTCCTTTTAAATCAAATAGGCGAAGCTGTTTATGTAGATGACATTCCTTCACCTTCAAACTGTCTTCACGGTGCATTTATTTATAGCACAAAGCCTTTGGCAAGGGTTAAGAATATCGGATTCAAGAATAAGTCACTACCAGATGGAGTAACTGCTGTTATAACTTATAATGATATTCCATGTGGAGGGGAGAACATAGGTTCCAAAACCATATTTGAAGCAGAACCATTGTTTGCTGATGATATTACCAGGTGTGCTGGCCAGTGTCTTGCTCTTGTGGTAATCTAGCTTTATCCTGACTCTTGTATGTATTTAGTCTATGACAACACTGTTTAACGACATACAACAAAAAAATGGTTTGTATGAATATCTTATTTAGGCTGCAGATACACAGAAACTTGCAGATAGGGCTGCATCTCTGTCCATTGTTGATTATGGTACTGACAATTTGGATCCACCAATATTAACTCTTGAAGAGGCTGTTGAGAAATCAAGTTTCTTCGAGGTTCCTCCCTTCTTATATCCTGCACAAACTGGGGACTTCTCGAAAGGCATGGCTGAAGCTGACCACAAGATTAACTCTGAGGTAAATTGGTACTCTGCTCTTTATCCATGAAGTACAGAAATTCTTGCAGACTTTGGCTCCTTACCATTAAAATTAATTAATTATTAGTGGGGTTGATTTTCAGATCAAACTTGGTTCTCAATATTATTTTTATATGGAAACACAAACTGCCCTTGCTATCCCAGATGAGGACAATTGCATGGTGGTATATAGTTCAGTTCAGTGTCCTGAGTATGTACACTCGGTGATTGCAAGATGTCTTGGTATTCCAGAACATAATGTTCGTGTGGTTACAAGAAGGGTTGGAGGAGGCTTTGGCGGAAAGGCGATAAAGGCCATGCCTGTGAGTATACAATTTGTTCCAAGATAATGCAATTTCCTGTGCCATTTTAATTTGATGTTTGTCAACTTCTCCAAATAATTTAATACTGTAATAAACCAACATTTTACTGATTATGGAATATACGTATCTATTTATCAATATTGATCATTAAATGACACCACTGTATTCCCTCACTTGTTTGTGAAGTAATGGGTTGCATTATAATGTTGTAGGACATTTCTATTGACTACACTTCAATTCTTTGGGTTTTTACTAATTTTGTTAGTAGAAAAACAAAGTAATTTGCTGATACCTTCATTATAATTTGTAATACAAGAAAAGTTGGCATTCGGATCAAGGTAGATAGTGTGGACGGGCTGCTGAAAATGAAAATTTGAAATAGGCTACATAGGCCCTATCGTATGCTTTCTATTATACATATCATGCTGACACTTTTACCTCACAAGAGTCTCATACTGACATAATACTGGACAATGTAGGGAAAATCTGAAGAAGCTAATATGGTAATTAATATCTAATAATTTACTCCTGAAATTCCTCCTCAATATAGTAGTCTCATATCTTGACTTGCAACTAGTCATTATAAACAATGTTGATATTAAAAAGCAACATCGGCATCATGGTCTTCAAACGCTCCCCTAAAAATTTAGTTTCCTTCGGTTTGCTCAGTCATTTCCAAATGTAATATTCCAATCTCTTAATGCATGATATAGAAACATACGCGTTCATCCTTGGAAGACTATCCTTTACATTCTTAATCTCGTTAGTTAATCTTTCGTTCTGTTCGTGTAACATACTTGGTACATCGGATTTTAGGTAGCAACAGCATGTGCGCTTGCAGCACACAAATTGCGCCGTCCTGTGCGAATGTATCTTAATCGTAAGACTGACATGATAATGGCGGGAGGAAGACATCCCATGAAGATAACTTATGATGTTGGGTTCAAATCTGATGGAAAGATTACAGCCCTACACCTATATATTCTGATCAATGCAGGGATGTGTGCAGATATAAGCCCTATACTGCCAAGTAACATGATAGGAGTGCTTAAGAAATATGATTGGGGAGCTTTATCTTTTGACATTAAGGTATGCAAAACTAACCATTCCAACAAATCTGCAATGCGAGCTCCTGGGGAGGTGCAGCCATCTTTTATTGCGGAAGCTATAATGGAACATGTTGCCTCTATGCTTTCTATGGAAGTAGATTCTGTTAGATACAGGAACCTTCACACATTTGATAGTCTTAATTTATTCTATAAGCATAGCGCAGGAGAACTTGTGGAGTATACTCTGCCGGCTATCTGGGACAAATTACAGATATCATCAAATTTTAGCCAAAGAACTGAAAAGATACAACAGTTTAATCAAAAGAATTTATGGAAGAAGAGGGGAATTTCTCGAGTTCCCATTGTGCATGAAGTCACCGTGAGACCTACCCCAGGGAAAGTGAGCATTCTTTCAGATGGATCCATTGTTGTAGAAGTTGGTGGGATTGAGCTTGGGCAGGGGCTCTGGACGAAGGTAAAACAAATGACTGCATATGCACTTGGTTCAATTCAATGTGATGGAATTGAAAACTTCTTGGATAAGGTACGGATTGTACAAGCAGATACATTGAGCTTAATTCAAGGCGGGTTCACTGCTGGAAGCACGACATCTGAAGCAAGCTGCGAAGCAGTAAGAATTTGCTGCAACATTTTGATTGAACGACTTTCCCCTGTAAAGGAAAAGTTGCAAGGTCAAATGACTTCTTTGACCTGGGATACCTTAGTTCTCCAGGTATCTCTCGTCTCTAGATAAGAATTTATCCAAACCTTTTGAATTCTTTCATACCAGGTATCTCCTTGCAAGCACTTTGTTTTTTTAGTTCTATAGACCGAAGAATAGAAATTTCGACAATGCATGCCCTTACCTGTATATTTAATAGTGGTTGGGCATATCTTCTTTTAAGGTATACAATATATATGCATTTAAGAGACCTGCACTATTTACTTGTCTGATGAAAATTGGAATAATTAAAAACGGAATAACACTGAGAAGCTTGAAGAAGTATCATTTGATGATTAAAAAAAGGAAAAGAAGATGACAAGGAGATAGTACCGCTGCATGCTACAGAGCAGCAAACGAATTTTGTGGGCTCCATTCCCTAGCTTGCTAGTAAGCAGAAATGTCAAAACATGATTTTATTTGCTTAAATCAGTTCAACTGTTGATATCAAAAAATGACGTTTAGTAGAGAAAAATATATTGTTTAAAAAATAAATAAATATTAGCTTATTCAAGGTGTTTATGAGAATATATTGGTTAGACTTTATCGGATAGGTACCAAATATAACATTGTTGTGAAGCCTTAGGCATTTGATCAATCACATCTCGTGGCCACAGCTTGATAGAGTATCTACTGATTCTCATATAAATAATTTCCTTAACATGTAGGCATATAGGCAAGCTGTGAACATGTCAGCAAGTTCGTACTTTGTGCCTGACTTCAGTTCCATGCAATACTTGAATTATGGTGCTGCAGTAAGTGAGGTAAGCTGGCTTCTAATACATTTCTTCTGGGATCTCCATATCTACTTGAAGAAATATTAAAGTTTTTCAATTTATCTTGAAGCAACCTTGCATGCGAACTTAACTTTCCTAACAAGGCTTTCACCAATGATGGAACTTTATTTTTAGAAATCTAACTGCTAATGCATTATGAGTTTCATTACTTATATGCTAAGGACAAATATATTTGTACTTTTCAGGTGGAGATAAATACTCTGATCGGAGAAACTACAATTCTTCGCTCAGATATCATCTATGATTGTGGACAGAGCTTGAACCCTGCTGTAGACTTAGGACAGGTTCGTCAAACTTCTTGAATCAGAATTTGATTGTATTAATTGTTAATTAGTCATCATTTTTACTTCGTCTGAGCAATTTAACACGTTGCGTCCTGTACAGTAGAAAATATATGATAAGACCATACTGACCAAATAAAAGACAACCAACTAGAGTTGCTGCTAGACTTTAAATACCTGGATGGATCCTACCTGATCATGTGTTGATTTGGGTTAACTGTTATGTGCTTGCATATAAATATTGTGGTATTTAGTTGACTGCAATTGAATAGTATATATTTTGAGCCTCATTGTTATACAGATTGAAGGGGCTTTTGTTCAAGGAATTGGATTCTTCATGTCTGAAGAGTACCTTACTAATTCAGATGGATTGATGGTTGCGGATAGCACATGGACCTACAAGATACCAACAATCGATACAATCCCAAGGCAGTTTAATGTTGAGGTACTTAACAGCGAACATCATAAAAACCGTGTTCTTTCATCTAAAGGTATGGCTGCTCTCTTTATTTGGCTGATCAGTTATGATAGATATAATCTATAAGCATGTGAATGGGTTCAAATTGAAATTTGATGACCTTCTATTATACCAGGATTGCAAAGACGTGCGGGTGAAGATGATAAGATATCTAAAAATTAAATTAAAATTGAGAAAACTGGGCCTGAGGTTGTCATCAGGGAAGAATCCCGAGGTTAAAAGATTTTGTTCCTATAAAACTAGTGGCCCCGCAGGGGCAATTTTGTAAATATAATTTTTTTTGCAATAATTTACATATATACCCTTAAATTTATATATTGAAAATCTTTTAAACTCAGGGGAGCATCCCGAGGACAACCTCAGGCACATCAAGCCCATTAAAATTTAGTCACTAATAATTTTACTGAAAAATTAAATGATTATTCACAATTGTATCTTTGTAACTTACATATCAAAAAGCAGCAGTGCTTTCTATCTATAGTTATAATTTTTTAAAATGTCAAGTAATATTTAAACAAATGTTTAATTTCAAGCAGTTGTTGCCAAAGCTTCTGATTTCCTCTTGTTTGCTAGATTTACTGCTACTGCATAGACTTGCACATACATCAACCTTATCAGTTGAGGTTTTAGTCATTTATATATAGTTACTGAAGTCCAACTCCATTGCAGCTTCCGGCGAGCCGCCTTTACTTTTGGCAGTTTCAGTACACTGTGCAACAAGGGCTGCCATAAAGGAAGCTCGAAAACAGCTCCGTTGTTGGAATAATTCATCTGAGGAGTGCAATTTATCATTCCAGTTAGATGTCCCGGCAACCATGCCCGTTGTAAAGCGACTCTGTGGAATGGATTATGTGGAGTCGTACTTGAAGCACTTGCTATCTTGTCAAGGGAGCAAACTGTCTTAAAGTTTTTCTTTCTGTATGTCGGATGAGAATTGATATAGTGATATTCTATCCTCCCCAGTGAGAATAATAGTTTTGATGTATACTCGAATTAGCAGAATCCATGTATATTAGCTTGTGAGTTGAAAATTTAGAAATTAGGCTATATAACTACAAGAAATGCCTTGTTGGTGAAGTGAAGTAGAGGCAATTCTTCTAAAGAGGACTCTTAGATGGAGAATTGGAGAGAATTGCTCTCCACCACACATTTCATGTGCAAGTTGCATTATATTATTAATGCTTGTATGACTTATTTTATGACTTGTAAAACTCATAAAAATTAGATTTAAGGCTAATTTAAATTCCGCGAATTAATGAGAAAAAACTTGATATTAGAGCCTAGTTAATAATCTTTTAAAATGAATCTTTTAAAAGAGAAAAATTGGATTCCTGAGGAGGAAATATCTGATAATTTAGAAATCGAGTTTTCAGAATCAGAAAAAGGCTTTTAAGCCAGTTCTCTAATAAAACACGATTTAATTTCTAAAATCAGGAGCACAAAGCTTGATTTAAAGAAAGAAACTATTTTTAATGTTCCTTGGTTGGATCGATTAAAAAGAAAAAACAATATCTTTTATTACGTATCTACGAAAAAATGCATGTAGATATAGAAGATACTACAGTAAAAGTGTATTTGCCTTTAATCACTAAAGAAGAGATTAATAGACAATTACAGAAAATGGATTCAAAGACGAGATCAACAATCTCTATGGTTCATTTAGGAGCTGTTAAGATTTTGATAAAATCTGAATTCCCTGAAGGTATAGATTCTCCAATAAAAATGGCTTTACTAGATAATCGAATTATACCAAGAAATGACAGTATTTTAGGTGCTGCTAGAGGTAATTTAGCATAACAAAAATTCATGTTTACAGTATATCCCAAATATGCAGTTAGTTTGGATACTGAAAGATTTGATCAAATTTTATCTTTTATTCATGATTTTGAAAGAAAAGATTTGATGCAAAAAGGTGATAAAGTATTTAGCATTACTTATTTAGTTGCTTATGCTTTAACCAATAGTCATCACAGTATTGATTATAAGAAAAAAGAATACATCGAATTAGACGGCGTATTCTCTGAAGTAGGTTCAGTAGAAGATAAACAATTTGCAGAATTGACTCCTACAGACCATACTTGGGCAATTGATATTGCTAGAAACAAACCTTCTTTACAGGATAAACCTAGAAGAAGTTTCAGAGCTAGAGGAAACCTAGCTATTAGAGAACCCTTAGCGGAAGGAAACGATATGCTCCTTAAAAGCATGTCCCAAAGAATAGATGATCTATCAGATAAATTTGATAGTATCATTTAAAATGAGCCTTAAAGAGTTAATTGAGGATTTCAATAACAATGTTAAGCCCCAGCTAACAGAAATTTTAGCTTTGCTTAAGAAAAATGCAGATAATGATGTTAAAGGCAACATTGAAGCTGCTGCTGCAAAGATAATCACATAGTTGAAGACAACAATTCAAGATTATTAAAGCAAAAAGGAAACTTTTGAAGTAATTGGTAAACAACCAAAGACCTCAGAAGAAAAACAGATTGTTCTCACATCAGAACAAGGTAACAAAGATAAGGTAAAAGCCGTTATCGATACAGTTATCCTAACCATGATGTAGGAAACGAAGAACTTGAAACAGGTAAGAATCCGAACAGTATGACTTGGCCATTTGGTTCTGTTTCTAATAAGAAAATATGAACTATATGCAAGACATAGAAAAATTCTTTTGGGAAGTCCTTGAATCAGAAATTCAAGATGACCATCAAGAAGAACAATTTGCTAAAGCAATGGAATTACTTGGATTAGAAGACAACGATCTAGCTAATCAACAAGTAACAAATAATTTAGAATTACAGTCTTTATTTGGATTTAATTCTACTAATTATTTGAATGTTATTGAAGAATTTAGTTCACCAGAATCAGATTCTCAACAAACAGAAGATACATCAGACGAAGAATTTGTTCAACAACAAAAACAAACGTTCAGAATGTATAAACAAGAACATGCAGCACATGCCAATGAAAACCCGTTTGCATCAACTTCAGGAACAAAGAAAATGCCAGTAAGAAACAAAGGTGACTTCTATCCACCTACTACTGAGTTTAAAATGAGTCAAAGTCCTTTTGGTTCAAATGTCTTACATATTGATTGTGCATCAGGTAGAAAGGCATTAATTGATATATGGGAAAAGGAAATTAGTTTGATAATAAAGACTAATCCTAAAGCTTATGATGATACAGACACAGTATTATTATTAGTGGATCATAAAACAACAGGAGTTGTTAACAAGTTTATTAAAGACGTCGTTTGGAATTTTGCCGATGATGAACCCATAAAAGCCTTTAATAATTGTAGATGCTATCTACACCATGTTTTTAGGAATAGATTATGTTTATTCTATAGAACAGGAAAAAGATAAAATCAAACAAAATGCTAAGTTAGCTATGAGCAGGATGCAATTATGCGATATATGCCTTATTGACACATTCTTTTGTGAATATGAAAAGCATTTGGTCAATACAGGAGATCAAGCAGGATATCACGTCTATGTAGAAGAATACATACGTAAGATACCCTTGATAGGTGAAAAGGCAATGACTAAGTTTTTGCAGGAAAGATCAGACCTGACGAAACATAGTTTGGCTTTTGCACAGAAAATTGTGAAAGGCGAACTCACTAGATATTGTGATGATGCAAAGACACAAAAACAACTGAAAACTTTTGGTAAAAAAATGTTGTGAAAAGCTTAACAAAGAAAATTATAATTTCGGATGTAATCCATATTATAAGAAGAATAAGTATTTAAAAAAGAAAACATCTTCCAAATATCGGTTTAAAAAGAAAAAGAAAACTTTTAAACCAGGAAAATATGTTAGAAAGAAAAACGTTTCTACTAACAAACAAAAACTTTGTCCGAAAAGAAAGAAAAATTGCAGGTGTTGGGTCTGCAACGAAGAAGGACATTATGCAAATGAATGCCCTAACAGAAAGAAATACCCTGACAAGATCAAGGTATTAGAAGAAATCTACTACATTGGTTATGAACCAGTAGAAGACATATATGATGAGAAAGAAAACATCTTCATTATAGAAGAGATTGACCTTGGACCATCGTCCGATGAGTCAGAAGATGAATCAACAGACGAAAGCGACTGAAGATTCATATGAAGAATTAGTAATGCCAAACATTACTAATCCATCATCGATCTACATAAAAGGTACACTTAATTTTACTGGATATAAAAGGATCGAATTGCATTGTTATGTTGATACAGGTGCGAGCCTATGCATAGCAAGTAAACACGTCATTCCACCAGAACACTGGGTGAATGCCGAAAGGCCTATTGAGGTAAAAATCGCTAATGGTAAAACCATTGTGATTGACAAGGTATGTAAAGACCTTGATATTATGATAGCAGAAGAAATATTTCATATTCCTACTGTTTATCAACAAGAATCAGGTTTAGACTTTCTTTTAGGTAATAATTTTTGTCTAGCCTACAAACCTTTTATACAAGTTGATGATAAAAGGATTATTTTCACACTCAAAGGTGAACCAGTATGGGTTAAGAAAGTCACTCAGGCAAATCGAGTAGGTTTTCCTAAGTTTTTGGAATCAAAAAAGAAGAATTCAAAAACAAAACCCGTCACAGCTGTTAACATTTCCCAGCACAGAATTTAACTTTTAGAGAGGGGGAGAGATAAGTTAAATAGATATCGAGAAATGAATTTTGCGCTAACAAATTTATCTCAAGATATTGACAGGAAATCTAAGATTGTAAAACTCTTAGACAAAGTATGCTCAGACAATCCGCTGGATCCTAAGAAAACCAGGCATTGGATGAAAGCATCAATAAAGCTCAACAATCCTAAGGATATTTGCAGGGTAAAGCCCATGAAATATAGCCCTCAAGATGTTGAAGAATTTGCAGTACAAATTAAAGAATTACTTGAGATGAAGGTAATCATTTCTAGTAAATCAGCCCATATGTCATCAGCATTCCTAGTAGAAAATGAAGCTGAGCGACGACGAGGTAAGGAAAGAATGGTTGTCAACTATAAAAGAATGAACGATCTTACTATAGGTGATGGTCATAATCTACCTAATAAGGATAGTTTACTTACCTTTATAAGAGGTAAGAAAATGTTTAGTTCATTAGACTGTAAATCAGGATTCTGGCAGGTACTGTTAGATGAAGAATCACAGTTATTGACAGCATTTACATGTCCTCAAGGAAATTATCAGTGGAGAGTGTTACCATTTGGTTTCAAACAAGCTCCATCAATATTTCAAAGACATATGCAGAACGCATTTAGATCCTTTGAAAAATTCTGTTGTATTTATGTAGATGATATTCTTATATTTTCTAACAATGAAAAAGAACATCTTATACATTTGGCAGCAGTACTGAAGAAATGCGAGAGTCTTGGTATAATCCTATCCAAGAAAAAGGCGCAGCTCTTCAAAACAAAGATTAATTTCTTAGGTTTAGAAATTGATCAAGGAACTCACTGTCCTCAAAGTCATATTTTGGAACATATTCATAAGTTTCCAAATCAGATAGAAGACAGAAAACAGTTGCAAAGGTTTTTAGGTATACTAACTTATGCATCTGATTACATTCCTAAACTTGTAGCTATAAGATCTCCTTTGCAGGCTAAGCTCAAGAAGGGAATTCCATGGAAATGGATAGAATCTGACACTTCTTACATTAAGAAAATTAAGAATCAGTTGGTGAGTTTCCCTAAGCTCTATCATCCAGAGCTAGGAGATAAGCTTATTGTAGAAACAGACGCATCCGATAAACATTGGGGTGGAGTTCTCAAAGCCATTAATTCTGATGATAAAGAATTAATATGCAGATATGCATCAGGAAGCTTTAAAGATGCGGAAATAAGATATCATTCCAATGAGAAAGAATACTTGGCGGTCAAAAGAGCTATTACAAAATTCTCTATTTATCTAACCCCTGTTGAATTTATTTTCAGGACTGATAATAAGAATTTTACTTATTTCCTTAAAATAAAAATTGAAGGAGATAATAAACAAGGAAGACTAGTGCGATGGCAGGAATGGTTTTCCAGATATAGCTTCGAGGTTGAACACCTTGATGGAGTTAAGAATTGTCTTGCCGACTTCTTAACAAGGGAATATCAGAAAAAGTAAAAGGTATGGCAAATAAAACTCTACAGGTTTATGTCACATCCTATTACAGGTATCCAAGGCGTTTCAGGTCTATAAATAGAAGAGGAATTCAGCAATTGGAAATCACACCAAAACACTAAACACCTCTCTATATAAAAATAGATCTCTCAAGAGATCGAAGAGCTTTGCTTGCTCTATAATAATCTCTTTCTTTGAGACACCATATTTGCATAATATGGATAAGCTTTCCATGCAGGAAACAATTGTTCTTAAGAAAATTGAGAACCTCCAACAGGAACTCTTTATAATAAGAGCAGAAATAGAGTTCATCAGAAAATATTCAGATGACACTCAACAAAAAGTTATTTGTACACCTTCCTTAGCAATAAGTGAAGTACAGACTAATCCTGAGCAAACGGCTCCAGGTAAAGATTCAACAAATCCGTTGAAGGCTGTGAATTTGCCAAAAATTCAGACTGAGGTTCAAACCTCTACAACGTTAGTTAAACCCTCAGATTTAAATCTCAGGCCTAACGGGAGAATTCAAATCCCTAAAAAGACTGAAGGTCAAACTTCAACAATCCACACAAGATATAAGGCACCTAAAGCCTATTATGTCATGTTCAATGGTCCTAACCCAGACATTTACACTACATGGAATATTGCAGAACTCGCAGTAAAAGGAGTTTCAGGAATCAAGCACAAAAAATACACATCTTTCGCAGAAGCCCAAGCCGCAGGATGAGTGTATACAAGTGCAAAATCCAAAGCACCACTACAGTTGATAAGTTCGGCTGAAGCCTTATGACCAACTTACAGCGATGCCCTAAAAAAGGAAGTTAGTTCTACTAATTTAATCTGCTTGTGAACGATTCCAAACCATCAAAGACCCAAGTTGGAATATATAGAAGCAGAAGAAGATACTAGTGAAATCTCATTTTCTGGTTTCAACTATCTGTTTACTAAAGGAAGAAGCTCTACAGAAGCAGACTTTGCAGAAGAGCACTACTTTACCACGGATAAGAAGAACATTAGTTACTTCAACTTCTATCCTAACAGTCATTCAGAATTCGTTTGGAAGGCTTATCTTTATGGATTATTAGCATTGGTATATCCATCTAATAATTTATTAGAAATTTCCAAATTTTCGATTTAGTTCAGAAAAGCAGTCAAAAGCTACAAGAAGAACTGTCTCAAAGATATAGATAAAGAAATTTATCTCAAATTCCAAGAAACGGTCATGTTCTGGGATAAAGATGATGAACCAGTTCTACCATACTCTTATGTGCAGATCGGGACAATCAAAGAAAGGATCTATTCTCCATCTCAGCCAAAAGAATCAAAGCTGGAGAAACAAGATCTTCACCAACTTGCAGAACAAAAGCTCATAGTCCTCATAGACAAGTTGTTCAGCATAGAAAAAGATGACAAGATTAAAGTTAATCATGCATCCACTAACTGTTTGGCCACTTCCTATTCCCATAAAGGAATGGACGAAGAAGACTGGACAAAAGTTCAAATGTTTAGAAGAGAGCTGGTCCAGAAGAAAGTATTTGGATATCATTATCCTTCCACTTACGACAAAGTAAAAAGGGCAATGATTCAAAAAGGAATATCTCTTGATTGCGATGTGTGTAAATCGACAAAAAGAGACCCCGCCTTCAGAAGAAGACAAGTTGTCTAAAGCAACTGGAAAAGCAAAAGTGGAGGATTAAAGAAAAAAGAATCCACTTTCAAGCACAGGAGAAGACAAGATAAGAGGAATCTTATCTCTTCAAAAGGCAGAATAATGGAGTACAAAAACGTAATCACTTACGTTGATAATTTTGTACAGATCCTTGACCTTATTCTATAAAATGCGAGTTAAGTTTTTAGTATTGGCATCTTGAATCAAGCAAAGCTTACACATGGTACAAAAAAGATTTCAAATAATCAATAATGAGTGAGTAAAACCCTTAGGGGCTGTGTGTGTAAATAGGCTCATAATGAGTCTATATCTGTATAATTATATGAATCAATAAAAAGTCTTTTTCTTCAAAAATCTTGGTTATATTTTAGTTATTCTGGAGTCCGCTTTGGAGCACAGGGAGTACCGCTAGGCAGGAGGCCGTAAGGGAAACGCCGCTCATAGGATTGAAGATAAAAAATAATACCCAGAAGATTTAAAAGAGAAAATGAAGTTTAAAGATCAATAATTTCAATGCAGACAAAGATCATTGAAGAAGCCTGGTAAAACTCACAACCCTATTTAGAAAACTTTTATATTTGAACAATTTTTATTAATTGTTATAATCATGAATGATAAACCTTGGTTTGTTAATATTAAAGGTAATGCCATGATAGACATGACTAACCTTGAATATCTAGATCATCTCTTAGAGACCTCTAGAAATATTGTTTCCCCAGGAAATCAAACAGCAACTAGATATCTAATTTGGGATTTAAAAGCTATAAAAGACGAGCAACCCGCCCTTTACAGTAAATTTTCTACCATAATAGAAAATGAAATTTGAAATCTAAACAGAATTATGAAATTATGAAACTAGATGCATGATGCTACTGGTGAGCACGATGGAATTAGTCAAGATCCACGAAAATCTTCACTGATTCCGGAAACGGGTAGACAAGGAGAGAATAGGGGGATAACAAATTTTCAAAATATTATCTCACGAGCGGGAAATGAGTTTGGTAACAATAATGTAATAAACACTCAGATAATTACGGAGCAGCTAAATCGAAGGGAGGTATCTGTTATAGAAACGAAAAAAAGAAGGACAGGTGATGGGCTTGGTAATGACAGTTGTTTGGGCCAAGATAAAGATATTATTATGGCTTCTGAGGGTGATATTCTTGCTCTAACAAACGAGGAAACAACAGACAAAAACAATGGTTCAAAAAATGGGCTTTTGGCGAGTACTCATGGGAGTGCTCGCCTATCATTATGAGTATCCTAGGATGGAATTGCCATGGGCTTGGGACCCCATGGGCTTTTCAATTCCTAAAGGAGATTGTTCTCCAAAAGAAACCCGACTTCGTTTTTATAAGTGAAATATTGTGTAGACAAGCAACAGTAGAGAAATTCACACATGCAGTTGGCTTTGAAGGAAATATGGTCGTAGAAACTCAGGGGCATAGTGGAGGAGTTGCTATGCTTTGGAGGTATCAAAACGAGGTAACTTTGAAGTCGTATAGCAAAAATCACATAGATGTCATAGTTAGGAATAAAGATGGTGTTGATTTCAGAGTGACTGGCTTATATGGGGAACCTGACAGAAGTAAGAGAGAAGAAACATGGAGACTAATTCGTACGTTATCAAGTCACATTGCATTACCTTGGTGTTTGATAGGAGATATGAACAACGTTCTGTCTCAAACTGATAAGCAGGGTGGTAGGCCGTATCCTCATCATTTGATTCAGGGATTCAGAAATGTTGTCGAGGATTGTAACTTACAGGACATGGATTGATTGACTATCCATTTACATGGGAGAGAGGATCAGGAACAGTGGATTTAATAGAAGTTAGGCTTGACCGTGCATTGGTTTCTGCTGATTTCATGAGTAAATTCCCAGAGGCAAAGCTGTTTAATTTAGAAATATCAACTTCGGATCATTGTCCCATTCTTCTTGAATTACATAACTTAAAAGTTGATTTTCAAGTTAAGCGTTTCAGATTTGAAAATGCTTGGTTACGAGAGCCTATGTGTTAGCAAATAGTAGAGGAAATTTGGAGCAGTGGCATGAGTCGATCTTTTTATGAAAAGTTGGAGGAATGTTCTGAAATTCTCTCTAGTTGGGGTAAGGATATAACAGGAAGCTTTAAGAATAGAATTCATCAATGCAAGAGGACAATCAAAGCTTTAAAAGGTAGACGTGATGACTATTCTTTGGCAATGCTTAAGGAGGAGCAGAAAAAGTTATCTGAGATCTATACACAGCAAGAAAATTTTTGGCGTCAGAGATCAAAACAGTTGTGGCTCAGAGAGGGTGATCGTAATAGCAAATTTTTTCACTCTTCTATGAAGAATAGGCGAGCTCTTAATCACATCAGAAGTTTGAAGAACAGTGAGGACCAGGAAGTTCAGTGGAATAGTGGTTTGGAGGAAGTCATAATAGGATATTTCTCGAAGCTATTTCAAGCCTCTAATACAGAATGGACTGAAGTCGTCCAATGCATCGAAAGAAAGATAACTGATGCTCAGAATGTCATGTTATTAAGTCCTGTGACAGAAATTTAAGTTAAACAAGCATTTTTTCACATGCATCCAGATAAAAGTCCAGGACCAGACGGTATGACACCAGGATTCTATCAAAAATTCTGGAAAATTCTTAATGCAGATGTGGTAGCTGTTGTTAAGCAATTCTTTGAAACTGGTATCATTGACAAGAACCTCATAGCAACCAACATTGCTCTAATTCCTAAGAAGAAAAACCCACAGTACATGACGGAGCTTCGTCCAATTTCTCTCTGCAATGTACTTTATAAAATCATTTCTAAGGTCTTAGCAAATCGTCTCAAAGGAATTATTGATGCAGTTATCTCAGACACTCAAAGCGCTTTCATTCCAGGTCGGTTAATTTCTGATAATATTATGATTGCGCATGAGTTAATGCATTTCATGAGAAGAAAGACAACAGGAAAGCAGGGGTGGATGGCTTTAAAAATAGATATGAGCAAAGCCTACGATCGTGTTGAGTGGGATTTTTTGGCAGCAGTTTTGACAAGACTGGGATTTGATCAAAGAGTGGTGAGCATGTACATGGCTTGCATCTCGTCAGTGTCTTATCAAACTGCTCACGTTGGCAAAGTTTTTGGTTCTATTATGCCTTCTAGAGGTATCAGGCAGGGGGATCCCCTCTCCTCCTACCTATTTTTGATCTGTATTGAAGGACTTACATCTCTTATTCGTAGTTATGAGAGAAGATGTCTGTTGCAGGGTATTAAAGTTGCTTGTTCAGCCCCTCCCATTTCACACATGTTTTTCGCAGACGATTGTTACATTTTCTGTAAAGCAGACGTGGAGTGTGCAAGTAGAGTGCAGGAAATGCTTCATATTTTTGAACAGGCTTCGGGTCAACAAATTAACATTGACAAATCTTCTGTCATCTTCAGTCGGAATGTTAGTAATGCTCTTAAAGATAACTTGTACCAGCAGCTAGGTTTTAAGGAAGCGGATGGAAATAGCTTGTACTTGGGTCTTCCAAGTTTTTTGCATAAGAAAAAAACAGTAGCTTTTGGCTATATTAAGGAGAAGATGCAAGAGAAGTTGCAAGGTTGGGAAAAAAAAGAAATTATCTAGAGGTGGCAAGGAGGTTTTAATCAAGTCTACAGCTCAATCCCTTCCTAATTACACAATGAGTGTTTTTCTTCTTCCTATTGACACTTGCAAGGAGTTAGAACGATCCATGTGTAAATTCTGGTGGAACACGAATCCTTCTAAGCAAAAATCTATTCACTGGATGTCATGGGATAGGATGAGTGCAAGAAAGAGTGAGGGTGGTATGGGATTTCGAAATGTTCGAGATTTTAATATAGCACTGTTGGGAAAACAAGTTTGGAGATTGTTAGTTCATCCAGATAAACTAGTATCAAAAATTTTTAAAGCCAGGTATTATCCTTCTGAATCGGTTTTAACAGCCAAGCTTGGTAGTAATCCAAGTTACATTTGGAGGAGCGTGTTAGAAGCCCAAGATTTGGTCAAGCAGGGAGTTTCTTGTCGAGTAGGAGGTGGTAATTCTGTGTTCATAGAGGGTATTCCATGGTTACCAAATGCTAATGATCCATATATTCATACTATTTCTGAATCGTTGATCAATCAAACTGTATCCTCTCTTATGATAACAGGTATTAAGCAGTGGGATGACGATCTTATTCGTGATATCTTTGATGACAGAGATACTAACCTCATCCTATCTATCCCCTTGGGAGATGATGATGAGGATAACTGGTTTTGGAGGCATGATAAGCTGGGGGTTATTCAGTGAAAAATGCCTATATCACATTGCAGTCTACTAGAAGACGAAACCTGGATGACAATTCAGGCTTTTGGAGGAAACTGTGGAATCTAAAAATCCCACCAAAAGTGAAGAATTTCCTATGGAGATCAGTTAATAATTGATTACCCACCAAGGATCTTCTTCGTATTAAGCAAGTTCGTGTTAACAGCATGTGTCCGGTTTGTAACGAGGATGCAGAGTCTATTCTGCATTCTTTGGTGGTGTGCTCATTTACAGAAAATTGCAGATCTGTAACAGCACTTCCCAGGATAACAGGTGCATTTCAATCGTTTGGAAATTGGTTACAGCTAGTGTTTGATCAATGTAACAGTACTTCAATCATAGCCTCAGTTATGCTTTGTTGGATGGTGTGGAAGAACCGGAATGATTTAGTTTAGTCTCAGAAATGTTTGACAGCTTCAGAGGTAGTTCAGTCAACTTTGTCCGTACTTAACCAATGGCAATTCGTCCAAGATAGAACTTTTGATATCTCTTTGGGACATATGTTCCCTGAAGATGGTCTAGTTTCTTGGCAAGCTCCAACGTCTAACAGGGTTAAGATCAACACTGACGCGGCACTCTTTAGCAACATAAATAGATATAGCCATGTTCAAGTCATTCGAGATCACAAAGGAGAGTTGGTCGAAGCAATGTCTAGACGTTACCAGGGTATGGTTAGTCCGGAAGCAGCTGAAGCAATGGGGATTCACGAGGCTTTGAGTTGGGTTAAACAGAAGCAGTATCATGATGTGCTAGTGGAGACGAACTGTTTGGTGATGGTTCAATGGATTCGGAGTTCGCACGTCACACTATCTTATGTTGGTAGATTGGTAGATGAGTGTAGGCAGCTTCTAGTGGAGTTACAGGATAAAAACGTGATGTTAAGATTTGTAAAACGATCTGCGAATAGCGTAGCTCACTATCTAGCGAGTTATAGCCCTTCTTTAGCTGATCGTAAGTGGGAAAAGGAAAATGTCCACCCGGAATTTCTTTCCGTTTTATGTAATGATTTGAAGTAATAAAAGTTTCCTTCTTTTCGGCAAAAAAAAAAAAAGAACCCTATCCTCATAATAGGACTAAAACAGCAGAGGCTAGTTCCTCTAACACAAAGAGAAATGAGTGGACAAGATTTGTTCTCCCCCATTCTTTACATAACAAATTCTCTCTAGAAGGCTACTCGTGATGCGAGGAAAGAAAGTGATAATATTTTTCCATAGTATTTAATTTGAGATAGTGATTTATTGAGTGTATTATATTGTTAGGATTAGTATTCTAACGTTAACCTTATTCTCATTTATTTACAATAATAATGAATTAATTTTTTGAATAATTATATTTTTAGGCATATTATAAGAATAAAATAAAAGTGTGCAATATGAAAAATAATTTATTCTTTTGAAAATTTATGTAATTAAGAAAAAAAAATATTGCATGTCGTATAACTACATCCTCCTCAATATTTCACATATAAATATTGTATTATAAGATCTAATTGGAATCTAAATATTTTTTTGAAGGAAATTTAAACCTAACTGCATCGTATACTAATTCTAGATTTTGCAATTGACCAATTTAAGAAATTAAAAAGTTAATACTTTAAAACAGAACGAGGAAAGCAGTTCCACGATACTTTATTGTGGTGATTTTTAAAATTTTAGTTTTAAGTTTTTTTCCTTAAAATTGTAATTTATTTTATTAAGCAATTTTCACAAATGAATAATTCATGAGATAACACACTTCTATTACATATTTTTTTTTATTAATACATGTTCAACTACTAAACCTTAAAAATTATGCGTATAATTTTAAAATTAGGTTATAACGGAAAATAACATTTTTTTAATCAAAAAATTGAAAATAACATTTTCTGAGGTGGGGTGTTAAAAATGACGTTTTGAATACACATTTACAATTTGAATATCTTAAAACATACTGATACACATTTTGAAAATGCGTATCCGGCCCTGATACGCATTTTGGAAATGCGTATTTGATCCTGATACGCATTTTCAACATGCGTATCACTATTTTATTTTAATATTTTTTTTGGTTTTGCCCCTGCGGGCCCACTGTTACCCAAATTCAAAATGCGTATTACGATACCCAAATGGAAAATGCGTATCTAAAACATTAATTTTCACACCCTACCTCAAAAAACGTTATTTTCATCATTTTTATCCAAAAAAGTGTTATTTTTAGCATTTCTTTAAAATTCTACAACTGATTTTTTTTTTTTATTCTTATCTTATATCACATTTATGATGTAACTTAAATATTTTGAAACTTTGAAGTTCCTTACTTTGTTTCTTGTACGGCGCTTCGCGCCTTTATCGTTCTAAAGTTGTAAGGAATGACAATCAATGGTAAAGGCAATAGACGATTGACGGGTGTGTCGAGGGCCTGCGGCCCTCATGACTACCTAACTCATCCGTTTACTGTCTTAAATGCTTCGCATTTCCACGGCAAGTTTTTTTTTTTTTTTTTGTGGATAGAGCCAATTATTTTAAGCATTTTTTGTGAAGGTACCCTTGGCGGGAACCTTAGAATAAATGAAATATAATTAATCTAGTGTTAGTTTGTAGTTTGTATTTAAGGATTGGTTTGTATTTGAGCAAAAGCCTATATATATATATATATATATATATATATATATATATATATATATATATATATATATATATATATATGAGAAAAAGGACCCTGAGATTGATCTCAGGGAACTTTTCCTAAGATACTTAACAAATATGTTTTAATTTTGATTGGGCCCGCAGAGCTAATTAAAAAAATCCTGATTTTACAAAAATACCCACCTCTTATTTACATACAAATCCCATGTATTTTAGGAAATTTACCTGAAATACATGTCAGGTTCCCTAATCTCTATATATATTAACTTTGAAGATAATAACAATCTAACTAACATGTAAACGATGTTGAGCTATATATCCGCTAAATGGACCAAGTTAATTGCAAGTAGTCCAATAGGGAATTTACAATACTACAAAATCTACAATAAAGTCAGTGGCTACTAAAATATAAACACAGCAGAACACTCAAACATGTTGGTACTAGACCTCTGGTTTCTTATTTATGTTTGCACTATTTTTTTTGTTCTAAGAAAGTTTCCTTAAATCAAGCTTGTTTTAATGTTATTTCTAAGTCTGGTTTTTAATATCATATAATGTATTTTTCAGGTCCTTTTTTTATGTGTATGGAGTTTGGCAACCGGAGTATTTATTCCGCATAGAATAATTTAACATTGTGATTATTTTTGAAAGAATGACCAAAATGCCTAAAATTTCATTACCCATTAACCAAAATACCCAAAACTGAAAACTCCGACATCAGTACCCATGGGATGTGCAACTCCCATGGGCGTATATCTGGTTACTGTAGCAAAGCCAGAAACTGACTTGCATTTCTTCTTTCTCCCTCCCGGCGACTTCAACGGCGACATCGACGTCTCCGGCTATTTTCTTCGATCTCCCTCTCCAGGAACTGTCCGAGTGACTAATACATACCGAAATGATCGCAAGGACTTGAACTTCATCTTCCCCGACTGCGTTTAACGTCTCCGGCCCCGCAGGGGCCAAACGAAGCTCGTCGGAGATGTGGGAGTCGATGAAATCGACGATTTAGGCGTTTTTAATCCTTCAAATAAACTGTTATAAAAGTAATATGGTTGTGTAAATAATCGAACCCGGATTCTAATGGTATATGGTATGTGAATTGAAAGTCAGGGATGTGAATGGTGGAACAAATCGAAAAATAAAGCCGGAATCGCCATTGTCGCCCGACTGGAGGAGCTCTGTGATGACGTAAGATACGCATCCTGAAGATGCGTATCTACTGTTACGCCACATCAGAAGGCGTATCTCAAGGCGTTGTCAGAAGGCGCATATGCTGTTACTCCTTATCAAACGGTGTATGTAGCCCTGTTACTCCTTTTCTGTGGGCGTATCCAATGGTTACTCCTTTTCTGTGGGCGTATCCACCGGTTACTCCTCTGTGATGGGCGTATCCCGTGGGTAATTTGGACGGTACTTCCAGATTCTGGGCATTTTGGTGAGAGAAAGCTGATTTTTGGGTATATAGGGCAATCATCCATTATTTTTATATTAATTTAGATTTTTTTTAATTCTAGTAATATTTTGAATGTCATTTATGGGATGTGGTTTTATAACCGAAATCGAACCGATTGTAATCGAAACCAAGATTTGTGAAAATCTTAACCGAACTGTCAATTTGGTTACGGGTTAAATTTTTGATTTTAAAACCGTACCGATTGGATCCAATCCGTACTCTCCCCAAATTTCTATGAAAATCCAATTTAAATGGAGGTTCTGAAAATCTCATTTTATTAATTTCCAAGCAACAAATGATAATTTTAGAAAGGGTAAATCAGAAAAATAACGATTTTTTTAATCCAAAAACTGAAAATAACATTTTTTGAGGTGTGGTGTTAAAAATGACGTTTTGAATACACATTTTCAATTTGGATATCCTAATACGCATTTTGAATTTGGGTATCAACGGATCCTGTAGAAACAAAAACAAAAAATAAAAAAAATAAAAAATTGTGATACACATGTTTTAAATGCGTATCAGGGTAGATACTCATTTTCAAAATGCGTATCTGATCCTGAAACGCATTTAAAACATGCGAATCATCATTTTTTTATTTGTTTTAAGGTTTTGCCCCTACGGGACCCACTAATAACTAAAATTGAAAATGCGTATTAGGATATTCAAATTGAAAATGCGTATGCGTATTAGGATATTCAAATTGAAAATGCGTATCCAAAACGTTTATTTTCACACCCTACTTCAAAAAACGTTATTTTAATCATTTTTATTAAAAAAAAAATGTTATTTTTAGCATTTTTTCTTTTAGAAATGGATGTGTAATCTATCTGTATCTGTACGTTGTACAAGTATCTTCTGTTTATTTTGTGTATTGTCATTTCAGTTTGATAACCTCCTCCTCCTCCTCCTAAAACCCTAATCAAGAGAATGCTGACAAACCCACAAAACTTGTTCTCTCTACATTCTTCAACAAGGTATGTTTATTCCATTTCAATCTCTCTTTGTACTAATTACCCTCTTCATTTTCACTCACTCCACACTAATCAATCCACTGTAAATCACAATGCTATACAAACTGTATACAACATTATATGCACTTCAACTAATACTAATGACATGAAACAATCACTCAAATCATCCCAAATATTTTTGTCAAATGAGTTAATTGATAATGTGCTAAAAAAGGCCAGGTTTAGTCACTCAAACCCAAAAATTACCTTGGATTTCTTTAATTTAACTGCGCAACGAAGAGGGTTTTATCATACTTCATATTCGGTCGATACCATGTTGTATATTTTGGGTAGGAATAGGAGGTTTAGAGAAATTTGGGAGGTTTTGGGGGAGATTAAGAAGAAAGATCAGTCTTTGATTACGCCCAGGACTGTTATGGTTGTTTTGGGCCGGGTTGCGAAGGTTTGTTCAGTTAGGTTTACGGTTGAAATGTTTAGGAAGTTTAGGAGGATTGTTCCGGTTTTTGGGACAGAGTGCTATAATGGGTTGTTGAGGACTTTGTGTCAAGAAAAGAGTATGATTGATGCAAGGAATGTGTATCATGGGTTGAAACATGAGTTTAAACCGAATTTGCAGACTTTTAATATTTTGTTGTCGGGGTGGAAGTCGCCGGAGGAAGCGGAGGGGTTTTTTGGGGAGATGCAGGGGTTGGGGATTAAGCCGGATGTTGTTTCGTATAATTGTTTGATTGATGTGTATTGTAAGGGTAGAGACGTTGAAAAGGCATTTAAGGTGGTGGATAAAATGAGAGAGGAGGATATTGTGCCGGATGTGATATCTTATACTAGTTTGATTGGGGGTTTGGGGTTAGTTGGGCAGCCGGATAAAGCTAGAGAGCTTTTGAAGGGAATGCAAGAGTATGGATGTTATCCTGATGTTGCTGCCTACAATGCTGTAATTAGGAATTTTTGTATTGCAAAGAGGCTTGGCGAAGCTTATAAACTCTTGGATGAAATGGCGGACAAAGGTTTGGACCCGAATGCAACTACTTACAATGTGATTTTAAGGTCGTTGTATTGGACATTCGATTTGAGATCTTCATGGAATTTGTATGATAGGATGAGGAGAACCGGATGTTTGCCCAACACACAATCTTGTATGTTTCTGATCAGGTTGATTAAAAGAGAGGAGAAGGTTGAGCTGGCTCTTGAGCTCTGGAATGACATGGTGGATAAGGGGTTTGGATCCTATACCTTGGTTTCTGATGTGTTGTTTGATCTGCTCTGTAATTTGGGGAAGCTAGTGGAAGCAGAGAGGTGTTTCTTACAAATGGTAGAGAAGGGGCAGAAGCCAAGCCACACTTCATTCAGGAGGATTAAGGTGCTTATGGAATTAACTAATAAGCATGAGGCCCTTCAGAATTTATCAGAAAAAATGGCTTCTTTTGGTTCATCAGTCCAAGTCGCTGAAGATAAACGTCTAAAGTATAGAAATCTGACTTCAGTCGATTTAGATCAGATGCCTGTAATGTAATCATTGCCTTTTTAAGAAGCAGCAAAGGCACCTGGTGGAGGATATTGAAATGGTATCCGATATGATGCACGGGTGTCTGCATTATAGTAGAAAATTTGGATGGGTTGTAAATTGATTTTGATTTCACTTTCCTGCTATTTGTTTGGTACTTGAGAGTTAAGTGGCTGACTGCAACATGTGTAAGTCATGTCAGTATCTTGTAACTGGGATCTTTGCATGATCGAGTCAAATACTACAGGTGATCAAACTCCATTATTAAATAGCTGATCACTGGTACAGTATACAAGTTCCACCACTTTACTTCATTTTGCAAATATGTTTGGACTTGAATTCTTGTTGATAAATCTTTTTACTGGATAGTTCTGAATTTTCAATGAGGTAGATATCATCTGTGATCGAGGACAAACCCAGGTTTGGGATGGGTTTGTCCAACTTTCTGAGTCAGATCTTGAACATAATCCATTTCCTTTACTTCTCATTTTATTTGCTTCAAAAAGTACAGCCAGTTCAAACAGTTATCCTATAAATATCTGCCAAGATTAGGGCTGACAAAATACAGATTTGGCCATGTCTTTTCATAAAAAAAAATATGGATGATGGTTGAATAATTTATCCAATCCACGATGCCCA
This sequence comes from Saposhnikovia divaricata, assembly GCA_036435485.1. NCBI lineage: Eukaryota > Viridiplantae > Streptophyta > Magnoliopsida > Apiales > Apiaceae > Saposhnikovia > Saposhnikovia divaricata. The sequence continues at coordinate 120,254,626 of CM071599.1, read as the reverse complement.
AGTTAATACCAGGGTCAGTTGCAAATTGGGCTGTATGATTCCAGGTCGAACACGGTTTGACCCATTTTTAATGTGAATGTTATACCAGAATATGGAGTATTTTCTGTTGTAACTTGCAGTGACGTCCCACTAGGAAGTCGGAACGTAGGATTACAAAGCGTACTGTACTGGTACGAACCATTGTTTGCTGATTATCTTACCAAGTGTACTGGTCAGCATGTTGCATTAGTGGTAAATTGAGTTTTTACCCTAGCTTCTGTTTTTGTGGTAACTTGAAATTCGATCATATAATATGCATATGAAATATTGATTTGGATGCATAGGTTGCACATACACAAAAACATGCAGATAGGGCTGCATCACTGGCTGTCATTGATTATGGTACTGAAAATTTAAAGAGGCTATTAAGAAGTCAAGTTTCTCTGACATCATTTTCTCCGCTGAGTTACATTTCAAAATGTGATCTCTATTCTGGTTTCGAAACATTTCATCATTTGAATGTGTGCTTGCTTGCTTTTTAGTTCTGACATTGCTCTTAACTTCACGTGTTTATATGATGATTTAAATTTTAAAATACAGATCAGGCTACCCTCGCAATATCATATTTATAAGAGATCCTGAACTGCCCTTCCTATATCAGGCAAGGACCAACTGCGTAGTGCTTCACAGTTCAAGTGCCCTGACATTGCACACAAAGTATTGCTACAGAGCACAAACAAATTCCGTGGGCTCCATAGTCCATCCCCTAGTTTTCTAGTAAGCATAAATGTCAAAATATTATTAGATTATTCAAGGTGTTTGTGTGTATCAATTGTTTAGACTTTATTGATTAGGTATTGGGTGGAACATCGTTGTGAAGTCTTAGACATTTGATTAATCACATCTTGTGGCAACAAGCTTGAAAAAGTATCTACTGTTTATCATATATATAATTCTTCAACACGCAGGCACAAATGCAAGCTGTGAAAATGTCAGAAAGTTCGTACTTTTTGCATGACCTCAGTTCCATGTAATACTTACATTATGGTGCTGCAGTAGTGAGGTTAGCTGGCTCCTAATACAGTTTTTTTCAGATCACGATATCTACTTAGAATGATAATAAAGTGTTTAAATATAGCTTGAAGCTACGTTACGTGCAAACTCAACTTTGCTAACAACGCTTTCACTGAGGATGGAAATCTATTTTTAAAAAGCTAATTTCTTATGCATTATGAGGTTAATTAGTTATATGCTTAGGGACAACTATATCTGTACTTCAGGTAGAGATAAATACTCTGACCGGAGAAACTACAACTCTTCGCTTTGATATCATCTATGATTGCGGACAGAGCTTGAACCCTGTGGTAGATTTGGGAAAGGTTTGTCAAACTTTTGAAATTAGAATTTTGATTGCATTTTATTTTTCATTAGTCATCATTTTACTTAGTAATTTTACACGTTCTATTCTTTACATTTTGAGTAATTTCATGTCTGAAGGGTACCTTGCTAATTCATATGGATTGGTGGTTACCAATAGCACGTGGACATACAAGATACCAACAATTGATACAATTTCAAAGCAGTTTAATGTTAAGGTACTTAACAGTGAACATCGCAAAAACCGTGTTCTTTCATCTAAAGGTATGGCTGTTCTCTATATTTGGCTGATAAGTTATTATAATTTTTTTAAAAAAAATAAGCATGTCACAATTGTGATTTGATGGCCTGCTATTATATATTAAAATTGCTAAGACAGGCGAAGATGATACAATATCTAGTAATTTTAGTTATTATTAACTCTACTTTAAAAAAAATGATTTTTCACTGATGTAGTTCAACAGTAAATAAAGAATGTTGCCAACTCAAATTACTGTACATTTATAAATGCCACTGTCGTTAATGCTATGCAATTAGGGTTAAACAAGTAGCATGCTCATTACCCATACAATTTAAGTTACAAGTACAACCAGGAGCTAGCAGTGTCCCCAAATAGAAGAACCCAGAAGCCAATCAAATTAACATCCCAAGCAACACTGCTTTCTATCTGTATATTTTTTTTAAGACTGTCAAGTTGTCTTTATAAATTGTGATATACTCACTAGATTATCCGAAAATAATGTTCACGTGATTACAAAAAGGGTTGAAGGAGGCATTGACAGCAAGGCAGTAAAGCATATGCCCATGAGTACATATTCTTCTATGTTTTGTGATAATTGATATTTACAGTAGCCAGTCCTTAATTTGAAGATTATCAACTTTATCAATGTATGTCATTAGTGCCAGATAATGAATACTGTTCAACAAATTTTATTATGTGGAAATAACAATGACTTTCTATCTATTTAGGATTTAGTAGTACATTCACTGAGACTAATAAGTAGCAAGATACTCGACTGATCTGATCTTCAGTAGGATCTGGGACGACAGATGAGATTTTTACCACTTGAGCTATCCATCGTACTCAGGAGTACTAATATTACTAGTTTAATATAATAACTTGGTACTTGGAATGTGCTGCCCTCTTTGAGAAGTACTAAAAGACTCGGTTGCTAACTCAAACCCACAGCAGGTAGAAGTGATCGAATAGATCAATTGACCCCTTAAGATATTCCATGAAAAACTCAAGCCTTGAGCAAGTTGTTGACGACATTTCTGAATTAGAAGACTTTCCTCTTTTAACTATGTATAGTTGTAATATTTTGCATCGATTTCTGATCTATAGAGTTCTTAAGATTTTTATAACACAACCCAGAAAAGATTGACGGTTTACTCTTAATTCAAAGCTTTTCATTCCCGGAAGAAAATTTTGAGGATCACTATTTTAAGATAATGAACTAAAAACGATAATTTGAGAAGCATTACAAACTCCAAATTCATCATTAGCAACGGAATAAATATTATCAATATAAATTGTAATGAATATGGGTTTCTATTTAAAAGGCACAGCTGAAGCTGATTTTAACATTTTCCCTGCAATTTGCTCTTACCTTATAAATTGTTGATGATATTGGTATTCGCTTTAATTTTCAGATGGACATTGAGTTGCAATGATATCATTACAGGGAAACAGGAATTGGTGTTGCTATCCTAAACGAAGACTACTGTATGGATGTGCACTAAATCATTGCCCTCTTGTTACCAAGTACTCAAGAATTTGTATGTATATTTGGAGTGATCAAAATTTGTTTTGTATTTTTTTCTTTTTTAAAATTCCAAATCAAGGTTTTCTTATAAAAATGATGTTGTGGCATTCAGTTAATATTTTAAATATAAATAAGAGAACCTGTTGATATTAAATTATTGATCGCAGATGTTCAGTAAAAAATTTAACTGTTTGAAACATAGTTTTCATAGCTTGTACTTTTAAACGTTTGGCTGATCTGAATTGCATAAACTTGTAAATAAATATCTACTAAAATTGAAAATGTAAAATGTAGTACCCATATATTAATTAATACATTCATAATTTGAAACATAGTTTTCATAGTTTGTATTTTTAAGCGTATGGTTGATCTGAATTGCATAAACTTGTAAATAAATATCTACTAAAATTGAAAATGTAAAATGTAGTACCCATATATTAATTAATACATTCATAAAGAAAAACTCTAAGGTAAAGTAAAACCTCGTTAAATTAATATTCGATAAATTAATAATTTCTTTAAGTTAATAATTTTCTCCGATTTCAATTTGACCTAGTTCAAAAATGATCAATTTCGATAAGATAATAAGATAATAATTTTTTGAAAAATCCTATATAATATAATAGCAAAAATTATAAATTAATAAATCCTTTATAATCATAAAAATGTATGTATTTCCCTTTTGTAAAATATTATTCTAGGGTTTTTAAAATTTGTATCTATATGAAACTCATCCTTAACCCTCTTTGTTGCATCTAAAAGTTCGAATGTGGTGTTTTCGTAAAGTATTAAAAAGTTATAAGTCAATATTTTTGATGTCTTGAGTGTTTCTTTACATGCAAAAGGTTTCAAAAATGTTATTTTATCTTTGATGTCATCAAAATATACACGAATCTTTACTTTGAATATCGCTAATACTCATTGAATTTGTAAAACAATGTATATTGAATTAAGTATAAAACATAAATTGTACAATTTATTCTATTTAAATGTATATATATGCAAATTAATTTTCTTTAATGTCAAAAATTCTTTATAAATTAATAATTAATAATTTATTGATTAATTAATACCTATCTAAATTAAATTAATAGAATTCTCCGGTCCAGATTATCGAGAAAATTACCAAAATAATCATATCTGAGCATGTTTGGCCTTATTTACCGATCTAATACGGCATTTCGTGTGAAGTATCAGCGACTAATACGGCGTTTGGTGTGCCGTATCAGCAGTTAATACGGTGTTTGGTGTGCCGTATCAGTAGCTAATACGGCATTTGGTGTGCCGTATCAGCGCTGATACTTCACACGAAACGCCATATCAATGCTGATACTCTTACAGGTCCTGCCACGGGCAATAAGATTTTAACCTAATACGCTACACCAAACGCCGTATCTCGTTGTTGCTTCACACGAAACGCCGTATCAGTTGCTGATACGGCACACGAAACGTCGTATCTTTATGTTGCTTAACACGAAATGTCGTATCTCATTGGTAAATAGGACCAATTTTCTGAATTTCAATATTTTGGACATTTTAAATTGAAAAATGATTATTTAGGACCATCACCCCAGATTATATTAATTATTATATTAATTTATAGAGATTTTAGTGTTTGGTAGAATTGGAAAGACCGAAAACGAACAATAATGACTACTAGTACTTGAAAAGAAAGAACAAGACATATCAACGGAGGCCACCAAGCAGATGGCCCATGCTGGAGAGGACCTGCAAAGACGGCGAGACAGACAAACACGTAGTACATGCATACACTGATATATTCTAGGGGTAAGGGCCGGGCCGGGCCGGGCCGGGGCTGTTCCCTAGCATCTTCTTTTACACAATTTCTTACACAATAATGTGAAAATAACTTCTACTACCAATCAATTCAAGACTTAATTGCAGGAAGATGGTCTCAACTATTTCTTTTTTGCACAAAAATGGCCCAAGTATTATTTTAAGTAGATGATTGCATTCCGTCTAAATTAATCTAAAAAATATTGTTTATTTTTATTTTTGGGCCATTTTTGTGTTAAAAAAAACATTGTTCGGCCATCTTACTGCAATTAAGTCACAAATTGAATACACTCATCTGTTAAAAAAAAAATAGTTTGACCATCACACTGTCTATTTTTATACTTAAGCCATTTTTGTGCAAAAAAAAATAGTTGAGATCATCCTCGTGCAATTAAGTCTCAATTCAATTCAAGCTACGAGTTAAACAGGTAACTAATATAACAAATCTTATTCGATCGAATAGCTATTTTGCTATTTTGCTATTTTCAAATTAAAGATAGATACCCTGTAACTAATAATTTAGGTTACTTGGTGCTCATCTAAAAAAATTACATTTTCATTTAAGTTTGCATATTTCTCTTCTTAAAATATTATGGTACACTTTTAAGAAATTATATTTAAGGTTTAATGGTCCTAAAGTTAACTTTAGGTAACCACCTAAATATTCAATTAAATGTGAAGGTTATTTTTGTAAGACTTTTTTGCACGACAGTGGCCTGAACTATAATTTTTTTGCATAAAAATGGCCAACCTATAATACTGAGCACCCGTATGGCAAAACTTTAATTTTTTTAATCACCCGATTGCATTCCGTCAAATTTGTTTAACAGACGTTAGTTTTGGAGGGGTAATATCGGAATTTCATGTATTTTCTTACTTAAAACCTGTATATTTCAGCTAGTGTAAGCATTTTTCTTTTTTCTCTATCAGTGTTTTTTCTCTATTTTGTTTTTTCTCTATTCTGTTGAAGAGGTGAATGAAGAAACACTAACATAATCACTAAATATCCAAGTCCAAACATTACTTCCATAAAATAGCTTAGACATTACACTGCTGTTCTATTACAATGTTGGCCTCAAACTAGCATAATCAAAATAGCATAATCAAAATAGCTTAGACAACCAACAAACAAAAAAGACAGTCATAAATACTCCAAAAACTACTAGCATTTCTTCCTCATTTCTCCCTCATTTCTTCCTCTTTGCAGTGGTCTTTTTAGCCGGATTAGCAATCCTTGAGGTTGAGCTACCTTGAGTGCTTGGACCATGTCCCTCCTGCTGCTGCATCATATTAGGAATAGTTTGTTGATCTTGTTCTCTTGGTAGATTTGCTGCAGATGAGTTCATCATTACCTTGGCACAAGTCCTTGAGTTATGCCCAGTTTTTTTGCACGTTTTGCACACACATGTTGATTTAGGTATAATAGGCTCTCTCCCCTCTTGTACAGCTTGTTTTTTAAGGTCATTTATCTGAAAAGAAATGAAAATTTGCATAATCTATAATGGTGAAAGGACAAGGTCAATTAGGCAGTTACATTAAAAAAAAGATGTACCTTGGCAGGACAAGTTCTAGCATTATGACCCCTTGCTTTACAGTAAGTACAATTAACAACTGTCCCTACTTTGCTTAATTTTGTTGCATCTGGAGGTATGTCATTCCTTGTATTCCTCTTCTTCTTTGGTCGGCCAGGAGGGGTCTTCACATTCGGGGCCAATGGCCTTGGCTCAGTTGCTTGTTGCCAGAATTCTGGGCTCACAATAGGCTCCAAGGTACAATTGTATAGCTGTTTAATTTACATAATGAATGAATTAACAAAGGGAATAATGACTGTATTAGCTTTAAACTATAAAAATTTACCTTCATGTACATATCTTTGGTGTATGTAACACCCCCTTCCCTAAATAGAAGGAGATATTACCTATAATCCATAAACCTGCAAACAGAGCACTAAAATAATCTCTAGATAACGATTAAACAATCTAATAATCTCCAAAATTAAAATAAACCTCCAAATTACAGTTCAAACCAATAAATACGAAAAACCAAAATCTGTAAATAATTAACCAAGTCTAAACAATTCTAGAAGTCCATAAATCCTAAGCAACGAAATAATGGGTAGCTCTCCATCACACAGCCCCAGATCCCCATAAGCACCTGCCAGAAAAAGAATACGGCATGAGCCAAATGCCCAGTACGGATTTGGAATACAATTTATAAAAACAGGAAAACAGATAAGTATATTTAACAATTATAATAAAACATTTATTTTCAAAATACGCATGGCTGAAGCAACGAGGGGTTAGGATATTTCATACCGAGATCAGAACAGATACATATACAGATACATACATCATAGGGTACCGTAATGTATGCAACAAACCGGATAACGTGTACGGCATATACAACGTCACCGCCAAATCAAATCACAAATCAAATCAAAATCTGGGTGCACCCACATATCCTGAAACAAATATCAAAATGCGCAAAAGCTCGCCACCTGAGCTATCAGAAGGATACGCCGTGACCAATCACACTGCCACGGAAGTGTCATGTCACTGGTGCCGCAATGACATGGTTGTAGTACCCCTACAGCTGGTTAACTCGGTATACCCTATATCGCTAAGGGTTCAAATAAAATATTTCTCAAAATCTTTGAATCACAATAAACAGATATTTGAACATTTCAAACAAATATATAATTTGCAAAATTCTAAAGAGTCGCAGAAATAGATATTTAAATATTTTCAAACAGATATAAAAAAAATCATTTTTCAAAGTCAATGAGTCAAAATATTTTTTCAAAATCAGAACAGCCAAAACCAAGTGAAATATTTGAGGACAAAACAGATTTAATATAATAAATCCTAAGATGAGTAGCGCTGAATAAAAAAGGAGAGAGAATCCGTACCTCAAAAATAGCAACTAAAATACTAACGAAATCCGCAAATGATCCTCTAAACTCCCGTCCCGCGATCTAATTACAAAATATAATTTATTACTATAATATTTTCTTTCACGGTACAGAAATAATTCATATAAAATTATTTGGCACACTAGCTTAATTACAAAATACAACTTACAACACATGTGCTATCAATTAAATAATATATTAAGTAAAACACTTTGGGACTAAAGACCATATATTAATTATTACATGTACACCTTATGACTACCACAACCAGACCATAAACAAGAAACACGTCCAGTTGCTGTACGAATTTAACAAATTAAATAAATATAATAATAACACTCAGGGTGCATGTGCATGTATATTACAATAACATCAAAATATGAAATCGGTTTAAACTTCTGTAAGCTAGCAAACATGTGTAAAAACAAGATCATTGTCCAACTATTAAAATATTATATAAATTCATGACTTCAAAATCTTAATATAAATAACTATACAATAACAATAAAATGTACAGATAATTAATCAACTAATATAAAAAGAAAAGATGTTAAATAAAAAGATCACTTGACAATTATATTAAAACTATAAAATATCATCACTGTGAATTCATAAAGAAAAGAAAAAAAAAACCTGACCACAAACAGTATATACGGAATACAATATATATGCATCAATTAATCATTAATTATAATCATATGTATCAAATTGAAAATTAACAATTATAGTACAAAACTTGGTTTTAGGCTAAATTGTCTAAAAACGAATCACATGATAGAACTCAGGAACTTATCTCATAACATAAACAACATGTTCTATTATATATGCATGGCCACAGACTTCGAAATCATCAAATTAAATTCTATAAAATATACTTACAAAAGATCATATTAAAAGATAATATATAATAATACCTCTTTCGCCTATTGTTTACTGCAAACACACCAAAACAGGATTGTTTCTCTTGCTTCTCTACTCCGGCTGCGGCTCTCTTGTCTCTCTTAAATTGTGTAATGGTTTAATAATAAAACATACGTGTGTGTTATATAAATATAACCACATATCACCGAATACAAATAGGACTTCAAGACCTATTTCTTTTCTAATTAGTAATTCAATTTAATAACTAATACTCATTAAAAGAATTATTATTATTATTATTATTATTATTATTATTATTATTATTATTATTATTAAATATTTAAAAATCCTATACATTACATATATACCCCCTTAAAAGGATTCCGTCCCCGGAATCAAACGATACTAAAACTCGTACCTGATTCGAATAAATGCGGATATCTCTCACGAATAGATTCTTCTAATTCCCAAGTAGCCTCTCTCTCAGAATGATTTTTCCACAAAACCTTCACAAATGGTATAGTATTCTTCCTCAAAACTCGTTCCTCTCGAGCTAAGATAGCTTCTGCTTCCTCCTCGCAAGAAAGGTCCTCTCTAATCTTATGTAACGGGTACTGAACTATGTGTAATGGATGATACTTATAGCCTCTCAAAACCGATACATGGAACACGTTATGTACATGAGATAACTGTGGTGGCAACGCAACTCTGTAAGACACTTCCCCCACTTTCTCTATAACGTCAAATGGGCCAACATATCTCGGACTAAGCTTTCCCTTCATACCAAAGCGCTTAACACCCTTGCAAGGAGACACCTTCAAGAACACATGATCACCAGGTTCAAATCCACCAAACTTCCTATGTTGATCTGCATAACTCCTTTGACGTGACCGAGCTTCCTTCAAGCTTGCCTTAGCCTTCTCCACCTTCTCATTAGTGACTCTAACTAACTCTGGTCCTTCAATGACTTTTTCACCAACTTCATCCCAACAAGATGGTGCCCTACACCTCCTACCATACAAAGCCTCAAATGGTGGCATACCAATACTCGCGTGTGAAAGGCAGAGTGTATAAACTTGTAACACTATAACTAATGTAACTCAAACTAAAGGAAAAGATACTTAACCAGAAGACAATCAAGAACAGGAAGTCACAAGAAATCAACACTAAATGAAGACAAGGTAATTGATACAATTAAACATGCTAACTATGATCAAGCCAAGAAGAAATCATTGAGAGAAGTTCAAGTTAAAGTTGTTCATGCCTCAGTGATTTGATAAATCAAGAATCAAGATCATAACTATCAGTATCAACAAGACCAATTGATTTCAAGTGAAGAAGAAGGAAAGCAAATATTGGAAAGCCAAGTTATTCAGTGAATATGGTAATTTATTCAAGAAGCAGAAACACTATCAAGACTAGTCACTTATGAACCAGACCAGTGCATCAAGTGTCAGGACATTGATAGCAAGTTTATGTCAGTAATAAAGAACCATGTTCAAGAGCTTGTTGAAGAATAAAGAAGACATGAAGATATCACAAGTTCAAGATGTGGATTGAAGTTTCAAGTTGAAGACCAGAATATTTTCTAAGTACTAAATGTTCTGGATGGCTAAGTAGAAATTCTCAAGTAGAAGTTCTACTTAGGAATTTCGAGATAGCCAAGTAGAAGTTCCACTTAGGAATTTCGAGATAGCCAAGTAGAAATTCTCAAGTAGAAGTTCTACTTAGGTGCAGCTTCAACATGACACATGGCATCTTCTGATTGGCAGATTTCCAAGCTTTCAAGATAAGGCAAGAATTATGTGGACATCATTGGGCCACGTACATCTTAGTCTTTGAAGACTACAGGACATAGATTACATGTAGTATAAATAGAAGTACTTGTGTAATGTTTTAGTTAGTGAGCAATTCTAGAGAAAAACACAAGAGAAAAAGAGAGAGTGCATTCACAGAGCTTAGTATCATTCACTTCTCTCTCAACTTCTGTTATACTTTGTAATGAATGTTGTAGCAACCCTTTCAAGTTATATATAAAGAAATATATTCCTTGAATCTGTGTGTTCATTTATTGCATCGTTTTTATTGCTTCTCATATTCGAAAAGTTGTATTCACCCCCCCTCTACAACACATTTGGACCTAACAATTGGTATCAGAGCAATATGTTTAACATACAAAACATAGATCCTTGTGTTGAGTAGAAGAATCGTGAGTTTTTTTCATTTTTTAGATCTACTTTTCATTTTCTCGAAAAGTGTGTTTTAATTCGTTTGTATTGAAAAACTCATCTGAAAAATTATTTAAATACTCCAGGTGTGATTATTTAGCTTGGGTGTATTTTAATTAATTTTTGTGAATTTATCTGGGTTAGTTCATATTTGGTGTTCTTGAGTGTTCATCATCTGTTCTTATCAAAGAATACAACCCAACAACTTTTTGATCTCCTTTTCAATAGTAAAAGAATAAAAAGGTGGTTTTTGGACTTTTTGATTTACTTTATTCGGCCGAAAGTAAAAGACATACTCAGTACCTAGCAAGTGGGTTAGGTGGGTTTGGTGAGTAAAGCATTCAAAGTCAAAAGGTGTTAAAGAGATAATATTGTTTATTCAATATTTAAAGTAATCTGCAGAAAAATTATTCTAAGGCAAAAATTTCTACATAGAATTTCTACTTGAGAATTTCTACATAGAATTTCGACTTGGACAATTTCTACTTGGTGATTTCGACTTGAGCAAAATTTCTACTTAGAGAAATTTCGACTTAGGCAAAAGTTCTACATAAATATTCTACATAGCCTAGTCTTGGGTACTTAGAAACTTTTAGTGACCAGAATTGAGATGGCTCCTAAAAATGCATTCAAGATCCCAATGTTCAACAAAGATCACTATGAAGAATGGGTTTTCAGAATGAGACTATATCTAGAGACTGTTAATCCTGAATATCTGGAAGTCCTTGACAAGGGTAAATTTGTCCCAATGGTAGTTATTCCTTCACATACGGAAGGAGGAGTGGTTATACCACCTCGGTCTGAGCCTAAAAAGGTCTCGGAGTTTTCGGATGCTGACAAGGAACAAATAGCATGTGATACTGCCGTTCGACAAACCTTGATGGAATCTCTTGATCATGAAATGTTCAACATAGTCAAAGGTCTGACTACAGCGAAGAAGATTTGGGACAAGATAGAAGTTGTCATGGAAGGATCTGCAGAGGTCAGAAGCAACAAAACACTCATACTCAAGATGGAGTATGACACCTTTAGAATAAGGAAAGGAGAAGGCATAACTGATGTCTACCTACGATTCAGTCAGTTGGTATTGGATTTGAATCTGAGAGGTGTAACTCTCCCCATGGTTGAGACTAATACGAGATATCTGAGGAACCAGCCAAAAAGCATTGAACATAGGGTCTACGCAATAAGAGAAACCAGAGATTTGCATACAACTTCTCTGGAAGAATATTATGGAATATTAAAGACCTATGAGCTGGAAACTCTTCAAGATCAAGCATGGGACAATGATTCAAAGGGAAAAGAAAGTGCATCAGGATTAGTTGCTGATGAGGAAGAGTCTAAGAAGGCAATGGTTGCAGCAAAGCCTAAATCATCACTTGCACCACATCAAGTTGATAATGATGACGAGTGCGCATCTGACAGTGATGATGACTACTACACCCAAGAAGAGCTGGACAACATGGACGATAGTGTCGTGGCATACATGGCAAGGAAGTTCAGCAACATGAGATTTAAAAAGAGCAATCGACCACAGAGAAAATCTTCATCTTATTATCGGGCTGCTAAGGGTGGTGGTAGTTCGTCAGGCTACAAAGGAAAAGGCAAGAATACCAGCTACAAATCTCCTTTGGATTTCAAAATGAAGTTCAAATGCTATAATTGTGGTGAAGCTGGACACTTTGCCTCGGACTGCAAAAAGCCTAGACAGACTTATCCAAAAGAAACATTTGAAGCTCTCAAAAGCAACTATGAAGCACTGTTGAAGGAAAGACATGGAAAACGAGCTTTATTGGTGACAGAAGGAAGAGCTTGGGATGATTCAGATGAGGAAGATGTTACTCTTGTAGCAAACTTTGCCCTCATGGCTGAGACATCAGAGGAACCAGAGGTACCAGTTCTGACTCTTAAAGTAGAAATGTCTATTGATGATTATAAAGAACAGAACGGGGCTCTTAGTGAAGAGATCTATATGTTGTGCAAAAGCCTAGACTCTTCTCAAAAGGAACAGAAAACACTTGTTGCCAAATGCAGAATGCTTGAGGCAAAAGTGGAAGAGCTAGAGGCTGCTTGCACTGTAGATACTTCTCTAAGAGACTTTATTAAATCTCTGGAACACAAGCTCGTCCTTAAGGAAGAAGTAGAAGCATGTCTTAGGAACAATCTAGCTGAGTTAGAAACAAAATGCGAAGCTTACAAACTAGCTGCTAGTAAAGTGTATGTAGATAATGACACATTTAAGAAGATAACTGGAGTAGGTATAGGGCTTGATTATTCTGACCTTCCTAAGAAAGAAGGAAAGAGACCTATTGACCCTAGTTCCAGTGACCTTAAACAGGAAACACCTAGAATTCTTAAATCGGCTGTCAAACCTATCTACAAACATCTTGTTCCTAGAATAGAAGAAGAAGAGACTGAATTGATAGCTAGATATGAGATTGAGATGGAAGATCGCCAGAAAGAACAACCTGTAACTCCTATCAAACAAGTTAAAATCAATTTCCCTAGAGATGAATCTAGACTGGGATTAGGAGCTAAGGCTGTTAAGCAACAAGGAAAGAGAGAGAAAGGCATAAAAGAGGTTAAGGCTGAACGAATAAAGAAAGCATGTTATCATTGTAAATCTACTGAACATCTTTCTTATGCATGCAAAGCTACCATGAATGTTCCTGCTGCACATGCCATGCCTACCACACATACAATGAATAATCTGCATCAGAATCATGCACAGTGTGGTCAACCTAACTGTATGCCATGCACTTTTAATATCATGCAAACTTTTGTGTATTTAATGAATGCATCTAGCCAGTCATGCTCAAATACTGTTGCTAGTTCAAATATCAAGAAAAAGTATGGTAGAGCCAAGACTGTCAGTCCTCCTAAAGTTAGGAGTGACAAACCTTCTCCTAAGACTGACAAATCTGTCAAGTCTGATAAAGGAAAGGAGATAGTCGAAAGCTCTAGTAATTTGAAGAAAAATGCATCTCCTGTTGTTAAATCTGTTGATTCTCGATCTTATCGAAAAGCCGGGCCCAATCAAAGTTGGGTTCCGAAGAATGTCTAACCAATCTGTCATTGCAGGGCATTAAGCAGAATAGAAATAAAGTTATATGGGTGCTAGACAGTGGAGCATCTAGGCATATGACTGGAAACAAGTCCCTGCTTACAGAGTTGGTTATGAAGGCTGGCCCTTATGTTACCTTTGGAGATGACAGCATAGGTGTGACTAAGGGATATGGCAAACTGAAAACTGGAAATGTCATCATTGAAGATATCTCCTATGTTGAGGGACTAAAGCACAATCTGTTGAGTATAAGTCAATTCTGTGACAAAGGTTACGAAATTGTCTTCAACAAGAAAGGTGTCTCAATCACTCACATCAAGGAAGGTTCACTAGCTTTGAGAGGAGTTCGAAAGGCAGATCTTTTTGTTGCAGATATGGATTCAGCAAATCAGAATGAGGTCACCTGTTTCTACAGCAAAGCCTCGGATGATGAAAGCTGGTTATGGCACAAAAAGCTATCTCACTTAAACTTCAAAACGATGAATGCTCTCGCGAGGCGAGAATTGGTGAGAGATCTACCTCAAATGGAGTTCGCTCCGAAAGGACTCTGTGAAGCTTGTGAAATGGGAAAGTCGAAGCGAGCATCGCATAAAAGCAAAGAAATTTCTAGTATTACTGAGCCTCTACAACTTCTTCATATGGATTTGTTTGGCCCAGTGAATGTCCTATCTTTGTCTAGGAAAAGATATGCTTTGGTAATCGTGGATGACTTCTCCAAGTATACATGGGTATTGTTCGCAATGACGAAAGACGAAGTACCTTTCTTAATCATTGATCACATCACTCAAATTGAGAATGTTTCAACACTTACTGTGAAGACGATTAGATCAGACAATGGCACTGAATTCAAAAACGCAGTGCTAAATGACTTCTGTGTATCTAAGGGAATACGTCGTCAGTATTCAGCCCCGAGAACTCCACAACAAAATGGAGTAGTTGAAAGGAAGAATAGAACTCTGGTTGAAGCAGCAAGAACTTTGTTGTATGATTCAAAACTTCCTTTGTATTTCTGGGCCGAAGCAGTGAGTACCGCTTGTTACACTCAAAATAGAACCTTGATCATAAAAGATAAAGAAAAGACACCATGTGAGCTAATGAACAACAGAAGACCAACAATCAAATACTTTCATGTCTTCGGAGCAAAATGCTATGTGCTTATAGATGATGAAAATCTAGGCAAGTTTGCAGCAAAAGCTCGTGAAGGAATCTTTGTTGGTTACTCTACAGACGTGGTGGCAGCTTATAGAGTGTTCTTGGTGAATGATCGAAAAGTGACTGAAAGTTACAACGTCAGATTCGACGATACCAAACTCTCATCAATTTCAAGAGATTCTAGTGAACCTGAGTCCCTAAAATTTCAGAATCTGGACTTAGAAGATCTTGAAGATGAACCTGAGTTGGTTGTTCCATTAAATGTTCCAAGCGTACGTGAAGAACCTGAGTCTAGTGAACAAGCTAATTCTACAAGATCAGGAGAGACTTCTTCAGTACCAACCGGCAACAACTCAGGGGGAGTAAATAGCAGCTCAAGGACTACTGTTCAAGGCTCGAGTCGAGTTGACTCTAGTTCTGTAGGAGCTGGCACTAACTCAGGGGGAGTTAGTGAAAATAATCAAAGTAGTCAGCACCCCATCTCAGAAAGTCAAGCTGAATCATCTAGACAATTTCCAGGTGAACGGGTATGGAATAGAGACCATCCGTTTGAGTTAATTATTGGTGATCCAGATGCTGGTGTGACTACTAGAAGAACTGCAAGAGCTGACATGGCTAATATCTCCTTATATTCTGGGTTCTTATCCAAGCTTGAACCTAAAGAAATAGAAGAAGCTCTTGGCGATGCTGATTGGGTGATTGCAATGCAAGAGGAACTCAATCAGTTTGAAAGGCAGAAAGTTTGGAAACTGGTACCCCGACCAAAGAACAAATCCGTAATTGGAGCTAGGTGGGTATTCAGAAATAAACTGGATGAAAACGGACTTGTAACACGAAACAAGGCTCGTTTGGTTGCAAAAGGTTATTCTCAGCGAGAAGGAATTGATTATGATGAAACCTATGCACCAGTTGCAAGACTTGAGGCAGTCAGGATGTTTTTGGCATTTGCAGCACATAAGAACTTCAAAGTTTTCCAGATGGACGTGAAAAGTGCCTTCCTGAACGGAGAGTTAGAAGAAGAAGTGTATCTGGAATAGCCGCCTGGCTTCGTTGATCCAGAACATGCAGATTTTGTGTATCTACTCTTTAAATCTGTCTATGGCCTCAGGCAATCCCCAAGGCGATGGTATGAAACCCTATCTCTATTCTTAATTGAAAATGGTTTTGTTAGGGGAGTAATTGATAAAACATTGTTCTATAAAGTTGTGAGAAATGACTTAATACTTGTTCAAGTATATGTGGACGATATCATTTTTGGGTCATCAAATGAGCGCTTGTGCGAGAAATTTGCCAAGCTAATGCAGGAAAAATATGAGATGAGCATGATGGGAGAGCTGTCCTTCTTCCTTGGATTACAGATCAGTCAGAGAAAAGATGGTATCTTTATCTGTCAATCCAAGTACGTCAGAGATTTACTCAAGAAGTATAATCTAGAAGATGCATCAGCAGCTAAGACTCCCATGGCAACAGCCACGAAGCTTGATGAAGACAAATCAGGTAAATCAATTGACATCACAAGCTATCGAGGTATGATTGGCTCACTCCTCTATTTAACTGCAAGTAGACCAGATATAATGTTCGCAACTTGTTTATGTGCAAGGTTCCAAGCGGATCCTAGAGAATCACATCTCGTAGCCGTCAAAAGAATTTTTAGGTATCTCAAGGGCACACCAAATCTAGGGATTTGGTACCCAAGAGATACAGGTTTTAATCTTATTGGCTATTCGGATTCAGACTATGCAGGTTGCAGGATTGATAGGAAAAGCACATCTGGTGCTTGCCAATTTCTTGGCAGAAGATTGGTGTCCTGGCAAAGTAAAAAACAACATACAGTATCTACTTCTACTGCTGAAGCTGAGTACATTGCTGCTGGAAGCTGTGTAGCTCAAATACTGTGGATGAGGAACCAATTGAAGGATTATGGCATGGAGCATAAGAAAATTCCAATCATGTGTGACAACACAAGTGCCATTGCCATAACCAACAATCCTGTAGATCACTCAAGAACCAAGCATATTGACATCAGGTATCATTTCATAAGAGAACATGTCGAGGAGGGGACTGTGGAGCTACATTTTGTGCCCACAATGCAACAAATTGCAGATATATTCACCAAACCTCTTGATGAAGTAACATTCAATAGGTTGGTTGGTGAATTGGGAATGCTTAACACAAGTTAGTAAAGCCTTCTATCTGTAAAATCCATGTTTATGTTTGTATGTGCAAGCTAATCAATCATTATGTGCTTAGACTTTAAAATGCCTAATTAATGATTGTTATAGGTTGCATATAGTGTGATTTTGCATGAATTCATTGTGTTTTAAGTGTCTTTTATAGCACAAATCTGTGAATTTATGCTTGTTAGATTGCATGATCATAGGGGGAGTTAAATTCATAATAGTCTAAATATTGCATGATTTTTAGATGAATTTACCTGTGTTTTTCATGTAATTAGAGACCTTAGAATTATCAAGGAATGTTTTAATTATGTCATATATTAAAATCCTTGAATTGATATTTATATTAATTTGGCAAAATTAATTGTTGAGTTTTTCAAAGAAAAATTGTCAAATTATTCTAAGTATCTTCAAAATTTCGAGTTAGTCTCTATCTCGAAACTCATGTAGAAATTCGACTTGAATTTCGACTTGAGCTTCCAGGGTGAAGTTTTGAAAATTCTAAGTCTGGGAAGAATTTCGAGTTAGTACCTATCTCGAAATTCATCTCGAAATTCGACTTAGAGTTCGAGTTCGAGTTACCAGTGTGCCTAGTTCTATCTTCAAAATATTCGAGATAAAGTCTATCTCGAATTTTATCTCTAAGGTTGAGATGAGGTTTCCATTAAGGGAATATTTTGAAAAGAACTGAGAATTAACTTCGAGTTAGTCTATCTCGAACTTTATCTCGAAGTTCGACTTGATGTTCGAGATAGAGTTCTTAGTCTATCTCGAAACTCAACTCGAATTTCGACTTGGTGTTCGAGATAGAGTTCTCAGTTAAGCTAAAGGGAATTTTTCGAGTTACACTCCTAACTCGAAACATATCTTGAATTACCCTGGACTTTTTGATTCAAGGAAATATTTTGGAAAGAATTTGAGATTAACTTCGAGTTAGTCTATCTCGAACTTTATCTCGAAGTTCGACTTGATGTTCGAGATAGAGTTCTTAGTCTATCTCGAAACTCAACTCGAATTTCGACTTGATGTTCGAGATAGACTCTAACTCGAAAAGTATCTTGAATTCTCCTTTTTCCAAGTTTACTACAAATCAATAATGTTCAAGATAGTATTTTCCTATAGTTTCTGCTGTAATTTTGGTTAAAGTGCTTCTTTGTGCATAATTGTTCGAGTTAACCTCTATCTCGAACTTTATCTCGAAGTTCGACTTGATGTTCGAGATAGAAAAGTTCGAGATAGAAAAGTTCGAGATAGAGTTCGACTTAGATGTCCCCTGTACGGACTTAGTACTTTTCACATTTTTTAACAGGGACATTTTTGTCATTTCTCATTCACCTATATATATACATCTCTAACTCGATGCCTAATTCACTTTACCTAATTCTAATTTTCAACAGCCGTTTCACAAGAACAGTGCGATTTCACTAATTACATACCTTTGATCCGTGTTTTTGTGATTAAACTCGTACTAATCACGAATTACTGCCGATTTGTTGACTGCTATTGTCTGTGTTAACCTTAATCTTTGTGTTAGTGTGTTTTGTGAACATCCATACACGCGCATATACATACACACGAACATATATTGTTTGTGTACTGTTCATAAACGCGATTCCATTTTCTCCATCTATAAACACACACGATTCCACTGGTATACACACGAAATAGTAATTGGTTGTTGAATTGAATCCCGTAGTTTGATTTCTCAGATTCCGTTTGGTGTTCTTGAAAAATTAAAAGGGTTACAATTCTCTTTTGTAATTCGGAAAATTAATTGTTTTTCAAAATTAAAATAAAAAAATTCACATCTTTTAAAAAGAAAAACATTTAATTAAAATGGCTCACCAATTTTCCCTTGCTAAAAACAATTTTTACAATATTTCTACGGAAATTGGTGATCAACTCCCGCGGTTTAAGTTTTGGATACGATTTCTCAATTTGTATTCCAAAGCTAGCCAAGCTTTTACTGCTAAACCTACACTAGTACATGATGCTTTACAGCAATTATGGACTAGTGCGGTTACTTTTGGGAGTAAATCAACCCCCTACGGTTTCAGGTTTACCTTAGCGGGTCAGGAATATGAGGTGACAGAACAAATTGTCAACAGAGTTCTAGGATTCCCAATTAAAGATGCCTATGATCCAGAACCTACTGCTGCAGAACGCCTCAGATTCTTTGAAGAAATTGGATGTTATCCTACAAAAGGCCCAATCACGGGAAATATCCAAAAGCAATTCTTCCATGCGGAATGGAATTACTTTTTCGAGGCCATCACAAGATGTTTTCGGGCACGCGAAAAAGACTTTCATCAAATTCCAATTCCAATGCAAACCTTTGCAGTGGCCCTAGCAAGAGAACTGGATATAAACTATGGACGAATAGTTCTCTCTGAGATAGTGGCCTCAATGGGATCCCTTGCAAGCAGAGACCTCTCTACCACTGATGTCGTCTGCTGGTTTCCTCGGTTTCTTCAAATGCTAATCAATGACTTAATACCGAAGGATGCTCTTGCTATTAGACAGGGATTTGCCAGAAGCCCCACATCTGAATCGCTAGGGATGGGCACTAAGTCACTTGCAACCATTGCTAATCAGTATAAACATCAAGGTAAACCAATGTCTACTCCTGAAAATATTCAAATGTGGCTTAGATATGATGCAGGAGTTACCAATTTGGAGGCATCATCACAAGTCTCATCACATGCTCAAAATCCATCTGTTCATGCTGAGGCATTTGATGAGATTCCGGATGAGGAAAGCGATGATGCACAAGGTAATCAATCAGGTAATCTCTCTCTGCATACTATTCATTCCTCCTCCTATGTTTCTGATTCCGCGACCCGAGAGACTGCTAACCCGCAGGATCTATCCCAGGGTAAGAGCCATATTTCTGACTCTGAGTCTGATACACATTCCTATTCTTTATCACCCCTGTTAACGGAAGTCAGAAAACCAGCACGTACATATATACAAGATGATGAGGAGAATGAACCCGAAGAGCAGCAACTTATTCGCAAGAAAGCCAAACTTTTCCACGCTGCTACTTCACAACCACAGTCAAACCCTAGCGTGTCACACGCAACCACTCCACCTCACGCGAGTGGTTCACCCCTTGAACATTCTGCACATAGGGATTTTGATTTTGGTCAGGATGATGTGCCTCTTGATGATACTGTTGCTTCAAGAGGACATGAAGTATTAAGAACTTCAGCCGTACCTTCACCGGTACGTACTGATGCTGCAAAGAGGATCGGTTCTGATGTCGTACAAGGACACTTTGCAGCCTCTCAGACTGAGATTCCAACTCAGGAACAAACAGAATTTGATCCCATAACTGTCAACAACATTTCTTATCAAGTTTCTGCAGGTACTGCTTCACTTTTTGGATCAATCATTGAAGACATACACGAGCGTGAGACAGGGAGTGTGTGTGAGAGGTTAGGGAGAGAGGGACCTTCATTTTTAAGGCCCGAAACCGAGCGCCAAATACCAACAGAACGCGTATTAGAGCGAGGTCACCTAAACCAAACACCGTCCCTTAATATTGAAAATTTTGATACTCGTATGACTTCAATGGAAAATCAGATGAGGCAGTTCGGGCAGACAATGGGGCAGTTCGGGATCAATATTGGAAACAACCAAAGGGCTCTAGACGACTACGCAGCAAGAATGGCAAGTCAAGCTACAGCTTTTGATGATTTGACAAATAAGGTCAATGACTTGGGCCATGCTGGTGGTGTCTTGGGAAGCACTCTCAATGAGAGGATGGGGGGGCATTGGAGTCTACAATGCATACAATGATTGTGGAGATCAGTAGAATGATGTTCGCAGTCAGAAGTTTTGTGCCCCCGGAGTGCTTCGAGTCGCAACAACCTCCCCCCGATGCTGGAGCAGGTGGTGCAGGTGGTGCTAGTGGAGCGGGAGCCTCTAGTTCTGGTTTTGGAGGTTCCTATGCAGCTGGTGGATCTGAAGACCATGGTGGAGCTCAGGATAACTCACCTAAGGGGGAGAGTGGAAAGGAGACGAGACAGCAGGCAGTTCACATCGAAGAAATTGAAGAACCCGCTGATCTTATCAAGGAACCAGAAGTTGAGCCGTCTGTTGATGAAGAGGCTCTGAGGATGAGAAAGGGTAAGGCAGTAATGGTTGATGAACCATTTGTTGATCTGAGTCATCAGGAAACAGTACAGGAGGTACTTGACTCAGATTCTGACATGGAAGACGTACCGCTGGCACATGCAATAAAAAGATCTTTGAAGGAACAAGGTGGAGGTGCTGGGATGTCTTCCGGAATGCCTGAAGAATTTCCTGTTGATGAGGAAACCCTTAAAGCTCAACAGTTAGCCTTGGAACAAGCTCAGTTCCATAAAATGAAGATGATGCAAGAACATGCTGCGTTCCTAGAACAGAAGGTGGAGCTACAAGGGAAGCAGTATGAGTATGAGCTTGCAAGGCTAGCTAATCCTCAAGTTGATCTGGACAAAAGAAGGATAGGGCAGAAATGGGATGAAGCAAGGAAGATAATGATGGGACCATGTGCAAAAGGAGTTCATAACAAGGATGCAGATGATCTGTTCTACAACTTGAATTTGCAGAATCCAATGACTGGGGACTATATAAATGCTTTGAAGAGATTAATTTCTAAAGTCAGGGTTGGATACAATGCAAATCTTAAGGAGTGGCAGGTTATCTTGTCTTTGGTAGAAGGAGTCCCAACATCTTTCCTATATGTGGATGACCAATTCATAATGAGAAGATCTGCGTCAGAGTTGTTCTTGCGGCTAGTGTCTATAATACTGACCGTGTCAAGGGCTACCCCAAGATGATATATCGTTATCTCAAAGCCACTAAATCTCATTGGAAACCTCAGCTCATAATGAAGAACTTTGAGGAAATTCCAAAGATCAGGACTACTCAGGAGGTTGATAAACTCAGAAGGCTTTTTAAACATCCTAACCCAGAGCCCAGGAACCCTCTAGAAATGGAAGCTGTAAGTCTGTTGAATGCTAGGTGGAAGCAGCTTCACGATCCAGTGTACAAGAAAGAACAGCAGCAGAAGGAGAAGCGCAAAAGGCAGAAAGAAGAGAGAGACCAAGCTGCTGAAGCTAGAAAGAGGAAACGGAATTAGGGTTAAAGGTCAGAGTGGTGTGAACTTGAAGTTGGAAAAACTTCATGTCTTTCGGTTGCTTTAACTCACTTGAGGAAATTCACCTTAGAGTGAATCCAATAAGGTGATATAAGTTTGACTAGAAGGTATGAAATAATCCAGGTGATAGGAATCATTCAAATGATCTTTAATTCGAGGTTCGAATTCTGTTTCTAGTTTTTATGTTCATTGTATTGTTTTCAAGTTCTTTTCAATTGTATATTATTCAAGAATGTAATGTTAATTATCTTTTCTCGTCTCATTGTTTAGTTGAGTTATCCTTCATTAATTTGAATGTCATTGTTAGACAATCAAATTGGGGGAGATTGAAAGGCAGAGTGTATAAACTTGTAACACTATAACTAATGTAACTCAAACTAAAGGAAAAGATACTTAACCAGAAGACAATCAAGAACAGGAAGTCACAAGAAATCAACACTAAATGAAGACAAGGTAATTGATACAATTAAACATGCTAACTATGATCAAGCCAAGAAGAAATCATTGAGAGAAGTTCAAGTTAAAGTTGTTCATGCCTCAGTGATTTGATAAATCAAGAATCAAGATCATAACTATCAGTATCAACAAGACCAATTGATTTCAAGTGAAGAAGAAGGAAAGCAAATATTGGAAAGCCAAGTTATTCAGTGAATATGGTAATTTATTCAAGAAGCAAAAACACTATCAAGACTAGTCACTTATGAACCAGACCAGTGCATCAAGTGTCAGGACATTGATAGCAAGTTTATGTCAGTAATAAAGAACCATGTTCAAGAGCTTGTTGAAGAATAAAGAAGACATGAAGATATCACAAGTTCAAGATGTGGATTGAAGTTTCAAGTTGAAGACCAGAATATTTTCTAAGTACTAAATGTTCTGGATGGCTAAGTAGAAATTCTCAAGTAGAAGTTCTACTTAGGAATTTCGAGATAGCCAAGTAGAAGTTCCACTTAGGAATTTCGAGATAGCCAAGTAGAAATTCTCAAGTAGAAGTTCTACTTAGGTGCAGCTTCAACATGACACATGGCATCTTCTGATTGGCAGATTTCCAAGCTTTCAAGATAAGGCAAGAATTATGTGGACATCATTGGGCCACGTACATCTTAGTCTTTGAAGACTACAGGACATAGATTACATGTAGTATAAATAGAAGTACTTGTGTAATGTTTTAGTTAGTGAGCAATTCTAGAGAAAAACACAAGAGAAAAAGAGAGAGTGCATTCACAGAGCTTAGTATCATTCACTTCTCTCTCAACTTCTGTTATACTTTGTAATGAATGTTGTAGCAACCCTTTCAAGTTATATATAAAGAAATATATTCCTTGAATCTGTGTGTTCATTTATTGCATCGTTTTTATTGCTTCTCATATTCGAAAAGTTGTATTCACCCCCCCTCTACAACACATTTGGACCTAACAGCGTGCCAGCTATTATTGTACGCAAACTCAACAAGATACAAATACTTATCCCAATCACCTGTCCACTCCAAAGCACAAGCCCTCAGCATATCCACCAATGTCTGAATCGTCCTCTCTGACTGTCCATCGGTCTGTGGATGATAAGTAGTACTAAAATTAAGTCTCGTACCCCAAGCTTGCTGAAATCCTTTCCAAAAACGTGATGTAAACCTCGTATCCCTGTCAGAAACTATCGACACAGGCACACCATGAAGTCCAACAATATCCCGCTGAAAAATCTCTGCCAACTCATGAACAGGAGTAGTTTCTCTAATAGGCAAGAAATGAGCAGACTTAGTAAGTCTATCAACCACCACCCATATAACATCATTCTTCCTAAAGGTTCTCGGTAAATGAGTCACAAAATCCATAGTAATGTTCTCCCACTTCCAAACTGGAATATCCAACTGCTGCAACAATCCACTAGGCCTCTGATGATCTATCTTCACCTGTTGACATATAAGACATTTTCCCACAAACTCTGCTATGTCTCCCTTCATTTCACTCCACCAAAAGTGCTTCTTCAAATCTCTATACATCTTGGTGGAACCTGGATGAATAGAGAATGAAGAGCTATGGGCCTCAGTCAAAATCTCTTCACGAATCGCCACATCCGCGGGCACACACAATTTACTACCCAACCATATCACACCCTCATCATCAACACGAAAATATTTTTGCTTACCTTCTGCCACCTTTAATCTAATACCTTCCAATCCTGTATCATTCTTCTGAGCTTCCTTAACCCTTGAAACCAGATTTGGATCCACTCTCAAACTCGCAATGCTACCATCTGATCCTCTAACATACAGCTCAATGCCAAAGCGCTCCATGTCTGAAATAAGATGCTGCTGAGTAATGAGAGATGCAACACTCCCCAAGTTCTTCCTACTAAGAGCATCTGCCACAACATTCGCCTTCCCTGGATGGTACTGAATATTAGCATCATAATCCTTAAGAAGTTCAAGCCATCTTCGTTGCCTCATGTTAAGCTCCTTCTGAGTAAAAATGTACTTAAGACTCTTATGATCAGTGAAGATATCACAGGTCTCTCCATACAGATAATGCCTCCAAATCTTCAAAGCAAAGACCACTGCTGCTAACTCCAAGTCATGAGTAGGATAATTTACCTCATAAGGTTTAAGCTGCCTAGAAGCGTACGAAATCACCTTCTCATGCTGCATAAGAACACACCCCAATCCTCTCTTAGAAGCATCACTATAAACCTGAAATCCTCCATTCCATGATGGCAATACGAGAATAGGAGCTGACACCAACCTCTTCTTTAACTCTTGGAAACTCTGCTCACGATCATCATTCCACTCAAACTTAACACCCTTCCTCATCAGTTGAGTCAATGGTAAAGCTATGGATGAGAAACCTTCCACAAAACGCCTGTAGTAACCTGCCAAACCCAAGAAGCTCCTCACCTCTGTCACAGTGCTAGGTCTCGGCCAATTAGTGATAGCCTCGACTTTCGCAGGATCCAGCTCAATCCCTCTAGAAGACACAATATGCCCCAAATATGCCACCTGCTCCAACCAGAACTCACATTTTGAAAATTTTACAAATAACTTCTTCTCCCTCAAGATCTCAAGCACAATACGTAAATGTTCCTCATGCTCCTCCCTGCTCCTCGAGTAAATCAAGATATCATCAATGAAGACCACAACAAACTTATCCAAGTAATCATGAAAGACCCGATTCATCAAATCCATAAACACCGCTGGTGCATTCGTCAAGCCAAAGGACATCACAAGAAACTCATAATGACCATAGCGAGTACGAAATGCAGTCTTCGAAATATCTTCCTCTCTTACTCGTAACTGGTGGTAACCCGATCTCAAATCTATCTTCGAAAAGAATATCGCCCCTTGTAATTGATCAAACAGGTCATCAATGCGTGGCAATGGATACCTGTTTCTGATAGTCACCTTATTCAACTCCCTATAATCGATGCATAATCTCATAGAACCGTCCTTCTTCTTCACAAACAACACTTGAGCACCCCATGGAGATACACTTGGCCTGATAAATCCTCTATCCAACATCTCTTGCAACTGCACTTTCAATTCCTGCAACTCTAGTGGTGCCATTCTGTATGGCGCCTTAGAAATAGGCTCTGCACCTGGAACAAGTTCAATAGTAAACTCCACTTCTCTCTGTGGTGGCAAACCTGGTAGTTCATCGGGAAACACATCTGCAAATTCATTAACAATTGGATAATCCTCGATGCGAGGCTCATCCTTAGAAGTATCCTTCACGAAAGAAAGATAGCCATCACAACCCTTAGACAAAAGTTTACTCGCCTTTAGAGCTGAAATCATTTTAACCTCTCCTTTCGGTTAAGAACCCTGGTATACAAATTCTGGTTTATCTGCATCTCCAAAGATCACCCTTTTCCCCTGACAGTCAATTGTAGCTCGATGTTCACTCAACCAATCCATACCCAGAATAATGTCAAAGTCATGCATCTCCATCGGAAGCAAGTTAACCTTACAATTTCTCTCCCCAACAGCTATCGGACACTCTCGGTACACATCAGAAATAATAACAGAATTCCCCATCGGGGTAGCAATAGACATATGAGAATATAGTAATGAAGGTACAACACCAAGATGACGAACAAACGATAAAGACACTACAGAATGGGTCGAACCAGTATCAAATAACACATAAGCATCACGTCTACCAACAAGAAGTGTTCCTGAGACGGTACCTGAATTAGCTGCTGCCTGATTAGCAGTCAATGCAAACACTCTGCCTGAAGTATTCTGCTGACTGCCACTACCACTACCACCTGCTCCTCCACCCGTGTTACGTGACGCGGTACAATCCTTTGCCCTATGTGACATGCTACCACACAAGAAACAAGCCCCGGTCTGTTTATAACAAGCTCTCCCCGGATGATGTCCACCACAAGTAGCACAAGGAGCCACCGGAATCATATTGGGGTTGCCCCCATAAACTGAATAATGACTCTGCCCCTGTTGACGACCCTGCCACTGCCTAGGCTGCTGCTGCTGCTGAAATCGCTGATTCTGATTCTGTTTCTGACCACCATACTGATTATGACCATAAGTTGACTAAGTCCTCATATTCTGATATCTTCCACGCCACTGTCCCTGCTGAGTACCCTGACCTCCATTCCACTGCTTACCTTGTACAAAACTCTGATAATCTCTATTCCGCTTGCGATCATTCTGGAACCTGTAAGCTCTATACTCAGTGCGCTCCTTCTCAATATCCTTAGCTGCATCTGCCACCTCAGCCACATTAGGAAACCTCAGTGAAATGATACCACCCCTTAAATTAGGCCTCAATCCCCATTTAAATTTCTCAGCCTGCTGTGCAGCAGTCCCTGCAACTGTCCCAGCAAATCCAGCCAACCTGATGAACCTCGCCATATAGTCAGTAATGCTTTCTTCAAAATTCTGCGCAATAGAATGAAACTCCCTCAAGTAACCCTCTCTGTCTGCATTAGAAAAGTACTGCTCATAGAACACCTCCTTGAATCCCTGCCATACCAATGTCTCTGTAAATTCCTCTCCTCTAGTAGCTTTCACTCCTCTCCACCACCTCTGAGCATCCCCCTCCAACTTATACACAGCTAACCTGACCTTCTGAACCTCATCACAACCCAAGGCATCAAAAATCTTCTCAAGATGTACAATCCAGTTTTCAGCATCTATAGGAGTCGGCGCTGAATGAAAAGAATCCGGTTTCTGCTTAGAAAACCTCTCCAACCATGCAAATGGCTCTAACTGATTACCCTGGCCATCCTGATTGCCTTGGCCATTCTGATTGCCCTGACCATTCTGATTATTCTGATTATTCTGATTTCCCTGACCATTCTGATTGCCTTGGCCATTCTGATTGCCCTGACCATTCTGATTATTCTGATTATTCATATTTGCCATAGCTTGTTGTATACCGTTCGCCACTGCTTGTCCTAACATATTAGCTAGCTGAGCCGGGCTAACATTCAGGGTAGTTTGATTTTGATTTTTCTTAGGAGGCATCTACAATATAAGATTAACAAACGAATGAAGATCACAAGAATAGATAATCAGAAGCAGTTAAAAATAGATATCGAAAGAGTAAAGCAAGATGATATGAATTTTAAACAGAATACCCATCCTAACGTCTACCCAAACTCACAGGTCAACCTAAATAGGTTTTCTACAAGAAAGAACCTAAGCTCTGATGCCATCTTTGTAACACCCCCTTCCCTAAATAGAAGGAGATATTACCTATAATCCATAAACCTGCAAACAGAGCACTAAAATAATCTCTAGATAACGATTAAACAATCTAATAATCTCCAAAATTAAAATAAACCTCCAAATTACAGTTCAAACCAATAAATACGAAAAACCAAAATCTGTAAATAATTAACCAAGTCTAAACAATTCTAGAAGTCCATAAATCCTAAGCAACGAAATAATGGGTAGCTCTTCATCACACAGCCCCAGATCCCCCTAAGCACCTGCCAGAAAAAGAATACGGCATGAGCCAAATGCCCAGTACGGATTTGGAATACAATTTATAAAAACAGGAAAACAGATAAGTATATTTAACAATTATAATAAAACATTTATTTTCAAAATACGCATGGCTGAAGCAACGAGGGGTTAGGATATTTCATACCGAGATCAGAACAGATACATATACAGATACATACATCATAGGGTACCGTAATGTATGCAACAAACCGGATAACGTGTACGGCATATACAACGTCACCGCCAAATCAAATCACAAATCAAATCAAAATCTGGGTGCACCCACATATCCTGAAACAAATATCAAAATGCGCAAAAGCTCGCCACCTGAGCTATCAGAAGGATACGCCGTGACCAATCACACTGCCACGGAAGTGTCATGTCACTGGTGCCGCAATGACATGGCTGTAGTACCCCTACAGCTGGTTAACTCGGTATACCCTATATCGCTAAGGGTTCAAATAAAATATTTCTCAAAATCTTTGAATCACAATAAACATATATTTGAACATTTCCAACAAATATATAATTTGCAAAATTCTAAAGAGTCGCAGAAACAGATATTTAAATATTTTCAAACAGATATAAAAAAAAATCATTTTTCAAAGTCAATGAGTCAAAATATTTTTTCAAAATCAGAACAGCCAAAACCAAGTGAAATATTTGAGGACAAAACAGATTTAATATAATAAATCCTAAGATGAGTAGCGCTGAATAAAAAAGGAGAGAGAATCCGTACCTAAAAAATAGCAACTAAAATGCTAACGAAATCCGCAAATGATCCTCTAAACTCCCGTCCCGCGATCTAATTACAAAATATAATTTATTACTATAATATTTTCTTTCACGGTACAGAAATAATTCATATAAAATTATTTGGCACACTAGCTTAATTACAAAATACAACTTACAACACATGTGCTATCAATTAAATAATATATTAAGTAAAACACTTTGGGACTAAAGACCATATATTAATTATTACATGTACACCTTATGACTACCACAACCAGACCATAAACAAGAAACACGTCCAGTTGCTGTACGAATTTAACAAATTAAATAAATATAATAATAACACTCAGGGTGCATGTGCATGTATATTACAATAACATCAAAATATGAAATCGGTTTAAACTTCTGTAAGCTAGCAAACATGTGTAAAAACAAGATCATTGTCCAACTATTAAAATATTATATAAATTCATGACTTCAAAATCTTAATATAAATAACTATACAATAACAATAAAATGTACAGATAATTAATCAACTAATATAAAAAGAAAAGATGTTAAATAAAAAGATCACTTGACAATTATATTAAAACTATAAAATATCATCACTGTGAATTCATAAAGAAAAGAAAAAAAAAACCTGACCACAAACAGTATATACGGAATACAATATATATGCATCAATTAATCATTAAATTATAATCATATGTATCAAATTGAAAATTAACAATTATAGTACAAAACTTGGTTTTAGGCTAAATTGTCTAAAAACGAATCACATGATAGAACTCAGGAACTTATCTCATAACATAAACAACATGTTCTATTATATATGCATGGCCACAGACTTCGAAATCATCAAATTAAATTCTATAAAATATACTTACAAAAGATCATATTAAAAGATAATATATAATAATACCTCTTTCGCCTATTGTTTACTGCAAACACACCAAAACAGGATTGTTTCTCTTGCTTCTCTACTCCGGCCGCGGCTCTCTTGTCTCTCTTAAATTGTGTAATGGTTTAATAATAAAACATACGTGTGTGTTATATAAATATAGCCACATATCACCGAATACAAATAGGACTTCAAGACCTATTTCTTTTCTAATTAGTAATTCAATTTAATAACTAATACTCATTAAAAGAATTATTATTATTATTATTATTATTATTAAATATTTAAAAATCCTATATATTACATTGTAGCACTGATGTATATGTTTCTCCCATGGTTCATTCCTAAGAGCTATGCATGCACAAGCATGATAGCAAGGAATTCCAGTTAGATCCCATTTTCTGCAAGTACAAGATTTGTTCAACAAGTCCACTACAAGTTCATATCCACCATCTGTACAAGTCACTAAATATTTTGTTCCCCCGGACCAAGAAATAGCACAATTACCAGCATATTGGATTGACCTATTATGTCCAAATAAAAGGAAATATTACAATGATATACATATATTCTAAAATAAGAGATACTATAGTCTAAAATACAAGGAAACACTTACTTGTTCAGTTTCTTAAGTGCACTTGGACATATCACAGTGTCCCTAGCAGCCAATTTTTCACTTCTAACTTGTATCCTTTTCATAACAGATAGCTTCCAATGCATTTATCAGTCCCTGTGCCAATGGTGTAACAATTAGTAATTTTCAGGAGAAATGATACAACTACAAGAAAATAATAATGGTGCAAAAGCTCAAACCTTCTGTCTATCAGAGATGAAGGTCCATTGTGCATCAACTTGGATCTTCAAGTCTTGAATCAACAGCTCCAAGAACCAAGTCCAAGATTCAGTTGTCTCGGATTCAACCACAGCCCAGGCAATTGGGTACATGCCATCACAACAATCAACATAAGCCACAGTTCATCCAACATATTTCTTAGGGTTTTCTTCCATTTCCCCATCATAAAACAACTTAATTGTGAAAAAATCCTCATCTGATTTAAGAAATTCCCAAATCAAAATATATACAACAAAAGAAATACAGAGGCAAAGATAGCAACAACAATACTTGACATTACTAGATTCTTCGACACAACAAACACACAAAACACATACAAACATGCTTGCACAACAAAATCCCCAATTTAAAATATCAAAATTTTAACACGGCTATATTTGGACAAGAGCAAAACTTACATTGATATTCTGGGCATTCATAAGGTTTGTACTTGTTCAGCTCCTCCTTGGGCCTTATCTTCCAACTCATTTCTTCTTCGATTGAATCGCAGATTGTGATTTAGGGGAAAAGGGGGGGCTAAGTTTTGGAGGGAGAGTGCTCGTAATAATTGAAGGATTAGAGTACTCGTAATTGAAGGATTAGAAGGGTTTTACTTTTTCTTCCGATTTTACCCCTCTAAAACTAACGTCTGTTAACCAAATTTGACGGAATGCAATTGGGTGATTAAAAAATTAAAGTTTGGCCATGCGGGTGCTCAGTATTATATGTTGGTCATTTTATGCAAAACAATTATAGTTCAGGCCACTGTCGTGCAAAAAAGTCTTTTTGTAAATATAAATGGATGAATTCTAGTATTACAAAGAATAATGCTAGGTATCCCAAATTTGTTCCCAAATTTGTTCCTAAATTACATGTGTCACTATCTGATTGGTTATAACTATAATGGACCCGCCAGGGTCATATCAATCTCACCAATTAAAATCTTCCATACAGCCAACTCATCTATGCCGCATCATTTGAGAGCATTTTTTGGGTACCAATTTGGGATACCTAGCATTACTCTATTACAAAAATGTCATCCAGATTTTATAACACAAAATGCCGTCGATTTTAGGTAAGTTATCTAAAATGGGGTCCGGTCACTGACAAGTGTTTGCTGTGGCAAATGGTCCGCCATATAGCGCAGAACGTGTACAGTTGATTTTTGGTGTGAAAACAGAGGAGAGGTATTTTGGCAATTTGTCCGTACCGCGGAAAGTTTCTACGATACGGGATAATTTTTTTTTTTTAAACATCAGTCGTTGGATGGTTGATCCTAACCATCCAACAGTGCAGGAACCATTTGTTGTGTAACAGGTCCTGGCAAATGTTTGCCAATGACCGGGATGTTGGGTTTCAACCCAATAAGATGTTATGGGCTTTGGTGGTTCAAGATATATATGGGTATGATAATAATTGTATGTGTAGTTAATTATTATATACGGTATGTTTTGATCACTAAGTTGGGTAATTAGGTGCCAAGAATTGAAAGGCTTGTATAACAAGTATGGTAAGACTTGTAGAATAAGTATGGTAAATCTTGGTGGCTAAGTTTTGGATGGCTATATATACATAGTCATGTTGTATTTGTTTGATAATGTGAAAGTTTAAGAGATATAGTTTTAAGTATTGTTTGGGTGATGCTTGAGCATTGTTGGCTCAAGTATCGGGTTGAGACACCGTTAAGATATTATTGTTTTGATGTATTATTGATAACTGTTTTGATTAATAATACGAGTTGGGACGTGGATGTTTCCACATCAAATATTGTGTGTGTTCTTGTTTTGCATTTACTTATTGTTGATAGAAGTAGAAGTAATACTTGAATAACGTGTGACCGCGCTTTAATGGATCTTGTCAACTAATCGATTGATTGTATGTATTCTGTATTAATGTTTGTGAATCTCGGATTGTGTAAGTCTCCTAACCTAATACGGGAACCATCTAAAATTAGCTTTAGGAACATTTTCTCATATATTTAACAAATATTGAATTATTTTTTAAGGACATTTGTATTATTGTTAATAAGACAATGCATCTTGTCAGAAAAATCATAAGACCAAATAATTTCAAAATTTGATTCAAATTCTTAAAGGGAAGAGACATGTTTGTTGAGTTGCTGGCTTATCTATCTACTTTGTATCATTTCTTTAGTGCCTGGGCCAGATGTGTGATAGTGACACTAGCGTACCAGCTTCAGCTTCCTTTTCATTTTGATCAGCTAATGCATACTCACGCTGATGAAATCAGGATTATATATGGGAGGGATCAAATTTTTCGATTAGTGAAAAATGAAGGGATCAGGATTTTTTTTATAAAAAATAGGGATTTAAATGAAGATTTTTGTAAAAATATAAGAGTTAAATGAAAATTTTTAAATAAAATAAGGAGACTAAATGAAATATTTTTATAAAAATAAAGGAACTAAATGAAATTTTTTAAATTATATATATATATATATGTATATATAATTTTCAAATTTCAGAATTATTGGGAGGACCGCCACCTCCCTTCCTTCCGTCTAGTCACACTCTTTTATATAATGCAATATATCTTGTCCTAAATTTATAGACAAATTAATATGGAGACTGGTACAGATGTTCTTGTATTTGCAGTCAATGGGAAAAGATATGAGGTTTCATCTGATTCATTACATCCATCTACTACTTTACTCCACTTCTTGCGTTCTCATACCCCTTTTAAAAGTGTCAAACTTAGCTGTGGTGAAGGTAACTTATCTTATCTTCTTTATACATGCATGTGTGATTCTTAGCTATAGTTGTTGACTTGTTGTTGCTTTTCTTGTTCATCTGACACCACTTAGTTAACGATCATATGCTTTTGATTATTTCTCTTGCCCCTTGCTAGATCCGCTTTGTAACGTTGTTGAGATAGTGGAGCCAAGGATATGTTGTAAAATGTTTGCTTACTCTTTTGTGCTATATGTTGATAAGTGGTCAAATGAGTTGGGCCTAACAAAGTTATGTACTTTATGTTAACAAAGTCACTACAGGGGAATGTCCCTGCTCAAATGCTGGCTAACAAGTCTTTGGAGTCTAAGCCTTTGAATGTAGTTTGAAGAGTTTCCTGCTTAGACTGGAAGCTACTGTTAGAGCAGACTTGGAATGTGATTCTTTGTAATTGTGTTGTTTTAATGTAATTTAAGTTTAAAAAAAAAATGCAGTTGCTTTAAGCAGTTAAAACCATTGCAGGGGGTTGTGGTGCTTGTGTTGTTTTACAATCGACGTATGACCCGGTGCACAAACAAGTTGAAAGTTACACAATAAATGCATGCCTCACACTTGTACACAGTGTAAATTATTGTTCAATCACGACGACTGAAGGACTTGGAAGTAAAAAAAACGGTTTCCATCCAATTCATGAGAGGTTTGCTGGTTTTCATGCTTCTCAATGTGGTTTCTGTACTCCCGGAATGTGCGTCGCACTCTTTTCAGCACTTGTGAATGCGGAAGAGAAGCCGGGGCCAGACCCGCCTACAGGGTTCTCCAAACTCACTGTTGATGAAGCTGAAAAGTCTATATCAGGGCATTTCTGTCGATGTACTGGATATCGACCCATTGCAGATGCTTGTAAAAGTTTTGCTTCTGATGTTGATATGGAGGATTTGGGAATTAATTCATTTTGGAAAAAAGGAGAGAGTGATGAGGCCAAAATGAGGAAACTGCCTTTTTATAATCCAAAGGATGACATTTGTACCTATCCTGAATTCTTGAAACGTGAAGTGGAGTCTGCAATGTGCTTAAGTATTAACGGAAAATCTTGGCATAGTCCTCTCACTCTCAAGGAGCTTGAAACCTCCATTGAAACTAATTTGTCTACTTCACAGAGTAGGTTAGTAGCTGGTGACACAGGTACGGGTTACTACAAGGAACTGGATCACTATGACAATTACATTGATCTAAAGAAAGTCTCTGAGCTCTTGTCTATTAAGAGGGACCATACTGGCATAGTAATTGGTGCAGCTGTCACAATTTCTCAAGCTATTTTAGCTTTGAACGAAGAAAGACAAGGTGCGTCATCTTTTGAGGGGGAGCTAATCTACAAGAAAATTGCCAGCCATTTGAAGAAAGTTGCTACTGAGTCTGTCAGAAACTCAGCAAGTATTGGAGGGAATTTAGTTATGGCACAGCGATCTTCTTTCCCATCAGACATTGTAACAATACTTCTTTCAGTTGGCTCAAAAGTTAACTTAATGACAGATCTAAGACATGAAATCCTTACACTAGAGGAGTTCTTGTCAAGGCCATCATTGGACCAACGAAGTGTGCTTGTAAGTATCCTTATACCATGCTGGGGGTCATTAAGATATAGTTTCTGGAGGGAAACTGAACCTGATACTAAATTGTTGTTCGAAACGTATCGTGCAGCTTCTAGGCCGCTTGGAAATGCATTACCTTATCTAAATGCTGCTTTTCTCGCTGTTGTGTCTTCAACTGATGATGGAGTTGTTATAAATGAGACTCAGATGGCTTTCGGTGCCTTTGGAACCAAACATGCAAAAAGGGCAAGGTCGGTTGAGAAATACTTAGCAGGACAAATCTTAAGTTATGGTGTTATTTATGAAGCTGTCCAACTAATTAGAGCTGATGTTGTACCTGAAGAAGGAACTTCAGATGTTCTATATCGTTCAAGCTTGGCCGTGTCTTATCTTTTTGAGTTTCTGTATGCCATGGTTAAAACTGGTACTATTGGTACCGACAGCTGGTTGACTGAAAACACTAAATTATTTTACAAAAATGGCAATAGATTTGAAAAGGACAGCCAGAACAATAGCATTAGGAAACCAACACTACTGTCTTCTGGAAAGCAGGTGATACAATCAAGCACAGAGTACTATCCAATTGGTGAACCAATTACAAAGTCTGGTGCTTGTATTCAAGCGTCTGGTTAGTTGTTTTTACTAATTTATCACTAATTTATTTCATTACATTCTTACTGTAGTACTAGCAATAATCAAGTGTGTACATGTATATGGTTTTCCAAAAATTTCAGTTTAACATATATTTTAACCTTAACTTCTACCCCTCTCTCACCCTTTATCTGTCCCTTTTTGCTGTATGTCTCTCTACCTGTATAAACTTCTGAATAATTGTGATTAAGTGACGTCAACAGGCAACAGCACTATATATCTAATACCTCTCCTCCCTTAGGCGAAGCTGTTTATGTAGACGACATTCCTTCACCAACAAATTGCCTTTACGGTGCATTTATTTATAGCACAAAGCCTTTGGCAAGGGTGAAGAACATTAGATTCATTTCCAATTTACTACCAGATGGAGTATGTTCTGTTATAACTTGCAATGATATCCCGCAAGGAGGTCAGAACATAGGGTTACAGAGCGAGCTTGGTTCCGAAACATTATTTGCTGATGATCTTACTGAGTGTACTGGTCAGCGAGTTGCATTAGTGGTAGATTGATTTTTATCTTGGCTTTTATGTAGTCCCTTGACATTGCACCATATAATATGTATACTAAAAATAGATTTGGTTGTACAGGTTGCAGATACACAAAAACATGCGGATAGGGCTGCATCGCTAGCTATCATAGATTATGACACTGAAAATTTAGAACCCCCAGTTATGACTGTGGAAGATGCTGTTGAGAAATCAAGCTTCTTTGACATCCTTCCCTTCCTACGTCCAGTGCCGGTGGGAAATTTCTCAAAAGGCATGGCCGAAGCTGATCAAAGTATTCTTTCCGCTAAGGTACATTTCTTAATTTTATATCTGTTCTCATTTAATTTGTTTCATCGTCTTTATTAGTATTTGCTTGCGTTTCAGATGTGGCTTTGCTCTTACCTTTTCATGTGTTCAAATGATGATTTAACTTTTAAAATACAGATTAGGCTTCCGTCACAATATTACTTTTATATGGAATCACAAACTGCCCTCGCTATCCCAGATGAGGACGACTGCATAGTGGTGCACAGTTCAAGTCAGTGCCCTGAATCTGCACACAAAGTAATTGCAGTTTGTCTCGGTATTCCTGAAAATAATGTTCGTGTGATTACAAGAAGGGTTGGAGGAGGCTTTGGCGGAAAGGGAGTAAAATCTATGCCCGTGAGTACATGTTCTGCAATATTTGTGGATAATTTATATTTACAGTAATAATTATACATATATGCTAAATTATTCACTAAGACTTATAAATATAGCACTATCCTCAACTAGTTTCAACTCTCAAGTCTTTTGTCATTTTAATGTATGTGCTTCTTTAAAATGCAATCAGACTTTTGGGTTACTTTTGATGTTTAGTAGTTTAAATATAAAAAAAATGTTGAATGTTGAATACTTGTAGTACTAGAATGTCTTGCAGCTAGGAAAGGTGCCTGCCTTTTAGCAGGGAGAATATCCTTGAGATAAACTGTTAGATTCACCCTCATAGACCCACAGCAGGTACAAGATATCAAATAGATATCAATTGACTTTTTAAGATAATCATTTTTTGGCTACAAATGTGTATAGTGTCCTAGACTAACTTAAGCCCAGAGTTAGCTGTTGGCGACATAAATTTGATAACAACCTAGAACTGATTGGTGGTTTATTACTCTAAGATATCCTTGTGGATCACATTTTCCTGTCGTAGCGAATTTAAAATTAACCTTCAACTTGGATGTCAATTGCATGTTACTACTGTTCGTAATAAGCTTTATCAAGTCCCAAGTTGTAATATTCATGTCATTTGAATAAATATATGATTGTCAAGAATATGTACTGCTACTGATATCCAAACTGTGTTGCACACTTCTTTTGCTCTTTGATTAAAAGACTTGGTATGTTAATTTAGGTTGCGACAGCATGTGCACTTGCAGCGCAGAAATTGTGTCGTCCTGTTCGGATGTATCTCAATCGCAAGACGGACATGATAATGGCAGGAGGACGACATCCTATGAAGATAACATATAGTGTTGGTTTCAAATCTAATGGAAAGATTACAGCTCTACACCTTGACATTTTAATCAATGCAGGCTTTTCCCCAGATTTAAGCGCCATAATTCCGGAGAATATGATCGGTGTGCTTAAAAAGTATGATTGGGGTGCTTTATCTTTTGACATAAAGCTATGCAAGACAAATCATTCCAGTAAATCTACAATGCGAGGACCCGGAGAGGTGCAAGGGTCTTATATTGCGGAAGCTGTTATAGAACATGTGGCATCTACTCTTTCTCTGGAAGTGGATTCTGTTAGATACAGAAATCTTCACACATTTGATAGCCTAAAATTATTTTACGAGCGAAGTGCTGGAGAACTTGTAGAATATACTCTGCCTTCTATCTGGGATAGATTGGCCACGTCATCAAGTTTTAAACAAAGGATTGAAATGATTAAGTTATTTAATCAGAATGATATATGGAGGAAAAGGGGACTATCTCGTGTTCCTATTGTGATGCCAGTAACTATGAGACCGTCCCCCGGAAAAGTGAGCATTCTTTCAGATGGATCTATTGTTGTGGAAGTTGGAGGGATTGAGCTTGGGCAGGGACTATGGACAAAGGTAAAACAAATGACTGCATATGCTCTCAGTTTGATCCAATGTGATGGAACTGCTGACCTCGTGGAAAAGGTACGGGTTGTGCAATCTGATACTTTGAGCTTAATTCAAGGGGGGATTACTGCTTCAAGCACTACATCTGAATCAAGCTGTGAAGTGGTTAGAATTTGCTGCAACATCTTGGTTGAACGACTTGTCCCGCTTAAGCAGAGTCTACAAGTTCAAATGACTTCTTTAGACTGGGAGTCTTTAATTCTTCAGGTATCTATCATCTCTTCCTAAATATTATTTTAAGCTTTATAATCTCCAATATGTTGACGAGGAGACAAGTTTTGTGACAGTTTTTATTACCTGTATGTGCTGATGCATGTCGATTTTGTTTCAGTTCTGTAATTTATGTCAGATACGTAATTTATGACATGTAAACAACAGCTTTCGTCCACATGCCGAACAGTACATAGCCGAATTGGCACTTCAAGTGTGCTCACTTGTACAGGTTAACACATTAAAAAGAAGACATTCTTCAAATATCATTCATATGATGGTACAGAATGAGTGCATATCTACTAGTGGTTGTATTCAAGTAAATGGCCAAGTTTAATACAAACCAACCTACATTTCAACTAACTAATCAGTTACATTTAACTTCAGCAAAACCAGATCAAACACATCACTAAGTACCACCAAGATATACTAAAGCGACATAAATGAGAACTAATTCTATCAAATAAAGAACAAGGTACTTAAATTATAGAATATAGTCAAGTTAATTCCAGATAAACATCACTTCAAATCATTAAATTTGATCTGAAATTATAAAATTCAGTTAATTTCAGTTACATGTACCTACCTTATGAACTTAGACTTTGAGATGTTTATTTTAAATGTCCTTTACTGAGATCAAGCATTTGAAGTGACAAGATGATATGTGAAGTACATAAACCATCACGGTAGGCTACATTTTAACTGCGTGGTTAAGAAAACTGAAATAAGTGGCTACGAATTTTGCTGAATGATTCACAAGAAAGCAACAACCTTCAAAATGAGGGAAGCGGCAGCGAAACCGATGAGATTAGTAGGAAACTGAATCTGAAATATCCGATGAAGGAGGCTAAGATTCCAAAATGTTCAGAACTAATCTACTATATTCCATTTGCAAGTTTTTTAGAGTGAACAAGTAAAATGAAGACTTTTCTCTATTTCACCAGCGATATTTAAGTTTTGGTCGATGAAACATACTTAAGGGGCACGGAGGTACATTTTTTTACTTTAAGGGTTTATGTGTATATTTGGTTAAACATTGCGGGCCAAAAGTGTACATGAACATCTCACCATGAAGTCCTAATTTGCAACTATCTGTTTCTCAAATACCGAAGATTGTCTATCTGCCTGCAGTGTTCATTATATGCCCATATATTCAAGTCTAGCTAGATGACTAACGGAATGGATCTCTGTGATAGTGTGATCCCTTGCACAGACATTTTTAGTTTTGCAACTTTTATCCTTGTTGATATGAGAAAACGTATGCATGGTACTGAGTCAGTCTGAAAGTTCAGATATGTAGAACAACCATCTTATACTGAATAATTTAAAATAGAAATAAGCAAAAATACTTCGAAACATCTGTCACATGCAGCAGAGCTGCATTACGTAGGCTGCTGGGTAAATACTTTTTAATCTTTATCATTATGCAGGCACATTCAAGTGGTTTAAACTTAGCAGCAAGTTCGTACTTTGTACCTAACTCCTTTTCTAGTCAGTACTTGAATTATGGGGCAGCAGTGAGTGAGGTAAATTTGTTGAACACACTTGTCTTATCTTATTAAATATTAATCTTTCTATTACTCATTTGGGAATATATTTCGATTGGTTCAAAATTGATATTGTTTCATCCTCAACTTTTTATATAATGCTCTCGAAGTTCTTAGAAGA
Source organism: Saposhnikovia divaricata (assembly GCA_036435485.1). Lineage (NCBI taxonomy): Eukaryota > Viridiplantae > Streptophyta > Magnoliopsida > Apiales > Apiaceae > Saposhnikovia > Saposhnikovia divaricata. The sequence goes on along the minus strand of CM071599.1, from coordinate 120,214,292 downwards.
TGTCTACACTGTCAATTGTTCAAAGAATGTCTCCTGTATAGCAGTTCTTTATGGTTTTAACAAGGCCGAACCCATTTGTACTGCAGGTGGAAATAAATATTCTAACTGGAGAAACCAGTATCCTTCAAGCGGATATCATTTATGATTGTGGGCAAAGTATGAACCCTGCTGTAGATATGGGACAGGTTGCCAAACTTTAATCATGATCGAATGTATTCAGATTGTTTTCGCCTCCCCTAAAATAATTTCAAACATGAATATGACTCATTGTTTGCTTCATATTATTATATTTGATATAACCATATTCTATCGTTTTGACTTGACTGTGTTTTTAACTTCATACCCAAATGTTTCCTGGTGTATTTTTTCCTCCAATGAGTGATTACAGTTGAATAAGAAGTTTACTCTCATACAGATTGAAGGGGCTTTTGTTCAAGGCATTGGATTCTTCATGTCTGAAGAGTACCTTACTAATGCAGATGGGTTGGTGGTTGCGGATAGCACATGGACATACAAGATACCAACAATAGACACCATCCCAGGACAGTTCAATGTTGAGGTACTAAACAGCGGACACCACGAGAAACGTGTTCTCTCATCCAAGGGTATGTCTGCGGTCTTTACAGTTCAATTATAATTTTGTTCTATATTTGCTTGCTATATCCCAAACATCAAAAAAATTAGTATGACAAAGGTAGGCTTGGTATCTTGTTCTAATAATAGGCTAAGTGCTTGATTATATCTCCAAGCCTTCACATATTCAGTATAAAAGCATGTAAAACTTAGCACATTGAAGAAAATACAGAAACACAATTTTACCTTTTGAATTTCTGGTTGGCGACATTGGAGTTCTAAATACGTGAAGAAGATAGGGAGAAACAATAAATTCTGAAACATGAAAGTTATCTTGTATAGAACCTATATTTTAGAATAATGCCCTTCTGTTAAAACCATAATTGTATGTTTTAATACACATAACAAACTGTTCGCTTTCTTTCATTTCTTTCTGCAGTATGACATTCATCAACCACCTTCCATTATTAAACAATCTAAGCAAATTTCATCACAATTTGTATATGTATTCTGCAGCTTCGGGTGAGCCGCCTTTACTTCTGGCAGCTTCTGTACATTGTGCCACAAGAGCGGCCATCAAGGAAGCCAGAAAGCAGTATCATGCTTGGAGCAGGTTAGTTACGTTTGATTCAATGTTCGATTTGGATGTTCCGGCTACCATGCCTGTCGTGAAGCGACTCTGTGGAATGGATAGTGTGGAGATATATTTGCAAAGCTTGCTCTCAACTTCTAGGAAAAATCAGCTCTAATTGTTGTCTTACATTTATCTAATGTTGTTTTCAGCTATATATGTTGTTCAAGAGATTATTATATATAAGAACATACAAATAAATTACAAGGTTTATGCCTAAATTTCATGCAGTGACAGTTTTTCTGATATACATTAATCTCTCTCAACAGAATGTCATCATCTCTCTTAAGAGTAGAAGTAAGGTCCGTGTGGTCTTTACTTCCCCAAGAAACTGCTCTACGAGTGGAATACACTCAATATGTTTGGTTTATCTCAGTTAAGAGTGTTTTCTTCTTGAGTCTTAAGAGGACAAGAAGTCCCTCTTCCTTTCTGTTCTCGGGCTATCTATATCAGCATTCAGCAGTGTGTCTGCCGAAGTCCCAGACTTCCAGTCCACCGGAGGCTGAAACATATCTCTGTTTATTATCCGGGGAGCCTAACATTCTTCTACACTAATCCCTCAAACCTTGGGATTCTGCAGGTTTTGATTGAATTATATTGGTTATTTCACCCGATTTACAGAAAGTTAACATCTCTGTAACAAAATCGTCTCTGAGTTTTGATCACGAAAATCATAACCATGCTCTTAACTTCTTCTTGGGACCAAGTCCAGAATTATTAAATTGGCCAACCTTGGATGGGAATTTAACCCCTTTTACATTCTTCCCCTTCATGCTGTAAACCTCTTCTCATTATAATCAACATTGTCCAGGCTGAATCCGTCTTCTTCAAGAAATCTTTATGTATGATCTAGGAAGCATGAGTGCGGGTGCGGGTAGGGGGTGCGTAGTGCGGGAATACGGAAATTCGGCAAATCTAAAAATATGGGAATTTGGGTGCGGCGGGATTCGACAAATATTAATTCATTAAAAATACGTTTTACGTACGTATTTCAAGAATTTCATTTAAATTGAACTAAATAGTCAAGTCAATAAGTTCTTTATCCTTATAAATAATACATATCATAATTAGTTAATAACACAAATAATGCATTTTAATGTAGTTAATCGATTAAGTATTTAAGTATTTACATTATCTTCTCTCACTTGTGGGTGAGGGAAGAATCCCCAAGAATCGGGTGCGCAGTGCAATGGGTAAATGAAAAATCCCTGCTTTCTTTCTGGTGTATGATACAAACATAAACTATATAACGGCCAACCTGGTGATCTTGCGTTCTCAGTATAACTGGTACCTGACAGTTCATAAATTTTCATTCCCAATTCTCATTGTAAGCCAAAACAGAACAAGTTAATTACTAGCACAATAAAACATTAAAATTCAGAACACTAAAGGAAATAAGTATCAGAAAACAAATCAAATAATTACATTCGATGAAAAATATCCCTGATTAGCATGCAACCAAAACTACCGAAACTAAAAAATGAAGTAAAAATAAATACATCATATTAAGTATGTTTTAGCTGCCACCGCCTCCGCCACCACATCCACCACCACCACACCCTCCTCCGACATATCCACCACCACCACCATGATGATGATGTCCACCTCCACCAAACTGAGCGTTACCATAACTAGCAGTAGTCATTCCGATCACCGAAAGATTAGCTTCATCAGGCCCTGATCTGGTGGCACCCCTGTTACCACCTGCACCTTTACAAGTAGAGTCGTGCGAACTACAACATGCAAAGATACAGGACACTATAGTCACAATTAAAATAGCAGCAGCACCTGCGATTACTATTACGTACATGGCTTCCATAGATACTTTTTATATATGTTCTATAATCCTTTTAGTTAACAAGCAGCTGCTTAATTATTAGGGACTCGCTCTTTATCTCCTCCTGTTTTTGTGGTAACATATAATAAATCATGAGTTTACGTACGTCTCCTTATCATTTCAGAAGTTTAATGTTAGGATGACCAATAAAATTTACCAATTCTTCAACAAAGTTAAAATTTTTGTTTTAAAATTTAAAGCCAAAAATATTACGTCCTACTGCATTTGAAAAATGGATATTACATCAAAAGTTAAAATATTGAACGAAAAAACAAAAGAAATACAATATATTTTTTTGTAACAATACCTATCTTCAAAATGTGTATCAAATTATACGTGATATACATTTACAGGATTTATATCATTTGCAGAAAATATTTCTTTTTTCTAAAAAGTACATTTTTTTTTTATGAAAATTAACAAGTTCAAATCTGAAATGCTCAAATGAGGAATGTTTATAACGTCGATAAAAATGATAAACCTGAACATTCTCGTCACTTACTTTAAAAGAGTGATATTTTTATCATTTTTGGATTGATTTCTAATTTGTAGTAATTGATTTGCAAAAAAATTTAATAGTATTTTAATGAAATTAAATTTTAATGTGATTATAATTTTTTTTGTAGGAATACAATTAATTTGGTTTTGTTGTAAGTAAATATCATCTATTTTGTTTCGTATGGATCTGGATTCAAATCATTTTAATTTCATATTCATATCACCATATACTCATCTATTTTTTATCGAATTCGAAATGCACTAGTTAGACATCGGAATTTTAAGAACCATGGCCATATCAGTTTTTTTTTTTTTTTTGCTAAGTGTATCCGTTCCTATGGTATTATTAATGAAAAAAGACAAAATAAACTAGGAAACACAAACAAGAAATTCAACCGGGAGTGTGGGACCAGAAAGGCACAAGTCGGCAAGTCGCAGTCGCGCAAAATGTTAAGAAAGAAAAGTAGCAAAATTTGTCGCGCTTGGGCCCTACACGGTTGAAGATTCAATAGTTAAATAATTGGATGCAGCAATTTTGTTATAAGAAAAATACAGGCTTAATGACCTTTTGACCCTTTAAGTTTGCGCAATTATATCCATAAAACCCTAAGGTTTAAAGTCGTTCTTTTTTGCCCTTCCAATTTTAGAAATGTATCATTTAGCCACTTTACCGTCGTCTTTTTAACACAAAACCGTCGCTTTTTAAAGGACAAAGATGACGGTTTGTGGCTAAAATGTACATTTTTGAAGTTGGACGGACGAAAAGGAACGACTTTAAACCTTAGGGCTTTATGGGTATAACCGCGTAAACTTGAAGGGCCAAAAGGTCATTAAGCCAAAAATACAATATAAGTATTTAATTCAAATAAAATAAAGATCAAAAAATATAAATTGAAAATAGGGTGAGTTTAAGTAAAAATTCTCTTAAATACATACTTATAAACTGTTTTTGTCAACACATGTATAATTTGAATTAAACATCATTTATTAAATAGGGCTTGGAGTTTCTAAAGGCCATTATAAAAAGAATAATGCTAGGTACCCCAAATTTGATCTCAAATTTGTTCCCAAATTACACGTGTCACTATCTGATTGGTTATAACTATAATGGACCCGCCAGGGTCTTATCAATTTCACCAATTAAAATCTTCCATACAGCCAACTCATCCATGCCACATCATTTGGGAGCATTTTTTGAGTACAAATTTGGGGTACCTAGCAGTACTCTTATAAAAAACTTTTCTATTAGTGCGGCCTATAATCATATTTAATGATGTTTTTCAACGATCCGACCGTACCGATGTGAAGATTATGTCAAAATGTTGTTGTATAATAATTTTTGGGTTAAATATCAAAGTGGTCACTGAAGTGAAACTCATATATCATTTTACTCACCAATTTTTAATGTGGTATCATTTGAATCACTAAAGTCATAATAAATATCAAACAGATAACTCAAAATATGTGTTCGAAAACTAAAAATAATTTTTGTTGATTCAACACATTTTTCTTGAATGCTACCGCAACCAAATGAAAAGTTGTTAAATTCTAGTATTTCAGATATATAATTAGATTTTTAAAAATGCATTACTATTTATTTTTAATTTTTTTGTCATTCTCCTTGTTTTAATTTAAAATAAATAGTAAATAAACTTTTTAAAATCTAAATATATTATCTAAAATACCAAAATTTAACAACTTTTCATTTGGTTGTGGTTGTAAGATACCAGATTATTTTAGGATTTATTATTATTATTTTATTATTATTATTTATGTTAATTAGTATTTAAAGGATGGAATTGGATTTGAGAATATCGTTGTGGGATTCAACGATATTTAGTATTGAGTTTATATGAGTATATATTGAGTTATGTGTGCCAATGTGTGCCCCAGTATTTTATTGGTATTTTTAGTTGTTTAAAAATATTTAAATCGTGTATTATTGATCTTCAAAAATCTTTATTTAATTATCGGGGGCTTAAAAATCATGAAATATTTTTTAAAATTATCTTTATATATTTATTGAGTTTTTAAAAATTGTTGGGTGGATTAATTTGGGTGGTTGAGTATTTTAAAATGATTTTAAGAGTTTTATTGTATTTAAAGGATCAAAACTTTGAAAATCCATATTTAATTCATTTTTGATCCCAAAAATATTTTAAAAATATATAGGTGTCCGTAATTTTGTACTCTTTATTTTAAATATGAAAAGTTTTATTTTTCTCTATTTTTCCATTTAACTTCGATTTTTTTTTAAAAAAAATGCTTTTAATAGGGGAAATTATGAAAATGCCCTTAACTTCTTAAATCCCTAAATTGTAATGTTTTTCCCCCAAAAATTGATAGTAGCAGCGGGTTTTTGAGAACTCTCTCGAGTTTTCTTCTAATCTCTCATCTCCTCCCTCCCTCTCCTACGAGTCTCTCTCGAACCCATCTTTTTCCCCTCCCCTGCGACACTCCCTCTCCCTTTTCCGCAAACAGTGAGTTGTGTTGAGTGGCGCCTGTGTTGCGCGAGTGTATTTGTGTATATATACGTGTGTGTGTGTTCAGGGATGGTATGTGTGGTAAGTTGCTATCTTGTTTCTGCTGCTACTGTTTCGTTTTGTTTGTGTTGTTTGCGCTGAGTTATGAAGTTGCCGAGTCTTTGTTCCGAGTTGCTGTTTGTTTACTTCCGAGTTGTGCTGCTGGTTCGTGGGTGAGTTCGTTCGAGTCATTGTGTGCTTGATTAAGTGATTTCGTGTGTTTATTGTTGATTTATTCGGTTACATGAAGATGTTTTCAAATTTATTTGAATTATGTAAATTGCTAGTTGTTAAGATTAGTTAGTGCTAATTAGATTATATAAATGATGATCAATGGATGATTATATTGGTACTGACTTGATTGTGGTTTTATACGGATGATTAATTGAAATTTTGGAGTTATTATGTTATAAAGATTGTGTTAAGTTGAGAATTATGAAATGATTAAGTGTGATTAATTTGTTAATGATTGAATATTAACTAATATAGATTATACGGTTGAGTTGATATGTTAATTGTAAATAAGTGATTTGTTAAGTTCGATAGAGATCTGCTGCCTTGTAAAAATCATATAAAATCGAGTTTTTATCAGTTGGTGTTCATTCTTAAGTCATTGGAAAGGTATTTCAATTGTCTACGAGTCTCGTTTTATATGTTTTCTGAAATTCCATTCCAAAATATGAGGATTCTGCACTTTAGTAAACTGGATAGATTTGCTTGAACATAGCGAGCCCTATTTTCATAAATTCATAGTAAATCGATCTCACATTCAAATTTTCTGAGCTATAACATTCTGGAAAGCTCTTTTCGAACTCTACATTTTTCATTTACATTACATTCTCAAATTTTGTGATCTTAATATGATAAACGTCAAAATACTTGTGCATATGGGAACTGAATCTGTTTTAGTAGTTTACATTTTATTTATTTCTGAATTCGTTATATATCCGTTTTTAATGAGCCTTACCATTCTGGAAAGGTCTCGGAGTTGTCTTCGAGTTTCGTGTTCTGTACTTTTTAATTTGGAGTTTTCTTGATATAGTGAAATGTGTTTCTTTCAGAACTGGTCATAGTAGATTTTTAAGTGAAATAGTCATTTTGGGTGTATTGTGAATTGTGATCATAATTATGGTTGTAAGTAATGTCGAATAACTATAATAGTAAATTGAATGCTTGATTGTGTTGTAAGTATGTGACTTGGGTTGTTGAATTGAAAAAAAAAACAGGGTTGAATTGTAATTGAGGGGCTGTGCCCATAGTCCGATAAGCGAATACTTCATGCCGAAATTTTCTGAAAATCCCCTGTATTTAAAGTTATTTAAATTATTTGATTTAAAGATTTAAAGGCATGTATGTGTATGAGTGTTTAAGTACATATGTGTTGATTAATGAGGTGTGGATATATATATATATATATATATATATATATATATATATATATATATATATATATATATATATATATATATATGTATGTATTGCTTTGCGAGTTGTAAGTAATTAGTTATCGATTGGGTTGTTTATGTACTAAATAGTACTTTGCTATTATTTCGAGAATAATTAGGGATTCGATATGGACCCAGCGAGCGTGTTGACGAGACGATTAAAGGAAAGGAATGCGTGATCGAGTACAGACCGAAGTATAGTAAGTAGCGAATCGACGCATTGGAATCGAGGCAAGTTTACTAACCCTCGCTTATCGTGCAAGCGAGATAAATTTGTTTCTATTTAATATAAGTATTCCCTTAAAATCCGTATTGCTAGTATTCTCTCCTTCAAATTATTGATAAGGATATATTTTATTCATATATCATGTGAAAAGTAGAATTTCAGTTTTATTGCCAGTATTATTCTTTCTTAAGTATTGTCAGTAATATTCTGTTAAAGTTTTTGCTAGTATTGCATTTTTATTCCTAGTTTTAGTATAATGTTCATAATGTATATAGTTTCACTGAGATTAATTGATAGTAAATTAGTTTAATGGAATTGGAAGAATTTTATAAAAATGTGGACCAGCTTCGTGGTCAGAGTAGTAAAGGCCAATGTCAATAAGTGCCTAATGAGGGATCCCAGAGTATTGTTTTTAGCTGGACTTTACGTGGCTGATCACCCGTAATGTCCAGAGTATGATGAAAACTCCAATTCTATTAAATGTTGTTTTGATGCAAATATATCCTTATGATAGAATGTTTAGTTAAAGTACATTTTCATTTCCAAGTATGTTGGATATAAAAGTTATGATTTGAGTTAAAAGTTATGAATTGAGTTAATAAATACTGTTAGTATAAAAATGGAAAGTTAGTATATTAGTGTTTTGAACGGTGAAAATTAATTCACGGTTATTACGGTCGCTGTTGCATTTGTTGCGCAGTGATAGTAAGGACCGAGAATGAATTGAGATCTTCTTATTTATTCAAACTCATGATTGTCAGGCCGGTTAGGCAGCTAGGTATGCAAACGCTTAGTGACATGAATGAAATTTGAGTAACTGAGAATTTCTTGGAGATTTTGATAAAGCGATAGTTAAAGTATTTTGCAAGTATTAAAAGTATTGAATCTAGTATTACAAACCTTCTCAGTTATTAAATTCTGATTTCGAGTTATAAATGTTATAAATGATATTAATCTTCTGTTAAAGTTAAGAATCCAGATTTCAATTATAGTATTGATTATAAATTGGTGAGCATTCCTTCGCTCATATTTATTGTTCATATTTCTTGAATTGCAATTATTGCATTCTTATTTCATCCAGTTCAGTTATATATATAACTTGCTGAGCATTTTTTTGGCTCACACTTGTTGTTTTTAAAATCTAACTTTTCAGTAAACTAGTTGGCGAGGCTTAGCTTGTGCAGTTTAGAAAGTGGAAAGAAGAAGCATGATGCTGTTGTGAAGCTGACGTGGATCAGGGTATTTAGAGTTAAAGTTGATTTGTTGTATGTAATTATAGTTTTAGTAGTTATAGTATGTATTTGATTAGTTGGCCTGGTATACTTCTATTCGAAGTTATACCAGTGATTTAAGTCTGTATAAAGTTTTGTATATAGAATTGTATTTAAGTTGGTTTTGGGTTTTCTTGTTTCTAGAACTGTAACCTAAGATCCTTAGTTGGGAGTTGGGGTCAAAGAGCTTTTGATTGAGTTTTTATTTTTATTTCAGTTTTATTTTGATTTTAGATTTTTAGTTTAGTATTCAGCAGGTTTATGTTGTATTTACGAATACATCATGGCCAATTTTTGTTAGAATTATTGAGTTTGTTAGCGTGACGCCCAAATCTATTGACCCCGGATTTGGGGGCGTTACAAGTTGGTATCAGAGCGTAGGTTATAGTAAACTAGAAACGAGAGTGTGTAAGAATGTGTATAGTTAAGTAAGGAACGTCAGAGTTCATATAGGACTCGTGTTGGACTATTGGATATAGTACCAGTTAGTGAGTTAAGATGTGAGTGGTGACAGATAGTTGAGCGGAGTTGGGTAGAAACCGTTGAGGCTGTAGGTAGTGGAATCTTCAGAGTCTAGTGCAAGTGACGACGACGTATAGAATAGACAACTTTAGGACGTGTAGCAGAAGAGTCTAGATCGAATGACGAGTCAGCGAAGGAGTCGACAAAGAAGATGTACGTGGAGACCCTGGCAATACCTTCTTCTTTTTAATCAATATTCCTTTGATGAGTTTATTTTGACAATTGTCCTTCCCTGAAGTTGGATTTCCAGTTATGATGGAGGCTGTAATGCCTATTTCTTTGATTTCTAAACCCTGTCAAGTTTGATACATGAGTTTCGAAATTTCTTCATCAGTGAATAATCCTATTGTTGATAGATCATCATTTCTTAGTATTGTGCCAGTCATTTCTTTCCTGATTATCCTTTTCTTCTGAAATAGTACCCATGGAATCCGTTTAGTTGTAATCCAGGGGTATGTTTGAGAATTTCTCATCAATTGATTGTTAATTCGATGTTCGAATCTTTTTATGTTTCTTTACTCCAACTGAGGTGAACAACCCTATTTATAGGGGAAACAAGGACTGTTTGTCTGTGTGATAGCAGTCTGATGGGATGCCATCACTTGTGTGTTGTGAAGTACAAGAAGGTTAATTACCTTTAGTCATGTCTTGAATAAGGCACGCAACAAGGTTCATTTGATCATATTGATCACTCAGTAATCTTTCATTTCCAAGAATATTTGTTTGAAAACTCATAAATTAATTCTACAATTGTGGAACCTTTGCTACGATGTGAAATCGTTCTCTTCAAATATCATGAATTATAATATCACGAGTAGTCTTGAGCGTATGCCAATCAAGTTTAGAATACTAGTAACGCGTGACGTATAATACTACGATTAGAGTTGTTCTATATAGAGAGATCAGTAGAGCTCCCAGTATAGTAAATAAGTATCCAGAGTACAGATTAGTAGAGTTGCGGATGCAACACGAGTTGGTAGAGTAAACCCCAGTAACCTTTCTTTACCTGATTCCGAGGTCGGAATGCTTTTAAGGTGGGTAGAATGTAAGATACCAGATTATTTTAGGATTTATTATTATTATTTTATTATTATTAATTATGTTAATTAGTATTTAAAGGATGGAATTGGATTTGAGAATGTCGTTGTGGGATTCAACGATATTTAGTATTGAGTTTATATGAGTATATATTGAGTTATGTGTGCCAATGTGTGCCCCAGTATTTTATTGGTATTTTTAGTGTTTTAAAAATATTTAAATCGTGTATTATTGATCTTCAAAAATCTTTATTTAATTATCGGGGGGCTTAAAAATCATGAAATCTTTCGTAAAATTATCTTTATATATTTATTGAGTTTTTAAAAATTGTTGGGTGGATTAATTTGGGTGGTTGAGTATTTTAAAATGATTTTAAGAGTTTTATTGTATTTAAAGGATCAAAACTTTGAAAATCCATATTTAATTCATTTTTGATCCGAAAAATATTTTAAAAATATATAGGTGTCCGTAATTTTGTACTCTTTATTTTAAATATGAAAAGTTTTATTTTTCTCTATTTTTCCATTTAACTTCAATTTTTTTTAAAAAAAATGGTTTTAATAGGGGAAATTATGAAAATGCCCTTAACTTCTTAAATCCCTAAATTGTAATGTTTTTCCCCCAAAAATTGATAGTAGCAGCGGGTTTTTGAGAACTCTCTCGAGTTTTCTTCTAATCTCTCATCTCCTCCCTCCCTCTCATACGAGTCTCTCTCGAACCCATCTTTTTCCCCTCCCCTGCGACACTCCCTCTCCCTTTTCCGCAAACAGTGAGTTGTGTTGAGTGGCGCCTGTGTTGCGCGAGTGTATTTGTGTATATATACGCGTGTGTGTGTTCAGGGATGGTATGTGTGGTAAGTTGCTGTCTTGTTTCTGCTGCTACTGTTTCGTTTTGTTTGTGTTGTTTGCGCTGAGTTATGAAGTTGCTGAGTCTTTGTTCCGAGTTGCTGTTTGTTTACTTCCGAGTTGTGCTGTTGGTTCGTGGGTGAGTTCGTTCGAGTCATTGTGTGCTTGATTAAGTGATTTCGTGTGTTGATTGTTGATTTATTCGGTTACATGAAGATGTTTTCAAATTTATTTGAATTATGTAAATTGCTAGTTGTTAAGATTAGTTAGTGCTAATTAGATTATATAAATGATGATCAATGGATGATTATATTGGTACTGACTTGATTGTGGTTTTATACGGATGATTAATTGAAATTTTGGAGTTATTATGTTATAAAGATTGTGTTAATTTGAGAATTATGAAATGATTAAGTGTGATTAATTTGTTAATGATTGAATATTAACTAATATAGATTATACGGTTGAGTTGATATGTTAATTGTAAATAAGTGATTTGTTAAGTTCGATAGAGATCTGCTGCCTTGTAAAAATCATATAAAATCGAGTTTTTATCAGTTGGTGTTCATTTTTAAGTCATTGGAAAGGTATTTCAATTGTCTACGAGTCTCGTTTTATATGTTTTCTGAAATTCCATTCCAAAATATGAGGATTCTGCACTTTAGTAAACTGGATAGATTTGCTTGAACATAGCGAGCCCTATTTTCATAAATTCATAGTAAATCGATCTCACATTCAAATTTTCTGAGCTATAACATTCTGGAAAGCTCTTTTCGAACTCTACATTTTTCATTTACATTACATTCTCAAATTTTGTGATCTTAATATGATAAACGTCAAAATACTTGTGCATATGGGAACTGAATCTGTTTTAGTAGTTTACATTTTATTTATTTCTGAATTCGTTATATATCCGTTTTTAATGAGCCTTACCATTCTGGAAAGGTCTCGGAGTTGTCTTCGAGTTTCGTGTTCTGTACTTTTTAATTTGGAGTTTTCTTGATATAGTGAAATGTGTTTCTTTCAGAACTGGTCATAGTAGATTTTTAAGTGAAATAGTCATTTTGGGTGTATTGTGAATTGTGATCATAATTATGGTTGTAAGTAATGTCGAATAACTATAATAGTAAATTGAATGCTTGATTGTGTTGTAAGTATGTGACTTGGGTTGTTGAATTGAAAAAAAAAAACAGGGTTGAATTGTAATTGAGGGGTTGTGCCCATAGTCCGATAAACGAATACTTCATGCCGAAATTTTCTGAAAATCCCCTGTATTTAAAGTTATTTAAATTATTTGATTTAAAGATTTAAAGGCATGTATGTGTATGAGTGTTTAAGTACATATGTGTTGATTAATGAGGTGTGGATATATATATATATATTTATCTAAGAAGCAAGGACACGGGTGCGGGGGTGCAGGTGCGTAGTACGGGGACACGCGGACTCGGAAAATTTAAAAATATGGGGATACGGGTGCGGGGGGACACGTCATATTTAAGTAAAAAAATTCATATATATTTCATGTTACATATATTGAAATCATTTGACGGAAAGCAAAAACTGTTTGCAAACTGAATAAAATACAAAATTTATTATTCCAAAACATACAAGTATAAGTGTAATATTTTCATATATGCAAAAGAAGAACATGATCATTAATACTTTCGTATTTGCTATAGACATTGATACCTGATTTTGTGAAATTAGCTAGTTAACACAAATTTTGACTAAAAATGGTGAAAATAAATTTTGAAATTAGGATCGTGGAAGAATCCGTGTGTCCGATACGAGTTGTAAGTATTCGTTATCGATTGGGTTGTTTATGTACTAAATAGTACTTTGCTATTATTAGTGTTACCCAAGTGTCCCTGCTTTCTAGATATTTATGTATGTATTGCTTTGCGAGTTGTAAGTAATTAGTTATCGATTGGGTTGTTTATGTACTAAATAGTACTTTGCTATTATTTCGAAAATAATTAGGGATTCGATATGGACCCAGCGAGCGTGATGACGAGACGATTAAAGGAAAGGAATGCGTGATCGAGTACAGACCGAAGTATAGTAAGTAGCGAATCGACGCATTGGAATCGAGGCAAGTTTACTAACCCTCGCTTATCGTGCAAGCGAGATAAATTTGTTTCTATTTAATATAAGTATTCCCTTAAAATCTGTATTGCTAGTATTCTCTCCTTCAAATTATTGATAAGGATATATTTTATTCATATATCATGTGAAAAGTAGAATTTCAGTTTTATTGCCAGTATTATTCTTTCTTAAGTATTGCCAGTAATATTCTGTTAAAGTTTTTGCTAGTATTGCATTTTTGTTCCTAGTTTTAGTATAATGTTCATAATGTATATAGTTTCACTGAGATTAATTGATAGTAAATTAGTTTAATGGAATTGGAAGAATTTTATAAAAATGTGGACCAGCTTCGTGGTCAGAGTAGTAAAGGCCAATGTCAATAAGTGCCTAATGAGGGATCCCAGAGTATTGTTTTTAGCTGGACTTTACGTGGCTGATCACCCGTAATGTCCAGAGTATGATGAAAACTCCAATTCTATTAAATGTTGTTTTGATGCAAATATATCCTTATGATAGAATGTTTAGTTAAAGTACATTTTCATTTCCAAGTATGTTGGATATAAAAGTTATGATTTGAGTTAAAAGTTATGAATTGAGTTAATAAATACTGTTAGTATAAAAATGGAAAGTTAGTATATTAGTGTTTTGAACGAGGAAAATTAATTCACGGTTATTACGGTCGCTGTGGCATTTGTTGCGCAGTAATAGTAAGGACCGAGAATGAATTGAGATCTTCTTATTTATTCAAACTCATGATTGTCAGGCCGGTTAGGCAGCTAGGTATGCAAACGCTTAGTGACATGAATGAAATTTGAGTAACTGAGAATTTCTTGGAGATTTTGATAAAGCGATAGTTAAAGTATTTTGCAAGTATTAAAAGTATTGAATCTAGTATTACAAACCTTCTCAGTTATTAAATTCTGATTTCGAGTTATAAATGTTTTAAATGATATTAATCTTCTGTTAAAGTTAAGAATCCAGATTTCAATTATAGTATTGATTATAAATTGGTGAGCATTCCTTCGCTCATATTTATTGTTCCTATTTCTTGGATTGCAATTATTGCATTCTTATTTCATCCAGTTCAGTTATATATATAACTTGCTGAGCATTTTTTTGGCTCACACTTGTTTTTAAAATCTAACTTTTCAGTAAACTAGTTGGCGAGGCTTAGCTTGTGCAGTTTAGAAAGTGGAAAGAAAAGCATGATGCTGTTGTGAAGCTGACGTGGATCAGGGTATTTAGAGTTAAAGTTGATTTGTTGTATGTAATTATAGTTTTAGTAGTTATAGTATGTATTTGATTAGTTGGCCTGGTATACTTCTATTCGAAGTTATACCAGTGATTTAAGTTTGTATAAAGTTTTGTATATAGAATTGTATTTAAGTTGGTTTTGGGTTTTCTTGTTTCTAGAACTGTAACCTAAGATCCTTAGTTGGGAGTTGGGGTCAAAGAGCTTTTGATTGAGTTTTTATTTTTATTTCAGTTTTATTTTTATTTTAGATTTTTAGTTTAGTATTCAGAAGGTTTATGTTGTATTTACGAATACATCATGGCCAATTTTTGTTAGAATTATTGAGTTTGTTAGCGTGACGCCCAAATCTATTGACCCCGGATTTGGGGGCGTTACAGTGGTAGCATTCAAAAAATATGTGCAGAATCAATAAAAAATTACTTTTATTTTTCAAACACATATTTAGAGTTATGTGTTTGATATTTATTATGACTTTAGTGATTCAAATGAAATCCCGTTGAAATCGGTGAGTAAAATGATATATGAGTTTCACTTCAGTGACCACTTTGATATTTATCCCAAAATTTTTTGTACAAATTTAAGTTGTAGAGTATTGGTTTTAAAAAGATATTAGTTTTTTATGTAATATTAACGGTAAAGATTAATCGATTATTTTTTGTTAAAAAATGATTAATCAAAATCACTAAATCATTTGAAAATTTGCGTATTTATTTATATTTGCTATATATTTACATCCGTACGGTTGGATTTTTAATTAAATGTCCAAATATTGTGAATTTAAGGCGCACTAATAGAAAACTTTTCTAGAATGACTTTTAGATTCTATTTCCCTATTAAATAAAGATTAAAATTTTATTGAAACATACAATTTCTAATATAAACATATTTATAATATTTTAATATATATTAAAATCATATCTGTAACATTTTTATGAAAAATTAAAAAAATTTAAATGAATTTTCAACAAAGATGTAACTTAAGTTCGTCATTATTTGTTTAACAATAGTTATACTTGTGTTGAATCAAAATATATAAAATAATTTTACATTGGTATGATTAAGAAAATTATATTAAATTAATAATATTTTATATTTTTATATCATAATTCGATATTAGTAAATCTCAGAAAAATAGTTTAGAATTATATTATATTTATTCAACAATGTTTTAACTACGAATCAACAAGATTTCATATTCTTATATCCTAATTTGATAGTGAATCCCAGAAGAATATTGAAAATTAAATTATATATAGAGGTTTTTTGATAAATATATATAAAAAAGTAAATTTTTGCAATTTTACTTTTGTTAAGAAAAGCTAATTGAAATTTTACTATACTAAATTTCAAAATTGCAAAAATACTACAAATTAGGGCAACCCTCCTTCCCCCCAGCTGCCCGCTTGCCTGCCCAACCGACTTCAAGCCGATTTCAACACTTTTTTTTTAAGGTGGGGTGCTTTTGGGTTGCAAGGCCCCGCAGGGGCCATATATATATAGAGTTCAAAAAAGAGGTCGAAAATGACAACTAAAAAATGGAACTTCCTTATGCAACTGAATGCAATCATATATATATATATATATATATATATATATATATATATATATATATATATATATATATATATATATATAGTTCAAAAAAGAGGTCGAAAATGACAACTGAAAATTGGAACTTGAAATCAGAAATTTAGTTGCATGTAGTTGCATTCAGTTGAATGTGGTTGATTTTACTTTCTTATGCAACTGAATGCAACCACATGCAACTAAATTTCTGATTTCAAGTTCCATTTTTCAGTTGTCATTTTTGACCTCTTTTTTGAACTCTATATATATATATGTTCAAACAAGAGGCCGAAAATGATAACTGAAAAATGGAACTTTCTTATGCAACTGAATGCAACCACATGCAACTAAATTTCTGACTGCAACCACATGCAAATGAATGAAATTTTTTTTTTCAGTTGCATTCAGTTGAATATAGCCCCTGGCGGGGCCTTGCAACCCAAATCCACCAAAATCACCCACCTTAAAAAAAAGTTTCATGTGGTTGCATTCAGTTGAATGTGGTTGCATTCAGTTGAATATGGCCCCTGGCGGGGCCTTGCAACCCAAATCCACCAAAAGCACCCCACCTTTTTTTTTTTTTAAAAAAAAGTTGCATTTGGTTGCATTCAGTTGAATATGGCCCCTGACGGGGCCTTGCAACCCAAATCCACCAAAATCACCCCACCTTTTTTTTAAAAAAAAGGTGCATGTGGTTGCATTCAGTTGCATGTGGTTGCTTTCAGTTGCATTCAGTTGAATAAGGCCCCTGGCGGGGCCTTGCAACTCAAATCCACCAAAATCACTCCACCTTAAAAAAAAAGTTGCATGTGGTTGCATTCGGTTGAATGTGGTTGCATTCAGTTGCAACCCAAATCCACCAAAATAGCAACCCACCTTAAAAAAAAGTGTTGAAGTCGACAGGGCAGCAAGGAGGAACCCAAATCCACCAAAATATCACCCGACCTTAAAAAAAAATGTTGAAGTCAGCTGGGAAGAAGGGGAGAAGTCAGCTGGGAAGAAGGGGGGAGGGGTTGACCTAATTTGTAGTATTTTTGCAATTTTGAAACTTAGTTTAGTAAAATTGCAATTTAGAAAGTATAAGATAGTAAATATGCAATTAATTAAAGAAGATGGTATTTTTGCAAATAGAAACTTTAAACCTAGTATTTCTACTAAATTATCTTATATATATTCAATTAAATTTTAGTTATCATTTAATAAATGATGTTGAACCTAAATTATGTATGTGTTGAATAATAAAATTTGTAAATTTAAATGCTCTGTATTTGATTATGCTTCAATATAAATATTATTTGTGATGTAAATATTATATTTTCAACTAATACCCTTACCTTTATATTGGTGCTCTCCATTATTGGTACCAGTTAAAAAATAGTTTATAATTAATTGACATTTTTCAAACAAATTTAATACCACAATATAAAAAATATATATACATTTAAACTGTTTAGATAATTCACTTTATAACTCTTTCACCAAGCGCACTCATTTAGGAGTAATTTTGCTCGAGAACTAACTAAAAAGAAATCTAAAGTAATAAGATTTTTTTAAGACTAATAATCTTTATATATGAGTTTTTAAATTGAAAATTAAAAAATTAATACAAAATAATAATCTAATAGTATATTTTATATTATTAGAGATTTTTAGTCATTCTTTTTTGAGATAACATGGTCATCATTCCTTATTTATGTATTAGTGCATTTTTACTTAAATAATAATAAGTTTCGTCCATTTTGACTCTATTCCCTACTTTTCACTTTCCTAACTCTAGTTCCTTGAGGTAAGATTTACTTCTACTATTCTCTTTTGGGGAAAGTTCTTATAATTCAGATTCAATTTTAAAGAAGAAGGGCGTTTGCTTAAATGGTCAAAAGCATGTCAAGATAAAAATAGAGAAGGTCTTGTACCCTTGTTCTGACAAATTTGAAGAAAAAAAATGACTGATCTCCAAGTGGAAAAGTATTCCCGTTGAAGTAGTGTTGATAGAATGGAATTTAGGATCTTCTTCTAATATCTTAAATTTTGAGAGCTACCGTTTATTTAATATGGTATAAAAATTCGGGCACGCAGATGTCTCAAGTTCGTTTCTCTATGATCCTCAATATTCTCATAATTATTATGAACATAAAAAACAAATTAATTTCTTAAAGATGGGCGCCCGTGATCCGCTCACGACCCAAAAATGAGTTTCCGAGTGAGGGAGAATGTTAGAATATAATATAAAGATTCAGTTGGATTTTCATCTAACAAAATTCATTGCTGAGTAAAACAAATGCATGGACAAGAAATTTTAGAGAATGTGATCAATCTACACAAGCTGACAATAACTATAGCATTCTCAATAGAATAAGCTTGAGAAAAAGGAAAGACAAAGTGATTTGGAATGTACATGGGAGTGGAATTTCTTCTAATGAAGCAGATAAACTGGGGAGAAGATTTGAAAGAAGACAAAAAGTGTGTAAATTTTATAGAAAATGAAAGTCCCACCAAAAGTTAAATGTTTATGTGGAAATATGAGGATAAAATCATACCATACAAAGTGTTTTTGCAAGGAAGATTGCCTAGTACCCAAGAAACCAATTGCAACAGATGTAATTCTTTCCTAGAAACATTGGATCACATATTTTGGGAATGCAAAGATGTTTTTTTTGTTATGAAAATTCATATTGCAATGGTGGAGCATTGAGAATATCACAGTGCACGATCTTAGGAACTTTTTTTTAAGAGTAACTTTCTTGTGCAAAAGTTATATTTTTAAAAGAGTTTATGAACTTCATGGCTAGCCAGGAATCAATTATTTTTCAACTCAGTGAAGGAAGACCTAGAACTTACAGAGATTGGTGCAGATCAGATCATTTAAGTGGAGTCAAGCAGTACATTTTGTAAGGAAGGAATATGCGAACTTATGGTTTATCAATCCTATAAGAGCAATTTTATTGACAAACAAAAACCAGTGAATTAAAAGATTCTGGATCTGGAACTCGCAACTTGACATAAACAATGTTCCAGAGAGTGGAATAGGTGGAAATATCTTGGACATTGAAGGTAATCTTAGATTTATTTTATAGGTCAAGGTAATTCTTCCTATCCACTAAAGGTTAAAGTTGAAACATATGAAAAAACGATCTAAATTAATGTAGTGGGAATGGAAGGTTCAGTAATTTGCTCAGATAGTGAATTAGCTATCACGAATTTTTCAAGAAAATAGCATTTGTTTTCGAAAACATTAGATGAGGATGCTGAATGGATTTAATTTTCAACGTCACTGAGAATCAGATTAGACATTTCTAGAGAAGAGATGAATGGAGTAGATGAGTTGGCAAGGCGGGGTCTACAGAGAAGTGAAATAATTCATGCATGGATTTAGTGAAATTTTGGGCTTAGTGTTGTCTAGCCCATGCATGAAAATTTTTCGTAACGTATCATAAGAAGAGGTTGGAATAAGTTTTGTGGTTTTTGGAGTTTTGAAGTAGAAATATGAAAATTTTTTTTTGCTAAGTTAAATATGAAAATTTTAACTCTAATTAAAATAGAGTTTTATATTGAAAGTTTACCGGAGGGGAGGGGAGGGGAGGGGAGGGGAGGGGAGGGGAGTACACCTGTTACTGCAGATACTACAACTGCATTTGGTTTAGGCATCGATGTCCAGTTCCTAATTAGAGACTATCGTGAAGCCTTCCCAAAAAAGTCACATTTATAATTTGATTAACATTTCATCAAATACCAGATTAATGGTGTTTGTTGAAAACTTCATAGAAGGTCCCGACCTTGCGGCGTTGGTGACGGAACCTGTGCTACCAATTATCACTTACTTCAAAGAGCAAGCAAATTCATTCAGAGAAAACGAAAACACGATTGATGGTGATTTTAGATCAAAATGGTGGATGCACATTTCTTACGACTTTAAACAAATTTTTAGGTAAGGTTTATGATAAGTAAATATTTATTATTAGTTTATCCCTATAATTTAAGTTATTTTACATGAAATTGAATTTTATTTAATGTGTTTTAATGTTTTATTGTAGAGATCAAGAAAATAATGTATTGGAGCCGAAATTGAATTTTTTGGAGTTAATTCATTAAAAATTCAGAATTTTGGATAGCTTTCACAATTTTCGCTATTTGGGCTCTATCAGGAGTTCTACAAGTCCGTTTGAGGCCCTTAAGCAATCATTGGAAAGCTCGGAAGAAGGCCAATATTTCTATCATAGGCCGATAATTTTAATCTGCTCTCAACTGCCCAGAAAAGTCCAGGAACATCAGCCTACAAATTTTCTATTTAGGATTTTATTCTTTTTAGGAATATTTCTTTTATTCCTAATAAATCATTAAAACACTTGTATTAGATAGGAGATAGACATCAGTTAGATAGTGGTTAGTTAGACATTAGACACCACTTAGAGTAGTTTTAGAAAAAATCAGTCCGGGAGAAGAAAGGCAAGAGGAGACACTTGAAGAAGAACAAAAATCACTTTGGAGATTGAAGATTGAAGCCACATCAATGAGTTTTATCTTTCCTTTATCTTCTTTACTCCTTTGTTGTGTTGTTCCTTTAAGATGTTGAACTAAATTGTTATTCTAAGGCTTTAATGGATTCTTGAGTTTATATATATGTGTTCTTTTCAATTCTCTATTTCATGTTCGTTATGGTCGTTTATATGGATGTGTGTAATGCTTTACAAAGAGTAATTAACTTTGTAATTGAATTAGTAATTTAGGTGATGCTTGGAAAAGACAACCTAGATTAGACCCAATCAATATAACTTGAGATTAACAATTGTGTTAATTTGTGTTTAGGATTGAAATATACCTAATCACCTCAAGTAGTCAAATTAGGGTTATGTGTTAATGCTGCTCATGGATTTAAATTCTGCATAGGAATATGGGAGTTGATCTTATGAGTTAGATTCACATGAGATTCGGAAGGTCCTTGTGAATATATTTGCACCCTAGACTAGCAATTAGAACATGAATTTGGAGATGACAATAGATACTTGTTAAAACTCAAGAGGAAGTTAAAGGCCTAGATGTTTTTACTCTTGTCTTAATCTTTAGTTGATTTGTATAGTTTCATATTTTAGGAGTAGTTTATAACTATAATAATTAATTATGATCATACTTTATTTAACTTGAATTGAGAGAACGATATTGAGTGGTATTTAACTGCTTAAATTAGTCCTCATGGGAACGATATTCTTTATACTACTTGTTCGATACGTGCACTTGCGTTAGCGTTTGTAAAATCGAAAACAGTTTATTTCACAAAAAAAAGATTCATTTTAGAAAAGAAATGAGTCAAAAGATTGATAGTTATTTGTTTATTTTTATTTCAAGGATGTCGTTCACAGGTTAATATATTTGAACTCATTGAATCACAAATGCGGTGATTTAAGAAATCAAATTTATATCACTGTTAATGGGAAGGGAAAATTCTCCCTTCAATGGATAAAAGCAAGAGTGATGACATTGATGTAGTAGGTTTAATCAAGACAATGCAAGAGATTTTTACACTTCCATTCCAAGAAACAATAGCAAACGTATCTTACAAACTTCCGTTTGATTTGACGTACATACTTCATTTCGTGACTGTGGATAAATTGTATGTATATTAATGTACAAGTATCAATATAAAAGTTTATTTATTTGGCTTAATTTAATTTATATTTTCAGGTCAAATATTCCCTTTTTCTGGTTAATCAACCAGCCCTACCTTTGGTCCAGCGAAGAGAATATTGATTTTATCATGGGATTCTCAAACCTATTTAAAATATGAGTTTTAGAAAAAGTCGTTACTAATCAATATCTCGAAAATGGCCCCCTTGGAGATCCATATTGGGATGCAATGATTGATGTCAGTGTCTGTGACGGAATGTTTAAGAAAGTTTATGATAGACCAACACAAGTACCAGGTTTTTCATTCTATAAACCTTCGCAGCCTGTTGAGATAAATCAATTTATGGTTAATTTATGATCTCAATGATGATTACTACTGGGGTGCAACGGTATAGGTTTGTTTAGTTATTGTGCTTCTGTGAAATTAATGTGCTTCTTGTCAATTGGATTGAATTGCCTTTCCATGTGAGGGATGCTTCCATTATATAGAGATTTCATCATCATTTTTGTGTTTATAAGACTATCAATAGTCTTTTGGGATATTTACAAAACTACCTAACTTTTTGAAACTATTTACAAAAATACGGTTTTTAGGTTGCAAAGGTTGCAAAACTGACATCGCAGGTGACAAAGGTTGCAAATGAGCTTAAAACGTAGGCAAAAAAATGTTGCAAAGGTTGCACGCATTTGAAAAAAAGGTTGCAAAGGTTGCAAGTCGTATTTTTGAAAAAATTTGTTGCAACTTGAGTAGTTTTGGAAAAAAACCCTAGTCTTTTTAGTAGTTTTATTTGAATTGTTTTTAAAACAAATTATAGTTTTACTGATAGTATTTCTAGATTATTTTATAATATTTTTATTTTATTTTATTTTACTTTTTTTCGTTCCTATTTTTTTTTACCGGAAAGCTTACCGGCATGACTATCACGATAGTCATATCGATAGTCATTCCAACTTATGTATATATATAATTTATGAGTAATTTTAGAGGTCCCAAAAACTTTTCCTAAAATATTTCCCAAATAAATGAGTTGTCTTGTTTTTATTGGTTACTTCCTCATTAATGTAATGAACCCTGCGTGTATTAATATAAATCCTACCAATAATAAGTTGTCATGTCTTTTTTTAAAACTATTTTGGGAATTTTTTGGGACCTCTAGCAATAATCATATTTTATTTTCCTTCCAAAGACTATCTTTAGTATTTACAACTGCTCAAGTTTTTACTTAGCATATTTTCTCTCAGTACGAACATATACATATACACACAGTCGAACTACTGACGATTTTCTTGCTTGATTTCTCCATCAATTCTTAAGGGTTTTTTTTATTCTGAAACCGTCATTGTTTTCAGTATTTCAAGAGCTTTCCAATGTTATATATATCTTGCAATTTCGTTCTGTTTTTCAAAAATCATATTTTCGAAAAACCCTTCGATTTCTTGCTTAAAATCAAAGTTTGGGTTTGATTTTCAAAGCCTTATGGATTGTTTATGAAGGCACCAGATCGTCGAAATAACAAACAGATAAGATGGTTAAGAGATAACATGGCTCAACCGTTGACAGGGAATTCCCGTGAAAACATGATGGAGAGGAGTGATCGGAGGTCGCAAGGCAAGGAAGCTAGAATTACGGATATGGTTATGATTGATAGAGCAGATCATGGAGGACTGATTGGGGGAAAAGCTGGAACAATAGGAGTTCATGAGATTATTGGAGGAAAAAATGGAGAAGGAGAGATTATGGCAAGGGTTGAGGTGGGAAATCGTATTTTGAATCAAGAGGATGGATTGACTTTTACAGATAATAAAAGGAGACAAACTCAAAATGAAAAGGAGGTGGGCCAGTCCAATATATTAACGGGCCATACTCTGGTGATTAAGGATGTGGAACATGAGTGCCTAAATATGGAAGATGAGAATGATATGGAACACGATTTGGGCCGTACAAATACAATAATAGATCAATCAGGAGAGCCAAAAAATGGATTAGTGGCGCTATTAAGTTGGAATTGCAGTGGGCTTGGGAACCTACGGATTTTTCAATTCCATCAGGACCTTGTTGTCCAAAAGAAACCCGATGTTATTTTTTTATGTGAGACTCTTTGTAAGAAAGAAAATGTGGAGCAAGTAAAGGTTGTATTGGGCTTTGAAGGAAGTTTTACAGTTGAGGCCCGTGGCCATAGTGGTGGATTGGCGATGTTGTGGAAAAAACATGAGACATGAAATTTATTAAGTTTTAGCACTAATCAATATGATATGGAGCTGAACATAGAAGGGCATCCAATATTTCGTATGACTGGATTTTATGGGGAACCTCAACAAAGTCTTCGAAGATCATCTTGGAATTTAATTAGACAGTTAAATGAGGCATCGTCATTACCTTGGTGCTTAGTTGGAGATTTGAATAATATTTTTTGCTAGAGTGACAAAAGAGGAGGACGATCTTACCCTAATTGACTAATCTCTGGGTTCCAAGAGGTATGTGAGAATTGCAATCTTGTTGATATGGATCTAGTTGGTTATTCGTATACCTGGGGAAAGGGGAAAGGGACAAATAATTGGATTGAAATACGGTTGGATAGAGCGCTAGTTACACAGGCTTGGAATTCGCTATTTTCGGTGGCTCGTTTGGAAAATAATGAAATCTCTACCTCCGACCACTGTCCTATTTGGTTGAATTTAGGGGTGCATAAATTGGTGAAAGTGGCTACAAGGTTTTGATTCGAAAATGCATGGGTTCGGGAACCAATGTGTAATCAAATAGTGCAAGACAACTGGGAAATGTATAGCACAGACCCACTGCAACGAAAGATCAAGTGTTGTAGTACTGCATTGGCGGAATGGGGACGGGATATAACAGGGAATTTTAAAGGAAGGATTGCTGAGTGTAACAAAATCTTGAGAAGGTTGAAGAGTGAACCAGATTTTCACGCTTGTGCTAGTAATAGAAAGAAACTGAACCAGATTTTGAGGTTGAAAAATGGGGATGGAGATTGGGTGGATTCAGAGTAAGGTCTAGAACAGGTGATGGAGGATTATTACAGAGAATTATTCACAGCATCTAATACAAACTGGTCCAGTGTTATAGATTGTAATACTCAGGGGATTACGAGTAGCCAGAATTCGATGCTTTTAGAACCAGTGGAAGCTAATGAGGTGCATAAAGCTCTATTCCAAATGCACCCGGATAAATCTCCGGGTCCAGACGGTTTCAATCCGGGGTTTTATCAGAAATACTGGGATATAGTTGGGAAAGATGTGGTGAGGTTGGTCCAAAATTTCTTCACTTTTGGTGAGTTCCCAAACCATCTATCTAACACGCATATTTGCTTGATCCCAAAGAAATCAAAGCCAGAAACCATGGGGGATTTAAGACCTATAGCCTTATGCAATGTGATTTACAAAATATTGTCAAAAGTTTTTGTAAGAACCCAAAATTTCGGTAGAATTAAAACTTTTCCTATTATGATGAAGTGCATCAATGAATAGTGATTCTGAGGATTAAGAAAATTTTTCATGCCACCTATGTACGAGACGTAATGTGGATATTCCGAAGTTATACTAGTAATCTACGGAGTAAATAAGTGTATGTTAATGCGATCGGAATTCAGAAATTCCAAATTCTATTTTCGTGTAATATTTGACCGAGCAGTGAATTATATATCAGTAATATCAAGAAATGAGATATTTAATTTGAGGAATTGAGGAGTTAATATTTTGGAATTTTATTATAAGTGATTTGAGAATTTGGAACGAAAACCACTGAGGAAGTGAAACAAACGTTCTAGAAACCGCTGAAACTTTACAACGAGATTAAGTGATCAAGCGAGCGAATCATGAATTGAGAATAGTAAATATTAGAAGTCCAAGGAAGGATATATTATGAGAGGAAAATGGAATTGAGAATAAAATCCTAGAGTTAAAGGAAATGAGAACAATTGAGAAACCGCGAGAATTTTTTCTGAGATAAAGAGAAAATACAAAGAAAATTGGACACAACGATTGTTTGAGGTATTGGGCCACACTATTACAATGAAGTGCAACATATAAGTTGTAACATATTGATTTAGTAAATATACAAGAAGGGAAGCCCCTTGGTGCAAATAAGAAAAGGAAGGAAGGACTTGGAAACAATATGTATAAAGCAAGGGACTTGCTTGCAATTATGGATGGATAAAGGTAATCCAAATGAACCAATGAGGAGATGACACCACATGGCAAGAAGATAAGATGCATCCAAGTGAAAATATCAAGCATTATTGATTACTTTATCACTTTAATCAAACAAAACAAACACCAAATACTTCATTCTGCCCAGCAGGAAAGGAGCTCACTAAAACGGGCCTAGAGACTTCATTACTCAATGAAATTTTTTGGTTCTTTATATGGTTAGAAAGCTGTGAAGACGCTCTACAACTTTCATTCAGGAGCCTCGACCAGGAAACGAGTGCAAGGGCTTCGTTTTGGCTGATCTTTGGGGCGTGTTTTTCTAGTCAGGAAACTCACTTCCATGTTCTTGATTTCTTTGGTGAGATTGAAGATGGTGAGCATAGAGTAAGGCTTCCCCATGGTTAACCAAGCTTGTTTGAGATTGTAAGAACATCAAGAAGGTATAAAAACCCTAACCCCTCTTGGCCATGTAGTATTTGTGATGTTTAATGTTAGATCCATGGTTATTAGTGTGAATCTTGGACATATAAGTTATGGATGATGTAGACCTTGAGTTTAAGTATTGTGGTTGTGATTTTTAAGCTTATGGTTAGTGTATGTATCTCCATGTATGTTATAAAGTATGATCTTGGTGATTTAGATGTTGGTTGTGATGTGGATGTAAGATTCTTGGTTGGTTTAGTGATATAAGCATGCTGAGTTTTTCCCAGGAACTTGTACTGTCTTGTAAGAGGGTTTTGAACCCCAAAATTTTGTCCCCTGAAGTCCTAATATATATTGTTGGAAAGGTATTTGAATGTAGTTTCCAGAAATATAAGGTTCATGACTAGGTGATATATAGATTTTGAGTTATGGCCTGAGAAGTGAAATGTGTTTCTGGATTCCGGACTGCACTAAGTGGCCCCCTTGTGAACCTTGTTTGAACCCCTAAACATTTATGTAGGATCATGGAAAAATTAGAGAAGCTAGTAAATGCAGTGGGGAAGGCTACCCAAAAAGAATTGGATTAAAATATGTATTTTTGAATTTTATAAAAATGTTGAAGTAAAATCCGCGCAAGTGAAAAACCACTTAGGAGAATTAGTTTATAGTAGTTTTAAGAGTATTCACTTGAGTTTCGAGTTTGAGGAATAGATTTGAGTCGAATGGGTAAAGAATGTGATAATGTGATGACATGGTCATATAGGAGGGTTAGTGGGTCAAATGGTGGAGTCGCTAAGATGGCCTTGTATTCTTTAAAACATTATGATTAAGTGGTGTTGCTAAGATACTAACGAGCGAATATTGGATATTTATAGATTGTCGCTCCACTCCACGAGCCCAACCACACCAACCTTCCCAAGGCAAGTTTTCCAACCCTAAGCATTTATTTTCAAGATATTATGTTCCTGATTCTACCTATGTAAGTTTACTTTTCAAAACTTACATATACAAGGACTTTCACTGTTGTGTTTGTAGTTTTCAATCATATCAAATGTTTATGTTTATCGAAGTATTGATGAAATTGAGATGTATAAGCACGTATATGTTTGCACCCCTTGAACTTAGATTGAAATGTTTTCTTCGGACAACGACTCTAGCAATAGAGGTCGTAGCGGTCCGTATATACTATTGACCGGGGAGCGGTATATTATTATATCGTAATTAAACTGCGAAAACCCGAAGGGTCATTCGGGGAGTATCGTATACTCAAGTAATTATTTTTATATCTTCGTAAATACTCAAAATACCTATCTTGGATTAAAAGCTTATGTAATTAAATAATTATTTTATTAATTATTAATATTAAATCTTAAAATATCATTTATTAATTATTGTTCATTATTTTAAAGACAAAGCTAATCCAAGATACCTTTTGCACTTTCAAACTCGAACTCTTTCGAACTCAAAACATTTTCGAAAACCCCCGGTCAGGTTTTGCTTCTTGTACACTTTTCAAGAATTATCGGTCGACTGAGGTCGAACTTCAACTACTCGAATTTTCTATCAAAATGATTTTTGAAAAGAAAAGAAAAAGGGGACTCTGGCAGGTGTGGGAATCGTTGACGAACGATTCCCGGGATGTGTAAGCGGCCGTGAGCCAGGCGGTCCATCAATTATTATTCCGGCCCAGGTGTTGCCGAAGGATGATTACGGATGTAGTTTTCATCGAGGGTGATTACGGATGTAGTTTTCACCCGAGGATAGTTACGGATGTAGTTTCTATCCTTCTACCGGTAGAGAAGACCCGCGGATTATTGGACTTGGATGTGGCGACTGATCATCGTCAATCCCTGTCAGGTTTTTATATTTTCTTCCAGTCCCATCCTCCACTTTGGAAAAATACTCAAATACTGCTTCTTGGGCCTAAGTGCCAAGTTGCTGATAGTGTGGTTTTTGATAAGAAAAATATTGATATCGTGCAGTATCTAGAACTGCAAGATTTTCTATAAAGATTGGCACGTGTTAGTGCACTCTTGCAATTGTTTCAAAGAATGAAATGTTTTTGTATGAGAAACCTTCTAAGCTAATGTAAGGAAAGAGGTTTGCAATGATGTATTCCCTGTACAGAATGTTAATCGTAGAGTGTTTTGCCGAAAATGATATACTCATATGTATATATTTTCAAACTTGAGATATATTGAAATGGGAACCTTATAAAGGGTTCATATGTTATTCTTAAAGCTCCTTAGTGAGTATAGATGTTTTACTCAAACTCGGACATATACATTGTCCAATTATGTTTTGAAATCTGAGATATATACCCATATAGTTGGGAATGTTTTCGAAATGAACCACTTCATTATTTTTCAAAATGGTGAACTTGCTGAGCGTTATGTAGCTCATTCTTGCTTTATAAAAACTTTTCAGAAGGAGAAGAATTTGGTCGGTTAACTCCGCGCCAGCAGAAGAGGAGTAGAAGATTTACCCCGGAGATGATTTAGTTCCTGATAAATACTGCAGAGTAAGTCTGATAGGTTTTCAACTATAATAGTAAGACTTGTCTTCAAGTGTAGTTGTATAAGTGGAATTGCGTAAGACTCTGGATTGTACAGATGAATTGTAATATTTAATGTTACTTTTGATTATCGTTTCTGAGGCTCTAACTTGTTTGAGTGTAAGATTGAGGTCTGGATGGATGTATTGTTGAGTTGTAAAGTTAATACAGGTATGATATGGTTGGATGGTGACGTGACGACCTGAATCTCCGACCTCGGATTTGGGGGCGTCACAGTTTTGGCAAATAGATTGAAGGTGGTCCTTCCTCATGTTATTTCGGATACACAAAGCGCTTTTCTTCTGGGAAGACTGATTACGGATAATATAATGATTTCTTTCTAGATTATGAAATATCTGAAAAGGAAGAATAAGGGGAAAGATGGGTTTATGGCAATTAAGCTATACATGAGCAAGGCGTACGATAGGATTGAGTGGGGGTTTCTTCAAGCTGTTCTTACTAAAATGGGTTTCACTGAGCATTTAATTGGGCTTATTATGAGATGGGTTAGTTCGATTTCATACAAAATCATATCTGGAGGACAAGAGGTTGGACCAATTATACCTGAACGGGGGTTAAGACAAGGTGAACCTTTTTCACCCTATCTATTTATAATTTGTGCATAAGGTTTGTCAACTTGTATTAAAGAGTATGAGCATAATGGACAAATTCAGGGGTGCAAAATTGTGAGAGGAGCGCCTGCAGTCTCACATGCTGTTTGAAGATGATTCCTATTTGTATTGTAAAGCCAATGAAGAAGGGGGCAAGGAATGTATTGGAATTATTGCAGAGATTCCAGGAAGCTTCAGGACAACAGGTAAACTTAAACAATTCCTCTGTTTTCTTTAGTGCTAATATTGCGGCTAGTACCAAGTTAGGAGTGTGTTCTGTGCTTGGTGTAAATGAAGCAGGAGAGAACAACACCTATTTGGGTCTTCCTAGTATTTTGGGCAGGAAAAAATCGGTAATTCTTGGGTATTTAAAAGAGAGAATGAGGCAGAAAATTCAGAGATGGGAAGGTAAATTCATCTCGAAAGCTGGGAAAGAATTACTCATCAAAACGGTAGCACAGTCATTACCAGTTATGCGATGAACGTTTTTTTACTTCCAGTGGAGATGTGTAAAGAGATGGAGCAGTTGATGTGCAAGTACTAGTGGCAATCAAGCTCAAAAAATAATCGAGGAATACATTGGAAAAGCTGGAATAAAATGACGATACACAAGACAAAAGGGGGAATGGGATTCATAAATCTTCGAGACTTCAATCTGTGTTTATCAGGTAAGCAAGGGTGGAGGTTACATTGTCAACCGGAATCATTGGTGGGGCGTATTTTTAAGGCTCGTTATTTTGCTTCTGGTGACTTTTTATCGGCTGGGCTAGGGAATAATCCGAGTTTTGTTTGGAGGAGTGTTTTTGAAACAAAAGAAGTGGTTTATTAGGTTGTTCAAAGAAGGGTAGGAAATGGGGCATATATAAATATTTTGAACGATCCGTGGTTGCCTTCTGATGTCAATCCAAGAGTGGCATCTGTTCACCCGGTGCTAGTTGGTAATAAGGTATCTTCTCTTATGGAGACTGGAAATTTGGCCTGAGATGTTGACTTGGTGCGTGATTTGTTTAGTGAACGGGATGCGGATATGATTTTAAGCATTACCCTTAATTCAAGTCGTAATAGGGACTTGTGGTACTGGTCCTTTGAAAAATCTGGTCACTATTCAGTCAAGAGTGCTTATAGGTACCTACAAACTAGTAAGGAGGAAGGGGCAAACATAAGGGCATTAGACTTTTGGAAAAAAATGTGGAAGCTAGGAATGCCTCCAAAGGTGAAGGATTTGCTCTGGCGAGCTATATCTAATTGTCTTCCTACTAAAACCCAATTACGCTCTAGGCATGTAGATGTTAATGCAACTTGCCCTCTATGTCAATCTCAGAGTGAGACTATTTCTCATTGCCTGGTAGAATGCTCGTTTGCTAGTTAATGTTGGAGTAGGATAAACAATGGGATAGATCCTACTGTAACAGGGACATTCGCAACCTGGTTAGAAGACAAGATGAGGGTTTTTGATGGTGAGAACAGAAAGATTATAGCTATGACATGTTGGGCGATTTGGAAAGTTAGGAATGACCTGGTCTGGAACAACAAAGGTGCAAATATTGATGCAGTTGTGGCCTTAACTCACTCCACTCTTAATCACTGGGTACGAACCCAAGATAAAAATGTTATACCAACTGCAGCTTTCTTATCAGAGGCTGATGGTAGTGAAAAGTAGGTTAAACCAGTGGGAGAGGTGATAAAAATTAATGTTGATGCGGCTCTTTTTGCTGAGGCAGGAACGTACATCTTTGTTTGTGTAGCACGAGATAGTTTGGGGGTTGTCTTGGAGGCTATATCAAGCTGTCGTGAGGGGGTATTGAATCCAGAAATGGTGGAGGGAATGGGAGTAAGGGAGGCCTTGAGTTGGGTTAAGCGAAAGGCGTGGCAAAGTGTGGTGATTGAGACTGATAGTCTCTCAGTTGTGCAGTCTGTGCGAAGCTCGTTAACTATGCTGTCTTACTTTGGCAGTGTAATCAGTGATTGCAAGGATCTTTTACAAGAATTACCTGATGTTTCATTGTTATTTATTAGACGGTCTGCTAATAGGGTTGCTCACTATCTAGCACGAGCATCTTATTACGTTGCTGATCGTATTGTCAGGAGTGGAGATATTTCTCTTGAATTTCTTGATGTAATCATGAGTGATTGCTAATAATATAAACGTTGAATTTTCAAAAAAAAAAAAGGTTATTGCTCATGTTAGTTTAAACTACAACATATATTAATTTGGTGAATTTTGGTGAAGTTTGGATTTTCAGATTTTTAAATTAATTTTTGATCAAGGCTTGATTAAAAAAGTTGTTGGGTTGTCAATAGGATATGGAGGAGGAAATGGAGGACGTGCAACTTAGGAAGTAACTACATTTTTAACTCTTTTATTTGTTTTCTTCTAGAGCGAGCCATCGAGGAATTGAGGAAGCGTCTGCAGCGAGTCAATATATGGTCTTAAAACTACTTTTTTAACTCTTTTATTTGTTTTCTTCTAATTTCTTCATTTTAAGAATTCTTTGCCTTTATTTCTCTTCCGATTTCCACCTGGCTTTCATTGAGTTACCTTCATAAATAATATATAATATATGGTCTTTTTTCCCCATAAAATGTCATATTTTAAATTGAACATTAACTAATTTGTATATAAAAAGTAATGTTTTATTTCTAGAATTCGTCTTTTTGAAGCCAAACATTTTTATGACCCAAATAGTTTGACTAATAAATCAGTATATATATCTTATTTAGTAATATAAAATTTTTATTTTACGTTAACACCTCAATATTTTTTACTCTAATATATTGTTAGATAATATCCATCATATTAATTATAATATCGGTTTATAACCCAATTGTGTATTTTGCGTAGTTATTTTATCGATAAATGATAATCATTAAATAGTCCAAAACTCATTTAAAATGCAGTAATATTTAATTAATAACATTTCATCAATATCACACACATATATATTGTGTGTATAATTTAAAATACATGTGAATATGTGATCTAATGGTATGAAGATGCATAATTTAACTCGGTGATCCACATTTGAATATCATTATGAATATTACTTTTATATATTAATAGGAACTTAGGAGTAAATTGGTGCTTTCAAATCAGTAATAAAGTACTTTAGTTATTGACTTGATCATATATGTAATATTTTTCATAAAAAATACATTATGCATTTCATATTGTTTCTTTATATAAAACCAAATATTGCCCCGCTTAAGCGGTATACATAGAGATATCATGTGTATTATTGAAAACACGTATAGATGAGTGCTTAGGTTGTTTAAGGGAATAATTATATAGTAATTTTTTATTATTATTATGTTGATTATTATTGTTATTACAATTTTATAATATTATCAAACCATATATTATATATCAATAATTTATATTTTATTTTAATATGTTATAGTTTAAATCAATAAATGTAAATGCAACATGACAAAAAATTACTAATATGTCATACTATTATAATATTAGAAATTTTTTTCACTAAAACAACACA
Organism: Saposhnikovia divaricata; assembly: GCA_036435485.1. Classification (NCBI taxonomy): domain Eukaryota; kingdom Viridiplantae; phylum Streptophyta; class Magnoliopsida; order Apiales; family Apiaceae; genus Saposhnikovia; species Saposhnikovia divaricata. The sequence continues at coordinate 120,181,113 of CM071599.1, read as the reverse complement.
CACATACATCTTTTATGTGTATGATTTAAAACACATGTGATTGAGTGGTGTAGTGGTAACAAGATTTGTTAATTAACTCGGGAACCCAAGTTCAATTCCCACCAACCATAACTTTTTCAAAAAATTGAGAATAGAGGGATAAATTAGTAATCATACTATATTCGCACAACACACACATACATCTATAATGTGTATGATTTACAACATATGTGATTGAGTGGTGTAGTGGTATAAAGATATGTTAAATAACTTGAAGACCAAAGTTCAATCCCCACCAACAACCATTTTTTCAAAAATTTGAGAATAGAGGGATAAATTGGTAATTACAATACATTAAAAAATCTCACTATTTTTATCTTGTGTTGGCCTATTATATATATAATAGATAGATAGATGAGGTTACGAGATTTATCAATCACAAACTAAATCTAATTTCACCAGATTCACCACCTCACCTACCTAGACCCATCATGTACCCACCCCAACCCCGTATAAATTATCAGTTATATATCAGAATCAATATTTATACTTACAAAAATCACCAAAATTTTAGTGATTTTCGTACCTATAAATAATGATTTCTATAAGTGTGACTAGTGATTTCTTTAGATGTAAGTAGTGATTTCTTAGCAGATCTGAAGCTTTCACCAATCACCACCACTTCCATCTACTCTGACATTGTTACCACCACCATTACCTACACCAGTTCAGAATCGGAATCATGTCATCGACCAGCTGCGTTCTTTTACAGACGTGTCTCGTCACGTCTCCAGTACTCCTAAGACAACTTCGGGGAGACAACGATGGTGGCTTGATTGCGCCTAGCGGCGCCGGAGAATCGAGAGGTGGAGGTAGGGGGTTGGGGTCGTCGTCGGAATTAACAGATCTTAGCAGCATGATTAGAACCAGCACCGTAATTAACAGATCAGAGACACCGAAAAGTAGTCGGACAAAAAAGTATTCGCCGATCGGAAATGATGGTAGTTGTCGGAGAAGAAAGAAGGATGGATGGGTGGGTGGGTGGAGTATATGAAATTAACGGGGGATAGTGGTTTAGATTTAAAAGCTTTTAAAAAAAAACTAATGGATGTGGTTGGTTTCTAGTTTCTATTTAAGTCTTGGTTTCTATTTGATCATTATATATATATATATATATATATATATATATATATATGTATATATGTATATATAGACTAATTCAGCATGACTATCTGTTTGTAGACTATTGAAGATAGGCATACTAGACTTAATTCAAAGTCTAAATTCACTTCTAGTAGAGTTTAATCTTTTTATAATAATTCGGAATTAACTAATTCGATACTTAACTTAATAAATAAATTAATACTTCAAGAATCAATTTAACAAAAAAGTTAACTAACTAACTTAAATTAATTAATAGAGACTTAATATAATTTGTTAGGTCCCGAAGTATCGTAGAAGGGGGGTTGAATACGATACTACCAAAAAAAAAAAAATTCCGAGAATATATCTATATTGATAATAAACTCGAATGGGTGTTACAACTTCTAATCCAATGGATTAGCTTCAAAACCTGAACACTCCTAAAGATAGTTTAGGCACGAGGACCTTCTACCCGACACTTCCTGAAATCGCATTCGATAATAATTACTACGTATAAAGTAATTAAAATATTTCAAAGGTATTATATTTTATTCCCTAAATAATATTTTGTTACACCGTAAAGTTATTAAGGGGCCACTATAATATTTTGGTAGAAGGAAATAGAGAGGTTCAATTAACCGCTATTTTTTTAAAATACGTATCACAATTGTAGTGCTCCAATCTTTAAAAATACTTATCATTATATCCTATATATATATATATATAGAGTCCTACTCAAATAGAAACCAAGTTAAAATAGAAATTAGAAACCAATTCATTATTCCCTCTCTCAATCGCTTTTCACCTTCCTGCCATTTATTCATCCACCTAATCCCATAACATTTGTTTCTCTCTCATCAAAAAAATTCACACCTGTTTCAGACTTCAGCATATACATCTCGCACATATACATCCTACATCACCATCATCACATCCTCTAATTTTTTACCACCATCACAATCATTACCAGATTTTATAAACACTAGCATAAAAATCCGTGCGAGGCACGGGTCGCTAGCTTAAATTGTATTTTTTAATTAAACTATTCATGATCAGTATCGTTTGAAACATGTAATTGATTTTCATAGATTTAATCTTGTTAATTGCCTATGTGGTTATTGTGTACTTACTTAAATATGTTCAAATTTGTACTTTGAAAACTAATATGAGTAGTATTGATAACAATCATGTCAGGTTTTAATTTTGTTGTGGGTCATAGAATATAATTTGAGTGTTTTATAGGTGTTGTCTAATTATTAATTAAGACGATTTTTAGAGCACCTACATTCCTAAATTTTCTTCAAAAATGATGCATCAATTTAGCTTGATCTCGAATAATATTCAAGGTAAAAATTTAATAGTCTTCAAGATGCTACATTATGAGAATGTAGGTTTTAGTCCTGATTCCAATCAAAAACCTTCGTAAATCTTCTAAAACTTCTCAGGTCATGCGCTTTTACTTCTTAAAACTACATTTTTAACTCTTTTATTTGTTTTCTTCTAATTTCTTCATTTTAAGAATTCTTTGCCTTTATTTCTCTTCCGATTTCCACCTGGCTTTCATTGAGTTACCTTCATAAATAATATATAATATATGGTCTTTTTTCCTCATAAAATGTCATATTTTAAATTGAACATTAACTAATTTGTATATAAAAAGTAATGTTTTATTTGTAGAATACGTCTTTTTGAAGCCAAACATTTTTATGACCCAAATAGTTTGACTAATAAATCAGTATATATATCTCATTTAGTAATATAAAATTTTTATTTTATGTTAACACCTCAATATTTTTTACTCTAATATATTGTTAGATAATATCCATCATATTAATTATAATATCGGTTTATAACCCAATTGTGTATTTTACGTAGTTATTTTATCGATAAATGATAATCATTAAATAGTCCAAAACTCATTTAAAATGCAGTAATATTTAATTAATAACATTTCATCAATATCACACACATATATATTGTGTGTATAATTTAAAATACATGTGAATATGTGATCTAATGGTATGAAGATGCATAATTTAACTCGGTGATCCACGTTTGAATATCATTAAGAATAATGCTTTTATATATTAATAGGAACTTAGGAGTAAATTGGTGCTTTCAAATCAGTAATAAAGTACTTTAGTTATTGACTTGATCATATATGTAATATTTTTCATAAAAAATACATTATGCATTTCATATTGTTTCTTTATATAAAACCAAATATTGCCCCGCTTAAGCGGTATACATAGAGATATCATGTGTATTATTGAAAACACGTATAGATGAGTGCTTAGGTTGTTTAAGGGAATAATTATATAGTAATTTTTTTATTATTATGTTGATTATTATTGTTATTACAATTTTATAATATTATCAAACCATATATTATGTATCAATAATTTATATTTTATTTTAATATGTTATAGTTTAAATCAATAAATGTAAATGCAACATGACAAAAAATTACTAATATGTCATACTATTATAATATTAGAAATTTTTTTCACTAAAACAACACACACATACATCTTTTATGTGTATGATTTAAAACACATGTGATTGAGTGGTGTAGTGGTAACAAGATTTGTTAATTAACTCGGGAACCCAAGTTCAATTCCCACCAACCATAACTTTTTCAAAAAATTGAGAATAGAGGGATAAATTAGTAATCATACTATATTCGCACAACACACACATACATCTATAATGTGTATGATTTACAACATATGTGATTGAGTGGTGAAGTGGTATAAAGATATGTTAAATAACTTGAAGACCAAAGTTCAATCCCCACCAACAACCATTTTTTCAAAAATTTGAGAATAGAGGGATAAATTGGTAATTACAATACATTAAAAAATCTCACTATTTTTATCTTGTGTTGGCCTATTATATATATAATAGATAGATAGATAGATGAGGTTACGAGATTTATCAATCACAAACTAAATCTAATTTCACCAGATTCACCACCTCACCTACCTAGACCCATCATGTACCCACCCCAACCCCGTATAAATTATCAGTTATATATCAGAATCAATATTTATACTTACAAAATTCACCAAAATTTTAGTGATTTTCGTACCTATAAATAATGATTTCTATAAGTGTGACTAGTGATTTCTTTAGATGTAAGTAGTGATTTCTTAGCAGATCTGAAGCTTTCACCAATCACCACCACTTCCATCTACTATGACATTGTTACCACCACCATCACCTACACCAGTTCAGAATCGGAATCATGTCATCGACCAGCTGCGTTCTTTTACAGATGTGTCTCGTCACGTCTCCAGTACTCCTAAGACAACTTCGGGGAGACAACGATGGTGGCTTGATTGCGCCTAGCGGGGTCGGAGAATCGAGAGGTGGAGGTAGGGGGTTGGGGTCGTTGTCGGAATTAACAGATCTTAGCAGCATGATTAGAACCAGCACCGTAATTAACAGATCAGAGACACCGAAAAGTAGTCGGACAAAAAAGTATTCGCCGATCGGAAATGATGGTAGTTGTCGGAGAAGAAAGAAGGATGGATGGGTGGGTGGAGTATATGAAATTAACGGGGGATAGTGGTTTAGATTTAAAAGCTTTTTAAAAAAACTAATGGATGTGATTGGTTTCTAGTTTCTATTTAAGTCTTGGTTTCTATTTGATCATTAGTCTATATATATATATATATATATATATATATATATATATATATATATATATATATATATATATATATATATATATATATATATATATATATATATTATATAATAAGAGTAGGAGGGATAATAAACGAGTAGTACCATAGGTCAAGGGTTCGACTCCTACAACAACATATATTTTATGAATTAAATCTAAAGTCACTAATACAAAGCTTAATTAATAAGCGGATTGAGTTTACACTTTTGATTTGTTTATGCCTCAGCCTAAAAATCTTCTAATTATATTCTATTTATGACATAATAAGTATAAAAGGGATCTTAACAATAATTTTGGTCATTGTACTATCAAAATATTATAATTGAATTTTTATTATTAATATTAAAAAAAAGTTCATGTTTACTATTTGGGTTCTATCTCGATATATAAAAATTAGATTTGGATGATAATTATTATCGAAATGAAAACACTAAGAATCTCAAGGGAAAATATAATTACGAATTTTTAAATTAATCTTATTCAGGGTAGAAGACCTACATCGATAATTCTAATCAATGTAGAAAACCAAATTATATATATGATTTAAATCATCAACATTCACTTTTTCGTATTCCAATATAAATACACTTTTTAGTTTACATGTTAAAAAATAAAATATTTTTTATGCTAGATCCAATGTTTTTCATCTATGTATTTTATGATTTAACGGTTCGTATTTATTTTGTCGTACTGAAATTCAAAACTAGACTATCGACTATCATAGTTTTGGACAAATCACTCTTACACTTATTATTAAAATCGTATTTGTTTATTAGTAGAACTATCTTCAAATAATAAGAAAAATATTTTGATAATCAAAAACGAAATATAAGTAGATTTCATAAATCGAATAGAATTTTCAACGTAAAAAATCGTCAATTTCTTCTCTCTTTTGTTTCTGCGTAGTTTTAATTGGAAAATCATTGTTAAACCATCACTAAAATAAATATTATTTTGTTAAGTTCATGTTGGTTATAAAATCATCCAAATCAAATTTTAAAAACAAGATAGAGCATAAATATTGAATTGAACGTGTAAAATCTTATATGTATCAATTTTTTAGCAATAATTTGATATGTAAATTAAAAACATGTAAATATTAAAAAAAATATAATTATAAATATTAAAGAAGAAACCGTGCGTTGCACGGGTTATAAGCTAGTAATAATAATGTTAAAATTATCAAATTGTACGTATACCAGAAAGTGCTTTGACGTGACAATTAAAGAATAACAGATATTCCTGACCAAAAAGAAAAAAAGAAAAAAAAAGGAATAACAAAGGTTACTTGGAATCCGTTTTGAAAAAAAATGGAAATTTTGAAATTTGGCACAACGAATTGTTTTTTTTAAAGTAGTAGTGCTAGAGGTACCAAATTGGGTACCAAAATTTGTTACCAAATGACATGACATTAATTACTTGTCATTTTAGGATGTTTTAATTGGATGGTCCTAGCGGGCCCATTATAATTATAACCAATCAAAATAATGCCAAATCATTTGGTAACAATTTTTGGTACTCGACACCTCTAGCATTTTTCTTTAAAAATATCTTTTAGAAATTTTAGAATCTTTGCCAAGTGATAAGGATTTGGTCCCAATTAAGAAATTGTTTCAAGGAATAGGATTAAAGATCCCGAATTCATCTATTCTTGGAGGGAACTTTGTTGATGAGGAATTTATCCTTTTTCTACCAAATCGGATGCGAAAGCTAAAAGAAGACAACACACTATAAGAATCCTGGTTTCGATGGGATTAATCTCGTAAAATGTGGTGAAGACACCTCACAAGTCACAAGAGTCATCAACCAAAAAAGAAAAAATTAAATTGCTAATGCACAAATGATTCAAGTTAAAAATTATAGCTGGAACTTGGAAGCCAAGCAAAAAAGTCTCGTTTTTGATTACTGACACTAATACATTACGCAATGACTTTACACTACTGATACCTTTATTAGTTAGTAGTATATTTTTAGTGGTGTCATCTCAGATGGTCGAGCAGTGACGTTTAAGGCTTGCTTTCTTGAGGTCACGAGTTCGATTTCTTCGAATGTTTCGGGATTAAGTGGGCTACTATGCTCGGGGGTATAAGTGTGCTAGTTTGCTCTCCGGATTAATCGAGGTACGCGCAAATTGACCCGGACACCGAATTATAAAAAAAAAAAACTATAATTGCGTGTAGGGATGAGCATCGGGGTACTTCGGGGCCGGGGAGTGCTATCCCCGCCCCCATTCCCGAATTCAAACCCGATCACCGTCCCCGGCCCGATCCCCGTCGGGGATTATTTTTCATTCCCCGTCCCCGGCCCAAACGGGTAACGGGGATCCCCGCGGGGAATCGGGGAATTTCATTGTAAACAAAAAATAACATTTTAAGCACTAACTAGTGAGTTTGAAACAACTTTTTAAGCATTAAATTAAGATAAAAAAAATATTACTTACATAAACAATTATAAATAACATGGAAATGAAATTATTTAACTACTAGAAAGACAAACATATAAGATTAAACTATCATTTGTTTCCAATATAAAGTATTGAAAATTCGTAAATATTAATATATATATATATATATATATATATATATATATATATATATATTATAATGTGGTGGAATCGAGTCGGGGATTGAGAATCGGGGCGGGGGTCGGGGATCGGGCCGGGGAGACATATAATACCGACCCCGGCCCGCTCCCCGGTTTTTTTTGAAACTTGTCCCCGCTTCCCGGCCCGTACCCAAAAAAATCCCCCATTTCCCGTCCCGTTCGGTGCGGGGATCGGATCGGGATCGGGCTGGCCGGGCGAATGCCTACCCCTAATTGCGTGAATGAGTTTCAAAAAATTATAGGAATATAATGCTATCAATCATCTGCTACATCAACAATTGGTCTGGTCCGTTCATTGGTCAACTTAATAGTGAAGGATTATATATGTTTTAACGAACTATCCTATATAAAAATATTGTAACTAAAATATAAAAAAGTAAATGCACCGAACATATGCATCTTTAAATAGTGCATCATGTCAGCATCTATAATTATTTCACCAATCACTTGAGATTATATAGAAAAATTGATCGAGCACAACATGGGAAACCCAAGTGTTTTCTTTGATGTAGCGGAGACGCGAAGACCAAAGGTTTTCTTTGATATAGAGATCGGTGGTGTGCGTGCAGGTCGCATTGTGATGGAACTTTTTTCTGACCATACTCCCAAGGCCGCAGAGAAGTTCAGGGCACTCTGCACTGGTGAAAATGGCGTAGGAAAGAACGCTAAGCCATTGCACTACAAGGGATCAAGGTATTGGAGTGTTTCCTGGAGAATATTGTCATGGAGGGTATTACTCTTGCACCACAGGTAACGCCAAGCCCTGGATGTATAGGACCTACTGCAGTGAGCCATTTGATCAGGAGGAATATCACGTGAAACAGCCTACTGCTCCTGGAAATTATCTGTCATTGATCAATATGGATTTCTACATTAGTTTTCCGAAAACTGTCGGTATTGTGTTTGGGGAAATTCTGGATGGATTAGAGGTGTTGAAGGCTATTGAGAGTGTTGGAGGTGTTCGCGGTTACCGTAATCACGGGGAGACTGTTAAGCCTGTGATCATTGTAAACTGCGGGCAGCTCGATGAGAAATGTATGAAACATCGAAATCTGAAGAATTATGGACCAAAATATCAGAATATGATAAAAAGATATCTAAAGTACCACTTAAATACGTGTATACATGCATCAGGTAAGAAAAATAATCAAACATCCCACCAATGGAGGTAGTAGTAGCTTCACTGAGTGCAATTAATGTTGTCAAAAGTATCACAGCAACACAGATTCATGATCAATTTGTGATAGTACTCTGACACAAAAGTTTAGAATGTTATATATATGGAGCCCTGTTAATAAAATCTCCAGAACTAGAGATTCTATTGGTTTAAGTACATTGATTCTGCTGTGTTTCCTTTCCTTGTATTTTTAGAGTTGCCTCTCTGTTGGGTCAATTATTATTGGACTGCCCTATCCGCCTATGTCTTTTTTGCTTTCTGCCATGTTTCCTTTCCTTGTATATTTTACAAAAAGATGTATATAACAAAAGAACTCATCCAACAAAATTTATTTATTTATTTTTTTGACCCGAAACTAAATTTTCTAAATTATAACTAATGTAGTAAATTTTGATTTCTATCAAATTCTTATATTTATTTGGATGTAGCAGATTTTTTTATCTTATTTTACAATATGTTTAGGATTTCTTTTCCTTTTAAAAAATGGTATATTATTATAATTGCGATTCTGAAACACAATTACTCTATTGTGTAGGAAAATCGAAGGGAAGGATGGGAAACCCAAAGGCTTTCTTTGATAGTATGCATAATAGAAATCCAAGGGTTTTTTTTGATATAGAGATCGGTGGTGAACACGCAGGTCGCATAGTTATGGAACTTTTCTCTGACACCACTCCTAAAGCTGCCGAGAAGTTCCGGACACTCTGCACTGGTGAGAATGGTATTGGCTATAAGGGATCCAGGCTGGAGATGATATATGGAAAACGATATTTGTGGGGAGGACTTGATACCGACTGTGGTCCATTCGAGGAGGCCGGAATATTATGAGGGATGGCACAGCGGACCTGGGAATTTGTTCTTTTCAGGAGGTCATCATGGTTTCTATATTAGTTTGCGAAAAACCTGCAGTACTGTGTTTGGGATAGTTTTGGATGGATTGGATGTGCTTGAGGCTATTAATAGTGTTGAATTTGCAGTTTACCACAGACTCGTTAAGCCTGTAACCATTGCTAATTGTGGGCAGCTCAGTGATGAATGTGTAATGAAATATCACAATTTGAAGAATTACGGACCAAAATATTACAATGTGATCAAAGGATCTAAAACACCTCATAAATATGTGCATAGATCCGTTGAGGGAAGTGATCACAACTCCAGGGTCTTATTGTGATTGCTTTGTCCCAAAAGATGTCGACTAGAAACAAAAATCCTCCACATCACATGCTGCGGATTCATATATTTCGTCAGTCTTGTAGTGGTAAATTTTTGGACACAGTAAAAAATTCAATAAATAATATTCTAGATGACTATATGGAACCCCAGAAATAATCTCTTCATATATTGTGACATTTTATGTTTTGATCTGAAATTTTTTTTAAACTTTTTTTTGTATATGTCTCTGCTGAATGGGTGAATGGGATGCTGTACAAGTACTCTAATAAGCGTCAATCTATTAGCAAAAATATTCGCATCGCTACTTGTTTTGATAATCATATTTCAACTTCAATTTTTTCCTTTTTGCAATTAAACAACCCCTACTGATGAGATCCTAGAAGATTGTGATCCTATTAAAGATAAATTTCAATTCCCACCTCCTCACTATAATATGTACAAAAAAACTAATTTTAATGGGAAGATCTTATCCTGTTTCTCATTAATAATCCGATTGATTCTTTTCTGCCACACCATTATTGCTTCTTTTATGGTCTAAACCTGCAAGACCAAAGCTACTGTCAATTTGGTACCTTTGATGCATGGTTGACTTCTTTTCTGATAGCCTTTCTTTTCGAATGTCTTCTTTATTAAATCATCTGATTTCTTTGGTAAGATTGATTTAGTAAGAGCATCTTCAATGCTAAATTCACCTTAACTAAGGATGATGTGCCATTTTTTCTTTTTTCTTTTTGAAATAAATCGTACTTGCATTACTTAAAAATTATCATTTTCCAGTACATAATTGCAGGAGGAGTGACAAACCACTCTCCATAGTCTGACATAGAATTTGTGCAGCATTTGCAAGCAAAAGGACCACATGATTCGCAGACCGATAATCGAACTACTAGCACTTGATCAACGTGCTTTAGTGATTTTGTCCAAGAAATGGCTTCTCGAAGGCTAATGGCTTCAACTTCTCGTGGTTGCCAATTACCTTCTATATGACAGCGTCGAGCTCCACCTTCAGCTTCCTTCCAAATCTGGAGCAAATTCCGAGTTACTACCAACACACCTATCATGACAAAAACTAGAAAACAAAACCAAAACATAAACCCCAAACAATTGGGGACAACAACCAAAAAAATGTGTAGAGAAAATCACTTCGAAAAGTCAAAGATCTCGGATTGCCACCAAATTTTGATATGATGTTAAGCAGGAGATTTTGAGTCTAAGCTCAATTTTTCTCATCTCCAATCATCCATTCACTTATCTAAAAATTTGGATAATTTGTTTAAGGTTGGCCATATATAGTCAATATCTAAAAAATTTATAAAAGCTTTAAAGTTGAACACATCATCCTGACATCATCATTTAATTGTTTTTCAACATATAGCTAATCATTTTAGATAATACCACTGTACCTTAGCTTACAGGTTCGATAAATTTTACATAATCACTATTTTAAATAATCCATATACATAAACCCATTGGAGATACTCTAACAAAAATATAAATTTGAACACCACGTTGGTTAAAATGATTAAATTAAGAAGTCCTATATGTATTAGAGCTGGCAATTTAACTATGGTTGAATTAAGAAGTCCTGAAAGTATTAGAGCTCGCAAGATGAAGAACCGACACGATAATTTCGTGTTTGTGATTTACCTTTTTGGTACACGGACACAAAATTACGCGGGTAAATTTAATTTCAATTTTTGGTTTATCCTTGGATATACGACACGAGACGAAAATATACTGTTAGGTCTGATAAGATTGTAGAAGGGGGGTTGAATACAATCTATATCTTTTAATCGAAATTTGTCCGGTAGAATAAAATTTAATTAGACAAATTTATGCGAAATTAATTGAAACAAAATTCAAGTTAAATATAACGATATATTAAACTTTACGGTTGTTACAAAATCAGTACAGAGTGTTATCAAGTTAATAAAAATTAATTAGAAAATTCAACATGAAATTTTCTAATTTAGTTAATAAAAATTGAGATAAGAACTAGGAATATAAATTCGCTAGTAATATAATAGTTACAAATGATCATGGTTAGATGGATAGAATATTACAATAACTAAAGCCTTGATTTTCTGTGAATTTAATTCTCTTGGCTGTATGTTCTTGAATGAGAGAGAGAGTGAGTTGTTGTCTGTGTTTGTGTTTAATGTTTTGCGTGTCTTTTTGTTGAAACCTTCTGTTGTATTTAAACAACTTGTTGGATTGTTTGCTGTCTTCAAAATATCTTCTATGACTTTCCAATAGACTGTCAGTATGACTACTGAAGGCTGTCAGACAATCCACTTCACTTTCAGACAATCGGTATGATTATGGAACAGCCTTGCAGACAATCCATTTACTCTTATATATATCCCAACAGACTATCGGAATGATATCAGAGATAGTCATAGAAGTAATAATTCTGCTGTCAGACTTCCGGTATGACAATCCTCCAATTGTGCAGACTATTCAAATCATCTAGACTTTCGGAATGACCAAGAACTTGTAAACTATCCAGTCCTACATACTTTCAGCAAGACTATTAAAGGCTCCCAGACAATTCAGCATGACTATCTGTTTGTAGACTATTGAAGATAGGCATACTAGACTTAATTCAAAGTCTAAATTCACTTCTAGTAGACTTTAATCTTTTTATAATAATTCTGAATTAACTAATTCGATACTTAACTTAATAAATAAATTAATACTTCAAGAATCAATTTAACAAAAAAGTTAACTAACTAACTTAAATTAATTAATAGAGACTTAATATAATTTGTTAGGTCCCGAAGTATCGTAGAAGGGGGGTTGAATACGATACTACCAAAAAAAAAAAATTACGAGAATATATCTTTATTGATAATAAACTCGAAGGGGTGTTACAACTTCTAATCCAATGGATTAGCTTCAAAACCTGAACACTCCTAAGGATAGTTTAGGCACGAGGACCTTCTACCCGACACTTCCTGAAAGCGGGCTAAGCCGGCTTTCCTACTAGATGGACTTTCTAGCAGCTTACACTCCTAAGGATAGTTTAGGCATGAGGACCTTCTACCCGACACTTCCTGAAAGCGGGCTAAGCCGGCTTTCCTACTAGATGGACTGTCTAGCAGCTTACACAGAGAAGATATAAGAGAGAGAAGAGAGAGTTGTGTGTTAAGGTGTATTTTGAAATGAAATACAACAGGCCTATTTATAGGTTTTAGAAAGTTACTATTTGACACTATTCCAACAACCCCCAAAATAGTAACCGAGCACTATTCCAACAAACCCCAAATAGTAACCGGACACTATTTAACCAACCCCCAAATAGTAACTGTTGGTTACTTACTATTCATATGAATAGTGATTTCAGATATTATTCAAATGAATAGTAATTTCGAATACTATTCATTTTCCTCTTAATTTGACATCCTTAAATATTCAGCTTCCAACTAGCCAGAGGATATCAATACTGCTCTAAACTCAATCATACCTCTTGAATAGTTTTTCTGAGTTAGATAATTCGATTCTTTTGTGAAGTGTTGACGCCTAGTGCAACTGGTCTGGTTCACAGACGACTAACATTCACTCGTGGTCTTCATATCATGTCTTTAAGAACACTGCTAAGAATTGTACAATCATAAAAACTTTATCACTGGAATCTTTTGGCCCTTCAACTGAATCGTCTGTACATCTTATTTTGTCACTGAGGCTTGATCATGTTAATGAACTTCTTTCAGCGACTTGATCCTTGTTGATGCTTGTTCTTCAAATTTCACGATCCCTGTATAGAGTTAATATTATTTATTTTTTATCCTAGTTGAGTTATATATGTCTCTATTACATATTACATTACATTATGCTTTACAACTTCCCCCTATTTGATTGTTAGGGTTTAACAAGCAAATTCTTAGAGGATAACTCAACTGATACAACAAAATAAAATACAAAGATAAATAATATTAAAGTGCATTTTCGATCATATATATACATTTTTCAAATTCTAAAATTTGAACAAGTACAAGACAAATTGTTCCTCTAAACTGAACATATCTTCAAGTTTACCTTGCTTTCTTTCCACATAGCACTAATACTCCCATTAGCTTTTCCTTTCCCAAAATAAAGTTAATTCCGTGTCAACAAACTTTTCTTCGCCCTTACGCCTAGTAGATTTTTCTTGATCATCCAACTTCCCCCCCTCAGTTGGGTTATCCTCCAGAGTAGTAGGATGTGGAGTTGGTAAATTAGACGAAGATGGCTTTACCAAAGAGTTGATTGCATCATTAAACTGGGTTGCCATGGTATTCAATTGAACCTGGAATACATCATGTTGAATAAGTTGCAAATTTTTAATTTCTGCAATGGACTTACAGATGTTTGGCAACTCTTTCTCCATTGTTTGGACCCGTGTAAGGAGTCTGCTATATTCCTTTCTGGTTACAGGTGCATGTGGTTGAGTAGGTTGCTCACTCGTACGGTCTGCAGGTATTTCACTCAATACTCTATATTCACTCGGTTTAGTGGTTTGGGTTATACTTTGTTCTGTTTGTGTTTCCCTCAACTCTCTTCCAGATCTTCCACCGAGATGTGTACCTGCAAATGAAATCATCCCAATCCCTTTTTCAGAGGTCACAGATGGTGCAATGAAAGTTCGTGAGCTTCCGTCCTCGCATGAAGCGAGTTGCCGACCACTGGTAAAGAGTGGTAAATCTCGAAAGAGATCCAGAGATTTTCCCTCTAGGAGGATAAACTTGAATCGATTAAATGGCACAAAACCCAAGTTTCCTTCGTATGTCTGTGAAGACACTTGGTTCATAAAAGAACCACCTACCGATGGATCTTTCCATAAAATGGAAGATTCACCAGTAGTTATTGAGGTAGGTAATTCCACCTCGGATGCCTGTGAAGGCATTTGATCTTTAGAAAGATCATCAACCACTCTTATGTTCCGTGAAATGGAACTCAAGATAGTTGCTCCCGTCAATTCAACCTTATTTACATTTTCATTCATTGGATAAGGAAGAACTGTTTCACTAACAGTTGCCGTTACCTCAGGTTCATTGGGTTTACTCCGTTTAGAATGAGGTAGAGCGGCTGATGTAACTAACTCCTTATGTGGTGCTGTAGAGGCACTATCTCCCTCAAAAGTGTTAATGGATGGTCGTTTAAGTGACAATTGAGGTGTAGGAGTTTGTTGTGTTTGTGTTTGTAGAATGGGCTCTTCGACCTGTGTTAGACTCGGTGGGATTTCCTGCTCTTGGTCGGGTAAGATGGCCACCAGGGGCTGTAGAAACTGTATTTCCTGTGACACAGCAGGGAATACAGAGGTTGGAATAGCAGAGATTGAGATATTACCTTGTCGTACACCTGCTCTCACTGGTCTTGGTAACAACGAAAGTGGGACAGTCTTTAGATATTCAGATAGGATTATAGGCACATCCGTATATTTCTTTTTGCTTATGTAATTAATTACATTCGTCTTCATGGAAGAACATTCCACCTTTTGACCATTTTCAAAGCGTGCCCTGTCTTCATCATTCAAAAAATCATTTAATATTAGCTGTAGAAACCATGGATATAGACATTTGACATTTTGAGTCTGAACATCTCTTCTTCCCAAGTGTTTCATCTTTAAAATGATTTGACCAAGCACTATTTTTCCAAAATTAATCCTCAAATTATTGGCGACCGCATACCCTATTTTTTGAATAAATTCAGGTATTCGATGTTGATTTGTTCTATCTGAGGAAAAAACATGGTTAAAAGTGTGAAAGAAGAAATTCCAGTACTGGGTTAGAAACGTTCTAGATAGATTACCAGTATTGAAATTGCCATCTTGGTACCTTATAAAACGAAAGAACATTTCAATCTGTTCAGGTGTAGGATCAGAAACAAGATTTTCCATAGGAAAATGAAGAATTCGTTTAACATCTCGTTCAGTGACCCTAATCGACCTACCAAATAGTCGATATGTGAATGCACACCTGTCCTGTCCAGAAGTGTTAACCGCACTGCAATATAGTTCATGCAATGCATCATAATTAAGCTGCACTGGTGTAACTAAAGCATAACGAATTAATGAATGTTCATTCAGAAATTGTGTCCAAGCCCGAAATTGCTCATCCAGAATGGTTTCGATTTGCTGAATGGAAATAGAATTAACTTTAGCAATTAAAAAGCTTCCCTGCAATGCCATTTTCAAAACTTTGAGGAAATTCAAAAACAAGGGTTAGCTTTTATAAAGGATGTTGTATAAAGCAAGAATGACCGATCTAAAAACCACCAGCTAGATTGAGAGATCTTTCCGATCAAAGCTCGAAATATTCAGCAATTATGTGTATATGCTCCGTATATCTGAAAAATGATGATGTTAAACACAAACAAAAACTCATCATTTATAAGGTTTCAAGGATTAGTGGGTCAGGTGTGATAGTGACAGGTTATGTTGAATAACACCGCTCAATAATTTCTCACCTAATCAATCAATTAGCCGAAAAACATCTTATCACCGAAACCTGTCAACCGAAAAACATCTTATCATTAAAATCTATCGGCCTATACACATACACACATATTTAATACTTCTAATTATTATGGATTCACGCAATAAATCAAGAATTAATCCACAATAATCAGATAAACTCACAATTAAATAGACATGAAATTAACAAAATATCATTAATCGATATATGTCAATAAAATATTTATTTAATTATGCTACAATGATATCTCTAGAATAATCATGCAGATAAACAAATAATACAAACAAAATCCAGAGAATGAAATTCACTGGCTGCAAGCAAATTGAACAGACATTTTAAAAGATCGTGTGAAATTTAACATACCAAGCTCACTTACCAACCTTGAAAAGGTTGCTTCATCCAAAACTTTAGTAAAAATGTTTGCCAACTGTTTTTCACTAGGAACAAAATGCAGTTCCACAGTGCCTTCCATCACATGCTCCCTGATGAAATGGTATCTAATGTTTATGTGCTTGGTTCTAGAATGCTGCACTGGATTCTGTGATATTGCAATTGCACTAGTGTTATCACAAAAAATTGGGATCTTTTCAACTTTAACTCCGTAGTCAAGTAGTTGATTTCTCATCCATAGAATCTGTGAACAGCAACTCCCAGCTGCTATGTATTCAGCCTCTGCAGTTGAGGTAGATACTGAGTTCTGCTTCTTACTGAACCATGAGACCAGCTTGTTTCCCAAGAATTGACAGGTTCCTGTGGTACTTTTTCTATCCATTTTGAAACCTGCATAATCTGCATCTGAGTAACCAATTAGATCAAAACCAGAATCTCTAGGGTACCAAATGCCAAGGTTTGGTGTTCCCTTGAGATATCTGAAAATCCTTTTAATAGCTACTAAGTGAGATTCCCTAGGATCAGCTTGAAATCTAGCACATAAACATGTAGCAAACATAATATCAGGTCTACTAGTTGTTAAGTATAAAAGAGATCCAACCATGCCCCTATAGCTTGTCATGTCCACCTTCTTTTCCTTAGTATTCAGTTCAAGCTTAGTGGCAGTGGCGATGGGTGTTTTTGCAGAAGAGCAATCTGCTAAATCAAACCTTTTTAAAATATCATAAATGTATTTTATTTGACTTATAAAAATTCCCTCATTCACTTGTTTAACTTGTAAACCAAGAAAATAAGTTAATTCATCCATCATACTCATTTCATATCTATTTTGCATGAGTTTGGCAAACCTCTTGCAAAGTTTCTCATCTGTAGACCCAAATATTATATCATCTACATAAATTTGGACAAGTATCATAGAGCCATTGACATTTCTATAAAAGAGAGTTTTATCAATAGTACCTCGAATGAAGTGATTCTCTATAAGGAACTGTGAGAGTGTGTCATACCAGGCTCTAGGTGCTTGCTTCAGGCCATAGAGTGCTTTGAGTAGAAAGAACACATATTCTGGAAAGTCTGGATCTTCAAAACCAGGCGGTTGACTAACATACACCTCCTCCTCCAGAATACCATTCAGAAATGCACTCTTGACATCCATTTGATAGACTTTAAAATTGGCATGCGCTGCATAGGCCAGGAAGATCCTTATTGCTTCTAACCTTGCCACTGGTGCAAAGGTTTCTTCAAAGTCAATTCCTTCCTCTTGACAGTAGCCTTTAGCTACTAATCTAGCTTTATTCCTTGTGACTATGTCATTCTCATCCATCTTTTTCTTGAATACCCATTTAGTGCCAATCACTGATTTGTCTTTAGGTTTGGGTACAAGTTTCCATACTTCATTTCTTTCAAACTGGTTTAGCTCTTCTTGCATTGCTAAAACCCAGTCTGGATCCAGAAGAGCATGTTCAACTCTATTTGGTTCCTCTTTGGATAGAAAACTGCTATATAAGCATTCTTCTTGAGTTGCTCTTCTGGTTTGGACCTTTGCATTAGGATCTCCAATGATAAGCTCAAATGGATGATCCTTGGTCCATTTTCTTTGTGGTGGTAAGTTTGACCTTGATGAAGTGGTTTCATTTTCTCTGTGTTGATCATTGTGGCTTGTTGTTGAGTTTTGACTGTGAGAAACTCCCCCTGAGTGTATGGCCCTCGAGATTGATGGAGTTCTTGCAGATTCATCAACAGATGCTTCTCTTTAATTTCCAACTTATGGTGTAAGTTGCTCTTCAATATGTGGTTCATTCTGCACTTCAACTGATGAGCCTTGTCTGTTTCTCACACCATTAGATCTCTATTCTTCATCATCATCTTCACTTTCTTCACCACTTCTCTCATTCTCAAATGAGAGAGACTCATGAAAACCTCATCTACTAGACTAGATATTTTCTTGTCATCAAAGACAACATGTATGGACTCCATTACAATGTGTTGTGCCCAAATTCATCATGGGCTGAATTTAGGCCCATTAGGCTCTAGGGTTCAATCCATATGAGCTAGAGGATAGATTTTGTACGAGTTATGAAGATCAGATAGAAGAAATGACTAAGGAAGTATGAGTATCAGGAGGTTCCCAATGGTCAGGAAGCTGAGCTGGACATTAGAAGATCAGGTTCCTTCCAGAAGAAGAGTTCGAGTTAGCATAGCAACAGCCATAGAGATGACAAGAGCATGTGAAGAGCTATCCAGTCTAACCAGTTTGTTATTTATGCAGGTACTGATGCCTAAAGGGAGGTCCCTAAGTGATATGTCCCGAAATAAGGAGGTTCCTGAGAAACAGGCTCCTGAGATATAGGTTCCTGAGCACCAGGTTCCTACGAATTGCCAACAGAAGGTTCTAGAAGCCATCTAGAATAGATAAACGAATTGGTATTTGAGTATAATTCTAGGGCGCAGATGATCCTAGAATATCTCTGACCAATGAGAGAATTATAGTAGGGTACGAACTCGAGTTCTACTCTACTTAGCCAACTAGTTCGTGGAAGGCTCTAAAGGAACCTGAGTCCTACACGAACTAGGTAATCGAATACAGCTCTTTCCAGCAGAGATAGAGTCACATTAGAACTACGTGAGCTTGATCCCTATATAAACAAGGGTACGTAGGCACCTCAAGGGTAAGACACATTCAGTTCTCTAATTCTCTCTAAAGGCACTTGAGATTATTGGAGACACCCTTGAGCACAACTCAACCCCCACAATCACAACCCAAAACTTTCACAGAACAGTTGATCGTTAGCCTATACAACTACCCGTAAACCTCTCAAAAGTTGTTAAAAAATCCACTCATCAACATTGGCGCTAGAAGGAGGGGACAGTTAACATCTTAAGAGTGGAAAAGATGGCAGGCGACTCTGATAGCGAAGCAACCCGTTCTGAGGAACAAATTCACAATGAAAACAAATCTCCTCGAAAAGCAAAGAAGGTTACTAAAGAAGATATGATGGAAATCTTAAAGACCGTTGGAGAATGATTGTCGACTTTGGAGCAGGCTTCAAGCAAAAAGAAGAAAAAGAAGGCAAAGAAAGGCAAGAAGTCGAAGGTGACTCCAAAACAACTGAATTTCGAGGAAGAAGAACCCGAAGATGAAGAGGAAGTTCTAGAAGATGATGAAGAGCCAAGACAGGATAATGGTGATGAAGAACCAGAAAATCCTGAGAAGGACAAAACTCCTAGCAAAAAGGGACCTTCCCAAGCCCGCACTGAGTCTAAGGGAAGGAAGAAGGTTAACACTGGAGGTTCCTCACAGAAAAAGAAGAAAGACAAAGACCCATCTGTTGAGATAATTGAAGAAGAGGAAACAGACTCAGATGAGGTTACTGAAGAATGCAGCACTGCAGAGTGAAAAGAGGAGGAAGGAACGAGCAAAAACACAAAGGCAAAACCCACTGGAGAGGTGACAGCAGAAGATATCAAGAAAATTTTGGCTCAACTCAAGGATGAAAAGAATCTTGCTGTGAACCCTATAACTGCTTCTCCTTTCACCAAAAGGGTTCGAAAGTCGGCTCTGCCTAGATCTTACAGGCCCTCGAATGAGTTGAAATTCGATGGAACCACTGATCCAATCGAGTACCTAAGTCGTTTCGACACGGAGATGGATGTCTATCAACTGAAGGAGGCCACTAGATGTAGGTTACTGGCCGCAACTCTACAGGGTGGAGCTCATCAATGGTTCAAGAGGTTACCTGCTGATTTGATCGGTTCCTGGGAGAATATGGGAAAGCTCTTTGTTACCAAATTCAGAGCATCTGTCGCGTTTGCACCACCTACCAACACCCTGGCCAACATCAAGCAGAGACCTAGTGAGACATTGACAGAATACTTCAAGAGGTTTAATGCAGAGGTACCGAAGGTTAGGAAAGCATCTGAGGAAACCATAAAGAATTTTTTAATTGCTGGAGTCAAAGGAGGCTCTGATTTTTGGAAAGCACTTCAGGGAAAAGAACCAGAGACGTTGGCAGATTTTTATGCCCAAGCGGAACCTTTTCGTCTCGTGGAGGAATGTTTGGCTGATTTGAAGAAGGATCCAGATTTTGTAAGGCAAAGTGGGTGGTCAGGAAGCAAGAGGTCAAGGCCCAGAAGCCCCAATGGTCGTGACAGTAAAAAAGTGGTTAGTCGTACATCCCAGGTGAAGCCTGAAGCTGAAGCTGTGAATCCTACCAGACCTGTCATGAGTCAGGTCCCACCACCAACTTCCTACAACAACAACAAACGTGAGAGACCCGTCTATGAAACTTTCACCCCTTTGGTAGCTCCAATCGATCACATCTACGCAGTGAATGAAAAGTCCTCATGGTTTAAGAAACCTTTTAGAACTGGCCCTCCAGGGAATAAGAATGAGCGTCCATACTGTGATTTTCATGACAACAATGGGCATAATACTGCAGATTGCCGTCACCTCAGGGACTTAATTGAAACTCTAATCAGGCAAGGGCAGTTAAGTGAATGGGTGGCTCAGGAAGGCAAAAAGTATAGAGATGAGAAGACTCAGAAGGTACAGGAACCTGTTATGATGGAAGGACCACCTAAGGCTGGGTGCATACGCACAATTATAGAAGGTCCCCACATTACAGGAAGTAGCAGGAGCGCCATGGAGAGGTACACTCGTGAAGCTAAAGAACGTCCTTTGACCAGTATTTACAATCTGTCACAGAGGTCTCCCAAGCTGTTTGAAGGAGAGGATGCAGATATTACCTTCACTGAAGGGGATGCTTCTTGGGTACACCATCCCCACACGGATGCCTTAGTGGTCGATGCAGGTATCGGGTCTTGTGAGGTCCATCGGGTACTAGTGGATAATGGAAGCTCTATAAACCTGTTGTCTTACTCAGCTTTCAAAAAGATGCATTTTCTAGATAAAGACTTAACCCCAACAAAAGATACTTTGTATGGCTTCACTAACAACCAGGTTCCTATCAAGGGTAAGATTCGTTTACCAGTAACTCTAGGTGACGAACCATGTTGCATTACATAGCTAGCAGAATTCGTTGTTATAGAAGACAATATGAACTACAATGCTATTCTGGGAAGACCCATCCTGAAAGAAATGAGGGTGATAACCTCCATTTACCACCTGACTATGAAGTTCCCAACACCAAATGGAATTGGTATAGTTCGAGGATGCCAGTATGAGTCTAGAGAGTGTTACACCAAAGCTTTGTAACATGCTGCTAAGGCTTTTAAGTTACCTGAGCCAATGGACGAGGTTCCTGATGATTTTCCAGGAAAGAACCCAGATAAAATAACACTCGATCTGCGTAGTCCGCCCTTGGAAGGTTTTGTACCAGCATCCTGTAGAGCTATAAGAATTGAAGAGATTATAGAAGAGGAACCTCATGCTGAGATTCCAGTTTTTCGGGGACCAGATACCCCTTACTTGCTGTTAGAAAGTGCACCCCCTATGGACAAGGATGGTGATGTGTGTATGGCAGAAGAGTTGGATGAAGAAAAATCTAGAAAACTGAAACATAATGGAAGCAGTGAAGAAAGTCAGCCAGCCTCAAAGAGAAGGAATGTCATGTACAGAGTTCAAGAACCATCTGCAATCCAGGAACCTCAAAAGGATTTACCCACAGAAATGGATGTAGACTTAGATCCTCGAATGCCAGAAACCACGGTCAAGGCTGGACCAGCCGGTGAGACTTTAGATGTGAAGATAAATGACAAGGATGGTACGAAAGTGTTGAAGATTGGAGCTCGACTCGACCCAGCCTTAAAGGAATCTGTTATTACCTTTTTGGGTAAGAACCTGGATGTGTTTGCATGGTGTCACGCAGATATGGAAGGGATAGATCCAAGAGTCATGTGTCACAGGTTGAATATCGATCCAGAAAAGAAAGGAGTGAGACAGAAGCAAAGACCAGTTAGTGGAGAGAGAGCTCAAGCATTGAAAGAAGAGGTTGACAGGTTATTGGATGCAAGGTTGATTAAAGAATCTTTCTACCCGATGTGGTTGGAAAACCCTGTCTTGGTGAAGAAACCTAATGGGAAGTGGAGAACCTGCGTGGACTTCACAGATCTCAACAAAGCGTGCCCAAAGGACAGCTTCCCGCTGCCACGAATTGATCAGTTAGTAGATGCAACTGCTGGACATGCCCTCCTCAGCTACATGGATGCATATTCAGGTTACAATCAAATCCCTATGTATGAACCTGACCAAGAGCATACTTCATTTATTATGGATAGAGGTCTTTATTGCTATGTATGCATGCCATTCGGGTAGATTAATGCTGGATCCATGTACCAACGACTGGTGAACATGATGTTTAATGACCAAATCGGTCATACTATGGAGGTATATGTGGATGACATGCTAGTCAAATCCAAGGAAGCTGTTGACCATGTAAAACACTTAGAAGAAATGTTTGGAATCTTGCGAAAGTACAGAATGAAGCTAAATCCCCAGAAATGTGTGTTTGGGGTAGAATCAGGAAAATTTCTGGGTTTTATGGTAAATCACAGAGGTATAGAAGCCAACCCAGCCAAGATTAAAGCATTGATTGATATGAGGTCACCAAGGACTGTGAGAGAGGTTCAGTCCCTTACAGGGAGAGTCGCAGCCTTGAACAGATTCATCTCGAAGTCCACTGATAGGTGTCAGGAGTTCTTTAAAGCCATAAAGAAAGGAAGCAAGTTCGAGTGGACAGAGGAATGTGAGATAGCATTTTGAAAGTTAAAGGAGCATTTGGGGAGCCCCCCACTTTTAGCCAAACCTGTGGATGGAGAAACATTGATACTTTACCTGGCTGTATCAGAATATTCCATTAGTGCAGTTTTGGTTCGAGAAGAGAATGGACAGCAGAGCCCAATCTACTACGTCAGTAAAAGGTTACTTGATGCAGAAACGAGGTATACATGAATGGAGAAGCTGGTTTACGCATTGATTCTAGCTTCCAGGAAGCTGCGACCTTACTTCCAAGCTCACAAGATCAAGGTGAGAACCTCATATCCACTTAGGCAAGTGATGCATAGGCCAGAAACGTCGGGAAGAATGTTAAAGTGGGCTGTGGAGTTGGGACAATTCGACATAGAATACAAGCCAAAGACAGCAATCAAGGCTCAAGCTCTAGCAGATTTCCTAATTGAGTTTCCACCCCATGTGGAGGTTACTGGTCAAGAGGAACCAAGAGAGATGGTGGAGGAAGAGACAGAGAATGATAACTGCGTACCCTGGTGGACACTGTATGTAGATGGAGCTGCTAACAGTTGTGGAGCAGGTGCAGGCATAGAGCTAGTTAGTCCGGAGGGACACAGCTCCATAGCTCGATTCATTTTGCCTTCAGAGCCACAAACAATGATGCAGAGTATGAGGCATTGATTGCAGGCCTAAAGCTAGCTTTGGAGATGAAAGTTGAGAATATCAGAGTGTTCAGTGATTCGATGTTAGTAGTTTGGCAGAGTCGTGGTGGCTTTTAAGCAAGAGGTCCACGAACAGACCTGTATTTGAGGTACTCCCAGGAATTGATCGCAAAGTTCAAAGAGGTGAAGTCAGATCAGATACCACGAGGAAAGAATACCACTGCAGATGCATTAGCTAAGCTAGGGTCTCAGAGAGAGTCCACATTATTGGGAGTAATTCCACTTCAGATTCAGGAACAACCTAGCGTTTTCAAAGAAGAAGTGATGGACATCGAATTTCCTGCTGAAGATTCCTGGATGACCCCAATATACCGCTACCTGGATAAAGGGGAGCTACCTCCCAGTCAAGATGAATCCAGGAAACTGAGGTATCATGCAGCCAAGTATGTAATCTATGATGGAGTTCTGTATAGACGAGGATTCAATCAACCTTTGCTTAAGTGTGTAGCTGGAGAGCAATGCAAGTATATCCTCGAGGAGATTCATGAAGGGGCATGTGGAAATCACTCGGGGGGTAATTCTTTAGCCATGAAGGTCCTTCGACAAGGATATTATTGGCCAACCATCAAGGCAGATGCCTCTAAGTTTGCACAGTCATGCGGCAACTGTCAGAGGTTTGCAAATTTTGTTAATCGTCCTTTAGCACCTATCAAGCAGATTGTCAGTCCTTGGCCATTTGCCATTTGGGGGATAGACCTCATTGGAGAGCTCCCGAAAGGAAAAGGAGGAGTGAAATATGCAGTGGTTGCAGTTGATTACTTCACAAAGTGGGCAGAATCAGAACCACTTGCTAAGATTACAGCAGCAAAGTTGACTGAGTTCGTGTTTCGAGCCATTGTATGCAGGTTTGGTATTCCGCAGAAGCTGATTTCTGACAACGGGAAGTAGTTTGATAGCAGAGAGCTTAGAGGATTGTGTGAGCAGTTTGGAATTCAGAAAGCATTCTCAGCAGTGTATTATCCACAGAGTAATGGACAGACTGAAGCTGTAAACAAAATTATCAAGCATACTTTGAAGGAAAGGCTTGAAGATAAGAAAGGAAGCTGGCCAGAGGAGCTTCCTGGAGTCTTGTGGTGGTATAACACCACCCCTAGAACTACAACTGGTGAGTCTCCTTTTACTCTCGCTTATGGTTGTGAAGCTATGGTACCTGTGGAAGTTGGAACAGGTTCCCTGAGGAGAAAGCATTTTGATCCCGAGAACAATGAGGTTAATCATAGACTGTATTTGGACATGGTCGAAGAGTTGAGAGCAGACTCGCAAGTGAAGTTAGCAACATATCAACAGAGAGTTCGAAGGTATTACAACAAAAAGGTGAAAGCAAGACCTTTTAAAGTTGAAGACCTGGTTTTGAGGAAAGTCATGCCAAACACCAAGGTTCTGGCACACGGAGCTTTTGGAGCAAATTGGGAGGGACCTTACCAGATAAAGTCAGCCATTTGGGAAGGAACCTACCACTTGATGGATATGGATGGGAATCTCATTCCGAGAGCTTGGAATGCAGAACATCTCAAGAAGTATTATCAGTAACTCTTTTACTTTTTTTTAGGAAAAGTAAGGCTCTTTCAGCCCAAGAATAAAGGCAGCTTATTAGTTATAGCTGACCAGCATTTTGATTTCAGTATTTGATTATGCATGTACTCGGGGGGTACTTGATGTGAACCTCCCTACTTGCAAGACAGTTTTTTTAAGTATTGAGCGATTGATAGCTCTACGATTGAATATTTTGAATGCATTTTTAGCAGTTATAGCTCCTTAATAGTTCTTTTACGTAACAATAATTACCCAAAAGAACTGGGGGGGCAGTATTCCTACTTAGACAGTATTGTGCATGATATGATTTGATATTTCATATGCCAATTTGAAAAAATTTAAGTGCTTGCTTTAGTACTTGTATTGTATGTGCAGGTTACCTTGACTAACAGGTTCCTGTAGCATTGATAGTATTTACAGGTTACCTTGACTAACAGGTTCCTGTAGCATATGACAGCTTTTGCAGGTAACCTCGATGAACAGGTTCTTGTAGCATTGACAGTATGTACGAAGTATGAATACGATTTGACAGAATACGCAGACTATGAATGATTTATACGAAAAAGCCCCAGGTAGCTTCCTGGTCATCGAGAAAAGCCCCAGGTAGCTTCCTGGGCATCGAGAAAAGTCCCAGGTAGCCTCCTGGGCACGAGAAAAGCCTCAGCTGACTGAGCACGAGATCCTTGCTAAAAGCCTCAAGTTCCTTGAGCACATGATTTAAAGTCCTGACAAAAGGCACCTAAAGTCCTGACAAAAGGCACCTAAAGTCCTGACAAAAGGCACCTAAAGTCCTGACACAAGGCACCTAAAGGGACCTGTATGGATCCGAGATTGGCATACAGGAACCTGAGATTGTACGTTTCAACCCTCCGTGGAGCCGCCACTGGCACGAGAGGAAGTGGGAACCTGTGTGGAGCCTAGACCGGCACACTTGTTCTTAAAGAGAAGCCTAATAAGCTCTCCCTCATGTGGAACCGTCTTTGGCACATGAGAAGAAGGGATAAAACCCTTAGCATTTGCCTCCACGAAATGTCTAGCTTGACACTTGGAGAAGAGGAAGCTGTGTGGACTCCCAGAACGGCACACAGGTTCCTAGAAATTGCCTCGAGGCAAAAAGGAACCAACATACCTCGAGGTATATTGGAACCTAGAGTATAGGACTGGGACCCAAGCAGGGAACCTTTCCACCAGTTGACCCGAATGGAACGAGGGAAGTTTTGTTAACTTTAACTAGTTTCTGTTTTATGTTTATTTTGCAGGATTAATGAACGAGGAACCTGGCCAAACTATTTAGCAATAAAGAATATAAGATTATCAGAAAGGATTTTAGTTCAGAATGCGACTTTGAAAATGTTAGGTGAAGCATAAGAAAAGACGTTTACAAGTAAGTTGTTGTAATATTGTTAGGATTCAATTGCCTTTTATTTCAGAAAATTATAAAGTGAAAGTACGAGTGTATTCTATTTCTTACAAAGGGCTAGCCCACGTAAGCTTGAATGCACAAGTACAGACACTAAGTAATTGCTAAGGGGAATAAAGGTAAGACATTACTATAGGAGCATACAGGTATAAACATGCGACATGTGAACAGAGATATAGCAAAATAGATAGTTATCATTATCAAAAGCATAGAAATTATAGGGTACCCCGACCCTGAAAACCAGCAATTCAAAGTTATAGGCACGAAGGCCTTAAAGAACCAAATTTAGGGTTACAACTGGCGAGGCGCTACGAGGGGCCCGCGACCTTATCAAAAGTTATCAAAAGTTCAATAAATCATAAAGCTTCAAGCAGTAGAAGTTTTGTCTGAATCTTCAACAGCTGGAGGAATCGGAAGGGTAGGTTGAGTATCTTCAGTAGCAGGAACCTCTGCAGTCTCAGGGTCAGAACCTAGAGACCTCTCAACCGTTTCCACGGGAGGTACAGAGTCTTGTGGAGCTGCAGTTTTCTTCTCAAAATCTTTGATCATTCCCACCACGTCTTCGCCCAGGAGGGACCAGTCTAGATTGGGCATCTTCTCCCATGTGGTGCGTATATAATCATTAATACCTTCATCATAGCCCTCGTCATATCTGGCCTTCTTCTTGACGATCATGGATGACTTCACAACCTCAGCAGCAGCATTCAAGGCGTCCACCTGAGCTTCTAGTTCATTGGTTTTTTCCAGCATCGACAGTTTCTCGTCCTTCAGGGCTTTGACTTGACCTTGAAGTTTGACTTTCTCATTTCTTAAAGAGGTCTCCACAGTCTTTGCCCTTCTGACAGCCGCAGTGGCAATGTTCGACTTATCCTCACTAGCAGCTAGCTCCGTTTTGAGTTTGCGAATCTCTCCTTGAAGTTGGAGGTCGTATTGGGTCTTTACAGCAAACTCGTCACAATATCTAAGGGCAAAGAAAGCAGATTGAGCAGTGGCAAACCTCATGGCGTGCATGGATTCAGTAGAGCTCATTTTACTCCAGGCAGCTATTGTCTCTGTAGGAATATGGGTTTCAATCATGTCCTTGAACAGGTTTGATGATTGATCAGGGTCGGTTTCCACTGCTTTGCTTTTCTTTGACGAGCGAGTTTGGGGAGCCACTGAGAGGTCGAGAGTTGACTGGGCAAATTTCCTCTTTGAAGAACCAGAGTGAGTAGTTTGGGAAGCAGGAGTCCAGGAACCTGATTAATAGGAGTTGCGTTCAGCGGAACCTTCTTAGTTTCAGTTTTGAAGATCTCATCCACGTTCTTGGACCTTTTGATAAATGATGGAGTCTTGGGAGCCATATCTGCAAAAGAAAATACAAGATAGGATTAGAAATTTACATACAGAGTAAGCAGGTGAAAGTGCAGATGTATAATAATAGAAAAGAGGGCATAACAGTAACGAAATTCGTACCAGAGGTCGAGGGGATAAAACCTAGGGTAGATAAGTTATCAGGGGTCAACAGAATCATACAATCCCTTATGGCCGAAGAGTGCTTCAAAGCCTCTTCAGCTCTCATTAAACAAGCTCCAGTAAGAACAGTCTGTTTTGGAATTAAGGGGCGGCAATTAAACTCAAAGCGAACAGAGGGGCAATCAAAGCAGTAAAGGAACTGCTCTTGCCATTGGTCAAAGTTTTGCTTAATACCTTTTATACATTGGCCTTGATGACTAGGCCAGGCAGTCAGATAGGAACAACCGGAACCCTTCCCAGTGTCTTTCAATCTGAAAAAGTAACCTAATTCAAGTGCAGATAGTGGGGTTGTGAACAAGCTGGTGTACAGAATGTAGGTACTGATGGCTAACCTATATGAATTAGGTGTCAATTGGAAAGGGGACAAGCCATAGAAGTCAAGAACTTCCCTCTGGAATGGATGTAGAGGGAAGTATACGCCAACTTTGAAGAAGGCAGCAGAGGTTACAACATTTGGAATACCTCGATCAGGGTCCTAATATCAAATCTGTGAGCTTTCTCACCAGGTTCAGGGATAACAATGGAGCAGGTTGGGCGAGGACATTCCTCGTACAGTTTTTCTAACCTAGTCAGGGTCATAAGGGAATCCATTTTTTCGCAGAAAGGAACGATTTCTTGCTTATACAACTCTCTCTCAATGGACTCCTCGTTATCAAAATCAGGATCTGGGATCAAGTCGTGATCAGGCTTTGACACTTCCTGTTCGCCAGAGGGCCAATCATCCCCCAAATCCACAAAGGTAGGAGCAGGAGGATTTGTAGAGGGTAAGGTCGAAGGTTTGATGAGAATATTTCCAGGTTCATCAACGTTTGGAATAACAACCCTAGACCTAGTTCTTTCCCCTATTGGCATGATAGAAAGTTGAATTGAAGATAAGTGGTCAGAGTGAGTAGAATCAGAGGACATCTGCAAAAGACAAACGGAGAAAAGTCAGGTTTTGAGCCTTCTAAAAGAGAAATTGTGGTTATAAAGTTTTTTTTTGGATAGACAAAACTATGAGACACAGGGTAGTCAGTGAATTACACAGAAACTATGCGCCATTAAAACGAAGCATGTCGACTTTGGTATGAATCAAAAACATGTGTGTACAGAACGTGAATAAACAATAGCGAGTCTCGGAGAAACCAGGGTCACGAGACTGTAAATCGATGACCAAACAAACAGGGTGTAGTGAACAATCGTATGAGAAGCATGGACTGTGAGAAATAGATACAAACGCATACATACCAAGACTAGAAACAAAGAACATCGGCATGCAAGACACAAAAGTGTAGATAGTATGAAATGAAGCCAGGATTATGAAAGAGCAAAAAAAAAAAGGAAGTCGAAACCGTACCTTAATTAGAAGAAAGCGACGACGGAGAGTCTGGATCGAGTTGGTGACCGTCGGACTTCTTCTTTCTCTCTCTCTCTAAGGGTTTTGGAAAATATTTGGTAAAGGTAAAAACGGACCTGAGGGGGTGAGAGGTGATTAAATAGTCAAGGTAAATGGGAAACATTTCGCATACGTGGCAGAAAGTAATTGGTGCGGCGATTGAAGAGGTGCACGTGTGAGAGGCGTGTGAACCTTGGGAACTCATACATTAACTACAGCTTTGGTAAGCGATAAGTTTAATTCGAATTTTGAATTATCTCCTGCTGCCAACCATTATCTCTTTCTATGGGTTTTTAATTTTGAAAATTCGAAGAGATGGGATAATAAGAAATAAGTTAGTTTCCCTGGGAAGCTAAACATAGAGTAGGTTTCGAGAGCTGTGATTTGAAGAAAAAATAGCAAGATAACAAGTTCCCTGGTGTGACGCCCACAAATCCGAGGTCAAAGATTCAAGTCGTCACATCACCATCCAACCATATCATACCTGTATTAACTTTACAACTCAACAATACATCCATCCAGACCTCAATCTAACGCACAAACAAGTTAGAGCCTCAGAAACGATAATCAAAAGTAACACTAAATATTACAATTCATCTGTACAATCCAGAATCTTACGCACTTTCACTTATACAACTACACTTGAAGACAAGTCTTACTATTACAGTTGAAAACCTATCAGACTTACTCTGTAGTATTTATCAGGAACTAAATCATCTCCGGGGTAAATCTTCTACTCCTCTTCTGCTGGTGCGGAGTTAATCGGCCAAATTCTTCTCTTTCTGAAAAGTTTTTATAAAGCAAGAATGAGCTACATAATGCTTAGCAAGTTCACCATTTTGAAAAATAATAATGTGGTTTATTTTGAAAACATTCCCAACTGTATGAGTATATATCTCAGATTTCAAAACATAATTGGACAATATATATGTCCGAGTTTGAATAAAACATCTATACTCACTAAGGAGCTTTAAGAATAACATATGAACCCTTTATAAGGTTCCCATTTCAATATATCTCAAGTTTGAAATTATATACATATGAGTATATCATTTTCGGCAAAACACTCTACGGTTAACATACTGTACAGGGAATACATCATTGCAAACCTCTTTCCTTCCATTAGCTTAGAAGGTTTCTCATTCAAAAACATTTCATTCTTTGAAATAATTGCAAGAGTGCACTAACACGTGCCAATCTTTATAGAAAATCTTGCAGTTCTAGATACTGAACGATGTCAATATTTTTCTTATCAAAAACCACACTATCGGCAACTTGGCACTTAGGCCCAAGAAGCAGTATTTGAGTATTTTTCCAAAGTGGAGGATGGGACTTGAAGAAAACATAAAACCTGACAGGGATTGATGATGATCAGTCGCCACATCCAAGTCCAATAATCCGCGGGTCTTCTCTACCGGTAGAAGGATAGAAACTACATCCGTAACTATCCTCGGGTGAAAACTACATCCGTAATCACCCTCGATGAAAACTACATCCGTAATCATCCTTCGGCAACACCTGGGCCGGAATAATAATTGATGGACCGCCTGGCTCACGGCCGCTTACACATCCCGGGAATCGTTCGTCAACGATTCCCACACCTGCCAGTGTCCCTTTTTTTTTCTTTCTTGTCAAAAATCATTTTGATAGAAAATTCGAGTAGTTGAAGTTCGACCTCAGTCGACCGATAATTCTTGAAAAGTGTACAAGAAGCAAAACCTGACCGGGGGTTTTCGAAAATGTTTTGGGTTCGAAAGAGTTCGAGTTTGAAAACGATGAAGGTATTTTGGATTAGTTTTGTCTTTAAAATAATGAACAATAATTAATAAATGATATTTTGAGATTTAATATAAACAATTAATAAAATAATTATTTAATTAAAATAAGCTTTTAATCCAAGATAGATATTTTTGAGTATTTATAATAATGTAAAAATAATAAATACTTAAGTATACGATACTTCCCGAATGACCCTTCGGGTTTTCGCAATTTAATCACGATACAATAATATACCGCTCCCCGATCAGTAGCATATTTGGACCGCTACGACCTCTATTGCTAGAGTCGTTGTCCGAAGAAAATATTTCATTCTATGTTCAAGGGGGTACAAACATATATGTGCATATATCTCAAACTTCATTATAACCTCAATAAGCATAAGCATATAATACGATTGAAAGCCACAAACACAATAGTGAAAATCCTTATATATAAGTTTTGCAAAGTAAACTTGCCTTGGTTAGGGTGTACATAATCAATATTCGTACGTTAGTACCTTAACAACACTACTTAATCGTAAGGTTTTAAAGGATGTAAGACCAACTTAAAGACTCCAATTTGTGACAACTAACCCTCCTATATGACCATGTCATCACTTTATCACATTCGTTACCCATTCAACTCGAATCCATCCCTCAAACTTGAAACACAAGTGAGTACTCTTAAAACTACGTTAAACTAAGCTCCTAGGTGATTTTTCACTCGCGCGCACTTCGCTTTAACATTTTTATAAAATTGAAAAATACAAATTTTATTCCAATTCTTTTTGGACAGCCTTCACAACTGTATAATCTAACTACCCTCAAATTTTCATAACACTAGCATAATTTTAAGGGGTCCTAACTCAGTTCACAAGTGGACAACACAGTGCAGTCTGAATTCCAGAACCACACTGCACTAATTCGGCCATAACTCAAGATCTACACATCTCCTGAGTATGAACCTTATATTTCTAGAAACTACATTCAATTATCTTTCCAACCGTGGGCAGTGGGTCTCAAGGGGGCAAAACTCAAGGTCCGAATTTGTCTCACAAGACAGAGCAGTTTACAAAAGTTCCAAACAACACCTTTACAACTACATCACTTTCAAATCTCATTGTACACTCAAGAACATGGCTTACAACATGGATACAAGCATAATATCTCAAGATCTAACCATCAAAAGTCCAAAACCTCCAAGATTTACACTAATACTTTCAAACCTTAAAAGATCCATCAAATCTTGACACAAACTAAAAGTGAGAGGATGTTATACCTTTCTTGAGCCTAGGGAAGCCTTGTACGAGCTTGGGTAGCCTTAAGAACACCTTAGCTAGCTTAGATGAACCTTAAACTTCAAGATCTAAAACAAAAGTTATGGTTAGTCATTATACATCTCCAACTTCCACCATTTTTTCACCATGCTACACTTTGAATAAAATTATGAAACTTAGTACATACCTTCACAACACCTAGGGGAAGCTTGGGTTTTAATCTTGCAAACTATAGAGGAGTAGAAGTAGAGAAAATGATTTTTCTTCCTCTCTTATTTTTCTGCTCAGATTAGAGCAGTTTGGTAAGGGGGGAAAAGAGCTTTTCTTTTGGTTTTGTTTGGTCAAATAATTGTGTGGTGTATGGATATATTGGTGGTGTATTAGATGATAAGTAATCACATGTCTCCACCCTACTAGCTAGCCCTAAGTTAGGCCATGTCTCCCTTGTACTTAAAGCATGGCTAGATGTACTACTAACCCATGCTACTTAGTTTGCTTTTTGTACTTCGAGTTAGCATTTCTAACTTAATGGTTTGCATGGCATCTTGCATGGAATATCCTTCCTTGTATTATTATTTCTCCACCAATGGTTGTCACTTAATCTTTAATTCATCATATCGTATCTTAATTAACTCCTCGTAACAATATTTTGTCGCGTAGAGATTTCCCTTGTATTCCTTAAGTACTTAATTGTGTAAATTCCTTAAATATCCATAACTCCTTGTCATAGTCTCTTAAAATCTCCTAATACTCTAATAACTCTCAAATCCCAAGTTTTTATGAATCTTAATAGCAGTTGGCCTCTTGCCTTCAACAATCTTCCCTTTTTCTTACACAGTGAATATAACAACATAAATTTTCAGATAATCAATTCCATTACATAACATAGGTGACTCAAAAGCTCCCTAATTCACAATGTCATAAGCTTTTACATATTTAAAATATTACAAAAATTAGGGTTCTTACAGCCTCCCCTCCTTAAAAGGATTCCGTCCCGGAATCAGGTTGAAAACAGTTGATGGTACTTTTAACGCATCGCGCTTTCTAGTTCCCATGTTGATTCCTCGATGTTCTGGTTTCTCCACAAAAATCTCACTATCTTGACAACCTTGTTCCTCAGCACTTGTTCTTATCTATCCATGATTTCCACGGGTTGCTCCACATAGGTCAAGTCGGGTTGTAGGTCCACTTGGTCGTCCTCTATCACATGCCGATAATCGGTGTGGTAGGGTCGTAACATAGACACATGAAACACATTACGAATTTGCTGCAAGCTTGGGGGCAAGACTAACTCGTAGGCTAACTTCCCAATACGCCTCAAAATCTCAAAAGGTCCAATAAACCTCAGACTTAGCTTCCCTTTCTTACCAAACCGCATTAATCCTTTCCAGCTGGATACCTTTAGCATCACGAAGTCTCCCACCTCATACTCCTTTGCTATCTCATAAAGTTTGACCATTCGAAATAATGGGTTTCGTAAAAAAAAACTAATGACTTTTACATACACTCATCTGCACCGTAAAGACGTAATATCAATTCGAAATCTTCATTTAATAATTCGTACATATCGTGATTGCAAAAATTTCTCATCTACCCATAAAATTACTATTCATCCAGGTTTCGAATATTCACGAAAATTAGGGTTATTGCACTCTCCTCTCCTTAAAAGGATTCTATCTTAAGAACCTAAGGATAATAGTTGTGGATACAATTCCAATCTTACCCTTTCCAACTCTCAGGTTGACACTTCAACCCTATTGTTCTCTCCCTTGGTCTCACCAACGCTTTAATGTTATTTCTCAACGCATACTCTCCTCGACCTGTATTCCTTATCGGTTGTTCTATGAATGAAAATTTCTATCCCACTACTTATACGTTCCTCTTCTACCTTGTTCATAGTATCCATGTTGAGTCCTTGTATCATTGGCCCATGAATACTTTGTGGTCGTGTTTTATAATCTGAGACAACGTTAATACGCACGGTATTCCTCATATTCCTTGGCTTGATTAGCACGCATGTGTTGCCTCCCGTCAGCCGTTACCACTTGCTATGGATACTGTATAGTCTTCGGTATACGTCGAACCAGTTCAGCTACTATATCCCTCGTTCATTGACTTCTTCGTAACGCAAGAAAAGCGAAACTTCTTCTTTCGTAGTACGCTTTACAAGAGACGTCCTTACGTTCACATGGTGACGATCGTGATAACAACATTCATTTCATTGATAAGTTTTTATTCTTGACTGCCCCGTGAAATCTAAGGCACGACACTAAATATAAATTCGATCGTCTGGATAATTCTTCTTCCCTGTCCGTCAACCACAGATCAAATTAGTACATAAGCTCAATCTCTTTATTAATTATACTTGAAAGCACCTTCAATCTTCAAAGTTTAACCTTAAGTCTCTATCTGACGTAATCACTGCAGAAGTTTTATATTGCACCACCATCTCTTTCGTATATAAATCGATAATCTTCTAAATGGAAAGTCTCTCGTAGGTAAATCACTTGGTCCAACAATTATAAATCAACTAGGGCCATCTCTTGGCTCGGTCTTCGGCGACCTACTCATGAAGTTCATTATAATTCTGTCCACGTTCAAGATTTTCGATAGGCGGAATTAATCCACTAGATCTCTATCATTTTGTTTTTGACATGTTGCGTTTGTACTTAATAGTTTGCCAATACCATTCTTCATATCCGTTTGCCAAACATTCTCTTAATTCTCTGTACATCTTTGTCCTTCCCTATAATTTAGTCATTTTCCTCTAACATTATTCTTTATTGTATATACTCTATTTTCTTGGTCAATACTGACTGAATTCCAATTTCGAATAATCCATTCTATAGGTATCGGCCACCACACTGGCCTTTCCTGGGTAATAACAGATTTCTCCATTATACTCCCTGCTCCCTTTCGTCACCTTCTGTTTTTATTTTTAGTTCTAATATGAAGATATACTTATGGCACTTGTGGAAAAATTTTCACACTTTTCTCATAATGTTAACGTCTCAGTTTTATGCGTGAACGCCATCATGACTGTAAGAACCCAGATTTTTGGGTAGAATTAAAACTTTTATTATGTATTGATGTAAGAATGAACAGTGGTTACAACTACAATGTAATACTGGCTTTAAAGGATGAAGAATGGAAGGATAAAAGATTCCAAGGTTATATGTCCTGAAGGATGCTATTGGGTGATAACTTAGATTAGAATAATCTATCTCCTAGAAAGTTAAGATAAGATTCCCTAGAGAGGAATAGATACCCTCATGTCATCCAAATCAATATCTATTATAAGCCCAGCGGTTCCGTAAAAAGGTTAAGGAACACTCGAGGGTGAACCAGGTTCATTTTCCTAATTATAGGAATTAAATAAAAATAAGTGATGAATAGTGATTTTGGTGGAATTTGGAATATTATTATAATAATGTTATACCCGGTATTCGGAACGGATTTCTGAGTTCGTATTAGTGATCCGGGAAGAAAATAAGTGTATGTAAAAGCTGTCGGATTCAGAAAAAGAGCACTTTTATTTTCTCCGAGATTTCCCTGGACACTGCAAGACATAAGGAATTATAAAAGGGATTTAAGGAATTTAAATTCGAGAAGTATTAAGAAAGATGAGGAATAGTAGTATAAATATTAAGAAGGTTTTTGGTAAAACCCTAACTAGAAACGAATGAGTTAGTCCCTCGAACGAGCAACGAATTGAGCAATAACCGGACAAAGAACAAACAGAGGATCAAGATGCATGCATGTACAAGGAGATGAGACCAAGTAACTAAGTAGTTACATGAGCAACTAGTATACTTAGCAAACATAACCAAGTACTTAGCTTCTTGTCATCATCTTACCATTACAAACCAACACTTGTCCATTTAATTACATCATGCATGACCTAGAACTTTATTAAAGCTACTTTATGGACAAGATATTATCCAAAGACATTCAATAATTCACTTTAGATAAGATGAGAGCAAGATCAAAGCCAAGCAAACACCACCTCTCCCCCATTTTTCCAGCAGTTGCATTTTCCAGGGCAGGGGTCTTTGCCATTTTTTTTCACCTAGATCTACTCATCTAAAAATCATGAAAAAATTCATGGAGCTTCTACACATCAAGGTGAAGTTGGGGATTTAATTTCATAATTTTTGAAGATCGTTTGGATGGGTAAATAAATTCGAGAAGTTCACTGTTTTTCCCCCAAAACCAAGGCACTTCGAATTTTGGAGTTTTAAGATTTCAAAATCCACCTTCCAACCATTGTTTGATCTCCAAATTTTTATGGTGAGTCCTATATTTCATAAAAATGATCTCCTAGAAATCTTAGCTTCAAACTCCATGTTTTCCATTTTCAAATAAATCCTCAAAGATGAGGGTGAATAGTGTTTTCAAGAAACTAACTTTGATTTCTTGGTTTCTTTGGATGATTTAAGCTTTGTTAAAGCCATACAAGGACTATATAAGGGTTATTATAGCTTGTACACTCTCCAAGGAAGGTATAATTCTTAAGAACCCAAGATCTTACTTTGAGTTTTATATATGTTCTTGATGGTTTTAGATTAGTTAAGATTATGGTGTTGTTATATGCATAAAAGCATGATTATGTAGTTAGTAGTGATGATTTAAGAGTTTTGATGATTATGATGGTTAATTGAAACCTTCTTGGACTGGTTAAGATGAAAACCATGTATAGTATGCCCGGTGTGGCTTGGATTGATTGTTATGAATTTTAGAACGTTCGATTTATAGCCGTCGTAATGCCGAATTTTCGTTAGACTATTAAACACCGAGCATCACAGTAGCTATAACTCACTGTACAGCTTCATTTTCTGCCATGATAGGATAGATTATGTTTCAAGCTTCGTTTTGATATAAAGATCGCATGAAACGGACTTACGGTTTAGGATTTATGACCAAATTACTAAAAGTAGTTCGAATCCGTAAACGAAAGTTCGTAACTGTAATTGAACCCTCGTAAACTATGTAACGTCATGGCGAATCTTGGTAAATAAATACTAGAGGTAAAAAGGAAGGCGTGAAAGAAAACCGTATGTCAAAAAGATCATTTTTCGATTTATTAAAAATGTTCGAGTCGAGGTTAAACGCGAACGAACCCCTAAAAGACGACTCTTTTATAACTTCGGTAAAACACTTAGAAAACGGACGATAAAACTCGGAGTATAGTATTGGTTCGTAACGATCGACTTTAGAACTCATATGACTTAAGTATGTCCCAAGTATAAGTACAATGACATGTCGTATTAACGAACGGATGTCGGGTCGGATCAGTGATAAAAGTAATCCACTAAAAGGGGTATAACGAGATAACTCAAGAACGTGTTTCGAATTAAGTATAACTTAACTTTTAATATGTTAAGTGATTAATCCCGAATGCCTTGGCTATTTATAGATCACCAAGCTGAACCGGGACCCGCTACCACTACCCCTTACCGTACTCGACTACCAGGCAAGTTTCAATTCCCTTCTTTTAGGCTGTTGTTGTGATTGAATAAATATATATATATATATATATATATATATGCTGATATACATATGCCATTGCATGCATGCCTACTTTCAAGTTGAAGTGATATACTTGTTCCCTGAATGTTATTGTTGGCTTATAAGCTAGATAGTTATATATCAGTTATAAGCCGATTATTGTAAGACCCTCATAGAAGGGCGTATACATCTTATTAATCAAAAATAGACCGGGAGTCAATATTCCTTGATATATCGAGATTACCTCGGAGGAAAATATTTAAGTAAATATTTTCTATTATTTGGGCGACGAATATTATTTGAATATTCGTTCGAGACTAATTATTTTAACGATCCTTACTTCAAATAATTATTTGAACGTAACCATTCGACGAATAATATTTTTCAATATTCATTCAAAGTCGAATAGGTTATCGATTATTATTCCAAATATTCTTCTAAAGATTGGACTACTAAATGAATATTATTTGAATATCCATTTAGAATATTACTTTATTTAATGAATATTACTTTTGAATATTCATTTAAGATATTACTTACTTGATGAATATTATTCTAATATTCATCTGAAGCTTGATTTATTTATCGAGTCTTATCTCGAATATTCCTTTAAAGCTTGGATTACTAAATGAATATTACTTGATATTCATTTAGAATATTATTCATTAAACGAATATTACTTTTTCAATAAACATTTAAATTCCTAATAAATTATGAATATTATTTTGAATATTCATCCAGGGTTCTATTTAATCATCGAATATTATTTTAAATATTTTAAATATTCTTTTCAGGTCTTATTAATTAATGAATATTATTCTGAATATTCATTTGAATATTTAATTATGCAATAAATATTCTCTAGTTATTTCTTCAAGGATTATTTGAGAAATACTCTGATTAAAGATATTCTTTCATATTCCTAAATATTCTGTAAAATATTTTAATTCAATAAATATTCTCTGAATATTTATTTCATACTTAGAATAACCTCGATAAGGTTTATCTTCTTCGATTGTTACAGAAAATATTTCAGAGTCATATTATTATTAATCTTATATCAAGAAAGGTTCTCAGACATCATTCTTCTTCGAGTCTACCTCTCTAATAATAAGGGAACCTTACTTGGAAGATGTTATTTATCTTGTCGACTTCCCGGTCATAGAGTATTCTCTTCACTCGCAACTCGGGTGCTGTTGACTTATTAAGTCGTTGTTTACCTTCTCATCTTTCGAGGGGTAAGATTGTTGGAACAAGTTGATGTTCGATACCAAGCCACAGCTTGGAAGTTATTGGTGAATTTTCCTTTCCAACTAGATACGACTACCTTGTAGAGTCTTATCAACAAGTCTTATACTTGGGGAAAGGGGGACGAACGTTACATTCAGAATCATGAACTCTATTTGAACTAGGAGTCGTGTAAGAGGCCGAGTAGCGCCGGTCCATCCCCTTTGGCCCAACCGTTGGCCGGGGAGAGCTAGTAAGGCGGTAGACAAGTAAAGCTGTCAGTTCTTCCTTCTACCGGTAGTAAATCTAAATTGAGCTGTACGATCTCGACTGATCATCAAGATTGGAACAGCGGGCGCGGTGAATACTCCATCATTGGTTCATCATCCAAATTTATTTATTTCATGCAACATGATTACTGTTGGCAGAGTTGGAAAAGGGTCATAACTGGAATTGCAACCTTTTCTTGCAAGTTCCTCTTCTTAATAACAATAAGAATATCTCGCTTACTTTGATGTAGCAGATATTTCTACAAACAAATACTTTAAGTTACCTTGTAACTTCATCGTTCATATTATACTGGCATCATTTCCGTAAAGGCATGGCATATGGTTTGAAAGATACTTTTGAACTGTTATACATTATCGTTCAGTCATATATTATTGTTGGTGGGCTATTGCTCACCCTTGCTTTATTATTATATCACAACAACAGCTAGACCAGATGACTCGCACAAGGCGCACTCGACGCGGGCGAGGACGATGAGACTACCAGAGCTGAAGAAGAAGCTATTGGTAGGGTATATTTATTCTTTCAGTACCAAGAATATGGTCTAGTATGCCTTATGTAAATGGATGGCAAAGAGTATGTATTTATATTGAAATTCTTTTGGATTGTAAGAACTCATAATGTGATTAATAAAAATTTGAGTGTTACTCTGATTTCATCTCTGGGACTATAACGGGTGTGTTTTATATTATTGTGTTGGGTTATAGAGACGTAATTTATTTTATGTTAAGGAAAGTTCAAGTGTTGTGGACAGAATTGAAAACCGTAACCACCGGATCCCGGACCCCGGATCTGGGGGTGTTACAGAAGTGGTATCAGAGCGTACGTTATAAACCCCAGAGATGAGGTGACGTTAAAACAATAAATTCAATAAGATAATAAGAACTCTTGCCAAGTTCATAGTCGGACTACTTAATGTAGTGATGACATATAAAACCCTTATGGGAACTCGTAAGTATAATGATAGTAACTTAGCTCGATATCGTATCGACGAGTAAGGTGACTCACCTTGAGGCATACGAGCAACAGCGCGATGATGCTTTATATGCTGAAGATCAGTGGGTAATTCGATGGAGTACCCTACTGGAGACCCGGAAGAGGTTCCAGCAAATAAGGAAAATCCTGTTAGGATGAGGAGCTTACCCATGGGTAATGAGGGTCGCAGCCAGAATGACTGTGATGATTAAGATATGGTGCTCAGAAAAGTGAGTATAAAGAACCGAGATATTATTAAGAGATCTGAAGATGCATGTTGAATTCATAGCCGGGCTACCAGATGTAGTACCAGCAAGAATGAAGGATTGGAAGAATTACTTGAGATCTTATACGGAAATAGATGAGAATCCTTAGAGATTTTCATCTTAACAAAGAAAGAGCTAGAGGGGTGTATGATTATTAAAGACATCAATTTAGGGCGAGGAGCAGAGTCCCTAGGAATAGTTGAGAAGGAGGCAGTAAGTGCCATATCATTTGATAAATGAATTAGTATGAATATGGTCAGTAATAATTCGCCATGAGAAGGCAGGTATCGTAGGTTGTAAATTATGGAACCAAATTGAGGTTAATAAGGTGGTTTTATTAAGGAAAATGTTCATTTTATGAATGAATCATTTAGAAAGTAAAGACATTGGGAAGTGATAGCATGATTGGGTAAAGTATATAAGGAAGTAGTAAGCAAGACAATGATCTCAGAACCTACCGGAAGATAAGACCAGTGAGTCAAGATGAACTCGTAATGAGACTACTGCCAGAGACTGAGTATAGAGTTAATTCAACTCAGTTAAATGATGAACCAGAAACGTTAGATGCATGTGATTCAGAGGAATATTAAATTCCTTCTTCTCTTTGAATGGATTATAGTAGTTACCTTAAGTTTACTCCGACACGGAATTATAATAGATCAAGTAATACGATCAGCAGTTAAAGAGAAAAATGTGAGAAAATCTTCCTGGAGCTAAAAGGTGAAATTGGTAATGACCAAGAGCTGGCATTGCTTAATGGAAAAAGGAGACTTTGTGCTTCCAATGACGCTTCGCATAAAGGGTTAGGTAGACCGACATTTGGTAGTATTGAATATCAGGACGTTGTGGCAGGTTTCAGTTTGAAACTATTGATTCCCTTCTAAGGGATGTATATAATTGATTCCTCTCCAGTGGGTAAACTTCCAATCCGATGATGATT
Source organism: Saposhnikovia divaricata (assembly GCA_036435485.1). Lineage (NCBI taxonomy): Eukaryota > Viridiplantae > Streptophyta > Magnoliopsida > Apiales > Apiaceae > Saposhnikovia > Saposhnikovia divaricata. The sequence goes on along the minus strand of CM071599.1, from coordinate 120,139,010 downwards.
ATTTCGTTAACTATGACTGCTTATGATTCCACCTACTTGGAGGTTCATAGAACTATTCTTTAGGTTTCGAAACTGGTCTCCTTAATGTTACCAGTAGGTGGGTAGATTGATCAAAATTTCCCTGAGTCTGGAAAGGAATTCGGTGAATTTTGGCAAACCTTGTCTTTCTGATTATCAGAGAATGTCATGGAAGAGAGAAAAAAAAAATTTGGAGCAAACCCTGTGATTTGGGTAAGGATGCTGTAAAATGGGTTAGTAAACGGACCCTGAGCATTACAATCGACGGTAGTGATAAAATGATGAAGTGAGATTGGACGAAAATAGGAAATGTAAGTAAGAAACCAGCCGGATTGAGAAATTCTAGGATTGACTTAAATGAAGAGGCCGTTATGCCAGGAATGGTAAGCTTGTGTGGCACGCAGGATTGATAAGAATAGTTGAAAAGATAAAAGTGGAGGAAAGGTGACCGGAGACGGTGCCGAGTAGTCGATTAAGACTTATATGGAGTAAAGTTTTGGAAAGGTAGAAAGGTATCAAAGAAGAAGGCACTATGCCGGCAATTGCTAGAAAAGTAATGCTATTAGCCAACCCCTAAAATCATATATTTTTATGTGTGGCCAGTTGAGGCCAAGTCCCAACGGACTATAAAGTGACTAGACCAGCAATGAAAAGACAAAGCAGGGTTGCTTCTAAGAAAGCACCGACTGCAAGGGCTTCTGATATAAAGGAAACATTAATGAGATCGTTTGAATCTTCTGCCGAACAACCCATGTTTTGATTGGGAATTCACTAGACCTTTTTGGGATGGGGTCACCCGTACTAAAGTGACTCATGTGTATATGGTTGTTCAAGATTTCGAGTAAAATGGAAGTATAGTGACTTGAGATGTATGATGTTAGGGTATCATGAATACCATGAATATATTATGACGGAGGAAAGTAAACAATGAAGGTATATGAAGAGGGTATAGAAAAGGTCAGAAATTGAACAGTATGCTGTAGGAATTTTGTCTGAGGCAAGTACCTTTGCGAAGAACGATAAGCACTAAGAGATTCACGTTGAACTCGACCAATATCTTCCAGAACATCCTTGCTACCATTAACAAGTTCGGTAAGAGAAGAGATTGGCATACGTTGCCTTTTTGGAAGGCCAAATAGGCTGACAACTATCTGAAAGAAGAGGGTGGCATTAAACCACCGATCGATTATCAAATGAGAATGATTGAAAAGAGACCTTTATTAAGGATACATGATCTGATTGCCAATTATAAGATGCAAGAATTCCTTGGCAGTTGAATTAAGGATAGGATATCCATAAATTAAGACAAACCCTGGGGAATGCACAAGGGGTGGCATTAACCCTAATAACGACATTATGACTTCAGATGTTATGAGCTGGACTTGCTAAGGCAACAATGACCGGTAAGGATTATTAAAAAGAGTTCTGGAAAGAACATAGATAGAATTATTAGAGTATTGATCAATGACATTCTGATATACCCGGTACCCAGAAAATACCGGAGGAATGATAAGGATGGCCTACGAAACCTTACAAGGAAAAAGGGTAATATTCCGAACTTCAAAAACGGAAGTTTGGTAAGGAATGTATGACATCGTAACAATAATGCCAGATGAGGCATGTATGAAACCCTGAGGAAGTATGGGTTGAACCAATAAGGTTGAGATTATCCTAAAACAAGAAGGGATTTAAGTAAGGAAATATCCTAGGTATGATTTGGAGTACCTGTAGTCAAGATCGCACTAGAAAGGTGGAAGCAATGACTTTTGGAAAAGACTGATAGATGCTTTCTCTCATTCAGCAGAATTTAAGGGAGAATGCTTCCACCCTGAGTTGGAATAGATCTAGAAAACATTGATTATTATAATCAGGAAAGGCCAACGAGGTGGCCGACACTTTAAATATAGGGGAGTAAGCATAAATGCTCAGAATAAAGAAATAGAATGATAATGTAAGGACCTTGATGGTCATAATGTGGTAGAGGAAGTTACATTCCGTTTGATGATTGTGCCAGGATCAACTATAAGAATGGTTTAAGTAAAGATTCGATTCCTGATGTTGCCAGTAGCACATTACCGACATTAGGAGGCTCTACGACAGACCAGACCAAATTCCCCAAGAGACTCGCCTTTTCTTTGGAAAGAGAGAGGGGAGGTTAAGTAACAATGAATTGGTAGTAAATGACCAGAAGTAGAGAAGGTACAAATACTGATAAGCCAAATGGCACGATGATGAATGACAAGCAAGTTTATGTTGGTGTATTTCTGTGCAAACAAGATAGAGAATTATGAGGTTGGCAAGCGATTAAGCAAACCGCAAAGCTTTTAGTCTTCTACCGGAGATATATGATTAATAATCTCACCAGCCTGTTCCAGCTGCGATGCTGGAAGCTTTCCTGCAATTTTTTTTTTTCTGCTTCAGGTAATATCTACGTCAAGTTCAGGAAGCGTTCCTTATGGATAGGAAATAGTGATTATTTTGTTTTCCTAGAGGATCTTGAATTGACAATTATGATGCTTAGTTATTAAAGCACTGCGTAAACGATAAGCGATGGTGATCCTTATGAGAAATTAGGTGGTAACGACTGTGGAAATGTCGAATTGAATCTAAGTTAGAGAAATCATCCAGGTTTATTTCGGATGGTGTAATTTCTGGAATGACGGGATATTTGAAATAAATGATTAGGCTATGATGGTTCATAGAATGATTATAGCAGAAATGAAGACAAGCAACTGATTGAGATGAATGAAGAGTCGAGGATTAATAAGAAAGTCAGATATGCGGACTCATGAGAAGCTCCAGTAATGAAGCGAGAAGAGTATGGAATTGGCAAGGTAAGGGTATTGGCCAAAACGGAAAGTTGGAATTAGGAGCATGAATGACATACAAATTGGCTCCTTTTTAAGACTGGAAAATCCGAGGAAATATGGAATAGTTTGATTGAGTAATAAAAAAAGACTCATGGAATGAGAAAGTGAAATCTAGATGGTTGAACAAAGGAAAGTTTGACCACAAACGTGCCACGTATATTGAATAAAGGTAACACGCGTTCCCCTAATAAGGTGACGGTGGAGTTCAATAACAGAAGTGAATGAGAACTAGATGATAAGATGGATGTGATTGATAAAGAAAAGAATGGGAAATAATTATTGAATGTGAAGCAAGAAATGTTATGAATGGATTGATGAATGGGTTCTTCTTAATGAGCTCTCGGAATGACAACCTGATAGTGTTAGAATTATGAGTATGAAAGAGCCAGTGTCGGGGCATGAAATGTGAGTAATAATAATGTCAAGCGGGAAATCCAAGATTTAACCTGAGAGGTTGAAGGATTTTCCAAAAAGTAGTTGATACTAATATCGAACAAGAGTATAGGTCCACCGAATGATGGACAGAGCAACAAGGACATGTGATATGTGAGATTACGAAAAAGTGGAATTTGATACGAATATGATTATTTCTCTTCTCTAATAAACCTCTATAGTTCAGAGGTAAATTCTAAATATGATATTTTGACAATCATGAAAACGTTCATATATGATTCTTTGAAATTCGTTCTTTTCTTCTCCCTTATTTATCTTCTTCTAAATTGAGAAGAACAACCCTTTAAGGAGGGGAGGTAATACTATGTGACTCTCTGTCTGTGTGATAGGAGTCTAAGTGGAATGCCATTAATTGTTTAATTGCTTGTCAAGTACTAAAGGCTGGCCCCCTTTTTGTACTAACTATGCAATATAACAAATGTTCATTGATCACAGTGATCTCTCGATAAAATTTTCCACCTAAATATATATACATCGAGATTGCGAAGATTAAAACGATTAGGAATTGCAAAATTACGAGTGAGGTTATCTCCGGACTTCGTAGCGCGTTAGTGATACCGAAGTCACTGCACGTACCAATAAGGTTAATAGTATAAGAACGGACAAGAGCGTATACCGGATGATGTGTTGTGCGAAAGTATCAAAGAATTGGTAGAACGGATAAGGGTGTATTGTAACACCAGTATGAGATGCTTTAGAAAGATTGGAGTGTGTAAGGATCGACCAGAGAATTGGAAAGTGAAATAACCAACAAATACCCAATTGTCTTCTACCTGATTCCGGGACGGAATCCTTTTAAGGAGGGGAGACTGTAAGAACCCAGATTTTTGGGTAGAATTAAAACTTTTATTATGTATTGATGTAAGAATGAACAGTGGTTACAACTACAATGTAATACTGGCTTTAAAGGATGAAGAATGGAAGGATAAAAGATTCCAAGGTTATATGTCCTGAAGGATGCTATTGGGTGATAACTTAGATTAGAATAATCTATCTCCTAGAAAGTTAAGATAAGATTCCCTAGAGAGGAATAGATACCCTCATGTCATCCAAATCAATATCTATTATAAGCCCAGCGGTTCCGTAAAAAGGTTAAGGAACACTCGAGGGTGAACCAGGTTCATTTTCCTAATTATAGGAATTAAATAAAAATAAGTGATGAATAGTGATTTTGGTGGAATTTGGAATATTATTATAATAATGTTATACCCGGTATTCGGAACGGATTTCTGAGTTCGTATTAGTGATCCGGGAAGAAAATAAGTGTATGTAAAAGCTGTCGGATTCAGAAAAAGAGCACTTTTATTTTCTCCGAGATTTCCCTGGACACTGCAAGACATAAGGAATTATAAAAGGGATTTAAGGAATTTAAATTCGAGAAGTATTAAGAAAGATGAGGAATAGTAGTATAAATATTAAGAAGGTTTTTGGTAAAACCCTAACTAGAAACGAATGAGTTAGTCCCTCGAACGAGCAACGAATTGAGCAATAACCGGACAAAGAACAAACAGAGGATCAAGATGCATGCATGTACAAGGAGATGAGACCAAGTAACTAAGTAGTTACATGAGCAACTAGTATACTTAGCAAACATAACCAAGTACTTAGCTTCTTGTCATCATCTTACCATTACAAACCAACACTTGTCCATTTAATTACATCATGCATGACCTAGAACTTTATTAAAGCTACTTTATGGACAAGATATTATCCAAAGACATTCAATAATTCACTTTAGATAAGATGAGAGCAAGATCAAAGCCAAGCAAACACCACCTCTCCCCCATTTTTCCAGCAGTTGCATTTTCCAGGGCAGGGGTCTTTGCCATTTTTTTTCACCTAGATCTACTCATCTAAAAATCATGAAAAAATTCATGGAGCTTCTACACATCAAGGTGAAGTTGGGGATTTAATTTCATAATTTTTGAAGATCGTTTGGATGGGTAAATAAATTCGAGAAGTTCACTGTTTTTCCCCCAAAACCAAGGCACTTCGAATTTTGGAGTTTTAAGATTTCAAAATCCACCTTCCAACCATTGTTTGATCTCCAAATTTTTATGGTGAGTCCTATATTTCATAAAAATGATCTCCTAGAAATCTTAGCTTCAAACTCCATGTTTTCCATTTTCAAATAAATCCTCAAAGATGAGGGTGAATAGTGTTTTCAAGAAACTAACTTTGATTTCTTGGTTTCTTTGGATGATTTAAGCTTTGTTAAAGCCATACAAGGACTATATAAGGGTTATTATAGCTTGTACACTCTCCAAGGAAGGTATAATTCTTAAGAACCCAAGATCTTACTTTGAGTTTTATATATGTTCTTGATGGTTTTAGATTAGTTAAGATTATGGTGTTGTTATATGCATAAAAGCATGATTATGTAGTTAGTAGTGATGATTTAAGAGTTTTGATGATTATGATGGTTAATTGAAACCTTCTTGGACTGGTTAAGATGAAAACCATGTATAGTATGCCCGGTGTGGCTTGGATTGATTGTTATGAATTTTAGAACGTTCGATTTATAGCCGTCGTAATGCCGAATTTTCGTTAGACTATTAAACACCGAGCATCACAGTAGCTATAACTCACTGTACAGCTTCATTTTCTGCCATGATAGGATAGATTATGTTTCAAGCTTCGTTTTGATATAAAGATCGCATGAAACGGACTTACGGTTTAGGATTTATGACCAAATTACTAAAAGTAGTTCGAATCCGTAAACGAAAGTTCGTAACTGTAATTGAACCCTCGTAAACTATGTAACGTCATGGCGAATCTTGGTAAATAAATACTAGAGGTAAAAAGGAAGGCGTGAAAGAAAACCGTATGTCAAAAAGATCATTTTTCGATTTATTAAAAATGTTCGAGTCGAGGTTAAACGCGAGCGAACCCCTAAAAGACGACTCTTTTATAACTTCGGTAAAACACTTAGAAAACGGACGATAAAACTCGGAGTATAGTATTGGTTCGTAACGATCGACTTTAGAACTCATATGACTTAAGTATGTCCCAAGTATAAGTACAATGACATGTCGTATTAACGAACGGATGTCGGGTCGGATCAGTGATAAAAGTAATCCACTAAAAGGGGTATAACGAGATAACTCAAGAACGTGTTTCGAATTAAGTATAACTTAACTTTTAATATGTTAAGTGATTAATCCCGAATGCCTTGGCTATTTATAGATCACCAAGCTGAACCGGGACCCGCTACCACTACCCCTTACCGTACTCGACTACCAGGCAAGTTTCAATTCCCTTCTTTTAGGCTGTTGTTGTGATTGAATAAATATATATATATATATATATATGCTGATATACATATGCCATTGCATGCATGCCTACTTTCAAGTTGAAGTGATATACTTGTTCCCTGAATGTTATTGTTGGCTTATAAGCTAGATAGTTATATATCAGTTATAAGCCGATTATTGTAAGACCCTCATAGAAGGGCGTATACATCTTATTAATCAAAAATAGACCGGGAGTCAATATTCCTTGATATATCGAGATTACCTCGGAGGAAAATATTTAAGTAAATATTTTCTATTATTTGGGCGACGAATATTATTTGAATATTCGTTCGAGACTAATTATTTTAACGATCCTTACTTCAAATAATTATTTGAACGTAACCATTCGACGAATAATATTTTTCAATATTCATTCAAAGTCGAATAGGTTATCGATTATTATTCCGAATATTCTTCTAAAGATTGGACTACTAAATGAATATTATTTGAATATCCATTTAGAATATTACTTTATTTAATGAATATTACTTTTGAATATTCATTTAAGATATTACTTACTTGATGAATATTATTCTAATATTCATCTGAAGCTTGATTTATTTATCGAGTCTTATCTCGAATATTCCTTTAAAGCTTGGATTACTAAATGAATATTACTTGATATTCATTTAGAATATTATTCATTAAACGAATATTACTTTTTCAATAAACATTTAAATTCCTAATAAATTATGAATATTATTTTGAATATTCATCCAGGGTTCTATTTAATCATCGAATATTATTTTAAATATTTTAAATATTCTTTTCAGGTCTTATTAATTAATGAATATTATTCTGAATATTCATTTGAATATTTAATTATGCAATAAATATTCTCTAGTTATTTCTTCAAGGATTATTTGAGAAATACTCTGATTAAAGATATTCTTTCATATTCCTAAATATTCTGTAAAATATTTTAATTCAATAAATATTCTCTGAATATTTATTTCATACTTAGAATAACCTCGATAAGGTTTATCTTCTTCGATTGTTACAGAAAATATTTCAGAGTCATATTATTATTAATCTTATATCAAGAAAGGTTCTCAGACATCATTCTTCTTCGAGTCTACCTCTCTAATAATAAGGGAACCTTACTTGGAAGATGTTATTTATCTTGTCGACTTCCCGGTCATAGAGTATTCTCTTCACTCGCAACTCGGGTGCTGTTGACTTATTAAGTCGTTGTTTACCTTCTCATCTTTCGAGGGGTAAGATTGTTGGAACAAGTTGATGTTCGATACCAAGCCACAGCTTGGAAGTTATTGGTGAATTTTCCTTTCCAACTAGATACGACTACCTTGTAGAGTCTTATCAACAAGTCTTATACTTGGGGAAAGGGGGACGAACGTTACATTCAGAATCATGAACTCTATTTGAACTAGGAGTCGTGTAAGAGGCCGAGTAGCGCCGGTCCATCCCCTTTGGCCCAACCGTTGGCCGGGGAGAGCTAGTAAGGCGGTAGACAAGTAAAGCTGTCAGTTCTTCCTTCTACCGGTAGTAAATCTAAATTGAGCTGTACGATCTCGACTGATCATCAAGATTGGAACAGCGGGCGCGGTGAATACTCCATCATTGGTTCATCATCCAAATTTATTTATTTCATGCAACATGATTACTGTTGGCAGAGTTGGAAAAGGGTCATAACTGGAATTGCAACCTTTTCTTGCAAGTTCCTCTTCTTAATAACAATAAGAATATCTCGCTTACTTTGATGTAGCAGATATTTCTACAAACAAATACTTTAAGTTACCTTGTAACTTCATCGTTCATATTATACTGGCATCATTTCCGTAAAGGCATGGCATATGGTTTGAAAGATACTTTTGAACTGTTATACATTATCGTTCAGTCATATATTATTGTTGGTGGGCTATTGCTCACCCTTGCTTTATTATTATATCACAACAACAGCTAGACCAGATGACTCGCACAAGGCGCACTCGACGCGGGCGAGGACGATGAGACTACCAGAGCTGAAGAAGAAGCTATTGGTAGGGTATATTTATTCTTTCAGTACCAAGAATATGGTCTAGTATGCCTTATGTAAATGGATGGCAAAGAGTATGTATTTATATTGAAATTCTTTTGGATTGTAAGAACTCATAATGTGATTAATAAAAATTTGAGTGTTACTCTGATTTCATCTCTGGGACTATAACGGGTGTGTTTTATATTATTGTGTTGGGTTATAGAGACGTAATTTATTTTATGTTAAGGAAAGTTCAAGTGTTGTGGACAGAATTGAAAACCGTAACCACCGGATCCCGGACCCCGGATCTGGGGGTGTTACAGAAGTGGTATCAGAGCGTACGTTATAAACCCCAGAGATGAGGTGACGTTAAAACAATAAATTCAATAAGATAATAAGAACTCTTGCCAAGTTCATAGTCGGACTACTTAATGTAGTGATGACATATAAAACCCTTATGGGAACTCGTAAGTATAATGATAGTAACTTAGCTCGATATCGTATCGACGAGTAAGGTGACTCACCTTGAGGCATACGAGCAACAGCGCGATGATGCTTTATATGCTGAAGATCAGTGGGTAATTCGATGGAGTACCCTACTGGAGACCCGGAAGAGGTTCCAGCAAATAAGGAAAATCCTGTTAGGATGAGGAGCTTACCCATGGGTAATGAGGGTCGCAGCCAGAATGACTGTGATGATTAAGATATGGTGCTCAGAAAAGTGAGTATAAAGAACCGAGATATTATTAAGAGATCTGAAGATGCATGTTGAATTCATAGCCGGGCTACCAGATGTAGTACCAGCAAGAATGAAGGATTGGAAGAATTACTTGAGATCTTATACGGAAATAGATGAGAATCCTTAGAGATTTTCATCTTAACAAAGAAAGAGCTAGAGGGGTGTATGATTATTAAAGACATCAATTTAGGGCGAGGAGCAGAGTCCCTAGGAATAGTTGAGAAGGAGGCAGTAAGTGCCATATCATTTGATAAATGAATTAGTATGAATATGGTCAGTAATAATTCGCCATGAGAAGGCAGGTATCGTAGGTTGTAAATTATGGAACCAAATTGAGGTTAATAAGGTGGTTTTATTAAGGAAAATGTTCATTTTATGAATGAATCATTTAGAAAGTAAAGACATTGGGAAGTGATAGCATGATTGGGTAAAGTATATAAGGAAGTAGTAAGCAAGACAATGATCTCAGAACCTACCGGAAGATAAGACCAGTGAGTCAAGATGAACTCGTAATGAGACTACTGCCAGAGACTGAGTATAGAGTTAATTCAACTCAGTTAAATGATGAACCAGAAACGTTAGATGCATGTGATTCAGAGGAATATTAAATTCCTTCTTCTCTTTGAATGGATTATAGTAGTTACCTTAAGTTTACTCCGACACGGAATTATAATAGATCAAGTAATACGATCAGCAGTTAAAGAGAAAAATGTGAGAAAATCTTCCTGGAGCTAAAAGGTGAAATTGGTAATGACCAAGAGCTGGCATTGCTTAATGGAAAAAGGAGACTTTGTGCTTCCAATGACGCTTCGCATAAAGGGTTAGGTAGACCGACATTTGGTAGTATTGAATATCAGGACGTTGTGGCAGGTTTCAGTTTGAAACTATTGATTCCCTTCTAAGGGATGTATATAATTGATTCCTCTCCAGTGGGTAAACTTCCAATCCGATGATGATTATTTCGTTAACTATGACTGCTTATGATTCCACCTACTTGGAGGTTCATAGAACTATTCTTTAGGTTTCGAAACTGGTCTCCTTAATGTTACCAGTAGGTGGGTAGATTGATCAAAATTTCCCTGAGTCTGGAAAGGAATTCGGTGAATTTTGGCAAACCTTGTCTTTCTGATTATCAGAGAATGTCATGGAAGAGAGAAAAAAAAAATTTGGAGCAAACCCTGTGATTTGGGTAAGGATGCTGTAAAATGGGTTAGTAAACGGACCCTGAGCATTACAATCGACGGTAGTGATAAAATGATGAAGTGAGATTGGACGAAAATAGGAAATGTAAGTAAGAAACCAGCCGGATTGAGAAATTCTAGGATTGACTTAAATGAAGAGGCCGTTATGCCAGGAATGGTAAGCTTGTGTGGCACGCAGGATTGATAAGAATAGTTGAAAAGATAAAAGTGGAGGAAAGGTGACCGGAGACGGTGCCGAGTAGTCGATTAAGACTTATATGGAGTAAAGTTTTGGAAAGGTAGAAAGGTATCAAAGAAGAAGGCACTATGCCGGCAATTGCTAGAAAAGTAATGCTATTAGCCAACCCCTAAAATCATATATTTTTATGTGTGGCCAGTTGAGGCCAAGTCCCAACGGACTATAAAGTGACTAGACCAGCAATGAAAAGACAAAGCAGGGTTGCTTCTAAGAAAGCACCGACTGCAAGGGCTTCTGATATAAAGGAAACATTAATGAGATCGTTTGAATCTTCTGCCGAACAACCCATGTTTTGATTGGGAATTCACTAGACCTTTTTGGGATGGGGTCACCCGTACTAAAGTGACTCATGTGTATATGGTTGTTCAAGATTTCGAGTAAAATGGAAGTATAGTGACTTGAGATGTATGATGTTAGGGTATCATGAATACCATGAATATATTATGACGGAGGAAAGTAAACAATGAAGGTATATGAAGAGGGTATAGAAAAGGTCAGAAATTGAACAGTATGCTGTAGGAATTTTGTCTGAGGCAAGTACCTTTGCGAAGAACGATAAGCACTAAGAGATTCACGTTGAACTCGACCAATATCTTCCAGAACATCCTTGCTACCATTAACAAGTTCGGTAAGAGAAGAGATTGGCATACGTTGCCTTTTTGGAAGGCCAAATAGGCTGACAACTATCTGAAAGAAGAGGGTGGCATTAAACCACCGATCGATTATCAAATGAGAATGATTGAAAAGAGACCTTTATTAAGGATACATGATCTGATTGCCAATTATAAGATGCAAGAATTCCTTGGCAGTTGAATTAAGGATAGGATATCCATAAATTAAGACAAACCCTGGGGAATGCACAAGGGGTGGCATTAACCCTAATAACGACATTATGACTTCAGATGTTATGAGCTGGACTTGCTAAGGCAACAATGACCGGTAAGGATTATTAAAAAGAGTTCTGGAAAGAACATAGATAGAATTATTAGAGTATTGATCAATGACATTCTGATATACCCGGTACCCAGAAAATACCGGAGGAATGATAAGGATGGCCTACGAAACCTTACAAGGAAAAAGGGTAATATTCCGAACTTCAAAAACGGAAGTTTGGTAAGGAATGTATGACATCGTAACAATAATGCCAGATGAGGCATGTATGAAACCCTGAGGAAGTATGGGTTGAACCAATAAGGTTGAGATTATCCTAAAACAAGAAGGGATTTAAGTAAGGAAATATCCTAGGTATGATTTGGAGTACCTGTAGTCAAGATCGCACTAGAAAGGTGGAAGCAATGACTTTTGGAAAAGACTGATAGATGCTTTCTCTCATTCAGCAGAATTTAAGGGAGAATGCTTCCACCCTGAGTTGGAATAGATCTAGAAAACATTGATTATTATAATCAGGAAAGGCCAACGAGGTGGCCGACACTTTAAATATAGGGGAGTAAGCATAAATGCTCAGAATAAAGAAATAGAATGATAATGTAAGGACCTTGATGGTCATAATGTGGTAGAGGAAGTTACATTCCGTTTGATGATTGTGCCAGGATCAACTATAAGAATGGTTTAAGTAAAGATTCGATTCCTGATGTTGCCAGTAGCACATTACCGACATTAGGAGGCTCTACGACAGACCAGACCAAATTCCCCAAGAGACTCGCCTTTTCTTTGGAAAGAGAGAGGGGAGGTTAAGTAACAATGAATTGGTAGTAAATGACCAGAAGTAGAGAAGGTACAAATACTGATAAGCCAAATGGCACGATGATGAATGACAAGCAAGTTTATGTTGGTGTATTTCTGTGCAAACAAGATAGAGAATTATGAGGTTGGCAAGCGATTAAGCAAACCGCAAAGCTTTTAGTCTTCTACCGGAGATATATGATTAATAATCTCACCAGCCTGTTCCAGCTGCGATGCTGGAAGCTTTCCTGCAATTTTTTTTTTTCTGCTTCAGGTAATATCTACGTCAAGTTCAGGAAGCGTTCCTTATGGATAGGAAATAGTGATTATTTTGTTTTCCTAGAGGATCTTGAATTGACAATTATGATGCTTAGTTATTAAAGCACTGCGTAAACGATAAGCGATGGTGATCCTTATGAGAAATTAGGTGGTAACGACTGTGGAAATGTCGAATTGAATCTAAGTTAGAGAAATCATCCAGGTTTATTTCGGATGGTGTAATTTCTGGAATGACGGGATATTTGAAATAAATGATTAGGCTATGATGGTTCATAGAATGATTATAGCAGAAATGAAGACAAGCAACTGATTGAGATGAATGAAGAGTCGAGGATTAATAAGAAAGTCAGATATGCGGACTCATGAGAAGCTCCAGTAATGAAGCGAGAAGAGTATGGAATTGGCAAGGTAAGGGTATTGGCCAAAACGGAAAGTTGGAATTAGGAGCATGAATGACATACAAATTGGCTCCTTTTTAAGACTGGAAAATCCGAGGAAATATGGAATAGTTTGATTGAGTAATAAAAAAAGACTCATGGAATGAGAAAGTGAAATCTAGATGGTTGAACAAAGGAAAGTTTGACCACAAACGTGCCACGTATATTGAATAAAGGTAACACGCGTTCCCCTAATAAGGTGACGGTGGAGTTCAATAACAGAAGTGAATGAGAACTAGATGATAAGATGGATGTGATTGATAAAGAAAAGAATGGGAAATAATTATTGAATGTGAAGCAAGAAATGTTATGAATGGATTGATGAATGGGTTCTTCTTAATGAGCTCTCGGAATGACAACCTGATAGTGTTAGAATTATGAGTATGAAAGAGCCAGTGTCGGGGCATGAAATGTGAGTAATAATAATGTCAAGCGGGAAATCCAAGATTTAACCTGAGAGGTTGAAGGATTTTCCAAAAAGTAGTTGATACTAATATCGAACAAGAGTATAGGTCCACCGAATGATGGACAGAGCAACAAGGACATGTGATATGTGAGATTACGAAAAAGTGGAATTTGATACGAATATGATTATTTCTCTTCTCTAATAAACCTCTATAGTTCAGAGGTAAATTCTAAATATGATATTTTGACAATCATGAAAACGTTCATATATGATTCTTTGAAATTCGTTCTTTTCTTCTCCCTTATTTATCTTCTTCTAAATTGAGAAGAACAACCCTTTAAGGAGGGGAGGTAATACTATGTGACTCTCTGTCTGTGTGATAGGAGTCTAAGTGGAATGCCATTAATTGTTTAATTGCTTGTCAAGTACTAAAGGCTGGCCCCCTTTTTGTACTAACTATGCAATATAACAAATGTTCATTGATCACAGTGATCTCTCGATAAAATTTTCCACCTAAATATATATACATCGAGATTGCGAAGATTAAAACGATTAGGAATTGCAAAATTACGAGTGAGGTTATCTCCGGACTTCGTAGCGCGTTAGTGATACCGAAGTCACTGCACGTACCAATAAGGTTAATAGTATAAGAACGGACAAGAGCGTATACCGGATGATGTGTTGTGCGAAAGTATCAAAGAATTGGTAGAACGGATAAGGGTGTATTGTAACACCAGTATGAGATGCTTTAGAAAGATTGGAGTGTGTAAGGATCGACCAGAGAATTGGAAAGTGAAATAACCAACAAATACCCAATTGTCTTCTACCTGATTCCGGGACGGAATCCTTTTAAGGAGGGGAGACTGTAAGAACCCAGATTTTTGGGTAGAATTAAAACTTTTATTATGTATTGATGTAAGAATGAACAGTGGTTACAACTACAATGTAATACTGGCTTTAAAGGATGAAGAATGGAAGGATAAAAGATTCCAAGGTTATATGTCCTGAAGGATGCTATTGGGTGATAACTTAGATTAGAATAATCTATCTCCTAGAAAGTTAAGATAAGATTCCCTAGAGAGGAATAGATACCCTCATGTCATCCAAATCAATATCTATTATAAGCCCAACGGTTCCGTAAAAAGGTTAAGGAACACTCGAGGGTGAACCAGGTTCATTTTCCTAATTATAGGAATTAAATAAAAATAAGTGATGAATAGTGATTTTGGTGGAATTTGGAATATTATTATAATAATGTTATACCCGGTATTCGGAACGGATTTCTGAGTTCGTATTAGTGATCCGGGAAGAAAATAAGTGTATGTAAAAGCTGTCGGATTCAGAAAAAGAGCACTTTTATTTTCTCCGAGATTTCCCTGGACACTGCAAGACATAAGGAATTATAAAAGGGATTTAAGGAATTTAAATTCGAGAAGTATTAAGAAAGATGAGGAATAGTAGTATAAATATTAAGAAGGTTTTTGGTAAAACCCTAACTAGAAACGAATGAGTTAGTCCCTCGAACGAGCAACGAATTGAGCAATAACCGGACAAAGAACAAACAGAGGATCAAGATGCATGCATGTACAAGGAGATAAGACCAAGTAACTAAGTAGTTACATGAGCAACTAGTATACTTAGCAAACATAACCAAGTACTTAGCTTCTTGTCATCATCTTACCATTACAAACCAACACTTGTCCATTTAATTACATCATGCATGACCTAGAACTTTATTAAAGCTACTTTATGGACAAGATATTATCCAAAGACATTCAATAATTCACTTTAGATAAGATGAGAGCAAGATCAAAGCCAAGCAAACACCACCTCTCCCCCATTTTTCCAGCAGTTGCATTTTCCAGGGCAGGGGTCTTTGCCATTTTTTTTCACCTAGATCTACTCATCTAAAAATCATGAAAAAATTCATGGAGCTTCTACACATCAAGGTGAAGTTGGGGATTTAATTTCATAATTTTTGAAGATCGTTTGGATGGGTAAATAAATTCGAGAAGTTCACTGTTTTTCCCCCAAAACCAAGGCACTTCGAATTTTGGAGTTTTAAGATTTCAAAATCCACCTTCCAACCATTGTTTGATCTCCAAATTTTTATGGTGAGTCCTATATTTCATAAAAATGATCTCCTAGAAATCTTAGCTTCAAACTCCATGTTTTCCATTTTCAAATAAATCCTCAAAGATGAGGGTGAATAGTGTTTTCAAGAAACTAACTTTGATTTCTTGGTTTCTTTGGATGATTTAAGCTTTGTTAAAGCCATACAAGGACTATATAAGGGTTATTATAGCTTGTACACTCTCCAAGGAAGGTATAATTCTTAAGAACCCAAGATCTTACTTTGAGTTTTATATATGTTCTTGATGGTTTTAGATTAGTTAAGATTATGGTGTTGTTATATGCATAAAAGCATGATTATGTAGTTAGTAGTGATGATTTAAGAGTTTTGATGATTATGATGGTTAATTGAAACCTTCTTGGACTGGTTAAGATGAAAACCATGTATAGTATGCCCGGTGTGGCTTGGATTGATTGTTATGAATTTTAGAACGTTCGATTTATAGCCGTCGTAATGCCGAATTTTCGTTAGACTATTAAACACCGAGCATCACAGTAGCTATAACTCACTGTACAGCTTCATTTTCTGCCATGATAGGATAGATTATGTTTCAAGCTTCGTTTTGATATAAAGATCGCATGAAACGGACTTACGGTTTAGGATTTATGACCAAATTACTAAAAGTAGTTCGAATCCGTAAACGAAAGTTCGTAACTGTAATTGAACCCTCGTAAACTATGTAACGTCATGGCGAATCTTGGTAAATAAATACTAGAGGTAAAAAGGAAGGCGTGAAAGAAAACCGTATGTCAAAAAGATCATTTTTCGATTTATTAAAAATGTTCGAGTCGAGGTTAAACGCGAGCGAACCCCTAAAAGACGACTCTTTTATAACTTCGGTAAAACACTTAGAAAACGGACGATAAAACTCGGAGTATAGTATTGGTTCGTAACGATCGACTTTAGAACTCATATGACTTAAGTATGTCCCAAGTATAAGTACAATGACATGTCGTATTAACGAACGGATGTCGGGTCGGATCAGTGATAAAAGTAATCCACTAAAAGGGGTATAACGAGATAACTCAAGAACGTGTTTCGAATTAAGTATAACTTAACTTTTAATATGTTAAGTGATTAATCCCGAATGCCTTGGCTATTTATAGATCACCAAGCTGAACCGGGACCCGCTACCACTACCCCTTACCGTACTCGACTACCAGGCAAGTTTCAATTCCCTTCTTTTAGGCTGTTGTTGTGATTGAATAAATATATATATATATATATATATATATATGCTGATATACATATGCCATTGCATGCATGCCTACTTTCAAGTTGAAGTGATATACTTGTTCCCTGAATGTTATTGTTGGCTTATAAGCTAGATAGTTATATATCAGTTATAAGCCGATTATTGTAAGACCCTCATAGAAGGGCGTATACATCTTATTAATCAAAAATAGACCGGGAGTCAATATTCCTTGATATATCGAGATTACCTCGGAGGAAAATATTTAAGTAAATATTTTCTATTATTTGGGCGACGAATATTATTTGAATATTCGTTCGAGACTAATTATTTTAACGATCCTTACTTCAAATAATTATTTGAACGTAACCATTCGACGAATAATATTTTTCAATATTCATTCAAAGTCGAATAGGTTATCGATTATTATTCCGAATATTCTTCTAAAGATTGGACTACTAAATGAATATTATTTGAATATCCATTTAGAATATTACTTTATTTAATGAATATTACTTTTGAATATTCATTTAAGATATTACTTACTTGATGAATATTATTCTAATATTCATCTGAAGCTTGATTTATTTATCGAGTCTTATCTCGAATATTCCTTTAAAGCTTGGATTACTAAATGAATATTACTTGATATTCATTTAGAATATTATTCATTAAACGAATATTACTTTTTCAATAAACATTTAAATTCCTAATAAATTATGAATATTATTTTGAATATTCATCCAGGGTTCTATTTAATCATCGAATATTATTTTAAATATTTTAAATATTCTTTTCAGGTCTTATTAATTAATGAATATTATTCTGAATATTCATTTGAATATTTAATTATGCAATAAATATTCTCTAGTTATTTCTTCAAGGATTATTTGAGAAATACTCTGATTAAAGATATTCTTTCATATTCCTAAATATTCTGTAAAATATTTTAATTCAATAAATATTCTCTGAATATTTATTTCATACTTAGAATAACCTCGATAAGGTTTATCTTCTTCGATTGTTACAGAAAATACTTCGGAGTCATATTATTATTAATCTTATATCAAGAAAGGTTCTCAGACATCATTCTTCTTCGAGTCTACCTCTCTAATAATAAGGGAACCTTACTTGGAAGATGTTATTTATCTTGTCGACTTCCCGGTCATAGAGTATTCTCTTCACTCGCAACTCGGGTGCTGTTGACTTATTAAGTCGTTGTTTACCTTCTCATCTTTCGAGGGGTAAGATTGTTGGAACAAGTTGATGTTCGATACCAAGCCACAGCTTGGAAGTTATTGGTGAATTTTCCTTTCCAACTAGATACGACTACCTTGTAGAGTCTTATCAACAAGTCTTATACTTGGGGAAAGGGGGACGAACGTTACATTCAGAATCATGAACTCTATTTGAACTAGGAGTCGTGTAAGAGGCCGAGTAGCGCCGGTCCATCCCCTTTGGCCCAACCGTTGGCCGGGGAGAGCTAGTAAGGCGGTAGACAAGTAAAGCTGTCAGTTCTTCCTTCTACCGGTAGTAAATCTAAATTGAGCTGTACGATCTCGACTGATCATCAAGATTGGAACAGCGGGCGCGGTGAATACTCCATCATTGGTTCATCATCCAAATTTATTTATTTCATGCAACATGATTACTGTTGGCAGAGTTGGAAAAGGGTCATAACTGGAATTGCAACCTTTTCTTGCAAGTTCCTCTTCTTAATAACAATAAGAATATCTCGCTTACTTTGATGTAGCAGATATTTCTACAAACAAATACTTTAAGTTACCTTGTAACTTCATCGTTCATATTATACTGGCATCATTTCCGTAAAGGCATGGCATATGGTTTGAAAGATACTTTTGAACTGTTATACATTATCGTTCAGTCATATATTATTGTTGGTGGGCTATTGCTCACCCTTGCTTTATTATTATTATATCACAACAACAGCTAGACCAGATGACTCGCACAAGGCGCACTCGACGCGGGCGAGGACGATGAGACTACCAGAGCTGAAGAAGAAGCTATTGGTAGGGTATATTTATTCTTTCAGTACCAAGAATATGGTCTAGTATGCCTTATGTAAATGGATGGCAAAGAGTATGTATTTATATTGAAATTCTTTTGGATTGTAAGAACTCATAATGTGATTAATAAAAATTTGAGTGTTACTCTGATTTCATCTCTGGGACTATAACGGGTGTGTTTTATATTATTGTGTTGGGTTATAGAGACGTAATTTATTTTATGTTAAGGAAAGTTCAAGTGTTGTGGACAGAATTGAAAACCGTAACCACCGGATCCCGGACCCCGGATCTGGGGGTGTTACAATGACTAATCCCCGACTCACGGTTAATATATCATATCCCGTAACCTTTATGTTGTTTAGAAGTATAGGCTATCATCCCCTTTCTACTGCATCCGCACACCTCTTAAACTCTTGAAAGACGCATCATCGTGACTCTCAAAGTCCTCTTTTTATCATCAAGTATAGCTAACAACGAGGTTGTTGCTAATATCTCATTTCATTCCAAAACTTTGTTCATTAATCCATAAAGGCTTTTGACTCATTAGTCCACTCAAATGATACTACCATAATTTTATAACGTTTATATTAGTGTGAAATGCCAACTTAGGCACAGTACAGAGGTCGATCTTGAGTTGGAGAAACCCGCTTTTCAACCTTATCTTTGAAAAACAACTACGCGTTTTAACTGGTCAACAATTCCTACATCTCCAGTTAGGGGTATCGATTCTCGATGGTATATGTAAGATGTCATACGCTCGTCCTCTTTCACAACTGGCGCCAATCAGTCTGAGGCCTGCATGCTGCTGCGATTCCCAATAAACTTGATTAGGTGGTAATCTCGAAGGACCATTGGGATATATCCGTGCATCCATTTGCTATTAGGGGCCTTTTAAACTTTATGTCTCTCTATGTGCATCAATCCCTTTAAGCTAAGTAAAGCTTCACATTCTTGCCACGATATTTCTTTCTTTCTTGTCCATCTCACTTCCATGTTAGTTTCCTCTAAGGATATGTCTTACATCGCAATCGATTTGAATTTCTTGGATCAGGAAAAGGCTTGGTAACTCCCGAATTCATTAATATAACATATTGACAACGGTTGGTAGGAGAGTACTTCCAACCACCTCATCATTTCTTATAACTTTCCTCACACTAATATTAAAGGTCTTGTGGTATGCCCCGACATGTTATTTCTACTTTAATAATTACCCGGCATAACGCTCTGGCTGCAGAATTACAACATTTGGTTTTTTATCTCATATTGGTGTAACGGTTCATAATTATACCTCCCGTTCACCTTAGAGTAATCACTTTGAAAGGAATGGTTTCAAAATAACAAGGTCTAATAGATAATTTCAATAAGAATTCCACATTGGATGTTCCAAGAATGTTGATGGTTCCAAATACTAGGAGTCTCGATTTTCGGAGATGTAAGGATGGACAGAAAGAGTACAACAAGGTTTATTCCTTCTGGTCCTGATAATTCTGTAATATGATATCATAGAGAATGTTGCACGAGGGCAATGATTGTTGGATAAAAAAGTCATAAAGACGGTCTTTATACAATTCTTACATCGGGTGGATACTTTTCCTCCTGAATAATAAGAGGAAATCTAAAGTCGCATTGATGAAGGTCAGCCAATAGAAAACAATTCTACTCCATGACAATTAAAGAATGAAGTAGTTTGTCATTCAAGTAATCAATGGTTTCAAATGAATTCTCATTGTATGAATGAAAGAATAAAATATTCAAGTGATTTAAAGTCTGATATGAAGATGGGTAAGAGTTCAAGTCGAGTGGGCGACCTCACTAGGTCTCAATCAAGTTATTCATCGAACTTTCATCATCATGCTTTACCGTAGGCAAAATGCATGGGAGAATTGCTGAATAAATTAAGTTGGGAGTTGGACCAGTGAAATAATAACTAGTCCTTTTCAAGAAACACTAGCAACTAGCTAGACAAAATTTGCTAGTCCACCTGTTTGAGACATCACCACTGGCTAGGACAATTAGCTAAATGTTCTTCATAATGACACATTGGTGACTAGTCAGAAAAATCAACTAGTCATTCATATTGACATATCAACTAGCCAGTTTCGATTGGCTAGAATGAAATCTCAACATCGTAGCCACTAAAGAAACTTTAGGCTACTCGGACCATGAATTGAAATAAGAGGTTAATAAATTTGAAAAAGGAAAATACAGAATTTGAAGGGAATGTTCTAGGTATCGGAACAATCGATAACCTCTCATCAAATATTACTTATCAGTGAAACGGTCCACCCAAGGGTGCCTCCGTAAACATGCTTTATCAGATCCAACAATATAATTAAATTCGGAATACCAATATCAAAATGATGTCCTTACTATGATTTCAATGTACGATGTACAATCTTATCTTGAATAGAAGAAAAGAATTCATGAGGGATGTCTGGGCATTAGATCATCCGCGTCCTCAGTAATTTGTTAAATATTTATGAGCTCAACTGAAGAGTGCAAGTACGAAAGAAACAATCAAATATCAATATTCGTTAAGTAATATTCGTCAATTAATTAAGGAAATATTTGTTGAACATTCCTTGGATAATTGAAAGAAAGTGTAAATAGGCCTGAGCCGAACAAGATCATCATAAATTTTTGAATAGAATGTTCATGGATCAAATAAAATTACTTCGGATAAGTCCTGCTCTAGGGAAAGTATATCACTGGTTGTTATTCCACAAGTTGAAGTAGAAAGCTAGAAGGGTTACCTGATATAAACTAATCGAGGTAACAGGGTTAATGAACAGTTTAAAATGAAGTAGTGCACCTGCCGGTAGTTACCAAAATAAGTTAATGATCATTTGTGCATCTCATTATCACCATTATGAGGGTAACTCCATCTCTTCGTCTTCGTAATACAAGACACCAGCTAGTGCGTCTCTTAATCATCATCTTAAAGTCATTTATCGAGTTGGGGTTTCATAAATATATCTGTCATTTCCGTGCTTTATCTTGAAGACCAAGCTTCACATCATTCCGGGGACACCTGCTAAGTCCATGGGGTCCTACTTCATGCCTTCCGACATGAATCACAAGTGGCCAGTTCCCCCTAGGAACAGATCAAAGAGATCTCTCAGGGATCTCAGTGCAGTCCATAGGTTCAGTGGCGGGTGTGTGTATGTGAACATATACCAAAAATATTGAGGTCTACAATACATATATACATAGTGCCTGATAACATCTCTATCAAAGGATCCCACTCTAGACCCACTGGTCTTTTCTTTTGGTAGACTCTGAGATCACTGTATCGCTCGTTGCAACCATATTCAACTTCTCTTGAGTCCCTTTGTTAATTCTACTTGTTTGTTCTCTAAGTTAAACTACCATGCTCTAGCGTCCGAATCATGCATGGAATTATCTAGCACGCTCGTCTTATGATAACATTCTCGTATAACACATGTAAAATTCACCATCAAGGGTAATGAAATCCACAACGACATAGTGACCAACTTTCAGGTAAACCCGTTACTTATCGAAAATCGGATCTTATAACCAAAGTAAAAGACTTTCATTATTCCAAGTACTAAGTACCCTTAATTATGTAGGGAAGTCTAAACTTCTTGATTCTTAAAATGCCGCCTCCTAAACTGTGGAGGACTATGGGCCACAAAATTTATGCCAGCCTGGTCATCCGATCATATTGGCAATATCGCCTCTACCTCAGCTGCTCTTGAGATTTCACTCTGCTTCCTATATCATTACCTATGATAGGTCATGTACGACTCTCAAACCTCTATTCATCATTCTGAAGGTCTCTAAGGATTCTATCGACTTTAGTATAATACCTCCAGTAAACACTCCGGTCCATTCTACTCACCGGTACCTCTTCCGGTAGTCCAATAATAAGTTTACTACGATCTCGTGTGTCATTCTCCTACTTAGACTTAACTCTCAACACTCTCGTTTCTGAGTACTGTAACCTATCGCTCTGATACCATTTCTGTGACGCCCCCAAATCCGAGGTCAAAGATTCAAGTCGTCACATCACCATCCAACCATATCATACCTGTATTAACTTTACAACTCAACAATACATCCATCCAGACCTCAATCTTACGCACAAACAAGTTAGAGCCTCAGAAACGATAATCAAAAGTAACACTAAATATTACAATTCATCTGTACAATCCAGAATCTTACGCACTTTCACTTATACAACTACACTTGAAGACAAGTCTTACTATTACTGTTGAAAACCTATCAGACTTACTCTGTAGTATTTATCAAGAACTAAATCATCTCCGGGGTAAATCTTCTACTCCTCTTCTGCTGGTGCGGAGTTAATCGGCCAAATTTTTCTCTTTCTGAAAAGTTTTTATAAAGCAAGAATGAGCTACATAATGCTCAGCAAGTTCACCATTTTGAAAAATAATAATGTGGTTTATTTCGAAAACATTCCCAACTGTATGAGTATATATCTCAGATTTCAAAACATAGTTGGACAATATATATGTCCGAGTTTGAATAAAACATCTATACTCACTAAGGAGCTTTAAGAATAACATATGAACCCTTTATAAGGTTCCCATTTCAATATATCTCAAGTTTGAAAATATATACATATGAGTATATCATTTTCGGCAAAACACTCTACGGTTAACATACTGTACAGGGAATACATCATTGCAAACCTCTTTCCTTCCATTAGCTTAGAAGGTTTCTCATTCAAAAACATTTCATTCTTTGAAATAATTGCAAGAGTGCACTAACACGTGCCAATCTTTATAGAAAATCTTGCAGTTCTAGATACTGCACGATGTCAATATTTTTCTTATAAAAAACTACACTATCGGCAACTTGGCACTTAGGCCCAAGAAGCAGTGTCTGAGTATTTTTCCAAAGTGGAGGATGGGACTTGAAGAAAACATAAAACCTGACAGGGATTGACGATGATCACTCGCCACATCCAAGTCCAATAATCCGCGGGTCTTCTCTACCGGTAGAAGGATAGAAACTACATCCGTAACTATCCTCGGGTTAAAACTACATCCGTAATCACCCTCGATGAAAACTACATCCGTAATCATCCTTCGGCAACACCTGGGCCGGAATAATAATTGATGGACCGCCTGGATCACGGCCGCTTACACATCCCGGGAATCGTTCGTCAACGATTCCCACACCTGCCAGAGTCCCCTTTTTTTTTATTTCTTGTCAAAAATCATTTTGATAGAAAATTCGAGTAGTTGAAGTTCGACCTCAGTCGACCGATAATTCTTGAAAAGTGTACAAGAAGCAAAACCTGACCGGGGGTTTTCGAAAATGTTTTGGGTTCGAAAGAGTTCGAGTTTGAAAACGATGAAGGTATCTTGGATTAGTTTTGTCTTTAAAATAATGAACAATAATTAATAAATGATATTTTGAGATTTAATATAAACAATTAATAAAATAATTATTTAATTAAAATAAGCTTTTAATCCAAGATAGATATTTTTGAGTATTTATAATAATGTAAAAATAATAAATACTTAAGTATACGATACTTCCCGAATGACCCTTCGGGTTTTCGCAATTTAATCACGATACAATAATATACCGCTCCCCGGTCAATAGCATATTTGGACCGCTACGACCTCTATTGCTAGAGTCGTTGTCCGAAGAAAACATTCCATTCTAAGTTCAAGGGGGTACAAACATATATGTGCATATATCTCAAACTTCATCATAACCTCAATAAGCATAAGCATATAATACGATTGAAAGCCACAAACACAATAGTGAAAATCCTTATATATAAGTTTTGAAAAGTAAACTTGCCTTGGTTAGGGTGGGGTGGTCGAGCTTGCGACGAGGAACGAAGATCTATACATAATCAATATTCGTACGTTAGTACCTTAACAACACTACTTAATCGTAAGGTTTTAAAGGATGTAAGACCAACTTAAAGACTCCAATTTATGACAACTAACCCTCCTATATGACCATGTCATCACTTTATCACATTCGTTACCCATTCGACTCGAATCCATCCCTCAAACTTGAAACACAAGTGAGTACTCTTAAAACTACGTTAAACTAAGCTCCTAGGTGATTTTTCACTCGCGCGCACTTCGCTTTAACATTTTTATAAAATTAAAAAATACAAATTTTATTCCAATTCTTTTTGGACAGCCTTCACAACTGTATAATCTAACTACCCTCAAATTTTCATAACACTAGCATAATTTTAAGGGGTCCTAACTCAGTTCACAAGTGGACAACACAGTGCAGTCTGAATTCCAGAACCACGCTGCACTAATTCGGCCATAACTCAAGATCTACACATCTCCTGGGTATGAACCTTATATTTCTAGAAACTACATTCAATTATCTTTCCAACCGTGGTCAGTGGGTCTCAAGGGGGCAAAACTCAAGGTCCGAATTTGTCTCACAAGACAGAGCAGTTTACAAAAGTTCCAAACAACACCTTTACAACTACATCACTTTCAAATCTCATTGTACACTCAAGAACATGGCTTACAACATGGATACAAGCATAATATCTCAAGATCTAACCATCAAAAGTCCAAAACCTCCAAGATTTACACTAATACTTTCAAACCTTAAAAGATCCATCAAATCTTGACACAAACTAAAAGTGAGAGGATGTTATACCTTTCTTGAGCCTAGGGAAGCCTTGTACGAGCCTGGGTAGCCTTAAGAACACCTTAGCTAGCTTAGATGAACCTTAGACTTCAAGATCTAAAACAAAAGTTATGGTTAGTCATTATACATCTCCAACTTCCACCATTTTTCTCACCATGCTACACTTTGAATAAAATTATGAAACTTAGTACATACCTTCACAACACCTAGGGGAAGCTTGGGTTTTAATCTTGCAAACTATAGAGGAGTAGAAGTAGAGAAAATGATTTTTCTTCCTCTCTTATTTTTCTGCTCAGATTAGAGCAGTTTGGTAAGGGGGAAAAGAGCTTTTCTTTTGTTTTTGTTTGGTCAAATAATTGTGTGGTGTATGGATATATTGGTAGTGTATTAGATGATAAGTAATCACATGTCTCCACCCTACTAGCTAGCCCTAAGTTAGGCCATGTCTCCCTTGTACTTAAAGCATGGCTAGATGTACTACTAACCCATGCTACTTAGTTTGCTTTTTGTACTTCGAGTTAGCATTTCTAACTTAATGGTTTGCATGGCATCTTGCATGGAATATCCTTCCTTGTATTATTATTTCTCCACCAATGGTTGTCACTTAATCTTTAATTCATCCTATCGTATCTTAATTAACTCCTCGTAACAATATTTTGTCGCGTAGAGATTTCCCTTGTATTCCTTAAGTACTTAATTGTGTAAATTCCTTAAATATCCATAACTCCTTGTCATAGTCTCTTAAAATCTCCTAATACTCTAATAACTCTCAAATCCCAAGTTTTTATGAATCTTAATAGCAGTAGGCCTCTTGCCTTCAACAATCTTCCCTTTTTCTTACACAGTGAATATAACAACATAAATTTTCAGATAATCAATTCCATTACATAACATAGGTGACTCAAAAGCTCCCTAATTCACAATGTCATAAGCTTTCACATATTTAAAATATTACAAAAATTAGGGTTCTTACACCTGGTATAAAGGGAGCTTACTCAAGATTATATTAAGCTGAAAATATTTTATGTCCTGTTTCCTACGCCGAGTTAGCTCATGTAGGCTTGGATATAAAATGTTAAAGCGAGGTATTGTTACTAGAATGGTTTAACATTGAACCTCTGATCATAGAGTAAAACTAGGTTCCTCTCACACTACATGATTTCAAGGAACCGGGGGGTACTTGTTGTGCCCAAATTCATCATGGGCTGAATTTAGGCCCATTATGCCCTAGGGTTCAATCCATATGAGTTAGAGGATAAATCCAGTACGAGTTATGAAGATCAGATAGAAGAAATGACTAAGGAAGTATGAGTATCAGGAGGTTCCCAATGGTCAGGAAGCTGAGCTGGACATTAGAATATCAGGTTCCTCCCAGAAGAAGAGTTCGAGTTAGCATAGCAACAGCCATAGAGATGAAAAGAGTATATGAAGAGCTATCCAGTCTAACCAGTTTGTTATTTATGCAGGTACTGATGCCTAAAGGGAGGTCCCTAAGTGATATGTCCCGAAATAAGGAGGTTCCTGAGAAACAGGCTCCTGAGATATAGGTTCCTGAGCACCAGGTTCCTACGAATTGCCAACAGAAGGTTCTAGAAGCCATCTAGAACAGATAAACGAATTGGTATTTGAGTATAATTCTAGGGCGCAGATGATCCTAGAATATCTCTGACCAATGAGAGAATTATAGTAGGGTACGAACTCGCGTTCTACTCTACTTAGCCAACTAGTTCGTGGAAGGCTCTAAAGGAAACTGAGTCCTACACGAACTAGGTAATCGAATACAGCTATTTCCAGCAGAGATAGAGTCGCATTAGAACTACGTGAGCTTGATCCCTATATAAACAAGGGTACGTAGGCACCTCAAGGGTAAGACACATTCAGTTCTCTAATTCTCTCTAAAGGAACTTGAGATTATTGGAGACACCCTCGAGCACAGCTCAACCTCCACAATCACAACCCAAACCTTTCACAGAACAGTTGATCGTTAGCCTATACAACTACCCGTAAACCTCTCAAAAGTTGTTACAAAATGCACTCATCAACACAATGTTTAGTCTTAGGTTGTAGACTCTGTAGGATTTTCCAGTTGAGTATCCAACAAAGATAGCTTCATCTGCCTTTGAATCAAATTTTCCAAGATACTCACCATGATTTTTCAGTACAAAGCATTTGCATCCAAAGACATGCAGAAAGTTGATTGTTGGTTTCTTGCCTTTGAAAAGTTGATAAGGTGTCATGCCTTTTGCTTGATTGACCAAAGAAATATTCTGAGTGTAGCATGCAGTGTTTATAGCTTCTGCCCAGAAGTATGTTGGTAGCTTAGACTCTTCAAGCATTGTTCTTGCAGCTTCAATTAGAGTTCTGTTCTTTCTTTCCACTACACCATTTTGTTGAGGAGTTCTTGGTGCAGAGAATTCTTGGATAATTCCTTCTTCTTCACAAAACTCTCTTATTACAGAATTCTTGAACTCAGTTCCATTGTCACTTCTGATTCTCCTTACTTTGAGTAAAGGATTGTTGTTGACTATCTTGATGTGATTTATAATGACTTCATATGCCTCATCCTTAGAGTGCAGAAAGAATGTCCAAGAGAATTTTGAGAAATCATCAATAATCACAAGACAGTATTTCTTCGTTGAGATTGACAACACATTGACTGGTCCAAAGAGATCCATGTGAAGTAGTTGCAAGGGTTGATCACTTGATGACATTGAATTTGATTTGAAAGAGGCCTTCTTCTACTTCCCTTTCTGGCATGCATCACGCAATCCATCCTTGGAGTAATCCAATTTTGGAATACCTCTAACCAAATCCTTCTTTACCAACTCATTCATTGCTTTAAAACTCAAGTGTGACAAGTCTTTTATGCCAAAGCCAACCTTCATCTACACTTGCCTTACTGAGAAGACATGTAGTCATGTTTGCATTTGTTGAATTGAAGTCAGCAATGTACACATTTCCTCTTCTATCTCCTGTCAACACTACCTTGTCATTTTTCTTGAAAATGACACAAGCTTCAGATGTGAACCAGACATTCTAGCCTTTATCACATAGTTGGCTGACACTTAGCAAGTTATGCTTAAGTCCATCAACCAGTGCTACTTTTTTAATGACAACATTCCCTTGTGAAATCAAGCCATATCCTCTAGTATATCCTTTGCTGTTGTCTCCAAAGGTAATGCTAGGGCCAGCTCTCTCCTCAAACTTAGTGAGCAGGGTAGAATCTCCAGTCATGTGCCTAGAACAACCACTATCCAGGTACCAAAGATTCTTTCTGTGTCCCTGCACACATCAAAATCAAATCAAGTTGATTTTGGTACCCAAGTTTTCTTGGGTCCTGCCTTGTTAGCCTTTTTCTTATTTTTCAAGCCCTTACTACCCAGGGGTTCTGATTGAGTTAAATCAACCTTAACTCTTGGTGTAGATTTCTAAAAAATAGGTTGTTTCACTTGCTCACATGCATTAAAACTAGATGTATAATTTGGCATAGTCTGTGAAAACATGTTATTCATCATCCATCGCAACTGAGGCATATTAAAAGCATTGTAATATGGATTATACATGAATGGCATGTTAGCATAATGACTAGATGCATGAGTAGGCTGGACAAACATGTTTGGCATAACATTCATAACAGGCATAGGTACTGACTTAGGCATACTAGGCACAGAAGCATTCTTAACAGATTTATAGTTGACAAATAAATGATTAACACATACCACAGTTCACATATTCCTTTCGAGGAGCATATTTATCAGGTGTGTAATTACCATGTTTGTTAATTCCTACCTTGCCATTTCTATTCTTCTTATTAGCCTTAGCCTTAGGTTCAGTCTTTTCTAACTTATCCTTCAATTTCTTGATTGACAAGTTGCCTATGTTTCCTTGTTCAACTGACTTGTTTTTGCTACACTCTCCATTAACAAAGTTCTTATTGACAGGCCCGTACTTTTTATTCAATTTAGTTAAAGTTGCTTTGCTAACAGGCTTAAGTCTCAAAGAACATTCTTTTTCGACTAAATCACTGTCAGAAGAAACTTCCCTATCAACATCTAACTTAACTTCTGCTAATTTGTGAAAAGAATCAACTCCTTGTATACTATAAATTTCTTCAGCTTTATCCTTTGATCCCTTCCACTTAGCAATTAAGTCTTGTTCCTCTTTTAACTGTTTTATTAAACACGCTTCTCCTTTCAGAGCCTCAAGTAACTCATTCTTAGCATCCTGGCAATCTCTTTTCATTGTTTCAAAATCAATTAGTTGAGTTTCTAACAGAGTATTCCTATCACCTATCTTAGTATTAAGATCTTTAATCTTTTTGTTCTCCTTGTTAAGCGATTTTAATGTGATATGCATGTTATACAATTCATTAGACATTTCATTAACAACATTATCACATTCATCTTTGGAAAGTTTAGTTAGGTTTGTAGAGTATACCTGGTTGCTTGCTGAACTAGCCTCTTCATCAGTTTCGTTTGCCATGAGTGCAAGATTGACAAACTCCTCTTCTGCATCTGAGTCTCCTCCAGCTGCCCAATCATTATCTCTAGATACAAATGCTCTTTCCTTTTGCTTGAGAAGATCAAAGTATTTCTTTTTGTAATCAACAGTCTCGAACTGTTTCTTCTCTTTCTCAGCTTTGGATTTTCTGCATTCATTGGCAAAGTGACCAGCAATTCCACAGTTATAGCATTTAATCTTTGATCTTTTAACCACATCCTTGTTTAGTTGATAGCTTTTCTTGAATTGCCCGGCTCCTGCTGGATTCTTCTTGAATCTTAGCTTCAAAAATCTCTTTGACAGAAATGCCTAATACACATCTAGATCTTCAGCTTCATCCTCACTTAATGCATCAGGTTCTTCAATAATCTTGCTTTTACCTTTGCTAGTTGCAGCTCCACCTTCATAAGTTCTTTGACTTGGTGTGGCTTCCACACTCTTCATTCTTCCACCACCTTGGATTGTTGGAATATTGGCCACCAACGCAACAGATCCACCTTTCTTTTGGATTTTCTCCACTTCCTCATCTTGCTGCATTTCAAGCTCATAGGTCTTCAGGATGCCATACAGTCTCTCAAGTGTAAAATCTTTGTAGTCCTGAGAGTTCCTCAACGAGACTGTCACTGACTTCCATTCCTTAGGAAGAGATCTCAGAAACTTTAGGTTGGAGTCCTTGGTTTCATATTTTCTCCCATACAACTTTAGACCATTCGGTAACTTTTGAAATCTACTGAATATGTCTGTTAGATTTTCACCAGAGGAGTAGTGAAATTGCTCATATTGTTGTATTAGGAGCTGCATTTTATTTTCTCTAACTTGCTCAGTTCCTTCACAGATTGTTTGAATAGTGTCCCACACTTGCTTGGCAGTGGTACAGTTTATAACACAATCAAACATATCTTGGTCGATGCCATTGAATAGGATGTTCATAGCTTTCTTATCTTTGTGAATCTCCTCCAAGTCTTCATCTATGTACTCAGCTTGATTCTTTGGAATAGGCCTTCCAATAGCTACAGTGCCAGCATCTTGACCAATCCCAGTGTTGGCCTTCATTGGAACATGAGGTCCTTTCTCTATGCAATATACATAGCCTTCATCGATGGCTGAGAGATGAAGGTGCATTTTTACTTTCCAGTGAAAGTAATTATCTTTGTCAATCATTGGAATCTTTACACCTGTATCCTTCCCATGGTTTTGATCTTCAGACTTCTTGTATGTTAGAAGCTTGCTTTGATACCAATTGTTAGGTCCTGAAGTATCGTAGAAGGGGGGTTGAATACGATACTACCAAAAAAATATAATTCCGAGAATATATATTTATTGATAATAAACTCGAAGGGGTGTTACAACTTCTAATCCAATGGATTAGCTTCAAAACCTGAACATTCCTGTTGTGCCCAAAATTTGTAATGGATTTAATTTTAGGCCCATGGATATTGAGAGGCCCAATTAAGGTGGTTTGGGTAATAGCTGTTGAGGTTCAGTTTTGGAGGTAGCTGTGGAGGTGCTGTTTTTAGGGAAGCTGTGCAGGTGCTGTTTTTAGGGAAGCTGTGCAGGTGCTGTTTTGAGAGAAGCTGTGCAGGTGCTGCTTACAGCTCCACCTCTGACTAACAGAAGTAAAGTTGGATAAGGACTCTTGTTCCTAAACTTTAGAAGCACGGGAATGGACTCAAAAGATGTACTTTGAGATGGATTCTACTACATCAAATGGGATATACACGTTATACACATCATATATGTATATATATATGGATAATTACGTGAAAATACATGGATAAATGGACTTCTAGTGGTATACTAGAAGTAGTACTCTTATTTCTACACAAACACTTCAAGATCAGCATTGGAGGAAGGATAAAATACATCAAAAACGTGGCTTATTGCTCAAGAAAGGAGTCCATGACCTAAAGAACTACATCGGGCTTGATTCCTATAAATGGGATATGTAGGCAGTTGGCAAGGGGGTTCGAAATTTTACTTCTCTCTACACAAGGCACGTGTAACCTTAGTGATACTTACCTGGACACATCTTGGCCGGAATTTAATGCCATATTGTCCGGTGACCTTGCCAATTCAGCCCCAAAACACCACAAATCTCCACCCGCTCCGACAGCTGGAGCTATAGTGCGAAGCTGAAGCTGCGGACGTGCGAACCTGCTTCAACGTCCGATATCCAAGGACAAATTCGGTTATTCCAGCGATATTCTCTCGGGGTGTTGTTGCGGAATTTTCTCACAACATTTTTGGCGCTAGAAGGAGGGGAATCTCCGATCTTTTGAGAGGAACAATGTCTAAGAGCTCCAGCGATGATCCCGAAAACAAATTCTTGAGCAAGGATTTCACGAATTGAATTCCACGTATGGTCAGGAGAATCATTACTCTAAAAAAATCCGAAAAATTGAAGAAACGGAGGAGAAGTCATGGCTTATTGGAGAAAAGGCAAAGAATAAGGGAGGTAATCACCTTTATACTAGTCATTTGATGGTGAAAATGCATAAAGGATGATATATGACTCAAAGATGCACATATTTTTGGCTTGATGGAAGAGACATGAAAAGAATGGCCGGAAAATGAAGTTTTCGGGTGTTAATTTTCGTCGAAAATATCCAGAAATGGGGTTCCATTATGAGAGCTTCTATGACCCGGGAGCTTCTCATGTCAGGGGTGCTGATATGTTTAACTAGACAGGTGAAGCTAAACATCCACCTACTAATGGAGGTACGACCATCTAGAGAGGTTTGGTCGAGAGTTTCTAATGGCAAAGACAGGAGAGACCTAAATCTCGTGGTTGCACCTATGAAAGAAGGTTTCCGTAAGGTACCCCCAAATACTTCATCTTGGCATATGATAAGGAGATTCTTATGGTCAGAAAATGGTGAATCTCAATTTAGACGTTCAATCGGTTGGAGGTTCAATCTCAATGTATATGAGATAACACCCCGAGTTATCTAAAAATTCGGGAATTTGTATACGGTCCCCAGCTAGAGCTGAAGATGGAAGCTCTGAACACAAAGCCTGCCCAGGAAAGGTCTGCTCAGAAGGAAAGAAGGAAGAAAGCCTATAAAGCTGGCTACAACATTGCCATCAACGACTATATCAAATCCACTCACCTCAGGTTCCCTGACCTAGACTGGTCCCAGCTTGGCGAAGATGATGTTAAAGCGGTGGAGGATATCAAGAAAAAGGAGGATGCCAAAATCAAGGTGGATGAAGTGAATCCAGCTATTAAGGAGAATAAGGTGGAGGTTCCCATGAAAGAGACAGCTGAAGCTCAGGCAAATGCCTCCAACATTGCTGCTCCCATTTCCCCTGCTCCAACAATCCAGGAACACGCCGATTGGAGGTGAACCTGCATGGGAAGGAAGGTGGAGCTAGATGCGAACCTCTTGACCAAGGAGGTACAAATGAACCATGAAACAAAGGCATGAGGAATGAGGTTCATGGAAGAGGTCCAACTACTGGAATTAACAAGAAGTCGAATAACAAGAACCTCTACAGGAAGCTCGAAGATCAAAGGAAGCAATCTGGGTCAATCATAGCAGTTCTACCACGCAACTTGAGGTTCGACAGTTGAACCTGGAGCTTCCACTACAACAAGATACTACACTTGATTGAGGTTCTCTGAAGGATCCACCTTATGCATGACGAAATTCACTACAGGAAGCTCAATGTAGAATAACGAAGGAAGCATGTTACCAGGTAGCCTTAATGGAGGAACCTCACGATGAAGGTTCCAGTTTTTCGGGGGGTAACCACCCATGGCATTGATGAAAATGGCTGCTCTAATGAAGGATAATGAGGGCAAGGCGCACCATGTGAAAGTTATGGAAAAAAAGTGCAAGGGAACCTCGCGAAGTTCTTGGTTGGTCATGTGGCAGCACCTACAGAATTAGGTGAAAGAAACTTATAGGGGTGCTCATAGCGGAAGCTTCATCAATAGTGAAAGGTTGAAGGTCAGAATATCTAGTTGAAGGCATTGAGCAAAGGTGCCAAGGTATGATCTAGGTGATGTTGAAGCTCCAACAAAATAGGCATAAGGGAAGCTAAAGGCGAATTGGTACCTCTTATAGACTGAAAGAGGAGTGGCCCATTCTAAAAAATACAGCATGAGGGACTTATGAAGCTTCTAAGGTGCTCAATTGATAGAGGAGCCAACAATAAGGTTAAAAGAGGAAGCTCCTGGAAAGGAACCATCTTAGCTCGTGAAAGCTTCAAGCAATATAATTATATGATGATCATCATGGTGAAGAATCCCGAGGAGGTTCTCAACTGTAAGCCTTTTAGGCATGATAAGTTGGAAGGTGCCTCACAAAGAGGTTCTGCTGCTATAAGCTTCTCGAATATTGGAAGCTGGAATTTGGGAATACCTCATGGAAGGAATTGCAGAAGGAGTAGATGATAATAATCTCAATCAGATTCTGGAAAAGATGCTACTGGACAAAGAAGGAGATACGAACGACCTCTTGGTTATTAAAGGAAGTGGTGCGAGGTTCACATATGGAGCTACCTACCAATCGGCGGATGCAGAATGGAAACCTATGTTAAAGGCATGTAAGCAAGAACCTCTCAAGGGAAAAATCACCGGAAGCTATGAAAGCTCGAGAAATAGTGGAGCTACATCTTTGCATGCTAAGGTAGTGGAAGGAAATCAGGTGTGACTGAAGACACCATCTCAAAATTGGCAGATGTCGGTAATCTTAATGAAATCTGAAGGATCGAAAGGCAACCTGGGTCGCACATGAGCGAAATATTCATCTCAGTTTTGAAGGTGAACCTTATAAGGAGATTGTTATCTATCAAGAGGTAGCTCTCCCCAAGGCACTATCATTGGCAGCTTTCTTGTTAAGAGGATGGAGGTTGATTGGTTTTAGCTGCAGGAGCAGCTTCTTCGAATTTCACCTGCTAGTTGCAGGTTGATTGGTTTCAGCTGCAGGAGCAGCTTCCTAGGTATTAACCTGCTGGTTGCAGGTTGATTGGATTCAGCTGCAGGAGCAGCTTCTTTGGATTTCACCTGCTGGTTGGAGGTTTATTGGTTTCAGCTGCAGGAGCAGCTTCTTCGCATTTCACCTGCTGGTTGCAGGTTGATGGGTTTCAGCTACAGGAGCAGTTTCTTCGAATTTCACCTGCTGGTTGCAGGTTGATTGGTTTCAACTGCTGGAGCAGCATCTTCGGATTTTACCTATTGGTTGCAGGTTGATTGGTTTTAGCTGTGAGTAGCAGCTTCTTTGGTATTCATCTATTGGTTGCAGGTTGATTTAATTCAGCTACTAGTTGTAGCTGTATTGGTGTTCATCTACGGGTTCAGCTTCATTGGCTTCACATGCTGGCTATAGGTTCATTCTTTTCACCAGCTGCTGCAGGTATGAGTTTCAGGTTCATTCGCACTCACCTGTGAGTTGTAACTTCATTGGTATTCGCGTATAAACAACAATGGATTTCATGGAGGGGCTTGAATCCGGATTATGGATTTCATTGGATGATTAGGCTCATGACATGCTGAAATATCTTAGGGTTCACATTCTTGTGGAGCTTCCTAATATTTGCTAGCTCGCGATATTCAAGCGTGGCTGGGACGGATTTGGATATTGGAATTGTGGAGAAACCTCCCCGGTGGACACCTTTGGGTAGGGATTTGGTAGACCTCTTTCAGGCTTAGGAGAGATAACATGATTTCAAAGGTACGACTATCACGCTTAGGTTCATGTTTTGATCTATTTAGTCATCAGTAAAATGTGTGCTATTTTGTTTACACGATTTATGTGGATTAAATGTTTACATGCTTATGTGCTCTTCATTTATATGATACATGAAACATGTTTTGTCGGTAAATTTGTGGAATATATGTGAATCTTGCATGCTTGAATGATTGAATTTAGCTCTTCATCATTGTTAGTCATATGTTAAAAAAAACTAGGGGGGTAGTGGATGTATGGACATGCTAGGTAGAAACCTTTTAGATAGGACCTCTTAGGTATGAACCTCCCCGGTGTTAATGGATTGAAAGCATATGGATTATATGCTAATGGACTGGAAACATATAGATTATATGCTTATGGATTACACGGATTATATGAAGCTTGATTGGATTGGAACATGTATGGATTATACATGAGTGGAATGGATAACATGTGGATTACATGTGAATAGAATTGGAACTAGACCTATGAGGTCCTTCGGTATTGGAGGTTCGCTCGCTTGAACCTCGAAAAGGCGTAATGCCGTGAGGCTTTTGTGTAATCAAGTTGGTGCTAGCTCGCGAAGCTCCTAAGAGAATAGGTTCGCGGGGTGCCATAATGGATTCTGGATCGCGAAGCTCCTATGAAAATAGGTTCGCGGGGTGTCTTAATGGATTATGGCTCGCGAAGCTCCTATGAAAATAGGTTCGCGGGGTGCCTTAACGGATCTTGGAGGTGCAGAGTTCCTATGGATATAGGTCCGCAGATTGTGATTAATGGATAAACCTATAAGGTCATCCTATATTGGAAGCTATAATAGAACTGTGCCATCAGGTTCATGTGGATCCTAGGGATACTAGGCACATGGAGAGCCAGGCGAAAGGATGGAATATGTGGGAGCCGGAACACAGGCCACATGTATATTTTGATTTAGACAGGTGTACATATGTTTTGACATGCATTAAGATTTATGTAAGCTCCAACTGGATAGCCGAGTGGATTATCATGAGAGGTTCCAATATAGGGGGACCTCAAATGGATGGCATATGGATTGGTATATGGATTGGCATATGGATTGGAATATGGATTGGCATATGGATGGGAATATGGATTGGAATATGGAATGGTAACGGATTAAAATATGGATTGGAATAAGGATTGATATTTGAATTTTACTATGAGCTCATCAAACCTTTAGTAAGGAAGGGAAGCTCTTTCCATATTAAAGATATAGTTTTTCTTTTGGAAAAACCTTATGGCAATGGAGTGATATTTAAAGGCATGTGGAGCTTCGATATGAGTTACAACTACATAAATTTAAAAGTTGATGGATAAGTTTTGGAGTGAGGTTTGCCTGCAACTGCTTATGGTTTGTTGAGGTTCAGGTACAGCTGCTGGTTTTTTGACCATCTGCTTCACATCTAGCAAATATATTTGGAATTCAAGCTGAAGAAAGTTTTGCATATTGTATGGAAAGGAAGTTCGATGGCTCATAAGGAAGGGTTATAGGAAAGCTGGAACGCATGTTGGGTGAAGGCTATTGTTTTTGCGGATGTACGAATGTTTGGATTTATAAAATCGGATATGAGCTTTGGCTGGATAGAAGGACATAACTTTCTTATGAGGTTCGAATTACGGGGAACCTCAAAGTGCTGGGTTTATGGAAATATGGAGCAGAAGTAGGTTTGAATGGGAATCATGATCCTAAACGTTGTTGGAAAGGAATAATGTGCAGGAATACTTCAAAATAGAATAAACATGGATTGGTATGTTTTATCTCTTGGATTGAAGATGGGAACCTCTAGTTGAGCTACAAGATTTATGCCCACATAAGGCAGTTGGAATAAATACAACGGAGGACTCAATAACGGCTAAAACTTATGGCGGACTCAGTTATAGCTCCCTTAACAGTTGTAGCTGATGCAGCCGGACATCCTGGAATGAATCCACATCTCAGGAGCTTATCTCAGGTTAATCTCAGCTGATAACGCTAAGGCCCTCTTTGCTCATTCGAGGAGGTGGCCTTTCAGGGGTGTCCTTGCTGGAATCTCTATAAGGGCCAACAACTTCTAAACTTCTCAACAAGTTTAAGATTCATGTTGGAGAAGGTTTTACATGTCATATCGAAAGGAAATCCAATGGCTTGGGGGGTACATCAGATTTTCGTGGAAGAGCTGGCAGATTGGAATGGAGGTTCTCATCATAAGCTTGTAGAGAGGGAGCTTTTACCATGTAGGTTCGACGGCCGAACCTGATCTGAAGTGGAACCATAAGAAAAAAGATAAGTTCTACTCTCATGTTTTTATATATTCATTATCATGCATGCTTTATGTACATGGATGGAAATTTTTCATAGCCTTAAGCTAGAAACATCATTCGAACCTCATCTTTTCAAATGGATCATTATCTTTAGCATTGCATTAGCTTATGATTATCAAAATGCGCATTTCATATGATTTCAAGAAAACAAGTTGGCATGGATTTATAAAGAAAAAGGCCATCATTTCATATACATTTACTTTCACAATGCATGAATTTCAAAGATGTTTTCAAACTTGCTACCTAAAGCTGTTAAGTAGGTACCTAGGCACGCTATATGCCCTATAATTTAACCACTTTGAAAGACATAGAAGCAATCGAGGAGGTCTCTATAGCTTCCTTTGGTCCCTCTTGTGGTACGTATACGGAATCACTTATAACTTACAACGCTCGGAGGATCCCACGGTTTATGGGAAAGGTCTGGAAAGTCCCACGATTTATGGGAATTGTAAGAGAAGTCCTCAAAATACTTAACAAAATCTTTGGAGGTCCATTGTGACATGCTCGTGCAAATTTCTTAAAATTATGGCATTATGTCTTGAAGAGTGTGTTCGCCAAGGTTCTGCTTAATTGTAGAGGCAGCAACGGATATATATACAAAATCATTTGCACTTGCATATTCATACTTGCATGAATGTTTTCTATGTGTATGAGCTGTATGCATTATATAAGTGAGCTATTTAGCTCCAACTACTAATCATCATTTTTAGTTATTGTCGTAGCTCAGGTTTTGGAAGTTTAATGTATCTTTGCAACAGCAGGAGCTCTATATGGAAGCTCCATGGCATGGCTCACGAGGAATTCTTACACGAAGGTTATCTTAACAGGAGAAAGGAGCATCTCGAGGAATCAGATTATGGTTTTAAAAGAAAAATGCCGAAAGCTAGTAGGTTCATGTACGAAGCTGAGGAAGTTAATAACTGGAGCTGGAGTGTCGTACGTGATCTAAGGTATAAGGAAGGGTTTCATTTAAGGATTCAGATTGAGGTACCTATGCGGAAGCATTGTGCTTCCTGTTTCTTACGCCGAGTTAGCTCATGTAAGCTTGGAAGTGCGGTGCTGAAGCTATGTATCTATCTGAGAAGGTAAGGAAGGATTGGACCTCTTCTTTTGTATAGGTTCCTTTCGCATTTCATGACATCAAGGAACCGGGGGGGGTAGTTGTTGTGCCCAAAATTTGTAATGGATTTAATTTTAGGCCCATGGATATTGAGAGGCCCAATTAAGGTGGTTTGGGTAATAGCTGTTGGGGTTCAGTTTTGGAGGTAGTTGTGGAGGTGATGTTTTTAGGGAAGCTGTGCAGGTGTTGTTTTTAGGGAAGCTGTGCAGGTGTTGCTTACAGCTCCACCTCTGACTAACAGAAGTAAAGTTGGACAAGGACTCTTGTTCCTAAACTTTAGAAGCACGGGAATGGACTCAAAAGATGTACTTTGAGATGGATTCTACTACATCAAATGGGATATGCACGTTATACACATCATATATGTATATATATATGTGGATAATTACATGAAAATACATTGATAAATGGACTTCTAGTGGTATACTAGAAGTAGGACTCTTATTTCTACATAAACACTTCAAGATCAGCATTGGAGGAAGGATAAAATACATAAAAAATGTGGCTTATTGCTCAAGAAAGGAGTCCATGACCTAAAGAACTACATCGGGGCTTGATTCCTATAAATAGGATATGTAGGCAGTTGGCAAGGGGGTTCGGAATTTCACTTCTCTCTACACAAGGCACGTGTAACCTTAGTGATACTTACCCGAACACATCTTGGCCGGAATTTAATGCCATATTGTCCGGTGACCTTGCCGATTTAGCCCCAAAACACCACAAATCTCTACCCGCTCCGGCAGTTGGAGCTGTAGTGCGAAGCTGAAGTCGCGGACGTGCGAACCTGCTTCAACGTCCGATATCCAAGGACAAATTCGGTTATTCCAGCGATATTCTTTTGAGGTGTTGTTTCGGAATTATCTCACAACTCCTAAGGGTAGTTTAGGCACGAGGACCTTCTACCCGACACTTCCTGAAAGCGGGCTAAGCCGGCTTTCCTACTAGATGGACTGTCTAGCAGCTTACACTCCTAAGGATAGTTTAGGCACGAGGACCTTCTACCCGACACTTCCTGAAAGTGGGCTAAGCCGGCTTTCCTACTAGATGGACTGTCTAGCAGCTTACACGGAGAAGATATAAGAGAGAGAAGAGAGAGTTGTGTGTTGAGGTGTGTTTTGAAATGAAATACAACAGGCCTATTTATAGGTTTTAGAAAGTTATTATTTGACACTATTCCAACAACCCCCAAATAGTAACCGAGCACTATTCCAACAACCCCCAAATAGTAACCGGACATAGTACTATTCATATGAATAGTGATTTAGGATACTATTTACATGAATAGTAATTTCGGATACTATTTATTTTCCTCTTAATTTGACATCGTTAAATATTCAGCTTCCAACTAACCAGAGGATATCAATACTGCTCTAAACTCAATCATACCTCTTGAACAATTTTTTTGAGTTGGATACTTCGATTCTTTTGTGAAGTCTTGACGCCTAGTGCAACTGGTCTGGTTCACAGACGACTAACATTCACTCGTGGTCTTCATATCATGTCTTTAAGAACACTGCTAAGAATTGTGCAATCATAAAAACTTTATCACTGGAATCTTTTGGCCCTTCAACTGAATCTTCTGTACATCTTATTTTGTCACTGAGGCTTGATCTTGTTAATGAACTTCTTTCAGCGACTTGATCCTTGTTGATGCTTGTTCTTCAAATTTCACGATCCCTGTATAGAGTTAATATTATTTATCTTTTATCCTAGTTGAGTTATATATGTCTCTATTACATATTACATTACATTGTGCTTTACATAATTCTATTGATAGTCTAACCTACACTTTAACCACTGTAATAAATAAAGAACTTCCACTGGATTTTTGTTGACGTTCGATGCACGGTCTGATTCACGAACGACTAACTCCAATCTTTGTTCTTCATTCTGACTCTAAGTTGTGGTTCTTTTTCTTCTCTCTTCAACTGTTCTGTACTGTTTATGTTACTGTCGAAATCTCTGTCACTATAAATGAATCCACTTCTTGTCAAATACTGCACTGAGGCTTGATCAGATGTCTGAGCTTCTTTCAATGTAAAATTCTACAAGTCTGTAGATTGACTTTAATATTTTTCTTCTGACACATTAAATCTGAGATCTGACAGTTCATACTTATTATCTACTGATACATACTAATTTAAATAGAGTTGGATCCTCGAACTACAAATAGGTTGTGTCATATGCCTTTCATACATGAAATAAATAAATAATTTTATAAGTATTTGAAATTTATATTAAATATATTTTATAAATAAATATTGTGTATAGAATTTTTACAAAAACAAAATAGAAAATAGTTTCAAATTCAGTTTGAACAAGATTTGACCACACTTGATTCCATGTGGCTTATTAACTTAATAGTCAACTAGTAAATGTTTAATCGGAAAATTTAATATTTAAATCTGAGATCTGACAGTTCATACTTATTATCTACTGATACATACTAATTTAAGTAGAGTTGGATCCTCGAACTACAAATAGGTTGTGTCATATGCCTTTCATATACGAAATAAATAAATAATTTTATAAGTATTTGAATTTTATATTAAATATATTTTATAAATAAATATTGTGTATAGAATTTTTACAAAAACAAAATAGAAAATAGTTTCAAATTCAGTTTGAACAAGATTTGACCACACTTGATTCCATATGGCTTATTAACTTAATAGTCAACTAGTAAATGTTTAATCGGAAAATTTAATATTTAAATATTTTTAATTATTTATTTTTATTTACATTTACGAAGCATGATATGAAAAATACATAATATGAAGATAAACTAACAAAAAATTACACAAACTTTTAATGAATTATATTGATTTTAAATTCAAAAATATACAAAACACGAAAATATACGAAACGAGCAAATTTCGAATGTGTCGAAAATTGAGCGCTCACCAATTAGAAAAATCCTATAA
Source organism: Saposhnikovia divaricata (assembly GCA_036435485.1). Classification (NCBI taxonomy): domain Eukaryota; kingdom Viridiplantae; phylum Streptophyta; class Magnoliopsida; order Apiales; family Apiaceae; genus Saposhnikovia; species Saposhnikovia divaricata. Next base: position 120,096,893 of record CM071599.1, on the reverse strand, counting down.
GAAAACGGATTCTACCAAAGGTATTTTATGTAATTTATAAACGCGTGCTAATTGTTATATCTATACTATTATCTATCTATACTATTATATTAAATCCGAAACATTGAAACTTTTGGTTTTCGGTTTGGTTATCCTATTTATTTTGGTTTTCGGTTTGGTTAATTTAATTTTTAATTAATTTTAAATATAAAATAAATCAATTTTAATCCGTTATTGGCTATAGTCCTAAAGACACAATAGTATTTTATATTTACACCGTTACTAATAGAGCTAAACTTAAAACCTCCGTCATAATTATTAAAATAAATAATTAAATTACAAAAACAACTCAAAAAGCTAATTACTTATGTTAACGTAATTATATTCCGATTAAAATTCCTTCATCCACATTGAGCTTCAACTTGGACTCTTTTTTCTGCTCTAACAACTCAATTACCCATTTTTCTAAAGATTTTACTTCTAATTAAAACACTTTACCATTTAATTTAAAACTAATATTATAATAATTAATATATATCCAAAATATCACACCATATCTTTCCGTAATTATTTTTAGTAGTAATTTTTGTAATTAAAACACGTTACTTTTTAATTTAAAATTAATCTTGCGATCACTAATATGCACCCAAAAATATCTCACCATGTATTCAAATCATTATTTTTAGTAATAATTAAGAGTCGTTAGATCTAATAATAAGATATATTATATGATTAAATTAATTTACTAAAAATTCAAAGTTCGAACCCGTCAACGACATTTTTGATTTAGAATTTTACAAAATAAATTTTAAACCATGCATATCGTTATATAAATTTTTATTAAATTAAAAATAAAAAATTATTAAAAATAAGGATTATATAAAAACATAATTATAATGTTAAATAAATTTTATAACCTATCAAAAGAAATCCGTGCTTCGCAAAGTTTTGGTACCTATTTTTTGGTACATAGTGAATTTACTTATTTATCCTTCATTATAAAGAAAAATATATATGATATTTATACATTTAAAACTCCTAAAATAAATAATAACATAATATAAATTAATGGTAAGTAGTCAATTATTTTGTTTTCAAATTTACTTTTAATTGAAGATATTACCTTTTATTAACACCTAGAAACATCAATCGTATCATATCTTCCAATCATTAATATTTCCTTTCGAATTAAAACACGTTACCTTTTTAATTTAAAACTAATCTTACAATCATTAATATATACCCAAAAATATAACATCATATTTTTCAATTATTAATAAAATATATTAAAAATATATATACGTTGTTTATAATAAGGAAACATTAGCCGAAACATTAAAAAAATTGCACTTATTTTTTGGTATATGTTTTTTAGTATTTCGTGAATTTACTTCTTTAACCTTTATTATAAAGAAAAATATATAAAATATCTATACTATTAAAACACCTAAAATAAATAATAACATAATATAATTACGGTAATTAGTCGATTGTCTTTTTCACATTTACCTTTAGTTGAAGATATTACCTTCTATAAACACCTAAACACATCAATCATATCATATCTTATAATCATATCATATCTAGCAATAATTAATATATACCAAAAAATATTACATCATATCTTCTAATCATTAACAAAATATAATAAAAATTCGTATAATACGAATATATACAATATCTATACTATTAAAACACCCTAAATTAAATAATAACATAATATAATATAATTACGGTAATTAGTCTATTGTCTTTTTCACATTTACATTTACATTTATATATATATATAAATATAATTTATTAAATATTGCGGTGCGGTGCGGTTTGAACCGCGTGACTGAAATTCGAAACCGCAACCCGCATCGCACCGCGCGGTTTGTCAAAATTTTAAACCGCAACCGCACCACAAAAAATAAAAACCACGCTTCGCGGTGCGGGCGGTTTTTGCGGTTTGTGCGGTTTGATGAACACCCCTACCTTTTATAAACACCTAAAAACATCAATCATATCATGTCTTCCAATCACATCATATCTAGCAATAATTAATATATAACAAAAAATATCACATCATATCTTCTAATCATTAACAAAATATAATAAAAATCCGTATAATATGAATAATGACCATTAGATTTTTAGTAAAAAATCAAAATCGTTAAATCTAATGATTAAATATATTATATTCAAGGTTCGAATTCTATCAACGGCATATTTATTTTAAAATTTTATAATATAAGTTTTAAACCATGCATATCATTAATTAAATTTATATTAAATTATTAATATTAAAATTAAAAATAAAATATTGTAAATAATGTATAAAAATATAATTATAACATAAAATAAAATTTGTTACATATCAAAAAAAATCCGTGCATCGCACGGGTTATAAGCTAGTATTAAATTAAAATTGAAAGATTGGAAGTTTGGTTTTCGGTTTGGTTATCCTAAATATTAAAATAAATAATAATATAATATAATTAATGGTAATTATCCAATTGATTTTTTTCCTTTTACTTTTAGTTAAAAATATTACCTTTTATAAACACCTAAAAACATCAATCGTACCATATCTTTCGACCGTTAATATTTCTTTCTTATTAAAATAGGTTACCTTTTTTATTTAAAACTAATCTTACAATCATTAATATATACCCGAAAATATCACATCATATTTAACAATTATTAATAAAACATATTAAAAATTCGTATACGTTGTTTATAATAAGGAAACATTAATATAATCAGTAAACATGAGTATATTAAATTATATTAAATTAAAATTTAAGAAATTATTAAAAATAATGATGATATAAAAACATAATTGTAATATTAAAAAAATTATAACATAAGAAAGAAAACCGTGCATCGCACGGGCATTGAAAGTTTCTCGATTCGATTTTCGGCACGGTTTTCCTAATTATTAAAATAAATTATAAAATAATATAATTAATGATAATTAGCCAATTGTCTTTTTAATTAAAAGACGTTTAATTTTAATTTATGATATTATCTTTTATAAACATCTAAAATATCGAAGAAAATGACCAAAATAACACAAAAACACAACCTACCTGCCCAAAATAACGATTCGTGCGAACAGTGCCCAAAATAACCATGGAGTACGTATTGGCGTTCTGCGCATCCTATAATACGCATGTTGAACATGCGCATCTCGGGTCGCGCATCTCCCAGATGCGTGATGATGTCTTATGACGTCATTATCACCAAAACCGCTCCGGCATGCTCTGAAGCTCAAAATCGCCACACAAATCACCTCAGCCCGTTCTTGACAATCCGGCAACCTCAACAAAAACTAATGACATCAAAATGATGCCCAAAGATCCCTCTACATCTTGCCATATTTTTTTGTTGATTTCTGGCCCAGCAGGGACGTGAACAAGCAAGTCGATAAACCAAATCGGAAAATGGAGCTCGATTTAGATCTTTTTAATCCGGCGAAACAAACCAAAATTGATTGGTACAGGCATGTAGAGGGCGAGAAGACGATTTTTTTGGTATATAGAACGTGAGTGCTCGAATCCTGTAGGGAGAGAATGAATCGATAGAAATTTTGTCGAAAAAACGATGTCGGTGGGAGCTGGAAGACGATGAACAGTGATTACACATACGCATGTTCAACATGCGTGTCTTGGGTGATGCATGCTCAACATGCGTAACACTGGCATTGTTCACGAGCCAAGAATTGATTTTAACAAAGACCACACAGTATGCATATGCGTGGTCGTCCTCGCACCGCGCAAGTGCGTAGTTCCCTGGTCAATTTGGGCAATTTTTTCGATAAATGTCATTTTGGGCATTGTTATTTAAATTTTGGTTATTGGGGGCTTTCACCCTCGTATCTTTCAATCAGTAACATTTTTTCTAATTAAATCATCTTAATTTTCAATTTAAAACATAATCTTTCAGTAATTAATATATACCCAAAAATATCCCATCATATCTTTTAATCACTAACAAAATATAATAGAAATCTGTATGCAACGAATAATGATCGTTAGATTTTTTGTAAAAAATCAAAATCGTTAGATCTAATGAGTTAATATATTATATGATTAAATTAATTTACTGAAATTTCAAGATTCGAATTCCGTCAACGACATGTTTATTTTAAAATTTTATAAAATAAGTTTTAAACCATGCATATCATGAATTAAATTTATATTATATTAGTTATATTAAAATGTAAATAAATTATTGAAAATAATGATTGTATAAAAATATAATTACAAAATAAAATAAAATTTATTACATAATAAAAGAAATTCGTGCATTGCACGGGTTATAAGCTTGTACATACTAAAATTTTGATATTAAAAAGACATAATGTGCCTCGTATGGTACTTAAATTTTTTTATCTTTTAGTACTAAAAAAAATTATAAATGAAATAAATATCAGTTGATTTTATCAGGACATATTACATAAATTAAAATTTTATTCATAGAATATTAGAATTGTAAATTTTTTAAAATAAAAAAACTGTTATATATAATATAATATAGAGATAAGATTTGAGAGAACTAGATAATAGAGAAGGGGGAGATCATTTCATTATTTGTTGTATCAATTCAAAGTACAAGCAAGCCTTTATATAGGCCATGTAAATGCATGTTACAAGGGTAATGTAAAGCCAAAGGTTGGCTATATTAAAGAGGGATATATGAAAGGTTAAGAGTCATCTATGAAATTCTAAGAGTCAGACAATAAATACATAACACTCCCCCTTGGATGACTTGTACAAACATCATGCCTCGTTAAAACCTTACTGGGAAAACCCTGTGGGAGAAAACCCTAGTGAAGGAAAGAAAATACATGTGTTGTACATAATGTAATGTAGTAAAAATATCATGACTCCCCCTCATTTCAATATATCTCGAAGTTTACGCATTCCAATCTTGTGTCTCAATTTCTCGAAAGATGATGTAGGGAGTGATTTTGTGAACAAATCTGCCGGATTTTCACATGAGCGAATCTGACAAACATCAATTTCTCCTCTTTGTTGAAGCTCATGAGTGAAGAAAAATTCTGGATCAATGTGCTTCGTCCTATCACCTTTAATGTAACCTTCTCGAGTCTGAGTGATACATGCTTCATTATCTTCAAATAGAACAGTAGGACTCCCTTTATTGATTAAAAGATCACATGATTCTCGAATATGATGGACCAAAGACCTTAGACACACGCATTCTAAACTAGCTTCATGTAGTGCCAATAATTCAGCATGATTCGAAGAAGTTGCTGCAAGAGTTTGCTTTGTAAACCGCCAAGATATTGCAGCATCACCATATGTGAATACATAACCTGTTTGTGATCTACCTTTGTGGGGATCAGATCGATAACCTGCATCTGCATAACCAACTAATTCTACTTTTGAGTCTTTAGAATAAAACAAAATCATATCCATTGTACCTCGAAGATATCTAAAAATTAGTTTTACACCAGTCCAGTGTCTTCGAGTTGGAGCAGAACTATGCCTTGCCAATAAATTAACAGAAAAAGCAATATCAGGTCGTGTACAATTAGCAAGGTACACTAGTGCACCAATGGCACTAAGATATGGTACTTCAGGACCAATGTAACACCCCCAGATCCGGGGTCAGGGATCGGGTCGTTACGGTCTCATGACTCATACATAATACTTGACTTGAGTCCAAAATCAATAAGTAGCATGCTATGACCCCACAAAAATATCCACTCACACACACAATTATAGTCCCAGAGATGAAATTGAAATAAGTCTTATAAAAGGGATTGCGAATAAAAGTTATTACAATCCAAAAGGATAACATCATTAGCTTAAAAGTTTTGTCGTTGATTACATTAATTATACATATAGTTAAACAGGAAACAAAAGCTGTCTAACTATGCTACCTCAGCAATGGCGGCTAGCATCTCAGCGGGGAGTCTGGTGGGTCGGGTAACCCGCTTGCGCCGAGTGCGCCTGACGCGAGCCATCTGTCCTAGCTGTTGTTGTGACATGATAAATAAGCAAGGGTGATCAATAGCCCACCAATAATAATATAACAGGACAGTGATAGTATATAACAGTTCGAAATATCATTATTTCCATATGCCATGAATTAACAAAGTTAGTGCCAGTATACTATAAATGATGAAGTTACAAGGTAACTTAAAGTGTTTATTTTGTGGAAATATCTGCTAAGTCAAAATAAGCAAGATATCATTATTTATCATATTAAGAGGAACTTGCAAGGAAAATATTGCAGTTCTAGTTATTAACATTTTTCGAAGTTCTACAACCTGAAAGAAGTCTCTTCGATACGTGTTGCGGAAGACACCGTCAACCTGAAAGTAGTATCTTCGATACGTGTTGCAGGGAATTCCCAATTTGGGAGATGAACCAATATTGGAGTTATCACGCGCTAGCTGTTCCACTCCCTGATGATCAGTCGGGGCTGGTAAAGCCCAATATAGTTTACTACCGGTAGAAGGAAGAACTGACGGCTCCACTTGTAGATTGCCTTTAATAATGTTTGTAATGAATGGATATTGCTTTGGACAATGATCCTGATGCATTGGTATATTGTCAGAATAGAGTAATTCGATGGTTGAGGACCTAGATATGAATAATCTACCATCCAGGAAGGAGCTAATGGATCCTTGAAGGGAAATGAGTATGTGCATAGTGTTTCCCATACGTGCATAGTATTTCCCGTACGTGCATAGTGTTTCCCGTACGTGCATAGTGTTTCCTGTACGTGCATAGTAATTTGGTGGATGAATATTGATTTTGTAAGTTGGAAAACTTTTCACGCCACCCTATGTACGGGACGTGATATGGATGTTTCGAAGTCATATTAGTAATACGCGGAGGAAATAAGTGAATGCAGAGACGATCGGAATTCAGAAATTCCAAATTCTTTTTCGGTATAATATTTGACCGGACAGTGGATTAAATATTATTATAATCCAAGAATTGAGATATTAACTTTGAGGATTTGATATTTTGGGATGTTATTATATTTGATTTAAGAATGAAGGTAGGAAACCACTGAGGCAGTGAAACAAGCGTTCTAGAAACCGCTAAAACGTTATAACGAGATTAATCAATAAAGCGAACGAATCCTAGATTACGGATTAAGTTCGTATCGAGATTAAATATCCTACATGGTCAACACGAGGATTATATTAAGGATTGGGGAAGGTATTATGAATATCGAGAAATTTCCCGGTAAACCCTAGAGGTGAAACTACTTAGTTATTCGTCTGAACGATCAATCGAAACGGGCGATAACCGGACACAGAAACAAGCAGAGGAATCAAGAGTCTTGTGTAAGCTACTAGAATAAATATCTAGCAACCAAGTGGCTTAAAGTAACTAGCATACTTGGAGATGGAAGTAGTACTTAGAAAAAACCAACCAATACTTAGCCTTCCACCATCCAAAACATAACACTTGTCTCTCCAAATTGCCTCATCCATGACATCACACTCCACTAACACAACTAGGATGAGATATTATCTATCCAAATTCACTTTATGCATAATTGACCAAGGAAAAGCAAGAAACCAAGCAAACACTCTCCATTCCTTTCTTTTCTTCAAACTTTCGGCCAAGGAGCTAGAAAAGGAGGTTCCCACCATTGTTTGATCTTCAAATTTTTAGGGTAAGTACTACATATCATAACTTAGATCCCCTAGAAATTTCAGCCTTTAATTCACTTTCTTTCATTTTCAAATAAATCATCAAAGGTTTTGATGAATAGTGTTTTCAAGAACTAATCCTTGTTTTTCTTGTTTTCATGGTTGATCCTAGCTAAGTTAAAGCTATCCAAGGGCAATACCAAGCTTTGTGAGGCTATTACATACTACAAGGAAGGTATAAGACTTGAAAACCCTAGATCTACTTTGAGTTTTAAGCATGTTCTTGATGGATCTAGCTTAGTTATGATTATGTTCATGTTATAAGCATGTTTAGTTAGTGATTTAGTGATTTGATTAACATGATGATTTTGATACTAAGATTAGTGGCTTATGGACTTGTTGAGGTGCTTAATATGTGTATAAGTTGTTTAGATGCCCGGTGTGGCTTGGGTTGTTGATTGTGATTTTTGGAACGTTCGTATTATAGCCGTTATAATGTCCGATTTTACAATACCATATTTTGTATGCCATTTTCCATGTCAAAACTCTACTGTCCAGAGACTTTATCTGCCATGATAGGATATTTAATGTTCTAAGCTTCGTTTTGATATAAAGATCACGTGAAACAGACTTACGGTTTATGATTTATGACCAAATTACTAAAAGTAGTTCGAATCCGTAAACGAAAGTTCGTAACTGAAATTGAACCCTCGTAAACTATGTAACGTCATGGAGAATCTTGGTAAATAAATACTAGAGGTAAAAATGAAGGTGTGAAAGAAAACCGTATGTCAAAAGGATCATTTTTCGATTTATTAAAAATGTTCGAGTCGAGGTTAAACGCGAACGAACCCCTAAAAGACGACTCTTTTATAACTTCAGTAAAACACTTAGAAAACGGGCGATAAAACTCGGAGTATAATATTGGTTCGTAACGATCGACCTTAGAACTCGTATGACTTAAGTATATCCCAAGTATAAGTACAGTGACATGTCGTATTAACGAACGAATGTCGGGTCGGATCAGTGATAAAAAGGAATCCACTAAAAGGGATATAACGAGATAACTCGAGAACGTGTTTCGATTTAAGTACAACTTAACTTTTAATATGTTAAGTGATTAATCCCGAATGCCTTGGCTATTTATAGATCACCAAGCTGAACCGGGACCCGCTACCACTACCCCTTACCGTACTCGACTACCAGGCAAGTTTCAATTCCCTTCTTTTAGGCTGTTGTTGTGATTGAATATATATATATATATATATATATATATATATATATATATATATATATATGTTTTCTGTTATACATATGCCACAACATGCATGCCTACTTTCAAGTTATATCATTATGCTTGTTCCCTGATTGTTATTGGCTTATAAATTAGATAGCTATCGTATCAATTATAAGCCGGTTATTGTAAGACCCTCAGAGAAGGGTGTATGCATCTTATTTATCAAATATAGACCGGGAGTCAATATTTCTTGACATATCGAGACTACCTCGGATGAAAATATTTAAGTGAATATTTTCTATTATTTGGGCGACGAATATTATTTGAACATTCGTTCCAGATTATTTATTTAACGATCCTTACTTCAAATAATTATTTGAACGTAACTATTCGACGAATAATATTATTTTTTTTTATATTCATTCAGAGTCGAATTATTTATCGATTATTATTTCGAATATTCTTTTAAAGATGAGACTACTAAATGAATATTATTTGGATATTCATTTAGAATATTATTTTATTAAATAAATATTACTTTTGAAAATTCATTTAAGATATTAATTACTTGATGAATATTATTTTAAATATTCATCTGAAGCCTGATTTATTTATCGAATATTATCTCGAATATTCCTTTAGGGCTTGGATTACTAAATGAATATTACTTGATATTCATTTAGAATATTATTCATTAAATGAATATTACTTTTTGAATATTCATTTAAATTCCTAATTAATTATGAATATTGTCTTAAATATTCCTTTCAGGTCCTATTAAGTAATGAATATTATTTTGAATATTCATTTAAATATTTATTTATTCAATAAATATTCTCCTGATATTTCTTCAGGGATTATTTTGAAAAATACTCTGATTAAAGATATTCTTTCATATTCCTAAATATCCTTTAAATATTTTTAATTCAATAAATATTCTCTGAATATTTATTCCATATTTAGAATAACCTCATTAAGGTTTATCTTCTTCGATTATTACAGAAAATATCTCGGAGTCATATTATTATTAATCTTATATCAAGAAAGGTTCTCAGACATCATTCTTCTTTGAGTCTACCTCTCTAATAATAAGGGAACCTTGGAAAATGTTATTTATCTTGTCGACTTCCCGGTCATAGAGTATTCTCTTCACTCGCAACTCGGATGTTGTTGACTTATTAAGTCGTTGTTTACCTTCTCATCTTTCGAGGGGTAAGATTGTTGGAACAATTTGATATTCGATACCAAGCCACAGCTTGGAAGTTATTGGTGAATTTTCCTTTCCAACTAGATACGACTACCTTGTAGAGTCTTATCAACAAGTATTATACTTGGGGAAAGGGGGACGAATGCTACATTCAGAATCATGAATTCTATTTGAACTAGGAGTCGTGTAAGAGGCCGAGTAGCGCCGGTCCATCCCCTTTGGCCCAACCGTTGGCCGGGGAGAGCTAGTAAGGCGGTAGACAAATAAAGCCGTCAGTTCTTCCTTCTACCGGTAGTAAATCTAAATTTAGCTGTACGATCTCGACTGATCATCAAGATTGAAACAGCGGGCGCGGTGAATACTCCATCATTGGCTCATCATCCAAACTTATTTATTTCCTGTAACATGATTACTGTTGGTAGAGCTGGAAAAGTGTTCATAACTGGAATTGCAACCTTTTCATGCAAGTTCCTCTTCTTAATAACAATGAGAATATCTCGCTTACTTTTGATGTAGCAGATATTTCTACAAACAAATACTTTAAGTTACCTTGTAACTTCATCGTTCATATTATACTGGCATCATTTCCGTAAATGCATGGCATATGGTTTGAAAGATACTTTTGAACTGTTATACATTATCGTTCAGTTATATATTATTGTTGGTGGGCTATTGCTCACCCTTGCTTTATTATTATATCACAACAACAGCTAGACCAGATGACTCGCACAAGGCGCACGCGACGCGGGCGAGGACGATGAGACTACCAGAGCTGAAGAAGAAGCTATTGGTAGGATATATTTATTCTTTCAGTACCAAGAATATGGCCTATTATGACTTATGTAAATGGATGGCAAAGAGTATGTATTTATATTGAAATTCTTTTGGATTGTAAGAACTCATAATGTGATTAATAAAAATTTGATTGTTACTCTGATTTCATCTCTGGGACTATAACGGGTGTGTTTTATATTGTTGTGTTGGGTCATAGAGACGTAATTTATTTTATGTTCAGGAAAGTTCAATTGTTGTGGACAGAATTGGAAACCGTAACCACCGGATCCCGGACCCCGGATCTGGGGGTGTTACAGAAGTGGTATCAGAGCGTACGTTATAAACCCCAGAGATGAGGTGACGTTAAAACAATAAATTCAATAAGATAATAAGAACTCTTGCCAAGTTCATAGTCGGACTACTTAATGTAGTGATGACATATAAAACCCTTATGGGAACTCGTAATTATCATGATAGTAACTTAGCTCGATATCGTATCGACGAGTAAGGCGACAAACCTTGAGGCATACGAGCAGCAGCGCGATGATGCTTTATATGCTGAAGATCAGCGGGTAATTCGATGGAGTACCCTACTGGAGACCCGGAAGAGGTTCCAGCAGATAAGGAAAATCCTGTAAGGATAAGGAGCTTACCCATGGGTAATGGGGGTCGCAGCCAGAATGACTGTGATGATTAAGATATGGTGCTCAGAAAAGTGAGTATAAAGAACCAAGATATTATTAAGAGATCTGAAGATGCATGTTGAATTCATAGCCGGACTACCAGATGTAGTACCAGCAAGAAAGAAGGATTGGAAGAATTACTTGAGATCTTATACGGAAATAGATGAGAATCCTTAGAGATTTTCATCTTAACAAAGAAAGAGCTAGAGGGATGTATGATTATCAAAGACAGCGATATAGGACGAGGAGTAGAGTCCCTAGGAATAGTTGAGAATGAGGCAGTAAGTGCCATATCATTTGATAAATGAATCAGTATGAATATTGTCAGTAATAATTCACCACGAGAAGGCAGATGTTATAGGTTATAATTTACAAAACCAAAGTGAGGTTAATGAGGTGGTTTTATTCAGGGAAATGTTCACGAATGAATCAGTAGAAAGTAATGACATTGGGAAGTGACAGCATGATTGGGTAAAGTTATATAAGGAAGTAGTAAGCAAGACAATGATCTCAGAACCTACCGGAAGATAAGACCAGTGATTCAAGATGAACTCGTAATGAGACTACTGCCAGAGACTGAGTATAGAGTTAATTCAACTCATTTAAATGATGAACCAGAAACGTTAGATGCATGTGATTCAGAGGAATATTAAATTCCTTCTTCTCTTTGAATGGATTATAGTAGTTACCTTAAGTTTACTCCGACACGGAATTATAATAGATCAAGTAATACGATCAGCAGTTAAAGAGAAAAATGTGAGAAAATCTTCCTGGAGCTAAAAGGTGAAATTGGTAATGACCAAGAGCTGGCATTGCTTAATGGAAAAAGGAGACTTTGTGCTTCCAACAACGCTTTGCATAAAGGGTTAGGTAGACCGACATTTGGTAGTATTGAATATCAGGACGTATAGGTATCAGGACGTTGTGACAGGTTTCAGTTTGAAACTATTGATTCCCTTCTAAGGGATGGATATAATTGATTCCTCTCCAGTGGGTAAACTTCCAATCTGATGATGATTATTTCGTTAACTATGACTGCTTATGATTCCACCTGCTTGGAGGTTCATAGAACTATTCTTCAGGTTTCGAAACTGGTCTCCTTAATGTTACCAGTAGGTGGGTAGATTGATCAAAATTTCCCTGAGTCTGGAAAGGAATTCGGTGAATTTTGGCAAACCTTGTCTTTCTGATTATCAGAGAATGTCATGGAAGAGAGTAGAAACTGGAGCAAACCCTGTGATTTGGGTAAGGATGCTGTAAAATGGGTTAGTAAACGGACCCTGAGCATTACAATCGACGGTAGTGATAAAATGATGAAGTGAGATTGGACGAAAACAGGAAATGTAAGTAAGAAACCAGCCGGACTGAGAAATTCCAGGATTGACTTAAATGAAAAGGCTGTTATGCCAGGAATGGTAAGCTTGTGTGGCACGCGGGATTGATAAGAATAGTTGAAAAGATAAAAGTGGAGGAAAGGTGACCGGAGACGGTGCCGAGTAGTCGATTAAGACTTATATGGAGTAAAGTTTTGGAAAGGTAGAAAGGTATCAAAGAAGAAGGCACTATGCCGGAAATTGCTAGAAAAGTAATGCTATTAGCCAACCCCTAAAATCATATATTTTTTTATTTTAGTGTGGCCAGTTGAGGCCAAGTCACAACGGACTATAAAGTGACTAGACCAGCAATAAAAAGACAAAGTAGGGTTGCTTCTAAGTAAGCACCGATTGCAAGGGCTTCTGATATAAAGGAAATATTAATGAGATCGTAGGAGTCTTCTACTAAACCCTTTGCAACCCATGTTTTGATGGGGAATTTACTAGACCTTTTTGGGATGGGGTAACCCGTACTAAAGTGACTCATGTGTATATGGTTGTCCAAGATTACGAGTAAAATGGAAGTATAGTGACTTGAGATGTATGATGTTAGGGTATCATGAATACCATGAACATTACGACTAAGGGAAGTAAACAACGAAGGTTTATGAAGAGAGTATAGAAATGGTCAGAAATGGATCAGTATGCTGTAGAAATTTTGTCTAAGGCAAGTACATTTGAGAAGAACGATAAGTACTAAGAGATTCACGTTGAACTCGACCAATATCTTCCAAAACATCCTTGCTGCCATTACCAAGTTCTGTAAGAGAGGAGATAGGCATACGTTGCCTTTTTGGAAGGCCAAATAGGCTAACAACTATCTGAAAGAAGAGGGTGGCATTAAGCCACCGATCGATTATCAAATGAGAATGATTGAAAAGAGACCTTTATTAAGGATACATGATCTGATTGCCAATTATTAAATGCAAGAATTCCTTGGCAGTTGAATTAAGGATAGGATATCCATAAATTAAGACAAACCCTGGGGGAATGCACAAGGGGTGGCATTAACCCTAATAATGACATTATGACTTCAGATGATATGAGTTGGACTTGCTAAGGCAACAATGACCGGTAAGGATTATTAAAAAGAGTTCTGGAAAGAACATAGATAGAATTATTAGAGTATTGATCAATGACATTTTGATATACCCTGTACCTAGAAAATACAGGAGGAAGGATGAGGATGACCTATGAAACCTTACAAGGAAAAAGGTAATATTCCGAACTTCAAAATGGAAGTTTGGTACGGAATGTATGACATAGTAACAATAATGCTAGATGAGGCATGTATGAAACCCTGAGGAAGTATGGATTGAACCTATAAAGGTTGAGATTATCCTAAGATAAGGAAAGAACTAAGAAGAGAAGTATCCTAAGTAGGATTGGGAATAAACGTGATAAAGTTCCCACGGGTAGGTGGAAGCAATGACTTATGGAGAAAGACTGATAAATATATTTTTCTCCATCAGCAGAGCTTAAGGGAGAATGCTTTCACCCAACAATGATGGGAATGAGGTAGAAATGTTTGAATTGGAATATATCCAGAGAACAAGGATTACCAGAAATTATTATTATCAGGAAAGGCCAATGAGGTGGCCGACAGTCTAAGTATAAAGGAATAATTATAAATGTTCATACCGAAGAAACAAAATGATATTTGAAAAGACCTTGAAGGTTATATTGGAGTGGAGGAAGTTACATTCCTTTTGATGATTGTGCAAGAATCGAAGGTAATAATAGTTTAAGTAAAGATTCGATTCCTGATGGAGTCTTAAGCATATTACGTACCTTAGAAGGTCCCGTTTTGAGGCAAACCAGGACCATGGTACAAAATTGATGAAGTAAACCGTTAAGTTTCCAGTCTTTTATGGAAGATGCATAAGTGATAGTTTCATCAACCGGACCTAGCTGCGATGCTTGAAACTCTTCTGTAATTCTATCTACTTCATGTTATATCTACATCAAGTTCAGGAAGTGTTCCTTATGGATAAGGAATAGTGATTACTTTGTCTCCCTAAGGGATTTGAAACTCGTAGGGTTAGCTATTAATGCACTACGTAAACAACAAGCGATGGTGATTCTTCTAAGAAAGTAGATGACAATGTAAAGATAAAGAAAGTGCTGCCATTGATTAACTAAATGGCATGTTGATGAATGACAAACAAGTTTATGTTAGGGTACTTCTGCGCAAACAAGATAGAGAATATGAGGTTGATGATTCATGATGTTAAAGATATTCCCATGGAAAGAATTAATGAGACTTGGAGGGAAGGGCGGTTGAGCCCGAGACTTATTGGGCCACCTGAGAGTTTAAAGTGTTCGGACGGCGGTATTCGAGCTAGCCTTACCCCCAAAACTTATAGCACGGTCATAACGGGTTTTCATGTGGCCAGGCTATGCCAGTAAAATGCAGATGTTCAACAGATGATAGGAGTACGAGCATGTAGATATACGACCTGGTCTGACTTACGAAAGACAACCTGTGGAAAACCACGGATAGAAAAGAACAAGTGACGAGAAACAAGGTTGGCAGAAGTAGATTATATGAATCTAAGTTAAAGGGATCGGGCCAGATTCATTTCGGAAAGTTTAAATTGGAATAACGTGATGATTATAGAATAAATGTGACGGAATACCGATAAGGAGGTACCAAGTGCAAAAAGGTGTCTCAATAAAGAGGTGAAGGTGAAAGTAAATAATAGAAATGAGTAAGAATCAGATAATAAGAAGGATGTGATTGATAAAGAAAAGGCTGGGAAAGCAACTATGGAATGAGAAGCAAGGAATGTTATGAATGGGTTTTCTAATGAATTCTCAGGATGACAACCTGATAGTGTCAATATTATAGTTATGAAAAAGCTAGTAACATGATATGGGATGTCAGTAATAATGATGTCAAGTGAGAAATCTAAGATTTAACCTGAAAGGTTGAAGGATTTCCCGAATGTGAGTATCGCTAAGATTGAACAAGAGTATTTGTCCATAGAATAATGGACAAAGCAGCAAGATATGTTGACACGTGAGATTGCGATCAAATAGTATTGGATATAATTATGATTAATTTCTTCTTTGATAAACCTCTATAGTTCAGAGGTAAATTCTGAGTATGATATTCTACAATCATGAAAGCTTTCTATAATCCTTTAGAACTCTTTTCTCTTCTTCTCTCTTATTCATCTTCTTTATGAATTGAGAAGAACAACCCTTTTAGGAGGGGAGGTACTGCTACGTGACTATCTGTCTATGTGATAGAAGTCTAAGTGGAATACCATGACTTGTTTAATTGCTTGTCAAGTACTAAAGGCTGGCCCCCTTCTGTACTAACTATGCAATATAACAAATGTTCAATTGATCATAGTGATCTCTCAATAAATCTTTCCACTTCTCTATATTGATCGAGATTGCGAAGATTAAAGCAATCAGGAAATGCACAGTACGAGCGAGGTTACCTCCGAATTCGTAGGGTGATAGTGATACCAATGTTACTGCAGGTATCAATAAGGATAAGATTGAGTAAGAGTATAACTCGGATAGTGAGTTGTACGAAAAGTAGCAACGTTGATGGAAAAAGGATACAGTATGGATTGTAGCACTAGAAGATGTGCTGAGGAAGGGTAGAACGACTAAGAATTGACCAGGAAGCTAAAAAGTGAACGACAGGCAAACGACTCTTTGCTTCCTACCTGATTCCGGGACGGATTCCTTTTAAGGAGGGGAGACTGTAAGAACCCCAAATTTTGGATATAATTAAAACTTTTTATTAAGTAATGATAAAATGAGGAACAATGATTCCGACAACAAGGTCACCAGCTCTAATGAATGGTGGTTTCAAAGAACAATGTTTGTAATGAATGGATATTGCTTTGGACAATGATCCTGATGCATTGGTATATTGTCAGAATAGAGTAATTCGATGGTTGAGGACCTAGATAAGAATAATCTACCATCCAGGAAGGAGCTAATGGATCCTTGAAGGGAAATGAGTATGTGCATAGTGTTTCCCATACGTGCATAGTATTTCCCGTACGTGCATAGTGTTTCCCGTACGTGCATAGTGTTTCCTGTACGTGCATAGTAATTTGGTGGATGAATATTGATTTTGTAAGTTGGAAAACTTTTCACGCCACCCTATGTACGGGACGTGATATGGATGTTTCGAAGTCATATTAGTAATACGCGGAGGAAATAAGTGAATGCAGAGACGATCGGAATTCAGAAATTCCAAATTCTTTTTCGGTATAATATTTGACCGGACAGTGGATTAAATATTATTATAATCCAAGAATTGAGATATTAACTTTGAGGATTTGATATTTTGGGATGTTATTATATTTGATTTAAGAATGAAGGTAGGAAACCACTGAGACAGTGAATCAAGCGTTCTAGAAACCGCTAAAACGTTATAACGAGATTAATCAATAAAGCGAATGAATCCTAGATTACGGATTAAGTTCGTATCGAGATTAAATATCCTACATGGTCATCACGAGGATTATATTAAGGATTGGGGAAGGTATTATGAATATCGAGAAATTTCCCGGTAAACCCTAGAGGTGAAACTACTTAGTTATTCGTCCGAACGATCAATCGAAACGGGCAATAACCGGACACAGAAACAAGCAGAGGAAGCAAGAGTCTTGTGTAAGCTACTAGAATAAATATCTAGCAACCAAGTGGCTTAAAGTAACTAGCATACTTGGAGATGGAAGTAGTACTTAGAAAAAACCAACCAATACTTAGCCTTCCACCATCCAAAACATAACACTTGTCTCTCCAAATTGCCTCATCCATGACATCACACTCCACTAACACAACTAGGATGAGATATTATCTATCCAAATTCACTTTATGCATAATTGACCAAGGAAAAGCAAGAAACCAAGCAAACACTCTCCATTCCTTTCTTTTCTTCAAACTTTCGGCCAAGGAGCTAGAAAAGGAGGTTCCCACCATTGTTTGATCTTCAACTTTTTAGGGTAAGTACTACATATCATAACTTAGATCCCCTAGAAATTTCAGCCTCAAATTCACTTTCTTTCATTTTCAAATAAATCATCAAAGGTTTTGATGAATAGTGTTTTCAAGAACTAATCCTTGTTTTTCTTGTTTTCATGGTTGATCCTAGCTAAGTTAAGGCTATCCAAGGGAAATACCAAGCTTTGTGAGGCTATTACATACTACAAGGAAGGTATAAGACTTGAAAACCCTAGATCTACTTTGAGTTTTAAGCATGTTCTTGATGGATCTAGCTTAGTTATGATTATGTTCATGTTATAAGCATGTTTAGTTAGTGATTTAGTGATTTGATTAACATGATAATTTTGATACTAAGATCAGTGGCTTCTGGACTTGTTGAGGTGCTTAATATGTGTATAAGTTGTTTAGATGCCCGGTGTGGCTTGGGTTGTTGATTGTGATTTTTGGAACGTTCGTATTATATCCGTTGTAATGTCCGATTTTACAATACCATGTTTTGTATGCCATTTTCCATGTCAAAACTCTACTGTCCAGAGACTTTATCTGCCATGATAGGATATTTAATGTTCTAACCTTCGTTTTGATATAAAGATCACGTGAAACAGACTTACGGTTTAGGATTTATGACCAAATTACTAAAAGTAGTTCGAATCCTTAAACGAAAGTTCGTAACTGAAATTGAACCCTCGTAAACTATCTAACGTCATGGAGAATCTTGGTAAATAAATACTAGAGGTAAAAATGAAGGTGTGAAAGAAAACCGTATGTCAAAAGGATCATTTTTCAATTTATTAAAAATGTTCGAGTCGAGGTTAAACGCGAACGAACCCCTAAAAGACGACTCTTTTATAACTTCACTAAAACACTTAGAAAACGGGCGATAAAACTCGGAGTATAATTTTGGTTCGTAACGATCGACCTTAGAACTCGTATGACTTAAGTATATCCCAAGTATAAGTACAGTGACATGTCGTATTAACGAACGAATGTCGGGTCGGATCAGTGATAAAAAGGAATCCACTAAAAGGGATATAACGAGATAACTCGAGAACGTGTTTCGATTTAAGTACAACTTAACTTTTAATATGTTAAGTGATTAATCCCGAATGCCTTGGCTATTTATAGATCACCAAGCTGAACCGGGACCCGCTACCACTACCCCTTACCGTACTCGACTACCAGGCAAGTTTCAATTCCCTTCTTTTAGGTTGTTGTTGTGATTGAATATATATATATATATATATATATATATATATATGTTTTCTGTTATACATATGCCATAACATGCATGCCTACTTTCAAGTTATATCATTATGCTTGTTCCCTGATTGTTATCGGCTTATAAATTAGATAGCTATCGTATCAATTATAAGCCGGTTATTGTAAGACCCTCAGAGAAGGGTGTATGCATCTTATTCATGAAATATAGACCGGGAGTCAATATTTCTTGACATATCGAGACTACCTCGGATGAAAATATTTAAGTGAATATTTTCTATTATTTGGGCGACGAATATTATTTGAACATTCGTTCCAGATTATTTATTTAACGATCCTTACTTCAAATAATTATTTGAACGTAACTATTCGACGAATAATATTATTTTTTTTATATTCATTCAGAGTCGAATTATTTATCGATTATTATTTCGAATATTCTTTTAAAGATGAGACTACTAAATGAATATTATTTGGATATTCATTTAGAATATTATTTTATTAAATAAATATTACTTTTGAAAATTCATTTAAGATATTAATTACTTGATGAATATTATTTTAAATATTCATGTGAAGCCTGATTTATTTATCGAATATTATCTCGAATATTCCTTTAGGGCTTGGATTACTAAATGAATATTACTTGATATTCATTTAGAATATTATTCATTAAATGAATATTACTTTTTGAATATTCATTTAAATTCCTAATTAATTATGAATATTGTCTTAAATATTCCTTTCAGGTCCTATTAAGTAATGAATATTATTTTGAATATTCATTTAAATATTTATTTATTCAATAAATATTCTCCTGATATTTCTTCATGGATTATTTTGAAAAATACTCTGATTAAAGATATTCTTTCATATTCCTAAATATCCTTTAAATATTTTTAATTCAATAAATATTCTCTGAATATTTATTCCATATTTAGAATAACCTCAATAAGGTTTATCTTCTTCGATTATTACAGAAAATATCTCGGAGTCATATTATTATTAATCTTATATCAAGAAAGGTTCTCAGACATCATTCTTCTTTGAGTCTACCTCTCTAATAATAAGGGAACCTTACTTGGAAAATGTTATTTATCTTGTCGACTTCCCGGTCATAGAGTATTCTCTTCACTCGCAACTCGGGTGCTGTTGACTTATTAAGTCGTTGTTTACCTTCTCATCTTTCGTGGGGTAAGATTGTTGGAACAAGTTGATATTCGATACCAAGCCACAGCTTGGAAGTTATTGGTGAATTTTCCTTTCCAACTAGATACGACTACCTTGTAGAGTCTTATCAACAAGTATTATACTTGGGGAAAGGGGGCGAACGTTACATTCAGAATCATGAATTCTATTTGAACTAGTAGTTGTGTAAGAGGCCGAGTAGCGCCGGTCCATCCCCTTTGGCCCAACCGTTGGCCGGGGAGAGCTAGTAAGGCGGTAGACAAGTAAAGCCGTCAGTTCTTCCTTCTACCGGTAGTAAATCTAAATTGAGCTGTACGATCTCGACTGATCATCAAGATTGGAACAGCGGGCGCGGTGAATACTCCATCATTGGTTCATCATCCAAACTTATTTATTTCTTGCAACATGATTACTGTTGGCAGAGCTGGAAAAGTGTTCATAACTGGAATTGCAACCTTTTCATGCAAGTTCCTCTTCTTAATAACAATGAGAATATCTCGCTTACTTTTGATGTAGCAGATATTTCTACAAACAAATACTTTAAGTTACCTTGTAACTTCATCGTTCATATTATACTGGCATCATTTCCGTAAATGCATGGCATATGGTTTGAAAGATACTTTTGAACTGTTATACATTATCGTTCAGTTATATATTATTGTTGGTGGGCTATTGCTCACCCTTGCTTTATTATTATATCACAACAACAGCTAGACCAGATGACTCGCACAAGGCGCACTCGACGCGGCCGAGGACGATGAGACTACCAGAGCTGAAGAAGAAGCTATTGGTAGGATATATTTATTCTTTCAGTACCAAGAATATGGTCTAGTATGACTTATGTAAATGGATGGCAAAGAGTATGTATTTATATTGAAATTCTTTTGGATTGTAAGAACTCATAATGTGATTAATAAAAATTTGATTGTTACTCTGATTTCATCTCTGGGACTATAACGGGTGTGTTTTATATTGTTGTGTTGGGTCATAGAGACGTAATTTATTTTATGTTCAGGAAAGTTCAATTGTTGTGGACAGAATTGGAAACCGTAACCACCGGATCCCGGACCCCGGATCTTGGGGTGTTACACTCGGCCTCTTACACACGACTCCTAGTTCGAATAAATCCAATGCATTGAAACGTAGAGTTTGTCCTCCCTTCCCCAAGTGAAATACTTATTGATAAGACTCCACAAAGTAGTCGTATCTAGTTGGAAAGGAAAACTCACCAACATTTCCCAAGCTTTTGCTTGTTAATGGATATCAACTTGTTCCAACAATTTTACCCCTCGAATGATGAGAAGGTACACACAGACTTAATGAGTCCGTAGCAACCAAGTTGCGAGTGAAAAGGATATATTACGACCGGGAAGTCGACAAGATAAATAACCTTTCTCAAGTAAGGTTCCCTTATAATTCAAGAGATAGATTTGAGTGAAGAATGGAATCTTGAGGACCTTTCTTAATATAATATTAATCGTATGACTCCGAAGAATTTTCAGAATGATCGAAGGTCGAAGACAATATTTGAAGAATAATAAACAACATTGAAGTTGTTTCCAAGTATTGAATAAATATTTATAGAATATTTATTGAGTCGGAAGTATTTAATGAATGAAAGAATATTTTTAATCAGAGTATTTCTCAAAATAATCCTTGAAGAAATATTAAGAAAATATTTATTGAATAAATAATTACTTAAATGAATATTAAAATAATATTCATTTAATAAATAATTTTGAAAGGAATGTTTGGAATAATATTCGTTAAGTAAATAAGACTTCAAATTAATATTCAAAAATAGTATTCATATAATAACTAATAATTTAAATGAATATCCAAGTGATGTTCATTTAATAAATTAAACATTAAAGGAATATTCGAGAATAATATTCCCTTAATACATGATGTTCTAAATGAATGTCCGAATGATATTTATTTAATAATCGAAGGTTTTATAGAAATATTTGAAATAATATTCGATAAATGGTTCGTCTTTGAATGAATATTGAAAAATAATATTCATTGAATAGATAACGTTCAAATAAATATTTGAAGTAATGATCGTTAATTAAATAATCTCGGACAAATATTCAAATAATATTCGTCAACCAAATAATGGGAATTATTTACTTAAATATTTCCCTCGAAAGTAATTACGATATATTAAGAAATACTGACTCCCGGTCCATATTCAACAAATATGATTCATATGCCCTTCTCTAAGGGTCTTAACAACATCCGGCTTATAATCGATATATTATCTATCTACTTATAAGCCAAAGAACAATCAGAGAACAAGTATATCAATATGACTTGAAAGTAGGGGTGTTCGCGGGTCGGGTTGGCCGGGTTGATGGCGTTTTTACAACCCGATCCAATTAAATCGGTTTGAAAATTTTTAACCCAACCCGTAAAAAATAATTTCGTAACCCAACCCTACCCATTGTAAATCGGTTTGGGTTGGGTTGGTTCGGTTTGTATGGGTTAAATAATTTAATAAAAAAATTTTAAAGCCCACAAAGTATTGCTCATGTTGAGAATTTAAGTAGGATTAAATTACGTATAACTTACGATTTTATTGTTAGTATTTAATTTAATTAATATTATAATTTAATAATGTAAATTATATCGTAAATCAAATACATACACGCCAAACGAAATCATACATCTATAAATAAAAGTATGATATATTATGTAATGCATATTTGCATATAATATATAGATTTATATTAAATTATAAAATAAAATTAATATTTTAGATCGTGTTGGGTTGGGTTGGTCAAAAAAATATAAAACCCATATCCAACCCATTTAAATCGGTTTAAAATTTTTCTAACCCAATCAAGTATCGGGTTTTTTTTCTATCGGTTTGAACGGCCGAAAAAAGGGTCGGGTTGAATCGGTTTGATCGGTTTGGTGAACCCATGAACACCCCTACTTGAAAGTAGGCATGCATGCTATGACATATGTATAACAGAAAGCATATATTATCACAACAACAGCCTAAAAAGGGAAAGTTGAAACTTGCCTGGTAATTGAGCACGAGTAGGGGTAGTGGTAGGGTATCCCGAGTCTGCTCGGCGATCTATAAATAGTAAAGAGATTCGAGGTTAATTGCTTAACACTTTTAAAAAGGTTAAGTATTAACTTAAGTCGAAACATGTCTTCGAATTATCTCGTTATACCCCTTTTTAGTGTAACTCTTTTTATTACCGATACGATTCGACATTTGTTCGTCATTAAGACATGTCATCGTACTCACACTTAGTGTATACTTAAGTCGTATAAGTTCTAAATTCGATCGATTAGGAACCAAGATTATATCTCGAGTTTTATCGCTCGTTTTCTAAGTTATAACCAAAGTTATACTTTTAAGGGGTTCGTTCGCGTTTAACCTAGATTCAAACATTTTTATAACATTGAAAAACGATCCGATTAACATGTGGTTTTCTTTCACATCTTCCTTATGACCTCTAATATTTAATTACTATGATTCGTCACTGACTTGCATAATTTACGAGGGTTCAATTTCAGTTACGAACTTTTGTTCATGGTTTCGAACTACTTTTAGTAAATCGGCCATAAATCCTAAACCGTAAGTCTGTTTGATTCGATTCTTTTTCCAAAATGATCTACGACTCAAGATCTACAAGGGCATGTTAGATACTTATCCAGTTTCGGCCATTAGACCTACTATGATGCACGGTTTTCAATGATTAATGAAATTTAGGCATTATAACGGCTATAAATCGAACGTTCCAAAAATCATAATCAACAACCCAAGCCACACCGGGCATCAATACAACTTACAGAAAATATTCTCATCTTATTAAGTCCAAGAACCACTGACTTTATCATCATAATCATCATATTAATCAAATCACTAACTAAGCATGCTTATAACATGAACATAATCATAACTAAGCTAAATCATCCAAGAATATTCTTAATCTCAAAACAAGAGCTAGGGTTTCAAGTGGTTACCTTCTTGAGGGTATGTACTAGCCTTACTAAGCTTGGTATGGTCCTTGGATTGCCTTATGTTAGCTAAGATCAACCATGAAATCAAGAAAACAAGGATTAGTATATGAAAACACTATTCATCATCACCTTTGATGATTTATTTTAAAATGGTAAAAGATGAATTTAAGGCCAAGATTTCTAGGAGATCTAAGCTATGATATGTAGTAATTACCATAAAAATTTGGAGATCAAACAATGGTGGGAACCCCCTTTTCTAGCTCTTGGCCGAGAGTTGCTTCAAGGAAAGAAAATGGAGAGTTTTTGCTTTGGTTGCTTTCTTTGCTTGGTTGAAATGAATTATTGGATGATGCCTTAAGATAATATCTAGTTTAAAGTGATTACATCATAATCCACTAGCCTAATCTTGATGCTTTATCTTGTGACAAGTGTAGGCTCCTTATTATGCATATCCTTTTTGCAAAAATGCATTTACACCACTTAGCTTATAGTTGACTTACATGTGACATACTTTGGTTTCTATTACTCCATCCACTTGCACATGCATGAATCTTGCTCTCTGCTTGCTCGTTTGTCCAGTTATATCTCAATTTCACTGATCGTTCGAACGAATATCTCAATCGTTTCTAGTTAGGGTTTTGCCAGAAACCTTCTAAATATTTTTGCTCACATCTTTAATCCTCCTTTATAATTCTTGAATTTAAATACCTTAAATCTTTTTAATAATCTCTTGAGTCTTTCAGTGTCCAGGGAAATCTCGGGGAAAATAAAAGTGCTATTTTTCAGAATCTGATAACTTTTACATACACTCTTTTTCCCCTTGGCTCATTAATACGAACTCAGAAATTCGTTCCGGGTACTTCTATATAGCGTCGTCTAATAATATTCTCATTTCCACCAAAAACACTATTCATTATTTATTCTCTCTTTATTCCTTATATTTATGAAAATGTCCTTGTTCTCTTTCGGGCGTTCCTTAACCCTTTTACGGAACCACTGGGCTAATCGTTTTCGATCTGGATGACATGAGAGTATTCTTCTGCTTGGAGTTGCCATATCTTATTCCCCTAGGAGATAGATTATTCTTTCCTAAGTTGTCAACCATTAGCTTTCTTCAAGACATAGAAATAATAAAGTCGAATTCAATTCATTCTTTCAAAATATCAACTATTACATCGTAGCCGTAACAACTATTCGTTCTTACATCATTAAATAAATAAAAGTTTTAATTCTACCCAAAATCTGGGTTCTTACAGTCTCCCCTCCTTAAAAGGATTCCGTCCCGGAATCAGTTTGAAAACAAGTGGGGGTACTTTTCTTGCATTGTGCTTTCAAGCTACCAGGTTGATTCTTCTACATTGTGGTTCTGCCACAAAACTCTGACTAGTTGAATGACCTGGTTTCGGAGCACTTGTTCTTTCCGGTCTATGATTTCCACAGGTTGATCTACATAGGTCAAGTCCGGTTGCATGTCCACTTGCTCATACTTTACAATGTGCTTGGCATCCGGGTTATACTTTCTCAGCATCGAAACATGGAACACATTGTGCACCTGTTGTAGATTTGGGGGCAATGCCAGTTCATAAGCTACTTCCCCAATCCGTCTTAAGATCTTAAATGGTCCAATGTATCTGGGACTCAGCTTCCCTTTCTTTCCAAATCTCATTAAACCTTTCCAAGGTGACACTTTTAAGAACACTAGGTCTCCTACTTCGTATTCTTTGCCTTTCCGAGCTAAGTCGGCATATTTCTTTTGTCGATCCTGGGCTGCTACCAACCGTCCTCTGATTAGATCTACTGCATCTTTAGTTCGTTGGACCACTTCGGGCTCGAGCATCTTTCGCTCTCCAACTTCATCCCAATACAAGGGAGATCGACATTTCCTTCCATAAAGGGCCTCATAAGGTGGCATTCCTATACTTGAATGGAAACTGTTATTGTAGGAAAACTCGATCAATGGCAAGTGATCATCCCAATTTCCTTTGAAGTCTATCGCGTAGACTCTCAACATATCCTCTAGCGTTTGGATGGTCCTTTCACTTTTCCCATCTGTCTGGGGGTGGTAGGCTGTGCTCATGTTCAGCCGAGTCCCTACACATTCTTGAAAACTTCTCCAAAACCTGGAGTTAAATCTAGGATCTCGATCGGATACTATTGCGACTGGGACTCCATGTCGTGCCACTATCTCTTTTAAGTAGATATCCACTAGTCTGTCGACCGTGTATCTTTCGTTGATCGGGAGAAAGTGAGCTGACTTCGTCAATCGATCTACAATTATGAAAGGCATATGACTCAGCCTATTTGTAATTCGAGGATCCTAATCTAATTAAACTAGATTGTAATAAGTAAATAATATCAACTGTCACAGGAATCTCAAAAGATGATAACCGTTAGAAGAAAAATCAACAAGTCAATCTATAGTTTTGATGTTTTACACTGGAAGAAGATTCAGATATCTGATCAGGCCTCAAGGTAGCATTGAAACAAGTGGATTCATTTACAAAGACAGAGATTTCTATTAGTGACAAGAAACAATTTCAGTACCGAATGATTGATGAGAGTGAAGAGTATAAAAGACCACAGTGTTAAAAGTCACGATGAAGAACAGAGATTGGAGTTAGTCGTTCATGAACCAGACAGTACATCGAACGTCAACATCATGCCAGTGTATGTTCCTTATCATAATTACATGGTTTTCAGCGGAGTATTGACTAGTAAAGAATTTATATTAATTCTATTTTAATTGATTAAGTCAAGTAATTAAGTTAATAAATAAATTAATTCTATCAGAATTAATATATTTGTTAAAGTGATTATTAGATTAATTAAATAAGAATTAATATGAAAAAGAATTAATTAGCTAAATGATTTTTGATAAGTCATTTAATTAATTATAAGCTGAAAAATATGATGATATAACTATCAAACTGATAGTTATACCGATAGTCATATTCAGTTAAATGGAGATAGTCATATTCAGTTAAATGGAGATAGTCATATTCAGTTAAATGGAGATAGTCATATTTCATTCAATTGGTAAGTTATACCGAATGTTATATTCATTTGGTAAGTCATACCGAATGTTATATTGACTATTTAAGTTATACCGAAAGTTATATTTAAGTTGGACAGTCATATTACATTGATTTGATAGTCATACCGATTGTCATATTAATGTAAAATGATTGTCATATCAGTTTAAATCAAGTAGTATGACTATGGCTGTGTATATAAGGCAGAGGAATGCAGAAGATTAAGAGTTAGTCGAACCAAGAACAAGAAAAATACACAGCAGCTGTTTTCTCTCTCTCTCAAGCTCAAGAACACCTTCAAATTTAATTCTGTAAATTCAAGTTCATCTCAGTTGTAATATCCTATCCGTTGGAACTTGTTTACTTGTGATTCTTGTACTACTAGCGAATTAAGTTTCCTAGTTCACAAATTGATATCTTGATTTTATTAACTAAATTAGCAAAGTTCATGTTGAATTTTCTAATTAGTTATTAATCCCTTGATAATCATTTGGACTGATTTTGTAACACCCCTCAAGTTAATATATTGTTATATTCAACTTGAAATTTGTGTTATATTATTCCGCACAAAAATATTCGTTTAAGGCAAAATTATTTAACGAATAAATTTTGAGAAAATGGTATAGATTGTATTCAACCCCCCCTTCTACAATCTTAACGGACCTAACAATTGGTATCAGAGCCTATTGATTGATACACAAATCAAGATCCTATTTTTACTCAATCAAAAATTAAGCTCGAATTTTTAACTCTCTTAAAAATTCATCATGTCTGCCAAAGGCAATGTCAAAATTCCTATCTTTAATAAAGATAATTATGATATGTGGAAAAACAAAATGGAGTTATTTCTTGATGTAGCAAACCCAAGTTTTTTGTGGGTTTTGGAAATTGGACCAGTAACTCCCATGCAACATGATACTGAAACAGTTGTAAATGGAACTGTAACAGTCCCTGCCAGATCCTATCCAAAGGACCCTAAGAACTATACCTCTGAAGATAAGGAGGCAGCTGGATTGGATAAAAATTTGAGACTCATTCTGTTGGATTCCCTAGATGCTGTAATGTATAGCCATGTGAGAAATTGTAAAACTGCTAAGCACATCTGGGAAACTATTGAGGTCATTAATGAAGGGACTGATGAAGTCAAGGAAAATAGACTGCAAATTCTAACTTCTGAATATGAACATTTTAGAGCTGGCCCTAATGAAGGCATTCAGGAAGTGTTCGAAAGGTATAACAAGATAATCAACAACTTGCAAGTTCATGGCAAGCATTATACTCAGAAGGAGATCAACATGAAGTTTTTACTAACTATGCCTACTCACTTGGAACATAGAATTACTGCCATCAGAGAATCTAGAGACTTGACTCAGGTTGCTCTTGAAAGGCTGTTTGGTATTCTGAAAACATATGAATTAGAACAAGTACAGCAAAAGGAATTCTATAGCAAAGGCAGAATGGCAAATTCTTCTACAGCTTTAGTGGTTGAGGTTCCTAAGGAAGTGGAAACTAAAGTGGTTCAACCTATCAGTTTCAACAAGGAACAAACTGAAGTAGAACTTGGCCAAACACCAGCTACTCAGGATGGTGGAGAATTTTATTCACTTGAAGAGCTGGATCAATTGGAAGATGAATCTATGGCTATGATGGTGAGACAATTTAGTAACTTCAGATTCAGAAGAAATCCAAAGTTCAGGCTTAAGTCAAATAACAGGTTTCAGAGAGGAGGTTCTTCATCCTCTAGTAACAGGGGAGGTTATAAAACTGGAACTGTTGACAGAAGCAAAATCCGTTGTTTCAATTGTAATGAGTTGGGACATTTTGCTACTGAGTGTCAAAAACCCAAGCAAGCACAGAAGAAAGATTATGCTTCTGAAAAGAAGAAAAGTGGAAGAGCTTATGTGGCAGCTGGTAAAAGCTGGGATGATACAGATAGCGAAGACGAAGAATATGGAAACTTTGCGTTGGTGGCAAATGCTGAATCTTCAACTTATTATACCACTCCGGTAATTCTTACTGATGCTCAGTTAATTGTTAGTTTACGTATTTCCTTGAATAATGCAGAAAGAGGGTACGAGAGAATAAGTCTTGTTAACACTAACCTTGAAAATCAAATGTTAGATTTAAAAAAGGTGCAGGTTAATCAAGATAAGAATATAGAAGAAATAGCTCGACTTAACTGCAGAGAAAAAGGTCTAGGAGATTACATGACAAAACAAGTTGATAAAATTGCTGAACAAGAAACCAAAATTAGAGAACTTGAAACACAGGTTAGAGCGTGTTATAATACTGTTAAAGTTTCTAAAGATTTCTTCAACAAACAAGCATTAGAACAAACTGTAGGAATAGGATTTGATTACAGTCAAGCTGTTGGTTCTTTGAGTAATCATTCCCCTAATTCTATACCAGCTAAAGAAAGAGGTATACCACATATTCTTAAGAATGTTGAAAAACCAATGTTTACAAAATCTGATGTTGGACCACCAGATATTCGTTCTATGGTTATACATGAAGAAATGAGAAATGAGGATGCTGCAAATGGCACAGTTCTTGTTAAGAATAAATATGTTAAGAATAAAACTGCTAAGAACTATAATACAAAGAATGTGTCATCCAAGAAAAATGTCACAGTATTTGTTAAGGCTAAATCAGTTGAGGACGTTAACACAACAAATGTGTCACCCAAGAAAGATGTACCTAAAGTACCAGTCAAAGTTGTTAAATCAGCTAGTACTTCTAAGACTGGATTAGGTAGTAACAATTCAATGCAGAAAAATACCATGCCTACTATTAACTCTAATCATAAAGCATGTGGTATTATCAATTGTATGTCTTGTGCTTTTAACAATATGCGTACTTATTTTAATGGTAATTATGCATGTGTTAAACAGAATGCTCCTCGACAGCACATGAACAGGAACAATAATGTTCGATCTAAGACTGATTTTCCTCCTCAAGTTAGGAGAGAGACATTTGTACCTAAGACTAAACAAAAGATTACCAAGAATGTCTACCAGGTCAAATGTCCAGTCAATGACACAAGTGTTACTGCTGCGAGAGAAACATGGATACCCAAGAGTAAACAAAAGATTTTCAAATCTGTTTATAAGGTTAAATGTTTATTGACTAAAGAGGTTAAACTTAAAAATGTTGTTTTGCCTGACAAAGGTCAATACTTTAAATACGCAGGACCCAATCAAATTTGGGTCCCGAAGAAGGTTTAACTCATTTGTCATTGCAGGGTATTGAACAGGTTGATCGAGTGACCTGGATCTTGGACAGTGGATGTTCAAGGCATATGACTGGAGATAGAACCCTGCTGACAAATGTGGTGGAGAAGGCCGGCCCAGTAGTTACCTTTGGAGATAATAGCAAAGGTAGAACTGATGGATATGGCAGACTTGAAGCTGGAAATGTTATCATTGATGAAGTTTCTTTTGTGAAAGGACTTGAGCACAATTTGCTCAGTGTCAGTCAATTCTGTGATAAAGGTTATGAAGTTCATTTCAACAAGAAGAATTGTCTAATTTCACACAAGTGACATGAAAAGCCACAACTGACAGGAGTTAGAAAAGGCAATCTGTACGTAGCCAATATGAACTCAGGAAGCACTGAAGAAGTTACTTGCTTCTACACTAAAGCATCTAATGATGAGAGTTGGCTATGGCACAAGAAACTTTCTCATCTTAATTTTAAGACAATGAATTCTCTGGTCAAAAGAGAATTGGTGAGAGGTTTGCCTTCAATGGAATTCACTCAAGAAGGACTGTGTGATGCATGTCAAAAGGGCAAGCTAAAAAGGGCAAGTCACAGGAGCACTGATACATCTTCAATAACTGAACCATTACAATTACTTCATATGGATTTGTTTGGTCCAGTTAATGTGATGTCTATGTCAAGGAAGAGATATGCTCTAGTGATTGTTGATGATTTTTCAAAATACACATGGGTTCTGTTTTTGAATTCTAAAGATGAGACTCCACAACTGGTGATTGATCACATCAAGTTAATTGAGCGAGATTCTACGTATCCAGTGAGAGCTATAAGATCAGACAATGGAACTGAATTCAAGAATGCAGTTCTAAATGACTTTTGCACTGAGAAGGGTATAACCAGACAATATTCAGCTCCAAGAACTCCTCAGCAAAATGGGGTAGTAGAAAGAAAGAATAGAACCTTGATTGAAGCTGCACGTACTATGCTAAGTGAATCAAGGCTTCCATTGTACTTTTGGGCTGAAGCCGTCAATACTGCGTGCTATACCCAGAATCGAACTCTAATCAATAAAGATCAAATGAAGACACCCTATGAAATTATGGCTGATAAGAAACCTTCACTCAAATACTTTCATGTATTTGGGGCAAAGTGCTTTGTGCTTAAAGAAGGTGATGATCAAGGTGGTAAATTCGATACCAAAGCATTTGAAGCAATTTTTATTGGTTATTCAATGAGAGCATACAGGGTGTATGTGATTGATGAACAGAAGATGATGGAATGTGTCAATGTAACATTCGATGACACTAAACTCCCTAGTATCCAAACTGAGAATCCATCTGAGAAGCTATCTTTCGATGACATGACAGATACAGATTCAGATGATGACAATGCACCTGAGATTTTTGCTGATGCTAATGACAACAATGATGATCAGGGTAATGGTGATGAAGTCAATGATAGTAGTCAAAATTCCTCTGACTCTAATAATCAATCATCATCTAGTCAACCTGGCAACAACTCAGGGGGAGAAAATGAAGGGTCAACTGGTCACACACAACATCCCAATGAAGGTCAAGGAGAATCATCAAGATCCAATCTTCCCAGACAGACTGTTTGGAATAGAGCTCATCCTTTTGAGTTAATCATTGGTGATCCAGTTGTTGGTGTAAAGACTAGAAGAGATCTTCAGAATCAATGCAATTATTCAGGGTTTCTATCTGAAATGGAACCTAAGAAAACTGAAGAAGCTCTTTCTGATCCTGATTGGGTGATTGCTATGCAAGATGAACTCAATCAATTTAAACAACAAGAAGTTTGGAAGCTGGTACCCAGACCTACAGACAGACCAGTAGTTGGCACAAGGTGGGTATTCAGAAACAAACTTGATGAAGATGGCACAGTGACGAGAAATAAAGCAAGACTGGTAGCAAAGGGTTACTCCCAATCTGAAGGCATTGACTATGATGAGACCTATGCTCCAGTGGCTAGACTTGAGGCCATAAGAATATTCTTGGCATTCGCAGCATTTTCAAACTTTAAAGTTTATCAAATGGATGTCAAGAGTGCTTTCTTGAATGGCAAGCTAGATGAAGAGGTTTATGTAGAACAGCCCCCTGGCTTTGAAGATCAGGATTTAATTGACTATGTCTACTTCCTTTTCAAGGCTGTCTATGGTCTTAAGCAAGCACCAAGGAAATGGTACGACACTCTCTCTAAATTTTTACTTGAAAATGATTTTGTTAGAGGTGTCATAGACAAAACTCTCTTTACAAAGAAACATAAGAATGATACAATTATAGTCCAAGTCTATGTGGACGATATAATATTTGGGTCTACTAATGATCTTTTGTGCAAGAAATTTGCAAAGTTAATGCAGGGTAGATTTGAAATGAGCATGATGGGTGAGTTGAAGTTCTTTCTTGGATTGCAAATAATTCAAAGGACAGATGGAATATTTATCTGTCAATCCAAGTATGTCAAAGAGCTTCTCAAGAAGTATCAAATGGAGGACTCTTCTTCAGCAAAGACACCATCATCCACAGCTGTCAAATTTGGAGCATGTGAAAATTCTGTCAAGGTAGATATCACAAGCTACAGAGGTATGATAGGCTCATTACTTTATCTTACTACGAGTAGACCTGATATTATGCATGCTACGTGTTTGTGTGCAAGGTTCCAATCGGATCCTAGAGATGTTCATCTCATTGCTGTTAAAAGAATTCTGAGATATCTTAAGGGTACGCCTAACCTAGGCATCTGGTACCCTAAAGATTCTGGTTTTAATCTTGTTGGATATACAGATTCTGACTATGCAGGAAGTATTGTGGATAGAAAAAGCACATCTGGGAGTTGTCAATTCCTAGGTGGTAGACTAGTTTCCTGGTACAGCAAGAAACAACAGACAGTTTCCAATTCAACGGCTGAAGCTGAATATATAGCTGCTGGAAGCTGTTGCGCACAGATTTTGTGGATCAGGAATCAGCTGAGAGACTATGGCTTTGTGCTTGATAAAATTCCAATTTTATGTGATAATACAAGTGCCATAGCAATCTCTAACAATCCTGTGCAGCACACAAGGACAAAGCATATTGATATCAGGTATCATTTTATTCGAGAGCATGTCATGAATGGTACCGTGGAGTTATTTTTTGTACCCACGGAAGAACAAACAGCAGATATTTTTACTAAGTCTCTTGACGAATCCACATTTACCAGAATTGTTGGTGAATTGGGTATGTTAAACAGTCCTAGTAATTAAACTTGTTAATATCTGAGGTTTGATCTTTAATAATTTACAAGTGATTATTGTGGTAATATTTCTTATTAAATCACTTGTATAATTGTTTTATCAAATTATATCCTTGCTTATTTCATCTTAAATCATTGTTATTATCTTCTGTACATATTTTTAATTACTTATTATATTTTTAGATTAATTCATTTTCTTTGAAAATATTTTTCTCGAATTTTACAAGCTGTAATTTATGAGAAATCTATTTTTCTTGAAAATGTTATTGTTTTTAATTCAGTTTGATTATTTTTGTTGTTTAAATAAATCATAGTTTCTTTTTGAATAATTTTCTATATGGAAATTGTTTTATTAGAAAATTTATAGATTTATTAACTCATCAGAAATAATTATGTAAATATGTAGTATAATTATTTAGTTTTATTTTATTTTATTTGATTTGTAATGTTTGTCCTTCTGTTATTAATGTTTGATTTCGTAAAAGGGACTGCATATGATCGTTTTTATAATTTTTATTAGGTGTTATAATTTTAGTATAAATTAATTTGCTATTTTTTGTTTATGTAAATTTTTAATGTAATTTTCTTGATTAAAATTCTGTTAAAATTTTGTTTTTAGTTAGTTATATTAACTGATTTGTTAGAATATAACTATCGGTATAACAATCTCCTTGATTGTTATATTCAAACTTTTGATTAGTTATATTAGTTTTAAATAGTGTAATATAACTTAGAAATAAATTAGATATAATCTTGTTTTTGTTTTGTTTAAATATAACTGTTAAAATAGTTTATAGTTATATTGTGCATTTTAACAGTAATATAACTATCGGTATAACTAAGGTTTTATTGTTATATTTAGTGTTTTTTCGGTAGTTATATTAGATATTAACAACAATATAACTTACAGCCTAGGGTAGTCATATTACGTTTTAAACGTAATATAACTATCGGTATGACTATCACCCGATAGTCATATCACAGTTATTTCATATATAATAGCTAAGTTATATTTGAAAGTTATATCTCTGTGGTTGTCATATTGACGTGTTAAGTCACTCAATTCTGTCGAACGATATACACACATATACACACAGAATTCGAACGAATTGCTGTCCAAATTCTGCCTCGAATCTTACTCAAAACAAGTTTCTAAGGATCTTTCTTGATTACCCAGTCTATAATCTTCATAATCAAGGTTGAAAATGTAAGATTTGATCGAGTTTTGAGTTTTTGAGATTGAAAAAATTCGAATTTTTGATCTAAAAATCCGAACAATTGGTTGTGATTTTGTAAAAACTAAAATTACATGTGTGTTTGTATTACAATCAAGATCCTTGTCTGAATTTTTCAGAATTTTTGATAGAGATTTTGATTTTTCGAATTTTTTAATTATTAATTAATTCGAATTTTGTAATTTAATTGGGTTAAATTGTTGAATTTTGCAGATTTACTAATTTTAATCCCTGATTTGCAATGGCTGGTGCTTATAATAATTTTGAACTTGTGAATCACAATTATATTGGATACTTTAATCCCGAGGATTGCCCAGTGGATCGGTTCAAGTCCTGGATAAAGTTTCTAAATGAGCAAAATCTCTGTAGTCACTCTATAACTGCAAATGTTCCAATGAAATTTGGTCCACTCAAATTAATGTGTACTACAGCTGTCTCAGATGAAAGATCGTTTTCATTCAATTTTAATGGCCAGACATATACAGTGGATGAATCTGTCTTCAATGCTGCTCTGGGACTTCCTACTGAACGATTTGCCGAATTGCCTTCAAATGATGAGTTGACTCAATTTTTCACAAATATCAACTATCATGGTCAACTGAATCTGAAACGACCACTCAAAAGCAATCTTGTTCAAGAATGGAATATCTTCTTCGAAATCATAGCAAAGGTGTTTGCTAATTCTACAAAGAGCAACAATACTGTCATCACAGGTATGTTATAGTCAATTGGTTTCGCTATTGCTCACAATAGAAGAATCAATTTTGGCAGTTTGATATGGCCTATTCTGCTGAATCGATTGAAGAAGGCTACAAAGAACTTTGGAAAAGGTAAACCGGTTAAGTGTCATTATCCTCGATTTTTGACACTAATTTTTAATCATCTAATGCCTAAGGATCAACCTGCTCCGTTTCCAAATGATCGAATTCAATGGTCTGGTAAACCAAACAAGAAGTTCTACACCAGGCTGGATACTTCTAAGGTCTTGTTGCATGTTCCTGTAGTCATAACACCTTATATGTCTACATACATACATTTGCCAAATGTCATGCCACAGCCAGATGCGGTGGTACCTTTAGTTCAACAAGCTCCACAGCCTGAAGCAGAACAAGTTCCAGTACCTCAACCTGATTCTGAACCCTTGAATGTGCTTGAGCATCAACTTCCAGTGGATCAACACACTCAGAATGAAGATGATGTACATGTCAATGATCAGGTATTTGACTCAACTCCACTACAATCTCAATATCTTTCTGGTAGTCAAATGATTGTGAGAAGTGACCAAGGGGTTGTAGATCCACAACCTTTATCCCAGGTCAATGCACCAAACACTGATCCTAAATTCTCCAAACACTATCGTAGAAAGAAATTGTCATTCAAAAGAGCTGTTCCCAGTAGTGATATTGTGAGTGAAACAGATTTGCCATCACAAAAGAAAAGTAAAACCATGTCAAAGGCAATCTTAAACCCATTCATTCCTTCAAGCTCACCCCTGTTACTCACAATGGGGGAAGATATTTTTGCGAATGAAGCTGAAAATATTGTTATGCAAGTGGAGCAAGTTACAGTGCCTGCCATTGTTACAGCAGAAGAACCTTCACAGGTTGATCGGGATTTGCGAAATCCCATTGCACCACCACTGACCTTCCAAGAGGAGGCTAGGGTGATCTCCAGTGCAGGTACAATGGATGCAGCTAAGGATAATGAGAGGAGTGATGTGAGAATTACTTCAAATCTGAGTGAAACACCAGCACGTGAGATGAGTGATACTCAGAGAGCTATTGAAGTGAGAGCACACAATGACACATACACTTTATCTCTCATTACTCAACTCAATCAGATGAAAGAAAGTCTTACTCAAGCTGAAGAGGACAATAAAAACTTGAGGTTTGATATGGACAACATGAGAACTATCTTCAACAACAAATCAATGCACTTAAACTCTCTCAACAACAAGCAGTTGAAGACTCTGGAGATGTCACAATGGCTCAAGATCTTATTATATCATCTATGGCTAATCAGATTGAAGATCTTCAGAACAACATAAATGAAAATCATTTAACCACTGAACATCGTCTCAGTTAGATTGAAAAGCAAAGTGATCATCAAGCAAAGGGGTTAAGACATTTATATAATATCATCAGCAGAACTCACTCACTTACAGCAGAAGAGAAGAAATTCTTTGGAGGTAGTGATGGAAGTGACCCTGGAGCTGGTTCAAGTCACAAGACTGTAGAGGATTCCTCAACTAAGGGGGAGAAATCTAGAGGGGGAGCAAGGGGAGCAAGTGCAAGTGCAAGTAAAGAAAAATTTGAAGATAGGAGTGAAGGGAAAAAGCCAACTCATCAAGCAGCAGCAGAACAGGAAGATGATGATGTAGAAGGTTTTTACTATACAGGTGAACCTGATATTGATCTGTTTGCTGACTTAGAGTTTCCTGATGTTGGTGAAGAATTTGATGAACCAGATCTCAGTTTTTGGGATGATGAAGAACAAATAATTCCTGATTCTGTTGAAACACAACAAATGAAATTTGAAGCAAACAAAGAACTCGAACAGAATGAAGCTAATCTGGCTATGAGAGAAGAAAGACTCAAGAAGACACTTGAACAGTTAGCTCATAATGAGAGACTTCAAAAGGCAGAACATGAAGCACTTCAAAAGCAACATGCTCAGAAACTGGAAGCTAGGAAGATGTACATCAAGTACAAAAATGGTGATAAGTGGGAACGTGCTCAAAAGGTAATTGACTCACCACAAACTTCTGACTATGATGATCGTCGAATGATTGCTATCTTTGAAAGCTTTAAACAGAAGAACCCTATACATGATATGTATTTGAAAGCCTTAAAGACAAAAATTGTGAGAATAACCACTGCATCTGATCCTAAGAATGGTGAGCTACTTATCTTCGTTGAATGTCATAAGCTCGGATCTCACAAAGTATCGCTTCAGTTCTTCTATGATAGATCCCTGTCAGAGCTTTGGGTGTTGAGACCAAAAGTAAGAACATCTTCTGAACTAGGCATACTGCTTCATGAAAAGTTTCAAGAGTTTGCTGAAAGAGCTGGTCCTGAAGTTATAAGTGACCCTCCACAAGTTAAAATTCTCAAGGGAGAAGTCATTCATACTGTTAATCTTCAGACAGACGAATTGTATACACATCTTGCCAGACATTTGGTATATGTTGAATATGCTCTTCGGAATCATGGTTTTGCATCACAGGAAAAGATTGAAGCTGCAAATCATATTCGATCCTATGCTCAGACCAACATGAAGAAATACAAGCAGTATCAAGGTGAGTTAAGAAAGAAGCTTGGAATACCACTGGTCTATCCTACAGATG
Organism: Saposhnikovia divaricata; assembly: GCA_036435485.1. NCBI lineage: Eukaryota > Viridiplantae > Streptophyta > Magnoliopsida > Apiales > Apiaceae > Saposhnikovia > Saposhnikovia divaricata. Next base: position 120,058,565 of record CM071599.1, on the reverse strand, counting down.
TGGCATCCAGAAGGGATTTACTTGTTGATTCAGAAATGATCAAGAATCTACCGGACATGGATGAACAAGAAGAAGGAGAAATCAATGAGAAAGAAAGTGGTAAATGAAGATTAGCTCTACAAGTTATATCATTAGAGCTTTGATAGAACAAGATAGGATAATTGTCTTATATGATCAGTCTAGAGGATCATCTATCTTGTATTTATCTTTTCTGTTTGAATCTGGATAATGTTAATATAAACCAGAACTTTTACATTATTTACTTAGCATTTAAAGTGTTTTCTTTTACTTGTTTAATTGGGATTAGTTGAAGAATCCTCTAGGTATTTGCTTGTTATTGTATAACAAACAAATAGGGGGAGATTGAAAGGCATATGACTCAGCCTATTTGTAGTTCGAGGATCCTAATCTAATTAAACTAGATTGTAATAAGTAAATAATATCAACTGTCACAGGAATCTCAAAAGATGATAACCGTCAGAAGAAAAATCAACAAGTCAATCTATAGTTTTGATGTTTTACACTGGAAGAAGATTCAGATATCTGATCAGGCCTCAAGGTAGCATTGAAACAAGTGGATTCATTTACAAAGACAGAGATTTCTATTAGTGACAAGAAACAATTTCAGTACCGAATGATTGATGAGAGTGAAGAGTATAAAAGACCACAGTGTTAAAAGTCACGATGAAGAACAGAGATTGGAGTTAGTCGTTCATGAACCAGACAGTACATCGAACGTCAACATCATGCCAGTGTATGTTCCTTATCATAATTACATGGTTTTCAGCGGAGTATTGACTAGTAAAGAATTTATATTAATTCTATTTTAATTGATTAAGTCAAGTAATTAAGTTAATAAATAAATTAATTCTATCAGAATTAATATATTTGTTAAAGTGATTATTAGATTAATTAAATAAGAATTAATATGAAAAAGAATTAATTAGCTAAATGATTTTTGATAAGTCATTTAATTAATTATAAGCTGAAAAATATGATGATATAACTATCAAACTGATAGTTATACCGATAGTCATATTCAGTTAAATGGAGATAATCATATTCAGTTAAATGGAGATAGTCATATTCAGTTAAATGGAGATAGTCATATTTCATTCAATTGGTAAGTTATACCGAATGTTATATTCATTTGGTAAGTCATACCGAATGTTATATTGACTATTTAAGTTATACCGAAAGTTATATTTAAGTTGGACAGTCATATTACATTGATTTTGTTGAGTATTGAATACAGTAAAAGAATACAGAGGGGGGGGTGAATGGATTCTTGAACTTTTCTTCGTTCTTGAATCTTTGCAGCAAGATAAGTGATGAGTGTGTGAGATATGAAGATGCGGATAATTAAAGACAAACACAACACAATATCACTTTAATCTAATATATTATTAGATTAAGATTTTGCTACAATCTGTGAATACAAATGATAGTATTCTCAGCTTCGTTTTTCTCAGAGAGATATTTTCTAGGTATTTGAGAAACTTCAAAACCTTAACAGCTAAGGAAGTGAGGCTGTATCCTTATAGACATGGATACACCCACTTACTACAAATGAGGTAGGTAAAACAAAAGCACTTTCCAGTCTGTCTATCTCATTTTAGTAAGAGTCCAAACGGCTACAGATTTGACTTTGAAAAGCCTGTCTAGATCCACTTCTTCAGCTCCTTGTCCCTTGTCTTATCTCTCCAAGCTTCTTTGTAGGCTTTCCAGCATGCTTTATAGGACAGAGTCAAATAAAGTATCCTGGCTTGTTGCAGGTTTCTGACTTGTACAATTCTTCAGTATTTTGTCCTCAAGAATGTATTCGAGAAGTGACTAAGTGAGTGATTCGAGAACTGGAGTTGACTTGATCGATAACTCTGAGTTCTCGAATAGTGTTATCTTGACATATCGAATCACTTCTCGAATAGCTCTTTTCTCTGGGACTCCTTGAGATATCGAATAGAGCATTTTGACATATCGAATCCCTGAGATATCGAATAGAGCATTTTGACATATCGAATCCCTGAGATATCGAATAGAGCATTTTGACATATCGAATCCCTGAGATATCGAACAGTGTATTCAGAGATATCGAATAGTGTCTTCTGAGATATCGAATCTCTGACTTCTCGAATGCTAGACTTCTCGAATAGACAAATGTACTTCTCGAATTGGTACTTAGGCAAATTCTTCATTTCTTCAAATCCCAACTGTGATTATTTGGCAGTCTTTATCTCCTTGCTTGAGGCATGAACCTTGGAACTTCTTTCAAGCATTATTCTTGACTTTATAATTACAGTAACACAACTAGAATTTGATGCCTATTACAAGTACAGAACAAATAGAAACTCTACAACTAGAGGTTCCCTCAGTTAAGAGGTCATGTAGGTAATGCATAGCATTACACATACTTAGGCTTGTTATTAGATGTATTCAGGCATGCCTCTGTGACTAACAATCTCCCCCAAATTGTGAGTAAGACCCTTAGTCACAATTTCATGTCTGATAACAAGCCTATCATACATAAAGATAAAACTTGACAGTACAGGTATGAATTTCCATTAGCAATTTGGATAGAACTACAGAGTGAGTAATCTTACAGCCTATGATGAAGAACTAGCCATTGTCTTTTGATTCCCTTTCCATAGCTTTGGCTTGAAATTCATCATATTCTTTCTCTCTTCTTTCTTTCTCCTTCCTTGTATTCTCATCCATAGCTTTTATTATTTCTGCCATAGCATCCAATTCTTCAAGCAAAATTGAGTCTTTGAAATCTTCAAGTACTGGTTCCAGAATATTTGCAGGATAGTGGTTGAGTAGATTCATTCTGATGTTGACTTGATTTCCATTCCTCCTCCTATACTTTACCATGTAGGGGTTGAACTGAACTCTACACAAACCCTTTTTCCTCAGCTTTTCTGCTTCACTTTCCAGTCTCTCAATTTCTTTCTCCCTTGCCAGCCATTTCTCAAAACACTCTTTTCTGACTTTTTCTTCATGATCTCTCTTCATTTTCACAAAATCAATTAGCTCCAGTTTCCATACTCTCTCCACTTTATCTTCTGAGCTCAACAGTGCAATGATTCTCTCTATGTCATATAGCTTGCCCCAGTGTTGACATCCTCCTTGTTTGAATTTCTCCTCCCTTCCATCAGAATATTTAATCTCAAGGCAATTATCAACAATGGCAACATGATAGATTCTTTGAGCTTGCAAAAATTGCAGTTGGTCTACATCATAATCTTCATCTAGTGGTTGGAGTTTTAGGCCTGGATAGATTGTCAGGGTTTTTGATATGGTTGGCTTTGATTTCCTTGCAGCTTGCTTGAACTTGATTCTTTTTACATGATTACTTGGCAGTAGTATGTGACCTTTGTTTGTAGACCATTGTAGTATTCCATTAGCAGTTTGCTTTTTGAAACATACAGATGGTTTCTTGACTTGAATCTTCTTCTCTTCTTGAGGTGGCAAGACAGTTGCAGAAGCCATAGATGCAAATTTTGAAAGGTCACTACTGGCAGCATTCACCCTAGACTTAGAGTCTTGCGTTGTGGTGAGGTTACTGTCAGCAATGCCTGAGGCTTGCTGTCTTCCACTTTTCCTCTCAGAGCCTTTACCTTGATCATCATCATTCTTCCTCTTCTCATCATCCTTCTTCTTCTTCTTGTCTTCATCACCCTTATTACTCCTGTGATGTCTTCCCCTTCCGTCACTTTTATCTTCATCCTTGTCTTGATCTTTGCTTGGGTTGAACTTAGCAGTCTCAGATACAATGCCAGTTGCAATATATGACCTGAGATAAGATATAGCTTCTAATTCTTCTGCTGTTCTTGATCCCTTCTTCTTGATCAGTTTCTCAATGATGGCTATGATGAGATTTTTATTTTGAGGAGTTAGATGCTTAGGAATGACCAGCTGCTTGATATCTTCAATTCTTGTTCCAGCCTGGTAGATAATAGTTCTAGGATCTGTGAAAACTTCAGGTAGCCTTGAAGGTTGACCATTCCTCAAGTCATCATGAAGACTCTTGTTGTTCTCATTTCCCTTCTCAATTAGTCCAAGGAGCACATTCACTTCTGAGTGCTTTAGACTCTGTAGAGTATTGATGGTTAAGTGCCATATCTTGTTCTTTCCTACCATCAATATCTCCTTGAGCCATAGATCATTAAGCCTCCTTGGTACTACAGTGAGACAGTCAATCTGACTCTTCAACCTCTCATGATATAGCAGAGCATCACCAGCCTGTTCTCTAGAGACTTTCAGAAACTCCAAGAATGCATCATCATGATAGACATTTGAGTTTGCAATTTCTTGTAGCTTGGCCTCAGTGACCACCTTCACTTCTACTGGCTTGGCACTCTTAGATATTGAGATTCGAGGCTTGTCAGATGGCATACTCCCCGCAACCACTGTGGTTGTGATAGACTGCCTTTGACCATCAGGAGTAGTGATGTGCACAGTTGGTAGAGTGACAACTGGCAGAGAATTGGGAGGCTCATCAACTTTGTCCTTTCCTTTTCCAGGCACATGAGTAGTAGATTTCAAAGTTCTCTGATGGCCACCCTCAGTGATCTTGATGCCCTTTTCTAGTGGTCTCTCCCCCTTTGGATTTGAGTTCTTTGATATCCTCTTCTCCCCCTTAGGCTTGTTGACAGACACAGGGACTGTAGGAGGCACCTTTGGAGTTGAAGATTCATCAGGTAGAGGGAGACCCATGTGCTTCATCATTGCAGACAACATTGATTGTTGATGCAGAAGAACATCAGCTGTGGTGGTGGCTTGAGTGTTCAACTGCTCAGTCAGAGTTGTCACTGTGTCTGTAAGATGAGCATTTGACTTGTGGAGAGAGACTACCTCCTTTTCAAGAGTATCCACTTTAATGAAGAGTTCATTGGCCTTAAAACCAGATAGGGATTGATCCTTCAGTCTCTGCACTTCGAACCTTGACATCTCATGCACAGGAACCTCAGTGACCAGCTTGTCTCCATATTGATTTGCAAAGAGGGTCCTGAGCATGGCATTGGCATCAGTTGTCTGATCTGATAAGGATTGAAATTTGTGCCCCAGACCTGTGACAGCATCCTTGAGAATAGCCAAACCATTGTCCATCCTGGTGCAAGTAGCATTGCAGGTTCGAATGTCCTTGAGAACAGTCTCCAATTGAGGGAATTTAGCATCAAAAGTCCTCTTGATCTCATGCACCTCCTTGGTTGTAGCTGAACACACTTCATTAATTTCTGTCTTTAAGCCTTTACCAAGATAGTGTGCAGCCTTGAGAATGCCTTTATAGCTGTCATTCACTGCTTCAAACACATCAGTAGGGTTGAGAGATTTGGCATTGGACCCTAGTGAAGTGATGTACTCTTCTCTGAGATACTGAAGACCTTCTGAGAGAGGGATTGAATTGGTTCCTTGCAGCCAAGCATCGATATTCCCATCTCTCTCAGTTTCATCTATGATCTTCTCCTTCTGTAGCTCTACATCCTCTTTGTGACATAGGAGAATAGCTTCATAGTCTGGATTGGGCATGTTTGCAGTGAGAAGGTGCTGAGCAATTTTTGTGAACTCAGGGATCTGATCCACAACTAAGCTTTGAAGTGCTTCAACCGTCAATTGTGGTGGAACAGACCCTGATCCTGAAGCACTGTCATGTTGCACAGGCTTCAGCCATTGAGACAAAAAGTTAGAGCTAGAGCTAGGCTTGCTAGGCTCCTCAGTTACAGATGCAACTTCTGCAACCGGATGAACAGACTCTACTACTGCTGTCTCCACAGAAGTGGGATGAGTTACAACAGTAGTTGACACAGGCACAGAGTCTCTAGTAAGAACTAGTGAATCCTCTGTGTTTGTGATGGTGTCATTAGGATATGCCCCAGCATGCATTCCCTGACCATCCAAATGTGGTACCTGGGTGGTGAGCAAGGTGTCATGCACCAAGTCACTTGAATTCATTGGCTCATCAAAGGAAAAGAATTCTTGATGATCAATGCCTTGCTCCTCAATTGCTTGAGTTGCAGGCTTCAAAGAAATATGAGTGGTAGATTCTGAAAGAGAAGTGTGTTGTAGACAAGATTTTGGCAACTCCCCCTGAGAAATAGAGGGAGTTTCAGTTATGATGTGCTCTCCACTCAGTGTTGTGCCAGCCTTATCACTCCCTTGTGCTGACTCTTTACAGATAGGTGCATTGGGGAGGATGCTTGATTCTATAGATGCATCCTGTTGAGAGGATACATCTAGTGAGCTGTGTGCCCCTGATTTTACAACTTCAGCCATTTAAGTGACTGAAGAGGTGGTTTTAGACTTCTTCTTCTTCTTTAGGCTTATGATAGGTAACTCAGGTGTCTCACTTTCTAGCCCTAGTTCTACAGCCAAGGCTGCTTCAGTTAAGATTTCTAAAGGTTCAGAAGTAGCCTGTTTTCTCTCCTTTTTACTAACATCACCCTTTTGAGAGGATGATGCAGTTGGCTCTTTGCTGGATAGAGTGTTTGGCTGAGGGGGTTGGTTAGCAGGCCTTGGGTTAGCACTTTGTTCTCCTTGCTTAGGCTGTGCTAACTGTGATTTTGAATCAAATATTGGCATGTTGTGGGGGTAAGACCTAAACAAACCCTCCATGTGGGGAGTTATGCTAAGTCTTACATCCACATCATTCCTAGTCTCCAAATTACCAAAAATGAGTTTGGTCATGGACCTAGGATAGCCTATTTTACTCTTATCTACTCCAGGCAATTCAATCAATGAAGCATTTTTAAAGTTAAGTACTGATTGAATAAAGCGAGGAAAGAAAATTTCATTACCTCTCTTGGCTGTGGTCTGACCAAGTCTCCCATAAAGTTCCTGTAGGATGAGAAGTCCAACATCTATCTTTCTCCCATGAGCCAAGGCATAGGCAAGCTGCTGCACGGGTGTACTAATCTGATCAAAGCTTGATTTCCGTGCAGTGAATACATGAAGGAGTGTAGCAAATACAAAGCTCCATTCTTTCCTTAAGAACTTCCTATTCAACTTTCCCAGCTTGATAGTATCAGAGTAGTTGATGAAGTCAAAGAATTCTTCCAACTCATCATTGGAGGCCAGAGCATCATACGTCTCTTGCTGCATATCCAAGGCTTGATTCATGTCTGCAGTGGTGATAGTGATATCCTCTCCTTGAATCTTGCAGTGAACAATTTAAGAGGTGATAGCATTCTCAAGAGCGATGACCTCCACAGTAGCAGTCCTCCAGAATTGTTCCAATAGATCTATGTACAGAGTTGGGTTGGCTGAGAGCGCACTCTTGATGTATGATTCAGACAACCACCGAACAAAGCACTTGAAATTGGCATTCGGTGCTTCCACATCACTGGAGATTGCGGTGAAATTAGTTTGGGATGGTATGGTGAGTTGAGTGTTTGCCATTTGGGTAGAGAAGAAAAGAGAATTAGGATTGAAGAAGAAATTCGCAGTTAGGGTTTTTCAGAGGTTTCAGGAGTTGAGATGCTTGAGAAATCGAACGAAATGAATTGAATAGTTGTGAAGTTGTATATATATATATATGAATGTCTTGAGTTGTCGATAGATAAGTGTTCTGTAGCGACAAGTCATTCGAGAAGTATGAAACAACTATTCGAGAAGTCAAGAAAGGCTTATTCGATATCTCAGGAAGTTTTTAACTCACAGCTGGCAGTGATTTAACTCAGAAACTAATTCAAAGTTAAGTAAAATATATTTTTATGAGTGAAATGAAGATTTGAATATAAATCCAAAAAGCGATTAAGTGTCAGCGAGAAATCAGCCTTTTCAAATGATTCGATAACTCAAATGCAGCATTCGAGAACTCTATCATTAGAGAACTAAAATACTCTATTCGAGAACTCAAAGTGTGCTATTCGATTTCTCAAAAAGACACTATTCGAGAACTCAAGAGGGTTCTAGATAGGCCTATTCGAGAACTCGAGCCAAGACATAACAATGAACCATTCGAGAAGTCTGACTTATCGAACTGTACTTTTCACTCATAAAGTTCAATTTCCACTATCCTTTAAAATTTACTAGAAATATTCATTGACGAATATTCTACCAAATTAAATAGTGGTTCACTCAAAATTTTTACAGAAATTTCAAGCTACATATGTATGATTTTCAACATGTGCAGCATTGGAATATTTATACATCATACTCCAGCCAATACTTACTTCAGAAATATTAGGCATTTGATAAAGTAAGTATTTACTGCTGCAACAATCTAGTTGATATATTCACTTAGCCAGAATTTGAAGAATTCAGCATTCCAATCTCACTAACCAACCTTGTGAAGGTGGCTTCATCTAGTGGCTTAGTGAATATGTCAGCTAGTTGTTTTTCTGTGGGAACATAATGTAACTCAATGGTTCCATTAGTTGCATGCTCCCTTATGAAGTGATATTTGATGTCAATGTGCTTTGTCCTAGAATGATTGACAGGATTGGCAACTATAGAGATTGCACTTGTGTTGTCACACATGATAGGAATTCTTTCCAACACAAGTCCATAATCTCTAAGTTGGTTTCTAATCCAAAGCACTTGAGCACAGCAACTTCCAGCAGCTATGTATTCAGCTTCAGCTGTGGAAGTTGACACAGATTGTTGTTTCTTGCTGTACCAAGAGACTAACCTTTGTCCAAGAAACTGGCAGCTACCTGATGTGCTTTTCCTATCCACTCTGCATCCAGCATAATCAGCATCAGAATAACCAACCAGATTGAACCCTGTGTCCTTAGGATACCATAACCCCAAGTTTGGTGTGCCTTTCAGATATTTGAAGATCCTTTTTATTGCTATCATGTGTGATTCCTTTGGGTTTAATTGAAACCTTGCACATAAGCATGTAGCAAACATGATATCTGGCCTACTAGCAGTGAGGTAGAGTAGAGAACCAACCATGCCTCTGTAGATTGAGATATCTACCTTTTTGCCCTTAGCATCATCATCTAACTTGGTGGCAGTGGCCATGGGTGTCTTCGCAGGTGAACATTCTTCCAAATCAAATTTCTTCAGTAAATCTTTAATGTATTTGGTTTGACTTATAAAAATGCCATCCTTCCTTTGACTAACTTGCAGTCCAAGAAAGAATGTTAATTCTCCCATCATACTCATCTCATATCTGCTTTGCATGAGCTTAGAGAATTTTTCACACAGCTTCTCATTTGTAGAGCCAAATATGATATCATCCACATAGATTTGAACTAGGATAATATCATCATCATGTTTCTTGTAGAACAGTGTCTTGTCCAGTGTGCCTCTAGTGAATTGATTCTCCAGTAGAAATTGTGATAGTGTGTCATACCATGCCCTAGGAGCTTGCTTGAGTCCATACAATGCTTTAAGTAATCTGTAGACAAAGTGGGGAAACTGTGGATCCTCAAAGCCAGGTGGTTGTTGCACATATACTTCTTCTTCCAACTCCCCATTCAGGAATGCACTCTTGACATCCATTTGATAGACCTTGAAATTAGAATGTGCAGCAAATGCCAAGAAAATTCTGATGGCTTCTAGTCTAGCAACAGGGGCAAAGGTCTCATCATAGTCAATACCTTCCTGTTGAGAGTATCCTTTTGCAACCAACCTTGCTTTGGTCCTTATGACTACACCATTTTCATCCATCTTATTCCTTAGAACCCATTTAGTTCCAACAACGGTTCTATCCTTTGGTGCAGGCACTAGTTCCCATACTTTGCTCCTCTCAAATTGATTTAGCTCCTCTTGCATAGCAATTATCCAGTCAGGATCCAACAATGCATCATCAAGTTTCTTAGGCTCAACTTGGGATAGAAAGCAGCCATAGAGACATTCATTTATAGTTGCTCTCCTTGTCCTTACTCCTGCATTTGGATTTCCAATTATCTGATCTGCAGTGTGTGATCTATCCCACTTCCTTGTATGTTCAGATTGATTTCTCATCCTTGATGTTGCTTCATCATTTAGATCATGATCATCTACATTTCCTCCCCCTGTGAAGTTGTCACTCCTCACAGGTGTATCTTGGATGCTTGTTTCTTCATTGTTGGTTGACACAGGTTCTTCATTCACTTGAGTTTGTTGGATTATGAGTTCAGATTCACTTTCAATCTCCTCATCAGAATCATCTAGATTGTCAAACTTCAAGGGATCTTTATCTTCATCATTGGCTTCTTCTAATCCAGGTAGTTTGCTGTCATCAAATGTTACATCTGTGCTCTCCATTACTTTCTTTTGACAAATGACATAAACTTTGTATGCAATTCTTTCCATAGAATAGCCAAGAAAGATTCCTTCAAATGCCTTTGCATCAAACTTTCCAACATATTCTGAATTATCTTTTAGCACAAAGCACTTGCTTCCAAAAGTATGAACATACTTTAGAGTAGGCTTCTTTCCAGTCATCAAGTTGTAAGGTGTCTTTCCAGTGTTTTTGTTGATGAGGGTTCTGTTTTGGATGTAGCATGCAGTGCTCACAGCCTCAGCCCAAAAACATGTAGGCATTCTTGCATCAAGTAGCATTGTTCTAGCAGCCTCTATCAGAGTCCTATTCTTTCTCTCAACAACTCCATTTTGTTGTGGAGTCCTTGGAGCTGAGAATTGTTGAGAAATACCATTTTCTTTGCAGAATGCTCCAAGCATGGCATTTCTGAATTTTGTCCCATTGTCACTTCTTAATGCAATCACACTTGCATTTATGGCCTTTGCTTCTTTGTCAACTTTCTTTATGTGCTCAATGATTACTTGTGGAGCCTCATCCTTTGATGCCAGAAATTCTACCCATGTATACCTTGTAAAATCATCAACCATCACTAGAGCATACTTCTTCCTTCCTAGTGACATAATATTGACAGGCCCAAACAAATCCATATGAATCAGTTGCAGGGGCTTGGTTATAGATGTCACTGTTTTTGACTTGTGGCTTGATCTTTTCATTTTTCCCTTTTGACACGCCTCACACACTCCTTCTTGACAGAATTCAAGTGTGGGAATGCCTCTCACTAACTCCCTTTTGACTAGGGAATTAATGGCTTTGAAGTTCAGGTGTGATAGCTTCTTGTGCCACAGCCAACTGTCTTCATTTGATGCTTTTGAGTAGAAGCAACAAATTGTGTCCTTGCTTGCAGAGTCCATATTGGCTACAAACAGGCTTCCTTTCCTTACTCCAGACAGAGCAAAATCACCAGTCTTCTTGTGGGTGATCAAACATTCATCTTTGTCAAAGTTCACTTTGAAGCCTCTGTCAGTGAATTGACCAACACTCAGTAGATTATGCTTGAGCCCCTTGACCAGTGCTACATTCTCAATGATGACATTTCCAATTTCCAACTTGCCATATCCCAGTGTGTTGCCAATGCTGTCATCTCCAAAAGCAACCATTGGGCCAGCCTTTTCCTCATACTGTGATAGCAGGGCCATATCACCAGTCATATGATTTGAGCATCCACTGTCCAAAATCCACATGACCTTCTTTTTACTTTCTTTGCCCTGCAAACACAAAAGTATTACTTCTCCTTTGGTACCCAAACGAGTTTGGGTCCATGTGACTTAGTGACAGTTTTATCAAAATCAGCATGCTTATCAGTTTTCTTGATGTTGGTCTTCTTGTCACTGTTGGGAGTCTTAGAATCAGGGTTCTTAGACTTAGGTGACAGAGGTACCTTCCTAACTTTAGGAGGACTTGAAGACTTTGTCCTTGTGTAGTGTGTGTGAACATTATGATTGATACAGCCCTCCATGAATTGTCTTCTCAAATTAAAGCAACTAGTCATCACATTCATGTTACATGGCATACAATCAAGTTTATCACAGAAAGGAGAGTCTCTATGTCTTAAAGGCACAGAGCAATCGTAGAATGGTTTAGCAACACTACCAGATGGTTTCTTGCAAGCATGAGTCAAATGATTAGAGCTAAAACAGTTTTGACAAACTTTCCTAGGGGCATTTGGCACATAAGCATAGTTGTTATCTTTGTTAATCCCTAATTTGCCATTCCTGTTTGGTCTCTTATTAGTCACTTTCTTCTTAGTCTCATAATTTCCAGCTGAAACAAAATTTACAGATTTCTCAAGTCTAGGTCTACCTCCTACTGGCTCCTTGGCTTTGGTTTTGACATTCTTACTCTCAGAGGATGCTTGTTGTTCATTTGATTGTGCCTCATCTTCATCCTCCAACATTTGCTTGATGAGTAAGGCATCCTCATCAATCTCAAGTGTTGGTGATTTAAATATTGGATTCTCAGTCTTTTTCAAAACCTGAGGCACCTCCTCTTGAACAACAAGGTCATCTTCAATGACTGCATAGCCTTTCCTCTGTTTAAGAGTGTCATAATCAAGTCCAATGGCAGCCTTAGGTCTAGCTAGATTTTTCTCATGATAAGACTGCAATAGACTAGAGGAATTCTTAAATGTCTTCAACTTAAATTCATTTTCAGCTAATTCATCCCTAAGAGCTTTCTCAACTTGACTAGCACATAGAACTTTATTCTTTAGATACTCAATCTCTTGTTTAAGATTTTCTATTTGCACAGTAGTTAGCTCTAGTTCCTCATTTCTCTTATTTAACAATTCATTCCTAGTAGACAGTTTAGCAATTTCTTCATTAGCAGCAGTCATACTAGTATGAATGTTAAACATCTCAACGGATAGTTGTTCAACCAAAGATTTATATTCAGAAACAGACATGTCTATGGTAGTGAGAGATGGTACCTGTGAGTCTGATGCAGATGGTTCTTCCTTGGAATTGGCCATCAAGGCATAGTTGCAGAATTCTTGTTCTTCCCCATCACTGTCAGAATCATCCCAACACTTCCCTTCAGCTATGTAAGCCTTACCTGGTGTCTGCTTCTTTAGAAGGGCCTCATACTTAGCTTCAATCTCAAGAAACTCCTTATCCTTCTTTTTAGGCTTCTTGCATTCACTGGCAAAATGCCCTAGGTCATTGCATCTATAACATCTTACAGATGACCTATCCACATAGCTGGTTTTGAATCTGTTCTTGTTTGTTTTCATAGGTGCCTTGCTCTTGTTGAATGAATGATTTTGAGGTCTAGGCTTGAAGGGCTGATTCCTCTTGAATCTGATGTTTGGGAATTTTCTAGCCATAAAAGCATATGATGTATTTTCCATGCCATCCAGCTCTTCAAGAGTGTAGAACTCATCTTCTTCCTTGTCATCAGCAGGTTCAGTCACTACTTCCTCAGTTTCTTCATCATCTACTATCTCTTCTATTCTCAGCTGACTTGCAGATGCTTCCAGGTCTTGAATAGATTTGTTGACAATCAAGGCACAGGATGTGTTTATCATTCTGCCTTGGTTAGCTTGGATAGCCCTCTTTTGAAGCAACTCAAGCTCGTGTGTCTTTAAAACCCCATAGAGCACATCATACGTGACTTTGTTCAAATCTCTTTCTCTTAGGGATATGACCCTTTGCTCTAGATGGTTTGGTGACGATAGTAGAAACTTCATATTTAATTCCTTAGTGCTGTAAACCTTCCCATTCATTTGGAGCTCAGTCACCAGCTTGTGAAATCTTTCAAACATATCAGTGATACTTTCCTTGGGCTGTGCCATGAACGCCTCATACTGTGTGACCAGTATCTGTTTCTTATTTTCTCTTACCTCCTCTGTCCCTTCACATAACACCTCGATGTGATTCCACATGTCCTTGGCTGATCTGCATGATGCTATGTTGGCAAACATCGACATATCCATGGAGTCTATGATTAACAACATGAGGTGGCTGTCTAGGGCAATCTTTTCCTTCTCTGAGTCCGTCCATTTGGATGGCTCTTTTGGAACGTATGATCTAGGAATGACTACTGCGCCCACCGTGGATTCAGCAACTTCTTGTTGTGGTATGAATGGACCATTCTTGAGAATGTCAGGGTAGAGAGGATTGGCAGCTTTGATGAACAACAGCATTTTTATTTTCCAGAGGTTGTAATTCTCTTTGTCGAACTTAGGGACCTTTACCGTACCTGTAGTCTTTGGTGTATTCGAACTCATGATCGTTTTCTGTTTAGATTAAACAGCCTGCTCTGATACCACTTGTTGAGTATTGAATACAGTAAAAGAATACAGAGGGGGGGGTGAATGGATTCTTGAACTTTTCTTCGTTCTTGAATCTTTGCAGCAAGATAAGTGATGAGTGTGTGAGATATGAAGATGCGGATAATTAAAGACAAACACAACACAATATCACTTTAATCTAATATCTTATTAGATTAAGATTTTGCTACAATCTGTGAATACAAATGATAGTATTCTCAGCTTCGTTTTTCTCAGAGAGATATTTTCTAGGTATTTGAGAAACTTCAAAACCTTAACAGCTAAGGAAGTGAGGCTGTATCCTTATAGACATGGATACACCCACTTACTACAAATGAGGTAGGTAAAACAAAAGCACTTTCCAGTCTGTCTATCTCATTTTAGTAAGAGTCCAAACGGCTACAGATTTGACTTTGAAAAGCCTGTCTAGATCCACTTCTTCAGCTCCTTGTCCCTTGTCTTATCTCTCCAAGCTTCTTTGTAGGCTTTCCAGCATGCTTTATAGGACAGAGTCAAATAAAGTATCCTGGCTTGTTGCAGGTTTCTGACTTGTACAATTCTTCAGTATTTTGTCCTCAAGAATGTATTCGAGAAGTGACTAAGTGAGTGATTCGAGAACTGGAGTTGACTTGATCGATAACTCTGAGTTCTAGAATAGTGTTATCTTGACATATCGAATCACTTCTCGAATAGCTCTTTTCTCTGGGACTCCTTGAGATATCGAATAGAGCATTTTGACATATCGAATCCCTGAGATATCGAATATCGAATAGAGCATTTTGACATATCGAATCCCTGAGATATCGAATAGAGCATTTTGACATATCGAATCCCTAAGATATCGAACAGTGTATTCAGAAATATCGAATAGTGTCTTCTGAGATATCGAATCTCTGACATCTCGAATGCTAGACTTCTCGAATAGACAAATGTACTTCTCGAATTGGTACTTAGGCAAATTCTTCATTTCTTCAAATCCCAACTGTGATTATTTGGCAGTCTTTATCTCCTTGCTTGAGGCATGAACCTTGGAACTTCTTTCAAGCATTATTCTTGACTTTATAATTACAGTAACACAACTAGAATTTGATGCCTATTACAAGTACAGAACAAATAGAAACTCTACAACTAGAGGTTCCCTCAGTTAAGAGGTCATGTAGGTAATGCATAGCATTACACATACTTAGGCTTGTTATTAGATGTATTCAGGCATGCCTCTGTGACTAACAGATTTGATAGTCATACCGATTGTCATATTAATGTAAAATGATTGTCATATCAGTTTAAATCAAGTAGTATGACTATGGCTGTGTATATAAGGCAGAGGAATGCAGAAGATTAAGAGTTAGTCGAACCAAGAACAAGAAAAATACACAGCAGCTGTTTTCTCTCTCTCTCAAGCTCAAGAACACCTTCAAATTTAATTCTGTAAATTCAAGTTCATCTCAGTTGTAATATCCTATCCGTTGGAACTTGTTTACTTGTGATTCTTGTACTACTAGCGAATTAAGTTTCCTAGTTCACAAATTGATATCTTGATTTTATTAACTAAATTAGCAAAGTTCATGTTGAATTTTCTAATTAGTTATTAATCCCTTGATAATCATTTGGACTGATTTTGTAACACCCCTCAAGTTAATATATTGTTATATTCAACTTGAAATTTGTGTTATATTATTCCGCACAAAAATATTCGTTTAAGGCAAAATTATTTAACGAATAAATTTTGAGAAAATGGTATAGATTGTATTCAACCCCCCCTTCTACAATCTTAACGGACCTAACAAATTACCCATATGGCGTCATGATTAGCCTTGGTCCTTGGTAAACCTACTACAAAATCCATGGTTATGTGTTCCCATTTCCATTCTGGAATCTCTAAGGGGTGTAGGAGTCCGCTGGGCTTCTGGTGCTCTGCTTTCACTCGTTGGCAGGTCAAGCATCTGCTTACCCACTCTGTTACGTCCTTTTTCATATTGGGCCACCAGTAATACTCCTTCAAATCGATATACATTTTGGTGCTACCGGGGTGCACCGAGTATCTTGAGTTGTGTGCCTCGTTTAAAATCTCATCCTTGAGTTCCTGAACGTTTGGGATCCATATCCTGTACGTGTACCTCATGATCCCTTCTTTGTCTCTTTCACACTTAATTTCTTCCCCGGTCATTATCTCTTCAGTGGAGTTCTCTTCTTCCTCCATCATCCGTTCCTTGCACAGTCTAATCTTTTCTAACAATGGAGGTTGGATTCTAATTTCCATCAACTTTTCTTGGCCCTCTCCAGGTAACTTAATCTCAATTTCCAGCTTCTCAAAATCTTTCACTAGCTCTTCCTCTGAAGTTATCATCTTGAGCTTCTCTTTCCTACTAAGGGCATCAGCCACCACATTGGCTTTGCCCGGGTGATAACGAATTTCACAGTCGTAATCCTTGATTAACTCTAACCATCTCCTCTGGCGCATGTTAAGCTCTTTCTGAGTGAAAATGTACTTGAGGCTCTTATGGTCAGTGTAAATCTCGCACTTTTCCCCATACAAGTAGTGTCTCCAAATCTTTAAAGCGAAGACTATGGCTGCTAGTTCTAGATCATGCATGGGATATCTGACCTCATAATCCTTCAGTTGCCTAGACGCATATGCTATTACCTTACCGTGCTGCATAAGCACGCATCCGAATCCTTTATGCGAAGCATCACTGTAAATCACGAAATCTCCTTTTCCATCAGGTAATGCCAACACTGGGGCTGTCACCAACCTCTTCTTTAACTCTTGGAAAATCCTCTCGCATTTTTCAGTCCATTCAAATTTCTCAGTTTTGTGGGTAAGTCGAGTTAATGGAGCTGCGATTTTCACAAAACCTTAGACAAATCTTCTGTAATATCCGGCCAGTCCGATGAAACTCCTCACCTCGGTTGGAGTAGTTGGTTGTTCCCAGTTTGAAACTGCTTCTATATTTGAGGGGTCAACCAACACTCCTTCTCTATTGCTCACGTGCCCTAAGAATTGTACTTCATTTTTACAAAACTCACATGGAGAACTTGGCATATAACTGCTCCTTCCTGAGTATTTCTAAGGTTATCCTTAAATGTTCAGCGTGTTCTGCCTCTATCTTTGAATAGATGAGAATATCATCAATGAAGACTATCACGAATTTGTCCAAATATTCCTTGAACACTCTATTCATTAGGTCCATGAAGGCTGCTGGGGCATTGGTCAATCCAAATGACATTACCAAGAACTCATAATGTCCATATCTGGTACGGAATGCAGTCTTCGGGATATCTTCAGGTTTGATCTTCAGTTGGTGATATCCCGTTCTCAGGTCAATCTTAGAGAAGTATTCAACGCCTCTTAGCTGGTCAAACAAATCGTCTATCCTGGGCAATGGATACTTATTCTTTATGGTTAGCTTTTTCAACTCTCTGTAGTCGATGCATAACTTCATACTCCCATCCTTTTTCTTAATAAACAACACTGGTGCGCCCCAAGGCGACACAATGGGCCTTATCATGCCCTTATCCAACAATTCCTGTAACTGTTTAGCTAGCTCCTTCATTTCTACTGGGGCTAATCGGTACGGGGCCTTCGATATCGGCGCCGTCCCCGGGGCTAACTCGATGGCAAACTCAATTACCCTATCAGGTGGTAGTCCGGGAAGATCTTGTGGGAACACGTCCTCAAACTCCTTAACTACCGGAATGTCTTGCAATCTTGGCGCTTCCTTCTGAGTGTCTATAACGTAAGCTAAATAAGCCTCGTTCCCTTTTCGTAACAATCTCTTGGTTTGCGCCATGATCAGAATTTTCTGGGTCTGTCGCATCCCCTTAAACACTATTTCTTTCTTCCCTGGGGTTTTCAACTTAACCTTTTTCCCTTTACAATCTATCTGCGCATTATTGAGAGACAACCAATCCATACCCAAAATGACATCGAATTCCCCTAGCTTAAAAGGAATTAAATCGACATAGAAGGATCGTCCTCCTATTTCTAGTTTACAATCGGGGTGAATTTCATTAACCGGTACGATTTCCTGATTAGCTATTTCTACTTGTAAGGAATCTCTTAGTTGCTGGGTTTTAAGTTTCAATTTATGCACAAAATCTCTAGATATAAAAGACTTAGTTGCTCCTGAATCGAATAAGACATTTGCACTGACTGAATTGAGAGAAAATGTACCTGCTATTACATCTGTGTCCCTCACGGCATCTTGTACTGACATATTAAAAGTCCTAGCAGTTGGTGGCCTATTTGAGGCAGCCCTGCTTGTCCCTGATGCTGCTGGTTTGTTCCTTGGGCAATCCTTCCTCATGTGCCCTAGCTGTCCGCACTGGAAACAAGTGGTGCTTTTGTTGGTACTAGGGACAACCGCAGTGCAGGTGTTAGAGTAGTGGCCCACTCGTCCACACTTATAACAGGTTGGCTACTTCTGATTGCACACTCTGGGATGTCTTTTCCCACACGATGCACATGCTGGCAAGGAAGGTCTGGATTGATGGGAACGGGACACTCCTGTATGCTGGCCGCCCTGGCTCACACTCATGCTCACAGGTGGTTTGAATCCCATACCCCTGCTAGGTAGAGAGACTGCTCCTCGATTAAACTTGTTTGGGGGCTTTCCTCCTGCGAACCCTCCACCCATACTGACATGTTTTCTCTTTAATCCCCCCTTCTCTTTCTCTCTCTGCATCTGATCGCTTCCAGCTTCCACAATGGTGGCCTTTTGTACCAAGGTGGCATAATCCGTAATTTCTAAGACCGCCACTCTATTCTGGATCCACTGTTTCAACCCTTGTTGAAACCTGTTAGCTTTCTTTTCTTCGGTATTCACGAATTCTGGCACGAATCTCGACAGCTCAGTAAATTTGGCCTCATAGTCAGCCACTGACATATTGTTCTGTTTCAGTTCCAAAAACTTAAGTTCCATCTGAGTTTTCATGAACTTCGGGAAGTACTTCTCCAGGAATAATTGTTTGAACCTTTCCCAGGTTACGACAGCATCAGTCTCCATGTTCTTCTTGGCTTCCCACCAATAATTGGCCTCTCCCTTTAGTAGGTAAGTAGCAAAAACAGTCTTCTTGAGCCTCATTGATACTCAGAATCTCGAAAGATTTTTCCATTTCCTTGATCCAGGCCCTTGCCTCAACGGGATCAGCCGATCCGTGGAACTCTGGGGGTTTAAGGGACTTAAAGGCCCTAAAGGAATTTGCTACTGAAGTGTTGTTTCCTGGTGTTGGTTGGGGGTATTGGTTCAAATTCTGCCTAAGTAGATCCATAAACTGGCCCATGGGGTCTCTGCCCTGGTTCTCCCCTTCCTGCTCTACTTCAGTTTCTCCACCCTCTATTTCCCCCTCAAAGTCTTCAGAGTACATGGGTTCATCCTCTGCTCCATATTGGGAATCTTCTTGCTCATTATAGTCCTGATCTTGTTCTTCACTACTTT
Organism: Saposhnikovia divaricata; assembly: GCA_036435485.1. NCBI lineage: Eukaryota > Viridiplantae > Streptophyta > Magnoliopsida > Apiales > Apiaceae > Saposhnikovia > Saposhnikovia divaricata. Next base: position 120,039,106 of record CM071599.1, on the reverse strand, counting down.
CATGGTTTTCCTCATGTTGGTTGTGACTCTCTTAGTCAGAAGATTCACGGGGGTTAGCCCTAGTGCCCATTCGTCTTGGAGGCATTTTACTGAAAATTTGGAAAATTTTACATTAGGTTCACTTTCCTGTTTTAAAGGATTTTTCCTTGCATAACTCGTTACATGATTGGATTTAAGATCCCACAGTTTTATATCTCATGGCAACTTAATCGAAAAATAGTACATATGCTAATAAACTCGTGATCACATCCCAACAAAATTGAAATAACTGAAAGGGAAACAAATATATACCAGGTACCGAAAAGGTATAACATCCGAGTTACAACGATAGTTTAATGTACAGCCATCCTAACAACAACAACAAGTCAAAAGTGAAATACGCTGTCTATCTGTCTAGTCTGCAAAAAAGGAAAATAAGTACAATAAAACCATCCCTACAAAATCCGACACTACTACGTCCGTACATGACTAGACAACTAGACTACTGCATCACTACATCTGAAATCAGCCGCCACGACGAAACATCATCCGAACCCTCCCCATGGCGATGCGGAAAATCTCCTCGGCATCTACTCTGTCTACCATACCATGCCCATCAGTAGGAAACTGTCGCACCCTCATCCGAGCCCTCAGCTCGATGCGGGTCACAGCCCTATACCCAACCCTGTCACTGATAGTCCTCCGGCCCTGCAACCTCATTCGGGCGGCTCTCTCTGCTGCTAGCTCCCTCCTAGACTCTGCCAACCTGGCATCCGCCACTGAAAACTCTCTATAAATCCCGTTCACAATCAAGTTGTGAACACATACTGGAACTCCTCCTATCGGGACATGAGGTGGGGTGGATGGCTCAGCTGGAGCTGCAGTCTCTGTCTGCTGGGGCTCTGGGGTAAGCTCCTCAAACTCATCGGGGAATGGGCTCATAGGTAGTGGTGGTGGGGTAGGGGCTCTCTCCATAGGGGGGTGGCACTCGTAGTCCGGAACTCCCTACTGCATCATCCACTGGCTCATCCTCATCTACAACCTGTCCAACAACAGCAGCCATGACCTGCTCAGTGGTCATATCAGTATCCTCCTCCATGGTCCTGATCTCATATACAACCCAATAATCCTCATCCTCAGCAACTAACTCAGCGTCCTGCCCAGTCTGGACTCCCTCCGAGTCCTCCTCCCCCTAAGTCTCAACAACATCTGTATCAGCATCAACCTGGACCTCCTCAGGGTCCTCCTCCTCAGACTCAATCACATCAGTATCAGCATCAACCTGGACCTCCTCAGGCTCAGTATCCTCATCAGGCAAGTGCTCATAGTACGGGTCCCTAGTCCAGAACATGTCCTCATCATGTTGTCTCGCAGCTGCCTCCTGGGCCGACATGTCGCTCGCCTACACAAGACAAACTATGTTACTATCATGATACTTGAAAAGTTCCCGTAAGGGTTTTAGGTGAACCTGGCAAGGGTTCTTATTATATTAGTGAATTTATTATTATATAACGTCGTATCATCTCTTCGGATATATAACTCTCGCTCTGATACCATCTCTGTAACACCCCCAGATCCGGGGTCAGGGATCGGGTCGTTACGGTCTCATGACTCATACATAATACTTGACTTGAGTCCAAAATCAATAAGTAGCATGCTATGACCCCACAATAATATCCACTCACACACACACACACAGTTATAGTCCCAGAGATGAAATAGAAATAAGTCTTATAAAAGGGTTTGCGAATAAAAGTTATTACAATCCAAAAGGATAACATCATTAGCTTAAAAGTTTTGCCGTTGATTACATTAATTATACATATAGTTAAACAGGAAACAAAAGATGTCTAACTATGCTACCTCAGCAATGGCAGCTAGCATCTCAGCGGGGAGTCCGGTGGGTTGGGTAACCCGCTTCCGCCGAGTGCACCTGACGCGAGCCATCTGTCCTATCTATTGTTGTGACATGATAAATAAGCAAGGGTGAGCAATATCCCACCAATAATAATATAACAGGACAGTGATAGTATATAACAGTTCAAAATATCATTATTTCCATATGCCATGCATTAACGAAGTTAGTGCCAGTATACTATAAAGGATGAAGTTACAAGGTAACTTAAAGTGTTTATTTCGTGGAAATATCTGCTAAGTCAAAATAAGCAAGATATCATTATTTATCATATTAAGAGGAACTTGCAAGGAAAATATTGCAGTTCCAGTTATTAACATTTTTCGAAGTTCTACAACCTGAAAGAAGTCTCTTCGATACGTGTTGCGGAAGACACCATCAACCTGAAAGAAGTATCTTCGATACGTGTTGCAGGGAATTCCCAATTTGGGAGATGAACCAATATTGGAGTTATCACGCGCCAGCTGTTCCACTCCCTGATGATCAGTCGGGGATGGTACAGCCCAATATAGTTTACTACCGGTAGAAGGAAGAACCGACGGCTCCACTTGTAGATTGCCTTTAATAGTAACTCCCTGGCCAATGATTAGGCCTTGTGATGGACCGCGTGACTCGGCCTCTTACACACGACTCCTAGTTCGAATAAATCCACAGCATTCAAACGTAGAGTTTGTCCTCCCTTCCCCAAGTGAAATACTTGTTGATAAGACTCCACAAAGTAATCGTATCTAGTTGGAAAGGAAAACTCACCAACATTTCCCAAGCTTTTGCTTGTTAATGGATATCAACTTGTTCCAACAATTTTACCCCTCGAATGATGAGAAGGTACACACAGACTTAATGAGTCCGTAGCAACCAAGTTGCGAGTGAAAAGGATATATTATGACCGGGAAGTCGACAAGATAAATAACCTTTCTCAAGTAAGGTTCCCTTATAATTCAAGAGATTGATTTGAGTGAAGAATGGAATCTTGAGGACCTTTCTTAATATAATATTAATCGTATGACTCCGAAGAATTTTCAGAATGATCGAAGGTCGAAGACAATATTTGAAGAATAATAAACAGCATTGAAGTTGTTTCCAAGTATTGAATAAATATTTACAGAATATTTTTTGAGTCGGAAGTATTTAATGAATGAAAGAATAATTTTAATCAGAGTATTTCTCAAAATAATCCTTGAAGGAATATTAAGAAAATATTTATTGAATAAATAATTACTTAAATGAATATTAAAATAATATTCATTTAATAAATAATTTTGAAAGGAATGTTTGGAATAATATTCGTTAAGTAAATAAGACTTCAAATTAATATTCAAAAATAGTATTCATATAATAATTAATAATTTAAATGAATATCCAAGTGATATTCATTTAATAAATTAAACCTTAAAGGAATATTCGAGAATAATATTCCCTTAATACATGATGTTCTAAATGAATGTCCGAATGATATTTATTTAATAATCGAAGGTTTTATAGAAATATTTGAAATAATATTCGATAAATGGTTCGTCTTTGAATGAATATTGAAAAATAATATTCATTGAATAGATAACGTTCAAATAAATATTTGAAGTAATGATCGTTAATTAAATAATCTCGGACGAATATTCAAATAATATTCGTCAACCAAATAATGAGAATTATTTACTTAAATATTTCCCTCGAAAGTAATTACGATATATCAAGAAGTACTGACTCCCTGTCTATATTCAACAAATAGTATTCATATGCCCTTCTCTAAGGGTCTTAACAACATCCGGCTTATAATCGATATATTATCTATCTACTTATAAGCCAAAGAACAATCAGTGAACAAGTATATCAATATGACTTGAAAGTAGGCATACATGCTATGGCATGTGTATAACAGAAAGCATATATTATCACAACAACAGCCTAAAAAGGGAAAGTTGAAACTTGCCTGGTAATTGAGCACGAGTAGGGGTAGTGGTACGGTATCCCGGGTCAGCTCGGCAATCTATAAATAGTCAAGAGATTCGAGGTTAATTGCTTAACACTTTTAAAAAGGTTAAGTATTAACTTAAGTCGAAACATGTCTTCGAATTATCTCGTTATACCCCTTTTTAGTGTAACTCTTTTTATTACCGATACGATTCGATATTGGTTCGTCATTAAGACATGTCATCGTACTCACACTTAGTGTATACTTAAGTTGTATAAGTTCTAAATTCGATAGATATCGTACCAAGATTATATCTCGAGTTTTATCGCTCGTTTTCTAAGTTATAACCAAAGTTATACTTTTAAGGGGTTCGTTTGCGTTTAACCTAGATTCAAACATTTTTATAAAATTGAAAAACGATCCGATTAACATGTGGTTTTCTTTCAAATCTTCCATATGACCTTTAATATTTAATTACTATGATTCGTCACTGACTTTCATAATTTACGAGGGTTCAATTTCAGTTACGAACTTTCGTTCATGGTTTCGAACTACTTTTAGTAAATCGGCCATAAATCCTAAACCGTAAGTCTGTTTGATTCAATTCTTTTTCCAAAATGATCTACGACTAAAGATCTATAAGGGCATGTTAAATACTTATCCAGTTTCAGCAATTAGACCTACAGTGATGCACGGTTTTCAATAATTAATGAAATTTTGGAATTATAACGGCTTTAAATCGAACGTTCCAAAAATCACAATCAACAACCCAAGCCACACCGGGCATCAATACAACTTATAGACAAGATTCTCATCTTATTAAGTCCAAGAACCACTGACTTTATCATCATAATCATCATGTTAATCAAATCACTAAATCACTAACTAAGCATGCTTATAATATGAACATAATCATAACTAAGCTAAATCATCCAAGAATATTCTTAATCTCAAAACAAGAGCTAGGGTTTCAAGTGGTTACCTTCTTGAGGGTATGTACTAGCCTTACTAAGCTTGGTATGGTCTTTGGATTGCATTATGTTAGCTAAGATCAACCATGAAATCAAGAAAACAAGGATTAGTATATGAAAACACTATTCATCATCACCTTTGATAATTTATTTGAAAATGGTAAAAGATGAATTTAAGGCCAAGATTTCTAGGAGATCTAAGATATGATATGTAGTACTTACCATAAAAATTTGGAGATCAAACAATGGTGGGAACCCCCTTTTCTAGCTCTTGGCCGAGAGTTGCTTCAAGGAAAGAAAATGGAGAGTTTTTGCTTTGGTTGCTTTCTTTTCTTGGTTGAAATGAATTATTGGATGATGCCTTAAGATAATATCTAGCTTAAAGTGATTACATCATAATCCACTAGCCTAATCTTGATGCTTTATCTTGTGACAAGTGTAGGCTCCTTATTATGCATATCCTTTTTGCAAAAATGCATTTACACCACTTAGCTTATAGTTGACTTACATGTGATATACTTTGGTTTCTCTTACTCCATCCACTTGCACATGCATGAATCTTGTTCTCTGCTTGCTCGTTTGTCCAGTTATTTCTCAATTTCACTGATCGTTCGAACGAATATCTCAATCGTTTCTAGTTAGGGTTTTACCAGAAACCTTCTAAATATTTTTGCTCACATCTTTAATCCTCCTTTATAATTCTTGAATTTAAATACCTTAAATCTTTTTAATAATCTCTTGAGTCTTTCAGTGTCCAGGGAAATCTCGGGGAAAATAAAAATGCTATTTTTCAAAATCCGATAACTTTTACATACACTCTTTTTCCCCTTGGCTCATTAATACGAACTCAGAAATTCGTTCCGGGTACTTCTATATAGCGTCGTCTAATAATATTCTCATTTCCACCAAAAACACTATTCATTATTTATTCTCTCTTTATTCCTTATATTTATGAAAATGTCCTTGTTCTCTTTCGGGCGTTCCTTAACCCTTTTACGGAACCACTGGGCTAATTGTTATCGATCTGGATGACATGAGAGTATTCTTCTGCTTGGAGTTGCCATATCTTATTCCCCTAGGAGATAGATTATTCTTACCTAAGTTGTCAACCATTAGCATTCTTCAAGACATAGAAATAATAAAGTCGAATTCCATTCATTCTTTCAAAATATCAACTATTACATCGTAGCCGTAACCACTATTCGTTCTTACATCATTAAATAAATATAAGTTTTAATTCTACCCAAAATCTGGGTTCTTACAACCAAGAAGTTATTCTCCCTCTTCTTTTGGACGGAATGGATCCTTTTTCTCTTCAAGTGAGCGAACAACCATAGGTGTACTCACAGGATATGCTTTATCCATAATAAATTGCTTAGAGATCTTTTCAATATATGAAGACTGGTGGACAAAAATTCCTTTGGATAGATGTTCAACTTGAAAACCAAGGCATAGTTTTGTTTTGCCCAAGTCTTTTATTTCAAATTCTCTTTTCAAATATTCAGTCGTTTCATTAAGCTCATATGGGGTCCCAATGATGCGATTATGCCTAACATATCCATTTTTCAAAAGGTACTCATTGAGGCGATTATACCACATTCGACCTGATTGTTTCAACCCGTACAATGATCTTCGTAATTTAATTGAATAAATTTCTCGGGGTCTTGAACTACATGCTTCAGGCATTTTTAATCCATCGGGTATTTTCATGTAAATGTCATTATCAAGTGACCCATATAAGTAGGCAGTCACAACATCCATCAAACTCATTCGGAGCACTTCTAAAATTGATAAACTTAATAAGAATCTGAATGTTGTTGCATCCATTACCGGGGAATAAGTCTCTTCATAATCAATTCCCGGTCTTTGTGAGAAGCCTTGTGCAACAAGGCATGCCTTATATCTCTCAACTTCATTTTTCTCATTTCTTTTGCGCACAAATACCCATCTATATCCAACGGGTTTCACACCTGCAGGTGTTTGGACAATAGGTCCAAAAACTTGACATATTTCAAGTGATTTCAATTCTGCCTCAATAGCATCTTTCCATTTTGGCCAATCATTTATTCTTTTACATTCATAGATCGATCTAGGTTCATGATCCTCGATTTCTTCAGAAATGTCAAGTGCAGCTGCATATGCAAATATGTCATCCATGACAATTTCTTTTCTATTTCACCTTTTTCCTGAAATGATATAATTTATCGAGATCTCTTCATTGTCCTTAATTTCAGGTGTTTGATCATCCTTTGAAGACGTTTCTTCAGTGAACAATTCTATTTCATTTGGAATGATGTCATTTGATGTACCAACTTGTTTATCAAGTTTCCTTGATTTTCTAGGATTTTTATCTTTGGATCCAATAGGTCTACCACGCTTCTGGCGTGCTTTAGACTCATTTGCTAGCATGATTTTATTTTCTTTATTAGGAAGTTTTATTTTACAAGGAACATTGACAGCTGGTATATGTGACTTTGTCACTGTTTTGACATCAGTAAATGAATCGGGCAATTTATTTTCAACCTCTTGTAGGTGGATAATCTTTTGAACTTCAAGTTCACATTGATTTGTGTGAGGATCATAATGAGACAGAGATGCTGCATTCCACAAAATTTCTTGTCTTTCTTTTTCAAATTTTGACTTATCTCCCCCTAATGCAGGAAAAACTATCTCATCAAACTGACAATCGGCAAATCTTGCCTTAAATAAATCACCAGTCATGGACTCCAAATATTTTATAATTGAGGGAGAGTCAAACCCAACGTATACCCCTAATCTTCTTTGGGGTCCCATTTTTGTTCGTTGGGGAGGAGATATCGGAACATAAACTGCACACCCAAAAACTCTCAAGTGCGATCTTGACCATTTACAAGCTGCATTGGGGAATATTTATGATAAGCATTCGGTCTTAAACGAACAAGTAATGCAGCATGTAATATTGCATGTCCCCAAGCAGTATTTGGTAATTTTGTTTTCATAAGCAAGGGTCTAGCAATCAATTGTAGCCTCTTAATAAAAGATTCTGCTAAACCATTTTGGGTATGCGTGTGCGGAACCGGATGTTCCACATCAATCCCAATTGACATGCAATAATCATTAAAAGACTGAGAAGTAAATTCTCCTGCATTATGCAATCGGATTTTCTTGATTGCATGATCTGGGAATTGTGTCCTTAATCGAATTATTTGGGCAAGGAGTCTTGCGAATGCAACATTACGAGTGGACAATAAACTAACATGTGACCAACGTGTCGATGCATCTATTAGTACCATAAAGTACTGAAATGGTCCACTTGATGTTGTAATAGGTCCACATATATCTCCTTGAATTCGTTCCAAAAAGGATGGACACTCAATCGCAACTTTAACATGCGATGGTCTTGTTAATAGTTTTCCTTGAAAGCAAGCAACACAAGAAAAATCTTAGGACAATGGAACAATCTTATTCTTTAAAGGATGTCCACTTGAATTTTCAACAATTCTTCGCATCATTGTTGAACCCGGATGACCTAAGCGATCATGCCACATAAGAAAATTTTTCGGGTTTGCTAATTTTTGACTCATTATCATGTGTGTCTCTACTGGATTAATAAACGTATAATATAATCCAGATTTATATGATGGGAGTTTTTCTATTATTTGCTTTCTCCCAGAGACCACAGACGTGATACAGAGATATTCATCGCCATTCTCATTTGTTGTCTCAATATGATAACCATTATGGCGTATATCTTTGAAACTCAAAAGGTTTCTTTTTGATCGGGTGGAGAACATGGCATTTTCAATAAATAAATGTGTACCATTAGGTAACACTATATTTGCTCTTCCGGAGCCTTCAATAATATTTGATGCACCCGATATTGTATTTACATTAGCTTTAGCTAATATGAGATGCGAAAAATATTCTTTATTTTTCAAAATTGTATGTGTTGTTACACTATCCGCCAAACAAAATAATTCCTCATCTTTTGCATTTAGTGAGAGGCTTCTGGCCATATTTCTTCACAAAGAAAATAAGAATGTTTCAAGACATTTCATTCATAATAAAAGAGGTTACATAGCATAAGCTTAAGTAAAGTCACCCAATTCAAAGTTCAAACATAAATATTTAAATATTCATTAAATAAAGCAAAGTTTTAATATATGGCTTAATTATTGCCATCACCAGATTTGGCCATCTCATCATTCCCATCTTCAAAGAAATCACCAACTTCCATGTGAGTGAGGCTCGAAGGATTAATAGGATCTGCACCACCAAGGTGTGCTTCAAGATGAGCAATTCCCAAGGGATCATTTTTTTTCAGTGAAATTAGTTTCAACGTTTTTCAAAGAGGCTTGATAAAGGTCAGCAAAGTGCTTGGAAGTACGACATGTACGTCTCCAATGACCTTTCATTCCATAACGATTACAAATACTTTCACCCCTTTTAATCATCGTATTTCCCTCGGATTTCTCCTTATTTTTTGTCCATTTATGGTGGTGGTGCTTCTTTTTAAAGTTGCAGAGGTTTTGTTGATTACAACCTCGACCACGCCCAAAACCATGACCACGGGCACGTCCATATCCACGTCCACGCCCATGTCCAAATGACTTATTATCTCCATATTCATTATTAGTCACCGTATTCACTTCAGGGAATGGTGTTGAGCCAGTTGGATGTGCTTGATGATTTTTCAGCAAAAGTTCATTATTTTGTTCAGCAAGAAGCATGACAGAAATCAACTCAGAATATTTTGTGAATCCACGTTCACAATATTGCTGTTGCAAGAGCATATTATTGGCATGGAAAGTGGAATATGTTTTTTTCCAACATATCTTTATCGGTGATACTCACGCCATATAATTTCAATTGAGATGTAATTTTAAACATGGCAGAGTTATACTCGCTCACACTTTTATAATCTTGCAATCACAAATGTAGCCAATCATAGCGAGCTTTTGGGAGTATCACCGTTTTTTGGTGGTCATATCTTTCTTTGAGATCCTTCCAAAGAATTGATGGATCTTTAATAGTTAAATACTCCGTTTTCAATCCTTCATCAAGGTGATGGCGGAGAAATATCATAGCCTTTGCTTTATCTTGCTCGGAGGTTTTATTTCCCTCTTTTATGGTGTCACCAAGACCCATGGCATTAAGATGGATTTCGGCATCAAGAATCCATGTCAAATAATTTTTGCCGGTGACATCAAGTGCATTGAACTCGAGTTTTGTAAGATTCGACATTATCACTAAAATATAATTCCAAACAATGTCAATTTATAAAATAAGCATAAATACAACATGTGTTACCAAAAACATTATATTGACATGGACACATATAATATGATAACAGTATTCCATCAAGAAAATCATGCATAATTAAACAATTAGGCATATTAAATTTTGCACGCATATGAAATTAATCCATTTTGCTATAAGCTAAGATTTGTCTATTTTTAATTAGATAGAGATCCCAAGGAGCTTCAAGGTAAGCAAATATAAACATGTTGCATGCAGTTTATTTGCTATGCAAACTAAGAGACATAATTACAAACAATCAGTATATAAGGTTGAATTTAATTTACCATGTAAATGGAGACTGATTATAAAGACACAGTAGATTTGTTGAGTATTGAATACAGTAAAAGAATACAGAGGGGGGTGAATGGATTCTTGAACTTTTCTTTGTTCTTCAATCTTTGCAGCAAGATATGTGTTGAGTGTGTGAGATATGTAAGTGCGGATAACAAAGACAAACACAACACAATATTACTTTAATCTAATATTTTATTAGATAAAGATTTTGCTACAATCTGTGAATACAAATGATAGTATTCTCAACTTCGTTTTTCTCAGAGAGATATTTCTTGTGATGTATCTTGAAAAACTTATCTCTTTTCAGCTAAGGAAGTGAGGCTGTATCCTTATAGACATGGATACACCTACTTACTACAAATAAGGTAGGTAAGTAAAATACTTTCCAGTCTGTCTATCTCATTTGAGTAAGAGTCCAAACGGCTACAGATTTGACTTTGCAAAGCCTGTTCAGATCCACTTCTTTAGCTCCTTGTCCCTTTGTCTTATCTCTCCAAGCTTCTTTGTAGGCTTTCCAATGTGCTTTATAGTACATAGTCAAATAAATCGTCTTGGCTTGTTGCAGGTTTCTGACTTGTACAATTCTTCAGTATTTTGTCTCCAAGAATGTATTCGAGAAGTGGCTAAGTGAATGATTCGAGAACTAGAATTGACTTAATCGATAACTCTGAGTTCTCGAATAGTGTTATATTGACATATCGAATCACTTCTCGAATAGCTCTTTTCTATGGGAGTCCTTGAGATATCGAATAGAGCATTTTGACATATCGAATCCCTCAGATGTCGAATAGCATCATGAGTCTTTGAGATATCGAATGTAGCTTTGACTTGTTGACCCTTTGAGAACTCGAATATCACCTTTGACCTGTTGACTCCTTGAGTTCTCGAACAGAGTAATAGACATATCGAATCTCTGAGATATCGAATGAGATATCGAATGAGATATCGAACAGTGTATTCAGAGATATCGAATAGTGTCTTCTGAGATATCGAACCCCTGACTTCTCGAATGCTAGACTTCTCGAATAGACAAATGTACTTCTCGAATTGGTACTTAGGCAAATTCTTCATTTCTTCAAATCCCAACTGTGTTTATTTGGCAGTCTTTATCTCCTTGCTTGAGGCATGAACCTTGGAACTTCTTTCAAGCATTATTCTTGACTTTATAAGTACAGTTACACAACTAGGATTTGATGCCTATTACAAGTACAGAACAAATAGAAACTCTACAACTAGAGGTTCCCTCAGTTAAGAGGTCATGTAAGTAATGCATAGCATTACAAATAACTTAGGCTTGTTATTAGATGTATTCAGGCATGCCTCTGTGACTAACAATCTCCCCCAAATTGTGAGTAAGACCCTTAGTCACAATTTTATGTCTGATAACAAGCCTAACATACATAAAGATAAAACTTGACAGTACATGTATGAATTTTGATTAGCAATGTGGATAGAACTACAGGGTGAGTAATCTTACAGCCTATGATGAAGTACTAGCCATTGTCATTTGTTTCCCTTTCCATAGCTTTGGCTTGCAAATCATCATATGCTTTCTGTCTTCTTTCTTTCTCCTTCCTTGTATTCTCATCCATAGCTTTTATTATTTCTGCCATAGCATCCAATTCTTCAAGCAAAATTGAGTCTTTGAAATCTTCAAGTACTGGTTTCAGAATGTTTGCAGGATAGTGGTTGAGTACGTTCATTCTGATGTGGACCTGATCCCCATTTCTCCTCCTATACTTCACCACATAGGGATTAAACTGAACTCTACACAATCCCTTTGCCCTTAGCTTTTCTGCTTCAATCTCCAGCCTCTCAATTTCTTTCTCCCTTGATAGCCATTTCTCAAGACACTCTTTTCTGATTCTCTCCTCATGATCTCTCTTCATCTTCACAAAATCAATTAGCTCCAGCTTCCATACTCTTTCCACTTTATCTTCTGAGCTCAACAATGCAATGATTCTTTCTATGTCATGTAGCTTGCCCCAATGTTGACATCCTCCTTGTTTGAATTTCTCCTCCCTTCCATCAGTATATTTGATCTCAAGGCAGTTATCAACAATGGCAACATGGTAGATTCTTTGAGCTTGTAAGAATTGCAGTTGGTCTTCATCAAAATCTTCATCTAGTGGTTGGAGTTTTAAGCTTGGATAGATTGTCAGAGTCCTTGATTTGGATAGCTTTGGCTTCCTTGCAGCTTGTTTGAATTTGATCCTTTTTACATGGTTGCCTGGCAGTAGCATGTGACCTTTGTTTGTAGACCATTGTAGTATTCCATTAGAAGTTTGCTTTTTGAAATATACAAATGGTTTCTTGCGTTGAATCTTCTTCTCTTCTTGAGGTGGCACGACAGTTGCAGAAGCCATAGATGTAGATTTTGGTAGGTCACTACTAACAGTATTCACCCTACACTTAGAGTCTTGTGTTATGGTGAGGTTACTGTTAGCAATTCCTAAGGCTTGCTGTCTTCCACTTTTCCTCTCAGAGACTTTACCTTGATCATCATCATTTTTCTTATCCTTGTCATCCTTCTTCTTCTTCTTCTTATCTTCATCACCCTTATCACTTCTGTGATGTCTTCTCCTTCCATCACTTCTGTCTCCATCCTTGTCTTGATCACCATCCTTGCTTGGGTTGAACTTAGCAGATTCAGGTACAATGCCAGTTGCAATGTATGACCTGAGATAAGATATAGCTTCCAATTCTTTTGCGGTTCTTAAACCCTTCTTCTTGTTCAGCTGCTCAATGATGGCAATAATGAGAGATTTGTTCTGAAGAGTTAGATGCTTAGGAATGACCAGCTGCTTGATATCATCAATTCTTGTTGCAGCCTGATAGATGATGGTTCTAGGATTTGTGAATACTTCAGGTAGCCTTGCTGGTTGACCATCCCTTAACTCATCATAGAGACTCTTGTTGTTCTCATTCCTTCTTTCAATTAGTGCAAGGAACACATCCACTTCTGAGTGCTTTAGACCCTGTAGAGTGTTGATGGTTAAGTGTCATATCTAATTCTTTCCTACCATCATTATCTCTTTGAGCCATAGGCCATTAACTCTCCTTGGTACTATAGTGAGATAGTCAATCTGACTCTTCAAACTCCTATGATATGATAAAGCATCACCAGCCTGTTCTCTTGAGACTTTCAGAAACTCCAAGAATGCATCATCATGATAGACAGTTGAGTTTGCAATTTCTTGTAGCTTGGCCTCAGTGACCACCTTCACTTCTACTGGCTTGGCACTCTTAGATATGGAGAATGGAGGTTTGTCAGATGGCATACTCCCTGCAACCACTGTGGTTGTGATAGATTGCTGTTGACCACTGGGAGTAGTGATGTGCACAGTTGGTAGAGTGACAACTGGCAGAGAAGTAGGAGGCTCATCAACTTTGTCTTTTCCTTTTCCAGGCACATGAGTTAAAGATTTTGAAGCTCTTTGATGGCCACCCTCATTGAACTTGATGCCCTTTTCTAGTGGTCTCTCCCCCTTTGTTATTTTCTCCCCCTTTGTATTTGACCTTGAAATCCTCTTCTCCCCCTTAGGCTTGTCGTCAGGCACAGAGGCTGTAGGAGTGACCTTTGGGGTTGAAGATTCTTCAGGTAGAGGGAGACCCATGTGCTTCATCATTGCAGACAACATTGATTGTTGATGCAGAAGAACATCAGCTGTGGTGGTGGCTTGAGTATTCAACTGCTCAGTCAGAGTGGTTACAGTGTCTGTAAGATGAGCATTAGACTGTTGGAGAGAAGCTACCTCCTTTTCAAGAGTATCCACTTTAGTGAAGAGCTCATTGGCCTTAAAACCAGAAAGGGATTGTTCTTTAAGTCTCTGCACTTCAAACCTTGACATCTCATGCACAGGGACCTCAGTGACCAGCTTGTCTCCATATTGATTTGCAAAGAGGGTCCTGAGCATGGCATTGGCCTCAGTTGTCTGATCAGTGAGATTTTGGAATTTGTGCCCCAGTCCTGTGATAGCATCTTTGAGAATGGCTAAACCATTGTCCATCTTGGTGCAGGTAGACTTACAGGCTAGAATATCCTTGACTACAGTCTCCAATTGAGGGAATTTGGAATCAAAAGTCCTCTTTATCTCATGCACCTCCTTGGATGTGGCTGAACACACTTCATTAACTTCTGTCTTTAGACCTTTTCCAAGGTAGTGTGCAGCCTTGAGAATGCCCTTGTAGCTGTCATTCACTGCTTCATACACATCAGTAGGGGTGAGAGATTTGGCATTGGACCCTAGTGAAGTGATGTACTCTTCTCTGAGATACTGGAGACCTTCTGAGAGAGGGGTGTCATTTGTTCCTTGTAGCCAAGCATCTATGTTTCCATCTCTCTCTGTTTCATCTATGATCTTTGCCTTCTGTTGTTCTACATCATCTCTGTGGCATAAGAGGATAGCTTCATAGTCTGGATTGGGCATGTCTGCAGTGAGAAGGTGCTGAGCAATCTTTGTGAACTCAGGGATCTGATCCACAATTAAGCTTTGGAGTGCTTCAAACGTCAATTGTGGTGGAACAGACCCTGATCCTGAAGCACTGTCATGTTGCACAGGCTTCAGCCATTGAGACATATAGTTAGAGCTAGAGCTAAGCAAGCTAGACTCCTTAGTTACAGATGCAACTTCTGTAACCAGATGGAAAGACTCTATTATTGTTGTCTCCACAGGAGTGGGATGAGTTACAATAGTAGGTGACACAGGCACAGAGTCTCTAGTTAAAACTAGTGAATCCTGTGTGTTTGTGATGGTGTCATTAGGAGATGCCCCAGCATGCATTCCCTGACCATCTAAATGTGGTACCTGGGTGGTGAGCAAGGTGTCATGCACCAAGTCACTTGAATCCATTGGCTCATCAAGAGAAAAGAATTCTTGATGATCAATGCCTTGCTCCTCAATTGCTTAAGTTGCAGGCTCCAAAGAAATATGAGTGGTAGATTCTGGAAGAGAAGTGTATTGTAGATTGGATTTTGGAAACACCCCCTGAGAGATAGAGGGAGTTTCAATTGTGATGTGCTCTCCACTCAGTGTTGTGCCAGCCTTATCACTCCCATGTTCTGACTATGTACAAATAGGTGCATTGGGGAGGATGCTTGATTCTATAGATGCACCCTGTTGAGAGGATACATCTAGTGAGTTGTGTGCCCCTGATTTTACAACTTCAGCCATTTGGGTAACTGAAGAGGTGGTTTTAGACTTCTTCTTCTTCTTTAGGCTAATGATAGGTGACTCAGGTTCCTCACCTTCTAAACCTAGTTCTACAGCCAAGGCTGCTTCAGTTAAGATGGTTAAAGGTTCAGAAGCAACCTGTTTTATCTTCTTTTTACTAACATCACCCTTTTGAGAGGATGATGCAGTTGGCTCTTTGTTTGGTAGAGTGTTTGTCTGAGAGGGTTGGTTAGCAAGCCTTGGGTTAGCATTTTGTTCTTCTTGCTTAGGCTGTGCTAACTGAGACTTAGATTCAAATATTGGCATGTTGTGGGGGTAAGACCTAAACAAACCCTCCATGTGGGGAGTTATCTTAAGCCTTACATCCACATCATTCCTAGTCTCCAAGTTACCAAAAATGAGTTTGGTCATGGACCTAGGATAGCCTATTTTACTTTTATCTAATCCAGGCAATTCAATCAATGAAGCATTTTTAAAATTAAGTACTGATTGAATAAAACGAGGAAAGAAAATTTCAGTACCTCTCTTGGCTGTGTTCTTACTAAGTCTCCCATATAGCTCCTGTATGATGAGATGTCCAACGTCTATCTTTCTCCCATGAGCCAAGGCATAGGCAAGCTGCTGCACAGGTGTACTAATCTGATCAAAGCTCGATTTCCTTGCAGTGAATACATGGAGGAGTGTAGCAAAGATATAGCTCCATTCTTTTCTCAAGTACTTCCTATTCAGCTTCCCAAGTTTAATAGCCTCGGAGTAGTTAATAAATTCAAAGAATTCTTCCAACTCAGCATCTGTGTCCAAGGAGTCATATGCCTCTTGCTGCAAATCCAAGGCTTGATTCATGTATGCGGTAGTGATAGTAATATCCTCGCCTTGAATCTTGCAGTAGACAACATATGAGGTGATAGCATTCTCAAGGGCGATGACCTCCACTGTAGCTGTCCTCCAGAATTGTTCTAATAAGTCTATGTACAGGGTTGGGTTGGCTGATAGTGCACCCTTGATGTAAGATTCAGACAACCATCGAACAAAGCACTTGAAATTAGCATTTGGTGCTTCCACATCACTGGTAATTGCGATAAAATTGGTTTGAGATGGTATGGTGAGTTGAGTGTTTGCCATTTGGGTAGAGAAGAAAAGAGGATTAAGGTTGAAGAAGAAATTCGCAGTTTGGGTTTTCAGAGGTTTTAGGAGTTTAGATGCTTGAGAAATCGAACGAAATGAGTTGAATAGTTGTGAAATTGTATATATGTGAGTGACTTGAGTTGTCGATTAGATATAAGTCTTGTATCGACAAGACAGTCATTCGAGAAGTATAAAACAACTATTCGATAAGTCAAGAAAGGCTTATTCGATATCTCAAGTAGTTTGTAACTCACAGCTGGCAGTTATTTAACTCAGAAAATAATTCTAAGCTAAATAAAATATGTTTTTATGAGCGAAATGAAATTTTGAATATAGATCCAAAAAGCGATTAGGTGACAGCGAAAAATCAGCCTTTTCAAATGATTCGATAACTCAAATACAGTATTCGAGAACTCCATCATTAGAGAACTAAAATACTCTATTCGAGAACTCAGAGTGTGCTATTCAATTTCTCCAAAAGACACTATTCGAGAACTCAAGAGGGTTCTAGATAGGCCTATTCGAGAACTCGAGCCATGACATAACAATGAACCATTCGAGAAGTCTGACTTATCGAACTATACTTTTCACTCATAAAATTCAATTTTCACTATCTTTTAAAATTTACCAGAAATATTCACTGAAGAATATTCTACCAAATTAAATAGTGATTCTCTCAAAATTTCACATAAATTTCAAGCTAAAGATGTATGATTTTCAACATATGCAGCATTATGAAATATTTATAAATCATACTCCAGCCAATACTTACTTCAAAAATATTGAGCATTTGATAAAGTAAGTATTTACTGCTGCAACAATCTTGTTGATATATTCACTTAGCCAAAATTTGAAGAATTCAGCATTCCAATCTCACTAACCAACCTTGTGAAGGTGGCTTCATCTAATGGCTTAGTGAATATGTCAGCTAGTTGTTTTTCTGTGGGAACATAATGTAACTCAATGGTTCCATTAGTTGCATGCTCCCTTATGAAGTGATATCTGATGTCAATGTGCTTTGTCCTAGAATGATTGACAGGATTGGAAACTATAGAGATTGCACTTGTGTTGTCACACATGATTGGAATTCTTTCCAACACAAGTCCATAATCTCTAAGTTGGTTTCTGATCCAAAGCACTTGAGCACAGCAACTTCCAGCAGCTATGTACTCAGCTTTAGCTATGGAAGTTGACACAGATTGTTGTTTCTTGCTATACCAAGAGACTAACCTTTGTCCAAGAAACTGGAAGCTACCTGAGGTGCTTTTCCTATCCACTCTGCATCCAGCATAATCAGCATCAGAATAACCAACCAGATTGAACCCTGTGTCCTTAGGATACCATAACCCCAAGTTTGGTGTGCCCTTCAGATATTGAAAAATCCTCTTTATTGCTATCATATGTGATTTCTTTGGATTTGATTGAAACCTTGCACACAAGCATGTTGCAAACATGATGTCTGACCTACTAGCAATGAGGTGGAGTAGAGAACCAACCATGCCTCTGTAGATTGAAATATCTACCTTCTTGCCCTTAACATCTTCATCTAACTTGGTGGCAGTGGCCATGGGTGTCTTTGCAGGTGAGCATTCTTCCAAGTCAAATTTCTTCAATAGATCCTTGATATACTTGGTTTGACTTATAAAAATGCCATCCTTCCTGTGACTAACTTGCAGCCCAAGAAAGAATGTTAATTCTCCCATTATACTCATCTCATATCTGCTCTGCATAAGCTTAGAGAATTTCTCACACAGCTTTTCATTTGTAGATCCAAATATGATATCATCCACATAGATTTGAACTAAGATAATATCATCACGATGTTTCTTGTAAAACAGTGTCTTGTCCAGTGTGCCTCTAGTGAATTGATTCTCCAGTAGAAATTGTGATAGTGTGTCATACCATGCCCTAGGAGCTTGCTTAAGTCCATACAATGCTTTAAGCAATCTATAGACAAAGTGAGGAAATTGTGGATCCTCAAAGCCAGGTGGCTGTTGCACATATACTTCTTCTTCCAACTCCCCATTCAGAAATGCACTCTTGACATCCATTTGATAAACCTTGAAATTAGAATGTGCAGCAAATGCCAAGAAAATTCTGATGGCCTCTAGTCTAGCAACAGGGGCAAAAGTCTCATCATAGTCAATGCTTTCCTGTTGAGAGTATCCTTTTGCAACCAACCTTGCTTTGTTTCTTATGACTACAACATTTTTATCCATCTTATTCCTCAAAACCCATTTTGTTCCAACAATGGTTCTATCCTTTGGTGCAGGCACAAGTTCCCATACTTTGCTTCTTTCAAATTGATTTAGCTCCTCTTGCATAGCAATTATCCAATCAGGATCCAAAAATGCATCATCAAGTTTCTTAGGCTCAACTTGGGATAGAAAGCAACCATAGAGACATTCATTTAGAGTTGCTCTCCTTGTCCTCACTCTTGTATTTGGATCTCCAATTATCTGATCTGCAGTATGTGATCTATCCCATTTCCTTGTATGTTCAGATTGATTTCTCAGCCTTAATGTTGCTTCATTGTAACACCCCCAGATCCGGGGTCCGGGATCCGGTGGTTACGGTTTCCAATTCTGTCCACAACACTTGAACTTTCCTTAACATAAAATAAATTACGTCTCTATAACCCAACACAATAATATAAAACACACCCGTTATAGTCCCAGAGATGAAATCAGAGTAACACTCAAATTTTTATTAATCACATTATGAGTTCTTACAATCCAAAAGAATTTCAATATAAATACATACTCTTTGCCATCCATTTACATAAGGCATACTAGACCATATTCTTGGTACTGAAAGAATAAATATACCCTACCAATAGCTTCTTCTTCAGCTCTGGTAGTCTCATCGTCCTCGCCCGCGTCGAGTGCGCCTTGTGCGAGTCATCTGGTCTAGCTGTTGTTGTGATATAATAATAAAGCAAGGGTGAGCAATAGCCCACCAACAATAATATATGACTGAACGATAATGTATAACAGTTCAAAAGTATCTTGCAAACCATATGCCATGCCTTTACGGAAATGATGCCAGTATAATATGAACGATGAAGTTACAAGGTAACTTAAAGTATTTGTTTGTAGAAATATCTGCTACATCAAAGTAAGCGAGATATTCTTATTGTTATTAAGAAGAGGAACTTGCAAGAAAAGGTTGCAATTCCAGTTATGACCCTTTTCCAACTCTGCCAACAGTAATCATGTTGCAGGAAATAAATAAATTTGGATGATGAACCAATGATGGAGTATTCACCGCGCCCGCTGTTCCAATCTTGATGATCAGTCGAGATCGTACAGCTCAATTTAGATTTACTACCGGTAGAAGGAAGAACTGACGGCTTTACTTGTCTACCGCCTTACTAGCTCTCCCCGGCCAACGGTTGGGCCAAAGGGGATGGACCGGCGCTACTCGGCCTCTTACACGACTCCTAGTTCAAATAGAGTTCATGATTCTGAATGTAACGTTCGTCCCCCTTTCCCCAAGTATAAGACTTGTTGATAAGACTCTACAAGGTAGTCGTATCTAGTTGGAAAGGAAAATTCACCAATAACTTCCAAGCTGTGGCTTGGTATCGAACATCAACTTGTTCCAACAATCTTACCCCTCGAAAGATGAGAAGGTAAACAACGACTTAATAAGTCAGCAGCACCCGAGTTGCGAGTGAAGAGAATACTCTATGACCGGGAAGTCGACAAGATAAATAACATCTTCCAAGTAAGGTTCCCTTATTATTAGAGAGGTAGACTCGAAGAAGAATGATGTCTGAGAACCTTTCTTGATATAAGATTAATAATAATATGACTCCGAAATATTTTCTGTAATAATCGAAGAAGATAAACCTTATCGAGGTTATTCTAAGTATGAAATAAATATTCAGAGAATATTTATTGAATTAAAATATTTTACAGAATATTTAGGAATATGAAAGAATATCTTTAATCAGAGTATTTCTCAAATAATCCTTGAAGAAATATCTAGAGAATATTTATTGCATAATTAAATATTCAAATGAATATTCAGAATAATATTCATTAATTAATAAGACCTGAAAAGAATATTTAAAATATTTAAAATAATATTCGATGATTAAATAGAACCCTGGATGAATATTCAAAATAATATTCATAATTTATTAGGAATTTAAATGTTTATTGAAAAAGTAATATTCGTTTAATGAATAATATTCTAAATGAATATCAAGTAATATTCATTTAGTAATCCAAGCTTTAAAGGAATATTCGAGATAAGACTCGATAAATAAATCAAGCTTCAGATGAATATTAGAATAATATTCATCAAGTAAGTAATATCTTAAATGAATATTCAAAAGTAATATTCATTAAATAAAGTAATATTCTAAATGGATATTCAAATAATATTCATTTAGTAGTCCAATCTTTAGAAGAATATTCGGAATAATAATCGATAACCTATTCGACTTTGAATGAATATTGAAAAATATTATTCGTCGAATGGTTACGTTCAAATAATTATTTGAAGTAAGGATCGTTAAAATAATTAGTCTCGAACGAATATTCAAATAATATTCGTCGCCCAAATAATAGAAAATATTTACTTAAATATTTTCCTCCGAGGTAATCTCGATATATCAAGGAATATTGACTCCCGGTCTATTTTTGATTAATAAGATGTATACGCCCTTCTATGAGGGTCTTACAATAATCGGCTTATAACTGATATATAACTATCTAGCTTATAAGCCAACAATAACATTCAGGGAACAAGTATATCACTTCAACTTGAAAGTAGGCATGCATGCAATGGCATATGTATATCAGCATATATATATATATTTATTCAATCACAACAACAGCCTAAAAGAAGGGAATTGAAACTTGCCTGGTAGTCGAGTACGGTAAGGGGTAGTGGTAGCGGGTCCCGGTTCAGCTTGGTGATCTATAAATAGCCAAGGCATTCGGGATTAATCACTTAACATATTAAAAGTTAAGTTATACTTAATTCGAAACACGTTCTTGAGTTATCTCGTTATACCCCTTTTAGTGGATTACTTTTATCACTGATCCGACCCGACATCCGTTCGTTAATACGACATGTCATTGTACTTATACTTGGGACATACTTAAGTCATATGAGTTCTAAAGTCGATCGTTACGAACCAATACTATACTCCGAGTTTTATCGTCCGTTTTCTAAGTGTTTTACCGAAGTTATAAAAGAGTCGTCTTTTAGGGGTTCGTTCGCGTTTAACCTCGACTCGAACATTTTTAATAAATCGAAAAATGATCTTTTTGACATACGGTTTTCTTTCACGCCTTCCTTTTTACCTCTAGTATTTATTTACCAAGATTCGCCATGACGTTACATAGTTTACGAGGGTTCAATTACAGTTACGAACTTTCGTTTACGGATTCGAACTACTTTTAGTAATTTGGTCATAAATCCTAAACCGTAAGTCCGTTTCATGCGATCTTTATATCAAAACGAAGCTTGAAACATAATCTATCCTATCATGGCAGAAAATGAAGCTGTACAGTGAGTTATAGCTACTGTGATGCTCGGTGTTTAATAGTCTAACGAAAATTCGGCATTACGACGGCTATAAATCGAACGTTCTAAAATTCATAACAATCAATCCAAGCCACACCGGGCATACTATACATGGTTTTCATCTTAACCAGTCCAAGAAGGTTTCAATTAACCATCATAATCATCAAAACTCTTAAATCATCACTACTAACTACATAATCATGCTTTTATGCATATAACAACACCATAATCTTAACTAATCTAAAACCGTCAAGAACATATATAAAACTCAAAGTAAGATCTTGGGTTCTTAAGAATTATACCTTCCTTGGAGAGTGTACAAGCTATAATAACCCTTATATAGTCCTTGTATGGCTTTAACAAAGCTTAAATCATCCAAAGAAACCAAGAAATCAAAGTTAGTTTCTTGAAAACACTATTCACCCTCATCTTTGAGGATTTATTTGAAAATGGAAAACATGGAGTTTGAAGCTAAGATTTCTAGGAGATCATTTTTATGAAATATAGGACTCACCATAAAAATTTGGAGATCAAACAATGGTTGGAAGGTGGATTTTGAAATCTTAAAACTCCAAAATTCGAAGTGCCTTGGTTTTGGGGGAAAAACAGTGAACTTCTCGAATTTATTTACCCATCCAAACTATCTTCAAAAATTATGAAATTAAATCCCCAACTTCACCTTGATGTGTAGAAGCTCCATGAATTTTTTCATGATTTTTAGATGAGTAGATCTAGGTGAAAAAAAATGGCAAAGACCCCTGCCCTGGAAAATGCAACTGCTGGAAAAATGGGGGAGAGGTGGTGTTTGCTTGGCTTTGATCTTGCTCTCATCTTATCTAAAGTGAATTATTGAATGTCTTTGGATAATATCTTGTCCATAAAGTAGCTTTAATAAAGTTCTAGGTCATGCATGATGTAATTAAATGGACAAGTGTTGGTTTGTAATGGTAAGATGATGACAAGAAGCTAAGTACTTGGTTATGTTTGCTAAGTATACTAGTTGCTCATGTAACTACTTAGTTACTTGGTCTTATCTCCTTGTACATGCATGCATCTTGATCCTCTGTTTGTTCTTTGTCCGGTTATTGCTCAATTCGTTGCTCGTTCGAGGGACTAACTCATTCGTTTCTAGTTAGGGTTTTACCGAAAACCTTCTTAATATTTATACTACTATTCCTCATCTTTCTTAATACTTCTCGAATTTAAATTCCTTAAATCCCTTTTATAATTCCTTATGTCTTGCAGTGTCCAGGGAAATCTCGGAGAAAATAAAAGTGCTCTTTTTCTGAATCCGACAGCTTTTACATACACTTATTTTCTTCCCGGATCACTAATACGAACTCAGAAATCCGTTCCGAATACCGGGTATAACATTATTATAATAATATTCCAAATTCCACCAAAATCACTATTCATCACTTATTTTTATTTAATTCCTATAATTAGGAAAATGAACCTGGTTCACCCTCGAGTGTTCCTTAACCTTTTTACGGAACCGCTGGGCTTATAATAGATATTGATTTGGATGACATGAGGGTATCTATTACTCTCTAGGGAATCTTATCTTAACTTTCTAGGAGATAGATTATTCTAATCTAAGTTATCACCCAATAGCATCCTTCAGGACATATAACCTTGGAATCTTTTATCCTTCCATTCTTCATCCTTTAAAGCCAGTATTACATTGTAGTTGTAACCACTGTTCATTCTTACATCAATACATAATAAAAGTTTTAATTCTACCCAAAAATCTGGGTTCTTACATTCATCATCCAGATCATGATCATTTACATTTCCTCCCCCTGTGAAGTTGCCACTAATCACAGGTATGTCTTCGATGCTTGTTTCTTCATTGTTGGTTGACACGGGTTCTTCATTCACTTGAGTTTTTTGAATTGTGGGCTCAGATTCAGTTTCAATCTCCTCATCAGAATCATCTAGATTGTCAAAATTCAAAAGATCTTTATCTTCATCATTGGCTTCTTCTAATTCAGGTAGTTTGCTGTCATCAAATGTCACATCTGTGCTTTCCATAACTTTCTTTTAACTGATGACATAAACTTTGTATGCAATTCTTTCCATAGAGTAGCCAAGAAAAATTCTTTCAAATGCTTTTGAATCAAACTTTCCAACATATTCTGAATTGTCTTTTAACACAAAGCATTTGCTTCCAAAAGTATGAACATACTTTAGAGTAGGCTTCTTTCCAGTCATCAAGTTGTAAGGTGTCTTTCCAGTGTTTTTGTTGATGAGGGTTCTGTTTTGGATATAGCATGTAGTGCTCACAGCCTCAGCCTAAAAACATGTAGGCATCTTTGCATCAAGTAACATTGTTCTAGCAGCCTCAATCAGAGTTCTATTCTTCCTCTCAACAACTCCATTTTGTTGTGGAGTTCTTGGAGCTGAGAATTGTTGAGATATACCATTCTCTTTGCAGAATGCTTCAAGCATGGCATTTCTGAACTCTGTTCCATTATTACTTCTTAATGCAATCACACTTGCATTGTTGGCCTTTGCTTCCTTGTCAATTTTCTTTATATGCTCAATGATTACTTGTGGAGCCTCATCCTTTGATGCCAGAAATTCTACCCATGTATACCTTGTGAAATCATCAACCATCACTAGAGCATACTTTTTCCTTCCTAGTGACATAATATTGACAGGCCCAAACAAGTCCATATGAATTAGTTGTAGGGGCTGGGTTATTGATGTCACTGTCTTTGACTTGTGGCTTGATCTTTTCATTTTTCCCTTTTGACAAGCCTCACACACTCCTTCTTGACAGAATTCAAGTGTGGGCATGCCTCTCACTAACTCCCTTTTGACTAGAGAATTAATGCCTTTGAAGTTCAAGTGTGATAGCTTCTTGTGCCACAGCCAACTATCTTCATTTGATGCTTTTGAGTAAAAGCAACAAATTTTGTCCTTGTTTACAGAGTTCATATTGGCTACAAATAGGCTTCCTTTCCTTACTCCAGATAGAGCAAAGTCACCAGTCTTCTTGTGGGTGATCAAACATTCATCTTTGTCAAAATTCACTTTGAAGCCTCTGTCAGTAAATTGACCAACACTCAGTAGATTGTGCTTGAGCCCCTTGACCAGTGCTACATTTTCAATGATGACATTTCCAATTTCCAACTTGCCATATCCCAGTGTGTTGCCAATGCTGTCATCTCCAAAAGCAACCATTGGGCCAGCCTTCTCCTCATACTGTGATAGCAGGGCCATATCACCAGTCATATGGTTTGAGCATCCACTGTCCAAAATCCACATGACCTTCTTTTCACTTTCTTTGCCATGCAAACACAGAGGTATTACTTCTCCTTTGGTACCCAAACAAGTTTGGGTCCATGTGGCTTAGCAACAGTTTTATCATAAACAGCATGCTTATCAATTTTCTTGATGTTAGTCTTCTTGTCACTGTTAGAAGTCTTAGAATCAGGGTTCTTAGACTTAGGTGACAGAGGTACCTTCCTAACTTTAGGAGGACTTGAAGACTTTGTTCTTGTGTAGTGTGTGTGAAATTGTGACTGATGCAACCTTCCATGAATTATCTTCTCAAATTAAAACAACTAGTCATTACATTCATGTTACATGGCATACAATCAAATTTATCAAAGAAAGGAGAGTCTCTATGTCTTAAAGGCACAGAGCAATCATAGAATGGTTTAGCAACACTACCAGATGGTTTCTTGCATGCATGAGTTAAATGATTAGTGCTAAAACAGTTTTGACAAACTTTCCTAGGGGCATTTGGCACATAAGCATACTTGTTGTCCTTGTTAATCCCTAATTTGCCATTCCTGTTTTGTTTCTTTTTAGCCACTTTCTTCTCAAACTCATTATTCCCAACTGAAACAAACTTCACAAATTTCTCAGGTCTAGGTCTACCTCCTACTGGCTCTTTGGCTTTGGTTTTGACATTCTCACTCTTAGAGGATGCTTGTTGTTCATTTGATTGTGCCTTATCTTCATCATCCAACATTTGCTTAATGAGTAAGGCATCCTCATCCATCTCAAGTGTTGGTGTTTTAAATATTGGGGTCTCAGCCTTTTTCAAAACCTAAGGCAATTTCTCTTGAACAACAATGTCATCTTCAATGACTGCATAGCCTTTCCTCTGTTTGAGAGTGTCATAATCAAGTCCAATGGCAGCCTTAGGTCTAGCTAGATTTTTCTCATGGTAGGACTGCAATAGACTAGAGGAATTCTTAAATGTTTTCAATTTAAATTCATTTTCAGCTAGTTCATCCCTAAGAGCTTTCTCAACTTGACTAGCACATAGAACCTTATTCTTTAGATATTCGATTTCTTGTTTAAGGTTTTCTACTTGCATAGCAGTTAGTTCTAGTTCCTCATTTCTTTTGTTCAACAGTTCATTCTTAGTAGACAGTTTAGCAATTTCTTCATTAGCAGCAGAAATACTAGTATGAATATTAAACATCTCAACAGATAGTTGTTCAACCATAGATTTGTATTCAGAAACAGACATGTCTATAGTAGTGAGGGATGATACCTGAGAGTCTGATTCAGATGGTTCTTCCTTGGTGTTGGCCATCAAGACATAGTTGCAGAATTCTTGTTGAAAGGCAGAGTGTGTAAACTTGTAACACTATAACTAATGTAACTCAAACTAAAGGAAAAGATACTTAACCAGAAGACAATCAAGAACAAGAAGTCACAAGAAATCAACACTAAATGAAGACAAGGTAATTGATACAATTCAACATGTTAACTATGATCAAGCCAAGAAGAAATCATTGAGAGAAGTTCAAGTCAAAGTTGTTCATGCCTCAGTGATTTGAAAAGCCAAGAATCAAGATCATAACTATCAGTATCAATAAGACTAATTGATTTCAAGTGAACAAGAAGAAAAGCAAATATTGGAAAGCCACATTTCTAATTGGATATGGTAATTTATTCAAGAAGCAAAAACCCTATCAAGACTAGTCACTTATGAACCAGACCGTTGCATCAAGTGTCAGGACATTGATAGCAAGTTTATGTCAGTAATAAAGATCCATGTTCAAGAGCTTGGTGAAGAATAAAGAAGACATGAAGATATCACAAGTTCAAGATGTGCATTGAAGTTTCAAGTTGAAGGCTAGAATATTTTCTAAGTACTAAATATTCTAGATGACCAAGTAGAAGTTTCTAAGTAGAAGTTCTACTTAGAAATTCGAGATGGCTAAGTAGAAATTCTCAAGTAGAAGTTCTACTTAGAGTGCAGCTTCAACATGACACATGGCATCTTCTGATTGGCAGATTTCCAAGCTTTCAAGATAAGGCAAGATTTATGTGGACATCATTGGGCCACGTATATCTTAGTCTTTGAAGACTACAGGACATAGATTACATGTAGTATAAATAGAAGTACTTGTGTAATGTTTTTAGTCAGTGAGTAATTCTTGAGAGAAACACTTGTAAAAGAGAGAGAGTGCATTCACAGAGCTTAGTATCATTCACTTCTCTCTGAACTTCTGTTATACTTTGTAATGAATGTTGTAGCAACCATTTCAAGTTATATATAAGACATATATTCCTTGAATCTGTGTGTTCGTTTATTACATCGTATTTATTGCTTCTCATATTCGAAAAGTTGTATTCACCCCCCTCTACAACACATTTGGACCTAACAATTGGTATCACAGCAATATGTTTAACATACAAAACATAGATCCTTGTGTTGAGTAGAAGAATCATGAGTTTTCATTTTCTAGATCTACTTTTCATTTTCTTGAAAAGTGTGCTTTAAATCGTTTGTATTGAAAACTCATCTGAAAAATTATTTAAATACTCCAGGTGTGATTATTTAGCTTGGATGTATTTTAATTAATTTTTGTGAATTAATATGGGTACTTTCATATTTGGTGTTCTTGAGTGTTCATCATCTGTTCTTATCAAAGAAGACAACCCAACAACTTTTTGATCTCCTTTTCAAACAGATAAATAGTAAAAGAATAAAAAGGTGTTTTTGGACTTTGTGATTTGCATTATTCACGGCCGAAAGTGAAACAAGACATATTCATTACCTAGCACGTGGGTTAGGTGGGTTAGGTGAGTAAAGCATTCAAAGTCAAAAGGTGTTAAAGAGATAATATTGTTTATTCAATATTAAAGTAATCTGCAGAAAATTTATTCTAAGGACAAAAGTTCTACATAGAATTTCTACTTGAGATTTTCTACATAGAATTTCGACTTGGACAATTTCTACTTGGTGAATTTCGACTTGAGCAAAATTTCTACTTAGTGAAATTTCGACTTAGGCAAAAGTTCTACATAAATATTCCACATAGCCTAGTCTTGGGTACTTGGAAACTTTTAGTGACCAGAATTGAGATGGCTCCTAAAAATGCATTCAAGATCCCAATGTTCAACCGAGATCACTATGAAGAATGGGTTTTCAGAATGAGACTATACCTAGAGACTGTTAACCCTGAATATCTGGAAGTCCTTGACAAGGGTAAATTTGTTCCTATGGTGGTTATTCCTGCACATACGGAAGGAGGGGTGGTTATAGCACCTCGGTCTGAGCCCAAAAAGGCAGCGGACTTTTCGGATGCTGACAAGGAGCAAATAGCTTGTGATACTGCCGTACGAAAAACCTTGATGGAATCTCTTGATCATGAAATGTTCAACATAGTCAAAGGTCTGACTACAGCGAAGAAGATTTGGGACAAGATAGAAGTTGTCATGGAAGGATCTGCAGAGGTCAGAAGCAACAAGACACTCATACTCAAGATGGAGTATGACACCTTTAGAATAAGGAAAGGAGAAGGCATAACAGATGTCTATCTACGATTCAGTCAGTTAGTATTGGATTTGAATCTTAGAGGTGTAACTCTCCCCATGGTTGAGACTAATACGAGATATCTGAGGAACCAGCCAAAAAGCATTGAACATAGGGTCTACGCAATAAGAGAAACCAGAGATTTGCATACAACTTCTCTGGAAGAGTATTATGGAATATTAAAGACCTATGAGCTGGAAACACTTCAAGATCAAGCATGGGACAATGATTCAAAGGGAAAAGAAACTGCATCAGGATTAGTTGCTGATGAGGAAGAGTCTAAGAAGGCAATGGTTGCAGCAAAGCCTAAATCATCACTTGCACCACATCAAGTTGATAATGATGACGAGTGCACATCAAACAGTGATGATGACTACTACACCCAAGAAGAGCTGGACAACATGGACGATAGTGTCGTGGCATACATGGCAAGGAAGTTCAGCAACATGAGATTTAGAAAGAGCAACCGACCACAAAGAAATTCTTCATCTTTCTATCGGGCTGCTAAGGGTGGTGGTAGTTCGTCAGGCTACCAAGGTAAAGGCAAGAATACCAGCTACAAATCTCCTTTGGATTTCAAAATGAAGTTCAAATGCTATAATTGTGGTGAAGTTGGACATTTTGCCTCGGACTGCAAAAAGCCTAAACAGAATTATCCCAAAGAGACATATGAAGCCCTCAAAAGCAAGTATGAAGCGCTGGTGAAGGAAAGACATGGAAAACGAGCTTTATTGGTGACAGAAGGAAGAGCTTGGGATGATTCAGATGAGGAAGATGTTACTCATGTAGCAAACTTTGCCCTCATGGCTGAGACATCAGAGGAACCAGAGGTACCAGTTCTGACTCTTAAAGTAGAAATGTCTATTGATGATTATAAGGAACAGAACGGGGCTCTTAGTGAAGAGATCTATATGTTGTGCAAAAGCCTAGACTCTTCTCAAAAGGAACAGAAAACACTTGTTGCCAAATGCAGAATGCTTGAGGCAAAAGTGGAAGAGCTAGAGGCTGCTTGCACTGTAGATACTTCCCTAAGAGACTTTATTAAATCTCTAGAACACAAGCTCGTCCTTAAGGAAGAAGTAGAAGCATGTCTTAGGAACAATCTAGCTGAGTTAGAAACTAAATGCGAAGCTTACAAACTAGCTGCTAGTAAAGTGTATGTAGATAATGACACATTTAAGAGGATAACTGGAGTAGGTGTAGGACTTGATTATTCTAACCTTCCTAAGAAAGAAGGAAAGAGACCTATTGACCCTAGTTCCAGTGACCTTAAAAAGGAAACACCTAGCATTCTTAAATCAGCTGTCAAACCTATGTACAAACACCTTGTTCCTAGAATAGAAGAAGAAGAGACTGAATTGATAGCTAGATATGAGATTGAGATGGAAGATCGCCAGAAAGCACAACCTATAACTCCTATCAAACAAGTTAAAATCAATTTCCCTAGAGATGAATCTAGACTAGGATTAGGAGCTAAGGCTGTTAAACAACAAGGAAAGAAAGAAAAAGGCATAAAAGAGGTTAAGGCTGAACGAATAAAGAAAGCATGTTATCACTGTAAATCTACTGAACATCTTTCTTATGCATGTAAAGCTAACATAAATGTTCCTGCTGCACATGCCATGCCTACCACACATACAATGAATAATCTGCATCAGAATCATGCACAGTGTGGTCAACTTAATTGTATGCCATGCACTTTTAACGTCATGCAAACTTTTGTGAATTTAATGAATGCATCTAGCCAGTCATGTTTAAATACTGCTGCTAGTTCAAACATCAAGAAAAAGCATGTGAGAGCAAAGACTGTCAGTCCTCCTAAAGTTAGGAGTGACAAACCTTCTCCTAAGACTGACAAATCTGTCAAGTCTGAGAAAGGAAAGGAGATAGTCGAAAGCTCTAGTAATGTTAAGAAAAGTGCATCTCCTGTTGTTAAATCTGTTGATTCTCGATCTTATCGAAAAGCCGGGCCCAATCAAAGTTGGGTTCCGAAGAATGTCTAACCAATCTATCATTGCAGGGCGTTAAGCAGAATAGAAATAAAGTTATATGGGTGCTAGACAGTGGAGCATCGAGGCATATGACTGGAAACAAGTCCCTGCTTACAGAGTTGGTTATGAAAGCTGGCCCTTATGTTACCTTTGGAGATGACAGCATAGGTGTGACAAAGGGATATGGCAAACTGAAAACTGGTAATGTCATCATAGAAGATATTTCCTATGTTGAGGGACTGAAGCACAATCTGTTGAGTATAAGTCAATTCTGTGACAAAGGTTACGAAATTGTCTTCAACAAGAAAGGTGTATCAATCACTCACATCAAGGAAGGCTCACTGGCTTTGAGAGGAGTTCGAAAGGCAGATCTTTTTGTTGCAGACATGGATTCAGCAAATCAGAATGAGGTCACATGTTTCTACAGCAAAGCCTCGGATGATGAAAGCTGGTTATGGCACAAAAAGCTATCTCACTTAAACTTCAAAATGATGAATGCTCTCGCGAGGCGAGAATTGGTGAGAGATCTACCTCAAATGGAGTTCGCTCCGAAAGGACTCTGTGAAGCTTGTGAAATGGGAAAGTCGAAGCGAGCATCGCATAAAAGCAAAGAAATTTCTAGTATTACTGAGCCTCTGCAACTTCTTCATATGGATTTGTTTGGCCCAGTGAATGTCCTATCTTTGTCTAGGAAGAGATATGCTTTGGTAATCGTGGATGACTTCTCCAAGTATACATGGGTATTGTTCGCAATGACGAAAGACGAAGTACCTTTCTTAATCATTGATCACATCACTCAAATTGAGAATGTTTCAACACTTACTGTGAAGACGATTAGATCAGACAATGGCACTGAATTCAAAAACGCAGTGCTGAATGACTTCTGTGTATCTAAAGGAATACGTCGTCAGTATTCAGCCCCGAGAACTCCACAGCAAAATGGAGTAGTTGAAAGGAAGAATAGAACTTTGGTTGAAGCAGCAAGAACTTTGTTGTATGATTCAAAACTTCCTTTGTACTTCTGGGCCGAAGCAGTGAGTACCGCTTGTTACACTCAAAATAGAACCTTGATTATAAAAGATAAAGAAAAGACACCATGTGAATTAATGAACAACAGAAGACCAACAATCAAATACTTTCATGTCTTCGGAGCAAAATGCTATGTGCTTATAGATGATGAAAATCTAGGCAAGTTTGCAGCAAAAGCTCGTGAAGGAATCTTTGTTGGTTACTCTACAGATGTGGTGGCAGCTTATAGAGTGTTCTTAGTGAATGATCGAAAAGTGACTGAAAGCTACAACGTCAGATTCGACGATACCAAACTCGCATCAATTTCAAGAGATTCTAGTGAACCTGAGTCCCTAAAATTTCAGAATCTGGACTTAGAAGATCTTGAAGATGAACCTGAGTTGGTTGTTCCATTAAATGTTCCAAGCGTACATGAAGAACCTGAGTCTAGTGAACAAGCTAATTCTACAAGATCAGGAGAGACTTCTTCAGTACCAACCGGCAACAACTCAGGGGGAGTAAATAGCAGCTCAAGGACTACTGTTCAAGGCTTGAGTCGAGTTGACTCTAGTTCTGTAGGAGCTGGCACTAACTCAGGGGGAGTTAGTGAAAATAATCAAAGTAGTGAGCACCCCAACTCAGAAAGTCAAGCTGAATCATCAAGACAATTTCCAGGTGAACCGGTATGGAATAGAGACCATCCGTTTGAGTTAATTATTGGTGATCCAGATGCTGGTGTGACTACTAGAAGAACTGCAAGAGCTGACATGGCTAATATCTCCTTATATTCTGGGTTCTTATCCAAGCTTGAACCTAAAGAAATAGAAGAAGCTCTTGGTGATGCTGATTGGGTGATTGCAATGCAAGAGGAACTCAATCAGTTTGAAAGGCAGAAAGTTTGGAAACTGGTACCCCGACCTAAGAACATATCAGTAATTGGAGCTAGGTGGGTATTCAGAAATAAACTGGATGAAAACGGACTTGTAACACGAAACAAGGCTCGTTTGGTTTCAAAAGGTTATTCTCAGCGAGAAGGAATTGATTATGATGAAACCTATGCACCAGTTGCAAGACTTGAGGCAGTCAGGATGTTCTTGGCATTTGCAGCACATAAGAACTTCAAGGTTTTCCAGATGGATGTGAAAAGTGCCTTTCTGAACGGAGAGTTAGAAGAAGAAGTGTATTTGGAACAGCCGCCTGGCTTCGTTGATCCAGAACATGTAGATTTTGTGTATCTTCTCTTCAAATCTGTCTATGGCCTCAGGCAATCCCCAAGGCGATGGTATGAAACCCTATCCTTATTCTTAATTGAAAATGGTTTTGTTAGGGGAGTAATTGATAAAACATTGTTCTATAAAATTGTAAGAAATGACTTAATACTTGTTCAAGTCTATGTGGACGATATTATTTTTGGGTCGTCAAATGAGCGCTTGTGCGAGAAATTTGCCAAGCTAATGCAGGAAAAATATGAGATGAGCATGATGGGAGAGCTGTCCTTCTTCCTTGGATTACAGATCAGTCAGAGAAAAGATGGTATCTTTATCTGTCAATCCAAGTACGTCAGAGATTTACTCAAGAAGTATAATCTAGAAGATGAATCAGCAGCTAAGACTCCCATGGCAACAGCCACGAAGCTTGATGAAGACAAATCAGGTAAATCAGTTGACATCACAAGCTATCGAGGTATGATTGGCTCACTCCTCTATTTAACTGCAAGTAGACCCGATATAATGTTCGCAACTTGTTTATGTGCAAGGTTCCAAGCGGATCCTAGAGAATCACATCTCGTAGCCGTCAAAAGAATTTTTAGGTATCTCAAGGGCACACCAAATCTAGGGATTTGGTACCCAAGAGATACAGGTTTTAATCTTATTGGCTATTCGGATTCAGACTATGCAGGTTGCAGGATTGATAGGAAAAGCACATCTGGTGCTTGTCAATTTCTTGGCAGAAGATTGGTGTCCTGGCAAAGTAAAAAACAACATACAGTATCTACTTCTACTGCTGAAGCTGAGTACATTGCTGCTGGAAGCTGTGTAGCTCAAATACTGTGGATGAGGAACCAATTGAAGGATTATGGCATGGAGCACAAGAAAATTCCAATCATGTGTGACAACACAAGTGCCATTGCCATAACCAACAATCCTGTAGATCACTCAAGAACCAAGGACATCGACATCAGGTATCACTTCATAAGAGAACATGTCGAGGAGGGGACTGTGGAGCTACATTTTGTGCCCACAATGCAACAAATTGCAGATATATTCACCAAACCTCTTGATGAAGTAACATTCAATAGATTGGTTGGTGAATTGGGAATGCTTAACACAAGTTAGTAAAGCCTTCTATCTGTAAAATCCATGTTTATGTTTGTATGTGCAAGCTACTCAATCATTATGTGCTTAGACTTTAAAATGCTTAATTAATGATTGTTATAGGTTGCATATAGTGTGTTTTTGCATAAATTCCTTGTGTTTTAAGTGTCTTTTATAGCACAAATCTGTGAATTTATGCTTGTTAGATTGCATGACCATAGGGGGAGTTAAATTCATAATATTCTAAATATTGCATGATTTTTAGATGAATTTACCTATGAGTTTCATGTAATTAGAGGCCTTAGAATTAAAAAACTTCAATATTTCGAGTTAGGTTCTATCTCGAAACTCATCTAGAAATTCGACTTGAATTTCGACTTAAGCTGTCAGAGTGAAGTTTTGAAAATTCTAAGTCTGGGAAGAATTTCGAGTTGGTTATCTCGAAATTCGACTTCGAGTTTGAGTTCGAGTTACCAGTGTGCCTAGTTCTATCTTCAAAATATTCGAGATAAAGTCTATCTCGAATTTTATCTCAAAGGTTGAGATGAGATTTCCATTAAGGGAATATTTTGAAAAGAACTGAGAATTAACTTCGAGTTAACCTCTATCTCGAACTTCATCTCGAAGTTCGACTTGATGTTCGAGATAGAAATGTTCGAGATAGAGTTCTCAGTTAAGCTAAAGGGAATTTTTCGAGTTACACTCCTAACTCGAAACATATCTTGAATTACCCTGTACTTTTTGCTTCAAGGGGGTATTTTGGAAAGAATTTGAGATTAACTTCGAGTTAGTCTATCTCGAAACTCAACTCGAATTTCGACTTGATGTTCGAGATAGAGTTCTTAGTCTATCTCGAAACTCAACTCGAATTTCGACTTGATGTTCGAGATAGAGTTAAACTTCTAACTCGAAAAGTATCTCGAATTTCCCTGTTTCTTCTAGAAGGGAATTTTCCAAATTTACTACAAATCATAATGTTCGAGATAGGATTTCCCTATAGTTTCTGCTGTAAAATTGGTTAAAGTGCTTATTTGTGCTTAATTGTTCGAGTTAACCTCTATCTCGAACTTCATCTCGAAGTTCGACTTGATGTTCGAGATAGAAATGTTCGAGATAGAGTTCGACTTAAGTCCTCCCTGTATGTATTTAGACTTTAACACTCTTTTTAACAGGGATACTTTTGTCATTTCACAATCATCTATATATACATCTCTAACTCGATGCATCATTCACTTTACCTAATTTCATTTTCACAGCAGCCGTTTCACAAAAACAAGGCGATTTCATAAACTTCATACCTTTAATCCGTGTTTTTATGATTAAACTCATACTAATCACGAATTACTGCCAATTTGTTGACTGATATTCACTGTGTTATCATTAATCGTTGTGATACTGTGTTTAGTGACCATTCATACACGCGCATATACATACACACGAACATATATTGTTTGTGTAACTGTTCACAAAACACGATTTCCACATTCTTCATCCATATACACACACGAGTTTACTGGTATACACACGAATATTCATCTTCTTTGAATATTCAGATTTATTAATTGGCAACTGTTCATATCCCGTAGTTTAACTTTTCAGATTGTCTTTTGATATTCTCGAAAAATTAAAAGGGATAAAATTGTTAATTCGTAAATTATTTGTTTTTCAAAATTAAAAAAAATTCACATCTTTTTAAGAAAAACATTTAAATTAAAATGGCTCACCAATTTTCACTTGCTAAAAACAATTTTTATAATATTTCTACGGAAATTGGTGATCAACTCCCGCGGTTTAAGTTTTGGATACGATTTCTTAATTTGTACTCCAAAGCTAGCCATGCTTTTACTGCTAAACCTACACTAGTACATGATGCTTTACAGCAATTATGGACTAGTGCGGTTACTTTTTGGAGCAAATCAACCCCCTTCGGTTTCAGGTTTACCTTAGCGGGTCAGGAATATGAGGTGACTGAAGAGATTGTCAACAGGGTTCTGGGATTCCCAATCAAAGATGCTTATGATCCAGAACCTACAGCTGCAGAACGCCTCAGATTCTTTGAAGAAATTGGATGTTATCCTCCGAAAGGCCCAATCACAGGAAATATCCAAAAACAATTCTTCCATGTGGAATGGAATTACTTTTTCGAGGCCATCACACGATGTTTTCGGGCACGCGAAAAAGATTTTCATCAAATTCCAATTCCAATGCAAACCTTTGCAGTTGCCCTAGCAAGAGAACTGGATATAAATTATGGACGCATAGTTCTCTCTGAGATAGTGGCCTCAATGGGATCTCATGCAAGCAGAGACCTCACTACAACTGATGTTGTCTGCTGGTTTCCTCGGTTCCTACAAATGCTGATTAATGACTTAATACCGAAGGATGCTCTTGCTGTTAGACAGGGATTTTCCAGAAGCCCAACATCTGAATCGCTAGGGATGGGCACTAAGTCACTTTCAACCATTGCTAATCAGGATAAACATCAAGGTAAACCGATGTCAATTCCTAAAAATATACAAATGTGGCTTACATATGATGCAGATCACAAGTTTCATCACATGCTCAGAATCCATCTGTTCATGCTGAGGCCTTTGATGAGATTCCTGATGAGCAAAGCGATGATGCACAAGGTAATCAATCAGGTAATCTCTCCCTGCATACTATTCATTCCTCCTCCTATGTATCTGATTCCGCGACCCAAGAGACTGCTAACCCGCAGGATCTATCCCAGGGTGAGAGCTATATTTCTGAGCCCGATATACATTCTTAATCTCTTTCACCCCTGTTAACGGAAGTCAGAAAGCCAGCACATGTATATGTAGAAAATGATGAGGAGAGTGAACCCGAAGAGCAGTAACTTATTCGAAAGAAAGCCAAACTTTTTCATGCTGCTACTTCACAACCACAGTCAAACCCTAGTGTGTCACACGCAACCACTCCACCTCACGAGAGTGGTTCTCCCCTTAAACAATATGCACATAGGGATTTTGATGACAATTATGTACCTTTTGAAGATCCTGTTGCTTCAAAAGGACATGAAGTTTTAACAACTTTAGTCGTACCTTCACCGGTACGTACTGATGCTGCAAAGAGGATTGGTTCTAATGTCGTACAAGAACACTTTGCAGCCGCTCAGCCTGAGATTCCAACTCAGGAAAGAACAGACATAGATCCTATAACTGCCAATTATTTTGCTTATCTAATTTCTGCAGGTACTGCTTCATATTTCGGATCAATAATTGAAGACATACACGAGCGTGAGACAGGGAGTGTGTGTGAGAGGTTAGGGAGAGAGGGACCTTCACTTTTAAGGCCCGAAACCGAGCACCAAATACCAACTGAACGAGAATTAGAGCGAGGTCACCTAAACCAAACACCGTCCCTTAACATTGAAAATCTTGATACGCGTATGACTTCTATGGAAAATCAGATGAGGCAGTTCGGACAGACGATGGGGTAGTTCGGGATGAACATTGGAAACAACCAAAGGGCTCTAGACGACTACGCAGCAAGAATGGCAAGTCAAGCTACAGCTTTTGATGCTTTGACAAATAAGGTCAATGACTTGGGCCATGCTGGTGGTGTCTTGGGAAGCACTCTCAATGAGAGGATGGGGGCATTGGAGTCTACAATGCATACAATGGTTGTGGAAATCAGTAGAATGATGTTCGCAGTCAGGAGTTTTGTGCCCCCGGAGTGTTTCGAGTCGCAACAACCTCCCCCCGATGCTGGTGCAGGTGGTGCAGGTGGTGCTAGTGGAGCGGGAGCCTCTGGTTCTGGTTTTGGAGGTTCTTATGCAGCTGGTGGATCTGAATACCAAGGTGGAGCTCAGGATAACTCACCTAAGGGGGAGAGTGGAAAGGAGACGAGACAGCAGGCAGTTCACATCGAAGAAATTGAAGAACCCGCTGATCTTGTCAAGGAACCAGAAGTTGAGCCATCTGTTGATGAAGAGGCTCTGAGGAGGAGAAAGGGTAAGGCAATGATGGTTGATGAACCATTCGTTGACCTGAGTCATCAGGAAACAGTACCAGAGGTACTTGACTCGGATTCTGATATGGAAGACGTACCGTTGGCACATGCTATAAAAAGATCTTTGAAGGAACAAGGTGGAGGTGCTGGGATGTCTTCCGGAATGCCTGAAGAAAATCCTGTTGATGAGGAAACCCTTAAAGCTCAACAGTTAGCCTTGGAACAAGCTCAGTTCCATAAAATGAAGATGATGCAAGAACGTGTTGCCTTCCTAGAAAAGAAAGTGGAGCTACAAGGGAAGCAGTATGTTCATGAGCTTGCAAGGCTAGCTGATCCTCAAGTTGATCTTGACAATAGGAGGATAGGACAGAAGTGGGATGAAGCAAGGAAGATAATGATGGGACCCTGTGCGAAAGAAGTTCATAACAAGGATGCAGATGATCTGTTCTACAACTTGAATTTGCAGAATCCAATGACTGGGGACTATATAAATGCTTTGAAGAGATTAATTTCTAAAGTCAGAGTTGGATACAATGCAAACCTTAAGGAGTGGCAGGTTATTTTGTCTTTGGTAGAAGGAGTCCCAACATCTTTCCTATATGTGGATGACCAATTCATAACGAGAAGATCTGCGTCAGAGTTGTTCTTGCTAGCGACAAAAATTCAATACTCTCATTCTGAGGAGCTAAGCATTCTGTATAGAGATCAGTTAATGCAGCTAGCAGAGGACAAGGGTCCAGAATTCTCAGCATATCCAAATTTTGTCCGGATGGTATTTGACGGAAAGATGAAGAGGGTTAGCATGGAGGAAAATGATCTAATGGAGCTTTCAGTGGAATCTCTCAAAGTTGTCTGTAGACAAATGATGAGTAAGGGATTCGCTTCTGAGCTTAAAGATAAATCCGTGAAGATCATTGAAAGAGTCATATTCAAGAAGAGCAATGAGGTGTGGAAGTGTGATGTCATTGCTCCAAACCCTCTTGATGACGTGAAGATTGAGCCGGAGCTGATAGAGAAGAATGGAATATTCTTCAAGCCATGAAGAATGTAGATGAAGCTCTGACTCTTCCTTCTGGAGCACTGGAACAAGGAGAGATAAGGGAGGCAATTGGTGTTCCAGGAAGTGATAGTGTATACTGGATACACGCTTATGTTGAAGATACAGCTGATGCCTTAGTATTCATAGATGCAGACCAGAATCAAACAATCTTGCATATGAGTAGAAAATGGCTGCTACGGACTCAAGATGCTGCATTTCTGGAGAGAGTATTATATGTATTTAAATGAGGCGAAGTGGAAGATAAGTTTGTGGAAGAAAAGCAGAGACTCGTGAGTTACCTGTCTGAGGTAGTGGTGGAAAAGAAGCGAATGGAGCGAGATGCGGCCAGTGTCCACAATACTGACCGTGTCAAGGGCTACCCCAAGATGATCTATTGTCAGTTTAAATCTGATAAATCTCACTGGAAACCTCAGCTCATAATGAAGAACTTTGAGGATATTCCAAAGATCAGGACTACTCAGGAGGTGGACAAACTCAGAAGGCTTTTCAAACATCCTTATCCAGAGCCCAAGAATCCTCTAGAAATGGAAGCTGTAAGTCTGTTGAATGCTAGGTGGAAGCAGCTTAGAGATCCAGTGTACAAGAAAGAACAGCAGCAGAAGGAGAAGCGCAAAAGGCAGAAAGAAGAGAAAGACCAAGCTGCTGAAGCTAGAAAGAGGAAACGGAATTAGGGTTAAAGGTCAGAGTGGTGTGAACTTGAAGTTGGAAAAACTTCATGTCTTTCGGTTGCTTTAACTCACTTGAGGAAAATTCACCTTAGAGTGAATCCAATAAGGTGATACAAGTTTGACTAAAAGGTATGAAATAATCCAGGTGATAGGAATCACTCAAATGATCTTTAATTCGAAGTTCGAATTCTATTTCTATTTCTAGTTTAAGTTCTTTGTATTGTTTTCATGTAAATTTCAATTGTAAATTATTCAAGACTGTAATGTTAATTATCTTTTCTCGTCTCATTGTTTAGTTGAGTTATCCTTCATTAATTTGAATGTCATTGTTAGACAATCAAATTGGGGGAGATTGAAAGGCAGAGTGTGTAAACTTGTAACACTATAACTAATGTAACTCAAACTAAAGGAAAAGATACTTAACCAGAAGACAATCAAGAACAAGAAGTCACAAGAAATCAACACTAAATGAAGACAAGGTAATTGATACAATTCAACATGTTAACTATGATCAAGCCAAGAAGAAATCATTGAGAGAAGTTCAAGTCAAAGTTGTTCATGCCTCAGTGATTTGAAAAGCCAAGAATCAAGATCATAACTATCAGTATCAATAAGACTAATTGATTTCAAGTGAACAAGAAGGAAAGCAAATATTGGAAAGCCACATTTCTAATTGGATATGGTAATTTATTCAAGAAGCAAAAACCCTATCAAGACTAGTCACTTATGAACCAGACCGTTGCATCAAGTGTCAGGACATTGATAGCAAGTTTATGTCAGTAATAAAGATCCATGTTCAAGAGCTTGGTGAAGAATAAAGAAGACATGAAGATATCACAAGTTCAAGATGTGCATTGAAGTTTCAAGTTGAAGGCCAGAATATTTTCTAAGTACTAAATATTCTAGATGACCAAGTAGAAGTTTCTAAGTAGAAGTTCTACTTAGAAATTCGAGATGGCTAAGTAGAAATTCTCAAGTAGAAGTTCTACTTAGAGTGCAGCTTCAACATGACACATGGCATCTTCTGATTGGCAGATTTCCAAGCTTTCAAGATAAGGCAAGATTTATGTGGACATCATTGGGCCACGTATATCTTAGTCTTTGAAGACTACAGGACATAGATTACATGTAGTATAAATAGAAGTACTTGTGTAATGTTTTTAGTCAGTGAGCAATTCTTGATAGAAACACTTGTAAAAGAGAGAGAGTGCATTCACAGAGCTTAGTATCATTCACTTCTCTCTGAACTTCTGTTATACTTTGTAATGAATGTTGTAGCAACCATTTCAAGTTATATATAAGACATATATTCCTTGAATCTGTGTGTTCGTTTATTACATCGTATTTATTGCTTCTCATATTCGAAAAGTTGTATTCACCCCCCCCCCCTTCTACAACACATTTGGACCTAACACTTGTTCTTCTCCATCACTATCAGAATCATCCCAACACTTCCCTTCAGCTATGTAGGCCTTACCTGGTGTATGCTTCTTTAGCAGAGCCTCATACTTAGCTTCAAGCTCAAGAAACTCCTTATCCTTCTTTTTAGGCTTCTTGCATTCACTGGCAAAATGCCCTAGGTCATTGCATCTATAACATCTCACAGATGACCTATCCACATAGCTGGTTTTGAATTTGTTTTTGTTTGCTTTCACAGGTGCCTTGCTCTTGTTGAATGAATGATTTTGAGATTTAGACTTGAAGGGTTGATTCCTCTTAAATCTGATGTTTGGGAATTTTCTAGCCATAAAAGCATATGAAGTGTTTTCCATGGCATCCAACTCTTCAAGAGTGTAGAACTCATCTTCTTCCTTTTCATCAACAGGTTCAGTCACTTCTTCTTCAGTTTCTTCATCATCTACTATCTCTTCTATTCTCAGCTGACTTGTAGATGCTTCCAAGTCTTGAACAGATTTGTTGACAATCAAGGTACAGGATGTGTTTATCATTCTGCCTTGGTTAGCTTGGATAGCCCTCTTCTGAAGCAGCTCAAGTTCATGAGTCTTTAAAACCCCATAGAGCACATCATATGTGACTTTGTTCAAATCTCTTTCTCTTAGAGATATGACCCTTTGCTCTAGATGGTTTGGTGCAGATAGTAGAAACTTCATGTTTAATTCCTTAGTGCTATAAACCTTCCCATTCATTTGAAGCTCAGTCACCAGCTTGTGAAATCTCTCAAACATATCAGTAATACTTTCTTTGGACTGTGCCATGAAAGCCTCATACTGTGTGACCAGTATCTGTTTCCTATTTTCTCTTACCTCCTCTGTCCCTTCACATAACACCTCGATGTGGTTCCACATGTCCTTGGCTGATGTACATGATGCTATGTTGGCAAACATAGACATATCCATGGAGTCTATGATCAGCAACATGAGATGACTGTCTAGGGCAACCTTTTCCTTCTCTGAGT
Organism: Saposhnikovia divaricata; assembly: GCA_036435485.1. Classification (NCBI taxonomy): domain Eukaryota; kingdom Viridiplantae; phylum Streptophyta; class Magnoliopsida; order Apiales; family Apiaceae; genus Saposhnikovia; species Saposhnikovia divaricata. The sequence goes on along the minus strand of CM071599.1, from coordinate 119,996,695 downwards.
CCGTCCATTTGGATGGCTCTTTTGCAACATATGATCTAGGAATGACTATTGTGCCCACTGTAGATTCAGCAATTTCTTGTTGTGGTACAAATGGACCATTCTTGAGGATGTCAGGGTAGAGAGGATTGGCAGCTTTGATGAACAACAGAATTTTTATTTTCCAGAGGTTGTAATTCTCTTTGTTGAACTTAGGGACCTTTACCGTACCTGTAGTCTTTGGTGTATTCGAACTCATGATCGTTTTCTGTTTAGATTAAGTAGCCTGCTCTGATAGCACTTGCTGAGTATTGAATACAGTAAAAGAATACAGAGGGGGGTGAATGGATTCTTGAACTTTTCTTTGTTCTTGAATCTTTGCAACAAGATATGTGTTGAGTGTGTGAGATATGTAAGTGCGGATAACAAAGACAAACACAACACAATATTACTTTAATCTAATATTTTATTAGATAAAGATTTTTCTACAATCTGTGAATACAAATGATAGTATTCTCAGCTTCGTTTTTCTCAGAGAGATATTTCTTGTGATGTATCTTGAAAAACTTATCTCTTTTCAGCTAAGGAAGTGAGGCTGTATCCTTATAGACATGGATACACCTAATTACTACAAATAAGGTAGGTAAACAAAATACTTTCCAGTCTGTCTATCTCATTTGAGTAAGAGTCCAAACGGCTACAGATTTGACTTTGCAAAGCCTGTTCAGATCCACTTCTTTAGCTCTTTGTCCCTTTGTCTTATCTCTCCAAGCTTCTTTGTAGGCTTTCCAATGTGCTTTATAGTACATAGTCAAATAAAGCGTCTTGGCTTGTTGCAGGTTTCTGACTTGTACAATTCTTCAGTATTTTGTCTCCAAGAATGTATTCGAGAAGTGGCTAAGTAAATGATTCGAGAACTAGAATTGACTTAATCGATAACTCTGAGTTCTCGAATAGTGTTATATTGACATATCGAATCACTTCTCGAATAGCTCTTTTCTCTGGGAGTCCTTGAGATATCGAATAGAGCATTTTGACATATCGAATCCCTGAGATGTCGAATAGCATCTTGAGTCTTTGAGATATCGAATGTAGCTTTGACTTGTTGACCCTTTGAGAACTCGAATATCACCTTTGACCTGTTGACTCCTTGAGTTCTAGAACAGAGTAATAGACATATCGAATCTCTGAGATATCGAATGAGATATCGAACAGTGTATTCAGAGATATCGAATAGTGTCTTCTGAGATATCGAACCCCTGACTTCTCGAATGCTAGACTTCTCGAATAGACAAATGTACTTCTCGAATTGGTACTTAGGAAAATTCTTCATTTCTTCAAATCCCAACTGTGATTATTTGGTAGTCTTTATCTCCTTGCTTGAGGCATGAACCTTGGAACTTCTTTCAAGCATTATTCTTGACTTTATAAGTACAGTTACACAACTAGGATTTGATGCCTATTACAAGTACAGAACAAATAGAAACTCTACAACTAGAGGTTCCCTCAGTTAAGAGGTCATGTAAGTAATGCATAGCATTACAAATAACTTAGGCTTGTTATTAGATGTATTCATGTATGCCTCTGTGACTAACAAGATTGCATTCAATCTACCGTGTAAATAACATCAAAATCTTTTGTAATACTCATATTATAGATTAATGTTAATAAATAAGATTATACGTACCTTCTGGATAGCTCCACGATTTCTTGCAGTACTTCCCAGATTATTTCCCGCAATCGTGCTGATAGCGTGTTATATATAATATAATATAGAGATAAGATTTGAGAGAACTAGATAATAGAGAAGGGGGGGATCATTTCATTATTTATTGTATCAATTCAAAGTACAAGTAAGCCTTTATATAGGCCATATAAATGCATGTTACAATGGTAATGTAAAGCCAAAGGTTGGCTATATTAAAGAGGGATATATGAAAGGTTAGGAGTCATCTATGAAATTCTAAGAAATTCTAAGAGTCATACAATAAATACATAACAAAAACCAATTTCCATGTGGAGGTCTGCGGTTTTTACGGATCTAAATCAAGATAGATTTCTCAACCCTTCAAAAAAAAAAAGGATAGAATTCTCAACTTAGGAATAAAATTCATGTAAAAAGAGGCTTATATATATATATTGTGGGAAGGATGAGAAACGAGAAATTATTATTGGATATATTAAATGTGAAAAGCCCTAGGGTTTTCTTTGATATAGAGATCGATGGTGTACGTGCAGGTCGCATTGTAATGGATCTATCTCTGTGCTGACATGAGTCCCAAGGCTGTAGAGAAGTTTTGGGCACTCTGCGACGGTGAGAACGGTAGGCCACGGTCTTATTACGATGATTATTCCAGTACTATTCGTGATAAATCTTTTTTCGAAGCTGGACCGAATTTCTACATAAGTTTATCAAAGACATGGGGTGTTGTTTCTGTGAAAGTTTTGGATGGACTTGATGTGGTCAAGGCTCTTGAGAGTACTGTTCGAGTCATTCACACGTACAGTCGTCGTGGCAGGATACTTACTACTACGATTGAGGCTGTGATTAGTGTTACTTGTGGGCAGCTTGGTGATCAATATCTGAATTATCACAATTTAAAGAATTATGGACCAACATATCATAATCTGATCAAAGGATCTAGAATATCACGTCAATATGTGTACCGATCAGGTCAGGGAAAGGATCATAAATATAGCTTTTTGTTTGAATATTTGTCATGTCGTTATTCTTCTTCTTAATTCTCCTCCTCCTGTGTTGTCGCTGTTGAATGGGATGTCCTTTGCCTTTTTGGCTTTTATCTTTGGATAGTTAAACAATTCGTGATAAGGTCGATCTGTTCTTTTGGAAACAAGTTATAAAGGATCGGTTTAATTTAGTATTGTTGTTTGAAGCTCCTTTCTTGAGCTAAAATCCTCCTCCTGTTCTAGTTGGGGTATAGATGCACCCCTAGCTAGCTTCTATCCATGTTTTCTTTTCATGTTTTATAATTAATATTATCAGTTGAAGAAGAAGAAAAAAAAGATAAAATTTAAACTTTTACTGATTGAGTTACGGGTACATCATGTCCTTTCCTTTGGAACAAATTCATACTCCTTGCAAAGACGTACAAAATAGAGGTTTTTTGGTTTGGCTAGTGACATCAGTTTTCTGTGTCCAGTGACGACATAAATGCAATGCTGTGACGTACTAGATGTTGCCTTGGCCATTATTCATCTTACTTGAGAAGTGATATCTATGATCCTGACTACATCAAGTTGAGGAACAACAATTTGTATCCCATTGTTGAAGTTGGAGAATTATATATTGGATGCTAGAACTGCTGAAAACAATCTCGACATTACCATTGCAGAAAATTTACAACAGCAATAAACCAACGGAGTAATTGTGTTGATCTCGGGAAGAAATCTTGACTGAGCCTTGCATCAATGGATGTAACTGTGGCAGCATGGCTACCAGGGTCTCTGATTGGAAAGGACAGCTCACGACTTGGTTCAGGACAGACAGTTGATCGGCTTCTAATACACCCTGCTTGTCGAATGCACCTGCAACAATATTTTTTCAATATATTAGAGTCTAATCAGGACATAATATATATTTCTGTTTTTTTCACAAACACAAATTTTTTTTTTCCTTGAAAATTTATGCTAATAGCCAGTTTTTTACTGGTTTAATTCCCTGCTGTAATCACTGCAGGTCAGTTTATTCAAATCTTTAAACTTTCCGATGTCTTTATTATTATGCTATACTCACAAGTCACAACCTGGTACCTGAAAGTGCACACCTGTTTTTCTTGTGAAATATTGACTATGGTAACACATATAGCCTTAAAAAAGTAAAGATTGTAAAGATTATGCGGAATTGATAAATTTGAAAATATGGTAATACGAGGGTATATCAAAATAAAGATATGAATTTTTAAACATTTTCATATTATGCATTAAGGTTTTTGCTCAAATGAGAACCCTCATTTTCTGTGAGAACTGAGATCTAATCTCAGCCCCACAAATTTAAACCAACTTAAAATGTAAGAGCAACTCCAATGCAAAGAATCCTTACCTATATTTGTCCTACATGTACATATTTTAGGGATTTAGCTTTAAAATGCATGCTCCAATGGAAGTCCTTATCCCCTATAATTTTTAGGGGAGAGAAAATCCAACCCCTTATTTAGGGGAGAGAAAAGCAACCCCCTATAATGACACATCATCATTCTTTCCTTATAATATAATATATATCTATATCAATACTATCACCCATTTTCTATATTACCTAAAATATTGATTAAATATTAGTTTTTTTTTTTTTGCTTAATTAAATATTAGTTTTTAAGTTATAAGTTATGAATATAGGTAACACCATTGGAGCAAAAGAACTTTTTGGTTACCTATATTTTAAGTAATCATTATTTTATTACATTTTAGGGGATGAAAATAGGGGTTGCCCTTGGAGATGCTCTAAGAACCCTAATTTTTGTTATATTTTCTTTTATGTAATATCATGTGACATTGTCAATTTGGAACCTTTCTAGTTATCCCTGTTGTTTAATGGAATTGATTGTCTGAGGAACTATGTTGTTACATTCACTATGTAAGATAAAAGGAAGATTGTTGAAGGCAAGAATCTTATTGTTGGTAAGATTTATAAAACTTGGGATTTGAGAATTATTGGAGTGTTAAAAGATTTATTAGGAATTATGACGAGGAACTATATATTCGAGGAATTTACACAATTAAGTACTTAAGGGATTACGAGGGAAATCTCTACGCGACAAAATATTATTACGAGAGATTAATTAAGATACGATACGAATTAAAGATTCAGTGACAAGCATTGGTGGAAGAATAATGATACAAGGAGTAGTATTGCATGCAAGTCCCATGCAACTAAGTAGTTAGGAAAAACAAACTAGTTAAACCAAATGGCAAGAGGAATAGTAACTAGTTGGCTTTTCTTTTTCCAAGGAGACAAGAGTACATGGAGGCCATACCTAGACTTGTACCATGTATCACATATACATACACTAACATATATCACCCAACCACTTTACAATTATTTCAACCAACACAAAATCAAAACACAAAATACTCTCCCCCCCCCCCTTGAAGAAAAGCTTTCGGCCAAAAAGAAAAACCAAGGAAGAAATTTTCTTTCTTCCACTTCTCCTCACTATTAATTCTAGGCATAATTCCTAGGCACTCTACATCATCTAAGAAAGGTATACTAAGATTTCCAAGCCCTTTCATCCATTGATTTCCAAGTTATTAATTGTTAAAGTTTTGGTGAATAGTAACATTGTTAAGTTTTCTTTCAGATCTTGGATTATAAGGGTTGTAGGAGATCATTCAAGGTGTTCTTGAGATTTTTATGGCTTACCCAAGGCTCCTAGATACTCAAGAAGGTATAAAAACCCTAACCCCTCTTGGCCATGTAGTGTTTATGATGTTCAATGATAGATCCATGTATATTTGTGTTAATCTTGGATGTTTAAGTGATGGATGATATAGATCTTGAGTTATAATGTTGTGGTTGTGATTTTGATGCTTGTGGATAGTATATGTATCTCCATGAATGTTATAAAGTATGAACTTGGTGAATTAGATGTTGGTTGTGTTGTGAAAGTAAGAATCTTGGTTGATTTAAGTGAAACAAGCATGCTGAATTTTTCCAGGAACTTGACCTGTCTTGTAAGATGGTTTTGAACCCCCAAATCTTGTCCCCTGAGGTCCTACCATATATTGTTGGAAAGGTATTGGAATTTAGTTTCTGGAAATATAAGGTTCATGACTAGGTGATGTATAGATTTTAAGTTATGGCCGGAGAAGTAAAATGTGTTTCTAGATTCCGGACTGCAATAAATGGTCCCCTTGTGAACCTTGTTTAAACCCTGAAAATTTATGTGGGATCATGGAAAAATTAGAGAAGCTAGAAAATGCAGTGGTGAAGGCTACCCAAAAAGAATTGGATTAAAATATGAATTTTTCAATTTTATAAAAATGCGAGAGTAAAATTCGCGCAATGGAAAAAGTGGTTAAGTTAATTTTGTACCCCCTAAAACCCCGTAATTAAAGAGATATTGTTAAGGTACTAACGAGCGGTTATTGCTTATGTATAGATCGTTCCACTCCGCACGTTCGACCACCCCAACCTCACCAAGGCAAGTTTACTTTTCAAAACTTACATATATAAGGACTTTCACTGTTGTGTTTGTAGTTTTCAATCATATCAAATGTTTATGTCTATCGAAGTATCGATGAAATTGAGATGTATAAGTACATATATGTTTGCACCCCTTGAACTTAGAGTGAAATGTTTTCTTCGGACAACGACTCTAGCAATAGAGGTCGTAGCGGTCCAAATATACCATTGACCGGGGAGCGGTGTATTATTATATCGTGATCAAATTACGAAAACCCGAAGGGTCATTCGGGAAGTATCGTATACTTAGGTATTTATTTTTATATCATCATAAATACTCAAAAATACCTATCTTGGATTAAAAGCTTATTTAATTAAATACTTATTTTATTAATTATTAATATTAAATCTTAAAATATCATTTATTAATTATTGTTCATTATTTTAAAGGCAAAGCTAATCCAAGATACCTTTAACACTTTCAAACTCGAACTCTTTCGAACTCAAAACATTTTCGAAAACCCCCGGTCAGGTTTTGCTTCTTGTACGATTTGAAGAATCAATCGGTCGACTGATGTCGGACCTCAACTACTCAGTTTTCATTTAAAATCCAGTTTTAAAAGAAAAAGAAAAAGGGACTTTGGCAGGTGTGGGAATCGTTGACGAACGATTTCCGGGATGTGTAAGCGGCCGTGAGCCAGGCGGTCCATCAATTATTATTCCGGCCCAGGTGTTGCCGAAGGATGATTACGGATGTAGTTTTCATCGAGGGTGATTACGGATGTAGTTTTCACCCGAGGATAGTTACGGATGTAGTTTCTATCCTTCTACCGGTAGAGAAGACCCGCGGATTATTGGACTTGGATGTGGCGACTGATCATCGTCAATCCCTGTCAGGTTTTTATGTTTTCTTCCAGTCCCATCCTCCACTTTGGAAAAATATTCAAACACTGCTTCTTGGGCCTAAGTGCCAAGTTGCCGATAGTGTGGTTTCTGATAAGAAAAATATTGACATCGTGCAGTATCTAGAACTGCAAGATTTTCTATAAAGATTGGCACGTGTTAGTGCACTCTTGCAATTGTTTCCAAGAATGAAATGTTTTGTATGAGAAACCTTCTAAGCTAATGGAAGGAAAGAGGTTTGCAATGATGTATTCCCTGTACAGTATGTTATTCGTAGAGTGTTTTGCCGAAAATGATATACCCATATGTATATATTTTCAAACTTGAGATATATTGAAATGGGAACCGTATAAAGGGTTCATATGTCATTCTTAAAGCTCCTTAGTGAGTATAGATGTTTTATACAAACTCGGACATATACATTGTCCAATTATGTTTTGAAATCTGAGATATTTACCCATATAGTTGGGAATGTTTTCGAAATAAACCACATTATTATTTTACAAAACGGTGAACTTGCTGAGCATTATGTAGCTCATTCTTGCTTTATAAAAACTTTTCAGAAAGAGAAGAATTTGGTCAGTTAACTCCGCAACAGCAGAAGAGGAGTAGAAGATTTACCCCCGGGGATGATTTAGTTCCTGATAAATACTACAGAGTAAGTCTGATAGGTTTTCAACTGTAATAGTAAGACTTGTCCTCAAGTGTAGTTGTATAAGTGGAATTGCGTAAGACTCTAATTTGTACAAATGAATTGTAATATTTAGTGGCACTTTTGATTATCGTTTCTGAGGCTCTAACTTGTTTGTGTGTAAGGTTGAGGTCTGGATGGATATATTATTGAGTTGTAAAGTTAATACAGGTATGATATGGTTGGATGGTGGCGTGACGACCTGAATCTCTGACCTCAGATTTGGGGGTATCACAGAAATGGTATCAGAGCAATAAGTTACAGTACTCAGAAACGAGATTGTTGAGAGTTAAGTCTAAGTAGGAGAATGACATAAGAGATCGTAGTAAACTTATTATTGGACTACCGGAAGAGGTACCGGTGAGTAGAATGGACTGGAGTGTTGACTGGAGGTATTATACTAGGGTCGATAGAATCCTTAGAGACCTTCAGAATGATGAACAGAGGTTTGGGAGTCGTACATGACCTATCATAAGTAATGATATAGGAACCAGAGCGCAATCTCAAGAGCAGCTGAGGTAGAGGCGATATTGCCAATCTGATCGGATGACTAGGCTGGCATAAATTTTGTGGCCCATAGTCCTCCACAGTTTAGGAGGCGGCATTTTAAGAATCAAGAAGTTTAGACTTCCCTACATAATTAAGGGTACTTAGTACTTGGAATAATGAAAGTCTTCTGCTTTGGCTATAAGATCCGATTTCCGATAAGTAACGGGTTTACCTGAAAGTTGGTCATTATGTCGTTGTCGATTTCATTACCCTTGATGGCGAATTTTACATGTGTTATACGAGAATGTTATCATAAGACGAGCGTGCTAGATAATTCCACACATGATTCGGACGCTAGAGCATGGTAGTTCAACTTAGAGAACAAACAAGTAGAATTAACAAAGGGACTCAAGAGAAGTTGAATATGGTTGCAACGAGCGATACAGTGATCTCAGAGTCTACCAAAAGAAAAGACCAGCGGGTCTAGAGTGGGATCCTTTGATAGAGATGTTATCAGGGACTACGTATATATGTATTGTAGACCCCAATATTTTGGTATATGTTCACATACACACACCCGCCACTGAACCTATGGACTGCACTGAGATCCCTGAGAGATCTCTTTGACCTGTTCCCAGGGGGAACTGGCCACTTGTGATTCATGTCGGGAGGCATGAAGTAGGACCCTATGGACTTAGCAGGTCCCCGGAATGGTGTGAGCTTGGTCTTCGAGATAAAGCACGGGAATGACAGATATATTTGTGAGACCCCAACTCGATAAATGACGATGATTGAGAGACACACTAGTTGGTGTCTTGTATTACGAAGACGAAGAGATGGAATTAACCTCATAATGGTGATAATGAGATGCATGAATGATTATTAACTTATTTTGGTAACTACCGGCTGGTGCACTACTTCATTTTAAACTGTTCACTAACCATGTTACCTCGATTAGTTTATATCAGGTAACCCTCCTAGCTTTCTACTTCAAACTTGCGGAATAACAACCAGTGATATACTTTCTCTAAACCGGGACTCATCCAAAGTATCTTAATTGATCCCCGAGCATTCTATTTGAAGTTTATAATTATTTCTGCTCAGGACTATTTACACTCTCTTTCAATTATCCAAGGAATGCTCCAAAAATATTTCCTTAATTAATCGACGACTACTACTTAACTAATATCGATATTTGATTGCTTCTTTCATACTTGCACTCTTCAGTTAAGCTCATAAATATTCAACAAATTACTGAGGACATGGATGATCTAATGTCCAGACATCCCTCATGAATTCTTTTCTTCTATTCAAGATGAGATTGTACATCGTACATTGAAATCATAGTAAGGATATCATTTTGATATTGGTATTCCGAATTTAATTCTATTGTTGGATCTGATAAAGCCTGTGTACGGAGGCACCCTTGGGTGGACCGTTTCACGGATAAGTAATATTCGATGAGAGGTTATCGATTGTTTCGATACCTAGAACATTCTCTTCAGATTTTATAGTTATCTTTTTCAAACCTAATAACTTCTTATTTTCATTCGTTGTCCGAGAAGCCTAAAGTTTCTTCAGTGGCTACGATGTTGAAATTCCGTTCTATCCAATTGAAACTGGCTAGTCGTTATGTCAATATAAATGACTAGTTGATTGTTCTAACTACTCAAAATTGTAATGTTGTGAAGAACACCTAGCTAATTGTCCTAGCTGGTGGTGATGTCTCAAACAGGTGAACTAGCAAATTTTGTCTAGCTAGTTGCTAGTGTTTCTTAGAAAGGACTAGTTATTGTTTCACTGGTCCAACTCCTAATTTAATTCATTCTGCAATGCATTTTGCATGTGGTAAAGTATGATGATGAAAGTTTTGACGAATAACTTGATTGAGACCTAATGTGGTCGCCCACTCGACTCGAATTCTACCCATCTTCGTATCAGACTTTATATCACTTGAATATTTTATTCTTTCATTCACACAATGAGAATTCATTTGAAACCATTGATTACTTGGATGACAAACTACTTCATTCTTTAATTGTCATGGAGTAGAATTGCCTTCTATTGGCTGACCTTCATCAATGTGACTTTAGATTTCCTCTTATTATTCAGGAGGAAAAGTATCCACCCGATGTAAGAATTGTATAAAGACCGTCTTTATGACTTTTGTATCCAACAATCATTGCCCTCGTGCAACATTCTCTATGATATCATATTACAGAATTATCAGGACCGAAGGAATAAACCTTGTTGTACTCTTTCTGTCTATCCATACATCTCCGAAAATCGAGACTCCTAGTATTTGGAACCATCAACATTCTTGGAACATCCAATGTGGAATTCTTATTAAAATTATCTATTGGACCTTGTTATTTTGAAACCATTCCTTTCAAAGTGATTACTCTAAGGTGAACGGGAGGTACAATTATGAACCGTTACACCAATATCGGATCAAAAACCAAATGTTGTAATTGTGCAGCCAGAGCGTTATGCCGAGTAATTATTAAAGTAGAAATAACATGTCGTGGCATACCACAAGGACCTTTAATATTAGTGTGAGGAAGGTTATTAGAAATGATGAGGTGGTTGGGAGTACGCTCCTACCAACCGTTGTTAGGATGTTATATTAATGAATTCTGGAGCTACCAAGCCTTTTCCTGATCCAAGAAATTCAAATCGATTGCGATGTAAAACATATCCTTAGAGGAAACTAACATGGAAGTGAGATGGGCAAGAAAGGAAGAAATATCGTGGCAAGAATGTGAAGCTTTACTTAGCTTGAAGGGATTGATGCACATAGAGAGGCATATAGTTTAACAGGCCCCTAATAGCAAATGGATGAAGGGAGATATGCCAATGATCCTTCGAGATTACCACCTAATCAAGTTTATTGGGAATCGCAGCCGCATGCAGGCCTCAGGCTGATTGGCGCTAGTTGGGAAGGAGGACGAGCGTATGACATCTTATATATACCATCGAGAACTGATACCCTTATCGGAAATGGAGGAATTGTTGACTAGTTAAAATGAGTAGTTGTTTTTCAAAGATAAGGTTGAAGAGAAGGTTTCACCAACTCAAGATCGACCTCTGTACTGTGCCAAAGTTGGCATTTCACACTAATATAAACGTTGTAAAATTGTGGTAGTATTGTTGAATGGACTAATGAGTCAGAAGCCTTTATGGATTAATGAACAAAGTTTTGGGATGAAATGAGATATTAGCAACAACCTTGTTGTTAGCTATACTTGATGATAAAAAGAGGACTTTGAGAGTCACGATGATGCGTCTTTCAAGAGTTTAAGAGATGTGCTGATGCAGTAGAAAGGAGATGATAGCCTATACTTCTAAACAACACAAAGGTTACGGGATAGGATATACTAGCCATGAGTCTGGGATTTGTCATGATAGCGTTCACGCATAAAACTGAGATGTTAACTTTATGAGAGAAGTGTGAAAGTTTCCACAAGTGCCATAAGTATATCTTCATATTAGAACTAAACATAAGAAAGAGAATGTGACGAAAGGGAGAAGGGAGTGTAATGGAGAAATTGGTTATTTCCCAGGAAAGGCCAGTGTGGTGGCCGGTACCTATAGAAGGGATTATTCGAATTTGGAATTCAGTCAGTATTGGCCAAGAAAATAGAGTATATACAATAAAGAATAATGTTAGAGGAAAATGACTAAATTATGGGGAAGGAAAAAGATGTATAGAGAATTAAGGGAATGTTTGGTGAACTGAAATGAAGAATGGTATTGGCAAACTATTAAGTACAAACGCGATATGCTAAAAGCAGAATGATAGAGATCTAGTGGATTAATTCCGCCCGTAGAAAATCTTGAACGTGGACAGAATTATAATGAATTTCATGAGTAGGTCGCCGAAGACCGAGCCAAGAGATGGCCCTAGTTGATTTATAATTGCTGGACCAAGTGATTTACCTACGAGAGACTTTCCATTTAGAAGATTATCGAACTATATACGGAAGCGATGGTGGTGCAATATAAAACTTCGGCAGCGATTACGTCAGATAAAGACTTAAGGTTAAACTTCGAATATTGAAGGTGCTTTCAAGCATATTTAACAGAAAGATTGAGCGTATGTACTAATTTGATCTGTGGCTGACGGACATGGAAGAAGAATTATCCAGACGATAGAATTGGTATTTAGTGTCGTGCCTTAGATTTCACGGGGGAATCGAGGATAAAAACTTATCCATGAAACAAATGTTGTTATCACGATCATCACCCTGCGAACGTAAGGACGTCTCTTGTAAAGCGTACTGCGAAAGAAGAAGTTTCGCTTTTCTTGCGTTACGAAGAAGTCAATGAACGAGGGACATAGTAGCTGAACTGGTTTGACGTATACCGAAGACTATACCGTATCCATAGCAAGTGGTAACGGCGGACGGGAGGCAACACATGCGTGCTAATCAAGCCAAGGAATACCGTGCATATTGACGTTGTCTCAGATTATAAAACACGACCACAAAGTATTCACGGGCCAACGATCCAAGGACTCAACACGGATACTATGAACAAGGTAGAAGAGGAACGTATAAGTAGTGGGATAGAAATTTTCAATCATAGAACAATCGATAAGGAATACAGGTCGAGGAGAGTTTGCGTTGGGGAACAACGTTAAGGCGTTCGTGAGACCAAGGGAGAGAACAATAGGGTTGAAGTGTCAACCTGAGAGTTGGAAAGGGTAAGGTTGGAATTGTATCCACAACTATTATCCTTAGGTTCTTAAGATAGAATCCTTTTAAGGAGAGGAGACTGCATTAACCCTAATTTTTGGGAATATTCGAAACCTGGACGAATAGTAATTTTATGGGTGGATGAGAAATTTTTGCAATCACGATATGTACGAATTATTAAATGAAGATTTCGAATTGATATTACATCTTTACGGTACAGACGAGTGTATGTGAAAGTCATTAGTTTTTTTTTCGAAACCCATTATTTCGAATGGTCAAATTTTATGAGATATCTAAGGAGATCGTGGTAAGGCATGGGGTTCCGGTGAGCATTGTATCTGATAGTGACCCAAGGTTCAACTCCAGGTTCTGGAGGAGTTTTCAGGATTGTGTGGGGGCCAAGTTAAACATGAGTACTGCATACCACCCCCAATCAGACGGACAGAGCGAGAGAACCATCCAGACCATAGAGGACATGTTGGGAGTATGTGCCATCGATTTTAATGGAAGTTGGGATGACCACTTGTCGTTGATCGAATTTTCCTACAACAACAGTTACCATGCGAGTATAGGGATGCCCCATATGAAGCTTTATACGGACGAAGATGTCGGTCTCCCTTGTGTTGGGAAGAAGTTGGAGAGCGGAAGATTTTAGGGCCTGAACTGGTCCAACAGACAAGAGAAACGATCGAGCTCATAAGAGGACGGCTGGTAGCGGCCCAAGACAGACAGAAGAAGTATGCGGACCAGACGCGCAAGGACAAAGAATATGAGGTAGAAGAGTTGGTGACGTTAAAGGTATCACCGTGGAAGGGATTGATGGGATTTGGTAAGAAGGGGAAGCTAAGCCCGAGATTTATTGGACCTTTTGAGATTTTGAGACGAGTTGGAAAGTTAGCCTATGAATTGGCTTTACCCCAAACTTGCAGCAAGTACATAATGTGTTCCATGTGTCCATGCTACGACCCTACCATACCGACTTCCGACATGTGATAGAATATGACCAAGTGGGTCTGCAACCAGACTTAACATATGTGGAGCAACCCGTAGAAATCATGGATAGAAAAGAACAGGTGCTGAGAAACAAGGTTGTCAAACTAGTGAGAGTTTTGTGGAGGAACCAGAATGTCGAAGAATCAACATGGGAACTAGAGAGCACGATGCGTGAAAAGCACCCCCCAACTGTTTTCAACCTGATTCCCGGACGGAATCCTTTTAAGGAGGGGAGGTTGTAAGAACCCTAATTTTTGTTATATTTTCTTTTATGTAATATCATGTGACATTGTCAATTTGGAACCTTTCTAGTTATCCCTGTTGTTTAATGGAATTGATTGTCTGAGGAACTATGTTGTTACATTCACTATGTAAGATAAAAGGAAGATTGTTGAAGGCAAGAATCTTATTGTTGGTAAGATTTATAAAACTTGGGATTTGAGAATTATTGGAGTGTTAAAAGATTTATTAGGAATTATGACGAAGAACTATGGATATTAGAGGAATTTACACAATTAAGTACTTAAGGGATTACAAGGGAAATCTCTACGCGACAAAATATTATTACGAGAGATTAATTAAGATATGATACGAATTAAAGATTAAGTGACAAGCATTGGTGGAAGAATAATGATACAAGGAGTAGTATTGCATGCAAGTCCCATGCAACTAAGTAGTTAGGAAAAACAAACTAGTTAAACCAAATGGCAAGAGGAATAGTAACTAGTTGGCTTTTCTTTTTCCAAGGAGACAAGAGTACATGGAGGCCATACCTAGACTTGTACCATGTATCACATATACATACACTAACATATATCACCCAACCACTTTACAATTATTTCAACCAACACAAAATCAAAACACAAAATACTCTCCCCCCCCCCTTGAAGAAAAGCTCTCGGCTAAGAAGAAAAACCAAGGAATAAATTTTCTTTCTTCCACTTCTCCTCACTCATAATTCAAGGCATAATTCCTAGGCACTCTACATCATCTAAGAAAGGTATACTAATATTTCCAAGCCCTTTCATCCATTGATTTCCAAGTTATTAATTGTTAAAGCTTTGGTGAATAGTAACATTGTTAAGTTTTCTTTTAGATCTTGGATTATAAGGGTTGTAGGAGATCATTCAAGGTGTTCTTGAGATTTGTAAGGCTTACCCAAGGCTCCTAGATACTCAAGAAGGTATAAAAACCCTAACCCCTCTTGGCCATGTAGTGTTTATGATGTTCAATGATAGATCCATGTATATTTGTGTTAATCTTGGATGTTCAAGTGATGGATGATATAGATCTTGAGTTATAATGTTGTGGTTGTGATTTTGATGCTTGTGGATAGTATATGTATCTCCATGAATGTTATAAAGTATGAACTTGGTGAATTAGATGTTGGTTGTGTTGTGAAAGTAAGAATCTTGGTTGATTTAAGTGAAACAAGCATGCTGAATTTTTCCAGGAACTTGACCTGTCTTGTAAGATGGTTTTGAACCCCAAAATCTTGTCCCCTGAGGTCCTACCATATATTGTTGGAAAGGTATTGGAATGTAGTTTCTGGAAATATAAGGTTCATGACTAGGTGATGTATAGATTTTAAGTTATGGCCGGAGAAGTAAAATGTGTTTCTGGATTCCGGACTGCACTAAATGGTCCCCTTGTGAACCTTGTTTAAACCCTAAAAATTTATGTGGGATCATGGAAAAATTAGAGAAGCTAGAAAATGCAGTGGTGAAGGCTAACCAAAAAGAATTGGATTAAAATATGAATTTTTCAATTTTATAAAAATGCGAGAGTAAAATTCGCGCAAGGCAAAAAGTCTTTAAGTTAATTTTGTACCCCCTAAAACCCCGTAATTAAAGAGATATTGTTAAGGTACTAACGAGCGGTTATTGCTTATGTATAGATCGTTCCACTCCGCACGTTCGACCACCCCAACCTCACCAAGGCAAGTTTACTTTTCAAAACTTACATATATAAGGACTTTCACTGTTGTGTTTGTAGTTTTCAATCATATCAAATGTTTATGTCTATCGAAGTATCGATGAAATTGAGATGTATATGTACATATATGTTTGCACCCCTTGAACTTAGAGTGAAATGTTTTCTTCGGACAACGACTCTAGCAATAGAGGTCGTAGTGGTCCAAATATACCATTGACCGGGGTGCGGTGTATTATTATATCGTGATCAAATTGGGAAAACCCGAAGGGTCATTCGGGAAGTATCGTATACTTAAGTATTTATTTTTATATCATCATAAATACTCAAAAATACCTATCTTGGATTAAAAGCTTATTTAATTAAATAATTATTTTATTAATTATTAATATTAAATCTTAAAATATCATTTATTAATTACTGTTCATTATTTTAAAGGCAAAGCTAATCCAAGATACCTTTAGCACTTTCAAACTCGAACTCTTTCGAACTCAAAACATTTTCGAAAACCCCCGGTCAGGTTTTGCTTCTTGTACGATTTCAAGAATCAATCGGTCGACTGATGTCGGACCTCAACTACTCAGTTTTCATTTAAAATCCAGTTTTAAAAGAAAAAGAAAAAGGGACTTTGGCATGTGTGGGAATCGTTGACGAACGATTCCCGGGATGTGTAAGCGGCCGTGAGCCAGGCGGTCCATCAATTATTATTCCGGCCCAGGTGTTGCCGAAGGATGATTACGGATGTAGTTTTTATCGAGGGTGATTACGGATGTAGTTTTCACCCGAGGATAGTTATGGATGTAGTTTCTATCCTTCTACCGGTAGAGAAGACCCGCGGATTATTGGACTTGGATGTGGCGACTGATCATCGTCAATCCCTGTCAGGTTTTTATGTTTTCTTCCAGTCCCATCCTCCACTTTGGAAAAATATTCAAACACTGCTTCTTGGGCCTAAGTGCCAAGTTGCCGATAGTGTGGTTTCTGATAAGAAAAATATTGACATCGTGCAGTATCTAGAACTGCAAGATTTTCTATAAAGATTGGCACGTGTTAGTGCACTCTTGCAATTGTTTCCAAGAATGAAATGTTTTGTATGAGAAACCTTCTAAGCTAATGGAAGGAAAGAGGTTTGCAATGATGTATTCCCTGTACAGTATGTTATTCGTAGAGTGTTTTGCTGAAAATGATATACCCATATGTATATATTTTCAAACTTGAGATATATTGAAATGGGAACCGTATAAAGGGTTCATATGTCATTCTTAAAGCTCCTTAGTGAGTATAGATGTTTTATACAAACTCGGACATATACATTGTCCAATTATGTTTTGAAATCTGAGATATTTACCCATATAGTTGGGAATGTTTTCGAAATAAACCACATTATTATTTTACAAAACGGTGAACTTGCTGAGCATTATGTAGCTCATTCTTGCTTTATAAAAACTTTTCAGAAAGAGAAGAATTTGGTCGGTTAACTCCGCAACAGCAGAAGAGGAGTAGAAGATTTACCCCCGGGGATGATTTAGTTCCTGATAAATACTACAGAGTAAGTCTGATAGGTTTTCAACTGTAATAGTAAGACTTGTCCTCAAGTGTAGTTGTATAAGTGGAATTGCGTAAGACTCTAATTTGTACAAATGAATTGTAATATTTAGTGGCACTTTTGATTATCGTTTCTGAGGCTCTAACTTGTTTGTGTGTAAGGTTGAGGTCTGAATGGATGTATTGTTGAGTTGTAAAGTTAATACAGGTATGATATGGTTGGATGGTGGCGTGACGACCTGAATCTCTGACCTCAGATTTGGGGGTGTCACATAAAATCACAACCACATAAATTAAACACTCAATTAAACATAATACATCCAGCACACATACTATATCACACTTTACCTCCCCATTTTTATTCTCAACAACCCGTACACCCCTCCCCATTTCTCTCTCTCTCTTCTTTCTCCACCCACAACCACCAATTTCCATCGCCACCACCGCCTCTCCTTCATCGTCGGCGTCTCTCCGACCTCAATGTGACTACAACACGTCAACACCCATCAACCACAATATACATACACATATGTACGTAGCACACTCACCATCTCTTCCAACCACCCCATCCCTTTCAACCACCATCTCCGACCAAATTCCCCGACCAACCTACATTCTTTTCCGATTATTCACGCAAATCCAGATCTACTCCAAATATTATCAACGTCGAGTTCCGACGGCACCACCTCTGCTCCGATCTTTCCTCCGCCCATCGACCACAACCATCTCGTCTTCTTCTCGATTTCCGGCGCCGCAGGCGGAGCTGAGTTCTCCGATCTCGCCTCGATTTCCACATCTAAATCAACCACAGCTCCGATGTGAATTCTTTTATTGTTTTTGTGTTCAAAAAAATTGGTGATTTTCGTTCAACAGTTGGTGATTTTCTTTTAAATTTCAGTGATTTTAGTGTTCTTAGATCTGAAATTTTTAGTGATTTTCTTTTAAATTTCGGTGATTGCTATTGAAATTTATGTGAATTGGGTTCGAATTTGATGTTATCTTTGGTAGTAGCAGTATAGTGGCTTAAAAATTGGTGATTTTCGTTTAGTTTTGCTGATTTTATAGGTTGCGATACCAGTGATGTGGTGGTGGTGGTTGCGGAGGTAGTAACGATAATTCCGGTGATTAATGGTGGTAGTGTAACTGGTGTTATGTTGATGGTTGAAGAATCATTCAAATATTGATGATTTTTGGATTGATTGTGGTGATTTTCTGATGGTGATCGGAGGCCTGAAACCGTGACCGGAAATGGTGGGTGAAAGTATTCATGGACATTGGTAGGGATTTTGTGGTGATTTTTAGTTTTCCGGCGGTGATTTTTTGTTTACTGATGGTGATTTCTGTGTTTCTGGTGGTGATTTTCTGGTTTGGCGGTGGTGATTTCTGGTTTGCCGGTGGTGATTTTTTTGTTTCTGGTGGTGATTTCTGGTTTGGCGGTGGTGATTTTATTTTTGCCGGTGGTGATTATATTTTTGCCGGTGGTGATTTTCTGATGGTCGCCGGAGGTGGTGGTGGTCGTCGGTGGTGGGCGGTGGTTGAATTAGACAGAAGATGGTGAAATAAATATAACATATTAAAATATTAAATGAATGGTGAGAGATGAATATAATGTATTTAAATGGATGGATATGATTAGATTTCATATCTCATCTTAAGTGGTGGTTCTCACTGGAGCGCGACCCTATGCATTAAAATCAAGAGGTTTTTTGATAAATATATATAAAAAAAGTAAATTTTGCAATTTTACTATTTTTTTTTTTTTTTTGAAACAAAGGAACAAACTTTCAATAAAAAGAAGAGTCATACAAAAGAGTCTCCAACACATTCGAAGGAGGAGACGTAAACACGTTTTGATAATTTAGCAAACATGGTATACGAGCCATATTATGGGCCACTTTATTTGCTTGTCTTTTAACGAAAGAAACAGAGAAATCAACTCGAGAATGTAGAAGCCTACGACACTGCTCAATGATGTGTCCAACCTCAGACTCATAATCACCACCTCGTTTGATCGCTTGCACAGCCAACAGGTAGTCAGATTCAACAAAAACCTTTTGATACGGTAAAGATAATAACCATGTTAACCCTTCTGCAACAGCACTAACCTCAGCTTCTAATACTGAAGCCACCCCGGGGAGACAAAGAACTTTTCCAGCTATGAACTCACCTAGATGATTACGAAGCACCATTCCAGTAGAGAAGCTATCAGACCCCATATAAATAGAAGCATCGACATTGAGTTTAACACAACCTTCAGCAGGAGGCATCCACCTTGTTTGTTGATTAATCACAGGAACTGTATTAGGGGCTTTAACTTTCAACCTAGCAAGTCTTGCCACTCTCCAGTCAGCAAAAAATTTGGTACTCCAGTCCACTGTTAACTGAGAAGTAACTGATTTACCCTCCCACACCTTCTTATTGCGAAAGAACCATATGCCCCAGAGTACTTTAATAATCACCTGAATCTCATCATTCGAAGCACAGCTAAGCTTCTGCACAAGCCAGTCCGGGTCAAACTCAACAGATTGCATATCAAATACAGTCCCTGCATATAACCAACATTGATATGCAAAAGCACAGTCAAAGAACACATGAAGGAGATGTTCGACATCTCTTTCACACATTGGACATAAAATTGGCACATTAACACCTTTCCATCTCAGTCTATTTCTTACTGGGATATTGTTCCTACAAAATCTCCAAAGAAATACCTTAACCTTATGTGGTATTGCCAACTTCCAAATCTTGCCCCACCCATTCGACTGTAGAATTCCTGTTGATCTTACATTCCGCTCTTGCCACATATGATACCCTGACTTAACACTATACTGCCCATCTGGAGTTCTTGTCCATGCAATCCTGTCATCAGATTCAACTTGGGGGATACGAGTATTCAAAATAAGACGAGCATCTTTTTCATTAAACACACTACGAACTTTATTAACATCCCAGGACTTAGCATAAGGAATCATAAACTCAGAAACACGAGAGTGCCCAATATCATAACCAGCTTGTTGATTAACTTTAAAATCAGTTTTACCTCTCAACCAAGGGTCATTAGCAGCTTCAATGGATGTACCATTTCCCAAAACCCACCTATAGCCATCAGACATTGAGTCTCTAGCATTTAGAATTCCCGTCCAAACAAAACTCGAGCCATTACCCCCTTTAGCCTTCAGAAAATGAGAATTGGGATAATAACGGGCTTTAAAAACTCTAGCTACTAACGAATCAGGATGCTTTAAAAATTGCCAAGAGAGTTTGCCAAGGAGAGCTAGATTAAAACCAAATAAATTCCGAAAACCCAATCCACCTTTCGATTTAGACATACTCATTGCATTCCAGGATAACCAACTCAAACCTCTCTTTTCGCTTGAGTTCGAACTCCACCAGAATTTATTCAGCATAGTTTCTATCTCTTGACACAAAGATTTAGGAAGGAGGAAAAAAGACATGCAATATGATGGCACAGCTTGAGCAACATTTCTTATTAAAACTGCCTTACCTGCACGAGAAACTGTTTTTGCATTCCAACTCTGCACAAGCTTCCACACTCTATCCTTAACAAAACCAAAAACACGTTTCTTTGACCGACCCACTAACGATGGAAGTCCCAAATACTTCCCATCACTCAAGCTGTTATTCACCGCAAGAATACCCGATAGAGCAGCACGCTGAGCTTGATGGACATTAGCACTGAACATAATACCAGATTTCTGAAAATTCACGGAATGACCAGACATCCTTTCATACTCGTTCAACAATGCTTTAACAGCCACCGTTTCAGCATTATTAGCATGGAAGAACAAAAAACTGTCATCTGCAAAAAGCAGATGAGTTAAGATAGGAGCAGACGGGCTGATCTGAATACCACGAATTAAGTTAAGAAAAGTTAATTGCAATTTTACTATACTAAATTTCAAAATTGCAAAAATACTATAAATTAGGGTAACCCTCCTCCCCCCACCTGCCCAGCTGCCCGCTTGCCTGCCCAGCCAATTTCAACACTTTTTTTTTTAAGGTGGGGTGCTTTTGGATTGCAAGGCCCCGCAGGGGCCATATTCAACTAAAATCAACCACATTCAACTGTTCTTCCTTTCGACACTTTTTTTTTAAGGTGGGGTGCTTTTGGATAGCAAGGCCCCGCAGGGGCCATATTCAACTAAAATCAACCACATTCAACTGTTCTTCCTTTCGACACTTTTTCTTCTTTTTTTTAAGATGGGGTGCTTTTGGGTTGCAAGGCCCCGCAGGGGCCATATTCAACTAAAATCAACGACATGCAACTAGATTTCTGATTACAAGTTACATTTTTCAATTGTCATTTTCGACCACTTTTTTGAACTATATATATAGTTCAAAAAAGTGGTCGAAAATGACAACTGAAAAATGGAACTTTCTTATGCAACTGAATGCAACCACATGCAACTGAATGCAACTTTCATTTTTCAGTTGCATTCAGTTGAATATGGCCCCGCTTGCAACCCAAATCCACCAAAATCACCTCACCTTAAAAAAAATTGCATGTGGTTGCATTCAGTTGCATTTAGTTGAATATGGCCCCTGCCGGGGCCTTGCAACCCAAATCCACCAAAATCACCCCACCTTTTTTTAAAAAAAAAAAGTTGCATGTGGTTGCATTCAGTTGCATGTAGTTGCTTTCAGTTGCATTCAGTTGAATATGGCCCTTGGCGGGGCCTTGCAACCCAAATTCACCAAAATCACCCCACCTTTTTTTTAAAAAAAAAAAGTTGCATGTGGTTGCATTCAGTTGCATGTGATTGCTTTCAGTTGCATTCAGTTGAATATGGCCCCTGGCGGGGCCTTGCAACCCAAATCCACCAAAATCACTCCACCATAAAAATAAAAAATAAAAAGTTGCATGTGGTTGCATTCAATTGCAACCCAAATCCACCAAAATATCACCCTACCTTAAAAAAAAGTGTTGAAGTCGGCTGGGCAACAAGGAGGAATCCAAATCCACCAAAATATCACCCCGCCTTAAAAAAAAGTGTTGAAGTCGGCTGGGAAGAAGGGGGGTGGGGTTGACCTAATTTGTAGTATTTTTGCAATTTTGAAACTTAGTTTAGTAAAATTACAATTTAGAAAGTATATGATAGTAAATATGCAATTAATTAAAGAAGATGGTATTTTTGCAAATAGAAACTTTAAACCTAATATTTTTGCTAAATTCTCTAAAATCAATTGGCAAAATAAAAAATTGTATGTAAATTAAATCAATCCAAAATACAAAATTTAAGTAAAACTGAATTTGAGCAATAATACTTATCTACTTCTAGACATTGACTCTCAGTTTTGCAAAATCAGGTCTTTAACACAATTTTGATTATAATTAGTGAAATAAAATATGAAAGGAGAATTATATAACTGAATGGATTTCAATGTTTTGTTATTAATAAAATCTTATTGTTCGTTTAAAAAAAAGATAAATTTTGAAAACGACATGTAAGGCAATATATACCAAATGATTAGAGATTAAAAATTATAGATAATAATAACATTTTCTAGTAATTACTCCCTCCGTCCCTTTTGATTCTTAAAACTTTTTTCCAATTTCTGACACGCATTTTAAGGTGTATATTTAAGATAGTTACATAATTTTTTTAAAAAATTTCTTTTTTTATAGAAATTTAATGTTTAAATTTTTATACAAAAAAAGAAAATTTGGAATTATTCTTAAAATACACCTTACAATGCGTACTAGAAAGTAAAAAAAAAAGTGTAAAGAATCAAAAGGGACGGACTGAGTATATAACTACAAGTATTCAAGAGGTTTGTGAAAGCTGTGAAAGCTATTTACAAAATGCTTAATTCGAATTCAATGAGATTTGTGAAAGTTACTCTTTTTTTTTTGGAGCTTGTGAAAGTTATTTAATATATGCTTAATTCGTATTCAATTGAATTAGGCCAGAAATGGCCTGAACAATTATTATTAATCCTTTGCAAAATTATACCAAGTAGTCTTTATCCGGTCCAGTGACTTGAGTGCAATACTAGAATCTATGATCCAGAGTTTATTACAAGAACAATTATCATATGTTATTGTTGCAGTTGGAGAATCACTGTATGCTACAACTGCCTGAGAAATGCTCAACTTAATCAGACAAGAAATTTTTTGAAGAGCAATCAGCATTCAGCGATAGTGTTGATGTTGGATAGACCTCTCATGAGTTGTGACGTTACACGAATTGAGGCACTTGTGGAAAAATCACCACCCAGGTCGAAAAACCAGGTGTGGGTTATTTTTTGAAGCTGATTTCACTTTCTTGAGAAGAGTTGGACGAAGCTTCAGGACAGTTGATCAGCTTCTAATGAATTTAGGGGATGTTTGATATTTAAGATGAAACGCTTCATTCCCGTTCCTACTAACTTTCTTCCCATCCTTCAGTACATAAATTTACACTCCCTTTTTTTTCTGTTAAATTATAGTATTCCATATATTTCATTCGATCCCTACTATGCCTATTAATGGGTCGGATTCAGATCGGATCACCCTAAATTCATATCCGAATCCGTTAAGATTTTTCGGATTAGGATCAGATCAGGAGTCGGATATTTTTTAGGTCGATCCATATCCGATCTGTTCAGATTTCGGGTTATCGGATCGGACCTCCGATCGGGTCCAGGTATCTCTCATGAGGTTATAACACAAAGAGCCTATAAAATAATTGGCCTCGCAGGGACATTTTTGTAAATATTAATTTTTTTTCAATATACTTAAATACTCTTAAATTTGTATTGAAAATCTTTTAACCTTATGGTAGAGAACCCTGAGGTCATCCTCAGACATCCCTATTATATATTACATAAATATATAAAATAATATATAATAAATATAATATATTCGGATCGGATCGTTATCGGATCGGTTCATACAAAATCCATATCAACTCATTATCGGATCGGATTTTTTTTTTTTGTAGGATCCATACCCACTAATTTAGCTACGGATCAGATCGGATATCCGATCTATTGACAGACCTAATCCCTCCCATTCATTCTGTCCTACTAAGCGAGCAAGAGTTGTAATTCTGCCAAATACTTCAGAGTAGAGCCGGCAATTTGGTATATGACACGAAAACGACACGAAAAATATGGATATGGGTTAACCTTTTCGATATACGAAAGTACACGACACGAAAGAACACGAGTCCTAAATGGATATGGATATGGATTTACCCTTGGGTACACGACACGACACGAAAGTACACGAAATAAATAAATAAATATTTTAAAATTACATAAGTGTATAATAATATTATATATATATATATACATACATAAAAATAAATAAAGTAAAAATATAAAATAAAATTGAATTTTTTAAAAATAAAATACATGACACGGTGAAAATACGGTGAAAATATGTTGAGTTAATTGCATTTTGCATCTCCCAGGTTTAGTCCAATTTCAATTATGTATATGTAGTTTCATAAATTGCACTTTGCATCGTCAAACTTTAAATCATAAGTCAAATCACAATCCCTTATACATTTTCTATCAAAAATAATATTGCTTTTAACGAATACATTAACAAATGCGATATAAAATGATTGCAATGATGATATAAATTATAGATTTTAAACATGTAACTAATTTTACACTTTAAAATTCTTTAAATTATAATTTAATATTATTTTTTGACCATTAATCAATTATATTATATTTGTAAAAAATTTAAATAATATGTTTTCATTAAATAAAATTGTGACTATTATGATATATGATACGTATAAAATCATTAAAATATATTTATACCATCTTAAAATATAAATTATATAATCACTACACAATTTTATATCGCATTTGTCAATACAATCGTTAAAAGAAATATTATTTTTGATAGAAAACGTATAAGGGATTGTAATTTGTCCTATAATTTAAAGTTGGGGGATGCAAAGTGCAATTTATTAAACTACATATACATAATTGAAATTGAAGTAAAGCTGGGGGATGCAAAGTGCATTTAACTCAAATATGTTTGATACTTTGTTTCAAGTTTGTTATTTGTCATCAGTGCTCCACTTTGTTTGTGGAGATTTGGATATTTTCGTGTACATTTCGTGTATTCGTTTCGTTTCGTGTATATTTGTTTCGTGTCGTGTACATTCATTCCGTTCCGTTTCGTGAGTGTTGCACTTTGTGGAGATTTGGATATTTTCGTGTACATTTCGTGTATTCATTTCGTTTCGTGTATATTTGTTTCGTTTCGTGTCGTGTACATTCCTTCCGTTCCGTTTCGTACACGAAACGTACACGGAAAATTCCGTGTACATTCGTTCCGTTTCGTGTTTCACAAAACTATCTGTGTCGCGTATCGTGTCTCACTTTGGATACACGAAACTAATTCGTATCGTGTTCCGTTTTAGCCTATAAGTACACGGTACACGGATGTACACGACACGTTTTGCCAGGTCTACTTCAGAGTTAATACATTCTGCTAGGCGTTTCAAAGAATTTATTATAAATAGTACTAAAAAACTCCCCCCATTTCAATTAGCAAGATACATTGCTTGTCAAAAGTACCCATGCCAACAACATATTCTGTTTAGATGAAACATAGACATGTTTACTGACATTCTGTTTGTGGTTCAAACACAACTTTCACGAAATAAAAAGAATGTAGTCATATGCAAAAGAAATCACAAATATTTTAATAACTTTCTATTAGTTTATACTCACTACAAGCTAATTTATTCAAACATTTCAGTTTATTCATTATACTAAACTCGTAACCTAGTACCTGGGGCAAGGGTGCACACACACCTGTGTTTTCTTGTGATATTCTTTACACAATACAATACACAGGGTACACCAAACAAGGAAGAATTTGTGCAATAAGCCAAACACAATTTTAGTAGGCATCTAAAGACGGATCACACACTTCCACTACTATCATCATAACGAAATATCAACATTTGAATTTCTAATCTTCACTGATATTAAGCCTACAGGTTTTTTTAGCTAAACAGAGATTTTGTACACCAATCTGCCTTGCATAGCATACCATACTCCCATAACTTAAGTAAAATGTTAAATATAACGAACACCATCAACAGCACTTGTACAACACACAGCAACAAACATTAGACTCGAGTACAACCACCATTTTTCAGATAATTTTCATAATGATCTTTAAGCTCCTCTGCACAAAAAGAAGTAGATACATTAGATAGATCATAGAAGCCACGAGGAAAGATATAAATAACAAAAGGCTACATGGTTTCAGGTTATATTGAGGGGATTGCTCTTGATTTCTTGATCTAGCCCCACCTTATTTTCATAATCAGCATACATAGAACAGTTTTGTCTTATGCTTAAGGTTACATAAAGCTATAGCCTGTAAAGTATGAGTCGAGGTCCGACTGATTAGAGCTTGAAAAAAACTTTAAAAGATTCCTACCTCAATCAACCTTGTGGGACTGATCATGCTCAATAAAGTCTAATGCTTCTTCCCGTGAGACAACATTAACGCGGCTAACCCGATTTTTATGTGTCACCCCATATATCTTGTCAGCGACTTTCACAAGCTCCTGCCGGAAAGTAGTCGTTATAAACTGTGTGTTTTGCATGTCTGCCAAACGACGCACCATATCTATCAAACAAAACGTTTAGGATAACAGCAGATAGGTAACACGAGCCGAAGGAATAGCAATATGAATAAAATGGTAGCAAAGATAATATTTTGTTATAAAAAGTATGTGAAAGTGATCTAATTAGCAAAGAGAATAAAGGATGATCACAGAGCATGGGCCTTCAAACTATCACATATATTACACAGGAAACACCGAAACAGTACCAAAGGGTTTCCATCTATAAATTTATCCTTTGAAAAGATGCAAGTCAGTCTGCAATCCATTTTATAAGAAATAAGAAAAAGGCAGTTGCTAGTATGCAAAGCATATGGGGTTTTGCACGTCCATCTGGGTTTAATACCTCATCAGTTAGAGATGCTTTAAAGGTTTGTGACAAGAGATTATATCTAAGATCTCAACATCTCATGTTCTTTGAAGGACACGCACAAACAAGCATTGTATTGTGTTATAATTGTAGCAAACTTTAGGTGATGATAGCATGATCAAGCAATGGTCAGACGTGGGTTTCTTGTTAAACTTCAATTATGAATGAGATGTTAAAGGATGAAACTGTCAAGCCAGTGTAGTCTCTGGGAAAAAAACAAAATAATACTTCACAAGTGATGCGAATGTATGTCAATAAGAGAAAGGATACTTCCAACAGCAGTTCTGTACTGCGGATCCAAAGCAGCATCGATCTCATCAAATAGATAAAATGGAGCAGGATCACATCTCTGTATAGCAAAGATCAGTGTCAGTGCAACCACAGTTTTCTGACCGCCAGAGAGCTGCTTCATAGACTGTGTCTCTCCTTGCCCGGTGAAAGAAACCTATTATTTGAGAGATAAATTTAGGTAACAAAACATAAAGGAACTCGCTAAATAAACATTTCTAGTTTTGCACAAAAAATTACAACTTGCCTTTACTTTCACGAAACATTAAACTACACAATGTAAAGCAAGTTAAGGCGTACTATTTCAGTCATTGCACTAAGAGATACAACTTGCCTTTACTTTCACACCAATGTATTTCTCAACCCTTCCTTCCATATCACTTGGACGAGGCCCATCTTCGTCAGGATCATCATCAAGTTGATCAGCATCCTATAAGTTTTAAAGAAATAAATATCAGCAGGCATGCCTGATACACACATACACGCCTAAAATGATTGACATTAACAATGTAAAAAATGCAGCATAGATAACACCATCCATATATTTGTAATCCCAGTTTGTTCATAAAATCAGATATAAGCAGAGGATCTATTGAGGGTGAAGTAGTGCATACATATGACTGTTTAGCACCACCTGATCATGAGAATGAGATAATGTGCTGTTATAACATGCAAGAACTGAAGATGCACAAGATGGTACGACGCCACAAAGGAAGGATAACACATTCTATGAAAAGATACTGTACTTGCTATTTTCTTATGTAGCATATATTTTGGTTGGAAAACAAGGAGAAGTATGACAAAAGGTAAAGGTAACACAGAATAATAAATTATATAAGATATGGAGTTAAGTAGACGAGAGATTGTGAATAAAAAGCAAAGCAAATAATAAATTAGCAAAAAAAAAAACAAATAATACTGTAGTATATACTGTAAAAGGCATCAAAAAAAACTATTGTGAAAGATTAAAGTCCAACAAAAGACAGGGAATTCATTTGGAAAACTGGCAATAAAGAAGCCTAGTTTATGTTTCTGGAATGGAACTGTTACTAAGCATACACATCAACAAAAAAATCCCAACCAATTCTATATGTACCCCGCTCTTCATTTCAACCAAGTAAACACATCTATGCATTTGGACAAGTAAAATTACAGAAACTTTACTGATGTATTAAATAACAATAAATGTCTTCTACCTTCACCATTTTACTATATTGTCCAACGGGCCTAACCTAATGCTAATGCAGTTGTTCACCATTGATACATTGGCAGCATGGTTATCAAGTCGACAATTAGTCGCCCAGTCGCTATTTTGGAAAAAGTCGACAAGCGACTTATTAATTCTGGAATCCATGGGTTTTACCTGACCCGAATCTTCAAAGATAGGGTTTTTTAGACGGAATCCATGGGTTTTACCTGACCCGAATCTTCAAAGATAGGGTTTTTTAGACAATACTTATGTGACTTTACTTTCTAAAGAAAGAAAGAGGGCTTTGGGCGGCTACAACAACGGTTTATTCTCCTCCATCGTCTCCAATTAACAGATCGGTCGTGGGCGGCTCATCTCCGGTGACAAATTCCGGCTACACAACAGCGGCTCGACTCCGGTAAGCATCTCTTTTGTTCTTCTTCAACTCTTTTTCTGTTCTTCTCTCTTCTTCGAGATTGAGGAAGTGCAGTGGATATTGAGGATAAGTTTTGGAGTGCAGTGGATATTGCGATATTGAGGATAAGTTTTGGAGTGCAGTGGATATTGCTTCTGGTGCATCAGAAGCACTCGAGGGGCGCAATCTTCCAAGGAGAGCAAGAGGCGATTCCACTAGTGATGTGCTTACTTATACTCGGCGCAACACTA
This sequence comes from Saposhnikovia divaricata, assembly GCA_036435485.1. Lineage (NCBI taxonomy): Eukaryota > Viridiplantae > Streptophyta > Magnoliopsida > Apiales > Apiaceae > Saposhnikovia > Saposhnikovia divaricata. The sequence continues at coordinate 119,967,206 of CM071599.1, read as the reverse complement.
GTTCGACTCCACATGATCCTCTTGATGATGAAGATGATACTATTAATGATGATGAGGAAGTAGAGGATGATTATGGTTTACCACCCGTGGAGAACACTCAAGGAGATGGAGACTTTAATGATGATTTATAATGGATGACTATATTTGATTAGTTGATTTCACTCATTGATTATGTTTTTATTTGCTTAGGCCCTAAAAATGCTTGACATTTGGTATTTGAACTTAATGACTACTACGTTTGATTTCAACTATGAATTTGATGTGTTAACCTTTATATTATATGTATAATATTCTAAATATAGGTAAATGAACGACTTGCCGACTTTTTTCACTAGTCGGGCGACTTGTCGACTAGTCGATTCCACGATACCCGGGCGCCGAGCCTCGACTTGGCGCCGTGATAACCTTGCAGTGTATAGTTCCCCGGGTAATTAGATCTTTTTCTATTGGGATTGTTTATTTCCACAATAACCTGAACTATTTAGTATTTTCACCTCTTAAATATGTGATTACAATATTTCAAATTAATTTTTTCCTCCTTCCGTGTAAAAAATCATATGAACATATCACTGAACTAAAACTTGATAAATGAATAATATTGTAGAACTCTGTTGAGTCAAAGGAAAAGGGAAGGAGAACTGAAGCAAATAAGTATCTATAAGACTATATCCTCACAAATATCTGTATAACATATAAAAAATGTGTCCAGCTAATATGTTCTTCACTTGTCTGGTCCCCACTTGTGAAGATTTGATACTTTTTGTTGCAGCTTATAATACTAAAAACAATCCGACTTTAGATTTGCTTTTATTAGATCAACCCCACTCTCATGTGATGATGATACAGGCACAGTGCCCTCAGGTTTCAGATCTTAATTTCTTTGAATTAAGCTTAATTCTCAATATTCCGTCATAAACTGTGGGAAGAAATTAAACAAAAAGAGTCATTATGCACATATTTGACATAAGGACTCTCTGTGAAATCATGTCTAGCCAGATTTTCATTTTGAATTTACAGTTTGTGTTGCACATGCTTTACAGAGGACAAACTACTGTTTAAACATTTATAAACAATATACACCAAAAACACTAATACTGTAGATGCTAGACAAACCCTCAGCCGCCTATATCTGGAGGACCTAATAAAAAAAAATAGGAAAGTAAACAGAGGAAACCTACCTTTTTCTTCATCATAACCAAATGACCGTGACCATTTTGGACGAGTTCAGAAAATACTTCACGAAAATGCTTAGCAACACCTTTAAATGTGCGTTCTATTGATTCATCCTTCCTCTGATCCAGCACTGTTACTAGTTCCTTGATTTTCTGTGAAAAGAGAAATTATTGTCAAAAATTATGCTAACATTGTAGATTCATCTGTAAAGTAACTATCTCTGGAAAAGGGAGAAAGTTACCTCATCACCAGCATTCAGTTCTTCTTGTCTTTTCTGTAGCTCTTCTCTTTGATCTGTAAAATTTTGATATTGATCAAGTGCTTTCTTGTTGACATGGCTGAACTGCTGCAGCTGCTCATTACACTTGTGAAGCATTTTATATAACTCTTTTATGCTTTTCCTTTTGTTCCTGGATATCATGGAATAATGATGAATAAAAAAATTATAAAAACAGAAAGCTTGAACTGTGCAGCACAAATGCCGCAAATTACGTAGTAGAACACATACTAGCAGCAAACAGGACTTGTCAAAAAAAATGTTTATTTGTGAAAATATACTAGGTGTATAGTCACACCAATGTTATATCAAATCAACACAAGATTATAGACATTTATAGTTTACACCAAGTATATCGATCACTTGCTCATCAACGGACCTTAACTTCACATAATAGTAGTCTTGGTAGCAATATATCTATTATCTAGTTACAGTATGTTGCTATGGAGAACAAATGTAGATAAAACAAGAATCTGTCTGTAAAGTGGTAATACCAACATCGTAAACCTAAAATAAAAATGCCTTTATCATCCTACTTCTTATACGCAATGTTCATATAAATCCAGGTTATCCAACAAACATGCTATATGGCTAGAGCCTAGAAAACTATATGGTTAAGCAAGATATATGGTTAAGCAACTAAATCTAACTTAATTGTATTAGATTATGTAATCATTAATCAGGAAGAGAAGCAGTACGTTTCAAAAGCATCTGAAGATAGAGGACCCAGTTCCCTGATTTTCTTCGAGTACTCTTCCTGTTTCGCAAAAAAGGTATTCCTTTTACTTAACAGATGTTCCAGCTCCTTTGCTTCATCCTGAAGGGTCCTCTGATAATCATCCTCCAAGGTCTGCACTCGTCAGAGACATACAAGCATAAATGAGACAATGACAATACAAATAGTTGGCATCTGAAAATTTCAACTCGAGAAGAAGATAACCTTTAGCTTGTTTTTTTCGTCCTTAATCTTTTTAAGTTTCTTTGTGCGTTCTTCTATGCTCTCAGAAGCTCCTGTGAGATAAATTTCGTTAAATATAAAACTACTGATAACTTATTATACAACACCGCAACAGTGTACTTAAAGGGGAAGCATCTGAGTCTATTAACTTTTTAGCTGTTGTGTCACATCATCCAGTAATAACTTGGCATCCCTTAGTTCTTGCCTCTTAAGTTCAGCTTCACTGTGTAGCATTTCAGGCTCTGCAGACAACTTTATTGCCTCCAGTTCTTGCTTCCGCCTAACAAGATTTGTTGACAGATTGGTCTCCAGCTCTGATTTTCTTGTTTCAATCTAATTTGTCATACAAAAAGAATACATAAGCTCATGTAGCAAAAAACAATTAACTAATAAAACTAGAATTCATCAGCAGACCTCTATACGATTTGTCCTGCATGAGATGAGCCTCTCTTTCAGATCAGTTATTTCGGGGTTCAATCGTGACAGAGAGTCTTTCTCCTCTGGACTCAAGTGATCAACAAGTTCCGTACCCATCTCATCTTTTTTCGTAGCCATACTTGCTTTAAGCCGATCAATTTCACTCAATACCCTTTCAAACACCTTACGCTACAAACATATCCTTGCAGTCAGAATAATTAACTTCAGGAAGCGATGATTAATGTGATTAATAATACTGTGAATACTGCATACCTTCTTCTCAAGTGCTTTGGAATCGGAATACTTCTGCTTATTAGCATTGTTTATGTCTTGCTTAATCTGTTCCAGTTCAGATTTATCATGAGCCAACTTGGCATCATTCTTTTGCTGCTCGGACACAAGTTTATTAATTTCCTGATCTATCTGTGAGAAGAGTTAAGTGAAACCAAGTTCTGAACAAGCATGATAAACATTTCATTCATTCAGAAGCATAGGGTTCAACCAGTATCAGTGCCATAAGGGGTTTCTACATACGATCTAAAGGTGTTGCTTTATAGTGAGGGATGCAGAAATCAATATACAGAAAAGTACAGACAAGCAAAAAAATCAAACCTGATGGTGTAACATATCTTCTGGACAAGGAGCATAAAAATCTTTCCCTATATTTATAAGTGAGAAGAAAATCATACCTTTTCCTATCAAATTTAACTCTATTTTTAGTATCCCAGAACATTAGCCATCTTGAGTAATTTCAAGGGCTATAATTGCACTATCCTGTGCCTTTATTGTCCATGATTGAATTATACACCAAGAAGTCAAAAAATAACTTTAAAAGGTGAACAAAACAAATATTCAAACTATTTCACAAGGGGCCTAGAACATTAGAGCAAGGTCTAGAACCAATAAACAAACAGCTTCGGCCTTTTTCTAAAAAGATGTCATAAAACATGTAGTATACTTTTCAAAATAAGCTTTATACACAGAAATTAATAACATTCGCCATTAGCCTTTGTTGAAGATAAGTCTCTTTAAATTCAAAACTGAACAAACACCACAGAGAACAGAAACCAAATCAGTAAATTATTGTTCTTTGCCTAGAAAATCTACATTGCACTTGACAAAGATACTTTTGACCAAAAGAGTGACACATAAGCATCAAAAGCATATACCAGTAGCATATGCTTATATTCCTTTAATAAAATAGTGATTGCAAACAGATTAAGGATATCTTGGAGCTTAATTTTAACCCTCTCCAATTCCTGTTCTTTCTCACCAATAGACTGTGTATCCTGTCTAATAATGTTCATAAACTTTAGTTTTGAGCGTCGATGATCGTAAAAACCTCCTGTCATCCCACCTTTCTTGCTCACTTGATCACCTTCAAACGAAAACAGTATTACTTGACAGGCATTAAACACCAAACGCAAGAAATTAGCAATTCAAATTATAAAGTGAAAACCTTCCAAAGTTATGCAGTCCAAACCATCAGCTCTTGCAACCTTGGTTGCCACATCTAAATCTCGACAGATCACTGTTCTAGCAAATACCTGATTGTTTATCAAAGCATGAACATACGTGGTAACTAGTAGGATGAAATTCCGAAATCAGAAAGTTCGAAAAGTAACTTTACAACATAACGATGAAAAAAACTTAACGGAAAAACAAAAGGACAAGACTTGAAGCAAAAGTTTGAATTACAAGAAAGTGTGGCTGTTGTTAACATCAAGAGCATTTAGGATTACATGAAAATCATTTCTTTTATATACATGCATGCAAAAAATACAATTACACCATCCACTGATATATTACAGCCAAGTGCAAGTATATAGCTTTTTTTATAAAAGATATATCATAAATTACTGCCAAGTGCTACCAACAGACCCAGAAAGATAGTAAAGAAATTAAGATAACAAATAGAAGACATAAATGCTAATGAACATGAAAATAAGAATAGAATCAATTGTAATAATAATTACAAGAAACACTTCCATGACCTCATTCAAAAAAGAATGACTGTAAAACATCTGAACGAAGTAAAACATCTGAATGAATAAGATCAGCATAATTTAAATATATCCACGTCTCACATCTTACCTGGGCAAATGCAGGATTATACTTGGGTAAGAATTTCAATTTATTTAAAAGTGCAATCACATCTGAGCTCCGTGGATAAACAACATGAGGAGCCTTTACCCTGTTCAATGGTATAAAAGTAACTCGTCCACCTTTTTGTGCATTAAGATGTCTAATTATTTGGGTAGATATCTCATCATCCTCAACCACCACGTGAAATAAGCTGCCAACATGTAGAAAATAGGTTACTAACAATTGTCATCACTTTTAACCACCATGTGAAATAAGCTGTCAACATGAAGAGAAAAGTTTACTAGTAATTGTACTACAAGCAGAAGAGGATGAAATATACATTTAGCAGATATACCAGCTAAAATGTGTGGGCGTGTGTGTGTGTGCCTATAAATATAGCGACGGAAATTTAAATCAGTAAACCTAAAGAATGCTTTTGGCTTACCTATTTCCAGCAGTAACTTCAACAGCAGTGAAAAACTTCTCGTCACAGTCCAGCAACTCTATAATTGGACCAAATACTCCAGAAATTCTATATTCTCCACATATCCGTCGAACAGAATTCAACCCCCTTCTAATATCCTGAGAACAAGACATCCAGGTAATGGCATTAAGTCATCTTCTAATTTCCTGAATAAAAAGGGCAAGGAAGAAAAGGAAATAAGCATGTTCTGACGGCAGTTCTCACATCCCAATAACCAGCTAGAAGGAATATATTTTACTTCAATTTTTTGCTAAGAGAGCTATCTCAAACTATATTGAGTAGATCTAGTACAACTTCTCAATTTATCCATGTAATCAAACTTGTGATAGTCACACAACCTTCAAGAATACTTACAAACAAAGAGAATGATAAACAGAAACAAGTAAGAAACAAATTTCCTCCAGAAAGCTATGCCAGAGAAATCATGGCCATGTAGACAATTTCTGAACTAAAGTAGAGGAGTTGCTTACTCCAGGAGTAGCATGATCTAGGCTTTTTTCTGCCTTCACAACTTCTGCTTTAAGCCTTTCGATTTCTGCAGAAAGTTCATTTTCTTTTTGCCACAAGGACCTGATATCATTTACAAAACTTAATCATACAGCAACATTCAGACTAAAACTCATCAGAAGCTGGGTACATTAAATGTGAAGATAATCCTACTTTCTCTCATCATGCAGCTTGTCCCTCTGTCTTTTATATTGATTAAAGCCTTCACGGTATTGACTAATAAATGATTCTAAGGCTTCTGCGTCACTTTGCCGACCACTAATGTAAACATCCTTCTCTTCTATATCAGTCTCAAGCTTGTTGATTTCATCTGTAAGTATTTTCTCCTGAAATATATGCAAAGATTCAAACCAAGTGCCTTAGGAGAAACATCATTATAAACCCAAATAACTGTTTCAGATCAGAATAATTCTTATACTACATAGGCTGTTTAAAATAAAGTGAAAAAAATGTTATATATACTAGAGCTAGAGAAGCACAAGACCCACAGGCCTTATTAACAGATTAAAACAATTTTCATATTAGAATTCAAAGTAGAAATACCGGAAAAGTACTTGTAAAAGACAAAAGGAACATACAAACTAAAAGCACGTATATTACTCATACAATCTTGTATTACTCGAGTGGTGATAAACATCCCTACATTACAAGAATATTACTAGCACAGCACCATTTAGATCTTTCGTTACAAAGCTCACAAACTCTCACGAATTGACTTCCCTAGTAAAAAGCATTTGTCGAAGTATGATTAGCAAATGCTACAGCTACTATTTCAATTAAAAGGGATTAGCAAATTAGCATAACCTTAAGATTATAAAGTGAAGATCTTTCAAGTAACTTTTGAATTCGGGTATATTAGAGATTAAGAGAGAAATTGAAGATTGCTGAGGTTTTGGGCATGTCCGTAGTCACCATGACACCAACAAGAAGAGAGGGGAGTAATATGATTAAGAGAGTAGGAGATGAAGGACATGAGGCGAACATTTAAGGATGGACATGGCTGCCTTAAACCTCTGTAAATTTAACAATTCTGGAATATGCCAAATTGAGTAGTAGATCCTCGTAGAATTAAGCAGTCACCATAGTCTTGAGATTAGGAGGGAAATTAAGTTCATATGGAAAACGGTATTTAGATTCCCATGCAGATTCTTAAACTAACTCCACTAAAGCTCCTGTGGCTTAAAAGATAAGTAATCTAACAAAATAGATCCTGCATCGTGGGATAAAGAAGGAGCAGCATAATCACTATATCTATCCTCTGACCCTTCCAATTACCAACATTATCATTCAACTTATAACAAATTTGTAATCGCATACCAAACATTTATCATAAGATGGACAAAGATCTTTAGATAATTTACAACTGCTTTTACGCATTAACTAATTGATAAAACACTGTAGTTAATAATTTTTTTAGGAAACAGGAGAGCAAACAAAAAGCTCAACAATGGACTTCGAACTTAGGTTCAGCCACTGCATTTTAGGCTCGCAAAGATCCCCCAACAAATTTAGTCATCTCTAAGTATTTGTATATATATTTCAATGTTTTTTTACTTTTAATGGAACATAAACCACCGAAGAACAAATAATGAAAGAGCAAGGACAGAAATTTTTTAGTTATAGAAGTAGAAATTTCCTCGACAAGATACTATGTAGTCGGAAAAAGTAAGGAGAGCATTCAAACTAGGCAATAGAAATACACATTAAATTATTTTATGGAGTTAAGTGAAAAATTTAGTAATTTGTAATTCGTAACAGTGTAATTCAACTTTACTGCATAAAGTCTTACATATAGCAACTTTACCTGCGCTAGATTTGTAGATAAAGCCCGTTTGTATTCATCAATTTCCTTTTGAAGCCATTTATCACGGGCAGCTTTGTTAGCAAACTGGGTTGCACGTCCTTGTTTCTGATAAAGAATGCTAAGCCGCTTTTCGCGCTCCATTATTCTACATAAATATAAATATATAGTTTATTTTCAATGAGAATAAGGATCCTGAGGTTAACCTCAGGATACTTTTCCTGAGATCGCAATTTTTACAGGTAAACAAACAAATCTAGCCATTTATTATCAAATATTTAATTACCTTTTATTTTGTTGTGTATGTAAATTAGGAAAGCAAGTAAATAAGTAACCAATCAAACACACTCAGTGAATCCCTATCTCAGGATAAGTATCCAGAGGTCTACCTCAGGATCCTTATTCTCAATTTAAATTGTACTTGAAAAATCTTTAATATATCTTAATATGAACTTTTGTGCAGAAAAACAAATATGCATTTTCACAGTACATAATCTGTCTCACATAAGACACAACTACTCCCTCCATGATAGAAAAAGAAACTATTTTATACAAGTTTTATTTATTGGAGCATCTGACATAGTTCACAATGCACACCTACTGTTTACTAGCAAACTGCTTTAAATCAGGTGGAGGTCTTTCGCAGGCAAGAATGAATTTATAAGTGCTCTTGACAAACAGTAAGGGAAAAATAGTAACTGTAACTCTGTTCTGACGCAAGACCAGTAGAATGCATCACCATGATTTAAAGAATTTGGAGACTTTCATAGACATCGCTAAGAAGAGGTCGACGAATAATATGAACTAAGCTAAGAAGAAAATTGTAGAGAGTGTGCAGATGCCCGATCCTAAAGTTTGAGAAGCGAACTGCAAGGCTTAGCCTCGCGGATACCTCTCTTCTCTTGGTACTAAGAAGACTCATTGAAGTCATGCGTGCGTGGGTACTAAAATTTTTGAAACTAATCTTTATCAAAATCAATAATAATAATAATAATAATAATAATAATAATAATAATAATAATAATCATAATAATAATAATAATAATAATAATAATAATAATAATAATAATAATAATAATAATAATAATAATAATAATAATGTTCGACAATCTATAAATTATTTCGTGCCCAGATAATAACATAACAAACATGTGCACATAAAATTTCAGTTAGAGAACCACTGCAACAACTAGAAAACATACTCTCTCGTAATACCCTCCTCCTCCATGACTTGATTGTTATACAAAGGCTTGATATTATTAAGCTCTTCTGTTGACTCCTGAATTTCCCTCTGTAGAAGCTCAAGTTGTTTTGTTGCATCGTCCTTTATCAAGAAATGGTTAGATCAGCACAAGGAATAATGAGGGATATAATATATCAATACTAATAGAAGAACACCTTTGCTTTGATGTTAGAGAAGATCTTTTCTTGAAGATCTTTGTCATCCAGCTCAAGTTGTGCATGCATTTTAATAGCTTCAGTCCGCTGCTTCTCAACAGATTCTTTCTCCTTGTTTAAACTTTGAATTTCTTTGGTAAAATCTTTAAATGTCTTATCCAACTCCTTGGACCTTTCATGGGCATCTAGCACATTGTTATACATCTTTGTCGAAGCTTCAGAAACTTTATTACGAGCATCATCTATCTGCATTAGTTGAACATAGCACTTGTATGCAATCAGTGTGTCTTCAAAGTATGGTCAAAATTAAATTCTAAATCTTAACAGCAATTACTTCTATGCATGGCACAACGTATTCAAACAATTGGTGGATTTTAAAGTACACATACAATCTCTTTACAACTTGATAATTTTCATAAAAAGCAAGGCTATGCAATAAAATTTTATGGAATGTGAATTTAATATCAGAATTGGGTTTGAGTAATTTACATACTTCCCTGCTACAATTTCGAAAATTATATCATTTTTTCAAACTTTACCATGTTTTGAGGGGTTTCCATCTGGCTAATTCTAAGCTTCTTGGCTATCCCTGATACACAGAAACAAATAGATGTCTCTCTTTTAGGAGAAAAGGATACTTAGCTTGGCTTACTGAAACTTTTAAAACATAAAAATGTCGGTCGTGACTAGAAATGTGGATGAGTTCAGTATCCAGTACAAAAGGTCAAGGACTAATATGGTTAACTTGCGAAAAGCAGCGGCTGATTCCGTATATTAACAGAGATTTGGGCACAGCTCTTAACTTTCACAAAACTAAAAATTGCACTATACTAGAATCACTTCTAAAAATTTCTTACACAAACTGAACTACAGCAGCTTGCGGCGGAGATGGTAGTAGACTTCAGGACTCGTACAAGTTCCTGGTAGCATCTCCTTACCTTTCTCCTGATCCTGTTTTCCTTTTATAACTGTTTCTATGTACTGAGAACAAACTGAAAGGGAATATCTGAAATTACGAGCTTGTGCCTGATTTAGGTCTTAAGATGCATTCGCTAATCTGAAGTTTATAGATATATGGTATAGTGGTTTCTCACTGTGATGGTCAGGCATGTGGAGTAATGATCGTTAGATTTATTCGTACTATTGATGTAAAAAGGAAGCTAGCAGAAGGCTAATGTAGCGACTAAATTATAATCAAGTGTAGCAGCCATGAGATGATTTTTTCCGCTTTTCCTATCACTTGAAAGTTACAAATAAGTAGCAAACTTTATATTACATAAATTAAGAGTTGGCCATCAAATATCCATGACATGACATCAGTATGATCCTTTTGGTTTTAGTCAGAAAGTAATCATGCACCTTTTTCCACATGGATGATCATAGTATTTACAACTAAAAAAAAACTGGCATACATTAAAAGAGATATTAAAAGTAAAATGAGTTTAACGAACAATTACTTCGCTTAACGCTTAAACAAGATGATCAAAAAGGAAAATAGGAAAATATTATAACAAAAGAACACAAGCTCTTTTTCTGGTAAGGATTGCAATAGCAAGAGGAAACTCAAACAAATTTTTATTATAGGTAAAATGCTTTCCTGTTGCTAGAATAAGCTTCGAATATGACTAACCTCCATTACTTTCTGCCTTGCATCATGTAGCTCTTTGTCATATATTGTATACTCTAAGGACTTCCTTTGCTTGTCGAGCTGCTGATATTTTTTCAGCTCAGCCTTCTCCTCATCCAGCTCTCTTAATCTCTCATCCAAGTATTGAACAACTTGAATAATTTGGTTCCTTTTATTCCCTAATTTTAAAAATAAAATAAATAAATTCTGTAAGAAAACAAAAACCTTGTGCAGGAACCAACTAAGACAACAGGGATACTTGCCAGTTTCTTGCATAATTTTGAGACTCTCGCGTCGCCTTTCTTCATAAACTCGAGTACCACCAATTTCTTTCAGTAGATCCAGCCGCTCTGAATCTTTCATCAGCGTCAATGATGCAATCTATTTCACAACATAAATTTATAAATTCGACTGAAACACACTACATGTAAAAATAAGAAAAAGAACTACAATAGCAGTAACAAGCTTCATACTTTCCCCTGCTGGACAACGTAGTACGGGTTTGAGCGAGAGAAACCAGCACTTTCGAGTAAATTCATAACTTCCGTCTTCCTGCAAATTTGTAGTAAATATTACCTCTGGTACGTAAGGACCAAAAACATATACACAACTAAACTTCTTTACTAGAAATATTGTATTATTACTCACGTGATATGCTTCCCATCCAAAAAATACTCATCTTTCTTGAGACCAATGGTTCTCCGAAGCCGTACTTCCTCCTTGTCAACCTACCAAAAGAATAATATGATATTAAAACCAACTAAGGGGAACGATGTCCAGTTTGTGAAAACAGATACATCATGAGAAGTAAACAATTGAAGGAAAGCAATTAAGACAGCTATAGCAATTCAAAAAGTCTTTCCTACTTATATTTGGATATAGTCTTATAATTACATGTCGCTGAGAATATACAAAGCCAAGTTAATACAAGTCAAAATAAACTGACAAAACACATGCCGATAAATCGTTCACAGTGTACAATATATTATTGTTTTGACCAAGTCAGCCCGGTGAAATATTTAAGAAAATTCTATTCCATGCTACATTAACTACTAAAGTGTGCAGTAACACCTTAAGGAAAATAATAAAGAGAGCATTATACTTTCTATAATATTTATGCACAGGGTAACGATTAAATCATAACATAATAGGTATAGAAAGCAGGAAACAATAAGTCATAACAATAACTCGGCATAGAAAGGTAAGGAAGTACCGGAATGCGGTTGTCAGAGTTATCAAACACAATCTCCACAAAAGCAGATAACACTTGGTGACCTGCACCTTCCTGAACAATATAAAATTGTGCAACAATATTATACCCAAAAAAAAACTGAAATATGCACTTTGATACATAAGATACTATCAACAGAATTATCATAAGTAGGACGTACATGGAGAAATGCGTGCCTATCTTCGCTGCGCAGGTTATGGAAGAGATCGCTAATTACAAAACGGATTGCTAGAGAGGAGCAAAAAAAAAAATTATTTGATAAGGAAGAAAAACATGTAAACCATGTGAATGTTATTACTCCGTAAAGAAAAAGAAATAATGGCAGGTGGCATATAACTTAATTACCATGAAAAAAGTTAGACTTCCCAGATCCATTAGCACCAACTGCAGTTTACAAACCACATAAATTGGTTAATTAAAAGTAAGATAAAATATAACCAAGCTTATTGCAAGATTATACAAAAACAGATCATCCACAGGACAGACCAATGCAGACAATTGACTGTTAACACGCAGTAAACAAACATAATGCTGTAATATTTTGATCTAAACAATTATCAGGATTTTTGTCCAAAATTAGGTAAAGTAACTAAGGTTACTATAAATAATATTAAAAAAAAAACAATAACAGTCAGATAGCCTTGAGTGTTAATAATAACATTAGCTTCAAAGAATGTGCGACTTTCTTAATTGCAATCCTTATTTCCAACTACCATTCCGGACAATCTAAATAAATGCATAATAAATATTAACATTAAATAAACATGGGTTCTTAGTTCTTACTAATTATAAACTAGACCACATGTTCACACATACTCTATAACAAGAGACAGAGGCTGAACTTGATTATTTCCAAATGTTTCATACTGAGCTTATCTTATATAAGCAACATCATTAGAAATGGGAGCTCACAAATGATAAACTTAAAATACAGAGTTAATCTTTTATTATTATTATATAACGTCTCAGTTGTTTTACTAGGGAAAAAAAGAGACGAAGTAGTAGAGAAAGAATGAGATTAGCATTGTCTTAGTCAAGAAGGAAAGCAAATGCAAGATACTAAAGGTGGTCAATATAAATAGTCAATGTTTCTAAGTCAATAGTTCTTGATAAATAAACAGGAAAGTGTAATCGGTGCCTTGCTAAGGTAGATACCTCAAAGATAAGACTCCTCTAACTAGACAGAAAAGATTTTAAGAAAACCTTGTACTAACAAGGAGCACCCATTTGACTTGATTTTATCTAATTCGACAAAGATTCATCATATTAAGCAAAGATTGTCATGATTTTATCTTTCGTTAGTTAAATTGCGATCATCCCCAAATCCCGCCAAATTAATCAGATCAGTTTATTGGGCTGGGTACACCAACACCAGTTTAAGGGCAGATAACGAGACATTTTAATACAACAATAATATGAATACAATCTATGATAGATTTTATACATAGACTAACTAACAATCCGTGCAAGACAAAAAAGCTACTTATGCATATAACTGAGCGAATACAGTAAAAGTCGCAAAAAATATTTACCAACGCAATTAACTTTGGAACTGAAAAAATTATTTACCAACGCAATTAACTTTGGAACTGAAAGGTTCAGTAGCAACTTGTTCCTTGTAACTCTTAAAGCCTTCAATAATAATCTACAACCAAAACCTCGAAAACGTCAACCACAGTTACTACATCCTATACTGAACATATAAAAAACAACACAATAAATATACTTACCTGCTTAATAAACATATTGCGATAAACTTCCTCTTACTCCTGTAAATAAACATTACATTCATAACAGCATAATCAGAACTACATAAAATATGTATTACCCTCGCCCTCCCTCCCTCTCTCACTCTCTCTCTCTGTGAAGTTATAAATAAATTAAAACGTACCTACTCGAATTAAGATATAACCGAGAACTGAAAATACAGACTCCGCTCAGACTTTCATCAACAAATGTTCTACATCGCCGAGATCAAAAAAAGGCATCACAACGATTTACAAAACTGAAACCCTAATTTTCACTCTCCGAGTTCATACAAGTATAAATACACATACACACACAAATTAACAACGAAACTAACAGTCAAATACATAACTAAGAGTATATACACATAAATTACATGAAGTAACGAGATATTTAACTGTGAAATGATGAAAAACAGTAAAACTATGTGCGCGAGTGTGTGAAAAAAAGCGATAGAGAGATGAAATAGTGCGAAATTTAGTACAGAAATAGTTACCTGAGCGATAAGAATGTGAGCAATTATACGAAACTGTAAGTAATTGTGTTTGATTTTGGGGGAGATGGTGAGAAGTGGTGAATTTATGTGTGAGTGCGTGTATCGGTGTATGTATATATCAGGCGCGGAAGAGAGAAATGTTTAATTGTGAACGAAAATTTTGGGCGCCGGGAATGTTTAGTTTCGGGTCGGGCTATCGGGTCCAAGCACGCCACATGTTTTTAAAATTAGCATTCATGTCCGTGCTTCGGGTCTTTTTTTAAAAAAAAAGAAAAAAGAAATTTATTTTATTAATTAAACAATGCAAATTGTTTTAATCAATTTTAACGGTGCATATGTGTCCCTTACCTTCGTTTAACTAAAATCAATACCTTATTTGAGTTAGCCGAACGGACACATATCCGTTTTCAATTTTAATTATGCATCAAATTTTAACGATGCATGAACTGGAATTCCATATCCTTGATAAATTTATAAGCAACTGGGATTCTGGTCAAATAGTTTTCTTGGTATGAAACGGAGTACAATGTAACGTTGAGATAAAATCGTGTACTGAATGTTTTGTTTGTTTGACGATAAATTCATCGATGTTTATAATATTACAGGAAAATGATTTAAAAATAATTTTTAATATAGAAAAAAAAATTGTATTGAAGTATAGGAAAAATACTTAATACGATAAAATTGTATTTAAAAATTATAAGGAAAATATGAATTGAATCTTTAATTTAAGTATAATCAAATTAATTTCAGTATATATGAAAATATAAAAGAAAACAACTACAACCCACTAACTAACTATAATTAATGGTATAAAAGATATTTTGACATTAATAATTATTAAAATTACAAAAATGTAAAAATATTGAATGTTGTACATGGTGTATCTATCCCAAATTAGGTTTGTTTTTAGCTTAATTAACTCTCTCTATTTAGCACTACCAGAGTACGGTAATTCGATCATCCAGAAGGAAGGTGAGATAGAAGCAGATGTCACGCATCGTATCAAGGCTGGGTGGCTTAGGTGGAGGGCAGCGTCAGGGGTTATGTGCGATAAGAAAGTCCCTTTAAAGCTGAAAGGGAAATTCTATAGAGCGGCTATCCGTCCTGCGATGTTGTACGGTTCGGAGTGTTGGGCGGAGAAGAAGGCTCTCGTTAACAAGTTGGAAGGGGCAGAAATGAGGATGTTGCGGTGGTCTTGTGGGCGCACGATGTTGGACAGAATCCCGAACTCGGTTTTTAGGAGCGAGCTTGAAGTGGCTCCTTTTTCTGCGAAAGTTAGGGAAGGAAGGTTGAGATGGTTCGGCCACGTTCGTAGGAGGCTGGCTGAAGCCCCAGTTAGGAGGGTTGAGAGTCTGACGGTTGCTGGGGCGAGGAGGAGAGGCAGGCCGAGGAGGTCGTGGGAAGAGCAACTCAGGATGGATTTGAAGGCCTTAGACTTAAATGAGACCATGCTCGCGGATAGGTGTTCTTGGAGGCGGCGTATCAGAGTGGTGGATTCCCTTTTAGGCTGTGGCTCTGTTGTCGAGAGCCTCAGAGTCGCCGTGTCTCGGTTAGCGATTCTCTAGAAGGTCGGCGGTAGCATTCTCACTGTTCGTTTTGAGTGTCTTTTGTTTTCTGGTTGTGCAGCTGCAGGGTGCTGGGCCTGGTGATTTTTCCGTGCGGGACTTTCCGCGTGGTGGGAGCGCATCCAGCTAGGAGTATCATAAATCCTCGCAGACAGGTAGGTCCCATGTGGAGTACGCCATGGGCCGCAGGTTTGTCATTATCCATTCCCGTATCATTTTTCGTTGTATTTTCCTCACTCTATGTTTGTTGTGCACTCAGCCGAGGGTCTTCACGGAAACAGCCTCCCCGCTCAAATAGTGGGGGTATGGTCTGCGTACATCCCACCCTCCCCAGACCCTGCTCTGAGCGGGATATACTGGGTATGTTTGGTTTGGTTTGGTTTGGTTTAGAGTACGGTACCATAATCAAGTTCTGAAGATCATCAATTACCTCTATCAATTCGCTTTTTCTCAAATCAAGGATTACAGTGTTCGATTAATTCAAAAGAAGTCAAAAACAACACATCAAAATACCAAATTGAGGTCAGTATATGTGAATGTTTTAATTTGCTTTTTATTGGTTCTTCAGATTGTATCTCTCGGTCCGTAATTAACATCAGTTGTTATGATCGAAGTTAGTATTAGTGTATTGAGAATTATTGTAGTTATTCATGTAGATGATTGCATGTTTTTTTAATTTCTTATTGAAACTATGCCAACTACATTTGCCAATTACTTAAAGACATGAGATATGTAAACTGAATATTACTATCTTGCCATTGATTATTACTTCCATTATCCAATAAAGAAGAAGCAAATTGATTTATCATATGTGGTAGAGGTCTCAAAAGTGGACTAACATCTTATTTGTTGTTTAGTAAAGTAGCATAACTTTTTATTCGCTTACATATTATTCATTGTTATGTCTGAAAAATGTAAATACATTGATTCTCATGTGCTCTACTTGTCCTCAATCTGGTATCGATATTCTTTCCACGCATACTTTGTTCTGAGTATTAAATATTGTGGACAACAAACTTATTGGTAAATTCAAATTGTAGTATATTCTACTGAAATTATTTGAATTTTATTTTTAGAGAACATTTCCAAGCTACATGAAGTTACGTATTGTTTCTTCAGTAGGTAATATATTGACAGATTTAGATTCACCAAGAAAAATACAATTAATTTGTCTTTTTTGAGTTTAATTCATTAATGAAATATTTAGGAAACAACCGTAAACCATTATCAAGTTTTATTGCTGCAAATGTGGAAAGAGATCAAGATGGATCATTTGTAAGTCAAAATTTCTTAAAATTTATTCTCCAAACTATTAGATCATGCATATATTATCGTGAAGTATAACAAATTAAATATTATTTATGCAGCGACTTCCTTCTTCTTTCCTTGACAATTATGGAGAAAAACTATATTACTATTTATATCTTAAACGTGAGAACTTAATGTGGCTTGCAGTTTATGATAAGAACAGGAAGAAAATCTGTGGTTTAAACGACTTTTTAAGATACTATGATTTAAGAATGTGCTCAGTATTGATTTTTGATTACTTTGGAGCTGGGAATTTTGATGTCAAATGCTACAAATATATTGCAACTTCAGTTGTTAAACCTACTATAGATCCTGTTGAGTTTTTTTCAAATGAGAACTCAAAACAGTTGAGGATGGATGAATTTATCTATGGTCGTAATCAATTACAAATTAAAAAATATATTGGACTTGTATGCTATAATGCGTTTAAGCATGATCCAGAGGAGTTCAAGATGGAGGTTAAAGGAATAGAGAACAGCCAGGAAAGGCAAGTTCTGGTGAGCAATTTTTACCTTCATTCAAATGTATGAAGTAGTATTGTAAAACATGTCTCAAGCAGGTATTGCAGAAAGATTTGGAGAATCTTTACAGAAATTGGAAAGGAATGGATACAATATTCTTGACTCTTGGAATGAGGATGTGGAAAATAGAGGTTCTTTGGGATAACAAACATGGTATGTTCGGAAATGGTTGGTACAATTTTCTGAAAGAGTTGGACATTTCCACCGGGGATGTAATTGCAATGAATATAGCAAAGTCACCTGATATTGTTTTTATTTGCATTTTTAAAAAACAAGAGCTCACTTTTAAGAAAGAAGCAGGTACATTGTAAAGGTGTATTGGGATTAACAGATTTTCACTAAAAATTTGCAGCCCTGTGCATTTGGTTTATACAAATTATGAAGGCTTTTTGATGTAAAACAGGTGAAAAGGATGGAAGAAGATCATTCTTCATCAGACAACAATCAAGCACGGATATGTCGTAAGTTTATGTTTTTTTTTGCTCTGTTTCTCTGAAATATTTCACATTCCATTATAATAGTGGTTCTAGGATTTCATTCTTCATTATATGGAAAATTAAGTATGTTTTATACGTCAAATAGGTATTGCCGGCATTGATCGGGGTGGAGACAGAAAAAAGTCTTTGTGATGTTGAAAAGTCTTAATTTACGAAAATGAGTGGAAGATAAGATATAATCAGAAGTTAAGAATTATATGTGGTTTGGATAAGGTGATCGAACACTATAATTTGATGTTATTCGATAGTATTCATTTTAATTTTGGATCGGATAGGGCGTTGTGTGGAAGAATCTTTAGGAGGGATGGAATGGAGATCATATACTCTAATCCGGGAAGTAGTTGCACAATACATAAATGTGATGATCTTTTTCTGTTTGAGGACAACCATAAAGATCCATATTTAGACATTGGTATGGATTTTCTTATATTGTATTTGTTTTGTTTACAATATAAAAATCTACAAAGACAACATAAAAATTCTTTCTGTATGCATGTTTAAGGTGATGCCAAGATGTTGGACGTAATTTCCCAATCTGAAGTTCTAAATGGAGATGTGAATATGACTGATGTAATTCAGAATGTCGTACCAGCTGTGATGGAAGCTGTGGTACCAGATGATATAGAGAATGTGGCAGCTAATATGATAGACAATGAAGAAGATGCTATGATTTACCAGTTTTCCAAGAGATTGATAACTTGTAACATGAACAGAAGATGTCATGGAATGGTAGGTCATTTCTTTTTCAAGGTCTGATAATATAATACATGTATTAATGCTAAGTTCATTATGGAATGCTGAATATGTTTCCTATCTAATTTTAAATTCCTCAATGTGTAGCATATTCCCAGGAACATGAGATTTCGAAACCGGGATTGGGAAAAAGGAGATAGTGTAACATTCAGGACTGCACTAGGAACTTGGAATATCAGAATTGTTTTGAATAATGGGAGAGCAAGATTTTCTGGAGGATGGAGCAAATTTGTCAAAGATCAAAAATTGAAGATCAATGACAATTTGCTTTTTAGTTTGCGCGAGGAAGGCGACGTCGCTGTGTTTGATATTGAAGTTAATCCAACGAATTAAGTAATTATGTAAATGCACTATTGGTCAGTTGTGTTAAAAGTAACACTATCTTATTAGTAGTGTTGGTGAAATATTGAAGTATGATTTTGTCACTTACTTATGAATGACATTGTAACCTTAAGTACTATTATTACATATTTATGACTATTGGGAGCGGTGGTGAAATATTCAACTATGGTTTTGTTTACAATAGTGGGATAAATGCGAGTTGCTTTCTTAATTTAGCTTCATATATTTTTGTCTACTCTTGTGGTTATATAGAAATTTCTGCTCTTGTGGTTAGCCTATCAAAATTTTTCCTGCGAGGCCAACATTTGACAACTAACTATTACAACAACATCTTATATCCAAAAAATAAAACTTTATATTGTAAATCTTACGAAAAATGAATCATACTATATAGAAATTTCATTGCATTGCAATACGTTCATGTTGAAATAACAAAAAATCCAAATTACAAAATTGGGATTATTCAAAAAGTTCAATGAAAATAATAAACAAAATAACTTGTCAATGCCGGAGAGCGACTTATTTCTGGCAAACGTGTGAAAATTATAACGTGGATTATCTTTCACATGGCATTAATGGGGGAGCTGTGATATTCTTATTAGAGCATTCTCTACCTAATCCATGCAACAGCTTCATAGTCAATATTAATATATAATTTTGAGCCTTGTAACCTAGTGATTTGAAGTGAACCTATAAAAAAACATATATTCCATGTTAGAAGAGGATGAATATAAAAGGTTGTAACTATATATTATGAAATTTGACATAATTACAGAGTATAAGAATATAACCTCGAAAGAGCTTAGCACGCATAGTTGATAATAGAACTATTGGCGGGCTATCAAAGTGTCCAAGAATTAAACCATTCAATATTTTCATCCCATAAAGCAACATTGACCGAGGTACTGCACAATACTCAGAATAAATGACAATTAAATAAAGAAAAAGTGAGCATTCTATGTATAAAGTATGCAATAAATAATATACAAACCATCCATCATAAATCTGGAAATGAACAAACTCTCTTTCGCCAAAATGTGTGTTAATGATTCTAATAGGACTCAGATCTTGAATAATTCCAACAATAACTACATAATATCATATAAATTAAAAGGTTATTCTTGCAAAATCAAACTTTCAAAATTATGATAAAAAAATTCACCTATAGCATGGGTAGGCAACTGATCTGGAGGATAAGAGCCTACAATGTTAAACAGCTCGCTAAGTTCAACCACTTCAAATTTATGCATAGTATTGGAGCAATAACATCGATAATAATTGGTTGAGTTGTAGTCAATTGTGTGAACGTCACAAAGGTTGGAGAAGAAACTGGCCTCAGCGGTCCATTTGCTTGTGTGACATTAAAATTAGTGATTTCGTATAGATTCCCCTCAAATATAACGTTGTTAAAAGCATTCCAATTGGGAGGATGCAAAAAGGCATGTACGTGATAATTCTACATAATTAAGCATAATAAATTAAAAGAAATAGAAGATTAATAATAAAAATATGAAACACAAAAAGATTAATTTATCTCCTAATGTAAAATATACATGGTCATCAAGTAAAATGAAATTAAACCCCGAAAAATGTGTAATTTCAGTAAAAGAAGGCCACATCCTCGTAACGCGCACTCTTATGGTCCAGTATGTTCTGCTATCATCCAATACTAGAAGTTTAACGGCCATTTCTGAAACACGATAAAAATTACATAGGCATAGTTAATCTATAAGTAACAAAAACTTTATAATCTACATATATTTTAGAAAACTATTTTTGGTGTAAGAGATAGGAGCGTTGAGTTTATAGTGTACCGCAGGGAAAAGATTGATACTTTTAATGATATTTGTTATTTCCCAGTTGCACACCTCAAGATTGTAGAAGGGGGGGTTGAATACAATCTTGTTGAAAATTCTTTCGAATTTATAAGACAACAGATGGATCTTGATTTAAGCAGATAAACAGAAAGAAACTTATGAAACAAAAATCAAAGAAAAATAAACATACAACACTCTTTAAAAATTTCAGGTGGGTTTTTGTCGACTCCACCTGAGGGTTGTATTGAAGAAAATAATCTGTGTAAACGAGTACACAGCTGCGAATACAAGGCTAAGTATTTTACAAGAAAACCTAATGCTTTGTGCTTTCAGCTCTGTGTTTTCTTCTCTACTTAGCTATGCTGCACGTGAAGTATATATATACTCCAAGTTACAAACCCTACAAAATAAACGAATCTTTCAAGTCAAAGTATTCTGCAGGGTTGCTGCCACTCCTTGTCTCCATGTGATACAATTTTGTCTGGATTGTCTTGGACAGATATGTACTAGATTTACCAGCTGAATTGTTTGCAAGAACAAGGAATGTTTCTTTTTCTTCTTCGTTTCCAATACTGGCTTCCATACCCCTTTTAATTTATCAACCCATGTGATCTGTCAGGCATGTCAAGTCGCCATCAACCTCTAATTCCAAGACATTATTGGTTGGAGCATTTTATCCGTTGAAGTAAACATTGATTAATAGGTTGACCGTTGTTTGTTGAGGTGCCATATCCGTTGACATAGAAACTTCATCAGCTGGGATATCACTTCACTTATACAGAATTACATAGCACAGCTTATATACAATTACCTACCAAACAACTGACAAAACTTAAAAGAGGTATGCTACAGACTTATCAACCGATAAGCTGCCTTATCAACGGATACTTATAACTTGGATATCCGTTGACAAGTTACAAACTTATTCTTGTACACATATGTTTTTCTAGGTGTTTTCAAGTACTTATCATCAAGAGCAACATAATCCTAATCTCCCCCAATTTATGACTGATAGAATAACAGCCATAAATTAAGATCCTTGATGATAACAAAACACCTTTGTATGGATACAGAGATTAAGTAAAAATAGATGTATTGTACTAAGCTTCAAAAGTGTGAAGAAATGAACTAAGTCAAGATAAAGAATCATACTTCCACAAGGGATGCTCCTCTAGACTGAGCATATCATTGTTTTCTTCCCCTTGCAGTCCTCATACCATGGACTTGATGTCTGTTTGCCTCAAGCTGCTTCTCTATAGATCTTTTCTTCTGGGTGATTTGGATCCAGCATAGACATTAAGTGTTGCAAGTACTCATTGCTAGCTTTCTCCAGTTGATCTTCTATTCTAAAAAATCTTCTACAGTTGTGTTCATCTCTGAATTCTATTATCCAGAATGGATAAATGTGAACCTTCCTACCAGGTTCATAGGGAATGTTCAGCTTCTTAGGCAAACCTTCCTTTGAAGACCAGCTACTCCTCAATTCATTGACCTTGTTGAAAATTATTTTCTTTGCCTCTGGAGTGAATCCCCAATTCTTTTAATTAAGGACCAAATCTTCCAGAGTTTGTTGTAGCCTTCATTTAACACTTGATGTAGGGGCCAGGTTCTGCTATTTCCTCCTTTGTAGGTGAAGATTAGCCTTTATGGTAACCTGGTTGTCCTATATGCAGCACTCACATCTGCCACATCATCCAAGAAAAGATTGACACTTGAGTACTCTTCAATGTCAGCAATATAGAGTTCAGTTTCTTTCTTGGTGGCCACCATTACATCTTGAGGAACCTCAACAATTCAAATTGTTCTAGCTAATGGTTGTTTCCTATTTCTGGTTCTCCTCTTTTCAGGTGAGAGCCTGATCTTTCGAAGTACCAAGCTGTTGATGTCAAAATCAAATTCCAAAGGTTCTTCCTTTATGAAGTCTAAAGGATTAGATGTCTGAGAGTGTTGCTAAGTGCTTGGTGTTGGAGGTTTTGTATGTTGGGGTAGTGTTGATTCATCTTGAGCTTCTGGTTCTGGGCTCAAAGTTCTTTTAGCAGGGACTTTAACTCTGCTTTTCCTTTTCTTGTACGCAGACTTTGTGTTCATTTTCTTCTTTTTAAATTTTGGCCTCTTCTTCTTCAGCCTCTTGCTCCATCTCTTTCTCTAGCTCTCTTACTAGCTCATCAGCCAGTCTAGCTTCTTTCTCAGTGCATTCTGTAGATTGTCTGACTATCTGGCCAGCTTGAAGTAGCCTTATAGTTTCTTCAGCCTTGGCATCAGCAAAGTTTGGATGACCTGTAGGAACACAAATTTCCACTCCCTCTCTGTAGATGAATGCTAGATTCTCTTTGAGTCCCACATCAACTGTATAGCCTTCTGTTTTAATTCAGCAAGATACTTGCTCATTAGCTTGAATTCATCTGGGTTTGACATGGGAAAGTCCACTCTCATGGTGTTTTTACCATTCTTCTTCACTGGTGATTTCTTAGGCTTGAGCACAGGCTTGAATTCAGACAGATAAGATGGCTCCCCGCTGGCTAGAGATCTAGGAAGCACAAAATCTGGAATTAATACTTGTCTGATTGATGTGGTTATGGGAGGAATTGATACTGGAGAAACTTGAGGATTTACAGCCAGCCTTGTGGCTATAGAGTCTTCAGGTTGAATAACTGGTCATCCTCACGAAACAAAATTACTGGAGCTGTTGGAACTAGATTAGAGTGAAGTTTCTCCCCCTCACTTGTTGTCTTCTTATCACCAAACTTCTCCCCCTTTTTGTTAGCATCAAGGGATTGAGTAGTAGGCAGGTTCAACAGTCTTTCAAGGAGAGCAATTTGTTGATTATGAGCTTCAAGAATGAGCTTTTGATCTGCAACAATAGTACTCATTTGAACCTCTAACTTATCAACTTTTGCAGACAGATCTTCAATCTTCTTATCTGTTTCTGCATCCTTATTCAGCTTATGTCTAAGGTGCTACATTGTACGGGGAGGAAGAAGAATCTCCAAGTTCTTGTTTTGAGCTTCTAATGCATGTTTAATTTCAAGCTTGAAGTCATCCTTATCCATCACCCTTTGATTGAGAAGACACTTGTGCAGTTTGAGAGTAGCCAGAAAATTCTCTTGCACAAGCTTCAGAGCGGGTTCAGCATCCTGTAAAGTAGCCACAGTCTTCTCATACTGTACTACTAGCTCATTGTGAGAATTCTTGGAGATATAGTCTTTGGACATTAACCATTCCGGTAGATCTCCAGGTTGCTGTGAAGGCACTTCATCTTCACCTTCATCTGTGGATTCAGAGTCAGACTGATTCACATTAGTAGTAGTTGGAGGCAGCTTGGTAAGAGTATCGTTAGCTCTCTGTATAGATTCTGTTGAGTGTACCAAGTTTAGCTGCTGTTCAGCCTTCATATTGCCCTGTTTAGCCCAAGAAATAAGGTCAGAAATAGGGTGAGTAAAGGTTTCAGCTCCAAGAACAGTTCTATCAATGACTTGTTGAGGTGTCTATTGATAGAAACTAGTTCTGGGGGCATCCTCAACCTCCATTGACTCACTAGCAATGGCTTCATCCACCCTTATGTCTCTTGTACCTGCTTTTCTCTCATGTTCTCTCTCTTTTTGCATCAGGGGCTCCCCCTGGCTCACACATCTCACACCCTCACCTTCACCTACTAAGGTGGAACTTTCATGCTCTCCTTTTGCCTGGCAGGAAGAAATTGCCAGCTCCTCACTCACATTCTCTCCTTTTGCCTGCTCACAAGGCAACCTCTCACTCTCAGAAATGACACTCCCTTCCCTCTATCCTAGAAGTGATTGAACTACAAGTGTGACTTCTGCTGTAGTTGCAGGAAGCACATCAATCAATGAGTGTGAGATACCCATTGATGCTGTAGTTGGATATACCAATGGATGACTGCTGTTAGGCATATCCATCGGTGAATAAACACTTATCAACGGATGAGAAATATCCATCGATGAAGTAGAAGGGATAACAGTTGATAGAGAGACTATGGTAGAATCTGTGCAGAATGATTTTAAGGAAGGTGGCATAGTTTCAGTCATAGTATCAGGAAGAATTGGCTGTTGGTCCAACAAATCATCTAGAAGATGATGACCGGCAGGTTCAGAGTAGGGCTCCTCCCTCGAAAGAAAGAAGGGAGAATCTGCTTGTGATGTGGAAATCATGTCCACATCCAGAGATAGAGATGGTAAATCTGGAATATGTGGAGTGTTTGTAGAGAGAGAGTTGGGCTGTGACTCCACATTTACTGGAGTCATATCAAGATGAATTTGAGAAGGTTCAATCAAGTAAATTGAACTGTGTGTGACCCTTGTGCACCCAAAGTAACTTTAGGTTTCTTCTTTCTGACAAAGGTTTTGATTGGTGATTTTTGGCTAGTGGTGTCCCTTTCCCTCTTATTCAATGTTCCTGGTAGGGAACTCTTTTTAATAACAACAGCCTGTTGAGAGGATGCTGCTAGGGATAAGTTTAAATCCTTTTCAACATTAACAGTCTTTTGGGAGACTTCAATGTGGCTAGGCTGTGACTCACTTACCTCTCCAACCTTATCCTTAGGGTTTCTTTGATGTTCACCCTGTCCCACACCACTCACTACCACCTAGTCACTCC
Organism: Saposhnikovia divaricata; assembly: GCA_036435485.1. NCBI lineage: Eukaryota > Viridiplantae > Streptophyta > Magnoliopsida > Apiales > Apiaceae > Saposhnikovia > Saposhnikovia divaricata. Next base: position 119,941,589 of record CM071599.1, on the reverse strand, counting down.
CTTCAGAGGTTATGGTAGTTTTTACAACAAGTGTCTTTTGAGAAACACTTGAGGTTTGTTTTTTTGATTTGGATTTAGAATTATGTTTGGTTGCCTGGGTAGGAGACTGTGGGTTCCCAGATACAGTCTCCATAGCAACACTCATTTGCAAAGAACCTTGAGATTGAGTAGTAGAAAGAGGGTTAGCAACAGTTACCTCAATCATTCTCAGCTTGTTGATTGGATAGTATCCCTTTTTTATTTCATTAAGTCAAGAACAATTAATATTGTCACTGAAAGCCTGTGATAATCTGTGAGTTTGAATTTCATTATTCTGAAATGGCTAATTCATGAACATGTTATATGTCATGTAGAACAGTTTCAGTTAAGCAATTAGCAATTTCAGAATAGATCTAATAAAACTCATAGCATCACATATGGAAGAATTGTGCAAATAATGAACTCAAAACAAAGGATAATTAAGTATTCTTCATTCATAATTTATCATCATGAACATTGATTCTACATAGCAAAATACATTAAGGAGAAGAAGTCATAAGAACAAAAATCCTATGAACTGGAATGATTTTGGACTTTTTGCTTCTTGGCTGCCTCACTGCGACGATGGAGTATTCTTGACATGGTTATGGCAAGACCAATGATATGCTTCTGCTCTTGAAGAGCACGGAGACGCTCTCTCTCTCTCTCTCTCTCTCTCTCTCTCTCTCTCTCTCTCTCTCTCTCTCTCTCTCTGCTGCTACAGCAGCATGCCTTGTCTCCATATACCACATTTCGTACTCTTGATCATAAGTAAAATCCCTTATGATCTCCCTAGGAACTTGGTCGATAGGATAACTAACTCCCTCAACCACCACCGTAAAGGATTGATAGTTGAAGATAGCATTTCCAAGATAGATACGTGCCATCGAAGATTTGAAAAGGGGTTTGAAATAATAAAGGTATGAAGAGAAAGTTATGAGACTGAAAGGGAGACTGTAACTGGTATTGATTAAATAGAGAGTGTATTGGGAAGCTAAAGGGATGCATGGACACGACTATTGATACCAGATAAGATTGCATGCAAGGCTAAACTAAACCATCAGACTCTCTCTTAGATTCCCCAGGAAGTGTCATGATTAATCCTATTTATTCTATTAAAACAAGTTAATAGAAATACGCAAGAATAATAAGACAATTTCTAAGAAATCAATTAGCACAAATAGCACATAAGCATGCAACCACGAAAGCAAAAAAAATATTCGTTCATGAAATGGTAAATAAGATTTGACAGCACAGTCATGACCGAAAAAAATAGAAAAAAAAAAAAGAATTACCCAGCGGATAATAGAGTGAATCCTCGAGAAGCAAGTTTCCCATTGACATGTATTATTGGACTTAATACACGCAAAAAGAAACTTATTATCCTCCGAATAAAATCAAATAAAATAAGATCCAGAAATTTATTCGAATATCAACGGATATTGACACATCCGTTGATAGGCAAATTTTTACTTAGGCAAAATTTTATGCCTTTCCTTATAAAAGAAAACTCAAACTAATTTCTGGCTGCTTAATCAACCATGCAAATAACTTAGATAAATCAGGAAAAATTCAGCATACCTAGCTCTCTTACCAACCTTATGAATGTTGATTCATCAAGTGGCTTGGTAAAAATATCTGCAAGTTGCTTCTCACTTGGAACAAAATGAAGTTCCACAATACCCTCCATCACATGCTCTCTGATGAAGTGATATCTGATGTCTATGTGCTTGGTCCTGGAATGTTGCACTGGGTTTTCAGATATAGCAATGGCACTAGTGTTGTCACAGAAAATTGGAATTTTATCAATTCTTAACCCATAGTCAAGAAGTTGATTTTTCATCCACAAAATTTGTGCACAACAGCTACCAGCTGCAATATACTCAGCTTCAGCTGTAGAAGTGGAAACTGAATTATGCTTCTTGCTAAACCATGATACCAGCTTATTCCCTAAGAATTGACAAGTGCCTGTGGTACTTTTTCTATCAATTTTGCAACCTACATAGTCTGCATCTGAATAGCCAGTTAGATTAAAACCAGATTCTCTAGGGTACCAAATGCCAAGGTTTGGTGTCCCTTTGAGATATTTGAAAATCCTCTTAATAGCTATTAAATGAGATTCCCTGGGATCAGCTTGGAATCTAGCACATAAACAGGTAGAGAACATAATATCAGGTCTACTTGCTATTAAATATAAAAGTGAGCCAACCATGCCCCTATAACTTGAGATGTCCACTTTCTTCTCCTTAGTATTCAACTCAAGTTTAGTGGCAGTGGCCATGAGTGTTTTTGCAGAAGCACAATCTAGTAAGTTAAATCTTTTCAAAAGATCATAAACATACTTAGATTGGATAATGAAAATACCATCACTAACTTGCTTTACTCGTAAACCAAGAAAATAAGTTAGTTCACCCATCATGCTCATTTCATATTTACTTTGCATAAGTTTGGCAAACCTTTTGCAAAACTTCTCATCAGTAGACCCAAAAATTATATCATCTACATAAATTTGAACAAGTATCATAGAGCCATTGACATTTCTATAAAAGAGAGTTTTATCAACAGTACCTCGAGTGAAGTGATTCTCTATAAGGAACTGTGAGAGAATGTCATACCAGGCTCTTGGTGCTTGCTTCAGGTCATAGAGTGTTTTGAGAAGAAAATAGACATATTCTGGAAAGTTTGGGTCTTCAAAACCAAGAGGTTGACTCACATACACCTCTTCTTCCAAAATACCATTTAAAAAAACACTCTTGACATCCTTCTGATAGACTTTGAAATTGGCATGGGCTGCATAGGCCAGGAAGATTCTGATTGCTTCCAACCTTGCTACAGGTGCAAAGGTCTCGTCAAAATCAATTTCTTCTTCTTGACAGTAGCCTTTTACAACCAATCTAGCTTTGTTCCTTGTAACTATGCCATTCTCATCCATCTTGTTCTTGAATACCCACTTAGTGTCAATCACTGATTTGTCCTTTGGTTTGGGTACAAGCTTCCACACTTCATTTCTCTCAAACTGGTTTAGCTCTTCTTGCATAGCTATAACCCAGTCTAGATCTAGGAGGGCATCCTCAACCTTCTTAGGTTCTTCTTTAGACAGAAAACTGCTATACAAGAATTCTTCTTGAGTTGCTCTTCTAGTTTGGACTCTGGAATTTGAATCTCCAATGATGAGTTCAAATGGGTGATCTCTAGTCCATTTTCTTTGTGATGGCAGATTTAGTCTTGATGATGTAGCTTCATTCTCCCTTTGTTGATTATTCTGATTAGTTGTTGAGTGAAAAATTTGAGATACTCTCCCTGAGTGTGTGGCTCTTGAGGATGGAGTTCTAGCAGAGTGATCAATGGATATATCCCTGTGACTGTCAATAGGTACTTCAGAATAATTACCAATAGATGGAGCTTCCTCGGCATCAATAAATGATGTACCACGCTCTTCACCTTGAGCATGCTGCATTCTAACACCAGTTGACACTGCATCTTCATCATCTTCACTGCCTTCACCACTCATATCATTTTCAAATGAGAGATCTTCATGGAAACCTTCATCTACCAACCCTTGGATTTTCTTATCATCAAAGACAACATGTATGGATTCCATAACAATGTTAAGTCATAGGTTGTAGATCCCATATGATTTCCCTGTTGAATATCTGAAAGGCATATGATGTAGCCTATTTGTATTTCAAGGATACAACTCAATTTAAACAAGATTGTAATAGTAAATAGTATATAGGCTGTCACAAGGAATCTCAGATAGTATTATCTGTCAGAAGAAAAAGATCAAGGTCAATCTACAGATTTGAAGAATTACTACATTGAAAGAAGTTCAGACATCTGATCAAGCCTCAGTGAAGTATTCGTTAAAGAAGTGGATTCATTTGAAATGACAGAGATTTCAACAGTGACAGAGACAGTACAGAAGAATTAACAGAGAGAGGAGAAAAGAAAAGGAACCAGATTTTAAAGTCAATATATGAAGAACAGTCATTGCGGTTAGTCACTCATGAACCAGACAGTACATCGAGTGTCAACATTAAACAGTGGTTGTTCATCATTAACTTCAGTGGTTCAAGCTATCAAGACGGGTATATTAAGAGAAGACATTAACCACAATCATAGAGTCAAAAATAAAGAAAAGCCGTTGGAGTTAGTCGCTCATGAACCAGACCGTGCATCGAGCGTCAACGAAAATTCGGTGGTAATTCTTTATTACTTTCAGTGGTTCAAGAAAAAGATTTGAGCTGTCAAAAAATTTATATTAATTCTCTTTTAATTAATATAATTATGTAATTGATTTAATTTAATAAATTAATTCATTCTAAATTAATTTATTTATTAAATTAATTATCATATTAATTAATTTTGAATTAATATACTAGTCTAATTGATTTAATTAATTAACTTATTAATTAATTAATCATTATTCGTTTAAATGATTAAATGATTAATTAAGTTAATTAAATTAGATACAATATAAAGCAAAGGAGATAAACAAAATAAAAAAAAAGATGTGGCTGAACTTTGTTGTCGACAAAAGGAAACAAAAGAAAAGTGAACATGCATGTGCAAAAGTTAACAAGCATGCAGGGAAAATGTAAAAGGAAACTCACCTGTTATCTTTCTGTTGGAACGAAGCAACACGCCTGAGGCGCGCGTGGCACGCACGCGCCTGGAAAAGCTACAATCAGCCGCGCGTGTTCTTCACTTCTTCTATCCTGTGACTGGGCTTCGTTTAGACAGCAGAATATTTTGTTTACATTCAATCATATAGCCGAATTATTTAATGTTAACAAGACAATCTCAATTGTCTTGCCGATTGTATTGGTAAGCTTGGATTGTCTTGCCCATTGTATTGCCTCTTGCCGATTGTATTGGTAAGTTTGGATTGTCTTGCCCATTGTATTGCCTATTGTCTTGGCAGTACAAGTTGATTATCTTGGTGGTTTTGGATTGTCTTGCCGATTGTCTTGGCAGTACAAAACTGATTGTCTTGGAAGAGTAGATTGTCTTGCCGATTGTCTTGGCAGTACAAATGAAAAAGAAAAGAGGCAGAAGAATATATTATTCAAGACAGGCGGCCAGATCAAAAAAACACAACACAGAACATATCATCTTTAAACAAACCCAGCTCCATTATCTCTCATAGAAGAACAACACAGCAAGAGAAATAAATTTGTATAAATTCAAGTTCATCTTATTTTTAATATCTGATCCGATAGAACTTGTTTACTTGATACTCTTGTACTATTAGCGAGTTTTTACTCCTAATCTATATCTCGATTTTTATTAACCAATCTAGAAAAATTCATGTCGAATTTTCTAATTTGTTTTTATTAACTAGATATAATTTCTGTACTGTATTTGTAACAAACCCCTCAAGTTAATATAATTTTATATTCAACTTGAATTTTGTTTCATTTAATTTCGCTCAAATTTGTCAAAATTTAAATTAAATTTATCCGGACAAATTTCGATTAAACAGTACTGTTTGTATTCAACCCCCCATTCTACAAACATATTGGACCTAACAATTGGCATCAGAGCCTATTGATTGATACACAAATCAAGATCCTATTTTTATTCAGTCAAAAATCCATTTCGAATTTTTAACTCACTTAAAAAGTCATCATGTCTTCAAAAGTCCTTGTTAAGATTCCTATCTTTAATAAAGATAATTATGATATGTGGAAAAATAAAATGGAGCTGTTTCTTGATGTTACAAATTCTAAACATTTGGATGTTCTGAAAAATGGACCTAAAATTCCTATGGTCTTTGAACAACAAGTTGTTACTAATGGAATTGTTACAACACCTGCTAGAACCCATGAAAAAGACCCTGCGTCTTATACTCCCGATGAAAAAGAGGATGCAGGACTAGACAAGAATTTGAGACTCATACTATTAGATTCCCTAGATGCTGTGATGTACAGTCATGTGATGAATTGTAAAACTGCAAAGCACATGTGGGAAACTATTGAGGCTTTTAATGAAGGAACTGATGAAGTCAGGGAAAACAGACTTCAAATTTTAATCTCTGAGTATGAACACTTTAGAGCTGGCCCTAATGAAGGCATTCAGGAAGTGTTTGAAAGGTATAACAAAATAATCAACAACTTGCAAATCCATGGCAAACAATATACACAGAAGGAGATTAACATGAAGTTTCTACTGACCATGCCTACTCACCTAGAACATAGGATAACTGCCATTAGAGAAGCCAGGGACATGAATCAAATTACCCTTGAAAGGCTCTTCGGCATTTTGAAAATCTATGAGTTGGAACAAGTTCAACAGAAAGAAATTCATGGTGAAGGTAGGGTTCCAAGTTCTTCTACAGCTCTAGTGGTTGAGACTCCAAAGGATGTGGAAGCTAAGGTTGTTCAACCTTGCAGCGCTGACAAGGAACAGGTTGAAGTTGAGATTGGTCATACACCTGTCAGTCAGGATGGTGGAGATTTCTACTCATTGGAAGAGCTGGATCAGTTGGAAGATGAGTCAATGGCTATGATGGTGAGGCAATTCAGTAACTTCAGATTTAGGAGGAATCCCAAGTTCAAGTTCAAATCTAACTACAATAGATTCCAGCGAGGAGGTTCTTCCTCAAGTAGCACAAGGGGTGGCTACCAAACTGGAATGGTAGATAGAAGCAGGATTAGGTGCTTTAAATGTAATGAACTTGCACACTTTGCAACTGAGTGTCATCAACCTCAACAAGATGCAAGGAGAGAGTATGCATCTGGTAAGAAGAACACAGACACGGCCTATGTGGTACAAGGCAAAAGCTGGGATGACACAGACAGTGAAGATGAAGAAGTTGGAAATTTTGCGCTGGTGGTAAATGCTGATACATCAACTCCTTATAGTACTCCGGTAACTCTTACTGACATTGAGTTGATTCGTAGCCTATATAATTCAATTGGTAATTCACAAAAAGAAATTGCTAGAAAAGTTATGTTAACCACTAATCTTGAAAATGAAGTGTTAGAACTAAAAAAGGTGCATGTTAATTAAGATCAGCAAATAGAAGAAATAGCTCGACTTAACAAAAGAGAAAAGGCGATAACAGAATACATGTTAAAACAAGTTGCTAGGATTGCTGAACTTGAAACTAGGATTGTTGAACTTGAAACACAGGTCAGGGCTTGTTATAATTCTATTAAAGTTTCCAAAGAGTTTTTTAACAATCAAGTTGTAGAACGAACAACAGGTATAGGGTATGGCTACAATGAAGCTGTTGGATCATTGGGCATAAATTCCCCTAACCCTGTTAGTGCTAAAGAAAGGGGAATACCACATGCACTCAATAATGTTAAAGAACCTCTATTTAAAAAATCTGATGCTGGACCACCAAATATTCTTTCTATGGTTATTCAGGAAGAAATGAGAAATGAGGATAGTGCAAATGGCACAGTCTTTGTTAAGGATAAATGTGTTAAGGATAAATCTGTTAAAAACGCTAATCCAAAGAATGTTTCATCCAAGAAAGATGTCACAGTCTTTGTTAAGGCTAAATCTGTTGAGGACACTAATCCAGAAAATGTTTCATCCAAGAAAGATGTACCTAAAGTGCCAGTCAAGGTTGCTGAAACAGCTAGTTCTTCTAAGACTGGATTATGAGGTAATAAGTTGAAGCAGAACAATAACATGCCTATCATTGATTCTAATCATAAAGCATGTGGTGTTGTCAACTGTATGTCTTGTGCTTTTAATGTGATGTCTGCTTACTTTCATGGTAATCATGCATGTGATAATAAGACTGCTCCTCGACAACATATGAACAGAAATAAAAATGTTAGATCAAAGACTGCTAGTCCTCCTTATGTTAGGAAAGAGACATTTGTACCAAAGCCTAAACAAAGTTTTACTAAGGATATTTACAAAGTCAAATGTCCAGTCAATGATATTGTTACTAAACAAACATGGATAACTAAACTGAAACAAAAGATTGTCAAATCTGTTTATAGGGTAAAATGTTTATTGACTAATGGTAAAATTGGTGTCAAGGTTAAAAATGTTGTTTTGCCTGACAAAGGCCAATACTTTAAATACTCTGGACCCAATCAAATTTGGGTTCCAAAAAAGGTTTAATCCGTTTGTCATTGCAGGGTATTGAACAGGTTGAACGAGTAACCTGGATCTTGGACAGTGGATGTTCAAGGCATATGACTGGAGACAGAACCCTGCTGACAAATGTGGTGGAGAAGGCCAGCCCAGTAGTTACCTTTGGAGATAACAGCAAAGGTAGAACTGATGGATATGGCATACTTGAAGCTGGAAATGTTATCATTGAGAAAGTGTCCTTTGTAAAAGGACTTGAGCATAATTTGCTCAGTATCAGTCAGTTCTGTGATAAGGGATTTGAAGTCCACTTTAACAAGAAGAATTGTCTAATTTCACACAAAAGAAGTGAACAACCATCTCTTACAGGAGTCAGAAAAGGAAACTTGTACGTAGCCAATATGAACACTGGAAGCACTGAAGAAATCAACTGCTTATATTCTAAAGCATCCATAAATGAAAGTTGGCTATGGCACAAGAAACTTTCTCACTTAAATTTCAAGTCGATGAACTCTCTGGTCAAGTGAGAGTTGGTGAGAGGTTTACCTTCTATGGAATTTACACAGGAAGGACTATGTGATGCATGTCAAAAAGGCAAGTTAAAAAGGGCAACTCACAGGAGCACTGACATATCCTTAATAACTGAACCTTTACAACTACTTCACATGGATTTGTTTGGTCCAGTTAATGTGATGTCAATGTCAAAGAAAAGATATGCTCTTGTGATTGTTGATGATTTTTCAAAATACACATGGGTCCTGTTCCTGAATTCTAAAGATGAGACTCCACAACTGGTGATTGATCACATCAAGTTGATTGAGCTGGATTCTAAGTATCCAGTGAGAGCTATAAGGTCAGATAATGGAACTGAATTCAAGAATGCAGTTCTGAATGATTTCTTCACTAAGAAGGGTATAACCAAACAGTACTCAGCTCCAAGAACTCCTCAACAAAATGGGGTAGTGGAAAGAAAGAATCGAACCTTGATTGAAGTTGCACGTACTATATTAAGTGAATCAAGGCTTCCGTTGTATTTTTGGGCTGAAGCTGTCAACACTGCTTGCTATACCCAGAATCGAACTCTTATCAACAAAGACTTGATGACGACACCTTATGAAGCTATTACTAAAAAGAAACCAACACTCAAATACTTTCATGTATTTGGGGCGAAATGTTTTGTGCTTAAAGAAGGAGATGAACAAGGTGGAAAATTTGAGACCAAAGCACATGAAGCAATTTTTATTGGTTATACAAGAAGAGCTTACAGGGTGTACGTGATTGATCAACAGACTGTGATTGAAAGTGTCAATGTAACATTTGATGACACTAAACTTCCTAGTATCCAAACTGAAGATTCATCTGAAAAGCTATCTTTTGAGGATATGACAGATCCAAATTCAGATGATGACAATCCACCTGATGTTTTTGCTGATGCTAATGACAACAATGATAATGATGAGGATGATCAGGGTAATGGTGGTGGAAACAGTGATAATATTGAAGATAGCACTAACACTCCTGAACATTCATCTAGTCAACCTGGCAACAACTCAGGGGGAGTTAATGAGGGATCAACTAGTCATACTCAACATCACAATGAAGAACAAGGCGAATCATCAAGATTAAATCTTCCCAGACAGACTGTTTGGAATAGAGCTCATCCTTTTGAGCTAATCATTGGTGATCCAGATGTTGGTGTAAAAACTAGAAGAGCTGTCCAAAATCAATGTAATTATTCAGGGTTTCTATCTGAAATGGAACCTAAGAAAACTGAAGAAGCTCTTTCTGATCCTGATGGGTGATTGCGATGCAAGATGAACTCAATCAATTTAAACAACAAGAAGTATGGAAGCTGGTACCCAGACCTACAAACAGAACAGTGGTAGGCACTAGATGGGTATTCAGAAACAAATTTGATGAAGATGGCAAAGTGATGAAGAATAAGGCAAAACTGGTTGCTAAAGGTTATTATCAAGCTGAAGGAATTGATTATGATGAAACCTATGCACCAGTGACAAGACTTGAGGCCATCAGAATATTCTTGGCATTCGCAGCATTCTCAAACTTCAAAGTTTATCAAATGGATGTCAAGAGTGCTTTTCTGAATGGTAAGCTAGATGAAGAGGTGTATGTAGAACAGCCCCCTGGCTTTGAAGATCCAGATCTATTGGATTATGTCTACGTTCTCTTCAAGGCTATCTATGGTCTTAAGCAAGCGCCAAGAAAATGGTATGACACTCTCTCTGAATTTTTACTTGAAAATGGTTTCGTTAGAGGTGTCATAGACAAAACTCTCTTTTCAAAGAAACATAAGAATGATACAATATTAGTCCAAGTCTATATGGACGATATAATATTCGGGTCTACTAATGATCTTTTGTGCAAGAAATTTGCTAAGCTAATGCAGGGTAAATTTGAGATGAGCATGATGGGTGAACTGAAGTTCTTTCTTGGATTACAAGTAAGTCAAAGGACATATGGAATATTTATTTGTCAATCCAAGTATGTCAGAGAGCTCCACAAGAAATATCAAATGGAGGACTCATCTTCAGCAAAGACACCATCATCTACAGCTGTCAAGTTTGGAGCATGTGAAAATTCTGCCAAGGTAGATGTCACAAGCTACAAAGGTATGATAGGCTCATTACTTTACCTTACTGCAAGTAGACCAGATATTATGTATGCTACATGCTTGTGTGCAAGGTTCCAAGCGGATCCTAGAGATGTGCATCTCATTGCTGTTAAACGAATCTTGAGATATCTTAAGGGTACACCTAACTTAGGTATTTGGTACCCTAAAGTATCTGGTTTTAATCTTGTTGGATATACAGATTCAGATTATACAGGAAGTGTTGTAGACAGAAAAAGCATCTCCGGGAGTTGTCAATTCCTAGGTGACAGATTGGTTTCCTGGTACAGTAAGAAACAACAAACAGTTTCTATCTCAACAGCCGAAGCTGAATATATAGCTACTGGAAGCTGTTGTGCTCAAATCTTGTGGATTAGGAATCAGCTGAGAGACTATGGCTTTGTACTGGATAATATTCCTATATTATGTGATCATACAAGTGCCATAGCAATCTCCAACAATCCTGTGCAGCATATGAGAACCAAGCACATCGACATCAGGTATCATTTTATTAGAGAGCATGTCATGAATGGTATCATGGAATTACTTTCAGTACCCACGGAAGACCAAACAGCAGATATTTTTACTAAGTCTCTTGACGAATCCACATTCACAAGAATTGTTGATGAATTGAATATGTTAAACAGTCCTAGTAATTAAACTAGTTAATATCTGAGGTTTGATCTTTAATAATTTACAAGTGATTATTTTGTGAATATTTTCTGATTTAAATCACTTGTATAATTATTTTATCAACTTATAATCTTGCTTGTTAATTCTTAAATCATTGTCATTATCTTCTTAATATTTTCCTACTTACTTCTTTTAATTTTAGAATAATTTTATTTTCTCTAAAAATATTTTTCTCAAATTTTACAAGTGGAAATTAGTGAGAAATCTATTTTTGTTGAAAATTCCTTTTGAATATTTGTGATCTTTTAATAAATCATATTTTCTTTCTAAATAATTTTATGATAAGAAAGTCATTTTATTCGAAAATATATATAGATTTATTAATCTGCTACAAATGTTTAAGTAAATAGTTAATATTTTATTCAATATTTTGTAGTGTTTGTTATTCTCTTATTAATTTGTTAATTCAAAATTTTCTTCTTTGTTTAGTTTTATTTGAATTTTCTTTTCTTTTTAGTTTTTATTTTGTATAATTATTATGTATATTATTTCTTAATTTTTTTATTCTTTTTCATGTGTATATAAATAGTTTGCATAGTTTTTACAGTTTAGTCAATATACTTTCAAAACTAACAAACAGGTCCCTGTACTTGGTTCTTTTGTTGTTCTTCTTATTAACACACACAAAACCTACAGTTTAAGTAAAAATCTTTGTTTTGTGATTGCTGTTAACAAACTTTCGTGTTAAGGACTTAACAATTGACCAATGTTGGTATCAAATTGGTATGTGTCTATACAATTGGTTAGGAACTAATGTTTGATTTTCAGGATCTAACAATTGGAAGACAAGACCTATCAAGTGCTAACAATTTCTAATAGTTGGTATCTATCATGCAGGACCTAAAACATGATAAAATAGTTTTGTCTGTATTGGTTTAAACATTAACATACATTGATTCGATTAATATTTATTAATCGGATTTTTGCCTATGTTTTTGTTTAGTAAAACCAGCTCAAGATCTTTATCTTCCTTAAATTCAAAATCTCTTTCTACAGCCGTGATTGCTTACATTGTAAACCTTTTGAAATCACAACTGTACATTATTTCTCTTAAGATAAATGCAATATTTTCTTAGAAAATTTTTCAAATGTTAAAAATGCATTCTATCTCTATGTTGCTCATATTCTGTGATGCAGGTTCATCTACATGAAATTTTGTATTCTCACATGTTTAGTCATAAGGTTGTAAACCCAACAACTTTTGTCCAAGACTACAATCAAACTCAAACACATTCTATCTTACCCCCTAAATGGAAGTAACCTATCAGACTAGAGGTCACCGGGGAGTAACTGCACTTGATGCAGCAAACAAGGATGTGTGGGATATTCAGTTGGAGAGTCACTACCTTATACACTATCCAAAATATTTCATATGCACAAAGTGAGATTGCACACACCAAGGATGAATTGACGGAAACCTGTAATCCAACCATTTTACGGTTATGATTATAAGTTAAAGGTTCTTTAATGAATCAAGAGTCTTCACAGACCTCGAGAGAAGGTATTGATCTCAAATGAAAAATTCAACAAGATCATTATCTAACTCCACAAAGGGAACATCTCTGGATCCTGCGGGTAACGGATTCGACATAGGTGCGGATCGGCAACTTGTGAACTATGATTCAGATTTTACCTGATGAGTTTAACAAGGTGATGTCTTCACAGACATTAGAAGGGAACCTTGATCTCAATGCTAAATTTATAGATCACTGTTTACCTTCTCAGAATTCAAATCTGAAAACCCTAAAAAGGGAAATTAGCAACTTGTAGATTATGACTCAGATTCGTCTGACGAGTCCAACGAGGATTTGGGATTTGCGAACTCCCATTGCACCACCACTGACCTCTCTAGAAGGGGCTATGGTGATTTTTCCTTGCAGGTACACTAAAGGATGTTGGAGCAATGAGTGAAACACTAGTGAGCAAGAGTGTAAACACAGAGAGAAGTGACACACTCAACACAAATGAGTGGAGAGAAGAGTGAAACACTTGTGAGGTACACTAAACACTATCACACACTCACAGTGAGGAAGAAAATGAAACTTCCTTTCTAACAAAGCTTTATCAATTGATTTCAATGTACTCTAACGATTGGTATAAATTGGTAACAATTTGGTATCAACTACTTTGTCAATTAGTTGAATGGAGGATTCCTCAACTAAGGGGGAAAGATATATTGAAAAAGATATATTCAAGCTTAAAGCTTACCTTAGTAGGATATACTCAACTAAGGGGGAGAAGTATTGGGGTACAAGTAAAAGAAGAGTGAGTTAGAAAGGGGGAGCATTAAAGACTGTGCTTAGAATGAGAAACAAGTCTAGTTACTAAGGGGGAGCCTTAGATGAAGAAGCAAAAGAACTTTCATTTGTTATGAAAGTGGAGATATAAGGAGAATTACATCACAATACTATTCTATTAGTCTTTCAATGTACTATGTATAAAGGCTAAGTGGAAGAGTAGTAAATTCACCAGAAGTTATAGAAATGGTATTAATTCACCATTGTCTACATAGTAGGAACAACTGTTTTTCTTTAGTGAGAAAAGCTGTGTCAGAAATGGGAAGTGATTGTAAATCAAGAACTGCTGATAATCACCAATGTAAGATGTAAAGGATTATCAGGCAGAGATATGAAGAATCAGAAATGAAGATTAGTTATCTATTGAAGATCAGTTCAGTGCTAGAGGAACAATCATCTATCATTTCATCAACTGAAGATTCTGGAATTGTTAAATCTAAACCAGAGAAATTTTTTTTGTATTATTTACTTAGTTCTTAAAAGTTTTATCTTTTTCTTGTTTAAGTGAGGTAGTTGAGTTATCCTCTAGGTATTTGCTTGTTATTGTCTAACAAATAAATAGGGGGAGATTGAAAGGCATATGATGTAGCATATTTGTATTTCGAGGATACAACTCAATTTAAACAAGATTGTAATAGTAAATAGTATATAGGCTGTCACAAGGAATCTCAGATAGTATTATCTGTCAGAAGAAAAAGATCAAGGTCAATCTACAGACTTGAAGAATTACTACATTGAAAGAAGTTCAGACATCTGATCAAGCCTCAGTGAAGTATTCGTTAAAGAAGTGGATTCATTTGAAATGACAGAGATTTCAACAGTGACAGAGACAGTACAGAAGAATTAACAGAGAGAGGAGAAAAGAAAAGGAACCAGATTTTAAAGTCAATATATGAAGAACAGTCATTGCGGTTAGTCACTCATGAACTAGACAGTACATCGAGTGTCAACATTAAACAGTGGTTGTTCATCATTAACTTCAGTGGTTCAAGCTATCAAGACGGGTATATTAAGAGAAGACATTAACCACAATCATAGAGTCAAAAATAAAGAAAAGTCGTTGGAGTTAGTCGCTCATGAACCAGACCGTGCATCGAGCGTCAACGAAAATTCGGTGGTAATTCTTTATTACTTTCAGTGGTTCAAGAAAAAGATTTGAGCTGTAAAAAGATTTATATTAATTCTCTTTTAATTAATATAATTATGTAATTGATTTAATTTAATAAATTAATTCATTCTGAATTAATTTATTTATTAAATTAATTATCATATTAATTAATTTTGAATTAATATACTAGTCTAATTGATTTAATTAATTAACTTATTAATTAATCATTATTCGTTTAAATGATTAATTGATTAATTAAGTTAATTAAATTAGATACAATATAAAGAAAAGGAGATAAAAAGAAACAAAATAAAAAAAAAGATGTGGCTGAACTTTGTTGTCGACAAAAGGAAACAAAAGAAAAGTGAACATGCATGTGCAAAAGTTAACAAGCATGCAGGGAAAATGTAAAAGAAACTCACCTGTTATCTTTCTGTTGGAACGAAGCAACACGCCTGAGGCGCGCGTGGCACGCACGCGCCTAGAATACAATCAGCCGCGCGTGTTCTTCACTTCTTCTATCCTGTGACTGGGCTTCGTTTAGACAGCAGAATATTTTGTTTACATTCAATCATACAGCCGAATTATTTAATGTTAACAAGACAATCTCAATTGTCTTACCGATTGTATTGGTAAGCTTGGATTGTCTTGCCCATTGTATTGCCTATTGTCTTGGCAGTACAAGTTGATTATCTTGGTGGTTTTGGATTGTCTTGCCGATTGTCTTGGCAGTACAAAACTGATTGTCTTGGAAGAGCAGATTGTCTTGCCTATTGTCTTGGCAGTACAAATGAAAAAGAAAAGAGGCAGAAGAATATATAATTCAAGACAGGCGGCCAGATCAAAAAAACACAACACAGAACATATCATCTTTAAACAAACCCAGCTCCATTCTCTCTCATAGAAGAACAACACAACAAGAGAAATAAATTTGTATAAATTCAAGTTCATCTTATTTTTAATATCTGATCCGATAGAACTTGTTTACTTGATACTCTTGTACTATTAGCGAGTTTTACTCCTAATCTATCTCTCGATTTTTATTAACAAATCTAGAAAAATTCATGTCGAATTTTCTAATTTGTTTTTATTAACTAGATATAATTCCTGTACTGTATTTGTAACAAACACCTCAAGTTAATATAATTTTATATTCAACTTGAATTTTGTTTCATTTAATTCCGCTCAAATTTGTCAAAATATAAATTAAATTTATCCGGACAAATTTCGATTAAACAGTACTGTTTGTATTCAACCCCCCTTCTACTAACATATTGGACCTAACAATATCCAACAAAGATAGCTTCATCTGCCTTTTATCAAACTTTCCAATGTTCTCACCTTGATTTCTCAAGACAAAACATTTACAACCAAAGACATGTAAGAAGTTAATCGTTGGCTTCTTTCCCTTGAATAGTTGGTAGGGTGTCATGCCTCTTGCTTGATTGACCAAAGAAATATTCTGAGTATAGCAAACAGTATTAACAGCTTCAACCCAGAAGTATGTTGGTAACCTTGATTCTTCAAGCATAGTTATGGCATCCCATAATCCGGGGTACAGATTTGGGTCCACTAACCACAATTAACATCATACAATCCTGGATATAAACATAATATAACAATAGAAACCCCTTAACCAAGATCACATACATGTTATGGTATGAAACAAACTATCAAATTTCATTATTACATTCAACCTCAGAGTATGTTAACTCGAATAACTTGTAGAAGGGGGGGGTTGAATACAAGTTATATAATCGTGTCTGATTTTTGCTTGATTAGATGAACAAGAACAACGAATGAATCAAACTTTGTTTGTATTAAATTAAATCAAATACAAACTCTACCAAAGGTGTACAATACCTTTAGCAGCTGCTGACAATACAAATCTCTCTCTCTCTGTTTGTTTCGAACTCTCGAATACAAACCTTATACAGAGCTTCACACGATATGCACTCTACAATTCTCAATTCGCTCTTTTTATAATAATATTGAGAGAGTATTTATAATTCTACCTATCAACTAATAACAGAATTATAATCTATCTATGACAATGTTCTGCCGTCCAGTTGATAGTTTCCATCAATAGAGAATTCGTTTCCTTCACGATATCTTCTTGCTTGTTTTTCAAAACAACGATCCTGTTTTATAGCACTTGCCAGTTTCTGTAGCATCCATAATGACATCATCAGTAACACGACTGATATCAGGATTTCCCATTGCATCAGGATCTGATCATCCCATCAGTATTTGATCAGGATCTGGCTTGCTGTATCAGGATATGCTCTTAGTTCCTGAAATGTAGTCTCTGACGCACTATTCCTGACTAACCTCCACAGATTACTGTCTAACACATATATCCTATACAAAGTGCTAAATCCTTTATAAGATCAGGATATACAAGAAGTATTAGCAAAATTCTATTCTCAACATCACAACTTATGAATTATTCCTAACAATCTCCCCCTATTTATGCTTTAGAATCTGAAGCATAAATCTAAGTTGTAGATGTCAAAACATATAACAATACAACCAGAATAGAATTTTTGAATTTAAAATCATGAAGTTAAGTACATCCTTCTTCAGATGTAGATATGTATCTAGTACTTAGAAGAAATAATTCAACTATTTGATGCTTCTTTTCCTTTACCACTTCCATGATGAAATTTACCAACTCTGTCACCCTTGGTTCTGTTCCCAGTATGTTTCTCTCCTCCATTTTGTTTCTCTCCCCCATTTTGTTGTTGTTGTTTCTGAATTGTCTTTATCTCCCCCTTTTTGACATCAGCAACATTAATTCCAAGAGATTCAGTAACAGAACAAATGAGATTCATCAGAACTGCTTGATTGTTCATAATAGTGACTTGGTTTTCTTCAAGAATTTGAAGTCTCGATTGAATATCATTTTGAGATTTCTGAATGTTTCGTAAAATTTCATAATCGACTTCAATGTTGGAAGTGCTTGTTGTATCTTCAGATTCAGATGTAGAAAGAACCTTATCTTCAAGTCTTGTAGAAGAAGTTGCCTGTTGAGAACGATAGTCAAGTAATAATACTTGAGTAGAAGTACAAACATCTTCATCTTTCTGATCTGGAGCTGAAGTATGAGTATCCTGTCCTTCACCAGTATTCTGTGTACTAACATCTACAAATCCTGACTCCTCCTTATATTGATTAGATATTGTTGATGTCTCAAATCTAGCTGATATTGGAAGTACAAACAAAGGAATACTAGGATCATTCCGAATTTCTTCTGGTACTGGTTGAGTAGAAGTTTGTCTTAGCCTTTCACCTCTTCTGTTAATGATCCCTGCAAGCCTTTCTTTCTGTTTCTGAGCTTTAACTTCTGGCTTTGCATTGTGATGTGCTAAGTCATGCTTCTCATACATCTTGATAAAAGAATAAGTACCAGCATCCATACCGAGATTTTCAGACCAAGATTCAGAGAAAACCTGATCCCAGAAATCAAACGATGGTGGTTTCCTAATTTTCTCTCCCTTACTATGGAGTTGATCATCCATACCCTCATTCTCACTTTGACTATCTAAAGTCAACACTCTTTCTACCTCTCCTTTTGCCTGGTCAGGAGCCAGCCTCTCTGTGTGTGGATCTATATCCATCTTTTCAAGTGTATCACTCAAATTTGGATAAGTGCTCTCATGACCTACAGAAAAATAGGGGTTAGAAGAAGTTTTTATACCTGAACTCACATGGAGAGAGGGTTCCTCATATGGCATGGGGCTTGTGGTTTTCTTTAAGGAGTGAGCTGCTATAGTCTCTGAACCCTTACAAACATCTACTTTCTTTCCAGAAACTACAGGCTCCAGTATACCACTTTCAAGTTTTACACTAGACTCTGATGTCTTCAGTAATACTTCATTAGACACCATAGCTAGTATGTCACCGTCTTCAAGTGTTGGTTGCTGAGACACACCCTCAAGGTGGATAGACTCTGAAAGAACAATATTAGTTTGATCTTCAGGAAAATCAATCAAAGTCATTCCTCCCATATCATAGGGTTTCTCATTTGCAATTTCAGTCATCACAGAAGACCTTTCAGCATCATCAATCACAGTTCCTGAGTCATCCAACCTTTGACTAGATGGTTCTTGTGTTGCAGTGACTGTGATTTGATCTATTCCACTATTCACCACTAGTGCAATAGTATCTTCTGTTGACTGCTTCCCTCTATCAACTACCTCCTCTTGTTCACCTTGAGCTGAAGCATCTTCAACAATGACATCCTTGTCAAATAGATATGCGTGAAGTGATTGAAGTGCAACATGCTTAGGAAGTCCAAATTTCTTGTGTAACTCCTTTCTGACTGATACATAGAAATACGTCTTCATTAAATCAAGTCTTTGATGTAACTGTCCATATTCTTCAGGAAATGAAAGTGTGGGAACTCTTTCAATCAAAAAATTTAGAACAGGCCTGGAAAGCTTCACTTTCAGAGAAATAAGTTCCATAGCTAGTCTGTATGTCAATGTAGTTTCCCATGAAGAATCAAGATCCAGATCTCTCTTGCCAGATACTGACATGGATATAGCATTATTTGTAGAGACCTGCATAATGTTAGTTGGACTTGACACTGTGTGTGTAGGTGACAAATGAATCTTTCTCCTTGTTCTCCTAGTATAGTGAGCAACAGATTTGTCTTGAGAAGACTCAAGAGGTGTAGATACAGAAGTGATCTTGGGATGAGATCGGTTTTCAATAGACACAGTCTTTTGAGAGACAATATCCAGTAACTGTTTTCCCTTTTTAAGAACTACAACCTTTTGGAAGACTACAGCCTGGCTGTGACTAGGTGTTCCATCTCTTTGTCCTAGCTTAGAAAGTTGAATTGCAGCCTTCAATTCTGCTCTCTTAGCAAGAGATATATTATCATCATCTTCACTAGAACTACTACTTGAAATAACAAATCTTCACTTCCTTACAACTGATGTCTTTTGAGAAACACCAGAGGTTGGCTTCTTTGAAACAATAGGCTGTGGATCAAAGTTTGGTTCTAGAATTGTTTCAGAGACTATAATGTTTTTGGCTACTTGGGTAGACACAGGGGGGTTCTCCTCCAATTGAGATTCCTGAGTCATTTCACCACCAAAGAAAGAAGAATTATAGATAGTAGGAAGATGAGTTCTTAGAAGTACCTGAACAAGATTTGGATAGTGTAATGCAGGTATTTCATCTAGATTCTTTTCACTGTCCTTCTTTGTAATGTCAGAGAAAATTCTCTTTTGCTGTACATAAGAAGAAACACAATATTCTCTACCAAATCTAGCTTCAACATCAGGAATGAAATGGTTAATAAATAGTTGCATGAACCTGTGATAATAAACCATATTCCTGTCATGATCTCTTGACCCAAGTTTAATACACATCTGACTTAAGATAATATGACCAAAATTAATTACTCTGTTATAAAGCAAGGCATATGCAATATGTGATGTAACAGCAGTAATTTGTTGAAAAGAACTACATTTACCAGTAAAACATTTAGCAATTTGATCAAAGAAGAAAGACCATTCTTTCCTAAGAAAAGATCTATTTAACTGGCTCATGTTATCTAGAGGTCCATCATAACCTAATTTAGATAACATAGTTCTCACATCATCATCAGATGGTACATTCTCAAAATTCGTACTAACAGGTAAGCGAAGTACTGAATTAACAATAGATTCAGTAAGATCAAATAAGTCTTGTCCTAAGCGTAGAACAATCTTACCTGATTGACTCTGAGTAGAGTCAATTACCTCAGCATTCTCCCAAGCTTGTGAAACAGCTACTTGATTAATTTGTGGAGATGCTGTCAAGGCATAGCTTAATGGTCCTTTCGCCATAAAGTCCATTATCGGGTGAAAATCGGTTGACACCCCTTCCTTGTTGGTGATAGCTGCAACATGATTGTTCATCATAAAATCAAAGTCGCCAAACTTGAAAGCTACTGATTTGGGTAGTCTTCTTTGAGTTGCCATTTTGATCTGAAAAGAATTTAAGAAATCTTTGAAATTGATTAGTGATTTTGAGAACTTGAGAGTGTTTTTTCTTTAGAGAATGAAATTAGGGAAAGCAATTACACGATTAGAGTGTCAAAATAATTATATTTCAAAAATCCTTCAGATCCATTATCCCACGTTGACACGTAGGTTGACAGGTGTCAGTCCCTGAAAAATGCAGTTACCCACGACTTTTGGAAAATAAAATCCAAAAATAACTTCAAGTAAATAAATCAAGGTAAAATCAAGATAAAAATCAATACTGATCAGCTTCCTTTTCCTGATGTGATCTTCTCATCAGGATAATCACACGATTCAATGTGATTTCTGAATAAAAAGAATTACTAATCTTGACGTGAACACACTTGTATTCCTGATCAATATCATCCTGATTCCAGAGACTAAATGAAGTTTCCACATGGCATTTTCTTTTTCCTGTAAAAGAAATAAAAAAATCAATTGGTTAAATTCATTCAATATTTCTTGAAAATACAAGAAATACAGTCACACATAATTATGACTGAATGCATTGATATCTCCTCCCAAATGACTGTTCAGCTTCCCACGTCTTTCTATAAAAGAAACCGACGTCTTATGCCATTCTCCAAAACCTTTTCATTCTTTTCTTTTTCCATCATGGCTTTCAACCCAAATCTTCATATGAACCCTAGCTTTTGGTTCATTACCACTGAAAAGTTCTTTACTCTTGATGATCAGGAGCAAGTGAACTATCTCTTAGAAGAGATGACTTTTCTCATCAAGTCAGATATGGTTGATCTTAACCCAGATGATTTCCACGAGTCTCCTCTAAAACATCTACCAGTTGGATACAATCCTCCTCTAATCTCTTCACACCTTGAGGATGAAGAATTTGGTGAAGAGTCTGAGGTTGATCTTGATGGAGATGCTATTCATCTTCTTCAATAAGCATGAAGATGAGTCAGATGCTTTCATTCAAGTCGCCCAGACAAGGAATCCAATCTTGAGATGCTCCTTGTCCTGAAGTCAATCGTTGAGGATTGAAGCAGCAACAACTTTAGACAGGAATAGAATTATCAGTAGTAGTTAGACAAAAAGAAGAATTGTATTTCATTTTCATGTATGTAATGCTTTTGATTAATGAAAATACAAGTTTTCTTAATATCTACTTGTCTATCGTTGTTTATTGACTGTCATGAATAATGATATAAATTATCAATATGCATGTAATAAAACTTGCTAACATAGACTTAACAAAACTCATAATTGAACCACTAAATAACATGAACTTCAGAATTTGAAACAGTAAGACACACAAATTTCACAATCCTGATACTGACGATACAATCCTGATGTCAATACTGATGATGTCAGCATACTGATAGTAATCCTGATGTTTATTAACATGTCTATCATACTGTAATTTATCAAAGTAAAGTGTTACAGCTTAAGCATTTAACAATCAAGTATAGATCCTGACAAAAATATCAAGTCTATAAGCTGAAACAACATACCTTGCTACTTGTGCAGATGTTAAAGATCTAAAAATTTAACATTCCTAACTCACTAACCAATCTAATGAATGTAGCATCATCAAGTGGTTTAGTTAGAATATCTACAAGCTGTTTGTCAGTAGGAAAAAAATGAAGTTCCACAGTACCATTTTCAATATGTTCTCTAATAAAATGATACCTGACATCAATGTGCTTAGTCCTTGAGTGTTGAACTGGATTTTCTGCAATTTTGATAGCACTAGTATTATCACAAAACATAGGAATATTACTAAGTGTCATACCATAATCCATCAACTGATTTCTTATCCAAAGGAGTTGAGCACAACAACTGCCTGCTACAATGTATTCAGCTTCTGCAGTTGAGGTTGAAACTGATTGCTGCTTCTTGCTTGCCGAAGAAATCAATTTGTTTCCCAAGAATTGACATGTACCTGTAGTGCTTTTCCTGTCTATTTTACACCCCGCATAATCAGAGTCTGAATAGCCAATTAGGGAGAAATCAGATTCTCTTGGATACCACAAACCAAGATTTGGAGTTCCCTTGAGATATCTAAAAATTCTCTTCACAGCAATTAAATGGGATTCCTTAGGATCACTTTGGAATCTAGCACATAAACAGGTAGAGAACATTATATCTGGTCTACTTGCAGTTAGATATAACAGTGAACCTATCATGCCTCTATAGCTAGTGTTGTCAACACTCTTTCCCTTAGGATCGTAGTCTAGCTTAGTGGCTATTGCCATGGGTGTCTTTGAAATTGTACAATTTTGAAAGTCAAACCTTTTTAAAAGATCTTTGATATACTTTGACTGATTAATGAAAATACCAGTCTCAGTCTGTTTGACCTGCAAGCCTAAAAAGTAATTTAGTTCACCCATCATGCTCATCTGATACTTAGACTGCATAAGCTTGCTAAACTTAGCACATAACTTTTCATTAGTAGAACCAAATATAATATCATCAACATAAACTTGAAATAAAAGCAAATCACCTTTTATCTTTCTAAAGAATAGAGTTTTGTCAATTGTACCTCTTGTGAAGCCATTTTCAAGAAGAAATTTAGACAAAGTCTCATACCATGCTCTTGGTGCCTGCTTTAGTCCATAGAGTGCCTTGTCAAGTTTGTAGACATGATTTGGAAACTTTGGATCAACAAAACCAGGTGGTTGTTCCACATACACTTCCTCATCAAGCTTGCCATTTGGAAAAGCACTCTTTACATCCATCTGGTATACCTTGAATTTTGAATGAGCTGCAAATGCAAGAAACATTTTGATTGCTTCCAATCTTGCTACAGGTGCAAAGGTTTCATCATAGTCAATTCCTTCTTCCTGAGAATAACCCTTGGCCACCAGTCTTGCTTTGTTTCTTACAATTATACCAGATTCATCTAGCTTGTTTCTGAAAACCCATTTAGCACCAACAATAAATCTATCTTTAGATGTAGGTACCAGTTTCCACACTTTGTTCCTCTCAAACTCATTCAATTCTTCCTGCATTGCTATTACCCAATCAGGACCCTGTAAGGCTTCTTCAACCTTCTTAGGTTCATTCTTTGAGAGAAAACAACTGTACAAGCATTCATTTTGAATTGATCTTCTAGTTCGAACACCACTATTTGGATCACCAATAATCAAATCTTCAGTATGATCCCTTGTCCATTTTCTAACAGGTGGTAGATTGTTCCTGCTAGACTCTCCCCCTAAGTTAGTGGTATCTCTTGTAGAAGAGTGTTCATTTCCTTCAAAAACTGCCCCTTGATCAGTAGAATCAGTGGATTCAATACTGCTGCTAGTTTCTGATCTTCCTTCATTAGACTCTAAAGGATCAATTCCTGATGAAGTAGACTCTGAAAGACTAGTCTGATCCTGACCAGTATTGTGTTCTCCTTGATTGAATTGCTCCCCCTCAACAGTAGCATTCCTTTGAGAAGCAATAAAGATTTCCTCTGGAGAACCATCATCATCACTGGAGAGAATCTCAGAATACTTAAGATTTTCAAATTCCAGATTGTCATGGCTTTCATCAGTTTGCAAAATTCCAAACTTCTTATCATCAAATGCAACATGAATTGATTCCATAACAATGTGAGTTCTGAGATTGTATACTTTGAAGGCCTTTGATGCTGAATATCCTAGAAAGATTGCTTCATCCGATTTGGCTTCAAATTTTCCAAGTTGTTTTGGATGAACTTTCAGGACATAGCATTTGCATCCAAAGATGTGAAAATATTTCACACTTGGTTTCTTTCCTTTGATCATCTCATAGGGAGTCTTACCATGAGCATTTACCAAGGTACAGTTTTGAGTGAAACATGCAGTGTTTATAGCTTCTGCCCAAAAATAGGTTGGAAGCTTTGCATCTGCAAGCTTGGTTCTTGCTGCCTCTATGAGAGTTCTGTTCTTTCTTTCTACTACACCATTCTGCTAAGGTGTTCCAGGTGCACACAACTGCTGAGTAATTCCATTGTCTGTACAATACTCCTCCATTGTAGAATTCTTAAATTCTGTACCATTGTCACTTCTGAGCACTTTGACCTTGTACTGAGAGCTATTTTGAATATTCTTGACAAGTTCAATGATTTGCTGAGGAGCTTCATCCTTTTTGTGTAGAAAGAATACCCATGTGAACCTTGTGTAATCATCCACTATAACTAGAGCATATCTTTATAATGTTTACTGGACCAAATAAATCAAGATGCAGCATGTGAAATGGTTCAGTAATTGAATTTTCTGTCTTGCTCTTGAAAGTGGTTCTTCTTTGTTTACCAAGCTGACAAGCATCACAAAGTCCATCTTGCACATAGTTTGCCTGAGGTAGGCCTCTCACCAGATGATGCTTAACAAGTTGATTAAGCTTCTTGAAGTTGAGATATGAGAGCTTCTTGTGCCAGTTCCAGCTTTCATCATTTGATGCCTTGCTGTAAAGACATCTGACAGTTCCTTTAGATGTGTCACTCAAGCTGGCTTCATATATGTTACCATGTCTCTGACCAGTCAGAACAATGTCTCCATTCTTCATATTCAAGATTTTGCATCCTTTACTGTCAAAGATTGATTGGTAGCCCTTATCACCCAGTTGACTTATGCTTAAAAGTGTGTGTTTCAAGCCTTCAACCAGTGCTACGTTTTATATGATGACAATCCCTAAAATAATTGAGCCATATCCCAGAGTTTCTCCTTTGTTGCCATCTCCAAAGGATATTACTGGGCCAGCTTTCCTCTGAAACTTTGTAAGCAGGGACTTCTTTCCAGTCATATGTCCAGAGCATCCACTGTCCAAGATAATTGAATGCTTCTTTCCAGTGCCCTGCAAACAAAAAGTAGCTAGTTAGAATTTTTTTAGGACCCAACTTTGATTGGATCCTTTCTTACTAACTTTTGAACCAACAGGCTTTGAAGATTTTGCTTTTGATTTACCTGTTGCAGAGTCAACCTTAGACTTAGATTTCACAAATTGTTTGTGACTAGGAGTTTCAGATTTCAGAGAATAATAGTCATAATACAGTTCATGATATTCCTTACACATATAAATGGAATGAAGTAAACTACCACAATGATAATAGGGTTCTTGTGGTTGGTATTGAATTCTCTGAGTCTTGGGGAATCTGGACTCAGTTTTCCAAGAAGGTTTTTGATTGCAGTCTAGGGCCAAATGATTATGATTTCCACATTTATAGCATTTCTTCCTAGGTGCATCAGGTACATTCTTGTAATTATTCTCTTTGTTAATACCTTCTTTTCCATTCCTATTTCTTCTGATCTTGCTAGACTCTGAAATACTTTCTAGTCTCTGTTTCAACTGAGGCTTAGACAGAAAACCTATGTTGACATTCTTAGGTTTTTCTAACACTCTCTCATCTGAATTGCTATTGTTAATTCTTTTGTGCACAACTGGGGTACCTTTAGAATCAACAAATTTAACATGTTTAGGTTCAGAAACTATCTTCTTACCTTTAGACTTAGATGTGCTAGCTTCAATTTTACTATCATCATTGACAATAGCTACCGTATCTTCTTGCCTAGCCTTATCAAAACCTAAACCATTAACTTTACCAAGAATTTGATTTTCAATGATTTCTTGAGTCTTTTTACCAGAATTGTTAATGATTTTAATCACATATCTCTCTTCCTCTAGTTCTTTTCTGACATAGTCATAAGCCTCAAGAATAACACCATAATCATGCTTAGCTTTATCAGAACTTAACTTATATTCTTCCATTTGAATTAACTCAGATTCAAGAAAATTATTTCTACTAACTCATTCATCATTCTTAGCCTTGAGTTCATCTTTTTCACTAGCAAGAATTTTGAAATTAGTCATAAGATTCTTAAACTCAACATGAATAGATCTAATATCATCAGGATCTAAGCTATCAAATGAATCAAGAGAGTGAAGTGATACCTTAACAGAAGATGAAGAAGTTTTCTTTAGAGATCCAGGCTTGTCTGAAGCACTTGGCATCAATGCAATGTTGTCATAATCCAATTCATCTTCAGAATCACTGGAGTCTGCCCAATCCTTCTGTGTGACCATGAGTGCATTACCCTTCCCTGAATTCCTAGGCTTCTTGCACTCACTAGCAAAGTGTCCAAGCTCACTGCAGTTAAAGCACTTGATCTTGGCTTTATCAAGCTTGATAATTGTACTTTTGCCTTTGTCACTCTTCTTCTCCTCTTTCTTCTGAAAAGAGCCTTTGCTAAATCTTCTCCTGTTGAATCTTCCTTTCTTGAAAGCTTTAGCAAACATAGCAAAGAGTTCTTGTATCTCTAATTCAGAATCATTATCTTCAGAGTCTATATCTGTAGTCTCTGACTCAGAACTTTCTTTGCTCTTCTTCTTCCTCAAGTCTCTTTTAGTAGATTCAGACTTTTCTTCTGGAAGCTTCTTTGATTCAGATTGAGCAGTGAGTGCAACAGTTTTCATCTTTCCTTCACTCCTGCTCTTTTTCTGCTGCCTGTCAAGTTCATAAGCTCTCAATTTTCCATAAACTGCTTTTAATGATATTTCATCCAGATCATTAACTTCCTCAATTGCAGATATCTTCTCATTGTAGAAATCAGGAAGAGCTTTCATGAACTTAGTATTCATATCCTCCAAGTCATAATATTTACCATGCATGGCCGTCTCATTGATGAGTTTAGTAAATCTATCAAAGGTGTCAGTAAGTGACTCACCAGACTTGGATTCAAAGTACTCATACTGTTGTATGAGAAGTGTCCTCATATTCTTCCTGACAGGTTTTGTTCCTTCACAGTGAACCTTTAGATTGTCCCATATCTCCTTAGCAGTTTTACAAGAGAGAACATAGTTAGTGAGAACAGAATCAAGACTGTTGAATAGTATGTTTCTCACTTTAGCATCCTTAAGAACGTTCTCCTTTTCCTTATCTGTCCATTCAGATTTAGGCTTCTCTGCTATATGTTCTGGAACAACTTTTTCTTCGATAGTTGCTTGAGGAACAAGCCTTGTTGGAACAAAAGGCCCATCTCTGATTCTGTCAAGATAATCAGGATCTGTTGCTTCCAGGTGATGCAACATCTTCACTTCCCATAGAGTATATTCGTTTCTCTTGAGCATAGGGATCTTAGTATTACCATCCTTGTAACCAGACATGATTGCAGATCTTTATGATTATTCGAAATCAACCTGCTCTGATACCAATTGTTAACTCGAATAACTTGTAGAAGGGGGGGTTGAATACAAGTTATATAATCGTGTCTGATTTTTGCTTGATTAGATGAACAAGAACAACGAATGAATCAAACTTTGTTTGTATTAAAATAAATCAAATACAAACTCTACCAAAGGTGTACAATACCTTTAGCATCTACTGACAATACAAATCTCTCTCTGTGTTTGTTTCGAACTCTCGAATACAAACCTTACAGAGCTTCACACGATATGCACTCTATATTTCTCAATTCCGCTCTTTTTACAATAATATAGAGAGAGTATTTATAATGCTACCTATCAACTAATAACAGAATTATAATCTATCTATGACAATGTTCTGCCGTCCAGTTGATAGTTTCCATCAATAGAGAATTCGTTTCCTTCATGATTTCATCTTGCCAGTTTTTCAAAACAACGATCCTGTTTTATAGCACATGCCAGTTTCTGTAGCATCCATAATGACATCATCAGTAACATGACTCATATCATGATTTCCCATTGCATCAGGATCTGATCATCCCATCAGTATTTGGTCAGGATCTGACTTGGTGTATCAGGATCTGCTCTTAGTTCCTGAAATGTAGTCTCTAACGCACTGTTCCTGACTAACTTCCACAGATTAATGTCTAACACATATATCCTATACAAAGTGCTAAATCCTTTATAAGATCAAGATATACAAGAAGTATTAGCAAAATTCTATTCTCAACATCACAACTTATGAATTATTCCTAACAGAGTAAAACTGTTATAAAATTTTTATGACTAAATAAGATCACTGTCTAACTAGATATCCAACCTTGACAAATTCCCAAACCACTATCCGATGAAATCCATAACTCGAACGTTTCCTCTCGCTGCTGGAAGAGTAATATCGACTGACCACAAGGCCCACTAATCATCTCTATTAACTGGAGAAAATAAACATTAAAGCAAGAGCGAGCCAACAATGCTCAGCAAGTGCAAATAGTGATACAATATCAATAAAAGTTATAAGTTTCGAAAAACCAGAAGAATCATAATACGCTGCGAAAAGAAGCAGCTAAAGAAATTAATTATCGTATCGTTAAAATTAGCCAACATTGCTCCACTAGAATAAGGTACAACAGTAGTGAGAACTGATAAAAGTTCTGATAGCAAAATATAAACAATATAGCCATAATAGGCTTCAAAGGAATCAGGTATTAGAACATCTCAATCTCAATGTATAGATTAGAATTGGATTTTTATATATTTAAAAAAAAAACAATAAGGTTAGGCTGCTAATCAGTCACGCACTAACCCCGGACAAACGCACACAGCAATGTCCTATAATGGATCCACGACACACATTGGCCTTATTAACTTCCGACCACGAATCTGGTCCGACCCTTTACGGTCCACATTTTAAAAACATTCCAATTCTATATCAAATGCACTAGGTGTCGAAATAATCAACAACCCTTGTTAATCAAACAACTGGAAGCTCATATCCAGAATAACATCTTATGATTAATAGTAAATGAGGAAGTAACAATATCTTCTAGTATCGACAAGTACGATATAATACAGGGTGATAAACGAATAATCAAGATCTTCAATAAATATCGACAAGTCTGATAATCAATGGGGTGGAGAATATAAAGAACAGTAATTTGAATAAGTATCAACAAGATCGATATGAATAATTAAGATAATAACATCATTAACTTGATTAAAGAGAGGATCTACTTGAACAAAGATAAAAGACATCGATTGCAACATGATTATCAATAATTGAGATTCTAAGTTAGAGCAAGGATATGGTCAAGAACTAAGCATTTAATACAATTTCCAACAAATTGTAAAGTTGAATCAACATAAACGGATGAAGTAGTTTAAAACGAGTATTGGTAAAATAATTCCAAGATAGTTGATTACAAATCAGTTTGAAGAAAACATTTCCTAAAGAGGGTAAATTGGTGAAAATATGCTAAAAATCAGGAATTGCATTAACAGGTAGTTATAAGGATTTAAAAACTTGGATCTTCTCTATTTAGAGAGTTCTTTAAACATTTTCGAAGAAAATAAAAGAAATGGCACTCCACTGAGGAATCCAATAACATATCATACTTAAAATATTTTTGAAGAAAAGGTTTATTTGTAAAATCAATTGAAAATCCGTACTTGAACTATAGGTGGAGAAAACAACTTTTGCGCGCTATTCTAAGAAATACCTCTTTTTCTAAATATAACATGTCCGAATCATTTTATATGTAAAAAGAGCGGAAATTGCATCACTTGAACAATAAGTGAGGAGCAATAACACTTTCCTTGATTCACAAAGTTCTCGATCTTAAACATTGATCTTTAACTCAACTTCTCGTCAGTCTCTACCCTTTACATGTGGGCTTCTTACATGGCCCAACCTCCATCTTTACTTCATAATTCGCTAATCTTCACGTCAATACCCTCGTCGACTTCGCAAATTATCCTTCTGTTCGAATTTCCGTTTACCCGTGCACTGCTCTCGGCCAAATCTACTCGTACCTTTACAAGGTCAAGTACTATTTCAGTATCAAACCAAGCAAAACCTTATTGTTTGCTCTATTCTACCTATACGCACCCTATAATGCTTACACATATAACACATATCCAATTATATTCATAAAATAGCTTCAGTATAACCAGCTAAATCACATAAACACGTCACATAAACACTTCAAAATAATACAACAATTTAATCTTCAAAACAACAATCTATCCTCGAAATAATCAACTGATACATATACCTAAACCTTTAGCAATCATAGCATACTTCTAGATCATTGAAATCAAATAAGTTAAATAGATTTACAGGGGAATTTTAGAAAATTTTGGCATGAAGTATTCGTAAATAGGACTATCCGCCTGTTTTTCAATTCAACAATTTACCTTATAAATCATACGAAAATAAAGCTACCTCAACTTGCAGCAACATAAAAGTAAACAAATAAGAAAAGTACCCGCCCAGACTTGCGGCATCTAAAAAATTAAGAAAAGTACCCGCCCAGACATGCGGCACATAAACAATTAAGAAAAGTACCCGCCCAGCATGCGGCACATAAACAATTAAGAAAAGTACCCGCCCAGACATGCGGCACATAAACAATTAAGGAAAGTAAACTAACAGTTTATCCTTTGCTATATATCACATTTGAAACTATCCAACCAATATCTATAATTGGACTTACCAAACTTAACTCATATACATGACCAATAATCATTGAACCACATATACTTCATTACCAAGTACTTGACTACTACTAAACGACAATCACCTATCCACATATAGACCAACACCAAGTAATTGACAATTATAACATCCCACAACTACTATGCCTCAACGTATAACATTTAGCACATAGACATTTGTAAATTGACCAACTCATATAACCACACATTATGCGACAATAACAATTAGAAATTAACGACCCCCAAGCTCGAACATATTATCGAACCCACAATTAATACCAAAATCATAGTTCACCACCAACAATCATTACACCCGAATATTAACGAGACCACAATAATTTAGCAAAAAAAAAAAACGAGACCACAATAAAATTCCGACAATTACAATTAGCAATTAACAATTACTAACCCGAACATTTAATCGGACTCAGAATTAATCCCGACAATTATAATTAACAACTATAAACTTTCCGAATTAAACTACAAAAATTAAAACAATAATAATCACAATTTAAATCTAATTTAATTACAACAATTAAATAATTAAACTACGATAGTTATACACAATATACGAGCTTTCGCAAATTATACCTTTCCAGTGACCACCAACATCTCCACGATCTCTCTCTCTCTCTCTCTCTCTCTCTCTCTCTCTCTCTCTCTCTCTCTCTCTCTCTCTCTCTCTCTCTCTCCACACCAGCACCACTATCGTTCACCCTCTCTGTGTTACCTCGTCACCACCACCACAACGATGGTGTTTCTCCTTCACCACTGCCCGTACACCCGCATACATCACCGAAACACACACACAACTCCCAGCGCACATACAACACATACACGCATAACATCTCATCTCCCTCTCCTCTTCACTCGAATACCTGCACCCCCATCGCTGGTGGCAACACCGCCACGTGGGTCCTCCATTTCGACCTCCAATGACAACAAAACAACTCCAATTCCGCTCATTCAACACCCACAAGTCGAACCCCCAACACAAATCACTCAATCTCCTTTTCAATTTGAAACCCACAATTTCAATTCCAATCCCTAATTTTCTTTCCCCTTTCTATTTTCTCTCTCCCCGTATCTCTATTTTCTTTCGGCTGTGTTTGTTTGGTCTAAATGGGCTTGGCCCAACTCCTTATATTAGCTTATAACAATTATTCTAGGCCCCAAAGAAAACACTACTTATTCGCTTTTAAAACTAATACACCACTTTACAAATCAAAATTAAATAGAAAATTGGGAAAATTAAACTTTTCATTTTTAAAATACAGAGTATAAAATTACGAGTACACACATATTTTTAAAAATATTTTTAGGATCAAAAACGAATTAAATATGGATTTTACAAGTTTTGATCCTTTAAATGTAATAAAACACTTAAAATCATTTTAAAATATTCAAACATCCAAAAAATTCTCCCGATAATTTTAAAAACTTAATTAATATCGTAAAGATGATAACACAAAAGATTTCATGATTTTTAACAACTCCGACGATTTTATAAAATTGCCAGAGGATCAAAAATGCATGTTTTAAACATATTTAAATCCTCAAAAATACAAATAAAAATACAAAGACTTACACAGCACACGCAAATCATCATGGGAACATGTAAACACAATTTCACATATATTCCACCTTTCCAACCATATTCACGTAATAAAATTCATAATTTATATTAAATAAGAAATTCTAAATTTGCGATTTTCTTGGTCGTTATATCCTTCCCCCTTAATAGGATTCTGTCCTCAGAATCAATCCTAAGGACACAAGTAACAGTTCTTCTCAAACATCTTGCTTCCACTTCCCAGGTTGTATCTTCAACTCTGGGATGTCCTATATCAACTCATACATTGATAAGCTCATTCTGTGGGCCCTCAAATTCCAAAATAACCTTAAACTTTGGTTTCCGAGTCTTATTAACTCTAGACGTTTACCACACGTAGGCGAATATCTTTTCTCCGGAAATCGGCATGACCTTTCCGTGTAACGGACAATACCTGGCGTAAAAACTTATAATACCAAGCCAATCATTCTCAATAACGCAAACGCGTAATCTGCCTTGATTCGCAATAACATACCCTTGGTACAACTCCCACGCTCCTACTAATATCCACACGGCCTCAGATAAAACTTTGAGAAAGGAATATCAAGAAATTCCCCGCTCATTCTTACTTCACTTTCAACGTACGATGTCGAACGAGAAGGGAATAACTAGGAAACTTCTATCTACCCTTATCCCACTATTTTACTGAGTACCTAATCTGAAAACTTAACCTTATTTCGTCTATTCTCAGTCGCATCTTTGAAACCGAACAACACGATCAACTTTCATAGCATGGCATACGCGTCAACCACAACTCGGTTTACAACTCAATTTTCACCTTCTCAAAACATCGATTTGTTAAAACATTTAAATGAAAACCTCGAATATTTTGTTGGTTTAAAAACAAATCAAGGATTCCTTTTGAAAAATATTTTTTTTGAAAATCATTTTAAAAGAAAAATTCATCAAAAAAAAGAGAAAAACATTTATAATAATAAGGTTTTAAACAAAAAGCTTTTGAAACAAATTACCTTTGAAAACATTTAATCCTTGATCGTTAAAGTTTTGAAAACTAATAAACTCCATAACCTTGGCTTCGCCATAACTTTCCACAATAATCATGTTGGAAACAACTTGTTTGTAACTTCACTATCCCACGTCCTCTGAAATCAACTCTCGAATCACTACTCTGCATACTTGACGAGTCCTCGAATTTGACTCTACACATTACAACTTCCACTTTTAGCACCACTCACATTAACTACAAAAATCATGACATCCAAAAATTTACATTGAAATTCTTGTGCCACATTTTCTTTCTTTTCTTGGAACCTTTTAAGGTCATTCTCGATTGATTTGCATACGCTTCACAAGTCTTCGAATATATTGAAATGTCATCTATGAACATAATTAAATTCCTCGTCCAAATGTTGTTTGAAATCTTATTCATTGAAATATGCTTCGATATATCTTTTTTCTCCCTGATATTTCCCTCTTGTGCAAAACAATTTCATACCCTTGGTATAACAATTTATTGATCTGCTTGATCGGTAAGACTTCTATGTCTGCTTTCGACCTCAAAACATCGCTATTTCATTTCTTAAAAATCAAAGTCTCATTTTCTTGTCCTCGTAATTTGCTCGTACTTCGTTGTTAGGAAATAAATCCCATCCTGAATCATACTTAACTCTCTTTACCGTTATCACAATCCACGTCTTGCTAACTTCCTTCATAATGGTGTTGAATTTCTAGATTCCTAATAATTATGGAAAACAGTCATGTCATTCTCATCATAGATTCCACTAAAATTGATGTGATACCATCTTTGGCAAAAATTCCTATCTTTCCAAGCTCATAACACATAGCTTTAACTTCTGACTCTGTCACTTGTTACCACGCTACTCTTTCTGGTTACAGCCACAACTCTCCACATTATCTCGATAAAATTTCTATGGACTCTTCTCCCGAAATCTTATCTTCTGAACAGGGGGTCTCGTTAACCTTTGCTAATTCTCATCTTATAGGCAACTATTGTGCCCTCACTCTTCTAACTCTAAATCCTTGGGATTCCACATCCTTCCCTTAACTAACTTATATGTCTTCTGTTTAAATGCTTCTGGAAACTTCCTGGTTTTTCTGTCTTTCTCTTCTTGTCATTTTGTTCCATCTTGGTCAACTCTCCTCCATCCTTAATAATCATGACTCTTTAAACTGGTTCACATGAGTGATTTATTCCACACAATCACCTTACCCTTCGCTCAATCTTAGTTCCTCCTACTGTTTACGTAGTGCGTTAATAGCTAACCATACGGGTTTCAAATCCTCTATGGAGACAAAGTAATCACTATTCCTTATCCATAAGGAACACTTCCTGAACTTGATGTAGATATTACATGAAGTAGATAAAATTGCAAAAGAGTTTCAAGCATCACAGCCATGTCAGGTTGATGAAACTAGCACTCATGCATCTTCCATAAAAGACTGGAAACTTAACGGTTTACTTCGTCAATTTTGTATCATGGTCCTGGTTTGCCTCAAAACGGGACCTTCTAAGGTATGTAATATGCTTAAGACGCCATCAGGAACCGATTCTTTACTTAAACTATTATTACCGTCGATTCTTGCACAGTCATCAGAAGGAATGTAAATTCCTCCATTCCGGTATGACCTTCAAGGTTTTTCCAAATATCATTCTGTTCCCTCGGTATGCACATTTGCAGTTATTCCTCTATACTTAGAGTGTCGGCCACCTCATTGGCCTTTTCTGATAATAATAATTTCTTATAATCAATGTTCTCTGGATACATTCCAACTCAAATTTTTCTACCTCATTCCCATCACTGTTGGGTGAAAGCATTCTCCCTTAAGCTCTGCTGAAGGAGAAAAATATATCTATCAGTCTTTTTCCATAAGTCATTGCTTCCACCTTCCCGTGGGAACTTTATCAAAGTTACTCTCAATCATCCTAGGACATTTGTTCTCTTAGTTTTTTCTTGTTCTAGGATAATCTCAACCTTCTTTGGTTCCATCCATACCTCATCATGGTTTCATACATGCCTCATCTTGCATTATTGTTATTGTGTCTTACATTCTCTATCAAACTTCTATTTTGAAACTCATAATATTTACTTTTTTTTCCTTGTAAGGTTTCTTAGGTCGTCCTCATCATTCCTCCTGTATTTTCTAGGTACAGGCTATATCAAAACGTCATTGATCAATACTCTAATAATTCTATCTATGTTCTTTCCAGAACTCTTTTTAATAATCCTTACAGGTCATTGTTGCCTTAGCAAATCCAACTCATATCATCTGAATTCACAATGTCTTTATTACGATTAATACCATCCCTTGTGCATTCCCCAGGGTTTGTCTTAATTTATGGATATCCTATCCTTAATTTAACTGCCAAGGAATTCTTGCATCCTATAATCGGCAATCAGATCATGTATCCTTAATAAGGGTCTCTTTTCAATCATTCTCATTTGATAATCGATCGGTGGCTTAATGCTAACCTCTTCCTTTAGATAGTTGTCAGCCTATTTCTACAGCATACTGATCAATCTCTGACCATTTCTATACTCTCTTCATATACCTTCATTGTTTACTTTCCTCCGTCATAATATATTCATGGTATTCATGATACCCTAACATCATACATCTCAAGTCACTATACTTCCATTTTTACTCGTAATCTTGGACAATCATATACACATGAATCACTTTAGTACGGGTGACCCGATTCCAAAAAAAAGTCTAGTAAATTCCCAATCAAAACATGGGTTGTAAATGGTTCAGTAGAAGATTCCTACGATCTCATTAATGTTTCCTTTATATCAGAAGCCCTTGCAGTCGGTGCTTACTTAGAAGCAACCCTGCTTTGTCCTTTCATTGCTGGTCTAGTCACTTGATAATCCTTTGTGACTTGGCCTCAACTGGCCACACTAAAATAAAAATATATGATTTTACGGGCTGGCTAATAGCATTACTTTTCTAGCAATTGCCGGCATAGTGCCTTCTTCTTTGATACCTTTCTACCTTTCCAAAATTTTACTCCATATAAGTCTTACTCGACTACTAGGCACCATCTCCGGTCACCTTTCCTCTACTTTTATCTTTTCAACTATTTTTATCAATCCCACGTGCCACAAAAGCTTACCATTCCTGGAATAACAACCTTTTCACTTAAGTCAATCCCGGAGTTTCTCAGTCCGGCTGGTTTCTTACCTACATTTCCTGTTTCCGTCCAATCTCACTTCATCATTTTATCTCTACCATCGATTGTAATACTCAGGGTCCGTCTACTAACCCATTTTACGGTAACCTTACCCAATCCACAGGGTTCGCTCCAGTTTCCATTCTCTTCAATGATGTTCTCTGATAATTAGAAAGACAAGGTTTGCCTAAATTTGCCAAATTCCTTTCCAGAATCAGGGAAATTTTGGTCAATCCATCCACCTACCGGTAACATTAAGGAGACTAGTTTCGAAACCTGAAGAATAATTCTATGAACCTCCAAGCAGGTAGAACCATAAGCAGTCATAGTTAACGAAATAATCGTCATCAGATTGGAAGTTTAACCTCTAGAGAGGAACCAATTATATACATCCCTTAGAAGGGAATCAACAGTTTCAAACTGAAACCTGTCACAACGTCCTGTTACCTATACGTCCTAATATTCAATACTACCAAGTGTCGGTCTACCTAACCACTAGTCTCAGAAGGAACATTACCGTCGGAGTTGGTTGTTCCACAAAATTCGCACTACTAAGGCCATCCGAACCTGGTGAACCGTTCTGTCCGAATGCGTCCACAAGTACTTTGTCGTGCTGCGCAAGCACACATCCTAATCCTTTATGCAAAGCATCGTTGGAAGCACAAAGTCTCCTTTTTCCATTAAGCAATGCCAGCTCTTGGTCATTACCAATTTCACCTTTTAGCTCCAGGAAGATTTTCTCACATTTTTCTCTTTAACTGCTGATCGTATTACTTAATCCATTATAATTCCGTGTTGGAGTAAACTTAAGGTAACTACTATAATTCATTCAAAGAAAGAATTCAATATTCCTCTGAATTACATGCATCTAATATTTCTGGTTCATCATTTTACTGAGTTGAAATAACCCTATACTCAGTCTCTGGAAGTAGTCTCATTACGAGTTCATCTTGACTCACTGGTCTTATTTTCCGATAGGTTCTGAGATCATTGTCTTGCTTACTACTTCCTTATATAACTTTATCCAATCATGCTGTCACTTCCCAATGTCTTTACTTTCTAATTAATTCCTTCATAAAATGAACATTTCCCTTAATAAAACCACCTCATTAACCTTAATTTGGTTCAAATAATTATAACCTATGACATCTGCCTTCTCATGGCAAATTATTACTGACAATATTTATACTAGTTCATTTATCAAATGATATGGCACTTACTGCTACTTCTCAACTATTTCTAGGGACTCTGTTCCTCGTCTTATATCGATGTCTTTGATAATCATACATCCCTCTAGCTCTTTCTTCGTTAATATGAAAGTCTCTAAGGATTCTCGTCTATTCCCGTATAATATCTCAAGTAATTCTTCCAATCCGTCTTACTTGCTGTTACTACATCCAGTAGTCCGGCTACAAATCCAACATGAATCTTCAGTTCTCTTGCTAATAGCTTAGTTCTTTATGCTCACTTTTCTGAGCACTATACCTTCATCATCTCAGTCTTTCTGGCTGTGGCCTTCATTCCTCAAGGGTAAGCTCCTTATCCTAACAGGACTGTCCTTATCTGCTGGAACCTCTTCCGGGTCTCTAGTAGGGTACTCTATAGAATTTACCCGCTGATCTTCAGCATATAATAAAGCATCATCATGCTGTTGCTCGTATGCCTCAAGGTCTGTCGCCTTACTCATCGATATGATACCGAGCTAAGTTACTATCATGATACTTAAGAGTTCTCATAAGGGTTTTATATGTCATCACTACATTAAGTAGTCCGACTATGAACTTGGCAAGAGTTCTTATTATCTTAGTGAATTTATTGTTTTAACGTCACCTCATCTCTGGGGTTTATAACGTACGCTCTGATACCATTTCTTTAACACCCCCAGATCCGGGGTCCGGGATCCATTCGTTACGGTCTCCATTTTGGTCCACAGTACTTGAACTTACTTCAACATAAAATAAATTACATCTTTATGACCCAACACAACAATATAAAACACACCCGTTATAGTCCAGAGATAAAATCAGAGTAACAATCAAATTTTATTAATCACATTATGAGTTCTTACAACCCAAAAGAATTTCAATATGAATACATACTCTTTGCCATCCATTTACATAAGTCATACTAGCCCATATACTTGGTACTGAAAGGATGAATCTATCCTACCAATAGCTTTCTCTTCAGCTCTGGTAGTCTCATCGTCCATGCCAGCATCGAGTGCGCCTTGTGCGAGTCATCTGGTCTAGCTGTTGTTTTGATATAATAATAAAGCAAGGGTGAGCAATAGCCCACCAACAATAATGTATAACTGAACGATAATATATAACAGTTCAAAAGTATCTTTCAAACCATATGCTATGCATTTACGGAAATGATGCCAATATAACATAAACGATGAAGTTACAAGGTAACTCAAATTGCATATATAGGTGGAAATATCTGCTATGTCAAAGATAAGCAAGATATTATCATTTATCATAAAAGAGGAACTTGCAGGAAAAATATTGCAATTCCAATTATGAATACTTTTCCAATACTGCCAACTATGATAATGTTGCAAAACATAAATGAATTTGAATGATGAGCTAATGCTGGAGTATTCACCGCGCCCGCTGTTCCAATCCTTACGATGATCAATCGTAGATTGTACAGCTCAATTTAGATTTACTACCGGTAGAAGGAAGAACTGACGGATTTACTTGTCTACCGCCCTGTTAGATCTCCCCGACCAACGGTTGGGCCAATGGGATGGACCGGCGCTACTCGACCTCTTACACGACTCCAAGTTCGAAAAGAAGTTCACGACTTTGAACGTAAAGTTCGTCCCCCTTTCCCCAAGTATGATACTTGTTGATAAGACTCCACAGTAGTCGTATCTAGTTGGAAAGGAAAATTCAACATCATATCTCCCAAGCTACTGCTTGTTAGAGGATACCATCTTGTTCCAATAATCTTACCCCTCGAATGATGAGAAGGTTACTCAAAGATTCAATTGATAAACAACAATCAAGTTGCGAGTGAAAAGAATAGTTTTACAAGATTTGTGACCGGGAAGTCAACAAGATAAATAACATTTCTCAAGTAAGGTTCCCCTATAATATGGAAGTTTGAGCGAGCATTTAAATCCTTTTAAGATAGATTTAAATGAAAAAAATAAGGAGTTGGGAACCTTTCCTTGATAAAATAGTCGTAAAAAGACTCCGAAATATTTTACATAATATCTGGAGGTTAAAGATAATCTTCGAATAATATAAATCATTTTAAAAAGAATTTAAAAAAATTAAATAAATATTCCAAGAATATTTATTAACTCAATAATAATTACGGAATATTATTAAATCATAATATTACTCGTAAGTAATCCTCGAATGAATATATAGAATTATTTACTAAATAAATCCCTCCTTAAATGAATATTCAAAATAATATTCATTAAATAATTAAACTCCAATAATTATTTAAAATAATATTCAATAAATAAGTCAAACCTTAAATGAATATTTGAAAATAATATTCATTTAATAAATAATCTTCTAAATGAATATCCAAATAATATTCCTTTAGTAATCAAAACTTTAAAGGAATATTCGAAATAATATCCCTTAAGTAAATAGAACTTCCAATGAATATTTTAAAATAATATTCATCAAGTACATAAAACCTTAAATGAATATTCGATAGTAATATTCATTTAATAAATAAAATTCCAATGAATATCAAAATAATATTCATTAAATAATCAACTCTAAATGAATATTCGAAACTAACATTTATTTAATATCTCTCGACTGAGATAATACTCGAATAACATTCCTCGAAAGATTTCCAAGTAATTGATACTTTATGGAAATATAAATAACGTTTAATATTAACATTCCTTAAAATAAATAATAATCTGCCGTTGGAATCCCTCCGGGTTTCCACGACTATCTATATCTCAAAACACCGATCCCGGTCTATATTTAAGAATGAATATCATATGCCCTTCGCTAAGGGTCTTACCGAAACCATCCGGCTTATAACTGATAATTAGTATCTAGTCTATAAGCCAAAATCAATTCAGGGAACATGTATTATAATATAATTTGACAATAGGCATGCATGCTATGGCATATGTATCAGAAACAACAGATATAAATATTATCACAACAACAGTTCAAGGTATTGGAAACTTGCCTGTTAATCAGGTGTGGGTAGAGATAGCGTGTCCTGGGTCTGCTCGATGATCTATAAACAATCAGAACATTCGAGATTAACCACTTAACACCTTTTAAAAGTCTAAGTATAAACTTCACTTAAGTCGAAACACGTTTTCGAATTATCTCGTATACACCTTTTAGTGTAACTCTTTTTATCACCGATACGATCCGACATTTGTTCGTTATTAAGACATGTCATCATACCCACACTTGGTATATACTTAAGTCGTATAAGCTCTAAAGTTGATCGATTACGAACCGAGATTATACCTCGAGTTTTATCATTCGTTTTCAAAGTTATAACCAAAGTTATACTTTTAAGGGGTTCGTTCGCATTTAACATTGATTCAAACATTTTTATAAAATCGGAAAACGATCCGTTTGACATGTGGTTTTCTATTATACCTTTCTTATGACCTCTAGTATTTATTTACCAAGATTCGCCACTGAGTAACATGATTTACGAGGGTTCAATTGAAGTTACGAACTTTTACTTACGATTTCGAACCAATTTTAGTAATTTGACTATAACTCCTAAACCGTAAGTCGAAATGTTTCGATTATTGCGCCAACACGATCTATGGCTCGAGATGTACAAGGAAATGTCATGTTCATAACCAGTTAAGACAATTAACCCTACTGTGATGCATGAATT
Organism: Saposhnikovia divaricata; assembly: GCA_036435485.1. Taxonomy (NCBI): domain Eukaryota; kingdom Viridiplantae; phylum Streptophyta; class Magnoliopsida; order Apiales; family Apiaceae; genus Saposhnikovia; species Saposhnikovia divaricata. The sequence continues at coordinate 119,899,800 of CM071599.1, read as the reverse complement.
CTTTAAGGTTATCGAAAATCGGGCATTACGACGGCTATAACTCGAATGATCCAAATTCGTACATGCCTCAAGCACATCATCAAAGCAACTCATGGCTTAACAACATCATTTACTACTGTCAAGAGGCTCTAAGGCCAGTGGTAAGGTCTCATGACCACCACACAACATAAACATAACAAATCAAGTCTTAAACAACTATTAACACAACAATCAAGAACTCATCTTGCAACCCACTTAAGATCTCATCAAAACTTCATAAAACTCAAAGTAAGATCTGGGTTTAGGTGAGATATACCTTCTTTGGAGTATTTACTAGCCTTATAAAACCTTGTATAGCCCTTAGAACACCTTAAACAATCTTGGATCATCCAAAGAAACAATAAAACTAAAGTTAGTTCTTAAAAATTACTATTCATTAGTTCAAAGATCTGCAAAAACGAGGCCCTTACCATGCTTTCGTGGATGAGGCTCCTAAAGGAGAGTTGTAGAGCATCTAACCAGATTTCCAACAAGCTAAAGAACACCAAATTTCATTGAGAAACGAAGGAGATATGGCCGTTTGAAAATCAGTCCAGAAACTGTCAAGCATCAGGACAGTTTGCTTCTTCAACTTGAGGAGGTGATTTGACTAGGCTATACTACTTGGATTGCTATGACATTTGGAGCGAATATTGCTCATTGAGTTTAGAGGCTTTGGTTAAAATTTGGTGATTTTATCATGGATAGAAATGGAGATATGAATTTTCTTCCTTGAGGGTGTTCTGCTGGGCAGTTTGTGGAGAATGAGAGAGATATGGAGTTTCTTTGTTTCTCTTGCTTGGTGTTGTGTAATAAAATGAATTATTGATGAGAGTAAGATAATATCTTAGCCATAAAGCCACTTTATTAAAGGCATGAGGTCATGGATGAGGTTCTTGGAGTGGACAAGTGTTGATGAATTGTGGTGAGGAAGCTAAGTGCTTGGCTTGCTCTCTAAGTGTACTAGTTACTCTTGTAACTATTTAGTTACTTGGTCATATCCACTTGCACATGCATGCATCTTGATCCTCTGCTTGTTCTTTGTCCGGTTATTGCTCAATTTCATTGATCATTCGTAAGAATATCTCAAGGATTTCTTGTTAGGGTTTTACCGGAAACCTTCTAAATATTTATAATACTATTCTCCATCTTTCTCAATAATTCCCGAATTAAATTCCTTAATTCTTATTAATAAATCGTTAAGTCTTCCAGTATCCATGGAAATCTCGGAGAAAATAAAAGTGCTATTTTTCAGAATCCGACAGCTTTTACATACACTTATTTTCCCCCTGGATCACTAATACGAACTAAGAAATCCGTTCTGAATACTTCTACATAGTGTCGTCTAATAATATTCTCATTTCCACTAAAAACACTATTCACTCTTTATTCTCTTATTATTCTTTTAGGGTTATATAGATGTCCCGGTTCTCTTTCGATCGTTCCTTAACCCTTTTTCGGAACCACTGGACTGATAACAAATATCGATTTGGATGACATAAGAATAACCTTCCCCCTTGGAATTATCAAATCTTCACTTCTTAGGAGATAGATAATTCTTATCTAGATTGTCAACCAATAGCATTCTTCATGACACATAAGTATTTGAATCCATATTCATCCCATAATAAAAGTTTTAATTCCTACCAAAAATCGGGGTTCTTACAACCACCAAATTCTTAAACTTGCACAACCAATCCTTCGTCACGGTAATTGTAGTTTCAATTATTTAAGATATCGTCGCATCTATCTTCGCATCTCTTCATCGCTAGTACTTCTGAAATCATTAGAATTTCTGACAAAAGGAGTCAATAGAATGAATGGGCATCATGCATGAATATACATTGAGTTTGTTTGATAAAACTTTTATAGAGGAATTTAACCGAGAGATCAATATAATCTTTGAACTATTATCAGGTTGCATTTGTCACTTTGTCAACCACCACTGTACATAAAGATGGTCAGTCTTTAGTACTTTCATGACAAACATAATCAGTGGCATCCCACCGGACTTCTATCACAAAGATAAGATGTCCCTGAATCCCCTATCTGCATAGGTTGTTCATCTCAGCTGGAATAAAGATGATCAAGTATTCATGAAAAATGGAAGTGGTTCAAGAGTTCCAAAAAAATTTCATGTAAAGTTGGATCAAGTGTTCTCTGAAAAATATCGATATTTCTGCAAGAATGAGATTGAATTTGAATAAACCTGATATACAAAGCTCATCATCAATTGATGTATAGTGGACTCTTCAATGGATGCATCAACTATTGATCAGGCAAACATTCAAGAAATTCCTAATTATTCATAATCTCACTCTTGTCGACTAAGCACTAATATACTTAGCTGCCAAAACCGGTCTGACAATAATGAGTTAAATAAATAAGAAGATCTCAATTCATTCTCGATTTTGGACCGTCACCGTGCAACGAATGCCTCATCAACGATACCAACCGGGAATTAATTTACGACAATTCAAAAGAAGAATAGGGAATTTCTTTAGGCAATAGATTGAACGAACACTACACCATATATGGTCTATTGCAAGGCCAAACTACATTTGTGTTACATAAAGTGTTGCTATAGAGACAAAACTTATTAGTCTATTGCAATAATTTTGTAAAGTGTTGTATAAAATCAGAAAATGTTGCAAGCAAAATAATTATGTGATATTTATAGAACAATTGCAATACTTTTACAAAAGCGTTACAATAAACATTACGCTTTTAGTAAATTTGATTGAAAACTGTAGGCGGGAACTTCATTTTTTCATTGGGCGGCCAAATATTGGTACCAAAATATTTGGGTACCAACACTTTTCTTTCAGAAAATTAAAACACAAAAACATAAACTCTCTCTCGCCTGCTCTTCACTCTTGACCTCACGACTCTCTCTCTCTCTCTCTCTCTCTCTCTCCCCCCATCTTTCTTACGCGCTTATCTCTCCCACTCATCTCTCTCCCTCCTCTATCTGTCTGAAGTCCCTAAAATCGATTAAGCAAAACCATAAAACCCCAAAATTGTCAATGATTAGGGGTGCACAGCTACACCTTTACTTTCAACCCTTGCTAATAATCACTTCCCACTTCGTATTCATAACCTTCTCGTATACTCTCCAAGACATTCATATCATAACTAATATCGTAGAAAGGTTTTAAAATATACGCGAAAATCTCAAGATAACGTCTTCCAGACTGGTAGCTCCAGCTGCCCACTTGGCTTGTGCGGCTTCGGGTTTGCTATCTCGCTCCTAGCCAAATCCTTAAACGATTCAAACTCCTACTCGCATGATATGCCGAAAGACCGTATAACGTCGCAATCCTTGCCGAAGTATCCTAAGACGACCCTTATCCTAAATCGTTCTACCCGATGTCTATCTTATACCCTTAACCAAGATCGCATACAGGTTATGGTATGAAATAAACTATCAAATTTCATTATTACATTCAACCTTAGAGTAAAACTGTTATACAATTTTTATGACTAAATAAGATCACTGTCTAACTAGATATCCAACCTTGACAAATTCCCAAACCACTATCCGATGAAATCCATAACTCGAACGTTTCCTCTCGCTGCTGGAAGAGTAATATCAACTGACCACAAGGCCCACTAATCATCTCTATTAACTGGAGAAAATAAACATTAAAGCAAGAGTGAGCCAACAATTCTCAGCAAGTGCAAATAGTGATACAATATCAATAAAAGTTATAAGTTTCGAAAAACCAGAAGAATCATAAGACACTGCGAAAAGAAGCAGCTAAAGAAATTAATTATCGTATCGTTAAAATTAGCCAACATTGCTCCACTAGAATAAGGTACAACAGCAGTGAGAACCTATAAAAGTTCTGATAGTGAAATATAAACAATATAGCCGTAATAGGCTTCAAAGGAATCAGGTATTAGAACATCTCTATCTCAATGTATAGATTAGAATATCTTCTAGTATCGACAAGTTTGATATAATACAGGGTGATAAACGAATAATCAAGATCTTCAATAAATATCGACAAGTTTGATATTCAATGGGGTGGAGACTTTAAAAACTGTTTTGGAATTTACTCCTCTCTCAGTGATGTAAAATATCACAGAGAGCTGCTTAGGTTACAATGAAATGATATTGCGTTACACGATACCCTTCTAGGGTTAACCTAACGGTATTTATAAGATATACAGCTGCTATACAATCGATAATTGATTCTCCTATAAATCAGCTATACAAATATTATCAATTACGATTGCTACACGTCTTTCTAGTCAGCACGACTTCTTTGACAGCTATCCAATCTTCAAAGATATTGCTTCCATAATTATCTTCAATAATTCTGTTACTGACCAGCAAACGCTTCTCTTCAACAGAGTTTAGCTACTTCCTCTTGTCAGCGTTTAGCAGACTCTGTCGAGCTTCCAACTGTCAGAGTTTAACCAAACTCTGACTGCTTCCAGTTTCAAGTTAAAATCTATTTTTGCCTGTAAAACTTAAACACTAATATTAACCACATCAATTATATTTAAAAATCTCCCCCAACTTGTTCATTAGTAAAAATGCACAAGTTAACAGTAATTGATGATGTCAAAACAATTTTATACAAACATAGTGTTTATTCAAATAAGCAGAGTTTAATCTTGACTTAACAAAATTTACAGAAAATAATAATTACCTACAGACTTTTTCTACCTAACCTCCGCAACATCTGGTGTTGTTCTAAGGTAGTCTATAAGCAGTCTTCTTTCCGCATTCTCGAGCTCTCTCTGCATTATCTCCTTGATCTCTTTCAGCTTAGGATCATCTTCTCCAGTTTGGTAGATAGCAGCTCTCAGAGAATAAATTTTGTTTTTCCTCATTTCGTTTCCAAGCCTGATAAAATATGCTTTCTCAGATTCAGAATTGAAGTCTAGCACAGTTATACCCAAGTCAGTCTTCAGTCGAGCACTATTCCTCTTCATTTCAACAAGATTTCCATGATAGTCTCTGTACTTAGGAACATACTCTTCTGTAGTCTTTGAACCAGTAAGTACTTTGGCTTTCTTCATATGTTCTCTTATAGAATCAACAATAAGTGCTGTTCTTCGATTGTAACCCTGAATAAGTACAGAACATATTGAAGTTCTTCACACAGCTTCAGCTTGATGTCATCTTCATTCACCCTATACACTGTTCCATCCTCCATGAAGTACAATAAAAAGTATATATCCAAACTCTTCTGATGAACCAGCTGAACTGACTCCAGTTTGTCTAGATTTTCTTGAATCATACCAGCTCCAGGAAAAATAAGTGATGAAGGATTTCTAGGACTGTTGTTTATTCTGACATCTTTGTGAGAACCCAAACCAGATGTGTTCTTACTAGGAGGCTTTCCTAAGAAAGCTCTGTCATGCTGAAAAGTATCAACTCCTTTCTTCTGAGCTTGAACAGGAATTGTAGGCTTGGAGAAAAATCTTTGCATTTGAGCAGACAATGGATTATTTTGAACAGGTAGGGGTTCACTCACAACATGTGTAGCAACAGAGGTTGTATCTACCTTTTTCCCTTTGTCTTCTTGACCCATTATACCTTTAAGCTTCAGCTTGGCATCAAGTGATGATTTTCTTGTCAATTTTCCTTCTTCTTCTTGACTACCAGCAAGATTTTCTTTAATCACTATCCCTTTTAGAACAGGCCTTGGGGCTTTAGCACTTTTCTTGGCCTTTCCAGATTTCATAGCTTTCAAATGCTCTTCTTGCAAGAGTAATTCTTCAGCATGAACATCTTCTAAAGTAACTCCCTCAGCATTCTCTTCCAAGAAAATCTTAGCAGCAAGCTCTTCATCAGTTTGTGGATTGTCAGAGAATAACAAATCCTTTTGCCTTGAAGTACTCTATACATTTATATTCACTGCTGTACTTGATCTTGTAGACTTGCCAGCTTTCAGATTAACACCAGACTTTGATCTCAGCCTCCTCTCTGAATTAGTTCCTTCATCATCAAGATCATCTGTCTTTGATTGAGTTTGAGCCTGCTGCTTACACTTGGATCTAACAACTCTCTCCCCCTTTTTGACATCATCAGGGATCAAGATTGAAGTAATTAACTCAAGAGAGTTGGCAATGGATTCGATCTTTTCAGCTAACAAAGTCTGATTTTCTTCAACTTTGCCCAATCTTTGAATCAGAGTCTCCTGAGTCTTTGAGAAGGTTTGAAACAACTTGTTGTTGTCTCTCTGTAGACTCATCTCTCTTTTTACAACTTCATTTCTCAGATCTACAATTGACTTCTGATTTTCATCAAATCTGTGATTCAAAGCCTTAACCTGAATCACTGTGCCTTGCAAGCATGTCAGAATGTCTGGATTTGAAATCTTCTTAGAATTATCCTTGAGAAAATCAGCTGCTCTTCCAGTAGGAAAGATGCAATCTTCTTTGTACCACTCTGCAGTTTGTTTTGCCAGATAAGCATCTTCAATATCTCTTGCAGAAGGTCTAGCAAAGTCTGTCTTCTCCCCTGTTTTCAGTCCATCAGTCCGAACTTCAACATTTGGAGCAGATCCTGCTTCTGCACTCACTTCTTCAGAAAGATCTTTTTCAGAATCATCTGCATCTGCAACTGAGGTAGTTTCTTCATTAAGTTCAGGAACAGGTTCTTCTTGAGCAACTTGTTCTTATTGATTAGCAGAGTTTATCATGACAATCTCTGAAGAGAGAAATTTGGCAGGCTGATCTATTTCCTCACCATGGTCAGAGACTTGATGTGCATCATAAAATAACTCTGTGTGAGATGCAACCTCTGTTGCTTCTAGCACCACAGTAGGTTGATCAGCAACACCAGTATCAGCAGAGTTTGCAGCCATGGGTGTTGGAGTAGGATCTTCAACTTCAACAGAGAATGACATGAAATTTTCATCAAACTCTTCCATTGCAGGTAACTCAGTTCTAGCATCTTTTTCAATCTGAACCTCAGCAAGTACAGGTTCATCAATTCTTGGTTCAGGTTCTGCTACAGTAGGTTCTAAGATAACCTCTGTCTCAATAGCAGGAGTCTCCTTAGAGATATCCTCTCGAGCTTCAATATTCATTTCTTCATCAATATAACGCCTTAGAATTTTTAATAATAATTATTTATTTAATATTAAATGTGAATTATGTGGCGTATAAAATTGTTGAGGAGGAGAAGTATGCGTGGTACAATATTTGTGGGTTTAATGGATGATTTATATGTGATGTGTAAGCCCGGATATTTTTAATTATATTTTTGGGAATTTATTTCCTATTTAATTGTGTTATATTTATCTTTTGTGAATTTTATAAAATCCTCGGGATTTGCAGAAATCCTGAAATCTTTTTCATTATTAACTTTATTAGTTTATATGACTTTTAAAAATATTTGGTGAATTATTTTTGGGTTTCAAGGATTTTAAAATGATTTTACGAATTATTTTTCCAATTTAAGGATTTAATCTTGTAAAATCCATATTTAATTCGTTTTTAATCCTAAAAATATTTTAAAAATATGTGGGTGATCGTAATTTTACATTCTTCATTTTTAAAAATTTAAAATTTAATATTTCACCCATTTTTATATTTAATTGTGATTTTAAGGATTATTTCAATGACTTTTAAAAAAAAAATGAATGAAATAGAATGATTAAATTCTAGAAATCTGTTTTCCCCAATTTAAGCCTCAAATCCCTAATTCCCATCTCATTTTACACGAGCTCGGTTTCAGATAGTTCTCCTGGTAATTTCTCAATCTCTCTCGCTCAAATCTCTCCAGTCCTCTCCTTCCAATCTTTCTCCCTCAATCTATTATACTCTTTAATTCCCCTCTACTCTCATCTCCCCTGTATCGTTGTGCTGCCTCCCCTGTGTTATCGTGACAGCCGAATTGGCTGGAGATGTGTGTGTGTGGTGCGGTGTAACCATGTGTGTGTGCGTACTGTGAGTGTGTGTGTATAATCGAAATCGTGTGTGTGTGAAACTCGGTGTTGGGTGTGATGTGTATGCGTATATATATATATGTGGTGTGGCTGTGTGCCGAGTTTTGTGCTTCCTTCCCCTGTTTTGATACTGTCTATGTTGGGTTTGTGTGTATGGAGGCTGTGTTACTGCTGTAATTGTGTGCTTTGGTTGTTGCGGTTCAAGGGCTGGGTTAGCTTCGGTGTTGAAGCATTCCACCGGGAGCTCCACCGCGGCTGCCCTCCTATTGGGTGTGACACTTGTGATGTTGTGTTGTAGCAATTCCATGCTCTGTTCAATTCATTCCGTGCTTTTGTTGAGTTACAATCTGATGCTCTGTCCGAATTAATCCCGAGAATTGTTTGTGAATTATTCGTAAAATTGTTGTGTAGAGTTTCGTGATTGGAAACCCGAAAATGGGTACCTCCGAGACTTTGCCCCATCGACGATGATATTAATAATAAATTGAGTCGATGGTATTTGGCGATGATGATGATTTTCTGAGCCAAGAATTTAAATTTAATATTTATGTAATAAATTGTAATTTATTATTGATTTAGTATTAATTATTTAAACTGTATTGGATTGAGATTATAGTGAATTGGGAATGTTAGTTGAGATATGGATTTGATTAGTAATGATGTTTATGTTGGTTGTGTCGGCTGTATCCCGACTGGCAGTCACCCGTATAAAGGGGATGCCGTCAAAATTTTTTCTCAAAAAATCCTAACCTATTTCTTGAAAATGTGTATGTATAATTATACAACTTGCATAAATTATGAGTCGGGCTTCATATTTTTTAAAAACTGATTGATTATGTGATAATGTACCAATTATGATTAAATATTTTATCAGTGGCCTATATAATGTTAGTATATAATTAAATAAATGTAAATTAGGAGATTATTCGCGGGGGTAGATTAAGTTAAATTTTGATATTGATTAGCGAATATTGAGTAGAATTCTAAAATAGTGTTATATTGTGTGTAGATCCCAAGGATAAAGGGAAAGCTAAAGTCGAGGACGTAGGAACTCTCCGAATCTGTGATTTCCTGGTTAAGGCAAGTAAACCACTTCACTTATATTTCCAGTGAATTATGATTATCATAACTTGATTCTTATGTTCGTTTGATTTATCATTGATATAACTGTTCTGTTAATCTCCATTAATTTCAAATATTCAATTGTTATACCCCAAATCGATTATATTGTTTTCGTTGATCCTTTTAGTGGCTTGACTTAAATCAATACCCCTTTTTCTATATCGAACTTGTCGATATCTAATTCAGAAATTACCCGACCTTATTTTACTTTGTGAGATTTGAGATGTTGACCTGGATCGACAGTGTCCAGGGGGTTTGGCAGTTGAGGTGGTCGATTGTTCCGACACCTGATGTCTAGTTAGGATTGGACGGTTAGATTTTTTTTTAAAAAATGTGGACCATAAGGGTCGGACCAGATTCGTGGTCAGAAATTATTAAGGCCAATGTGTGCCGTGGATCCATTAAGGACATTGCTGTGTGCGTTTGTTCGGGGTTAGTGCGTGACTGATCAGCAGCCTAACCTTATGATTGTTTTTATTTATAAAATGTATAATAGTCCAATCCACTCCTATTTTATGATTTAGATAAAAGACATATTTATCAGTTGAGCTTTTATATTGTTGATTACTAGTTCTTAACAGACCTTCAGTTTCAGTTCATTTATGCTTGTAACTATATATATACTTGCTGAGCATTTCAGCTCACTTGCTTGCTAATTCTGTTTCTTCAGCTAAACACGAAGATGTCTAGGAGGAGTGGACCGTCAGGTCGGGGCGGCCATAGGGGCAGTCAGAGAGTTGATGTGGTGGGATGGGTAGACAGCTTATAACCTTATTTCTTATCCTTTCTGTATCGGTTAGACAGATTAATTAATTTATGGAGTTGTATATTATTTTATTCAGAACTTGGGTTGTAATAGTTAAGTAGTAGTTGTTTCATACTGTGACCTGTGAGCGGTCTTGGCTAGTCAGAGTTTATGTTTCATTATAATTTTGTTATTATTATGCCTGTGAGCAGGTTTGGTTATAGTTGGTTTGGTTTGGTTGATTTGGACAGGTTGTTAGTCCTATTTACGAGCACATCATGCCAAATTTTCTAAAATTTCTTCTGTATTAATGTCTAATTAATTATAAAAGCATATAATCTTAATATTGGTAAGTGAGGGTGTTACAATCAAACTCATCAATAATCAGTCTCCTCCTTTTAACTTGAGGCACTTCTGCTTTCTCTTCATCTGAAGTAGAATCATCTAAAGTAGATGGAGATGGAGATGGAGATGGAGGTCTGTTTGCTCTTGCCTTTCTAGCTCTTTTTGGCCTAACAGACTCCTTTTGAGCTTGAACAGATGCCCTTTTTGCTTTAGCTTGTCAATGCTGGGTACTTGCTGCTGTGTGTTTTCTGCTACGTACATGTTTTGGTTTGGGTTGGATAATAGATGGTTGTTGTTCAGGTTGAGGTGAAGATTGAGGTTGGGTTTGTGTTTCAGAGTTTAGAATTGGAGGTTCAGTGGTTGAAGTTGGTTGTATTAGTTCAGTGTTTATAGTTTGGTGAGGTTCAGTGTTTGTAGGTTCAGGATTTGGCTGTGGAGGTTCTTGAGGTTGTGGAGACTGTGGAGGTTCTTGAGGTTGGTGAAGAAAGTTTTGAATTGCAAGTGGCAATACCAAATCAGGTAATTGCTCCTTGTTAGCATCTTTGTTTGTAAGATCAGAGAATATCCTCTTATTAACCTTGAAGGCTAAAATAGTGTCATTCTCAGTAATTTCAACTCCAGAAACACAAGCAGTGAATAATAATTGACAGAATCTAGCAAAATACACAGTACTAGACTCTGACAACCTATCACCTAAATTCATTAAGACTAGTCTACCAAAATCGAAATTACTTCCATAGAGAAGAGAATACCCAATTTGGAGACTGTCAGTAGGAATAGCATCCCAGTTGGTGACTTTCTTTCCAAAAGCTCTTGTGATACAGTCAAAGAAGAAACTCCATTCCTTCCTGAGCCCTGGCCTTTTTACATTACCAAGCTTGTCCAAAGAGCCAGAAAACCTCAGCTGCTGCAACATCTCCTTCAAGTCATTCTCACTAGCAACAGTGTATGAAGTATGAGTGTCAAAACCCAAAGTATCTCGAACAGTTGCAGAAGTAATCACATACTCTGTCTCCTCATAAGTGAAAATTATTGATGGATTTCCATTCTCTCCACCATCATCATAGACAGAGTTATTCCAAAAGGTAACAATCTGCGTGGTAGAAAGCGTTTGTGGTTCGACAAGAGCTGTTCCAATCTCTGAGTCTCTCAAAAAGTTCTGGATCAAGTGAAACGCCTCTGGAACTTTCTCATTGTTCAATGGGGCTGCATAATTGTTGGGAACAAACAACAAACCTTGGGTAGTAAAAGCTATAGTGGCCATTAGAATCGATTTGAGAAGAGAATATGAGTGAAAAAGATATGCAGCAAAGGTGTTTGTGAAAATGTGTAAAAGAGTATAACAGAGAAATTGTGTGTAAAGTTATGTGTTCGTGGGTGTAAAAGTGAAAAAGTGAATAATGAACCGATTTTGATTAGATCTGTAATTGAAAATTAAAAACCCAATCGTTTTAGACATTAAACACGTAACCAATTTCTTGTTAAGTGTGTGAGTGGGACACGTGTCACGTAAATAGTGGAACAGCAGTTTACACGCGCAGTAATAATGGCTATTATTACTGCTATTCTCTCTCCTATTACCAATACGCTTTAACTGTCTGACACCAATAAACAGTTGACACATATCGCATGCAAATTTCAAAAACTCTTTGTACTCCAAGTATATACTTTGTTTGAAATAAAATATTACCTTAGAGTACTCAACAGAATCCAACAGTGTTTACTAATTCTCCAACTTTATTATTGTAATCCTTTCAAACACTGCACAGTTGTGAATATGAGTGTGTGTATAGCAGAGTTTACTAAATCAATATTTAGAGTATCTAATATTTCATAAAATCCATAAATTAAATCAGTAAACACTGGATGCACAAACTCTCATTGTAAACACTGAATGTATGATGAATGCTAAACTCTGTAGTGAATGATTTATATACAGTAATATTTAATTAATTTATAACTTTTTTTTTGGTTTCTCCAGTAATCAAAGGTTGGAACTAGTCACCAAAAATTAGAGAATTTTAGCCCTTACTATATACCAGTAAGTTCTTGGGTCGTCCTAGTTACAAACATGATCTCAAAGGAGTTCTAACAGTCTATATACATAAGCTTTGGGGGTATTCTAATAACAGAATCTAATTTAACAGTGTATAACTAACAGAGTTTAGAGCTCATCAACATCAGAAATTATTCATGTGAGGCAATGCACACAGTATTTACAGACTCAGAGTTTAGGATAAATAAACTAAGAGATGCTATAAATATGAAACAATATCATGCTGTGTTAATTTTCTGCACAGTCTAAGATTAGATCATGAGTAACTTAGAAGGATTCATGATTAATTACTGAGAATCATGCTTCATACAGATTTCTTCATTGGTGTTAACATTCAGACAAAAACATTATCAGAGTTTCTTAGAGTTTATCCAACATGTCAACAGTGTATGACTTACAGAGCATGCTAACAGAGTTTAACAGTTAACGAACAGAGTTTGCATAGCAGAGTTTAACAACAGAGTTCACATAGCAGTTAACATACCATAGAAATATGAGCAACACATTACATAAGTAAAATTTTGGGTCTAACCAATATCTCTAGTCAAAACCAGAGACCATTCCTATTTCATTTACCAGCCTTGTAAATACAGCTTCACTCAATGGATTTGTGTAGATATCTGCAAGCTGTTGTTCTGTAGACACAAAATGAAGCTCAATATTCCCTTCCTCTACATGTTCTCTGATAAAGTGGTACCTTTTGCTGATGTGCATGATAAAGTGATACCATGTTGTACTGGATTACCTGTCATAGCAACAGCACTTTGATTATCACCGTAAATAGGTATTTTACTGTACCTCAATCCATAATCCAGCAATTGATTCTTCATCCACAGAATCTGTGCACAACAGCTACCAGCAGCAATATACTCTGCTTCAGCTGTAGATGTAGAAATTGATTTCTGTTTCTTGCTGTACCAAGAAACTAGTCTATCACCCAGAAATTGACAACTTCCACTGGTACTTTTTCTGTCTATCTTACAGCCTGCAAAGTCTGCATCAGAGTAACCAAGTAGATTGAAGTCTGATTCTCTTGCATACCACAAACCTAAAGTTATGGTGCCTTTAAGATATTTGAAAATTCTCTTCACAGCTGTTAGATGTGGTTCTCTTGGATCTGCCTGAAATCTTGCACAAAGACATGTTGCATACATGATGTCAGGTCTGCTTCCTGTTAGATAAAGAAGAGACCCAATCATCCCTCTATAGCTTGTCATATCCACTGGTGAACCTGTGTCTTTGTCCAACTTTGTTGCTGTTGCCATGGGAGTTGTTGCAGATGAACAGTCAAGCATGCCAAATTTCTTGAGAAGATTTCTGGTATATTTTGCTTGATTGATAAAGATTCCATCATCTGTTTGCTTCACCTGTAGGCCTAGAAAATAACTAAGCTCTCCCATCATGCTCATTTGATATCTGGACTGCATGAGCTTGACAAACTTCTTACAGAGTTTATCATTAGTAGACCCAAAGATTATGTCATCTACATATATTTGAACTAATAACAGATCACTACCAAGTTTGAAGTAGAACAAGGTTTTATCAATTGTACCTCTGTTGAACCCACTTTCCAAAGAAATTTAGCCAAAGTCTCATACCATGCTCTTGGTGCCTGCTTAAGTCCATAGAGTGCCTTGTCAAGCCTGTAGACATAATCTGGATACTTGGGATCTACAAATCCTGGTGGTTGCTCAACAAACACTTCTTCTTCAAGTTTTCAATTCAAAAAAGCACTTTTCACATCTATCTGAAAAACCTTGAATTTCTTGTGAGAAGCATATGCTAGAAAGATTATTATTGCCTCCAACCTTGCAACTGGAGCAAAAGTTTCATCATAGTATATGCCTTCTTGCTGTGAATAGCCTTTGGCCACAAGTCTGGCCTTGTTTCTTGTAACAACCCCATCACTGTCAGTTTTGTTTCTGAAAACCCATTTAGTACCAACAACAGATCTATTCTTTGGTCTTGGTACAAGGGTCCAGACCTTATTTCTTTCAAATTCATTCAACTCCTCCTGCATTGCTGTTATCCAGTCAGCATCTTGAAGAGCTTCTTCCACTTTCTTTGGTTCAGATTTGGACAGAAATGCATGAAACAGACATTCATTTGTTGTAGCACTTCTTTTCCTGACTTTTGCATCTGGATCTCCAATTATTAGATCAGGTGTATGAGATTTTGTCCATTTCCTAGATGAAGGTAAATGACTTCTGTTAACAGTTCATCCTCCCCCTTGATCAATATTCTCCTGATCGTCTTGTTGCTTTTCTTCATTCTCTGAGGCTCCCCCTGAATTTTATCGCTCAGAGTTTAAGTTGTCAGATTTTGAACTATCAGAGTTTGAGTCATCAGAGATTGATCCAGATTTTTCAAGTGACTCACTTTCAGAATGTGAGTCATCAGAGATTTGTTCTGCATGCTCCCCCTCAACTGGTTCTCTCCTTTGTTCTGTCTGTACGGTTTCTTCTGTGTGTTCCAGTAGAGGTTCAGAGTTTGCATCAACAGAGTTTGTTGGACTGGTTTCATCAGAGTTTATTTCATCAGAGATTAGATCTTCATTTTCGAAGTGCAACTGATCATGTTCATCAACATCTTCAAGTCCAGTAATTTTCTTGTCATCAAATGACACATGAATAGATTCCATAATCACCTTTGTTCTCAAATTATAAACTCTGAATGCCTTGGTTGACACTGGATAGCCAACAAAAATTCCTTCATCTGCTTTCAACTCAAATTTGGTCAACTGTTCAGGATGAGTTTTCAACACAAAGCATTTGCACCCAAAAATATGAAAATATTTCAGGTTTGGCTTCTTTTCCCTCACCATCTCATATGGTGTTTTTCCATGCTTGTTGATTAGCGTGGCATTTTGAGTAAAACAGGCTGTTTGTACTGCTTCTGCCCAGAAATAGGTTGGCAATTTTGCTTCATCAAGCATAGTTCTGGCAACTTCTATCAAAGTTCTGTTCTTCCTCTCAACTACACCATTCTGCTGTGGAGTGCCAGGTGCAAAAAACTCTTGTTTGACTCCTCTGTTTTTGCAAAATTCTTCCATTGTTGCATTCCTGAATTCAGTTCCATTATCACTTCTGATTATCTTCACTTGATTCTTTGATCCTTTGTCCAGCAACATTATATGCTCCATCAGAGTTAATGCTGTTTCATCCTTTTTTGCTAGAAAATACACCCATGTGTATCTGGTATATTCATCAACAATGATGAGAGCATATTTCTTCCTTCCAAGAGACATAACGTTTACTGGTCCAAAAAGATCAACATGAAGAAGATGATAAGGATCAACAGTTGAAGATTCAGACTTTCTCTTGAAAGAAGTCTTCCTCTGTTTGGCCTTTTGACATGAATCACACAGACCATCAACATTTAACAAAGACTTTGGAAGTCCTCTAACAAGATCCTTTCTTATCAGCTCATTGATGTTGTTCAGATTCAAATGAGAGAGTTTCTTATGCCACTTCCAACTCTCTTCACTGGATATTCTTGTTGACAAGCACATAGTTTTTCCATCAGAGTTTGTCAACAAGCTTGTTTCATAGATATTGTTATTCCTTTTTCCAACTAAAACAACTTTCCCTGTGGTTTTGCTGATAACCTCACAGTATTCAGGTTGAAAATCTACATGAAAACCTCTGTCACAGATTTGACTCACAGATAGCAGATCATGCTTGAGTCCTGGAACCAGAGCTATATTTTTGATGATGACATTTCCAAGATTGATATTGCCATATCCCAGAGTACGTCCTATGTTGCCATCTGTTAGGTCCGATAAGATTGTAGAAGGGGGGGTTGAATACAATCTATACCATTTTCTCAAAATTTATTCGTTAAACAATTTTCACTTAAACGAATATTTTGTGCGGAATAATATAACAAAAATTTCAAGTTGAATATAACAATATATTAACTTGATGGGTGTTACAAAATCAGTCCAAATGATTATCAAGTAATTAATAACTAATTAGAAAATTCAACATGAACTTTGCTAATTTAGTTAATAAAAATCAAGATATCAATTTGTGAACTAGGAAACTTAATTCGCTAGTAGTACAAGAATCACAAGTAAACAAGTTCCAATGGATAAGATATTACAACTGAGATGAACTTGAATTTACAGAATTAAATTTGTAGGTGTTCTTGAGCTTGAGAGAGAGAGAAAACGGCTGCTGTGTGTATTTTCTGTGTTCTGCTCGACTGACTGTTTTTCTTCTGCATTCAGCTTCTTTATATAACACAGCCATAGTCATATTACTTAGTTTAAACTGATATAACAATCATTTTACATTAATATGACAATCAGTATGACTATCAATTGAATGTAATATGACTGTCCAGTTTAAATATAACTTTCGGTATAACTATCCAGCTCAATATGACATTCGGTATAACTCTTCATTTCAATATAACATTCGGTATTACTACCATTTGAATGAAATATGACTATCCAATTGAACTGCATATGACTATCTCCTCTTTGAACTGAATATGACTATCTCTTCTTTAATCTGTATATGACTATCGGTATAACTATCAGTTTGATAGTTATATCATCATATTTTTTAGTTTATAATTAATTAAATGATTTATAAAAATCATTTTAACTAATTATTTCTTTTTCATATTAATTCTTATTTAATTAATCTAATAATCACTTTAACAAATATATTAATTCTGATAGAATTAATTTATTTATTAACTTAATTACTTGATTTAATCAATTAAAATAGAATTAATATAAATTCTTTAATAGTCAATACTCCGCTGCAAACCACGTAATTATGATAAGGAACATACACTGGAATGATGTTGACGCTCGATGTACTGTCTGGTTCATGAACGACTAACTCCAATCTCTGTTCTTCATCGTGACTTTAACACTGTGGTCTTTTTATACTCTTCACTCTCATCAATCATTCGGTACTGAAATTGTTTCTTATCACTAATAGAAATCTCTGTCTCTTAAATGAATCCACTTGTTTCAATGCTACCTTGAGGCCTGATCAGTTATCTGAATCTTCTTCCAGTGTAAAACATCAAAACTATAGATTGACTTGTTGATTTTTCTTCTGACGGTTATCATCTTTTGAGATTCCTGTGACAGTTGATATTATTTACTTATTACAATCTAGTTTAATTGGATTAGGATCCTCGAACTACAAATAGGCTGAGTCATATGCGTTTCAATCTCCCCCTATTTGTTTGTTATACAATAACAAGCAAATACCTAGAGGATTCTTCAACTAATCCCAATTAAACAAGTAAAAGAAAACACTTTAAATGCTAAGTAAATAATGTAAAAGTTCTGGTTCATATTAACATTATCCAGATTCAAACAGAAAAGATAAATACAAGATAGATGATCCTCTAGACTGATCATATAAGACAATTATCCTATCTTGTTCTATCAAAGCTCTAATGATATAACTTGTAGAGCTAATCTTCATTTACCACCTTCTTCCTCGTTGATTTATCCTTCTTCTTGTTCATCCATATCAGGTAGATTCTTGATCAATTCGGAGTCAACAAGTAATTCCCTTCTGGATGACACATCTGTAGGATAAACCAGTGGTATTCCAAGTTTCTTTCTCAACTCACCTTGATACTGCTTGTACTTCTTCATGTTGGTCTGGGCATAGGATCGAATATGATCTGCAGCTTCAATTTTTTCTTGTGATGCAAAACCATGATTTCGAAGAGCATATTCAACATATACCAAATGTCTGGAAAGGTGTGTATATAACTCTTCTGTCTTAAGATTAACAGTATGAATAACTTCTCCCTTAAGAATTTTAACTTGTGGAGGGTTATTTATAACTTCAGGACCAGCTCTTTCAGCAAACTCTTGAAATTTTTCATGAAGCAGTATGCCTAGCTCAGAAGATGTTCTTACTTTTGGTCTCAACACCCAAAGCTCTGACAGAGATCTATCATAGAAGAACTGAAGCGATAATTTGTGAGATCCGAGCTTATGAAATTCAACAAAGATTACTAGCTCACCATTCTTAGGATCAGATGCAGTGGTTATTCTCACAATTTCTGTCTTCAAAGCTTTCAAGTACATGTCATGTACAGGGTTCTTCTTTTTAAAGCTTTCAAAAATAGCAATCATCCGACGATCATCATAGTCAGAAGTTTGTGGTGAGTCTATTACCTTTTGAGCACGTTCCCACTTATCACCATTTTTGTACTTGATGTACATCTTCCTAGCTTCCAGCTTTTGAGCATGTTGCTTTTGAAGTGCTTCCTGTTCAGCCTTTTGAAGTCTTTCATTATGAGCTAACTGTTCGAGTGTCTTCTTGAGTCTTTCTTCTCTCATAGACAGATTAGCTTCATTCTATTCAAGTTCTTTATTTCCTTCAAAATTCATTCGTTGTGTTTCAACAGAATCAGGAATTATTGGCTCTTCATCATCCCAAAAACTGAGATCTGGTTCATCGAATTCTTCACCAACATCAGGAAACTGTAAGTCAGCAAACAGATCAATATCAGGTTCACCTGTATAGTAAAAACCTTCTACAGCATCATCATCTTCCTGTTCTGCTGCTTGATGAGTTGTCTTCTTCTTTTTCCCTTCACTCCTATCTTCATCTTTCTCTTTACTTACACTTCCTCCCTCTCTAGATTTCTCCCCCTTAGTTGAGGAATCCTCTACAGTTTTGTGGCTAGTACCAGCTCCAGGGTCACTTCCATCACTACCTCCAAAGAATTTCTTCTCTTCTGCTGTAAGTGAGTGAGTTCTGCTAATGATATTATATAAATGTCTCAACCCCTTTGCTTGATGATCATTTTGCCTTTCAATCTGACTGAGACGATGTGCAGTGGATAAGTGATTCTCATTTATGTTATTCTGAAGATCCTCAATCTGATTAGACATAGAAGATATAATAAGATCTTGAGCCACTGTAACATCTCCAGAGTCTTCGATTGCTTGTTGTTGAGAGAGTTTAAATGCATTGATTTTGTTGTTGAAGATAGTTCTCATGTTATCCATATCAAACCTCAAGTTTTTATTGTCTTCTTCAGCTTGAGCAAGACTTTCTTTCATTTGATCGAGTTGTGCTATGAGAGATAAAGTGTATGTGTCATTGTGTGCTCTCACCTCAATCGCTCTCTGAGTATCACTCACCTCACGTGCTAGTGTTTCACTCAGATTTGAGGTAATTCTCACATCACTCCTCTCATAATCCTGAGCTGCATCCATTGTACCTGCACTAGAAATCACCCTAGCCTCCTCTTGGAAGGTCAGTGGTGGTGCAATGGGAGTTCACAAATCCCGATCAACCTGTGAAGGTTCTTCTGCCGTAACAATGGCAGGCACTGTAACTTGCTCCTCTTGCATAACAATGTTTTCAGCTTCATGTAAGAAAATATCTTCCCCCATTGTGAGTAACAGGGGTGAACTTGAAGGAATAAAAGGATTTATGATTGCCTTTGACAAGGTTTTACCTTTCTTTTGTAATGGCAAATCTGTTTCACTCAAGATATCACTACTAGGGATAGCTCTTTTGAATGACAATTTCTTTCTACGATAGTGTTTAGAGAATTTAGGATCAGTGTTTGGTGCATTGACCTGGGATAAAGGTTGTGGATCTACAATCCCTTGGTCACTTCTCACAATTATTTGACTATCAGAAAGATATTGAGACTGCAAAGTAGTTGAGTCAAATACCTGATCATTGACATGTACATCATCTTCATTCTGAGTGGGTTGATCCACTGGAAGTTGATGTTCAAGAGCATTCAAGGGTTCAGAATCAGGTTGAGGTTCTGGAACTTGTTCTGCTTCAGGTTGTGGAGCTTGTTGAATTAAAGGTATCTCAGCAGCTGGCTGTGGCATGACATTTGGCAAATTTATGTATGTAGACATATATGGTGTTATGACCACCGGAACATGAAACAAGACCTTAGAAGTATCCAACCTAGTGTAGAACTTCTTGTTTGGTTTACCAGACCATTGAATTCGATCATTTGGAAACGGAGCAGGTTGATCCTTAGGCATAAGATGATTAAAAATTAGTGTAAAAAACCGAGGATAATGACACTTGACCAGTTTACCTTTTCCAAAATTCTTTCTAGCCTTCTTCAATCGATTTAGCAAAATAGGCCATATCAAGCTGCCAAAGTTGATTCTTCTATTGTGAGCAATTGAGAAACCAATTGACTGTAACATACCTGTGATGACAGTATTGTTACTCTTTGTAGAATTAGCAAACACCTTTGCTATGATCTCGAAGAAGATATTCCATTCTTGAACGAGATTGCTTTTGAGTGGACGTTTAAGATTCAGTTGACCATGATAGTTGAGATTTGTAAAGAATTGAGTCAACTCATCATTTGAAGGCACTTCAGCAAATTGTTCAGTAGGAAGCCTCAGAGTAGCATTGAAGACAGATTCATCCACTGTATATGTCTTGTCATTAAAGTTGAATGAAAACGACCTTTCATCTGAGACAGCTGTAGTACACATTAGTTTAAGTGGACCAAATTTCATGGGAACATTTGCAGTTATAGAATGGCTATAGATATTTTGTTCGTTTAGGAATTTTATCCGGGACTTGAACCGATCCACTGGGCAATCCTCGGGATTAAAATATCCAATATAATTGTGATTAACAAGCTCAAAATTATTATAAGCACCAGCCATTCCAAATCAGGGATTAAAATTAAGAAATCTGCAAAATTCAACAATTAACCCAATTAAATCACAAAATTCGAATTAATAAATAAATAAAAATTCGAAAAAAATCAAAATCTTCATAAAAAATTCTGAAATTTTGAGGCAAAGATCTTGATTGCAGTACAAACACACACATATTTTTAGATTTTACAAAAATCACAGTCTTTGTTCTTGAGTTGCAAATCGAAATTTCGAAAGTTTCAAACTCAAATCCTTAAAAACTCGACCAAATCTTACATTTTAACCTTTGTTTTGATGATAATTGACTGGGTAATCAATTAATGTCCTTAAATGTGTGATTCGAGTGTGATTTGAGACAGTAATTCGGCAGCAATTCGACTGATATTCGTGTATATCGTGTAAGTATCGATAGAGTTCTTTGGGTGACTTAACACGCCAATATAACAATAAGCTAAATATAACTATCTGATATAACTCCCGACTTATATACAAAACAAGTCTAATATGACTATCGGTTGATAGTCATACCGATAGTTATATTACGTATAAACGTAATATGACTATCCTGTACTCAGTTATATAACAGCTTAAGGTATTAAAAAGACACTAATATGACTATCGAAAAACAAAGAATATGACAATGTAAAATAGATTTTTCGACAGTCATATTTGGAACAAAAACAATAATATAACTATTCTAAAATTCAAACATTAACAGAATATAACCATAATATATACAATTCTAAAAGTAAAAACAATTTAATTTCTATCAACAAATCAAGCCAAAAATTAGTAAAATAATTTACACTAAAATTAGCAAACCTAATAAAAATTAAACAAACGATCATAGGTAGTCCTTTTTACGAGATCAAACATTAATAACAAAAGGACAAACACTACAAATCAAAATAAATAAAATACTAAATATATACATAATTATTTTTGATGAATTAATAAATCTATAAATTTTCTAATAAAATAATTTCCATATAGAAAATTATTTAAAAAGAAACTATGATTTATTTAAACAACAAAAATAATTAAACTGAATTTAAAACAATAACATTTTCAAGAAAAATAGATTTCTCATAAATTACAGCTTGTAAAATTCGAGAAAAATATTTTTAAAGAAAATGAATTAATCTAAAAACACAAGAAGTAATTAAAAATATATAGAGAAGATAATAACAATGATTTAAAATGAAACAAGCAAGAGTATAAGTTGATAAAATAATTATACGAGTGATTTTAATAACAAATATTTAACACATCAATCACTTGTAAATTATTAAAGATCAAACCTCAGATATTAACCAGTTTAATTACTAGGACTATTTAACATACCCAATTCACCAACAATTCTGGTAAATGTGGATTCGTCAAGAGACTTAGTAAAAATATCTGCTGTTTGTTCTTCCGTAGGTACAAAAAATAACTCCACGGTACCATTCATGACATGCTCTCGAATAAAATGATACCTGATGTCAATATGCTTTGTCCTTGTGTGCTGCACAGGATTGTTAGAGATTGCTATGGCACTTGTATTATCACATAAAATTGGAATTTTATCAAGCACAAAGCCATAGTCTCTCAGCTGATTCATGATCCACAAAATCTGTGCGTAACAGCTTCCAGCAGCTATATATTCAGCTTCAGCTGTTGAGATGGAAACTGTTTGTTGTTTCTTGCTGTACCAGGAAACCAGTCTACCACCTAGGAATTGACAACTCCCAGATGTGCTTTTTCTATCCACAACACTTCCTGCATAGTCTGAATCTGTATATCCAACAAGATTAAAACCAGAATCTTTAGGGTACGAGATGCCTAAGTTAGGCGTACCCTTAAGATATCTCAGAATTCGTTTAACAGCAATGAGATGAACATCTCTAGGATCCGATTGGAACCTTGCACACAAACACGTAGCATGCATAATATCAGGTCTACTCGTAGTAAGGTAAAGTAATGAGCCTATCATACCTCTGTAGCTTGTGATATCTACCTTGGCAGAATTTTCACATGCTCCAAATTTGACAGCAGTAGATGATGGTGTTCTTGCTGAAGATGAGTCCTCCATTTGATACTTTTTGAGAAGCTCTTTGACATACTTGGATTGAGAGATAAATATTCCATCTGTCCTTTGATTTATTTGCAATCCAAGAAAGAACTTCAGCTCACCCATCATGCTCATTTCAAATTTACCCTGCATTAACTTGGCAAATTTCTTGCACAAAAGATCATTAGTAGACCCGAATATTATATCGTCCACATAGACTTGGACTATAATTGTATCATTCTTATGTTTCTTTGTGAAGAGAGTTTTGTCTATGACACCTCTAACAAAATCATTTTCAAGTAAAAATTCAGAGAGAGTGTCATACCATTTCCTTGGTGCTTGCTTAAGACCATAGACAGCCTTGAAAAGGAAGTAGACATAGTCAATTAAATCTGGATCTTCAAAACCAGGAGGCTGTTCTACATAAACCTCTTCATCTAGCTTGCCATTCAAGAAAGCACTCTTGACATCCATTTGATAAACTTTAAAGTTTGAAAATGCTGCGAATGCCAAGAATATTCTTATGGCCTCAAGTCTAGCCACTGGAGCATAGGTCTCATCATAGTCAATGCCTTCAGATTGGGAGTAACCCTTTGCTACCAGTCTTGCTTTATTTCTCGTCACTGTGCCATCTTCATCAAGTTTGTTTCTGAATACCCACCTTGTGCCAACTACTGGCCTGTCTGTAGGTCTGGGTACCAGCTTCCAAACTTCTTGTTGTTTAAATTGATTTAGTTCATCTTGCATAGCAATCACCCAATCAGGATCAGAAAGAGCTTCTTCAGTTTTCTTAGGTTCCATTTCAGATAGAAACCCTGAATAATTGCATTGATTCTGAAAAGCTCTTCTAGTCTTTACACCAACAACTGGATCACCAATGATTAACTCAAAAGGATGAGCTCTATTCCAAACAGTCTGTCTGGGAAGATTAGATCTTGATGATTCGCCTTGATCTTCATTGAGATGTTGTGTGTGACCAGTTGACCCTTCATTTTCTCCCCTGAGTTGTTGCCAGGTTGACTAGATGATGATTGATTAGGAGAGTCAGGGGAATTTTGACTACTATCATTGATTTCATCACCATTACCCTGATCATCATTGTTGTCATTAGCATCAGCAAAAATCTCAGGTGCATTGTCATCATCTGAATCTGTATCTGTCATGTCATCGAAAGATAGCTTCTCAGATGGATTCTCAGTTTGGATACTAGGGAATTTAGTGTCATCGAATGTTTCATTGACACTTTCCATCATCTTCTGTTCATCAATCACATACACCCTGTATGCTCTCATTGAATAACCAATAAAAATTGCTTCAAATGCTTTGGTATCGAATTTACCACCTTGATCATCACCTTCTTTAAGCACAAAGCACTTTGCCCCAAATACATGTAAGTATTTGAGTGATGGTTTCTTATCAGCCATAATTTCATAGGGTGTCTTCATTTGATCTTTATTGATTACAGTTCGATTCTGGGTATAGCACGCAGTATTGATAGCTTCAGCCCAAAAGTACAATGGAAGCCTTGATTCACTTAGCATAGTACGTGCAGCTTCAATCAAGGTTCTATTCTTTCTTTCCACTACCCCATTTTGATGAGGAGTTCTTGGAGCTGAGTATTGTCTGGTTATACCCTTCTCAGTGCAAAAGTCATTTAGAACTGCATTCTTGAATTCAGTTCCATTGTCTGATCTTATAGCTCTCACTGGATACGTAGAATCTCGCTCAATTAATTTAATGTGATCAATCACCAGTTGTGGAGTCTCATCTTTAGAATTCAAAAACAGAACCCATGTGTATTTTGAAAAATCATCAACAATCACTAGAGCATATCTCTTCCTTGACATAGACATCACATTAACTGGACCAAACAAATCCATATGAAGTAATTGTAATGGTTCAGTTATTGAAGATGTATCAGTGCTCCTGTGACTTGCCCTTTTTAGCTTGCCTTTTTGACATGCATCACATAGTCCTTCTTGAGTGAATTCCATTGAAGGCAAACCTCTCACCAATTCTCTTTTAACCAGAGAATTCATTGTCTTAAAATTAAGATGAGAAAGTTTCTTGTGCCATAGCCAACTCTCATCATTAGATGCTTTAGTGTAGAAGCAAGTGACTTCTTCAGTGCTTCCTGAGTTCATATTGGCTACGTACAGATTGCCTTTTCTAACTCCTGTCAGTTGTGGCTTTTCATGTCTCTTGTGTGAAATTAGACAATTCTTCTTGTTGAAATGAACTTCATAACCTTTATCACAGAATTGACTGACACTGAGCAAATTGTGCTCAAGTCCTTTCACAAAAGAAACTTCATCAATGATAACATTTCCAGCTTCAAGTCTGCCATATCCATCAGTTCTACCTTTGCTGTTATCTCCAAAGGTAACTACTGGGCCGGCCTTCTCCACCACATTTGTCAGTAGGGTTCTATCTCCAGTCATATGCCTTGAACATCCACTGTCCAAGATCCAGGTTACTCGATCAACCTGTTCAATACCCTGCAATGACAAATGAATTAAACCTTCTTCGGGACCCAAATTTGATTGGGTCCTGTGTATTTAAAGTATTGACCTTTATCAGGCAAAACAACATTTTTAATTTTAACCTCTTTAGTCAATAAACATTTAACCTTATAAACAGATTTGAAAATCTTTTGTTTAATCTTGGGTATCCATGTTTCTCTCGCAGCAGTAACACTTGTGTCATTGACTGGACATTTGACCTGGTAGACATTCTTGGTAATCTTTTGTTTAGTCTTAGGTGCAAATGTCTCTCTCCTAACTTGAGGAGGAAAAGCAGTCTTTGATCGAACATTATTGTTCCTGTTCATGTGCTGTCGAGGAGCATTCTGTTTAACACATGCATAATTACCATTAAAATAAGCACGCATACTGTTAAAAGCACAAGACATACAATTGATAATACCACATGCTTTATGATTAGAATCAATAGTAGATATGGTATTTTTCTGTTTCAACTTATTACTACCTAATCCAGTCTTAGAAGAACTAGCTGATTCAACAACTTTGACTGGTACTTTAGGTACATCTTTCTTGGATGAAACATTCGTTGTGTTAACGTCCTCAACTGATTTAGCCTTAACAAAGACTGTGACATTTTTCTTGGATGAAACATTCTTTGTATTAGTGTTCTTAACAGTTTTATCCTTAACACATTTATCCTTAACAAGGACTGTGCCATTTGCACTATCCTCATTTCTCATTTCTTCTTGTATAACCATAGAAAGAATATCTGGTGGGCCAGCATCAGATTTTGTAAACATTGGTTTTTCAACATTCTTGAGAATATGTGGTATACCTCTTTCTTTAGCTGAGATAGGATTAGGAGAATGATTACTCAAAGAACCAACAGCTTGACTGTAATCAAATCCTATTCCTACAGTTCGTTCTACTGCTTGTTTGTTGAAGAACTCTTTAGAAACTTTAACAGTATTATAACAAGCTCTAATCTGTGTTTCAAGTTCTCTAATCCTGGTTTCTTGTTCAGCAATCCTGTCAACTTGTTTTACCATGTATTCCCCTAGACCCTTTTCTTTGTAGTTAAGTCGAGCTATTTCTTCTAAATTCTTATCTTGATTAATCTGCACATTTTTTAAATCTAACATTTCATTTTCAAGGTTAGTGTTAACAAGACTTATTCTCTCGTACCCTTTTTGTGCATTATTCAAGCAATTACGTAAACTATCAATTAACTCAGCATCAGTAAGAATTACCGGTGTGGTGTAATAAGTTGATGATTCAGCATTTGCCACCAGCGCAAAGTTTCCATATTCTTCATCTTCGCTATCTGTGTCATCCCAGCTTTTACCAGCAGCTACATAAGCTCTTCCACTCTTCTTCTTTTCAGAAGCATAATATTTCTTCTGTGCTTGCTTGGGTTTCTGACACTCAGTAGCAAAATGTCCTAACTCATTACAATTGAAACAACGAATTTTGCTTCTGTCAACAGTTCCAGTTTTATAACCTCCCCTGTTACTAGAGGATGAAGAACCTCCTCTCTGAAATCTGTTATTTGACTTAAACCTGAACTTTGGATTTCTTCTGAATCTGAAGTTACTGAATTGTCTCACCATCATTGCCATAGATTCATCTTCCAATTGATCCAGCTCTTCAAGTGAGTAAAATTCTCCACCATCCTGAGTAGCTGGTGTTTGGCCATGTTCCACTTCAGTTTGTTCCTTGTTGAAGCTGTTAGGTTGAACAACTTTAGTTTCCACTTCCTTAGGAACCTCAACCACTAGAGCTGTAAAAGAATTTGCCATTCTGCCTTTGCCATAGAATTCCTTTTGCTGTACTTGTTCTAATTCATATGTTTTCAGAACACCAAACAGCCTTTCAAGAGCAACCTGAGTTAGATCTCTAGATTCTCTGATGGCAGTGATTCTATGCTCCAAGTGAGTAGGCATAGTCAGTAAAAACTTCATGTTGATCT
This sequence comes from Saposhnikovia divaricata, assembly GCA_036435485.1. Lineage (NCBI taxonomy): Eukaryota > Viridiplantae > Streptophyta > Magnoliopsida > Apiales > Apiaceae > Saposhnikovia > Saposhnikovia divaricata. The sequence continues at coordinate 119,872,446 of CM071599.1, read as the reverse complement.
CCTTCTGAGTATATTTCTTGCCATGAACTTGCAAGTTGTTGATTATTTTGTTATACCTTTCGAACACTTCCTGAATGCCTTCATTAGGGCCAGCTCTAAAGTGTTCATATTCAGAGGTCAAAATTTGAAGTCTATTTTCCTTGACTTTATCAGTCCCTTCATTAATGATCTCAATAGTTTCCCAGATGTGCTTAGCAGTTTTACAATTCCTTACATGGATATACATTACAGCATCTAGGGAATCTAATAGAATGAGTCTCAAATTTTTATCCAATCCAGCTTCCTCCTTATCTTCAGAGGTAAAGTTCTTAGGGTCCTTTGGATAGGATTTGGCAGGTATTGTTACAGTTCCATTTGTAACTGTTTCAGTATCATGTTGCATAGGAGTTACTGGTCCATTTTTTAAAACCCACAAAAATCTTGGATTTGCTACATCAAGAAATAACTTCATTTTGTTTTTCCACATGTCATAGTTATCTTTATTAAAGATAGGAATTTTAACATTGCCTTTGGCTGACATGATGAATTTTTAAGAGAGTTAAAAATTCGTGCCTGATTTTTGATTGAGTAAAAATAGGATCTTGATTTGTGTATCAATCAATAGGCTTTGATACCAATTGTTAGGTCCGATAAGATTGTAGAAGGGGGGGTTGAATACAATCTATACCATTTTCTCAAAATTTATTCGTTAAACAATTTTCACTTAAACGAATATTTTGTGCGGAATAATATAACAAAAATTTCAAGTTGAATATAACAATATATTAACTTGATGGGTGTTACAAAATCAGTCCAAATGATTATCAAGTAATTAATAACTAATTAGAAAATTCAACATGAACTTTGCTAATTTAGTTAATAAAAATCAAGATATCAATTTGTGAACTAGGAAACTTAATTCGCTAGTAGTACAAGAATCACAAGTAAACAAGTTCCAATGGATAAGATATTACAACTGAGATGAACTTGAATTTACAGAATTAAATTTGTAGGTGTTCTTGAGCTTGAGAGAGAGAGAAAACGGCTGCTGTGTGTATTTTCTGTGTTCTGCTCGACTGACTGTTTTTCTTCTGCATTCAGCTTCTTTATATAACACAGCCATAGTCATATTACTTAGTTTAAACTGATATAACAATCATTTTACATTAATATGACAATCGGTATGACTATCAATTGAATGTAATATGACTGTCCAGTTTAAATATAACTTTCGGTATAACTATCCAGCTCAATATGACATTCGGTATAACTCTTCATTTCAATATAACATTCGGTATTACTACCATTTGAATGAAATATGACTATCCAATTGAACTGCATATGACTATCTCCTCTTTGAACTGAATATGACTATCTCTTCTTTAATCTGTATATGACTATCGGTATAACTATCAGTTTGATAGTTATATCATCATATTTTTTAGTTTATAATTAATTAAATGATTTATAAAAATCATTTTAACTAATTATTTCTTTTTCATATTAATTCTTATTTAATTAATCTAATAATCACTTTAACAAATATATTAATTCTGATAGAATTAATTTATTTATTAACTTAATTACTTGATTTAATCAATTAAAATAGAATTAATATAAATTCTTTAATAGTCAATACTCCGCTGCAAACCACGTAATTATGATAAGGAACATACACTGGAATGATGTTGACGCTCGATGTACTGTCTGGTTCATGAACGACTAACTCCAATCTCTGTTCTTCATCGTGACTTTAACACTGTGGTCTTTTTATACTCTTCACTCTCATCAATCATTCGGTACTGAAATTGTTTCTTATCACTAATAGAAATCTCTGTCTCTTAAATGAATCCACTTGTTTCAATGCTACCTTGAGGCCTGATCAGTTATCTGAATCTTCTTCCAGTGTAAAACATCAAAACTATAGATTGACTTGTTGATTTTTCTTCTGACGGTTATCATCTTTTGAGATTCCTGTGACAGTTGATATTATTTACTTATTACAATCTAGTTTAATTGGATTAGGATCCTCGAACTACAAATAGGCTGAGTCATATGCCTTTCACCATCTCCATAGGAAACTTTTGCGCCAGCCTTCTCCACATACTCTGATAGCAGGGCTTTATTTCCAGTCATGTGTCCCGAACATCCACTGTCCATGACTAGGGTACTCTCCCTGATGCCCTGTAATCACAAACAATTACTAAAGATTAGATTAAGGATCCAGACTTGCTTGGATCCTTTGGCTTTCTTAATTTTGTTAGCTTTAGCAGCGGAATTTACACTATCAGAGTTTAAGCTAACTTTATCAGAGTTTACACTTGCAGAATTAACCCTAACCCATTTCAAATTGGGCTTAAGTTCATAGTAGTTATGATAAATAGCATGATAATCCCTGCAAGTATAGATTGAATGCCAAGTACTTCCACAGTGTTTGCACAAAGTCTGTGGTCTAGGTTTGACATTATTCTTTTTAACTCCAGACTTGGAGGGTAAAGAATTAATGTCTTTGTTCTTCCTGCAGAAACTAACAAGATGATTAGTACTACCACAGTTATGACATGTTTTTCTAGGTGCAAATGTAGCAAACATTGGCTTTTTTTCTGATGTAATGCCTACTTTACCATTTCTATTCTTCCTAGGCATTTTCTGTTTCTTGACAGATTTTAACTCCTTAAGCTTATGCTTGAGTTGTTTATCTATCATTGAACCAATATTAACCTGTTTAACAATAGTTTTTACTGGTTCTTTCTTAACAGTTTCTTTTTCAGCTTCAGACTTAGATTCATTTATTCCATGAACAAATTTTGTAGATGGGAGATGTGTTCTTATTTGGACTTTGTTTTGAAAGCTAAGTTCATCTCCCTCATAGTAACCTAAACCAACAGTGTCTGATTGAAAAACCTCATGAGTGTCTTTTCCAGAATCAGTCCAAGTTTTAATTATATGATTAGCTTTTTCCAACTCAGATTCTAATTGCTTATACCTTCCAAGCAACTCTTGTTCTAGATAGACAACATCATCTCTCTCCTTTTGAACTTGCTGCATGTTAGCAAGTTTCTCTTCTACAACCTTATTTCTCTCTTTGAGTTCAGAATTCTCAGTTTTGATTCTCTCATTCTCTAAAGTCTAATCCCTATAACTGATATGCAAAGCCTTAAGATAGATTCTCAATACAGTAATATCATCAGTATTATAAGCATAGGTAGTTAGAGGTACCTTGTTTTCAGAATCTTCAGATTCATTCTCAATAGTAGCCATGAGAGCATAGTTCACATCCTTATCTGAGTCAGAGGTGTCTGCCCAATCTCTGCCTTTAGTGAAGAGGCCTTCTCAGTTTTACCCTTCTTGCACTCAGGAGCATAGTGGCCCGTCTCCTTACACTTGTAGCATTAAATCTTAAACTTATCTCTCTTCCCAGATTTGGTATCCTTTCTCTCAGATTTGCTGAAATTCTTCCTGTCAGACTTTGAATCATTCTTGGAGAATCTCTTTCCCTTCTTGAAGTTCTTGAATCCCATCTTCTTGAAGGTCTTTACCATCAAAGCAACCATTTACATCATTTCCACATCATCTTCAGAATCAGATGATCCATCTGTGTTTTAGTCAACATCTGAGTTTGATGACTCACTTTCAGAATGAATGACCAAAGCTTTTCCTTTTGCTTTCTTCCTTGATGCTTCCTTCTTTGAGGGTCTTTCTTCAACTCTTAGAACAACATACTTTGACTTCCTGCATGATCTTCTGCTTCTCTGTTCCATTTCTAGTTCATGAGTCTTGAGCAACCCATAGATCTCATCAATATCAGTGTCAGCCAGATAATAGTTGTCTCTAATAGTGGTTGTCTTGGCATCCCACTTTTCAGGTAGAGAAAGAAGAAACTTCAGATTTGAATCTTCTAGATCATATTCTTTATCAACCAGTGACAGATCAGTGAGTAGCTTACAGAATCTGTTAAAGGTTTCTGTCATTGATTCTTCAGATCTAGCCTCAAAGTGTTCATACTCCTGTGTGAGTATGTTTCTTCTATTCTTCTTGATTGCAGCAGTTCCCTGACATCTAACCTCCAGGGCATCCCAGATCTCTTTTGCAGTTTTACAATTGATCACTTTGTTAGACATAACATTATCCAATGAACTATGAAGCAGATGTCTAACCTTTGCATCCTTAGCAATGGATGAAATGTCCTTAGGAGTCAAATCTTTCTTCTCATTTGGAATAGATTTAGCTTCCTGTCCAGCAGTAACGACAGATAATTTTGTTGGATTTGAGGGCCTTCATAAATTCTGTCAAGATATTCTGGATCTGTAGCCTCCAGAAACATAGCCATTTTCACCTTCCAGGTTGAGTATTCTGTTGGCATGAGAATTGGAACCCTGATTGTCTCATATCGGCTCACAATTGTAGGTTGAGCCTTCTCAGCACTAGAGCCTGTTGTTGGAGGAAGAATTTCTGCCATTGATTATAGTTGTATGTGTGTGTGGATCTTAATCCACTAAGTATGAACGAATAACAATAAGTTCTTAAAAGACTTTAAAAACTGTTTTGGAATTAACTCCTCTCTCAGTGATGTAAAATATCACAGAGAGCTGCTTAGGTTACAATGAAATGATATTGCGTTACACGATACCCTTCTAGGGTTAACCTAACTGTATTTATAAGATATACAGCTACTATACAATCGATAATTGATTCTCCTATAAATCAGCTATACAAATATTATCAATTACGATAGCTACACGTCTTTCTAGTCAGCACGACTTCTTTGACAGCTATCCAATCTTCAAAGATATCGCTTCCATAATTATCTTCAATAATTCTGTTACTGACCAGCAAACGCTTCTCTTCAACAGAGTTTAGCTGTTTCCTCTTGTCAGCGTTTAGCAGACTCTGTCGAGCTTCCAACTGTCAGAGTTTAACTAAACTCTGACTGCTTCCAGTTTCAAGTTAAACTCTGTTTTTCCCTGTAAAACTTAAACACTAATATTAACCACATCAATTATATTTAACAGGCCAGCTCTCTCCTCGAACTTAGTGAGAAGGGTAGAATATCTAGTCATATGTCTGGAACAGCCACTATCCAGATACCAGAGGTTCTTTCTGTATCCCTGCACACACCAAAACCAAATCAAGTTGATGTTGGTACCCAAATTTCCTTGGGTCCAGTTGTGTTAGCCCTTTTCTTGCCCTTCAAATCCTTTCTACCCTTGGGTCCAGATTGTGTTAAATCAATCTTAACTCTGGGTGTGGGCTTTTGAAAGCCAAGGTTCGAAACTTGCTCATATGCATTACAGAAATTAGAATTAGGCATAGTCTGTGCATACATGTTATTCATTATCCATGGCATTTGAGGCATATTAAAAGCATGATAGTATGGATTGTGCATGAATGACATGTTTGCATATTGACTAGATGCATGAGCAGGTTGGACACAAGTATTAGGCATAGCATACATAGCAGAAGTAGGCAAGGATAAAGACATGGGAGCATTTTTCAACTTTTTATAGTTAGCGGATAGATGATTAACACTACCACAATTTACACACTCTTTCCTAGGAGCATACTTATCAGGAGTGTAGTTGTTGTGCTTATTAATCCCTACCTTGCCATTTCTGTTCTTTCTCCTTCCTTTAGCTCTTGACTCAAATTTCTCTAACTTGTCCTTCAATTTCTTGTGGGACAAGTGACCTATGTTAGCTTTCTCAACTGATTTTGCTTTACTACATTCTCCTAATTCAAAGTTTTTGCTGATGGGACCATATTGATTGTTCAGTTTAACTAGAGTCGCTTTGCTGACAACTTTGGCCTTCGATGGATGATCAGTATCCATCGATAACTCATTGTTCAACTGATGATTATCATGATTATCCGTTGACTCGTTGTCTGAAGCAGTCTCACCATCAACACCTAACTTTGCTTCTTCTAATTTGCTAAAGGAATTAATCCCTTGGACACGACAAATCTCTTTAGTAGTGGCCTTAGATTTTCCCCAGATAGTAATTAGATCATGTTCTTTCTTTAACTGTTCTTTCAATATCTTTTCACGTTTGAGTGCTTCAATCAATCCATCTTTATATTTCTGGCAATCTATTCTCATAACCTCGATTTTAATTAACTGAGTTTCTATTAAAGCATTCCTAACACTTAACTTTTCATTTAGATCTTTAATACTCTTGTTTTCTTCGTTAAGCGATTTCATGGAAACATGCATGTTATACAATTCAAACGACATTTCATCAATTGTACTAGCACATTCAGCTTTAGAAAGATCAGTTAGGTTTAAAGAGAATACCTGGTTGCTTGCTGAACTAGCTTCCTCATCTTTCTCATTTGCCATGAGGGCAAGGTTGACAAACTCTTCTTCTGCATCAGAGTCTCCACCAGCAGCCCAATCATTGTCTCTAGACACAAATGCTTTTTCCTTTTGCTTGAGAAGATCGAAATATTTCTTCTTGTAGTCAACAGTTCCAAACTGCTTATTCTCATTCTCAGCTTTAGGCTTTCTGCATTCATTGGCAAAGTGGCCAGCAATTCCGCAATTAAAGCATTTGAACTTGGACCTTTCAACCATGTCTCTGGATGGTTGAAAATTTTTTCCGAATTGCTTGCCTCCTGCTGGATTCCTCTTGAACTTGATTTTTGTGAATCTCCTTGACAAGAATGCTAGATAATCATCCAATTCATCAGATTCATCTCCACTCGATGCATCAAGTTTTTCAATCAACTTGCTTTTCCCTCTGCTAGCTTCAGCTCCACCTTCATAAGTTTTTGGACTTGGTGTGGCTTATGTGCTCTCCATCTTCTCACTCACCTGGATTACAGGAATATTAGCCACCAAGGCAACAGATCCACCTTTCTTCTGGATTTTCTCCATTTCCTCATCTTGTTGCATTTCAAGTTCATAAGTCTTCAGGATGCCATACAGTCTCTCAAGTGTAAATTCTTTGTAATCTTGAGAGTTCCTCAACGAGATTGTCACTGGCTTCCATTCCTTGGGAAGGGATCTCAGAAACTTTAGGTTGGAGTCCTTTGTTTCATAATTTCTCCCATACAACTTCAGACCATTCAGCAGCTTTTGAAATCTACTGAATATGTCTGTGAGATTTTCACCGGAGGAGAAGTGAAAATGCTCATATTGTTGTATTAGGAGCTACATCTTATTTTCTCTGACTTGTTGAGTTCCTTCACAGTTTATTTGGATATTGTCCCACACTTGCTTGGTAGTGGTGCAATTTATAACACAATCAAACATATCTTGGTCGATGCCCTTGAATAAGATGTTCATAGCCTTCTTATCCTTGTGCATCACTTCCAGATCTTCATCTGTGAACTCAGCCTGAGTTTTTGGAAAAGGCCTTCCAGTAGCTGCAGAACCGGCAGCTTCACCAACACCAGAATTAGGCTTCATAGGAATATGAGGGCCTTTTTCTATACAAACAGCATAGTCTTCGTCTAGTGCTGAGAGATGAAGATGCATCTTTCCTTTCCAATGAAAGTAGTTGTCTTTATCAAGAATTGGAATCTTTACCCCTGTGTCCTTCTTTCCTATGGTGCTTGATCTTTAAATTTCTTGTGTGTTAGAAGCTTGCTCTGATACCAATTGTTATTTCTCAGTTGCACACTTCAAGATTGTAGAAGGGGGGTTGAATACAATCTTGTTGAAAATTCTTTCGAATTTATAGGACAACAGATGGATCTTGATTTAAGTAGATAAACAGAAAGAAACTTATGAAATAGAAATCAAAGAAAAACAAACATACAACACTCTTTAAAAATTTCAGGTGGGTTTTTGTCGACTCCACCTAAGGGTTGTATTGAAGAAAATAATCTGTGTAAACGAGTACACAGCTGCGAATACAAGGCTAAGTATTTTATAAGAAAACCTAATGCTTTGTGCTTTCAGCTCTGTGTTTTCTTCTCTACTTAGCTATGCTACACATTAAGTATATATATACTCCAAGTTTACAAACCCTACAAAATAAACGAATCTTGCAAGTCAAAGTATTCTGCAGGGTTGCTGCCACTCCTTGTCTCCATGTGATACAATTTTTTCTGGATTGTCTTGGACAGATATGCACTAGATTTACCAGTTGAATTGTTTGCAAGAACAAGGAATGTTTCTTTTTCTTCTTCGTTTCCAATACTAGCTTCCATACCCTTTTTAAGTTTATCAACCCATGTGATCTGTAAGGCATGTCAAGTCGCTATCAACCTCTAATTTCAAGACATTATTGGTTGGAGCGTTTTATCCGTTGAAGTAGACACTAATCAATAGTTTGATGTTGTTTGTTGAGGTGCCATATCCGTTGACATAGAAACTTCATCAGCTGAGATATCACTTCACTTATACAAAATTACATAGCACAGCTTATATACAGTTAGCTACCCTATTCTGCATATCCATTGATAGTCAACATGACTTAGGATTTCTAGTAACCATGACAGAACCAAACAACTGAGAAAACTTAAAAGAGGTATGCTACAGACTTATCAACCGATAAGCTGCCTTATCAATGGATACTTATGACTTGGATATCCATTGACAAGTTACAAACTTATTCTTGTACACATATGTTTTTCAAGGTTTTTTCAAGTACTTATCATCAAGAGCAACATAATTCTTAACAATATTTATATAGGAGTCCTTTTTATGTATGTCTTCACTAATTTAGTTAATGATATGGACATGATATAGGAATATATCAAAGATAACAAATCATGATTATTATTATGATACACTTATCATAAATAAAAAGATATGGAGATAATTATCTTGGATGTCTTTGTGTTGATTAGAAAAAAAATATTTTGTAGTAAAAAATTGACGTATTAATCTATAGCATTGATAAGTATGAGTTGACATATTAATAGTTTGAAGTATGAGTTGTGTATATAAGTATTTGTGTTTTTTGACGATAAAGGTGATGATATATAAATTTAAAAATTTTATAAGAATTGTTAACACACTTATATTTATATTTTAGGAAAAGGAATTAAACAAAGATAATTAATGATTTTAACTGTGAATCTCATTTTCTAACTGTACTAAGCAAAACTTTGATTTAGTCATTAATATTAATTAAAATTTCAATATAGTAACATAATTTCATAAATATTAATTATGTTAAAATTGCACAAAAGACAAACTACAATAACTTTATTTAAAATCACATTCTAAATATAATTAATTTTCACAATTTATAAACTTAAAAATTTGTAAATTTGGAGACGGGTGTATTTATCTCGAATAAGTCTGAATTTAATCTATGATTTAATTATAAGACAAAATTCATATTTCAAATTTCACAGTAAAATTTTTTACTTTAGTTTACAGTTAGCTTCCTAAATTTTTTTAAAATATTTAATAAATTACATTAAAACTTTCAACATAAAAGTATAAATTTCACAAATAATATCAAGTAAAATATATACATGCAAAGAGTATATTCTAAATATAATTAATTTTCACAATTTTTAAACTTAAAAATTTGTAAATTTTGAGACGGGTGTATCTATCTCAAATAAGTCTGAATTTAAGCTGTAATTTAATTATAAGAAAAAATTCATATTTCAAATTTCACAATAAAATTATTTACTTTAGTTTGCAGTTAGCTTCCTAAATTTTTTTAAAATATTCAATAAATTACATTAAAACTTTCAACATAAAAGTATAAATTTCACAAATAATATCAAGTAAAATGTATACGTGCAAAAAATATAGAAGAACATTCACAAAAGTTACATAGATGTCTATTTTAAAAAAATTGATAAGCGATTAAATTGATACGTGCCAGTTATAAAATCAACCAATATCTATGCTTGTTAAAAAAATGTCCATAAATCATATATATGCCAAGCTCAAAGGAATTCATAATGGATTTGTATCGAACGTGGCATAGAATGTGGAAGTTAAAAAACCACCCAATATCTTTGCCACTTAATCAAATGTCTATAAATTCAAACTAAAATACTCATCATTATTGCATTAGATTTGCTTATTACTTAATATCAAAACCAATTAGTTCAAGATTAGCAAAAAGGAGAAGGTACTCAAACATCAAGTCATTATTGGTGAATGACTTGAATAACATCAATCTTACTTCTGCAGAACTAAACGAAGACATTCGTTTAGCAAATAAAGATTTCAATTTGTTTTTCAAGAGTATGGAGGATAGGCAGACAGAACTATTTGCTCGAACCATTGGAATCGAGGAAAAATACATGTACATATCTATGTCAAAATCTTATTCTCATGGTTTTGTTTTCTAAATTATAACAATGTTCGTATGGTTTTAAAATGTAGGAACATAATAGAGGTCCTGACAGGAAATCAACATGTATCGGCTGGTCAATCTTCACAGCAAGAACTTCAAGTTGACAATTCTTATCTAGAGAGAGAGAATGGAGATTTATAGATGATACCCAAACATCTCTTGTTGGGCATGTGAAGCAGTTTCGAGCGCTTTTGGAAGAGATGTTAACAGGATTCAAAACATTTGAAGCACATTGGACACAAAAACTAAATGACTGGTTAACCAAAGTTGGTGAAGTGGAGGAACAACGGGCAAAAATGAGCGCTGGACTTGTGGATTTCACACGTAATATATAGTTCTGTTAAGACTCTTAATCTATCAATATGCATTGGTAGTAATTAAGAATTCTATATTGTCTGAACCTTAATGTTTAGTTATTCTCTTAAATCTTAGGAAGAGGTTGGTGTAATGTTCCTAATTTGTGTACTATTGTTTGACAAACGTTATCTATTTTATCCTATGTTCCTATAATTTACCATTGTCCTCTATTGTTAAATGTTATATTGTATAGCTTAATTTGGAAAACACTAAAGTACAATTTGAAACTTTATTGCAAAATGCACAAAGATAGCATACATCACTTAACATTCAGTAGATTAAAACAACATGCAACAAAATTTAACAGGAACTTAACATATATTGATGGACCTAAGGAAAACATTCATCAGTTTCTACATCAGAGATGTTCAGGAAATGAATTAGAGTCAATACAACATGCATCCATAAAACAGGGTGTTAAAAAATTCATCAAACCAGCAATAAAACAATGTACAGAGTTATATTAAAATGTTTAATCAACAACAACAGACAGGAGAATCTTGAACAACAGGATCTGCACTTTGCAATAAGCACAATCGGTATTCCACATATGTGCCATTGCCAAGCGTCTGCCATATTCTTGACTTTTATGGCAAATACTACTTTCAATAGTTTGATCGTAGAGTGAGTTCCACAACTCATCTTTAAGAGGATGACCTTTGAGTTGATACATTGGTTGTTTGTTTCTTGCATTTGGGCAAAACTTGTAAATCGGCAAAAGATAATCATTCTCAAACAAAAAACAGTACATTTCTTCAAGAAACTTAGTAAGTTCTATTATCCTAGATATCAAATGTGTCTGATTAAGCAGTTCATACATCTATTGAACACTCTCATCTCTATGAAAAGTTCTATTTATTGCTTTAAAAAAATGAAGCAAAAGGAAGAAGGAAAATGATTACCTGATAGAGAGGATAGAACATAAAGATGATGTGGAACATTCTGTTTAAAAAATAAGCACCGAATGGAATTGTAATACAAAGCTTGATCAACGTTATGCTTAACAGCAAAAGTGATAAAACCATGAAACTGGTCCTGTGTAACCTCTATATGATGGTTATGGAATAGGTACAACGAATCCCAGTTAAGCCTTTCAAGAACATCTTTGATTCTAGGAGTAGTTTGCTTAGTCACCCATGCCATAAGACACTTAACAAAACTGTTAAAATCTTCTACATCTATTATGATGAATGAAAAGAGCAAGCTAAAAAAATCTGAACTAAGATTCTGAAGCATTTTCCATATTTAGAAGATTGATTGTCAAAATTTTTTGAGAGAAAAGTGAAAACTGAAAGAACAAAGGAGTGTAAACTCTCTCTTGGAGAATGGGAAAAGATGGAGTAAATGTGTATGTTTCCTTGTCCACCACAGTTCGCATGCAAAGAGAGTAGTTTGGACTGTTGATATTCTAAAACCTCTTTTATCCCTTTAATTTCATGTAATAATGTAGTCTATATTATTAGATGACGTATGTAGATCTTTAACTTGCAAATCTAAACTTAATCATGACTTGGTTAATCTAAAATTTAAATCAATTAGATTCAGTGTATTGTGTACAATGAAATAAACTAAAATTTTAATAATATTAATGTACTCTTTGTAATTTTCTGCATACGTTATATTCCATATATATAGGGAATTTCCTTATATCACAAAGATTTCAGATCAATTCTGCTCGTAATTTCTTCTATTTTTTCCAAATATACCATAATCTGGATTGCTCATAATTTTCTCCATTTATTTCTTAAAAGTATTATACTCTTTTTAATCATATCCTATGTATAATTATCGTAAGAGAATTCTTATTGTATGGTTTGGCTGTCAGAGTAAATTTGTCATTTCAAAAATATTATATTTTATATTCTTAAATAAGGTTAAATAGAAATTAAAAATATTATTAAATTGTACACCTTATTTCAAAAATTTTAAATAAGATTTTTAGTCATCATGTAAGGGGTAAGGGAGTTTATGGTTTGAAGATGTGTCATTTAAGAAGTACTAATAATAATTATATTTTTTAATAATATTAACTATAAATTAAAAATATTGTTAAATTGTACACCTCATTTCAAAAATTATGAATAGGATTTATAGGTATTAATTATGAATTTTTTACAAAAAATCAAAATTAAGTATATAGAGTATAATAAAATTATTAAAATCATGAATTATCATATGAATTTAGTTCATGTACTCTTATTACTTTCTGTATCTTTCTTGAAAACATAAACTACAATAACTTCAAATACTCTTAACTAAATTCATTTATATTGAGTTCCAACAAAAATAGTAAAAACATGTTTATTTATTTTGAACTCCAACACATAGATAATTGTCTTGCAAAGAAAATTTAAAAATAGCGTACATGGTCTTAAAACCATACCAAAACCAAAACTGAAAGTTTTATGCTAAATCTAGCAAAAATTATTCTAACATAGGAATCAACAAAAAGTTCGACATGATAAAAATTTATTCCTCCAAAACTTGAAAAACAAACAACCAGACTCTTTCTCATGACTAATACAGATCTAGATAGAAATACTCACAGCTAAACACGTTAAATGTTCATTAGTGACATCGTAAAATATGATTAAATTAGCCTTAATGATAGGAGTAAAATAGCCTTTAACACATACATTGTTAAAGATTTTGCAATTGATAATTGTTCTTGAATGCCAAGTTGGAAGGAACGTGAACTGGCCGAATCAGAAAAATGGAGAAAGTTTGAGAAATAAGAAAAAATAGTAGTAAGTAGAATGTAAGAACAATCTGGAGAAGAAAACTAGTAGGACAGCGGAAAGCACCCCTAAATTGATTGTAAAAACAACCTCTAATATAAGTCTTTTCATTGTGAGAACAATAGTCTGGTAATTCATTTTATTTATGTAATCTTCTCCACTTTATAAATGAAATCATGTTAATAATTTTAAAATTATAAGAATAGCCATAAAAATTATTGAATTGTAAGCCGGTAATCACTGATTCGTTCATCAAGACTGTAAGATAAATGCAATATCTTGCAACCATTAATAATAGAAAACCATCAACATAATAATTTTCAAATAGCAAAACTATTCAACAAATTATTCAATTAAAATGCATAATTTCCAAATCCTAAATCTTTGATCCAAGCTCTTAAATCAGTCATGGTAGGTATCTTTTCCCAGCAAAACATACTACTCATTTTTCCTGCAAAATGGAAAAGAAAATTTAATCCTTTTATTCATGTATATTTAGGTAATCAAGATTCATTTAAGTTATTAATGATTGGAATGTACTAGCCATCAAATTACCACTTTTATTTTCTTCGTTGTTGAATGTCCGGTACCTGGTGTGTCCTTTACATCCGACAAATGAATCACATTTTGCTGAAAGTAAATTGTAATAAAATAAGTTGAAGATATAAATCAGCATGTCAACAACCTTCAAAGGTTTTAATAAATCAAATACAAAGAAATGTAGGAAAAAAATTAAATTCCTTATTTATAACTTACATCCACAGAAGTTGAAGTAGAATAAACTGAGGTTGTCGCTCCGGACATTGCAGAACTTGAAGTATATATTAGTGTCCAATACATCAACAGCATAATATAGTCTACTCTTTGAAACAATATTATCTTTAGAAATTTCTAATTTTAATTTGAGATCTTTCCTGACCAGAGCTTTGATTTGTGGAGGAAACCCATCAGTTTTAGTCTGTATATGCATATATAATTTTTTGCTGTTATATGTGTCAACTTAATTTGGAGAAATAAAAATGTTATTCATGACAACTGTTTGTGCGTGTATAAATATACCTTGATCATGGTTGCTTGCAATTTGGTTGCAGAAGTTCCAACAATTCTTCTGCCAGCACGATCTTTTAAAATGAAGTTGTATGCTTCTGCGGAATCCTCACCTAGTATCACTATCCTGTACCTGGTTTTGAATGGAAAATGATATGATTTCATTGTTGTTAAAGATGCAACACACAATGTGATGGTGAATACAATCTTATAAATCTAATAGTTTTTTCAGCTGGTAGCAGTAACCTCTTCTCAGCCACAGGTATGGGGTTATTGCAAGTATTCCCTCTTTTTTCTATATCTCTGTTTTGCAGGTTTCGAAAGTTTGCATCTGTTATATCACTTAATTCATTCAATGTCATTGTTTCGATGACAGGAGCAACAATTTTTGCAATTGGAGTTGCGAAATCATTGTCACCGGCGGTATAGCCTTCATCAGCTAGCCTATTTACAATCAATGTTTTGTCCATATACATTATTAATGCTGCACTGGAATTAAAGAATTAACAGTAATAGAGGTTAACCAAATGTTGTTATGGGATAGTGTATAATATTGACCTCTGACGCATTGCAATTATAGCATCAATATCCAAATTGAAATAAACTTTAGATGATGGCAGTGTGCTGACTTGGACAGAACCTATAGAAATATTTAATTATCACATACTCATGAAATAAATAATTGAGCATAACAATTACATGCTTCTCTTAATAACGGATCTTACTCTTAAATATTTTTGGCTTTCACTAGTACAGAAAGTACTACAGCATCGCACTTTTGGCGTCGGTTCTATAGAGAGCCGTGGCCTATACATATTTTAGGCGTCGATTGCTAGCTTAACCGACGCCTTTTGTCATTTGTTTTGGACCTTTTTCGTCGGTTTACTAAATTAACCGACGCTTATAACTATTATATGCCTCGGGCTTCTAAATGCGGACGCCTAAAAACACTTACAGTGTCGGTCATTAAACAACCGACGCATTTTTGTGCACTTTTTAGTGTCGGAGTTTAGTAAACCGACGCCTAAAGTATACCTTTAGTGTCAACCTTCTTACAACCGACGCCGTAGGTTGTACTTTATGCGACGCCTTAAATTTGATCGACGCTAAAAGTATTATAATTTTAAAAAAAAACTAAATTATATACAAATAATATTTTTACACAAATAATATGTTATTTTATATTATATTATGGATTTTTTCAAGAGTACCATTTTTTAAGTGTACTTTTTAAAAATACATTTTTCCCTTTTTTATCAATTTTTTTTCCTAAATTTACATTTTTGACTCTTTTTTTTACAATTTTTTTTGTAAAGTTTTTGACTTTTTTTTCAACACTATTATTTCTTCTGGATCATGATATCTTGTTTTCCTAACAGATCACATCTTGAAAGCCCTGTACACTGTAAAGTTAGAGGCCGAATTAACCCGGTAAGGAGTAAAAGTAAACTGTGAAAAAAGGATATCAAAGCCAAGTTTCGATCCTGGGACCTGGGGGTTATGGTGCCAACACACTTCCCCTGCGCCAATCTGATTTTGTTGTTGTCTTCCTCAACTTTATTATAAATACTAAAACAAGCATGTATAACAGACCATCTACATAACCATTTGTTAAGACCAGTAACCCAAAAGTACGCCTACAGTTCACATGCTAATGCTAAATTATAATTTAAAAAAAGCTAAATTATATATAAATAATATTTTACACAAATAATATGTTATTTTATATTATATTAAGGATTTTTTCAAGAGTACCATTTTTATAAATGTACTTTTTAAAAATACATTTTTGCCCTTTTTAACAAATTTTTTCCCTAAATTTACATTTATGACACTTTTTTTATTGTAAATTTTTTAACTTTTTTTTCAACAAATTTTTTCAAACACTTGGCAGTACAAATTTTTTCGAACACTTTCTTTATAAGCAACGAAGTTCAATTATAAAAGAAATTTCATAAGCAATTAAGAATATAATTTTGTATTTTTAATTAACACTTGGTAGTACAGAATAAAATAAAACATCACTAACCAATCTAGCACGTCCAAATGATTTATATGATCGCGAAGAGTTAAAAGAATAATACGAGTCATTGAATGAATTGTAGGCTCTGTTTGTGACTGCTGTTCGTGATTGCTGTTAAAAATTGTTGTGATTTTTAAAAAAGTGCTGTTAAAATAAGTGTTGTTACGAAAAGCTGATAACTATTTGGTAATATTTTAGAAGTATGCATATGTTCGTTATAATTTTCTAAAAATAATGTTTTTGGTGAGGTTTGATATTGAAATCAGTAGGTGCTTCCCGTAAAAATTGAGAAGCAACTTTTTTCAAAATCACGGGGAACATGCTTTCTTTAAAACTAGCTTAAAACCTGTGCGATGCACATATTTATTTTAAAACTACATAACTTATTTTCATCAATTTGATTTAATTTTTTATAATATGAATTTTGGAGGCTTAAATTTTTAAATGAAATGATTTGATAATAATTATATAAATGTTATATGTGATATTTCTAGAAAATTAGGAATTTTAGTTAGAAAATATAAAATATATGATAGGTCTTAGTTGAAAAAGCTAATTGGTTAGTTATTAGAAAATATAAAATTGTTATTTATTTTATTAAATAGAATGCTCGTGATATAATTAGAAAAAGATAGGATTTAGTTAGAGAAAATTAAAAAGGTAACATGTTTTAGGTAAAAAAGGTAATTGATTAGTTTTTAGTAATTATAATTTATTTACTTTATTTTACTAAATAAAATTGCTCGTAGTATTTTTGGAAAATGAGAAATTAATGTTGTCCGTGATATTTCTAGAAAAAAAAGTGAATATAATTAGAAAAAATAGAAAAGATGATTCGTTTTAGCTGAAAAGGTAATCGGTTAATTATTAGTATTATAATATTATTATTTTTTTATTAAATAGAACCGTACGTGATATAATTGGAAAAAAAGATGTTTTAGTTAGAGAAGAAAAAAGGTAACGTATATTGGCTGAAAAAGGTAACCGCCCGTGATATAATTGGAAAAACAGAGATTTAATTTAGAGAAAATGTAACGTGTTTTGGGTGAAAAAGGTAATTGATTAGTTAATAGTAATTATAATATAATTATGTTATTTTATTAAACAAAATTGCTCGTAGTGTTTTTAAAAAATGAGAAATTTTAGTTATATAAAATATAAAAGATATTCTTGACAAAAAAATATGAAATATATTGTATTTTACCTAAAAAGGGAAATTATTTATTTATTGAAAAATAGAAAAGGTAATATGTTTAACCTGAAAAAGGAAATTGATTAGTAAAGGAGAAATTTTAGTTAGATAAAATATAAAAAAATATTGTATGTTACTTGAAAAATAAAATTATTTAGTTGTTGAAATGGAAAAGTTAATATATTTAATCTGAAAAAATAAATTAATTTGTTAGTAGGATGAAGTTTATTTGTAATTACGTAAGGGTAAATAGGTAAAATCAACAGGTACTGTACCGACCGACCGACCGACCAAACTTTTAATGTTTCGTCTTTTATAATATAGTATAGATGTGCTTTTCAGCCAAAAGCACTTTTTAAAAAACCTGATTTTAAAGTTTAACAAACTCTTTTTACCTGATTTTCAGAAATAAGCTGTTGTTGCTGTTTCCAAGCATAATACCAAATGGGACCGTTGTTGCATCACATCGATATAATGAACCAAATATAACATTAAATCAATTATCACTTATTTTCCACATTATTGAAGTTGTAGCGATCGATTCTCATTTAAATTGAAATTCTATAATTAAATATACCATTTTATACCATTTTATTAAAAAATGTTAATTAAATTGATGAATAATAATATTCCAGTAAGATTTATACAAATCAAACAAATATTTTATAAAAAATTAAATTTAAATATTTTTATTACACAAATAAATAATATGTATTCATTTCTACTTATATATCTCGAACCATAATTTATGACAAAATTATATCCGAATGGTGCTTCATTATGTAAATTATATTACTAAAAAATTACACTTTTATCTAAGTAAATTTTTAAAAAATTTGAAATTTTATATAATATCAATCAATTAATAGATATAAATCATTTTTTCAGGATAAATATAAATCATTTTAATCTTTCACATTACAGCGTTTTACACCGGGTCTAGCAACTCTGACTCTTAGACCCGCTCTTCCTCTTTCCCCAATTCCTCAATTATAGCGTTTCACTAATCACTGCTCTATCCCTAATCGAAGATAAGTTCGATACGAAACAAGGTTTGATTTCATTCTCCACTCACTTTCATTACGCTGCGTACTTGAATTCTCCGGTGTGATTTCACTTCTCTAGGTTCGATTTGGCATCTCTTGGTTTGATTATCCGAGGTAATTGACTGCCCTTATCTCGGTTCTCTATATCAATTTTGGATTCATGATATTTCTGGTATGTATATATGTATGGCCGTGTTATATTTTCTATATATGTTGTATGTTTTGTTTTTTTTCTTTGTCGGATATGTGTTCTTAGTTCAACACAATTAAAAAATTAAAAAAGATATCATATATTTTCTATATATGTTGTATGTTGTATGTTTTGTTTTTTTTTTCTTTGCTTGATGATTATGGTAATGTCAGCATATTAGAGAAGGCTGGGGCAACTAATGTTGGGAGTGAGGATTCTATTGTTTTAAATGGTCCCATCTCCAAGTTCAGATTACATGGTAAAATTGCAAAAATGTTGTATCCCCCTCAGCTGTGTTGGAATAAAGTGGCTCTGGTCACTTCATTGCCAAGAGGCATATTGGGTGATGATATGGGTCTAGGGAAGACAATGCAGGTAGATATTATAACTTTGCTCCCAAGCTTCTACTTGTAATTAAGTGAATTTGTTGACAACTCTCGAGATTATAAATGATCTTTTGCTGCACATCATCTCAGATTTGTGGCTTTTTAGCTGGGCTATTTCACTCGCATCTTATAAAGAGGGTTCTAGTTGTTACTCCCAAAACACTTTTACCACATTGGATCAAGGAACTATCAGCCGTGGGTCTTTCTCAGAAAACAAGAGAGTGAGAACACTTTTTTTAATTTTAATATATACTTAGATTAGTGTAGTATGCTGATTATAACCTTTTCTTCACATAAAAAGTACGAAAACAGTATTCTTGACTCTTCTGTTTTTTCAGAAGGGTCAAGAATACTGTTATGATTAATGTACATTCTCTCCACGTACTAGCTGCAACAGTCTTTTTTATATTATGGTTACATAATTTTATCCTCTTCACTTGCCTTTCATATAATTGTTTGACCTATATGCATATTCACTATATATTGAATAGTAAATAGAGTGTTAATTTGTTGACCTAATTTTTTGTTGCCATGCCTAATTTGCAGGGTCATCTCATAAAGAATCCTAGTACACAAAGAGCCAAAAGTTTGCTTGAGATACCAGCTGCTCACCGTATAATTATAAGTGGCACACCTATACAAAACCACCTTAAGGTATTGACTGTATATTGTAGCAATTAATATTATTTTTTGCAGTGGTTACTCCGTTTCACAGTTAAACTCCCATTCACAATAAATATCACAAGAATAATTACGTCTTTAGTACTTTAGCATTTTGATAAACTTATGTCCAAACTTAAATCTTTGTATTTCACAAACACAGTAAAGAAGGCATTTCTGGAACACAATTTATTACTTTCTTCAAGCAATTAATGAGTATAATCCTCTCTTGTATTAAATATATGTAGGAATTGTGGGCCTTGTTCAGATTTTGTTGGCCCGAGCTTCTTGGTGTTAAGAAATGGTATTGTTAAATCTTTGGAAAAGAATTTTAAAGTTCGTTTATAAAATGAAATGATGGTCGTTTATTCTGTTTTAGGTTTAAGGATAAATAGGAAAATGCCATTCTTTGCGGAAACGAGAAAATGCTTCTCATAGGGATAAGTGTATTGGGTCGGCTATTGCAAAGGTGATTTAATATGATCAACATTATATGTTTTTCAAATTCTTATATTTACAATGCATAAATAGTAACTGAAAATCTTGCTTCTGTTTTTCTTGGCATGCATGTTTAGTTAAGTTTAACATTACCTGACAATTCTTTACGGCTGCCACATACGTTATCTCGGGATTTGTTAAAAATAGTTCGCTGTTACGTCTGTCAGTAGCTGTATGTGCTATTATAGTGAAATGAAGATTCATCTCAACTGTCTAATAACCATGGATCTTGTCTTGTTAGTTTTTACAGACATAGTTATTCTAATTCCAGGTATAATAAGAATAAAATCCCCATAAACTTTAGTATCGTTTTTTGTTTACAATGTATTTACACATTCAAGAATTAGATGCCTCCTGAGTCTCGAGTGACCTAGTATATGAAATTCCTTACAAGTTTCATTGGCTGCTTTTCTTCCTGATCAATTTGATGAACATTGTCAACTCTTGAATCATTTGCTATTTCCTGTGAATATATCACCAATGAAAATTCTGTTCGAGCAATCCAGGTTATTTGAATCCTGTTTCGCCGCTTTGGCCATTTATCATTCTGATCATGCTTCGCATGTCTTGGATGATAGTGATAACTCACAGAGTACAGAGTAGTACAACAGATATATTATCACTGATATCACTGACCAAAGGGACTCTGATATCACTGAACAGACTCTGTTGTACTAGTCATACCGAAACTAATCCCTTTCTGTATTTACGTTAAAACTATTGTAGATAATACTAGTTGTAGTTTGCAGACACTTTTAATATCCTCCTTTGATTAATTTTCATAAGTTCGTATCATGTTAAAACAATATCTTATAATAGCCAGTTTATGATAATTCTTGGTAACAGAAATATAACAAAAGAGAAAAGGTTCTAGCATCTCTTAAATCTTTATGCCTTACAACTCTTCAAGTAATAACAGAACAAGAAAACTCCACACCTTCAGGGGATGTGGGGAAACCTCCCTAAACCTAGATTTATGATGTGAAACAAACTTTTTAAGGGACACTCTGGGCTACCATGTAAATATTTAGAAAGAAATAACACTTTGTCTGATTACTGTTTTCTTTCCCCTTAAAAAAATATCATGTGTTGGTACATTTCTTTCTTTGATATATCATTGTAATTTTAGTGCACTATATCATTTTATGTGTGGACTTTGGTCTTTGGAAGGAAAAGAAAATTGTAATACAGTTAAGGCATCATATTATACTATTTGGATTTTAATATTATTATAAACTGGTTCAGATTTTTCTGACATTATACCCTTGACTTCTAGGCTTGGGCTGCCACTGATATTCATGTCCAGTTTTGACAAAGCTAATATGACATCTAAGTCTTTCCGTGGTCCTGGCATAGCCGAAGACTTGAAGGTATCATCCTGTTGCTCTATTATAAGATATATTTTTCACAAAACTGGCTACAAAGTCCTTTGTCAACTATCCATCATTATTCGTTTAATATGCATTTGTTGTCTGCAAAGCATTTCCTTCTATTCTTCTAAATTTTTGAATTTGCTTGAGTTTTTACATAAAAATAATTAAAATAATAGCCTTGGTTTAGTCTAATACAGGTATTTGGACTTGGTCAGCTCACCCTCGTACAACAGTTTCCAAATTGTAGATAATTGCAGACAACATCATCTCGATGCACACTTTTTGATGCGAGGACGAAATTTCATGTAATTATTTGATTTTGTAAGGGGAAGCAACTAGAAAGAATTTTTGGAAGTGTGTGAAATTCAATGTACTTTTTCTTCCAAGTGTAAATGCTAAATCTTTTAAATTTATTTGAATCAAGTTTTCGATCAATATGTGTTATAATTCTGTTTTTGGTGTCTTCTAATGTTTGTTGATGGCTAATATTGAACGTACGTGAAAAGCAGGTCAACTGGATATCAATAAAACAATTTTTTTCTAAAATAACTTTAGGCGTCGGCATTTTATCGAACCGTTGCTTTTGGTCATGGATATATAGCGTCGGCGTTTCAGGTAACCGACGCTTATGCCTATACCTATAGCGTCGGCGTTTCAGCTAACCGACACTTATGCCTATACCTATAGCATCGACGTTCAAGGTTACCGACACTTATGCCTATACCTATAGCGTCGGCATTTCAGTTAACTGACGCTTATGATTATACCTATAGCATTGGCATTTCAGTTAACCGATGCTTATAACCGACGATACAGACCCATATATAGTGTCGCCCGCATATACTACGACACTTGACCGACGCTAAAAGTATATTTTGACCGATGCTATAGGCCCTTTTTCTAGTAGTGTTTGTACTTGTAACAATCACAATTGTAGTCTGTTCAATTTTTTTGTATGCTGCATTTGTTTTCACAGCAAGATCACCCCAAACGCTCACATTGCTAGAATGCCTGCATAGGTGTAAATAGGCATCTGTGTCTTAATCGCTGAATTTGAAAACTATGATTAAAAGATGGATGTTTTTCTAAGTTTTTAATTAACATAGCCTATTATCACTATGCTGAATAAGCCTCACATTCTATGATAAAGATGTAACATAGTATAAAATACATATTATTTAATCACCTTCCGTCGGTGATTCTGAATTTCACAATATTTTTTTCTCCATTCACTGTATTGATCAGCCTCATATCTTCAAAATCTTCGAGTGCACCGATGATATCTGTTACAAATATTATACAAAAGATATAAGCTGTAAATTAGGATAGAGAACACAACAACAACAAAAAAATATCAATCTAATGGTACGAAAATAATTGACAATTACCAGTTGCAAAATCTGGATTCTCCGGGTTAGAGTAGGAACTTGCTAAGTTGAATAGATGACCCAAATCAAAAAATTCAAATTTATGAGTTGGTTGGTATCATAAAGTCATCCACAGTTAGCTTCTCGACATAGGTTTTTTGGTTAAAATTGATCAATATCTTTGATGACACCGGCCTCACAGATCATGTAGCTTTTTTAGCATAAAAGTTTAAAATTGAATAAAGGCCTCCTTCAACTATTTCTACTTTCTTAGAAAGAGAGTTCCAGTTAATCGCATAAATGAATGCTTGTACGTGATAATTCTATAAGAATAAGGTTTATTGTTAAGATAAAATAAAATTGTAATAATATACTGGTAACTAAATGGTAACGTGAATAAATAATTTCCTCATATGAAACATGTGAACATAATTAAATTTATCATTACAAGAATTAAATTTATCATTACAGGAATTGCATAATAACAATAATGTATATAGCATTAATGGTTCAAGACTATGGATGAACTTACATCCTCATCCAGTAAAATAAGATTGTACCCTTTTAGAGTCTCGGTTCCCTTGGAAATTGATATGGATGCCCACATTCTGGAAATACGCACCCTAACATTCCAAGTTGTTTGTGTAGTGTTGAGTTCTTTAAGCATATCGTAGGTAGTCATGATTCTGAGAAACCAATAATAAAAAGCTCTATCAAGTTAAACCTTATGCTATTGTTCTACACATATTTGATGATAAATAGCAAAATCATTGGCCAATGGTGAAGTAAATAAATAAGACCGAACATCTATACCTTGATATTGTAATGGCAGAGATTGTAATCGATAATGGTTGTGCAGAATTGGAAGCTTATGCCGTGCTGTTATATAGGTATTAAAAATGAGTGTAATTTTGGTATTAATTTAGTATATATTAGGGAATATAGAATCATAACTAATCATATCAATTTAACAGTAATTCAGGAATAGATTGGCATAACGAATTTGTAATTAACAGAGCATATCAATCAGGTCGAAATCAGGGATTGGCATAACTAATCATATCACTTATCATAACTAATCATAGTATTATTTGGACATAGAAACTCTTTTTGTGTTGGACTTGGAAAGCTAAAGAAAGCTATAGAAAAACAACATTACTAACATCAAAATCGGTCAAGTAGGTTATAAAATTATCGAGTATTTTGATATGAGATTTAAGGCTTTTTTGAATTTTAGTTTTTAAAAATGCCTACAACCCATAAGATTAAAATAATTTTTGGATAATATAGGAAAACATCATAAAACTTTAACAACATAAAAATGTCGCGGAAAGGCCATTTAAGCATCTTAGACATTAATAATAACAAAAATCCACGTTCTACTAACCAATCAAATAACAATAATCATTTTGAGATGATTGTTATAGTTCTGAATAAACAATTAAAGCTCCAAAATATGAAGGAAACTCTATTTAAAAATCTGACACATAGCTCAATTCACAAACGACGGACAACAAATAAAAGTACATTGTCGTCCTCCCTCATTACAAAACGTAGTTTGTCATTGAAAACAAACTTGTTCTCCTTTACAAACTTATCCTAGCCTTTGGAGCATCTTGGTCTTCCACCTGAAAAAACGATTCCAACCTTCCACTTTCTTCGTTCCATTTTCAAGTACACATGCTTGACTGACTTCCATGTATGGTTTTCAAGAGTTATCCAAGGTGGAATGTACTGCGAAATAATAAAAGAAAAGAGTAACATATACTGATAAACAACTGACATTGATGCCTATATATTAAAAGCTGTAAGACATTGTAATTACCACTCCGTGAGAATTCATATTAAAATTTGAGCTAATCAAAATAGCTTCAAAGCTTGTCCGGAACTCATCCGCTTCTTCTGTTGCTATGACATTGCCTGCACCAGAATGACACTTACATGAATTATTACTTAGTTAAATTGGAACGTATGACTTATTACCCATAAATGTACTTACACAAAAATAATAATTCATAACATACATGTATGGAGGCCCGAGGAGGAAGAGTCTTTTCAACTCCTTTCCTGGATAATATAGTAACAGAAAATTCAGTCTTATCGAAGAGCTCGAAAAGAAGAGTATCTCCAATTTTCCAGTACTTGGCCTTGAGGATCACTTGCATACCAACAAACTTTTTCTTAATAGCTGAAAATGTGAACTGAAATTTATCTCCGTTCTTCAAAGTTAGATAATTTTTCAGTTTCAGCATGTGTCGAAACCGATCAACAAACACTGGAGGAATATCCTAATCAATTCATAAGAAAGTTATAGTTTATAAGATACATTACTTTGGATAATTTACTGATTCAAAAATCTTATACAGTGGCAAGTTAAGAACTTACGATCTCAGCTGATTCTCTATGCTTTTCTACAGTATAAACAATAAATTTCTTCCCAATTCCGTTAATATTTTCTGTGATAACATAAATATATGTTAACATCAGTTATCCATTTTACTATTTTCATATATATAAGGCAATGTAATATGAACAGTTGACTATGGTGTGTTACGTACCGTCCGCATAAATAGGAGCTAGTCGAAACCTATTGGCTGCTGGATAATCTATTTCCATACCAGTATCATCAAGTATGAATACAGTAAAAATCCCACCACCATTGTAGTAGAACAATGCATGGAAACCGAAATCAGTTCGAAAATCATTATAAAACAGAGCCAAGTTGTTAAGCTCATTTCTATCCTTATGGAACAGAACATTGTATTGGTATCCATTTCTATTAATTATCAGAGTGACTTGCTGTGGTACATGTTCTGCAAATTCTCTAACAAAGCTGGAAGGCAATTTCTACATAAACCAAAGAGTGCTATATCAACTAGAAGGTATGTACATCAATTGTGCGCTATTATATTATTCTGGGACATTTGTTTTATATACGAATCATGAACAACATTTAGGTTATTACTATCGATGTCTTTGCGAGATCTCTGGGAAACAGGCAAACCATGAATGCTGGGTGTGTGTGTTCCTAATAATGATTCATGCCAAAAAAACTTTAGAATAAGGATTATACAAATGAGGGTCGGTACTAATTAACTACTCTCTGAAGACATAGAATAAGGCTTATATTTAAGCTATAACATAATTTAATTTTGTGCAAATGTCTAGTTATCTATGTGAATGGTGGTTCAAGTAGTTGATTCATGTTTTGAGTAGAATGAAAGCAAAACATACAAAAACATAATAAACAATCCACGACGGAGGACAATCAAACAGTAAAAAATCGGGTACCAAAATTAACTTCTATATCAACAACTTGCATAACATTCATAGAGAGTAAAAATAAAATAGAACAATATTGATAGTTCCATATGATTTACCTCCATTGTTGAACCGAAGATTAACAATAAAATTCACTTTGCAAGGATTAGGGAAGATAGAGCAGGATTTAGGGATTTAGGGCTGTATTAAGACGCGTTTAGTTTTTAACAACACTAAATAAGGGTTGATTAATAAGTCATGGCTTAGCCCATAAAAAAAACTGAATATGAAAATATAATTTCTAAACTACTAAAAAATTTAATTTATTATGATTATAACTTTAATCTACACATATTATAATTATTTATAGGAATTTATAAAGAATAAAATAAATTAAATTACAAAATAATTAACTTTATAAAGAATAGCATTAACTTTACTATATAGGGATTTACAAAATAATATAATTAATTTTATAAATAATTAACTGTACAATATTGATAATTCCATATGATTTACCTTCATTGTTGAACCGAAAATTACAATTAAACCTCGATAAATTAATATGCTCGGGACTGGAAAATTTTATTCATTAATCGAGATTATTCATTTATCGAGGTAAAAAATACACTGTCTCTATTATATCGGGTCTGGAAAAAATTAAGCATTTAATGAGAATATTCATTTATCGAATATTTATTTATCGAGGTTCTACTGTAACAATAAAATTCACTTGGCCAGGATTATGGAAGAAAGAGCAGAATTTAGGGATTTAGGACTGATATAGTAGAAAAGTGCATCAAGACACGAAATGTATTTAACAACACTAAATAATGGTTGATCAATAAGTAATGGCTTAGCCCATAAAAAAAATTGAAGAATAAAATATAATTTCTAAACTACTGAATTTTATTTATTTATTATGATTATAACTTTAATCTACACATATTATAATTAATTATAGGAATTTATAAAGAATGAAATTAATTAAATCACAAAATAATTAAATTTATAAAGAAGAGCATTAAGTTTACTCTACAGGGATTTATAAAATAATATAATTAACTTTATAAATACTTAACTTTACAATATTGATAATTCCATATGATTTACCTCCATTGTTTAACCGAAAAATATAATTAAACCTCGATAAATGAATATGGTCGGGACTGGAAAATTTAATTAATTAATCGAGATGATTCAATTATCGAGGTAAAAAATACACTACATCTATCATGTCGGGACAGGAAAAATTTATCAATTTAATGAGGTAATTTGTTTATCGAATATTCATTTATTGAGGTTCTATTTTAACAATAAAATTCACTTGGCCAGGATTAGGGAAGAAAGAGCAGAATTTAGGGATTTAGGACTGATATAGTAGAAAAATGTATCAAGACACGGAACGTCTTTAACAACACTAAA
This sequence comes from Saposhnikovia divaricata, assembly GCA_036435485.1. NCBI lineage: Eukaryota > Viridiplantae > Streptophyta > Magnoliopsida > Apiales > Apiaceae > Saposhnikovia > Saposhnikovia divaricata. Next base: position 119,844,630 of record CM071599.1, on the reverse strand, counting down.
TAAGGGTTGATTAATAAGTAATGGCTTAGCCCATAAAAAATGAAGAATAAAATATAATTTCTAAACTACTAAATTTTTTTTTTATGATTATAAATTTAATCTATAAAGATTATAATTAATTATAGGAATTTATAAAGAACGAAAATAATTAAATTACAAAATAATTAACTTTATAAAGAAGAGCATTAAGTTTACTCTATATGAATTTATAAAAATAATTAAATTACAAAATAGTTTACTTTATAATTAATGTTTCCGTGTAATATAATCCTTTTAACCATATATATTATAGATTAAACTCGAGGCATTTATTTAGTCATCCTCTTCAACATTTAATCCGGGTTTACTTAATCCATGAGTAGACTATTAAAAATAAATCATTATTTGAGCACGACCATGCATTTTATAGTCTCACTCAACAAGAGGCCAATAATATCTCTTCTAATTATAGGAGGGTCAAATCCTTTATCTATCATTCATATTTCTCATACGACTCATGATATACCCGATGTCCACTTTTATCATCACCCGATCAAAGGTAACTTTTAATGTAGTCAAAGTATATTAATCCTCGTATACAAATATAATGATCTCAAGTCAAAGGATCATTACACCATTATCACTGTGAGTCTTTCTTATGACTTTATTAAACATGAAGAATCTCACTGTGGGTCTATCCAGTACCATGTACTCCTACATGTACCTATGTACTGACTTTAGTATCTCCATACTCATAACCAATGAGATGTGGTTATCTGTCAAATAACATACTAGTCTATCTATGTATAATTATTATCCTATATAATAATACTCAACTAGGGACCTTTAAGAATATGATATATTATATAATCTCAGGTTCAAGTCATGTACTTAAACTATACAATGTGTATCATGATTCTAAGGACATTTATTATGATAACAAATATATCGCAGTAATTAAAGTCATAATAAATACGTTTATTGAATGATCAAATGACATAAAGGTTTATTAAAAGAAACAATGTATTGCCTCCAGGGCACCTACACTAACAATCTCCCACTTGCACTAAGCCAATCACCCATGTATCTAATACCCATGGAACTAGTATGACCATCGTGCTTCTGCTGCGACAAGCCTTTGGTCAGTGGGTCTGCAATGTTATTATTTGTGTGCACTTACATATGTGTATGTCACCCCTTTCATTAATCTCTCGAATAAGGTGAAATCTTCTAAGTATATGTTTGGATCGGGAGTGTGATCTAGGTTCTTTATCCTGTGAAATGGCTTCATTATTATCGCAGTATAGATCAACGGGATCTGCGATCGATGGAACCACTCCTAAATCAGTAATGAATTTTCGAATCCAAACAGCCTCCTTAGCTGCTTCACAAGCTGCAATGTACTCAGCCTCCATTGTAGAATCAGCTACTATTTCTAGCTTTGAACTCTTCCAGCTTACAGCACCTCCGTTTAGACAAAACACAAAACTAGACTGTGATACCGTATAATCCCTGTCTGTTTGGAAACTTACATCGGTGTAACCTTTTACAACCAGTTTCTCCTCTCTTCCATACACCAAGAATGAATCTTTAGTCCTTTTCAGGTACTTTAGAATATTTTTGATTGCCGTCCAGTGACCTTCACCTGGATTAGACTGGTATCTGCTCGTCATGCTCAAAGCATACGAAACATCTGGGCGAGTACATACCATTGCATACATGATAGATCCAATTGCTGAGGCATGTGGAACCTTACTCATGTGGTCCTTCTCATCCAATGATTTTGGACACTGGTCTTTAGAGATCGTTATCCCTTGAGACACGGACATATACCCTTTTTACATTTTGCATACCAAAACGATGCAAAACCTTATCAATGTATGTGCTCTGACTTAGACCGATCATCCTTCTAGATCTATCTCTATAGATCCTCATTCCTAGAATGTAGGTTGCCTCTCCTAAGTCTTTCATAAATAAATTGCTCCCTAACCAAGTCTTAACAGCCTTTAGAGAAGGTATGTCATTCCCCATTAGTAGTATATCATCAACATGTAGTACTATGAATGCCACATGGCTCCCACTAACCTTATTGTAAACACAAGGTTCATCTTCGTTTTGAACAAAGCCATACTCTTTGACTATTTCATCAAAATGGATATTCCATCTCCTAGAGGCTTGCTTCAATCCATAAATGGATCAACGTAATTTACATACCTTGCCAACATTCCTTGGATCGACAAAACCTTCAGGTTGTGTCATGTACACATCCTCTTCAAGGCTTCCATTAAGGAAGGCTGTTTTGACATCCATTTGCCAGATTTCATAATCATGGAATGCTGCAATGTCAAGCAAAATCCTTATGGATTTGACCATAGCCACTGGTGAGAAAGTTTCATCATAGTCAATACCATGAATTTGTTTGAAACCTTTTGCAACCAGCCTTGCTTTATAGGTTTGAACATTTCCATCCATGTCAGTTTTCTTCTTGAAAACCCATTTGCACTCTACGGGTTTTACCCCTTCAGGTGGATCAACCAAAGTCCATACTTGGTTTTCGTACATGGAATCCATCTCGGATTTCATGGCTTTAAGCCATCTCTTAGAGTCTGGACTGTTCATAGCATCTTGGTATGTGAGAGGCTCATCTTCATCTATAAGCATCAAATCACCACATTGAGTCAAGAGAAATCCATATCTCTCTGGCTCATGGCGAATTCTACCAGTTCTACGAACAACCTGTGTTTGTTGAGCATTATCATTATCATGCTCTTGTTCCACTTCAGGTTCAATGCTATTTTGTGGTTCTCGATCTTCATCGAGATATATAGTTCTCCCACTATTTTTTTTGGAAACAAAATCTCTTTCCATGAAGATAGCATCTCGAGCAATAAACACTTTCTACTCAGAAGGACTATAAAAATAATATGCCTTTGTTTCATTAGGGTATCCCACAAAATTGCACTCTTCAGATTTAGGTCCAAGCTTTTCAGATACTTGACGTTTCACAAATGCCTTGCATCCCCAAACTTTCATAAAGCTCATGCCTGACCGTTTCTCCTCCCATATCTCATATGGAGTCTTTTGAACTTTCTTAGTAGGAACACGGTTAAGTGTGAAAGCCGCTGTTTCTAGAGCGTAACCCCAGAAACTAATTGGAAGATCTGCATGACTCATCATCGATCTCACCATGTCCAACAAGGTGCGATTTCTCCTCTCTGAAACTCCATTCCATTGAGGTGTACCTGGCGGAGTGAGTTGTGATACAATACCACACTCTTTTAAATACTCTTTAAATTCGGTGCTTAAGTATTCACCCCCACGATCGGATCGTAAGATCTTAATATTTGCACCTCCACTAATTTGCTTCTCTACTTCAGCCTTGTATTCTTTGAACTTTTCAAAAGAATCGGATTTATTCTTCCTAAGATATACATATCCATATCTACTGAAATCATCAGTAAATGTTATGAAGTAGTAGTAGCCTCCTCTAGCCATCACACGCATTGGGCCACATACATCACTATGTATTAGCTCCAGATGTTCAGGGGCCCTTTGACCCTTACCAGTGAAAGGGGCTTTAGTCATCTTACCAAGCAAACAAGATTCGCATTCTTGGTATGATTCAAAATCAAACTTATCCAAGTATCCATCCTTATGTAATTTGGATATGCGTTTCTCATTTATATGGCCTAGACGACAATGCCGGAGGTATGTTTGATTGGAGTCATTGACTTTAAGCCATTTGTTTTCTATATTACAGATAGGATTATCTAAATCAAGAACATATAAACCATTAAACAAACGCGCAACACCATAGGTCAAATCATTCAAAGTAAAAGAGCAACTGTTGTTCTTTATTGTAAACGAAAAACCTTTCTTGTCCAAACAAGAAACAGAAATAATGTTTTTGCGAATCGCAGGCACGTAAAAACAGTCTTCTAGTTATAAAACAAGCCCAGAGGGCAAAGATAAATAATAAGTCCCTACAGCTAAAGCAGTAACTCTTGCTCCATTGCCTACTCGTAGGTCCACTTCTCCCTTACCCAAAGTCCTACTGCTCTGCATTTCCTGCACATTTATACAAATGTGAGAAGCACATCCAGTATCCAATACCCAAGATGTAGAAATAGACAGATTGACTTCTATAACATAAATACCTGATCCAAAAATCTGAACAGCCTTCATTTTCTTCAGATCCTCCAAGTAAACTGAACAGTTTCTCTTCCAGGGACCAGTTTTCTTACAGTAGTGACATTCACCCTTAGCAACACCACCTTTAGGCTTTAAAGCCTGTTTGGGACCTGACTTTGGCTTGGGTGTAGAATCAGATCCAGTCTTTTTCTTACCCTTCCACCTGCCTTTCCCCTTGGCCTTACCTTTATTGCCCACCATCAGTATGGGAGCAGGTTCAGTTGTCTTCATGTTGGTGTCATATGTTCTCAACATATGAAACAATTCAGTAGGTGTTTTGTCAAATTCATTCATATTGTAGTTCACAACAAACTGAGTGAATTTGTTGTTCAAAGAATTCATGATTAGGTCAATACCAGTTTCCGGACCAATCGGGAAACCCAAAGTTTCAAGGTACTCAATGTAACCAATCATCTTCAGAACATGTGGGCCAACTGGTTCACTTGCCCTTTGTTTGCAATTAAAGAGTAACTTACTTGTGTTGAACCTTTCTTGACGAGTTTGGCTTGCAAACATGCTTTGCAAGTGCTCATTGATAGTATATGCATCCATATGCACATGCTGTCTTTGAAGCTCAGCACTCATAGTTGCCAACATAAGACATGCAACATCATTTGCATCATTCTTATCCTTTGTGTGGGCCGCTCGTTCCTCAACAGTAGCGCCCTCAGGAAGGGGACCTGGCGGAAGGATATCAATGACATGAAGCTTGCGCTCCTGCCTGAGGACAATCCTCAAATTCCTCTGCCAGTCTAGGAAGTTGTTTCCTCCTGTCAGCTTGTCCTTCTCAAGGACTGATCGTACGGATAATGTGTTTGTGTTGTTTGCCATTACTTAGTATCTACAATGATAAAAGCACAAAATAAACATTAGATTGTCTGAGTTATAAATTATTATGTTCAAATGATTATGATATATTCATAATATATCTCCCACTATTTTTATCAAATTAATAGCCCTTACTATTAATTCAGAAAGAATATCCCATAAATCTTTCTAGTGAGCCAAGATCCATATTTCATCATATCCTAAGTCAACCACTGGTAGTCCTTAAAACATGATTATTTAGGTAGACAACAGTTGTCAATTATATCATATATAATTCTTGGATAGTTTGGTGAACAACGATTGATCGTATCTATCTAATATATTTTTAACCAAACTCTATGCTTCTAAGTTCATAATAGTTGAATATAACCATTTATTTTCACCTTATTATGACGACTCAGTTAAGTTAGACCCAATGATAAAACGGTCGAATATAACCGTTTATATTCGTCACATCTCACCACGATAGACAGGAGTCCCCTACCACTGACAGCCCCTCCCCTTATCGATCTAGGATTCGATGAGTGTTCATTCATTGGAAAACATTTGATTAAAACTTAATATTTTGTTAAGGGGTTTAGAAAATTTATAACGATCATGATCACATCATAAAGAGATCCTCAATTTTCCTTGAACCAAATATTTCAAATTGACATCTTAAATTGTTCATTTCCCAGGTAGATGGAGGATCCCAATGGTCACACTTAATAACCATTAACCTTACGAATACGCATATCCGCTTTTGTCAGAAAATCCCAATTTTAGATATCAAAAATCCATATTTAATTCCGTGTTTTAAAAATCCATATTTTATAAACACAAGAATCTCATGATCGTTTGTTAATTTTAAAATCTTGAATCGTTACAGATTTTATCTTTTTTAGCATGGCAAGCATGGCATGGGTGACGTATCTAATACATGCATACATCATTAATCTAATTAAAGCATGCATCTTCTACTCTACACATACAATCCATACATCATATGTAAAGTGCGTAAAGTAATCGTGCAATGGTTATGGCCCAATCCTATGTGATCTTTTCAAGTTAATGAAAAGATCAAGGTCAATATATGGGGTAAAAATAACTATTACATATGTCTTCTCTATTGTTTCCATTGACTCCTTAGCCTCCATGGATTGCCTCCTTGTTCCCCTTGTCCTTCTTGGATGTTACATTAATAACTATACTAATGAACTTACAAAAGAATTCGAGTTATATTCGAGATAAACAATTACAAATAGAAAACGACATGCAAGTCGTATTTATTACAAACCAAAAGAATAAACCATTACAACTAGGGTTTAAAGGCCATAACCATGCACCATGCTCAAGTAACCATTAAAGAACATATAAAATCATATATAAGAGTATGCCATATCTTATATCTCATGATCCAATCATCAAACATCATATATGGCTAAATCAGAAAAAATTGAAAAATCAGAAAATTTCAGGAAAACAGTAAATCGTATTTTTGAAGGCTTAAACGATGTCAGAATGCGAAAACAAAACTTCTGACAAGGTTTAATGACAAGGTCAAAAACCATCTCCGAAAACATATTATGGGTCGAAAACGGACACCAGAAACACTTTCTGCTGCAGTTTCTTTTCTAGCTTTCACAGAACGATTCCGATCAAACTATTGCTACTGCCTATCATATCATATACAATCAGACATTACATATACATATAAACTAATCATATAACAGTTATATAATCAATCCAAATCCAATTCAGATTCTGTTTATACAACATCATTAACCCACTGTTCTTCCAATTCGGATTGAATCTAAGCAGATTATAAACATGGCAGGCATGGTAACATCATATCATAATATTAACAGATTCATTATATCATTCATATAACATAACTGTATCATGGCAGATTCATCAAACATGCATACTAGTAAAAATACAGTAAACACGTAACCAATTCAGCCCCTTATACACGTAGCTCTGATGCCATTGTTGGGTTCCGAGGCATAAAACGCAGCGGATATACGTAAATAAAACAAAAATTTTGAAACCCAAACACAGGATCCATGTATAATTCTGGGCAGATTATGGAGATAACGAATCATACCTATTAAGATCTTGACTTTCACGAACTCAACGGAGATCCTAGCTTTCACGATTTGTGTCTACCTCTCGGAAAACACCTATATGGTATCCACACGAGCACCTTCAAGAACGTCTCATGAACTTGACTGCGGAATGGACATACTAGCCTCCCTCTTGATGATTCGAGTTATATGTTTCTGCCTCTTTCGCTGCTACCTCCTCTAGGGTTCCTCTTAACCTATCATTATCTATTTATAATGACTGATTAATATGCCCATAACAGCAAAAACCCAACCCTTGTAGGTATAGGATTAAATAATAAAACGAATTTCTATTATTTAATTAATAACTAAGTCATACTTAATTATTATGGGCAGAAATACTCCTCTAATTCGAATTTATATTATCTCAATTAATTAAGTCTCACTTAATTAATATAATAAAATTCAAATAATCATCAATTAATTTAAATCCATAATTTAAATTAACTATTCCTTTAAGTGCTCAATGTGTGTGACCCTATAGGCTATTATTTAATTGGCAATAATTTTATTCTCCAATAAAATTATAAACAATGAGCGGTATCTAGTAATACATCATTGCTACCCAATTAAACAATAATTAAATCGTGATTCGATAAAACCTTTCGTGATTAATGTTTTCGTGTAATATAATCCTTTTAACCATATATATTATAGATTAAACTCGAGGCATGTATTTTGTCATCCTCTTTAACATTTAATCCGGGTTTACTTGATCCATGAGTAGACTATTAAAAACAAATCATTATTTGAGCACGACCATGCATTTTATAGTCTCACTCAATCAAGAGGCCAATAATATCTCTCCTAATTATAGGAGGGTTAAATCCTTTATCTATCATTCATATTTCTCATACGACTCATGATATACCCGATGTCCACTTTTATCATCACTCGATCAAAGGTAACTTTTAATGTAGTCAAAGTATACTAATCCTCGTATAAAAATATAATGATCTCAAGTCAAAGGATCATTACACCATTATCACTGTGAGTCTTTCTATGACTTTATTAAACATGAAGAATCTCACTGTGGGTCTGTCCAGTACCATGTACTCCTACATGTACCTATGTATTGACTTTAGTATCTCCATACTCATAACCAATGAGATGTGTTTAGCTGTCAAATAACATACTAGTCTATCTATGTATTATTATTGTCCTATATAATAATACTCGACTAGGGACCTTTAAGAATATGATATATTATATAATCTCAAGTTCAAGTCATGTACTTAAACTATACAATGTGTATCATGATTCTAAGGACATTTATTATGCTAACAAATATATCGCAGTAATTAAAGTCATAATAAATACGTTTATTGAATGATCAAATGACATAAAGGTTTATTAAAAGAAACAATGTATTGCCTCTAGGGCACCTACACTAACAACTCTGTTACTGAATTGCTATTCAACTTTCCAAAGAACATTGCTACAATTCTGAATTGTTTTAAATTTTAATGTTTTGTGCTTATGTTGTATAATGGAATAACATAAATAGAAAATATTATTCATTCTTTCATTAATCAAGTAAGAGTAAGGAAACCAAACATTGTTTTTAAAATTACACACTTCCATAAAATGGATTTATTACAACATAGTTAAATAAAAAACAAAACTCATAGATATCTTCTCACAAATTGTGATACTCCCATAGCATGCACAACGTAAAATTGCTATTCTCCATCAATCACGCCGCCTATACTTGGTTGAGAATCCTATTTCAGTATATTAAAACATGGAAACAGGTTATTAGAATAAATGAATAAGAATCAAAGAATAATGTTGCCAGTAAATAAATAAGTGTTTGAACTTTGGAAATTCTGATAAGTAGATAATAATCATTTTTGGAATATCAGTGTACCTTTCCCTCATACTAATAATAGCATCGTGTGCAAGGTTAATATAAATCCTAGAAGACTGGATGTAGGTTAATTCCATGAATCCTGTTAACGTAAGTGTTAGGAACATGTTTTTTTAAAAGATATAAATTGAAAAATAACATGAGTTCACTTGGTAGAAATAAGAATGTTACAGCGAAACATAGTAATCTTGCAACTTGCAAAAATAATGATCGCAGGTGTTTCAACATTTCCTTGGAGAACTGGTTCTAACTCAGCAATTTGTGTATCCCAGAGTGACACTTTGATAGAACGCCTAAATATACAATTATATAGATAAAAATAATTATTCTCGAGGTTGGTACTTTGTAAATTACTTTGACCATGTATAGATTAAGATTAAATTGTACGATTACCTTCCATTATCTAGCATAAAGCGAAGACATGATCTTGAACCCCAAACTATTTGCAATTCTATTATCGGCTCTATATTAGAAACAACACCAATGACATCTATAAAAGAAAGCAAATTTGTGAGAAAGGTTCAAATGCTGAATAAATTTATAAAGTGTATGGATGTCATTAACCTAGTGCAAATGTAGGAATATTGGCTGCTGAATAGGAATGCGCATTATCATATAATTCTTCAATGTCTTTGAGTTCAAACTTATGGAATGGTATAACTATTATAGGCTGAACAATTACTTGTGCTGCAGCTGTTTCATATGTAAACAAAATCTTGATACCGGAGGAAACAGGCCTTAGAGTTCCAGATGCTACCGTGGTTGTGAAATTACCCAGTTCGTAAATGTTTTCTTCCTCAAGGATATTCTCAAAAAACTCCCATACTCCTGGACTTGCAAATGCATGAACATGATAATCCTGATTTTCAATATATGTTTAAAATATACCTGGTAAATGTACAAACTATATGAAATATTAATATTCTCAATAGTTTGCTTTACTTAAAAAGAATTTACCTCAGCATCAAGCAAAATCATATTTATTCCAAGAAAATCAAACCCACCATTAGCAGTTGAAGCCCACATTCGCGTTACACGAATTCTGAGTCTTCCGTTCATGCCTGCTCTGTGAAGTGATCGTAGAGAATCAAAAACATCTGTTTACCAAAAAGAAAGATAGTAAGAATTGATATGAATTGTAAAAAAGTGTAGTGACATTATACATTCACTCGCCCATAATGTTGGTATACGTATATCCTGTAAATCAAGGCTGATATAATATTTTAGTGATAGCTTATACCTAATATTTTGTGCTTGAGTAGTCGGTAAACGAAAAATAAAAAGTATTTATATTGTGGAAGAATCAATATTTGTTCAGCATAAACTTAGGTGTTGATTGATTTTCCAAATCATTATAATGATCTATATTACGTAACCAACTAATTAGATAATGGGTAATGAAGAAATAAACAGTATTTCTATTGTTCAAGATAGGATATTTGTTCAGCATAAACTTAGGTGTTGATTGATTTTCCAAATCATATGATCATGATATATTTTACGTAACCAACTAATTATTGTTCAGTATAAACTTAGGTGTTGATTGATTCTCCAAATCATGATAATGATATATATTACGTAACCAAATAATTAAATAGGCAATCCTTTATAGTAATAGTTAGCTATGTACATTAAGCTTGATTTAAAAGTTAGTAACTTTTAAAAACAAATCAATAACCAGAATAAGTGGGTTCAAAATAAAAACAAATATCCCGGAAATATATATATATATATATATATATATATATATATATATATATATATATATGTGTGTGTGTGTGTGTGTGTGTGTTAACTTTCATTCGATACATTATTTTTTAAAAGTTAGCATGACTTTGAATATTAAATATTTAAACCATTATGAAAAAATGTGCATGAGATCATATTCATTTTATAATATTGATGTATAAAAATAGTTAAATTAAGTATTTCAATGTTCTGCAATAAAATTCTATAAATTTACAAATATGATAAAATTTATCCACTCATAAATATATAAATTTATAAATTTATATATAAATTTTTCACTTACGTATTTCAAAAAATATATAACTACAAAGATCATAGTGCCCATCTTTAAAGAATTGCATATGATTAATTGAACAACCAAACAGTAAATCAAAAAACACCGAGCAATTCTCTTATTATACATGAATAATATAAACCAACAAACTTGATCGACCCGATTTAAGATTTTTTGAATTGTTTGTAAATCAAAAACAGAATAATTCTCTTATTATACATGAATAATAAAAAACAACACTTCAATTTATCAACTCAATTTAAAATTTCTTGGATTGTCTTCTTTTGAACGTCTTTATTTTTGTTTGATGCATCCCAAAATAGAATCTTCACGGTATCACATCTTGTAATACCCGAAAAATTCTCATATTAGTACGAGCCCTTTTTAATAAATTTCAATAAGGCTTAAAATTTTGCTTTAATAATTCCTAGAGACGCGTACAAATATTTTTTTTATTTATCTTTTTATGCATTACAAGACCCTAATTGTAACACCCTCACCTTACTATATTAATATACAGGCTTTTTATAAGTAAATAAATATTTTACAGGGAAATTTCAAAAAATTTTGACATGATGTATTCATAAATATAACTAACCACCTGTCCAAATCAACAAAACTAATCCAACTTTATCCAAATCTGCTCACCACATAATATTGACAAAATCATAAAAAAAAATATAACTATAAATTCTAACTAACCAAGACCGCTCACAGGTCATAGTATGAAACAACTACTAATTAACTATTACAACCCGAATCCGAATAACATAATATACAATTTCTGTGAATAAATAAGGTCACCGTCTAACTAGATATTCAACATTGGCTAGTTCCCAACCACTAACCAATGAGAATCTGTAACCCGAACGTCTCCTCTCGCTGCCTATAGAGCAATACCAACTGATCACTAGATCCTCTGATCATCTCTAACAACTGGAGAAATAAACAGAAACAAGAGTGAGCCAACAATGCTCAGCAAGTGCAATAGTGATAGAAATTTTAAAATAAACGTTGACAACTCTGATAAACAAAAGGAGTTTCATCTCATTATTAGAAAGAATCAGTGAGATCAATTTTTTAGATTGCCACAAGAGCCAACAATTCACCATTTATAATGTGCAACAGAAACCAGAACTAATAAAAGTTCTGATATCAAAATATTACTGAAACGGACTTCCAAAGAGTCAAGAACTAACATCTCAATCGCAGAATATAGATTAGAATTGGAATTTTTATTTATTTAAAAAAAACATCAAAGTTAGGCTGCTGATCAGTCAGCACTAACCCCGGACAAACGCACACAGCAATGTCCTAGGACAAACGTGCACAACAATGTCCTTAATTGGATCCACGGCACATATTGGCCTTAACTTCCGACCATAATAAGGTCCCACCCCAAAGGGTTTTACGCCCCAAGCGCCACATTTAAAAACATTTCCAATTCTAAATCATCCACACTAGGTGTCGGGACAATCGACAACCTTTGATCTCCAAACAACTGGAAACTCACGTCCAGAATAATAACTCAAGATTAAGAGTTAATAAGAAACAACAACTTCATTTAGTATCGACAAGTTCAATACACTACAGGGAGCAAACGAACAATCAAGATTTTTAAAAGATATCGACAAGTTCGATACCAACTAGGGTGGGGATATAAAGAATGACAATTCGTATAGGTATCGACAAGATAGATATGAGTATTGAGGAACATTGTCATTAACTTGATTAAAGAGTAAATCGACTTGGGCAAAGATAAGAGATATAAATTGCAACCAGATTATCAACATATGAAATTCTACGCTAGAGCGAGGACATAGGCAAGCCCTACGCTTTTAAGAAAATTTTCAACACATTGCAAGGCTTAACTGACATAAACGATTAAAGTAGTTTAAACGATTATTTGTTAAATAATTTCAGGATAGTTAGTCGCAAATCAGTTTGAAGGAAACATTTCCATAAAGGGGTCCATTGGAGAAATTATGTGAAAAATCAAGAATTTTATTAACAGGTATTCGTGGAAATTTTAAACTTGGATTCTCTCAATTTAGAACGACTTTTAAACATTTTTGAAGAAAATAAAAGAAATAGTACTCAGTTGAGGAATCCAATGTCATTGCTTGAGTAAAGTATTTAAGCGGGAAAGATTATATTTATGGTTCTTTTAAAAACTTGGTATTCGAATTAGGGGAATAAACATTTCCATGCTAACTAGGAAGTATATCATTTTCTAAACACATTTGACCAAACTACATTACACGACAAGAGGAATGAATTGCATCACTTGAAAGATAAGTGAAGAGCAAACACTTGCCTCAACTTACGGAGTTCTCGATCCTAATCATGGATCTCTAACTCAACTTCTCGCTAGTCTCCACACTTTTCGTGCTGGTCTTCTTACTCGGCTCTACTTCTATCTTTCTTTCATAATTTACTAACTCCACGCCAGCACACCCGTTGACTTGATAATTATTCCTCTGTTTGACTTTCCGCTTACCCGCACTGCTCTTAGCCAAATCTCCTACTCGAACCTTCACAATGTCAAATACAGTTTCAGTACTAATTCAAGCAAAACCTTATCGTTGGCTCTATTCTACCCATGCGCGTCCTATAACGCTTACATATACAATACGTATAGACATATTCATTCATATTCACATAATAGTGTTAGTATAGTTACTAAGTCACATAGACACGGCACACAACCATTTCAAAACGGCATACCATATACTTTTCAAAACCATAATATATTCTCGAAATAATCCATCGACATATACTTAAACCCTTAGAAATCATAACATACTTTCAAGCATTGAAATCAAATAATTTAAATAGACTTTTAAATAAACTTGCAGGGGATTTTTAGAAAATTTCGGCATGAAGTATTCGTTTATCGGACTATGGGCACAGCCCCTCAATATCAATCAAAAACAATTCAACCCTGCTTTCACAAAAATAAAGCTGCCTCAACTTGCAGCAACATAAAAGTAAACAATTAATGAAAAGTACCCGCCCATTCATGCGGCAACTAGCACATAAGAAATTTATATTACCCTACTAATTACGCTACACCAATGATCATATTTCTCACGCATTTTAATGATACACGTGACAATCAATCATTGATGTTCGTAAGCCCTAGGGAACAACCCCTAGCACTAACTATTACTTACGCTATATCGATGATCACCTCACTCAAGTATATTAATTATACTCGGGATAGCTAATCATGGATATTCGTAAGCCCGGGGAACTAGTTGAAGAGAATTACACAAGTCTTTAAATATTGACATTTAAGACTTGTGATCTCATTGCAACTCCTCGCAGATAATCACATAATCAAATAAATCTAACAATTAATCTTCGATAAATAACATTTTAAAACCCATACAATCAGGAATTAAATTCTTATTTTAAGAAAACTTTACGAAATAACTTCTTTGTAAATAATACATACATCATCAACATTACGTAACTCAACCAAAGCCTCTAGGGTCAGTGGTATCTTTCAGAAACAACCACATAGCATTTAACAGGTAAGCACTTAGCAAATAAACATTTACGACATAGCTCCCTTGTATGACTCTCCATCTTATACAACAAATAATAAAGATCAACTTATAATCAATTAACTATTTACAAACCAATAACAAGTAGTCAACAATTATGACATTCAACAATTTCTATGACTCGACTTTTAAAACATTTAGCACATAGATATTCACAATTAGTAGAACCACATAACTCAACATTTTATCCGTAAATTAACAATTAACTAACAACAATCATTAATCCCGGATATTTTCCGAGCTCCCAAAATTATATTCCCGAAATTACAACTCTAATACTTAACAACTTACTAAGTTTAAAATCCGGGAATATAATTCTAACAATTAAAATTGACATTTATAAACTATCCGAATTAAATAACGGGAATTAAACAATATTAATAATTTACAACTTTAATCTAATTTAATTACTACAATACTATCACAATTTAAATAAAAAAAGAAATTTAAATAATTACAAAAAAAGAAATAGAGGAATATACCATTCAATTCGACCCACCAAAATCGAACCATCGCTATCCTCTCCCTCTCTCTCCTGCCCTCTCTCTCTCTCCCTCTTTCTCCCTCTCTCTCTCTCTCTCTCTCTCTCTCTCTCTCTCTCTCTCTCTCTCTCCTGCCCTCTCTCTCTCTCTCTCTCTCTCTCTCTCTCTCTCTCTCTCTCTCTCTCTCACACACAACCATAGCCACCACCATAAGCTTTGCCACCTCAATTCCACCGGAGTTGCAGTCCGCCGCCGCGCCGACGTCGGCCACCTCCGCCACCGGACTGCCTCCCACCGTTCGTTCCCCGCGCGCAACCCATCCTTCTTCCTCGTTTCTCCTCTCCTCCGCCCTCTTCTTCATTACATCGTGCACATCCCACATACACACACATACGCACTCACCCATATGTACACACGTATATATGTATGTATATGTATCTCATTCTAATCCCCCCCAATCTCTCTTCTTCTTCAATCTCTTCTCTTTTTTTTTCTCTTCCCGACTTCTCTCGAGAGTTCTAACTACTGGACTGACTTTTTTTTTATTGGGCTTGGCCCAATATCAATAAATCTCTACTACACCTCATGCGGCCCAATTATAACACTACTAAACGACTCTTATAAATCGAAATTAAATAGAAAATTGGAAAAATTAATCTTTTTATTTTTAAAACAAAGAATATAAAATTACGAGCACAAATATATTTTTAAAATATTTTTCGGATAAAAAATGAATTAAATATGAATTTTACAAATTTTGATCCTTTAAATATAATAAAACTATAAAATCATTTTAAAAATACCGAAACATCCAAATTAATTCACCCAACCATTTTAAAAACTAAATAATATTATAAAGATAATATTACAAAAGATTTCATGATTTTTAATTCCTCTGATAATTTTATAAAATTTACAGAGGATCAAAAATGCATGATTTAAATATATTTAAATCCTCAAAAATAAAAATAAAAATACACCAATCTTCACAGCTTACCCAAATCATCAAATAATCACATAAACAGCATCTCATACATATTCTACCTTTACAACAATATTCACATAATATTATTTATAATTTATAATAAATAAATATTATTAAAAATCGAAATTTTCTAGGTCGTTATATCCTTCCCCCCTTAATAGGATTCTGTCCTCAGAATCAATCTTAAGGACACGAGTAACAATTCTCGTTAAGCATCTTACTTCCACTTCTCAGGTTGCACTTTCAACTCTAGGCTTCCATCACAACCTCTCATACTTTTATAAGCTCATTCCATGAGCCTACAATTCCAGTAATAACCTTAAGCTTTGGTTTTCGAATCTCTAACGTTCATCACACGTGAACGAATAACTTTCCGCAAAAATTAATATGTCTTTTCCGCATAATGAACTAAACTCTGCGTCAAAACTATATTACCGCACCAACCCCTCGCGATAATACGACCGTGCAATTTGCCTCAATTTATAACGACCTACACTTGGTATAGTTTCCCACACTTCACTTATAACCACACGATTTCAAATTGAATTTCGAGAAAAGAATCTCAAGAAATCCTCTGATCGCTTCCAATCCTCTTTTCAAGTACTGTGTTAATCGAGAAGGGAATAATTAAAAAGTTTCTTTCTTTCTTTAGTCCTAAAATTTTACCGAGTACCCAATCGGAAACTTAACATCATTTCGTCCATTCTTAGTCGCATTCTCGAAATCGAATACTATAACCAAACACTTACGTCCTTAGATGCACATCAAGCATAATTTAATTAACGACCCGATTCTTAATCTTATAAAATAGTCTGGGTTGCTCAATCTTTTGAAACATAGCCTCGAATATTTGTAGCCTTGATCATTTACAGCTCTTGATAACTAACATACTCGTCAACTTGACTGTGACTTCACTCAAAACAAGAACAAGATTGAAATATCCAATTTATTATTAATTTCCCGAGGTCACAACTTCACTCGATACTATTCACGAAACAATTCTTCATAATTTCCAACAAGCTCCTTCCACTTAACATGCATCATCACTCATTTACGCCTCCTAAAACAAACCTTCCTCAGATAAAATTTTGAGAAAGAGAATATCAAGAAATCCTCAATCATTCTCACTCCTCTTTCACGTGCAATATTACTTGAGAAGGGAATAATCAGAAAACTTCTTCATCCTTCATCTCATCGTTTTACTGAGTAACCGTTTCAAACTGCTGACCATTTTCCTTAAATCATATATTCTTATTCGTAATACACTATCTCACGTCCTCTGAAATCAACTTTCGAATCACCACTCTGCATACTTGACGAGTCTTCGAATTTGACTCTACACATTACATTTCAACATTTAATACTACTCACATTAATCATAAAATCATGACTTTCGAAATTCACATTAAGATCCTCGTGCCAAATTTTCTTCCTTTTCATGGAAACTCTAAAATCGCTCTCGATTGATTTGCTTAATCGTTCAGGCCTCTATGTCTACCTTCCAATCTCAAAACATCGCCTTTATCCTCCTCACAATTCAAGATCTCATTTTCTTGTCCTCGCAATTCGCTTGTGCTTCGTTGATGGGGAATAAATCCAATCCTAAGTTATATTTAACTCCTTATTATAGTCATCACCATCCACTTCCTGTCAACTTCCTTCATGATCGTATTAAATTTTTCAAATTCTTACTAATCATAAAGACAGTCCTGTCACTTTCTTCAAAACTTCCACCAAGATTAATATGATACTATTTTCGACGAAATTCCCATCTTCCCAAGCTCATCTCTTGGTTGTTATTAAATTTGTATATTAGGAATATTAAAATGAGAATAAATCAGAGTTATATTTATAAATTAATAAAATAAGGATAAAATTGGTTTTAAAGAGAAGGAAGGAAAAACAACTTTATTCATTTAGTGAATATTTACGAAGGAAAGAAATTAGAAATTTGTGAGGACAATTAAGATGGAATTGTTTAAATAGGATTATTGTTTTTGCCTAAAAACAATAATAAGGAATTTGAAAATCGGGTAAATAATTAATTCTTGAATTATTTATTTGAGAATAAATGGTGAATTATATTATTGCTCCTTTAAAATGAATTTAAGTGAATTAGATAA
Organism: Saposhnikovia divaricata; assembly: GCA_036435485.1. Lineage (NCBI taxonomy): Eukaryota > Viridiplantae > Streptophyta > Magnoliopsida > Apiales > Apiaceae > Saposhnikovia > Saposhnikovia divaricata. The sequence continues at coordinate 119,826,472 of CM071599.1, read as the reverse complement.
ATTTTTGGATAAATTGAGAATTTTAGATAAATAAAGAGAATTTTATAAACGCTTTTTTTTATTTTGAGATGTGAATTGCGAGAACCAATTTAATTTAGAAGTACGATTTAAATAAGCAATCGTTAGCGACAATTTAGTAATAAATTATAGACCTTTTGGAAAATTCCCTTACGAATAGTTGGAGCGAGACTTTCACGTATAATTATATTGAATTGCATAAAACCCGATATGTTAAAATCTAATAGGAAAAGCGAATAGAGCCTCCATCTAATTTATGATTTCGCAAATAAGGCATTAGTGACATTTTAAAGTTACGAGAATATTCCAAATTATATTTTCGAGAATTATTTGATTATCAATGACATGATTACCGAATTATGTGACATTACGTGATCAACTCTTAGCGTCGAGAAAGAGGCAAGTTCATTCCTACCCTAACTCTCGGAAACTTTGTATTTCTATTCGTATTATTTCATTCCTATTTTCTTTTCGAGCTATCAATTATGAGATTTATTTGTTGTTCCTCATGATGCAATAATTTCATTTTGAGTATTATTTTCTCGTTAAATATACGTTGCTGTTAAAATTAGTTTACTTGTGAACCGTATCCCCCATAAGCGAAGAAACAATTTCGTTGCTATCGGGTCGATCTCATTAACTCGAGACGACTATTATTTTGATTCAGTGAAACTATTCTCATTTGTTCGAGATAGTTAAATTCATTCTTTTCAGTCAAATTTATTGTACAAATTCGACAATATTTATTGATTATCTTTTAGTTGGTTCATCTTTCGAATCAACAAGTAAGCGTTACAAAATTAGGATTGTTAGAATATTTACTCGATCAAGTGAAAAACATTCTATTTAAATGTTCATCAATTATGAGTATTATAAATATTCGAGTGGTACGATTTGTTCAGTACGACTCAAAATATTTCATTTTGAGACTTTTCTCATTATTTCGAGATAGTTGCCTTTCTTGTCAGCGGTTGGCATTTTGTTCGTGTCATCCAATAAAATATGTTTATCGAGAGTTTACATCAGTCCATTGTTTGGATTGGTGGCACATTTGAGTAAAAACTAGCAGTCCGCCAGATCAGTCAAGTATTTCCTGTGAAGTTCATTACAAAATATCAGTTCATTAAATGTTCGGGAATTCTGTATTCTACTGGTCAATTTTGGGAAAGAGGCCCATGATAGAGAAAGAGAGACTCGTGTACCGTTATATGGGCACGAGAATATTTAGGCACTACGTTGCCAGGGTGACTTAATAACCCATTATGATGCTAGCATTCATATTTATATTTTTTTATTTTGTTGATATTGTATTGTAGCCCCGCCGAGATCCCGAGAGGTTGGAAGACCAGCTTATTCATTTCTCACGAGTCATCAGAGTTACACCAAATAAGTCTTTCGAGTATTATGTTATCGAGATGAGTCCTGAGTCAGTGTCAGATTGTTGATATCAAACTGTTCATAAATTTCGAGTATTTCTTTCGGTAAATTTTATTATATTTATATACCGAGTAAGGAGAGAACCTGCTGAGCACCATAGTTGCTCATTCTTGCTTTACAATATTTATTCAGCTGTCAAGAAGGAGAGTTGCGAGACGTCCATCCAGGGATCCAGAGGAAAAGGGAAGGCTCGCGGCTATGCTGACAAGGACTAGAATACCCAGCTGGAACCTTTACCTTTCTACGTTGTGAACTTATGTAAGAGATTATTCAGAGATGTAATAAATCGTATTGTAATAATGTGTGAGACCGATCTTGGATCTGCGGAGTGGGACACTTATGCACCGTTGTAATAAATATTTTGCTTTATTATTGAGTGTACTGTAGGATATCGAGACTGATGTGACGACCCGGGTCCCCGGACAGGGCGGATTTGGGGGCGTCACACATCTGCATATCTATAAAAAACAAAGATTTTTTTTCTATATTAGAAATGAAAATGGTAAGCAATTAAGTTAATTTTGCCTCACAAAAGAAAAAATTTAATGTCAAAAGTTGTGGAATATATCTTATAAGCATTTTACCTTTGCCTCATAGCATTGGCTTCCTCCATGTCTGGATTCACATATATCCTTGAACATGGCAAAGTGACGATTGAAGGAGAATCTGAAATTAGTACAAATATATATTACTTAATTGTATATTAGTTGCTATTTCTTTTAAATTGGACATCTATGATTTTAAATATTCTAAAAACTCACACATAAACATGCATAGCCTGACACTTGACAAAATAAGAACCATTGGTTGTTGAAGATCCATTTCAAACATTTGATTTGTAATTGCTATCATATCTTCCCATACAGAAACTCTAATGGAGAACCATCCATCTGTTAAATTAAAAGAATATACAAGTTTTTCACCAGTTCTAGTCGGTATTGTTTTCACCTGACCAGGAGTTTCAACAACTCCTATAACATATACAAAACATAATATTACTAAAGGTCATAAGAATATTTGGAGTATGGAATCCTGTCGTGACAATGAAGTAAAATTTTACCTATTGTGTAAATAGGAACTTGATCTATAGCATAACCACGTGCCATTTCGTATACATCAACCAAATTAAAAGATCAAATTTATGTAATGGTATACTCCGGTCATCTCCAACAATTTGTTGGACAGTAGTATGATTACTAAAGTGAATGCACTTAGCTGGCGGCACAGGCCTCATACTTCCAGTTGCATCATGGATGATAAAGTTACTTATATCATATATGTTTCCTTCTAAAATAGTTACTCCAAATAAATTCCAAATGTTTGGAGAAACTTGTGCATGAACACGTTCATTCTGAAAAGATGCAAGCCCATTTGATTTAGTCAGAGAGATTAAAAAATAATACCATTATGTTTAAAATTTATTCTTACATTGGAATCGAGAAGAATGAGATTGTGTTTCAGTATGCCATTTCCAACTGCCGAAATAGTTAGTCAGATCCTCATGACACGGACCTTAACTCTCCAATTGGTCCTCGTTCTATCAAGCGAAGCAAGTGAATCAAACATACCTATAACATTAATTATAATTATAAAGGTGCGATAATAAGGTTACATGATGCAAACTCAAAAAATAGTAAGAGAACATTGAGGGAAGAGTTTAAACATATGCATTAGTATTACCTCTGAAACATGTGCTTAGTAATAGTACAAAAAACGTCATGATCTATATAACATTTGATAAGATCAATCAACCATGTGTTTAGGGATGATATTTATGGATAATATCAATGATTAGTATTATGTACACTTACTAATTAATTATTAAGATCAATTTTTTATTACTAATTAATTAATTAATTAATTAGTTGATTACAGTATTACAGTTTACTAAAATATATAACAAAGTCTTGCAGTTCCAATCATATCATGTTATTATATGGTTGACAGCTGAAAGATATCTGTGGTATTTGTATAAAAAAGATTTGAATATTTTCCACTAATTATAGGATAACCACATCATTTATGTACAGTAAAATATATACCAAGCAACTTCTGATTTAAAAAAATTATATTGTTACGTTAAAAAAAATTATATTGTAATTTAAATAAACTTAAATTATATTAAGGGCATAGATGATAAGTTTATAATACAGTCACTCAATGGGGTAGTTGTATGGAATCGTGAAGATTGTTCTAATATTTTAAAGTAGCAATGAATATTATGGATTGAATCTATATAATATATTTAGACAAACATAATTTATTGCACTATGAGATTATGTATTATTAAGGTAACATTTGTACACATCTACTTTAATTGTACAATTGGTATATTATAACAAATCTATTTTAATTGTACAATGCATATATTATAAGAATTTAATGTCAAACTGAGTTTCACATTTAGTCATAAAACCAATATTCTGAAATTTAAAAATTTATATTTAATACTCGAATTTACGACATAATGAACTTACCACATTCAAAAAACCATTGCCAGTTTATTTCATTATTTAGATTATTGTCAAATATGTCTTAATACTCATAATAGGATTGGTTTAAAAGGCTGAAGAATGGAATGCATTCAATGTCTGTTTCATATGTAACATATTGCTATTCTAATCTAGACTTTGGCAAATTATAAAAAAACTTCTTCGTACACCACATTAGCAGTGACGTTGGTTTAGCCACCATTGTCATTGCATATCAATATGTGTAATCCAGCTGGAGATGTAACTCTAGAAATAGCAACATACAGTTGACCATGTGAGAAAACAGACCTTGGAAGATATAAGCCGACTTTATCTAGAGACTGGCCTTGACTTTTGTTAATGGTCATTGCGAAACACATCTGAACAGGAAATTGTATTCACTTGAATTCAAATGGCCGTCATTTGAATTCTTGGAATGATGTGCATCGAGCCAACCTGTGAACCACACAAAATTTCACAAAGAATGCTGTTTTTTAGACATTTGCGGACAATCATTTTGGTGCCATTGCAAATACCAATAATTTGATTGAGATTCCTCATCAACATTACGACGGTTCCTACTTTCAACTTCAATTCATGTTTTGGAAGGCAAGGCATATTAATAGGATTTAAATACTCAACTGGGAATGCAGTACAGAAATCATTTTGTCCAGCAAAATCATCAGCAAGAGAATCTTGACTATAGTATGTAAGGGCATCTCCCTGGATTAGATCAACGACATAATCATTGACATCACCAACTTCTACATTAGTGGGTGCAAGAATTGATCTTTGTCTCAAGTATGAAGAATCTGTCATATTTTTTATGAAATCTAGATAAATAACATCAACAATATCCTTAATGAAACCATTGAAAGACTTGATTAAGAAATTATCAGGAATTACGACTTGAGGATCATGTGTCAAATCATCAGAATTAAGAGTAGGTAACATACCATTACCCACATCAAGAACCCATTGGCTAAAATCAGCTATTTGTTTATTCTCAGCATCAGATTTTCCAGAAGTTAAACGCATGTTTTGTTGCAATAAGAATACCTGGCAATGATTCCAAATCTTTGAACTGTTCAATGACGGAGAAACAACTTTAGCTCTTGGTGCTTTGGGAATAACCGGAAAAATTTGTCTAAAATCTCCTCCAAAAATTACAGATATGCCACCAAATGGACGTCTTGCTCTATCTGGATCAGTTGCAGACATAATGCCTCTCAAACAACGATCTACACTTTCAAAACCATGCATGTGCTGCATAGGACCCTCATCCCAAATTATCAAATTGGTCTTATGCATTAACTCTGCAATGTCCATTCCATGTTTTACACCAGCGGTGGAGTACTGGTCTAAGTTCAACGGAATGTGAAATCTAGAGTGGGCGGTTCTACCGCCAGGGAGTAATGTGGCAGAAATCCCAGAAGAAGCTACTGGTAGGACAATTTTGCCTTCACTGCACAGGCCACAACATAACGTTCGCCAGAGGAAAGTTTTACCACAGCCACCACTACCATAAACAAAAAAGATACCACCTTTTCCTGAATGAACACTGTCAACAATAGCTCGGTATACACCCAACTGTTCTTTATTTAAATTTGGAAAAAGTTGATCATGCCGTTTCTTCATCTTTTGCTTATCATATCCATATTCCTAAACAAGTAGTCTATTTTCAGTATTTTCCAAAATTACTTCCTCAGGAAATGGCAATGTGGAATAGTTTTTCAAGAACTTTCCAACATCATTGAGTAACTTCTCAACCTCTGAAACACAAAATTCTATATATTAAATAAAACATTATATTTTTTATTATGCAATAGTGGGATTAATCTTAACTATAAAATTCAATTATGCACTAATCTTGTCTATAAAATCTTAATTTCTTTAAGGCAGACTAAAGCTAGGTTTTATAATAATCCCATATTCATCAATATTATCTTCTATAGAAAGATTATAGAAGTTAAGAGTACGAACCTGACAGAGTAAGATTATGTAATTCAAACTCAGTTAGTTGATGCTTGTTCTAGAGAATATCCTCTGACATACTCCTCCAATGTGATTGCCACAATCTCAAAGGATCAGCAACGTTGTTGTTGGTCAAAATATATACAAATAATTCTCTGAGCTGCCTTGGCATTTCGATTTGAGCATTCTTTGATAAAGCTACATGCCACTGCTTATCATCAGCAAGTATACCAAGTGCGTCACATGCCTCTTTAAAGGTGTTATAAGTATTACCATCCACAGTACGCAGGTCTTGATAAGACGTTGCTCCCTTCACATGCATTAATAACATGCGCAAGTAAAAAGTCTTGCCGGCTGAAGTGTGTATGTCAATTATCAGGCCTACAACATTGCCTTTCTCTCTTAACTTTCATCTTCCTTCGTCTCGCTTCCAAGTGAAATATGTGGGAAATTCCATGTATGTATAATTCTTGGCATCAGGCATGTTTCTGTTGGCTTCAAACCACCCTTCTAATTTGCTGTTTTTTTCCTTAGCCTTTTGAGCAACTTTCCGGAGATTCTGGGTTGGTTTGAATGTAACATTCTTGTGATCTGGACAATGAATAGGTAACCTTTCTACTGTCGGCCATCTGTAATGAACATCAAATCCAAAAAGCCTCCAACATTCTTCAACAGCGCACACATACCTTCCATCCAGATATTGTTTTATTTCATTATGACTCCTTTTTTTTGCTATTTACAATATTGTTGCTGGATTGGTCCTTCTTCTTCAACAACATAGTGGCAGTATCATGTCCCTTTAAACCATATTTGAATAAATATTTCAATGATCTGCTGCTGTTACAAACCTCCAAATTGATGTGACAGTAGAAACGAATCAATAAGTGTGACGCCCCTAGATCCGGGGTCAGGAATCTAGGTCATCACGATCCAATTTCCATTTTTAATAACATTATATTCTTAACAGTTAAAATATAAATATTTGCTAATACTCACACAATAGACCCTATACTATAACATTACACACCAGTCATATGCTCAGAGAACAACATCCATAATAATAACAGTTTAAAGTTAAAAGAGTTATTACAAACCCAGAATCTTACTTAAGTAGTGTTGCTGAATATTACTTCTAGAAGAAGCATTTCAACAACCAAAAGTTATTACACAAGCTTACACAATTAATTTACATATGTCTACTAATACCCATCCGTCCTACAAGAGCTACCTCAGGGATAGGTGCCAGCACTCTCTCAAAAGCCCTTACCCTCTTCCGGGGTGCAATACGAAGTATCGGCATCTGCCCTAGCTGTTATATAATTAAATAGCAAGAGTGAGCTATAATAGCTCAGCAAGATAATATTGTAAACCAGAATCAAAGTTAAAACATATATATATATTAATAAATGGAAAGTCCACTATAATAATTAAAAAAAAAATTTAATCACTACTTATTCAATAGACCATCCTTTTTTTCCTTTATAAAAAATATATAAAATAATATAATATCAGTTTCTCTTCTAATATAATATAATATTAGTCCATCACTCCATACCAATTTTCCTATCACCTTTCAGTATATCAGTCTGTAATCATTATCAATTCTTCCTTTAAAAGTTTTGGGGATATCCAGTGTCGGCTGATACGTTAGGACGATGATCAGTCGCCTAATCGTACCTGCTCCTTATTTATTACTAGTAGAAGGAATGGTAATCATCCCTGGAGGAAGGTTCTCCACTACATCCTCCTTCGGCATCCATTGGGCCGTAATAAAATAATGAGGAAGGTTCTCCACTACTTTCCCATAAAATGATGGATGCTGGACTGTGCTAAACACAGCCACTTACGCAAGTATGTTGTAATCCCCCTTTTTGTAAAATCATTATTTCATTTAAGAATTTCATTTCCATTTCCACCCTTATCCATACATATATCATTATACTTTAAATATAATTCCCTTTAAAGAAACCTACGATCATTAACAAAAAAGACAGAAATATTCCAGATACTATTAAATAAGTTCAGAAATATCCTCTGTATTTAATGAAGTCAAATATGCTTTTAAATACATAACTATTCCATCTATTTTTAAAGTATTAAATAATAATCAAATAATATTTATTAAATCACAAATGTTTAAAGATTATAATTAACAGAATATTATAAATCATATAACCCTAGATAACAACTGATACCATTCTTTTTCATATCTCTTTAAAATATAAAGTATATTAACTCTATCCATATTCATATCCATATCCATAATCACATTAACTAATCTCAACAAACAGGGAATATCCCTAACCATATAATGATATAGGATTCATATATTATCTAGAAAAACCACTTTTCTTTAAACATAAACAGTTTATCAAAATAAGGATAAAAGAAATCTTGCCTCGATCTCTAATCCCAAGAGGAATGATCCGGTGTTCGTCTCGAGTATTTATAGAAACGAAAAGGACCACCATCAGAATATATTTCACTTAACCACTTAACCCTTAAATATATATATAATAACACCCTTGACACATAATATAAGTTTAACATACTATTTATAGACCAAAAGTTCCAAGAACTTATCTATTATTACACTCCATAAAAGTTTCAGTGTTTTTCACCATTTCCTTATTAACCACTCATGACTGTAAAATTTCTCATAAATTATCAATTTCGAATTTTGACACAAGGTCAGTGGGGTTTGACTCTATATTAACCCTACTATATTGTCCCAAAATCTTATAACTTTTAAAGATGTTTAATTATGGTAATTATAGCCTCAAAGTTGACACAATTGCATTTTCTCGGTTTCCGAACGATTTTCAATAAAACTCACTTTTCTCCTAAACCGTTCATTGGATTTTGACGTACTTTATATCAAAACGATCTATGAACTAAGCTTTATCCTCTCATGGTCAGTTAGTACCTTGGACAGAACCCTAACTGTACAGGTATGGGTGTCAAAAACAGGGCATCTTTTGGTTTAATGAAAATCGGGCATTATAACGGCTATACTTTCATACTTTCCAAATTTTTCACACCTCCAAACTCATCATCCAACACATATATCAATATATAGACCATGTGGTCATCATACCAACCATGGATTTCAACACACAACACTTCCATAATCCATCAAAACACTTATAAACATTTATATAACCATGATTTTATATTTTACACTAACTTATTCCCAAAAACCAACCATAAACTCAAGATTCAAGCTAGGGTTTCAAGTAGTATACCTTTCTTGGAGTGTGTACAAGCCTTAATACACCTTGTATAACCTATATATCACCTTAGTATAGCTTAGATCTTCCAAAGAAACCAAGAAAACAAAAGTTAGTTTCTAAGATTTACTATTCATCATCAATCTGTAAAATTCATAACAAATCGAAAAATAAGTGTTTGGCTCTCAAATTTTTACCACATCTTGGACTCTTCATAAGCTTTGATTTTAGCTATAGATAACCAAAAACAAAGCTTCCTATATATGGTTTTGATCCCGTTTTTCCCACTGGATAGAAGCTGTAAAGGACTAGGCAGGTTCGGTTCTTCAAATTGGGGAAGGGATTTTACTAGGCTACACTATTTTGTTGGCCATGAAATTTGGAAAGAATGATACGCATGGAGTGGAGAAGCAATGGTTAAAATTTGGTAATTTTTGAAGCTCTAGATCTTGAGATATGAATTTTTCTTTGACCTTGGTTCATGGTGGGCAGTTTTGCGAGTTTTGTGTTTTGCTTGCTTTTTCTCTTGAATAATGACTTGAAAGGCTTGTTTCTATTCTTTACATCTGCTCCCTTATCTCTTAATTAAGTGGGTTTGAAGTCCACCAATGAGAAAAAGCCAATTGTTGGCTCCTTGTTAATGCTTATCCTTGAATTTTGCAAGAAAGTCCTTAGCTTTATGTAAATTGCATCCAACATCCTTTAAGTCTTATAATTCTTCTACTTTGGTACTTCCCTTCTTAATCCACTTAAAATCAGTCCTTGAATGTGATTGGGCCAATGGTAAGGCCCATATCTTGTTATTGGTTTTATACTTGAGCCTTGTCCAAGAGTTTCCAGTTGTTGGATTCATCGAAGGATTTCTGTGATCGTCTCCGTGGTTCCTCATTTGTAAAGCTCTTGGATACCTATTATCCTCTCCCACATCATATATTAATGTGTTAGGGTGGTTATAATCCCCAATTAGATATTAAATCCAATATCCTTGGTATATTCTCTTTATCTCAGAATTTGCTCTCCCGATTTCTCAAGCGTTCTCAAACTAGTTGCATTCTCTTTGCTCTAGGATTATATTCTCAATCCTCTTTCCCTCTCATAATATATCCGCCCTTGGACTTCTAATATTTATTATCCTTAACCCATGATTCGTTCACTTGATCGCTTAATCTCGTTATAAAGTCTCAGCGGTTTCTAGAACGTTCGTTTCACTGTCTCAGTAGTTTTCGTTCTAAATTCTCAAATCAAATATAATAAAATTCCAAAATATTAAATCCTCAATTCCTCAAATTTAATATCTCATTTCCAAGTGGTTCTAAATTGTTTAACAATCCAAATTCCTCTCGCATTCCCTTGACTTAATAATCCCCAGGTTTAACCTAATTTTACATGTTCCTCAAAATATACACCCTTTTCATATTCCATACTCTTTAATATCCAATACAATAGTGCTCAATTGAAATCAAACATCTTAAAAATCTTTACTCAGGAATTTCTGAAATCCGTCATCGTTTCGAGTCACTCATTTTCATAGTACAACGCCAATATGGTTTCTGATTATTCATTTTCTGTTTCACTTATAGTGTACCTACATACCATTTCCCTAAATCCTCAAAATCACTATTCATTTAAGCACTGTAGCATTTCTAAAGTTAGGGTTATTACAGTCTTCCCCCCTTAAAAGGATTCCGTCCCGGAATCACGTTGAACATATTGACGAATACCTTTCTCACATTACACCTTCTAATTCTCATATTACTTCCTCCATCCTTTAGTTTCTCCTTAAACATCTCTATCTTGTTTGTACAGAAATACACCAACATACACTTGCTTGTCATTCATCAACATGCCATTTAGCTTATCAATAGCAGTACTTTCACTATCTTTTCCTTACCAACCTTCCCCTGCATTCCGTCATTCTATATCATTCCAAGGCTACCAGAAAGTTTTGAAAGATACAGGCCCTTTTTGAATAAGAGGTGATAGATCACCCTGGAATTACTCACTAGTGGAGGAAAATTTGAAACTCAATAATATAATTTGGCAGGGCTTTAGGAAATTTTGAAAATAGGTACCGTTAATAGCCTCTGCCCAATTGCAAATCCCAATAATGGAAGGTTTTCCTCAAATACCATTTATTTCTCTTATCAATCCCGTATGCTACGTAAGCTTAACACTTTTGGCATAATAGCCTTTTCATTTAAGTCAATCTCGAAATTTCTCATTCTGTCTTGGTCCTTAAGGTATATCTTGGCTTTACCGACGAATCTCAGTTTCACCATTTCATCTCCGTAATCAATTGAAACAATCAGTGTCTGTTCACCAATCCACTTACAATATTACTTCAAAATCCCTTCAGCTCAAGAAGATTTAAATACCCTTAACATCATATTGAAATTTCCTATAATTCGGGAAGTACATAACTATTTCAATGAATCCCCTAAAATCACCTTAACTTCATGTCTCGGGCGATCTATGCCCTTACCAACCAATACTTGTCAACATCGCATTTCAATATTAACTTAACCCTTGGTACTATATCAAATAGTCCAACACGAACTCTACATGAGTTCTGACGTTCTCACATAACTATACACACTCATACTCACTCCCGTTCCTGAGCAATATGACTCTAAGCTCTGATACCATCTGTGACGCCCCTAGATCCGGGGTCTGGAATCCAGATCATCACGATCCAATTTCCATTTTTAATAACATTATATTCTTGACAGTTGAAATATAAATATTTGCTAATACTCATACAATAGACCCCACACTATAACATTACATACCAGTCATATGCTCAGAGAACAACATCCATAATAATAACAGTTTAAAGTTAAGCAGTTATTACAACCTAGAATTCTACTTAAGAACATTGTTGAAAAATGCTTCTACAGGAAGCATTTCAACAACCAAAAGTTATTACACAAGCTTACACACCTAATTTACATATGTCTAGTAATACCCATCCGTCTTATAAGAGCTATCTCAGGGATATGCGCCAGCACTCTCTCAAAAGCCCTTACCCTCTTTCGGGGTGTAGTGCGAAGTATCGGCATCTGTCCTAGCTGTTATATAATTAAATAACAAGAGTGAGCTATAATAGCTCAGCAAGTTAAATTTTGTAAACCAGCTTCAAAGAATATATATATATATATATATATATATATATATATATATATATATATATATATAGTCCTACTCTACTACAAACTAAAATTAACTACAAACTACAAACTAAACACTAATTCAATATTTCATGCTAATCTAATGATCAAACTAGGGGTACCCCAATACAAAAAGTGTTTAAAATAATTGGCTCCATTCAGCAAAAAAATAAAAAAAAATAAAATAAATAAAAAAATTTCACTGTTCACGTGATGACGTGGCAGTGGATTTCACTGGTTAACGGTGCTTCGCACCTTCTTGTACGGCGCTTCGCGCCTTTATCATTCTAAAGTTGTAAGGAATGGAAATCAATGGTAAAGGCAATAGACGATTGACGGGTGTGTCGAGGGCCTGCGGCCCTCATGACTACCTAACTCATCCGTTTACTGTCTTAAATGCTTCGCATTTCCACGGCAAGTTTTTTTTTTTTTTTTTTGGTGGATAGAGCCAATTATTTTAAGCATTTTTTGTGAAGGTACCCTTGGCGGGAACCTTAGAATAAATGAAATATAATTAATCTAGTGTTAGTTTGTAGTTTGTATTTAAGGATTTGTTTGTATTTGAGCAAAAGCCTATATATATATATATATATATATATATATATATATATATATATATATATATATATATATTAATAAACGGAAGACCCATCATAATCATTAAGAAAAGAATTAATTCTTATTTATTAAATACACCATCTATTTATCTTTATAAGAAAAGAAATATAGAACAATATAATATCAGTTTCTCTTCTAATATGATATAATATCAGTTTCTCTTCTAACCATAAAAATAATTCCATAATTTCATACCATTTTTCCTTTTTCAGTATGTCCATCTGTAACCATTATCAATTCTTTCGTTAAATACTTTGGGGATATCTGCTGTCTCCTGATACGTTAGGACGATGATCAGTCGCCTAATCGTACCTGCTCTCTGTTTACTACTAGTAGAAGGAATGATCCAACCTGGTCATCATCCCTGGAGGAAGGCTCTCTGCTACATCCCCCTTCGGCATCTCTTGGGCTGTAATAAAATATTGAGTGTTGGACTGTGCCGAACACAGCCTCTTATGCTTGCTGTTGCAATCCCCCTTTTTGTCAAATCGTTATTCCATTTATAAAACACCATTCCATAAATTCCATTTTCCGTTTCCATTTCCATTCACATATATCATTTCCATTTCCATTTCCATATATCATCATCTTTAAAATACATACATCATAATACTTTGATTATAACTCAGACATTTCCTCCGTATTTAATAAAGTCAAATATGCTCTTATATACAAAATATTTCAACTATTTTAAAGTATTAAATAATAATCAAATAATATTTATTAAATCACAAATGTTTAAAGATTATCTTTAACATAATATCATAAACCATATAACCCTAGATAACAACTGATACCATTCTCTTTCATATCCCTTTAGATCATAGAGTATATTCGCTCTTTCCACATTCATATCCATATCCAACAATCTCAACAAACAGGGAATATATCCCTAACCATATCATCATATAAGATTCATATATTATCTACCAAAACCATTTTTTCTTTGAACATAAACAGTTTATAGAAATAAAGATAAAAGAAATCTTGCCTCGATCTCTAATCCCGAGAGGAATGATCCGGTGTTCGTCTCGAGTATCTATAGAAACGAAAAGGATCACTATCAGAATATATTTCACTTAACCCTTAAATATATATATATAATAACACCCTTGACACATAATATAAGTTTAACATATTATTTATAGACCAAAAGTTCCAAGAACCTATCCATTATTAGACTCCTTAAAAGTTTCAGTGTTTTTCACCATTTCCTTATTAACCACACATGACTGTAAAATTTCTCATAAATTATCAATTTCGAATTTTGACACAAGGTCAGTGGGGTTTGACTTTCTATTAACCCTAATATATTGTCCCAAAATTTTATAACTTTTAAAGATGTTTAAGTATGGTAATTATAGCCTCAAAGTTGACACAATTGCATTTTCTTGGTTTCCGAACGACTTTCAATAAAACTCAGTTTTCTCCTAAACCGTTCATTGAATTTTGACATACTTTATATCAAAACGATCTATGAACCAAGCTCTATCCTCTCATGGTCGGTTAGTACTTTGGACAAAACCCTAACCGTACATGTATGGGTGTAAAAAATAGGGCATCTTTTGGTTTAACAAAAATCGGGCATTATAACGGCTATACTTTCATACTTTCCAAATTTTTCACACCTCCAAACTCATCATCCAACACATATATCACTCCATACACCATGTGGTCATCATACCAACCATGGTTACAAGCACTCACAACCTCTCCATGGTCCATAATCACATTAACTAATCTCAACAAATAGGGAATATCCCTAACCATATAATGATATAGGATTCATATATTATCTAGCAAACCCACTTTTCTTTAAACATAAACAGTTTATCAAAATAAGGATAAAAGAAATCTTGCCTCGATCTCTAATCCCAAGAGGAATGATCCGGTGTTTGTCTCGAGTATCTATAGAAACGAAAAGGACCACCATGAGAATATATTTCACTTAACCACTTAACCCTTAAATTTATATATAATAACACCCTTGACACATAATATAAGTTTAACATACTATTTATAGACCAAAAGTTCCAAGAACTTATTTATTATTAGACTCCATAAAAGTTTCAGTGTCTTTCACCATTTCCTTATTAACCACTCATGACTGTAAAATTTCTCATAAATTATCAATTTCGAATTTTGACACAAGGTCAGTGGGGTTTGACTCTGTATTCACCCTACTATATTGTCCTAAAATTTTATAACTTTTAAAGATGTTTAAGTATGGTAATTATAGAATCAAAGTTGACACAATAGCATTTTCTCGGTTTCCGAACGATTTTCACTAAAACTCACTTTTCTCCTAAACCGTTCATTGGATTTTGACGTACTTTATATCAAAACGATCTATGAACTAAGCTCTATCCTCTCATGGTCAGTTAGTACCCTGGACAGAACCCTAACCATACAGGTATGGGTGTCAAAAACAGGGCATCTTTTGGTTTAACGAAAATCGGGCATTATAACGGCTATACTTTCATACTTTCCAAATTTTTCACACCTCCAAACTCATCATCCAACACATATATCAATCCATACACCATGAGGTCATCATACCAACCATGGATTTCAACACACAACACTTCCATAATCCATCAAAAGACTTATAAACATTTATATAACCATTATTTTATATTTTACACTAACTTATTCCCAAAAACCAACCATAAACTCAAGATTAAAGCTAGGGTTTCAAGTAGTATACCTTTCTTGGAGTGTGTACAAGCCTTAATACACCTTGTATAACCTTTATATCACCTTAGTATAGCTTAGACCTTCCAAAGAAACCAAGAAAACTAAAGTTAGTTTCTAAGATTTACTATTCATCATCAATCTTGTAAAATTCATAACAAATCGAAAAATAAGAGTTTGGCTCTCAATTTTTTACCACATCTTGGCCTCTTCATAAGCTTTGATTTGAGCTATAGATCCCCAAAAACAAAGCTTCCTAGCTGTGGTTTTGATCCCATTTTCCCACTGGACAGAAGCTGTAAAGGACTAGGCAGGTTCGGTTCTTCAACTTGGGGAAGGGATTTGACTAGGCTACACTATTTTGTTGGCCATGAAATTTTGAACTAATGATACTCATGGAGTGGAGAAACTATGGTTAAAATTTGGTAATTTTTGAAGCTCTAGATCTTGAGATATGAATTTTTATTTGACCTTGGTTCATGGTGGGCAGTTTTGAGAGTTTTGTGTTTTGCTTGCTTTTTCTCTTGAATAATGACTTGAAAGGCTTGTTTCTATTCTTTACATCAGCTCCCTTATCTCTTAATTAAGTGGGTTTGAAGTCCACCAATGAGAAAGAGCCAATTGTTGGCTCCTTGTTAATGCTTATCCTTGAATTTTGCAAGAAAGTCCTTAGCTTTATGTAAATTGCATCCAACATCCTTTAAGTCTTATAATTCTTCTACTTTGGTACTTCCCTTCTTAATCCACTTAAAATCAGCCCTTGAATGTGATTGGGCCAATGGTAAGGCCCATATCTTGTTATTGGTTTTAAACTTGAGCCTTGTCCAAGAATTTCTAGTTGTTGGATTCATCGAATGATTTCTGTGATCGTCTCAGTGGTTCCTCATTTGTAAAGCTCTTGGATACCTATTATCCTCTCCCACATCATATATTAATGTGTTAGGGTGGTTATAATTCCCAAGTAGATATTAAATCCAATATCCTTGGTATATTCTATTTATCTCAGAATTTGTTCTCCCGGTTTCTCAAACGTTCTCAAACTAGTGGCATTCTCTTTGCTCTAGGATTATATTCTCAATCCTCTTTCCCTCTCATAATATATCCTCCCTTGGAATTCTAATATTTATTATCCTTAACCCATGATTCGTTCACTTGATCGCTTAATCTCGTTATAAAGTCTCAGCGGTTTCTAGAACGTTCGTTTTACTGTCTCAGTAGTTTTCGTTCTAAATTCTCAAATCAAATATAATAAAATTCCAAAATATTAAATCCTCAATTCCTCAAATTTAATATCTCATTTCCAAGTGGTTCTAAATTGTTTAACAATCCAAATTCCTCTGGCATTCCCTTGACTTAATAATCCCCTGGTTTAACCTAATTTTACATGTTCCTCAAAATATACACCCTTTTCATATTCCATACTCTTTAATATCCAATACAATAGTGCTCAATTGAAATCAAACATCTTAAAATCTTTACTCAGGAATTTCTGAAATCCGTCATCGTTTCGAGTCACTCATTTTCATAGTACGACGCTAATATGGTTTCTGATTATTCATTTTCTGTTTCACTTATAGGGTACCTACATACCATTTCCCTAAATCCTCAAAATCACTATTCATTTAAGCACTGTAGCATTTCTAAAGTTAGGGTTATTACAATAAGTCTCTATTATAAGGAACAACATATTGATTGTCCAAATCAACACCTTTCCTCTTTACAATATTATTCTGCCTTCTCCTGACATATTGTGGTAAACCACTTTCATCAAAAAAATGTCTGCGGATTATACCTGAAAAATTAGAACTCTTTATAAATGCCCTACTTACATGTTTAAAGTACTAAAAAAAATTCCTATGAAAAATACCTTTTGGGAAAACATCTGATACATTTCCTTTGACCATGCATGGAGACGTCTTGCAAAGGTTGCCACACAAGCCATGGATCATAAAATTTTTAACCAAATGATACCCAATGGGGTCTTGATTTTCATCTGGTATCTCAGCGGAAATTAACTCATCAGTTTGATCCTTTCTTTTAGGACGGTCATTCGAATGCAACCAAATCAACATGTGTGTATGTGGAAGACCTCGTTTTTGAAATTCAATCACGTGCATCACTAATGAAATAAAATTAAATTAAAATCAATTAATTGATGAAGATAATAAAATGTATCAGAGAAAAATGGTTCACGGTTCACAAAGTCTCACAATTACCTCCAATACATTTTCCAAAGTAATTTTTATTCATGATCAAATCGATTAATTGATCCAACTTCAACTTGAAAACCCTTGCAATGATTTCTGGAGCATTAACTACATCTTTTCCTGGTATGTTCTGAAGCATGGACAGAATCTCAGGCCATTGGGTATTACAAGTCATTGTTAAAAACAGTGACGGGTGAACAATACTTCGACATATAGCAAGAGAGTCCTTGAAATATTGATTCATGTAATGTTGAGAACTGTAAATGTAGCAGGGAGAATAACATTTTGTCCAATGCTGGCAGGATCTGTATCACCTCTTCTTATGCGAGGAATAGTTGAGAAGGGGGCAGTAAGTGCCATATCATTTGATAAATGAATTAGTATGAATATCGTCAGTAATAATTTGCCATGAGAAGGCAGATGTCATAGGTTATAATTTATGGAACCAAATTGAGGTTAATGCGGTGGTTTTATTCAGGGAAATGTTCCTTTTATGAATGAATCAGTTAGAAAGTAAAGACATTGGGAAGTGACAACATGATTGGATAAAGTTATATAAGGAAGTAGTAAGCAAGGCAATGATCTCAAAACCTACCAGAAGATAAGACCAATGAGTCAAGATGAACTCGTAATGAGACTACTGTCAGAGACTGAGTATATGGTTAATTCAACTCAGTTAAATGATGAATCAAAAACGTTAGACGCATGTGATTCCGAGGAACAGTAAAATTCTTTCTTTTCTTTGAATGGATTATAGTAGTTACCTTAAGTTTACTCCGACGCGGAATTATGATGGATCAAGTAATACGATCAGCAGTTAAAGAGAAAAATGTGAGAAAATCTTCCTGGAGCTAAAAGATGAAATTGGTAATGACCAAGAGTTGGCATTGCTTAATGGAAAAAGGAGACTTTGTGCTTCTAATGACGCTTCGCATAAAGGATTAGGATGTGTGCTTGTGCGGCACGACAAAGTACTTGCGGATGCATTCGGACAGCACTGTTCACCAGGTTCGGATGGCCTTAGTAGTGCCAATTTTATGAAACAACCAACTCCGACGGTAATGTTCCTTCTGAGACTAGTGGTTAGGTAGACTGACATTTGGTAATATTGAATATCAGGACGTATAGGTATCAGGACGTTATGACAGGTTTCAGTTTGAAGCTGTTGATTCCCTTCTAAGGGATGTATATAATTGGTTCCTCTCCAGTGGGTAAACTTCCAATCTGATGACGATTATTTCGTTAACTATGACTGCTTATGATTCTACCTACTTGGAGGTTCATAGAATTATTCTTCAGGTTTCGAAACTGGTCTCCTTAATTTTGGCAAACCTGGTCTTTCTGATTATTAGAGAACATCATTGAAGAGAGTGGAAACTGGAACGAACCCTGTGGATTGGGTAAGGTTGCCGTCATATAGGTTAGTAGACGAACCCTGAGTATTACAATCGATGGTAGAGATAAAATGATGAAGTGAGATTGGACGGAAATAGGAAATGTAAGTAAGAAACCAGCCGGACCGAGAAATTACGGGGTTGACTTAAATGAAAAGGCTGTTATTCCAGGAATGGTAAGCTTGTGTGGCACGTGGGATTGATAAGAATAGTTGAAAAGATAAAAGTAGAGGAAAGGTGACCGGAGACGGTGCCGAGTAGCCGATTAAGACTTATGTGGAGTAAAGTTTTGGAAAGGTAGTAAGGTATCAAAGAAGAAGGAACTATGCCCACAATTGCTAGAAAAGTAATGCTATTAGCCAACCCCTAAAAGCATATATTTTTATTTTAGTGTGGCCAGTTGAGGCCAAGTCACAAAGGATTATCAAGTGACTAGACCAGCAATGAAAGGATAAAGCAGGGTTGCTTCTAAATAAGCACTGACTGCAAGGGCTTCTGATATAAAGGAAGCATTAATGAGATCGTAGGAATCTTCTACTGAACCCTTTGCAACCCATGTTTTGATTGGGAGTTTACTAGATTTTTTTTTTTGAAATGGGGTCACCCGTACTAAAGTGATTCATGTGTATATGATTGTCCAAGATTACGAGTAAAAAAGAAGTATAGTGAATTGAGATGTATGATGTTAGGGTATTATAAATACCATGAATATATTATGACTAAGGAAAGTAAATAATGAAGGTTTATGAAGAAAGTATAGAAATGGTCAGAGATTGATCAGTATGCTGTAGAAATTTTGTCTGAGGCAAGTACCTTTGCGAAGAACGATAAGTACTAAGATATTCACGTTGAACTCAACCAATATCTTCCAGAACATCCTTGCTACCATTACCAAGTTCTGTAAGAGAGCAGATAGACATACGTTGTCTTTTGGAAGGTCAAATAGGCTGACAACTATCTGAAAGAAGATGTTAGCATTAAGCTACCGATCGATTATCAAATGAGAATGATTGAAAAGAGACCCTTATTAAGGATACATGATTTGATTGCCAATTATAGGATGCAAGAATTCCTTGGCAGTTGAATTAAGGATAGGATATCCATAAATTAAGACAAACCCTGGGGAATGCACAAGGGATGGCCTTAACCCTAATAAAGATATTGTGAATTCAGATGATTTGAGTTGGATTTACTAAGGCAATAATGACCTGTAAGGATTATTAAAAAGAGTTCTGGAAAGAACATAGATAGAATTATTAGAGTATTGATCAATGACGTTTTGCTATACCCTGTACCTAGAAAATACAGGAGGAATGATGAGGACGACCTAAGGAACCTTACGAGGAAAAAGTTAATATACTGAGTTTCAAAATAGAAGTTTGGTAGAGAATGTAAGACCCAATAACAATAATGCCAGATGAGGCATGTATGAAACCATGATGAGGTATGGATGGAACCAAAGAAGGTTGAGATTATCCTAGAACAAGGAAGAACTAATAGAACAAATATCCTAGGTATGATTGAGAGTAACTTCGATAAAGTTCCCACGGGAAGGTGGAAGCAATGACTTATGGAAAAAGACTGATAGTTATATTTTTCTCCTTCAGCAGAGCTTAAGGGAGAATGCTTTCACCCAACAGTGATGGGAATGAGGTAGAAAAAAAATTTGAGTTGGAATGTATCCAGAGAACATTGATTACAAGAAATTATTATCAGGAAAGGCCAATGAGGTGGCCGACACTCTAAGTATAGAGGAATAATTACAAGTATACATACCGAAGGAACAGAATGATATTTGGAAGGACCTTGAAGGTCATATCGGAGTGGAAGAATTTACATTCCTTCTGATGATTGTGCAAGAATCGACGGTAGTAATAGTTTAAGTAAAGATTCGGTTCCTGATGGCGTCTTAAGCATATTACATACCTTAGAAGGTCCCGTTTTGAGGCAAACCATGACCATGATACAAAATTGACGAAGGAAACCGTTAAGTTTCCAGTCTTTTATGGAAGATGCATGAGTATAGTTTCATCAACCTGACATAGATGCGATGCTTGAAGCTCTTCTACAATTTTACCTGCTTCATTAATATCTACATCAAGTTCAGGAAGTATTCCTTATGAATAAGAAATAGTGAATAGTTCGTCTTCCTAGAGAATTTTGGATATGACAATTATGAAGCCCATCTGATTAACCGTTAAAGCACTACGTAAACAACAAACGATGGTGATTCAACAATGGACTACATTAATATACTGGTGATTCTTCTAAGAAAGTAGATGACAATGTAAAGATAAAGATAGTGCTGCTATTGATAAGCTAAATGGCATGTTAATGAATGACAAGCAAGTTTATGTTAGTGTATTTCTGCGCAAACAAGACAGAGAATATGAGGTTGGAGATTTATGATGCTAAATGTATTCCCGTAGAAAGAATTAATGAGACTTGGAGAGAAGGGCAGTTGAGCCCGAGAATTATTGGGCCATCTGAGAGTTTAAAAGTGTTCGGAAGGTGGCATTCTGTTAGCACGAAATTACGCAAGCGCACGTAGTCACAAGTAATATAATTAAGGTTCGTTCCGCAGAGATCTGGTTAAGTTCAATCAGTAAATATGCCTATGCAACAATGTTTAGTTTTAATCCACTGCTAAGACAATTAACAAGAATGAGGTTTTAATTTTCTAAATTAACTCGGAAGCAAATTATTAAACTAAGAATAATTAACTAATGAGAATTTAATATGAATTACTTATATGAGATAAAACATGGAATCCTAATTTCATTATCTACTTCACTTAGAGTCGCAGCCTTTAATCAATACATGTGATGGGGTTGATATCTGATCGGATAACACGAAACAAGTAAAAGCTACCTCTCGGTATACTAATACCAAACTACGCATGCATCCACAAAAGAGATAGAAGATGGGTAGACACCAATTATGTTTAGACCCTATATCTCTATAGAATTTGAAAACATAAAGGTTTAAGCACAAGTTATCCACTTAGATCACATAGGGTAGCATAATATCTCTATTTACGCCACAAATCATGATGTTAAAACATCAACCTATCCTATGCTAGCATGGCAAGTTCTAAATCTCAAGATCCACTCTCGTTTAGCAAGAGATTAACAAATTAGATGTTCGCGACGCATCTAAATACATGAAACACAACCATACAAGGATATCACGAATTCACCACACATAAATCTTTAAAGCATATAAACTACTAAGCTACATAGATAAATCCATTAGGATCCCATGACAACGATTAGTTCATAATTGAACCGTTCGTCACCATGGGATTAATTGAAAGCATGATATTAAACAAGATATAAAATAAAGAAGTAATAATATTAATAAAAACAAGAGTTGAGAAAACAAATCTATTATCCAAAGTATACAAAAGTTGAAGTAGATCTAGATCTTGCTTGTCACCGAGCTTGAATCCTTCTCCACTCTTCTCTCTTGCAATTCTACGTTACAATAATAATAATCTGATACAAATTACAAGGTATGATGTGTTTATATAGGCACTACAAATCTTGCCCAGCAAGAAAATACAAAACAGAATTATAATAGAATTTCTGCAAGATACGTTTCCTAATTTGATTATGTTTTATAAGGAAAATTCGAAGCTGACTTTTCTTCAGATTTTCTGGAACGTTCCCACGTAATTGGACCTCTGGACTATCTTAGAATGATAGGAAATCTCGTTATCTTCGCGTGGACTGCTTACGGGCCTAAAACGGACTTCTAGAACTCAAGATATGGCCAAAACAATGTAAACTGCGCAACCCTTCTCGAAAATCCGAATTTTAATCAATTAATTCCCAAAAAATTATAAAAGCATCCACTTTAGTCAACATTCTCGTAATCCTGCACAACTAAGCAAAACACATCAAATCTACAACAACTTGAGCCCAAGACAATCAATTTAAGTCGAAATTAAGCGATCCAAGTGGATATAAAATCCACTTATCACACCCCCAAACTTAAACCGATGCTTGTCCTCAAGCATAAACAATTACAACTAACTAACTAGCTAGTACCACTTCCGTAGGTGATCACGGTTGCATTTGGCATATGCAACAAGCCCTTTAAACCCCTAGGCAGCCCTAGTGGACGAGTAAGGTCTCGTGAGGGCCTATAGCGAATGTACCCACAAAATCCATTTGACCTAATGCAATGCAATGCATGAATGCAACTAGAATGAAAAATGCAACGATCCCCTTCAAACTAACCAAAACCAACGAGCAAGCAAATATCTCAAAGAATGCAACTAAATCCAGATAGAGTTCGACCAAGTTCCCGTATACTAACAATACATGAACAGAAACGTGCGTGTGTGCAATGCTCATCAGAAATACTCCCAAAACTAGGTCAAAAATCATACATGCTTTTCGTCAAGACAATCACAGGTTTATAAATAGAATAGACCGTAGACACTTCATAACCTAGGAACACCTCCATCCTTATCCAAGGTAGACAGAAATTCATGCTTTTATTACTAAACAACTACGACACATAATATACAGCATGCTTATTTAACCGTGCAATGGATGAGACCCCGAAAGGCTTATACAATAATACCCATGTAGCGAGCGTTGGGTTAGTGGATCCCAGACTATAAAAGCCTTAGGTCACTAGGCACAAAGTCCCCGCGAACTTAATTGCTCGAGTATTAAAGAGCTCACCCTGGTTAATTTTGCATATAAACAATTGACATCATTTTTTTCTTTTCTTTTTTTTTTTTCTCTTTTTTTTTTCTTTCTTCTTTCTGCTTTTTTTTTTTTCTATGCAATCTGGAATGAGAATTCTCAATTCCAACCCTAGACTACTCATATAAATATGAGCCGGCTACTAGCCATTTGACGCCTAGCCATTATTGACAATTATTTACAATTTAAGCATGAAATCCCTGTTTTCCCCCAAACTTAGACTTAATTGTTCTAGACCATCAAGGGAATAATGAAAATTCTAAATATAATCAAGTGATTAAATCTCAAAACATCCAAACAAACATGATCTCAATCCTAGCTCAAAAGCACCCAACGAGACTGTGAAAAGATTTTGTTTCTGAAGCATGCAAGTCAATTTCCTAGAAACTATAAATCAACCCTCTACTCATCATTATCACACTCAATTAGACACCTACCTACCAATCAGAATTAGCTCGTTCTAAGGGATCATGAAACATGCATGCCATGACAATGCAACTAATATGAACTCACATGGTATACATAAATAAAAACAGAATGTCCTACATGAAACAAACGAAGATAATACGAACATAACATGAATGAATTACTACTAAGCATGCAAAACATGATATCCTACATGAACACATATATACAACAACAACTACTAATCCCTCAAACCACCCCCAAACTTAAAATATTCAATGTCCGCATTGAATGGAAGTAAATACGAGGGATAGCAGAAACATACCTACTCGTCCTCATCCTCGGATGAATCAGTATCTGGCGGTGGATAAGGTGTACGAGCTCCATAGACAGGCCACCGGGCCTGAATACCCGCATCTCTCAAAGCTGTAGCCATATCCTCAGCATACGCTCGGTTACTAGCATGAATAGCATCCATCCGCCTGTACAAACGTCTAAAGTGAGCATCTAAAACTCTTGGAACTCTCTTAGCACGTGGCGGAGCGCCCGCTCCCTGACCACTAGTACCACCACCACGAACATCATACCCAAGCCCCCTAGGATGCGGGATTCCGCCTTGCCATTCCGGCATTCGATCAATAGACACATCAACAATGGACGGCAAAGGTGACTGCAACTCCTCATCCGCACCCCAGGTAACGCCACTAACCATACACAACCCAACTATGATAGAAGCATGGGGCATCGATGACAGTGCACTAGACTTTAAACACCTGCGAATATTCTGCTGAACAATATGGGCGACATCAATGTATTTTCCCTTTAGAATGCCCCAAAGAATAATCGCTCTATCAGCTATGACCTCACCCGTATGAGAAGTAGGCATAATATTGGCACAAAGAAATAGATACCATGCTCGTGCAAACTTATTCATAGCAGAAGACAGAAAAGAAAGAGGCTCATTAGTTCCCAATTTATACTTCCAACTTGTACCGGGAACACAAAGTTCACGAACAATCGCCTCCATATCCACATCATCACTAGTCTTCAGAGCCCAATTTTCATCCCCCACAAGCTTAGGTGGTTGTCCCAAAATTGGACGAATAGCATCTGATCTGTAATCCACCCGTTGACCACGAACCATACACACACCATTCTGGTCATCTTTAGCATTAGCATAGAACTCCCTAACCAAATTCACCGGAACCGGAGTAGGTGCCTTACAAATCTCTCCCCAACGTAATTCACTAATCACCTCCACCAACCCATAATGACGAGATGGCAAAAACCCCCTTTCCTTCGCCACCGGCTTTGACAACAACCGATTATACTCTAACTCCACCTCCGGAGAAGAAAATCTCTCCACCCTACTAGAACTACCCCTCATTCGTTTAGGAGCCATACTAACCAAAAACCCACTCAACAATAGCACCACCAACAACCACCAAGAAATATCCCACCAAAAACCACCAAGAAAAATCACACCACAAATACCCAAGTAACAAGAATAATACAAAAACCCCAATTGACAAGAACACAAATTCGTAACAAAATAAAATAGAGAAGAGAAATCCCACTACGAATCAAAGAGGTGAACTTGTACTAATTTTCCCCCAAACTTGAATTTTTAAGAGATGTAGAGGAAGAAGATAATGAATTGGGTGTGTATGTATGGGTATATATAGGCATGGAGTGATAGGATGAATATAAGAATTTGAATGTGAAAAGGAAAAATTTTGGTAGAATTTGGAATTTGATGTAGGATAGAAATAGGATTTAAAAATTCACGAAAAAGAATTTGAATTGGGATAGGAAAAGAATTGGGTTTAGAATTTTAGGAGAAATTTTGGAGGTTTTGGAATTGAAATTGGTTTAGGATTGATTAAGAGATGATGTTATAAAAAGGGAGGAAGGAGAAAGATTTTTGGGGAGAGAAAATATTTTTTTTTTTTTATATAGGTGTGCAACAGCCAACAGCACAAAAAAATTCGTCCAAACAGGCAGGCTGCGCGCGGGAAGGCAGACTGCGCCCAATGCAGTAACGCAGGCGCAGCCTGCGTCACGCAGGCGCAGTCTGCGTGTCTTACAGAAACGCAGGCGCAGCCTGCGTTACGCAGGTGCAGCCTGCGTTACACCTATATTTTTTTTTTTTTTTTTTTCACACTCACAACACTCTTTTTTTTTTTTTTTTTCACACAACAACTAATTCCTCACTTGGGTTGCCTCCCAAGAAGCGCTCGTTTAATGTCATTAGCTTGACATTCTTCCGAAAAATCACGAACAAGATAAAACTGCGGCAACCTTCTCGCGGTTGACCATACCTCCATAATACGGCTTAAGTCTCTGTCCATTTACCTTGAAAACATCATCAATAGAACCCCTAAATATCTCCACTGCCCCATGTGGAAACACGGTTTTGACTATAAACGGACCCGACCACTTTGATTTGAGCTTACCCGGAAAAAGTTTAAGGCGAGAATATAAAGAAAAACCTGTTGGCCTGGCACAAACGACTTATGCACCAACTTCCTATCATGCCACCTCTTCACTTTCTCCTTGTACATCTTAGCATTCTCATAAGCATGCTCACGAAATTCCTCGAGCTCATTTAACTGAAGTAGACGTTTCTCACCCGCAGCTGAAATATCTAAGTTTAACTTCTTCAACGCCCAATAGGCCTTGTGCTCTAACTCTGCCGGCAAATGACAAGCCTTCCCATAAACTAACTGAAACGGAGACATACCTAGGGGTGTCTTGTAAGCAGTTCTATACGCCCAAACCGCTTCGTCTAATTTCAAAGACCAATCCTTCCTTGATGGATTTACCACTTTCTCGAGAATTCTCTTGATCTCGCGATTCGAAACCTCCGCTTGACCATTCGTTTGAGGATGATAAGCTGTGGCAACACGATGAGTCACATTATACCTTGCCATCATAGCAGTAAATTGACGATTACAGAAGTGTGTCCCCTCATCACTGATTATAGCTCTTGGAGTTCCAAAACGCGTGAAAATCTGCTTGTGAAGAAAATTCAGCACCACCTTAGCATCATTGGTCGGTAAAGCCTTCACCTCGACCCATTTAGACACGTAATCCACTGCTAAAAGAATGTACTGATTATTGCAAGACGAAACAAACGGACCCATGAAATCAATTCCCCACACATCAAAAATCTCAACTTCAAGGATCGTACTAAGAGGCATCTCGTTCCTCCTGGAAATATTACCAACCCTTTGACATCGATCACAACTCATCACGAACCTATGAGAATCTTTAAACAGAGTTGGCCAATAGAATCCCGCTTGAAGTACTTTCTGAGCTGTTTTATCACCACCGTAATGGCCTCCATATGTGGTAGAATGACAATCATGCAAAATACCTTCCGTTTCACTATACGGAATGCACCTCCTCAAAATCTGATCCACACCAAGCTTAAACAAGAATGGCTCGTCCCAACGGTACCACTTCACATCATGCAGAAACTTCTTCTTTTGAGCATAAGAAAATTCCGGAGGAATAACGTTGCTCACCAAATAGTTCACATAATCTGCAAACCATGGCTCTTCACCTTGCACTCCAAAAAGCTGCTCATCTGGAAAAGATTCATTAATAAGAGCTTTGTTATGCGAATCCTTACCGTGGTCCTCTAAGCGTGAGAGATGATCCGCTACTTGATTTTCCGTGCCTTTTCTATCCTTGATTTCCACATCGAATTCTTGCAAAAGAAGCACCCAACGAATCAATCTAGGCTTTGAATCCTTCTTCGACATGAGATATCGAATCGCAGCATGATCCGTATACACAATCACCTTCGTACCAGGCAAATAAGACCTGAATTTCTCGAAACCATAGACAACTGCTAGCAACTCCTTCTCCGTAGTAGTGTAGTTCAGCTGTGCATCATTGAGGGTTTTACTAGCATAGTAAACCACATGAAAAATTCTCTCCTTCCTTTGACCAAGCACAGCTCCAACAGCATAGTCACTAGCATCACACATCAGTTCGAACGGTTCTTCCCAATTAGGTGCGGTAATGACTGGTGTAGTAGTCAACTTCTTCTTCAAGAGCTCAAAAGCTGTAAGACACTCATCATCAAACTTGAAAGGAACATCCTTCTCCAAGAGATTACACAAGGGTTTAGAAATTTTTGAGAAGTCTTTGATGAATCGCCGATAGAAACCCGCATGACCAAGAAAACTGCGAATTCCTTTAACAGAGATAGGTGGAGGAAGATTTTCGATTGTTTCCACCTTAGCCCTATCCACCTCAAGTCCTCTACCAGATACCTTGTGCCCAAGAATAATTCCCTCTCGCACCATGAAGTGACACTTCTCCCAATTAAGCACCAGGTTAGTCTCCACACAACGTTTCAAAACCAAGCCAAGATTATGCAAGCACTCGTCATATGAAGTACCAAAAACTGAGAAGTCATCCATAAAAACCTCCACATTCGAGCCAATCATGTCTGAGAAAATAGCCATCATGCACCTTTGAAAAGTGGCTGGAGCACCACAAAGTCCGAAAGAAACCCGTCGGAAAGCAAAGGTACCAAAAGGACATGTGAATGTGGTCTTCTCTTGATCTTCCGGAGCAATGCAAATCTGATTGTATCCTGAATATCCATCAAGGAGGCAATAGTACTCATGTCCCGCCAACCTGTCTAGCATCTGATCAATGAATGGCAAAGGAAAGTGATCTTTTCTCGTGGCTTTGTTCAGCTTCCTATAGTCCATGCAAACTCTCCACCCCGTGACTGTTCGAGTAGGGATGAGCTCATTCTTTTCATTAGCAACAACTATCATGCCTCCTTTCTTTGGCACACATTGAACCGGGCTCACCCAAGAACTGTCTGAGATAGGATATATAATACCCGCATCAAGCCACTTTAGAATTTCCTTCTTCACCACCTCTTTCATAATCGGATTAAGTCTCCGCTGATGCTCAACAGTAGGCTTAGCTCCCTCCTCTAGCAGAATTTTGTGCATGCAATAAGAAGGGCTGATTCCCTTGATATCTGCTATAGTCCAACCAATTGCTGACTTGAACTCCCTCAAAATTCGTAAAAGCTTTTCTTCCGCACTGGCTGACAAGTTAGAGGCAATAATAACAGGTAATGTAGATGCATCCCCAAGAAAAACATACCTCAAATGTTCCGGAAGTGGTTTGAGTTCAAGTGTAGGAGCTTCCTCAATAGATGGTTTCAGGCGCCCCTCCGAATTTTTAAGTTCTCCTAACCCAAGAGATTCAAAAGGCAAATCAAATCTCCTTTTCCAAGGGGCTGAATTTAGCTGCTGCAATTGCTCAGCTATTTCCTCGTCTTCAAAATCAGAGTCACCAACTAAAACTTTTTCCAAAGAATCTGACTTAAGTAACTGCTCCATTTCCATGGTAACTGCAGAATCAACCCAATCCACCTTCAAACATTCTTCTTCATCTGAGGGAAGTTTCATTGCATTAAAAACATTGAAAGTGACATTCTGGTCTTGCACCCTCATGGTGAGCTCCCCTTTCTGCACATCAATCAAAGTCTTTCCCGTAGCCAAGAATGGTCTTCCCAAGATTATGGGAATCTTCTTATCTTCCTCGAAATCCAAGATAACAAAATCAGCAGGAAATATGAGTTTGTCAACTTTCACCAACACATCCTCCACTATGCCTCTAGGATATGTAACTGAACGATCAGCCAACTGCAAAGAGATGTTGGTAGGCTTTGGTTCCGGTAGACCAAGTTGCATATAGACTGACAAGGGCATGAGATTGATGCTAGCTCCCAAGTCACACAAGCACTTCGCAAAAGACAAATTACCAATAGTGCATGGAATAGTAAAGCTACCAGGATCCTTTAGTTTTGGAGGCAATTTCTTTTGCAGTACAGCACTGCATTCTTCCGTTAGAGCAACGGTATCTAATTCCTCAAGCTTCAACTTACGAGAAAGAATCCCCTTCATGAACTTGGCATAGCTCGGCATCTGTTCAAGAGCTTCGGCAAAGGGAATGTTAATCTGCAACTTCTTGAACACCTCTAAGAACTTAGCAAACTTCTTGTCCAACTGCTGCTTCTGGAGTCTTCTAGGATAAGGAGGAGGAGGATAGATCTGAGTGTTCTTTGGAGACTGCTCCACAGAATTTTTAACAGGTTCCTTGCTCTTCTCTACTTCATCACCTTGCTGATCAGCCATCAAATCAGGTTGAGTAATTTCGGGCACTACAGATTTTTCACTCTGCTGATTCTGAATATCTTCATCTTCTTCTACTGCTGATTTAGGGCCTGCTATAACTTTTCCTGATCTCAAAGTCACAGCCTTCACCTGTTCCTTGCTATCTCTCCTACCTGGATTTGCTTCCGTATCACTAGGGAGAGTTCCTTGAGGCCTACTAAATAAGGTACTTGCAATCTGTCCTATCTGAGTTTCCAAGAGTTTCTGACCAGCTTGTAGGTTCTTTAACGCTAACCACACATCATCTGATTTTTCATTAGAAGATTGCCCCGCATGAGCCTGGGGCTGTTGCTGCAGAAATCCAGGAGGCTGATATGATTGCTTCGGAGCATACTGCTGCTGGTAACCTTGATTGAATGGCCTTGCTTGCTGACCCTGAAACTGCTGATAGGGCTGAGGTTGTTGAGCACCTTGGTTGTTACTCCAGCTGAAGTTAGGATGATTCCTGTTGTTTGGATGATAGGTGGCTGGTACTGGTGCAGCAGGTCTCTGAAAATTACTTACGAACTGTGCTGATTCAGAAGAGATAGCACACTGATTCGTTTCATGTGCGCCCGCACATAGCTCACAAACACTAGCAACCTGCTGAACTCCATAATTAGCAAGAGAATCCACCTTCATCGAAAGAGCCTTCAACTGAGCTGCAATAGCTGAAGCTGTGTCAACTTCAAGAATACCTGCTACCTTACCTTGAGAAAGCCTCTGTGTTGGATTCTGATATTCGTTAGCAGCCATCATCTCAATAAGATCATAAGCTTCCTCATAGCTCTTCGCCCACAGAGCTCCACCAGATGCTGCATCTAGCAAAGGCCTAGACTGTGCTCCCAACCCATTGTAGAAACCATTAATGACCATCCAATCAGGCATGCCATGATGAGGGCACCTTCGTAGCATCTCCTTATAACGTTCCCAAGCCTCACACAAAGATTCGCCAGATTGCTGTTGAAATTGAGTTAACTGGTTCCTTATTGCTGCAGTTTTCGCCATAGGGAAGAATTTAGTAAGAAACTTCTGAGCAAGATCATCCCATGTAGTAATGGAACCAGCTGGTAGAGAATGTAACCAGCCCTTAGCCTTATCCCTTAAGGAGAATGGGAAAAGCCTCAACTTGATAGCATCATCCGACACACCATTAAATTTGAAAGTGTCGCAGATCTCGATAAAGTCCCTGATGTGCATATTAGGATCCTCTGTCGACGCACCCCCAAACTGAACCGAATTCTGCACCATCTGAATTGTGCTCGGCTTGATCTCAAAGTTATTCGCTGCAATAGCTGGCCTGACAATACTAGATTGTATGTCAGTAATCTTCGGCTGCGAATAGTCCTTCAAAGCCTTAACTGCTGCTGGTAAATCTGCCATCTCTACAGTAGTTTCAAGTTCCTCTTTCTGATTATCTACTACAAAACCGTCTTCTGCCAGTTTTTCCTTACGAGCCTGCAAACGTGTTCGCATACACGTTCAAGTACCTGAAAACACCACGAAACAAACAACTAAGTAAGAAATCCGAGTCAGTGAACGCTAACGACCACTGATGACAAGCACATAAACTAAACAAAACACCGATGATCCCCGGCAGCGGCGCCAAAAACTTGTTAGCACGAAATTACGCAAGCGCACGTAGTCACAAGTAATATAATTAAGGTTCGTTCCGCAGAGATCTGGTTAAGTTCAATCAGTAAATATGCCTATGCAACAATGTTTAGTTTTAATCCACTGCTAAGACAATTAACAAGAATGAGGTTTTAATTTTCTAAATTAACTCGGAAGCAAATTATTAAACTAAGAATAATTAACTAATGAGAATTTAATATGAATTACTTATATGAGATAAAACATGGAATCCTAATTTCATTATCTACTTCACTTAGAGTCGCAGCCTTTAATCAATACATGTGATGGGGTTGATATCTGATCGGATAACACGAAACAAGTAAAAGCTACCTCTCGGTATACTAATACCAAACTACGCATGCATCCACAAAAGAGATAGAAGATGGGTAGACACCAATTATGTTTAGACCCTATATCTCTATAGAATTTGAAAACATAAAGGTTTAAGCACAAGTTATCCACTTAGATCACATAGGGTAGCATAATATCTCTATTTACGCCACAAATCATGATGTTAAAACATCAACCTATCCTATGCTAGCATGGCAAGTTCTAAATCTCAAGATCCACTCTCGTTTAGCAAGAGATTAACAAATTAGATGTTCGCGACGCATCTAAATACATGAAACACAACCATACAAGGATATCACGAATTCACCACACATAAATCTTTAAAGCATATAAACTACTAAGCTACATAGATAAATCCATTAGGATCCCATGACAACGATTAGTTCATAATTGAACCGTTCGTCACCATGGGATTAATTGAAAGCATGATATTAAACAAGATATAAAATAAAGAAGTAATAATATTAATAAAAACAAGAGTTGAGAAAACAAATCTATTATCCAAAGTATACAAAAGTTGAAGTAGATCTAGATCTTGCTTGTCACCGAGCTTGAATCCTTCTCCACTCTTCTCTCTTGCAATTCTACGTTACAATAATAATAATCTGATACAAATTACAAGGTATGATGTGTTTATATAGGCACTACAAATCTTGCCCAGCAAGAAAATACAAAACAGAATTATAATAGAATTTCTGCAAGATACGTTTCCTAATTTGATTATGTTTTGTAAGGAAAATTCGAAGCTGACTTTTCTTCAGATTTTCTGGAACGTTCCCACGTAATTGGACCTCTGGACTATCTTAGAATGATAGGAAATCTCGTTATCTTCGCGTGGACTGCTTACGGGCCTAAAACGGACTTCTACAACTCAAGATATGGCCAAAACAATGTAAACTGCGCAACCCTTCTCGAAAATCCGAATTTTAATCAATTAATTCCCAAAAAATTATAAAAGCATCCACTTTAGTCAACATTCTCGTAATCCTGCACAACTAAGCAAAACACATCAAATCTACAACAACTTGAGCCCAAGACAATCAATTTAAGTCGAAATTAAGCGATCCAAGTGGATATAAAATCCACTTATCACATTCGAGCCAGCCCTACCCCCAAAACTTATAGCATGATCGTAACATGTTTCATGTGGCAAGGCTACGCCAGTAAAATGCAGATGCTCGATAGATGATAAGAGTACGAGCAGGTAAATATACGACCTGGTCTGACTTACGAAGAACAACCTATGGAAAATCACGGATAGAAAAGAACAAGTGATGAGAAACAAGGTTGGCAGAAGTAGATTATATTGAATTTAAGTTAAAGGGATCGGCCGGATTCATTTTGGAGAGTTTAAATTGAAATAATTTGATGATTATAGAGTAAATGTGACGGGATACCAATAAGGAGGTACCAAGTGCAAAAGATGTCTCAATAAAGAGATGAAGGTGAAATATTTTCCAAAAGTAAGTGTTGCTAAGGTTGAACCAGAGTATAGGTCCATAGAATAGTGGACAAAGCAGCAAGATATGTTGACACGTGATATTGCGATCAAATAGTATTGGATATAATTATGATTATTTTCTTCTTTGATGAACCTCTATAGTTCAGAGGTAAATTCTGAGTATGACATTTTACAATCATGAAAACTTTCTATAATCCTTAAGAGTTCTTTTCTTTTCTTCTCTCTTATTCATCTTCTTTATGAATTGAGAAGAACAACCCTTTAAGGAGGGGAGGTACTGCTACGTGACTATCTGTCTGTGTGATAGAAGTCTAAATGGAATAGCAAAACTTGTTTAATTGCTTGTCAAGTACTAAAGGCTGGCCCCCTTTTGTACTGACTATGCAATATAACAAATGTTCATTGATTATAGTGATCTCTCAATAAATCTTTCCACTTCTCTATATTGATCGAGATTGCGAAGATTAAGGCGATCAGGAAATGCATAGTGCAAGTGAGGTTATCTCCGAATTCGCAGCACAATAGTGACACCAAAACCACTGCGGATATCAATAAGGATAATAGTATAGGACTGAGTAAGAGCATAACCCGGATAATGTGTTGTACGAAAAGTAGCAAAGTTGATTGAAAAAGGATAAAGTATGTATTGTAGCACCAGTAGATGTGCTGAGAAAGGGTAGAACGACTAAGAATTGACCGGGAAGCTGAAAGGTGAAATGACAGACAAACGACTCTTGTTTCCTACCTGATTCCGGGACGGAATCCTTTTAAGGAGGGGAGACTGTAAGAACCCCGATTTTTTGTAGGAATTAAAACTTTTATTATGGAATGGATAGGGATTTAAATACTTATATGTCATGAGGAATGCTATTGGTTGACAATCTAGATAAGATTATTTATCTCCTAGGAAATTAAGATTTGATAATTCCAAGGGGGAAGGTTATTCTTATGTCATCCAAATCGATATCTATTATCAGTCCAGTGGTTCCGTAAAAGGTTAAGGAACGATCGAAAGAGAATCAGGACATCTATATAACCCTAAAAGAATAAGTGGTGAATAGTGATTTTGGTGGAATTAGGAATATTATTAGACGACGCTATATAGAAGTACCCGGAACGGAATTCTGAGTTCGTATTAGTGATCCAGGGGGGAAAAAGAGTGAATGGAAAAGCTGTCGGATTCTGAAAAATAGCACTTTTCTTTTCCCCGAGATTTCCCTGGACACTGAAAGACTTAAGGAATTATTGAAGGGATTTAAGGAAAATAGGTTCAAGAATTATTAAAGAGAATGGAGGATGATAGTATAAATATTAAGACGGTTTCCGGTAAAACACTAACTAGAAACGAATGAGTTATTCCTCCGTACGATCAATGAATTGAGCAATAAACGAACAAAGAAACAAGCAGAGGAAGCAATATACATGCATGTGGTAGTGGAAAATATCTAAGTAACCAAGTGGTGACTTAAGTAACTAGCACACTTAGAGATTAAACTAGTACTTAGCAAGCAAACCACATGGTTAGCCTTAACACCACCAAATCTTCAACACTTGTCCACCCAATTTCATCATCCCTTGCATCATCACTTTACTAAAGTAGTTTTGGATGAGATATTATCCAATTACCATCATTTTAAGCATTATTGTCAAGAGCAACCAAGCAAAACTCTTCCCCCCCCCCCTTTATTCCATCTATTCGGCCCTTCCATAATTCCAAATCCAAAGTCCAAGCTCCCACCATCATTTGATCTTGTAATTTTTAAGGTGAGTTCTATATTTCAAGAAACTAGTCTCCTAGAAATTTCAAGTCCAAATTCCTTTGTTTCCATTTTCAAATAAATCAAGAAAGAGGAGGGTGAATAGTGTTCTTCAAGAACTAATCTTGTTTTATTTAATTCTTATGGTTGATTTAGCTAGCTTAAGTCCACTCAAGGATCATACAAAGCTTAGTGAGGCTAGAACATACTCCAAGGAAGGTAGACCTCTTGAAACCCTAGCATTTGATTTGATATTTATATATGTTTTTGATGGGTTTAGCTTTGTATGATTATAGTGGTGATTATAAGCATGATTATGTAGTTAGTTATGTGATTTAAGAAGCATGATGATTTTGAGGTTAATATCAGTGGTTCTAGGGCTTGTTGAGATGAGAATCATGTTTATAAATTGTGTTGATGCCCGGTGTGGCTTGGTTTGATGATTATGATTTTTGGAACGTACGACTTATAGTCATCGTAATGCCGAATTTTTGTTAACATTTAGAAACTGAGCATGGCAGTTAATATTAGTTCCTGACCTTGGTAATGTTATGACTTGTCCTTGTAGATCTCGAGCCATAGATCGTTTTGGTGTAAGAATCGAAACATTCCGACTTACGGTTTAGGAGTTATGGTCAAATTACTAAAATTGGTTCGAAACCGTAAGTAAAAGTTCGTAACTTCAATTGACCCTCGTAAAGCATGTTACTCAGTGGAGAATCTTGGTAAATAAATACTAGAGGTCATAAGGAAGGTATGAAAGAAAACCACATGTCAAACGGATCGTTTTCCGATTTTATAAAAATGTTTGAATCAAAGTTAAACGCGAACGAACCCCTAAAAACCCGCTTGGTTATAACTTTGGTAAAACACTTAGAAAATGGACGATAAAACTCGAGGTATAATCTTGGTTCGTAACGACCTACTTTAGCACTTACATGGCTTAAGTATATACCAAGTGTAAGTGTAACGACGAGCCGTAATGACGAACAAATGTCGGGTCAAAACGAGGTTAATAAGAGTACACGAAAAGGGTGCATAACGAGATAATTGAAAAACGTGTTTCGACTTAAGTGAAGTTTATACTTAGACTTTTAAAAGGTGTTAAGTGGTTAATCTCGAATGTTCTAATTGTTTATAGATCATCGAGCAGACCCAGGACACACTATCTCTACCCACACCCGATTACAAGGCAAGTTTCCAATACCTTGGAACTGTTGTTGTGATAATATGTATATCTGTTGTTTCTGATACATATGCCATAACATGCATGCCTATTGTCGAATTATATTATGATACTTGTTCCCTGAATTGATATTGGCTTATAGACTAGATACGAATTATCAGTTATAAGCCGGATTGTTTTAGTAAGACCCTTAGCGAAGGGCATATGATATTCATTTTTGAATATAGACCGGGAGTTTGTATTTTGAGATATATAGATAGTCGTGGAAACCCGGAGGGATTCCAACGGCAGATTATTATTTATTTTGAGGAATGTTATTATTAAATCTTATTTATATTTTCATAAAGTATCAATTACTTGGAAATCTTTCGAAGAATGTTATTTGAGTATTATCTCAGTCAAGAAATGTTAGGTGAATGTTATTTTTATATTCACTTAGAGTTTGATTATTTAATGAATAATTACTTTGATATTCATTGGAATTTTATTTATTAAATGAATATTACTTTCAAATATTCATTTAAGGTTTTATGTACTTGATGAATATTATTTTAAAATATTCATTGGAAGTTCTATTTACTTAAGGAATATTATTTCGAATATTCCTTTAACGTTTTGATTACTAAATGAATATTATTTGGATATTCATTTAAAAGATTATTTACTAAATGAATATTATTTTCAAATATTCATTTAAGGTTTGACTTATTTATTGAATATTATTTTAAATATTTATTGGAGTTTAATTATTTAATGAATATTATTTTGAATATTCATTTAAGGAGGGATTTATTTAGTAAATAATTCTATATATTCATTCTAGGATTACTTACGAGCAATATTATGATTTAATAATATTCCGTAATTATTATTGATTTAATAAATATTCTTGGAATATTTATTTAATTCTTTTAAATTCTTTTTAAAATGATTTATATTATTCGAAGATTATCTTTCACCTTCAGATATTATGTAAAATATTTCGGAGTCTTTTTACGACTATTTTATCAAGGAAAGGTTCCCAACTCCTTATTTTTTTCATTTAAATCTATCTTAAAAGGATTTAAATGCTCGCTCAAACTTCCATATTATAGTGGAACCTTATTGGAGAAATGTTATTTATCTTGTTGACTTCCCGGTCATAAATCTTCTAAAACTATTCTTTTCACTCGCAACTTGGATTGCTATCTATTGTATCTGAGTACCCTCTCATCATTCGAGGGATAAGATTATTGGAACAAGATGGTATCCTCTAACAAGCAGCAGCTTGGGAGATATGATGTTGAATTTTCCTTTCCAACTAGATACGACTACTTTGTGGAGTCTTATCAACAAGTATTATACTTGGGGAAAGGGGGACGAACTTTACGTTCAGAGTCATGAATTTCTTTTCGAACTTGGAGTCGTGTAAGAGGCCGAGTAGCGCCGGTCCATCCCATTGGCCCAACCGTTGGCCGGGGAGATCTAACAGGGCGGTAGACAAGTAAATCCGTCAGCTCTTCCTTCTACCAGTAGTAAATCTAAATTGAGCTGTACAATCTGCGACTGATCATCGTAAGGATTGGAACAGCGGGTGCGGTGAATACTCCAGCATTAGTTCATCATTCAAATTCATTTATTTTCTACAACATTATCATTGTTGGCAGTATTGGAAAAGTATTCATAATTGGAATTGTAACATTTTCTGCAAGTTCCTCTTTCAGATAAATGATGATCTTTTGCTAATCTTTTGCGTAGCAAGTATGTCCATGGAATATATAATTTGAGTTACCTTGTAACTTCATCATTTACCTTATACTGGTATTATCTTCGCTAATGCATGGCATATGGTTTGAAAGATACTTTTGAACTGTTATATATTATCGTTCAGTTATACATTATTGTTGGTGGGCTATTGCTCACCCTTGCGTTATTATTATATCACAACAACAGCTAGACCAGATGACTCGCACAAGGCGCACTCGACGCCAACGAGGAC
Source organism: Saposhnikovia divaricata (assembly GCA_036435485.1). Classification (NCBI taxonomy): domain Eukaryota; kingdom Viridiplantae; phylum Streptophyta; class Magnoliopsida; order Apiales; family Apiaceae; genus Saposhnikovia; species Saposhnikovia divaricata. The sequence continues at coordinate 119,787,570 of CM071599.1, read as the reverse complement.
GATGAGACTACCAGAGCTGAAGAAGAAGCTATTGGTAGGATATATTCATTCTTTCAGTACCAAGTATATGGGCTAGTATGACTTATGAAAATGGATGGCAAAGAGTATGTATTCATATTGAAATTCTTTTGGGTTGTAAGAACTCATAATGTGATTAATAAAATTTGATTGTTACTCTGATTTCATCTCTGGGACTATAACGGGTGTGTTTTATATTGTTGTGTTGGGTCATAAGATGTAATTTATTTTATGTTGAAGTAAGTTCAAGTATTGTGGACAGAAATGGAGACCGTAACGACCGGATCCCGAACCCCGGATCTGGGGGTGTTACATATATACAAACAAAGCATATTAGATAACAATAACTGGGTTACCTCCATTTTCCATATGTAGATGATGGTATTGATTTAACCGGATTTAGTAGAACGAATTGATGAGCAAAGATGAATATCAATGTTTTAGCCGCTGATAAAAAAAATAAAGATTGAAAAATGTAACAAATTGCCATAAAGAGAGGAATGATTTGGTGGCACAATATGTGAATATGGCTGGGATAAGGTCTGGGATTGATTTTGAAATTCAAACGTATAACAACTTGCCATATACAAATATATGAGTAAATGCCTCAATATATGCAAAGATGTGAATTTGATTGACTAGGTTGTATTATATGGATCCGGGTCAAGTAATATCCACCTATAATGTTAAATATATTAGGAGATGTGATGGATAGTATCCATTAGTAAATGGATAGTCAAACTTGGGTAATAAAAAATGGATCCGGGTCAAGTAGTTGGAAAAATGTATAGGATAACCCATTGGATACTATCCATTGAATATGGGCAAATTTTGGAATTAAGATATATAGATTATTTCGTTTCGTTTCGGGTCGGGTTATCGGTTCGATTTTTATTTTTAATTGTTTTTAAAATATCAATTCGATTTCATTTTTATTTATAAACTCAATATATTGTATATTAAAAAATATACATAATATGATCTTACTTAAATAAAAAATCTTAAAATGATTAATAAGAATCAATAATTTACATCATTGATTTTGAATAAAATCTCATTAATTTGGTTGCGATGATTTTCTTAAATCGTTGATGATATTTGAAATTATTGGAGGCGGTCGTTGTAAATGATTGCTGGAGGTGATGTTTGGGGTAGGAAGAACGTTGCTATAACACTTGTAATGATAAATGATAAAATCACTAACATTAATGATATAAATCATCGGTTCTCGTTTAGTTTTCATTTTAATTATTCTCCTTTGAAGAGAGCACCATCCTACAAAAATATGTATCCAAGTTTAAACAAAAAAAATTAGAGAATGTAACATAAATTATAAATATACATATATTAAATATTAATAAAAGGATAAATATAATTAATTAAATTTAAAAAAAAATAAACATTATTAATGTAAATAATGTTTGCTAATTATATACTTTTATCAACAAAGACTGAATCGGAAATAACAAGATCTTATCCATTACAAAAAATTCCTCGTTAGTATCTCGTGTAGATTTACATAAACGTGAAATTAAAGTAAATGATAAAACAGTTAGAAAACATGTAAATCCAAAAGTTTCGAAATAACATCCTTTGAATTCTTAGGATTTTCGTATCATTTTGTGCGAGTTTGTTTTGTTATGTTAATAGTTGTATCGCTTTATGCGAGTGCTTTTGTGTTTACTGAAAATGAATTATATGGAGTACTGGGAGATCTGGATATCCCGCATCGACAACACTTTCGGCATGTTTATAGCTGGTGCCCGGCATGTAGATATCTCTGGTGCACTTGAGACGGTGGTGAAAATCGTATGTGCTCACAACTCACAAAAAAAGTTTGTTCATAACATGAGGCCTCTTGACTCAGTTTTTGCAATTGAGTCCTCTGAACATCGCACTATCCACGGAATTACTGTGAGCGTCAATTGGGAAGCTACTATTTTCAGGGAAGATGTAGGCTGGATTGCTCGGGAGACCTTTGAAGTCATTTTTAATTTTCTAAATATTTGTATTCAGTTTGTTAAGCGATCCGGAAACAAAGCGGTTAATTGTTTAGCTCGTTTATTTGTTTTTCAACCTGGTTGCATGGTCAGTTGGGGGTTTGTCCTTGCATTTCTTCCATATTATTAATGAAATGTGCTTTAATTTTGGCAAAAAACGGTATCATTTCAAAATTTCTAGAAAAATATACCTTATTTGCAAGAGGAAAGAGATATAGATACGATATCAATGTTAAATATCACATCATTTGAATAATTCTAAATGTTGTTATACTAGAATAGTGTTGGGAATTGTCCAACATCGGTTGTGGGAGGAACAGATTGCTAGTTAATAAGTAGCCAGTTAACTTCATTGGTATGAGGCCTTTTTGGAGTTGTCCAAAAACAAATCTGTTGGGCTCGGCCCAAAGCAGACAATATCATACTAATGTAGAGTTAAGGTCTGCTGAGCAAGCCCAACAAGTGGTATCAGAGCATTAGGTTATAACGGTCCATGATAACAACAAGTGGTATCAAAGCTATGGTCGTAACGATCCATAACAATCTTAGATAGGCTCCCAGAAGGATCCAGGAAGAGGCAGAAGGGCTATCCCAGAATGGGCTTAACGGGGAGCAGGTGGACTTTCCAGTGTAGGCCTAGGGGAGCAAGATAGCCAGATAGGCCAGGAAGAGGCAGATGGGTTATCCCAGATTGGGCTTAATGAGGAGCGGGTGGACTTTCCAGTGTGGACCTAGGGGAGCCAGATAGCCAGATGAATTTCCAGTATGGTTTGAGGGAAGCAAGATCACACAGGAGGAGGAAGATTCGACAGGTGTTGAGCCCGATGTGTGAAGGGGGAGATTGTTGTGAATTGTCCCACATCGGTTATGAGAGGGGCAGATTGCTAATTAATAAGCAGCCAGTTAACTCTATTAGTATGAGGCCTTTTAGGAGTTGCCCAAAAACAAATCCATGCAGGTTCGGTCCAAAGCGGATAATAACATACTAATGTGGAGTTAAGACCTGCTGAGCAAGCCCAACAAGTGGTATCAGAGCATCAGGTTATAACGGTCCATAACAATCTCATACGAGCTCCCAGAAGGATCCAGGAAGAGGCAGAAGGGCTATCCCAAAATGGGCTTAATGGGGAGCAGGTGGACTTTCCAGTATGGGCCTAGAGAGCCAGATAGCCAGGTGAATTTCCAGTCTGGGTCAAGGGGGAGCCAGATCACACAGAAGGAGGCAGATTCGACAGGTGTCGAGCCCGATGTGTGAAGGGGGAGATTGTTAGGAGTTGTCCAACATCATTTATGGGAGGGGCATATAGAGTTTATAAGCAGCCATTAGTATGAGGCCTTTTGGGATGTACCCAAAAACAAATCCTTGCGGGCTCGGCCCAAAGCGGATTTTATTATATTAATGTGGAGTTAAGACCTGCTTGGCAAGCCCAACAAATAGGACATCTAATGAGACTGATAAGGCAGTATAGATATATGACTATTGCACTTGGACTAAATAATTTTAGGATATTGATCTAAAGTACGACATTTTAAGATACAAATATCAAAAATACGATCTCTTAATTTTCTTTCTTTGCAAATATATGATCTAATATAATTTTGTGTCTATTACTTTTGAACAGTTTATTATCTACTCTTCACCAACCCAGTATCCCATCATGGTTTCATCTACATTATACATTTCACATACCCAATTCTTCTTGTTTGATTTTCGACGACTTTCACGTTCTTTTATTTTTACCATATCAACCCCCTTATATATTTCTTTATATATATAGACACACATATATAAGTCTTGGCTCAGTTAGGAACTTTCTTATTTAAGTAAGTGGGTAACTAATTATCAGCAACTGATTAAAAGGTGAACATGGGGTTTAGATTATGAGTACATGCCTCCTAAATAGAGGGGAGGGGAATTTCATGCAGTTAAGAACTATGTTTGTGCATGTGCATTTATACTGACATGCCACATGTAAGAACCATAATTTTTTGTACTATCGTAAACGACATGAATGAATAGTAATTTCAAACTTATGAAAAGTGACTTCCATTTCCCACTTATGTATTATGTATATTAGGAAGCCGAGTTCGTTTTACGATTTTACAAACGAAATAAGTGTATGCAAATGTTACCGAAATTCGAAGAATCCTACTTCTCTAACGACCCACGTTTTATGAGATATCTATAAATACGAGGTATCGATTAATAATAGAATTATGTCAAGATCAAGGGGAATATAAGATGAAAACTTCACGAGGCAAACCCACAAGGACTTGGGGGATTGGAAGCTTAAAGACTACTTGAAGAGATTTTTCCACCGAAATTATTTCTAAGGAATTATTTTTGTAACCTAGAAATAATTATGGAAAATATTAAGGATGCTACTACTTCCATGCAAACCCATGCAAGTTGTCATGCTAGTAACCAAGAGAGTAAGTAGTCGTTACAAGCTAGCTAACCCAACCAAACCAAGTGCTATTCACTTAGGATACTAGTTTCACTTAGGATACTAGTTCCACCAAAATAGACATAAAGTGGCATAATAATGGTAAGGTATGGCCATACATTGACAATTTAATGCAACAATCAAGGTGTTAGATATAGGATATATTAATATAACACTTATACACAAAAGTAGCCAAGGCAGGAAAATCCTCTCCCACACATTCTTTATTTTTGACAAGAGCAGGACATCAACTTAAAACTGCCATAACTCCCTCATTTCTCAATGAATTCCTGTGTTCTTTAGCTTGTTGGAAAGGTATTGAGATAATCTACAACTCATCTTCAGGAGCCTCATTCAGATAAGCAAGGTAAGACCCTCGTTTTTCTAGTTCTTTCAAGAGGGGTAATGCTGACTCCAAAAATTCTAAACTTGGTTGTTTAGATCTTGAAGGTTAAAGGTTGTTAAAGCTATCTAAGGTGTTCTTATGGAAAATCAAGCTTGGTTAAGGTTGTTAAGACTCCAAGGAAGGTAAAACACTCACACCCACCTTAAACTTCATGAGTTATAAGTTGATTTGAAAGTTTGATGCAAGTATGTATATGTTCAAGGGGCTTGTGATGTTTTAAGCTTTATAAGTATGGGTAAATCTTGGGTGGTGATAAATGGATGTTACCACTGGTCTTAGAGACCCTTGATGATGTTTATATGATCTTGATGGTGTGTGGTTGAATTAAGTGGTTAAATGGAGTTCATGGAATTTGGAAACGATCGAATTATAGTCGTTATAATGTCAAAATTTCATTAGGTTATTTGTGCAGATAATGCCGAATTAAACAAGTGTTTTCTTGGCAAGTTTTTGGCCATAAACCAGTAGGACTTGTTTTGTAGTTTGTTTTGACGCAGAGATCATGTGATTTCAATTAGGGTTATGAGATACGCTCGTTTTAGTGAAACCGGTTAAAACGGATGAATCGTTAAGATGGACTGAATTTACAAAGCCAAACAAGCCCTTTAAAAATGGTCTGTGATTATGAAAATTTTATGAGCAGTAACCTGGCCAGCGCTTAAGATCCCATATAAATTTGGAATAGAAATACGAAATTTTCGATTTTATAGAATTGTTTAAGTCAAGAATGCGCATGAGAAACCACTGCAGAAAGAAGCTATTTTTAGAGCAGCAATTAAGCTATCAAAAAGATGTTCTTAATTATGAAATTTGGATGAAAAATCCTCTGGACAGTTAAGAATAAGTGAGAAAACGAATTTCACAAAAAAGTTTATTTTTCGATTTTATAGAATTTTTCGAATCAAAGTTGCGCGAGTGAAAAATCCTTTTAGGGGACGAATTAAGATGAACTTTAGTTTCGTTAAAAATGAACTTTAACGAAAGTCGTTATGAAACAAATAATTATCGAAAGTGGTTGAAAGATATCATGGGCTTATAATAAAACCAAATGTGTAGTAAGGATGTATCGTTACGAAGTTGTGTCTTTACGTGAATAGTCGATTTGACGGGATCGTTTAACGAACTAACCGAACCTTATTGATTGTTATAGATCATTACACTAGAGACAGAGCCCCGACTATTTCGACACAATCAGGCAAGTTTTCGAAACTTGTACTTCAAGTATTTCCAAATTGTTGTTGTTGTGGTATAAATGCTATGAACTGCTTAATAGTATTTTTGCGAATCAGCATATAATGTATGGTAATTTACGTGGATTTATAAACCTGTTAAGTATGTACGTATGCATAGACTCTTATATATATGTATACGATGATGTGTTACAAGTTCCCGGTAGAGTATGATAATACCTTTTCTTAAGTAAGGGAGTCGGAGATATTTCGTCCGGATAAGGACATAAAAAACCAGGAAGTCATTGGGAATGATATGTGACGTACAAATCGATTTAAAAATATTCCAATAAATATAAAATTGGACATTTTCGGATTTAAATCCCTTTGATAATATTAATAAATATTATTTAAATATTTATTAATAAGTTGAATATTATTTTCATTGGAAAATATTTTGGAGGGTTGTTTACTTAATAAATATTTATTAAATATTTATTAAATATTCCAAGTTTTTTTATTTTTATTTAAAAAATATTAATTGAATATTTATTAAATATTCCAGTATGATTTAAAAATCATATTAATTATCTAAAATTTATTTTAAAACTTTAAAAAAATTACTTTAAATATTTTCTAATCGTCGGAAAATTATTTAAAAATAGTACGGGTTCCCATTTCTTCATGGACTATAGCTTCACTCATCGAAAAAGTATCGCTACTTCACTCAACTTATCAAAACTCGGGAACCCAAGGTTTTGGGAGCCAGTATTAATTGTTTTCTCCCTTCGCTACCAATAAGAAGTATACCCTACCTAGTAAGGTGGGGTTAAGTTTGACTAAACACTCAAAACTCCGACCAACTCCCAAGTTATGTTTGATGAAGCGATTCTTAGTAATCAAAATCTGTTGACTAAAGTCAACCCACATATCAAAGTTACTTCCTCAATCACTCATGGAAGTAAAGTTAGTAAAAGGTTACCAAACCAGTGGCAAGATTTGTGCTTGAGAGAACTGGATTAAATTCTGTTCCTAGGATGAATAGGATTCTCTAAGGAATTGGAGGAAGAGGGGACATCGCCTTCGAGCGTAGTCCAAAAATTAAGGCCCGTATGCGGTCAGGGTGCAACCCGATAAGGGAACGTCGTCCTTCTACTAGTAGAAAAGCAGAGGCACGGTATATTGGTTTATCACCAAATATCGTGGAAGAGGCTCCAGCATAATCCTATCCTTCTAATTGGAATTGTACTGCAACACTGTAATGAAAGCCTAGGTGCTCAATTACCGATAGTGTTGACAGAATGATAACCTATTCAAAGTACCTCAGAAATTTTTCGTTAGATTTCTGGATAAGGAATGAAAAATGTTTAATAATGGTTCAATACCAGTATAAGATATGTCGCATAGTTATGATAATAAAAGTACTTTGAAAACTATTATTATATGGCTGAGCTGTATTGCTCACTCTTGCTTTTCTTTTATACACCACCACACAACAACAGATAAGTATGGCAAGAACAAGGCAGACCCCGCGGAAAAGCGTGCTCACCGGTCAGCAGTTTAGGAGACTCTTTACGAGGCAGGTGCCGAGGTCGCACCCAGTAGCATTACTACAGGTGAGCAGACTAAGTTGGATAGGTTTACAACTTAGGTTGGTTAGGTTTATTTACAAGCATGACTTGTGTAAGTTTCTGAAAACCAAACCGCATTGTGGCCGTAGATGCCGCCTTAGATGGTAATCCTTTTAAGTTGAACTTTTAAGATTATGACAATTTGGGTTTGTAATAACTATTTCGAGATGGTTGTAATAACTTAGTAACGTTTTAATTTCGTCTTTGAGCCTATAATCTTTAAATGTTATGTTTGATTGAGGGGTCATCATCTTTATTAAAATGGGAATTAAGGATAGAGTGACAGCCTGGATCTCCGACCCCGGATCAAAGGGTGTTACACCACAACAGCCGTAGGCCGTTAAATTTAACACCTAAAAAATTCACACGTAAATTATCAACTATTTTGACGATTTTAAATTTTTTTTATATAATTTTTACTTCTTTTGCTACATCATATTATAAATAGTTTTTGTGTTCTATATTTTCTTATTCAATTTTTTATTTTTAAATATACCACATAACCTTTTTAATATTATATAAACAAAAAATACAGATCACTATCATTTATAGTACTAACAAATACTGAACACATAAAAATACAGAATTGAAAAATTACAAAACTGTTATATATAATATAATATAGAGATAAGATTTGAGAGAACTAGATAATAGAGAAGGGGGAGATCATTTCATTATTTGTTGTATCAATTCAAAGTACAAGCAAGCCTTTATATAGGCCATGTAAATGCATGTTACAAGGGTAATGTAAAGCCAAAGGTTGGCTATATTAAAGAGGGATATATGAAAGGTTAAGAGTCATCTATGAAATTCTAAGAGTCAGACAATAAATACATAACACTCCCCCTTGGATGACTCGTACAAACATATCGTTAAAACCTTACTAGGAAAACCCTGTGGGAAAAAACCCTAGTGAAGGAAAAAGGGTACATGTGTTGTACATAATGTAATATAGTAAAAATATCATGACTCCCCCTCATTTCAATATATCTCGAAGTTTACGCATTCCAATCTTGTGTCTCAATTTCTCGAAAGATGATGTAGGAAGTGATTTTGTGAACAAATCTGCCGGATTTTCACATGAGCGAATCTGACAAACATCAATTTCTCCTCTTTGTTGAAGCTCATGAGTGAAGAAAAACTTTGGATCAATGTGCTTCTTCCTATCACCTTTAATGTAACCTTCTCGAGTATGAGTGATACATGCTTCATTATCTTCAAATAGAACAGTAGGACTCCATTTATTGATTAAAAGATCACATGATTCTCGAATATGATGGACCAAAGACCTTAGCCACACGCATTCTCGACTAGCTTCATGTAGTTCCAATAATTCAGCATGATTCGAAGAAGTTGCTGCAAGAGTTTGCTTTGTAAACCGCCAAGATATTGCGGCATCACCATATGTGAATACATAACCTGTTTGTGATCTACCTTTGTGGGGATCAGATCGATAACCTGCATCTGCATAACCAACTAATTCTACTTTTGAGTCTTTAGAATAAAACAAAACCATATCCATTGTACCTCGAAGATATCTAAAAATTTGTTTTACACCAGTCCAATGTCTTCGAGTTGGAGCAGAACTATGCCTTGCCAATAAATTAACAGAAAAAGCAATATCAGGTCGTGTACAATTGGCAAGGTACATTAGTGCACCAATGGCACTAAGATATGGTACTTCAGGACCAAGAAGTTATTCTCCCTCTTCTTTTGGACGGAATGGATCCTTTTTCTTTTCAAGTGAGCGAACAACCATAAGTGTACTTACAGGATATGCTTTATCCATAATAAATTGCTTAAGGATCTTTTCAATATATGAAGACTAGTGGACAAAAATTCCTTTGGATAGATGTTCAACTTGAAAACCAAGGCATAGTTTTGTTTTGCCCAAGTCTTTCATTTCAAATTCTCTTTTCAAATATTCCATCGTTTCATTAAGCTCATATGGGGTCCCAATGATGTTTAGATCATCAACATAAACCGCAATTATAGTAAACCCCATTTTTATCCTTTTAATAAAAACACATGGACAAATTACATTATTAACATATCCATTTTTTAAAAGGTACTCACTGAGGCGATTATACCACATTCGACCTGATTGTTTCAACCCATACAATGATCTTCGTAATTTAATTGAATAAATTTCTCGGGGTCTTGAACTACATGCTTCAGGCATTTTTAATCCATCGGGTATTTTCATGTAAATGTCATTATCAAGTGACCCATATAAGTAGGCAGCCACAACATCCATCAAATTCATTCGGAGCCCTTCTAAAATTGATAAAGTTAATAAGAATCTGAATATTGTTGCATCCATTACCGGGGAATAAGTCTCTTCATAATCAATTCCCGGTCTTTGTGAGAAGCCTTGTGCAACAAGGCGTGCCTTATATCTCACAACTTCATTTTTCTCATTTCTTTTGCGCACAAATACCCATCTATATCCAACGGGTTTCACACCTGCAGGTGTTTGGACAATAGGTCCAAAAACTTGACGTTTTTCAAGTGATTTCAATTCTGTCTCAATAGCATCTTTCCATTTTGGCCAATCATTTCTTCTTTTACATTCATAGATCAATCTAGGTTCATGATCCTCGATTTCTTCAGAAATGTCAAGTGCAGCTGCATATGCAAATATGTCATCCATGACAATTTCTTTTCTATTCCACCTTTTTCCTGAAATGATATAATTTATCGAGATCTCTTCATTGTCCTTAATTTCAGGTGTTTGATCATCCTTTGAAGACGTCTCTTCAGTGATCAATTCTATTTCATTTGGAATGATGTCATTTGATGTACCAACTTATTTATCAAGTTTCTTTGATTTTCTAGGATTTTTATCTTTGGATCCAATAGGTCTACCACGCTTCTGGCGTGCTTTAGACTCATTTTCTAGCATGATTTTATTTTCTTCATTAGGAAGTTTTATTTTACAAGGAACATTGACAGCTGGTATATGTGACTTTGTCACTGTTTTAACATCAGTAAATGAATCGGGCAATTTATTTGCAACCTCTTGTAGGTGGATAATCTTTTGAACTTCAAGTTCACATTGATTTGTGCGAGGATCATAATGAGACAGAGATGCTGCATTCCACAAAATTTCTTGTCTTTCTTTTTCAAATTTTGACTTATCTCCCCCTAATGCAGGAAAAACTATCTCATCAAACTGACAGTCGGCAAATCTTGCCTTAAATAAATCAACAGTCATGGACTCCAAATATTTTATAATTGAGGGAGAGTCAAACCCAACGTATACCCCTAATCTTCTTTGGGGTCCCATTTTTGTTCGTTGGGGAGGAGATATCGGAACATAAACTGCACACCCAAAAACTCTCAAGTGAGAAATATTTGGTTCTTGACCATTTACAAGCTGCATTACGGAATATTTATGATAAGCAGTCGGTCTTAAACGAACAAGTAATGCAGCATGTAATATTGCATGTCCCCAAGCAGTATTTGGTAATTTTGTTTTCATAAGCGAGGGTCTAGCAATCAATTGTAGCCTCTTAATAAAAGATTCTGTTAAACCATTTTGGGTATGCGTGTGCGGAACCGGATGTTCCACATCAATCCCAATTGACATGCAATAATCATTAAAAGATTGAGAAGTAAATTCTCCTGCATTATCCAATCGGATTTTCTTGATTTCATAATCTGGGAATTGTGTCCTTTATCGAATTATTTGGGCAAGGAGTCTTGCGAATGCAACATTACGAGTGGACAATAAACTAACATGCGACCAACGTGTCGATGCATCTATTAGTACAATAAAGTACTGAAATGGTCCACTTGATGGTGTAATAGGTCCACATATATGTGACAGCCCCAGATCCGGGGTCAGGAATCCGGGCCGTCAACGACCAATTTCAGTTTAGTGACACTTCATTCTTGGCAGCTGGAATATAAATTCATACTAAAACTTACATAATAAACCCCACACTTAATAATGTTACACACCTGTCATATGCTCAGAGAACAACATCCACAATATTAAAAGTTTAGATTTAAGCAGTTATTACAAACCAGGATCATACTTAAATACCTTGTTGAATAATACTTCGACATGAAGCATTTCAACAATCAAAAGTTTATTACAACAGCTTACACACTAAATGCACATAATCTACGAGTACCCAACCGTCCGATAGCTACCTCGGGAATCGTTGCCAACACTCTCTCAAAAGTTCATCTTTCCCGTACCCTCTTGCAGGGTGTAGTGCGGAGTATCGGCATACCTAGCTGTTGTATACATAATAGCAAGAATGAGCTAAAATAGCTCAGCAAGATAAATTCTATCAACTAGCATCAAAGGGAAATAAATCATTATATATATATATATATAATAGACAAAAACAAATTTCAGTTATTATGGAAAGAATTTTATTTTCATTCAATATATATACACTTTCCAATTATCTTTGTACGAAAAGAAATATATAGTATTATAATATCAGTTTCTCTTCTAATATCATATAATATCAGTTTCTCTTCTTAAATAATATAACAATCAATATACCGTTTCAGTGTACTTTTCTAAAATAATATGATAAACTTGAACAAATCTTTCGCTATCATCTTCTCATGTCCTTCTTATGCAACAATTATATAAATTAATATAAAATCAGTTTCTCTTCATCTGTAACAATAATTCCATCTATTTTCAAAAGTATTAAATAAAAAAAATTCAAATAATATTTATTAAATCACAATTGCTTAGAAAGAATATTTTTAACATAACGTTATAAATTATATAACCCTAGATAACAACTGATACCATTCTTCATATAACTCTAGATAACAACTGATACCATTCTTCATATAACTCTAGATAACAACTGATACCATTCTTCATATAACTCTAGATAACAACTGATACCATTCTCTTTCACCTCTCTTTACCATAAAGCATATTCGCTCCATTCATAATCATATCCACATTCATATTTCATAATTTATATCCATTTCTCTATAATTCCAATATCAGGGAAATAATTCTTAGCAATATAGCAAACATAGAATAACATATATATTCCATGAAATCATTTACTTTGAAAATAAAATAGTTTTCCAAGGTAAGGATAGAAGAAATCTTGCCTCGATCTCTATATCCCAGTGGCACGACCCGCGGTTCGTCCTGAGTTTCTTTAAACAGGAAAAGGATCCTCGTTAGAATACTACATCCCTTACTCACTTCACCTTTATATAACAATATCCTTGACACTTAGTATATGTTTAACACATTATTAATAATCCAAGAGTTCCAAGAACCTAACCATTTTGGACTCAATCAAAGTTTCAGTGTTTTTCACCATTTCCCTTAATAACCACACTCGACTATAAAAATTCTCAGAAAATATAATTTTGAATTTTAATGCAAGGTCAGTGGGGTTTTAATCTCTATTCAACCTACTATATTGACCCAAAATTTTATAACTTTTCAAAATGTTTAAGTATGGTAACTATGACCTCAAATTTGACACAATTGCATTTTCTCGGTTTCCGAACGTCTTTTACTAAAACTGACTTTTCTCCTAAACCGTACATCAGATTTTAACGTACTTTATATCAAAACGATCTATGAACTAAGCTCTATCATGTCATGGTCACTTGGTACTCTAGACAGGGTGCTACTGTACGGAATTGGTGTCCAAAAACAGGGCAGTTTTTATTTTAACTAAAATCGGACATTATAACGGCTATATTTTCATACTTTACAAAATCCAACTCCTCCAAATCTATCATCCACCTTATAGACCATCACCTACACCATGTGGTCATCTTACCAACCATGGTTACAAGCACATACTCCCCCCATATTCAACTTTAATCACTTACAAACACATATATCATCATGAATAATCACTTATCATAATCTTAATCACTAAACTTTCTATAATCCATCCTATATTCAAAGTAATACTAAAGGGTCTTGAGATTTATACCTTCTTGAAGCTTTAACAACCCTTATCAAGCCTTGGGATATGCTTAATCAACCTTATACTAGCTTGGATCAACTAAAGAAACCATAAAAACAAAGTTAGTTTCTAAGGGTTACTATTCATCATCACTTTTGTAAAAATCATAACAAATCGAAAAATAAGAGTTTGGCTCTCAAATTTTTACCACATCTTGGCCTCTGTATAAGCTTTGATTTGAGCTATAGATCACCAAAAACAAAGCTTCCTAGCTATGGTTTTGAGCTCCATCTTTCCGCTGGACAGAAACTGGACAGGTTTGGTTCTCCCACTTTGAGCATGGATTTGACTAGGCTATACTACTTGGATTGCTATGAAATTTGGAGCGCATCATTCCCATGGAGTGGAGAGGTTGTGGTTAAAATTTGGTGATTTTATCATGGATAGAAATGGAGATATGATTTTTCTTCTCCTCCTTGCTCTTGCTGGGCAGGTTGTAGAGAAAGAGATAATAGAAAGTAATTGATTCCTCTTGCTTGTTTTGATCTTATGTTGATCAATTCTTGAGAATTCTAGAGTCTAGTGGAAGCTTTGGAGATATTTTGTGGTAAAACCATGCTAAAATGACTAATTTACCCTTAAAACAAGTTAGTGGAATGTGATGTCATTCTAATGATCTCATAATTCTCTTTTCTTGATTTTCCTAAGTAATTTGCTAGCACTCTTGGTAATAATAATGTGGTATATATCCTTGTTATATTATAATCTTAGTTGTTTGGTTTCCATACTCGTCTAGTTGTGGTTCGTTTCGAATATATCTCGTCATCCAGTGGTTTTGAAATCGTTTAAAAATCCAAATTCCCTTAGCATTCTCTTAACTTAAAAATCCCCTGGTTTAACTTAAATTCACTAATTCCTCAATATATAATTCCTTTAATATTTCTATGCTCCTTAATATCCAATAGAAGCTCGTTCGAACTCAAAATCCTCAAAATCTAAATTCAGGAATTTCTGAAATCCATCGTCATTTCGAGTCACTTATTTTTATAGTATATCACTAATATGGTTTTTGTTTGTTCATTTTCCATTTCCAATATAGAGTACCTACACACCATTTCTTTAAATCCTCAAAATTTACTATTTATGGGGTCACTGTAGCTTTGCTAAAATTAGGGTTATTACAGTCTTCCCCCCTTAAAAGGATTCCGTCCCGGAATCATGTCGGAAATGTTCATGAATACCTTTCTCATCCACACCTTCTAATTCCACACTACTTCCTTTATCCTTTTTCCTTTCATAATATCTCTATCTTGTTTGCGCAAAAATACACCAACATAACTTGCTTGTCATTCATCAACATGCAATTTAGCTTATCATTAGTAGTACTCTCACTATCCTTTTCTTGGAGATTTCTTCCTATATTCAGTCATTCTATCTCATCTCATCTCTCCTTCCTCTTTTGTCTAAGGGCATCGGCCACCACATTGGCCTTCCCTGAATGGTAGTGTATCTCACTATGGTTTGGCGATATTATGATCTCTATCATGACATAAAATATCAATACTCCAACATTTTTATATATCATCTCTGTAAAATTTTCCAGAAAATAAGCTCTAATAATATTCTTTAAAACAATTGTAAGAAAATATTACCTATAATATATATTTCCTGTTCGTACTTAAACAAGAACGTACTTCTCCTTTATCCTTGAAAAAATATGTTTTCACACTTTCCCTCATACTCTTAATCTCATTTCTAAAGAATTCTCTGACCCTTAATCAGATATTGATTTTCCTTATCTAGATTGTCAACCTACCTACACCATTCATTGAATTAGTCGATCCCTAACCAAACATTTACACTTAAATAGTTAAATTAGAGCCTACCTGCAATTTCCTCCGAATACCTTATCCCATATGTCTATTGTTCACTATACCCTCTTTACATCTTGCTGATCCACCTTAGTTCCTTCATTATATACTATCTACTCCACCTCTGAAATTTCCCTTTGTTATTCTCATTAAAATCTTTACCTCAAGTTTTACTCATTCACACCTTTTGGATTAATCCTTTGAATAATTAACATCTTTAATCTCTCTCTGCTACTTAGGGTATTAGTCACAATATTGGCCTTCCCTCACTAAAAGTTATTGCACCTCGAATCCTTCATTAATTATCCCCAAAATACACCTTACTTCAATAGTAAATCTCAATTATGCCTTAAAATTCCTCATTTTCTTTTCTCTTACTAATCATTAAATATTCCCATTTCTTCTCACGAAATTCCTTTCTCTCTTATATTGAAACGCTTCTAGCTCTAATTATTCTTATTGAAATTTCCCTTGGAATCTCAAGTTCCCCTTTATAATCAGGTATACTCTAAACCTTGCTTCCATTATCCCATCCCTTAATGAAATCTTCTATATTCGAAACAATTAATAGAATTTAGGAGACTTTGAATTGAAACGAACCCAGAAACAAGCAAGGGTCCCACAACAATTTATAAAATTAAAAGTTTTAAATAACCTTTATTCGAAACAAAAGAATATTTGAGAAATCAATATGATGGAAGAACCCGTATGTCACACAAAGGAGGGCGTCCCCTCTGACTTTAAATCACACAGACAGATCGTCCTTGTGTATACATATAGGGTTGTTCCTCTTAGTTGTAGTAAAAATATAAAGAAAAATTTAAATCAAAATGATCAATACCATCTTCCGAAAGTAATCTTAGAGGAATATTTTGACTAAGATAGATAAAATAAAATTTTGAAACACATCCCCAAGGGTACCAGAAAGATTTTTTTTTTTTAAAAGATACCGACACTTAATGAATAATTACTCATTAGTAGAGGAAAATTTGAAACTCAATAATATAATTTAGCAGTGCTTTAGGAGCTTGAAAATAGGTACCGTTAATAGCCTCTGCCCAATTGAAAATCCAAATAATGGAAGGTTTTCCTCAAATACTATTTATATCTTAGACTGCGTACCCTTCAAAATTTCTTAAATTTTGCACTCACCATGTAGCCTTAACCTATCGTCTGCTATTCCCAATTATCTTCATTTACTTAGTCGTGACTTGGCTCGATACTCTCTGCCTTGATCCATAATAGAACACAACCTTCTAATCGATATACTTTCGTAATATTGATCGTCTTGACCTGACACTGCTCCGCTATCAATGACCCTTTTAAAACTATTCTTTATAATTGTATATTCTAACATACCACTTATACTCACGAGATTGTCTAACGTACACTTCCCAATACATCAAATATTCCCTTTTCAAATCAATCCTGTGTGCTACATAAGTTTAACACTTTTAGCATAATAACCTTTTCATTTAAGTCAATCCCGAGACCTCTCAGTCTGTCTTGGTCCTTAAGGTATATCTTGGCTTTACCGACCAACCTCGGTTTCACCCTTTCATCTCCACAAACAATCAGTGTCTATTCACCGATCCACTTACAATATTTCTTCAAACTCCCTTAAACACAAGAAGACTTTAAATACCCTTAACTTTGGCTCACCAATCTCCTCTCCCTATACTAAAACATAAACTTTTATTAGTAATAATCTATAAAATTATAATCACTACTTAGAATAAACGCTTCATTCGATAAACCACCCTTGAACTCGATGTGAGTTCACAATTTATATTATTACCGATATATTTATTATTATCACTCTTGTTCCTGAGCATTATGACTCTAAGCTCTGATACCATCTGTGACAGCCCCAGATCCGGGGTCAGGAATCCGGGCCGTCAACGACCAATTTTAGTTTAGTGACACTTCATTCTTGGCAGCTGGAATATAAATTCATACTAAAACTTACATAATAGACCCCACAGTTAATAATGTTACACACCTGTCATATGCTCAGAGAACAACATCCACAATATTAAAAGTTTAGATTTAAGCAGTTATTACAAACCAGGATCATACTTAAATACCTTGTTGAATAATACTTCGACATGAAGCATTTCAACAATCAAAAGTTTATTACAACAGCTTACACACTAAATGCACATAATCTACCAGTACCCAACCGTCCGATAGCTACCTCAGGAATCGTTGCCAACACTCTCTCAAAAGTTCATCTTTCCCGTACCCTCTTGCAGGGTGTAGTGCGGAGTATCGGCATACCTAGCTGTTGTATACATAATAGCAAGAATGAGCTAAAATAGCTCAGCAAGATAAATTCTATCAACTAGCATCAAAGGGAAATAAATCATTATATATATATATATAATAGACAAAAACAAATTTCAGTTATTATGGAAAGAATTTTATTTTCATTCAATATATATACACTTTCCAATTATCTTTGTACGAAAAGAAATATATAGTATTATAATATCAGTTTCTCTTCTAATATCATATAATATCAGTTTCTCTTCTTAAATAATATAACAATCAATATACCGTTTCAGTGTACTTTTCTAAAATAATATGATAAACTTGACCAAATCTTTCGCTATCATCTTCTCATTTCCTTCTTATGCAACAATTATATAAATTAATATAAAATCAGTTTCTCTTCATCTGTAACAATAATTCCATCTATTTTCAAAAGTATTAAATAAAAAAAATTCAAATAATATTTATTAAATCACAATTGCTTAGAAAGAATATTTTTAACATAACGTTATAAATTATATAACCTTAGATAACAACTGATACCATTCTTCATATAACTCTAGATAACAACTGATACCATTCTTCATATAACTCTAGATAACAATTGATACCATTCTTCATATAACTCTAGATAACAACTGATACCATTCTTCATATAACTCTAGATAACAACTGATACCATTCTTCATATAACTCTAGATAACAACTGATACCATTCTCTTTCACCTCTCTTTACCATAAAGCATATTCGCTCCATTCAGAATCATATCCACATTCATATTTCATAATTTATATCCATTTCTCTTTAATTCCAATATCAGGGAAATAATTCTTAGCAATATAGCAAACATAGAATAACATATATATTCCATGAAATCATTTACTTTGAAAATAAAATAGTTTTCCAAGGTAAGGATAGAAGAAATCTTGCCTCGATCTCTATATCCCAGTGGCACGACCCGCGGTTCGTCCTGAGTTTCTATAAACACGAAAAGGATCCTCGTTAGAATACTACATCCCTTACTCACTTCACCTTTATATAACAATATCCTTGACACTTAGTATATGTTTAACACATTATTAATAATCCAAGAGTTCCAAGAACCTAACCATTTTGGACTCAATCAAAGTTTCAGTGTTTTTCACCATTTCCCTTAATAACCACACTCGACTGTAAAAATTCTCAGAAAATATCAATTTTAAATTTTAATGCAAGGTCAGTGGGGTTTTAATCTCTGTTCAACCTAATATATTGACCCAAAATTTTATAACTTTTCAAAATGTTTAAGTATGGTACTATGACCTCAAATTTGACACAACTGCATTTTCTCGGTTTCCGAACGTTTTTCACTAAAACTGACTTTTCTCCTAAACCGTACATCAGATTTTAACGTACTTTATATCAAAACGATCTATGAACTAAGCTCTATCATCTCATGGTCACTTGGCACTCTAGACAGGGTGCTACTGTACGGAATTGGTGTCCAAAAACAGGGCAGTTTTTGTTTTAACTAAAATCGGACATTATAACGGCTATATTTTCATACTTTACAAAATCCAACTCCTCCAAATCTATCATCCACCTTATACACCATCACCTACACCATGTGGTCATCTTACCAACCATGGTTACAAGCACATACTCCTCCCATATTCAACTTTAATCACTTACAAATACATATATCATCATGAATAATCACTTATCATAATCTTAATCACTAAACTTTCTATAATCCATCCTATATTCAAAGTAATACTAAAGGGTCTTGAGATTTATACCTTCTTGAAGCTTTAACAACCCTTATCAAGCCTTGGGATATGCTTAATCAACCTTATACTAGCTTGGATCAACTAAAGAAACCATAAAAACAAAGTTAGTTTCTAAGGGTTACTATTCATCATCACTTTTGTAAAAATCATAACAAATCGAAAAATAAGAGTTTGGCTCTCAAATTTTTGCCACATCTTGGCCTCTGTATAAGCTTTGATTTGAGCTATAGATCACCAAAAAAAAAAAGCTTCCTAGCTATGGTTTTGAGCTCCATCTTTCCGCTGGACAGAAACTGGACAGGTTTGGTTCTCCCACTTTGAGCATGGATTTGACTAGGCTATACTACTTGGATTTCTATGAAATTTGGAGCGAATCATGCCCATGGAGTGGAGAGGTTGTGGTTAAAATTTGGTGATTTTATCATGGATAGAAATGGAGATATGATTTTTCTTCTCCTCCTTGCTCTTGCTGGGCAGGTTGTAGAGAAAGAGATAATGGAAAGTAATTGATTCCTCTTGCTTGTTTTGATCTTATGTTGATCAATTCTTGAGAATTCTAGAGTCTAGTGGAAGCTTTGGAGATATTTTGTGGTAAAACCATGCTAAAATGACTAATTTACCCTTAAAACAAGTTAGTGGAATGTGATGTCATTCAAATGATCTCATAATTCTCTTTTCTTGATTTTCCTAAGTAATTTGCTAGCACTCTTGGTAATAATAATGTGGTATATATCCTTGTTATATTATAATCTTAGTTGTTTGGTTTCCATACTCGTCTAGTTGTGGTTCGTTTCGAATATATCTCGTCATCCAGTGGTTTTGAAATCGTTTAAAAATCCAAATTCCTTTAGCATTCTCTTAACTTAAAAATCCTCTGGTTTAACTTAAATTCACTAATTCCTCAATATATAATTCCTTTAATATTTCTATGCTCCTTAATATCCAATAGAAGCTCGTTCGAACTCAAAATCCTCAAAATCTAAATTCAGGAATTTCTAAAATCCATCGTCATTTCGAGTCACTTATTTTTATAGTATATCACTAATATGGTTTTTGTTTGTTCATTTTCCATTTCCAATATAGAGTACCTACACACCATTTCTTTAAATCCTCAAAATTTACTATTCATGGGGTCACTGTAGCTTTGCTAAAATTAGGGTTATTACAATATATCTCCTTGAATTCGTTTAAAAAAGGATGGACACTCAATCGCAACTTTAACATGCGGTGGTCTTGTTAATAGTTTTCCTTGAAAGCAAGCAACACAAGAAAAATCTTAGGACAATGGAACAATCTTATTCTTTAAAGGATGTCCACCTGAATTTTCAACAATTCTTCGCATCATTGTTGAACCCGGATGACCTAAGCGATCATGCCACATAAGAAAATTTTCCGGGTTTGTTAATTTTTGACTCATTATCTTGTGTGTCTCTATTGGATTAATAAAGGTATAATATAATCCAGATTTATATGATGGGAGTTTTTCTATTATTTGCTTTCTCCCAGAGACCACAGACGTGATACAGAGATATTCATCGCCATTCTCATTTGTTGTCTCAATATGATAACCATTATGGCATATATCTTTGAAACTCAAAAGGTTTCTTTTTGATCGGGTGGAGAACATGGCATTTTCAAGAAATAAATGTGTACCATTAGGTAACACTATATTTGCTCTTCCGGAGCCTTCAATAATATTTGATGCACCCGATATTGTATTTACATTAGCTTTAGCTAATATGAGATGCGAAAAATATTCTTTATTTTTCAAAATTGTATGTGTTGTTGCACTATCCGCCAAAAAAAATAATTCCTCATCTTTTGCATTTAGTGAGAGGCTTCTGGCCATATTTCTTCACAAAGAAAATAAGAATGTTTCAAGACATTTCATTCATAATAAAGAGGTTACATAGCATAAGTTTAAGTAAAGTCACCCAATTCAAAGTTCAAACATAAACATTTAAATATTCATTAAATTAAGCAAAGTTTTAATATATGGCTTAATTATTGCCATCACTAGATTTGGCCATCTCATCATTCCCATCTTCAAAGAAATCACCAACTTCCATGTGAGTGAGGCTCGAAGGATTAATAGGATCTGCACCACCAAGGTGTGCTTCAAGATGAGCAATTCCCAAGGGATCATTTTTTTCAGTGAAATTAGTTTCAACGTTTTTCAAAGAGGCTTGATAAAGGTCAGCAAAGTGCTTGGAGGTACGACATGTACGTCTCCAATGACCTTTCATTCCATAACGATTACTAATACTATCACCCCTTTTAATCATCTTATTTTCCTCGGATTTCTCCTCATTTTTGTCCATTTATGGTGGTGGTGCTTCTTTTTAAAGTTGGAGAGGTTTTGTCGATTACAACCTCGACCACGCCCAAAACCATGACCACGGGCACGTCCATATCCACGTCCACGCCCACTTCCAAATGACTTATTATCTCCATATTCATTATTAGTCACCGTATTCACTTCAGGGAATGGTGTTGAGCCAGTTGGACGTGCTTGATGATTTTTCAGCAAAAGTTCATTATTTTGTTCAGCAAGAAGCAAGACAGAAATCAGCTCAGAATATTTTGTAAATCCACGTTCACGATATTGCTGTTGCAAGAGCATATTATTGGCATGAAAAGTGGAATATGTTTTTTTCCAACATATCTTTATCGGTGATACTCTCGCCACATAATTTCAATTGAGATGTAATTTTAAACATGGCAGAGTTATAGTCGCTCACACTTTTATAATCTTGCAATCGCAAATGTAGCCAATCATAGTGAGCTTTTGGGAGTATCACCATTTTTTGGTGGTCATATCTTTCTTTGAGATCCTTCCAAAGAATTGATGGATCTTTAATAGTTAAATACTTCGTTTTCAATCCTTCATCAAGGTGATGGCGGAGAAATATCATAGCCTTTGCTTTATCTTTCTCGGAGGTTTTATTTCCCTCTTTTATGGTGTCACCAAGACCCATGGCATTAAGATGGATTTCGGCATCAAGAATCCATGTCAAATAATTTTTGCCGGTGACATCAAGTGCATTGAACTCGAGTTTTGTAAGATTCGACATTATCACTAAAATATAATTCCAAACAATGTCAATTTATAAAATAAGCATAAATACAACATGTGTTACCAAAAACATTATATTGACACGGACACATATAATTTGATAACAGTATTCCATCAAGAAAATCATGCATAATTAAACAATTAGGCATATTAAATTTTGCACGCATATGAAATTAATCCATTTTGCTATAAGCTAAGATTTGTCTATTTTTAATTAGATAGAGATCCCAAGGAGCTTCAAGGTAAGCAAATATAAACATGTTGCATGCAGTTTATTTGCTATATAAACTAAGAGACATAATTACAAACAATCAGTATATAAGGTTGAATTCAATTTACCATGTAAATGGAGACTGATTATAAAGACACAGTAGATTGCATTCAATCTACCGTGTAAATACATCAAAATCTTTTGTAATACTCATATTATAGATTAATGTTAATAAATAAGATTATACGTACCTTCTGGATAGCTCCACGATTTCTTGCAGTACTTCCCAGATTATTTTCCCGTAATCGTGCTGATAACGTGTTATATATAATATAATATAGAGATAAGATTTGAGAGAACTAGATATTAGAGAAGGGTGAGATCATTTCATTATTTGTTGTATCAATTCAAAGTACAAGCAAGCCTTTATATAGGCCATGTAAATGCATGTTACAAGGGTAATATAAAGCCAAAGATTGGCTATATTAAAGAGGGATATATGAAAGGTTAAGAGTCATCTATGAAAATCTAAGAGTCAGGCAATAAATACATAACAAAAACACAATAAAAAGAGCAATAAAAAATACAGAATACTAAAAAATATAGGACACTAAAAAATATATATAATAGTAACAAATACAGGACACAAAAAAATACAGGATATAAAAAATAAAGAACACAATAAAAACATTTAATAGTACATATAATAAAAATTGTAGAATACTAGAATAATATATAGATTAAATAAAGAACATGTTCTATATATATCTGGACATGTTCTGTATTTTTATGCAAAATCACATTTGTACTGTATTTATCTATGTTCTATGTTACAAAAAAATTATGTGTGTACTGTATATTGAAATAATGTTAGAAAATATTAGTTACTACGTTATGTGTGGAAAAAGTTATGCATTTGTATTTTCAAAATAAATTCGTCAAATTGAATATTCACTATTGAAAAAAAAATTATGTTCTGTATATAAAATGTAAACTTCATAACTACAAACACAAATTTATGTTTGGTATTTTATTCTAACTTTTTGATGAAGATTTTAATAAATTTTAAATTTTTATATTAAAATATAAAATTACAGAATATATAGAACATGTATTCTATATTTTCGAAAATATAAAAAAGACAAAAAGTACAGAACTTAATAAAATCCACAACACGAAATTAAAAGCTTATGACATAAATTAAATAATGCTATTTATTCATATGTTCTAATTATTCTTTGTTCTGTAGTTGTAGTTGTAGTTGTAGTTGTAGTTGTAAGTTAGTTGTATGTGTCAAGAATACATGAGTAGTTTGTTGACAGTTAACGTAAATTAATGAATGACTTAACGGGAGTTAGTGAGTTACTAGTTACTCATCTAAAGAGTTCCCCACAGAACCCATATATATATATATATATATATATATATATATATATATATATAAAATACGAAAGATGTATTACCAGGATAAGGTATAGTTATCGAAAATTTATCACTGATTATGATTATAATTACAAGTGAGTGTATTTTGATCTAATTATGTTGGTTAATTGATGCAAAAGTTGAAGTTACATTTCATCTATTTTGATTGCTTTATAGCATTTTTGTTGGATTGAACAGAAGTTTTGATTCAAGTTAATTGTTGATTTTGGTTGATTAATATAAAATGCAAAGTTTAAACCTGTTTTAGTAATGTAAAAGATGAAGTTGCTTTTTCGTTTGTTTTTGGTTGCTCTGTGTAAAAACGTAAAGTTACAAACAAATAATATTGTAAGACTATCTAAAATTAAAAAAAAATTAATTTTTTTTAATATATATATATATATATATATATATATATATATATATATATATATATATATAGGCTAGTGATCAAATAGAAACCAAAATTAAAATAGAAACTAATCTTATACCTTAGATCAATCTAATCTAATGGCCCCGCTAGGGGCACCACACACAAACACAATGCACCCTCACATACATAATCCTACCTAATCCCCTACGTTTTTAATTTGAATTTTTCCCGTCAATCGGTGAGTTTTTTTTTAAATCCGACTTCACTGTATTTTTCTCCATCTTCCAACGATCAGTTTGCATACCATATGTGCTATATTCTGACGGGATTCAGAAATTTTTTTTATTTAGTTTCTAGTTTCTAGTCTAAAAGTGGTTTCTATTAGAATGAGATATATATATATATATATATATATATATATATATATATATATATATATATATATATATATATATTCCATCTTAAATCATGAGACATTTTATTCCATTTAAAATAACTAATTTGCCCTTCTATTCACTATTTAAAAAAATTGATGTTGGAGAAAATTAAACCTAGGTCTACAAAATGATGTACAAAGCTTCGTAGCACCACACCATTCACTCTTATGTTTTGTATCATGCACATTATATGTGTGCACGTGTGTCGTATGCGTGAAGTAATATGGTACTTTAGTTATTGCGACATATTAACAAATTTTAGGTATTTTAGATATTACGACATATTAACAAATTTTAGTCATTAATTAATTTTTACATTTATAGATTCAGATTGCAATATAGTATATTATATCAAAAAATAAATTAATGATATGTGCGTGTCGTGCGAATGAAAAAATATTTGGTATTCGAATATTGAAATTTTTTAATAATTTTTTTATCGTTTATATTTTTTTTATTTACTTATTTAGATTATAATATATTAGAATATAAATTAAATTGTTAATCATGTTTTTAATTTTTAAACGGTGACTTAGATTTTCTCATAATATAATACTCCCTCCGTCCCCCTCATTTGTTTACATTGGAGGGGGACACGGAGACCAAGACAATGCATAAAAAATGAGTAAAGTTAGATGAAAAGTGGGTAAAGTAGTGGGACCTATCTATATTTAATAATAGATTTAAGATAGTGGAGGAAAGTAATGGGTGTAATAGTATTTTTTATTATTAAATATGAGATAGTGGGGGAAAATAGTGGGTATAATAGTGGGATAAACTTACTATTTAGGGTAATGTAAAGAAATGAGAGGGACGGCCCAAAATAGTAATTGAGAGGGACGGAGGTAGTATACATTAGTGCAAAATATGTGCTTTCGAGATTAAGGTTGCTTCGTGCAAAATATGACAACAGGTTTTTATTTACTTATCGTTCATTCAGTTGTAGTAACATACATGATTTGTACTAGTTTATCTTCGAATTGTTCATAATGCTTTTTATGATTCACACACTAGTGATAGTTATATCAGTGAAGTACACTAAACTTGTTATTATAGTATGTTGGGACCAGTGCATCGATCTTACCATTATTTAGTATCCTGTTATAGTTGGTGTAATGAGCTGCAATTGCTCTCTAGTAGTATATATTAGTAATATGGGGTCCGGTCTGGTGCAAACGTATGCACCAGACTCTTTATGGAACATACGGTTCTAGAACCGTTGGATCAACGATCCGACGGTTCTGATTTAAAAAAAAAAATTCACCGTACCGCAACAAGTTTCCACGGTACGGAGAAATTACAAAAATATCCCTACTGTTCACGTACCGCAGAAACTTTCTACGGTACGGTGAACAGTAGATTTTTGATGTGAAAACAGGGGGGCATTTTGGTAATTGCTCGTACCGCTGAAACTTGTTGCGGTACGATGAAATTTTTTTTAAATCAGAGTCGTTGGATCAACGATCCAACGGTTCTGGAACCGTATGTTCCATAACAAGTCTGGTGCATACGTTTGCACCGGACCGTTTGCCTAGTAATATTTACGATGACAATGACTTGTTTAAACTCATAAATTGTGCATTACATAAAATATAAAGGCTTAATTAGTACCAAGTGACACATTGTCATTTTTTTTGAGACATAGTGTCATGTCTGATCTTGTTTACATAACTATGAGCTTAAATCATGCATGACTTTCAATCATATAGGCAAATTTAACAAGAAGAACTAGCAGACCCATTGAAGCTGCAAATGGATAATTGAATCTGGTTTGGCCAGATTGCACAAATTTAGCTAACCTGCAGCTATTATTATTCATAATATAGGTGACATATGGCCATATAGGTTGGCTTATTTATAGTGTATTCTGAATGAATAGTGTGAGTGGACATGGTTTGTATGAAGTGGTGTCAAGTTAAATTCCAGTGCGGCTATTTGTATAATTTGTGTTTGTATGCTCATCTTAATACATGGATTAGTACAACTGTAGTTTTTTTATTGCTGCTTGTTAAAGTTATTAAATAATATCTTGAGTTATCTTTTGTGCAGGGGATAACATGAAACAAGGACCTGGTTGATTTTGACATATTTTTGTAACAAGAGTGATATAGTTGTGGATGATTGCTATCGTTGATGTGTTTAATTTCGGGATAGTAACATAGTTGCAGTTTTTAATAGATTTAGTAGTTTGATTCTATAAGACTTTAGTGCTTTTTATTTTAAATAAAATTCAAGGAACAAATGTAGCTTTAATGGATTTTGAAGCGTGTGCTTCTTTTGTGATGCAATGCAAGAATTAACGAACTTCATGATGGGTTTTATATTATCATATTACAATGATTTTATGGTATTTTGGTGCTTGTCCAGGAATTATAGAAGTTATTACAAGATAAGTGAATTGCAATTTATCTTTTTGCAATTGTTTATAGCTGAGTTGTCATTCGATTTTTTTGGAAAAATGTACAAAGCCAAAGTTGTGCTTGTACATCATATTCATAGTTGATTATTATAGTAGATTTAAGGGTGCCATTGCAATCTATTTTCTACAATGATTTAAAGTTTTTTATAACACCATTTTAATTTAGAATTTGTTGATTTTGTACAATAACACATATGCCATTATGCTGTAAATGTTTATACATGTCTTATTGTTGTTGGAATTTGCCTTACAGTAGTTCTCTTTTAGTTTTAATGGATGATGATATCTATTCAGAGTTTCTGCTACAATCTTTGTTAGTCACAAAGGCATGCCTGTGATCATATAATAACAAACCTAATTGTTTGTAAAGTTTTGCATTACTTACATGACCCCTTAACTGGGGAACCCTTTTTAAGTGGTTTTTCTGTCCTGTAAATTATACTTGTAATGGGCACCAATTCTATCTGTGTAACTGTGTTAGGAATTATGTTGTCCTTGATAAAACACCTTGAAAAACATATTTGTATAAGTTAAAGTTTGTAACTTATCAACGGATATCCAATTTATAAATATCCGTTGATGAGGCATCTTATCGATTGATAAGTCTGTAGCGTACTGTTTTAAGTCTCAATGGATAAGTTGTTTGTTATTGTCACAGTTGCTAGAATTCCTAAGTCATGTTGACTATCAATGGATATGCAGAATAGGGTAGTTAATTGTACATAAGCTGTGCTATGTAATTCTGTATAAGTGAAGTGATGTTTCAACCGATGAAGCTTCTATGTCAACGGATGTGACACTCCAGCAAACAACAATCAACCTATCGATCGATGTCTGTACCAACGGATAATATGCTACAACCAATAATGTCTTGATATTAGCGGTTGATAGCGACTTGACAAGCCTGACAGATCACATGGGTTGATAGACTTAAAAAGGGTATGGAAGCCAGTCTTTGGAAACGAAGAAGAAAAAGAAACATTCCTTATTCTCACAAGCAATTCAGCTGGTAGATCTCGTGAATATCTGTCCTAGACAATCCAGACAAAATTGCATCACATGGAGACGAGGAGTGGCAACAAACCTACAGAATACTTTGACTTTGTAATATTCGATTATTTTGTAGGGTTTGTAAACTTGAAGTATATATATACCTTCAAGTGTAGTAAGTCTAAGATAAGAAAACATTGAGCGTAAATGCATAGTGCATTAGGTTTTCTTGTACACACTTAGATCTTGTATTCGCAGCTGTGTAAACTTTACACAGGTTATTTTCTTCAATACAACCCTCAGGTGGACTCAACAAATCCACCTGAAATTTTTAAAGGGTGTTGTATGCTTGCTTATGTTTTTTTTTCTGTTCATCGTAGTTTAACTTGTTCATCTTTAATCCATCTGCTGTCTTGCTAATTCGAAAGAATTTTTATCAAGATTGTATTCAACCCTGCTTCTACAATCTTGTGGTGTTTAACTGGGAAATAACAATTGGTATCAGAGCAAGCTTCTAACAAACAAGAAGTTTAAAGATCAACCACCATGGGAAAGAAGGATACAGGGGTAAAGATTCCGATGCTTGATAAAGATAGCTACTTTCATTGGAAAGTAAAGATGCGTCTTCATCTCTCAGCTCTTGACGAAGACTATGTAGATTGCATAGAGAAAGGCTCTCATATCCCAATGAAGGCTAACACCGGTGTTGGTGAAGCTGCTGGTACTGCAGCTATTAGAAGGCCAATTCCAAAAACTCAGGCTGAGTTCACAGACGAAGACTTGAATGTGATACACAAAGATAAAAAGACTATGAACATTTTGTTCAATGGTATCGACCAAGATATGTTTGATAGTGTTATTAACTGCACCACTGCCAAACAGGTATGAGACACTATTCAAACAATCTGTGAAGGAACTGAGCAAGTCAGAGAAAATAAAATGCAGCTCCTCATACAACAATATGAGCATTTTCACTATGTCTCTTGTGAAAATTTAACAGACATATTCAGTAGATTTCAGAAGCTACTGAATGGCTTAAAGTTTTATGGGAGAAAATATGAAACCAAGGACTCCAACCTAAAGTTTTTGAGATCTCTTCCTAAGGAATGGAAGCCTGTAACAGTCTCGTTGAGGAACTCTCAAGATTACAAGGATTTTACATTTGAGACACTGTATGGCATCCTGAAAACATATGAGCTTGAGATGCAGCAAGATGAGGAAGTGGAGAAGATCCAGAAGAAAGGTGGATCTGTTGCCTTGGTGGCCAATTTTCCAACAAGCCAGGATGGTGAGAAGATGGAGAGCATAGAAACCACACCAAGTCCAAAGACTTGTGAAGGTGGAGCTGAAACTAGCAGAGGAAAAAGCAAGTTGGTTGAAGAACTTGATGCATCTAGTAGAGATGAATCTGATGACTTAGATGATTATCTAGCATTTTTGTCAAAAAGATTCTCTAAACTTAAATTCAAGAAGAATCCAACAGGAGGCAGGAAATTCAGAAAAGTTATCAACCATCCAAGGACATGGTTGAAATGTCAAAGTTCAAATGCTTTAACTGTGGAATTACTGGCCACTTTGCCAATGAATGCAGAAAGCCTAAGGCTGAGAATGAGAAGAAACAGTTTGGAGCTGTTGATTACAAAAGAAAATATTTTGATCTTCTCAAGCAAAAGGAAAAAGCATTTGTGTCAAGAGACAATGATTGGGCTACTGGAGAAGATTCAGATGCAGAAGAAGAGTATGTCAACCTTGCCCTCATGGCTAATGAAAATGATGAGGAAGCTAGTTCAGCAAGCAACCAGGTATTCTCTACAGACTTAACTGATCTTTCTAAAGCTGAATATGCTAGTACATTTGATGAAATGTCTGTTAAACTGTACAATATGCATGTTTCCTTGAAATCACTTACCAAAGAAAATCAGAGGATTAAAGATTATAATGAGAAGTTAAGTGATAGGAATACTTTAATAGAAACTCAGTTAATTGAATTTGAAACCATGAGAAGAGATTTCCAGAACGCTAAATATGGATTGATTGAAGCTCTTAAGAGAGAAAAATCTTTGAGAGAACAGTTAACAAAAGAACATGATCTAATTGCTAAGTGGAAAAGATCGAGGGTCATTAACGAAGAAATCTGTAATGTCCAAGGGATTAATTCATTTAGCAAATTAGAAGAAGCGAAGTTAGGAGTTGATTGTGAGATTGCTTCAGACAGAGCATCAACGGATAATGAGGAGGATTATTCGTTGAACGTTGAGCGATCGATGGATACTGATCAAGATTATCCATCGAAAGCCAAAGTTGTCAGCAAAGCAACCTTAGTGAAATTGAACAATCAATATGGTCCCGTCAACAAAAACTTTGTAATAGGAAAGTGTATCAAAACAAAATCAGTTAATAAAGCAAATATAGGCCACTTGTCCAACAAGCAATTGAAAGACAAGTTAGAGAAAGTAGAGTCTAAGGCTAAGGGTAGAAGAAAGAACAAAAATGGCAAGGTAGGGATTAATAAACATAATAACTACACACCTGATAGGTATACACCTAGGAAAGAATGTGTTAATTGTGGTAGTGTCAATCATCTATCTGCCAACTGTAAAAAGTTGAAAAATGCTTCTGTTCCCAATATGTCTATGCCTATGCCTATTCCTGCTATGAATGTGATGCCTAACATGTATGCCCAATGTGATCATGCATCTAGTCAATATGCTAACATGTCATTCATGCAAAATCCATATTATTATGCTTTCAATGTGCCTTAGTTGCCATGGATGGTGAATAACATGCCTACACAGACTATGTTTAATTCTGATATTTATAATACATATGAGCAAATCTCAAACCTTGGCTTTCAAAGGCCTACACCTAGAGTTAAGATTGATCTTTCTCAATCTGGACCCTTGGGTGGAAAGGATTTGAAGGGTAAGAAAAAGTCTAACAAGGCAGGACCCAAGGAAACTTGGGTATCAATATCAACTTGATTTGGTTTTGATGTGTGCAGGGAAACAGAAAGAGACTCTGGTATCTGGATAGTGGTTGTTCAAGGCACATGGCTGGAGACTCTACCCTGCTCACTAAGTTCAAGGAAAAAGCTGGCCCTAGCATTACCTTTGGAGACAATAGCAAAGGATATACTAGAGGATATGGCTTGATTTCACATGGAAATGTTGTCATTGAGGATGTAGCACTAGTTGATGGTCTTAAGCACAACTTGCTTAGTATCAGCCAACTATGTGATAAAGGTCAAAATGTGTGGTTCACTTCTGAAGCTTGTGTCGTTTTCAAGAAAAACGACAACAAGGTAGTGATGATAGACAACAGAAAAGAAAATGTGTACACAGCTGACTTCAATTCAACAAGTGCAAATACTGCTACATGTCTTTTCAGCAAGGCAAGTGTAGATGAAGGACGGCTATGGCACAAGAAACTGTCTCACTTAAATTTTAAAGCAATGAATGAGTTGGTCAAGAAGGATTTGGTCAGAGGTATTCCAAAGTTGGATTTTTCCAAGGATGGATTGTGTGATGCATACCAAAAAGGGAAGCAAAAGAAGGCCTCTTTCAAATCCAAGTCTATGTCATCAATCGAACATCCCTTATAGCTACTGCACATGGATCTCTTTGGACTAGTCAATGTATTATCAATCTCTAACAAGAGATATTGCCTAGTGATTGTTGATGACTTCTCTAAATATACGTGTACATTCTTTCTGCACTCCAAAGATGAGGCAGGAGAAATCATTATCAATCACATCAGGATAGTCAACATCAATCCCTCTTTCAAAGTTAGGAGGATGAGAAGTGACAATGGAATTAAGTTCAAAAATTCTGTGATGAGGGAGTTTTATGAAGAACAAGGAATTATTCAAGAATTCTCTGCACCAAGGAATCCTCAACAAAATGGTGTAGTAGAAAGGAAAAACAGAACTCTCATTGAAGCTGCAAGGACAATGATTGAAGAATCAAGGTTACCAACATATTTCTGGGCTGAAGTTGTGAATACTGCATGCTATACTCAGAATATCTCTTTGATCAATCAAGCAAGAGGCATGACTCCCTACCAACTATTCAAAGGAAAGAAGCCAACAATTAACTTCCTGTATGTCTTTGGTTGTAAATGTTTTGTCTTGATAAATCAAGGTGAGAACATAGGAATATTTGACACAAAGGAAGATGAAGCTATTTTTGTTGGATATTCAGCTGAAAAGTCCTACAGAATCTACAACCTAAGACTTAACATTGTTATGGAATCCGTACATGTTGTCTTTGATGATAAAAAAATCCAAAGGTTGGTAGATGAAGGTTTCCATGAAGAACTCTCATTTGATAATGAGATAAGTGGTGAAGGTAGTGAAGATGATGACGAAGCAGTGTCGACTGGTGTAAGATTGCAGCATGCTCAAGGTGATGAGCGTGGGACATCATTTGTTGATGCTGATGAAACCCCATCTGTTGGAAATCATTTTGAGATACCCGTTGAGAGCCAAAGAGAATTATCCATCGATCACTCTGTTAGAACTCCAACTTCGAGAGCCACACACTCAGGGGGAGTATCTCAGAGTTGTCACTCAACAACCAATCAGAATGATCAACATAAGGTGAATGAAGCTACATCATCTAGAATGAACCTGCCACCACAAAGAAAATAGACCAAAGGTCACCCATTTGAACTCATCATTGTAGATTCAAATGCAAGAGTCCAAACTAGAAGGGCAACTCAAGAAGAATGCTTATATAGCAGTTTTTGTCTAAAGAAGAACCTAAGAAAGTTGAGGATGCCCTCCTAGATCCAGACTGGGTTGTAGCCATGCAAGAAGAGCTAAACCAGTTTGAAAGAAATGAAGTGTGGAAACTTGTACCCAAGCCAAAAGGCAAATCAGTGATTGACACTAAATGGGTATTCAAGAACAAGATGGATGAAAATGGCATAGTAACAAGGAATAAAGCTAGATTGATTGCAAAAGGCTACTGTCAAGAAGAAGGAACTGATTTTGATGAAACCTTTGCACCTGTAGCAAGGTTGGAAGCAATCAAAATTTTTCTGGCCTATGCAGCCCATGCCAATTTCAAAGTCTATCAAATGGATGTCAAGAGTGCATTTCTGAATGGCATTTTGGAAGATGAGGTATATGTAAGTCAACCTCCTGGTTTTGAAGATCCAGACTTTCCAGAAATATGTCTATTATCTTTTCAGAGCACTCTATGGCTTGAAGCAAGCACCAAGAGCCTGGTATGACACTCTTTCAAAGTTCCTCATAGAGAATCACTTCACTCGAGGTACTGTTGATAAAATTCTCTTTTATAGGAATGTCAATGGCTCTGTGATTCTTGTTCAAATTTATGTAGATGATATAATATTTGGTTCTACTGATGAGAAGCTTTGCAAAAGGTTTGCCAAACTTATGCAAAATAAATATGAAATGAGCATGATGGGTGAACTAACTTACTTTCTTGGCCTACAAGTAAAACAAGTTAGTGATGGTATTTTTCCGAGCCAATCTAAGTATGTTTATGATCTTTTGAAAATATTTAACTTATTAGATTGTGCTTCTGCAAAAACACCCATGGCCACTGCCACTAAACTTGAGTTGAATACTAAGGAGAAGAAAGTGGACATTTCAAGTTATAGAGGCATGGTTGGCTCACTTTTATATTTAACAGCAAGTAGACCTGATATTATGTTTTCTACCTGTTTATGTGCTAGATTCCAAGCTGATCCTAAGGAATCTCATTTAGTAGCTATTAAGAGGATTTTCAGGTATCTCAAGGGAACACCAAACCTTGGCATTTGGTACCCTAGAGATTCTGGTTTTGATCTAATTGGCTATTCAGATGCAGATTATGCAGGTTGCAAAATTGATAGGAAAAGTACTACAGGCACCTGTCAATTCTTGGGGAATAAGCTGGTATCATGGTTTAGTAAGAAGCAGAATTCAGTTTCCACTTCTACTGCAGAAGCTGAGTACATTGCTGCTGAAAGTTGTTGTGCACAGATCTTATGGATGAAAAATCAACTACTTAACTATGGTCTAAGTGTTGAAAAGATTCCAATCTTTTGTGACAACACTAGTGCAATTGCAATGTCTGAGAATCCAGTGCAACACTCCAGGACCAAGCACATAGACATAAGATATCATTTCATCAGAGAACATGTGATGGAAGGAACTGTGGAACTTCATTTTGTTCCGAGTAAAAAACAACTCGCAGATATCTTTACCAAGCCACTTGATGAATCAACATTCACAAGGTTGGTAAGTGAGCTAGGTATGCTGCATTTCTCCTAATCTATTTTAAGTTATCTGCATGTTGTTGAGCAACCAGAAATATACTGAATTTTCTTTCTTAAGAAAAGGCACAAAATTCTATCTAAGTTAGAATTTGCCTGTCAACAAATATATGCTTCTTATCCGTTGATGTTCAAATATTTCTGGGTTTTATTTTTATTTTTACTTACCTCGGTGGATAATAAGTTTCTTTTTGGATGTATTAATCCAATAATACATATCAACGGGAAACTTGCTTCTCGAGAATTTACTCTTTTATCCATTGGGTAATTATTATTTTTTATTTCGGTCATGACTGTGCTGTAAAATTTTATTTACCAATTCATGAACGAATACTTTTCTTGGTTTTTGTGCTTGCATGCTATGTGCTAAATGTGCTACTTGATTTCTTAGGAATTGTCCTATTATTCATGCATATTTCTATTAACCTGTTTTAATAGGATAAATAGGATTAATCATGACACTTTCTAGCGAATATAAGAGAGAGATTACTTGTATAGTCTAGGCTTGCATGCATTTTTTAACTGGTATCTATAGGTGTGTGTCTTCGTCATTTCATATTCCCAACACCATTTATTTATTCAGCAGCCAGTTACAACCATTTCTCATTCTATCATCTCCTTTTCTCGTCTCAAACTCTTATCTCTTCAAATTTCCCTTCATCTTTCCTCTATGGACTTCTTCATGCACTTTCGATACGTAGATGAGATCCTCTTTGACTACCGATCGTCCTCCATGGTAGTTGATGGCATCAGTTATCCTGCTGATCGAGTCCTTGAAGACATCCTCAAGAAACTCACCTACGAGCAGGAGATGGAATAGAGCTTCTTACTCATGAATCTGGTCATTGAGGAAGAGCTGGAAGCTGAGGCAAGAGCCAGAGAGGCTGAGGAAAGAGAGCAGGAGCGGCTCCGTGTCCTGGAGGAGCAAGAAAGGATCATCGGCCTTGCTGTTACAATGTTGAGGATCTTTTCTCGTCGTGCTGATGCTACCAAGAAGAAGGAGAACCCAGAAGACCTCCCTAGTTCTTAGGATAATTAGGGCTTCTGTTTATTTTGTTTTTGTTTAAGTTAAGTCTATGCAATGATGCTTTTGATTCTGTATGAATGTGTTTCGTCTCGTTTAATGAAAGTTGTTTATTTCCTTCACCGAGTTCATTATTTGCTAATTTTCTCATATGTGTTATTACTACGTGTGTGCTCATTTGCTTCATTAAAACTTGCTATTTGCTTAATTAAAATTATTGACATGACATTTTTATCTATGATCATGACTTAGCAGTTTTAAGAGTGATGATTCTACACATTACTGAATATCACATGATTTCAATAACAAGGTTATTTGTTCTTGATTTAATGAACTCAAAAAGGGATACTCTTCAAATAGCAAGCTGAATAAATGCATTTATCGATTTCAGGTAAATATTTTTCTAACCCTAATTTCCCCACTCAATCTCAAGTTTCTTTGCCTTTAAGTGTTGCTATGAAGGCTGAAGCAAGTAACCCACAGTCTTCTACCCAAGCAACCAAACATAAATCTAAATCCAAATCAAAGAAACCAGCCTCAAGTGTCTCCCAAAAGGCACTTGTTGTAAAAACTACCATAACCTCTGAGGGGAGTGAACATGTGGTAGTGAGTGGTGAGGGACAGGGTGAACATCAAAGAAACCCTAAGGATAAGGTTGGAGAGGTGAGTGAGTCCCAGCCTAGCCACATTGCAGTCTCACAAAAAACTGTTAATGTTGAAAAGGAATTAAACACATCCCTAACAGCATCCTCCCAACAGGGTGTTGTTTTTGAAAAGAGTTCCCATCCAGGAACATTGCACAATAGGGTAAGGGACACCACTAGCCAAAGTTCACCAACCAAAACCTTTGTAAGAAAGAAGAAACCTAAAGTTACTTTGGGTGCACAGGGTACACACACAGTTCAATCTTCAGTGATTGAACCTTCTCAAATTCAGCTTGATGTGGCTTCAGTAAACGTGAAGTCACAGCCCCAATCTTTTTCTAGAAGCACACCAAATAATTCAAATTCACCATCTCTATCTCTGGATGTGGATATTCTTTCCACATCACAAGCAAATTCTCCCTCTTTACTTCTAAGGTAGGAGCCCCACTCAAAACCAGCTAGTCATCATCTTTTAGATGATTTGTTGGACCAACAGCATATTATTCTTGAAACTGTGCCGCCTACTTTAAAATCAATCTGCATAGATTCAACCATAGTCTCTCTATCGACTGCTATCTCTTCTACTTCATCAACGGATATTTCTCATCCGTTGACAAGTGTTTGTCCACCGATGGATATGCCTAACAGCAGTTATCCATTGGTAGCTTCAACAACATTATCAATGCATATTCAACATCCTTTGATCAATGTTCTTCCTGCTACTATATCTACCCTCAAACAGTTGACTCCTTCATCTGGGTCTACTATAACAACAGCAGAAGTAACATTAGTAGTTGAAACACTTCTAGGCATGAGGGAAGAGAGTGTCACTACTGAGAGTGAGAGGTTGCTTTGTGAGCAGGCAAAAAGAGAGGATGTGAGTGAGGGGCTGGCAATTTCTTCCTGCCAGGCAAAAGGAGAGCATGAGAGTACCACCTTAGTAGGTGAAGGTGAGGGTGTGAGATGTGTGAGCCAGGGGGAGCCCCTGATGCAAAAAGAGAGAGAAAATGAGAGAAAAGCAGGTACATGAGACATAAGGGTGGATGAAGCCATTGCAAGTGAGTCAATGGAGGTTGATGATGCCCCCAGAACTAGTCACTATCAACAGACATCTCAACCAGTCATTGATAAAACTATTCTTGGAGCTGAAACCTTTACTCACCCTGATCCAGACCTTGACTCTTGGGCTAAACAGGGCAATGTGGAGGCTGAGAAACAGCTGAACTTGGTACACACAAATGAATCTATGCAGAGGGCAAAAGATGCTCTTACCAAGCTACCTCCAAATGCTTCTAATGAATTTTAGTATGAGTCTGAATTCGAAGATGAAGGTGAAGATGAAGAACCTTCATTGCACCCTGGAGATTTACCAGAATGGTTAATGTCAAATTCTTATATCTCCAAGGATGCACACCAAGAGCTAGTAGGACAGTATGAGAAGACTGTAGCTACTTTACAGGATGTTGAACCAGCTCTGAAGCATGTGCAAGAGAATTTTCTGGCTATTCTTAAATTGCACAAATGTCTTCTCAATAAAAGGGTAGTGGATAAAGATGAATTCAAGGATGCAATCAGAGATGCTCTAGAAACTCAATCAAATAACTTGGAACTTATTCTCCCTCCCATTACCATGCAACAGCTTAGATCCAAGCTGAAGAAAGATGCAGAAACGGAAAAGAAGATTGATGCTCTGTCTGCAAAAGTTGTCCAATTGGAATCTCAAATGAGTACTGTGATTGCAGATCAAAAACTCATTCTTGAGGCTCACAATCGATAAATTGCCCTCCTTGAGAGACTGCTGAATCAGCATACTACTCAAACCCTTGATGCTAACAAAAATGGGGAGAAGATTAGTGTAAGGGATTCAACCAGTAAGGGGGAGCAACTTCACTCTACTATTAATCCAACAGCTCCAGAAATTCCAACTAGTGAGGAGGAATCAGCCATTCAACCTGAAGACTCTATTGCCACGAGGCTGGCTGCTAATCCTCAAATTTCTCAAGTACCAATTCCCTCCATAACCACATCAATCAGACAAGTACTAATTCCAGAATTTGTGCTTTCCAATTCTTTAGCCAGAGGGGAGCCATCATATATGTCTGAATTTAAGCCTATGCTCAAGCATAAGAAGTCACCTGTAAAGAAGAATGGTAAAAACATCATGAGAGCTGATTTTCCAATGCCAAATCCAGATGAATTTAAGCTAATGAGCAAGCATCTTGCTGAATTAAAACAAAAGGCTAAAGTTGATGTGGGACTCAAAGAGAACCTAGCATTTATCTACAGAGATGGAGTGGAAATATGTGTTCCTGCAGGTCATCCAAACTTTGTTGTGCCCAAGGCTGAAGAAACTGCAAGGCTACTTCATGCTGGCCAGATTGTTAGACAACCTATAAAATGCACTGAGAAAGCAGCTAGATTGGCTGATGAGCTAGTAAGAGAATTAGAAGAAGAGATGGAGCAAGAGACCGTAGAAGAAGAGGCCAAATTTGAGAAAAAGAAAATGAACACAAAGTCTGCGTGCAAGAAAAGGAAAAGTGGAGTCAAGACTAATGCTAGAGTCAAGGCTCCTACTAAAAGGACTTTGAGCCCAGAACCAGAAGATCAAGTTGAATTAGTACAACCTCAACCTACAATATCTCCAACTCAAGACACACAGCAACCCACTCAAAGCTCCAATCCCATTGATTTCATAAAGAAAGAACCTTTGGAATTTGACTTTGACATCAATAGCTTGGTATTTTCGAAGATCAGACTCTCACCTGAAAGGAGGAGGACCAGAAACAGGAAACAACCTTTAGCTAGATCAATTCAAATTGCTGAGGTTCCACAAGTTTCAAAGGAGGCTTCCAAGAAAGATACTGAACTCTATATTGCTGATATTGAAGAGTATTCGAGTGTTAATCTTTTCTTGGATGATGTGAGTGATGTGAGTGCTGCATATAGGACAGTCAGGCTACCAGAAAGATTGATTTTCACCTATAAAGGAGGAAACAGTGTAACCTGGCCCCTACATCAAGTTCTTGAGGAAGGGTTCAGCAAATTGGTGAAGATATGGTCCTTAATGAAGAGAACTGGTGGTTTCACTCCAGGAGCAAAGGCCATAATCCACAACAAGATTAATGAGATAAGAGAAAGCTGGACTTCAAAGGAGGGTTTACCTAAGAAGCTGAATATTCC
Source organism: Saposhnikovia divaricata (assembly GCA_036435485.1). NCBI lineage: Eukaryota > Viridiplantae > Streptophyta > Magnoliopsida > Apiales > Apiaceae > Saposhnikovia > Saposhnikovia divaricata. The sequence goes on along the minus strand of CM071599.1, from coordinate 119,747,999 downwards.
ATATGATCCTGAAAGGAAGGTTCATTTTTATCCTTCCTGGATAATGGAATTCAGAGATAAGCACAATACTAGAAGATTTTTCAGATTAGAAGATCAATTGGAAAAGGCTAGCAATGAGCAACTGCAATACTTAATGTCTATGCTGGATCCAAATCTTAAAGAAGAAAAGATCATCTATGAATCTCTAGAGAAGTAGTTTCAGGTAAACAAGAAGAAAAGCTACAGTATGAGGAGTGCAAGGGAAAGAAAACAATGATATGCTCAGTCCAGAGGAGGATCCCTTGTAAAAGTATGATTCTTTAACTTGACTCAGTTCATTTTCTACACTTTTGGAGCATAGTACAATACATATGTTTTTGCTTAAAATCTGTATTCATGCTAAGGTGTTTTGTTATCATCAAGGCTCTTAATTTATGGTTGTTATTCCATCAGCCATAAATTGGGGGAGATTTTTAGGAATTATGTTATCCTTGATGATAAGCAAATTAAAACACCTTGAAAAACATATTTGTATAAGTTAAAGTTTGTAACTTATCAACGGATATCCAAGTTATTAATATCCGTTGATGAGGCAGGTTATCAATTGATAAGTCTGTAGCGTACTGTTTTAAGTGTCAACGGATACGTTGTTTGTTACTGTCACAGTTGCTAGAATTCCTAAGTCATGTTGACTATCAATGGATATGCAGAATAGGGTAGTTAATTGTACATAAGCTGTGCTATGTAATTCTGTATAAGTGAAGTGATGTTTCAACCGATGAAGCTTCTATGTCAACGGATGTGACACTCCAGCAAACAACAATCAACCTATCGATCGATATCTGCACCAACGGATAATATGCTACAACCAATAATGTCTTGATATTAGCGGTTGATAGCGACTTGACAAGCCTGACAGATCACATGGGTTGATAGATTTAAAAAGGGTATGGAAGCCAGTCTTTGGAAACGAAGAAGAAAAAGAAACATTCCTTATTCTCACAAGCAATTCAGCTGGTAGATCTCGTGAATATCTATCCAAGACAATCAGACAAAATTGCATCACATGGAGACGAGGAGTGGCAGCAAACCTACAGAATACTTTGACTTTGTAATATTCAATTATTTTGTAGGGTTTGTAAACTTGAAGTATATATATACCTTCTAGTGTAGCAAGGCTAAGATAAGAAAACACTGAGCTTAAATGCATAGTGCATTAGGTTTTCTTGTAGACACTTAGATCTTGTATTCGCAGCTGTGTAAACTTTACACGGGTTATTTTCTTCAATACAACCCTCAGGTGGACTCGACAAATCCACCTGAAATTTTTAAAGGGTGTTGTATGCTTGTTTACGTTTTTATTTTCTGTTCATCATAGTTTAACTTGTTCATCTTTAATCCATCTGTTGTCTTGCTAATCCATCTGTTGTCTTGTTTAACTGGGAAATAACAAACTGTATAAAAAGTCATGAAATAGTGCCTGAAAGAAGATCCATGGATCATGCCTCAAGTTTGAAAAACAAGGCTGAAGAAATAAATACAAGTGGAGTTAAAGATTGAAAATTTACCTAAGTACAAATTCGAGAAATAATTTGGTCTATTCGAGAAGACAAGGATTCGATATGTCAAAGACACTATTCGATATCTCAAGGAGTCAACATGTCAAAACTCAATTCGATAACTCAAGGATTCGACGTCAAAGACTCAATTAGAGAACTCAAGAAGTGAACAAGTCAAAACATCATTCGAGTAAAATTTTGAGTAAAAAGGTCTTTCACCCAATTATGTTGGTATTATCCTTTTAATTAATTTTTTCATTGTTTCGATTCATCGATATATTAAAGGATCTTGTTTTATGTTATAATATGCGCTTTAAACGTACTTGTGTTATCACGAATAATTTAAAATCTCGAGTTTGAATTGAATTTTAAAAAGAAAATCATATGATTCAAAAGGTTAAATGTCCCGGAACAAGACTGCAAGTCCTTCTGATATTAGTTGAAAATTAGAATTTGAGAAAATAACCAAATACCTCATTTTTGGTATTTTATTTGACCAAAATACCCATTTTCAAAAATACTAACCAAAAGACCCATTTTGGTCAGATACTCCATTTGTAGTGGAGTATCAAAGGTGATACTTCTTACCCAGTGGAGTGTCAGGAGTGATACTCCACTACCAGCGGAGTATCGGACGTTCAGATACTCCATTATGAGTGGAGTATCCGACCTGATACTACATCATCAGTAGAGTATCCGACCTGAATCTATCTCAAACGCCTGTATTGAAAATGTTAGATGAAATTGAGAAATTATTGTGATGCTTCAGCAAATGGCGTAACGAACGGTTAGGTTTTTAGTTGTGGCATGCCAACTTGATATGCCAATGCTAAAGGCGTATAGCGTGGGTAATTAGGGTAGTAGCTCCCGCCTGTGGTAATTTTAAGTTGCTCCGTTTCAATTTTGAGTAAAAAGGTCTTTCACCCAATTGTGTTGATATTATCCTTTTAATCAATTTTTTCATTGTTTCGATTCATCGATATATTAAAGAATCTTGTTTTCTGTTATAATATGCGCTTTACACGTACTTCTGTTATCACGAATAATTTAAATCTCGAGTTAGAATTGAATTTTAAAAATAAAAAACATATGATTCAAAAGGTTAATTGTCCCGGAACAAGACTGCAAGTCCTTTTGATATTAGTTGAAAATTAGAATTTGAGAAAATGACCAAAATACCTCATTTTTGGTATTTTATTTGACCAAAATACCCATTTCCAAAAACACTAACCAAAAGACCCATTTTGGTCAGATACTTTATTTGTAGTGGAGTATCAGAGATGATACTTGTTACCCAATGGAGTATCAGGAGTGACCAGTGGAGTATCGGACGTACAGATACTCCATCATCAGTGAAGTATCCAACCTGATACTCCATCGGTAGTAGAGTATATTCCTAATACTACTTTTAGAATGACGTGTCATCCTAATACTCCACTAACAATGGAGTATCTGTTGGGTATTTAGCATTTTTACCAAAAATTAGGTATTTTGACCATCACCCATAAAATTTTTGGTGCATCCAAAAATGGATAGATCGAGTAATTGTTCAGATTAAAAAGGAAGACGTCTTGGATAAAGCGATGTGGTTTTTTCAAAAATATCTAAGGTTATAAATTTTTTTTGCAAAAATAATGTCTTTTAAAATTATTTTGCAAAAATATTAATTTTCAATTTTTTTTTTTTGTAAAAATACGATTTGCAACTTTACAATTGATATCAACCAAAATCAACCACAAATGTAACTTCAAAAATTTAGTAATTGAAACCATTTTTGGTTGCATAGGCTGCTTAACAAATTCCACTAATTGAATCAAATATAACCAAATTCAGTCTCAAATGCAACAAAAAACAACTTCAATTATATTTTCAAAAATACGTAAAAAAACAAGCTGCATTTAGTTATTTTGATTGCAAACCGTATTTTTGCACATTTTCAAAAGATAGTAAAATTTGCAAATATTTTCAAAATATAATAAAATTGCAACCAAACTTAGAAAAAGTAATATTTTTAATAATTTCTCTAATATATAATCAAATATAAAATATTTGCCTCCCAGATCATGGAAAGATAAAGACATATAATCAAGCTGTATCAAGTCTCAAAAAAGTTATACTACAAGGGAATGGATACTAAACTATTGACATATATATAAATCGATTCAAGGAAAAAAGAAAAGTTGGACAAGTATAGAGCCGTTTTGCAATTCCGTGTAAAAAATCGTGCTTTTTGCATTAATAGTTGTGTTTGGTTGGAGAGAATGAAATAGAATGGAATAGAATGAATATAAATTAAAGGAATATAATGAATATGAGAGGTAAGATTTAAAAAAAATGAGTGGGCGTAAATTTTGTATGATAGGATTTGGGAAGAAAATAGGTTGGAGGGAGAATGGATCATTTCTTTTCAAATTGGTGGGTTTAAATTTTAACCTAGGTGATTAGGAATGAAATGATGTAAGGAATGAAATTTTTAAAAATTTAACTATATTCTTATTCAAATTCATTCCATTCCCTCCAATTTGATTCACCCCAACCAAACACAATGTAAATAGTTAAATAGGAGACATAAACACTTGTATCGTTTTTTTTTTTTTTTGCAAAGTAAACACTTGTATCTTCTGCATAAGATAAACAATCTCCCATCAAGCCCAGACTTAAAAAATAGATCATTACTGTTAAATACAATAATACTAAAAGTTGTTATATACAGAGGTCCAAGGTTCGATTCCCGCCAACAACATATTAATTTACATTTAATATTAAAAATTATTATATACAAAGATGTAAAGTTCAAATTCTTTCAATAACATATTAAAATTAATATTTATAATATTATATTACAATATGAACAAATTATAAAAAATTAAAAGTAACCGTACTTTGCACGAGCTATAAGCTAGTAATATAAAAACTAGATACAATATAATAGGTATGAGTTATATATATTTTTTGTACAAGTATTTGGAGTTTTCCATTTAAAGGGGTGCCAAAAGTTAGCAACTTCTCTTGGCACCTCTTGGGCACCCTTATTAGGGGTGTACACGGATTGGAGAAACCGATCAATCCGACCCAAACCAACCCTATATTCGGCTGACCCAATCCGAAGCAAGGTTGGGTTAAAAATATTTCAACCTGGTATTAATGGGTTGTGTATGAGTTTCGATTTTTTTAACCCAACCCAACACGTTTAGAATTTTGGCAAATTAATAAATATATACCTATAAGTTCATTAGTCTAGCACGCTGTCCATTTATCTACAATCCATATATTATTAGGTTTACTCGAATCTTCCTACATTAACTTTTTACATGAACAGTTTGACTTGCATATATAAATAATGTGGTTAGGATGTTTGATATTGTTTTTGTAACATACATAAACACAAGTAGTGCTAAGACCCAAGTACGTACTTAAAATAAATAAAAACAGGACCATGATAATTCCTTCTAGTAGGAACATCATTTAAATCTTAGTGTGATTTAATATTATACTTATGTATCACTATTTATAAGTGCAGTGCACCCTTTTTGTCTTGTTAACCTTAGCTCACGAAACATGCAGTCAACTGCTCAGCTGATTTAACAATTTGTTCTAGTTAGTTTTAGTTGGCTATGTACCAAATACGAGGAGATTACTTAAAATTATATGCATCATCAGCAAATGTGGATAACCGAAAAGAAGAATGACGCTTATAGATACTTAAACAAAGACCCTTTCAAATCAACAATGTACCCATCCAAACCAACCCGACCTTTTAATATAAAGGGTGGGTTAAAAATTTATTTTCCATGGGTTGGGTTGAAATTTTCCAAATCGATTGAAAATGGGTTGGGTTGAGATTTTTCTCTAACCCGACCCGTGTACACCCCTAACCCTTATAACTCCAATAGTGAGGCACTCAAGAGTGTCATGCCACATAGGATTTGGCACCACTGTTGGCACCCCTATTGGAGATGCTCCAAGGCAATTAGTTGTGTTGGCAATCCACATGGCAAATAAAATATTTTAAGAAACTACATCTAAAACATAACATGGATGTATGCTAGAAGATACTATGCATGAGTGATCTTTTACATTTTGTCCTGAGCCTTCTTCTCCAAGAATTGCATGATTAATTTCATAGCATACATAAATATGGATTACGGCCCATAATGAAAATAGGAAAACTTGGTGTTCTATCAGAGATGGGAACCAAGAGATGGATGGATTCTGAAGGTGAAATACAACAGCTAGATACAAAAAATAAATATGCTTTGCAAGCGTGATACTGGATTTAAACTTCAACATTAAAGTTATATACGATATTAGCTTAGTGCCAAAAAGATGCATCAGCAGGACGACACTACCACCATTCAAGTACATATTATAGAACAAGTTACTGTTATGTTCTATATGATATAAAAGATGGTAGATCACCACCCAGCACCCATTATTTATCTAAAACTAATGGACCAATTAGTCAAGGAGCTACACAAATTCATATTGTACAAAAAGATAACAGCACAAAATCAAGTGTATAATCTGAGGAAAGTTCTGATTGAGTAACATTAGAGAACCCATCTAAATCTAGATGGTAGATCACAGTAGTGAGTGATGCTAACAGATACTAGTATGCATACTGACATGTTATTTGCTGTATCCAGCGGAGCCTCGAGAATGGCACTTGATAGCTAACTCGAACTCATCATCTCCTCAAGTTTATTTTTTCCTCTGCATTTAGTTAAGAAGCATGCAAAACAAGGGAATTTCAGTTCACATGAAATCAAGTAAACGTCCATGCCTAGCAACTGCTACCAGTGGACGGATGTTTAACCCATTTAACATTTGGCCATATTATAGTTTCTGACAGGTTCTTTTCTGCATTGTCTTTTCAAGTGGTTCTATAGTTCATTAAGAATGATTACAACTATACACTTGTCAGGAAAAAAATCAATAGATACAAGTACATACTTGAAGAGAACTACCTTTGAGGAAATGAGGGCCATAGTTGTTGAACTAATTGAATAATAACAAAGCCATAATCATCCTTCCTACAATCACTCTTTTCATTTGCAACTGCAGAAGATATAAACTAATTAAAACTATTAACAAAAAATCTGAAAGTTAGAAGGGAATATAACTCATTCAAAAATGATAGATTAACTTCATTTGCATCAATCATCTACTCATGCAGGTAACTACCAATCAAATAACCTTCAAATGAGTTTCAACAAATATCACCATTTTCACCTATTTAACCTTGCCTAAAGAGTTAATATTAGACTATTAGTCCTGCATAAGCTCTATCACATAGATAAATGAAAATGCAAGGATTTGCAATGCACCTACTCTAGAATAATTAAGCCATTTTGAGTGCCATTTTAACTCATAGGCAAAACCAAATCAGTAGATGATCATTCAGTTTTAAAGAATACATAATTATTGATGTTAGTACTGATTTATTAAGTAACCTGGTGCAAGTTCCATTATTAAAAAATTAAATGAATTGTGTCAACTAAAATTTTAAAAATACATAAAATTAGTTTGAAAAGTTATAATGGTCCAAGTAGTTAAAAAATTAAAACCAAGGCGGTAAGTACATATCAATTAACCTGGATTCGAGAACTTTCCAATCCTCCAACCGTTTCAGCATACATAATCATATAAAATGACAAAGAAAGTCCACACTGCTAAATGTCTACTTCATGGGGTCACCCATGTAATATGCTTTGCAGAGCCCAACATCTAGTCATTTACTATCAACCACTGATAAGATGAAATACACATGTCATTCCTAGAATGGGGGTGGAGACAAAAAGAAAGCGTGAATTTATTTCGTTTTTCTTTTCGGGGTAGGAGGACAGTACAACTACTTGAGGGTAACTGAAACTTGTTTCCTAGAGGACCTAGACTACTTTCTACATATGGAACATTACCAGTACATTAAAACTGTAATTTTTCATATCAGTTGAAGTCATTGCCTTCATGAATAGCTTCTCTTGTTCTAGTCAGTGTAATGGTTAGAGTAGCAGGCAGCCAGGCAACACATCCTTATTTGTTCAGTGACAATCTAGTTGCCTAAATGTAAAACATTGAGATGATATCCAGGGTGTGAAGGATAAAAAAGACGGTGTGTGTGTGTGTGTGTGTGTGTGTGTGTGTGTGTGTGTGTGTGTAATTAGAGCCTTATTGGTTAGCGGGAATCCCAAAATTTAGACCTTGTAAACTTATAATAATGGGAAATTCCAAATGGTACCATTGTACAACTAGTTTTTCCATGGAATACCATTCACTATTTTTGACTTCCAAATGGTACCATTGTACAATTGGTTTTTCCATGGAATACCACTCCGTCAGCCAAAACGTTAGTATCTGTATTTTCAAATGGTATCATCGTAAGTTAACTAGTGAATGGTACCACATGGAAAATGGTACCAAATGGAAAAGTCATTTTTACAATGGTACCAAATGGAATATCTCTATCATAATTTATGCCCTCACAAAATGTTCTCATGTTTTGCTTTTGTAACTTTACCAGTCCTATAAATGGCAACAAGATATAACAAGAGTGGCATAGTACACGAAAAAGAGAACAAAATAATCATACAATGGAGTACACGTTTAATCAGCATATATGAAGTTAAAATTAAATATTAGGGTCGAATACCTTGGCCCTCATTCTGCTTAACTTCACCGGATCTGAGATATGCTAAATCATCTAAATCTAATCGCAAACCTTCGATTTGTGCAAACTCGTCCATCAAAAGCCCAATGAGACGATACGCAAACAAACTTGTCTCGTCGCTTGCTCCTTGAATGGCCAGGTATGGCTTTTTATTTATTATTTTTTCATCACTTATATCCCTACAAGAGATGTCAGATTCTGAAAATTTTATAGGCTCTTTTTTCATGACAGAATGCCCATTGAATGAATGAGGTGAAATGCAGGCACTTTCAGTTTCTGTCTTTTTCGTTTTCAGACTAGACAAGGAGAAAGCACCTGATGAATCTACTGTACTGATATAGGACATCTGCATATAATCTGGTTCAGCTTTATAAGTTCTGTTTTGCGCATTAGGAGGAGAACAGAAATCCTGAGCATTATGAGGTTCTCTGGTGAAATTAGCTGAAATGCTCTCTGTCATACTTTCCGATGGGTCGTGTCGCTCACCAGAACCAAACCTGCTATTATCTGAAGGTTCATTTTTCATATAATCATTAACATAGTATTCATCATCATCGCTTCCTTCCGAATCTTCCATCATATATGAATCCGCAAAATCATAGTCAAACTCATGTTCAACAGATAAATCCCACACAATCTGCTTCGTGTGAGCACCCACACTCAGTATACATTCAACTTCCTTCTCTAAGTCCTCCTTAGAGAAGTACTTTAGAGAAACACTACGAGATTTTTGATTAATAACAGCAAGAGCTTTAAGTAAGCATCCTGGAATACTGTCCATATCACTGCATTCAAACAGATATTCAGTTAATAACTTTCTTAATGACCTCCGCAAACTCTTTTTTGATAATTTAGTCCCTGGATCTAGCAAAAGTTGCAGTTTCTTAAGTTCCGGAAGCCTCACCCTCCTGTTAAGGAACCAAATAGCCTTTATGATCTCCATTTGCACAACTTGTAAATGTGGTGAAAACGTTTTCAAGTCTGTCACGTATTGATTGCCTAGACTTAGCTTTAAAGCCAAGACTGCGACCCCCATTGCTTCATTCAATAATTCCCGTGATTCATCACCTTCACCAGCTGACAACATCTCGATACAAGTTTTTCTCAATAAACTGATTAATTTATCCCGTTTCCATCCATGTTTTAGGGGTATGACCTGGGGAATGTATCCCCGGATACCTCTGACCTTTCTATGCATTGCAAGTAGGGCGCAAGTAGGTAATTCATCAAGCCCATCTAATAAATTTAGAACAGCTTGATATGATTGGGATGAAGAATCTAAGAATTTCACAGGACTCCTACGAAAACTACGTGGGTCCTTGAGAAGCGGGGATAGCTTTTCAAATAAGTCGTCATTAGGGCTTAAAATCTTTTTTCGAAGATAATCTTTAATAACCTTTATCATCTTCCACCGGATTTTCTCAAAGTCGACTGAGCCATGTGTCAATATGTCAGCAACACTGCAAAGGCATTCATTCGTCATATAATCAAGCAGGGATGAAAGATATCGTATATCATTAGGAAGATTTAAGGATAGCATATTTTTGCCAAGTGCTTGTTGTTCCTTCTCTTCTTTATATCCATTAACTCCTCTTTCAACAAAAGATTTGATCCTCTCATAGAATACCTGCAACAAACTGGAATGATTACTTGCATAAAAAAATGAGTAATAAGCCAGACGAGGGGAGGATTAAAACACAAGGTCAAATCCTCCCTTTTTCACTATAAACAAATCAGCTATCATACTCAATTTTCTTTTCATTTGACAAGTAAAACACAGTTCACCTGCTAGTTTCCAGAAAATAATTGACGAAACAATTTCAATTAAGCACAATAAAATAAGTAAATTACTATGACAGAATGATTTATACATCAGCATTAGAGAAACGATTATCAATTCAAGATATCATATCAAGTGACAAGTGCACCTAAAGTGTATTGGTAATAATGAGATGAATGAAAACTATTTTTTTACTTGACAACTGGCAGAAAGAAGGAAAAAAAAAAACAACGTGATTATATAGGTCATTTGACCATATTAACACAAAAAACAGAGTCCTATCCCGATAAGCAAAATACCATAAAAAGTGATAAAAACAAAATATGTTGAGTTTGTAATGTATCTACTCTAACCGAATACCCAGCATCCTGTAGCATCTCATTTGTCCTAAATATTAAAATTTGTGGCAGTTTTACCATTTAAATAGTACTATCTTGTCCAGAAAATATGTGACACTATTTGCTTTGACCTCATTCATTTAGCACGGCAATTTTTTAGCATGGAAGACTAAGTTTGTGAAATACTTACATCATCCTCCCTTAGCAATGACTCGGATAAAGTCCTGCACGAGCAGAAAAGGAATTAAAGTGTATTCAATGAAGAGTACCGACTCTGCTCATAACAAAATTAGTGATAGGAATTTCTGGAAGAAACAATCAAGAAAGATATACAAAAATAGACTTGGGCCAGATCCAGGTAGGTGACTCGAAACCTAGAAGTATATAAAAATTGAGAAAAGTTTATACATCTTGAGACTATATAGTTATAAAGTGAGTGGAAGTGAAGCTTATTTAAAACTTGTTTGTTTATATCTGGTAAAGTAGAAGCAATCAAAGACATGTAAACTTGATTTTATTGTATATAGACATTATAACTATCTGTTGCATTTCGAAATATTAATATCTAAAGTTGAATTTACGGGAGGAAGGGAAGGGGGGGGGGGGGTAGAACCTGTTAGGTTGAGTCTTGGAATCGAAGATTAGTCGCTTTTCCTTGTTGGTTATAGGAAGTCCAGCTAGCCACCTGCAAAAACATTCATCACCATTAATGTCGAAAATCGAGAATACAGTTACATAAATAAATTTGTTAATAGAGCAACGGTGATGATAAAATTAGAGGGTTTTTCAGTGATTAGCTGAAGCAAGATAATTGATAAACAAAGAAAAGGGGGGCTATAAATAAACCTTCGTTTGATTCGGAGGCGATTCTCTTGGAGAGTGAATTGGGACATGAGGCTTTTAACATCTTCCGATGCGTAAAAATCCATCCCCCACCCCTCTTCTTACTTCTTCTTCCTTCTTCTTCTGGGGAATAATTTATATATATTAATTAATTTAGGTTAACAGTTGGGGGGAGAACAAATCACCTGAGAACCACAACAGGTCACGGCGCTGCTTTTTACTACACAAATACACTCAAGCACAACTCAACCTGCCATTCAAAATTAGATTTTAAATACTTTAAATCTATACTATTATATTATATGCCATCTATACTTAAACTATAATTTCGAATTTATTTAACACCTTTCATTTTTTCCATTTTGGTTAACACCTTTATATTTTTTTAATATTAAGTAATTTTGAATATAAAAAAAGTAAATGAATCTATTTAAAGTAAATGGGGTCTAATTTATTGTTTGATTTATACCACATTTTGGCTATCCTTTTTAAGCACTATTAAATCTTTCCAAGTCAAATTAATTAGAACAGCTAGATGTAATAATAAAATTCATTTTATACAAAAATCTTAAAATAAATAATTATCATTATAGCTCAAAATATATAAATAATCTTAAAATTAAGCTAGTTTGGTTTATACACAATTTTGGTTACCCCACAACCGTTAAATCTTTCAAGTCAAATTAATCATAATCATAGGAATGGAAAAAAATCCGATCAGATTGATACCCGATTCGAAACTCGAATTTTTGCCCGATCCGAACCCGATTTTTTGGATATGGATTTAAATTTTAAATTCGAAATATTTTGAATATGGATATGGATTTCATGTATACCGAGCCGAAACCCGATCCAAATCTGAAATTTGATCCGAATCCGATGAATACCCGAAACCCGAAAAAAACCAGAATTTTATTTATTATAAATTATAAATATTATATATCATATAATATATAAGCTTAAATAGAGGTTGGGCTGATTAATAAATTTAAATAGAAGAATGGGCTTAGACCCATTTAACAAATACACACGAACATAAAAAGAAGAGAAAAGGGGGTTTAGGGTTAGGAGATTAATCGGGGAATAAGAAAACACATGGGTGAGGGAGACTGGGAGAGGCTGTGGTGGCGGGGGTGAGCGGCGGCATTAGGACACGATCGACAAACTCAAATCCAAGATCCAAGACAATGAAGGCATCCCACCGGACCAACAATGTCTCATCTTCGCCGGAAAACAGCACGAAGACGGCCGAACCATAGCCGACTACAACATCCAAAAGAATCGACTCTCCATCTCGTCCTCCGACTACGTGGCGGCGGCAAGAAGCGTAAGAAGAAGACTTACACTAAGCCTAAGAAGATTAAGCATAAGCATAAGAAAGTCAAGCTTGGCGTGCTTCAATTTTATAAGGTGGATGAGAGTGGCAAAGTGCAGAAGCTGAGGAAAGAGTGTCCTAATGTTGAGTGCGGTGCGGGCACTTTTATGGCTGATCATTTCGATCGGCATTATTAACTTCGGGTATAGGGTATATCTGAATTCTATCCGTAATTCGTTGGATCGGATTTGGATATTAACTTTAGTGTATTTTTTTGGTTCGGATCGGGTCCGATTAAGGCAAAAAATTCCGGGTTTGGACATGGTCCGAGCCTATCCGACCCGATTTTCATCCTTACATAACCATATTTATACGATTAAAAGTTACTCTATGGTTCGAATTCCACCAACTACATATTAAAATTAGTATTTATTACATTCATTTTTAAAATATAAATAAAATGAATTTACATCAATCACATATCATTATATTGGATTTTATTTAATTATGAAAATTTAAATTGAAATAATAAAATATTCAAAAGTAACTCATGATTTTCCACGGTTATAAGCTAATATGATCATATCTATACTATCTTCTTTTTTTTTATATATAAGCCGAATTATATAGATAAAAGTCAAGGTTGGGACCAATGACTTGGTTACAAAATAGCCTGCCTTTGTTTGCTATGCAAGCTAAGCATACTACAACCTGATACATGTTTTGATTACTGAAGTAAACAGAACTGAAACTTAGTACTTCTACCATTGCTTACTAGCTTAGGCTTTCACCAAGCTTATATTTAAACTACTAGAGCAAAAGCTAAGGAACGAACTATCTACACTATCTATCTATACTATATTATAATAAGCAAAAAAAGGTTATATTTTGTAGTTTGGTTAACCCCTATTTTTTTGTTATCTTCTCATTTTTTGTTATCCCATTTATTAAGAACCGTTAGATCTTCAACTCAAATAAATAATGATCGTTAGATCTTCAACTCAAATAAATAATGATCGTTAGATACAACAATACTAAAAATTGTGATATACGGAGGTCTAAGGTTTGATTCCCGCTAACAACATATTTATTTATATTTTATACAAATAGTTGTTTTATACAACGGTGTAAGATTCGAATCCTTCCAATAACATATTAAAATTAATATTTATAATATTATACTACATTATAAATAAATTATAAAAGATTAAAAGTAACTGTGTTTTGCACGGGCTATTAGGTAGTATATATACTTGGGAAGTTATGAATGTTATTTCTCTGGTTTTGACTTTTATGAATGATATCTTTTTTTATGAATGGTGCCCCCCAAAACTTTTAACTTATTATGAGGGAAATTATGAATGATATCACTTTACTGTTCATTTAGGGGTACTATTCATAACGACCCAAAATCAGGAAAATTATAAATGGTACTACTTTACTGTTCATTTAGGGGTACCATTAATAACAACTCAAATCAGAGGGGTACCATTCATAATTTTCCTCTATACTTTAATAAGCAAACAATGAGATAATTTGGTTCATGGTTTAACCATAAAAAGAATAATGATCGTTAAATTTTTGATAAATAGATGAGAGTTGTAAAATCTAATATTAAAGAATATTATTTTTTAAGTAGTATACTAAAGAACTAAGGTTTGAATCCTATCAACAACAAATTTAAATTAATATTTTATATTCTTAGTTGTTAGTTCTAATCTAACTATTATTATCTAATAATATATAAGTAACACATGTCATCAATTAAATAACTATTATCATCAATAATATATTAACTAAAATTAAATCTCATTAAAACTAAAATAATTTTAAAAAATAAAAACAAATTATAAAAAAAATAAGTCTAATATATTAAAATCAACTCGTGCAATGCACGGATTACAAGCTAGTTATATCCTTATATAGTATATAATAAGCATAAGAGGGTTCTATCTAAATTTTTGGTCTGATCACTGTACTACCAAAATCATATGATCCGTTGAATTAAAAATAGACGATCAAGATTAGATCATATTAAAAAAAATTATAATCTAAAAATTATAATATGAATCTTCAAATCAAATGTTCAATGGAGACGGTGTTTTAAGCTTATTCTTTAAAAAAAATCTAAAAAGGATATAATTAGAAAAGTTTGTATTAGAAGTGAATTTTAAAAAGAAAATCATAATCTAAAAAGTTAATATTAAAAAAAGTTGTATTATAATTGAATTTTAAAAAGAAAATTATAATATAAAAATAATATAATTAAAAAAGGTTGTATTAGAATTGAATTTTATTATTTTTTATTAGTATTAAAAAAATTCATATTTATTATTTGGGCTCTATCTTGAGATTTAGAAATCAAATTTGGATGATTTTCCAATTCACGCGAAACTCATGAAATTATCTTTAATTTAATGATGCTTTAATAATTATTATTCAAATGGAAACACACAAAATCTCAAGAGAAAATATAATTACAAATTTTTAAATTAATCTTATTCAATGTAGAAAACCTAATTATATATGATTTAAATCATTGACATATACATTTTCGTATTTCAATATAAATATACTTTTTAGTTTATAACATATTAAAATATAAAACATTTATTTATGCTCGATACAACGGTTTTCATCTATTTATTTTAAGATCTTTGTCATACGGAAGGCTAGACTACTGATTATCAAAATTTTGGACAAAATCTCTGTTACACTTATTATTAAAATTTTATTTGTTTGTTAGTAGAACTATCTTCAAATAATTATAAGGATATTTTGATAATCAAAACGAATTATAAGTAGAATTCATAAATCAAATAGAATTTTCAACGTAAAAAATCGTCAATTTTTGCGTAGATTTATTTGGAAAATAATTGTTAAACCATCACTAAATTAAAGATTGTTTTTTAATTTTACGTGGGCTGTAAATCCGTTCATATCAAAATTTAAAAATTCAAGATAAAGTACAAATATCTATATACTCTTAAAGTGTAATGAGAAATTTACCCAATGGGTAAAAAAATTTACCCATGGATCTTTTGTAATACTAACTTCTCATTCATTTTCAAAATATCCGTGGACTATCCATATTATGACCCGTTTACAATTAATTAGTTAGGAGTCAACATAATCTTTCCATATATTTTGCAATTAATTTTGAATTTTAAATTACTCATCTAAGGAAATTTTGACTTATTCAAATTCTAAATTGATTTTGTCTTATCAATTCATTCTTATGTTATTTCGAATTTCCAATAATTTTTTAATTCCTTTTTTTTAAGTTGAATTGTCTTAAATGGACAAAACTAGCTTTTATTTTCTTTGCTTTTTAGAAAATCCGTGGATGATCCACATTAGTTCCGGTTATTTAATAACTCAATATTTAGTAATGTATATATGGCAATAAATATCGATATTAACTTCAAAATACCAATCAAAGATCCACATTTCACGTCTAACAATAATTTAAAATTATTGAATTCATATGTGTTATGGATTTTAATATACTTATTATTTAAACGCACGAAATTTATGGATCCATCACGTTAATTATTTGTGTTCGAATTTTGAAATGGCAAAACAAGTTATTAAACTCTTTGATTACTATCAGTTTTTATCCGATTCCATTCTCATCTTATTTTTCATTCATATTTTCTTTCCATTAGTCTTTACTTTGAATGTATGTGTATGTGAATGTATGTATATGTGAATGTATATATGTGTGTCTATAGATGTATGTGATTTATTTGTTGTGCAATTATATATTATTCAGATATTTGGATTGATATCGATGTATATATTGTTTTTACCTTTTGTTATTAATTATACTATCGATAATGCAGGTCACAAACGAATTCGGCTTGCTCTCTCCCCATCTGCTTCGTCCAAACATGGTAAAACTACTTTGTCTTTAGTGTACATGTATATATATATATATATATATATATATATATATATAATCGATGCTTTTCTCATATATTTTTTAATTTAGTTGTAGTTTGAACGTTTTTGAGGAGGTGTTCGATGATATGTCCAAGAAAAAAGTTGGACAAAATTTTCAATTTGAAGGTATCTTTTCCTAATGTGCAGTTTGATAATTATTCTTTGTTTTTTCGATAATTGATACTTATAAATATTCGATTATATATGTGATACATGTATCCAACCAAAACTATTGTTAATGATTTTGATATTTGCGATGATATGGATGCAAGTTTCTTTCAAGATGGTGAGGCACATAATGGTTTACTTTGACAAGAATGTGTTTGATCATTTGTCCCAGAGAAGAATTTGATAAATTTGTCCCAAACAATGAGACGGATCTTTTTGGAGGTCAAAATCTCTTGACTCGTGTGAGATTTTTACTTAAACTACCATCAACTTTATTAATTGATTTATTAAGTTTGATGTTTTATAATGGTAGAGGGGAAATTGTACTTCTTATTTGTCTAGATCTGTGGGAGGATGAAATAGTTAATATGTAATGATAAACAAATAACAATAAGCTAATATGGATACATGTATTTTTATATATTAACTAATATCTTCATTGTTTATGTTAATGTGTTGTAGTCTTGACTTTGTAAAGTTTAATTTTTAAATTATCGTGATTTGTATTAGAGGTTGGAAGTCATGCAACATTCTTTGTAGTCTTCCAAACATGACCTGAATTTTTTTTTTAAATAAAACTTCACAAAAAGACTCCGGGTTGAGGTGACAGACTTTGAGATTTTGGTATGAAACTATATTTGAAGATTTTGTTGTAGAGCTAAACTTATTTTGAGTCGATGCTCTTATTGTTGCAGGTGGAACATGTAGATTGGAATAAATCTGTGGTCCTTATGAGGGAAGGTGATAGTTCTGTTGTGTGGAGATCAGTATGTGTTGTTTCATTTAGTATCAATCTTTATCAATTGTACTTCCGATTTACTTATGTGTTTATATAGTATAAATCTGCACATATGTGTATTTGTTAATGAATATAATTTTTTTCTTCTTCCTTCCCGGGCTATTATAAAAATCTAACAGATTTATGGTTGTTTTCCAGTCATGTAATTGTTAATATGAAAATTTCAATTTTTTATCTTTGTATCTCTTCCTTAAATATTTGTCTCCAATTCATATGAATTTGGATCTGCGATTTTAGTTTCTTAGTTTCAGCCAAAAGGATGTTTTTGGTGAGATGCGTTGACAACTTAAAGCCTTTTTATGATCTTTTCTTCTCTGATCTAAACATTAATAATACACATCAAGTGGTATGGCAGAGCATCCATTTATTGCTAAGACATTTGGACTTCAGCGTCAAATCAAAGTAAGTTTTGGAGAATTCCATTCATAGATGGTGCCTATTTAAAAATTTAATAGTGTTGCTTCGATTATCAGCTCAATTATTCGTGAGGTCGTATTTGAGTTTTATGTTTCTTAGCATTCGGCCGAAAGTATAGTTTCCGGAAGATGTTTTGACAACTTTATACACATCAAGAAAGTGGTATGGCAGCGTACCAAATTCCTATTTTTACATACTTGAACAACAAAGCAGTGCATGTTTTTTAGTACTTCATTCATAGATGATGTTAAGCTATGTTGTTAATAGCGTTACTATTGGTTTGATTATCTGCTCATTTAATTTAATATAGTAATTTGTCATGAAGGAATTTAAATTGTGACGGGACACATAATTGCAAAGTGCCTGGCCAATACAGTTGATGTGCTCATATGGTAACTTATCTACCCATTTAAAGTGGATTTAGTTTGCAGATTTTATTTTGCATGCTTGCAAATTTTTTTGTGTTTCCAGATTTTAAAGTTTACATGTTTTTGTGTTCCTAGAGATTGCAGCAAATATGTTTTTTACGCAACATTAACAGACTTATGCTTTAGCAATTGTGTCCGCAGTCTCCTAACCTTTTTGCACCTCGAGAGTTTTTAAACCATTGTCATGATCATTCCTTCCATTTACATTCACATTAGAACCCACTTGCATCTCTTCTTCTTGCTTGAATATGATCACAACTATTGATGTGTTTACTCCATAATTAAAGTATCTCAAATTTATAACCAGATTTGTTATATTATATTATATTTATATCGTTAAATAAATCTAAAATTTATAAATTCGTCTACAATACCGATCAAATAAAATATGGATGTATTATACTTCAATGATCTTATCATAATTTATTAATATCTATTTGTCGCTAGAGACTCTTAACCTTTGAAGTTATTATGATTTCAGTGAGATTATTTTTTATGGACAATGTATCCTACACATTTTTATAATATATTGATAGAAATTTTTAGGTTCATATTTGTTTTCTGATTTTTACGGATCAGGCAAAGGCAAAGATGGAACTCATGAAGGGTAATATATTGGTTGTGTATACTGTAAAGTTTGTTGGTTGTCGGGCTATTGATTTTTAAAATTATTCTTTTCAGAAATTTGGTCTGAGAAAGACAAACAACACTCTTTCCAATACGTATACATAGTTTATGACTATAAATCTTGGTGAGGATGATGTCCAACAGTTATATAAACACAATTTGGTGAAGACCATAGATAATAAGTGTATTTGTCTTTTTTGTTCTCTAAAATTTTTGGACCTGAATATTGTTTCTTATTTGTAGTAATCATAATTCATTTCTAATTTCTCCGCCTTGACATTTTCAGAATAAT
The DNA here is from genome assembly GCA_036435485.1 of Saposhnikovia divaricata. Classification (NCBI taxonomy): domain Eukaryota; kingdom Viridiplantae; phylum Streptophyta; class Magnoliopsida; order Apiales; family Apiaceae; genus Saposhnikovia; species Saposhnikovia divaricata. The sequence goes on along the minus strand of CM071599.1, from coordinate 119,728,842 downwards.
GTGGGATTGCGGCTTTGCGACAAAAGTGTCTCAAACCAATAAGAAACTTCAGCTTTACTATCTCCATGTACCAAGGTGAATTTCATTGTGAGAACTCAGGACTATTTGGTGCGGTTAGATCATTGCAGGTACCTGCTCTCTTGGTTTGTATAATGTGCATATGTTGCAATTCTAAAATCTCCTATTTTGTTCCTCAAAGGCTATCTTTCACTAATTGCTGAATGATTGCCCGCAAAAAACCAAGATGCTATCATATAAATCCAGTTACAGTCTTCCTGCCTTTCCAAACATATTCTGATCTCATTCAAAATAATTAATGTGACTTTCTTCCAGTTGCTCCGGATTTCCATACATTTTGGGTAATGAAATTGCATCATGAGATATGGGAAGATTGAGTGTTTAAAATGTAGGAAAAGGCAGCCCAAAATCCTGTGTTTTTTTAAATTTTAGTATGTATTCTACAATTCCATGTTAAGGATAAAGGAGGAGGTTTTTATAATCTCAGTTCATACTTGCACTTGATTTTTATTTGGCATATCATAACATTGATTTGTGTTGATATGTGAGACTCATCAAATTCATTTTAGTGCTTGTGATAGACTTATGTGCCTATGTGATTAGCTTAAAGAATTTGGAATATAAGTTTTTAATAAAATAAACTTATATTCTAGATTTAGAGAACATACAAAAGAAGGTAAACTTATGTTCTTCATTATAACAAAATTAATATTTCTTATCAGAGTTTGTTTAGAAGCATGAAATTATACTTTCTAAATTCTTTGAACCATTAATTGCATCAACAATAAACTGATGAAGTTGTAATAATGTATGTAATGATCCTGGACAACATTTTTAGATCTTCCATTTATTCCAGGATTTAGTATATTTACTTGAGCTCCTTTCTGGTAGCATATCCATTTTACTCGGATCTATCCATTTTACTCGGATTGTACCGAATACCAATAATCAAGTAAACAATTCCAATGACGGGAGCTTTCATATCTGGGATGCCAAGTCCTCTCGCAGTACTCCACACATATATTTGCCAAAGCCGACAGACGACATTACAGGTAGATTGTAGTTTGTGTTTTCTGGTGCGTTGTAATGTCTGTAACTCAGTCTTAATTAAGTGGCTAAGCTGATCTTTTTGCAGGTTAAAGCAATGCTCCCTCCTCAAGTACTGGTCCCTTAAGTACTGGTCCCTTAAGTACTACTTCACATGACAATGCTAACTGATAGCTCTAATACTACTTATGAATATGGATGTGAATGGAAATCAAGATCCAATAATTGTTAAGATTGGAGTTGAAGTTGTGTTATTATTTTTCTTGAAGATTTAGTCTATGTTGTAGTAGGTTAAGTATGTATTTAAGGTGGTCTAACTTGATGTTTAAGTTATCTTTTATATTTCTTTTGGTGGATGTACTTGAACCGTATTTAAGTAATGCCATTTTTAATTTATCAAAAAGAAAAAAGTTCAAAGGAATTTAATTTTTCAATTAATTTAATTTAGTTATATAGATTCTGATCAATTTACTTTGAATTAAATTAGATATTTGTTTTATTAATGTGTCATATTTTTTTGTTCATAATTATTTATTATAATGGTTCACCATTTTTTATTGTAGAATTGAGAAAATTAATTCCAATACACCAAATTCTATTTTTAATATTACAGTATAAGATTTCATAATAGTTCTTTTAAAAAAAAGAATTTATAATAGTTATGATCGTAAAATTATATTACCAATACATCATGTTAAATATTTTTTTATATAATATTTTTATTTGTTTTAATTATATAAATTTATAAACTTTCAATTATTTATTAAGTAATATTAATTTTATATTATTTTTTTATTTTGCTATTTATCTTGAATTATAATGCTTCGGGAAAATATTAAACAAAATCATGTAAATCGTGATACATAAACATTTTAAAATTTAGTTCAGTAAATATGATCTTAGTGTAGTTATCAACAAATTTTATGAATATATTTTTTGGTAATCCATTATTGAGCTCTTTTACGTTGATCAGTGTACACAAAATTTTATACTTATTAAATTTTATGTAGATTAATGAAAGTAGGATGAAGAATTATGATATTTTTTTAATATTTTAGACATGAAAAAATAACCTGATATAAGTACATTATCTTTAAATATGGCTAATTTAAAATTTGGGAAATGGTTGTATTAGTTTGAATTTCAATATAAAATTAGAATAATTTATATTTACAAGAATTCTATTAAACATTTATGAAATGGTATAAATTATAGATGTGTCAGTTATATTACTTCTTATATAAATGAGTCTTTAATATATTGAGGTATTATGAAATGAATTTTAGGTAAAAAAATTCACTTGGATGTCATCTTTTGAAAGTGACATGTATTGTTTTCACTCAAAAAGAGAATTGTACTAACTAATAAAATATTAAAATTTTCAAGTTCCATGATGGATCAACAATCCATATTTTTATTGAGTGCATAGCAATTACGCTTTCAATGTGTATATTCCCATTAATAACCTATGATTTTTTTTGTATTTTCATTTGATCCTTTTGTTCAAATTAAAATAGTACGTATTTCATTACTTTTGTTTTAGTATAATATGGAATGAAATAATTAAAATATAAAATTTTCAAATAAATGGATTCTTCAAAAAGTTATTTTATTCAATATTTTGTATGTTTTGCACAACCTTGCTTTTTTGTATAATTTTTGTGAAATATATTAAAAATGTATGAATATGATATGAAGTATAAATTAATATGCCAAAACTAATTATTTAGCATGCACTCTTTTTCCGTGTTCGATAATTTCTTGATCAATGCACGAAAAATATTTTACACTTCATAAGATATTATGTGCAGGGTTGCAAGATGATGAACAAGGAACCATAAAATGTAATTTTGTATCTTTCTCATTTCGTAAAATGAAGCATATGTGATAATTAATAAATGGTAATTTATACAATTTGAATTGACTATTTTAGTAACCGGACGGTTTTGCACTTTTATAAAATTTATATATGTAGTGATTATTTAATACGCAGTACATTATTGTTTTTTTTTCTAGAAGGAAAATGCAATAGGTTAAACTTTCATAATTAAAACATTACATGATTGTCTTCAAATGGATCCAATGGCTTTAATATAGATCTTAGTGGTATTCAAATAATGTTGGTCCTCAGATTATGCTTTGTAATCTCTCATAATATTAGGTAATTTTAAAAGAAATTTTGTATCTTTTATGCCCCATTATTAATTTGTAGTAGTCATGTAAATATATATTTAAACATGAAACTTTGTTTTCGGTTACTACATTCTTCTTTTTGGTTAAATTTTTTATTTATTGTATTTTTTTTTTGACAAACAAAAGGATTTTATTAGATCTCCAAATCACTTCTCAAAACATTCTTGACCTCAACAGGAATAGAACTCCTATCGAAAACTCGATCTGGAAAAGAATATGACAGACGAGCTAATGCGTGAGCCGCCATATTAGCAGATCGTTTAACAAAAAACAGAGACACTGTGTTTAACTCTGCCAACATGTCCCGACAGGATTGAACCACCTGCCCTAGAGGAGACACCATTGGCGTTTTACTTCGAATTGCCTGAACAACAATCAAGCTATCCGATTCCACCACCACCTTACTGTTGCCCATGCTTTTAATCCAGCTGAGTACTTCTTTAATTGCCAAAGCCTCAGCCATTGCAGTTGACACTATGCCTGGAAGGAGCTTAGTATGCGCCTGAATGAGCTCCCCATGATCATCCCTTACAACAAAAGCCAAACCTGAGGCATTATACTCCGAGAACATTGCTGCATCTGCTGAGATCTTCATGTATTCAGACTGTGGTGCAACCCAAAGCTCCTTTCCGTCACCTTCAACGAAGTTATGGTAGCGTGATGGTTGTTTAATCTTTTGGGCTATATTCCATTGTAGAAGAAACTGTTTAGCTTTTGCTATAACAACATTCAAACGAGTATAATTCTTGTTCCAAACAAACTCATTTCTGGCTTTCCATAATGACCAACAAACAGAAGCCACCTCTGTATTTTATCCTTTGCACAAACCTCCAAAACCCTCTGCCACCATTGGAAGAAATTATAACTGCCATTCACACTGAATCTAGGAAGAATTCTTTGCGAGCACTGAAATGCCAACGTGCAGTGACACAATATGTGCTCCACTGTTTCCTCTCCATTCCTGCAGACTTGACAATCTGAGCTCACAGGCACCTGTTTTTGCGATAGCATCACCATTGTAGGCAGGCAGTTCGATAAAGCTCTCCACATAAAATTTAAGACCTTAGGAGGTGCCTTGACTCTCCATGTCTTTCGCCAAACACTAGTCTGATCTTCCTGGCACCATAAATTCTTTTGTTCTTGAAGAAGCCTATACGCACTTCGCACAGAGTAGTTTCCAGACGCTTCTTTTCCCCAATACACTTCATCCTCCTCACTGCTGTCTGTCAGATTTATACGCCTTATGCACTGCTGGTCCCGAGTGTTGAACATATCACTTAGGATTTCCTCATCCCACCCCCTGTGATCCATAGTCATTAACGCACTCACCTTGTGATTTTCTAAGCCTTGGACCGTTGAAGTTATAAACGGATTATGTTCATCTAGAAGCCAGGGCTGATCAAGAATATTAACAGAGTTCCCCGAGCCAATTTTCCATCTCATTCCTGCTGCAATCACGTGCTTAGCTTCCCAAATGCTACGCCAAACAAAACTAGGATTGTTCCCAATTTGAGCATCCATATAAGAGCAATCTGGAAAATAGCGCGCCTTGAACACCTTACTCACCAAACTGGAAGGATTTTTGATAAATCTCCACCCTTGTTTCCCAAGCATGGCTAGATTAAAATCTCTGAAATCTCTAAACCCCATTCCCCCTCTAGATTTGTGGCGACTCAAGCGCTCCCAACTCATCCAATGAATACTTTTACTGGCTGTCTTCTTAGTGTTCCACCAGAACTTCGAAATGCTTCTCTCCACGTCTCTAGTAATTTCTAAAGGTAGCAGAAACACGCTCATTGCATATGTTGGCAAGGACTGAATAACTGACTTCACTAAAACCTCTCTTCCCCCCTGGTTAATCAGTTTTCCATCCCAACTTTGAGCTCTTCTTCTCACTTTATCTTTCAGAAAACCCAGAGTAGCCACCTTGCTTTTTTTTCATCATATTGGGCAGGCTCAGATACATACAGTCATCCTGAGCTTCTGCAATTTGTAAGATACTACATAGCTGTTGTCTAACATCTGTCCCTGTATTTGTACTGAAGAAAATCGAGGACTTAGCGTGATTAATCTGTTGTCCCGAAGCCAGCTCAAATTTCGCCAAAATCTCCACCAGCTTTTGGACTTCACTTTCTCCTCCTTTACAGTAAAAATATGAATCATCGGCAAACAGCATGTGCGTAATACTTGGAGCTCGTTTGCAAACCTTAACCCCCTGAATCATTTTTTGATTTTCAAACCTATGAAGCATAGCCGAAAGGCCTTCTGCACAAAGGATAAACAAATACGGAGATAATGGATCTCCTTGGCGTAAGCCTCGGCTTGGCACTATCGAACCAATCTCCCTCTGAGCATGCACAATGTGGTATGAGACAGATTTGACACATTGCATAATAAGATGCACCCACCAGTGGTCGAATCCCATCTTTATCAAAACAGCCTGAAGATAACTCCATTCAATACGATCATATGCCTTGCTCATATCGAGCTTTAAGGCCATATATGCGTCCTTCCCTCTTCTTTTACGTTTTAAGGTGTGCATTACTTCATAAGCAATTAACACATTATCTGAGATTAGCCTCCCCGACATAAAAGCGCTTTGATTTTCAGATATCACCTGATCAAGCAACAACTTCAACCTGTTTGCAACCACTTTAGTGACAATTTTCACTAACACATTGCATAAAGAGATAGGACGAAGATCAGTCACTGTTTCTGAACATTTTTTCTTCGGAATAAGGACTATGTTGGTGGCATTTAACTCCTCCATTAAAATGCCAGTGCTGAAAAAATTTCGAACCAAGTTGACCACATCCTTCCCTACGATTTGCCAGTGCTTTTGATAAAAGCCAGGAGTCATGCCGTCAGGGCCAGGTGCCTTGTCCGGGTTCATTTGGGATAAAGCCTCCTTAACCTCCTCTGCTGTGACCTGGCCTAACAGCTGATCATTCTGGGCCCTTGAGACTGAGGTTGGAACATAGCTCACTACTTCTTGTCAGTCGACCTGAGTGGCTGTGAACAAGCTCGTGAAGTACCCCGACATTAAATCTGCAAGGCCATTCTCCCAATCCAGCCATTGTCCATGATCATTTTTAAGCTTATGAATTTGGTTATTTCTCCGCCTGTTGGAAGCAAAAGAATGAAAATATTTGCTATTTTGGTCGCCAGCCTGCAACCACAACTGTTTTGATCTTTGGCGCCAAAAAATCTCTCTCTGATTTAAGATTTTTATGAGTTCAGTTCTAGCTTCCCTGTATCTTTGCTTTGAGTCCTCATCTCTCCCCCCTCTGAACTGCTTCATCTCAGCTTTACAATTCTTAATTCTATTGCCAAAACTTGCAGTTATTTCTTTTCCCCAAATTGCCAGACTGTGACTGCAGGTTCTTATTTTCTGGGTTACACTAGCTTCACTATCGCTGCTCCATCCATCTCTTACTAGCACCTCACACATGGGTTCAGTCATCCATGCGTTTTCAAATTTAAAGCGATAAGGAGTTATAACTTTCGAAATAGTTTGGGGAACTAGCAATAGTGGGCTATGATCAATTGTAGTTCCTTCTACATTATACAGTTTTGCCATAGGAAACATATTAAGCTATACCTCGGTTGTCAGCGCTCTATCAAGTCGCACCTCCATCCAGTCATCTGTATCTCTCCCCCTTTCCCATGTAAACTGATGTCCCACCAATTCCATATCTATAAGTCCCGCATCCTGCAATGCTTCATTGAACCCTTCTATTAACGAGCTTGGGTATGGCAAACCTCCATTCTTATCCCTTACATCAACCACATTATTCATATCTCCGATAACACACCAAGGTAGGTTAGAGTCTCTTGCTAGATTACGAAGTAAGTCCCAGGTTTTGAATCTTAAGGTTCGATTAGGCTCCCCATAAAGACCAGTCAACCTCCACGCAGACCCATTTTCCAAATTAACTTTTACGTCAATATGGTTCTGAGAATATCCCAAAACCTCCACCTGATCGTTCTCCTGCCAGAGAAGAGCTAAACCCCCGCTTCTACCGATGCAATCAACCACGAACATACCCTGAAATCCCAATCTCATCTGCACCCACTCCATCTTCGACTTCCTCGCTAAAGTTTCACATAAAAATATAACCATGGGCTTTTCTTGACGTACAACGTCTGATAGGAACTAAATATTCCAAGGGAGACCCACCCCTCGGCAGTTCCAACTGAGTGTTTTCATAATGGCCGGCGGGTCTGCTGAGCAGATCCCGCCAAAAGTCCGTTTTTTGAACTCAAGTTTTCCAACCTATCTTCTTCAGTCATGTCTGTATCTTCTGTGTTGTTACTCTCTGTCAGCCCAACTTCTATGGGCTCTTCAAGTCGACGTCTTTTCAGGTCAACAACTGTTAGCCCATTACTTTCATTTGAATTATCATTTTCCCCCGTTAAAATATTATTTGTGATAATAGCATTTTTATCTCCTGAAATTTCTCCTGCAACAGATATGTCATCAAACCTAATCTTTTTTGAATTACCTACCACATCCATATTGTTACCTACTTTCACGGGATCAGGTATGATCCTTGCCCCTTTTGTGGCACCAATCCCTCCCGCACCTTCCGCTGTCTTTTCTGCCGGAAAATTTACCGGATTTTTACCACCTTGCCTCAGCCACTTAGCACCCATTGTGTGGTTTCTTCGCCTTGGTTCAGCCCTCATCCAGGCCCCGTATGGTTTCTCTATTTCTTCCGGAGATGTATCAAAGAGCTTCTCACAAAACTTCTCCCCATGTCCTATCATGCCACAAATGAAACAAAAAGTGGGTACACCTTCATACCGAAAATTAACCCAGCACCATTCCGCTTGACTCTTTCGGAGTTTCATTCTTCTTTTTAACGGCATATTCAAGTCTATCGTTACACGAACCCGGAGATACTCACGCCAGACACCCACGAAGTTATTAGCATCAGACTCAAGAAACTTCCCGATATAGTTGCCCACATCCTTAACCACTCTTTGAGACATAAAGGCTGCATGCATGCCATGAAGTTGAACCCACAAATCTAGTTTATTGATGACCATCGTACGTGGATTATCTCCTTCCTTCATACGTTCAAGAATTAAGTGGAATCTGTTAAACGTCCAAGGGCTTCCTTCCAAAACTCTAGTAATATCAACCTCATGGTAGAACTGGAAGATATACCTATTACGATCTATCTCTTTGATGTACACTCCCTTACCTGGCCTCCATAACGCTGCCATCCTATGTTGCATTGCCTGAAAATCTATCGGGGAGTCCGTTAAGAATCTGCCGACCAAACACCATCTAGCATCAATCTCAGACAATTCCTCTGTATCTTCCTCATAAGAGATGCCCCCTTCATCCTCATCGTCCATCTTAAAGCGTGCAAAACTTTCTTCCATTTCTTGAAATGCTTTAGAACTTTCTGCCATTTGCCTACCCTCAATAAAATGTGAACAGAAAAGAGAAACTTCTAATGATTAATAAATAACAGAACAAATCAGACCAAACAGGAACGAATCAATGACTGGGAAAACTGAAACTTTCACACCATGGCATAAGCCAAGACAGATTTTTTAATACTTAATTGAGTGCCACGTGACCTTTTCTCGGGCCAACAAATATTATAGCACGTTTGGTCGGTCTTTCACTCTCTTTCATAACATTCTAACTGACTTTCACCTTAACCAATGAAGCATGGACTCCCCCCACTTATCCAGTCATAAGCACTTCCACCAACAGACACGTGAAAACCAACTACAGGAGATACGAGTTGCTGAGTTAACTCATTTCTTCTTGCTCTTGCCTCGTGTTGTGTAAGAAGACTTACATTCTTATGGAAACTTGCCGACGAAAAACTTAACTAAAAAAATCAAGACTCCAAATAAACACAACAACTACTCACGAGAAAACAAATTTTTTGGTAAGGCAACGAAAGGATGATAGGTGTGAATCAACTCGGGTTGATAACTAATGAAGTTTACCGGAAAGAGATTAAGCTTGATTGATGAGACTTACCCCATTATCGAGCCCACATGATCATGTGTTAAGAAGAGAGATTTATTTATTGTATTTAAATTGCGAGACGTCGCCGTTAGGCGATGCCGAGAAACCTTTTACTCAAAATTTTGAAATATTATATATGTATATTTATAATGTTATTATAAAATTAGACATAATATTTTGGGATTTTTTTTTAAAATACCTTTTTTTTTAAGTTTGTTTTTCAAATATACGATCTGTAGATGGAGCTCCATCTACGTATGCGGCGTTCACGTGGACCAGTGAGATACGCGCTAATGTAAACCCATATATTTATAATGTGAGCAACGACTTATATATAAATTCTTAATTTATTTTGATTATATATAAGAATATGAATTGAACGATATCAATATTATGACTAATAAAAACAAAAAACCTTTTTTAAATTTTAAATTTAATTAAATTAATTAATTATAATTTTTAGAGCGCGCGTAGCACGGGCAAAATTCCCTAGTTAAATCGAAAGTGTAAAATTTTATATATATATCATTTCCTTAACAACAATTTAATATTTAAACTAATAATATATAAAAATAAAAAATTAATAAAATTATAAATATTAAAAAAAGAGTCGTGCAACGCACAGATTATAAGCTACTATATATAACTAGGGTAAATGAGTTTTGTGCTTTTGTATGGTATGATCGTTAATAGCTAAAATTTAGGGGGGGAAATTATTTAATACAAATTAAAATAGATAAACAAATTAAATAAAATACATTTAGTGATAAAATGATTATAAAATATAATAGTTATTTTCTAAATATTTTGAAATGGAAATTAATAATTATATTTTACATATTGTTAGAGCAAAATAGTTAGTATTGGCTAATAAAAAATCATACAGAAAATATATGTAAGTGAATTGTGACAAACAAGGAAAAAAAAATTAAGGTATTGATGAACTAAAAAAAAATATAATATATGTCAGCATATAATAATTAAAGTATTAAAAATAATGTGATAGTACTATGAATGACATTTTAAGGAAAAAATATAAAAATAAATTATAAAGCATCTCGTGCATTGCACAGGTTTAAAGATAGTATACTTTAATTTATGAGATTGAGGCTTGTGAGTATGTCTGCCAATGGATCGGGTTTGAAATTCATGTCTAAATTCATTTTATTTTTTTAATTGAAATAAATGTCTGATTTTTTAAGACCAGTCTATATTCATTCCATTAGGATCACGGATAATCGGATTGGATATTCAATTCAATTAACATTTTTTTTAAAAACAATTATATTATTATTAAAATTTATTAAAATCTAAAATGATAGAACAAACGATTTTAAAATGTAGGAGTACACACTACCATCCAAATATAAGAAGCGTAGAACATTAAGAATAAAAAAAAATATCTATCAATCTTAAGGCGTACTAGACAAAATTAGAATAATCAAAATATGAATTCTAAGCATAAAAATAGTTCAAATTACATAAATTCAATTTTTGATTCAATACAATGATAACGTATTCATCATTAGCTTAGTACTCTTTTCAAATTATAGTATAAAATATATGAAAGAATTTTGGATCTTATATAATTTAAAAATTATACATTATTTGAAAAATTATAATTATAATTATATCTTTCTTTATTATAATACCTGAGTCTATCATAGTAAGTAGTTAACCAATCAGAAAAGATGAATTATTTTAGGACCAATCAGAGGCCATCCCTAAATTTTAGACCAATAATTTTCATTCTTCAACTTTCCTTCTATTAAACTTTAACCAAAATATTAACCACATACAAGTTAACCATGAGTTAACTAATACAATTTTTTAGTATATAATATAATTAATTGATTGATATAATACTGCTTATTCGGTAGTGGGAACGTTTTGTGCTTAATTAGGAAATTTAAATATTTTAAATTGTTCAATTTGACGAATATATTTGATAAATTAATTACGTGCTTATGTGGTTACCTGTTTGTGCTATATTATTGCTACCTATGTGACCCCATGATTAATTGAGTTTATTTGTTATGTGTTAGAATTGTGTGCAGCCAAAATTTTTAATTAATATTTTAATGACGGAAAAATTTTGGGTAATTATTTTAAAATCCCATTTGAGATAAAATTTATTAAAATTTCTAAATTAGGTTCTTTTATTTTATTAGGACTTAATTTGGTCATTTTTATTGTATTTAAAATTTTGTCACACTTAAATTGCAAAAATATTTTATTTATTGAAAACATTATTAAAATATTGCATTTTATTAAATACGGTGAAAATTAGTCATTTTATAATATTTGAGCCCATTTAGTATTTTAAAAATGTTAAACATTATTTGAGTTAGATTTTTTAAAAATATTAAAAAATTGAAATATTTGTACTTTTTAAGGGTGATGGCCCAAAATAATCACCTGGGAAACTGGTTGGCCCTTTTTACTGACGGGACATGGTACATCGTGTACCGTGATAGGGGGTGTGTTGCGGAGCACGATCTTCCGTAACAGGACATGTTACGGATCTGTGTCTTCCGTGTTATGCATGATACGGTGTACCGTATTCCGTGACAGTGCTGTGCACCCACCTAACACGGAACACCGTCCACCGTATCATGCATAACACGGAAGACACAGCTCCGTATCTATGTAATACGGAGGACGATGCTCCGTATCCCGTCGGTATTTCGAGCCATTTTTTTCAAAATCAGTATTTTGGGCAAAAACTTGTGAAAAATAGGCATTTTGGTCATTTCCTCACTTTTTTTAAAAAAATATTTAAATATTCTAAATTTGTGTAATTAATTATTTTAGTTATTTTTGAAAATAAAATTTTATTATTTTAAACCCGTAAATAAAATTTGTACGGATGTTTTTTGAATTAATGGTTTTAGGACCAATCAGAGGTCATCCTTAAATTTTAAATAATATTCATTCTTCAACTTTTCTTCTATTAAATTTTAACCAAAGTATTAACCACATACAAGTTAACCAATAAAATTTTTTAGTATATTATATAATTAATCGATTGATATAATTTAATTATTACTCCCTCCATCCCACTTTTATTGTTCAGAGTTTCCTATTTTCTTTGTCCCAATATAATTGTGTACATTTAATTAATATAGTATATTATGTGTTAATTATGTTAACTTTTATAAAAAATTAATACATTTTTTGGTAACTATGAGTTTAATTGACATGATTGAATAAAAGGTCGATTTTGATAGATGGAGAATAAAAAGGGGACGGAGGGAGTATTATTTTATTATATAATACCTGAGTTTACCAGAGTATGTAGTTAACCAATTAGAAAAGATGAATTATTTTAGGACCAATCAGAGACCATCCCTAAATTTTAAACCAATAATATTCATTCCTCAACTTTCCTTCTATCAAATTTTAACCAAAATATTAACCACATACAAGTTAACCATGAGTTAACCAATACAATTTTTAGTATATAATATAATTAATCGATTGATATTATTTAATTATTATACCATGCAATCCTCGTAATCAAGACCAACCCCCTCCCCCCACTGTGCTAAAACCAATCTCAAAATACAACTAATTATTTCATCTTTGTCCTCATTAATTATACTTTTCTTATATCAAAACATTATTTAATAACAAAGAATCATCAATCACCTCCGCTTTTCCATGAAATTATATATTTGCATAATTTTGATTTAAATATATTTTTTACATGTTATACCCCAATTTACAACACATGCGAGATACGTCTAATTATATTTTTTTTTACTTAGTTTTGGACTATTCAATATTTATTATTTTAATTTAAGTTAATTTATACTTATATTTTGTTCTTTAAAAACTTAATTAAAATTTAGTTTAAAAATTATTACTTAGCTATTTATCATAGTATCTATGGGATGATCTTAACTCCATGCTAACAAAACTTGCACCAGGGCCTAGACAATTAATCATCCCAATATAAGTATAAATTTTGTTGAAAATTTATTACTTAGCTGCCCTAAATTTTAGATTAATGATATTCATTTTTCAACGTTCATTCTATTAAATTTTAACCAAGATACTAACCACATATATTTAAGTTAACCATGAGTTAACCAATACAATTTTTTAGCATATAATATAATTAATCAATTGATATAATTTAATTATTAATTAAGTTAAATGGGGCTTATCATCAAATGATACGTAATTGTCATATTTTATCTTTTCGCGTATAATTTTCGTTTCTTATACAAAAAAAATTAATGTAGTTTAGTAGCGTTTTATGTTCGAATTTTGGGTGCACAAAAAAATTTCATGTCATTTTCATGCAATACCTCAAAGACACTCGACATTAATGAACACAAACGATTTGTCAGGTCTACTTAAGCGCTTTCTTCTAATATATGTTAGAAAAATATACTCACTCTTAAAGAAAATGAATTTCATGTTTTTTAACCTGATAACTAAATTACAAGGACACATATATAATAACGTGATTACATGTTTATATATTAGACATTTGATTTTTGTTTCATGTACAGTTTTTTGTTTTAACATGTTAGTCAAACAGGAAAAAGATAGGCGATACTAATTTTCAAATGTCTTATTTTATGCGTATGGATGACAACGAATTGGGTTCGATCCAAATTTTCTAAAATCTAAATCCATATCCAAATATTTTCGGATTTTAAAAATAAATTCAAATATATCCAAAACCAAATCCGTTGGGTTTCGGATTAGATCTGGTTTTTTCGGGTATCCAAAATTAGTAATTATGTAGTCAAATTTAAAATAATTGCTAAATGCAAACAATATTAATTGTATTTATACAAAAATTAAAAATTAAAATGATTAAATTAAGTAAGTAGCCAAATGTAACATATTGTACGAATTGACATACTAAGTAAAATTTTAAATATGTTAAAAAATAATTCTTTGTATACAACACAAATTAAAATTTTATGTAAAACAGAGAAAATTACATGTTAAATATTTCAATGAAATTTGAGATTGAGAAACAGAAGTTATAATTACTAAATTAGTTTTGACTATTTCTAGTGAAATATTTAAATAAAAATAAATAAATTATATGTCTTACATCTAAAATATTACATATAATAATTTCAAATTATGATATTATATTATTTATGTATCATGTTTCGGATTGGATATCGGTTCGGTACAACTAAAATCCAAATCAAAACTATTTTGAGTTAAAAATTTAAATCCAAACTTAATCCAAAAATTCGGGTACGGTATATCCAATATTTCATTTGGATCGGGTATCATCAGATCGAATTATATGCCATCCCTATTTATGGGTAAAAAAACTAATATTCTAAAAAATAATTCTTCCTATACAACACAAATGAAAATTTTATGTAAAGCAAATAAAATTACATCTTAAATATTTCAATAAAACTTGAGATTGAGAAATAGAAGTTCTAATTACTAAATGAGCAATGCTACGTCCCCTGAAATGGATCCCGAATTTGTTCCCAAATGACCCATGGCTTATTTTTTTTTTGTGGATTCATATGTATACACGATGGGCCCATCTCATTAATGTAAGGAATAACCAATAGTATAATGACAACTCATCATTTGGTAATGGTTTTGGGAACCTTTTTGGGGACTATAGCATTTCTCTTACTAAACTAATCTTAACTATTTCCAATGAAATATTTGAATAAAATAAATAAATTATATGTCTTACATCTAAAATATTACATATTATAATTTCAAAATATGGTATTATATTATTTATCCATCGGGTTTCGATATTGGATTGGGATTCGGATTCCGGATTGGATATCGGTCGGTATAACTAAAATCGAAATAAAAAATGAAATGATTTTGGGTTTAAAATTTAAATCCAAAACTAAATCCGAAAATCCATGGTTTAGTATATCCAAATTTTCGGATTTCGGATCGGGTATCATCAGATCAAATTAATTTGTCATCCTTATCTTTGGATAAAAAAACTAATATTTAATATACCATTTTCTAATAAAAAAAATAAAAAATTCAACCTACAAACTCCCAAGCTAAATATACACATTTTATGTTGTCATTAAAAACAAGCTGAGGACAATCACAATAAATTATAACAATCATATCTTACTCTAAGAACATAATATATTGGTTGATTGATAATTTTTATTTTTCTATAGTAAATCAATTCAATAATAAAAAAATATACAATTTTTAAAAATGACATTGAACGAATACATAGGAAAGTAGATTAGACGATAGTTTCCATTGCCATAATTACGTTCGTTTAATGGATTGCACTGTAGAGATCATTTCTAATATCGTTGAAACATGCAACCTTTTTTTGAGAGACAATTAAATGATTTATAACGATTGTGAGAAATAAGTATTTATGAATTTTTAATATGTATTCGAAAAATTGATCGTGACCCATATACATTTTTTGACTGAATGAATATGATAGAAAATCTAGAAACCCAAAGTACTGCACATTTAAATAATACTAAATTTTCAAAAGAACAAAACTCAAAATATGGATAAAAAAACTTTTGAATTTGGTAGAAAGATTCTGAAAAATGAGAGAAATCAAATGAAAAATAAAATTAAGAAAAAAACAATAAAGAAAGGCTTAGAACGTTTTAACCGGGGATGTGAATGTTATGGTAATTGTTTGATAATATTAATATTAATGCAAATGGTATATATTGACAAATAAGTAATTTTATACTTAAATTAATAACATCTAATTTATAATTTTTTCTTAATAATAATTAAAATAATATGTTTATATTAATTAATTGACCAATTTTATTGTTCGGTGCGTAGCACGGGTAGAATGCTAGTTCATATATATTAGAATATATAATTATATTTATTTTGATTTTCTTAACATATTTGATCATGTAAAATCCATGTTCTTTTTAAATGGATCGGGTTTATCGGACCGGATTTATTTTATATAAATTCATATCCGGTTATAAGATCTCGGATCGAATCAAATTGAACTGAAGCTCCGGTGAGCCTAATCCTGACCTCACATAAGTTATGTTGAAATCGCATGTTAAAACACGATAGTACTAGTGTAATTTCTAAAATATTATGTATAACTAGTCAATTATGCCGCGCTATCGCTCGGCTTCAAAAAATTATCTTTAATAATTTCTGAATATTAGGGAAAAATAATGGAATCATACGTATAAATTATGCATGACGTTAGTCAAAAAAAATTCAAACATATAAGAAATAAAAGTTTTGTGATATTAAAATAAATTTTAAATTAAAATTGAAATAAAACAAATATCTAAAAACATTTCAAGCATTATTTTTCGCATGGTAATATTATATTTTAATAATTTATTATAGAAGAAAAAAAAATCAAGACACTAATTTTTATTTTAAAAAAACATTAATAGCTATTTTCAATTGATTCAAATAGTTCACACGAATAATTAATTGGAAAAATTTTAATATGTTAAAAAATCATAAACATGAAAATTAGCGATTATAATATGATCATAAGTTTTACGATAAAAAATAAAAAATATTAAATATAATAAAATAATGTTTTTAAAAGCCGACACCCTCCTCATAACATACATGCTCAGAAATATTATAATAATTTATTTAAGTAGAATATTAATTTTATCCGCCACAATATATTGGAATAACGGATGTACAATTTCTTTATCGATTTGACTATCCGATAAAATGATCATGTTGATTTAATTTAATCGAGTTGGTTACATGTCTTGTGTAATTCTATAACTTATATGATTTACACGGCAAGTAATAAAAAAAATTTCCCCAAAAATTAACATTGCATGTCCTCAAATTGTCCGAAAAACTTGCAGAAATCTTAAATGGGAAATCGTATGACACGATATAAGTAATTTTAAGTCGTCTTCTTGTTGGACATGTTTTTATTTTTCTATGGATAATTAATATTTTATATTGAAATAATAATTATAATGCCAAAATAAATTTTGCTAAATTTTTATATAAATAATAAAAGTAAATTATATAGATATTTAATAGATGTAATTAATGATTATTTAAGATGGTATCAAAAACAAATCTCTCTTTTGTTTCTTAGTAGTTAGGCGCCTTCGTCCTTCCCCCTCCGACCGGTGGAGACTTCCTCCTCCGGCGGTGGATTCTCCACTGGCCGAAGGCCCTCTTTCTTTCTTACTTTGATCTTGTTTTTTTTTCAATAATATTCATTCTTAGATGAGGTGTGTCTTTTGTACCCAATTTTTTAGGTTGTTTGCTGTATCTCCTTGTGAGTGCTTAGTATGTTTTGGTATTTTTTGAGTTATTTTGTTGAGAATGCATGATTAATATGGTGTATTGGGAAATCTGGAATGCTCGCATCGAGATAGTGTGGAGTAGAACGAAGGTAGAAAAATCGCAAGAGCTCGCCTTTTACAACAGAAGATTGTCCATACTATGGGGGCATCTTTACCTCCGATCTCAGTTAGCGCAACTGAAATATCAGAACAATGGATTACATCTAGATTTAATTGTGTGAAGATCAATTGTGATGCTATTATTTTCAGAAAGAAATCGAAAGTTGGTGTAGGTTGGATTACTCGGGAGACCATTTAGTTCATTTTAAGTTTTAAGAATATTTGTATTCAGTTGTTAAGCGATCCGGAAACAAATCGCCTAATTGTTTAGGTCGTTTATTTGTTTTTCAACCTGGTTGCACAGCTGGTTGGGGATTTGACCCGGTTGAATTTCTTTAATGTTAACGAAATTTTTTTAAATTTGTCAAAAAAAGAGATGCTATCAAAAACCACGAAAAGGTTAATTAAAACAATTCAAAAAGGGTAAAGGAATTTTTTTTCAATGATCTTAAATATGAAATAAAAAAATGGCACAATATTAATAATTTTAAGTCGCCTTTAATCTAAAATTAATCTTACTTTGGGCTTGAAAGTTTTAATGTTAAATTTGAAGTCGTCATTTTAAATGAAATTTTTTATTATATTGTTAAAATAAAGTTTCTTAAAGTTTTGTCTAAATAAAATAAAGTAAATTTAATATATATTTAATTGGTGTAAATAATGAAGTATTAGGGTGTTATATAATGTAAGAAAAGAATTTTAATGAAAAATCAAAAATTGAAAAATTTAAGAAAACTATCTTGAACGTTTCTAGTAACTTTTTGATTTCCTGGAATTATAATATATACAATCCGCGCTTCACGCGGTTTATAAATTTTATTTTAAAGTATTGAAATAGATAAATTAATTTCTATTATTTTTACAAATTGATTGGTCTTTTATGAATTTCTTTAAAAAAATGGATTTTAAAATAATTACATGAATTATTAGTTGAAAAAAATACTCATATTGTATATCTAAAGTATTGCTAATCTTAAAAATATCATAAACATATAAAATAAAAATTACAATTTGAACATAATCTTTACGATTAAAAATTACAAATATTGAATATAACTTAATAATGTTTTTTAAAGCCGACACCACTCCCATAATATACATCTTCAATAATGGTGTAAAAATATTTTTAATTAGAATATTAATTTATTTTGACACAACATATACGGGTTGTATACATTTTTTATCGATTTAATATTTCGATAAAATGGATGGGTTTGTTCAATTTAATTAGTTTGGTCATAACACATGTGCAATTTATTTCATGTGCAATTATACAATAAAGCCCTATTACCTTAGAAAATTTCCTGAGGTCAGGTTCCTTTATTCTCTTAATTTATTTACACTATAAATTTAACTTGTTTGTTTTTTTAAAGGAACTAGCTTTGTAGCCCGTGCAAGGCACGGGCAAGCTCTAGCATCCCATGTTGTGCAATTATATGTATGCTTGTGAAATGTTACATTAGTGATATATTAGTGAAATGTTATTATTAATATAATATAGGAGGGGTAATTTAGTAATTTCATGATAATTAAATTGTCTCCCGATATATAAATAATGAGTTTTACAATATATCCAAAACTAATGTCTAGTATAGTCGTAAGTAATCTTTTTTCTAAGTTAGAGGTTAAGGGTTCCATTCTATTTATTACATTAGCGATATATTAGTGAAATGTTATTATTAATATATTATAGGAGCGGTAATTTAGTAATTTCATGATAATTAAATTGTCTCTCGATATATTAATAATGAGTTTTACAATATATCCAAAACTAATGTATAATATAGTGGTAAGTAATATTGTTTCTAAGTTAAAGGTCAATGGTTCAATTCTCTTTATGAAAACTTTTTTATCATTAGTATAATATATGAGGGTTGTCTCACGATATCTTAATAATGAGTTTTAGAATATATTTAAAACTCATATCTAGCACAGTGGTAAGGATTCTCGCTTACAATGTATATATGACTTTATAATTAATTGGAGCAAGAACATGTTAATGCTTAGTACGTAAAATATATCTAAAAGATTATCTATTCATGATGTATATATAACAAAAAATAAAATATTCTCAAAAATGATATCTATCATAGTGGTAAAAAATCTCACTTATAAGTTAGAGGTAAGGGATTTAATTTTCATTTGAAACAATTTTTTTATCATTAATATAGTATAGGAGGGGTAATTTAGTAATTTAATAATAATTAAATTGTCTCATCATATATTAATAATGAGTTTTATAATATATTCAAAATTGATGTAGCATAGTGATAAGGAATCTTCATTCTAAGTTAGAGGTCAATGATTCAATTCTTATTAGGAATATTTTTTTTATCATTAATATAATATATGGGGGTTGCCTCGTGATATATTAATAATTTGTTTTATAATCTTTTCAAAATTGTTGTGTAGCCTAGTGGTAAGGTATCTCCCTTCTAAGTTATAGGTCAAGGGTTCAATTCTTTCTAGCAACAATTTTTTATCATTAATATTATATATAAGGGTTGTCTCACGATATATTAATAATGAGTTTTAAAATATATTTAAGTCTCATGTCTAGCATAGTGGTAAGGACTCTCATTTCTATCTTAGAGGTCACGGGTTCAATTCTCACTAGAATCAATTTTTTTATTATTAATACAAATAGTAGCTGAGGTGGCATCTAGGTGGAAGCTGACGTGGATTAAATTGTCTTGCCAAAACCCTTGTTGTACTATTAATTAATAACTAGCTTTATAGCCCGTGCGAGGCACGGGTATACTCTAGATGTGCTTAATGACTTCGCGCATATTTGAATATTAGCTTGGTAATGCAATATATGTTGTGTTGTGAGTGCGAGATTTCTCCGTTAGCTATTGCTTAGTGTCAATCTCGAGTATGCATGAACCTGTTACATGTACCTTTTAAGCGATAGTAAATTTTACAAGGCACGGGCTTGTTAACAAAATTATGTTAATATATATGTATTTGTGTTGCTCTATATTCAAATAATCAAATAGTATTTTCAATGTGTTGATGCTCAGAATGCAAATAAGTCCAAAAGAGATTATGTGTTCACGGTGTATATCAACTATATAGCTAAAAAAAGGTATCATTTGCATGCTAATCTCATTTCTAGGATTATTACTTGCATGAGTTAGGAGTATAAAAGTATTTACATAAATAGTGACTTTTCTGAACTTGCATATTAGCAAAAGATCGATACTATGAAAGAATTTATACGAGAGGCTGGCTCCAAATTGCTTGGGGATCAACCGTGTGATCCAAACACCATGAAACCAAGTGTCTTAAATTAGTGATTCAGTTTTTTGTTTGAGCTGATATTACCAGAATGGGATGAACCTAAATTTAAAAAATGGAGAGAGCAAACAGAAGAACTTCCCCTACCCATATTGTCATAAGAAAGAGATAATGGATCGATGCATTTTCTGTTCCACTATAATTAAATATGTTAATATGTAGGTGGTTAATGTGCATGCAATTTACCGCTCGAGCTTTGCTAGTAAAATCATGTTATTATGTATTTATATTGTTTTGTAATTAAATGGTGCTTGCAACATGTAAATGCTTAGTATGCAAAACATATCTAATAAATTATCTGTTCATGATGATTGATGTATGTACCACTAAAAATAAGTAAATTTTAATGTGCTAGTCTCTTTGAACCAATGTTCAAATGAATGATTTATTAGCATATAAGAATTTATATTAGTAGTGATTGTCTGATCATCCACAACCAATTTGTGCATTTTGACCCGGACTAAGAGATATGCGTAAGATATAAATTAATACACAAATTATAGTATCTATCTTTTAAATCCAAGTAACTTGTTTTTATTATAGAATAAAAAAAATGCTACATGACTATGTACTATTCAAAATATTCTCAAAGTTTTATAATATAATCGAAATTAATATTTATCGTAGTGATAAGGAATATCACTTCTAAGTTAGAGGCCAAAGATTAAATTTCCATTGGAAACAATTTTTTTATCGTTGATATAATATAGGAGGGGTAATTTAGTAATTTCATGATAATTAAGTTGTCTCACGATATATTAATAATGAGTTTTTTAATATATCCAAAATTGATGTCTAGTATAGTGGTAAGGAATCGTTTTTACAAGTTAGAGGTCAAGAGTTCAATTCTCTCTAGGATGAATTTTTTTTATCATTAATATAATATATGAGGGTTGTCTCATGATATATTAATAATGAGTTTTATAATATGTTCAAAACTCATGTGTAGCATAGTGGTAAGCATTCTAACTTACAAGTTTGAGGTCAAGGGTTCAATTCTCCCTAGAAACATTTTTTTTCTTAATATAATATGAAGGTTAAATTAGTAATTTCACACTGAATAAATTGTCTCACAAAACCTCATGTTGTGCTATTAATAATATAGATAGATATAATAGATAGATTCCTTATGTGTAAAAAACTTCTATATACTATTTCAAAAATAGAATTATAAAATTCAGATGTGGTTCCGACTTAATAAATTCCTATCCGGGAATGGTACTTTTGATTCTTTTCAAATTTCATTTTTTTTTAATTTTAAAAAAAAAACTTGTTTTATTAAATTTGATGGAATTCATGTCGATACAAATGTAAAAAATTAACACAATGTTTAGGGGTAGTGTTAGGTTCCAAATTGATTTATTTTAATTCAAGGAATCAATTTTGAAAGAACGTTGGAACATCACTCTTGGAGCAATTTTTTGGTCGTTGTGGTTATGTAGAAACCTTTTTGATTTTCGAACAGAAGAGAATCGGAAAGGATGTGTTGGGAATTTTACACTAAACAACATAACAATGAGGCAGTTATATATATTAACAAGAACATGCAATTACACCAATTAATGAAACAAACATAAAGGTCGAAATAATAGAATAATTAGAGACCGTAAATAACGAGAAAAGTAAGAAAACTTATCTCTCACATAAGTTTCAGCAAAACCAAAACTATTTAGAGAGAGAACAACAACTGAGTCGCCAAGCCCTACGAGAAGACTTGACTGTTCTTGAAGAGAATATTGCCCCACTTACGCTGTGTTGGGTTGCAGCAATATCACTTCCAGGATAAAACAACATCGATCAATCCGTTCACAGACACGACAATGATCAACAGCGACCCGCACCTCAATTCGCCGAAGAACTATGTATAAAACTTGTATGTAAATTGAGAGAGAAAGAGATAGCAGAGAAGAAGAAAAAGAACTAGGGTTTCTTGGTCTCACTTATATGCGTAAGCGTGTGTATATACGTTATCTTTTGTATATATCATATATACAGATAAAACCGTTACATATACATCATTAAAAGGAAATCAATATTAATTATGATGTAATCCATTAACAGCTTAGATTTAGAAGCCCATCATACTTTGGTCCATACTAGATAGGCCCATACAATTTTGACCCAATCCAGCTATTAAAATAAATCAATAATCAAATTTAAAATCAGATTGCACATCATGGGCATGAAAACTTCTTCATGGACATGAAACGTTTCTGACTAATCAAGTGTACATTCATGGGCATGAAAACTTCTTCATAGGCATGAAACGTTTCCAAATATCCCATCTTTTTTTATGCCTCTTCATGGTCATGAAATATATATCATGGCCATGATTTTCTTCTGCAATCTAATTCTTCCTCTTAATACCAAATCAATGTGGGTTCAAGTTTTTCCAACTAAAACAACCCAATTTACCCATTTCAAATATCCTTCCTTCAACTAAATTTATCTATGGATTTCACTAAGAAAATGTCTTAGATCCAAACATGGAAGTTTAAGTCCTCATTATAAGGAACAACTTCCAATAGTTAGTTTCTGGAAATTCCATCAAGAACATATTTAAAATATGCCTCAAATTTTCCATTTTCTAACAATCCCCCACAAATCCATACAGACATGCATATCAGTTCTCATCATGACTTGTTTTTCAGAGTCGGTAACCTTCCGGGTTTGAACCCTCCTAAGTCCTCTACTTCGATGGCTACCGGATATAGATGGAATATTTCACCTTGAATCTCTATCCGTTTGTTGTAACCACACTCCATAGACGATGACAAGTCAAAGGCTATGGTGCTGATCTACGGCTTTGAGACGTTAATGGTCATGTCTCGATCCTGTTCGTCGAATGCTTCAAGGAATAACCCTTTCCTCTAATTGCGACCACACAATTACATTCGCTTAGCTGGGCATCTCCAGAGATGTACTGCTAGCATCTCGTCATATGACTTGACCCCATTCAGATTTCAATTAACTCTTGCTATACTTGCAGTAACAGTACCTTTTAGGTTTACAGGGGATAGACTGAGACATATGAGTATCTCAGTTTATAGTAAAGGTACTACCAATTCACCCTTACAACTTGTTATTACCACATTGAATACACTTTCAAGGGATCTCCTCTCATGTGTATTGGGTTCCCGTTGTAGATGAATCATTATGGGCTATCAGTCCCATCCCCAACCTAGACTTAAGGACAACAGCATGCTCAAGTCCCTTAGTCAAAGGATCAGCTAGGTTATCTTGAGTTCCAACAAACTCAATATCAATAATCCTTTCAGACATTAGACCCCTCATAGACTTCAGTCTAACTTGGATATGTCTCTTTGTTTTCACATTATACTTCTTGCTGTTAATCTTGTCGATAGTTGTACGGCTATCACAATGAACAGCAAAAGCAGAAAGTGGTCGGCTTACTACAGGTAATACTGACATAAGTCCATGTAACCATTCAGCCTCTGACCCCGTGGCATCTAATGCACACAACTCAGTCTCAAAAGTAGACCGAGTTATAATAGTCTGTCTAGAAGACTTCCAAGACACTGCTCCACCCGCAAGGGTAAACAAGTATCAGTCACTCCATTGGAACCAGATTTCTTAGCTATCCAACTTGCATCACTATATCCCTCTAGCACTCCAGGAAACCTCCTGTAATGCAAGCCAAGATAGATGGTGCCTTTTAGATATCTAAGTACTCTATCAAGAGCATCCCAATGAGTCTTGTTTGGACAGCTTGTATATCTTACTAACTTAGACACTGAATATGTAATATCCGGCCTAGTACCATTAGCAAGATACTGCAAACTCCCAATAATCTGAGAGTACCTTAACTGAGACACAGGAATTCCTGAACTATTCTTGACAAGGGCAACTTTAGGATCATACTGAGTACTCGCGATTCTACAATTTGAATAACCATACTTCTCAAGTATAGATTTCTCTATATAATGAGATTGTGACAAGGTTATTCCATCAGTTGACTGAGTCAACTTGATACCAAGAATCACACTAGCCTCTCCCAAATCCTTCATATCAAAGTGCCTTTTCAAGAACACTTTTGTGTCGTTAATAATCTCAATATTGGTTCCAAACACTAAAATGTCATCCACATATAAGCACACAATAATACATTCACTTCCTTTAACCATGTAATAGACACACTTGTCACTTTCATTAACTACAAATTCTGATTCTAAAACAGTTTCATCAAACTTTTTATGCCAGTCTCTAGGAGCTTGTTTTAAGCCATATATAGACATGATTAACTCACATACCTTCCTTTCATTACCAGAAGCAACAAATCCTTCAGGCTGATCCATATAAATCTCTTCTTCAAGTTCACCATGAAGAAAAGCTACCTTTACATCCATTTGATGGATGATAAGACCATGTACAGAAGCCAATGCTACAAGCATTCAGATTGTTGTCATTCTAGCAACTAGAGAGTATGTATCAAAGTAATCAATGCCTTCCTTTTGCTTAAAGCCCTTAGCTACCAGCCTAGCTTTATACTTATCTATTGAGCCATCCGGGTTCATCTTCCTTTTGAATACCCATTTACATCCTATAGTAGAACACCCAGGAGGTAGATCAACCAACTCCCATGTTTCGTTAGAAACAATAGAGTCAATCTCACTTTTTACCGCACCTTTCCGGTACCTAGATTCTAAAAAATCCATGGCTTGCCGGAAAGTTAAAGATTCATCCTCGACATTGTAAGTGATAAAATCACTTCCAAAGTCCTTGACTACCTTCGCACGCTTACTCCTCCTAGGTTCCTCTACTTCTTTAGGAGTAGAGCTACTACTAGGATCCGCCCCCACATTTGTCATCCTTTCCACATGATCAGGAATGGAACTCGATGTGTGAGTGGGATCATCATCAGAAATACCCAGAGGTATACCAGTCTTCATAGGGAACACATCCTCAAAGAATGCGGCATCACGAAATTCAACTATAGTGTTAGCCACTATACCGTCTATGTCAGATTTTAACACTAAAAATCTCATAGCCGAAATGGTTTCAATATAGCCCAAAAAGATGCAATCAACAGTTTTTGGCCCTAGTTTCTTCCTCTTGTGTTCAGGGACAAGTACCTTTGCGAGGCACCCCACACACGAAGATATTTTAAACTAGTCCTTTTCGTTGTCCATAATTCATAAGGTGTCTTGTCCATATGTTTCAGAGGGACTCTATTCAGAATATGGCAAGCCGTATTCAGAGCCTCCCCCACATGTACTTAGGCAACCCCGAATTAATCAACATACTATTGATCATATCTTTAAACATTTTATTCTTTCATTCTGCCACCCCATTAGACTCAGGTGTGTATGGTGGAGTTACCTCATGAACTATACCATTGCTCTTGCAAATTCATTAAACGAGGTACTCGCATACTCACTACCTCTATCTGATCTCAAACGTTTAAGTACTTTACTTGTTTGTGTTTCAGCTTCAGTTTTGTACATAATGAATTTTTCTAGTGCTTCATCTTTATGTTTAACCAAATAAACATGACAATATCTACCACAATCATCTATAAAAGTAATGAAGTATCTATTATGATCCTTGGTCAAAACACCACTAAATTCACATATGTCCGTGTGCACTAAATCTAACACACCCGAATCCCTAACCACATTATGAAAGGGTTTCCTAGTTTGTTTAGATGTCCATACTTGACATTTAGAATTCTTATCAATGACATATTTTGGAATCAACTCTAAATTCATCATGTTCTTTAGAGCACCAAAATTTAAATGACCAAGACGTGCGTGCCATAAATCAGATGATTTAACATAATTAAAAGAAGGATCAACATTATTATTAATAAAACTATCCAAAACAGGGTCAACATTTATCAAAAATAATCCTTCTTGGTGACAGCCTTTCTTTTCTGTCCAACAGTCACTACATTCACCTTCGAACTCCCATGTTCAACATGCATCACATGTCCCTGTTTGGACTTGTGTTGTTCCTGCACAGAGATGTCCAACATCAGGTTTGTCCAAGTGATCTCTCATTTCTGTCTTTTCAGGGAGAGAGCAAACTCTTCCCAAGACTTCGGTAGCTTTTCAATCACAGACATAACCTGAAACTTTTCAGGTAGGTCCATACCGGACTCCTTCAAACATGCACTAACATCTCAAACTCATGTACCTGCTCAATCATGGATTTAGTATCCACCAATTTAAAGTCAAGGAACCTAGCCACATAATACTTTTCCAACCCTTGCGAGTCAGTATTATGTGTCTGGTCAAGCTTCTTCCATAAGAGCTAAGCAGTGTAGGAGTCCAATGAATAAACATCGAATAGAGTGTTCGCTAAAGCTGCCAGAATTGCATCCCTAGCCACCCCATCCTTCTCCTCCCACATGGCATAAGCCTTAATAGTTTCAGCTTTTTCCTTAACCACAACTGGTTTCTCATACTGTACCACCAGCCATAGACCCTTTACCGTAAGCCACAATTTCATCCTTTTCTGCCAACGAGAAAAACCAACACCCCCACCGAATTTATCAGGCATACCTGACAAATCGATAGGTTGTGGGAAATGGTATGTGGTCCAATCAATGGTAGGTACAGTAACAGTAGACCCAGAGCTAGTCTGAACAACAGGAGATTCAGTTTCGTTAACCATCTTGTTAATTAACAATATATAACACAAATATTCTCTTCAAGATTGTTGGGAATTTTACACTAAACACCACAACAATGAGGTAGTTATATATATTAACAAGAACAGGCAATTACACCAATTAATGAAACAAACACAAAGGTCGAAATAATAGAATAATTAGAGACCATAAATAACGAGAAAAGTAAGAAAACTTATCTCTCACATAAGCTTTAGCAAAACCAAAACTACTTAGAGAGAGAGACCAACAGTTGAGTCGCCAAGCCCTACGAGAAGACTTGACTATTCTTGAAGAGAATATTGCCCCACTTACGCTGTGTTGGGTTGCAGCAATATCACTTCCAGGATAAAACAGCACCGATCGATCCATTCACAGACACGACAATGATCAACAGCAACCCGCACCCCAATTCGCCAAAGAACTATGTATAAAACTTGTATGTAAATTGAAAGAGAAAGAGAGAGCAGAGAAGAAGAAAAAGAACTATGGTTTCTTCGTCTCACTTATATTCGTAAGCGTGTGTATATATGTTATCTTTTGTATATATCATATATACAGATAAAACCGTTACATATACACCATTAAAAGGAAATCAATATTAATTATGATTTAATCCATTAACAGCTTAGATTTAGAAGCCCATCATACTCTGGTCCATACTAGATAGGCCCATACAAATTTTGACCCAATCCAACTATTAAAATAAATCAATAATCAAATTTAAAATCAGATTGCACATCATGGGCATGAAAACTTCTTCATGGGCATGAAACGTTTCTGACCAATCAAGTGTACATTCATGGGCATGAAAACTTCTTCATGGGCATGAAACGTTTCCGAATATCCTATCTCTTTTTTATGCCTCTTCTTGGTCGTAAAATATATATCATGGCCATGATTTTCTTCTACAATCTAATTCTTCCTCTTAATACCAAATTCATGTGGGTTCAAGTTTTTTCAACTAAAATAACCCAAATTACCCATTTCAAATATCCTTCCTTCAACTCAATTTATCTATGGATTTCACTAAGAAAATGTTTTAGATCCAAACATGGAAGTTTAAGTCCTCATTATAAGGAACAACTTCCAATAGTTATTTTCTGGAAATTCCATCAAGAGCATATTTAAAATATGCCTCAAACTTTCCATTTTCTAACAGGAAGAACTAATTCTTTTAATTAACTTTATGGTAAAGAAATGGTGTGAAGCGCTTTATCTCTTCAAAGTTCAGAATTTGGACCACTAGATGGTTAATCCACTAGGCCTCTTATTATCTAGCATAGCTAGTAAATCAGTTATACATCCTTCAAAAGATGGTGAGAGCTGGTTTTATAGATGGTTAATCACTTAAAGTCAAGTCTTGATTCTTCTAAAACGGATTTTGGTAGTTTTCTAAAAGATCAGAATGGTAATCTAGTTTAATATATATTCTCGGAACCAACTGCATCAATGAGACCTATTGAAGCATACAGAATGAGAAGCTTGCAAGTCCTTGATTGATCACATCGGGTCAAGTCATAAAAAGAATTATTGTGTCAACGTTCATTTAGACAATAATGAGTTGATATAAAATTTAATGAAGATTAAAGCTGGTCTCTCTGATTATGATCATAGCATTTGTCAGGTTTTCAATAGCAAGTTGATGGGTCTTAGTATTAATATTAAATTTAAGTGGATCTCTAGACAGCTCAATATTGGAGCAAATGATCTAGTAGTCCAGGATCAATCGAGATTATAAATAATATGGGCTGGTGTTGAGGGTTTTGGGCTTGTCATTGTGATTGCTGACCCATTGTAACTTCCACTCATTTTGGATTTTTCATTATAATTGGATATTTTTATCGGATTAGCTAACTTGTGCCCCTAAGGCACATGATAAATCACATTTAATTCTTTCGTTTGTTGTGCACGTATTTAGTGATTGCCTTAATTATCCCAAAAGTCACTAATATTGTGCTTATAGTATTATTATAAGTATAATATAGACTAGCTAATAGCTCGTACAAAGCACGGGTTACTTTTAATTTTTAAAATTTGTTTATAGTATAAAATAATATTATAAATGTGACAACCCGGGTCAAATCCCGAGCCTTTTTCGAAAATCGGCTCAAGTCCCGATTCCGAATCCGAAATAAGCCAAAGTAATCTGGCCCAAATGCAACCAATTTGGGTAATCCACAAGCCCACCATAGTCCCCCAAAAGATCATGATTTGTTGGTGCACTTAGTAGTAGTATTTTACCTTATAAACTTAACTAAAGTCCTAAATCTCCTCGATGTTGGACTGGGATGTTAAAATAAATATTAGTTTTAATATGTTATTGAAAAAATTCGAACCTTACATCTTTGTATATAATAATTTTTAGTATTAAATATAAATTAGTATGTAGTTGGCAGATTTATCTTTATATATAACAACTCTTTTAGTATTGTTATATCTAACGGTCATGATTTATTTTAGTTGAAGATATAATGGTTGTGAATGAGGGGATAACCAAAAATGAGAGGATAACTAAACTACAAATCATACCCCCTTTCGATTATTATAGTATAGTATAGATTTTTATATAAACATTATTTTCAATAATTTTTTTAATTTTAATTTAATATAATTTGATATATTCATGTTTAAGGATTATACTTATGTTTTCTTATTATAAACAATGTATACTGATTTTTAATATATTTTATTAATAATTGAAAGATATGGTGTGATATTTTTGGATATATATTAATGGTTGCAAGATTAATTTTAAATTAAATGGTAACGTGTTTTAATTAGGAAAAAAAATATTAATGATTGAAAGATATGTATAATTCATGTTTTTAGGTGTTTATTAATGGTTGAAAGATATGGTGCAATATTTTTGGATATATATATTAATGATTGTAAAAGGTAACATATTTTAGTTAGATAGAAGGTAACTTATTTTAATTAGATAGAAATATTAATGATTAAAAGATATAGTATGATTTATGTATTTAGTTGTATATATTAATGATTGCAAGATTAGTTTTAAAGTAAAAGGTATCGTGTTCTAATTAGATAGAAGGTAACATGTTTTAATTAGACAGAAATATTAATGATTAAAAGATATGATATGATTTATGTTTTTTTTGTCAGGTATGATTTATGTTTTTAGTTGTTTATAAAGGGTAATATTTTAAACTAAAAGTTAACGTGGAAAAGCCAATCAGCTTATTACCATCAATTATATTATGTTATTATTTATTTAATAAATAGGATAACTAAACCGAAAACCAAAACTTTTAAAATTTTCAATGTTTCGGCTTTAATATAAAAGTATAGATATGGTATGATTTATGTTTTTAGTTGTTTATAAAGGGTAATTTTTTAAACTAAAAGTAAATGTGAAAAAGGCAATCAGCTAATTATCATTAATTATATTATGTTATTATTGATTGCAAGATTAATTAGTTTTAAAATAAAAGCTAACGTGTTTTAATTAGATAGAAGGTAACATGTTTTAATTAGATAGAAATATTAATGATTAAAAGATATGTTATGATTTATGTTTTAGTTGTTTATAAAGAGTAATATTTTAAACTAAAAGTAAACGTGAAAATGACAATAAGACAATTATCATTAATTATATTATGTTATTATTTATTTTAATAAATAGGATAACCAAAACGAAAACCAAAGCGAAAACCAAAATTTTCGAAACTTTCAATGTTTCGGCTTTAATATAATAGTACTAGCTTATAACCCGTGCGATGCACGGGTCTTTTTATATGAAATAAATTTATTTTATGTTATAACTATATTTTTATATAATTATTATTTTTAATAATTATTTTAATTTTAAATTAAATAATATATATAAATTTAATTAATGATATACATGGTTGTAACACCCCCAGATCCGTGGTCAGGGATCTGGTGGTTACGGTCTTACATCCATTAATAATACTTAACTTGAGTCCACAATAAATAAATCACATGCTGTGACCCCACAATAATATCCACTCACACGCACAACAGTTATAGTCCCAGAGATGAAACTGAAATAAGTCTTACATTAAAGGGTTACGAATAAACGTTATTACAATCCCAAAAGGATAACATCATAAGTTTAACAGTTTTGCCGTTGATTACATTAATTATACATATAGTTAAACAGGAAACAAAAGCTGTCTAACTATGCTACCTCAGCAATGGCGGCTAGCATCTCAGCGGGGAGTCCGGTGGGTCGGGTAACCCGCTTGCGCCGAGTGCGCCTGATGCGAGCCATCTGTCCTAGCTGTTGTTGTGACATAATATGAACAAAGCAAGGGTGAGCGAAAGCCCACCAACAATAATATAACTGAACAGTGATACATATATACAGCAGTTCAAAATATCCTTTGAAACCATATGCCATGCATTAATGAGGTTATTGCCAGTATAATATAAAGGATGAAGTTACCAGGTAACTCAAAGTATTTGTTTGAAAAAATATCTGCTACATCAAAAGTAAGCGAGATATTCTCATTGTCATTAAAAAGAGGAAATTGCATGAAAAGATTGCAATTCCAGTTATGAACACTTTTCCAGCTCTGCCAACAATAATCATGTTGCAGGAAATAAATAAGTTTGGATGATGAACCAATGATGGAGTATTCACCGCGCCCGCTGTTCCAATCTTGATGATCAGTCGAGATCGTACAGCTCAAATTAGATTTACTACCGGTAGAAGGAAGAACTGACGGCTTTACTTGTCTACCGCCTTACTAGCTCTCCCCGGCCAATGGTTGGGCCAAAGGGGATGGACCGGCGCTACTCGGCCTCTTACACGACTCCTAGTTCAAATAGAATTCATGATTCTGAATGTAACGTTCGTCCCCCTTTCCCCAAATATAATACTTGTTGATAAGACTCTACAAGGTAGTCGTATCTAGTTGGAAAGGAAAATTCACCAATAACTTCCAAGCTGTGGCTTGGTATCGAATATCAACTTGTTCCAACAATCTTACCCCTCGAAAGATGAGAAGGTAAACAACGACTTAATAAGTCAACAGCACCCGAGTTGCGAGTGAAGAGAATACTCTATGACCGGGAAGTCGACAAGATAAATAACATTTTCCAAGTAAGGTTCCCTTATTATTAGAGAGGTAGACTCAAAGAAGAATGATGTCTGAGAACCTTTCTTGATATAAGATTAATAATAATATGAATCCGAGGTATTTTCTGTAATAATCGAAGAAGATAAACCTTATTGAGGTTATTCTAAGTATGAAATAAATATTCAGAGAATATTTATTGAATTAAAAATATTTAAAGAATATTTAAGAATATTAAAGGATATCTTTAATCAGGGTATTTTCCAAATTAATCCCTGAAGAAATATCAGGAGAATATTTATTGAATAAATGACTATTTAAATGAATATTCAAAATAATATTCATTAATTAATAGGACCTGAAAGGAATATTTAAGACAATATTCATAATTAATTAGGAATTTAAATGAATATTCAAAAAGTAATATTC
The DNA here is from genome assembly GCA_036435485.1 of Saposhnikovia divaricata. NCBI lineage: Eukaryota > Viridiplantae > Streptophyta > Magnoliopsida > Apiales > Apiaceae > Saposhnikovia > Saposhnikovia divaricata. The sequence continues at coordinate 119,695,779 of CM071599.1, read as the reverse complement.
ATTTAATGAATAATATTCTAAATGAATATCAAGTAATATTCATTTAGTAATCCAAGCTTTAAAGGAATATTCGAGATAATATTCGATAAATAAATCAAGCTTTAGATGAATATTAAAATAATATTCATCAAGTAATTAATATCCTAAATGAATATTCAAAAGTAATATTTATTTAATAAAATAATATTCTAAATGAATATCCAAATAATATTCATTTAGTAGTCTCATCTTTAGAAGAATATTCGAAATAATAATCGATAAATAATTCGACTCTGAATGAATATTAAAATAAATATTATTCGTCGAATAGTTACGTTCAAATAATTATTTGAAGTAAGGATCGTTAAATAAATAATCTCGAACGAATATTCAAATAATATTCGTCGCCCGAATAATGGAAAATATTTACTTAAATATTTTCCTCCGAGGTAATCTCGATATATCAAGAAATATTGACTCCCGGTCTATATTTGATGAATAAGATGTATACGCCCTTCTATGAGGGTCTTACAATAACCGGCTTATAGTTGATACGATAGCTATCTAATTTATAAGCCAATAACAATCAGGGAACAAGCATAATGATATAACTTGAAAGTAGGCATGCATGCTATGGCATATGTATAACAGAAAACATATTTATATATTTATTCAATCACAACAACAGCCTAAAAGAAGGGAATTGAAACTTGCCTGGTAGTCGAGTACGGTAAGGGGTAGTGGTAGCGGGTCCCGGGTCAGCTTGGTGATCTATAAATAGCCAAGGAATTCGGGATTAATCACTTAACATCTTAAAAGTTAAGTTATACTTAAATCGAAACATGTTCACGAGTTATCTCGTTATACCCCTTTTAGTGGATTCCTTTTATCATCGATCCGACCCGACATTCATTCGTTAATACGACATGTCATTGTACTTACACTTGGGACATACTTAAGTCATACAAGTTCTAAAGTCGATCGTTACAAATCAATATTATGCTCCGAGTTTTATCGCCCGTTTTCTAAGTGTTTTACCGAAGTTATAATCAAGCGGGTTTTTAGGGGTTCGTTTGCGATTAACTTTGATTCGAACATTTTTATAAAATCGGAAAACGATCCGTTTCACACGAGGTTTTCTCTCACACCTTACTTTTTACCTCTAGTATTTAATTACCAAGATTCGCCACTGACTTACGTATTTTACGAGGGTTCAATTTTAATAACGAACTCGTACTTACGGTTTCGAACGTCTTTTAGTGAATCGGCCATAATTCCTAAACCGTAAGTCCGTTTCACATGATCTTTATATCAAAACGAAGCTTATAACATGATCTATCTTGCCATGGCAGAACATGATACTGGACAGTGACTTATGGCTACAGTCAAACACGATTTCTTAAGGTTAACAAAAATCAGGCATTACGACGGCTATAAATCGGACGTTCCATAAATCGTAATCAACAACCCAAGCCACACCGGGCATCTAAACAACTTATACACATAATAAGCATCTCAAAAAGTCCAGAAGCTACTGATCTTAGCATCAAAATCATCATGTTAATCAAATCACTAAATCACTAACTAAGCATGCTTATAACATGAACATAATCATAACTAAGCTAGATCCATCAAGAACATGCTTAAAACTCAAAGTAGATCTAGGGTTTTCAATTCTTATACCTTCCTTGGAGTATGTACTAGCCTCACAAATCTTGGTATGGTCCTTGGATAGCCTTAAGTTAGCTAGGATCAACCATGAAAACAAGAAAAACAAAGATTAGTTCTTAAAAACACTATTCATCATCATCTTTGATGATTTATTTGAAAATGGAAAAAGATGAATTTGAAGCTGAAATTTCTAGGGGATCTAAGCTATGATATGAAGTACTCACCATAAATATTTCAAGATCAAATGATGGTTGGAAGCCTTACTTCTAGCACCTTGGCAGAATTTTTCAAGGAAGAAAGGAAAATGGAGAGTTCTTTGTGTTTGCTTGGTTGTTTTGATAATAATTCATAAAGTGATGAGCCTTGGATGATATCTCATCTCTTTTTACTTTATTAAAGTGCTTTTGGAATGAATGGTGAGATTTGAAAGCATGTGTAGCACTTGGATTGATTTATGGCTAACTAGAGTTTGATTTGGCTAACTACTAGTTCAATCCTTAACATGCTAGTTACTTCGCCCACTTGGTTGCTAGATATTTATCTAGTAGCTTATGCATGACTCTTGCTTCCACTGCTTGTTTCTTTTGTCCGGTTATTGCTCGTTTCGATTGATCGTTCGGGCGAATAACTAAGTAGTTTCACCTCTAGGGTTTACCGGGAAATTTCTCGATATTCATAATACCTTCCCCAATCCTTAATATAATCCTCGTGATGACCATGTAGGATATTTAATCTCGATACGAACTTAATCCGTAATCTAGGATTCGTTCGCTTTATTGATTAATCACGTTATAACGTTTTAGCGGTTTCTAGAACGCTTGTTTCACTGCCTCAGTGGTTTCCTACCTTCATTCTTAAATCAAATATAATAACATCCCAAAATATCAAATCCTCAAAGTTAATATCTCAATTCTTAGATTATAATAATATTTAATCCACTGTCCGGTCAAATATTATACCGAAAAAGAATTTGGAATTTCTGAATTCCGATCGTCTCTGCATTCACTTATTTCCTCCGCGTATTACTAATATGACTTCGAAACATCCATATCACGTCCCGTACATAGGGTGGCGTGAAAAGTTTTCCAACTTACAAAATCACTATTCATCCACCAAATTACTATGCACGTACAGGAAACACTATGCACGTACGGGAAACACTATGCACGTATGGGAAACACTATGCACGTACTCATTTCCCTTCAAGGATCCATTAGCTCCTTCCTGGATGGTAGATTGTTCTTATCTAGGTCCTCAACCATCGAATTACTCTATTCTGACAATATACCAATGCATCAGGATCATTGTCCAAAGCAATATCCATTCATTACAATCATTGTTCTTTGAAACCACCATTCATTAGAGCTGGTGACCTTGTTGTCGGAATCATTGTTCCTCATTTTATCATTACTTAATAAAAAGTTTTAATTACATCCAAAATTTGGGGTTCTTACAATGGTTTAAAACTTATATTATGAAATTTTAAATTAAATACGTCATTGACGAAATTCGAATCTTGAATGTTTTTTAAAGTAACTTAATCATATAAAATATTTAATCATCAGATCTAACGGTTCTGAATTTTTTGCTAAAAATCAAACGATAATTATTCGTTGTACATGAATTTCTATTATGTATTTTTATTAGTGACTGAAAGATATGGTGTGAGATTTTTAGGTATTTATTAATAATTGAATTAAGTTTTAAATTAAAAGGTAACATGTTTTAATTAGAAAAGAAATATTAATGATTGAAGATTATGATTGCAAAATTATGTTTTAAATTATAAGGTAACGTGTTTTAATTAAAAAAAGAAATATTAATGATTGGAAGATACGATATTTTAGGTGTGTATAAAGGGTAATATGTTCAATTAAAAGTAAACATCTTTTAAAAGATACGATATTTTAGGTATTTATTAAATTTTATTTAATATTACAATTATTTTTTATATAGTTATTATTTTAATAATTTTTTAGAATTTAATTTAATATAATTTAATATACTCATATTTACGAATTATACTAATTTTTTTTATTATAAACAACATATAGGAATTTTTTTATATAAAAAAGGTAACGTATTTTACTTAGAAAGGAAATATTAATAATTTGAAGATATAGTACGATTGATGATTTTATAAAAGGTAATATTTTCAACTAAAAGTAAATGTGAAAATGACAATGGTTAATTACCATTAATTGTATTATGTCATTATTTATTTTAATAATTATGATAACCAAACCGAAAAGCAAACCGACAAAACTTTCAATCTTTCGGCTTTAATATAATAGTATAGATAGGTATATATATTAACCCTGCGGACCGAATCCTGAGATCAATCTCAGGGTCCTTTTTCTCAAGATTTTATACGTTCAATTTACTATGTGTTTTATTTTGAATTCTTAAAACTTGAATTAGACGATTTTACAGCCCACGTGAAATTAGCAAAATAATCTTTAATTTAGTGATGATTTAATAATTATTTTCCAGTTAAAACTACCAAGATCAAAAGAGATAAGAAATTGACGATTTTTTACGTTGAAAATTCTATTCGATTTAGGAAATCTACTTATATTTTGTTTTGATTACCAAAATCACCTTCTTATTATTTGAAGATAGTTGTCTAACAACCAAATATAGTTTTAATAATAAGTATAAGAGGAATTTTTTCCAAAACTTTGGTAGTCGATAGTTTGGTTCTTAGTACGATAAAATAAATAAGAACTATTAGATCTTAAAATAAATAGATGAAAAACGTAGGATCTAGCATAATTTTTTTTGTATATTAACATGTAAACTAAAAATTGCATTTATATTGAAATACAAAAAAGTGAATGTCAATGATTTAAATCTTATATAATTAGGTTTTCGATATTGAATAAGATTATCAATGTAGGTCTTCTACACTGAATAGGATTAATGTAAAAATTCATAATTATATTTTATCTTGAGATTTTGAGTGTTTCCATTTGGATAATAATTGTTAAATCATCACTAAATTAAAGATAATTTCACGAGTTTCGTGTGGGCGGTAAAATCCTCCAAATCTGATTTTTAGATCTCGAGATAGAGCCCAAATAGTAAATATGAATTTTTGTTAATATTAATTAAAAAAACAAATAAAATTCAATTTTAATACAACCTTTTTTAGTTATATCCTTTTCATATTATAATTTTCTTTTTAAAATTCAATTCTATTACAACATTTTTTTAATTATATCATTTTCAGATTATAATTTTTCTTTCAATATGATATAATTTTGATCGTCTATTTTTAAAATTATTATTAGATTCGACGGTTGAGATTATTTTGGCGGTACAGTGACCAAAATTAAGGGACCAAAATTATGGATAAAATCCCTCTTATGCTTATTTATATATATATTTTTAATTTTATATGTTATTAATTAACATATTAAATTGTTGTTAAAAATAGATATATATAAGATTTTACACATTCGATTTAATATTTATATTCTATCTTGAATTTTTAAAATTTGATTTGACGATTTTACAGCCTACGTGAAATTAACAAAATAATCTTTAGTTTAGTGAAGGTTTAACAATTATTTTCCAATTAAACTCAGGACCGTCTCCAGTAATTTGGAGGCCATAGTTTGGATTGGTCTAAGAAGTAGACATAAATTTTGGTCCTGAATATTTCGAATGTTAGATTGATTGTTTAAGCTGCTAACGTGGTAATAGCGAGTTCACGGATGTCGGGCTGGAGTTGGATTAACAAAAATTCTTTATGAGACTTTTTCTCGATCGAATAGTTGATTCAAAACTCGTAAGTGAAATTTCACTGCAATATTTTAAAGATTTTTTAATTTAATTTTTTAAAATTGTTTTTGCAAAAAAACTTAATTTCTCTAAAAAATGCTTTTTTTATTAATTTTTTAAGAAAATGGTAGCAATCAAAACTAAGACATAAAATATTTAATATTTGGAATAAAATACCAAAATTAACCGAACTTTTCTGGACTTCGAGTGTACACTATATAAAATTTTAAACAATATTGATATTGAATGAAAAATAAAATAATGTGATAATATTTTTACTAAGATTTTATTAACATTAAATAATGTATATACTATGGAAGGAAAATGTGTCCCCTTTAATTTTGGAGGCCTTAGGCGGCGACTCCCCCTGGAGCCGGCTCTGATGAAACTTACGAAAAAATTGACGATTTTTTACGTTGAAAATTCTATTTGACTTATGAATTCTACTTATAAATCATTTTGATTATCAAAATACCCTTGTAATTATTTGAACATAATTCTGCTAACAACCAAATACAATTATATCCTATTATATAATAAGAGTAAGAGGGATAATAAGAGTGTACTACCATAGGTCAAGGGTTCGATTCCCATGAACATATATATTTTTTTCCTATTATATAATAAGAGTATGAGGGATAATAAGAGTGTACTACCATAGGTCAAGGGTTCGATTCCCATGAACAACATATAATTTTTTTTTTTGAATAAATGAACAACATATAAAATTAAAAATTTATATAAGAACATTTAAAACTATACTAAAAAACTAATAAATCTATACTATATTATAAAAGACGAAACATTAAAATTTTTGGTAAGGTACGATACTTACCTTATTATCTAATATGCAAAACAAAATTGTTTTCCAACCTGGTTGTATGCCAGTCGGGAGTTTGTCCCGGCTGTGATCTGTTCTATTGATTGAAACCTGCTTTATTTTTTGGCAAAAAAAAAACACAATTTTCTTTCCCATTCAAAATAAAAACAAAACACAATATGTAAACGGCCGAATTACAAATTTCATAATCCAGAACATTACTTTTCAATATCCTGCCATACTTTTGTTACAATTCTTTTGTAAATGAAGGTCTTTCCCCTAAATTGTTCGACAATTGATTTGATTAAAAAAAAAATTAGTCACTAATTCATAGAGGCTGCATATCCATTTATTAATTTTTGTCAACCAGGTGCGCAACCGAGTTTAATCCTAATTTGTACCAAAGAAGTTATAACAAGATCTATTGGTGATGCGGGTTAGCGGGTATGTTTTAAATATTAATAAATAAAAAAAATATTTTTTAACATATTTTAAATAGAAAGATGTTTAAATATATAAAAGAGAAGAGTTCAAATTTATAAGTAAGATGTATAATTTAAAAATTTATAGAAAGTATAATAAGTGTTCGAATTTATAAGTAAAACATATAATAAACGTTCAATTGGAAGTATAATATGTGTCCGAATTTATAGAAGAAAAAACTTCGAATTTATAAGGAATACATATATAATTAAAAGTTTTATCGGAAGTAGAATAGATGTTTGTAAGGCATATATTTTTTAAAAGTTCAATTAAAAATGGAATATATAGTTGTATCGAAAGTTCTATTGAAAGTAAAATAAATGTTTGTAAGGCATATATTTAAAAGTTCAATTGCAAATAGAATAGGTGTTTAAAATTATAAAGGTGAAAAGTTCAATTGCAAATAGAATAGGTATTTAAATTTATACAGGAGAAGAATTTGAATTTACAGAAAAGACATAATTAAAAGTTCCACTGGAAGTAGTTGACATGTTTAAATATATATAGGAGAAGAGGTCGAATCTATACTGTCTATCTATACTAAATTATAATAACCAAAACATTAAAAATTTTGTTACCTGTTTTTTGGTACTTCGTGTTTTTACTTAATTATCCTTACTAATATATTAGTACGGTTTTACCTAAATTTATAATTATTAAAATAAATAATATTAAAATATTGTAATTAAAAGAAGTTTACTCTTAATCGAAGATATTACCCTTTATAAATATCTCAAATATTGTATCTTTCAATATCAATATTTCTTTTCTAATTAAATACGTTACCTTTTAATTTTCATTAATATATCAAAAAGAGTAATGCTAGATGTACCAAATTAGGTACCAAAATTTGTTATCAATTGACATAGCACTAATTACTTGGCTTTTTGGGATGTTTTAATTGGATGGCCCTGGCGGACCCATTACAATTATAACCAATCAAAACAATGCTAAGTTATTTGGTAACAATTTTGGTACCCAATTTGGTACCTCTAGCATTTTTCTATCAAAAAACATCACGCCACAAAAAATCTTATCCAGTTTTTTGGTAATATGTTAGTATGATCCGTAAGACCTGGATGACCAAAATAGTACGAATTGTTAAATCTTAAAATAGATAAATGAGAAACGTTAGATCTAATATTAAAAAGTTTATTTAATTAATAATAGGATTATATTCAAATATTAAAACCAAATTTTAATAATATAAATCAAATATAAAAAGGTTTACAAAATCAAGTAAAATTTTTAATGTAAAAATTCATTACTTTGTTGTCTCTTCAATTTATGGGTGGTTTCAGTTAGATAATAATTGTTAAATCATCAATAAATTAAAGATGATTCTTGAGTTTTGCGTGTGCTGTAGATATGTCTAAATTTGATTTTTAGAATTTAAGTAAAGCAAATATAGTATAGATCGTTTGAAGTCTAATAAATAATAATTTTTTATTTATTTATACTCAAATTTGATTAATTTTTCTCTAAAATATTCAAATTTAAAAATTATTAATTTTCTTCGATAAAATATTAAAATTTATCCGATAAAAATCAAGTTTAACACAAATAAATATTATTCCCTTCGTTCCTTTTGATTTTTAATACTTTGGGAGGAGTACAGAGTATAAAGAGAGTAAAGAAAAGGGAAGGAAATGGATGTAAAGTGGTGGGATCTACAACAATTAGTAATTAAAAATTTATTATTTTGAAAAATGTTAAGAAATCAATGGGACGTTCCGAAAAGAAAAGTGATAATAAATGAATGGAATGGAGAGAGTAATAAATGTATCTTTTAAAAAATCCTTATATATATTAAAAGAACCGTGCGTTGCACGGGTTATAAGCTAGTTTTAACAATAAGTGTAAGAGAGATTTTATCCAAAATTTTGGTAATCGGTCGTCTGGTCCTCCGTACGAATAAGATCTTAAAATAAATAGATGAAAACCGTTGGATCTAGCATAAAAAATGTTTTATATTTTAAAATGATATAAACTAAGAAGTATATTTATAATGAAATACGAAAATGTATATGTCAATGATTTAAATCATATATAATTAGGTTTTCTACATTGAATAGTATTGTCAATGTAAGACTTCTACATTGAATAGGATTTAAGTAAAAATTCGTAATTATATTTTCTCTTGAGATTCTGAGTGTTTGCATTTGAATAATAATCATTAAAGCATCACTAAATTAAAGATAATTTTATGAGGTTCGCGTGGATTGTAAAATCATCCAAATCTGATTTCTAGATCTGAAGATAGAGCCCAAATAGTTAACATAAATTTTTTTAAAAACTAATAAAAAATAAATAAAATTCAATTTCTAATACAACCTTTTTTAATTATATCATTTTCAGATTATAATTTTCTTTTTAAAATTCAGTTATAATACAACCTTTTTTAATTATATATGTTTTAGATTATAATTTTTTTAAATTCACTTCTAATACAACCTTTTCTAATTATATCCTTTTTAGATTATAATTTTCTTTTTAATGTGATCTAATCCTGATCGTCTATTTTTAATCCAATGGATCTGTTAACTCGAATAACTTGTAGAAGGGGGGGGGGGTAGAATACAAGTTATATAATCGTGCCTGATTTTTGCTTGATTAGATGAACAAGAACAAACGAATTAATCAAACTTTATTTGTATTAAATAAATCAAATACAAACTCTACCAAAGGTGTACAATACCTTTAGCAGCTGCTGACAATACAAATCTCTCTCTCTGTTTGTTTCGAACTCACGAATACAAACCTTATACAGAGCTTCTGATGAGTGGGTATTTTATTCACTTAAAACGTTTCCATTTGGCTTAAAACGAATGTTTGTACTCGAGTTGTGGTATTTTTGATCTCTTTTAAGGGTATAGTGCAGGAATGATAGTCACAGGTGTTCAAGGAATGCAGCGAAGCAATCGGAGAGCAAATTGGAGTTGTAATGAAGAAATAAGGAAAAAATCCAGTTGCTGAGCAGAAGTTAGGGCGCGGCAGTGCCGTGTTTGTACTGGAGTGTGGCGCGGCAGCGCTGTGATATCTGGAGAGGCGCGGCAGCGCCGTGCTATAGCTGTTGGATGGCGAGGCAGCGCCGGTTCGTCTGAGGGAAATTTCTGTTTTGCTGTTTTTTCGAGATAAAGTCAAAATTAAATTCCTTTTCGAATTTCTTGCACCTGGAGGCCTATATAAAGAAGGAAAAAACCCTAGAATAGAGAGGTCTGACCACGTACTGTATTTACGGAGTTTTGAAGCACGAAGAAGCGAGGAAGAAGATAGTTTTCAATTCATTCTTGTATTCTTCCTAGTTTGTGGATGCTTGGTTTTGGTGTATTCTTTAGAACCCTTGTTATTTAATTAAATCATTATTCGTTTTCTTTTACCATGCTTACATTGGAACCCATGGTGACGATTAGTTTGATTATGAACTAATTCGTTGTCATGGGGTGTTAGCGGATTTATTCATGAAGTTTATTTGTTGAATCTTCTCGATGCCTATAGTGTGATTGATGTGATATCCTATCATGGTTGATTTAATTCGTTATAGGAGAGTAGCTAACTCCTGTAATTGTGTGTTAATTCTTATTGAAGCGAAAGTGGATCTAAGAGTTTAGAACTTGCCATGCTAGCATAGGTTTATGCGTGAGAATATCATTCATAATTAGTGTCGTAACTCTAACCGTTTTATGACGACTATGTGATCAATTGAATGCTTGTACTTCAACCATTATGTTTCAATCTTTATAGACATATGCATATTAAGCATGATTGGGAGACTAAGTGATTTCTATATTGTGGATGTTATTTAGGATGGTATTTGTGCAACGAAAGTTGGCTTATATCAGTTTTGTGTATTCGATCAGGTATTAACAAATCACATAACAGGCTAGAGAAGTGGAGACTATAGATGGATTGTTTAATGAAGTTAAAATCCCATGTTTTATTCGCATAAGTAATTCGACATAATTCTTAGTTCAAGTAGTTGATAATTAGTTATCATCCTTAGAGTAATTGTAGTGATAAACAAAAATCCAATTATTAATTTGTCGTAGCATCGAATAATAATCATACATTGGTGAGTGAATTAACTAGACAATACAACGAGTCCCTGTAGGAACGAATCTTATTTGCTATCTATATTACTTGAGATCACGTGCACTTGCGTGTTGAGTTTGGTCGTAACAAGTTTTTGGCGCCGCTGCCGGGGACGCGGTTTTATTTGTTTAGTTTCAGTATTTGCCATCAGTGGTCATTAAAGTTCGGTGACTAGGACGTTCTCACCAAATTTCTTGTTGGTGAATTTCAGGTACTTTTTGAGAGTGTATGCGTACACGAGCTCAAGCACGTAGAGAAGAACTAGCAAGAAGAAAACTTGATTTTGATAACATCGGGTTAGAAGGCGATCTTGAATCAATAGAAGAAATGGCAGATCAAGCACAACCAGCGAAGGCTTTGAGTGAATTCTCTCAGCCAAAAGTGGAGGATATTCATACCAGTATTGTTCGCCCAGCTATTGAGGCTAATAATTTCGAGCTTAAGCCAAACATCATTCAAATGATTCAGAATACAGTACAGTTTGGGGGTAGTCCTGCTGAAGATCCTAATGCTCATATCAGGGACTTCCTTGAGATCTGTGACACCTTCAAATTCAACGGAGTTACAGATGATGCAATCAGATTGAGACTATTTCCCTTCTCTCTTAGGGATAAAGCCAAGAGTTGGTTACATTCTATGCCATCAGGCTCTATTAAAACATGGGCAGACTGTGCTCAAAAGTTCTTGACGAAGTATTTCTCCATGGCAAAGACAGCAGCTTATCGGAATTCTATTTCTCAGTTTGCTCAGCAACCTCAGGAATCTCTGGGGGAAGCTTGGGAAAGGTACAAGGAGATATTAGCACGTTGTCCTCATCATGGGATGCCGGATTGGATGAAAATCAACAATTTCTATAACGGGTTGGGAACTCAGTCCAGGCCTATGTTAGATGCAGCCTCTGGAGGTGCGCTATGGGCAAAAAGCTATGAGGATGCTTATAATCTTATTGAGATGATGGCGGCCAATGAGTTTCAGAATCCTACTCAACGCTTGCCACCAGCTAAAGTGGCTGGAGTTCTTGACTTGGATGCAGCTACTGCTATTGCTGCTCAACTCAAGGCGTTGACAATGAAGGTAGATTCCCTTTCTAATCATGGGACTAACCAGGTTGCTATGGTGTGTGAATTGTGTGCAGGGGCTCATGACACGAATCAGTGTGCTATCTCATCTGAATCCGCACAATTTGTTAGTAATTTTCAAAGAGCTCAGCAACCAGTGCCTAATGCTTATCATCCCAACAATCGGAATCATCCTAATTTTAGTTGGAGCAACAATCAGGGTGGTGTTTAGCAACCCCAAAATTAGCAGTTCAATGCAAGGCCATATAATCAGAACTATCAACCACCACCTTATGCTCCAAGGCAACCATTCAATCCACCGGGATTTCAACCATCTCAAGGGAATTCATTGAATCAGTCTGAGAAGTCTGAATTGGAAGAGATTCGAATGATGTAAAAGAGTCAAGCGGTGTCATTGAAAACTTTAGAGAATCAAATTGGTCAACTGGCCAATGCATTGTTGAACCGACGACCAGGAACGCTTCCGAGTGACACAGAGATGAATCCAGGCAAGAAGGATCACAAGGAACAGGTCCAGGCAGTAAAATTACGATCAGGAAGAATTCTACAAGGTCAGAACAATGAAAAATCAACCGAGGAAAAAAAATGAAAAATCTGAGCAGACTACACGGCGCGGCAGCGCCGTTTCCCAGTACAATACTGGCGCGGCAGCGCCACCACTTCTGGAAGGAAAAGTTGATTTTGATGCTGGGGTTTTATCTGGTCCTAAATTGCTACCTAATGCTACTCCCTCGACTCCTATAACTTGTAAGCATGATAATGCTCAGAAAGAAGAAGAAGTTAAGGTGTTTCCACCTCCTCCATACCCAAAACGAATCCAAAGGCAAAAGTTCGACAAGCAATTTGCTAAGTTCTTGGATGTCTTCAAGAAGCTTCAGATTAACATACCATTTGTGGAGGCTCTTGAGCAAATACCGAGCTATGCGAAGTTTATGAAGGGCATACTCTCGAAGAAATTGAAACTTGAGGAGCTAGAGACCGTTGCCTTGACGGAGGAATGTAGTGCCATCTTGCAACAAAAGTTGCCGCCTAAGTTGAAGGACCCCGGAAGCTTTACCATACCATGTACTATTGGAGATCTCTCATTCAGCAAATGCTTGTGTGATTTGGGTGCAAGTATTAATCTCATGCCCTTGTCTGTTTTCAAGCAACTTGGTCTTCCAGAACCAAAGCCAACTGCCATGACTCTACAACTTGCGGACCGTTCAGTTACTTATCCTCGAGGGATAGTTGAGGATGTTTTGGTGAAGGTCGATAAGCTAATCTTTCCAGCCGACTTTGTTATTCTTGACTTCGAGGAAGACAAGAAGATTCCTATTATCTTGGGACGACCATTCTTGGCTACGGGCCGAACTCTTATTGATGTTCAAAAGGGAGAACTCACTATGCGGGTGCACGATCAAAACGTTACTTTTAATGTTTTCAACGCAATGAAGCTTCCTACTGACTATGAAGAGTGTCTCAAAATTGATATGGTCGACAAGGTAGTTAACTCTGCTACTCAACACTTGATAAAAGAGGATGTGTTGGAAAGAGTCCTTGCTAACGACTCAGAGGTTGAGAACGAAGAGGATAAAGAACACTTGCAATATCTTAATGCAGCTCCATGGAAGAAGTTTGGGATTCCATTTGAATCATTGGGGTTGTCAGAATTGAAGAAGTCTCATGTTAGACTTAAACAATCCATTGAGGAAGCACCTACCTTGGAACTTAAGCCATTGCCTGAACATCTAAGGTATGCCTATCTTGGTGAATCTTCTACCTTACCTGTTATTATATCATCTAAGCTTTCAGGCATAGAAGAGGAAAAACTATTGAGAATCTTAAGGGAATTCAAATCAGCCATTGGGTGGACCATAGCAAACATCAAGGGTATCAGTCCTTCGTATTGCATGCACAAAATTCCTTTGGAAGAGGGAGCTAAACCTACAGTCGATAATCAAAGGAGACTGAATCCTGTCATGAAAGAAGTTGTGAAGAAGGAAATTCTTAAATGGCTTGACGCGGGCATTATCTATCCGATTTCTGATAGCTCTTGGGTGAGTCCGGTGCAATGTGTGCCTAAGAAAGGGGGCATGACAGTGGTTACTAATGAGAAGAACGAGCTCATTCCGACACGAACAGTGGCTGGTTGGAGAATTTGCATGGATTATCGTAAGTTGAACAAAGCCACTCGGAAAGATCATTTTCCACTCCCGTTCATTGATCAGATGCTTGACAGATTGGCTGGACGTCAGTACTATTGTTTGCTTGATGGGTATTCTGGGTACAATCAGATTTTCATAGCACCCGAGGATCAGGAGAAGACTATATTCACTTGTCCGTTTGGTACATTTGCATTCAGGCGTGTTTCTTTTGGGTTGTGTGGTGCACCAGCTACTTTTCAGAGGTGTATGGTGGCCATTTTCTCTGACATGATCGGAATTAATATGGAAGTATTCATGGACGATTTCTCAGTCTTTGGGGATTCTTTTGTTGAGTGCTTGGAAAACTTTAGTTTGGTTTTAAAACGTTGTGTGGAGACCAATCTTGTTCTTAATTGGGAAAAGTGCCACTTCATGGTACAAGAAGGTGTCATTCTGGGACACAAGGTTTCGAGTAAGGGTTTGGAAGTTGATAAGGCAAAGGTGGAAACTATTGAGAATCTTCCTGCACCTATCTCAGTCAAAGGTATTCGTAGCTTTCTTGGTCATGCAGGGTTCTACAGGCGCTTCATAAAGGATTTCTCAAAAATTTCTAAGCCGCTTTGCAATCTCTTGGAAAAGGACGTGCCATTTAATTTTGATGAGGCTTGTTTACATGCGTTCGAGATCTTGAAGAAGAAACTAATTTCTGCTCCAGTTATTACAGCTCCTGATTGGAGCCAACCATTTGCTTTGATGTGCGATGCTAGTGATTATGCAGTTGGGGCCGTTCTAGGCCAAAGGAAAGAAAAAATGTTCCATGTTATTTACTATGCGAGCAAAACTCTCAATGATGCTCAGTTGAATTACACCACCACTGAGAAGGAACTACTTGCTATTGTCTATGGGTTTGAAAAGTTTCGGTCTTATCTGCTTGGTACTAAGGTGACAGTTTACACGGATCATGCTGCTATTCGCTACCTCCTTGCAAAGAAAGATGCTAAGCCGAGGTTGATTCGTTGGGTTCTTCTATTGCAAGAATTTGATGTGGAAATCAAGGATAGAAAGGGGACGGAGAATCAGGTACCTGACCATCTCTCTAGATTGGAAGATCATGGAAAGTCACCTAAGGACAACACGGTTATTAATGAGTTTTTTCCTGATGAGCAACTATTCAGAGTGCAAGATGATGAACCATGGTTTGCCGACATTGTGAATTATCTAGTAAGCAACATCATTCCACCTGAGCTCTCTTATGCTCAAAGGAAGAAATTCTTGCACGATGTCAAGCAGTATATTTGGGATGAACCGTTTTTGTTCAAGCAAGGAGCTGATCAGATTATTAGGCGTTGTGTTCCTTACAGTGAGACCGAGGCTATTCTTAGTGATTTTCATGCTACAGCTTATGGAGGCCACTATGAGGGTGAGAAGACAGCCACACGTATTCTTCAAGGGGGTTTCTATTGGCCGACTCTATTCAAGGATACTCATCAGTTTGTGTTGAGATGTGATCGATGTCAACGAGTTGGTAATATTTCTCGTAGGGACGAGATGCCTCTTAATGTTATGTTGGAGGTAGAGATCTTTGACGTGTGGGGAATCGACTTCATGGGACCGTTCATTCCATCATGTGGTAATCAGTATATTCTTGTAGCTGTGGACTATGTGTCTAAGTGGGTGGAGGTAAAAGCACTTCCCACGAATGATGCTAAGGTGGTACTCAATTTTCTTCACAAGAATATTTTTACTCGGTTTGGCACTCCACGGGTGATCATCAGTGATGAAGGTACGCATTTTTGCAATCGAAAGTTTACATCTCTTATGGCACGCTACAACATCAATCATCGAGTTGCTATAGCTTATCATCCTCAAACCAATGGGCAAGCCGAAGTGTCTAATCGGGAAATTAAACGGATTCTTGAGAAGGTAGTTAGTCCTTCTAGGAAGGATTGGGCGTTGAAGCTTGATGAAGCGGTGTGGGCTTATCGGACAGCCTATAAAACACCTTTGGGAATGTCACCATTTCAGCTAGTGTATGGGAAAGCATGCCATCTTCCAGCTGAGTTAGAACACAAGGCTTATTGGGCATTGAAGAAGATGAATTTTGATCTTACAGCAGCAGGTGAAAAGCGGATGGTTCAGTTGAACTAAATGGACGAGTTTCGATTGCAGGCTTATGAGAACAACAAGCTATACAAAGAGAAAGTAAAAAGGTGGCATGATCGTAGGTTGGTTCTTAAGACGTATGTGCCCGGGCAATTGGTGTTGTTGTTCAACTCTCGACTTCGGTTATTTCCTGGGAAGTTGAAGTCACGTTGGTCAGGTCCGTTCACAGTCAAAACAGTTTTTCAGCATGGGGCAGTGGAGATTTTTGACAAGTTACCGGAGCAGTCGTTCAAGGTCAATGGTCAGCGGTTAAAGCCATACTTTGGAGAGAAGTTGAATCGCGAAGTTGAGACTGCGGTTCTAATTTACGCAACGTAAGGAGATGGAGCTACGTCAAGCTAATGACGTGAAAAGAGCGCTTCGTGGGAGGCAACCCACGTGAATTGTTGTAAAAAAAAAAATTGTTGAAACAGAAGTTCTGGCGCGGCAGCGCCGTTCCACAGTACACTCCTGGCGCGGCAGCGCCGCGACGGCTGTGCAGAAAATTTTTTTTTATAGCAAATTTTGAAAAAAAAAAAGTTGTTGGTTGTTGTTATGAGACCCACGACCCAAGCCCACTATTTAACCCCACTAACCCTAATTTCTTCTATATATACACACCATTACACAACCCTACCTATACATACTTACTTATAGATCTCAAAATTCTCAAAACACTCTAAACACTCTTCTAATCAATTCAATGGCTTCTAAGAGACAAAGGGTTGTTGGTGGTGGTAGTGCGGGTGCCGGTGGTAGTGGGACTGGTAGGAGGAACCCTCGTTCTTCATCTTCATCTGATTCTGACGGAGGCAATGGAGGGCCTCAGTTTATTAATAACGGGGCTCGTGATGAGTATAATCGATTGTTGGGGCACCCTATTGCTCGTGAGAGGGGTCTTTTGCCTAATGTGGCGGATGGGAATATGTTGGAGAATATTATGGAGAGACATTGGGAGCAGATCTGTGAGGTTCCGGAGCCTGTTCCGATGACTGTGGTTCGCGAGTTCTATGCGAACGCTAGTGTGGAGAGGAATGAGATTAGCCAGGTTCGTGGGTTTCGTGTGGATTATCAGCCGCCTGCTATTCGGCGTGTTCTTGGGCTTCCGGCTCCTAGGAGGGGTCAAGAGGATTGGTCGGGGAAGACTTGGGATAATGTGGATCTTCAGATGGTTATTCAGCGGTTGTGTGTGCCTGGTACAGAGTGGCGTTTGAGGAGAGGCACGACTGAGCCTACTTCGTTTCTGTCGACGGCTCTGAACAGATATGGGCGTACTTGGCATTTATTCGTTTGTGCCAATCTCATCCCTACGAGGCACTCGAATGAGGTCACAGTTGAGAGGGCTATCCTATTGTATGCTATCTGCTGCAGAGAATATGTGGATGTGGGCAATTTGATCCATCAGGGGATGATGCGTTTTATTCAAGGTAGTACCACTGCAGCGATGCCTTATGGTTCGATCATTGCTAGGTTGGCTAGAGATTGTGGTGCTCGATGGTCAGCAGAGGAGGTTGTGCAGCAGCCACATGAGGCGTTGGATCATCAGAGTATTCGGAGGTTGGTTGAGTGGAATGGTGGTGAGCCGGACTGGTGGGGTCTTGGTTATGTCGTTGAACAACAGTAGCAGCAGCAGGAGGAGCCTCAGGGAGGAGGTTCTTTTATTACTCAGAGAAAGTATAGGCGGTTGACGAGGCGTATCGATGCGGTGCACGATATGTAGGCAGGTTTTGCAGCGGATTTTACTCAGTTTGCACAGGCATTGGGCACGGCTTTTCGTGCGAGTGGAGTGGACGTGACTTTTCCGTCCTTTGGAGCTGGCGCTGTCTATCCGCCACCGGACACTCCCGATGGGAGTGGTTTGGACGACGAGTAGGTATGCCTTGCACACTTGTTATTTTTACTTTCAATGGGGGCATTGAAAATTTTTAAGTTCGGGGTGGGGATACAAGGTGCATTTGTATATTTGTATGTGTGCATGTTAGAAGCATATTTGTATGTTAGCATGTTTGCAAGTTAGTTAGAGCAATTTTGTTTTTTTTTTATGTATGCCATATAGGACATTCTGTTATTGTGGTATTTATGTGTATATTAGTTGCATTACATGCATTTTTCATGATCCCTTAGAATGAGCTGATGCCATGAGGTAGGTAGATGTTGATGTGGGTGTGAAAAGGATGAACAGAGGGCTGATTTTAAATTTTGATGAAATTGACGTGCATGTTTCATGAACAAAAATTTTACACAGTCTCGTCGTTTGCTCTTGGGCTAGGTTGAGTCATGCTTGTTTGGATTTAGGATTTAATCACTTGTTTATCGATAGAATTTGCTTTATTCCCTTGATGATTAAGGAACACCAAAATATAAGTTTGGGGGAAAGCAGGAATTGCATGCTAATGTGTTTGTGTTTGTTGGCTAGGTGTCAAATGGCTAGTAGCCGCTCATGTTTATGAGTAGTCTAGGATTGGAATTAAGAATTCTCATTCCAGATTCCATGTGTGAAAAAAAAATCAGAAGAAAAAAAAAAGAAAAAAAAAGAAAAAAATTCAAGAAAAAGAAAAAAAAAAGAAAAAAAGAAAAAAAAAATGAGTGTTTGTGAGTATGCAGAATTGATCAGGGTGAGCTCTTTAATACTCGAGCAATTAAGTTCTTGGGGACTTTGTGCCTAGTGACCTAAGGCTTTCTATATTCTGGGATCCACTAACCCAACGCTCGCTACATGGGTATTATTGTATAAGCCTTTAGGGGTCTCATCCATTGCACGATGAAATAAGCATGTGTGTTGTGTATATATTGTGTCTGTGTCGAAATAAAGCATGAATTTCTCTCTACTTTAGAGGAGTATGGAGGTGTATCTGAAGTGATCTTGAGTTTAACGTTCATTTTATTTATAAACCTGTGATTGTCTTGGAAAAGAATATGTATGATTTTGATCCGGTTTTGGGAGTATATCTGTCGAGCATCGCACACACGCACGTTCTGATCATGTATTGTTAGTATACCGGAATTTAGTCGAGCTCTGTTTGGATTGATTGCATTCATTGAGATGTTTGCTTGCTAAGTGGTGTTGGTTAGTTTGAGGGGATCCTTTGCATTCATATTTAGTTGCATTCATGCATACCATTGTTTGTGTCATTTGTGTCAGTTGGATTTTGTGGGTACATTCACTATAGGCCCTCACGAGACCTTACTCGTCCACTAGGGCTGCCTAGGGGTTTAAAGGGCTTGTTGCATATGCCAAATGCAACCGTGATCACCTACGGAAGTGGTATTAGTTAGTTATACATAATTTGTCTGTTTATGCTTGAGGACAAGCATCGGTTTAAGTTTGGGGGTGTGATGAGTGGGTATTTTATTCACTTAAAACGTTTCCATTTGGCTTAAAACGAATGTTTGTACTCGAGTTGTGGTATTTTTGATCTCTTTTAAGGGTATAGTGCAGGAATGATAATCACAGGTGTTCAAGGAATGCAGCGAAGCAATCAGAGAGCAAATTGGAGTTGTAATGAAGAAATAAGGAAAAAATCCAGTTGCTGAGCAGAAGTTAGGGCGCGGCAGCGTCGTGTTTGTACTGGAGTGTGGCGCGGCAGCGCTGTGATATCTGGAGAGGCGCGGCAGCGCCGTGCTATAGCTGTTGGATGGCGCGGCAGCGCCGGTTCGTCTGAGGGAAATTTCTGTTTTGTTGTTTTTTTGAGATAAAGTCAAAATTAAATTCCTTTTCGAATTTCTTGCACCTGGAGGCCTATATAAAGAAGGAAAAAACCCTAGAATAGAGAGGTCTGACCACGTATTGTATTTACGGAGTTTTGAAGCACGAAGAAGCGAGGAAGAAGATAGTTTTCAATTCATTCTTGTATTCTTCCTAGTTTGTGGATGCTTGGTTTTGGTGTATTCATTAGAACCCTTGTTATTTAATTAAATCATTATTCGTTTTCTTTTACCATGTTTACATTGGAACCCATGGTGACGATTAGTTTGATTATGAACTAATTCGTTGTCATGGGGTGTTAGCGGATTTATTCATGAAGTTTATTTGTTGAATCTTCTCGATGCCTATAGTGTGATTGATGTGATATCCTATCATGGTTGATTTAATTCGTTATAGGAGAGTAGCTAACTCCTGTAATTGTGTGTTAATTCTTATTGAAGCGAAAGTGGATCTAAGAGTTTAGAACTAGCCATGCTAGCGTAGGTTTATGCGTGAGAATATCATTCATAATTAGTGTCGTAACTCTAACCGTTTTATGACGACTATGTGATCAATTGAATGCTTGTACTTCAACCATTATGTTTCAATCTTTATAGACATATGCATATTAAGCATGATTGGGAGACTAAGTGATTTCTATCTTTATTGTGGATGTTATTTAGGATGGTATTTGTGCAACGAAAGTTGGCTTATATCAGTTTTGTGTATTCGATCAGGTATTAACAAATCACATAACAGGCTAGAGAAGTGGAGACTATAGATGGATTGTTTAATGAAGTTAAAATCCCATGTTTTATTCGCATAAGTAATTCGACATAATTCTTAGTTCAAGTAGTTGATAATTAGTTATCATCCTTAGAGTAATTGTAGTGATAAACAAAAATCCAATTATTAATTTGTCGTAGCATCGAATAATAATCATACATTGGTGAGTGAATTAACTAGACAATACAACGAGTCCCTGTAGGAATGAATCTTATTTGCTATCTATATTACTTGAGATCACGTGCACTTGCGTGTTGAGTTTGGTCGTAACAGCTTCACACGGTATGCACTCTAAAATTCACAATTCACTCTTTTACAATGATATAGAGAGAGTATTTATAATGCTACCTATCGACTAATAACAGAAAGTAATGATCTATACATGACAATGTTCTGCCGTCCAGTTGATAGTTTCCATCAATAGAAAATTCTTTCCTTCATGATATCTTCTTGCTTGTTCTTCAAAACAACGATCCTGTTTTATAGCACTTTCCAGTTTCTGTAGCATCCATAAATCATAATGACATCATCAGTAACACGACTGATATCAGGATTCCACCTTGCATCAGGACATCCATCAGTATTTGACTTGGCGTATCAGGATTTGATCTCAGTTCCTGACATGTAGTCCTTGATGCACTGCTGTTCCTGACTAAACTCTACAGATTACTGTCTAACACATATATCCTATAAAAAGTACTAAATCCTTTACACGATCAGGATTTACAAGAAGTATAAGCAAAATTCTATTCTTAACATCACAACTTATGAATTATTCCTAACAATCTCCCCCTATTTATGCTTTAGAATCTGAAGCATAAATCTAAGTTGTAGATGTCAAAACATATAACAATACAACCAGAATAGAATTTATAAATTTAAGATCATGAAGTTAAGTACCTCCTTCTTCAGATGTAGACATGTATCTAGTACTTAAAAGAAGGAATTCAACTATTTGATGCTTCTTTTCCTTTACCACTTCCATGATGAAATTTACCACTTCTGTCACCCTTAGTTCTTCTCCCAGTCTGTTTATCTCCCCCAGTCTGTTGTTGTTGTTGTCTCTGAATTGTCTTTATCTCCCCCTTTTTGACATCAGCAACATTAATTCCAAGAGATTCAGTAACAGAACAAATGAGATTCATCAGAACTGCTTGATTGTCCATAATAGTGATTTGGTTATCTTCAAGAATCTGAAGTCTCGATTGAATATCACTTTGAGATTTCTGAATGTCCTGTAGAATTTCAGAATTGACTTCAATGTTGGAAGTGCTTGTTGTATCTTCAGACTTAGATGCAGAAATAACCTTATCTTCAATCCTTGTAGAAGAAGTTTCCTGTATAAAATGATATCCAAGTAATAATACTTGAGTAGAAGTACAAACATTTTCATCTTTCTGATCTGAAGCTGAAGTATGATCATCCTGTCATTCACCAGTATTCTGTGTACTAACATCTACAAATCCTGACTCCTCCTTAGATTGATCAGATACTGTTGATGTCTCAATTCTAGCTGATATTGGAAGAACATACAAAGGAATACTAGGATCATTAGGAATATCTTCTGGTACTGGTTGAGTAGAAGTTTGTCTTAGCCTTTCACCTCTTCTGTTGATGATTCCTGCAAGCCTTTCTTTCTGTTTCTGAGCTTTAACTTCTGGCTTTGCATTGTAATGTGCTAAGTCATTCTTCTCATACATCTTGATAAAAAAATAAGTACCAGCATCCATACCAAGATTTTCAGACCAAGATTCAGGAAAAATCTGATCCCAGAAATCAAACGATGGTGGTTTCCTAATTTTCTCTCCCTCATTATGAAGTTAATCATCCATACCCTCATTCTCACTTTGACTATCTAAAGTCAACACTCTTTCTACCTCTCCTTTTGCCTGGTCATGAGCCAGCCTCTCTATGTGTGGATCTATGTCCATCTTTTCAAGTGTATCACTCAAATTTGGATAAGTGCTCTCATGATCTACAGAAAAATAGGGGTTAGAAGAAGTTTTTATACCTGAACTCACATGGAGAGAGGGTTCCTCATATGGCATGGGGCTTGAGTTTTTCTCCAAGGAGTGAGCTGCTATAGTCTCTGAACCCTTACAAACATCTACTTTCTTTCCAGAAACTACAGGCTCCAGTATATCACTTTCAGGATCTACACTAGACTCTGATGTCTTCAGTAATACTTCATTAGACACCATAGCTAGTATGTCACCATCTTTAAGTGTTGGTTGCTGAGACATACCCTCAAGGTGGATAGACTCTGAAAGAACAATATTGGTTTGATCTTCAGGAAAATTAATCAAAGTCATTCCTCCCATATCATAGGGTTTCTCACTTGCAATTTCAGTCATCACAGAAGACCTTTCAGCATCATCAATCATAGTTCCTGAGTCATCCAACCTCTGACTAGATGGTTCTTGTGTTGTAGTGACTGTGATCTGATCTATCCTACTATTTACCACTGGTGCAATAGTATCCAACCTCTGACTAGATGGTTCTTGTGTTGCAGTGGCCGTGATATGATCTATTCTACTATTCACCACTAGTGCAATAGTATCTTCTGTTGACTGCTTCCCTCTATCAACTACCTTCTCTTGTTCACCTTGAGCTGAAGCATCTTCAACAATGACATCCTTGTCAAATAAATATGCATGAAGTGATTGAAGTGCAACATGCTTAGGAAGTCCAAATTTCTTGTGCAATTCCTTTCTGACTGATACATAGAAGTACATCTTCATTAAATCAAGTCTTTGATGTAACAGTCCATATTCTCCAGAAAATGAAAGTTTGGGAACTCTTTCAATCAAAAAATCTAAAACAGGCCTGGAAAGCTTCACTTTTAGAGAAATAAGTTCCATAGCCAGTCTGTATGTCAATGTTGTTTCCCATGAAGAATCAAGATCCAGATCTCTCTTGTCAGATACTGACGTGGATATAGCCTTATTTGTAGAGACCTGCATAATGTTAGTTGGACTAGACACTGTGTGTGTAGGTGATAAATGAATCTTTCTCCTTGTTCTCCTAGTATAGTGAGCAACAGATTTATCTTGAGAAGACTCAAGAGGTGTAGACACAGAAGTGATCTTGGGATGAGATCTTTTTTCAATAGACACAGTCTTTTGAGAGACAGTATCCAGTAACTGTTTTCCATTTTTAAGAACTACAGCCTTTTGGGAGACTGCAGCCTGGCTGTGACTAGGTGTTCCATCTCTTTGTCCTATCTTTTAAAGTTGAATTGCAGCCTTCAATTCTACTCACTCAGCAAGAGATATATTATCATCCTCTTCACTAGAACTACTACTAGAAACAACAAATCTTCTCTTCTTTATAACTGATGTCTTTTGAAAAACACCAGAGGTTGGTTTCTTTGAAACAATAGACTGTGAATCAAAATTTGGTTCTAGAATTGTTTCAGAGACTGTAATGTTTTTGGCTACTTGGGTAGACACAGGGGGGTTCTCCTCCAATTGAGATTCCTGAGTCATTTTACCACTAAAAAAAGAAGAATTATAGATAGTAGGAAGATGAGTTCTTAGAAGTACCTGAACATGATTTGGATAGTGTAATGCAGGTATTTCATCTAGATTCTTTTCACTCTCCTTCTTTGTAATGTCAGAGAAAATTCTCTTTTGCTGTACATAAGAAGAAACACAATATTCTCTACCAAATCTAGTTTCAACATCAGGAATGAAATGGTTAATAAACAGTTGCATGAATCTGTGATAATAAACCATATTCCTGTCATGATCTCTTGACCCAAGTTTAATACACATCTAACTTAAGATAATGTGACCAAAATTAATTACTCTGTTATAAAGCAAGCCATATGCAATATGTGATGTAACATCAGTAATTTGTTGAAAAAAACTACATTTACCAGTAAAACATTTAGCAATTTGATCAAAAAAGAAAGACCATTCTTTCCTAAGAAAGGATCTATTTAACTGGCTCATGTTATCTAGAGGTCCATTATACCCTAACTCAGATAACATAGTTCTAACATCATCATCAGATGGTACATTCTCAAAATTCGTACTAACAGGTAAGTGAAGTACTGAATTAACAACCGATTAAGTAATATCAAATGAGTCTTGTCCTAAGTGTAGAACAATCTTACCTGATTGACTCTGAGTAGAATCAATTACCTAAGCATTCTCCCAAGCTTGTGAAATAGCTACTTGATTAATTTGTGGAGATGCTGTCAAGGCATAACTTAATGGTCCTTTCGCCATAAAGTCCATAATTGGGTGAAAATCAGTTGACACCCCTTCCTTGTTGGTGATAGCTGCAACATGATTGTTCATCATAAACTCAAAGTCACCAAACTTGAAAGCTACTGAATTCGATAGTCTTCTTTGAGTTGCCATTTTGATCTGAAAAGAACTTAAGAAATATTTGAAATTGATTAGTGATTTTGAAAACTCAAGAGTGTTTTTGCTTTAGAAAATGAAATTAGAGAAAGCAATTACACAATTAGAGTGTCAAAATAATTATATTTCAAAAATCCTTCAGACCCATTATCCCACGTTGACACGTAGGTTGATAGGTGTTAGTCCCTGAAAAATACAGTTACCCACGACTTTTGGAAAATAAAATCCAAAATTAATTTCAAGTAAATTAAATCAAGGAAAAATCAAGATAAAAATCAATACTGATCAGCTTCCTTTTCCTGATGTGATCTTCTCATCAAGATAATCACACGATTCAATGTGATTTCTAAATAGAAAGAATTACTAATCCTGATGTGAACACACTTGTATTCCTGATCAATATCATCCTGATTCCAGAGACTAAATGGAGTTTCCACGTGGCATTTTCTTTTACCTGTAAAAGAAATAAATAAAATCTGAACAAAATCAATTGGTTAGATTCGTTCAATATTTCTTGAAAATACAAGAAATACAGTCACACATAATTATGACTGACTGCATTGATATCCCCCAAACGACTGTTCAGCTTTCCATGTCTTTCTATAAAAGAAACTAATGTCTTATGCCATTCTCCAAAACCTTTTCATTCTTTTCTCTTTTCATCATGGCTTTCAACCCAAATCTTCATATGAACCCTAGCTTTTGGTTCATTACCACTGAGAAGTTCTTTACTCTTGATGATTAGGAGCAAGTAAACTATCTCTTTGAAGAGATGACTTTTCTCATTGAGTCAGATATGGTTGGTCTTAACTCAGATGATTTCCACGAATCTCCTCTAAAACATCTACCAGTTGGATACAATTCTCCTCTAATCTCTTCACACCTTGAGGATGAAGAATTTGGCGAAGAGTCTGAGGTTGATCCTGATGGAGATGCTATTCATTTCCTTCAATAAACATGAAGATGAGTCAGCTGCTCTCATTTAAGTCACCCAGACAAGGAATCTAATCTTGAGATGCTCCTTGTCCTGAAGTCGATCGTTCAAGATTGAAGCAGCAACAACTTTAGACAAGAATAGAATTATCAGTAGTAGTTAGACAAAAAGAAGAATTGTATTTCATTTCCATGTATGTAATGCTTTAGATTAATGAAAATACAAGTTTTCTTATTATCTACTTGTCTATCGTTGTGTACTGACTGATCTGAATAATGATATAAATTATCAGTATGCATGTGATAAAACTTGCTAACATAGACTTTAACAAAACCCAGAATTGAAACACTGAATAACATGAACTTCAGAATTTGAAACAGTAAGACACACAAATTTCACAATCCTGATACTGGCGATACAATCCTGATGTCAATACTGATGACGTCACCATACTGATAGCAATCCTGATCCTGATGTTTATTAATAAGTCTATCATACTGAAATTTATCAAGATAAAATGTTACAGCTTAAGCATTTAACAATCAAGTATAGATCCTGACAAAAATATCAAGTCTATAAACTGAAACAACATACCTTGCTACTTGTGCAGATGTTAAAGATCTGAAAATTTAACATTCCTAACTCACTAACCAATCTAATGAATGTAGCCTCATCAAGTGATTTAGTTAGAATATCTGCAAGCTGTTTGTCAGTAGGAACAAAATGAAGTTCCACAGTACCATTTTCAATATGTTCTCTAATAAAATGATACCTGACATCAATGTGCTTAGTCCTTGAATGTTGAACTGGATTTTCTGCAATTTTGATAGCACTAGTATTATCATAAAAAATAGGAATATTACTAAGTTTCATACCATAATCCATCAACTGATTTCTTATCCAAAGGAGTTGAGCACAACAACTGCCTGCTGCAATGTATTCAGCTTCTGCAGTTGAGGTTGAAACTGATTGCTGCTTCTTTCTTGCCAAAGAAATCAATCTGTTTCCCAAGAATTGACATGTACATGTAGTGCTTTTCCTGTCTATTTTACACCCTGCATAATCAGAGTCTGAATAGCCAATTAGGGAGAAATCAGATTCTCTTGGATACCACAAACCAAGATTTGGAGTTCCCTTGAGATATCTAAAAATTCTCTTCACAGCAATTAAATGAGATTCCTTAGGATCACTTTGGAATCTAGCACATAAACAGGTAGAGAACATTATATCTGGTCTACTTGCAGTTAAATATAACAGTGAACCTATCATGCCTCTATAGCTAGTGTTATCAACACTCTTTTTCTTAGAATCAGAGTCTAGCTTAGTGGCTGTTGCCATGGGTGTCTTTGCAATTGCAC
This sequence comes from Saposhnikovia divaricata, assembly GCA_036435485.1. NCBI lineage: Eukaryota > Viridiplantae > Streptophyta > Magnoliopsida > Apiales > Apiaceae > Saposhnikovia > Saposhnikovia divaricata. The sequence continues at coordinate 119,668,465 of CM071599.1, read as the reverse complement.
AATCTTGAAAGTCAAACCTTTTTAAAAGATCTTTGATATACTTTGACTGATTAATGAAAATACCAGTCTCAGTCTGTTTGACCTGCAAGCCTAAAAAGTAATTTAGTTCACCCATCATGCTCATCTGATACTTAGACTGCATAAGCTTGCTAAACTTAGCACATAACTTTTCATTAGTAGAACCAAATATAATATCGTCAACATAAACTTGAACTAAAAGCAAATCACCTTTTATCTTTCTAAAGAATAGAGTTTTGTCAATTGTACCTCTTGTGAAGCCATTTTCAAGAAGAAATTTAGACAAAGTTTCATACCATGCTCTTGGTGCCTGCTTTAGTCCATAGAGTGCCTTGTCAAGTTTGTAGACATGATTTGGAAACTTTGGATCAACAAAACCAGGTGGTTGCTCCACATACACTTCCTTATCAAGCTTGCCATTTAGAAAAGCACTCTTTACATCCATCTGGTATACCTTGAATTTTGAATGAGCTGCAAATGCAAGAAACATTCTGATTGCTTCCAATCTTGCTACAGGGGTAAAGGTTTCATCATATTCAATTCCTTCTTCCTGAGAATAACCCTTGGCCACCAGTCTTGCTTTGTTTCTTACAATCATACCAGATTCATCTAGCTTGTTTCTGAAAACCCATCTTACACCAACAACAGATCTATCTTTAGGTTTTGGTACCAGTTTTCAGACTTTGTTCCTCTCAAACTCATTCAATTCTTACTGCATTGCTATTACCCAATCAGGATACTGTAAGGCTTCTTCAACCTTCTTAGGTTCATTCTTTGAGAGAAAATAACTGTACAAGCATTCATTTTGAATTGATCTTCTAGTTCGAACACCACTATTTGGATCACCAATTATCAAATCCTCAGTATGATCCCTTGTCCATTTTCTAACAGGTGGTAGATTGCTCCTGCTAGACTCTCCCCCTAAGTTAGTGGTATTTCTTGTAGAAGAGTGTTCATTTCCTTCAAAAGCTCCCCCTTGATCAGTAGAATCAGTGGATTCAATACTGCTGCTAGTTTCTGATCTTCCTTCATTAGACTCTGAAGGATCAGTTCCTGATGAAGTAGACTCTGAAAGACTAGTCTGATCCTGACTAGTACTGTGTTCTCCTTGATTGAATTGCTCCCCCTCAACAGTAGCATTCCTTTGAGAAGCAATAGAGATTTCCTCTGGAGAACCTTCATCATCACTGGAGAGGATCTCAGAATACTTAAGATTTTCAAATTCCAAATTGTCATGGCTTTCATCAGTTTGTAAAAATCAAAACTTCTTATCATCAAATGCAACATGAATTGATTCCATAACAATGTGAGTTCTGAGATTGTATACTTTGATGGCCTTTGATGCTGAATATCCTAGAAAGATTGCTTCATCCGATTTGGCTTCAAATTTTCCAAGTTGTTCTGGATGAACTTTCAGGACATAGCATTTACATCCAAAGATGTGAAAGTATTTCACACTTGGTTTCTTTCCTTTGATCATCTCATAGGGAGTCTTACCATGAGCATTTACCAAGGTACAGTTTTGAGTGAAACATGCAGTGTTGATAGCTTCTGCCCAGAAATAGGTTGGAAGCTTTGCATCTGCAAGCATGGTTCTTGCTGCCTCTATGAGAGTTCTATTCTTTCTTTCTACTACACCATTCTGCTGAGGTGTTCCAGGTGCAGAAAACTGTTGAGTAATTCCATTTTTCTGCACAATACTCCTCCATTGTAGAATTCTTAAATTATGTACCATTATCACTTCTGAGCACTCTGACCTTGTACTCAAAGCTATTTTGAATATTCTTGACAAGTTCAATGATTTGCTGAGGAGCTTCATCCTTGTTGTATAGAAAGAATACCCATGTGAACCTTGTGTAATCATCCACTATAACTAGAGCATATCTTTTCTTGCTGATAGACATAATGTTTACTGGACCAAATAAATCAAGATGTAGCATGCAAAATGGTTCAGTAATTGAATTTTCTGTCTTGCTCTTGAAAGTGATTCTTCTTTGTTTTCCAAGCTGACAAGCATCACAAAGTCCATCTTGCACATAATTTGCCTGAGGTAGGCCTCTCACCAGATGGTGCTTAACAAGTTGATTAAGCTTCTTGAAATTGAGATGTGAGAGCTTCTTGTGTCAGTTCCAGCTTTCATCATTTGTTGCTTTGCTGTAAAGACATCTGACAGTTCCTTTAGATGTGTCACTCAAGCTGGATTCATATATGTTACCATGTCTCTGACTAGTCAGAACAATGTCTCTATTCTTCATATTCAAGATTTTGCATCCTTCACTGTCAAAGATTGATTGGTAACCCTTATCACCCAGTTGACTTATGCTTAAAAGTGTGTGTTTGAAGCCTTCAACCAGTGCTACGTTTTCTATGATGACATTGTTAGGACAATCAGATCTTGGCACTGCGAATTTTGATACACTAAATTAACGAGTACGAATAGAAAAATCACCTTGTTAACGGTTGATTCCACGCTCTTCTATTGTATTCCCAAATTCCCTTGAGCGAAGTGTGGCCTCCGTCTTCTCAAGTTATCCTCTCTTCTTGCTCCTGGGTGGCTACCAATTTTTTTCGACCACCCCCCAGCAAGAAGAGAATAGGAATATATATAGGCTACAATAGGGATCATGGACAATTATGTTGGGCCTTCTAATTACATCTTGAGCCTAGCCCAATGTAATTAAATATTAATTCAATCCACTAAAGAATTAATATTTGCACTACCTTTCCTAATACCGTAATTTAATTAATTAATTCGGTTCCAATATTATTTGCTTATTAAATTCCCCATGTTTAAAATATCGCATGTCCATTAATTAAATAAATTACTGATAATTCATTTAATTAATATCTTTTATCTTTTATCCTTGATTATCCACTCAACCTTTATTTAATTATGCCGGAATAAATCCACCTGCAGGGTTTCACATAATTAAATCTTTTTGAGCTTTCAAGGGGACATCATTAACCCGAATATTATCAGGACATGGATTCCGTCAACAAATAATATCCCACCATATATATTATTTCATCACCCAAAATATAATGAAATAAATCAAAAGAATTATTTCATATATAAATCAAAGCATGTAAATAATATATACGTGTCAATTATTATTTCCGGATTAAGAACCTAAGCATTAATAATAACATAGAATCTTAGTTCACCTCCTTAATCAGTATAAGGGAACAATTCTAAATTTGATCCTGTTCAATATACACAAAGTATACTAGTATTATTTATTAGTCAATATAAACTAATCTAAATAATACTACAGCCATTCCAGTGGATTGTCTAACTCCACCTGTGCTGTGAACCTTATTATATTATATAAACCGTATTTAATAATCTAATATTCTGTATCCCATTTGATACTAGATTATTCACAATATATAATATTTAGACAACATGTAAACATTTAAATGATTCTCAATTAAACCGGCCAGAAATAAATGTAAATACTTCAAATAAATATTTTCAGTATACACCAACAATCTCCCACTTATACTCAAAATATTCTATGAGTATATCAGTGTTTATTTAATCCACTATTACACAGAAAACTATGTGTCCATCCATCTGACTCCTATCGCTTCCACATGCCTGTCAAAAACTTTGGCTGGCAAACTCTTTGTGAAAGGATCTGCCCGGTTGTGTTCTGATGATATGTGAGCCACAACTATATCTCCTCGCTTTACGATTCCTCGTATGAGATGATACTTACGTTCAATATGTTTAGCTGCTTTGTGATCTCGCGGTTCCTTCGAATTTGCCACAGCACCAGTGTTATCACAATACACTGTCAAGCTCCTAGGCAAATTAGGTACCACATCCAAGTCCAAAAGGAAGTTCCTGAACCATACAGCCTCCTTTGCAGCCTCAGAGGCCGCCACGTACTCGGCTTCCATGGTAGAGTCTGCAATGCATTTCTGCTTTACACTCCTCCATATAACGGCTCCACCTCCAAAAGTAAAAACATATCCCGAGGTAGATTTCCTCTTATCCCTATCTGATTGGAAATCTGAATCAGTATATCCCAAAGGAAATAGATCTGAGGCCTTGTAAATTAACATATACTCCTTAGTCCTTCTCAGGTACTTGAGTATAGTTTTTACTGCACTCCAATGTTCCTGACCTGGGTTCGACTGATATCTACTAACCATGCCTACAGCAAAGCAGATGTCAGGCCTCGTACATAACATAGCATACATTAAGCTTCCACATGCCGAAGCATAAGGAACTGCTTTCATGCTCTCTATATCCTTAGGTGTCGAAGGACACTGCTCCTTAGATAGAGCCACTCCATGCTTAAAAGGTAGAAAACCTTTCTTAGAGTTCTGCATGTTAAAACGAGCTAATACTTCATCAATGTAGGGCTCTTGAGATAAAGCCAACATCCTTTTCTTGCGATCCCTTATTACTTTGATCCCAAGGATGTATGCCGCTTCACCTAAGTCCTTCATTTCAAATTGTTTGAACAACCATGCCTTTATTGATGACAACATCTTAACATTGTTTCCAATGAGTAAAATGTCATCAACATACAGTACTAGAAAAACCACTGCATTACCCTCACTTCTCTTATACACACATGATTCGCTTGGACTTTGATCAAATCCATATGACTGGACTGCCTGATCAAAACGAATATTCCAGTCCCTAGAAGCTTGTTTTAGTCCATAAATAGACCTCTTAAGCTTACAAACAAGATGCTCTTGGCCTTCCTTAATGAATCCTTTTGGTTGTTGCATATAGATGGTTTCCTCAAGACTTCCATTAAGGAAAGCTGTCTTGACATCCATTTGCCAAATCTCATAATCGAGATGAGCTGCTATAGATAAAAGAATCCGGATCGACTTAAGCATAACAACCGGCGAAAAAGTTTCCTCATAATCGATCCCTTCTTTCTGAGTATACCCTTTCGCAACAAGTCGTGCTTTCCAGGCTTTCACCTTTTTGTCAGATCCTCTTTTCTTCTTGTAGATCCACATACATCCAATGGGTTTTACACCTTTGGGTGGTTCCACGAGCTCCCAAACTTGATTAGAATACATAGATTCCATCTCAGATTCCATTGCCTTTTGCCAAAGATCTGCATCTTTATCTAGAATTGCTTGTTCGTATGTCCTGGGATCCTCATCATGTTCACCAGAGACCAAGTCCGAGGACTCTCCCAAAAACATGAATCTATCAGGTTGTTGAACAACCCTCCCACTACGACGAAGCACCGGTGTGGTATTAGTGACAGGTTGTGCATTTTCTTGTGGTTGATCTACTTGTACTATTGGCACTTGGGGATTATCTGTCCCTCCCACTAGTTCCTCTAAAACGATACTACTCATGGGTTTGTGTTTCATTATATAGTCTTCTTCTAAGAATCTAGCATTGGTGCTAACAATGATATCTCGATCCCTAGGACTATAAAATAAATAACCTTTCGTTCCCATGGGATAGCCTACAAACAGCCTTACTTCTGTACGAGATTCTAACTTGGTCGCGTTCTTGTTCAGCACATGTGCTGGACAACCCCAAATCCGAATATGTCTTAGACTTGGTTTGCTACCAGTCCACAATTCTATTGGAGTCTTGGGAACCGACTTAGAAGGTACCAAGTTTAGAAGGTAAGCCGCTGTTTCTATAGCATATCCCCAGAACGACTTGGGTAAATCTGAATAACTCATCATCGATCTAACACTCTCTAAAAGAGTCCGATTCCTTCTCTCTGCTACACCATTCTGCTGAGGTGTGCCAGGTGCAGACAACTGGGATGCAATCCCATTTTCTGATAAATATTCCCTAAATTCTCCAAGCAAGTATTCGCCACCACGATCTGATCGTAGTGACTTGATACATTTTCCAAGATGTCGCTTCTCCGCACTTGCTTTGTATTCTTTGAATTTTTCAAAGCACTCAGACTTACGGCGCAACAAATAAATGTACCCATATCTAGAATAATCGTCAATGAAAGTGACAAAATACTCATAACCTCCTCTTGCTTGGATACTCATAGGTCCACATAAATCAGTATGAACCAATTCTAACACTTCTTTAGCTCTATTCCCCTTTGCTTTAAAAGGCCTATTAGTCATCTTACCTTCTAAGCAGGATTCACAAACTGGAAATGGCTCCACTGCCAACGAGCCTAATGGCCCATCTACTACCAGTCTTTGAATCCTCCTCAAGTTAATATGACCTAATCTTAAGTGCCAAAGATATGTTTGGTTCAATTCAGAAGGTTTCTTTCTTTTATTTGAGCTAGAAAGAATGTTATTAGTTTCCTTATGTTGCAGCATTGGTTGGATAGGATTAATAATATATAAATTGTCTTGCAATGTACCAGAACATATAACTTGTTTATTCATCATAATAGAAACATTACGATCCAAACAAACATTATAACCATCCATGGCAAGTTTAGAAACCGAAATTAAATTCCTTCTAAACGAAGGTACATAAAGACAATTGTTCAAAACCAAAATCCTATCATCGCCAAAAGACAATGTAATTATTCCAACTGCAACTACTGCTACTTTCGTAGCATCTCCCATGAACACATATATCTCGCCATCTCTAAGCATTCTGGATTGCTGGAACCCCTGCATAGAGTTACATACATGGTCAGTGGCTCCTGTATCTACACACCAAGTGCTCGTAGATATAGCCGCTATATATGTTTCTGTAACTAGAGAAAGAGACATACCAGTATTGTTTGTCTTCTTAGGAAGAGGACAATCCTGTTTCCAGTGACCTGACTGCTTGCACCTGAAGCACTTGCCCTTAGGCTTTTTCACACCACCTTGAACTCCCACTGCATTAGCAACCTTTCCAGCTTTCTGTGCCTGAGTCTTTTTCTTCTTCTTACCTTTCGGCTTAGATGAAGAAGCTTTCTCGGCCACATTCACTTGAACATTCTGCTTAAAGAGTCCTTCAGCTGCCTGAAGTTCTGTCAGAAGTTCCGCGAGACTATACATCCTTTTGTTCATGGTGTAATTCAAGCGGAACTGCTCAAAACTTTTGGGCAAGCTCATAAGGATGATATCGATCTGGGTTTCCCCATCAATATCAGCACCAAGGATCTCCATCTCATTCAGATGAGACATCATTCTGAGAACATGATCCCTTACAGGTGTTCCTTCAACCATCTGAGTATTCATTAAAGCCTTCATTGCTACTTGCCTAGCAGCCCTATTCTGTTCTCCAAAAAGTTCCTTGAGATTAAAGAGCATATCTGAAGCAGTGGGCATAGCCTGATGCTGATGCTGCAAAACACCCGACATTGCTGCCAGAATGTAACATCGCGACATCTCATCAGCCTTAATCCACCGCTTATAATACTCCTTCTCACTTTCAGGAGCATCTTCAGCAGGCTGGTCTGGCTTGGGTTCATAAGTACAAAATTTGTACTCCTCAGCAGTCAACACTATGTCCAAATTACGTTTCCATTCAATATAGTTCGGTCCAGTAAGTTTGTTATCCTTAAGTATGGTGAATAGTGGATCAAAGCCCATAGTGATCTAATCCTGAGAATCATACATGTAACACATAATCAGATAGTTGCATAAATCTTAAATCCTATTGGTTTCCTCTAACAATTAATTAAAATTAATGCACTAATATTTAAACACCATAAGTATCTGGTACGCCACGATGGATGACATATATACCACTTAAATTCGTTTAAATATTACTTCGGTCCTATTACTAAATAATACGCCACGTTAGAGTGGACTATATATTATTTTTCATAGCTAAGTGTATACCATTATTAAATCTTAAATTAATAAAAAGACTGGATACCACCATTAAATATTTCAAATCAATAATCGATAATAGGATAATTCCCAGATCGGGGGGAGCATTGTCAAGAGGCATCACTTAAGACCCCTTTCTAGACAGAATCATCCTTTCTCTCAATATTGAAAATCTATATTCAATCAGTGGTACCCTTCTAATTAATCGAATTCTATGAAACTTGGTACGCCACGATGGGTGGCATGTATACCTTTCAATATTCGTAATTAATTTAGGAAGTTTGTTCTAGTAATATCCATAACACTACCTGACACCATAAATCATACGCCACGATGGGTGGCATGTGTACAATTTATATTCGTCTCGGTGTTAAATTACATACAAACAATAATGGAGACCATGGGATTTAATTCCTAATTAATTCCCTCACCCACTTAGAATTTTTATTTAAAATTGAGGAATTTTATCTAGATGCATCGCCCTATGTTATTTTTTCGAGGTCCGCATGTTATAAAAATAACAATACAAAGAACACATAACATGGCAGCATGCATTATAAAATTAAAGCAATAAATAAAATTAATGTCCATGTCGTCCTAATTATGTTAAACATGCAATTAAAAATTACACACATAATTAACAACACACATAATAATTATTTAAAGCAATAATTAAAAAATTAAATAGCGGAATTAAAATTAAAAAATATAATTTAAAACCACTATTATGGCCCCTTGAAAAATAAATAAATTTTCAGCCCTTTATTTTGCTGAAAAAAACATTTTTCTGCCATAAATCTGCTGTGGCGCATTCACCGACTGCGTTACAGCCCTGGAACTGCTGTAACGCATGTGCGTCATGCGTTACAGCCTGTTACAGGCCTGTCACGCATGTGCGACATGCGTTACAGCCTGAACAGACCTGTAACGCAGTCTGCACATGCGTTACAGGCTTCAGAAGAGATTTTTCCACGCGCGCCGCCTGCCCTCTGTTGCCTGTTCTCCAGATCTGTTTCTGTTCGACTTAGTTAATCAACACAGCCATCAAGTAGCTTCGCAGCGGACAAAATTGTTTCTCCGATTTGATTTCCGATTGAACATAATTGTTACAAAATACCCGGATTTTTACATAATCCATCAAACAATTACATACAAAACAGATCTAATACAAAACTAATTTTGTAAATCTATTCTAACACGATCGACCCTCGTGTTTTACAACCACGATAAACCACGTGGAAACCAAATAAAATAACCACGATTAAACCACGTGGGATCCAAACACATAATTAAAATTACATGGCCATAATAGTGGATACTAAACAACCTGCAAAAGATTATTATCCAAGCACACCACTATACACATGCATATATAATTACGACATGGACATCGTATCAAAATTCGCAGAACCAATGAACCAGGCTCTTGATACCAATTGTTAGGACAATCAGATCTTGGCACTGCGAATTTTGATACACTAAATTAACGAGTACGAATAGAAAAATCACCTTGTTAACGGTTGATTCCACACTCTTCTATTGTATTCCCAAATTCCCTTGAGCGAAGTGTGGCCTCCGTCTTCTCAAGTTATCCTCTCTTCTTGCTCCTGGGTGGCTACCAATTTTTTTCGACCACCCCCCAGCAAGAAGAGAATAGGAATATATATAGGCTACAATAGGGATCATGGACAATTAGGTTGGGCCTTCTAATTACATCTTGAGCCTAGCCCAATGTAATTAAATATTAATTCAATCCACTAAAGAATTAATATTTGCACTACCTTTCCTAATACCGTAATTTAATTAATTAATTCGGTTCCAATATTATTTGCTTATTAAATTCCCCATGTTTAAAATATCGCATGTCCATTAATTAAATAAATTACTGATAATTCATTTAATTAATATCTTTTATCTTTTATCCTTGATTATCCACTCAACCTTTATTTAATTATGCCGGAATAAATCCACCTGCAGGGTTTCACATAATTAAATCTTTTTGAGCTTTCAAGGGGACATCATTAACCCGAATATTATCAGGACATGGATTCCGTCAACAAATAATATCCCACCATATATATTATTTCATCACCCAAAATATAATGAAATAAATCAAAAAAATTATTTCATATATAAATCAAAGCATATAAATAATATATACGTGTCAATTATTATTTCCGGATTAAGAACCTAAGCATTAATAATAACATAGAATCTTAGTTCACCTCCTTAATCAGTATAAGGGAACAATTCTAAATTTGATCCTGTTCAATATACACAAAGTATACTAGTATTATTTATTAGTCAATATAAACTAATCTAAATAATACTACAGCCATTCCAGTGGATTGTCTAACTCCACCTGTGCTGTGAACCTTATTATATTATATAAACCGTATTTAATAATCTAATATTCTGTATCCCATTTGATACTAGATTATTCACAATATATAATATTTAGACAACATGTAAACATTTAAATGATTCTCAATTAAACCGGCCAGAAATAAATGTAAATACTTCAAATAAATATTTTCAGTATACACCAACAGACATTCCCCAAAATAATTGAGCCATATCCCAGAGTTTCTCCTTTGTTGCCATCTCCAAAGGATATTACTGGGCCAGCTTTCCTCTCAAACTTTGTAAGCAGGGACTTCTTTCCAATCATATGTCCAGAGCATCCACTGTCCAAGATAATTGAATGCTTCTTTCCAGTGCCCTGCAAACAAAAAGTAGCTAGTTAGAATTTTTTAGGACCCAACTTTGATTGGATCCTTTCTTACTAACTTTTGAACCAACAGGCTTTGAAGATTTTGCTTTTGATTTACCTGTTGCAGAGTCAACTTAGACTTTGATTTCGCAAACTGTTTGTGACTAGGAGTTTCAGATTTCAGAGAATAATAGTCATAATACAGTTAATGATATTCCTTACACATATAAATGGAATGAAGTAAACTACCACAATGATAACATGGTTCTTGTGGTTGGTATTGAATTCTTTGAGTCTTGGGGAAGCTGGACTCAGTTTTCCAAGAAGGTTTTTGATTGCAGTCTAGGGCCAAATGATTATGATTTCCACATTTATAGCATTTCTTCCTAGGTGCATCAGGTACATTCTTGTAATTATTCTCTTTGTTAATACCTTCTTTTCCATTCCTATTTCTTCTGATCTTGCTAGACTCTGAAATACCTTCTAGTCTCTGTTTCAACTGAGACTTAGACAAAAAACCTATGTTGACATTCTTAGGTTTTTCTAACACTCTCTCATCTGAATTGCTATTGTTAATTCTTTTGTGCACAACTGGGGTACCTTTAGAATCAACAAATTTAACATGTTTAGGTTCAGAAACTATCTTCTTACCTTCAGATTTGGATATGCTAGCTTCTTCTTTCCTATCATCCAAGACAATAGCTACAGAATTTTCACTTTCATTCTTTCTAAAACTAAGCCATAGACTTTTCCAAGAATTTGATTGTCAATGATTTCTTGAGTCTTTTTACCAGAAGTGTTAATGGTTTTCATCATATCTCTCTCTTCCTCTAGTTCTTTTATGACATAGTCATAAGCCTCAAGGATAACACCATAATCATGCTTAGCTTTATCAGAACTTAACCTATATTCTTCTTCCACATCAGCTATTAACATAAAAAGACAAAAAAAGAGGTGCAATAAATATACATTAACCTTAACCTGTGCCCAGTGGTTAGCCGGCCCGTATTTTTATTAGTAATGGGGTTGTTCAGGATGCTTAAGTTGTTGAGCTCTATCAATGTAACGGCTTTTTTCCTACTGGGCCGGGATGTGGTCCACTAGTTCGAATTCTGGTTCTATCTTACTTTTATGTGTCAAAAAAATATTGAACTATTTTAGTTGGTGTTTTTAATGTGTATAGTTGGAGGAAGCTTCATCTTCATTATTGTAAATTGTAATATAACCAATGTTAAGATTTGGGAATTAGAATCCAACTAACTTAAAATCCGTGCGATCTCTAATATTATATTAAAAAAATTTCAATTTAAATTAAAATTTTTAAGACATGAATTTTATAGGCTTAAAATTTAAATGATATTATTTGATAATAATTATGCATATGTTGCCCGTGATATTTTTAGAAAAATATGAATTTTAGTTTGAAAACGTAGTAAAGATGATACGTTTTAGCTTAAAAAGGTGATTGTTATAATTATGCATATGTTTCCCGCGATATTTTTAGGGAAAAAAATTTAGTTTGAAAATACAGGAAATATGATACGTTTTAACCGAAAAAAGTAATTGGTTTCTTATTAGTTATTATAATATTATTATTTTAATTTAATTAAATAAAGAAGTATGATAATATGTTTTACCTGAAAAAAGAAATTAATTAGCTATTGAAAAATAGAAAAGGCAACATGTTTTACCTGAAAAAAAAATTAATTAGTTACGGGTAATTATAATATTATTATTTTATTTTATTAAATCAAATGATGGACTAAAAAAGAAGTTAAAACAAATATGGACGAAAATAAATATACAAAATATAAAGTGTTTTACCTACAAAAGGAAATTGATTAATTATAAAAAAAATAGAAATGGTAACATGTTTCACCTAAAGAAGAAAATTGATTAGTTATTAATAATTATAAAAAATTCAGTAAGGGTAATTAAGTAATAACCATTAATAATTAAATAATGGTAATTAGGTAAAAATAATAGGTATCGTACCAACTGACCGATTCGACTATTATAATATAGTATAGATTTGGAATTTTTAGCATATTGCTTAATTTAATATTTCTTGCTAAACAATCTATACTATACTATTATAAGCAAATATGAGTATAATTGATTGGTTAGTTTGTTGGTTAACACATTTCTAAAATAATTTTAGCACTTTTCTAAAAAAAACCAATTTAAAATTAAGTAGTATAATAATATATATGTTGAGACATACATGTTTAAAGATGATGATAACAAATACCACAAGTCTGAAATTGAATCAAGGAATCGAAGCTAACAAATAAATTAGGAACCTACCTGAAATGTAGATTGATAAGTGGATTTTATATCCACTTGGAACGCTTAGAATCGGCTTAAATTGATTAACTTGGCCTCAAGTATGTCGTGTTTTTGATTTGTTTTTAGTAAAGAATGGTGCAGGGTTACTATCTTGAAGTGGGGAGATACATTTGCATGTTTCATGGTGGATTCACGCTCAAGAATTGAAGAACGGGAAGTGGTAAAAGAATCGGAAGAGAAAACGGAGGAGAAATGAGCAAATTGTGGAAAATTCGGATTTCCGGGTAAGTTGCACAGTCTGCACTATTTTGGCCATATCTGGAGTTCTAGAAGTCCGAATTCAGCAATCTTACAATCCACACAAAGCTTGGGAAATTTTCTTGAAGAATAAAGCAAAATCAGAATTTTGGCAGAATGTGGCAGCGCAGGCAGCGCCAGTGGAGCGTTGAGAGCGCCAAAAATGGCTTTGGGGAGCACTGAGAGCGCTAGGGCAGCGCTGAGAGCGCCATAACATCCTGGAATATTGCTGTTTCTTTCCTGCTTCGAATTTAAGATGTATTTTTGGGACTTTTCTTGCTGGGAAAGACTTCTATTGCCTATATAAACATATTCTATCATTGTAATTCAAACCAACAACTTCACATAACACATAGAGAGAGCCGAGAGACGAAAAAACATATTCGGAGAAGGATTCCTACGCTCATGACAAGCGACGGAGATCTAGATCTACTTTTGTTTTCTTCAAATTAGGCGATACTCTTGGATGTTTTTTGGGATTTGTCTTCTTAACTCTATTACTCTAGCATAATTATTATTGATACTTGTTTATTATCATGGCTTCATCAGATCCCATGATGACGAGCGGTTCGATTATGAACAAATCATTGTCATGGGATTCTAATGGATTTATCTATGTAGTTTAGTGATTTCTTTAAAGATCTGTGTGTGATGTATATTGATTTCCTCGTATGGTTATGCTTAATTGTTAGATGCGTAGCTAACATCTAATCTGTTAATCTCTTGTGAAGTGAGAGTGGATCTTGAGATTTATAACTTGCAATGCTATCATAGGTTCATGATTGTTATCAACATGATTCGTAGTGTAACTTGAACTATTTTATATTGCCCTATGTGATCTTTATGGATAACTTGTTCTTCAACCGTTATGTTTTCAAATTCTATAGAGATATATGGTCTAAGCATAATTGGTGTGTATTCATCTTCTATCTCTTTTGTTAATGTATGGGTAGTTTGGTATACGTATACTGAGAGGTAGCGTGTACTTGTTTTGTGTTGTCCGATCAGATATCATAACCATTGCATATAGTGATTAAAGGCTTCAGATCTAAGCAAAGTATTTAATGAAGTTAGGATCCCATGTTTTCTCTAGCATAAGTAATTCAATTAAAAATTATCTTTAGTTACATAATTCTTAGTTTTGATAAATTGCTTCTTAGTTAATTCTAGATAATTGAAAACCCAAAAATTGTTACTTGTCTTAGCAGTGAGTAAAACCCATACATTGTTGCATAAGTACATTAACTGAATTGAAACCTAAACCAGATCTCTGTGGGAATGAACTTGACTTATATCTTAGTTTAGTGCAAACAAGTTTTTGGTGCCGCTGCCGGGGATCATCGGTGTTTTATTTTTAGTTTATGTGCTTGCCATCAGTGGTCGTTAGAGTTCACTGACTCGGATTGTTACTTACTAAGTTACTTTATTTGTGTGTTTCAGGTACTTGAGCGTGTATGCGAACACGTTCTCAAACTCGAAACCTGGAGGACGCAGAGCTAGTAGTAGTAAAAGTGAAGAGGAACTTGAACCAACAGTAGAGATGGGTGATCGAGCAACAACAGTAGTTAAGGCTTTGAAGGACTATTCTCAGCCGAAAATCAAAGATATCCAATCTAGTTTTGTCAGGCCAGCCATTATAGCTAATACCTTTGAAATCAAGCCTAGCACAATTCAGATGGTGCAGAATTCAGTTCAGTTTGGGGGTGCTCCTACGGAAGATCCTAATATGCACATCCAGGACTTCATAGAGATCTGTGAGACCTTTTGATTCAATGGTGTGTCGAAAGATGCTGTCAATTTGAGACTTTTCCCATTCTCTTTGAGGGATAAAGCTAAGGGATGGTTACACTCTTTACCAGCCGGTTCCATTACTACGTGGGAGGATCTTGCTCAGAAGTTTCTTACTAAATTCTTTCCCATGGCTAAAATAGCAGCAATAAGGAACGCTCTAACTCAATTTGCACAGCAGTCTGGTGAATATTTGTGTGAAGCTTGGGAATGATATAAGGAGATGCTAAGGAAGTGTCCTCATCATGGTATGCCTGACTGGATGGTGATCAATGGTTTTTACAATGGGTTGGGAGCACAATCTAGACCTTTGCTAGATGCAGCATCAGGTGGAGCTCTATGGGCTAAGAGCTATAAGGAAGCTTATGATCTAATCGAGACGATGGCTGCTAATGAATATCAAAATCCAATTCAGAGATTAACTCAAGGCAAGGTAGCAGGTATCCTTGAAGTTGATGCAGCTACAGCTATTGCAGCTCAGTTGAAGGCCTTAACTATGAAGGTGGATTCTCTATCCAACTATGGAGTACAACATGTTGCTAGTGTATGTGAGCTTTGTGCGAGAGCACATGAGATGAATCAGTGTGCTATCTCTTCTGAATCGGCACAGTTTGTGAGCAACTTTCAGCGACCTTCGAAACTAGCTCCAGCCACCTATCATCCGAACAACAGAAATCATCCTAATTTCAGCTGGAGCAACAATCAAGGTGCTCAGAAACCACAGCCTTATCAGCAGTTTCAGGGTCAGCAATATGGAGCTAAGCCGTTCAATCAAGGTTATCAGCAGCAGTATGCTCCAAGGCAATAATTCCAACCTCCGGGATTTCAACAACAACAGTCTCATGGGAATGTTAGTCAATCTTCGAATGAAAAATCTGAATTGGATGAATTAATGTTGATGGTTAAAAGCCAGGCGGTTTCTCTCAAGACGTTGGAGAATCAGATAGGGCAGATTGCAAGTGCCTTATTGAATAGGTCGCAAGGGACTCTTCCTAGTGATACGGAGGCTAATCCAGGCAAGAAGGAAATTAAAGAACATGTGAAAGCAGTGACTTTGAGATCTGGTGAAGTCACGAGCAATCAAAAATCAGCAGCTGAGGAGGAAGAGGTGATTCAAGAACAGCAGGTGGAACCTTCTACAGAAAAGCCAATTTCTGATTTGGCAGTTAGATGGTGAAGCAGAAAAGAACAAGAAATTTGTTGAAAAGTCTATTATGGAGCAGTCTACAAAGAGCAATCAGATCTATCCGCCTCCTCCGTATCCTCGATGCTTGTAGAAAAGTCAAGAAAAGCAATTTTAGAAATTTTTGGACGTCTTCAAGAAATTGTCCATTAATATTCATTTTGCAGAAGCTTTAGAAAAGATGACGAGCTATTCCAAGTTCATGAAGGGTATTCTCTCACGGAAGCTGAAACTCGAGGAATTGGAAACTATTGCTTTGACAGAGGAGTGTAGTGCGGTTCTGCAGCAGAAATTGCCACCAAAGCTTAAGGATCCAGGAAGCTTTACCATACCATGCGCCATTGGAAACTTATCTTTTGACAAGTGTTTGTGTGACTTGGGAGCTAGCACCAATCTCATGCCTCTGTCTATTTTCATGCAACTTGGTCTGCCCGATCCTAAACCTACAAATATCTCTTTACAGCTGGCTGATCGATCGATCACTTATCCTAGAGGTATCGTGGAGGATGTTTTGGTAAAAGTTGATAAGCTCATCTTCCCTGCGGATTTCGTGATTCTTGATTTTAAATAAGATAAGAAGATTCCCATCATCTTCGGAAGGCCTTTTCTCGCTACTGGCCGTACTTTGATAGATGTTCAGAAAGGAGAGCTCACAATGAGAGTGCAAGATCAGACTATCTCTTTTAATGTGTTCAAGGCTATGAAATTTCCTACGGAGAATGAAGAGTGCTTTAGAGTGGAAGGGGTTGATACTGGCCAGAATAAAGAGTTTGATCAGATGTTGAAGTCGGATCCATTAGACGTTGCTTTACAAGGAAAGTCTGATACTGAAGATGAGAAATTAGGCATGGTTGATCTTTGGGATTCTCAGGTGCTGATTGATGAGGTTGTTTCATGGTTAAATCTTGAGGATAGTGCAATTGAGTCTTTTCTTGAGGACGATGCTTTGTTAGCGTATGAGAGCAATAAAGAACTTTATGAGCTTTATAGAGATTTTACATCTGATAAGATGTTAAATGAATTGAATGCCATTTGTTCAAAGCATGAAACCAAACTTGATGATAGTTCTTTTGACCCTAAGTCCGTTGTTAAGACTTCTGTTGATATTGATAATGCTATTAATGCAAAATTGGAGGAATGGCCCGGCAGCATTCCTCATCACAGAGGTTTGGGTTACATCATTTAGACTGTGGAGGGCGACAGTCCTCCACCTCAGCAACCTAGAGCAGACAGAGCTGGTTCATCATGGTCATGTAGAGCTGGTCGTACTTCTAGTCTTGGTGGTTCTCAGTACAGGAGGATGGTCAGAAGCATGGATACCTTGTTTGAGGTTAATCGCAGATTGGCAGAGGATATCACTTTATCTTTGGATCATGTTCTTGAGTCGGATGGAATAGGGGTTGACTGGTCAGTGTTTGGATCTCACCATTTACCACCCGAGGAGGGTGGCCTTGCCGACATTTAGGTATGTTTTTTATTATCCTTTTTATTGCCTTCAATGGGGACATTGAATATTTCAAGTTTGGGGGTGATTTGGGGGATAAGTAGTGTTAGTTGTGTCATTGTGTTCATATAGATATCATATTTTGCATGCGTAGTGTAATACATTCATGTTTTGTTCGTATTGTTGCATGTTTTATTTCATATAGGACATTCTGTTATTTTTGTTTGTTTTACCATGTGAGTCCATTTAGTTGCATTTGCATAGCATATTTCATGATCCCTTAGGATGAGATAATTCTGATTGGTAGGTCGATGTCTATTTGAGTGTGGTATTGATGAATAGAGGGTTGATTTATAGTTCTCATGAAATTGACTTGCATGTTTCAGAAACACAAAATCTTTACACAGTCTCATCGTTTGCATTTGGGCTAGGTTGAGGTCATGCTTGTTTGGTTGTTTTAGATTTAATCACCTGTTTATATTTAGAATTTTCGTTATTCCCTTGATAGCGTAGGAGCATTAAAGTATAAGTTTGGGGGAAACCAGGGATTTCATGCTAGTTATTAATAATGGCTAGGCGTCAAATGGCTAGTAGTCGGCTCATATCTTTATGAGTAGTCTAGGGTTGGATGATAATTCTCACTCTAGATTGCATTTAAAAAAAAGAAGAAAAGAAAAAAATAGAAAAAAATAGAAGAAAAAAAAAATCAAAGGTTTAATTGGTTAAATGCAGAATTAACCAGGGTGAGCTCTTTAATACTCGAGCAATTAAGTTCTAGGGGACTTTGTGCCTAGTGACCTAAGGCTTTTATAGTATGGGATCCACTAACCTAACGCTCGCTACATGGGTATTATTGTATAAGCCTTTTGGGGTCTCATCCATTGCACGATTAAATAAGCATGCGTTGTTGTGTATATTATTATGTGTCATAGTTGTTAGTAATAAATCATGAATTCCTATCTAACTCAAATGATGATGGAGGTGTTTCGAGGTTATGAAGTGTTTACCGTCTATTTTATTTATAAACCTGTGATTGTCTGGGCGAAGAATGAGTATGGTTTTGATCTAGTGTTAGGAGTATATCTGATGAGCATCGCACACACCCACATTTCTGTTCATGTATTGTTAGTATACGGGGACTTAGTCGAGCTCTATTTGGATGTATTGCATTTCTTTGAGATATTTGCTTGTTGATTGGTTTTGGTTAGTTCGAGGGGATCGTTGCATTTTCATATTAGTTGCATTCATGCATTGCATTAGTTAGTATTGAGTCCGTTTATGCTTGAGGACAAGCATCGGTTTAAGTTTGGGGGTGTGATAAGTAGATTTTATATCCACTTGGAACGCTTCGGATCAGCTTAAATTGATTAACTTGGCCTCAAGTATGTCGTGTTTTTGATTCGTTTCTAGTAAAGAATGGTGCAGGGTTACTATCTTGAAGTGGGGAGATACATTTGCATGTTTCATGGTGGATTCAAGCTCAAGAATTGAAGAACGGGAAGTGGTAAAAGAATCGGAAGAGAAAACGGAGGAGAAATGAGCAAATTGTGGAAAATTCGAATTTCCGGGTAGGTTACGCAGTCTGCACTGTTTTGGCCATATCTGGAGTTCTAGAAGTCCAAATTCAGCGATATTACAATCCACGCGAAGGTTGGGAAATTTTCTTGAAGAATAAAGCAAAATCAGAATTTTGGCAGATATGGCAGCGCAGGCAGCGCCAGTGGAGCGCTGAGAGCGCCAAAAATGGCTTTGGGGAGCGCTGAGAGCGCCATAACATCATGGAATATTGTTGTTTTCTATCCTGCTTCGAATTTAAGATGTATTTTTGGGACTTTTCTTGCTGGGAAAGACTTCTAGTGCCTATATAAACATATTCTATCATTGTAATTCAAACCAACAACTTCACATAACACATAGAGAGAGCCGAGAGACGAAAAACATATTCGGAGAAGGATTCCTACGCTCGTGACAAGCGACGGAGATCTAGATCTATTTTTGTTTTCTTCAAATTAGGCGATACACTTGGATGTTTTTTGGGATTTGTTTTCTTAACTCTATTACTCTAGCATAATTATTATTGATACTTGTTTATTATCATGGTTTCATCAGATCCCATGATGACGAGCGGTTCGATTATGAACTAATCGTTGTCATGGGATTCTAACGGATTTATCTATGTAGTTTAGTAGTTTGATTGCTTTAAAGATCTGTGTGTAATGTATATTGATTTCCTCATATGGTTATGCTTAATTGTTAGATGCGTAGCTAACATCTAATCTGTTAATCTCTTGTGAAGCGAGAGTGGATCTTGAGATTTAGAACTTGTCATGCTAGCATAGGTTCATGATTGTTATCAACATGATTCGTAGTGTAACTTGAACTATTTTACATTGCCCTTTGTGATCTTTATGGATAACTTGTTCTTCAACCGTTATGTTTTCAAATTCTATAGAGATATAGGGTCTAAGCATAATTGGTGTCTATTCATCTTCTATCTCTTTTGTGGATGTATGGGTAGTTTGGTATACGTATACTGAGAGGTAGCGTGTACTTGTTTCGTGTTGTCCGATCTGATATCATAACCATTGCATATAGTGATTAAAGGCATCAGATCTAAACAAAGTATTTAATGAAGTTAGGATCCCATGTTTTCTCTAGCATAAGTAATTCGATTAAAATGATCTTTAGTTACATAATTCTTAGTTTTGATAAATTGCTTCTTTAGTTAATTCTAGATAATTAAAAACCCAAAAATTGTTACTTGTCTTAGCAGTGAGTAAAAATCATACATTGTTGCATAAGTACATTAACTGAATTGAAACCTAAACAAGATCGCTGTGGGAACGAACTTGACTTATATCTATATTACTTGTGACCACGTACGCTTGCGTGTTTAGTGCAAACACAGATCAACTAAGGCAACATCTTGTGAAATTCTGGAAACAGTTAGGAAGTATTTCTGTAACAAGCCATGAGATGCTACAATCAAGTATCTGTAACCAGAAGAGAGTTTGCTATAACCATGCAAGTAAATTCGAGAAGTCAAGAAAAGAAAGGGTTCGAGAAGTTAGACCACTGTCATATCTCTATTCGAGTTATCTTAGACTTGGTGGATTCGAGAACTCTACAAAAAGGGCTATTCGAGAAGTCAGGCTACTAAGAAGTTTCTACTCGAGAAGTCTACAAGTTAGTCTATTCGAGAAGTCTGCATGTCAGCTTTTTCGAAAAGTCATTCGAGAACTCGACAAGAGGTCTATTCGAGAAATCACTATTCGAGAAGTCCTCATTCGAGATATCAAGACATATCTATTCAAAAACTCAGCCTGAACATTCTAAAGTTCTCGAATGAAGAACAGACCCAGAATTAGTTTGCAACCCATGACTTATAGACATTGATCAATTACACAGAGGATATTACGAGTAGGGAGTCAAATTGTAGGTATTTGAAGGCTCAAACTCTTCCAAGTGAAAGGTGAAATCAGTCAATGTTTATCCGACTTCAAGGGCAAGGATAATAGTGGAAGCAACCTCCAACATGATTACATTACTACTGAAGAATTCAAAGGATATCTTGATGAATGCATAAGGATCAGCTGGTTTATCTTGGAAGTTCAAACACAACTCAATAAGCAGAAAAGCTTATTGACTTTCGAAAAGATTATCTTTTTGATAAAGCTACTTTTCAAAGATGAAGATTCAAATCAAAAAGATCTTTTGCATAAAGCATCACATGGACTTGGAAGCTAAGTCAATTCAAGAACTTAGTAACTAATGAAGAAAGAAATATACACGGACTTGAAGCATGCCGGGGACCGGGGTTGTCCAAATCAAGAAAAGAAGACCTTCAAGACATTTCCTGAAATGGCTATCACTTCAAGCATGTGTGTGTGACAAGTTATACAAAAAATGTACCTTTACATTTTACGTACTTTACTTGTCTTCATATAGTTTAAATAAGCTGTATGAGCAGGATAGTGAAAGCAAGAAAAACACAGAGCTTAAGATAGAGATCTATAGGTTTTCTTGTAAACATATTGTAACCTGCAGCTGTGTATTTCTACATAGAGTATTTTCTTCAAATACAAACTCTCAGGTGGACCTCTCAAACTCCACCTGAAATTTTTATATCGTGTGTTTATTTATCTTGTTTACTGTCTGTTCTTTACACTGTCTAAGACCTCAATAATTCGAAAAGAGTTAAGTTGAGATTGTATTCAACCCCCCTCTACAATCTCGTGGTGTATAACTGGGAAATGACAATATATATATATATATATATATATATATATATATATATATATATATATATATATATATATATATATTGTGTCCTACACGTTGAGTCCTACATGACTACGACTACAAGTTCCATTCACAAGGATTCATTAAGATTAAGATGTTAAGAAGGAGTCTATTCCAAGTATAAAGAAAAAAAATTACGTAATAAACTCTGTTATATTGGCCATTATTACAACATGATATATATGGTTCATGTAACTCCTTATTATCATCTTTTTAAGAAGATTTTAACAACTTCCTAAAAGAACCAATTCAAAAATAAAATAAGCATAAAATAAAAATTGTTAAAGTAATCTAATAATATCTACACATTGAATTAAGCCCATGTACCGAAATAATTAAAATATACAAATAAAATTATTTAATTATTATTTATATAAATACTTTGTTAGGTCCGGAATAATGTAGAAGGGGGGTTGAATGCGTTATTCTAAAAATATTTCGATTTTTGATGTGGATATGAGATCAAAAATACTGAATCGAAATAACACAACTGTTTGGGAAATATCTTTGAATAGATAAAACCCGGAGGTTTGTTACACAATCTAATCCTATGGATCAACTACAAAATCAAACACTCCTAAGGATAGTTTAGGCACGAGGACCTTCCACCCGACACTTCCTGAAAGCGGGCTAAACCGACTTTCCTACTAGATGGACTGTCTAGCAGCTTACACAGAGAAGATATAAGAGAGAGAAGAGAAAGTTGTGTGTTGAGGTGTATTGATAAGTGGATTTCATATCCACTTGGATCGCTGCAGTTCGGCTTAAATTGATTCACTTGGCCTCAAGTTTGTTGTAGTTTTGATGTATTTTGTTTAAGTGTACAGGTTTGCAAGAATGTCGATTAGGGTTGATGTTTCCGTTAACTTTGGAGGGGAATTCGAGCTTAAGTATGAAGAAGGGAGTCAATCTTTAACTCTCATGAAGATTTGAAGTCAAGAGAAGTGATGGCCGAAGCATTTGTAAAAGGAACGGGAAGAAATGGAGCTCAAACGAAGAAATAATGCAGAAAAACTCAATCCGGCAGGAAGTGGCCAGGCAGACTGCGCCAGAATTGGGGCAAACTACGCCAGAAATGCTGAAAACAGTTTCTAGCCGCGCAGACTGCGCCAGAATTGGGGCAGACTGTGCTAGAATTCACTGGAAAATTAATAATTTGCCCTATTCGAATTCTAATTGTATTCTAGGCAGTTTCTTGCACCTAAATCGAATTCTACTTGTATTATATGGTATTTTCTTGTAGGGCAAGACTTCTAGGGGCTATTTAAACACATCCTACCATTTTAAATCATATCATTACATATCATAGCATAGATTTGCAAGGGAGAAAAGGAGAGAAAGATTCAACGCTCGTGACAAGCAACATATCTAGATCTACTTCATCTTTTGTATTCTTTTCTTAGGCGCTATTCTCGATTCTAGATTTGTTTTCTCAACTCTTTGTTTTATTAATATTACTTCTTCTTTATTTCATACTTTGTTTTATATCATGTTTTCATCAATTCCCATGGTGACGAGAGGTTCAATTATGAACTAATCGTTGTCATGGGATTCTAATGGATTTATTTTTGTAGCTTAGTAGTTTGATTGCTTTAAAGATTTATGTGTGGTGAATTCTTGATATCCTCGTATGGTTGTGATTCATGTATTTAGATGCGTCGCGAACATCTAATCTGTTAATCTTTTGTGAAGCGAGAGTGGATCTAAAGATTTAGAACTTGCCATGCTAGCACAGGTTCATGATTGTTATCAACATGATTTGTAGTATAAAATGAGAATACTTATATTGCCCTATGTGATGTTAATGGATGACTTGTTCTTAAACCGTTATGTTTTCAAATCTTATAGAGATATAAGGTCTAAACATAATTGGTGTCTATTCATCTTCTATCTCTTTTGTGGATGTATGATTAGTTTGGTGTTCGTATACCGAGAGGTAACCTATACTTATTTCGTGTTGTCTGATCAGATATCAAAACCATCATATGTATTGATTAAAGGCATCAACTCTAAGCGAAGTATTTAATGAAGTTAGGATCCCATGTTACTCTTGTAGAAGTAATTCGATTCCAATTCTCGTTAGTTAGTTAATTCTTAGTTGTTAATTTACTTCTAAGTTAATTTAGTTAATTAAACCCAAATTTGTTAATTGTCTTAGCAGTGAATAAAAACCATACATTGTTGCATAGGTACATGAACTGAATTGAACCTAAACCAGATCTCTGTGGGAACGAACTCAACTTTATTCTATATTACTTGTGACCGCGTACGCTTGCGTGTATTAGTGTAACCAAGTTTTTGGCGCCGCTGCCGGGGATCATCGGTGTTTTATTTTTAGTTTATGTGCTTGTCATCAATGGTCATTAGATTTCACTGACTCGGATTATTTACTTACCTATCTTGTTTAGTTCGGTGTGTTTCAGGTACTTGAGTGTTTGAAAATGGCAGGCGAGGAGTTGCCATGGTGGGCATATTCGAGGACATCCATGCCTCATCAATGTGAGCGATGTTTGGGCGTTCATGAGACCTCACAATATTGTTACTACGAAGGAGTTGATCCATATGTCAGTTATGAGGAACAACCATATTTTCAATACCATCCTCAACAGTACCAGCAAGATGTTCCAAATATGTCATATTTCTTTGGTAGTGAAGAGTTTCAACATCAGCAACCTACTCCTACTTTTCAGTCAGATGAGGTTGATGTTATGGAGGAGATTAGGATTCTTGCAAAGTGTAATGAGGAGTCTATCAAATCTTTGGAGACACTAGTTGCTCAAGTTTTGAGTCCCTTGGAACAAGAGAAACAACAATTTGTACTCGAGGCAATTCCAAAAAATAACGTTGACTTGGAGCAAGGTACTGCATGCATAATTGAGGAAGACAAATTCCAAGGTGAGGTGAGCGTTCACAAGCCATTTGAGGAATTTGATCAAGCTAGTATGGTGGATGCTTTGGAAAGGGCAATATTTGGGACAGACACTGGTGAGCTACACAAATTTCAAGAATTGGTATGTGCATACCAAGAGGCTGATGACCATGGGAAAGATGCAGGTCTTCTACTTGTCTCAGAGTATAATGTTAGGAATATGTTGTACTTGATGATAACTTCATAATCAATCAAATTGTATAAGGTTTTGTACCTGTCAACGGATATGAGGATTTATAACTCTATCCGTTGCCAGGTAGCTCATCAACGGATGAGGTTTTGTAGCATACTGCAGTATCTCTATGTTATCAGTTGATAGTGTTTTTATCCACAGTCATGTTGACCATCAATGGATAGGCAGAATAGGGTAGCTAATTGTAAATAAGCTATGCTATGTAATTCTGTCTTATTGAAAGTGTATCCATGGATGAAGAATCAACGGATACAACTCAAACCCACTCTATCAACGGATACAGTTCAAATCTCAATATCAACGGATACAACTCAATATATCATCAACAGATGTCAGTGTACAATGTCAACGGATAATCATTGACACTTACTTCTATGCTAAGCTGGGGATTAGCAGTTGATAAGGACAGGTTTGACTGACAGATCACATGGGTTGATAGTAGATACAAAAAGCAGTATGGCAGCCATACTTTGGAAACACAGAAGAAAGAAGCATTCCGTTTACACTATGAATACAAGAAAGGTGCAGGAGACATGTCTGTTCACAAGGACAACCTTTCGGCTACATGTGTATTTGGAGTGTAGTAGCAAGTCAACATGAATTAGTTTAATATTATCTTATTCCTGTAGCACTTGTAAACTTGGGATTTATAACCAAGTGTAGCAACTCTTTAGAAGCAAAAAAAAACAGATACATTTGCTTAGGTTTTTATTGAATATCCTTAGAAAGTAAAGAGTTGTAAATCAGAAGCTGTGTACATTTGTATCACAGAGTTTTCTTCGAATAAAAGCTTCAGGTGGTGCACTTAACCACCTGATTTTTATGTGTTTGTGCATTAATCTTTTTACAGCAATTATCTAAGTATAGATTTCTGGAGTTCTTATCAGAAATTTATAAATATCAAGAATTGTATTCAACCCCCCCTTCTACAATTATACAAGTGTGTAATCTGCGAATAACAATTGGTATCAAATCAAGCTTCTAACATATTTGAAGTTTAAAGATCAACACACTTCCAACATGTCTAAGAAGGATTATGGAGTAAAGATACCAGTTCTTGATAGAGAGAATTACTTTCACTGGAAAGTAAAAATGCGTCTACATCTTTTGTCTATTGATGAGGGTTTTGTGGATTGCATTGACAAGGGTCCTCACATTCCAATGAAGACTGCAACAAGAGTTGGCCGGGCTGAAGATGTGCCTGACACTCTCATTCCCAAACCTGTTTCTGAATGGAGTCTTGAAGATATTGCAGAAGTCCACAAAGACAAAAAGACCATGAATATACTGTTCAATGGTCTAGAAACAGACATGGTTGACAATGTTATTAACTGTACTACCTCCAAGGAAGTATGGGACACTGTTCAAACCCTTTGTGAAGGAACAGAACAGGTGAGGGAAAACAAAATGCAACTGTTAATCCAACAGTATGAACATTTCCATTTTAAGATTGGAGAAACATTGAATGATACATTTAGTAGATTTCAAAAGCTACTAAATGGTTTGAAACTGTATGGAAGAATCTATCAAGTTAAAGATTCTAATCTCAAATTTCTAAGATCACTGCCCAAGGAATGGAAGCCAATGACTGTTTCTCTAAGAAACACTCAAGAGTACAAGACATTTACTCTTGAAAGGCTCTATGGAAATTTAAAGACATATGAGCTGGAAATGGAGCAGGATGAAGAGATTGAGAAGTCCCAAAAGAAAAGTGGGTCAGTTGCACTTGTTGCCAACTTGGAGCAGAAGGAGGAAAGGACAGAAGCTGCTTATTCTACACCAAACAAGGAGGTTGGTAAAGGTAGAGCAGAATCAAGCAGGAGCAAGGAAAAGGTATCTGAGGAATTGAATGCCCTTCAGCAGGATGAATTGGATGAGATAGATGAGCACTTAGCTTTTCTGTCTAGGAGATTCTCTAAGCTGAAATTCAAGAGAAACTCTGGGGTGGCCAAGCCATTTAACAAGGATTTTTCCACAAGCAACTATGTGGATAAATCCAAAATTAAATGCTACAATTATTGAATTGCTGGTCACATGATAAGTGAATGCAGGAAGCCCAGATCTGAGAAGAAGGGAAAGCCAACTGAAACTGTTGACTACAAGAAGAAATATTTTGATCTTCTCAGACAGAAAGGAAAGGCATTCTTGACCCAAGAGTATGATTGGGCTGCTGATGACAATCATTCTGATGATGATGTTGAGTTTGTCAACCTTGCATTGATGGCTGATTCTGGAGAGCAGGAAGCAAGTTCAGCTAGCAATCAGGTATTTTCTACTAATCTCTCTGAGCTGACCAAAGAGGAATGCAATAGTGTTATAGATGAAATGTCTACTGAACTATATCACTTGAGTGTTTCTCTTAAATCACTTACTAAAGAGAACAATAGGATTAAAGAGACTAATCTGTTTTTAAGTGATAGAAATGCTGCTCTAGAAGCTCAATTTCTAGAATTTGAGAAAATGAGAGTTGATTGCAATAATGCTAAAAGTGAAATTGAAGCTGTGTTAAAAAGAGAACTGATTTTAAAAGACCAGCTTGAAAAAGAACAAGGGATAATTGCTAAATTTCAAAGTTGTAGGAATATTTCTCAAAACATAATAGAAGTCCAGGGAATAGAATCATTTATGAAGGATACCTAGACTCAAAAGAAAAAGGACCTAGAACCTGGCCTTGAGGATCTAGAGACTATTTGCGAATCAATGGATAGTGATCATCTGTTGACAGATGAACCATCAATGGATGAGAGGTATCCGTCGACTAACAAAAAGTTTGTTAGTAAGAAGGAACTCAAGAAACTGGATATTAAGTATGGTCCAGTCAACAAGAACTTTGTTAGTGGTGAGAGTAGCCAAACCAAATCTAGTGGGAAGGCTAAGGCAGGTGATTTACATAACAAATAGGCTATTGGTAAATCAGATAATGAAAAGGTAGAAATTGAGGGTAAAAAGAAAAAGAACAGAAATGGTAAGATAGGCATCAACAAGAAAAACAATTATTCTCCTGACAAGTTTGCCCCTAGGAAAACTTGTAGTAATTGTAATAGTCTCAATCACCTATCTTTTAATTGCAAGATTGTTAACAAGGCTCCTGTTTATGTACCTCAAACAATACCATGTATGCTTGTAATGCCTGGTTTGTATCAAAATGCTAGTTTTTCAAATCCATATGTGAACATGCCATATGTGTCTAATCCTTATTATCAATCTGTGAATGTGCCATAAATGTCATGGAGCATTCCTAGCATGAATAACATGTATGCCAATTTTTCACAAATGCATGCATCAAATATTCATGCAAATGAGCATTTTTCAAACCCCATCACTCAAGCATCTACACCTAAGTTGAAGAATGCTAAGAGTGCAAAGTCAAAGGCTAACAAGAAAGGACCCAAGGAAGCTTGGGTACCAAAATCAACTTGATTGGTTTTTGGAATGTGTGCAGGGAATCAGAAGGAATCTATGGTACCTAGACAGTGGATGCTCTAGGCAGATGAGAGGAGATTCAACCCTGCTCACAGAGTTAAAGGAAGAAGCTGGCCCTAGAATTACCTTTGGAGATGACAGCAAAAGATATACTAAGGGATATGGCCTGATTTCAAAAGACAATGTCATCATTGAAGAAGTGGCTTTAGTTGAAGGTTTGAAGCACAATTTACTGAGTGTCAGTGAGATTTGTGACAAAGACTATGAAGTAAAGTTCACAAAAGAAGCCTGTGTTGTTTCTGCCAAGGAAGACAACAATGTGGTATTGACAGGTTTCAGAAAAGGAAATGTTTACATAGCTGACTTCAATTCAGCATGCTCAGAATCCATTACTTGTCTCTTCAGCAAAGCAAGTAAGGATGAGAGTTGGCTATGGCATAAGAAGCTGTCACATTTGAATTTTAAAGTTATGAATGATTTGGTAAGAAAGGATCTTGCTAGAGGAATCCCTCAATTGGAATTTATCAGAGATGGATTGTGTGATGCCTGCCAATTAGGGAAACAAAAGAAATCATCCTTCAAAAGTAAGACAGAGTCATCCATTGTTAAGCCTCTTCAATTGCTGCATATGGACTTATTTGGTCCAGTAAATGTCATGTCTATTTCTAAGAAGAAATACTGTCTGGTGATTGTAGATGATTTTTCTAAGTTTACATGGACCTTCTTCCTGCACTCCAAGGATTGTGCAAGTGAAATCATCATCAGTCACCTCAGAATACTAAACAATGGTTCTGAAGACAGAGTTCAAAGAATCAGGAGTGACAATGGTACTGAATTCAAGAATTCCACAATGAAGAATTTTTGTGAAGAAAATGGAATTGTCCATGAGTTTTCTACTGCCAGAACACCTCAACAAAATGGGGTTGTTGAAAGGAAGAACAGAACTCTCATTGAAGCGGCTAGAACAATGTTAAGTGATTCAAGGTTACAAACATATTTCTGGGCTGAAGCTGTCAACACTGCATGCTTTACTCAGAATATTTCCTTGGTCAACCAAGCTAGAGGAATAACTCCTTATCAGTTGTTAACCAACAAGAAACCAACTTTAGCTTTCCTTCATGTCTTTGGATGTAAGTGTTTTGTGCTAAGGAATCATGGAGATAACTTGGGCAAATTTGAAGCAAAGGCAGATGAAGCTATTTTTGTTGGATATGCAGCAGGGAAAGCCTACAAAGTCTACAATCTAAGAACCAACATTGTTATGGAATCTGTACATGTTGTGTTTGATGATCAAAAGATGCTAGGTCTAAATGATGGAGGCTCCCATGAAAAGTTGGAATTTGAGAATGAAGGTGAAGGAAGAATGTACTATGATGATGATGAGGAAGATGAAGATCATGACCACAGAGATCCACCAAGAGTTGTTTTACCAACTAGAAGTGATGTTTACACTGGAAATGAAACATCCGTTGACAGTCATTCTGGAGCATCCGTTGACAATATTAGAGATGCATCCGTTGACAGAGATTCTCAAGCATCCGTCGACAGGCAAAATGATGCATCCGTTGATAGTCAACTTCATAATTCAGCAGGGACAACAAACTCAGGGGGAGTTTCTCAGGGTCAAAATTCAATGCTAAATCAACATGATCATGCTCATGAAAATGAAGCAACCTCATCAAGATCAAACCTTCCACCTGCAAGAAAATGGACTAGAGATCATCCATTTGAGTTAATCATTAGTGAATCAAATTCAAGAGTCCAAACTAGAAGGGCCACTCAAGCAGAATGTCTATACAGTACCTTCCTGTCTCAAGAGGAACCTAAGAAAGTGGAAGATGCCCTTCTAGATCCAGATTGGGTCTTAGCAATGCAAGAGGAGTAAACCAATTTGAAAGAAATAAAGTATGGAAGCTTGTGCCCAAACCTGATGATAGAAGTGTCATAGCTAAATGGGTTCTCAAGAATAAGACAGATGAAAATGGCATAATTGTGAGGAATAAAGCTAGATTAGTGGCAAAGGGCTATTCTCAAGAAGAAGGGATAGATTTTGATGAAACTTTTGCTCCAGTGGCAAGACTTAAGGCAATAAGAATCTTCCTAGCCTATGCAGCACATGCCAATTTCAAGGTCTATCAGATGGATGTCAAAAGTGCCTTTCTAAATGGGGAACTGGAAGAAGAGGTCTATGTCCATCAACCTCCTGGCTTTGAGGATCCAGAATTTCCAGAATATGTATATCTTCTCATGAAAGCACTTTATGGGTTGAAGCAAGCACCAAGAGCCTAGTATGACACATTATCTCAATTTCTTTTGGAGAATCACTTCACTAGAGGTACAGTAGATAAAACCTTGTTTCATAGG
This sequence comes from Saposhnikovia divaricata, assembly GCA_036435485.1. Lineage (NCBI taxonomy): Eukaryota > Viridiplantae > Streptophyta > Magnoliopsida > Apiales > Apiaceae > Saposhnikovia > Saposhnikovia divaricata. Next base: position 119,637,773 of record CM071599.1, on the reverse strand, counting down.
AATATCAATGGCTCTTCAATACTTGTTCAAATCTATGTAGATGATATTATTTTTGGGTCTACAGATGAGAAGCTTTGTAAAAGGTTTGCCAAACTTATGCAAAGTAGGTATGAAATGAGCATGATGGGTGAATTAACTTACTTTCTTGGTCTACAAGTGAAGCAAGTTAATGAGGGCATTTTCATAAGTCAAACAAAATATATTTATGATCTTTTAAAGAAATTTGACTTAATGGATTGTACCTCTGCAAAAACACCTATGGCCACTGCAACTAAGCTTGAGTTGAATACTAAGGAAAAGTCTGTGGACATCTCAAGCTATAGAGGCATGATAGGTTCACTTCTATACCTAACAGCTAGTAGACCTGATATAATGTTTTCTACTTGTCTTTGTGCTAGATTTCAAGCTGACCCTAGAGAGTCTCACTTGATAGCTATTAAGAGAATTTTCAGGTATCTCAAGGGAACACCAAACCTTGGCATTTGGTACCCAAGAGAATCTGGTTTTGATCTAACTGGCTATACAGATGCAGATTATGCAGGTTGCAGAGTTGATAGGAAAAGTACTACAGGTTCCTGTCAATTTCTAGGAAACAGGCTTGTTTCATGGTTCAATAAGAAACAGAACTCAGTCTCCACTTCTACAGCTGAAGCTGAGTACATTGTTGCTGGAAGTTGTTGTGCACAGATTCTATGGATGAGAAATCAACTTATTGACTATGGTCTAAAAGTTGAGAAGATTCCAATTTTCTGTGACAACACAAGTGCTATTGCCATCACAGGGAATCCAGTGCAACATTCGAGAACCAAGCATATTGACATCAAATACCACTTCATTAGAGAACATGTGATGAATGGTACAGTAGAAATGCACTTTGTGCCAAGTGAAATGCAGCTTGCAGATATCTTCACCAAGCCTCTTGATGAATCCACATTCACAAGATTGGTAGGTGAACTAGGTATGCTTAATTTGTCATAATTCCTACTGATATTTGATTTTACTGCATTGCAGCTAGAAATGTGTTTTGATTTACTTGAGAATTAAAAACTCTCAGAAAAATTTTCTTCAGAAATTTTGTCCAAGGCAAAATTATCTTATCAACGGATATCCTTTTACCCGTTGATAGCATAAACACATTCCTAGATTTTCGTATATCAACGGATAACAGGTTATCCACGTCATCGACGGATAAACTGTTTCTCAACCGTTCATTTCATATCCGTTGATATACATATTTTCTTTTAAATATAACCATTGGTAAACGTGTATCTATATAGGACTGGTTATATTTATTTTCTTTTATTATTTGACAGTTACTTTTGACCAAGGTAATTACTTTTAATTATTTCATTTTCAATTCTTGAAAAGTATAAAAGGCTGTCTTGTGCTTTCACATCTCACTTTTATCGACTTTCAAGATTCTCTTAAGTAAACTGCATCTTCTTCATAAAAACTCTCTGCAACAAAAGTTCAAACACTTCAATGGCGCCTATTGTTAAGATGATGTCTTCCACTGGGTTCACCTATGAGAAGAACAACTTCGCGGCCTATGTCGATACAGTGAATGCCCCAGAAGCTTATCACACCATGATGAATTTTGTGAAGAACTGTAAACTTTCATATGCTATGACTGCCACCACTCCTCTAATCCACGAGGTAATCGAAGAGGTGAGGGCATCTGCTGAGTTCAATGGCACAGACGGTACAATTTCTTTTTCCTTAAAGGGTAAAAACTATGTAGTTAACTCTGATGTGATAACTGCTTGTTTAAAATTACCTGAGAATAACTGTCTGAAAGTACCCAGTGATGCTGAAATAGTTGCCATGCTTAATTCCATAAATTATGCCCTTAGTACTGATAATTTAGGGAAAATTGTTAGGAAAGGGATGGTTAAAGAATGAAGTTATTTTTGTGATGCCTTCATTAAAACTTTTTCAAGCAAAATTAGTAATTTTGATGCTGTTACCCATTCCATGCTAGTTATGTTGTGTATGCTTCTGACTGATAAATTCTATAACTTTGGCACACTAGTCATGTATGAGATAGTAGCAAAATTAGGTAAAAAGGAAACTAGGGGCAAGAATATCTATTTTGCTAGATTTTTGATGCTTTTAGCACTACATGTATCTGAGAATGAGTTATCCATTGCTAACCCGGATAGCAAGTTCACATGTTTTGTTCAGGAGAAGAGAGTCTTAAGTGATTTAATTCAAATGAACTCCAATGCAGAAGTACAATTGGTATATCTACCAATTGTTCAGGTAACTATTTCTAACCTTGAAATTCCTATCTCTAACCCCCAAATTTCTTTGCCTTCCACAGTCATAATGGAGTCTGTAGTAGTGACCAAACAGGCTCCTACCCAAGTGACTAAAACAAAAGTTTCCAAACCAAAATCTAAGAAACAAACCTCAGGTGCTTCTCAAAAAACACCTGTTGCAAAAACTACCACAACTCTTGAGGGGAGTGTGAAGGAGGTAGTGAGTGGTGAGGGACAGGGTGCAAGCCCTAAGAATAAGGTAGGTGAGGAAAGTGCACCAAATAGCCAAGCCCAAGTTACATCCTCTCAACAGGGTGTGACTACTAGTTCCACAGCAACTCTGCACAAAAGGGTAAGGGACACTAGCCCTCTCTCAAAAACCTATGAAAGAAGAGTAAATTCTAAAACCATAGGGGAATCACAGGGTGCACACACATTACAGCAAACTGTACCTTCTCAAATTTAGTTTGATGTGACTTCAATAAATGTGGAGTCACAGCCCCTTGATCTTAACCTTCAAATTGATACACATTACAATCCCCATCACCAACTCCATCTCTGGATGTGGATATGATATCTACATCAATTCCTGATTCTCCATCTTTAAGATTCTTGGAGAAGCCCCACTCTGCAATTGGTGGTCATCATCTTTTAGATGATTTGTTGGGCCATCAATCTTCCATTTATGAATTCACAATAACATCTGTGGCCTCATCTTTAAAATCAATCTCCACAGATTCAGTGTTGGTTTTCACTTCAACGGATACTATCATCCTTCATCAACGGATATCTTCATCCGTTGACAAGTGTTTCTCCATCAACGGATGCACCTATGTCTAGCCATCCGTTGACAGCTATAACTACTCCATCAACAGATATCCCTTATCCGTTGATAACTCACTCTACCACTGCTATATCTCACATTCCTGTGTCAAGTGTGGAGGAGTTCTCAGTAGTTGAAACACTTTTAGGATTGAGGGAAGGGAGTGAGAAGCTGCCTTGTGAGCAGGCAAATAATGAGAGGCTGACCATTTCTTCAGGTCAGGCAAAAGGAGAGCAAGAGAGTTCCACCTTAGTAGGTGAAAGTGAGGGTGTGAGAGGTGTGAGCCAGGGGGAGCCCCTGATGCAAGAAAAGAGAGATGAGTGGAGAGAAGGGACTACAGGAGAAATAAGGCAGGAAGATCCAGCCATTGCAAGTGAGTTAATGGAGGTTAATGAAACTTCTAAAGAGATAGAATTTCGACAAGAATATCAGTCAATAATTGACTCCATCTCTTTGGATCATGAAACCTTTACTCATCCTGTTTCTGCCTATCAAGTAATGGCACAACAGGGCAATGTGGAGGCAGAGGCGGCAATGCACCTAGTGCACACCTCACAATCTCTACAAAGAGCAAAGGAAGTTTTGACAACTCTGCCTTCAGATGCTGACAGTGAAGAGTTTGGCAGTGATGACAGTGACAGCACAGCAAATGACGAAGAAGTCAATGTGGCAGATACTCCAGAATGGCTATTTTCTACTGCCACTGTGGCTGGTGACTTCAATGTGGAGATTATGAAGCAATATCAATCTGTTAGGGCTGAGCACCAAAATGCAGATCCACAGAGGAAGGCTGTCCTTTAGCAAATAATGGACTCCCTGAAAATTCACAAGATGCACATGGTTATTCAAAGAACGCAATAGGAGGAGGTCCAAACTGCAATCAGAGAAATGAAGGTGGAACTAGATGCCAGGATTGAGGCACTAGCCCCTACTACCACTCAGAAGGTGCTGACTAGCAAACTACTGAAGGAAGATAGCCTGGCCAAATCTGTTCAGCATCTCTCCTCTAGAGTGGATAGTATGGAAATCAAGCCAAACAGACTGAGCTACTGGAAAGGCTACTTGCAGCCTCACCTCCAGCCCTTGATGCTAACAAAAAGGGGGAGAAAAAGGTAGAAGAGGTTGCAGCTACTTCTAGTCTAATTCAAGCTTCCAGTAGCAAGATAGCACAAATTGAGTGGGAGCAACAGCCAATTATAGTGGTCAATCCAACAGAGTTTACTATAGAGGCTTCCCTTGTGAAGAAACAAAAGGCTTTGCCTGTGATTCCTGACTTATCAGAAATCTCAGATGGTGAAAGGCAATCCAGAATAGAGGCCTTAGAAAAGATCAACAAGGAGGCAAATGAAAGAATTTTGAGGACAGAGAGAATGATCAATGCATCAATTGTATCAACTCTGTTCTCTACTCAGTCCTAAGATCCAACAATATCAACTACAATTCTGAAGGTGCTCACTCCAGAGATTGTGGCTCCTATATTCTATGATGCTGAACCATCTTATGTCAAAGAATTTGAACCATACATAAGAACCAGAGCCTACTCTCCACCAAAGGCAAAATGGGAAGAACAAGTTACAATTGGACTTTCCATTTCCCAAGGATGATGATAAGAAGCTAATGAGAAAGACAATCAAAGAGTTCAAGGAAAAGACAAATAAGAGTGTAAGAGATTGGATGGTTGTAATAATAAGGAATGGAAAAGTGTTAAATATATCCAACAGCCATCCTAGATTTGTTGAAGCAAAAAGAGAGGAGACCTACAAACTTCTAAGGGAAGCTCATCCAAGTGAAGAAAATCAATATGAAAACTTAGATGAGAAGCAAGCCAGGCTGGCTCAGGAGTTAATGGATGAGGTAGAGGATGAAATGAGGGAACCTGAGGAAATCCCCAAATCCAAACCTAAAAGGAGAGTGAAATCAAAGGCAAGGAGGCCTGTCTCTCCTGAAATTGAAAGAAAGCAAACAGTTGGCACATCACAACCTATTTCTACACAAGTATTCAACCCAGCTGTGAATTTCCATGGTGACCCTATAATACCTAAAGAGGAACCAATGAATCTTGACTCCACCGAGGTTCCTTAATTCTTGCTGAAGCCTCAACAGAAGCCTAAACAAAAGAAAAGGATACCAAGGAAGCAACCTTCAAAGGAACCAATTCAAGTTGCTAGGGTACCTGCTATTGTCAAGCAGCCAATCTTAGAAAACAAGGATGATTTTATCTATCAGGCGGATATTGAAGAATACTCTGGCATGAATCTGTATTAGGATGAATTGTCAGAAGTAAGAGGAATTGACAAATATAAACATTTGCTTGAGAGATTTGTCTTTGTATACAAGGGAGGAAAGGAAAGGACATGGCCACTACAGAGGGTTCTTGGAGAAAATTATCTAACATTAACCAAGGTGTTCTCTGCAATTAAGAGGTACATAGGGTTCTCCAAGCTAGCAAAAGGGGAGATACTGGACAGAATAGAACAGATAAGGAGAGAATGGAACTCACCATCAAGTCTACCAAGGAAGATGAAGATCCCATACAATGGACAGAAAATCCACCTTCAACCCTTCTGGATGATGGAGTTCAGGGATGAAGATGGTAACAGGAGATTCTTCAGGTTAGAAGACCAACTATCAATGGCTAGTTCTCAATACCTGAGATGGTTACAACAAAAGCTAAATCCAAAAGTTGATGAAGAAGATGCCTTCTATAGGCAACTCCAAATGCAGATTGAGTCCAACTCTGCCAAAGAAGGAAAATCAAGGGTGATGCCAACAAGAGAGAAGAAAAAGTTTTAATTTGCTCAGTCTAGAGGAGCACTTCTCTGTAAATTTCTCAAACTTTCAGTTTTTAATTTTTGTAGCTTAATACAATTTTTGCATTGTTCTATATATATCTTTAGGAATGTTTTGTTATCATCAAGGTCCTGAATTTATGCTTTATTGCCATCAAGTATAAATTGGGGGAGATTGTTAGGAATATGTTGTACTTGATGATAACTTCACAATCAATCAAATTGTATAAGATTTTGTAGCTGTCAACGGATATGAGGATTTATAACTCTATCCGTTGACAGGTGGCTCATCAACGGATGAGGTTTTTTAGCATACTGCAGTATCTCTATGTTATCAGTTGATAGTGTTTTTATCCACAGTCATGTTGACCATCAATGGATAGGCAGAATAGGGTAGCCAATTGTAAATAAGCTATGCTATGTAATTCTGTCTAAATGAAAGTGTATCAACGGATGAAGACAGAATTCTATCAACGGATACAACTCAAACCCACTCTATCAACGGATACAGCTCAAATCTCAATATCAACGGATACAGCTCAAATCTCAATATCAACGGATACAGCTCAATATATCATCAACGGATGTCAGTGTACAATGTCAACGGATAATCATTGACACTTACTTCTATGCTAAGCTGGGGATTAGCAGTTGATAAGGACAGGTTTGACTGACAGATCACATGGGTTGATAGTAGATACAAAAAGCAGTATGGCAGCCATACTTTGGAAACACAGAAGAAAGAAGCATTCCGTTTACACTATGAATACAAGAAAGGTGCAGGAGACATGTCTGTTCACAAGGACAACCTTTCGGCTACATGTGTATTTGGAGTGTAGTAGCAAGTCAACTTGAATTAGATTAATATTATCTTATTCCTGTAGCACTTGTAAACTTAGGATTTATAACCAAGTGTAGCGACTCTTTAGAAGCAAGAAAAACAGATACATTTGCTTAGGTTTTTATTGAATATCCTTAGAAAGCAAAGAGTTGTAAATCAGAAGCTGTGTACATTTGTATCACAGAGTTTTCTTCGAATAAAAGCTTCAGGTGGTGCATTTAACCACCTGATTTTTATGTGTTTATGCATTAATCTTTTTACAGCAATTATCTAAGTATAGATTTCTGGAGTTCTTATTAGAAATTTATAAATATCAAGAATTGTATTCAACCCCCCTTCTACAATTATACAAGTGTGTAATCTGGGAATAACATATAAAGATGGAGGTAGAGCATTAGAGCCAACGGAGGAAGTTCTCTTTGAGGAACTAAAGGCTTCAACAACTTACATTTACCCTCCTCCATTATATTCATGCGAAGCCCGCGAATGTGTGTTGTTCTACAAATTGACAGATTTTGGGTCAACCGATGAAGACATTGGAATAGGACATAACTGTTATACGAATAGGCCAAGTGAGGAGAAGGGGCAGAAAGTGTGCCGTCATGATGACGATGAAGTCTCACGAAGAGATGACCAGGCCAACTATTATCATCCTTAATAGAGGCTTGGACGTAGTCATGCTAATTGACTCTAAACAAGCGCTTCGTGGGAGGCAACCCATGCTTTTCGACATTTTTATTTAGGTATCTCTACTATCCTTTTTATTGCCTTCAATGGGGACATTGAATCTCTTAAGTTTGGGGGTGGTTTGGGGGATAAGTAATGTTAGTTGAGACATTGTTCATATAGATAACATATATTGCATATTAGTGGTTGTTCATTCATGTTTTGTACGTATTTTTGCATGTTTGTTTCATATAGGACATTTTGTTATTTTGTTTTTATACCATGTGACTTCATTATAGTTGCATTTGCATAGCATGCATTTTTCATGATCCATTAGGAAGAGCTAATTCTGATTGGTAGGTCGATGTCTAATTGAGTGTGGTAATGATGAGTAGAGGGTTGATTTATAGTTTCTAAGAAATTGACTTGCATGTTACAGAAACAAATTTTTTACACAGTCTCATTAGGTTGCTTTTGGGCTAGGTTGAGGTTATGCTTGCTTGGTTGTTTTAGATTTAATCACCTGATTATATTTAGAATTTTCGTTATTCCCTTGATGGCGTAGGAGCACTAAAATATAAGTTTGGGGGAAACCAGGGATTTCATGCTAATTGTTAATATTTGTCAATAATGGCTAGGCGTCAAATGGCTAGTAGCCGGCTCATATTTATATGAGTAGTCTAGGGTTGGAATTGAGAATTCTCATTCCAGATTGCATATATGAAAAAAAAGCAGAAAAAAATAGAAAAAAAGAGTCAATAGTTTAATTTGATATATGCAAAATTAACCAGGGTGAGCTCTTTAATACTCGAGCAATTAAGTTCGCGGGGACTTTGTGCCTAGTGACCTAAGGCTTTTATAGTCTGTGATCCACTAACCTAACGCTCGCTACATGGGTATTATTGTATAAGCCTTTTGGGGTCTTATCCATTGCACGGTTAAATAAGCATGCGTTGTTGTGTATAGTATTATGTGTTGTAGCTTAGTAATAAAGCATGAATTTCTGTCTAACTCGAATGACGATGGAGGTGTTCCTAGGTTATGAAGTGTTTACAGTCTATTCTATTTATAAACCCATGATTGTTTTGGCGAAGAATGGGTATGATTTTGATATAGTGTTAGGAGTATATCTGATGAGCAGCGTACACATGCACGTTTCTATCATGTATTGTTAGTATACGGGGACTTAGTCGAGCTCTATTTGGATTTGGTTGCATTCTTTGAGATATTTGCATGCTAGTTGGTTTTGGTTAGTTTGAAGGGGATCTTTGCATTTTCATTTTTAGTTGCATTCATGCATTTCATTGTTATTGCATTGTTTAGTTAAATGGATTTTGTGGGTACATTCGCTATAGGCCCTCATGAGACCTTACTCGTCCACTAGGGCTGCCTAAGGGTTTAAAGGGCTTGTTGCATATGAAAAATGCAACCGTGATCACCTACGGAAGTGGTACTAGTTAGCTGTTTATGCTTGAGGACAAGCATCGGTTTAAGTTTGGGGGTGTGATAAGTGGATTTTATATCCACTTGGATCGCTGCAGTTTGACTTAAATTGATTCACTTGGCCTCAAGTTTGTTGTAGTTTTGATGTGTTTTGTTTAAGTGTGCAGGTTTGCAAGAATGTCGATTAGGGTTGATGTTTCCGTTAATTTTGGAGGGGAATTCGAGCTTAAGTATGAAGAAGGGAGTCAATCTTTAACTCTCATGAAGATTTGAAGTCATGAGAAGTGATGGCGGAAGCATTTGTAAAAGGAACGGGAAGAAATGGAGCTCAAACGAAGAAATAATGCAGAAAAACTCAATCCGGCAGGAAGTGGCCAGGCAGACTGCACCAGAATTGGGGCAGACTGCGCCAGAAATGCTGAAAATAGTTTGTAGCCGCACAGACTGCGCCAAAATTGGGGCAAACTATGCCAGAATTCGCTGGAAAATTACTAATTTGCCCTATTCGAATTCTAATTGTATTCTAGGCAGTTTCTTGAACCTAAATCGAATTCAACTTGTATTATAGGGTATTTTCTTGTAGGGCAAGACTTCTAGGGGTTATTTAAACACATCCTACCATTGTAAATCATATCATTACATATCATAGCATAGATTTGCAAGGGTGAAAAGGAGAGAAAGATTCAACGCTCGTGACAAGCAACGGATCTAGATCTACTTCATCTTTTGTATTTTTTTCTTAGGCGCTATTCTGCATTCTAGATTTGTTTTTTCAACTCTTTGTTTTATTAATATTACTTCTTCTTTCTTTCATACTTTGTTTTATATCATGTTTTCATCAATTCCCATGGTGACGAGAGGTTCAATTATGAACTAATCGTTGTCATGGGATTCTAATGGATTTATTTATGTAGCTTAGTAGTTTGATTGCTTTAAAGATTTAGGTGTGATGAATTCTTGATATCCTCGTATGGTTGTGATTCATGTATTTAGATGCATCGCGAACATCTAATCTTTTATTCTTTTGTGAAGCGAGAGTAGATAGGGCATATAGGGCAGATTGCCAGTGCCTTATTGAATAGGCCGCAAGGGACTCTTCCTAGTGATACAGAGGCTAATCCAGGCAAGAAGGAAATTAAAGAACATGTGTAAGAACCCTAATTTTTGGTAATATTTCCTTTTATTTAATATCTTGTGACATTATCATTATGGAACCTTTCTAGACATCCATGTTGATTTATAGAATTGATTGTCTGAGAAACTGCGTTGTTGCATTTATGATGTAAGATATACAGAGAGATTGTAAAGGCAAGAGTCTTACTGTTAGTAATATTTATAAAACTTGGAATTTGAGAATGGTTAGAGTATTAAAGGATTTATTAAGAATTATGACGAGGAATTATGGACATTCGAGGAATTTACACAATAAGTACTTAAGGAATTATAGGGGAAATCTCTACGTGACGAAATATTATTACGAGAGAATAATTAAGTTACGATACGAAGTAAGGATTGAATAACAAGCATTGGTGGGAGAATAATATTACAAGGAAAGGAATTACATGCAAGTGCCATGTAACTAGCTAGTTAGAAAAAGGAACTAGAAAACATAAAAGTAAAAGTGAATAGTGACTAGCATGATGGATGGTGTACTTAGGGGACAATAGGGCATGGAGGCAACCTAGGCTATAGACTTGGCAACATGTGACTACTCTTTATTAACCACAATAATACATATCATACTTAGCATTTCTTACCATTCCAACAAAACAAAAAAGAGAAAAACACTCCCCCCCCTTTAGTAAAGCTCTCGGCCGAACCACCTTGGGAGAGAGGGAGAGATTTTCTCTCCAAGATTTCTTCATCTACAACCTTCCTAGGGCTTCCTTGCATCATATTAGAGGTATGGTATCAATTACATGGCCTTCCATCCATTGGTTCTTGAGTTATGAATTGTTGAAAGTTAGAAAAGTGTTAACATAAGTTTATTATCTTTTAGATCTTGAAGGATTAAGGTGTGTGAGGGCTCATCCAAGTATTCTTAGTTGTTGTAAAGCTCATTCAAGGTCCTTAGCTACTCAAGAAGGTATAAAATCTCAAACCACCCTTGGTTATGTGTTGTTCATATAGTATGGTAGTAGATCCATGTATTTTAGGGCTTATCTTGAATGTATATGTATTGGATAGCATGGATCTTGGGTTTTGATGTTGAGATTGTGATTTTTATGGCTATGGTTAATATATATATCTACATGAGTGTTATGAGTCATGATCTAAGTGTATTAAGTGGTGTTTATGTTATGGAAGTATGAAAAATGGTTGATCTAAGTGATTTGAGCTTGCTGAGTTTGTCCAGGAACTTTGATCTGTGTTGTAGCACGATTTTGAACACCCAAATGATGTCCCCTGATGTCCTACCTTATATTGTTGGAAAGATAATTGAATGTATTTTCTGGAAATGTAAGATTCATAGCTAGGTGATGTGTGGATGTTTAGTTATGGCCGGAGGAGTGAATTTTGTTTCTGGACTATGGACTGCATTAAGTGACCCCCTTGTGAACCTTGTTTAAACACCTTAAAATATATTTGGGATCATGGAAAAATTTGAGAATGTAGGTAATGCAGTGGTGAAGACCACCCAAAAGGAATTTGATTAAAATATGAATTTTTGGATTTTATAAAAATGCTAGAGTAAAATTCGCGCAATGGAAAAAGGTCGATTAGTGGAACATTATTCTAGGGTTAGTGGTTATGGTTCGAACGTGGTAACTAAATTAAGTCGAGTAAGTGATGAGCGTAAACGAGTGATGTCATGGACCTATAGTGGGGCTAGGGAGTCATAAGACGAAGTCGTTAAGTTAATTTCGTACCCCCTTAAATCCCCGTAATTAGAGAGAAATTGTTAAGGTACTAACGAACGATTATTGTTTATGTATAGATCGTTCGAATTCGCACGCTCGACCACCCCAACCAAACCAAGGCAAGTTTACTTTTCAAAACTTATCCATATACAAGGACTTTTACTGTTGTGTTTGTAGTTTTCAAATGATATCAAATGCTATGTTTATCGAAGTATTGATGCAATTGAGATTGAACAAGTACATGTATGCTTTTACCCCTTGAACTTAGATTGAAATGTTTTCTTCGGACAACGACTCTAGCAATAGAGGTCGTAGCGGTCCGTATATACTATTGACCGGGGAGCGGTATATTACTATATCGTATCTAGATTGCGAAAACCCGAAGGGTCATTCGGGTGGTATCGTATACTCAAATAACCATTGCTATATCTTCGTAAATACTCGAAACCCTATCTCGGATTAAAAGTTTATTTTATCGAATAATTATTTTATTAATTATTAATATTAAATCCTAAAATATTATTTATTAATTACTGTTCATTATTTAAAGACAAAGTTAATCCAAGATACTTTTTAATACTTCAAACTCGAACTCATTTGAACTCAAAACACTTTCGAAAACCCCCGGTCAGATTCTGCTTCTTGTATGATTTCAAGAATCATCGGTCGACTGATGTCGGACCTCAATTACTCTGTTTTCAATCAAAATCAAGTTTTAAAAGAAAAGAAAAAGGGACTCTGGCAGGTGTGGGAACCGTTGACGAACGATTCCCGGGATGTGTAAGCGGCCGTGAGCCAGGCGGTCCATCACTTATTATTCCGGCCCAGGTGTTGCCGAAGGATGATTACGGATGTAGTTTTCATCGAGGGTGATTACGGATGTAGTTTTCACCCGAGGGATAGTTACGGATGTAGTTTCTATCCTTCTACCGGTAGAGAAGACCCGCGGATTATTGGACTTGGATGTGGCGACTGATCATCGTCAATCCTTGTCAGGTTTTTTTATGTTTTCTTTAAGTCCCATTCCTCCATTTTGGAAAAATGCTTTGACACTGCTTCTTAGGCTTTTGTGCTAAGTTGCTGATAGTGTTCTATTTTGATGAGAAAGATGTTGATTCAATGCAGTATCTAGAACTGCAAGTTTATTTTGAAAACAAGGGCACATATTGTTGCACCTTCGAGATTTATCAACTATGACAAGTGATTTTATAACTGATTGATACAAACAAATTTATCAACTGCCAATCATATGAGATGTTATATTGCCTATCTTACATATATATTTCTTGCTGAGCTATAGTTGCTCACTCTTGCTTGTTTTCAAATTTTACAAACACAACAGCTAAGCGAAATGGCAAGACCCAGGCAGACTGCTCGAAAGCAGGTGACTAGGCCCGAGCCTCCACTTGAGATTCCACCGGTAGGCCCCATTAGCCGGATTGGTTGGCAGCTTTTGTTAGTACGTTTTATTTATCAGCATGACCTGTGCAAGGCAGTGTATCGTAACAAACTTTCAAGCCGCCAGCTTCGCTTCATATCGGAGTGTTGCTGGTAGCATAAATACTATTTAATTCGGTCTGTAATAACTCTGATAACTTTATTACTGTTTAATCAATGTGTGACGTTTCTGAGGCTCTAACCTGTGTGTGTGAGTGTGGTGTGAGTTTATTGTGGGGTCGATGGCTGTGTTTTATATATTGTGTGCAAGAACAGGTATATTACTAATGGAAAATGGACCGTGAGCGCCTAGATCTCCGACCCCGGATCTGGGGCGTCACAGAAATGGTATCAGAGCGAGGTTACAGTTCTCAGAAACGATAGTAACTTAAGAAAGCAACCCTAATAATAATAACAGTAATGATAACCTTAATAACAACTTTAATAATACTTAGAACTCTCATCGAGTTTGTAGTCGGGTTATCGGATATAACCCTGACTTTAAGGCCCGTGAGGGAACTACTCCTAAACCCTTCTTTTATGGTTAGTGACCCACCTTATTTCCCTTGTGTAGATGGAGGAGATACCAGACCCTGAGGCTTTCGAGAGGGAGCATGATGAGGCCCTGATGCGAGAGACCGAGGATCCTGAGGAGGATATGGGTGCTGACTCCGAGCTTGGCCCCTGGATTACAGTGATAGATAGTACTGATGATGAGGATCCCGTTGAGGAGCCCTTTGAGCCTGAGCCCGAGCCAGAGCCTGTTACCCCATCTCCTGTAGCTACTGATGAGGAGAGTGTGAGATCCGGCGAGGGTCGTGTTGTGTCACCACCACCTTCTCCACAGACATCTAGCCCTGTTTCATCGGACGGTGACTCTGAGGATGACACTTCTGGCGAGGAGGAGCTTGACCCTACCCCTGCTACTGCTCCTGCTCCTGCTGCTGCTACACCTACTCCTGTTCCTGTCATACCACCTCCACCGATGGACCTACCCCCAGTGTCGGGTACTGAGCATGCTTACGTGGTACAGTTCCTGACCCGATATTTACTATCTGCGGAGGCCCGACTTAACGAGGCGAGGCGGGCACTAGTGGAGGAGCGCGAGGCGCGCTTGAGGCTCCAGGCTGAGATGAGGACCACTGTTGCTAGGAGGACTAGGGCTCGACTCCACAGGATTGAGATGAGGAGTCGCGATAGGATTCTTGGTTAAGGGATCCGCGGGGGCGGAGTGATCCAGGCTAGGGATGCTAGGCGTGTTGTGCGTCGTGCATTTACCCGAGTGAGGACCTTGCTTCGACGCGGCGCGGCCCCGTGATGTGTTACTGATAGCTCAGTCCCCTAGGTTCAGATGACATTAGTGTGTCGATTTTGCGGGATAGTTGACTTGTGCAGTGGTATCCTTTCTGACCAGTGGATGAGTAGACTGACCTACAGATATGTAGATGTGACTTCGGGTAGTATGTATGGATGTAGCCCTACTTTTGTGTAGCCTGACTGTTCGGATGATGTATTTGTATTTGTTCCACTTTTGCTAGACTTTGACATCGGAACTATGTATTTGGCTCTAACATCCAAACTTCGTGATAACCCTTGTACCGTACTTATTTAGTTTCAGTTTCCTTAATATTGCCTCAACTGCTTTACTTTCCGATGCCATGCTTTACTGTTTTGATATACAACTGTGATTATACAATTGCTACAAGCCACAAATACAACCATACTGTTTCAAATTTACGATATGCAATTTCAAATTGTTTTATACAATTTCCAAAAACGTTCCTACAATCTTTAAAAATAAATTTTTCAAAAAAAAAAAATTGTTTTGAAGTTTTGAAAAATATTTTTGAGGTTTCGAAATTTTGAAAACTCCTGTAAATGTTTTCGCATCCCAAAGGGATTTTTCCCCCAAAAATGTTTGATATTTTATCTCCAACATCGGATTATTAAAACTTTTGCACTTCCACCCTTACGAGGAGGAACGATACGCTCCTGACCCGTGTAAACACTGTCAGGTAATTGGAAAGCCCTAACCCCTTTCTTGTTTTATTATCAGAATCATGCCACCCAGAAGAATGAACACTCGAGCCCACCCGATCAGTTCTGAGGGCCAGGGTAGCCACCATGGAGCCGGAGGCCACCAGAACCGTGAAGGGGAGAATGTCAACCTGAGTGATAATGAGGGCAACGATCATAACCTGTTTGACGACTCTGAGTATGAAGAAGAAGAAGCTGGTGATGATACCCGAGAGGTAGAACATCCTAGGGGAGGCCCTATGGAACAGTTCATGGAGTTACTTAGGCAGAACTTGGACCGTCTCCCAGTTCCGCAACCACCCCAGAATGTTAATGGTAATGCTTTCCGGAACTTCAAATCCCTGAAACCCCCAGAATTTAAAGGAACTGCCGACCCTGTCGAGGCAAGGGCCTGGCTGAAGGAAATGGAAAAATCTTTCGAGATACTAGGTGTCGCTGAGGAGCAGAAGACTGTTTTCGCCACTTACCTTCTGGAGGGTGAGGCGAACTATTGGTGGGAAGTTAAGAAGAATTTGGAAGGAAGAGGTGTGGTAACCTGGGAGAGATTTAGCGAGTTGTTCTTGGAGAAGTACTTTCCTAGGTTCATGGAGACACAAATGGAGCTAAAGTTTTTGGAGCTGAAATAAGGAAACATGACAGTGGCCGAGTATGAGGCCAAATTTACTGAGTTGTCAAGGTTTGTGCCGGAGTATGTGAACTCTGAGGCAAAGAGGGCCCGAAGATTTCAATTAGGGCTAAAACAATGGATTCAGAATCGTGTGGCGGTTCTTGAGCTGACAGACTATGCCACCCTGGTACAGAAAGCGTCAATTGTCGAAGCTGGAAGTGAACAGATGCAGAAGGAGAGAGAAGGAAAGAAGAGGAAGTTGGATAGCCGAAAGGGAAACTCTGCTGGTGGGAGCTTTCCGAGCAAATTTAAGCGAGGAGCGATGTCCCAACCAAGCGGAAACTTTGGAACCAAGAGAGCTGAAAGTTGGAGTGTGGGCCAGGGCGGCCGACCACAGGGATCGTCTTACTCTACCCCATCCCGAGCCCAACCCCCAGAATGCAACAAATGTGGAAGGAAACATGCGGGCGTGTGCAACCTGCAAGATGTGAAATGCTTCAAGTGTGGGCTGACAGGGCATTATGCTAACGCCTGTCGCGGAACTAGTAACAACCCGAGTGTCGGAGGTAATTGCTTCAAGTGTGGGAAACCAGGGCACCGAATGAGGGAATGTATGTCCTTTGGGCCAGCTGCATCGAGAGTGAGTGGAACTGCTTCTAACAAGGCCCCTACTGCAAGAACTTTTAACATGACGGTGCAGGATGCCGTGAGGAACACGGATGTGATTGTAGGTACCCTATTACTCAACTCAGTTAAAGCAAATGTTTTATTTGATTCGGGAGCTACCAAGTCTTTCATATCTCTAGATTTTGTATGTCGGTTAGGCCTTAAGACTGAACCCTTGAAAGACAGATTGCAAATAGAGATAGCTAATCGTGAAATTATTCCCGTTAGCCGAGTATGTCCAGGTTGCGACCTAGAAATAGGAAGGCGACACTTTCGGGTAGACTTAATACCTTTTAAACTAGGGGAGTTTGACGTAATAGTAGGTATGGATTGGTTAACAACCCACGGGGCCCAGATTGATTGTGTCAAGAAGAAAGTAAATTTGAGACTGCCAAGAGACGAGGAAGTAGTATTTAGTGGGAAACGGCAAAGCCAAAAGTTCCTGACTATGATTCAAGCTAAGAAGCTGTTACGTAAAGGATGCGAAGCCTATTTAGAATATGTGAAGGATACCAAGAAAGAGGCACCAAACCTACAGGAAATCCCTGTCGTCAATGAGTTCGCGGATGTATTTCCGGACGATCTTCCCGGACTACCACCCGATAGGGACATCGAGTTTGCTATAGACTTAGTTCCGGGTACGGCCCCAATTTCGAAAGCCCCATATCGGCTAGCCCCAGTGGAAATTAAAGAACTGGCCACTCAGTTACAAGAGTTGTTGGATAAAGGGATGATAAGACCTAGTGTTTCACCGTGGGGAGCCCCGGTGTTATTCGTGAAAAAGAAGGACGGCAGCAAGAGATTATGTATAAATTACCGGGAGTTGAACAAGGTGACTATAAAGAATAAGTATCCCTTGCCCAGGATAGATGACCTGTTTGACCAATTGAAAGATGCAGATTATTTCTCTAAGATTGATTTGCGGACCGGGTACCACCAGTTAAGGATTAAGCCAGAAGATATACCAAAGACGGCCTTTCGCACCCGGTACGGACACTATGAGTTCCTAGTGATGTCATTTGGGTTAACGAATGCCCCTGCAGCTTTTATGGACTTAATGAATCGAGTCTTCAAGAAATACTTGGACAAGTGTGTTATAGTCTTCATCGATGATATCTTGATTTATTCCAAGACGAAGGAGGAACATGCAGAGCACTTGAGAATTGTATTGGGAGCATTGAGAGAAGAAAAGTTGTACGATAAGTTCTCGAAGTGTGAATTTTGGTTGAAGGAAGTTCAGTTCTTAGGGCATGTGATTAGCGAACAAGGTATTCTAGTGGACCCAGCCAAAATAGAGGTTGTATCAAATTGGGAGAGACCAACCACTCCGACAGAGGTGAGAAGTTTCATAGGACTGGCTGGTTACTATAGGAGATTTGTCCAAGACTTTGCGAAGATAGCAGCCCCTTTGACCCGACTAACTCGCAAGACCGAGAAGTTTGTGTGGACTGAAAAATGCGAAGAGAGCTTCCAAGAGTTGAAAAAGAGGTTGGTGACGGCACCAGTACTAGCCCTACCTGATGATAAGGGAGATTTTGTGATTTATAGTGACGTATCCCATAAAGGTTTAGGGTGTGTGCTTATGCAGCACGATAAGGTGATTGCTTATGCGTCCAGACAACTTAAGGAGTATGAGATAAGATACCCCACCCATGATTTGGAATTAGCAGCGATAGTTTTTGCTTTGAAGATCTGGAGACATTATCTTTACGGAGAAAAGTGTGAAATCTACACGGATCACAAGAGCTTAAAGTACATATTCACTCAGAAAGAGTTAAACATGAGGCAGAGGAGATGGCTAGAGCTAATCAAAGATTATGATTGTGAGATTCATTATCACCCAGGGAAGGCCAACGTGGTGGCCGATGCACTTAGCCGAAAGGAGAAGCTTAAGATGATAACGTCAGTGGACGAATTGATCAAGGACCTTGAGAAACTGGAGATTGAAGTGAGGTTACCAGGAATTGGACAAGAGAGTCTAATGGAAATAAAAGTCCAACCACCGTTATTGGAGAAGATTAAGTTATGCCAGGAAAAGAAGATAGAAGAAGAAAAGAATTCGATGGAGAAAATTTTGACTGGCGAGGAAATTAAGTGTGAAAAGGACGGGAATGGAATTATGAGGTACGCATCTAGGATATGGATCCCGAACGTTCAAGAATTAAAAGACGAGATTTTGCAAGAGGCTCATAGTTCGAGGTACTCAATTCACCCTGGAGGCACTAAGATGTATAGAGATCTGAGAGAATACTATTGGTGGCCTAATATGAAGAAGGACGTGGCAGAGTGGGTAAGTAAATGTTTGACATGTCAAAGAGTAAAGGCCGAACACCAGAGGCCCAGTGGATTGTTGCAACCCTTAGAGATACCCGAGTGGAAGTGGGAGCAGATTGCGATGGACTTTGTGGTCGGATTACCAAGGACCAAGACTAATCATGATGCCATTTGGGTAATTATCGATAGGTTGACCAAGTCAGCACATTTTCTTCCAATCAACGAGAGATATACGGTCGACAAGCTGGCAGATATTTACTTAAAGGAAATTGTGGTTAGACATGGGGTTCCTATGAGCATTGTATCAGATAGAGACCCAAGATTCAACTCCAGGTTCTGGAGAAGTTTTCAGGATTGTGTGGGGACCAAGTTAAACATGAGTACTGCATACCATCCCCAAACAGACGGACAGAGTGAGAGAACCATCCAGACCATCGAGGACATGTTGAGGGTATGTGCCATTGATTTTAAGGGAAGTTGGGATGACCACTTGCCGTTGATCGAATTTTCCTACAACAACAGTTACCATGCGAGTATAGGCATGCCCCCATATGAAGCTTTGTACGGACGAAGATGTCGGTCTCCCTTGTGTTGGGAAGAAGTTGGAGAGCGGAAGATTTTAGGGCCTGAACTGGTCCAACAGACAAGAGAAACTATCGAGCTCATAAGAGGACGGCTGGTAGCGGCCCAGGACACACAGAAGAAGTATGCGGACCAGACCCGCAAGGACAAAGAATATGAGGTAGGAGAGTTTGTGATGTTGAAGGTATCACCGTGGAAGGGATTGATGAGATTTGGTAAGAAGGGAAAGCTAAGCCCGAGATTTATTGGACCTTTTGAGATCTTGAAACGAGTTGGGAAGTTAGCCTATGAATTGGCTTTACCCCCGAGCTTACATCAAGTACATAACGTGTTCCATGTGTCCATGCTACGACCGTACCATACCGACTTCCGACATGTGATAGAACATGATCAAGTGGATCTGCAACCAGACTTGACATATGTAGAGCAACCCGTAGAAATCATGGATAGAAAAGAACAGGTGCTGAGGAACAAGGTTGTCAAACTAGTGAGAGTCTTGTGGAGGAATCAGAATGTCGAAGAATCAACATGGGAACTAGAGAGCGCAATGCGTGAAAAGCACCCCCAACTGTTTTCAACTTGATTCCGGGACGGAATCCTTTTAAGGAGGGGAGGTTGTAAGAACCCTAATTTTTGGTAATATTTCCTTTTATTTAATATCTTGTGACATTATCATTATGGAACCTTTCTAGTCATCCCTGTTGATTTATAGAATTGATTGTCTGAGAAACTGCGTTGTTGCATTTATGATGTAAGATATACAGAGAGATTGTAAAGGCAAGAGTCTTACTGTTAGTAATATTTATAAAACTTGGAATTTGAGAATGGTTAGAGTATTAAAGGATTTATTAAGAATTATGACGAGGAATTATGGACATTCGAGGAATTTACACAATAAGTACTTAAGGAATTATAGGGGAAATCTCTACGTGACGAAATATTATTACGAGAGAATAATTAAGTTACGATACGAAGTAAGGATTGAATAACAAGCATTGGTGGGAGAATAATATTACAAGGAAAGGAATTACATGCAAGTGCCATGTAACTAGCTAGTTAGAAAAAGGAACTAGAAAACATAAAAGTAAAAGTGAATAGTGACTAGCATGATGGATGGTGTACTTAGGGGACAATAGGGCATGGAGGCAACCTAGGCTATAGACTTGGAAACATGTGACTACTCTTTATTAACCACAATAATACATATCATACTTAGCATTTCTTACCATTCCAACAAAACAAAAAAGAGAAAAACACTCCCCCCCCTTTAGTAAAGCTCTCGGCCGAACCACCTTGGGAGAGAGGGAGAGATTTTCTCTCCAAGATTTCTTCATCTACAACCTTCCTAGGGCTTCCTTGCATCATATTAGAGGTATGGTATCAATTACATGGCCTTCCATCCATTGGTTCTTGAGTTATGAATTGTTGAAAGTTAGAAAAGTGTTAACATAAGTTTATTATCTTTTAGATCTTGAAGGATTAAGGTGTGTGAGGGCTCATCCAAGTATTCTTAGTTGTTGTAAAGCTCATTCAAGGTCCTTAGCTACTCAAGAAGGTATAAAATCTCAAACCACCCTTGGTTATGTGTTGTTCATATAGTATGGTAGTAGATCCATGTATTTTAGGGCTTATCTTGAATGTATATGTATTGGATAGCATGGATCTTGGGTTTTGATGTTGATATTGTGATTTTTATGGCTATGGTTAATATATATATCTCCATGAGTGTTATGAGTCATGATCTAAGTGTATTAAGTGGTGTTTATGTTATGGAAGTATGAAAAATGGTTGATCTAAGTGATTTGAGCTTGCTGAGTTTGTCCAGGAACTTTGATCTGTGTTGTAGCACGATTTTGAACACCCAAATGATGTCCCCTGATGTCCTACCTTATATTGTTGGAAAGATAATTGAATGTAGTTTCTGGAAATGTAAGATTCATAGCTAGGTGATGTGTGGATTTTTAGTTATGGCCGGAGGAGTGAATTTTGTTTCTGGACTATGGACTGCATTAAGTGACCCCCTTGTGAACCTTGTTTAAACACCTTAAAATATATTTGGGATCATGGAAAAATTTGAGAATGTAGGTAATGCAGTGGTGAAGACCACCCAAAAGGAATTGGATTAAAATATGAATTTTTGGATTTTATAAAAATGCTAGAGTAAAATTCGCGCAATGGAAAAAGGTCGATTAGTGGAACATTATTCTAGGGTTAGTGGTTATGGTTCGAACGTGGTAACTAAATTAAGTCGAGTAAGTGACGAGCGTAAACGAGTGATGTCATGGACCTATAGTGGGGCTAGGGAGTCATAAGACGAAGTTGTTAAGTTAATTTCGTACCCCCTTAAAACCCCGTAATTAGAGAGAAATTGTTAAGGTACTAACGAACGATTATTGTTTATGTATAGATCGTTCGAATTCGCACGCTCGACCACCCCAACCAAACCAAGGCAAGTTTACTTTTCAAAACTTATCCATATACAAGGACTTTTACTGTTGTGTTTGTAGTTTTCAAATGATATCAAATGCTATGTTTATCGAAGTATTGATGCAATTGAGATTGAACAAGTACATGTATGCTTTTACCCCTTGAACTTAGATTGAAATGTTTTCTTCGGACAACGACTCTAGCAATAGAGGTCGTAGCGGTCCGTATATACTATTGACCGGGGAGCGGTATATTACTATATCGTATCTAGATTTCGAAAATCCGAAGGGTCATTCGGGTGGTATAGTATACTCAAATAACCATTGCTATATCTTCGTAAATACTCGAAACCCTATCTTGGATTAAAAGTTTATTTTATCGAATAATTATTTTATTAATTATTAATATTAAATCCTAAAATATTATTTATTAATTACTGTTCATTATTTAAAGACAAAGTTAATCCAAGATACTTTTTAATACTTCAAACTCGAACTCATTTGAACTCAAAACACTTTCGAAAACCCCTGGTCAGATTCTGCTTCTTGTATGATTTCAAGAATCATCGGTCTACTGATGTCGGACCTCAATTACTCTGTTTTCAATCAAAATCAAGTTTTAAAAGAAAAGAAAAAGGGACTCTGGCAGGTGTGGGAACCGTTGACGAATGATTCCCGGGATGTGTAAGCGGCCGTGAGCCAGGCGGTCCATCACTTATTATTCCGGCCCAGGTGTTGCCGAAGGATGATTACGGATGTAGTTTTCATCGAGGGTGATTACGGATGTAGTTTTCACCTGAGGGATAGTTACGGATGTAGTTTCTATCCTTCTACCGGTAGAGAAGACCCGCGGATTATTGGACTTGGATGTGGCGACTGATCATCGTCAATCCTTGTCAGGTTTTTTTATGTTTTCTTTAAGTCCCATTCCTCCATTTTGGAAAAATGTTTTGACACTGCTTCTTAGGCTTTTGTGCCAAGTTGCTGATAGTGTTCTATTTTGATGAGAAAGATGTTGATTCAATGCAGTATCTAGAACTGCAAGTTTATTTTGAAAACAAGGGCACATATTGTTGCACCTTCGAGATTTATCCACTATGACAAGTGATTTTATAACTGATTGATACAAACAAATTTATCAACTGCCAATCATATGAGATGTTATATTGCCTATCTTACATATATATTTCTTGCTGAGCTATAGTTGCTCACTCTTGCTTGTTTTCAAATTTTACAAACACAACAGCTAAGCGAAATGGCAAGACCCAGGCAGACTGCTCGAAAGCAGGTGACTAGGCCCGAGCCTCCACTTGAGATTCCACCGGTAGGCCCCATTAGCCGGATTGGTTGGCAGCTTTTGTTAGTACGTTTTATTTATCAGCATGACCTGTGCAAGGCAGTGTATCGTAACAAACTTTCAAGCCGCCAGCTTCGCTTCATATCGGAGTGTTGCTGGTAGCATAAATACTATTTAATTCGGTCTGTAATAACTCTGATAACTTTATTACTGTTTAATCAATGTGTGACGTTTCTGAGGCTCTAACCTGTGTGTGTGAGTGTGGTGTGAGTTTATTGTGGGGTTGATGGCTGTGTTTTATATATTGTGTGCAAGAACAGGTATGTTACTAATGGAAAATGGACCGTGAGCGCCTAGATCTCTGACCCCGGATCTGGGGGCGTCACAACATGTGAAAGCAGTGACTTTGAGATCTGGTGAAGTCATGAGCAATCAAAAATCAGCAGCTGAGGAGGAAGAGGTGATTCAAGAACAGCAGGTGGAACCTTCTACAGAAAAGCCAATTTCTGATTTGGCAGTTAGGCAGTTAGGCAGTTAGATGGTGAAGCAGAAAAGAGCAAGAAATCTGTTGAAAAGTCTATTCTGGAGCAGTCTACAAAGAGCAATCAGATCTATCCGCCTCCTCCGTATCCTCGACGCTTGCAGAAAAGTCAAGAAAAGCAATTTTAGAAATTTTTGGACGTCTTCAAGAAATTGTCCATTAATATTCCTTTTGCAGAAGCTTTAGAAAAGATGCCGAGCTATGCCAAGTTCATGAAGGGTATTCTCTCACGGAAGCTGAAACTCGAGGAATTGGAAACTGTTGCTTTGACAAAGGAGTGTAGTGCGGTTCTGCAGCAGAAATTGCCACCAAAGCTTGAGGATCCAGGAAGCTTTACCATACCATGCACCGTTGGCATCTTATCTTTTGACAAGTGTTTGTGTGACTTGGGAGCTAGCCTCAATCTCATGCCTCTGTCTATTTTCATGCAACTTGGTCTGCTCGATCCTAAACCTACAAATATCTCTTTACAGCTGGCTGATCGATCGATCACTTATCCTAGAGGTATCGTGGAGGATGTTTTGGTAAAAGTTGATAAGCTCATCTTCCCTGCGGATTTCGTGATTATTGATTTTAAAGAAGATAAGAAGATTCGCATCATCTTAGGAAGGCCTTTTCTCGCTACTGGCCGTACTTTGATAGATGTTCCGAAAGGAGAGCTCACAATGAGAGTGCAAGATCAGACTGTCTCTTTTAATGTGTTCAAGGCTATGAAATTTCCTACGGAGAATGAAGAGTGCTTTAGAGTGGAGGGGTTGATACTGGCCAGAATAAAGAGTTTGATCAGATGTTGAAGTCGGATCCATTAGGCGTTGCTTTACAAGGAAAGTCTGATACTGAAGATGAGAAATTAGGCATGGCTGATCTTTGGGATTCTCAGGTGCTGATTGATGAGGTTGTTTCATGGTCAAATCTTGAGGATAGTGCAATTAAGTCTTTTCTTGAGGACGATGCTTTGTTAGCGTATGAGAGCAATAAAGAACTTTATGAGCTTTATAGAGATTTTACATCTGACAAGATGTTAAATGAATTGAATGCCATTTGTTCAAAGCATGAAACCAAACTTGATGATAGTTCTTTTGACCCTAAGTTCGTTCTTAAGACTTCTGTTGATATTGATAATGCTATTAATGCAAAATTGGAGGAATGGCCCGGCAGCATTCCTCATCACAGAGGTTTGGGTTACATCATTGAGACTGTGGAGGGCGACAGTCCTCCACCTCAGCAGCCTAGAGCAGACAGAGCTGGTTCATCATGGTCACGTAGAGCTGGTCGTACTTCTAGTCTTGGTGGTTCTCAGCACAGGAGGATGGTCAGAAGCATGGATACCTTGTTTGAGGTTAATCGCAGATTGGCAGAGGATATCACTTTATCTTTGGATCATGTTCTTGAGTCGGATGGAATAGGGGTTGACTGGTCATTGTTTGGATCTCACCATTTAGTATGTTTTTTATTATCCTTTTTATTGCCTTCAATGGGGACATTGAATAATTCAAGTTTGGGGGTGATTTGGGGGATAAGTAGTGTTAGTTGTGTCATTGTGTTCATATAGATATCATATTTTGCATGCGTAGTGTAATTCATTCATGTTTTGTTCGTATTATTGCATGTTTTGTTTCATATCGGACATTCTGTTATTTTTGTTTGTTTTACCATGTGAGTCCATTTAGTTGCATTTGCATAGCATATTTCATGATCCCTTAGGATGAGATAATTCTGATTGGTAGGTCGATGTCTATTTGATTGTGGTATTGATGAATAGAGGGTTGATTTATAGTTCTTATGAAATTGACTTGCATGTTTCAGAAACACAAAATCTTTACACAGTCTCATCGTCTGCATTTGGGCTAGGTTGAGGTCATGCTTGTTTGGATGTTTTAGATTTAATCACCTGTTTATATTTAGAATTTTCGTTATTCCCTTGATAGCGTAGGAGCATTAAAGTATAAGTTTGGGGGAAACCAGGGATTTCATGCTAGTTGTTAATAATGGCTAGGCGTCAAATGGCTAGTAGCCGGCTCATATCTTTATGAGTAGTCTAGGGTTGGATGATAATTCTCACTCCAGATTGCATTTAAAAAAAAAAGAAAAAAAGAAAAAAAAAGAAAAAAATAGAAGAAGAAAAAAAAATCAAAGGTTTAATTGGTTAAATGCAGAATTAAACAGGGTGAGCTCTTTAATTCTCGAGCAATTAAGTTCTAGGGGACTTTGTGCCTAGTGACCTAAGGCTTTTATAGTATGGGATCCACTAACCTAACGCTCGCTACATGGGTATTATTGTATAAGCCTTTTGGGGTCTCATCCATTGCACTATTAAATAAGCATGCGTTGTTGTGTATATTATTATGTGTCGTAGTTGTTAGTAATAAATCATGAATTCCTGTCTAACTCAAATGATGATGGAGGTGTTTCGAGGTTATGAAGTGTTTACCGTCTATTTTATTTATAAACCTGTGATTGTCTGGGCGAAGAATGAGTATGGTTTTGATCTAGTGTTAGGAGTATATCTGATGAGCATCGCACACACCCACATTTCTGTTCATGTATTATTAGTATACGGGGACTTAGTCGAGCTCTATTTGGATGTATTGCATTTCTTTGAGATATTTGCTTGTTGATTGGTTTTGGTTAGTTCGAGGGGATCGTTGCATTTTCATATTAGTTGCATTCATGCATTGCATTAGTTAGTATTGAGTCTGTTTATGCTTGAGGACAAGCATCGGTTTAGTTTGGGGGTATGATAAGTGGATTTCATATCCACTTGGATCGCTGCAGTTCGGCTTAAATTGATTCACTTGGCCTCAAGTTTGTTGTAGTTTTGATGTGTTTTGTTTAAGTGTGCAGGTTTGAAAGAATGTCAATTAGGGTTGATGTTTCCGTTAATTTTGGAGGGGAATTCGAGCTTAAGTTTGAAGAAGGGAGTCAATCTTTAACTCTCATGAAGATTTGAAGTCAAGAGAAGTGATGGCGGAAGCATTTGTAAAAGGAACGGGAAGAAACGGAGCTCAAACGAAGAAATAATGCAGAAAAACTCAATCCGGCAGGAAGTGGCCAGGCAGACTGCGCCAGAAATGCCGAAAACAGTTTGTAGCCGCGCAGATTACGCCAGAATTGGGGCAGACTACGCCAGAATTCGCTGGAAAATTACTAATTTGCCCTATTCGAATTCTAATTGTATTCTAGGGAGTTTCTTAAACCTAAATCGAATTCTACTTGTATTATAGGGTATTTTCTTGTAGGGCAAGACTTCTAGGGGCTATTTAAACACATCCTACCATTGTAAATCATATCATTACATATCATAGCGTAGATTTGCAAGGGTGAAAAGGAGAGAAAGATTCAACGCTCGTGACAAGCAACGGATCTAGATCTACTTCATCTTTTGTATTCTTTTCTTAGGCGCTATTCTGGATTCTAGATTTGTTTTTTCAACTCTTTGTTTTATTAATATTACTTCTTCTTTCTTTCATACTTTGTTTTATATCATGTTTTCATCAATTCCCATGGTGACGTGAGGTTCAATTATGAACTAATCGTTGTCATGGGATTCTAATGGATTTATTTCTGTAACTTAGTAGTTTGATTGCTTTAAAGATTTATGTGTGGTGAATTCTTGATATCCTCGTATGGTTGTGATTCATGTATTTAGATGCGTCGCGAACATCTAATCTTTTATTCTTTTGTGAAGCGAGAGTGGATCTTAAAATTTAGAACTTGCCATGCTAGCATAGGTTCATGATTGTTATCAACATGATTTGTAGTATAAGATGAGAATACTCATATTGCCCTATGTGATCTTAATGGATGACTTGTGCTTAAACCGTTATGTTTTCAAATCTTATAGAGATATAGGGTCTAAACATAATTGGTGTCTATTCATCTTCTATCTCTTTTGTGGATGTATGATTAGTTTGGTGTTCGTATACCGAGAGGTAACCTATACTTGTTTCGTGTTGTCTGATCAGATATCAAAACCATCATATGTATTGATTAAAGGCGTCAACTCTAAGTGAAGTATTTAATGAAGTTAGGATCCCATGTTACTCTAAGTGAAGTATTGTAGAAGTATTTAACCGCGTACGCTTGCGTGTATTAGTGTATACATGTATTTTGAAATGAAATACAACAGCCTATTTATAGATTATTGAAAGTTACTATTTGACACTATTCCAGCAACCCCCAAAATAGTAACCGAGCACTATTCCAACAACCCCCAAATATTAACCGGACACTATTTCACTAACCCCAAATAGTAACCGGGCACTATTACACCAACCCCAAATAGTAACCGTGCATAGTAACCATGCATAGTAACTTTGCATAGTAACTGTGCATAGTAATACTATTTTTGTATCTCTTGGGCTTCTTTCTTCTATTTTATTCTGCTGTTTTAATTCATCTCTGAAAATAATTCAAGTACTAGATTAATTTAATTATTTGTTATAAATAATTAATTAATCTGTTACTAATTTAATTTTCAGAGAGTAAATTAATTTTTGACAATACTTTGAAATATTATGTCTGTCCTTGATCGTCAATAGGCTTTAGCAATTCTTTCTCTAAATTAATGTGTTGATCCTTCTCGTATGTGTTGACACTTAGTGCGCTGGTCTGGTTCACAAGTGACTATCACTGATCTTGATCTTCACACCTTTGTTACATTCCAATTGATTAGCCTGTAGCAGTATCTTCAAATTATGTAAATACATGGAATCTTTTTGGCTCTTTAACTATATCATCTGTACATCTTATTCTGTCACTGAGGCTTGAACATGTTAATGAACTTCTTTCAGCGACTTGATCCTTGTTGGTGCCTGTTCTTCAAATTTCACGATCCCTGTATAGATTTAATATTATTTATCTTTTATCCTAGTTGAGTTATATATATCCTCTATTATATATTACATTACATTATGCTTTACAATCTCCCCCTAGTTGATTGTTAGGGTTTGA
This sequence comes from Saposhnikovia divaricata, assembly GCA_036435485.1. Lineage (NCBI taxonomy): Eukaryota > Viridiplantae > Streptophyta > Magnoliopsida > Apiales > Apiaceae > Saposhnikovia > Saposhnikovia divaricata. The sequence goes on along the minus strand of CM071599.1, from coordinate 119,609,269 downwards.
CAAGCAAATCCCTAGAGGATAACTCAACTGATACAACAAAAATAAAATACAAAGATAAATAATATTAAAGGGCATTCTGGATCATATATATACATTTTCCAGATTTCTAAAATTAACAAAGTTTAAGACAATTGTTCCTTTAGACTGAACATATCTTCAAGTTTGCCTTTGCTTTCTTTCCACATAGCACTAATACTCCCATTAGATTTTCCTTTCCCAAAATAAAGTTAATTCCGTGTCAAAAACCTTTTCCTTGCCCTTATTACGCCTAGTAGCTTCTTGCCCATCCACCTTCTCCCCCTCAGTTGGGTTATCCTCCAGAATAGTAGGATGTGGAGTTGGTAAATTGGACGAAGCTGTCTTCACCAAGGAATTAATTGCATGACTAAACTGGGCTGCCATGGAACTTAATTGAAATTGGAATGCATCATGTTAAATAAGTTGCAAATTTTTGATTTCTACAATGGACTTACAGATATTTGACAACTCTTTCTCCATTGTTTGGACCCGTGTAAGGAGTCTGTTGTATTCCTTTCCGGTTACAGGTGCATGTGGTTGAGTAGGTTGCTCACTCATACATTCTGCAGGTGTTTCACTCAACACTCTATATTCACTCGGTTTAGTGATTTCGGTTACACTTGCATGTTCGGTTCGTGTTTCCCTAAACTCTCCTCCAGAGCTTCCACCGATATGTGTACCTGCAAATGAAATCATCCTAGCCCCTTTTTCAGAGGTCATGGATGGTGCAATGAAAGTTCGTGAGCTTTCTTCCTCGCGTGAAGCGAGTTGCCGACCACTGGTAAAGAGTGGTAAATCTCGAAAGAGATCCGAAGATTTTCCCTCTGGGAGATTAAACTTGAATCGATTAAATGGCACAAAACCCAAGTTTCCCTCGTACGTCTGTGAAGACACTTGGTTCATAAAAGAACCACATACCGATGGATCTTTCCGTAAAATGGAAGATACACCAGCAGTTATTGGGGTAGGTAATTCCACCTCGGATGCCTGTGAAGGCATTTGATCTTTAGAAAGATCATCAACCACTCTTATGTTCCGTGAAATGGAACTCAAGATAGTTGCTCCCGTCAATTCAACCTTATTTACATTTTCACTCATTTGACAAGGAAGAATTGTTTCACTAACAGTTGCAGTTACCTCAGGTTCATTTTGTTTACTTCTTTTAGAATGAGGTAGAGCTGCTGATATAACTAACTCCTTATGTGGTGCTGCTGAGGCACTATCTCCCTCAAAAGTGTTGATGGCTGGTCGTTTAAGTGACAATTGAGGTGTAGGAGTTTGTTGTGTTTGTGTTTGCATTTGTAGAATGGGCTCTTCGACCTGTGTTAGTGTCGGTGGGATTTCATGCTCTTGGTCGGGTAAGATGGCCACTAGGGGCTGTAGAAACTGTATTTCCTGTGACACAACAGGGAATACAGAGGTTGGAATAGCATGGATTGAAATATTACCTTGTCGTATACCTGCTCTCACTGGTCTTGGTAACAACGGAAGTGGGACAGTCTTTAGATATTCAGTTAGGATTGTAGGCACATCCGTATAGTTCTTTTTGCTTAAGTAATTAATTACATTCGTCTTCATGTAAGAACATTCCCCCTTTTGACCATTTTCCAAGCGTACCCTGTCTTCATCATTCAAAAAATCATTTAATATTAGTTGTAGAAACCTTGGATATAGACATTTGACATTTTGAGTCCAAGCATCTCTTGTTCCCAAGTGTTTCATCTTTAAAATGATTTGACCAAACACTATTTTTCCAAAATTAATCCTCAAATTATTGGCGACTGCATACCCTATTTTTTGAATAAATTCAGGTATTCGATCTTGATTTGTTCTATCTGAGAAAAAAACATGGTTAAGAGTGTAAAAGAAGAAATTCCAATACTGGGTTAGAAACGTTCTAGAAAGATTACCAGTATCGAAATTGCCATCTTGGTACCTTATAAAACGAAAGAACATTTCAATCTGTTCAGGTGTAGGATCAGAAACAAGATTTTCCATAGGAAAATGAAGAATTCGACTAACATCTCATTCAGCGACCCTAATCGACCTACCAAACAGTCGATATATGACTGCACACCCGTCCTGTCCAGAAGTGTTAACCGCACTGCAATATAGTTCACGCAATGCATCATGGTTAAGCTGCACTGGTGTAACTAAAGCATAGCGAATTAATGAATATTCATTCAGAAATTGTGTCCGAGCCCGAAATTGCTCATCAAGAATGGTTTCGATTTGCTGAATGGAAATAGGATTAACTTTAGCAATTAAAAAGCTTCCCTGCAGTGCCATTTTCAAAACTTTGAGGAAATTCAAAAACAAGGGTTAGTTTTATAAAGGATGATGTATAAAGCAAGAATATGAAATCCGATCTAAAAACCACCAGCTAGATTGAGAGATCTTTCCGATCAAAGCTCGAAATATTCAGCAATTGTGTGTATATGATCTGTATATCTGAAAAATGATGATGTTAAACACAAACAAAAACTCATCATTTATAAGGTTTCAAGGACTAGTGGGTTAGGTGAGAGCATGACAGGTTATGTTTGAAAAATTACACCGCTCAATAATTTCTCACCTAACAACCTAATTAGCCAAAAAAAAACATCTTATCACCGAAACCTGTCGGCCGAAAAACATCTAATCACCAAGACCTATCAGCCTGTACACATATTTAGTACTTCTAATTATTATGGATTTAAAAATAATCATGCAGTGAATCAAGAATTAATCCACAATAATCAGATAAACTCACAATTAAATAGACATAAAATTAACAAAATATCATTAATTGATATATGTCAATAAAATATTTTTTTAATTATGCTACAATTAACATAATTATTTACTAACTAATTACCATAAAATATAACATTTATAAGCATGGTAATTAATATAGAGATAACTTATAATATGAGGACTGGGTGCAAACAAATTCACAAGTCCTAAACATATGGACATTTAAAATACATGTGAACTTATAACAAATTGCAGTTATTGATTATCCAAAATTAATTAGACAGATTTAACATCCCAAGTTCACCAACTAGCCTGGAGAAAGTGGATTCATCCAGTGGTTTAGTAAAGATGTCTGCAATTTGTTGATCTGTGGGAACAAAATATAATACCACAGTTCCATTCATGACATGCTCTCGTAAGAAATGATACCTGATATCAATGTGTTTAGTCCTGGTGTGTTGAACTGGATTGTTGGCAATGGCAATGGCAATGGCACTCGTGTTGTCGCATAGAATTGGAATTTTTTCCAACATGAGTCCATAGTCCTGAAGTTGATTCCTCATCCATAGGATCTGAGCACAACAACTACCTGCCACAATGTATTCTGCTTCGACTATCGAGGTAGATACTGAGTGTTGCTTTTTGCTATACCAAGATACCAACCTTCTTCCTAGAAACTGACAGCTTCTAGAAGTAGTTTTCCAATCAATCTTACAACCTGCGAAATCAGAATCTGTATAACCAACTAGGTCAAAACCTGTTCCTTTAGGGTACCAAATCCCAAGATTAGGGGTTCCCTTAAGGTATCTGAAAATACGTTTAACAGCTATAAGATGTGACTCTTTAGGGTCAGCCTGGAATCTAGCACATAAACAAGTTGCGAACATAATATCTGGTCTACTAGCAGTTAAGTACAAGAGAGAGACGATCATACCTCGATACTTCGTGATGTCAACTGACTTACCAGATTTGTCTTGATTAAGCTTGACAGCAGTTGGCATCAGGGTCTTGGCAGTAACTGCTTCTTCCATCCCATACTTCTTCAGAAGATCCTTTATGTATTTTGATTGGAAGATAAAAATACCATCAAGCTTCTGAACAACTTGAAGTCCAAGGAAGAAGGACAACTCACCCATCATGCTCATCTCATACTTACTCTGCATTAGCTTAGCAAATCTCTTGCATAGCAAATCATTAGTAGAACCAAATATTATATCATCCACATATACTTGCACCAGAATTATATCATTTTATGCTTTTTATGAAAGAGAGTTTTGTCGATGATACCTCTTGTAAAACCATTTTCAAGTAAGAACTTGGAGAGAGTATCATACTATGTTCGAGGGGCTTGCTTGAGACCATAGAGAGCTTTGAAGAGAAAGTACACAAAACCTTCAAATTCCTTGTCTTCGAACCCAGGGGGTTGTTCAACATAGACTTCTTCTTCTAGATCTCCGTTCAAAAATGCACTCTTCACATCCATCTGAAAAACCTTAAAGTTGGAGTGTGCAGCAAATGCTAAGAACATCCTGATTGCTTCAAGCCTTGCAACTGGAGCATAGGTTTCATCATTATCAATTCCCTCTTCTTGAGAGTAACCCTTTGCTACCAATCAGGCCTTGTTCCTCGTAACAATACCATTTTCATCCAGTTTATTCCTAAACACCCATCTAGTACCAATTATAGATTTATCTTTTGGTCTTGGCACTAGCTTCCGTACTTTCTACCTTTCGAACTGATTGAGTTCTTCCTGCATTGCAGTTACCCAATCTGGATCATCTAGAGCTTCATCAACCTTTTTAGGTTTAATTTGAGATAGAAATCCTGCGAAATTGCATTCATTCTGTTACTCTTCTAGTCTGTACACCCATGTCCGGTTCACCAATGATCTGTTCAAAGGGATGAGCTCTACTCCATACCCTTTGTCTCGGAAGATTTGATCTTGATGATTCCCCAAGTTCATAATTATGTTGAGTGTGGTGACTAGTAGATCCAAAATCATTGTTTGCTCCCTCTGAGCTGTTGCTTTCTGAGTTTGATGAATCAGAGTTTAATGAATCATTAGCAGTAGATGCATTCTTTGATGTTTCTTCACTTAATTGGGGTTCATTTTCATCGTTCACTTGCTCCCCCTCAACATGTGCTGCAGTCTGATCCACTTCTATAGATTGAACAATATTGTCTGAAAGAGTAACAGAATTTTGTAGATCAACATTTATTTTTTCATTCTCAAATCTCAGCTGGTCATGTTCATCAAAATCTTCAAGTCCTATTATCTTCTAATCATCAAAAGACACGTGGATAGATTCCATGACCACTTTTGTTCTCAGATTGTAGACTCTGAATGCTTTTGTGGATAGTGGGTATCCAACAAAGATTCCTTCATCAGCTTTTAAATCAAATTTGGAAAGCTGTTCTGGATGAGTCTTAAGAACAAAACACTTACATCCAAACACATGAAAGTACTTCAAGTTCGGCTTCTTATTTTTCACCATCTCATATGGTGTTTTACCATGCTTGTTTATGAGTGTAGCATTCTGTGTGAAACAAGCAGCTTGCACAGCTTCAGCCCAGAAGTAAGTTGGCAGCTTTGCTTCATCAAGCATGGTCCTTGCAGCTTCTATGAGAGTCCTGTTCTTTCTCTCTAATACTCCATTTTGTTGTGGAGTTCTAGGTGCAGAGAATTCTTGATTTATTCCATTTTCTTTACAAAACTCTTCCATGGCTACATTATTGAACTCAGTGCCATTATCACTCCTTATGATTTTCACTGTATGCTTAGATCTTTTGTCCAGTTGTCTGACATGCTCTATTAAGATTGATGCAGTTTCTTTTTTCTTGTGCATGAAATACACCCATGTATATCTGGCATATTCATCAACAATAACCAAAGCATATTTTTTCTTTCCAATAGACATTATATTTACTGAACCAAATAAATCAACATGCAATAAGTGATATGGCTCAAGAATTGAGGATTCAGTCTTATTTTTGAATGAAGTTTTCCGTTGTTTTGCCTTCTGACATGAGTCACATAGGCCATCTGGAGTAAAAACTGATTTGGGAAATCCTCTCACAAGATCTTTCTTCACTAGCTCATTCATGTTGTTGAAATTCAGATGAGAAAGTCTCTTGTGCCAATCCCAACTTTCTTCAATTGATGCTCTACTCAGTAGACAGATTGGAGAGCCATCAGAGTTTGTTGAAAGCTTGGCTTCATAAATGTTACCATGCCTGTATCCCTTCAGAAAAATTTTGCCTGTAGATTTGCTTATAACTTCACAGTGTTTTTCAAAGGAATCCACATGATAACCTCTGTCACAGATTTGACTCACACTTAGCAGATTATGTTTGAGTCCTGAGACTAGAGCTACAGCTTCAATGATGACATTCCCAAGACTGATATTGCCATATCCCAGAGTCCTTCCTATGTTGCCATCTCCATAAGAAACACTTGGGCCAGCTTTCTTCACAAATTCTGAAAGCAGGGCTTTATTTCCAGTCATGTGTCTTGAGCATCCACTGTCCAGAACAAGGATATTTTTCCTGTTACCTTGCAATCATAAAAACCACTAATGATTAGTTTTAAGGACCCAGACTTGCTTGGATCCTTTCGCCTTATTAACTCTGTTAGCTTTTGCAGCAGAAGTCTTATCAGAGTTTGTGCTAACATACTTTTTATCAGAATTTATACATGTAGAACCAATCTTGAATTTATTCAAAGAGGGTTTAAGTTCATAATAATCATAATTCAAATTATGATACTCTTTGCATGTATAAATAGAATGCCAAATACTGCCACAGTGAAAACAAGGATTCTGTGGCTTAAACCTAACCGAACCACTCTTAATTCCTGACTTAGGAGGTATAGAGTTTATATTTTTATTCTTCCTGCAAAAAGTAGCAAGATGGTTAGGATTTCCACAGTTGTGACATTTCTTCCTAGGAGCATTGGGAATAGGCATATAGTTATTACTTTTATTGATGCCTACATTTCCATTTCTGTTTTTCCTAGGTTCTTTTACATTGTTCACTCCTTTTATCTCCTTCAGCTTGTGTTTAAGCTGTTTTTGAGACATTAAGTCAATATTTACTGATTTGACTTCATCCTATTTTGGTTTGTCAGATTTTGGTACAAACCTCACAGGATTAATTTTGGGCTTTGCAGCCCTTTTAGTAAATACAGGTTTAGAGGTCTCAGCTTCTAGGTTGGCAGTTTTCTTTTTATTAGTGTAACCTTGACCTTGTTTCCAACAACCATTCTCTAAGATACTCTGAGTAGTTTTACCAGAGTTAGTCCAAGTTTTAATAATGTTTCTTTCTTTAGCAAGAAAGAAACATTATTAGATTTTATTATTTCATTTTCTAAAGTCTGATCTCTGTAGCTAACATGCAAGTTTTTAAGAAAGAGTCTTAACTCAAATATATCAGTAGTATCAAAAGCTAGAGTAGAGTGAGGTACCTTGGTCTCAGTAGCTTCAGATATACTATCATCATTTGCCATTAAGGCGTAGTTCACCTCATCTTCAGAATTTGAAGTGTCAGCCAAGTCCTTCTTCTTTGTGATGTAAGCTTGACCTTTATGATTTTTGGCTTTCTTGCACTCAGGTGCAAAATGTCCTTTCTCACCACAATTATAGCATTTGATCTTGGACTTGTCCACTTTTCCAGACCAGCCTTCCTTTCCCTCAGCTTTTATGAAATTTTTCTTTTCGGAATTTGAATCTCTTCGTGTGAACTTCTTTCCTTTCATGAAGTTCTTGTGAGCCATCTTCTTGAAGCTTTTTACCATCAGGGCTGCAAGTTGTATCATATCAGCATCACTGCCATCATCATCAGAGTCTGTGTAATTGTTAGAGTTTGAGTCATCATCAGAGTTTGATGACTCAGTATCAGACTTTGTAATAAGAGCCTTTCCATTGGATTGACTCTTTTTCACAGTAACTTCTTTAGAAGCTTTCTCCCCAGCTTTAAGAGCAATTGACTTGGGCTTGCCTCCATGCCTCTTGCTTCTTTGTTCCATCTCAAGCTCATGAGTCTTGAGCATTCCATAGATTTCATCAAGAGACATGTCTTCCAGATCATAATTGTCTCTGATGGTAGTGGCCTTTAAATCCCACTTCTCAGGAAGAGTCAACAAGAATTTCAGATTAGAGTCTTCAAGATTATACTCCTTATCTACCAGTGACAAATCATTCAGCAATTTCAGGAATCTGTCATTTAGATCTATTTATGACTCATCAGACGTCGAGTCAAAGTGCTCGTACTCCTGTGTGAGTATTGTTCTCCTGTTCTTCTTGATGGCTTTGGTTCCTTGACATCTGACTTCTAGAGCATCCTAAATCTCCTTAGCAGTTTTGCATCCAATGACCCTGTTAGACATAACATTGTCAAGAGCGCTATGTAATAAATGCCTTACCTTGGCATCCTTGCTAATAGAGGAGATATCGACTACGGCTTGACCTTCGGGGAAGAAGCCCGCGGGACCCCTCCTTCTAGGGCCCCTAGATATTGAAAGGTTATCCCTTCGCAACGCTGGAAGCTAAGCAAAGTCACGAAGCTGGCTGACTACGCTCGAGCAGAGCTCAGGCCCGGGGGTGGTGGCTGAACTCGCCGCAGAGTTCAGGAGCGAGAAAGACTATCTTGATGAATGCTCCTATTCCGACTTCCCCGGAGCCTCCGGTAGCACAGCCAAGACAGCGACGGGTTCTCTGCCCCTGCGGGGATGGAGCGACAGAAGTTTTGAGAATTCAAGAGAAGGCCACTACCTATGAGTCGCCGGCTCATTCTTCAACAGGCACGCGGTCGGAGCCCCGGTAGAAGAAGCCACAGACAGAACAGAATCGCTTGGGAAAGAAGGACTCTTTTTTACCGGTCCGGGAGAAAGAAGGCTACTCAAAGCTTCACAGATGACCAGTCCAATGGCATAAGTTGAAAAAATCATTCCCTTGAAAGAAAGGGCTACTAGCCTAACTCTTAGGAGTGTAGTCTTTCTTCTCCTTTGGAATCGTTTTCTATTCCTCTTTATCAACTGCAACAGACAATTTGGTCGGCTTATGTGGACCATCATGGATTCTATCTAAGTACTCTGGATCTGTAGCCTCCAGAAACATTTCCATCTTCACCTTCCATATAGAATATTCTGATGCCCTGAGTATTGGAACTCTGATTGATTCATATCTGCTTGTTGTTGGAGTTTGTGTTTTCTCGGTCATGATTGTATAGCTTTTTGGATCTTAACTGTTGTATAATAACAGAGTGGCTCTGATGCCAATTGTTAGGTCCGGAATAACGTAGAAGGGGGGTTGAATGCGTTATTCTAAAAATATTTCGATTTTTGATGTGGATATGAGATCAAAAATACTGAATCGAAATAACACAACTGTTTGGGAAATATCTTTGAATATATAAAACACAGAGGTTTGTTACACAATCTAATCCTATGGATCAGCTACAAAATCAAACACTCCTAAGGATAGTTTAGGCACGAGGACCTTCTACCCGATACTTCCTGAAAGCGGGCTAAACCGGCTTTCCTACTAGATGGACTGTCTAGCAGCTTACACAGAGAAGATATAAGAGAGAGAAGAGAAAGTTGTGTGTTGAGGTGTATTTTGAAATGAAATACAACAAGCCTCTTTATAGATTATAGAAAGTTACTATTTGACACTATTCCAACAACCCCCAAATAGTAACCGAGCACTATTCCAACAACCCCCAAATATTAACCGGACACTATTTCACCAACCCCAAATAGTAACCGGGCACTATTACACCAACCCCAAATAGTAACCGTGCATAGTAACTTTGCATAGTAACTGCGCATAGTAATACTATTTTTGTATCTCTTGGGCTTCTTTCTTCTGTTTTATTCTGCTGTTTTAATTCATCTTTGAAAATAATTCAAGTACTAGATTAATTTAATTATTTGTTATAAATAATTAATTAATCTGTTACTTATTTAATTTTCAGAGAGTAAATTAATTTTTGACAATACCTTGAAATATTATGTCTGTCCTTGATCGTCAATAGGCTTTGTGTGACGCCCCTAGATCCGGGGTCATGGATCCAGGTCATCACGGTCCAATTTCCATTTATTAAAATTCTACTCTTGACAGCTGGAATATAATTGCATAATAAAACTCACACAATAGACCCCACACTTTAATATTAACACACACCAGTCATATGCTCAGAGAACAACATCTACAATATTAAAAGTTTAGAGTTAAACAGTTATTACAAACCCAGAATCTTACTAAGTACATTGTTAAATAATACTTTTACAGGAAGCATTTCAACAACCAAAAGTTTATTACATGAGCTTACACACTTAATGTACATAAGTCTACCAGGACCCGTTTGTCTATATGCTACCTCAGGAATAGGTGCCAGCGTTCTCTCAAAAGGTCGCCTTCCCCTTACCCTCTTGCGGGGTGTAGTGCGAAGTATCGGCATGAGACCTAGCTGTTGTATAAGTAAATGACAAGAGTGAGCTATGATAGCTCAGCAAAATAAATTCTATCAACTAGCATCAAAGGAAAAACATAAGCATATCTGTATAATAATAGAAGACAAATCATAATTATTATAAATAGAATCTATTTTTATTTGATAACTACTCCTTCCCAATATTTTTATACTAAAAGAAATATATAGCCTTCTAACATCAGCTTCTCTTCTAATATAATATCAGTTTTTCTTCTAAAATTATCATTACATCACCTCAGCATAATATTTCAAGATGATATCATCTGTACATCATCTCTCAACACAATCTTTCCATTTCCCTTTTTATACAACAATTATATGAAAATAATATAAAATCAGTTTCTCTTCTTACTGTAAAACAATTTCATCACTTCATACCATTTTTCTTTTTCAGAATACAGATCTGAAAACCATTATCAATTCTTTCTTTTAAGTTCTGGGGATATCTGCTAGCGCCAGGTACGTAGGACGATGATCTGTCGCCTGACCATACCTGCTCTCTATTTACTACTAGTAGAAGGGATGATCCCATCTGGTCATCAACCATGGAGGAAGGCTACCTGCTACATCCTCCTTCGGCAACTCTTGGGCCGTAATAAAATATTTAGTGCTGGACTGTGCCGCACACAGCCTCTTACGCTTTTTGTTGCAATCCCCCTTTTTCAAACCATTATTCCATTTCCACTTTTTTTCACATATGTCATCACTTTTAAAGCTTATGCCATAATACTCTGATTATGACTCAGACATCTTCTCTGTTTTTACTGGAATCCAGTACACTTATATATATATAAAATATTCCATCTTTTTCTTTTCTTTTAGAAATAGTAAATAATAAACAAATAATATTTATTAAACCACAAAATATATTTTAACATAATATTATAATTCATATAACCCTAGATAACAACTGATACCATTCTTTTATATATAACCCTAGATAACAACTGATACCATTCTTTTATATATAACCCTAGATAACAACCGATACCATTCTTTCATATAACTCTTAATTATAAAGCATGTTCACTTTATGCATAATCATCTCTATATATCCATATCCATCTTTCTTTAATTCCCAAAATCAGGAAATAAATTCTTCATTAAAATAGCAACAATAGAATCACACATATATATTCCATGAAATCATTTTCTTCGAAGGTAAATAATTTTCCAAGTAGAGATAGAAAAATCTTGCCTGGATCTCTAAAGCGGGTAGGTATGATCCTGAGTTCGTCTCCCGTCTCTATAGAAACGAAAGGTTCACCGTTAGTATATATCCCACTTAATCACCTAATCTTTATACAATAACACCCTTGACATATAATATATGTTTGACATAGCTTTTACGCACCAAAAGTTCCAAGAACTTAATCACTTTTAAACTCGATCAAAGTTTAAGTGTATTCCGCCATTTCCCTTAATAACCACACTCGACTGTAAAAATTCTCAGAAAATATCAATTCCGAATTTTAATGCAAGGTCAACTGGTAATGGTCCTCTGACCACCCTACTGCAATATCCCAAAATTTTATAACTTTTAAAAATGTTTAAGTATGGTAATTATAGCCTCAAAATTGATACAATTACGTTTTCTCGGTTCTTGAACGTCTTTCACTAAAACTGACTTTTCTCCTAAACCGTTCATCAGATTTTAATGTACTTTATATCAAAACGATCTATGAACCAAGCTCTACCCTCTCATGATCAGTGGGTGCTCTGGACAGAAACCTACCGTACAAATATGGGGACCAAAAACAGGGTATCTATTTTGTTTAACGAAAATCTGGCATTATAACGGCTATATTTTCATACTTTCCAAAATTCAACTCCTCCAAATCCATCATCCACCTTATACACCATCACCTACACCATGTGGTCATCTTACCAACCATGGTTACAAGCACAAACTCCTTTCATATTCAATAAAAACACTTTTAAACACATATATGATCATGATTTCATCACTTATAACAACTTAACCACTAACACAACCAATATTCATTATAAACTCAAGAGGGGTGAGGATGTTATACCTTCTTTGAAGCTTTAACACTCTTAATATATTCTTTTAGTCCTTAATACACCTTGATTCAACGTTATACTAGCTTGGATTAACTAAAGAAACCATAGAAAACAAAGTTAGTTTCTTAAAATTACTATTCACTACTATTCACCATCAACTTCCATGATTTTATTACCTTATCAAATGATGCTTGATGGCAATGAAACTTTGTGTATGTCTTAATCTATCCTCCAAGATCCTCCATGAATTTTTCCTTGATTTCTTGTTGGCTAGAACTTGAGTTTTGATTTCTATTTTTCTATTTTTTTTTTCTTTTGGCCGAATGGAATGAAGATGATGGGGGAAAGATTTTCTTTTTTTTTCTTTCTTGCTCTTTGATCTAATCTTGATTAATCTTGTGTATTCTAGAGTCTTGAGGTGTCATGTGGATATTTACCTTGGTTAGTGACTAATTTACCCCTTAATTATGTGTTAGTGGAAGGTGACATCACCTAATGATGTCATTGATGATTTCTTAATCTCTTTTCTTAATTTTTCTAAGTATTATGCTAATTCTCTTGGTAATTCATAATATGGTAGGTATCCTTGTTAAGTTATAAATCTTGGTTGTTTGGTTTCCATACTCGTCTAATTGTGATTCGGTTCGAATATACCTCATTATCTCAGTGGTTCTGAAATCATTTAACAATCCAAATTCCTTTGATAATTCCTTAACTTAATAATCCCTTAGTTTACCCTAATACACTAATTCCTCAATATATAATTCCTTTAATATCTCCATGCTCCTTAATATCTAATAAAATAGAAGCTCATTCGAACTCAAAATCCTCAAAAATCCGTATTCAGGAATTTCTGAAATCTATCGTCATTTCGAGTCACTTATTTTCCTAGTACAATACTAATATGGTTTCTGTTTACTCGTTTTCCATTTCAAGTATAGAGTACTTACATACAATTTCCCTAAATCCTCAAAATTTACTATTCATGTGATCACTGTAGCATTGCTAAAGTTAGGGTTATTACAGTCTTCCCCTTTAAAAGGATTCCGTCCCGGAATCATGTTGGAAATGTCCATATGTATCTTTTTCATTCACGCCTTCTAACTTCCACACTACTTCCTCTATCCTTTTCCTTTCATAATATCTCTATCTTGTTTGCGCAAAGATATACCAATATAAACTTTCTTGTCATTCACCAACATGCCATTTAGTTTATCAATAGTAGTACTTTCACTATCTTTTTCTTGCAAATTCCCTCCTGTTTTCAGTCGTTCCATATTATCTCGTCTCTCCTTTGTAAGAACCCAAAATTTCGGTAGAATTAAAACTTTTCCTATTATGATGAAGTGCATCAATGAATAGTGATTTGGTGGATGAATAGTGATTTTGAGGATTAAGAAAATTTTTTATGCAACCTATGTACGAGACGTAGTGTGGATATTCCGAGGTTATACTAGTAATCTACGGAGTAAATAAGTGTATGTAAATGCGATCGGAATTCAGAAATTCCAAATTCTATTTTCGTGTAATATTTGACCGAGCAGTGAATTATATATCAGTAATATCAAGAAATGAGATATTTAATTTGATGAATTGAGGAGTTAATATTTTGGAATTTTATTATAAGTGATTTGAGAATTTGGAACGAAAACCACTGAGGAAGTGAAACAAACGTTCTAGAAACCGCTGAAACTTTACAATGAGATTAAGCGATTGAGCGAACGAAGCATGGCTTAAGGATATGGTATATTAAGAGTCCAAGGAAGGATATATTATGAGAAAGAAAGAGGATTGAGAATAAACTCCTAGAATTGAGAAATAGAGAATGCTTGAGAAATCGGGAGAACGTTTTCTGAGATAAAGAGAAATAAACAAGGGATGTTGGAATTAATATTCATTCGAGGTATTGTGCCATATTAGAGCAATAATATGCAAAGTATAAGTTGTAACATATTAATTTTATTCACGAGACAACAAGGAAATCAAATTGTTGGAAAAGAAAACAAACCAAGGGACTAATATGAAAGAAACAAAAGATGAGGACTTTGTTGCAATTGTTGTGGATAAGGAAATCCAAGTGAGCCAATCAGGTGTTGACAACACATTACAAGAAGATGCAGCCAAATATAGATAGATATTACATGTATTAAGTCATTACCCATAACAAAACACAAAGAAAACTCTATCTCTCCATTTCTCCACAAGCTATCCAGCAGAACCAACCCTCAAAGAAAAATATATATCTCCATTTCTATCCATGATAAAATCACCAAATTTTAACCACAATCTCTCCACTCCATGGGCAATATTCGCTCAAAATTTCATTGCATTCTAATGAGTGTATCCTAGTTAAATCTCCTCCCCAATTTGAAGAAGCAAACTATCCTGGTGCTTGACAGTTTCTTGGACGATTTTCAATCGGACGTATATCCTTCATTACTCAATGGAATTTCGTGTTCTTTATATGGTTAGAAAGCTGTGAAGATGCTCTACAACTTTCCTTTAGAAGCCTCAATCAGAAAAGCTCGGTAAGAGCCTCGTTTTCCATGATCGTTCAGTCGGATTCTAATAACTCCGAATTACTAACTTTGTTTTCTTCATTTCTTTTGATCATTCAAGCTTACCCAAGGCTATAAAAGGATTATACAAGGTTTAAAAAGCTATTACACACATCAAGGAAGGTATAAAACTCTAACCACTCTTAGCCATGAATTATTTATGGTGTATAATGTTAGATCCAAGGACTATGGTATGAATCTTGGTTATAAAAGTTATGGATGATGAAGATCTTGAGTTTAAATGTTGTGGATGTGATTTTTAAGCTTGTAGTTAGTGTATGTAACTCCATGTGTGCTATAGAGTATGATATTGGTGGTTTAGATGATGGTTGTGATGTATACAAAGAATTCTTGAATGGTTAAGTAAGAAAACAAGCTGTGTAAATTTTCTGGGAACTTGTACTGTCTTGTAGGAGGGTTTTGAACCCCTAAATCTTGTCCCCTGAGGTCCTAATGCATATGATTGGAAAGGTATTTGAATTTAGTTTCCAGAAATATAAGGTTCATGACTAGGTAATGTGTAGATTTTGAGTTATGGCCTGAGAAGTGAAGAGTGGTTCTGGAATCCGAACTGCACTAAATGGTCCACTTGTGAACCCTCTTTAAACCCCTAAAAATTTATTTAGGATCATGGAAAAATTAGGAGAGCTAGTAATTACAGTGGTGAAGGCTACCCAAAAAGAATTGGATTAAAATATGTATTTTTCAATTTTATAAAAATGCAAGAGTAAAATTCTCGCAAGTGAAAAAGTCGTAAGTGGAGTATGATTTTAAGGGGGATTAATACGCTTCGAATATGGTAACCAAATTAATTCGAATAAGTGGCGAGCGTAATCGAGTGATGACATGAACCTATACCGGGGCTAGAGAGTCATAAGACGAAGTCATTAAGTTAATTTTGTGTCCCCTAAAGCCTCGTAATTAAAAGGGTATTGTTAAGATACTAACGAACGACTATTGGTTATGTATAGATCATCATCCCACTCCGCAAGCTCGACCACCCCAACCTCACCAAGGCAAGTTTTCCAACCCTAAGCATTTATTTTCAAAATATTATGCTCCTGATTCTATCTATGCAAGTTTACTTTTCAAAACTTACATATATAAGGACTTTCACTGTTGTGTTTGTAGCTTTCAATCGTATTATATGCTTATGCTTATTGAGGTTATGATGAAATTTGAGATATATGCACATATATGTTTGTACCCCCCTTGAACTTAGAATGAAATGTTTTCTTCGGGCAACGACTCTAGCAATAGAGGTCGTAGCGGTCCAAGTATACCATTGACCGGGGAGCGGTATATTATTATATCGTGATTAAATTGCGAAAACCCGAAGGGTCATTCGGGAAGTATCGTATGCTTAGGTATTTATTATTTTTATATTATCATAAATACTCAAAAATACCTATCTTGGATTAAAAGCTTATTTAATTAAATAAATATTTTATTAATTATTAATATTAAATCTTAAAATATCATTTATTAATTATTGTTCATTATTTTAAAGACAAAGCTAATCCAAGATACCTTTAGCACTTTCAAACTCGAACTCTTTCGAACTCAAAACATTTTCGAAAACCCCCGGTCAGGTTTTGCTTCTTGTACACTTTTCAAGAATTATCGGTCGGCTGATGTCGGACCTCAACTACTCAGTTTTCATGCAAAAAATCAAGTTTTAAAAGAAAAAGAAAAAGGGACTCTGGCAGGCGTGGGAATCGTTGACGAACGATTCCCGGGATGTGTAAGCGGCCGTGAGCCAGGCGGTCCATCAATTATTATTCCGGCCCAGGTGTTGCCGAAGGATGATTACGGATGTAGTTTTCATCGAGGGTGATTACGGATGTAGTTTTCACCCGAGGATAGTTACGGATGTAGTTTCTATCCTTCTACCGCTAGAGAAGACCCGCGGATTATTGGACTTGGATGTGGCGACTGATCATCGTCAATCCCTGTCAGGTTTTTATGTTTTCTTCAAGTCCCATCCTCCACTTTGGAAAAATACTCAGACACTGCTTCTTGGGCCTAAGTGCCAAGTTGCCAATAGTGTGGTTTTTGATAAGAAAAATATTGACATCGTGCAGTATCTAGAACTGCAAGATTTTCTATAAAGATTGGCACGTGTTAGTGCACTCTTGCAATTATTTCAAAGAATGAAATGTTTTTGAATGAGTAACCTTCTAAGCTAATGGAAGGAAAGAGGTTTTGCAATGATGTATTCCCTGTACAGTATGTTAACAGTAGAGTGTTTTGCCGAAAATGATATACTCATATGTATATATTTTCAAACTTGCGATATATTGAAATGGGAACCTTATAACGGGTTCATGTGTTATTCTTAAAGCTCCTTAGTGAGTGTAGATGTTTTATTCAAACTCGGACATATATATTGTCCAGTTACGTTTTGAAATCTGAGATATATACCCATACAGTTGGGAATGTTTTCGAAATAAAACACATTATTATTTTTCAAAATGGTGAACTTGCTGAGCATTATGTAGCTCATTCTTGCTTTATAAAAACTTTTCAGAAAGAAAAGAATTTGGTCGGTTAACTCCGCACCAGCAGAAGAGGAGTAGAATATTTACCCTGGAGATGATTTAGTTCCAGATAAATACTACAGAGTAAGTCTGATAGGTTTTCAACTGTAATAGTAAGACTTGTCTTTAAGTGTAGTTGTATAAGTGGAAGTGCGTAAGATTCTGGATTGTACAGATGAATTGTAATATTTAGTGTTACTTTTGATTATCGTTTCTGAGGCTCTAACTTGTTTGTGCATAAGATTGAGGTCTGGATGGATGTATTGTTGAGTTGTAAAGTTAATACAGGTATGACATGGTTGGATGGTGAGGTGACGACCAGAATCTTTGACCTCGGATTTGGGGGCGTCACAGAAATGGTATCAGAGCGATAAGTTACAGTACTCAGAAACGAGAGTGTTGAGAGTTAAGTCTAAGTAGGAGAATGACATAAGAGATCGTAGTAAACTTATTATTGGACTTCCGGAAGAGGTACCGGTGAGTAGAATGGACTGGAGTGTTTACTGGAGGTATTATACTAGGATCGATAGAATCCTTATAGACCTTTAGAATGATGAATAGAGGTTTGAGAGTCGTACATGACCTATCATAGGTAATGATATAGGAAGCAGAGCGAAATCTCAAGAACAGCTGAGGTAGAGGCGATATTACCAATATGATCGGATGACTAGGCTGGCATAAACTTTGCGGCCCATAGTCCTCCACAGTTTAGGAGGCGGCATTTTAAGAATCAAGAAGTTTAGACTTCCCTACATAATTAAGGGTACTTAGTACTTGGAATAATGAAAGTCTTTTACTTTGGCTGTAAGATCCGATTTTCGATAAGTAACGGGATTACCTGAAAGTTGGTCACTATGTCGTTGTGGATTTCATTACCCTTGATGGCGAATTTTACATGTGTTATACGAGAATGTTATCATAAGACGAGCGTGCTAGATAATTCCACGCATGATTCGGACGCTAGAGCATGGTAGTTCAACTTAGAGAACAAACAAGTAGAATTAACAAAGGGACTCAAGAGAAGTTGAATATGGTTGCAACGAGCGATACATTGATCTCAGAGTCTACAAAAATAAAAGACCAGCGGGTCTAGAGTGGGATCCTTTGATAGAGATGTTATCAGGGACTACGTATATATGTATTGTATACCTCAATATTTTGGTATATGTTCACATACACACGACCGCCACTGAACCTATGGACTGCACTGAGATCCCTGAGAGATCTCTTTGATCTGTTCCCAGGGGGAACTGGCCACTTGTGATTCATGTCGGAAGGCATGAAGTAGGACCCTATGGACTAAGCAGGTGTCCCCGGAATGATGTGAAGCTTGGTCTTCAAGATAAAGCACGGAAATGACAGATATATTTATGAAACCCCAACTCAATAAATGACTTTAAGATGATGATTGAGAGACACACTAGTTGGTGTCTTGTATTACGAAGACGAAGAGATGGAGTTACCCTCATAATGGTGATAATGAGATGCACGAATGATTATTAACTTATTTTGGTAACTACCGGCAGGTGCACTACTTCATTTTAAACTGTTCACTAACCCTGTTACCCCGATTAGTTTATATCAGGTAACCCTTCTGGCTTTCTACTTCAAACTTGTGGAATAACAAACATTGAGATACTTTCCCTAAAGCAGGACTTATCCGAAGTAATTTTATTTGATCCATGAACATTCTATTCAAAAATTTATGATGATCTTGTTCGGCTCAGGCCTATTTACACTTTCTTTCAATTATCCAAGGAATGTTCAACGAATATTTCCTTAATTATTCGATGAATATTACTTAACGAATATTGATCCTTGATTGCTTCTTTCATACTTGCACCCTTCAGTTGAGCTCATAAATATTTAACAAATTACTGAGGACATGGATGATTTAATGTCCTGACATCCCTCATCAATTATTTTCTTCTATTCAAGATGCGATTATACATCGTACATTGAAATCATAGTAAGGATATCATTTTGATATTGGTATTCCGAATTTAATTCTATTGTAGGATCTGATAAAGCATGTGTACGGAGGCACCCTTGGGTGGACCGTTTCACTGATAAGTAATATTTGATGAGAGGTTATCGATTGTTCCGATACCTAGAACATTATCTTCATATTTTATAGTTTTCTTTTTCAAACTTAATAACTTCTTATTTTCATTCGTTGTCCGAGTAGCCTAAAGTTTCTTCAGTGGCTACGATGTTGAAATTCCGTTCTATCCAATTGAAACTGGCTAGTCGATATGTCAATATGAATGACTAGTTGATTGTTCTAACTAGTCAAAATTGTAATGTTGTGAAGAACACCTAGCTAATTGTCCTAGCTAGTGGTGATGCCTCAAACAGGTGAACTAGCAAATTTTGTCTAGCTAGTTGCTAGTGTTTCTTGAAAAGGACTAGTTATTGTTTCACTGGTCCAACTCCCAATTTAATTCATTCCGCAATGTATTTTGCATGTGGTAAAGTATGATGATGAAAGTTTTGACGAATAACTTGATTGAGACCTAGTGAGGTCGCCCACTCAACTTGAATTCTACCCGTCTTCGTATCAGACCTTATATCACTTGAATATTTTATTCTTTCATTCATACAATGAGAATTCATTTGAAACCATTGATTACTTGAATGATAAACTACTTCATTCTTTAATTGTCATGGAGTAGAATTGCTTTTTAATGGCTGACCTTCATCAATACGACTTTAGATTTCCTCTTATTATTCAGGAGGAAAAGTATCCACCCGATGTAAGAATTGTATAAAGACCGTCTTTCTGACTTTTGTATCCAACAATCATTGCCCTCGTGCAACATTCTCTATGATATCATATTACAGAATTATCAGGACATGAAGGAATAAACCTTGTTGTACTCTTTCTGTCCATCCTTACATCTCCGAAAATTGAGACTCCTAGTATTTGGAACCATCAGCATTCTTGGAACATCCAATGTGGAATTCTTATTGAAATTATCTATTGGACCTTGTTATTTTGAAACCATTCCTTTCAAAGTGATTACTCTAAGGTGAACGGGAGGTACAATTGTGAACCGTTGCACCAATATGAGATCAAAAAAAAACCAAATGTTGTAATTGTGCAGCCAGAGCGTTATGCCGAGTAATTATTTAAAGTAGGAATAACATGTCGGGGCATACCACAAGGACCTTTAATAATAGTGTGAGGAAGGTTATAAGAACTGATGAGGTGGTTGGGAGTACGCTCCTACCAACCGTTGTCAAGATGTTATAGTAATGAATTCCGGAGTTACCAAGCCTTTTTCCTGATCCAGAAAATGCAAATCGATTGCGATGTAAAACATATCCTTAGAGGAAACTAACATGGAGGTGAGATGGACAAGAAAGGAAGAAATATCGTGGCAAGAATGTGAAGCTTTACTCAGCTTAAAGGGATTGATGCACATAGAGAGACATATAGTTTAACAGGCCCCTAATAGCAAATGGATGCATGGATATATGCCAATGATCCTTCGAGATTACCACCTAATCAAGTTTATTGGGAATCGCAGCCGCATGCAGGCCTCAGGCTGGTTGGCGCCAGTTGTGAAGGAGGACGAGCGTATGACATCTTACATATACCATCGAGAACTGATACCCTTATCGGAAATGGAGGAATTGTCGACTAGTTAAAATGAGTAGTTGTTTTTCAAAGATAAGGTTGAAGAGAAGGTTTCACCAACTCAAGATCGACCTCTGTACTGTGCCCAAGTTGGCATTTCACACTAATATAAACGTTATAAAATTATGGTAGTATCATTTGAGTGGACTAGTGAGTCAGAAGCATTTATGGATTAATGAACAAAGTTTTGGAATGAAATGAGATATTAGCAACAACCTCGTTGTTAGCTATACTTGATGATAAAAAGAGGACTTCGAGAGTCACGATGATGCGTCTTTCAAGAGTTTAAGAGGTGTGATGATGCAGTAGAAAGGGGATGATAGCCTATACTTCTAAACAACATAAAGGTTACGGGATAGGATATACTAACCGTGAGTCTGGGATTAGTCATGATGGCGTTCACGCGTAAAACTGAGACGTTAACTTTATGAGAAAAGTGTGAAATTTTTTTTTTCCACAAGTGCCATAAGTATATCTTCATATTAGAACGAAACATAAGAAAGAGAAGGTGATGAAAGGGAGCAGGGAGTATAATGGAGAAATCTGTTATTACCCAGGAAAGGCCAGTGTAGTGGTGGCCGATACCTATAGAATGGATTATTCGAAATTGGAATTCAGTCAGTATTGACCAAGAAAATAGAGTATATAAAATAAAGAATAATGTTAGAGGAAAATGACTAAATTATGGGGAAGGACAAAGATGTACAGAGAATTAAGAGAATGTTTGGCAAACGGATATGAAGAATGGTATTGGCAAACTATTAAGTACAAACGCAACATGTCAAAAACAAAATGATAGAGATCTAGTGGATCAATTCCGCCCGTAGAAAATCTTGAACGTGGACAGAATTATAATGAATTTCATGAGTAGGTCGCCGAAGACCGAGCCAAGAGATGGCCCTAGTTGATTTATAATTGCTAGACCAAGTGATTTGAGAGACTTTCCATTTAGAAGATTATCGATTTATATACGGAAGAGATGGTGGTGCAATATAAAACTTCTGCAGTGATTACGTCAGATAGAGACTTAAGGTTAAACTTCGAATATTAAAGGTGCTTTCAAGTATAATTAAAGAGATTGAGCGTATGTACTAATTTGATCTGTGGCTGACGGACAGGGAAGAAGAATTATCCAGACGATCGAATTTATACTTATTGTCGTGCCTTAGATTTCATGGGGCAGTCGAGAATAAAAACTTATCAATGAAATGAATGTTGTTATCACGATCGTCACCATGCGAACGTAAGGACGTCTCTTATAAAGCGTACTGCGAAAGAAGAAGTTTCGCTTTTCTTGCGTTGCGAAGAAGTCAATGAACGAGGGATATAGTAGCTGAACTGGTTCGACGTATACCGAAGACTATACCGTATCCATAGCAAGTGGTAACGGCTGACGGGAGGCAACACATGTGTGCTAATCAAGCCAAGGAATATGAGGAATACCGTGCGTATTGACGTTGTCTCAGATTATAGAACACGACCACAAAGTATTCACGGGCCAACAATACAAGGACTCAACACGGATACTATGAGCAAGGTAGTAGAGGAATGTATAAGTATTACGATAGAAAATTTTCATGCATAGAACAACCGATAAGGAATACAGGTCGAGGAGAGTATGCGTTGAGAGACAACATTAAAGCGTTGGTGAGACCAAGGTGAGAGAACAAAAGGGTTGAAGTGTCAACCTGAGAGTTGGAAAGGGTAAGGTTGGAATTGTATCCACAACTATTATCCTTAGGTTCTTAAGATAGAATCCTTTTAAGGAGAGGAGACTGCATTAACCCTAATTTTCGTGAATATTCGAAACCTGGACGAATAGTAATTTTATGGGTGGATGAGAAATATGTACGAATTATTAAATGAAGATTTCGACTTGATATTACGTCTTTACGGTACAGACGAGCGTATGTAAAAGTCATTAGTTTTTTTACGAAACCCATTATTTCGAATGGTCAAATTTTATGAGATATCAAAGGAGTACAAGGTGGGAGACTTCGTGATGCTAAAGGTATCCCCTGGAAAGGATTGATGAGATTTGGAAAGAAAGGGAAGCTAAGTCCAAGGTTTATAGGACCTTTTGAGATTTTGAGGCGTGTTGGAAAGTTAGCCTATGAACTAGCCTTGCCCCCGAGCTTGCAGCAAGTGCATAATGTGTTTCATGTGTCTATGCTACGACCCTACCATACGGACTTTCGGCAAGTGATAGAATACGACCAGATAGACCTACAACCAGACTTGACCTATGTGGAGCAACCCGTGGAAATCATGGATAGAGAAGAACAAGTGCTGAGGAACAAGGTTTTCAAACTAATAAGGAATTGTGAGAAAATCAAGATGTGGAAGAATCCACCTGGAAGTTGAAAGAGTGAAACAAAGAAGGAGTAACCCCAGTGATTCCTAAACTGATTCCGGGACGGAATCCTTTTAAGGAGGGGAGACTGTAAGAACCCAAAATTTCGGTAGAATTAAAACTTTTCCTATTATGATGAAGTGCATCAATGAATAGTGATTTGGTGGATGAATAGTGATTTTGAGGATTAAGAAAATTTTTCATGCAACCTATGTACGAGACGTAGTGTGGATATTCCGAGGTTATACTAGTAATCTACGGAGTAAATAAGTGTATGTAAATGCGATCGGAATTCAGAAATTCAAAATTCTATTTTCGTGTAATATTTGACCGAGCAGTGAATTATATATCAGTAATATCAAGAAATGAGATATTTAATTTGATGAATTGAGGAGTTAATATTTTGGAATTTTATTATAAGTG
This sequence comes from Saposhnikovia divaricata, assembly GCA_036435485.1. NCBI lineage: Eukaryota > Viridiplantae > Streptophyta > Magnoliopsida > Apiales > Apiaceae > Saposhnikovia > Saposhnikovia divaricata. The sequence continues at coordinate 119,585,482 of CM071599.1, read as the reverse complement.
ATTTGAGAATTTGGAACGAAAACCACTGAGGAAGTGAAACAAACGTTCTAGAAACCGCTGAAACTTTACAATGAGATTAAGCGATTGAGCGAACGAAGCATGGATTAAGGATATGGTATATTAAGAGTCCAAGGAAGGATATATTATGAGAAAGAAATAGGATTGAGAATAAACTCCTAGAATTGAGAAATAGAGAATGCTTGAGAAATCGGGAGAACGTTTTCTGAGATAAAGAGAAATAAACAAGGGATGTTGGAATTAATATTCATTCGAGGTATTGTGCCATATTAGAGCAATAATATGCAAAGTATAAGTTGTAACGTATTAATTTTATTCACGAGACAACAAGGAAATCAAATTGTTGGAAAAGAAAACAAACCAAGGGACTAATATGAAAGAAACAAAAGATGAGGACTTTGTTGCAATTGTTGTGGATAAGGAAATCCAAGTGAGCCAATGAGGTGTTGAAAACACATTACAAGAAGATGCAGCCAAATATAGATAGATATTACATGTATTAAGTCATTACCCATAACAAAACACAAAGAAAACTCCATCTCTCCATTTCTCCACATGCTGTCCAGCAGAACCAACCCTCAAAGAAAAATATATATCTCCATTTCTATCCATGATAAAATCACCAAATTTTAACCACAACCTCTCCACTCCATGGGCAATATTCGCTCAAAATTTCATGGTATTCTAATGAGTGTATCCTAGTTAAATCGCCTCCCCAATTTGAAGAAGCAAACTATCCTAGTGATTGACAGTTTCTGGGACGATTTTCAATCGGACGTATATCCTTCATTACTCAATGGAATTTCGTGTTCTTTATATGTTTAGAAAGCTGTGAAGATGCTCTACAACTTTCCTTTAGAAGCCTCAATCAGAAAAGCTCGGTAAGGGCCTCGTTTTCCATGATCGTTCAGTCGGGTTCTAATAACTCCGAATTACTAACTTTGTTTTCTTCATTTCTTTTGATCATTCAAGCTTACCCAAGGCTATACAAGGATTATACAAGGTTTAGAAAGCTATTACACACATCAAGGAAGGTATAAAACCCTAACCACTCTTAGCCATGAATTATTTATGGTGTATAATGTTAGATCCATGGACTATGGTATGAATCTTGGTTATAAAAGTTATGGATGATGAAGATCTTGAGTTTAAATGTTGTGGATGTGATTTTTAAGCTTGTAGTTAGTGTATGTAACTCCATGTGTGCTATAGAGTATGATCTTGGTGGTTTAGATGATGGTTGTGATGTATACAAAGAATTCTAGAATGGTTAAGTAAGAAAACAAGCTGTGTAAATTTTCTGGGAACTTGTACTGTCTTGTAGGAGGGTTTTGAACCCATAAATCTTGTCCCCTGAGGTCCTAATGCATATGGTTGGAAAGGTATTTGAATGTAGTTTCCAGAAATATAAGGTTCATGACTAGGTGATGTGTAGAGTTTGAGTTATGGCCTGAGAAGTGAAGAGTGGTTCTGGAATCCGAACTGCACTAAATGGTCCACTTGTGAACCCTCTTTAGACCCCTAAAAATTTATGTAGGATCATGTAAAAATTAGGAGAGCTAGTAATTGCAGTGCTGAAGGCTACCCGAAAAGAATTGGATTAAAATATGTATTTTTCAATTTTATAAAAATGCTAGAGTAAAATTCGCGCAGGTGAAAAAGTCGTAAGTGGAGTATGATTTTAAGGGGGATTAATACGCTTCGAATATGGTAACCAAATTAAGTCGAATAAGTGGCGAGCGTAATCGAGTGATTACATGAACCTATAGTGGGGCTAGAGAGTCATAAGACGAAGTCATTAAGTTAATTTTGTGTCCCCTAAAACCTCGTAATTAAAAGGGTATTGTTAAGATACTAACGAACGACTATTGGTTATGTATAGATCATCATCCCACTCCGCAAGCTCGACCACCCCAACCTCACCAAGGCAAGTTTTCCAACCCTAAGCATTTATTTTCAAAATATTATGCTCCTGATTCTATCTATGCAAGTTTACTTTTCAAAACTTACATATATAAGGACTTTCACTGTTGTGTTTGTAGCTTTCAATCATATTATATGCTTATGCTTATTGAGGTTATGATGAAATTTGAGATATATGCACATATATGTTTGTACCCCCCTTGAACTTAGAATTAAATGTTTTCTTCGGACAACGACTCTAGCAATAGAGGTCGTAGCGGTCCAAGTATACCATTGACCGGGGAGCGGTATATTATTATATCGTGATTAAATTTCGAAAACCCGAAGGGTCATTCGGGAAGTATCGTATGCTTAGGTATTTATTATTTTTATATTATCATAAATACTCAAAAATACCTATCTTGGATTAAAAGCATATTTAATTAAATAAATATTTTATTAATTATTAATATTAAATCTTAATATCATTTATTAATTATTGTTCATTATTTTAAAGACAAAGCTAATCCAAGATACCTTTAGCACTTTCAAACTCGAACTCTTTCGAACTAAACATTTTCGAAAACCCCCGGTCAGGTTTTGCTTCTTGTACACTATTCAAGAATTATCGGTCGGTTGATGTCGGACCTCAACTACTCAGTTTTCATGCAAAAAATCAAGTTTTAAAAGAAAAAGAAAAAGGGACTCTGGTAGGTGTGGGAATCATTGACGAACGATTCCCGGGATGTGTAAGCGGCCGTGAGCCAGGCGGTCCATCAATTATTATTCCGGCCCAGGTGTTGCTGAAGGATGATTACGGATGTAGTTTTCATCGAGGGTGATTACGGATGTAGTTTTCACCCGAGGATAGTTACGGATGTAGTTTCTATCCTTCTACCGGTAGAGAAGACCTGCGGATTATTGGACTTGGATGTGGCGACTGATCATCGTCAATCCCTGTCAGGTTTTTATGTTTTCTTCAAGTCTCATCCTCCACTTTGGAAAAATACTCAGACACTGCTTCTTGGGCCTAAGTGCCAAGTTGCCGATAATGTGGTTTTTGATAAGAAAAATATTGACATCGTGCAGTATCTAGAACTGCAAGATTTTCTATAAAGATTGGCACGTGTTAGTGCACTCTTGCAATTATTTCAAAGAATGAAATGTTTTTGAATGAGTAACCTTTTAAGCTAATGGAAGGAAAGAGGTTTTGCAATGATGTATTCCCTGTACAGTATGTGAACATTAGAGTGTTTTGCCGAAAATGATATACTCATATGTATATATTTTCAAACTTGCGATATATTGAAATGGGAACCTTATAACGGGTTCATGTGTTATTCTTAAAGCTCCTTAGTGAGTGTAGATGTTTTATTCAAACTCGGACATATATATTGTCCAGTTACGTTTTGAAATCTGAGATATATACCCATACAGTTGGGAATGTTTTCGAAATAAACCACATTATTATTTTTCAAAATGGTGAACTTGCTGAGAATTATGTAACTCATTCTTGCTTTATAAAAACTTTTTAGAAAGAGAAGAATTTGGTCGGTTAACTCCGCACCAGCAGAAGAGGAGTAGAAGATTTACCCCGGAGATGATTTAGTTCCAGATAAATACTACAGAGTAAGTTTGATAGGTTTTCAACTGTAATAGTAAGACTTGTCTTTAAGTGTAGTTGTATAAGTGGAAGTGCGTAAGATTCTGGATTGTACAGATGAATTGTAATATTTATTGTTACTTTTGATTATCGTTTCTGAGGCTCTAACTTGTTTGTGCGTAAGATTGAGGTCTGGATGGATGTATTGTTGAGTTGTAAAGTTAATACAGGTATGACATGGTTGGATGGTGAGGTGACGACTGGAATCTTTGACCTCGGATTTGGGGGCGTCACAGAAATGGTATCAAAGCGATAAGTTACAGTACTCAGAAACGAGAGTGTTGAGAGTTAAGTCTAAGTAGGAGAATGACATAAGAGATCGTAGTAAACTTATTATTGGACTTCCGGAAGAGGTACCGGTGAGTAGAATGGACTGGGGTGTTTACTGGAGGTATTATACTAGGATCGATAGAATCCTTAGAGACCTTTAGAATGATGAATAGAGGTTTGAGAGTCGTACATGACCTATCATAGGTAATAATATAGGAAGCAGAGCGAAATCTCAAGAACAGCTGAGGTAGAGGCGATATTGCCAATATGATCGGATGACTAGGCTGGCATAAACTTTGCGGCCCATAGTCCTCCACAGTTTAGGAGGCGGCATTTTAAGAATCAAGAAGTTTAGACTTCCCTACATAATTAAGGGTACTTAGTACTTGGAATAATGAAAGTCTTTTACTTTGGCTGTAAGATCCGATTTTCGATAAGTAACGGGATTACCTAAAAGTTAGTCACTTTGTCGTTGTGGATTTCATTACCCTTGATGGCGAATTTTACATGTGTTATACGAGAATGTTATCATAAGACGAGCGTGCTAGATAATTCCACGCATGATTCGGACGCTAGAGCATGGTAGTTCAACTTAGAGAACAAACAAGTAGAATTAACAAAGGGACTCAAGAGAAGTTGAATATGGTTGCAACGAGCGATACAGTGATCTCAGAGTCTACCAAAAGAAAAGACCAGCGGGTCTAGAGTGGGATCATTTGATAGAGATGTTATCAGGGACTACGTATATATGTATTGTAGACCTCAATATTTTGGTATATGTTCAAATACACACACCCGCCACTGAACCTATGGACTGCACTGAGATCCCTGAGAGATCTCTTTGATCTGTTCCCAGGGGGAACTGGCCACTTGTGATTCATGTTGGAAGGCATGAAGTAGGACCCTATGGACTAAGCAGGTGTCCCCGGAATGATATGAAGCTTGGTCTTCAAGATAAAGCACGGAAATGACAGATATATTTGTGAAACCCCAACTCTATAAATGACTTTAAGATGATGATTGAGAGACACAGTAGTTGGTGTCTTGTATTACGAAGATGAAGAGATGGAGTTACCCTCATAATGGTGATAATGAGATGCACGAATGATTATTAACTTATTTTGGTAACTACCGGCAGGTGCACTACTTCATTTTAAACTGTTCACTAACCCTGTTACCCCGATTAGTTTATATCAGGTAACCCTTCTAGCTTTCTACTTCAAACTTGTGGAATAACAACCAGTGAGATACTTTCCCTAAAGCAGGACTTATCCGAAGTAATTTTATTTGATCCATGAACATTCTATTCAAAAATTTATGATGATCTTGTTCGGCTCAGGCCTATTTACACTTTCTTTCAATTATCCAAGGAATGTTCAACGAATATTTCCTTAATTATTCGACGAAATATTACTTAACGAATATTGATATTTGATTGCTTCTTTCATACTTGCACCCTTCAGTTGAGCTCATAAATATTTAACAAATTACTGAGGACATGGATGATCTAATGTCCAGACATCCTTCATGAATTATTTTCTTCTATTCAAGATGAGATTATACATCGTACATTGAAATCATAGTAAGGATATCATTTTGATATTGGTATTCCGAATTTAATTCTATTGTAGGATCTGATAAAGCATGTGCACGGAGGCACCCTTGGGTGGACCGTTTCACTGATAAGTAATATTTGATGGAAGTGCGTAAGATTCTAGATTGTACAGATGAATTGTAATATTTAGTGTTACTTTTGATTATCGTTTCTGAGGCTCTAACTTGTTTGTGCGTAAGATTGAGGTCTGGATGGATGTGTTGTTGAGTTGTAAAGTTAATACAGGTATGACATGGTTGGATGGTGAGGTGACGACCGGAATCTTTGACCTCGGATTTGGGGGCGTCACATCCTTCCTCTTTCGACTAAGGGTATCCGTCACCACATTGGCCTTTCCTGAATGGTAGTGTATCTCACTATGGTTTGTCTATATTTTGATCTCTATCATGACATAAATATTAACACCTCAATATTCCTATATCTCATCTATGTAAAATTTTCCAGAAAATAAGCTCTAATAATATTCTTTAAAACAAGTGTAAGAAAATATTACCTATAACATATATTTCCTGTTTGTACTTAAACAAGAACGTACTTCTCCTTTATCCTTGAAAAATATGTTTTCACACTTTCCCTCATATTCTTAATCTCCTTTCTATAGAGTTCTCTAACCCCTAATAGATACTGATTTTCCTTATCTAGATTGTCAACTTACCTACACCATTTATTGACTTAGTCGATCCCTAACCAAACATTTACACTTACAAGGTTAAATAATAGAAGAAAAATATTTTACCTGCATCTGTATCCGGCTTTTTCAACGCTTCTCCTAAAGTCATATTGTACACCCTGGAAGTAGGTCTATTTGAAGTAGAAATACTTTTTCCTGTCGCCGAGGACCCACTAGAACGACAATCTCGAGCTATGTGTCCTAGTTTCCCACATTGATAACACTTGATATCACTCTTGTCAGTTGATGGACACTGGTTATAATAGTGTCCTTTTTGTCCGCATTTAAAGCAAGTTATGCCCAACATTCTACACACTCCCGTATGCTTTCTACCACACGTGTTACAATCTGGTAATGGTGGTCGTGATTGATTAGACTGAAACGTTCCTGAAGCCTTACCACCCTGATTCACCGTCTCACTAGCAACCTTGTTACTCCCTGACCTTCCCACAAACTGAGATTTTTGTCCTTTACCGACCTTGCTAAAGTAACTTCCTTCACTTACACTTCCTTTCTGACCCTCAAACTTCCTTTTCTTATTCTCTCGACCTATTTGAGTCTGTTCACTCTCGGCTTCTATAATAGATGCTTTTTGAACTACTGCAGCATAATCAATTAACTCAAATGGTGCCACTCTCGTCCGTAGCCATGGTTTCAATCCTTGTTGAAACCTTTTCGCTCGCTGTTCTTCAGTACGCACAAATTCTGGAACAAACCTAGACAATTCAGTAAACTTCGTTTCATATTCTGCCACTGTTAGGTTATCCTGCCTTAACTCCAAAAATTTTATTTCCATTTGGTTTTCCAGGTACCTAGGGGAATATTTGTCTAGGAACACCCTAGTGAAACGCTCCCAGGTTATCACTCCCGCACCTTCTAGATTCTTCTTAGCTTCCCACCAATAATTTGCCTCCCCCTTTAAGAGATAGGCTGCAAAGATTGTTTTCTGATCCTCCTCTATCCTCAATATCTCAAAAGCTTTTTCCATCTCTTTTAACCAAGTTCTGGCTACTACGGGGTTAGCAGTTCCCTCAAATTCTGGGGGGTTTTAATGACTTAAAGGCACGAAAGGAATTAGCTGCCTGATTGGGGAGAACAGGTGGTTGTTGGGGATTCTGTGGATTAGCTAAATTCTGCCTTAATAGCTCCATGAATTGGTTAAAGGGATTGCCTCCCGGATTTCCTTGTTGGCCAGTTGATTCCTCTTCTTCTTCTTCATGATCTCGTTCATTATGAGCATTTCCATCCTGCCTATTCTGACTTCCTTCATCTCTCTCATTTTCCATTGCATTCGCTCTACTATTACGCTTAGGTGGCATGATTCTGTGTATAACAATATTCTCTATTAATTACCCGAATTTAGGGTACAATATACATCATTTCTATATACACAATTATATCGTTAATTAACTCATTTGTACATCACAATATTCTTATCTCCACACGGTTTGCATCTAGTTATATTATAACTTTAGTAAGTAAGTGTATCGCCCTTAACACGATAACCTTTTCATTAAGTCAATCACCTTATATACATCAATATTTTTGAATCTCAACATTTATTATTAAAATGCAGTAAAAATTTAGATAGAATGCACAAACTTCATTAATTAACATAAATATTTTACAACTTGGGTACAACGTCTTTTCTACTAATGTTTTACATCATAGAGTACATGGTTCGAAATCTACAAACATAACCGTACATACTAATCTGCTACAACAAAAGTACTACTAGCTGTCTTCCAATCAGACTGGGATTAAAACAGTAACCAACTAATCTAATCCCTCAAAAAGACATCAGTAAGATGACTAGTCTGATTAGTGACGAAGACTACTACCCCGACTCACAGTCCTGCCCTAATAATGTCTCCGATCTGGACTACCATAGACGTGACTGTATCTAATATCGTAGCCCTCCATGCTGGGTCTCCCCTATCAGCTAACAGTCTCCTAATGTCACCCAAGGCCCGCAGCTCAACACTCACTAATCCCAAGGACATACCATCAGGAATAATACCTCCTCTCCCTCTCTCTGACCTCTGCATCAGTGTGTCTATCACCCGGCGGGACTCCTCTAACTGACCCTGTAGGGCAAAGTACTCTGTCAACAGAATGGCTGGAAGTGAATCACCTGTCGGTAAGGGTGCCTCTTGAGGGGGCATAGCAGCTGGGAAAGGTGCCTGTACAGGTGGAGGTGGTGGAGGTGCAAATGGTGGGGATGGAGGAATAGACTCGATATCTGCATCCTCAGATGGATCCTCCTCTATCTCATCCTCTGAAAAGATAAAATGTCCGGGCGGAGTGAATGGCTCAGCTGGATCCTCTAGAGGGCCAGGACTCGGTAAGGGAGATGGGACTGGTGATGGTACTGGAATAGGTAAGGCAGGGGTAGGTATCATATGGATATCGGTCCACTCAGTCCCCTCCTCCTCCTCCTCCTCAGCTATGACTAACAACCTAGGCCTCTTACGTAACGGCCTCTCCTCCTCCGGAATCTCCCATCTCACTCTAGAAGGACCTGCCTCATCAGATCCTGTAGAAGGTCTACCAATGTATGGCACTACGGCTACAACATCTCTCTGTCTACGCTCCCCTGCCTCCTCTCTCAGTCTCTGCTCACACCTCTCTCTGGCTGCCGCTCGACGTCTCTCCCTGAGGTCATCGACCGCATACTCGGGAACCTCTACCCCGGCTAGCTGTAGATCTACAAGCTCCTGCTCTGACAATCCTATCCACTGAGGGTCTCAACTCGGCTCTCCCATCTCTGATCCCTATAATAAAACATAAAATTCTATTAGTAATAATCTATAAAATTATAATCAATGCTTAAAATAAAACTACCTGTGATATACCACCCTTGAACTCGATGGGAGTTCACAATTTATGTTATTACTGATACAATTATTATTATCACTTTTGTTCTTGAGCATTATGACTCTTAGCTCTGATACCATCTGTGATGCCCCTAGATCCGGGGTCATGGATCCAGGTCATCACGGTCCAATTTCCATTTATTAAAATTATACTCTTGATAGCTGGAATATAATTGCATAATAAAACTCACACAATAGACCCCACACTTTAATATTAACACACACCAGTCATATGCTCAGAGAACAACATCCACAATACTAAAAGTTTAGAGTTAAACAGTTATTACAAACCCAGAATTTTACTAAGTACATTGTTGAATAATACTTCTACAGGAAGCATTTCAACAACCAAAAGTTTATTACATGAGCTTACACACTTAATGTACATAAGGCTACCAGGACCCATTTGTCTAAATGCTGCCTCAGGAATAGGTGCCAGCGTTCTCTCAAAAGGTCGCCTTCCCCTTACCCTCTTGCGGGGTGTAGTGCGAAGTATCGGCATAAGACCTAGCTGTTGTATAAGTAAATGGCAAGAGTGAGCTATGATAGCTCAGCAAGATAAATTCTATCAAATAGCATTAAAGGAAAAACATAAGCATATCTGTATAATAATAGAAGACAAATCATAATTATTATAAAGAGAATCTATTTTTATTTGATAACTACTCCTTCCAAATATTTTTATACTAAAAGAAATATAGCCTTCTAACATCAGCTTCTCTTCTAATATAATATCAGTTTTTCTTCTAAAATTATCATTACATCACCTCAGCAAAATATTTCAAGATGATATCATCTGCACATCATCTCTCAACACAATCTTTCCATTTCCCTTTTTATACAACAATTATATGAAAATAATATAAAATCAGTTTCTCTTCTTACTGTAAAACAATTTCATCACTTCATACCATTTTTCTTTTTCAGAATACAGATCTGAAAACCATTATCAATTCTTTCTTTTAAGTTCTGGGGATATCTGCTAGCTCCAGGTACGTAGGACGATGATCAGTCGCCTGACCATACCTGCTCTCTGTTTACTACTAGTAGAAGGGATGATCCCATCTGGTCATCAACCCTGGAGGAAGGCTACCTGCTACATCCTCCTTCGGCAACTCTTGGGCCGTAATAAAATATTGAGTGCTGGATTGTGCCGCACACAGCCTCTTACGCTTTTTGTTGTAATCCCCCTTTTTCAAACCATTATTCCATTTCCACTTTCTTTCACATATGTCATCACTTTTAAAGCTTATGCCATAATACTCTGATTATGACTCAGACATCTTCTCTGTGTTTACTGGAATCCAGTACACTTACATATATATAAAATATTCCATCTTTTTCTTTTCTTTTAGAAATATTAAATAATAAGCAAATAATATTTATTAAATCACAAAATATATTTTAACATAATATTATAATTCATATAACCCTAGATAACAACTGATACCATTCTTTTATATATAACCCTAGATAACAACTGATACCATTCTTTTATATATAACCCTAGATAACAACTGATACCATTCTTTCATATAACTCTTAATCATAAAGCATGTTCACTTTATGCATAATCATCTTTATATATCCATATCCATCTTTCTTTAATTCCCAAAATCAGGAAATAAATTCTTCATTAAAATAGCAACAATAGAATCACACATATATATTCCATGAAATCATTTTCTTCGAAGGTAAATAATTTTCCAAGTAGAGATAGAAAAATCTTGCCTGGATCTCTAAAGCGAGTAGGTATGATCCTGAGTTCGTCTCCCGTCTCTATAGAAACGAAAGGTTCACCGTTAGTATATATCCCACTTAATCACCTAATCTTTATACAATAACACCCTTGACACATAATATATGTTTGACATAGCTTTTACGAACCAAAAGTTCCAAGAACTTAATCACTTTTAAACTCGATCAAAGTTTAAGTGTATTCCACCATTTCCCTTAATAACCACACTCGACTGTAAAAATTCTCAGAAAATATCAATTCCGAATTTTAATGCAAGGTCAACTGGTAATGGTCCTCTGACCACCCTACTACAATATTCCAAAATTTTATAACTTTTAAAAATGTTTAAGTATGGTAATTATAGCCTCAAAGTTGATACAATTACGTTTTCTCGGTTCTTGAACGTCTTTCAATAAAACTGACTTTTCTCCTAAACCGTTCATCAGATTTTAACGTACTTTATATCAAAACGATCTATGAACCAAGCTCTACCCTCTCATGATCAGTGGGTGCTCTGGACAGAAAGCTACCGTATGAATATGGGGACCAAAAACAGGGTATCTATTTGGTTTAACGAAAATCGGGCATTATAACGGCTATATTTTCATACTTTCCAAAATTCAACTCCTCCAAATCCATCATCCACCTTATACACCATCACCTACACCATGTGGTCATCTTACCAACCATGGTTACCAGCACAAACTCCTTTCATATTCAATAAAAACACTTTTAAACACATATATGATCATGATTTCATCACTTATAACAACTTAACCACTAACACAACCAATATTCATTATAAACTCAAGAGAGGTGAGGATGTTATACCTTCTTTGAAGCTTTAACACTCTTAATATATGCTTGTAGTCCTTAATACACCTTGATACAACCTTATACTAGCTTGGATTAACTAAAGAAACCATAGAAAACAAAGTTAGTTTCTTAAAATTACTATTCACTACTATTCACCATCAACTTCAATGATTTTATTACCTTATCAAATGATGCTTGATGGCTATGAAACTTTGTGTATGTCTTAATCTATCCTCCAAGATCCTCCATGAATTTTTCCTTGATTTCTTGTTGGCTAGAACTTGAGTTTTGATTTCTATTTTTCTTTTTTTTTCTTTTGGCCGAATGGAATGAAGATGATGGGGGAGAGATTTTTTTTTTTCTTTCTTGCTCTTTGATCTAATCTTGATTAATCTTGTGTATTCTAGAGTCTTGAGGTGTCATGTGGATATTTACCTTGGTTAATGACTAATTTACCCCTTAATTACGTGTTAGTGGAAGGTGACATCACCTAATGATGTCATTGATGATTTCTTAATCTTTTTTCTTAATTTTTCTAAGTATTATGCTAATTCTCTTGGTAATTCATAATATGATAGGTATCCTTGTTAGGTTATAAATCTTGGTTGTTTGGTTTCCATACTCGTCTAATTGTGATTCGATTCGAATATACCTCATTATCTCAGTGGTTCTGAAATCATTTAACAATCCAAATTCCTTTGAAAATTCCTTAACTTAATAATCCCTTAGTTTACCCTAATACAGTAATTCCTCAATATATAATTCCTTTAATATCTCCATGCTCCTTAATATCTAATAAAATAGAAGCTCATTCGAACTCAAAATCCTCAAAAATCCGTATTCAGGAATTTCTGAAATCTATCGTCATTTCGATTCACTTATTTTCCTAGTACAATACTAATATGGTTTCTGTTTACTCGTTTTCCATTTCAAGTATAGAGTACTTACATACCATTTCCCTAAATCCTCAAAATTTACTATTCATGTGATCACTGTAGCATTGCTAAAGTTAGGGTTATTACACTTTGGCAACTCTTTCTGGAAATTAATGTGTTGATCCTTCTCGTATGTGTTGACACTTAGTGCGCTGGTCTGGTTCACAAGTGACTAGCACTGATCTTGATCTTCACACCTTCGTTACATTCCTATTGATTAGCATGTAGCTGTATCTTCAAATTATGTAAATACATGGAATCTTTTTGGCTCTGCAACTGAATCATCTGTACATCTTATTCTGTCACTGAGGCTTGAACATGTTAATGAACTTCTTTCAGCGACTTGATCCTTGTTGGTGCCTGTTCTTCAAATTTCACGATCCCTGTATAGATTTAATATTATTTATCTTTTATCCTAGTTGAGTTATATATATCCTCTATTACATATTACATTACATTATGCTTTACATACTTTAATCTATATTATATTATACTATTTATAAGAAAACGTAGATATATTTGGTTGGTTAACACTTTCCCAAAATAATCTTAGCACTTTCCAAAAAAAACCAATTTAAAATTAAAAAATATTAAGTAGTATAATGATATATACACATTTAGTCCTACACGGTTTCGACTAGGAGTTCCATTCACAAAGATTCATTAAGTTGTCAAGAAGGAGTGTATTCCAAGTATAAAAAACTAATTAAAATTAAATAAACTAATTTTTTAAAAAAAATTACGTAATAATCTATGTTATATTGGCCATTATTACAAGCAAACATGATATATTTGGTTAATATGATTCCTTGATTAACACCTTCCCAAGAAGATTTTAACAATTTCCTAAAAAAACTAATTCAAAAATAAAATAAGTATAAAATAAAAAAATGTTAAAGTCATCTAATAATATCTACACATTGAGTTGAGCCCATTTATCAAAATATTTGAAATATACATATATATATATATATACATATATATATATATATATATATATATATATATATATATATATAATTTGTTTTAAAAAATTGAAACATTAAAATTTATTATTTAATTCTTGCTACTTTGATCCAAAATAAAATTTAAACACATCTTTAAAACTATTTATTTTAATTGTTTAAATAATTTATAAATTAAAATTTACTACAATGATTCTAAATATTTACTTTTACATACACATTTTTTACTAAAATACATATTTTAACAAATTTTTAAAACCTAATTATTTTAATACCTACATTATTAGATTTAATTAGTATATGAATCAATTATATTTGGACTATTTATAACAAATATTAATAGAAAAAAATATGAAAAAGTAATATAAAATAATAAATGATAAAAAATTATGTGCATCGCACATGTTATAGTCTATATAGTATATACTTATTTGCCGGTTGTTCAACAAATGTTCTACATTTAATAGGAGATTTTGTAAATGTCAATTTCAAAAAAATAGGTCCGAATTTACTGTTGAATAAAGATAATCAATTGCCCGAAAAGATGCAGTAAAGTAGAACCCCTCCAATATCCAAACTCTATTAAATAACCTCTCTAAATTGATCAAAAAATCTTGATATCAAACGGTATTAAATTTAATAATCCTTCTAATATGATAATTAATATTTTTTAACAAAATTGTAGTGTTAAATCCCGTCATAACTTTCAGAGAAAATTACCAAAATAATCATATTTGAGCATGTCTGGCCCTATTTACCGATCTAATACAACGTTTCGTGTGAAGTATCAGTGGCTAATACGGCGTTTCGTGTACCGTATCAGCAGCTAATACGGCGTTTGGTGTGCCGTATCAGCAGCTAATACAACGTTTGGTGTGCCATATCAGCGTTGATACTTCACACGAAACGCGGTATCAATGCTGATACTCTTACAACCTCCGCCAGGGGTACTAAACTTTTAACCTAATACGTTCGCCGTATCTCGTTGTTGCGGCACATGAAACGTCGTATCAGATGATGATACGGCACACGAAACGCCGTATTTGAAGGATACGGTGCACGCAATACCGTATCCCGTCGGTACTTAGGGTCAACTTTTCCAGAATCAGTAATTTTGGCAAATTTATCCCAAAAATGATTATTTTGGGCCTTCACCCCATATAAAATGATATTTTCGATTAAATACACATTTTATATATACTAGCTTATAACCCGTACGATGCACGATTTTTTTTTAATTTTTTTATTTAATAAATTAATTTTTGTGTGTTTTATTTTGAAAATTGCTATTTTTATGTATAGCGTCATCAAAATTATTTCAATACATTTGAGAGTAAATTTTTAAATAGTTTACAACACGATTTTAAATTTTATAAATAATATTTTACAAAGATAAATCCTTGAATAATTATATTTTTTTATCAATGTTAAGTACTTAAGGATTTCAAATTTTGTAAAAATTATTGCAATAACCAGTATAAGAGCATCTCCAACCCTACACACCTATTAGCTAAACTTGATGATATGTCATAATTTTTAGATAATATGTATAATTTTTCTTCTCCAACCATGATTCCTGTTAGTTAAATTTTTAGATAATCATCTTGACATCCTCTATATTTGGAGGACATCTATAATATATAGATAATATCTATAATTCATTATCTCCACTTATTTCGTGACACATCATCGATCTTATTTACTTTATATATATATATTATTATTAAAATAATAATAAAATACTATTTTTAAAATATAGCTATTCATTATAGCTAATACCATTGAAGTAAAATATCTTACAGTTCAGCAAATTTTTAGATAATCATTATATAGCTAATGATTTTAGCTATTACGGTTGGAGATGCTCTAAGTAATCAATTTTCTTTAAAATATTCTTTTCCTTATTTTCTTCACATCTTTTTTTTCTTCTTTGGCTCCGTTCTTCTTCTGTAACTTCTACATATCATTCACGACGTCTCTTCTAACGTTCAATTTTTTATTTTTCATTTGTAACTAATGATCTTGTATGTGTAGATTTCTGCTTGATAGAATAATGTAATTATAATTCTGTCTATGATTTTATTAGGATTTTTTTCCAATTCATTATAGAGATCTTTTTTATTTGTTTATTTATAATTGATTTTATAAATTTATGCATATTTCACTGTAGTAGCTATACATGGTTAGAGTTGAATATCAATATTAAGATATTAATAATTCTATATGAATTTAATTTGGATATAATTTGTTCTGTTTTGTTGTCTGAATCTGTATCTATATGCATCAATACTGATGGACACATGGTAGCAATCTATTTTTTAATTACAACCCCACGGGCTTTTTTAATATCTATTAAATATATCAATTTTTTAATATTTATATGTTATTACATATGAATTGTTGTTAAAAAATTGATATATATTAGGTTTTACACGTTCAATCATGATTATATCCTTTTCATCTTAAAATTTTCTTTTTAAAATTCAATTCCAATACAGCCTTTTTTAATTATATCCTTTTTAGATTATAATTTTCTTTTTAATATGATATAATCTTGATCGTCTATATTTAAAAATATTAGATTCGGCGGTTGAGATTATTTTGGTAGTACAGTGACCAAACCAAAATTATGGATAAGATTACTCTTACGCTTATTATATATAAGGATATAATGATGAATATAAAAAATATTTTATGATATTTATATATACTAAATTTTCATGTTTAGTAATTTTTACATCTTCCATTATCATTTGAACCATTTTTCATTAGGCGTTGATAACTTGATATGCCACATTTATGAAAAATGTTTATAAATATGCCTAAAGTTATCGAGTTTTTAACTTGTAATTGTAAAGGTAATTAAATACTAGTATATATTCTAGAAATTCACATAAATTAAGAATATTGTATGTATTATCGGTTAAAATTTAATTTTTATTATTTTAAAATAGAAAATTTTAAAGCTCTCTTACGTGATAACCTTTCTAAAATGATAAATTTCACTACGCCATAAACAGCCTGCTGTAACCCAAAAATTCTGTTACAGTAGGGTGGTAAAATGTTACAATAGACCCATTTTTGGGCTAGGGTAACATAAATTACATGTTACATATTTCGATGTTACCCTAGGGTACCTAAGCTAACATATTTCACTCTAGGGTAACATGGCCTTTTCGGTTACCACAGAGGTCTGCTGTAACATAAAAATAGCATATTGTAACATAGATATTCGGTTATCTTAGGGTGCTTCAGTTTTTTAAAAAACTGGGACCCACCTGTAGGTCCAAAATGTGGGCCCCACCTGTAGGTCCAACATGTGGGCCCCACCTGTAGACCCAGCATGTGGGCCCCACCTGTAGGTCCAGCATGTGAGCCCCACCCGTGGACCCTATTTTTTAACTAGAATACTGTAACAGGCTAATGTAACACTAAAACATGCTAATGTAACACTTTACCCAAAAAAAAATGAACATCACCTTTTTAAAAGTATACAATCCCAAAATACCATTCAACCACAATGGACCACAAAGAGATCCATCTCAACATCCAAACAAGCTAATCAATTCTGATTCAACATCCAAACAAAACAAACTAATTTAACATACAACACGAAGTACATATGTCCAATTCTACAATTAAAAAGTACAGACCAAGTTTTACACCAAAAGTTTTTTGTATTCTGCTGCTTCTTGAGCCATTTCCTCCAGGGTTCTGTCTTTCCTTTCCTTGTCCAAGTCCAGCTTCATGAGCTCGGATGATGCTTTGCTCGATCTCATTGACAATAAAATCAAAAGACTCGCGAACAAATCCTAGAGATGTCACAGTATAAACAACATATTGAAGATAACCCCAAGGGCCAGCATGGGTATGAATGCCATTAATAGCAACATTTTTTTCGGTATATAAGTCTCCATACCTGCAGAAGAAACAAGGTACTGCGATAGACATAGGCCAACTTCATTTCTCCACCCTAGTACAAGTATTCAATTTAGAACAGGAACAGTCATCAGCTCATACTCAATCAGAGAAAGATTGTTATCCTTCATGACTTCAAACTTCACAGGTTCGGTGACATCCCTATTTGTCAACTGCAAGCCTCATGGTTTCTTTGAACATGTCAATCTTTGCATTTCTCACTATAATACTCGTACCAAGCTTCTTCACATCAACTGCGCACACAAAAGTATATAGATATCACTACTGTGAACATTACCGTGAAACAAAAGTCTCCTAATAAGAAACTAATAGAGAGAATGTCTACTGGAGTGTGTGCAACAGTGCAGGAAGAAATAATCTTTGCAACTTATGGAAGCCTTAAATATGACGAACTTAGTTTCCCTACATATCCGTTAACTAGATATTTTGATACAAGTATATTATAGGGAAAGAAGACCTTCATGGTCTGTAATGCGGAAATTTGACCGTGTATCCAGAGCATTGCAGTCGTAACATCGCCAATAGGAGTCCAAGCACCACCTGCGTTGGCTGCTATCACCACAATAGCACATAGAAGCCTGTCAAACCAATTTGACAGGTGTTTGTAAATCTTTAATATAGCAAAAATCCTAGAGATAATAAGATTTGACAAAGCTGATGGACAGTATTTCTTGAATTATGTTTTCAGTGAACTAACACAAGAAATACAGTTTTAACAAATAAATTTACCAAATGCATTGTACATTTGATCTTGGATCATAACATTGAAGATTGTCTTAAACAAAAAATAGGATTATTGAAAGAAAAGGAGCTCTGTACATACTTCCTGTATTCCAACGAAGGTACAAGTTTCCTCAATAAGGAAACCATGATGATGGTGGTGGTTAGATTGTCCAGGACCAAACTCAAGAAAAAGGTCACGAAACCGATCTGCATTTAGGATTCTGTTAGTACTTTAAATTTTAAGAATTCAAAAGCTCATGAGCAGATTATGTTCACAATAGTGATATCTATATTTGCATTATAAACTGTTCACAATTTCTAGTACAATCATTTTTATCAGGCTTACCTGCCGTATAATACACCAGCACCACTGAGAGAATACAGAGAAGTTAAACTTATAAAGAGACCAAGCCACTTCTGCAACAAAAATCCACACCGCGATTATAATCCATCAACAACTTTTCTAGAAGTCCAAATAACAAACTTCTGACCAACCACAGTATATGAGACTTCTTTAATTGAACAAAAATTAAAAAGAAAGTAGAAAATAGTGGACAAATACATGACAACTGAAGGCCCCTCCTGTTGCTCGATCTGCTCCTGTCCTGTCTCCTGCTTGCTGTTGTGCTGCCTGCTGGTGTTGGGGCCTGGGCACTTTTCCAGCCTTCATCTTTAACGGTTCTGCAAGTTAACATATAATAATCAGTAGTAGTATTTTACTACTAAATCGAGATAGTATTTAGTAATTAGTAGTAACTTCTTTCTGCAGCAATTCAGAGATCAGACCCCTTTTCTCTATACTGACTACTGAGTACTGAGCATGAGCACTACAAATTTTACCATATATCCATTCCATTTAGTAATACATTCTAAACCACAAGCTAAAAAGTGTATCAAGTTTCATAGACCGAGGTCAGCTCTTTGAACAAAATGTGACATTAACATTGGCAAAATCACAAAAATGATCATCAACACATTTTGCTTTCAACACATTGCTGGTAAAATTATTAAAATATGTGTATGGTTTCGCTAACACCATCATCCTGTTTTCTTGACCATGAGTACCAATATTACTACAAGGCAATATATTAACTGCTCAACAATACTGATTAACACCTTCAAATCCAGATAAAATTTAAGAACAAAACTCACAGACAATTGAGACACAGAAATCCGGCACAAAATAGGCTCTCGCTTACCTGCTCACCGAGAAATCGCTTTTGCAACTCAGATAAACATTTACAGCTGAAATTTACAGTAAAATCTAATCAAGGAAAAAATGAAGATCTGTGTGAAGGGTGGTGAATTATTATTTTTAATTTCACATAATCCAAAACATGACACTTGTGATGAAGCGAGAAAAACTCTGTTGTACATGTACAGCTGAATTTTTAAAGTAAAATCTAATCAAGGAAAACAAAAGATAGAAAAGAGAAATTGAACAATTGCAGTGCTGAGCCAAACATTGCATTGCCATTGTTGCATTTCAATTGGAACAGATCAGGTAATAGCACAATTAGAGATGCAATTGAAGCATTAAAGAGAAAAGAGAAGATATATGGAAAAATGTAGTGCACCAAAAAGATGGTTAAAAAGTGTAAATAATGTGGAGTCTGAGAATAAAGTGACGCTATACTCATGAAATGGAATAAATGAATCATAGCATTATTGTTGGTAAGTAACAATGTTATGAATGAAAATATAGATCCTATAATTAATTTCATTATCAACCTATCACATTTCACTCTGTGCAAGCAAGTACGAGCCTTCTCCAAAGAGGATAACTTCGTATACTTCTCTTCTAGCTCTGAAAGAGGCATTTCCCTGGGCATGGAAGAGTTAAATAAAGTCATGTACTATATAACACAACAGAAATTTCAGCAACCCATAATATTTGGATTACCGCAGAAAAGAGAACGGGTAGGTATAAGTCTACCCTACCTTATTGCCTCCCCAACAGCAGGACGGACAATTCTATACATTCCAGAGGACCTATAAGACAACTCGGGAGTTAAAAACTGAAAATAATGGTGAATTTATTAGCTTTTCCAATAAGCCATGAAGAGCAGTTAAAGGTCAAGTCTTTAGGCTAAAGTACTACTAAACTTTAAAACTCAAGTTGTTACCCTTCAAATGCCAGAAGATAGTGCCTTCTCCCCTGCCATTCTCTCCTAGATTCGTAGAACCCTGTACTAGAGGAAGCAGTCATATCTTTTCTCTTCTCACCAAGCAACGTTGATGCAGCCTGCAAACAAGTGGAGAAGTTACCGAACTGCAACTTTTTCATCAAACATTATCATTTAAATAATTGGAGATAGTTAGCATGCCTCCCAAGTGAACCCCCTATCCAATGTGAATGAAAATAGAACAGTGGATGCTCCAGAAAGATGGTCAATGTGAACATTCTGCATTGAGAATGGAAAATATTCATAACTCAAATTTTCACGACGAAGCCAAATAACAGTTGAAGCAGAGTTGTAACCTTCGGCGGTCCTCTTTATTTGATTGTATTGGCTTTAAAATCTGCTATTCCCGAGTCAAATTGGCCTTCCACTCGTGCATTCTGAACTAGAAGATCAAGGATGCTCACAAATAAATCAAAAAGTCTGCACTCACACCCATGTTACATGATATTAAAAAAAGAAATAAAGGGAATTATAATGTAATCAACATAATACATACGAATTCTGCATCTCTGGCTGTAGCCCTAACAACCGATTCAGGAAACGTCCAACGTTGTGCATGTTCTTCTCATCTAGACACATAGTAATAAAAATTATCTCAGATTCTTTTATAATGATAAATGCAGTTTTTGATTATTGAGTTTTTAAAACACAAACACAATTACACAAACATAAATATAAACTTGATTTGCACAGAGCCGCATTAATCTCTAACTTAGCCATATGAACAGATTTGGGACAATTCAATAGCAAACAACTTTGACAATAAAAATACACAAAAACCAATACCTACGAATTTCTAGTAGCAATCAACTAATTTGATTTTCGTTTGACATATGTAAGAAACGTAAAGGATTACAAACATAACTTATCAAAAAGTAAATCAAAGTAAACCAATACCTATGAATCGAAGCCCGAAAGCCACTAAAAAACTCGAAATCCACAAAACCAAAGCCCCAAATCCGAAGCCCCAATTGAAGAATCCCTGAAATCAAAAATAGAGACCAATTAGTTGAAGTTTAAATATAATTAGTGAATAAATCGAATTGATTTAAAAAAGCCCTAATCTGAAAAAGCCCCAATTTGAAGAAGTTTAAGCTCATACCAAAGCCCCAATCAATTGAGAAAATTGAGAAGCCCTAAACTGAACCCAAATACGTACTAACAGGAAGAAAATTAGAAGGAATTGAGGAAGACAGTTTTAGGAGAGAGAGGGAGAGAGTTGTACGAGAGAGAGAGCCGAGAGAGAGAGGGAAAGAGGGAGAGCTGAGTTTTTGTAAAGAGTTGAAATTTTTAGTCTGGGCGCTAGTTTTTGCCGCTTATAAATTTCGCCGATCCGTGTGCCTTTCAATGTTATTATAAATATATTTATTAAATTTAATTTTTTTAGGATTTTTCATTTAAAATTTAACAAATACATTGAATCTGAAAAATAATAAATAAATATTTTTAATATTTAAAAATATAAACTCATTATTTGGAAAATTCTAGTTTTTTATAGACAAATTTAATTTAAAGGTAAATGTAATTTTAAAATAATTATTAACTCACATATAAATTTTGATTTGAAATATTCATTCTTTTTTCAAGTAAAATTTTAAATATTCATTCTTTTTTCAGGTAAAACGTAAAAGTTTTAAATTTGTTAAATTTAGAATTATTGAAAAATACATTACTTTACAAAAAAAACCATTCACTCCCATTCAAATTTCAAAAAAAAAAAATTAGATGAAAAGAGTTGCCATGGCCAACTCTAATGTAACACGTACATATTTATGTTACATGCTTCAACACTTTCTTGCTACTGTAACATCATATTTTAGGCTAAGGTAACATAAAAAACACAATGTTACCTCAGGATGTAAGTAGTATAGCTAATGCAACATATTGGGGTAACATTTTTTCTAGTAGGGGTTACGGTAGGCCATATATGGTGTAGTGTTTTTTCCCTTCCCAATGATATCACTTAAGACTTTAGAGGAGTTCTTCTTTACAAGAATATTTTTTTATTGCACGATTTAAAATTAAAATTTTGATAGAATTGGTTTGTAATTTCATTTTAAAAAAATCGCACCAAGCTGTGCATCAAAACAATTACTGAGCAATAATTTCATTTATTCGCTAAATAGTTCTCCAACTTCTTGGCTTGGATGACTAGAATAATTCTCCAGTGCAAAAATATTATATAGATACCCACACTTGTAACTGTGCGCCAGTATAGACGCACATAATTGGGTGCACGCACAAAATCTGCATTTTATGTGTTATACACCACATTATCCGAATCGTATATGCATAAATGATTTGGTCATGGTTTACTTCAAATGTTTAATGGTTAATCCCGACTGGACCATATAATTTTCTAATTTTTAAAAAATATTATATATATATATATGTAGGGATCTAGAGAAAACCCCTTAAAAAGAGAACTAAGAAAACTAAATTAAAATATAGCACATATGGTATGCAAACTGATCGTTGGGAGATGGAGAAAAATGTGGTGAAATTAGATTTTAAAAAAATATCACCGATTGACGGGAAAAATCAAATTTAAAACGGAGGAAATTAGGTGGGATTGTGTGTGTGAGGGTGTATTTGATTAATGTGTGGGTGCCCCTGGCGGGGCCGTTGATTATAATACATCCAATGGTTAGGATTAGTACCATAGTTTTCTTCAAATAATGAGTTCTCTTTTGAGCCACACCCTATATATATATATATATATATATATATATATATATATATAGGGCTATAGAGCGGCTATCCGTCCTGCGATGTTATATGGTTCGGAGTGTTGGGCGGAGAAGAAGGCCCTCGTAAGCAAGTTGGAAGCAGCGGAAATGAGGATGTTGCGGTGGTCTTGTGGGCACACGATGTTGGACAGAATCCCAAATTCGGTGTTTAGGAGCGAACTTGAAGTGGCGCCTTTTTCTGCGAAACTTAGGGAAGGAAGGTTGAGATGGTTCGGCCACGTTCGTAGGAGACTGGTTGGAGCCCCAGTGAGGAGGGTCGAGAGTCTTTCGGTTGGTGGGGCGAGGAGGAGAGGCAGACCGAGGAGATCGTGGGAAGAGCAGCTCAGGCTGGATTTGAAGGCTTTAGACTTAAATGAGTCCTTGTTAGCAGATAAGTCTGCTTGGAGGCGGCGTATCAGAGTGGTGGATTCACTTTTAGGGTGCGGTTCGGTTGTCGAGAGTCTCAGAATTGGGTTGTCGCGGTTAGCGATTTTGTAGTAGTTCGGCTGTTAGCTTTCTCACTTTGCATTTGTAGTGTCTTCTGTTTTTTGGTTTTGCAGTCTCAGGGTTCCTGGCTCGGTACTGTCTCTGTGCAGGATTTTCGTGGGTTTGGAGCGCTTCGAGGTACGAGTATCATAAATTTCCGCAGACAGGTATGCCCCATGTGGAGAACGCCATGGGCTCAGGTTTGGCTTTGATCATTTCCATATCAGTTGGTTCCCCTTTGTATTTACCACACTCTTTGTATGTCGTGCACTTAGCCGAGGGTCTTCACGGAAACAGCCTCCCCGCTGTAAAAGTGGGGGTATGGTCTGCGTACATCCTACCCTCCCCAGACCCTGCTCTGAGCGGGATATACTGGGTATGTTTGGTTTGGTTTGGTTTATATAGGGCTATCCTAGTGAGACCCCTATTATAGTGAGAACTGCACATTGGGCCACAAATTAGGCCCAATAAGCAAAACACGCACGCGGCACTACCTTGTTCAAATTAAAAAAAACAGACAATGCCTAACTACCTTCTTTATTATTCACCACTATCGATGAAACCACCTCTCTCTGTTGCACAATTATTCACCATTTCCTCTGTTGCTCACACCTTCTAATCACCCCCAAATTTGCCCTAATCGAGCCTCTAAACCGTTGAAGATCTTCATAACACTACAATAACTCGACTGTAAGTATAAAACACGATATACTCTTCATTATTGTGAAAAATACGTGTGTAAATCACTTTATTACATTGTTGTAGAAGATGATTTCGCTCATATTTTGCTTGAATCACGTTTTATTTGCTTGAATCACGTTTTATTATACTTGAATCACGTTTTATTTGCTTGAATTACGTTTTTAAGTGATTTTTTGCATGTTACAACAGAGAATATTTGGGTTTTTAAGTCATTTTTAATGTTTTGGTTTGTTTCAGTTGATATTGTTATTTTACTTTCGTTTTTTAAGTGATTCTAATGTTAATGTCTGTCCATTACTCTTTATTGCAGGATCTATTTAACAAATACTTTACTTCAATGGATAATACTAAAGGAGGTAATATATTATTACTATTAGTAATTAATAATTATTAGAAACTAGTGATTTTCTATATAAAACTATTGATTTGTGATGATAATAAGTGACTTGTAATTTGTGATTTGTAAGTTGTGATTAATAGTAATTTTTGATATGTGGTGATATAAAAACAGTGATTTCTTATAATAAAAGGTGATTTGTGAGTTGTTATTATATTGTGCTTTTTTGTATATAGTTTATTGATTTGTTTGAATGCTAGATCTTTTTAAAAGTGTTATAAAAAGAGTGATTTCTTGCAATAAAAGGTGATCTGCAACTTGTAATTTATGCTTATATAGTGACTTGTAATCTGTTCTGTTTTAAAGTGTTATAAAAACAGTGATTTCTTATAATAAAAGGTGATTTGTGAGTTGTTATTATATTGTGCCTTTTTGTATATAGTTTATTGATTTGTTTGAATGCTAGATCTTTTTAAAAGTGTTATAAAAAGAGTGATTTCTTATAATAAAAGGTGATCTGCAACTTGTAATTTATGCTTATATAGTGACTTGTAATCTGTTCTCTTTTAAAGTGATTTAAAATAGTAATTTATGCTTATAATCTGGTTTGTTTAAGTGTATTTATCAAATATAATGTTTGGTTTATTAATATTGTGTGTTAATTATACAGGTTCTAGTGCAAGAAAAAGCAAGAGATTGCAATAGATGAAGTTTCCAAAAACATCTTATAGTCATCCACAAATTATTGATGATAGTGGACCTATGATCATTGATGTGGGAGGTAATTATTTTCTTTGTCATCCACAAAAACATTGTATCATTTGTAGTGATCTTAAAGTAGTACTGATTTGCAGGTTCTAGTACAAGACAAAGCAAGAGATCAAAACAAATGAAATTTGATGAGATTAAAGCAAGAGATAGTAGAAATGGGAGTGATAGTGATGATGATTTTGAACAACCATCAAACACCAAAAGTAAAGACAGATATGATACAGAGCTTGTATCAGAAAGTAGTTTACGAAGAGAACGTAGGTCGAAGCATGCAGCAGATGTTCCAGCACAAAGGCCAGCACAAAGGCCACAGAGTATTGCAACCCTCACAAAGCAAAATAAGAAGTTCAAAATCAGAGCAAATAAGGAAAAAAAGATACAACAAGAAGCTGCCAAGAAAAGAAATGCAGTGAAACGAAAACTTGATTTTGAGGTATATTCCAATCGACCAGCTTTGTAGCATTACATAATATATTAGAACAATATATTGATTGGCAAAAAATGTGCAGCAAGAAGTTGAAGAACAGGGGGCTAGAAAGAAAGTAACTGATAAAACTAAAAAGGCAAACCTCAGACTTGTCGTTGAGGTAGATATTATTTTGCTTATAGATGATTTCATCTACAACTTTTTTTACCATAATGTTGCATGATTTTTAGTGTTTTTTGTATGACAGACAACTGATGAAGATGAACCACCAAAAACAAATGAAAATGAAAAATGGAAGCAGAAAGAAAAGGTGACTGAAAAGGTAAATATTACACGAAAGTCACTTTTTAAAAAATCACCTTACTGATCAATAGTTACCATGTCTTATTTAATTTATCTAACTATTATCAGGAAGCAGATAAGAATCCCAATAGAAAGAAAAAAGAGAATATATGCAATATCTTCAAGTTAAGAAACTCGCATACTAACTTGACAGAAATGATATCTGCACTTTCTGACCAACCAAAGGTATGGGTAAGAAGAACCGGTTTTGGCCATCTGTTGGATTTCTCGATGGGAAAGATACCACATAGACTGGCCTATTACCTGTTCCACTCATTTGATGCTTCAAGCCGAGCCTTAAAGCTTCCTGCTGGATCAATCACAATAATAGATCAAGATGTGCATGATGTGTTGGGACTACCTGTTGGACAACAAAGTTTTAACTACTCAACAACATCAGCAAGAAAGAATTTATGGACATCATAGTTCCCTGGAAAACAACAGTATAATATCCCACCTTCAATGGTGATTGATGTAATGAAAGACATGACTGAAGACAGTGAGTTGTTCAAGCTAAATTTTTTGATGATAGTCTCCAATGGATTGATCGAACGAAACACAACATCATACGTGATTAGAGATATCCTGGACTATGACATTGATCTAGACAATTGTGCTGCATATAACTGGGGGGAGTACTTGATTTCATGCCTGGTGAAAATGAAAAACAGTTGGATTTCCTTAAAATCACTGTTTTATCCTGGCCCAATAGTGTTTCTCACTGTAAGCACCTTTTACCACATAAAAAACTTTTTTGAAAATAACTTGTCCATTATTTTAATTTGTGTTTCTGATAACTTTTCAGATATTCAATGTTGATCGTGTCCTCAAAGGCGAGGCAGAGATAGAACGACAGTTTCCGGCTTTTAAAGGATGGACAACGCAGCTTTTAAAAGCAAGGCAATCAGAAGAATTGAAATCTGATTCTTTTGGAAGTGGGACAATAATTGAAGCTAGATCAGAACAACAAAGAGCTCAAGTAAGGAACATAAAACTCTACTAGTATTTTCCCACAAGTACAAAAGTATTTTGCACAAAGCACTACAATATTTGCACAAAACACTAAAAACATATATATGTAAAGGATGACAATGTAGTTGATGAAAATGAAAAGGGAGAATATGCAGCTGACAACGAGCATGTACAACAGGTATGAGTAAAAAAAAACTACAAATCACTATAGTTTTTTAGTGATTTGCTTAGACAAATTAATTTTTTATCCACTACAAAAGTGAATAAGTAATTTGGTGAGTTGATTAAACACGTTAACATGACATTAATTATGAATCTTATAAATAGAAAATGTGGAGAATGATGATTTTGTCTATGCTGAACAACAAACGGATTCAACAATACAGTGCTCACAACCTAGACCACAATCTGAACCAACGCAAGAGGAATAATACGAAAAATATATTTTGTTTTGGGAATATAAGGCATGCACTATGTAATTTCAAAAAAATCTCATTTCTCCAAGTTTACCTTGTTTAATAGAACATGGACAGAGATGCAGCAGGACAAGAAGAGCAACCTCCAAACACTAACCAATAGAAGAGGTATATATTGTTTGATTTGTTTTAAAGAAAATTGCAAAAATATATCGTTTTATTATAACTTCTTATTATTTTAATCAGGACTGGTTTGAAAGATTAAGTGTGAAGGCTGTCACGTTATTGGATGCACTTGAGGCATATAAAACTGAAATGGAAGAGGCAAACGTTAAGCATCCAAATGAAATCACTGTTTCAGATATCGAGTGGAAAGTGACTGAACGTATTCAGAAAATGGTGCAAAACTCAACATAACAGAGAGATGGTAATATATCTGAATCTGAAAGTGAACATGAAATGGAAGATCAACATAATGAGAAAGATGTTGAGATAGAACAAAATGTTGAGATTGAAAAAGATGTTGTGATGGAACCAGAATTTAAGATTGAACCAGCTGAAATAGATCCAGATGTAATCGAACGTGTGGAGTTGATTGAGTATTTATACTCTTCACAGGGGAAAAAAGATATGGATGACTACATGGATGACTTGTCGGTTCCTTCTTTTTCACTTGGAATAAATGATTACATAATGAATGTATGCAAGGATATCAACAACGATCATGGAGAGTCGCAGCCTAAGGCACAAGGTGATGATAATGATATGGTGACACCAGCACCCGCAAAACATGAGAAAAAGGATAAGAGGGAAACGAAACTTGCTGCACCTTATCGGTCACCATATGTTCGCAGGATAATAGACTTGAAGGCAAAATACACAACTCAAAATTATGCTATATGGAGATGGATAATACAGGAGAGACAAGATTTACTGTAAGTATGCAGTTAAAATTTGCATGAATTGCCACAAAAAAGTCACCACAGAAGCATCATTTTTTTAGTTTGTGATCTAATAATATTTTTCTTAATTATACACTTACAGAGAACATGTATTTGTGGCTGGTGATTTGTTCTGCATTCATAAGCACATGGAAACACTGAGACCAAGAAAGCGGTTATATTATTCAGTGATAGATGTCTGGTCTGCTCTAATGAATGAGAAAGAAACATACAAAGCACTGGAATCACCAATGCGCTTGTTCTTCAACATTGGCCTATCGGTAAATATAAATTTACATTATAGTCAATTTAGTTTGTTTAACACCATACTAACTTTATTATCCTTATGAATGTACAGATTGCA
This sequence comes from Saposhnikovia divaricata, assembly GCA_036435485.1. Lineage (NCBI taxonomy): Eukaryota > Viridiplantae > Streptophyta > Magnoliopsida > Apiales > Apiaceae > Saposhnikovia > Saposhnikovia divaricata. The sequence goes on along the minus strand of CM071599.1, from coordinate 119,556,679 downwards.
CCTTTGGATGAGAGAAAATCAGAAGATGAACAATACAAAATATTTGTCACAGAGATGAATCACTTTCTTCTAAAATACCCAAATGCAAAGTTCAACAATTATGACCTGGTATATATTCATCTCTTAGATTTCATTTCCCTTTCATAAATATACAACTTATCTTGTTTATAAATTAATATTATATCCTAACACTAATAAGTAATATTTGCAGATATTTTTTCCTATCCTGGCATATGGGCATTTCTACCTCATTTGCTTAAACTTGAAGGCAAAACAATGGGATGTGATTGATAACATAAGACATGGCAAGGCAGCTAATAATGCATATACCGCGAAACTCCGTCAACTGGTAAACATGCACAAATCACCATTTGTTTTTGAAACACTTTTTTTTATAATGAATGTGACACTTTCAAATGCAAAATTCAGAAAAAACACTTTGCAAAGTACCTGAAAGAGAAATACCAGTCATCGTTCGCAACCTCTATCACTCGAATGAAGACATATTGCGTCACAATGCCTTGGCAAACATTAAAAAATAGCACAGATTGTGGTGTGTTTTTGATGAGGCACATGGAGACATATAAAGGAGAAAGAAAGAACTGGGACACCCAATTCAAATCTGAAGACCAAGCAGGGCACCAAGAACAGCTGGTTCGATTGAGAATAAAATATGCAGATGCCATTTTGACCTCGCATGTGAATGAGAAAAGAAACTTTGTTATCAAAGAATCAATATTCCTATACAACAAATTAGCAGGACAAGGACTACTCAAAGCGATCATTGAATCAAGTAAGAAAAATCTAAAAGCAAGACATATTAAGAAGGGAACTGTGCTGTTTCCAGAAGATGACGCAGATGATGTTAATGCAGATGCAGATGATGATGTTGCCAAAAGAAAGGAATGAAATGAGTGATTTACTGGACAGTAAAAGAAAGAATTTACATTCTGCATCTTGTATATGTTCAAATTTGATTTAGTTGTTATCGTTGACAGTGGTTTTCATTTGAAATTATTCCATTCAGAGACAATCACTTGACATTAAGTATGGGTTGGTTAAATGTAATTTGACAGTTGGAAGTTTCTTTCGTATTGGCTTCGTTTTATATTTTTGGACAATTTGTCTTGGTGTTTTCATGGAAAACATAAGATTGTTATATCAAGTCACCTTTAATTCATATTTTAAAAAGAAATCACTGTTTTTGAAAAGAAGGTGACAAAAAATTAAAAAGAGATCACATCAAAACCACCAATTTATATATAAATCACCTTTTTTCCAGAAAATTCACCAAAAGTGTAACCATTTTTTTTACTAAATATTTATTTGCAAACACTATTAAACAACTTTTAATTAAATCGTCAATTTTTATATGCCTAAAGTAACAGCATCACCATAGAACTCATAATTCTTTCTAGCAACTGTGTCCGCCCAAAATAATTTGGTCAAATGGCCTTCTGAATCAACATCTTATGCATAATAAAAGGACTCACAACTGTCATGTTTCGATTTAAATTTCTCAATTATCATTTGTGCATCACGTTCCCCAACATAAGCCTTCAAGTCTCTACTAAAATTCCTAAACTCTCTAATTGTAGCACCCACATTAGCATAGCCACCAACCAACTCTTTCATAAGGCTATGAGACTTGTTTACTCTGATATTAACATTGGCAGCATCAAAAGCAAACTTTCGTGAAATACTAGACACTTGACGACATACTTTCAAAATCTGCTTAGCATTTTTTGGAACAAGATCGTGATTATGCTTCTCAACAAATGTAGTTATTCTATACAACGTACCAGACACAAGCCTCAAAACTATCTTTACAGGACAGCCACACCTATTAGAAACTGTTCTTCGCCGACGCACTTTACTTTTACTATCAGCCACAATCAGTTTCTTTTCATTATACCCATCCCTGTTACAAACCACGTATTTACAAATGATTGTTTTAGGATCATCATCAGCCGTCTTCTCCGTGCTACGACGTGCATCAAAGCCAGATAATCGACCATATTCCTAATAAAATACCATACCTTTCTCCAAGCAATCAAACACCTTATTAACAACTGGTATGCAAGCCTCATCAATACACACAGGAACATAGTATCTCCTACCACCTGGTGTGATAGTACATTTTGATATTGCATCATCGCTTTCATTTGAACCAGATTGATTAGCGGAACTAGACTGATTAGCATTGTTAACACAAAATCACGCAAGTGCACGTGGTCACAAGTAATATTCGATAAGTTAAGTTCGTTCCCACAAAGATTGGCTATTTCTATGTAAATATGCTCAAGCAACAAAGTATGATCAATTTCAATTGCTTAGACAAGTAACAAATTTGGGTATGTAATTATCTAAATTAACTAAGAAACAAATTAACAAACTAAGAATTAATTAACTAACAAGAATTGGAATCGAATTACTTCTACAAGAGTAACATGGGATCCTAACTTCATTAAATACTTCGCTTAGATCTGGAGCCTTTAATCACTATATGCAATGGTTATGATATCTAATCGGATAACACGAAACAAGCACACGCTACCTGTCAGCATACGTATACCAAACTACCCATACATCCACAAAAGAGATAGAAGATGAATAGACACCAATTATGCTTAGACCCTATATGTCTATAGAATTTGAAAACATAACGGTTGAAGAACAAGTTATCCATAAAGATCACACAGGGCAATATAAGTATTTTCATCTCATACTACTAATCATGTTGATAAACAATCATGAACCTATGCTAGCACGGCAAGTTCTAAATCTCAAGATCCACCTTCACTTCACAAGAGATTAACAAATTAGATGTTAGCTACGCATCTAACAATTAAGCATAACCATACGAGGATATCAGATATACATCACACACAGATCTTTAAAACAATCAAGATACTAAAGCTCCATAAATAAATCCGTTAGAATCCCATGACAACGATTAGTTCATAATCGAACCTCTCGTCATCATGGGATCTGATGAAACCATGATAAAAACAAAGTATGAAAAGATACAAATAAACCTAAATAATTGATATGTAATGGTCATCCAAATTACAATGGTAGGATGTGTTTAAATAGGCTCTAGACGTCTTGCCCAGCAAGGAAACTACCAAATCAGAATTAAAATAGGATACGTTTCCTAAACCGATTCTGTTTTTAAGGAAAATTTGTAGCTGACTTTTCTTCAATATTTCTGGGCCGTTACAGTCGTAATTGGACCTCTGAACCACTTTAGAATGATAAATAATCTCGTTATCTTCGCGTGGACAGTAATATCGTCCAAAACGGACTTGTAGAACTCAAGATATGGCCAAAACAGTGAATAAGGGCAAAACTGTAATTTTTCAGCAACGCGCGCGCGCAACCTGCGCCCAGCAGTCTGTTCCCCGCGCTGCCTGCGCGCCACAGGCGCAGTCTGCACCCAGAATTCTGTCCGAGGTTGTAGAAAATCTCCCAAGCTTCGCGTGAGCTGTAAGATCACTGAAAACGGACTTCTAGAACTCCAGATATGGCCAAAACAGTGAAGACTGCGCAACCTATCCAGAAAATCCAAATTTTACGCAAATTTGCTCCTTTCTCCTCCGTTTCTTTTGCATTAGCTAACATCTTCAATACCATGACACATGTAACTCCTTGGTAGCATAACACAAGTGTCCAATCTTCATTCCAATGCTTAATTCCACTCTAATATCGATTAGAAACACCAACACTAACCAATAGCTACAACCCTGCACAACTACACAAAACACATCAAAAATACAACAAACTTGAGACCAAGTCAATCAATTTAAGCCGATATGGAACGCTCCAAGTGGATATAAAATCCACTTATCACACCCCCAAACTTAAACCGATGATTGTCCTCAACCATAAACAACTAACACTAACTAATTAGTACCACTTCCATAGGTGATCACGGTTGCATTTGGCATATGCAACAAGCCCTTTAAACCCCTAGGCAGCCCTCGTGGACGAGTAAGGTCTCGTGAGGGCCTATAGTGAATGTACGCACAAAATCCATCTAACTAAACAATGCAATAACAATGCAATGCATGAATGCAACTAAAATGAAAATGCAACGATCCCCTTCAAACTAACCAAAACCAACTAGCAAGCAAATATCTTAGAGAATGCAACTAAATCCAAATAGAGCTCGACTAAGTTCCCGTATACTAACAATACATGACAGAAACGTGCGTGTGTGCAATGCTCATCAGAAATACTCCCAACACTAGATCAAAACCATACCTATTCTTCGCCAAGACAATCACTGGTTTATAAATAGAATAGACTGTAGACACTTCATAACCTAGAAGCACGTCCATCCTTATCCAAGGTAGACAAGAATCCATGCTTAATTACTAACAACTACTACACATAATAATATATACAAGCATGCTTATTTAACCGTGCAATGGATGAGACCCCAAAAGGCTTATACAATAATACCCATGTAGCGAGCGTTAGGTTAGTTGATCCCAGACTAGAAAGCCTTAGGTCGCTAGGCACAAAGTCCCCGCAAACTTAATAGCTCGAGTATTAAATAGCTCACCCTGGTTAATTTTGCATTTAAACATTTAACTATTGACTCTTTTTTTTTTCTTTTTTTTTTGTTTTCGTTTTCTTTTTTTTTTTTGCGATCTGGAATGAGCCTTTCTCATTTCCAATCCTAGACTACTCATATAAATATGAGTCGGCTACTAGCCATTTGACGCCTAGCCATATTGACAATTATTTACAATTAAACATGAAATTCCTGTTTTCCCCCAAACTTATATTTTAGTGCTCCTATGCTATCAAGGGAATAACGAAAATTCTAAATATAATCAAGTGATTAAATCTCAAAGCATCTAAACAAGCATAACCTCAACCTAGCCCAAAAGCAAACGATGAGACTGTGTAAAAATTGTGTTTCTGAAGCATGCAAGTCAATTTCATAAGAACTATAAATCAACCCTCTATTCATCATTACTACACTCAAATAGACATCGACCTACCAATCAGAATTAGCTCATCTTAAGGGATCATGAAATATGCATGCTATGCAAATGCAACTACTATGAACTCACATGGTATACAAAAAATAAAAACAGAATGACCTATATGAAACAAACGTGATTAATACGAACATATATGCATGAATTACTACTAACATGCAAAATATGATTTCCTACATGAACAAATGACACACTACTACATACTACTACATACCTAACACATGGGTTGCCTCCCACGAAGCGCTAGTTTAGAGTCAATTAGCTTGACTACATCCAAGCCTCCATTAAGGATGATAATAGTTGGCCTGGTCATCTCTTCGTGAGACTTCATCGTCTTCACGGCGGCACACTTTCTGCCCCTTCTCCTCGCTTGGCCTATTCGTATAACAACTATGTCCTATTCCAATGCCATCATCGGTTGACCCAAAATCTGTCAATTTGTAGAACAACACACATTCGCGAGCTTCGCTTGAATATAATGGAGGAGGGTAAATGTAAGTTGCTGAAACCTTTGGTTCCTCAACGAGAACTTCCTCCATTGGCTCTAATGCGCTACCTCCATCTTTATAATCTGAGACAAGTAGAAGACCTGAATCTTTCCCATGGTCATCAGCCTCTAGGTACTCACATACCAATTCTCGAAATTTGTGTAGCTCACCAGTGTCTGTCCCAAATAGTGCCCTTTCCAAATCATCCACCATTCTAGCATGATCAGATTCCTCACATGGCTTGTGAATGCTCACCTCGCCTTGAAATTTGTCTTCCTCAATAATGCATGTAGTACCTTGCTCCAATTCACCATTATTTTCTGGAATTGCCTCTGGTATGAATTGCTGATTCTCATGTTCCAAGGCACTCCTAACTTGAGCAACTATTGTTTCCAAAGATTTGATAGACGCCTCGTTACTCTTTACACGCATCCTAATCTCCTCTAGAGTCTCTTGTTCCAATGATCTCACAGCATGAGCAACTAGTGTCTCCACGGATTTTAAATACTCCTCGTTACTCTTTACAAGCCTCCTAATCTTCTCCATAGCATCAACCTCATCTGTTTGAAAAGTAGGAGTAGGTTGCTGATGTTGAAACTCTTCATTACCAAAAAAATATGACATATTTGGAACATCTTGCTGGTACTGTTGAGGATGGTACTGAAAATATGGTTGTTCCTCATAAATGACATATGGATCAACTCCTTGGTAGTAACAATATTGTGAGGTCTCATGAACGCCCGAACATAGCTCACATTGCTGTGGCATGGATGTCCTTGAATATGCCCACCATGGCAACTCCTCGCCTGCCATTTGAAACCAACAAAAAGAAACAAATAAAAAAAAGTGATAAGAAAAGAAGTGTCCAAGTCAAATAATTTTAACTTCCACTGATGTCAAACACATAAACACCAAAATAACACCGAGTCCCCGGCAGCGGTTCTAATATGTTAATCTCTTGCTAAACGAGAGTGGATCTTGAGATTTAGAACTTGCCATGCTAGCATAGGATAGGTTGATGTTTTAACATCATGATTTATGGCGTAAACAGAGATATTATGCTGCCCTATGTGATCTATGTGGATAACTTGTGCTTAAACCTGTATGTTTTCAAATTCTATAGAGATATAAGGTCTAAACATAATAGGTGTCTACTCATCTTCTATCTCTTTTGTGGATGTATGTGTAGTTTGGTGCTAGTATACCGAGATGTAACTTTCACTTGTTTCGTGTTATCCGATCAGATATCAAAACCATCACATGTACTGATTAAAGGCATCGACTCTAAGTGAAGTAGATAATGAAGTTAGGATTCCATGTTTATTCTCATATTAATAATTCGATTTCAATCTCATTAGTTACTTTAATTCTTAGTTTAATATTTGCATCTTAGTTTAATTTAAATAATCAACACCACATTAGTTATTTGTCTAGGCAGTGAAGTATAATCATACATTGGTGCATAGGTGCATTATTCTACTAAACAAAACAAAAATCAGTCTCTGTGGGAACGAACTTAATTTTATTCTATATTACTTGTGACCACGTGCGCTTGCGTGAATTAGTGTTAACAAGCATTATCAATAAGGTGGATAAAATTTGAAGAATCACCACTGCTAACACCTAAACGGAAAACATAAAAACACACATATAATGAGTTATGAGGAAGACAATTACACATCACTAAACAAAGACAAATCACCAAAATAAGAACAACAAATCACTTAAAAATATGTGATTATATATTTACAGAATCAATTCATGTAAGCTGCTGTAAACTTGTTAAAAATGCAAATTACTAAAACAGATCACCAATATACTAACAAATAATTAAAAACAACTTAGTTTGTAGCTAATCAGCGGATAAGAATAAAAACAAAATCTGAAGCTAAATCTGTTAACAAATTAAATGAACAACAAATCGATTAATCATAAAAATCAATATACTAACAAAAATTGGAAAAAATACCTTGATTACTGCTAATTCGCAAAAAATCGTCGGTAATCATGATGAAAACGACTGTAAAAGAAGAGATAGCACCGGAGATGTGAAATTTGTCCAAAATTGATATGAATCGAAGCTAAAATTGATATAGATCGATGCTAAAACAAAGAGAACAGAGAGAAGAGAAATTTGAAAGCTAGAATTGATGTAAATCGAAGTTATAACTGATCGATAGAGACGAGAAAATACAGAGAAGAGAGATAAGTGAGTATGAGAGAGAGGTGCTAATTAATCCGGAATATACGTTATTAATAACTTTGTATCTTTGTCTGTTTTAAGAATTAGCATTAACGGACCAGATTAGAAGTTGAAAGTAAAAAAGGAAGGGCTGAGATTAATTCTCAGTTCTCATAATAAGGGGGGTCTCATTTGAGCATAAGCCTATATATATATATATATATATATATATATATAGTTGCACTCCATAACAAACACCTTATATAACAAACAATAAAGAACACCTCATATCTAATCTAATATAAGAGTTCCGTCATGGCACCCAATACAAAAAGTTGTTATTTTTTACCCTCTATCCATCCAGCAAAAAAAAATAAAAAAAATTACTGTTCATGATGACGTCACTGCTGACGTCAGCATGAAGTCATCATGAACAGTAATTTTTTTTTGTTTTTTTGTTTTTTTTTGCTTGATGGATAGAGGGTAAAAAATAACAACTTTTTGTATTGGGTGCCCCAGGCGGGGCCATTGGATCTATTAGATCTAAGGTATACTTTATTGTTTGTTATATAAGGGTGTTCTGTATGGAGCAATTGCCTATATATATATAGGGGGCTACTCCAATACAAACCTCCTTAGAATACAAACCTAAAAACCAAATTCCAATCCAACATTTAAGCTAATCTAATGACCAAAATAGGGGTACCCCAATACGAAAAAGTCTTATAATTCTACCCTCTATCCATTCATCGAAAAAAAAATTAAAAATAAATAATTTTTTTTTAAAAAAAAAATATGATGACGTGGCAGCAGTTTTTTTTTTATGAATGGATAGAGGGTTGAATTATAAGACTTTTTTGTGAAGGTGCCCCTGGCGGGGCCCTTAAAATATATGAAATATAATATATTTTGTGTTGGTTTGTAGTTCTCATTTTAAGAGTGGTTTGTATTTGAGCAAAAACCGATATATATATATATATATATATATATATATATATATATATATATATATATATATATATATATATATATATATATATATATATATTGTTGCTCTAAAAATTAAGGATTTAAAAATTGCAAGCGAACAATTTGTTTCGTTGTAAAATGTGAGATTTGTTCCGCAGGGACTAATTTTATTCGCAATCCTTAATTTCTAATTTAATCGAATTAGAACAAAAAAAATTTAGGTGAGTTTGTTTTTAACTAAATCACAATTAAGATTAAAAACATTTAATTCACAAAAAAAAACGAGTGAACTAAATTAAAGGTGTAGGGTGACAAAACTAAAAAAAAAAAAATGAATGAAAACATGGGTTTAAATTAATTATAGAAGCAACATGGGCCAGCAAGAAGAAATTGGGTTGAAAATGAATTATAGAAAAAAAAATAAGCACAGTCCAGAAGCTATAATCATGATAGAGGTTTATTGGGCCAGAAGCTAGACACGGCCCATTAACTAAAAAAAATAAAACTTCGAACAAACTAGATTAACGAATAATAAATTACATGCTTGCAAATTAATTAATGGTCTTAAGCAAATTAATTAAAGAACTATAATTGAAGTGCCAAGATGGGTTTCTGGGCCTAATTAAAATTAACAAAACAAATGGGCCAGGAACATGAAGTGCATGGACAGGATTCAGGAAGGTTGTTAGCAATTTAAATGGACCGAAATAACGTTGTAGGCCCGGATTAATAAACATATGGAATCAAGCTCGAGTAGTAACAATCAGGCATGCAGACACCGAGTATATTATTTAGAACAGTGCTAACCAAATCGACAAAGGAAAATGAAAAGTAAAGAAGTCGCCAAGCAATATAACGGTGAAATAATAGGAGCCATGAAAGAAATGAATTGACAAAAATTATACGAGTAGACTATTAATAATAATTAAAAATAGAAACTCAACACAAACCCCCTTGTCCAAAAATTGTTTGGACAGAAGGTCATCGAAACGAAGGCACGCGAATAGCTACTAGAATAAAGGAGAAACACTGAATTAAAGCAAGACCTCAAACACAAAACCCACAATTAGTATTGATGACCAAATGTGGTTTATGGCTTGAATAAAGAGACTAAAGCTAGAAACAAGAGACAAGATGTAAAGAAAATGAACTTTTATTAATCTAAAAAGTGTTTACAAGATTTAAAACTAAAGAAAAACAAGAAAATAAAACTACCCTAAAATCTAAGTTACTAAATACAAGGGGGGTGAGGGGGTATTTATAGGATAGGAATTAGGGTTAAGGGGGGTGTTGGGTAAATCCCCACCATACATTTGTGGTGTGTGGTGGTGAAATCCTAGCCATCTATTTGTTTCCTTCCCCCTTAAGCTTCGAAGAGTTGATCTTGGCCATACACTTATGTAGTGTGTTGGGATGATCTCCACCTTCCACTTGTCTTGAAATATTCTTTTTGCTCCAAACTCCTAATTCTTTTCCTTCTTTCATTTTTGGTCCTTTTTCTTCCTCTTTTTCCCTTCCTTGCTCTTTATTTATTTATTTTATCATTTCTTTATTTATTTACGAATTTCTAGAAATGCAACAAAATAAATTATTAAAATACGAGTTCAAGCAATAAATAGGTAATAAAAATATGCAAAAATATGCACTTATCAAATGCCCCCATACCTATCCTTTGCTCGTCCTCGAGTAAAAACAAAAAAGAAAATCTAGATAAAAAGTCCTATACTCCTTTTCGTTGGTGTGACAGTTGCATTTAGCATATGGACGAGTGAGGTCTAGTGGACGAGTGAGGTCTCGTGAGGGCCTATAGTGAATGTACCCACAAAATCCATCTAGCTTGTATAAAAGATTACATGGCAATGCACACCACACATACATGTCCTCTCATGATACATCAACTTAAGAATCAAAATGAAGTTGCAAAGTCTTGGTGTGGAAAGTGCAAGGATTCGCATAGTTTACTGAAAGAACCATGCAAGAGTGATTATAAGTTCATGTCAAGTGCAAAAATTATTGGTAACCATGCTTAGTCTACAAGGGCACACCTCAGAGTCAAAACTTGAGATCTCTTATGCAAAAAAAAAACAAATAAGCAATACCTCACCTTTCACTCATAAAAGAATATTCACTCAAGAATAAGGGTAAGTGTATCACTCAATTCCATCAAAATCAAATGCATGCTTGACACTTGGTGTCATTCCAACTTAAATCACAACATACATTAATAATGACAATCAAAAGGTCTTTATTAGGGTTGTAATGGGACTAGAGACAATGTATGTCAAGAAAGGCCAAAGCAAGGTGAAGTGTCAAAAGCTAGTAGTCACCATGAATATCAAGCCCAACACCAAACTTCCTCCCCACACAATTTATTTTCATTTTCAACAAAAATCCTTGAATAGTCGCAATGAAGGAGGATTACAAAAAATATAAGTATGCCCTCATGTATATATATTCTTTTTCTTTTTTTTTTTTCATTTCTTCATTTTTTTCTTTTTCTTTATTATTATTATTTTTTTTATGAGAGCTAAGATAAATGTAACAATAATCCTCACTTAGATTTAACTTCAACATCGACTAGCAAGGTAAAAACAAATATTTCCTCGAAAGTTATGAACAATAGTAAACCCTATTTCACACACCTTATTGCTCCCTCAAGTTCCTACTAGCCTTTGACAAAATGGGATCAAGAATACGTAAGGCTAAACAAGAAAAAGGTCTTAGGCGAGTAATGTGGAGTGTCACCGAAAGAATATGATTAAGCTCAAAGGGTTAACTAATTGATCACATAAGCATGGTGTGAATATTTTTGGAAATATGGGTTATTCCTAAATGCCTTTATCATTTTATCATCAATCAATGTCATGCGTTCCAAGAGAGAATTCAAACAAGTGCTAGAAATGCAAATGACAAGTGGACACTCAAGCAAAAGAATATAAATGCGAAAGATGTGCATATAGGCTCAAAATCTCACTTGGTGTAGTAAAACATAATCAATCTCAAGTAAAGGTATCTTTAATGCACCTACTTGTACTCAAAGCATGAAGACCAAATCATCTTGCACCTAATCATGCCCTTCTAATTTCATGCACAATTCAAATAAGTCTACTAGTTTCCTTGCTAGTGTAAGTGTGTGAACAAGAACTTTAGCAAATCACTTCTCAAACAAAAGCTAATGGATCATAAGATTATCATAGCATGCAAGGGTGCATCAAGCAACTAGCAATCAATTAACAAGAATAGAATACGAAAAGAACTCTTTTTGTGATTTTTTCATTTTTTAATTTTTTTTGGATTTTTCAATTTTTACTATTTACACTAAAAACCCTCCCCCATACCTAAATCATGCATTGTCCTCAATGTATGCAAATGCAAGAGAAATGAGCAAATGAGAACGAGGTAATACCTGATAAGGGATGACGGGGAGGAACGAAAATGAAAAACAACTAATAACACTACGCACGCACACTTATACTCCCCCATTCCTGAGTTTCACGAGGGGAAGCAAAGGAATAAAATCGAATTAGCCGATGCCGGTGGGAAAATTGGGGTGCAACTTTGAGAAAATATCAAGAAATTTTTGAAAATTTTCGTTAGCAAAGATTTTCTCAAGAATCAATTATCCTTATTGAACAAGTGTCACTAATGTTCTCCCTAAACCAACTTAAGGCTTCTTTATTTTGACTAAGCAAATTATAGACAATGAAAGTTTGGTCATGGGTGGAATCACTAGGACTGAAATAAGATAAGGGTTCATCTTTTCCCAAGGGCTGTTGATCAAATTCGGGGTGATAGAAAGTTAAGTCAATTGCAGGTGGTGTTCCCACGGGAAGTTTAAGAACGGGCTCGACCTTAACAATCTCGGGTGGTGTCTCCCACGGGGAACAAATGTCTTCCAACTCTCTCAACATCTCTTCCGAGGTCATTTCCCTTAACGAATCAGCATACTCTTGATTAGACTTATAGTTGACTTTGAAATCCTCTTTGAGAAGAGACTCAATATCACTATCCTCAAAGCTAGACCATGTAACAAACTTGTTAACCACAATGACTCCTATTGGTTGCTCAAAAAGGTCGTTGGGTTCTTTTCCGACGTTGAAAATGTTAAGGTCAATGGTCATGTTACCGAAAGTGAGTTTCATCGAACCATTCCTACAATTAATCAAGGCATTAGATGTAGCAAGAAAAGGTCGTCCTAGAATGATAGGAATTTGGTTCTTAGGATTTGTGACGGGTTGAGTCTCGAGGACAACAAAGTCAACCGAGAAGATAAAATCACCAATTTTAATCAAGACATCTTCAAATAATCCCTTGGGCATTTTTATAGAACGATCGGCAAGTTGAAGTGTCATATTGGTCTTTTTGAGCTCGCCTAAACCTAGGGCTTGATAAATGGAAAATGGAAGCAAGTTCACACTAGCGCCTAAGTCAAGTAAAGCCTTGTCCACGAAAGTATTACCTATGACACATGAAATAGTTGGACAACCGGGGTCCTTGTACTTCACGGGAATTTGGTTAGAAAGAATTGAGCTCACTTGGGACATCAAGAAGGCTTTCTTAGGGACTTGGGTGGTTCGTTTATGAGTACACAACTCTTTAAGACATTTCGCATAGGAGGGAACTTGTTGAATCACGTCTAAAAGAGGAATGTTGATTTCGACTTGTTTGAAAACTTCCAAAATCTTTTCTACTTGAGGCGATTGTTTATTAGGAAGGAGTCTTTGCGAATAAGGATCTTTAGGCTTAAAGACTCGGTTGCTAGACACATCGGGAATGGATTTGGAAAGTGGGACAATAATCGAAGGTTCGTTAGGTGAAGGTGGTGTTTGAGACGATGAAGGCTCGCTAGAGGGAGGTTGTTTGATAGGTGAAGCATCAAACTTAGAGTTCTCAGAATCCACCGTTTGATTTAGGGGACGATTAGGTTCAGAGTTCGACTCTTCTTCTTCATCGGGGGACTCGACACCTACTCGGTTATCAACTCGATTTCCCGATCTTAAAGAGATGACGGCTTTCACACTCTCATGTGGGCGTTGATTGAGAGGAAACTTAGGATTGACCTCAGTTTGACTCAGAAGCTTGTTTTTCTCACGCTCATGGATGGTATTAGCTAATTGGCTCACTTGAACCTCTAACTTAGATATGGCTTGGGTGGTAACATTTAAGATTTGCCTATCTTGAGTCATGGTTTGCATGAAAGTTTGTTGCGATTGAGCCAAATTAGTGGTGGATTTAAGAAGCGCGTCGAGACTCTTTTCTAACGAAGTAAGTCGCTTATCGGACTCAGAAAAGCCGGGAGGGTGGGAGGGAGCTTGAGTCGGATAAGGAGCATGATTTTGATGTGAAAACGAATTTGAGTGAGGTTTATGAAAAACCGGAGGTTGAGATTGGAATTGAGGAGGTTGAGATTGTTGATTCCATGAAAAGTTCGGGTGATTTTTCCAACCGGGGTTATAAGTGGGAGAATAAGGATCATTTCGAAGACCCGATTGCAACATCGCGTTGACCTGTTGAAAATCTTGAGGACTTTGTATCCCTTGATTGGTTGGGTTATAATTCGGCCACATGGATACTTGGGAGGAGGACCCGTTGGTTTCTAAAGCTTCTAAACGTCGAGTGAGAGTGGCTAATTTAGCCTCGGTCGTGATAGAGTTACCAACTTGATGTAAACTGTGACGCCCCCAGATCCGGGGTCGGAGATCTAGGCGCTCACGGTCCATTTTCCATTAATAACATACCTGTTCTTCCACATAATATATAAAACAGCCATCGACCCCACAATAAAACTCACACCGCACACACACACACACATGTTAGAGTCTCAGAAACATCATACACTTGATTGAGCAAAAGTAAAAGTTTCAGAGTTATTACAGACCGAATTAAATAGCATTTATGCTACCAACAACACTTCGATATGAAGCGGTGTTAGCGGCTTGAATGTTTATTGCGGAACACTGCTTTGCACAGGTCATACTTATAAATAAAACGTACTAACAAAAGTTGCCAACCAATCCGACTAATGGGACCTACCGATGGAATCTCAACTGCTGTCTCGGGCCTAGTCACCTGCTTTCGGGCAGTCTGTCTGGGTCTTGCCATTTCTCTTAACTGTTGTGTTTGTAAATTTGAAAACAAGCAAGAGTGAGCAACTATAGCTCAGCAAGAAATATATGTATAAGGTAAGCAATATAACATTACATGTGTTTAGCAGTTATTAAACTCGTTTATATCAATCGGTTATAAAATCATTTGTCCTCGTTGATAAATTTCAAAGGTGCACCAATACGTGCCCTTGTTTTCAAAGTAAACTTGCAGTTCTAGATACTGCATGCAGTCAACATCTTTCTCATCAAAGTAGAACACTATCAGCAACTTGGCACATAGGCCTAAGAAGCAGTATCAGAGCATTTTTCCAAAGTGGAGGAATGGGACTTAAAGAAAACATAAAACCTGACAGGGATTGACGATGATCAGTCGCTACATCCAAGTCCAATAATCCGCGGGTCTTCTCTACCGGTAGAAGGATAGAAACTACATCCGTAACTATCCTCGGGTGAAAACTACATCCGTAATCACCCTTGATGAAAACTACATCCGTAATCATCCTGCGGCAACACCTGGGCCGGAATAATAATTGATGGACCGCCTGGCTCATGGCCGCTTACACATCCCGGGAATCGTTCGTCAACAATTCCCACACCTGCCAGAGTCCCTTTTTCTTTTTCTTTTAAAACTTTATTTTGAATGAAAACTGAGTAGTTGAGGTCCGACATCAGTCGACCGATAATTCTTGAAATCGTGCAAGAAGCAAAACCTGACCGGGGGTTTTCGAAAATGTTTTGAGTTCGAAAGAGTTCGAGTTTGAAAGTGCTAAAGGTATCTTGGATTAGCTTTGTCTTTAAAATAATGAACCATAATTAATAAATGATATATTAAGATTTAATATTAATAATTAATAAAATAATTATTTACTTAAATAAGCTTTTAATCCAAGATAGGTATTTTTGAGTATTTATGATGATATAAAAATAAATACTTAGGTATACGATACTTCCCGAATGACCCTTCGGGTTGTCGCAATTTAATCACGATATAATAATACACCGCTCCCCGGTCAATGGTATATTTGGACCGCTACGACCTCTATTGCTACAGTCGTTGTCCGAAGGAAACATTTCATTCTAAGTTCAAGGGGGTACAAACATATATGTGCATATATCTCAATTTTCATCATAACCTCAATAAGCATGAGCATATAATACGATTGGAAACTACAAACACAACAGTGAAAGTCCTTATATATGTAAGTTTTGAAAAGTAAACTTGCCTTGGTGAGGTTGGGGTGGTCGAGCTTGCGGAGTGGAATGATGATCTATACATACCAATAGTCGTTCGTTAGTACCTTAACAATACCCTTTCAATTACAAGGTTTTAGGGGACACAAAATTAAATTAATGACTTCGTCTGATGACTCTCTAGCCCCACTATAGGTTCATGTCATCAATCGATTACGCTCGTCACTTATTCGACTTAATTTGGTCACCATATTCGAAGCGTATTAATCCCCCTTAAAATCATACTCCACTTACGACTTTTTCACTTGCGCGAATTTTACTCTAGCATTTTTATAAAATTGAAAAATACATATTTTAATCCAATTCTTTTTGGGTAGCCTTCACCACTGCAATTACTAGCTCTCCTAATGTTTCCATGATCCTACATAAATTTTTAGGGGTTGAAAGAGGGTTCACAAGTGGACCATTCAGTGCAGTTCGGATTCCAGAACCACTCTTCACTTCTCAGGCCATAACTCAAAATCTACACATCACCTAGTCATGAACCTTATATTTCTGGAAACTACATTCAAATACCTTTCCAACCATATGCATTAGGACCTCAGGGGACAGAATATAGGGGTTCAAAACCCTCCTAAAAGACAGTACATGTTCCCAGAAAATATTCACAGCTTGCTTTCTTACTTAACCATTCAAGAATCATATGTATACATCACAACCATCATCTAAACCACCAAGATCATACTCTATAGCACACATGGAGTTATATACACTAACTACAAGCTTAAAAATCACAACAACAACATTTAAACTCAAGATCTTCATCATCCATAACTCATATGACCAAGATTCATACTAAAATCCATGGATCTAACATTATACACCATAAATAATTCATGGCTAAGAGGGGTTAGAGTTTTATACCTTCTTGAGTATCTAGGAACCTTGGGTAAGCTTTACAAGCCTCAAGAACACCTTGGATGAGTCCCTACAATCCTTATAACTCAAGATCTAAAAGATAAACATACATGGTTACTATTCACTCAATCTTCAACAATTAATATCTCAAAAGCTAGTGGATGAAAGGGGTTGAAATTCATAGCATACCTTCTTTATAGAGTGTAGAGGACCTAGGATTTTTGTCTTGAATTGTAAGTGATGGGAAGTTGAAGAAAAATTTTCTTCTTCCTCCTCTTGTGCTTGGGCCGAGAGCTTTGTAATGGGGGAGAGAGAGAGTGGTTTGCTTGGGTGGCTTGAAATAAAGTGATGTATAATTGTGTTATGTATTTGTTATATGTATTATTGTCACATGTTACAAGCCTAGTACTAGCTCCCTAGGTGCCAACCATGCCTCCTTGTCTCCTTGGACAATGCACCATTAACTAGTTATTATTCCTCTAGTTGCTTTTGCATTTCTTGTTTGCTTTTCTAACAATCTAGTTACATGAAGCTTGCATGTAATATCTTTCCTTGTATTATTATTCCTCCACCAATGCTTGTCACTTAATCTTTAATTCATATCGTATCTTAATTAACTCCTCGTAATAATATTTTGTCGCGTAGAGATTTCCCTTGTAATTCCTTAAGTACTTAATTGTGTAAATTCCTCGAATATCCATAACTCCTTGTCATAATCCCTTAAAATCTTTTAATACTCTAATAACTCTCAAATCCCAAGTTTTATAAATCTTACTAGCAATAAGACTCTTGCCTTCAGCAATCTTCCCTTTTTTCTTACATAATGAATGTGACAACATAATTTCTCAGATAATCAATTCCATTAAACAACATGGATGACTCAAAAGGTTCTAAATTCACAATGTCATAAGATATTTTAAAAAGAATATTACAAAAATTAGGGTTCTTACATAAACCCTTTTGATGCATGGTAGCTATTGAATCGTTCGGTATCTGGGATTCTCTAGTGGGCTCCCTAGTCGATTCCCATAACATAGTCTTTTCCGCGAACTCTTCAAAGAATGCCCAACCCTCATCCTTGTCTTTCTCCATAAATTTCCCTTGGCACATAGATTCCAACAACGCGGTTGTTGAACTATCTAAGGCCTCGTACACAAGCTTACAGAGCCTCCATTTTTCGATTCCATGGTGGGAACATTGAGATAGAAAATTTTTAAAACGGTCAAAACACGTCCAAAATGGTCCGTTGTGTTTTTGACGAAATTGATTAATCTCATTCGTGAGTTTCGTAGTCTTGTGGCTTGGAAAGAATTTTTTAAGAAAGATGACTACGAAACCATCCCAAGTGGAAATCGAATTGACGGGTAAACTATACAACCTTTTTTTCGCATTATCTTTAAGGGCAAAGTTTATTAGTCTAAGCCGTATGGAGTCCTCGGAAAGTTGTTGGAGTGTTTGCAATGCGCAAACCTCTTCAAATTCTTGTAGAAAAAGATAAGGATCCTCACCGTCACTCCCGGTAAATTTGGGTAACATGCTGATGTGTTAATCTTTGATTTCGAAATTATTACCATTTACGGGCGGAAGAGTGATACACGAGGGTTGGGCAGAACGGGTGGGATAGCAACGGTCTTTGAGAGACATGGCCATGTTTACTACTGGTTCGGAATTATCTAAAGACTCGGAATCAGAAGAGGAAGAAATCTCAAACAATCTCACTAGTCTAGAAGAATTATCCCTAATCCACGTAGTTCGCATAAACCACAAAAGGAAACACGTAGCAAGTAAGTGCGAAAAATTAAACAAAAAAAAAGGGTGTAAAATTAAAAGAAAAATTCTAAACCTAGGGTTCCCTAATAAAATAACTAGACCTTGCTCCTAACCGTAAGGACCACCAAAAACTCGGTAAATCAGAATTTATTCGGACCGATTTGGCCAGATAGGTGCAAGCATTGCCAAGAGGCTAAACACCAGTCTAGACACCAAATCTTAATTGGCCAGGTAAGCTCTCGCTTGCCTAGACACCAAAGAGTCGGAATAATTAATGATTACTTCGTTTCTTAGGTACCTTCCTAATTGAGCGCGAATTTCCTAGGGGCCAAGTCTAATTAATTTTATTAAAGGCTAGGTATGCAAAATGAGGGATTAAATTGTTTTTGGGCTAAGAAAAGAGTGATGAAATTCCTTCCCTTATCTTTTGAGAGGTTTTGCCCTTAAGATTTATTTACAAAATGATGCAACAAACAAAGAGGTATAAAAAACTATAAACATTTATGGATGCTTTAAACTACGTGTCCTAAATTAAAGAAAAGAAGAAAATTTAACGTACCTTGGGGTCCTCCAGCGATCACCGCAATTTATATGGTACGAAAAATTAAAAACAAGAAAATAAAAATCTAGATGATGTGCCCTAAGTGATTAAATGCATGATGCAACAATTATGTAATTACAACTAGTTTTTTTTTGGATTTTAAATTTTAAATTTTTTTAATTTTTTTGTTTTTTTTTGTTTTTTTGTGATTTTCTAAAAATAAAAAGGGCGAAATGAGTGAGATACAGTTACCGAAGCAAGCTTTCCATAAATTCCGATTTTTCTACGCTTCTTGAGAAGAATTCCGAAATCTCAAACTTTCCTGAAAAAAAACGAGACAAAAATAAGGTAAGAAATAAAACTAACCCGAAAAATTAAAAATTAAGGCGCGAAAAATAATTAATCCCCGGCAGCGGTGCCAAAAACTTGTTGCTCTAAAAATTAAGAATTTAAAAATTGCAAGCGAACAATTTGTTTCGTTGTAAAATGTGAGATTCGTTCCGCAGGGACTAATTTTATTCGCAATCCTTAATTTCTAATTTAATCGGATTAGAACAAAAAAATTTTAGGTGAGTTTGTTTTTAACTAAATCACAATTACGATTAAAAATATTTAATTCACAAAAAAAACGAGTGAACTAAATTAAAGGTGCAGGATGACAAAACTAAAAAAAATGAATGAAAACATGGGTTCAAATTAATTATAGAAGCAACATGGGCCAGCAAGAAGAAATTGGGCTGAAAATGAATTATAGAAAAAAATAAGCACATTCGAGAAGCTATAATCATGACAGAGGTTTATTGGGCCAGAAGCTAGACATGGCCCATTAACTAAAAAAAGATAAAACTTCGAACAAACTAGATTAACGGATAATAAATTACATGCTTGCAAATTAATTAATGGTCTTAAGCAAATTAATTAAAGAACTATAATTGAAGTGATGGCATTCATTGATATTATGACCATTTACTACATTTGTGGACTAAATGAGCATGTAATTAATTAGTACATTAAAAACTAAAAACTAAAGTATACTACCACGAAGCAAATAAAATAGAGACACAAAAATTAAAACATGGGCCAAGATGGGTTTCTGTGCCTAATTAAAATTAACAAAACAAATGGGCCCAGAACATGAAGTGCATGGACTGGATTCAGGAAGGTTGTTAGCAATTTAAATGGACCGAAATAACATTGTAGGCCCGGATTAATAAACAAATGGAATCAAGCTCGAGTAGTAACAATCAGGCATGCAGACACAGAGTATATTATTCAGAACAGTGCTAACCAAATGGACAAAGGAAAATGAAAAGTAAAGAAGTTGTTAACGGAGGAATTTGGTGATAACAAATTTCGGAGGTTACTGGAATCAAGAATTATGAAAATAGGGGGATTTGGGATTTTGAATATTTGGGGCTGGACTTGAGAGGTATCTCGATTTGTCTCGTGTATCGGATCCTTTTTCAAGATGCCTGCGTACCTTATATTTATAAGGATCAAGCCAACGCAGTTCTGTGAAATTGATTTGTGTCTATCCCTTAGAGACTTTAGGGATAAACTTCGTTAATCTGGGTAATTACTGATTTTATCTGATTTAATCTTATCGTTGTGATATCTTCCTGATTTGAAGAATATCGTTTGAAGATATTTTTCGTTATTAATTGATTGAGATTGATTATTTCCTCGTTTCAAGGAGAGGATAAAACTTAGCGATTAAGTTATAATTATTAATCTGAATTAATAATTAATAATATTGGAAATTTGGGAGATTATTAGAGGCAACCGAAAATATGGCGTAACAACTACCCCCCAGTTCTTCAGTGTAGCTTGCTGCAGTGGAGAACTAAGCATGCTTCGATCTTCCAAATTTCTTGAGTCACTGAAACAGCTAGGAGAGGAAGATTAATAAATAATATGGAGCACCAAGGTGCCCGTAATATACATGTAGATGTAAATAAGACAATATGCGATATGTAAATAATAAGTTTTGTATGTGTAAGAAAATGTATTTTGGAGAGCCATCAAAGCATTATTCGCAGAGTCGTGCAAAGCATTTTGAGCAACATCCAGTCGAAAATGTCATATCTACCATGTCTTCTAGAGGGTATCCCCCTCAAAGGGGGTCATTTTCCTCAGAATTTTATAATACTCTCCTCAAAGGAGATCATTAGTACTCTCCTCAAAGGAGACCATTTTTGTCCAGAAATACCCTCCTCACAGGAGGTGGATTTTCCGAAGCTCGAACCCTGATGAGGCGCCGGAAGTACGGACATCCCCCCCGGAAGTACGGTTTTTGCAAGGATTTGGTAATTTGGGATACCCTCCTCAAAGGAGGTCGTTCCCCATTCCAGAAATATCCCTCCTCACAGGAGGTGGATTTCCCGAAGTTCGTGCCTTGATGAGGAGCCGGAAGTACGGACATCCCCCCCGGAAGTACGGTTTTTGCAAGGACTTTGGTAATTTGGAATACCCTCCTCAAAGGAGGTCGTTCCCCATTCCAGAAATATCCCTCCTCACAGGAGGTGGATTTCCCGAAGTTTATTCCATTAACTCTCCTCAAAGGAGACCATTTTTTTATATAAACTACGAAGACCCTCCTTAGAGGAGGTCGTCTAACACAAAAAATAAGGGAGACCCTTCTTAGAGGAGGTTATCTTCCCAAAGCAATATCACTATCCCAAGATTCTTCCAAAAAATATCAGCTACACTTGAAGGTCTTCTAAAAAATATCAGCAACACACAAAAGGTCTTCTATAAAAAATATCCTCATCACAAAGGGTCTTCAAAAATAATCAACTCTTCGAATAAGAGCCTTCCAAAATATAAACTCTTCGAATAAGAGCCTTCCAAAATATTATCCCAAAAAAAGAGGTCTTCAAAAATAATATATCGGAGGGTCTTCTTTTTTGACAAATTCAATCCGCAAATCCGAAATTAATTATATATATATGATGCAATACAAAATAAAAAACTTAAAACATAATTCATGCATAATAAACACATTAATTTAAGCATGCATAAAATATTTAATCAAAAATAATTTATATCTCGCAAATATTTTAATAATAAAAATATAATATTCATGATATAAAATATTTATATAATTGCATAAAATTAAAAATAAACATAAGTAGAAAACTTACCTCAGATTTTTTTTTTTTTTTTTTGAGCTGTTAGTTGCGCCGGCTGGTGGGTAGTGATGCTCCGGACCAAACTGCTAACTCAGATACTCGTGAAGTAATTTCGATTTTCATCCTTTGATTTTTCTTTCATCGTGGTCCCACTAATTGCCTTGCTTTTTGCCTCTTTTATTTACTTTTTTCCTGCGTTGTGTTGCACCATGTGTTCTACTCCTTTTTTCATTCTTATCCATGTTGGTCCTACGAACAAACCCCGCGTTTCTTTTATTGTCTCTGGATTTTTTTTTTTGCTGCTAACTTTTTTTCTATTGCTGGCCTGTTTTTCGTGCCTTACACAAACACCTCTTGCCTTTATTTGTTTTGTTTCTTGATTCTTCTTTTTTTTCAATCACGCACATGTTATCTTTGCAAGCACTTTTGTCTCTTTCACGTACAAGGCTTCCTTGTTACGATGAGGTTCTTGTTTTTGTCTTTTTTTGTAAACCCACCAACTTGTACCATCTTTAACGAACTTCAATCGCATCTTCGATCTTGCCGCTGGTGAAGCTCTGTTGAATATATAAAATTTAAAATAGCCCGTCGCCTCCACCATCCCGCTTCTCCATTAAAGCCGCCTAAAATCCAATATAACCCCCCTTGTGTGTATATAGATGATTTGATTGTCCTCCACAATCAAAAATTAATCCCCTCCTTCTAGGGCCAATTGTTAACGGAGGAATTTGGTGATAACAAATTTCGGAGGTTGCTGGAATCAAGAATTATGAAAATAGGGGGATTTGGGATTTTGGATATTTGGGGCTGGACTTGAGAGGTATCTCGATTTGTCTCGTGTATCGGATCCTTTTTCAAGATGCCTGCGTACCTTATATTTATAAGGATCAAGCCAACGCAGTTCTGTGAAATTGATTTGTGTCTATCCCTTAGAGACTTTAGGGATAAACTTCGTTAATCTGGGTAATTACTGATTTTATCTGATTTAATCTTATCGTTGTGATATCTTCCTGATTTGAAGAATATCGTTTGAAGATATTTTTCGTTATTAATTGATTGAGATTGATTATTTCCTCGTTTCAAGGAGAGGATAAAACTTAGCGATTAAGTTATAATTATTAATCTGAATTAATAATTAATAATATTGAAAATTTGGGAGATTATTAGAGGCAACCGAAAATATGGCGTAACAGAAGTCGCCAAGCAATATAACGGTGAAATAACAGGAGCCATGAAAGAAATGAATTGACAAAAATTATACGAGTAGACTATTAATAATAATTAAAAATAGAAACTCAACACAAACCCCCTTGTCCAAAACTTGTTTGGACAGAAGGTCATCGAAACGAAGGCACGCGAATAGCTACTAGAATAAAGGAGAAACATCGAATTAAAGCAAGATCTCAAACACAAAACCCACAATTAGTATTGATGACCAATGCGGTTTATGGCTTGAATAAAGAGACTAAAGCTAGAAACAAGAGACAAGATGTAAAGAAAATGAACTTTTATTAATCTAAAAAGTGTTTACAAGATTTAAAACTAAAGAAAAACAAGAAAATAAAACTACCCTAAAATCTAAGTTACTAAATATAAGGGGGGTGAGAGGGTATTTATAGGATAGAAATTAGGGTTAAGGGGGGTGTTGGGTAAATCCCCACCATACATTTGTGGTGTGTGGTGGTGAAATCCTAGCCATCTATTTGTTTCCTTCCCCCTTAAGCTTTGAAGAGTTGATCTTGGCCATACACTTATGTAGTGTGTTGGGATGATCTCCACCTTCCTCTTGTCTTGAAATATTCCTTTTGCTCCAAACTCCTAATTCTTTTCCTTCTTTCATTTCTGGTCCTTTTTCTTCCTCTTTTTCCCTTCCTTGCTCTTTATTTATTTATTTATTTATTTTGTCACTTCTTTATTTATTTACGAATTTCCTGAAATGCAACAAAATAAATTATTAAAATACGAGTTCAAGAAATAAATAGGTAATAAAAATATGCAAAAATATGCACTTATCATATATATATATATATATATATATATATATATATATATATATATATATATATGAGTTGCCCTCTAAGAAGAACACATTATGTAAAGAACAATAAAGAACACTATCATAATACTTTATTTTTCATAAATGATTGGTTATGATAAGAATCACAAATTATAACATCAATTTAGCTTAACATATCGAATCTAACGTAATCTCAATTAAATTTAAAAATCAAATGTTACATAGAATCCAGTATAAAATCTTATATATATATATATATATATATATATATGTAACAATGAAATTATGTGTATTCATGTTATATTCGATCCTAATTTTTTTGTTAAAATTTATATTTATTCATCAAACATCATTAATCTAAATGCGATTTTATGTAAGATTCTATGGTGTTCTTTATTGTTCTTTATATAAGGGTGTTTTTATGGAGTTATATATATATATATATATATATATAGGCTTCATATATTCTAAGGTAGGGGTGATCATAAACCGCACCAAACCGCCCGAACCGCACCAACCCGCACCACACCGCGCGGTTTTTATTTTTTGTGGTGCGGTTGCGGTTTCAAATTTTGACAAACCGCGCGGTGTGGTGCGGGTTGCGGTTTTAGTTTTCTGAAATGCGGTTCAAACCACACCGCACCACAATATTTAATACTATATATATATATATATATATATATATATATATATATATATATATATATATATATATATATATATATATTATGTTAGTATTTTGTTAATGATTTAAGGGATAGTTTACAAGGTACTTGGTTCGTTAGTACCTACTAGTAATAGCTTATTTTAGAGGCTTATGAGATCAATTATAATGCGCTAGCCCATCTTTATCTATTTAGTATCACAATATTTCATACTACAATGTTTATATTTCGTTAAGTCTATGGACACGGTTTATATATTATGTTAGTATTTTGTTAATAATTTAAGGGATAGTTTGCAAGCTATTTGGTTCGTTAGTACCTACTAGTAATAGCTTATTTTAGAGGCTTATGAGATCAATTATAATACGCTAGCCCATCTTTATCTATTTAGTATCACAATATTTCATACTACAATGTTTATATTTCGTTAAGACTATGGACACGGTTTGCATACGAATTAAGAAATGTGGTTGAGTATGAACTTTAAAATTAATTTCACATGCATGAAAATTAATATTTTAGATTTATAATTATTTTTATCGATGATGTAAACCGCAATAAACCGCACCACACCGCACCGTATTTTTGCGGTGTGGTTTATCCGGTTTTAAAATTTCGCGGTGCGGTTGCGGTTTGGAAATTTGACCAAACCGCATGCGCGGGTTGGTCCACGGTTTTGGGAAAAAACCGCACCGCCCGCACCGCGATCACCCCTATTCTAAGGGCCTCGCCAGGGGCACCTTCACAAAAAATGCCACAAATTAACTTACCAATACACAAAAAAAAAAAACTGTTCACTCGATGACGTCACTGCCACGTCATCAGCATGAACAGTTTTTTTTTTTTTTTTTTTGCTGAATGGAGCCTAAAATATTATAAACTTTTTGTATTGGGGTACCCCTATTTTGGTCATTAGATTAGCTTCAATTTTTTATTTGGGTTTGGTTTCTAGTTTCTATTAGAACAAGACCCTATATATATAGGGTTATTCTAGTGAGACCCTATTATTGTCAGAACTGCACATTGGGCCACAAACCAGGCCTAATAACCAAACACGCAGACGACACTTTTGGAGAAAAAAGAATTTGTTTTTCAAATTAGACCCATCACCAAATTACCAACCTATATATACATATAATTATATATCATCACCTTCCTTACACTCATTGCACCACCACCGATACTTTTCTTCCCAATCACTATTACTCTTCCACATCTTCCAGTACCATAACCATCGTTTACAATGACCATTATTACCACCTGGTTGCTTCATCGTGACATCATCACAATCACCATCGCCCAATACCACAGCAATTAGTCGTTATTATCATCATCTTTAGCACACATAAAATCACTAAATCACTAAATATTCAGCACAAGTTACCAAATTTCAATATAAATCACCAAAAATTTTCAATGCAAATCACTAAGTAGTTGCTTCTACCATACATACCACCACCATAAGGATAATCTCCAGATATAATCTTCATCCCCCAACATGTCTACCACAACCATAATTGTATTAGCGACGTCCTCTACAAAAATCATTAAATTTGAAGAATTAAAAATTTGAAGCAAGCCATACATGACATGTGTTTCTGTTTAGATCAGATCGATTAAATAAAGAAACGAATATTAACGCCAATAAGAGAAACAACAGACCGAAAATGATGGCGGATCGTGAACAATTAAGATCGAGCATTGTAGTGATGATGATGACTTGCTTATGATAACGTCTTTTCGGAGAAGATGATGGTAAGAAGAATGGTGGCCGAAGGAGGTGAGGTCCAGTGAAAGGAATGAGATGGAATGGGTGGATCATAGAGACAGGGAGAGAGAAAATATAACCATGTTTTATGTTTGTGTGAGTATGATTTAATTTAGATATAAAATATGTACGGCTAGGATTAGGTCTCAATTCTCATTTTAAGGGGGTCTCATTTAAGCACTTGCCTATATATATATATAGTCTTATTTTAAGGGGATCTCATTTAAGCACTTGCCTATATATATATATATATATATATATATATATATATATATATATTATATACAGAGGAAGGCTCAATGATGAACTAAATTAAACTGGTAACCTAGTACTTAATTGTCAGCCATTGATTAAGAGATGAACACCTAAATAAAAGGGAGTGGAATTTCAGTTAACTTGGTGTTTGTTTCCTTAACTGTTCCAGTTCTTCTTTAATTCATTTTTACATCATATTATAACTTTTGTGTTTTGTATATTTTTACTATTCAAAATTTTTTATATTCTACAAATATATCACATAACATTTTCAATATTATATAAATAAAAAATACAACACATCAAAAAATATACAATAACAACAAATTAGAAACTGGATTAAAAATACAGAACACGTTAAAAAATATTAGAAAATTAAAGAAATTATTGCACAAATAAACTGTAATATAGAACCTAAAAATTGTTAATTAATAAAAATTTCACATATAAAAATACTGAACACAATAAATAATTTAATTTTTAAAATAGAAAATAACGTATAAAACTGAAGAATATGGATAATAATTAAATAAAAGAAAACACATTAAAATGAACACAACTAATAATATAATTTCTAAATTAAAAAAATTATTTTAAAATTACAGTATATAAAAAATAGTCATCAACAAAAAGAACACATGCATATTAAAATAGAGAACATAATAAATAATTTTAGTTTTAAAATAAAAGAAGACATATTGAAATACAGAAGACGAACAATAATATGATTCTCAAAATAAAGGAAAATGTATTAAATACAGAACAATTAATGAAGTTATTTAAAATTAAAATAAATCATATTGAAATTTAAAATAAAATAAATCATATTGAAATATTATTCAATAAAATGAAATAATATATTGTTAGGTTCGGAATAACGTAGAAGGGGGGTTGAATATGTTATTTAGCAATATTTCGATTTTTGATGTGAATATGAAATCAAAAATACTGAATTGAAATAACACAATTGTTTGGGAAATATCTTTGAATAGATAAAACCAGGAGGTTTACTACACAATCTAATCTTATGGATCAGCTACAAAATCAAACACTCCTAAGGATAGTTTAGTCACGAGGACCTTCTACCCGACACTTCCTGAAAGTGGACTAAGCCGACTTTCCTACTAGGTGGACTGTCTAGCAGCTTACACAGAGAAGATATAAGAGAGAAAAGAGAGAGTTGTGTGTTGAGGTGTGTTTTGAAATGAAATACAACATGCCTATTTATAGATTTTAGAAAGTTACTATGCTATACTATGCTGTACTATTCCAGCGGGCCCCACCTGCATAGTAACCACTATTACACCTACCAAAACCGTGTCTGCTTAAAAAATTTTCTTCCGTGGGCCCCACCTGTGGGCCGTACCTACATAGTAATAACTATTTGCATAGTAACTACTATTTGCACAGTAACCACTATTTGCACAGTACTACTATTTGCACAGTACCACTATTTGCACAGTACCCATGAATAGTAACCATGCATAGTAATCTTGCATAGTAATTTTGCATAGTATTACTATTTTTTTGCTGCTTCTTTTGGGCTTCTCTCTTCTATTTATTCTGCTGTTTTAATTCACCTCAAAAAATAATCCAAGTACCAGATTAATTTAATTATTTTGTTATAAATAATTAATTAATCTGTTACTTATTTAATTTTCAGAGTAAATTAACTTTTGACAATACCTTGAGATATTATGTCTGTCTTTGATCGTCAATAGGCTTTGGCAATTCTTTCTATGAATTAATGTGTTGATCCTTCTCGTATGTGCTGACACTTAGTGCACTGGTCTGGTTCACACGTGACTAGCACTGATCTTGATCTTCACACCTTCGTTACATTCCAATTGATTAACCTGCAGCAGTATCTTCAAATAATATAAATACATGGAATCTTTTGGCCCTTCAACTGAATCATCTGTACATCTTATTTTGTCACTGAGGCTTGATCATGTTAATGAACTTCTTTCAGCGACTTGATCCTTGTTGATGCCCGTTCTTCAAATTTCATGATCCCTGTATAGATTTAATATTATTTATCTTCTATCCTAGTTGAGTTATATATGTCCTCTATTACATATTACATTACATTAAACTTTACAATCTCCCCTATTTGATTGTTAGGGTTTGACAAGCAAATTCCTAGAGGATAACTCAACTGATACAGATAAAATACAAAGATAAATAATATTAAAGCGCATTCTGGATCATATATATACATTTTCCAGATTTCTTAAAATTAACCAAGTGCAAGACAATTGTTCCTTTAGACTGAACATATCTTCAAGTTTACCTTTGCTTTCTTTCCACATAGCACTAATACTCCCATTAGCTTTTCTTTTCCCAAAATAAAGTTAATTCTGTGTCAACAATCTTTTCCTTACCCTTACGCCTAGTAGATTTTTCTTGGTCATCCACCTTCTCCCCCTCAGTTGGGTTATTCCCCAGAGTAGTAGGATGTGGAGTTGGTAAATTAGACGAAGATGACTTTACCAAGGAGTTGATTGCATCATTAAACTGGGCTGCCATGGAACTTAATTGAACCTGGAATGCATCATGTTGAATAAGTTGCAAATTTTTGATTTCTGCAATGGACTTACAGATATTTGGCAACTCTTTCTCTTTTATTTGGACCCATGTAAGGAGTCTGTTGTATTCCTTTTTGGTTACAGGTGCATGTGGTTGAGTAGGTTGCTCACTCGTACGTTCTGCGGGTGTTTCACTCAACACTCTATATTCACTCGGTTTAGTGGTTTGGGTTACACTTACATGTTCTGCTCGTGTTTCCCTCAACTCTCCTCCAGAGCTTCCACCGATATGTGTACCTGCAAATGAAATCATCCTAGCCCCTTTTTCCGAGGTCACAGATGGTGCAATGAAAGTTCGTGAGCTTCCGTCCTCGCGTGAAGCGAGTTGCCGACCACTGGTAAAGAGTGGCAAATCTCGAAAGAGATCCAGAGATTTTCCCCCTGGGAGGTTAAACTTGAATCGATTAAATGGCACAAAACCCAAGTTTCCCTCGTATGTCTGTGAAGACACTTGGTTCATAAAAGAACCACCTACCGATGGATCTTTCCGTAAAATGGAAGATTCTCCAGCAGTTATTGAGGTAGGTAATTCCACCTCGGATGCCTGTGAAGGCATTTGATCTTTAGAAAGATCATCAACCACTATTATGTTCCGTGAAATGGAACTCAAGATAGTTCCTCCCGTCAAGTCAACCTCATTTACATTTTCACTCATTGGATAAGGAAGAATTGTTTCACTAACAGTTCCCGTTTCCTCAGGTTCATTTGGTTTACTCCGTTTAGAATGAGGTAGAGCGGCTGATGTAACTAACTCCTTATGTGGTGCTGCTGAGGCACTATCTCCCTCAAAAGTGTTGATGGATGGTCGTTTAAGTGACAATTGAGGTGTAGAAGTTTGTTGTGTTTGTGTTTGCATTTTTAGAATGGGCTCTTCGACCTGTGTTAGAGTCGGTGGGATTTCCTGCTCTTGGTCGGGTAAGATGGCCACTAGGGGCTGTAGAAACAGTATTTCCTGTGACACAGCAGGGAATACAGAGTTTGGAATAGCAGAGATTGAAATATTACCTTGTCGTATACCTGCTCTCACTGGTCTTGGTAACAAAGGAAGTAGGACAGTCTTTAGATATTCAGTTAGGACTGTAGGCACATCCGTATATTTCCTTTTGCTTATGTAATTAATTACATTCGTCTTCATGGAAGAACATTCCACCTTTTGACCATTTTCCAAGATTGCCCTGTCTTCATCATTCAAAAAAAAATTTAATATTAGCTGTAGAAACCTTGGATATAGACATTTTGTTAGTGTAGGTGCCCTAGAGGCAATACATTGTTTCTTTGAATAAACCTTTATGTCATTTGATCATTCAATAAACGTATTTATTATGACTTTAATTACTGCGATATATTTGTTAGCATAATAAATGTCCTTAGAATCATGATACACATTATATAGTTTAAGTACATGACTTGAACTTGAGATTATATAATATATCATATTCTTAAAAGGTCCCTGGTCGAGTATTATTATTATAGGACAATAATAATACATAAATAGACTAGTATGTTGTTTGACAGATAACCACATCTCATTGGTTATAAGTATGGAGATACTAAAGTCAATACATAGGTACATGTAGGAGTACATGGTACTGGACAGACCCACAGTGAGATTCTTCATGTTTAATAAAGTCATAAGAAAGACTCACAGTGATAATGATGTAATGATCCTTTGACTTGAGATCATTATATTTCTATACGAGGATTAATATACTTTGACTACATTAAAAGTTACCTTTGACCGGGTGATGATAAAAGTGGACATCGGGTATGTCATGAGTCGCATGAGAAATATGAACGATAGATAAAGAATTTAACCCTCCTATAATTAGGAGACATATTATTGGCCTCTTGATTGAGTGAGACTATAAAATGCATGGCCGTGTTCAAATAATGATTTGTTTTTAATAGTCTACTCATGGATCAAGTAAACCCGGATTAAATGTTGAAGAGGATGACTAAATACATGCCTCAAGTTTAATCTATAATATATATGGTTAAAGAGATTATATTACACGGAAACATTAATCACGAAAGGTTTTATCGAATCACGATTTAATTATTGTTTAATTGGGTAGCAATGATGTATTACTAGATACCGCTCATTGTTTATAGTTTTATTGGAGAATAAAATTATTGCCAATTAAATAATAGCCTATAGGGTCACACACATTGAGCACTTAAAGGAATAATTAATTTAAATTATGGATTTAAATTAATTGGTGATTATTTGAATTTTATTATGTTAATTAAGTGAGACTTAATTAATTGAGATAATATATAAATTTGAATTAGAGGAGTATTTCTGCCCATAATAATTAAGTGTGACTTAGTTATTAATTAAATAATAGAATTTCGTTTTATTATTTAATCCTATACCTAAAAGGGTTGGGCTTTTGCTGTTGAGGGCCTATTAACCAGTCATTATAAATAGATAATGATAGGTTAAGAGTGGTTTTACGTATTTGTGAAAAACCCTAGAGAAGGTAGCAAGAAAAGGCAGAAATCGAATCATCAATAAGGAGGCTAGTACATCCATTCCACAGTCAAGTTCGTGAATCATTCTTGAAGGTGTTCGTGTGGATACCATAGAGGTGTTTTCCGAGAGGTAGACACAAGTCGTGAAAGCTAGGATCTCCGTTGAGTTCGTGAAAGTAAAGCTCTTTTAAAGGTATGATTCGTAATCTCCATAATCTGTCCATAATTATACATGGATCCTGGTTTGGGTTTCGAAAATTTATTATTTTATTTACGTTTATCCGCTGCGTTTTATGCCTTGGAACCCAACAATGGTATCAGAGCTACGTGTATAAGGGGCTGATTTGGTTATGTGTTTACTGTATTCTATGCATGTTATATGAATCTGCCATGAAACAATTATGAGGTATGTCGATTATAATATGTTATGTCGTTCATATATGATTCTGTTATGTTGAATATTATGATATAATGATGCAAGCATGTTTACAATATGTCATGACTGATCAGTATACGATTTTTGTATGTTATGCATGTTGTCTGGTTTATATAGTGATATAAACTGTTGGACAGATTGTGTATGGACACGATCTGTAAACTGGGATGCTCGACCACCGCCAGGGGATGCTGCCCCCGGACCCCGCCCGGGGCTTCCGCCCCCGGACCCCCGCAGTGTTTGTTTATATGTTCTAAATTGTTTATTTGAGCATGGTTCTGGTTATGGCCTTAAGACACTTAGTTTAATGGTTTGTGGTTTTATAAATACGACTAGCATGTCGTTTTCTTCATTCTTGTAATTGTTTAACCTCGAATGTAACTCGAGTTTTATTATGTAAGTACATTAGTATAGGTTGTATTCAATTATTCAATGTAATGTACTTGAAGATTGAAGGACGATCAATGAGGAGAAGCAACCAAGGAGAAAGAGAAGAATGAAGACTTGTAATTGTATTTATATTTATCCACCATAGATTGACCTTGATCCTTTTATTAGCTTGAAAAGGATCATTTAGGATAAAGGCCATAACCAAGCACGTTTACTTACTGCACTTTACATATATATGAATGTATGCGATATATAATGTATGTGTAGAGATAAAGATGCATGTTTGATTAGAATAATCATGTATGTATTAGATACATCACCCATGCCATGCCTGCTTAAACAAGTTAAAATCTATAACGATTTGAGATTTTAAAATTAAACATAACGATCATGAGATTTCTGTGTTTATGAAACACGGAATTAAATACGAATTTTCAATTATTTCGATATAGGGAGATTTTGTCAAAAATGGGTTTTACCTGTAAGGAAGTTGGGTATTAAGCGAGGCCACTTGTGACTCCTCCAACAACCTGGAAATCAAACTATTGGTGAATATTGATTTGAAGTATTTAATTCAAGGAAAAATTGGGAATCTCTTTATGATGGGATCATGGTCTTTTTTAATTCTAAACCCCTTAACAAAATATTAAGTTTTAATCAGATGCTTTCCAATGAATGAACACTCATCGAATCCTAGATCGATAAGGGGAAGGGCTGTCAGTGGCAGGGGACTTCTGTCTATCGTGGTGAGATGCGACGAATATAAACGGTTATATTCGGCCGTTGTATCATTGGGTCTAACTTAACTGAGTCGTCATAATATGGTGGAAATAAACGGTTATATTCAACTATTATGAACTTAGAAGCATAGAGTTTGGTTGAAAATCTATTTGATAGATAAGATCAATCATTGATCACCAAACTATCCAAGAATTATATATGATATAATTGACAACTGTTGTCTACCTAAATAATCATGTTTTAAGGACTACCAGTGGTTGACTTAGGACATGACGAAATATGGATCTTGGCTCACTAGAAAGATTTATGGGATATACTTTCTGAATTAATAGTAAGGGCTATTGATTTGATAAAAATAGTGGGAGATATATTATGAATATATATCATAATCATTTAAACATAATAATTTATAAATTCAGACAATCTAATATTTATTTTGTGCTTTTATCATTGTAGATACTAAGTAATGGCAAACAACACAAACACACTATCCGTACGATCAGTCCTTGAGAAGGACAAGCTGACAGGAGGAAACAACTTCCTAGACTGGTAGAGGAATTTGAGGATTGTTCTCAGGCAGGAGCGTAATCTTCATTGCATTGATATCCCTCTGCCAGGTCCCCTTCCCGAGGGCACTACTGCTGAGGAAATAGCGGCCCACGCAAGGGATGAGAATGATGTAAATGATGTTCCATGTCTTATGTTGGCAACTATGAGTGCTGAGCTTCAAAGACAGCATGTGCATATGGATGCATATACTATCAATGAGCACTTGGAAAGCATGTTTGCAATCCAAACTCATCAAGAAAGGTTCAACATGAGTAAGTCACTCTTTAATTGCAAACAAGGGGCAAGTGAACCAGTTGGCCCACATGTTCTGAAGATGATTGGTTACATTGAGTACCTTGCTACTTTGGGTTTCCCGATTGCTGCGGAAACTGGTATTGACCTAATCATGAATTCTTTGAATAACAAATTCACTCAGTTTGTTGTGAACTACAATATGAATGAATTTGACAAAACACCTACTGAATTCTTGCATATGTTGAGAACATATGAGACCAACATGAAGACAGCTGAACCCGCTCCCATACTGATGGTGGGCAATAAAGGTAAGGCTAAGGGGAAGGCAAGAGGAAGGGTAAGAAGAAGACTGGATCTGATTCTACACCCAAGCCAAAGTCAGGTCCCAAACAGGCTTTAAAGCCTAAAGGTGGGGTTGCTAAGGGTGAATGTCACTACTGTAAGAAAACTGGTCACTGGAAGAGAAACTGTCCTGTTTACTTGGAGGATCTGAAGAAAATGAAGGCTGTTCAGATTTATGGATCAGGTATTTATGTTATAGAAGTCAATATGTCTACTTCTACATCTTGGGTATTGGATACTGGATGTGCTTCTCACATTTGTATAAATGTGCATGAACTGCAGAGAAGTAGGACTTTGGCTAAGGGAGAAGTGGACCTACGAGTAGGCAATGGAGCAAGAGTTGCTGCTTTAGCTGTAGGAACTTATTATTTATCTTTGCCCTCTGGGCTTGTTTTAGAACTTGAAGACTGTTTTTACGTGCCTGCGATTCGCAGAAACATTATTTCTGTTTCTTGTTTGGACAAGAAAGGTTTTTCGTTTACAATAAAGAACAATAATTGCCCTTTTGCTTTGAATGATTTAACCTATGGTGTTGCGCGTTTGTTTAATGGTTTATATGTTCTTGATTTAGATAATCCTGTCTACAATTTAGAAAACAAACGACTTAAAGTTAATGACTCAAATCAAACATACCTCTGGCATTGCCGTCTAGGACATATAAATGAGAAACGCATATCCAAATTACATAAGGATGGATATTTGGATAAGTTTGATTTTGAATCATACCAAGAATGTGAATCTTGTTTGCTTAGTAAGATGACTAAAGCCCCTTTCACTAGTAAAGGTCAAAGGGCCACTCAACGTCTGGAGCTAATACATAGTGATGTATGTGGCCCAATGCGTGTGATGGCTAGAGGAGGATACTACTACTTCATAACATTTACTGATGATTTCAGTAGATATGGATATGTATATCTTATGAAGAACAAATCCGATTCTTTTGAAAAGTTCAAAGAATACAAGGCTGAAGTAGAAAAGCAAATTGGCGGTGGTGTAAGTATTAAGATCTTACGATCCGATCGTGGGGGTGAATACTTAAGCACTGAATTTAAAGAGTATTTAAAGGAGTGTGGTATAGTATCACAACTCACTCCGCCAGGTACACCTCAATGGAATGGAGTTTCAGAGAGGAGAAATCGCACCTTGTTGGACATGGTGCGATCGATGATGAGTCATGCAGATCTTCCAATAAGTTTATGGGGTTATACTCTGGAAACAGCGGCTTTCACACTTAACCGTGTTCCTACTAAGAAGGTTCAAAAGACTCCATATGAGATATGGGAGGAGAAACGGTCAGGCATGAGCTTTATGAAAGTTTGGGGATGCAAGGCGTTTGTGAAACGTCAAGTATCTGACAAGCTTGGACCTAAATCCGAAGAGTGCAATTTTGTGGGATACCCTAAAGAAACAAAGGCGTATTATTTTTATAGTCCTTCTGAGCAGAAAGTGTTTATTGCTCGAGATGCTGTCTTCATGGAAAGAGATTTTGTTTCCAAAAGAAACAGTGGGAGAACTATAGATCTCGATGAAGATCGAGAATCACAAAACAACATTGAACCTGAAGTGGAACAAGAGCAGGATGATGATAATGCTCAACAAACACAGGTTGTTCGTATATCTGGTAGAATTCGCCATGAGCCAGAGAGATATGGATTTCTCTTGACTCAATGTGGTGATTTGATGCTGATAGATGAAGATGAGCCTCTTACATACCAAGATGCTATGAACAGTCCAGACTCTAAGAGATGGCTTGAAGCCATGAAATCCGAGATGGATTCCATGTACGAAAATCAAGTATGGACCGTGGTTGATCCTCATGAAGGGGTAAAACCCGTAAGGTGCAAATGGGTTTTCAAGAAGAAAACTGACATGGATGGAAATGTTCAGACCTATAAAGCAAGGCTGGTAGCAAAAGGTTTCAAACAAATTCATGGTATTGACTATGATGAAACTTTCTCACCAGTGGCTATGGTCAAGTCCATAAGGATTTTACTTGCCATTGCAGCATCCCATGATTATGAAATCTGGCAAATGGATGTCAAAACAGCCTTTCTTAATGGAAGCCTTGAAGAGGATGTGTACATGACACAACCTGAAGGTTTTGTCGATCGAAGGAATGTTGGCAAGGTATGTAAATTACGTCGATCCATTTGTGGATTGAAGCAAGCATCTAGGAGATGGAATATTCGTTTTGATGAAACAGTCAAAGAGTATGGCTTTGTTCAAAACGAAGATGAACCTTGTGTTACAGGAAGGTTAGTGGGAGCCATGTGGCATTCATAGTACTATATGTTGATGATATACTACTAATGGGGAATGACATACCTTCTCTAAAGGCTGTTAAGACTTGGTTAGGGAGCACCTTCTCTATGAAAGACTTAGGAGAGGCAACCTACATTCTAAGAATGAGGATCTATAGAGATAGATCTAGAAGGATGATCGGTCTAAGTCAGAGCACATACATTGATAAGGTTTTGCATCGTTTTTGTATGCAAAATGCAAAAAGGGGATATGTCCCCGTGTCTCAAGAGATAACGATTTCTAAAGACCAGTGTCCGAAATCATTGGAGGAGAAGGACCACATGAGTAAGGTTCCATATGCCTCAGCAATTGGATCTATCATGTATGCAATGGTATGTACTCACCCAGATGTTTCGTATGCTTTAAGCATGACGAGCAGATACCAGTCTAATCCAGGTGAAGGTCACTGGACTGCAGTCAAGAATATTCTAAAGTACCTGAAAAGGACTAAAGATTCATTCTTGGTGTATGGAGGAGTGGAGAAACTGGTTGTAAAAGGTTACACCGATGCAAGTTTCCAAACAGACAGGGATGATACTGTATCACAGTCTGGTTTTATGTTTTGTCTAAACGGAGGTGCTGTAAGCTGGAAGAGTTCAAAGAAAGAAATAGTAGCTGATTCTACAATGGAGGCTGAGTACATTGCAGCTTGTGAAGTAGCTAAGGAGGCTGTTTGGATTCGAAAATTCATTACTGATTTGGGAGTGGTTCCATCGATCGCAGATCCCATTGATCTATACTGCGATAATAATGGAGCCATTGCACAGGCTAAAGAACCTAGATCACACTCCCGATCCAAACATATACTCAGGAGATTTCATCTTATTCGAGAGATTAATGAAAGGGGTGACATACACATATGTAAAAGTGCACACAAATGATAACATTGCAGACCCACTGACCAAAGGCTTGTCGCAGCAGAAGCACGATGGTCATACTAGTTCCATGGGTGATTGGCTCTAGTGCAAGTGGGAGATTGTTAGTGTAGGTGCCCTAGAGGCAATACATTGTTTCTTTGAATAAACCTTTATGTCATTTGATCATTCAATAAACGTATTTATTATGACTTTAATTACTGCGATATATTTGTTAGCATAATAAATGTCCTTAGAATCATGATACACATTATATAGTTTAAGTACATGACTTGAACTTGAGATTATATAATATATAATATTCTTAAAAGGTCCCTGGTCGAGTATTACTATTATAGGACAATAATAATACATAAATAGACTAGTATGTTGTTTGACAGATAACCACATCTCATTGGTTATAAGTATGGAGATACTAAAGTCAATACATAGGTACATGTAGGTTCATGTTTAATAAAGTCATAAGAAAGACTCACAGTGATAATGGTGTAATGATCCTTTGACTTGAGATCATTATATTTCTATACGAGGATTAATATACTTTGACTACATTAAAAGTTACCTTTGACCGGGTGATGATAAAAGTGGACATCGGGTATATCATGAGTCGCATGAGAAATATGAACGATAAATAAAGAATTTAACCCTCCTATAATTAGGAGAGATATTATTGGCCTCTTGATTGAGTGAGACTATAAAATGCATGGTCGTGCTCAAATAATGATTTGTTTTTAATAGTCTACTCATGGATCAAGTAAACCCGGATTAAATGTTGAAGAGGATGACTAAATACATGCCTCGAGTTTAATCTATAATATATATGGTTAAAGGGATTATATTACACGGAAACATTAATCACGAAAGGTTTTATCGAATCACGATTTAATTATTGTTTAATTGTTTAGCAATGATGTATTACTAGATACCGCTCATTGTTTATAGTTTTATTGGAGAATAAAATTATTGTCAATTAAATAATAGCCTATAGGGTCACACACATTGAGCACTTAAAGGAATAATTAATTTAAATTATGGATTTAAATTAATTGGTGATTATTTGAATTTTATTATGTTAATTAAGTGAGACTTAATTAATTGAGATAATATATAAATTCGAATTAGAGGAGTATTTCTACCCATAATAATTAAGTGTGACTTAGTTAT
This sequence comes from Saposhnikovia divaricata, assembly GCA_036435485.1. Classification (NCBI taxonomy): domain Eukaryota; kingdom Viridiplantae; phylum Streptophyta; class Magnoliopsida; order Apiales; family Apiaceae; genus Saposhnikovia; species Saposhnikovia divaricata. Next base: position 119,517,546 of record CM071599.1, on the reverse strand, counting down.
TAATTAAATAATAGAATTTCGTTTTATTATTTAATCCTATACTTAAAAGGGTTGGGCTTTTGCTGTTGAGGGCCTATTAACCAGTCATTATAAATAGATAATGATAGGTTAAGAGTGGTTTTACGTTTTTGTGAAAAACCCTAGAGAAGGCAGCAAGAAAAGGCAGAAATCGAATCATCAATAAGGAGGCTAGTACATCCATTCCGCAGTCAAGTTCGTGAGTCGTTCTTGAAGGTGTTCGTGTGGATACCATAGAGGTGTTTTCCGAGAGGTAGACACAAGTCGTGAAAGGTAGGATCTCCGTTGAGTTCGTGAAAGTAAAGCTCTTTTAAAGGTATGATTCGTAATCCGCATAATCTGTCCATAATTATACATGGATCCTGGTTTGGGTTTCGAAAATTTATTGTTTTATTTACATTTATCCGCTGCGTTTTATGCCTCGGAACCCAACACATTTGACATTTTGAGTCTGAACATCTCTTGTTCCCAAGTGTTTCATCTTTAAAATGATTTGACCAAGCAATATTTTTCCAAAATTAATCCTCAAATTATTGGCAACCGCATACCCTATTTTTTGAATAAATTCAAGTATTCGATCTTGATTTGTTCTATCTGAGGAAAAAACATGGTTAAGAGTGTGAAAGAAGAAATTCCAATACTGTGTTAGAAATGTTCTAGAAAGATTACCAGTATTGAAATTGCCATCTTGGTACCTTATAAAACGAAAGAACATTTCAATCTTTTCAGGTGTAGGATCAAAAACAAGATTTTCCATAGGAAAATGAAGAATTCGATTAACATCTCATTCAGTGACCCTAATCGACCTACCAAATAGTCGATATGTGATTGCACACCCGTCCTGTCCAGAAGTGTTAACCGCACTGCAATATAGTTCACGCAATGCATCATGGTTAAGCTGCACTGGTGTAACTAAAGCATAGCGAATTAATGAATGTTCATTCACAAATTGTGTCCAAGCCCAAAATTGCTCATCCTGAATGGTTTCGATTTGCTGAATGGAAATAGGATTCACTTTTGCAACTGAAAAACTTCCCTGTAATGCCATTTTCAAAACTTTGAGGAGATTCAAAAACAAGGGTTAGTTTTTATAAAGGATGATGTATAAAGCAAGAATATGAAATCCGATCTAAACACCACCAGCTAGATTGTGAGATCTTTCCGGTCAAAGCTTGAAATTTTCAGCAATTGAGTGTATATTCTCTGTATATCTGAAAAATGATGATGTTAAACATAAACAAAAACTCATCATTTATAAGGTTTCAAGGACTAGTGGGTTAGGTGAGATATTGACAGGATATGTTTAAAGTCTAACACGGCTTAATAATTTCTTACCTAACAGCCTAATTAGCCGAAAAACATCTAATCACCGAAACCTGTCAACCGAAAAACATCTTATCACCGAAATCTATCAACCTATACACACACACACACACACACATAAACTCACAATTAAATAGATATAAAATTAACAAAATATCTGTTAGGCCGAATACACAATTAATAATCAACTTTGTATGAGAGTTTAACAAGTAAAAGCGTTTATGCACTTAAAAACTTCTTGTATTACGAACCCTCTTCGTGATGTAAAATATCACAAAGAGCTGCTAGGTTACAATAAAGATACTTCGTTATCGATACCCTTCTAGGGTTAACCTAACTGTATTTATATAACATACAGCTACGATACAATCTCTAATTGATATTCCTAATAATCAGCTATACAATGATATCAATTACAGATTGTCACACGTCTCCTATGTCAACTCGATCTCTTTGATAGCTATCCAATCTTCAAAGATATCGCTTCCATAATAAATCTTCAATCACTGTTGACCAGTAGACGCTTCCTCTAGACAGAGTTTAACAAACTCTGTCGAGCTTCCATCTGTCAGAGTTTACACTAAACTCTGACTGCTTCCAGCTAAACTCTGATAATTCACTGTAACACTTAAACACTGATTAAAACACATCAATTATATTTAACAATCTCCCCCAACTTGTTCAATAGCAAAAATGAACAAGTTAATAACAATAATTGATGATGTCAAAACAAATAGACAAATACAGTGTTTATACAAATTCAGAGTTTAAGCTTCTACTTAATAAAAACTATAGAGAATAAGAAAATCCTTACAGACCTTAATCTCTTATCATTTCAAGATCTGGCATGGCTCTGAGATAATCAATCAGCAATCTTCTTTCTGCATTTTCAAGCTCAATCTTCATAGCTTCTTTGATTTCTCTGAGCTGAGGATCACTTTCATCTGTCTGGTAGATAGCAGCCCTAAGATCATAAATTTTGTTCCTTCTCATCTCATTACCCAGTCTGATAAATCTGACTTTTTCTGACTATGAATTGAAATCAAGTACTGTGATTCCCAAATCAGTCTTTAACTTTGCAGTACCTTTCTTCATTTCAATGAGATTGCCTTTGTAATCCTTGTACTTAGGAACATATCTGCTATTATATTTCTCTCCTCTGATTGCCAGATTCTGAGTCATTCTCTTTCTGAGCACATTAGCAACTGATTGAGTCCTTCGACTATTCACCTTGAGAAGATACAGAACATACTCTAGTTCTTCCCAACATTTCAAGCCAATATCATCCTCACCAACTTTAAATACTGTCCCATCAGCCATGAAGTACAAAAGAAAATCTTTGTTTAAACTCTTCTGATGAACTAACTGTACTGATTCCAATCTGTCCAAACTCTCTTGAGGAACACCACGACCTGGAACAGCCAGTGAAGAAGGATCTCTAGGACCAGTATATTGCCTTTTGTCTCTGTGTGAACCTAGTCCACCCTTATTATTACCAACTTTGCCAGATAAAGCTTTTCCATCAGAAACATTCATTGAAACTCCAGATAATACATTTGGATCATGAATTGTTCCTTTTCCAAAAACCAATTTCAACTGAGAAGAGTGTAAAGGTGTGATCATTGCTTGTGATGCAACAGAAGTTGTAACTTTCTTCTGTGAACTTTCACCTTCAATGCCTTTTAGCTTGAGTTTAGCCTCTGCTGCAATTGCTTCCTTTGAAAACCGAGAACTTTGACTAACATCAGTCCTTTCTCTGATCACAACACCTTTAACAACAGGTCTAGGAGCTTTTCCTCTTTGTACCTTACCAGACTTTAAAGCTTTAAGATGTTCTTCTTGTAAACTCTTTTCTTCAGCTTCAATGTCCTCAATCGTAACTCCTTCCTCATTCTCTTCAATAAACAGCTTAGCAGCCAATTCTTCATCAGTTTGTGGATTAGAAGGTAACAACAAACTCTTGGTCTTTGAAGTACCTTGAGTATCAGTATTTCTCCCAACAGACTGTGATTTATATGACTTGCTAGTTCTAAGAGTTTGAGCCTCTTCAGCCTTGTTCTTTCCTTTACTACTTGCCCCTCCATCTCCAGCACTATCCCTTCTGACAACTCTCTCCCCCTTTTTGACATCATCAGGCATTAGAATAGATGTAATTAACTCCAGGGAAGTAGCAATAGAATCAATTTTAGCAGATAAGTCAGACTGATTCTCTTCAACTTTAGTCAGCCTTGCAAAGAGATTGTCTTGAGCTTTAGAGAATTTTGTAGTCACTAGTTTTGATTCTCTTTCCATTTTCATCTCTCTAGCTACAACCTCATTTCGCAAAGCAGTGATTGCCAATGTAGTATCATCAAATCTTCTATCCAGAGTTTTTACTTGTACTACAGTTGCTTTCAAGCAAGAAAGAATCTATGGATTGGAGATAGTATCAGCAGTTTTCTTAACAAAGTCAGCTGCTCTTCCTCGTGGAAAAATACAATCCTCTTTGTACCATTCAGCAGCATTCTTTGCAAATTGTGCTCTCTCAACTTCATGAGAAGTACAAGGTTGAGTGAAAGGTGTATGTTTATTATCTCTTTGTACTGGTGCAGCATCAGAGTTTGCACTACTTTCACCTTCAGTTTCAACACTTGTAACTTTAGCAGGTTCATCTTCAGCCATAGGTTTAGCAATTTCTTCTGTCGGCTTGTCCAGATTTCCTCCATGTTGCTCAGGCTCAGCAACAGGGATAGACTGAGAAGTGACCTTGGTTGCCTGATCAATTTCTTCTCCTCCTTCAACAGTTTGGTGAGCATCAGATATTAACTCAGTATGAGATGCCACAGCTTCAGAGAGAACAACCGTAGCTTGATCAGCTACACCAATATCAGAGACAGGATCAGAGAATGGCATAAATGAATCAAGAATATCATTTATCGGAGAAACACCATCTCTAGCATCCTCTTCTGCAGGCATTTTGTCCTCTACAGGCACTTCATCCTCTGCAGGTATTTCAGCCTCTGCAGGTATTGCATCTTTCTCAACTTCAACAGGAGGTGTTTGCTGTGAAACAACCTCTGGAGTATCAATATCTTCATCCACAGAATCAGAGAATATCAGTTTTCTTCGTTTTGCTAGAGGTACATTATCTGAATCCTCTTCACTAGATGGTGACTTAGGCATTTTTGCCCGTTGTTTTATTCTTTTCACCCTTCTAGTATAAACAGCTTCAGGAGATTTCCGTTTTGATTTTCTTTGTGTCTCCTTCGCCTGCTTTAGACTTGCATGTCGTTCAGTAATTGCCTTCTTAACTCTTTGTGCTTTAGACTGTGATTCTGGTGGAGTTTGTGACGATTCAGAGTTTGTGTGTGGAGTGTGTGAAGGTTGTTTTGTGGGTGCTGAGTGAGCAAGTGATGCAGTGTTTGGTTCAGACTCAGGTTTAGGTTTTTGTTGTGATTGTGGTTGTGGTTGTGGTTGTGATTGTGATTCAGGTTGCTGTTGTTGTTGTTCAGGTTCAGATTGTTGTTGTTCTTGTTCAGGTTCAGGTTGTTGTGGTTCTTGTGGTTGATTGAGAAAATTTTGCAGAGCAAGTGGCATGACAAAAGCAGGGAGATTTGCTTTACCAACATCCTTGTTAGTCATATCAGAGAATATTCTCTTATTGACTATAAAAGGATCAATTTCATCAGTAGCATCAATTTCTAGACCAGGTACACAGGCATTGAACAGCATTTGACAAAAACGAGCATAATAAACAGTAGTGGTTTCTGACAGTTTATCACCTAAGCTCATCAGAACATGTCGATCAAAATCAAAATTAGTACCATAGAGTAAAGAATACCCGATTTGGAGACTGTCTATTGGAATGGCATCCCAGTTGGTGACTTTCTTCTGGAACGTCCTTGTAATGCAATCAAAGAAAAAGTTCCATTCCTTTCTGAGATTTGGTCTCTTTATACCGCCAAGCTTGTCAAGAGATTCCATGTAACCTATCTCTTGTAGCATCTCTCTCAAATAAGTTTCATTAACCAGAGTATAAGAAGTATGTGTTTCAAACCCCATTGTATCTCGTACAGTCTGTGGAGTAATCACATAATCTTGGTCTTCATAGGTGAAGATAATGTTAGGAGTTCCATTCTCTCCTCCATCCACATAAACTGAATTCTGCCAGAATGTAGCAATTTGAGACGCAAAGAGAGTAGCAGGTCCAACCAGAGCCTGACCAATCTCTGAATCCCTCAAGAAGTTCTGCATTAGATGAAACGATTCTGGAACGCGTTGATGATAGAGTGGAGCTTCATAGTTGTTAGGAACAAACCGTAAACCAAGAGCAGTGAATGCTTTAGAAGCCATTGAGATAAGAAATTTGCAAGAATTTCCAAGAGAAATGTATGTAGAAAAGGTGTTTGCGTGAATGCCCAAGTGAAAATAAGAGAACTGTAAGATGTAAGAATAAAACACAATCGTTTGGACACAAAAGTGATTAAAGTAATTAAAAACCCAATCTCTTATGTAACAAACACTCAATCAGTTCCTAGATTAATGTGTAGTGGGACACGATAATAGGTAAGTGGGACACATTAATGGGCGAGTGGGTCACGTGCGCTTATTTTTAAGAAGAGTATTTTGAAAAGTAAAACATTAAAATATTTGATTTAAACAAAAATCAAATAATACTCTTTTAAAATATCTGAACCCAAGTAAAACCAGAATTTGAAACGTTTACCTGTTGCCTTTAATAACCAGAATACGAAGCGTTTAAGGACTTCGTTCTTACCCATCTCTATTTAAAGCCTAGAGACTTGCTCAGATTATTTCATTAAACCTTTAACCTTTCAGTCTCCCCTGTAAAATCACAAACCCTTCAAACCAAATACTCTTGAAAAACAATGGCCAACCTTACCATCAAAGAAAAGAACCTTTATCTTGTCGAGAATAGGGACATCTTCAGCTATACGCGTGAAGAATTTGAAGCGTTTGAGTGGGAAAGGCAGCTTGAGACGCTGTGGCTGCAAATGGATGCCGGTCTGGAAGAGATCGAGAGAGAGAAACCTGCAAGGGTGATCGACATCGATGCTGCCCTCCAAGCAACATTGGCGTGGCTCTCCTCGAAGGCATCCTCATCCAACACCACCAACCATTGTTAATGAATATGTCAGCAAAAATAAACTTATCCCTTCAACTTCCACCCAAATAAAGTGGCAAAGATGGGATCTGGGAATTTTTGCTAACAATGGAGTGGTTTGGACTGACCTTTTATTTTCCTGTTGAATAGATTAGCAGATAGAGAGAACAAAAAGATGTAATAGTTGCTTGTAGTCTCTTTTTTATTATCAATGAAAAATTATGTTTCTCTAATCTTATTCATTGTGTTCTGCAACTTTTATTTATGTTTTATGAACTGTTCTTCAAGAAAATAAATCAAGAAGAGAATATGAAAACTAATTAAAGTAATCATATAAAGAACACATTCATCAACAATCCACTGATTAACAGTTGTCAAGAACCCTATTTACTCCAAGATTTTCAAATTGTCCAAGTGAAAATTTACCTTAGAGTACAAATCACGAATCAACAGCGTTTGTCAATTCTCCAACTTAATCACCGAAACCATTTCATAAATTGCACAGTTGTGAATATTTGTGTGTATGAAGCAGAGTTTACTAAATCAATTTTTAGAGCATCTAATTTTTCATAAAATCCATAAAGTAAATCAATAAACACTGGATGCACAAACTGTCATAGTAAACACTGATTGTATGATGAAAGCTAAACTCTGAAGTAATCAAACTATTTACAGTAACTTTTATTTTATACCCCCTTTATATACATTTTTTTATTTGTATTTTCATCATTTTTTTTTCATTTTTTTTTCATTTCATTTTTTTTTCATTCCAGTAATTAGAGGTTGGAACTAGTCACCAAAAATTCAAAAATTTTAGCCCTTATCATTTTGATAAGTTCCTGGGTCATCCTAGTATTTAACTAGTCACCAAAAATCAGAGAATTTTAGCACATATTATATACCAATAGGTTCCTGGGTCATCCTAGTATCCAACATAATCTCAAAGGAGTATAACAACCTATATACATTTTCTTTGGGGTATTGCAGTAAGCATTTTATTCTATCAGAGTATAACTAACAGAGTTTAGAGTTCATCAACATCAGTAGTTTTTCATGTAAGGTAATGCACACAGTATTTATAGACTCAGAGTTTAGGACAAAATAAACTAAGAGATGCTATAAATATGAGCCAGTATCATGCTGTGTTAACTTTCTGCACAATCTAAGATTAGATCACAATAACTCAGAAAGATTCATGATTAATTGCTGAGAATCATGCTTCATACATATTTCTTCATTGGTGTTTTCATTCAGACAAAAATCAACTCAGAGTTCACAGAGTTTATCAAACTTATTAACAGTGAATTACATATAGGCATGCTGACAGAGTTTAACAGAGTATGCATAACAGAGTTTAGTCAACAGAGTTCACTTAGCATTTAACCAAACAGGAAATATGAGTAATACACCACATGAGTAGAATTTGAATCTAACCAACATTCCTAGTCAGAACCAGAGACCATTCCTAGTTCATTGACCAGTCTTGTAAATGTAGCTTCACTCAATGGTTTAGTGAAGATATATGCAAGCTGTTGTTCTGTAGATACAAAATGTAGTTCAATATTTCCTTCTTCCACATGTTCTCTGATGAAGTGGTACCTTATGCTGATGTGCTTGGTCATTGAATGCTGTACTGGATTACCTGTCATAGCAATAGCACTTTGATTATCACAGTAAATAGGGATGTTACTGTACCTCAATCCATAATCCAGCAATTGATTCTTCATCCATATGATCTGTGCACAACAGCTACCAGCTACAATATACTCTGCTTCTGCTGTAGATGTATAGATTGATTTCTGTTTCTTGCTGTACCAGGAAACAAGTCTGTCACCAAGAAATTGACAACTTCCACTAGTGCTCTTTCTGTCTACCTTGCAGCCTGCAAAGTCTGCATCAGAATACCCAAGTAGCTTGAAATCTGATTCTCTAGGGTACCACAGACCTAATGATATGGTGCCCTTGAGATACTTGTAGATTCTTTTCACAGCTGTCAGATGTGGCTCTCTTGGATCTGCCTGAAACCTTGCACAAAGACAGGTTGCATACATGATGTCAGGCCTACTAGCTGTCAAGTATAGGAGAGATCCTATCATGCCCCTGTAGTTTGTCATATCCACTGAAACTCCTGTGTCTTTGTCCAATTTAGTTGTTGTTGCCATGGGAGTTGATGCAGATGAACAGTCAAGCATACCAAATTTCTTGAGAAGATTTCTGGTATATTTTTCTTGATTAATGAAAATTCCATCATCTGTTTGTTTCACCTGTAGGCCTAGAAAGTAACTAAGCTCTCCCATCATGCTCATTTGATATCTGGACTGCATGAGCTTGGCAAACTTCTTACAGAGTTTATCATTAGTAGACCCAAAGATGATGTCATCAACATAAATTTGAACTAAAAGGAGGTCACTTCCTTGATTGAAATAAAACAGAGTTTTGTCAATTGTTCCTCTGTTGAATCCACTTTCTAGAAGAAACTGAGCAAGTGTCTCATACCATGCTCTTGGTGCCTGCTTAAGTCCATATAATGCCTTATCTAGCCTGTAGACATAATCTGGATATTTGGGGTCCACAAATCCTGGTGGTTGTTCAACAAACACTTCTTCTTCAAGCTTTCAATTCAGAAAAGCACTCTTCACATCCATCTGGAACACTTTGAATTTCTTGTGAGAGGCATATGCTAGAAAAATTCTAATTGCCTCCAATCTTGCAACTGGAGCAAATGTTTCATCATAGTCTATTCCTTCCTGCTGTGAATAGCCTTTTGCTACCAGTCTAGCCTTGTTCCTTGTGATAACACCTTCACTGTCAGTCTTGTTTCTGAAAACCCATTTAGTACCAACAATAGATCTGTTCTTTGGCCTTGGTACAAGAGTCCAAACTTCATTCCTTTCAAATTCATTCAACTCTTCCTGCATTGCTGTTATCCAGTCTGCATCTTGAAGAGCTTCTTCCACTTTCTTTGGTTCATTTTTAGACAAGAATGCATGAAACAGACATTCACTTGCAGTAGCACTTCTTGTCTTTACTTTTGCATCTAGATCACCAATTATCAAATCAGGTGTATGAGATTTAGTCCATTTTCTAGCAGAAGGTAAATGACTTCTATCAGCATGTGATCCTCCCCCTTGATCCATGCTCTCCTGATTTTGTTGTGATCTATCTTCGTTTTCTGAGACTCCCCCTGAACTTGACTGCCCAGAGTCAGAATTTGAATTTTCAGAGTTTGAAGCATCAGAGTTTGATCCAAATTTTTCAGTTGACTTAGTATCAGTGTTTGAGTCTTCATCTTGATCATGCTCCCCCTCAACTGGTTCTCCCCTTAGTTGTGACTGAGAAGTTTCTCCAGTGTTTACCAGTAGAGGTTCAGAGTTTGTTTCAACAGAGTCTGTCAGAATTGTTTCATCAGAGTTTCCTTCACCAGAGTTTAAATCTTCATTCTCAAAGTTCAGTTGATCATATTCATCTTTGTCTTCAAGTCCAGTTATCTTCTTATCATCAAAAGAAACATGTATAGATTCCATGATCACTTTAGTTCTCAGATTGTAAACTCTGAATGCCTTTGTTGACAGTGGATAACCAACAAAAATTCCTTCATCTGCCTTTAGCTCAAACTTGGTCAACTGTTCTGGATGAGTCTTCAAAACAAAACATTTGCACCCGAAAATATGAAAGTATTTTAGGTTAGGCTTCTTTTTCTTCACCATCTCATATGGTGTCTTTCCATGCTTATTGATCAGTGTTGCATTTTGAGTAAAACAAGCAGTTTGAACAGCTTCTGCCCAGAAATAAGTTGGCAATTTTGCTTCATCAAGCATAGTTCTGGCAGCTTCAATTAAGGTTCTATTTTTCCTTTCAACTACACCATTTTGTTGTGGTGTACCAGGTGCTGAAAATTCTTGTTTCACTCCATTGTCCTTGCAGAATTCTTCCATTGTTGCATTTCTGAACTCTGTTCCATTATCACTTCTGATGATTCTGACTTTGTTGCTTGATCCTTTGTCCAGAAGCTTCACATGCTCCATCAGAGTTAATGCAGTTTCATCCTTCTTTGCTAGAAAATACACCCAAGTGAATCTAGTGTATTCATCAACAATGACTAAAGCATATTTCTTCCTTGCAATAGACATAACATTTACTGGACCAAAGAGATCAACATGCAGAAGATGATAGGGATCAGTGATAGAAAATTCTGTCTTGCTCTTGAAAGATGACTTCCTTTGTTTAGCCTTCTGACATGAGTCACACAGGCCATCAACATTTAACAGAGCCTTTGGGAGTCCTCTTACAAGATCCTTTCTGATCAATTCATTAATGTTGTTCAAGTTCAAATGTGAGAGTTTCTTGTGCCACTTCCAACTCTCTTCACTAGACATTCTTGTAGACAGGCAAACAGCTTTTCCAACAGAGTCTATCAAAAGCTTGATTTCATAAATGTTGTTTTGCCTGTGACCAACTAGAACAACCTTTCCTGTAGATTTGCTGATTACTTCACAATATTCAGGTTGAAAATCTACATGATATCCCTTGTCACAGATTTGACTCACAGATAACAAGTCATGCTTGAGTCCTGGGACATGAGCTACATTGTTGATGATGACATTTCCAAGATTAATATTGCCATATCCCAATGTTCTTCCTACATTGCCATCACCATAGGAAACTTTTGGGCCAGCCTTCTCCTCATATTCTGATAGCAGGGCTTTATTTCCAGTCATGTGTCCTGAACATCCACTGTCCACGACTAGGGTTGCCTCCCTGTTGCCCTGCAATCACAAGCAATTACTGAGGATTAGTTTTAAGGATCCAGACTTGCTTGGATCCTTTGGCACTCTTAACTTTGTTAGCTTTTGTAGCGGAATTAACATTATCAGAGTTTGAGCTAACAGTATCAGTGTTTACACTTGCAGTATCAACTTTAACCCATTTCAGATTGGGTTTTAGTTCATAGTAATTATGATAGATAGCATGATATTTTCTGCAAGTATAAATGGAATGCCAGGTGCTTCCACAGTGTGTGCATAAAGTCTGTGGCTTAGTTCTAGCAACATCCTTCTTTACCTCAGACTTTGTAGGTAAAGAATTTATATTTTTATTTTTCTTGCAGAAATTTGCAAGATGCTTAGTACTACCACAGTTATGACATGTCTTTCTTGGAGCATAACTAGCAAGCATTGGTTTATTTCCTGAAGTGATGCCTACCTTTCCATTTCTGTTCTTGTTTGACACTTTCTGTTTCTCAACAGATTTTAACTCCTTCAGTTTATGTTTGAGTTGTTTATCTGTCATTGAACCAATATTAACCTGTTTAACACTAGTTTTTACTGGTTTACTTTTGACAGCTTCCTTTTCATTTTCAGACAAAAATTTACTGGTTCCATGAACAAAATGAGTTCTGACTTTAACTTGATTTTGAAATCTAAGTTCATCTCCCTCATTATAACCTAGACCAACAGTGTCTGTTTGAAAAATCTGTTGAGTGTCCTTTCCAGAATTAGTCCAAGTCCTAATTTTATTATTTGCTTCCTCCAACTCTGACTCTAGTTGTTTATACTTCTGAAGCAAATTCTGTTCTTTGCAAACAACATCATCTCTCTCTCTTTCTGAACTTGTTGCATGTATTCAAGTTTTTCTTCAACAAGTTTATTTCTTACCTTAAGTTTAGAATTTTCAGCTTTTATCCTCTCATTTTCTAAAGTCCGATCCCTATAACTTATATGCAATGACTTAAGATAAATTCTTAATTGAGCAATGTCATCAATATTATAAGCATAGGTAGTGAGAGGTACCTGATTTTCAGAGGATTCTGATTCAGTAGTAGCCATGAGAGCATAGTTCACTTCTTCATCAGAATCTGAAGTATCCGCCCAATCTCTGCCTTTAGTGTAGAGTACCTTTCCAGTTTTACCCTTCTTGCACTCAGGAGCATAGTGACCCATCTCCTTACACTTGTAGCATTGAATTTCAGACTTATCCTTCTTCCCTTTATAATCTCTCTTATCAGACTTCCTGTAGCTTTTCCTGTCTTCATTTGAATCCCTAGAAAACCTTTTTCCTTTCTTGAAATTCTTGAAGCCCATTTCTTGAAATTCTTCACCATCAACACAGCCATTTTCCTCATTTCTTCTTCATCATCCTCAGAGTCAGATGATTCAGAAGAGTTTGAATCATAATCAGAGTTTGGTGATTCACTTTCTGAATGTATGACCAAAGCTTTTCCCTTCATTTTCCTTCTTGTTGCCTCTTTCTTCTGAGGCTTCTCTTCAACATTAAGAGCAACAGACTTTCCTTTTCTGCTTGATCTCCTGTTTCTCTACTCCATTTCCAATTCATGAGTTTTGAGCAGTCCATAGATTTCATCAATCTCTATTTCAGCAAGATCATAGTTGTCTCTAATAGTGGTTGTTTTCACATCCCACTTTTCAGGTAGAGAAAGAAGAAACTTGAGATTCGAGTCTTCTAGATCATACTCTTTGTTGACCAATGACAGATCATTAATCAGTTTACAGAATCCATCAAATGTTTCTGTCATGGTCTCTTCAGGTTTAGCCTCAAAATGCTCATACTCTTGTGTGAGTATGTTTCTCCTATTCTTCTTAATAGCCGCAATTCCTTGACACCTGACTTCAAGAGCATCCCATATCTCTTTTGCAGTGGTGCAGTTAATGACTTTGTTAGACATAACATTGTCTAAAGGACTATGCAGTAAATACCTAACTTTTGCATCCTTAGCAATTGATGATAGATCTTCAGGAGTCATGTCCTTCTTTTCCTTTGGAACCATTTTTGCTTCTTCACCAGCAACTGCAACAGATAGCTTTGTAGGATTGTGAGGGCCTTCATAAATCCTGTCAAGATACTCTGGATCTGTAGCCTCCAGAAACATAGTCATCTTGACTTTCCACATAGCATACTCTAATGGCCTCAGAATAGGAACCCTGATTGGTTCATAACGACTCACAGTAGTAGGAGCCTTTTCAGAAACAGTAGGTGTAGGTGGAGGGATTGCTGCCATGATTATTTTTGTGTTTGGATCTTAACTTGTAATAAAGTAACAGATTGGCTCTGATACCACTTGTTAGGCCGAATACACAATTAATAATCAACTTTGTATGAGAGTTTAACAAGTAAAAGCGTTTATGCACTTAAAAACTTCTTGTATTACGAACCCTCTTCGTGATGTAAAATATCACAAAGAGCTGCTAGGTTACAATAAAGATAATTCGTTATCGATACCCTTCTAGGGTTAACCTAACTGTATTTATATAACATACAACTACGATACAATCTCTAATTGATATTCCTAATAATCAGCTATACAATGATATCAATTACAGATTGTCACACGTCTCCTATGTCAACTCGATCTCTTTGATAGCTATCCAATCTTCAAAGATATCGCTTCCATAATAAATCTTCAATCACTGTTGACCAGTAGACGCTTCCTCCAGACAGAGTTTAACAAACTCTGTCGAGCTTCCATCTGTCAGAGTTTACACTAAACTCTGACTGCTTCCAGCTAAACTCTGATAATTCACTGTAACACTTAAACACTGATTAAAACACATCAATTATATTTAACAATATCATTAATTGATATATGTCAATAAAATATTTATTTAATTATGCTACAAATAACACAATTTATTTACTAACTAATTACCGTAAATATAGCATTTATAAGCATGGTAATTAATATAGAGATAACTATAATATGAGAACTGGATGCAAATAAATTCACAAGTCCTAAACATATGGACATTTAAAATACATGTGAACTTATAACAAATTGCAGTTATTGATTATCCAAAATTAATTAGACAGATTTAGCATCCCAAGTTCACAAACTAACCTGGAGAAAGTGGATTCATCCAGTGGTTTAGTAAAGATGTCTACAATTTGTTGATCTGTGGGAACAAAATATAGTACCACAGTTCCATTCATGACATGCTCTCGTAAGAAATGATACCTGATATCAATGTGCTTAGTCCTGGTATGTTGAACTGGATTGTTGGCAATGGCAACGGCACTCGTGTTGTCGCATAGAATTGGAATTTTGTCCAACATGAGTCCGTAATCCTGAAGTTGATTCCTCATCCACAGGATCTGAGCACAACAACTACCTGCCGCAATGTATTCTGCTTCAGCTATCGAGGTAGATACTGAGTGTTGCTTCTTGCTGTACCAAGATACCAACCTTCTTCCTAGAAACTGACAGCTTCCAGAAGTACTTTTCCGATCAATCTTACAGCCTGCGAAGTCAGAATCTGTATAGCCAACTAGGTCAAAACTTGTTCCTTTAGGGTACCAAATCCCAAGATTGGGGGTTCCCTTAAGGTATCTGAAAATACGTTTAACAGCTATAAGATGTGACTCTTTAGGGTCAGCCTGGAATCTAGCACATAAACAAGTTGCGAACATAATATCTGGTCTGCTAGCAGTTATGTATAAGAGAGAGCCGATCATACCTCGATACTTCGTGATGTCAACTGACTTACCAAATTTGTCTTGATCAAGCTTGACAACAGTTGGCATCGGGGTCTTGGCAGTAGCTGCTTCTTCCATCCCACACTTCTTCAAAAGATCCTTTATGTATTTTGATTGGAAGATGAAAATACCGTCAGGTTTCTGAACAACTTGAAGTCCAAGGAAGAAGGACAACTCACCCATCATGCTCATCTCGTACTTACTCTACATTAACTTAGCAAATCTCTTGCATAGAAAATCATTAGTAGAACCAAATATTATATCATCCACATATACTTGCACCAGAATTATATCATTTTTATGCTTTTTATGAAAGAGATTTTTGTCAATGATACCTCTTGTAAAACCATTTTTAAGTAAGAACTTGGAGAGAGTATCATACCATGTTCGAGGGGCTTGCTTGAGACCATAGAGAGCTTTGAAGAGAAAGTACACAAAACCTTCAAAGTCCTTGTCTTCGAACCCAGGGGGTTGTTCAACATAGACTTCTTCTTCTAGATCTCCGTTCAAAAATGCACTCTTCACATCCATCTGAAAAACCTTAAAGTTGCAGTGTGCAGCAAATGCTAAGAACATCCTGATTGCTTCAAGCCTTGCAACTGGAGCATAAGTTTCATCATAATCAATTCCCTCTTCTTGAGAGTAACCCTTTGCTACCAATCGAGCCTTGTTCCTCGTAACAATACCATTTTCATCCAGTTTATTCCTAAACACCCATCTAGTGCCAATTACAGATTTATCTTTTGGTCTTGGCACCAGCTTTCAAACTTTCTGCCTTTCGAACTGATTGAGTTCTTCCTGCATTGCAGTTAACCAATCTGGATCATCAAGAGCTTCATTAATCTTTTTAGGTTCAATTTGAGATAAAAATCCTGCGAAATTGCATTCATTCTGTGTTGCTCTTCTAGTCTGTACACCCGTGTCCGGTTCACCAATGATCTGTTCAAAGGGATGCGCTCTACTTCATATCCATTGTCTTGGCAGATCTGATCTTGATGATTCCCCAAGTTCATAATTGTGTTGAGTGTAGTGACTAGTAGATCCAAAATCATTGTTTGCTCCCCCTGAGCTGTTGCTTTCTGAGTTTGATGAATCAGAGTTTAATGAATCATTAGCAATTGCATTCTTTGATGTTTCTTCACTTGATTGGGGTTCATTTTCATCGTTCACTTGCTCCCCCTCAACATGTGCTGCAGTCTGATCTACTTGTATAGATTGAACAATATTGTCTGAAAGAGTATCAGAATTTTGTAGATCAACATTTATTTCTTCATTCTCAAATCTCAGCTGGTCATGTTCATCAAAATCTTCAAGTCCTGTTATCTTCTTATCATCAAAAGACACATGGATAGATTCCATGACCACTTTTGTTCTCAGATTGTAGACTCTGAATGCTTTTGTGGATAGTGGGTATCCAACAAAGATTCCTTCATCAGCTTTTAAATCAAATTTGGAAAGCTGTTCTGGATGAGTCTTAAGAACAAAACACTTACATCCAAACACATGAAAGTATTTCAGGTTCGGCTCCTTATTTTTCACCATCTCATATGGTGTTTTCCCATGCTTGTTTATGAGTGTAGCATTCTGTGTGAAACAAGCAGCTTCAGCCCAGAAGTAAGTTGGCAGCTTTGCTTCATCAAGCATGGTCCTTGCAGCTTCTATGAGAGTCCTGTTCTTTCTCTCTACTACTCCATTTTGTTGTGGAGTTCAAGGTGCAGAGAATTCTTGCTTTATTCCATTTTCTTTACAAAACTCTTCCATGGATACATTCTTGAACTCAGTGCCATTATCACTCCTTATGATTTTCACTATATGCTTAGATCCTTTGTCCAGTTGTCTGACATGCTCTGTTAAAATAACCAAAGCATATTTTTTCTTTCCAATAGACATTATATTTACTGGACCAAATAAATCAACATGCAATAAGTGATATGGCTCAAGAATTGAGAATTCAGTCTTACTTTTGAATGAAGTTTTCCGTTGTTTTGCCGTCTGACATGAGTCACATAGGCCATCTGGAGTAAAAACTGATGTGGGCAATCCTCTCACAAGATCTTTCTTCACTAGCTCATTAATGCTGTTAAAATTTAGATGAGAAAGTCTCTTGTGCCAATCCCAACTTTCTTCAATTGATGCTCTACTCAGTAGACATATTGCAGAGCCATCAGAGTTTGTTGAAAGCTTGGCTTCATAAATATTACCATGCTTGTATCCCTTCAGAACAATTTTTCCTGTAGATTTGCTTATAACTTCACAGTGTTCTTTAAAGAAATCCACATGATAACCTCTATCACATATTTGACTCACACTTAGCAGATTATGTTTGAGTCCTGAGACTAGAGCTACAGCTTCAATGATGACATTCCCAAGATTGATATTGCCATATCCCAGAATCCTTCCTATGTTGCCATCTCCATAAGAAACACTTGGGCCAGCTTTCTCCACAAATTTTGATAGCAGGACTTTATTTCCAGTCATGTGTCCTGAGCATCCACTGTCCAGAACAAGGATATTTTTCCTGTTACCCTGCAATTAAAAAGACCACTAATGATTAGTTTTAAGGACCCAGACTTGCTTGGATCCTTTGATCTTTTTAAGTTTGTTAGCTTTTGCAGCAGAAGTCTTATCTGAGTTTGTGCTAACATTCTTTTTATCAGAATTTATACATGTAGAATCAATCTTGAATTTATTCAAAGAGGGTTTAAGTTCATAATAATCATAATACAAATTATGATACTCTTTGCATGTATAAATAGAATGCCAAATATTGCCACAGTTAAAACAAGGATTCTGTGGCTTAAACCTAACTGAACAACTCTTAACTCCTGACTTAGGAGGTATAGAGTTTAGATTCTTCCTACAAAAAGTAGCAAGATGTTTAGGATTTCCACAGTTATGACATTTCTTCCTAGGAGCATTGGGAATAGGCATATAGTTATTGTTTTTACTGATGCCTACCTTTCCATTTCTATTTTTCCTAGGTTCTTTTACTTTGTTCACTCTTTTTAACTCCTTCAGCTTGTGTTTAAGCTGTTTCTGAGACATTAAACTAATATTTACTGATTTGACTTCATCCTGTTTTGGTTTGTCAGTTTTTGGTACAAACCTCATATGATTAAATTTGAGTTTTGCAGCCTTTTCAGTAAATACAGGTTTAGAGGTCTCAGCTTTTAGGTTGGCAGTTTTCTTTTTATCAGTGTAACCTGGACCTTCTTTCCAACAATCATTATCTATGATAATCTGAGTAGTTTTATCAGAGTTAGTCCAAGTTTTAATAATGTTTCTTTCTTTAGCAAGTTCAGATTCAAGATAAGCATGCTTTTTCAATAATTCACTTTTAACAATAATAAAATCATCCCTCTCTTTCTGAATTTTTAACATCTGAACTAATTCTAATTCTAGATAGTCATTTCTCTTTCTAAGGTCTAGACTTTCAGATTTTATTCTTTCATTTTCTAAAGTCTGATCTCTGTAACTAACATGCAAGTTTTTAAGAAAGAGCCTTAACTCAGATATATCAGTAGTATCAAAAGCTAGAGTAGAGTGAGGTACCTTGGTCTCAGTAGCTTCAGAGATACTATCAGCATTTGCCATCAAGGCATAGTTCACCTCATCTTCAGAGTCTGAAGTGTCAGCCCAGTCCTTTTTCCTATTGATGTTAGCTTGACCTTTATCAGCTTTGGCTTTCTTGCACTCAGGTGCAAAATGTCCCTTCTCACCACAATTATAGCATATGATCTTGGACTTGTCCACTTTCCCAGACCTGCCTTCCTTTTCCTCAGCTTTTCTGAAATTCTTCTTTTCGAAATTTGAATCTCTTCGTATGAACTTCCTTCCCTTCCTGAAGTTCTTGTAAGCCATCTTCTTGAAGCTTTTTACCATCAGGGCTGCAAGTTGTATCATCTCAGCATCACTGCCGCCATCATCATCAGGGTCCGTGAGATTATCAGAGTTTGAGTCATCATCAGAGTTTGATGACTCAGTATCAGACTTTGTAATAAGAGCCTTTCCATTAGATTGACTCTTTTTCACAGCAACTTCTTTAGAAGCTTTCTCCTTAGCTTTAAGAGCAATTGACTTGGATTTGCCTCCATGCCTCTTGCTTCTTTGTTCCATCTCAAGCTCATGAGTCTTGAGCATTCCATAGATTTCATCAAGAGACATGTCTTCTAGATCATAATTGTCTCTGATGGTAGTGGCCTTTAAATCCCACTTCTCAGGAAGAGCCAACAAGAATTTCAGATTGGAGTCTTCAAGATCATACTCCTTATCTACCAGTGACAAGTCATTCAGCAATTTCAGGAATCTGTCATATAGATCTGTTAATGACTCATCAGACTTTGAGTCAAAGTGCTCGTACTCCTGTGTGAGTATTGTTCTCCTATTTTTCTTGATGGCTTTGGTTCCTTCACATCTTACTTCCAAAGCATCCCAAATCTCTTTAGCAGTTTTGCATCCAATGACTCTGTTAGACATAACATTGTCAAGAGTGCTATGTAATAAATGCCTTCCCTTGGCATCCTTGCTAATAGAGGAGATATCTTCAGGAGTGTAGTCTTTCTTCTCCTTTGGAATCATTTTATATTCCTCTTCATCAACTGCAACAGACAATTTGGTCGGCTTATGTGGACCATCATGGATTCTGTCTAAGTACTCTGGATCTGTAGCCTCCAGAAACATTTCCACCTTCACCTTCCATATGGGATACTCTGATGCCCTGAGTATTGGAACTCTGATTGATTCATACCTGCTTGTTGTTGGGGTTTGTGTTTTCTCTATCATGATTGTATAGCTTTTTGGATCTTAACTGTTGTATAATAACAGAGTGGCTCTGATGCCAATTGTTAGGTCCGGAATAACGTAGAAGGGGGGTTGAATACGTTATTTAGCAATATTTCGATTTTTTATGTGAATATGAAATCAAAAATACTGAATCGAAATAACACAATTGTTTGGGAAATATCTTTGAAAAGATAAAACCCGGAGGTTTGCTACACAATCTAATCTTATGGATCACCTACAAAATCAAACACTCCTAAGGATAGTTTAGGAACGAGGACCTTCTACCCGACACTTCCTGAAAGTGGGCTAAGCCGACTTTCCTACTAGATGGACTGTCTAGCAGCTGTTGGTGTATACTGAAAATATTTATTTGAAGTATATACATTTATTTCTGGCCTATTTTATTGAGAATCATTTAAATGTTTACATGTTGTCTAAATATTATATATTGTGAATAATCTAGTATCAAATGGGATACAGAATATTAGATTATTAAATACGGTTTATATAATATAATATGGTTCACAGCACAGGTGGTGTTAGACAATCCACTGGAATGGCTGTAGTATTATTTAGATTAGTTTATATTGACTAATAAATAATACTAGTATACTTTGTGTATATTGAACATGATCCAATTTAGAATTGTTCCCTTATACTGATTAAGAAGGTGAACTAAGATTCTTTGTTATTATTAATGCTTAGGTTCTAAATCCAGATATAGTAATTGACACGTGTATATTATTTACATGCTTTGATTTATATATGAAATAATTCTTTTGATTTATTTCATTATATTTTGGGTGATGGAATAATATATATGGTGGATATTATTTATTGAAAGAATCCATGTCCTGATAATATTCGGGTTAATGATGTACCCTTGAAAGCTCAAAAAAGATTTAATTATGTGAAACCCTGCAGGTGGATTTATTCCGGCATAATTAAATAAAGGTTGAGTGGATGATCAAGGATAAAAGATATTAATTAAATGAATTATCAGTAATTTATTTAATTAATGGACATGTGATATTTTAAACATGGGGAATTTAATAAGCAAATAATATTGGAACCGAATTAATTAATTAAATTACGGTATTGGGAAAGGTAGTGCAAATATTAATTCTTTAGTGGATTAAATTAATATTTAATTACATTGGACTATGCCCAAGATGTAATTAGAAGGCCCAACCTAATTGTCCATGATCCCTATTGTAGCCCTATATATATTCCTATTCTCTTCTTGCTAGGGTGGGTCGAAAAAATTTTGTAGCCACCCAGGAGCAAGAAGAGAGGTTAACTTGAGAAGACGAAGGCCACACTTCGCTCAAGGGAATTTGGGAATACAATAGAAGAGCGTGGAATCAACCGTTAACAAGGTGATTTTTCTATTCGAACTCGTTAATTTATTGTATCAAAAATCGCAGTGCCAAGATCTGATTGTCCCAACAATTGGCATCAAGAGCTAGGTTAAATGGTTCTGCGATTTTTGATACGATGTCCATGTCGTAATTATATATGCATGTATATAGTAGTATGCTTGTATAATTCTGTTTTGCAGGTTGTTATCCACTATTATGGCCATGTATATTTTAATTATGCGTTTGGATCCCATGTGGTTTAATCGTGGTTAATTTTTGTTTGGTTTCCACGTGGTTTATCTTGGTTGTAAAACACGAGGGTTGATCGTGTTAGAATAGATTTACATAATTAGTTTTGTATTAGATCTATTTTTTTGTAATTGTTTGTTGGATTTTATCAAGATCCGGGTATTTTGTAACAATTATGTGCGATCGGAAATCAATTCGGAGTTGTTTTTGTTCCGCTGCGAAATTTTGATGGGGCTGCTGTTGTGTATATGTTGTGTTTAACAAGTTTCAAAGGTATTGGACGAACAGAACAAGAAGCAAGAAGCAGAGGCGCGTGAAAAAGAAAAAGAAAAAAAAAAACTTGTCCAAGGCAGTAACGCAGGTATTTCCTGCGTTACCAGTGTATTCTACGCTGTAACGCAGGACGCACAGGTGCAACAGGTCTATCGAGGTCTGTAACGCAGGAAGGTAATGCGTTAATGGAGTGGAAGGCAGATTTTTATTTTATTTTTTCAGCAGATGCACGCGCAACAGTGTGGCTTGTTTGGAGGCTGCAGAAAATTAATTTTGGGGCCATAATAGTGGATTTAATTTTTATTCCGCTATTTATTTTTTAATTATTGCTTTGAATAAATTATTATGTGTGTTGTTAATTATGTGTGTAATTTATAATTGCATGTTTAACATAATTAGGACGACATGGACATAGATTTTTTATTTATTGCTTTAATTAAATGTTTTATGTTGTTAAATTATGTGTGTATTTGGAATGCATGTTAGACATAATTATAATGACATAGGCCCCATTTAATTTTTAAAATTCCTCAATTTTTAAATAAAAAATTCTAAGTGGGTGAGGGAATTAATTAGGAATTAAATCCCACGGTCTCCATTATTTTGTATGTAATATAACTTTTTAAATTATGTAAATGGTATATATGATCACCTAACGTGGCGTACTATTTACGGTATTTTAAAAGGTTGTAGAAATTACTAGAACAAAATTCTTAAATTAAATTACGAATATTGAAAGGTATATAGATCACCCTAACGTGACGTACCAAGTTTCATAGAATTCGTAACGAAAATTGAATACTCATTTGATGTTGACTATGGAAAATTCTGTCTAGGAATCGGGTATTAAGCGAGGCCGTTGTGACTCCTCCGAGACCTGGGAATTATCCATTAATATATCAAACAGATGTATTCGGTTTAAGTAATTTAAGATTTAATAATGGTATACGATTAGCTATGAAAAATAATATATAGTCCACCCTAACGTGGCGTATTATTTAGTAATAGGACCGAAGTAATATTTAAACGAATTTAAGTGGTATATATATCACCCATCGTGGCGTACCAGATACTTATGGTGTTTAAATATTAGTGCATTAATTTTAATTAATTGTTAGAGGAAACCAATAGGTTTTAAGATTTATGCAACTATCTGATTATGTGCTACATGTATGATTCTCAGGATTAGATCATTATGGGTTTTAATCCACTATTCACCATACTTAAGGGTAACAAACTTACTGGACCAAACTATATTGAATGGAAACGTAATTTGGACATAGTGTTGACTGCTGAGGAGTACAAATTTTTTACTTATGAACCCAAGCCAGATCAGCCTACTGAAGATGCTCCTGAAAGTGAGAAGGAGTATTATAAGCGGTGGGTTAAGGCTGATGAGATGTCGCGATGTTACATTATGGCAGCAATGTCGGGTGTTTTGCAGCATCAACATCAGGCTATGGCCACTGCTTCAGATATGCTCTTTAATCTCAAGGAACTTTTTGGGGAACAGAATAGGGCTGCTAGGCAAGTAGCAATGAAGGCTTTAATGAACGCTCAGATGGCTGAAGGAACACCTGTAAGGGATCATGTTCTCAGGATGATGTCTCATCTGAATGAGATGGAGATCCTTGGTGCTGATATTGATGGGGAAACCCAGATCGATATCATCCTTATGAGTCTGCCCAAAAGTTTTGAGAAGTTCCGCTTGAATTACACCATGAACAAAAGGATGTATAGTCTCGCGGAACTTCTGACAGAACTTCAGGTAGCTGAAGGTCTCTTTAAGCAGAATGTTCAATTGAATGTGGCTGAGAAAGCTTCTTCCTCTAAGCCGAAAGGCAAGAAGAAGGAAAAGGTTCAGACACAGAAAGCTGGAAAGGTTGCTAATGCAGTGGGAGTTCAAGGTGCTGTGAAAAAGCCTAAGGGCAAGTGCTTCAGGTGCAAGTAGTCAGGTCACTGGAAACAGGATTGTCCTCTTCCTAAGAAGACAAACAATACTGGTATGTCTCTTTCTCTAGTTACGGAAACATACATAGCGGCTATATCTACGAGCACTTGGTGTGTAGATACAGGAGCCACTGACCATGTTTGTAACTCATTGCAGGGGTTCCAGCAATCCAGAATGCTTAGAGATGGCGAGATATATGTGTTCATGGGAGATGCTACGAAAGTAGCAGTAGCTGTAGTTGGAATAATTACTTTATCTTTTGGAGATGATAGGAGTTTGGTTTTGAACAATTGTCTTTATGTACCTTCGTTTAGAAGAAATTTGATTTCGGTTTCTAAACTTGCTATGGATGGTTATAATGTTTGTTTGGATCGTAATGGTTCTATTATGATGAATAAACGAGTTATATGTTCAGGTACATTGCAAGATAATTTATATATTATTAATCCTGTCCAAGCAATGCTGCAACAAAAGGAATCTAATAACATTCTTTCTAGCTCAAACAAAAGAAAGAATCCTTCTGAATTAAACCAAACATATCTTTGGCACTTAAGATTAGGTCATATTAACTTGAGGAGGATTCAAAGACTGGTAGTAGATGGGCCATTAGGCTCGTTGGCAGTGGAGCCATTTCCAGTTTTTGAATCTTGCTTGGAAGGTAAGATGACTAATAGGCCTTTTAAAGCAAAGGGGAATAGAGCCAAAGAAGTGTTAGAATTGGTTCATACTGATTTATGTGGACCTATGAGTATCCAAGCAAGAGGAGGTTATGAGTATTTTGTCACTTTCATTGACGATTATTCTAGATATGGGTACATTTATTTGTTGCGCCGTAAGTCTGAGTGCTTTGAAAAATTCAAAGAGTACAAAGCAAGTGCGGAGAAGCGACATCTTGGAAAATGTATCAAGTCACTACGATCAGATCGTGGTGGCGAATACTTGCTTGGAAAATTTAGGGAATATTTATCAGAAAATGGGATCACATCCCAGTTATCTGCACCTGGCACACGTCAGCAGAATGGTGTAGCAGAGAGAAGGAATCGGACTCTTTTAGAGAGTGTTAGATCGATGATGAGTTATTCAGATTTACCCAAGTCGTTCTGGGGATATGCTATAGAAACAGCGGCTTACCTTCTGAACTTGGTACCTTCTAAGTCGGTTCCCAAGACTCCAATAGAATTGTGGACTGGTAGCAAACCAAGTCTAAGACATATTCGGATTTGGGGTTGTCCAGCACATGTGCTAAACAAGAACGCGACCAAGTTAGAATCTCGTACAGAAGTAAGGCTGTTTGTAGTTTATCCCATGGGAACGAAAGGTTATTCATTTTATAGTCCTAGGGATCGAGATATCATTGTTAGCACCAATGCTAGATTCTTAGAAGAAGACTATATAATGAACCATAAACCCATGAGTAGTATCATTTTAGAGGAACTAGTGGGAGGGACAGATAATCCCCGAGTGCCAAGAGTACAAGTAGAACAGCCACAAGAAAATGCAAAACTTAACACTAATACTGCACCAGTGCCTCGTCGTAGTGGGAGGGTTGTTCAACAACCAGATAGATTCATGTTTTTGGGAGAGTCCTCGGACTTGGTCCCTGGTGAACATTATGATGATCCCAGGACATACGAAGAGGCAATTCTAGATAAAGATGCAGATATATGGCAAAAGGTAATGGAATCTGAGATGGAATCTATGTATTCCAATCAAGTTTGGGAGCTCGTGAAACCACCCAAAGGTGTAAAACCCATTGGATGTATGTGGATCTACAAGAAGAAAAGAGGATCTGACAAAAAGGTGAAAACCTGGAAAGCACGACTTGTTGCGAAAGGGTATACTCAGAAAGAAGGGATCGATTATGAGGAAACCTTTTCACCGGTTGTTATGCTTAAGTCGATCCGGATTCTTTTATCTATAGCAGCTCATCTCGATTATGAGATTTGGCAAATGGATGTCAAGACAGCTTTCCTTAATGGAAGTCTTGAGGAAACCATCTATATGCAACAACCAAAAGGATACATTAAGGAAGGCCAAGAGCATCTTGTTTGTAAGCTTAAGAGGTCTATTTATGGACTAAAACAAGCTTCTAGGGACTGGAATATTCGTTTTGATCAGGCAGTCCAGTCATATGGATTTGATCAAAGTCCAAGCGAATCATGTGTGTATAAGAGAAGTGAGGGTAATGCAGTGGTTTTTCTAGTACTGTATGTAGATGACATTTTACTCATTGGAAACAATGTTAAGATGTTGTCATCAGTAAAGGCATGGTTGTTCAAACAATTTGAAATGAAGGACTTAGGTGAAGCGGCATACATCCTTGGGATCAAAGTAATAAGGGATCGCAAGAAAAGGATGTTAGCTTTATCTCAAGAGCCCTACATTGATGAAGTATTAGCTCGTTTTAACATGCAGAACTCTAAGAAAGGTTTTCTACCTTTTAAGCATGGAGTGGCTCTATCCAAGGAGCAGTGTCCTTCGACACCTAAGGATATAGAGAGCATGAAAGTAGTTCCTTATGCTTCGGCATGTGGAAGCTTAATGTATGCTATGTTATGTACGAGGCCTGACATCTGCTTTACTATAGGCATGGTTAGTAGATATCAGTCGAACCCAGGTCAGGAACATTGAAGTGTAGTAAAAACTATACTCAAGTACCTGAGAAGGACTAAGGAGTATATGTTAATTTACAAGGCCTCAGATCTATTTCCTTTGGGATATACTGATTCAGATTTCCAATCAGATGGGGATAAGAGGAAATCAACCTCGGGATATGTTTTTACTTTGGGAGGTGGAGCCGTTATATGGAGGAGTGTAAAGCAGAAATGCATTGCAGACTCTATCATGGAAGCCGAGTACGTGGCGGCCTCTGAGGCTGCAAAGGAGGCTGTATGGTTCAGGAACTTCCTTTTGGACTTGGATGTGGTACCTAATTTGCCTAGGAGCTTGACAGTGTATTGTGATAACACTGGTGCTGTGGCAAATTCGAAGGAACCGCGAGATCACAAAGCAGCTGAACATATTGAACGTAAGTATCATCTCATACGAGGAATCGTAAAGCGAGGAGATATAGTTGTGGCTCACATATCATCAGAAGACAACCGGGCAGATCCTTTCACAAAGAGTTTGCCAGCCAAAGTTTTTGACAGGCATGTGGAAGCGATAGGAGTCAGATGGATGGACACATAGTTTTTTTGTGTAATAGTGGATTAAATAAACACTGACATACTCATAGAATATTTTGAGTATAAGTGGGAGATTGTTGGTGTATACTGAAAATATTTATTTGAAGTATATACATTTATTTCTGGCCTATTTTATTGAGAATCATTTAAATGTTTACATGTTGTCTAAATATTATATATTGTGAATAATCTAGTATCAAATGGGATACAGAATATTAGATTATTAAATACGGTTTATATAATATAATATGGTTCACAGCACAGGTGGTGTTAGACAATCCACTGGAATGGCTGTAGTATTATTTAGATTAGTTTATATTGACTAATAAATAATACTAGTATACTTTGTGTATATTGAACAGGATCAAATTTAGAATTGTTCCCTTATACTGATTAAGAAGGTGAACTAAGATTCTATGTTATTATTAATGCTTAGGTTCTAAATCCGGATATAGTAATTGACACGTGTATATTATTTACATGCTTTGATTTATATATGAAATAATTCTTTTAATTTATTTCATTATATTTTGGGTGATGGAATAATATATATGGTGGATATTATTTATTGAAGGAATCCATGTCCTGATAATATTCGGGTTAATGATGTTCCCTTGAAAGCTCAAAAAATATTTAATTATGTGAAACCCTGCAGGTGGATTTATTCCGATATAATTAAATAAAGGTTGAGTTGATGATCAAGGATAAAAGATATTAATTAAATGAATTATCAGTAAGTTATTTAATTAATGGACATGCGATATTTTAAACATGGGGAATTTAATAAGCAAATAATATTGGAACCGAATTAATTAATTGAATTACGGTATTGGGAAAGGTAGTGCAAATATTAATTCTTTAGTGGTTTGAATTAATATTTAATTACATTGGGCTATGCCCAAGATGTAATTAGAAGGCCCAACCTAATTGTCCATGATCCATATTGTAGCCCTATATATATTCCTATTCTCTTCTTTCTAGGGTGGGTCGAAAAAATTTTGTAACCACCCAGGAGCAAGAAGAGAGGTTAACTTGAGAATACGAATGCCACACTTCGCTCAAGGGAATTTGGGAATACAATAGAAGAGCGTGGAATCAACCGTTAATAAGGTGATTTTTCTATTCGTACTCGTTAATTTATTGTATCAAAAATCGCAGTGCCAAGATCTGATTGTCCCAACAGCAGCTTACACAGAGAAGATATAAGAGAGAGAAGAGAGAGTTGTGTGTTGAGGTGTGTTTTGAAATGAAATACAACAGGCCTATTTATAGATTTTAGAAAGTTACTATGTTGTACTATTCTAGTGGGCCCCACCTGCATAGTAACCACTATTACACCTACCAAAACCGTGTCTGTTTAAAAAAATTTCTTCCGTGGGCCCCACCTGCATAGTAACCACTATTTACATAGTAACTACTATATGCACAGTAACCACTATTTGCACAGTACCACTATTTGCACGGTACCCGTGAATAGTAACTGCGCATAGTAATCTTGCATAGTAATTTTGCATAGTATTACTATTTTTTTTTTCTGCTTCTTTTGGGCTTCTCTCTTCTATTTATTCTGCTGTTTTAATTCACCTCAGAAAATAATCCAAGTACCAGATTAATTTAATTATTTTGTTATAAATAATTAATTAATCTGTTACTTATTTAATTTTCAGAGTAAATTAACTTTTGACAATACCTTGAGATATTATGTCTGTCTTTGATCGTCAATAGGCTTTGACAATTCTTTCTATGAATTAATGTGTTGATCCTTCTCGTATGTGCTGACACTTAGTGCACTGGTCTGGTTCACAAGTGACTAGCACTGATCTTGATCTTCACACCTTCGTTACATTCCAATTGATTAACCTGCAGCAGTATCTTCAAATAATATAAATACATGGAATATTTTGGCCCTTCAACTGAATCATCTGTACATCTTATTTTGTCACTGAGGCTTGATCATGTTAATGAACTTCTTTCAGCGACTTGATCCTTGTTGATGCCCATTCTTCAAATTTCATGATCCCTGTATA
The DNA here is from genome assembly GCA_036435485.1 of Saposhnikovia divaricata. Lineage (NCBI taxonomy): Eukaryota > Viridiplantae > Streptophyta > Magnoliopsida > Apiales > Apiaceae > Saposhnikovia > Saposhnikovia divaricata. The sequence continues at coordinate 119,488,786 of CM071599.1, read as the reverse complement.
GATTTAATATTATTTATCTTTTATCCTAGTTGAGTTATATATGTCATCTATTACATATTACATTACATTAAACTTTACATATATAAAGATAAAATGCAACAAACGATCTTGTTTTTAAGATAAAAACTAACATATTTTAATAAAGAACATAAATATTGATATTAATTTTCTAAAACTTTTAAATTCAAAACATAAATAATAAATGCAGAACAGAAAAAATGATATTAAATACAGAAGGAAGGTAAAGCAAAGAAATAACTGCATAACTACTTGTCCTTGCGGTTAGGAGGCATGTTTGTACTGTAAGAAGTTCCTAGGTTACTCGTTTACGAAGTTCCCCGCAGAGCCTTATATATATATATATATATATATATATATATATATATATATATATATATGTATATATATGAGTTGCACTCCATAACAAACACCTTATATAACAAACAATAAAGAACACCTCATATCTAATCAAAAATAAGAGTTCCGTCATGGCACCTAATACAAAAAGTTGTTATTTTTTTTACCTCTATCCATCCAGCAAAAAAAAATTAAAAAAAATAAAAAAAATTACTGTTCATGATGAAGTCAGCATGGCGTCATCATGAACAGTAAATTTTTTTTTTAAGTTTTTTTATTATTTTTTACTAGATGGATAGAGGGTAAAAAAATAACAACTTTTTGTATTGGGTGCCCCTGGCGGGGCCATTGGATCTATTAGATCTAAGGTGTTCTTTATTGTTTGTTATATAAGGGTGTTCTTTATGGAGCAATGGCCTATATATATATATAGGCCATTATTCTAGAGAGGACCTCCTTATATAGAGAATATGAGAGAACTATTAATTTTATATGATTCTATAGTATAATCAAAGTTTTGATTTTTGGTTCTATAAAAAAAGATCAATTTTTTTTTGTTCTATAAAAAAAATCTGATTCTGTAACAGAACCACTGCTGACGTGGCAGTGCTGCTGACGTGGCACTGTTGACGTTAGCTGCCACATCATCATTGTTGACGTGGCCGTGCCACGTCATCAATGATGACGGTACTGATGACGTGGCACTGCCATGTGGCACTTCTACGTCAGTAATGATGACGTGGCAGCTAACATGGCACTACCACGTCGGGAGTGATGGCGTGGCAGTGCCACGTTAGCGGTGGTGAGGTGGCACTGCCACGTTAGCAGTGCCGTGGCGATGTTTTTTTTTTTTTGGAAAATTATTTTTGAAAAAAATTAAAAAAAAAGTGGTTCTATTATAGAATCAGAAAAAATATATGGTTCTCTCATATTCTCTATATAAGGAGATCCTCTCTAGAAGGGGACTATATATATAAGCCATTATTCTAGAGAGGACCTCCTTATATAGAGAATATGAGAGAACTACTAATTTTATATGATTCTATAGTAGAATCAAAGTTTTAATTTTTGGTTCTATAAAAAAAAGTTCAATTTTTTTTGGTTTTATAAAAAAAATATCTGATTCTGTAACAGAACCACTCCTGACGTGGCACTACTAATGTCATCAGTGACGTCATCATTGATGACGTGGCAATGTGGCACTGCTGACATCAGCTGCCACGTCGTCACTGCTGACGTGGTAGTGCCACGACATCAATGATGACGTCTTTGATGATGTGGCACTCCCACGTGGCACTGCCACGTCAATATTGATATGTGGCAATTGACGTGGCACTGCCACGTCAGTAGTGATGGCGTGGCAGTGCCACATCAGCAGTGGTGACGTGGCAGTGCCACGTCAACAGTGGTGACGTGGTAGTGCCACGTCAGCAGTGACGTGGTGATGTCGATTTTTTTTTTTTTGGAAAAATATTTCTGAAAAAAAAATTTAAAAAAAAAGTGATTCTGTTGTAGAATCAGAAAAAATATTTGGTTCTTTCATATTCTCTATATAAGGAGGTCTTCTCTAGAAGGGGACTCTATATATATATATATATATATATATATATATATATCAAAGCCAACCGGTAATCATTGAGTTATTGAATATTTATGCCAAGTAATCTGTTCATTAATTGTGTTTACAAACTGCTTCTAATTATCTTTTAGTTATTCTGCTAAATTTAGTCACCAATCTTACTTAGAACCACCTACCACCTAGTGTCGTTGCCAGGAATCCGTTGTAAGTCTCAGAGTGGAGCAGTATAGGATAAGGGCGTAAGACTTAAGTATGTGTAGGTATGAGTTTGCTTAAGGTAAGAAGGTATGAACTAAGTTCCCCAGAATCACTAGTGATAAAGAGACACAGTTAAAACAAAATTAATGAATAGACTATTTAGGTCTAGTTCTTCAGTTAGCTCAAGGTCACCGATGACTTCAATTCCGTCAATCCCAGATTTCATTAATCAGGAAGAGCATAGTTATGAAAACATTAGTCAAGACTTAGGTAAATGGAATATACCCAGTATAGTGTTGAAACAATCAGATCTTGGCACTGCGATTTTTGATACACTAAATTAACGAGTACGAATAGAAAAGTCACCTTGTTAACGGTTGATTCCACGCTCTTCTATTGTATTCCCAAATTCCCTTGAGCGAAGTGTGGCCTTCGTCTTCTCAAGTTAACCTCTCTTCTTGCTCCTGGGTGGCTTCAAAATTTTTTCGACTAGCCCTCGCAAGAAGAGAATAAGAATATATATAGGCTATAATAAGGATCATGGACAATTAGGTTGGGCCTTCTAATTACATCTTGGGCATGGCCCAATGTAATTAAATATTAATTCAATCCACTAAAGAATTAATATTTACACTACCTTTCCTAATACAGTAATTTAATTAATTAATTCGGTTCCAATATTATTTACTTATTAAATTCCCCATGTTTAAAATATCGCATGTCCATTAATTAAATAAATTAATGATAATTCATTTAATTAATATCTTTTATCCTTGATCATCCACTCAACCTTTATTTAATTATGCCGGAATAAATCCACCTGCAGGGTTTCACATAATTAAATCTTTTTGAGCTTTCAAGGGGACATCATTAACCCGAATATTATCAGGACATGGATTCCTTCAATAAATAATATTCAACATATATATTATTTCATCACCCAAAATATAATGAAATAAATCAAAAGAATTATTTCATATATAAATCAAAGCATGTAAATAATATACACGTGTCAATTACTATATCTGGATTAAGAACCTAAGCATTAATAATAACATAGAATCTTAGTTCACCTTCTTAATCAGTATAAGGGAACAATTCTAAATTTGATCCTGTTCAATGTACACAAAGTATACTAGTATTATTTATTAGTCAATATAAACTAATCTAAATAATACTACAGCCATTCCAGTGGATTGTCTAACACCACCTGTGCTGTGAACCATATTATATTATATAAACCGTATTTAATAATCTAATATTCTGTATCCCATTTGATACTAGATTATTCACAATATATAATATTTAGACAACATGTAAACATTTAAATGATTCTCAATAAAATAGGCCAGAAATAAATGTATATACTTCAAATAAATATTTTCAGTATACACCAACAATCTCCCACTTACACTCAAAATATTGTATGAGTATATCAGTGTTTATTTAATCCACTATTACACAAAAAACTATGTGTCCATCCATCTGACTCCTATCGCTTCCACATGCCTGTCAAAAACTTTGGCTGGCAAACTCTTTGTGAAAGGATCTGCCCGGTTGTCTTCTGATGATATGTGAGCCACAACTATATCTCCTCGCTTTACGATTCCTCGTATGAGATGATACTTACGTTAAATATGTTTAGCTGCTTTGTGATCTCGCGGTTCCTTCGAATTTGCCATAGCACCAGTGTTATCACAATACACTGTCAAGATCCTAGGCAAATTAGGTACCACATCCAAGTCCAAAAGGAAGTTCCTGAACCATACAGCCTCCTTTGCAGCCTCAGAGGCCGCCACGTACTCGGCTTCCATGGTAGAGTCTGCAATGCATTTCTGCTTTACACTCCTCCATATAACGGCTCCACCTCCCAAAGTAAAAACATATCCCAAAGTCGATTTCCTCTTATTCCTATCTGATTGGAAATCTGAATCAGTATATCCCAAAGGAAATAGATCTGAGGCCTTGTAAATTAACATATACTCCTTAGTCCTTCTCAGGTACTTGAGTATAGTTTTTGCTGCACTCAAATGTTCCTGACCTGGGTTTGACTGATATCTACTAACCATGCCTACAGCAAAGCAGATGTCAGGCCTCGTACATAACATAGCATACATTAAGCTTTCACATGCCGAAGCATAAGGAACTGCTTTCATGCTCTCTATATCCTTAGGTGTCGAAGGACACTGCTCCTTGGATAGAGCCACTCCATGCTTAAAAGGTAGAAAACCTTTCTTAGAGTTCTGCATGTTAAAACGAGCTAATACTTCATCAATGTAGGGCTCTTGAGATAAAGCCAACATCCTTTTCTTGCGATCCCTTATTACTTTGATCCCAAGGATGTATTCCGCTTCACCTAAGTCCTTAATTTCAAATTGTTTGAACAACCATGCCTTTACTGATGACAACATCTTAACATTGTTTCCAATGAGTAAAATGTCATCTACATACAGTACTAGAAAAACCACTGCATTACCCTCACTTCTCTTATACACACATGATTCGCTTGGACTTTGATCAAATCCATATGACTAGACTGCCTGATCAAAACGAATATTCCAGTCCCTAGAAGCTTGTTTTAGTCCATAAATAGACCTCTTAAGCATACAAACAAGATGCTCTTGGCCTTCCTTAATGAATCCTTTTGGTTGTTGCATATAGATGGTTTCTTCAAGACTTCCATTAAGGAAAGCTGTCTTGACATCCATTTGCCAAATCTCATAATCGAGATGAGCTGCTATAGATAAAAGAATCCGGATCGACTTAAGCATAACAACCGGCGAAAAGGTTTCCTCATAATCGATCCCTTCTTTCTGAGTATACCCTTTCGCAACAAGTCGTGCTTTCCAGGCTTTCACCTTTTTGTTAGATCCTCTTTTCTTCTTGTAGATCCACATACATCCAATGGGTTTTACACCTTTGGGTGGTTCCACGAGCTCCCAAACTTGATTGGAATACATAGATTCCATCTCAGATTCCATTGCCTTTTGCCAAAGATCTGCATCTTTATCTAGAATTTCTTCTTCGTATGTCCTGGGATCCTCATCATGTTCACCAGAGACCAAGTCCGAGGACTCTCCCAAAAACATGAATCTATCAGGTTGTTGAACAACCCTCCCACTACGACGAAGCACCGGTGTGGTATTAGTGACAGGTTGTGCATTTTAAGTGCCAAAGATATGTTTGGTTCAATTCAGAAGGTTTCTTTCTTTTATACGAGCTAGAAAGAATGTTATTAGTTTCCTTATGTTGTAGCATTGGTTGGATAGGATTAATAATATATAAATTGTCTTGCAATGTACCAGAACATATAACTCGTTCATTCATCATAATAGAAACATTACGATCCAAACAAACATTATAACCATCCATGGCAAGTTTAGAAACCGAAATTAAATTCCTTCTAAATGAAGGTACATAAAGACAATTGTTCAAAACCAAAATCCTATCATCGCCAAAAGATAATGTAATTATTCCAACTGCAACTACTGCTACTTTCGTAGCATCTCCCATGAACACATATATCTCGCCATCTCTAAGCATTATGGATTGCTGGAACCCCTGCATACAGTTACAAACATGGTCAGTAGCTCCTGTATCTACACACCAAGTGCTCGTAGATATAGCCGCTATACATGTTTCTGTAACTAGAGAAAGAGACATACCAGTATTGTTTGTCTTCTTAGGAAGAGGACAATCCTGTTTCTAGTGACCTGACTGCTTGCACCTGAAGCACTTGCCCTTAGGCTTTTTCACAGCACCTTGAACTCCCACTGCATTAGCAACCTTTCCAGCTTTCTATGTCTGAACATTTTTCTTCTTCTTGCCTTTCGGCTTAGAGGAAGAAGCTTTCTCAGCCACATTCACCTGAACATTCTGCTTAAAGAGTCCTTCAGCTGCCTGAAGTTCTGTCAGATGTTCCGCGAGACTATACATCCTTTTGTTCATGGTGTAATTCAAGCGGAACTGCTCAAAACTTTTGGGCAGACTCATAAGGATGATATCGATCTGGGTTTCCCCATCAATATCAGCACCAAGGATCTCCATCTCATTCAGATGAGACATCATCCTGAGAACATGATCCCTTACAAGTGTTCCTTCAGCCATCTGAGTGTTCATTAAAGCCTTCATTGCTACTTGCCTAGCAGCCCTATTGTGTTCTCCAAAAAGTTCCTTGAGATTAAAGAGCATATCTGAAGCAGTGGGCGTAGCCTGATGCTGATGCTGCAAAACACCCGACATTGCTGCCAGAATGTAACATCGCGACATCTCATCAGCCTTAACCCACCGCTTATAATACTCCTTCTCACTTTCAGGAGCATCTTCAGCAGGCTGATCTGGCTTGGGTTCATAAGTACAAAATTTGTACTCCTCAGCAGTCAACACTATGTCCAAATTACGTTTCCATTCAATATAGTTCGGTCCAGTAAGTTTGTTATCCTTAAGTATGGTGAATAGTGGATTAAAGCCCATAATGATCTAATCCTGAGAATCATACATGTAACACATAATCAGATAGTTGCATAAATCTTAAATCCTATTGGTCTCCTCTAACAATTAATTAAAATTAATGCACTAATATTTAAACACCATAAGTATATGGTACGCCACGATGGGTGACATATATACCACTTAATTCGTTTAAATATTACTTCGGTCCTATTACTAAATAATATGCCACGTTAGGGTGGACTATATATTATTTTTCATAGCTAAGTGTATACCATTATTTACATTCTTAAATTACTCCAACTAAATACATCCGTTTGATATATTAATGGATAATTCCCAGGTCTCGGAGGAGTCACAACGGCCTCGCTTAATACCCAATTCTTAGACAGAATTCTCCATAGTCAACATCAAAAGAGTATTCAATTTTCGTAACGAATTTTATGAAACTTGGTATGTCACGTTAGGGTGATCTATATACCTTTCAATATTCGTTATTTAATTTAAGAATTTGGTTCTAGTAATTTCTATAACCTTTTAAAACACCGTAAATAGTACGCCACGTTAGGTGATCATATATACCATCTACATTATTTAAAAGGTTATATTACATACAAAATAATGGAGACCATGGGATTTAATTCCTAATTAATTCCCCCACCCACTTAGAATTTTTATTTAAAAAATGAGGAATTTTAAAAATTAAATGGGGCCTATGTCGTTACAATTATGTCTAACATGCATTCCAAATACACACATAATTTAACAACATAAAAACATTTAATTATAGCAATAAATAAAAAAAACTATGTCCATGTCGTCCTAATTATGTTAAACATTCATTTAAAATTACACACATAATTCACAACACACATAATTAATTAATTAAAGCAATAATTAAAAATAGCGGAATAAAATATTCCACTATTATGGCCCCCAATTAATTAGTGCAGCTCTCGCCCATTTACTTCGAACAAAACAGCAACACAAACAAATCTTGCTGATTGCGCATCCTGTGTCTGCGCTGCTAGCTTAGGAAGTTCTTCGAGAGTTGCGCATTTAGCACTGGCGTTACACGACAGCTGAGGCCTGTTGCGCAGACATGACATGCGCAACACCAGTTACAACTGGTAACGCAATTCACACCTGCGTTACAGCCTCTGGACAGAATTTTCACAGAATTTTCACGCGCCTGCTCCTTTTTCTGACGCCAGTTTCTTCTTGTATTCTTCGACTTAATCAAAACTCAAACAAGACCAGTAGCCACAATCAACTACGCAGCGGACAACTTTGTTTCTCCGATTTGATTTCTGATCGCACATAATTGTTACAAAAAACCCGGATCTTAATAAAATCCAACAAAAAATTACATAAAAAATAGATCTAATACAAAACTAATTTGTAAAATCTATTCTAACACGATCAACCCTCGTGTTTTACAACCACGATAAACCACGTGGAAACCAAACAAAATAACCACGATTAACCCACGTGGGATCCAAACACATAATTAAAATATACATGGCCATAATAGTGGATAACAACCTGCAAAAAAGAATTATACAAGCCTACCACTATATACATGCATATATAATTACGACATGGACATCGTATCAAAAATCGCAGAACCATTGAACCTAGCTCTTGATGCCAATTGTTGGAACAATCAGATCTTGGCACTGCGATTTTTGATACATTAAATTAACGAGTACGAATAGAAAAGTCACCTTGTTAACGGTTGATTCCACGCTCTTCTATTATATTCCCAAATTCCTTTGAGCGAAGTGTGGCCTTCGTCTTCTCAAGTTAACCTCTCTTCTTGCTCCTAGGTGGCTACAAAATTTTTTCGACTAGCCCTCGCTAGAAGAGAATAAGAATATATATAGGCTACAATAGGGATCATGGACAATTAGGTTGGGCCTTCTAATTACATCTTGGGCATGGCCCAATGTAATTAAATATTAATTCAATCCACTAAAGAATTAATATTTGCACTACCTTTCCTAATACCGTAATTTAATTAATTAATTCGGTTCCAATATTATTTGCTTATTAAATTCCCCATGTTTAAAATATCGCATGTCCATTAATTAAATAAATTACTGATAATTCATTTAATTAATATCTTTTATCCTTGATCATCCACTCAACCTTTATTTAATTATGCCGGAATAAATCCACCTGCAGGGTTTCACATAATTAAATCTTTTTGAGCTTTCAAGGGGACATCATTAACCCGAATATTATCAGGACATGGATTCCTTCAATAAATAATATTCACCATATATATTATTTCATCACTGAAAATATAATGAAATAAATCAAAAGAATTATTTCATATATAAATCAAAGCATGTAAATAATATACACGTGTCAATTACTATATCTGGATTAAGAACCTAAGCATTAATAATAACATAGAATCTTAGTTCACCTTCTTAATCAGTATAAGGCAACAATTCTAAATTTGATTCTGTTCAATATACACAAAGTATACTAGTATTATTTATTAGTCAATATAAACTAATCTAAATAATACTACAGCCATTCCAGTGGATTGTCTAACACCACCTGTGCTGTGAACCATATTATATTATATAAACCGTATTTAATAATCTAATATTCTGTATCCCATTTGATACTAGATTATTCACAATATATAATATTTAGACAACATGTAAACATTTAAATGATTCTCAATAAAATAGGCCAGAAATAAATGTATATACTTCAAATAAATATTTTCAGTATACACCAACATATAGATCCAAAACAAATCTATCAGTCAACTTTTACAGATAATTTTAAAACTAATTACAATGTTAAAACTGTAGAAAAAATTTATGCTATTAACAAAGAACATGAAAATTGTTCCCTATTAACAAATGAAATTATTAAAAAATATAAAAGAAAAGGTTGTAATTTCATTCACATAGGATTAATACAAGTAGCAGTAAAACCATTATCAGTAAAAGGAATTAATTCTAGTATGCTTTTATGTTTAAGAGATGCGAGATATTTAAACTATGTCCCTAGCATATTATGTATAATGGAATCTAGTCTCCATAATGGACCAGTCCATTTTAATTGCTTTCCAGACTTTACGCTAAGTCTAAATGACCCCCACCTATTAAAAGCATTAACATTAAATATTAAAACAGCTGGTGAAATCACTCATATGATATAGGGATCTCAACCTCTTGCATTAATTTATAGAATTTATTATAAAACAATGAAAACCAATTTAAATATTCATGCACTTAATAAATGTCCAAAAGACAAAATTGTTTTAATTCAAAGTAGTACTAGTGACGCTAATATCCAAGTACCAAAAACGATACGTTGGAAAGATATTAACCTTCCTAGTCAATGGGTCTTAGATAATGAAATACCTCAGTCACCAATAACTAATAATATAATAAATCTAGACAACATTAAACAATATTTAGATGAAACTGTTAGGATAAGTTTCGATAACCCTGGTAATAGAAAACCATTTATGTTAGAAGAAATAACTAATCACTCAGTTACATCATCTAGACAAGATTCAGAATTACTTAGTAAAACATCCATTAATAATAGAAAATTAAAAGGAATGATCAATGAAGGTCAAACTAGTCAACCATATTATAATCAAACCAACAATGAATCTGAAGACGATAATGAACAATTATCTCCTACGCAATCAGATTTCGAACCTAAACCTATTAATCACCAATTAAGAGTAATAAATAAAGAAGATAAATTCAATTGGGAACTACTAATAAGAGATTTCAATTCAAAAGAAAATAAATCGAAAAGACAGCAATTTAGAGAAAATCATAGTCCCGAAGAAATGGGAAAAATAGTTAACAAATGGAAGAAATTTTTAAGTAAAGAAAAATTAAATATTACTTTCTATAATTGGTATGAAAAATATCATGGTAAATGCAACGTAATTACTAAAACACAATGGATAAAGGAAGATAGATCAAAAGTCTCGTCCAGTCATCCCCCTACAGAAACAATAATTATCCCAGTCAAAGATACTTTAGTTACGGCTTCACCATTTAAGATATTTGATGGTAAAAATGATGAAAAGAAATTAATTGAACAAAATAATTTCACAAATCAATATCTAGTCACCATAGGTAAACAATTAGATAAAATTGAAGATAAGATTAAAGATCCACATATTCAACAATATTTAGATCCAAATATTATTAAACAAGAATCCATTCAAAATAATGAAGAAAAACCTTTAATAAATTTACCTAGTAAAAGAGAAAATTTAAGTTTACCTGATAAAGACAAAACCTTAATTAAAACATTAGATAAATTATTTAAATGGTTAGAAGTTCCAAATACCCTAGAATCTAGTAAAGCTATAAAAGTCTTAGGCTTTCATGAAAGTTCTAATAACGATAGTGATTCTACATTTCATGAAATAGAGAATCAATTTAATAAATTAAGTTTTAACAAACCAAATATCACAAGTCAAACTAAAAATTGGTATTCTAGACCAACCCCTCCTGACTTACAATTTGAAGAAAGAAACCTAGATAATCAATTTTCTGTTTCAGCTAAGAAAATGTATGAATGGAATATTGATGGCCTAAGTGAACAAGAAATATTAAACAAATTAAATCATATGTCTATGGTAGCTAATAGTTATATAACGACATTTGAACATCTAAATCAAAGTGAAATAGTTGAATTCTAGCTACTGGGTTCACAGGAACCCTTAGATCTTGGTGGGAAAAACATCTCACTGAAGATAGTCTATTTGCTATAATTAATGATTATCAATTAGATAATGATGGTAACCCAATATTAGATGAGTCAATATGTCCATCTGATGCAGTCAATACATTAATTTATACAATAATAAAACATTTCATAGGAACCCCTAGTAATATCACTGAAAGAATTCATGATCAACTTAGTAATCTAACTTGTTGATAATGTGTATTTCATACACATTTTGTCCTTTATTCTTTTGCATTTTTTGTTAGTTTCGAATGTTGTTTTATCGATATTAATTATGTTTTTCATCTTTCAGGCCTCATGCTTAATTGTTGAAAAGATGGATTATTTTGGGCTTGGAAGGCGAAGAAATTCAAGAGGATAGTTAGAAGATGCATGCTCGCAATGCCGGGAGGTGTTTAATGCATTATATTGAAGATTTTATCTCGTACGGGCAGCTGTACGGCCGTACAGCAGGCCGTACAGAGCTGCTGAGTATTAAATGAGCATATCATCTCTTAACCTAATATCATATCTACACATCTTATTCTTGCCTCCTTGCTTAGCCTCTTCAAGAACCAAATTAGGGTTAGTCAAGTAGAGAGAAAAACATCAATTACTCATAATCTAGCATTGATTATGAGTAACTAACTTCATATATTTGGCTCAAGGAGGAGCTCTTGTATCAAAACCCATTTCATTTAAGTAAGATCTATTTCACTCTATCTTGAATATTTGTGTTGTATTGTTTATGATTTTGCTTGGAGATTGTAAGTTGCTTCACCTTACTCTTCTTGTAATTTTAATTGCTAATTGTTTTTGCTAATCCGTAATTGTTAGTGCATTCATTATAGTAGCAAAAGATTTAGTGTACCTAAATCCACAAAATTCAAGTGCAAATACCTAGGTTGAACTTCTCATCCTTGGGTTTGTCCTAGCCTCTCTTTGTTTGATTCCTTGATTTGGTTAAACTAGTAGTGCTTCATTATTGGTTGCTATTATCAAGAGAACTAATTTATGTGCTTCACTAAATTAGTGTTTTTAGAAGAGAAATAAGTGATTGTGTGCTTCACCAATTATCTTGGTTAGGTAGAGTTGATTAAATCTTGCTTATATGTGTATGGGTGAAGAACTTGAGTTTCCATAATCCTTGGGTCAAATATCTCTTTATCTTGCTAATTAACTCATTGTGTTTGTTGTATTGGTAAAAATCGGATGATTGTAAGTTTCTTAATCATATTTCTCTAGAAAAGTATTTATTGTATTCAAGGTGTGATAAAACACCACAACCAACTCAAAAACCCCCACCATTTGACCTTACACTAGTATTGAAAGCTATTCCCTTGGGTTCGATCCCTACTTGCCACATTTGCTATATTTTATAGTTAAGTGCGAACATAGTAGAGCATAAACATTTATTATCAATTTGGCGCGTCGACGACGGGCGTGGCCAAATTTTGGCGCCGCTGCCGGGGAACTAGTTTTAGTTCAATATTGGTGCGCGTATAAAAATTGTGAATATTTTAGTTCCATTGTGCATATTTATCTATTTTTCTTTGATTTTAGAAATTTTTGCTATGTATGACTCGATCCTCTTGTTTAGGTGATCTTGCGTATTCATCCAATCCCGAGAGACTCTTGCGAAGGAATCAAAGGAATTCAAGTGCCAATATAGATTCATCAAGTCAATTTATTTCTAGCTCACCTTCGGAAGAGGAAGAGGAGTTTAACGAGGATCCTGGCCTTGTTATTCCTATCTCATAACCGGACGACAACATTGATCAAGTCATGGAAAATCCTAATCAACGTACACTCAAGGAGATTGCTTCTCCTAGCTCCGTTCAACTACCATTGTGCATTGTATTTCCGGGAGGACAACCATTTGAGCTAAAGGGTGGTCTTATTGCCCTCCTTCCCAAGTTTGGAGGTGAAGGCACAGAAGACCCTTTTAGGCATCTTCAAGAATTTGAAATGGTATGTTCTTCAATGAGGCCAAACAACGCTACGGAAGAACAAGTGAAGTTGAAAGCATTTCCCTTTTCCTTGAGAGACAATGCCAAGGCATGGCTATTTTACCTTCTTCCAAACTCAATCACTACATGGGAGCAAATGCGAAGTGCTTTCTTGGGGAAATTCTTCCCTACCTCAAAGGCTACGGGCATCTCCAAAGAAATTTGTGGCATTCGGCAATACTCTGGAGAAACATTGTATGAGTATTGGGAAAGGTTTCAAAAGCTTTGTCAAAGTTGTCCTCCACACTTGATATCGGAAGAGTTGTTCATTCACTACTTCTATGGAGGCTTGGAATATAGTGCTAAATTGCACCTTGATGCTTCAAGTGGTGGAGTTCTTGTGGATAAAACGCCGGAGGAGGCTAGAAAGTTAATAACCAAGATTGCCGAGAATTCTCGCCAATTTGGGGATCGTCAAGTGCATGTCAAGAACCCTTCCGTGAATGAAGTGGCAACTCAAAAGTTAGAGGGCCAAATCTCGGACCTTACATCATTGGTTCGTCAATTAGCCGTTGGGAATCTTCAACAACAAAAATATTGTGGTGTTTGCAATATGTCGGATCATTCTACTAACGAATGCCTATCATTCCAACAACCCGAAAATCAAATTAATGCTATTGGAGGTTTTTCGGGACAACCACCTCAAAGGAAGTATGACCCCTATAGTAACACCTACAACCCTGGTTGGAAAGACCACCCTAATTTTCGATATGGAAATCCCAATGCACCAAACTCTAACCAATACCAAAATCCAAACACTTACAACACCCAACATCAACAAAACCCTCCTCCATACTCACAAAAATGGCCCAATCAAAATTTTCAAGCTCCACCACCACCTCCATACAATTCCCAAGACCATCAAGGGTCTTCTTCATCTTCATTGTCATCACTAGAAGAAATGATAAAACAATTGGCAACAAACAACCTCCAATTTCAAAACATCACTTCTAAAAATATATCCAACTTGGAAAAGAATACTTCCCAATTTCAAAATAATACTTCTCAAAGTATATCCAATTTGGAAAAGCAAATGAGCCAACTAGCTACAACCGTGAATCGATTGCAAAGCCATGGTTCTAGGCAACTTCCTTCTCAAACAGAGGTGAACCCCAAAGAAAATGCTAGTGCCATGACCTTGAGGTGTGGGAAAGAATTGGAGGACCTTCATGCGAACGCCAAGGGTAAGATGGTGAATGATAATGAAAATGGAAAGGTTGAAAATGATGACATCTTGGGGGCTAATGATGAAAACCGTGAAGATGAGATGGAAATTGAGGAAGAGAAAGTTGATAAGGGAAAGAAGGAAAGTGTTCAAGAAGACGTTCCACAAGCAAAGAAGCCAAGGTTCATTGATGAGGATGTGGTTATTCGACCTCCATTCCCTTCCAAATTTTCTAAACCAAAGAAAGATATTGTTGATAAAGAAATGCTTGAGACCTTCCGAAAAGTGGAAATCACTCTCCCATTACTAGATGCCATAAACCAAGTTCCAAAGTATGCAAAGTTTCTCAAAGATTTGTGTACTAACAAAAGGAAGTTAAGAGGTGATGAAACTATAGTGGTGGATGAGAATGTCTCGGCCGTGATTCAAAGGAGGTTACCTCAAAAATGTTCAGATCCGGGCACATTCACTATTCCTTGCAAGATTGGAGGTAAATTCTTTGAAAGAGCTATGCTTGATTTAGGTGCCTCGATCAATGTGATGCCCATCTCCATATTCCAAACTTTAAATTTTGGGGCACTTGAGAATACGAATGTGATCATTCAACTCGCGGATAGATCTAATGCCTATCTCGAAGGGGTAATTGAAGATGTGCTTGTTCATGTTGATCAAATGGTTTTCCCCGCCGACTTTTACATCTTGAAAATGGAAGATGGTCCATCAAACATCAAGTCCGCTCCAATTCTCTTTGGACGTCCATTTCTTAAAACGGCGAAGACCAAGATTAATATGGATGATGGTTATCTCACTATGGAGTTTGGCAATGAAGTTGTTAAGTTCAATATTTATGATGCCATGAAATTCCCTAGTGAGTCACACTCAATTTGCTCCATGGATGTTATTGATGGTTTAGCCCAACAAGCTTTTGACATGGGAAATAAAGCAGCTCTCCAAGTGGTTATTGAGGGATGTGCAAATGAAGATGATAGATTCCCTAATTCGGAAGAAGCCAATGAGGCAATTATGGAGCTCAATGTATTGCAACCTTTACCCCAAAGGTGTGAACTTGCAAAAATTGATCTTCCCTTGTCTTATTCCAAATTACTCCCTTCTATTGAGAATCCTCCTACTTTGGAATTGAAAGTGTTCCCTAATCATCTCAAATATGCTTATCTTGGGGACAATGAGACTCTTCCCGTAATCATAGCTTCTAATTTGAGTAACGTACAAGAAGAACGCCTCTTGCGGGTTCTTAAGGATCATAAAAGTGCTATTGGGTGGACCATTACCGATATTAAGGGAATTAGCCCTTCCACTTGCATGCATCGCATACTCTTTGAGGATGGAGCTAAGCCTACTAGAGACCCTCAAAGAAGACTTAATCCGACAATGATGGAAGTTGTTAAAAAGGAGATTCTCAAGCTACTTGATGTGGGAATCATTTTTCAAATTTCGGATAGCGAATGGGTGAGTCCGGTACATTGCGTTCCTAAAAAGGCGGGTATCACTCTTGAAGAGAATCTTAAAGGTGAGCTTGTATCTACCCGAGTCCAAAATGGGTGGCGAATGTGCATAGATTATCGCAAGTTAAATGCGGTAACTCGAAAAGACCATTTTCCTCTTCCTTTCATTGATCAAATGTTAGAGAGGTTAGCCGGGAAGAAATTCTATTGCTTTCTAAATGGATTTAGTGGATATCATCAAATTGTCATTGCGCCCGAAGATCAAGACAAAACCACATTTACTTGTCCTTTTGGTACGTTTGCATTTCGTAAACTCTCATTTGGCTTATGTGGTGCTCCCGCAACTTTTCAAAGGTGTATGGTAAGTATTTTCTCCGACATGATAGAGAATGGAATTGAAGTCTTTATGGATGATTTCTCTATTTCGGGTGATTCTTTTGATGAATGTCTTCAAATCCTTACTCATGCTTTGGATCGATGCTTGGAAACTAATCTAGTGCTCAACTATGAAAAATGCCATTTCATGGTCCAAGAAGGTATTGTATTGGGGCATATTGTGTCTAGGAAGGGCATTGAAGTTGACAAGGCAAAAGTTGATATTATTGCAAGTCTTCTGTACCCTTCAAATGTCAAGGATGTGCGGTCTTTTCTTGGTCATGCCGGTTTCTATAGGAGGTTTATCAAGGATTTTTCCAAGGTTGCTCTTCCCCTATCATCTCTTCTACAAAAGGATGTGGAATTTAAAATTGATGAAAAATGCAAGGCGGCTTTTGACCATCTCAAGGAAGCTTTAACTTCGGCTCCTATCATTAAGGCTCCGGATTGGTCTCTTCCTTTTGAGATTATGTGTGATGCTAGAAATTATGCGGTTGGTGCGGTGTTAGGCCAAAAAGTTGACAAACGATCTCATGTGATTTATTATGCCTCTCGCACACTCAATTCCGCCCAAGTGAACTATACCACCACCGAGAAGGAATTGCTTGCTATTGTCTTTGCTCTTGACAAGTTTCGTTCATATCTTCTTGGTTACAAAGTCATCATATACACGGATCATGCCGCCTTAAGACATCTCTTGGCGAAAAAAGAGTCAAAGCCTAGGTTGATTCGGTGGATTCTTCTCCTTCAAGAATTTGACTTAGAAATCAAAGATAAAATAGGTGCCGAGAACTTAGTGGCGAACCACTTGAGTCGACTTGTGAGGGAGGAAGATGTTTCTCCTCTTCAAGAATTATTTCCGGATGAGCACTTATTTGGAATTCAAGGCGAGGTGCCATGATATGCGGATCTTGTGAACTACATTGTATGTAAAACTTTTCCTAATGGCATGCCTAAGTATCAAAGGGAGAAGTTAAGAAGTGAAGCCAAACACTACATTTGGGATGATCCTTATCTTTGGAAACATTGTGCGGATCAAGTATTGAGAAGGTGTGTTCCCGAGTCAGAAATTTATTCAATTCTTCAATTTTGTCATTCTTATGCTTGTGGAGGTCATTTTGGAAAAGATCGAACGGCAAGAAAGGTGCTTGAATGTGGATTTACATGGCCAACACTTTTTCGTGACTCTCACGATTTTTGTAAGCAATGTGAGCCTTGTCAAAGAACCGGAAATATTGCAAAAAGGAATGAAATGTCCCAAACACCAATTATTGTGGTAGAAATCTTTGATGTGTGGGGTATTGATTTTATGGGACCATTCCCATCTTCTTCTCATGGAAATCTCTATATTCTCTTGGCCGTGGATTATGTCTCTAAGTGGGTGGAGGCCAAGGCAACAAAATCGGATGATGGTAAGGCGGTTGTTGCATTTCTCAAGTCTCAAATTTTTAACCGATTTGGTGTCCCCAAAGCTATCATAAGTGATCAAGGTACCCACTTTTGTAACAAATTGGTGGGAAATCTTCTTAAATCTTATAGGGTCTATCATCGAATGGCAACGGCTTATCATCCTCAATCTAATGGTCAAGCCGAAGTTTCTAATCGGGAGATTAAGTCTATTCTTGAGAAGGTGGTGAAACCTTCAAGGAAGGATTGGTGTGTTCATCTTGAAGATGCTTTATGGGCATATAGGACGACATTTAAAACTCCTATTGGTATGTCTCCTTACAAGTTGGTTTTTGGTAAATCTTGTCATCTTCCCGTTGAGTTAGAGCACAAAGCTTATTGGGCAATCAAGGCTTGCAATATGGATTTAAATGTTGCCGGGGCTCATCGGAAACTTAACTTGCTTGAATTGGAGGAAATTCGTAACAATGCCTATGAGGATGCTCAATCGTATAAGGCTAGAGTTAAGGATTTCCATGATCGTTCGCTTGTTCCTAAATCATTTTATGTTGGGAAAAAGGTTCTTCTCTACAACTCACGTCTCAAGTTAATGCCCGGGAAGCTTCGATCTCGTTGGTTGGGCCCATTTGTTGTTGTGAAAATCTACCCTCATGGAGCGGTGGATTTACGAAGTTTATCTACCGATAAAGAATTCAAGGTGAATGGTCACCGTCTCAAACCTTTCTATGAGGGATTTCAAGAATCCACCGTTGATGTCATCTCATTAGCGGATTCCCTTCATGGATGAGTTTCTCTTACGTTAGTTTGTGTGTCGGTGCTACGAGGCACATTCAGGAAGTCGAGCCAACGACAGTAAACAAAGGCGCTGTTTGGGAGGCAACCCAAGGTACGTACGTATTTATATATTTTTATGCGTGTGTTAGATTTTGTTCCTCGCTTGCATTTATGTATAGCGTTATGCATATTGTGAGTTCGAGGATTGATCTAAATATTAGTGAGTGGGGATTCCATTTTTCATTTATCTTAAGTCTAAAAAAAAAACAAGAAGAAGAAGGGTTTTAGTTAATTATTATGTATTTTTGTGATGTGTTTAGTGAATTTTATAATAGAGTAAAAAAAAAAAAGAAAAAAAATGTAATAATAATTCCCCGCTCAATAATATTTAGTAACGTTAATTCTAATTTTTATGATTTTATATATTTATTCCACTCGTGCCTTGATGTGTTTGTTCATGTTTTCAGGAATTAATATTTTATTCAAGCATTCAAGGATTTGTGGAAATTTTTTGAAAAAAAAAATTAAAAAAAATACAATTTTGTAAATTTTCAGGACTGTACGGGCAATCGTACGGGCTACAGACCGTGCAGCAAGCCGTGCAGCAGCCCGTACTTGATTTTTATGGTTTCTGTCCGTGTTGTAGTTCAAATTTTGTGTTTTTTTCAATTCATTACCCACTTCTTGTACTGGCAGTACGGCTCATAAAACAGAAAAGCAAAAACAGAACAAAAGCAATCTCAACCCCCTTTTCACTCATCAATTTTCAGATCTGTGCATAATCGTCTCAAAACTTCAAGCAATCCTAGCATCTATTCCTCTCCCCCAACACCAACTGCCCAGCCACCATTCTCCGTCCATCACCCACCTGCACTCTTCCACACGACTAAGCATCTCTCCTCCCAGACCTGCTCCACTTCCGCCTTCACTGCGCCGTCGCAACCTTCACCATCTCCCTCCTCCCCAACTCGCAACACCAGCCACACCCATCTCTTCTGCCTCCGCCCATCACCATTTTTAACAACTCCATCCATAAGCCACTTCCTCCTCTCACCTTCTCCACTGCCTCCTCTCACCTTCTCCATGCCACCACACCTCCCAACCACCTGCACTTTCCTCCCACCAATTCGCTAACTCATCTCTCACCCCCACACACATCCTCCTCTCTCCGTTAACCCACCATTCCCCTCTCCAACCTCATCCCATCCTCAACACACCAGCCGCCCCATTACCCCAAACTCCGTCCACCATACTCCACTCCTCCGTTCAACCCACATACGCCAACCATTTCCCCTGCGACTCCTTCTCCCTCACATCTACATCACCAATCCAATTCCCTCTACAGTCCGCGACCCAACCTCCCAACTACTGCTGCCTCCAATTAACAACACCATCCATCATCAACAAAAGCGTCAACCTCACCCCTCTCTTCAACTGCTGCAAACCATCAGCACCGCGCTCAGTACCCTCACCTCCGTTGTTTTCCTGCAACTCCACTTCTTCTCCGCACCTCCATTCCCCCAATCCCACACCTTCCCCTTCACGCCAACACCACCTCTCACTCCTCTCTTCAACCCACCTCTCCTGCAAACCACACCAACAGACCCCTTCCCGTTGTTTCCCCCCTCCCCTCACATCGCCATCCCCTCCCCTCCCCTCCCCTCTCCTCTCCTCTATTTCCAACAAAACTCAACCCCCGTACCCTTTTTTTTTCTAGTTAGTTTTTTTTGTTTTTTGTTTTATTTGTTTTGTATTTTTGGTTTTTTATTTGTTTTTTGTTTTTTGTTTTTTTTTGTTTTTTGTTTTATTTCTTTTTATTCATTTTTTTTAATTTTGATTTTCAATTTTAATTTTGTAAATTTAATTTTTTTTTAAATTCAGAAATCAATTTAAAGTCACTTTGAATTTGGTTTTTGATTTTTGATTTTATTAGTAATTTCTTAGTTATTTTATTTTATTTTATTTTAGTTTTAAAATTTGAATTTTGATTTTATTATTAATTAGTTAGTTTATTATTATTATTATTATTATTATTTGTTTATTTGTTCTCTTAAATTTTATTTTATCTTTTGTTTTATTTTTAATTTATTTTTAATTTGATTTTTGATTTTATTTTAATTGCTTAGTTATTTTATTTTAGTTTTAAATTTGATTTTTGATTTTTGCTATTATTATTTTTATTTCAGTTTTAAATTTGAATTGATTTTTATTTGATTTTTTTTTCTTATTAATTGGTTAGTTTATTTTATTTTATTTTATTCTATTTTTGTTTTATTTTATTTAATTTTAATTTAATTTTATATTATTTAGTCTATAAAAAAAATAATCATTTAGTTATTTATATATCCTTAATTATATTGTAGTAGTTTTGAGGGGAGTGGATTTGAATTATCTTGATTATTGTAATTTGTTTGTGGTATGTGGCGGTAATTCATTTTGGGGTTTACCATTTGGTGTTGAATTTTGTGGTGAATTGGTGGTGGGATTAGTGTTGGTTTGTTGGCTATCTTTGTGTTTGTGCTTGGTGCTTCTATTGGGTGGTTGTTTTGCCTGGTAATTCGGAGTTGGGATTAATCATCATGAGTGGGGCTTCTTCTCAACGCGGTAAAACCAAGGAAAAGCTTACATCTAAGCGTCGGAAAACCACTGCTTCATCTTCGGAGATTAAAATTTTTCTAACTCACAAGGAATGTGAAGAATCGGGTCTTCCATTACCCCCTTCAAATTACGGGATTGACTTGCACTCCGCTAAGCCTAGCTTGTCATTCTCCGTTAATGCTCTTGAGAGGTATAATTCCATTTCATCGCTTAAAGTTTTGCCCTTTCGCTATTTTGATAAGCATGTCATGGAAAAGCTTGGTATTTGGGACAATGTTAAGAAAATTTTGACTACTTCCGGTTGGCCTACATGGTTATATATGGATGAGCCAACTTGTCCGGCTTTGGTCTATGAATTCTTTACTACCGTGAAGTGTGATGTTGAAGTTGTGAATGAGTTAAGCGTACCCTCTCGCTTCACCTTTAGGATAATGGGTATGTGGTTTAGTGTTCGTTTGGAGGAGATTTGTGAGTGGTTTGGGTGGAAATACAATCAAGGCTTCCGGAAATTTTCCACTCGGTTTCAATATTCTTTTTGGCGTGAAATTTCTTCGGATGCTCAATGGCCTTCGGGTGGTCGGATTAAGTCCACCAAAATCAAGGACCCTAGTTTGTGCTATATTCATCGGGTTATGGTTCATTCTTTGTATGGTAATGAAGGTTCAAATAGCCCCATTTCTTTGGTAGAACTTGGGGTCCTCAATTGGTTGTATGATGAGTTTCTAGTAGATTGGGGGTATGTATTCTCTTCCCGGTTGTTGGAGCTAACTCGGCGTAAAGGGAAGGGTTCCCTTATCTTTGGCGGGTTTATCACCCGAATTGCTACTAAGCTAGGGATTCTTGATCGGGATAACTCCCCTATTTCATGGATGGAGAGTGACCAACCCGTAGCTACTATTGACTTTGCTGTTTTGAAGAAGATGGGGGTCATCTCGGGGACTTTTGATAATTTTCGATGGACTGGACACAAATCATCTCAGCTCGAGTGTCCTTCATCTCCTACTCGAGTCGAGGAGGAGCCGGTTTCTGAGCCTTTGTTACTTGCTGAAGATCGACATGCATCTCCCTCTCATAGTCATGCCGAAGAGTTTTCTGAACCTCAACGGGCCTACTTACAACGCATGGAGCAATCCATCAAAGACCATGTTGATATGAGGTTTTCTGAGCATCGAGAGTGGATGGAGCAGTTTTATGCTTCGATGATGGCTCATGGTTGCACTAGTTCTCGGGATCCACCCTTGGATCCTCCTCACGATGCTTGAGCTTCTTGGCTTTGCTCCCGGTCCTTGTTGCCTATTTCGAGGGGAGTTTTCTTTCACTTTTGTTTCTCTCTCATTTTTATTTGTCATGCATGAGGACATGCCATGTTTTAAGTGGGGGAAGAATTGTTTATTTTGGATTGTTTATTTTGATGTCCGTTTCGTTTGCATTTGTTTGTAAAATTTATGACATTGTGAGCTTGTAGTCTTGTTTTCTCCTATTACGTGTCTAGCATTATAAATTTGATGTGAATCTATAAGATTGATGCACCTCTTTTGCACTCACACACTCTTAAAATGGCATGAAAAGTCTAGATGTTTGTAATTAAATTGTGAGCATGACGATTATCTCTTAGCATACATGGAATCAAACCGAGAAGATGTTATTTAAACTTAAACCTTGTGAGGCCTTGAACGATGATTCTTTTGCTTGTGTGTTGCTCCCTCTTTATGTGTGTTTGTTGCTCTAGGGCTTGCATTAAACCTTCATTCATGGATGCACCATAATAAGGAAATTCTATTTAGGACAACCTTTTTGACCTTTTTAGCTTGTGAACCATGAAAATAATCTCTAGTTACCCCTTTGAAGCTTATATCCATGTTTTTCTTCGTCACTTTCTCCTTTTATACATAAGTCAAAGCCAAATACTTCACTCTCGACCTAGTTGAGCTAGTTGAGTCTTGGAAAAAGAATTGATCGGAAATCATGTGAATTTGGAGAAATTGTGAAGAGGAAGAATTCTATTTATTGTAAGTGGGAACTAGTTTGATGTGTATATCTAGATGTGGTTCAAAGTTCTTTGTAGTATTTTTTTTTATGTTATGCATTCCCTTTGCTAAAAAAATAATAAAGGGGATGTAAAAAAGAACAATAAATCTTTGTACTTTATTTTGTTTCAACTTTCTTGGTAAATGTGGTTGTGTTTTGTAATTGTAAATGAGTGAAGACATCCTTTAGTTTGAGAATTTGGTGGATGAAGCGAGCAAGCTTTATTTTGACTCAACTAGCGAGACTTTTACACCTTCCTTGAACTTAAATTTTCACGCCTTCACCCAAGCCTCATTACAACCCATTTTATGAATTCCTTGTTTTTGGTGCAATTCGGAATTTAGGTGAACATGCAAGGTCAAGTAGAGCGCATGCATTTAGACTTGGAGTTGAGTGAAATCTCTAGCCCATACTTGTGTGATACATAATTGAGAGATGTGAGATTTTTCACCATACAATTTCATCTTCTTAATGCGAGGTCATGTATGCTTTGTGATCATCTTGTCTAGTATTCACGATTGAAGTGCATTCATTCTATCTTTAATGTCTTGGTTACATCTTGCACGAGGTGTGTTATCTTGATTCTTGAATTGGTTGTTAGCTCGTTTTAGTGGATGACAAGGTGAATAGCTCTATATGTTTGATTTTAGTTACAAGTAGACGGCTCGGACATGTGAGTGTAGTAGTTAGCTTAATTAATAGGTATTGTTAATTTTTTGTTTGTTAGTGGTTTTTGTTATTTTGTGGGTACATCATCTATAAACCCTCACGAGACCTCACTCGTCCACTAGGGCTACCTAGGGGTTCCAAGGGCTTGTTGCATATGCCAAATGCAACCGTGATCACCTACGGAAGTGGTACTAGTTACGAGTATATGGTTTTGTTAATTTTAGTTTGCTCGGGACTAGCAAAGTTCAAGTGGGGGAAGATTTGATAATGTGTATTTCATACACATTTTGTCATTTATTCTTTTGCATTTTTTGTTAGTTTCGAATGTTGTTTTATCGATATTAATTATGTTTTTCATCTTTCAGGCCTCATGCTTAATTGTTGAAAAGATGGATTATTTTGGGCTTGGAAGGCGAAGAAATTCAAGAGGATAGTTAGAAGATGCATGCTCGCATAACCGGGAGGTGTTTAATGCATTATATTGAAGATTTTATCTCGTATGGGCAGCTGTACGGCCGTACAGCAGGCCGTACGGAGCTGCTTAGTATTAAATGAGCATATCATCTCTTAACCTAATATCATATCTACACATCTTATTCTTGCCTCCTTGCTTAGCCTCTTCAAGAACCAAATTAGGGTTAGTCAAGTAGAGAGAAAAACATCAATTACTCATAATCTAGCATTGATTATGAGTAACTAACTTCATATATTTGGCTCAAGGAGGAGCTCTTGTATCAAAACCCATTTCATTTAAGTAAGATCTATTTCACTCTATCTTGAATATTTGTGTTGTATTGTTTATGATTTTACTTTGAGATTGTAAGTTGCTTCACCTTACTCTTCTTGTAATTTTAATTGCTAATTGTTTGTGCTAATCCGTAATTGTTAGTGCATTCATTATAGTAGCACAAGATTTAGTGTACCTAAATCCACAAAATTCAAGTGCAAATACCTAGGTTGAACTTCTCATCCTTGGGTTTGTCCTAGCCTCTCTTTGTTTGATTCCTTGATTTGGTTAAACTAGTAGTGCTTCATTATTGGTTGCTATTATCAAGAGAACTAATTTATGTGCTTCACTAAATTAGTGTTTTTAGAAGAGAAATAAGTGATTGTGTGCTTCACCAATTATCTTGGTTAGGTAGAGTTGATTAAATCTTGCTTATGTGTGTATGGGTGAAGAACTTGAGTTTCCATAATCCTTGGGTCAAATATCTCTTTATCTTGCTAATTAACTCATTGTGTTTGTTGTATTGGTAAAAATCGGATGATTGTAAGTTTCTTAATCATATTTCTCTAGCAAAGTATTTATTGTATTCAAGGTGTTTGATAAAACACCACAACCAACTCAAAAACCCCCACCATTTGACCTTACACTAGTATTGAAAGCTATTCCCTTGGGTTCGATCCCTACTTGCCACATTTGCTATATTTTATAGTTAAGTGCGAACATAGTAGAGCATAAACATTTATTATCAATTTGGCGCGTCGACGACGGGCGTGGCCACTTGTCCAACTCTAAGTGATTTTAGATGGTACAAGGATGTCTTTTTATCCAGAGTTATGATGCGAGATGATAGTAATAAACCATTTTGGAAAGAAAAATTCGTTAATGGTTTACCCAATCTATTTGCAGATAAAATTCGTGAAGAATTAAGTAAAAATTTAGGATTTATAAATTATGATGAATTAACATATGGTGAAATAATAAGTGTAATACAAAAAATAGGATTAAAAATGTGTATTAATCATAAAATTACTAAACAAATTAACAAAGATAAAAAGAAAGCTAAATATGAGTTAGGAACTTTTTGCGAGCAATATGGTTTACCCCCCATGGCTCCATCAAGGAATAAGTCTAAAATTCATAAACATAAGAAATTTAGTAAATATATTAAGAAAACATTTAACAATAATCAGGAATTACTAAAAAATTTGATAAAAGCAAAGTTATTTGTCATAATTGTGGCAAATCAGGTCATTATAAAAATGAATGTAGAATTAAAGATAAACTTAACCAATTAAATATCTCTAATGAGGACACTGAATTAATTCTCCAATTAATGAGAATAGAAAACGAAGACAGTAGTAATAACGAATTAAATTCAGATATTCCATCCCTATCTACTACTAGTAATAATACAGATAGTGATAGTAATAACCCAAACATTACAATAGGATGTAAAGATAATTGTAATAACAATTGCTGTAGTAAAACATTAAATGTATTAACAAAAGCCCAAGAAGAAGAAACAACTTTGTTAATAGAATTAATCAGTAAGATTACAGATCCCCAGTTAAAAACACAATATGTTAATAAATTGAAAAATTTACTAACATCAGATAAAGAAATTAAAACTAGTAAGAATAATGAGAAACCTAAATTTAGTCTTAATAAAACCCTTGAAAGATTTAAGAACCCAGTTAAAGAAATAACCTTAGCAGATTTAAATCAAGAAGTTAATATTTTAAAGAAAGAGATTTCTAATTTAAAACAAGAAATTTCCAAATTAAAAGAAGAAATGGAACAAATTAAAACTAATCCACAAATGCTTATTCATGAATCTTCTGAGGATGAAAATCCACCAAACGATGAATCAGCAATTATTGAACAACAAGGTCGTTCATTATTAATATTAAAAGACATTACCATCCAAAAGTGGTATACAAATATTAAATTAATAATTAATAAACTTTCACCATTGAACATATGCTCTTATTGATACAGGAGCAAATTTAAATTGTATTCAAGAGGGACTAGTCCCAACAACTTTTTATGAAAAAATTAATGAAAGATTTAGCTCAGCTAATGGTAGTCAAATGAATATAAAATATAAGTTACCTAATGTTCATATTTGTCAAGACAACATTTGTTTTAAAGCCTCCTTTGTTTTAATAACAAATATGACTGATAAAATTATATTAGGCTTACCCTTTATTTATCTACTATATCCTTTTACAACTTCAACTAAAGGATTAGTTAGTAAACATTTTGGTCAAACAGTAACATTTAATTTTATTCTAGAACCAGAAGAAAAAGACTTAAAAACTATTCAAGAACAATCAGTTACTAAAACCCTTACAATATTAAATAATAAAAAGAGTCATTTAAAAAATGAAATAAAATACAAAAGAATTGAAGAACAGTTATTAGATAACAAACTCCAAAATAAAATTGAACAATTTAATAAAACACTAATAAAAGAAGTATGTTCAGATGTTCCACATGCTTTTTGGCATAGAAAGAAACATATAGTTAATTTACCTTATGCTAAGGAATTTAAAGAACATTTAATTCCAACAAAGGCCAGACCAATTCAAATGAATCACGAACAGTTAGAATATTGTAAAAAAGAAATTAATGAATTACTAAGTAAAGGATTAATTAGAAATAGTAAATCCCCTTGGTCATGTGCAGCATTTTATGTTAATAAAAATGCAGAAAAAGAAAGAGGAGCACCAAGATTAGTAATTAATTACAAACCATTAAACAAAGTACTCGAATGGATTAGGTATCCTTTACCTAATAAAAAAAATTTAATTAATAGATTAAACCAAGCAGTTATATTTAGTAAATTCGATCTCAAAAGTGGATTTTGGCAAATCCAAATTAGTAATGAAGATAGATATAAAACACCCTTTACCACCCCATTTGGACATTATGAATGGAATGTATTTCCATTTGGACTTAAGAATGGCGCTAGTGAATTCCAGAATATCATGAATAATATATCCAACCCATTTAGTCATTTTACCATTGTCTATATTGACGATGTTCTTGTTTATTCCAATTCAATCGAAGAACATTGGAAACATTTAAATTCTTTTTTCAACACAGTTAAAACTAATGGATTAGTACTCTCATCCAGTAAATGTTCATTATTCCAAACCAAAGTAAGATTCTTAGGTCACACAATCCAATACGGAAAAATTAAACCAACAGATAGATCCATTGAATTTGCTGACAAATTCCCTGATGAAATACTTGATAAAACCCAACTCCAAAGATTTTTAGGGTCCCTCAATTATGTAGGAGAATTCTATAAAGATCTTAGGAAGTAGTGTAAACCGTTATTTGAATGATTACAAAGTAATCCACCTCCTTGGACTTCTATCCATACTTCAATTGTCCAAGATATTAAAAAATATGTCAAAACACTTCCCTGTCTTGGCATTGCCAATCCTTCTGCATTTAAAATTGTGGAAACTGATGCCTCTGAAATTGGATTTGGAGGAATCCTCAAACAAAAATTAAATTCATTTTCTTACGAGGAAATTGTTTGCTTTCATTCAGGAGCATGGGATAATACACAGAAAAATTATTCAACTATTAAAAAGGAAATTTTAAGCCTAGTTTTATGCATCAATAAATTTCAGCATGAACTTTTAAATCAAAAGTTTTTAGTCAGAATTGATTGTCAGTCAGCAAAATATATTTTAGAAAAAGATGTTCAAAACATTGCATCAAAGATTTTTGCTAGATGGCAAGCATTACTAAGCATATTTGATTTTGAAATACAATATATTAAAGGAAGTGAAAATTCTATTCCTGATTTTCTGACTAGAGAATTTCTGCAAACAGGAGTGAGATGAGTGTCAGAGGTAATCCCCATGGCATGGGAGGGAATCGCGACGGAAGTAGCTCTCATGAGAGAGCTAGTTACGATAGTAAACTCAAAGGGATCATGGTTCCCCATCCTACTATTCCAATTCAACCAATAGATGTAGTTAACAGATATCAGGTTCTAGGCCAAATCCCTAGACCTTATAATACTGTCTTTGTTAGTAAACCACCAGTAATTGATCCTTTTTCAAACACCAGTAAATCAATTGCTACTCCTAAACCAGTTATTCCATTTGATATATATGGAAAAGCAGTAACCGAGTATACTCAAAGAACTGAGTATAATCTATTCTTCATAGAAGAATTTATGAAACCTAGTAACAACCCAGCTAAATTAGCAGCACAATACTTCCCTACGGGATGGCATTTTACTCCCTTAGCACCTTACAAATCTTTGTCTTATTACAAAGATATTTTGTTCCAAACAGATTCAGTAACAATTAAACCCATCATGGATAGAAGAGACGATTCTAAAGTCCTCTATCATTCTATCTATATTAAACAGATAATTTCTCAGGATAAATGGGGTAATCACCCATCTGATCTCCAGTTATTAAACAACAGTGAAACACCCAGTCATTTCTGTTATTACGATTATATCGAGGCATGGGATAAAATATTCCTATACCAAAATCAAACCTTCAATCATTCATGGTTCATTCAATTCGACCATAAATTTAAAAGTCAAATACCACTATGGTTCACGGATTGGTGGAAAACCTTCGGTCCCAATAGAGCCATAATCCCAGAATACTTCTAAAACAAATAGAGTATTTCAAAGAAGTTAGAACCAGCAAAACCCCAATTATGCAGGATTTGAAATCCTTCATTTCTTTAGTAAATGCAAAGTCCCCTGGATATCAAAATGGCAGTACAAAATAGCCGTTATTATCCAAGATTCTACCACAGTCCATGAAAGTAAAGATCATAAAGCCTTAGTAACTCAACATGACGGTCACAGTTGTGTTGCCAGAGTCCATTTAGTCAAATGGTTGGATAAGTTTGATATCACCCGGATAATCATCCAAGTCCAGAAAGAGTTCCCATCAGTAAAACCTAGTTCAACCATTAAAGAAAAGAATGTAGATGAAGGTCCATCATTATCTTTGGACATTTCTACGATCAACAGATTATCAGCATCAGAATTAACCACCTTATTAAAAGCTATCCAACAAAGAACTGGTAGCCTCAAAGAAGAAGCCTCTGAAGAAAATTCTCCAGATACCAGTCAACATTCCAGTCAGAATTCAGTTTCAAATAATCCATATGGAAGTGCAGATCTACAAGACGCCCAAGATCCATATGCGTAACTCACTATGCTCAACCGACAAGCCGACAAGTTACTCAAGTAAAAGACTTTACCAAAGTTAAAGTAAAGATAAAGTAAATTGCTTTTACTTTCACTTTTACCCAGAAAAGTTACTCGAGTGAAATACTTTTATCAAAGTTAAAGTAAATTGCTTTTGCTTTTACTTAGTAATATGTTTCTTACTTTCACCTGTAATTATGAAAGGCATATTCCTTAGCATATTCCTTTCCATCACCCTATATATATGGGTTTCAGTTGTAAGTTGAAGGGCAGGACGAAAATTACAACTAGTTTTGTAATTTTGCGTTGCTTTGTTCTGTAAGTTTTTCTTTTCTTCCTAGTTCTCTCGTTTGTATGCAAATCTTGTACATAGCATAAGTAACTTCCTGTAATAAGTAACTATTTTCAGTAAACAAGTTTTAATCAGTAAAACAAATTGTTTTGTTATGCATGCTTTTGTTTAATTCTGTTGTTATTATCTCTTGCTTCTGTTATTCATCTTCTGTTCTTCATCTTCTGTTCTTCACCTCTATTTCTGAGAAATCTCTCTTTATGGTATCAGAGCCAAACGGCAATCATTGAGTTATTGAATATCTATGCCAAGTAATTTGTTCATTAATTGTGTTTACAAATTGCTTCTAATTAACTTTTAGTTATTCTGCTATATTTATTCACCAATCTTACTTAGAACCACGTACCACCTAGTGTCGTTGCCAGGAATCCGTTGTAAGTCTCAGAGTGGAGCAGTATAGAATAAGGGCGTAAGACTTAAGTATGTGTAGGTATGAGTTTGCTTAAGGTAAGAAGGTATGAACTAAGTTCCCCAGAATCACTAGTGATAAAGAGAAACAGTTAAAACAAAATTAATGAATAGACTATTTAGGTCTAGTTCTTCAGTTAGCTCAAGGTCACCGATGACTTCAATTCCGTCAATCCCAGATTTCATTAATCAGGAAGAACATAGTTATGAAAACATTAGTCAAGACTTAGGTAATTGGAATATACCCAGTATAGATCCAAAACAAATCTATCAGTCAACTTTTACAGATAATTTTAAAACTAATTACAATGCTAAAACTGTAGAAAAAATTTATGCTATTAACAAAGAACATGAAAACTGTTCCCTATTAACAAATGAAATTATTAAAAAATATAAAAGAAAAGGTTGTAATTTCATTCACATAGGATTAATACAAGTAGCAGTAAAACCATTATCAGTAAAAGGAATTAATTCTAGCATTCTTTTATGTTTAAGAGATGCGAGATATTTAAACTATGTCCCTAGCATATTAGGTATAATGGAATCTAGTCTCCATAATGGACCAGTCCATTTTAATTGCTTTCCAGACTTTATGCTAAGTCTAAATATATATATATATATATATATAGCTATATATATATATATATATATATATATATATAGAGAGAGAGAGAGAGAGAGAGAGAGAGAGAGAGTTGCACTCCATAGCAAACACCTTATATAACAAACAATAAAGAACACCTCATATCTAATATAATTTAAGAGTTCCGTCATAGCACCCAATACAAAAAGTTATTTTTTCACCCTCCAGCAAACCAGCAAAAAAAATTTTTGAAAATTTACTGTTCATTGATGACGTCATCAGTGAACAGTAATTTTCAATTTTTTTTGTGCAGACTTGATAGAGGGTAAAAAAATAACAACTTTTCGTATTGGGTGCCCCTGGCGGGGCCAAAGGATCTACTAGATCTAAGGTGTTCTTTGTTGTTTGTTATATAAGAGTGTTCTGTATGGAGGAAAGGCCTATATATATATATATATATTGAGCTAAATAAATGACCTGAAGTCCGGTCACCATAACTGAAGTGAAGGTAAAAGCTAAGGAACATGGGCTCCGTTACATTTCTGGTACAGTGATGTACGTTTGTTTCATATATGGTACAGCTACGTTCAAAGTTGCAAAAATGGTATAGGACGCCACTTCAAGTGGCGACCAGCCTTATTTTTTTTTTTTTGCTTTTCCACTTGTTCCTTTCGTGCCTTTGTTATTTGCTAACTATCACATTTTTAAGTTTTTAAGTGCCAATTTTATCCTATTGAAATTTAACTTTTGAAATTAAAATTTTTATTAACTTTTGTTCCGTATTAGAGTTTTGATGTTCTACTTTTACCGAAGGTAAAAATGTGAAAAAAATAAATTATGTAAATATGTTAAAATTTGGTCTGATTATGGGTAGTCCACATCAAATTTGTAGGAATTTTTTTGTGTAGGCATATTTAGGGGCTTCAAAAACATATATTTACATGTATTTTTTTCATTTTTTTGTTTGGAATTAAAGTATTCACGTTCTACTTTTGCGTAAGCTAAAAATCTTGAAAAATTTATTTGTGTAATTATGTATACTTTGAGGCCTAAAAATGACCATAAAACACAAATTTCACACTTTTATTGAAATGAAAGAGGAGGAAGACAACAGGGAATAATGAAAATAAGCATATAATGAAACGATAACCGCCATGCAAGTTCTTAAAATTCACTGAGATCAACAGCATAATTCTCGTCCTCAGCTTCCTCAATTTCCCTTGCAATTTGACGTTCCTTTGCAGCTTCAGCTTCTATTGCAATTTCACGTTCCTTTGCAGCTCGAGCTTCCATTTCCATTTTAAATTTAACTTGTTGTGCAGCAAATTCAAAATGTTTTGCAAGTTTAGCATCCTCAGCCTGCAAATCGAATGACCTTTTGGTTTTCTTGGTTTGTTTGATTTCGGTTTTGCTGCTTTGTGGTTTATTGCCCTTGTCCATCTTATGCTATTGCCTTGGAGAAAATTTATTTTAGAAGAAGCTAGTAAGTTGTGATTTACTAACAGAAGGGAAGACCTATTTATAGAGGGGAAGTGTGATTATTAATTCACCTTTTTGTTGATGCAAAAATATGAAAATCTTTTAAACAAACGTCATTTTCAAGTTTAGGAGCAGGTGATAGGTGGATGTGACAATTGAAATTTAATAGGTTGCACGAAAATGTTGAAGATATATGCATTCTACTTTACTTTTAGAGAAATCAACTTTAATTTACTATGTCTAAAATGCACTGTAGAAAACGTATGAAACCAACCTACCACTTGCTTAATATTGTAGTCAATTATTTCATGTACTGATTAAATAAAAGATGAAGTGACTAGTCATTTTTTTGAAGATAAGAATCTTTGCAGTACTTTCTCAGAGTGCTTTTTTTCAATTATGCAGAATATGTTAATTATTTTCTGCTGTGCATTCACGGGTTGCTTCCAGATAAGAAATGTGACTACTCACATTTAAATTTTTGCAGCTTTTTCAGTGTTTGCTGATAATATTGATGAAATCAACTTTATTTTGCAGAAATCAGCTATATTTGACTAAAGGCTAAGCCTGCAGTCCTTTCTCAGAGTGCTTTTTTTCAATAATGCAGGGTAAATTTAAGTGTTTGTTGCTGTGCATTCACATGATTTTGTTTGATGAGAAATCTGACTCCTCCAATTTATTTTTGTGCAGTTCATTTCAGTGTATTTTGACAGTACTGTTGAGTCACGGGCTAGTTGAAGAGCAATCAATAATTTATCCTAAGATTCTCAGCTATAAAACAAGGTTGTAGTGAGGCTTGTTCACCCAACCACTGAAATCTAATTTAGCATTTCACACAAAATCCAACATGTCCAACATTCCCGATTTGAATCTCTGCTTTTGTGATAAGTTGTGCGTTGAACGCACATGGTCCTATGGAAGAAATGCGGGAAGGAGGTATCTCAATTGTCCAAATGGAGGCAACGGATGTGGGTACATTCGTTGGCTTCATGAACCATTAGATGAGCGTGCTGCGCGTGATTTCGAGATATTGGAAATGCAACGAGTCAGAGAACTAACTCGCCATCAGTTTGAATCAACTGATGAAAATGAGAATGACGGCGAGGACTCCGTGGAGGAGGATGGGATTGAGCAGAAGGATGGGATTGAGCCTGATAATCCCTTCGCTGGTCTCGATGAATCAACTGATGAGAATAAGAATGAGTACGAGGACTCCGTGCAGGAGGAAGAGGAAGATGACGATGACGATGAAGATGAAGATTAATTTCTTCGTCTATGATAAAATGTGGTTTTTTTTAGTTTCCCCTAAAGAATGTCCTCTACGGATATTCATTTGTATTTCTTGTTTTCATGCGGTGTGATGTTGTGGAATGTGATGTTTTAATTATTTACGTAATTTTCTTGCACACTATAACACCATCATAATAGAAAAAAGACACAGTACAAGAACATAATAGAAAAATGCACACTACAAATACATAATACAGAAATTAAAAGCTTAAATAATTGACTAGTACTTAATTAAATTTCTTCGTCAGATATGTAACATGGATTTTGTTGAAGATGTTGTTCCTC
This sequence comes from Saposhnikovia divaricata, assembly GCA_036435485.1. Lineage (NCBI taxonomy): Eukaryota > Viridiplantae > Streptophyta > Magnoliopsida > Apiales > Apiaceae > Saposhnikovia > Saposhnikovia divaricata. The sequence continues at coordinate 119,454,660 of CM071599.1, read as the reverse complement.
AACGGTTGTTAGCTCTCTCCCACTTGCACGAACGGAGTCTTTGGCAAGTTGATAGAAGTAGTGACGAGTTCTACGTAACAACATTCGGTTGTTCTCAATTCGTATCTGTTTCACAGCTCGAATGACTTTACGCTTATAATCATTCCAACCCGATGATTCACCAGTACGTGGAAACATGTCGAGCGAATGACGAATAGGGACCCTTGCACCCATAGCAATTAGGTCATTTCGCAAACGTTCCGATTCTTCACGGCGATATGCCCATTCTCGACGAATGCCTGCAAAATATTCTACTGGATCGCTTTGTCTTAGACGCCGGTAGTCATCATTTCTTTCTCCGAGCAACCAATTGCGATTTGTAGAGGATGACATATTTCTGATGTAGTTGGTAAATTAATTTGCACTTAACCTATATGGAAGGTCATATATATATATATATATATATACATACATATACAACCCACTTGATCCTGCTTGAACTGAAAAGATAACTCAGCTTTGTATGATAAAGTATTGAAATGAACATTCAACTTTTTCATTTTTTTATGATGTGTCTCTGTGCTAAACTTCATTTCAGTGTTGAAGTGACAAAACAACTTTTTCAGAAATGGTAGCTGTGTATTATTTTTTAACAATTTGTACACTTCAAAAAATCTTACTAATTTGGCTATAAATTGGAAGGTTTTTATGTGATGTCTCTGTATCTAAAAAGTTAGTCATGTCTAATTCAAGAAACTCTTCATCTTCGATTAGAAACCCTTACAGACATAGTTCAAGCACTTTCAACTACTTAGGTGAACATGGAAGTGTAACGTGTAACTGCAATCTACCAGCTCCTTGTCAAAAAGCATGGAAAGAAGGTACTCTTGACCCAGGAAGGAGGTTCTTCGGGTGCAGCCAGTACAAGGTATGTACAGCATCACTTAATGAAAATTTTGTTGTTGCGAAAATATATTGAGTTTTGTTTAATGTGTTGTTAGGATCCTACAAGAAGATGTAACTTCTTTAAGTGCTGATCCATCGTACACCGAAAGAGCAAGAGAAGTGATAAAAGAGTTGAAGCTAAGACTGAATAGAAAGGATGATGACTTGCACAATGCTTGGAAGGTGGACGAAGAAATTTGTTTGCTTCAAAATCAGGTTGAAGTAACAAATAATTTGTTGAAGAAGTTGGAGAAGGAAAACATGACATTGAAGAAGCTTTTGGTTTGTGCTGTAATAGTAATCATGATTATTTCGTTATGGAAGTAGTGTAATTTCATAAGTAATTTATTAGTAATTGTTCCATGTTAAATTTGGTGGATGTAAGTTTGTTCAAGTAATGGAACGAAGTTGTGTTTTTAGACAAATGATACACCAAATAAAGTACAAAGGTTTAGATAATGAAATGAAATAAAAACAACATGTTTTTCGATTACATTAAACTAAACATAAAGCATCATAAAATCGTACATGCATGCATGTAACAACTACATGTCCACTCATCTACAGTACCTCCCACCAGTGTGGAAAACCCTCCCCTGCCCTTTGACCCACCTACCCGGCTGTCGCCTCAGTGGCACATCCTCCGCCTCCTCAGCCTCGTCCACGGTCTCCTCCTCCTCTACAATAGTAGAGGTATGCATATGACTACCCCCCTCATGTACTGTAGGAGAGATATCATGTGATGCAAAAGCCTGAAAACCTGTCAATGGGGTATGCCATCCTGAGCCACCTGCATGTGTCAACTGTGACTGTAATGGAGTGGGATATAGTGCTGCGAACCACCAAATGCATGCCCCGAAGAGCCTGGAAGAGAAGAACTACCAAATGGATGACCCGAAGCAAATGCATCTCCCTGAGAGAACTGAGAAATATGAGGAGTCCAGTCCTGTGTACCACCAAATGCCTGTCCAGAACCACCTGCTCCAGCAAATCCATTTCCCGATGAACCCTGCTCCCATCCAGATCCAGTAAATGCATGCGATGAAGAGCCCTCCCCAGATGTGGGACGAACCCACGGCTCCCATCCATCCCCTCTACCAACAAAAGAATACACACGAGTTGGAGGAGGCCTAGCTGCATGTCCACCTCTCGTACGTGCTCCACGACGAGGCCTGGTAGGTGCAGGGGGTGGAGGTGGTCTCTGCTGAAGCTCGGAAAAACCTGTATGCTCCAAGGTACTATGTAGAATCTGTAATGCATCATCCACAACAGTCTCATCATCAGCAATATCGAACTGTGGGGCATTTTATCAAACAGGTTGAGAGCATTAACCAACAAAATGAACAAATGAAATTAACGAGAATGAAATTTACAAGAGAAATTTACCTGGGAATTGCAGTGGTGCCGGATGAAGTGGCGTCGATGGTTTGGTCGGCACTCGAACTGGCATCCCGAGGTTTATCTGTTGCGGGGTGAAGGGTTTTTGGGTTTGGGGTTTTTGGTTTTGGGTGAGCTGTTGCAAGAAATGGATAGGCAGAGTGGTTTGGAGTCGTGGTTTAAAAAGAAAAAAAAGTAAGTGTCGCCACTTCAAGTAGCGCCCAGGTTAAAAAAATGACTGGGTCGCCACTTCAAGTGGCGTCCTTGGCAAAAAAATTTCTTGTACGGCCACTGCTTCGCCTGTTGAAGTGGCGCCAGGCACATTTTTTATATATTGTTCTTTATAAATTATTGTTCTTTATAAATTATTTGTTGTCCTTATAAATTATTTGTCCTTATAAATTATGTGTTCTTTATAAATTACATTACTTATAATTATTTATTCTTTTTTATTATTATTTCTTATTTTACATTTGTTTCTGATTTTTAATTTCTTATTTAACTTGTATACTAATAATTAATATTAAATTATTATTATTACATAAATATAAGTAATAATATAGTACATAAATATAGATGTTTTTCCTGCATCTTATTACATTGATGCAGAACTCCGAATGTTTAAAGTTGTGGCCTTCTGTATCAATTTAAAGTCTGGGTTTCAGTATAAATCACATGCCTGTGAAGTCATCATCAGCACTGCATTTAATCACAACCACTTTTTCATTGATATAGATCTCTGTAATATTTAAAGCTGTGGCTTTCTGTATAAATTTAAAGCTCTGGCTTTCTATATAAATCACATGCCTGTTAAGTCATCAGCACTGCATTTAATCACAACCACTTTTTCATTGATGCAGAGATCCTGTTACAGTCCAATAAAGCTCCGACTGTTTAAAGTTGTGACTTTCTATACAAATTCAAAGCTATCAGGAAAATCTTATCATCTTCGTATATCATCCCTATTTTCCACCGCACCCCTCCACTATAAAAACCCAATCAATACATGTATCTTGCAGCACTCCACCAAACACTAAAGAAAACTTAAACACAAAAACACTTATTTTTCTACATTACATCATATGGAGGGCTATGTGAATGTTAACTTCTTTTGGGGGGGAGAAATCATTCGTACTTTGAATGATATTAGGTATTCCAAAGATCCAAAGAAGCAGCACTACGTTAAGTTGGGAACTACGTATGAAGAATTGAAGACCTATGTTTACGAGATCATGCAAATAAGTCGTTACCATTGGAAATTAAACATGACTTTCAAATATCCACGCTTAGGTGATTTCAACATGCCCAACGGATCCTGGCTCTCCCATATTACTTGTGATGCTGATGTGACGAGGATGCTTAGTGTTCCCGCTACCATGCTAATGGGTTTCGGGGATGTTTCAATGTTCATTGAAGCTGAGCAACTTGATATGGATGACCTAAGCTCGTTTCAACTGAATTTAGGATCACAACCAACACAAACAACATACGGAGGGGGCTCCACTCAACCACTTCAAGGGTATGGAGGGGGGTGGTCGGATCAATATTTCAATACTCAAGCGTATGCAGGATATGGTGGGGGTTCAAGTCAACAATTTGAAGGGTATGGTGGGGGTTCAAGTCAACAATTTGAAGGGCATTATGGCGGGTCCAGTGAAGCATTTCAAGGTTATGCAGGGGGGTCAAACCAAGAATACCAAGAGTATGGAGGGGGGTCTAGTGGCCAGTTTCATGCATATTCTGGAGCCAACGAGGGTATGCAGTTTTCTCCACCACGAAATGTTGCAAATAGGAGCTCGGGTAGGCAGTTAGCCGAGTTTGAAGTGGAGTTGGGGGATAAAGCTAGGCATTCTGAAAGCGAAGCCTCGTATGACTTTGAGGACGACGATGAAGATTATTCAGAGAGCGATGATGGTGATGATGATGATGATGGTAGGATTTCACGAAGGATGGAGGAAGTGCCCATGACTTTGGCAGTTGTGAATCAACATCATGTTCCTATGGTTCCTTGGTTCGAGACGGAGGCATATACACCGATCCCATATGATCACCGAAATGACATGTACCTTGATTATGAGCCAAATGATGATGGTTTATCTGTTGGATCTTTATTTGCAGACAAACAAAGTCTTCTTGCTGCAGTGAAGAAAGCTCATATTTCAACGGATCGAGACTACATTGTTAACAGAAGTAATAAAACCCAATTCATTGCGTCATGCACTGTACCGGAGTACAAGTGGAGGCTGAGAGCTGCGAAGAAGGAGGTACATGGATACTTTGAGATAACCGTGAACAAGGAAGAACACACTTGTTTGCTTACACGACCCTTGCAAGAGCATAAGAAGATATCAGCAAGAATGATATCCAAGCTTGTGAAGCCACTTGTAAGTTCTTTATTTAATAAAATTTATTCGTCAATTTTGTAATTTACTTCTAATTCCAGCCAATGTTGTTTCAATCATTTTACAAATACTTTTAATCCTTGAAACAGGTAATAGAGACACCAGAAATAGCCTCAAAACAATTATACCGCTTGTTGTGAAGGAATACAACCATCAAGCGACATACTTCAAAGCATGGCGAGGAAAACAAATCGCTATTGAGGAGGTATATGGCAGTTGGGCTACAACCTACCAAACATTTCCGATGTTTCTAACAGCCCTTCTACATGCAAATGAAGGGAGTTATGCTCAGATTGATGCTGTTCCTCATGTGGAGCTACGTGGTACGTCCGTTTGCAAGCGTATTTTTTGGTGCTTGAAGCAATTTCTGATGGTTGGCAACATGCTCGTCCAGTAATTTCAATAGACGGCACCTTCTTGAAGGGAACATACAGAGGGAAGATCCTCATTGCTATGGGTGTTGATTCCAACAATCACCCTTTTCCTCTATGTTATGGTTTGGTCGATGAGGAGTCATATGAGAATTGGTCTTGGTTTCTTAAACTTTTGCGTGAACATGTGTGTAAGCAGAGGAAGGGTGTGTGCTTAATTTCAGATCGTGCTGGAGGTATTCTTGCTGCGGTGAGAGACCCCGATAATGGTTTTCGTATGCCATTGGGAATTCATAGGTTTTGTTTATTCCATGTTAGAAGCAACTTCAGCACACATCATCCAGGAGGTGAACTAAAGGCCTTGATGTGGAAGGCTGGAATTACAACACAAGTGGGAAAACATGAAACGCATTGCTGAAATTTCCCCGGCTGCATTTGACTATCTTGACAGAATACCAAAAACCAAATGGACCTTATCCCATGACACACATGGTGCTCGTTATGGTCAGGCTACGACAAACATGATGGAAGGTTTTAATGGTAACATACGCAGGGCTCGTTTTCTTCCGGTAACAGCAATGATGGAGTATTTGTTTTACAAGATTGTCAAATTATGAATACACACCGGAACAGTGTTGAAGAAAGCCTCCAGATGGGAGAAGATTTGTGCTCGAGTACCATGGCTATGTTAGCCAAAATTCAAACCAAGGCCACTGCACATACGGTCAGGACTTTCAGTCGTCCTGATGGAATGTTTTCAGTTCTTACGCAGCAGTATACAGTGAAAGGTGTCGTGAAGGGTGGTAACACCCAAGTCGTGAACCTATCCACGCGTAGTTGTACATGCGGGAAATGGGCGACCCATCATTTACCGTGTTCTCATGTAGTGGCAGGGTGTATGAAAAATAAACTTGATTGGCACCAGTTTATTGAGCCTTACCATTACAACATCCAACTGTAAAAGGTGTGGAGACCGGTGATATATCCACTCCAATCTACTCCAATGTGGAACTATGAATTACCGACGAAGTGGCAACGATTTTGGAAATTGGTACCCGACGAGGCCTTGAAGAAGTTAAAGAAGAAACGCGGGGATAAGGGCCAATCGGTCAGAATTCGAACTGAGATGGATGCATCCCGTACTGGGATAAAATGCAGCGTATGCAAACAAGAGGGTCACACAAAAAGGAGTAAAAAATGCCCAGGACCCGGGGGAGCACGAGCATGATGGTTTTTCAACATCTTTGTTTGCACTTTGTAATTTATTTGATGTTTGAACTTTGAATGAGATTAATTCGTTGTTTTCAATTTCTCTTTCCTAAAACTTCACGTTTACATAATTATTTAAAGCAAACAAATTGAAAACTAATTTCAAAACTACATGGAAAATGACAATACCATAGTCTTTGTAAATTGATGGAAGTAATACATAAAATCACTTGCCACAAACGATATCGAAAGTAAACAACTTCGAAACTACTTTCAAAAGTACATGAAATATTACATTGGCAGAGACTTTATTCATCATCGGACATATGGCAATCAGAGTTCAGATCAGGACTCATACTGTAGAGCTGAAATATCCTTGCTTCTCTTAAGTCGCCATCTTCAAAATATGCATCACGCTCATCACGTAGACTCTTTCGTCGTAACCATAATCTCATCCTATTTTCTTCCTCTCGTGCACGAAATAACGCTAATTCCAGTTATTGAGGGGTGTCACGCGGCATCAGTATGGCACGCTGTTTTGGTATTCTTAATCCATTCAACCGACATTGTTCTACACAACAAGAGAGTTGATGTTTTCGCCACTCCCACTCCCGACGCATTGTCCTTATTGACGTAGTTGAGTAACGTAAATTTGGATCGAGCGGGTAGTCAAAATCATCATCACACCACCAGTGCCTACCCATTGCTTTGAAAATTTCACCAGGAGTATAACTCATATTTCAATTGTATGAGAGAAGTGCTAAAATGTTTTGTAGTGGTTGGGTGAACAAACCTCAACACATACTCGTTTTCTATAGCGTCTTCAGTGAAATCAAATATTGGGACAAATAAATATGTCACAAGAATGCAGAGGACAAAAATATCGGGATTCCTCTATAATACATGTTGTGTTAGTATTCATTATTTTCACCTTCTGATTGTGTATAGTGTAGTCAACAGTAAAATAAAACTCCAAATGTTTAAAGTTGTGGCTTTCTGTATTCATGCAAGTTATTCAGTTTTACTAATCACATCATCAAAACTATGTGCTCAGGTGGGGTAATACATCACATGCCTGTAAAGTAGAGTGGTCAATTGAAATTTTAATTTCGTTCAAAACATAAACTTTAGATATGGGATCACAAGGTTGTGTAGTCTCTTCAACCTGTTGCAGCTGTGCATCTCAGTAATGTTTGGTCTCATCTTCAACAGTATGCAGATAACAGTGGCAGAAATTTACTTCAAGTTATTGAAATTGAGTAGTCAAATCTTCCTATAGTTGTGCTCACAGTCATAATTCACATGTGTGTGCATCTCAATTATTTATGAATGCATTTTATGGTAAAGCTCAATAATTCATGTCCTACTTTGTGTGTGTATAAAGTTCTGTAGTGTCATCAACAATAATATAGTTGACATATTTTCCCCAAAGTCACTTGCATGAAATGGCTAGTGAAGATGATGGAGATAACATTTCCGATCATAGTTGCAACTCCCGTTGTAGTTGCAATTGGGATTGGAATAACCTTACATTCTCACAGCAACAAGCAATTGATGAAATATATCAAGCTGGTGATGATTATTATGCAGCACACCCGGATAGCCCCCTAGACTTCTCCCAACCCCCCTCTCAAACAGAAATCGGAAACACTTCCAATCCTCGGCCAATCACTCCAGAAATTCCACAAACAATCGATCCAATCCCTCAAGTACCACTCGCTCCAAGTTCCGATCATAGCTACAATTAGGATTGGGATAACCTGACAATTTCTCAACAAGACGCGATTGATGAAATGTATAGAGCTGCCAATGCTTTATATCAACCACAACCGGATAGTTCTATAAACCTTCCCCAACAGTCCCCTCAAAGAGAAAGAGGAACCACTTCCAATCCTCAACCAATCACTCCAGAGCCTCCTCAATCAATCACTCCAATTCCGCAAGCCCCCCGAATTGATTACAAAAGTAAGCAATGGAAGGATTGTAAAAGGTTCATCCAAAGTGGTGGTAAGATAATTTCTACAAATTTCATGTTTCTTGTAATGATTTATTATTCATTTATTTAAATTGTTAAAAATATGGAATTTTGCAGATGCGGAATATTACGCTAACATGTACCCGAATCCAATGAAGATAGAATGCAAAATCCCTTATTCCGTCACTTGCAGGACTCTTAAAGGAATATCAAAATATGCATTTGAAGAATACGATGACTTTGTGGGCATAGACACCATACCAATAGATTATGCAAAGGGATGGATCGTAAGCATCCGCGACTCGGACCTATTTGGTAAAAGAATCATCGTAATAGATGATGGCACACGGCAAGTGGATTGTTATCTCCGATTGGATAGGGATAGGTACCCACTTATCCGTAAACCGGTTGAAGTCGGATGTGTTATTGTCCTCTACAAGATATGCTGTCAATTTGAGATCACTTTTGCCGCCGACGTTATAGACTACGAAAAATTCACTTTTCATGGGGGCTATTCAAATATATTAGCTGTATTCTAGAATCTGCTTTTCACTATGTAATGAATTAATAGTTTGTGTGCTTCATTTCATGTACTTTGTTTGCTTCATTTAAATAAAAATTTTATGTCAAAATTTGGAAATTTTTATCATTTTCGAACCTTAACGAAACATAATTGTGCATTATATTTGTTCATCTTTTTGGGTTTACACCAAAGTAGGACGTTAATACTATAATGTGAAACAAAACAAACGACAAAAAAACTTGTAAATTTATGTTTTTTAGCCCCATCAACATGCCTCCCCAAACTAATTGTTAATAATCATATTTGTAGTTGTCATATTCGGACAAAATAATACCATATTTACACTTATTCTTTTTTTTAGATTTTTGGCTTATAAAAAATAGGTCTTTTATATTTAAATTAAAACCTACTCCCTCCGTCCCAATTTATCTGTCTTGGTTACTATATTAGTTTGTCCCAAAAACTTGTCTTCTTTCCTTTAATGTATATTTAAGTTCCATATATACCCCTATTAATCATGCATTGGTAATCTATTATTTGTATTATTTAATGTAAGAACTCCTTCTTTCCATCTAATACATTAATGCAATTACAAGGGTATTATAGTTAAAGTAAAGATAAAATTTATTTTTCCTTAATATGTGTGCAAAAGTCAAATTAACCAATTAAAATGGGACGGAGGGAGTATAAAATTTAAAAAATATCATGTTGAAATTAGCTTATATTTGATGTAAAGTTGCCTCCTCACAAACCTTATTTCCCTTATTCGGGTAAAATCTGTCCAAGCATATAACTATAAAAACTGAAGGGTCGCCACTTGGAGTGGCGCCCATATCTTAGTCGCCACTTGAAGTGGCGTCTGTTTCCTGGGTCACCACTTGAAGTGGCGCCCTATACTATTTTTGCAAATCTGAACGTAGCTATACCATTTTTGAAACAAAAGAACCTTATTATACGAGAAATGTAACGGAGCCAAGGAACATGCACTAAGATGATTCATTGCTTTGAAACTGTTGCGTCATGTCTGCAATCAACGCTTCTGTTATTAGAAAGTGAAAAGTTTGAAGTAAAATCATTGAACTTCTTTTCTAATGTAGCAGAAGGTATCCAACATTTAAATAACTAAGCAAATTTTAAAATATGGAAGGCTTAATTATTAAATTCTTGTATAAATACAATAATTAAAATGTAAAAAAATATATTAAAGTTAAATCCTGGTTCGAAACCAAACCAATCCGCTATTTGGTTTTGAATTTTAAAAAACCATTACTATTTGTTTGGTTTAGAAAAACGGTGAATCCGGACCAAACCGAACCATGAACACCCCTAAATACCCGGTGATAATCAGGCATATGCTTGAACATTGCATTGTTATTCTATTAAAATTATCTATGCTACCTATTTATAACACAGGAGGGATAATTGTTCTTTTATTTCACTAAAAATCAACTCAAACTTCTTCAGGATATCTTTTATAAAGATCTAACTTAAACCGTTGAATGTTAGATTCTCAGTGTCTGAATTTGTGCCAAAACAAACTAGCCCACCCTTTCCTTCTATGAAGAACTAAGATATAAAAAGATTTGGCGGACCCCAAAACAGCCTGAACTTTACTTTTAAAAAGAACTAGGATAGTGCAGCATGTCAAATTATTCTTCAGAAACCTTGAAGAAAGTATATGACAGAATCAAATTGTTGATGCCATCCATTCTTGAGTCAGTTTCAAATTCTGGGTCTATGTAAAAGAAGACCTGCAAAAGCAAGTATCAATTTCCAAGCACTTCTAATAACGGAATTTCGAAAAATAAATGCAAGAGAAGGCATTCAACAGAATTGATGGCTACTTACAGGCATGTCAACTTGTTCGCCTGGAAGAAGTCTTTGTTCTTCAAAGCAAAAGCATTGTATTTTGTTGAAATAAACTGCAGCCTGGAAATCGGTAAATGGTTGAATTAAGTAATTTTTTCTACAGATTATATATTTAAGTGTAGGGGGCGGGGGAGGAGGGGGGAGGTGACAATCTAACTTCTCATAACAAGGAGAACCTTTGCCACCACTTGGTTCAAAACCATTCTTGGGAGTCATACCTAGCTGAAATTTTCTAAAGTAGCACCCCCCCCCCCCCCCCAACATCCCCACTGAAGTAAATAATCGTTTTTCACAAGGAGACTTGATGTTAAGCATGAAACACTGTGAATTTCATAGTACTCAATCAACTTTTTTTTTTTTTGAATAATAGTACTCAATCAACTTAAACATTATACTAGCTCGATATCAACTTAGATGTCGGACTAGCTTTATTTTGTGTCTTTATTTTGTGTCAGATAGATTGCCCTCACATAATAAATCTCGCATACTCATCCCCCGCCCATCCCCGCTAAAGTAAATAATCGTTTTGCACAAGGAGGCTTGATGTTAAGCATGAAGCACTGTGAAGTTCATAGTGATAAGTCTCAATCGACTTAGACATCATACTAGCTTGGTATCAACTTAAATGTCGAACTAGATAAATTTTGTGTCAGATAGGTTGCCTTCACGTTATAAATCTCGCTTACTGTGCATATACTATTCGAGGTATATTTTGCTCGTTTATTTCAACTACTCATCTGATGACCAAGTGCAAAAAATACATTAGTGGTTATAAATTTGATTCTCTGAACAAACGTTAAAACAATAATAATTATTTTGAACTGAACACACTGAAATAAAGTCAATAAATTCCATGTTTTGCAATTTTCTGGAAGATATCTAGGGAGTGCACTGCTTCCAAAAGGAAACAAGTCTGTCATCCTATCCATGTCTATGACGAGTCACGAGTCAAAAGAACTCTTATAGAAGGCTTTAGTTTAATTTGAGGCTTCAATTTTTAATCTCTACAGACACTAGATTATCACTGACTTTAAGATATTAAAACACTATCACAACGGTCTACCGCAACACATTTCTGACCTAGTAAACGGGTGACAATATACCTTCATGGGGGTAACATTGTACGTAGATATGCCAGTAATGGGAGTTGAACTTCGATTTTCAGCAGTGTAAAAGGCAAGTGCACTCTCTCCTGGCTTGACCCTTACCTATATTTACAATTGAAAACCAAAGAAATTTATGATCCGGTAGAAGGCTTAGAAGAATGATGAGTGAACACTAAATCAAAGATACACAAAATTCAAACATTATCAATGTTTAGCAGCACTTGTGTACAATATAAAGGATGCACATAATTCTAAACCTCTCTTTGTGTTGGAACAAACTTCCAAGGCATCCCATCAGCAACATCAGCATTAAATTGTACCACAATCTCCCTGTAGTTTGATAATGGAAGACATTAACTAAAGGATACAAATACAAAAACCTAGAATTTATATACATCAACTTTTGGGAAAATGTTCAGAAACTGTGCTGGATAAATGCGCACCAAAATATTACAATATATTTATATCAATCCCATAATCAAACACAGACATTTAACCAAAATATTTTGTCAATTTAAACCAAAGTTCAAACTTCAAAAAGATTGAACTATTATTTAATCAGAAAAAGATTGTGCATCCATAAATTTTCCCACGTAAGTTAATATCTGGTTAATGAACACAACCTCTAAGTATGCTGCACCGGGGTAAGTTAAATGTGAAAATAAAATAGTGTGAGTTTGATATGATACACAGGGTCACAGGGGTACATTATGTCAAAGATTGACTTTAGATAAGTAGGGACTACTAAAGTTTTGGTGGTTGCAGGACTGTAACACAAACGATAGTTTCGGCAAAAGCCTGCATAAGGAGTTTATATTTCTTCTCTAAGCAGTAATCAATACAAAAAAATCATAAACCCGCTAATTGGTAAGTAACATAGTACATATAATTGGGAAGAAAATATCTTCGTATCTACACATAAGACAAAGTTATAACTAGCTTAATGCATAGAAAACAATCATGATCCCGATAACACACTAAAAGGTACAATTATCACAGTGTTGAACAGAGAACTGCATTACTGGAGAAGCAAATGTCACACCTGTTGGTAACCGTTCCATCTTGAGCGTGTCGGGCAATCTTTTCTTCAACACTCTATGCAACAATATACACATGTTAACTCGCCAAAATATTAGATACCTTGTATTATATATTTGGAGGAGTGGGCATGAACCAAGATATTCATTGTTTACCTCACGACGTTGAACAGTACCGCCATACCCAGTAGCTTGGCAGAACCTCCTATACAGAGGGACTGCAGCATAGCTACATCCCACCATTGCAAAAACCAAACCAGTCAAGTATATAAGCATCTTCTGTGATTTTCTTTCTGTGGCAGCATGAGTACTATATAGGCGGTGAAATCCAGTCGAATAGCAAGAACCCTGTCTTCTTGATTGTGACAAAATATTAAAGCTATTCAATGATGCACTTCTTGAATTACACTGGGACATGAAACTGTGTGATTCGCGATAAAATGCTCTCTCATATCTACTCTTACTAGGTGCCACAAAGTTATAACCTGGACCAAGAGGTTCAAACAAAGACCTAAAACAAGAAGAATGAAAAATTTTAATGGACATATTACAAGAAACAAAATTTAAATCATGCACAAGTTCTCATCACACAGTGTTTCACAAGAAATTTAACAAAAAATCTTATGCATCAAAAAAGACTGACTGAAATTGACCAATTAAGTTTTGACGTGAAGAAGAATTTGAAACCATGTGCATAGTATATATCCGTTCACAGTTTGACTTAATATATTGGATATTACAAAAACACTCTTCAAATCTTGAATTGATTACATCTTGGAAAGAAAACACATCAAGCCATATCCAATAAACCACAGGTTTTCTAATTGTTTGTGTTTGTACAATTTTCAATTATTGCTGAAATAAACCAAGTACCTGGAAGAAAAGGGATCACGATACAGAGATCGATTAAGGGAAGGTAACAGCTGTGTTGTTCCACGGAACCTAGACAATGACATTTTGGTATGAAATGAGTATGTCAAGTTGCTTCAGTTAGCATCTGCACAAAACAATTACAAACTGATATCAAGATTTAGATATAGATGATATCTTGTTTGATTACCAATAAACAAATGTAAAAGAATAATACAAAACCTGTAAATTCCACTAACTGGGGGTATGAAATCCTGAGAATTACTGAATAACCAATTTTGCCTGCAATGAAGCAGATAAGTGACTCAAAACAAAGTGAAATGTCATTTCAGGTATTTAACTTTAAACAAGAGATTGAAAAATCTCTTAATTCAAACTAGGTGCAATAGTGATACAATGATAGGAAGCAATACTAGAGTAGCTTGGTAAGCCTAGAAACACGAGATAAGATTGGCTTCATGACCGAACTTATAAGCAAAATATACTTTTCAATGTTCACAATTTCTTGACAAACAAGACTTAATTTCATATTTTAATAACAAACCAATACTCCCTCAGTCCCAACCAATTGTTTACATTTCTGAGAGAGTGTCCGACACGCATTTTAAGATGCATATAAAGTATAGTTCTATAACTTATTTTTAAATTTTTCTTTTTTCGAATAAAAATATAAACATTCTACTTTTATTCAAAATCATAAAATTGTAAAAATAAGTTACGAAACTATATTTTATATGCACCTTAAAATGCGTGTCAGACACTATTTCAGAAATGTAAACAAATGGGTGGGATGGAGGGAGTATAAACCAACAAAATTCCTAGGTTGTTGGTGGCATTACAGAGTACCAGTGGATTAGTATCTTGTAATTTTTTTTTGTCATTGATTAAAACTCAAGCAATAACATATAGTGTCTTTCTACTAATATAACTCATTTAACAAAAACTGAGAGAAATTTTATGTGCAGTACTTTTAGAAAATTCATGGACTGCCCTAGAAGACATCAAGTTGTTTGGGACTATATTAAAAAGCAAAAACGACGGCAAAGTTCAATAGCTTTTCTTTATCATAATCTTGTAAAAGTACTGCACGATACTCTTTTTACAAGTGTTTTGTCTCAGATGCTACTGCATACACTGCCCTATTCTCAAAATCATAAAAGAGCAACATTTGGTAGAAACCACAAACATTATCTTTTTTTTTTCCCAAAACATCTTTTGTCAGTCTGGCATTCCGTTACCCTCTGTTCCTTTCTTTCTCGATGGTAAAAAACCAGTATCAAAACCACAACTAGTATCTTCTACCATTGCAATCACAACATTTCCATCCATAGACTATGATCAGTCATCAAGAACAACAAAGCAACACATCAACTTCAGAAGTTGTATCAATTCAATCTTTACCACTAATGATAGCTACGAAATTCACACTTTCGGAAACACAGTGCTCAAGACTATAGAAGAAAAAACACAAATGCTACAGCAGCACAACGTATGCGAAATGCATAACCCAGATAAAATAATCTCAACAAGTAGAACAAAATAATCCAAGAATTTACACAAGCAATATATCAAACAATTGATCTGCATCACCACAATTACCTACTCAATTAAACACAGTTACGCATGTCAATAATAGTAAAAATTGAATCTTTACACACAATTTGCATAGCCCACCAACCCAACAAACACAATATGAATTGTAAGAAGCAAAGAACAAGTAAAGTTGAGTCTTACAATCTTCATACCAAAGAATTAAACATTAGTCTAGAAATTTAAACCCCTAGACTTTAAAGCATTACATACGATATATGTATATATAAAAAAAAAACATACATTAGCTTAGATTTACCTGGAGATGTTAGAGACAAGATTAATATCTAAAACAAGATTGTGTGAAAGAAATGCAGAATACGTGTACTTTTAAGTGTGCGGCAATTTTTAGATGGGTATATTCATTTTTAATGGATTCTCAAAATCCGTTGCTATTCATGGGATTTTAAATAATTTTTTAAAATTTGAAGTTATTTAATTTGGATTTTAAATAATCTTTCTAAATTTGTGGGTATTCAATTGAGATTTTAAAAAATTTTCTAAAATGTAGGTATTCAATCCAGATTTTAAACAATCAATCAAAATCTTAACGTATTCAACTTTTCACTAATTTGCTAAAGTCATGGATTTTGAAATATTTGTGGGAGATTTTATATGTAAAATTATCAATGTCAAATTTGTAGTTACTAAGCAATATTTTGATGGATTTGTGAATTATAACATGTGTAATAAAAAAAATTTAAAATAATTAAAGTACAAGATGTAAAGATACATTATGCAGGTATTTATACCTACGTAAAAAAAAATTTAGCTTTCACTGCTTCTGCTTCTGCTTCTTCTTTGCTGGTCTCTGAAGGTACAAGCTAATTTTTTTGCATCAATTGTGGTAAAGTTATATAAGCATGTGTATGTTTTTGTTATATAATACATATCTATACAATATGTTTTTTGTTACATATGATATTATATTATCGATTTTATGAATCATTACGATATGTAAATATTTTTGAAATGATTAGCACTATAATGGCCGATTCACAAAAGGCAAAAAAAAGAAGTGGTTATGATCAATGGTCAAAAGACGAGAGTGATGGATTGTTAAAACTTATGGTTGATGCTGCAAATCGAGGATGGCGTGATAATAGTGGTGTCCTTCCGAAACAAATACTGATCGATCGAATTCTTCCCCCTCTTAATGCAAAATTTCAATGCAATAAAACTTATGGCAATTATCAAAGTCAACTGAAATGGTTCAAAAGTCGATATACTTTTTACTCAACTCTTTTAGGCTTTAGCTCTGGTTTTAGATACGATTCTGTGTCAAAAAGGTTCACTGCTCCAAATGATGTATGGGATGAGTACATTAAGGTATACCTAACTCTTTATGCTATTATTCATCTAAGCACAAAAATATTTTTTTCTCTGTTAAAATTCATTATGCTAACAATTTAACAATATTTTTTGTGTCAGGCTCACCCAAAGGATAGCTACTTGTATTATGAGGCATTTGACGATTACGAGGACTTAAAAATTGTTGTTGGAAATGGTGTAGCAGTTGGAAAAAACTCTATTGGATTGGGTAGTGTTACTGAAGCAAGAACACTAGAAGTTATTGAAGTGCGGGACTTACGCATTGAAGACTTGAATTATGATATTGATAGTGAGGGATTTGTGCTCGAGCAAAACGACACATCACCATTAGGTTCTCCTGAAAGTTTTGAGCAAAACGACAAATCATCTTTGAGAAATGTGGTCGAGAGAATTTTTGGTATCTTCAAATCTCGATTTACGATATTTAAAGTTGCACCTCCATTTTCACTTCAGATACAAGCAGAGTTGGTACTAGCTTGTGCTGACCTCCACAATTTTCTTCGAAAAGAGTGTCGTTCTGATGAATTTCCGATCGAAGTAGAAGATAACCAACCTACCGACACGGAGGATGGTGGTAATGATGGATCAAAATTTTCAAATCAGCAACAACAGAGGGCCGAAGCTAATACTTGGAGAGCTAACATTGCTAATGCCATGTGGAATGATAGGTCTCGTAACGCAACAAATGAAGAAGATAATGATGATCAATACGATGAGAACGAGGAACACATGAATGACGAGGACTGGATGAATAAGCATATTTTTTTAATTTTGCTCTCGAATTGTTAGTTTTTTTTTTAAATACTATCCTTCAATATTTTAAAATTTTCGGACTATATTCATTTTGGACTATTTATTTATATATAGTTATCTTTAATAGATATATAGATATTATAAAATAAAAAAATGAAAGAAATCAATCTTGTAGAATCTGTGGGATTTTGTAATTCTACAAAAATCCATCAAAATCCTTCAAAATCTGTAGAGAATTAAAATAATTGTGTAAAGATTTTAAACAATCCATGGATTTACACATTCCATTAAAATTCATGGATTATTAACAATCCAACAGATTCTCAAATAAATACACCCCTTTTAATTTTAGTCGAGAAAGGGAGTAGCAACCCAGGAAATGCGTTACTATGAATTGGGGGTTAGCCCTATCTATCACAATTTGAAACAAAATGGTCCCAAATATCATCGCTCAAAAACTTGGCCCCAAATATCACTTCAAGATACAGTATAATATAGCGTTTAGATTTTTTTTTCCTTAAAACGCTAATGCGTTTAGCGTTGGCACACTTTGTTTTTTTTGTTGTTGTTGTTGTGTTTGGTAGAAACGCTACTTTATAATTGGTTTTCAAAGGCCCAACGCCACTTTATGTGGCGTTTGGGTGTTTTAATTTTTTCTTTTGTCTTTTTTTTGCTTTCGCTTTTTCTTGTTTTTTTTGTTCGTATACAGTTTATTCGTCGTTCTGAATATTTTTAAAACCCAAAATGGAATGTTGAACCCCAAAAGTTAATTGTTGAATTCCTAAATTTAATTAAAATAAATTGTATTTTTTAAATTTAAAAAATTTAATTAAAAAATTGAATCCGGCAGCTTGATTTTTAAACGCTAACGCGTTTAAAAATAGGATAAATTAGGGTTTAGGGTGTTACAACCCCCAAACCCTAAGTTCGCATACGGTTTATTCGTCATTCCGAATATTTTTAAAACCCAAAATTGAAACGTTGAACCCTAAAAATTAATTACTGAACCCCTAAAGTTAATTAATTAAAATTGTATTTTTTTAAATTTTAAAAATATAATTTTAATTTAACCATTTGATTATAAGTTTTTTAATATTGTTTGCAAATATATATTTAGGAGAAAAGAAAAAGACAAAAAAATAAAAAACAGAATCTTGTTTGGCATTTGGGTGTTTTAATTTTTTTTTTATCTTTTTTTTGCTTTTATTTTTTCTTTTTTTTTTGTTCGTATACGGTTTATTCGTCGTTCTGAATATTTTTAAAACCAAAATGGAATGTTGAACCCCAAAAGTTAATTGTTGAACTCCTAAATATAATTAAAATAAATTGTATTTTTTAAATTTAAAAATTTTAATTAAAAAATTGAATCCGGCGGCCTGATTTTTAAACGCGTAGCGTTTAAAAATCAGGATAAATTAGGGTTTAGGATTGTTTACAACCCTAAACCCAAAACCCTAAGTTCGCATACGGTTTATTCGTCGTTCCGAATATTTTTAAAACCCAAAATTGAAACGTTGAACCCTAAAAATTAATTATTGAACCCCTAAAGTTAATTAATTAAAATTTTATTTTTTAAATGTTAAAAATATAATTTTAATTTAACCATTTGATTATAAGTTTTTTAATATTGTTTGAAAATATATATTTAGGAGAAAAGAAAAAGACAAAAAATTAAAAATTAAAAAACCCAATATCAACCAGCGTTCCCCCAAACCCACCCCCAAAGCGCTAGATTAGGTAATGTCTCCATTCGCTATTTAAGTTGGGTTCCCTTGAACGCTGTTTTAAACTGAGTTTTCCCCCAATAAACGCTGTTTTAAACTATGTTTTTCCTCATGAACGCTACACGCTTTAGCGTTTTTGAAAAAAAAAATAAAAATTCAAAACGCTAAATGATAGTGTGTTTTGGAGTGATATTTGGGACCAAGTTTTTGAGTTGTGATATTTAGGACCAATGAGTGATATTTGGGGCCAAGTTTTTGAGTTGTGATATTTAGGACCAATGACTCTAGAATTGTGATATTGGGGGCCTTTATTCCTATTAAATTGTGTATAAAAAATAAACATAGTATGAAGTACTTGTTGTAAAATACTAGTTATAACAATGATCACTATAATTTAAAGAGAGATAAATAGCATAGAATAACTATTATTAGAACTGAGATAATTATATCACAAGGCTATGGGTTACTAATTTAACAGAGGTGAAAGAGAGAGATAGAGAGCAATGGACTCAAGTCTTTAACATTGCTAAGGTGTGATTTTGATTCAAGATATCATGTCCTATTTATAGGACAAATTCATCACCTAATACAATTAAAATAAATATAAATATTCCACTACAAATTCAACTACCACACTATAAATATAAAAACAATCCAACTACCCCATTACAAATTACCACTCACATTTATAATTATTAATATTGTTATAACACTCCCCCTTAATTGTTAATGTGAGTTATTGCAAAGATTGATTGCCTCGTTAAAACCTTGCAAGGAAAAACCCAGAGGGATAAAAACCTTGACGAAGGAAAAAGAGTACAATCTCCCCCTGAATCAAATGTCTCACACTTTTACATCTTGTTGTTGCAAAGATCTAAATTTTCGCATCCCAATATTATTTCGCAACTTTTCAAATGTTGATGTAGGTAGTGACTTTGTAAGTAAATCTTCCAGGTTATCACATGACCGAATTTGTTGTACATCAATGTCACCGTTCTCTTGTAGTTCATGAGTGTAAAAGAATTTTGACAGGATGTGCTTCGTTCGATCTCCTTTGATATAGCCTTCCTTGAGTTGTTTAATACAAGCTGAGTTATCTTCAAACATAACTGTAGGACTGTCTGAGATACCTGATAAACCACATGATTCTCGAATATGTTGAATGACAGATCGTAACCAAATACATTCTCTGCTTGCTTCATGGATTGCAAGTAACTCTGCGTGATTAGATGAAGTTGCCGCCATAGTCTGTTTTGTAGATTTCCAAGAAATAGCAGTGCCACAATATGTAAATAGATAACCTGTTTGAGATCGCCCAAAATGAGGATCTGACATGTACCAAGCATCCGCATATCCAATCAGCTGCGATTTTGAATTGTTTGGGAAGAATAGTCCAAGATCAATTGTCCCACGAAGATATCTGAATATATGTTTAATCCCATCCCAATGCCTTTTAGTTGGATCAGAACTGAACCTCGCCAACAGATTCACAGCAAATGCAATATCAGGTCGTGTGTTATTTGCAAGATACATAAGAGCTCCAATTGCACTAAGATATGGAACTTCAGGCCCAAGTGCATCTTCATCTTCTTTTCTAGGACGGAATTGATCTTTCTAAATTTCTAACGATCGAACAATCATCGGTGTAGTTAGTGGATGAGCTTTCTCCATGTAGAATCGATCAAGAACCTTCTCTGTGTAAGTAGACTGATGAACAAATATGCCTGAAGATAAGTGCTCCACCTGTATACCTAAACAAAATCTTGTCTTTCCAAGATCTTTCATTTCAAACTCATTTTTCAAATAGTTAGCAGCATTAGTAATATCTTCAGAAGTACCTACAATATTTAAATCATCCACATATACTGCAATAATAACAAAACCGGATTGTGACCTTTTGATAAACACACATGGACACACTTGATTATTTATATACCCATCATGTAACAAATATTCACTAAGCCTTTTGTACCATATACGACCAGATTGTTTCAAGCCATATAATGATCGTTGTAGTTTAACTGAGTACAAATGTTGAGGCTTAGTTTCCTCTAACTTTAATCCTTCAGGGATTTTTATATAAATATCACTATCAAGTGATCCGTAAAGGTAGGCTGTCACAACGTCCATAAGACGTGTTTCCAATCTTTACATACAAGCCATACCCATCAGAAAACAAAAAGTGACTCCATCCAGCCGGGCCTTATAACTCACAATTTCATTTCTCTCATTTCGTTTCCGTACAAACACCCATCTATTTCCAATGGGAACCACACCAGCCGGTGTTCGAACTGCAGGTCCAAATACATTTCTCTTGCGCAAGGATTGCAATTCTTCTTGGATTGCAATTTTCCATTTTGGCCAATCATCTCTTTGTCGACATTCTTCCACACTTTGTGGTTCAGGATCGGAGTTCATAATAATATCACATGCCACGGAAAAAGCATACACATCATCAACCTCACTACTCCCACGATCCAATAATTTTCCGTTATGTACATAACTCATTGAGATCTCATAATTTTTAGGTACCTTTGCTTCTATGGAAGCATGTGCCACTTCAGGGGCAATATCCTCTTCTGGAGGTAATACCACTTCGGGTGGTTTGTCACAGCCACTTCAGGGGCTTGAACCTCTTCAGGAGGTGATATCACTTCTGGGGTTTTTGATGTAGTTACTTTAGGAACATTTGCCACTTCAGGGGCAGGTCCATTCAATTTCCGTTTTCGTGGTACAACATCTTTCGCACCAATAGGTCTACCACGCTTCTGGCGTGGTTTTGAATCTCCAATCAATTCTTCAGGAATTGATTTATGAGCAGGGATTTCAATCCTGGCTGGAGCATTAACAGCGGGTATATGCGATTTTATTATAAGTCTTGAATCATTAAACGCATCCGGCATTTGATTAGCAATATTTTGCATATGAATGATTCTTAAAACCTCATATTCACATTGTTTAGTTCGTGGATCAATAGCATTTAATCCTGATGCATTCCATGATAGTTCGGAATTTAATTTATGCAAAATATTATCTCCCCCTAACGGAGGGAACACAGACTCCTCAAAATGACAATCAGCATAACGAGCAGTAAACACATCACCAGTTAATGGTTCAAGATATCTTATGATAGATGGTGAGTCAAAACCAACATATATGCCTACTCTTCTTTGTGGACCCATTTTGGATCTCTGTGGGGGTGCAATGGGAACATATACGGCACAACCAAAAATCTTAAAGTGAGAAATATCAGGAACTTGGCCAAGAACTAACTCATGGGGAGATTGTTTGTGGTAAGCACATGGTCTTATCATAATTATGTTTGATGCATGAAGTATTGCATGACCCCAAACGGATGTAGGTAATTTGGCTCTTAAAAGTAAGGGTCGTGAAATGAGTTGAAGTCTTTTAATCAGAGATTCTGCTAAGCCATTTTGTGTATCCACGTGAGCTACCGGGTGTTCGACTGAGATTCCTACTGACATACAATAATCATTGAAAGTTGCAGATGTAAATTCAGCAGCATTGTCTAGTCGAATTGATTTAATAGGATGGTCAGGAAATTGGGCTCGCAATTTGATTATTTGAGCAAGTAGTTTGGCAAAGGCTGCATTTCGTGTAGAGAGTAGACAGACATGAGACCATCTAGTTGATGCATCGATTAGAACCATGAAATACCTGAATGGGCCGGATGATGGATGAATAGGACCACAAATGTCACCTTGAATTCTTTCTAAGAAACTTGGAGACTTAGTTTGAAGTTTAACTGGAGATGGTCGGACAATTAGTTTTCCTAATGAACATGCTGAGCAGGGAAGTTCATTTTTAGGTATGACCTTTTGATTTTTAAGAGGATGTCCTATAGAATTTTCAATTATACGACGCATCATAGATACTCCTGGATGACCAAGTCTTTCATGCCAAAGGGTTAGTGATTGTGGGTCTATGATTTTTGGAATGACGATATTGTGAGACTCAATGACTCTAATATCTGTGGCATATAATCCCGGAGAGATTGATTGTAATCTTTCTAAGATCTTCTTATGGCCTAAGGTAATTGAAGTGATAAGGAGATATTCTTTTTCATTCTCACTAGTAGTTTCTACATGTAAACCATTAAGACGAATGTCTTTAAAACTCAAAAGATTTCTAGTGGATTTACTAGAATATAGAGCATTATGGACTTGAATTTGTGTCTCATTTGGTAGGATAAAACTAGCTTTCCCAAAACCCTCTATTATATCTGATGTACCCGAAATCGTCCAAACATGTGAGTTGGTTTTAGTCAACTGTGAGAAATATTTCTGATTTTGTAGAATTGTGTGAGTGGTGCCGCAATCAGAAATGCATAGATCTCCCATATTTTATGCTGTGCACATATATAAATGAACAACAATTTTATTAAAGCAAACCAGGTACTTAAAGCAAGTATATGAAAACATGAAATTGAAGCAGATACATAAAAAAAACATGAATTTAAAAAGATACATATGAAAACTAATCATCTAAGCCGTAGTAAAGATTAGCACCATCATTTAGTCCATTTGAAGTCTTGTTGATTGGTTCATCATTAAAATTAGCCAAATTTGTTTCCACCTTTTTCCCGTTCTGCATTTTAGATGACTCGTAAAGATCTACAAGATGTCTAGGTGTGTGACAAGTACGAGTCCAATGCCCATGAGCCCCACATCTAAAACATATATCTCTAGTATCTCCTTCTTGTGGTGCATTCCTTTTATTTGACACCTCATTTTGCCACTTATGTTGACTAGAATTGTTGTAGCCATCACGTTGCCACTTCAATTGGCCAGAGTTATACTGATTTCGAAATCGGCCACGAAAATTTCCACGACCACGGTTTCGTCCATAACCTCGTTCTCCTCTATGCCCTTTCCCACGCTCATTCTTCCGGAATGACGTGTTATTTACTTCAGGTAACTGGGCAGAGCCTATGGGACGTATTTGATGAGTTTTCAGCAACAACTCATTATTTTTCTCAGCTACAAGAAGGAGAGATATCAGCTCACTATATTTCTGGAAATTGCGTTCCCTGTATTGTTGTGCCAAGATCATAGTGTTGGGGTGAAAGGTTGAAAGGGTCTTTTCAATCATCTCAGCATCAGTAACTTTCTCACCACACAGGATTAGCTTTGAGCTTATTTTGAACAAGGCAGAATTATATTCAGCAACAGATTTAAAATATTGTAACCTTAAATTGATCCAGTCATAACGAGCATGGGGCAAATGGACAATTTTTTGGTGGTCAAATCTATCTTTGAGATTGGTCCAAAGAGTGAGTGGATTTTTGACTGTGAGGTATTCAGATTTTAAGTTTTCGTGAATGTGGTGCCTAAGGAAAATAATTGCTTTGGCATTTTGTTCAGCAGTTGGGGTTTTTCCTGTTTCTATGGTATCCTTTAGCCCATTGGCACTAAGGTGTAATTCCGCATCGAGCACCCAGGACAGATAATTATCCCCAGATACATCCAAAGCAACAAAGTCTAATTTTGCAAGATTTGCCATTCTGAACGTAAAATAAATATTTAAAACATGGTATAGCAATATGGCATATTAAGGCATGAACAATTAATCATGTATCATTTAATAAAAATTGTAGCGTAATATAAATATTAAAATTACGTTAACATAATAAATTTATAAATAACGGGCATAATAATAACAACGTTTATAAAATAAATAGGGTTAGATCGTACCTTATCGATCAAACAAAATTTAGACAGGATCTCAACTAAAATGGATTAAATTTGGATTGTACCTCCTTCGTCGGATAAAACTCGGGCAGAGGCTCGTGCTAACGTGTTATAAAATACTAGTTATAACAAGGATCACTATAATTTAAAGAGAGATAAATAGCATAGAATAACTATTATTAGAACCGAGATAATTATATCACAAGACTATGGGTTACTAATTTAACAGAGGTGAAAGAGAGAGATAGAAAGCAATGGACTCAAGTCTTTAAAATTGCTAAGGTGTGATTTGAAACTGGACGAGCAACAGCTCAAAATTAAAAGCTTGGACTTTTTTTTTTTTTTTGAAGCATAAAAGCTTGGACTTAAAACATCGCGTTTTGAAATATTTTTCATGTCCTTGGTGTAAAGCTTCTTACCATAACTGGCATTGTGATGATTCTGACGAACATTCCACGTACAAAAGCATAAAAACTATCAATAACCAGAAACAAACACTTTATAGCATCTATTTTGTTTTCTGCAAGGAAAACAGAGATTGCTTCACCTATTATTAAACATGAGTTTGAAAATTTTAGAATAAAATTAACAAAAAAAATGTTAGTACGAGAGTAAGGGACATATGAGAGTTGTAAATAGGGATGGGCGTCGGGGCACTTCGGGGCGGGGAGTGCTATCCCCGCCCCCATCCCCATCCCCATCCCCGAATTCAAATCCGATCTCCGTCCCCGGCCCGATCCCCGTCGGGGACTATTTTTCATTCCCCGTCCCCGGCCCAAACGGGTAACGGGGATCCCCGCGGGGAATCGGGGAATTTTATTTAAAACAAAAAATAATATTAAATAATTTTAAACATTAACTAGTGAGCTCAAATGCACTAAATTAAGATAAAAAATATTACTTAAAAAAACAATTATAAATAACATGAAAATGAAGTTATTTAAGACAAACATATAAAATTAAAACATCATTTTGTTTCCAATATGAAGTATTGGAAATTCGTTTACAACTTGTAAATTCCTACAAAAAGAAAGGAAAAAAAAAAGTGCAAGGGTGTTTACAATTTAAACAATACACTAGAACCCTACTGAGTACTGTCAAAGTTCTATAAGAAACATAGAGAATTGGCTAGAAGCAACCACTGTGCCATGGCTTGCGGTATAGTGACACTTTGAGTTTGGAAATGCTGCACCCACTGGTCAAAGGGTTGCACCAATTTTGGAAATATTTTGCACCTTTCTGTTCTGTATCTCATCCCATCAAGGCATCAATTACTAGCGCTGCAGAATTACTGCTTAAAAACCATCATAGAGCTTTCAATTATTCTAAGTTGAATTGTTAAATTGAAACTTCCGAAATTTTCTGGGAGAGCTAGAATTTAATGAATAATCACCACCGCTTGACTTTTGAAATTTCTTGGGCTTACTAGAAGGGGTTGCAGGAGATTCCCAACCTCTATTTCTGGCCTTCTGTCGGGGCAAGTCTCCGGGATGTTCACTGGTCCAACCACCCCTGCTTTTAGATTTGACAGGTGTACTGAATTCTCCTTCATACTGGGTTCTTTTCCTTTTACGCGGCTTGCCAAGATCACTAGGGTAAGACTTCCTCCCAGAGAAGTCCTTTTTCTGTTTTGAGAGCTTCAAATCTGGGGATGATAACTCACGATTTCTCTTTAAACTCTGGCAAATTGAAAAAAATAAAAAAATTATCAGTCCTTGTGAGAACAGACAAACTATACAAGGGTGAGAAGCTAGGGCATTAAAGAAAAATAAAAATCAATCTACAGAACACAAAACCTTGAGCTATGGCTGAAGAGGAATCAAGAGTTGAAAAAAAAAAGTGACAGCCTGAAGTATACCTTAGCTGAAGTAGTGCATTCACGAGCAAAATGCCCCTGTTCACCACACTTGTAGCATAAACTAGCAGTAGACCCTGAACCATTTGGATGCTCATGCAGCCTTGTGTGTGCCTGTGATGATGGTGAATCAGGAGACTAGCAAAGCATGCGAATATATACAACAAAGAAACGATCTCAAACTCCTTCTAATTGGGCAAGCCTTTTTATTGAACAGCAGTAAGCTCCAAAGTTTACAAAGCATAAACACGTAACTCAAGACCTCAAAATAACATGTTAAGAACGCACTTGCCGTTGTCTAGATTAAGAAATAGTTCATCACATTAACACATTTACAAATTAGTCTGTAATTAGTACAGCCAAACGACTTCGACTCCAAACATTGCGAAAAAACAAACTTCAGGTCATCAAAGTCTTTCCTTTCAAAGAGAAATATGCAGAAATCTAATGTACTTATTGTGTACTAAAGGTTTATTTTTTCATATATATGACACAATCAGTGTTGTATAACAGAAATGGCAAATTTATAGAAAGTACAACAGCCGGTTGTAAAGCATGACTCATGAAGCACAATATATTTTGTGCCAAAAAATAAAATTAGTTCTAATAATCACATATACATACTCATAAACATGCTACTTCCACCCAATGTCATTTTCTAAAATCAAAGAGAAATACAGTATTAACAAATCACAATTCAAGATGTATATATAAATATCTTTGACCAAGATGAATGGACTTGAGAACTATTTCGAATGATTACAATGATCTTTAAATTCAATTTCTTTATTAATTTAACTATTCTGTAATATAATCATAAATATTAAAAACAGCCGAATTAGCAAAATAATGATCCAAGGAATATGAATTACCTGGCTAAAGGTAAATAGATTTTTAAAAACAAAATCCAGTGAATAGAATCACTATATTTTAAAATTTTGTTGAAAAATAACTGAAATTTCAATATTCTATTAGCTTGAAACATAATTAACTTATGCATTCTTTAGTGGTAAAGACATTCTTTAGTGAAGTATAGTGAAGCTGGTTATGAAAAGTATACCTCTTTTGAACTAGTGCACTCACGAGCAAAATGTCCTCTGCCACCACACCTGTAACATGAACTAAAGGACTCCATTTCAAATTGCCCCCCCTGCAGCCTTGTGGATGCCTACGTAAAGAAGAGTGACTTGAAAAATTAAGATGGGACTGAATTTCTGTTTTTATTCCTACATCTGGTATGTTTCGACATACATAGAGTACTATAATCTATAAATCAAGATTATACTTACAAAAAAACCAGTATGTGAGGACTAAATCCTGATTCTTAAAAATTGCTAGATGGATAATGAATGATTAATTTCTATTTAAGTGGTCAATTTTATTAGCAATGCATAATCAGTAATGATATTACCCAAATCAACTAAACTTTCTTAGTAGACCACTAAAATCTCTAAATTAAAAAATAATCTGAGTACAACTGTGTAATAAGTTGGCTTGCACTTATTTAGCAAAAAAAAATAGTTGGCTTGCACTTCACACAGATTCCTGTTTGAATCACTTAAAAAAACTATGAACACATTACAGAAAAAGATCATGTTAGATGATTTCATATTATCGAATGATTCTTCGACGTTATTGTAATAGTGGTCTAGTAATAGTAATCCGATCAACTATATCAATTGGACAGGCAATCTTTAAATTTACTCCTAAATTATAGATTTTTTTAGTCAGCCATCTGATAATTTTGTCATTTTGACCGTGTAGTCAATAGTATCAATATTCTATAATGACTTAGAATTGCTTTTACTAAATGTAAAAATAATGTCCATGATGGATTTTAATCTCCATGCACTTTGATTTATGTACAACTACAAAACTTAACTTGGAAACAAATACAAGAATAATTCGTAATATGCGCAAACTACAAGCGCCGCTCCTGCAACATTTCACGCTAGTTTGTAGTCCTAAAAATATTAATATAACTGTATGGTATTCAAACAAGCAAAAAGGTAAACTATATTATTAGTTTCAACTTTAAAGTGGTAGGAATTAGGATAATAATATGGTAACATCTGCAACATTATTTCCAATTTGTTAGAACCCGAGAGGTTACCTCAAACCTGTTGACCACAAAGCTATTAATTATATATGAAAAAAAACATGCAAATACATCAACCCTTTATAAATGTGGTGGGTGCTACATGACAATGCAATAGAATAAATGATAAAAATCAATAATTTTTTGTTGCTTAGGTTTAAGAAAATGATCTATTAGCTCGCCCTACACCATGTCTACAATAATGGCCTATAATATTTTAATCACCAATTCACAAATTTAAAGATACCAGATGATTTAAGAAAGTAAGATCAAGAGAAAATAACTTATGGCAAAA
Source organism: Saposhnikovia divaricata (assembly GCA_036435485.1). Taxonomy (NCBI): domain Eukaryota; kingdom Viridiplantae; phylum Streptophyta; class Magnoliopsida; order Apiales; family Apiaceae; genus Saposhnikovia; species Saposhnikovia divaricata. The sequence goes on along the minus strand of CM071599.1, from coordinate 119,425,639 downwards.
ATATTACCATGGGTGAATTACTGCATTCACGGGCATAATGTCCTTCACCGCCACATTTGTAGCATGAAGAAGGTGACTCCATTTGAGTTGTTCCTCCGGGCAATTTTGTGGCAGCCTGTATAAATAATAAAAGCTAATGAAGAATGCACTTACAATTTCTAAGTCTTTATTACTTTTGCCGAGTGTATATTTACAAATGACACAAGATCTTTTGTTGAATGGGTAGAAAACAATATAATCAAAATGCTCTATAAATAACTTGCCTGCACAGCGAAGCATACTCACAAGGATACTACTACTTTTTTCATACTTAACCAAGAAACTTATAACTTCTAAAGAATACTCATAAAAGAAACTTTCCAATTTGTAGTACTTAAATTTTCTGATACTATGTTGAAGAATTTGATAAATTCTTAGGTCCAAATAATTGGGTACATGCCAATGCTGCAACATGGTCTCTGTTGATACCGTGCATAACCATACTGGCCCGATAAGTTAAACCATTAATTGAAAACTATCCATAAGAAACACAAAATAAATAGGTAACACTAAAACGCCCACCCCATTAGGTAAGACGTGTTAGACTTTAAATGCACGAGAAAAAATGAAAAGAATTTTGGTTTATCTCACTTCCTTAGATTCCAGTATAATATGACTAGTACCAACCAAAAGCACTCTTGGCGCGAGAAATTGAGACATTAACTGATAATGACATAGTATACCTTGACTGAATCACTACACTCACGAGCAAAATGTCCTCCTAGCCCACATTTGTAGCATGAGAAAGGTAATTCCATTTTATTTGGTCTCCCAGGCAATCTAGTGTATGGCTGTATGGAATAAATGATACATGTGAATGAAGACAATAATAATGCATCAACCAAATTTACTTTTGGCGTAAGAGATTGAGACATTAATTGATACTGAAATAGTATACCTTGACTGAATCACTACATTCACATTCACGAGCAAAATGTCCTCCTTGCCCACATTTGTAGCATGTGCTGGGTGATTCCATTTTATTTGGTCCCCCAGGCAATCTTGTGTATGGCTATATGGAATGAATGATTCATGTGAACGAAGACATTAACAATGTATCCCAGGATCTCGAAGTTAATGATCACTACTAGGTTTTAAAAATCATAGGAACGTGGTAGGTCAATATTTACAAATGATTAAACTCCTGTGAACCAGGGAGCAACCGTCATAATGGATAATGGATGTGACATATATAAGAGCATCTCCAATGGTGTTTTGTAAAATGGTTGGCCAAATATTGATGATGTAAAATTATTGAACCTGTAAGAGCATCTCCAAGGGCAATAGGTAAAATGGTTGCCTATCTTGGTTGGCTATAATGATTGTGTAACATTTTTGCTAAGGATAAGGATATATACTCCAATGGTGTTATCTACATTTCTTGTAAGGTAAAATTATACACATAAGCAACAAATATAGTCCATCAAATATGGTTGTCTATATTTTTTTTGCTAAGGGCTATATGGTTGGAGTGCTCAAATTTTTACCTATTGTCTAAAGAGTGCCTAGATTATTTAACTAAGGGTTTTATACACTTGGAGATGTGTTATACTCCAATGGAGTTAGCTATATTGGTTATATTTTAAAAATAGTATGTTATAATTATTTCAAGTTATTATAAATATAATATATTATTTTTATATGATAACAGATGACGTGAAATTTTGCTAAAGGTCTCTAGACGTTTAGCATATATAGCCAATACGAGGAGGTTGGCTAGATTTTTAGCCAGGGGCGATGTCCCATTGGTGTGACAAAATTTTAACACATTCTCCATAATTTCTATTTAAAGCATGCCATATTGATTTTTAGCTAAGGGCTTGTTATGATTGGAGATGCTCTAAGTCTGAATTGACAAAATTGAATCTTTTAAGGAATGATTTATAAAAAATATATTCAAATTTGTAGTGCCTACTATATTCTTGATAGTAGGAAGGGGGGGAAATAGTGCGTCATCTTAAAACTTGAGATTTAATACAAGACAACACGGACCAATTTCTCAACCTGTCACTAATACTGGTACATGACTGAACTTGCAAACAGTGAACCATCAAACCCACACTATCACTTGAGAGATTCAAAACAGAAAGGTAAGGCAAAAACACCAAACATTATGTAAACGTGCTAGGTTCACAACTAAAATGACATAAATAATAGTACTAATAAAAATTTTCATTTTCTTATATTCCAGTTTAGATATAACTAGGATCAACCAAATGTATTAGTGGAATGCCATGCGAACACAGACAAAATGTACTTTATCATATCGGCTAACGACCTGAGTCCTTTATGGTGCAACAAGATGAGTTAAATTAGTGCATTCACAAAAATCATGAACTTAGTGACTACTAATTAGATATTGAGACATTAGCTTACAGTGTGTACCTTGGCTAAATTTGTGCATTCACGAGCAAAATGTCCTCTTTGACCACATTTGTAGCATGAACTAGGCGACTCAATTTCATTTGGTCCTCCACGCGATATATTGCATGCCTGGATAGAGAACTTGAATGACTGAAGTCACTGAATAAATATTATAACGTGAATGGATCTCTAAGTTAATAAATTAACACCAAGTTCTCATTCTTGGCAAAAAAAAAAACACCAAGTTCTCATTACCTTTGCCAATAATTCTTTCACATTCGCACATAGATCCGAGTTTTACTAATAAGCATATAAGTATATTCCAGAGATAATATTCACATCTTAAAACTTGAGATTTAAAACAAGACAACACGGACCAACTTCGCAACCTGTCACTAATACTAGTACATGATTAAACTTGCAGACAGTAAACCATCAAACCCACACTATCACTTGAGAGATTCAAAACAGAAAGGTAAGGCAAAAACACCAAACATTATGTTAACATGCTAGGTTCACAATTAAAATGACATAAATAATAGTACTAATACAATATTTCATTTTCTAATATTCCAGTGTAGATATAATTAGGATCAACCAAATGTATAAGTGGAACGCCATGCGAACACAGACAAAATGTACTTTGTCATATCGGCTAACGCCCTGAGTCCTTGATGGTGCAACAAGATGAGTTAAATTTGTGCATTCACAAAAATCATGAACTTGGTAACTGCTGATTATATATTGAGACATTTGCTTACAGTGTGTACCTTGGCTAAATTTGTGCATTCACGAGCAAAATGTCCTCTTTCACCACATTTGTAGCATGAAATAGGCGATTCAATTTCATTTGGTCCTCCACGCGATATATTGCATGCCTGGATAGAGAACTTGAATGACTGAATAAATATTATAACGTGAATGGATCTCTAAGTTAATAAATTAACACCAGGTTCTCATTACCTTTTCCAATAATTCTTTAACATTCGCACATAGATCCGAGTTTTACGAATAAGTATATAAATATATTTCAGAGATAATATTCACATTTTCATCCTCACTAAACATACAAACTAAGAAATTTCTAAGAGATCTAAAGGATGTCATTCAGTCTGAAAATACTCGAGTCCTTCTCAACACTAAATGTTTTATGAAAAATGACGGTAACATCCTCATAGCTTGGGGCAATTGAGCCGCTAATGCTTTAGTAAGAAGTAATAATACACCGCTACGTACTGGCTGACAATTGAGCCCATGCCGATCCTTACATGGTGTACTCTCACATTATATGAGAATACTAAAAATATATGAAAGGGATCATAGTAGAGAGGAGAGAAAGAGAGAATTGAAATTGTATATATTATATATTGTCTACTGCATATTACAAAGGAGGCAGGAGCCTCAATATATAGAAAACATGAAACTTGGTGGCTACTCTTGCTACAGTAACCAAGTACTATATGTTGTCATCTTGATGACCTAAGCATGCTTATGTAATAGTTACTGCTGATATTTAACACGCCCCCTCACTCGAAATCCCATCTTGGGATGAAAACTTATCTTGGGATTGAAGAGTGGAACACCAGGAGCCCTTAAGCGTAACCTAAGCGTTCAATCATACCCATCTTAGGATTAAAGACCCATCTTAGGATTGATCCATCTCGGGATTGACTCATCTTGGAGTTTACGATCCATCTTGAGATTGACCCATCTTGGAATTGACCTATCTTGGGATTAAATAATTGAGAATTTTGGGTATATCTGGACTCGACTTTGCGACCACACAATACATATTAGGCTATGTCAAAAACAGAAGTGCTTTTGTCAGCACTACAGTGGATGTTCACCTATCAATTCTTGAATTGATAATTGTTGAAGATACCGAGACTCGGTTTAAATGAGCCTATGTAAGAACATAGGAGGTGCTGCTCTCAACACTTGATGAATGTGAATTTGAATGGTGAGCAACTGGAACGGTAAGTTTGGTAAACTGTATCCCTTAAGACTGTTTACGAACCGGTCCTTCTGCCGAGACTGAATGCAAGATAAAACAGTGAACTGTGTCTATTTATCTGTAGACGTACTACTACTTCTGCTGCTTTAATTTCGTGGCAGTGAACTATGTGTATATATCTGTATATATACTACTACTTCTGCTGCTCCTTTGTATGCGTCTTGATGAATGAACTCGCCTTGACAAGGACCATCACCTAATAACTTCATCGGAACTTGGCCCCTCTAACTATTTAATTTGCAGAAACATAATTAAATGGTGGGATACTTTATTATCAACCAACCATCTAATTTTTCCTACTGCACAATTAAATCCATAACAGAGGCAAACTCTCAAACTAAAATGATATGCTTGTATTAAAAACTCCAGCCAAATTTTTTTAAAAGGAAGTTGACTTCCTTTTTTTTATTATTAGAACAACCTAGACCTTTTAACACAGGCTTTCCAACTTCCCCTTTTATAACCAAATCAAAACCAACAATAGACTACCCAACTAAACACAGACAAAAGAAAAGCAAGGTCTGTAAGCGTTTTTTTTACCCTTTTTTCTTACAGCTTCTTTTTCTTCTCCTCCTCTCCGTATTTCATCCACTTCTTACAGTATACATGTGTATTTACACATAGTTATATATGATAACATACACGCAAAATGTGAACTGAACTAAACAACAACAGTCGCTAATTAAATATCTCCATCCCCTTTGAGTGAACTGTATATGAATATACGTATATATAACATATTACTTCTGCTGCTATTGTGGGTAAGAAATAAACTCACTGAAATTTTAAGGTCGTTGTATGGATTGAATCGGTTGGAGGAGATGAATCAGCCTTCCCTTAAGAAGACTGGTCGGATCTGCCTTGTAAGGTCTCCATACGCGGCACGTGGACTAGAGTTGGAGATTGGAGATACAGGTGGCACGTTACAGCATGTATGGTGGTGTTTACAAGCTGGAATTCAACCAGTGAATTGCCCCTTAAAGCTCTACACTAGTAGGTGTTCGTATCTTGGTTCGGGTTATGTTTTTTGAGCTTATTGGTTGAAAATATAAATCTGGGTCTGGGTAGCTTATGTTTTCCTTAAAAAAACATAAGCTTCAACTTAGAAATCTCCTCCTCTCTACTCCCGCTCTGATACCATCTCAGATTATATGAGAATACTAAGAATATATGAAAGGGATCATAGTAGAGAGGAGAGAAAGAGAGGCAGAGAACTGAAATTGTATATATTATATAGTCTATTGCATATTACAAAGGAGGCAGGAGCCTCAATATATAGAAAACATGAAACTTGGTGGCTACTCTTGCTACAGTAACTATGATGTCATCGTAGTAACATCATCTTGCTTATGTCATTTCCTAGCTGATATTTAACATGCCCCCGCTCTTATACCATCTCAGATTATATGAGAATACTAAGAATATATGAAAGGGATCATAGTAGAGAGGAGAGAAAGAGAGGCAGAGAACTGAAATTGTATATATGATATATTGTCTACTGCATATTACAAAGGAGGCAGGAGCCTCAATATATAGAAAACATGAAACTTGGTGGCTACTCTTGCTACAGTAACCAAGTACTATATGTTGTCATCTTGATGACCTAAGCATGCTTATGTCATAGTTATTGCTGATATTTAACATGTGCACACAATTTAAATTTAAAACATGATCCGTAGACTCTCGCCAGTGAAATTCATTGTAATCATAAGGATTGATGTTCAGATATGCTTATGACAACAAATCCAAAAACTTACCAAACCAGTATGACCAGATTGACCACATCTATAACATGAAACTTTCCCACCAACAGTAGGTGTATACTTAGCACAACAAAGATGGCCAAAATTCTTGCAAATGTAACACTGTATTTCCTGAATTAAATCAAATTAAGTTAGAGAGACATCGTATAACTAACCATTACATATACACATGTGTGCGTGTTGGTATTTGTACACTTAAATACATACCCACCTACGAGTCCAAATTTATTTATATATTTTTGTATTAAGGATAGAGTGATCAATAGTCTGATTAATGTAATATATAGTAATTGACCTTGAGATCATCAGAGGAATAACTACTTTGGCATGAAAACATCTCGTGCCCAGATAGACCACATTTCAAACAAATTTTAGCACTCGGAAGTAGCCCAGCAATTTTCTTTTCAGGGCAATCTTTCGCACGATGGCCTCCTTTTTTGCAGTTAAAACAATCTTGTCCCTACATAAACTTTATTAAATCAAAAATCAAGTCCATACGAGCCCAAAAAAAGGCAATAACGCGTCATCAAAGAAAAAAAGTAAAAGCTAAAAAACATTCTGTTTAATAATATTGCCACAAACAAGAGAATTACTGGTACCTACGACCATTATTAAAAATTTCTATTTGGTCACAACCAAATAAAAAAATTTAGCATAGGCATTCTTAACTAATTTTCATTCCACGTAGATGCACGGGTAATTGATAATATTTTATTGATTAGATGTATTGTCGTTAACTTTTATGAATTATCAGTAAATTTATATACCTGGATTTTAAGTAATAGCTAACAACAGATTTCCTAATGAGTATTATTTTAATTGGAATGTCATAAAAGTTATAAAAATCTTTTTGTAGTAAAATGTAGGTACTATGTAGTTCACTGTAGAAGATAGTTAAGAATACTACAATGAAATCAATTATCATGTAAGTATGAGAAAGCAGATCTTCACATAGGTCTAAATCTTATAACCGAAAAATACAAATGTTGTCTATTATAAATATATGTTACTATCAGTTTATCACAACAAAATAAAGTAGTAATAGTGTTAGTGTATTGACAGACACACTCATTAGTCATGAGAAACAAAATAAAACCGAGTAAATAATACGATCTATCTACTTGTGCTTTTAACTTGTTTACAGGGATATATAACTTCATTATGGGAGGAGGTAGGCGAGTAGCAGAAACAATTTGAAACCCATAACTTCACTTTGGGTTGTGACCTATGCTACACAACTCTACATTGGTGGCAGCCCGTCTAATATCTGTTTCTTATATGGTTGAAATGAGAACATAAGGATCAAGAATTCACTCTTCCTACTAAAAGCAGCAAACACTACTTTTAGGACAGAATATCTAATAGAATAGAAAATAAATTTAACACTATAGAAGATGAAATAAACCTTTGACATATCTCAGACTTCACCTATTTAGGACCTGGGCTATTGTAATCAGCCTCTACTCTCTAACCAACTAATCCTTGGACAGAAAAGAAGTACCACACAAAAAAACATGCATTCATTTTCTAAGAACCTAAATAAACAAATCAATTCAGATTGTAATTTAATACTAACTTCTACTAGGATTACGAATGAAAAATAAGACGTATAGAGCTGTTATTTCAGTATTTTACAAAATTCAATATGAAAACTTAGCCATTGTGTTAGCTAACCTTTGCACACTGCTTCGCATTATGTTCCAAGCTCCCACAAACAAAGCAAGGTTTCTTACGCTTAGCCATTGTACAGCGCACAGCCATATGTCCTTCTTCACCGCAATTATAGCATGATCCCCGACCGCTATCTAGAAGATCAAAGTACCTAGGCCCTCGCTGACAAATAACTTTAATACAGATAATATCAAACTAAATTACATGGACTTCTAACATATTACTTCTACTCACAAGAAGCTTCCGCATCACAATGTTATCAGATATCTCAATTTTATCTTCTATTGACTTTTTATTCTCTAGAGAATCACATCCAACTGTCTCCTTTATTTCCTTGTCAACAATCACCTAATTCGAACAAAAAATAGGAAACCACAATGAGTAAATGTAGCAAAAAGGCAACTGAAAACACACCATATAGACCAATAGATGCAAACAAATTAGTCCTTCACTCCTTTCAGTTACAAGCAGAGTTCTCCTTTAGTTCGTTTACGCTAGTTCGTTTACGCATGTAAGAATCTAAACTTTGTGACATAACTTTATTAAAAATTTATAATAGTGGATTCGAGGTAGTTTACATTACTAAACTTCAATCCAAAATACAAAGACAATCACCACATCTTTGTAGAGCAAAGGAGCATATATTACTTCCCATTTTCCTTTTTATACCATGTGCATATCATCTTCCCTCTTTATACAGTTGGAGATATTATTATTACGTTCTTCAAAGACTACCTTAAAGCATTGTGTTCAATCAGTTTTACTTGTCATTATAGACACACTGCTAATGCATACAAAACTTTAAAAAGGTACTGCCACAGTGCCACTTTTCTACGTACTGAGAAGAATTTAAGCACACACATATAAAACAACAGAAAAAACTAGATCAAACTCAGTACTAACCAAAGTCACTATTTACTATATTTTGGTAATCATAACTCACCTAAACTAAATGATTACATGAGACAGAAGTCATGCAAGCAACAAGCTGCTCTGCTATCCTTTCTTCAAGACAATTCAACGTGCCATGCTCATACAATTAATCTTTGTCTTGAATCAGTTTTTGTTTTGAGTTTTATTAAAACTGACCAAAAATCAATAAATGTACAGTTAGCAATTCAGTCAAGATGGCTTACATGTTCATCACCAACTTTGATCCAATCATTTTCCTCAATTTCCTCCTTCAATCCACTCGAGATGCTTACAAAGTTAGCATCTTTCGGAACTTCAGCTGCTTCAATTACATTACCAATTTGAGTGATTACACTTTTATCATCTTTCGGAACTTCAGCTGCTTCTATTACATTATCAATTTGAGTGCTTTCAATTTTAACGTCTTTCAAAACTTCAGCTGCTTGTATTATATCATCAATTTGAGTCGCGTTTTCTGCTTTCTCCAAGACTTCTAAGCTCAAGTCTTGGTCAGCTTCTTCATCATTGCTACGCATTAGAGCAGTATTTGAGGTCAATGGCATCAATTCCTGTAGCACATATGTCTTTCAAAATTTAAAGCACATTTCAGAACTCAGATACAAAATGTTAAAACAGTGAAGTTCTCTTTCCTTGGAAATTTGAAGTAGTTTACAATACTAACAATCCAAGAATCCTAACTAAAAAGAACCTGGCCTTTCTTTCTAAAGCAGGAGAGTAGATATGTACAATCATCATTTTCTTTTAATACCTTAGGTACATATTTTTCCCTCTATGGACAGTTGAGAAAAAATAAAACTTTCTTAGATTAGACCACTTTCAAGCATTGTTGTGCAAACAAAGCTTCACTTGTTTTAATGAAACACAAACTACAATACTAGTGCATATACAGCTTTCACAAATGCACTCCTATAACTTATCTATGTATTAACACATAAACAACCACATTCAAGACAAAAGATACTAATTTGATCAATGCCAAGCATAGACAGATTTCAGGCCGGACTTTCTACCACTAATTGTTTATATAGGTACATATATTCCATATGTATTTCAAATAAACGGCACTGCTATTTGTGCGAAAAGAGTATCATCATCTATTCTCTGTCACTATATACCTACCAGATTATCAGATACAATATACTTGGTTCCCAACCATTTTTGTCGTCGTCTCTGTTTAGCAATATCTACGACATTAGTCACAATCATTACTTTGCCCCACTACCTAAAAATTATGTATCCGTGTCCACGTCCCTTACGATAAGTGGCAACAGTAATTAAAGACACCACCTACTATAGTTCCACTAATAACATTTCGCATAGACCAAATCATCATAAATAATTACGCAAGCAACAACGTACTCCAAACTGGCTATACGTTTTCCGAATATCGAAACCAATCCTCATAAACACAATTAAACTTCCCCTAATCATAAAAAACACAAATACACATAAAATCACACAAAACGCATACTTATCGATTCAGTAAAGATTCTTACTTTGTGATCCACAGCTTCAATCGAACCGTATTTCTCAACTTGTTCATTCAATTCAGTCGATTTACATACATTGGGATCATCTTTCAGAGCTTCAATTGTATCATTGATTTGAGTAGCGTTTTCTACTATCTCCGAGACATCAAAGTTGGAATCTTTGTTAGATTCTTCAACAGCATTCCAATTCAACTGCATCGCCGTCTCGGATTGAGACGCCATTGCAGATACAAAAGTTACTTCGAGAGGGTAACAGATTCGAAACCCTAACCCTAATTAGATGACGCCGCACATATATCGTTTCCAACAATAGTTTGGGCTTGTTTGTCTGCTGATTTGCTCGTTCAGAATAATTATTTTCATAATTTAGTTCAAAATTAAGTACTTAACTAGCAGCCGGTTTGGGCAACACGGCTTTAAGCACAAGCAGGCTTTAAGGAGAAAATGCTTAAGTCGGTTTTAAGTTAAAAAATTGCTTTAAGTTATAAGTTTTATTTAGGTACTTTTGACTTATGATTTATGGGGTTTTTTTTTTCACAATTCTTGTAAAGTTTAAATATTATGAATTTAAAATTTTTTTAAGTCAAATTTCACTTTAAGTAAAAATTATTAAACCCTCATTTAACTTTAAGTAAAATTATCCAAATACTTTCATTCAACTTAAACTAAACAACTTTACTTTCTCCTTTAAGTTAAAAACACCTCCATTAAGTCAAAAGCAACTTATTTTAAGCAATGCCAAACACCCTCCTAGCTCTCACAGTCATGTTCTCAATTTGAATAAATTGTTTTTTTTAATATAATTGCTTGTAACCGTGCAAATTACGAATTATTTTTAATTTTGTATAATTTATTTATAGTGTAATATAATATTATAACTAACTTTTATTATAATACCTGAGTCTACTCAGGTATATAGTGAAAGAATGCCATAAATACCCAAAAAATCGATACCCACTTACCAAAATACCCAGATTTCAAAACAACGCCCAAAATATCCACGGGATACGCCGTTCGGTGTGGCGTATCCCCTTCACTGTTCATCGCCAGAATCTGCTCGTGTGGAGAGCTCCAGTTCACCGGCGACTTTGGGCGATTTTGCTCGACCCCTTCGATCTCCCTCACTACTGCACTTCCAACCCTCCACAACACATCTACGTGATTAGCACATCTCCCTCTCCCTTTTCCCATACACGTTTTCCTGTTTCCGGCCCCGCAGGGGCATGAACTAAGCTCACCGGAAAGTTCGACCTCGATGGAATCGGAAATTGGGTGTTCAAAATTCGGCAATTTAAATGTAAAATCACAGTTATAGGGTTGTAGAGCTTTGAGAGGCGAAGCGAATGATATGTAGAACGTGACTCGAAAGTCGGGGATACGGACGGACGGTTAAATCGAAAAATGACGCCGGAATCGCCATTGTTCGCTCCGACAGAGGAGCTCTGAGCTGACGTAAGATACGCATCCTGAAGATGCGTATCGCCTGTTGCGCTGAGTCCAGATGCGTATCCTGAATAACTTGCGCCTGTGTTGTGAGCGTATGTCACTGCTTACTCCTCTCACGTGGGCGTAACCTCCAAAATACTCCCATCCCAGAGGCGTATCCGAGAATACTCCTCTATCATGGGCGTATCCCGTGGGCATTTTGGGCGGTACATCCCAAATCTGGGTATTTTGGTGAGAGAAAGTAAAATAGTGGGTAGAAAGGGCACTCACCCGGTATATAGTTAGATGTAGTTAGCCAATCAGAAAATCATGAGTTATTTTAGGACCAATCAGAGGTCATTTCTAGTTTTTAGACCAATCATATTATATTAAAAGTTTTCCTTATTTATTATTCTTATCCTATTATACTAATCATGGTTAGTTAACTATTCTAATTTAAATAAAATAGTTACTTGATTTAACATATTCATATATTACGATTTTTTAAGTTAAAAAAACAATTATAATAAATTAATATAAAAGTAAAATCAATTAGGATTAAACATAAATTCAATATTATGAGATTTTTGCAATTTTAATTTTCCACTCTTTTGATTTACAATTAATTATAATTATATTATTATATATTACGGATTAATTTTCATAAATATATATAAGAGCCAATCAAAATTTTACCACAAACATTAAATTAATCATATCATTCTCATCCTAATTTTCTTATCTTGGCTACTTAATAATTTTTTTGAAATAAAAAAATTATTTTATTTTGTACATGCATAAATTAATTATTTTTTAAAGTGATAACATATTTACTAACTTATCAATCTTTTAATATAATGTCAATCGAAATTATACTATTACATATTACGAGCTAATTTTCACAAATATCAACTACAATCATACTATAATATATAATCATACTATAATATATAGTTATATATTACGGATTAATTTTCATAAATACTTACTAACTAATTAATCACAATTTTTGATTTAAATCAGTTACAGTTATATCATTATATACTGACACATCTATTCTTTTCACCCGCCTATATGTATAGAACCATTTTCTAAAATTGTGTATTTCTTAACTTATTTTAATATAAATATATTTATTTTAATACCTGAGTCTATTTTATCTATATTATATAATATAGTAGTTTAATATCTCAAACTCTCGGTCTACAATAATAAGGTGCAATCAAATTTAAATAAATCTACTATTATTGAATTAAAAATTTTAAAAATTGAAAAATATTTATCACACTATTCTTATACACTTTCAAAATTAATTTTAAACTAATTATCTTTAACATTTTACTTATCGATTTTTTTAGTCATGTAAAAAATAAATGGGACAAACACATTGACCTAACAATATATTTGAATTATTCAAAATATTAAATATACTCTCAAATAGTATTAAACATTATTTGGTGTATAAATTATCAAGTTACTGAATTAATGAAAATATTGTTTGTGAATATTTCCATAGCAAATTGGTAAACTCAGTGCAACAATTCTTATAAATCCTTTTTTTATAGATAATTAATTTATCAATAAAAGGACATACAACATCTACAAAAATAATCAAAAAATTCAAATTCTATTATAAATCGCTATTTTTTATAGAATTATAGGCAACTAATTCATCAGTAAAAGGTCATACACCATCTACAAAAATAATCAAGATTGGTCAAAACATATTAAAATAGATTATATCAAGGTTTCTTTCATTCAAACTACAATCGTTGATCAGATCTTAAATTATGGTACATCACTCACTTATATCACTAAAATTTATAGCATTTTTGGCGAAATAATCCAACAACTTATTGTAATCGTGAGTGATATGGGCTAAAAGTAAGCCTTAAAGACACATTTAATGTGACATTAAAATAGACCTAGATTGGTCCAAGATTAAAGCCCATTAATGAGGCCCGAAACCCTAATTAAATATTAAAAACGTAATTAACGAATCAGCCAAATAAAAGACTCCTGTTATTGAGTCCAAAAGGAAACCAAATAATCTATGGAGTAGCCTCCAAGGCATGCAACTCCTATAGTTATCCACCTCCCTCATGGAAGGATCTAAAACTGGGCCCAAATTGTATAACTTGCCCACCAAGTTATTAAACCCTAATTTCAAGGTTTCTTAAGCCTATATAAAGGATTTGACCCCTCATTCTCAAAACAACGTTTTTGGGCACAGCTCAATACGTCCCGCCACGTTTTAGGCTTAATCCTAGAATAAGGACATACAAGCCACTACGTCACTACGCCGCGAGGGCGCATCAAGCCGCGTAGGCCACCCAAGAACTACGTTTTGGCTTGATTCTTGATATTCATCAAGGTACGTAGGCATCTTGTTAGGACCGAGTTAGTCCCCGACAACAAGAGCAGCCACCATTAGAGCTCGAAGCTCTCAATCCTTAATAATCGACACACGAATTAATTACACCCTACTTTTTATTCCACAACATTTGGCGCCGCCTGTGGGACAAAGACATCAACCATGGTTATCACACGAAGAACATCAATCGCAGAAACTACTGAAATGCCCATCAGTACTTCCGCACCCTCATTGACGGAACAGGTACCACCAGGAGCGGGATCCCAACCTCAGATTGCTCAGCCTCAAGGGCCGGATCCCCCAAGGTCTGAAACTCAAACTCAGAGGTCGTTACCCCTAGTGACGAACCCCTTCAACCAAGGGACGAATCCCCTTCAGATGGTTGTCTCTCCCCTCGGAGGATGTCTACTTCACTGCCCTAGTGAACGAGTTTAAACTCTCCAGGGGCGGATCCCCAATCCTGGGCATGATTATGCCCATAATAGGCAAGCATGATTACAAATCTCTACCATTGCGCTTCCACCAGTAACAGCTTAAAACCCAAGTTATGGGCTTCCACCCCAACGAGAAGATGATTCGCCCCGTATTTAAGGCCTGAAACCTCCGCATATAGTAGGAGGAAGAAGTCTCGATCGTACACTAAAGACGATGAAAGAACAATCGAACTGATAATCCACTCCCCTTGACTTTTATTCAGGGAACGACTCCCCCAAAGACGCGTCTCCAATGGGTGATCCCAAGGGGTGACTCAAAATCCACTAACTCAAGGAGCGAATCCCCAGTTACAGATGGAGGTCTTACATATGGTTAATGGAGCACAAGGAGCACAGATCGCCACCACCGTCATGCTAATCCCGATAACTCAAAACCCCGTTTATGGGTTGTCACCGTTCCCAATTGCTGATGGTACCATTTACTCTCATTGATCCACTCATGAGAAGGGTGTGCCTTAATACATTGAAGGCTTGGTCCCCTTGTTGGAGGAAACCAAAGTTTCTCCGGATCATACGTCAAAGATGACTCCCCGTCTGAAGAATGTGAGGAAAAGGACGTCCATTCTAGCAAGAGACGTCAAGGCAAGGAGCCCGCCGAAGGAGCAGGACATTCTCAACCCCTGGGGACTCAAGGAACGGCTCTTTAGGCCATAGACGAAGGGACATGGGGGCTCGAATTACTCATCCGCAGCAGCCAAGTATGGGTTTAATGAATTCGGGGACGAATCCCCTCCAGACAGTGGTGTCGCCCCTCCAGTACGCCGTTGGGACTATAGATGTCCATATCCATTGTTAAATGATGAACTTAGGTTCCCACCAATGGGATGTCGCTCATCGATGGTAGGAGTAGCCAGCAACACGAGGCATACGTACCTCAATGCATTCAAGGCGTAGAACACCAATGAAGGAGTCATGATTTTCTCGGACCCTATATTATTGACGATTGGTCATCCACTGAAGAAGATAACTATCTCAGATGGAGAACCGGGCAAGGAGCTCAAATGAGGGTTAGGGCCTTCTCAGCTCCGAGGATCCAAAGGATTGGCTCCCAAGACTTCAAGAGGGTGGATATATAATCGTTCATGAAGCACATATCCGAAAATTAAAGAAAGATCTGGAAGTACAACAGGCTAGGTAGCCCCATGTTATTAATTTGAGTGATACCCCTATGAGGAGAAGGGTTGATACACAAAGGGATGATCCCGATGATTCTATGCCTCTAAGAGATCATGATGATCCTATCATTCGCCAACAAGATAATGAAACCTCATATCTAAAGAAAATTCAAGAGGCCCACCATAGAGGTGTGTGTTAGGACAGGAGACCCCACTAATCAAGTGAAAATATCCTCCAATGCACTACAAATTTTAACCTGTGATTGATGTAATTAAGTATAGGGTGTTCCCTCAAACCCTGGGGGCATGACACAACGATGGTAAAATCGGTTGCCCCCAGACTCAATCAGCCCTTTAAAGGACTAAGAAGGGTATTCGTTGCCCCGTTTATTGATGGAAAATTCATGAGAAACGTTTCACATCCCCATGAATGTGGAAAAAGAATGAATCCTTGAGGGATTACATGAAGCAAATCACCAAGGAAGCCTTGAACGTCCCGAACCTGGATGATAGAGTAGTCATCAAGGTAGAGGAAATTGTAAGGGAAGCCTCAACCCTTTCTGGAGGCAATGGAGGTAATAACAAGAAGCGATGGTAGTCACGAGTAGGAGTTAAGGATGTGTATCCTCGAATAAGTAAAGACTCTGATTCTACCTGAAAGAAGAGCAATCAAGGACCAAGGTTCACCTGCTATGGACGTTTGAATACTCTAAACACCCAAATCCTGATGGATATTGAGAAACACAAGAATATCTGATGGCCGAAGCCACTAAGGACTGATCCCGAAAAGAGAGACAAGAACCAATACGGTTGGTTCCATAATCCATTGGGGGATAACACTCACGATTGTAAACAGTTGAAACACAAGGTCAAGTTTCTGAGCCAAAGAGCAAGATTGAATAAGTTCACCAAGGATGGCCAATAGGGTAACCTAAGGCAGGATTATGAAGTAGAGATCATGAAAGGAAGGATGGCAATCAAGATCGCAATCCATAACCCCAGAGGGCCGATGATAAACATGATTTCTGAAGACAACAATAGATAATACAAGGAGCTCTCGTAAAGCTTATGTTGTGCTAGAAAAATAAACATTCGAATCGCAAGCGTACAATTCGTTTCGTTATAATATTTAATGATTCGTTCCTCAGGGACTAATATTTTCGCATTCCTTAATTTTCAACTTAATAAAATTAGAACGAGTTTGATTTTTTTTAGAATTTTGATTTTGATTTTTAATTCCTAATTCTAAATTATTCTTAATCTAAATCAATCTAAAAATTCTAAATTAAAATTAAATTTTAATCTACAACTATTTTTCTAAATTACTCTAAAACTAATTAACTAAATTATTCTAAAAATAAAAACATTTATTAAAAGCAGAAAATTGAATTTTTAACTAATTTTTATGAAATTTTTAGGAAAATTCAAAACTCAAAACTCAACTCAAAACTCGGACAAAAAAACTCAAAACTCGGACAAAAAAAAGAAGCTCAACTCGGAGAAAAACTCTGCCAATTTAACTTGACTCAAATCAGAATTCAAGGATTCAAAACACCAATTCAGAAAAACACCACAACCACACCAGTTAACTCAATGAATTCAAAGATCTTAAAGAACGAACAACCAGCGAAAAACTATTAAAAACTCAGCAGCAAAACCACAAAACTAACAATCAGTAACGGCAAAATGAACGACAACTCCAATGAAACATGACTCCAAGAAACTCAACAAGAATTTATACACACTAAACGAAAATTTTGATTCACAGCAGCTCAGCGATTTGACTCGGTGATTCAATAAACTCGCGCAAACAAACGAGGCACAAACACGAACAGCAAACATGAAACTCAAAATGAAAACAAAACACAACACAGACTCAGCATTACTAAACAAAACTCGAACACAAACTTAGTACACCTCAAAAAACAAGCAGCAGTGAATCGCTAAAAACATCAACTGAATCAAACGAAATCGAAATCAAAACTAAAACTAAAAACTAAAACTAAAACGAAATCGACAATTAATTCTAAAACTAAAGGGGTGAGGAGAAGGGGGAAGGGTTCGAATAAAAAGAAAAAAAGAAACAGTGGACAGAGGTTTTGAAGAAAGGCGATTAACGTAGAACAAAAAAAAACAGGGGAGTTGTATGGTTGTATAGAAGGAGAAGTAATAAAAAGGAAATGGGTTTGGGGTTTGATTTGTTTAATCTAAAAACAAACAGGGGAGTATACCATATTGCTGGGTTTTCGAAAAACAAAATAGAGGAGTTTTTTTTTTGCATTCGAATTAAAAGGTAAAAACGGATAAACAATTGCAGAAAAATTAATAAAATTATTGTCTTTGTTTTTTTTTTTGAAAGTTAAAATACGAAAACAAGAAAGTTAACTATGAAATTAAAATTTTACACTAAAACGGGGATTTGGAATTAAAATGGCCCACAATAAAATTGAGATTTAAATGGGCAAAATTACGAATTAAAACAAATATTAAAACTACGAACAAGAAATTAAATTTCGTTATTTTCAACTCATAGTGGTTAGCTTTTCGCTACTTTGTCCACTACTTAGATTTACAAAAATAACGAAACAAGGCAACAATAATGAAAGAGCAAGACAAGAAGTAAAGAAAATAAAAATTGCATTAATTATAATAGGAGTGTTTACAAGATTTGAAACTAAGAAAAGAAATACAAGAAATTAAAACTACCCTAAAATCTAAGTTACTAAATACAAGGGGGGTGAGGGGTATTTATAGGATAGGAATTAGGGTTAAGGGGGGTATTGGGTAAATCCCCACCATACATTTGTGGTGTGTGGTGGTGGAATCCTAGCCATTTATTTGTTTCCTTCCCCCTTAAGCTTTGAAGAGTTGATCTTGGCCATACACTTATGTAATGTGTTGGGATGATCTCCACCTTCCACTTGTCTTGAAATATTCCTTTTGCTCCAAGCTCCTAATTCTTTTCCTTCTTTCATTTTTGGTCCTTTTTCTTCCTCTTTTTCCTTTCCTTGCTCTTTATTTTTTTATTTTGTCATTTCTTTATTTATTTACGAATTTCCTGAAATGCAACAAAATATATTATTAAAATACGAGATCAAGCAATAAATAGGTAATAAAAATATGCAAAAAATATGCACTTGTCAAATGCCCCCATACCTATCTTTTTGCTCGTCCTCGAGTAAAAACAAAAAAAGAAAATCTAGATAAAAAGTCCTATACTCCTTTTCGTAGGTGTGACGGTTGCATTTGGCATATGCAACAAGACCTTTAAACCCCTAGGCAGCCCTAGTGGACGAGTGAGGTCTCGTGTGGGCCTATAGTGAATGTACCCACAAAATCCATCTAGTTTTTATAAAAGATCACATGGCAATGCACACCACACATACATGTCCTCTCATGATACATCAACTTAAGAATCAAAATGAATTTGCAAAGCCTTGGTGTGGAAAGTGCAAGGATTCACATAGTCTACTTAAAGAACCATGCAAGAGTGATTATAAGTTCATGTCAAGTGCAAAAATTATTGGTAACCATGCTAAGTCTACAAGGGCACACCTCAGAGTCAAAACTTGAGATCTCATATGCAAAACAAGCAATACCTCATATTTCACTCACAAAAGAATATTCACTCAAAAACAAGGGTAAGTGTATCACTCATTTCCAACAAAATCAAAAGCATGCTTGACACTTGGTATCATCCCAACTTAAATCACAACATACATTAATAATGACAATCAAAAGGTCTTTATTAGGGTTGTAATGGGGCTAGGGATAAGGCATGTCAAGAAATGCCAAAATAAGGTGAAGTGTCAAAAGCTAGTAGTCACCATGAATATCATGCACAACACCAAACTTCCTTCCCACACAATTTATTTTTATTTTTCAACAAAAAGACTTGACTAGTCGAATGAAGGAGGATTACAAAAAAACATAAGTATGCTCTCATATGTATATATTTTATTTCATTTTTTACCTTTTTTTTCATTTTTTTGAAGGAAACGATAAATGTAACAATAATCCTCCTTTAGATTTAATTTTGAAAATCGACTATCAAGGTAACAACAAATATTTCCTCAAAAGTTATGAACAAAAGTAAACCCTATTTCACACACCTTATTGCTCCCTCAAGTTCCTACTAGCCTTTGACAAAATGGGATCAAGAATACGTAAGGCTAAACAAGAAAAAGGTCTTAGGCGAGTAATGTGGTGTGTCACCGAAAGAATAAGATTAAGCTCAAAAGGTTAACTAATTGATCACATAAACATGGTGTGGATATTTTTGGAAATATAGGTTATTCCTAAATGCCTTTATCATTTTATCATCAATCAATGTCATGCGTTCCAAGAAAGAATTCAAACAAGTGCTAGCAATGCAAATGACAAGTGGACACTCAAGCAAAAGAATATAAATGCAAAAGATATGCATATAGGCTCAAAATCTCACTTAGTGTGGTAAAAACATAATCAATCTCAAGAAATGGTATCCTCAATGCACCTACTTGTACTCAAAGCATGAAGACCAAATCATCTTACACCTAATCATGCCCTTCTAATTTCATGCACAATTCAAATAAGTCTACTAGTTTCACCTTGCTAGTGTAAGTGTGTGAACAAGAACTTTAGCAAATCACTTCTCAAACAAAAGCTAATAGATCATAAGATTATCATAGTATGCAAGGGTGCATCAAGCCACTAGCAATCAATTAACAAGACTAGAATAAGATTAAAACTCTACCATTTACAATTCTCAACTCTTTTTGTGATTTTTTCATTTTTTAATTTTTTTGGATTTTCTGATTTTTATATGTACACTAAAAACCCTCCCCCATACCTAGATCATGCATTGTCCTCAATGTATGCAAATGCAAGAGAAATGAGTAAATGAGAACGAGGAGATAATACCTGACAAGGGAAAAATGAGAGAATTTACCTACTGAAAGAAACTTACATGAATCACGGGTCGATGAGGTGGGTGACCTCATCCTCGGGATCAAATGGCAGCTCTAAAAATGGTTTGAGTCTTTGTCCATTAACTTTAAATACATCACCATTTTTAGGATTTTCAATTTCAACAGCACCGTGAGGAAAAACGGTCCGAACAATGTAAGGACCTTCCCACCTAGATCTCAATTTCCCGGGGAATAAATGAAACCTAAAATTGTATAAAAGAACTTTTTGACCTAGAGAAAATGATTTTCTCAAAATGGATTTATCATGAAAAAGTTTTGTTCTTTCTTTATAAATTTTAGCATTTTCATATGCCTCATTTCTTAATTCCTCTAGTTCTGACAATTGCAATTTCCTATGACTACCGGCGGTTGGTAAGTCAAAGTTCAAATCTCTTATGGCCCACAAGGCCCTATGCTCTAGTTCAACGGGCAAGTGACAGGCTTTGCCAAACACAATTCTATAAGGGGACATGCCCAAAATAGTCTTAAAAGCGGTCCAATAGGCCTATAAGGCATCTATCAGTTTGATGGACCAATCCTTCCTGTTCGAGTTGACAGTCTTTTCTAAAATTTGTTTGATTTGCCTATTCGAGACTTCAACTTGACCACTAGTTTGAGGATGATAAGGGGTAGCCAGCCTATGAGTAATTGAGTACTTTTTCAAAAGGGACTCAAATTGACGATTCTTAAAGTGCGTACCTTGGTCACTAATGATAGCCCTAGGTGTGCCAAATCGAGAAAAGATATTCTCTTTTAAGAATTTAAGAACGACCTTGTTATCATTGGACTTAGTCGGTATGGCTTCTACCCACTTAGACACATAATCAACCGCTAAGAGAATGTAGAGGTTGCCAAAAGAGCTAGGAAAGGGACCCATAAAATCTATACCCCACACATAAAAAATCTCAATGATTAAGATGGGACTCATAGGCATCATATTTCTTCTAGTGATCTTTCCTAAGTGTTGACACCTACTACAAGCGGCACAGAATTCAGCAGCATCCTTAAACAAACTAGGCCAATAAAAACCGCTTTGGAGGATTTTAGCTGCTGTTTTCTTAGCACTAAAATGACCTCCACAAGCTTGATCATGACAAATGGAAAGGATACTTCGAAACTCATGGTTTGGGACGCACCTCCGAATGATTTGGTCGGGGCAATATTTAAAGAGATATGGGTTATCCCAAAAGAAGTGTTTGACTTGAGAGAAAATTTTTGATTTATCTTGTGTGGATCAATGAGAGGGGATTTCGCCGGTTGCAAGATAATTGACAATATCGGCGAACCAAGGAGGAGTAGAGATAGAAAAGAGATGTTCATCGGGAAAAGATTCATTCAAAGGCGAGTCAGAGGTGGACTCCACCACTAATCGAGAAAGGTGATCGGCAATGACATTTTCGGACCCCTTCTTATCCCTAATTTCTAGGTCAAACTCTTGGAGCAACAAGATCCACCTAATCAATCGGGCCTTAGAGTCTTTCTTAGAGAAGAGATATCGAAGGGCGGAATGATCGGTGTAAACAATGATTTTCGAACCAATATGATACGACCTAAACTTCTCGAGGGCAAAAACTACGGCTAGAAGCTCCTTCTCGGTGGTAGAATAATTAAGTTGCGCATCGTTTAAGGTCTTACTAGCGTAGTATATGACATGAGGTATCTTATTGATTCGTTGTCCTAATACCGCCCCTAATGCATAATCAGATGCATCACACATTAACTCGAAAGGTTGACTCCAATCGGGAGACTTGATAATCGGGGTCGAGGTCAACTCTTTCTTAAGGTGTTCAAAAGATTGTAAACAATCTTTATTGAACTCGAATTTGACATCTTTACCAAGAAGGGTAGTCAAGGGTCTAGCCTTTTTGCTAAAATCTTTAATGAAACGCCTATAAAAACCCGCATGTCCTAAAAATGAACGAATTCCTTTGACCGATGTTGGTGGGGGTAGATTGGCAATGAGGTCAACTTTGGATTTATCTACTTCGATCCCCTTTTCAAAAATTCTATGACCAAGAACGATTCCTTCTTTAACCATGAAATGACATTTTTCCCAATTAAGAATGAGGTTAGTTTCTTTACATCTTTTTAAGACTAACTCAAGATGGTTTAGGCATTGATGAAAAGATGAACCAAAGATGGAGAAGTCATATATGAAAATCTCTAGGAATTCACCTACCATGTCAGAAAAGATGCTCATCATGCACCTTTGGAAGGTGGTCGGGGCAGTGGTTAGACCGAAAGCTAAGCGACGATAAGCAAAGGTTCCAAAGGGACATGTGAAAGTGGTTTTCTCTTGGTCTTCGGGAGCTATAAGAATTTGAAAAAAACCGGAATAACCATCTATAAAGCAATAGTAGGCATGACCCGCTAACCTTTCTAACATTTGATCTATGAATGGCAAAGGAAAGTGGTCTTTTCTAGTGGCATCGTTGAGTTTCCTATAGTCTATGCATACCCTCCAACCGGATTTGACACAAGTAGGCACTTGCTCATTGTTCTCGTTAGTCACCACGGTAATACCCGACTTTTTAGGTACTACCTGAATCGGGCTAACCCAAGAGCTGTCATAAATGGGATAAATGATTCCATTATCTAGACACTTAAGAATTTCCTTCCTAACGACTTCCATCATGGTAGGGTTCAACCGCCTTTGTGGTTCACGAACTGGTTTGGCATCATCAACTAAGTGAATCCGATGTTGGACAATGGTCGGACTAATTCCTTTAATATCCGAGATACTCCAACCTATGGCTTCCTTATGTTCTCTAAGCACACTTACAAGCTCATCCTCTTGTGACTTGGTCAAATTAGAGGCAATTATAACGGGAAGAGACTCGTTAGGACCTAAAAAGGCGTAATTAAGAGTGTCGGGAAAAGGTTTGAGTTCTAAATCGGGCGGCTTTGACTCAACGGGTTCACTGGCTTCGAAAAGTGGCAAAGGAGGTGGTTCACATGCTTGGTTATTTGTAGGAATGGTGGACTCTAACATTGCATTGACCTCATTTGTATATTCAGAATCATCCCAATCTTGACCAAAGTGTTTTAAACAAAAATCAAGAGCATCATTAGGGTTGATGAATTCTTGATCAACTATATCATCAATTAAATTAACATCCATAGGTTGATCAAAGAAATCATCGGGTTGTTTCCCTATGTGAAAAATATTGAGGTCAATGGTCATGTTTCCAAATGTTAGTTTCATTAATCCATTTCTACAATTAATCAAAGCATTGGAGGTGGCTAGAAATGGCCTTCCTAGAATGATAGGAATCTGATTCTTAGGGTTCTTGACCGGTTCGGTTTCTAGGAGGACAAAATCAACGGGAAAGAAAAAGTCACCTACTTTAATTAGCACATCTTCAATAATCCCCTTAGGAACTTTGACAGACCGATCGGCTAATTGAAGTGTAACATTAGTTCTTTGAAGCTCTCCTAAACCTAGGGCTTGATAGACCGAAAATGGAAGCAAGTTCACACTAGCGCCTCAGTCGAGTAATGCCTTGTCCACAAAGGTATTGCCTATGACACATGAAATTGTAGGACAACCGGGGTCCTTATATTTCACGGGAATTTGGTTCGAAAGAATTGAGCTCACTTGGGACGTCCGTGAGTAGTTCGCTTATGTGTGCACAAATCTTTTAGACATTTCGCATACGAAGGAATTTGTTGAATCGCGTCTAAAAGAGGGATGTTGACTTTGACTTGCTTAAAAACTTCTAAGATCTTGTCCATTTAGGCCATTTGTTTAGGAGAAATGAGTCGTTGAGGGTAAGGAGCTTTTGGCTTAAAGACTCGTTCATTAGGTTCTTCGGTGATGGGTTTTGTCCCACTCGTTGATCCTTGTTCCTTAGAACTCTCGGGTTCAAGATTAGCGTTTGGTTTAGAATTTGATTCGTCTTCTTCGGAAGACTTGTCACCGACATGATTTTCAACTTGCTTACCGGACCTTAAGGAAATGACAGCGTTCACATTGTGAGGTCTTTGATTGATTGGAAATTTAGGGTTTACCTCGGTTTGACTTGGAAGTTTGTTCTTCTCTCGTTCACAAATGGCGTTGGCTAATTGGCTCACTTGAACCTCTAACTTAGATATGGCTTGAGTACTAGCATTTAAAATTTGCCTATCTTGAGTCATGGTTTGCATGAAGGTTTGTTGAGATTGAGCCAAATTAGTTGTTGATTTTAGAAGCGCATCGAGAGTCTTTTCCAAGGAATTAATTCTCTTATCCGACTATTGAAAGCCGGGTGGGTGGGCGGGTGCTTGATTTTGATAAGGAATGTGATTTTGAGTGTTTGAAAAATGACCTTGGTTTGGATAGTTTGGCTTTTGAAAAGGAGGAGTTTGAAAAGAAGGTGGCGAAGATTGAAAGTTTTGGCCTTGGTTCCACGAGAAATTCGGGTGGTTCTTCCACCCTGGATTGTAAGTCGGTGCAAACGGGTCATTCCGAGGCCTAGGTTGGATCATTGCGTTTACTTGCTCAAAATCGGGACAAGGTTGAGACTCAAAGTTCGAAGAATTAAAATTTGGGTACATAGACATAGGTGGGGGACTATTATGAGTTTCTAAAGCTTCGAGTCTCCTAGTAAGGGTGGCTAGCTTGGCATCGGTTGCAATATTGTTTCCAATTGAATGTAGACCCCTAGAAGAACTAGATGACTCGTTGGACTTGTGAGGTTCCCTAGTAGACTCCCACAACATAGTTTTCTCGGCTAATTCCTCGAAAAACTCCCACCCTTCGTCATCATTTTTCTCCATGAATTTTCCTTGGCACATAGACTCTAACAACGCGGTTGTTGGACTATCTAGGGCCTCGTAAACAATTTTACAAAGTCTCCATTTTTCTATTCCGTGGTGGGGGCATTGTGATAAGAGATTTTTAAAACGATCAAAATATTTCCAAAAAGACTCATTTTCCTTTTGATGAAATTGATTTATTTCGTTTGTAATCCTTGTAGTCTTATGGTTTGGAAAATATTTTTTAAGAAAAATTATCACAAATCCATCCCACGTGGAAAAAGAATTAACGGGTAGACTATACAACTATTTTTTGGCATTTTCTTTTAAGGCGAAGTTGATAAGTCTAAGCCTAATGGAGTCTTCGGTCAATTGTTGGAGTTTTTGTAGCGCACAAACCTCCTCGAATTCATGAAGGAAAATATACGGATCCTCACCATCACTCCCGGTAAACTTAGGTAACATGCTAATATGGTGAGCTTTGATCTCGAAATTATTACCATTTACGGGAGGAAGAGTGATGCACGAAGATTGAGCGGAACGGGTGGGGTAGCAACGGTCCTTAAGAGACATGGCCATGTTTACTACTGGTTCGGAATTATCTAAAGACTCGGAATCAGATGAGGAAGAAATCTCGAATGATCTTACTAGTCTAGCAGAATTATCCCTACGCCAAGTAGATCGCATAAACCGCGAAAGGAAACACGTAGCAAATAAGTGCGATAAATTAAACACACAAAAAGAAAGGGGTGAAAAATTAAAAGAAAAAAAAAATTATTCTAACCCTAGGGTTCCTTAATAAAATAACTAGACCTGGCTCCTAACTGTAAGGGCTACCAAAAACTAGGTAAATCAATAATTATTCGAACCGGCTTGGCCAGGTAGGTGCAAGCATTGCCAAGAGGCTAAACACCAGCCTAGACACCAAAACCTTAATTGGTCAAGTCAGCTTTCGCTTTCCTAGACACCAAAAAGTCGGAATAATTAAAGATTACTTCGTTTCTTAAGCACCTTCCTAAATGAGCGCGAAATTCCTAGGGGCAAACGTCTAATTAATTTTATTAAAGGCTAGGTATGCAAAATGAGAGATTAAATTGTTTTTGGGCTAAGGAAAGAGTGATGAAATCCCTTCCCTTATCTTTTGAGAGGTTTTGCCCTTAAGATTTATTTACAAAATGAAGCAACAAACAAAGAGGTATAAAAAACTATAAACATTTATGGATGCTTTAAACTACGTGTTCTAACTAAATAAAAGAAAGAATTTAACGTACCTTAGGGTCCTCCAACGATCACCACAATTTATAGGGTACGAAAAATAAAAAAAAAAAGAAAATAAAAATCTAGATGATGTGCCCTAAGTGATTAAATGCATGATGCAACAATTATGTATTTACAACTATTTTTTTTTTTGGATTTTTAATTTTTAATTTTTTTGTGATTTTTGTGATTTTCTAAATAGGAAAGAAAAACGAAAGAGGAGAGAGATACGGTTTACCTAAGCAAAGCTTCCAAAATTCCGAGAAAATTTCTTCCGCTTTAATCCAAGTTTCCCGAATTTTCCTCCAAATTCCTCGAAAAAAAAATGCAAACAAGAAAATGGGTGAGAAGAGAGCTAATCCGAAAAATCAAAAACTAAGGTGCGAAAAATAATTAGTCCCCGGCAGCGGTGCCAAAAACTTGTTGTGCTAGAAAAATAAACATTCGAATCGCAAGCGCACAATTCGTTTCGTTATAATATTTAATGATTCGTTCCTCAGGGACTAATATTTTCGCATTCCTTAATTTTCAACTTAATCAAATTAGAACGAGTTTGATTTTTTTAGAATTTGGATTTTGATTTTTAATTCCTAATTCTAAATTATTCTTAAACTAAATCAATCTAAAAATTCTAAATTAAAATTAAATTTTAATCTACAACTATTTTTCTAAATTACTCTAAAACTAATTAACTAAATTATTCTAAAAATAAAAACATTTATTAAAAGCAGAAAATTGAATTTTTAACTAATTTTTATGAAATTTTTAAGAAAATTCAAAACTCAAAACTCTACTCAAAACTCAAAACTCGGACAAAAAAAAAAGAAGCTCAACTCGGAGAAAAACTCTGCCAATTTAACTTGACTCAAATCAGAATTCAAGGATTCAAAACACCAATTCAGAAAAACACCACAACCACACCAGTTAACTCAATGAATTCAAAGATCTTAAAGAACGAACAACCAGCGAAAAACTATTAAAAACTTAGCAGCAAAACCACAAAACTAACAATCAGTAACGGCAAAATGAACGACTACTCCAACGAAACATGACTCCAAGAAACTCAACAAGAATTTATACACACTAAACGAAAATTTTGATTCACAACAGCTCAGCGATTTGACTCGGTGATTCAATAAACTCGCGCAAACAAACGAGGCACAAACACGAACAGCAAACATGAAACTCAAAATGAAAACAAAACACAACACAGACTCAACACCAACTCGGCAACTCAGCGAACTCAAAGATTGCAGCCATAAGAAACTCGGACTGAACTCGCAACAACAAAACTCACATAAATACATTCAACCCAGCAACTCAGCATTACTAAACAAAACTCGAACACAAACTTAGTACACCTCAAAAAACAAGCAGCAGCGAATCGCTAAAAACATCAACTGAATCAAACGAAATCGAAATCAAAACTAAAACTAAAAACTAAAACGAAATCGACAATTAATTCTAAAACTAAAGGGGTGTGGAGAAGGGGGAAGGGTTCGAATAAAAAGAAAAAAAGAAACAGTGGACAGAGGTTTTGAAGAAAGGCGATTAACGTAGAACAAAAAAAAACAGGGGAGTTGTATGGTTGTATAGAAGGAGAAGTAATAAAAAGGAAATGGGTTTGGGGTTTGATTTGTTTAATCTAAAAACAAACAGGGGAGTATACCATACTGCTGGGTTTTCGAAAAACAAAATAGAGGAGTTTTTTTTTTTTTTTTTTGCATTCGAATTAAAAGGTAAAAACGGATAAACAATTGCAGAAAATTAATAAAATTATTGTCTTTGTTTTTTTTTTGAAAGTTAAAATACGAAAACAAGAAAGTTAACTATGAAATTAAAATTTTACACTAAAACGGGGATTTGGAATTAAAATGGCCCACAATTAAATTGAGATTTAATTGGGCAAAATTACGAATTAAAACAAATATTAAAACTACGAACAAGAAATTAAATTTCGTTACTTTCAACTCATAGTGGTTAGCTTTTCGCTACTTTGTCCACTACTTAGATTTACAAAAATAACGAAACAAGGCAACAATAATGAAAGAGCAAGACAAGAAGTAAAGAAAATAAAATTTGCATTAATTATAATAGGAGTGTTTACAAGATTTGAAACTAAGAAAAGAAATACAAGAAATTAAAACTACCCTAAAATCTAAGTTACTAAATACAAGGGGGGTGAGGGGGTATTTATAGGATAGGAATTAGGGTTAAGGGGGGTGTTGGGTAAATCCCCACCATACATTTGTGGTGTGTGGTGGTGGAATCCTAGCCATCTATTTGTTTCCTTCCCCCTTAAGCTTTGAAGAGTTGATCTTGGCCATACACTTATGTAATGTGTTGGGATGATCTCCACCTTCCACTTGTCTTGAAATATTCCTTTTGCTCCAAGCTCCTAATTCTCTTTCATTCTTTCATTCTTGGTCCTTTTTCTTCCTCTTTTTCCCTTCCTTGCTCTTTATTTTTTTATTTTGTCATTTCTTTATTTATTTACGAATTTCCTGAAATGCAACAAAATAATTTATTAAAATACGAGATCAAGCAATAAATAGATAATAAAAATATGCAAAAAATATGCACTTATCAGCTTACGCTCGAGAAATTATGCACATCATAGGAGAAGCTCTATAGCGAGTAGATACCGAAATGGCAATTGCCTTTGATGATTCTGACTTGAAAGGGGTAAAAGTACCTCCATGATGACCCGTTGGTCATAACACTTATGATAGGCAGCACACAAGTGAAAGGAGTCTCGGTAGACAATGGGACTTCAGTGAATACTCAAAGATGGGAAACAACGATTCTCAATTGACCCCCTCCAACATGCCCGTGTATGGGTTCAATGGAGTTGAGTCGGAAATTGAAGGAACTATAGCCTAGGGAGGCCACTCAGATGTTGAACCTTTTGGTGGTTAAAGCAAATCTCGCTTACAATTTTATCCTTGGGAGGACTGGCTTGCATGCCCTTAAGGTGGTTGCCTCAAGCTAAGACATGTAGATCAAATTTCCTACAAGAAATGGAGTTGATGGAAGAAAAGAGATATCAAACAATAAAAAAAGAATTGCTATTTGGCCGCCTTGAGGCCTGATGAAGTCGGGGGGCAGGTCCTCCCGGTTGAAGACATGGATGTCGGAGAAGATGAGAAACAAAGAAGGAAACCTACTGAGGACTTAGTCCCTACTCCCCTAGTTCTTGAAGAACCTGTAAAGTTACCCACGTAGGGCATTGCTGAATGAACCTTTGAAGGGCAAATTGGATGCGTTCCTACAAGAGAACATTGTTTATTTGCTTAGATAGTAGCTGATATGCTAGGGGTCGATCCCCAATTAATTACGTAAATTAGAAGTCTACCCGAATAGGGAGATGATGAAACAGAAGAAAAGAAACTTTGCTTCCCAGAGGCAGGAAAGCTAATTAAGAATAAAGAATGTGTATATAATTCATTGATATGAATGATGCATGTCTCTACTTCCCCTACCAAGGAATGATACATTGACCAATGCAACAGCTGGTTATGAAATATGCACTTTCAGCATAGGATCAGGTTAATTTTTGGGTTTGATTGTCTCCAAGCATGGAAATTGAGGCTGATCCCGATAAGAGTAGAGCAATCCTTGACACGGAACCTCCATGTATTGACACAACCAATTTCGAAAAGTCACTATTTCTATACTTGGCTGTATTTGATACGGATTTGAGTGTCGTTCTCGTGAAAGAGGAAGACAAGGTTCAGAAACCCATCTGTTACGTGAGAAAGGTCTTGTATGAGACAGAGTAACCACAATAAATCCCCATGCACTCGCTGACTTCTTGGTTGAATACACCATTGACAACCAAGAAGTCGGGGGGCAGGAGGTAGTACCCCGAGAGGGCAAAGGATTAGAGAATTAGAATCCAGAAGTGGTACTCAAGAGTGATGGATGCTCAGTTTTGATGGAGAATCAATAACAAAATTAAGTCAGAACATACCCCGATGGGCTCATGCTTGAGTATGCCCCAGAGTTGGATTTCTCAATGATAAACAACGAGGCTGAATGCAAAGCCCTGATAGCCGGACTTGGCTTGAGGTCTGAGGCCAAACCTCAAAGTTTGTGGAGACTTAAGATCGATAATACCACAAGTGAAAGGTGAGTTTGAGGCAAGGGCTGGAACGACGACAAATACTTGAAGCTTGACTCAATTCAATGAGTGTTACATGAAGTACATCCAGAGGAAGGAATATGTAAAGGCTGATGTCCTACCCAAGTTTGCCTCCTCGGAGTTGGAGAATTTTATAGAAGTTTTCACTTCCAAGTCTTGAAGGCCCGAAACAATGACTGAAAAACTAACAACACCTATAGGTGTGGAAAGCTATTGGATAGATCCTACAAAGGTTCACCAGAAAACTGGTTAGATACCCGACAATGCCTTGGAGGCACGGAAGTTGTCAGTTAGAACACTGAAGCCTCAAAACGCGAATTCAACCTTGAAAGAAGCTTATATGAAAATCCGTAGGTAACACTCGGGGGGCATGACCCTTGCCGTAAGTTGGCCTAACTGGGATTCCACTGGTCAGAAATAATGGCTGATGCCGAGAGTTTGTGTGATCGATATCCAAAAACACGCAACTGTTGATCAATCCCCTGAAATGTTGAAAACCATCAGTTCCACCATTACCAGTGGCAAATGCCCAGAGGAAGTTCCTGATAGTTGCAATTGATACCTTCACGAAGTAGACTGAGGCCAAACCCCAAGCCTGGATAACAATCAAGTAAATGACACAATTCCTGTGGGAAAGTGTGATACGTAGATATGGACTTCCACCAATCCTTGTAGCCAGAAATGGATGACAATTCGAAAACGAGGCTCCTACAAGCTGAAATTGTTTGAAATAAATGTGGTGCCTAGACTTGGCACACCCCAAGCCTCAAGGTTTATTGTATCTGAGCATTCGGTTAGGGCACTCCACCTGATCAGACTAAGTGGAAATAAGGTTCGATGAAACCACAAACTTCTAGCTCTAAGGAATTGAAGTCTCGAATAGTCCGCGTTTAATGTAATTGAAGGCTCATCAAGTGAGCAATCAAACTAAGAGAATTTGATGTTAAGTACAAGCCTAGGACAACCATCAAGCTCAGGCTCTAGCTGACTTCGTGGTTGAATATACCATTGGCAACCAAGAAATCGGGGGCAGGAGGTAATAGACCAGAAAGGTCAGCAAGGTGAAAAGCCCTTGGAAGAGAAGAGTATTGGATGCTCTATTTTGATGGGCATCAAAAATAAAAACTTGTGATACAGGTTTAGTTCTACAAAGCCCCGATGGGTTCGCAGTCGAGTATGCCTTGAAGTTGGACTTCCAAACAACCTACAACGAGGCAGAGTATGAAGCTCTGATAGCCGGCCTTGGATTGACAAGAGTATTGAGGGTGAAGAATCTGAAAGTCTGTGGAGACTCAAAGCTGGTAGTCTCATAAGTCGATGGAGAGTTTGTGGCTAGAGAAAAGAATATGGCCAAATACTTGAGCATTGTGAAAGCTGCGATAGCCCAGTTCGACGAGTGCTACGTTGAGTATATCCCAAGGGAGGAGAATACAAAGGTCGATGCCTTATCTCAGTATACTTCTTTAGAGGTCAAGGCCCATTCTGGGAGCATCTACTTCCAAGTTTTGAGAACCCATACATTTGATTCTAAGCTTATTGCCCTTATCGGGATAGGAGGATGTTGGATAGATCGTATCAAAGCATACCTTGAGAATGGCTGGTTGCCAAACAATGCCACGGAGGCACGGAAGCTAGCTGTAAGGAACTAAAGGCTCGAAGAGGCCACGTTCCACCCGACTAAAGGCTCGTGAAGGCCACATTTCGTTCAAATGAAGGCTCGTAGAGGCCGTGTCTCATCCAACCAAAGGCTCGAAAAGGCCACATACCATCCATTTGAAGGCTCAAAAAAATGCGAGAAATAAATTGCAGGGAGTTAGAGCTCGAAACAAGCTTCGATTCAATATATTGTAAGCTCAAATCTGAGCAACGACCAAAAATATATGGATTTTTCAATACTCGTGGAATGAGCTGGCCTAATAATCGAGTTAAAGGACAAAAATGTGACCTCAATCCATGTCTTCAGGGGCTGGAATTTCAATTCACGATTGACCTCCTCTAGGTCTCAGAGGTAAGGTTGTGATGAACCAAGACCTAGGACGAACGAGGCTTTAAAAAGACTTCAATCGAGGTCATAGAAGGAGGTCACACACCCCGCGACCAATGTAAAATTGAGGCAAAATACGACCTCAATCTAGGTCCTAGAATGAGGTCACAGACCTCACGACTAGCCAGAAATGAAGACTTGTGGCGAACTCTATCCAAGTTGTATTTGAGGTCGTAAAACCTCAAGACCTAGGTAAAATTGGGTCCTTACACGACCTCAATCCAGGTCGTGGATTGAGGTCATAAGTCTCACGATCAGCCTAAATTGAAGGCCTTGCACGACCTCAATCCAGGTCGTGGGTTGAGCTCGTAAGCCTCACGATCAGCCTAAATTGAAGGCCTTACACGACCTCAATCCAGGTCGTGGATTGAGCTCGTAAGCCTCACGACCAATCCTTAGAGATGAGGTCCTGAAGATCCCAGACTTGGACAATTTGAGGGTTTAGTTAGATCTTAATTTAGGTCTATCAGGGTTAGGACCCCCACACAAATTACAAGAAAATATTATTATTTAATAATAATTTGTACAAAATTATTATTATTTAGTAGTAAAATCCGATCGGAGTTTATTTAAGCAAAATTTTATCCGGGCAGAACAGCCCTGATTTGGGTATAAAAATTATTCAAAATTTGAATAAAATAAATAATATTATTCAATAATATTATTCCCAAAAAAAAAAAAATCACGACGTCAAGTGAGGTCGCATGCGACCTCGAAAAACACACGACCAGCCCCCAAATGGAACCTTACACGAACTCAGATGAGGTCGTGATTTACCTCGTACAAAGTCACGACCTGTGCATGGTTTGCACGACCTGGAGGGAGGTCTCCCGGAAAAGTACTATTTTGTACCCCAAATTTTGTAAGAGTTGATGTATTGATCCTTCAAATTTATAAAATGACATATTTAAATTGTCCAGGATAATTATAAAAAATACCCGTGGGTACAAGAAAATTCCTAAAATATTACGAATAATTACGAAAAATACCTGTGGGTACATAAAAATTCCTAAATTATTAGGAATAATTAAGAAAAATACCCGAAGGTACAAGAAAATTCCTAAAATATTTGGAATAATTAAGAAAAATACCCGTGGGTACAAGAAAATTCCTAAATTATTAGGAATAATTAAGAAAAATACCCGTGGGTACAAGAAAATTCCTAAATTATTAGGAATAATTAAGAAAAATACCCGTGGGTACAAGAAAATTCCTAAAATATTTGGAATAATTAAGAAAAATACCCGTGGGTACAAGAAAATTCCTAAATTATTAGGAATAATTAAGAAAAATACCTGTGGGTGCAAGAAAATTCCTAAATTATTAGGAATAATTAAGAAAAATACCCATGGGTGCAAGAAAATTCCTAAAATATTAGGAATAATTAAGAAAAATATCCATGGGTACATAAAAATTCCTATATTATTAGGAATAATTAAGAAAAATATCTGTGAGTATACAAAAATTCCTCAAATATTAGGAAAGGTACAGAAAAATACGAGGAATAATATAGAAATATATTCTTGACAAATTGAGTAATAATTTGTGTTAATAATGCATAAAAACTCTATGAAAGTGCCGAAATTGCTAAAAGCAAGCACAAGTTAAAGCCGCGAATAAGGCAAATCGTCGTAAATGTGTAGATCGCTCCGCACTTTACAATAAGACGATATAAGTGAAACACTAGTGTAAACTAAAATCCCCATATAAGGGTAAGAAAATTAAGAAGTCCCAGGTAAGGGATAAAAATGACCCCGAGCCTCGAAAAGACAATTATAACTTCTATGAAAACCTGATCCGTTTTCCTAAAAGTTGGGGGGCAAATGATATGGACTAAAAGTAAGCCCTAAAGACACATTTAATGTGACATTAAAATAGACCTAGATTGGTCCAAGATTAAAGCCCATTAATGAGGCCCGAAACCCTAACTAAATATTAAAAACGTAATTAACAAATCAGCCAAATAAAAGACTCTGTTATTGAGTCCAAAAGGAAACCGAATAATATATGGAGTAGCCTCCAAGGCATACAACTCCTATAGTTATCCACCTCCCTCATGGAAGGATCTAGAACTGGGCCCAAATTGTATAACTTGCCCACCAAGTTACTAAACCCTAATTTCAAGGCTTCTCAAGCCTATATAAAGGGTCTGACCCCTCATTCTCAAAACAACGTTTTTGGGCATATCTCAATACGTCCCGCCACATTTTAGGCTTAATCCTCGAATAAGGACATACAAGCCACTACGTCACTATGCCGCGAGGGCGCATCAAGCCACATAGGCAACCCAAGAACTACGTTTTGGCTTGATTCTTGAGGACCGAGTTAGTCCCCGAAAACAAGAGCAGCCACCATTAAAGCTCGAAGCTCTCAATCCTTAATAATCAATACACGAATTAATTACACCCTACTTTTTATTCCACAACAGTGAGAAAAATAAATATTATATGATTTGTTAGAACGTATTCAAACAACCGACCATGGCTACGATTCTATACTAACCAAATCAACAAAATCCTACAGTTCTAAGATTCCGGATGCCGAAATAAAAGAACCCACTCTTACAAAAAGAAAGAACAAAACCCAATATATGGAAAGACAAAATCCACTAACAGGTTACTAGACTTTCAATAAAGAGATATATTTTATTGAAAAATAAAGTAAACTCAAAGAAAAGAAACGGAAGTTCACAAGGACAAAGTACAAAATTCAATATATCAATAGATAAAATCCACCAACGGGGTACTAGACTCTCAATAAAGAGAGATTTTTATATAAAAATAAAGCAAAATCAGGGAAAACAATTAAGGGGGGGCTTATCATCAACCAAAATAGATGTCAGCCATTAAATTTTAGTTTAGCATTTTTTGGGAGAGGATGTGAGAGAGGAACACTTACAGCCTTCGTTATATAAATCACTATTATTGATAACTAGATAGGTCAATACATACTTATATATTGTTCTAATAAAAGGTGCCCTTTTTAATTTTGTATTCTTGAATTAAATTAATAGTATTCAATTCCCATATCATGATCTAAGGACAGACATATCGAATTCGCTTGGTTGGTTGCTAATATTTACTTTTAATATCAACAAAACTATAAATATAGGTAAAAAAAACTTAATAACTTGGTAGATGGATTCTAAATAAAGATATTTATTAGTTTTCTTTTGTCTAAACAAAACAAATGTATCGAATTTCAGATCGGATATCGGTTCGGTTCAACTGAAATTCAAATCCAAATTGAAACTATTTCGGGTTTATAATTTAATTCCAAACGTGAATCCAAAAATTCTGGTTCGGTATATCTAAAATTTTGGGTTTTGGATCGGGTACCGTTTGATCGAATTAATTTACCACCCCTATTTATGGGTAAAAGTAAACTAATATTTAATATACTATATTCTATTTTAAGTTTTCATTAAAAACAAGTTGAGGGCAATCACCATAAACTCTAACAGGCATATCTTACTCTAAAAATGGGATATATTGGATATGTTTGTTTGGTTGATAAAGTTTATTTTCCTATAGTAAATAATTTACTATATAATAAAAGAACATACAATTTATAAAAATGATATTGAACAAACACGTATGGAACTAGATTAGAAGAAAATTTTTTTTGTCATAACTACGTTCTTTTAATGGTCTTACACAGTAGAGATCCTTTCTCACATTGCTGAAACATGCAACCTTTTTTTTTATATACACTCTAACGACTTATAGAGGTCGTGAGAAGTAAGTGTTTATGAATTTTCAATATGTATTCGAAAATTGATCTCAACCCATACAAATATTTTTATTGAAATTAATATAATGAAATTCTGGAAACCCATAATAGTGCACATTTGAATTTACCAAATTTCCAAAAGAACAAAACTTAAAATATGAATAAAAACTTATGAACTTGATAGAAAGATTCCAAAAAATGAGAAAAGTCAAATGAAAAATAAAATTAAGAAAATACAATAAATAGGGCTTTAGAACGTTTCAACGGGGGATGTGGATGTTATGATAATCGCTTGATAATATTAATATTATTGCATTTGGTATAAAATGACGAATAAGTAATTCTATACTTAAATTAATTATATTCACATGAAATTATCTTTTTTCCTAAGTAATGATTAAAATAATATGTTTATATTAATTAATTAATTAATTTTACCGTTCGGTGCGTAGCACGGGTGGAACGCTAGTTAATTTTAATATGTTATTGGAAAAATTCGAATTTTACATCTTTGTATATAATAACTTTTAATTAGTATTAAATATATAAATAAATTAATATGTTGTTGGTGGGAATCGAAACTTAGACCTCTGTATATAACAACTTTTAGTATTGTTGTATTTAACGGTCATGATCTATTTGAAATGAAGATCTAACGGTTGTGAATGAGGGATAACCAAAAATGAGAGGAAAACAAAAAATAAGGGTTAATCAAACTACAAATTATACTCTCTTTCGCTTATTATAATATAGTATAGATAGTATAGATGATGTATATGTATATACGATAAATGAGTTATATGATTGTTGATTTTTTGTTGTGTGACTAATGATCCACTAGCTAGTTTAAGTGTTATTTTTATATATACTAAGATTTGATATTTGTTATATTATTTTATGCATTTGCGTACTAAAGATGTGATTGTTGAGTTTTACGATTGTTAAGTATTATACTTATATATGAGTTGCACTCTAGAAAGAACATCTTATTTAAAGAACAATAAAAAACACCATCATAATTCTTTATTTTTCATGAAAATTGATTTGTTATGATAAGAATCACAAATTTAAATAACAATTAAGCTTAACATATCGAATCTAACTTAGAATCTCATTTAAATTTAAAAATCAAATGTTACATAGAATCCACTATAGAATCTTACATATATTTTTGTAACAATAAATTATGTGTAATCATGTTATATTTGATCTTAATTTTTTGTTGAATTCTATTTTTATTCATAAAAAACGATTATTGATTTGAAAATTAGAATCTAAATGCGATTTAATATAAGATTCTATGGTGTTCTTTATATAAGGGTGTTATTCATGGAGCAATGGCATATATATATATAGGCTTTTGTTCAAATACAAACCAATCTTTAAATACAAACTACAAACCAACACTAAATATATTATATTTCATTTATTCTAAAGGCCCCGCCAGGGGCACCTTCAAAAAAAATGTCATAAATTAACTCACCAATGTTTAGCAAAAAAAAATTGTTCAATGCTGACGTCACTGCCACGTCAGCAGTGAACAATAACTTCTTCTTGTTTTTTTTTTTTTGCTAAATATAGGGTAGATTATTATACGTTTTTTGTATTGGGGTACCCCTAGTTTGGTCATTAGATTAGCTTGAAATGATGGATTGGGGTTTGGTTTTTAGTTTGTATTTAAGAATGGTTTGTAGTTGAATAGGACTATATATATATATATGTGTGTGTGTGTGTGTGTGTGTGTGTGTGTGTGTGTGTGTGTGCCATTGCTCCATGAGGAACACCCTTATATAAATAACAATAAAGAACACCTTAGAATCTTACATAAAATCGCATTTAGATTCTAATTTTCACATCAAAAATGATGTTTGATGAATAAATATAGATTCTAACAAAAAATTAGGATCAAATATAACATGATTACACATAATTTCATTGTTACAAAAATGAATATAAGATTTTATACTGGATTCTATGTAACATTTTATTTTTAAATTTAGACGAGATTCTACGTTAGATTCGATATGTTAAGCTTAATTGTTGTTATAATTTGTTATTCTTATCATAACAAATCATTTTTTATGAAAAATAAAGTCTTATGATGGTGTTTTTTATTGTTCTTTATATAAGGTGTTCTTCCTAGAGTGCAACTCATATGGGGAACTCCTATTATCCGGGAAACTCGGGGAACTACATAATTATCAAAATTTTTGTAATGTTACTATGTCCTGTAACATGTTTTCTACTATATCATTCAACATATATCCTGCAATATGTTCTCTAATTTCTTTTTTTATGTTCTACACTATGTTCTGTACTACTAAAGTATGTTGTAAAATGACAGTAGTACATAACATATTAAAATATATATATTTAAGAACATAATAAAAAGAAATTAGAGAACATAGGTTGAATGATAGAATAGAGAACATGTTACAGGACATACTAACATTAGAAAAATGTTCATAATTATGTAGTTTCCCGAGTTCCCCGGATAATAGGAGTTCCCATTTGAACCATGACGTATATATATATATATATATATATATATATATATATATATATATATATATATATATATGAAGATTCCTATTTTATATTGATTTGAATTTATTTGTGTCATGTAAACATAATACTTAAAGTATGACAGAAGTTATATATACATTGTTGTATTGAAGGTATGGATGATTACAATGCACATGCATGTTTGATACTCCTATATAGATTTTTTTTTCATGTATTTTTTTGTAATATTTAATTCATAAATATTTATAGTAGATCTAAATAATAGTGTAATGAGATATGGTATATGTTAGTGAATATTATCATATATTATTATATATCTACATAGATGTATATATGTATAAATATGTGTATTAATTATAAAATAATTAATAGATTAAAATTAGTGAAAAATTATTAGATTATACAACATTTATGTATGTATGTATGTATGTATGTATGTATGTATGTATGTATCCATGTATGTATAATTAATAATTAGACATTAATGAATATTAGATTGTAACGCCCCCAGATCCGCCCGGATTGGGGATCTGGGTCGTCACATTGTCTCAATATGCTGCAGCACACGTTAACGCAATAATAAAGCAAAATATTTAATACAACGAAGCATAAGTGTCCCACTCCACAGATCCAAGATCGGTCTCACAAAATATTACAATACGACTTAGTATGTCTTAGGATAATATCTTACAAACGTTTACAAAAGTATAAATATCAAGGTTCCAGCTGGATAATCTAGTTCTTGTCAGCATAGCCTGGAGCTTTTCCCTTTCCTCTGGATCCCTGGCTGGAAGTCTCGCCTCTTTCCATCTTGACAGCTGAATAAAATGTTGTAAAGCAAGAATGAGCAACTATGGTGCTCAGCAAGTTCTCTCCTTGCTCGGTAAATAAATATAAAAAGATTTACCAAAAGAAATACTCAAAATTTTAAAATCGGATATCGCAATCTGGTATTGACTCAATACTCATCTCGAAATTGATTACTCGAAAGACTCAAGTGATATAACTCTGGTGACTCATGATTTAAGAATAAACTGGTCTTCCACCTCTCGGTATCTCGGTGGGGCGATCAACTATCCGACCGGGAATACCGTCCTCCAATGATATCGCACTTCGCCCGATCACGGCTACAATACGTTATCAACAATATAATGTATATATGTATGAATGCTAGCATCATAGGGGTTATTAATTAAACCCTGGCAGCATAGTGCCAATATATCTCGTGTTCGCATAACGGTACACAAGTCTCTTTTTCTCTAAAATGGGCCTCTTTCCCAAATTTGACCAGTAGAATACAGAATTCCCGAATATTTGTTGAACAGATGAAGTAAAATAACACTTCCAGGAAAGTAATTATAAATCTGGCGGGCTGCCAGTCTGACTCAATTATCCCACCAATCCGAACAATGAATTGAGGTAAATTCTCAACAATAATATTATATTGGTTGACACGAACGAAATGCCAACCCTCGACAATAAAGTCAACCATCTCGAAATATTGAGGATAGTCTTAAAATGAAGTAATTGGGAGTCGTACTGTACAAATAGTACTTCTCGAATATTTATAATACTCATAATTGATGACCGTTTAAATAGAATATTTTTCACTTGATCAACGAGTAAAACTCTAACGATCCTAATTTTTATAACTCTTATTCATTGATTCGAGAGATGAACCAACCAAAAGATAATCAATAACTATTGTCGAATTTGAACAATAAGTTCGACTGAAAAGAATAAATTTACCTATCTCGAACGAATGAGATTAGTTTCACTGAATCACAATAATAGTCGTCTCGAATTAATGAGATCGACTCGATAGCAACGAAGTTGATACCACGCTTATAAGGGATATAATTCGCAAGTAAGGTAACTTTAACAGTAGCAAAATATCGCGACAAGAAAATAAAGATTATTGCATCATAAGGAACCACAGATAAATCTCATAATAGATAGCTCAACAATAATTAACGAATGAAATAATACGAACAGAAATACAAGTCTCTAAGAGTTAGGATAAGAAGGAACTTGCCTCGATCTCGAAGTGCAAATGAATGCAGATAAAACTTATACTCTACCCGTGAACTTGGCTTCGATCTACGGCTCGGGAGATATTCTCTAAAAATGGCAACTAGAAATACGTGAGCGATTCGTCAAAAGAAGGTATCCCTGATCCGATAATATAATATTTAAATATAATAATAAAATATCTCTCAAAAATCTCTAAGATAAATAACGGAAAATAATTCCCCGATAAATAAATCTCTCTTCGAACTTAGGAATCGAATCTAGAAAATATATAATATTTTAATATCCGGAAATCTCAATTCATTTAATTGTAAGACAATTCTCATTAAAAAGGCTCTAATAATTTTTAAATATCCGCTGACAATTAATTAGCTATTTAAAACGTACTTTCCATAAATAAATATCTCTTATGAATTTTCTAAAATTCTCTAATTTAATTAATAATAATCTATATTTATTCTCAAGATGAAATAACTCAAGGATCCATTTTTATTCCAATTAAATCCATATTTATTATTATTAATCTCACCAACTAATTTCTCTTCCATTTTAAATCTCAAAATTAGTCCAATAAGAATCCGATTTTAGCCTCTAAATAATCTAGTCTGATCCGGTTAATTGAAATAATCCGAAAATATTAATTATCAGCTTTCTAAAATTAAAGTCATATTTAACTCTATTTATTCACGATTATCCCTCGTGTAATCGATAAAATAATAAATCTCCAATTTGTCCAAAAGTCCCAAAATAATTTTTTTTACTAATTAATAACTAATTACCCCATTTAATCACTTTTTATTTCCCACAATTTAATAAACCAATTATTAATACAATTTTAAAACAATCACCTCTTTTATTTAATTAATTATCTCATTATTATTATTATTATTATTATTATATATATATATATATATATATATCTTATTATTAATTCTTTTACTTTTAACAGTTGAAAGGAAAAAAAAAGAACACGACGGCGCGTGGGGCCCACGCGCCACCACCGCCGTCCGGAAAACTACTTCCCCTGCGTCTACCTCTCCCCTATACAACTCTTACAATCTCTTCTCACGTTCCTCTCCCACCCATCTCTCTCTCTGCATCAATTCTTTTTCTCTCTCTCTCTCTCTCTCTCTCTCTCTCTCTCTCTCCCTCTCTCTCGATTTCGATCAAAACAAACAACACCGTCGTCTCCTTATCACTCCATATCAAACCACACATTACAACAATCACCCTCCTCTCTCTCGATATCTTCTCCTCCCCTCCGTCTCACTCTCTCCTCGCCTCCCCCACCTTACCCCGTCTCTCCTCCAAACAACCAACATCGACACAATCTCGGCAATATCCCCCCCTTGTTCTCCGATTACAAAACCCGACTACATCACTAATCGAACACAAACCCAGCATAACAGCTCTCCTCTCGATCCAATTCACAACACAAAAGCCCCCCTTAGACAATTCAAACCACCAGTCAGACACAACAAACCCAATCGGAAAAACTCTAACACGAAAACGAAATAAACAAGAAAACAGAAAGGAAAACAAAAATAACTACCTGTGGTTGTGGTTTTGTATAAATGTTAATGTATGTCCGAGTTTTGGTTTGTGAAGGAGATAGGAGAAATGGTGTCAAGTGTTTTAAGTGTTTAATCAAATAAAAAGTGGCTGGGTTTTTGTTTTGAACTGAAAGAAGTAGCAGTCTCTGTTTCGGTTTAATGGAATAAGACTCGGGCTGTATTGTTTATGTATTCTGAAATCCGACAATGTGGGGGACAAAACAAGAATTAATTGTGTGGAAATGTTTTGGTTTTGTGAAAAGAAAAACGTCGTGCTTTGTGAAGAATAATTGTGTTTTGTGAGAATATTAATCGTTTTCTGTGATCGAGAAATACTGTTCCCTCCTCGTGTTTAACGACCCGATCAGTTAAAACCGTAATAATAATCTCGTCGTTTCCTGCTGACTAATAATAAACGGGACCCAAAAGTCGTTCTCAAAATAAATTCCGCGCTTTAAAATTACTATCCGTCCAAAATTAAAATCCTATTCTCCTAAAGTTTCTAATTTTAATAAATACCTAATAATTATAAATAAATAGATATAATAAATATTTATTTACATGCGAATATAAAATTTAAAATTTAACCAAAAATGCGCTAATTAAATATACTATTGCATCGCCCTTAAATAAATTTAAATAACGAGTAGAAAAATTTTATTCGAAATTCGCGGTTATTACATAGATATAAATATGTATTAAATATATAAATGTTAAAAGACCAACATAACCCTAAAAACATAGAGTAAAGATGAGGCTAAAATAGTACATGAATTAAATTGGTCATCAAACCCCGTTGTTCTTGTGTTAGATATATAATAGATTTTTTGTTATTCTAGATTTATAAAAATAATTTTTTTTATTACATTTATATTAATATTAAATATTGTTTAGTTGTTAAGTTTATTATTCAAATCTTCTCACATCCTGTCTTTAGAATTAAAATATATAAATGATAAGGGGGACTCATTTGAATTGCTAATCAGAATAATTTCTCACATCTTCTTTGATTTAGAGCTCGAAATATCAAATAAACACATTTCTTAGACTCAAAATTTCTTGCTTAATATCATATCAAAATTTTGGTGTCATCCGAGATCCTTGACTTTTTAATTTGTATCGTCTTGGGTGAAATATCGCTTTATGCGTAGGTATCGCTGTATGCATATGTCTGATTGTCTTTATGTTTATTGTTTTTCGGTGTTGGATCTGGTGAGAAAGATTTTGTTGATATTTTTGGGGATCTGGAAAGCATGTATCGAAGCTGGGGCGGTGGTGATTATTGCAAGAGCTCACCTTTCACAACGAGTGTTCATCCTTTGAGGGTTTCTACTTTCGGCATGTCTATAGCTGGTATCCGGCATGTAGATAGCTGGGGTGTCGCTCCTCCAACCTCAGTTTATGCAATTTGAGTTTTTGAACACTGGGCTAACAATGATTTTTATGTGATAAGGTCAATTATGATGTTATTGCTTTCAAGGATGTTGCTGCAGTATGGATCGCTTGGGATATCTTCGATTTCATTTTTAAC
This sequence comes from Saposhnikovia divaricata, assembly GCA_036435485.1. NCBI lineage: Eukaryota > Viridiplantae > Streptophyta > Magnoliopsida > Apiales > Apiaceae > Saposhnikovia > Saposhnikovia divaricata. The sequence goes on along the minus strand of CM071599.1, from coordinate 119,381,453 downwards.
TTCAAGAATTTTTAAATTATATGTTTTAACGATCAGGAAACAAATCAACTAATTATTTTTAGTTTGTTATTTGTTTTCCAACATGGTTGTATTAGCAGTTGGGGGTTTGTCTCGGCTGTGCTCTGTTCTATTTAATGAATACTGTTATTTTTTCATTAAAAAAATAATCGGGAATAACAATCAAGTGATTGAGATTAACCTCAAATGTCACAAAATTATTTGCATCACATATTTTTAGAAAGTTTCGTTAAAATCAACATCAGCAAGTGTATTAAAATGATTTACATATAACTTTCAAAATCGAAATACAAAATGTACCTGCATAATAGGGTTTTTTTTATCAAGTTAGTTTTGGATGTTAAAATGAAGAAAATGAATTTTATGGTTAGAGATGTAACTGAAAACACCCAATTGAATCATAACAAGTACTTGATGCCACCACCTAACGACGGTAGCACAAATTATCTCTTTAGAAGCTATTTGTGGACTCCACTCCACAAACAACAACTAAAATCAGATCATATCAATTATCTTAGGCAGGTAGATAAAGAAAAGTAAACAGCATTCACGAAATAGATAACCTGAAGCATACTTGATATCCCACTATTTTACTTATCATCGATTTTTTCATTCATCGAACATTCCTAAAACAAGTTGAATCTGGTAGTTAGTCCAAAAATTAAATATTTGAATTGTTCTGACAATTTCGGTGTTAGATTTTATATGATCAAGTACTGTTGGAAATGATGTTGTCAAAGTCTATTTATCAGAGTCTAGTTATTAGCATAAAACAGTGACAATCAGAGCTGGCATTAGTACAACAAATCAGAATTAAGGAAAGGGGAGGACCATTGATTCAGCATGTTAACCTTAAAGCATCTGAGGAGATTACAGGTTGGAAAGGTGTTGTTTTATTATCTAGTTCTTTGGAGTTGTGACAGTATTTTAGAGATTCTGGGAAGTGAACTTGAGATGTAATATCTTTTGGAATTATTGAGTGCTTGTTCTAAGTCTATAACCCGTGTAGTAAAAGATGGTGTTTATTATGAGTATTGTTGTACATTATATTGTGAGCAGGTAATCGAATATTCCGCAAGGGATGTGACGACCTGGATTCCTGTAGGGGATTTGGGGGCGTTACAAAACAAGACATACAATATGAGGGAATCAACTGCGCCACATTACGAATTAAGACTGACTTACCCGCTCGAGAGATCGTTTTTCCTTGCCAACCCTGAATACGTTTGCTAGTTCTCTCTTTAAGAAAACCAAAAACTCTTTTCTTCAACCTACCCACAAGAGATGGAAGACCAAGATAATTACTGTTTGTGATTCCATTTTGAACACCTAACACCCCACACAACTCCACTTGTTTCACCCAACCAACATTTGCACTGAAAAATACACCCAACTTTTGATAGTTAATGGATTTCCCCGACCACATCTCATAGTTATTCAATAAGGCCTTAACAGTGGTTACCTCCTCCAAGGTTTCCTTAAAGAACAGAAAGTTGTCATCTTCAAATAGAAGGTGGGAAATAACATGGGCTGAAGGAATGATTCTACAGCCATTAATCCTACCACTCGTTGAAGTCTGGTCCAAAGCATTTGACAATCCCTCGACACATAAGAGAAATAGATAGGGGGAAAGAGGGTCCCCTTGTCTCAGCCCGAATTTAGGAATTATAGGCCCAATATAAGACCCATTTAAACAGAAATTATAGGAAACAGTCTTCACACACAACATCACCCATTCAATCCACTTCACACAAAAGCCTATAGCCCTCATACGTTGACGAAGAAAAGCCCAACTGGCTCTGTCATAAGCTTTACTGATGTCAAGTTTTAGTGCCACTTCACCCTCACTGCCTGTGTTCTTCCTTTTTATATGGTGGATGATCTCAAAAGCAACTAAGACGTTATCTGTGATGCTCCTGTTAGCCACGAAAGCTGATTGATTCTCCGAAATCACAGAAGTGAGGACCAATTTTAATTGATTTGATAGGACCTTGGCAAGGATTTTATATAGAACGTTACACAACGCAATATGTCTGAGATCCTTCATCGAACAAGCATTTTCCTTTTTGGGGATAAGGACTACATTCGTATTATTAAGATCACAGGGAAACGATTTCATACTAAGCCATTCCTTACAACAGACATACACCTCATGGCCCAGGGTCGATCAGAATGTTTGGAAGAAGGCCGGGATTAATCCATCAGGCCCCGATGCCTTGTCGGGGTGCATTTGTTTTAATGCCATCGAAAACTCTTCAAAAGAAACATCCTTAACTAGATTCTCATTCTGTTCATCAGTAATAGTTCTAGGACAAAGAAACTATGTAGTAGTATCTTCATGAACTTCCCCTGCAAATACCCCACTGAAATAGTTACTAACGACTTCACACATACCTTCATGACTATCAACACGTACTCCAGAATCATCAATCAAGTAGCTGATATTATTCGTGCGTTTCCTGGCAGACGCACTAGCATGGAAAAACTTGGTATTTTCGTCGCCTTCTGCAAGCCAGAAAATCTTAGCTCGCTATTTCCAATAAACTTCATCATGCAATAAAAGCTCATTTAGCTTGTCTTTCTCACGAAAGTACTCCTTCACCCCATCTTCATCTACATGGTCAACAAAGCCTGCAATCACTGCCTTCTGTTTTTTGATTTTCTCCCGAAATTTGTGGAAAAAAGTCCTCCCCCATCTGGCCATATATGAAGAAATAGACATGAGATTTGGCAACAAGTGAGCAACTGGCAAATCAGTCCAAGCTTCATTAACTTCTTGGATAAACGACGGTTCTTTTAGCCAAGTATTCTCAAACATGAATCTGAATTCTTTCCTGGACCTTAGAACATGAACTAACTCTAGCTGAAGAGGGTCATGATCTGAACTAGAAGTGTGAACAACACGTAAATTGCAGAGAGGGAATTTAGACCACCAGGAAGCTGTAGCAAATGCTCTATCGAGACGTTCTTTTACCCAGTCGTTAGTGCCTCGACTTTTCTCCCAAGTAAACTTACCTCCACATAACTCCAACTCTGAAATCTGACAATCCTCTATTGCACCTCGAAAACCTTCCAACAGCCCTGGTGGGTGTGGGAGATTGCCTTCCTTATCCGACACATATAACAAATCATTGAAGTCACCCCAAATGCACCATGGGAGTTGAGAAAAGTCTGCTATCCTTCGAATGAAATCCCAAGAATCTTTCCTCCTATTTCTCTCTGGGAAGCCATAAAAACATGACAGCCGCCAAGATCGTTAAGAACATGAACTGTACGGGAATTCCCCAACCCCCGACAGTTCCAACTAAGGCCAATCATTGTTGCTGGCTAGCTTGCCTCGCAGGCGTAGCCAAAATTTGAGATGAAGACTCTGTACAATCCATATGAGAAAGGACAGACTCTGTATTTATGTTCTCGTTATTCAAACCAGTGCCAATAAATCCATGGGCCTCACTCCTTCTCCTTTTTCTTTCCTCCAGGTTAAGCCTATCTAACTCTTCAGACTCAGGCCCATTATTAGAACAAGGATTTAGATTTCCCCCAACACATTTGAATTCAAATTAGCAAAATCTCTTCCACCCGAGATATCTGCATTTTCAACCCTACTATCTCGCTTATTGAATGCCTGATTGCCTGATTGCGAGTTACCCGTGATTGGACGTTCCGAAAATTGCTGCTTGTGGTTATCCATTCCATATCTGTCACCCCACTCACCGTCTCCTTCCTCCCTCAACCACTTGCTCTTAGTAGCTCCGGTCGTCCTGCGTGGAGGAGCACGAAGCCAACTCCCCCATTCTTTGACCATAGTCTCAGATCTAGCATCCAATTTTTTCTTACAAAATCTCTCCGTATGAGTTAACATATCGCATGTGAAGCAAAAATCAGCCAATCTTTCATACTTACACTGAACCACCACTTCCGTTCTATCCTTCTTACAGATTTTCTTTATCCTTTTCAAGGGCTTACGAACGTCCACCCGCACCTTCAACCTCATGCATTCCCTCCAAATGCTCGAGTTATTATTACTGTCATACTGAAGAAAGGTCCTAAAAAAGTTTCCAAGTTGTTTCCCTACCACCTCTGACATGTAACCAACTGGAAGGCCATGAATTTGAATCCAGAAGTCAATTTCAACTAGCAGCACATTTGTTGGATCCTCCCTTTTTTTGATCGTATTTATAACCAACAAAGCACTATCAAAAGACCATGGACCTCCATTAAGCACCCACTGCATATCGTCTACATGGTAAAACTGAAAGAGAAAAATCCCCGATTTCATATCCTTGATGTTTACTCCCATAGCAGGACGTCATACATCCGCCATCTTCGACCTCATAGCTCGTGTGTTAATGTTTTTCTCTGTGAGAAATTGACCCACAAGGCATAGTTCAAATCTATTCACTTCATCCTTCACTCCGTCGTCAAAGATAAGCTCTTCATTTTCCTCATTTTCAATATCAAGATCTGCCATCTGCATCACAATGTCGTCCGACGAAGCCATAATTGAACACTCTCACAATTCTGAAGAAAAGAAAGGAGAGAACAAACTCAAAAACTCTCACAGATACATGGAGAGAACTCTACCTTGTAAAAGTCGTTGATTGATACTACTTCTCTATGAATCCGTAGGTCGGTGGGTGGCTCAACCTGAAATGTCTTTTTCTTGAAATTAGAAGTGAAATGTCCTTATTAGCATCTAAATGTTAATAAGCTGAATGTTAGATGGATGGTACTTTATACTTATTTTGCAGTCGAGTGTTCCCTTATTGCAACATCAATTTTTTTTTGACAAATTGCAGCATCAAATTCAAATCTTAACAGTACAATATTTTTTGTCTCTTTCATTTGTATGTTTTTTCACAAGATACATAGCAGAATATAATTTTATATATTATAATAAATATATTTATTTTATTTATACTAACTTATATTTTATTTATACTAACTTATGATCTGTGCAATGCACGAATTTTCTTTAATATTACATGATTTTTTAATTTAATTTGATATTTTTAAGACCTAAATTACAGATTTGAAATTATTAAATGATATGATTTAATTATAATTATTATATTTATGTTGTTCTTAAAAAATTTATATATATAAGATTTTACACGTTCGATTTAATATTGGTACTCTATCTCAAATTCTTAAAATTTGATTTGGACGATTTTACAACCATGTGAAATTAATAAAATTATCTTTAATTTAGTGATGGTTTAACTTTCCAATTAAATCTACGTAGAAACAAAAGAGAAAAGAAATTGACGATTTTTTACGTTGAAAATTCTATTCGATTTATGAATTCCACTTATAATTCGTTTTGATTATCAAAATACATTTGTTATTATTTGAAGATAGTTCTACTAACAGCCAAATACAATTTTAATAATAAGTGTTAGAGGGATTTTGTCCAAAACTTTGATAATCGGTAGTCTGATCCTCCGTACGATAAAATAAATAAGAGTCGTTATACCTTAAAATAAATAGATGAAAACCGTTGGATCTAGAATAAAAAAATATTTCATATTTTAATATATTATAACCTAAAAAGAGTATTTATACTGAAATATAAAAAATTGTATGTCAATGATTTAAATCATATATAATTAGGTTTTCTACATTGAATAATATTATCAATGTAGGACTTCTACATTGAATAGGATTAATGTAAAAAATGATAATTATATTTTCTATTGAGATTATGAGTGTTTCCATTTGAATAATAATTAATAAATCATTACTAAATTAAAGATAATTTTATGAGTTTCGCGTAGATTGTAAAATAATCCAAATCTGATTTCTAAATTTCAAGACAGATCCCAAATAGTATATATGAATTTTTTTTAATACTAATAAAAAAATAAGTAAAATTCAATTATAATACAACTGTTTTTAATTATATACTTTTCAGATTATATTTTTTGTTTTAAAATTCAATTCTAATACAAACTCTTTAATTATATCCTTTTTAGATTATAATTTTCTTTATAAAAATTATTTCTAATACAACATTTTCCAATTATATCTTTTTTAGATTATAATTTTCTTTTTACTATGATAAAATCTTGATCGGTTATTTGTAAAAATATCAGATTTAATGGTTTAGATTATTTTGAGACCAAAATTATGAGTAATATCCCTCTTACACTTATTATATATAAGGATATAATATATATATATATATATATATATTAAAATAAAGAAAAAAACACAAATGTGATTCAACAATTTCAGACCGCCCAAGAATTCTCCATCGCGTCGCCTATATATATTTTATCAGTGTCGAAATTAGATTTGGGATAAAAGGAATAAAAGGGAGAAACCAAAACCCCTAAGAAAGAATCAAAGAAGGAAATCGTTGATTTTGAACTACTGTTTATCGATGTCGCTGGAAAGTAGTAGCAGATCAGATGAGATGAAATTGTTTGTATGTTTTCAAGGAACGGATAGTGAACAAAGGCACATATACATTATATGTTGTTTAGATGCATACCAACACACCAAGATCACAACAGAAGCTGTCATCCATGGCTACCCATTTATGGGCTTTGGCGTTTACAGGGGCGGACCGACACTATGGATAGGGGGTGCCCAGGAACCCAGTGACTTCTAGGTTTAAAGAGTAGTATTTAGGAAATTTAATTTAGGAACCCATTAAAATCTGAGCAAGGAACCCACTATATTTGAGTAGTCCATTAATATTAAATGCAAAAAATAGCCCAAGCAAATGTGCAACAAATAATATGGGCTCAATTCAATAAAAAGCCCAAATAAATAACTACTTTAACTAAAAATAATAAAACACAAAGCTGACTCCCTGTGTCTCCTCTGTCTCTCGAGTGAAAAGGGTGAAAAAGAAAAAATCATCTTAGTGCTTTGCTCCACTCAACTGAATAATCGTGTTCAAGATACCCAGGCCCCAGCATCTTTCTTCTTCCGATTTCTTTGTCTTCTCTTTTTGTAAGTAAATATCTCTTCTTTTTGTTTAATTAATACATAAATTCTTTAAATGTTTAATACCTAATTTAGCTTCTTGATAAGTAGTTCTTATTAGTTTTGTTAGGTCCCGAAGTATCGTAGAAGGGGGGTTGAATACAATACTACCAAAAAAAAATTCCGAGAATATATCTTTATTGATAATAAACTCGAAGGGGTGTTACAACTTCTAATCCAATGGATTAACTTCAAAACAGAACACTCCTAAGGATAGTTAGGCACGAGGACCTTCTACCCGACACTTCCTAAAAGCGGGCAAAGCCGACTTTCCTACTAGATGGACTGTCTAGCAGCTTACACAGAGAAGATATAAGAGAGAGAAGAGAGAGTTGTGTGTTGAGGTGTGTTTTGAAATGAAATACAACAAGCCTATTTATAGGTTTTAGAAAGTCACTATGTTGTACTATTCCGTACTATTCATGTGGGCCCCACCTGCATAGTAACCACTATTCCAACAACCAAAACGCTTCTGCTGAGAATTTTTGGACGTGGGCCCCACTTGCATAGTAACCACTATTTGCATAGTAACACTATTTGCACAGTACCTGCATAGTAACCGCGCATAGTAATCTTGCATAGTAATCGTGCATAGTAACTTTGCATAGTATTACTATTTTTGGCTGCTTCTTTTAGGCTTCTCTCTTGAGATATTATGTCTGTCCTTGATCGTCAATAGGCTTTGGCAATTCTTTTTGTGAATTAATGTGTTGATCCTTCTCGTATGTGCTGACACTTAGTGCACTAGTCTGGTTCACAATTGACTAGCACTGATCTTGATCTTCACATCTTCGTTACATTCCAATTGATTAGCCTGTAGTAGTATCTTCAAATAATATAAATACATGGAATCTTTTGGCCTTTCAACTGAATCATCTGTACATCTTATTCTGTCACTGAGGCTTGATCATGTTAATGAACTTCTTTCAGCGACTTGATCCTTGTCGGTGCCTGTTCTTCAAATTTCACGATCACTGTATAGAGTTAATATTATTTATCTTTTATCCTAGTTGAGTTATATATGTCCTCTATTACATATTACATTACATTATGCTTTACAATCTCCCCTTATTTGATTGTTAGGGTTTGACAAGCAAATTCCTAGAGGATAACTCAACTGATACAACAACAACAAAATAAAGTTCAAAGATAAATAATATTAAAGTGCATTTTGGATAATATATATACATTTTCCAGATTTCTAAAATTAACCAAGTGCAAGACAATTGTTCCTCTAGACTGAACAAATCTTTAAGTTTGCCTTTGCTTTCTTTCCACATAGCACTAAATACTCCCATTAGCTTTTACTTTCCCAAAATAAAGTTAATTCCGTGTCAATGTCAACAACCTTTTCCTGCCCTTACGCCTAGTAGATTTTTCTTGGTCATCCACCTTCTCCCCCTCAGTTGGGTTATCCTCCAGAGTAGTAGGATGTGGAGTTGGTAAATTAGACGAAGATGGCTTTATCAAGGAGTTGATTGCATCATTTAACTAGCTTGCCATGGTATTCAATTGAACCGGGAATACATCATGTTGAATAAGTTGCAAATTTTTGATTTCTGCAATGGACTTACAGATATTTGGAAACTCTTTCTCCATTGTTTGGACCCGTGTAAGGAGTCTGCTGTATTCCTTTCTGGTTACAGGTGCATGTGGTTGAGTAGGTTGCATACTCGTACATTCTGCAGGTGTTTCACTCAACACTCTATATTCACTCGGTTTAGTGGTTTGGGTTACACTTACATGTTCTGTTCGTGTTTCCCTCAACTCTCCTCCAGAGCTTCCACCGATATGTGTACCTACAAATGAAATCATCCTAGCCCCTTTTCAGAGGTCACGGATGGTGCAATGAAAGTTCGTGAGCTTCCGTCCTCGCGTGAAGCGAGTTGCCGACCACTGGTAAAGAGTGGTAAATCTCGAAAGAGATCCAGAGATTTTCCCTCTGGGAGGTTAAACTTGAATCGATTAAATGGCACAAAACCCAAGTTTCCCTCGTATGTCTGTGAAGACACATGGTTCAAAAAAAACCACCTACCGATGGATCTTTCCGTAAAATGGAAGATTCACCAGCAGTTATTGAGGTAGGTAATTCCACCTCGGATGCCTGTGAAGGCATTTGATCTTTAGAAAGATCATCAACCACTCTTATGTTCCGTGAAATGGAACTCAAGATAGTTGCTCCCGTCAATTCAACTTTATTTACATTTTAACTCATTTGACTAGGAAGAATTGTTTCAATAACAGTTGTAGTTACCTCAGGTTCATTTGGTTTACTTCTTTTAGAATGAGGTAGAGCTGCTGATGTAACTAACTCCTTATGTGGTGCTGCTGAGGCATTATCTCCCTCAAAAGTGTTGATGGTTGGTCGTTTAAGTGACAATTGAGGTGTAGGAGTTTGTTGTGTTTGTGTTTGCATTCGTAGAATGGGCTCTTCGACCTGTGTTAGAGTCGGTGGGATTTCCTGCTCTTGGTCGGGTAAGATGGCCACTAGGGGCTGTAGAAACTGTATTTCCTGTGACACAACAGGGAATACAGAGGTTGGAATAGCAGGGATTGAAATATTACCTTGTCGTATACCTGCTCTCACTGGTCTTGGTAACAACGGAAGTGGGACAGTCTTTAGATATTCAGTTAGGACTGTAGGCACATCCGTATAGTTCTTTTTGCTTATGTAATTAATTACATTCGTCTTCATGTAAGAACATTCCACCTTTCGACCATTTTCCAAGCGTACCCTGTCTTCATCATTCAAAAAATCATTTAATATTAGCTATAGAAACCTTGGATATAGACATTTGACATTTTGAGTCCGAACATCTCTTCTTCCCAAGTGTTTCATCTTTAAAATGATTTGACCAAGCACTATTTTTCCAAAATTAATCCTCAAATTATTGGCGACCGCATACCCTAATTTTTGAATAAATTCAGGTATTCGATCTTGATTTGTTCTATCTGAGGAAAAAACATGGTTAAGAGTGTGAGAGAAGAAATTCCAGTACTGGGTTAGAAACGTTCTAGAAAGATTACCAGTATTGAAATTGCCATCTTGGTACCTTATAAAATGAAAGGACATTTCAATATGTTCAGGTGTAGGATCAGAAATAAGATTTTCCATAGGAAAATGAAGAATTCGATTAACATCTCGTTCAGTGACCCTAATCGACCTACCAAACAGTCGATATGTGATTGCACACCCGTCCTGTACAGAAGTGTTAACCGCACTACAATATAGTTCATGCAATGCATCATGGTTAAGCTGCACTGGTGTAACTAAAGCATAGCGAATTAATGAATGTTCATTCAGAAATTGTGTCCAAGCCCGAAATTGCTCATCCAGAATGGTTTCGATTTGCTGAATGGAAATAGGATTAACTTTAGCAATTAAAAAGCTTCCCTGCAATGCCATTTTCAAAACTTTGAGAAAATTCAAAAACAAGGGTTAGTTTTTATAAAGGATGATGTATAAAGCAAGAATATGAAATCCGATCTAAAAACCACCAGCTAGATTGAGAGATCTTTCCGATCAAAGCTCGAAATATTCAGCAATTGTGTGTATATACTCTGTATATCTGAAAAATGATGATGTTAAACACAAACAAAAACTCATCATTTATAAGGTTTCAAGGTTTGGTGGGTTAGGTATGATAGTGACAGGTTATGTTGAAAAAATAACACCATTCAATAATTTCTCACCTAACAACCTAATTAGCCGAAAAACATCATATCACTGAAACCTGTCAGCCAAAAAACATCTTATCACCGAAACCTATCAGCCTATACACATATACACATATTTAATACTTCTAATTATTATGGATTTAAAAATAATCACGCAGTAAATCAAGAATTAATCCACAATAATCAGATAAACTCACAATTAAATAGACATAAAATTAACAAAATATCATTAATTGATATATGTCAATAAATATTTATTTAATTATGCTACAATGATATCTCCAGAATAATCATGCAGATAAGCAAATAAAACAAACAAAATCCAGAGAATGAAATTCACTGGTTGCAAACAAATTGAACAGACATTTTAAAAGATCATGTGAAATTTAACATACCAATCTCACTTACCAACCTTGAAAACGTTGCTTCATCCAAAGCTTTAGTAAAAATGTCTTCCAACTGTTTTTCACTAGGAACAAAATGCAGTTCCACAGTGCCTTTCATCACATACTCCCTGATGAAATGGTATCTGATGTCTATGTGCTTGGTTCTAGAATGCTGCACTGGATTCTGTGATATTGCAATTGCACTAGTGTTGTCACAAAAAATTGGGATCTTTTCAACTTTAACTCCATAGTCAAGTAGTTGATTTCTCATCCATAGAATCTGTGCACAACAACTCCCAGCTGCTATGTATTCAGCCTCTACCGTTGAGGTAGATACTGAGTTCTGCTTCTTAATGAACCATGAGACCAGCTTGTTTCCCAAGAATTGATAGGTTCCTGTGGCACTTTTTCTATCCATTTTTCAACCTGCATAATCTGCATCTGAGTAACCAATTAGATCAAAACCAGAATCTCTAGGGTACCAAATGCCAAGGTTTGGTGTTCCCCTGAGATATCTGAAAATTCTTTTAATAGCTACTAAGTGAGATTCCCTAGGATCAGCTTGAAATCTAGCACATAAACATGTAGCAAACATAATATCAGGTCTACTAGCTGTTAAGTATAAAAGAGATCCAACCATGCCCCTATAGCTTGTCATGTCCTCCTTCTTTTCCTTAGTATTCAGTGCAATCTTAGTGGCAGTGGCCATGGGTGTTTTTGCAAAAGAGCAATCTACTAAATCAAACCTTTTTAAAAGATCATAAATGTATTTTGTTTGACTTATAAAATTCCCTCATTCACTTGTTTAACTTGTAAACCAAGAAAATAAGTTAATTCACCCATCATACTCATTTCATATCTACTTTGCATGAGTTTGACAAATCTCTTGCAAAGTTTCTCATTTGTAGACCCAAATATTATATCATCTACATAAATTTGGACAAGTATCATAGAGCCATTGACATTTCTATAAAAGAGAGTTTTATCAATAGTACCTCGAATGAAGTGAATCTCTATAAGGAACTGTGAGAGTGTGTCATACCAGGCTCTAGGTGCTTGCTTCAGGCCATAGAGTGCTTTAATTAAAAAGAACACATATTCTGGAAAGTCTGGATCTTCAAAACCAGGCGGTTGACTAACATACACCTTCTCCTCCAGAATACCATTTAGAAATGCACTCTTGACATCCATTTGATAGACTTTGAAATTGGCATGCGCTGCATAGGCCAGGAAGATCCTTATTGCTTCTAACCTTGCCACTGGTGCAAAGGTTTCTTCAGAGTCAATCCCTTCCTCTTGACAGTAGCCTTTAGCCACTAATCTAGCTTTATTCCTTGTGACTATGCCATTCTCATCCATCTTGTTCTTGAATACCCACTTAGTGCCAATCACTGATTTATCTTTAGGTTTGGGTACAAGTTTCCATACTTCATTTCTTTCAAACTGGTTTAGCTCTTCTTGCATTGCTAAAACCCAGTCTGGATCCAGAAGAGCATCTTCAACTCTCTTAGGCTCCTCTTTGGATAAAAAACTGCTATATAAGCATTCTTCTTAAGTTACTCTTCTGGTTTGGACCTTTGCATTAGGATCTCCAATGATAAGCTCAAATGGATGATCCCTGGTCCATTTTCTTTATGGTGGTAAGTTTGACCTTGATGAAGTGGCTTCATTTTCTCTGTATTGATCATTGTGACTTGTTGTTGAGTTTTGACTGTGAGAAACTCCCCCTGAGTGTATGGCCCTCGAGATTGATGGAGTTCTTGCAGATTCATTAACAGATGCTTCTCTTTGATTTTCTGTATATGCTTCAAATTGATTTCCAACTGATGGTGTAAGTTACTCTTCAACAGGTGGTTCATTTAGCACTTCAACTGATGATTCTTGTCTGTTTCTCACACCATTTGATCTCCATTCTTCATCATCATCTTCACTTTCTTCACCACTTCTCTCATTCTCAAATGAGAGAAACCAAACCAAACATACCCAGTATATCCCACTCATTCTGAAATGAGAGAGACTCATGAAAACCTTCATCTACTAGAGCAGATATTTTCTTGTCATCAAAGACAACATGTATGGACTCCATTACAATGTTTAGTCTTAGGTTATAGATTCTGTAGGATTTTCCAGCTGAGTATCCAACAAAGATAGCTTCATCTGCCTTTGAATCAAATTTTCCAAGATGCTGACCACGATTTTTCAGTACAAAGCATTTGCATCCAAAGACATGCAGAAAGTTGATTGTTGGTTTCTTGCCTTTGAAAAGTTGATAAGGTGTCATGCCTTTTGCTTGATTGACCAAAGAAATATTCTGAGTGTAGCATCCAGCGTTTATAGCTTCTGCCCAGAAGTATGTTGGTAGCTTAGACTCTTCAAGCATTGTTCTTGCAGCTTCAATTAGAGTTCTGTTCTTTCTTTCCACTACACCATTTTGTTGAGGAATTCTTGGTGCAGAAAATTCTTGGATAATTCCTTCTTCTACACAAAACTCTCTTATTACAAAATTCTTGAACTCAGTTCCATTGTCACTTCTAATTCTCCTTACTTTGAGTAGAGGATTGTTGTTGACTATCTTGATGTGATTTATAATGACTTCACCCGCCTCATCCTTAGAGTGCAGAAAGAATGTCCAAGAGAATTTTGAAAAATCATCAATAATCACAAGACAGTATTTCTTCTTTGAGATTGACAACACATTGACTGGTCCAAAGAGATCCATGTGAAGTAGTTGCAAGGGTTGATCAATTGATGACATTGACTTTGACTTGAAAGAGGCCTTCTTCTGCTTCCCTTTCTGGCATGCATCACACAATCCATCCTTGGAGTAATCCAATTTTGGAATACCTCTAACCAAATCCTTCTTTACCAACTCATTCATTGCTTTAAAACTCAAGTGTGACAGTCTTTTATGCCAAATCCAACCTTCATCTACACTTGCCTTGCTGAGAAGACATGTAGTCATGTTTGCATTTGTTGAATTGAAGTTAGCAATGTACATCTTTCCTCTTCTATCTCCTGTCAACACTACCTTGATGTCACTTTTCTTGAAAATGACACAAGCTTCGGATGTGAACCAGACATTCTGGCCTTTATCACACAGTTGACTGACACTTAGCAAGTTATGCTTAAGTCCATCAACCAGTGCTACTTCTTCAATGACAACATTCCCTTATGAAATCAAGCCATATCCTCTAGTATATCCTTTGCTGTTGTCTCCAAAGGTAATGCTAGGGCCAGCTCTCTCCTCAAGCTTAGTGAGCAGGGTAGAATCTCCAGTCATATGCCTAGAACAACCACTGTCCAGATACCAAAGATTCTTTCTGGTTCCCTGCACACATCAAAACAAAATCAAGTTGATTTTGGTACCCAAGTTATCTTGGGTCCTGCCTTGTTAGCCAATTTCTTATCCTTCAAATCCCTTTTAACCGAAAGTTTAGATTGAGTTAGATCAATTTTGACTTTAGGTTTGGGCCTTTGAGAGACAGAATTTGATACTTGCTCATATTTGTTATAGTTAATAGCATTGTTTGGCATAGTCTGTGCAAACATGTTATTCATCATCCATGGCATCTGTGGCATATTGAAAGCATTGTATTATGGATTATGCATAAATGGTATGTTAGCATATTGACTAGAGGGAGCATACATATTTGGCATAACATTCACAGCAGGCACAAGCATAGGCATGTTAGGCATCAAAGGATTTTTTATAGCTTTGCAGTTGGTAGATAAATGATTAATACTTCCACACTTTACACATTCTTTCCTAGGAGCATATTTATCAGGTGTGTAATTGTTGTGTTTTTTAATCCCTACCTTACCATTTTTGTTCTTTTTCTTGTCCTTAACACCTGACTTAACATTTTCTGGCTTGTCCTTCAATTGCTTGTGGGACAAGTTTCCTATGTTTCTTTTCTCATCTGATTCAGTATTGCTACATTCTCCATTAACAAAGTTCTTGTTGACAGGCCCGTACTTTTTATTCAATTTAGTTAAAGTTGCTGTGCTAACAGGCTTAAGTCTCAAAGAACATTCTTTTTCGACTAAATCACTATCTGAAGTAACTTCCCTATCAACATCTAACTTAGCTTCTGCTAATTTATAGAAAGAATCAATTCTTTGAACATTACAAATTTCCTCAGTTACAACTGTTGATCCTTTCCACTTAGCAATCAGATTATGTTCCTCTACTAACTGTTTCTTTAAAACTTCCTCTCTCTTTATAGACTCAATCATTTCATTTTTAGCATCCAATCAATCTCTTCTCAAAGTTTCAAACTCAATCAACTGTGTTTCTATTAAAGCATTCCTATCACTTAACTTTTCATTAAGGTTTTTAATCCTCTTATTCTCTTTGTTAAGTGATTTCAAGGTAACATGCATGTTATACAATTCAATAGACATTTCATCAATTGTGTTAGCACATTCAGCTTTAGAAAGATCAGTTAAGACTGTAGAGAATACTTGGTTTCTTGCTGAGCTAGCTTCTTCATCAGTTTTGTTTGCCATGAGTGCAAGATTGACAAACTCCTCTTCTACATCTGAGTCACCTCCAGCAGCCCAGTCACTATCTTTTGACACGAATTCTCTCCCTTGTTGCTTAAGAAGATCAAAATATTTCTTCTTGTAATCAACAGCTTCAAACTGCTTGTTCTCTTTCTCAGCTTGAGATTTCCTGCATTCATTTGGAAAGTGACCAGTAATTCCACAACTAAAGCACTTGATCTTTGATCTCTCAACCACATCTTTGGAGGGTTGATAGTTCTTTCTGAGTTGCCTTGCTCCTGATGTATTCTTCTTGAATCTGAGCTTTGAGAATCTTTTTGACAAAAATGCTAAATATTCATCCAGATCAGTAGACTCGTCTCCACTGGATGCATCAAGTTCTTCAATCATCTTGCCATTGCCCTTGCTAGCTTCAGCTTCACCTTCACAAGTTTTTGAACTTATTGTGGCTTCTACACTCTTCATTCTTCCACCACCTTGGATTGTTGGATTGTTGGCCATCAAGGCTATAGCTCCACTCTTCTTCTGGCTCTTTTCTACTTCCTCATCTTGCTACATTTCAAGCTCATATGTTTTTAGGATGCCATACAGTCTCTCAAGTGTAAAACTTTTGTAGTCTTTGGAGTTTCTCAATGAGACTGTAACTGGCTTCCATTCCTTAGGAAGAGATCTCAGAAATTTTAAGTTGGAGTCTTTGACTTCATATGTTCTCCCATACAACTTCAGGCCATTCAGTAGTTTCTGAAATCTACTGAATATATCTGTTAAATTTTCACCAGAATTATGGTGGAAGTGTTCATACTTTTGTATGAGGAGTTGCATCTTGTTCTCTCTGACCTGCTCAGTTCCTTCATGGATGGTTTGGCTAATGTCCCACACTTGCTTAGCAGTGGTGCAGTTAATGACATTATCAAACATATCTTGATCGATTCCATTGAACAAAATGTTCATGGTCTTCTTATCTTTGTGAATCTCCTCCAAGTCTTCATCTGTGTACTTAGCTTTATTCTTTGGAATAGGCCTTCCAGCAGCTACAGTGCCAGCATCTTGACCAATCCCAGAGTTGGCCTTCATTGGAACATGAGGTCCTTTCTCTATGCAATCTACATAGCCTTCGTCGATGGCTGAGAGATGAAGGTGCATTTTTACTTTCCAGTGAAAGTAATTATCTTTGGTAAGCATTGGAATCTTCACACATGTATCCTTCCTTCCCATGGTTTTGATCTTTAGACTTCTTGTATGCTAGAAGTTTGCTCTGATACCAATTGTTAGGTCCCGAAGTATCGTAGAAGGGGGGTTGAATACGATACTACAAAAAAAATTCCGAGAATATATCTTTATTGATAATAAACTCGAAGGGGTGTTACAACTTCTAATCCAATGGATTAGCTTCAAAACAGAACACTCCTAAGGATAGTTTAGGCACGAGGACCTTCTACCCGACACTTCCTGAAAGCGGGCTAAGCCGACTTTCCTACTAGATGGACTGTCTAGCAGCTTACACAGAGAAGATATAAGAGAGAGAAGAGAGAGTTGTGTGTTGAGGTGTGTTTTGAAATGAAATACAACAAGCCTATTTATAGGTTTTAGAAAGTCACTATGATGTACTATGCCGTACTATTCACGTGGGCCCCACCTGCATAGTACTATTCCACCAACCATTTGTTGAAAATATTTTGGACACGGGCCCCACTGCATAGTAACCACTATGTGCACAGTAACCACTATTTGCACAGTAACACTATTTGCACAGTACCTACATAGTAACCGCGCATAGTAATCTTGCATAGTACCTTGCATAGTAATCGTGCATAGTAACTTTGCATAGTATTACTATTTTTGGCTGCTTCTTTTAGGCTTCTCTCTTGAGATATTATGTCTGTCCTTGATCGTCAATAGGCTTTGGCAATTCTTTCTGTGAATTAATGTGTTGATCCTTCTCGTATGTGTTGACACTTAGTGCACTGGTCTGGTTCACAATTGACTAGCACTGATCTTGATCTTAACACCTTCATTACATTCTAATTGATTAGCCTGCAGCAGTATCTTCAAATAATATAAATACATGGAATCTTTTGGCCCTTCAACTGAATCATCTGTACATCTTATTCTGTCACTGAGGCTTGATCATGTTAATGAACTTCTTTCAGCGACTTGATCCTTGTCGGTGCCTGTTCTTCAAATTTCACGATCCCTGTATAAAGTTAATATTATTTATCTTTTATCCTAGTTGAGTTATATATGTCTTCTATTACATATTACATTACATTATGCTTTACAAGTTTTTTAATTAAGTGCCTGAGTTTGCTAATTGTAGAAAAATAATGGTAATAAACAATTTATGATAATAAGTAATTTTAATTGTAAAAATGTAATTTTGATTATATTTATGTTTATTTACAGATTTAAAATGGAAAAATTCTTTAAAAGAAAATTGTCCTCGCTGGTGGTCTAAAAACAGACAACACTACCCATAATGGCTGCATTACTTTTGATAAGAAAACTCATATTGTCGATTCCAACCCATTCGTGTTAATGTCTCATGGCAAGTTCAAGCCTCTGTTATTTCAGCTGGGTAAAAGGCTTTATGTTTACGAGACCCGATATGATTTTACTAGTTCACATGCTGACCCAGTTGAGATGTACAGCCCCGCCGTCAAAACAAAATGGCATACCATGTCGATACTTAGCTGGTCCAAAGGACCATGGTTGGCCAACTACTCGTGTCTCGTTCTCGGTAACACCTGTTTCATGTCTGCTGTTCCTTTTACAGATGATACTTGGAGCACCCACTCCAATTACCAACAAAATTACTGGATACCTTATTCTGATACACCACTCCCATTTACCGGAGTCACCACCTTTCACTCTTAACAAGGCTTTGATGATTTTCTAATGATCTACTTTGACAAATGGGCTGTAAGAATTTGCAAGTTTAATCTCTCTGGCTTTGGGGACTCCCAAGAGCTTTTCAAGCCTCATCAATCAGATGAAAACATGCAAGGGTATTTTGCAGATTTTGGAAGGGGATGCTTGTGCCTTACTACCTTTGACAATTTACGTGTATATGTGTGCACATTTATGGTCACTAGAGAAGGGACCCCATCAGGCCCCTTAAAGGATAATCATAGCATCACAAGTGATTGCTGCTTTCATTATGATAAGTTATTTATGGTGTAAGCATTTTTAATAGAGGAGATGTGTTTGTGTTGCAAATTATAATGTGCAAACGAAAAACTAGAGCTGTTGAACTAATTTTGTATCGTATATTGATCTCGTAATGAATTTGTATTTTCCTAACTGCCATGGTTAGTTTAACTTTAGCCCAGTGGTAAATGCAAGTATGCAACATTTTCCTAGTAGAAAGACCCATGATTCAAGTCTTCACTGCCCCTTCCCCTATATACAAATATATATATATATATATATATATATATATATATATATATATATATATATATATATATATATATATATATATATATATATATATATCAGATAATAACACTCTGGCACTGCCCTTTTGATATTTACCACAACCCTGTTATTTAAACATGATACATGAAGTAGGACACTTGGAACATGATTGTTTGTTTGCAATTAAAAATTATGACTTGTAACCAGATATATTTGTGTCCACTGGGAGGAGAAAAATAGTGATGAGAAACAAAATTGGTAATTCTGCCATTTGTAAACCAAGTTTTATGATGTTCACCAGTAATTTCCAAAGTATAAAACTCTTGAGCAACCAATATTATGTTTAAGGAAAATGAAAAATACTACGTTTTTCACACAGAGTAACACTCTTGCCAGGATACTTCTGGAGTATCCATCTGCGGTTCGTAATATGTAATAGTACTTCTAATAGCTGAATCTCTAAGGTTTGAGGTCAAGTGTTTAAAAATTTGTTATTTCTTCTAGGGTGTGCATATTTTACCGAACTTTTCACCTGGACATGCTCGAAATGTAATGTTCTTACATTAGTATCGACGATATTTTTTTCTTTTTCATAATTTTGCGAAAGCCATATAATTCTACTTGATAGAGAGTTAATCAACGAACAATCGTAATAATAATTTTACTAATAATAATAATGGAGAAGAAATCTATAATAGGATGAAGTAAATATTCATTAAAATGTATCTCTATCTTTTTAGGCGGTACAACTCTCTAATTCTTAATTGCCAACCCCTTTACAAGTGGGGAAAAAGGTATATTTATAGGGGTTCCCTTGTGGGTGCCCTTTCTAATTAACCTTTCTTGCTTACTAAGTTTACATCTAATGGGCTTCGATGCCCAAATGCAATTACATAATTCTTGGGCCTAATACAATCTAGATAAACTATATCTAAGGCCTAATTAACATATAAAAGCTAAGTGGGCTTCATGGTCCAACATTTGTCCCCCCTAGCCTGGAGGATATCTTCAGATTCCTTCAATAAGACCTGCAAAATTAAATTATATATTTGTTTATTGTAAATTAAGAGGAGAAAAGAATTCCCCTTTTTTTTGGTCTACGTTCATTCTCAACTTGTTTGATTGTTGGTTTATTTTGGGCTTTGGACGATTCAGTTCCCGAGAGACTGATTAAAAGTCTTGGAAAAACACTTTCCGACTGTTGGTCACTAATCTCTCTGTAAGTACATATCTGTGTTTTATTTTTCTTTCTTGCTTTTGTGTCTATCTGTTATCTTTGTGTGTTCCCGTTAAACCTCAATTATGTCTGCATCTTCGTCGTCTTCAATTATGGGTATTGGGGATCCTGGAAAAAGACCTGTTAATCAAGAGCGAATAGATAGTCCCATAAATTTAGATGCTCTGGATATCCCGGAAAACATTTCGGGGGGGAGTTTCGACTTTCTTGATGAAGTAGTATATGAGAATGTTGAGACCCTTGTACCGCCACCTCCTTTGAGTCCTCGAACTATCGCTGCTCGTGAAAGGGTTCTAGCCGAGGCTGCCATCGAGGGGCGTAAGGAGTTTAAAGAGTCTAACTTATGGTATCCCAATATCTATTCCACTCGTCCTTTAGATGTTAACATTAGGTCGTGGGTTCAATTAGATAATGGTTATAGGTGTGTTACTCCTAGATTGGATGATTAAATATGGGAGATGCCTGAGTTCGGAATGCATGGTATTCCGATGTGTCACTTCGAATATGGGCTGCGTTTACCTATGCACCCTTTTCACCTGTGTATTTACGAGTTCATTGGTTGTGGTATAGCACAATTATCGCCTAATTCTGTGGCGCAAGTTAGCGGATTTATATCCCTTTGTGCTGAAAAGAATTGTGTGCCTTCTTTAAGTTTATTCTTTTCGATTTTTAGTATGAAATACCAGGATGGATTGGTTTAATTTAGTAAACGAGAAGGTTATTCGAAAATTGTTGACGTTAAGTCTTCGAATTCTGGGTGGCATAGTAAGTGGATGTACTATTATGGTCCTGATTTAGAGTTTGTGCGTCCATGTCAGCACATTAGGGAGGATGTAGTTGAGCGAGTTGCTAAGTTGAAAAAGTTTGATATGTTGACTGTGAATCATTTCCAGGGTCTTAATCCTATGTATACTCATAATCAGTTAAAAGATTTGAAATTTTTGGAGGAGCATAATTGTAAGATTCCTCTGTTATTCTTCGTTGATTAGTTTCTTTTTACTAAATATTGTTAATATCGTTTGATGCACGATATCTGATTCAGCTTTTTATTTACTTTTAGTGGCAGGACGGTCTTCAGAGAAGGTTCTCTGTAGTGGTATTCATGAAGAGATGAATCAAGCGTTAGCGTTGTTGGCGAAGAGGTCGACTGCGGGTCAGCCCAGTCAGGGTGCAAGTTCTTCTAAAGTGGTGAAGTCTCCAGGTCGTGACAGAACTGACAAAGTTTTCGAGGTGATTGTTGAGGTGAATGATAGTAGTAACGAGTTGGTGTCGCGTACGAGTAAGAGGAGTCGTGATGGAGAGGATGATAATTTGCGTCGAACATTTCACGAAGGACTCTAGATCCTGCTCGATTTGGTCCTGGTAAATCATTAACAATCACTGGTGTTCGTAGAGAATCTCTTCCCCCTATACTGCAGAGTTTGAATTATATTCCCCCTCTTCACATCGAGGTGCAACCGAGTGAGAAGTGGACAGCTGGGTCAAATGTTCCTGTGCAAGTGTTCAACGCATTCGATTTGCCTCAAGATTTCAATGCCTACGTTGATAAGTCCAGAGATGAGATAGTAGAACGTTGTTTAGCTCGTGGAGGCCGGGTAACTTTTTTACTCGCACTTATTATCATTTGGTTTTTAACTTTCTACGTTTTCTTCACTTGTATGGTTAAATCATTGTGCTTCCCATTTTGTTTATGCGACCTTATATATTCTTTATTTTTTGTCTGTAGTTCTTGGCTGACCTTGCTCATATTGTTACGGACTATCGAGCTGATGTCGATAGGCAGTGGAGGGGGGGTCCGCTCTCGAGCTATCTAAGATGAAAGATGGGAAAGCCGTTGCTGAGCGACGTGCTGAAGAGGTGGAGAAACGAGAAGCCGAATGCATTGAGGAGTTGAAAAAGTTGAAGCTCGAGGATGAGACGATGGAAGAGGCTGCCAAATCTAGGGTGAATGAGTTCAATGAGCTGAAGGAACAAGTCGCTTCCGGGACTAAAGAAGTTGATTCTATGAAGAGTGAGCTATCAATACTGAAAGGCGATAATGAAGTTTTTGAGAAAACTATTGCTGACTTAAAGTTATATCTGCAGAAGAGCATCGAGGACGTGGCAAAGGGGATTGGTACTGGTTACCAGGGTTGTATGACCATTTGAAGGAGGTTGGGATTGACTTGTCTGGACACAGCTTCGATGATTATAGCGTTGACCTAGCGAAGAACCTTCCCGACAATGCCCACATCGCGAATCCCATTATTTATGTAATACTTTATGTGCTTGAATTTGGTTTTTATGTCCGGTGAACCCTTTAAGTTGTCATCCTGTTCGGTTTTTATGATGTTAAACTCGATCGTGATGATGGATTTTAATGATTGCCTTGAGCTCCTCTTGGTGATGATTCGTGGAATCTTGCCTAATCTCAAAATTGGATCTCTTGGTGATGATGGATTTTATGTCGTCTTGTTATTCTCTTAGTTGTATTTGTCCGGCTTAAATTCTTTGAGTTTTGTGCTGATATTTTATGTTGTTTGTTTTTAGTAGTATGAGCCTTGATATCTTTGTCTTGCTTAGCCTTTACTTAACTTTAGGGGTGATGAATACGATCATTTATTGCCTGCCTCTTCCCTTAGCCTTGTTTTTATTGGTCCTTAGATGTAGAGTTTATAGTTTTAACTTTGTCGTTATTGACATTGTCTTTAGGTGGTAGAGACGTAAACTGTTGCGATCATTTGTTATGAAGATAAATCCATATTGCTTCGTCTTATGCGAAACCAAAGAACTTTTGTCTGAGAGCTTCACTACTCCATTAGGGGCAAAACAGATCGTATCTTATCATTTAACCATTAAAGTCTTTACGATTTTGTGAGAAGTTGTTGATAAAAACTGTAAATATCGCAGATAAATTCAAAAGTAGACGAAGATAAATTACGTCATAATAATTTAATGGGAATTAGGATGGGGATCTCATATCAATCCCATTTCATCCTTACAAACTAATAGGAACGAAATAACAGATTTTGTAGTTGTTCACGAAATGACAAAATAATTATTGATAAAATCTTTTCAAGTGGATGTCGTTCCACGCATTCTTGAGCACTTCACCATCGAGCTGGGTCAGCTCGTAAGTTCCTGGTCGAATCACTCTTGTGACCTTGTATGGACCTTCCCACGGAGCTTTCAATTTTCCTGCCACCGTAGGCTGAGATGAGGCAGATTCTTGTAACAGAGGTCATTAACTTGGAAGTTCTTTGGTCGTACCCCTTTGTTGAAATACTTGGCAACTTTGTTTTGGTACTTGACCACTGAGGCAGCCGCCTCATCTCTGACCTCTTCGAGGAGGTCGTTGTCGAGTATTATTCCCTCTAGGGAGTCCTTTTCGTTGAAGTCTTCGACTCTCGGAGAACTGAGGCCAATCTCGACCGGGATTACTGCATTGGTGCCGTAGGCTAACCGGAATGGAGTCTCACCTGTTGCTGTTCGTGGAGTTGTCCTGTAGGACCATAATACATTTGGAAGTTCATCAACCCAGTTATGAGATTGGTCTTGCATTCTCTTTTTGAGTCCTTGAAGGATAATCCTGTTGGAAACCTCAACCTGCCCGTTCGCTTGAGAGTAAGCTACTGATGCTTTGAGGTGTTTGATATTCAGCTCATCTAACATGGACTCAAATTTTTCTCCCATAAATTGTGTACCATTATCGGTTACGACTGACCTTGGAACTCCAAAGTGAAAGACTATGTGTTCCATGAAAAATTCTATCATATCCTTCTCTTTGATTCGTGCTAGTAGTTTTGCCTCGATCCATTTTGTGGCATAATCAATGGCGACAACGATGAACTGGAGTTGATTCGCCTTTAGAAATGGACCTACGATGTCGACCCCCCACTGAAAAAAATGGGCACGGGCTAAGAACAGGGGTCAACCGCTGCGAAGGCTTGCAGCTTACCGAGCTATATAATTGGCACGATGCACATTTTTTCACATAGTTATTACAATCTTTCCTCATAGTTGGCCAATACAGACCTTGTCGTATGATTTTATGAGCCATATTTTTGTCACCGAGATGTTCGCCACATATTCCCATATGAACTTCAAAAATTGCTATTTCTGCTTCTTCAGGAGCGAGGCAACGGAGAAGAGGTTCAGTTAAAGCCCGTCTATATAGCTTTGAATCTTTTACACAATAGTTTCTTGCTTTGTACATCAACGATATGGCCTTGTTTTTACCCTCTGGCAACTGGTTTTTAATGATATTGTCGAGAAAAGGAACTCTCCAGTCAGGTTTTGACGAGATGTTGTGTATTGTGGATAATTCAACTGTTGGAGATTGGAGTGTTTCCACATACACGGGCTCTCCATTCGTGATAATTGAGGATGATGCTAACTTGGACAAAGCGTCTGCCTATTGGTTCTCAGATCTGTCAATATTTGTTAATTTCCACGAGACAAACCTCGCGAGAAGGGCCTGAGCCTGTCGTAGGTAGGCTGCCATTCTGTCATTGTGAGCTTGAAATTCCCCTGCTATTTGCTTTACCACGAGTTGTGAATTGCTAAAGGTCGATGACATCAACCTCAAGGCCTAACGCGAGGTTTAAGCCTGCTATTATTGCCTCATATTCAGCTTCGTTATTTGTGGCTTGGAAGGCAAAAGTAACTGCCTGTTGTACTTTGAACCCCTCTAGACTGATCAATATGATCCCTGCTCCGCTTGTTTCTGAAGTCGATGACCCATCCAAATAAAGGACCCAAGGTCGAGATTGATTTTGTTCATCGTCGAGGTTTAAAGTTTCTGATTTAGTAAATTGACACTCGACCACGAAGTCTGAGAGTGCCTGAGCTTTCATCGCCGTGCGAGGTTTATACTCGATATAGAACTGGATTAATTCTATTTTTCATGCTGCAAGTCGGCCCGTCATATCGGGTTTATGCAATATTCGCTTTATTGACTGATTCGTCATAACTTGAATTTCTCGTCCTTGAAAATAATGCCTGAGTTTACGACTTGCCATGACTAAGTCGTATACTAGCTTTTCGACTTGAGGATATCGGGTTTCTGCGTCACGCAGGGTATGGCTTATGTAATACACAGGCAGCTCGTTGCCCTGAGCAAGTCTGATCAATACTGCGGCAATAGTAGTGTCGCATAGGGATAGATACAACCGCAAAGGTTCTCGTTATTGAGCTTGTGTCAGGATTGGGGGTGAACTCAAGAATTTTCGTAATTCCTCGAGCCCCCTTTTGCATTCGTCATTCCAGTAAATGTTTGATTTTTTCGAGGTGCTCTTAATGGCTTCGAAGAATGGAGCACATCGTTTAGATGATTGTGGAATGAACCTTCGTAGAACGGCTATGCAGCCCGTTAGCGTTTGCAACTCTTTTAGAGTAGAGGGGTCTTTCATGTCGACAATAGCCTTAACTTGATTTGGGTCGGCCTCGATACCCCTCTGAGTCAAGAGAAATCCAAGGAACTTCCCCGACGTCATATCGAAGGAGCATTTGGTGGGATTTAAGCGCATACTATGTCGTCGGACATTATCAAAGGTCTCTCGGAGATCTGCTACGTGGTCTATTGACCTTTTGGATTTTGCGATGAGGTCGTTGACGTAGACTTGTAAATTGCAACCAATTTGTGAGGCGAAAATCGTGTCCATAATTTGCTGGAACGTGGCCCCCGCATTGATGAGGCCGAAAGGCATGTTCTTAAACCCAAAAACGCCTCTGTGTGTAATGAAAGCTTTCTTTTTCCAATCTTGGCTGTCCATCTTAATCTGATTGTAACCCGAGAAAGCATCCATGAAAGACAAGAGTACATGGCCGGCTGTGGCGTCAATAAGTTGATCGATATTTGGCAGCGGATAAAAATCTTTTGGACAAGCTCGATTAAGATCAGAGTAGTCCACGCACATTCTCCATTTCCCATTACTCTTCTTGACTAACACCGTGTTAGCTATCCATTCTTGGAATTGTACGGATGCAATAAACCCGGCCTCGAGAAGCCTGTCTAGCTTGGCATCGACGGCTTTCGTTTTTTCTTCCGAGAATATTCGATTCTTTTACTTCACAGTTCGTGCCCCAGGCTTAAGATGAAGGGAATGGCGAGCTATGATCACGTGAATTCCCGGCATGTCTTTTGGATCCCACGCAAAGATATCGGAGTACTCTCTAATGAGGTCAACAATTTGTTGGCGGAGTTCGCCTTTCAAGCACTTGCCAATCTTAATTACCTTACCGGGGTTTCCCTCATGCACTTCGATCTCGTCGCATTCTTCGATAGCGACACCGGAAATTTCTCTAGGAGTTTCAATGATAGCTCGGGGATCCATGTCCATAACTTGGTTAATTGACGAGTCATCTTCACGTTTTGTTTTAGGTAAAACAGTAGATAGGTAACACTGGTGAGTTGCGACTTATCTACCACAACTTCACCAATTCCAAACTCCGTTGGAAATTTCATTTTGAGATGGGGAATTGAGGTAATGGCCTTCAAGGCCGTGAGAGTTGTTCTACCGATAATGGCATTGTAACTAGAGCTGGCGTTAATGACATGAAACTTGGTCATTTGCCACGTTTAGCTTGGGAGTGAGCCAAATAAGACCGGAAGGTCGATGGAGTCTACGACCTTAACCTCATTTCCGGTGAACCCGTATAGAGGCGTGTTTACATTTTCAAGTTTTCTGTCACCGAGATCCATTCTTGCGAAAGCATGGTGATATAGCATGTCGACAGAACTACCATTATCAATCAAAATCTTTTTCACCGTATTTATGCCGATCTTGGCTGTGATTATGAGGGCGTCCTAATGGGACTCAATTAACCCCGAGGGATAATCACTATCAGAAAAGGAGATCACAGGAGATGGGTTAGGTCGTTGGCGTTTAGGGGCCTCGGGATTTATATGAAACACTTCCCTAGCATATAACTTTTTAGAATTGTTCGATGTGCCTCCTGCAGCAAACCCCCTGCTATGACGTCAATAACCCAATCTTGGTCATGGGGGCGATCATTTTGTCTTGCAGCATCGTGATTGATGTAGTGAGTTAATTGTCCTCATTTGATCTTAGACTCAATGAGATTACCCAGTTGATAGCATTGGTCTGTAGCATGACCGGTATCCTCGTGGTATTCACAAAAACGTGAGCTTGGAGGTCGACCTGGTTTCATCGGCCTTGGTGGTCGGTTATCAGGTTCTGACTTTAAAATGGATAAAATTGTAGCCTTGTCGACAGTGAGCTTCGTAAATTCTTTTTCTTGTTTTTCTCTTGGCTTCCATGATTTGTCCTGGTTATCCAATCTTTCAGTCCATGGTTTTCGAGGACTACGAGTATCACTCGACCTTGAGTATGAATCATAGCTTCATTTGTAATATGTCCTCGACGAACGTCGTCGAGGACTTCTACTACGTCCTCATCTGAAAGCTCTTCGAGGTGATTGAATGATCCCAACAGCCTCTTGTAGATTCATTCGATGTTCTACAAACTTGGAAAGCTGATTGTAAAGTTTGGGGATTTTTTCAAAGAACTCTTCTAGTAGATTAGCGTGGCGGTGTTTTTCTATCCCCGCAGCCAAATAGTTAATCACCAGCTCTTCAACCAAGTTAGGTATGTCAGAAATTTCGCTTCGGAAACGAATTAAGAAGTCTCGCAAGGATTCGTTGTGATGCTGTCGAACTGTCATTAGCGAGGTAGTTATTTTTCTTCCCTTGTAGTTGCTAGTAAACATGGTTTGAAACTTTGTTTTTAAAGATTGCCAGGACTCTATAGAATGAGGGGGAAGACTATTATATCAATGTAGGGTTGTGCCTTGGAGGCATGTAGAAAGAACTGACACCTCGGTACTTCCGAGTGTCCAAAGAATGTCATACGGCCATCAAATGTATTAAGGAATCCACTGGGATCCGATGTCCCATCGAAATGATCCAAAGAGGGCGTTTTCAATACGTGCGATCTCGATATCTCTCGTTAATGGGCTTTCAGTAAATGAGATTTGACCTGATTGATTGCGAATAAATTCCCTGCACATAACGAGGTCACTTCGGATCTCAGCAATATCTTCAGGTCTAAATGATTCATTACAGTCACTTCGCCAAGATGATTGACTCGCCGACGGCATTGGTCGTCGATTGCGAGCAGAAGGTCGTGAGTAAATTGACTCAGTCGATTCCTCGTCCCCAAATTCTTCATATTCATTTCCTTGGTATTCGTCCTCGGCATCGACGTTCTCATTACGAGCTGAGGTCGTAGTATTTCTCAAACCTTTCTGCAACTGTCGAGTTCGTCGGTGCCTCCTTAACTTTTCTTCCAAAATTCGTTTTTGTTGCTCCAAATTGAACAACTTTTCATCGGAGTCATGAAAGTAGTCTCTGGTCTCGATAGCCGGCTCTTTACTTCTCTGAATTTTTTGCAAGTGCAAACGCATGTCACTTGTTAACACTTTTTTACCAGTGGTTGTGGCGACCCTCATGCGGGTGTCTTGCTGCACCTTTCACGTCGTGTTTAATTGTTCTGACTCAGTGGGTCACTGGGATCCACCTACGTCACCCTCTATCGCTGGAAACAACTGTTTTGGTTTTAAATGGGGAGGAGGAGGTGCCATTTGGTCCCCAACTCGAGGGGCCGTTAACATCTCCATTTTCGAACCGATTTGTTCTACCACCAGCTTATTAGTATCCATTTTTTGGTTGGAATCTCAAATTAAAGAGCTCCTTCTAGCGCCAAATGATAGAGAGTTAATCAACGAACAATCGTAATAATAATATTAATAATAATAATAATAATGGAGAAGAAATCTAGAATAGGATGAAGTAAATATTCATTAAAATGTATCTCTCTCTTTTTAAGAGGTACAACTCTCTAATTCTTAATTGCCAACCCCTTTACAAGTGGGGAGAAAGGTATATCTATAGGGGTTCCCTTGTGGGTCCCCTTTCCAACTAACCTTTCTTGCTTACTAAGTTTACATCTAATGGGCTTCAAGGCGAAATGCAATTACATAATTCGTGGGCCTAATACAATCAAGATACACTATATCTAAGGCCTAATTAACATATAAAAGCTAAGTGGGCTTCATGGTCCAACACTACTAATGCAGATATTGGCCGAATTGAGATGTACAGCCCAACCGTTAAAACAAAATGGCATACCATGTCAAAAATATTTTTTGTTAATCCAAAGTATCATGGCACAACTTGTTCGCCACCTACTCGTGCCTCGTTTTCGGTAACACCTGTTTCATGTCTGTTGTTCCTTTTAGGGATTGTACACAGAGAACCCACTGTCACAGACAAAATCACTGAATACTAGGCCTCAAAATGAAGAGGCCAAGTCACGTGCTAAAAAATCTGAGGCCTGTTTCTACAAGTAGTAAGAGCATTATCTACGTTTCTGTCATGTTAAAGATTTTTAAAGATTTTTATATTTTTGACATGGTTAGAAACCAAACATGTGATGCAATGTCCTATTATGTGCTAGTTTAATTTCTTATTTACAGTTGTTATTTGTGTGCAAATAAATAGGAAATAATTAGTCTTTTCTTTAGATAAGTGTAAGTTAGGTTGAGTAAGTCGTGGAACCACCTTCTCCTATTTTTTAGCTATTAAGCGGTTGTAATCAAAGCATCTTATATAGGATGCAGGAACGTTAATAAAAGGCTATGATCTTATTTTGCAGTTCAGCTCTTGAGTTGACAGAGGTCAGAGGCTCCTCAATAAGCCTTGTCTAAAACTATCAATTAGTTTTATTTTTTCTCAACTCCATAATAGGTTCCAGTAAGTAAAAGACTAATGTTGTGTTTGGTTGGGGTGAATGGAATGGAATGGAATGGATTTGAAGTATAAAATGAATGAATATTGAATTCTCATTCCATTCCATTCCATTCACCCCAACCAAACACAACATAAAGGTATTCAGTACATACCAAATTGGTATCAGAGCCTCGACATGGAGTCGCGTGTTGAGGGAATCGAAACTCAAATGAAGTGTATGGCTGAGTTGTTAGGGAAACTAAGTAGTCAGGTGGAGCAAATTGCACTTACGCAATCCGGCAATAGAGAGACTGAATCTTCTGCTAATCCAGGAATACAAGGGTCTGGTGGTGGCAGCTTCCAGAGAAATAATTTAAATAGTTCTATTGTGCCGAAACAAGTAAAAATTGATTTTCCTCGCTTTGATGGCACCGGAGATTCCACAGTGTGGTTATGCAGGGTAAAAAAAATTCTTTGAGCTTCACGGTACTCCTGCAGTTGATCATGTTCCATTAGCTTCATTTCATCTTGAAGGGGAGGCACAAATGTGGTATCAGTTGTTACAAGAAGAAAGCGGCACAGTCTCTTGGGAGGAGTTCAAGGAGGGCATTGATTCTCGATATAATTCTGAGAAGGTTCTGGATTTCTTTGGGCAGCTTACTAAGTTGCGACAGAAAGGGAAAGTACAAGAGTATCAAGTCGAGTTTGAAAGGTTATTAGCCAAGGCAGGATCTTTGCCACAAGATAGACAAGTGAGATGCTTTGTTAGTGGTTTACGTGATGCCATTCGAATAGACGTACAAGCCAACAGCCCTTCCACTCTGTCTAAGGAAATTGGCTTGGCTCGACTGTATGAAGCTAGAGATTTTTCTTACCAGCGGGGGACTCCAATAAGTGCTAAGACCATATCGGACACACTAGTAGTGCAACTGTTAGTAAATTATCTACCCCACAAGTGAAGAGGTTAACTATTGAAGAAATGAATGAGAGGAAAAGAAAGGGGCTATGTTTTCGTTGCAATGACAAATTTGTTCTGGGGCATCATTGTAAGAAGTTGTTCTCAATTCAAGTTTGTCAAGAAGATAGTGATTATGATACTGAAATGGAGATTGAGGATGATAGTGTTGCTCAAACACCAGAAATATCTTTGCATGCTATGGCTGGAATGCATTCGTTTGACAAAATGAGAGTTATGGGCAGTTTGAGAAACAAAAAAGTAACAGTTCTTGTTGACACAGGAAGTACACACAATTTTGTTTGTCAAAAGATGGCAACAAAAGCGGGGTTAAAACCATCATCAAAGGGAGGCTTAGAAGTAATGGTTGCATCAGGTGAAAGATTGAGTTGCTCAGGCAAGTGTTCTAATACCGAGTTAATTCTACAAGGTACTCCATTAATTGTAGATTTTTATATACTCCCTCTTGAAGGTTATGATATTGTGTTGGGTACCAAGTGGTTGAGCACATTAGGTCCTATAGAATGGGATTTTTCTAAAATGCAGATGACATTCAAGATAGATGGACAAGAAGTCACTCTTACGGGATTAAAATCATTTTCGAAATTCTGTATCTGCCACTGGGTGTAAGGAACCTTCATAATCATTAGCTAGCACAAGTAGCACTGATAGTATCAAACCACTTAATTTTCACAAGTAGCACTGATGGTATCAAACCACTTAATTTTCAGAGAAAAGATAGATAGATAGTCTGACCTGGTTAGTAATAGGAAGCTCCTTTGTTTGTCAAGGGTTTCATCAATAGACTCCGACATCATTTTAATCTGGATAACGATATAATACATATTAGCAAGCTTGTCATGCAAAGTAACCTAGGAAGCAGGGATTCGCCTGTTAGTACAAGAATCACGTGTGGGATTCGTCGTAGTGCGGGGATTCTCCGGGGGTGCGCCGGGGTGCGTACGGGATTCGCCACGCGGCGTGTCCTCGAATTTTGGGAAAGGGGTGCAGCAGGGTGCGGTAACGGGGTGCGGGAAGGGCATTGACCGTCATTTTTTGTCAAACTTTTAATAAAAAGATACTTACGTATCTCTCTTCAGCAAAAAATACCTAATTCACACTTCTTCTTCTCTTCGGCGGCGAATCTGAGGCGGCATCTTCCTTTCTTCTCTTCGTATCATCTTTGTAAGTATATGTGTGTGTATAATTTCTTTCTTCTCTTCGTATTATCTTTGTAAGTATATATGTGTGTATAATTGTATATATGTGTGTATAATTGTCTTTCTTCTCTATATCTATGTCCCTCTCTCCCTCTCATTAAAATTGTTGGCATTTGTATGTACAATAAATGTGTTTTTTGTTGCTGGTTCTAATATTTGAATTATTTATACCATCTATGTATATATGTTTTTGCTGTTTCTTGTATCTCAACTTCTAACTTGAGGTCATTCTGAAAGTGTTTGATATATATTTTAAATATTTTTATATATGCCGTATCCCCCCGCACCCGAATCCCCATATTTTCAAATTTGTCGAATTTCCGAATCCCCGTACTACGCACCTGCACCCGTGTCCCCGCACCTGTTCTTCTTAGAAAGTAACAGATGAAAAACAAGTATGATCATGTTTCCCCAGTAAGGCAAACAACTTCTCACTGATTGGCTCGTCAGTTATTCAACAATTAAACACAAATATAATACTTCTATACAAAATCTTTAAATAAAAAAATAATTGCTCTTTAATTAAACTTTAATAAAAATAAAAATATTAAAACACCATATATTATAATAGAAACCTAATATACATATTATTTGATCTATCTCATTGTCCTCTATTTCTACACAATATTGATTAGATTGTGCATGTATATTAAGTTATTTTTTATAATTGTAACAATATTCTTTGATGTTTGAAAATTTTAATTGTGATTTGAATATAAACAATAATAAATTAATATGTATAACCAACTAATAGCTAGCCGTTCAAAAATAAATGAGTATAATAACTCTTTTTCTGTTATTTTTTCTATTTAACAATTTACAATATATTTCTGTTAACTCTTTCATTTATTTTAACTTAAATTACTCTTTATGCTATTTTCTATTTTTAAGAATATTATAATTTAGGGTTTTTTTCAAAACTACCCAAGTTGCAACAGATTTTTTAAAAAATACGACTTGCAACCTTTGCAACCTTTTTTTAAATGCGTGCAACCTTTGCAAACTTTTTTTGTCTGCGTTTTAAGCTCATTTGCAACCTTCGTCACCTGCGGTGCCATTTTTGCAACCTTTACAACCTAAAAACCGTATTTTTTGTAAATAGTTTCAAAAAGTTAGGTAATTTTGTAACTATCCCAATAATATTTATATGTTTTATCAATATTTTCAATTATTTTACTTTACATTACTATTTTTCCTAAATTTGACAAGAAAATTATATATTTAATAATTTAAAAGTGCCGTGTTTGGAATCCGTTCCCAGATTTATTAACTCGTTTATAAACATATTTTATATTTTATTATCTATTAATTTATTATTTTTTTTAAATAGTTTCAAAAAGTTAGGTGTTTTAATAGTATAGATATCGTATATATTTTTCTTTATAATAAATGTTAAATAAGTAAATTCACGAAATACCAAAAAATATGTACCAAAATTTTTAATGTTTCGGCTATTAAATAATTAATTAATTTTAATTTAATATAATTTAATATACTCATGTTTACGGATTATACTAATGTTTCTTTATTATAAACAATGTATACAGATTTTTAATATATTTTATTAATAATTGAAAAATATGATGTGTTATTTTCAGGTATATATTAATGATTGTAAAATTAATTTTAAATTTAAAAGGTAACGTGTTTTAATTCAAAAAAAAACATTAATGATTGGAAAATATGATATGATTGATGTTTTTAGGTGATGTGAAAAAGGAAATCGACTAATTGTCATTAATTATATTATGTTATTATTTATTTTAGGTGTTTTAATAGTATAGATATCATATATATTTTTCTTTATAATAAAGGTTAAATAAGTAAATTCACGAAATACTAAAAAACATATACAAAAAAATAGGTACAAAATTTTTTAATGTTTCGGCTATTATATAATTAATTAATTAATTTTAATTTAATAAAATTTAGTATATTCATGTTTACGGATTATACTATTGTTTCCTTATTATAAACAACGTATACATATTTTTAATATATTTTATTAATAATTTAAAAATATGATGTGATATTTTCATGTATATATTAATGATTGTAAAATAGTTTTAAATTAAAAAGGTAACGTTATTTAATTCGAAAGGAAATATTAATGATTGTAAGATATGATACGATTGATGTTTTTAGGTGTTTATAAAAGGTAATATCTTCAATAAAAAGTAATTGTGGAAAAAGGCAATCGATTACTTACCATTAATTATATTATGTTATTATTTATTTTAGGAGTTTTAATAGTATAGATATCATATATATTTTTCTTTATAATGAAGGGTAAATAAGTAAATTCACGATGTACCAAAAAACATGTACCAAAACTTTTAATGTTTCGGCTTTTATATGTATTAACCGCAAAATTTTCGAATAAATTTTTACTACCTGATATTTAAATTTATTTGAGAGCGATGCATTAGTATCTTTAATTAGCGTGTTTTGGTAAAATTTTAAAAGTTTGTATATTCGTATATAAATAAATATTATATTATATCTATTTAATTATATTTATTAGGTATTTATTAAAATTAAGAAAAAGGATTTTAATTTTTGGGTTGATATTAATGTTAAGCGCAAAATTTATTTTAGAGAACAAAATTTGAGTCTCGTTTATTTTAGCCAGTAGAAAAACGACGAGATTTTTATTACGGTCTCGACTAATCGGGTCGTCAAACACGAGGAAGAGGCAAAGAGACAGCATTTTTCGATCACAGAAAACGAGTTTTATTCTCACAAAACACGAACCGCTTTTTTTTTTACAGAACACGAGTATTCTTTTACAAAACACGAAAGATTCCAGCACGTTCTTTTGTTTTGTCCCCACGTTTTTGTTCCTTTTAAATCAACTAAATACAAACAGATGCAGGGGTCTTTTTCTTTTCACAAAAACAAATATAACCACTCTCATGATACACCTTACTGGGTCTGTTTCTTTAACCAAAAACAAACACCCATCTTCTTTTCTTTCACAAACTCACTGACCAAAAACTCGACCATATTTATTTTACATTAGTCGAATGGTGTTGTTGATCTGAGATGGGCAGTGTATGTGATCGTGTATGTTTCATGTGTGTGTAATTGCCGAGTTATCGGGTGTGATGGGTTGTGGTTTGAATCGGAGTTATAAGGGAGGGGCCGTGTCATTGTCGGAATGGAAAGGGAGAAAGGAGGAGTGTTGCTGTTGTGTGTCGTCGGAGAAGAGGGGATACGGGGTTGAGACAGAGAGGAGATAGCGAGAGAGGGATAGGAGGAGATAGAGATACGAGAGAGAGATTGACGGGGGGAGATGGAAATCGGTGCTGTCGTGGAGACAAGAACGAGAGAGATTGTGAGAGACAGAGAGATTGAGAGACTGATTGTATGGGTTGCGTTCGATTGGAAAAATAGAAAGAAGAGAAAGGGGGAGAAGAGTCGCGACGGGGAGAGAGAGAGAGAGAGAGAGAGAGAGAGAGAGAGAGAGAGATGGCAGGGAGAGAGAGAGTTGAGAGATTCGAGAGAGAGAGAGAGACGAAAGAGATGACCGAGAGAGATTTTCGGGGGTGGTGCGCGGCGGCGGTGGTAACGGGTGGGCCCCACACGCCGCGATTGCAAATAAAAATACTAATAAAATAATAACATACTGATAAATGAACGGTTGATTGTTACAATCGAGAATATTAAACGAATTAATAAAAGAGGTTCAAATGGGTTTCGTTAAAATTGGAGTATTATTTAAAATGGGGAGAAATAAATAGTTTACATAAAAATGGTTCCATTAATTAATTAGTGAAATAGAAATATTTTGAGATTATTTGAGCGTGATTTAGAGATTTAATAATTAATTGACAAAAGAGGGAATAATTATGAATAAATAGAGATTTATAATATTATTATTGCCCTAAAATGGATTTAATTAAAATAGTGATTTTATGTAAATTTTATTGAGATTTGTATGAGCCAATTATTTTAGAGGCTAAAATCGGATTAATATTAAAAATGAGTAAAACAAATTAGAATTGTGAGGATAATTAAAAGTGAAATTATTCTGATAAATTATTTTTTTTTTGGTTAAAAGAAAGAATAATAATTATGGATTTAAATTGGATAAGAATGGATGGTGGAATTATTTTGTTTTGAGTATAAATAGAGGTTAATATTATTAAACTAATGAAATTTAGAGAATTGTAGAGAATTCATAAGAGCCAAATTTAAAGTAGAAGTGCTATTTGAATAATTTATTGGTTAGCGAATACTTAGAAATAATTAAAGACCTTTTGAATGGAGAGTTGCCGTTATATTCGGTAACCCTTTTTTTTCGTTTTTAAGTAGGATTTATGGATATTAAAATATTATTGGATTCCTGAGTTCGGAGAAGATTTATTTATCCGGGGATTTAGTGGGAAGTTGACTCAGAATTGTCGGCGGATATAAGTGAGGGTTAAATGAGGAAGGATGAAGATGGATGAGGTATTGGTTGTGGTTGTTGGATTCACTGTGAGACGTTTTCCAACGGGAAAACATATATGTTCAGAGGGGACGTCTTCGATTATCTTCTTCCAACAGAGAAATTGGTGAGTATGGTTAATACGTTCAAGTTGAGTTTATAAGCGTTTATAGAAAATATTAGAATTGTCATCTAGAGACTAAAGTATTGTCTTATGTTTGATATTGGAATTGACGCGCGAGCTCGATATCGACGGATTAGACTCGTGGCAACCGCAAGAGCGTTGAACCAAATAATGATCAAATTAGAATATTGTGACGCCGTAAGATAGAAGATGAAAGCAGTATTACTGTGATGTTTCATGATAGCTGAGGATTCGAGACAAGTGTTTTCCCTTCACTTCTTGTTCAAGTGAGATTATTTTAAATATGCTTATTATGGTATTATTCCATTTATTGTCGATCTTGTCGACATTTATTGTCATTCTTGTTTATTCAATTTATACCCCATTTACTGTATCGAACTTGTCGATAACCTTTGAGACTATTATTTCCTTAATGATGCTTCCTTGTTAGGAGTACAACTAAACCAAATGTTTAGGTAGTCGGGATCCCACTAGTAGAGCACTGAACTTATCATGTCCGAACACCAATTTCATACTTTATTTTAATCTATGATGTGTTGATAGATTTTTGATTCAAAATACTTCTCTCATGATTCGAGTTTTGATAGATGATATCTGTTTTCATTAACAATGATTTATTATTCCGATTTTACTACACACTTGCTGAGCATTTCTTCCGCTCATACTTGTCTGTTTCGAAACCCTAACTTTTCAGCAAGGTAGTTTGGCGAGACATATTCGCACAGTTCAAAGAGAGAAGAAGCAGACGTTATCTTGAAGATGACTTGACGCGGGATGTCCTGATCCAGTGTAAGGTCTCTTCTATTTAGTTTAACTCTGATAGTTATTATTATGTATTAGATTAGTTACCCTGGTATACTTCGAGGTCATACCAGTGATTTAAGTTTTGATCTAAGAGAACGTGGTAAAGAAGAAAGTTGGTACTTTATGGAATTTGGATTCTTGTTTCTAGCACTATAACCTAAAAGATCTTGGATTGTTTGGGGTCACAGAGATTATATTTCAATTTTTGACAATTACACGGAATAATGTTTTATTAAAGTGGTGATGTTATTTTGAGGATTCTCAGGTAACGACCAAATCTCCTGACCCGGATTTGGGGGCGTTACAGAAAGGTATCAGAGCGAGGTTATAGTTAACTAGGAACGAGAGTGAGTAGGAGTGTGTATAGCTAAGTAAGGAACGTCAGAGCTCGTATAGAGTTCGTGTTGGACTATGGGATATAGTACCAATTAGTAGATTAAGAATTGAGAGTTCGCGTGAGATGGTTACGCTAAATTAGATAAAACACTTTGAGACTGTTGATGTCTACTATGGATTTTCAGAGAGTAAGTCTTGAGTGGGTTTGAGCAAGCACAAAGACTGAGGCAAGTTCATCCATTATCTCCAAAGGAATTTGAAAGGCAGAGTGTATAAACTTGTAACACTATAACTAATGTAACTCAAACTAAAGGAAAAGATACTTACCAGAAGACAATCAAGAACAAGAAGTCACAAGAAATCAACACTAAATGAAGACAAGGTAATTGATACAATTCAACATGTTAACTATGATCAATCCAAGAAGAAATCATTGAGAGAAGTTCAAGTCAAAGTTGTTCATGCCTCAGTGATTTGGAAAGCCAAAGATCAAGATCATAACTATCAGTATCAATAAGACCAATTGATTTCAAGTGAACAAGAAGGAAAGCAAATATTGGAAAGCCACATTTCTAATTGGATATGGTAATTTATTCAAGAAGCAAAAACCCTAACAAGACTAGTCACTTATGAACCAGACCGTTGCATCAAGTGTCAGGACATTGATAGCAAGTTTATGTCAGTAATAAAGATCAATATTCAAGAGCTTAGTGAAGAATAAAGAAGACATGAAGATATCACAAGTTCGAGATGTGCATTGAAGTTTCAAGTTGAAGACCAGAATATTTTCTAAGTACTAAATATTCTAGATAGCCAAGTAGAAGTTTCTAAGTAGAAGTTCTACTTAGAACTTCGAGATGGCTAAGTAGAAATTCTCAAGTAGAAGTTCTACTTAGAGTGCAGCTTCAACATGACACATGGCATCTTCTGATTGGCAGATTTCCAAGCTTTCAAGATAAGGCAAGCATTATGTGGACATCATTGGGCCACGTACATCTTAGTCTTTGAAGACTACAGGACATAGATTACATGTAGTATAAATAGAAGTACTTATGTAATGTTTTAGTTAGTGAGCAATACTAAGAGAAAAACACAAGAGAAAAAGAGAGAGTGCATTCACAGAGCTTAGTATCATTCACTTCTCTCTTAACTTCTGTTATACTTTGTAATGAATGTTGTAGCAACCCTTTCAAGTTATATATAAGACATATATTCCTTGAATCTGTGTGTTCATTTATTGCATCGTATTTATTGCTTCTCATTTTCGAAAAGTTGTATTCACCCCCCCTCTACAACACATTTGAACCTAACAATTGGTATCAAAGCCAGATTTTTAACATACAAAACATAGATCCTTGTGTTGAGTAGAAGAATCATGAGTCTTCATTTTTCAGATCTACTTTTCATTCTCTCGAAAAGTGTGTTTTAATTTGTTGGTAGTGAAAACTCATCTGAAAAATTAATTAAATACTCCATGTGTGATTATTTAGCTTGGGTGTATTTTAACTAATTTTTGTGAATTTATCTGGGTTCGTTCATATTTGGTGTTCTTGAGTGTTCATCATCTGTTCTTATCAAAGAAGACAACCCAACAACTTTTTGATCTCCTTTTCAAAAGTAAAAGAATAAAAAAGGTGGTTTTGGACTTTTTAATTTGCTTTATTCGGCCGAAAGTATACAGACATACTCAGTACCTAGCATGTGGGTTAGGTGGGTTAGGTGAGTAAAGCATTCAAAGTCAAAAGGTGTTAAAGAGATAATATTGTTTATTCAATATTAAAGTAATCTGCAGAAAAATTATTCTAAGGCAAAAAATTTCTACATAGAATTTCTACTTGAGAATTTCTACATAGAATTTCTACTTGAGAATTTCTACATAGAATTTCGACTTGGACAATTTCTACTTGGTGATTTCGACTTGAGCAAAATTTCTACTTAGAGAAATTTCGACTTAGGCAAAAGTTCTACATAAATATTCTACATAGCCTAGTCTTGGGTACTTAGAAACTTTTAGTGACCAGAATTGAGATGGCTCCTAAAAATTATTCTAAGGCAAAAAATTTCTACATAGAATTTCTACTTGAGAATTTCTACATAGAATTTCTACTTGAGAATTTCTACATAGAATTTCGACTTGGACAATTTCTACTTGGTGATTTCGACTTGAGCAAAATTTCTACTTAGAGAAATTTCGACTTAGGCAAAAGTTCTACATAAATATTCTACATAGCCTAGTCTTGGGTACTTAGAAACTTTTAGTGACCAGAATTGAGATGGCTCCTAAAAATGCATTCAAGATCCCAATGTTCAACAAAGATCACTATGAAGAATGGGTTTTCAGAATGAGACTATATCTAGAGACTGCTAACCCTGAATATCTGGAAGTCCTTGACAAGGGTAAATTTGTCCCAATGGTAGTTATTCCTTCACATACGGAAGGAGGAGTGGTTATACCACCTCGGTCTGAGCCTAAAAAGGTCTCGGAGTTTTCGGATGCTGACAAGGAACAAATAGCTTATGATACTGCCATACGACAAACCTTGATGGAATCTCTTGATCATGAAATGTTCAACATAGTCAAAGGTCTGACTACAGCGAAGAAGATTTGGGACAAGATAGAAGTTGTCATGGAAGGATCTGCAGAGGTCAGAAGCAACAAAACACTCATACTCAAGATGGAGTATGACACCTTTAGAATAAGAAAAGGAGAAGGCATAACAGATGTCTACCTACGATTCAGTCAGTTGGTATTGGATTTGAATCTGAGAGGTGTAACTCTCCCCATGGTTGAGACTAATACGAGATATCTGAGGAACCAGCCAAAAAGCATTGAACATAGGGTCTACGCAATAAGAGAAACCAGAGATTTGCATACAACTTCTCTGGAAGAATATTATGGAATATTAAAGACCTATGAGCTGGAAACTCTTCAAGATCAAGCATGGGACAATGATTCAAAGGGAAAAGAAAGTGCATCAGGATTAGTTGCTGATGAGGAAGAGTCTAAGAAGGCAATGGTTGCAGCAAAGCCTAAATCATCACTTGCACAACATCAAGTTGATAATGATGACGAGTGCGCATCTGACAGTGATGATGACTACTACACTCAAGAAGAGCTGGACAACATGGACGATAGTGTCGTGGCATACATGGCAAGGAAGTTCAGCAACATGAGATTTAGAAAGAGCAACCGACCACAGAGAAAATCTTCATCTTATTATCGGGCTGCTAAGGGTGGTGGTAGTTCGTCAGGCTACAAAGGAAAAGGCAAGAATACCAGCTACAAATCTCCTTTGGATTTCAAAATGAAGTTCAAATGCTATAATTGTGGTGAAGCTGGACACTTTGCCTCGGACTGCAAAAAGCCTAAACAGACTTATCCAAAAGAAACATTTGAAGCTCTCAAAAGCAACTATGAAGCACTGTTGAAGGAAAGACATGGAAAACGAGCTTTATTGGTGACATAAGGAAGAGCTTGGGATGATTCAGATGAGGAAGATGTTACTCATGTAGCGAACTTTGCCCTCATGGCTGAGACATCAGAGGAACCAGAGGTACCAGTTCTGACTCTTAAAGTAGAAATGTCTATTGATGATTATAAAGAACAGAACGGAGCTCTTAGTGAAGAGATCTATATGTTGTGCAAAAGCCTAGATTCTTCTCAAAAGGAACAGAAAACACTTGTTGCCAAATGCAGAATGCTTGAGGCAAAAGTGGAAGAGCTAGAGGCTGCTTGCACTGTAGATACTTCTCTAAGAGACTTTATTAAATCTCTGGAACACAAGCTCGTCCTTAAGGAAGAAGTAGAAGCATGTCTTAGGAACAATCTAGCTGAGTTAGAAACTAAATGCGAAGCTTACAAACTAGCGGCTAGTAAAGTGTATGTAGATAATGACACATTTAAGAAAATAACTGGAGTAGGTATAGGACTTGATTATTCTGACCTTCCTAAGAAAGAAGGAAAGAGACCTATTGACCCTAGTTCCAGTGACCTTAAAAAGGAAACACCTAGTATTCTTAAATTGGCTGTCAAACCTATCTACAAACATCTTGTTCCTAGAATAGAAGAAGAAGAGACTGAATTGATAGCTAGATATGAGATTGAGATGGAAGATCGCCAGAAAGAACAACCTATAACTCCTATTAAACAAGTGAAAATCAATTTCCCTAGAGATGAATCTAGACTGGGATTAGGAGCTAAGGCTGTTAAACAACAAGGAAAGAAAGAAAAAGGCATAAAAGAGGTTAAGGCTGAACGAATAAAGAAAGCATGTTATCATTGTAAATCTACTGAACATCTTTCTTATGCATGCAAAGCTAACATGAATGTTCCTGCTGCACATGCCATGCCTACCACACATACAATGAATAATCTGCATCAGAATCATGCACAGTGTGGTCAACCTAACTGTATGCCATGCACTTTTAACATCATGCAAACTTTTATGCATTTAATGAATGCATCTAGCCAATCATGCTCAAATACTGTTGCTAGTTCAAATATCAAGAAAAAGTATGGTAGAGCCAAGACTGTCAGTCCTCCTAAAGTTAGGAGTGACAAACCTTCTCCTAAGACTGACAAATCTGTCAAGTCTGAGAAAGGAAAGGAGATAGTCGAAAGCTCTAGTAATGTGAAGAAAAGTGCATCTCCTGTTGTTAAATCTGTTGATTCTCGATCTTATCGAAAAGCCGGGCCCAATCAAAGTTGGGTTCCGAAGAATGTCTAACCAATCTGTCATTGCAGGGCATTAAGCAGAATAGAAATAAAGTTATATGGGTGCTAGACAGTGGAGCATCAAGGCATATGACTGGAAACAAGTCCCTGCTTACAGAGTTGGTTATGAAGGCTGGCCCTTATGTTACCTTTGGAGATGACAGCATAGGTGTGACTAAGGGATATGGCAAACTGAAAACTGGCAATGTCATCATTGAAGATATTTCCTATGTTGAGGGACTAAAGCACAATCTGTTGAGTATAAGTCAATTCTGTGATAAAGGTTACGAAATTGTCTTCAACAAGAAAGGTGTCTCAATCACTCACATCAAGGAAGGCTCACTAGCTTTGAGAGGAGTTCGAAAGGCAGATCTTTTTGTTGCAGATATGGATTCAGCAAATCAGGATGAGGTCACCTGTTTCTACAGCAAAGCCTCGGATGATGAAAGCTGGTTATGGCACAAAAAGCTATCTCACTTAAACTTCAAAACGATGAATGCTCTCGCGAGGCGAGAATTGGTGAGAGATCTACCTCAAATGGAGTTCGCTCCGAAAGGACTCTGTGAAGCTTGTGAAATGGGAAAGTCGAAGCGAGCATCGCATAAAAGCAAAGAAATTTCTAGTATTACTGAGCCTCTGCAACTTCTTCATATGGATTTGTTTGGCCCAGTGAATGTCCTATCTTTGTCTAGGAAAAGATATGCTTTAGTAATCGTGGATGACTTCTCCAAGTA
Organism: Saposhnikovia divaricata; assembly: GCA_036435485.1. Classification (NCBI taxonomy): domain Eukaryota; kingdom Viridiplantae; phylum Streptophyta; class Magnoliopsida; order Apiales; family Apiaceae; genus Saposhnikovia; species Saposhnikovia divaricata. The sequence goes on along the minus strand of CM071599.1, from coordinate 119,338,145 downwards.
TACATGGGTATTGTTCGCAATGACGAAAGACGAAGTATCTTTCTTAATCATTGATCACATCACTCAAATTGAGAATGTTTCAACACTTACTGTGAAGACGATTAGATCAGACAATGGCACTGAATTCAAAAATGCAGTGCTGAATGACTTCTGTGTATCTAAAGGAATACGTCGTCAGTATTCAGCCCCGAGAACTCCACAGCAAAATGGAGTAGTTGAAAGGAAGAATAGAACTTTGGTTGAAGCAGCAAGAACTTTGTTGTATGATTCAAAACTTCCTTTGTATTTCTGGGCCGAAGCAGTGAGTACCGCTTGTTACACTCAAAATAGAACCTTGATCATAAAAGATAAAGAAAAGACACCATGTGAGCTAATGAACAACAGAAGACCAACAATCAAATACTTTCATGTCTTCGGAGCAAAATGCTATGTGCTTATAGATGATGAAAATCTAGGCAAGTTTGCAGCAAAAGCTCGTGAAGGAATCTTTGTTGGTTACTCTACAAACGTGGTGGCAGCTTATAGAGTGTTCTTGGTGAATGATCGAAAAGTGACTGAAAGTTACAACGTCAGATTCGACGATACCAAACTCTCATCAATTTCAAGAGATTCTAGTGAACCTGAGTCCCTAAAATTTCAGAATCTGGACTTAGAAGATCTTGAAGATGAACTTGAGTTGGTTGTTCCATTAAATGTTCCAAGCGTACATGAAGAACCTGAGTCTAGTGAACAAGCTAATTCTACAAGATCAGGAGAGACTTCTTCAGTACCAACCGGCAACAACTCAGGGGGAGTAAATAGCAGCTCAAGGACTACTGTTCAAGGCTCGAGTCGAGTTGACTCTAGTTCTGTAGGAGCTGGCACTAACTCAGGGGGAGTTAGTGAAAATAATCAAAGTAGTCAGCACCCCAACTCAGAAAGTCAAGCCGAATCATCAAGACAATTTCCAGGTGAACGGGTATGGAATAGAGACCATCCGTTTGAGTTAATTATTGGTGATCCAGATGCTGGTGTGACTACTAGAAGAACTGCAAGAGCTGACATGGTTAATATCTCCTTATATTCTGGGTTCTTATCCAAGCTTGAACCTAAAGAAATAGAAGAAGCTCTTGGCGATACTGATTGGATGATTGCAATGCAAGAGGAACTCAATCAGTTTGAAAGGCAGAAAGTTTGGAAACTGGTACCCCGACCAAAGAACAAATCCGTAATTGGAGCTAGGTGGGTATTCAGAAATAAACTGGATGAAAACGGACTTGTAACACGAAACAAGGCTCGTTTGGTTGCAAAAGGTTATTCTCAGCGAGAAGGAATTGATTATGATGAGACCTATGCACCAGTTGCAAGACTTGAGGCAGTCAGGATGTTCTTGGCATTTGCAGCACATAAGAACTTCAAAGTTTTCCAGATGGACGTGAAAAGTGCCTTCCTGAACGGAGAGTTAGAAGAAGAAGTGTATCTGGAACAGCCGCCTGGCTTCGTTGATCCAGAACATGCAGATTTTGTGTATCTACTCTTCAAATCTGTCTATGGCCTCAGGCAATCCCCAAGGCGATGGTATGAAACCCTATCCTTATTCTTAATTGAAAGTGGTTTTGTTAGGGGAGTAATTGATAAAACATTGTTCTATAAAGTTGTGAGAAATGACTTAATACTTGTTCAAGTATATGTGGACGATATTATTTTTGGGTCATCAAATGAGCGCTTGTGCGAGAAATTTGCCAAGCTAATGCAGGAAAAATATGAGATGAGCATGATGGGAGAGCTGTCCTTCTTCCTTGGATTACAGATCAGTCAGAGGAAAGATGGTATCTTTATCTGTCAATCCAAGTACGTCAGAGATTTACTCAAGAAGTATAATCTAGAAGATGCATCAGCAGCTAAGACCCCCATGGCAACAGCCACGAAGCTTGATGAAGACAAATCAGGTAAATCAGTTGACATCACAAGCTATCGAGGTATGATTGGCTCACTCCTCTATTTAACTGCAAGTAGACCAGATATAATGTTCGCAACTTGTTTATGTGCAAGGTTCCAAGCGGATCCTAGAGAATCACATCTCGTAGCCGTCAAAAGAATTTTTAGGTATCTCAAGGGCATACCAAATCTAGGGATTTGGTACCCAAGAGATACAGGTTTTAATCTTATTGGCTATTCGGATTCAGACTATGCAGGTTGCAGGATTGATAGGAAAAGCACATCTGGTGCTTGCCAATTTCTTGGCAGAAGATTGGTGTCCTGGCAAAGTAAAAAGCAACATACAGTATCTACTTCTACTGCTGAAGCTGAGTACATTGCTGCTGGAAGCTGTGTAGCTCAAATACTGTGGATGAGGAACCAATTGAAGGATTATGGCATGGAGCACAAGAAAATTCCAATCATGTGTGACAACACAAGTGCCATTGCCATAACCAACAATCCTGTAGATCACTCAAGAACCAAGCATATTGACATCAGGTATCATTTCATAAGAGAACATGTCGAGGAGGGGACTGTGGAGCTACATTTTGTGCCCACAATGCAACAAATTGCAGATATATTCACCAAACCTCTTGATGAAGTAACATTCAATAGGTTGGTTGGTGAATTGGGAATGCTTAACACAAGTTAGTAAAGCCTTCTATCTGTAAAATCCATGTTTATGTTTGTATGTGCAAGCTAATCAATCATTATGTGCTTAGACTTTAATATGCCTAATTAATGATTGTTATAGGTTGCATATAGTGTGATTTTGCATGAATTCATTGTGGTTTAAGTGTCTTTTATAGCACAAATCTGTGAATTTATGCTTGTTAGATTGCATGATCATAGGGGGAGTTAAATTCATAATATTCTAAATATTGCATGATTTTTAGATGAATTTACCTATGATTTTCATGTAATTAGAGGCCTTAGAATTGAAAAAACTTCAAAATTTCGAGTTAGGTTCTATCTCGAAACTCATCTAGAAATTCGACTTGAATTTCGACTTAAGCTGTCAGAGTGAAGTTTTGAAAATTCTAAGTCTGGGAAGAATTTCGAGTTGGCTATCTCGAAATTCATCTCGAAATTCGACTTAGAGTTCGAGTTCGAGTTACCAGTGTGCCTAGTTCTATCTTCAAAATATTCGAGATAAAGTCTATCTCGAATTTTATCTCAAAGGTTGAGATGAGGTTTCCATTAAGGGGATATTTTGAAAAGAACTGAGAATAAACTTCGAGTTAGTCTATCTCGAAACTTAACCCAAATTTCGACTTGATGTTCGAGATAGAGTTCTTAGTCTATCTCGAAACTCAACTCGAATTTCGACTTGATGTTCGAGATAGAATTCTCAGTTAAGCTAAAGGGAATTTTTCGAGTTACACTCTTAACTCGAAACATATCTTGAATTACCCTGTACTTTTTGGGGGTATTTTGGAAAGAAATTAAGATTAACTTCGAGTTAGTCTATCTCGAAACTCAACTCGAATTTCGACTTGATGTTCGAGATAGAGCTCTTAGTCTATCTCGAACTTTATCTCGAAGTTCGACTTGATGTTCGAGATAGACTTCTAACTTGAAAAGTATCTTGAATTTCCTTTTTCCAAGTTTACTACAATTCAATATTGTTCAAGATAGGATTTCCCTATAGTTTCTGCTGTAATATTGGTTAAAGTGCTTATTTGTGCATAATTGTTCGAGTTAACCTCTATCTCGAACTTTACCTCGAAGTTCGACTTGATGTTCGAGATAGAGATGTTCGAGATAGAAAAGTTCGAGATAGAGTTCGACTTAGATGTCCCCTGTATGGACTTAGTACTTTTCACATTTTTTAACAGGGACATTTTTGTCATTTTACAATCTTCTATATATACATCTTTAACCCGATGCCTAATTCACTTTACCTAATTCTAATTTTCACAGCAGCCTCTTCACAAAACAAGGCGATTTCATAACTTCATACCGTTAACCCTTGTTTTTGTGATTAAACTCGTACTAATCACGAATTACTGCCAATTTTTGGACTAATCTTGACTGTGTTATCCTTAATCTTTGTGTTGGTGTGTTTTGTGTTCATCCATATACACGCGCATATACATACACACGAACATATAACTGTTTGTGTACTGTTCATAAAACGCAATTCCATATTCACCATTCATAAACACACACGATTTCACTGGTACACACGAATATTCATCTTCTTTGAATATTCAGATTTGGTCATTGGTTTTTGATTGTTCATCCCGTAGTTTAATCTTCTCTAAGGGACTTTTGTTCTTTTTGATAAATTAAAAGGGATACATCATTTAATTCGTAAATTATTTGTTTTTCAAAATTAAAAAAAAATCACATCTTTTTAAAGAAAAACATTTAATCAAAATGGCTCACCAATTTTCACTTGCTAAAAACAATTTTTATAATATTTCTACGGAAATTGGTGATCAACTCCCGCGGTTTAAGTTTTGGATACGATTTCTCAATTTGTATTCCAAAGCTAGCCAGGCTTTTACTGCTAAACCTACACTAGTACATGATGCTTTACAGCAATTGTGGACTAGTGCGGTTACTTTTGGGAGTAAATCAACCCCCTACGGTTTCAGGTTTACCTTAGCGGGTCAGGAATATGAGGTGACCGAACAAATCGTCAACAGAGTTCTGGGATTCCCAATTAAAGATGCCTATGATCCAGAACCTACTGCTGCAGAACGCCTCAGATTCTTTGAAGAAATTGGATGTTATCCTCCAAAAGGCCCAATCACGGGAAATATCCAAAAGCAATTCTTCCATGCGGAATGGAATTACTTTTTCGAGGCCATCACAAGATGTTTTCGGGCACGCGAAAAAGACTTTCATCAAATTCCAATTCCAATGCAAACCTTTGCAGTTGCCCTAGCAAGAGAACTGGATATAAACTATGGACGCATAGTTCTCTCTGAGATAGTGGCCTCAATGGGATCCCTTGCAAGCAGAGACCTCACTACAAATGATGTTGTCTGCTGGTTTCCTCGGTTTCTTCAAATGCTGATCAATGACTTAATACCGAAGGATGCTCTTGCTATTAGACAGGGATTTGCCAGAAGCCCCACATCTGAATCGCTAGGGATGGGCACTAAGTCACTTGCAACCATTGCTAATCAGGATAAACATCAAGGTAAACCAATGTCTACTCCTGAAAATATTCAAATGTGGCTTAGATATGATGCAGGAGTTACCAATTTGGAGGCATCGTCACAAGTTTCATCACATGCTCAAAATCCATCTATTCATGCTGAGGCATTTGATGAGATCCCTGATGAGGAAAGCGATGATGCCCAAGGTAATGAATCAGGTAATCTCTCCCTGCATACTATTCATTCCTCCTCCTATGTTTCTGATTCCGCGACCCAAGAGACTGCTAACCCGCATGATCTATCCCAGGGTAAGAGCCATATTTCTGACTCTGAGTCTGATACACATTCCTATTCTCTATCACCCCTGTTAACGGAAGTCAGAAAACCAGCACGTATATATATACAAGATGATGAGGAGAGTGAACCCGAAGAGCAGCAACTTATTCGCAAGAAAGCCAAACTTTTCCACGCTGCTACTTCACAACCACAGTCAAACCCTAGAGTGTCACACGCAACCACTCCACCTCACGCGAGTGGTTCACCCCTTGAACAATCTGCACATAGGGATTTTGATTTTGGTGAGGATGATGTACCTCTTGAAGATACTGTTGCTTCAAGAGGACATGAAGTCTTAAGAACTTCAGCCGTACCTTCACCGGTACGTACTGATGCTGCAAAGAGGATCGGTTCTGATGTCGTACAAGGACACTTTGTAGCCTCTCAGCCTGAGATTCCAACTCAGGAACAAACAGAATTTGATCCCATAACTGTCAACAACATTTCTTATCAATTTTCTGCAGGTACTGCTTCACTATTTGGATCAATCATTGAAGACATACACGAGCGTGAGACAGGGAGTGTGTGTGAGAGGTTAGGGAGAGAGGGACCTTCATTTTTAAGGCCCGAAACCGAGCGTCAAATACCAACAGAACGAGTATTAGAGCGAGGTCACCTAAACCAAACACCGTCCCTTAACACTGAAAATCTTGATACGCGTATGACTTCAATGGAAAATCAGATGAGGCAGTTCGGGATCAATATTGGAAACAACCAAAGGGCTCTAGACGACTACGCAGCAAGAATGGCAAGTCAAGCTACAGCTTTTGATGATTTGACAAATAAGGTCAATGACTTGGGCCATGCTGGTGGTGTCTTGGGAAGCACTCTCAATGAGAGGATGGGGGCATTGGAGTCTACAATGCATACAATGGCTGTGGAAATCAGTAGATTGATGTTCGCAGTCAGGAGTTTTGTGCCCCCGGAGTGCTTCGAGTCGCAACAACCTCCCCCCGATGCTGGTGCAGGTGGTGCTAGTGGAGCGGGAGCCTCTGGTTCTGGTTTTGGAGGTTCCTATGCAGCTGGTGGATCTGAAGACCATGGTGGAGCTCAGGATAACTCACCTAAGGGGGAGAGTGGAAAGGAGACGAGACAGCAGGCAGTTCATATCGAAGAAATTGAAGAACCCGCTGATCTTGTCAAGGAACCAGAAGTTGAGCCGTCTGTTGATAAAGAGGCTCTGAGGATGAGAAAGGGTAAGGCAGTAATGGTTGATGAACCATTTGTTGATCTGAGTCATCAGGAAACAGTACAGGAGGTACTTGACTCAGATTCTGACATGGAAGACGTACCGTTGGCACACGCTATAAAAAGATCTTTGAAGGAACAAGGTGGAGGTGCTGGGATGTCTTCCGGACTGCCTGAAGAATTTCCTGTTGATGAGGAAACCCTTAAAGCTCAACAATTAGCCTTGGAACAAGCTCAGTTCCATAAAATGAAGATGATGCAAGAACATGCTGCGTTCCTAGAACAGAAGGTGGAGCTACAAGGGAAGCAGTATGAGTATGAGCTTGCAAGGCTAGCTAATCCTCAAGTTGATCTGGACAAACGAAGGATAGGGCAGAAATGGGATGAAGCAAGGAAGATAATGATGGGACCCTGTGCAAAAGGAGTTCATAACAAGGATGCAGATGATCTGTTCTACAACTTGAATTTGCAGAATCCAATGACTGGGGACTATATAAATGCTTTGAAGAGATTAATTTCTAAAGTCAGGGTTGGATACAATGCAAATCTTAAGGAGTGGCAGGTTATCTTGTCTTTGGTAGAAGGAGTCCCAACATCTTTCTTATATGTGGATGACCAATTCATAATGAGAAGATCTGCGTCAGAGTTGTTCTTGCTAGCGACTAAAATTCAGTACTCTCAATCTGAGGAGCTAAGCATTCTGTACAGGGATCAGTTAATGCAGCTAGCAGAGGACAAGGGTCCAGAATTCTCAGCTTACCCAAATTTTGTCCGGATGGTAGTTGATGGAAAGATGAAGAGGGTTAGCATGGAGGAAAATGATCTAATGGAGCTTTCAGTGGAATCTCTCAAAGCTGTATGCAGACAAATGATGGGTAAGGGATTCGCTTCTGAGCTTAAAGATAAATCCGTGAAGATCATTGAAAGAGTTATATTCAAGAAGAGCAATGAGGTGTGGAAGTGTGATGTCATTGCTCCAAACCCTCTTGATGACGTGAAGATTGAGCCGGAGCTGATAGAGAAGAAATGGAATATTCTTCAAGCCATGAAGAATGTAGATGAAGCTCTGACTCTTCCTTCTGGAGCACTAGAACAAGGAGAAATAAGGGAGGCTATTGGTGTTCCAAGAAGTGAAAGTGTATACTAGATACATGCTTATGTTGAAGATACAGCTGATGCCTTAGTATTCATAGATGCAGACCAAAATCAAACAATCTTGCATATGAGTAGACAATGGCTGCTACGGACTCAAGATGCTGCATTTCTGGAGAGAGTATTATATGTATTCAAATGGGGCGAAGTGGAAGATAAGTTTGTTGAAGAAAAGCAGAGACTCATGAGTTACCTGTCTGAAGTAGTGGTGGAAAAGAAGAGAATGGAGCGAGATGCGGCCAGTGTCCACAATACTGACCGTGTCAAGGGCTACCCCAAGATGATCTATTGTCAGTTCAAATCTGATAAATCTCACTGGAAACCTCAGCTCATCATGAAGAACTTCGAGGATATTCCAAAGATCAGAACTACTCAGGAGGTGGACAAACTCAGAAGGCTTTTCAAACATCCTTATCCAGAGCCCAAGAACCCTCTAGAAATGGAAGCTGTGAGTCTGTTGAATGCTAGGTGGAAGCAGCTTAAAGATCCAGTATACAAGAAAGAAAAGCAGCAGAAGGAGAAGAGCAAAAGGCAGAAAGAAGAGAGAGACCAAGCTGTTGAAGCTAGAAAGAGGAAACGGAATTAGGGTTAAAGGTCAGAGTGGTGTGAACTTGAAGTTGGAAAAGCTTCATGTCTTTTGGTTGCTTTAACTCACTTGAGGAAAATTCACCTTAGAGTGAATCCAATAAGGTGATACAAGTTTGACTAAAAGGTATGAAATAATCCGGGTGATAGGAATCACTCAAATGATCTTTAATTCGAAGTTCGAATTCTGTTTCTAGTTTAAGTTCTTTGTATTGTTTTCATGTAAATTTCAATTGTAAATTATTCAAGACTGTAATGTTAATTATCTTTTCTCGTCTCATTGTTTAGTTGAGTTATCCTTCATTAATTTGAATGTCATTGTTAGACAATCAAATTGGGGGAGATTGAAAGGCAGAGTGTATAAACTTGTAACACTATAACTAATGTAACTCAAACTAAAGGAAAAGATACTTAACCAGAAGACAATCAAGAACAAGAAGTCACAAGAAATCAACACTAAATGAAGACAAGGTAATTGATACAATTCAACATGTTAACTATGATCAATCCAAGAAGAAATCATTGAGAGAAGTTCAAGTCAAAGTTGTTCATGCCTCAGTGATTTGGAAAGCCAAAGATCAAGATCATAACTATCAGTATCAATAAGACCAATTGATTTCAAGTGAACAAGAAGGAAAGCAAATATTGGAAAGCCACATTTCTAATTGGATATGGTAATTTATTCAAGAAGCAAAAACCCTATCAAGACTAGTCACTTATGAACCAGACCGTTGCATCAAGTGTCAGGACATTGATAGCAAGTTTATGTCAGTAATAAAGATCCATATTCAAGAGCTTAGTGAAGAATAAAGAAGACATGAAGATATCACAAGTTCGAGATGTGCATTGAAGTTTCAAGTTGAAGACCAGAATATTTTCTAAGTACTAAATATTCTAGATAGCCAAGTAGAAGTTTCTAAGTAGAAGTTCTACTTAGAACTTCGAGATGGCTAAGTAGAAATTCTCAAGTAGAAGTTCTACTTAGAGTGCAGCTTCAACATGACACATGGCATCTTCTGATTGGCAGATTTCCAAGCTTTCAAGATAAGGCAAGAATTATGTGGACATCATTGGGCCACGTACATCTTAGTCTTTGAAGACTACAGGACATAGATTACATGTAGTATAAATAGAAGTACTTGTGTAATGTTTTAGTTAGTGAGCAATACTAAGAGAAAAACACAAGAGAAAAAGAGAGAGTGCATTCACAGAGCTTAGTATCATTCACTTCTCTCTTAACTTCTGTTATACTTTGTAATGAATGTTGTAGCAACCCTTTCAAGTTATATATAAGACATATATTCCTTGAATCTGTGTGTTCATTTATTGCATCGTATTTATTGCTTCTCATTTTCGAAAAGTTGTATTCACCCCCCCTCTACAACACATTTGAACCTAACAGAATTTATGAGATTTCTGTGAACATTATTGTTCTCAAGGATTTTATCATGGTGGTGAAAATTTGTGGTGAAATTTAGTGGCACTCAAATATTTGTTTCAAATGTTGGATTGATTATATTTATCGAAGAATTAAATTAAAAATAAATCCTTTTGAGAGGAAGATGACACTTAAAAATATTAGTCGGTCTCATTGATCGGGACGACTCTTTAAGTTGATTCGGCTGAGACTTGTTTTATTGTTTCAAGACACCTAAATATTTATTTCTACCAGTTGAATTTATCCCTCAAATTCAACTACTTTTGTTGACATTGGGCAATGGTTCATAATTTGGATCATTTATTAAAATGGTAACATTTATTTATTTTATCCCTTGATAATCAAGTTAAACTTCCTGAAGTGTCTACTTTGCTAAAATTGTTGAAGATTATTCAGTTGCTTTCCCAAAATCTTGATAAATTCAGAGGACGCACTTAGATTGAAATCTAGGGCGTCTTATTTGTTCAAGATGACCCTTAAAGATTATTCAGTTATAACTACGCTCATATATCGAGGTAGTTTAAATTTTATTGATTTCAATCGGATCTATTGTTCAGATCCGATAAGTTTTGCTTCAATATTCAAATTTGACTCATTGTTCGAATCAAAATAGATACAGTCAGAATAGAGAACAGAAGAACATCTTATCGTCAGAATTCCCTCTAAAAATACCTACTCTAGCGTATTTGGAAGTTTTCCTTTTGAATCGAGTCGTTTTTATTATTTCAAGACGACTCCACAGGATTTATTCTAATCAGTGAACCTTTCTTGTTCAAGGTTGTTATTTTTGTCTGGAATTGACATATTGTTCGTGTCAATATAATAAACTAGTTTCTTTTGAAAATATTACGACGGCCTATTGTTCAGGTCGGTCTCATACAAAATACCTACTCTAGAATATAAAATATAATATGTTTTACCTAAAAATAAAATTTAATTTATTAAAATAATAGAATAGGTAACATGTTTTTACCTATAATAAATATTTAAGTAAGGATAATTAAGTAAAAATAGAAAGTTTGAAAATGAGATATTTTAGTTAGAAAATATATAACGTTTTAGCTTAAAAAGGTAATCAATTAGTAATTATTAATTATAATTTTATTAGTTTATTTAATTAAATAGAATGGCCCGTGACATTTGTTAGGTTAGGGGCTACACAATTAACGAGATTCAAACAAACAAATATAACAAAGCACACACACAAATATATTTGACGCGAAAAACCCACGTCCCAAACTCGTATTATTAATCTTAACAATATCAATAATACATCAATCACTCGGTGTATCACTCACACAATACTCAAGCCAAACAATACTCAAGTATATATCAAAACATAATATGACTATGTTTATATAGCCACCCAAAACTTAGCCACCAAGACTTGCCATACTTGTTCTACAAGTCTTACCATACTTGTTATACAAGCCTTCCAATTCTTGGCACCTAATTACCTAACTTTGTGAATAAGACATACCATATATAATAATTGTGTATCCATACAATTATTACCTTACCCATATATGACTTATATCACCAATACCCATACTACCGTATTGGGTTTAAGCCCAACAATCCTCCCCTTCAACCCAATACGGTTCCATGCACAACCTATTTAACGGTCACCATCAAGACATCGACGTCCATCCGCCAATGCCTCCCCTCGAACAATAACCTCTCCTTCTAGCACAAAAAGATTTCTTTTGTCCTTCCATCCTTTGAGTATCTATAAATTCCTTTTAGTGACCTCCAAAATACCGTTCTTCATCATAACAGTATATCCCAAATCAACTAATTTACCCAATGAAATTAGATTTCGATTTAACTCCGGTACGTACCTCACTTGAGTTAACTTTCGAACACAACCATTGTGAAGTTTCATCATTACCTCACCAATACCATAAACCTTTACCCTTTTACCGTTTGGTGAAGCGACCATCTTTCCATCACACTTCTTGTAGGACGAGAACCAATCCCTCCTAGCACATATGTGATGAGAACATCCCGAGTCAAGCACCCATTCTTCTTTCGATCCCTTATCTTCTTGTACCAAAAGAGTATCACCTTCCACAAGCGAAACTGTTAGGTCCAATATGTTTGTAGAAGGGGGGGTTGAATACAAACAGTACTGTTTAATCGAAATTTGTCCGGTTAATTTAATTTTTATTTTGACAAATTTGAGCGGAATTAAATGAAACAAAATTCAAGTTGAATATAAAATTATATTAACTTGAGGGGTTTGTTACAAATATAGTACGGAATTTATATCTAGTTAATAAAAACAAATTAGAAAATTCGACATGAATTTTTCTAGATTTGTTAATAAAAATCAAGATATAGATTAGGAGTAAAAACTCGCTAATAGTACAAGAGTATCAAGTAAACAAGTTCTATCGGATCAGATATTAAAAATAAGATGAACTTGATTTTCTATGAATTTTTCTGCTTCTTGTATTGTGTTCTTGATGAGAGAGAAGAGAGCAAACTGCCTTTGTTGAATGTAATATTTCTGTCTGTGTTGTCTTGTGTCGTTTTTGTCTTTATATATAATATTCACTGCCTCTTTATCTTCAAATATAACTGTCAAGACAATCGGCAATACAATCTATTCTTCCAAGACAACCAATTTTGTACTGCCAAGACAATAGGCAATACAATCGTCAAGACAATCAGGTTCTTCCAAGACAATCGGCAAGACAATCAAATTCTGAGATCTTTGTCTTGCTTTATCAAAAATTATCATTCTGTCTGAAGCTTTTTCTTTTTGATCATTATCAAGACAATCTGATTTGAACTGTCAAGACAATCAAATCAGATTTTTATTCTACTTTTTTAAAGCTGTTCAGAATTTATCATTACCAAGACAATCGGCAAGACAATCAGAGATTGTCTTGCTTTACTGATTTTCTTCTTCAAGACAATCAGTGATTGTCTTGTTTCTCTAAATCTCTTCTCCAAGACAATCGGCAAGACAATCAGGGATTGTCTTGCTAGTTCATTTTTCAGATTAAATTAAATTGATTAACAAATAATCATTTTAATTTAACCTTACTTAAATAATTAATCAGATTTAATTAATCTAATAATTAATTTAATTAAAGAATTAATTCAGGATGAATTAATTAATTAATTAAATTGACTACTTGATTTAAATTAATTAAAGAAGAATAATTATATATCCTTGGATTGTCTTAATTCTTTTCTGAATCACTGAAAGTAATAAAGGAATACCACTGAATATTTTGTTGACGTTCCATGCACGGTCTGGTTCATGAACGAGTAACTTCAATGACTGTCCTTTAATTTTCACATTAAAAATGTGATTCATTTTTCTTCTCATTTCTTTCTCCTTCTTGTACTTCATTGTATTCTGTCTGAACCTGTCACTCTAGAAATCTCCGTCTTATAAATAAATCCACTTCTTTGATGCTATACTGAGGCTTGATCAGCAATCTGAGCTTCTTCCAGTGTAAAACATCAAAACTATAGATTGACTTTAGGGTTTTTCTTCTGACAGATAGTATCTCCTGAGATTCCTGTGATAGTTAAAGTTATTTACTTATTACAATCTAAGCTTAAGTTGAGTTGAGTCCTCGAACTACAAATAGGCTGTGTCATATGCCTTTCAGAAACACTACCCCTCCTCGAGTTTTCTTCAACTCCTTCAAGTCTTCTCTTGCCTTTGGACACCAGGATTGTATATGACCCAATTCATCACAATAAAAGCACTTGATATTAGGGTTATGTTTCTTACCGGACTTCTTTTTCTTGTCACGTGCATCCACCACGAGTGCACTTCCATCAGATGCGTCACTCGATCCTTGCTTCATCAATCTTTCGGACTCCAGAAGAACAACAATAGTCTCATCCAAAGCTAACTCCGTATTCCCAACCAATAAAGAAGTAATCACAGTACTATACTTCTTTGGTAGAGACACAAGTAGAAGAACAGCTTTGTCCTCATCCTTCAATTTTTCATCCAAATTATTCAGCAGGTTGATCAGGCCATTAAAATGATTCAGATGATCTCTCAAATCTCCATCTTCTTCCATCTTGAGCCCGAACAAATCTTTCTTGAGGAACAACTTATTTGCCAATGCCTTTGAGTGATACGTCTTCGTCAACTTCTCTCACAATTTTTTAGGGTTATCCTCCTCAAGAACATTGTTAGGAATATGTTATACTTGATGATAACTTCACAATCAATCAAATTGTATAAGGTTTTGTAGCTGTCAACGGATGAGGATTTATAACTCTATCCGTTGACAGGTAGCTCATCAACGGATGAGGTTTTGTAGCATACTGCAGTATCTCTATGTTATCAGTTGATAGTGTTTTTATCCACAGTCATGTTGACCATCAACGGATAGGCAGAATAGGGTAGCCAATTGTAAATAAGCTATGCTATGTAATTCTGTCTAAGTGAAAGTGTATCAACAGATGAAGACAAAACTCTATCAACGGATACAACTCAAATCCACTCTATCAACGAATACAGCTCAAGTCTCAATATCAACGGATACCGCTCAATACATCATCAACGGATGTCAGTGTACAATATCGACAGATAATCATTGACACTGTCTTCTATGATTAGCTGGGGATTAGCAGTTGATAAGGACATGTTTGACTGACAGATCACATGGGTTGATAGTTGATACAAAAAGCATTATGGCAGCCATACTTTGGAAACACAGAAGAAAGAAGCATTCCGTTTACACTATGAATACAAGAAAGGTGCAGGAGACATGTCTGAACACAAGGACAACCTTTCGGCTACATGTGTATTTGGAGTGTAGTAGCAAGTCAACTAGAATTAGATTAATATTATCTTATCCCAGTAGTACTTGTAAAAACTTGGGATTTATAACCAAGTGTAGCAACTCTTTGTAGGTTAAGAAAACAGATACATTTTGCTTAGGGTTTCTATTGAATATTCTTAGAAAGCAAAGAGTTGTAAAACAGAAGCTGTGTACTTTTGTATCACAGAGTTTTCTTCGAATAAAAGCTTCAGGTGGTGCATTTAACCACTTGATTTTTATGTGTTTGTGCATTAATCTTTTTACAAGCAATTATCTAAGTATAGATTTCTAGAATTCTTATCAGAAATATATAAATATCAAGAATTGTATTCAACCCCCCCTTCTACAATTATACAAGTGTGTAATCTGGGAATAACAATTGGTATCAGAGCAAGCTTCTAACATATTTGAAGTTTAAAGATCAACACACTTCCAGCATGTCTAAGAAGGATTATGGAGTAAAGATTCCAGTTCTTGATAGAGAAAATTACTTTCACTGGAAAGTAAAGATGCGTCTACATCTCTCGTCTATTGATGAGGGCTTTGTGGATTGCATTAACAAGGGTCCTCACGTTCCAATGAAGACTGCAACAAGAGTTGGCCTGGATGAAGGTGTGCCTAACACTCTCATTCCCAAACCTGTTTCTGAGTGGAGTCTTGAAGATATTACAGAAGTCCACAAAGACAAAAAGACCATGAATATTCTGTTCAATGGTCTAGAAACAGACATGGTTGACAATGTTATTAACTGTACTACTGCCAAGGAAGTATGGGACACTGTTCAAACCCTGTGTGAAGGAACAGAACAGGTAAGGGAAAACAAGATTCAACTACTAATCCAACAGTATGAACATTTTCACTTTAAGAGTGGAGAAACATTGAATGATACATTTAGTAGATTTCAAAAGCTACTAAATGGTTTGAAACTGTATGGAAGAATCTATCAAGTTAAAGATTCTAATCTCAAATTTCTGAGATCACTGCCCAAGGAATGGAAGCCAATGACTGTTTCTCTAAGAAACACTCAAGAGTACAAGACATTTACTCTTGAAAGGCTCTATGGAACTTTAAAGACCTATGAGCTGGAAATGGAGCAGGATGAAGAGATTGAGATGTCTCAAAAGAAAAGTGGGTCAGTTGCACTTGTTGCCAACTTGGAGCAAAAGGAGGAAAGGACAGAAACTGCTAGTTCTACACCAAACAGGGAGGTTTGTAAAGGTATAGCAGAATCAAGCAGGAGCAAGGAAAAGGTGTCTGAGGAATTGAATGTTCTTCAGCAGGATGAATTGGATGAGATAGATGAGCACTTAGCTTTTCTATCTAGGAGATTCTCTAAGCTGAAATTCAAGAGAAACTCTGGGGTGGCCAAGCCATTTAACAAGGATTTTTCCACAAGCAACTATGTGGATAAATCCAAAATTAAATGCTACAATTGTGGAATTGCTGGTCACATGATAAGTGAATGCAGGAAACCTAGATCTGAGAATAAGGGAAAGTCAACTGAGGCTGTTGACTATAAGAAGAAATATTTTGATCTTCTCAGGCAGAAAGGAAAGGCATTCTTGACTCAAGAGTATGACTGGGTTGTTGATGACAATCATTCTGATGATGATGTTGAGTTAGTCAACCTTGCTTTAATGGTTGATTCTGGAGAGCAGGAAGCAAGTTCAGCTAGCAATCAGGTATTTTCTACTAATCTCTCTGAGCTCACCAAAGAGGAATGCAATAGTGTTATAGATGAAATGTCTACTGAACTATATCACTTAAGTGTTACTCTTAAATCACTTACTAAAGAGAACAATAGGATTAAAGAGTCTAATCTGTTTTTAAGTGATAGAAATGCTGCTCTAGAAACTCAATTTCTAGAATTTGAGAAAATGAGAGTTGATTGCAATAATGCTAAAAGTGAACTTGAAGCTGTGTTAAAAAGAGAACTGATTTTAAAAGACCAGCTTGAAAAAGAACAAGGGATAATTGCTAAATTTCAAAGTTGTAGGAATATTTCTCAAAACATAATAGAAGTTCAGGGAATAGAATCGTTTGTGAAGGATACCTGGACTCAAAAGAAAAAGGAGCTAGAACCTGGCCTTGAGGATCTAGAGACTATTTATGAATTAACGGATAGTGATCATCCGTTGATAGATGAACCGTCAACGGATGAGAGGTATCCGTCGACTAACAAAAAGTTTGTTAGTAAGAAGGAACTTAGGAAACTGGATATCAAGTATGGTCCAGTCAACAAGAATTTTGTTAGTGGTGAGTGCAGCAAAACCAAATCCAGTGGGAAGGCTAAGGCAGGTGATTTACACAACAAAAAGGCAGTTGGTAAATCAGATAATGAAAAGGTAGAAATTGAGGATAAAAAGAAAAAGAACAGAAATGGTAAGATAGGCATCAACAAGAAAAACAATTACTCTCCTGACAAGTTTGCTCCTAGGAAAACTTGTAGTAATTGTAATAGCGTCAATCATCTATCTTCTAATTGCAAGATTGTCAACAAGGCTCCTGTTCAGTACCTCAACCAATGCCATGTATGCCTGCAATGCCTGTTATGCCTGGTTTGTATCAAAATGCTAGTTTTTCAAATCCATATGTGAACATGCCATATGTGTCTAATCCTTACTTTCAATCTATGAATGTGCCACAAATGTCATGGAACATACCTAACATGAATAATATGTATGCCAATTTTCCACACATGCATGCATCAAATATTCATGCAAATGAGCATTTGTCAAACCCCATCACTCTAGCATCTACACCTAAGTTGAAGAATGCTAAGAGTACAAAGTCAAAGGCTAACAAGAAAGGACCCAAGGAAGCTTGGGTACCAAAATCAACTTGATTTGTTTTTGAAATGTGTGCAGGGAAACAGAAGGAATCTATGGTACCTAGACAGTGGATGCTCTAGGCACATGACAGGAGATTCAACCCTGCTCACAGAGTTCAAGGAAGGAGCTGGCCCTAGAATTACCTTTGGAGATGACAGCAAAGGATATACTAAGGGATATGGCCTGATTTCAAAAGACAATGTCATCATTGAAGAAGTGGCTTTAGTTGAAGGTTTGAAGCACAATTTGCTGAGTGTCAGTCAGATTTGTGACAAAGACTATGAAGTAAAGTTCACAAAAGAAGCCTGTGTTGTTTCTGCCAAGGAAGACAACAATGTGGTATTGACAGGTTTTAGAAAAGGAAATGTTTACATAGCTGACTTCAATTCAGCATGCTCAGAATCCATTACTTGTCTCTTCAGCAAAGCAAGTAAGGATGAGAGTTGGCTATGGCATAAGAAGCTGTCACATTTGAATTTTAAAGTTATGAATGATTTGGTAAGAAAGGATCTTGTTAGAGGAATCCCTCAATTGGAGTTTGTCAGAGATGGGCTGTGTGATGCCTGCCAATTAGGGAAACAAAAGAAATCATCCTTCAAAAGCAAGACAGAGTCATCCATTGTTAAGCCTCTTCAATTGCTGCATATGGACTTATTTGGTCCAGTAAATGTCTTGTCTATTTCAAAGAAGAAATACTGTCTGGTGATTGTAGATGATTTTTCTAAGTTCACATGGACCTTCTTCCTGCACTCCAAGGATTGTGCAAGTGAAATCATCATCAATCACCTCAGAATACTAAACAATGGTTCTGAAGACAGAGTACAAAGAATCAGGAGTGACAATGGTACTGAATTCAAGAATTCCACAATGAAGATTTTCTTTGAAGAGAATGGAATTGTCCATGAGTTTTCTGCTGCCAGAACACCTCAACAAAATGGGGTTGTTGAAAGGAAAAACAGAACTCTCATTGAAGCAGCTAGAACAATGTTAAGTGAATCAAGGTTACCAACATATTTCTGGGCTGAAGCTGTCAACACTGCATGCTTTACTCAGAATATTTCCTTGGTCAATCAAGCTAGAGGAATGACTCCTTATCAGTTATTAACCAACAAGAAACCAACTTTAGCTTTCCTACATGTCTTTGGATGTAAGTGTTTTGTGCTAAGGAATCATGGAGATAACTTGGGCAAATTTGAAGCAAAGGCAGATGAAGCTATCTTCGTTGGATATGCAGCAGGGAAAGCCTACAAGGTCTACAATCTAAGAATCAACATTGTTATGGAATCTGTACATGTTGTGTTTGATGATCAGAAGATTCTAGGCCTAATTGATGAAGGTTACCATGAAAAGTTGGAATTTGAGAATGAAGGTGAAGGAAGAATGTACTATGATGATGATGAGGAAAATGAAGATCATGACCACAGAGATCCACCTAGAGCTGTTATACCAACTAGAAGTGATGCTTACACTGAAAATGAAGCATCCGTTGACAGTCATTCTGCAACATCCGTTGACAGTCATTCTGCAACATCCGTTGACACTATTAGAGATGCATCCGTTGACAGATATTCTCAAGCATCCGTCGACAGGCAAAAAGATGCATCCATTGACAGTCAACTTCATAATTCAGCAAGGACAACAAACTCAGGGGGAGTTTCTCAAGGTCAAAATTCAATGCTAAATCAACATGATCATGCTCATGGAAATGAAGCAACCTCATCAAGATCAAACCTTCCACCTGCAAGAAAATGGACTAGAGATCATCCATTTGAGTTAATCATTGGTGAATCAAATTCAAGAGTCCAAACTAGAAGGGCCACTCAAGCAGAATGTCTATACAGTAGCTTCCTGTCTCAAGAGGAACCTAAGAAAGTGGAAGATGCCCTTCTAGATCCAGATTGGGTGTTAGCAATGCAAGAAGAGCTAAACCAATTTGAAAGAAATAAAGTATGGAAACTTGTGCCCAAACCTGATGATAGAAGTGTCATAGGTACTAAATGGGTTCTCAAGAATATGATAGATGAAAATGGCATAATTGTGAGGAATAAAGCTAGATTAGTGGCAAAGGGCTACTCTCAAGAAGAAGGAATAGATTTTGATGAAACTTTTGCTCCAGTGGCAAGACTTGAGGTAATAAGAATCTTTCTAGCCTATGCAGCACATGCCAATTTCAAAGTCTATCAGATGGATGTCAAAAGTGCCTTTCTAAATGAGGAACTGGAAGAAGAGGTCTATGTCCATCAACCTCCTGGCTTTGAGGATCCAGAATTTCCAGGATATGTATATCTTCTCATGAAAGCACTTTATGGTTTGAAGCAAGCACCAAGAGCCTGGTATAACACTTTATCTCAATTTCTTTTGGAGAACCACTTCACTAGAGGTACAGTAGATAAAACCTTATTTCATAGGAATATTAATGGCTCTTCAATACTTGTTCAAATCTATGTAGATGATATTATTTTTGGGTCTACAGATGAGAAGCTTTGCAAAAAGTTTTCCAAACTTATGCAAAGTAGGTATGAAATGAGCATGATGGGTGAGTTAACTTACTTTCTTGGCCTACAAGTAAAGCAAGTTAATGAGGGCATTTTCATAAGTCAAATAAAATATATTTATGATCTCTTAAAGAAATTTGACTTAATGGATTGTACATCTGCTAAAACACCTATGGCCACTGCAACTAAGCTTGAGTTGAATACTAAGGAAAAGTCTGTGGACATCTCAAGCTATAGAGGCATGGTAGGTTCACTTCTATACCTAACAGCTAGTAGACCTGATATAATGTTTTCTACTTGTCTTTGTGCTAGATTTCAAGCTGACCCTAGAGAGTCTCACTTAATAGCTATTAAAAGGATTTTCAGATGCAGATTATGCAGGTTGCAGAGTTGATAGGAAAAGTACTACAGGTTCCTGTCAATTTCTAGGAAACAGGCTTGTTTCATGGTTCAGTAAGAAACAAAACTCAGTCTCCACTTCTACAGCTGAAGCTGAGTACATTGCTGCTGGAAGCTGTTGTGCACAGATTCTATGGATGAGAAACCAACTCATTGACTATGGTCTAAAAGTTGAGAAGATTCCAATTTTCTGTGACAACACAAGTGCTATTGCCATCACAGGGAATCCAGTGCAACATTCGAGAACCAAGCACATTGACATCAAATACCACTTCATTAGAGAACATGTGATGAATGGTACAGTAGAAATGCACTTTGTGCCAAGTGAAATGCAGCTTGCAGATATCTTCACTAAGCCTCTTGATGAATCCACATTCACAAGATTGGTAGGTGAGCTAGGTATGCTTAACTTGTCATAATTCCTAGTGATATTTGATTTCACTGCATTGAAGCTAGAAATGTGTTTTGATTTACTTGAAAGTTAAAACTTTCAGAAAAATTTTCTGCAGAAATTTTGTCTAAGGCAAAATTAGCTTATCAACGGATATCCTTTTATCCGTTGATAGTATAAACACATTACTAGATTTTCGCATGTCAACGGATAACAGGCTATCCACGTCATCAACGGATAAACTGTATCTCAACCGTTCATTCTATATCCGTTGATATACATTTTTTTATATTTAGCCGTTGGTAACCGTGTATATCTAATCATGGCTGTACTTATTTTCTTTTCATTTATTATCTGACAGTTACTTTTGACCAATGGAGTAATTACTTTTAATTATTTCATTTTTAACTCTTGAAAAATATGAAAGGCTGACTTGTACTCTCACATCTCACTTTTATTCATTTTCAAGCATATCAAAAGTTAACTGCATCTTCTTCTCTAAAACTCTCTGTAACCAAAGTTCAAACACTTCAATGGCGCCCATTGTTAAAATGATGTCCTCCACTGGGTTTACCTATGAGAAGAACAATTTCGCGGCCTTTGTTGACACAGTGAATGCTCCAGAAGCTTACCACACTTTGATGAGTTTCGTGAAGAAATGCAAACTGTCATATGCTATGACTGCCACCACTCCCTTAATCCACGAGGTAATTGAAGAAATGTGGACATCTGCTGAGTACAATGGCACAGACGGTACAATTGCTTTTTCTTTAAAGGGTAAAAACTATGTAGTTAATTCTGATGTAATAACTGCTTGTTTAAAATTGCCTGAGAATAACTGTCTGAAAGTACCCAATGATGCTGAAATTGTTGCCATGCTTAATTCTACCAATTGTTCAGGTAACTATTTCTAACTCTGAAACCCCTATCTCCAACCCCCAAATTTCTTTGCCTTCTAGTGTCACAATGGAGTCTGTAGTTGTGACCAAACAGGCTCCTACCAAAGTGACCAAATCCAGAGTTCCAAAATCACATTCTAGTAAGAAAACCTCAAGTGTCTCTCAAAAGACACCTGTTGTAAAATCTACCAAAACTCTTGAGGGGAGTGTGAAGGTGGTAGTGAGTGGTGAGGGACAGGGTGAACATCAAAGAAGCCCTAAGGATAAGGAAGGAGAGGTGAGTGCAACCACCATTTCAGTCTCTCAAAAGACTGCTAATGTAACTACAAGCCAAATTCTAGTTACACTCTCTCAACAGAGTGTGACTACTGAATCAAGTTCCCCACAAGGAACACTGCACAAGAGGGTTAGAGACACAGATAGCCCACTCTCAAAAACCTATGGAAGAAGAGTGAAATCTAAAACCACAGGGGAATCACAGGGTGCACACACAGTACAGGAAACTATACCTTCTCAAATTCAGTTTGATGTGACTTCAATAAATGTGGAGTCACAGCCCCTTGATCTTAATCTTCAAATCGATACACATTACAATCCACCATCACCAACTCCATCTCTGGATGTGGATATGAAATCTACATCAATTCCTGATTCTCCATCTTTAAGATTCTTGGAGAAGCCCCACTCTGCAATTGGTGGTCATCATCTTTTAGATGATTTGTTGGACCATCAATCTTCCCTTCCAGAATTCTCAACACAGACTGTGGCCTCGAACTTAAAATCAATCTCCACATATTCAGTGTTGGTTTTCTCTTCAACGGATAAAATTATTCCTTCCTCAACGGATATCCTTCATCCGTTGACAAGTGTTTCTCTATCAATGGATGCGCCTCTGTCTAGCCATCCGTTGGCAGCTATAACTACTCCATCAACGGATATTCCTTATCCGTTGATAACTCACTCTACCACTGCTATATCTGACATTCCTGTGTCAAGTGTGGAGGAGTTCTCAGTAGTTGAAACACTTTTAGGATTGAGGGAAGGGAGTGAGAGGCTGCCTTGTGAGCAGGCAAAAGGAGAGCTAAATAATGAGAGGCTGGCCATTTCTTCCGGTCAGGCAAAAGGAGAGACTGAGAGTTCCACCTTAGTAGGTGAAGGTGAGGGTGTGAGAGGTGTGAGCCAAGGGGAGCCCTTGATGCAAGAAAAGAGATATGAGAGGAGAGAAGGGACTACAGGAGAAATAAGGATGGAAGAAGCAGCCATTGCTAGTGAATCAATGGAGGTTGAGGATGCAGCCAAGGAAATGGAATTTCAAAGAGAATATCAGTCCATGATTGACTCCATTTCTTTGGATGCTAAAACCTTTACTCACCCTGTTCCTGCCTATCAAATTCTGGCACAACAGGGCAATGTGGAAGCAGAGGAGGCAATGCACCTAGTGCACACCTCACAGTCTCTACTTAGAGCTAAGGAATCTTTAGAAGCTCTGCCAACCACTGCTGAGAGTGAAGAATTTGAAGAATCTGAAGATGAAGACAGCCAGAGCCCTGAAGATGAAGGTGATAGCAGTATTCATGATTGGAAATTTGCTAACAACTACACCTATCATCAACTTGATGTGGAAATCATAAGGCAATATAAATCTGCCCTGGCTGAGCACCAAGAAGCAGATCCACAGAAAAAGGTTGTTCTTCAACAGGCAATTGACTCCCTTAAGTTACAAAAGATGCAAATGGTGATTCAGAGATCCAACTTAGAGGAGGTCAAACAAGAAATCAAGGATGTGAAGATCTTTGTGGATTCCAAGTTAGAGCAACTAGCTCCTACAGCCACTCAGAGGGTGTTGCAACAAAGGTTCATCAAAGAAGACACCCTGGCTAAGTCTGTGCAACTACTCAACTCAAGAGTGGAAAAGATGGAATCCCAGATGGAGCAATTTCTTCACCATCAAAAACTGCAAACCCAACTGCTAGAAAAGTTAGTTGCAGCCCCAACTTCTAGTCAAACCCTTGATGCTAACAAAAAGGGGGGAAAAGTGGAAGAGGCTGTGGCAACTACAAGTCAAATCTTAATTTCTGAAAGAAGGGAAGCAGCAAGTGAGGGGGAGCAGCAGCCTACCATAGTGGTCAATCCACAGGACTTCATTGTCACAGCTTCCCCCAACAAATCCAAACCTGTACAAGTAGCTCTATCTAAAGAGTTTGATTTCTCAAACTTGACAGAAGAGGAAAAGCTAGCCAAGATTGAAGCCCTGCAAAGGAAGAAAGAGGAGAACAATGAAAGAATAATGAGGACAGAAAGATTGATCAATGCATCTATTGTATCAAATCTGTTCTCTAGCCAAACCTCAGCTCCAACAATATCTACCACAATTCTGAAGGTGCTCACTCCAGCAATTGTGGCTCCTACATTCTATGATGCTGAGCCTTCTCATGTTAAAGAATTTGAACCCTACATCAAAGCAAGACCCTACTCACCACCAAAAGCAAATGGGAAGAACAAGTTACAACTGGACTTTCCATTTCCCAAGGATGATGAAGAGAAGCTGATGGGTAAGCAAATTAAGGAATTCAAGGAGAAGACTAACAGTTGTGTAAGAGAATGGATGGCTGTAATCATAAGGAATGGAAAAGTTCTAAACATATCCAACAGCCATCCTAGATTTGTTGAAGCCAAGAGAGAAGAGACTTCAAGGCTGCTAAGAGAATCTCAACCAAGCACTGAAAATCAATATGAAAACTCAGATGAGAAGCAAGCCAGGCTGGCTCAAGAGTTAATGGATGAGGTAGAGGATGAAATGAGGGAACCTGAGGAAGTCCCCAAATCCAAAAGGAAAGGGAAATCAGTCCCCAAATCCAAATCTAAGAGAATGAAATCAAAGGCAAGGAGGCATGTCTCTCCAGAAATTGAAAACAAGGAGACAGTTGGCTCATCACAACCTATTTCTGTAAAAGTATTCAACCCAGCTGTGAATTTCCATGGTGATCCTATAGTACCTAAAGAGGAACCAATGAATCTTGACTCCATTGAGGTTCTTTCATTCTTGCTGAAGCCTCAACAGAAGCCTATACAGAAGAAAAGGATACCAAGGAAGCAACCTTCAAAGGAACCAATTCAAGTTGCTAGGGTACCTGCTATTGTCAGGCAACCAATCTTGGAAAACAAGGATGATTTTATCTATCAGGCAGATATTGAAGAATACTCTGGCATGAATCTTTATCTGGATGAATTGTCAGAAGTAAGAGGAATTGACAAATATAAACATTTGCCTGAGAGATTGGTCTTTGTATACAAGGGAGGAAAGGAAAGGACATGGCCACTACAGAGGGTTCTTGGAGAAAATTATCTGACCTTAACCAAAGTGTTCTCTGCAATCAAGAGATACACAGGGTTCTCCAAGATAGCAAAATGGGAGATACTGGACAGAATAGAACAGATAAGGAGGGAATGGAACTCACCATCAAGTCTACCAAGGAAGATGAAGATCCCATACAATGGATAGAAAATCCACCTTCAACCCTTCTGGATGATGGAGTTCAGGGATGAAGATGGTAACAGGAGATTCTTCAGGTTAGAAGACCAACTACCAAAGGCTAGTTCTCAATACCTGAGATGGTTACAACAAAAGCTAAATTCAAAGGTTGATGAAGAAGATGCCTTCTATAGGCAACTCCAAATACAGATTGAGTCCAACTCTGCCAAAGAAGGAAAATCAAGGGTGATGCCAACAAGAGAAAAGAAACAGTCTTAATCTGCTCAGTCTAGAGGAGCACTTCTCTGTAAATTTCTCAAACTTTCAGTTTTTAATTTTTGTAGCTTAATACAATTTTTGCATTGTTCTATATATGTCTTTAGGAATGTTTTGTTATCATCAAGGTCCTGAATTTATGCTTTATTTCCATCAAGTATAAATTGGGGGAGATTGTTAGGAATATGTTGTACTTGATGATAACTTCACAATCAATCAAATTGTATAAGGTTTTGTAGCTGTCAACGGATGAGGATTTATAACTCTATCCGTTGACAGGTAGCTCATCAACGGATGAGGTTTTGTAGCATACTGCAGTATCTCTATGTTATCAGTTGATAGTGTTTTTATCCACAGTCATGTTGACCATCAACGGATAGGCAGAATAGGGTAGCCAATTGTAAATAAGCTATGCTATGTAATTCTGTCTAAGTGAAAGTGTATCAACAGATGAAGACAAAACTCTATCAACGGATACAACTCAAATCCACTCTATCAACGGATACAGCTCAAGTCTCAATATCAACGGATACCGCTCAATACATCATCAACGGATGTCAGTGTACAATATCAACGGATAATCATTGACACTGTCTTCTATGATTAGCTGGGGATTAGCAGTTGATAAGGACATGTTTGACTGACAGATCACATGGGTTGATAGTAGATACAAAAAGCCGTATGGCAGCCATACTTTGGAAACACAGAAGAAAGAAGCATTCCGTTTACACTATGAATACAAGAAAGGTGCAGGAGACATGTCTGAACACAAGGACAACCTTTCGGCTACATGTGTATTTGGAGTGTAGTAGCAAGTCAACTACAATTAGATTAATATTATCTTATTCCAGTAGTACTTGTAAAAACTTGGGATTTATAACCAAGTGTAGCAACTCTTTGTAGGTTAAGAAAACAGATACATTTTGCTTAGGGTTTCTATTGAATATTCTTAGAAAGCAAAGAGTTGTAAAACAGAAGCTGTGTACTTTTGTATCACAGAGTTTTCTTCGAATAAAAGCTTCAGGTGGTGCATTTAACCACCTGATTTTTATGTGTTTGTTCATTAATCTTTTTACAAGCAATTATCTAAGTATAGATTTCTGGAATTCTTATCAGAAATATATAAATATCAAGAATTGTATTCAACCCCCCCTTCTACAATTATACAAGTGTGTAATCTGGGAATAACAAACATCATACTTGATTTCCAGTGCAAGGGCCAACCGGATTGTCGATGCTGCACGTAACTTCATATCTGCCCACTTTATATCTTCCACATCAGCAGGCTTCTTGTCTTCAAGAGTTGCATACAACCCTCGTTGAATCAACAGATCTTTCACCGTGCTCTGCCACAAAGTAAAATGTTTCTTCCATTAAACAATTCAATCTCGAATCCCCCGACCTTATCCATCACGAACCTCGAACCTCGGCTCTAGATACCAATTGTTAGGTTAGGGGCTACAAAATTAACGAGATTCAAACAAACAAATAAAACAAAGCACACACACAAATATATTTGACGCGGAAAACCCACGTCCCAAACTCGTATTATTAATCTTAACAATATCAATAATACATCAATCACTCGGTGTATCAGTCACACAATACTCAAGCCAAACAATACTCAAGTATATATCAAAACATAATATGACTATGTTTATATAGCCACCCAAAACTTAGCCACCAAGACTTGTCATACTTGTTCTACATACCATACTTGTTATACAAGCCTTCCAATTCTTGGCACCTAATTACCTAACTTTGTGAATAAGACATACCATATATAATAATTATGTATCCATACAATTATTACCTTACCCATATATGACTTATATCACCAATACCCATACTACCGTATTGGGTTTAAGCCCAACAACATTTTTCGAAATGAGAGGTTCTAGTCAAAATATATAGAAAGGATAATGTGTTTTAGCTGAAAAAGATTAATGGTTAGTTATTAGGAACTCTAATATATTCTATTTTATAAAATAGAACTACATGTTCTTACCAATAAAAAATATTTAATTAAGGATAATTAAGTAAAAACATCAAGTTGCTTTAAAAAAAAGTAAAAACATCAAGTTTAAAAATTAGATATTTTAATTAGAAAATATAGAAAAGACATTACCTTTTAACTGAAAAATGTAATCAGTTAGTTATTAATAATTATAATATTATTAGTTTATTTCATTAATTAAAACGACCATATTTTTGGGAAAAAAAGATTTTAGTTAAAAAAGGTAATAACTGAAAAAGTTAATTGGTTAGTTATTATTTAAAAGAAAATGAGATATTTTAGTTAGAAAAGATATTAACTTTTAGCTCGAAATGGTAATGAGTTAGTTATTAGTAATTATGATGTTATTAGTTTATTTTATTAATTAAAACGATTAATTTTTGGAAAGAAGATATTTTAGTTAGAAAATTTAAAAAATGTAACAACTGAAAAAGATAAGGGATTTTTACAAAATTATATATGTTTTTAACTTTTTTTTACATTTTTATTGTGTTTAAAATGGGGTTCCATATGTATACTTTCAGTTTTGTAAATATATTACCGCATTTGTTTTTAACTTCTATTTTTCTTTAAAATACGACCTTGTCTCTCTCTCTCTCTCTCTCTCTCTCTCTCAACTCCCACTGTTACCATGTCCACCATCCACCTCCGATCTCCGGCGCCGTAGGCGACCTCCCTATCCGTCTCCACCTCAACCCCGACCTCTATCTCCGCCTCCACCCCCGACCTCCATCTTCGCCTCTTTTCTCCACCTCCGAGTCTCCGACCCTCTCCTCGTCGACCTCCTCCCCTCATCTCTCTCAATCAAATCATTCACCGACCACTGTCAAAACTCGCCGTTCTCAAATCCCCGATCTCCGAAATCTCCGACTCACCTCACTGGTCGGAGAATGTTTTGATTCACAAGCAGGTCATTCCCTTTACTCCTTTGAAATAGACCAACAAAGAAAAAGAACTCAATGACCTCTCCTCACTTTTTGATGAAATTATTGATATTGTAGGTGTAGGAACTGTTAATTTGACCAAAAATGAACCTGGGTTTAGGTTGTTTGATGTAGACACCCGTGTCGAAAATCAAAAACTCAACTTAAATCCAGTATAGTTCAGTTTTGTTATTACATCCCATTTTATTTAAAACTCTATCTAGCGCCAACAGTAATGCACAAGTACCTGCACGGCCTGGGGTGCAGACACTCGGCCACTCTGTCTCTTTCTGATAC
Source organism: Saposhnikovia divaricata (assembly GCA_036435485.1). NCBI lineage: Eukaryota > Viridiplantae > Streptophyta > Magnoliopsida > Apiales > Apiaceae > Saposhnikovia > Saposhnikovia divaricata. The sequence continues at coordinate 119,309,569 of CM071599.1, read as the reverse complement.
GGTCCGGAATGTTGATCGGTACCATACTGCTCGTCTGGAAAGGTTTTGTGGAAGCAAGAGTGAGCCAAAGAAATGCCCAGCAAGTATATACAACAATTTTATAATAAAACCAGAATAAATGCTGCATAATATCGACTGCAAAGTAAAACAGTTTATAGAGAAAACTGAATCAACAACTGGAATATAATTCAAACCATAACTAAAATCATTTGACATGTCATAAAAGTGAATCGTCTGCCAACTCACAATATATAATAGCCATTCTGGCGATATGGATTGGTTATATATAAGTGAAACACTGTTGCCCCTGATCATGTTCAAAAGCAATGGGACCCTTTATACTACCACCGGTACATTTCTATACCCGTGTGTATAACCCGGATTTCATGAGGGTACAAAAATAGGCAAGTAATGTTAGCCTATAGGAAGATGGAATGGTTACCATATCCTCCTTAAATATAGCTGGACCAACTAATCAACATGGCCTCCGACGCTTTACTATTTTCTAATCCAATAGAGCAATTTCCGAATTCAACAGGAAATGCTTAGTTTTAAATACAGGTCACATCTCTATTATTTACTACGATAATAAGGATGTGAAGATTTAATCTTAAACAATTCCCATATCAAGAGTACCAATATCAAGTAACTGTGTTAGCACAAAAATATTTAAGATTCACAAAAAGCTTTGAACAATAGCTATTCGTCATGATATGAATCAATGAAACATAAAATAAATAGTGTTTAAGATGATCAAGGGGAAAATACTTGCCTGTATATACTGCTGATAAGCTCTTGTCTCTGGCTAGGGTTTCTCTCGCTGCTATGTATACTGCAGATAAGCTCTGCCCACTAGCTAGGGTTTCTCTCGCTTCTACAATTAAGATATTCTATTTTAAACAACTGGCTAGGTACAAGACCAAATACAATTCTAACCTCGGTTTTAGTGCCTATCCGTACGTTGTATCGTTACCGAATAAATATTTTAAACAAATAGTAACATGTATGGAGTAATCAAACACGCAATTCATATAGCAGATACGACAAAAAAATAAAAGAGCACTCAAAGTATTCTTATAATATTTATAAATCACTATCTGATAATCAAAGAATAATAACACACAATTCACAAAATTTTCGAATAGCATATAACAAGAAATTTTCACAAAATCGGTCTAACAACTCAATTCCAGACTCAATTGGAATAAAGAAATATTTTTAAAATAATTTTAAATCTAAATTTTGGAATAAAATTCAACTTAGGATTTTTCAAAGATTTTTAAAACATTTTCTGAAATTTTCTAGCAATTAAAACTATTTTTAAGCATTTTTAAACAGAAAATTGTTAATTAAAAATTAAATAATCCTAATTAAATTTATTAAAATCAACTAATAATTAATTAATAAAATTATTTATTAAATGATTACATTTATCAAATAATTAAATTAATTAAATCATTATTTGAAATTAATTATTATAATTAAAAATATTTAATTCTTAATTATTTTTAAATTAAAAGTAAATAATAAAATAATTTTTAAAATTAAAAACAGAATTCAGAAATAAATTCTTAATTTCCAAAATATTTTCAGAAAAAAATTTCTGAATTTTATAATTAAATTCAAAATCATTTAAAAGATTTTTAAAAATAAATAAAAGTAAATAAAAGTAAAATAAGTTTTTTTTATAACCAACGTCTTCTTCAACCAGACCCCCTTGTTACTATTCACGCCGACCGGAGTGATCACTCCGGCCACCCTCCAGCGAGGCCCAAATTAACTCCGTTCTCAAATTTTCTGCTTAGAACATACTCCAAATCAACCCAACAAGCTATTCACAAGTACAAACGCTGAAATCGGCCAAGAATCAGCCGATTTGGGCGAAAAATCGAGGCTCTCCGGTGAGCTTCAAAAATTTTTCGACGACCTTAAATTCTTCACCAAATAACGAGTTCTTTATATCAAAACGAAACTTATGACTTCAACAATCTATACCAGGCATCAAGAACAGCAAACAATTAACCAAGATTCCCAGAAATTCGAAATTAAGGTTCACCCCCACAAAACTTGATTTTCATATTTAGGATATGAAAAATCAATTAAAATTCATCATAAAATTCCTAAGATCATAAGTATAGACACTAACCACATAAGTAACAAATCATCATACAATCAACACCAAATTCAAGAAATTCAAATTAATATTCGAAAATTATGAAATTTCGAACAAAGCATATATGAATCTACACACACACATAAACGTGTAGTACAGATCATGAGATTCAATTTGGTTACTCATATGAAAGATTTGAATTTCAGAATCACCTTCAAAAGTGAGTTTGATTATCAAGAACACCAAGAACAATTTCCAGCAATTTTCCAAAAAATTAAATTAGAAAATCTGATTTTCTGATCATTTTAATTAATAAAAATAAATCAGCTTCTATTTAAATTAAATCAAAATTAATACGCCAAAAAAATTTTTAAACCCTAATTAAACTTATTAAGCCTTAAAAATAATTCTTATAGGATAAAAATGTAAAATTTTTATTTTTAAACAAATATAATATAAATGCCAAAATTCCCCAAAAAATTATGAATATTACAAAAATTACAAAATTATGCATTTTTAAATATCCTATCATTATATAGAAATTATTTTATCAAAAACAAGGCCTCGGATTCAGTACAGGGGCTGGGTCCAGAAATTAAAATGCGAAATAACTGTATTCTAAAAATATTTTAATTACAGAAAAATAGAATAAAATAATCTATGCTACACATAAGTCACATAACACATATGAGATAATTTTTTTATTTAATAAAAATCATAACGCATTTAAATGCATTAAAAATAAACTAAAACACAATAAAATCAACTAAAAATAAATTTTTATATAATAAATTACACGAAATTTTCCCATTCGTTACAATAATATAATTATGTTATTTTATTAAACAAAATTTCTCGTAGTGTTCTTAAAAAAGGAGAAATTTTAGCTAGATAAAATGTAAAAGTTATTGTATTTTACCTGAAAAAGAAATTATGTAGTTATTGAAAAATAGAAATGGTGATATGTTTAACTTGAAAAAGGAAATTGAATAATAAAGAAGAAATTTTAATTAAATAAAATATAAAAGATATTATATTTTTCCTGAAAAAAGAAAATTATTTAGTTATTGAAAAAAAAAGATAATATGTTTAACCTGAATAAGTAAATTGATTAGTTAGTAGGATGAGTTTTATCTGAAATTGAGTAAGGGTAAATAAGTAAAATCAACAGGTATTGTACCGACCGATCTACCAAACTTTCAATTTTAATATTATCTGAATTTTTTTTCGTTAATTTAAATTATTATTTTTAAAACATGAATTTTGGAGACTTAAATTTTTGTATGAGATGATTTGATAATAATTATATAAATGTTATCCGTGATATTTCTAGAAAAGGAGGGATTTTAATTGAAAAAGGTAATCGGTTAATTGTTAGTAATTATAAAATTATTATTTTATTTTATTCAATAGAATGCTCGTGATATGATTGGAAAAATAGAGGATTTAGTTAGAAAAAATTAAAAAGGTAACATGTTTTAGTTGAAAAAAGTAATTGATTAATTTATAGTAATTATAATTTAATTATGTTAATTTACTAAATACAATTGCTAGTGATGTTTTTAGAAAAGAAGAAATTAATATTGTCCATAATATTTCTATTAAAAGAGGAATTTTAGTTAGAAAATATAAAAAGATGATACATTTTAGCTGAAAAAGGTAATCGGTTAATTATTAATATTATATTATTATTAGTTTATTTTATTAAATAGAACCGCCACTGATATAATTGGAAAAAGAGAGATTTTTGTTAGAAACAACATAAAGGTAACGTGAAAATTAAAAACGTGACATGATTTATGTGAAAAGGGTAATTGATTAGTTTATAGTAATTGTAATTTAATTATTTTATTTTAATAAATAAAATTACTCATAGTATTTTTAGAAAATGAGAAATTAATGTTGCCCGATATATTTCCAGAAAAAAAGGGAATTTAATTAGAAAAAATAGAAAAAATGTTACGATTTAGTTGAAAAAGTAATCGGTTAATTATTAATATCAAAATATTATTATTTTACTTTTATTAAATAGAAACGTCCATGATGTAGTTGGAAAAAGATAAGTTTTAGTAAGAGAAAAGAAAAAAAGATAACGTGTTTTGGCTGAAAAAGGTAACTGTTAATGATATAATTGGAAAAAGAGAGATTTTAGTTAGAGAAAAGAGAAAAGGTAACGTGTTTTGGCTGAAAAAGGTAACTGGTTAGTTAATATTATTATGTTATTTTATTAAACAAAATTGCTCGTAGTATTTTTTTAAAAAGGAGAAATTTTAGTTTGAAAAAATGTAAAAGATATTGTATTTTACCAGAAAATGAAATTATTTAGTTATTGAAAAATAGAAAATGTAATATGTTTAAAATGAAAATGGAAATTGATTAACAAATAAGAAATTTTAGTTAGATAAAATGTAAAAGATATTATTTTACCTGAAAAAAGAATTATTTAATTATTAAAAAATAGAAAAGATAATATGTTTAACTTGAAAAAGGAAATTGATAAGATGGATTTTATATGTAATTGAGTAAGAGTAAATAAGTAAAATCAACAGATACCGTACCGACCGACCGACCAAACTTTTAATGTTTCGGCTTTTACATAATAGTATAGATAGATATAGTACTATTATAACCCGAGCGATGCACGTGTTTCATTTCTGTTAATATGTTATAAATTTTTTTTATCCTATAATTATGTTTTTATATAATCATTATTTTGCAAAAATTATTTTAATATTAATTTAATATAATTTAATATAAATTTAGTTAATGATATGCATGATTCAAAATTTATATTATAGAATTTTAAGTTAATTATGTCGTTGACGTGATTCGAAACTTGAATTTTTAGTAAAGTACTTTAATCATAAATTATACCTTATAATTACATCTAACGGTTCTTATTATTTACTAAAAATCTAACAGCAAAATGATGTAATATTTTTGGGTATATATAAATGATTGCAAAATTATGTGGTTTAAAACTTGTATTATAAAATTTAAAAAAAAATGTCGTTGGCAGAATTCAAACCTTTAAATTTTAGTAAATTAATCTAAACATTAGATCTAACGGTTCTGATTTTTTACTAAAAATCTAACGGCCATTATTCTTCTATACAAATTTCTATTATATTTTGTTAGTGATTAGACAATATAGTGTTATATTTTGGGTATATATTAATTATTGTAAGGTTATATTTTAAATTAAAAGTTAACATGTTTTATTCTATGTTCTAAAAGTCCGCGATTAATCGGGATTAATCGGCGATTAATTGCTATTCGGTGGGTCACCGTACGGATTTTATAAAAATCGGTTAATTAATCATTTTTTCAAAAAATCGCTCAAAAATCGGTTAAAATCGGATTAATCGGTCAAATATCGGATTAATCGGTCAAAAAGCGGCCTCATTGGTAAAAAATTGAAAAATATGTAGAAAAATAAAAAAAATTAAAAAGCATAAAATTGAATAAAAATTAAGAAAAATGTTATTCTCATATACGAAATTAATATTTTAAATGGTTAAATAAAGAATTTTATCAATTTTTTCTCTCATATTGACCCCAATTCAAAAATTATATCTTAAAATTTATATTTACTTTAATAACGCTATATATTTTAAATGTATTTGTATAAAAATATGATAATTATACATGTATAATCAAAATAATAAAATAATTACATATATTAATAATTATTATATTTAAAAATAATATTAAATTAGTTCCGATTTATGATCCGATTAATCATTCTGATTAATCCCCGGTTACCCGATTAATCCCTGGACGGTGCCTCCACCGATTAAGTCCGATTTCCGCTTTTTACAACACTGGTTTTATTTAGAAAGAAATATTATTAATTGGAAGATACGATATTTTAGGTGTTTATAAAAGTTAATATCATCAATCAATTAAAAATAAACCTCTTTTAAGTAAAAAAAGACAATCGGCAAATTATCACTAATTATATTATTTTACTATTTATTTTAATAATTAGGATGACCATGCTGAAAATCGAACCGACCGTGCGATGCAAGGATTTCTTATATTATGTTATAAATTTTATTTAATATTGTAATTATGTTTTATATAATCATTATTTTTAATATTTTTTTAGTTTTAATTTAATATAATTTAATATACTCTTGTTTACGGATTATACTAATGTTTCCCTATTATAAACAATGTATACGGATTTTTAATATATTTTAATAATAACTAAAATATATGGTGTGATATTTTCGGGTATATATTAATGATTATAAGATTAGTTTTAAATCAAAATGGTAACATGTTTTAATTAGAAATAAAATATTAATGATTGAAAAATATGATACGATTGATTTTTTAGGTGTTTATAAAAGGTAATATATTCAATTAAAAGTAAATGTGAAAAACACTTACCATTAATTATATTATGTTATTATTTATTTTTAATAAATAGGATAGCCAAACCGAAAACCAAAACTTTAAATGTTTCGGTTTTAATATAATAGTATAAATAGATAGATAGATACATATATAAATTTATAAATTATTTTTAAAATAGATAAATTATTATTTATTTTTTTAGAAAAAAATAGATAAATTATTTTTAAAATTTTGGTTAAAACGACATCAATATTCATAATGTGTAAAAAAAAAAGCGTCAATATTAATGGGGGTGTTTGGCTAACCATATAAGTTAACTTATATGGCCAAAGTCCGTTTTAACTTATTTTGTAGTGTTTGGCAAAATAAGTGAACGAGCTTATTAACAACTTATATGGGATAAGTTGAATGTTAAGAAATTCTAACATTCAACTTTCAACTTATTCTTATTTCTCGATACACGCAATATTCTTATCCTTTAAATCTTCAAAATCATATATATTTTGAGCAGTTCATTAAAAAATTGATATGTACATATCAAATTTCTCTACTCATCGAGATCTATCCATTGATATCCACTTATATATATTAAAAAACAAATATTTTGAAAATATTTAAAAAAGTTAACTTATAAGTTCTGATTTACCAAACACTCTACTGACTTATAATTTCTAATTTACCAAACATTCTATTGACTTATAAGTTTTGATTTACTTATCACTTATATGACATTTATCACTTTAAGTTATAAGTTACTTATTTTAAGGTAAGCCAAACGGGCACAATATCAGCCGGTCACAACTCAGAAATGCACTGATGAATGAACATTTTAATTAATTGGAATATTTTGAATTCATTTACAAATTGATAAGGATGGAGAAAAGCGAACGTTTTAGCCTTGTGTAATTTTGCGTCAGCTCCTCTCCATTCAAAATTTCATTTTGAACCTCACTCACTTTGCCCCCTTTTCCTTCCCCAATCTCAAATCTCTCTCTCTCTCTCTCTCTCTCTCTCTCTCTCTCTCTCTCTCTCTCTCTCTCTCTCTCTCTCTCTCTCTCTCTCTCTCTCTCTCTCTCTCTCTCTCTCTCTCTCTCTTCACATTTCGTAAACCCTAGAAAAAAGTCGAGTTCGAAACTGAAACAATGCCGTTCATTTCAGAAGCGGCGAGTGCAATTAAGAGCAGATTTGGATTCCACGACCGCAATTCGGAGCACAATTCCATTCCGATTCGTAGTACTCCGGATCTACACAAGACTGCGTCCAAACAGCACCTGCTTCACTCTTCAGCTATTCCGTCGGATAAAGAGGATCAGAGTTTCGAGGTTTTCGAAGATCCTTCCTTCTGGAAAGACCACAATGTTCAGGTACTTATGTAATTAGCATCACTTATTTCATTGTTATTCACTCAACTGACCATATAATTGCTTAATTGAGTTTATTTATTTCTTGTGTTTATGTATAAGTAACTGTGTAGTAGTGAATTAGAGGTGTGTTGTTACTTTACATTCTTATTTCTGATTGTTTTGTATTGTGTTTTAAATTTAGTTGGCTTACAACTTTGTGAGCGATGTGTTGTGTTGTTACTAATTTGTGTAATTAAATCGATGGATGTGAGTCGTATGTTCTTCGGAGAATGTATTTGTTTAAGTGATAAAATATGTGTTGCACCTTGTAGACAATATTATCATCTCGTTGAATTATTTTGTTAGATTAATTGGCTTGATACACTACGATGTCGTATACTGCAAGTTTCGTTGATTTTTATATTTTTCTTAGGCAAGCAATGAATGTGAGTCATTAGAAAGTAGATTATATTGCTGAGATATTTAATATTATGAGTAAACGTGATGGTACATGCATTTATGTAGTTCTGGGTAATCATGTTCAGGTCATTATAAGACTACGTCCTCTGAGTAGTTCTGAGATATCTTTGCAAGGATCTAGTAAATGTGTAAGGCAAGATAGCAATCAGACTGTTACGTGGACTGGACATCCAGAATCACGCTTTACTTTTGACATTGTTGCGGATGAAAATGTTAGCCAGGTATGTTTGCTCAATTATTTCATAATACTAACTATTTTCTTTAAATTTATCTACGTGAGGGTATTCATGTTAGTTAAATATCAGGAAATGCTGTTTAAAGTGGCTGGAGTACCAATGGTGGAAAATTGTATAAGTGGCTATAATAGTTGCATGTTTGCCTATGGGCAGGTGAGTTTTTCTTTATCTTAATTTGCATTGTTGTTCTTATTACTTACTTCAGTCTTCACCACTTTTGTTGATAGACCCTGATATCGAACTATTGACACGTCTCTCTAAATTCATGGCAAATGGCTACTTCAAATTTCACTGTCTTCTAAGTTTTTTGGCATCATTTTAAATGTTAATGTTTCATTGTTCATAAATAGACCGGAAGTGGAAAGACTCACACAATGCTCGGTGACATTGAGGGTGGCACTCAAAGGCATAGTGTGAACTGTGGAATGACTCCTAGAGTCTTTGAATACTTATTCTCAAGAATTCAAAAGGTAACTGCTTTTAGTTTATATGTCTAATTTGGCCATAGTTTGGAAGTTGAACTTATAGAGCAGAACATATAAATGATGTAGAAAGGAAAACAAAAGTTTCCATAATATTGATTGATCTATGAATAAATTATTATCATTGTTCAAGCATTTGATTTAATTGATTATATGACCGGTGGTGAGTGAATTTCGTTTCACTTCCCCTTCTTCAAGACACTACAATGACCAAGTGGTGTTTACATGCCTATTTGTTTTAAGTAGCCTTCAACTCTCTTTATTCTTTTGAGTAAAATATAAAGGCATATGGGATTATAAAAAAAGTTATAACATGTGTGTGAAGATACATACTTTTCCTTGCATAACCTCTGAATTATCCAGTTATTTATAGATTGTAAGTTTTTTAATCCAACTACAAACATGTTTACATTAGAAATAATAATGGTGATCTCACAGGAAAGGGAGGCACGCAGGGAGGAAAAGATCAGATATACATGCAAATGTTCATTTCTGGAAATATACAATGAGCAAATTCTTGACCTTCTTGATCCTTCGTCGATCAACTTACAGGTAACTACAACAATTTATGATTTACATGCTATAACATCTTTACTTATTGCTTAGTAAAACCAACCCTTCAGTGTACTTGGTTATCTATATATCGGTTCAGTTACTAATCAGATTCCATGAGTTTTAATTTGGTCTTTATGGGTCCTCTTTTATTTTTCCTTCAACTATTAGTATTCTTTAAATATCCCCCTCCCCCCACCCCCAAATAAACATGATCATTTTACTGCTTGTCTCTCTGTGCACAGATAAGAGAAGACACTAAAAAGGGGGTTTATGTAGATAATCTTACCGAGGTAGAAGTTTCAAGTTCTCGAGATGTGCTTCAACAACTTGTTCAGGTACTGCAGTTGCATACCTATTGACTATATGCTTCTCAGCATGAGCAGTAGTTCAATATCGTGATTGTACCTGTTAAAACAAAACTATGGAATTCTGCTTGACTAGGATAACACTCATTTATAAACCTTTTAGTTTGTTCCTTGCTTCTGGCTTTCCTATCTAGGTGTAAGCAAATGAGACACGTGTGAGTAGTAAGTTCCCTTGATTCATTAACATCTCTTTATATTCTGACAACTATTTATCCAATCCAGGGTTCGGCAAATAGAAAGGTAGCTGCCACAAATATGAATCGTGCCAGTAGTCGTTCCCATAGTGTATTTACATGCATCATAGAAAGTAAAGTAAGTATTGTCCTACTTATTGTTTTCTTTCTTAAAATGACTGTTAACTTGGCAAATTTCAGTTTTAAAAAAAAAACTGCACAAGCTAATAAGTGTTTGTATTTAGTGGGAATCTCAAGGTGTGACTCATCATCGCTTTGCCAGGCTTAACCTTGTCGATTTAGCCGGCTCTGAGAGGTACCTAATTTTTTGCACTGATAAAATCATCTTTTCAGAATTTTCCTCGGTGTACTGACCAAAATAAAATTCTAATGTGGCCTTAATTTGTTAATTTAGGCAGAAGAGTTCTGGTGCTGAAGGTGAACGTCTCAAAGAAGCTACCAACATCAACAAGTCTCTTTCAACATTGGGGTCTGTTGGTTAAGCTTTAAAGTTTGCATAGTCAATCAGTCGAGTGTAGTTGATAATTAAGATATTCCCAAATATAGTATAAAGTAGACATTTATCATGCAGTATGGTTTCCGTTTCCTGACAATTGATTTTTAACTGAAATTTCTTGGGATGCAGACTCGTAATAATGAATCTCGTGAGTATATCTAATGGAAAATCATTGCATGTCCCTTACCGGGATTCAAAGCTTACATTTCTGCTTCAGGTAATAATCCTACACTTTAAGCGTGCCTTCTTCAACAAACTATTATCTTTATACAAATAAGACATACTATCAAGTAAAGTTGTTTCTAGTATTTGAATCTAAAGAAAAGAAGATTCACATATAGGTTAGTATTCAAGTGTTAAGTGCCTCGAAAAGTTGTATACAGGGCCAATCATATTTGAAGCATATGGAAATCATTCTTAATGTTGGTGCACCACTTCACACCATATTACCAAAAACTTATACTTGTATATTCAGTGTCCTTATTATCTCAAATTGTGATATTGCACTGGTCTGATTTTTATGTCGAAATGTTTTTCTCGCTTGAGAAAGTCTGAACCTTCCTTCTGAGGCCTTAATAATGTTTGTTTAATTTCTGTTTCACTGTTCTTTCAGGATTCTCTAGGAGGAAATTCAAAGACAACAATTATAGCAAATATTAGTCCTTCCAGCTGGTCAGTGATTGTTTCCCCCTTAAGTAAAGATTTTTTCGGTAAAAATTGATTAAATGTACACTGTTTAATTACTTAACAGTGGTATCATTATATTATTTTATTGAATAAGATTATAGCATCAATTGATGATATACAAAATGTGGAGCAAATTAATATATTCCTACAACTACAAGTAACTGGATCTTTTGATTTATATTTTGTGATTGTTTTTTCTTAATGACAAATTTTGGGCTTTGCAGCTGCTCTTTGGAGACTCTAAGCACACTAAAGTTTGCTCAGCGGGCTAAATTCATTAAGAATCATGTATGTCATCTGTATCGATTCATATAATACTTTCAAAATAGGCTAGCGATTAGCTCTTATATCCTATATATTTGTTTTTACCAGTCACATGTAATTGTGGAAGTTGGTTCTAATAAATAACTTCTAATTTCCCTCAGGCTACTGTTAATGAAGACGCTTCTGGAGACGTCCTTGCTATGAGGATGCAAATTCAGCAACTCAAGGTCCTTTCAGTTCTTTTGATTCCATGAAAGATTAGATTTGACCTATATTTTCCAAAAAAGCTCTATTTTATAAATGTGCATGTGTATGAATTTACCAGTTCTTTAATAAATGTACATGTTTTCAGAAGGTATCAGTTCTTGAATTATTTTTTTTAAGAAGTACACCGAATATATATATATATATATATATATATATATATATATATATATATATATATATATATCACTACTCATAATCCCGATCCATCTCCAGTAGGCCCTACTTCCTTGACCCCCTCTACACTGTGCGCACGAGCATGAACCTGTTAGTTTCGCTTTCTCTTTATCTTCTTCTATTGTTTGTGGACAGACAGTATCCTTGTACATGTGCTCGACGATCATAGCTGCACTATGAGACTCTTGAACCAGGATTTAATAGAAGCACTCCCTCCAGACCAATTTCTTTGTGACATTCTCAGCGGAATGTTTTGTAAATTTTGAGGGCATGTAAAAAACATGTCTAAAGTTAATATAATTTAAAACTGTATAATGTAATAAATATCTTTCATTCGTTAAACATCTGAAACAAGTGACACTCACACAATCTCGCAACCTAGCTTACTGTTCGTATGTATAGTGTGACTGGGCATAAGACAAATTATGTTAATTTAGTCTTAAATAAAGACATGTGTACATCACTTGCAAGTAGTTGCAACATTATTATGATATAGACAGATTAAAACCTCACGAACTTTTGTGACACGGAATCGTGTTAATTGATTTTAACCTTTTGAGATTGTCAGTTATCTGCTAAAGCAATGTCCATCGTTCATTGGCGTTTGCATTTAGATAGAAATCTATTATGTTTCATAAAGATGCTGTTTTTCTTTGTTGTAGAATTTGAGATATTGAAGTAATTAACTTTAAGCATGTTATTTGGATTTATGTCCTAGTAGGAAAGTGAGGTCTTGCATATATATATATATATATATATATATATATATATATATATATATATATATATACTGTTGTAATTCAGCAATGCTCTCAAGTAAATCGTGTCTCACTTGCAGAAAGAAGTATCACGGTTGCAGAATGTAGTCAATGGAGGAGCTGAAAATCATGAAAGTGACACTTGGTCTGTATCCTTTCCAGGATCTCCTGGATCCTTTAAGTGGGAAGGGCTTGATGGATCATTCAGTCCATTCAAAGTTGATAAAAAGGTGTCACAGGTACTCTTTAGTTCCTATATGCAGAGAGATAATTGTCTCTATCTGACTTGCATTCTAAGTGTTGTGTTTACATTTCAGAAAAGAGAGTATGAAGTTGCCCTTGTTGGAGCTTTCAGGAGGGAAAAAGACAAAGACATGGCATTGCAAGCATTGACTGCATCAAATGTGGCAACAATGGAGTTGGTAGGTTCACTAACATTACACTTGGTTTTCCTGTGGTTGATAAATAAATGTGAAATGCTGACATGATATATATAATAGTACAATAATGAAGTATATAATGATGACTTGAAAACTATTTATGTGGGAGTGATGCATGTATTTGTTAAAAATCAGGCTAAACAAAGAGAAAAGGAGGTACAAGGATTGAAAATGAGATTAAGGTTCCGAGAATCTGGAATAAAGAGGTTGGAAGACCTTGCTTCTGGTAAGATATCAGCCGAGACACATTTGCTGAAAGAAAAGGAAGAGTACCTGCAAGAAATTGAAGTACTACGCAGCCAGGTGGACAAAAATCAGGATGTCACAAAATTTGCCATGGAAAATCTTCGACTAAAAGAAGAGATTAGAAGGTATGTTTACGTAATAACGGTGAAACTATTGGCTCTCCAGGCTGATTCTTTGGCGGGGGCTTTTACTCTATTTGCCATATGTTTGGACACCGTTCTTTTATCAAGTACAAATCAAACTATTACATATTGAAACGTACTAGTACATTTAATTAGATCTTAGATATAGTAGCTATAATAGTTCTTTGAACTGCTGATAGAATCGTATTATAAGTTCAAGGTGTCCTCATCCTTCTTTCCTTTATGATTGAAGAAAATCAGTGATGTAGGTCTCACCGTCTCAGTTTAGTTGAATTTAAAACCTTAAAATTTTGTTGAATCTCGTGTTTGGAAATACAGATTGAAATTGATCTCTGAAGAAGGTGAATGGGAAAGAATGAATGAACAAATCATGATTTTACAGAATAAGGTACACCAGTTGGCTGCGTCTTCTCGAATCTTGAGTCTAGTCTTTCGGTCCATATAATTATGTTAATGTTTTTTATTGCAATATGCAGTTACTCGAAGCCCTTGACTGGAAACTTATGCATGAATCTGATCCCTCGACTATTCAGGTTCTCAGAGAACATGATAAAGTTTATGGCTTCATTTGTTCGTGTTTATTGTGAGCCTAAGCTTGTTGCTTTTCTGTTTCTACAGAGAAATATATCTGAGATGGTGAACGATGCTTCAAATGATTGTAATCTGTTGTCTTCCACTAAGGTAATACCTATATTTTCATGTAAATAATACTAGTTTTCCTGCACGCCTGTATATTGTTGATGTCATTAATGTAACGCAAAGTAGTGAAATAAACCTTCTTATGGAGTAACAACAGTTTCAATTTTCATAAAATTTCTCTTATAGTATACTCACATCATCAATCATTTACGGGCAGTTATTATCCTTGCCATGTCTATAATTATCATCTAGTTACTGGACTTGCTATGATATACATAATGATTGAAGGAGATGATGATAAAGTAAACACTTCTAACAAACCCATATTATACATGTTTGGTAATCAAATTTAAGTCATCTAGATTATGCTATCCTCGTCTTTTCCTGACATCTGATACACACTCTGTGTTTTGCACTTTTGCTCTTGTCTGTGCTTGAACTCTGTTAATATAAATCTGCTAAAACTTCTACCTCCATTGATACATTGTCCCCCACTTGTAAATCTAAAATTTATATGTTTATGGTAGGAATCAACATCACCTTGGAAGTCTGGAGTAAATGAAGAGAATGAGTTCCTCCGAATGCAGGTATGGATGTCTTAATTTTTGTAGTCTTTATGCTTCTTGTTACTGACATTACCTACTCCCGAGAGGTTGAAAAGTAAGCTATGTTTTAATATAAACCTTTCCCACAGGCTATTCAAAACCAATCAGAAATGGATACACTACGTAAAAAACTTGATTCATGCATTGGGGAGAAGGACAAACTGGAGAGGTAAAAATTGTTCACTTTCTCCTAATTTCATAATCACGACTCACGAGGCTAGCTAGTAGCTATATCACTTACAGATTCCTGTGGACTTCATAGTAATGATGAAATACTTGCAGGAGGCTAAACGACCTGGTAAAAGAATTAGAAGAAGAGAGATCATTACAAGTTGTCAGTCCAATAACATCTGATGGACTGACAACTGTTGCTTCGAATGATCAAACCGAGCTCAAAACTATGGTTGATGCAATTGCTTCAGCAAGCCAAAGAGAAGCAAAAGCTCAAGAAATTGCAGTTGCTTTGTCCAAAGAAAATGATGAACTCAGGATGAAACTTAAGATATTGATTGAAGACAACAATAAACTGATTGAAATATATGAACATGCAGTATCTGAGAATATAAATAAAGTGAATCCCCGAGCTCCTGAAGAAGACAAAAGTGATAATCAGAGTAGTCACTTAACTGGATTTGCTGAAGAAAAAGTGCTACGAAGTAAACAGGAAGTGGAGGATTTAGAACATCAACTTGCTGAAATGCATGAAGAGAATGAGAAGCTACTTGGTCTATATGAAAAAGCCATGCAAGAAAGGGATGAGTTGAAAAGAATGCTTTATTCTGCTGAAATGGCTCCTGGAAATCAGAGGGAAGACATTAAGTGCCTTGAAAAGCTTGTACGGGTGGATGAAGGGGATCCTTTAAAGTTTAATGGATCTTCTGCACCTGAAGTAGATGATTATCTTGACTTAGATGAAATTCCAAGTTTTGTGGATGCAAGAAGCGTTATAGAGTGTGATTTTATGGACCATGATATCCTAGAGACTGTGCCACTTGCTGAGTTAGAAGCATCAGACAAAGATAAATTGTTTACAGGGCAGTTGAATGAGTCATCAGATGACACTATAATAAAGGTTTCGAAGGATTTGTATTCAGATCTGGACAAAGTTCAAGACATGCTTTCAACTTCAACAAACACTATTTCGGTGTTTGGGTCACTTGAGAGAGCACTTGTTGAGATTGGAGAACTCTCCAGAAATATAGAAGCATTAGATGATAGTATCCTACTTAAACAGCAGGAGCATAGGTCGTTGAATATCCTTTCCTCAGAGATTCTGGAGAAAGGTGCTTTGATTGAAAAGAAGTTGATGGCACTCAAGTATTCCATATCAAACTTTTCTTCATCACTCGGTTATTTTGAAGAGCGAGAAGGTCGAGCAAGGACAAACTTATCCAAGTTGTTGTCCTGTATAACCGAAAAGAAAGAAGAATTGGCGCAACTTGAAGTTAATAGACATGATACTGAAGAGGCCAAGAAAAAGATTCAACAAGCTAAAGTTGAACTGAAGAGCAATATTGAGGAGCTGAACAGTAAAATCGAGGAGGGGAGCAGAAGGCTAGAAAGTGAAAAGGTTCTGATTGCCATAGATGATAACAAGCCAGAGGTTCACGAATCACATAAAACCTGGAAAGACAGTAAAGCTATGGATTTACTCAAAGCCGAGGAAGAGAAAACAAAGCTTCAACTTGAAACAAAACAGGCTCACCAGAAACTTAGGCTCCTAAGACAGGAATATGAAGATTTGAGCAGAAAGTTTGAGAAAGTGGATTACCATACACAAGTTGTTCAGAAGGAAATACACGAAGGTTTAAAAAAGGTGAAAGAGGCAGAGCAGAAGCTTCAGAGTGTCATAGAAGAGAAGGAGGTTATACTGCATACAAAAGAAGAAGGGATGCTTGAACTTGAAAGCCTGATTTTTGAGTATCAGCAATATTTCTTTGAATATCAATTGAAGGGTGAGGAGCTGAATATTTTAGATGAAGAATTGCAGATTGATTTGAGAAGATTGGAGGAGTTGCAGACCGCAAGAAGTACAGTTATCAAGATGAATGCTCAGTTGCTGGATGAAATGTGTTACTCGGGCTCTCTGTATGACAATATAGAGAAAGAACTTCAAAATGTAAAGGTATTTCTTAGAGAGTTGAAGTCATTATTTGGCGATGACTGCTCACTCAACTAAAGCCTTGTAGCTATTCTTATTTTAATTGGCTTGTACAAAAACACAGTATTCTCAATGTTTTTTCTTAATTCAGCTTGAATTCAGTGGGAATGTGAAATTTACCTTGGCAAAAACCTCTGTGAACTACAGAACAAGCCTACTTTGTTGTATTTTTTGTAATCCACATGCATTCATTCTTGTTTTTTTTAGTACACCTGTTTGTGCACTTTATTAGAGGAGATCACTATCAGGGGATCAAAGGTTTTTTTTTAGTACACCTGTTTGTGAAACCAGGTAATATTGTTATCTGAAAATTCATAAGTAGGCAACTAGAAGTTTACTTTGCAAAGTAAATATTAGAAAAAAAAAATCTCAGATAATTGCACATTCTATTTGTTATCAAGGTAATACTACTCATATCTATCTATGGCTTATTTGTGAATTTCGACATTGGGGAAGGCCGGCCTTTGGATAGGTTTAATACCAGTTCATTGCTGTCAAGTACTAGGCTTAAATTGGCAACATTCTTCACAGCTTGGCAAATCAGGTTCCTTGTATTGTTTATTGAGTCTACTACAATCTTTTCTAGTTTTCTTGCTATGCAAAATGTTTTCGCTTGATAGTAAAGTGCAGAACAGAAACAAAGGCTGTAATGACTAGTTGAGCATCCAGGTATTATATCCAACAAAATTGAAGAATTCCACTTAACTACCAAGACAGAGAGCCATAAGTTGGAATACAAAAAGAACGCATATATCCTGGAAGGTATGTGTATGTTACATTGCTTGCATGCACCGAAGTTGGAACAGTGCTTAGTGTCAACAGCAAATATAATATCCACTGTTCCGCTAAAATAATGGCCGAGCATCTTTGCTTTACAGCTCTGTATTGCAAATATATGTAATGACCGACCTTCATCACCGGATAGATGATTAGAAGCACAACAATCAGCCTCTTCCCCAGAAACTAGAAAGTGCAATCTAAGGAGATGACCAATTAATGCACAACTGAAAAGCAAACTAGCTAACATGCAATCATGTACTCCATAACCCAAAACCAGAGTTTACTTTGAGCCTCTGTAAGATCCTGTGTAATCTTCATGCAATCCCGCTGTCTTAATAGGGCAGGACATGTTATTATACACTAGTATGAGAGAAATCCTGCACAAAGCCGATCCTGTTTATGCCTTTGCCAAAAGGCTGTATAATTAGGGCCACCCTTAAAGACAAAAGTTCACTTGTTCTGAGTATGGTGTTAAACAAGAAAATGGCTACAAGCTTTAATATTGTACACTGCAGATATCTCATGTGGATTTTCAATCGAGAATAAATGTTAAAAGCTACAAAGTCAGACGTTGCATAACTGATACTGAATTCAAAATGTACTCTGGCTTAAGTGGCCGAATGCAATACAAATCAACCAAATCAGGAATCTTAATATTCCATTAAATCGTACCAAACAAAACACAAAACGCCAAACTCTTCTCCGGTTCAACGCTCGGTCCTTGTTCATTATGCAATGACAAAGAATCAGAGTTGCATAGTAATAAGACAGTGCAGCTCACGCATTCATCAGAACACAGATTGCTAGAATAAACAGCACTGTAAGAAATATTCTTTCCTGTGAAGTTAAGCTATATTGGTGAAAACTAAGTATTCTTAAAACCAAGTCCAAATATCTAACTTTTTTTTTTTTTTTTTGTAAAAGAGTCCAAATATCTAACTTGTAAGAAATATATAAATAGAAAACAATCGTATAATTATACATCCACTTGGGCATTTACTTAAGTGCAACTCTTAACAAGACACGGAATGTTTATGCAGCAGCTGATCCTATAGCACGGGCCAACAACTTTAATCTTTGTGTAAGATGGAGAATACACTAATAGTAATAGAGTAGTGTTTGGCAAAGATCTTTGAAGAACAAGAAGCTGTTAGCAGCACAAGTACACAAGATAGAAAAGTTCACTCCATAAATATCATTACATTAGCAAAGCAATCAAAGTATTATAAATATTGTCTTTCTGAATATCACTGCCAAAATTCCGTATAGACCAAAATACACGTAAAGGTAAAGTTCTATAGTAAACCAACAACATAGTAAAATACTACAGTTAAGGTATTACACCTTCCGAGCCAGTGTTCTCTGCTTTGTTGCATGCTGGACAACCTTTTCTTCCACAGGGAGGCCCTTCCGCCGCCTTACACCATCAATTAGTTTCCTAGCTGTATTGGGGAGTACACCAGCACCATCCCCAAATTCTTCCTTCTCTTCTTCAGTTTTAGGTACAAAGAAAGGATCCTCAGAAAGTGCTTCCCAATGACTAAGAACAAGTAAAGCACTTGAAGCTCCTGACGTCCATCTCCTCAGTTCATCAGCAAAACCAAAGCTCTCTGTAACAGGCAAATAAGCATGAACCGTGAACAAAGGAGACCCTTCCTGCATTTCTTCCTTTAGCACTCGGGCTCGTCTACGTGCAAGAACTGCATACATGGGACCTAAATATTCAGTTGGAGTGTTTAATTCACAAAAGTACATGCCTTCAACAAGTCGGGGTTTCTTCTGGAGTACAGCCGCTTTGCATGCATCCTTGACAGCTGTCATCACTTGTCCACTAAACATGCCATATTGCTCTGCTTGCTGTTGAGAGTTTGAAGAATCATTTAATTGCCCAGTTGACGGTGAAACGTAAGCCTCAACAACAAATGCCAAACCCCACATAGGTTCATCACACAAAGGACCAGCTGCTGACGCAAGTTGAAACCCAGACATAACACTGCTCTCAAGAGTCTCAACTTCTTGGTACAACGTATTCGTCGTAGCTGTTGATGCCTCATATTTTCTACTCCTGTTACTTTCTTCTACATCGAGGAACCCCAATCTCTGAGACACATAAGGGGAACCCCGGAGAAGAACAGAAGAATCAATATTGGCAGCTTTTTTTATGTCAGGGGTGAGGAGAATGTTAGGACCAACCTGTCTTGGTCCAAACGCCCATATCCTTTTTAGAAAATTCTGCCACAATGCTTTATACTTTTCAACCAAATCCTTATCAATTTGCGAGCTCCAATATAAACTATCACTTTCAACAGCATCTATTATGCGCTTTTTAAGTGATTCAGTGGTATAATCATCTTCCGTGATGGTAGATTTATGAGCCTCCAAAGTATTAAATGTCTGACCCATTTTACCCCCTAAAATATCTCCAAGAAATTCAGAACTCTCATCAAGCAACTTAGTTAGGGCAGTAGGAAGCTTCATAACCTGCACGCGGACAACACACCTTCCATTGGCTGTTGTTTTCTCTACAAAGTCCGTAGTCCCAGTTAACAACCTTAGATTCTCTAGTGGATTGGATTCCTCACATTCAATAGTCTCTCTAAAAGACACAAGAGGTGGAGAGACTTCCAAGCTTACCTTTGCGAATCTCTCCTTCAAATCCTTTATGCATCTTTCAAGATGAACTTCACCTGCAGCAGCAAGCACATGCTCCCCTCTACCAGAAACAGTAACCTCCACAAAAGGGTCAGCACGGTTTAAGAGCCTCAAGCCTTTCATTAGTGCACCTATATCAGCTGGATCAGAAGGTTCAATAGCCACTTTCAGAGTTGGAGAAACCTGGAAAACCATACTAGAGAAAGGCCAACAGCTCTTTGTTGATGAAAGTGTTGCACTCTTTAGTATATGCTGCCCAAGGCCCCGAATAGCAACAACATTACCAGCCTTTACAGATGCAACCGGCTTCAAACCTTGACCCATCATCAGATACAGGGAATGCAACTCAGCTTCCTGCACATGCTTCTGCATATCATCCACCTTCAATGGATCATATAGAGCTGAAAGCACATATACCTTCTGTCCCGCATTAAGGACCCCACTGAAAATCCTGGCAAATGCAAGAAAACACTCATCTGAATCTCCATTTCCACTTTCTTCTGAAAAATTATTGATAATTTCCCCATGTAGGCCCCTCTGGGGAAGCATCTTTATTGGAACAGCAAACATCTTAGACACAAACGCAACACATGGTGCTTCTGAACTAGAATCACAAGCCTCAACAGATTTTCTTACCACCTCTGCCTCAGCAACTACATTAGACTTTTCACCGTCATGTAAAATTTCTCGCTTAGGAAGCAAACGGGATACCCGAAAAGACTGCGCCTGTATAGGGTTTGGCATACAGTTCACAACCATTGACAAAATAGCATCTGATAATGGAAGCCAATGACACATGACAGCTTGAAGCTTGGATTTTGGGTCCTTGTTCTTAAGTTCATGTTCCAAACCTTTCAATTCAAAGTTCTGGATGACTTTTTGAAGTATACCTATGTCGCCACCTGGTTCTAAAGATGCCTGGTAAAGCTTCCAGATTGGCTCTAGTATCCATTCCACAAACAGCGGTCGAGGGTTGCTCATTCCAGCTACTCCCTTCTTACCCACAAACATCAGAGTCTTGGGAATGAAATACCGAGGACCCCATAAAGCCTTGTTCACTGTGGCTGGATTCACCTTGACCTTCTTGTTGGGATTTATTTTCTCACTCATTTTCTCAATCTTTTTCGCATAAAATTCAGCAAACATACTTGTACAAAATCCCCATCCATCCAACGCACACACAAATGCAACATTACCCTTTTGTGGCTGAAAAGTATCATCCTCGTCATCCTCAATAAACTCAAAGTTGTCATCATTCAACTCCCCTGACGGCCCCGCAAGAATAGAATCAACATCAGACAAATACTTCTCAGACTTATAAGTACTCATTATCCCATTAACCTCATGAACAATCCTCTGCAACCTATTAAACGCCTCCATTGGAGTCAATTTCAATTCACAAATCAACCTATCAATCTTATTCAAAACCAGACAAGGCGTAAGCTTTTCAATCCAAGCTTGCCTCAAGACAGCATGAGTCTGAATATGAACCCCCTCAACGGCATCAACTAAAACCAAAGCCCCATCACTCAACCTCGCAGCAGTGGAAACCTCACTACAAAAATCCATATGACCCGGAGAGTCAATAAGATTAATGGCATGCTTATCAAACTGCAAACCAATAGAAGAACTCTTCATCGTAATAGCCCGCCTTTGCTCCTCATCCAAATAATCCAAAAACCTAAGCCTACCCGCTTGTTTCCGATGCAACACACCACCTCCAGAAGAGGCAATGAGGTGATCAGCAAGAGTAGTTTTACCATGATCAACATGAGCAAGAATGCAAATATTCCTAATTTTCTCAGTTTCAAAATCACCCACCTCCATTGCTAATTAAAATCAACAACCAAAATAATCTACACAAGCAAATATAACCAAAACCCAACAACAAAGTTGTGTTAATCTATCTAAACAACAAACCCCACTAAAGAAAATTCAACTATAACCCTAAAAAATTAAAGAACCCTAGAAAAAATTAACAGTTTACAATATCAAAAGAAAGACGTGCTTTTATACGTATATATACGAAGAGATAGATATATAAAAAGCAAGAAAGATTTGAAAACAGGAAGAAATCAAGAAGAAAGACAGACCTAATTTATTCAAGAAAATATTGGAGGCGCTGGGGCTGGGCTTGTGTTTTATTATTATTGTCTCCGACCAACACATCAAATATATATTGTAATCTTTCGAATATATAGCCTTGTGTAATTACCTAAACCTCAAAAAGCTGCAATAAAATTAATAATGATTTTTGTATTATTTATGATCTTAATTAAATAAAATAACTTTGATTTTTTTGTATTACTATTTAAATCTCAGTCTTATAATCCAATTATATAATTTGTAACCCAATGTATTTGACAAAAACTAAAAATCTTATTTTTAATAATGTAATTTTATAATTAAATTTTAAGTATTATGTAGGGGTGTATGGGGAACTTATTTTTCAGAACAATTCAACTTATGTTAAGACAAAGTTAGAGATTCCTAACCTTTTTCTGAAAAAGTTAACTTTTTTTTTTCAACTTATAAAATCTTAAACATACATTAAATAATTGTATAAAAAAATTATTAAAATATGAAATTTTTACCCGAAAATAAGTTATGGACTTATTTTAAGGAATTGCAAAACAACCCCGTAGTCTTATATTCAATTCACTTAATTCAAATACTATTTCAACTCAAAAATTTTGGTCTAGGGTTACTTAAATAATGATCTCCAGTTCAATTTTGACATTAACTCACTCCGGAAAGTTGTACACATCTACAATCCTGTACCAATTTATTTTATTTTAGGGGATCGGTCAGGGCAAAGGATAATACACGTACAGCAAGTCAGGACATCCCTATGATTAGAGGGAAAGTAAACAACTTTGAAAAAGAAGTGGGAAATGAGATTACCGCCTAATCTTGAATTACAAGGGCCAATCCACAATTAAATATATCCACCAATAAGATTACAAGAGACTAATTGAACAACCAATCAAATCCAAGTATTACATACACATAGATTATGCCACTAATACAAGTACAAATATCAGTACAACAACATTTTTACATCTATAAATTGAAATCTGCATCATTGCTTTGCCTCCATTTGTTCAGAAATGAATTTTTCTTCCCCTTTTGATTTGAATCAGCCAACAGATGGAGACACAAAAGGGCAAACACAGGAAGAAACACATGCTCATCATCACAAAAAGAGGTCAAAGCTCAGCTGTGACTCAAGGATGCAAGTAGTCATGTGGCTGTTGAACAACCAGACAGAGGGGAAACTTAAGCATGGTGCAATTCAAGAAGTGGCCAATCTGTTCAATGTAACAACAAGAACAATCAGCACAATATAGAACACTGTAAAGAGGCAAAAGGGGTTAAATGGCAGTTAGGTCACTCAACTGACTGAAAACTTTCAGTTGGGTCATCCAACTAAAAAAGCTTTCAATCAGGTCACATTACTGATTAAAACTTTCAATTAGGTCACTGGGGTTTACGGACGTTAAAAAAGAGACAGAAAGATGACTCAGCATGAATCAGGTTCGTAAAACCCCAGTGACCTGATTGAAAGTTTTTATCAGTTATGTGACCTGATTGAAAGCTTTTATCATTTATGTGACCTGATCGAAAGCTTTTATCAGTTATGTGACCTGATTGAAAACTAGCCAATCGGATAAAAGATAGGCATGTCAGCATGTTGAGTCATCTTTCCGTCTTTTTTTAGCATCCGTAAATCCCAGTGACTTGATTGAAAATTTTTATCAGTTATGTGACCTGATTGAAAGTTTTTTGAGTTGGATAACCCAACTGAAAGTTTTCAATCGGTTGAGTGACATAACTGCCATTTAACCCGAGGCAAAAGGCAGCAGGTCAAGCATACAACATGGCAACAAAGGGTCATAATGCAGGGAGGAAAAGAATACAAGTGCAAGCTAATGCAATTACAGAGATAAGCATGGGGGACAGAGCATGCATAAGAGACTTGGCAATACAGCTTAAAGTGTCTACAGCTACAGCAAGTAGAATGATAAAGAGGGGACTTATTAAACCTCACACAAACCCTTTACATCCTGCTTTGAAAGAGGTAAGCCTATTTCAAATGGTTGACTGGGTTCTAAACCTGTTAATGGGAGACACACCAATAACAAAGAGGCAATATTATCCTACGTACAACTTTGTACACATTGATGAAACGTGGTTTTATTTAAGCAAAAAATCACAGAGGGTTTACCTGGAAAGAAATGAAAAGGGCAAGTACAGGGCTGCCAAGTCAAGCAAATTCATACCCAAAGTTATGTTCACAGCTGTTGTAGCAAGACCAAGATTTAATGAAAGAAATGAGTGCACCTTTGATGGGAAGATAGGTATCTTCCCATTCACTTACCAAGAACCAGCCAAGAGGGCTTCCAAATACAGAGCAAAAGGGGCAGTTATCACCAAGATAGTTGAATCAGTTGGGAAAAAGGAGACAAGGAGCATGTTAATCAATGATGTAATACCAGCAATCATGCAGAAATGGCCACAAACTGAAGGTCCAAAAACTATATACATACAGCAAGACAATGCAAGGACACATATAAATCAAGATGACCTAGAGTGGCAACAAGTACATCGACAAGGGGACTTCACATTCATTCTTGTGCAACAGCCACCAAACAGTCCAGATTTAAATATTCTGGACTTGGGTTTTTTTAGAAGCATTCAATCTCTAATGCACAAAAAAATGCCTAAAGATGTTGATGATATGTTGGCAGCAGTACATCAAGCTTATTCTGAACTAGATGCAACAACACTGGGGAATGTATGGTTATCCTATCAATATGTCATGAATGAAGTCCTGAAAGTTAAAGGTTCGAATGATTACCTTGTGCCTCATGTTAATAAGAAGAAATTAGCAGCTGAGAGTAAGCTACCAGTTCAAGTAACTGCACCAATGTGGGCTGTCCATGAGGCATGGAATTACTTGCATGGAATTAGCAGCTAAGGGGACATGTAAGCTTAGTTTTCATTTGAATGTACTAGTGGTAAAAGTAAGCTTAGTTTTAAGCACAACATGTATTAAAATTAAGCTTAGTTTTAAGCACAACATGTATTAAAAGTAAGCAGTTCATGTACATATACTTATTGTGACACCCCCCAAATCCGGGGTCAGGAGATTTGGTCGTCACGCAAAAAATCTCAAAATAAAACATCAGCTTAATAATAATCATTCACTTATGATTGTCCAACACTGGAAATATAACATCTGTGACCCCAACATACCAAGATCTTTTAAGGTTATAGGGCTAGAAACAAGAATCCAAATTCCATTAAATAAAAAGTATTCCTTCTTTACAACGTTCTCTTTGATCAAACCTTAAACCCCTGGTGTAACTTCGATAAGAAGTACGCCAGGCCAACTAGACTATTACATAATAATAATAAATATTAGAACTCAATTATATAAAATAGATCTTACACTAAATGCAGACATCCTGAGCCAAGTCATCTTCGAAATAGCATCACGCCTCTTCTCTTTCTGAACTGTGCGGATAAGTCTCGCCAAACTACCTTACTGAAATGTTATGAGCGAAAGAAATGCTCAGCAAGTGTATAAAATTTCTGATATGAAACTAGGATAAGTGGGGCATAAAATCAACTGAAATGTAAAACAGTTTATAGAGAAAACTGAATCAACAACTGTGATATAATTCAAATCATCACTGAAATCATTTGGCATGTCATAAAAATGAATCATCTGCCAACTCACAATATATAATAGCCATTCGGGCGATATGGATTGGATATACATAACTGAAACACCATTGCCCCCTGATCAGGTTCAAAAGCAATGGGACCCTTTATACTCCACTGGTACAGCTATACCCGTGTGTATAATCCGGATTTCATGAGGGTACCAAAATAGGCAAGTAATGTTAGCCTATAGAAAGATGGAATGGTTACCATATCCTCCTTAAATATTGCTGGACCATGGCAGCTACCATGGCCTCCTACGCTTTATCATTTTCCAATCCAATAGAGCAATTTCCGAATTCAACAGGAAATGCTTACTTTCACATACAGTTCACATCCCTATTATTTACTACGATAATAAGGATATGAAGAGTTTATCTTAAACAATTCCCCACATCAAGGGTACCAATATCAAGTAACTTTGTTCGCACAAAAATATTTAAGAATCACAAATAGCTCTGAACAATAACTATTTGTCATGATATGAATCAATGAAACATAAAATAAAAGTGTTTAAGATGATTAAGAAAATACTTGCCTCAGATCCTTAGCTAATACGTAGCACCGAAGTAATACAACTATCTTCTTCTATTTTACGGCATCAAAATCTTCTATTTCAATCATTCGTTGGTTTGACGCTCTTGCGATTGTCACGAGTCTGATCCGCTGACATCGAGCCCGCGCGTCTACTTCAATATCTACGACGGAAGAAAATAATTGGAAATATCCCCTTTGAACATAGGCATTTTCCCGGTGTTAAGAAACCTCACAATAAATCCCACAATCCACAAATAATACTGTATCCATCTCCACCGTTTTCATAATCCACAAAGAATACCACATCGATCTCCAACCCTCTTCATTATATCTCCGCTGACAAACCTAAGTCAATACTTACAAATTAATCCTCGATAAAGAAATAGAAATATAATTACAACGCTTAACCCTCGAAGTAAACACTTTGATAATTCACATCCCACGTAAAGAGACTAATAAGTAGATCACATAATCACATAGCACGTTGATCAGATCATAAAAAGATTTTATCCAATATTTTTAAAACAGAAAACGGGTCAAAACCCTAATTATCGGATATAACCGACTCAATAAAAAGGTTTGGTAAAAAGTCGATCCAAATTTAAAAGTTGAATTTTAAATTAAAATCAATTTTATAATAATAAGGTCATTTTTCTGATTCCAAAAATATTTGTCTCGTTTAAAACGGACGAACGGTTGAATTAATACGCAATTAATAAGAATAATTCAATTAATAATTAAAGTAATTGAATATTCAAATTAATTATTTATTAATCAACTCATAAAAAATAAATCTAAGAATTTTAAAAAATATTTTTATCACTCCCGGATTATTTTTAAAGTTTTAAAACAATTTTATTTCATTTTAAACAAATAAAGAAATAAATATTAAAGGTAAAATAATATTTATAAAATAAATAAATTATTTTATTTTCCAAAATAATTAAATTTTATTATTTTTCATCATATTTAAATAAAATTTAATTAATTAAATTAATTGATTATTATTAATTAACCAATCAATTTAAATTAATTAAGATATTAGCTAAATAGATTTAAAATAATCAAATAAAATAAATTTCGAATTAAAAATAATTTATTAAAATTTTAAAACTATTTTTCGAAATTAAAAATAATTTTTCAAAATTTAAAAATGAATTTTCGAATTTTTAAAATTATTTTTCGAATTTTTAAAATAAAATTCGAATTTATAATTAATTTTGAAAATAATTCTCCAAAATCATTTTTCAGAAATTGATTTTCAAATTTTAAAGATCAAACGGTTACTGTTCATCACCACCTTCGTTGTTCTTCGTATGAATGCTCGAAGAACAACCATCGCCAACAATGGCAGATCTGCAGAAACCGGCCACCGGAATATTTTCCGGCGAACTCCGACAACCTCCAATTGTTACGTTTTGAAGTACCAATCTAACTCCAAATCACATTCTAAACTCAATTATACCATTCATTCATTCCCAGATTCGACCAAACTAAAAATCCGGCCAAAATCAAACTAAACTCCGGCCAAAAAACGTTTTTCTACAATTCGAAACCAAATTTTATGTTTAACATCACAAAATGAAGCTTATAACTCATATAATCTAACCCCTAACACCTTACATACAAACAATCAACACAAGTTTTGCAAGAATGATTTGAAAATTGGGCATAAACTAACAAACTTGAATATCACAATCTGGCTATTGAATGATACAATTAACTACATGAATCGACTCTAAATCATCATATAAATCTATTGGAAGCATCAAAACAACCGGAAAATCACTCAATCAAAAAGCCCTAAATTAGGCTCAAGAACCCTAATTTTCGAATTGATTAAACTAGCAATAGAAAAATGAAATTGAACATATAATTGGACTCCTGGAATAAATATGAAGCTATACAAACAATCAATTCAACCGGAAAATCAAAGAATCGAAAAGCCCCAAATTTTATGAAGAACCCTAATTTGCAGATTCAAAATAAAATTGATATAAAATCAAAATTTTACCCTCTGATGAAATTGATTGTAGATTATGAAACTAGAGATCAAGAGCTTCGATTTGAGCATAAGAACACCAAAATCCGATATCAATAACACCTTCAAATTTGGATTTGATCCTCAAGAACATGAGAGAGAAAAATATATTTTTATATTTATTTATATATAAAAATCTGATTTTATGAATTATTAATAAATAAAAAAAAATCTGATTCCTATTTATATTAATCGAAAATTAATACCCCAAAACTATTTTTAACCCCTAATTAAAATTATTATGCCTTAAAAATAATTTTTATGGGATAAAAATGTAAAATTTTTATTTTTAAAAAATATAATATAAATATCAAAATTTCCCAAAAATTATGAATTTTACAAAAATTACAAAATAATGCATTTTTAAATATCCTATCATTATATAAAAATAATTTTATCAAAAACAAGGCCTCGAATTCAATACAGGGGCTGGATCCTGAAATTAAAATGCGAAATAACTGTATTCTAAAAATATAAAATTTATAGAAAAATAGAATAAAATATTCTATGCTACACAGAAGTCACATAACGCGTATGGGATAATTTTCCTATTTAATAAAAATCATAATGCGTTTAAATGCATTAAAAATAAATCAAAACACAATAAAATCAACTAAAAATATATTTTAATATAATAAATTACACGAAATTTTTCTCTGATTGATCAAAAATATAAAATACAAATTTTCAAATATTTTAATAATGCACCCAAATATTAATGGGGCACGGATAAGATACCGGGTATAATTTTTGTACCAATAAAATACCAATTCGATCCATAAAATTTTAAAACAAACTCAATTTATCACTATTGATAAAAATATAAATTTTTAATAAAATAAACATTTTTACTAACACAGACAGTACCAAATACAGTCTATCCGAATAACCTATTAACAATTAAACACATAACTGCATTCAAATTAAAAGTAAATATTCACAATCTTCTTATTCCTTTATGGAAAATCAATAAAATATTTATATAATAATAATAATAAATCCGGAAAAAAATCGGGGTTGTTACAATCTTCCCTCCTTAAAGGGATTCCGTCCTCGGATCCGCTGAGGAAAAGAAATCCCTAGGGTTCCTTAACTCCTTCATCATCCACACTTGCTTTTCTTCCATATAAAATCGATCCAACTTTGCAGTAACGTAGCGTCAATCGATAAAGAGAAAACGAATTGACTCCATTATCCGCCATTAGTATTCTAATCGTATCTTGATATGCTTTTGCTCGTGGTAATCCCATTGCAAAGTCTTGATTCACCGTGTCGAGGTTGACTTATTCTAACCAGATTGGCATACCTCCAAAACTTTTTGTGATGACAAAAATTATGAAATTTTGAAGAGAATAGATTTCATATCGTAGCAAATATCCCTTATTTTTGGTTATCAATTTATGAATTTTAAAGCAAATATTCTTTGAAATGAAAGAATAACTGAGAGATCAATATGATCATATGAACCCGACGTTGTGCGTCTTAGCTCCGACATTTACAAATAAGGTGGCCAGCCTTCTTGTAATACACAACACACCAGTGATGGCGTCCCATCCAACTTCTATCACACAGACAGATATACCTGGTGTCCCCTATAAATAGGGTTGTTCGTCTCAGTAGGAGTTGAGAAATATGAAAGGAATTTCAAATGTGTCATTTTTGAGAAGATGAACAACCAAAAAGAAAGTACCGAACAAGTGGTACTATATTTCAAATAAAGTTATTAACCACTAGAGAAAACGACAAGGTAAAATTCAAAATGACAATATTTAGAAGAGGAGATATATCTTTTAACGAATGCCTTTCTAGGAGGGATATCAAAATAATTTGTAAGAAGAGAAGGTATTTCCAAGGTCTCTACTTATGCCTTCTTCGTCGGTTCTTTCGATAGCTTGTCATTCGATTTTAATCGTCTTCCTTTCCACGTTGTACCGATATCGATATCGTTTATCATCGTCAACTCGTAATAATCTCTGAAGATTCCACATCAGCCATCTCATCCGTAAAAAAAATTCTTACCCGATTAGCATGATCATCTAAAATCAGCACGTCATTTCGAATCATAATAGTCTTTGAAGATTCCGTAGTAGACATCTACAGTCGCAAGAAAATCTATCCAATTCAACGCAATCTTCCGCCAACACTTGTATCATAACTTACTAATTGGTACTATATCCAATAGTCCAACACGAACTCTACATGAGCTCTGACGTTCCTTACTTAGCTATACACACTCCTACACACTCTCGTTTCTAGTTTACTATAACCTCAGCTCTGATACCAACTGTGACACCCCCCAAATCCGGGGTCAGGAGATTTGGTCGTCACGCAAAAAATCTCAAAATAAAACATCAGCTTAATAATAATCATTCACTTGTGATTGTCCAACACTGGAAATATAACAACTGTGACCCCAACATACCAAGATCTTTTAAGGTTATAGGGCTAGAAACAAGAATCCAAATTCCATTAAATAAAAAGTATTCCTTCTTTACAACGTTCTCTTTGATCAAACCTTAAACCCCTGGTGTAACTTCGATAAGAAGTACGCCAGGCCAACTAGACTATTACATAATAATAATAAATATTAGAACTCAATTATATAAAATAGATCTTACACTAAATGCAGACATCCTGAGCCAAGTCATCTTCGAAATAGCATCACGCCTCTTCTCTTTCTCAACTGTGCGGATAAGTCTCGCCACACTACCTTACTGAAATGTTAGAATTACAACATTAAGTATGAGCGAAAGAAATGCTCAGCAAGTGTATAAAATTTCTGATATGAAACTAGGATAAGTGGGGCATAAAATCACCTGAAATGTAAAACAGTTTATAGAGAAAACTGAATCAACAACTGTGATATAATTCAAATCATCACTGAAATCATTTGGCATGTCATAAAAATGAATCATCTGCCAACTCACAATATATAATAGCCATTCGGGCGATATGGATTGGATATACATAACTGAAACACCATTGCCCCCTGATCAGGTTCAAAAGCAATGGGACCTTTATACTCCACTGGTACAGCTATACCCGTGTGTATAATCCGGATTTCATGAGGGTACCAAAATAGGCAAGTAATGTTAGCCTATAGGAAGATGGAATGGTTACCATATCCTCCTTAAATATTGCTGGACCATGGCAGCTACCATGGCCTCCTACGCTTTATCATTTTCCAATCCAATAGAGCAATTTCCGAATTCAACAGGAAATGCTTACTTTCACATACAGTTCACATCCCTATTATTTACTACGATAATAAGGATATGAAGAGTTTATCTTAAACAATTCCCCACATCAAGGGTACCAATATCAAGTAACTTTGTTCGCACAAAAATATTTAAGAATCACAAATAGCTCTGAACAATAACTATTTGTCATGATATGAATCAATGAAACATAAAATAAAAGTGTTTAAGATGATCAAGAAAATACTTGCCTCAGATCCTTAGCTAATACGTAGCACCGAAGTAATACAACTATCTTCTTCTATTTTACGGCATCAAAATCTTCTATTTCAATCATTCGTTGGTTTGACGCTCTTGCGATTGTCACGAGTCTGATCCGCTGACATCGAGCCCGCGCGTCTACTTCAATATCTACGACGGAAGAAAATAATTGGAAATATCCCCTTTGAACATAGGCATTTTCCCGGTGTTAAGAAACCTCACAATAAATCCCACAATCCACAAATAATACTGTATCCATCTCCACCTTTTTCATAATCCACAAAGAATACCACATCTATCTCCAACCCTCTTCATTATATCTCCGCTGACAAACCTAAGTCAATACTTACAAATTAATCATCGATAAAGAAATAGAAATATAATTACAACGCTTAACCCTCGAAGTAAACACTTTGATAATTCACATCGCACGTAAAGAGACTAATAAGTAGATCACATAATCACATAGCACGTTGATCAGATCATAAAAAGATTTTATCCAATATTTTTAAAACAGAAAACGGGTCAAAACCCTAATTATCGGATATAACCGACTCAATAAAAAGGTTTGGTAAAAAGTCGATCCAAATTTAAAAGTTGAATTTTAAATTAAAATCAATTTTATAATAATCGGGTCATTTTTCTGATTCCAAAAATATTTGTCTCGTTTAAAACGGACGAACGGTTGAATTAATACGCAATTAATAAGAATAATTCAATTAATAATTAAAGTAATTGAATATTCAAATTAATTATTTATTAATCAACTCATAAAAAAATAAATCTAAGAATTTTAAAAAATATTTTTATCACTCCCGGATTATTTTTAGAGTTTTAAAACAATTTTATTTCATTTTAAACAAATAAAGAAATAAATATTAAAGGTAAAATAATATTTATAAAATAAATAAATTATTTTATTTTCCAAAATAATTAAATTTGATTATTTTTCATCATATTTAAATAAAAGTTAATTAATTAAATTAATTGATTATTATTAATTAACCGATCAATTTAAATTAATTAAGATATTAGCTAAATAGATTTAAAATAATCAAATAAAATAAATTTCGAATTAAAAATAATTTATTAAAATTTTAAAACTATTTTTCGAAATTAAAAATAATTTTTCAAAATTTAAAAATGATTTTTCGAATTTTTAAAATTATTTTTCGAATTTTTAAAATAAAATTCGAATTTATAATTAATTTTGAAAATAATTCTCCAAAATCATTTTTCAGAAATTGGTTTTCAAATTTTAAAGATCAAACGGTTACTGTTCATCACCACCTTCGTTGTTCTTCGTATGAATGCTCGAAGAACAACAATCGCCAACAATGGCAGATCTGCAGAAACCGGCCACCGGAATATTTTCCGGCGAACTCCGACAACCTCCAATTGTTACGTTTTGAAGTACCAATCTAACTCCAAATCACATTCTAAACTCAATTATACCATTCATTCATTCCCAGATTCGACCAAACTAAAAATCCGGCCAAAATCAAACTAAATTCCGGCCAAAAAACGTTTTTCTACAATTCGAAACCAAATTTTATGTTTAACATCACAAAATGAAGCTTATAACTCATATAATCTAACCCCTAACACATTACATACAAAAAATCAACACAAATTTTGCAAGAATGATTTGAAAATTGGGCATAAACTAACAAACTTGAATATCACAATCCGGCTATAGAATGATACAATTAACTACATGAATCGACTCTAAATCATCATATAAAGCTATTGGAAGCATCAAAACAACCGGAAAATCACTCAATCAAAAAGCCCTAAATTAGGCTCAAGAACCCTAATTTTCGAATTGATTAAACTAGCAATAGAACAATGAAATTGAACATATAATTGGACTCCTGGAATCAATATGAAGCTATACAAACAATCAATTCAACCGGAAAATCAAAGAATCGAAAAGCCCCAAATTTTATGAAGAACCCTAATTTGCAGATTCAAAATAAAATTGATATAAAATCGAAATTTTACCCTCTGATGAAATTGATTGTAGATTATGAAACTAGAGATCAAGAGCTTCGATTTGAGCATAAGAACACCAAAATCCGATATCAATAACACCTTCAAATTTGGATTTGATCCTCAAGAACATGAGAGAGAAAAATATATTTTTATATTTATTTATATATAAAAAATCTGATTTTATGAATTATTAATAAATAAAAAAAATCTGATTCCTATTTATATTAATCGAAAATTAATACCCCAAAACTATTTTTAACCCCTAATTAAAATTATTATGCCTTAAAAATAATTTTTATGGGATAAAAATGTAAAATTTTTATTTTTAAAAAATATAATATAAATATCAAAATTTCCCAAAAATTATGAATTTTACAAAAATTACAAAATAATGCATTTTTAAATATCCTATCATTATATAAAAATAATTTTATCAAAAACAAGGCCTCGAATTCAATACAGGGGCTGGATCCGGAAATTAAAATGCGAAATAACTATATTCTAAAAATATAAAATTTACAGAAAAATAGAATAAAATATTCTATATTACACAGAAGTCACATAACACGTATGGGATAATTTTCCTATTTAATAAAAATCATAATGCGTTTAAATGCATTAAAAATAAATCAAAACACAATAAAATCAACTAAAAATATATTTTAATATAATAAATTACACGAAATTTTCCCTGATTGATCAAAAATATAAAATAAAAATTTTCAAATATTTTAATAATGCACCCAAATATTAATGGGGCACGGATAAGATACCGGGTATAATTTTTGTACCAATAAAATACCAATTCGATCCATAAAATTTTAAAACAAACTCAATTTATCACTATTGATAAAAATATAAATTTTTAATAAAATAAACATTTTTACTAACACAGACAGTACCAAATACAGTCTATCCGAATAACCTATTAACAATTAAACACATAACTGCATTCAAATTAAAAGTAAATATTCATAATCTTCTTATTCCTTTATGGAAAATCAATAAAATATTTAAATAATAATAATAATAAATCCGGAAAAAAATCGGGGTTGTTACACTTATTTGATCTCAGATCGTCCCCAAGCATCATCGACATATAAGTACAACCACTAAGCACACACAGGCCTCCAGTCAGTGAAACTGGTTGTTATGGCACACTAGGGCATACATTGTCGCATCAAATTGAACTATCATCATAGATCGAAAATGAAGTGGGAAATGAGATTACCGCCTAATCTTGAATTACAAGGGACAATCCACAATTAAATATATGCACCAATAAGATTACAAGAGACTAATTGAACAACCAATCAAATCTAAGTATTACATTTACACAAGCAAGCATATAAGTACACATGTATATACAAACAAGCATATAAGCATCTGCATCATACGAACAAGCATATACGAAGAAAAACAGGACATTCGATTAACAACACAGGAGCAAACAAGCATTAAAGGGGACTTGAAACAAGAACAAACAAGCATTCGATTAAAAACATGGCATTCGATTAACTACAAAAACAAACACTTAAGTACAAGAGCAATTAACAACAAGTTAAAGGTAAAACATGTTTACCAAAAATTAGGAGCAATTAACAACACTGAGAAGCGATTAACTACAAGAACGACCGATTAACGACAAGAACAAGCGATTCGAACTACAATTCCACAAACAAATGATTAAAAACAAGCGACTCAATATAAAAACAAGCGCTTCAATATAACTACACAAACATGCAATTAACTATAATTACACGCGATTAACTAGACAAACAAACAATTAACTATAATTACAAGCGATTAACAGCAGAAAGAAGTTGAAGGTAGAACATCTTTACTCCGATTAGGACCGAGAGCATGCATCATCGGAATCAGCCTCAACATCCAAATCCAAGTCACCGCTCGACGGTTCCGGAGCAACAACGGCGGCCACTTCAACTGGATCGGAAGAAACAGGGGACGGAGGAGCTTCATATTCATCCAAGTGGACTTGAATAACACTTTCATGCAACGGCGATCGAGGGTTTTGATGCACCGTCACATCCGATTTAGGCACCGATTCCTCATAAGCAGTTGGACCAAACTTTAATCGCAGATATTGACGACTATAACCGTGTTCCCCATCACAAGAATCACCTTTGTCACAATGATCGGGATCGAAGCACTCGTACATAACTGTATTACCAGATTCATTATCGGAGTCGAAAAACCCATAATGTAAACTCATGTTTTTTATAGAGTAATTAGGGTTTGGTGACGGAGAATAGAAAGAGACGGAGGGACGAGAGAGAGACGGAGAGAAATTAGATTAGGGTTAAATGGGAGTAGATGGGGGGTATGAATAAAATATAGTGGGAGTATTTTTTAAGAATAGAGTATTTTGTTTTTTATGGCCAAAAATAGAAACAAGAAAAGTAATTTGAATATCCTTAAAAGAAAAGTAGGAAAAGAAATATGTGTTAAACATTGGGACATTGGGATACCACATTGGATACTTCCTTGGATCCTAATCTAGTGCCCTTGGATCCTAATCTAGTGCCTAATCTAGTGCTATCATTTAATTATTATGTTCCTTGTATTATCTATATATTAGATGCTAAACTCTTTGTAATTGATCACCACTACTGAATATACTTCTTCTCTCTACTACAATCTCATCTTATAATATGGTATCAAAGCAGGGAGAGATTGAAAGCTTCTCAGAAAACTAAAAATTGCTACTGCAGTACTGCACTGCTACTGCAGTACTTACTACTGTATTTTATTTTTTTTCTTATGTTCGAATCAAACCTCAACCAAACTTACATACCTGAAAGAAGAGCTGAAGAACAAGACGAACCCAGAAATCCGGCCGCCATCTGACATTACACGCGCCTCCATGCACCACTAGAAGGTCACCAGGCACCGTTCCACGCGCCGGCGCGTGGGCTGTCCTCCGGTCATTTCCCGCGAAGCTGCAGAAGACATTCTTGTTCGTCCTGTCTTTCCGAGTCCAACAGTGGTATCATTATTCAGTTCTGAGAAATTTTATTTTTCTGATATATAAAATGTATGTATATGTGCGTATATATAACTGTATATATGTGTATATGTGCATAACTGTTGTTATATATATATATATATCTCTTGGTTAGTTAAGACTTGACTGAGATTTGAAGAAAAAAACCAAGGGGGGGGGAATTGTTATTTGAATATTATTTTATAATGACGGATACTAGTGATTCCGCAATTTCAAGCCGAAGTACTGCTATAAGTAGCAGTAAATTGGGGTTTCATAGTACTCCATTTGTAAGTCCTAAATTCGATGGGAAAAATTTCCTCGA
Organism: Saposhnikovia divaricata; assembly: GCA_036435485.1. Taxonomy (NCBI): domain Eukaryota; kingdom Viridiplantae; phylum Streptophyta; class Magnoliopsida; order Apiales; family Apiaceae; genus Saposhnikovia; species Saposhnikovia divaricata. The sequence continues at coordinate 119,272,034 of CM071599.1, read as the reverse complement.
ATGGTCGAAAACCTGCACGATGGCCCTTAAATCCCATAAATTAATGAAATATATTAATGGGAAAGTCAAGCAACCCCTGGAGACAGATACAGACTATGATGATTGGGATTCAGAGAATGCCATGGTATGTTCTTGGTTGTTCAACTCCATTGAGGTGCATATTCTCAAAAGCTATATCTTTATTGACACAGCCGAAGAAGTGTGGAAATCTCTTACCCGGACATATTCTTTTTCCGGAAATGTAGCCAAACGATTTGAAGTAAATCGGAAGATATGGGCATTGGCTCAAGAAGGTAGAACTCTTGCTCAGTTACTCAGAGCTGACATCCCTATGAAGTGAATTAGCTCATTACACTATTTTTGAATGTAAAAATGCCGAAGATCAGGAGAAATATCAAGAAATGATGACTGAAGAACGGGTGATGAAATTTCTGGATGGTCTGTCTGATGAGTATGACTCAATCAAAAATCAACTTATCGGACAGGTTCCTTTTCCGACAGTAGAGAATGCATATGGTCGTGTTCAATTAGAGGAAAGTCGAAAGCAAAACATGGCCCCGACAACTTCCTCTGATAGATCTGCACTTATAACTGGAAAAATTCCGCAACCTGAGCTTGAGAAAGAAGAGCAGTCTCTAGTGGCTTTTATGGGTGAAAGATCTACTCTTCAGTGTGATTATTGCAACAAGATGAATCACACCCGTGAGAATTACTTTATCCTACACCCTCACCTAAAAATCAGAGGACGTGGAGGACGCAACCGAGGTGGCTATCGAGGTGTAACATCCAGAGGAATAGGCAGGAATACAGGCAGGGGAAATCCTTTTAATGCTCATTATGCAGTGTCAGAATATGAGGTGCCCCCTTCAACAGGAACAATGACCCCTTCAGAACTCAACAACTTTCGATAGTTAATGTTCCAATTGAACACTGCTCCATCAACACTCACTGCTAACTCTGCTCATGGAGGTATATCTTGTCACCTACCTCCGATAAATGTTCTAATTCATGGATTATTGATTCCGGAGCATCAGCACATATGACTAGAAATGCTAGTTTCCTAGAATCATATAATGGTGAAACAGACAATATTCGTGTTGCCAATGGAGCTATTGTACCTATTCATGGACAAGGCACTTCTCAATGCTTCTCATCATCATTGCCGTTATCTGATGTGTTACATGTTCCCTCCTTAACAGCAAACTCATTATCTATTCAGCGTATTACTGAAAATCTTAATTTTTCAGTAACCTTTTTTTCTTCTCACTGTGTGATTCAGGATCTGGCGACAGGCAAGGTCCTTGGCATTGGTAAAGTGGTAGATGGGCTATATCTTATGGAAGATAATTCTGTTATGCCTTCGACAAGTTATCAGGTGTCATCTACATCTAATCCTACATCTAGCCCTGTTTTAGAATCCTTGTACCAATGGCATAGACGGTTCGGCCATCCATCTTTTGGTGTTTTATCGCATCTTTTTCCTATTTTAGCATCAAAATGTAAAAATGAGGAATTTTTCTGTGAACCATGTCAATTGGCCAAACATAAAAGATCATCTTATCTATCAAGAAATAAAAGAAGTTCTACTCTTTTTTCTACTATTCATACTGATGTTTGGGGTCCATTTAGACATCCTACATATGATGGGTATAGGTGGTTTGTTGTCTTTGTTGATTGTCATTCTCGACTTACTTTTGTATATCTTCTTAAACACAAAAGTGAAGTATTTGGATGTTTTAAATCCTTTCACCACATGATACAAACACACTTCAATGCCTCTGTTAAAATTCTTCGAAGCGATAATGGTACTGAGTATGATGGACCATTTAAGTCTTATTTAGACACATATGGGATTCTTCATCAAACTACATGTGTTAAAACCTCTCAGCAAAATGGGGTTGCTGAAAGGAAAATTGGTCACTTACAACAGGTAGCACGGTCCCTTATGTTAATCATGCATGTACCTTAATATCTTTGGGGCAAGGCAGTCATGACTGCCGCATATCTGATCAACCGTCTCTCTTCATGTGTCCTACAATTCAAAACACCATTATCTTTTGTTCCTGCACCTTCCGCTCATCCATCGCCTCTTCAGTTATTTGGGAGTGTTTTCTTTGTTCATAATCATTCTCCTTCACGGGACAAACTTGATTCTCGTGCTCTCCGATGTGTTTTCATTGGTTATACACCAACTCAAAAGGGATACAAGTTTTATCATCCTCCCTCACATCGCACTTTTGTCAGTCATGATGTTACTTTTTGGGAGTCAATTTCGTATTTCTGTCCTAGTTCCTCCTCTTTGCTTCAGGGGGAGATTAATCAACAAAGTCTTGATAATAGTGAAACAACAGAGGAGACACAATCACTTCCATTCATAAATGTGCCTAGTAAGGAACCGAGTCCAAACACATCCCCTAGTGAACCAAATGATCTGGATAGATTTAACAGGCCGGATTTGATCACATATTCCAGACGAAGAAATGATGATATCATCACTTTACCACATCCAGAGACTTCTGACCTCGAGGCAGATCCTACAGCTCCTATAATTGAGCCTCTTGATCCCACTCTGAATCTTCCTATTGCTGTTAGGAAGGGTAAACGCTCTTGTACTAATCATCCTATCTTGAATTTTGTTTCTTATAATGCATTATCTCCGTCCTCACTTGTTTTTGTGTCATCTTTATCTAGTGTTTCTGTAATAACCCTAACTTTAGAAATGCTACAGTGATTAAATGAATAGTAAATTTTTAGGATTTAGGGAAATGGGATGTGGGTACCCTACCATTGAAACAGAAATGAATAATCAAAAACCATATTAGTGATGTACTATGAAAATAAGTGACTCGAAACGATGACGGATTTCAGAAATTCCTGAGTGTGGATTTTAAGAATTTTCAATTTCAATTGAGACTCTATGGAATGTGATATGAAGGAGTATAGAAATACTAAAGGGTTTATATCTTGAGGAAATAGTAAAATTAGGTTAAATCAAGGAGTGATCAAGTTAAGGAAATGCCAAGGGAATTTGGATTTTTTTTAAACGATTTCAAAACCATTTGAATAACGAGGTATATTCGAAACGAATCGCAATTAAACAAATACGGAAACCAAACAACCAAGATTAGGGATACAACAAGGATACGTACTACATTATGATCAAGCAAGGTCATTAACATTTACTTAGGAAAATCAAAAAAATGAGATTATAAATTAACCAAGTGACATCATAGTGACATCACTTTCCACTCATCTTTAAACAAGGATAAATTATTAAATGACCAAGGTAATTATCCACACCATTCCACAAACTCTAGAACTCTCAAGATTAGTCAAGATAAGAGCTAGTCAACACAAAATCTCTCCATCTTCCACACTTTTTTTTTTATTTTCGGCCAAAAAGACAGCAGGTTAGTAAATCAAGCATATCTCCTTCATTTCTCAATGAAATTTTATGTTCTATAGCTTGTTGGAAAGGTATTAAGATTCTCTACAACTCTTATTTAGGAGACTTGACCAGAAAAGCATGTTAAGGCCCTCGTTTTTGCAGTTCTTTGAATGGATAAATAGTAACTTTCTAAAACTAACTTTGTTTCTATGGTTTCTTTAGACTATCCAAGCTATTTTAAGGTTGTTTAAGGACTAGACAAGCCTTATTTAGTGTTTTTCAAGCTTCAAGGAAGGTATGGAGTTCATGAACCCTTAGTATTATTTTGAGTTTATGATGATTTATAGTTAGTTTGGTGGTTAAGTGTATAATAAGCATGAAATCATGATTATATGAATGCTTATAAGTGATGGATTGAATATGGAGGTGGTATGGACTTGTAACCATGGCTGGTATGAAGACCACATGGTGTAGGGACTGGTTTACATGTTGGATAATGAAGGGATGATGGTGTATTTTTGGGAAATTGTTAAGTTATAGCCGTTATAATGCCCGATTTTAGTTAAAACAGTAATTACTTGTTAAAAACAGAGCATTCTGAATCTGTCAAGGTCAGTAGGGCATAACCACTAGTCATTATAGTATAGATCTTGGTTCATAGATCGTTTTGACATAAAGAACGTAAAAATCCAATGAACGGGTTAGGAGAAAAGTGAGTTTTAGTGAAAGACGTTCAGAAACTGAGAAAGTTCGTTTGTGTCAACTTTGAGGCCATAATTACCATACTTAAACATCTTTAAAAGTTATGAAATTTTGGGACAATATAGTAGGGTGAATAGAGAGTCAAACCCCACTGACCTTGTGTCAAAATTCGAAATTTATATTTTATGAGGATTTTTACAGTCGAGAGTGGTTGTTAAGAAAATGGTGTAAATCGCTAAAACTTTAATCGAGTCTAAAAATGGTTAAGTTCTTGGAAATTTTGGAGTATTAATGATATGTTAAATATATTATGTGTCAAGGGTATTATTATATAAAGTTTAGGTGGTTAAGTGGAATATATTCTAACAAAGATCCTTTTCGTTTCTATAGACACTCGAGACAAACACCGGATCATTCCTCTCGGGATTAGAGATGGAGGCAAGATTTCTTTTATCCTTATTTCAATAAACTGTTTATGTTCAAAGAAAAAAAAAATGGTTTTGGTAGATAATATATGAATCTTATATGATGATATGGTTAGGGATATATTCCCTGTTTGTTGAGATTATTGGATATGGATATGAATATGGAAAGAGCGAATATACTCTATGATCTAAAGGGATATGAAAGAGAATGGTATCAGTTGTTATCTAGGGTTATATGGTTTATGATATTATGTTAAAGATAATCTTTAAACATTTGTTATTTAATAAATATTATTTGATTATTATTTAATACTTTAAAATAGTTGAAATATTTTGTATATAAGAGCATATTTGACTTTATTAAATACGGAGGAAATGTCTGAGTTATAATCAAAGTATTATGATGTATGTATTTTAAAGATGATGATATATGGAAATGGAAATGATATATGTGAATGGAAATGGAAACAGAAAATGGAAAATATGGAATTGTGTTTTATAAATGGAATAATGATTTGATAAAAAGGGGGATTGCAACAGCAAGCGTAAGAGGCTGTGTTCGGCACAGTCCAGCACTCAATATTTTATTACGGCCCAAGAGATGCCGAAGGGGGATGTAGCAGAGAGCCTTCCTCCAGGGATGATGACCAGGTTGGATCATTCCTTCTACTAGTAGTAAACAGAGAGCAGGTACGATTAGGCGACTGATCATCGTCCTAACGTATCAGGCGACAGCAGATATCCCCAAAGTATTTAAAGAAAGAATTGATAATGGTTACAGATTGACATACTGAAAAAGGAAAAAAAATGGTATGAAATTATGGAATTATTTTTATGGTTAGAAGAGAAACTGATATTATATTGTTCTATATTTCTTTTCTTATAAAGATAAATAGATGGTGTATTTAATAAATAAGAATTAATTCTTTTCTTAATGATTATGATGGGTCTTCCGTTTATCTATCTATATATATATATATATATATATATATATATATATATATATATATATATATATATATATATATATATATTCTTTGATGCTGGTTTACAAAATTTAACTTGCTGAGCTATTATAGCTCACTCTTGCTATTTAATTACATAACAGCTAGGGCAGATGCCGATACTTCGCACTACACCCCGGAAGAGGGTAAGGGCTTTTGAGAGAGTGCTGGCGCCTATCCCTGAGGTAGCTCTTATAAGACGGATGGGTATTACTAGACATATGTAAATTAGGTGTGTAAGCTTCTGTAATAACTTTTGGTTGTTGAAATGCTTCCTGTAGAAGCATTATTCAACAATGTTCTTAAGTAAGATTCTGGGTTGTAATAACTGCTTAACTTTAAACTTATGATATTGTGGATGTTGTTCTCTGAGCATATGACTGGTGTGTAATATTATTATTAGGTGTGAGGTCTATTGTGTGGGTTTTATTACGCATTTATACTTCAACTGCCAAGAGTAGAATGTTATTAAATGGAAATTGGACCGTGATGACCTGGATTCCTGACCCCAGATTTGGGGCTGTCACAGTTTCTATTCCACATACTTGGCAGGATGCTTTATGTGAACCTAAATGGAAAGACGCCATGATAGAGGAGATGAATGCATTAAAACATAATGGTACTTGGGAGTTAACTCATCTTCCTGCTGGAAGGAAGGTAGTAGGATGCAGATGGGTGTTCACTGTGAAACAGAAACCTAATGGGCTGATTGATAGGTACAAAGCAAGACTTGTAGCAAAAGGGTATACTAAGACTTACGGGATTGATTACCAGGAAACTTTTGCTCCAGTAGCAAAGATGGCTTCTATTCGAGTCTTGATATCATGTGCAGCAAATCTTGGATGGGAACTTCAACAATTGGATGTTAAAAATGCATTCCTACATGGAGACGTGAAAGAAGAGGTTTACATGGATATTCCACCGGGTTTTTCTACAGCTGCAACCATTGGGAAAATATGCAAGCTAAAGAAGACTATTTATGGATTGAAACAGTCTCCAAGGGATTGGTTTGGCAAATTTCAGAGAGCAATGATTAAATTCGACTACAAACAGAGCAACTCGGATAACACCATGTTCGTGAAAAGACGAGATGAAAAAAATCACAGTGTTAATTGTTTATGTCGATGATATTGTGATCACCGGCAACGACACATGTGAAATTGCTAATGTTAAACGCAAGCTTGCCTCTGAATTCGAGATGAAGGACTTAAGAAAACTACGATATTTCCTTGGCATTGAGGTCTCTAGAAGTCCGGGTGGTATCTTCCTCTCACAACAGAAGTATACACTTGATCTTCTGAATGAAACAGGGATGTTGGGATGTAGACCTGCAGACTCTCCAATAGAAGCAAATCATAAGTTTTGTAGAGATGCTGGTGAAATTGTCGATAAATCTCAATATCAAAGATTAGTTAGACGACTAATCTACCTTGCACATACAAGGCCAAACATAGCATATGCAGTGGGAATTGTTAGCAGGTACATGCATGATCCTCGCCAACCTCATTTGGATGCAGTTTATATGATATTAAGGTATCTTAAAGCTGCTCCTGGAAAAGGAGTAATGTTTACCAAAAACAAACATCTTGAGGTTGAGAGCTATACAGATGCAGATTGGGCTGGATGTCAAGACGATAGACGATCGACTTCAGGATATTGTACATTTATTGGTGGTAATTTGGTTACTTGACGAAGCAAGAAACAACCTGTGATTGCCTTATCCAGTGCTGAGGCAGAATATAGAGCTATGGCTAAAGGTGTACGCGAATTATTGTGGATAAGATTGTTTCTACAAGAATTGGGACTTGCATCCGCAACTCCAATGAAATTGCATTGTGATAACAAAGCCGCTATTGCCATTGCTCATGATCCAATTCAACATGATCGGACCAAACATATCGAAATTGATCGACACTTCATCAAAGAGAAGATCAGTAATGATACCATTGGTATTCACTTTATAAGATCAGAGGACCAGATAGCTGACATATTTACCAAAGGTCTAAATCGGAAGATGCTTCATCCTCTTATTTGCAAGTTGGGCATGAGCTTGCAAGTTGGGCATGAGCGATATATATGCATCAACTTGAGGGGGAGTGTTAAACATTGGGACATTGTGATACCACATTGGATACTTCCTTGGATCCTAATCTAGTGCCCTTGGATCCTAATCTAGTGCCTAATCTAGTGCTATCATCTAATTATTATGTTCCTTGTATTATCTATATATAAAATGCTAAACTCTTTGTAATTGATCACCACTACTGAATATACTTCTTCTCTCTACTACAATCTCATCTTATAATAATATGGAACGGAGGGAGTACTACCTAACAATCCAATAACAATACTTCATTATTCTATTATTTATAAATAAGTTTGGGTCACTGTTCTTTTCTTACCATACATAAATTTACACTTACTGTGGACTGATGCCCAAATATAAAGAACTGCAGTATCATAAAAGCCTAATAGCTACCAATAATATCTTCCAACCCTTCAAGTGCTACAACCCCGAAAACAAATGGTGGTTTATAATTTGTAAACTGCAACAAAAGGCATCAAAACACTCCCAATCCAAAGCTTCCCATCTTTCTCTTCCACCTCGCTTACTGCTTTGACAACTTTCCCTGAATTATCTTCTAGTATTTGTAAGAGCTTACCTTCGGGGCTATACTTTACAACAATGCCATGCAGCCGGCCTCCAATGTGGATCAGATACTGAATCTTTGCTGGAATTGGAAGTTTCAGCAAAAATGTTCGGATTTTCGGATGTAGTGCACAAAAGTATGTGTAGAGTGATCGGCGACAGTGAATGGCCACCCAAAACTCCCCCTTCTCATTTGTTCTAACGTTGTCAGGAAATCCAGGTAATATTGCCATAAGTTCAACAGTCCCTGCTTTCTCGCCTTTTAACCAGTACTTTCGTAATCTACATCAGAATGAAAGCAGTGGTTGATTTAAAAGAGAGAAAAAAACGATTACCATATCGATATTCAAAAAGTTACTACTATAGCTTACCAATCATTAGTGTGTCTGCAAAAACTACAAACTATAACTACTACTAACAAGTTACTAATCATTATATATTGTTCCACTGACGTAATCAGGCTAGACTTCGTGAAACACAGAACGGCCCAATATGCTAAATAAATATGGTAACAGAGCAGTGGCCATCACTCACATAAACTTTTTCACTTTGTATTATCTTTCCCCATAGGCGAGCGAGGAAAAGAGAGTTAAATCAATATCAATTTAAAAGGTGTTATGCACTTACGCTCCCTTGAAACTCATCCAAAACAATTTCATGCTCATGGAAATGCTTAAGATTTAAGTGGTAAAGATGAATAAAAACTTTAGTACCATGAGTACTTGTGCATTCAGTTGCTATAACACTATCCATGATTCAGGTGTCATTCAAGGTAAGATGCCACAGTATAATGTCAGAGCTTATCTGAACATCAGATTTAACTTTCTAAAAGGAATATTATATTAGCATTCCAATTACAAAGCGGTTTTTCTGCTACGGTGCTACCATATGAAGAAATTGTCGTACTTCAAGAATCAAGACCAAGAGCGGAACAATAAACACGTATATCCAGAATCATACAGGCAGTTGTTTTTACCTGCCAATGGCTCCTTCACAGAGTACAAAGAACGATCCGTCCTTGCTTAGAGATAGGCCATTAGGAAACTGAAGATTCCGAAGTAGAACACTGGTTTCTTTTGTATTAGGATTGTATTTCAGGACCCTACCACTATCGTCCGCAGAGAAAACTAGCTGCATAAAGTTTCTGAAACAAGTACAATGTAAGAACTTCACACATTTACAGAAAAAAGGGTGCAACTATATTGCAGTAAGATTAGCAAAAATGTTACACAAAAAGGCATGGAATAGATAAAGTTTATTCATCCATGTGCAATCTAAGAGGGTAAAATAGGTCACATGCCGGCCCTTCGAATGTGAAAAGAAAATCAAAAGGACATCCTTTAGAACTTTGCTTGGTGTTACATATTATAGTTCTAAGTAAAATTAATAATAATCTTTTCTGTACAAAACAAGTTTTTCATGAAGAAACATAAGCTACAAGGATTCCTTTAAAACTTTGTTTCTAAAATATTAGTTTGCAATGCTCCATCCTTTTGCTTGTAATTTCCTTTTGTACGTAAATATTGCTTCATAAAAGTGACATTGATTTCCCAATCTGTTTTCAGTACCAAACTATAATTTGGGGTTTGGGGCATTAGGTGAGAAACAAAAATTGGTTAAGGCCTTTCCAAGAGATATCACCATAGGGTATGGCCTCCAAAGCTAATGGTGTTACCACGATATATAGACATAAACAGCATACCAGTAGGCTGAAAACATATGCCACAATTTCAAAGTGAATGATGTAAAAGTACGACTTCAAGTCTACCTGCGTTGATACTTGTTGCTACTATCAGTAAAATAAATGTTCCCTTCCTCATCAATGTCCAGGTCATTTGTGAACCTCAGAGGAACGCCTTCAGCTTCAGTTACTAGAGATGTTGCCAATCCACCTTCAGGACCAACTTTCATCAAACCAAGATATGCATCTGCTATATATAGATCACCTGTTTTCTTGTCAAACCGAAGCCCCAAAGCTCTACCACATATGTGCTCATTTTTCAAGTAGTTTATTGGTGATGGTTTTGGGTCACATAGATCTGACCTGGAATCCAAACAACAAAACAAAAAAATCCACGTCTATTACAAAAACACAGAGGTGTTTGTAGGAAGTTCAATATATTATTTATTGACAAAAAGGGCATAATATGTATTAGCAGTTAAATACTTGTATATTTATATATGTATATATGATAACAGATATCCTCAAATGCAATATCATATACTAATTATCTTGCCACCAGTAAAGCAACAAACTTAAATCCGGCGTAATTAAGAAAGTGAAAAAAAATCCCTACTCAATATCGTGTTTGGAGAATGGGACTCTTAGTGTGAAAGGAAGTATAAAAAGTAACAAGTAATTATTTAAACAAATGAACTGACATACTGGTATTGGTTCAAACTTCTATCTATCATTAAGAACTAAGAGGATATTATGTAGTCAACTGGTAGATTCCCTAGGGCCTAGCTGCTTTTCCGTGCTTTGATAGATCAGAGATGTGAACATGTATAATTCGTACATAACAAAAAAAAAAGCATAAAACAGAAGAGAAAATATGTATACAAACAGTGAGGGGTCGACATATGTTGATAGAAAACGAACTCAGAATACTTGTTACCAAGGTCATACACACAAATTTTGCATCTATTGACATTCCTTAGACCGAAAATTACTGGAGCACCAAGTGTTTGTAAGAGTATCCATCTATCATTACAAAAATCTTTTAAATATAAAATTGTTCTTTTAAAACAAAATTAGGTACAAGCCCTTCTATCCACTTTTGATTTTGTGGACTTTGCATGTAATAAAGGTTCAATAATTTTTAAAAACAAACGCAAGAGAAAAACAAAGAAGAAAGTCCTCTAGTTATATGCATGATTTATTTAGTTTGTATCAATATTTATTATTTATTGAAGGGCTTCTTTATAAATTATTATGCCTATTTATTAGATAATTTATCTGGTATAAGAGATGACTATCAAAATATAACAGAAAAGTAATCACCACGCTTTAAACAGAAAACACATGAACATCTAGTAAACATCAAGTCAGCAACTGCAGGGATGTATTTGCCATTTCACATATATAAAAAGGCTTTCTGCATCCCGAGTATCCTACATAAATCATCTATTTCGACCAACAAAGGGTTGGTGCAGTGGTTGAAGTCTTGGCTTCTCTAAGAGAGGTCAAGAGTTCGACTCCTGGCGTGTGCGTGTGTTCAATTATCAAAATAAATAAATAAATAAATCATCTATTTCGATCCAATTAGCCCCTCTTATAAAACAATGCTCGGTCTGTGGACAAAGAACCCTTCCAATGCATTTATCACCCTCAGCAGTGTATCATGTTTCCAGAAATACTTAAATCAAGAAATGTCTGTATTGTATGCTCTTATAAGATCCATGACTTTTCAAGTTCTATTGCATGTTATTGAAACTCCAAAACATGGAAAAGAACACATGACTTATTCGACTATAATACTCTACTTCAAAGGAAGAGGTATATTAAAGTTACGCATTGCACGAAAGAAGCTATCTTTGTACTCAAACATTCTTATGAACAAAAGGTATATAACATTTGCCCAAATATATCACTCGGAGTTGGTGAACCACTAGCTTTTCTATATCAGTTCATATTCAACGTATACCTTAAAAGATACATGCTGTGAGTGAGCATTACCTAGCAAAACACAAAAACTTGGCTTTGTGATGTTTATAACCACAACATTTCTGCAATTGGATTAATATAAGGTTTTTTTGTGCTGTTTAAGCTGGAGGTCTTTACAGAAACAGTGTCTCTCTCTCTCTCTCTCTCTCTCTCTCTCTCTCTCTCTCTCTCTCTCTCTCTCTCTCACACACACACACACACACACACACACACACACACACACACAAATATATCAATCCTACTTTTAAAGTTTTAAATTAAAGTCAAATCAAGTCACTACCAGAAACCTAATCTTCTCCAAATTCACAAAATTAATAAAATACACTAACATAAAAAAAGAAACACACCTATTATTAGAAGTAAAAGCAAAATCAACCCAAGACTCTCCATTCCAGAACAAGATCCTGCCATCAGCAACACCAGTGTAAGGCCCACGTCCCTTTGGATCAAAAGCCATACTCTCCGGTCCTTGCACTTGATTCAAAAACTTTATCTCCGACTTCTGCAACAAGTTTTCGACATCTTTCTCCGGTGGAACTTGAGACCAGTCAGGCATATCAACCTTAACTGCTTCAAACTCCGGGAACTCAGATATTGCTCCTTGCTTAAATGGGTCAGTCCCGCAATAAATAGCAAACAACAGGAAAATTCCGGCGAGAATTCTTGCCGCCGGCGACATTTTCTTGGTTATGGATTGTTGGGGTTAGAATAGAATGAGTAGTTTGAGGAAATGGGGAGGGGATTAAAATGTGTGGTATCTACCACCAAACTGTAAGAGTATCCAGCTATCATTACAAAAATCTTTTAAATATAAAATTGTTCTTTTAAAACAAAATTAGGTACAAGCCCTTCTATCCACTTTTGATTTTGTGGACTTTGCATGTAATAAAGGTTCAATAATTTTTAAAAACAAATGCAAGAGAAAAACAAAGAAGAAAGTCCTCTAGTTATATGCATGATTTATTTAGTTTGTATCAATATTTATTATTTATTGAAGGGCTTCTTTATAAATTATTATGCCTATTTATTAGATAATTTATCTGGTATAAGAGATGACTATCAAAATATAACAGAAAAGTAATCACCACGCTTTAAACAGAAAACACATGAACATCTAGTAAACATCAAGTCAGCAACTGCAGGGATGTATTTGCCATTTCACATATATAAAAAGGCTTTCTGCATCCCGAGTATCCTACATAAATCATCTATTTCGACCAACAAAGGGTTGGTGCAGTGGTTGAAGTCTTGGCTTCTCTAAGAGAGGTCAAGAGTTCGACTCCTGGCGTGTGCGTGTGTTCAATTATCAAAATAAATCATCTATTTCGATCCAATTAGCCCCTCTTATAAAACAATGCTCGGTCTGTGGAAAGAACCCTTCCAATGCATTTATCACCCTCAGCAGTGTATCATGTTTCCAGAAATACTTAAATCAAGAAATGTCTGTATTGTATGCTCTTATAAGATCCATGACTTTTCAAGTTCTATTGCATGTTATTGAAACTCCAAAACATGGAAAAGAACACATGACTTATTCGACTATAATACTCTACTTCAAAGGAAGAGGTATATTAAAGTTACGCATTGCACGAAAGAAGCTATCTTTGTACTCAAACATTCTTATGAACAAAAGGTATATAACATTTGCCCAAATATATCACTCGGAGTTGGTGAACCACTAGCTTTTCTATATCAGTTCATATTCAACGTATACCTTAAAAGATACATGCTGTGAGTGAGCATTACCTAGCAAAACATAAAAACTTGGCTTTGTGATGTTTATAACCACAACATTTCTGCAATTGGATTAATATAAGGTTTTTTTGTGCTGTTTAAGCTGGAGGTTTTTACAGAAACAGTCTCTCTCTCACTCACACACACACACACACAAATATATCAATCCTACTTTTAAAGTTTTAAATTAAAGTCAAATCAAGTCACTACCAGAAACCTAATCTTCTCCAAATTCACAAAATTAATAAAATACACTAACATAAAAAAAGAAACACACCTATTATTAGAAGTAAAAGCAAAATCAACCCAAGACTCTCCATTCCAGAACAAGATCCTGCCATCAGCAACACCAGTGTAAGGCCCACGTCCCTTTGGATCAAAAGCCATACTCTCCGGTCCTTGCACTTGATTCAAAAACTTTATCTCCGACTTCTGCAACAAGTTTTCGACATCTTTCTCCGGTGGAACTTGAGACCAGTCAGGCATATCAACCTTAACTGCTTCAAACTCCGGGAACTCAGATATTGCTCCTTGCTTAAATGGGTCAGTCCCGCAATAAATAGCAAAAAACAGGAAAATTCCGGCGAGAATTCTTGCCGCCGGCGACATTTTCTTGGTTATGGATTGTTGGGGTTAGAATAGAATGAGTAGTTTGAGGAAATGGGGAGGGGATTAAAATGTGTGGTATCTACCACCAAACTGTAAAAGATTCATGCGAGGAGTTAAGTTTGTGTCTTAACTGCTCTTCTTTGTTCACACGTACAAATAGAGCCCGCAAGACCCGAAAATGACAAGAAAATTACGGGTTTGGGTTGATCTTTGCGGTACACTAACATAAAAGTACACGAACATGAAATTACACGGATGAATTTAGTATCGGTTTTGGGTTTACCCTTGGGTACACGACACGAAACGAAAATACACGAAATAAATAAATATTTAAATAAATATTTAAAATTATATAAATATATATTATAAATAAATATTACATATTTAACCTTTTTACAAAATAAATAGAAAATACACGAAAAGTACACGAAAAGTACACAGAATGTACACGAAAGTACACGGTTTTTGGTTCGTTTTCGTGGAAACGAAAAGTACACAATATTTCGTGTACTTTTCGTTTCGTGTTTACACGAAATATTTTATTTCGTGTTCGTTTTAGAATTTGAGTACACGAATTTATTTCGTTTCGTTTCCGTTTTGAACTCTTGGTACACGAAACACGAAAGTACACGACACGAAGTACACGACACGAAACGAATTGCCACCTCTACGTACAAATGTACAATACAATCCAAATATCCGGCGATTAAAATATTTGCTAGTTTTCAAATTTGCCCTGTTATCGTAACACGTCACTTTTTTTTGCTAACAATAATTTGCATTTTTTTTTTCTAAATAATAATTTGCATTTTTATCTCCGAGCCAGTGTTGTAAAAAACGGGAATCAGACTTAATCAGTAATGACACTGTCTAAGAATTAATCGAGTATTTGGGTATAACACCCCTAGATCCAGGGTCCGGGATCCGGTTGTTACGGTCTCCAATTCTGTCCACAATACTTGAACTTACCTCAACATAAAATAAATTACATCTTTATGACCCAACACAACAATATAAAACACACCCGTTATAGTCCCAGAGATGAAATCAGAGTAACAACAAAATTTTATTAAACACATTATGAGTTCTTACAACCCAAAAGAGTTACAATATGAATACATACTCTTTGCCATCCATTTACATAAGTCATACTAGTCCATATATTTGGTACTGAAATAATGAATCTATCCTACCAATAGCTTTCTCTTCGGCTCTGGTAGTCTCATCGTCCTCGCCAGCGTCAAGTGCGCCTTGTGCGAGTCATCTGGTCTAGCTGTTGTTGCGATATAATAATAAAGCAAGGGTGAGCAATAGCCCACCAACAATAATATTTAACTGAACGATAATATATAACAGTTCAAAAGTATCTTTCAAACCATATGCCATGCATTTACGGAAATGATGCCAGCATAATATGAACGATGAAGTTACAAGGTAACTCAAAATGTAAATATATGTGGGAATATCTGCTATGTCGAAAATAAGCTAGATATTACCATTTATCATAAAAGAGGAACTTGCAGGAAAATATTGCAATTCCAATTATGAATACTTTTCCAATACTGCCAACAATGATAATGTTGCAGAAAATAAATGAATTTGAATGATGAACTTATGCTGGAGTATTCACCGCGCCAACTGCCAATCTTACGATGATCAGTCGCAGATTGTACAGCTTAATTTAGATTTACTACCGGTAGAAGGAAGAACTGACGGCTTTACTTGTCTACCGCCCTACTAGCTCTCCCCGGCCAACGATTGGGCCAAAGGGGATGGACCGGCGCTACTCGGCCTCTTACACGACTCCAAGTTCGAAAGGAAATTCATGACTCTGAACGCAAAGTTCGTCCCACTTTCCCCAAGTATAATACTTGTTGATAAGACTCCACAAAGTAGTCGTATCTAGTTGGAAAGGAAAATTCAACATCAAATCTCCCAAGCTGCTGCTTGTTAGAGGATACCATCTTGTTCCAATAATCGTACCCCTCGAATGATGAGAAGGTTACTCAATGATTCAATTGATAAACAGCAACCAAGTTGCGAGTGAAACAAATAGTTTTACAAGATTTATGACCGGGAAGTCACCAGATAAATAACATTGCTCAAGTAGGTTCTCCTATAATATGGAAGTTTGAGCGAGCATTTAAATTCTTTTAAGATAGATTTAAATGAAAAATAAAGAGTTGGGAACCTTTCCTTGATAAAATAGTCGTAAAAAAGGCTTCGAAATATTTTACATAATATCTGGAGGTGAAAGATAATCTCCGAATAATATAAATCATTTTAAAAAGAATTTAAAAGAATTAAATAAATATTCCAAGAATATTTATTAACTCAATAATAATTACGGAATATCATTAAATCATAATATTGCTCGTAAGTAATCCTCGAATGAATATATGGAATTATTTATTAAATAAATCCCTCTTTAAATGAATATTCAAAATAATATTCATTAAATAATTAAACTCCGATAATTATTTAAAATAATATTCAATAAATAAGTCAAACCTTAAATGAATATTTGGAAATAATATTAATTTAATAAATAATCTTCTAAATGAATATCCAAATAATATTCATGTAGTAATCAAAACTTTAAAGGAATAATCGAAATAATATTCCTTAAGTAAATAGAACTTCCAATGAATATTTTAAAATAATATTCATCATGTACATAAAACCTTAAATGAATATTCGAAAGTAATATTCATTTAATAAATAACATTCTAATGAATATCAAAATAATATTCATTAAATAATCAACTCTAAATGAATATTCGAAACTAACATTCATTTAACATCTCTCGACTGAGATAATACTCGAATAACATTCCTCGAAATATTTCCAAGTGATTGATACTTTATGGAAATATAAATAACATTTAATAATAACATTCCTTAAAATAAATAATAATCTGCCGTTGGAATCCCTCCGGGTTTCCACGACTATCTATATCTCAAAATACCGACTCCCGGTCTATATTTAAGAATGAATATCATATGCCCTTCGCTAAGGGTCTTATCAAAACAATCAGGCTTATAACTGATAATTCATATCTAGTCTATAAGCCAATATCAATTCAGGGAACAGGTATCATAATATAATTTGACAGTAGGCATGCATGCTATGGCATATGTAAAATGGCAGTCACATATATATATTATCACAACAACAGGTTCAAAGTTTTGAACACTTGCCTGGTAATCGGGTGTGGGTAGAGATAGTGTGTCCTGGGTCTGCTCAATGATCTATAAACAATCAGAACATTCGAGATTAACCACTTAACACCTTTTAAAAGTCTAAGTATAAACTTCACTTAAATCGAAACACGTTTTCGAATTATCTCGTTATACACCTATTAGTGTAACTCTTTTTAATACCGATACGATCCGACATTTGCTCGTTATTACGACATGTCATCATACCCACGCTAGGTATATACTTAGGTCGTATAAGTTCTAAAGTCGATCAATTACGAACCGAGATTATACCTCGAGTTTTATCGTTCGTTTTCTAAGTTATAACCAAAGTTATACTTTTAAGGGGTTCGTTCGCGTTTAACTTTGATTCCAATATTTTTATAAAATCGGAAAACGATCCGTTTGATATGTGGTTTTCTTTCATACCTTCCTTATGACCCCTAGTATTTATTTACCAAGATTCGCCACTGAGTAACATGCTTTACGAGGGTTCAATTGAAGTTACGAACTTTTACTTACGATTCAGAACCAATTTTAGTAATTTGACCATAACTCCTAAACCGTAAGTCGGAATGTTTCGATTCTTTCGCCAAAACGATCTATGGCTCGAGATCTACAAGGACCAGTCATAATATTATCAAGGTCAGGAACCTACATTAACTGCCATGCTTGGTTTTTAAGTGTTAACGAAAATTAGGCATTGCGACGGCTATAAATCGGACGTTCTAAAAATCGTAACAACACAACCAAGCCACATCGGGCACCAACACAATTTATAAACATGATTCTCATATCCACAAGTCCTAGAACCACTGATCTTAACCTCAAAATCATCAAGGACTTGAATCATGATTAAATAACTACTAAGAACAACTACATGATCATGTAAACATGCTTATACTAACATTATCACCAAATCTCATCTAAAACTCAATTAAAACTCAAAACAAAAACTTCGGTTCTTGAAGTTTATACCTTCTTTGGAGTGTGTATGCACTTAGTAAGCCTTGTATGGTCCTTGTATATCCTTAACCAAGCTAAATCAACCATAAATATCAAAGAAAAACAAGGTTAGTTCTTGAAGAACACTATTCACCCTCCTCTTTCTTGATTTATTTGAAAATGGAAACAAAGGAATTTGGACATGAAATTTCTAGGAGATTAGTTTCTTGAAATATAGAACTCACCTTAAAAATTACAAGATCAAACAAGGAGTGGAAGGTGGATTAGTGTTTTTGATTTATGCTAAAAGCCGAATGGCTTTTTAAAGAGAGTTTGTAGTTGCTTGCTTGGTTCTTGATCTAATCCTTGGTAAAATAAATTATTGTGATGTCTTTGAGAAATATCTTGCATAAAGCTACTTTATTAAAGTGCTTGGGTCATCCTTTGCATCATCAAGTGGACATGTGTGGTGATCTTGTGGTTTGATGATGTGTTGAAGCTAACTACATGGTTTGGTTACTAAGCATGCTAGTTACCTTTGTAACTACTTAGTTACTTGATTCTATCCACTTGCACATACTTGAATCTTGGTTCTCTGCTTGTTTCTTTGTCCGATTATTGCTCAATTCATTGATCGTTCGGAGGAATAACTCGTTCATTCCTAGTTAGGGTTTTACCGGAAACCATCTTAATATTTATACTATCATCCTCCATTCTCTTTAATAATTCTTGAACCTACATTCCTTAAATCCCTTCAATAATTCCTTAAGTCTTTCAGTGTCCAGGGAAATCTCGGGGAAAATAAAAGTGCTCTTTTTCAGAATCCGACAGCTTTTACATACACTCTTTTTCCCCCTGGATCACTAATACGAACTCAGAATTTCGTTCCGGGTACTTCTATATAGCGTCGTCTAATAATATTCCTAAATTCACCAAAATCACTATTCATCCATTTTTCTTTACTCATCCTCTTAGGGTTGTACAATTGTCCCTGATCTCTTTCGATCGTTCCTTAACCTTTTTACGGACCCACTGGACCAATAACAGATATCGATTTGGATGACATAAGAACAATCTTTTCCTTTAGAATTATCAAATCTCAAATCCCTAGGAGATAGATAATTCTTATCTAAAGCGTCAACCAATAGTATTCTTCATGACATATAAACATTTGAATCCAAATCTATTCCTTTCATTCATTATCTCAATCGCTACATCGTAGTCGTAATCACTATTCACCATTACCTCAGTACATAATAAAAGTTTTAATTATATCCAAAATTTGGGGTTCTTACAGTCTCCCCTCCTTAAAAGGATTCCGTCCCGGAATCAGGTAGGAAGCAAAGAGTCGTTTGCCTGTCGTTCACTTTTTAGCTTCCCGGTCAATTCTTAGTCGTCCTACCCTTTCTCAGCACATCTTCTAGTGCTACAATCCATACTTTATCCTTTTTCCATCAACGTTGCTACTTTTCGTACTACACACTATCCGGATTATGCTCTTACTCAATCTTATCCTTATTGATACCTGCAGTAACATTGGTATCACTATCATACTGCGAATTCGGAGGTAACCTCCTCGTACTCTGCATTTCCTGATCGATTTAGTCTTCGCAATCTCGATCAATATAGAGAAGTGGAAAGATTTATTGAGAGATCACTATGATCAATTGAACATTTGTTATATTGCATAGTTAGTACAGAAGGGGGCCAACCTTTAGTACTTGACAAGCAATTAAACAAGTTATGGTATTCCACTTAGACTTCTATCACATTGACAGATAGTCACGTAGCAGTACCTCCCCTCCTTAAAGGGTTGTTTTTCTCAATTCATAAAGAAGATGAATAAGAGAGAAGAAAAGAAAATAATTCTAAAGGATTATAGGAAGTTTTCATGATTGTAAAATATCATACTCAGAATTTACCTCTGAACTATAGAGGTTCATGAAAGAAGAATATAATCATAATTATATCCGATACCATTTGATCGCAATTTCACGTGTCAACATATCTTGCTGCTTTGTCCATTATTCTATGGACCTGTACTCGGTTCAACCTTAGCAACACTTTTAGAAAATCTTTCAACCTCTCAGGTTAAATCTTAGTTTCTCGCTTGACACCATTGTTTCTGACATTCCATGTCACGCTACTAGCTTTTTCATATCTATAATATTAACACTATCAGGTTGTCATCCCGAGATTCATCAGAAAACCCATTTATTAATCCATTCATAACATTCCTTGCTTCACATTCCATAGTTGCTTTCCCAGCCTTTTCTTTATCAATCACATCCTTCTTATTATCTGATTCTTATTCACTTCTATTATTTACCTCCACCGTCATCTCTTTATTGAGACATCTTTTGCACTTGGCAACTCCTTATTGGTATCCCGTCACATTTACTCTATAATCATCACATTATTCCAATTTAAAACCTCCGAAATGAATCTGGCCAATTTCTTTAACTTAGATCCAATATAATCTTCTTCTGCCAACTTGTTTCTCATCACTTGTTCTTTTCTACCCGTGATTATCCACAGGTTGTTCTTCGTAAGTCAGACCAGGTCGTATACCTACCTGCTCATACTCTTATCATCTATCGAGCATCTACATTTTACTGGCGTAACCTTGCCATATGAAACACGTTACGATCATGCTATAAGTTTTGGGGGGTAAAACTAGCTCGGATGCCACCTTCCGGACACTTTTAAACTCTCAGGTGGCCCAATTAGTCTCGGGTTCAACTGCCCTTCTCTATAAGTCTCATTAATTCTTTCTACAGGAATACATTCAGCATCATGAATCAACAACCTCATATTCTCTATCTTGTTTGCGCAGAAGTATACTAACAAATACTTGCTTGTCATTCATCAACATGCCATTTAGCTTATCAATAGCAGCACTATCTTTTATCTATGCGTCGTCATCTACTTTCTTAGGAGAATCACCATCGCTTGTTGTTTACGTAGTGCGTTAATAGCTAACCATATGGGTTTCAATCCTTTAGGGAGACAAAGTAATCACTATTCCTTATCCATAAGGAACACTTTCCTGAACTTGATGTAGATATTACATGAAGTAGATAAAATTGCAGAAGGGTTTCAAGCATCACAGCTATGTCAGGTTGATGAAACTATCACTCTTGCAACTTCCATAAAAGACTGGAAACTTAACGGTTTACTTCGTCAATTTTGTATCATGGTCCTGGTTTGCCTCAAAACGGGACCTTCTAAGGTAGGTAATATGCTTAAGACGCCATCAGGAACTGAAACTTTACTTAAACTATTATTACCGTCGATCCTTGCAAAATCATCAGAAGGAATGTAAGTTCCTCCACTCCGATATGACCTTCAAGGTCCTTCCAAATATCATTCTATTCTTTCGGTATGCACATTTGTAATTATTCCTCTATACTTAGACTGTCGGCCACCTTATTGGCCTTTCCTGATGATAATGATTTCTTGTAATCCATGTTCTCTGGATATATTCCAACTCAAATTTTTCTACCTCATTCTCATCACTGTTGGGTGAAAGCATCCTCCCTTAGGCTCTGCTGAAGGAGAAAATATATCTATCAGTCTTTTTCCATAAGTCATTGCTTCCACCTTCTCGTGGGAACTTTATCAAAGTTACCCTCAATCATACCTAGGATATTTGTTCTCTTAGTTCTTTCTTGTTCTAGGATAATCTCAACCTTCTTTGGTTCCATCCATACCTCATTATGGTTTCACACATGCCTCATCTGACATTATTGTTATTGTGTCTTCTATTCTCTACCAAACTTCTATTTTGAAACTCAGAATATTAACTTTTTCCTTGTAAGGTTTCTTAGGTCGTCCTCATCATTCCTCCTGTATTTTCTAGGTGCAGGGTATATCAAAACGTCATTGATCAATACTCTAATAATGCTATCTATGTTCTTTCCAGAACTCTTTTTAATAATCCTTACAGGTCATTGTTGCCTTAGCAAATCCAACTCATATCATCTGAATTCACAATGTCTTTATTTGGGTTAATGCCATCCGTTGTGCATTCCCCAGGGTTTGTCTTAATTTATGGATATCCTATCCTTAATTCAACTTCCAAGGAATTCTTGCATCCTATAATTGGCAATCAAACCATGTGTCTTTAATAAGGGTCTCTTTTCAATTGTTCTCATTTGATAATCGATCGGTAGCTTAATGCCAACCTCTTCTTTCGGATAGTTGTCAGCCTATTTGACCTTCCAAAAGGCAACGTATGTCTATCTGCTCTCTTACAGAACTTGGTAATGGTAGCAAGGATGTTTTGGAACATATTGGTCGAGTTCAACGTGAATATCTTAGTACTTATCGTTCTTCTCAAAGGTACAGCCTTAGACAAAATTTCTACAGTATACTGATCCATCTCTGACCATTTCTATACTCTCTTCATAAACCTTCGTTGTTTACTTTCCTTAGTCATAGTATATTCATGGTATTTATAATACCCTAACATCAAACATCTCAAGTCACTATACTTCTATTTTTACTCGTAATCTTGGACAATCATATATACATGAATCACTTTAGTACGGGTGACCCTATACTAAAAAAAATCTAGCAAATTCCCAATCAAAACATGGGTTGAAAAGGGTTCAGTAGAAGATTCCTACGATTTCCTTTATATCAGAAGCCCTTGCAGTCGGTGCTTACTTAGAAGCAACCCTGCTTTGTCCTTTCATTGCTGGTCTAGTCACTTTATTGTCAGTTGTGACTTGGCCTCAACTGGCCACACTAAAATAAAATATATGATTTTAGGGGTTGGCTAATTAGCATTACTTTTCTAGCAATTGCCGGCATAGTGTCTTCTTCTTTGATACCTTTCTACCTTTCCAAAACTTTACTTCATATAAGTCTTAATCGACTACTCGGCACCGTCTCCGGCCACCTTTCCTCTACTTTTATCTTTTCAACTATTCTTATCAATCTCGCGTGCCACGCAAGCTTACCATTCCTGGCATAACAGCCTTTTCACTTAAGTCAATCCCGGAGTTTCTCAGTCCGGCTGGTTTCTTACTTACATTTCCTGTTTTCGTCCAATCTCACTTCATCATTTTATTTCTACCATCGATTGTAATGCTCAGGGTCCATTTACTAACCCATTTTACAGCATCCTTACCCAAATCACAGGGTTCGCTCCAGTTTCTACTCTCTTCCATGATGTTCTCTGATAATCAGAAAGACAAGGTTTGCCAAAATTCGTTGAAGTTCTTTCCAGAATCAGGGAAATTTTGGTCAATCTATCCTCCTACTGGTAACATTAAGGAGACCAGTTTAGAAACCTGAAGAATAATTCTATGAACCCCCAAGCAGGTAGAACCATAAGCAATCATAATTAACGAAATAATCGTCATCAGGTTGGAAGTTTAACCACTGGAGAGGAACCAATTATATACATCCCTTAGAAGGGACTCAACAGTTTCAAACTGAAACCTGTCACAACTTCCTGATACCTATACGTCCTGATATTCAATATTACCAAATGTCAGTCTACCTAACCACTAGTCTCAGAAGGAACATTACCGTCGGAGTTGGTTGTTCCACAAAATTGGCACTACTAAGGCCATCCGAACCTGGTGAACCGTGCTGTCCAAATGCATCCGCAAGTACTTTGTCGTGCTGTGCAAGCACACATCCTAATCCTTTATGTGAAGCGACGTTGGAAGCACAAAGTCTCCCTTTTTCCATTAAACAATGCCAAGCCTTGGTCATTACCAATTTCATCTTTTAGCTCCAGGAGGATTTTCTCACATTTATTTTTCCTCTTCAACTGCTGATCGTATTACTTGATCCATTATAATTCTGCATCGGAGTAAACTTAAGGTAACTACTATAATCCATTCAAAGAAAAGAAAGAATTTAATATTCCTCTGAATCACATGCATCTACGTTTCTGGTTCATCATTTCACTGAGTTAAGTTAACCCTATACTTAGTCTCTGACAATAGTCTCATTATGAGTTCATCTTGACTCACTGGTCTTATCTTCCGGTAGGTTCTGAGATCATTGTCTTGCTTACTACTTCCTTATATAACTTTATCCAATCATGCTGTCACTTCCCAATGTTTTCACTTTTTAACTGATTCATTCATAAAATGGACATTTTCCTAAATAAAACAACTTCATCAACCTCAATTTGGTTTTATAAATTACAACCTATGACATCTGCCTTCTCATGACGAATTATTACTGACAATATTCATACTAATTCATTTGTCAAATGATATGGCACTTACTGCCTCCTTCTTAACTATTCCTAGGGACTCTGCTCCTCGTCCTATATCGATGTCTTTGATAATCATACATCCCTCTAGCTCTTTCTTCGTTAATATGAAAGTCTCTAGGGATTCTCATCTATTCTCGTATAAGATCTCAAGTAATTCTTCCAATCCGTCTTATTTGCTGGTACTACATCCAGTAGTCCGGCTACGAATCCAACATGAATCTTCAGTTCTCTTGCTAATACTCAGTTCTTTATGCTCACTTTTCTGAGCACCGTACCTTAATCATCACAGTCTTTCTGGCTGTAACCCTCATTCCTCAAGGGTAAGCTCCTTATCCTAACAGAATTTTCCTTATCTGCTGGAACCTCTTCCGGGTCTCCAGTAGGGTACTCAATCGAATTTACCCGCTGATCTTCAGCATATAAAGCATCATCGCGCTGCTGCTCGTATGCCTCAGGGTCTGTCGTCTTACTCGTCGATACGATATCGAGCTAAGTTACTATCATGATACTTAAGAGTTCCCATAAGGGTTTTATATGTCATCACTACATTAAGTAGTCCGACTATGAACTTGGCAAGAGTTCTTATTATCTTAGTGAATTTATTGTTTTAACGTCGCCTCATCTTCGGGGTTTATAACGTATGCTCTGATACCATTTCTATAACACCCCCAGATCCAGGGTCCGGGATCCGGTCGTTACGGTCTCCAATTCTGTCCACAATACTTGAACTTACCTCAACATAAAATAAATTACATCTTTATTACTCAACACAACAATATAAAACACACCCGTTATAGTCCCAGAGATGAAATCAGAGTAACAACCAAATTTTATTAAACACATTATGAGTTCTTACAACCTAAAAGAGTTACAATATGAATACATACTCTTTGCCATCCATTTACATAAGTCATACTAGTCCATATATTTGGTACTGAAAGAATGAATCTATCCTACCAATAGCTTTCTCTTCAGATCTGGTAGTCTAATCTTCCTCGCCAGCGTCAAGTGCGCCTTGTGCGAGTCATCTGGTCTAGCTATTGTTGTGATATAATAATAAAGCAAGGGTGAGCAATAGCCCACCAACAATAATATTTAACTGAACGATAATATATAACAGTTCTAAAGTATCTTTCAAACCATATGCCATGCATTTACGGAAATGATGCCAGTATAATATGAACGATGAAGTTACAAGGTAACTCAAAATGTAAATATATGTGGGAATATCTGCTATGTTGAAAATAAGCTAGATATTACCATTTATCATAAAAGAGGAACTTGCAGGAAAATATTGCAATTCCAATTATGAATACTTTTCCAATACTGCCAACAATGATAATGTTGCAGAAAATAAATGAATTTGAATGATGAACTTATGCTGGAGTATTCACCGTGCCCACTGCCAATCTTACGATGATCAGTCGCAGATTGTACAGCTCAATTTAGATTTACTACCGGTAGAAGGAAGAACTGACGGCTTTACATGTCTACCGCCCTACTAGCTCTTCCCGGCCAACGGTTGGGCCAAAGGGGATGGACCGGCTCTACTCGGCCTCTTACACGACTCCAAGTTCGAAAGGAAATTGATGACTCTGAACGCAAAGTTCGTCCCCCTTTCCCCAAGTATAATAGTTATTGATAAGACTCCACAAAATAGTCGTATCTAGTTGGAAAGGAAAATTCAACATCAAATCTCCCATGCTGCTGCTTGTTAGAGGATACCATCTTGTTCCAATAATCGTACCCCTCGAATGATGAGAATGTTACTCAATGATTCAATTGATAAACAGCAACCAAGTTGCGAGTGAAACAAATAGTTTTACAAGATTTATGACCGGGAAGTCACCAGATGAATAACATTGCTCAAGTAGGTTCCCCTATAATATGGAAGTTTGAGCGAGCATTTAAATCCTTTTAAGATAGATTTAAATGAAAAATAAAGAGTTGGGAACCTTTCCTTGATAAAATAGTCGTAAAAAAGACTCCGAAATATTTTACATAATATCTGGAGGTGAAAGATAATCTCCGAATAATATAAATCATTTTAAAAAGAATTTAAAAGAATTAAATAAATATTCCAAGAATATTTATTAACTTAATAATAATTACGGAATATTATTAAATCATAATATTGCTCGTAAGTAATCCTCGAATGAATATATGGAATTATTTACTAAATAAATCCCTCTTTAAATGAATATTCAAAATAATATTCATTAAATAATTAAACTCTGATAATTATTTAAAATAATATTCAATAAATAAGTCAAACCTTAAATAAATATTTGGAAATAATATTCATTTAATAAATAATCTTCTAAATGAATATCCAAATAATATTCATTTAGTAATCAAAACTTTAAAGGAATAATCGAAATAATATTCCTTAAGTAAATAGAACTTCCAATGAATATTAAAATAATATTCATCATGTACATAAAACCTTAAATGAATATTCGAAAGTAATATTCATTTAATAAATAACATTCTAATGAATATCAAAATAATATTCATTAAATAATCAACTCTAAATGAATATTCAAAACTAACATTCATTTAATATCTCTCGACTGAGATAATACTCGAATAACATTCCTCGAAATATTTCCAAGTGATTGATACTTTATGGAAATATAAATAACATTTAATAATAACATTCCTTAAAATAAATAATAATCTGCCGTTGGAATCCCTCCGGGTTTCCACGACTATCTATATCTCAAAATACCGACTCCCGGTCTATATTTAAGAATGAATATCATATGCCCTTCGCTAAGGGTCTTATCAAAACAATCCGGCTTATAACTGATAATTCGTATCTAGTCTATAAGCCAATATCAATTCAGGGAACAGGTATCATAATATAATTTGACAGTAGGCATGCATGCTATGACATATGTAAAATGGCAATCACACACACACACACACACATACACACACACACACACACACACACACACACACACACACACACACACATATATATATATATATATATATATATATATATATATATATATATATATATATTATCACAACAACATATTCAAAGTTTTGAACACTTGCCTGGTAATCGGGTGTGGGTAGAGATAGCGTGTCCTGGGTCTGCTCGATGATCTATAAACAATCAGAACATTCGAGATTAACCACTTAACACCTTTTAAAAGTCTAAGTATAAACTTCACTTAAATCAAAACACGTTTTCGAATTATCTCGTTATACACCTTTTAGTGTAACTCTCTTTATTACCGAAACGATCCGACATTTGTTCGTTATTACGACATGTCATCATACCCACGCTCGGTATATACTTAGGTCGTATAAGTTCTAAAGTCGATCGATTACGAACTGAGATTATACCTCGAGTTTTATCGTTCGTTTTCTAAGTTATAACCAAAGTTATACTTTTAAGGGGTTCGTTCGCGTTTAACTTTGATTCCAACATTTTTATAAAATCGGAAAGCAATCCGTTTGATATGTGGTTTTCTTTCATACCTTCCTTATGACCCCTAGTATTTATTTACCAAGATTTGCCACTGAGTAACATGTTTTACGAGGGTTCAATTGAAGTTACGAACTCTTACTTTCGGTTCCGAACCAATTTTAGTAATTTGACCATAACTCCTAAACCGTAAGTCGGAATGTTTCGATTCTTTCGCCAAAACGATCTATGGCTCGAGATCTACAAGGACCAGTCATAATATTATCAAGGTCAGGAACCTACATTAACTGCCATGCTTGGTTTTTAAGTGTTAACAAAAATTCGGCATTACGACGGCTATAAATCGGACGTTCTAAAAATCGTAACAACACAACCAAGCCACACCGGGCACCAACACAATTTATAAACATGATTCTCATATCCACAAGTCCTAGAACCACTGATCTTAACCTCAAAATCATAAAGGACTTGAATCATGATTAAATAACTACTAAGAACAACTACATGATCATGTAAACATGCTTATACTAACATTATCACCAAAAACAAAAACTTGGGTTCTTGAAGTTTATACCTTCCTTGGAGTGTGTATGCACTTAGTAAGCCTTGTATGGGTATATCCTTAACCAAGCTAAATCAACCATAAAAATCAAAGAAAAACAAGATTAGTTCTTGAAGAACACTATTCACCCCAGGGCTGAGCATTCGGTCGGTTCGGTCCAAAACCAGACCGAACCGAAATAACCGAAAACCGAATTAACCCTTTTTTCGGGAACCGAACCGGATCGAAATTATCATAGGGACCGAATAAGAACCGAACCGAATTATTTCGGTCGGTTCGGTTCGGATACTAAGAACCGAAATATTGAAAAAAGATTGAATTTATCTCACTCTTAATTTGCTCAAATCTCATCTTAGTTGAACATAATAATTTCTCTCTCTATCTTCTTCTCTCTAATTACACCAACATGAAGCTTCTCTAATTACACGGTAGTGAGATCGGAGAGCAAGTTCTCATCGAGAGGTTGAGACACATGGACGGCCGGCGATGACGGAGGCTCCGGTTGATGATAGAATTGTCGAAGATTGTATAATTGTGTAGATGATTGAATTGATGATGACGAGGACAGTAAAGGTGAGGATTGAGTGGGTGGGGGACTGGGGCTACTAGCTAGTGGCTACTGGGAGTAAATTAGAACAATAGGAAAGTAGTAGTCGACTAGTCGTAGGTAGAAGTAAACACATAAAATATATTATATATATAATATTCGTATATGTTATGTATAATTCGGGGAATTCGGTTCAGAACCGAATTTTTTTCTTAAAAACCGAACCGATCCGAAATATATTTCGGTTTGTACCGAATAAACCGAATACCCGAAATTTTAAAATAAATAGAACCGAACCGAACCGAAATAACGAATTTCGGTTCGGTTTTTCGGATTCGGATCTGTTTTGATCAGCCCTAATTCACCCTCCTCTTTCTTGATTTATTTGAAAATGGAAAGAAAGGAATTTGGACTTGAAATTTCTAGGAGATTAGTTTCTTGAAATATAGAACTCACCTTAAAAATTACAAGATCAAACAAGGAGTAGAAGGTGGATTTGTGTTATTGATTTATGTTAACAGCCGAATGGCTTTTTAGAGAGAGTTTGTAGTTGCTTGCTTGGTTCTTGATCTAATCCTTGGTAAAATGAATTATTGTGATGTCTTTGAGAAATATTTTGCATAAAGCTACTTTATTAAAGTGCTTGGGTCATCCTTTGCATCATCAAGTGGACATGTGTGGTGATCTTGTGGTTTGATGATGTGTTGAAGCTAACTACATGGTTTGGTTGCTAAGCATGCTAGTTACCTTTGTAACTACTTAGTTACTTGATTCTATCCACTTGCACATACTTGCATCTTGGTTCTCTACTTGTTTCTTTGTCCGGTTATTGCTCAATTCATTGATCGTTCGGAGGAATAACTCGTTCGTTCCTAGTTAGGGTTTTACCGGAAACCGTCTTAATATTTATACTATCATCCTCCATTCTCTTTAATAATTCTTGAACCTACATTCCTTAAATCCCTTCAATAATTCCTTAAGTCTTTCAGTGTCCAGGGAAATCTCGGGGAAAATAAAACTGCTCCTTTTCAGAATCCGACAGCTTTTACATACACTCTTTTTCCCCCTGGATCACTAATACGAACTCAGAATTTCGTTCTGGGTACTTCTATATAGCGTCGTCTAATAATATTCCTAAATCCACCAAAATCACTATTCATCAATTTTTCTTTACTCATCCTCTTAGGGTTGTACAATTGTCCCTGATCTCTTTCGATCGTTCCTTAACCTTTTTACGGACCCACTGGACCAATAACAGATATCGATTTGGATGACATAAGAACAATCTTTTCCTTTAGAATTATCAAATCTCAAATCCCTAGGAGATAGATAATTCTTATCTAAAGCGTCAACCAATAGTATTCTTCATGGCATATAAACATTTGAATCCAAATCTATTCCTTTCATTCATTATCTCAATCGTTACATCGTAGTCGTAATCACTATTCACCATTACCTCAGTACATAATAAAAGTTTTAATTATATCCAAAATTTGGGGTAACATTGGGGACTAATCGGAATGATTAATCGGATATTCGGGTTATTAATAAGTGCGGTAACCCATGGAATAGGGATTAATTGGTGATTAATCCCGATTAATCACCGATTTTTAGAACAATGCTTCGAGCATCTAAATATAGTATAAATAAAATTGATTATTATTCTTATTAATTAAACTATAATTTATCTACTTTACGTAAGCACAAGTAGGGTCACGCTCTGCTGAGAACACATGTTAGTATGAGAACGGTAAGAACTTTATTCTACAGAATAATAAAATAATTAAAATGTGAAAAATAAGTATATATAAGTAATAGTGTACTTTTGTGATGGAGTCATGGAGTCATGCTAAAGACTCTGTACTTTTATATTTAGTTGTAATTTGGTTTTTTATTTATGTTCTGTAGTCAGTAGTCAAGCAGTCAAGCTAGTATGGTATTTGGCATAGTTGGGGTTTGTAACAGACTAATAGCAACAGTCTCATTTTGTTGTGTGTTTTTCTATCTTTTCTTAACATTGGTACGGTAAATCTCATCGATTTTTGGTAATTATTTGCAAGTGAATATAATTTTTATTTTAACGGGTTAAAACCGAAACCGTCCAAACCGAACCGTTATAATTTGGGTGGTTACGGTTATGTACTAACGGTTATGGTTGGCCGGATTGGAAAACCGAAATATATGGTTTGGGTGGTTTTGTTGTCCAAACCCGACCGTTTCACCCAATACTCACCCCTAGGTTGATCCCACCGGGAGGCACGAAAGTAAATGGATGATGTGCTTTAATTATAATACCGCAAGTGCACGATGTCTGTTGTTAGTAGATACTAGCAAGTACGGGTCGAATCCACAAGGAGACAAGTTTCAAGAATTTCAATCTAATTATTGTAAATTGTTCCTAGAGAAAAACGAATGTTGAAGATTTTTACTAACTAACAATGCAAATTAAATATGTTTTAAATCAATTAACTAAAGGTCTAGGGCAATTCAGGTTCACCATGCTTATACCAAACAATCACAAAAGTGAAGCATTTCAATGGGTCGAGTAATTAAAGTAATGGTTAATCTCTCTCAAGCATTAACACTTTCAGAAATCCAATGATGCTTTTGCACTCACTTTCAATTCTGCTAATCGTATGTGTGCCTCTAGTGAGTAAAATCTCGATCTATTACCCATATTGCATACAATTAATCCATGATATTGGCCAATTACATAAATTAAACAGTAAAACAAATCGATTAGAATTACTCTTTACCCATTAAACTACTAATCAAATTAAAGCCTAATCATGTTGCAACATTGGCTTCCCTTTATACCCTAGAATGTAAACTACACACTCATACTAGAAGTAAAAGAAATAAGAACAATGAAGGAAGGCATGTAAAACATATAATAATAAAACAAGAGAATAAAGAATACCTCAAACTTTATATTAAAGAAGAACAATGAATCCAAGCTTAACCAAGTGCTTAAAATGGGTTAAATGGCTATTTGGTCACTGTACTATTCAAAAACTTTCAATTGGGTCACCAACCCAAAAAAGTTTTCAAAAACATAATAAAACACTCAAAAACTTTCAATTGGGTCACTGCCGTTAGTCATTACCGTTAACTTTAACGGAAAGACGTCAACTTTCAATTAGGTCATCAGTATTAAGTTTAACTTTCAATTAGGTCATCGGTATTATAAATTTTTAATTTTTTTTAAATTCTGAGAATTTTGAATTAAATTTTTTCGAATCTAAATTTTTGAATAATTTTTTAAATTTTTTCGAAATTTCGAAATTTTTGAATTTTTTTGAATTTTTTGAATTTTTTCGAAATTTTTGAATATAAATTTATTAAATCGAGTTAAGTTTGTGGGAATCGCGAGCGTTTTATAAAGTTAGTTTGACTGCAAGTAGTTCCAAAAATATACACATATAGATACATACTACTCTTTCTCTGCATTGAAATATTTTTTGAATTTTTTCGAAATTTTTGAATAAATTTTTAAATTTCGAAATTTTTGAATAAATTAGTAAATTTTGTGAATTTAAATTAATAAAATTTTGAGAATTTTGAGAATTTAAATTAATAATTTTAAAATTTTATTCAAAAATTTAAATTCGAAAAAATTTAATTCAAAATTCTCAAAATTTAAAAATTTATTCAAAAATTTATAATACCGATGACCTAATTGAAAGTTAAACTTAATACAGATGACCTAATTGAAAGTTGACGTTTTTCCGTTAAAGTTAACGGCAATGACTAACGGCAGTGACCCAATTGAAAGTTTTTGAGTGCTTTATTATGCGATTGAAAACTTTTTTGGGTTGGTGACCCAATTGAAAGTTTTTGAATAGTACAGTGACCAAATAGCCATTTAACCCTGCTTAAAATTGAAGAGAGGAAGAAAAAAAAGCAAGAACCCTAGCTTTTATTAAAAGTACGTATGTATCTCCACGTTCTCTCTCTCACTAATAATAAAACTAATAATCAAATCTGATCACTATCTCCTAATACAAGTATTTTTAATGTTCTAAATAAATTTACAAAAAGATATCCATAATTGAATAGGATTTTCATGTCAAAATTCGTAGCTGACTGTACTCCTCTGTTTCTGGGCTGTTCCAGCTGGACTCTGATCTTTGGGACACTTCAGAATTAAAGAAAATTATCTAAGCTTCGCGTGGACTGTAAGATCGTTAAATTCGGACTTCTGGAACTCAAGATACGGCCCAAACAGTGTAGACAGCCCGTGTAGCCCGATAATACAAATTTTCTTCTATTTAAACTCCAAAATAGCTCTTTTTGCTACAAATACTTCCAACTTATAAATTTCTAATTTCATACAATAAAACAATCAAATCTATTAAATAAAAATCCAAATCAATGCAAACACAATAAATATGAGAATAAAATCATCTAAAATATATATAAAAATCAATTTTTATATAAAATATATATCTTGAAATCAATTTTTGCTTTGTCAACTTGGATGCCACGTTCAGATATAAGATGACCAAGTACCACTCCTTCATTGACCATGAAGTGGCATTTTTCGTAATTTAAAACCAAATTTACCTCTTCACAACGTTTAAGCACTTTAGAAAGATTATGCAAACACACATCAAAATCAGAACCATAAACACTGAAATCATCCATAAATACTTCCATAATAGACTCTATGAAATCAGAAAATATGGCTGTCATGCAACGCTAAAAAGTAGCAGGGGCATTGCACAGTCCAAAAGGCACTCTTCGATATGCAAAGGTACCATATGGACAAATAAATGTAGTCTTTTCTTGGTCATCAGGATGTATAGGGATCTAAAAGAACCCCGAATATCCATCTAAATAGCAAAAGAACTTATGTTTTGCAAGTCTTTCAAAGATCTGATCTATGAATGGGAGAGGGTAATGGTCTTTTTTATGGCAGTGTTTAACCTACAGTAATCAATACACATTCGCCAATCAGTGACAATTCTAGTGGGAATTAATTCATCTTTGTCATTTTTAATTACAGTTGTTCCTCCTTTCTTAGGAACTACTTGAACCGGGCTTACCAATTTTGAATCAGAAATTGAGTAAGGGGTCCCTTGGCAAATCTGAATGTACATTTCTGAATCATTAAAATTTCTGAATCATTAATAATCTGAATTCTGAATAAATAATACTATTTGGTAAAAATTTGTTGAAATATTTGAATAACGTATATTTACCTTTTTACAATTATAAACGTGCAGTTTTATTTTACAAGTACAGTAAAACCTCATTAAATTAATACTCGATACCACGTTAAATTAATATTTTGAATGCAAATTTTTGGTCCCAACATAATAGCAATAGTATAAATTTTACCTCGATTAATTAATAATCTCGATAAATTAATAAAAATTGTCGAAATTTGCCGGTCCCAACATTATTAATTTATAAAGGTTTTACTGTATCTTTAATATTCCATTTGAATGAACTAATTATAAATTCACTTCATATTTTAAATCAATAAACTAGACAATTCATACTTGCATTTTCCACACTTCTTTGTAAATTATTTTTCATTCTAGTAGTGTTTGGATGTACACGTAACCAGGTTACTTGCAACCTTTTATATAAAACACATGACTATGGCAGAGTGAACATTATTCTACCCCCATTTTATCTTAACGCTTAAGCATGATTTTTTTGTTTGAATGATTAAGAAGTTTTTTAACGATTAAGAAGAAAAAAAGAAAGCCCAAACAATCTTAACAGATCTTAAGCATTAAAATAATCTCATTAAGAATCATTAAGATGAAAACAAATGACCTCTAAATGATGCCCGCATCAAGCAACTTTAAAACTTCTTTTTTGACAACCTCTTGCATATTAGGGTTCAAGCGATGTTGTCCCTGTATGCAAGGCTTATGATCCTCATCTAAATGAATTCTATGCATGCAAAAGTCTGGGCTAATCCCTTTAAGATCATCAATACTGTACCCAATAGCTTTTCTATGCATACGCAAAACAGTAAGAAGCTTAGAAACCTGATTACCATCAAGATTAGAGATAACAATCACAGGACAAGTCTCATCATCATCAAGAAACATGTACTTAAGATTAGATGGCAAAGGCTTTAACTCTAGTTTCTTTACCTGAGGTTTAACAGAAGAAGTGATAGTGTTGGTTACCTCACAGTTCGCAATCGATCGACTTATTCTTACCATCCAACTTGAGGATCAATGAATCAATTTCAGCATGTCCATATCCTTGTGAAGCTTCAAGCATCAACACTGCTTCCAATGGATCATTCAATAAAACTTGAGGTAGCTCATCATGGACAATTTCATCTATGACATCAATCCTGCAACAAGTATTCTCAAGCAAAGGGGACTTAAGAGCAGAGGTTAGAGTAAAAGTAATTTTATTATCACCAACACTCAAAGTTAGAGTCCCATTTTTCACATCTATAACGGTACCTGCAGTACAAAGGAATGGCCTACCCAAAATAATGGGTATTTGGCTATCCTCTTCCATATCCAAAACTACAAAGTCTACAGGAATATAGTATTTTCCAACCCTGACAGGCACATCCTCTAAAATACCAAGTGGATATTTTATAGAACGGTTTGCCATTTGTGATGTCATTTGTGTGCATTTCAGTTCTCCCATGTTTAATTTTTGAAAAATTAAGAGAGACATGACAGAGACGCTAGCGCCTAAGTCACATAAAGCTTTGTCAATAAACAATGCACCTAAATGACATGGGATTGAAAAACTTACGGGATCTTTAAGATTAAGTGGAGACTTATTTTGTAAAACATCACTACACTCTTAGTAAAAGCTACTGTCTCCACCTCACCAAAAGATCTTTTCTTTGTGAGAATATCCTTTAGAAACTTTGCATAGGATGGAACTTGAGAAATTAAATCAGTGAAAGGAACTGTTACCTCAAGATTTTTGACAAGTGTCATAAACTTACCAAACTGTTGATCCACCTTAGTTCTGTTCATCCTGCTAGGGAACGGCAGCTTAGGCACAAATGGTGGAGGAGCAACGTCAATCTTCTCTTTATCATCTTTCTTGCTTCCTTCAGTTCCACCCTTGCTTGTTTCGTCAACAGCTTCATCTACCTTGCCATCGGTATTTTCCTTTTCTTTCTCATCAATCACATCATTAGTGAGCATTGGTGGACCATCATATGTGAGACCACTCCTAAAAGTAATAGCATTCAAATACTCCTTCGGTTGAGTTGATTGTGATGGTAAAGATCCAGGCTGTCATGCATATGAAGAACTAGCCAATTGTGCAATCTGAGTTTCCATCATCTTATTATGAGTCTTCCAATCTTTAATCTCTTGCATTAATAGTTTCAACATCTCATTTGTCTGATCAGGTTATGCAGCTTGGTTGGATTGAGGAACTTGCTGTTGAAGGGGCTTCTGGAATCCAGGAGGATTCAAAAGTCCTTGAGAAGGCCTAAACTGTTGCTGCTGGTATGATTGTTGACACTATTGTTACTGATTAGGAACAAAAAAATTCTGAGCATTATTGTTCCTCTATGAGAAATTTGGATGGTCTCTCCAACCCGGATTGTAAGGGTTGGAGTATGGATTGTACTGTTGCCTCTGTTGAAAAACATTTACTTGCTCCATCTGAAAATTTTGTGAATAACATTGTATGAGCAGTCATTGCCGAAGTGGCCTTGAACACCACAGACTTCACAAACAGGAGCATTCATAGGATCGAGTCATAGATGATAATGCATTAATGCTCAAAGGAGGAGTAGAAGACTGAGATGTTTGTGTAATCTTCAATGAATGAATCTCTTGAGTCAATGCAGCGAGTTGAGATGATAAAAGAGAATAAGCATCCACCTTTACCCCCTTCTTGGCTGCTCTTGGATTATTGAAGTGATTGGCAGCCAAATTTGCAAGAAAAGTATACGCATCATCAACTCCATTATCTAGAAATACACCACCTGCAGTACTCTTCATTTCAGGGTCAAGACCATTGCAGAAGCGTTTAAGCAGAAACCACTTCTCCAGACCATGATGGGGGCATGTACGTTAAAGATCTTTGAATCTTTCCCAAGCATCTCTAAGAGACTCTCCATACTCTTGTTTGAAAGCAATCATCTTGTCAATCAGTTCGTCAGTTCTGTTAGGAGGGAAATACTCAATTAAGAAGGCTTGAGCAATTGCATCCCAATCAATGACATTAATATCATTCAACCATTTTTGAGCTTTATCATGAAGAGAAAACCCGAACAACATGACTTTGCTGATCAGTAGTGACTCCCTGATGCTTGATAGTGGAACAGAGTTATTGAAACCTTTGCAGACGGAGTGTAGGGTCTTCAGAGGGAAGACCAACAAATTGATTTTGTTGGATCATAGTGAGCAACGCAGGTTTGATCTCAAAGTTTGCTGCTGTAATAGTTGGCATAGTAAGGCCTGTAGGAACACCACTCGGAGAGGGTTGTGAGTAGTTCTTAAAAGATTTAACAGGAAGGTCTGCCATTTCGATCTTTGAATCAAAAAGTTTTTGCTGCTTTTCTTTCCTTTTTTGATCTATGTATTGTTGATAAGTAATTCCAAAACCAGGACTAAGAGGAGGTGTATCCGCTTCTTCTGTAGACCCGGGCATCAACAACTAAAATAAGGAAAAGCAGTAAAATCGGTCTCAGTTGGAACAAAAGTTCCAAAGAGAAAATGGAAACAATATAAACAATTAAACTAAAATCTATAGAAACTAGGCGTCTCTCCGGCAGCGGCGCCAAAAACTTGATGTGCTTAAATTATAATACCGCAAGTGCACGG
The DNA here is from genome assembly GCA_036435485.1 of Saposhnikovia divaricata. Classification (NCBI taxonomy): domain Eukaryota; kingdom Viridiplantae; phylum Streptophyta; class Magnoliopsida; order Apiales; family Apiaceae; genus Saposhnikovia; species Saposhnikovia divaricata. Next base: position 119,234,128 of record CM071599.1, on the reverse strand, counting down.
TGTCTGTTGTTAGTTGATACTAGCAAGTACGGGTCGAATCCACAAGGAGACAAGTTTCAAGAATTTCAATCTAATTATTGTAAATTGTTTCTAGAGAAAAATGAATGTTGAAGATTTTTACTAACTAACAATGCAAATTAATTATGTTTTAAATCAATTAACTAAAGGTCTAGGGCAATTCAGGTTCACCATGCTTACACCAAACAATCATAAAAGTAAAGCAATTCAATGGGTCGAGTAATTAATCCATATTGCATACAATTAATCCATGATATTGTCCAATTACATAAATTAAACAGTAAAACAAATCGATTAGAATTACTCTTTACCCATTAAACTACTAATCAAATTAAAGCCTAATCATGGTGCAAGCATGGCTTCCCTTTATACCCTAGAATGTAAACTACTCACTCATACTAGAAGTAAAAGCAATAAGAACAATGAAGGAAGCCATGTAAAACATATAATAATAAAACAAGAGAATAAAGAATACCTCAAACTTTATATTAAAGAAGAACAATGAATCCAAGCTTAACCAAGTGCTTACAATTGAAGAGAGGAAGAAAAAACAAGAACCCTAGCTTTTATTAAAAGTACGTATGTATCTCCACGTTCTCTCTCTCACTAATAATAAAACTAACAATCAAATCAGATCACCATCTCCTAATAAAAGTATTTTTAATGTTCAAAATAAATTTAAAAAAAGATATCCATAATTGAATAGGATTTTCATGTAAAAATTCGTAGCTGACTGTACTCCTCTGTTTCTGGGTTGTTCCAGCTGGACTCTGATCTTTGGGCCACTTCAGAATTAAAGAAAATTCTCTAAACTTCGCGTGGACTGTAAGATCCTTAAATTCGGAATTCTGGAACTCAAGATACGGCCTAAACAGTGTAGACAGCCCGTGTAGCCCGATAATACGAATTTTCTTCTATTTAAACTCCAAAATAGCTCTTTTTGCTACAAATCCTTCCAACTTATGAATTCCTAATTTCCTATAATAAAACAATCAAATCTATTAAATAAAAATCCAAATCAATGCAAAACATAATAAATATGAGAATAAAATCATCTAAAATATATATAAAAATATATTCTATCAATGGACTGCCATGTTCGAAGGGTACGAGTGTGCTAACAGTCCTCCAGATTAGTTGAGGTGCGTGAAAGTTGCCCGAACACCGAATTATCAAAAAAAAATTGTTCTACACTTTTTAAAAGACCGCGGAACAATTGTTCTCACAGTTCTCACGTATAAATTGTTCTCACCTGAATCATACCCAACACCACAAGTAACAATCAATACTAAATACAAAATTATTGCATATACTTATTATTCACAAATTTGGAATACTAGATGGAACAGAGAAACGAATAGCATTTTGCACTCCTTATCTTTGGTCACTTTTTCTATTTGGACTCAAACTTTAAATGTCGGTAAATGTGTCTCTCAACTTTAGACTTTACTTCATATTGCACCCTTTTAATCATTTTCGTCCAAAAGAACCGTTACCGTCAATATACATGGGAAAAAATTGAAAAGATATTTTATTAAGTTTAAACTATCACAAAGTGGATCCCGTAATTATAGTAATATTGTCCGCTTTGGGCCGTATTCATAAGGATTTATTTTTGGGTAACCCCAAAAGACCTCATACTAATGGAGTTAACTGGCTGCTTATTAACTAGCAATCTGCCTCTCCCACAAACGATGTGGGACAACTTCTAACATAGATTGGTGAAGGAGTCCATGAGGGTAGTCAAGGTGGGATGTTGAGAAAGAAGAAACCTCAACCTAAATTGAACAACACCCCACTTGGAATTCAACCACAACCATTCAACTCCAAAAACAAGGTCACCACCACAATTATGGAAAATATTGATGCAAAAAGAAAAGAAAATATATATTGTTGCTTAGCAAAAATTCCGTGGTTGTCACATTCTATCTGAAATTAGACTTGTTATTTGCAACCCATCTTCATGAGTTGGAACCTTTGCTACTTGAAATGTTTATGACTTTGTATCTTTTGACCATTGATATTTGACTTATTTTGTGAAGACAAGCAATGTTTATGACTTTGGATCTTTTGACCATTGATATTAACCTATTTTGTGAAGACACACAATGTTTATGACTTTGTATCTTATGATCATTGATATTTGACCTATGTTGTGAAGATAACCATTATTATTTGTTGCTTTACATATTTTTACAATTATTGACCCTTTATGTTGACGTTTATAATCACAAATATTTTTAAACATATTTTTTCATAACACTTAAACCAGTTATTACATTAAAACACACACTCAGAAGAGTGATTACAGTCATCAAGCATTAACCTTGAACCATGAACAAGCTCAACAAAGTTTGACTAAACCAACACCAAACAAAAGACAATACAAACAAACAGTACCCACCAACAAAAGCATAAACCTAAAATAACCTAAATAGAGCTTCACTCATCAAGCTCACCATAGTCCTCAATATTAACAACGGTGTCATCATTCATTGCGTTAACAACCATATTCATCATCAAAGAAGCAAGCACGAACATTCTAGCAACTGTAGCCTGCTTCATCTTTTTCACTTTTTTCATCGCAACTTCATGCCTTTCTGTGTAACAAATTAGGTTAGCCCTCCATTTCGCCTCCCTATCCAAAGCACGTTCTTGTAGATCCTTAATTATCTTTAAGGTACAAGATGCAAGTGGTTCTTCATCGACCCACACATGATATCCACTCTGTTTGTTCCAACAAGCCCTAAATATCCTACCTACATTTGGCCCAAACCACTGCGTCTTCTTGACACTTATTTGATTATAGTAACAGGCGAGATCCAGAATTGTATCGATTTCAGCTTTTATGCTAGCCATTATATGTTTGGGGTTGAACTGAATATGTAAATTAGGGCTTGCAATGAGAGAGAACAATGACAAGGGGATAATCTAATGAATAAATAGCGATGGAGCTATTATAAAAATGAAGTACCAACTTTGCCCTCACAAAAAGTAACGGGGTTAGAGGGATTTGACGGGTGTACTTACTTTGTAAAAACTTTAAAAGTCCAGTATTGCAAGTGGGGGTCTTTGATGCTTAGTATCTCTAGTGCTTTGACAAATAAAGTGCATGTACACAAAGTGCTTTTTACTCAAAAATACACCCAATCAGTTTTACGACCATTGAAGTTTCTACTATCCTCCTTTCATAACATTTTAACTATGTTCCATTTTAAATATTTTCTATCCGACCATTATATGTATTGCACTCAGAGCTACTCTTATGTCCCATGAAATGCCCGAGCGATTTTCAAATCTATTATCTTACTCGTATTTTTATATTTGTTTTTGCCTTTCGTAATGATGATTTTAAATTTAAAAAGTTATATTTGTTTTAATTCAATTAAAATTTTAAAATAATTAGACCTATTAAAGTCTGTTAATATATGTTTTAGAACCGTAAAAATTAAAACAATGGCTCGTATTTGGTATTTGAAAAAAATAATTTTATAAATATCAAGCCCATTTAAATAAATAAGCTTACAGATCGGCCCAAAAAGTAGCTCGTAAAGTGTTTCTTTAATTGTAATAACTTTTAAAATAATCTCAGTCTATAAGAATGAAAAGGTCCAAGTATCGATGGTCCCACTGACCAAAACTTTCACTCTTTCGAATAATATATATATATATATATATATATATATATATATATATATATATATATATATATATATATATATATGAAAAGGTCCATTAACTAAAGTTAGACCATTGATTTAAAACAAATGGATGGTGTAGATTGCATGATAAAATACTTGAAAAGTACGTTGATAAATAAACTGAGGGGCAAAGTAGGAATATTGTCAAAAATGAAAACAGCACGTTCTTAACAACCCAAAAACATAGGACCTCAAATGATGTTCAGTTTTATATTACAAACATTTAAACTGATTTTAAAATAAAACAAGATTCATCTTCACGCTATGGAGCCAGGTATGACCAATATTGTTCTGTAGGTTATCTACAAGTAGTAGAAAGGTTCTATAACATGTCTACGTAATTTTAGCATAGTTTGTGTGTTCTGTATCATTTGTTTGTTCTTCATTAGTTTTAAGTTTTGACATGCTATTGTTCTATACACCTTAAAAGATTTGATTGTTTCATGAATGTTGTGTTTTATAGATCTAGAAACTTACGTGAATAGCTTTTTATGTGTGTTCTATGAAAAGGTTTTATCATGTTTGTGTACTGTAATATTAGTGCGTTCTTTACAACGTTTGTATTCTGTATATTCAAAAAGATCTGCATCATGTTAGTTACTAACATGCTAGTATCAGTACGTTAAACATGTTCAAAACTCTTGCCTATAAAATGTGTTATGTGTTAAGTTGTGATAAGTTTTCCAAGCGTATTCCATGAATAGGATTGATTACGGTTGGTGTGCTGCGAGTCGAGTTTGTTCTGTATTACAATTTTATTATGTTATTTCAAAGTATTCTGCACTACTGATGTTTTTTTGTGTACTATAATTTTAATGAGTTCTGTACTACGTTTGTATTCTATATATTTAAAATATTCTGCATCATTGTTAATTTCAGGCATGCTGGTATAAGTCTGTTGAAAATGTCCCAATGTGTTTTATAGGAAACACATTAAGTGTTTGGAATTGTTTCAAGAAGGTTGAAAATAAACTAATGTGATGTTCTATTACAAAAGTTCTGTATTGTGTTTAATTAAAATTTGGTTGAACAAATTGTGGGAAACATATTAATGTGTTGATATCATAAGTTCTGCACTATGTTTAATAAAATTTGGTTCTAAAAAAGTGCTATGTAGACATTAAGCTGTAGATTTTGATACTGTATGTGTACATTGCATTTATGCTTTATGTAAACATGTGACTTAATCTGTTTGACTGATGTACCATATTGGAAAATAGGTACTGGACACAGTGGTCGTCTAAAGTTACGAAAAATAGAACACAGAGTGCCAGTTATCGTGGATTTGGTTTCTATCTCAAGTATTGCTGACAAAAGCGTTGAGACAGAAAGAATTGGGGATGTCTACGCAAGTGGAACAAATATGGAGAATGCAATTGTGATTAGGTCCACAAATTCAACAAACACAAATCACAAAGGTATTTTCCATTTTGTAGAAGACATTATTGTTCTTTAAAAATATATTTTAATTTAAAATTAACTGATAACCAAATTTGATGCAGGATACGATACACAAGTTATCGGTTCAAGTACTAGAAACATGAGATCCATGTATTATTGAATGAAGACCACAACGTGTTTGAAGAGAAGGTTGTTTCATCTAAAACGGAGCATTGATAGGGACTGTAATGCAAAGGTTAATAGTAGATCATCAAGATGTATGAAAAATGTAAGTGGTGGAAGCAAGGTAGACCATGGTTTAAAAAACTCGGGAAAGCGTAAAGAGGCAGCAGTACATGTCGAAAAATCAGATTCAAAGAGGAGTAGATTAGCTTCAGATCAAGTAAACATGTTGTTGATGTTATAGTACCGTATTTCATTGGCAAATTAATGCATATGTAATTCAGCTTAAATAAAAATGGTCCACTATTACTGATTAAAGTTCATTGTTAAAACTTTCTATTGCAGGAAGTAAGTACGAGAATGAGAAGATGTTTAAGTGGTAAAAGTTTGCGTACAAGTAAGCATAATGTTGAAAGGAAAGACTCATCTTCTGAAGGATCTAAGAGAGAACAACACTTTGGGAAAAGAAAACTGGTTCAAATTGGAACCAGTAGATTTCAGAAAACGCAGACCTATCACCGATACATACAAAAAAAGCTGTCACCAATTTTTTTTCGAATATGCTGTCAGAATTATCCGAGGAGCAGAAAAAGTGGGTTAAAAAAACAGGATTTGGTGCTGTCCTGGCTTTTAGGATGAAGAGGTATGCCCATAAATTAGGATACGCTTTTATTGAAGCATTAGACCGAGATGAATGTTCTATAAGAATGGAAGATGGTACTATAAAAATTTTAGATGTTATGGTGCACAAGGTACTTGGTTTACCAAGGGGAGCAGAGACTGTGGTTGTGCGAGAATGTAAGCAATTATTAGGTGCATGGGAAAGCCAATTTTCGGGAAAACCATTCTCCAAAATTACAGCTAGTATGATTTCTAGAAAAATTAAGAGTAATGGAAGTGCAACATTTATGTTTAAGATGAATTTTCTTGTCTTGTTATCAAATTTTTTGGTGGAGTCTAACAACAATGGGTACGTCAAAACTGATATTGTTGGGTTCTGTGGGGAGATAGAGAAATGTTCAAACTACAACTGGTGTGGTTTTGTCATCGACAAATTGTTGACAACCCATAAGTTCTGGGCTGGAAATCCAAGTATACGACACTTCACAGGGTCTTTACCTCTGTTAACAGTGAATGATGACTTTACTTTTAACGTGCTTTTTAATTTTTTCAAGCTGCCAATATTAAAATCTGAAATTGTAATGCAGTATTTATATCTTGATCGTGTAAATAATGCAAGAACACGACAAGTCATGGAAAGGTTAAAACCAGCTTACATTGCGTGGACAGACGAGCTTATAAAGGCAGAAGAAAATTATATAATTGAGAACAATTGCTTTGGCAAAGGTGAGATCCTTGAATGGACAAAATGCGGAGGTGAAGAGGTATGCAGTAGCTTCTTTTATTTTTAAGATCCAATTTTTTAATGCGCATGTTCATCAGGCAAAAACCAAGTAATATAGAGTAATTAGTTTGTGAGGAAGTAAAAAAAAATTGTGTGGAACCAAGATGAATTTGGTATGTTCTGTACTAACCCTATGCGCTGAAAAAATTGGAGAATACAGAGAAATAATTTAAATTGCAGCTAGAATTGTGATAAATTATGAATTTTTTAGGTACGCAATGTATGTAATGAGGACTGTGATCATATAACTGATCCATTAGCAGAAAGTGAAAGTGATGTAAAGAACTTAGAAGAAGATGTAGGAGCAATTACAGAATGTGTTGGACTAGGTGAAGATGATATACACATTACACATGCTACTGCTGATTTTAAGGTGGACAAGAGACGAGGACATGGGATTGATGTTCAGGTATTAGAATGTGTTTAAAGTGTGCCATTTGTAAATATAAAATTACACGTTCAGGCTCATTAGGTAGAACTAACCAGAATATTTTAGAAGGTTAATTCTTTTAAACAGGTTTGTGAGAACGATATATCTGAAAGAGATCAGCTGTTGTTCGATGAGAACTTAGAGGAATTATTGGATGACCAGGTTCACAACTAAAATTTACTTATATATCTTCACAACACATGGTAGCACTAAATTGTTGCTTATTTTTAATGTGCATCAACAGAAATTCATGAAGAGGTTTGATAGTAAGCTTAATGCGTTGGATTTAATGTGTAAGGGATGTATAGCTGACCATGGAACGGCTTTGGCTATGTATCCTGATCACCCAAGAACAACAATAATGAAAGAGAAGCTTGCAAAAATATTTGAAAATCAATCCAGTGTGTTTAAACAAACTACACAAAGATTGGAAATACATGTTATGAGTAAGTATCATAGTTCAGATGTACATCAAGATGTTCTCACACCTTGGTCAACTCTATTTATTGAAGAGCTAGACGAGATGGGAAAAAGTGTGCCAAGTGAGAAAAACAAACAGTCTTTTAAAATTGATGTGCTGGATGAGTTCCCCAGCTTCAATTTGAATTTAACACCTACTCAAGAACCGGCAGTGCAAGAAAAAATTCTTGAAAGCAAAGCATGCAAGGAGAAAACAAATGTGAGTGAAACACAATTGGATAATGTGGTAGTAGTCAGGGCTTGCCGCACGAAGAAGCTTCCTGAAACAAAAAAATCACCATACATCACTCGTGTTAGATCTATAATAGCCCCCGCTCTAAATATTGAAGGACATACAGTGTGGGAATGGTTATTTGATAATAGAAAGTGCCTAAAGTAAGGAATGTTATGTATTTTTAAACTACAATGTTGAATACATTATTATTGGTTAGCTTTCTAATCATGAAATGCAGACATATGTGATTTAATGTTTCATATTACTATGCAGCCAAATACTATTCAAGTGGAGAAACACGGGATGCAACAATGAACAACTCCAAACTTTGATGCCGGGCGAGTGGGTGGAAGGAAATGTAATTGACACATGGACACATATACTCAATGAAAGAGAAAGTCGTAGATCTGAGAGTTCACCACTTAGACTGTTCTGCACCATAGACTCAATGGTATGTTATTATTATTTTTTTGGAAAAAATATAGAATACGTACTATGTCCTATGATACTAATATTATAAAACCATTTCGCAGGTTTGTCCGTTGTCAACTAATTACATGTCAGAACTTGATCGATGTATCATATTTGATGACAACATGGATCTGGTGCTTCAACGAGCAAATATGCTTCAAAATAGAAACTACAGAGAAATAGATTTTGACATAGTACGTGTAACACCCCCTTCCTAAAATGGAAGGGGATATTACTTAAAATCCATAAACCTGCAAACAGAGCACTAAAATAATATCTAAATAACGATTAAACAATCCAATAATCTCCAAATAATATTAATCTCCAAATTACAGTTCAAACCAATAAATACGAAAAGCCAAAATCTGTAAATAAATAATCAAGTCTAAATAAATCTAGACGTCCATAAATCCTAAGCAACATAATAATGGGTAGCTCTCCATTCACACAGTCCCAGATCCCCCTAAGCACCTTCCAGGAAAAGAATACGGCATGAGCCAACAGCCCAGTACGGATTTGGAATACAGTTTATAAAACAGAAAAATAGGTAAGTATATTTGACAGTTATAGTAAAACATTTATTTTAAAAATACGCATGGCTGAAGCAACGAGGGGTTAGGATATTTCATACCGAGATCAGAACAGAACAGAACAGATACAAATACACACATCATATGGTACCTAATGTGTGCAACAAATCGGATAACGTGTACGGCATATACATGTCACCGTCAAATCAAATCACAAATCAAATCAAATCTGGGTACACCCACATATCCTGAAACAAATATCAAAATGCTTAAAAGCTCGCCACCTGAGCTATCAGAAGGATACGTCGTGACCAATCACACTGCCACGGAAGTGTCATGTCACTGGTGCCGCAATGACATGGCTGTAGTACCCCTACAGCTGGTTAACTCGGGATACCCTATATCGCTAATGGTTCAAATAAAATACTTCGCAAAATTTTTGAAATCACAATAAACGAATATTTGAACATTTCCAACAAATATATAATTTGCAAAATTTCACAAAGACGCAGAATAATATATTTAAATATTTCAAAACAGATATAATAATCACTTTCCAAAGTAAACGAGTCTGAACATTATTTTCAAAATTAAAATAGTCAAAACGATCAAAACCATGTGAATAGATTTGGGGACAAAACAGATTTAATATTACTAACCCTAAGAGGAATATCGCTGAATAAAAAGCAGAGAGAATCCGTATCTCAAAAATAGCAACTAACGAAATCCACAAACGATCCTCTAAACCTCCAGCCCGTGATCTAATTACAAAATATAATTTATTGTTATTATTATTATTATTATACATTGCTTTTTAAATTAATTAGCATTTAACCAAAAATAAAATTTATACACTAGCCTATCGCTGCACTGCCCATATGTACATGTCATATTGTAGACTTGTAGAATTTAACCCAGGACACCAGAATCATACCTTAATATTTATAAGTATAAACCTTGTACAAAAACCAACAAATATGTAAACTACACTCGGCTACAAATTACACCTGCCCGACGGACAGTGGGACAACAAATCAACTAACATGGTTCATCCTTCTAAAATCAGTATACATATGAATAAATAATTATAAAACCTGTACAAATAAATGTAGTACGTACACTTGGATTACGGTATTTTAATAGAAACTAATATACATAAAATCAACTAATAATGCAACTAATAAATATGGAGCGTAAAATCAATAAAAATATCTCACAATAATTCTAATAACACATGAATGATTAACTATTTTGAAATGTCTAAGAAAGTCAAATTATCATACTAGAATCATTATATTTGTAAATCAAAATAAAAGTTCAAAGATATATAATTTAATTTAATAATACAAATTAATAGGCAAATTGAAAGTGAGGCATCAGATGAACAAAATATATACAAACAATTAACATGCTTGATATTAAAATCAAAGAAATTTAAATAGTGAATTTATTAAATAGCATGATTATTTCATCAAATCGAATATTACAAATCTATACTACAAAACTTGATTAACAGGAGGGACACCACAATCTTGTTATCACTTAAACATACAAAGAGAAACAAGTATATTATATTAATAAAATAATAAACCCACAAGCCTTCATCATGTTGGTGTTACAAGAGAAAAATTAAATAGTTAATATATAATACCTCGCATGGAACACTATCCCTCAGCGTCTTCTCCTCTCGGTTGTGGCTCACAGCTTCTCCTAAGGGGTTTGTGTTCTGTGAAAATAAAGTGGGTCGTACTATGTATTTATATAACTATCCCATCAATTACCAATTGCGAATAGAACTCTATGACATTTTTTTTAAAAATCTTTTCTAATCGTTATTATTATTATTATTATTATTATTATTATTATTATTATTATTATTATTATTATTATTATTATTATTATTATTATTATTATTAAATCACGTATATTATAGTACGTAATTGGAACTACTAGTTACAAGTTGTGTTCGTACAAGTATTTAAACTTATAAGTGGTCTTCAATTTTCCCATGTGTATTATCTTTTCCCAATTCATAAGAACGAACATCATTATATCATTTCTTACAATATAAAGTATCCTGCTTGGGAGATCATTGACAACATTAGCGGTTGTACAGATATTGAACAAAGATATGGCACACTGCCTATATTGGTAAGATTTTTTAAATGTTTGTATTGGATTGTTTCTTTATAGTTTTTGAGACTTATGAAATATATTATGTTTAAAAAAACATGGAATCTTACATGGGAAAGCCCTGGAAGGCATGGCACACTGGACTTTATAACGAATCTGTAAGTACTGTATAATCAGATAATGAAATGTGAGTAAATGCATGATGGCCATTATATTTAAGTGCATCAACATTTTTTGTGCTTATTGTAGCCAAAGCAGCGACCAGAATTCTCTTGACCTCATTTTCGGCGACATCTAGGCTGACCACCAAAGCCTCATTATGGTTTGGATCAATTCCTTCGAAATCTGCGTTGCTGAAAGTTATTATTTGCTCGGGGAACGATTGGATCATCATTACCTCATCTCCTGAGTCCGGACTAGGGGGAGGAGAATTGGAGCCTCCCATGACCACGTTGACAACATGCTTTTTTCCTGCTCCGGATGCCTCCCCTTTTTCCATGGTCTTCCGAGCTATGTATTGCCCCATGTTTCCTTTTTTGATTTGTTCTTCAATAAAGTATTTGAGGGAGAGGCAGTTTTCTGTGGTATGACCGTGTGTGCCGTGGTAATCACATTGTTTGTGAGTAGGTCGATTTTCTGGGGCAGTAATCATTGGTTTAGGTGGGTAGAAGTATGGCTTATCCCGAACCTCTTTTAGTATATCAGAACGAGTTCGGCTGAGTGGAGTCCACTGAGGTTCAGGTTTTGGATCGGGTTTGGGCGGTTTTTGAGGCTTCGAATCTGATTTGATCGTCACCGTTGCCGGATCGGTAGCTCTCCCCGAGGTGGGTGGTTGGGAAGTTTGGATGTAATTAGCCTGTCTGTTCGGTTTGAACCTTTTTTCGGACTGGTATCCGCCCCGAGAGCGGTCATCTTGAGTAATCCGGGAAAAAACATTCCCTTGTCGAGTCATCCTCATGGCTTGGAGAACATCGCTTTCTTTGATGAATCGAGCAGCCATAGAGTATGCTGCAGCCAAACTTTCGGGCTCTTTGTTGATTAGTTCATAAACATATCTTTCATTCTGGTCAGGGTCTAGGTTTCTTCGGAAAATACTGAGAGCTTCGCGCTCATCCAATCGTGAGATTTTGTTGATTGCCTCCTGAAAGCGTTTCATGAAATCCGAAAGGGATTCATTATCATACTGTCGAATGGTTTCCAAATGACACATGTGTAACTCGTGTGTCCTGTTTGCTCTGAACCTTTTCAGAAAAGATTCTCGAAACTGCTTCCAGGAGTGAATGCTTCGGGAGGGGATGCGGCTGAACCATCTCTGTGCTCCTCCCTTCAGGGTTGATGCAAAGAATCTGCACTTGGTGATGTCATTATAGTAGTATATCAGGGCAATCTGCTCAAAGTAATTAATGTGTTCTTCCGGGTCTCCCAGCCCGTCAAATGAATCGAAATTGTAGTGTTTCAAGTTTTTCTGCCTTGGAATAGCTTCCAAGGAACGGCTGAAGGGCGTCAAAGTTCCCTCGATTTCAAGTCCAGAGTCTTGGCCTACTTTCTTCTGTAACTCGTGAATCATTTGCATGAGATTGTCTTCAGGCTCTTCTTCATCTGAGATAAGTTCAGGACTGATATCTCTCATGGCCCTCTTAGATCCGGACCGCCTCAATACCCGGTCCTCTTCCTCCTGGATCCTTTTCTGGATTTTGAGTTCAAGCTTTGCTTCTTCCTCTTGCCTGATCTTTTCTTTGAGTTCGGCCAGCTTTTTGAGTTTTTCTGCTTCATGATTTTTGCTTTGGGCTTTGTTGGCGGTTTGTTTTCCTTGGTTGCCAATTCGGTCAAAGACTGATCTTCTTGACCGGTGAGAGTGTTCAGAGTCTTGTGAGTTTTCAGCTTGTTCTGGTTCGGGAGGAGGTGCTATCCGGCTTGCTCGATATGCCCGGATTGCATCCGCCAACTCGTCCCGAGTAAGATCTTGCATGTGTGCCGCGGCTAGAGGTACATCTGTATATTTGTATTGGTTGAGCTCAATGTCAATTCGGGCATCTCCAGGACCGATCCCTACCCTTCCCAAAGCTGGAGCTGTTTCTGCCGGAACCAAGGGCAAGTCGGGGGCAGGATTCGGATCCTGGTCTCGATTATTGTTTCTTTGAGTAGATTTGCTTCCTCTCGGCATGATTTCAAACTCACAAAATATTTCACAAAATATTGATTGTAACAGAATGGGGCTGAGTTTCAAGTAAAGCGGTGTGTGTATGAGCTAAATGTTCAGATATAAACACAGGTAAACAGGTATAGACAGACAAGCAGGTGACTATGAGCACAGATCTGTATTTCAGCTATACTTATAGGCTAAGGATCGCAACTTTTACCAATATCTAGGCTATCAAAGCTAAATAATGTTGAACACGCATACACACGGCAAAGAAACGTGCAAAGGTGACATCTTTGGTGAAGGTTTAAGGGTTGTATTAGATCTTACTGATTTTAACTAGGACTCTTTTTCAAGAGCTTGTTGATGTAGTCGAGTCCAGTGGCACCGAGACCAAAGGACAGAGCCACCCCCTCCTTCTAGCGCCAATGATAACTCCAAGACCCGATCTAGTGCCTCCTCCGCCGTTCCCACGCCCGGTAGGAGGTGAAGCTGGTGTTTGGGCGTCTGCAAAACAACACCGGAGGGGGGTTTGAGCCCCGCGGCGCCTCCGGCGTGAGAATAAGTGACGGCTTTGGAGAGTAAAGATAAGGACTAGAGTATCTAATTATGGAGGGTGTGTGTATATGAGTGTGTATGTAAAAGAGAATGTAACCCCTTCACCTTTTTCTCCTTGTCTTATTTATAGGCCAAGGATTAGGGTTTAGGGGTTGGTACCTGCAATCATGAGCGTTGGATCCTAGGTAGGTGGGACACTTGTCCTTCTCTGATAATACCCACCTGTCCAGGTAATATCTGTGGCGGCGTGTGCCCTGGGCGTGTCAGCACGTGGTCTGATGGGGACATGATTGTGCCAATACTAGGATTTCCTTATCTGTCGCTGTCATGTAGGACCCTAGTCATGACTCGTGTCTCCCGTGCTCTTATGCTCTCTGTGGCTGAGTCGCCCATTAGACCGGTCCAGGCCCAGTCCGGGCTTCCTATAGGCCGGACTCCTGGACTCCTGGTACCTTGGGCCGAGTCCAGTTGGGGTTGGTTATGGCCCATCATTTGCCCCCCACTCCCTTATATGGATTTTCCGTATGGGGGAGTGAGAGTTCGGGAGTGGCAGTGTAGATGTTTTCTTAGTTGACCGTTTGTGATAGAGAAAAAGTTTTTTTGGTTGGATGTTGCCTCCTAATCCGAATTGTTTCTAGGTTGAGACAATTCGGATTGAAGTAGCTTGAAAAAGTTTTTTGGTTGGATGTTGCCTCCTAATCCGAATTGTTTCTAGGTTGAAACAATTCGGATTGAAGTAGCTTGCAAAAGTTTTTTTTTGGTTGGATGTTGCCTCCTAATCCGAATTGTTTGTAGGTTGAGACAATTCGGATTGAAGTAGCTTGTATGAAGAGGTAGTTCGGTTGGAGTGTACCGCGGTAATTGAAGCGAATTTGGGGGTTTTTTGATTTATCAATTTCGAAACCGTCTTACTCCATTTTTCCTAAAAAGACGTGCGACAGCTGCGTGTCATTAAAGCGGTTGTCTTTTCACTCTTTTCAATTATTCCCCAGCCTATCAGAACGTGCCACGTGGGTCACTCTGCCGTTTCCTTTCAGAAATTGTATATAACTCCTTTTTGAGTTGCAATTGTACTTCCATTCTTATAAATCAAAGCAAACGATAAAACCCCCTTTCTTCTCTAACATATCTCGTGTTCACTTCACCGGAATCCATCGCCCCTGGTCCGAGTTCTCAATTGTTTCTGAACTTCGTTTCATCCCCTTGGAAAGCCTTTATTTGTAAGTGTTCTTCTCTCTCCCTTTTTCTTTGCTATTTTCCTTTCTTTTGCATGTGTTCATGATTCGTCCTTGTTTCGCTTGCAACTGTTCATCTTTCTGATTTTGTGTTCTTCATGTATTCCTTGTCTTCTATTTGTTGAGTGCGAGTTCACAATGTCTTTTGCTGTCCACTCGATTTTGCTTGTCCCCCTTTTCGCAATTGAGGCTTTTTGTATTTATGTTAGATCTGGGCTAAGGGGTTTTTTACTTGTTGTTCACTGTGTTCTTGGTTCTTGTATCTGTATGTGGGCGTGTGTGTTTGTGTTTAGATCTTGGTGAGATGTGTTTTCCTTTTGTATCGCGTTTTTAGGTTTCATTTATGTGTGTAGTCCGGACTGTTATTTCTGTTTGCTACGGGACGGTTCACTAGACCCGGACTATATATTGGTAGAGAATCACGCTAACCCGGACTAGATTGACTTGTTAGAGTAAATCCTTGCCCGGATTAGGTGTAATAAAATATTGTAGAACGGAAATTTGTAGATGAATTTGTAATAGGGTTAAAAGGAAAAGACTTAACTTTGGTAATTTCCTCAGGTTTTATGGTTCGTTACAAAAGCCGGGCAAGGAAATCGAAGCCTCCTTCGGATATTTTTGTTATTAGCTCCGACAGTAGCACCGGTAGCACTAGCTCTGTAAATCAACCTTCTCCACTATTAGATTTAGAGTGGTGTCTGATGGCCAGGAAGAGGAAGAGTGGCAAACCAGTGCTCTCCCAGCTCTGCATTAAAGATCGGGGTCCCGGGCAAGCTTGCATGACTCCCGATGGATTTTGGGTAGACAGCAAGTACTTCTTTGTTCGGAAGTATGAGGTGGAAGAGGCACTTTTTTACAAAGACCTTAGCTTCCAATATAAACATAGGCAACCAAGTGGGGTGCCCGGCCCCTACGACAAAGCCCTCTTAGATGCTACCTTTTCTGGGACTGTGGTAAGTGAGGCCCCTTATCCTCTATCTCCAACCTATGCTGAGTACTCTAAGTCCGATATGGACGATGCAATCCGGTCCGTGTTCCATCTTGGGCCTAAAATTGAGTGGAGGTGGCCTCGTCCGGGCGAGAGGATTTACCACAGACCGGGGGATGGGTACGTAGGTGTCTGGCTAGAGCATCTCCGATCTGGTTGGAATCCGGAGTGCCATATCTTTATTAAACACCTCTGTAAATATGAATACAAGATACCTTTGATGCAATTGACTCCCAACGCCGTGAAATGGATATCATGGTTTTTGGCCGCTTGCAATCAGAGTGGGTTTTTTCCTAGCTTTAAGCTGTTCCACAACCTCTTCACCCTTATCCATTCGAGCAAGAACCCCTTCTATGAGTTTAGGTTCCGGGGTGATGAGTGCGGCTATTCATCCGGGTCCGCCAAACCGGTCATCCACCAATCTTCTTTGAAGGGTTGGAACCGGGAATGGATCTTTTTAAAGGGTGTGGACCTTGAGTTTATGCCCCTCTTTGTTGAACGCGTTAAAAACATTCCCACGAAAGAGACGTTTGAATTTGAGGGAGCCGCTTTCGATAAAATGCACCGGTTCTGTGAGTGTATCGGTTATCAGATGACCCGGGACACTTTCATGGACCACGAGAAAATGTACCATCTTGGATGTAAGTTGCTCACTTTCATTATTTCCTATTATTTTTGTGTTGTGTATTGACTCTATTTCTTTTTCTTCCTTCAGGTTTACCTTTTTACGATCCCAGATTAGTCGAGAGAATGTCTAAGAACGATGCCACAAGGGTTCTTGCCTCCAAGCTGAAGAAGATAACTGGTATCCACCAAACCAAAGTCCCCATCAACCGAGTCCCCACTGATTCTGAGACCGGTACTGGTGGTTCTAATGTTCCCAAGGATGTGGGTGGCGAATCTCTGGTCCAGGGTACGGTGGGCGGTCAATCTCCACCCGACCAAGCCCAAACTCACTCACCTCCTGCCAAAAGAGCGAAGCTATTCCAAGGAGATGAGGACTTCGAACCTGGATCTCTTCAAGGTGTAAATGCTGGGGCTGCTCCTTCTGCAGGCACTGATGCCACCCCCCCAGAAGAGGCTGGGACTAGTAAGAAGAAGGGGTTCCAAGTTGGTAACTTCAGTATAAGGCAGATAGCTGAAATGGCTGGTTCTATTGCCGAGGAAAAAGACTGGAAGGTCATGGAGCGTCTTTCAAAGACCGAAATTTTGAAGAGGAACTTTGTCACTTGGGCTCAGGTAACTTGTTTTGCTCCTTGAATCATTTCTGCTTCCTGCTGTAAATTTTTACTAAGCTTTAATGTGTTACTCAGTCCGGGATCATGCTTGCCGGGGCTGCGGCCAATGCCCATGTTGAGGAGGACAAAATTAAAGAGTTGTCTGAGAAGTTGGATGCCGCAAAGAAAGAGTGCACCGAAAAGGATTCGAAGATTACTGATCTAGAGCGGTCTTTGACTGAAAGTTCCAAGAAAGATTTGCGGATCCGGGAGTTGGAGGGCAAGGTTTCTGATTTGGAGGGTGGGTTTAAGTCTGCTACTGATCGGGCTAACAAAGCTGAGAAGGAGTCCGGGGATTTGAGGAAGCGGGTGTCCGAATTGGAGGCCGAACTGAGTGTTCGTAAGCCGGCTGAGGAAGTTATCACTGAATACAAGAACTCCGAAAGCTATACTGAGTCCGTCGCTGAATCTTTCGCGGAGAAACTCTACCGGTGTTGGCTTGTTTCGGAGAGGCTAATAAAAACTGATCCTGAGTCTTCTTGGGATAAGTTTACTGATCTCTATGTCGCCGCTGAAGAGGCTCATGACCGGGACGGCTCAGAACCCGAACCTTATGTTGGTCCTAATCCGGACATTCCTGCCATCGCTCCGACGGATCCAACTCCTGCAAATCCTTCTCTTGTCCCCGAGAATCCAGATGGTCGCACCGCTTGAACTTTGAACTTCTGCTATGTAACTTTATCATTTGCTATTCTGAACTTATGTGTTGTAACTCTGAATTTTGCGCCTTATGTGCGCTCCGAACTTGTGAATGTTCCTTTCTAATTGTTACTGTTTGCATATTTCCCTTTGTGTATTTGCTTGTTATTGTAGTTACCCTCAGTCCGGATTGTTATGCCAAAGTAATGGCCCGGACTAGAGTGGTTGCCATCGGCTAAGTCCAAAGATTGAAGCTTTGGGTTACTTAGGAAACTTTGTAATTTATCCCTCAAGTTCAAGGCCGAAACTCTTGAATTACTTAGGGAAATTTGCCTGTGGCTCTTTCGCAGTTCGTAGTCCTTTGAAGTGAGTGGATCCGGACTGTGATGAACATTTTAAATACTTCTCTCCAGTTCAAGGCAGAAGTCCTTGAGTTACTTAGAGAAGTTTTAGTGTAGTTTGGCCCTTAGTCCGGATTTCTTCCAACTGGTTGGATTCGGACTGTGGTGAAAAATTTGTACTTTCCTTACCTGATTCTTGACAGGATTTATTGTGATGCTTCGTTACTTGTATTTTCAACGGTCAATCGTCTTGATTCTCACGTTGTCAACTGATATTTACTCCGTTCCAATTTCCAAGTATTGACTGAGAATTTGAATCGCTTGGGCTCCTCTCATTCCCATCTTTATAAATACCTGCCCTTGTATGTTTTCTTTTATCACATTCTTCTCAGAAACACTTGAAGTTCTCCTTTATTCTCTCTTTCTTCGTAATGGATCCCAAAAATTTGGTTTATGATTACGATAACAACAAGGTTATCGTGGACGGTATGGTCTTTGACGGACCAACCACTATGGCGGAAATTGGCATAGTAATGAAAAGGATCGAGGAGGCGCTCGCCCTTCGGAAGATGGTCGCCGACGAGACCAAGGGGAAGGCTGGCCAGGGTGGGGAGGGTTCCGGCGGTTCTGGTTCTGCTTCTGGCGGGACCGCCGTTTAGTTGTAATAATATTGTACCCCCCACCTTATGATAAATAAAAATGGCTTGAAAAACAGCCATAAATATTTTATTATGATTCCATTGTCGTAGTTTTTGTTGTTGTTCTTGTGTCGTTTCTCTTTCCTGTTGCTTGTATTTCGATTGTTTTTCTTTCCGCCAAAATTCTTAGACTTTGGTTTGGTTTAAAATTTTTCTTTTGCATTTGCCTCCAGTTCGGACTCTTTTCGTAGAAAGTTGTCCGGACCAAAGTGATCGCTTTTAGCTAAGTCCAAAGTTTGAAAACTTTGGGTTACTTAGGAGATTTTTATCATGTTTGCCCCCAGTCCGGACTCTTTTCGTAGAAAGTGGTCCGGACCAGAGTGATCGTTTTTAGCTAAGTCCAAAGTTTGAAAACTTTTGGGTTACTTAGAAAAAATTTTTATGTTTGCCCCCAGTCCGGACTCTTTTCGTAGAAAGTGGTCCGGACCAGAGTGATCGTTTTTGGCTAAGTCCAAAGTTTGAAAACTTTGGGTTACTTAGAAAAAATTTTTATGTTTGCCCCCAGTCCGGACTCTTTTCGTAGAAAGTGGTCCGGACCAGAGTGATCGTTTTTAGCTAAGTCCAAAGTTTGAAAACTTTTGGGTTACTTAGAAAAATTTTTATGTTTGCCCCCAGTCCGGACTCTTTTCGTAGAAAGTGGTCCGGACCAGAGTGATCGTTTTTGGCTAAGTCCAAAGTTTGAAAACTTTGGGTTACTTAGAAAATTTTTATGTTTGCCCCCAGTCTGGACTCTTTTCGTAGAAAGTGGTCCGGACTAGAGTGATCGTTTTTAGCTAAGTCCAAAGTTTGAAAACTTTGGGTTACTTAGAAAAATTTTTATGTTTGCCCCCAGTCCGGACTCTTTTCGTAGGAAGTGGTCCGGACCAGAGTGATCGTTTTTGCCCCGTCTCCGACTTTGCCTATGGCTCCCGGTCAGGGACTTGTGTGTTTTGGTGATATACTAATTTGACAGTAACGGATGAAAGTTGTGAGGCTAGGTCCGATTTCATTAGACTTGATATTCAAATTACAAAGTATTTATTCTTGCTTCATTACAGAGACTAATCTATCTGTTGAAGACTTTTTGGGCTCAGAAGCAGCTCCTTGATTGGTTTTCCGGTCCTAGGCCTTTCGTTCACTGGTAGAATTTCCGAAGTCGGATGCCGTGCCAGGTGTTGGGAACCTCCGAATCATCCATGTTGCATAGCTTATAAGTTCCAGGACGAAGAATCTCCTTGACCCTATAGGTCCTTCCCATTTAGGCATTAGTTTTCCAGTGTTTGTTGGTTCAGAGGCTTCGGTGTCTCGAAGGACTAGGTCTCCCACTTGAAAGTGTTTGACCCTGGCCTTCTTTCCAAAGTATTCTCTGGTTTTCTCTTTGTATTTTTCCATTTTTGCCACCGCTTCATCCCGAACCTCATCTATCAAATCCAAGTTTATTCGAAGCCCTTCTTCATTTGCAATTTCTTCAAAGTTGATTACCCTGTGAGAAGGTGATCCTACTTCAACTGGTAACATTGCTTCAGAACCATAAGCTAGCTTGAAAGGTGTCTCTCCTGTGCTTGTCCGCGGGCTAGTCCGGTAAGCCCATAACACGTTTGGTAACTCTTCGGGCCACTTGTTTTTGCTTTCCTGAAGCCTTTTTTCTATTCCCCTCAATAAGATTCGATTTGTTACCTCAACCTGACCATTACCTTGTGGGTATGCCACCGAGGATCTCTTGTGTTTGATGCCCCTCTCCTTCAAGTAATTTTCAAAGTCTGAACCGACGAATTGAGGTCCATTGTCCGAGACTAACACTTGGGGAATCCCGAATCTCATCAGTATGTTGTCCATGAATCGAATACAATCTTGCTGATTTATTGTTCTCATAGCTTTGGCTTCTGCCCACTTTGTCATGTAATCAATAGCCACCAACAAGTACCTCAAATCCCCTCTAGCCCGGGGAAAAGGGCCCATGATGTCGATTCCCCAGACTGCGAACGGTATGGGAGAGAGGACCGAAGAGGGTAGAACCGGGCTCTGCCTCTGGACGTTGCCGAATGTCTGACAATTCTTACACTTTCTGACAAACTCTACCGCATCTTTGTGAATCGTTGGCCAATAGTATCCCTGCCTTATTATTTTGTATGCTAAGGCTTTTGCTGATAGGTGGTCCCCGCAAATTCCTTCATGCACTTCTTGCAAACAGTATTCCGCTTCGGCAGGTCCTACGCATTTCAAGATCGGACTAGAGAACGTTCTACGATAAAGTTGTCCTTCTTCGACAAAGAATTTTGCGGCTTTGGCTTTGAGTCTCTGGGCTTTGTTTTTATCTTCTGGCAACTCTCCTTTTTCTAGATATGACATTATAGGGGTCATCCAGCCGGGCTGATTATCTATCTCCATTAATTCACTATTTTCAATGGTAGGCCTCTCCATTTCCTCGAAGTAGACCGAGCTGTCTAGCTCTGCATCATTTCGGATTAGTTTGGATAGTAGATCGGCCTCAGTGTTTTCTTCTCTATTAATCTGCATCATCTCAAAATTTGGAATTGTAGTTAAGTAACTTTTTACCAAAGCTTGGTATTGAGCTAGCCTTGGATCCTTAGCGATATATTCTCCTTTCGTTTGCTTGACCACAATTTGAGAGTCACTATAAACCTTCAAGTCTTGGATTTTCAATGATTTGGCCAATCGGAGTCCGGCCAAAAGTGCCTCATATTCTGCTTGGTTGTTAGTAGCCAAAAACTTGAATGTTATCGCTTGTTGTATTTGGAAACCGCAGGGGCTTTTCAGAACCAAGCCTGCTCCAGCCCTTTCACTTGTTGCAGATCCGTCGACATATAAAGTCCAAACCTCCGGATTAGATTCACCTTCTGCCCTCGCATCTATTACCACGGGACCAGATCGAGGTTCAGGAAAAGAGCATTCCACGACAAAATCGGCCAATACCTGAGCCTTTATTGCTGTCCGGGGTACAAATGTGAGTTGGAACTGACTGAGCTCCACAGCCCAATTAACTAGTCTACCAGACACATCTGGTTTGTGAATTATTCTTCTCAAGGGCTGGTCAGTAATAACTTTAATTTCTCTCCCTTGAAAATAATGCCTTAGCTTTCTGGAGGCAGTTACCAGGGCGAAAGCAAACTTTTCCAAGTTGGGATATCTGGTTTCTGCATCTTTTAGAACCTGGCTAACATAGTAGACCGGCTTTTGCTGCCCTTCATGTTCCCGGATTAGTGCCGCCCCCACCGCCGAAGGACTTGCGGCCAGATAAAGGGATAGCGCTTCTCCGGGTTCAGCTTTGGATAAGATTGGCGGGGACGATAGGTATGCCTTTATAGAATCGAAAGACCTTTGACAATCCGGGCTCCAGTTTATCTCTTTTTTATTCTTCGCCCCTTTTAGCAGCTCGAAGAATGGTAAACACCGCTCGGCTAGCTTAGGAATAAATCTCCTCAGAGCCGCTAGCGAGCCAGCCAATTTTTGTATCTCCTTCTGAGTCCGAGGTGGTTCCATTTCTATTATAGCTTTGATCTTTTCAGGATTCGCTTCGATTCCTCTCTGACTAATCATGAAGCCTAGAAATTTCCCTGCTTCCACCCCGAATGTGCACTTCTCCGGATTCAGCTTCATCTCATGCTTCCTCAGATTGTCAAAACATTCTTGCAAATCCCGGATGTGCTCCTGCACTGTTTGTGACTTAGCTATCATATCATCTACGTAGGATTCCAGGTTCCGACCCAACTGACCTTTAAACACTTCGACCATTGCTCTTTGGTAGGTTGATCCGGCGTTCATCAATCCGAAAGGCATGTATTTGTACGCATAGACAGCTCTATGAGTTATGAAAGCAGTTTTTGCAATATCCGCCGGATTCATTTTAATCTGGTTGTAGCCAGAGAATGCGTCCATGAAACTGAACATCTCGTGACCTGCCGTGGCATCAATGAGTTGATCGATGCTTGGGAGAGGATAGGGGTCCTTAGGACATGCTGCGTTGAGGTCTGTGTAGTCCACACACATTCTCCACTTCCCATTAGGCTTCTTGACCAAGACTACATTGGCTAGCCATTCTGGATACTTTACCTCACAAATTATTCCCGCTTTGAGAAGTTTTTCAACCTCCTCATCGATTGCTTTTTGTCTATCCGGAGCAAAATTCCTCCTTTTTTGTTTCACTGGCCTTTTGTCAGGATTAACATCAAGGCTATGCATGGCTACAGATTCTTTGAGCCCAGGCATGTCCTCCGGGCTCCACGCAAAAACGTCCGCATAACCTCTGAGCAGCTGTATAAGTTTCTGCCTGAATTCTGGATCTAGTCCAGATCCTATCTTTATTCCTCTGTCCGGACTACCTTCCTCCAGCTCGATGATCTCGGTTTCAACTGCGGGTTCTACCTTTCCGAGATCTTTCTTTGAGATGTACTGCTGAACCCGGGCTTGTGTATTGGACTCTAGATAACTTCGGGCTTTCGCAATTAGTTCTTCCTTGGTTTGAGCTTCGATACTTTCAATATTTTGAACTTCATGTCCGGGTTCCTTCTTGAAGTGGGCTCTGTGCTTCTTTCGGCTCAAGTTCTTTTGGTACAAGGTTGCTTTTCTTTTATTTTCTGGGTCTGTTTCAGCCATGATCAAAGCTTGACCGTAGCAGCGACCGGCGGTTTCCGAATCGCCCTTGACTTCCCCGATTCCAGATGGAGTAGGGAACTTAAACTTCAAATGTGGGGTAGAGGTTATCGCTCGGAGCTTGGTTAATGCTGGACGGCCAAGTATCATGTTGTACGAGGATGGGGTGTTGATCACATAAAATTTCACAATGTGAGTGACTTGCTTTGGGTAGGTTCCGAACTGAACAGGTAGATACAAAGTTCCTTGGATCGGTACTAAGTTGTTTCCAAACCCGAAGAGTGGGTCCTCTCTGCATTCGTTCATTCTTATACTGCCCAGTTGCATTCTATCGAATGTATGTTTGAAGATGATGTTGACTGAGGATCCGTTATCGACCAGAATTCTCTTGACCTCATTTTCGGCGACATCTAGGCTGACCACCAAAGCCTCATTATGGTTTGGATCAATTCCTTCGAAATCTGCGTTGCTGAAAGTTATTATTTGCTCGGGGAACGATTGGATCATCATTACCTCATCTCCTGAGTCCGGACTAGGGGGAGGAGAATTGGAGCCTCCCATGACCACGTTGACAACATGCTTTTTTCCTGCTCCGGATGCCTCCCCTTTTTCCATGGTCTTCCGAGCTATGTATTGCCCCATGTTTCCTTTTTTGATTTGTTCTTCAATAAAGTATTTGAGGGAGAGGCAGTTTTCTGTGGTATGACCGTGTGTGCCGTGGTAATCACATTGTTTGTGAGTAGGTCGATTTTCTGGGGCAGTAATCATTGGTTTAGGTGGGTAGAAGTATGGCTTATCCCGAACCTCTTTTAGTATATCAGAACGAGTTCGGCTGAGTGGAGTCCACTGAGGTTCAGGTTTTGGATCGGGTTTGGGCGGTTTTTGAGGCTTCGAATCTGATTTGATCGTCACCGTTGCCGGATCGGTAGCTCTCCCCGAGGTGGGTGGTTGGGAAGTTTGGATGTAATTAGCCTGTCTGTTCGGTTTGAACCTTTTTTCGGACTGGTATCCGCCCCGAGAGCGGTCATCTTGAGTAATCCGGGAAAAAACATTCCCTTGTCGAGTCATCCTCATGGCTTGGAGAACATCGCTTTCTTTGATGAATCGAGCAGCCATAGAGTATGCTGCAGCCAAACTTTCGGGCTCTTTGTTGATTAGTTCATAAACATATCTTTCATTCTGGTCAGGGTCTAGGTTTCTTCGGAAAATACTGAGAGCTTCGCGCTCATCCAATCGTGAGATTTTGTTGATTGCCTCCTGAAAGCGTTTCATGAAATCCGAAAGGGATTCATTATCATACTGTCGAATGGTTTCCAAATGACACATGTGTAACTCGTGTGTCCTGTTTGCTCTGAACCTTTTCAGAAAAGATTCTCGAAACTGCTTCCAGGAGTGAATGCTTCGGGAGGGGATGCGGCTGAACCATCTCTGTGCTCCTCCCTTCAGGGTTGATGCAAAGAATCTGCACTTGGTGATGTCATTATAGTAGTATATCAGGGCAATCTGCTCAAAGTAATTAATGTGTTCTTCCGGGTCTCCCAGCCCGTCAAATGAATCGAAATTGTAGTGTTTCAAGTTTTTCTGCCTTGGAATAGCTTCCAAGGAACGGCTGAAGGGCGTCAAAGTTCCCTCGATTTCAAGTCCAGAGTCTTGGCCTACTTTCTTCTGTAACTCGTGAATCATTTGCATGAGATTGTCTTCAGGCTCTTCTTCATCTGAGATAAGTTCAGGACTGATATCTCTCATGGCCCTCTTAGATCCGGACCGCCTCAATACCCGGTCCTCTTCCTCCTGGATCCTTTTCTGGATTTTGAGTTCAAGCTTTGCTTCTTCCTCTTGCCTGATCTTTTCTTTGAGTTCGGCCAGCTTTTTGAGTTTTTCTGCTTCATGATTTTTGCTTTGGGCTTTGTTGGCGGTTTGTTTTCCTTGGTTGCCAATTCGGTCAAAGACTGATCTTCTTGACCGGTGAGAGTGTTCAGAGTCTTGTGAGTTTTCAGCTTGTTCTGGTTCGGGAGGAGGTGCTATCCGGCTTGCTCGATATGCCCGGATTGCATCCGCCAACTCGTCCCGAGTAAGATCTTGCATGTGTGCCGCGGCTAGAGGTACATCTGTATATTTGTATTGGTTGAGCTCAATGTCAATTCGGGCATCTCCAGGACCGATCCCTACCCTTCCCAAAGCTGGAGCTGTTTCTGCCGGAACCAAGGGCAAGTCGGGGGCAGGATTCGGATCCTGGTCTCGATTATTGTTTCTTTGAGTAGATTTGCTTCCTCTCGGCATGATTTCAAACTCACAAAATATTTCACAAAATATTGATTGTAACAGAATGGGGCTGAGTTTCAAGTAAAGCGGTGTGTGTATGAGCTAAATGTTCAGATATAAACACAGGTAAACAGGTATAGACAGACAAGCAGGTGACTATGAGCACAGATCTGTATTTCAGCTATACTTATAGGCTAAGGATCGCAACTTTTACCAATATCTAGGCTATCAAAGCTAAATAATGTTGAACACGCATACACACGGCAAAGAAACGTGCAAAGGTGACATCTTTGGTGAAGGTTTAAGGGTTGTATTAGATCTTACTGATTTTAACTAGGACTCTTTTTCAAGAGCTTGTTGATGTAGTCGAGTCCAGTGGCACCGAGACCAAAGGACAGAGCCACGCCCTCCTTCTAGCGCCAATGATAACTCCAAGACCCGATCTAGTGCCTCCTCCGCCGTTCCCACGCCCGGTAGGAGGTGAAGCTGGTGTTTGGGCGTCTGCAAAACAACACCGGAGGGGGGTTTGAGCCCCGCGGCGCCTCCGGCGTGAGAATAAGTGACGGCTTTGGAGAGTAAAGATAAGGACTAGAGTATCTAATTATGGAGGGTGTGTGTATATGAGTGTGTATGTAAAAGAGAATGTAACCCCTTCACCTTTTTCTCCTTGTCTTATTTATAGGCCAAGGATTAGGGTTTAGGGGTTGGTACCTGCAATCATGAGCGTTGGATCCTAGGTAGGTGGGACACTTGTCCTTCTCTGATAATACCCACCTGTCCAGGTAATATCTGTGGCGGCGTGTGCCCTGGGCGTGTCAGCACGTGGTCTGATGGGGACATGATTGTGCCAATACTAGGATTTCCTTATCTGTCGCTGTCATGTAGGACCCTAGTCATGACTCGTGTCTCCCGTGCTCTTATGCTCTCTGTGGCTGAGTCGCCCATTAGACCGGTCCAGGCCCAGTCCGGGCTTCCTATAGGCCGGACTCCTGGACTCCTGGTACCTTGGGCCGAGTCCAGTTGGGGTTGGTTATGGCCCATCAGAAAGTGCCTAAAGTAAGGAATGTTATGTATTTTTAAACTACAATGTTGAATACATTATTATTGGTTAGCTTTCTAATCATGAAATGCAGACATATGTGATTTAATGTTTCATATTACTATGCAGCCAAATACTATTCAAGTGGAGAAACACGGGATGCAACAATGAACAACTCCAAACTTTGATGCCGGGCGAGTGGGTGGAAGGAAATGTAATTGACACATGGACACATATACTCAATGAAAGAGAAAGTCGTAGATCTGAGAGTTCACCACTTAGACTGTTCTGCACCATAGACTCAATGGTATGTTATTATTATTTTTTTGGAAAAAATATAGAATACGTACTATGTCCTATGATACTAATATTATAAAACCATTTCGCAGGTTTGTCCGTTGTCAACTAATTACATGTCAGAACTTGATCGATGTATCATATTTGATGACAACATGGATCTGGTGCTTCAACGAGCAAATATGCTTCAAAATAGAAACTACAGAGAAATAGATTTTGACATAGTACGTGTAACACCCCCTTCCTAAAATGGAAGGGGATATTACTTAAAATCCATAAACCTGCAAACAGAGCACTAAAATAATATCTAAATAACGATTAAACAATCCAATAATCTCCAAATAATATTAATCTCCAAATTACAGTTCAAACCAATAAATACGAAAAGCCAAAATCTGTAAATAAATAATCAAGTCTAAATAAATCTAGACGTCCATAAATCCTAAGCAACATAATAATGGGTAGCTCTCCATTCACACAGTCCCAGATCCCCCTAAGCACCTTCCAGGAAAAGAATACGGCATGAGCCAACAGCCCAGTACGGATTTGGAATACAGTTTATAAAACAGAAAAATAGGTAAGTATATTTGACAGTTATAGTAAAACATTTATTTTAAAAATACGCATGGCTGAAGCAACGAGGGGTTAGGATATTTCATACCGAGATCAGAACAGAACAGAACAGATACAAATACACACATCATATGGTACCTAATGTGTGCAACAAATCGGATAACGTGTACGGCATATACATGTCACCGTCAAATCAAATCACAAATCAAATCAAATCTGGGTACACCCACATATCCTGAAACAAATATCAAAATGCTTAAAAGCTCGCCACCTGAGCTATCAGAAGGATACGTCGTGACCAATCACACTGCCACGGAAGTGTCATGTCACTGGTGCCGCAATGACATGGCTGTAGTACCCCTACAGCTGGTTAACTCGGGATACCCTATATCGCTAATGGTTCAAATAAAATACTTCGCAAAATTTTTGAAATCACAATAAACGAATATTTGAACATTTCCAACAAATATATAATTTGCAAAATTTCACAAAGACGCAGAATAATATATTTAAATATTTCAAAACAGATATAATAATCACTTTCCAAAGTAAACGAGTCTGAACATTATTTTCAAAATTAAAATAGTCAAAACGATCAAAACCATGTGAATAGATTTGGGGACAAAACAGATTTAATATTACTAACCCTAAGAGGAATATCGCTGAATAAAAAGCAGAGAGAATCCGTATCTCAAAAATAGCAACTAACGAAATCCACAAACGATCCTCTAAACCTCCAGCCCGTGATCTAATTACAAAATATAATTTATTGTTATTATTATTATTATTATACATTGCTTTTTAAATTAATTAGCATTTAACCAAAAATAAAATTTATACACTAGCCTATCGCTGCACTGCCCATATGTACATGTCATATTGTAGACTTGTAGAATTTAACCCAGGACACCAGAATCATACCTTAATATTTATAAGTATAAACCTTGTACAAAAACCAACAAATATGTAAACTACACTCGGCTACAAATTACACCTGCCCGACGGACAGTGGGACAACAAATCAACTAACATGGTTCATCCTTCTAAAATCAGTATACATATGAATAAATAATTATAAAACCTGTACAAATAAATGTAGTACGTACACTTGGATTACGGTATTTTAATAGAAACTAATATACATAAAATCAACTAATAATGCAACTAATAAATATGGAGCGTAAAATCAATAAAAATATCTCACAATAATTCTAATAACACATGAATGATTAACTATTTTGAAATGTCTAAGAAAGTCAAATTATCATACTAGAATCATTATATTTGTAAATCAAAATAAAAGTTCAAAGATATATAATTTAATTTAATAATACAAATTAATAGGCAAATTGAAAGTGAGGCATCAGATGAACAAAATATATACAAACAATTAACATGCTTGATATTAAAATCAAAGAAATTTAAATAGTGAATTTATTAAATAGCATGATTATTTCATCAAATCGAATATTACAAATCTATACTACAAAACTTGATTAACAGGAGGGACACCACAATCTTGTTATCACTTAAACATACAAAGAGAAACAAGTATATTATATTAATAAAATAATAAACCCACAAGCCTTCATCATGTTGGTGTTACAAGAGAAAAATTAAATAGTTAATATATAATACCTCGCATGGAACACTATCCCTCAGCGTCTTCTCCTCTCGGTTGTGGCTCACAGCTTCTCCTAAGGGGTTTGTGTTCTGTGAAAATAAAGTGGGTCGTACTATGTATTTATATAACTATCCCATCAATTACCAATTGCGAATAGAACTCTATGACATTTTTTTTAAAAATCTTTTCTAATCGTTATTATTATTATTATTATTATTATTATTATTATTATTATTATTATTATTATTATTATTATTATTATTATTATTATTATTATTATTATTATTATTAAATCACGTATATTATAGTACGTAATTGGAACTACTAGTTACAAGTTGTGTTCGTACAAGTATTTAAACTTATAAGTGGTCTTCAATTTTCCCATGTGTATTATCTTTTCCCAATTCATAAGAACGAACATCATTATATCATTTCTTACAATATAAAGTATCCTGCTTGGGAGATCATTGACAACATTAGCGGTTGTACAGATATTGAACAAAGATATGGCACACTGCCTATATTGGTAAGATTTTTTAAATGTTTGTATTGGATTGTTTCTTTATAGTTTTTGAGACTTATGAAATATATTATGTTTAAAAAAACATGGAATCTTACATGGGAAAGCCCTGGAAGGCATGGCACACTGGACTTTATAACGAATCTGTAAGTACTGTATAATCAGATAATGAAATGTGAGTAAATGCATGATGGCCATTATATTTAAGTGCATCAACATTTTTTGTGCTTATTGTAGCCAAAGCAGCGAGGGCAACTAGTAGACCTACGGAAGATGTACTGTCATGATATTTTGGGAAGCAAACTCAATGCAAACTGCCAGAACATAATGAAGAAAGCTTGGGAGTATATGAAAGGAAAAAAAAAGAAGAAATCACTGTCCAATGCAACCACAAGAGGAAAAGAGTAGATGGTTATGGTGCGGTGAACACTTATGCGAGGATGAATTCAAATGTTTAGAAGAAAAAGTAGTAGTTTAAATTACGTTCATACAATATGAGATTTCATTGTAAATACCATTCCTTAGTAGTTAACTTGTGATTTACATTCAGATCAGCTGTCAAACAAAACTTTGTTAAGTATGAAAGTTTCTATTTGTGATTTCTTAGTTTATGGGATGAGGTTTAAAATGATTGGCGAATTAGAGTGGCAACGTAGAAATGACAAGTATGTTGAGTAAAAATTGTGTTTGGACAAAGGTTACAGGACCGTATGTTGGAATAAATATATGGAAGCTAGATAAAGCTTAGTTAATTGTGTAATCAAATATGTATAACGTGTGATTTCACCTTTTTAATGGTATTTCTCCTGTGCTTAAGTACTTGGTTATTATCATTGTGTCTCAGCTGATTTTATACTAATTTAAATAGTTAACTCATGCAAATGAGAAATAGTACAGAACACATAAATGGTTACAGAACATGTACATTTGGAAAAAAATTCAAAAAATAATGATAAATATTTGTGGGTGATTACATAAAACACGCAGAGTGATATGGGATAAAAGTCAGTCCTAAAGATACATTTAATGTGTCTTTAATTAAACCTAGAATGGTCCAAAAATGAAGCCCAAAACCCTAATTAAATATTAATTTCGTAATTAATATTAGGAGTGATAAAACAGCTGGTAAATATAAGTTAAATATGGATACTACGTCCACAAGGAGTAGCCTCCAAGGCACACAATCATACAAGGAAATAGACTCAGACAAGGTAGGAGTCTAGAACCTTCTCAAAACAGACTTGTCCATCAAGTCTCCTAACTCTATTCTAAAACAAAGGCTTCTCAGCCTATATAAAGGGCTAGACCCCTCATCTCAGAACTACATTTTTTGGCTTGATATTTGATGTTCATCAAAGTACATAGGCATCTTGTGAAGGCAGATTCAACCACGAGCACGAAAGCAGCCATTAAAGCACGAAACTCAAGCAAACCCTTGCTGCAGTCTAACAACCTAATTTTTATTCCACAACATTTGGCATCGTCTGTGGGAAGACAACATCAACCATGGTTCAAACACGAAGAACAGCACCGACCTCTACCGAGGCCATACCCCTCAGCTCTGCTCCGCCCATCACTGAACAAGTGCCCCCAACAACAGGGGCGATCACCCAACCTCAAGTTTCTCAACCTATAGGGACGATTCCCCATGCTGAGAGTACGTTACCTGTGGTCGTCCATCCAAGTCAAGAAACCAACCCTCTTCAGATGGTGGTGTAATAACCCTAACTTTAGAAAGACTACAGTGCCTAAATGAATAGTGATTTTGGGGAAATTAGGACAATGGTGTGTAGGTACCCTATGTTCTAAATGGATAATAAGTAAACAGAAACCATAATAGTGTTGTACTAAGAAAATAAGTGACTCAAAACGACAATTGATTTTAGAAATTCTTGAATATGGATTTTGAGGATTTTGATTTCGAATGAGCTCTATTTATTGGATATTAAGGAGTAAGGAAATATTAAAAGGTTTATATATATATTGAGGAATTAGTGAATTTAGGTTAAACCAAGGGATTATTAAGTCAAGGAAATGCCAAGGAAATTTGGATTTTTAAGCGATTTCAGAACCACTGAGATAACGAGGTGTATTCGAAACGAACCGTGATTAAACGAGTATGAAAACCAAGCAACCAAGATTAGTAATATAACAAGGATACATACCACATTATTATTTACCAAGATTATTAGCATTTTACTTAGAAAATCAAAGATGAGATTATTAGATCATCCAAGTGACATCATTGGGGGAATTATCTATCAACTTCACTTTCCACTAACACTTGATTATGGACAAATTAGTAACTTCACATGGGGGAATTATCTATCAACTTCACTAAGTTTCTATAAAACTCTAGAACACTCAAGATTTAGCTAGATAATATCACAATAATGCATTGTAGACAAGATAAGATCAAAACAAAGCAAGAGAAATCCATTACTCTCCATTTCTCTCAAACTGCCCAGCAAGAACAAGGAGGAAAGAAAAATTCATATCTCCATTTATATCCATGATAAAATCACCAAATTTTAACCCAAGTCTCTACACTCCATGGGAAATATTCTCTCAAAATTCATAGCAATCCAAGTAGTGTAGCCTAGGCAAATAACCTCCCCAAGTTAATGAAGCAAACTGTCCAGATTGTTGACAGTTTCTGGGATGATTTTCAAACAGCCATATCTCCTTCATTACTCAATGGAATTTTGTGTTCTTTATATGGTTGGAAAGCTGGTGAGATGCTCTACAATCTTCCTTTAGAAGCCTTGTACAGAAAACTCGGTAAGGGCCTCGTTTTTCATGATTTTTCAACTGGGTTATAGAAGCTCCGAAAATCTCTAAGTATATTCTTGATGTTTCTTGTTAAATTAAGCTTGGTTAAGGTTGTACAAGGATTATTCAAGGCTTAGTAAGGTCTTACATCCTCCAAGGAAGGTATGGTGTTCATGGACCCTTAGTATTATCTTGAGTTTATAATGATTTGTAGTTAGTTTAGTGGTTAAGTGTATATTAAGCATGAAATCATGATGTTATGTGTTACAAGTGATTTAATTGGATATGGGAGTATTGTGTATGCTTGTAACCATGGTTGGTATGATGACCACATGGTGTAGGGAATGGTATATGTGTGGAATGATGGATTGGAGGAGTGAAAATATGGAAAGTGAGAAAATATAGCCGTTATAATGCCCGATTTTCGTTAAACTAAAAGATGCCCTGTTTTTGGACACTCATACTCGTATGGTATGTGGCGCCCCCAAATTCGAGGTCAAAGATTCAGGTCGTCACATCACCATCCAACCTTATCATACCTGTATTAACTTTACAACTCAACAATACATCCATCCAGACCTCAATCTTACGCACAAACAAGTTAGAGCCTCAGAAACGATAATCAAAAGTAACACTAAATATTACAATTCATCTGTACAATCCAGAGTCTTACGCACTTCCACTTATACAACTACACTTGAAGACAAGTCTTACTATTACAGTTGAAAACCTATCAGACTTACTCTGTAGTATTTATCAGGAACTAAATCATCTCCGGGGTAAATCTTCTACTCCTCTTCTGCTGGTGCGGAGTTAACTGACCAAATTCTTCTCTTTCTGAAAAGTTTTTATAAAGAAAAAATGAGCTACATAATGCTCAGCAAGTTCACCATTTTGAAAAATAATAATGTGGTTTATTTCGAAAACATTCCCAACTGTATGGGTATATATCTCAGATTTCAAAACATAATTGGATAATATATATGTCCGAGTTTGAATAAAACATTTATACTCACTAAGGAGCTTTAAGAATAACATATGAACCCTTTATAAGGTTCCCATCTCAATATATCTCAAGTTTGAAATATATACATATGAGTATATCATTTTCGGCAAAACACTCTACGGTTAACATACTGTACAGGGAATACATCATTGCAAACCTCTTTCCTTCCATTAGCTTAGAAGGTTTCTCATTCAAAAACATTTCATTCTTTGAAATAATTGCAAGAGTGCACTAACGCGTGCCAATCTTTATAGAAAATCTTGCAGTTCTAGATACTGCACGATGTCAATATTTTTCTTATAAAAAACCACACTATCGGCAACTTGGCACTTAGGTCCAAGAAGCAGTGTCTGAGTATTTTTCCAAAGTGGAGGATGGGACTTGAAGAAAACATAAAACCTGACAGGGATTGACGATGATCAGTCGCCACATCCAAGTCCAATAATCCGCGAGTCTTCTCTACCGGTAGAAGGATAGAAACTACATCCGTAACTATCCTCGGGTGAAAACTACATCCGTAATCACCCTCGATGAAAACTACATCCGTAATAATCCTTCGGCAACACCTGGGCTGGAATAATAATTGATGGACCGCCTGGCTCACGGCCGCTTACACATCCCGGGAATCGCTCGTCAACGATTCCCACACCTGCCAGAGTCCCCTTTTTTTCTTTCTTGTCAAAAATCATTTTGATACAAAATTCGAGTAGTTGAAGTTCGACCTCAGTCGACCGACAATTCTTGAAAAGTGTACAAGAAGCAAAACCTGACCGGGGGTTTTCGAAAATGTTTTGGGTTCGAAAGAGTTCGAGTTTGAAAACGATGAAGGTATCTTGGATTAGTTTTGTCTTTAAAATAATGAACAATAATTAATAAATGATATTTTGAGATTTAATATAAACAATTAATAAAATAATTATTTAATTAAAATAAGCTTTTAATCCAAGATAGATATTTTTGAGTATTTATAATAATGTAAAAATAATAAATACTTAAGTATACGATACTTCCCGAATGACCCTTCGGGTTTTCGCAATTTAATCAAGATACAATAATATACCGCTCCCCGGTCAATAGTATATTTGGACCGCTACGACCTCTATTGCTAGAGTCGTTGTCCAAAGAAAATATTTTCATTCTAAGTTCAAGGGTGTACAAACACATATGTGCATATATCTCAAACTTCAACATAACCTCATAAAGCATAAGCATATAATACGTTTGAAAGCCACAAACACAACAGCGAAAATCCTTATATATAAGTTTTGAAAAGTAAACTTGCCTTGGTAGGGTGGGGTGGTCGAGCTCGCGACATGGAACGAAGATCTATACATAATCAATATTCGTACGTTAGTACCTTAACAACACTACTTAATCGTAAGGTTTTAAAGGATGTAAGACCAACTTAAAGACTCCAATTTGTGACCACTAACCCTCCCATATGACCATGTCATCACTTTATCACATTCGTTACCCATTCGACTCGAATCCATTCCTCAAACTTGAAACACAAGTGAGTACTCTTAAAACTACGTTAAACTAACCTCCTAGGTGATTTTTCACTCGCGCGCACTTCGCTTTAACATTTTTATAAAATTGAAAAATACAAATTTTACTCAAATTCTTTTTGGACAGCCTTCACAACTGGATAAGATGACTACCCTCAAAGTTTTATAACACTATCATAATTTTAAGGGGTCCTAACTCAGTTCACAAGTGGAGAACACAGTGCAGTCCGAATTCCAGAACCATACTGCACTAATCCGGCCATAACTCAAGACCTACACATCTCCTGGGTATGAACCTTATATTTCTAGAAACTACATTCAATTATCTTTCCAACCATATAAATTAGGACCTCGGGTGACAAGATTTATGGGTTCAAAACCCTCTCACAAGACAGTACATGCTCCCAGGATTTAACACAGCACACATCTTTTCTTAAACATTCAAGAACTCATTTTATACGTCGCATCTACCATCAAAACCACTAAGACTTGTCTATATAGCATACATGGGGTTACATACTCTAAGTACAAGCCTTACAACCATAATAACAAGCACATAACTTCAAGATTTCATCATCTACAACTCAAATCACCAAGATTCACTCCAAAACTTATAGATCTAACAATATAAACTATAAACAAGTCATGCTAAGGGTTGAGAGAGTTTATACCTTCCTTGATGTGTGTAATAGCTTTCTAAACCTTGTATAATCCTTGTATAGCCTTGGGTAAGCTTGGATGATCAAAAGAAATGAAGAAAACAAAGTTAGTAATTCGGAGTTATTAGAACCCGACTGAAAGATCATGGAAAACGAGGCCCTTACCGAGCTTTTCTGATCGAGGCTTCTAAAGGAGAGTTGTAGAGCATCTTAACAGCTTTCTAACCATATAAAGAACACGAAATTTCATTGAGTAATGAAGGCTCTAGGCCCGTTTTACTTAGAGGACATTCTGCTGGGCAGAATGGAGAGAAAATGGAGTT
This sequence comes from Saposhnikovia divaricata, assembly GCA_036435485.1. NCBI lineage: Eukaryota > Viridiplantae > Streptophyta > Magnoliopsida > Apiales > Apiaceae > Saposhnikovia > Saposhnikovia divaricata. The sequence continues at coordinate 119,198,134 of CM071599.1, read as the reverse complement.
TCTTGGTTTTTGCTTTTTGTTCTTTATCTCCAATAATGCTTACACATGTAATATATATCTAGATATTTTGGATGTATCCTTATCCTTGCTAGGTGTCACACTCCCATTGGCTCCCTTGGATTCTTATCCACTTAAAATGCAACCAAGTCCTTCCTCCTTTCGCACCTAAGTCCTTATCTCTTGTTTCTTGCACTTTAAGTCCCTTGGCTTTGTTTTCTTTCCCACCAATTGGATTCCCTTGTTGTCTCGTGAATAAAATTAATACGTTACAACTTATACTTTGCATATTATTGCTCTAATATGGCACAATACCTCGAACCAATATTAATTCCAACATCCCTTATTTATTTCTCTTTATCTCAGAAAACGTTCTCTCGATTTCTCAAGCATTCTCTATTTCTCAATCCTAGGAGTTTATTCTCAATCCTCTTTCTTTCTCATAATATATCCTTCCTTGGACTCTTAATATACCCTATCCTTAATCCATGCTCCGTTCTCTCAGTCGCTTAATCTCGTTGTAAAGTCTCAGTGGTTTTCGTTCTAAATCCTTGAATAAAATCCTAACATATTAAATCCTTAATTCCTCAAAATTAATATCTCATTTCTTGAATATAATAATATATAATTCACTGCCCGGTCAAATATTACACTAGAATACAAATTGGAATTTCTGAATTCCGATCGTCTTTACATACACTTATTTGCTCCGTGAATCACTAATATGACTTCGAAATATCCATACCATGTCTTGTACATAGGGTGAAAATTTTCTTGGTCCTCAAAATCACTATTCATCCATAAATTACTATTCACGCATGACAAACACTATTCACGTATATACATATTCTTAATAAGAAATGTTTTAATTCTACCGAAAATCTGGGTTCTTACAGTCTCCCCTCCTTAAAAGGATTCCGTCCCGGAATCAGTTTAGGAATCACTGGGGTTACTCCTTCTTTGTTTCACTCCTTCAATTTCCAGGTGGATTCTTCCACATCTTGATTTTCTCACAATTCCTTATTAGTTTGAAAACCTTGTTCCTCAGCACTTGTTCTTTTCTATCCATGATTTCCACGGGTTGCTCCACATAGGTCAAGTCTGGTTGTAGGTCCACTTGGTCGTACTCTATTACATGCCGATAGTCGGTGTGGTAGGGTCGTAACATAGGCATATGAACACATTATGAATTTGCTACAAGCTTGGGGCGAGGCTAACTTCCCAATACGCCTCAAAAATCTCAAAAGGTCCAATAAACCTCAGACTTAGCTTCTCCTTCTTAACAAACCGCATCAATCCTTTCCAGGGGATACCTTTAGCATCACGAAGTCTCCCACCTCATACTCCTTTGATATCTCATAAAATTTGACCATTCGAAATAATGGGTTTCGTAAAAAAAACTAATGACTTTTACATACACTCGTCTGTAGCATAAAGACGTAATATCAATTCGAAATCTTCATTTAATAATTCATACATATCGTGATTGCAAATTTTCTCATCCACCCATAAAATTACTATTCATCCAGGTTTCGAATATTCACGAAAATTAGGGCTATTGTAGTCTCATCTCCTTAAAAGGATTCTATCTTAAGAACCTAAGGAAAATAGTTGTGGATACAACTCCAGCTTTACCCTTTCCAACTCTCAGGTTGACACTTCAACCCTTTTGTTCTCTCACCTTGGTCTCACCATCGCTTTAATGTTGTTTCTCAACGCATGCTCTCCTCGACCTGTATTCCTTATCGGTTGTTCTATGAATGAAAATTTCTATCCCAATACTTATACATTCCTCTACTACCTTGTTCATAGTATCCGTGTTTTATAATCTGAGACAACGTCAATACGCATGGTATTCCTCATATTCCTTGGCTTGATTAGCACGCATGTGTTGCCTTGCGTCAGCCGTTACCACTTGCTATGGATACTGTATAGTCTTCGGTATACGTCGAACCAGTTCAGCTACTATGTCCCTCGTTCATTGACTTCTTCGTAAGGCAAGAAAAGCGAAACTTCTTCTTTCGCAGTACGCTTTACAAGAGACGTCCTTACGTTCGCATGGTGACGATCGTGATAACAACATTCATTTCATGGATAAGTTTTTATTCTCGACTGCCCCGTGAAACCTAAGGCACGACACTAAATATAAATTCGATCGTCTGGACAATTCTTCTTCCCTGTCCATCAGCCACAGATCAAATCAGTACATACGCTCAATCTCTTTGTTAAATATACTTGAAAGCACCTTCAATATTCGAAGTTTAACCTTAAGTCTTTATCTGACGTAATCGCTGCAGAAGTTTTATATTGCACCACCATCTCTTCCGTATATAATTCGATAATCTTCTAAATAGAAAGTCTCTCGTAGGTAAATCACTTGGTCCAACCATTATAAATCAACTAGGGCCATCTCTTGGCTCGGTCTTCGGCGACCTACTTATGAAATTCATTATAATTCTGTCCACGTTCAAGATTTTCTACAGGCGGAATTAATCCACTAGATCTCTATCATTCTGCTTTTGACATGTCGCATTTGTACTTAATAGTTTGCCAATACCATTCTTCATATCCGTTTGCCAAACATTCTCTTAATTCTCTATACATCTTTGTCCTTCCCCATAATTTAGTCATTTTCCTCTAAAATTATTCTTTATTGTATATACTCTATTTTCTTGGTCAATACTGACTGAATTCCAATTTCGAATAATCCCTTCTTTAGGTATCGGCCACCACACTGGCCTTTCCTGGGTAATAACAAATTTCTCCATTATTCTCCCTGCTCCCTTTCGTCACCTTCTCTTTCTTATGTTTAGTTCTAATATGAAGATATACTTATGGCACTTGTGGAAAAATTTCACACTTTTCTCATAAGGTTAACGTCTCAGTTTTATGCGTGAACGCTATCATGACTAATCCCCGACTCACGGTTAGTATATCCTATCCCGTAACCTTTATTTTGTTTAGAAGTATAGGCTATCATCCCCTTTCTACTGCATCAGCACACCTCTTAAACTCTTGAAAGACACATCATCGTGACCCTCAAAGTCCTCTTCTCATCATAAAGTATAGCTAACAACGAGGTTGTTACTAATCTCTCATAACATTCTTAAAACTTTATTTATTAACCCACAAGGGCTTCTGACTCACTAGTCAATCCACATGATACTACCAAAATTTATAATGTTTATATTAATGTGAAATGCCCGACTTTGGTGCAGTACAAAGGTCGATCTTGAGTTGGTGAAACCTTCTCTCCAACCTTATCTTTGAAAAACAACTACGCATTTTAACTAGTCAACAATTCCTCCATTTCCGATAAGGGTATCAGTTCTTGATGGTATATGTAAGATGTCATACGCTCGTCCTCTTTCACCATTGGCGCCAATCAGCCTGAGGCCTGCATGCTACTGCGATTCCCAATAAACTTGATTAGGTGGTAATCTCGAAGGATCATTGGGATATATCCATGCATCCATTTGCTATTAGGGGCCTTTTAAACTTTATGTCTCTCTATGTGCATCAATCCCTTTAAGCTAAGTAAAGCTTCACATTCTTGCCACGATATTTCTTCCTTTCTTGTCCATCTCACTTCCATGTTAGTTTCCTCTAAGGATATGTCTTACATCGCAATCGATTTGCATTTCTTGGATCAGGAAAATGCTTGGTAACTCCAGAATTCATTAATATAACATCCTGACAACGGTTGGTAGGAGCGTACTCCCAACCACCTCATCATTTCTTATAACCTTCCTCATACTAATATTAAAGGTCCTGTGGTATGCCCCATCATGTTATTCCTACTTTAAATAATTAGTCGGCATAACGCTCTGGCTGCACAATTACAACATTTGGTTTTTGATCTCATATTGGTGCAATGGTTCACAATTGTACCTCTCGTTCACCCTAGAGTAATCACTTTTGAAAGGCATGGTTACAAAATAACAAGGTACAATAGATAATTTCAATAAGAATTCCATATTGGATGTTCCAAGAATGTTGATGGTTCCAAATACTAGGAGTCTCGATTTTCGGAGATGTAAGGATGGACAGAAAGAATACAACAAGGTTTATTCCTTCATGTCCTGATAATTTTGTAATGTGATATCATAGAGAATGTTGCACGAGGGCAATGATTGTTGGATACAAAAGTCATAAAGATGGTCTTTATACAATTCTTACATCTGGTGCATATTTTTCCTCTTAAAAAATAGAGGATCTAAAAAGTCCAATTGATAGAGGTCAACCGATCGAAAGCAATTCTACTCTATGACGATAAAAAATGAGGCAGTTTATCATTCAAGTAATCTATGGTTTCAAATAAATCTTCATTATTTGAATGAAAGAACAGAATATTCAAGTGACATAAAGTCTGATACGAAGATGGGTAGAATTCAAGTTAAGTGGGCGACCTCACTAGGTCTCAATCAAGTTATTCGTCAAAACTTTCATCATCATACTTTACCACATGCAAAATGCATTGCGGAATTGCAGAATGAATTAAATTGGGAGTTGGACCAGTGAAACAATAACTAGTCCTTTTCAAGAAACCTAGCAACTAGCTAGACAAAATTTTCTAGTTCACCTGTTTGAGACATCACCACTAGCTAGGACAATTAGCTAGGTGTTCTTCACAACATTATAATTTTGACTAGTTAGAACAATCAACTAGTCATTCATACTAACATATCGACTAGCCAGTTTCAATTTGCTAGAACGGAATTCCAACATCGTAGCCACTGAAGAAACTTTAAGCTACTCGGACAACGAATGGAAATAAGAAGTTATTAAGTTTGAAAAAGAAACTATAAAATCTGAAGAGAATGTTCTAGGTATCGGAACAATCAATAACTTCTCATCAAATATTACTTATCAGTGAAACGATCCACCCAAGGGTGCCTCCGTACACATGCTTTATCAGATCCTACAATAGAATTAAATTCGAAATACCGATATCAAAATGGTATCCTTACTATGATTTCAATGTACGAGCTACAATCTCATCTTGAATAGAAGAAAATAATTCATGAGGGATGTCTGGACAATAGATCATCCATGTCCTCAGTAATTTGTTAAATATTTATGAGCTCAACTGAAGAGTGCAAGTATGAAAGAAGCAATCAAATATCAATATTTGTTAAGTAATATTCGTCGATTAATTAAGGAAATATTTGTTGAACATTCCTTGGATAATTGAAAGAAAGTGTAAATAGGCCTGAGCCGAACAAGATCATCATAAATTTTTGAATAGAATGTTCGTGGATCAAATAAAATTACTTCGGATAAGTTCTGCTTTAGGGAAAGCATCTCACTGGTTGTTATTCCACAAGTTTGAAGTAGAAAGCTAGAAGGGTTACCTGATATAAATTAATCGAGGTAACAGGGTTAGTGAACAGTTTAAAATGAAGTAGTGCACCTGCTGGTAGTTACCAAAATAAGTTAATAATCAGTCGTGCATCTCATTATCACCATTATGAGGGTAACTCCATCTCTTCGTCTTCGTAATACAAGACACCAACTAGTGCGTCTCTCAATCATCATCTTAAAGTCATTTATCGAGTTGGGGTTTCACGAATATATCTGTCATTTCCGTGCTTTATCTTGAAGACCAAGCTTCACATCATTCCGGGGACACCTGCTAAGTCTATAGGGTCCTACTTCATGCCTTCCGACATGAATCACAAGTGGCCAGTTTCCCCTGGGAACAGATCAAAGAGATCTCTCAGGGATCTCAGTGCAGTCCATAGGTTCAGTGCCGGGTGTGTGCATATGAACATATACCAAAAATATTGAGGTCTACAATACATATATACGTAGTCCCTGATAACATCTCTATCAAAGGATCCCACTCTAGACCCACTGGTCTTTTCTTTTGGTAGACTCTGAGATCACTGTATCGCTCGTTGCAATCATATTCAACTTCTCTTGAGTCCCTTTGTTAATTCTACTTGTTTGTTCTCTAAGTTAAACTACCATGCTCTAGCGTCCGAATCATGCGTGGAATTATCTAGCACGCTCATCTTATGATAACATTCTCGTATAACACATGTAAAATTCACCATTAAGGGTAATGAAATCCACAACGACATAGTGACCAACTTTCAGGTAAACCCGTTACTTATCGAAAATCGGGTCTTATAGCCAAAGTAAAAGACTCTCATTATTCCAAGTACTAAGTACCCTTAATTATGTAGGGAAATCTAAACTTCTTGATTCTTAAAATGCCGCTTCCTAAACTGTGGAGGACTATGGGCCACAAAATTTATGCCGGCCTAGTCATCCGATCATATTGGCAATATCGCCTCTACCTCAGCTGCTCTTGAGATTTCGCTCTGCTTCCTATATCATTACCTATGATAGGTCATGTACGACTCTCAAACCTCTATTCATCATTCTGAAGTTCTCTAAGGATTCTATCGACCCTAGTATAATACCTCCAGTAAACACCCCAGTCCATTCTACTCACCGGTACCTCTTTCGGTAGTCCAATAATAAGTTTACTACGATCTCTTATGTCATTCTCTTACTTAGACTTAACTATCAACACTCTCGTTTATGAGTACTGTAACTTATCGCTCTGATACCATTTCTGTGGCACCCCCAAATCCGAGGTCAAAGATTCAGGTCGTCACATCACCATCCAACCATATCATACCTGTATTAACTTTACAACTCAACAATACATCCATCCAGATCTCAATCTTACGCACAAACAAGTTAGAGCCTTAGAAACGATAATCAAAAGTAACACTAAATATTACAATTCATCTGTACAATCCAGAGTCTTACGCACTTCCACTTATACAACTACACTTGAAGACAAGTCATACTATTACAGTTGAAAACCTATCAGACTTACTTTGTAGTATTTATCAGGAACTAAATCATCTCCGGGGTAAATCTTCTACTTCTCTTTTGCTGGTGCGGAGTTAACCGACCAAATTCTTCTCTTTCTGAAAAGTTTTTATAAAGAAAGAATGAGCTACATAATGCTCAGCAAGTTCACCATTTTGAAAAATAATAATGTGGTTTATTTCGAAAACATTCCCAACTGTATGGGTATATATCTCAGATTTCAAAACATAATTGGACAATATATATGTCCGAGTTTGAATAAAACATTTATACTCAGTAAGGAGCTTTACGAATAACATATGAACCCTTTATAAGGTTCCCATTTCAATATATCTCAAGTTTGAAAATATATACATATGAGTATATCATTTTCGGCAAAACACTCTACGGTTAACATACTGTACAGGGAATACATCATTGCAAACCTCTTTCCTTCCATTAGCTTAGAAGGTTTCTCATTCAAAATCATTTCATTCTTTGAAATAATTGCAAGAGTGCACTAACGCGTGCCAATCTTTATAGAAAATCTGGCAGCTCTAGATACTGCACGATGTCAATATTTTTCTTATCAAAAACCACACTATCGGCAACTTGGCACTTAGGCCCAAGAAGCAGTGTCTGAGTATTTTTCCAAAGTGGAGGATGGGACTTGACGAAAACATAAAACCTGACAGGGATTGACGATGATCAGTCGCCACATCCAAGTCCAATAATCCGCGGGTCTTCTCTACCGGTAGAAGGATAGAAACTACATCCGTAACTATCCTCGGGTGAAAACTACATCCGTAATCACCCTCGATGAAAACTACATCCATAATCATCCTTCGGCAACACCTGGGCTGGAATAATAATTGATGGACCGCCTGGCTCATGGCCGCTTACACATCCCGGGAATCGTTCCTCAACGATTCCCACACCTGCCAGAGTCCTCCTTTTTTTTCTTTCTTGTCAAAAATCATTTTGATAGAAAATTCGAGTAGTTGAAGTTCGACCTCAGTCGACCGACAATTCTTGAAAAGTGTACAAGAAGCAAAACCTGACCGGGGGTTTTCGAAAATGTTTTGGGTTCGAAAGAGTTCGAGTTTGAAAACGATGAAAGTATCTTGGATTAGTTTTGTCTTCAAAATAATGAACAATAATTAATAAATGATATTTTCCGATTTAATATAAACAATTAATAAAATAATTATTTAATTAAAATAAGCTTTTAATCCAAGATAGATATTTTTGAGTATTTATAATTATGTAAAAATAATAAATACTTAAGTATACGATACTTCCCGAATTACCCTTCGGGTTTTCGTAATTTAATCACGATACAATAATATACCGCTCCCCGGTCAATAGTATATTTGGACCGCTAAGACCTCTATTGCTAGAGTCGTTGTCCGAAGAAAACATTTTCATTCTAAGTTCAAGGGTGTACAAACACATATGTGCATATATCTCAAACTTCAACATAACCTCATAAAGCATAAGCATATAATACGTTTGAAAGCCACAAACACAACAGCGAAAATCCTTATATATAAGTTTTGAAAAGTAAACTTGCCTTGGTAGGGTGGGGTGGTCGAGCTCGCGACATGGAACGAAGATCTATACATAATCAATATTCGTACGTTAGTACCTTAACAACACTACTTAATCGTAGGGTTTTAAAGGATGTAAGACCAACTTAAAGACTCCAATTTGTGACCACTAACCCTCCCATATGACCATGTCATCACTTTATCACATTCGTTACCCATTCGACTCGAATCCATTCCTCAAACTTGAAACACAAGTGAGTACTCTTAAAACTACGTTAAACTAACCTCCTAGGTGATTTTTCACTCGCGCGCACTTCGCTTTAACATTTTTATAACATTGAAAAATATAAATTTTACTCCAATTCTTTTTGGAAAGACTTCACAACTGTATAATCTGACTACCCACAAATGTTTAGAACACTATCATAATTTAATGGGTCCTAACTCAGTTCACAAGTGGACAACACAGTGCAGTCCGAATTCCAGAACCACAGTGCACTAATCCGGCCATAACTCAAGACCTGCACATCTCCTGGGTATGAACCTTATATTTCTAGAAACTACATTCAATTATCTTTCCAACCATATAAATTAGGACCTCGGTTGACAAGATTTAGGGGTTCAAAACCCTCTCAGAAGACAGTAAACCACCAAGACTTGTCTCTATAGCATACATGGGGTTACATACTCTAAGTACAAGCCTTAAAACCATCATAACAAGCACATAACTTCAAGATTTCATCATCTACAACTCAAATCACTAAGATTCACTCCAAAACTTATAGATCTAACAATATAAACTATAAACAAGTCATGCTAAGGGTTGGGAGAGTTTATACCTTCCTTGATGTGTGTAATAGCTTTCTAAAGCATGTATAATCCTTGTATAGCCTTGGGTAAGCTTGGTTGATCAAAAGAAATGAAGAAAACAAAGTTAGTAATTCGGAGTTATTAGAACCCGACTGAAAGATCATGGAAAACGAGGCCCTTACCGAGCTTTTCTGATCGAGGCTTCTAGAGGAGAGTTGTAGAGCATCTTAACAGCTTTCTAACCATATAAAGAACACGAAATTTCATTGAGTAATGAAGGCTCTAGGCCCGTTTTACTGAGAGGACATTCTGCTGGGCAGAATGGAGAGAAAATGGAGTTTCTTGGTTTTTGCTTTTTGTTCTTTATCTCCAATAATGCTTACACATGTAATATATATCTAGATATTTTGGATGTATCCTTATCCTTGCTAGGTGTCACACTCCCATTGGCTCCCTTGGATTCTTATCCACTTAAAATGCAACCAAGTCCTTCCTCCTTTTGCACCTAAGTCCTTATCTCTTGTTTCTTGCACTTTAAGTCCCTTGGCTTTGTTTTCTTTCCCACCAATTGGATTCCCTTGTTGTCTCGTGAATAAAATTAATACGTTACAACTTATACTTTGCATATTATTGCTTTAATATGGCACAATACCTCGAACGAATATTAATTCCAACATCTCTTGTTTATTTCTCTTTATCTCAGAAAACGTTCTCCCGATTTCTCAAGCATTCTCTATTTCTCAATCCTAGGAGTTTATTCTCAATCCTCTTTCTTTCTCATAATATATCCTTCCTTGGATTCTTAATATACCCTATCCTTAATCCATGCTCCGTTCTCTCAATCGCTTAATCTCGTTGTAAAGTCTCAGTGGTTTTCGTTCTAAATCCTTGAATAAAATCCTAACATATTAAATCCTTAATTCCTTAAAATTAATATCTCATTTCTTGAATATAATAATATATAATTCACTGCCCAGTCAAATATTACACTAGAATACAAATTGGAATTTCTGAATTCCGATCGTCTTTACATACACTTACTTGCTCCATGAATCACTAATATGACTTCGAAATATCCATACCATGTCTTGTACATAGGGTGGCGTGAAAATTTTCTTGGTCCTCAAAATCACTATTCATCCATAAATTACTATTCACGCATGACAAACACTATTCACGTATATACTTATTCTTAATAAGAAAAGTTTTAATTCTACAGAAAATCTGGGTTCTTATATGGTAGCATTCTTCCCAGAACACCAACTGACCATGAGATGATAGAGCTTGGATCATAGATCGTTTTGATATAAAGTACATCAAAATCTGATGAACGGTTTAGGAGAAAAGTGAGTTTTAGTGATTGACGTTCGAAAACCGAGAAAATGCAGTTGTGTCAACTTTGAGGCCATAGTTACCATATTTAAACATCTTTAAAAATTATGAAATTTTGAGAGGAAATAGTAAGGTGATCAGAGAAGCATTATCCACTGACCTTGGGTGAAAATTTGAAATTTATATTTTATGAGAATTTTTACAGTCGAGTGTGGTCTATAAGGAATCCTAAAGGAAATGGTGTAAATCGCTGAAACTTTTATTGAGTCTAAAAATGGTTATGTTCTTGGAACTTTTGGGCTATTAATGATATGCTAGACATATATTATGTGTCAAGGGTATTGCTATATAAGGGTTAAGTGGTTAAGTGGAATATATTCTGATGGTGATCCTTTTCGTTTCTATAGATACTCGAGACGAGCACCGGATCATACTTTTTGGGATTAGAGATCGAGGCAAGATTTCTTTTATCTTTACTTTGAAAAATTATTTATCTTCAAAGGAAAAATGATTTCATGGAATATATATATATATATGTGATTCTATTATTATTATATTGTTAAGGATTTGTTTTCCTGATTTTGGAAATTAAATGGAGATGTATATGAATATGAGTATGGATATGGGTTATAGGGAGCACGATTTCTTTTATCCTTATTTTGATAAACTGTTTAGGTTCAAAGGAAATGGTTTTGGTGGACAATATATGAATCTTATATGATGAGATGATTAGGGATATATTCCCTCTTTACTGAGATTTTTGAATATGTATACGAATATGGATAGAGCGAATATACTTTATGTTTTAAAGGGATATGAAAGAATGGTATCAGTTGTTATCTACAGTTATATGTTTATAATATTATGTTAAAAATATTCTTTTTAAATAATTGTGATTTAACAAATATTATTTGATTACTATTTAATACTTTTAAAATAGACGGAATATTTTATATATATAAAAGCGTATTTGATTTCATTGAATACAGAGGAGATGTCTGAGTCATAATCAAAGTATTATGACATATATATTTTTAAAGGTGATGATAAATGGAAATGGAAATGATATATGTGAATGGAAATGTGAATGGAAATGGAAACGGAAAAATGAAAAATGTGGAATGGTGTTTTATAAATGGAATAATGATTTGACAAAAAGGGGGATTGCAACAATAAGCGTAAGAGGCTGTGTGCGGCACAGTCCAGCACTTAATATTTATTACGGCCCAAGAGTTGCCGAAGGAGGATGTAGTAGGTAGCCTTCCTCCAGGGTTGATTACCAGGTGGGATCATCCCTTCTACTAGTAGAAAACAGAGAACAGGTACGGTCAGGTGACTGATCATCGTCCTACGTATCTGGCGCTAGCAGATATCCCTAAAGTATTTAAAGAAAGAATTGAAAATGGTTACAGTTTTACATACTGGAAAAGGAAAAAAAATGGTATGAAAAGTATGGAAATGTTTTATGGATTGAAGAGAAACTGATTTTATATTTTTTTTTATAATTGTTGTATAAAAGGAAATGGAAGGATTATATTGAAACTTTTTACTCAAATGTTATATTACCTTGAGATATTATACTGAGATGATGTACTGAAATTATATTATATTAGAAGAGAAACTGATATTATATTGTTTTATTTATTTTTCTTATAAAGGAAAAATGGATGGTGTATTGAATAATTATTTTCTTAATTCTTATAGTGGACTTTCCGTTTATATATATATATATATATATATATATATATATATATATGCTTTAACTTTGATTTCTGGTTTACAAAATCTATCTTGCTGAGCTATTATAGCTCACTCTTGCTATTTATTTATATAATAGCTAGATCAGGTGCCGAAACGTCGCAGTACAACCCGGAAGAGGGTAAAGGGGAAGTCTACCTTATGAGAGAGTATCGACACCTGTTCTCAAGGTAGTATATACTTATATATGGGTATAATAGATGGTATTCTGGGATTGTAACAATAGTTTATCTTTAACTGCTATTATTTATGGATGTTGTTCTCTGAACATATGACTGGTGTGTGTGATGATATTTGTGTGGGGTCATTTGTGTGAGTATTAAATGGTATTAAAATAATTAAAAAGATCAAAGAGATATTACGAATAAATGGAAATTGGACCGTGATGACCTGGATCCTTGACCCCGGATCTAGGGGTGTCACAGATGGTATCAAAGCTAAGAGTCATAATGCTCGGGGAACAAAAGTGATAATAATAATAAATATATCAATAATAATATAATTGTGAACTCCCATCGAGTTCAAGGGTGGTATATCGAATGTAGCATTTATTCTAAGTAGTGTTTATAATTTTATAGATTATTAATAATAAAAGTTTATGTTTTATTATAGGGAGAGGAGATGGAGAATGGGTGAGTTGAGTTATATTCGTGAGTGGCTAGGGATATATATATATGTGTGTGTGTGTGTGTGTTAATCGGTGATATAATTATTGAATATGGAATAATGTATATTGTACCCTAAATTTGGGTAAATAATGGAGAATATTGTTATGTATAGAATCATGTCGCCTAAACGTAATACTAGGGCAAATGTAAGGGAAAATGAGGGAGTTTAAGGTAATAATGTAAGTAGATTGGCGAATAGACACTGATTGTTTGTGGAGATGAAAGGGTGAAACTGAGGTTGGTCGGTAAAGCCAAGATATACCTTGAGGACCAAGACAGACTGAGACATTCCAAGATTGACTTAAATGAAAAGGTTATTATGCCAAAAGTGTTAAGTTTATGTAGCACACGGGATGGATGTGAGAAAAGGGAATACTTCATGTATCGGGAAGTGTACGTTAGATAACCTTGTGAGTATACAGGGTATGTTAGAATATACAATTTAGAAGTATAGTTTGAAGGGTCCTTAATACCAGAGCAGTGTCAGGTCAAGATGATCAATATTACGTAAGTATATCGATTAGAAGGTTGTGTTCTATTATGGATAAAGGCAGAAAGTATTGAGCCAAGTCACGACTAGGTAAATGACGATAATTGGGAATATCAGACGATAGGTTAAGGATAAATGGTGAGTGTCAAATTTAAGAAATTTTGGAAAGTACGCAGTCTAAGATATAAATGGTATTTGAGGAAAACCTTCCATTATTGGGATTTTCAATTGGGCAGAGGCTATTAACGGTAACTACTTTCATATTTCCTAAAGCCCTGCTAAATTATGTTATTGAGTTTCAAATTTTCCTCCACCGGTGGGTAATTATTTATTAAGGGCCGGTATTTTTTTTCAAAACTTTCTAGTACCCTGGGAATGTGTTTCAAAATTGCATTTTATCTATCTTAGTCAAAATATTCTTCTAAGATTATTTTCGGAAGATGGTATTTATCATCGCGATTTAAATTTTCCTCTATATTTCTTACTTCAACTAAGAGGAACAACCATATATGTGTATACAAGGACGATCTGTCTGTGTGATAGAAAGTCGGAGGGGAATCCTCACTTGTGTGACATACGGGTTCTTCCATCATATTGATTTCTCAAATATTCATTTGTTTCGAATAAAAGTTATTTAAAACTTTTAATTTTATAAATTGTTTTGGGACCCTTGCTTGTTTCTGGGTTCGTTTCAATTCAAAGTCTCTTAAATTCTATTAATTGTTTTGAATATAGAAGATTTCATTAATGGATGGAAGCAATGTTTATAGTATACGTGATTACACAAGGAAACTTGAGATTCCAAGGGAAATTTCAATAAGAGATAATTAGAGCTAGAAGCGTTTTAATATAAGAGAGGAAGGAATTTCGTGAGAAGAAATGGGTATATTTGATGATTAGTAAAAGAAAGGAATATGAGGAATTTTAAGGCATACTTTAAATTTACTATTGAGGGTAAGGTGTATTTTGAGGATAGAGTCAGAATAAGGATAAACAAAGGAAGTGGGGATAATTAATGAAGGATTTCGAGGTGCAATAACTATTAATGGGGGAAGGCCAATATTGTGACTAATACCCTAAGTAGTAGAGAGAGATTAAAGATGTTAATTATTCAAAGGATTAATCCAAAAGGTGTGAATGAGTAAAACTTGAGGTAAAGATTTTGATGAGAATAATAAAGGGAAATTACAGAGGTGGAATAAATAGTATATCATGAAGGAACTAAGGTGGATCAACAAGATGTAAAGAGCGTATAGTGAACAAATGACATATGGGATAAGGTATCCGGAGGAAGTTGCAGGTACGCTATAATTTAACCTCTTAAGTGTAAATGTTTGGTTAGGGATCGACTAAGTCAATGAATGGTGTAAATGGGCTGATAATATAGATAAGAATAATCTATCTGTGAGGAAGTAAACTATGGTGATATAAGAAAGTGAGTTATTCTTGTGTCATCCAAATCAATATCTGTTAAGAGTCAGAGAACTCTGTAAAAAGGGGATTTGGGAATAATGGGGAAAGTGCTAGGATAATTCTTAGAATGAAGGGAAAGTATCTGCTCGTATAAGTAAGAACAGGGAATATATATTATAATTGATTTTTTCTTACAATTGTTTCAAGAAATATTATTATAGCCTATTTTCTGGAAAATTTTACAGAAATGATATATAAAAATGTTGGAGTATTAATATTTTATGTCATGATAGAGATTAGAATATAACCAAACCATAGTGAGATACACTACCATTCAGAAAAGGCCAATGTGGTGGCCGATACCCTTAGTTGAAAGAGAAAGGAGAGATGAGATAATATAAAATGATTGATTGAGGGAGAAGTTGTAAAAAAAAAAAGAAGATAAGGAAATGTCTGTTATGGATAGGCTGAATGGCATGTTGATAAATGACAAGTAGGTTATGTTGGTGTATTTTTGTGCAAACAAGATAGAGATATGTATATCATGTAGTTTTATTTTTTAACATAGATTGAAATTTTGGTGGTATTAGGAAACGACATGAGAATTAGAAAGCAGCTTATGAGAAGAGAAATTTTTCATGTGATTCCGGGACAGAATCCTTTTAAGGGGGGAAGGATGTAATAACCCTAACTTTAGAAAGACTACAGTGCCTAAATGAATAGTGATTTTGGGGAAATTAGGACAATGGTGTGTAGTAGGGCTGTCAAACGGATATTTCGGATACGGATCTGCCTATATCCGAATCCGAATCCGAAATCCGAAATCACTATCCGAATCCGAATCCGACGGATATTAGAAAATTATATCCGAATTCGAATCCGACGGATATTATCCGGATACGGATAATATCCGAATCCGAATTTCTGAATTTTGAGTTTATAAGTTTATTATAAATATCCGAATATATCCGAAAATTCGATATCCGAAAATCCGAAAATCCGAAAATTCGAAAATCCGAAAATCCGAAACCAACATGATATTCAAAAGGTACCAAGTCTAATTTCAAAAAAAAGGTACCAAGTCTAAAATTCATTACAAATTCAAATAGGATACAAAGCCAAATACAAATTCAAATTTAAACACAATCCAAATTTAAAAGGTACGAAGTCTGAAACAACTTTAAAAGTAATATTTGTTTTTGTTCTTAGGTTCTTCATTGCTCCAGCCTCCAAAAACCTGCATATAAATAAAGTTATGAACAAGTCAAATTTGATATTATAGAAGATCTTGAAGTATAATTCATTTTAATTAAATGAGACACCACTACAGATCCATGAATCAGATTACACGGGGAACAAAACTTTGATTGGCACAAGAACAATAGCTGCAGACTTAATTACTATCAGGCCTAAATTTGTTGTTCTATTTAACCTTATGAGACTTAATGAACCTGAAGTCTCATATGCAGCTGCAGAGCATGGTTAACAAGAAATTTAGCTAATAATGATACATACTTTTGTCATACAAACCAACTTACATGTAATCTCTGAAGGGTGAGATAATAAATAAGCATGTGTATATACTGGATAGGTTCCAAGTACATACAGAACATGGACAATGAAAACTACTACATGATTTAATACAAGGCAACAATATGGACTGTGATACTACTATAATCAAACAAAGTGCCTTGATGAGTATATAATTTAAAAGACTTGTAAAATGCCCAATAAACTAGTAAAACAAGCAAGCAAGTAATAATATACAATTACAGGCATCAGCTTTTTCTGGTGGCATATCAGGTTCTGAAGCTAGAATACACAGCCAACCAATGTCCAAGGATAAACCTTCAAGTTTAGAAAGTGAAAATGGTACATACCAGCATGTTGCATCAGCTGATAGTGATATAGAGAAACTCTTTCTGATTAACAGAGATGCTGGATACAAATACGAAGAAGACAGGAGTCCTTTGTTGGATTTTATAAACTTTGAAATGCAATTAAGAGGGGATCCTGATGGAAGTAAAGATAAGAGAACTCGTCCTAATACATATGCAGAATGTAGTGCAGTTGCAGGTATTTTAGATGAGAATCCAGTTTCTGCAAAGGTAGCGAGTGGGGAACCACCTGCAAAAGTGGCTGCTCCTGCATTCTCGAACCCCCACTGTGCAAAACTGGCTGCTCCTACATTCTCTAACCCCCACCCTGCAAAATTAACTACCTGAACAAATCATGGACATAGATTAGAAATGACTTCACTTTTTTATTCATTGACAACGAATATTGCACTAAACCAATTGTCACTGCAAGTAACTGCTCAACTTAAATCATAATACTTGAAATTGTCCGAATACCTGAATGCTGAAGATCAGAAATCTAAATCCCATTGAGCAGGGCTTAAATCATAAGAAACTGAACCATTCTCGTCGATTTTTTCAGAATTACCTGCACAAGATCAGAAAAAATAATTAACATTTCATCAGTACAACTTTAATTATTTTTAAATAATATGTAACACATACCATTCTTGATGTCCGGAAGCCAATCTTTCACACACATCAAGGTTTCAACAGATTCTCGGTGTAATGAGGAACGAGTATCAGTGATAATTCTACGACACTTACTAAAAGAATTCTCGGATGCAACCGAAGAAGTTGGTATTGCTAATATATCACGAGCCATCCTTGCAAGTATCGGAAATTTGGGACCATTATGCTTCCACCAATTAAGAATATCAAAGTTCAAATCATTACTCATTGGAAAAAGACCTTCTTTCAAGTATTCATCTAATTCACTTTTCATATTTTTTTCCCCTACATTACCACTTGCAACGAACTCCTGGAAGCCTCCTAACCATTCTCCACCAACTGAATTTTCAACTATGCGCTCACCACGAGAACCTGAACTTTCACCAAATTCACCGACATTTCCAAACATTTCAGAATATTCATCAAAAAGCTCATGCAGAAACTGAAATATTTCATCTATATAAATGTTGGCCCGGGTATTATACATATCCTTAAAAGCATATGACACAATAGCCGACTTATATCTTGGATCGAGAATAACGGCAACAGTCAACAACTTGTTACATTCTTCCCAATACTTGTCAAATTTAAGTTGCATTTTACTTGCCATTAAACTAATCCATTCATCCCTAGAATCAGCCCACGTCTTAATTCTCATTCGAATTTGAATCACATCAATAAAAAATAAGTTCGCGGTTGGATATTTCACACCCGAATGTCTCTTTGTTATTTCTGAAAATATCTTTAAACACTCACCCACTTTCTTCCCATTTTCCCACTCAAATTCTGAAGGCAAGTGTTTGTAATCAGTGTCTAATTCCTTTAGACGTTCAATAGCCAAACGAAGTTCAAGAGATGCAACAATCATGTCATAAGTCGAGTTCCAACGCGTGTCTACATCTAACGGAATACGCCTTTTAGAGTTCAGTTTAGTTTGAGACAAGGCTAGGCTAAATTTTTCATCCCTTTGCACAGATGATCCAATATATCTTGCAGTTAATTGAATTTTTTCGATTAAAGGATCAAGCATTTCTAACCCACTCTTGACAATTAAATTCAGAATATGAGGTACACAACGCATGTGAAGTCGTGAATTGAAGATGGTGAACTCGAAGGTGAATTGAAGTCGCGAAGGTGAGTGAGTCGTGAGTGTCTGAGTGAGGCGGCCACAGAAATTAGGGATTTAGGGTTCGTAACTGTGTAGTTGTGTGACTGACTGACTGTGTCTTGTCACTTGTGTGTAAATTAGACATTTAGTTATTAATGTAAATATCTTTAGTTATTAATGAATTAAATAATAAATAATTAAATTTTAATACATAAATAATATATTATAGATATTATATTATAAATTATATATTCTGAAAAGTATATATATATATATATATATATATATTTATTTATTTATATATATATATTTATAAATTTTCGGATATCGGATATTTCGGATACGGATATGCCTATATCCGTATCCGCTATTTTCGGATACGGATTCGGATACGAATAATATCCGTTTTCTTTCGAATACGGATATTATCCGTTTTTTTCGGATTCGGTATCGGATTTTTCGGTCGGATATCGGATTTTTCGGATTTTTTTGACAGCCCTGGTGTGTAGGTACCCTATGTTCGAAATGGATAATAAGTAGACAGAAACCATAATAGTGTTGTACTAAGAAAATAAGTGACTCAAAACGACGATGGATTTTAGAAATTCCTGAATATGGATTTTGAGGATTTTGATTTCGAATGAGCTCTATTTATTGGATATTAAGGAGCAAGGAAATATTAAAAGGTTATATATATATATATATATATATATATATTGAGGAATTAGTGAATTTAGGTTAAACCAAGGGATTATTAAGTCAAGGAAATGCCAAGGGAATTTGGATTTTTAAGCGATTTCAGAACCACTGAGATAACGAGGTGTATTCGAAACGAACCGTGATTAAACGAGTATGAAAACCAAGCAACCAAGATTAGTAATATAACAAGGATACATACCATATTATTATTTACCAAGATTATTAGCATTTTACTTAGAAAATCAAAGATGAGATTCTTAGATAATCCAAGTGACATCATTGGTGACATCACTTTCCACTAACACTTGATTATGGACAAATTAGTAACTTCACATGGGGGAATTATCTATCAACTTCACTAAGTTTCTATAAAACTCTAGAACACTCAAGATTTAGCTAGATAATATCACAATAATGCATTGTAGACAAGATAAGATCAAAACAAAGCAAGAGAAATCCATTACTCTCCATTTCTCTCAAACTGCCCAGCAAGAACAAGGAGGAAAGAAAAATTCATATCTCCATTTCTATCCATGATATAATCACCAAATTTTAACCCAAGTCTCTCCACTCCATGGGAAATATTCGCTCCAAATTTCATAGTAATACAAGTAGTGTAGCCTAGGCAAATAACCTCCCCAAGTTGATGAAGCAAACTGTCCAGATTGTTGACAGTTTCTGGGATGATTTTCAAACAGCCATATCTCCTTCATTACTCAATGGAATTTTGTGTTCTTTATATGGTTGGAAAGCTGGTGAGATGCTCTACAACCTTCCTTTAGAAGCCTTGTACAGAAAACCTCGGTAAGGGCCTCGTTTTTCATGATTTTTCAACTGGGTTATAGAAGCTCCGAAAATCTCTAAGTATATTCTTGATGTTTCTTGTTAGTCTAAGCTTGGTTAAGGTTGTACAAGGATTATTCAAGGCTTAGTAAGGTCTTACATCCTCCAAGGAAGGTATGGAGTTCATGGACCCTTAGTATTATCTTGAGTTTATAATGATTTGTAGTTAGTTTAGTGGTGAAGTGTATATTAAGCATGAAATCATGATGTTATGTGTTACAAGTGATTTAATTGGACATGGGAGTATTGTGTATGCTTGTAACCATGGTTGGTATGATGACCACATGGTGTAGGGAATGGTATATGTGTGGAATGATGGATTGGAGGAGTGAAAATATGGAAAGTGAGAAAATATAGCCGTTATAATGCCCGATTTTCGTTAAACTAAAAGATGCCCTGTTTTTAGACACTCATACTCGTACAGTAGCATTATTTCCAGAACACCAACTGACCATGAGATGATAGAGGTTGGATCATAGATCGTTTTGATATAAAGTACGTCAAAATCTGATGAACGGTTTAGGAGAAAAGTGAGTTTTAGTGAAAGACGTTCGAAAACTTTGAGGCCATAGTTACCATACTTAAACATCTTCAAAAATTATGAAATTTTGAGAGGAAATAGTAAGGTGATCAGAGAAGCATTACCCACTGACCTTGGGTAAAAATTCGAAATTTATATTTTATGATAATTTTTACAGTCGAGTGTGGTCGATAAGGAATCCTAAAAGAAATGGTGTAAATCGCTGAAACTTTTATTGAGTCTAAAAATGGTTATGTTCTTGGAACTTTTGGGCTATTAATGATATGCTAAACATATATTATGTGTCAAGGGTATTGCTATATAAGGGTTAAGTGGTTAAGTGGAATATATTCTGATGGTGATCCTTTTCGTTTCTATAGATACTCGAGACGAGCACCGGATCATACTTTTTGGGATTAGAGATCGAGGCAAGATTTCTTCTATCTTTACTTTGAAAAATTATTTATCTTCAAAGGAAAAATGATTTCATGGAATATATATATGTGATTCTATTATTATTATATTGTTAAGGATTTGTTTTCCTGATTTTGGAAATTAAAAGGAGATGTATATGAATATGAGTATGGATATGGATTAAAGGGAGCAGGATTTCTTTTATCCTTATTTTGATAAACTGTTTATGTTCAAAGGAAATGGTTTTGGTGGATAATATATGAATCTTATATGATGAGATGATTAGGGATATATTCCCTCTTTACTGAGATTTTTGAATATGGATACGAATATGGATAGAGCGAATATACTTTATGTTTTAAAGGGATATGAAAGAATGGTATCAGTTGTTATCTAGAGTTATATGTTTATAATAATATGTTAAAAATATTCTTTTTAAATAATTGTGATTTAATAAATATTATTTGATTACTATTTAATACTTTTAAAATAGACGAAATATTTTATATATATAAAAGCGTATTTGATTTCATTGAATACAGAGGAGATGTCTGAGTCATAATCAAAGTATCATGACATATATATTTTTAAAGGTGATGATAAATGGAAATGGAAATGATATATGTGAATGGAAATGTGAATGGAAATGGAAACGGAAAAATGGAAAATGTGGAATGGTGTTTTATAAATGGAATAATGATTTGACAAAAAGGGGGATTGCAACAAAAAGGGTAAGAGGCTGTGTGCGGCACAGTCCAGCACTCAATATTTATTACGGCCCAAGAGTTGCCGAAGGAGGATGTAGCAGGTCGCCTTCCTCCAGGGTTGATTACCAGGTGGGATCATCCCTTCTACTAGTAGAAAACAGAGAGCAGGTACGGTCAGGCGACTGATCATCGTCCTACGTATCTGGCGCTAGCAGATATCCCCAAAGTATTTAAAGAAAGAATTGAAAATGGTTACAGTTTTATATACTGGAAAAGGAAAAAAAATGGTATGAAAAGTATGGAAATGTTTTATGGATTGAAGAAAAACTGATTTTATATTATTTTTTTTATAATTGTTGTATAAAAGGAAATGGAAGTATTATATTGAAAGTTTTTACTCAAATGTTATATTACCTTGAGATATTATACTGAGATGATGTACTGAAATTATATTATATTAGAAGAGAAACTAATATTATATTGTTTTATATATTTTTCTTATAAAGGAAAAGTGGATGGTGTATTGAATAATTATTTTCTTAATTCTTATAGTGGACTTTCCGTATATATATATATATATATATATATATATATATATATATATATATATATATGCTTTAACTTTGATTTCTGGTTTACAAAATCTATCTTGCTGAGCTATTATAGCTCACTCTTGCTATTTATTTATATAACAGCTAGATCAGGTGCCGAAACGTCGCAGTATAACCCGGAAGAGGGTAAAGGGGAAGTCTTCCTTATGAGAGAGTATCGATACCTGTTCTCAAGGTAGTATATACTTATATATGGATATAATAGATGGTATTCTGGGATTGTAACAATAGTTTATCTTTAACTGCTATTATTTGTGGATGTTGTTCTCTGAGCATATGACTGGTGTGTGATGATATTTGTGTGAGTATTAAATTGTATTAAAAATAATTAAAAAGATCAAAGAGATATTACGAATAAATGGAAATTGGACCGTGATGATCTGGATCCTTGACCCGGGATCTAGGGGTGTCACAGGTGGTCTCTCCTCTTGTTAATCCTACTTATCCGCTACCACCGGGAGTACAGATCCACACTACAGATCTCCCCGTGAATACCAACCCGATGTATGGGCTACCTAATTATTCCCCTCAACAAAGGGACCCTGGACCAAGCGGTCATGCCTTACAGATCCGAGATCGAGAGTATGATGACTACTCTGGTCCTTATACTGACGATTCATCATCATCTGAGGATGACAATCGCGATGAGCCCCCAAGGAGGCGACATGCTAGCAGAGAACCTCGAAGGAGGACTCAAACTATCCATGATGGACCCCCCTTGACAATTGTTGAGAGGATCAAGGCTCATGAGGACAAGATCTTAAAGTTGAAGGACGATATGGTGAGAGAACAAGCTAGATTGAATCAAACTCAGCCTCCTCCAACCATAGGGAGGATTCTCATTATCGATTTGGAGAGGTCTTCAAGAAGACAGAAAAGGGCTGATGCCCCAAGTGGAAGAAAAACAAAGGTGGAAACCCTCAGGGGTAACCCCAAAGATCTGATGCCACTTGGAGATCCTGATGATCCCACACCCCCGTTTACTGAGGAGGTGATGAATGCTCATATTTCAAAGAAGTTCAAGATGACGACAATCAAGGCTTATGATGGAACGGGAGATCTCGCAAATCACGTTAGGACGTTCTCAAACGCACTGCTTTTGCAACCTGCATGTGATGCATTAAAGTGTAGGGCATTCCCTCAAACCCTGTCGGGCATGGCTCAAGGATGGTATTGCCGCTTGCCCGCGAATTCAATTGCCTCCTTTAAGGAGTTGAGTGTTGCTTTTGTTAGCCAGTTCATTAGCGGAAGAGTTCACGAGGAAAGCTCTGCATCTCTCATGTACGTGGTACAAGGAAAGAACGAAAATTTGAGGGATTACCATAAAAGAGATTCACTAAGGAGACATTGAATATCACTGATTTTGAGAACAAGGTGGTCATGGTAGCCCTGGAATACGGAACCACTGATCTCTTCTTTAAAAGGTCATTGGCAAAACACCCTCTGAGAATATGGCTGAGCTCCACGAAGGGCTGATAAGTGCATTAAAGCTGATGATATCATGAAGAAAGAGGTTGCAGTAGGTAATGGAAAAGGTAAAAATGATTCAAAGAAGCGAAAGCAAGAGCAAGAGTACGATGCTAGGGACAAGTATCCCCGGACTAGCAAGGACTCTGACTCACCGCCACTAAAGAAGAGTTTGGGACCAAGATTTTCTGACTATGCAAGTGAATGCTCCTAGGAGTCAGATCTTGTTGGACATTGAGAAAGATAAGGACTTCCGATGGCCGAAACCATTTAGGGGAGACCCTGCAAAGTGAAACAAGGATCAGTACTGTAGGTACCATAAGGATGTGGGACATGACACTGATGATTGTAGGCAACTCAAGGACAAGATTGAATTCTTGATTCGAAGAGGGAAGCTAAGCCAGTTCACAAAGGGTGAAGATCGTGGAAATCAAAGGAGGGATTATGACAGGAAGAACAATGATCGTAGGGACAACGACGACGATCGCAACCCACAGCCCTGAGGGCCAGTTCTTAACATGATTTGGGGAGGCCCGACAGCGGCCGGCACAACTCGAAACTCTCGAAAGGCATATGCCAAGGAAGTGATGCACATCGTAGGAGAGGCCCCGAAATGCGCTAGGACTGAAATAGCGATTGGTTTTGATGATTCAGACCTCGAAGGGTGAAGTTCCCCCATGATGACCCATTGGTCATAACCCTGTAATTGGAAACTCGGAAGTAAAGCGAGTCCTGATAGACAATGGAGCTTCGGTTGATATTCTGTTTCATGATGCGTTTGTGAAGATGGGGTACACTTGCTCTCAGTTGACCCCGACCAACATGCCCATCTACGGGTTTGACGGAGTTTAGTCCAAAGTTGAAGGGACTATTCAGTTGCCCATGACCGGGCAAGAACCTAAGGAGGCAACTCAGATGTTGAATTTTCTGGTAATCAAGGCGGCCTCGACTTATAATGCAATCATGGGAAGGAGTGGACTTCATGCATTTAAGGCTGTTGCCTCTACTTATCACATGAAGATTAAGTTTCTGACCAGGAATGGTATTGAAGAATAGAAGGGTGACCAGAAGATGACCAGGAGTTGCAATGTATCTGCATTGAGAGCTGATGGAGTCGGGGGGGGGGGCAGGTACTCCTAATTGAAGACATGGATGTCCGTGGTGATGATGAACACCGTGGGAAGCCAGCAGAGGACTTAATCCCGATACCTCTAGAGCTGGGCGACCCTGAGAACGTTATTATATAGGAGCTTCTTTGAAGGAACCCTTGAAGGGCGAATTGGCAGCATTTTTACAAGAAAACAATGATGTGTTTGCTTGGACAGCAGATGATATGCCAGGGATTGATCCCCAACTCATAACTCATAGGTTGAATGTCGATCCTGAACGGAAGACAATAAAATAGAAGAAGAGGAATTTTGCTCCTGAAAGGCAAGATGCCATTAAGCAAGAAGTTGACAAGCTCTTAGAGGCTGGGTTTATTGAAGAGATTCAGTTTCTCGATTGGTTGGCTAACCCTGTGATGGTCAAGAAGGCAAATTGGAAGTGGAGGATGTGTATAGACTTCACTGATTTGAATGATGCATGTCCGAAGGATTGTTTTCCCCTGCCAAGGATAGATATGTTGATAGATGCCACAGCTTTCATAACTGACTTTCATAAGATGACATCCCAAAGGTATCTTTCATAACTGACTTTGGTGTTTTCTGATATCTTGTTATGGCTTTTGGTCTAAAGAATGCAGGCGCTACTTACCAATGACTAGTGAATAAGATATTCGCCCATCTGATTGGAAAAACCATGGAAGTCTATGTTGATGACATGTTAGTCAAGAGCCTATTCAAGACAGACCACATTAAGCACATCAGAGAGGCATTCGAAGTGCTGAGGCACCACAAGATGATGTTGAATCCAGCCAAGTGTGCTTTTGGCGTTGGATCAGGAAAGTTTTTGGGATTGATGGTTTCGAAGAGAGGCATAGAGGCAACCCTGATAAGATCAAAGTGATTTTGGATATGGAACCACCCCGCTCTATACGAGATGTACAGAAGCTAACGGGCTGAGTTGCAGCCCTAGGGAGATTTATCTTCAAGTCTGGTGACAAGTGCCTGCCTTTCTTTCAAGCATTGAAGAAGGTGAAAAATTTCGAGTGGACTCCTGAGAGCCAAGAGGCCTTTGAACAGTTGAAGAAGTATATGACTGAAGCCCCGTTGTTGGCCAAACCTAGTCCCGGGGAAACATTATATCTGTACCTGGCTGTGTCCGAACAAGCCCTGAGTGCTGTACTCATCCGAGAAGAGAACAAGGTCCAGAAACCTATCTACTATGTGAGCAAGGTGTTGCACGGAGCCGAATTAAATTATTCTCCTATTGAGAAGTTTGCTTTAGCATTGATAACAGCTTCGAGGAAGCTACGGCCATACTTTCAGTCGCACAAGATCGAAGTCCTAATAGACCAACAGTTGAGAAATATTTTGCATAGCCCGAAGGCCAGTGGAAGGCTAATCAAGTGGTCAATCGAACTTGGAGAATTTGATATCACATACAAGCCTCGGACATCAATTAAGGCTCAAGCATTGGCTGACTTCGTGGTTGAATGTACCATTGACAACCAAGAAGTCTGGAGGCAGGAGATTTTTCCCACCCCTGAAGGTAAGGATAAAGATGAAGAGCTGTTACCTGATCAAAAGGAATATTGGATGCTCTATTTTGATGGGGCATCAAAAACAAAATCTAGTGGTGTAGGAATGGTTTTGCAAAGCCCCGATGGGTTCACAGTTGAGTATGCTTTGAAGTTGGACTTCCCAACAACCAACAACGAAACCGAGTATGAAGCCTTGATAGCCGGACTGGGCTTGGCCAAAATCATGAGGGTCAAGAACCTTAAAATTTGTGGAGACTCAAGACTGGTAGTCACGCAAGTCAATGGTGAGTTTGAAGCCAAGGATGAAACTATGGCAAAATATTTGAGAATTGTGAAAGCTATCATGACTCAGTTTGATGAGTGCTATGTGGAGCACATTCCGAGAGAAGAGAACATTAAGGCTGATGCCCTGTCCAATTCGCTTCTTTAGAAATAGAGAACTATGTAGGGAGTGTTTACTTCCAGGTCTTGAAGGCCCCGGCCATCAACTCGAAATTGGTGGCACAAATTGATGTAGGGAGCTATTGGATAGATCCAATCAAAGCTCACCTGTAAACTGGATGGCTCCTTGACGATGCTCAGGAGGCACGAAAGCTGTCGGTGAGAGCATTGAGGTATGCCTTTATTGAGGGCATCCTTTACAAGAGATCTTTCGTCATCCCATATCTGAGATGTTTGAGGCCCCAGGAGGCAAAGGAAGCATTAGAAGAAGTTCATGAAGGGATCTGTGGGCAACACTTGGGGGGCAGAGCCCTAGCTCATAAGATCACTCGTCTGGGATTCTATTGGCCTGATATGTTGGCCGATGCACAGAATTATGTAAAGAGGTGTGACAGGTGCTAGAAGCACGATCCTATTGTAAGGCAGCCGCCTGAGATGTTAACCTCGATTAACTTTCCTATCCCGTTCGCAATGTGGGGAATTGATATACTCGGACATTTCCCCGTAGCCTTAGCACAAAGAAAGTTTCTGATAGTAGCTATTGACTACTTCAATAAGTGGATTAAGGCTAAACCTTTAGCCAGGATAACCACCAAGCAAGTCGCTCAGTTCTTTTGGGAAAACATAATTTACAGATACGAAATCCCGTGAATCCTTGTGACAGACAATGAGACACAGTTCAACAATGAAGAGTTCAAGAAGTACTGTGAGGAGAATGCTATTGAGCTTCGCTTTACTTCAGTGGCTCACCCTCAAGCTAATGGATAGGAAGAGGTAGCAAACCGGATTATCCTTGATGGACTGAAAAAGAGGGTCAAACGCTCAAGGAACACTTGGGTGGATGAGTTGCTGCCTATACTTTGGGTGTATTGCACCACTTCTAAAGTTACAATTGGAGCAACCCCGTTCTTGCTGGCTTACGGAGCCGAGGCAGTTATGCCCTTGGAGATTATGCATGCTTCACTGCGAGTTGAGGCATATGAACCAGAGACTAATGAAGAAGGCATGAGGCTCGCCCTTGATCAGATTGATGAGGTTAGGGATGAAGCAAATGCCCGGAATGTGGAGCATCAAAAGAGAGCATCTTTCCATTACAACCAAATGGTTAAGGAGAGGTTCTTTCGACAAGGCAACTTGGTTCTAAGGAAGATAGAGGCTTCTAGAGTTGGCCAGAAGGGAAAGCTAGCCCCTAACTGGGAAGGGCCATATCGAGTTAAGAAGACACTAGGACGAGGATCCTACAAATTGGAGACATTGGATGAGAACGAAGTGCCGCGTACTTGGCATGCTTTGAACCTGAAAATTTATTATGTTTGAGCTATCCTTGTAAGGATTAAGCTTTTTATCTATTTATTAGGAGAAGTAGAAATAAGGTTTGATGAAACCATTCCAGGGCTCAGTGCCCCGAGTAGGAGGTAGAGTATCTATGCAAGGGTTGAACCCATCTTATCGACATTCTTTGTCAGCTTATTAATAAAGCTTGTTTTTGCTTTCCTTCAAATTACTTCTTTTGTTTTATAAGCACAAAATATAAAATGTTGTATCAACTTATGGGTTTAGTACAAGCCAAGGGGGCCAAGTACCCGGAAAACTCAAAAGCATAACAAACTATAAGCAAAAGATAAGAAAGTGAAGGCAAAAGGAAACTAACTATCTAAATAGTTAAGTCAAAAGATTACATAAATAAAAGGCCGAAGGCTATTAAGTTAAGTTACAAAAACCAAGAGTTCAAATAAACAGGAAATACAACGAATGAGCTCAAGGGGCCTTAGGGGCCTCCTTGGCAGGAGATTCATCCTCGGAACTAGTAGATGTAGAGGAATCATCTGCAGTAGAATCAACAGTTCCATCTCGAACAAGGGGGAGCTTAGGGTCTAAGGATTTAGCAGCAGTGTGCTCTCTGACCAAAGCATCATCCTCCCCGAACAACTCCTCGCTAGAACCAGCCTCAACAACTAGTGTGCTGGGAAGATGGGGGCTCGAAAAATTAGAAGACTGGAATAGGCCCGGATGACTTCTCAAAACTACTTCAAGGGCCTTGTTCCAACCATCGGCAAACTGGCTAGAAAAAGCATATCATCATGCTGGTCCATAAGAGTCTTGTACTCAGCTTAATCTAGATAATCATCGATCAGCTTTTCCTTGTCATCTTTCAGTGCGACCAACTCCGCATGAACCCCAACCAGCTCTTCATCCTTCTTCTTTAGCTGCTCCTCCAGCTGGTGGATGTGAAGACTATTTTTTTGAGACTCAGTCTCAAATCCCTTGACCTTCTCCTTCCAGGCTTTGGCTTGAGTAGACAGTCTCTGAAAGTGGATGTTAGCCTGCATGAAAGGTTAGCATTATAATCAAATAATGGAACGAAAGCACCCAAAAAGTTAAAAAAAGGGGGGGGGGGGTCTGAGACTTACTGCAGCAATAGCCTGAGAGCCAAGTGCCTCTGACTCCCCAATGCCCCTATTAAGGACCAAGTCCTTATAGTCCGGAAAAGTGATCGAGTTCAGTGACCAATCCATAGAATTCTTGGTAGAGCCCACTACGGAATCCTGCTTCCTGAAGCCCCAGGATGGCCTAAACAAAATCGATTGGACGTTGACCTGGGAGCTCCCCTCCAGTCCAGCTATGTCACCATACCTCAAGTTCCCTTTCTGTGTCTTATGAGGATGCAGAAAAGAAGGCTCTGTGGCCTTTTACCGAGGATCAATACTTCTTTTATGTCGAGCCATCCTAGTGGTCTCTTCAGTAGGAGAGGGTGCGACTTCCACGATCATCTTCGCAACTGCGAAAACATAAACAGAAACGAGTTGGAATAAGTTAAGTATGAAAATAAATGACAAAGATAAGAAAGAGAATTACCCCGCTCAGACACAGGAGAAAGGCCTACATCCCTTAAAGATTCTTCATTTATAAGACTTTGGCAGGTTACAGAATCGCCGTCGCCTTTAGTCAAAATTTCAAAGGCAGCCTGTTCCTCGGGACTAAGGACGATTCCTTTAGCACTCCCGTCCGTAACCTTAGAGAAGGTCTTCCTAAAAAGAGTGCCCCAATCGCCATCGTCCCACTCTAAATAGGCAAACTCATTCTTTCAACCCGTGTTGTTATCAGGCACAGACTTGCCATTGAAAAGCGAAGGGACTTTGGGGCGAAGTTTAATGTATACCCAACCAGGATATTTAGCAGGGCTATTATAAAATTGGAAAATTTTGCGAAAAAGCGGGACAGGAAGAGGAAGGTTTTGTCTAAGACATAAAACCATAAAACACAAAATTATTCTCCACGCATTTGGCGGGAGTTGACATGGGCTAATTTGTACATCAGTTAAAAGTCGAGGTATAAATTCGTGAAAGGGAAAGTGAAGGCCAACTACTATACTCTCCCTATAAATACACAAAGAGTTGGGTTTCCAGTGACAAGGCCAATCACCTGGCTCAACTGGGACAAGTTTATAAGGTGATTTGATTTTAAATAGTTTGTTATATCTAGCAATTTCTTCGGTATCATGATAAGAGCTACAACAATCGTATGCATCTAACTTGGCTAAGGAAGGATTGTCATCCCCCAGCTCATTTATCATATCGAAAAGGGACATATAAGGAGATCGAATGGTGATGGTACCTTTAGAAGAGGCTGAGTTCATTTTCGCAAGGCGAGCTTGAGCTTTGTCCTCCATTGATGACAGCTTGAAACCTTCGAGCTCAAACGGAGAAGACGACAGGAAGAAGGAGGTCGGAGTAAGCCGAGAAACTTCAAACAGAGTTTGGAGAGAAAAACTTAGAAAGTGAGGTGTGGGAAAGTGAGATGTGAGAAAATGAGATTTGAGAAATGAACTCACAACCTCACTCTTATATAGCAAATATTAGCCGGTTGAAAACCTGGAGAAACCGGTCAGAATTCTCTTTTGACCGGAAAAAAGCCCACGAGGGAAGCCCAATTGGCATAAGCCCAATTCTGGAACGTTCCATAGGTAGATATTTTGAAGAAATATATGTATATCAAAGATATTTATGGAGTTTCTAGAATATCTAAAACCCTAGCGAAGGATCTAGAACTTGGGCCAAGAATAGCCTGAATAGGCCCAATACAGCCAGGTGGAAAAGCCCATTAAAAAGGAAAGAGAATATTAGGCCTGGAAGGCCCAAAAACAATAAAAGCTCGATAGAAACCAGCCCAAAGCCAAAGTGGCCTAATTTCAAATAAAATTCTGGTCGAAAATTCATTCGACCAAGCCACGAAAAAGGCCCTTATTTCGACAAAGATTCTGGTCGAAACGACCAAGAATCCTGGTCGAAAAGTTGTTCGACTAAACTGTTAGAAATGCCCTTATTTCGACCAAGATCCTGGTCGAAACGACTAGGAATCCTGGTCGAAAATCTCTTCGATCAAGGAAATTTGGACGCTTTCCAAGATCCTGGTCGAAACGACTAGGAATCCTGGTCAAAAATCTCTTCGATCAAGGAAATTTTGGACGCTTATTTCGACCAAGATCCTGGTCGAAACGACTAGGAATCCTTGTCGAAAATCTCTTCGATCAGGAAAATTTGGGACGCTTATTTCGACCAAGATCCTGGTCGAAACGATCAGGAATCCTGGTCGAAAAACCCTTCGAGCAAGAAATTCTGAGGCCCATATTTCGACCAGAATTCTGATCGAATTCCTGGTCGAAGTGGTCAAGTTCTGGTCGAAAAATTACTTTAAAAAGTTGATTTTTTGACAGTAAATCCTCATGGATATGAAAATAAAGAAAATACCTGTGGGTACTGTAAAACTCCTAAAAAATTATGATAAGTATGGTAAAATACATGGAATTTTATGAATAATTCCTTGAAATAGATGAGCAAAAATTCAGTAACAAAAGTTATTGAAAAATGATTGCTTAGCCTAGAATAAAGCACATCGTCGTAAACGTGTAGGTCGCTCCACACTTTACATCAAGACGATACTCGTGAAACACTAGTGTACAAAAATAAACCCCGACCCGAGTCTCGAGAAAGGCAGTTAAAACTTCAAGGAAAACCTGACCAGTTTTCCTAGAAGTTGGGGGGGGGGGGCAAATGATATGGGCTAAAAGTAAGCCCTAAAGACACATTTAATGTGTCTTTAATTAAACCTAGAATGGTCCAGAAACGAAGCCCATTAATGGGGCCCAAAACCCTAATTAAATATTAATTTTGTAATTAATATTAGGAGTGATAAAACAACTGGATATAAGTTAAATATGGATACTACGTCACAAGGAGTAGCCTCCAAGGCACACAATCATACAAGGAAACAGACTCCTACAAGGTAGGAGTCTAGAACCTTCTCAAAACAGACTTGTCCATCAAGTCTCCTAACTCTATTCTAAAACAAAGACTTCCCAGCCTATATAATGGGCCAGACCACTCATCTCAGAACTACGTTTTTTGGCTCGATCTTTGATATTCATCAAAGTACGTAGGCATCCTGTGAAGGCAGATTCAGCCACGAGCACGAGAGCAGCCATTAAAGCACGAAGCTCAAGCAAACCCTAGCTGCACTCTAATAACCTAATTTTTATTCCACAACACAGAGTAATTGCTTTAAACACACAAATCAAATTGCACATTCATAAAATATTTGTATATTTTTTTTGCTAAATAAAAATATTTTTATATTTAAACACACATAAATATTTGTATATTGGTTAACTAATTTTTTTGTAAAATTTTTGTATTTGTGTTGATCCTATATTTATATCCTATAAAAAAAAATCAAATGAATAAAATTTATGTTTTTAAAAATAATTTTAAACTGATGTTCTGTATAATACAGAACACGCACAATACATAATACAGAAAAATAACAGAACCAATAAAATACAGAACACAAAAAAATATAAAAAATTTAAGGAACACTAAATAATATAAAAATTGTAGAAAACAAAAAATATAAAAAATTAAAATCTTTTTGTGTACTATTAAATAATTTATTAACATTTTTTTTGTATCAGAAATATATAAAATGAAATACATTATGTAAAAATAATATGTTTTAAAAATGGATAAAATAATTTATAAAAAAATGTTAAAGTAAAGAAAGTATAAAAATATTAATTGGGGTTTGCTATGGGAGGGGGTTGACGAACAGGAAATTTGTTGTGTTAATCTCCAAATATATGTGTTGAAGACACAAAGTTTATGTTGTTTCACAAAAAGAAAACTATTGGGCTAACTGGAAAAAAAATATTGAGCATAAGGTTAAAAGGCATAGCATACTTAATGAAATTTTTAATAAGAATCATACAAATTTCATACTGCGGGTGAAAATTAAAAGACAAAAATAAAAACTATTTACTTATTTTTTGGACAGCTACGAGCATTATGACCCTCTTTTTGCCCACAACTGCTACAGATTCGACGCATGTCCCTCGATTCATTCATGGCCACTTCTTTTCCACTCTTCAATCTGCTACCACATCCTTTGTTCCGACTAATATTTGGATTCTGAATCACAACAGTCTCATGTGGGTGAACACCGTACATGTAATCAATGTCATTTTTTGGAGGCTGGATATGTACTGCAAACTCTGCATCTTGTACATCATCTTTCATAGACTTCACATGTGCACGCATTTTGTCAACCTTGGCCTCATCACGACGAACATAGTTGATATAACTATTGAAATCAAACCACATTTCGCTAACCTTCAGCTTAATACGATCATCCTTTGCACATTGTTTTGATATTTCATTTGCACCTAGTATATCATGTGTGCGCTCTGTACCTTTTATCCAACGAGAAAAAACAAATTGACGAGGAATCTGTATTACTTCACATTGGTGAAGGGCAGCAAAAGAATGCCTACACAAATATCCCATTCTCGCAAAAAACTTGCATTCACAATCCACATTCTTGTCCATTAGTCGTACATTAACCTTAAAGACAGGTGATAACAGATACTAAATCATAAATATAGAAGCAAAAGCAAATGTGAAAGATTGTTTTAATTTTACAAATGAAATTACCTCAAAAATATGATCTTTCAGTAATTTGTCCTTAATCTTGAGAAACTTGATTCCATTAATAGTGAACATTTCCTTAATTGTGGTAAAATGCCAGGAACCCTTTATTTCTTCGCTCACATGGTTGAACATGGCACGAGTGTAAAGACGAGCAGCATCATTTTGAATTCTTAGAGGAGTATCCGGTTTAGGTATGAACTCAAAATTGGTGTTATTTATCGAGTTAACATACATTTGCTTCTCAATGGCACTCTCTTCACGATTGGAAAACTAAACTAATGTGTCACCCTTATTCGGAAAATTCTGAAAGAAATTATTTGAGCTCTCGGACCGTGAAGTAGTGTGTAACAACCCCGCCATTGGGATGTCATTAAAGTATGTAGGAATCCAGTCAGACCGAATATTATACATTTCTTTGAGCCATGCATTGTCACCTAGTTTATAATCCTCCATTACAGACTTCCAACCTTCTTCAAATTCTTCAACCGTCAAGTAGTCAGCATAAACCACAGACTTCAAACGACCCATGAATATCTTATTTGATGCAAGGGTTGCACCAACCTATAAAAATTAAGTTAAGAAACATTACTCAATTTAGAGTAAAGCAATAAAAAAATTAAAGTTAAGACCTAAACAAAGAAAAAGCAATTAAACCTTTAATGACATTTTGTTCATTATGTGCCACATGCAAAAAGTAGGGGACATTTTTCCAAACATCTTCGAGTGCTTTTTTAATGGCAGTGCATTGGTCGGTGATCACGCATTTAAGTACATGATCCATAGCCGTATCAAATGCTTTCAGTGCCCATTGAATATTAGGAAAATCTTCTTTCTCAAGTAATGCAGCCGCAAAAGTAACATTGCACCAGTGATTATCCACACTCGTGAAAGGTATAAAAACAATTGAGTACCTTATAATATAGAAAAAAAAAGATGTGTAAATAAAAGTATTTACATGATATAGTCGAAAAACATGTATAAAATGAACTTAAATAAAATTTTCTTAAGTACCTGTTGGTTCTAAATGTAGCATTAAATGCTAAGGCATCACCAAAAACACTGTAGTTCCTCCTCCCAATAGCATCAACCCAAAAAAGTCCACTGAGATGTCCATCTTTATCCTGTTTGTACTCAAAGTAGAAAGAATTCTTTGACAGTTCCTGCTTCATTTTGAACTTATTAATAATCATATCAGCATCATGCTTACCGATACGAGCTTTGACATCCCGACCATAATTCTTAAAATCAATGGCTGCAGCACTCACATTCTCATAAGATCCACATAATTCTTTCATCATTGAAAATGATCGTTGTGGACCTATTTTAACATTGCCAGCACCAAACATAAAAGTCTTATGTCCAAAGGATAATTTCCTACTGCACTTCAAAAATTTTCGACCTGCCTTGGAAAGAAGTGGATGATTGTGATCTTCGACAAATGATAACACTACATAACCATCCAGACCCATGTATTTCAGAACTAATTTTGCATCACATCGACATCGGCGAGAAGCTGTCCTACGCCTCTAGGCTTTACTATCATCATCAACCAGGGAATTAATAGAACTCTTAGAATCACTAACACCAGCATGACTACATCTTATATATTTATGAGTGATGAGTTTACCAAACTTATCTTTCTTCTGTTCATTCTTACGAACATCAAAACGATTTTTATGCCCGTACTCTTGGTAAAACTTGTATGCTTGTTCTATGGTCGTAAAAACTTGACCAACGTATGGTTTTAATTGTTGCACACATTTAGGTGTCCAAAATTCTCAACCACCAGGGGACTTAACGTAAGAAACATCCAAAATATCACCTTCTTCATCACTTGTGTCATCGCCTGACTCAAAGTAAGAAAAACCCAAATTTTCTTCTTCTTGATCACTGATGTCATCCTGGTCTGGATGTAAGTAGGGAAATTCCAAATCTTCGTCTTTGTGTTCACTAATATCATCTTGATCTTAATGGTGAGAGACGTAACGAGTAGAAGATGTACTGGCTACAATAATTAAGAAAAATAATTTAAAGCATGGAAAAATTTAAGAATAGTGTAAGTTTTAGATAATGATGTTGAGTACGGGACATACAGTACATAAATGGTGAAGATACCACACTACTTACATTATTTACAAATTACAAAACATGTTACACCAACATTATTTAGTACAACAAAAAACTGGGTTCAAATTCCATTTAAGAATTGACAAACACAAAACATATTTACTATAATACTTGAAAAAAAAACCCAACAGGCACTAGAGGAAATGATACAGAACAAAGAAAGATAATTATAAAAACCATTGCACAGAAAATTTATCTACAGAACTTCACATAATAGAGGCATAAAGCAGACATTGCAAAGAGGACAACTTCCTTGATTTTTTAGTTCAAAAACCTAATAAATTCCCGTGATATACCTTCGTTATTATGCATTATCCGTCTGCGACAAAGATATCAAATGAAGAAACAAATGAAAAATATCAAAACCTATTGCAAGCCAATGCAAAGATGAAACAAAGCATGAAAACTAAGTGCATAACCGTTTAAAACTGCCACTGTGATTGTGTTGCAAAAAATAAACTACTACTATAAGATAGTCATGAAAAAAATCAATTAACAAATATTATTTTCTTTAAAAATACAATACTTTACCCAACAAACATATGTTTCCAAATTAAAATATCATAACCATAATTGTTTTTGAATTGAAATACAGGATTTATTATAATGAGGGATGTCCAATAAAATGTTGTATACAATGTGTCCTGTAAATAATTGTTTGGAAAAGTATATGCAAAAATAAATTAAATTCTATAATAATACTTCTATCATAAAATAACTTTTGAATTTTTACTTAATGTGAAAGTTTCACTTATGTAACTTGAGCTCACAAGAGGTACTAAACTACAAAAAAGTCATTACATTTTGTTTTTTAAAAAAAATTACAAGCGTTTTATAAAAAATTTTATAAATCCATTTTTAAATATGTATTCTGTAATATAAAAATATATAAGATATTATAACAACGACTATGTTCTAAAAAATTGTATGTTGAAGAAATATTAAGTTCATTTAAAAGTAATTTTAATTTTTAAATTGTAAATTAATACGCTCACATCAACGAAAAAGGTACCACATTTGTTTAAATTGTATTATTTTTGAATAATTAGTTCATTCTGTAACTACATTTAAAAATTATAAATCTTTTCATAATTGATAAAATGTTGTTTTTCCACATTTTTTTATAAAAGAAATGCAATTTTAAAAAAAAAGTACAAGTAAGTACTGTAAAAAATTTATAAACTATATAAATTTATTT
The DNA here is from genome assembly GCA_036435485.1 of Saposhnikovia divaricata. Lineage (NCBI taxonomy): Eukaryota > Viridiplantae > Streptophyta > Magnoliopsida > Apiales > Apiaceae > Saposhnikovia > Saposhnikovia divaricata. Next base: position 119,160,998 of record CM071599.1, on the reverse strand, counting down.
ATAACCAATAAGATGTAACTTTTGATAGTACGTTCTATAAAAAATAATATTATAGCAACAGTTAGTTTCAAGAAATTAAAATTTTCAAAAATGTTTGAAATTAAAAACAATTGTATAAAAAACAAATGCATAAAAAGAAAATAATTATTGAAAATACAGAACACGAAGATGATTTGTTATAAAAAAACTAATACAAATTGAAACGTTCTGGGCCCTTAAAATACTTTCCAAACCGTTTTAATTTGTGCATTTACAATGATAACCTCCATACATTACACAAATGTCAAATAAATCTGGAACGTTAAAAGTAAAACTAATCAAATAGCTGTCCTGTAGTTACTAGGTTACTCGATTAAAAAAGTTACTCACAAGAACACCTCATATTTAATTCAATATAAGAGTTCCGTCATGACATCCAATACAAAAAGTTCTTATTTTTTTTATCTTCTATCCATTTAGCAAAAAAAAAAAATTAAAATATTTTTTTTGGAAAAATCACTGTTCATGATGACATCAGCAGTGACGTCATCATGAATAGTGATTTTTTTCAAAACTTTTTTTTAAAATTTTTTTGCTAGATGGATAGAAGATAAAAAAATAAGAACTTTTTGTATTGGGTGTCCCTGCGGAGCCAATGGATCTATTGGAATAATTGATTTTATAGTGTTTTTTATTGTTTGTTATATAAGAGTGTTCTGTATGGAGCAAAGGCCTATATATATATATATATATATATATATATATATATATATATATATATATATATATATATATATATATATATATATATATATATATAGAACTCTGTTTCAACAATTTTGTGTTTAATAATATTTTAGAGATATATCTTGATTAAAATTGTTGTTTTTAAAAAATTAAGGTCAAGTTGTAAAAATAAGAAAATTAAAATGTAAGCACCAAAATATAAGTATAATTTTTCGTTGTATTATTGGCTATATGATTAATTCACATTATTTTAGTATAATTTTTTTTGATTAAATTTTTGTTTATTAATTTATTCGCTTAAACACGATCAAGTGTCAAGCAAAGATTGTACATCTATGGTGAAAGATTTGGAATATGATTTATTACAAAATAAAATTTAAAAAGTTCATTAAACTTCTTAGTATATAATTATAAATAAATAATAGTTAATTAATAAATTAATTATTTTAGAAAAGAAAAATAGAAATATTAGCTAGATATAAGAGTAGATTGGTCTCATAGTAAATAATGGGTGTGCACCTATAAAAATTACCTCTCAAAGGCAACTTTTCGTTCTAAAGGTTTTTGCTCTCTCTTAAACAAACTAGATCTGTAAGTTGAAATTATATATTTTCATAGATGTTTTTATGTATGTATGTTATATGTTTTCATAGATTTGGTTCGATAATTTATCGATATGGTCTCCCGGTAATAAAAATATGTATGTTTAGTATGTTTTATTATTTTATGTACTTGGTATTCAATATGGTGTATGATCCGGTAGTCTGATATTTGTTTAAACTAGATATCTATACTATATTATAATAAGTAAAAACGGGTATAATTTGTAGTTGGTTACCCTTTTTTTGGTTATCCCTCATTTTTTGTTATCGCTCATTCACAACCGTTAGATCTTCAACTCAAATAGATCATGACCGTTAGATGCAATAATACTAAAAGTTGTTATATACAGAGGTCTAAGGTTCGATTCCCTTCAACAACATATTAATTTAAATTTAATACTAAAAATTATTATTTACAAAGATGTAAGGTTCGAATTTTTCCAATAACATATTAAAATTAATATTTATTAGATTATACTATACCATAAGCAAATTATGAAAAATTAAAAAGTAACCCGTGTTTTGCACGGGTTATAAGCTAGTGTAACTAATATTTGTATGTTTTGTGTTTGATTTTGTGTTCAATCTGATTAACATTTGTTTAATCAAGATTAATATTTGTTTAATATCTCTCTCTCTTGTATTTCACTTCCTAAAAAAAATAGAATACAAAACACTGTGCTCTCCGTCTCTTTACCCCTTTCCGTGTTTCACCTCCAAAAAAAAAAAGAATACAAAACACTATGCTCTGTCTGTTTCTCCCTATACTATTACATCTGTTGCAAAAAAAATAATAATACAAAACACTCTACTTTTACAAACCACTATCCTCTATCTGTTTCTCTCTACCCTAATACTATTACATTGTTGAAAAAAAATAGAAACTATTACATATGTTGGTGTACATTGTCAAGTTTACTTTTACCATGCGTGTGCTTGTCTCTCTCATTTGTATAATATTCTTTTTACAGGAAATGGAAGCAGTTACATTCAAATGCTTTAACTGTGTCAAGAAAAAAAGTTTTGATTGTCATTAGCGCACATAACAAGCAAATGCATCGGGGCTAGACATTTCCTTGTGGGGTGTGCGGGACTGTCCTTCCGACAGAAGCCCGAAGAATCAAGCATTAATATGAGGACATACACATGGTAAACACTATTCTACAACACTTGATTGCACTAATTGCACATGATTAAAGATAAAAATAAAAACTAGTCTAAAAAAGTAGTGCAGTAAATGAAACAGTAACAATTTGTTGACATATAGGATAAGTGACAAGCCATTGGACATGCCACGTTATTTATTGATGACACTAAATACGGGTTAATAGTATCTTATGCATGACAATCCATCAAGTTTGACTTTTAACTACAATTAGTTTTTAGAATCATGTATTAGTAAGTAAATATAACTTTTATCTACCAATAATTATTGGTAAGTAAATTATTAGTAGGTAAAACTTAAATATCTTGCAGTGATAGCTTGAGGTGTGTAGAACACAATTGTTTTTTCTAATTCTTTAGAGAGAAAATCTTGTAAGATAAAACAATCAAACTATGTAAGCATCTGTGAATTAACTTTCACAGATTCTTCAAAGAATAACAAAAACAATCTTAGGTGAATCATCCAAGTATTCAACTAAAATTATTAAAGTGTTTCTCGTTGTTCTTTCTTTTCTTTACATACTTTAAATCTGTTCTACATCAACGTAAACACAAAAACCCAAAAAGAGTAAAAAGAATTTGAGATTTGATATATTGTATTCAACCCCCCTCTCTCTTCTACAATACATCTCACTGTTTAGATTGGGAATAAAAAGTACTTAAGCACATAGTTACATATCAATTCAAATCAGAATCAGTCCAACTTAGCCTAACAAAAAGAGAATACACAAAACAAACACAAAAATTTACACAACCGAAATTCTATAAAAAAACAAGATTATAATTCATAAGGAGGATTTGGAAAAAATTGAGCATACCATCAATTTTCTGCAAGATTTTCGTCACTTCATGTTTACATCCATCACAATGCATATTAACTTTGAGAACACAAGTCTGCAGGTACGAGTAAAACACACAATAATTATATCAATCAAATAAAGATAATGCTAACAATCAAAAAGCTATCTGCGATGACTACATATAAGAAAAAGACACAAAAGCAAACAAATATTAATAAGATTGAACACAAGATCAAACACAAAACATACCAATGTTAATTACATATCTAGTTTAAACAAAAATTGACTACTAGATTATACACCATATTGAACACCAGATATACAAAACAATAAAACATAAAATTGGATAATTAAGAACACTAAATCTAGTTACCTAATCGATGATTACTCATAAAATATTATTCATCGATTAGCTACAAAACCATAAATAAAATTTTTGTCTAAGTCTATTTGTTATCATCAATTCTAAACATGTGATTCCTAACAATCTCCCCTATCTTTATCTAGCAGAATGATAGGCACAAATTTGAGGTTGATGAAAACAAAACCACTTAAAAAATATTCAATGCACAAGATAGAAATTTATCTAAGCTCCAAAGTAAATAGAACAAGAGTTACCACAAGTAGGAAGATATTTTTATCTTATGCATGATAATCCATCAAGTTTGACTTTCAACTACAATTAGTTTTTACAATCATGTATTAGTAAGAAAACTAGCATAAAAACCCATGCGAGGCATGGGTCAATTTCTATTTATGTCCCAAAATGCATCCCGTTGAGAATTGAACATGCCAGGATGAACACGAATTACGTCCCCAAATATGGAATATAGAATCCAATTGTATGAACAAAGTAAACAGCAGCAGAAACAGTGCAATAGGAACCTCATTCAGACACATTCCTCAGTTATATTGATTGAAAGATAATGATAAAACGTGAGATTGAAATGTTAAAATAATGATAAAAACAAATTAAAATGTTGAAAGGTAATTGTTTAGTAGCAAATATTAACAATAAGCATTAAACATAATATAGCTATTCCTTTATCTCTAGCATACATCATAACAGTCTATATCAATACTGCCAGAACATATTAAAAAATTTATTAATATTATATGTGCTATGAATTAATAATGATATAGCTCCATTTGTTAAGATGCCGAGCTGAAACATCACCTAAAGTTTCATAGAGGTACCCCGAAAGGTTTTTTGCCCCTCGTATTGGTGAGTTCATGAACAATGGTTTTCCGTCAAGAGACAAGACAAATAGCACGATTGAGCAGACTATAAATAAGAGAAGAACAATGGTTTTATTATTAAGCACCATATAATGTATTTTATCAAATTAAAAATGAAGAGTTAATTAGAATTAGGTCTATGTAAAGTTAAAAAAGGAGACCTGCTGTGGAGATATGAAGTTTGCAGTTCTGAGTGGTCCAAACTTGTCTCCGCCTAAAACTTAATGAGCAAAGAGGAATGATTTTCATTTTCAAAATCCGCATTACTACTACTCCGGTGCTCTATATTTGATAAGTACTTTCAAGATTCTTCATTGTTACCAATGTTAGGTATCAATTTTGGAGATCGGTTTGGAGACTCGTCATTGCATATTTTACCAAAATTTCATGTCTACAAAACTTGGAAACAATCGTAGATTGATGATACTAAGCAAATTTCCTGGCAAAATCTGGAGAGAATTATTGAGATTGATCCGATAAATTTCATCCATAAAAGGAGACATGTAAGACAAATGAGACTACATCTACGACCACATGAACATACTTCCCCAACACAAGTTATTCATTCATATTAAACATTAGTTTAATATACTGTGCGAGACACGGGCCAATTTCTAGCATTATATGAAAATGCTTATCGCTTATGTCTTGAGAATTCTGATTGCACATCGTTTGTTATAAAATGGAATGTGATTTCTAAGCATATTAACAAAATGTACTAACACAATAAAATGCAAGCCAATCCTCATTGGCTGTTGAGTCTGTATAAACGAAGGTAATTCTTCTCTGAAAGCATCTATTTATATGAAGTAGGGAAGCAGCACAGATGCTGAATGAAATGTCCGGCGGGAGAAATGGTCAAGCATACTTTTGCTTTTTTCTTTTTCATGTTGCTGGCTGGACCATCATCGGAGTTGTTAATAGCAGCACTTGTGCAATCCGAGACGTGATTAACAATATATTCCTCGCAACTGTGGGTTACATTGTATGAAGTAACCTTAATTTGGAAAGCACACTTTTTCCCAACAATGCTTTTTTACAATGTTTATTTACAGTAGGTGGAATCTCTGTCATGGTCAAATCTATGTATCTATGTATATAATAGTTCCTGAAGCCTCTTTTCTACAGTAAATTTCAAATTTTAAGTCTCTACCCTGAATCTTCAAGTTATTTGCAAAAATGCCACCATCCTTTCTTAAGTTCTATTATTAATTAAACTTAAAGAATGTAAAAGTCAGTATAAATCTCTCCAAAAGTTTCCTCTTTCCACGAGCTTTCTTCTTACCACGGTTCCATCCATATGCCTGCTCCCTCTTTTCAGTACTATACTATTTTGAATTTTGAGTTTCAAATCTAATTATCCAATCCAGTTGTATCCATTTTTGTTACCTTTATCTTAGTTATAACACTCTAATTTGTTTATAGTTGATTTGCAGATTGAGTTTTGCAAACGAATTGATCGATGAATATGAGAAGAAAGATTGGTAAATACAAGTGTTTTGTAAAAGCATACTTAAGGTATATTTATTTTATTTATATTTGATCTTTGTTTGAGTTTTCCAGTTTGATTTATTTGATAGACTATGATTGCACGCAAATTGTTTGATAGTTTGCGCAAAAGAAAAATATTGATAAGCTACTAGCTCTTTTGGTTTTTTTATTTTTTATGTCTTCATTCTTAAGGATGGCTACATCATACATGTATAATCCTCAAATATATATAACTTGGTACATGTATTTGATTGTCTTCATTGTTTATGTAGTTTGCAGGTGCACACAAGCATGTGATGGATTCAACATGATTCAAAAATTAATAGGCGTACTTCTAATTCAATCTCTCTTCTTAATTTATCATTGTTTTCGAGATTATATAACTTGATCATCTATATGTTCTTCTTTATTGCAGATCAAACTCTGCCCATGAAATGTTCGATGAATTGAGCATGAGAACAAGACTAAGTATGATGGTTTGCGCAAGAGAAAGGATTGATAAATTCAACAGATTATCTTCTTTAGGTATTTTAATTTTTTATTTGACTTTGTTTTTAAGAATGAATGTATGTATTATATTCAGGCTACATGTAGCTTATTAAAATCAAGATGCAGAAAAAGATGTTGCTATGTTTGTATAGATTTTATAAGTGCAGATGTTTATAAGTTTATAAAACTCTATATGATATTCAAGTTGATTAATGATCACCTCAATCCTTTAGGAATTATTTGCATAATGTTTATAGTAGTGAAGTCCATAAGAGCCAAGAATTTTCATATATAACAATGCATGGTAATTTTTTCTTTCTTTTTCATTTAAATTTTAGTAGTACTGAAAATGTACATGATTAACTATTTCTTACCCTCTAGTTATCAATTTGTTGTCAATTGAGGTCTTATGTATATGTAGAGAGCTGAGAATGTTTTTTCATTGTGAACAACAAGGTTATTATCCAGAATCTGAAAAGTATTGCTCCTCTTGATTCACCAAACAAGGAGGGGATTGATTGAGATTAGTTTTCTCGACTTGAATCTTCTTTCGTCCATGTCATATATTTAATGCCTTCCATGACCTGTGACTATTATTCCTTTTTGTAGTTTTGCATGAGTATTTATTCCATTTATAGTTTTGGTATAACATATTACTTTTATCTAAAACATACCTAAAGTTGCAGTTATATATGAAGGAGATGAATGTGTGATCAAAGAAAAGTGGTTCATCTCTTATCAAGTTATCTTTTAGAAGATTTTCATAATGAACATTTTGAAATGATGTTATATCAATATCTAAATCTTATTAAAGCTTTAAACTATTATGGATCTATCCTCGCTGCAAGGAATAAAAGCAACAGATACGGATCACCTCCTGTACTACTCACTTACATTAAGATAAATATATCAATGTCCAAGACTAAATTACTTGACCATAGTAAAATTAGAGTTAGACATTATGATTTTTTCTTTTACAAGGACCTTCTGATAGTAAAAAGAACTTTTTCGTTCTGTTCATATAGTTAATTAAGGTTTCTTACATATCAGACTATATTGTTGCTGCTAATGTAATATTTAATTCTTTTGTTTAAAGTGGTATCTTTCGCTTAAATGATATTTGTTGATTTTTTTTATTGTTATTATTATTGTCTTTCCTGTAGGTGTGATAAAATTGTGGCTTTATTGAGATCTCATCAGGTAGAAGAACATAGTGCAACTACTTTGAGGTGATCAAGTGTGAAAAGGTGGAGGACGTCGAGTGATGTTGTAAGTTATAACATGTGTATAATTTTTGACAAATCCCAATGAGCTTTGAGCTTAATTGATAACTTGATAACACAATAAACTCCAGTTCCGTTTTGCTTTACATGTTTCTTTTTCTAACACGCATTTGTCAAGGAGGTAGTGAGAAAGTTTTGAAATACCCCAACCTTGCAGATGATTGTGCATCTCCGGTTGATTAAATAGCATGTCCTATATGACTCCAAATATGAAAAGTTGATCGCAAGTAATTTAGTATGTATAGATGCATTAGTAAGTATGCTTCTCATTTAAAGATTGAACTACATTTAATTTATATTTATGGAATTGTTATATATTAATAATAATTCTCAATATTTGATTAGTGAGTATTATGAAATCATAATTTAATTTTATTTAATATTTTCAATTATTTAATATTTTCAATGTCTATGAACGATAAATGTCAAAATCATATCTTATAAATATATAGGGTTCGAGGTGACGCCAAAGGCGGAACCGAGAAGTTTTTTTGAAGTAAATATCTCAACAATAAATTAAGGAGATAATTAATAACTCAACGAATATTTTCCTAACTAAACATCTTTCTTACATTTTCCTCATTTATCTTTATTGTTCTCTTTACTCTCTCTCTCTCTCTCTCTCTCTCTCTCATCTTTCTTACATTTTTCTCATTTATCTTGCTAACTCTCTCTCTCTCTCTCTCTCTCTCTCTCTCTCTCTCTCTCTCTCTCTCTCTCTCTCTCTCTCTCTCTCTCTTTCTCTCATCTTTCTTACATTTTTCTCATTTATCTTGCTAATTTTATCATTCCATTACTCGCATACTATGTGATATATACTTCTCTAATGATTTGGTCATACTTTAATTGAAGTTTTAAGTTCATTGATTAACTGTTTGGTGGATTGTGCAGAAGAAAAGGATTGACAAATTTGATAAATTTGTAAATATCTCATCCTTTTAGTATTTTCTTTTTGCGTGGTTTGGTTGAATACATAATTTGATTTCTTGATTCTAATAAGTCTAGATATTTATCCATTGCTATGTTTATATTTTAACGTATTGGCTTCTTCTTTGATTTTAATAGATGGAAATGTCCGAGATGGAGTTGCAGATGACAACGAGGGAAATAATTCTGTGGTTAAGGTCATCCATCGGGTGAGATATCTATTAATTATACTTATAGGTTATGCCAATGATGGTACTAAATTTCTGCAATATGTTCTTATGCTTATATATAAACTGACTGTAATGTAGTTCTTTTACGAGTTGCTTGATTCAAATATTAATTTACTCTACTTATGTATTGTAAGATATATGTATTAATTAGTTTTAGTTCTACCACAACATCCAAGAATACTTTTGTATAGTCACCATTTTATAATTTGTTATGTTTGTCTTTCTGTGCAAAGATGGGTTTTCCTAATTTCGTATTATGATTAGGAGGTTGACCGGAAATTTCAATTGTTTTAGATGAAAGTGCATATGTATTCTAATTTATATGTTCCTAACTTGTTGTAATAGTGCCAAATTGTGTTAGTGTCATAGAGAAAGAGATCTTAATTTAAATGACCATCTATATATAATTTGTACATGCGAGTACATATCAATAATATTTTTAAGTAAGCTTATTATCTTTCGTCTAGCTGGTTCACATTAAGAAGCATGTTTTGTTTATTTTTGGATGTAAAGTAGTGGCTTTTGTCCGAGTTTGGTACAAATCCTACATTTAAGAGTCCTGGAAGCAAGGTTATTTGCAAGTATGTTTATTTTATATTTAGCAATTTGAGAATTTGTGTTGTACATAAATTTAATTTATCAATGCACCAAATGTATATAAATGTATTATGTATGTACTCCCTCTGTCCCATAAATATTGTCTTAAGTTGAATTTTCAAAGTCAAATTTATCAATTTTGACCAACAAATTAAACATATTATATAATAATATCTATTTTTATAAAAAATATAATAATAAAGTTTGAGCACTCTATTTTATGAAGCAATTTAAAATTTTGTAAAATCACAAACGAATATTTTTAAATTGTTGGTCAAAGTTAGAAAATTTTGACTTTGAAAAGTCAACTTAAGACAATATTTATGGGATGGAGGAGTACTACGATATACTTTCGATATCAAACCTAAACTAACTGTCAGACTAGCAACAAAAGAAAGAATGAGCCATCAAATGTTCAAGCGGACATTAATTTCACATATTGTAATTTCATTTTAAATGTTAGAAACATCTAGAAATCAATCTACAATGAAATTAGATTTCAAAACCAAGTTTTAGAATTCCTATATTTAACAAAGCCCAGCACCGCGGGCATAAATGCTAGTTCTATAATAATAATAGATGATATTAGGACATGTTCAGTAGTGCATCCCTATTTAATAGTCTGAACAATTGGTATAAGTTTTGCTTTCCTCTTCGATCTCCGTTTTCTGAAGAGGAATGCCAATAAGTTGTTCAGCTTCCTTGTTGAACAGGATCAATGTTGCTGATGTAGAATCATCCTCCATGCGCACCACCACCTTTTAACTGAAGAAATATAGATTTTAGTGAGCTGGCATATTGCTTAAATGTTACGCGAATGTAGCGATGTTAGAAATTCTTCAATCCAAAGAAAAGTAAAATGAATTTATGTGTAAAGTTATATATAAATTGTTTAATTATTGAATTTATTTATTAGTGTGATGATGTGCACAGTAATCAATTAATCTATTGACGGGTCAAGTTTACAGGGTGATATCGTTTGTGGCAGTCAATACAGAGTTAAGATTTCAAAACAATAGGTGGCACCATTGGGCTCCTCAACAATTATGTGTGACGGTGTACTGCAAAAGAGTCTGGGTAAAAAAGAAGATAGAACGGCAAACTGAGGTACATGTTCCAACAAATCCGATTGATAGGTGGCGGAAGGTCAGGCTAGTTGCATTGCACATGGTTCAAATCTGTAATATTGTGACTAAATGCATTGCCAATGGTTAGAATCTGTAATATAGTGCATTTTATGCTGGTGTTGTGTACGGGATTGAAGCAGTCTTCTCCAAAGAAAGCACACGACATGAATCTAACCATTCATTTCCATTTAGTATTACAATAATTGTAACTTTGCAGAGGCAATGTACAACCTGCTAGAGAGACATTAGAATTTAAGAATTTATTGGTGTTTGGGAGCTTTGTAGTGGTCGAGGGAAACATTAATATTGTGGTATGTGAATGAGGGTGTGCGTGCTGGGTTGCTTACATCTTTGCCCACTGAGATTTCCAACTCCAAGACAGATTTAACAGGTAGTTGTTGCACACCACTGTCATCGATGCTTACAAATTGCTTGCGTGTCATTGAATACTCACTACAAGAAATCTGGCTATAGACGACACCCCTCAGACAACACCCATGGAAAAAAGTGTTGCCTGAAATGATCAGACAACTAGTATTTTCGTGCTCGAAAAAGTATTGTCTAATCCTACATTCACACAATGGGCCAAAACCAGGGGTGTTGTGTAAATGCATAAGTATTTTTAGATTAGACAAGCGTTTTTTAGGTCTGTTGTCTAAGTAGCAGTCATACAATATGTTATCCATAGTGTTGTGTGACAGTTAAGCAACACACAACATTTTTTAGAAATATTATGTGAATGAAGCATAGACAATACTTCGTAAAAAGTATTGTTAAAATGACAATTTTAGAAAATAACTTTTCTGCATTTTTATAACTAAATTTTGGATTTAAAATAAATAATTAAAATAAAAACAATTATGAAAAGTAAATAAATAATTTACCTTTTTAAATAAAAAGTAATTTAGTAAATAGAAGTAAATAAGTTAAAATGTGAAAAGGTTAAAAACATTTCCTTTTTTACCTTTTTACCAAAACATGATCAAAACAATACTATTCATCACCATCTTAAAGCTTTCATTCCAAGAACACGAAGAACACTATAATCAATCTCCAATTTCTATATGTTATTGAACTCAAAATCCAACATATGATATATGAAATTGACCAGAAAAACAAGATCTACAACATGGCATCTTCAGATTTCACAGCATACACTTTTTGCAATTTTTTTTATTTTTAATCATAATAATTTCGAAAATAAATCGAATTTTAGAAAAAAATTGAAATCACCAGCACCACATATGTTGTCAAAAACACGTAGGGTTCATTGAGAGCTTCGATTCAACTATCGGAGCGTCAAAATCCGAATTCAATAACATCTTCGAATTGGACTTTGATCTTCAAGAATAATATTTATCGAAATCTATATCATTACAACGTTTTCGTTTTTGCTAAAATCTCGTACAACCCGACCTTTTTATTTTTCGATTATTTTTTTACAACACTAAAATGAGTGTTTATTAACATCCGTACGGTTGGATCATCGAAGAAATCATTCAAAAAAATTATTCAGTGAATCAGGATCGTGCCTCGTTATAGGAAGCAGCACTTTTACTACGTTTTTGTTTAGATCTCATATAATGTGGCCTTTTTAATTTTCGATTATTTTTTCCCAGCACTAAAATGAGTGTTTATTAACTTTCGTACGGTTCGATCGTCGAAGAAATCATTCAGTGAACCTGGATTGTGCCCCGTTATAGGAAGCAACACTTTTACTACGTTTTTGTTTAGATCTCGTACAATGTGGCCTTTTTATTTTTTCGATTATTTTTTCCCAACACTAAAATGAGTGTTTATTAACATTCGTACGGTTCGATCATCGAAGAAATCATTCAAAAAATTATTCAATGAACCTGGATCGTGCCCCATTATAGGAAGCAACACTTTTACTACATTTTGTTAAAATCTCGTACAACCTGGCTTTTTTATTTTTCGATTATTTTTTCCTAACACTAAATGAGTGTTTATTAACATTCGTACAGTTCAATCGTCGAAGAAATCATTCAAAAAAATTATCCAAATAACTTGGATCGTGCCCCGTTATAGGAAGTAGTACTTTTACTACCTTTTTGTTAAAATCTCGTACAACATGACCTTTTTATTTTTGATTATTTTTTCCCTACACTAAAAGGAGTATCTACATACATCTATACGGTTCGATCATCGAAAAAATCATTAAAATGCATTTATTAATAGATCGTTATTTTATGAGTATCTATTAATAGATCATACAAAATGTTTTTTTTACTTTTTAATTACTTTTAGACATAACTAATATATATATATATATATATATATATATATATATATATAAATTTAACAAATAATATAACATTTATTTTACAAATCTACCTATATATATATATATAATTTATTAAAATTCTACAAATCTCGAAAAATTTCCTTGTCCAAATTTTACATCCCTACGTTAATCTAATTCATATTGCCGCTCATTACTTTTATTCCTACATTATTCCAAACCCAAAATTTCATTTCCCCCTTCTTCCCACCCCTAATTATTTTACAGGCGCTCAAAAATTCCCCCCTTTCTGAAAACCTTCTCAAAATTTCCCCTCATTCTACCTTCACTAATATATTTCCCATCTCATACTCCCTCACATTCTACCTTCAATAATATATTTCCCACTTTATACTCCCTCACATCAACATCTCGCTGAAACACTCTCTAACAATCTAGGGCTTCAATTTGGTGCATCAATTTAGAGATTTAGATTTAGGGATTGGGTACTTGAGGGTTTAATTTTGATTTGGGTTCAAGCTTCGATTGGATTCAAGGATTTGGGTTCAAGCTTCGATTGGATTCAAGGATTTGTGGTATGTTACATATTAAGTTTATGTTTTCTTATTAATTTATATTTTCAGCTCTGAAGCTACATGAACAAGCTACTCATGTACTTAACTCACTGCAAACTACTTCTTTAGCTCCGACTTTCCCTACCTCTGCCTGTACTCAAGAGCATCCAGATGATGTTAAGCCTTTGTTGCAGATAGACAAAGCAAACCAGGTGAGGCTGTGTATTGTTAATCTCTTGACATCACTTAACCTGAATTTTTTTATTAATTCTTCCGTTGGTAATGAAAAGAGGTGATTACCAGTACGTTTCACCATATTACAATTTTGAGCTCTGCTGTGATGTGAATTAAAATGTGGTGTTAGTGTAAGTAACGAGTTGAGCTAGTATATAATCGATCCTTTCCCTTTCAAAAGGCAATATTGGGTGGGAAACAACTGGAAACGGGGTTCGGAGCATGTGGAGAGAATACTTCTGTTGATCCTGATAAATTTCTTCAAGAATTCCAACGCCAATTGCTGCACCGGCAAGGTTTATGGTATTTGTAAGGATAACCATAAACATCTTATTTTTTATATCATCCTTGTTATAGAGTATTATAAGCATTCTATTCCCCGACCTACATTTGAAATGGTTTTTTGGTTGTTTACAGATCACCAACCTCACAGACGGGAAGTATGCCATCCTCATTATTAAGTGAGCAGTCTGGTGGTGCTGCAACTAAGAAGTCTACGGAAGTCGAACCATGTGATGTGCTTGCCCTTGCAAAAGAAGCTTTGTCAGCCTCTAAACAAGCAGTCTTGTTAGCCGAGGACCACAAACCGTCTGGTGCTAATCTCGCTAGTAGTACATTCCCGAGATTTATAGTTTTGTTAGTTTTGTATATACAACTACTATTTTATATATACTTTCTATACTATATATTTTTTAATAACTACAAATATTAATTTACAAGAAAGAATGACCTGGTTCAGGGAACATTTACCTCAATTTGAGTTTATGAAGTCTACTCCAGTGTCGATGCAGTTTGAAAATCGAGTGAAGGAGTTTTTCAGAGATGATCAATGCAGAATACAGTTTTTTATGACATGGATTGCCCCGATAAGTTTTTTATGGTATTGAATGTTGAATGACTGTTTAGGATCAATGGAACAAATGAACAATCTTTGAGATTATTGTGCAGAATGAAGAACAAGTAGAACTCTCATTCAAAAGACCGTGGGATTCGTCATTAAAGGACGAGCATTCCCCTCTATATATTGATAAGAGGTTTATTTTTAAGTCTATATAAAGAAGATGGAAACTATTTTGGCAATGATGATTCTTGCGACTAAAAATGTTGTGTGGATGTTTTAGGTTCATTATGCTTTCTGGTTCTTCAGGCTTCTACTCTTATGCCATATATGAACATCGAGCGGACATGCCTCCCTTTAGCCTCAATGAAGCAAGGCTGGTCTTCATGCTCAAGATAGAAAAGTACAACTTTTACCTTTGAATTTTAATTATGATTTTTAAAGAATTTGATTGATATTGAAGTCGATGGATTCTGGCTATGTTTATGTAAATCATTAATGCTTTTATTCCCATGCAAGAGAAGGTTGATCTCTTCAAAAATTCAAATTAGCTTTCAGTATTATTTTGATAGAAAAACCAAATCAGTTGGTCTGGATTCCAAAAGATTCATTGGATAGGTACCACAGATTTGCAATTTCTTTTATCCTTGTATTAGTATTTTCTTTACCTTTGGGTTTGCATATACCTGCAAAAATTACTAGTATTCTTTGCAAAACTATTTGATACTGATGTGAAGGTTAGTTTCATAAATCTGATTCTGCATGCAGTTCCGTATGAGTCAGACTAGCTGAACTTGCAACAACCCTTTAGTATTTTCTGTAAAAGAGCTAAAGGAGAGAGTTTCTTTAAAATTATCGTCCTGTAATTTAATAATAAATTGCCAAGGTGAAAACCTAATGCATAGATTCATGTAAATCAGATTTGCTCTGTAAAATGCCTAGCAATTTTCACCAAATGTCCTTAACTTTTCAATTAGCTGAGACTTGAAGAGTTGGAAACAAGGGCAGTAAATGACATGTTTGTCGTTCTTTCAGATATTTGGTTTGACAATGAGGATGTATGCATGCAATTGCTAATTCATTTTAGTTGTTACTTATTGTCCGTTTTATCTATTATTCCAAATTGGAAAACTATGGTCTAACATCATGTTCAATTTGTTTATAGACTATGAAAAACCTGCAGACTGTCCTTGATTGTTATGAGAATGTAGAAGTGGTTCCTTCTTTGTTTGTCTTTATGGGAAATTTCTGCTCCCATCCATGTAACCTTTCTTTTAGTTCTTACTCAACAGTCAGGTAAGTACTCTGATATGTTGTTCTTAATATGTTCATCCAATTTTGTTTATCATAACTAAAAAATAGCAAAATTTGCTTTACAACAATTCGGGAAACTGGGGCAAACTCACATTAGTTAGCATAGAAGAAAATAAAAAGTTTCGAAAGCCTAGAAATGAGGCTGGAGGCAACCCACCAAGTGGTCTAAAGAATTTTGTATCGGTAGTAGCTTTGTTGTGATTAATATTGATGGTAGTTTCTGTTTAGATGAATATTGGTTTTGATTAAAATGGTTAGTTGCTAGTATTGTATAAACTTTTATTTTTATTGTAAATAAAAGTATTGCTTCATTTATCATTAGCCAATGTTATTATCTTTGATAAAAACTAGTTAAAATGTCATCAGACAATGGATAAAACAAATCGTTTTTGCTAAGAAACCGTTGTCTTTAGTGACTTACAACAACAGCCCTGATCAAGTAAAGGATTGTATCTTTTGCACTCCAACAATAGGCTTTCTTTTAAAAACCATTGTCTTTACTGTTTAAAACAACAATATATTCGTTAAAACGTGTTGCATTATTGGAGCTTTGACAACAGGTTTCCAAAGAAGTGTTGTTGTTTCTGGGTATCAGACAACTCTTTTCAGGTGGCTTTTACTTGTCTTTCAACTCTCACACAACAATTTGCTGTGTGTTGTCTGAGGTGTGTATCAGACGACTTCTCAATAGTCAACAGTTTTTGGTACATTCAGACAACACGTTTTGAGTGTCATCTAAAGCAAAAATCCTTGTAGTGACTTAAGCAACATATATAGAGCCAGAGAATGCATATATCATAATTGAAGTAACGATATAGGTTGTGAAGATAATGGTTCAATTAGAAAACATGAACGCATGGTAGAAAATACCTCCACTACTTTCTCCCTTGTTTGCATTAGGACTCCATGCATTTTTCTTCCATTAGACGGAACACCGACATATACCTCTAACAGTTGATGCAACATGTACAGAACCATATGCTTGACCTTTGCTGGCATCAGATGCAATATATATTAGCGACACAGTCTACCACTACAGATTTCAGAATTGCCAGCTTGCTCTTTAAGGCTTTCATATAATTCATTTATAGACATTTACAATCTATTTTCTGCTATATACTTACCAGGAAGAATTCAATGAATACTTTTAACATGCTAGTTATATATTAGTTCAAGTAGTATATTTTTAGTTAAACCATGCATAATGCAAAACGACACACAGTACTATCCTTCAATGAACAATTTTTGTGCCTGATTGCTTAACATACATGCATACGTGCATTACCATTGGCTAGCTAAGAGAGTAGTACACCAATTTTGTTATAATGTAGGCAGTATTGTCAATTTTACAAACTTACTGGGAAGACTCAATATATATTCCAAAACTCAAATTAAAATCACAATTGCATGGTATATTTATGGCAAAATAGCACAATATGCCACATATTAGTACACAATATGCCACATATTAGTACACCTCAATGTGGCCTATGAGGTGTGATAAATTATTGATTCCTACTTATTCGCTACTATTTTATCTGAGACAGTTATAACTTCATAGGATTCGTTTGCACAGCATACAAATATAACTGTATGAGGAGAAAGTAGAAAAGTATGTAACAGAATACGTGAGAACCGAAAAAAGCGGGTAAAAGGCCTTATTGAGAGAAAGCGCTTAGAAGCTGACAGTTTTTCTAACATATACTCATGTATTATGTGCAAGCATTCTTATAAAATGCACACCATTAACAATCCAACTGTGTAGACTACCATATCTTCACTAATCCAAGAGACATGCAGTTGCGACAGAAATCATTAACCAAAGAAGGGAATAGTAGTTGGCAATCATGTTATCACGTCATAAAATATCCTGAAAGCAATTAAATATTTCAGAGAAGCTTCACTATGATCTTATCCTAAGCAGCATTTCTGGGATTAACTTGAACCTGGTAGTACTTCAGATTTAGTTAAGAAGAAAGTAATGGTGCTACAGATCAATTTATAAACACTACATTTGCGTGAAAACCAAGGTAATGGGGGCTATACATACATTACCGAGGTTAAATTGCAAAAACAATTCTACACATTTTTAGAAGTAGGATGCTTATATTTACAGATTCTTGTCTACGTCCTGCACGGCTTCTTCAAGAGTTGTGATATTTATTCTAGTATTCAAAGGTGGCTGATCACATATAGTGCCTGTTTGGCAAAGGGCTAGAACGGGCGTTCTCGACTTAAAGTAACCAAAACGGCCATTTG
Source organism: Saposhnikovia divaricata (assembly GCA_036435485.1). Taxonomy (NCBI): domain Eukaryota; kingdom Viridiplantae; phylum Streptophyta; class Magnoliopsida; order Apiales; family Apiaceae; genus Saposhnikovia; species Saposhnikovia divaricata. The sequence goes on along the minus strand of CM071599.1, from coordinate 119,142,861 downwards.
TAAATTAACGGGGTGTTTGGCAAATAAGCTAAAGGGATTTATTTGCTAGCTTTTTGGAAATAAATTAGAAGTTAGAAATTCTAACATTCAACTTTCAGCTTATTCTTATTTCTCGATACATGTAATATATAATATCCTTCAAATCTTCAAAATCATAAATCTTTTGATCCGTTAATTAGAAAATTGATATGTATATATCAAATTTCTCTACTCACTGATATCTATCCATTGATATCCATTGATATATTTTAAAAAACAAATATTTCGAAAATAATAAAAAAACTAAACTTATAAGTTCTGATTTACAAAAATTCTACTGATTTATAAGTTCTGATTTATCAAACACTCTACTGACTTATAATCTCTGATTTACTTATCACTTATATGACACTTATCACTTTAAGCTATAAGTTACTTATTTTAAGGTAAGCCAAACGGGCCCAAGATAATTTTTTGTAAAATTTTATAAGACAGCCTCTCTTCGAGCCCCTTAAATAATAACATATAGCTATCTAGATCATCAAAACTACGGGGAATATATAATTGTAGGTCATGAAACTATGAATATCAGTTTCGCGGTACCTAGGAAAAAATTACTAAAATACACTAATCTGGGGCGAAAAGGGTAGGTACTCACCTGAACTGCCTAAGCGTCTGAAGATCAATCTCTTTGCATAAAACCTAACAAACATCCAAAAGAGGCAAGAAAAACTACAATTACCAAAATCTAGTCTTTTATTCAAAAAAAATCTGAGCTTTTTGATGTAAATGAAACAAAAATGTGTAAATATATGTGGGATGATGTATATTTTGGGTGGGAAAGGAAATATAATAAAATTGGAAAATAGGATATGTGATCTACCTAATCAGAACATGAGATGAACAAAAGGGGGAATGGGTAAATTTTAGACCAGTTCATTTTACAAAATGTAACAACCAAATTTCTAGAAAAATTAATAAACTCATAATAATTGTTAGAAAAAATTAATTGGACCTAATTATCAGCACCGACAATTTTAAAGCCTGTTAGGATTTATGGGTGATAGCGTAGAGACAACTTAACTAGTACTTAGTTTTTTTGTATAGGCTAAGTAGAACATACTGTCACAGCCAGAGTGTGTTCTTGTAATCAAATAATTGCTGTAATGTAATAAATATGTATCTTGGAAGAAGTTCATTGATATGTTCAAGTCTCAAGAGAATACATCAGTTCGACAAAAATAATAAAGTTACTGTCAATACATTGATGGTAACGTTATAAGAAGACTGCATGTTGCAAGGTCACGACAGCAAGTTTCATTCGACAACAACATTGGCTGAAGCAGGGGACAGCAACATTCTCACACTTGACAGCAAGTTTGGAGTTCTGACAGCAACATTGGCGGGAGCTCATATTGTTAACTACTGAATATTCCTATGACAGCAAACTTGGTGGGAAGGGTTACTGTTTTACTGAATTATTTGATTTGGGGATATTATCTCAGTCAAACCCCCGTGACAGTTTAGATGTTCGAGAAACAGATTTGTTACAATTCGTCAAAGATTGTAGCAGACCTGCAAGACTACGACAGAAGCTTGAGAGATCATAAGACGAGGCTCGACAATTCAAATAGTATGACAAGTCTGCATCTACTAGAATTGTTAGAGCTAATTTTGGAAAGAACCCAGAATGCCTTATGCTTAAAGATAACTCTGTTTGTATAGCATTTTAGGAAAGGTCACATGTGTGGGCAAATTGTGAGGAGCTGTCACTTGAAAATGACAACAGCTCCACCACCCATGTGACTGAGATGCAAAAGGAAGATTAGTCTATATAGAGACACATCTCTCATTCTTTCTGTAATCGATTCTCACAAGAAGTCGAAGCTTGAGAAAACCATTTTCCTCGAGGTTGTAGCAACACATTACAAAATAAATAAAACATTTATTTGGTGAGAGCATCTTGAATTACTACTTATGTTTGCAATTCTTGTGTAGATAGTTTACAATCTTTATCATTGTTGTTGAGCTAAAGATTTGAAATTATCTATATTACATTCAACCCCCCCTTCTGCAATATACTCCGGGACCAACAACTGGTATCAGAGCTGCAGATTGATATACAAATCTGAAGATCATAACGAGTGTTCAGAAGTCAAGTGGTATCAAGATTCCAGTCTTTGATAAAGAGAACTACAATTTCTGGAAAAGAAAGATCTTGTTATTTATCAAAGCTCCCCATCCACTATATTTGGGAATCCTTGAGAATGGCCCCTTCATTCCTCAAAAGGAAGTAGCTGCTGCTACTGTAAATGACAAAGTCATTCCAGCCCATTGGGTTGCCAAGAGGCCATCAGAATACACAAAGATCGAAAAGGAGAAAATAGCCTTGGATGACTACTTACAACTTATCTTACTCGACTCTCTCACTTTAGACAAAGCCATGTGTGGTAATGTCATAGGATGTTCATTTGTAAAAGAGATGTGGAGCAAGATAGAGCTGCTGTGTGAAGGAAGTGAAGAGGTCCGAGAAAATCAAAGGCAAATCCTTGTATCACAATATGAAGCCTTCATGGACAAGCCAAGCGAAGAACTCATACACATGTTTGAAAGGTTCAGTAAGCTAATAGTTGAGTTACAAATTCATGGGAAGTTCTATGATAGAAAGGAGATTAACATCAAATTTCTGCTCACTCTCCCTGAGCATCTTGAGCACAAAGTCACAGGCATAAGAGAAGGAAGAAACTTGAGCGATGTCTCTCTAGAAACTCTTTATGGTGTGCTCAAATCATACGAACTCGAACTCTTTCAAAAGAGAGCTATTCAAACTGGAACCAAAGGAAAGTTGGCAAACATGTCAGGAGCCCTTGTAGCTCATGAACCACAAGTAGCTTGTCCAAGTGAATCCTCAAAAAGTTCACAACCAACACAAGTACCATAATTAAAGATTGAAGAGGTGTTGGATGACGAGGAGAAGGTGGTTCTGCAGCTCAAAGACGTTGAAGATGAAGACTTCTACACAATAGAAGAGATTGAAAGCATGGATAATCCAACCATGGCTTATATGGCTAAGAGATTCAAGAACATCAAGTTCAGAAGGGACAAGTCATAGAAGCCACAGGGTCAAACATCTAAGTTCAACAAGGGGAGTTTTTCAAAAGCTGCTGGTGGTGCCACGAGAGGTGGATACAAGACCGGGATGGTGGATACAAGACCGGGATGGTGTATAGGTCGAAGTTCAGGTGCTACAACTGCAATGAGCTAGGTCATTTTGCTACTGGATGCAGAAGACCAAAACAGAATCAAGGAAAAGGATCTGGAAATCAGTTTAAGAGGAATCAAGGTAAAGCCTATGTGGCTGAAGGAAAATGTTGGGATGATTCTGAAGATGAGGAAGAAGAAGAGTTTGTAAACTTGGCCCTCATGGCTAAATCTGATGATGAAGCTTCTAGTTCCTCAACTCAGGTACCATCTCTAGTCTTACTTGATATGTCTAAAACTGAATACAAGCATATCATTGAAGATTTAATTGCTGAGATGTTTAACATTCATGTTAGTTTAGCTGCTGCTCACGAAGAAATTGCTAAGTTAACTAAACAAAATGAAACTCTCAAATCTGAAAATGAAATGTTATTGCTTAGAACCAGTCCTCTAGATTCGTTAGCTCAATTGAATACTAGATTGAAAAATGATATTGTCTGTGCTAAGGAAATAGAAGAATTTCTCGAGAATCAAATTGCAGAAATTGAGTTTAAACTCAAAGCATTTAGAAACTCTTCTAAGTTAGTCCAGGAATATCATGATAATCTCACTGAGAATCAAAAGGTAGGTATAGGCTTTGAGTATGGTAGGAGACATGGAAAGGCAATTGTTCTTGATGATAGTGATGCTGTCAAACCTCATATTCTCAAAAGAGTTTACAAACCTATTTTCAAAAATCTTCAAGCTGATTTTGATGAAACCTCCCTATTCATCAAACAATAGCTTCTTGATGAGGATGAGTGCGTTGACAGCACACTAGATGAAGGGAAAGACACTGTCAAGTCTCCCGTGATAGAAACTTTGCCAAGAAATCAGACAGAATGTTCTAAAGTAGCTGTCAACAAGGATATGATAGAAACTTCAAAAGATACTGTCAAGAGAGAACCCAAGACAGCAACTTTCAAACCTGCTGTCAAGACAGAGGGAAAGAAAGGTACTGTCAAAGGTAGCTCGACACCAACTTCAGAACATACTATCAAGACAAATGCCTACAAGCCTAAGAACAGGAATGACAAGTTAGGAATTGACAAGAAGAATGGCTATGCTCATGTTAAAGACGCTCCTAGGAAGCTTTGCAAAATTGTGGCTCATCTCAACATTTAACATTTGTTTGTAAGAAACCCAACAAGAACAAGGTTAATGCGACCAATGTTAGTGGTAACTTACATAGAACCCCCATCATGCAAAGAGAAGTGGACGTCTGTAATAATATTGACTGTATGCCATGCAAGATTGTTGTTATGAGTACTTGTTTCAATTTGCTTATTCTGTCTACTGAAAGATGTTCCTATATGCAAACTGCTGAGACTTCTAAGCCTGCCTATGTTGGTAAAAAGGCAACATCCACCAAGAGAAAGAGCAAGTCTAACTCTAAGCCTAAGTGGACTGTGAAAGAAGTCAAACAGAAGGATTCTATTGTTGATTCAAATGTGAAACAGAATGATATGAATAATAATGGTGTAACTGCAGGACCCAAGAGAGTTTGGGTACCAGATACAAATTAAAATAATCTGTTTTGCAGGGCAAAAAGCAGAAGCAAGTCATGTGGATCATCAATAGTGGATGTGACAGACACAAGACAGGTGATATAGCCCTACTATCACATTTTATGGAGAAATTCGGCCCAATCATAACTTTTGGAGACAAAAACAAAGGTTACACTATGGGATATGGCTGTTCGGAAATTGGAAATGTTGTCATTGAAGACATTGCTTTTGTAAATGGATTGAAGCATAACCTACTCAGTGTTAGCCAGTTCAGTGACAGGGGATTCAAGGTTGACTTTGATATGATGGTTTGCAATATCTATCACAAGAAGGATGGAAGCCTCTCCTTGAAAGGAGTCAGGAAAGGAAGCTTGTTTGTTGCAGACTTAAATTCTGTGAAGAAAGACAAGGCTTACTGTTTTTATAGTAAAGCATCAGTTAGTGAAAGCATGCTTTGGCACAAGAAGCTCTCCCATCTCAATTTCAAGAATATGAATATTCTGATGAAGAAGGATTTGGTGAGAGGACAACCTTAACATGAATTCTGTCAAGAACGATTGTGCGAGGATTGTCAAATGGGTAAATTGAAAAGATCAGTGCACAAGTCAAAGAAAGTGAATACCAACACTGAGCCACTCAAATTAATTTATATGGATTTGTTTGGTCCAGTAAATGTTCAATCTCTTGGAAGAAAGAGATATGCCCTGGTAATGGTGGATGATTACTCGAGGTACACTTGGGTAAAGTTCTTAGAGACAAAGGACGAAGCTGCTCAAGAAATCATTGATCCCATAAGAGTTCTTGATAGAACCCCGAATGCAAAAGTTCAATATATGAGAAGTGACAATGGTACTGAGTTCAGAAATGCCACATTGGGAAATTTCTGCAAGGAAGAAGGCATTGTCCAACAATTCTCCACTGCTAGGACACCACAACAAAATGGAGTTGTAGAAAGGAAGAATAGAACTCTCATTGAAGCTGCGAGAACTATGTTGAATGATTCTAAATTACCAATATATTTCTGGGCAGAAGCTATTAACACAGCTTGCTACACACAAAACAGAACCTTGATCAACAAGACTCATGGAAACACTCCTTACTATCTGTTAACAAGAAAGAAACCAACTGTCAAATACTTTCATGTATTTAGGAGTAAGTGTTTCATGATGATTGACAACCATGAAAGGAAAGGAAAGTTTGATGCTAAAGCTTATGAAGGTATTTTCATGGGATATGGATTGGAAAGGACTGCGTACAGAGTCTATGTCATTGATCATAAAGTCATTGAAGAAAGTGTAAATGTCACATTTGATGAAACCAAGTTCCCTGGATTACAAGAGGATTGTCAAATGGAGCTTCTTAGATTTGGAAATCAAGGTTACTTGGAGGAAGAAGAAGTTGTTGCTGATGAACCTACTTGCACTCAGTCCATTGAGTTTGGAAGAGATGCTGTCAACACCAATGATATGTTACTCAAACTCCAGCTCAGTCTCAAACAGTAACTCCAAATCATCAAAATGAGAATGAGTCTGGAGATGTTGAAGAACATTAAGGAGAAACCATCAATGGTGGAGAATCAACTCCTCAAAGAGGAACTGATCAAGCAGATCAAGAAAGAAGCTTGCCTAGAACCACTAAGCGGAATAGAGATCACACCAGTAATCTAATCATTGGTGATCCCACTACTGGTATAAGGACGAGGAGAAATGTTTCTGCTGACAACATGTTCTCTTGCTTTCTATCTCAAACTGAGCCAAAGTCAATTGATGAAGCATTGTTGGATTCAGATTGGGTGATAGCCATGCAAGAAGAGCTCAACCAATTTGAGAGAAACAATGTATGGAAGCTGGTCCCTAGACCTAAAGGGAAATCAGTTGTTAACACAAAGTGGGTCTTCAGAAACAAACTGGATGAAGGTGGAAATGTGACAAGGAACAAAGCAAGACTAGTGGCCAAAGGATACTGTCAACAGGAAGAAATAGACTATGATGAAACATTTGCACCTATTTCCAGACTTAAAACCATATGAATTTTTCTAGCCTATGCTGCACACTGTAACTTCAAAGTGTTTTAAATCGATGTCAAAAGTGCTTTTCTCAATGGAGAGCTAGAGGAGGAAGTGTACGTTGAACAGCCACCTGGATTTGAAGATGCTGAATTGTATGACTTTGTCTACAAACTGTTCAAGGCACTTTATGGATTGAAGCAAGCCCGGCCCCTAGAGCTTGGTATGATACTATCTATACCTTTCTGCTGGAGAATCAATTTGTAAGAGGTGTTGTGGATAAGACACTATTCTAAAAGCATCATGGCAAAGACATCATTCTGGTGCAGATCTATGTTGATGACATAATCTTTGGTTCTATAAATGAGAAGCTGTATGAAAAGTTTTCATCTCTTATGAGGAACAAATATTAGATGAGAATGATGGGAGAACTATCATTTTTCCTAGTTTTACAAATTCATCAAAAGGATGATGGCATCTTCATTTTCCAAGAAAAATATGTCAAGGAACTTCTCAAAAAGTTCAACTTGGAAGATGCATCACCTACCAAGACACCTATCTCTACTGCAACCAAACGGGATTTGGATCCTAAAGGAAAGAAAGTGGACTCTAGTACCTACAGGGGCATGGTGGGATCATTGCTGTATCTAACTGCTAGCAGACCAGACATTGTGTTTGCTACATGTCTCAGTGCAAGGTTTCAAGCTGATCCAAAAGAGTCACACTTGGTAGCAATCAAGAGAATCTTTAGATATCTCAAAGGTACTCCAAATTTAGGCCTTTGGTATCCTAAAGATTCTGGATTTGATCTGATAGGATATTCGGATTCAGACTATGCTGGATGCAAGATTGACAAAAAAAGTACAACAGGAAGCTGTCAATTTCTTGGTGGAAGATTAGTGTCATGGTTTAGCAAGAAGCAGCATTCTATGTCCTCAACTGCAGAAGCTGAATACATTGCAGCTGGAAGTTGCTGTGCTCAAATTCTTTGGATGAAAAATTAGCTAATGAATTATGGTTTAGAGTTGTCCAATATTCCCATTTATTGTGATAACACCAGTGCCATAGCCATCTCAGATAATCCAGTTCAACACTCCAAGACGAAGCACATTGATATTAGACATCATTTCATCAGAGGGCATGTTGAAAAGGGAACTGTGAAGCTGGTTTATGTTCCAACAGAAAAGCAACTTGCAGACATCTTCATGAAGCCACTTGATGAAGCAACCTTCAACAGGTTGGTAAGTGAATTGGGAATGCTAAATCTGGTATGTTAAATTACTAGTTTTTACATTTTCAAAGTGGTTAAATCGCAGCTTGTGACCATAGCTTTCAATGTTAATGTCATGAGAAGTTAATGTCTTATGTGCTACCTATTTGTTGACAGCATGTTTGCTATGACTATGCTAAATTCAAATTACATGCCTGTTTTAACTTATGTAATGAGTAGTCACGTGACATTAACTTAATTCACATGCGTGTAAGTGATGAGTAGTCGTGTCAGACTTTTAGTTTAAAGTTTAATACTTTATTAAAAGGAAGCATGTAGGAAGCTCTAGAGTCACTTAATGTGTTATAAATAAGACCGAGGTCTGTTAGGCCGAATACACAATTAATAATCAAATTAGTATAAGAGTTTAACAAGTAAGATGATTATGCACTTTAAATCTTCTGATATTAAAAACCCTCTTCGTGATGTAAACTATCACAAAGAGCTGCTAGGTTACAAAATAAAGATAGTTCGATGCACGACACCCTTCTAGGGTTAACCTAACTGTATTTATAAAATATACAGCTTCGATACAATCTCTAATTAATATTCCTAATAATCAGCTATACAATGATATCAATTACAGATTGTCACACGTCTCCTCAGTCAACTCGATCTCTTTGATAGCTATCTAGTCTCCAAATATCTCGCTTCCATATCAATCTTCAATTGATCTCTAATATCTTCTGTTGACTCCGTACGCGCTGCTTCCAGACAGACTTTACTAAACTCTGTCCAGCTTTCGTCAATCAGACTTTACTAAACTCTGACTTCCTTCCAGTTAAACTCTGATATTTCACTGTTACACTTAAACACTGAAACATTACATCAATTATATCTAACAATCTCCCCCAACTTGTTCATTAGAGAAAAAAATGCACAAGTTAATAGATAATTGATGATGTCAAAAACAAATAATCATATACAGTGTTTAACAACTAAACAGAGTTTAAACTGATACTTAACAAAATTACAAAAAATATGAAAAACTTATAGAGCATAAATTACTTAATCCTTTCAACATCCCATGCTGTCCTCAAGTACTCTATTAGCAATCTCTCTTCTGCAACTTCAAGTGCTCTTTCCATCTCTAGCTTGATCTCTCGAAGCTTAGAATCTGTACCATCTGTCTGATAAATAGCTGATCTCAAATCATAGATGCTGTTCTTCTTCATTTCATTTCCAAGTCTGATAAATATGACTTTTCTGATTCTGAATTGAATTCAAGCACAGTGATACCCAAATCAGTTCTCAGCTTAGCACTGTTTCTCTTCATTTCAACCACTCTTCCTTTGTAATCTAAGTACTTTGGTATATATTCAGACTTGTCTTTAATTCCACAAATCATCTTTGATCTTTCCATCTGATATCTAAGCACTTCTGCAGCTCGGTAAGTACGACTGTTATTCACCCTGAAAATATGTAAGACATACTGCAGTTCTTCATACATTTTCAAATGAATATCATGCTCTCCAACTTTGTAAACAGTCCCATCCTCCATGAAATACAACAGAAAGTCTTTATTTAGACTTCTTTGATGAATCAACTGTACTGATTCCAGCTTGTCCAAATTAACTTGAAGGACACCCTTGCCTGGAGCAGCCAGTGATGAATGATCTCTAGGAGTAATATTCAAAGTCCTTTCTCTGTTTGATCCTAAACCAGCCAAATCATGAGGTTGCTTAGCAATCATTGCTCTGCTTTGAAAAATATCACCTCCTTGAACTTTCTCAGTATTCTCAGGAATAGTAGGTCTCACAAAACCATGAATTGGAAGAGTAGTTTGTACAACATGTGTAGAAACAGAGGTTGTAACTTGCTTTAACTTCTTTGAACTCTTATCAACTTCAACAACTTTTTCTTTAAGCTTTAATCTAGCCTCATCTGTTGTTGGCTTTCTTCAATGAGACAATCTCTGATCAGCATTGACATTTTCATTGATCTTAATGCCTTTAAGAACAGGCCTTGATTCTTTTTCAACTTTCTTCTTGAATTTCCCACACTTAAGCTTTTTCTCATGTTCAGCTTTAAGTCTTATCTCTTCAGCCTTTACATCTTCTAGAGTGACATCATTTCCATGTTCTTCAAGAAACATGTTTGCAGCTAACTCTGTATCATTCTGTGGACCTTCAGCAGTGTTTGCTTTAGCAGAGTTTACTCTAGCAGAGTTTACTTTAGACCTTGTAATTGTTCTTTTGGTTCTATCAGATCCACCTCCATCTGCAGCATCATCCTTCCTCTCAAAGGATTGAAGTTGTTTGCAAGCAATTTTTGCAACTTTCTCCCCCTTTTTGACATCATCAGGAATCAGGATGGAGGTTAGCAACTCTAAAGAGTTTGCAATGGAATCTATTTTAACAGACAAGGCAGACTGATTCTCTTCAACTTTACCCATCCTGGCAAAGAGATTGTCTTGAGCTTTAGAAAATTTTGTATTCATGAATTTAGACTCTCTTTCCATTTTCATTTCTCTAGTTACGATCTCAGTCCTCAAGTCAGTGATTGCCTTTGTAGTTTCATCAAATCTACTATCCAGAGTTTTGACTTGAACTACAGTTGCTTTTAAGCAAGAAAGAATCTCTGGATTGGAGATAGTATTGGCAGTTTGCATAACAAAATTAGTTGCTCTCCCTCTTGGAAAAATGCAATCCTATTTGTACCAGTCAGCAGCAAATTTTGCAAGTTGTGCTTTTTCAATTTCATGAGACTTACAAGGTTGATCGAAAGAGGTATGTTTATTGTCTGTTTGCACTGGTGCACTCAGAAAAGAATCAGAATTTGCACTCCTTTCACCTTCAAGTTCAACACTTGCAGCTTTAGCATGTTCATCTTCAAGTAAAACACTGTGCTGAGCATTGTCAGCCACAGTTTCTGCAATTTCTTCTGCAGCCTTGTCAAGATTTTCTTCATGTTGCTCAGGCTCAGCAACAGAGTTTACATTTTTGTCATCAACAGACATAGGCTGAGAAGTAGCCTTTGTTGCTTAATCAACCTCATCTCCTCCTTCAACAGTCTGGTGAGCATCTGAGAGTAACTCTGTATGTGATGCTACAGTTTCAGAAATGACAACTGTAGGTTGATCAGCTGCACCAGTTGCTTCAGATTGAGCAAAAATAGATGAGATAGGATCAGAGAATGGCATGAATGAATCAAGAATATCATCCATTGGAGAAAAGCCATCTCTAGTATCCTCTTCTGCAGGCATTTTGTCCTCTGCAGGCATTTCAACCTCTGCAGGCATTTCAACCTTTGCAGGCATTTTATCTTTTTCAGCCTCAACAGTAGGTGTTTGCTGTGAAACCACCTCTGGAGCTTCAACATTTTCATCATCAGAATCAGAGATTACTAGTTTTCTTCTCTTAGCTAGAGGCACTTCATCTGAATCCTCTTTACTAGATTCTGCTGCCACAGAGGGTGACTTAGGTCTTTTTGCTCTTTGAATCTTTCTTCTAGCATAAACAGCTCCAGGAGATGTCTGTTTTGATTTGATGTGTGTCTCTACTGACTTCTTAGCTCTTGCATGTCTTTTAGTAGTTGCTGCTGATTGCTTTACTCTGCCTCTTTTTGCTTTAGGCTGTGGTTGTGGTTGGGATTGTGATGGTTCAGTGTTTAGTTGTTGAGTGTGTGAAGATTGTTTTGTGATTGGAGATTGAGGGTTTTGGGTTGGAGCTGTGTTTATGATGGGTGATGGAGTGTTGTGAGTGGATGCAGGTTGTTGAGTAGGTACAGTGTGGGTAGGTGGTGTAGGTGGTTCAGTGTTTAAGGTTTGAGTATGATCAGTGTTTAGTGGTTCAGGTTGTGGTTCTGGTTGTGGTTGGTCTTGAGGTTGGTTGAGAAAATTCTGCAAAGCAAGTGGCAGAACAAGGGCAGGTAGGTTGTCTTTACCAGCATCCTTATTAGTCATATCAGAGAATATTCTCTTGTTGACTTTAAAAGGCTGAATCACATCAGCTTCAGCAATCTCTAAACTAGATGCACAAACAGTGAATAGCATTTGACAAAATCGAGCAAAATAAACTGTAGTAGACTCTGACAGTTTATCACCTAGATTCATTAGAACATATCTACCAAAATCAAAATTACTGCCATAAAGTAGAGAATACCCGATTTGTAGACCGTCCATTGGAATAGGATCCCAGTTAGTGACCTTCTTCTGGAATGTTCTTGTAATGCAGTTGAAGAAAAAATTCCATTCCTTCCTGAGATTAGGTCTCTTTACACTGCCAAGCTTGTCAAGAGAATCCATGTAGCCTATCTCCTGTAGCATCTGTCTCAATTGAGGTTCAGCAACATAAGCATAAGAGGTGTGTGTATCAAATCCCATCGTTTCTCTGACAGTTTGTGGAGTAATCACAAACTCTTTTTCATCATGAGTGAAGATGATGTTTGGAGTCCCATTCTCTCCTCCATCCACATAGACCGAGTTTCGCCAAAAAGTGGCAATTTGAGATGCAGAGAGAGTACTAGCTTCAACCAGAACTTGTCCAATTTCTGAGTCTCTCAAGAAATTCTGCATAAGATGAAACGCTTCTGGAACACGTTCATGATTGAGTGGGGCTGCATAATTGTTTGGGACAAAACGTAGACCAAGAACAGTGAATGATTTAGAAGCCATTGAATCAAGAAATGGGCAAGAAATCACAAAGAAAAGTGTATGTAGGAAAGGTGTTTGTGAAAATGCGCAAGTGAAAATTGAGAGAACTGTGAGATGTAAAAGTGAGTGGGTGAAAGTAAAACTCAATCGTTTGTACACAAAAGTAATTAGAGTTGTAATTAAAAATTAAAACTCAATCGTTTATGTAATCAAACACTCAACAGTTCCTAGATTAATGTGTGAGTGGGACACAATAATGAGTGAGTGGGACACGTGTCATACATGCAGTGGATCAATTAATCATGCGCAGTAAAAATAGCAATTATCACCGCTGTATTCTCTTTCCTATTTCCAAGACACTTTAACACAATACACTTATTAACAGTTGTCAAAAGCACTATTTACTCCAAAATTTTCAAATTATCCAAATGAAAATTTACCTTAGAGTACTAACCACAAATCAACAGCGTTTGTCAATTCTCCAACTTTATCACTGAAACCCTTTCAAAAATTGCACAGTTGTGAAAATATGTGTGTGTGTAGCAGAGTTTACCAAATCAATTTTTAGAGCATCTAATTTTTCATAAAATCCATAAAGTAAATCAATAAACACTGGATGCATAAACTCTCATAGTAAACACTGACTGTATGATGAAAGCTAAACTCTGTAGTAATCAATCTATATACAGTAACATTTAATTTATTTTATACCCCCTCTATTGCTAATTTTTTTTTATTCTATTCATTCCAGTAATTAGAGGTTGGAACTAGTCACCAAAAATTCAAAAATTTTAGCCCTTATCATTTTGATAAGTTCCTGGGTCATCCTAGTCTTTGACTAGTCACCAAAAATCAGAGAATTTTAGCACATATTATATACCAATAAGTTCCTGGGTCATCCTAGTCTCCAACATAATCTCAAAGGAGTATAGCAACCTATATACATTCTCTTTGGGGTATTGCAGTAAGCATTTTAATCTACCAGAGTATAACTAACAGAGATCACTTAGCACTTAACAAATCAAGGAAATATGAGCAACACATTACATAAGTAAAATTTGAATCTAACCAACATTCCAAGTCAGAACCAGAGACCATTCCTAGTTCATTGACCAGTCTTGTAAATGTAGCTTCACTCAATGGTTTGGTGAAAATATCTGCAAGCTGTTGTTCTGTAGACACAAAATGTAGTTCAATATTCCCTTCTTCCACATGTTCTCTGATGAAGTGGTACCTTATGCTGATATGCTTGGTCATTGAATGCTGTACTGGATTACCTGTCATAGCAATAGCACTTTGATTATCACAGTAAATAGGAATCTTACTGTACCTCAATCCATAATCCAGCAATTGATTCTTCATCCACAAGATCTGTGCACAACAGCTACCAGCTGCAATATACTCTGCTTCAGCTGTAGATGTAGAAATTGATTTCTGTTTCTTGCTGTACCAAGAGACAAGTCTGTCACCAAGAAATTGACAACTTCCACTAGTGCTCTTTCTGTCTATCTTGCAGCCTGCAAAGTCTGCATCAGAATACCCAAGTAGCTTGAAATCTGATTCTCTGGGGTACCACAGACCTAACGATATGGTGCCCTTGAGATACTTGAAGATTCTTTTCACAGCTGTCAGATGTGGCTCTCTAGGATCTGCCTGAAACCTTGCACAAAGACATGTTGCATACATGATGTCAGGCCTACTAGCTGTCAAGTAAAGAATAGATCCTATCACGCCCCTGTAGTTTGTCATATCCACTGAAACTCCTGTGTCTTTGTCCAATTTAGTTGCTGTTGCCATGGGAGTTGATGCAGATGAACAGTCAAGCATACCAAATTTCTTGAGAAGATTTCTGGTATATTTTGCTTGATTAATGAAGATACCATCATCTGTTTGTTTCACCTGTAGGCCTAGAAAATAACTAAGCTCTCCCATCATGCTCATTTGATATCTGGACTGCATGAGCTTGGCAAACTTCTTATAGAGTTTATCATTAGTAGACCCAAAGATAATGTCATCAACATATATCTGAACTAAAAGCAAGTCACTCCTAGATTTGAAATAAAATAGAGTTTTGTCAATAGTACCTCTGTTGAATCCACTTTCTAAGAGAAATTGAGCCAGAGTTTCATACCATGCCCTTGGTGCTTGCTTAAGTCCATAGAGTGCTTTATCCAGCCTGTAGACATGGTCTGGATATTTTGGGTCCACAAATCCTGGTGGTTGTTCAACAAACACTTCTTCTTCAAGCTTCCCATTCAGAAACGCACTTTTCACATCCATCTGGAACACTTTGAATTTCTTGTGAGAGGCATATGCTAGAAAAATTCTGATTGCCTCCAATCTTGCAACTGGAGCAAATGTTTCATCATAGTCTATTCCTTCCTGCTGTGAATAGCCTTTTGCTACCAGTCTAGCCTTGTTCCTTGTGATAACACCTTCACTGTCAGTCTTGTTTCTGAAAACCCATTTAGTACCAACAATAGATCTGTTCTTTGGCCTTGGTACAAGGGTCCAAACTTCATTCCTTTCAAATTCATTCAACTCTTCCTACATTGCTGTTATCCAATCAGCATCTTGAAGAGCTTCTTCCACTTTCTTTGGTTCATTTTTAGACAAGAATGCATGAAACAAACATTCACTTGCAGTGGCACTTCTTGTTTTCACTTTTGCATCTGGATCACCAATTATCAAATCAGGTGTATGTGATTTGGTCCATTTCCTTGCAGAAGGCAAATGACTTCTGTCAGCATGTGATCCTCCCCTTGATCCATGCTCTCCTGATTTTGTTGTGGGCTTTCTTCATTTTCTGAGACTCCCCCTGAACTTGACTGCCCAGAGTCAGAATTTGAATTTTCAGAGTTTGAATCATCAGAGTTTGATCTAGATTTTTTAGTTGACTCAGTATCAATGTTTGAGTATTCATCTTGATCATGCTCCCCCTCAACTGGTTCTTCCTTTTGTTGTGGCTGAGAAGTTTCTCCAGTGTTTACCAGTAGAGGTTCAAAGTTTGTTTCAACAGAGTCTGTCAGAATAGTTTGATCAGAGTTTACTTCAACAGAGTTTAAATCTTCATTTTCAAAGTTCAGTTGATCATATTCATCTATGTCTTCAAGTCCAGTTATCTTCTTGTCATCAAAAGACACATGTATAGATTCCATGATCACTTTAGTTCTCAGATTGTAAACTCTGAATGCCTTTGTTGACAGTGGATAGCCAATAAAAATTCCTTCATCTGCCTTTAGCTCAAAATTGGTCAACTGTTCAGGGTGAGTCTTCAAAATAAAGCATTTGCACCCGAAAATATGAAAGTATTTCAGGTTAGGCTTCTTTTTCTTCACCATCTCATATGGTGTTTTTCCATGCTTATTGATCAGTGTAGCATTTTGAGTAAAACAAGCAGTTTGAACAGCTTCTGCCGAGAAATAAGTTGGCAATTTTGCTTCATCAAGCATAGTTCTGGCAGCTTCTATCAAGGTTCTATTTTTCCTTTCAACTACACCATTTTGTTGTGGTGTACCAGGTGCTGAAAATTCTTGCTTCACTCCATTGTTCTTGTAGAATTCTTCCATTGTTGCATTCCTGAACTCAGTTCCATTATCACTTCTGTTGATTCTGACTTTGTTACTTGATCCTTTGTCCAGAAGCTTCACATGCTCCATCAGAGTTAATGTAGTTTCATCCTTCTTTTCTAGAAAATACACCCAAGTGAATCTAGTGTATTCATCAACAATGAATAAAGCATATTTCTTTCTTGCTATAGACATAACATTTACTGGACCAAAGAGATCAACATGCAGAAGATGATAAGGATCAGTGATTGAAAATTCTGTCTTGCTCTTGAAAGATGACTTCCTTTGCTTGGCCTTTTGACATGAATCACATAGGCCATCAACATTTAACAGAGCCTTTGGGAGTCCTCTTACAAGATCCTTTCTGATCAATTCATTGATGTTGTTCAAGTTCAAATGTGAGAGTTTCTTGTGCCACTTCCAACTCTCTTCACTAGACATTCTTGTAGACAGGCAAACAGCTTTTCCAACAGAGTCTATTAAAAGCTTGATTTCATAAATGTTGTTTTGCCTATTACCAACTAGAACAACCTTTCCTGTAGATTTGCTGATAACTTCACAATATTCAGGTTGAAAATCTACATGATATCCCTTGTCACAGATTTGACTCACAGATAACAAGTCATGCTTGAGTCCTGGGACATAAGCTACATTGTTGATGATGACATTTCCAAGATTAATATTGCCATATCCCAATGTTCTTCCTACATTGCCATCACCATAGGAAACTTTTGGGCCAGCCTTCTCCTCATAGTCTGATAGCAGGGCTTTATTTCCAGTCATGTGTCCTGAACATCCACTGTCCACAACTAGGGTTGCCTCCCTGTTGCCCTGCAATCACAAGCAATTACTGAGAGTTAGATTTAAGGATCCAGACTTGCTTGGATCCTTTGACATTCTTAACTTTGTTAGCTTTAGCAGCGGAATTAACATTATCAGAGTTTGAGCTAACAGTATCAGAATTTACACTTGCAGTATTAACTTTAACCCATTTCAGATTAGGTTTCAGTTCATAGTAATTGTGATAAATAGCATGGTAATCTCTGCAAGTATAAATGGAATGCCAAGTGCTTCCACAGTGTGTGCATAAAGTCTGTGGCTTAGTTCTAGCAAAATCCTTCTTTACCTCAGACTTGGAAGGTAAAGAATTTATATTTTTGTTTTTCTTGCAGAAATTTGCAAGATGCTTAGTACTACCACAGTTATGACATGTTTTTCTTGGAGCATAACTAGCAAGCATTGGTTTATTTCCTGAAGTGATGCCTACTTTTCCATTTATGTTCTTATTTGACACTCCCTGTTTCTTAACAGATTTTAACTCCTTCAGTTCATGTTTGAGTTGTTTATTTGTCATCAAACCAATATTAACCTGTTTAGCACAAGTTTTTACTGATTTGACCTCAACAGTTTCTTTTTCATTATCAGACAAAAATTTACTGGCTCCATGTACAAAATGAGGTCTGATTTTAACTTGACTTTGAAATCTTAGTTCATCTCCCTCATTATAACCTAGACCAACAGTGTCTGTTTGAAAAATCTGTTGAGTGTCCTTTCCAGAATTAGTCCAAGTCCTAATTTTCTTATTTGCTTCCTCCAACTCAGATTCTAGTTGTTTATATTTCCGAAGCAAATCCTGTTCTATAGAAATAGCATCATCTCTCTCTTTCTGAACTTGTTGCATATTTTTTAGCTTTTCTTCAACAAGTTTATTTCTAACCTTAAGTTCAGAATTTTCAGATTTTATCCTCTCATTCTCTAAAGTCTGATCCCTATAACTTATATGCAATGACTTAAGATAAATTCTTAATTGAGAAATGTCATCAATATTATAAGCATAGGTAGTTAGAGGTACTAGATTTTCAGAAGTTTCTGATTCAGTAGTAGCCGTGAGAGCATAGTTAATTTCTTCATCAGAATCTGAAGTGTCTGCCCAATCTCTGCCTTTTGTGATGAGTACTTTTCCAATTTTACCCTTCTTGCACTCAGGAGCATAATGACCCATCTCCTTGCACTTGTAGCATTGAATTTCAGACTTATCCTTTTTCCCAGACTTGGTCTCTTTTCTTTCAGACCTCCTGAAACTTTTTCTGTCTTCATTTGAATCTCAAGAAAACCTTTTCCCTTTCTTGAAATTCTTGAAACCCATTTTCTTGAAGGTCTTTACCATCAACACAGCCATTTTTCTCATTTCTTCTTCATCATCCTCAGAGTCAGATGATTCAGAAGAGTTTGAATCACAATCAGAGTTTGATGATTCACTTTCTGAGTGTATGACCAAAGCTTTTCCCTTCATTTTCCTTCTTGATGCCTCTTTCTTCTGAGGCTTCTCTTCAACCTTAAGAGCAACAGACTTTGCCTTCCTGCTTGATCTCCTGTTTCTCTGCTCCATTTCCAATTCATGAGTTTTGAGCAGCCCATAGATTTCATCAATCTCTGTTTCAGCAAGTTCATAGTTGTCTCTAATAGTGGTTGTTTTCACATCCCACTTTTCAGGTAGAGAAAGAAGAAACTTGAGATTTGAGTCTTCTAGATCATACTCTTTGTTGACCAATGACAGATCCTTGAGCAGTTTACAGAATCTATCAAATGTTTCTGTCATGGTCTCTTCAGGTTTAGCCTCGAAGTGCTCATACTCTTGTGTGAGTATGTTTCTCCTATTCTTCTTAATAGCAACAGTTCCTTGACATCTGACTTCAAGAGCATCCCAGATCTCTTTTGCAGTGGTGCAGTTAATCACTTTGATAGACATAACATTGTCTAAAGCACTATGCAGTAAATGCCTAACCTTCGTATCATTAGCAATTGATGATGGATCTTCAGGAGTCATGTCCTTCTTTTCCTTTGGAACTATTTTAGCTTCTTCACCAGCAGTTGCAGCAAATAGCTTTTTAGGATTATGAGGGCCTTCATAAATCCTGTCAAGATATTCTGGATCTGTAGCCTCCAGAAACATAGTCATCTTGACCTTCCACATGGCATACTCTGATGGCCTGAGAATAGGAACCCTGATTGGTTCATAACGACTCACAGTAGTAGGAGCCTTTTCAAAACTAGTAGATGTTGGTGGAGGAATTGCTGACATGATTATTGTTGTGTTTGGATCTTAACCTGTAATAAAGTAACAGATTAGCTCTGATACCACTTGTTAGGCCGAATACACAATTAATAATCAAATTCGTATGAGAGTTTAACAAGTAAGATGATTATGCACTTTAAATCTTCTGATATTAAAAACCCTCTTCGTGATGTAAACTATCACAAAGAGTTGCTAGGTTACAAAATAAAGATAGTTCGATGCACGACACCCTTCTAGGGTTAACCTAACTGTATTTACAAAATATACAGCTTCGATACAATCTCTAATTGATATTTCTAATAATCAGCTATACAATGATATCAATTACAGATTGTCACACGTCTCCTAAGTCAACTCAATCTCTTTGATAGCTATCCAGTCTCCAAAGATCTCGCTTCCATATCAATCTTCAATTGATCTCTAATATCTTCTGTTGACTCCGTACGCGCTGCTTCCAGACAGACATTACTAAACTCTGTCCAGCTTCCGTCAGTCAGACTTTACTAAACTCTGACTTCCTTCCAGTTAAACTCTGATATTTCACTGTTACACTTAAACACTGAAACATTACATCAATTATATCTAACAAGGTCAAACCCTTATTTCTCACTTAACACACTCAAAGAACTCTAGAGAAGAGTATGAGTAAGGGGAAGGCGTCTGAGATGTCTACATCCAAAGCTCCAGCCACCGAAGGAGTCAAGCCGGGAATGCCAAGCCTGAAGGAGCAGATGGAAATCGAAGCCTCTGATGAATCATTTAATCTTTGGGTCGATAAGCTCTATGCTTATCTGGATGAGCAGGGAATCTCCGATGAAAAGGAGATTGAGAAGATTGTGGAAGGGCTGCTGTTGGAAGCCTTTCCCAATTTAAAATAATTTTCAGTTCTTAAGAACTATTTGTATTATTTTAAGTTTTTTTTTAATGAAAAGACAGTTCCATCTTCTTAATGTTCTTACTTGTCTTTCATTATCATCTTCTCATCTTGGTTATTTGTTCTTGAATGCATGTGTTTACTTGTGTGTATGGATGTATGTGGATGTGTGCCTACATAACAAATATGTGCTTAAATTCATGACACAAATTAATTCTGCACAAGTTGCTGTCAATAAGTAAAGATGTTGTCACGATGTGCCTTGACAGCAAGTTCCTTATCAGCAACGGAAAAATTTTCTGTCATGAAATTTAAAGGAAATTGTAAAAATTGCTTAATGGTGACAGCATGTTCTTGCGCCGATGTTACTGTCAAGCAAAACCTGCTGTCATCCTCCTAAATTACTAATGAATTTGTTACAGCGCACAGGTTACTGTCAACGTTAGTGGACCGATTTAATTGAGATTTTACCTCCACGATTTATAGCCACTAAAAAGTAACTACCCACAACACCACGTGACTGATTAATGGGCTAAAACATTACTACTTTCCCTTCTTCAGTAAAACATTTGCTATTTTCATGTAAGCAACTGTCAAACACACAACACTCAACATAACCTCTCTCTCTCAAAAGCAAAAATCTCTCTCTCCCAAAACTCAAAGCAAAAATGGCACCCAAACAATCCTCTTCTCAAACAAACTTTGCTGGTATTCTCTCTGCTGGAGATGCTGGTGAAGGTTTTAAAGGACTCGTATCCTTTTTAAACAAGTCCTATCTAGGTCATGCTATAACCTCTACTCCATCTTTGGACCTAGAAAGACTTGAAGAATTCTGGAAATCTACCTTTGTTCCAGGAGGTTCAGGTAAAGACACCATAAACTGCAAAATCAAAGGGGTTACCTGCATCCTCACAATAAAAGGTATTAACGAAGCTTTGGGAACTGGACTGCAAGCTAAAAAATCATACAAGGAACTTGAAAGTGATGAAACCCTGAAGAAGTTTTTCTTAAAAATTGGGTATTCTGGTCCTGTCCTCGAAGAGGGTACAACAACTTGGTACTCAACTGGTGAAATGGACAGAAAGTTTTTGAGAAAAGAATGGAGCATGATTTTTGATGTCATGGTGAAGGTTTTCTCAACCAAAACCACTGGCTGGAATGGAATTCCCTCCTACATCAAGAAGATCACTCACTCTGTAGTCCATGGTTACAAAGTGGTTGTTGGAAAGCTGCTTATGAGTCAACTCAAGTCAGCTCTGAGCAGGAAGGTACATGTCTATCCTCGCTTTCTTACAATGTGTTTAAATTCATTATGTGGTACTGATGATAATGCATCTCTAAATCATGGAATGCAATGTTTTGAAAATAAATACACACACATCACTCAATTCACAAAATTTGAATGCATATATTTCACTCTGTTTCACCAAACACATGGCTAATCAAGAGCCTAATCTTGATTTTGAACTACCTTCTGGGTATGTTAATTTCTCCCTTGAGAATGAAGCTGAATTAGACCCAAATTCAGTTAACCCACATTCTACACCATTCATTCCAATCAGACCTTCCAGACAAACAAAAGCCACAAAAATAGCCTTGCAAGAATCCAAAAAAAGACCCTTGGAAACTGGAGTTTGTGGTAGTTCTGAGAATGTTGAGGGAGAAACTGCACCTGTTGCAGCAAATAAGGATGTTAGTAAAAGTGAACCCACAGTGGTTCCTCTTGAGTCTAAAAAGAAGAGAGCTAAGAGGGACAAAACCACTGTCAGCCACCCCTCAGTCTCACAAAAGGCTGTGGAGGATAAAAGGGAATCAAACACATCCCTAGGTGCTTCTTCTCAACAAGAAGTATCTACTGAAACTGGCTTGTCTCCCTAGGCATCCTGTAAAGAGTATGCACAACCTCATGTACTCACTCATGAGGAGCCTACATTTGCAGAAATGCACATGGAGTTAGGGCACAGTGAGGGTCATGAAACTTCTACTCTTGATGTTCCACAAGTTATCTCTGTGGAACAGCCATAAATCTCTCATATACCATCACCTTCTTTATTCTCTAATCCATCAATTGTTTCTTCTCAACAACCTAAAGAAGGGGACAGTCCCAACCCTTCAGGTTTTGATCATCAATCTCAAGTCATGGATGAGCCCCCATCAAGTGGTCCACAAAAACCATTTCTCAAAGTGAAATGGATACCACTCCCTCAAACACTGAGCTAGATCAAGATGGCAATCTGCTAGAAAATGAAACAGCCAACATCTTGGTCAACCTCCAAAAAGCAACTAACCTTGAGGAAGTTGCTGTCATAGCCTCAGCTGCTATTAAAGACACCACAAAAGTTACTGTCAACCCACCCGTGGACAGTAACATTTTGGACAAAGATGCTGTCACCTCTTCACAGTTTGATCAAGATTCAGTAATTATTGAAGATGCTTCTGATAATGACAATGTGCTAATCTCTACTTTCAAAAAGGTAAAATCTAAACCTTCTCTTTCAATGCATGTAAGTACTGCTCATACCCATGCATCTAGGATGAGTGAGGGAGTGCAAAAGAAAAGAGAGATAAAAGAAAAGAGAGGTGCGTATAAAAATTAGAGGCAGCCAAATGAGCTGGAAAAAGGAGAGGGACTTGAGCGTGTCCAGAGTGAATTTGAGGGAACCCCACACAAAAAGGCACTAGGCCTTGAGAGTCATTCTGTGAGGAGTGATGAGATCACTCAGAAAAACAATGAGAGTGTGAGACACCCCATAGCCTCCTTGCCTCAGTCTTTTCCTTTCTCATGAAAAAGGTTAAGGTCTGATGCTCCTTCTAAACAAGCTGAATCAAGGTTGAAATCCCTTGAGGGCAGAAGTGCATCCATTGAAGCTAAACTTGATGCTCTATCCACCATGGTAGCTACTGTCTTTGCTGAGATTGAACAAAATCTGATATCGTTTTCTGCTGTCCTTAGTGCTGTCAACTTAACTAAGGGGGAGAAAGTTGTAGATCAGAATAAAGTGCAAAATCAGAATATTGTAAGTCCAGTAGAGAAGGAAACACAAGGTGGAGCAACAAGCAAGGGGGAGTCTAGAAGAGTTGGGGAGCAAATGGAAGAAGATGGAGATGGAAGTAAGGGGGAGCAAAATGCAAATGAAGATAGAATCTTTGGTGAAGAGTTGAGAGCTAGTGGAATTGGTGAATCTGTTGAAGTAGATGGTCAGCCAATGTTGGTAACTAAAGAAATATTGGAGCAATTACAAAGGGCTCAAACATCAATATTGCCTCCTCTGAAAATCAATAAACCAGCTCCTGAAGTCATGGAAACTCCACTACAGAAATATTGGAGAGAAATGGAAGAAGCCAACAGACTCGACAAAGGCAAAGACAAAATGCCTGAAATGGTAAATCCTACAACATGATACATTTGGTCTGATGGAAGTGAATATAGTCCAGAAGAGGCAGAAACGATGATGGTTAGCCACATGGAGAGTACTTTGCAGAACAAAGATGAAAAATTCAGTGCATGGTGAATAGTACCATAAAAGAGGCAGGAGGAGTATATACAAAACTGTCACCAATACTGAAGGACAAAATAACAAGTATCTATGTGAAGGTGAATCTGGAGAAAAGATGGGCAGTTGATGTTTATCTGAAAACTGGCATCTCTATATTCATTACAATGCAGCTACTGCAGGGTCTGCAAGCTAGAGTGCTGAATGCCATAGGAACGAAAGTGAAAGCAAATTCTACAATCTTCAACAACGAATCTGCTAGCACAATTAAAGGTCTTGTTGAAGAAAAGCTACCAGAAGTTATTGAAGAACCCTATGGTATTTGCTACAGAACAACCACTAGCACAGGAGCTAAAAGGATTGGATTTCTGATCCTAAATGAAGAACCCAGATTGCACTCTAACACTATCATGGGAGTGCTGAAACAGATCCTCAAAGCTAAGGTAAACAAGGACAAAGTCAAGGCTATCAAAGCTATTGACAAACTGCTGGCAAAGAGAGATGAAAGTCTTAGCTCTCAAGTGAAGAAATTGATTTCTAAAGCTAATGCCAGAAGAAGTGAAGGTGGTGGAAGCTGCACATATGATGACACCCTTGATGATGATGATCTTGATGGAACTGGAGGATCTGGTACAACTGGAAGTGGTCAAGAACTACTGAGATTACTGGAAGTCAGACTCAGGAGGAAGCAAAGGAAGAAGCTCCCAAGGATGATAAGAAAGATGATGAAGCTAAAGATGAGGGAGATACATACATTCTTGACACACTGGAAGGAAGTATCTTAAAATTTGTTATTGACTGTTTTGATGCTGAAAAAGATACTGTTAACAAGAAAGATGTCAAGAATGGTGAAGTTACTGTCGAAGAAGCTGCTGTCAAAGAAGACACTATCATGAAAGACACTGTCAAAAGCTTGAATGAAGAAGCTGTCACAGGTAAAACTGTCAAGACACCCAAGTCTAGGAAGACAAAACAAAGAGCAAAAGCCTGGCGTGCAGTTCCAAGAAAGGGCAAGACAAAGGCTGCAGAAAGGAAAAAGAAGCATGGAGTGATGTTTCTTAAGAAGCCTATTCGAAGAAGAGAAAGAAACAGCTTCGAAATCCAGAAGGAAGCTGCGAAACGAAATATCACTTCAGTCGAATTGGAGCTGGATAATTCTAAGGAATATGCATCCAAATACATTCTTTAGAAAGATAAAGCAAAAGTCATGTTTGTTGAGAAGGATTTCACTATGGTTAATATGTCAACAATAATAGACAGATACACTCTCAAACAAACATCACAAGAAGTAAGGCGTAGAGTCAATTACTTCGTGCTTGAAAGAATGGTGGAGCTTATGGGGACGTATGAAAATGTTCCTAAGAAAGCCATGGAACACATCCAAAAGTACCATGCTGAAAGATATGCTGAATTTTATGAGAGATATGGTGACTGGAGAAACATCGATGATACGAATGAGGATGTGAGTATAGATGAGGAAGAACTTGTGTCTAAGTATGATTAGACAGAAAGGATGCCCTCCTATACACCTGAAGCTATGGCTGCCTATGAAGCCGAATTAGCTGCTGAAGCTGCTAGGAGAAAAGCTAATATTGGTAAACAGACTGCTGAAGTAGTGGAAGTTGAGCTGAAAGAAAAATACAAGAAAGTCAAAAAGATGAACAGTGAAGCTCCAAACTATCAGCCATGTGTACTGGAAAATCCTCTCAGGATCATAGATGGCAAAGAAGAAATCTATACAGATAGTTTTCACAAGCCGAGGACCAGTGTACTGAAAGGTCTATACTGGAAAGTTGTTGGATCATCTCACAAACTGGAAATGCTGTGTGCATGGGAATTGGAAGTTATTTTTGATAGTTGGAGAGATGAAGATCCAAAACTTGACAGAAACAAAAGAGTGACCTTGAATTCTTTTCCTGGCAGAAGATTCAAGATTGAGAACAACATCTTGAAATTCAGAACTTACACCTATGGTTTTGAATCATGGTTTGATCTGAAAGATGTTCAGTATGTCTCTTCTAGACAAATCCAACATTACATTGATGAGATTAAAGATGATGCTGTATCTGCTGATGAAAAGAAGCTACTGCAAGATCTCAGAAAGTACTTGGAAGAAGCTCTCCACAGAAAGAGAAAAAACAGACAGAACAGGAAAGCTTAATAACAAGATAAGTAAATCTCATATCTACTCAACCTCGAGAAGTCCTTGTTTTGTTTTAGATCATTGTCCTATGTAATGCTAAATGCTTGGAAATGTTCTAGAATCCTATTATGATCTATGTTAGTTAATTTGTCAGCGTGCTTGTATTGAGAATTTGTTGTTATTGTCCATAAAAACAAATTGGGGGAGATTGTTAGGATTTATGGGTGATAGCGTAGAGACAACTTAACTAGTACTTAGTTTATTTGTATAGGATAAGTAGAACATACTGTCACAGCCAGAGTGTGTTCTTGTAATCAAATAATTGCTATAATGTAATAAGTATGTATCTTGGAAGAAGTTCATTGATATGTTCAAGCCTCAAGAGAATACATCAGTTCGACAACAATAATAAAATTACTGTCAATACATTGATGGTAACGTTACAAGAAGACTGCATGTTGCAAGGTCACGACATCAAGTTTCATTTGATAGAAACATTGGCTGAAGCAAGGGACAGAAACATTCTCACACTTGACAACAAGTTTGGAGTTCCGACAGCAACATTGGCGGGAGCTCATACTGTCAACTACTGAATATTCCTATGACAGCAAACTTGGCGGCAAGGGTTACTGTCTCACTGAATTATTTGACTTGGGGATTTTATCTCAGTCAAACCCCCGTGACAGTTTAGATGTTCGAGAAACAGATTTATTGCAATTCGTCAAAGATTGTAGCAGACCTACAAGACTACGACTGAAGCTTGAGAGATCACATGACAAGGCTCAAAAATTCAAAGAGTATGACAAGTCTGCTTCTACTAGAATTGTTATAGCTAATTTTGGAAAGAACCCAGAATGCCTTATGCTTAAAGATAACTCTGTTTGTATAGCATTTTAGGAAAGGTCACATGTGCGGGCAAATTGTGAGGAGCTGTCACTTGAAAACGACAACAGCTCCACCACCCATATGACTGAGATGCAAAAGGAAGATTAGTCTATATAGAGACACATCTCTCATTCTTTCTGTAAGCGATTCTCACAAGAAGTCGAAGCTTGAGAAAACCATTTTTCTCGAGGTTGTAGCAACACATTACAAAATAAATAAAACATTTATTTTGTGAGAACATCTTGAATTACTACTTGTGTTTGAAATTCTTGTGTAGATAGTTTACAATCTTTATCATTGTTGTTGAGATAAAGATTTGAAAATATCTATATTGCATTCAACCCCCCTTCTACAATATACTCCGGGACCAACAACTGGTATCAGAGCTGCAGATTGATATACAAATCTGAAGATCATGACGAGTGTTCAGAAGTCAAGTGGTATCAAGATTCCAGTCTTTGATAAAGAGAACTACAATTTCTGGAAAAGAAAGATCTTGTTATTTATCAAAGCTGCCCATCCACTATATTTGGGAATCTTTGAGAACGACCCCTTCATTCCTCAAAAGGAAGTAGCTGCTGCTACTATAAATGACAAAGTCATTCCAGCCCACTGGGTTGCCAAGAGGCCTTCAGAATACACAGAGACCGAAAAGGAGAAAGTAGCCTTGGATGACTACTTACAACTTATCTTACTCGACTCTCTCACTTTAGACAAAGCCATGTGTGGTAATGTCATGGGATGTTCATCTGCAAAAGAAATGTGGAGCAAGATAGAGCTGCTGTGTGAAGGAAGTGAAGAGGTCCGAGAAAATCAAAGGCAAATCCTTGTATCACAATATGAAGCCTTCATGGCCAAGCCAAAGGAAGAACTCACACACATGTTTGAAAGGTTCAGTAAGCTAATAGATGAGTTACAAATTCATGGGAAGTTCTATGATAGAAAGGAGATTAACATCAAATTTCTTCTCACTCTCCCTGAGCATCTTGAGCAAAAAGTCACAGCCATAAGAGAAGGAAAAAACTTGAACGATGTCTCTCTAGAAACTCTTTATGGTGTGCTCAAATCATACGAACTTGAACTCTTTCAAAAGAGAGCTATTCAAACTGGAACCAAAGGAGAGTTAGCAAACATGTCAGGAGCCCTTGTAGCTCATGAACCACAAGTAGCTTGTCCAAGTAAATCCACACAAAGTTCACAACCAACACAAGTGCCATCATTGAAGATTGAAGAGGTGTTGGATGACGAGGAGAAGGTGGTTCTGCAGCTCAAAGACGTTGAAGATGAAGACTTCTACACAATAGAAGAAATTGAAAGCATGGATCATCTAACCATGGCTTATATGGCTAAGAGATTCAAGAACATCAAGTTTAGAAGGGACAAGTCATACATGATAGTGATTAGGGCTAAGACCATTACCGAGAATCTCGAGTATTGCCAAAAGATCCCCAAAGCGATGATACTGTCCCAGTACACAGCGATGATGATACTACCCAAGTCCATAGCGATGAAATCAGGCACGCACAACCTGTCTGGGCAAAGCATGGGCCGCACAGCATATATATAGGACAGAATGTGTAATTTCATCAAAACTGGCATCTAAGTCATTTCATAGGGGGTTTTTTGGCTCAAAATTATCCCCCTATTCTGCTATTATATATAGAAAGAGATATAACTTTTATCTACCAATAATTATTGGTAAGTAAATTATTAGTAGGTAAAACTTAAATATTTCGTAGTGATAGCTTCAGGAGTGTAGAACACAATTGTTTTTTCTAGTTCTTTAGAGAGAAAATCTTGTAAGATAAAAACAATCAAATTACAGTATGTAAGCAGCTGTGAATTAACTTTCACAGATTTTTCAAAGAATACTAAAAACAGTCTCAGGTGAATCATCCAAGTGTTCACCTAAAAATATTAAAGTCTTCCCATTGAATTCTTTTAATTCCATGATATAGAATGGTTGGTAGTGAATCTTCTTTTCAGACTGTTATCAACTCTCCAGGCTTCTGATCTTCAAGTTGTCCACTTCTCTCAACTTTGAGATCCTGTGACGAATATCACAAGCTACACTTCTATTCCTTTGAACATTGTAATCCAACTTTTTATGGATCATCCTTAGAGAGTTGAGATCTCGATGTTATAGACTGACCACTCTTGATCCTTTCCTTCGGTATATGATAAAATCCCACTTTTTATGAAAATATAACGGGCTATGTTATAATAGCCAAAATATAAAAAGTTTTGGTACATGTTTTTTGGTATTTCGTGTTTTTATTTAATTACCCTTACTTTATATTAATATATTTTTACCTAAATACCGTTATTAGTATCTATCTATACTATAACATTACAACCAAAATACATATGAAAAAATTTATAATTATAATTAACAAATCAATTTCCTCTTTTATGTGGAGCATGTTACCTTTTAAATTTTTTCAATAAGTAATAATTTTTATTTTTCAAGTAAAACTTACCAGTTCTATTTAATAAAATATTTTAATTATCTTTTCTATATTTTCTATTAAATCGTAGTTTTTTTTAAAATATCATGGGGCCCATATTTATAATTATTATCATTAAATTATATCATTTAAAAAATTTGAACCTAAAAAATTTGTATCTAAAATTATCAATATAAATAAATAAAAAGTTATATAACATTAAAAAAATCCGCGCATTGCACGAAAACAAATTATATAAGATAATAAATATTACAATACATGTTTCATAGTATTCTAAAAGATGGTGTTTTAATTTTTAACTTTAATATATTGTTGACGGAAATTTTTGAGAGTGGTTTATAAGATAAAATGAATGTATAATAATTAATATCTTACGAAAAATAGATAACAAATTTTTTTGTGACTATGATATGTTGTTGACAAGAATTTAACCTTAAACTTGTGGTAGTAGTTTATAAAATAATATGTATATTTAATAAAGATATGTTATTGGTGAGATTTGAACCTTGAATCTATGAGAGCGTTTTAAATATTAAAAAATGAATATTATTTTAGTATTAGATCCAACGATTCCCATTTGTCTGTCTTAAATCTGACAGTTATTTTTTAGTGTACCAAACGACTAGCAAATAGAGGCTATTTTGCTTATATCCCGTGCGATGCATAGTTGCTTGTAAACTTTTTAATTAATTTTTATTGTCAAAATTTTAAGTTGTATATATATTTTTATCATTAAAATAATTTTTTTAACTTTATAAATCTCATGTATGTAAATATTATCGTAATTATTTATTTTTAAATGTTACTTTAAAATACATACGTGTATATGAAAATATTACATTAAAATAGTTTTTTAAACTTTAATTTAGTACTCATTCAGTCCCACTTATTTTGCCACGTTGACCAAATTGTGGTCAAATTGACCAATTTTTTGATGAGAATTATTTACATTAAATGGCAATCATAATTTTTTTAAAATTTATTTTAATTAAATAGACTTATCATATTATGAGATTCAATTTTTAAATTCAAAAAATCATAAAAAGTTAAATCATAATTTGAGATCAAAATTTGATGAGTTTCACCAACAAAGTCAAATGAGGCCAAAATAAGTGGGACGGAGGGAGTAGAAAAAGTGAAATTTATCTAATCTTGTAGGTTTTTCAATTTTTATACAAAATTTTCTATATTTTAAATGTTTTTCAGATTTTACGTAATTTTTAACTATATAGCTTATAACTCGTGTGATGCATGGATGTTTTCTTAATATTTTTTGTCTTATTACCCATATGTTCATATATATATATATATATATATATATATATATATATATATATATATATATATATATATATATATATATATATATATAATTGCACTCCATAACAAACACCTTATATAACAAACAATAAAGAACACCTTATATCTAATAGATCTAATGCCCCTAGCGGGGCCACCCAATACAAAAAGTTGTTATTTTTTTACCCTCTATCCATCCAGCAAAAAAAAGAAGAAGAAGTTACTGTTAATGATGACGTCATCATGAACAGTTTTTTTTTGCTGGATGGATAGAGGGTAAAAAAATAACTTTTTGTATTGGGTGCCCCTGGCGGGGCCAATGGATCTATTATATCTAAGGTGTTCTTTTGTAACGCCCCCAAATCCACCCTGACAGGGGACCCGGGTCGTCACATTGTCTCAATATCCTGTAGCACAAGTTACGCAATAGCAAAGCAAAATATATAATACAACGGAGCATAAATGTCCCACTCCGCAAGTCCAAGATCGTCTTCACAACATAATACAATCCAACTTGATACATCTCGAAAATAATATATTACAAAAGTTCACAACAGTAGAAATATAAGGATTCCAGTTGGATCTTCTAATTGTTGTCGCCATAGCCTTGCGCTTTCCCTTTCCCTTTATAGCCCTGGCTGGACGTCTCGCCTTTCTCCGTCTTGACAGCTGAACAAAATGTTGTAAAGCAAGAATGAGCAACTATAGTGCTCAGCAAGTTCTCTTCTCGCTCGGTATATAAATATAATAAGGTTTACCGAAATAAGTACTCAAAATTTTAATATCGAATGTAACAATGTGATTTGACTCAAATTTATCTTGAAAATATCATACTCGAAAAGCTCAAAACTCATCTCGAAACAGAATACTCAAAAGACTCATTTGATATAACTCTGATAACTCATGATTTAAGAATGAACTGGTCTTCCACCTCTCCGTATCTCGGTGGGGCGATCAACTAACCAACCAAGAATAACGGCCTCCGATGACACCGCACTTCGCCCGATCACGGCTACAATACGATATCAACTATAATATATATGTATGAATGCTAGCATCATAATGGTTATCAATTCAACCAAGGCAACGAATGCCTAAATATTCTCGGGTCCGTAAAACGGTACACGAGTCTCTATTTCTCTATAAAGGGCCTCTTGCCCAAAATTGACCAGTAGAATACAGAATTCCCGAAT
The DNA here is from genome assembly GCA_036435485.1 of Saposhnikovia divaricata. Lineage (NCBI taxonomy): Eukaryota > Viridiplantae > Streptophyta > Magnoliopsida > Apiales > Apiaceae > Saposhnikovia > Saposhnikovia divaricata. The sequence goes on along the minus strand of CM071599.1, from coordinate 119,111,264 downwards.
AGTTGGGTACAGATAACTTGAGATAACTCTTTCAGAAAATATTTTCAAATCTGACGGACTGCCAGTATGACTCAATTTTACCACCAATCCGAACAATGGACCGATGTAAATTCTCAATAATAATTTATCGGTTGACATGAACGAAATGCCAAACCTTGACAATAAAATCGACTATCTCGAATCTATGAGAATAGTCCTAAAATTAAAGTAATTGGGAGTCGTACTGAACAAATAGTACTTCTCGATATTTATAATACTCAACATTGATGAACGTTTAAATAGAATATTTTTCACTTGATCGACGAATAAAAATCTCTAATAATTATAATTTTAAACTGCTATCGGTCAGTTCAAACGAGGAACTAACTGAAAGATAATCAATAAATAACGATTGAATTTGTACAATAAATTCAATCGAAAAGAATAAGTTTAACTATCTCGGACGAATGAGATTAGTTTCACTGAATAAAATAATAGTCGTCTCGAATTAATGAGATCGACCCGATATCAATTAAATTGTTTCTACGCTTATAGGGATTATAATACTAACTTGACAATATAATAATATTTAACAAGGAAAAATTCTCAACAGAAATTATTGCATCGTATAGAGCAACAAATAATCTCAACATATAATATCTCAAAAATAATTAAGGAATTAAATAACACGAACAGAAATTCACAGTTTCCAAAAGTTAGGGTAAGAACGAACTTGCCTCGATCTCGAAGTACGAATGAATGAAGCTAAAATATATACTCTACCCGTGAACTTGGCGTCGATCTACGTCTCGAGAATTATTTTCTAAAAAATAGCAACCAGAAATACGTAAGCGATTCTTCAAAATAAAATACTCCCGATCCGATAATCTAATTAATAATAATATAATATCTCACAAAATATCTGGAATAAATAACAGAAATCAATTCCGGGATAAATAAATATTTATTCGAACACAGGAATTAAATCTGGAGAATATATCCTATTTTTAATATCTGGAAATCTAAATTCTTACTCAAAATGAAAAATTCAAATATCCATTTTATTCAATTTAAAACCATATTTATTATTCTCATTTTTAAACTAATTATCCAAGAATTCTAATTTACTAAACAAATATTAAATCCCTAAATTAAATCTGACTCGATCCGGTTAATAAAAATAAACCGAAAAATATTAAAACAGCTTTTCCAAAATAAAACATATTTGATTCTATTTATTTCACAAATATTCTTCTTTTTATCAACAAATTATTAAATCTATAATTTTCGTCCAAAAATCACAAAATGACTCTTTTTAACAAACAAATAATTAATCCATTTTATTAAACCCTTTTTATTGCAAATTAATAAATATCTAATTTATTCTCAAAATCACATAATATTACTACTTAATTATTCAATTAATAAACTCCTAACTTATGTTTAAAACTCCAAATAATTCTATTTAATCAATAAAATCAATAATTCTAAATTATATCTAAAGTCTTATTTAATTAATTAATTAAACCATTTTAAATAAATTATTAATTACTAACCAAATTAATTAATATCCATTTTTTTTTTTAACGAAACAATTAAATCCCGATTATTATAATATAACGAACCAAAATACGTTATTAACACATTTTAACAGAAAATTCACATTGATGTGGGTCCCACCGTGTGGGCCCCACCTGTCGCATTTCCCCTCCCCTGCACCTTGCTCGATTAACTCTCCCAATCTCTCTCTCTCTCTCTCTCTCTCTCTCTCTCACATCTCTCTCTCTCGAATCTCCCTGTTCTCTATCCCTCTCTTCTCTCTCAACCTTCTCCCTCCCTCTAAATCTCTCTCCCGTCAATCTCTCCTCTCCCTCTCGCCTCTCCCTTTTTCCGTCTCACCCTCTCCTCCGACGACAACCTCAACACAACACCCACACCACCCTTATAACTCCGGCCAACACAAACACAACAACAATCAATCTCATCTCCTTATAACTCCTATACCCACATACGAACACCAATTAACCACTAACAAACTCCCTCTTATCACTCCGGCCTCACCATTCCTCCCTCACAATTCGATTCTTTCGACACTCCTCTTGCCGAACACAACCAACAATCACATCCCTCCCCCTTATATCTCTGGCCACACATACATAACCCAACCAACTACAACAAAAACCAAACAACTAATTCTAATAATCAAACCCACAACACAATTATAAGTATTGAACAAAAATGGAGGCAAGAAATCGGAAAGAAGAAAACGAAAAAAAAGAAAAAAAACAAGCCACCTGTGTTTACAACTGCGATTGTATAGATATAAGAATGGGTTTGATTTTGTTTTGTGTGTAGGTATATGGGTTTGAGATTTTGGTGAAAGGGAAGGGGACACAACTGCGTTTTCTTGCTCTGTGTTTATAAGAATGGACTTGTTCGGTTTTTATCAAAATAAACTTTGCTGTGTTTAGATATAAGAAAGAACTGAGTTTCTTTGTTTCTGTGTAAAAGAAAACTGAATGGCCCGGCTTTTATAAACCTAAAATCTACTGTAACAATAATGCAATTTATATAAAAAAAATTGAAAAGATAAAATTATGGGGCAAAAATCATTGCAGAATTTTGGTGGACAAAGAAACATAATCATTATTAGTTAAGTGGCAATTAATAAATAAAAAGAATTAAAACAAATGGGGGACAAATTGATTGCAAATATTTAATATAATTATTTAATAAAAAGATTTCGTTTTTCTCCCGCTGACTAATTAAAACGAGACTAAAAAAAATTCGACTCAAAATAAAATATATTTCGAAAATTTACGGTTATTACAGTCTTCCCCCCTTATAGGATTCCGTCCTCGGAATCAAAACTATGCACTAAACAATTCCGGATATTTATTCCGCATTTCACTTTCTAATTCCCACGTGGCTTCCTCAACTTGGTGGTTTCTCCAAAGTACTTTCACTAAATTTACTTTCTTAGTTCTTAACTCTTGCATTTTGTAATCTAGGATCTCCACTGGCTTTTCTTCGTATGTTAAATCGGGGCGAATTTCCACTGGTTCGTAGGTTATTACATGTCTGAAATCAGAATGGTATTCTCTTAACGCAGAAACATGAAACACATCGTGGATATGCTGAAGGTCAGGAGGTAAGGCCAACTGGTAAGCTAGTGGTCCTATCTTCTTAAGAATCTCGAAGGGTCCTATATATCTGGGACTTAACTTGCCTTTCTTTCCGAATCTCATTACTCCTTTCCAAGGTGAAACTTTCAACATCACCTTATCTCCTACTTCAAATGCTTTGTCTTTCCTCTTTTGATTTGCATACTTCCTCTGTCGATCTTGAGCTGCAACTAACCTTTTTCGAATAACCTCGGTTGCTTGCTTAGTTTGTTGAAGTAATTCTGGTCCTAGTATCTTCCTTTCTCCTACTTCATCCCAATATAACGGTGATCTACACTTCCTTCCGTACAAAGCTTCATAAGGTGCCATACATATGCTCGAATGGTAACTATTGTTGTAAGCAAACTCGACTAGGGGCAAATGTTCATCCCAACTTCCTTTAAAATCAAGTGCACAGGCTCTTAACATATCTTCAACTGTTTGAATCGTCCTTTCACTTTGTCCGTCGGTCTGTGGATGATATGCAGTGCTCAGATTTAACTTCGTGCCAAGACATTCTTGAAAACTTTTCCAAAATCGTGAAGTAAAACGGGCATCTCTATCAGATACAATTGAAACAGGTACTCCGTGACGAACTACAATCTCCTTTAGGTACATGTTCACCAATCTCTCAACGGAATACTTATCACTAATTGGTAGGAAATGCGCAGATTTAGTGAGTCGGTCGACAATAACCCAAATAGCATCGTGGCTGGCTCTAGTTCGGGGCAATCCTACGACAAAATCCATGGTAATATGCTCCCATTTCCACTCGGGTATCTCTAAAGGTTGTAGAAGTCCACTTGGTCGTTGATGTTCTGCCTTCACTTTCTGACATGTCAAACACTTACTTACCCATTCTGCAATCTCCCTCTTCATGTTGGGCCACCAATAATTCAACTTGATGTCTTGATACATTTTTGTGCTCCCTGGGTGGATGGAATATCTCGAGTTATGCGCTTCACTCATAATTTCTTCCTTCAACTCTGTAACATTAGGAATCCATATTCTCGATGCAAATCGCTTAATTCCCTTTTCATCTTTTGAACTTAGAAATTCTTCTCCGGTCAACTCTGATCTTCTTTCTTCCATCACTTGCTCTTGACAACGTCGAATCTTCTCGAGTAACTCTGGTTGAAACTGAATGCTGTAAACTCTTTCATTGTTTTGGACTGGGATCTTGACTTCTAATTCCATCTTCTCAAATTCTCTGACCAATTCTTCTGAGGTTGTCAACAGGTTTAGTCTCTCCTTTCTACTTAAAGCATCAGCTACAACATTAGCCTTCCCTGGGTGGTAGTTTATCGAGCAGTCATAGTCCTTGATCAACTCCAACCATCTTCTTTGTCTCATGTTTAATTCCTTCTGCGTGAATATATACTTTAAGCTCTTGTGATCCGTGTAAATCTCGCATTTCTCTCCGTAAAGGTAATGTCTCCAAATCTTGAGTGCGAAAACAATAGCAGCAAGTTCCAAATCGTGAGTAGGGTAACGGGACTCATATTCCTTCAGTTGCCGAGAGGCATAAGCTATTACTTTTCCGTGTTGCATCAAAACACATCCCAAACCCTTGTGAGAAGCGTCGCTGTAAATTACGAAATCGCCTTTCTCATCAGGTAAGGTAAACACCGGGGCAGTAGTCAATCTCTTCTTCAATTCTTGAAAGCTATCTTCACATTTGGGGGTCCATTCGAACTTTTCACTCTTTCTGGTAAGTCGAGTCAGTGGCGTAGCTATCTTTGAGAAATCCTTCACGAACCTTCGATAGTATCCGGCCAATCCAAGGAAACTTCTAACTTCGGTGGGAGTCTTGGGTCTCTCCCAATCTGCTACAGCTTCTATCTTTGCGGGGTCTACAGAAATCCCTTCGCCGCTTACAATGTGTCCCAAAAATTGAACCTCTTTTAGCCAGAATTCACACTTCGAGAATTTCGCATATAACTTTTCCTTCCGCAGCGTTTCCAGAACTAGACGGAGGTGTTCAGCATGTTCCTCTGGAGACTTCGAGTATATCAGGATGTCATCAATAAATACAATCACGAACTTGTCCAAGTATCTCTTGAACACACGATTCATCAAATCCATAAAAGCAGCTGGCGCATTCGTCAATCCAAAAGACATGACTAAGAATTCGTAATGTCCATATCGAGTCCTAAAGGCAGTCTTAGGAATATCTTCAGGCTTGATCTTTAGTTGATGATAACCGGATCTCAAATCAATCTTTGAAAAACATGTAGCTCCCTTAAGTTGGTCAAACAGATCGTCGATTCGAGGTAAAGGGTACTTATTCTTGATGGTCATCTTGTTCAACTCACGATAATCAATGCATAGTCGCATAGATCCGTCCTTCTTTTTCACGAACAGCACTGGAGCTCCCCACGGGGATACACTTGGTCTGATTACGCCTTTGTCAAGTAATTCTTGCAGTTGGGTAGCCAACTCCTTCATCTCAACTGGAGCCATTCGGTATGGTGCTTTGGAAATTGGTGCAGTTCCCGGGGCAAGATCGATATTGAATTCTATTTCTCTGTCGGGCGGTAATCCAGGTAACTCTTCAGGAAAAACATCTTCGAATAGATTCACTACAGGGATTTCATCAATGGCAGGGGCTTGCTTCTCGTTGTCAACCACATAAGCTAAGTAGGCTTGACACCCACTCCTTAGTAGTTTCTTCGCTTGAATCAAAGTCAGAAAATTACTGGTAGGTTTCCTTCCGCGGAATTGTATTCTTTTGCCGTTGGGTCCCTTTACACTAACCCACTTACGCCGACAATTGATTTGAGCATCATAACGTGTCAACCAATCCATTCCCAGAATTATATCAAACTCCCCTAAATTAAAAGAAAGAAGGTCTACTTCGAAACGTTGTCCTTGGATTTCGATTCCACAATCTGGACATATCTGATCTACCGGGACTTTTTCCTGATTTGCTACTTCTATAATCAATGTCTCCCCTAATGGTAAGGACTGAATATTCAATTTATTCCTAAAATTCTCCGATATGAAAGATTTTGTTGCTCCCGAATCAAACAAAACACATGCATCTACGGAATTGACTAAAAGCGTACCTGCAATCACATCACTATCAGCAATAGCATCCTTCACCGTCATGTTGAAAGTACGAGCAGTTGGCTTGTTGCTGGGAGGTGCCATGAGTCTAGGTGCATTTGTCTCCTTTGGTGGTGACTTGCAATCTCGTGCAATATGTCCTTTCTTTCCGCAATTGAAACAAGTAACGGCCTTATCCTTGCAGTGAGAAGAATAGTGCCCTTTCTGTCCACAGTTGTAACAAACAATGCTGGCCAGATTACATGGTCCTGGGTGCTTCCTTCCACACGTTTTGCATTCGGGTAGCGGTGGCCTTCCTTGAATTAGATTGGCTGCCTGAGGGGGTCTGGACCTTTGATTGTTTCCCCTAGTGTCTTGATTCTCAGTTCTCTTTGTATCATTGCTTTTGTCTTCCCGCTTCACAAAAGGTCTCTTTCCATTCCGATCGTCCGGCTTCCTTTCAAAATTATTTCCACGATTCTGAAACTTCCTTTTCTTCATATCCTTGTCCTTTGAGTACAACTCAGATCCACTTTCCACAATAGATGCTTTTTGAACCACAGTAGCATAGTTGGTGATTTCTAGGACCGCAACTCGATTCTGGATCCACGGCTTCAGCCCTAGTTGAAAACGTTTAGCCCTCTTTTCGTCTGTATCCACATGGTAAGGCACAAACCTAGAGAGTTCTGAAAACTTGGCTTCATATTCAGCTACAGTCATGTTGCCTTGCTTGAGTTCCAGAAACTTGACCTCCATTTGGCTCTCCAAATATTTAGGTAAATACTTTTCTAAAAACATCTGTGTGAACCTAGTCCAGGGTATGACTACGTTCCCTTCCATTGCTCTCTTTGATTCCCACCAATAATTCGCCTCACCTTTTAACATATAGGCTGCAAAAATGGTTTTCTTCTCTTCTTCTACCCCTACGATCTCAAAGGTTTTCTCTATTTCACGTAACCAGATTCTAGCTTCCACTGGGTTAGTGGTACCTTTAAACTCAGGTGGACTCAAGGATTTGAATGATTTGAAACTCACAGTAGTTTGGGTCAGTTGAGCTGGAGGTGGATTCCCTCCTATATTTTGGTATAGCTGAGGCTGAGGGTTCTGGGTATGCTGAATAAGAAAGTTCATAAGTAGACTCATCGGGTTATTTTCTTGGTTGGGACCTCGAGCGAGTTGTGGTTCCGGGTTTGGAACTTGGTTCTGAGGTGGAACCTCATTCCCTGGATTCACCTCGGGTTGAGGACGAGGATTCTTTGCGGGTCTTCCTCTTTTTGGTGCCATTTTTTTCTATTAAAATTGAAAACAGGAGCTTGGTCAAACTAGGTAAAATTATAACAGAATATCGGTGCTGGTAACGTAAACTCTTAAAATCTTATGTCGAATTTCTGAAAATGCTGAAGATATATCTCATGTGTCACAATATATATATATATATATATATATATATATATATATTTTTTTTTTTTTTTTACAGGAGTACTATTATTAAAGCGCAACAACAATAATAAATCTGAAACAGGTAAGGGTGCAAAAATATTAATATCCACATATAATCCATCATGGTACCATAAGGTACGTTTAATGCATACATCTGAAACAAGCTAGCCAACTCATACATAAACACTATAATGCAAACAAATCAAATGCATCACTATACAGAAAGTGGGTCATCAAGAACAAGCCCAAGCTACAATATCAGCTACGGTCTCAACGGCCAAACATCTCACCCACGCGTCCCTGGAACTCCTCGATAGCTCTGGCAATTAACTCTGTAACAGCATTGCGATCCACGGCTCCTGTACTAGAGGATGGTAGGGCTGTGAGATCAGTCTGTAGCCCAGTCAGAATAGCAATAGAGATCTGATGTACGATCTCCATAGGAACATTCCTCACAAGCAAGCTGCCTCCTCCATGAACTGTGGTAGGGTCGACCGACAGTAATCGCAATATAGCATCTCTAGTGGCAAAAACCTCCTCATAACGAAGCCATGCCCATCGAAACTGCTGGAAAAGATAATCATGAACCATCCAAGGTACAGGCCCTCGATCCCCTCTCGGCTGCGTGGGCATACCAACTGGCTGTGCTGGGAAAGGTGGAGCAGATGAGATAATCACCTCTGAAGCAGGGATATGTATAGCAGGTGCAGGAGGAGTAGTATCACAAGCAGGCATGGCACTGACAGGTGGAAACATGTAGTCAGGCACGGTAGGGACTGTCGGCGTCGAAGCATATACGGGAACAGGTAAAGTAAACAACTCAGCAAGAGCTGCTACTCCTGTAGGTACATCAACTCCGGATACTGGAGCTGACAAGGTAGGTACAACCTCAATACGGACGGGTGAAAGCTGGCTCTCGTCAACTGGATCAGTAATCTCGGGCACTGGGGTCTCAACTCTGAACGTCTCAGGGGTAGGGGCCTCTAAATCAATCACTGGTGGAGGAGAATCGGCTATCTCAATGATCTGGTCAGGAGAATCTACTAAATCTATCACAGGTGGAGGAGAAGGTGTAAGGATCTGAACTGAAGAATCCTCCGTGTCACTACCCATCAGCATAAACTCTTCAGACGGGTCACTGTCTGAACCTGAGCTAAGTGGTCCATGCGGGTAAGGTGTAGGAGATCTATCTCGGGTAGAACGGAAATCTGCTGGTCCGGAAGTAGACATCTACAAAAGTACGAAAATCTCGGTCAGGTTTCAATCAACTAGTTATGCCTATAAATATATATAAAGGCGTAAGGCGCTTAGTGCCAAAATCTCAACTTCGTATCATATCTCTAAATTCTCACGTCGCGTTATAATTCTAGGCTCGTATTATATCTCTAAATGCTCGCATCGGGTTATACTCCAAGGTTCGTACGATTCCTAAAAATATAACTAAGGCTTTGATACCAAAACTGTAACGCCCCCAAATCCACCCTGACAGGGGACCCGGGTCGTCACATTGTCTCAATATCCTGTAGCACAAGTTACGCAATAGCAAAGCAAAATATATAATACAACGGAGCATAAATGTCCCACTCCGCAAGTCCAAGATCGTCTTCACAACATAATACAATCCAACTTGATACATCTCGAAAATAATATATTACAAAAGTTCACAACAGTAGAAATATAAGGATTCCAGTTGGATCTTCTAATTGTTGTCGCCATAGCCTTGCGCTTTCCCTTTCCCTTTATAGCCCTGGCTGGACGTCTCGCCTTTCTCCGTCTTGACAGCTGAACAAAATGTTGTAAAGCAAGAATGAGCAACTATAGTGCTCAGCAAGTTCTCTTCTCGCTCGGTATATAAATATAATAAGGTTTACCGAAATAAGTACTCAAAATTTTAATATCGAATGTAACAATGTGATTTGACTCAAATTTATCTTGAAAATATCATACTCGAAAAGCTCAAAACTCATCTCGAAACAGAATACTCAAAAGACTCATTTGATATAACTCTGATAACTCATGATTTAAGAATGAACTGGTCTTCCACCTCTCCGTATCTCGGTGGGGCGATCAACTAACCAACCAAGAATAACGGCCTCCGATGACACCGCACTTCGCCCGATCACGGCTACAATACGATATCAACTATAATATATATGTATGAATGCTAGCATCATAATGGTTATCAATTCAACCAAGGCAACGAATGCCTAAATATTCTCGGGTCCGTAAAACGGTACACGAGTCTCTATTTCTCTATAAAGGGCCTCTTGCCCAAAATTGACCAGTAGAATACAGAATTCCCGAATAGTTGGGTACAGATAACTTGAGATAACTCTTTCAGAAAATATTTTCAAATCTGACGGACTGCCAGTATGACTCAATTTTACCACCAATCCGAACAATGGACCGATGTAAATTCTCAATAATAATTTATCGGTTGACATGAACGAAATGCCAAACCTTGACAATAAAATCGACTATCTCGAATCTATGAGAATAGTCCTAAAATTAAAGTAATTGGGAGTCGTACTGAACAAATAGTACTTCTCGATATTTATAATACTCAACATTGATGAACGTTTAAATAGAATATTTTTCACTTGATCGACGAATAAAAATCTCTAATAATTATAATTTTAAACTGCTATCGGTCAGTTCAAACGAGGAACTAACTGAAAGATAATCAATAAATAACGATTGAATTTGTACAATAAATTCAATCGAAAAGAATAAGTTTAACTATCTCGGACGAATGAGATTAGTTTCACTGAATAAAATAATAGTCGTCTCGAATTAATGAGATCGACCCGATATCAATTAAATTGTTTCTACGCTTATAGGGATTATAATACTAACTTGACAATATAATAATATTTAACAAGGAAAAATTCTCAACAGAAATTATTGCATCGTATAGAGCAACAAATAATCTCAACATATAATATCTCAAAAATAATTAAGGAATTAAATAACACGAACAGAAATTCACAGTTTCCAAAAGTTAGGGTAAGAACGAACTTGCCTCGATCTCGAAGTACGAATGAATGAAGCTAAAATATATACTCTACCCGTGAACTTGGCGTCGATCTACGTCTCGAGAATTATTTTCTAAAAAATAGCAACCAGAAATACGTAAGCGATTCTTCAAAATAAAATACTCCCGATCCGATAATCTAATTAATAATAATATAATATCTCACAAAATATCTGGAATAAATAACAGAAATCAATTCCGGGATAAATAAATATTTATTCGAACACAGGAATTAAATCTGGATAATATATCCTATTTTTAATATCTGGAAATCTAAATTCTTACTCAAAATGAAAAATTCAAATATCCATTTTATTCAATTTAAAACCATATTTATTATTCTCATTTTTAAACTAATTATCCAAGAATTCTAATTTACTAAACAAATATTAAATCCCTAAATTAATCTGACTCGATCCGGTTAATAAAAATAAACCGAAAAATATTAAAACAGCTTTTCCAAAATAAAACATATTTGATTCTATTTATTTCACAAATATTCTTCTTTTTATCAACAAATTATTAAATCTATAATTTTCGTCCAAAAATCACAAAATGACTCTTTTTAACAAACAAATAATTAATCCATTTTATTAAACCCTTTTTATTGCAAATTAATAAATATCTAATTTATTCTCAAAATCACATAATATTACTACTTAATTATTCAATTAATAAACTCCTAACTTATGTTTAAAACTCCAAATAATTCTATTTAATCAATAAAATCAATAATTCTAAATTATATCTAAAGTCTTATTTAATTAATTAATTAAACCATTTTAAATAAATTATTAATTACTAACCAAATTAATTAATATCCATTTTTTTTTTTAACGAAACAATTAAATCCCGATTATTATAATATAACGAACCAAAATACGTTATTAACACATTTTAACAGAAAATTCACATTGATGTGGGTCCCACCGTGTGGGCCCCACCTGTCGCATTTCCCCTCCCCTGCACCTTGCTCGATTAACTCTCCCAATCTCTCTCTCTCTCTCTCTCTCTCTCTCTCTCTCTCTCTCTCTCACATCTCTCTCTCTCGAATCTCCCTGTTCTCTATCCCTCTCTTCTCTCTCAACCTTCTCCCTCCCTCTAAATCTCTCTCCCGTCAATCTCTCCTCTCCCTCTCGCCTCTCCCTTTTTCCGTCTCACCCTCTCCTCCGACGACAACCTCAACACAACACCCACACCACCCTTATAACTCCGGCCAACACAAACACAACAACAATCAATCTCATCTCCTTATAACTCCTATACCCACATACGAACACCAATTAACCACTAACAAACTCCCTCTTATCACTCCGGCCTCACCATTCCTCCCTCACAATTCGATTCTTTCGACACTCCTCTTGCCGAACACAACCAACAATCACATCCCTCCCCCTTATATCTCTGGCCACACATACATAACCCAACCAACTACAACAAAAACCAAACAACTAATTCTAATAATCAAACCCACAACACAATTATAAGTATTGAACAAAAATGGAGGCAAGAAATCGGAAAGAAGAAAACGAAAAAAAAGAAAAAAAACAAGCCACCTGTGTTTACAACTGCGATTGTACAGATATAAGAATGGGTTTGATTTTGTTTTGTGTGTAGGTATATGGGTTTGAGATTTTGGTGAAAGGGAAGGGGACACAACTGCGTTTTCTTGCTCTGTGTTTATAAGAATGGACTTGTTCGGTTTTTATCAAAATAAACTTTGCTGTGTTTAGATATAAGAAAGAACTGAGTTTCTTTGTTTCTGTGTAAAAGAAAACTGAATGGCCCGGCTTTTATAAACCTAAAATCTACTGTAACAATAATGCAATTTATATAAAAAAAAATTGAAAAGATAAAATTATGGGGCAAAAATCATTGCAGAATTTTGGTGGACAAAGAAACATAATCATTATTAGTTAAGTGGCAATTAATAAATAAAAAGAATTAAAACAAATGGGGGACAAATTGATTGCAAATATTTAATATAATTATTTAATAAAAAGATTTCGTTTTTCTCCCGCTGACTAATTAAAACGAGACTAAAAAAAATTCGACTCAAAATAAAATATATTTCGAAAATTTACGGTTATTACATCTTTATTGTTTGTTATATAAGGGTGTTTGTTATAGAGCAATGGCCTATATATATATATATATATATATATATATATATATATATATATATATGCTCCATGGCCTATATATATATATATATATATATTTTAAGTAGTAGGAAAATAAATTATAGAATATAATAAAATATTGTAATACATGTTTGATAGTATTTTAAACGATAGTGTATTAATTAATAATGTGTTGTTGATGAACATTGAATCTTAAATTTGTGAGAGTAGTTTATTATGACGCCCCCAAATCCGCCCTGTCCGGGGACCCGGGTCGTCACATCTGGTCTCAGTATCCTGCAGCGCACGTTAGCTCAATAATAATAAAAGATTTATTACAACGAAGCGGAACAGTCCCACTCCACAGATCCAAGATCGGTCTCACACAATATTACAATGCGATTTATTACATCTCTGTATAATATCTTACACAAGTCTATAAAGCAAAAGAGATAACAAGATTCCAGCTAGTCTCATCAGTCCTTGTCACCGTAGCCTGGAGCTTTCTCCTTCCCTTTATTCCTCTGGCTGGACGACTCGCCTTTTTCCTTCTTGACAGCTGAACAAATGTTGTAAAGCAAGAATGAACAACTATGGTGCTCAGCAAGTTCTCTCCTTGCTCGGTATATAAATATAATAAGATTTACCAAAATAATTACTCGAAATTAAATGAATAACTGGATATCATAAATCTGGCACTGGACTCAAGACTCGTCTCAAAAATAGAATACTCAACAGACTCATTTAATTAAACTCTGATGACTCATGATAAATGAATAACTGGTCTTCCATCCTTTCGGTATCTCGGCGGGGCGATCAACTATCCGACCGGGTATACCATCCTCCAATGACATCGCACTTCACCCGATCACGGCTATAATACGACATCAACGAATATAATATATATAGGTATGAATGCTAGCATCATAATGGGTTATTATATCAACCCTGGCATCATAGTGCCTAAGATATTCTCATGTCCATATAAAGGTACACAAGTCTCTCTTTCTCCATAATGGGCCTCTTTCCCAAAATTGACCAGTAGAATACAGAATTCCCGAACATTTAATGAACTGATATTTTGAGATAAACTTCACAGGAAAATATTTGATTGATCTGGCGGACCTGCTAGTTTTACTCAAATGTGCCACCAATCCGAACAATGGATTGATGTAACTCTCAATAAAATATTTTACTAGTTGACACGAACAATGTGCCAACCTTCGACAATAAAGGCAATTTACTAGTTGACACGAACAATGTGCCAACCTTCGACAATAAAGGCAACTACCTCGAAATAATGAGAATAGTCTTAAGAAGAAATATTGTGAGTCGTACTGAACAAATCGTACCACTCGAATATTTATAATACTCATAATTGACGAATGTTAAATAGAATGTTTTTCACTTGATCAGCGAGTAAAACTCTAACGATTTTAATTTTATAACTCCTATCGGTTGATTCGAACGATGAACCAACTAAAAGATAATCAATAAATTATGGTTGAATTTGTACAATAAATTCAACTGAAATGAATGAATTTAACTATCTCGAACAAATGAGACTAGTTTCACTGAATCAAGATAAATAGTCATCTCGAGTTAATGAGATCGACCCAATAGCAACAAAATTTGCTTCTACGCTTATAGGGAATAAAATTCGCAAATAAACTAATCTTAACAGTGACGTAATATTTAACGAGAAAATGATGCTCAAAAAGAAATTATCGTATTATAAGGAGCAACAAATGAATCTCATAATTGATAGCTCGAAATTAAATAAGGAATGAAATAATACGAACAGAAATACAAAGTTTCCGAGAGTTAGGGTAGGAATGAACTTGCCTATTTCTTGGTGCTACAAGTACCGAATATTAAAAGCGTTACCCGCGAGTGATTGTCTCAAGTTTCAGCAAGAATTTCTATAATTAATTATCAAAACTATTTTAGTACTCGGGTAGAAATTAATCACGAAATGTCAAATAATTCGGTAATCATGTCATTAGTAATCAATTATATAGTTCTCGAAAATATAATTTGAAAAGTCTGCATAATTCTTTAAAATCTTACTAACGCCTCATTCACGAATTAATAAATTACATGGAGGCTCTATTCGCTTTTCCTATTAAATTTAAATATAACGGGTTTTTATGACATCATATGGTCTAAAGTAAAATTATCCGTAAGGGAATTTCTAAATTAAAATTCTCTAATTATTCCTAAATATACGGCACAAATGGGTTTATTTAACAACACATCTCGAATAAATAAATAAAAAGAAAAGGTTGGTATAAACTCATCACTAATTATCTATACCTCTCATTTTATAACGAAATTCCCTAATTTAATAATTCGTTTGGTTCGCACTTCTAAATTAAATTGATTCTCGTAATATACATCTCGAAATAAAAGGCATTTATGAAATTCTTTTTAATCATCTAAAATTCTCAATTTATCTAAAATTATCTAATCCGCCTAAGTTCGTTTTAACGGAACAATAATATAATTCACTTTTTTTTTTATTCTCAAAACAAATAATTCGAAAATCAAATATTTATTCGAATTCAAATCCATATTATTATTTAATTTGCACATAACTTAAGATTAAATTAGCTCTTACGAAATTTCACAATTTCTATTATCCTCGACTTTCCTACTTAAGTCTACTCTAAATAAACCCTATTTTTTTCTCTACATGAGTTAACTCAAGAATTTTTATACTTATTCAATTTAAAACCATTGAATCTTGAATTAGCTATTAGCAAAACGTGAGTCTACCAGAATAACTTCTAGCTTTAATGGCGCTATTTATTCCATTTTCCATTATAACGAAACTTTCATTTTTAATCAACTTTAAAACAACTTAATAGTGTCCTTTTTCTAGAACAATCTTTTATTCACTAATCATATATTATAAAAATTTCTTAATTAAATCTCTCATCTTAAATAAACTCCATTTTCTTTTTAAAACAATTAAATCTTGATTCTACTTTAATTAGAAGTAATTTCGTTATCAACACATTCTCAATTAAACACAATAATGTACAATTAACCAATTAATGATCTTAAATAAGAATAAAGTAATAATAAAATAATAATAATAAAAAAAACAACACCACCACCACCACTGTCGGGTGGTCACCGACCGGACGCAAGGCGGCGCCGGCGATGGCACCACTTCGACCTCCCTCTCACTCTCTACTCGAACTCTCTCCCTCTCCCTCCCTCTCTCTCTCTCTATCAATCTCTTTTTCGATCTACTCTCCCTCTCTCTCTCGATCAATCTCTCCACCGATCTCACTCTCTCTCCCTCGACCCCTCTTTCTCTCTTACCTCTCACTGTCGTCTCTCCCTCTTTCTCACCGCTCATCTCTCTCTTCTTCTTCTTCTCCGATCAAACCCTCTCTCCCTCGTTATCTCCCAATCTCTCTGTCCCCTTATCTCTCCCTCGAATCCCTCTCTTTTACCTCTCCCTTTGCGAAAACCCCCACCCCCCACATGCTCTGTTTTTCCGATGACATCCACCACCGCAGGTCGCCTCTACCCCCGCGGTGGTGGCCTCCGATCACATGCAACCCAACACAAACCCTTTACCCCCAAATGCCAAAATTCTCAATCACAATTATCACCATATCACACAATCAAGTCCATAAATTAAATTATAAATCCCTAATTAGTCACATAAAAGAGAGTTGATTACAAGCACTAATTTAAACATGGATTACAAATAAAATACTACCACAACACATACATAAGATTATAAAAACTTTTTAAAGGGTGAAAATCCATACCCTTTTGGAAAATCACTAAATGAGGCTTTGATCTTTATAAAAACAATTTCTTTGAAAACCTGTAATTATGGGTATCGAAATAAAGGGCTTTTAACAAGCTACTCAATTATAGGATTGCATGTATGATCAAGCTTGGTTTTGAGAAGATGTAGGCTTTTTAAAGGTTGATGATAATGGGGGTGTTTGTTTCTCTCTCTCTCTCTTTTTGTTTTCTCTCGATTAAAAAAAAATATAGGGGAGATGATCTCTTTTCTCTCTTACCATTTCCTTTTATAGGTGAAAATAATAACTTGGGCCTGGGCTCTCATTTGAAGTACAAGGCTTGGAAAAATATTTATTTGGACTAAATATAATTCACACCCAATTATATGATTCTAATGCACAAATAATTATTTATTTAGCAAAGTCATGGGCCACTAAAATCCTATTTGTATTAATAGTGGAAAGAAAAAATTTTGGTGGTAATATTAATAATAATAATAATAATAACTATAAAAAAATAATCGCAAACAATAATAAAAATAACGTCGCACTAAGAAATTTTTAGAGTCTAGTAGCGTACTAAAAGAATATACATATTTGCATGCACTCCTAATAATAAATAAAACAGAATTTCAAACTTTACGATAATATATTAAGAAAAGAGACTCAATTTATTATAAGAATCTTACGGTTATTACATTTATAAAATAATATATATGTTTAATAAATATATGTTGTTGGCGTGATTCGAAACTTGAACCTATTAGAATATTTTAAATATTGGAAAAAGAATATTCTTTTTGTATTAGATCCAACTGTTCTCATTTATCTATCTTAAAATATAACGGTTATTATTTAGTGTACCAAACGACCAACCAAATAAAAGCAAGTTTGTTTATAGTAATAGTATTATATAAATTAAAAAGTTAGTCCCTTGAAGTAAAATATAGTCAACTTAAGAGTTTCTTGAAGATGCTCTAAATTTTGTAAGATTTCTTATCAGTAAAACACAGGGAAATATATTTGATTTAAAAAGTTACTTCAAGCAGCAATTCTTGTATGTAAGAATAGCATGAACAGAAATTATAATGATAAATCTATAAATCCCATAATTTTTAGAATAGTAATAATAATAGAATAATAGAAAAAAATAATATTAAAATTAGATAATTAATAAGAATTGAAATTGAATTAGTTTAATTGGGCTAAAATATGGGTCGAACTTGAATACAGATAATTAGTATGTTTAAATTTAGGGTTTTGAGACGCTATATAAACATCATATTCTTCTTTCCCCTTTTAGTTATCATAATTCTTAGGTCTCTTAATTCTACACAAAAATCAGCAGTCTTGTAAAATTCACAGTTAATTTATCCTGAGATGGAATTCGTTGGTTCTGAACTTGTTGAAAAGATCTTTGCATTCTCTACGACTTTTGTGGTTTAAGTTTTTCAAGAAAACATCGTTTAGAGGGTTAAAAAGGATAAATACGGACCTGATCAGAACTGTAATCATAGAGTCTTTAAAGATTTTAGATATTCAGCTTCTGATGGGTTGCTAAGGATTGTACATGTGTTTTTATGTGAATTCTTGATTCACGTAGTTGAGGTAAGTAACTATCCGTTGCTCCATATAGGTGTAAGTAACTTTCTGTTGCTCCATATTATTGTAAAACATGCTTTGTATTGCTTAATTACTTGTTCTACATTATTTGATTTTTCATTGTATATACGATATCGATGTGATTAATAAGATGAAAGTTTTCAGAAATCCCCAGTCTTAGTCATGTATAAGAATAAGATCCCGATCACAGGGAGAGTGTAGTACATAGAAATAGTTTGTGCGCTCCTGAACATAATGATACCTTGTCAAGATTCGGTTTCACTTGACGAGTGACGTAAACTCACCCTCATCGAATAAGAATAAGATCCCGATCACTTGTGAAAAATGGGGCATAAATTATAAGATGCCGGTCACTGGAAAAATGTGGCGTAAGGTGTGATTTAGGACTGTGAGAATTAAAAGTAAAAGATACAAACTAAGATTTATTTATTGATTAAGAATTTGATTATGTGAATCTTAGAATATATTATGTGCATCTCTTTGATTATGGTTATAGGATATATTGTGTGAATTTTTATCGTAATTGTTATCGAGTATGTTATGTGAACAATGTGTACATGCGTAAGTTATATATGTTTCTAAAAATTATAAAAATATTATTTCAGGTTTCATGTAAGATCGAGTGGATATGAATGGAATTCACGGAGCTTGTTGAGTTGATTGATTTTTTATTGTCATCGTTAACTGTACTTCAGTAATAGTTATTTTTGTAATATACTAGATGAATAAATTGTAATTTTATTTTAGTTCGATTTAGAATTAATAATAAAAAATGTCGGGCCATTACAAAACATATCGAAGAGATTCCAAATCTGTGATTCCAGTTACTCTATCTTGGAAATTCACATCTTCAAGATAAGCCTTCAAAATGGAATACCTAGTTTTTTCCTCTCTTAAAAACAATGTGACAACAAAAATAAGCCATAGGTTTCCTACTCCAGGAGCATATTAGGAGAAGGTTTGGGTTTCACTTATATGAGATAAATATAATATAAGTGATAAGTAAATTTAATTATAAGTTAAGGAAAGTATTTGTTAAACTATTATTCATAAGTTCTTAAAAAAAATATAAAATAAATATCTTTAAGTTGAATTATGTCTTTGATTTTTTTTTTTTGAATAATTAAGCTTTTATGTCTTATATGTTATAAATGAGTATCTGTTTTAATAAATATCGAGGTAAGTAAGAGTCGACAAGAAATAAGCTAGCTTTTAACATTTGAGTTATCTTATCGCGCTTCATAAATGTTAAGTGTAAAGAAAATACAAATTGCAAAAATAACAAAAATTAAAAATTTAATAATAAATATATAAGAATCAAAATCAAAATATTGTTATAAATCAGTATTGTTAACTAAAGCATTTTTTGTATATTACTATATTTAATTTGTAATCTATACTATACTATAATAAGCGAAATGGGCTATAATTTCTAGAGTTACCCCCTATTTTGGTTCCTCATTTTTGGTTATCCCCCATTCACAATCGTTAGATCTTCAACTCAAATAGATCATGACCGTTAGATACAACAATACTAAAAGTTGGAGGTCTAATGTTCGAATCCCGCCAACAACATTTTAATATAAAATTAATACTAGATTATGATATATAGAAAGGTTGAAGGTTCGATTTCGACCAACAGCATATTAATTTAAATTTATTACTAAAAATTTTGTTAGATACAACAATACTAAAAGTTGGAGGTTTAAGGTTCGAATCCCGCCAACAACATTTTAATATAGAATTAATACTAAATTATGTTATATAGAAAGGTTGAAGGTTCGATTCCCACCAACAGCATATTAATTAAAATTTAATACTAAAAATTATTTATATACAATGGTCTAAAATTTAAATTCACCCAACATATTAAAAGTAACGTTTATAATATTATATATACTAAATTATAAGTAAATTAAAAAAAATAATTAAAAATAATCTGTGCTTTGCACGGACTATAAGCTAGTAATTATCGAATAAATAAAAAGTGAAATGACAAAAATTATCTAATAAAATAACATTAAAGTAAAGGTGGTGGGAAAACGCGATCACAATAAGCAAAATGAAATCAGAAAGGTACACCCTCCTTTTCACTATTTAAGTTATTATTTGGTGCATTTTAAGTATAACACCCAAACAGGACTTGAAAAGTTGAACAGAGCTTGTGAACGTTTGGGTAATCTTAAAAAATTAAAGTTATTTAGGATTTAAAGTTGCTTAAAGTCAAAAAGTAATAGGTGAAAATTGTCTATTTTGGTAATTTTGTATTTAATTTTGACAACTTATGAGATATTAAAACTATATAATTGAAAATAAAATTTATAAATATTTGAAATTTAAATGATAATATTAACTTTTATCAAATAAAGTTACAAAAATTAAATAATCTCACCAACTTCTGGCTTTAAGCTGTTTTTTTGACATTAAGTTATTTTTTACTTATTACACAAACACACATTTTTTAACTTAAAGTCAAAAATCATTTTAAGTCACGGGTTTAGAGCCCTGCCAAATAGGCTCCTAGTTAAGTTACCCTTTGGTCTTATCAACGCGGGGAGAACTTATCAGAGTTTAGTAAACATGATGTTCAAGGAGCAGATTGGAAAGACTATGGAGGTCTACGTGGATGATATGTTGGTGAAATCTATGAAGGCTGCTGATCATGTCAAGCACCTAGGGGAGATGTTCAATATTTTGAGGAAGTATAGGATGAAGCTCAACCTACAAAAGTGTGTTTTTGGAGTAGAGTCCAGAAAGTCTACGGTTGCTAGAATGACAACAATCCGAATGCTAGTAGCATTGGCTTCTGTACATGGTCTAATCATCCATCAAATAGATGTTTTACAGTGAAAAGAAAATATGTCAACCTTGCATCGATGTGTGTTTCGTTGCATATTCGGTAAATAATAACAATATCTTGAAGTTCAAACTGTAAAAATTTGCTTCTAAGTTTAAGAATTAAAAGTGAGATTGAAGTACACGCTATACCAAGAGACTAACCTTTATCCAAGAAACTGGCAGCTACCTGAGGTGCTTTTCCTATCCACTCTGCATCCAGCATAATCAGCATCAGAATAACCAACCAGATTGAACCCGGTGTCCTTAGGATACCATAAACCTAAGTTTGGACTGCCCTTCAGATATCTAAAGATCCTTTTTATAGCAATCAAATGTGACTCCTTTGGATTTGATTGAAACCTTGCACACAAACATGTAGTAAATGCTTGACAGTAACATTGGCGCAAGAACATGCTGTCACTATTAAGCAATTTATGAAATTTCCTTTAAAATTTCATGACAGAAACTTTTTTCCGTTGCTGATAAGGAACTTGCTGTCAAGGCTTGATAATACATTTTTAAGGTATCCCATATCTCCTTTGCTGTTACACACGAAGAGACCTTGCCAACATCAGAATCTGAAAGACCACAAATTAGCAAATTTTATATGTATGTCATTGATTGTTGTATAATTACATAAATCTTATTGAACTTGCATATAGTATTAATTCTGGCCTTCCTGACTAAGTAGGATGAAAAACCTTGTTTGCCAAGATTATATTTGTGAGTAGATAGATAATTATATGATAGGAACCTAATGTGTTCTGGTATAAAATTTGACAGGATGTGCTTGATGAAACCGGTAAGGAACCTGGGGAATATCATTTGTTCGTGAAAATGCACACCGATGAAAATGGTGTTTACACTTCAGAGGACGTAGGCGTTCTCATGGTAAGTTTTTATACCCTATACAGAAGAATTGGATGTTTTGGACACATGATATATGCTTGTTCAGAAATTAATTTAAATTTATTGTAAACTATGTACAAGAACGTTATATTGAACTGTGCCAAATGCGTTATTTATTAGTTATTATAATATTTTTATTTTATTTTACTTAAATAAAGCTACCTGAATAGATTTTATTGGAAAAAATAAAAAATAGAGAAGAATATTTTAGCTGAAAAAGTGAATTGGTTAATTATTAGTAATTATTGTAATATTTTAGGACATATACTGAGATTTGAGAATTTTTCAATAATAAAAAACTAATTTTTCCTTTATAACAAAAAAAACTTATAAATTTTGTTTTACGAAAAATAAAATTATAGCAATCCCATTGCATCGATCATTTTATTTATTTATTCCATAAGATTTTTTGGCGATATAATAAATGAAGTGGTACTTTTTCTAAACGTAGTGTTGAAGAGTCAATTGATGTTTCATTTCAAGAATCTAATATTGATCTGTCAAGAGATGAGGAAGAATTTGCAGGTTCAGAGAATGACAGCGAGCTGCTAAAGTCAAATACAGCAACTCAGCAAGCTGCCAAAGAAGCAGGTTCAGAGAATACAGCAACTCAGCAAGCTGCAGAAGAACCTGAATCCAGTTCAGCTAATTGTATTTAATTTGTATCATAATATAATATTATTATTATTATTATTATTATTATTATTATTATTATTTAATGATTTACTATCATAATCACGTAATTCTACCATGCCCAGAACCTTTTCCAATTTTTCTTTTAAAGATGAATTATTATATTTTTATTGATTCTTTTCTCATAATCAGAATGTAGAATGTTTCATTGCAGTCAATTCCTTCTACTTGGTGATTGCTGAGAATAACTAGCCGAGCTTTGAGACGCTCTATCTCCCCATTAACACGATACTTAATTTTGTAGACCCATTTGCAACCGAGAGCTTTCTTCCCTGGAGGTAATTCTGTCAACCAAATATCACAGAAAAATTTATTTCCCGCCAAATAGGCTCCTAGTTAAGTTACTTAACGGGTTAAATGGCAGTTAGGTCACTCAACTGACTGAAAACTTTCAGTTGGGTCATCCAACTCAAAAAACTTTCATCCAGGTCACTTAACAAATAAAAACTTTCAATCAGGTCATAAAACATGTTAAATGACCTGATTTTGACGTGTTTAATGACATGATTTTAACGTGTTTAATGACCTGATTGAAAGTTTTTAACGTGCTTAATGACTTGATTGAAAGGTTTTATTTGTTAAGTGACCTGATTGAAAGTTTTTTGAGTTGGATGACTCAACTGAAAGTTTTGAGTCAGTTGAGTGACTTAACTGCCATTTAACCCGTTACTTAACGGATTTGCCAAACAGGCACTAGATGTTTCATATAAAATCGGTAAAAATGATCTAAAAGATGTTCAACTATTGCACTACTATCACTTTAGCTGGGTTTGGAATTGTTATTTAAACCAAGATGTGTCATCAAAAGCCAAACATGAGTAATCAGCTCGCCCCCGCGCCTTATTTGTTGCGCATGATCATTGCATGTACAATGACATGCATCATATAATAGTACCTAGATCCAGAAATTACTCATCATCTCCCATTTCTGCTGCTTCTCCCTCTCCGCTTTCCGGTCCATCTTCTTTAATTCACTTCATGAGGTGGAATTTTAATTTCAGCTTGAAGTTACTTTCTGCAAGCCTCGTGATCATCTGGTGTGATTTCAAGTTCTTGGAAACACTCAAATGCTTATAAGCTACAAGTGTCTTGAAATCTTATTTGGCAAATTCCTCTAGCAACATGAACGGATGCTTAAATAATATATACAACATATAATCTGATATTAACTTGCTATTTCTACAGTTTGAATCAAGAAAAATATCAGGGTTTTCTTTCTCAGTGAAATAACACGTACAGGTCAATCATAACATGCCACAAAAGAATACTGTGATCAATTAAATTCAAACTTAGCACTCCACGAAAACATGTTAATACATTTATACTTCTTCGAGTACACATATAATTCACCTCTGGCACCACAGAGTTACATACTGAAATTGGAAGCACCTTTTAATTTCTTCATGAGTTGACTGAACACAGAAATGTTAATGTTGGGTTTCAACCCAATTGTGGTATGGGCTTGGGTGGTCCAAGATATATGTGGGAAAGATAATAATTGTATTTGTAGAAAATTATTATATATGGTATGTCTTGATCACTAAGTTGGGAAATTAGGTGCCAAGAATTGGAAGACTTGTATAACAAGTATGGTAAGACTTGTAAAACAAGTAAGGTAAGTCTTGGTGGCTAAGTTTTGGAATGCTATATATACATAGTCGTATTGTATTTGTTTGATAAGGTGAAAGCTTAAGAGATGTAGTCTTAAGTATTGTTTGGGAGATGCTTGAGCATTGTTGTCTCAAGTATCAAGGTTGGGACACCGTTAAGGTGTTATTGTTTTGATGTATTGTTAATTATTGTTAAGATTAATAATACAAGTTTGGGGCGTGGGTGTTTCCACGTCAAGTATTTGTGTGTTCTTGTTTTGCGCTTTGGTAGATCTTGTCAATTATTGATTGGTGTGTGTACGCGGTCTGTATTGGTGGTTTGTGAATCTCGGATTGTGTAAGTCCCCTAACCTAACAAGTGGTATCAAGAGCCAAGGTTTGGGTTTGTGATTGAAGAGGTTGAGGGAAAGTTCGAGAAGGATTTGCTGACAAGGAGATTGCTACTAAAGCGGGTGGAGACAAAGTTACGTGCGGTTTGGCGGTTGACTTGCACCGTGGATCAATCATGTGTTCGGAATCAAGATGGAAGAAGAAGGAAGGGTCATCGTAATTG
Source organism: Saposhnikovia divaricata (assembly GCA_036435485.1). Taxonomy (NCBI): domain Eukaryota; kingdom Viridiplantae; phylum Streptophyta; class Magnoliopsida; order Apiales; family Apiaceae; genus Saposhnikovia; species Saposhnikovia divaricata. The sequence continues at coordinate 119,086,477 of CM071599.1, read as the reverse complement.
TTTCAATGGCTTGATCAACCAGATGAACTGTTTGGATGATACTAGTTAAGAATTTTCTTCAGGAGGCCGAAGGATTGTGAAAGCAAGGATCGGGTGACTCAATATGTGGAAGAGCACTCGTGGTGGTTGTGGCACGTGATTTTGTAGATTGGATACATCGTTATGGTGAAGAACGATGGTTTGGATGGTTTGGAGGGTCACTATACGGATTTTAGCGACACTCAACGTTTGGAAGAGCAAGACGAGGAGATTCTTGTTCGAGGGGAGGCATTGGCGATATGACTTGATGGTTACCGTTCAATCCGATATGGGTATTGGGTTGAAGGGGAGGATTGTTGGGTTTCAACCCAATTGTGGTATGGGCTTGGGTGGTCCAAGATATATGTGGGAAAGATAATAATTGTATTTGTAGAAAATTATTATATATGGTATGTCTTGATCACTAAGTTGGGAAATTAGGTGCCAAGAATTGGAAGACTTGTATAACAAGTATGGTAAGACTTGTAAAACAAGTAAGGTAAGTCTTGGTGGCTAAGTTTTGGAAGGCTATATATACATAGTCGTATTGTATTTGTTTGATAAGGTGAAAGCTTAAGAGATGTAGTCTTAAGTATTGTTTGGGAGATGCTTGAGCATTGTTGGCTCAAGTATCAGGGTTGGGACACCGTTAAGGTGTTATTGTTTTGATGTATTGTTAATTATTGTTAAGATTAATAATACAAGTTTGGGGCGTGGGTGTTTCCACGTCAAGTATTTGTGTGTTCTTGTTTTGCGCTTTGGTAGATCTTGTCAATTATTGATTGGTGTGTGTACGCGGTCTGTATTGGTGGTTTGTGAATCTCGGATTGTGTAAGTCCCCTAACCTACAGTTAATGCCCGTAGGAAGATCCACTTAGTTAAATCCTGATAATCATCTAAAATTTTGGAGAGAAACATGGTTCTTGATAAAATTCCAAATCGTAGCATTATTATTAAGCAAGAACGCAGTAAATGTTATCATGGTGAGGATGAGAACTACAAGCCTCGACAGGAGTTAATATATACAAGTATTGGCAATTGTAACAAAATCTTCCACCCTCTACGAATTCCTTGGTCCTACAATTCTTAAAATTTATTTATTAGTGAACAAGATGATTTTGACAGGTATTATAATAAAGAATTTATAACATATAAAAAGATTACAATATAATACCTTGAATTACATCAATAATATACAAAATATAGTATTTATTTTATCAATTAAAAAAGTTAACAAATTTTTAATTTCTTTAAATATTATACGTGCAAAACACTAACATAAGAGGTTAATCCAAATATAAATATGTAATCATGTGAAAATGACCTTGCCTTGTGTATACAAGATAAAGGGCTCGATTCCCCTCCAATACTTCAATTGTTGGGAGAGAGACTTGCCTCTTAGAGGATGGTGGAACTTACCATATGCAGGTAATGCAAGGCTTAATCGTGTTGGTTTGCTCAATGGAGTCGTTGATTGGATGTTAATCTAGCCTATGTAGGGTAGCACCTTATAATGTTGATTACATATATGGTGTGCGGTTTGTCCCGCCTAACCAAAACTCTTGTACTAAAAAAGAAATATAACCAAAAATAAAAAAATACTTTATGGTGCATGTGTATTATATAGAAGTAAAGACATTACAAACATAGTTAGCAAAAAAAAAAAAAGACCATGACCAACATGGATATTAATAGTAGAGATTATAAGGAAGATTTTAAGTAGTAGAGATTATATTAATAGGATGGATATGGAGGGAGGTCAATTTACTATAACTATATAAGCAAGGCTTATAAACAAATGAGACCATCTATTAAAGTTATTGAGTGGAGTAAAATGTTGTATAATACTTGCCAAATATATATTTATAATGTGGTTAGTAATGTTGGGAAGATTGTCTACTGAAGACAATCTCAAAAAGATGGAGAGATTTATACATATGAATAATATTATTCTTGTATTTATATATATTTTTTCATGATATGTAGAAACATTTAAATATTTAATAAAGTTTTTATAAAATTTTTGAAATAATACATTTTACCGAATTCGGTCACATTTACAAATTCGACCAAAATTGGTCAAAAATGATTTTAAATATTCTAATTATTTTTTGGGTGGCAATTTTCCCTCTTTGCACCAAATTTTTAAAATTATAGGCAGGAATTTTCCCGCTTCCCACTCAAATTCAATTCGATCGAATGTGGTCGAATTTAGCAAGGCCCAAAAAATATTATGGCGGGCTTTTTCCCTCCTTTTTTGGGGCGGTTAAATTCGACCAAAAAGAAAAACAGTCGAATTTTGTGCTAAATTCGACCGCCTTAATTCGACCGTGAATAAATTCGACCACAAACGGTCGAATTTAGCCGCGGTCGAATTAAGGCAGTCGAATTCAGCCGCCCCAAATTCTTTCGATCGAAAATGGTCGAATTTAGACGCGGTCATATTTGTGTGGTCATATTTAGCCGGGTTTTCTTGTAGTGTGTGATGCTACGTGCAGCCTGTGTAGTGATGATGACGAAAATCAGAGCATCTGTTTTTCCATAGGAGAGTTGCAAGTAGAGTTTGGAAGGATGTTTTAAAGTGGCAAGGCATTGAAAGACTTGTTCAAGGATGAAGCAAGGAAGAGAAGATTCTGTACAAAGTTAAAATGTAACAGTAGGGTTCATATGATGTATAGGATAGCAGCAACAATTACCATATATTTGCTTTAGCGAGAAATGAATGCAAGGAGATTTAGAAGTATTGCTCAAAGTGAAGATGTGTTGGTTAAAAATATTTTAACTATCACATATTCCAGATGTTTAAGAGTGAAAAAACTAGCTTGTATCATGTTGCTAGTTATTAGGTGCAAAGTTTTTGATGTAACTTATTTTACTTTTGTTTTAAGATGACGACCTTAATTGTTTTGGTTAATAAAATGAGTAATGCTAGGGAACCAAACAAAGTTTCCAAAAAAGTCTCCAAAATGACGTGACAATATTGAGTTGACAAAATGAGGAATTTTAATTGGTGGGTTCATATGAATGCACACGAGATCCATATCATAAATTATATTATTAACTAATAGTAAGAAGACATATAGCATTTTAGAATTTTTTTGGAGATTTTGTTTGGTTCCCTAGCATTTTTCTAATAAAAGTTCAATTTACCGAAAATACACCCAAAAATCGAGGGTTTGATATTCATCAATAATAACTTTCAATCCAATATTTAAATTCCTAAGTTTTTTAATAAAAGTTTAATGTCCGAATCATGTTAATAACACATTGAATTATAATCATATTATCGACTTTAAGAGTTATAAGCTAAGCAGGATCTGTTCTTAGATGAATCGGGATGAGGGAGCATGTCTGGCCTGACCCGACAATAGATCGATAAGCCTTTACCAAAACTCCATCAAGTAATATAAGACAATACAATTGTATAAGAGCATTCACAGTCCAATCCCCATTCCTTCCCCCTCCCTATAATTTGTAAGATAGCACCAGTTTTAGCAAAACAAATGAGCTCCATCCGGATCCCTATTTTGAGGTTTGATTTTGAAAACAAAGTTTCAGTCCCCATTTTTGGGGACTTTGGTTGCTGCCGCATATCATCTACAAACCCTCTCTCTGTTCATTTAATAATATAAAATAATATTTGTAGTAGTGAGTGGGTTTTGGTAGTTAAAATTGTAAGTGAAAGAGAGAGAAAGAAGTAATATAAAAAAGAATATAGGGATATGGGAATGGAAAATGGGGAATGGAATGTAGAAATTTTTTGATAATTTTGGGGATTTACTATTTTTGTTTGCGAATTTACTATTTTTAGTAAGTTTTTTGGGAATGAGGATGGGAGACCAGTTAGGAATGCTCTAAGAGAATCAAGTTTATGTGTTCAAAAACACAGTTTTATAAGTATCTTTACCACTTGGGAGTCAAGTACGTTCAAATGTAAAGAAAAATAATGTCAATATTTAACATCGACTTTATCAATATAATTTACTATTATGTATATATATATATATATATATATATATATATATATAAGAAAGTCATTGTATGATTCAACCATTGACGGAACTAGAGGGGGCGGGGCAGGGGTGGCTTTTGCCCCCCAAAAGTTGTATATTTTACCTTTTTATGCATACAAAATTGTAAGATTTATTGTTTAGTCCCCCACTACCATGTGTTTACCCCAGTAAATTGTCCCCCAACTCCATATATTTACGGTACAAAGTGTTCATCTCAGTTAAAATGACATATATCTATGCAATATTTAGGCATTTTTGAAGTAGTACTACATTAAGAATTGTTGATAAAAATTTTGCCCCTCCAAAATATATTTCTAGTTCCGCCCCTGGATTCAACTACGTGAATAAAGATCCAAGATATACAAGTTATCATACAAAGTTACTTTAAATGGCCAAGTCTAAAATATTAACCAAATAAAATTGGTATTTGTTTGGTTAAATTCAGATATACCAGAGAGGAAGGGAGATAGGATGTATAGATTTCCCTTTGAAAAAAGATTCAATGGTGCAGCTCTCCATGTTGAAAATTCCCATATCGTGGCCTCCTCCTACGAAGCTATATAGTTCCATCATGTCATCTGTAAAGTAAATGGAGTTGGGCCTTACGTACTCTGAAGATTGTAGCAATACCGATGAAGCTCTACCTATGAATAATGCGTTGTCGCCTAAGCTATCTACTTGAATGAAAGTACCCGAAAGGGTTTCACAATCATCAGTAAATATTGGTTCCAACTTCCACAGTGGGAAATCGATTGTACGATACATGCTTTTCATGCGACTAGGTGGTTTCATTAGCCAAGTTTTACAGATGCGCAAAACTAGCAAAAGACCTGCTCCTGATTCAACCAAATACCTATGATAAAAATCACCTGTCCTTTGACATGGACATGATGCAATATAAGTTAGGTTGGTCTGTTTCCCACTCTTATGGGCATCACCAATATCACACATATATACAGCTCCAGTGCAATCGACAACATAAAATTTTTCCTTATAGTAAACGACATCTTCAAATCCAGAGTTGTCCACGTGGTCCACATCAGTCCACACAACTTTGTCTTCCAGTTTAGCAAAAGCCAAATAATTATTTCCTCCATAGATGGTCATTACTATAGCACTAGGCGTACCTTTGCCAACTGATAGGTCCAAAATTCATCATAATTTTAACACTTATTTTATGTCCATTTTCGTAATTGTATTAATTAATAAATTGTTTTATTTTGTTTTTTAGGAAAATAAATAAAAATTGAATTTGAGCAGGAAAAGCTGAAAAAAGGCAAGGAGGTGGAAAATACTTGAAGTCAAGGAAATTGGAGGAAAAATCGATTACTTATCGGAGAAGAAAAGGAAATTGAAGAAATTATATTCAAGATCGGATTGTAATCATAGGACCCAAACCCAATATTTTTTCCCTATATATAGGGCTTCTCTCTTTTATTTGAGACACCAATTTAGACACCAATCTAGATTCATAATTTAGGAGTAGGATTAATTGTCAATCAATACAAACAATTTTTACTTGCTTTATTCAAACACTTTTATGTTATTCAATTCAAGCTTCTAAATTCTTGTTCGTTTTTCAATATCATGTCTAGCTAATTCTCTTATCCTAGGATGAAGATGAAGTTATTTTAATTACTCTTGATTTCTTCTCGTTTCTATTAATTAATTTTCATAATTTTTCTTGCTGATTAATTGTTCAATTAAAAAAGTGATTTTGATATATTATTGTTACCGGATTTATTTTTCATAGCCTATGCTTGCTCTTTGAAGTTTTGATAGGTTATTGTTAGATAACGAGTTTCATCGTATATGCTTGTCTCGTTTATTGATATATCTTATTTGTGAAGAAAAGAGAATTAATTTTAGAGCGAGTTGATATTAATTGTGATTGATTAATGGATTCGGATTCCTAGGTTTTCCATAATTATTTGATAATCTTTGCTAATTAGGTTAATTAGGTTAATTAAATCTCATTTCAAATCTTATTGTCTAGTTTGCCTAATTTAATTATTCGGGTTTTGAAAATTCATAGTCTCTAAGGATCGATCTGTGATTGCTACAACTAAATACTGTGCGCTTGCAGCTATTTTACACATCAAGTTTTTGGCGCCGCTGCCGGGGACTATTGGTTATTTTTGACTCCTTGATATTTATTCTTCGGATTAGTTTCTTGTTTTTTTAGGGAATAGTGAAGCGGAGAAAAGCTTGGACAAGAAGATCTTTGGATGGCCTCGTTGTCTCTTTTGAAATTTTTGGAAGCGCTTTTCGGTATTCCCTATCACCTCTCTATTTTTCTTTTCTTCATTATTATTGGAAAAAACATAAAAAAATTAAATATTCAAAAAATCCAAAAATATTAGTTAGTTAATTGTTAAAAACCAATTTGTTGCATTATTCATTCTCTCACATAAGATCACATCATCTAGATTTCTTTATTGTATTTATTGTTTTCCATCTTATATAACTGTGGTGATTGCTGGAGGAAAGAGATATGTACAATTCAGAATAGAATACGTAGTGTAGTGCATCCATAAGTGTCTATTTTCTTGTTCTTTGTGTGTTGCATCATTCAATCAATCTTAAGGTTGCCACCCAATTACAAGATAAGGTGAGGGATTTCATCACCCTTTCCTTGGCCCACAAATCACTAATTCATTCATCTTGCATACCCTTTCCTTGATAAAATTAAGTAGGCGTTAGCCTCTAGGATTTCGCGCTCAATTAGTAAGAGAATCTAGGAGGAACAAATCAATAAGTATTCTTTCGTTTGGTGTTTAGGCAAGCGTGACGCTTACCTGGCTAATTTGGATTGGTGTCTAGAAAGGTGTTTAGCCTCTTGGCAATGCTTGCACCTGCCTGGCCACTCGGGACGAATGCTTTTTGAGTTGTGACTTTTAGTAGTATCTTATTGTTAGGAGCAAGGTCTTGATTTTTCTTAGGATAATATAGATTTTCCTTTTTAATTTTCCGATTTTTTTTAGATGTTTACTTATAGCTCTTATCTGCTACGTGCTTAATTGTTTACTTCTCTTGTATGCAAAGTGCTTGGGTTCGAGACACTACATCAAGATTAGTAAGACAAACCAATCTGTCATCTCCTAAAGTAGTAAGACAACTCGAGTTCTCTTCACCCACTAGAATTGAGTCAAAAGAATTAGAATTTCCACCCGTAGTCATGGCTGTTTCACTTAAAGACCGTTACTATCCCGCTCGTACCGCTCAACCCTCATGCATATATAGTTGTGACGCCCCCAGATCCGGGGTCGGAGATCTAGGCGCTCACGGTCCATTTTCCATTAGTAACATACCTGTTCTTGCACACAATATATAAAACACAGTCATCGACCCCACAATAAACTCACACCACACTCACACACACAGGTTAGAGCCTCAGAAACGTCACACATTGATTTAACAGTAATAAAGTTATCAGAGTTATTACAGACTGAATTAAATAGTATTTATGCTACCAGCAACACTCCGATATGAAGCGAAGCTGGCAGCTTGAAAGTTTGTTACGATACACTGCCTTGCACAGGTCATGCTGATAAATAAAACGTACTAACAAAAGCTGCCAACCAATCCGGCTAATGGGGCCTACCGGTGGAATCTCAAGTGGAGGCTCGAGCCTAGTCACCTGCTTTCGAGCAGTCTGCCTGGGTCTTTCCATTTCGCTTAGCTGTTGTGTTTGTAAAATTTGAAAACAAGCAAGAGTGAGCAACTATAGCTCAGCAAGAAATATATATATAAGATAAGTAATATACATCTCATATGATTGGCAGTTGATATCTTTGTTTGTATCAATCAGTTATAAAATCACTTGTCATAGTTGATAAATCTCGAAGGTGCAACAATATGTGCCCTTGTTTTCAAAATAAACTTGCAGTTCTAGATACTGCATTGAATCAACATCTTTCTCATCAAAATAGAATACTATCAGCAACTTGGCACAAAAGCCTAAGAAGCAGTGTCAAAGCATTTTTCCAAAATGGAGGAATGGGACTTAAAGAAAACATAAAAACCTGACAAGGATTGACGATGATCAGTCGCCACATCCAAGTCCAATAATCCGCGGGTCTTCTCTACCGGTAGAAGGATAGAAACTACATCCGTAACCATCCCTCGGGTAAAAACTACATCCGTAATCACCCTCGATGAAAACTACATCCGTAATCATCCTTCGGCAACACCTGGGCCGGAATAATAAGTGATGGACCGCCTGGCTCACGGCCGCTTACACATCCCGGGAATCGTTCGTCAACGGTTCCCACACCTGCCAGAGTCCCTTTTTCTTTTCTTTTAAAACTTGATTTTGATTGAAAACAGAGTAGTTGAGGTCCGATGTCAGTCGACCGATTATTCTTGAAATCATACAAGAAGTAGAATCTGACCGGGGGTTTTCGAAAGTGTTTTGAGTTCAAATGAGTTCGAGTTTGAAGTTTTAGGAAGTATCTTGGATTAACTTTGTCTTTAAATAATGAACAGTAATTAATAAATAATATTTTAGGATTTAATATTAATAATTAATAAAATAATTATTCGATAAAATAAACTTTTAATCCAAGATAGGGTTTCGAGTATTTACGAAGATATAGCAATGGTTATTTGAGTATACGATACCACCCGAATGACCCTTCGGGTTTTCGCAATCTGGATACGATATAGTAATATACCGCTCCTCGGTCAATAGTATATACGGACCGCTACGACCTCTATTGCTAGAGTCGTTGTCCGAAGAAAACATTTCAATCTAAGTTCAAGGGGTAAAAGCATACATGTACTTGTTCAATCTCAATTGCATCAATACTTCGATAAACATAGCATTTGATATCATTTGAAAACTACAAACACAACAGTAAAAGTCCTTGTATATGGATAAGTTTTGAAAAGTAAACTTGTCTTGGTTTGGTTGGGGTGGTCGAGCGTGCGAATTCGAACGATCTATACATAAACAATAATCGTTCGTTAGTACCTTAACAATTTCTCTCTAATTACGGGGTTTTAAGGGGGTACGAAATTAACTTAACGACTTCGTCTTATGACTCCCTAGCACCACTATAGGTCCATGACATCACTCGTTTACACTCGTCACTTACTCGACTTAATTTAGTTACCACGTTCGAACCATAACCACTAACCCTAGAATAATGTTCCACTAATCGTCCTTTTTCCATTGCGCGAATTTTACTCTAGCATTTTTATAAAATCCAAAAATTCATATTTTAATCCAATTCCTTTTGGGTGGTCTTCACCACTGCATTACCTACATTCTCAAATTTTTCCATGATCCCAAATATATTTTAAGGTGTTTAAACAAGGTTCACAAGGGGGTCACTTAATGCAGTCCATAGTCCAGAAACAAAATTCACTCCTCCGGCCATAACTAAAAATCCACACATCACCTAGCTATGAATCTTACATTTCCAGAAACTACATTCAATTATCTTTCCAACAATATAAGGTAGGACATCAGGGGCCATCATTTGGGTGTTCAAAATCGTGCTACAACACAGATCAAAGTTCCTGGACAAACTCAGCAAGCTCAAATCACTTAGATCAACCATTTTTCATACTTCCATAACATAAACACCACTTAATATACTTAGATCATGACTCATAACACTCATGGAGATATATATATTAACCATAGCCATAAAAATCACAATCTCAACATCAAAACCCAAGATCCATGCTATCCAATACATATACATTCAAGATAAGCCCTAAAATACATGGATCTACTACCATACTATATGAACAACACATAACCAAGGGTGGTTTGAGATTTTATACCTTCTTGAGTAGCTAAGGACCTTGAATGAGCTTTACAACAACTAAGAATACTTGGATGAGCCCTCACACACCTTAATCCTTCAAGATCTAAAAGATAATAAACTTATGTTAACACTTTTCTAACTTTCAACAATTTATAACTCAAGAACCAATGGATGGAAGGCCATGTAATTGATACCATACCTCTAATATGATGCAAGGAAGCCTAGGAAGGTTGTAGATGAAGAAATCTTGGAGAGAAAATCTCTCCCTCTCTCCCAAGGTGGTTCGGCCGAGAGCTTTACTAAAGGGGGGGGGGAGTGTTTTTCTCTTTTTTGTTTTGTTGGAATGGTAAGAAATGCTAAGTATGATATGTATTATTGTGGTTAATAAGAGTAGTCACATGTTGCCAAGTCTATAGCCTAGGTTGCCTCCATGCCCTATTGTCCCCTAAGTACACCATCCATCATGCTAGTCACTATTCACTTTTACTTTTATGTTTTCTAGTTCCTTTTTCTAACTAGCTAGTTACATGGCACTTGCATTTAATTCCTTTCCTTATAATATTATTCTCCCACCAATGCTTGTTATTCAATCCTTACTTCGTATCGTAACTTAATTATTCTCTCGTAATAATATTTCGTCACGTAGAGATTTCCCCTATAATTCCTTAAGTACTTATTGTGTAAATTCCTCGAATGTCCATAATTCCTCGTCATAATTCTTAATAAATCCTTTAATACTCTAACCATTCTTAAATTCCAAGTTTTATAAATATTACTAACAGTAAGACTCTTGCCTTTACAATCTCACTGTATATCTTACATCATAAATGCAACAACGCAGTTTCTCAGACAATCAATTCTATAAATCAACAAGGATGACTAGAAAGGTTCCATAATGATAATGTCACAAGATATTAAATAAAAGGAAATATTACCAAAAATTAGGGTTCTTACAATAGTCCTACCCACAGTAACAATGAATAATTTTGAAATCAAACATCACATTATTAGCATGTTACCTAGGTTTGTTGGGGTAGAGGGAGAGGATCCATATCTTTTCATTCGAGAGTTTGAGGAAGTGTGTGCTTTGCAAAAACTTCAACAATTAAGTGAGGATTCTATTAGGCTCAGACTTATTAACTTTGGTTTAAAAGGAGATGCTAAACAGTGGTTATATAGTCTACCAGTTGATTCTATTTCCACATGGGAGGGATTTGTTGCTATATTTCTAAAAAAATATTTTCCAAACCATATGGCAAACAGGCTTAGGAATGAAATCAACCAATTTCAACAAAATTGGAATGAGTCTTTTTGGAATATTTTGATAGATTTAAAAAGCTTTTGTCCAAGTGTCCTCAACATGGTATAGAAAAATGGAGACTTTGTAAAATTCTTTATGAAGCCTTAGATAGCCAAACCACTGCTTTATTAGAGTCTATGTGCAATGGTAAGTTTATGGATAAAACTGAGGATGAAGCGTGGAAATTTTTTGAGGAGTTAGCTGAAAGAACAATATTGTGGGAGTCAACTAGGGAACCTAATCAAGAAACTGAAAAATCTAACTCATCTAAGGGCTTACACGTAGTTGGTAATTCTATTGCAACCGAAGCTAAGTTAGCTACACTCACTAGACGTCTAGAAGCCTTAGAAACAAACAATGTGTCCTCTCAAATTTCTCTCTGTGCAAATTGTAGTTCTCCTAATCATGTAGTAGAGAATTGCCCTGAAATTGTACAAGTCAATGCCATGTTTCAACCTAGATTTAGGAATGATCCTTATGCACCTACATACAATCCTGGTTGGAAGAGTCATCCCAATTTCTCATGGAACCAAGGTCAGTAAAATCAGTACAATCAAAATCCTCAACCTGCTTTTCAAAAGCCCAATCTTGGTCCATACCAACTCAAAATCCTAATTCATATCCTCCTCAAAATCTTGGTCATTATCCAAACTCAATCCCCTTGAATCCTCCTGGTTTTGCTGAATCTGACAAGAGATTCAATTCTTTAGAAAAGAGTATTGAGGCGTTATTGAAATCTCAAGCTAATTTAACTCAATCGTAACAATCTTTTATGCAAACCATGACCCAAGATAGGCATTTACTAAATTCCAACACTCAAGCCATATCTAAACTAGAGGTCCAAGTCAGTCAACTGGCAAACACAATCCGTGAGAGAGAGAGAGAGAGAAAAATCGATTTCCTAGTCAACCTAAGACTAATCCTAAATTTCATCCAAATCAAAAGGTCTGGTAATCAATTCAACAATCATGCTGGTGTCAATACTCAAGAAGAAGATACGCTAACATTTGAACTAAATCCTTTGCTCTTGAATCCTAGTCTTAAACAATCTTCGAATCTCGAGAATTCTGAAGTAGATAAATTTGATGAGTCATCACCATCCGATGAACCACCTTCGAAACCCCACTCTGATGTGTCTAATGAAAAAGTCTCTAAAGCCAAAAGCCCCGTTTCCTTAAAGACTTACTTCAAACAAACAATCTGCTCAATTAGACAAGATTTTGGAAGTCTTTAAGCAAGTCAAAATTAACATTCCTCTTTTAGATGTGATTCAACAAGTTCCCTCTTATGCTAAGTGTCTAAAAGATTTGTGTACTCATAAAAGAACCACTCATGTTCCTAAGAAAGCTTTCCTAACATCTCATGTTAGTTCTATTTTGTCAAATCAAATCCCTTTGAAGTATAAGGATCCTGGTTGTCCTACCATCTCTTGTGTCATAGGTGATACTTTCATTGCTAAAGCTTTACTCGATCTAGGAGATAGTGTGAATCTTCTTCCATTATCTGTTTATCAAGCCTTAGGTTTAGGTGAACTTAAGAAGACTAGTGTCACTCTTCAGTTAGCTGATCGTTCTGTTAAAACTCCAACAGGTATAGTGGAAGATGTGTTGATTAAGGTTGATGATTTTGTCTTCCCCGTCGATTTTGTTGTTCTAGAAACCGAACTAGTCAAAAATCTCAAAAATCAAATTCCTATCATTTTAGGAAGGCCTTTTCTTACTACCTCTAATGCTTTGATTAACTATAGGAATGGTTCGATGAAACTCACTTTTGGAAATATGACGATAGATCTTAATGTCTTTAATGTAGGAAATCAACCTAATGAGCTTTTTGAACAACCTGTAGGAGTTAATTTGATAGATGAGGTTGTTTCGTGGTCGAATCTTGAGGATAGTGCAATTGTTTCTTTTCTTGAGGAAGATGTTTTAGTTGAATATGGGAGGAATAAAGAACTTCATGAGTTGTATAGGAATTTTTCTTGTGATGAGATGTTAGGTGAATTGAATGCCATTTGTTCTGAGCATGAAACCCAACTTGAGGATAGTTCTTTTGATCATAAGTTCGTTGTTAAGACTTTTGTTAGTGAGCCCCCCACATTCATTTTTAATCCATCTTTTTCACACTCTTGATCAGTCTTTAGTAGTTGATAATGAAACTTATCATGTTCTTTCTAGTGACTTAGTTCATAACCAAGGATTTCAAGTGATTAATCTGCTTAAACCGAATAAAGAAGCATCTAATTGGTCTATGGATGACGTTAGGTGTTTGAGTTTTATTTTGGTGTGTGATCATATTTCTCTAATGGATAATCAAGTAGTTGTGGGTGAGTTTCAAATGTGTGTTGATAGTGTTACGAATGTTGTTTTCCCTCGATCTGGTATTGGTTAGTAAGTGTTTTCATTTGTATCTCCCATAGTGAAGTGTAGGTATGGGGGAGTATGTGTGCGTGTGTGTGTGTATGTGTGTGTGTGTGTCTGTATGTGTGTGTGTTTCTTTTATATGTGTCTGTGTGTGTGTGTGTGTGTGTGTGTGTGGAGTTTCAGTGTCTGTGTGTGTGTGTGTGTTTCTTTTGTTTGTGTGTTTTATAGGTAGTTGTAAATCTCCATCATTCCCTTATCAGGTATTCTCCTCCTTTTACTTTGTCATTTTTATCTCATTTGCATACATTGAGGACAATGCATGATTTAGGTGTGGGGGAGGAATTTAGTAGTATTATTATAACAAAAAAAATCCAAAAAAATTGAAAAATGAAAAAAAATCAAAAATAATTCTAGCCTTGTGAAATGATTACTTGTTTAAAGTTGGCTTGATGCACAATTACATGCTATAGTACTCTTGTGTTTCTGATGCTTTTGATTGAGAAGTGATATGCTAAGTTCTTGTGCACACACATACACTAGCGAGTTGAAAATAGTAGACTTATTGAATGTTGTAAGTAATTAAAAGGACATGAATATGTGCAAGAAGATTTGGTTTGCATGCTTTGAGTACAAGTAGGTGAATTAAAGAGTCTTTTTGCTTGTGATTGATTATGTTTTTCCACCAAGTGAGGTTTTGAGCCTATATGCATATCTTTTGCATTTTATATTCGTTTGCATGAGTGTCCACATGTTGTTTGCATTGCTAGCACTTGTTTGATACCTTTCTTAAAATGCATGACATTATTTGATGATAAGATGATAAATGCATTTAGGAATAACCTATTATTATCCAAATTTCCACACCCTTTATATGTGATCAATTAATTAACCCTTTGAGCTTTATCCTATTTTTTCGGTGACACACCACTTTACTTGCCTAGACCTTTTTCTTGTTTAGCCTAACGTATACTTGATCGTAATTGTCAAAGTCTAGTAGGAAGTTGAGGGAGTAATAAGGTGTGTGAGATGGGGTTTACTTTTGTTCATTAAGTTTGGGAAATATTGGATTTTGTTGCTTACTTTTTAGTTGTTCAGAAGGATTGTGGTTGCGTATATATTTATCTTCGTTCGGCAAAAAAAAAGAAGAAGAAAAGAAAAGTTATATGAGAGCATACTTATGTTTATGTGTATGTGTGATCCTTCTTCATTCGACTATTCAATTTTGTTGAAAAAAAATTTAGAAATCCATGTATGGGGAGGATGTATGGTGTTGTGTATGATTTATAATGGTTTCTACTAGCTTTTGACACTTCACCTTATTTGGCTTTACTTGACATACCTTGTCCCTAGCCCCATTACAACCCAAATAAAGACCTTTTGACTATCATCATTAATGTATGTTGTGTTAAAGTTAGATTGATATCAAATGTCAAGCATGCTTATGATTTTGTTTGAATTGAGTGATACACTTACCCTTGTTCTTGAGTGAATATTCTTTTGTTGAGATCCCAAGTTTTGACTCCAAGATGTACTCTTGTGGGCTTAGCATGGTTACCAACTTATTTTTACACTTGACATGGACTTTTAATGACCTCTACATATGTTAGAAATAATTGATGTGAATATTAGTCAGTGTTTAAGTGTTACAGTAATAAATCAGAGTTTAGCTGGAAGCAGTCAGAGTTTAGTTAAACGCTGACAGATGGAAGCTCGACAGAGTTTGTTAAACTCTGTCTGGAGGCAGCGTCTACTGGTCAACAGTGTTTGAAGATTTATTATGGAAGCAATATCTTTGAAGATTGGATAGTTGTCAAAGAGATTGAGTTGACTAAGGAGACGTGTAGCAATCGTAATTGATATCAATTGTATAGCTAATTTATAGGAGTATCAATTATCGATTGTATAGCAGCTGTATATCTTACGCGTATTTTATTGTTAATCTCTCATACGAAATTGAGCCAGAGTTTCATACCATGCTCTTGGTGCCTGCTTAAGTCCATAGAGTGCCTTATCCAGCCTGTAGACATAGTCTGGATATTTTGGGTCCACAAAACCTGGTGGTTGTTCAACAAACACTTCTTCTTCAAGCTTCCCATTCAGAAAAGCACCTTTCACATCCATCTGAAATACCTTGAATTTCTTGTGAGAGGCATATGCTAGAAAAATTCTTATTGCCTCCAATCTTGCAACTGGAGCAAAAGTTTCATCATAGTCTATTCCTTCCTGCTATGAATATCCTTTTGCCACAAGTCTAGCCTTGTTCCTTGTAACAACTCCCTCACTGTCAGTTTTGTTTCTGAAAACCCATCTAGTACCAACAACAGATCTATTCTTTGGTCTAGGTACAAGGGTCCATACTTCATTTCTTTCAAATTCATTTAACTCCTCCTGCATTGCTGTTATCCAGTCAGCATCTTGAAGAGCTTCTTCTACCTTCTTTGGTTCATTCTTAGACAAGAATGCATGAAACAGACATTCACTTGCTGTAGCACTTCTTGTCCTTACTGTTGCATCTGGATCTTCAATAATTAAATCAGGTGTATGAGATTTTGTCCATTTCCTAGCTAAAGGTAAATGGTTTCTATCAGTATGTGATCCTCCCCCTTGATCCATGTTCTCCTGATTTTCTTGTTGTCTTTCTTCATTTTCTGAGGCTCCCCCTGAATTTGACTGCTTAGAGTTTGAACTGTCAGATTTTGCACTTTCAGAGTTTGAGTCATCAGAGTTTGATCCAGATTTTTCAGTTGACTCACTATCAGAATTTGAGTCATCATTTTGATCATGCTTCCCATCAACTAGTTCTCCCCTTTATTCTGGTTGAGAAGTTTCTTCATTGTTTACCAGTAGAGGTTCAGAGTATGCTTCAACAGAGTTTGTCAGATCAGTTTCATCAGAGTTTACTTCATCAGAGATTAAGTCTTCATTTTCAAAGTGCAGTTAATCATGTTCATCTACATCTTCAAGTCCAGTTATTTTCTTGTCATCAAATGACATATGAATTGACTCCATGATCACCTTAGTTCTCAGATTATAAACTCTGAATGCCTTAGTTGATAGTGGATAGCCAACAAAAATTCCTTCATCAGCTTTTAACTCAAATTTAGTCAACTGTTCAGGATGAGTTTTCAACACAAATCATTTACACCCAAAAATATGAAAATATTTCAGGTTTGGCTTCTTTTCTCTCACCATCTCATATGGTGTTTTTCCATGCTTGTTGATCAGTGTGGCAGAGTAAAACAGGCTGTTTGAACTGCTTCTGCCCAGAAATAGGTTGGCAATTTTACTTCATCAAGCATAGTTCTGGCAGCTTCTATCAAGGTTCTGTTCTTCCTCTCAACTACACCATTTTGCTGTGGTGTACCAGGTGCAGAAAACTCTTGCTTCAATCCTCTGTTCTTGCAGAATTCTTCCATTGTTGCATTCCTAAATTCAGTTCCATTATCACTTCTGATTATTTTGACTTTGTGTTTTGATCCCTTGTCCAGCAGCTTTACATGCTCCATCAGAGTTAATGCAGTTTCATCCTTCTTTGCTAGAAAACACACCAAAGTGTATCTGGTGTGTTCATCAACAATGACTAGAGCGTATTTCTTCCTTCCAATTGACAAGACATTCACTGGTCCAAAGAGATCAACATGTAGAAGATGATAAGGATCAACAATTGAAGATTCAGACTTGCTCTTGAAAGATGACTTCCTTTGTTTGGCCTTTTGACAGGAATCACACAGGCCATCAACATTTAATAAAGACTTTGGAAGTCCTCTTACAAGATCCTTTCTTATCAACTCATTATTGTTGTTCAGATTAAGATGAGAGAGTTTCTTATGCCACTTCCAACTCTCTTCACTAGACATTCTTGTGGACAGGCACACAGCTTTTCCATTAGAGTTTGCCAATAACTTTGCTTCATAGATATTATTGTGCCTGTGTCCAACTAGAACAACTTTCCCTGTAGATTTACTGATGATTTCACAGTATTCAGGCTAAAAATCTACATGATATCCTCTGTCACAGATTTGACTCACAGATACTAGATCATGCTTGAGTCCTGGAACTAGAGCTACATTTGTGATGATGACACTTCCAAGATTGATATTGCCATATCCCAGAGTACGTCCTATGTTGCCATCTCCATAGGAAACTTTTGGGCCAGCCTTCTCCACATACTCTGATAGCAGGGCTTTATTTCCAGTCATGTGTCCTGAACATCCACTGTCCACAACTAGGGTGATGCCCTGCAATCACAAACAATTACTGAAGATTAGATTTAAGGATCCAGACTTGCTTGGATCCTTTGGCTTTCTTAACTTTGTTAGCTTTAGCAGCGGAATTTGCAATATCAGAGTTTAAGCTAACATTTTCAGAGTTTACACTTGAAGAATTTGTTGAGTATTGAATACAGTAAAAGAATACAGAGGGGGGGGGGGGTGAATGGATTCTTAAACTTTTCTTTGTTCTTGGATCTTTGCAACAAGATATGTGTTTAGTGTGTGAGATATGTAAGTACAGATAACAAAGACAAACACAACACAATATCACTTTAATCTAATATTTTATTGGATAAAGATTTTGCTACAATCTGTGAATACAAATGGTAGTATTCTCAGCTGCGTTTTTCTTAAAGAGATATTTCTTGTGATGTATCTTGAAAAACTTATCTACTAAAGAAGTGAGGATGTATCCTTATAGACATGGATACACCTACTTACTACAAATAAGGTAGGTAAAACAAACTACTTTTCAGTATGTCTATCTCATTTGAGTAAGAGTCCAAACGGCTACAGATTTGACTTTGCAAAGCCTGTTCAGATCCACTTCTTTAGCTCCTTGTCCCTTTGTCTTATCTCTCCAAGCTTCTTTGTAGGCTTTCCAATCTGCTTTATAGTACATAGTCAAATAAAGCGTCTTGGCTTGTTGCAGGTTTCTGACTTGTACAATTCTTCAGTATTTTGTCTCCAAGAATGTATTCGAGAAGTGGCTAAGTGATTAATTCGAGAACTCGAATTGACTTAATCAATAACTCTGAGTTCTCGAATAGTGTTATATTGACATATCGAATTACTTCTCGAATAGCTCTTTTCTCTGGGACTCCTTGAGATATCGAATAGAGCATTTTGACATATCGAATCCCTGAGATGTCGAATAGCTTCTTTAGTCCTTGAGATATCGAATAGATCATTGACTTGTTGACTCTTAGAGAACTCGAATGATGCTTTGACTTTTTGACTCCATGAGTTCTCGAATAGAGTAATAGACATATCGAATCTCTGAGATATCGAATGAAATATCGAATAGTGTATTCAGAGATATCGAATAGTGTCTTCTGAGATATCGAATCTCTGACTTCTCGAATGCTAGACTTCTCGAATAGACAAATGTACTTCTCGAATTGGTACTTAGGTAAATTCTTCATTTCTTCAAATCCCAACTGTGATTATTTGGAAGTCTTTATCTCCTTGCTTGAGGCATGAACCTTGGAACTTCTTTCAAGCATTATTCTTGACTTTATAAGTACAGTAACACAACTAGAATTTGATGCCTATTACAAGTACAGAACAAATAGAAACTCTACAACTAGAGGTTCCCTCAGTTAAGAGGTCATGTAGGTAATGCATAACATTACACATACTTAGGCTTGTTATTAGATGTATTCAGGCATGCCTCTGTGACTAACAATCTCCCCCAAATTGTGAGTAAGACCCTTAGTCACAATTTCATGTCTGATAACAAGCCTAACATACATAAAGATGAAACTTGACAGTACATGTATGAATTTTGATTAGCAATGTGGATAGAACTACAGGGTGAGTAATCTTACAGCCTATGATGAAGTACTAGCCATTGTCATTTGTTTCCCTTTCCATAGATTTGGCTTGCAAATCATCATATGCTTTCTGTCTTCTTTCTTTCTCCTTCCTTGTATTCTCAATCATAGCTTTTATTATTTCTGTCATAGCATCCAATTCTTCAAGCAAAATTGAGTCTTTAAAATATTCAAGTACTGGTTTCAGAATGTTTGCAGGATAGTGGTTGAGTAGATTCATTCTGATGTGGACCTGATCCTCATTTCTCCTCCTATACTTCACCACATAGGGGTTAAACTGAACTCTACACAATCCCTTTGCCCTTAGCTTTTCTGCTTCAATCTCCAGTCTCTCAATTTCTTTCTCCCTTGCTAGCCATTTCTCAAGACACTCTTTTCTGATTTTCTCCTTATGATCTCTCTTCATCTTCACAAAATCAATTAGCTCCAGCTTCCATACTCTTTCCACTTTATCTTCTGAGCTCAACAATGCAATGATTCTTTCTATGTCATGTAGTTTGCCCCAGTGTTGACATCCTCCTTGTTTGAATTTCTCCTCCCTTCCATCAGTATATTTGATCTCAAGGCAGTTATCAACAATGGCAACATGATAGATTCTTTGAGCTTGTAAGAATTGCAGTTGGTCTTCATCAAAATCTTCATCTAGTGGTTGGAGTTTTAAGCCTGGATAGATTGTCAGAGTCCTTGACTTTGATAGCTTTGGTTTCCTTGCAGCTTGTTTGAATTTGATCCTTTTGACATGGTTGCCTGGCAGTAGCATGTGACCTTTGTTTGTGGACCATTGTAGTATTCCATTAGCAGTATGCTTTTTGAAATGTACAGATGGTTTCTTGACTTGAATCTTCTTCTCTTCTTGAGGTGGTAAAACAGTTGCAGAAGCCATGGGATTAGATTTTGGTAGGTCATTACTAACAGCATTCACCCTAGACTTAGAGTCTTTTGTTGTGGTGAGATTACTGCTAGCAATGCCTAAGGCTTGCTGTTTTCCATTCTTCCTCTCATAGACTTTGCCTTGGTCATCATCCTTCTTATCCTTGCTGTCTTTCTTCTTCTTCTTATCCTCATCCCCCTTATCACTCCTGTGATGACTTCTCCTCCCATCACTCTTATCTTCATCTTCATCATCCTTATTCCTCCTTGGCTTGGCCATTTCTGAAATTACACCAGTTGCAATGTATGATCTGAGAATGTGCAGTGCCTCTATCTCTTCAGCGGTACTTGTCCCCTTCTTCTTTTACAGTAGATCAATGATGGCAATAATGAGTCTGTGATTTCGAGAAGTGAGATCATTGGGAATGACCAATTGTTTAATCTCTTCAATTCTGGTGCCAGACTGATAGATGATGGTCCATTGCTTCTTAATCACTTCTGGCAGCCTTGAAGGTTGGCCATTCCTCAAGTCATCATACAGACTCTTATTGTTTTCATTTACATTCCTCTTCTCTATGAGCTCTATCAGTGCATCTATCTCTGAATGTTTCAAGGCATGTAAAGTTTTATAGGTTAGATGCCAGATTCTGGATTTTGCTACCATCATTACTTCCTTGAGCCATGAGCTATCAACTTTTCTAGGTACCACAGTGAAGTAATCGATCTGATCCTTCAAGCTCCTTAGATACAATTGAGTGTCACCAGCCTGTTCTCTTGAGACTTTCAGAAACTCCAAGAATGCATCATCATGATAAACATTTGAGTTTGAAATTTCTTGTAGCTTGGCCTCAGTGACCACCTTCACTTCTACAGGCTTGGCACTTTTAGATATGGAGAGTGAAGGTTTATCAGATGGCATACTCCCTGCAACCACTGTGGTTGTGATAGTTTGCTTTTGACCACTGGAAGTAGTGATGTGCACAGTTGGTAGAGTGACAACTGGTAGAGAAGTAGGAGGCTCATCAACTTTGTCTTTTCCTTTGCCAGGCACATGAATTAGAGATTTTGAAGTTCTTTGATGAGCACCTTCAGTGATTTTGATGCCCTTTACTGGTGGTTTCTCCCCCTTTGTATTTGAGTTCCTTGATGTCCTCTTCTCCCCCTTAGGCTTGTTGTCAGGCACAGAGGCTGTAGTATTGACCTTTGGGGTTGAAGATTCTTCAGGTAGAGGGAGACCCATGTGCTTCATCATTGCAGACAACATTGATTGTTGATGCAGAAGAACATCAGCTGTGGTGGTGGCTTGAGTGTTCAACTGCTCAGTTAGAGTTTGTACCTTGTCTGTAAGATGAGCATTGGACTGAGTGAAAGTAGCTACTTCCTTTTCAAGTGCATCTACCTTACTGAATAATGCATTAGATTTGAAGCCAGACAGGGATTGTTCTTTAAGTCTCTGCACTTCAAATCTAGACAGCTCATGCACAGGAACCTCAGTTACCAGCTTGTCTCCATATTGATTTGCAAAGAGTGTCCTAAGCATGGCATTGGCATATGTAGTCTGGTCAGATAAAATTTGAAATTTGCTTCCTAGACCTGTGACTGTATCTTTAAGGAGAGCTAGACTATTATCCATCTTGGTGCAGGTGGTGTTGCAGTGTCTGATATCTTTGACCACACTGTCTAGTTGAGGAAATTTGGCATCAAAGACCCTCTTTATCTCTTCTACTGAAGTGGCTGTCTTGTCACTTACTTTGTTGACTTCAGTTTTGACTCCCTTGCCAAGATAGTGTGCAGCCTTGAGAAAACCCTTGTAGGAATCATTGACAGCTTCATACACTTCAATAGGGGACAGGGATTTTGCATTTGAACCCAGTGAAGTGATGTATTCCTCTCTAAGATATTGAAGTGCTTCACTGAGAGTTACATCATACTTTCCTTGCATCCAGGCATCTACATTGCCATCTCTCTCAGCATCATCAATAATCTTGGCCTTCTGCATCTCCACATCATCCCTATGGCATAGTAGGATGGCTTCATAATCTGGATTTGAGATGTTGGAGGTGACAAGGTTCTGGGCTATTTTGACAAACTCAGGAATCTGATCCACAACATAGCTTTGGAGAGCTTCAATGGACATTTGTGGTGGAACAGACCCTGATCCTGAAGCACTGTCATGTTGCACAGGCTTCAGCCATTGGGACAAAAAGTGATAGCTAGAGCTAGGCAAGCTAGACTCCTCAGTTACAGATGCAACTTCTGTAACCGGATGAAAAGACTCTGCTACTGTTGTCTCCACAGAAGTGGGATGAGTTACAACAGTAGTTGACACAGGCACAGAGTCTCTAGTTAAAACTAGTGAATCCTCTGTGTTTGTGATGGTGTCATTAGAAGATGCCCCGGCATGCATTCCCTGACCATCTAAATGTGGTATTTGGGTGGTGAGCAAGGTGTCATGCACCAAGTCACTTGAATCCATTGGCTCATCAAGACAAAAGAATTCTTGATGATCAATGCCTTGCTCCTCAATTGCTTGAGTTGCAGGCTCCAAAGAAATATGAGTGGTAGATTCTGGAAGAGAAGTGTGTTGTAGATTAGATTTTGGCAACTCCCCCTGAGAGATAGAGGGAGTTTCAATTGTGATGTGCTCTCCACTCAATGTTGTGCCAGCCTTATCACTCCCATGTGTTGACTCTGTACAAGTAGGTGCTTTGGGGAGAATGCTTGATTCTATAGATGCACCATGTTGAGAAGATACACCTAGTGAGCTGTTTGCCCCTGATTTTACAACTTCAGCCATTTGGGTGACTAAAGAGGTGGTTTTAGACTTCTTCTTCTTCTTCTTTGGCCTTAGTAAGGGTGACTCAGGTTCCTCACTTGCTATGCCTAATTCTACAGCCAAGGCTGCTTCAGTTACGATTTTTAGAGGTTCAGAAGCAACCTGTTTTCTCTTCTTTTTACTAACATCACCCTTTTGAGAGGATGATGCAGTTTTCTCTGTGTTTGGTAAAGTGTTTGGCTGAGAGGGTTGGTTAGCAGGCCCTGGGTTAGCATTTTGCTCTACATGCTTGGGCCTAGCTAACTCAGATTTTTAGGCACATATTGGCATGTTGTGGGGGTAAGTCCTAAATAAACTCTCCATAAGGGGAGTTATTTTGAGCCTTACATCCACATCATTCCTAGTCTCCAAGCTACCAAAAATGAGTTTGGTCATGGATTTCGGATAGCCTATTCTATTTTTGTCTAACCCAGGCAATTCAATCAATTTAACATCTATGAAATTAAGTACAGATTGAATAAAGCGAGGGAAGTAAATTTCATTACCTCTCTTGGCTGAGTTCTTACCAAGTCTCCCATATAATTCTTGCATTATGATCAAACCAACATCAATCTTTCTCCCATATGCTAGAGCATATCCTATTTGTTGAACAGGTGTGCTGATTTGATCAAAGCTGGACTTCCTTGCTGTGAAGACTTGAAGAAGAGTGGCAAAGAGTTAGCTTCATTCCTTCCTCAAGTACTTCCTATTCAAATTTCCAAGCTTGATTCTATCTGAGTAGTTGATAAAATCAAAGAAATCTTCCAATTCCTGATCAGTTGCTTGACTGTCATACACTCCTTGTTGTAACCCCAGTGCTTGATTCATATTTTCAGTAGTGATGGTGATTTCCTTATCCTGAATCTTGCAATAGATTACGTATGAAGTTATTGCATTCTCTAGGGCCACGACCTCCACAGTAGCAGTTCTCCAAAACTGTTCTAGTAAATCTAGATACAGAGTTGGGTTGGCTGAGAGTGCATCCTTGATGTATGATTCAGCCATCCATCGAACGAAGCACTTAAAGTTTGCATTGGGTGCTTCAACATCGTTGGTTATTGCTATGAAATTGGTGTGGGTAGGAATTGTGAGTTGGGTATTTGCCATTGTTACACAGAGAGATGAGAAGAGAATGAAGGTTGAAGAAGAAATTTAGCTTTTGACGTTAGGGTTTACAGAGGTTTTGGAACTTTAGCTGCCTGAGAAATCGAATGAAATGATTTGAACAGTTGTGGAATTGTATATATGTGAGTGACTTGAGTTGTCGATTAGATATAAGTTTTGTATCGACAAGTCAGTCATTCGAGAAGTATAAAACAACTATTCGATAAGTCAAGAAAGGCTTATTCGATATCTCAAGCAGTTTGTAACTCACAGCTGGCAGTTATTTAACTCATAAAATGATTCTAAGCTAAATAAAATATGTTTTTATGAGCGAAATGAAATTTTGAATATAAATCCAAAAACCGATTAAGTGTCAGCGAGAAATCAGCCTTTTCAAATGATTCGATAACTCAAATACAGTATTCGAGAACTCCATCATTAGAGAACTAAAATACTCTATTCGAGAATTCAAAGTGTGCTATTCGATTTCTCTAAAAGACAATATTCGAGAACTCAGGAGGGTTCTTGATGGGCCTATTCGAGAACTCGAGCCATGACAAAACAATGAACCATTCGAGAAGTCTGACTTATCGAACTATACTTTTCCCTCATAAAATTCAATTTTCACTATCTTTTAAAATTTACCAGAAATATTCATTGAAGAATATTCTACTAAATTAAATAGTGATTCTCTTCAAAATTTCACAGAAATTTCAAGCTAAAGATGTATGATTTTCAACAAATGCAGCATTGTGGAATATTTATAAATCATAATCCAGCCAATACTTACTTTAAAAATATTGAGCATTTGATAAAGTAAGTGTTTACTGCTGCAACAATCTAGTTGATATATTCACTCAGCCAGAATTTGAAGAATTCAGCATTCCAATCTCACTAACCAACCTTGTGAAGGTGGCTTCATCTAATGGCTTAGGGAATATGTCAGCTAGTTGTTTCTCTGTGGGAACATAATGTAACTCAATGGTTCCATTAGTTGCATGCTCCCTTATGAAGTGATATCTGATGTCAATGTGCTTTGTCCTAGAATGATTGACAGGATTGGAAACTATAGAGATTGCACTTGTGTTGTCACACATGATTGGAATTCTTTCCAACACAAGTCCATAATCTCTAAGTTGGTTTCTGATCCAAAGCACTTGAGCACAGCAACTTCCAGCAGCTATGTACTCAGCTTCAGTTATGGAAGTTTACACAGATTGTTGTTTCTTTCTGTACCAAGAGACTAACCTTTGTCCAATAAACTGGCAGCTACCTGAGGTGATTTTCCTATCCACTCTACATCCAGCATAATCAGCATCAGAATAACCAACCAGATTGAACCCTGTGTCCTTAGGATAACATAACCCCAAGTTTGGTGTGCCCTTCAGATATCTGAAAATCCTCTTTATTGCTATCATATGTGATTCCTTTGGATTTGATTGAAACCTTGCACACAAGCATGTTGCAAACATGATGTCTGGCCTACTAGCAGTGAGGTAGAGTAGAGAACCAACCATGCCTCTGTAGATTGAGATATCTACCTTCTTGCCCTTACTGTCTTCATCTAACTTGGTAGCAGTGGTCATGGGTGTCTTTGCAGGTGAGCATTCTTCTAAGTCAAATTTCTTCAACAGATCCTTGATGTATTTGGTTTGACTTATAAAAATGCCATCCTTCCTTTGACTCACTTGCAGCCCAAGAAAGAATGTTAATTCTCCCATCATACTCATCTCATATCTGCTCTGCATGAGCTTAGAGAATTTCTCACACAGCTTCTCATTTGTAGAGCCAAATATGATATCATCCACATAGATTTGAACTAAGATAATATCATCACCATGTTTCGTGTAAAACAGTGTCTTGTCTAGTGTGCCTCTAGAGAATTGATTCTCAAGTAGAAATTGTGACAATGTGTCATACCATGCCCTAGGAGCTTGCTTAAGTCCATACAATGCTTTAAGCAATTTGTAGACAAAGTGAGGGAATTGTGGATCCTCAAAGTCAAGTGGATGTTGCACATATACTTCTTCTTCCAACTCCCCATTCAGAAATGCACTCTTGACATCCATTTGATAGACCTTGAAATTAGAATGTGCATCAAATGCCAAGAAAATTCTGATGGCCTCTAGTCTGGCAACAGGGGTAAAAGTCTCATCATAGTCAATGCCCTCCTGTTAAGAGTATCCTTTTTCAACCAACCTAGCTTTGTTTCTTATGACTACACCATTTTCATCCATCTTTTTCTTTAGAACCCATTTTGTTCCAACAATGGTTCTATCCTTTGGTGCAGACACAAGTTCCCATACTTTGCTTCTTTCAAATTGGTTTAGCTCCTCTTGCATAGCAATTATCCAATCAGGATCCAACAATGCATCTTCAAGTTTCTTAGGCTCAACTTGGGATAGAAAGCAACCATAGAGACATTCATTTAGAGTTGCTCTCCTTGTCCTCACTCCTGTATTTGGATCTCCAATTATCTGATCTGCAGTATGTGATCTATCCCATTTCCTTGTATGTTCAGATTGATTTCTCAGCCTTGATGTTGCTTCATCATCCAGATCATGATCATTTACATTTCCTCCCCCTGTGAAGTTTCCACTAATCACAGGTGTGTCTTGGATGCTTGTTTCTTCATTATTGGTTGACACAGGTTCTTCATTCACTTGAGTTTGTTGAATCGTGGGCTCAAATTCAGTTTCAATCTCCTCATCAGAATCATCTAGATTGTCAAACTTCAAAGGATCTTTATCTTCATCATTGGCTTCTTCTAATCCAGGTAGTTTGCTGTCATCAAATGTCACATCTGTGCTTTCCATAACTTTCTTTTGAGTGATGACATAAACTTTGTATGCAATTCTTTCCATAGAGTAGCCAAGAAAAATTCCTTCAAATGCTTTTACATCAAACTTTCCAACATATTCTGAGTTGTCTTTTAACACAAAGCATTTGCTTCCAAAATTATGAACATACTTTAGGGTGGGTTTCTTTCCAGTCATCAAGTTGTAAGGTGTCTTTCCAGTGTTTTTGTTGATGAGGGTTCTGTTTTGGATATAGCATGCAGTGCTCACAGCCTCAGCCCAAAAACATGTAGGCATCTTTGCATCAAGTAACATTGTTCTAGCAGCCTCAATCATAGTTCTATTCTTTCTTTCAACAACTCCATTTTGTTGTGGAGTCCTTGGAGCTGAGAATTGTTGAGAAATACCATTTTCTTTGCAGAATGCTTCAAGCATGGCATTTCTGAACTCTGTTCCATTATCACTCCTTAATGCAATCACACTTGCATTGTTGGCCTTTGCTTCCTTGTCAATTTTCTTTATATGCTCAATGATTACTTGGGGAGCCTCATCTTTTGATGCCAGAAATTCTACCCATGTATACCTTGTGAAATCATCAACCATCACCAGAGCATACTTTTTCCTTCCTAGTGACATAATATTGACAGGCCCAAACAAGTCCATATGAATTAGTTGTAGGGGCTTGGTTATTGATGTCACTGTCTTTGACTTGTGGCTTGATCTTTCCATTTTTCCCTTTTGACAAGCCTCTCACACTCCTTCTTGACAGAATTCAAGTGTGGGCATGCCTCTTACTAACTCTCTTTTGACTAGAGAATTAATGCCTTTGAAGTTCAAGTGTGATAGCTTCTTATGCCACAGCCAACTATCTTCATTTGATGCTTTTGAGTAAAAGCAACAGATTTTGTCCTTGTTTGCAGAGTTCATATTGGCTACAAACAGGCTTCCTTTCCTTACTCCAGATAGAGCAAAGTCACCAGTCTTTTTGTGGGTGATCAAACATTCATCTTTGTCAAAATTCACTTTGAAGCCTCTGTCAGTAAATTGACCAACACTCAGTAGATTGTGCTTGAGTCCCTTGACCAGTGCTACATTTTCAATGATGACATTTCCAATTTCCAACTTGCCATATCCCAGTGTGTTGCCAATGCTGTCATCTCCAAAAGCAACCATTGGGCCAGCCTTCTCCTCATACTGTGATAGCAGGGCCATATCACCAGTCATATGGTTTGAGCATCCACTGTCCAAAATCCACATGATCTTTCTTTCACTTTCTTTACCCTGCAAACACAAAGGTATTACTTCTCCTTTGGTACCCAAACAAGTTTGGATCCATGTGGCTTAGCAACAGTCTTATCATAAACAGCATGCTTATCAATTTTCTTGATATTAGTCTTCTTGTCACTGTTAGAAGTCTTAGAATTAGGGTTCTTAGACTTAGGTGACAGAGGCACCTTCCTAACTTTAGGAGGACTTGAAGACTTTGTTCTTGTGTAGTGTGTGTGAACATTGTGACTGATACAACCTTCCATGAATTGTCTTCTCAAATTAAAGCAACTAGTCATTACATTCATGTTACATGGCATACAATCAAATTTATCACAGAAAGGAGAGTCTCTATGTCTTAAAGGCACAGAGCAATCATAGAATGGTTTAGCAACACTCCCAGATGGTTTCTTGCAAGCATGAGTTAAATGATTAGTGCTAAAACAATTTTGACAAACTTTCCTAGGGGCATTTGGCACATAAGCATAATTGTTGTCCTTGTTAATCCTTAATTTGCCATTCCTGCTTTGTTTCTTTTTAACCACTCTCTTCTCAACCTCATTATTCCCAGCTGAAACAAACTTCACAAATTTCTCAAGTCTAGGTTTACCTCCTACTGACTCCTTGGCTTTCGTTTTGACATTCTCACTCTTAGAGGATGCTTGTTGTTCATTTGATTGTGCCTTATCTTCATCATCCAACAATTGCTTAATGAGTAAGGCATCCTCATCAATCTCAAGTGTTGGTGTTTTAAATATTGGGGTCTCAGCCTTTTTCAAAACCTGAGGCACTTCCTTTGAACAACAATGTCATTTTCAATGACTGCATAGCCTTTCCTCTGCTTGAGAGTGTCATAATCAAGTCCAATAGCAGCCTTAGGTCTAGCTAGATTTTTCTCATGGTAGGACTGCAATAGACTAGAGGAATTCTTGAATGTTTTCAATTTAAATTCATTTTCAGCTAGTTCATCCCTAAGAGCTTTCTCAACTTGACTAGCACATAGAACCTTATTCTTTAGATATTCGATTTCTTGTTTAAGGTTTTCTATTTGCATAGCAGTTAGTTCTAGTTCCTCATTTCTTTTGTTTAACAGTTCATTCCTAGTAGACAGTTTAGCAATCTCTTTATTAGCAGTAGTCACACTAGTATGAATATTAAACACCTCAACATATAGTTGTTCAACCATAGATTTGTATTCAGAAACAGACATGTCTATAGTAGTGAGGGATGGTACCTGAGAGTCTGATTCAGATGGTTCTTCCTTGGAGTTGGCCATCAAGGCATAGTTGCAGAATTCTTGTTCTTCTCCATCACTATCAGAATCATCCCAACACTTCCCTTCAGCTATGTAGGCCTTACCTGGTGCATGCTTCTTTAGCAGAGCCTCATACTTAGCTTCAAGCTCAAGAAACTCATTATTCTTCTTCTTAGGCTTCTTGCATTCACTGGAAAAATGCCCTAGGTCATTGCATCTATAACATCTCACTGATGACCTATCCACATAGCTGGTTTTGAATTTGTTTTTGTTTGCTTTCACAGGTGCCTTGCTCTTGTTGAATGAATGATTTTGAGATCTAGACTGGAAGGGCTGATTCCTCTTAAATCTGATGTTTGGGAATTTTCTAGCCATAAAAGCATATGAAGTGTTTTCCATGGTATCCAACTCTTCAAGAGTATAGAACTCATCTTCTTCCTTTTCATCAACAGGTTCAGTCACTTCTTCTTCAGTCTCTTCATCATCTACTATCTCTTCTATTCTCAGTTGACTTGTAGATGCCTCCAGGTCTTGAACGGATTTGTTGACAATCAAGGTACATGATGTGTTTATCATTCGGCCTTGGTTGGCTTGGATAGCCCTCTTCTGAAGCAACTCAAGCTCATGAGTTTTTAAAACCCCATAGAGCACATCATATGTGACTTTGTTCAAATCTCTTTCTCTTAGAGATATGACCCTTTGCTCTAGATGGTTTGGTGCAGATAGTAGAAACTTCATGTTTAATTCCTTAGTGCTGTAAACCTTCCCATTCATTTGAAGCTCAGTCACCAGCTTGTGAAATCTCTCAAACATATCAGTAATACTTTCTTTGGACTGTGCCATGAAAGCTTCATACTGTGTGACCAGTATCTGTTTCCTATTTTCTCTTACCTCCTCTGTCCCTTCACATAACACCTCGATGTGGTTCCACATGTCCTTGGATGATGTGCATGATGCTATATTAGCAAACATCGACATATCCATGGAGTCTATGATCAGCAACATGAGATGACTGTCTAGGGCAACCTTTTCCTTCTCTGAGTCCGTCCATTTGGATGGCTCTTTTGCAACATATGATCTAGGAATGACTATAGTGCCCACTGTAGATTCAGCAATTTCTTGTTGTGGTACAAATGGACCATTCTTGAGGATGTCAGGGTAGAGAAGATTGGCAGCTTTGATGAACAACAACATTTTTATTTTCCAGAGGTTGTAATTCTCTTTGTCGAACTTAGGGACCTTCACCGTACCTGTAGTCTTTGGTGTATTCGAACTCATGATCGTTTTCTGTTTAGATTAAACAGCCTGCTCTGATACCACTTGTTGAGTATTGAATACAGTAAAAGAATACAGAGGGGGGGTGAATGGATTCTTAAACTTTTCTTTGTTCTTGGATCTTTGCAACAAGATATGTGTTTAGTGTGTGAGATATGTAAGTACAGATAATAAAGACAAACACAACACAATATCACTTTAATCTAATATTTTATTAGATAAAGATTTTGCTACAATCTGTGAATACAAATTGTAGTATTCTCAGCTGCGTTTTTCTTAGAGAGATATTTCTTGTGATGTATCTTGAAAAACTTATCTACTAAAGAAGTGAGGATGTATCCTTATAGACATGGATACACCTACTTACTACAAATAAGGTAGGTAAAACAAACTACTTTTCAGTATGTCTATCTCATTTGAGTAAGAGTCCAAACGGCTACAGATTTGACTTTGCAAAGCCTGTTCAGATCCACTTCTTTAGCTCCTTGTCCCTTTGTCTTATCTCTCCAAGCTTCTTTGTAGGCTTTCCAATCTACTTTATAGTACATAGTCAAATAAAGCGTCTTGGCTTGTTGCAGGTTTCTGACTTGTACAATTCTTTAGTATTTTGTCTCCAAGAATGTATTCGAGAAGTGGCTAAGTGATTAATTCGAGAACTCGAATTGACTTAATCGATAACTCTGAGTTCTCGAATAGTGTTATATTGACATATCGAATTACTTCTCGAATAGCTCTTTTCTCTGGGACTCCTTGAGATATCGAATAGAGCATTTTGACATATCGAATCCCTGAGATGTCGAATAGCTTCTTTAGTCCTTGAGATATCGAATAGATCATTGACTTGTTGACTCTTAGAGAACTCGAATGATGCTTTGACTTGTTGACTCCATGAGTTCTCGAATAGAGTAATAGACATATCGAATCTCTGAGATATCGAATGAGATATCGAATAGTGTATTCAGAGATATCGAATAGTGTCTCCTGAGATATCGAATCTCTGACTTCTCGAATGCTAGACTTCTCGAATAGACAAATGTACTTCTCGAATTGGTACTTAGGCAAATTCTTCATTTCTTCAAATCCCAACTGTGATTATTTGGCAGTCTTTATCTCCTTGCTTGAGGCATGAACCTTGGAACTTCTTTCAAGCATTATTCTTGACTTTATAAGTACAGTAACACAACTAGAATTTGATGCCTATTACAAGTACAGAACAAATAGAAACTCTACAACTAGAGGTTCCCTCAGTTAAGAGGTCATGTAGGTAATGCATAGCATTACACATACTTAGGCTTGTTATTAGATGTATTCAGGCATGCCTGTATGACTAACAGAATTAACCTTAACCCATTTCAAATTGGGCTTAATTTCATAGTAATTATGATAAATAGCATGGTAATCCCTGCAAGTATAAATAGAATGCCAACTACTTCCACAATGTTTGCATAAAGTCTGTGGTCTAGTTCTAACATTATTTTTCTCTACTTTAGACTTGGAAGGTAAAGAATTAATGTTTTTATTCTTCTTGCAGAAACTAGCAAGATGGTTAGTGCTACCACAGTTATGACATGTCTTTCTTGGAACAAAAGTAGCAAGCATTGGATAATTACCTTGAGTAATGCCTACTTTACCATTTCTATTTTTCCTAGACACTTTCTGTTTCTTAGCAGATTTTAACTCCTTAAGCTTATTCTTGAGTTATTTATCTGTAATTGAACCAATATTAACCTGTTTAATGCTAGTTTTTACTGGTTCTTTCTTAACAGCTTCAGACTTAGGTTCATTTATTCCGTGAACAAATTTTGTAGATGGAAGATGTGTTCTAATTTTGACTTTGTTTTGAAACCTAAGTTCATCTCCCTCACAGTAACCTAAACCAACTGTGTCTGACTGAAAAACCTCTTGAGTGTCTTTTCCAGAATGAGTCCAAGTTTTAATTATGTGATTTGCCTTCTCCAATTTAGATTCTAGTTGCTATTAAAGCTTTTACTGCCCAAGGATTATTGTTTGTTCCTAACAATTATGCAGCCTCATTGAACAATGAAAATTTTCCAAAGGCGTTTCATTTGATTCAAAACTTTTTGGGACATTCAGAGATTGGTACAGCTCTAGTCGAACCACAAACACTTTCTGCCACTCAGACTGCTACTTTCTGGAAGAACTCTGTGTATGACGATGGAAGAGAGAATGGGAATCCATCAATTGTTTTCACTTATGAAGAGACAGTTGAAGTGCCTCAAGTCGAAAGAAGAAGATTGATTCTTGATGATTCTGATAAGGAAATGAACTTTGAAGCTCCAGAGGTGATTTCCAAGGAAATACCTACTGTTAAGACATATACTGCAGAAGAAGCTGCCAATACAACTGCCAATGTACAAATGGATGAGGACAACAGAGAAGGTTTTACTACTATGGATGATTTTGTTGAAACATTCATACCATTCTCTGATCACATTAATGTTCCTCTCTCACCTGTTATTGCAAACTCTAAAGAAACTGGTGCAGCTGATCAGCCTACTGTAGTACTTGATGAAACAGTGGCATCACACACTGAGCTATTCTCTGATGCTCACCAGCTTCCTGAACAAGGTGAAGAGGTTGAACAAGTTGAAGTTCCAAAGTCTGTTGAGGCTAGCGATACACCTGCAGAGATTGTTGCTGAAATAGCAGTGAATGTTACTGAAACTGCAGAGATTGTTGCAAAGAATGTTGCAGTGCATACTGATCAAGTTGAAGATGCAGCTGTTGATGTTGAAGATGAAGGAAGTGCAGAGTCAAACTCTTCTCAGTGTGTACCAATTCAAACTGATGCTAAGCACACACTTTTTTCTAAACCTTCACATCAACATGACATTGAAGCTGAACACTTTGCCAAGAATTCAAGGGATTGGTATAAGTCATACTGTATTTTTCCTATTGAAAGAGCAGCTAAATTTGTTCATCAATCTGCCACAAAGATCTCAAATCCTAATATTCTCTCAAATCTGCAAGCCTCCATTGTTCAAGTCAAAACTCTGAATGAAAGATTTGATAAATCTCAAAAAGCTATTAATGAACTAAGAGCTGATGTTGTTGCTAGAGATATGACTATGCAGAGGGATAATCAGAAAAAGTTTAAGACCATTTCCAAAGCTCAAGAAACTCTGTTTCAGAGGCTGGGTCAAGTTGAACAAAATCAGAATGTATTGTCTGGAAAGATTGATTCCATTGCTAACTCCTTGGAACTGATTACTTCTATTTTGATTCCTGATGATGTCAAAAAGGGGGAGAGAGTTGCTAAGTCTAAGTGCAGGCAATCTCAAACTCTGACTAAGGATGATGATACTGAAGATGGAGGATCAGGAGCACATGACAAAGGGAAGAGATTAAGAGCTGATCAAAGTCTGTGATCTAGCAAATCTTCTAAGTCAAAATCTGTTGGAATAATTACTGATGCTCAGGGTACTTCAAATACTAGGATTTTATTATTCACTAAAAATCCACAAGCAGATGAAGAACTGGCTGCTAAGTTATTTCTGGAAGAAAATCAAGAAGGAGTTACTATTGAAGACATTAAAACTGAAGAAAAGAATCTACAAGAAGAACATCAGAAAGCTTTAAAGTCTGGAAAGTTTAAAAAGAAAGAAAAAGCTCCTAGGCCTGTTCTTAAAGGCATTGTGATTAAAGAAAATGTTGGTGCTGATCAAAGATCACAAGTATCTAAGAAACCAACAGAAGCTGAAGCCAGATTGAAGCTAAAAGGCATTGCTAAAGAAGGAGAAGACTCAAAGAAGAAGAATACAACCTCTGTTTCTACACAAGTTGTACAGAGACTTTTATCTACTCAGATGCAAATGGTTTTTGGAAAACCAACTCTTCATGATCCATCTCTGATGACTGGAGGTACTACTACTGATTTTCTGCATGGTAGAGCTTTAACAGGAAAGCAAGGTCGAGATAAATCTGGATTGGGCTCTCATAAAGAAGTCAGAATGAATACTGGTCCTCGAGATCCTTCATCATTGGCTGTTCCAGGTCTTGGTGTTACTCAGGAGAGTTTAGACAAACTGGAGTCTGTACAGTTGATTCATCAAAGAAGTTTGGATAAAGACTTTCTACTGTATTTCATGGAAGATGGTACTGTATACAAAATTGGTGAGTCTGATCTTGATTTGAAGCTATGGGAGGAATTAGAATATGTTCTATATCTCTTCAAGGAGAAAAATCAAAGGACTCAACAAGCTGCAAATGTGCTAAAGAAGAAGATGTTACAGAATTTGGCAGTCAGAGGTATGAGATGCAATAGTCAATATGTCCCAAAATACAGAGATTATCATGGGAATATTGTTGAGATGAAGAAGGACAGTGCTAAACTGAAAACAGACCTGGGTATAACAGTTCTTGATTTTAACTCAGAGTCAGCAAAAGCACAGTTCATCAGACTTGGGAATGAGATAAGAAGAAACAAAATCTATGATCTGAGGTCTGCTATTTATCAAACTGGTGAAGATGATCCTAAGCTAAAGGAGATCAAGGAGGTTATGCAGACAGAGCTTGAAAATGCTGAACGAAGATTACTTATAGACTATCTCAGATCAACACCAGATGTTGAGGAAATTAAGGATTAAAACTCTGTAAGAATTTTCTTGTTTTATGTAGATTTTGTTAAGTAGAAGTTAAACTCTGTTTGTATATTAAACACTGTATTTGTTTATTTGTTTTGACATCATCAAATATTGTTAAACTTGTGCATTTTTTTGCTAATGAACAAGTTGGGGGAGATTGTTAGAAATAATTGATGTGAATATTAATCAGTGTTTAAGTGTTACAGTGATAAATCAGAGTTTAGCTGGAAGCAGTCAGAGTTTAGTTAAACACTGACAGATGGAAGATCGACAGAGTTTGTTAAACTCTGTTTGGAGGCAGCGTCTACTGGTCAACAGTATTTGAAGATTTATTATGGAAGCAATATCTTTGAAGATTGGATAGCTGTCAAAGAGATTGAGTTGATTAAGGAGACGTGTAGCAATCGTAATTGATATCAATTGTATAGCTAATTTATAGGAGTATCAATTATCAATTGTATAGCAGCTGTATATCTTATAAATACAGTTAGGTTAACCCTATAAGGGTATCAATTATTGTGAAACATTATTCATTGTAACCTAATCAGCTCTCTGTGATATTCTACATCACTGAGAGATGAGTTATTAATTTGAATCAATTTTTAATTGTTTAAACGCGTATTTTATTGTTAATCTCTCATACGATCTTGATTATAATTGTGTATTCGGCCTAACAGCATATTTCTTTGAATAGACTATGTGAATACTTGCACCTTACACACCAAGACATTGCAAATTCACTTTGATTTCTTAAGTTGATGTTGCATGAGATGACTTGTATGTGTGGTGTTGCATTGAGCAATATTTTACATGAGCAAGATGGATTTTGTGGGTACATTCACTATAGGCCCTCATGAGACCTCACTCGTCCACTAGGGCTGCCTATGGGTTTAAAGGGCTTGTTGCATGTGCCAAATGCAACCGTGATCACCTACGGAAGTGGTATTATCTATTAGATAGTGTTTTATATTATATTTTTCTCGAGGACGAGTAAAAGATAGGTATGGGGGCATTTGATAGGTCCATAATTCATCATAATTTTAATACCTATTTTATGTCTGTTTTCGTAATTTTATTAATTAATAAATTGTTTTATTTTGTTTTGTAGGAAAATAAATAAAAATAGAATTTGAGCAGGAAAAGTTGAAAAAAGGCAAGAAGGTGGAAAATACTTGAAGCCAAGGAAATTGGAGGAAAAATCGATTATTATGGGGGAAGAAAAGGAAATTGAAGAAATTATATTCAAGATCGGATTGTAATCATAGGACCCAAACCCAATATTTTTTCCCTATATATAGGGCTTCTCTCTTGTATTTGAGACACCAATTTAGACACCAATCTAGATTCATAATTTAGGAGTAGGATTAATTGTCATTCTATACAAACAATTTTTACTTGCTTTATTCAAACACTTTTATGTTATTCAATTCATGCTTCTAAATTCTTGTTCGTTTTTCAAAATCATGTCTAGCTAATTCTCTTATCCTAGGATGAATATGAAGTTATTTTAATTACTCTTGATTTCTTCTCGTTCCTATTAATTAATTCTCATAATTTTTCTTGGTGCTTAATTGTTCAATTCACAAAGTGATTTTAATATATTATTGTTACCGGATTTATCTTTCATAGCCTATGCTTGCTCTTTGAAGTTTTGATAGGTTATTGTTAGATAACAAGTTTCATACTATCTGCTTGTCTCGTTAATTGATATATCTTATTTGTGAAAAAAAGAGAATTAATTTTAGGGCGAGTTGATATTAATTGTGATTGATTAATGGATTCGGATTCCTAGCTTTTCCATAATTATTTGATAATCTTTGCTAATTAGGTTAATTAGGTTAATTAAATCTCATCTCAAATCTTATTGTCTAGTTCGCCTGAGTTAAGTATTAGGGTTTTGAAAATTCATAGTCTTTAAGGATCGATCTGTGATTGCTACAACTAAACACTGTGCGCTTGCCGTTATTTTACACATCACTAACCACGGCATAATTGTCCTTAGAAGACATCGCATCCTTTTGAATAAACATGCTAAGTAGTTGTTGGGGCGAAACTACCGGCTCTTGATTAGCGAAGGTATTCATGGGTGGAAGTGGGATTTGCTTCTTCAATAAAGGATGCAATAAATTAATTTGCAAATCTATCCCAACCGTTAATAGCCATCCATTATTTGTTCCTAAAATAAGTTTTCTTGAAGCTTCTGGTAACTCTGTGTAATATGTTTTCCTTGTTGAAAGACTGTATAACCCACGTGTATTGCCGACCAAATATTTTCCATAATCATATACTTCCATCTGTTCCTCAAGAATAGTGTCATGGTATTGTCTATCCCC
Organism: Saposhnikovia divaricata; assembly: GCA_036435485.1. NCBI lineage: Eukaryota > Viridiplantae > Streptophyta > Magnoliopsida > Apiales > Apiaceae > Saposhnikovia > Saposhnikovia divaricata. The sequence goes on along the minus strand of CM071599.1, from coordinate 119,048,859 downwards.
CTCCCACTGCTCCTCATCATCCTCGTCCTCCTCTTTGATTTCACAACTACTCGCAGCACCTTCAGCGAGTTGCTCAGCAAGAAAGAGAAGTGGAGACTCTGGAGGCAGCAATGACATCTGATCATTGACCCACAACTGATACAGAATTTATTGGAAATATTAGTACAGCTGAGTTACATTGCTTGAGTCGTCCAGCTCAGGCTACACATCCACCTCCAGCTTAGCCTGCACATACACATCAACATTAGTCTGTACATACTATTTATAGAAGTTAGTTACACATGAATAGAAAGTTGTTAGATCGTATCACTTGTATATAGACTGCAGGTGTAATCCCAAACTAGTTAGTTTTTTCATTTTTCTGTTTTAAACACTTTCTTCTCCACATTGTAAACTTTATTTTCTCTCTGTAAATAATAATAGTTTTAATGGAGTTTTACATGTTCATTCATTGATTCACAACAACATACGTGAAGATGAGTTAGTTTAACAAGATTATCATGGTATCAGAGCCTCGTGCTCTTTGATTTGTGTTTCTTACGACATTTCTTTTTCCGATCGTCATCTCCGGTTTATTCAGTAATTTCCGGTGACATTCACAACTCTTTTCATAGTGTTTTTTCCAGGTTTATTCATTCTTTTCTTAATCCTTTTCCGATTACAAACTTTGTTAATCGATTTGTCGAGATTGTTACTGTTTTACGGTTAATCGTGATTACGATTTTCTTGTTACTGTTTTCTTTGATCGATAGATTTATCGTTCTTTTACTCCGATCTTTGATTTCTGAGTTGATCTGAAATTTACGTTTCTCATTTCTCTGAGTTGATCTGAATATGTCTACTTCCACCACAACTAATCTTGATTCTTCGAGTGTGTACTACATTCATCCTTCGGATGCTAGTACAACACAATTAGTATCTGTTAAATTCAATGGTGTAAACTACAATAACTGGAAACGATCGATGATGCTTACGCTATCAGCTAAAAATAAGTTAGGATTCGTTAATGGTACGATCTTAAAACCAACAATTACTTCAACTGATTTTAATGCCTAGGAAAGATGTAATGCTTTGGTAACTTCTTGGCTTCTATTCAATCTTGATGAAACGATTGCTGGAAGTGTATTGTTCTTGAAAAGTGCTAGAGATATATTGAAAGATCTTGAGGATCATTTTGGTTGTACTTCAATCACAGAGCTGTTTTCTCTTGAAAATCAATTGGCAGAAATTTCTCAAGGAAATCAGAGTGTTTCTGAATTTTATACTAAGATCAAAACTGTTTGGGACAGTATTGATGATATCTCATTTTGACCTGTATGTTCTTGTGGAAAATGCACCTGTGAATTAGGTGTGAAGTTTAAAGCTAAACAACAAGAACAAAGACTTTTGCAGTTCTTGCTCAAATTGAATGACAAATATGGTGCTGTCAGAGCACATATCATGATGATGCAACCCTTGCCATCAGTATCACAAGCTTATCATTTAGTTGCTCAAGAAGAAAATCATAAGGAAATCTCTTAGATTACTACTCAAACTGAAAATATGGCATTCTTTGCAGACAAGAAGCAGTTTAGCTCTCATTTTCAGAAACAGTCAAATGGTGCAAATGGTGCTTATACCCAGTCTTTTGGAACTAATGCTTTCAGACCACAGAATGCTAATTTTGGAGTTAATTCTGGAGTTAAAAGACCTCCAAGACCTGGTTCCAATTATTTTTGTACTCATTGCAAGGTACAGGGACATAGCGTTGATAGATGCTTCAAGGTTCATGGGTATCCACCAGGTTTTAAGGGATTTAAAAATAAGAAAGCTATGGTTTCAAGTGCTTCTGTTACTGATGCTATTTCAGACTCCTCATAATCAATTTCAGAATCTGGCACTCAAATATCTTTGGATCAGTATAATCATCTTCTGGATTTGATCAATAAGCAGTCACAACAATCTTCTGATTCATCTAATGAAACCAATTCTGGCTATGCAATGTTAGCAGGTAATATCTGGTTACTAACTACTAGCTGTCAAAATTGGTTAGTAGACAGTGGTGCAACCGACCACATTTGTCCAGATATTACTAAATTTGTTACTCATCATCTAGTGTCTAAGCCTACACATATTACCATACCTGATGGTAGTAAGATTTCTGTTTTGCACACTGGAACAGTATCTTTGAATGAGCATATTACTTTACATAATGTGTTACATGTACTTGATTTTCATTTTCAGTTGACATCAGTGCATAAACTTTGTAAAGATATGTCATGCAAGATTGTTTTCACTGATACAACTTGCTATATTCAGGACCATTTTCAGAAAGAACCACCAATTGTTCTTGGTAATCTCAGGACTGGATTGTATACTGTTGATGTTCAGAATGCTAAAGTTGAAAGTTCTTCTCATTCAGCTACTGTTCAACATACCTGTAATCATTCATATTTTTCTGCTCTTGGTGAAGCAAAATTATGGCATCTAAGGATGGGACATATGAAATTTTCTCAACTAAAAATCTTGCAACCTCAGTGTGATGTCAAAGCTTGTCAAGAACAATTTATATGTCAAATTTGTCCCCTTTCAAGGCAATGCAGAGCTCCATTTCCTCATAGTAGTATCAAAACCAAGACTGTTTTAGAATTGCTTCATATAGACATTTGGGGTCCTTATAAAGTGAAAACTCATTCCAATTGTAATATGTTCTTAACAATTGTTGATGATTATAGTAGATATAATTGGGTACATTTACTCAAGCATAAATCTGATGTAGCTATTGTCTTTGAGAATTTTATGAACTATGCAGAGACTCAGTTCCGTACTAAAGTTCTTTGTGTCAGATCAGATAATGCCCTTGAGTTAACAGAAGGTGCCTTAAAATCTTTTTATCTGAAGAAAGGGATTTTAAATCAGACAACTTGTAGTCACACTCCCCAGCAGAATGGTGTTGTTGAACGTAAACATAGACATTTATTGGAGACTGCTCGAGCCTTATTATTTCAGTCAAAAATACCAGCTAAATATTGGGGGGAATGCATACTTTGTGCCACATACATAATCAACAGAATGCATTTAAGCAGCATATGTAATTCTACACCCTATTTCAAATTACATGCTTCTGAGTCTTCTTTAGATCATATAAGAACATTCGGTTGTCTGTGTTATGTGGCTACTACAAAACCTCACCGAACCAAATTTGACCCTAGATCAGTACCTGGTGTTTTCTTAGGATATGAACCAGCTCAGAAAGGATATAAAATCCTCAGTCTCATCAATTTTGAGTTGTTAGTCTCCAGAGATGTGTTATTTTATGAAAACCATTTTCCATTTCATCTCATAACTAACAATTCTACTCCTCATCATAATGCTATATTTCTTCCTAATATTACTTTTAATTCTGCAGTTGATTTTGATAACATCTATCCTCCTCGGACATTTTCTAATTCCACTGATTATGTTCCACCACCATCAAGTCCATCTGTTGTTCCACCTAATCCACCAAGTACATCTAATTCACGTGATTCATCAAGTCCATCTGATAATTCAAATTCTATTTCAAATAATTCTTCACATTCCACTTCACAACTTACTGATATTAGCATTCCACTCAGACATTCAGATCGAAATAGAAACTTTCCATCTCATCTCAAAGATTATCATTGTCATATTAGTACAGTGTCAACTGCTCCTACTTGGTGTCAATCTGTAGCTTATGACAACTTTCATTCTTCACATAAAGCCTTACTCTCTAATATTTGTAACATCTCTGAACCATTATCCTATAAAGAAGCTGCAGCTAATCCTTTGTGGGTGGAAGCTATGAATAAAGAAATTAAGGCTCTTGCTGATAATAAAACCTGGGATCTTGTACCATTACCTCCTAATAAGAATGCTATTGGTTGTCGATGGGTGTTCAAAGTGAAGTTAAATTCTGATGGTTCTCTTGAGAGGTGCAAAGCACGCTTAGTAGCTAAGGGTTACAATCAAAAGTATGGCATAGACTTCGAAGAAACATTTTCACCTGTTGTAAAAATGAATATAGTTAGATGTTTAATTGCTTTGGTTGCTAGTAGAAAATGGGATTTATTTCAATTAGACGTCAACAACGCTTTCCTTCATGGTGATTTAAGTGAAGAAGTCTATATGAAAGTTCCTAAAGGTATCTCTGCTCCACCTAATTTTATTTGTCGACTACGAAAATCCATCTATGGGTTATGACAGGCTTCCAGAAAATGGTTTGAGAAGTTACTAAGTGAATTATTGGATCAAGGTTTTGTTCAATCAAAGAACGATTATAGTCTTTTTATCAAGAAGTCAGGTGATCATATTACCATTATGGCTGTGTATGTCGATGATATCATAGTTACTGGAAATGATTTACATACTATATCTCACATCAAAGCTCATTTAGATGTTGTTTTTAGCATTAAAGATTTAGGTAAAATTCATTACTTTCTTGGTATTGAAGTTGGTTATTATACAACTGGCATTGCACTTACACAGCATAAATTTACAAGAGAATTATTACAAGATTGTTCTGTTGATCTTTCTAAGTCAGCTTCTACACCCTTTCCTCTTACTCTTAAGCTCACTGTAGATGAAGGACCTTTGTTTTCTAATCCAGAACAATACTGGTCATTGGTTGGTAAATTGAACTACTTAACCAATACTCGACTTGACCTGAATTATGCAGTCCAAATTCTTAGTCAGTATATGCATAAACCTCGTATTCCTCATTTTGAAGCTCTTTCTCACACTTTGAGATACCTTAACAATACTTCTGGCCAAGGCATTTTACTTAAGGCATCAGATTCCTTGACTCTTCAGGCTTACTCAGATTCTGACTGGGCTTCTTGCCCAGATTCCAGACGATCAATCACTGGTTATATTCTTTTATTTGGTCAGTCACCAGTTGCTTGGAAATCAAAAAAACAAACTACAATTTCAAGATCATCTTCTGAGGCTGAATACAGAGCTATGGCAGCTGCTGCTTCTGAAGTAACTTGGACTGTGAGATTGCTTGAAGAACTTGGTGTTCAAAATTTGAAACCAGTCACTCTCCATTGTGATAATCAATCTGCTCTTCATATTGCTCGAAATCCAGTTTTTCATGAGCGTACTAAACACATTGAGATCGATTGTCATTTTACACGTGATAAAATTTTAGAAGGTCTTTTACAACTGACATACCTTCCTACTCAGAATCAGATTGCAGATATATTCACCAAAATTCTCCCTTCACCACAGTTCAACTTGTTACTTTCCAAGTTGGGAATGTATACTACACCTCCCAACTTGAGGGGGGTATTGGAAATATTAGTATAGCTGAGTTACATTGCTTGAGTCGTCCAGCTCAGACTTCACATCCACCTCCAGCTCAGCCTGCACATACACATCAACATTAGTCTGTACATACTATTTATAGAAGTTAGTTACACAGGAATAGAAAGTTGTTAGATCGTATCACTTGTATATAGACTGCAGGTGTAATCCCAGACTAGTTAGTTTTTTCATTTTTCTGTTTTAAACACTTTCTTCTCCACATTGTAAACTCTATTTTCTCTCTGTAAATAATAACAGTTTTATTGGAGTTTTACATGTTCATTCGTTGATTCACAACAGCATACGTGAAGATGAGTTAGTTTAACAAGATTATCAGAATTGATTTCCATGACTGGGATACAGCTGCAAGTCTAATGTAATCATGGCAAGAACTTAACTTATGTGCAATAGCTACAAGTAACTCACTGGGTAGCTTTACCCAATTTGCATCCATGGTAGAATTAAACAGAACGTACGTATACACAGAACAATACACATCGATGTTTAAAACTCAAATAAACAGTAGGAGAATGCAGGGGCTCATCTGCGAATATAGGGGTGTTTGTGGAACTTTTTTTCCAGAATAAGTAACTTATTTTAAGACAAAATTAGAGACTCCTAACTTTTTTTTGCAATATATAGAATCTCAAACATACATTAAATACGTGTATAAATTTTTTTTATCAAAATATGAAATTTTTACCCGAAAATAAGTCTATAAATATTTTTACCCGAAAATAAGTCTATAAAGACTTATTTAAAGTCAATGCCAAACAGACTTATAGAAACATCAAGATTTAGTTTTCCTTTTACATATACTGGCCTATTACCCGAGCATGGATGCACGGTTGCTTGTAAACTGTTTAATTATATTTCATTGTTAAATTTTTAAGTTGTATATATGTTATTATTATTAAAATAATTTTTTAACTTTATAAATCTCATGAATATAAATATTATTCTAATTGTGTATTTTAATTATTACTTTAAAATATTATATATATATATATATATATATATATTACATAAAAGTAGTTTTTTTTAACTTTATTTAGTAGAAAGAGTGAAATTTATCTAATCAAGTAGACCTTTTTTCAATTTTTATACAAAATTTTCTATATTGCAAGTGTTTTCCAGATTTATGTAATTTTTAACTATATAACTCGTGTGATGCATAGATTATTTTTTTAATATATTTTATCTTATTAGCCATATTTTCATATATATATATATATATATATATATATATATATATATTTTTAATTATTGGTAAAAAAATTTTATGATAATAAAATATCATAATACATTTTTGATAGTATTTTAAATGATAGTGTTTTAATTTTTAACTATAATATGTTATTGACGGAAATTTTTGGGAGTAATTTATAAGATAATATAAATGTATAATAATTTTTTATTAAAAAAGTTAATAAATTTTTTTGATTATAATATGATATTGACGGGAATAGAAACTTAAAATCTTAAGAATAGTTTATAAAAATATATATGTTTAATGAAGATATGTTGGTGGTGGGATTCTAACTTAACCAATAAGAATATTTTAAATATTATAAAAGGAATATTCTTTTAGTATTAGATCTTCTCACCAATCTGTCTCAAAATACAATCGTAGCTATTAAGTGTACCAAAAAAAGTGTACCAAACCCACAACTAAATATAGTTTAGGCTTACATTCTTATTTTGGTTTAGGATAATTTAACCTTCGGCCTGTTTGGTTTGCATTTTATTTCTTTCAATTAATTTAGGGGTCGTTTGGCTTCAGAATGAGGAATCCAGTTAAATGGGGTTGAGGCAATCATTCTTAATTTTGATATTATGTGTTTGGTTCACTATTGGAATGATTTTATTTAATTTAAAATATATTTGATAATTCATTTTCTCTTAATACATTTGTGCATAAGTCTACATTATATATCGAAGTTAGATTATTATACAATTTACAAACAAAAAATTTAATTTTAAAAAATATGTGATTGGTAAATTATAATTTGACCAATTAAATAGTAACCAACTTATAAACCGTGCAACGCACAGTTATTTTTCTAATATCTATAATTATATTAATTTTTAATATTTATTTGTTATTAATTTACAAATAAAAGTGTTGTTAAAAACTGATATGTATAAGATTTTACACGTTTAATTTATTATGTGTTTTATCTTGAATTCTTAAAACTTGATTTAGACGATTTTACAGCCCACGTGAAATTAGCAAAATAATCTTTAATTTATTGATGGTTTAATAATTATTTTCAAACTAAAACTACCAAGAAACAAAAGAGATAAGAAATTGACAATTTTTTACGTTGAAAAATTTACTCGATTTAGGAAATCTACTTATATTTCATTTTGATTATCAAAATAACCTTCTTATTATTTGAAGATAATTTTACTAACAACCAAATACAGTTTTAATAATAAGTGAGGGATTTCTTTGGTAGTCGATAGTCTGGTTCTATGTACGACAAAATAAATAAGAACCATTAGATCTTAAAATAAATAAATGAAAAACATTAGATCTAGCATAAATTTTTTTTGTATGTTCACATATAAACTAAAAAGCCTATTTATATTGAAATACGAAAAAGTGAATGTCAATAATTTGAATATTATAAATTAAGTTTTCGATATTGAATAAGATTATCAATGTAGGTCTTCTACACTGAATAAGATTAATGTGATTTGTAATTATATTTTATCTTGAGATTCTGAGTGTTTCCATTTGGATAGTAATTGTTAAATCATCCCTAAATTAAAGATAATTTATGAGTTTCGTGTGGGCTGTAAAATCCTCCAAATCTGATTTCTAGATCTCGAGCATTAACTTTTTTTAAGATTAATAAAATTCAATTTTAAAACAACATTTTTTAATTATATCCTTTTTAGACTATAAGTTTATTTTTAAAATTCAATTCGATTACAACATTTTTTAATTATATCATTTTTAGATTATAATTTTTCTTTTAATATGATATAATTTTGATCGTCTATTTTTATAATTATTATTAGATTCGACGGTTGAGATTATTTTGACGGTATAGTGACCAAAATTAAGGGACCAAAATTATGGATAAAATTTCTCTTACGGTTATTACATATGGATATGATTCATCTTTATTTTATTATATAATAAGATATAATTAACTAACAGCTATACACGTATTTACTCACAAAACCAAGTATAGACCGAATATGATTAGAAAATTTTTAGGCTGAGACATAAACAAATTAAAATTGTAAACTCAATGCGCTTATTAATTAAGTTTTGTATTAGTGTTAAATTTAATTTATAAATATATGTTGTTTTGAGGAGTCGAACCCTTCGTTTATTATCCATTTTACTCTTATTATAATAGGATATAATATAATTTATTATTTAAAAAAAACTATACTATTTAATACTCCCACCATCCTTTGATTTGTTATCACTTTTTTGTCATTTTCTGGCACGCATTTTAAGGTGGATTTTAAGGATAATTTTATAATTTTTTAAAATTTTTTTTTGTATAAAATAGGATTGTTCTATTTTTATACAAAAAAAGAAAATTTCAAAAATAAGTTATGGAACTATCCTTAAAATTTACTTTAAAATGTGACACCCTATTTTGAAATAATAACAAATCAAAAAGTACGGAAAGAGTATTAAATGAAAAATAAGAATAATACACCTAGGTTGTGTTCACACATGAATGGAACAAGGGAAAAATGTATTGAGAATTGGAATGGAATGGTTAAGGAATAATGTCCATTCATGTGTTTGGTTTTCCAAGTTTTTAAAAGGAAATGGAACAATCATTTTTATTATTTATTTATTTTTTTCTTGAGAGTTTAAATATTTTTAAATTCACAATATTACAAAAGGATATTAAATCGGAAGTTTGTCTATGTGTCTATATGAATTGTGAAATATTAATAACTTTGGAAAGGAATTATGGCTATTTGTTTAAAAAAATTTGGATGAATTTTCTTTTGCACTAAACTAATGGTCGAGTCATAAATTTATAACGATGTATTAATATTTAAAATATGTTAATTATGTATTTTCATTATCAATATATATATATATATGTATATAATAATAAATATTTATTCTAAATAATTTCTACTAAGTTGTGAAAAATGAAAAAAGAAATTGTAAAACTAAAGTTATAATTATGGTATGTTTTTGGGAAAAAATGTTTTATCAAAAGGAAATGAGATACTCCCACACATTTATTAACAAATGGGCTTGGCACGGAGGACAAGGCAATGTGTAAACTATCAAGATTAAGCAATATTTAATTATTTACAAGAGATAATGAGCATTAAATTTACAAGATAGAATCAGCAACTGATTAACTTTTTGGGGGAAAAGCAATTACATACACCACCCGCTAAATCAAATATTTGTGTCCAAAAGATTTGCTTCCACATACTGTAAATAAACAACTTTACATAAATGTATCTTCTCCAAATCTACTTTACAAAATACTCCTACATCAACTTCATCAACAAAGAAGATGCTGAGAATTTTAATACTTCCACAATTAACTCAAATCTTTCCTCTATCGCAAAAGGGAAAGATTGGCAAATTCAGAAAAAAGAAACTTTCCTACAAGCTATCAGCAAACTACAACAACAAGCTCAAGAGAGGATTGATCAACATGCTTGCAACTGATTATGCAGTCAGCAGAATAACAATTTGGAAAATATGGAAAGTTGTTCTACAATCAATCAAAGATACAGAAAATATAAAGGTGGCAATAAAAAATATGACATGGATTTGGAAAAGGTAAGATCAATTCCTTTGAACCTAAGAACCAATGTTCGAACATTCTCTTGTCAACTAAATGCATGTGAATCAACTGTGCATAGACCGATCCAAAAATGCAAAATTTACAGGTAACACTATGTTTAAACCAATAAATGCAACTACTATTGCTTTGATTCCCAAGGTCTCTATCCCCTCCTCTATGTCAGACTTTGCCTATCTCCCTGTGCTCTATTACGTATAAGTGTATTGCCAAAATTCTTGCATCTCGACTTAAAGCTGTCATGCCAAGTCTCATCGACATCTCTCAGTCTGCTTTCATTCCAGGACGAAATATTTCTGATAATATTCTTATGGCTCAAGAGTTATTCTGAGGTTATCATAGAGACAGTGGGGTGCCAAAGTGTGCTTTGAAGCTTGACCTTCACAAGGCGTTCGATTCTATAAGTTGGAACTTCATTATGGGGGCGTTGAAAAAACTGAATTTCCCACCTAAATTTATGGATTGGATCCATTTGTGTATCTCGATCACTACCTTCTCTGTTAAGGTGAATGGGTCGCTGTGTGGGTCTTTTGAAGGAAAAAAGGGAATTCGACAGGGAGATCCAATCTCTCCTTATATCTTCGCCATTGCCATGACCATTTTGTCTTCAATGTTGGCGAAGAATCCTATTAATTTTCAATACCATTGGAAGTGTAAAGAATTGAAGCTCACGCACCTTCTCTATGCCGATGACGTCCTCCTATTCTCCAAGGGGGACAAGGAGTCGGTAACTCACCTAATGGATTGCATTTCTAGGTTTTCGGCTGCGAGTGGATTGAATCCAAGCTTTGCCAAGAGCACGGTTTTCTTTGCCAATTGTGAAGAGGAATTTAAAATATGGTTTGATAATTCATATGGCCTTCGTCATGGTGTTCTACCCGTCAAATTTTTAGGGGTCCCTCTAATTTCGTCGAGGTTGAAACACAACGACTGCCTTCCCCTTATTGACAGAATTATTTCCAGGATATCTTGTTGGACTTCTATACTTCTTTCACTGGCAGGACGTGTGCAGCTTATTCGGTCGGTTCTTACTGCGGTGCAATCATTCTGGACTAAACATTTCGTTCTTCCAATTTCTGTTCATTGCACCCTCAGATCAGTTTTTACTCGCTTTCTTTGGAAGGGCAATGCTACCTCAAAGGGTGGTGCAAAAATAAGCTGGAAAACAATCTGTTTCCCTAAGGAGGAGGGGGGCCTGGGCCTTAAGGAATCTTTGTTGTGGAACCGGTCCCAGATGTTACACCATCTTTGTAGAATTATCGGGAAAAGCAAGGCACTTTGGCCTCTTTGGGTCAATAAGACTGTGCTAAAGAAACACCATTTCTGGGAAATGTCCATGCCAAACGATTGTTCTTGGATTCTCCGTAACGTGCTTAAGTTGCGTCCAAAGGCACGTCAGTTTATCACTTTCAAGTTGGGGAATGGAAGGGACACCTCACTGTGGTTCGACCCTTGGTGGAACTCTTTGTGTTTGGCCTCAAATAGACACGACCCTATCATTGCCCAAGCTAATGCATCTCCAAATGACTCTGTGCATACTCTAATTAATACTGGGGCATGGAATTTACCTCAACCTACGAACAGGTATAATCACATTAACCCGGGTTTGCACGAATGGTTTCAGCAGTTCGACTACCCACCATTTAATCTTGCTACGGCAGACTCCATCCTGTGGAATGGCTTACCAATTCACAAAACCAGGACATGGAATATCTGGAACTCTATCTGCACTCCTTCTAATGTGGTTGCGTGGAGTCAACTTGTTTGGCATAGACTTCGAGTTCTTCGTTATGCTCATAATGAATGGCTTTTATGCCATGATCGTCTTCCAACGATGGTTAGGTTGTCTACTTTTGGCCTTGATGTTTCCGATTAGTGCAACTTCTGTATAGGGGGGATTGAAAATGCTTCCCACCTGTTTGTTCAGTGCCCATACAGTGGTTTCATCCTTTAAAAATTGGCAAGCGTGCTCAAGGTCAATTTTCTAGGCAACAGTTGGTTAGAAGTATTGACTACTTTGGGAGGCATTTCTGATCAAACTCTTCGAAATGTAGCCCTTCTTGTGGCTCAAATATTCTCCTATCACTTATGGAAAGAAAGGAATGCTCGACTTCATGAATTGGGGGCAACGGGACCAAACAAGTTGATTCAATCTATTATGACAGACCTTATGGCTAGGCTTCTTGGCTCTAACTGGTTTCTCAGGCATGCAAATTTAGATTTGTATAGATGGATACATATTTGATTCTGAGCCTCATTGTAACTATAGTTTAGGCTTTTTCTTTGCCGGTTCTCTCTTTGCCTTGGCTTAGAGCAAGGGTTTATCCCTCTTTTTAATATAATACATATTTAGCAAAAAAAAAAACAAATGAAAATATGGAAGCAAGGGTGAGATTTGTTTTAATCATATTGAAAGCTCAATATTACACACAAACCCAACATATATAGGCATGTTTTCTACAGTTCACATAAACGAGAAGTGATTTTATATGACAAGAAATTGACAAAATATTACCTATTTCCAAGTGAACTTGAACCACATAGAACTTCCAAGTCCAAAAGATTTATTACTAAAGTTATGTTATGTTTATGAGTGCCATTGAAAGGTCTAGGCATGACAATGATGATAATTGTATATTTGATGGGAAAATAGGAATCTTCCCATTCACATATGAAGAGCCAGTAGCTAGACCAAGTAAAAATAGAGCACGAGACGTAATTGAAGTGAAACCTATCGAACACATCAATAAACTTGTGGTCAAACAATGATTAATCGTAAAAATAATATCTGCTATTAAAATTAGACTACAATAAGTATATCATCATCCAACAAGATAATTCTAGGCCTCATATCACTGCTAATGACCTTGAGTTCATTGAAGCTGCACAATCTGGTGGACTTCATATAACGTTAACTAATCAACCGGCTAATAGTCCGGATGTCCACATCAATGATTTGGGTTTCTTTAGGATCATACAAGGACTACAACATGAAAGGGTGCCTAAAACAGTTCGTTAGCTAGTAGATGTGGTGACGGAAGCATATGAAGAAGTGAGTCATCAGATATCGCTTATGAATTGTACGACCGAGATACTTAAACATGGTGGCAATAATAACTACAAGCTCCCCCACATAGGAAAAGGAAGGCTTCAAAGACTCGGACAACCACCAAATCGTATTAGTGCTCCTCTAGATGTTGTAGAGAAGGATAAACGCAACAACCAGTGAAACAAATGGAAGAATACATACTGTTGTTATAAATGGAGGAATGCATACTGGTGTTTAAGAACTTTTATTGTAATCTTTTGATATCAAACAATCTTTTGTGTACGTATATGTTTAATGCTATGTATATTTATATGAAGGAAGACATAGCAGTTCTCAATTAAAAATTAAGGAAGAAAAATTTGTAAAAGACCAATTAGTTGTCTTCTGTTCTAACTTGCACTTCTTCACTCTTTCTGGAGTGTCTTCAACGACTTCAAAGTTGTCCATGTAATTTTCAATTACAAATATACACAGATTTACAGGTTGTGATAGTGATGGAGAAGATATATATGATTTCTAAATCTGAATCGAAACTAGGTGCTGAATCATGTATTATTTGAGATTCCATTACATAATATTAGTGAAGAAAATGATTTAAAGAAGTTGGAGATAGGGTTCATGTGAGTAAAAAAGAGTAAAAGAAAGAAACAAGAAGAAGAGAAGTCAACATAATCGATAGTTAAAAGAGTAAAGTGTTGAATAAATAATGATATTAATTAGATTGATAAAACATGATTAGGGGTTTAATTATAAGATTTGTCTACCACTGAATTAGTGTAGTGATTTCTATATTATTATAACTTTGCTATTTATAATAATGTTAAGAAATGAGGGACACATCCCAAAATGGAAAATGTTAAGAAATGGGTGGAACGGAAGGAGTACTAATGATTAATAGTTCAAAAGAGATCGACGACACATAAGGTGAAAAGCGAGAGAGAGAGAGAAAAAATGAAGTACGACTCGAACGCGGGTCAGGCGTCGAAGAAGTGAAACTATACCGCGAGTTACCGAAGGAATAAATGTAACAACCCGCCTTTTCGGATCGTTAACGAATAGACAAATATCATAATAAAATCTAAATTATATTTAATCGATATAGAAAAAAACCGAAAATCTTAATAAATATCATTGCTTTAATCTTCAAAATGAAAGTACTATATAATTTGAAAACAAAATCTAATAAGTCCTCGAATTTATTCAAACAACTATATAGACTGCAGCTAAAGGCTGGGCATCACTCATCTCAATCCCCCGCTTATCCCTGATTACCTGCGGAACAAAAATAATACGAGTGAGCCAAGTGCCCAGTACAAATATAATCTAAAATAAAATCAGGTCGTGATATACTTAAATGGATGGTGCCTTACTGACACACAGAGTTTTCAAATAAGGTCTAATATAAAATGAAGCAAGATAGCTAACAAGAATAAAATACTGAATCGAAGCAGAACAAATATAAGGCAGCATCAAGTAAGGTATGAATCCATAAGGGTCTCTTATACAAATATGTACTCGCACAAAGCGAAGTACAAAACAGAAAATTCTTCCCCAGTAATCCACGAGAAGAAAACACAAGAAATGCAAAAAACGTTTCTACAAAATAGAGAATCCTTCTTCGGTAATCCAGAAGATGAAAACACACAATAGCGATCATGATCTATACACAATCTCATACCACAGAGACATGCTCGTATACTCACAGCACCGATACGAGTAAGTGCCGAGTTCACCAGACACTCCGAACTCCATGAACTCGTCTATGATTTAACCACATAGATAGGTCTAAGAGCCCAACAAATAGGTTACAAAAATATTGCCAAACTCACTTAAATGAACAGAACGGAACAAAACCTTGTCTCAATAGAAGTGCGAAACAAAACAATTAATAATGAGTAAGGCAATAACAATTCCAGAAATAGAGAATACGAATCAAAAATCTGATTGTACACTTAAAAGTGCACATAGAGTACAAGGGTCACAATCTTATGAAATTAACTCGACAATGAATATAACGAGTAAAGAATAAATAAAACGAATGAATACAATTTAAATCAAGAGAAGATAATTAAGAATTCGTACCAGGAGGTATATAAAAGGTACAAAAGATCGCAATATATAAATTTGATTCAACAATAAATACAACGAAAATTTATAATTTAAATGGAGAGGGAAAAGAATAAGAAATTCGTACCTTAAAAGATGTCAATTATATTAATCAAATATTAAACGTGCAATTGCCTTATCTGTTTAATAAAATAATTTTATGAATATGTGCCGAGTCTGAAATATATGATATAAAATAATAAAATTTATGGGTAATTATAAGTAGAAGTCTTTTATAGCAGTACATTTTATATGTTAACCTATAGTTACACCAAGTATAATATCAAAAAAATATGATTTTAAATCAATAAACTATTTCAAATAAAATTATGAAGTGTACATAAATAATATATTAATTATACAAATCTAATGCATGCATAAATTGACCAAAGTTGACAAACAGATTACATAAACTTGCATGTCTGCGTTTGATAACATACTTAATTTATTAAATTGAAACCATACAAATTATATGCATCATGAATAATCTGTAATTAATAAGTGTAATTAAAATCCATGAATATTAACTCATGTTTATAAAAAAAAATCCAGATTCATAATTAAAATCAGTAACCCATATAAAAAGTATGAAGTGAAGTAATATATTAATTCTTAAAGCAGAATTTTAGACTATAAATATACATATAATTTATAAATTGCAGAATCTCAATTATATGCATAACTAATAAGAGTGCACCTAAATTTTAAATATACTTAATATGAGATACACATTAGGCTAACTACAATCAAATTTTGCCGAAATCACATACATGACAATGTACTAATTAATAGTATGCTTATCACAGTTAGTAATTTAATACTAGCTACATGACCATTATATTTGTCTACTAACATATAGACTACAAGTACATAGTCTTCTAAGTATAATTATGCACGACGACATATTCTTTTAAAAAAGATCATTTTTCATGCTTGAATAATAAAAGCACAAATAAAATATTAACTCATATATCTATAAGGATGAGATAGAATATAAATAAATAAATAACATACACAAATCGGGTTTCACCCATTAACATACACCTCCAAATTACACTGGCAGGCAAACAATTAATCAAGAAAGCTTTATTCTAATTTTCCAAATAGAGTCATGTGAATAAATATGTTGTCAATTAAGTAGACTGCATATATAGAAGTTTCCATCGAACCATATTAATTAGTACTACCTTGATTGAGTTAATAAATAATGCATCAAAACAACTCTCAAGAGTTAGTCACAAATTTACGTGTAAAAATTAGTGTTCTTAAAAGTGAAATAGTAATCATGTATACACATTTGTAATCCAACTTATTATTCATACACATAATAATAATTAAAAAGTAGATACATATGTACCTTTTTGCTAAATGAGCCAATGAAACCCAGTTGACATTTCCGAATATACCTATTCCTCTTGCATCCACGACTCCAGGTCTCTCTTCAATTTACTTCTGATTGTTTTTTTCCCCTCTTATAAGATAACTACTAAATTGTAACTCTATATTTATAAAGACAGAATAGTGATGACATATGATAAGCTCTATACCTAGTTGAAAAACAAATGCACGTGAGAATTAGGGAGTTTACGTAGTCCACTAAGCTCATGTTTCCTGTTTATCCAGAAAATAATACATATCTATAATATAAATCTAATTTAATATCAAATATTGTAATTAAATTGTAATATAATATTTAATTACACAAAACAAAAATTTATACCAAATTAAAAAATATGGGATATTACATTAATTCTACCCTCCTTATCAAAATTTCGTCCTCGAAATTATAGAAATCCGCCTGATTCCAAAAATAAGAGTACCTCAAGTGAACACAAGTCCCGATTCCCGAAAAGACATATTACGATTTCACGGATATCGAAATTCTTTCAAACAAATTTGCTAGTAAAGTCCTCTTATCATACACTGCCTTTTCTTTAACACATTATTCTTTTGTAAGAATGATATCAAAATTTTTCTTGTAAGCAGAATTGAACAGATGCCCAAGTATCACAATAGAATATTGATTTAAGAATTCATTACGCGCACATCACAAATTATAACATACATCACAGCAATAGAAAGTGTTTTCGAGAATAGTACCTCAATTATTTGCTGCATCATTTGCAGTTATTTGTTTGTTTTTTCCGCTCTGATCATTATCCTTACGATTATTGGATGTCAGTTTGCAGTTGCGAATAGTGTGACCTTTTTCTCCACACCTAAAGCATGCACCAGTAGTCCAATGACAAGTGCTTCCACCATGTACCTTCCCACAATGCTGACAACGTGACTTTTCTCCATTGTGATTTTTGTTAGACGATTCTTTTTGCCCATTTCCCTGGTTTCCATTTCTTTGTCGAAAGTTTCGAGTGTTGTACCCATGATCATTTTTCTTGAATCCACCAGAAGACCCATTATTGTTCTTCAAACTCTTGTTTTGCTCGATAGAGTCATCATCCCATTTTCTTTTCTGATTCTGCATGTCTTGCTGTTTACGGAAGTCAGTTTGATGAAGTTCTTGATCTTTGGCACTGTCCACCAAACTGTCCATGGTAGTGTAGAGGTTTACGATGATGTGGTTACGGATCGAAGTTTTCAGAGCCCACTTGAATTTCATGATTATGTCTTCTTCTGTACCAGCTATAGATTGTGCATATCCTGCCAACCTCTGAAACCTGATCTGAAAGTCAGCCACTGATTCATCTTCCTTCTGAGTTATGCTCTGATATTCTGGAGCATACTCCTCACGGATACTGGCAGGAAAGTACCTTTGATCGAACTATGCCTTAAACACATCCCAAGTGACAGTATTCTCATATCCAGCTGCGTGAGAACCCACCACTGACTTCCACCAAACACTAGCGTCCCCCTCAAGATGATAAATGCCAAAATGGGCCTTTTTCAGCTCTGAACAATTCAGTACCCGAAATATCTTCTCCATATTATCAATCCATTCTTCAGCATCCATCGGTGTCTTAGCCTCCTTAATGTAATTAGGCCTTTGTTTCATAAAGCGATCAAACATGGTCTTGCCTCCTTGATTTTGACCCATCACAATCTGCTGATTAGTGTGTCCACTAGTGTTCTGACTTGTACTGGCTCTCTTTGGTGGCATCCTGCAAAATTTTTCATGAGTGCACAAATAATATGCATACATCTCACAAAATTTAAATCAGAAATCAGACATCTTAAATCTACCCATGCGAAGTACCCAAAACTCACAGGTCAATGCCTAAAGAATAGTCTACAGAATCTATAACCTTAGCTCTGATATCAACTGTAACAACCCGCCTTTTCGTATCGTTAACTAATAGAAAAATATCATAATAAAATCTAAATTATATTTAATCGATATAGAAAAGAACCGAAAATCTTGATAAATATCATTGCTTTAATCTTCAAAATGAAAGTACTGTATAATCTGAAAACAAAATCTAATAAGTCCTCGAATTTATTTAAACAACTATATAGACTGCAGCTAAAGGCTGGGCATCACTCATCTCAATCCCCCGCTTATCCCAGATTACCTGCAGAACAAAAATAATACGAGTGAGCCAAGTGCCCGATACAAATATAATCTAAAATAAAATCAGGCCGTGATATACTTAATTGGATGGTGCCTTACTTACACAGAGTTTTCAAATCAAGTCTAATATAAAATGAAGCAAGATAGCTAACAAGAATAAAATACTGAATCGAAGCAGAACAAATATAAGGCAGAATCAAGTAAGGTATGTATCCATAAGGGTCTCTTATACAAATATGTACTCGCACAAAACGAAGTACAAAACAGAGAATTCTTCCCCGGTAATCCAGGAGAAGAAAACACATGAAATGCACAAAGCGTTTCTACAAAATAGAGAATCCTTCTTCGGTAATCTAGAAGAAGAAAACACACAATAGAGATCATGATCTATACATAATCTCATACCCCAGAGACGTGCTCGTATACTCACAGCACGGATACGAGTAAGTGCCGAGTTCACCAGACACTCCGAACTCCATGAACTCGTCTATGATTTAACCACATATATAGGTCTAAGAGCCCAACAAATAGGTTACAAAATATTGCCAAACTCACTTAAATGAACAGAACGGAACAAAACCATGTCTCAATAAAAGTGCGAAACAAAACAATTAATAATGAGTAAGGCAATAACAATTCCAACAATAGAGAATACGAATCAAAAATCTGATTGTACACTTAAAAGTGCACATAGAGTACAAGGGTCACAATCTTATGAAATTAACTCCACAATGAATATAACGAGTAAAGAATAAATAAAATGAATGAATACAATTTAAATCAAAAGAAGATAATTAAGAATTCGTACCAGGAGGTATACAAAAGGTACAAAAGATCGCAATATATAAATTTGATTCAACAATAAATACAACGAATATTTATAATTTAAATGGAGAGAGAAAAGAATAAGAAATTCGTACCTTAAAAGATGTCAATTGTATTAATCAAATATAAACCGTGCAATTGCCTGATCTGTTTAATAAAATAATTTTATGAATATGTGCCGAGTCTGAAATATATGATATAAAACAATAAAATTTATGGGCAATTATAAGTAGAAGTCTTTTATAGCAGTACATTTTATATGTCAACCTATAGTTACACCAAGTATAATATCAAAAAAAATTATGATTTTAAATCAATAAACTATTTCAAATAAAATTATGAAGTGTATATAAATAATATATTAATTATACAAATCTCATGTGCATGCATAAATTGACCAAAGTTGACAAACAGATTACATAAACTTGCATCTGCATGTCTGCGTTTGACAACATACGTAATTTATTAAATTAAAACCATACAAATTATATGCATCATGAATAATCTGTAATTAATAAGTGTAATTAAAATCCATGAATATTAACTCATGTTTATAAAAAAAAAATCCAGATTCGTAATTAAAATCTGTAACCCATATAAAAAGTATGAAGTGAAGTTATATATTAATTCTTAAAGCAAAATTTTGGACTATAAATATAAATATAATTTATAAATTGCAGAATCTCAATTATATGCATAACTAATAAGAGTGCACCTAAATTTTAAATATACTTAATATGAGACACACATTAGGCTAACTGTAATCAAATTTAGACGAAATCACATACATGACAATGTAATAATTAATAGTATGCATATCACAGTAATTAGTAACTTGATACAAGCTACATGACCATTATATTTGTCTACTAACATATATACAAGACTACAAGTACATAGTCTTCTAAGTATAATTATGCACGACGACATATTCTTTTAAACAGAAATAATTTTTCTTGCTTGAATAATAAAAGCACAAATAAAATATTAACTCATATATCTATAAGGATGAGATAGAATATAAATAAATAAATAACATACCCGAATAGGTTTTCACCCATTAACATACACCTCCAAATTACACTGGTAGGCAAACAATTAATCTAGAAACTTTTGTCTAATTTTCCAAATAGAGTCATGTGAATAAATATGTTGTCAATTAAGTAAAATGCATATATAGAAGTTTCCATCGAACCATATTAATTACTACTACCTTGATTGAGTTAATAAATAATGCATCAAAACAACTCTTAAGAGTTGGTCACAAATTTACGTGTAAAAATTGGTATACTTAAAAGTGAAATAGTAATCATGCATACACATTTGTAATCCAAATTAATATTCATACACATAATAATAATTAAAAAGTAGATACATATGACCTTTTTGCTAAATGAGCCAATGAAACCCTGTAGATATTTCCGAATATACCTATTCCTCTTGCATCCACGGCTCCAGGTCTCTCTTCAATTTACTTCTGGTTGTTTTTTTTCCCTCTTATAAGATAACTAGTTGATAAAGCCGCGCTTCGCGGCGGCGTTACAATATTTTTAAAAAAATTCAATACATTTATGTTATATTATAATATTAATATTAAATTTTAATAATTAAATAATCTTCTCTATTGAATCAATTTCTTGTTAAATACGATTCTTTCGATTGAGCCGCTCTCTCGTTAAAACCGAAATCCAAACTTTTTAACATATATTATAAAGACTTATATAATATTTTTTATCTATAAAATCGAACCGTAAAAATAAAAAAAAATTATGGCTTCAGTATCAAATTCTAATAGCTAATACAATCTTTTCTAGCGAGCCGTCTTCCCGTTAAATACGTTTCTAGCCGCTCTTATTTGAAACCGAAATTCTAACTTCATTATATAAAGAGAGTAAATTCCAATTTTTATATTCTTTAAACTTTCTAATATTTATGGAGTCTTAAAAGATGAAAATACATCTTATATTTTCTGTATATTATAGATATTCTTGTATTTATTTACAGTTACCGCTTGGGAATGTCTTTCTGTTATGTTAACATATTAAAAAAAAATTAAAATACGAAGACTTTTCGTTACGGGAATAATATTACATTTATGGATATATTTTTGTAATGCAAGTATAATTAACTTGTATAAAAAAGTTAAAATAAAGGATTTCTAGGAAAAAAGATGTATAGTTTTAAAAAATCGTATAAGACGTCTCCACCGTCCTCGTATTCTACTTCCAATAAAATATTTTATTTTATGTATTAATTATATATTTAAACACCTTATATACGGTCTTATCTAATGAACCGCTTTCTTGTTAAACACAGTTATTACTATTGATTAGCTCTCTCGTTAAGACCAAAAACCTAACTTTTACATATATTACTTGTATGATAATGTTTATCCATAAAAATCAAATCCTAAAAATAAAATAAAATTTATAACATCATATGATATTTTAATAGCTAGTACAATCTTTTATAGTGAGCCGTCTTCCCGTTATACACATTTCGAGCCGCTCTCGTTTGGGATCGAAATTCTAACTTTATTACATATTATTGATGATACTTATCTTACACAACAATTTTTTTCCTTGAAATCAAAACTTAAAAAATAGAGTGAATTCCAATTTATACTTTCTAGATTTTCTAAAATTTTTGGAGTTTTAGAAAATGAAAACACATCTTATTTTCTCTTTATATTATAGATACTTCTGTATTTATTTAGGATTCCTACATGAGATTGTTCTTTTACTCATTGTTCTTTTATTATGTTAACACATCAATTCTTTTCTTTTTAAATACGGTGACTTTTTTCATGACAATAGTATTGGATTTATGAATAAATTTTCCTAATATAAGTATAATTAACTTATATAAAAATATATAATTTAAGAAGATCGTACTTTCTATAAAATATTTAATTATATGTCTGCTCTATATATTCAAACACCTATTCTAGTTCTAGTAGAACTTTTATTTATATATTTTTTCTATAAATTCGAACTCTTATTCTCTATAAATTCGAAGTCCTATTCTACTTTCAATAGAACTTTTAATCGTATGTCTTATAAATACTTATTATACTTCCAATAGAACTTCTAATCATATGTCTTCCCTATGAATTCGAACTCTTCTTCTTTATAAATTTGAACACCTATTCTATTTCTACTTCTAATATGCTAATTGATATTTTTATATTTATTAGTGTTTAAAATTCTAGAAAATTAGAAAAATCGATTGAGACGATATTAGAGCGCCACCTAAACTCCCGATATCCTCCTTTATATATATATATTGACTACTAAATTGTAACTCCATATTTATATAGACAGAATAGTTATAACATATGATAAGCTCTACACCTAGTTGAAAAAAAAATGCACGCGAGAATTTGGGAGTTTACGTAGTCCACTAAGCTCATGTTTCCTGTTTATCCGGAAAATAATACATATCTATAATATACATCTAATTTAATATCAAATATTATAATTAAATTATAATATAATATTTAATTACACAAAACAAAAATTTATACCAAATTAAAAAATAAGGGATATTACAATAAAAGTCAGTATGAATGAAAGTCAATATATGTTTGAGGGAAGGAATGACATTGGAATGGATCATTCTATTCATGATCCATTCTTTTGGACCAACGAAATAAACTCAATAATCATTCTACCTAGAATGATTCATTCCATTCAGTCCAAATTCATTCCATTCAGCCTAAGTAAACAGAATTTTAGGATTAAAGAATTTCATAATATATATATTGTTATGGAATAAAACTAGAGTTTGTGTGTGATTAATGCTAGGGTTGTTGAGCTTCGAGCTTTCATGGTTGTTTCCGTGTTTCGAGACTAATCGGTCCTCACAGAGTGCCTACGTATCTCGTTTTTGAGAATCAAGCCAAGACGTAGTTCTGAGAATGAGGGGTCAGGCACTTTATATAGGCTACGGGAGCCTTAGAATTATGGTAGGATTCGGAGACTTGGTGGGTAAGCCACCTCCTTGAGGAAGGTTCTAGACTTCTTCCTTGTAGGAGTCTGTTTCCATATCGAATTAGATGCCTTGGAGGCTAAGTCTAGCAGGAGTAGTATCCTTATTTGACTCTTATTTGTTGAGCTGTTTATTACCCTTAATATTAATTATGAAATTAATATTTAATTAGGGTTTTGGGCCTCGTAAATGGGCCCCACGTTTGGACCATACTAGGTATAACTAATGACACATTAAATGTATCTTTAGGGCTTACTTTTAGCCCATATCATTTGCCCCACAACTTCTAGAAAAACTGATCAGGTTTCCTTGAAGTTTTAACTGCCTTTTTCGAGACTTGGGTTAGGGTTTATCGTTGTACACTAGTGTTTCACGAGTATTGTCTTTTGATGTAAAGCGTGGAACAACAGACACATTTATGACGACGTTAAACGACACTAAACGATGTTAAATGGCACTGAACAGTTCTAGTCAGCTTCAAATGACGTTTAAACATCGTTAAACGATGTTGAACGACATAAAACGGCATTAAACAGCGCTGAACAGCACTAATCGGCGCTAATTCGGTGATAATCGACATTAAACGACACTAATCGGCACTAAACGGTGCTAAACGGCACTAAACGGTGCTAAAACGGCCACGGGCTCAAATTCTGGCCCATCTTAATTTTTGTATTCGAAACGACGTCGGGACCCCAATATCGTAATGAAGACCGGTCGGTAGAAGCCTCCCGGGTGGCCCCCGTCGGCTACCTTCCGGTCGGCCATGCCCCGGTCGGCTGAAGCCTTTCGGGTGGCCCCGGTTGGCTGCCTTCCGGTCGGCTGATGCCTTTCGGGTAGCCCCAATCGGCCGCCTTTTGGTCGGCTGGTCTCCTTGCAGGTGCCTCGGTCGGTTGCTTGTCAGTCGGCTGAAGCCTTGCGAGTCAGGTGGTCGGCCATTTTTCAGTCGGCTAGGGCTTTTCGCGTGCCTCGGTCGGCCGGCTCTCGGCTGGCTGCGACTTCGCGACGACACTGACTCTAGGTTCTTGGCTTTCATCTTGAATACCAACCTTCCATATAGATAATGGAACATCAATGTCAACACTTGAACATTGAATTTTATTATGTTGGAAAACCAACAACATGTTCATTCATGACTTTTTGTTTAAGGCTCAAATTCTTTGATTAGCACTGCTAATCACATACTTAGCTCTAACTTCTTAATTTTGCTTTCTTAAGCATGATCAGCTCCCAAAGCTCCTTTTGTAAGATATTAACTTTTATTCTACGTTTCTTTTCTAGAATTCACAAGTTTTTGACGAACCTTTTCCTCTTCAACAGATAACTTTTCGTCCTTTTTTTGTATTTAAACGATACATGACCTGCAAATGCGAACCGGGCTGTATTCCAACTTGAGGTAGCAAGTCACACCTTTTCTATACAAGAAGGGAAGTATCCTTCATTTCTCTTCACTTCTTCATTTCTCAAATCTTTCACAAGTCTCTTAACTCTCTAATTTTCTAGTTCTTCAAGCTTCAAGTTCGATTTTGACATGGCTGAAAAATGCCCAGTTGTCCCCCAGATCTCCATGAAGGAAGGCATGAGGAAGAGGAGCATGGAAAGAACCGTCAAAGGTATGCAAAATCTCAAGCCTCCTCAATATATTGATCATCGATTCGAGTCTTTATTAGAATTGTTAAATATTATGGGGGAGTCATTCCCCAATAGTTCAAGCTTGGATGCCTTTCATTGTCCTTGCAAGTTGAAGAAGAAGGATGTTGAGAAAATCAAAAGCACATATAGCTTCCCAAGTGTAATCAAAGTCTGCCTTACAAATCCAGGAGACCGAACTTCCAATTGGCACCCTGAGAGAATTTATGTTTTCAAAGGTGCCTTAGAGGCAGGGTTAAGGTTCCCAGTCGACCCGTTTATTATCAGGTTCCTGGTGGAGCTCCAGATTCATCCTTGTCAACTATACCCCAATTCATGAAGGTTTCTCATCATCTTCATTATAAGATGTCACGAGATGGAGATCCCTTTAAGCACGACCATGTTTAGAAGCATCTTCATGATGAAGAATTCATCTGAGTCTAAGCAAGGATGGGTTAGCTTTCAACTTCGAAGTGGGCTTCCACATATAGTGAATTCTTTTTCTTTTCATGATTCTCATCATTTCTAGGAGAGGGAATTAGTCTTTCTGGAATGGGAAGGTGGTGACTGGGGTCACTGTTTCATTAATAAATTCAGATACGTGGAGGATAGTTCACACTTCGTGTGTGACCTCAACCATCAAGAGTTGCTAGATAGAGATAGACTGCTTGCTGATGATGGTTGCACTCATTATAAAAACATTTTAATCGAGAAGAAACTTATTGAAGCTGGCTTAAGCTTTCTTTCTTTTGAGGGTAATTTTTCTTCGTTATTTCTTTATGAACTATGTTTGTTCTTATTCCGATATCTTTCTCTTTCATTTTTCAGCTGCCGAGGAGTTAGACAATCTTCCCGAGAATCGACCAACTGTTACCAAACGAATGCTGAAGAAAGCAGAAGCACAATTGAATCCCACTAGCCGAAAGGTTCCTCGGTTCTTAGAGGGATGTTCTAAAGGGGGAAAGAGGTCCGGAATGTCGTTGAAGATGCTAGAGTCCCTTTCGTCCCGGACTAGGGTATTTGTGAACAAGATTCTATTTTGGGCAGTTCTGCCTTGGCCTTGGCCTGGTCCAAGCTCTCCATAACCCCTCCTGATCTTATGACAGTAACTGCGGGGGAGAAAATTGATTAATCCGAGTGCCTTGGGGCCCAAGCCCTCTATCAGGTATGTTATTTATTTTTCTGAATTCAATGTCCTCGATTAATTTAATGTACAAATGCCTTAACAAATTTCATGTTTTCAGGCGAATGCCTACTTTCAATCTGCCTTTCTTCAAGGTCGGGCTTATAGGGATGACAATGCAGTACTGCTGAAGGAGAAATCAAGGTTCCAAGGGGAAGTTCAAGACCTGAACTCCTGAGTTGTCCGAGATGAGGCAAATTTCCAGTCGTATCAAAAGTAACTTCGTTCGCTAGCCAAGAAGAAATCCTCAGAAGCTGACAAGGTGATTGATGCCTACCACAAGTTGGAAGCTTTTTTGAAGTTTATCGATAACCATGATGATGAGGTGCGACCCTTCAACATGGCAGTTGGATGGGACAAAGCTGTTAGTACGGTAAGTCACAAGTATCCCGCGGTGGTTAACCCGGCGGACTTCCCTTGCCCTACTTGGGCTGCTAGGAGCGGAAGCCATGTAGATCTTGCATCAGGCTCTGGGGGTAGTTGCCGATTTTTTGGGTTTGGCCTAAGGAAGGCCGCCCATGATGCTAACTCTGACTCAAGTTCCTCCCGTTCCCACGAAAAAAGGGGCATGTTAAAGAGGGAGGCGACCGTTAGGCAATCTTTTCCTGGCAAACAACTACGAAGGAGGTCCGACTCTACGACCGATACCTCAGATGAAGAAGAGGAAGAGGTGGAGAAAGGAGAGGAGCAGCCTATGGAGACAATGACCGAAGAAGAAGATGACTCTGATGATGGTGGCTCCGGAGAGGAGGAAGAAGAAGAGGAGGGAGAGGGGGAGGAAGTGGTGGCGGAATCCTCCGAGGAGTAAGTGGCCTTGCATGGCCTTCTTAGCCGCTTATGGATTTATTTTTTCAGTTTTCAATCAAGGTCCCTCGGGACTTAACTTTTATTTGTGGTCTGTGACTTAAACTTTAGCCCTTCGGGGCTTTTTATTTATGCATTTATTTCCCTTTATTCGTATGTTCATTTATCTTCGGTACTTGGTCATCAAAGATTTTCACTTATCAAGTGCTAGGTACATAATTGAAATCACAGAATCATAGAACGGAAAACAATCTTGCATTAATAATTCGAGAATGGGCTCTGCCCTTACATAAATAATACTACTGTCCTACTCGGGGCATGATACCCTAGAATGGTTTCATCGAACCTTATTTCTACTGCTCATAATGAATAAATATAAAGCTAAGTCCTTACATAGGTTAGCTTAAACATAATAAATCTTGAGGTTCAAGGCATGCCAAGTACGGGGCACCTCAACCCCATCCAAGGTTTCCAGCTTGTAGGATCCTCGTCCTAGCGTCTTCATGACCCGATACGGCCCTTCCCAATTGGGGGCTAGCTTTCCCTTCTGACCAACTCCAGAAGCTTCTATCTTCCTTAGAACTAAGTCACCTTGTCGAAAGAACCTCTCCTTAACCCTTTGGTTGTAGTGGAAAGATGCTCTCTTTTGATGCTCCGGATTCCTGGCATTTGCTTCATCCCTAACCTCATCAATCAGATCAAGGGCGAGCCTGATGTCTTCTTCATTAGTCTCTGGTTCATATGCCTCAACTCGTGATGAAGCATGATAATTTCCAGGGGCACAACTTCCTCGGCTCCGTAAGCCAGCAAGAACGGGGTTGCTCCAGTTGTCACTTTACAAGTGGTATGATACGCCCAAAGTATAGGCAGCAACTCGTCTACCCAAGTGTTCCTGGAATGTTTGACCCTCTTCTTCAGTCCATCAAGGATGATTCGATTGGCTACCTCTGCATGTCCATTAGCTTGCGAGTGTGCTACTGAAGTAAAACGAAGCTCAATAGCATTTTCCTCGCAGTACTTCCTGAACTCTTCGTTGTTGAATTGTGTCCCGTTATCCGTCACAAGGATTCGCGGGATTCCATACCTGCGGATTATGCTTTCTTAAAAGAAATGAGCAAATTGCTTGGTGGTTATCTTGGCCAAGGGCTTAGCCTCAATCCACTTAGTGAAGTAGTCGATGGCCACTATCAGAAACTTTCTTTGTGCTGAGGCTACGGGGAAGGGTCCGAGTATATCCATTCCCCACATTGCGAACGGGATAGGAGAGTTAATCAAGGTCAACATCTCAGGCGGCTGCCTTACAATCGGAGCATGCTTCTGGCATCTGTCACACCTCTTGACATAATTCTGTGCATCGGCCAACATCTCAGGCCAATAGAATTCCAGAAGAGTGATCTTATGACCTAGGGCTCTGCCCCCCAAGTGCTGCCCATAGATTCCTTCGTGAACTTCTTCTAATGCTTCTTTTGCCTCTTGGGGCCTTAAACACTTCAAATATGGGATGACAAACGATCTCTTGTACAAGATGCCTTCGATCAAGGTTTATCTCAATGCTCTCACTGACAGCTTTCGTGCCTCCAAGGCATCTTTAGGGAGCCATCCGGTTTCGAGGTGAGCTTTGATAGGATCTATCCAACAGCTTCCTACATCAATCGGTGCTACCAACTTAGAGTTGATGGTCGGGGCCTTCAAGACCTGGAAGTAAACACTCCCTGCATAATTCTCTATCTCAGAAGAAGCAAACTTAGACAAAGCATCAGCCTTAATGTTCTCCTCTCTCGGAATGTGCTCCACATATCACTCATTAAACTGAGTCATGACAGCTTTCACAACTCGCAAATACTTTGCCATAGTTTCATCCTTGGCCTCAAATTCACCATTCACTTGCAATACTACCAGTCTTGAATCCCCACAAACTTTGAGATTCTTGACCCTCATGATTCTGGCCAAGCCCAACCCGGCTTCATACTCAGCTTCGTTATTGGTTGTTGGAAAATCCAACTTCAAAGCATACTCAACTGTGAACCCATCGGGGCTTTGCAAGACTAAACCTGCACCACTAGATTTTGTTTTTGATGCTCCATCAAAATAGAGCACCCAATATTCCTTCTGATCAGGTAAAAACTCCTCATCTTTTTCTTCGTTTCCAGGGGTGGCTACTATCTCCTGCCCCTCGACTTCTTGGTTGTCAATGGTACATTCAACCATGAAGTCATCCAATGCCTGAGCCTTAATGGCTGTTCGAGGCTTATAGGTGATGTCAAATTCTCTAAGTTCAATTGCCCACTTAATCAACCTTCCACTGGCCTTCGGGCTATGCAATATGTTTCTCAACTGCTGGTCCGTCAGGACTTCAATCTTGTGTGCCTGGAAGTACGGTCGTAGCTTCCTTGAGGCTGTAATCAATGCCAAAGCAAACTTCTCAATGGTTAAGTAATTCAACTCAGCCCCATGCAACACCTTGCTCATGTAGTAGATGGGTTTCTGAACCTTATTCTCTTCTCGAATGAGGACGACACTCAATGCTTGTTCTGATACCACCGGGTATAGATAAAGAGTCTCTCCGGGACTAGGTTTGGCCAACAACGGGGCTTCAGCCATGTATTTCTTTAGCTGTTCAAAGGCCTCTTGGCTCTCAGGAGTCCACTCAAAATTTTTCACCTTCTTCAATGCCTGAAAGAAGGGCAAGCATTTGTCACCAGACTTAGAGATAAATCTCGCCAGGGCTTCAACTCGCCAGGGGAGGTTCCATATCCAGAATCTCTTTGATCTTGTCATGGTTGGCCTCTATGCCTCTTTTTGAAACCATCAAACCCAAAAATTTTCCTGATCCAACGTCACAAGCACACTTGGCTGGATTCAACATCATCTTGTGGTGCCTCAGCACTTCAATTGCCTCTCTGAGGTGCTTAATGTGGTCTGCCTTGAATAGGCTCTTTACTAACATGTCATCTACATAGACCTCCATGGTTCTTCCAATCAGATGGGCGAATATCTTATTCACCAGTAATTGGTAAGTAGCGCCTACATTCTTTAGACCAAAAGCCAAAACAAGATAGCAGAAAACACCAAAGTCAGTTATGAAAGATACCTTTGGGATATCATCCTTGTGCATCTTAATCTGATTGTAGCCGCTGAACCCATCTATGAAGCTCAACATCTCATGTCCAGTTGTGGCATCTATCAATATGTCTATCCTTGGCAGGGGAAAATAGTCCTTCGAGCATGCATCATTCAAATCAGTGAAGTCTATACACATCCTCCATTTCCCATTTTCCTTCTTGACCATCACAAGGTTAGCCAACCATTCAGGAAATTGAATCTCTTCAATAAATCCAGCTTCTAAGAGCTTGTCAACTTTGCTTGATGGCCTCTTGCCTTTTAGGAGCAAACTTCCTCTTCTTCTGTTTTATTGTTTTCCATTCAGGATCAACATTCAACTTATGAGTTATGAGTTGGGGATCTATCCCTGGCATATCAGCTACAGTCCAAGCAAACACATCACTGTTCTCTTGTAGGAATGATGTCAATTTGCCCTTCAAGGGTTCCTTCAGAGAAGCTCCTATATAAGTAACTTTCTCAGGGTCGCCCAGCTCTAGAGGTATGGGGACTAAATCCTCTGCTGGCTTCCCTCGGTGTTCATCATCACCGCGGACATCCATGTCTTCAATCGGGAGTACCTGCCCCCCGACTCCATCCGCCCTCAGCGCAGATACATAGCAACTTCTAGCCATCTTTTGATCACCCTTCTATTCTCCAACACCATTCCTGGTTGGAAACTTAATCTTCATGTGATAAGTAGAGGCAACAGCCTTAAAGGAATGAAGTCCAGTCCTTCCCAGGATTGCGTTATAAGTCGAGGCCGCCTTAATTACCAGAAAATTCAACATCTGAGTAGCCTCCTTAGGATTTTGCTCGATCGTCATGGGCAACTGGATAGTCTCTTCAACCTTGGACTTAACTCCATTAAATCCATAGATCGGCATGTTGGTCGGGGTTAACTGAGAGTCAGTGTATCCCATTTTCACGAATGCATCATGAAACAAAATATCAATAGAAGCTCCATTGTCTATCAAGACTTGCTTCACCTCTGAGTTTCCATTTACAGGGGTTATGACCAACGGGTCGTCATGGGGGAGCTTCACCCCTTCAAGGTCAGAGTCATCAAAACCAATTGCGATTTCAGTCCTTGCACATTTCGGGGCCTCTCCCACGATATGCATGACCTCTTGGCATACGCCTTTCGAGAGTTTCGAGTTGTGCCGGCCGCTATCGGGCCTCCCCAAATCATGTTGATAACTGGCCCTCGGGGTTGTGTGTTTCGATCACGATCACGATCATTATCCCTTCTATCGTTATCTCTCCTATCGTAATCCCTTCTTTGGGTTCCACGATCTTCACCCTAAGTGAATTTGTTCCGCTATCCTTTACGAATTAAGAACTCAATCTCATCCTTCAACTGCTTATAATCATCTATATCATGACCTACATCTCGGTGGAACCTACAATATTGATCCTTGTTTCTCTTTTCGGGGTCACCCCTGAGCGGCTTCGACCATCGAATGTCCTTATCCTTCTCGATCTCTAACAAGATCTGGCTCATAGGGGCATTCAATCTTGCATAGTCAGAAAACCTTGGTCCCAAATTCTTCTTTGGAGGCGATTCAGAGTCCTTGCTAGTCCGGGGATACTTATCCCTAGCGTCGTACTCTTGTTCTTGCTTTCACTTCTTTGAGTCATTGGTGCCCTTGCCATTGCCTCCCGCGGCTTCTTTCTTCATGTTATCCTCAGCCTTGATATACTTGTCGACCCTTTGGTGTAGCTCGGCCATGTTTTCAGGAGGATGCTTTGCCAGTGACATTTTAAAGAATAGATCTGTGGTTCCATGTTCCAGGCTACCATGGCCACCTTATTCTCCAAATCAGTGATATTCAATGTTTCCTTAGTGAACCTCTTGAGGTAATCTCTCAGATTTTTATTCTTTCCTTGCACCATATACATAAGAGATGCAGAGCTTTTCTCATGAACTCTTCCGCTGATAAACTGACTAATAAAAACAACACTTAACTCCTTAAAAGAGTCAATTGAGTTCGCAAGCAAGCAACTATACCATCTTTGAGCCATGCCCGACAGGGTTTGAGGGAACGCCCTACACTTTAAAGCATCACTTGCAGGCAGCAACAGTAGTGCGTTTGAGAATGTCCTGATGTGATTTGCGGGATCTCCCGTTCCATCATAAGCCTTGATTGTCGGCATCATAAACTTCTTTAAAATACGAGCATTCATCACCTCCTCAGTAAATGGGGGTGTGGGGTCATCAGGATCTCCTAGTGGCATCAGATCTTTGGGGTTACCCTTGGGGGTTTCCACCCTTATTGTTCTTCCAGTTGGGGCATCAGCCCTTTTCTGTCTCCTTGAAGACCTCTCCAAGTCGATAATGGGAATCCTCTTTGTGGTTGGAGGAGGCTGAGTTTGATTCAATCTAGCTTATTCTCTCGCCATATCGTCCTTCAACTTTAAGATCTCGGCCTCATAAGCCCTTATCCTCTCTATAGTTGTTAAAGGGGGTCCATCATAAATATTTCGCGTCCTCCCTAGAGGTTCTTTGCTAGCACGTCGCCTCCTCGGGGCTTCATCACGATCATCATCCTCAGATAACGAGTCGTCAGTATAGGGGCAAGAGTAGTCATCATATTCCTGATCACGGCCCAACCCCCTATTATAAGGAGGCTCCTGAATCAGCAGGGCATGACCGCTTGTTCCAACACCTCGAGTGGCAGGAGGGTAGTTGGGCAGACCATACATCTGGTTGGTATTTGCGGGGAGATCCGTAGTATGGATCCGTGCCCCTGTGGGTAGCGTACGATTAACGTTATCAAGAGGAGAAACCACCATCTGAAGAGGGTTAGCTTCTTGGCTTTGATGGACGACCACTGGTAGAGTTCCCTCAACATGGGGAGTCGTCCCTGGGGGTTGAGAGACTAGAGGTTGAATGATCGCCCCTGTTAATGGGGGTAATTGTCCTTCTTTAGTAGTGATAAGCGGATCAGAAGTGGTAGGTGGAGCAGAGCTAAGGGGTATGGCCTCAGTCGAGGTTGATGTTGTTCTTCGTGTTTGAACCATGGTTGATGTTGTTTTCCCACATACGGCGCCAAATGTTATGGAATAAAACTAGGGTTTGTGTGTGATTAAGGCTAGGGTTGTTCAGCTTCGAGCTTTAATGGTTGTTTTCGTGTTTCGAGACTAATCGGTCCTCACAGAGTGCCTACGTATCTCGTTATTGAGAATCAAGCCAAGACGTAGTTCTGAGAATGAGGGGTCAGGCCCTTTATATAGGTTGCGGGAGCCTTAGAATTATGGTAGGATTTGGAGACTTGGTGGGCAAGCCACCTCCTTGAGGAAGGTTCTAGACTCCTTCCTTGTAGGAGTCTGTTTCCATATCGAATTGGATGTCTTGGAGGCTAAGTCTAGTAGGAGTAGTATCCTTATTTGACTCTTATTTGCTGAGCTATTTATTACCCTTAATATTAATTACAAAATTAATATTTAATTAGGGTTTTGGGCCTCGTAAATGGGCCCCACGTTTGGACCATATTGGGTGTAACTAATGACACATTAAATGATATATATATATATATATATATCAAATGTATCAGATTAAAAAAAATTATCAACCAAACACCACGTATGTGTTTGAAATGGGCAAACCCTGTACCTGATACCAACCAAAATCAACTCAACCAAACGACCCTTTAAATATAACTCTATGTATATAGGCATTTTCGAACCTGAGAAAAACCTAAGAAACCTAAGAACTAACATCTAAACCATCTAACCTATGCTAAACTATTACAAATGAGTATATTAAAAAAGTGGTTAGATATCTTTATTAGGCAGTTAGATATAAATTTAATATGGAGGATTATTTTTTTGAACTATATCAAACTTCGAATCCGTCAACAAGATATGTATTTATATATTAATTTTTTTAAATATTAAACAATATTAGTTATTACTTAAACAATGATTACTATCACTAACTATATATTTGTAATATTAAAATTTCATAAGCATACAATATTAAGTAATTTAAATTACTTATATCAATTTATTATGGAAGCTAATGAATATGATTAAAATATATTTTAAATTAAAACAAAAATGATTATTAAAAAAAGTTATATCAAAAAAATAATTATAATATTGTTGTGGAAGAAAAACGAGGGTTATTAAACGGTGGCTAGGGTTTGTATGTATTAAATACAGGGGTTGGTGAGCTTCAAGCTTTAATGGCTATTTCTATATTAGAGACTAATCGGTCCTCACAGAATGCCTACGTATCTATAAGTTGAGAATCAAGCCAAAAACGTAGTTCTGAGAATGAGGGATCAGGCCCTTATATAGGCTTGAGAAGCCTTAAAATCGTAGTAGGGTTAGGTGACTTGGCAGTCAAGTCACCTCCTTAGAGAAGGTTCAAGATCCTATCTTGTAGGAGTCTGTTTCCATGTTGAACTCGGTGCCTTGGAGGCTACTTCTTGTATTCAATCAAGGAGTCGGTGGCATACATGGCCTTGATTCTGGATCGTTCTTCGTTCTATGGATCAGGCCCATGTTAGAAAACAAGCTTATACTAGGCGTCCCCGATTTGGGCTGTTTCTTGGGCTTAATCATCAACTACGAATTTAATACCCAACTAGGATTTCAGGCCTCGTTAATGGGCTAATAAATACAACATTAAATATTTATTTAGGGGTTATTTTTTACCCACATCAAATATATAAAAACAAATTTATGTATCACATATTAGGGCAAGTGTACAGACACAAAATACATGTAGCAGTTACATTTAAAAATTTCACAAGAAAATTTGTTAAACTGATTATACTTGTGGATCAAACTGTTTGTATTAATCATGAACAAATACAAATTCTACCGAAGGTGTACATATATATATATATATATATATATATATATATATATATATATATATATATATATATCTTTAACAACTGCTCTCAATATAAGATTCTCGCTTTCTCTATAAAATCTTATCACGAAAGCTATTACAGACACACACATAATACAATGGTAATTAATGAGAGTATTTGTACAAGTCCTATTAACTAAAACAGAAAGTAATAATAAATACAAGTAATCAAGGATAATTCTCTATCTGTCAGTTGATCATAGTGTCCTTCAATTCATTAACTTGATCCTTTTCTCCATGCACACTCATTGTTGTTATTAAACCACACGATCCTATAACATTGCACTTTCAAGTTTCTGCAACATCTTTTACTGGCAAGGTCTGAAGTAGTCCCCGAAATATGATAGAGTCTGATATGTAGTTTCTGATATGAATGTTCACTGTAGTCTCTGATATGTAGTTTCTAAATACACTTTTCTCCTGAATTATATTAAGTGCTAATCCCTTTATAAGATCAAGGTCTACACAATAAATGCACTTTTGTTATGTTGTATACATCATCAACTGTTGAATTTATTCTTGACAATCTTCCCTGATTTATTACTTATAATGTGAAGCGTAAATTGGAGTTGATGATGTCAAAACTACTAACAATACCATTAGAACAAAATATATACAGTATACTACATACAAAAAATCAAGTCACACAGATACCTCCATTACTCAACTACTTCAATCTTTCCAAACTCTGGGTTATTTATGAGGAATTCAAGCAAGGCACCTTCAATTCTTGCTAAGACATCACCTGCCTTTTCTCTCAGATCAATCATATTCATCAATAATTATATGATAATGTAAAGCTCTCAATTGTCTGTCTTGTACTCTAGGTAATGAAGATTGTTTATGGAGACTAAATCATGTTTCCCTTTCCATAACTTGATAATAAACAAATGCTCCATGTTTATCTAACACAACTTCTAAGGACTTACATTCCATCTCTTTGTCTTGTCTATTAGAATCAACATAATGTAGCTTGAAAGGTGGTACATGTAACGCCCCGACTTCCTAATACTAAAAATATACTTTTTATAATAAAATAGACTTTGATACAGGGGAATTTTAGAAAAATTCGGCATGAAGTATTCGTAAATCGGACTATCCACCTGTATAAAAATTTAAGACACCAACGAATCCTTAGCGAGGATCGATTCCAGGTTATGGTATGAAACAAGAATCTAAGTTATACAAATTATTACAACTTCTATCTCAGCTCCAAATAAAAATCAATATACCGTCTAATCTGTCGCTTAATCCAAAACTATGCTCGCCCGCGTTAACTTCGAGATCTATCCTGTATAGGCTGCCTCATTACTCTCATATGTCTTGTAAGATGTAGACATCCACCCTTAATCCTAACTGAAAGGTTAGGGAAAATAAAGCAAGAGTGAGCCAACAACGCCCAGCAAGTTAATAATATAGTGAAACAATAACATTTCAATGATTCATTGATGAACAATATCAATGACCAACTTATCTCAACAGAAAATTTCAATTATCATCATGGAACAAGGATTTTCACTTTCTTCAGTCATAGCTTTCCAATCAAAACATTCTTTTCATTAAAACCGTTTTGTCATTGAACACACTTTTCATAAATCTCTTCAAAAACATTTAAGTTGATTGGAGTTTTTCCACGATTCCGGACAATACGGGTGATCAGCCACGTAAAGTCCCCATACCGGACACGAAGTCCCTCTGGACCTTGAAATTGGGTTCCCAATTAGGCAACACATTGGCTTTTATATGCTGGACTAGGCACTCCCCCAGCCTCTTACGCTAAAAAAATGTTGCACCGGCGTCACCCGGCCTCTTACGCCTCCAATCTGAAGGAATCCATAGAAAATCTTTTGACGGAATTCCCCCACAATAAAATCTTTAAAACATTTAACTTTTAAATCCATTATACTCACTGATAACAGATCAGCCCAGTATAAGGAATTTTAAAACATCTTTAATTAATTAAGTCATTTTAATGAGCAACAATAAAAAGATTAAGGGTCAGGGAAGCATTCGATATAAAGAATCATAAATGACAAAGCAATAAGATTAAACTAAGCATGATAGTGTTCAGCAAGAAAGAATAATATATCAACAAGGAAACATGATAATTAAATAACTGAGCAATTATTAAGATTTTAAAAATGGAACAACAATTATAAAGAAATCAGAGAATACAGGGAATTCGGAGTTCAACAAAAGATTTAAGTTACTGTATTGATTATAACCACTCATTTCAAAGATTATCAATTGATGAAAATCCGTTGCAAAGTTTGAACTAACATGATTTAAGAAATTCTCAGTTACTTATGGTCTCACTCTTGTCAGCGAAGCACTCATAGGCTTCAGCTGCCAGAACCGGCATGACAATAATGAGTTTAAATAATTAAGAAGATCTCAATTCATTCTTGGCTTTAACCGTCACTGAGCAACACATGCCTCAGCAACATTATAAACCTCAAATTAGTTTACATAAATTTAAAAGAAAATATACTTTGAAGAATATTAGCATAGACAAGGGATAGTGAAATAAATTAATTTTAAAATAAATCAACACCTGAACAATAGGTGGGGAAAATAAACAATGACATAATAATTTGAGAATAAATGTTTGTAATTTAATAGAAGAGAATGTCACTGGGAATAAAAATGAAAAGTATAGGCACTAACAAAATGATTTGAAAAAATTATCGTATAATTAACAGGACAGGTTCACGGTATTTAGAGTAAAATGAAGAATATAATTGCTTACAAGAAGGGATTTCGAAAGAACAATCTATAATATAAAAGGTTTCACATCACTTGAACAATAAGTGAGGGATAGTAAACTTGCCTCAATACACGCAGTTTCCAATTCCAACATCTCGATCATTTACTCACATTACATCAATCTCTATTCCTTTCACTACGCCATAAGTGAGCATACGCAACCCTTTTACAAAGTGTTGCACAGAAAGCGTTTCGTTAGCTAGAAATTTTGGGTCTTTTGCAACAGAGCTGAATTGGTGTTGCATTAGATATAATTTAGTGTTGCATAATACCCACAGTGTTTCACATCATGCAACACTAACTACTGGTGTTGCATTAGATATTATATTATTTTAATAAATGATGACGTGGCAGAAGTGGAGCCCATATGTGCTGACGTGGCAATTTTGGGGCCCACACATTGTTGACGTGGAAAAAGTGGGACCCACGGTTGCTGACGTGGCTGTGTGGGGCCCACAAGGGTGATGTGGAAGGAGTCCCACCAATGCTGACAAGGCAATTGTAGGGCACACAATTTGCTGACGTGGCAAAAGTAGGACCCACCTGTGCTGACGTAACCTTTGCTGACGTGTCAGAAGTGTTGCATTAAATAACAGTAGTGTTGCATTTGCTGTTTGAAGTGTTGCATTAGATATTTTTTTTAATTAAATTCTGACGTGGCAGGTGTGGGACCCACGACTGCTGACGTGGTAGGGTGGGGGCCCACAGGGGTGACGTGGCAGGAGGCTTACCAATGATGACGTGACAATTATGGGGTCCACAATTTGCTGACATGGCAGAAGTGGGACCCACCAGTGCTAACGTGGCATTTGCTGACGTGGCAGAAGTGTTGCATTATATAATAGTAATGTTTCATTTGCTGTTTGTAGTGTTGCATTAGATAATTTTTTTTATTTTATTAAAGTCGACCTTACTTTTAACTAGTCTTGTCCCGAATGATCAATCTATTTTTTTAAATAATTTTTTCGACGTTTCAATCGCACGGGTGTCAAGATATAATGATTTTAGTGATGTGGTAATTTTTTAAAAAAATTTCTAGATTTATTTGGTTTGGTTTTATAACGGTCAAACCGGTCAAAGTTACCTTTCCTTTTAACTAGTCTTGTCCCGAATGATGAATCTATTTTATTAAATTATTTTTTCGACGTTCCAATCGCACGGGTATCAAGATATAACGATTTTAGTGATGTGGTAATTTTTTAAAAAATTTCCTAAATTTATTTGATTTTGTTTTATAAGGGTCAAACCGGTCAAAGTCGATCTTCCTTTTAACTAGTCTTGTCCCGAATGATGAATCTATTTTTTTAATTATTGTTTCGACGTTCCAATCGCACGGATGTCAAGATATAACGATTTCAGTGATGTGGTAATTTTTTTAAAAAATTTCTAGATTTATTTGGTTTGGTTTTATAACGGTCAAACCGGTCAAAGTTACCTTTCCTTTTAACTAGTCTTGTCCCGAATGATGAATCTATTTTTTTAAATTATTTTTTCGATGTTCCAATTGCACTGGCATCAACATATAATGATTTAAGTGATGTGGTAATTTTTTAAAAAATTTCCTAGATTTATTTGGTTTGGTTTTATAACGGGCAAATCGGTCAAAGTTTACAAATATTTAATATAAATACATATCATATTTTTTTAATAAAATTTAAAATAACAAATTAAATTTATAATATTTCAAGACAAACAAATCATCTTCTCTCTAAACAGGCTTGGGCTCTACTAATTTTCTCTCCACACAAATACTCTATCCAAAGTTTGATAGTATAAAAAATGTTATAAATTTAAATATCTAATATAAGTACAATCGAATTAATTTTTAAGATAAAATTTTTAATCAATTTACAAGACAAACTCTCAAGTGTATGTTTCAAGGCTAAAAAAATGGCGGACAATTTCCCCCCAAAATTAAAATTTTCTAATCTTACTCCCCCCTCTTTACATTCCCCAAAGAACACTCGGCTCATTTTCTCTACTCCCACTCTACTCATTTTCTCTCTAGACAAACACCCTTTTCTGATTACAAACTACCAACTGGAATTACAAGCTTCAAACCTCAATTACAAGTTTCGATTGGTAATGAAAAACTCATTTTCATGAATTTGATTTCACTCTTGACTCATTTGTATTTTTTCTATTGATTTTGCAGGTGATTAAATTTGGTACTTTCATTCTAGGGCTTGTACTGTATTTTATGACTTTTATTTGGGTATTCAATCCCAATCTGATTTTTATTTCAATTTAATTAAAATTTGGGTATTGCAGGTGATTAAATTGTACTT
Source organism: Saposhnikovia divaricata (assembly GCA_036435485.1). NCBI lineage: Eukaryota > Viridiplantae > Streptophyta > Magnoliopsida > Apiales > Apiaceae > Saposhnikovia > Saposhnikovia divaricata. Next base: position 119,008,585 of record CM071599.1, on the reverse strand, counting down.
AATCTGATTATCCCCTCGGATTACTAAGAGGTGTTCATATAGTGCTAAGATAAGATATCAACTGTGGATTTTGGAGGTGTCCGTGATGGAAATTAAAACATTGAACACGAAAGCGTTTGTGAGGCCATTTATAGGATTGAGATTTGAAGAGGAGAGGAGGAAGGCTTTTGTATATACCTTCAAGGGTGTATTTGACCGAGAGCTTCCTTTGCCTAATTCAGAGATTCAACACCCATTACGCCCGAGCCGCATCCCCGACACAGGTTTTTCCCCGCCCATTCTGTAGCCATTGTTACAAGTCACCTGACTCTTTACTTGATAGGTAAGTGTACCCTAATATTGTATGTCATGCTAGTAAGTTGATTTTGAGGCATTTTTCGATTCCCAATCAATCTTTTGTACTTTTGCCTCTATTTAGATACATTAGCAATTTAAATGGAGGGGAATCAGAATTTCCTCGTCTAGAAAACATGACAAAGTTGAAGACTTTGTGAGTCTAATATACTAATATGTCATATATATGTAAATATGATATTTGCACTTCTATGCTTTAAAAAACCAATTACTACTCTTTAATGTGTTACAGAATGTTGAGGAGCTGTATATATTCGGGGAAGTACCTACATATATTTCACAATTGTCAAAACTGCAGAAATTGTAATGCTTACTTCCCAACAGTTTTTTCCTTTTTTTTACATAATGTACCTACATGAATATCATTAAGTCTTTGTTTAAAGCTGTTGTATTTATTGCAGAGACCTAAGCTCTAACTATTTAGCAGGAGAAATACTGAGCGATCTTAGTGGCCTAGATCATCAAATCAAGTCAGTGTCTTTGCTTTTTATTGTCATATATATACCACTGTTTCTTTGCTTTTTATTTTCGTTACTTATAATGCTTGTTGAGGAATTTGAAAGATGCATCCTTAAGTTCCTTTCTTAATCCCTTAACTCAGATCACAGTTTATATTAAATTACTAGAACATAATCCTTAATGATAATAGGAAGTTTCATTTGCTATAGGGACCTCATGTACTCTTCCAATTGTTACCTCAGATGTCCTTTCGCCACTCACGGATTTGAATATTTGTTACTTTAGCAAGTGTATTGCAGGTATTGCGTTCAGGGCTATTTCATATGTCTGGTGCAGAGTAAAGTTTTTGTATTGATGTGCAAAATAATCTTTCCCCATGTTCTCTTTTACCAGCCATCTTGGGGACTCTGGAATGATTAGAAGACCCAAAATCAGAACAACACAAGGTATTATTCCTGAAAGACATAAAAGCAAGTTAATGTCAAAGTTATATTCATTTTAATTTTATAGAAGAGATTCAGTGTTGAGTACAAATTCTTCATCTAATTTAATTAATTAACACTTCACCTGTCAACGCTAAGGTCCTCCATGTTATCATTGTTCGTACTATAAAGGCAAAAGAAATTCCAGTTATAATAATGAGCTGTAGATTAAAATTGGATCTGTATTAGAAAGATTCCAGTAATAATTTATGAACATTGTTTCTAAATTTAAAGTACTAAACAGCAGCTAGTCCTCAACAAGCTCATCTCTATGAATGGCAGCTTGCCCGTGCTAAGCGTCTTGGTCGTATTGCTGATTCTACTACTACTCTTGTTGTTCCTAATCCTCATGCTTGTCGAATTGGCTCTGGTGCTGCCACTCTCAATGCCATTCTTGCTCTTGCCAAACATTACCAGCTCCATTTTGAGTCTCATGTAATAATTCTCATCCCCCCTTTTGATATTTTATTTTATGATTGTTTCGGATAATAATTGCGAGAATTATGCTTATTGAATTATGATCACAGTAGTTTTCGACAGTATATAGTTTAAGACACTTTGATAAGATTTACATATAGATGGTAGTTACTGAATTATCATCACTACTTTTCGATAGCATGTACTTTAATTCGCTTTGATAAGATTAAATTCAGATGGAAGGTATGTGAGCAGCAAGTGGCCTTTTTATGTTTAATTGTAATAGTACACTCCCTTAAAATTTATGTATTGTATACAAAGCAAATTTTGTGTTTTGCTGCTCCTCATTCGTTTGTGATGATATGACATTGATCCACTGAGGAATCTTCCTCTATGTCAACTGCATTACTCATTGTGGTTCCCACTGAGGAATCTTCCCACTTCACTATTTTTCTTATGTAGATTCTATTCCATATTTTTTTATTTTTGAAGATGTTTTCCTTGTATGCAGCTGAAAAATGAAGACTCTTTAGGAGCTTCTGCCCTACATGAGACGTCTAATAATGAAGTTTCCTTCCTGGAAAAAAAAGCACATTCTTTTGCTTCATGCTGGCGGTGATTTCGTTTTCTCCAGAAATACAAGAAGCTTCCGTTATAGAACTTAGCAGAATAATTTATGAACATTGTTTCTAAATTTAAAGTACTAAACAGGAAAAGTAGTGTAATGTATGTTTGTTTTATGTATAAACAAAGTAGTCATTTCAAATTCTTCGTAAAAAAGCGTTGCATTTGACTCTATTTGTTGTTGCAGTATCATAGATTTAGTGTTGCGTTAAATCTTATTGATGGTGGGCCCCACTGCTGAGATGGCATGGCCCCCCAATTGTGACGTGGCACCTTGTGGGTCGCAGTGCTGATGTGGCATCTTGGTGGGCCCTACTGCTAACGTGGCATCTTGCTAGCACGGCACCTTGCTAACGTGGCACCTCGTGGGATCCAATGCTAACGTGGCATGTAGGCCCCACTGCTGACGTGGCACAATGGTGAGCCCCATTGCTAAAATGGCTAAAAATCTTATGCAACACCATGTAGTGTTGCCTTTACGTGCTTTTGGTGTTGCATAAGGCCCCTTATCACTGGCTTTTATTTAATCACACAGCCGTCTTTCCTTATCACTTGTCAATCTCTATACGTGCATACTTGTCAACTCCGATCATTATCTTCCTTCTTCTAGATTCCATCTACACGTGCACTGGCTCTCAATCGGCCTCTTACTAGTACCTATATAAAGGTAAAGTACAACTTCAGTACGCGTATAACCTTAATCGTCTAACTCTGCTCTACCCAAACGCGTCTATAACGCTTTACCACTTAGCACATACAACACGTATTAAACACATTCTCAAAATAATAGTATATATATATATATATATATATATATATATATATATATATATATATATATATAACCACATAAACCACATAAACATATATATATATATATAACCACATATATCTTTTAACAAATATGTCATAACTATTTACAATAATTCTTATCAAATTAGTACAAGAGTTATGAAATAATTCAAATAAAAATTTTATAGCACCTCCTTTAAAGTATCATCTAACCTGTAGAGCTATAACTGTTCCAAACACGCAACATAATCTTTCTTATACATATACTCAACTATAACTTTCAGCAATTAACTTAATATTTCAACTTTCTCCAAAAAATAGGGCATGTATGCTTTGACTTGCCTTACTCCTTCTAAATTTCAATCACTGCTCGACTACCAAAATTATAACAATATCAAGCATATACTTATGTTATCCTGAAATCAACTATTAAATCCGAGTTTCCCAATTAAGTAGAATTGTTATTAGCTCGCTCATACCACTCGCTGACTCTGCTCACAACTCATTCCATTTGAAATTTTTAACAATTTACAACACCAACAATACTTATAAAATTAATCATCAATAAAATCCAACATAATTAATATAGAATCCCATTGTTAACAAGCAGCCTTAATACTCAAATACCTTCTTATAAGTTACCATACACCAAGCGGTTTCTATTTATAGCATAATTCAAATAAGAGGAGAGTTAACTAACTTAATAATTTAAATCACACCACTCACACATTCGAACATATAACTACATACACACAACTCTGCCTCGGACAAAACCACAAATAGGGCACATAAGAGATTTCATGATTTTTAAATACTCCAATGATTTTATAGGATTTTCAGAAGATCGATAATACACGATTTAAATAATTTTTAATCACCAAAAATACAAATAAAAATACACGGACAATCCTGGCACATATAGATCACCACATAAAAATGTAAACATGACGTCACATATATTTAATCTAAAAAAAAAATCTCACCTCATATAATCCACCTTTAATATTAAATAATAATCTTTATAATTACAATGTTTCTAGGGCGTTATAGTACATCCAACTTTTTCATATTTTATAACTCCTTCATTTCCTTGTTAATCTCAGTAGTCTAGTTCATAAGAGTTTCAGTGTAAGTTTGAGTAACTTCAACTCTTTTGGGTAGTAAACACTTTACATAAGTCAGTTCATCCTCCTTCTCCTAGTATAAGAATGTATTCAAGTCCATCCATCTCACCCTTCCATCAAATATAAAATACACAATATGCTCAATTTTTTCCTATTTATCGATAAACCCTTTACCAGGACTATGCTCTTTAATTATCTTCACTCTATGAACAAGTTGTGCAAATATAAGTTTATTGAGATGCTTCTGTGTCATCTTCTCACCAACCTTGTCCAAAAGAGTGTGAGGATCAACCTTAAGCTTTGTGATATCTGTGGTCTTCTTTCTGATCTCCTTGTGACCAATGCCACTCCTCTGTCTAAGAATCAGTGACTGCAAGCTTTGGCTCATAGTCCAGTAGGAAGGTTATTTTGCTTTCATGACACACTCTAACAAACTTGTTTCAACTGCATGCAACACCAGCCTTCACCAAGGGCTTCATATGCTTTCCTTGTAAAAATTTAGATTTCTATTGTAGAGAATGTAATGCTTGAAATGCAAAAGCTTGACTAGTAGTCTGAATGTCTGATGATGAACTTTTCTTTGCACACTAGGATTAGTAGAATGAATAATTTTTGACTTGGTCACCTCCTCACGTGTTAGACCAACATTCTTCAAATTTATTAAAGACCCTAATACTACATCTTTGAGAAATTGTTCCCTTAGCAAAATTTATGAAGTACCAGTTACATGGAGAGTTTTGGCTTTCGGTGGTACAAACCCTGACTGGATTGAATCAATAGGCCTCTTGCCTTCAAACTTAGATAATTGTGAACATAACCACCAGTGCTTGTCCATCTTCTTTCACTAGATCTTCTTCCACCTCTGCTTCCACCTCTCTACCATCATCTCCATCCTTATCTCTTCTTTTCAGAGTTACCTTTGATAGCATCAACTTTACAAGATGTATCTTTGATGACTGTCCCAGTTTGCTTCTTCTTAATCGTCTTTATCTTCCTCTTTTTGACATCAGCAACATCCAATCTAAGAGGTTCAGAATTAGAATAAATAAGGTTTATGAGGACAACTTGGTTCTCCATGGTGGTGACTTGATTATCCTCTAGATTCTGCAATCTAGTATCCACAGAAGTCTGAGATGATTATATATATATAAGGTTTGTTGAATTTTTTGATTTCAACATTATCAGCAACAAGCTTCACGGAATCATTTGTCAATTGAATATCATTATTCATCCCTGCAACTTGGGTAGCTAGATCTTACACAATATTCTTTACTTATTTAAGATCTTGATCATAAATTGGATGAGTATTAACAAAAAAATTAAACCCGAAGTAAATTTAGCAATCTATCTGGCATGAGCTATTACTGTAGGATCTGTAGCTTCATCAGGAAAAATACCATACTTATTGAAAAACCAAGTTTTTCTTTGGCTCTAGCCCATCCATTTATGCGTATATTCTTGATGACTTCAAAAGATTCAATATGAGCAAGTTCTTTAGGAAATATACTTGATCCCAGTAAGTAAAACTCTTCTTCTCATCAGACTCAGGTTTTGGAGCAGCATCACTTTCTTCATCTTTAGTGGGCTTATTATAGACATTATGTTTGCGTGGTGGATTCTTCCCAAGAGTATGCTCCCTATCATTTGCTTGCAGCTTTTGAATAAAATTGAAGTTAAGAGAATCAAGCCCAAGAGTGAAGGCCTCAATTTCAGTAGATAGCCATTCTTAATCAAAATAGCCATAAAATGATGGTTAATTTGGGTTGTATGGAAGGAGTTGCCTGGTCATTAGGGATTACAGAAGTAGGATGATATTCAAGTAAAGGAACTTGAGTAGTATAAATTATAAGCTCATTTTGATTTTTAGGGACTAGGACTTGAGAAGGGCTTTTTTTGCAATATCAACATCATCAACTTCACCAGCATCCTGTGTGCTAACAACCAAAGACTCTTGCTCCTCTATAGAGTGATCAGGATTTATAGGTGTCTCAATCCAAGTTAAGACTGGTTGCACATACAAAGGGATATTAGGTACATCAAGAATTTCAGGTGAATGATCAACAATGGCTTTCTTCAATCTATTACCTCTTTTGTTAATGGCTTGCACAAACCTCTCTTCGTTGCTTCTTAACTTCAGGTTTTGCATTGTGTGTAGCCAAGTCAGCATCTCATACATCTTGATGATTTAATCAGCAATATGATTTGTTTTATTTTTAATTTTATAACTATTTTCCTAGTTTTAATTAAAAATAAATTGTAAATGAACTTTTTAAATTCTAAATATGTTATCCAAAATACTAGAATTCAAAAATTATTCATTTGGTTGCGGTAGCATTCAAGAAAGATGTGCAGAATCAATAAAAGATTACTTTTATTTTTTCGAACACATATTTAGAGTTATCTAATTGATATTTATTATGAGTTTAGTGATTCAAATGATACCGAAATGAAATTGGTGACCCCTTTGATATATTGAAGTGAAATAAGTGATCCATTTGATAGTTAACCCTTTTTGTAGATGCCTGATATGGGCTGAAAATAAGCCCTAAAGACACATTTAATGTGGCATTAATTAGGCCAAGAATGGTCCAAACGTGGGGCCCACCAGGTGGGCCCAAAACCCCAATTATAATATTAATTTCGTAATTAATATTAGGGGTAATAAACAGCTCAGCAATAAGTGTCAGATAAGGACATTATCTCTACAAGACTTAGCCTCCAAGGCATCCAATTCGATATGGCAACAGACTCCTACAAGGAAGGAGTCTAGAATTTTCCTCAAGGAGGTGACTTATCTATTAAGTCTCCAACTCCTACCTTAATTCTAAGGCTTCTCAGCCTATATAAAGGGTCAGACCCCTCACCTCAGAACTACGTTTTTTGGCTTGATCTTTGATATTCATCAAAGTACGTAGGCATCTTGTGAAGGCAGAGTCAGCCACGAGCACAAGAGCAGCCATTAAAGCACGAAGCTCACACACCTTTGCATTAAATACATTAACCCTAGCCGCAATACTAGTAGCCTAGTTTTTATTCCACAACATTTGGCGCCGTCTATGGGAAGACAACATCAACCATGGTTCAAACACGAAGAACAACACCAGTTGTAACTGAGGCCGTGCCACTCAACTCTGCTCCACCCCTGACCGAACAGGCTCCCCCAGCATCAGGGGCGATCATCCAACAGGCTCCCCTAGCATCAGGGGCGATCATCCAACAGGCTCCCCCAGCATCAGGGGTGATCACCCAGTCTCAAGTTTCTCAACAATCAGGGGCGATTCCCCACGTTGAGAGTACGCTGCCTCTGATCGACCAAGCAGGACGAGGCAACCCTCTTCAGATGGTGGTCTCTCCTTTTTTTAATCCTGACAACCCACCACCAGGGGTACAGATCCACACCACGGATCTCCCCTTGAATACTAACCCGAGGTATGGTCTGCCTAACCACCCTCTAGCTGCTCGGGGAGTAGGGCCAAGCGGACATACCATGCAAGTACAGGATCCATCCTATATTAGAGGATTGGGTCCTTATCAGGACGACTACTCTGGCCCCTATTCTGATGATTCATTATCTGAGGATGATGATCGTGATGAACATCCAAGGAGGCGACGTGTTAGCAGAGAACCTCGGGCGAGGACCCAAGGAATCCATGATGGACCTCCACAAACGGCTGAGGAGAGGATTAAGGCTCATGAGGCTGAGATCCAAATGCTAAAGGATGATATAGCAAGGGAACAGGCAAGACAAAGTCTGACTCGACCCCCTCCAATCTCAGGAAGGATTCCCGTTATAGATTTGGAGAGGTCCTCAAGAAGACAGAAGAGGGCTGATGTCCCAACAAGAGAAGCTATAAGGGTGGAAACCCCAGGAGTAACCCCAAGGATCTCATGCCACTTGGAGATCCTGATGATCCCACACCCCCGTTTACTGAGGAGGTGATGAATGCTCATATTTCTAGGAAGTTTAAGATGCCGACAATTAAGGCTTATGATGGAACGGGTGATCCCGCAAATCACGTCAGGACGTTCTCGAACGCACTGCTGCTGCAGCCTGCAAGTGATGCCCTAAAGTGCAGAGCGTTCCCCCAAACCCTGTCGGGCATGGCTCAGAGATGGTATAGCCGATTGCCTGCGAACTCTATTGGCTCTTTTAAGGAGTTGAGTGCCGCTTTCGTTAGCCAATTCATTAGCGGAAGGGTGCATGAGAAGAGCTCTGCATCCCTTATGTATGTAGTGCAAGGAAAGAATGAAAATATGAGGGATTACCTCAAGCGATTCACTAAGGAGACCCTGAATATCACTGATTTGGAAAATAAGGTGGCAATGGTAGCCCTGGAACACGGAACCACTGACCTCTTCTTCAAGAGATCATTGGCGAAGCATCCCCCTGAGAACATGGTTGAGCTCCAACGAAGGGCTGATAAGTATATTAAAGCTGAGGATAGCTTGAAGAAAGAAACCACCGTAGGTGGAGGAGGAGGTAACAATGACTCCAAGAAGCGAAAGCAAGACCAGGACTATGATGATCAAGAGTATGATGCTAGGGACAAGTATCCCCGAACTAGCGAGGACTCCGACTCTGCCCCTAAGAAGAACTAAGGGTCAAGGTTCACTGAGTATGCAAGGTTGAATACTCCTAGGAGTCGAATCTTGTTGGACATTGAGAATGATAAGGATTTCAGATGGCCGAAGCCACTCAGGGGTGATCCCGCAAAGAGAAACCAGAATCAGTATTGCAGATTCCATAGAGACGTGGGGCATGACACTGACGATTGTAAGCAACTCAATGATGAGATTGAGTTTTTGATCCGTAGAAGGAAGCTGAGGCACTTCACTAAGGGTGAAGACCGTGCTAATCAGAGAAGAGACTATAATAGAAGGGAGGACGATCAAGATCGCAACCCACAGCCCCGAGGGACAGTAATCAACATGATCTCAGGAGGCCCAACTGCGGCCGGGACAACTAGGAACTCTCGAAAGGCTTATGCCCGAGAGGTGTTGCACATCGTGGGAGAGGCCCCAAAGCTTGCAAAAACTGAGGTAGCGATTAGTTTTGATGACTCAGACTTGGAAGGGGTAAAGTTCCCCCATGACGACCCGTTGGTCATAACTCCTGTGATTGGAAACTCGGAGGTGAAGCGAGTCTTGATAGACAATGGAGCTTCCGTTGACATTCTGTTTCATGATGCGTTTGTGAAGATGGGATACACTGATTCTCAGTTGACCCCCAATAACATGCCTATATACTGATTTAATGGATTAAAATCCAAAGTTGAAGGGACTATTCAGCTGCCCATGACGATAGGGCAAGAACCTAAGAAAGCCACCCAAATGTTGAACTTTCTAGTAATCAAGGCGGATTCAACGTACAACGTTATCCTTGGAAGGACTGGACTTCATGCATTCAAGGCTGTTGCCTCAACCTATCATGTGAAGATCAAGTTCCCTACCAGGAATGGTGTTGGAGAACATAAAGGTGATCAGAAGATGGCACGAAGCTGTTATGTAGCCTCGTTAGGGCCTGATGGAGTCGGGGGGCAGGTCCTTCCGATTGAAGACATGGATGTCCACAGTGCTAAGGAACACAAAGAAAGGTCAGCAGAGGACATCACACAGAAGCCTCGGACAGCCATTGAGGCTAAGACATTAACTGACTTTGTGGTTGAATGTACCAATGGCAACCGAGAAGTCGGGGGGATGGAGGTAGTACACCGGGCAGGAAGTGAACTTCAGAATAAGAATGACGAGACCAGAAGGAGTGGTGGGTGCTCTATTTTGATGAAGCATCAAAAACAAAATCAAGTGGTGCAGACCTAGTCTTGCAAGGGCTCGATTGGGCTTAAGTTATCCTAGTAGGACTTAGCTTCATATTTATATAGTAGAAGTAGAAATAAGGTTCATTAAAACCATTGCAGAGCATGTTGCTCCAAGTAGGACAGTAGTACTCTATGTAAGGGTTGAACCCATTTCAAGTTATTAATGCAAGTTTGTTTTCCATTCATTGATTGTGATTTTATTTATGTGCCAAGCACCTGATGTGTGAGTCAAAGAAGACCAAGTACCGAAAATAAAAGAATACACGAATGAAAACAAACGAATGCATACCCCGAATGGTAGAGTTAGGTTACAGCAGATAAGAGTTTAAGTCCTTGAAGGACCCTGGATAAAGACAAACGTTGAAGTCCTGATGGAACACCCGCTGAAGAAACATATTGCATAGCCCGAAAGCCAATGGAAGGCTCATCAAGTGGGCAATCAAACTAGGAAAAATTGATGCATGGGACGACCATCAAAGCCCAGGCTCTAGCTGACTTCGTGGTTGAATATACCATTGACAACCAAGAAGTCGGGGGGCAGGAGGTAATAGACCAGGAAGGTCAGCAAGGTGAGAAACCCCTGGAAGAAAAGAAGGAGTATTGGATTCTCTATTTTGATGGGGCATCAAAAACAAAAAGCTCTATTTTAATGGAGTATCAAAAACAAAAACTAGTGGTGCAGTTTAAGTTCTGGAAAGCCCCGATGGGTTCACACTCGAGTATGCCTTGAAGTTGGACTTCCAAACAACCTACAACGAGGCGAAGTATGAAGCTCTGATAGCCAACCTTGGACTGACAAGAGCCGTGAGGGTCAAGAACTTGAAAGTCTGTGGAGACTCAAAGCTGGCAGTCTCACAAGTCAATGAAGAGTTTGAGGCTAGAAAAGAATATGTTCAAATATTCAAGGATACTTCCAGGTCCTGAAGACCCGACCATCAATTCGAAGTTGGTAGCACCAGCTGATGTAAGCTGAAGGATAGACCCTAAAGCTCATCTTGAGACTGGTTGGCCCCTTGATAATGCCTTCAAGGTACAGAAACTGTTAATGATAGTGTTGAGATAAGAGGCCCTTATTTCGACCAAAACCCTGGTCGAGATGACCAAGAATCCTAGTCGAAAAATCATTCGACCAAGCGAAAAATTCGTCCTTATTTCGACCAAGATCCTGGTCGAAACGAACAGGAATCCTGATCGAAAATCTGTTCGACCAAGAAGCTAGGAAGGCCCTTATTTCGATCAGAATCCTGACCTAAGGGTCAGGGTCAGCATTCCTGATCGAAAATCCTGACCTAGGGGTCAGCATCCTGATCGAAAATCCTGACCTAAGGGTCAGCATTCCTGATCAAAAATCCTGACCTAAGGGTCAGCATTCCTGATCGAAAGTCCGTTCGACTAAGCCAAAGTAGGCCTTTATTTCGACCAAGATCCTGGTCGAAACGACTAGGAATCCTGATCGAAAATCTGTTCGACCAAGAAGCTAGGAAGGCCCTTATTTCGATCAGAATCCTGACCTAAGGGTCAGGGTCAGCATTCCTGATCGAAAATCCTGACCTAGGGGTCAGCATCCTGATCGAAAATCCTGACCTAAGGGTCAGGGTCAGCATTCCTGATCAAAAATGCTGACCTAAGGGTCAGCACCCCTCATCGAAAATCCTGTCCTAAGGGTCAGCATTCCTTATCGAAAATCCATTCGACCAAGCCAAAAGTTGGCCCTTATTTCGACCAAGATCCTGGTCGAAACGACCAGGAATCCTGATCGAAAATCTGTTCGACCAAGAAGCTAGGAAGGCCCTTATTTCGATCAGAATCCTGACCTAAGGGTCAGCATTCCTGATCGACAATCCTGACCTAAGAGTCAGCATTCCTGGTCGAAAATCCTGACCTAGGGGTCAGCATCCTGATCGAAGATCCTGACCTAGGGTCAGCATTCCTGATCAAAATCCTGATCTAAAATACCACGAATTCTGGTAAAAAAAAGGGATATATGATGAAAATTTTTATGTGCTTAGAGTCATGAATGACCTCAATTCGGGACGAATTTCAAAAATTTGGGAGCCAATGAGGCCAAAAATGCGATCGTAAATTACGAAAATATTAGGGCTGAGGACCCCTCTAAAATTACAAAAATTATTATTATTATTATTATTAAAAATAATAATAATAAAATCCGGGTCAGATTTTATTCGAATGAAATTTTATCCGAGTGGAACACCTCCGAATAAGGGGCCAAAAATTATCCATATTTTGGGTAAAAGAAATATTATTATTGAATAATAATATTTTTCAAAAAAAAAAAAGGTTGGAGAAAAAAAAAAAAAAAAATTGTCGATCTCATTTCTGCTCGAAACGAGCAGAATTCTTACTCGAAATATGCTTCGACCAAAAACAAATCAATGACCTTATTTCGACGAGAAACCTGGTCGAATGACCAGGTTAATATTTTTATGGCAAAGTGTTGTTTAGTACCTGAAGTTCTGCTGAATTACGAGTTGATCCTCTAGTTTATATATTTATAATTCAGCCCCTGAACTTTGTAAGTTGACATAAAAAATTCCTAAATTATTAGGAATAATTTAGAAAAATACCTGTTGCTACAAAAAAAATCCTAAATTATTAGGAATAATTTAGGAAAATACCTGTGGGTACATAAAAATTCCTAAATTATTAGGAATAATTAAGGAAAATACCTGTGGGTACATAAAAATTCCTAAATTATTAGGAATAATTAAGGAAAATACCTGCTGGTACATAAAAATTCCTAAATTATTAGGAAAAATTACGGAAAATACCTGTGGGTACATAAAAATTCCTAAATTATTAGGAATAATTAAGGAAAATACCTGTGGGTACATAAAATTCCTATATTATTAGGAATAATTAAGGAAAATACCTGCTGGTACATAAAAATTCCTAAACTATTAGGAAAAATTACGGAAAATACCTGTGGGTACATAAAAATTCATAAATTATTAGGAATAATTAAGAAAAATACCTGTGGGTACATAAAAATTCCTAAATTATTAGGAATAATTAAGGAAAATACCTGTGGGTACATAAAAATTCCTAAATTATTAGGAATAATTAAGGAAAATACCCGTGGGTACATAAAAATTCCTAAATTATTAGGAATAATTAAGGAAAATACCTGCTGGTACATAAAAATTCCTAAATTATTAGGAAAAATTACGGAAAATACCTGTGGATACATAAAAATTCCTAAATTATTAGGAATAATTAAGGAAAATACCTGTGGGTACATAAAAATTCCTATATTATTAGGAATAATTAAGGAAAATACCTGCTGGTACATAAAAATTCCTAAACTATTAGGAAAAATTACGGAAAATACCTGTGGTTACATAAAAATTCCTAAATTATTAGGAATAATTAAGGAAAATACCTGCTGGTACATAAAAATTCCTAAATTATTAGGAATAAATAAGAAAAATACCTGTGGGTACATAAAAATTCCTAAATTATTAGGAAAAATTACGGAAAATACCTGTGAGTACGTAAAAATTCCTAAAATGTTAGGAAATGTACAGAAAAATACGAGGAAAATTATAGAAATATTTTCTCGACAAATTGAGCAATACTTTATGCTAATAATGCATAAAAGCTCTATAAAAGTGCCGAAATTGCTAAAAGCAAGCACAAGTTAAAGCCTCGAATAAGGTCAATCGTCGTAAATGTGTCGGTCGCTCCACACTTTACAATAAGGCGATATATGTGAAACACTAGTGTAAAGCAAAACCCCTATGTAAGGGTAGGAAAATTAAGAAGTCCCAAGAAAGGGATAAAAATGACCCCGAGTCTCGATTAAGACAAATATAACTTCTACGAAAACCTGATCAGTTTTCCTAAAAGTTGGGGGGCAAATGATATGGGCTGAAAATAAGCCCTAAAGACACATTTAATTAGGCCAAGAATGGTCCAAACGTGGGGCCCACCAGGTGGGCCCAAAACCCCAATTATAATATTAATTTCGTAATTAATATTAGGGGTAATAAACAGCTCAGCAATAAGTGTCAGATAAGGACATTATCTCTACAAGACTTAGCCTCCAAGGCATCCAATTCGATATGGCAACAGACTCCTACAAGGAAGGAGTCTAGAACTTTCCTCAAGGAGGTGACTTATCTATTAAGTCTCCAACTCCTACCTTAATTCTAAGGCTTCTCAGCCTATATAAAGGGTCAGACCCCTCACCTCAGAACTACGTTTTTTGGCTTGATCTTTGATATTCATCAAAGTACGTAGACATCTTGTGAAGGCAGAGTCAGCCACGAGCACAAGAGCAGCCATTAAAGCACGAAGCTCACACACCTTTGCATTAAATACATTAACCCTAGCCGCAATACTAGTAGCCTAGTTTTTATTCCACAACAATGCCGTAAAGTTTTTCATTATTGAAATAATTCACCTTGAAAAAAACGTCAGTTTAAAAATATTAGTGAAACCTTTACTTATACATGTTTTTATAGCGGTTTAATTATTCCCTTTTATGCAAATTCATTTAGTTAGGCATAATTGAACTATTCCATTCAACAAATTTATAAACATAACAACATAAATTGTGTATTTATTAGAAAAATTAATAACATTCTTTATAAATATATAATAGAAAAATTAAGATCAGTAAACTTTGACTATAATAAGATTAACATAATGCATGTTACAAATGCGTTATTGAACTTAATTTTCGGACAAAACATGTTGTCAGTTCAAAAGCATATAATTAAGTAATTAATCGTGAAATCTATAGATATGCATCCTAAAATTTAGAAATTTAACACTGTGATGATCTTTATAATGCAATAATCCTGATCAAAGGAACGAAACAAAAAACAACATGAAAAATGAAACAAAAAAAATCTATTCAATAGGAACATTATGAAGTAAACAATGATGATTCTTTAATCCACAAATAGTTAGTTGATTCTTAAATTTTTGATAATTTTCGTAATTGATAATTTCTGTTGCTCGTAGAACTACGTTCACTTATATGTATTAATTCATGTTGTTACTAAATAGACTTCACATCAAATTCAATAATCATAATAAGCATAATCTATTAATCAATGATATTTTGTTGTTTTATAGACTTTTAAATCTCTGGAAATATTATAAAAGTTTATATAAATAATTTTATTTATTAGTTTTCATATTTAAATTGAACTCACTGTTTAGATAAAAATTCAAAAATACAACAATTAAAATAATAATAGAATTTTATGTTTCGCACGATTTATAAACTAGCACAAATGAAAGTAAGTTGTTAGCCTTGTTCCAAAAATCCTCGATTCATTCGATTAATCCCCGATTAATCCTCTACAAGATACCCATGCAGTTGATTCGTTTTTAAAAATCCCCGGTTAATCTTTACGAGTACTTCTTGATCGAAGTATTTATAATAATTATTAAAATTAAAATATTATATTAATCAAATATGAATTATTACATACTTTATGATATGACAAATACATATTAATTAATATATTACTAATAGAATTATAAAATATATTGAATAATATTATAATATTAAAATGCATCCAATTTTAAATTCATTAATCCTTTCAATTAATTCCCAATTTAACGATTAATTTTTACAAGGTCTTGTCGGACTGGTTGTTAGTGATAGACCAAACAATCTATATTATAGGTTTGATTGAGTGACTACACGATG
Source organism: Saposhnikovia divaricata (assembly GCA_036435485.1). NCBI lineage: Eukaryota > Viridiplantae > Streptophyta > Magnoliopsida > Apiales > Apiaceae > Saposhnikovia > Saposhnikovia divaricata. The sequence goes on along the minus strand of CM071599.1, from coordinate 118,992,831 downwards.
ATATCAACATAAAGGAACATACATGATGTAACACCCTCACTATCCAACAATAAAGTCCATACATTTTATAATAACTTAAATATTTTTTTATAGGGTAATTTTAGAAAATTTCGACATGATATATTCATAAATATGACTATCCACCTGTCCAAACCAACCAACTAATACCAAAACAGTTCAGTTGCGTGATAACAACAAAACCATAGAGAAATATAACTACACCAACCAAGACCGCTCACAGGCTGAAACAACTACTAATTAACTATTACAATCCCATACTGAATAAAATAATATACAACTCCATAAGATAAATAATCTGTCTACTAATGCAGAAATGATATGAAACAAGGTTACAAGCTCACTACCCATCCCACCACCTCGACTCTCTGGCTGCCTCTATGGCTACCCCAACCAGACGGTCCACTCCTTCTAGACATCTTCGTGCTTAGCTGAGGAAACAGAATTAGTAAGCAAGTGAGCTAAAATGCTCAGCAAGTATATATATAATTAAAAGCATAAACAAACTGAAATGTGTGCAAGTCTGTCAAGAATTAACAATCAACAATATATAAGCTCAACTGAAAGATACGTTTTTTTTTTCTGAATCATGAAATAGAAGAGGATTGGACTATCATGCATTTTATAGATAAAACAATAATAATGTTAGGCTGCTGATCAGTCACGCACTAACCCCGGACAAACGCACACAGCAATGTCCTTAATGGATCCACGACACACATTGGCCTTAATAATTTCTGACCACAAATCTGGTCCGACCCTTACGGTCCACATTTTAAAAAAACTAACAGTCCAATCCTATAACTAGACATCAGGTGTCGGAACAATCGACCACCTCAACTGCCAAACACCCTGGACACTTTCGTTCCAGGTCAACATCACAAATCTCGCAAAATGAAATAAGGTCGGGTAATTTCTGACCTAGATATCAACAAGTTCGATATATATACAAGGGGTATGGATGTAAGTCAAGCCACTAAAAGAATTAACGAAATCAATATAATCGATTTAGGGTATAACAATTTAATATTCGAATTTAAGGAAAATTAATGGAACAATTATAACAAGGATAATTCGAACGAGCATATGAATTAAGTTATAATAATCATAATTCACTTGAAAGGTAAGTGAGGTAATGTACTTGCCTTAACCAGGAAATCACAAGATACGAAGAGTCTTTACGTCCTCAGCCTTAGCTTTCCCTTTATCCGCAGGATCTACACACAATATAACACTATTTTAGAATTCTATTCAATATTCGCTAATCGATAATAACATTTAACTTAATCTACCCCCGCGAATAGTCTCCTAATTTATATTTATTTAATTATATACTAACATTCCACGGATAAAAATATTTAATCATAATTGACACATTAACACATAATCAATCCGTTTTAAAATATGAAGCCCGACTCATAACTTATGCAAGTTGTATAAGTACACATACACATTTTCAAGAAATAGGTTAAGATTTTTAGAAAATTTTTGACGGCATCCCCTTATACGGGTGACTGCCCGTCGGAATACAACCGACTCAATCAACCAACACAATCCCAATCATTAATCATATCCCACTTTAACCAATCAAATCATTATTTAATTCAATTCGGACAATTCATTACAACTTAAATAACTTAACTTAAATCCATAATAAATTACAATTAAATACATATAAATATATATTTTAAATTTCGGCTCACGTATCATCATTGCCGATTTTATACCCTCGACTCAAATTAAATCACCGTCGAGGGGGCAAAATCCCGAGGGTGCCCAAAATTAGGGTTTCCACTCGGAATTCCACACTTACTATATATTCGAATAATAACAATTATTTCACGAATTAATCAATTGTTTACAGAATATTCGAATTTATAACCACATTGTTCGAACTGCATTCACCACAATTAATCAAGAAACACAACCAAGCAAAATAGGACCACGTCAAGCCATCCACAATCGCAGCAAAAACAGGGGAGGGGAGGTTAGTGTTACAATCGGGATTTCCAGCCACACACATATATATATAACCACACAATAATCATTGTAACAATCACATAATTGTGCAATTACACTATCCATTTACAGTGACCAAATTCCGACTCAAATAAGTCATCGCAGGCAGGAAAGGCTCACTGGTGGAGCTCCGAAATCGAAGCTTCAACACCAGGACCCAACCCCAATAGGACAACCAAACATTTGAATTCACAGCAGCACGAATTACTTAGCAAGAACAGGGGAGGGGGAGGTGACACTCAACACAGCCCACACGACACACACACACACACACGAGTTCATACGCACGCACACACTCTGTTAATCGCACACACGCCCACATAGAGCATACGCACACACCCAGCAACAGATACGCAGCAACACTGAAGGAGAAGAGATCAATCCGTTATAATATTCATCCACAAGCCCAGAACCGTAGCTAACATACCCAGATAAATCGAACACAGAGAAAGAAAGTGGTCCTTAAGAGCAGAGAAAAGATTTTTGGACAGGAATTGAGGAGAAAACAAGAGAGAGGAGAGTTTAGAGATCGAAAAATTCGATATAGGGGGAGAGGGAGTGAAGCTTCGGGAAGACCCGAGAGAGAGAAATGGGTTTTGTTGGACAATTGGATTAGATTTAGGGTTTATATGATTTGGGGGAATTAGAAAAAAACAATTTCACAATTCCTTTTAAATGAATATTAAAAATAAATAAATTTGTAAGATATCAATCAAACAGAAAAATGGGTAGGATATTAGATTTTAAAATTTTAAAATAATAAACACAAAATTACAATCATCCACATATTTTAAAAATATTTTTAGGATCAAAAACGAATTAAATATGGATTTTACAAAATTAAATCTATAAAATGGAAAAATAATTCATAAAATCATTTTAAAATCCTCAAAACCAAAAATAATTCACCAAATATTTTTAATAGTCATATAAACTAATAAAGTTAATATTGCAAAAGATTTCAGGATTTCTGCTAATCCCGAGGATTTTATAAAATTCACTGAAGATAAATATAACACAATTAAATAGGAAATAAATTCCCAAAAATATAATAAAAATAGCCGGGCTTACACACCACATACAAAACATCAACTAAGCCCCCAAATATTATTTCACAGATACTTCACCTCCTCAACAAATTTATACGCCACATAATTCACATTTAATATAAAATAAATAATTTCAGTAATTAAAAATTCTGAAAATTTCTAAGGCGTTATATCCTTCCCCCCTTAAAAGGATTCTGTCCCCAGAATCTCACCTAAGTGAATAAGTGAGGATAATTCTCAAGCATGTCGCTTTCAAGCTCCCAAGTTCATTCTTCCACTTTGGGGTTTCTCCACAAAACTTTTACTATAGGTATTGTCTTAGTTCGTAGGACCTTCTCTTTACGATCTAATATCTTAATAGGTTGTTCCACATAGGATAAATCTGGCTGGATATCTATCGGCTCATATTCGATGACATGCTTAGAGTCCAGGTGGTATTTCTTAAGCATTGATACATGGAACACGTTGTGAATATGCTGCATGTGAGGTGGTAGGGCTAACTCGTAGGCAACTTTTCCAACCTTCTTCAAAACCTCAAAAGGCCCGATAAATCTTGGACTTAATTTTCCTTTCTTACCAAATCTTACCAACCCCTTCCACGGAGATACTTTCAACAAAACTTGTTCTCTTTCTTCGAACTCCATATTCTTTCTGGCCAAATCCGCGTACTTTTTCTGTCGGTTCTGAGCTGTCACTAACCGTTTCTGAATAAGGTGAATTACTTCCTTGGTTTGCTGCACTAACTCTGGTCCGAGTATCTTTCGCTCGCCAACTTCTTCCCAGTATACTGGAGATCGACACTTTCGTCCATATAATGCTTCATACGGTGGCATACCGATGCTAGCATGAAAAATGTTGTTATATGAAAATTCCACTAATGGCAAATGTTCATCCCAACTTCCTGCGAAATCCAGTGCACAAATTCGGACCATGTCTTCAATTGTTTGAATCGTTCTTTCATTCTGACCATCAGTCTGAGGATGGTAAACAGTACTCATTTTTAATTCGGTGCCCAGAAATTCTTGAAAACTTCTCCAGAATCTCGAATTAAATCTTGGATCTCGATCTGAGACTATTGATACTGGAACTCCATGTCGCACCACAATCTCTTTTATGTATAGATGAACCAATTTGTCTAATGAAAACCTCTCATTTATCGGAAGGAAGTGTGCAGATTTCGTTAATCGATCAACAATTACCCAGATAGCATCATGATTAGCTCTCGTCCTTGGCAATCCTACCACAAAATCCATCGCAATATGTTCCCATTTCCACTCGGGAAACTCTAATGGTTGCAGCATCCCACTTGGTCTCTGATGTTCAGCCTTTACTTTCTGACAGGTTAAACACTTACTTACCCATTCGGCAATATCTCTCTTCATATCCGGCCACTAGAAGTTTCTTTTCAAGTCTCGATACATCTTCGTACTTCCAGGATGGATCGAATATTTCGAACTGTTGGCTTCCTGTAGAATCTCATTCTTTAACTCTGTCACATTGGGTATCCAAATACGTGAAGAAACTCTCAATATCCCACTGTCGTCTACTTGTGTGCATATTTCCTCGCCGGTTAACTTGTTCACATCTCCGCTCAAGACTTCCTCCTGGCATCTGCGAATCTTTTCTAACAATTCTGGCTGAAATGTCATAGTATAGCCCTTATCTGTACTGCTTGTAGGTACGCAGACTTCTATCTCTAATTTCTCAAATTCTCTATATAACTCCTCAGGCAGTGTAAACATGTTAATTTTCTCCTTTCTACTTAGAGCGTCCGCCACCACATTCGCTTTCCCGGGGTGATAGTTAATTGTACAATCATAATCCTTGAGTAATTCTAGCCATCTCCTCTACCTCATGTTTAAGTCTTTTTGGGTGAAAATATACTTTAAACTTTTATGGTCCGTGTAAATTTCACAATTTTCCCCATACAAATAATGTCTCCAAATCTTCAAGGCGAAAACAATCGCGACCAATTCTAAATCATGGGTAGGGTACTTTTGCTCATGGGGTTTCAGCTGTCTCGATGCGTACGCAATTACCTTACCATGCTGCATTAGTACACATCCTAAACCTTTGTGAGATGCATCACTGTAGATCATAAAATTTCCTTTTTCGTCTGGAAGTGTCAATACAGGTGCAGTCACCAATCTCTTTTTCAATTCTTGGAAACTTTCTTCACACCTCTCATTCCACACAAACTTTTCATTCTTCCTTGTCAACTTTGTTAGTGGGGTGGCTATCTTCGCAAAGTCTTGAACAAATCTTCGATAATATCCCGCCAATCCTAAGAAACTTCGAACTTCTGTAGGTGTTTTAGGTCTCTCCCAATTCATCACAGCTTCAATCTTAGCAGGATCCACTTTAATCCCTTCACTACTGATGACATGCCCTAAAAACTGCACCTCTTTCAACCAAAACTCACACTTAGAAAACTTTGCATACAATTTCTCTTTTCTCAACGTTTCTAGAGCTATCCTCAAATGCCCTGCATGTTCTTCTTCGGTCTTCGAGTATATCAAAATATCATCTATAAACACAATCACAAACTTATCCAAATATTTCTTAAAGACTCTATTCATTATGTCCATGAACGCTGCTGGTGCATTAGTTAGCCCAAAGGCCATCACTAAGAACTCATAGTGCCCATACCTAGTCCGAAACGCTGTTTTTGGAACGTCTTCCGGTCTAATCTTTAATTGAAAATATCCTGATCGCAAATCAATTTTCGAGAAACAAGTTGCTCCTTTCAGCTGATCGAATAAATCATCAATTCTTGGCAAAGGGTACTTATTCTTAATGGTCAACTTATTTAGTTCCCGATAATCGATACACAATCTCATACTTCCATCCTTCTTCTTTACAAATAATACCGGAGCTCCCCACGGCGAAACACTAGGCCTAGTAATACCTTTCTCCAAAATATCTTGCAACTGAACTGCCAATTCTTTCATCTCCACCGGTGCCATACGATACGGAGCTTTCGACACAGGTTCGGTTCCTGGGGCTAAGTCGATGGTAAATTCTATTTCTCTATCCGGAGGTAACCCAGGAAGTTCATCTGGAAAAACATCGAGAAACTCATTCACCACTGGTATTTCCTCTATCTTAGGTACCTCTTGCTTGGTATCCATGACATAAGCCATATAGCCCTCGCATCCTTGCGTCAACAGCCTCTAAGTTTGCATGATCGTTAAAAATCTCCTAGTCTGCCTCTGACCCCTAAAGGTAACTTCTACATTATCGGAGGGCTTAAGTATCACCTTTTTGTTCTTACAATCAATTTGTGCATTATTCTCTGTTAACCAATCCATTCCTAGGATGACATCAAATTCACCTAACTGGAAGGGTATCAAATTAGCGTAAAAGCAATGCCCTGAGATATCGATCTTACAACGAGGACATACTTGAGTAACCGGAATTTGTTCTGAGTTAGCTATTTCTATAACTATAGCCTCACGTAACATGCATATCTCACAGTTTAACCTTTGAACAAATTCTTTAGATATAAAGGATTTCGTAGCCCCGGAATCAATTAATACTTTAGCTTGAACAGAATTTACAGGGAGCGTACCTGCTACCACATCAGAATTCTTAATGGCTTCATTCAGAGTCATATTGAAGGTCCTCTCCACTGGTCTGACATTTGCTGTTGGGGGTGCCTCAATCGCTTGAAGCATTGGGTTAGCCAGAACCAGAGGTTTCACCACAGGTACTTTACAATCCCTCATTACATGACCTAGTTTCCCGCAACGGTGACATATAATCCCTACCTTGCACTCTCGAGCATAGTGACCTTTCTGATTACACTTGTAGCACGTCACCTCCAACTTTGCACACACCCCTGGATGCCTTTTTCCACAAGTCTTGCACTCTGCCAAGGGTGGCCTAACCAGTTTCTGCTGTCTCGAATCTTGAAGTCTATTTCCTTGCCCTCCATTCCCCGATCCCGGCTTCCTAGAATTCCCATTCTTTCCTAACTGAAACCCGGGATTTTTATTGGGCACACTCTGAGAGCTGCTTTGCACTTGTCGTCCTTCCATTGACCCAACTTTTCTTTTCTTTCCCTCTTTTTCCTTAAAGTACAATTCACTTTCTCCTTCGGCTATCATGGCCTTCTGCACCATAGCTGCATAAGTATCCAGTTCCAAAATTGCTAGCTTACTACGAATCTATGGTTTCAATCCTTGTTGAAACCTCTTTGCCTTCTTCCTCTCCGTGTCCACATAAGCCGGAGCAAACCTAACTAGTTCAGTATTGTTTCATACTCTGTCACTGACATACTTCCCTGTTTCAACTCTAAGAACTTCATCTCCATTTGATCTTTCATGTAGTCTGGGAAATACTTTTCTAAGAATAACTCTGTAAACCTTTCCCAGGGAATCACTTCTGTAGCTTCCAGCATCTTTACCGACTCCCACCAATAAGTGGCTTCATTCTTCAGGAAATAACTTACATATTCTGTCTGTTTATTTGCTGGGACCCCCACCAATTCAATAGCCTTTTCCATCTCTTTCAGCCAAGATCTCGCCTCTACTGGGTCCGCTGTTCCTTTAAATTCGGGAGGTTTAACTGCCTGGAAGGACTTAAAAGTGACCACCGGAGGAACAGGTGGTTGTTGCTGGTGCTGCTGTTGTTGTTGTTGTTGAGCCATCAGCTGCTGCTGGAATTGTTGTTGTTGATGTGCTAGAGTAGCAGTCTGCTGAACAAGAGTCTGTAATATTTGAGCCAAAGCAGGGTCCATTTGACCTACAGGGGGTGGGTTGGCTTGCTCACCCTGATTGGTGGTTCGGGTATTTTGTTTCTTCTTTCTTGGAGGCATATTCCTGAAATCAACGGACAATCATTAGGTTCAAATTCAAGAGTCAATAAATCAAAAGAATCTAATTTAAGCTAACAATGAATATACTTTTGGAATATAATTCAAGGTTCCCAGTCATTACTCGGGTCAGCAATTTGGTTTACAAGGCGCAACAAAGTACAAGAATCAAAGCTATGCAAGGTATTCATAATTATCTGATAGATGCATTAACAGAACAATAAACATAATGCTGAAATTAAAGAGGATACTGAAGGTAAAGGCAGTACTAGAAAAAGAAGCAATGCTGAAAATAAATCCAATGCTGAAAAATAAATATGATGCCGAAAATAAATGGGGTACTGAGAAGGAATATAGTGCGGAAAAGTAAATATGGTGCGCAAAAGTAATCAACAACGTATAAAAGAAATTTAACAACAATTCTGCAAAAGTGATAATAATATATATATAGATCCGATACAAGCGTAAGAACAACGCTTCGATAGGGGTACAACATAATACTAAAAGAGGAGACTGTTAGCATCTAGTCACAGTACAACAGATATCTACAACAAAACTAGTCGTACTGCAAATCCTGATATACTACTACTACCACCATGACATGCCTCTATATACTACATACATCATCATACTACCCTAACCATCACTGGTCGTCATCATCATTAGACTCTCCCCGCCAAGCTGATCCAAGAATGCTCTCCAGCTCTGCCTTCACCAGGCCTAGAGTCACCTGCTGCGTCACGAACGCCGGCTCATCTCGGGACCTAATCCGTCCCCGCCTAGTGATAACATGCCTAACCGCTCGTATGCGCCTCCGAACATCCTCCAACTCAGCTACCGCTCTATCTCGCTCTCTAGCCAGATCCGCCTCTCCAGCCCTCATAGCCCTCAACTCTGTCACCTGCCCTAAAAGATAGTCCCTCTCTCTGGCCACTCGCTCATACGCATGGTATGGAACAGGCTGAGGAGTGTACTGATATGCTGGCCCATTCACCGGGCCCTGCGATCCTACGTGTGGCTGCATAACCCCTGGGGAAACCTGCTGCGGTACGGAAGCCTCTCCCTCCGGATCCTCGTCCGGGTCTGAATCGGAACCAGAAACAGGTGCCTGTAGTATATATATATATATATATATATATATATATATCTTATAGTTGGACACCCTACTTCTCACGAAACGATCCTAACCTTTCTTATAACTCTACCCCGACTTTCCCACCTAATTGTTTCAGTGACTGTGACCTGTGGCTCTGATACCAACTTATAACACCCTCACTATCCAACAATAAAGTCCATACATTTTATAATAACTAAAATATATTTTTATAGGGTAATTTTAGAAAATTTCGACATGATATATTCATAAATATGACTATCCACCTGTCCAAACCAACCAACTAATACCAAAACAGTTCACTTGCGTGAAAACAACAAAACCATAGAGAAATATAACTACACCAACCAAGACCGCTCACAGGCCACAGTATGAAACAACTACTAATTAACTATTACAATCCCATAATGAATAAAATAATATACAACTTGATAAGTGGATTTTATATCCACTTGGAGCGTTCCATATCGGCTTAAATTGATTGTTTTGGACTCAAGTTTGTGGTGGTTTTGATGTGTTTTGCTTAGTTGTGCAGAATTACGAGAATGTTGACTAAGGTGGATGCTTCTATAATTTTTGGGGAATTAATTGATTAAAATTCGAATTCCTGAGAAGGGTTGCGCAGTTTACACTGTTTTGGCCATATCTTGAGTTCTAAAAGTCCGTTAGAGGCCCGTAAGCAGTCCACGCGAAGATAACGAGATTTTCTATCATTCTAAGGTAGTCCAGAGGTCCAATTACGTTTGGAACGTTCCATCAAATCTGAAGAAAAGTCAGCCACGAATTTTCCTTAAAAACAGAATCAATTTAGGAAACGTATCTTGCAGAAATTCTATTATAATTCTGTTTTTTTGTATTTTCTTGCTGGGGAAGACTTTTAGAGCATATTTAAACACATCATACCATTGTAATAGGGGGAGACATATTATTAGTTATTATTTTTGTAACATAGCTTAGATCTGCAAGGGGGAAAAGGAGAGAAGGATTCAACGCTCGTGACAAGCAACGGATCTAGATCTACTTCATCCTTTGTGTTATTCTGGATTATAGATTTGTTTTCTTAACTCTTTGTTTATTAATATAATTACTTCTTTTATTCATATCTTGTTTTATATCATGTTTTCATCAAATCCCATGACGATGAACGGTTCAATTATGAGCTAATCGTTGTCATGGGATTCTAACGGAGTTATCTATGTAGATTAGTAGTTTATATGCTTTAAAGATTTATGTGTGGTGAATTCTTGATATCCTCGTATGGTTGTGTTTCATGTATTTAGATGCGTCGCGAACATATAATTTGTTAATCTCTTGCTAAACGAGAGTGGATCTTGAGATTTAGAACTTGCCATGCTAGCATAGGATAGGTTGATGTTTTAACATCATGATTTGTGGCGTAAATAGAGATATTATGCTGCCCTATGTGATCTAAGTGGATAACTTGTGCTTAAACCTTTATGTTTTCAAATTCTATAGAGATATAGGGTCTAAACATATTTGGTGTCTACCCATCTTCTATCTCTTTTGTGGATGCATGCGTAGTTTGGTATTATTGTACCGAGAGGTAGCTTTTACTTATTTCGTGTTGTCCGATCAGATATCAAAACCATCACATGTATTGATTAAAGGCTGTGACTCCAAGTGAAGTAGATAATGAAGTTAGAATTCCATGTTTATTCCCATATAAGTAATTTGATTTTAGATCTCATTAGCTAGTTAATTCTTAAATTACATATTTGTTAAATTTATTTAATTAAAATCTCAATTAATTACTTGTTTTAGCAGTGAATTAAGATCATACATTGTTGAATAGGTGCATTTACTGAAAAGAACCATAACCTGATCCCTGTGGGAACGAATTTGGACTTAACCTTATATATTACTTGTGACCACGTACGCTTGCGTGTATTAGTGTAAACAAGTTTTTGGCGCCGCTGCCGGTGATCATCGGTGTTTAATTTAGTTTATGTGCTTGTCATCAGTGGTCGTTAGCGTTCACTGACTCGGATTTCTTATTTAGTTTGTTTGTTTCGTGGTGTTTTCAGGTACTTGAACGTGTATACGAACACGTTTGCAGGCTCGTAAGGAAAAACTGGCAGAAGAAGAACTTGTAGCAGTAAAAGAGATGGCAGACTTACCAGCAGCAGTCAAGGCTTTGAAGGACTATTCGCAGCCATAGATCAATGACATACAATCTAGTATTGTCAGTCCAGCTATTGCAGCAAACAACTTTGAGATCAAGCCGAGCATAATTCAGATGGTGCAGAATTCGGTTCAGTTTGGGGGTGCTTCGACAGAGGATCCTAACATGCACATCCGGGACTTTATCGAGATCTGCGACACTTTCAAATTTAATGGTGTGTCGGAGGATGCTATCAAGTTGAGGCTTTTCCCATTCTCTCTGAGGGATAAGGCTAAGGGCTGGTTACATTCTCTACCAGCTGGTTCCATTACTACATGGGATGATCTTGATCAGAAGTTTCTTACTAAATTCTTCCATATGGCGAAAACTGCAGCAATAAGGAACCAGTTAACTCAATTTCAACAGCAATCTGGCGAGTCTTTGTGTGAGGCTTGGGAACATTATAAGAAGATGCTACGAAGGTGTCCCCATCATGGCATGCCTGATTGGATGGTTATTAATGGTTTTTACAATGGGTTGGGAGCACAGTCTAGACCTTTGCTAGATGCAGCATCAGGTGGAGCTCTGTGGGCGAAGAGCTACGAGGAAGCATATGATCTTATTGAGATGATGGCTGCTAATGAATATCAAAATCCAACCCAGAGGCTTTCTCAAGGTAAGGTAGCAGGTGTTCTTGAAGTTGACACAGCTTCAGCTATTGCAGCTCAGTTGAAGGCCCTTACGATGAAGGTGGATTCTCTTGCTAATTATGGGATTCAGCAGGTTGCTAGTATTTGTGAGCTATGTGCGGGCGCACATGAGACAAGTCAGTGTGCTATCTCTTCTAAATCAGCACAGTTCGTTAGTAATTTCCAGAGACCTGCTGCACCAGTTCCAGCCACTTATCATCCGAACAACAGGAATCATCCTAACTTCAGCTGGAGCAACAACCAAAGTGCTCAACAACCTCAGCAGTCCTATCAGCAGTTTCAAAGTCAGGAAGCTAGGCCATTCAATCAAGGCTATCAACAGCAGTATGCTCCAAGGGCACCATATCAACCTCCTAGATTTCAGCAGCAACAACCCTAGGCTCATGCGGGGAAATCATCTAATGAAAAATCAGAAATGGATGATATGAGGATGATGTTGAAGAACCTTCAAGCTTCTCAAAAGATCTTGGAAAACCAGATGGGACAGATTACAAGTGCTTTGTTGAACATGCAACAGGGGACTCTTCCTAGTGATACGGAAACAAATCCAGGCAGAAGGGGGAACAAAGAACAGGTTTACAGTGACTTTGAGATCGGGAAAGGTTACAGCAGGCCCTCAATCAGCAACTGAAGAAGATGAAGATGTTCAGAATCAGCAGGTTGAAAAATCTGCAGTGCTAGAAATTGAGAAATCTGATTTAGTGGCTGATCAGCTTGATGGTGAGAAGAGCAAGAAACCTGTTGAAAAGTCTACTCCGGAGCAATCTTCAAAGAATAATCAAATCTATCCTCCTCCTCCGTTTCCTCGACGCGTGCAGAAAAGTCAAGAAATTCAGTTTCAGAAGTTTATGGATGTCTTCAAGAAATTGTCCATTAACATTCCTTTTGTTGAAGCATTGGAGCAGATGCCGAGGTATGCAAAGTTCATGAAGGATATTTTGTCACGAAAGAGAAGGTTGGAAGAATTTGAAACAGTGGCATTAACGGAGGAGTGTAGTGCAGTTCTGCAGCAGAAGTTGCGACCCAAACTTAAAGATCCGGGAAGTTTCACCATCCCTTGCACTATTGGCAACCTTTCTTTTAGCAAGTGCTTGTGTGACTGGGGAGCTAGCATCAATCTCATGCCTTTATCTGTGTTCAAGCAACTTGGGCTGCCGGAGCCAAAGCCAACCAATATCTCTTTGCAGTTGGCTGATCGATCTATCACATATCCAAGGGGTATAGTGGAGGACGTTTTGGTGAAAGTTGATAAGCTTATCTTCCCAGCTGATTTTGTTATCTTGGATTTTGAAGAAGACAAGAAGATTCCCATAATCTTGGGAAGGCCTTTTCTAGCTACAGGCCATACTTTGATTGATGTGCAAAAAGGAGAGCTTACAATGAGGGTGCAAGATCAGAATGTCACCTTTAATGTTTTCAAGGCTATGAAATTTCCGACAGAGGAGGAAGAATGCTGCAGTGTGGAATTAGTTGATACGGGTCAGAGAAAGAAGTTTGATCAGTTGTTGAGCGAAAAGTCAGACACACACGTACTAAAGCATCACATCAGTGATTCCTTTGACAATTCTTCAATTCGAGATCTTTCGAATGTAAAGCTTGGGAAACTTCCACCACATTTGAGGTATGTCCTTTTGAATAATGAGCTAGTGATTTTTGAAGAGGAGCATGATAACGTGTTGCGAAGGTGGAAAGCGGACGATAAGGAAGAAGAAAGTTTTGTGTAGCCGTTCGAGTCGGAAAAGCACATTAGAGGTGTGAAGAAGAAAAAGAAGAGGATTAGGCCGTTGGATAGTAAAATCAGGTTGAGGTCCGAGGGAAGAAATTTGTGGAAAGCCAGCAAACAAGAGGTCAACGTTCGTATGAATGGTCTATCTGTTGAAGACGGTTCAGTTATTCTTTTGAAACCGCCATGAGTTGAGGAAGTAACGTCAAGCTATTGACGTTAAAGAAGCGCTTCGTGGGAGGCAACCCACGCCTTCGTATTCAAAAAAAAAAAACTGTTGTGAAAAAAAAAAAAAAAAATTCGGGCGTGTAACGCAGGCTGCGCCTGCGTTACGCAGTTTGCGCCTGCGTTACTGGATGTCGCGCAGGCTGCGCCTGCTTTAAGCAGGCTGCGCAGTATAAGTTTTTTTTAGCTGATTTTTTTTGTTTTTTTTTTCCTTTTCTTTCCTTTGTATATAAAAAAAAATATTTCAAACCCCAAAAATTCCTTTTCCAATTTTATTCTATCAACCCCAAATTTTATCCTAATCCTATATAAATTCCAAAACCCCCCAGCTCTCTTCCAAAATTCTAATCCTATATCTATTCTAATTCTTTTTCTCTAAATTATCAAATTCTTTTTCTATCTTACCTCAAATTTCATACCCACTCAAAATTTCTCCCGTACACGTTCAATTTTTATTCATCCAATCCCTCCATTATATATACACACCCATACATACAAATCCAATTCCTCTTCTATTTATTTAAATTCAATTCTAAAGAGGAATTAATTACAAGTTCACCTCTTTGATTCGTAATTGGTTTAAATCTTCTCTAACATTATTTTTATTACGAATTTTTGTTCTTGTAATTGGGGGTTTTGTAGGATTCTTGTTATTTGGGAGGTGGCTAGTCTATGGAGCTCGTACGCATTATCCTCCACCAGATTCATCCGAGGAGGGTTATGAATCAGCTGGTTAGGTATGTTTTCTACTTTCCCTCGTATTTACTTCCATTCAATGCGGACATTGAATATTTTAAGTTTGGGGGTGGTTTGAGGGATTAGTAGTAGTTGTTGTATTATGTGTTCATATAGATATCATGCTTTGTATATTATTAGTAGTAATTCATGCATGTATGTTCGTATTAATTATGTTTGTTTCGTATAGGACATTCTGTTTTTATTTTTTGTATACCATGTGAGTTCATATTAGTTGCATTTGCATAGCATGCATATTTCATGATCCCTTAAGACGAGCTAATTCTGATTGGTAGGTAGGTGTCTAATTGAGTGTGGTAATGATGAATAGAGGGTTGATTTATAGTTTCTAAGAAATTGACTTATGTGTTGCGGAAACAAAACTAATTACACAGTCTCATTGGGTGCTTTTGGGCTAGGTTGAGGTCATGCTTGTTTGGATGTTTTGAGATTTAATCACTCGTTTATATTTAGAATTTTCGTTATTCCCTTGATAGCGTAGTAACACTAAAGTCTAAGTTTGGGGGAAAATAGGAATTTCATGGTAAATTGTAAATAATTGTGAATAATGGCTAGGTGTCAAATGGCTAGTAGCCGGCTCATATTTATATGAGTAGTCTATGGTTGGAATTGAGAATTCTCATTCCAGATTGCATAGAAAACAGAAAAAAAAAACAGAAAAAAAAAGAGAAAGAAAAAAAAATCAAAAGTGACAATTGTTTATATGCAAAATTAACTATGGTGAGCTCTTTAATACTCGAGCAATTAAGTTCTAGGGGACTTTGTGCCTAGTGACCTAAGGCTTTTATAGTCTGGGATCCACTAACCTAACGCTCGCTACATGGGTACTATTGTATAAGCCTTTCGGGGTCTCATCCATTGCACGGTTAAATAAGCATGATTGTATATATGTGTCGTAGTAGTAGTAATAAAGCATGAATTTCTGTCTACCTTGGATAAGGATGGAGGTGTTCCTAGGTTATGAAGTGTCTACAGTCTATTCTATTTATAAACCTGTGATTGTCTTGACGAAGAGCATGTATGATTTTTGACCTAGTTTTGGGAGTATTTCTGATGAGCATTGCACACACGCACGTTTCTGTTCATGTATTGTTAGTATACGGGAACTTGGTCGAGCTCTATTTGGATTTAGTTGCATTCTCTAAGATATTTGCTTGCTAGTTGGTTTTGGTTAGTTTGAAGGGGATCCTTGCATTTTCATTCTAGTTGCATTCATGCATTGCATTGCATTAGGTTAAATGGATTTTGTGGGTACATTCGCTATAGGCCCTCACGAGACCTTACTCGTCCACTGAGGCTGCCTAGGGGTTTAAAGGGCTTGTTGCATATGCCAAATGCAACCGTGATCACCTACGGAAGTGGTACTAGTTAGTTAGTTGTAATTGTTTATGCTTGAGGACAAGCATCGGTTTAAGTTTGGGGGTGTGGTAATTGGATTTTATATCCACTTGGAGCGTTCCATATCGGCTTAAATTGATTGTTTTGGACTCAAGTTTGTGGTGGTTTTGATGTGTTTTGCTTAGTTGTGCAGAATTACGAGAATGTTGACTAAGGTGGATGCTTCTATAATTTTTGGGGAATTAATTGATTAAAATTCGAATTCCTGAGAAGGGTTGCGCAGTTTACACTGTTTTGGCCATATCTTGAGTTCTAGAAGTCCGTTTGAGGCCCGTAAGCAGTCCACGCGAAGATAACTAGATTTTCTATCATTCTAAGGTAGTCCAGAGGTCCAATTACGTTTGGAACGTTCCAGAAAATCTGAAGAACAGTCAGCCTCGAATTGTTCTTAAAAACAGAATCAATTTAGGAAACGTATCTTGCAGAAATTCTATTATAATTCTGTTTTTGTATTTTCTTGCTGGGGAAGACTTTTAGAGCCTATTTAAACACATCAAACCATTGTAATAGGGGGAGACATATTATTAGTTATTATTTTTGTAACATAGCTTAGATCTGCAAGGGGGAAAAGGAGAGAAGGATTCAACGCTCGTGACAAGCAACGGATCTAGATCTACTTCATCCTTTGTGTTATTCTGGATTATATATTTGTTTTTTCTTAACTCTTTGTTTATTAATATAATTACTTCTTTTATTCATATCTTGTTTTATATCATGTTTTCATCAAATCTCATGACGATGAACGGTTCAATTATGAGCTAATCGTTGTCATGGGATTCTAACGGAGTTATCTATGTAGCTTAGTAGTTTATATGCTTTAAAGATTTATGTGTGGTGAATTCTTGATATCCTCGTATGGTTGTGTTTCATGTATTTAGATGCATCGCGAACATCTAATTTGTTAATCTCTTGCTAAACGAGAGTGGATTTTGAGATTTAGAACTTGCCATGCTAGCATAGGATAGGTTGATATTTTAACATCATGATTTGTGGCGTAAATAGAGATATTATGCTTCCCTATGTGATCTAAGTGGATAACTTGTGCTTAAACCTTTATGTTTTCAAATTCTATAGAGATATAGGGTCTAAACATATTTGGTGTCTACCCATCTTCTATCTCTTTTATGGATGCATGCGTAGTTTGGTATTAGTATACCGAGAGGTAGTTTTTACTTATTTCGTGTTGTCCGATCAGATATCAATACCATCACATGTATTGATTAAAGGCTGCGACTCTAAGCGAAGTAGATAATGAAGTTAGAATTCCATGTTTTTCCCATATAAGTAATTTGATTTTAGATCTCATTAGCTAGTTAATTTTTAAATTACATATTAGTTAAATTTATTTAATTAAAATCTCAATTAAATACTTGTCTTAGCAGTGAATTAAGATCATACATTGTTGAATAGGTGCATTTACTGAAAAGAACCATAACCTGATCCCTGTGGGAACGAATTTGGACTTAACCTTATATATTACTTGTGACCACGTACGCTTGCGTGTATTAGTGTAAACACAACTCCATAAGATAAATAATCTGTCTACTAATGCAGAAATGATATGAAACAGGGTTACAAGCTCACTACCCATCCCACCACCTCGACTCTCTGGCTGCCTCTATGGCTACCCCAACCAGACGGTCCACTCCTTCTAGACATCTTCGTGCTTAGCTGAGGAAACAGAATTAGCAAGCAAGTGAGCTAAAATGCTCAGCAAGTATATATATAATTAAAAGCATAAACAAACTGAAATGTTTGCAAGTCTGTCAAGAATTAACAATCAACAATATATAAGCTCAACTGAAAGATACGTTTTTTTTTCTGAATCATGAAATAGAAGAGGATTGGACTATCATGCATTTTATAGATAAAACAATAATAAGGTTAGGCTGCTGATCAGTCACGCACTAACCCGGACAAACGCACACAGCAATGTCCTTAATGGATCCACGGCACACATTGGCCTTAATAATTTCTGACCACAAATCTGGTCCGACCCTTACGGTCCACATTTTAAAAAAACTAACAGTCCAATCCTATAACTAGACATCAGGTGTCGGAACAATCGACCACCTCAACTGCCAAACACCCTGGACACTTTCGTTCCAGGTCAACATCACAAATCTCGCAAAATGAAATAAGGTCGGGTAATTTCTGACCTAGATATCAACAAGTTCGATATATATACAAGGAGTATGGATGTAAGTCAAGCCACTAAAAGAATTAACGAAATCAATATAATCGATTTAGGGTATAACAATTTAATATTCGAAATTAAGGAAAATTAATGGAACAATTATAACAAGGATAATTCGAACGAGCATATGAATTAAGTTATAATAATCATAATTCACTTGAAAGGTAAGTGAGGTAATGTACTTGCCTTAACCAGGAAATCACAAGATACGAAGAGTCTTTACGTCCTCAGCCTTAGCTTTCCCTTTATCCGCAGGATCTACACACAATATAACACTATTTTAGAATTCTATTCAATATTTGCTAATCGATAATAACATTTAACTTAATCTACCCCCGCGAATAGTCTCCTAATTTATATTTATTTAATTATATACTAACATTATATAAGCCACGGAAAAAATATTTAATCATAATTGACACATTAACACATAATCAATCCGTTTTAAAATATGAAGCCCGACTCATAACTTATGCAAGTTGTATAAGTACACATACACATTTTCAAGAAATAGGTTAAGATTTTTAGAAAAATTTTGACGGCATCCCCTTATACGGGTGACTGCCCGTCGGAATACAACCGACTCAATCAACCAACACAATCCCAATCATTAATCATATCCCACTTTAACCAATCAAATCATTATTGAATTCAATTCGGACAATTCATTACAACTTAAATAACTTAACTTAAATCCATAATAAATTACAATTAAATACATATAAATATATATTTTAAATTTCGGCTCACGTATCATCATTGCCGATTTTATACCCTCGACTCAAATTAAATCACCGTCGAGGGGGCAAAATCCCGAGGGTGCCCAAAATTAGGGTTTCCACTCGGAATTCCACACTTACTACATATTCGAATAATAACAATTATTTCACGAATTAATCAATTATTTACAGAATATTCGAATTTATAACCACATTGTTCGAACTGCATTCACCACAATTAATCAAGAAACACAACCAAGCAAAACAGGACCACGTCAAGCCATCCACAATCGCAACAAAAACAGGGGAGGGGAGGTTAGTGTTACAATCGGGATTTCCAGCCACACACATATATATATAACCACACAATAATCATTGTAATAATCACATAATTGTGCAATTACACTATCCATTTACAGTGACCAAATTCCGACTCAAAGAAGTCATCGCAGGCAGGAAAGGCTCACTGGTGGAGCTCCGAAATCGAAGCTTCAACACCAGGACCCAACCCCAATAGGACAACCAAACATTTGAATTCACAGCAGCACGAATTACTTAGCAAGAACAGGGGAGGGGGAGGTGACACTCAACACAGCCCACACGACACACACACACAAGAGTTCATACGCACGCACACACTCTGTTAATCGCACACACGCCCACATAGAGCATACGCACACACCCAGCAACAGATACGCAGCAACATTGAAGGAGAAGAGATCAATCCGTTATAATATTCATCCACTAGCCCAGAACCGTAGCTAACATACCTAGATAAATCGAACACAGAGAAAGAAAGTGGTCCTTAAGAGCAAAGAAGAGATTTTTGGACAGGAATTGAGGAGAAAACAAGAGAGAGGAGAGTTTAGAGATCGAAAAATTCGATATAGGGGGAGAGGGAGTGAAGCTTCGGGAAGACCCGAGAGAGAGAAATGGGTTTTGTTGGACAATTGGATTAGATTTAGGGTTTATATGATTTGGGGGAATTAGAAAAAAACAATTTCACAATTCCTTTTAAATGAATATCAAAAATAAATAAATTTGTAAGATATCAATCAAACAGAAAAATGGGTAGGATATTAGATTTTAAAATTTTAAAATAATAAACACAAAATTACAATCATCCACATATTTTAAAAATATTTTTAGGATCAAAAACGAATTAAATATGGATTTTACAAAATTAAATCCATAAAATGGAAAAATAATTCATAAAATCATTTTAAAATCCTCAAAACCAAAAATAATTCACCAAACATTTTTAATAGTCATATAAACTAATAAAGTTAATAATGCAAAAGATTTCAGGATTTCTGCTAATCCCGAGGATTTTATAAAATTCACAGAAGATAAATATAACACAATTAAATAGGAAATAAATTCCCAAAAATATAATAAAAATAGCCGGGCTTACACACCACATACAAAACATCAACTAGGCCCCCAAATATTATTTCACAGATACTTCACATCCTCAACAAATTTATACGCCACATAATTCACATTTAATATAAAATAAATAATTTCAGTAATTAAAAATTCTGAAAATTTCTAAGGCCTTATACATGATGTACCGCAATATATTGTTTAATAATATTTTAGGGTAAATTATAGAATGATAATCATATTTTACATCGAATTTTAAAAATATGGTTAAATTTTAAATTCGTAAATTAATGATCAATTTTAATTCACGTATTTTAGAATAATGGCTCCCGCTAATTTTTTTTTTTTAAAGGGTGATTACATTTTTTACATTTTGCTTCCATTTTTTTAGAAAATGGCTCCTTTTCATGTTCACAATTAGTGATAGTCATTCTTTTAAAAGACGGAAATAAAATTTGGTCATTATTTTGCGAATTTAAAATTTTGATCATTTATTTGAAAATTGATATAAAATATGATCATGACTCTAATCTATTATCTATTATCTATTATATATCTAATACAGCAACATGGGGTTTTCCTGAGCAAATTAATTCATAGGCTCAGAAAGGGTTTGAACCCATGACCTTGTAGAACAAAATTCAACACCATAACCAGTTGAGCTGTGTTGGCATTTGAGTTTATATTAAAAATTATTAACTACATACATAAATATTTGTATAATGTATAATCCTAATATGGCTTTTCAAACACACCATTGTCCTTTTAACTTCCCACACTTTATATTAATGAGTTTAGGATCAGGACACTCTACAAGATCGTTAGACTATTTTACAGGATAATTTATTTTTAATATAAATAAAGTGCAAAAAATGAAATCAATTAATTGTATTTGTACATTTGTATAATTATTAATTATAATGTATATTTGAAGATTATTATACATTAATGTATAATTATTAATTATACATGCATACATACATACACACACACATACATAAATACATACATCCATACTTACATACATAATTATTAATTATACATGCATACGTACATACATAAATACATACATACACACATACACATACATACATACATTTATATTGTATAATCTATTAATATTTCATTATTTGTAATCTATTAATTGTAGTATAATTAATATGCATATATATACATACATACACATGTACAAACATAAATATATACATATATAAATTTCTGTGGATATATAATAATATACTATAATATTATATACATAAATACATACATACATACATACATACATACATTTATGTTGTATAATCTATTAATATTTCATCATTTGTAATCTATTAATTATTGTATAATTAATATGCATATTTATACATACATACACATGTACAAACATAAATACATACATATATAAATTTCGGTGGATATATAATAATGTACTATAATATTCAATAACATATACCATATCTTATTAATCATTTTAGATCTACTGTAATTATTTACGAATTAAATATTAGAAAAAATATCACAGTACAAAAAAAGAACCTTCATGCGTATATAAGTATAATACAAACTTGTATTAACATTAACTATCGTAAAACTCATCAATCACATCTTTAATACGTAAATGCACAAAAAAAAATAACAATTCTAATAGGGCAAATGGGGGGGTTCCATGAGCAAATTTATTCATATAAAAAGTAATATTTACCCCTACTAATTATATATATGTTATATTTTCGGGGGCTGTTTAGGTATTGCAACACTAACATATTTATTACATAATAATAACTGATATGAACTAATATGCATTTATTATTATGTAATTAATACTTGTATGTATCTCTGTATCCATCCATGTTAACTCTATACATTTATATTTCGAAGTACGGTTTTGATCTTAACATTGACCAATTTATTATATATCGTTCAAGTTTGCTTTAACAAAACAAAGTATAGCGTAACATATAAAACATATTTACTTTAATCAGAATTATAATTTGCATGTCACGATCGGGTATTGCATAAATTCTATTTCCTCACAACAATTACTGCAAAGATATGAACAATCGAATATATATATACGTGATCACGAATAATTCATAAATATTTGTAATCTAAAGCATGTCATGCTTTGCACTGGCTAGTAAGCTAGTTTACTCTAATACTCCCTCTGTCCCATAAAACTTTTCCCACTTTCCTTATCGGTACATTCAAAAAACTCTTCCCCTTTCTATTTTAGGTCATAAAATAACTATATTCAATACCCACTACTCCTTAAAATAATATTAAGTACCCACTATTCCACCCACTAACCCTTAAAAACAATATTCAATACCCACTATTCCACCCCACTATTCTTTAAAAACCCTTTTTTCTTAAAACCCGTGTTTTTTCCCAAACGAGCAAAGTTTTTAGGCACGGAGCGAGTACAATATCTTACTAGTTTATTTTGTCTTTTACTAACAAATAGCATCACCGTAGTCCACATGTATCTTTATATGCACGAAAACGCGTTCGATCTGCAGTTGTGTGTCTTACGCTGGAATCTATTCTCATCCATGTAAACGCTAGGTGTATACGGCAGGTTCGATCTTTTCTCTCCATTAATTACTAATTAATACCAGTAATCACATATCTTTTGTTACCCTTAAACATTCCTAAGCAATAAATATCTACACCCCCATCTCGTCCGCTACGCAAACTCAGTTTGGCTAGGCGGATCAGATGACTCCCACCCACACATTCCATCAATCATAACTCTGCACCATTTCCTAACCCTACTATACGCCCCACCCTGCCCCACCCCCCTCTCTTTCACCCTCCTCAAAATCCCACCACACTTTCCAACCCTACCACTATATGCGTACATAGTGTTACTTTCAATTTTCGGATCGTGTGTTATTGAAATGTTAATTAATTTATCTGAGAGTTGAGAAAATTAAGAATTATTTAAGCTTAAATTAGGCCGATGACAATGAGATATTAATTAATGACTTTTAGGGATTAATCGAGATTAACGCAAGCTGGACTGGACACCCCCTAGAACAAAATACATAGAATTAGTATATTAATAAGGGTCATATGGATAATTGAGTTTATTGAGTCGGATTTCGAGCCCTATCTAAATATGTACCATCGCCCATATTGCAACTTTTCTTTTTTCATCCCCGTTACAAACCACTATAATTGTACGTACTCCCACTCCACTTCTTCATAATTCTCATATGCAGGCCGGACTATCACTAGTCGCATCTTCACCTTAGAGTATTGTACACATCTCGCTTAATCTCTCTTGCCCCTTTATTGGATTCTTCTTCTTTGTACTGATTATTCTCTTTTTCTATTTATATATATATATACACACGCTCACACCACACACATACACATGACATGAATTATTGATATGCTTACATCCATAACCTAGACAATTTCTTTATCAATCTGATCGAGATCTACAATTCTGGGGAACAATGTCAACCGATATCACCTCTGAGCGTGTTTGTTACCTCCATTGCAACTTCTGCAACACAGTTCTTGCGGTATATAAACTCCTTGTTTATGTTTTTTCTTCTAATTATTTGACTTTTATACATATGTTATGTAAGTAGAACGCACTCGAAGCTACTAAGCAAGAGCCTCTATTTTGGTAAAAAAAAAAAAAAAAAAAAAAAAGCAAGAGCCTCTAGTATTAGAGCAAACAGATGAATTTTGGGCAGTAGTCGATAATTAGTTGAATCCATTTTTAAAAAAAAAACCAATTTTGTTGAATCCATAAATAGCCGAAGCTTTCTCGAAAAAAATCTTATCGGAATTGAATTTAGTTTAGCAGAACTCCTAATTAGATTTGGTTTGTAGAATTAATATAAATTTGTACCTGAAGAAATGATCATACTGATCATACTTTGTCTGTGGGGGGAGAGAGAGAGAGAGAGAGAGAGAGAGAGAGAGAGAGAGAGAGAGAGAGAGAGAGAGAGAGAGAGAGAGAGAGAGAGAGAGAGAGAGAGATCTTTGACATATAGTATATGATCATTTAGGCATAACTAGGGTCTCATACAAAGGACAAATGAGCAGAAAACTTTTTCTTAGACCATATAGGGTTTTAAATTAATTTACAAGCCCTTGAAAAAATAATAGTTAATTGTAGCCTTTTGACGCTCACATGATTTATATATTTGGATCTAGATTTTCCAGCACCAAACACCGTATGTATTTATATACTCATGTGTGTGTAATTTAGTTTGTATAGAGCTGCAGGCACCTCTTAACTTAACAATATATTAAGAAAAAGACAATTTAGTTTGTATAGAGCTGCAGGGCACCTCTTAACTTAACAATATATTAAGAAAAAGACATACATATATATATATATATATACAGTACTAGATCTACTTGAGCATCTTTAAGATCAGCTTTATACATGTATGTGTGTGTATTTCTATGTTATTAGCTAGATATGTAAATCGTTGTTTTGGTTGCAGTAGTCATGTCTTTTTCATTGCTGTTTGAATGGCAAGAGTGTGACTGTGTCAGGCCTATACGTTCAAAAAAGTCAGTATGCGTCTAAAGGAAAACATGAGATTAGAGCTTTAAACATAAGGCCAAGTCTTTGCATAATTACTAATCATGATACGTGGAAGAAGTGGCATTGATGTCTGCAAGAACTGGAAAAAAAGGCTTAAATTTATGAAGAAAACAGTGTTTTTGGAGTACATTATTAAGTGACACTTTTTCTGAATTTCTCTTTGCAAGTATGTTCTAGTTCATCTCAAACTAACATGCATAAAAAATGTAATTGATCCAATCCAAATGTGTAATGAACTTTTGTAATTTTGTTAATAATCCTCATAAATTCTTCATCGCACCTAACACCTTCAGGTTTAGATTTTAGCAAAGCAGGTAATTAATCAACAAATATTTTAGTGGATGGTCCGAGACATGTACGGATGGATATATATATATATATATATATATATTCTACGACTGCTTAATGAATCTTAACATTTACGTACATAGTGTACACCACTCTAAACTTATACAACCAAATTTGAACATTTTAAACAATAAAATTACGAGCTAGCTACTAGGTCCTCAATTGAAGATGTGTTTGTAGTGATGTCAATGTTTGAAGTAATGAACTAAAAAATATGATGTAAAATCTTTGGTTACATTGATAAGACAACAATAAAATTACTCATTGTCATATTTGCAACAGTAAACACGTGACGAACAAGTTCGCAACTCTACAGAATTATCGATTATATACATAGAAATGCTGATCAGGATTAATGAAAAAGGATTTTAGAAAACATACATATTTGAGAATTGAAATGATCTGGTGTTTGGCTGCAGGTAAGTGTTCCTTGTAGCAGTATGACTACAGTCGTGACAGTTAGATGCGGCCACTGCGCTAATTTGTTATCCGTAAACATGGGATTGCTTCAGACCCTTCCTTCTCATGATCCCCAGGTATGTGCTTAATTGTTTGTATTATATTTAGTTACTCTAATTTTAACGCTCCATTCGTCGTTGTAGCTAGCTAGTGACCATGGTTTTTAATTGCGACAATACCACACACATAGCTAGTGACTATAATTTGTAAGTGTGTATATATATCTATGCTGCTATGTATTTAGGCATATGCGCCGGTGAACCCAAGTATATAGAAACATATTAATGCCCTAAACTAATTTTCTCTAACAGCATGCACTGCACATTAATTAGTTGTCCCTACACTTACACCGATATATTTGTGTTTGCAGAGTAGCATGCACACAGATTATATAGACTACTTCCCTATAGCTAGCTAGCCAGGTACCTTAGTATATAATGGTACTGACTCATAATTTAATCGTATATGTAGTATCGATTACCATTAATTGATTCTACACGTAGAGTGATAGGGAGTGTTAAATGCCGGAATTTTCATTGAGTATATATCCAAAACAAAAGTGTACGAGCTAGCCGTAGGATAGGTAAAAATTATTTCAGGTCCAAACTCTGGATGTTTCGAAATAATTAGTATTTTTATAAAGATATTTGCTTTTATCTTGTCTTTACAAATAAGTAGATATAATCGAGTCACGAATGACTCTCATGATTATCATTTAAACTTTTTTTATTAGATAATGCAACCATGTATCTTATAAACTCCTCGTGGTTCCACAGTATAGGTGTTGAAATTTCCAAAACTTGTAGTCCTTCAATATTGCTAAAAATGACATATTCTTGATATTACATGTCACTTGTTTCCATTAACTGGCAATAATTAATCTGTGTTGGACTTAATTAGTAATATGTGATTGTCTCGCTAATAACTTGAAACTAATTTCATGCAAATTAAAAGAAGCTTCAGAAACAACCGAGCTCTGAAATTGGTACGAAAGATTGTGGTTCATCTTCAAAATGCTTCAAGTTTGCAGCTTCGGAATCTGTTGAGCAACAACCTAGATTGCCTCCCATTCGTCGTAAGCTCTCTCTCTCTCTGTCTTCATAAATACAGTATAATAATCACTAATTAAATTAATTACAAGTAACTATAGCTTAAATAATTTAGTATAAACATACCACTAGACCAAATGTATAATCATATAATAATTAGGGCAAGTTATTTTGACATGAAACTATATCACCAAATATATGCATGCATGTGTGTGGGCCGTGGGTGTGTACATATGTAATGGCACACGGCTAGCTTGCTTCAGTCAACGTTCTTAACGATGAGTAAACGCAAACGAGACTAGTGCTAATCTGACCGACTCGGAGTAATAAGATCGATTTGAGTGTACAACTTGAATGAAAATGTAGCTTATATATAATAGATGGTCCTGTTAATTATTATGTAAATAAAAACACTTCGTGGTATAAGTTACGGGTAAAAAAAAACACATTCATCGGGTCCAAAAATATTGATATTTCACTAGCATGCAGCTCTACAGGACCACCTGAAATATAAGCTTTCATTCATGACTCAATTGGATTGTGACTTAACCTCCACAACCAGCTCATGATCAGTTACCAAGTGTAATGGTCCAACATATGCATGTATTCAAAAGACTTTATTTCTTACAGGTTGGACTACTAATAATTTGCATGATCAGGTCACTTATTTAGGGGGTGTTTGGGGAACTTTTTTTCAGAATAAGTCAACTTATTTAAAAACAAAGTTAGAGATTTCTAACTTTTTTCTGAAAAAAGTTAATTTTTTTTTGCAATTTATAGAATCTCAAACATACATTAAATATTTGTATAAAAAAATTATCAAAACATAAAATTTTTACCCGAAAATAAGACCATAAGAACTTAAAAAATGGTGAGCCAAACGGCCTCTTAGTACGACCAAGCAACAAGTTGGTTTTGAGCGCTTAACCATTCAGTGGCGGGGTGAAAAATTAGCTAGATTTTAGTTAATTAATTGAACTGTTAAATTACCCATGCAAGCTATTTCCTGTATAGATCATTTATGCTTATAGGGTATATATTACAACAGTTCCGGTTTATTTGTATTGTTCGTTGATTAACTATAAACACACTTGCTTAATTTTTTGTTGTACTGCAGCTCCTGAGAAGAGACAGCGTGTTCCTTCGGCTTATAACAGATTTATCAAGTGAGTTGGTTAATTAAATGAATTTATTAAAACTTCGAGAATATTAAAACCAAATCTGATCTCCCCATTTTATTTTTCATTTTTTTTTGCAGGGAAGAAATTCAGAGGATAAAAGCGAGTAACCCAGATATAAGCCATCGTGAAGCATTTAGCACAGCTGCAAAAAATGTACGTACGCCGCCCCTTCCCTTAAATCAAGAATAATGTATATATTATTGTACTTCAAGGAAAAAATTTTTTTTTTTTGTCAAAATACTGCAAGGAAAACTTTTATGTGCTTGCATGCTCAATTAATTAGAAAAAAAATTGTGACTACGATCTTAATTTTTTAACTAGAGCGTTTGTAGGGGTTGTTGCCCATATATATAGCAAATAATAAACAAAAACTTGATTTTCAAATACTTCATAATTACATTGACATATATAAATTCTAGCAAACATATATAACACTACAAGAAAAACGACCTTTTCCTACCGTCAAATCGGTAGGAAAAGACCCAAAATCGATAGGAAATGTCACATTTCCTACCGCCCCCGTGCGGTAGGAAATGCTTAAGTGGGAAATGACTTTGGTAGGAAATGATATTGACCGGGTCAACGTGGGTCCCACATGATGATGTGGCATGCCACATGGCGGGGACCCACATGTCAACTTGGACGATGATGTGGCGACATGTCAGATGCCATGTCATATGACACGTGGGCGGGCCCCGCGCACGTCATCAGCCACGTCAGCTGCTGACGTGGAAATTGTAGCAAGTGCAGAGCCATTTCCTACCGACCACTTTTGCACACTTCGGTAGGAATTGTTCCAGACACCTCGTAAAATGGCATTTCCTACCGACCATTTCCTACCGGCCATTTCCTACCGCTATTCATTATTTCCTACCGTTCTTATGAATGCGGTTGGAAATGTTTTGAAGACGGTAGGAAATACTAGGTTTCGAATTGTAATAACGGTGGGAAATGGCTTGAAGGCGGTAGGAAATACTGGGCAAATTTTTTAAAAATAAATGTTCTTCATTGATTCAAAAGCATACACATTGCATAACAAAATCAATATCTAATTCACAAGCATACAATCAAAACCAAAAATCAAACATCTATCATAAATCGTAATCCGCCTTCATCACCATAAAATTAACAAATTAAAGTTACATCTACAAAATATTTGTACAAATGTACTAAAATACAACCATTACAACAAAGCAAAATAAAAATTTAAAAACCTAAACTAATCACTCTTGAAGTGGTCATCATAATTGTCTTTGTCATTGCCTTTAGCCTTCTTCCGAAAAGTTCTTTTAATTTGTATCAAGTCCTAACAATTTACATAAAAAATGGAACAAAAAATTATACATATATACTTACACAAATGAAAGTTAATGAGCTCAAATAGCAAACAAAATGAAAGTTTGAACTAATCAAATTGAAGAATACTATATGTAATTCAAACATACAAATATTATTCAAATTGAACTAACACAAACACACACATATTATATGTAAATCAAATGGATATATAAAAGAGGGTAAAGATTTGTACCTAAATAATGGTGATGAAGATGAAAATCGAGATGAAAAAAATGAAAAGAGTTGATAAAAATATTAAAAGATGGAGAGGTGGAGAAGAGAGTTGAAGTGAAGGGGAATGAAGAAAGTTATTGTTTTATAAATCTGAATTACACATTTCCTACCGCACTTCTATATTTCCTACCAATTTGCGGTAGGAAATGACTTTGGGCGCCATTTTGAATTTTGATTTGGACGCTAATTTCAAATTTTTCGTTTAGGCGGTCATTTTAAATTTTTCGTGAATTATCATTTCCTACCGACTTGCGGTAGGAAATGACTATGAGATTCTTCGGTTTATTTCCTGATATATAGCAAATTTTTATAACAAAATTATATTTATGCTATAGCAAAAATAAGGTTGAGATAGAAATGAATATTCTTACACATGCAAAATATTAATATGAAAAATGTTAGAGGTACCAAATTAGGTACCAAAAATTGTTACAAAATGACTTGGCATTGTTTTGATTGATTATAATTGTAATGGGACCGCCAAGACCATTCAATTAAAACATCCCAAAATACCAAGTAATTAGTATCATGTCATTTGGTAACAAATTTTGGTACCCAATTTGGTACATCTAGCACTATTCTATTAATATTTAACTGTTGGAACTCAATAGGTCGCATGAGCACAATGCCAAAAATAAATAGATTAATGTTTGCAGATTACGGTATTTTAAATGTGCAAACTATGTTATTTAGATTCGGGTACGGAATGTCGGATATATGAAATGTCACACGACACATATTTAAGTTTTCGATATGGAGAATCTGAAAATTGGGGATACCCGGACATTATCCTATTTTTGGACACGGTGCGGGGAACATGCCATAATATATTGATAAATAAATATGGTAGGTAAGATATCTTAACAAAAAGTGACAGATAGTAATAATAAAATTTAGATTAGACATAATTTTGTAGAAAAATTTGGAAATTAGACGTCTTTTATACTTTAATCTCATTTTTTGTTTTTTTTCTTACATATTTATGATGGAAGGTAAGTTTTATTTTTATTTGATCTTTGAGTTGGTCAAAATATTCATATTTTAATCAAAAAATTCGACATGAAATAAGTATCGTATCCAAGTGTTAAAATATTTATTATATGTACGACAATCAAAACAGAAGAGTCGAAGTGCAAAACAACACTATTCTATGGCATAACATAATTAATGCTATTCACAATTAATACATTTCATTGCAAACTTTTGATGATCAGGATTATAAAATGACCATGTGATTACAATTGTTACATTCGATTGCGAATCTTTTATTATGAATTTGTGATAATTAAGTACTAGCCTAATGCACGGTTACTTTTAAACTTTTTAATTATATGTTATTATTAAAGTTTTAAGTTGTATATATATTTTTATTATTAAAATAATTTTTTAACATTATAATCCCATGTATATAAATATTATTAAAATTATTTATTTTGAATTATTACTATAAAATACATACGAATAGATATAAAAAGTACACAAAAATTGTTTTTTAACTTTTATTTAATAGAAAAGTGAAATTTATCTAATCATGTAGATCTTTTTTCAATTTTTATACAAAATTTTCTATATTGTAATTGTTTTCCAGATTTTGTGTAATTTTTTACTAAATAGCTTAATACTCGTGTGATGCACGAATATTTTTTTTAATTTTTTTATTATCCATATTTTCTATATATAAATTAGTAGAAAAATAAATTATAGAAGATAATAAAATATTATAATACATGTTTGACAGTATTTTTAACGATAGTGTTTTAATTAATAATATGTTGTTGACAGGTCTTAAATTCGTGAGAGTAGTTTATAAAATAATATATACGTTGTTGGTGGGATTCGAACTCAGAACCTATAATAGTATTTTAAATATTAGAAAAGGAATAATTTTTTAACATTAGATCCGATTGTTATCATTTATTTATCTCAAAATCTAACGGTTGTTATTGAGTGACCAAAAAAAGAGTACCAAACCGACAACCAAATATACCATATTTCGCTTATAATAGTATAGTATAGATAGATATATTCAACCATAACATAACTATTACCCTTATATTTCTACTACAAAATAAAGTGAGTTCTAATATTACAGAATATATCCCTGCAATCTTAGAAAATGAAACTCAGATGAATCTCAAGTTCTTTAATCGGTACATGAAATAGCAAGTCAATTTTCACACGTTAATAGCTAGAGGCACATAGCAAACGAAATAATAAATTTAAAATGGCAGCCAATATATATAATTTATAAACATATGGTACCAATATTTGAGTTGCGCACTCGGCACTTGCATATCTATACTATATTATAATAAGCGAAAAGGGGTATAATTTGTAGTTGGTTACCCCTTATTTTTGCTTATCCCCTTATTTTTGGTTATCCTCATTCACAACCGTTAGATCTTCAATTCAAATAGATCATGACCGTTAGATACAACAATACTAAAAGTTGAAGGTCTAAGGTTCGAATCCCGCCAACAACATTTTAACATAAAATTAATACTAGATTATGTTATATAGAAAGGTTGAAGGTTCGATTACCACCAACAGCATATTAATTTAGATTTAATACTAAACTAAAAATAATGTTTAAAATATTATATATACTAAACTATAAACAAATTTAAAAAAAATAAAAATAACTCGTGCTTTGCACGGGCTATTATAAGCTAGTCAAATGTTAATAGCCACGATATAGGTTATTAGCATATCGAGGATAAAAAGCTGTATGCATGAGAATTATTTTAAGAGCAACTACTTACGTACCACTACTAGAATCTCGGCTAAATTCGACTGCAAATTTGCGATCGAATTTAGCTAAATTCGACCGGAGATTTTCGACCGAGAACAGTCGAATTTATAAATTCGACCGGATACGGTCAAATTTATAAATTCGACCGAATCCGGTTGAATTTAAGGAACAACAGTTTAAAAAAAATTTGTCGGCCCCAAGAAGAACACACATGAACAAGGTCGGATTATTCCCAGATTCCGGTACCGGATCCAAAATTCGACGAATCCAAAACACGCTCAAAAAAATTGAAAATAACATATACACACCACAATACATCTATCTATATATACACCAACACGGAACTTCAAACAAAATTTATTCAAGCATTTCCGGTCAACCAAACATTATCCGGCAAAATAAAATGAAATCTAAAAAATCCCAAATAATTATACAAGCATCACCAAGCAACGAACTATATTATAGCTAAAACAAAATTTCGAAGAACATTTTACAACTCCAATTCCGGCTGCCCCATGAATTTTCCGGCAAAATAGAATATTCTCGGAAAATTTGAAATTAATGTATATGTTGTAATCGGCTCTAAGCTACAACCCTGCAAGAACAAAATCATCAAAAACACTATAATCTTTGAAACTGAATTAAAATAAAAAACTCACCAAGAAATTTATTTGGTCGAAATCTGAAGATACATATATCAATGGATAGAGCTCGATTTGTAGAACACATACATATATAAATCACTAATTTTGAATGAATAGATTGTAAGATATGATTTTTTGAAGATTAAATGTATATGTGTGTGTACAACGAGAGAGACTGAGAGAATTGAGAGAGAGTGTGAGATAAGTGATGCTGATGAAGTGATGATAATGGATGGTGGGTGGGACCCAGTTTTTTTATGTTCTTAAACATGAATAGTTGGATGTGTGTTTCTTTGGTTTTAATCAAGGGCTATAAATAACTTAAGAGATGACAATCCATGTGCTATGGTGTCAACCAATAACACCTTGCCACATGTTTTCAAGAGAATGTTTTAATTTCCCCTCCCAGCAACAAAAAACAGACTACTTAATCTATTAAATAAATATATTAAATAAATACCCATAAAATAAAAAATTCTCTAAATTTTATGAAATTTTGCCCAGCATTTTGGAATATTAATAAAATTATTCCCTCAAATTTTGGTCAAATTTCGCTGAACTTTGGTTAACCGTTGGATTTTTCAATGTATGGATTTTTCGGCTTTCGACTCCGAAACAAAGTTATCAATAAATTACGAAAATTTAATCCTGCATGGAAAATATAATTTAAAAGACCAATTCCAACTTTCATGTTTTTCTAGCATGTGTAAGTATTTATTTGAAATTGTTGAAATTAAATAAAGATACTTATCCAAATAAATACGATACACCTTCGATCAAACCATTCCATCTTTTGGCTTATGTTTAATTTGGATGTCAATATATATCTAAAATATATAGTATTATTAAGGTAAATATAAATTTTAAGATCTAATTTTTGAATTGGGTCAATATCAGAGAAAAATTGATAAAATTCATGATTTAACCGTTTAAAATAGTAATTTCGTATATGAGAATAACATTTTTCTTAAATTTTATTCAATTTTATACTTTTTAAATTTTTCTACGTATTTTTCATTTTTTTACCAATGAGGCCAATTTTTGACCAATTAATCCGATTTTGACCAACTTTTGAGCGATTTTGTGAAAAAACGATTATTTACGTATATTAAAAGATTTATATCTTTAGTTTATTCAATTTATTAAATATAATATAAATAGTTTATTATGATTAAACTTTAAATTTAAAATTAAATAATTTGATATAATACTTATGTAATATAATATGTAAATAGTTATTTAAAATTAAATAACGGATCCAAATTTAAATTCTTGGATCACAACTACTTGAGATGGTCTTACTACTTTGTTAATTTTTCTATCATCAATAAAATGGCCTCTCTTACCTGCACATGGGTTGTGTATCACTACTTTAAAGTCGTAACAAGTTTATAATAATTATCACTTGAGACAATTTTTAAAATTTATTCTGTGATTTTCATCATTACTTTCTATGAAAAATATAATACAATACAAAAATAAATATTTCATTCAAAATCGACAATTTGCATGTAATAAAATCTTTGAATATCACCCATGCATAATATTGAGACATAGCAGTCAGTCGAAGGTACGGGTTTAGTAACCGATCACTTCTTTACGCAAAGTCTATAGTATAAAAATAAAGAAAAGAAGGTAAACAAAGATATATATTTGCTTATACTTAATTCATTAGTAGGAGTCCAAGTTTATATTTATGTTAAAGAAGGTAAAAAACAAAACCTGTTTTTTATATTCTTTATATCTAATTTATTGATATTCCCAAAATTTTAAAAAATAAAAAATTATTTTTTATAGTTAAATTAGTAGTCAACTATATATTTGACTAGTACTACTAATTTGTACTTTTTCCCAGATTATTGTTTCTATTTTTTTAAAAATATTTATTAATGATCCAACTGTACGGAGGTCAATATATATATCTAATTTAGTGATATTCCCAAAATTTTAAAAAATTAAAAATTAATTTGGTTGAAGATCTTATTAGATCACTACTATATTGACTATTACTCGTAACTAGTGCTCTGTCCAATATTATTGTTCCTATTTTTTAAAATAGATTTTTATTAAATACGATATGTTATCAAAACGTGATATAAAAAAATTATATTTTTTTAAAATGGGTAAGTATTTATTAAAATACAAACCTTAAACCCTACATTTCTTTCATGATCCCAAACCAGCTTACATTGTTTTCTTAAATACATGTCGAATTTTAAAGTTTCTTCAACAATTTATAAAAATGACTCCAATTTTTTAGCAATAAATTCATCAACTCTCCTCTTTCTCCCTCAAACAAACAAACATCTCATACAGTGCATTTAGGTTTTCTTTGTCACTCTCAGCCAAGAGTAGTACAACCACTAGCTAATTTGACGTAAATGGGTAAAATAAATTCTAACCTGTAGTTCATCTTAATGAGGATATTGTGGTAATTTTTTTTAATTTAAGAAATAATTTTATATTTTTTAAAAAATTTTGGAAATTAATTTTCTAATTAGAATGACTGATTGCAGTCAAATTTATAAATTTGACCGTTTTCGGTCGAATTTAATGTTAAATATTTTGGCAAAATTTAGGAGGGAATTTTTCCGCCTAAATTAAGTTTCAGGCGAATTACTGACCTGGCAGTAAATTCGACTGGTTGCAGTTAAATTTATAAATTCGACTAGTTGCAGTCAAATTTATAAATTCGACTGCCTTAGAATTTAGGCGGGAATTTAGGTGGGAAATAAATTCGACTGGTTAAATTCGACCGCACCTCTAAATTCGACTGCTGTTAAAATCGACTGGAATCAGTCGAATTTAAGTTTGACCAATAATCTATTAGAATTGACCCTAAATTCGACTGATTACGGTCGAATTTAGACCAATCGAATTTTTGCAGTCGAATTTACCCGAATTTTCTTGTAGTGTACTGTCACTCAAGTACTAGTTAATTCCCTAACTACTGATGGATATTGAAATTGCAGTGGGCACATTTTCCTCATATTCACTTCGGACTAACACGGGATAGCAACAAGCAAACAAAGTTGGATAATGCGATGACGAGTACTGGTGGATCTCAAAGGTCTCGTCCCTTCTACTAGATATGGTAAATTTATGGTTTAGTAATATATATAATAATATATCTCTCATTAACTATTTGATGTATTTGCTTTGCTGTGTCCTTTTATAAATTAAGAAATCACTTACTATTTCTAAATCATTTGCTTTGTAATTTTACTTGACAATGAATAATATATACCTGTTGTAATGTTGTAACCCTCAGATTTTGATCATAATATGCAACATCCATCTATACGGTTCTCTGTTTTATTAGAATGCTAGATCAAGTTGCATAAATCATCGTATTTGGCTAAGTAATGATATGCACACTAGAAAGTGATTAAATTAGGCAGAAAATTAAACATCAACAAAAAGTTAGACATTAACAGAACATTTCAGCAATTTTCCTTCACTAAAGTCTTAATCTAATGGTCTAGGTTCTAGCTCTTTATGTATTATATTATGTTTCTGATTTAAAAAGTAATCAACTTTCTTTACAAGCCGATGAAGATGTTCTACACTTGAAATTGGAGGTGGAAATTCCGGATTTTGGATCGTGTTCGTATTTATAAACAAATCGATATTGAATTAAGTAAAAATTACTTAAAACACTTAAAACTGAATTGAATTGAATTTTTAAGTGTAACGAATGAAATTCTAAAAGGGTTAAATATCAAATTGGCCACTGAAGTGGAGGTCATATATCACTTTACTCATTGATTTCAACGGGATCTCATTTGAATCACTTAAGTCATAATAAATATCAAACAAATACATCTAAATATCTGATCGAGAATTAAAATAATTTTTTGTTAAGTTCAATACATTTTTCTTCAATGGCACCATAACCAAATGAAAAGTTATGGGTTCTAATATTTTAGATAATATATTTAAATTTTTTAAAATATATTTACTATTTCTATTTAATTTTCTAGTTATTTTCTTTGATTTAATTAAAAATAAATAGTAAATAGATTTTAAAAAATTTAAATATATTATCTAAAATATTATAACCAATGACTTTTCATTTGGTTATGGTGGCATTGAAGAAAAATGTATTGAACTTAACAAAAAATTATTTTAATTCTCGATCACATATTTATGAGTATCTATTTGATATTTATTATGACTTAAATGATTCAAATGAGACCCCGTTGAAATTATTGAGTAAAGTGATATATGACCACCACTTCAATGGCCAGTTTGATATTTAACCCAATTCTAAAATCAGGTCATTTTAGATCACTTTCGGATTGATCAGACCGTATTTGGGTCATTGGAATTTTGTCTTCGTAAATCTGGTTACGAGTTGGGATGGTTCGGATAGTGTCGCTGATTGTCATCCGAATTTGAAATGTTCACAATAAAAATTTAATCTTCCCAATTTGAGCATCCTGTTCCTCGGCAAATGTATGATCAGTTCTTTAATAAATCACAACTCAAACTCATTTGGTGTTCTGTATTAAATATGATTAAGATGATCATTTGTATGTTCCTGGAAACGAGAGATCACAATCAAATATCAATATGAACTAATAAAATTTTGTTAAGAATTAGAAACTTTAATTCAACAATGTGACGATCCTTTACGAAAACAATATATTTACTCTTTTATTATGCATTTTATCTTAAATAAAGGTAAGACTGCATCCACCTTCCCAAACTCTGGGTTGCGAGCCCATGTACTGGACACATTACTTCCTTTCTAAACGTTACGCGATTTCAGATTTATCCATTGGCTTTACTAATGGTGTAAGAAAAGCGAGAGAAATTTGAAGAAAAATCAAGGTGAAAACATATAGGCAAAAGTAGCAGACAGCAGAGTGACATGTCCAGGGTCGAGGTCATAATATCATATCAAGAAATTCATTTCTGCAACCCTAAAATCCGGAATTTTATGGCCACCACAAAACAAAACGATGGCCTCACTACTAAATTGACAATACCTTCTAGCCTCGGGAGTCGCAAACAATAGATTGGTTTCATCATTGTACGTCTTTAGTTGTGTCAACTAGCTACAATTTGAGACAGACATTCTCTGCATGTTACCCTATATAGAGGTTTTTTTATATATTATATATGTAGCTTCCCAAAATATAGTTTCAAATAAACTAAACTGAAACTGGCTTTGAACAAATTATTATTTCTATTAAATTTGGTTCTTTAGACTGTTTTTTATATAACTTTATATGTAGGTTCCGGGTTTGGGGTTTAAACCCTAAACGAGAAAATGAAAAACAACACCAGCAAGTAACTCTCTTTTTTAAATTTTAATAATACTGAAAACTTGAATACATCTATATGATCCATCTCTTGTGAAGAGGACTTTTATGTAGCTCTTAATTATAAGTTGATAATTTGCAGTACAGTGAACTAATGCTGGTCTTGCTTGTGTTCGGTTTTTCCACAGTTACCCAACTGAGAAAGAAATGGGGGAAAAAGGGAGTTGTGTGAATGCTTTATATATACATGGTCCCCATTCTATGGGATAGTAATTCACATTTCAAATCTAAATTTGAGAATGCTATCAATTGTTCTGTCAAAAAAATTTAGTATGTACTTTAATTATTGAACTTACATTCATGATATATGTACAAGTTTATGTTTTTGGAGAAATAAACTCAGTTTTTAATAGACTGAGTTATATATTAAATGTTAACTTGACACCAGTAAGTTAATTTATTTTCTTTCTTTTTCCTCCTTGTTCAGTCGATATATACAAATGAGTGCGAACAGATAATTAAAGTACTAATTCATCAAACAATTTAAGTTTGTTTTTTTTATTAACAATTTATTCGATGTCTAATATGTATAATTAGAATCACAAATTTAACTACTTTAACAAAAAAATTATAATATAAGTTCATGAAACCAAGAAATTATTAAAAGAAAGTAAAATGAATTATAATAAATTACGAAGAACAAGCAAATTAGATATCTATACTATATTATATTATAATAAGCATAAAAGGGATCTTATCCAAATTTTTGGTCTGATCACTGTACTACCAAAATCATATGATCCATTGGATTGAAAATAGACGATCAACATTAGATCACATTAAAAAAAAAGTATACTCTAAAAAGGATATAATTAGAAATACTTGCATGAGGAGTGAATTTTAAAAAGAAAATTATAATCTAAAAAGGATATAATTAAAAAAAAAGTTGTATTAGAATTGAATTTTAAAAAGATAATTATAATCTAAAAAGAATATAATTAAAAAAGGTTGTAGTGGAATTAAATTTTCTTTATTTAATTATTAGTATTAAAAAAATTCATATTTACTATTTGAGCTTTATCTTGAAATCTAAAAATCAGATTTGGATGATTTTACAATCCACGCGAACCTCATAAAATTAGCTTTAATTTAGTGATGATTTAATAACTATTATTCAAATGCTCAAAATCTAAAGAGAAAGGATAATTACGAATTTTTACATTAATCCTATTCAATGTAGAAGTCCTAGAAAACCTAATTATATATGATTTAAATTATTGACATATACATTTTGTATTTCAATATAAATACATTTTTTAGTACATAACATATTAAAATATAAAATATCACATAGGACAAGACTACCGATTATCAAGGTTTTGGACAAAAATTCCTCTTGCACTTATTATAAAAATTGTATTTAGTTGTTAGTAGAACTATCTTCAAATAATTGTTCAAATAATTACAAGGGTATTTTGATAATCAAAACGAATTATAATTAGAATTCATAAATCAAATAGAATTTTCAACATAAAAAATCGTCAATTTCTTCTCCTTTTTGTTTCTGTGTAGATTTAATTAGAAAAAATTTATTAAACCATCATTAAAGTAAAGATTATTTTGTGAATTTCACATGGACTGTAATGTTCGTACAAATCAAATTTTAAGAATTCAAGTACAAATATTAAATCGAACATATAAAATCTTATATAAATATCAATGTTTTAAGAACAATTTGATATGGAAACTAATAACATATAAAATTAAATATATATATATATATATATATATATATATATATAATTTTAAATTTTAAAAAAGGAACCGTGCGTTGCACGGGTTATAAGCTAGTATATATTATAATAAGCGGAAAGATGTATAATTTGTAGTTTGGTTATCCCTATTGTAGCTCCTCATAACCGTTAGATCTTCAACTCCAATTAGGGCTGCACAAAGGTTCAAAACCGGACCGGACCGACCCGGACCGGACCGAAGACCGGATTTTATTGAATTCATGGACCGGGGACCGGACCGGTCATAAACGGTCTTGGGACCGGACCGGACCGGAAAAACCCGGACCGGACCGGAACCGGACCGGTTTGGACCGGTTAGTTAATAAAAAATTTAATTTTTATAATTTAATTTTCACTCTTTGTTGATATTTAAATTACTTGGTAAGTTAATTTAAGTTTAAAAATAAGTAAATGTCATATTTTTTGTAAAGTAACATTAATTTGTAAACGTAATTATAAATTATATATAGTATGAAATATGAAATTTAATCATTTATATTATAGTGTTTATATATACTATTTCATAAATTTATTATTTACCAATTAGGATCAGTAAAATATGTTATGTGTTAATATTTAATCATTAATCTATATATTTAAATGACAAAATAGTGTAAAATTAACTATACACATAAAATCCGGTCCGATCCGGTCCGATCCGGTCCGGACCGGGTGTTTTCAGGGTTTGGACCGGACCGGACCGAAGACCGGATTTTTTTGATTTTATGGACCGGGGGCCGGACCGGTTATATTCGGTCCGGTCCGGTCCTTGGACCGGTAGACCCGGTCCGGTCTAATTTACCGGTCCAGACCGGAAATTTGTGCAGCCCTAACTCCAATAGATCATGACCGTTAGATACAACAATACTAAAAGTTGGAGGTCTAAGGTTCGAATCCCGTCAACAACATTTTAATGTAAACTAGATTATCTTATATAGAAAGGTTGAAGGTTCGATTTACTACCAACATCATATTAATTTAGATTTAATACAAAAAAATATTTATATACAAATGTCTAAAATTTGAATTTTCCTAACATATATATTAAATGTAATGTATATAATATTATATATACTAAATTATAAGTAAATTAAAAAAAATAAAAAATAATCCGTGATTTGCAAGGGCTATAAGTTAGTACTCCCTCCGTCCTTTTTTAGTTGGCACATTTGCAAAAAAAAATTGTCCCTAAATAGTAAATAGTTGTCACTTACCTTATTCCAATACACATTTTTACCAATTTTTCCATATATACCCCTTTATTTCTAATACCAATGTTTGACTTTATATTTAATATACATAATAATAACTCATCATTTAATGTTAAGATTAA
This sequence comes from Saposhnikovia divaricata, assembly GCA_036435485.1. Taxonomy (NCBI): domain Eukaryota; kingdom Viridiplantae; phylum Streptophyta; class Magnoliopsida; order Apiales; family Apiaceae; genus Saposhnikovia; species Saposhnikovia divaricata. The sequence continues at coordinate 118,951,602 of CM071599.1, read as the reverse complement.
GGTCAAACATGTAAACAAATTATATTATTAAAGCTTTCTTAATATGTGTGATTTTTGCAAATGTGCCAACTAAAAAGGGACGGAGGGAGTATTGATTAATAACACATGGGGTAATGTTGTAAATTTATTAGATCAAACCAAACAATGAGATATGCAAAGCACTATTTTAGATATGTACAGTAGCTTACATGAGATAAAGTTGGAACTTTTTGTTAGGGTTCTTGAATAGTAATAACATAGACAGAATCTGTAGTGTCAAATCAGGTGGTTTGGAAATTAGTGAAGGGAGTTGTCATAAATTTGTTGATTTTACGTTACCTATAGCATGCTATGAGTTGTGGAGATAGTGTCATATCACCATATGTAGGACATGTCAGGTTTTCCATTACACAGACCTGGCAAAGGTAGGTCCTCTCTCGCTGCTCACATAACTTTACTATTCAAAGTATCAATAATTTTGTTTTGAATGAAGGGAAATAATGTAACCAAGTAATATAAAATCGTATTTTTATATAACAAATCGTGTTTTTATATAAAGTAACAAACAATATAAAAAATATATTTTAAAATAAAATAACTACATTTTCACGACAAAAAACCTCAACAAAGAGAAGACTAAAAAACTAATAGAAAAATGTACACTTATTGAAACAAAGATCCTGTTGTGGATCTAAATCTCGATTACGATTTATTATTATTGCTAGGGTGGTTGAGCTTCGCGCTTTAATGGCTGTTTCTGCGTTCGAGACTGTAATCGGTCCTCACAGAGTGCCTACGTATCTCGTATTGAGAATCAAGCCAACGTAGTTCTGAGAATGAGGGGTCAGGCCCTTTATATAGGCTGAGAAGCCTTAGAATTATGGTAGGATTCGGAGACTTGGTGGGCAAGTCTTTGAGGAAGGTTCTAGATCTATTCCTTGTAGGAATCAGTTTCCATATTGAATTGTGCATCTTGGAGGATAAGTCGGGCAAGAGTAATATCCTTGTTTGACTCTTATTTGCTGAGCTGTTTATTACCCTTAATACTAATTACGAAATTAATATTATAATTAGGGTTTTAGGCCCAACTGGTGGGCCCCACGTTTGGACCATTCTTGGCCTAATTAATGCCACATTAAATGTGACTTTAGGGCTTACTTTTAGCCCATATCATTTGCCCCCCAACTTCTAGGAAAGCTGATCAGGCTTTCCTTGAAGTTTAACTTGTCTAACTCGAGACTCGGGTCAGGGTTTATATTTGTACACTAGTGTTTCACGGGTATTGTCTTTATGTGAAGCGTGGAGCGACCAACGCGTTCACGACAATGTTAATTCGATGCTAACCGGCACTAATCAGTCTTAACGATGCTTAAACAATGTTTAAACAACGTTAAGCAGCATAAACGGCACTAAACAGCGCTAAACGGCCTTAAACAATGCTTAAACAGTGTTAAACAATGTTGAAAGGACAAATTGGCACTCGCGGTGCTTAAACGATACTAATCGGTGTTAATCGGCACTAATCAGTGCTTAAACGACACTAATCGGTGTTAATCGGCACTAATCAGTGCTTAAACGACACTAATCGGTGTTAATCGGCACTAATCAGTGCTTAAACGACACTAATCGGTGTTAATCGGCACTAAACAGCACTAAACGAAGCTAAACGGAGGAGATTCGGGAAAATTTTAACCTCTTCCGGGCAACGAGGCAGCCGACAAGGGTCCCGGTCAGCTGCCAGGTGCTCCTGGTCGGCTGCCAGAAGATCCTTGTCGGCTGCCAGGAGATCCTGGTCGGCTGACCCTTCCTTGATGCACCTGGTCGGCTGCCAGGAGATTCTGGTTGCCTGCCGGGTGCTTCTCGATCGTCTGACACGTGCTTCTCGATCGTCTGACACGTGTTTCTCGATCGTCTGACATGTGCTTCTCGATCGTCTGACATGTGCTTCTCGATCGTCTGACATGTGCTTCTCGATCGTCTGACATGTTGACGGGAAATCCATGCTGACATTAATGATGTCACACGATGCTTAAACGACGTTTCAATGTCTGAGTAAACGACGTTAAATGGCATAAAACGGCACTAAACGGTGCTAATTCGAAGGTCGATGTTTGTCACGAAAAGTGAGAAACCTTCAGCAAAACCATCAAACGATTCAATCAAACGATAGGGGGTGCCAAAATGAGTATCGGGAAGTCAGATTGAGCCTCTTTGTGGCTCTCGGTCAGCTGCCAGATGCTCCTGGTCGGCTGCCAGGAGATCCTGGTCAGCTGACCCTTCCCTGATGCACCTGGTCGGCTGCCAAGAGATCCTGGTTGCCTGCCGGGAGATCCTGGTCGGCTGCCAGGAGATCCTGGTCGGCTGACCCTTCATTGATGCACCTGGTCGGCTGCCAGGAGATCCTGGTTGCCTGCCGGGTGCTTCTGGTTGCCTGTCGGGTGCTTCTTGATCGCCCGACAGGTGCCTCAAGTTGTTTGGAAGTGTTTTGGTCACCTATGACTTTCAAGGATCCAAAACCTCGATCTCGATCTCAATCTTGATCTTTGATTTAGTATATTGGTCACCCGTGACTTTCAAGGATTCAGAACCTCGATCTCGATCTTAGGGATCCAGAACCTCGATCTCGATCTTGATTTCTAATTTAGTATATTGGTCACCCGTGACTTTCAAGGATTCAGAACCTCGATCTCGATCTTAGGGATCCAGAACCTCAATCTCGATCTCGATCTTGATTTCTAATTTACTATATTGGTCACCCGTGACTTTCAAGGATTCAGAACCTCGATCTCGATCTTAGGGATCCAGAACCTCAATCTCGATCTCGATCTTGATTTCTAATTTAGTATATTGGTCACCCGTGACTTTCAAGGACTCAGAACCTCGATCTCGATCTTAGGGATCCAGAACCTCAATCTCGATCTCGATCTTAATTTCTAATTTAGTATATTGGTCACCCGTGACTTTCAAGGATTCAGAACCTCGATCTCGATCTTAGGGATCCAGAACCTCGATCTCGATCTTAGGGATCCATGAGGTCGGCTGCCAGGAGATCCAGGTCGGCCAGACCCTTCCTTGATGCACCTGGTCGGCTGCCAGGAGAGCCAGGTCGGCCAGACCCTTCCTTGATGCACCTAGTCGGCTGCCAGGAGAGCTAGGCCGGCCAGACCCTCTCCATGGCACCTGGTCGGCTGCCAGGAGAGCCAAGTTTCCTGCCGGGAGCTTCTTGATCGTCCGACAGGTGCTCCATTGTTGCTATGTCGTGCCTCTCGGAGCTTTTCGCCATGCCTGGAGTCTCGTTCTAGAATCACGTCCTTGATCACGGATATTGTACACCTCCTTTCAGAGCATAATTAGTCTCTTTAATAGCAAAGACTAACTGATTGTATTCTACCTTCCTTAAACGTAATTACCTCCTTAAGCTCAGATGAGTGCCTTGGCACGGCTTATTACTATATCTTTACGTAAATCCTTCTTTTCTTTCCCGGAATCATATATACCGGTATAATTATTGGCGGATATAGCAGATGAAATCCATCTTTCTGTAGATGAACGATAGATGACCTGCAAACACGAAACAAGCTGTGTTTCAACCTGATATAGAAGGTCATCCATCTTCTATAAAAGAGTGGGGGGAGCCTTCATTTTCATTCACTTCACTTCTTCTTACTTCTAAAATTCTCTCTGAAGTTCTCAAGTTCTAAAGCTCTCAAGCTCTAGCATCAAGTTCAAGCTCAAGATGGCAGATGGCGACCGCGCTCCAGCTTCGTCATTCTCTATGTCAGAGGCGATGGCCAAGAGAGCCTTGGCCAAAACATTGCGAGGTAATCTTCGACTGAATCCCCCTAGATATATTGATCGTCGATTTGATTCTTTAATTGACTTGTTAAGTACTATGAGGGATGCATTTCCCAACAATTCTGAGTTAGCTGCGTACCATAGCCCGTCCAAGTTCGACAAGCAAGATGTCGAAAATATTAAGAAGTTATATGGCTTTCCGGATGTGATCAAGGTTTGCCTTCCTAGCTTAGCTGACAGAACCTGTAATTGGCACCCAGAGAGGCTATGTGTCTACAAAGGTGCCCTGGAAGCAGGTCTGAGATTCCCGGTAGACCAGTTCATAATAAGGCTCTTAGCGGAGCTTCAGGTTCATCCCTGCCAATTGTATCCCTATGTATGGCGGTTGATTATCATCTTTATGCTGAGATGTCGAGATCTAGGTATCGAGCCTACTACTACCATGTTCAGGAGCATATTCGCCGCCAAGAATTCTTCTGAGGCTCAAAAGGGATGGGTCACTATTCAGCATAGATCCAATGTTCCACATATTGTGAATGCTTTTTCATTCCCAGATTCCCATCACTACTGGGACAGAGAATTCGTGACTCTGGTATGGCGTGGTGGCGATTGGGGCCAATTCTTTATGTCTAAGTTTGGGGAAGTGCATGATGCTACACATTTTGTATGTGATCTTGACGAGAAGGAGCTTTTTGATCGTGATCGACTACTTGCTGACGACGGTCGTACTCACTACAAAGTTTTCTTAACCGAGAAGAGACTTGTAGAAGCTGGACTTAGCTTACTTTCTGCTGATGGTAATTTTTTACCTTTATGTTATGAACCCTGTTTGTTCTTATTCCGATATCTTTTCTGTTGTCTTTTCAGTTGCTGAGGAGATCGACAATCGGCCCGAAAACCAGCCGAAAGTTACTAGGAGGATGATCAAGAGAGCCGAGGCGGCTTGCATTCAACCCGGGCCGAAGATCCCTCAGTTCCTGTCGGGATGCTCTTCGAAGAGATCACGGAATGCTGACGGGAGAGTCAAGACCCCATTCATCCCTGGTTGGGGAATTTGTGAGCAAGATTCTGTCTTGGGATGCCCAGAGTCAGCCTTGGATTGGTCCAAGTTCAGCATCACTCCCCCCGACCTTTTGACTGTAACAGCCGGGGACAAATTTGACGAGGCGGAGAAACTCGGGGATCAAGCTCTATATCAGGTTTCCCACCTTCCTTCCTAGACATAGTATTTTTACTTAACTTGTGATTATAACTGACTTATCGGTTCTTGGTTCCAGGCGAATGCCCAGTTCCAAGCTAGCACTCGGCTAGGCCGTGCATACCGAGATGAGAATGTGGCTTTGAAGAAGGAGAAAACAACTCTTGATGAGAAATATCAAGACTTGGAGTCCAGGGCCATCCGGGCTGAAGCTGATGCTCATTCTATCCAGAGACAGTATGACTCCCTGTATAACAAGAGGGCAATAGACTGCAAGCAAGTGGTGAAAGCTTACCAGGAGTCTGAGGATTTCTTTGAGCTTATAGATAAGCATGACGATGAAGTACGCCCGGGTATCATGTCTGTTGGCTGGGATCGAGCCATCAATGCTGTGAGTAAGAGGCATCCTGCTGTGGTTTTCCCGAGGGACTTTCCAAGTCCGTATTGTCAAGTTGCTTCGGGCGCCGAGGCCATGCCGGTAGCTCAGGCTTCGGGCTCCGGCTCTAGGGGAAGTCATCGTCGTTCTGGTTCTGGTTCGAGGGGTGTCCGAGCAGCTGTGGATGGCTCAGTTTCCTCAGATCCTCGAGGGAAAAGGCCTATGACCGTGCAGAAGGGGAGAGTGGTTCGTCCAACAGTCCCCTCGAAGAAGGTAGTTGGAGATAGCTCCTCTTCCGAAGAGGAAGAGGTTGAGGCAATGGAAGTGACAGCTCCACCAGTCGCGGTAGCCGAACCGGGTAAGGGCCAGGATGAGGACAGCTCTGAGGAAGAGAGTGATGAGGAGAGTAGCGAGGAAGAGACTGATGAGGAGGAGAATGACGGGAGGAGAATGGCGAGGAGGATTCCTCGGATGAGTAGCTGGGATTGCTTCGGGCCTTGCATGGCCTAACTTAGCCGTATGTGGCTTTTATTTCTAGTATTTCAATCACGGTGCTTCGTGATTAAACTTTTATTCGGTCTAAATGATGTAACCCTAACTGTTGGCCCTTCGGGGTCTTTATTTATGCACTTGTTTGTTTTATTCGTATGTTCATTTATTTTCGGTACTTGGTCTTCCTAGACTCACACTCAACAGGTGCTTGGTACGTAAACAAAACATAGAATCATAGAATGGAAAACAAGTTTGCATTAATAACTCAAAAAGGGGTTAAACCCTTACATAACTCATTATTGTCCTACTCGGGGCATCAAAACCCTGAGATGGTTTCATGGAACCTTATTTCTACTTCTCCTACTAGATAAATAAAAAGCTACATCCTCGCAGAGGCAACTTAAACATAATAAATCTTGAGGTTCAAGGCATGCCAAGTACGGGGCACCTCAACCCCGTCCAAGGTCTCCAACTTGTATGATCCTCGTCCCAACGTCTTCCTGACTCGATACGGCCCTTCCCAATTTGGGGCTAGTTTTCCTTTCTGGCCAACTCCAGAAGCCTCGATCTTCCTCAGAACCAAATCACCTTGTTGAAAGAACCTCTCCTTAACCCTGTGGTTGTAATAGAAGGATGCTTTCTTTTGATGCTCCACATTTCTGGCGTTTGCCTCGTCTCTGACTTCATCAATCAGATCCAGGGCGAGCTTCATACCTTCTTCATTTGTCTCAGGTTCAAATGCCTCCACTCGAGGTGATGCATGCATAATCTCCAGTGGCACAACTGCCTCAGCTCCATAAGCTAGCAGAAACGAGGTTGCTCCTGTGGTCACCTTGCAAGTAGTGCGATAAGCCCAGAGTATAGGCAGTAACTCGTCTACCCAGGTGCTCCTTGAGCGTTCAACCCTTTTCTTAAGTCCATCAAGGATGATCCGATTGGCCACCTCGGCTTGTCCATTTGCTTGCGGATGTGCTACCGAGGTAAAACGAAGCTCAATAGCATTCTCCTCGCAATACTTCTTGAATTCTTCATTATTGAACCGTGTCCCATTATCCGTCACAAGGATTCGCGGGATGCCATACCTGCAGATTATGTTCTCCCAAAAGAACTGGGAAACTTGCTTGGTGGTTATTTTGGCTAAAGGCTTAGCCTCGATCCACTTGGTGAAGTAGCCAATGGCGACAATCAGAAACTTCCTATGTGCTGATGCCATAGGGAAAGGCCCAAGAATGTCCATCCCCCACATAGCAAATGGAATGGGGGAATTGACTGATGTTAACATCTCAGGCGGCTGCCTGACAATCAGAGCATGCTTCTGGCACCTGTCACACCTCTTGACATAATCCTGTGCATCAGCCAGCATCTCTGGCCAGTAGAATCCCAAGCGAGTTATCTTGTGAGCGAGGGCCCTGCCCCCCAGGTGCTGCCCACAAATTCCTTCATGAACTTCTTCCAAAGCCTCCCTTGCCTCTTGAGGCCTCAAGCACTTCAAGTACGGGATGACAAATGATCTCTTTTACAGAATGCCCTCAATCAAGGTGTATCTCAATGCTCTTACTGAAAGTTTTCGTGCCTCCAAGGCATCATCTGGGAGCCACCCGGTCTCAAGGTGTGCCTTGATGGGATCTATCCAAGAACTTCCCACATCAATTGGTGCCACTAATTTTGAGTTGATGGTCGGGGCCTTCAAGACCTGGAAGTAAACACTCCCTTCATAGTTTTCTATCTCAGAAGAAGCAAACTTCGATAGGGCATCGGCCTTAACGTTCTCTTCTCTCGGGATGTGTTCTACATAACACTCGTCAAACTGAGTCATGACAGCTTTTACAACTCGCAGATACTTTGCCATAGTTTCATCCTTGGCCTCAAATTCACCATTTACTTGAGAGACTACTAATCTTGAATCTCCACACACTTTGAGGTTCTTGACTCTCATGATTCTGGCCAAGCCTAAACCAGCTATCAAGGCCTCATACTCAGCTTCATTGTTGGTTGTCTGGAAATCCAACTTTAAAGCATATTCGACTGTGAACCCATCGGGGCTTTGCAGTACTAAGCCTGCGCCACTAGATTTTGTTTTTGATGCTCCATCAAAATAGAGCACCCAGTATTCCTTCTGATCAGGTTCAAGTTCTCCATCTCTATCTTGCTTCTCAGGGGTTGTTATCATTTCCTGCCCCCCGACTTCTTGGTTGCTAATGGTGCATTCAACCACGAAGTCATCCAATGCCTGAGCCTTAATGGCTGTTCGAGGCTTATATGTGATGTCAAATTCTCCAAGTTCAATCGCCCACTTGATTAGCCTTCCACTAGCCTTTGGGCTATGCAAAATGTTTCTCAACTGTTGGTCCGTCAGGACCTCAATCTTGTGTGCCTGGAAGTACGGGTGTAACTTCCTCGAGGCTGTTACCAATGCCAATGCGAATTTCTCGACGGGAGAGTAATTCAGCTCCGCCCCGTGCAACACCTTGCTCACATAATAGATAGGTTTCTGGACCTTCTTCTCTTCTCGGATGAGAACGGCGCTCAACGCTTGCTCGGATACCGCCAGGTATTTATAAAGAGTCTCTCCGGGACTAGGTTTGGCCAACAACGGGGCTTCAGTCATGTACTTCTTCAGTTGTTCAAAGGCCTCTTGGCTCTCACGAGTCCACTCAAAATCTTTCACCTTCTTCAATGCTTGAAAGAAAGGAAGGCATTTGTCACCAGACTTGGAGATGAATCTTCCTAAAGCCGCTACTCGGCCTGTCAACTTCTGCACATCTCTTATAGAGCGTGGTGGCTCCATGTCTAAGATCGCCTTGATCTTGTCAGGATTGGCTTCTATGCCTCGCTTTGAAACCATAAGACCCAAGAATTTGCCTGATCCAACGCCAAAGGCACACTTAGCTGGATTCAACATCATTTTATGGTGCCTCAGCACTTCGAATGCCTCTCTGAGGTGCTTAATGTGGTCTGCCTTAAACAGGCTCTTGACTAGCATGTCATCAACATAGACCTCCATGGTTTTTCCAATCAGATGGGCGAATATCTTATTCACCAGTCGTTGGTAAGTAGCTCCTGCATTTTTTAGACCGAAAGCCATAACAAGATAGCAGAAAACACCGAAATCAGTTATGAAAGATACCTTAGAGACATCATCCTTGTGCATCTTAATCTGATTGTAGCCGCTAAAACCATCCATGAAGCTAAGCATCTCATGTCCAGCTGTGGCATCTATTAACATGTCTATCCTTGGTAGAGGAAAGCAATCCTTAGGGCATGCGTCATTCAAGTCGGTGAAGTCTATACACATCCTCCACTTACCGTTGGCTTTCTTGACCATCACAGGGTTAGCCAACCATTCCGGGAACTGAATCTCTTCGATAAACCCAGCTTCTAAGAGCTTGTCAACTTCCTGCTTTATGGCCTCTTGCCTTTCAGGTGCAAAGTTCCTTTTCTTTTGCTGTATTATCTTCCGATTGGGATCAACATTCAACCTATGAGTTATGAGCTGGGGATCAATCCCTGGCATATCAGCCGCTGTCCAAGCAAACACATCGCCATTCTCTTGCAAGAATGCTATCAACTCGCCCTTCAGGGGTTCCTTCAAAGAGGCTCCAATGTAAGTCACCTTCTCAGGATCACCTAGCTCCAGAGGAATAGGTATTAAATCCTCTGCTGGCTTTCCTCGGTGTTCATCATCACCACGGACATCCATGTCTTCGATCGGAAGTACCTGCCCCCCGATTCCATCAGCCCTTAGTGCGGATACATAACAACTTCTCGCCATCTTCTGATCACCCTTTTGTTCTCCAACACCATTCCGGGTTGGAAACTTAATCTTCATATGATATGTGGAGGCCACAGCCTTGAAAGCATGGAGTCCAGTCCTTCCTAGGATTGCATTATAAGTCGAGGATGCCTTGATCACAAGGAAATTCAGCATCTGAGTAGCTTCCTTAGGTTCCTGTCCAATAGTCATGGGCAACTGAATAGTGCCTTCAACCTTGGATTCAACTCCATTAAATCCGTAGATTGGCATGTTGGTGGGGGTCAACTGGGAATCGGTGTATCCCATTTTCAAAAACTCATCGTGAAACAAGATATCAACAGAAGCTCCATTGTCTATCAGGACTCGTTTCACCTCCGAGTTTCCAATTACAGGAGTTATGACCAACGGGTCGTCATGGGGGAATTTCACCCCTTCAAGGTCTGAATCATCAAAACCAATCACTATCTCAGTCTTGGCACGCTTCGGGGCTTCTCCTACTATGTGCATCACTTCTCTAGCATAGGCCTTTCGGGAGTTCAGAGTAGTGCCGGCTGCTGTCGGTCCTCCCCAAATCATATTGATTACTGGCCCTCGGGGCTGTGTATTACGATCACGATCACGATTGCCGTCTCTTTTGTCATTGTCTCTCTTGTCATAGTCCCTTCTTTGGGTACCGCGATCATCATTCTTCGTGAACCTGCCTAGCTTTCCTTTCCGGATCAAAAACTCAATCTCATCTTTCAGCTGTCTACAATCATCTGTATCATGACCCACATCACGGTGGTACCTACAGTATTGATCTTTGTTCCTTTTCGCGGGGTCACCCCTAAGTGGCTTCGGCCATCGGAAGTCTTTATCCTTCTCAATATCTAGCAAGATCTGACTCCTGGGAACGTTCAACCTTGCATAATCAGAGAACCTCAGTCCCAAACCTTTCTTCGGTGGTGAATCAGAATCCTTGCTAGTCCGGGGATACTTGTCCCTAGCATCGTACTCTTGCTCTTGCTTTCGTTTCTTCGAATCAGTAGAACCCTTGCCATTGCCTCCTGTGGCTTCCTTCTTCATGCTGTCCTCAGCCTTGATATATTTGTCGGCTCTCCGTTGAAGCTCGGCCATATTTTCAGGAGGATGTTTTGCCAAAGACCTTTTGAAAAAGAGGTCAGTGGTTCCATGTTCTAGGGCTACCATGGCCACCTTATTTTCCAGATCAGTGATGTTCAGCGTCTCCTTGGTGAACCGCTTGAGGTAATCTCTCAGATTCTCATTCTTCCCCTGCACCACATACATGAGGGATGCAGAACTTTTCTCATGAACTCTTCCGCTGATGAATTGACTCACAAAGGCAACGCTCAACTCCTTGAAAGAGCCAATCGAGTTTGCAGGTAAGCGGCTGTACCACCTTTGAGCCATGCCAGACAAGGTTTGAGGGAACGCCCTACACTTTAAGGCGTCGCTCGCAGGCTGCAACAGTAGTGCATTCGAGAACGTTCTAACATGATTTGCGGGATCGCCCGTTCCATCATAGGCCTTGATTGTCGGCATCTTGAACTTCTTTGAGATGCGAGCATTCATCACCTCCTCCGTAAACGGGGGTGTGGGATCATCAGGATCCCCAAGTGGCATCAGATCCTTAGGGTTGCTTCTGGGGGTCTCCACCCTTGTTGATTTTTCAGTTGGGGCCTCGGCCCTCCTTTGCCTTCTTGAAGGCCTCTCCAAATTTATAATTGGAATCCTCTCCGCAGTTGGAGGTGGCTGAGCTTGATTCAATCTATCTTGTTCTCTTGCAATATCGTCCTTCAACTTTAAAATCTCTGCCTCATAAGCCTTGATTTTCTCAGCAGTTGTCAAGGGGAGTCCATCAGGGATTCTTCGTGTACTTCTTTGAGGTTCTTTGCTGGCACCTCGCCTCCTCGGGGCTTCATCTCGATCATCATCCTCAGATGACGAATCATCAGTATAGGGGCCAGAGTAGTCATCATACTCTCGATCCCGGATCTATAAGGCATGACCGCTTGGTCCAGGTTCTCTTCGTCGAGGGGGATAATTAGGCAACCCATACATAGGGTTGGTGTTCAAAGGGAGATCCGTAGTATGGATCTGTACCCCCGTGCGATCAACGTTACCAAGAGGAGAAACCACCATCTGGAGAGGATTGGTTTCTTGGCTTTGATGGACAATCACAGAGTGGGTCCCCTCTACTTGGGAAGTCGTCCCTGGGGGCTGAGTGGGCAGAGGTTGAATGACCGCCCCTGTCGATGGGAGTATTTGTCCTTCTTCAGTGACGATAAGCGGATCAGAAGTGGCTGGTGGAGCAGAGTTAAGAGGCACGGCCTCAGTTGATGTTGTCCTCCGTGTTTGAACCATGGTTGATGTTGTGTTCCCACAGACAGCGCCAAATGTTATGGATCTAAATCTCGATTACGATTTATTATTATTGCTAGGGTGGTTGAGCTTCGCGCTTTAATGGCTGTTTCTGCGTTCGAGACTGTAATCGGTCCTCACAGAGTGCCTACGTATCTCGTATTGAGAATCAAGCCAACGTAGTTCTGAGAATGAGGGGTCAGGCCCTTTATATAGGCTGAGAAGCCTTAGAATTATGGTAGGATTCGGAGACTTGGTGGGCAAGTCTTTGAGGAAGGTTCTAGATCTATTCCTTGTAGGAATCAGTTTCCATATTGAATTGTGCATCTTGGAGGATAAGTCGGGCAAGAGTAATATCCTTGTTTGACTCTTATTTGCTGAGCTGTTTATTACCCTTAATACTAATTACGAAATTAATATTATAATTAGGGTTTTGGGCCCAACTGGTGGGCCCCACGTTTGGACCATTCTTGGCCTAATTAATGCCACATTAAATGTGACTTTAGGGCTTACTTTTAGCCCATATCAGATCCTTTTTTTCAGAAACAAAAAAAACAAAGATCCATTTTAGAAAATAATAAAATTAAATAGATCGATAAACTATTAACAGTGAAGGGCAAGTTCTTTTTTAAAATTTCAACTAATTAATCTCATCACACCTCATTTTTATGAACGAGTAACCACCTAACAAAAAAAAAGGATTTCATGAATACGTAAGTTTAGAAATTGTTTTGCAAAGTTATTTTTGAAATTTTCTTTTTTTTGCAAAAATATCAACTTATTTACGAAAATACGAGAATACGGTTTGTAACTAAATTAACAAAACACAACTCTTTGTAACCACATACGTAATTGTATGGGTACAATTTGGGTGTCATAATTTTCAATCATTTGAAAGTGAAATGTGTGATTCAAACCCAACTTCATCCATTTTATTATATGTGATATTTGGTTGATCCAAATACCCAAAAATTGGATTGAATTGATTTGGTTAATTGGGTTTGGGGCCAAATTGCCACCCTACCTGACACCGTATTCTACTTGTATTTTCCTACACTTACTCCTTTTCAATTAAAATTTATCTCTTTTGAGAATTTCAAGAACAGTCTTGAAGTGTTGCACATGGTCATCTTTATTTCTGCTACATATTAATATATCTTACAAAAAATCAAGTATAAACTTTCTTGAGTGCTGTTGACGGAGGAATTTGGGAACAACAAATTTTGACGTACGTCGTCGGAAACAAGATCCGATGCGATGGTTCTTTACCGGAGAAAACGGTGGTGTGTGGTTGTTGAGTGTGATTGGTGGCTGAGATTGATAGAGTTAGTGGCGGCTATTCAGAGCTCTCGACTTCCAACCCCTCAATCGGCCTACGTACTCCGGTATTTATAGGGGATCAAGCCATACGTAGTTCTTGGAGAACAAGAAACCCAAATGGGCTTGGATTGTAGGTCCAGCATCCGGAATGTTCTACTATGAAGCCTAACCACAAAGGCCCAAGGCTCATCCAAGATCTCAAGACTTCACAGATAAGGAAACTTCCCCCGTCGAGGACTAGTCCTATCCGCTACCAGCTATTTCTTGATTTCAAGGATGCAGGTATAGCCATGGTTTACCCCAAGTGCAGAACGCATCCCTGTCCCCCGAATGAGAAGCACCCACCAGATAGCAGGACAGGTGATCCAGAGCTTTTGGGTGCAAAGTGCAGGATTAGTCCAAAGTTCCCCAATGAGAGCGCGCCCATTGGCTACAGGAACAGAGCTCCCAAAGCACACACCAGAAAGTCCCCATCTTTCCACCTTAGGGCGCGCCCTTAGTGTTTAAGAAGGGTCCTTATATCCAGGCAAACCCCTGGAGGCCTTCTACGACGGACATCCCCCTCCTGAGATACGACAGGAGGGAATTCTTCAATAATCAAACACGAAATCCACATTATTATCATCTTGGAATTCCAACTTGAATAGAATCCCATCTTGAATGGAATCCTAGGAGAGATTTCTTCAATGTCTTCTCAGAGAATCAACTTAAGTAAATTCGTCACCATGTTTCTGTTATTTAGGGCGCGCCCTCTTTGTAGAGAAAGAGAGGGCGTGGCCTGACTTTTCCCTTTTCTACCAAAACCTTAATTAAACCTAGAATTCCCCAAATTAAACCCGTATTTGACCCGAATCCATCTTGAAAAATACCCGAACCGAATTTTGGCTATAACAACTACCCCCCAATTCCATGTGAAATCAAAGATAATATATGGAATTCTCTCCAAAAAGTCCAAAATTCTCACAACCTATTACAGAGGGCGCGCCCTAGAAGAGGGCACGACCTTAGAATTCTCACCGACCCCGGTTCAGCCAGCTGTCATCCACTATCCGTCATCTCACCTATAAATACCTTCTCCTCTCTCACTTCACCCTTTCTACTTTCTCTCTCTCCACATATCACTCCGGCAATTTAAACTTTCCGAGCAAGAATCTGATCAATTGCAACGTGTTTTCTCGATTTTCTTCCCAAATCTTTAATCTACAACTCTCAAGGTACGCTTCCATACACAAATCTTTTATTTTTACCGCATATTTCATTGAATATGGCCATTTGACTGTTAGCATTCTTCGTGTTCTTCATTTTTCCGGTGTGTGTATATATGTATGTATGCATGCTAGATCTTCTATTAGTATTCCCATTTTCTTTAAACATGTTTTTGTAATTTTAGTTCCTTTAGTCTTTTAAGACGCGCCTTAGGCCTAGGATACCCTTCAATCATAGGGCGCGCCCTAATCTTCTTTAAGGTTATAATTTCCACTTTAAAATTGTAACCCTTTAGGATACCTTCGTACCACGACCCGTAGAAAATTTTCCTTCTCTTTTACATTCTTGGGCGTGCCCTTAGTTTTTCTTTTTATTTTGCAGCTGGAGGGCGCGTCTTCTCCATTTCATCCTTTTAAAGAGTTTAATAAACGCATTGGGATATACTCTCCCTTGCCGTCTCCTCTACCGCCTAGTTCACCTAAACCTCTCTTTTCATTCACATCCTCAGAAGATAAGGCGCGCCTTATTCAAGAATTTCAAGACGGCACCATGAGCTTTTCTAGTGAAGACTCCCTCAACCACCCCACATTAAATGTTCAACCTTCCAAAGAATCTCAAACCCCCCCCCCCGAAGTGAACAATTCTTACAATTCCATGGATGATAGCGATTTTATTCCAATCTCAGAAACATCTGGGGATTCTCATTCTTCAGATACATACTCGGCTGAGGGCGCGCCTTCAACCTCTTCTATTTCCCCCTTAATAAACTCTGAGCCGACATCTCCTCCACCTTCCCCAACCCCCTTTGAGCACTGGGAAGTCCGTGACGAAGAAATTGACATCGAATGGGGAAGATATGGAAACATGACTGAGAAAGAAAAGAATCTACTCCGAAAGAAACGAGGTAAGTTGGCCTGTGTGAACATGTCCTCTACTGCAACAAATGACGAAGTGGAGTGGGCCATGAAATACTATGGTTAAGAAGGACTTTGGGCCATTCCACACTCTCACCATCGTCCTCATATTTTCAACTATGGTGGAAATTTCAGAATTCCAAGGATGGTTTTGACCCCAAGACTTGTAGGCCTTGGTGTGGGCGCGCCCTTGCACCCATACCTAAGGGAAATCCTCGAATGGTACAATCTAGCCCCAATTCAACTTTCTCCCAACAGCTACAAACTTGTTTTAGGTTTGTTAATTCTCTACCATGATTTGGGATTTGAAGCACCCTCTATGCCGGAAATCAGTTACTTCTTCAACATCCGTCAATCAAACATTGGATATTATTATCTAGTGATCAACAAACCTCACAACAACAAAGGCTTTTCTGACGGAAGGATTAGCCACATCAAACGATGGAAGGAACCTTATTTCTTTGTTTGGGATGTTCCTCGAGTCCGTCTTCAATTTAATACAAATCCATGTAAGTGAGGGCGCGCCCTACGCTCTTCTTGTCTTTCCTTTCCATCTTCATTAACTTCTTATTAATCTTTTTAAACTAAAACAGATAGAAGAATCCAAAAAAAATTTCAGGGCGCGGCCTCATCTCGAGCCAGTGCCGTCCTCAAAATTGCAGCAGAAAAATTCAACCTCCAAACCCTAATCACTGAAGAAAATTTAAAAAGGGTTGGAATCCTTTCTGATAGGGTTGGATCAATTTGTAAATTTAGAAAATTTAGAAATGGTATCGCCATCCCCATATCCACTTCTAGCGATAATGAAAATGAAAATCTCGACTCTAATCAGGATGAAGGTATGAAATCTTAATTTAGGGCGCGCCCTAACCTTTTGGTTTCACCTTAATTATTATTATTTACTTTTTAACGTGATACATCTTGCAACTTGTCTTTATATGAAAAACCTATTTTTTGATTTAACATTTCTGTTTTTTTCTCTGGTGCAGATATGGCCCCCCAAATTCCTCGTGGCTTTGGATCTAGAAAGAAAAATGACAAAGAAAAGCCGAATGACAAGGCTGATACTTCTGACACTAGGGCGCGCCCTATCCAGCAGCAACAAGAGTCTAACCAAGCAATTCCACCCTCTTCCAGATCTTCGAAGAGGAATATCGAGGCCCAAGACCCTCCTGTTGATAAAGGCAAAAGACAAAGAACTGAGGGCGCGCCCTCATATGTTGAAACCCTTATTGGGCCAGCTATTGCGTCACTTGTCAACGAAAAGGAGGTCGACCTTTGGCAAAATATGAATGCTGATGACGAGACAAACTCCATGATCAAAGCTTCTGCTCAGCTTTTGGTTCAATCCTTAGGGCGCGCCCAAAGGATTCATAAAGAAAAGCTTTACATCAACAAGCTCGAGGCTGAGAATAGAAAATATGCAAAAATGATTGTGGAAAGTGACAACAAATGGAAGAAAGAATGTGATTCCAGGGATGCTACTATTCAAGATCTTAAAAATGATCTACAAGATGCTATCGACCATCGCCAACTCCTGGCCGATAAAAATGATAAGTTGGAAAAAGAGAATGAAGACTTGAAAGTGCAGCAGGACTCTCTTGAAATTGAAAAATCTGACTGTTGGAAGGGTGAAAAACAGGTTGTGGAAGACCGTAATTTTCAAGCTGGTTTTGAGTATTATCTTCTTGGATTCCTAGCGAACGATCCTGATTATAACTGGGCTGAGAAGTTTGGGGCTGACAGTGCTGAGGACATAACCTCATTCAAAATCAAGAATGTCGAGGCTATCAAGGCAAAAAGAATTGAACTAGGAATAGAGGAAACTTCACAGGGCGCGCCTTCAACAGAAGACGTGCCTAACAGTCCTAAACAAATACCTCAAACCACAACCAATTCTGACCAACTGCCTCCTGCTGTAACCTCCAACCAGGATTCTATTCCCGAGATAACCAGCCCCCCTACTCAGCCTGATAATATCCAGGGCGCGTCCCCCACTGCCTTAAAGGGCGCGCCTTGATATCAAAATTGTCTTCCCAGTTTTTAATCAATCCAACTTTTGTTTTAAATAATTTTCTAAGGTGCAGGTCCTTTGTAAAACCTTGCAAGTTGTAATTCTTAACTTTTATGCCTTTTGAACTTTGCTATGCTTATTACTTATCTTCATGTTGTTTATTTTCTTGTCAAGTTCTTCCAGACAGGGCGCGCCCTGAACGGGGGCGTAACCTTTATATTTTAAGAAAAAATATCTTCAACTTGATTGTTTTACTATGATAAAATTCCTTCAAAAAATCTTTAAATCTTTTACTCAGGGCGCGCTAAGGCATTGCCCTTTTCAGAATTTCTTTAACTTGTCAAAATTTGCAAGACTTCATAGGGCGCGCCCTAAGACATAGGGCGCATCCTCTTGTACTTCAATCTTCAAAAAACAACTAAAAATGTCTTGATATACTTCATTAATCTTCAAATGAATTCTTTATTAAATTCAAGTCTCAACAGAACAGGGGAAGGTATACATGTATTACCCCTTGAGCTAAGGTGAATAAACTTCAAAAAACGTGGAATAAAAATAGCAAATCTCGACTAGAACAAAGGAAGGCATATATGCACTCCCCCCTAGACTAGGAGAACAATTATTGATACTAGTCTAACTTATATCTAAGCCTTCCAAAATAGGGGGCCGAAGCCGCACCCTACTGATACTATTTTCTCAAATGCTCTGCATTCCATGCTCTTGGGATTGTGTTGCCATCCAAGTCTTCTAGATGATAAGTTCCTTCCCAGATGATAGACTTGATCTTGTAAGGTCCTTCCCAGTTGGGACCAAAGACTCCATGTGCTGCTACCCTTGTATTTGGCATGACTTTCCGCAGAACTAGATCACCCACCTTGAAAGGCTGAGTCTTCACCTTATTGTTATAGTATCGTGCAGCTCTCTGCTGATAAGTTGCCAACCTCAACTGCGAATTTTCCCTCATCTCTTCTAGGAAATCAAGATTTAGCCTTTGATTTATCATATTCGATTCTTCATCATAGAAATCCCTTCGGAATGATCCTGCTCCAATTTCCACCGGCACCATTGCCTCACATCCATAAGAGAATATGAAAGGAGATTCTCCAGTTGTGGTTCTTGGAGTTGTGTTGTATGACCATAAGACCATGGGAAGTTCTTCAGGCCAATTCCCCTTGATTTCTTCCAACTTCGTCTTCAAGGTATGCTTGATTATTTTGTTGATAGCCTCTGTCTGCCCATTACTTTGAGGATGATACACAGCTGCAAATTCCTTCTTTATCCCCAAGTCATCACACAACTTCCGCAACTCTTTGCTGTCGAACTGTTTTCCATTATCCGACACAAGTTTATATGGAATTCCAAACCTGCACACAATAGAGTTGAAAACAAAATCTCAAATCTTCCTTGCAGTAATTGTGGCCAAGGGCATTGCTTCCGCCCACTTGGTAAAGTAATCCACAGCAACAACAGCATACTTCACTCCTCCCTTAGCTTTAGGGAGTTCTCCAATAAGATCTATTCCCCACATAGCAAATGGCCATGGGCTCATTAAAGAAGTCAAAGTAGTAGCAGGGTTGGTAGAATAATTGGCAAACCTCTGATACTTGTCACATGCCTTAACAAACTCGTAAGCATCCTTCTTCAAGGTAGGCCAATAATATCCTTGCCTTAACACCTTCATTTCCAACGAACCACCCCCCGAGTGATTGCCGCAAATCCCTTCATGAATCTCCCTAAGGATGTAATTACATTCATCTCCATCTATGCACTTGAGAAGTGGTTGATTGAAACCCCTCTTATATAATATCCCATAATATTCCACGAATCTAGCTGTTTGATACTGAAGCCGCCTGGCCTCCAGCTTCTCACTTGGAAGTATACCTTCTCGGATATATTTTTGAATGGGAGTCATCCAAGTAACATTTGGAGTAGATTCCACTTCCATGACTTCTACCTCTGGAATACTTGGTACTTCTTGTATTTGCAAAGGTACTGTTCCCAACAGCATAGAATCTTTTTGTGACCCTAACTTGGCTAACACATCTGCACTACAATTCTCATCTCGTGGAATACATTCTACCCATACTTCTCGGAACTTTTTGATCAACCGCTGAGCACACCTCATGTAAAGCTCTGTCCTTGGACCTCTGCACTGAAATCCACCCTTTACTTGTCCAACCACTAGTTCTGAATCACTTAACACAATGAGATTCACTATCTTCATCTCCAAAGCCATCTTCAACCCATTAATCAAGGCTTCATACTCTGCATCATTATTGGTTGCTTGAAATTTGAAATGAATAGCACTCATGAGTTGATTCCCTTCGGGGGTAAACAAGATTACACCTGCTCCAGCCCCTCCATTGTTGACAGCTCCATCTACTTGTAACTTCCACCAAGGTTGAGGAACTTCTTCAAATGGGCTTGCCCTCTTAAGTGGAATTTCAGGCTCAACCAATACAATCGATTTTTCTTCATTTTCTGACTCGAATTCAAGAATGAAATCAGCTAGAGCTTGACCCTTGATAGCTGTCATTGGAGTATATTCCAAATCAAATTGTCCCAACTCAATTGCTCATTTTAACATTCGACCAGAGGTTTCCGGCTTGTGGAGAATTCCTCTCAATGGATATGCTGTACGAACTTCAATCTTGTGAGCTTGAAAATAAGGCCGAAGCTTCCTGGATGCTAGAACTAAGGCATAAACCAACTTTTCCATGCTAGTGTATCTGGTTTCTGCATCGAGCAAACGCTTACTCACATAGTAAACCGGAGACTGATGATCAACTTCTTCTCTTACCAACACCGCACTGATGGAATGTTCCGAAATGGCCAAGTATAAAATTAACGTCTCTCCTTCCACAGGCTTAGCTAAAAGAGGGGGATTTCCCAAATGCTCCTTTATTCTCTGAAAAGCTTCCTCACATTCAGATGTCCATACAAAATCCTTGGCTGCCCCCTTTATTGCTTTGAAGAATTCTCTACATTTATCTGATGATTTTGATACGAAATGATTAAGGGCAGCTATCCTTCCCTTGAGACTCTGAACTTGCTTCACACTAGACGGAGATTTCATTTCAAGAAGAGCTTTAATTTTTGCTGGATTTGCCTCGATTCCACGATGATTGACAATAAATCCTAGAAACTTTCTGGACTCTACCCCGAAGACACATTTTTGAGGATTCAGCTTCATCCTAAACTTCCTCAAAATCTCGAACATCTGTTCCAAATGCTTTACATGGTCTTCCGCTTTTAAGGATTTAACAAGCATGTCATCCACGTATACCTCCATGGTTTTCCCTATCAAATCTTTAAACATCATATTTACCAACCTCTGATAGGTTGCGCCAGCATTGATCAACCCGAAAGGCATGCCAATATAACAATACAATCCTCGATCCGTAATAAAGGAAGTGTGCTCTTGATCCGGCTCATACATAGGGATCTGGTTGTAACCTGAGTAAGCGTCCATGAAACTTAAAAGAGCGTGTTCTGCCGTGGCATCCACCAACTGATCAATTTTTCGGGAGTGGAAAGCTATCCCTCGGGCATGCCTTGTTCAGATCAGTGAAATCCACACAAGTCCTCCATTTTCCATTTGGTTTTTTCACAAGAACTGGATTAGCCAACCAATCTGGATAATATGACTCCTTGATCAGCCCAACATCTAGAAGTCTATCCACCTCTTCTTTAAATGCTATGGCTCTCTCTCCACTTACTGGCCGGTGTTTCTGGCGGATTCCCTTTTTGGTAGGATCTATATTCAGACGGTGACACATAACCCTCGGATCAATCCCAACCATATCAGCATGACTCCAAGCAAAAACATCCAGATTGTTTAAAAGGAAGTTGGTGATCATGCCTCTTAACTTGGAGTTCAACTGCGATCCAATCTTCAGAACCTTAGTTGGATCCCTTTCATCTAGCAAAATAGAAATTGTATCCTCTACAGGACCAGTCTTTTCCACCGGTTGTGGTATCCTTGGGTCAAGGTTGAAATCAAAACTTCGAGGATCTTCGACCGGTGCTACATCCTTGGAGGGCACGTCCTCTTTAAGAGGGAAGTCTTCCTCAACATGGGTATGCACCAAACCTTCAAGTAACATTCGCCTCCCTTCAACCTGCTCACCCTTGAGATCAAATGAGATTACTTCCTCTGCGTCTTCCTCGATTGCTTACAAAATTCCTTCTTGAAGATCATCAAGAACCGAGGTATCATCCTCAGAGCGCGCCCTGTATAGCAGTTCTTCCTCTTCGGGTTCTTGGACAAGATAATGGGCTTTTACCTCTTCTGGGACAACACTCATGACTCCTGAATCACTCTCACGTAGGGCGCGCCCTCCATCTTGCTATCTTCTAAACCCTTTAATCGCCTTATGGTAGCAATCTCTTGAGTCATGCTGAGAGCCCCGTACAGTTCCCACACCATTTGGCGTAGGAAATTTCATCGCGAGATGATAGATGGAGGTCACAACTTTCATTTCCTTCAACAGAGGTCGTCCTACCAGAGCATTATGTGATGAATCCACATTCAAAATCATGAAATCCATCATCTGAGTCACAGAAAGGGTTCATTCCCCAAGAGTTACCAGTAATTTGATAGCTCCCATAACTTTTACCGATTCTCCTGAAAAACCATAGATCCATCCGTTGTCTTGAATCATATCCTTGTCTAAGAGTCCCAGCTTATTATAAGTACTGTAGTATAGTATATTCACCGAGCTTCCATTGTCCACGAAAACCCGATGGACATTCTTCGAACCAATCTGAATTGCTACTACCAGAGCGTCATTATGAGGATGATGTACCCATCTACCTTCTTCTTCGGTGAAAGTAATGTTAGCACATTCTCCCTTGAAGAGCTTAGGTGGCCTCAACTCCAAGCTATTCACATTTGTGAGAGGTCGATACCTCGCTTCTCTGGAATATCTCTCCATAGCGTGATTGCTATCTCCCCCTAAATGGTGTCCCACAAAGATGGTGTGAATACTCCCTTCTTTGACGAATTTCTTCTCTTCCGGCTTACCATCTCCGTGGAGGGCGCGCCCTCCATCTCTCCTGTCAGGATTCTCCTTATGCTTCTTCACCTCCCTAACAATCCATTCCGTCAGGTATCCTTCCTTAATCAAATCCTCAATCTCCTCCCTGAGCTGATGACATTCATGAGTGTTATGCCCTGAAGATTCATGGAATTCACAATACTTCTTCTTATCTTTACTCTGCCAAGAGGTCAATGGCTCCGGCTTTCTGAAGAACCCTTTGTTCTTATTCACCTCAAAGATGTGTTCAATGGAAGCTGCTAAAGGAGTATAGTTATCCGGCCTTTGATCGTAAGTGTATGTATCAGGTGGACCCCAATTCCTTCCAGTTTCAGCTAAATTTACCCGGTTCGCACCAGTTGTTATACGGCGAGTAGGACTAGGAGACCTATCCTTCCTTTTACCGGCCTTTCCTTTAGAGCTGTTCTGACTGTCAGTTTTTCGGTTATCCGCCAAGGATTGTTCTACAATCTTGAAAGACTCAGCCTGTGCAAACACATTAGCTAAAGTATGTGGGTCTCGCCCTTGAAGATGTTTCCAGAAATCAGTCCCCACGGACAATCCAGCTATCAAGAAACTCTTGAGTGTTTCATCAGTCGCCCCTCTCACCATAGTGGATTCCGAGTTGAATCTCTTGAAATAGGATTGCAAACTCTCTCCCTCCCTTTGCTTGATATTGGCCAAGGTTGTGACCAGAGGAGCATATTTTACTGCGGCCTGAAACTTAGTCAAGAACAAGTTCCTCATCACCTGCCATGATGTAATTACTCCTGGACCGAGCTTCTGAAACCACTGTTGAGCACTCTCCCTGAAAGTTGCCACCAACAATCGACATCTAGCTAATTCCGTAACCTGATAAACATCCATCTCGATATCAAATCGTCCAAGGAATTCCACAGGGTCTGCATTTCCATAAAATCGCAAATCATTTGTCAATGATCTATACCCAGCAGGGAGCTATGCCTCTCTAACTTCGGTCGAGAAGGGAGAGGATGTTGGCGCAGTTGCAGATATTCTTCCTCCATCTAGGTGAGCAAGGAGTTTCTTTAAATCATCCACGTTGAATGTTCCCACTCCAGGAATATCCTGGATATTTGGTTATCCCACAGTCTGAGTACCCCCCGGGGGTGGAGGCGGCGGTGGAGCCGCTGTCTGAATGCTTCCTTGAACCTCTACTTGTGGTTGAATTCCAACATCATCTTGAGTTTGAGTTTGCTGACCCCCAGGATTTCCATGAGGTTGTAAATTTCCTTGAGAACCTCTCTGATACTGTCCTCCCAAGTAAGAGTGCGTCCTCGACCTGGACTCACTGGAGGTGCTTGAGGGGATTTGATGGATACGGGGGGATCTTCCACCTGAGGGCGCCCTAGTTACGGGGGCGCCTATTTCCCTGATACCAATCCATTCTTCTGTCACCGTTATCACGGTTTCTTCTTCCAGTATTATCACGATGAGGAGTTTGTTCAAATCCAAGGGGCCGTGACCTGTTTTGAACAGGGGGCACGCGCTGTGGATTATCATTTCGAGCAAGAGTTCTCTCATGTCCAAGGGGCTGCGACCTGTTGTCAGGGGGCGCGCGTTGTGGATCGTGACTCTGTGGAAGGGCTCGCTCATGTCCAAGGGGCCTCGACCTGTTATCAGGGGGCACGTGCTGTGAATCATGGGGCCTCGATTCCATGTATTCGTCTTTCTTCTGGAGCTCGAGGAGCACCATCCTCAAATCGTCATCATCAAGCCTTATTCCCAGGTGTTCTTTCAAGCTGGCAAAATCTCTCCTTTCTCTAGCCATTTGCTCCTCATCCCCTTGAATCTCAGGAGGAGTGCGCCCTGAACGGTGAGGATGAGGGCGCGCCCTCTCTTGAGGATTCATCAACCTGCGCTCAGAATTATTTTCACTAGGATGTTCAACAATAAGATCAGAATAATCTAACCTTCGAGGAGTGACCAGCTGAAATCTCCTTTCGTGACTTTCCTCCCTCCTTCGAGAATCTTCCTCGATCTGAGGGGATTTCCCTGATCGACGATGATTTCGTGGGATACTCCGAGATTTTCTCCTTGATTCTTGATCTTCCTCCACAGAACCCAATCTCGCCCCGAAACTATTTATGGCATCTTGCATAACATACAGCTGTTCCATTAATGCCGAATTACTGATGAGAACGGGCGGCTGTCCACCGATGGCGGCCGGAGTTCCATGATGTCGCGGAGGAGCAGCAATATTTTCCGGGACATAAGCTTCATGACACGCTTGGTTATCTCCCAAGCTATCTTCAGAATCGTAACCATCCTCTTCTCGAGAACCTCTGCCATGATTGTGAGACATCTTTTCCTCCTAAGATGTAGATCTTGATTGGCTCCCCTCCTTCTAGCGCCAATTTGTTGACGGAGGAATTTGGGAACAACAAATTTTGAGGTAAGCCGCCGGAAACAAGATCTAATGCGGTGGTTCTTTACCGGAGAAAATGGTGGTGTGTGGTTGTTGAGTGTGATTGGTGGCTGAGATTGATAGGGTTAGTGGCGGCTATTCAGAGCTCTCGACTTCCAACCCCTCAATCGGCCTACGTACCCCGGTATTTATAGGGGATCAAGCCATACGTAGTTCTTGGAGAACAAGAAACCCAAATGGGCTTGGATTGTTGGTCCAGCATCCGGAATGTTCTACTATGAGGCCTAACCACAAAGGCCCAAGGCTCATCCAAGATCTGAAGACTTCACAGATAAGGAAACTTCCCCCGTCGATGACTAGTCCTATCCGCTACCAGTTATTTCTTGATTTCAAGGATGCAGGTATAGCCATGGTTTACCCCAAGTGCAGAACGCATCCCTGTCCCCCGAATGAGAAGCACCCACCAGATAGCAGGACAGGTGATCCAGAGCTTTTTGGTGCAAAGTGCAGGATTACTCCAAAGTTCCCCAATGAGAGCGCGCCCATTGGCTACAGGAACAGAGCTCCCAAAGCACACACCAGAAAGTCCCCATCTTTCCACCTTAGGGCGCGCCCTTATTGTTTAAGAAGGGTCCTTATATCCAGGCAAACCCCTGGAGGCCTTCTGCGACGGACATCCCCCTCCTGAGATACGACAGGAGGGAATTCTTCAATAATCAAACACGAAATCCACATTATTATCATCTTGGAATTCCAACTTGAATAGAATCCCATCTTGAATGGAATCCTAGGAGAGATTTCTTCAATGTCTTCTCAGAGAATCAACTTAAGTAAATTCGTCACCATGTTTCTGTTATTTAGGGCGCGCCCTCTTTGTAGATAAAGAGAGGGCGCGGCCTGACTTTTCCCTTTTCTACCAAAACCTTAATTAAACCTAGAATTCCCCAAATTAAACCCGTATTTGACCCGAATCCATCTTGAAAAATACCCGAACCGAATTTTGGCTATAACAAGTGCTTAATAAATATGATTCATCAATCCCTGGAATGATGTTGGTACATCTATGAGACCAAATTAAATGGTATTATCAAAAACTTATAATGCCATTGGTGATTCTTAAATTAAGTTTGATAGATGTCCTTCTCTTTAATTCTAATTTTATAATATCCACTTCTCAAATCAAATTTAGTAAGAGCAACTCCAAGAGATCCCTTATACGACCTCCTAACTCAAATTATAAGGGATTATGTTTAAAATTGTGCTCCAACAGGCTCTTAACTTTTCCTTAAAAAGTTAAGAGCATCATGTCATCCCTTATCTTTAAGGGCTCCCTTATTTCACTTTTATCAATAAAATATTATTTTCCCTCCTCTTTCCAATTGTTTCCCTCTTTTTTTGTTCTTGCTTCATTCCTTTTATTTATTATTTAATAATATAAGGATCAATTATAAGGAAGCTTGTTGGAGTTGTCATACCTTATAATATCCTAAATCACTAAAAGCCTAATATTTTATAATATTTATAAGGAAAACACAAGGAGGCTGTTGGAGTTGCTCTAAAAACTGTACTCCCTTATAATTCTGCAAGTAATTCCTCTATCATTGATATGTGGTACTTATTTTTTCTTGTAATTGAGTTAAGGACTTTATATTCCAATCACCATTCTCCAGATATTATCCTTGTCCTTAAAAAAAGCACTGGAGAAGCAATAGGTAAAAAATTCTTCATAATTATCCTACCACTTAACATTTTTCTAGTAAGCTATCTTTCTGAAATAAGGGGCATCTTTATGGAGAAGAGTTAACTAGTTATGTACCTTGTTAAGAGAAATAACAGGATCTTTATTTCTTTCTGGTGGAAGCTCAGTTGGTATAGCATAAACATTTGTATAAGTGTTTAGTAAGAAATCAAGTGCATGTGCCATTGCATCTTCAACTTGAATTTCCTTCTCTCCAATTACAAATTCTACTTGCACCAGAAAATATAAATCTTCTGTGCTTTCTTTGAACGTCGCAATAACTTCAAGCATCACCTTATTATCTAGTAGCTTCATAGTTTGTTGGAGTTCAACTCTTTCATGTTGCTAGTGAATGGGAATGTTTTTCCTTGTGAAATCAAAGGTGACATGACTCAAAGATTTCATCCATTTGACTCCAAGAGTCAAGTCATAACCACTTAAAGTAATCACATGCATGGTCTCTCCTTGAACTCGTTGCCATTCATACTCCAGAAAACTTGGTCAACAACCCTTTGGCATAGTATCATTCGCCCATTAGCAACTGTAATGTTAAAAGGTGAACATGAACTAGTTGGTAAGTTTATCTTATAACCAACCCTTAAGATGTGATATTATGTGTTCAACCATTGTCCACCAATATCATGGCTTGGAGTGTTTTCATCACAGTGAAAACAAACTTCCCTCTTCCTTTTATCAGTGATTTCTACTACAGTTAGTCTTCTTGTCACAGTTTTTGTAGTTCTATCTCCTTCTTTCAGAACTACTCCAGTATGTACCCTTTATAGTTGAATATTCAAATTAGTTATAAAGGAGTGTTCACAAGCTTATAACTACGCTTATACCTTTTTTCAAGTAAATTGAGCATATTTTTGTCTCATAGCCATATTCCTCACTTTATGTAGGGTAGTAGGCTTGTTGTTATACAGTTGATGAGACAATTCTTCTTTAATCTACTAATAAAATTGTCTAAATTCTAATTGTGATATCCTTCTTGAGCCATAACATAACTCAACAAATCGAGTTATGTTCTCCTCTACCCTCCATTTTTGAACCAAGTTCAGGCAATAAAATTACAGGTTTCTCATGTTCAAAAGATGTGAACCAAATGTCAGCCTCCCCCTCCAGATACAAGGTGTTATAAGAAGAATCTGATATAACAGTATTTGTGGAGGTTGTTGGAATCACGGAGCAAAATACATATATTTTGCTAAGAACACGAAGAACACGGAAGGAGATTGACGATTTTTTTGACTGATCTTGCTTGTTGATTCGTCGAATGTCAAATAAAAACTGTTTATTCTCTCTTACTGCAAACTATCAAATATTCCTAATAAGGGGCCTACATATATACCCTTTTTATAGAGAGTCAAGCCACACGTATTTCTTGGAGAACAAGTACCTAGACAGGCTAGGGTTTTTGGAGATCCATCCTGGCCCAAGTCCACTAAAAATTAAGGGCTGATGCAAATAATCTGTTAACTCTGCTCATGGCCCATAGCTCAATGAAGACTACCAAAGGCTACCATGATGCTAGAATGGCGAGGCCTTCTCATGAGAAATCCATATTTGGACCTCGCATGCAACCATGTGGGTGCTAAGCATGCGAGACTGTCATAAGTATACCGTATACCATACATAGGGATGCCTTCACTCATGCGACCCCTTGAGACCTAGCTATGAGCCTTCAAATGGCGATAAAAAACATAATAAAATTATTTAATGGCGATGTGACCCCGAAGAGGTCCTTCCAAGCGCAATATAGTCCCGGAGGGACCTTGATAGGCGACCCCATAGGGCCTCGCAGTCATAAGTTGTTATAAATATATCTTTTGTTTAGCTGATATGTGAGCTCAGACTCTCATCTATCTCTTCAGGTCTTCTTAAAGTATGATGAGAGGACTCTCCTCTATTCCTTGTTAATATGATAAGAGAACTCATCATAAGTTGAGAGGACTCCCTTTATGTGGAGAGGACTCCTCATAGCCTCATGTGTTAAGAGGACTCCTCTTGTTGATATAATGAGAGGACTTCTGATCATCATAGCGGTATATGGTTTTGGTCAATATATCGATATGAGATATGTACTATATTTTCGGACCCGTTAACCCAATATAATCATCAATTCTCGTAATGAATTTGTTTAGAACCCATATCAATTTTCGAGCATAACACAAGGTAACACAAATTACCTTAGCTCTGTCATCCAAGGTGGAGTGAAGTTGGAAATACTTTTCACACTTGCTAATCCAGGACCTTAGGTCTTTCGCTTTGAATTTGGTAAAGTCTAAGGGTTTTAAATGTAGAACCAGAGAAATGTTGGATATCTTTGATTCAAATTTAAAAAAGAAATTAGTTATATTTTAGATTTTAATAAATCCTAATGTTTAGGAAATAGTTATAGATTTTATTGGAGATTTAGACGAATGTTTTGTTCACGTAGCAGTTAAGATTATCTATTTTTTAGGTAAATTTGTTTTATGTACGGTCTATATAAAGGTTAATATTTAATTTATTTCATGAAATTAGTATAAATGAATAGTTCTATTTTATTTACTTTTTGATTACTTTTTGTTTACTTTTATCAATAATTACCAATTTTATAAACATTAATAATAAGAAGTATCCTAAAAAGTAAAACCATCATATGTGAACCAACTTCGGTGAGGGCTATAAGATTATGTATTAGGTTTGTAAAGGTTTGAGTTGTTTGGAGATTGTTGAGCCGAATAATGGTGAGGGAAGTGGTCTCGAAAAGGTATATGGTGGCAAGCCATAGAAATTAGAATAGGGATGATGTAAGATATTGAGGATGTAAAGTTTAATGTAATGTAATATGTAATAGAGGACATATATAACTCAACTAGGATAAAAGATAAATAATATTAAATCTATACAGGGATCATGAAATTTGAAGAACGGGCATCAACAAGGATCAAGTCGCTGAAAGAAGTTTATTAACATGATCAAGCCTCAGTGACAAAATAAGATGTACAGATCATGATTCAGTTGAAGGGCCAAAAGATTCAATGTATTTATATTATTTGAAGATACTGCTGCAGGTTAATCAATTGGAATGTAACGAAGGTGTGAAGATCAAGATCAGTGCTAGTCACTTGTGAACCAGACCAGTGCACTAAGTGTCAGCACATACGAGAAGGATCAATACATTAATTCATAGAAAGAATTGCCAAAGCTTATTGACGATCAAAGACAGACATAATATCTCAAGGTATTGTCAAAAGTTAATTTACTCTGAAAATTAAATAAGTAACAGATTAATTAAATATTTATAAAAAAATAATTAAAATAATCTGGTACTTGGATTATTTTCTGAGGTGAATTAAAACAGCAGAATAAATAGAAGAGAGAATCCCAAAAGAAGCAGCAAAAAAATAATAGTAATACTATGCAAAATTACTATGCAAGATTACTATACGCGCACTACACCATAGATTGGCTATGGCAACCAGACTTGTTAAAAACCGTTGCTATTGCTTGACAAGTTTTTACAAAATTAGATATATTGTAATGCTTTTCAAAACCGTTACAATTGAAGTGAAAAACCGTTACATATTGTAAAATTTGTTATCTATTGCAATGATTTTTAACGCCTTGCTATAAGACATCATTTTTGGGCCCAAAAATTGAGCGGGCTTTTGAAAATTTTGTAAACAAATGGGCGGGCTTCTAAATTTTTTTTAGCGGACTTATGAAAAATAATAAAACAAAAGAAAACAAAAATAGACACAAACACACACAGACACCAACAAAGACACAATCGAAGAAGAAAGAAGAACAGCACCCTGAAGAAAATCAAAGCTCGAAGAACACTACAGAATACTGAACACTAAAGCTCGAAAAATGTAAATCTTCTTCTCAAATCGAGTATGTATGTTCTGTGTATATGTTTAATCAAGTATTTATGTTTAATCGAGTGTGTATGTTCTATATATTGAGCTTTTACTTGAGTTTATGAAAGTATATACGTTAGTTTCAAAAATTTTTTGTTGGTTTGTGAATTTGGGGTTTTTTTAATTTGGGATTTTGTTAAGAATACTGATTTCATAATTGAGATTTTATCGATGTTTATGATGTTTTAATTAGTGTAATTAGAGTTTTTGTGTTTATGATATTTTATTTATTGTGTTTATAGTGGTTGTAAGTATCAGCTATCGAGGGTTCTGAATCTGCATCAAGAACAGACTTTGCATCTACTGCTACTCCGGCAAATACTTTGGAAAATGGGTAGAGGACTTGAACCTTCAAAACTGTAAACTGTCTCTTTATCAGCCAATGATACTTACAAGTCAATTATGATAATCTTAGTTACATAAATATATAAATAAATAATCAGTGGACAGATGATTTGGATAGATGATTAAAATTTGTAAGCTCAAAACTTCTAATTTAAGTTTTAAGGATATAATTTATTAATTTGTATATTTAAATAATTTATTTAGCATAGGATTAGGATTTAGGAACATACAGCCTACAGGAAGAGGAAGGGAAAAGAATCTTGTAGCATTTTGGTTTCCAACCGCTGAGAAGTAAAGCGCGGCGTAGAGTCGTGTATAAAATCTGCAGATGCATACATACATAGACATACATATTTATACAATTTTCAAGCTCTTTGGAGGCTCAAGACACATGGTAAGTACAGCTCTATACACATAATCGATCGTACACTTGGTTGCATTTCTCTAATTTCTACATAATTTATGCATCTCCACACAATTTGTATTATATTTTGATGTGTTTTTAATTGATCTTTATGTTAATTTTGAGATTGTCTTGTATTAGATGTTCTTGTATCATGTTATTTCTAGACAAAGATTAAAAAGATTGGATTTTTAACTAATTGTATCTTGTTAATATATCTAATTAGAAAATGTTTTTACTTGGTACAACATTGGGTTATAGAATGATTTTTCTCTTGATTAGGGAGCAGAGATTAAGCCTTGTGTTCTATAGCTACATAAAATCTGGTTAAAGCTTGCGTTTTTATGTTCCGGTCTTTAGGTTTGAGGCAAGTAGAATTATGTATCAGCTTGTGGGGACTTTGATTTTGTTTCATCATCACTGCTTCTTTACTTGTGTTGGATGTTCAGAGCTGGGGTATTAATTTTTTTCTACTTGAAAATAGAGTCTTGACTACAGATGGATGGACACCCACCATTCTTTAATTCGTTAATGAATTCGGTATATTGCTTAGAATGCGAGTTATTTTTCAATTTTTAATTCTTTAATTTTTCTTATGTCTAGTCTTATGTTCGGGGCTGAAAGGCCTTTCTATCCATCAATTGTAGTTTGATGCATCCCTCTTATATTTGTGTTTATAACAGCTGGTCTTGGGTTTAGCATAAGTACACTTTTTAAACCGTTACAATGGTTTGAGCTGCCTACACTTTTTAAGTATTGATTACTTTCGTGGAGATTTCGGAAAATTCATTGCCTAATATAGAAGAGAGATCATAAGTAAATGGATCTGGAATTAGAGAACTTATGGTGAAAAACATAAATATAATACAATGAATAATAGAAAAAAATGTGGTTGCTTCTGTATCTCTAACATCAAAAACAAATTGAATACTTTGCATTTACTAGAGCAATTCATCTTACATACCTAACTCTCAATAAATAAGAATAATGGTAGTACTCCTTCATATGTTATGATCCCTTTAAATACTCTAGACCTAACATTGAAGTATAATTTTCACATTAATTTTGATCCGGTAACCTCTTGTAGGCTTGTCAGTAGTAATTAGAGCAAATCTAGCTAGTCTCTTTAATATGTTAGTTAGTACTCTGATTGCATGATTAGATGGAACTTGTTTGTCAGAATGTTAAATTATATACACAAATATTAGTAAGAAATTATGTTCATGGCTTTGCAGATTGTTTCACGTGGACAGTGATGCCAAGGAACAAGCACAATTTACCCAGGTCCCAGAATAAGGTTTTGCACCATCCGTTGAACAGATAACTAATGTAAGATTTTATGTTATTAAATTTTGTTCTTGGCAATAAAGTTAAATGTTTGCTTGCTGTGCATTAGGTTATCTGTTGGAATTCTTGAATCATTGTAATAAAATAAAAAAGTATTAAGGGTACTACACTTTTGTGCGGGAACCTTGTATATCATGGAGGACTTGAAATCTAGCTCTAGATAGGCATGGTGAACAAGCAATATAATAGAGCCTTAGGAGTAGTTTTTACTTTTTATGGAAAATCATATACCATACACATGTTGATTTACAACGGGACCCAGGTGCAAAGGTTTTTGTTGCAAGGTTATGCTTATGTTGAACTTAAATATTAAAATTGTCATATTTAAACCCAAATATCGGGGATAAACAACCCCTGTTAGGATTTAAGGTCTCTTTATGTTTTATTGTTTTTTCAACAGATTGTCTATAATATGTCTTGGCAGTTAATTACGAACTGCACTTGCAGAAAAACAAAGAGCAAGAGATCTGGACAAAGGAAAAAGACAATGTAGGTATATTGTTTTTGAGAAACTATTTTTGTAATGATTACCAGGAAACAGATTTTTGATTATAGATCTTTTACTACGCATAATATTATAATATTATGTATATATTGTCTGACTTGCTACTTGAGATAATATCATGTATCTACTATAGTTATTGTTATTCAAATGCCCCGGGTACATACAAGGAATGCCCCAAGTACATACAAGAAGAGAAAATAGAGAAGCAAACAAAATAATCCTTCCTTGAACTCTCTGACCAGAAAGTATGTATTTATTTGTGTTGCTCCGGTTTGAGCTACTAAATTCTGTACTGCATGTGTCGTTTCTTCAAGCTCATGTTTCTTATGTAAATAGAATGCTAACCACGATTTTGCATCATATCCTATATCACCACATTTTTCTTATAAATTGCTCAAATAATTTTTCAAGCCTTGTCTTTGTGTATCGTCACCACCGTAAAGATCATATGTTTTGTTTTGGTAGAATTCTGAAATCATACATGCAGGTACTTACTCCAAATATATGAATGTGTTTAGCAGAACTAAGTGCAACAAAAAGATACATTTTACACAAGATTCGGGTTTAGATACATTTTGTATCTGACATGGATTGATAATTTTGTTTAACCAGGAACTGAGAAAGAGCACTTGAAAGTTGAAAGTGACTCTTTTGCGCATAGATTCTTCATTACAAGGTGTCACATCTTGTTTGCCTGATTTCAGACCATTTTTACAAATGTGATGGTTGAAGATCTAAGTAATACTTCTTTTCTTATTGCGGGAGCAGCAGGCTCAAAAGTTGGAAGCATTGAGTTGCGAGAAAAAACTGCTAGTATCATTCATGCAACCTGCAAGTAAATGGTGAACTAGAAACTAAAAAGAATTTTGGAAAAAATAGTTGAGGAGAATCCCATTTTGAAAATCAATGTTGAAGAATTGTGTGATAAATTTGTCCAGGATGGAGATAAGGCAGATGAAGATGCAGATGCTTGACTTTGGAGCATTTTAATTTAATTTATATCTAAGCTTTTGGTGAATATTGTAAACTTTAATTGTACCACGTCTATGTCGTCGTTTGATTCCATTTAACCGTTAGACGTTGAATGGCTATGTAGACAATGTAGTCCGAATGGTTTTGGTACTGCTTTTGGGCAGGTGATAATGATGTACCAAGGTACTTTTTTGGATATTTGGTGTGTATGAAATACCATGTTAATGGTGGATTTCTATATAAACAAATGGGTCATGTCTATTTTTTTTAAAGAAAAGCATTGTTATTGCCTCATAATATGTTGCCATTTATTGTTAATTCCTTACTAAAAGCATTGCTATTAAACAGAAATGTGTTGCCATTGCTACCTTAAACGTTGCAATAAATATCCAAAACATGGTTGCTATAGCCTATTGCAATGAATTTAAATTGTTGCTATAGACTGGAAAACGTTGCTATAACAAACTTTTGCAATGATATTAAAGCATTGATATATGGTACTATATTCGTTGCTATAGGGACCTATTGCAACCCAAGCAAAGTTCACGCCCAATTTTTGCAAAAGCATTGCCATAGCATCTATGGCAACGGTATTAGGCCCTTTAGCAACAATTTTCAGGAGTTGCTATAGCCATTATATGGTGTAGTGGCGATTACTATTCACTGGTACTGTGCAAATAGTGGTACTGTGCAAATTGTAGTTACTATGCAAATAGTGGTTACTATGCAGGTGGGGCCCACGGAAGAAATTTTTTTAAGCAGACAAGGTTTGGTAGGTGTAATAGTGGTTACTATGTAGGTGGGACCCACTGGAATAGTATAGCATAGTAACTTTCTAAAATCTATAAATGGGCCTGTTGTATTTCATTTCAAAACACACCTCAACACACAACTCTCTCTTCTCTCTCTTATATCTTCTCTGTGTAAGCTGCTAGACAGTCCATCTAGTAGGAAAGTCGGCTTAGCCCACTTTCAGGAAGTGTCGGGTAGAAGGTCCTCGTGCCTAAACTATCCTTAGGAGTGTTTGATTTTGTAGCTGATCCATAAGATTAGATTGTGTAGCAAACCTCCGGGTTTTATCTATTCAAAGATATTTCCCAAACAATTGTGTTATTTCGATTCAGTATTTTTTATTTAATATTCACATCAAAAATCAAAATATTGCTAAATAACGTATTCAACCCCCCTTCTAAGTTATTCCGGACCTAACAATTGGCATCAGAGCCACTCTGTTATTATACAACAGTTAAGATCCAAAAAGCTATACAATCATGACAGAGAAAACACAAACCGCAATAACAAGAAGGTATGAATCAATCAGAGTTCCAATACTCAGGGCATCAGAGTATCCCATATGGAAGGTGAAGATGGAAATGTTTCTGGAGGCTACAGATCCAGAGTACTTAGACAGAATCCATGACGGTCCACATAAGCCGACCAAATTGACTGTTGCAGTTGATGAAGAGGAACAGAAAATGATTCCAAAGGAGAAGAAAGACTACACTCCTGAAGATATCTCCTCTATTAGCAAGGATGCCAAGGTAAGGCATTTATTACATAGCACTCTTGACAATGTTATGTCTAACAGAGTCATTGGATGCAAAACTGCTAAAGAGATTTGGGATGCTTCGGAAGTCAGATGTCAAGGAACCAAAGCCATCAAGAAAAATAGGAGAACAATACTCACACAGGATTACGAGCACTTTGACTCAAAGTCTGATGAGTCATTAACAGATCTATATGACAGATTCTTGAAATTGCTGAATGACTTGTCACTGGTAGATAAGGAGTATGATCTTGAAGACTCCAATCTGAAATTCTTGTTGGCTCTTCCTGAGAAGTGGGATTTAAAGGCAACTACCATCAGAGACAATTATGATCTGGAAGACATGTCTCTTGATGAAATCTATGGAATGCTCAAGACTCATGAGCTTGAGATGGAACAAAGAAGCAAGAGGCATGGAGGCAAATCCAAGTCAATTGCTCTTAAAGCTGAGGAGAAAGCTTCTAAAGAAGTTGCTGTGAAAAAAAGTCAATCTAATGGAACGGCTCTTATTACAAAGTCTGATACTGAGTCATCAAACTCTGATGATGACTCAAACTCTAACAATCTCACGGACCCTGATGATGATGGCAGTGATGCTGAGATGATACAACTTGCAACCCTGATGGTAAAAAGCTTCAAGAAGATGGCTTACAAGAACTTCAGGAAGGGAAGGAAGTTCATACGAAGAGATTCAAATTTCAAAAAGAAGAATTTCAGAAAAGCTGAGGAAAAGGAAGGCAGGTCTGGGAAATTGGACAAGTCCAAGATCAGATGTTATAATTGTGGTGAGAAAGGACATTTTTCACCTGAGTGCAAGAAAGCCAAAGCTGATAAAGGTCAAGCTTACATCGCAAGGAAAAAGGACTGGGCTGACACTTCAGACTCTGAAGATAAAGTGAACTATGCCTTGATGGCAAATGCTGATAGTATCTCTGAAGCTACTGAGACCAAGGTACCTCACTCTACTGTAGCTTTTGATACTACTGATATATCTGAGTTAAGGCTCTTTCTTAAAAACTTGCATGTTAGTTACAGAGATCAGACTTTAGAAAATGAAAGAATAAAATTTGAAAGTCTAGACCTTAGAAAGAGAAATGACTATCTAGAATTAGAATTAGTCCAGATGTTAAAAATTCAGAAAGACAGAGATGATGCTATTATTGTTAAAAGTGAATTATTGAAAAAGCATGCTTATCTTGAATCTGAACTTGCTAAAGAAAGAAACATTATTAAAACTTGGACTAACTCTGGTAAAACTACTCAGATTATCATAGAGAATGATTGTTGGAAAGAAGGTCTAGGTTACACTGATAAAAAGAAAACTGCCAACATAGAAGCTGAGACCTCTAAACCTTTATTTACTGAAAAGGCTGTAAAACCCAAACTTAATCATATGAGGTTTGTACCAAAATCTGACAAACCAAAACAGGATGAAGTCAAATTAGTAAATATTAGTTTAATGTCTCAGAAACAGCTTAAACACAAGCTGAAGGAGTTAAAAAGAGTGAACAAGGTAAAAGAACCTAGGAAAAACAGAAATGGAAAGGTAGGCATCAGTAAAAGCAATAACTATATGCCTATTCCCAATGCTCCTAGGAAGAAATGTCATAACTATGGAAATCCTAACCATCTTGCTACTTTTTGCAGGAAGAATACAAACTCTATACCTCCAAAGTCAGGAGTTAAGAGTGGTTCAGTTAGGTTTAAGCCACAGAATCCTTGTTTTCACTGTGGCAGTATTTGGCATTCTATTTATACATGCAAAGAGTATCATAATTTGTATTATGATTATTATGAACTTAAACCTCTTTGAATAAATTCAAGATTGATTCTACACGTATAAATTTTGATAAAAAGAATGTTAGCACAAACTTTGATAAGACTTCTGCTGCAAAAGCTAACAAACTTAATAAGTTCAAAGGATCCAAGCAAGTCTGGGTCCTTAAAACTAATCATTAGTGGTCTTTTTAATTGCAGGGTAACAAGAAAAATATCCTTGTTCTGGACAGTGGATGCTCAGGATACATGACTGGAAATAAAGCCCTGCTATCAGAATTTGTGGAGAAAGCTGGCCCAAGTGTTTTTTATGGAGATGGCAACATAGGAAGGACTCTGGGATATGGCAATATCAATCTTGGGAATGTCATCATTGAAACTGTAGCTCTAGTCTCAGGACTAAAACATAATCTACTAAGTGTGAGTCAAATCTGTGACAAAGGTTATCATGTGGATTTCTTTGAAGAACACGGTGAAGTTGTAAGCAAATCTACAGGAAAAGTTGTTCTAAAGGGATACAGGCATGGTAACATTTATGAAGCCAAGCTTTCAACAAACTCTTATGGCTCTGCAATCTGTCTACTGAGTAGAGCATCAATTGAAGAAAGCTGGGATTGGCACAAGAGACTTTCTCATCTGAATTTCAACAACATTAATGAGCTAGTGAAGAAAGATCTTGTGAGAGGATTGCCCAAATCAGTTTTTACTCCAGATGGCCTATGTGACTCATGTCAAAAGGCAAAACAAAGGAAAACTTCATTCAAAAGTAAAACTGAATACTCAATTCTTGAGCCATACCACTTATTGCATGTTGATTTATTTGGTCCAGTAAATATAATGTCTATTGGAAAGCAAAGATATGCTTTGGTTATTGTTGATGAATACACCAGATATACATGGGTATATTTCATGCACAAGAATAAACAAACTGCATCAATCTTAAAAGAGCATGTCAGACAACTGGACAAAGGATCTAAGCATACAGTGAAAATCATAAGGAGTGATAATGGCACTGAGTTCAAGAATGCAGTCATGGAAGAGTTTTGTAAAGAAAATGGAATAAAGCAAGAATTCTCTGCACCTGGAACTCCACAACAAAATGGAGTAGTAGAGAGAAAAAACAGGACTCTCATAGAAGCTGCAAGGACCATGCTTGATGAAGCAAAGCTTCCAACTTACTTCTGGGTTGAAGCTTTGCAAGCTGCTTGTTTCACACAGAATGCTACACTCATAAACAAGCATAGTAAAACACCATATGAGATGGTGAAAAATAAGAAGCCAAACCTGAAATACTTTCATGTGTTTGGATGTAAGTGTTTTGTTCTTAAGACTCATCCAGAACAGCTTTCCAAATTTGATTTAAAAGCTGATGAAGGAATCTTGGTTGGATACCCACTATCCACAAAAGCATTCAGAGTCTACAGTCTAAGAACCAAAGTGGTCATGGAATCTATCCATGTGTCTTTTGAGGATAAGAAGATAACAGGACTTGAAGATTTTAATGAACATGACCAGCTGAGATTTGAGAATGAAGAATAATGCTGATCTACAAAATTTTGATACTCTTTCAGACGCTATTGTTCAATCTATACCAGTAGATCAGACAGCAGCACATGTTGAGGGGGAGCAAGTGAACGATGAACCCCAATCAAGTGAAGAAACATCTACTACTAATGATTCTTTAAACTCTAAAAGCAACAGCTCAGGGGGAGAAAACAATGATTTTGGATCTACTAGTCACCACACTCAACACAATCATGAACTCGGGGATTCATCAAGGATTAGATCTGCCAAGAAAAAGGATATGGAGTAGAGCGCATCCCTTTGAACAGATCATTGGTGAATCGGACACGGGTGTACAGACTAGAAGAGCAACACAGAATGAATGCAATTTCGTAGGATTTTTATCTCAAATTGAACTTAAAAAGATTAATGAAGCTCTTGATGATCCAGATTGGGTAACTGCAATGCAGGAAGAACTCAATCAGTTCGAAAGGCAGAAAGTTTGGAAGCTGGTGCCAAGACCAAAAGATAAATCTGTAATTGGT
Source organism: Saposhnikovia divaricata (assembly GCA_036435485.1). Classification (NCBI taxonomy): domain Eukaryota; kingdom Viridiplantae; phylum Streptophyta; class Magnoliopsida; order Apiales; family Apiaceae; genus Saposhnikovia; species Saposhnikovia divaricata. The sequence goes on along the minus strand of CM071599.1, from coordinate 118,912,177 downwards.
ACTAGATGGGTGTTTACGAATAAACTGGATGAAAATGGTATTGTTACGAGGAACAAGGCTCGATTGGTAGCAAAGGGTTACTCTCAAGAAGAGGGAATTGATTATGATGAAACTTATGCTTCAGTTGCAAGGCTTGAAGCAATCAGGATGTTCTTAGCATTTGCTCCACACTCCAACTTTAAGGTTTTTCAGATGGATGTGAAGAGTGCATTTTTGAACGGAGATCTAGAAGAAGAAGTCTATGTTGAACAACCCCCTGGGTTCGAAGACAAGGACTTTGAAGGTTTTGTGTACTTTCTCTTTAAAGCTCTCTCTGGTCTCAAGCAAGCCCCTCGAACATGGTATGATACTCTCTCCAAGTTCTTACTTGAAAATGGTTTTACAAGAGGTATCATCGAAAAAACTCTCTTTCATAAAAAGCATAAAAATGATATAATTCTGGTGCAAGTATATGTGGATGATATAATATTTGGTTGTACTAATGATTTGCTATGCAAGAGATTTGCTAAGTTAATGCAGAGTAAGTACGAGATGAGCATGATGGGTGAGTTGTCCTTCTTCCTTGGACTTCAAGTTGTTCAGAAGCCTGATGGTATTTTCATCTGCCAATCAAAATACATAAAGGATCTTCTGAAGAAGTATGGGATGGAAGAAGCAGCTACTGCCAAGACCCCGATGCCAATTGTTGTCAAGATTGATCAAGACAAATCTGGTAAGTCAGTTGACATCACGAAGTATCGAGGTATGATCGGCTCTCTCTTATACTTAACTGCTAGTAGACCAGATATTATGTTCGCAACTTGTTTATGTGCTAGATTCCAGCCTGACCCTAAAGAGTCACATCTTATAGCTGTTAAACGTATTTTCAGATACCTTAAGGGAACCCCCAATCTTGGGATTTGGTACCCTAAAGGAACAGGTTTTGACCTAGTTGGCAATACAGATTCTGACTTCGCAGGCTGTAAGATTGATCGGAAAAGTACTTCTGGAAGCTGTCAGTTGCTAGGAAGAAGGTTGGTATCTTGGTACAGCAAGAAGCAACACTAAGTATCTACCTCGACAGCTGAAGCAGAATACATTGCGGCAGGTAGTTGTTGTGCTCGGATCCTGTGGATGACGAATCAACTCCAGGATTATGGACTCATGTTGGACAAAATTCCAATTCTATGTGACAACACGAGTGCCATTGCCATTGCCAACAATCCAGTTCAACATACCAGGACTAAGCACATTGATATCAGGTATCATTTCTTACGAGAGCATGTCATGAATGAAACTGTAGTACTATATTTTGTTCCCACAGATCAACAAATTGCAGACATCTTTATTAACCACTGGATGAATCCACTTTCTCCAGGATAGTTGGTGAACTTGGGATGTTAAATCTGTCTAATTAATTTTGGATAATCAATAATTGCAATTTGTTATAAATTCACATGTATTTTAAATGTCCATATTTTTAGGACTTGTGAATTTACTTTGCATCCAGTCCTCATCTTACAGTTATCTCTTTATTAATTGCCATGCTTATAAATGCTATCTTTTATGGTAATTAGTTAGTAAATAATTGTGTTAATTGTAGCATAATTAAATAAATATTTTATTGACATATATCAATTAATGATATTTTGTTAATTTTATGTCTATTTAATTGTGAGTTTGTCTGATTATTGTGGAATAATTCTTGAATTATTGATTGATTATTTTAAATCCATAATAATTAGAAATAATAAGTGTGTATGTGTGTGTACATAGGCTGATAGGTCTCGGTGATAAGATGTTTTTCGGCTGGTTAGGTTGTTTGGTTAGAATTATTGAGCGGTGATAAATGCATTTAATTTCTTTTCTAACCTAACCTGTCACGCTCTCACCTAACCCACTAGTCCTTGAAACCTTATAAATGATGAGTTTTTGTTTGTGTTTAACATCATCATTTTTCAGATATACAAAGTATATACACATGATTGCTGAATATTTCGAGCTTTGATCGGAAAGATCTCTCAAATCTAGCTGGTGGTTTTTAGATCGGATTTCATATTCTTGCTTTATACATCATCCTTTATAAAAACTAACCCTTGTTTTTGAATTTCCTCAAAGTTTTGGAAATGGCATTGCAGGGAAGCTTTTTAATTGCTAAAGTTAATCCTATTTCCATTCAGCAAATCGAAATCATTCTGGATGAGCAATTTTGGGCTTGGACACAATTTCTGAATGAATATTCATTAATTCGCTATGCTTTAGTTACACCAGTGCAGCTTAACCATGATGCATTGCGTGAACTATATTGCAGTGCGGTTAACACTTTTGGACAGGACGGGTGTGCAATCACATATCGACTATTTGGTAGGTCGATTAGGGTCACTGAACGAGATGTTAATCGAATTCTTCATTTTCCTATGGAAAATCTTGTTTCTGATCCTACACCTGAACAGATTGAAATGTTCTTTCGTTTTATAAGGTACCAAGATGGTAATTTCAATACTGGTAATCTTTCTAGAACATTTTTAACCCAGTACTGGAATTTCTTCTTTCACACTCTTAACCATGTTTTTTCCTCAGATAGAACAAATCAAGATCAAATACCTGAATTTATTCAAAAAATAGGGTATGCGGTCGCCAATAATTTGAGGATTAATTTTGGAAAAATAGTGCTTGGTCAAATCATTTTAAAGATGAAACACTTGGGAACAAGAGATGTTCAGACTCAAAATGTCAAATGTCTATATCCAAGGTTTCTACAGCTAATATTAAATGATTTTTTGAATGATGAAGACAGGGCACACTTGGAAAATGGTCAAAAGGTGGAATGTTCTTCCATGAAGATGAATGTAATTAATTACATAGGCAAAAAGAAATATACGGATGTGCCTACAGTCCTAACTGAATATCTAAAGACTGTTTCACTTCCATTGTTACCAAGACCAGTGAGAGCAGGTATACGACAAGGTAATATTTCAATCCCTGCTATTCCAACCTCTGTATTCCCTGCTGTGTCACAGGAAATACAGTTTCTACAGCCCCTAGTGGCCATCTTACCCGACCAAGAGCAGGAAATCCCACCGACTCTAACACAGGTCGAAGAGCCCATTCTACAAATGCAAACACAAACACAACAAACTCCTACACCTGAATTGTCACTTAAACGATCATCCATCAACACTTTTGAGGGAGATAGTGCCTCAGCAGCACCACATAAGGAGTTAGTTACATCAGCCGCTCTACCTCATTCTAAATGGAGTAAACCCAATGAACCTGAGGTAACGACAACTGTTAGTGAAACAATTCTTCCTTATCCAATGAGTGAAAATGTAAATGAGGTTGAATTGACGGGAGCAACTATCTTGAGTTCCATTTCACGGAACATAAAAGTGGTTGATGATCTTTCTAAAGATCAAATGCCTTCACAGGCATCCGAGGTGGAATTACCTACCTCAATAACTGCTGGTGAATCTTCCATTTTATGGAAAGATCCATCGGTAGGTGGTTCTTTTATGAACCAAGTGTCTTCACAGACATACCAGGGAAACTTGGGTTTTATGCCATTTAATCGATTCAAGTTTAACCTCCCAGAGGTAAAATCTCTGGATCTCTTTCGAGATTTACCACTCTTTACCAGTGGTCGGCAACTCGCTTCACGCGAGGACGGAAGCTCACGAACTTTCATTGCACCATCTGTGACCTCTGAAAAAGAGGCAAGGATGATTTCATTTGCAGGTACACATACCGGTGGAAGCTCTGGAGGAGAGTTGAGGGAAACACGAACAGAACATGTAAGTGTAACCCAAACCACTAAACCGAGTGCATATAGAGTGTTGAGTGAAACACCTGCAGAACGTACGAGTGAGCAACCTACTCAACCACATGCACCTGTAACCAGAAAGGAATACAACAGACTCCTTACACGGGTCCAAACAATAGAGAAAGAGTTGCCAAATATCTGTAAGTCCATTGCAGAAATCAAAAATTTGCAACTTATTCAACATGATGCATTCCAGGTTCAATTAAGTTCCATGGCAGCCAAGTTTAACGATGCAATCAACTCCTTGGTAAAGTCATCTTCGTCTAATTAACCAACTCCACATCCTACTACTCTGGAGGATAACCCAACTGAGGGGGAGAAGGTGGATGACCAAGAAAAATCTACTAGGCGTAAGGGCAAGGAAAAGATTGTTGACACAGAATTAACTTTATTTTGGGAAAGGAAAAGCTAATGGGAGTATTAGTGCTATGTGGAAAGAAAGCAAAGGCAAACTTGAAGATATGTTCAGTCTAAAGGAACAATTGTCTTGCACTTGGTTAATAACTTCGGTGAGGGCTATAAGATTATGTATTAGGTTTGTAAAGGTTTGAGTTGTTTGGAGATTGTTGAGCCGAATAATGGTGAGGGAAGTGGTCTCGAAAAGGTATATGGCGGCAAGCCATATAAATTAGAATAGGGATGATGTAAGATATTGAGGCTGTAAATTTTAATGTAATGTAATATGTAATAGAGGACATATATAACTCAACTAAGATAAAAGATAAATATTATTAAATCTATACAGGGATCATGAAATTTGAAGAACGGGCATCAACAAGGATCAAGTCGCTAAAAGAAGTTCATTAACATGATCAAGCCTCAGTGACAAAATAAGATGTACAGATGATTCAGTTGAAGGGCCAAAAGATTCCATGTATTTATATCATTTGAATATACTGCTGCAGGTTAATCAATTGGAATGTAACGAAGGTGTGAAGATCAAGATCAGTGCTAATCACTTGTGAACCAGACCAGTGCACAAAGTGTCAGCACATACGAGAAGGATCAACACATTAATTCATAGAAAGAATTGCCAAAGCCTATTGACGATCAAAGACAGCCATAATATCTCAAGGTATTGTCAAAAGTTAATTTACTCTGAAAATTAAATAAGTAACAGATTAATTAATTATTTATAACAAAGTAATTAAATTAATCTGGTACTTGGATTATTTTCTTAGGTGAATTAAAACAGCAGAATAAATAGAAGAGAGAAGCCCAAAAGAAGCAGCCAAAAAAAATAGTAATACAATGCAAGATTACTATGCATGGTTACTATTCATGGTACTGTGCAAATAGTGGTTACTGTGCAAATAGTAGTTACTATGCAAATAGTGGTTACTATGCAGGTGGGGCCCACAGGTGGGGCCCAACGAAGAAAATTTTTTAAGCAGACACGGTTTGGTAGGTGTAATAGTGGTTACTATGCAGATGGGGCCCACTGGAATAGTACAGCATAGTACAGCATAGTAACTTTCTAAAATCTATAAATAGGCCTGTTGTATTTCATTTCAAAACACACCTCAACACACAACTCTCTCTTCTCTCTCTTATATCTTCTCTGTGTAAGCTGCTAGACAGTCCATCTAGTAGGAAAGTCGGCTTAGCCCACTTTCAGGAAGTGTCGGGTAGAAGGTCCTCGTGCCTAAACTATCCTTAGGAGTGTTTGATTTTATAGCTGATCCATAAGATTAGACTGTGTAGCAAACCTCCGGGTTTTATCTATTCAAAGATATTTCCCAAACAATTGTGTTATTTCGATTCAGTATTTTTGATTTCATATTCACATCAAAAATCAAAATATAGCTAAATAACGTATTCAACCCCCCTTCTACGTTATTCCGGACCTAACAGAGGCTATCAGCATGAGTGGTGCCATTAGAAAAAGGGAACAACAAAAGTAGTAGCATATGCTTAGAATAAGCAGGTACGGTTTGATAATGTATCATATTCTAGTCAAATATTTCACCTACTATGACATCATCCATGACCTCATGCTGTGAATAGTAACTACTGTAGCTAGCTGACTTACTGTAGCACTCTCATGCTGTGAATAGTAACTACGACTTACTGTAGCAATCTCATGCAGTGAATAGTGCTATTGTAGCTAGCTGACTAAGACTTACTGTAGCAATCTCATGTAGTGAATAGTGCTACTGTAGCAGTGTAGAATTTTCCTATATATTGAGACGTTGTCTCTATTATAATTTTCAGATCAATACAAACTATTTACAAATATTTACATGGTATCACATCCATAATAATTTTTTTCTTTCATACAAATGGCCCTAATCATTCTTGGTGGTTCTTCTACTGCACCCTCTCCCACCATTTCTCATTCTCAGTCTATCAAACTATCTTCTCCTAAAAATTATGTCCACTTGAAAACACAATTTGGCCCTCTTCTAAACTATAATAACCTTATGGGACACATTAATGGCACTGCTGCTGCCCCCTCTCAAACTCTTCCTTCTCCAGCGGATGCTACTCTATTTATCACGAATCCGTTATACACAACGTGGTTCCAAAAGGATCAGCTCGTTCTTGCTTGGATTCTTTCTTCTCTCTCTGAGACAGCCTTTTCTTACATTGTTGGAAAAGATACAGCCCGTACTACGTGGCTTGCACTAGAACGTGCGTTTGGTTTTGTATCTCAGAATCGTCAATTACAGTTGCATATTGAACTCCAGTCTCTCCGTCGTAATGACCTAAATATCTCAGAATACTTACAAAGAGCTAAAGCCTTAGCAGATGAATTATCCATTGCTGGTCGGGAGATTTATGATGCAGAATTTAATGCCATTATCTACCGCAATATTGGTGCTGAATATGATGGGCTTATCACTGCCCTTAATCAGCGAACTAAACCAGTTTCTTTTGCTGAACTACATGGTCAATAAGTGGCTCATGAAATTTTGCTTAAAAGTGTCCAGGAGCTACCATTAGCCAACACGGTTTCCACCTATTCTCGTACTCCATCGTACCCGATGCAGCCTCATGGAAACTTCTCCAATAATTCTTATGGAGCGTTTAACAATCAGCATTCTCGTGGTGGTTTTCGTCCAAATGGAGGACGGCATAACTTTGGTCCATATCAAATATGAGGTTATAAAAAACACAAGGCTGACAAGTGCATGAGACGTTATCAATCTAACCAACCCCAACCGCCCTCTCCTTCTGCTAACGTGGTGTATTATACCCAACATGATCAGGGCCCTCCTCAATCACGACCTCTCATGCCTTCCTCACATGCATCTTATGGACATTGGTATCCTGATTCTGCTGCTACTCATCACATGGTCGCTGATCCATCCCACCTAACACATTATGTACCATATCAAGGTCAGGATCATGTTCAAGTTGGCAACAGCCAAGGAGCATCCATTCATCACACAGGCAAGGCATTTTATCCATCTAAAATTTTAATAAACTGCTTGAACTTAATAATGTGCTTCATGTTCCCAGAATTACTCGCCCTCTTTTATCTGTTCAAAAATTTTCCAAGGACAATAATTGCTATTTTGAGTTTTGGTCGACTAAATTTTATGTTAAGGATCAGGTGAACAAGGAAATTCTGTTGCAAGGCCGGAGTGAGGATGGATTATATGTGTTGCCCACGATTCAGCCAGCATCAACCCATGTTACTGAGATTTGCTCCCCGGAAGAGTGGCATGCTAGGTTAGGACATCCTCATCATCGCACTGTTTCTTCAATAACTAAGAAAAATAAATTAGATACATCTAGTGTAACTTTCAAGTCCATTTCAGATTGTTCTTCTTGTCGTTTAGGAAAATTGGCAAAACTACCTTCCGTCTGAAATAATTCATTCCGATGTCTGGGGTCCTGCTCCGATCCCTTCTAATTCTGGTTTTCTATATAACATTTTATTTGTTGATGATTTTACTAGACATACATGGATTTATTGCATCAAAAATAAGAGTGATGTTTACTCTATATTTTTAGAATTTGAGGCTTTAGTGCGTTGTCAATTTAATGTTTCCATTAAAGCATTTCATTCGGATTGGGGTGGTGAATTTCAGAAACTTCATAAGTATTTTAATCAAACCGGCATCATTCATAGAATTGCATGTCCATATATGCATGAACAAAATGGTATTTTTGAAAGAAAAATAAGACACATTGTTGACACTGGTCTAACCTTACTTGCACATGCTCAAATACCACTTCATTTTTGGACATATGCTTTTTGTTCCGCTGTTAACTCTATCAACTCATTACCAACTCCAGTTTTACTTAATGTTTCCCCACATGAAAAACTTTTTAAGGACTCCCCTAAATGTAGTGAAACTAAGATTTTTTGGTCTGCATTTTTCCCTATTTACGATCATACAACACTAATAAATTTTCATATAGAAGTAAGCAATGTGTTTATCTTGGTTTGGCACCTAACCATGATGGATTTAATTGTTTTGACATCTCCATTGATCGTGTTTATCTAGCCAAGCATGTGAAGTTTAATGAAAAATTATTTCCTTTTTCTTTACTTCCTTCATCTGCTACTTCTAGTGAGATGCCACCTTCTACACCGTGGCTACACATGCAATCCAGCCCTACTATGCCTTCTACTACAGGACGCCTCTCCTTTACATAATAATCTAGGTTTAGCTTCTCAATTGGCACATCAGCCCACTCATTTATTTCCTAACCCAATTCTGACCAGACCCCATATACCATCACATGTACATAATTCTACTTCCCCTGGATTAAACCTTCTTGTTGATTTTACTCAATATTTTCCACATGAAATCACCATACCTGACCAAAATCCACCTACACAATTAGAGCGCTCACACTCTATGTCTCTTCGCTCATCAACATCCCAAAAGTCCAAAAACCCTCAAGCATTAGTTGCTCTTCGATCCAACCCTTCTACTAATTTTAAGGAACATGAACCATCATTATTTTCTCAGGTTATTAAAATTAATGAGTGGCAATCTGCTATGTCTGATGAAATGGCAGCCCTGGTAAGCAATTCTACTTGGACTTTGGTTCCCAAACCTCCTAACGCTAATGTCATTGAAAATAAGTGGATTTACAGGATTAAGCGACGCAAAGATGGAATCATCGAACGTTACAAAGAATGTCTCATAGCAAAAGGTTTTACCCAACAATATGGTGTTGATTATCACGAGACATTCAGTCGTGTGATTAAGGCAACTACTATTAGGGTTTTAATAAACTTGGCTACCTCTTCTGGTTGGTCTATGAAACAGCTTGACGTGTCTAATGCTTTCCTGCATGGGCATTTAAAGGAAACAATTTATATGGCACAAACTAGGGGTTTTGTGGATCCTTCTAAACCGGATTTTGTCTGCAAATTAAACAAAACTATATATGGTTTATGACAATCTCCCCGTGAATGGTCCTCTCGTTTTGCCTACTTTTTATTATCCATTGGTTTTCATGCATCACAAGCAGATTCATCGCTTTTTATTTATCGCCATGGTGGTCAAGCTGTCTATGTTTTGGTATATGTCGACGACATTATAATCATGGGTTACAATTCAGATTTACTTGATTCTATAATAAGAAAGCTCCAAAGTGAATTTCCTGTGAAAGATCTTGGTTCACTACATTATTTTCTTGGCTTGGAGGTCGATGTTAGTGCAGCTGGTACAAAGGTAACTCAGCAGAAATATATTCTAGATCTTTTGGAAAAATACAGCATGCAAGATGTCAATTCATGTCCTACACCTATGGCGACAACTGAAACACTCTCAAAGTTTGATGGTATCCCGTTAACTACTGCTGTAGAAGATTTTCGTAAGATAGTCGGTGCGTTACAATATTTGACTCTTACCCGACCCGATATTTCTTTCAGTGTTAACAAGCTTTGTCAGTTTATGCATTCTCCAACTGACATTCATTGGAAAGCTCTAAAACGCTTATTGCGTTATCTCAAAGGTACCTCTCGCATTGGTTTATTCTTTTTTGCTGAGACAGTTTCTACTTTACATTGTTTTGCCGATAGTGATTGGGGGGTGATAAGGATGATCGGCGTTCTATAAATGGTTATATTATTTTTATGGGCTCATCTCCTATCTCATGGATGTCTAAGAAGCAGCAGGCTGTGGCTAGATCTTCAACTGAAAGTGAATATAAATCCATTGCAAATGCTACTTCTGAACTTTTGTGGTTACGTTCATTATTTTCTGAACTTGGTTTACCAATGACGAAAGTCTCATTGTCATGTGATAATCTTGGTGCTATCTACCTGTGCTTCAATCAAGTTTTCCATGCACGTATGAAGCATATCGAATTGGATTATCACTTTGTTCGTGAGCAAGTTTCCAATGATTTTCTGGATGTTAACTATGTGAATACCAAGGAGCAGGTGGCAGATATATTAACCAAACCCTTGCATACTACTCATTATCAACTACTTCGGAATAAACTTGGTCTTCATAGTACACATGGGTTTGCAGGGGAGTGATAATGTATCATATTCTAGTCAAAAATTTCACCTACTATGACATCATCCATGACCTCATGCTGTGAATAGTAACTACTGTAGCTAGCTGACTTACTGTAGCACTCTCATGCTGTGAATAGTAACTACGACTTACTGTAGAAATCTCATGCAATGAATATTGCTACTGTAGCTAGCTGACTACGGCTTACTGTAGCAATCTCATGCGGTGAATAGTGTTACTGTAGCAGTGTAGAATTTTCCTATATATTCTACAAACTATCTACAAACATTTACACGGTTGTGGTGGTGTAAACCTCAATATGTGATGAAGGATTTTTTATCTAATAGTCGAATCATAATCATGAGTCTCAAAATTGTTAAAACCATGAATATTAACAATTCTACCAAACTCATCTATAAGCATATAACATCATTAAAAGTAAACCCCCACGTGGTGTCACAGATGGTCGAGCGGTGGCGCTTAAGGCTTGCGCCTTGAGGTCACGGGTTCGATTCCCTGGGACGTTCCGGGAGTAAGTGGGTTACCATGCTCGGAGATATGAGTGTGCTAGTATGCCCTCCGGATTAGTCGAGGTGCGCGCAAGCTAACCCGAACACCGGATTATTAAAAAAAAAAAAGTACCACATTAAATGGGAGTAAGAGGAAGCACTAGTATAGTTGCTAGCTGCGTACATCTAGGATGATTTCCACTCTATCCTATCCTAGAAGAGGCAGCATTTTTCTTAGCTTCATTTGTATTTGCTAACTGACAGTTGAGCAGAATTTTCATTGTAAAAGCTTCTTACAACAACATTGTATTTGTATTTTATCAGCATTGGAAAAAAAAATCAAGCATGTTAGCTCTGATAAATGTAACTCAAAAAAATAAAATAAAATACAAAGCAAAATACAAGGAAAAGAAAACGTAAATAATAAGATAAGAAATTTATTAATTCATTTCATGCCATCTCCTGACCACCATACCTGACTTAATAATTAAAAAGGATAAAGTTGTCGATATTATCTCAAACAAACTTTTCTGTGATAATTTCCTAAACCGATCCCGTCTTGTATTACCAATACAAAATAAGTGAATTTAGTGCTGATGTGAAATTCTATGAAGGTGTTGGCCCGTGAAATTTTATGAAATGTACACACGAATCGTTAAAAAGAAAACGTACTTCCTTGTCGCTAAAATATGTCTGGTATCTATCCGATCATTTTTTCGTTCAAATCAGCTTCAATATTAATATCCGCTTTGTTAGATAAGGTGTAAGAGTACATAAGACCCTTACAGTATGAGTGTTTGTACCGATGTACACATTACACAATTCAACAAATTAAATTCTTTTATAAATAAATTTAATATAAATTAGACTAGACTAGACCTAGCGAAATTGATCCAAAATGGAACCGGAATACATGAAATTGAGATCCGATTTAAAAATTACCAGAACCGAAAATTTTAATCTGATGATGATCGAAAATCGATCAAAATCAAATAAAAAATTATCAGAATCGAATATGACTTGAAATACGAAATCTAATATAAATTCCAATTAAAAGTGGTGAATTGAATTTTATGTCTAGTAGTTATAATTTCAATGGGTCATTGCCTAAATGGCTAAATTACATATAAATTAACTCAGTTTTTATAATAAATTAATCCATTCATAATCCATTCAAAGGAATATTCCTATTTAAAATAATCTTATATTTAAAAAGTAACATAATAATTTAATCAAATTTTACACAATTTTATATTAAAAATATATTTTTTTTATATAAGAGTTTTTTATAAATTAAAAATTGAATGATTAGTAAATAAGATATTACTTTGACAAACTTACTTAATGACATTTAATTTAGTTTAACAGTAATTTTAAATTAATATAAGATTATTTTTGACTGTATTTTTCAGATACAAAATGAAAATTACACTTTGTCCTTATCGGATATGTCGATGTAAAAATTTTGGTCAATTTAAACGAAAGTAACGCCGAGATACTTAAGAGGTAAGGAAGCACGTTTTTTTTTCTTTTTTGAGAATTAATATGTACATTTGATAAAATTTTGAGAGTAAATGTGTTAATAATCCAAAACCAAAACATAATGTATAACTAGCGTTTTACCCGTGTTACGCATCGAACAATAAAATTGATTAAATAATTAATATAAATATATTATTTTAATTTTTATTTAGATAAAATTATACATTAGTTATAATTAATTTAAGTACAAAATTACCTATTCATCAATATATACCAATTACATTAATATTAATACTATCGAACAATTATCATAACATTCACATCCCGGGCTAAAATGTTCTAAACCCCTCTTTATTGATTTTTCTTAATTTTGTTTTTTATTTGATTTCTCTTATTTTTCAGAATATTTCTAACAAGTTCATAAGCTTTTTTATCTATATTTTAAGTTTTGTTCTTTTGAAAATTTAGTATTATTTAAATGTGTAGTATTTTGGGTTTCTAGAATTTTTATCACATTCATTCAGTCAAAAAATGTGTATGGGTCTCGATCAATTTTTCAAATACATATTAAAAATTCATAAACACTTATTTTTCACAACCGTTATAAATCATTTGATTGTCACTCAAAAAAAGGTTGTATGTTTCAACGATATGAGAAAGGACCTCCACAGTGCAATCCATTAAATGAACGTAATTTTGACAAAGGAAACTATAGCCTAATCTAGTTTCTTAAGTATTCGTTCATTGTCATTTTTATAAATTGTACGTTTTTTTATTAGTGAATTGATTTACTGTAGAAAAATAAAAATTATCAATCAACCAAACATATCCAATATAAAATGTTCTTAGAGTAAGATATGACTGTTAGAATTTATGGTGATTGCCCTCATCTTGTTTAGTAATTAGAACTTCTATTTCTCAATCTCAGTTTTTGAAATATTTAATAAGATGCAATTTTATTTGTTTTACATAAATTTTTCATTTGTGTTGTATACGAAAAATTATTTTTTAAAATATTAGTTTTCTTTTACCCATAAATAGGGATGACAAATTAATTCAATCTGATGATACCCGATCCAAAATCTGAAATATTGGATATACAGAACCCGAATTTTTGGATTAAGTTTGGATTTAAATTTTAAACTCTAAATATTTTCGATTTGGATTTTAGTTGTACCGAACCGATATCCAATCTGAAACATGATACATAAATAATATAATATCATAGTTTAAAATTATTATATGTAATATTGTAGATGTAAGACATATAATTTATTTATTTTTTATTTAAATATTTCATTATAAATAGTCAAAATTAATTTATTAATTACAACTTCTATTTCTATTTTCAAAAAAAAAAACTTATTTTTCTCAATCTCAAATTTCATTGAAATATATAAGATGTAATTTTCTCTGTTTTACATAAAATTTTAATTTGTGTTGTATGCAAAGAATTATTTTTTAACATATTTTGAATTTTACTTAATATGTCAACTCGTACAATATATTACATTTGACTACTTATTTAATTTAATCATTTTAATTTTTAATTATTTTATAAATATAATTAATATTGTTTACGTTTAGAAATTATTTTAAATTTGACTACATAATTACTAATTTTGGATACACAAAAAAATCAGACCTAATCCGAAACCCAATGGATTTGGTTTTAGATATTGAGTTTTGGATTTGAATTTATTTTTAAAACCCGAAAATATTTAGATATGGATTTAGATTTTACAAAATTCGGATCAAACCCAATTTGTTGTCATCCCTGCTCATAAATAAGACATTTGAAAATGAATATCATCTATTTTTTTCCTATTTCACTAACATGTTAAAACAGAAAACTATATATGAAACTAAAATCAAATGTCTAATATATAAACATGTAAACACGTTATTACACATGTGTCCTTGTAATTTAGTTATCTGGTTAAAAAACATGAAATTCATATTTCTTTAAGAGTGAGTATATTATTCTGACATATATTAGAAGGAAGCGCTTAAGTAGACCTGATAAATCGTTTGTGTTGTGTACATTAATGCCAAGTGTTTTGAGGTATTGCATGAAAATGACTTGAAATTTTTTTATGCACCCAAAATTCGAACATAAAATGCTACTAAACTACATGAATTCTTTTTTCTTGTATAAGAAACGAAAATAATACGCGAAAAGAAAAAATATGAAAATTACATGTAATTTTACTCTCCTTTTTATAATACGCGAAAAGAAAAAATGAAACCCTCCTTTTTATTTTTTATTTATTTTGTTTAATGTTAATAAATTGAAAGGATATCTTCGATATAATAATTATTTTGATATTTGTACGATTTAACATAAAATTTAAATACACGTAGAATCCTCTCCACTAGGTCACTTATTTATTTGATTAGGTCAAAAGTCAAATGGTCAAACTCTAGCAAAATATATCATCCTATTCTATTTTAAAATATAAGAGATATTCCATTTTGCTGGAAAATCCAATTATATATTTTATGGAATATATCTCTTCACCAAGGCAATAAGATCGAAAAAGGAATATCGAGGTTTGATATTCTTAGATCTTAGTTGCAACATTGATAAGGCGACAAGCTAAACAAGGAATAATAGAGATTTGATATTCTTTGGAGAACTCGTGCTACATTTAAAAACGATCAGTTTTTATTCGAAAAATATTCTGTCTTCGTACTAAAAATGTTTTTACATCCTAGAAAAGACTTTTTATACTCAAGCATATTAATATTAATTGATGGAATATTAATACTTTCCTTCATCTCATGACAGAAATTTTTAAAGTAATTTTTCTCCCGTTTCATAATTATATTATATTTCGGAGAAAATTATTTTAATCATTCAAAAATATTTCCTCACTCTTGAAATATTCTACATTTTAGGAAATATATTCTAAGTATTTATTCTAGTCAAAACATTGGTCAAAAGATTTATTTATTTTCAAGAAAAGACCAATCGTATTTTATTCGGAACCGAAAACTAATTTAATCGTTTTAAATCCAAATAAAATACTTCCACTTGCTTGAATGACTTGAAACTTGAGATTGATCATTTAAATACTATTTTCTATGCATGGTAAAAGTTTCGGAATTTTTCGAGAATTTTGATTCGGCACGAAAATCGAGGCAAACGATCCCACGTTTGACCACGTTTGACCAAGTCAACAATGACCAAAATTGACCAAATTTTCCAGAACCTAATTTTATAATATTCCTAAGTGTTCCATAATTTTTGATTTATTTTTTGGGTATTTATGAATATTATTGATTATTTAATTAATGATACGTGTTACGTATTTAATTAAATATCGGTAAGTTAATTAGAGATCAAATAGTTGCTGGGATTCTTTTACCACAAACCACTCCAAAGAAACACAAAACCACTTTCAATTAACACAAACCACTTTCTACCTCATCAATCTACACCTTTTCAATCTCAACCACTCATTTTAATTCAATCTCCACCATTCCTTCCACCCAACTCCTTTTATAAATACCCCCTCCATACACCTATTTAAAGACAAGCTAAGAGCCAAATACAAGCTGGGATTTTTAGAAGTATACACACTTTCAAATTTATTATCTCTCTCTTTATATACTTCATCTCTCAAAAACCTTCTCTCTCTTCAATATATATCCATATATACAAGGTTTTTGTTCACCAAGCTTTGTTCCACCCGACCAAGCTTATTTATCCCAACCTAGCTCATTTACCACCACTTTCCGGCCTCCCGAAGGGCTGTCCAAAGTTCGACCACGTCCAAAATCTGGCCGAACCTCCGTCAAATTTTTCCGGCAAACTTTTCCGATCGTCTTTTAAAAGTGGTAATTCTTAGCTTCGTCTTTGTGTTTATATTTGAGATTTGGTCTTAACTTCTATACTTCATCTTAATCTCTATTCTTGGATCTATATAACATACCAAAAGTCTCTTTATAAAAGTGAACGACAATATAAACATAGTTCAACTCATATCTCTATTGCAATATTTATAAGCAAGAGTTGAACAAAGTACTTGATCTTTTTGAAAAGTAACTTTATATTACAAGAAAGATCAAAATAAAGTACTTCCTCTCAAAATTTGTGAGATTATAATTGACATACGTCAAAGTTTTAACAATATTTATTTCGTTCGAATTCCCAACTAACATCTTTAGTGTTCTGTGGGATATTCTATAAACGAAATACTTTATACAACTTAAACTTCTTAAAACACTACGCCATAAACGCACATACGCAACCCTTTTTACAAAGCGTTGCACAGAAATGGTTTCGTTAGATAGAAATTTTGGGTCTTTTGCAACTGAGCTGAACTGGTGTTGGGTTAGATATAATTTAGTGTTGCGTATTACCCACAGTGTTTCACATTATGCAACACTAACTGCTGGCGTTGCGTTAGATATTTTTTTATTTTAATAAATGGTGACGTGGCAGAAGTGGGACCCACATGTGCTGACGTGGCATTTGCTGACGTGGCAATTGTGGGACCCACAATTGCTGATGTGGCAGAAGTGGGACCCACCTATGCTGACGTGGCATTTGCTGACGTGACAGAAGCGTTGCATTAGATACCAGTAGTGTTGCATTTGCTGTTTAAAGTGTTGCATTAGATATATTTATATTTTTTTAAAAAAATATGACGTGGCAGATGTGGGACCCACCACTGATGAGTGGCAATGTGGGACCCACAAGGGTGACGTGGCAGGAGGCCCATCATGCTGACGTGGCAATTGTGGGACCCACAATTGTTGACGTGGCAGAATTGGGACCCACCTATGTTGACGTGTCATTTGCTGACGTGGCATAAGCGTTGCATTAGGTAACAGTAGTGTTGCATTTGATGTTTGAAGTGTTGCATTAGATATTTATTTTATTTTATTAACTAGTATTGTCCCGAATGATAAATCTATTTTTTTAAATTATTTTTTGGACGTTCCAATCGCACGGGTGTCAAGATATAACGATTTTAGTGATGTGGTAGTTTTTCAAAAAATTTCCTTCATGTATTTGGTTTGGTTTTATAACGGTCAAACCAGTCAAAGTGGACCTTCCTTTTAACTAGTTTTATCCCGAATGATGAATCTATTTTCTTAAATTATTTTTTCGACGTTCCAATCACACGGGTGTCAAGATATAACGATTTTAGTGATGTGGTAATTTTTCAAAAAATTTCCTACATGTATTTGGTTTGGTTTTATAACGGTCAAAGTGGACCTTCCTTTTAACTAGTCTTGTCCCAAATGATAAATCTATTTTTTTAAATTATTTTTTCGACGTTCCAATCGCACGGGTGTCAAGATATAATGATTTTAGTGATGTAGTAATTTTTTAAAAAATTTCCTACAGGTATTTGGTTTGGTTTTATAACGGTCAAACCGGTCAAAGTGGACCTTCCTTTTAACTAGTCTTGTCCCGAATGATGAATCTATTTTTTAAATTATTTTTTCGATGTTCCAATCGCACGGGTGTCATGATATAACGATTTTAGTGCTGTGGTAATTTTTCAAAAAATTTCCTTTATTTATTTGGTTTGGTTTTATAACGATCAAACCGGTTAAAGTCGACCTTCCTTTTAACTAGTCTTATCCAGAATGATGAATCTATTTTCTAAAATTATTTTTTCGACGTTCCAATCGCACGGGGGTCAAGATATAATGATTTCAGTGATGTTGTAATTTTTTAAAAAATTTCCTACATTTTTTTGGTTTGGTTTTCTAACAGTCAAACCAGTCAAAGTGGACCTTCCTTTTAACTAGTCTTGTCCCGAATGATGAATCTATTTTTTTATATTATTTTTTCGACGTTCCAATCACACGAGTGTCAAGATATAATGATTTTAGTGATGTGGTAATTTTTTAAAAAATTTCCTACATGTATTTGGTTTGGTTTTATAACGGTCAAACCGGTCAAAGTGGACCTTCCTTTTAACTAGTCTTGTCCCGAATGATGAATCTATTTTTTTAAATTATTTTTTCGATGTTCCAATCGCACGGGTGTCATGATATAAAGATTTTAGTGATGTGGTAATATTTCAAATAATTTCCTTTATTTATTTGGTTTGGTTTTATAACGATCAAACCGGTCAAAGTCGACCTTCCTTTTAACTAGTCTTATCCCGAATGATGAATCTATTTTCTAAAATTATTTTTTCGACGTTCCAATCGCGCGAGGGTCAAGATATAATGATTTTAGTGATGTGGTAATTTTTAAAAAAATTTCCTACATTTTTTTGGTTTGGTTTTATAACAGTCAAACCAGTCAAAGTGGACCTTCCTTTTAACTAGTGTTGTCTCGAATGATGAATCTATTTTTTTTTAAAATTTTTTTTTCGATGTTCCAATGCTGACGTGGCAGTGTTGGACCCACAAGGGTGACGTGGCAAGTGTGGTAATTTTTTAAAAAATTCATAGATTTTTTGGTTTGATTTTATAATAGTAAAATCGGTCAAAATAAACATTTTTTTTAACTAATCTTGTTCCGAATTGTGATCAAAGTTGATCTTCGCATAAAATACACATCAATTTAAATTTAAATATTTATTTAGTACATTTAAAATACAAAATTTTTTAATAATAAAAATAAAAATACGTAAATATATTGACAAATATTAAATAACAACACACATACCGATGAATATTTGAGTGGCAAATAATACCGCCCAATGAAATGTTTGAGGCGCAAATAATACCGCCCAAACAATTTTAACTCCCACCACTACAAGAAAGCGCACATTTCTCAGATCTAAAATCCCCTAACCTAAACTCACTCAAAACTTTGACTCTCTCTCTCTCTTTCAAAACTTTGACTCTCTCTCTCAGATCATTATTTGGAATGTACTGTAGCAAATAAATTCTCTTGCCGTACTCCTTGCTTAACCATTTTGCTTGTGCAGGTTGAACCCATTAGAAACTTCTTTGCAGCTCTCTTTCTTGCCAGCATCGGAATGCTAATTCATGTCCATTTTCTTTGGAATCATGTTGATATTTTGTTCGCTTCAGTTTTCTTAGTGGTGGTTGTAAAAACAGTCATAATATCAGTAGTTGTGAAGGGTTTTGGCTATAACAACAAGACTTCACTTCTGGTACGATTCTACATCACGACATTGTCTTACTATACTTTTTTTTCCCTCTTGGTGTATTATTTTGTACTAAAAGGCCTCGAGCCTTTAAATATGCAGGTTGGGATGTCTTTAGCACAAATTGGGGAATTTGCTTTTGTTCTTCTCAGCTGTGCTTCTAATTATCATCTTGTTAAGGTCATTTCTGATTAAGTTCTTTACTCACTTTGAATTAAAACCTAAGAAAGAAGAATCAATTTGAAATTAAACTCACCTTAGTGATCAAAGAGATCCAGACTGAAGTACAAACTCTAGGAAGTTTAATTTTTGTCTTCGTGTTTCTGTATTATTCTTTTAGGGGAAGCTGTACTTGCTGCTTCTTGGAACAACCGCTCTTAGTCTGGTATGCAGTCAACTTCAATAATGCAAATATAGTTTCATAAGTTACATCTGGGCAACGTGTGTTCTATATTGCTATGTTATATTTGTTGCTGTTTTTTGTTCCATAGCATTTGATTCTTTTTTTAGATAATTTAAAAGGAAGAATCGCAATCACTTCACAAGTAGAGACGTAGAACTGGACATCTGATAATATTAGTCATTTCCATCACTGGATGGAATTTGTAAGGCTTAGTTTTCTGTCCAATCATAATTGTTATATTATAGTTTATCTAATGACCTTCTGGTGTACAAATATTGGTTTATATCCCAACTTCTAACTTTGCTTACACTTCTAGACATGCTAAAGCTTGATCTATACATTCAAGTTAAATCCAAACTGCATAAACTTATTTATATATTTCATTAATTTTCACTTTACAAGATTATATATAATGTTGCACACGTATAGTTGTGAGTTCACTTAAGTGAGGGTAGAGTTTGGTGCTCTTGTTATTTTATTTTATTATATTTATCACTTAACTAGTCAAAGCAGGTATACGATAAAGAAACTCTGATGCGTTTTAACTAAGCTAAACTTTGCTCTAAAATTGTAACACGTTTTTACTTCACATGCTTTCAGGGACTACGCCCAACAATTCTGAAAAACACTCTTCAAAAAATTGCTGAACTGCTTGAAAGATGCTGGTAGCAAGACCCAACATTAAGACCTGACTTTACTGAAATAATTGCAAACTTACAGAAGATTGCCAAGGAGGTAGCATCTTGTTTTCCTCTACACAGCATGCACCAAGACAAACGAAACAAGAGAAAAAGGGCAGTATGAAAGTATAGTTTAGTATGTATAGTTCCTTCACATCATTCTATGTATAGTTCCTTTACATGTTACATGTTCTAAAAACACTATACAAGTGCGAAAATAAGCTCTATGCAAGTACAAATCTGTAGTAGTGATTAGTTCACTATTTTGTATTTTGTTGGCTAGCTGTCTTGATTGATTTTGGACAGGATTCATGTATGAACAAAACAATTATTTCAAAATTTACATATAAAAGTGTTGCATTTGACTCTATTTCATGTTGCATTAAATATGATTGTTGTTGCTTAAATAAAAATTGAAGAATTGCATTAGACTCAAAAAGTGTTGCATTAGATAGTGGTCCCCACTGCTGACGTGGCATGTGGGCCTCACTGCTGACGTGGCATGAGGGGCCCCACTGTTGACGTGGCACCTTGGTGGACCCCACTGCTAACGTGTCATTGCAACCCCACTTTTGACGTGGCACATTGTGGACCCCACTGATGACGTGGCGCCTTGCTTACATGTCAGCATGCTGATGTGTCACCTCGTTGGATCCAATATTGACGTGGCATGTGGCCCTACTGCTGACATGGCTGAAAAATCTTAAGCAACACCGTTAAGTGTTGCCTTTACCTGCTTCTGGTGTTGCATAAGACCTCTTATGCAATGCTTTCGTGGTGTTGCAATAGCTTGGAAAAAGCGTTGCATTAGGGGTCTTACGCAAAGCCGATATTGGCAACGCCCCTCTGGTGTTGCGTAAGACCTTACGCAACGCTTTTCAGGTCTTACGCAACTTTATTTGGGGGTTACGTACGTGCGTTTATGGCATAGTGAAAGCACAAGTTTAGCCACTTGTTTATCGCACTTACTTTATTTATCGTGGCTATAAACTTATTTAGTGCAAGAAGTTAAAAAGATTATACTTTGACATTGCATTTAGTCAAACGGAAGTATACATCTTAAAAGCCTTAAGCCTATTAGCTTAACGGACTTCATACATTAACAAACTCCGAGTTATATTTATTTTATCTTATCTTAACGGAGTATTGTAATTAAAGTATTTTTAAGATTCAAACGATCTATCAAAAGAAAGAATACTACTTCAAAAAACACAAGTTAGCCACTTGTTTTATTGCACTTACTTTTATTGTTTCGTGTGGCTAAAAAGTTTGTTTCGTGCTAGAAGTTATAATTATACCTTGACATTGTATTAGTCAAACAGAGGTATACAATTCGAAGCCTTAAAGCACTATAGCTTTTAAACAAGGTCTTCTAATATTACTCCACCAATATTTATTTCAAAAAAAAAGTATACTTTGATCATAATTTTATACCAAAGGAAGTATACTTATAATATAACTTAATATTCCTATATGAATATTAAAGTTACCTTTGGACCTAGTACTGTAACATACTAGTCCAACTCTTATATTCTTAATCATATTGTTTCGTAGATATTGTTTTCTAACTTTTTTAGTGAGGTGAAGTTGAATTGAGGTGATTCTCGTTCTAAGACCCAAGTCCTAGGCGTACTAGCAGGGAGTTAGTAGCCTTTGCACCGTGAAGAAGAGGAAACACCCAAGACCTATCATCTAAGACCCAAGGCCGACAAAAGCCAAGGATCAATAGTCTACACCAAGGTTATATATCAAATTTGAAGAAGTAGCGGGGAGTTGCTGTCTAATATAAGTTATGTAGGTTTTACAACGACTTTGAGGTGGTGACGGGTAGTTACGCACCAAGATGAGTCTTGTTTTTCTTGCATTTATTTTGAGGTGGTGACGGGTAGTTACGCACTAAGACAAATATTTGTAAGGTTGTAAAGGCTTCTCCGCCTACTAAAGGAGTGAGTTTCTTTCTAACGGAAATCTTGAGTCCGGAGAGGATCTCGGGGACGTGGCTTGCACTAGAACGTGCGTTTGGTTTTGTATCTCAGAATCGTCAATTACAGTTACATATTGAACTCCAGTCTCTCCGTCGTAATGACCTAAATATCTCAGAATACTTACAAAGAGCTAAAGCCTTAGCAGATGAATTATCCATTGCTGGTCGGGAGATTTCTGATGCAGAATTTAATGCCATTATCTACCGCAATATTGGTGCTGAATATGATGGGCTTATCACTGCCCTTAATCAGCGAACTAAACCAGTTTCTTTTGCTGAACTACATGGTCAATAAGTGGCTCATGAAATTTTGCTTAAAAGTGTCCAGGAGCTACCATTAGCCAACACGGTTTCCACCTATTCTCGTACTCCATCGTACCCGATGCAGCCTCATGGAAACTTCTCCAATAATTCTTATGGAGCGTTTAACAATCAGCATTCTCGTGGTGGTTTTCGTCCAAATGGAGGACGGCATAACTTTGGTCCATATCAAATATGCGGTTATAAAAAACACAAGGCTGACAAGTGCAGGAGACGTTATCAATCTAACCAACCCCAACCGCCCTCTCCTTCTGCTAACGTGGTGTATTATACCCAACATGATCAGGGCCCTCCTCAATCACGACCTCTCATGCCTTCCTCACCTGCATCTTATGGACATTGGTATCCTGATTCTGCTGCTACTCATCACATGGTCGCTGATCCATCCCACCTAACACATTATGTACCATATCAAGGTCAGGATCATGTTCAAGTTGGCAACAGCCAAGGAGCATCCATTCATCACACAGGCAAGGCATTTTATCCATCTAAAATTTTAATAAACTGCTTAAATAATGTGCTTCATGTTCCCAGAATTACTCGCCCTCTTTTATCTGTTCAAAAATTTTCCAAGGACAATAATTGCTATTTTGAGTTTTGGTCGACTAAATTTTATGTTAAGGATCAGGTGAACAAGGAAATTCTGTTGCAAGGCCGGAGTGAGGATGGATTATATGTGTTGCCCACGATTCAGCCAGCATCAACCCATGTTACTGAGATTTGCTCCCCGGAAGAGTGGCATGCTAGGTTAGGACATCCTCATCATCGCACTGTTTCTTCAATAACTAAGAAAAATAAATTAGATACATCTAGTGTAACTTTCAAGTCCATTTCAGATTGTTCTTCTTGTCGTTTAGGAAAATTGGCAAAACTACCTTCCGTCTGAAATAATTCATTCCAATGTCTGGGGTCCTGCTCCGATCCCTTCTAATTCTGGTTTTCTATATAACATTTTATTTGTTGATGATTTTACTAGACATACATGGATTTATTGCATCAAAAATAAGAGTGATGTTTACTCTATATTTTTAGAATTTGAGGCTTTAGTGCGTTGTCAATTTAATGTTTCCATTAAAGCATTTCATTCGGATTGGGGTGGTGAATTTCAGAAACTTCATAAGTATTTTAATCAAACCGGCATCATTTATAGAATTGCATGTCCATATATGCATGAACAAAATGGTCTTTTTGAAAGAAAAATAAGACACATTGTTGACACTGGTCTAACCTTACTTGCACATGCTCAAATACCACTTCATTTTTGGACATATGCTTTTTGTTCCGCTGTTAACTCTATCAACTCATTACCAACTCCAGTTTTACTTAATGTTTCCCCACATGAAAAACTTTTTAAGGACTCCCCTAAATGTAGTGAAACTAAGATTTTTTGGTCTGCATTTTTCCCTATTTACGATCATACAACACTAATAAATTTTCATGTAGAAGTAAGCAATGTGTTTATCTTGGTTTGGCACCTAACCATGCTGGATTTAATTGTTTTGACATCTCCATTGATCGTGTTTATCTAGCCAAGCATGTGAAGTTTAATGAAAAATTATTTCCTTTTTCTTTACTTCCTTCATCTGCTACTTCTAGTGAGATGCCACCTTCTACACCGTGGCTACACATGCAATCCAGCCCTACTATGCCTTCTACTACAGGACGCCTCTCCTTTACATAATAATCTAGGTTTAGCTTCTCAATTGGCACATCAGCCCACTCATTTATTTCCTAACCCAATTCTGACCAGACCCCATATACCATCACATGTACATAATTCTACTTCCCCTGGATTAAACCTTCTTGTTGATTTTACTCAATATTTTCCACATGAAATCACCATACCTGACCAAAATCCACCTACACAATTAGAGCGCTCACACTCTATGTCTCTTCGCTCATCAACATCCCAAAAGTCCAAAAACCCTCAAGCATTAGTTGCTCTTCGATCCAACCCTTCTACTAATTTTAAGGAACATGAACCATCATTATTTTCTCAGGTTATTAAAATTAATGAGTGGCAATCTGCTATGTCTGATGAAATGGCAGCCCTGGTAAGCAATTCTACTTGGACTTTGGTTCCCAAACCTCCTAATGCTAATGTCATTGAAAATAAGTGGATTTACAGGATTAAGCGACGCAAAGATGGAATCATCGAACGTTACAAAGAACGTCTCATAGCAAAAGGTTTTACCCAACAATATGGTGTTGATTATCACGAGACATTCAGTCCTGTGATTAAGGCAACTACTATTAGGGTTTTAATAAACTTGGCTACCTCTTCTGGTTGGTCTATGAAACAGCTTGACGTGTCTAATGCTTTCCTGCATGGGCATTTAAAGGAAACAATTTATATGGCACAAACTAGGGGTTTTGTGGATCCTTCTAAACCGGATTTTGTCTGCAAATTAAATAAAACTATATATGGTTTACGACAATCTCCCCGTGAATGGTCCTCTCGTTTTGCCTCCTTTTTATTATCCATTGGTTTTCATGCATCACAAGCAGATTCATCGCTTTTTATTTATCGCCATGGTGGTCAAGCTGTCTATGTTTTGGTATATGTCGACGACATTATAATCATGGGTTACAATTCAGATTTACTTGATACTATAATAAGAAAGCTCCAAAGTGAATTTCCTGTGAAAGATCTTGGTTCACTACATTATTTCCTTGGCTTGGAGGTCGATGTTAGTGCAGCTGGTACAAAGGTAACTCAGCAGAAATATATTCTAGATCTTTTGGAAAAATACAGCATGCAAGATGTCAATTCATGTCCTACACCTATGGCGACAACTGAAACACTCTCAAAGTTTGATGGTATCCCGTTAACTACTGTTGTAGAAGATTTTCGTAAGATAGTCCGTGCGTTACAATATTTGACTCTTACCCGACCCGATATTTCTTTCAGTGTTAACAAGCTTTGTCAGTTTATGCATTCTCCAACTGACATTCATTGGAAAGCTCTAAAACGCTTATTGCGTTATCTCAAAGGTACCTCTCGCATTGGTTTATTCTTTTTTGCTGAGACAGTTTCTACTTTACATTGTTTTGCCGATAGTGATTGGGGGGGTGATAAGGATGATCGGCGTTCTATAAATGGTTATATTGTTTTTATGGGCTCATCTCCTATCTCATGGATGTCTAAGAAGCAGCAGGCTGTGGCTAGATCTTCAACTGAAAGTGAATATAAATCCATTGCAAATGCTACTTCTGAACTTTTGTGGTTACGTTCAATATTTTCTGAACTTGGTTTACCAATGACGAAAGTCTCATTGTCATGTGATAATCTTGGTGCTATCTACCTGTGCTTCAATCAAGTTTTCCATGCACGTATGAAGCATATCGAATTGGATTATCACTTTGTTCGTGAGCAAGTTTCCAATGATTTTCTGGATGTTAACTATGTGAATACCAAGGAGCAGGTGGCAGATATATTAACCAAACCCTTGCATACTACTCATTATCAACTACTTCGGAATAAACTTGGTCTTCATAGTACACATGGGTTTGCAGGGGAGTGATAATGTATCATATTCTAGTCAAACATTTCACCTACTATGACATCATCCATGACCTCATGCTGTGAATAGTAACTACTGTAGCTAGCTGACTTACTGTAGCACTCTCATGCTGTGAATAGTAACTACGACTTACTGTAGAAATCTCATGCAATGAATAGTGCTACTGTAGCTAGCTGACTACGGCTTACTGTAGCAATCTCATGCGGTGAATAGTGTTACTGTAGCAGTGTAGAATTTTCCTATATATTCTACAAACTATCTACAAACATTTACACGGTTGTGGTGGTGTAAACCTCAATATGTGATGAAGGATTTTTTATCTAATAGTCGAATCATAATCATGAGTCTCAAAATTGTTAAAACCATGAATATTAACAATTCTACCAAACTCATCTATAAGCATATAACATCATTAAAAGTAAACCCCCACGTGGTGTCACAGATGGTCGAGCGGTGGCGCTTAAGGCTTGCGCCTTGAGGTCACGGGTTCGATTCCCTGGGACGTTCCGGGAGTAAGTGGGTTACCATGCTCGGAGATATGAGTGTGCTAGTATGCCTTCCGGATTAGTCGAGGTGCGCGCAAGCTAACCCGAACACCGGATTATTAAAAAAAAAAAATACCACATTAAATGGGAGTAAGAGGAAGCACTAGTATAGTTGCTAGCTGCGTACATCTAGGATGATTTCCACTCTATCCTATCCTAGAAGAGGCAGCATTTTTCTTAGCTTCATTTGTATTTGCTAACTGACAGTTGAGCAGAATTTTCATTGTAAAAGCTTCTTACAACAACATTGTATTTGTATTTTATCAGCATTGGAAAAAAAAATCAAGCATGTTAGCTCTGATAAATGTAACTCAAAAAAATAAAATAAAATACAAAGCAAAATACAAGGAAAAGAAAACGTAAATAATAAGATAAGAAATTTATTAATTCATTTCATGCCATCTCCTGACCACCATACCTGACTTAATAATTAAAAAGGATAAAGTTGTCGATATTATCTCAAACAAATTTTTCTGTGATAATTTCCTAAACCGATCCCGTCTTGTATTACCAATACAAAATAAGTGAATTTAGTGCTGATGTGAAATTCTATGAAGGTGTTGGCCCGTGAAATTTTATGAAATGTATACACGAATCGTTAAAAAGAAAACGTACTTCCTTGTCGCTAAAATATGTCTGGTATCTATCCGATCATTTTTTCGTTCAAATCAGCTTCAATATTAATATCCGCTTTGTTAGATAAGGTGTAAGAGTACATAAGACCCTTACGGTATGAGTGTTTGTACCGATGTACACATTACACAATTCAACAAATTAAATTCTTTTATAAATAAATTTAATATAAATTAGACTAGACTAGACCTAGCGAAATTGATCCAAAATGGAACCGGAATACATGAAATTGAGATCCGATTTAAAAATTATCGGAACCGAAAATTTTAATTTGATGATGATCGAAAATCGATCAAAATCAAATAAAAAATTATCAGAATCGAATATGACTTGAAATACGAAATCTAATATAAATTCCAATTAAAAGTGGTGAATTGAATTTTATGTCTAGTAGTTATAATTTCAATGGGTCATTGCCTAAATGGCTAAATTACATATAAATTAACTCAGTTTTTATAATAAATTAATCCATTCATAATCCATTCAAAGGAATATTCCTATTTAAAATAATCTTATATTTAAAAAGTAACATAATAATTTAATCAAATTTTACACAATTTTATATTAAAAATATATTTTTTTTTATATAAGAGTTTTTTATAAATTAAAAATTGAATGATTAGTAAATAAGATATTACTTTGACAAACTTACTTAATGACATTTAATTTAGTTTAACAGTAATTTTAAATTAATATAAGATTATTTTTGACTGTATTTTTCAGATACAAAATGAAAATTACACTTTGTCCTTATCGGATATGTCGATGTAAAAATTTTGGTCAATTTAAACGAAAGTAACGCCGAGATACTTAAGAGGTAAGGAAGCACGTTTTTTTTTCTTTTTTGAGAATTAATATGTACATTTGATAAAATTTTGAGAGTAAATGTGTTAATAATCCAAAACCAAAACATAATGTATAACTAGCGTTTTACCCGTGTTACGCATCGAACAATAAAATTGATTAAATAATTAATATAAATATATTATTTTAATTTTTATTTAGATAAAATTATACATTAGTTATAATTAATTTAAGTACAAAATTACCTATTCATCAATATATACCAATTACATTAATATTAATACTATCGAACAATTATCATAACATTCACATCCCGGGCTAAAATGTTCTAAACCCCTCTTTATTGATTTTTCTTAATTTTGTTTTTTATTTGATTTCTCTTATTTTTCAGAATATTTCTAACAAGTTCATAAGCTTTTTTATCTATATTTTAAGTTTTGTTCTTTTGAAAATTTAGTATTATTTAAATGTGTAGTATTTTGGGTTTCTAGAATTTTTATCACATTCATTCAGTCAAAAAATGTGTATGGGTCTCGATCAATTTTTCAAATACATATTAAAAATTCATAAACACTTATTTTTCACAACCGTTATAAATCATTTGATTGTCACTCAAAAAAAGGTTGTATGTTTCAACGATATGAGAAAGGACCTCCACAGTGCAATCCATTAAATGAACGTAATTTTGACAAAGGAAACTATAGCCTAATCTAGTTTCTTAAGTATTCGTTCATTGTCATTTTTATAAATTGTACGTTTTTTTATTAGTGAATTGATTTACTGTAGAAAAATAAAAATTATCAATCAACCAAACATATCCAATATAAAATGTTCTTAGAGTAAGATATGACTGTTAGAATTTATGGTGATTGCCCTCATCTTGTTTAGTAATTAGAACTTCTATTTCTCAATCTCAGTTTTTGAAATATTTAATAAGATGCAATTTTATTTGTTTTACATAAATTTTTCATTTGTGTTGTATACGAAAAATTATTTTTTAAAATATTAGTTTTCTTTTACCCATAAATAGGGATGACAAATTAATTCAATCTGATGATACCCGATCCAAAATCTGAAATATTGGATATACAGAACCCGAATTTTTGGATTAAGTTTGGATTTAAATTTTAAACTCTAAATATTTTCGATTTGGATTTTAGTTGTACCGAACCGATATCCAATCTGAAACATGATACATAAATAATATAATATCATAGTTTAAAATTATTATATGTAATATTGTAGATGTAAGACATATAATTTATTTATTTTTTATTTAAATATTTCATTATAAATAGTCAAAATTAATTTATTAATTACAACTTCTATTTCTATTTTCAAAAAAAAAAACTTATTTTTCTCAATCTCAAATTTCATTGAAATATATAAGATGTAATTTTCTCTGTTTTACATAAAATTTTAATTTGTGTTGTATGCAAAGAATTATTTTTTAACATATTTTGAATTTTACTTAATATGTCAACTCGTACAATATATTACATTTGACTACTTATTTAATTTAATCATTTTAATTTTTAATTATTGTATAAATATAATTGATATTGTTTACGTTTAGAAATTATTTTAAATTTGACTACATAATTAATAATTTTGGATACACGAAAAAATCAGACCTAATCCGAAACCCAATGGATTTGGTTTTAGATATTGAGTTTTGGATTTGAATTTATTTTTAAAACCCGAAAATATTTAGATATGGATTTAGATTTTACAAAATTCGGATCAAACCCAATTTGTTGTCATCCCTGCTCATAAATAAGACATTTGAAAATGAATATCATCTATTTTTTTCCTATTTCACTAACATGTTAAAACAGAAAACTATATATGAAACTAAAATCAAATGTCTAATATATAAACATGTAAACACGTTATTACACATGTGTCCTTGTAATTTAGTTATCAGGTTAAAAAACATGAAATTCATATTTCTTTAAGAGTGAGTATATTATTCTGACATATATTAGAAGGAAGCGCTTAAGTAGACCTGATAAATCGTTTGTGTTGTGTACATTAATGTCAAGTGTTTTGAGGTATTGCATGAAAATGACTTGAAATTTTTTTATGCACCCAAAATTCGAACATAAAATGCTACTAAACTACATGAATTCTTTTTTCTTGTATAAGAAACGAAAATAATACGCGAAAAGAAAAAAATATGAAAATTACATGTAATTTTACTCTCCTTTTTATAATACGCGAAAAGAAAAAATGAAACCCTCCTTTTTATTTTTTATTTATTTTGTTTAATGTTAATAAATTGAAAGGATATCTTCGATATAATAATTATTTTGATATTTGTACGATTTAACATAAAATTTAAATACACGTAGAATCCTCTCCACTAGGTCACTTATTTATTTGATTAGGTCAAAAGTCAAATGGTCAAACTCTAGCAAAATATATCATCCTATTCTATTTTAAAATATAAGAGATATTCCATTTTGCTGGAAAATCCAATTATATATTTTATGGAATATATCTCTTCACCAAGGCAATAAGATCGAAAAAGGAATATCGAGGTTTGATATTCTTAGATCTTAGTTGCAACATTGATAAGGCGACAAGCTAAAACAAGGAATAATAGAGATTTGATATTCTTTGGAGAACTCGTGCTACATTTAAAAACGATCAGTTTTTATTCGAAAAATATTCTGTCTTCGTACTAAAAATGTTTTTACATCCTAGAAAAGACTTTTTATACTCAAACATATTAATATTAATTGATGGAATATTAATACTTTCCTTCATCTCATGATAGAAATTTTTAAAGTAATTTTTCTCCCGTTTCATAATTATATTATATTTCGGAGAAAATTATTTTAATCATTCAAAAATATTTCCTCACTCTTGAAATATTCTACATTTTAGGAAATATATTCTAAGTATTTATTCTAGTCAAAACATTGGTCAAAAGATTTATTTATTTTCAAGAAAAGACCAATCGTATTTTATTCGGAACCGAAAACTAATTTAATCGTTTTAAATCCAAATAAAATACTTCCACTTGCTTGAATGACTTGAAACTTGAGATTGATCATTTAAATACTATTTTCTATGCATGGTAAAAGTTTCGGAATTTTTCGAGAATTTTGATTCTGCACGAAAATCGAGGCAATTGATCCCACGTTTGACCACGTTTGACCAAGTCAACATTGACCAAAATTGACCAAATTTTCCAGAACCTAATTTTATAATATTCCTAAGTGTTCCATAATTTTTGATTTATTTTTTGGGTATTTATGAATATTATTGATTATTTAATTAATGATACGTGTTACGTATTTAATTAAATATCGGTAAGTTAATTAGAGATCAAATAGTTGCTGGGATTCTTTTACCACAAACCACTCCAAAGAAACACAAAACCACTTTCAATTAACACAAACCACTTTCTACCTCATCAATCTACACCTTTTCAATCTCAACCACTCATTTTAATTCAATCTCCACCATTCCTTCCACCCAACTCCTTTTATAAATACCCCCTCCATACACCTATTTAAAGACAAGCTAAGAGCCAAATACAAGCTGGGATTTTTAGAAGTATACACACTTTCAAATTTATTATCTCTCTCTTTATATACTTCATCTCTCAAAAACCTTCTCTCTCTTCAATATATATCCATATATACAAGGTTTTTGTTCACCAAGCTTTGTTCCACCCGACCAAGCTTATTTATCCCAACCTAGCTCATTTACCACCACTTTCCGGCCTCCCGAAGGGCTGCCCAAAGTTCGACCACGTCCAAAATCTGGCCGAACCTCCGTCAAATTTTTCCGGCAAACTTTTCCGATCGTCTTTTAAAAGTGGTAATTCTTAGCTTCGTCTTTGTGTTTATATTTGAGATTTGGTCTTAACTTCTATACTTCATCTTAATCTCTATTCTTGGATCTATATAAGATACCAAAAGTCTCTTTATAAAAGTGAACGACAATATAAACATAGTTCAACTCATATCTCTATTGCAATATTTATAAGCAAGAGTTGAACAAAGTACTTGATCTTTTTGAAAAGTAACTTTATATTACAAGAAAGATCAAAATAAAGTACTTCCTCTCAAAATTTGTGAGATTATAATTGACATACGTCAAAGTTTTAACAATATTTATTTCGTTCGAATTCCCAACTAACATCTTTAGTGTTCTGTGGGATATTCTATAAACGAAATACTTTATACAACTTAAACTTCTTAAAACACTACGCCATAAACGCATATACGCAACCCTTTTTACAAAGCGTTGCACAGAAATGGTTTCGTTAGATAGAAATTTTGGGTCTTTTGCAACTGAGCTGAACTGGTGTTGGGTTAGATATAATTTAGTGTTGCGTATTACCCACAGTGTTTCACATTATGCAACACTAACTGCTGGCGTTGCGTTAGATATTTTTTTATTTTAATAAATGGTGACGTGGCAGAAGTGGGACCCACTTGTGCTGACGTGGCATTTGCTGACGTGGCAATTGTGGGACCCACAATTGCTGATGTGGCAGAAGTGGGACCCACCTATGCTGACGTGGCATTTGCTGACGTGGCAGAAGCGTTGCATTAGATACCAGTAGTGTTGCATTTGCTGTTTAAAGTGTTGCATTAGATATATTTATATTTTTTTTAAAAAATATGACGTGGCAGATGTGGGACCCACCACTGCTGAGTGGCCATGTGGGACCCACAAGGGTGACGTGGTAGGAGGCCCATCATGCTGACGTGGCAATTGTGGGACCCACAATTGTTGACGTGGCAGAATTGGGACCCACCTATGTTGACGTGTCATTTCCTGACGTGGCATAAGCGTTGCATTAGGTAATAGTAGTGTTGCATTTGATGTTTGAAGTGTTGCATTAGATATTTATTTTATTTTATTAACTAGTATTGTCCCGAATGATGAATCTATTTTTTTAAATTATTTTTTGGACGTTCCAATCGCACGGGTGTCAAGATATAACGATTTTAGTGATGTGGTAGTTTTTCAAAAAATTTCCTTCATGTATTTGGTTTGGTTTTATAACGGTCAAACCAGTCAAAGTGGACCTTCCTTTTAACTAGTTTTATCCCGAATGATGAATCTATTTTCTTAAATTATTTTTTCGACGTTCCAATCACACGGGTGTCAAGATATAACGATTTTAGTGATGTGGTAATTTTTCAAAAAATTTCCTACATGTATTTGGTTTGGTTTTATAACGGTCAAAGTGGACCTTCCTTTTAACTAGTCTTGTCCCGAATGATAAATCTATTTTTTTAAATTATTTTTTCGACGTTCCAATCGCACGGGTGTCAAGATATAATGATTTTAGTGATGTAGTAATTTTTTTAAAAAATTCCTACATGTATTTGGTTTGGTTTTATAACGGTCAAACCGGTCAAAGTGGACCTTCCTTTTAACTAGTCTTGTCCCGAATGATGAATCTATTTTTTAAATTATTTTTTCGATGTTCCAATCGCACGGGTGTCATGATATAACGATTTTAGTGATGTGGTAATTTTTCAAAAAATTTCCTTTATTTATTTGGTTTGGTTTTATAACGATCAAACCGGTCAAAGTCGACCTTCCTTTTAACTAGTCTTATCCAGAATGATGAATCTATTTTCTAAAATTATTTTTTCGACGTTCCAATCGTACGGGGGTCAAGATATAATGATTTCAGTGATGTGGTAATTTTTTAAAAAATTTCCTACATTTTTTTGGTTTGGTTTTATAACAGTCAAACCAGTCAAAGTGGACCTTCCTTTTAACTAGTCTTGTCCCGAATGATAAATCTATTTTTTTAAATTATTTTTTCGACGTTCCAATCACACGGGTGTCAAGATATAATGATTTTAGTGATGTGGTAATTTTTTAAAAAATTTCCTACATGTATTTGGTTTGGTTTTATAACGGTCAAACCGGTCAAAGTGGACCTTCCTTTTAACTAGTCTTGTCCCGAATGATGAATCTATTTTTTTAAATTATTTTTTCGATGTTCCAATGCTGACGTGGCAGTGTTGGACCCACAAGGGTGACGTGGCAAGTGTGGTAATTTTTTAAAAAATTCATTGATTTTTTGGTTTGATTTTATAATAGTAAAATCGGTCAAAATAAACATTTTTTTTAACTAATCTTGTTCCGAATTTTGATCAAAGTTGATCTTCGCATAAAATACACATCAATTTAAATTTAAATATTTATTTAGTACATTTAAAATACAAATTTTTTTAATAATAAAAATAAAAATACGTAAATATATTGACAAATATTAAATAACAACACACATACCGATGAATATTTGAGTGGCAAATAATACCGCCCAATGAAATGTTTAAGGCGCAAATAATACCGCCCAAACAATTTTAACTCCCACCACTACAAGAAAGCGCACATTTCTCAGATCTAAAATCCCCTAACCTAAACTCACTCAAAACTTTGACTCTCTCTCTCTTTCAAAACTTTGACTCTCTCTCTCAGATCATTATTTGGAATGTACTGTAGCAAATAAATTCTCTTGCCCTACTCCTTGCTTAACCATTTTGCTTGTGCAGGTTGAACCCATTAGAAACTTCTTTGCAGCTCTCTTTCTTGCCAGCATCGGAATGCTAATTCATGTCCATTTTCTTTGGAATCATGTTGATATTTTGTTCGCTTCAGTTTTCTTAGTGGTGGTTGTAAAAACAGTCATAATATCAGTAGTTGTGAAGGGTTTTGGCTATAACAACAAGACTTCACTTCTGGTACGATTCTACATCACGACATTGTCTTACTATACTTTTTTTTCCCTCTTCGTGTATTATTTTGTACTAAAAGGCCTCGAGCCTTTAAATATGCAGGTTGGGATGTCTTTAGCACAAATTGGGGAATTTGCTTTTGTCCTTCTCAGCTGTGCTTCTAATTATCATCTTGTTGAGGTCATTTCTGATTAAGTTCTTTACTCACTTTGAATTAAAACCTAAGAAAGAAGAATCAATTTGAAATTAAACTCACCTTAGTGATCAAAGAGATCCAGACTGAAGTACAAACTCTAGGAAGTTTAATTTTTGTCTTCGTGTTTCTGTATTATTCTTTTAGGGGAAGCTGTACTTGCTGCTTCTTGAAACAACCGCTCCTAGTCTGGTATGCAGTCAACTTCAATAATGCAAATATAGTTTCATAAGTTACATCTGGGCAACGTGTGTTCTATATTGCTATGTTATATTTGTTGCTGTTTTTTGTTCCATAGCATTTGATTCTTTTTTTAGATAATTTAAAAGGAAGAATCGCAATCACTTCACAAGTAGAGACGTAGAACTGGACATCTGATAATATTAGTCATTTCCATCACTGGATGGAATTTGTAAGGCTTAGTTTTCTGTCCAATCATAATTGTTATATTATATTTTATCTAATGACCTTTTGGTGTACAAATATTGGTTTATATCCCAACTTCTAACTTTGCTTACACTTCTAGACATGCTAAAGGTTGATCTATACATTCAAGTTAAATCCAAACTGCATAAACTTATTTATATATTTCATTAATTTTCACTTTACAAGATTATATATAATGTTGCACACGTATAGTTGTGAGTTCACTTAAGTGAGGGTAGAGTTTGGTGCTCTTGTTATTTTATTTTATTATATTTATCACTTAACTAGTCAAAGCAGGTATACGATAAAGAAACTCTGATGCGTTTTAACTAAGCTAAACTTTGCTCTAAAATTGTAACACGTTTTTACTTCACATGCTTTCAGGGACTACGCCCAACCATTCTGAAAAACACTCTTCAAAAAATTGCTGAATTGCTTGAAAGATGCTGGTAGCAAGACCCAACATTAAGACCTGACTGTACTGAAATAATTGCAAACTTACAGAAGATTGCCAAGGAGGTAGCATCTTGTTTTCCTCTACACAGCATGCACCAAGACAAACGAAACAAGAGAAAAAGGGCAGTATGAAAGTATAGTTCAGTATGTATAGTTCCTTCACATCATTCTATGTATAGTTCCTTTACATGTTACATGTTCTACAAACACTATACAAGTGCGAAAATAAGCTCTATGCAAGTGCAAATCTGTAGTAGTGATTAGTTCACTATTTTGTATTTTGTTGGCTAGCTGTCTTGATTGATTTTGGACAGGATTCATGTATGAACAAAACAATTATTTCAAAATTTACATATAAAAGTGTTGCATTTGACTCTATTTCATGTTGCATTAAATAGGATTGTTGTTGCTTAAATAAAAATTGAAGAGTTGCATTAGACTCAAAAAGTGTTGCATTAGATAGTGGTCCCCACTGCTGACGTGGCATGTGGGCCTCACTGCTGACGTGGCATGAGGGGCCCCACTGTTGACGTGGCACCTTGGTGGACCCCACTGCTAACGTGTCATTGCAACCCCACTTTTGACGTGGCACATTGTGGACCCCACTGATGACGTGGCGCCTTGCTTACATGTCAGCATGCTGATGTGTCACCTCGTTGGATCCAATATTGACGTGGCATGTGGCCCTACTGCTGACATGGCTGAAAAATCTTAAGCAACACCGTTAAGTGTTACCTTTACCTGCTTCTGGTGTTGCATAAGACCTCTTATGCAATGCTTTCGTGGTGTTGCAATAGCTTGGAAAAAGCGTTGCATTAGGGGTCTTACGCAAAGCCGGTATTGGCAACGCCCCTCTGGTGTTGCGTAAGACCTTACGCAACGCTTTTCAGGTCTTACGCAACTTTATTTGGTGGTTACGTACGTGCATTTATGGCATAGTGAAAGCACAAGTTTAGCCACTTGTTTATCGCACTTACTTTATTTATCGTGGCTATAAACTTATTTAGTGCAAGAAGTTAAAAAGATTATACTTTGACATTGCATTTAGTCAAACGGAAGTATACATCTTAAAAGCCTTAAGCCTATTAGCTTGACGGACTTCATACATTAACAAACTCCGAGTTATATTTATTTTATCTTATCTTAACGGAGTATTGTAATTAAAGTATTTTTAAGATTCAAACGATCTATCAAAAGAAAGAATACTACTTCAAAAAACACAAGTTAGCCACTTGTTTTATTGCACTTACTTTTATTGTTTCGTGTGGCTAAAAAGTTTGTTTCGTGCTAGAAGTTATAATTATACCTTGACATTGTATTAGTCAAACAGAGGTATACAATTCGAAGCCTTAAAGCACTATAGCTTTTAAACAAGGTCTTCTAATATTACTCCACCAATATTTATTTCAAAAAAAAAGTATACTTTGATCGTAATTTAATACCAAAGGAAGTATACTTATAATATAACTTAATATTCCTATATGATTGTTAAAGTTACCTTTGGACCTAGTACTGTAACATACTAGTCCAACTCTTATATTCTTAATCATATTGTTTCGTAGATATTGTTGTCTAACTTTTTTAGTGAGGTGAAGTTGAATTGAGGTGATTCTCGTTCTAAGACCCAAGTCCTAGGCGTACTAGCAGGGAGTTAGTAGCCTTTGCACCGTGAAGAAGAGGAAACACCCAAGACCTATCATCTAAGACCCAAGGCCGACAAAAGCCAAGGATCAATAGTGTACACCAAGGTTATATATCAACTTTGAAGAAGTAGCGGGGAGTTGCTGTCTAATATAAGTTATGTAGGTTTTACAACGACTTTGAGGTGGTGACGGGTAGTTACGCACCAAGAAGAGTCTTGTTTTTGTTGCATTTATTTTGAGGTGGTGACGGGTAGTTACGCACTAAGACAAATATTTGTAAGGTTGTAAAGGCTTCTCCGCCTACTAAAGGAGTTAGTTTCTTTCTAACGGAAATCTTGAGTCCGGAGAGTATCTCGGGGACTGGAGTAGGGGTGAGCGAATCTATTAGAGGTTGCGCCATCGCAAATCAGGATAAAAACTCCTGTGTGGTATTTTCTTCCATTGTCTTTTATTTCCGCACTTATAAACTGCTAACGACTCGGTAAAATATTTTGAAAAGGGATAAATATTTTTAATACGCCATAATAATTTTTAAATTGGTAATTATGCTATTCAACCCCCCCCCCCTTCTAGCTTAATATAGCCCTCATACGGGACCTAACAATTGGTATCAGAGCAGTACTTTTTAACGTGTTTGTTGAGTGATTTGCAGATCTACATGCACAACAAAAAGTGATCCGACATGGCGTATCTAAATACCATCGGTTGTGGTGAAGGCCTATCTAACTCTCACCCTCCTCTATTTGATGGCACCAATTTTACAACTTGGAAAACGAGGTTTCGCATCTACGCTAGATCTCAAGGAGTCAAAGTTTGGATGGCCATAGAAGATGGAGTTGTTATTCCTACCGAAACTATTGAGGGTGTCTTCGTCGAAAAGGAAGTAAGTGAGTACACTCTTGCCGAAGAAAATATGATGAATACTGTCGCTAAAGCAGAAATGGTTCTCACAAGTGCACTTGCCGAAAAAGAATATAAACGAGTAAACAATTGCAAGTCGGCACAAGAAATGTGGAACAAATTAGTGGTTACCTATGAAGGCACCATTGATATAAAAGATTCTCGAATGGATACTTTGATTCAAGAATACGAGAACTTTAAACTCCAAGAAGAAGAAAATATCATCGATATGGAAACAAGATTTACTCGTATAATCGATGAATTATCTCAACTCGGAAAAAGTTATACCCAAAATAAGAAGAACCGAAGAGTTCTTAAATCTTTACCTCCTAGTTGGAAGGTTAAAGTTACTACAATTAAAGAAATGCATAATCTAAATGATTATGACATCGATAGTTTATTCGAGAACCTTCGTGCATACGAAGAGGACAATATTCCGGATTATGTCATTCCTAAAGTGGAATACAAAAAGAAAAATA
The DNA here is from genome assembly GCA_036435485.1 of Saposhnikovia divaricata. Lineage (NCBI taxonomy): Eukaryota > Viridiplantae > Streptophyta > Magnoliopsida > Apiales > Apiaceae > Saposhnikovia > Saposhnikovia divaricata. The sequence continues at coordinate 118,873,146 of CM071599.1, read as the reverse complement.
TGGCTTTAAAAGCTATAGTAATCGATGAAAATGAAAACGACGAAGATTTAAACGAAGAACTCCAAGATCTCGATGAAAGTGAAATTGCCTTACTAACGAGACAACTTCGTCATGTGCTTCAAAGCAAAGCACAAAGATACGGAAATGGCTTCCTAAAATCAAACAACTAGCAAAGAGTTTTTAACTCTAAAGGAAGGCCAAACTACTCTCAAAATTACACTCCTAACTACAAGAGTAATATTCCATCAACGAGCTATAACAAAGGCAAAGGCACTAAAAATACTAATGCCTATAATAATGCCAATAACAATAATAATCCCCCTTACACTCCTCCAAAACACAAAAGACATAATCTGGAGGAAACACAAGAAGTGTGTTTCGAGTGTAAACAACCGGGTCACTTTAAAAGAGAATGCCCTAAGATTTCTAAAGGACGAATTCTCGTGGCCAAAAATGGTTGGGATTTAAGTGAAGATGAAGAAACTCCGGAAGCTATTGAAGAAACTGTCAATCTATGCTTAATGGCTATCGGAGACGAAGCTACATCAACACAAGCCTCCACTTCAAATCAAGAGGTTTGTCTTGCCGCTAAGCAAGACATGTGATACCTTGATAGTGGATGTTGAAGACACATGACCGGTAACAAGTCACTTTTGAACAACATTAAAAAGGTAACTGCGAGAAGTGTTACATTTGGAGATAGTAGTAAAGGTATCATTGTCGGAATCGGAGACATCGGGAATAGTCACTTCAAGTTTTTGCACACACAACTAGTCTCGGGACTAAGGTACAATCTACTCTCAGTTAGTCAACTTTACGACAATGATTTCAAGGTAATTTTCTATACTACTCATTGTTGTATTTTTGACAAGAATTTGAAATTAGTTCTCACTTGCCCTCGAAACAAAAATGTCTACACTTGTGACATGAGCAAGCATGAGAATGTATGCATAATCACTACAAACGATGACCCGTGGATTTGGCATCGAAGATTAGGACATGCAAACGTGAAGTTGATTAAAAATATACCAACAAAAGATCATGTACGAGGTATACCAAAATTGAATTACCAAAAAGACCATACTTGTGAAGCTTGCGAAATCGGAAAACAAATAAGAGCCTCTCACAAAGCAAAATCTATGGTATCTACCTCTAGGCCTCTTGAGCTACATATGGATCTTATTGGTCCAGTTCCAATACAACGTCTCGGAGGTCGTTCCTACACATTAGTAATCGTTGCTGATTATTCACGATTTACTTGGACGGAATTTCTCAAATCCAAAAGCGATGCTTTCGAATCTTTCTCTTCGTTATGTAAAAAGATTCAAAATCATCAAAATAATACCATAATCTACATACAGACTGACCATGGTAAAGAATTTGAGAATTCTAGTTTTACAAATTTTTGTGATGAAAATGGTATCACGCATAATTTTTCCGCTCCTTACACTCCACAATCTAGCGGAGTGGTCGAAAGGAAAAATAGGACTTTATAAGAAATGGCTAGCACAATGCTTAATGAATATCGTCGACCTAAATATTTTTGGGCCGAAGCAATGTCTACCGCTTGCCATATTCTTAATCGGGTTTTGCTACGTCCTATAAAACAAAAGACTCCCTACGAGCTTTACTTTGGAAAAACTCCTAAACTTAGCTATTTTTGAGTATTCGGTAGTAAATGTTTTATTTTAAACTCGAAAGATTATCTTACTAAGTTTGATCCTAAATCAAGTGAAGGCATATTTCTTGGATACTCTACAAATAGCAAAGCCTATCGAGTATTTAATTTGAAAACTATTGTGGTGGAAGAATCAACGAATGTAGCATTTGATGAAAGTAAACCACCACCAAAGTACAAAGATCTTGTTAAAAAAGACAATGTCGAACAAGATGATGTAGAAAATATTATTCGACAATTCAAAAATATGGATCTCGGGACCCCTTTTGCAAGAAATCCTCTAGAATTGGTCAAAACGGAAGTTGAACTCCCAAAAGAAATTCCTACAATTAAAAGTCATCCCTTGGACAATGTTCTTGGAGACTTAAATAAAGGAGTTCAAACGCGGTTACAAGTACAAAATGTTGTGAATCATCTTAGTTTTCTATCACAAATAGAACCAAAGACCGCTAAAGAAGCTTTGTTAGACGAGGATTGGATCTCTGCTATGCAAGAGGAATTATTAGAATTTACTCGTAGCAAAGTTTGGGAACTTGTTCCAAAACCCAAAGATACTTCCATTATTGGAACTAAGTGGGTATTTAGAAACAAGTTAGATGAAAATGGAACGGTTGTTCGAAATAAAGCGCGATTAGTCGCTCAAGGCTATACCCAAATGGAAGGTATAGATTTCGATGAACTTATGCACCCGTTGCACGAATTGAATCGATTCGAATGTTGTTAGCTTACGCGTGTCTTAAAGATTTCAAAGTATATCAAATGGATGTAAAATCGACCTTCTTAAACGGGATATTAGAAGAAGAAGTTCATGTAAAACAACCTCCTGGTTTCGAAGATGCCACACATCCGGAGTATGTATATAAATTATACAAAGCTCTCTATGGTTTCAAACAAGCTCCAAGAGCTTGGTATGAAAGGTTAAACAAGTTCCTACTAGAAAACAATTTTAAAATGGGAACTACCCATAAAACCTTATTTACGAGGCAAGAAAAAGATGATATATTGTAACGCCCCCAAATTCGGGGTCAGGAGATTTGGTCGGTACGCGAAAATCCTAAAAATAAAATCACCTGTTTAATAACACAATGTTCCTTGTAATTGTCCAGAATTTAAATATAACATCTGTGACCCCAACTTTCCATGATCTTTTAGGTTATAGCGCTAGAAACAAGAATCCAGATTCCATTAAATAAAACTTTTTCTTTACAACAATCTCTTTGATCAAATTTTAAACCACTGGTACAGCTTCGACAAGAAGTATACCAGGCCAGCTATATCATCTAATACATAATAATAATAATTAGAGTTTAACTATGTGATACAGATCTTACACTAGATCCAGACCTCCCGTGTCACGTCATCTTCGTAATAACATTTTGCTTCTTCTCTTTCCGAACTACGTAGGTAAGTCTCGCCAAATTAACTTACTGAAAAGTTAGAATTTCAAAACAACAAGTATGAGCGGAAGAAATGCTCAGCAAGCATATAGTAAATAAGAATATTAATAGAGATCAATGCTAATAAAACAAATATCTTTTGTCAAGAGCTCCAATCACAAAATAAGCATTTTGAATCTAAAAATCTTTCACCACATAAAAGATTAAAAGGGAAGTATGAAATGAATATTCAGACTTGATAGGTTCAATGTTCTACTAGTGGGATCCCGACTAGCTAAACTATCGGTTTAGCTTTACTTCCAAAAAGGAAGTATCATTAAGGAGTAATAAACTCAAAGGGTATCGACAAGTTCGATACAATAAATGGGGTGTAAATTGAATAAAACAAGAATAACAATAGACGTCGACGAGCTCGACAATAATTGGGATGATACCATAATCAAAATAATAAAAAAAAATTCACTTGAACAAGAAGTGAAAGGATATAACACTTGCCTGTGCTCTGGGATACGATACTCCAACTTCTTCCATGTCTCTGGTTTTCTATAATCATATAAGAACTCACTTTTAGTTTACGTATACATGTACTAGGTAAATTCTAAGTTTCTACAATCTCACTTTATTTTACCCGGTATTTCACCTCTTCGGGCCTAGTTCTGCTATTATTCAACCCAACTTCTGATCATCATTAAAATAACTTTTTTACACCATTATATAGTACTTATGCATATCTACAACTTTCGTTCTTTAAGTTTTTCCAAACGAGTCTCCTAACTCGTCCGAACTCCTATCCCAAAATGGTTCCTCGAGTCATTTCCTTAAGAAATCCTTATTAACTCCCTATGTTCCGCCATTTTTAATAATTTTAAAACTCAACATTTTTACGCGAAACCTTTTCCATTTTACTCTATAACATAAGGTCTTGCTATCCTCAAGTTTTTAGATTATGACGATTAATCTATCTAGGTCAAAGGTCCACTCAAAGTTGGTACGAAAATTCTTGCCTGAAGTCAAAAATGATTTATTTCACTCCCTGGTCAGCCATCTTCACAAATTCACCATAAATCATAGGATCATTATTTTAACATGAAACCACCTCTAAGATATTCTTCATTCATTGTTCTATCACCCCTCCGAATTTAAATTCGAACTAAGGTAATTAGCTAGGTGAAACAATTCCTCAACGTTCGGTACTCCAACAATTCGCACATATGCGCTAACTTCAATAAATATTTTTGTAAAATTGGGAAATTAAAATTTTTATCCAATTCTTTTTGGGTCAGTTACTCCACTGTAAAATCTTGTTTCTCAAATTTTACCACAAATTTAACATAGGTTTAAAGGGTCCAAACACAGTTTACAAGGGGACAATTCTCGATAGTTTTCTACTCAAGAATACTCCTCACGAATTCGGCTATATCTCAAGATCCACAAATCTTCTGAAAATACACTTTATATATCTAGAGACTAGAGATCAAGACCTTTCCATAAATATAAGGTAGGTTTTCAGGGGACCAGATGTGCCGTTCCGAATTACAGTTCAAACAGGGCTAGCTGCAGAATTGCCAACAATCGCTTTCTACCACTCCATCTTTTTATAAAATTCCACCAACTCCAATATTATCCATAAATACACAAAATTCATGTCTTACACCATCTTATAACTTTCCACATCAAGAATATATTTATCATCATAATAACAAATATCACTACTCAAGATTTTTATTACCAAAACTCAAAACCATCAATTTTCACACTAATACTTAAAGATCTCAAAATGCAAATCCATAATCTTGCCATGGCTAAAAAGGGAAAAAGGTTATACCTTCCTTGGAGCCTTAAACACACTAACAAGAGCTTTTAATCCTTAAGGGAGCCTTGTTCTATGATTATCATCCTTAAACTTGCAAAAGAAATCAAGAACAAGTTATTGAATTTTTCGGAGTTACAAAACCCTCTTGAAAGATCTGCAAAAACGAAGACCTTACTCTGGATTTATGGACGAGACTTCTGAGTAAGAGTTGTAGAGCATCTTAATACCTTTCCAAAAAGCTAAATAACACCAAATTACATTGAGAAATGAAGGAGATATGGACGTTTGAATATCGTCACAGAAACTGTCAAGAATCTGGACAGTTCGGTTTCTTCACTTGGGGAGGAGATTTGACTAGGCTATACGCATTAGATTGCCATGAAATTTTGATCGAATGTTACCCATGGAGTCGAGAAGCTATGGTTAAAATTTGGTGATTTTTAAAGCTCTAGATCTTAAGATATGAATTTTTCTTTCATGGTGGTTCTTGCTGGGAAGTTTGAAGAAAATGGAGAGAGATGGAGTTGCTTGGCTTTTCTCTCCCACTTTGTTTCAATTGATAAATGATATGTTTCTAGGATATTTCCCTTGCCAAGGATCAGATGTAACCAGTATTATCACCCCTTAATCCATGTGCCAAAGATTTGTGGTTAGAAAGAAAAGAGTAACAAGGTGCATTGTTGGCTTGTTCTTGATCAAACACCTCATGAATCCACTTGTTCTTGATTTGTTTCATACTTAATCCTCTTATGACTGGCATGATCTGATCTTTCATGTAATATATCTGTGTTGTGTTGTATTTTAAAGTTGATTAAGCGTTTGTTTGATCGCTTAATCTCGTTTTAAAAATTCTAGCGATTTCTAGAACGCTCATTTTTCTAACTTGAAGGTTTTGTTCTAAATCCTCAAATCGTATTTAATAAAAAATAAAATCCTTGATATAATAATTCTCTTGTCTTGTTCGCATTGACATGCTCTTCACTGCTCGATCCAATTTTCCATAAAAATTAAGTTTGGAATTTCTGAATTCCGATCGCATTTACATACACTTATTTACCTCGTAGATTACTAATATGACTTCGAAATATCCATATCATGTCTCGTACATAGGTGGCATGAAAAATTTCTTAATCCTTAAAAATCACTATACATCCACAAAATCACTATTCTCTGATGCACTTCATCATAAAATTCACAATCTTAATCCTCCTTTATAGAACAACCAATAAAGTATTTAAATAATAATACGTGGGTGACATCATTTTTGGATCAACCAATGATGCACTATGTAAAGAATTCTCTGAAAATATGAGTAAAGAATTCGAAATGAGTATAATGTGAGAATTAAATTTCTTTTTAGGATTGCAAATTAGGCAATCTGACGAAGGCATCCATATCTCTCAATCCAAGTATTGTAAAGAGATGTTGAAGAAATTCGAAATGGATAATGCCAAACCCATCTCTACTCCTATGTCTACTTCTGAAAAATTAATAGGAGATCCTAACGGTATTCCCGTGGATGCTAAGAAATATCGGTGTATGATTGGTTGCTTGCTTTATATAACCGCAAGTCGACCCGATAGGGTGTGAAAAAAACTTTTTTAGATAAAATATATGTGACATCATGTTTACATGTTTATATGGTGATGTATGTGTGATGTGCTAGTCCGTGAAATTTTTATTTGAATTTTTATAATTAAATTTTATTTAAATCATACGTTATTGACCTTCTAAGATTTTTATAAAATCATCGGAGTTATTAAAAATCACGAAATCTTTTGTGTTATTATCTTTATGCTATTATTTAGTTTTTAAAATTATTGGGAGAATTATTTTGGGTGTTGAAGTATTTTAAAATGATTTTTAGAGTTTTATTGCATTTAAAGGAGTTTATCTTTTAAAATTCATATTTAATTCATTTTTTATCCTAAAAATATTTTAAAAATATGGGGATGTTTGTAATTTCATAAATTATATTTTAGAATTTTTAAATTTATTTTTTTTACAAGTTTTCAATTTAATTTCGATTTTTAGAAGGATTTAATTGATTTCTTTTATTTGTTTTCAGCATGATAGAATAACTAAAATACACTTGTTTCCCCCTTTTTACCCCAAATCCCTAAATTGTTGATCAGCTCTCTACATCTCTCTCGAACTTTCTCTCCATTCTCTCAATTAACCTCGATCTCTCTCCCTCACAATCTCTCTCGTTTGTTTCCCTCTCCCATCTTTCTCCCTCCCGATTACTCTCTCTCGCTCTCCCCTATTCGTGTGTGTGTATTGTGAGCACAGGTGGGTGTGATGTTGGGAGTGGCTGCATGTTTTTCTGACTGTGTGTGTGTGTGTGCGCGCGCAATTGAATCGTGGTGTGTGTAGAGGTACGGCCGTGTGTGCGTGTGTGTATCTCGTGTGTGTGCGTGAGTTGGTGTTGTGTGTGTATGAGCTACCGTGGGTGTTGGTACATGTGTATTCCGCGATTCCATCCTGTTCTGACTTGTTGAAGCTCGATTATGAGCTTAATCTTGCTGTGGTAGTATTATTTGGGTATGTTGTTCACTGGGCATCTCGATTGTGTTAATTTTCTACGCGGGTTTGGCCGATTGAAATGGCTTCGAATATTTGTATCTTTCGAGTTAATTTGATTCTCTTAATGATGGATTTACTTTCGGGTAATTATGTGGTTCGAAATTGGTAGAATTCGTGATTGGAAACCCGAATTTTCGGGTACCTCCGAATTTTGCCGTCGTCGACGATGAGCTTATTCGGTGAGTCGACGGGGACGATGTTGGTACCCTGAGTCCGAAATAATTATTTCATTAATTATGTTGTATTTTAAATTCGTGTATTTAATTTGTTAATTATGTGTTTGGATTAGTGTAATTGAACTGATTTGAAATTGTTCGATTGGGAGTAGTTATAATTTAAATTTTTTACTACTTGGATTGGCGTAATTGTAGTTCAAGTCGATAGTTGTGATTGAATGTTGCCTTATGTGGCTATTTGAGTTGTTTGTGTCGGTTATGTTCCGATTGGCAGTCACCCGTATAAAGGGGATGCTGTCAAATTTTTTTCTAAAATTTATAAATTTCCTAAAAATGTTGTTTACACATCTTTGATCATATAGTATCTATATTACTAGTGGATTAGTATTCGAGTTATATGAGTTATTAAATGTTGATTATAATGTTTTGTTAATTATCAGCTAATAATTATTTAGTAGTGACATGCATATGATGTTAGTTGATTTTGGATAATTGAGTAAAGAATTGATATTAATTGAGTGGTATAAATCTGGACTGCATGTGTTATATGGAATTATTATTTGATTTGTTGGGGATTAATGAGAAAAGGTGGTGTAAGTTCAAATGTTATAAATTGTTAAATATTAACTATTTTATTTTGTTAATTGTTAATGATTAGTGGATATGCTATATATTAAGTAACGTGTACATTGTGTTATATTAATAATTGCCATTAGTGGTATCAGCTGGATTAGGAGTACTAAAGTGAAATGTACATAAGGTGATGCGGATTGGTAATGGTACGAGTATGTATATTCATGTGAAGCATGGGTTGTCAGAAGTTATAAAGAATGTATATTAGTATGATTTTGAAGATTATGAGATTGTATTGAGTTAGTTATATTGGAGTAAAGGATGTTTGATTTCTGATTGGTTTGATAAGTTGTATTCTGACAGGTTAGGACCTATTTTAGAGGAGGTGCTGTCCAATTTTTATTAGAATTATTTTATGATTCTTATAGTTTTTGATAAAGATTTCTGGTGTGCAAATGGTATGTGTGTGTTATGAGATATAAGTGTAAATTGATATTACGTGCTAAGTGCTTATATGATTTATGTGATTAAATATTACTATTTTAAGAATATAATTAGTATTTGATATATGTATTAAGTTGTAAAGCGTTATAGGACGCGTTTGGGTAGAAAAGAGTTAGACGATTAAGGTTACAAGCGTACTGAAGTAGTACTTTACCTGTATATAGGTACGAATAGAAGGCCAGCTAAGAGCCAGTGCATGTGTAGATGGAATGTAGAGGAAGGAGGTAATTATCGGGACTGACACGTGATAAAGGAAAGATGGATGTGTGATCGAAGAAAAGTGAAGTATAAAGAAGTAGAGACGGATGTAAACTGATAAAGTGTTAAAACATTGGAAATGGAAACCCTATGTATTGAGGCAAGTGTAATATCCCTCACTTATCGTTCAAGTGATGTGAAACTGTTTTCTGTTATTTATCTGATATTTCTATCAAATCCTTTTGCTTGTATCTATAACCCATTCTTTTGTTGCCAGTGACTCGAACCTTGTATTTAAGTTCAGATTTCCTGAACCGTACGAAAGTTAATAAACACTCATTTTAGTGTTGGGAAAAAATAATCAAAAAATAAAAAGGTCGGGTTGTACGAGATTTTAACAAAAACGTAGTAAACGTGTTGCGCGCTTCCTGTAACGAGGCACGATCCAGATTCACTGAATAATTTTTTTGAATGATTTCTTCGATGATCGAACCGTACGAAAGTTAATAAACACTCATTTTAGTGTTGGGAAAAAATAATCAAAAAATAAAAAGGTCGGGTTGTACGAGATTTTAACAAAAACGTAGTAAAAGTGTTGCGCGCTTCCTGTAACGAGGCACGATCCAGATTTTCTAAATAATTTTTTTGAATGATTTATTCTACGTTCGAACCGTACGAAAGTTAATAAACACTCATTTTAGTGTTGAGAAAAAATAATAAAAAAATAAAAATGTCTGGTTATACGAGATTTTTACAAAAATATAGTAAAAGTGCTGCTTCCTTTAACGAGGCACGATCCAGATTCACTAAATAATTTTTTTGAATGATTTCTTCGACGATCGAACCATACAATAGTTAACAAACACTCATTTTAGTGTTGGGAAAAAATAATCAAAAAATAAAAGGTCGGGTTGTACGAGATTTTAACAAAAACGTAGTAAAAGTGTTGCGCCCTTCCTGTAACGAGGCACGATCCAGATTCACTAAATGATTTTTTCAACGATCGAACCGTACAGATGTTAATAAACACTCATTTTAGTGTTGGGAAAAAATAATCCAAAAATAAAAAGGTCGGGTTGTACGAGATTTTAACAAAAACGTAGTGAATGTGTTGCTTCCTATAACGAGGCACGATCCAGATACAGTTCCTATTATAAACACATACAAGAATGATTTCTTTTTCTAACTTTTTGTAAACATCACTAATATTCGTATATAACATCATCCGTACAGTTGGATCGTCCAAAAAAAAATTTTAAAAAAAATATTATTCGAAAATTATACTAGTTTGACCAATGAGTACTTTGATAGTTGACCATTAAAATATCATACAAGAATGATTCATTTTTTTCTAATTTTTTATACACACCACTAAATTAACTCAGTATATAACATCATTCATACAGTTGGATCGTCGAAAATAAAATTAAAAAAATAGATCAAGTTCAATCGGTACGACACTAGTTAGAAGGAGTAGTACCTTTGGCGAATTTATATTATAAACACATACAAGAATGATTTCTTTTTCTAACTTTTTGTACACATCACTAAAATTAGTATATAACACCATCCGCACGGTTGGATCGTCCAAAAAAAATTTTAAAAAATTATTATTCGCAAATTATACTAGTTTGACCAAGGAGTACTTAGATAGTTGACCATTAAAATATCATACAAGAATGATTTGTTTTTTTCTAATTTTTTGTACACATCACTAAAATCAGTATATAACATCATTCCTACGGTTGGTTCATCGAAAACAAATAAAAAAAATAGATCATGTGCAATCGGTACGACACTAGTTAGAGGGAGTAGTACTTTTGGCGGATTTATATTATAAACACGTACAAGAATGATTTGTTTTTTACTAATTTGTTGTACACATAATTAAAATTATTATATAACATTATCCGTATGATTGGATCTTCCAAAAAAAAATTAAAAAAAATATTATTCAAAAATTATACTAGTTTGACCAAGCAATACTTTTATAGTTGACCACTAAAATATCATACAAGAACATTAAACAACGGTTTTTTTTATGAAAAACTGTTGTTGTGCTTAATAGAACACAACATTTTTTTAAGAAAACCATTGTCTGATTATTTTCATTATTTCCCACCAAATTCAATTCAAATTATTTCATTATTCCCACCAAATATTTCATTATTTCCCACCAAATTCTATTCAAAATTTTTTGTAGTTTAGACAACGGTTTCATAGATAACGGTTCAGATAACTCGTTGTCTCATCAAAACACGATTTAACAACGGTTAATTATTCCGTTGTGTGAATTGTAATAACACAATGGTATATGAAAACAGTTGTGTAAACCTCCTTATTTGCACAACATCATATTTATAACCGTTGTCTGATTCGATTTTCATGGCCACAAACACACAATGGTTTTTAAAACCGTTGTACAGATCATGGATCAGACAATACTACTTTATGGACAAAAAAAACTGTTGTCTGTTGATTTCGGGCAACAATTTTTTCTCTGAGCGTTGTCCGATTAGTATTGTCTGAAACTGTTTTTCTTGTAGTGCATTGAGAATTTATCTGCATCTACTTTAGGACAAAATGGGATTATAGATATGGAAATAGTTAATTCTTATCAAGTCCAAATGGTAGAAGAGTAGGGTTTGGTCAATGAATTGGAAACTGCTGGTCTAGGAGGTCTAGATGAAAATGGTCTGCCTAATCTCGTTGGTGAATTAGGTTTTGTGGCTGCTATGGAAAATGTTGTTGGGTAATCTGCTTCATGTGATATGTGGTGACTGCTTCTGGCTATGATCTTGTAATATTTTTACTGCTGTACATTTAATTAGTTCATATGGTATCTGTAACCGTTAAGAATGTTGTTTTTTGTTTTGCTATCTGCTTTGGTGAGTTTGTGAAACTCACATGTAATTTCAACTTGTAATAGTTGGTACTTTGTTGGTTGGTGATCAGAAGTATGTGTACTTCTGAAATGTAAATAGGCTTAGGAGTATGTTCTAATTAATCATTGAATAGCAGTGATTAATGTGAACAAATTTTCATTTGTAATATAATCCTATCTTGTTAACTAAATGTCTTGTGCCATGCTTCTTTTCATTATTTTTTTTCACATGTGATATGGCTAACCCAAACAGCAGGATCATGAGTTACTACCTCTTGCATTTACGACTCTTACATATCTCATCAATTACAAGTGGTAAGTAGCCATAATGTTGAACTAAAAAGGTATAACAACTCTTATTCTTAGCCTTATACCTTAATTGTTTATGCGGAGACAACATGCTTCATAGTCTGTATGAATTGTACTTGGATAGAAATGTGTACATTTTCTTTTAATTCTCTAGACAGTAATAGCACTTGATAATCTAAAAGTTGTTAAGTAGATTGTATTAGCATTAGTTGGTGTACAAGTGTTTAATAAAAACTCTAGACTTGAATCTGTAATGCTATAAGAAGTGTCAAGATCTAAAGGTGGTTACTAGAATGTATTAGAGTTTGTTATTGTATTCGATATATACTTAGACTAACTTGAATTAGATTGTATTAGAATTCCTTGATGTAACTTGCACTTAATCTAGTTGTATTGAAGACTGTTTAATAGAAATTAGAATGTAGTAGGTATTTTTCATGTAAATTCTAGTATGTAATACATAATGTGATTCTAGATTGTATTAGCATGGACCGTTGTAAAAGGTTTAACTTTATACTTCATGCAATATTGGTTTCTAGAATGGATTTGACTCAGTGATATAATTCACTCGGTATTACATTTAGATAGCTATGTAAATACAACATGCAGTCTCATCAATATATTTTTGGAACATGTCTACTTGTATGACTTCTACGGGTCCTTGTTGCATGTATCTCTCATAAATTGACATTGGCACAGGTTTTTCGACATAATTCGCAACGAGTAAACATATTAAGCCATCTCCAAAACTTGTTCGACACTGTCAATTCTTCACTTTCTACAATAAAAACGTATTAAAACATGATGTTAGTTAATCAGTTCTTTACAAATGTTTTGCTAAAAACATGACTGTGTGACTATGAGTTGATAAAAAAAATCATACAATAGAGTTATAGATCAGATATGTTAAGTGCTACATATTTCCTGACATGCTAGTATAATTTCTTCTTGAATCATTTCCTTACATAATCTTTAAAGCTATATGTTTCAAAAAGGGGTGTTAGATATTGATTCAAGTGATGGTCAGGATCTGGACTACTGATCAGATACTGATGCTGACGTCATCAGTAAGACATCGTCAGTATTAGGCTATCATCAGTATTGGAAGCTGGTCAAGATTACATGAAGATTTACATTAGTCCAGAGATCAAGGAAGATTGATTTATCGACTCCTATTTTATAGGATCGTAGCTATCAGTTAGGATATGTATTATAAACAGTTGTTAATTGATTTGACATATCTTGTAATTGATAGAGCAGCTGTGTGATGTATATAAACACAGTTTTGGTTTTACATTTAATTAATCGCTTACACGAGATATCTTGTAACCTAGTAGCTCTCAAGAATATCAGAATTTCTTGAGAGAGTTTGTAACAGTTTTATATCAGAATTAATAAAGTTGTTATTTGTTCATACTTGTGTTATTATTTCTACTTAAGTCGAGAATCTTATACAATTGTATTCAACCCCCCTTCTACAATTGTTAATTACTGGGTAACAATTGGTATCAAAGCCCACTGATTAATAACAATTTGAAACGATCTTAAGATTATGTCGACAAGCAAGTATGAAAGTATTAAAATCCCCGTCCTCAAAAAGGCTGAATACCCTACATGGAGGGTAAAGATGTTGATGTATCTGGAGGCCACTGATCCTAACTATATGGATAAGATATATGATGGTCCATACATACCTAAGAGACTGGTTGCTAGAACAGATACTGTACCGGAGCACTATGTTCAGAAGACTAAGGCTGAATGGACTCTTGAGGAAAAGGCTGAAGTACTCAGAGATGCAAAGGTGAAGAATATCCTTCATAATAGCCTAGATGCTGTCATGTCAAACAGGGTGATCGCATGTAAAACGGCTAAGGAGATTTGGGAAACTTTGGAAACTCAATGGCAGGGTGCTGAATCTATCAAAAGGAATAGAAGGGCTCTGTTGATTCAAGAGTATGAACAATTTGATGCTGAATCTGATGAGAGCCTCAATGATTTGTATGATAGATTTCTAACTCTATTGAATAATATATCTCCAGTGGGCAAAGAGTATGATCCAGAAGATTCAAACACCAAGTTTCTTAGAGCTTTGCCTGAGGAGTGGGATACTCAAACCTCCATCATTAGACATCAGTATGATCTTAATGCTGTGTCTCTTGATGAAGTTTATGGGATGTTAAGAACCCATGATCTTGAGGTTCAACAGAGAAAGAATAAGAAAATCAACAAAGTCAAGGCTGTTGCTTTAAATGTTGAATCAATATCAAAAGGAAAAGCTGTGGAGGTTTCAAGGAGAAGAAGTAGAGTTGTTAAGTCATATATTGATGACTCATCATTATATCCTGATGCCAATCCTGATACTGATACTGATGATGACTCTACTAATTCTGACATGATGGAAATGGTTGCTATGATAGTCAAAGGCTTCAAGAGGATGAAGTTCAGAAAGGCTAGAAGACAAGGAAACTTTCAGAAGAAACCTTTCAATGCTGACAAGAACATGTACAAGAAGAACGAAGGCAAAGGCAGCAAGTTTGACAAGTCAAAGGTCAAATGCTATAACTGTGATGGAATGGGTCATTTTGCAACTAAGTGCAAAAAGGCAAAGACTAAAGCTCTTATCTCATCAAGCAAAGATTGGATGGACTCTTCCCCAGAATCTGAAGTGGAAAAGGTGAACTATGCTTGATGGCCAATGTTGATGAGATTGCTGCTCCTAATAATAAGGTACCTGAAACTGTTTTTGATTTTGATACTGATAATGTTTCTGAGTTAAGATCATTTCTAAAGTCACTGCATATAAGCTTTAGAAGTTAATCTCTTGAAAATGCTAGAATCATATCTGAGATGTCAGAATTGTTTAAGAGAAATGATCATCTAGAAGCTGAGTTACTCTTTATGCAAGAAGTACAAAATGAATATGATAAGGCTAGGCATATGAAATTAGAAATGGAATTTAAATGTATTGCTCTTGAAAAAGAACTTGAAGATGCAAATGAGAAACTTCGAACTTGGACTCACTCTGGAACAAAGACGCGTGGAATAATCACTGACAAAAATTGGAAAGAGTGTCTAGGTTATAAACCAAAAAAAGATCAGAAAAAGAATAAAGGAAAAGTTGTTTTTAGTGAGTCAACAAAACCAAAGACCTACAGACATGTAATAGACAACACCAAGTCTGATATTAAACCTGTTAATTTTGTGTATAGTAAAGATTCAAATTCAGTTACTGAAAAGGGATCAACTTCTACTAAACAAAATACAGAGAGTGTGTCTAAAACTGTTAAGTTGACAAACTCTAAGAATGCAGGTCTTTTGTCTAAGAATCAACTAAGAGACAGAATCTGTGAAGTCACAGATAGAAAGAAAACAACTACTGCTAAAAGAAACAGGAATGGTAAAGTTAGAATAAATAAAGAGAACAATTACAAGTATATTCCAAATGCACCTAGAAAAGCATGCTTTAACTGTGGTAACTCTAATCATCTTGCTATTGATTGCAGGAAGAGTAAAAAGAAGGCTACTGTTGTTCCTAAGTCTGACATTAGGAATAGATCAGTATTTTATAAACCACAGAATCCTTGTTTTCACTGTGGCAGTAAATGACATTCTATTTATACTTGTGAAGAATACCATAGTTTGTACTACAAATTTTATGATCCTTTACCTTAATTTAATAAAAATGAAAATTTTGGTAAAATAAAGAATGTGAACTCAGAGCATGCATGCATCTTTACTAAATCTGATAAAGCAAAAACTGTTGGATCTAATTCTGACAGAACTGTTGTTGTAAAAAAGACTTCTGCTGCTAAAAATGTTAAAGTTCATGCAAATAGAACCCAACAAGTGTGGGTTCTTAAAAATTCTAACTGAGTTTTTTGTGTTTCTGACTGCAGGGTAAAAAGAAAAATGTGTTAGTCATGGATAGTGGATGCTCTGTGCACATGACTGGAAACAAAACCCTGTTATCAAAATTTGAGGAGAAAGCTGGCCCAACTGTGTCTTATGGTGATGGCAACATTGGACAAACTTTGGGATATGGCAACATAAGCACTGGAAATGTCATCATTGAAAAAGTAGCTCTGGTGAAAGGACTCAACCACAATCTGCTTAGTGTTAGTCAAATCACAGACAGAGGTTATCATGTCAACTTTAATGATACTCATTTTGAAGTAGTCAGTAAAGCATCTGGTAGGACTGTCTTAATTGGTCAAAGACATGGTAACATTTATGAAACCAACATCTACACCAATACTGATGGTCCCTCCACATGTCTCATCAGTAAAGCATCTGTAGATGAAAGTTGGAATTGGCACAAGAAGCTTTCTAATCTCAACTTCAACAATATCAATGAGTTGGTTAAGAAAGATTTGGTAAGAGGATTACCAAAGGCACTGTATACTCCTGATGGACTTTTTGATGCTTGTCAGAAGGCTAAACAGAGAAGGACATCATTCAAGAGTAAAACTGAATCCTTAATCAAAGAACCATATCACATGCTTCACCTTGATTTGTTTGGACCAGTAAACATAATGTCCATCAGTAAGAAACGGTACACTCTAGTCATTGTTGATGAATATACTAGATTCACTTGGGTGTATTTTCTTCACAGAAAAGATGAAACTACTGAGATACTTTTGGACCATGTGAGACTCATTGAAACTGGCACAAAGTTTAAAGTCAAGATTCTGAGAAGTGATAATGGAACTAAATTCCAAAATTCAGTAATGGAAGAGTTCTGCAAATACAAAGGAATAGTTCAACAACTCTTTGCTCTTGGCACACCCCAGCAAAACGGAGTAGTTGAAAGAAAGAACAGAACTCTCATTGAAGCTGGCAGAACTAGGTTGGAGGAAGCTAAACTACCTACATATTTCTAGGCAGAAGCAGTCAACACAGCATGTTATACTCAGAACATCACTTTAATCAACATACATGGTCTCACTCCTTATCAAATGATTAAAGAAAAGAAAACAAGTCTAAAGCATCTACATGTGTTTGGCTGCAAGTGCTTTATTCTAAGACCTCATCCTGAACAGCTAGGAAAATTTGAGATTAAAGTTGATGAGGGCATCTTTATTGGCTATCCATGAACAAGACCCTTTAAAGTCTACAATCTAAGAACAAAGACAGTCATAGAGTCTATTACTGTATCTTTTGATGATAAGAAGATAACATGAATTGCTGAAGACTCACATGACAGTTTGACTTTTGCAAATGAAGCTACCAAGAATCCTGATGAAACCATGTCAGATATTGATACTCCATCAGATCCTGACGATTCTCCCTTTCCTGATGAGACACAAATTACTGATGGTAATGCAAATGTTGAGGGGGAGCAACAGCAAGAAACCATCAACACGGAAATAACTCAAACATCAGGAGGAGGTTCATCATAAACAGATTCAAGTGATAACTCTGACAGTAGTTCAGAAAGAGATATCACTATCTCAGGGGGAGCTTCTAATGATACTAGTTCTTATGAAAATAACACCAATCTAGGGGGAGCATCCAGCTCAAGAAGTGATTTACCACCAGCAAGGAAATGGACCAAAATCCATACTCCTGATTTAATTATTGGGAATCCTGATGCAGGTGTTAAAACCAGAAATGCAACTCAGAATGAATGTCTTTACAATAACTTTCTGTCAAAGGAGGAGCCTAAGAAAGTTGAAGATGCACTCAAGGATGCTGACTAGGTTACAGCTATGCAAGAAGAACTAAATAAATTTGAAAGAAATGAAGTCTGGAAACTAGTACCAAGGCCAAAGGGAAGGTCAATTGTGGGTACAAAGTGGGTGTTTAGAAACAAGACAGATTCAGATGGCACAATTGTAAGGAATAAAGCAAGACTAGTTGCAAAGGGGTATTCTCAATAGGAAGGAATAGACTATGATGAGACTTTTGCTCCAGTTGCAAGGCTAGAAGCAATCAGGATTTTTCTAGCATATGCAGCCCACAAGAAATTCAAGGTTTTCCAGATGGATGTTAAAAGTGCTTTTCTAAATGGAGAATTAGAAGAAGAGGTATATGTTGAACAACCTCCTGGCTTCATTGATCCTAAATATCCAGATTATGTCTATAGACTGGATAAAGCACTTTATGGACTAAAGTAAGCTCCAAGAGCCTGGTATGAAACTATGGCTCAATTCTTACTGGAAAGTGGTTTCAAAAGAGGTACAATTGATAAAACCTTGTTTTATTTGAATCATGGTAAGGATTTGCTATTAGTTCCAATTTATGTTGATGATATCATCTTTGGGTCAACTAACTCCAAATTGTGTGAGAGGTTTTCAAAGCTAATGCAGTTTAGATGTCAAATGAGCATGATGGGAGAAATGAGCTATTTCTTAGATCTGCAACTTAAACAGACTGATGATGGGATTTTTATCAATCAGTCAAAGTACACATAAAATTTATTGAAGAAGTTTAACATGCAAGATAGTGCAACTACTTCAACTCCCATAGCTACAGCTACTAAGCTTGATCCTGATCAAGGTATTGAGGTAGATGTAACTATCTACAGAGGTGTAATTGGCTCACTTTTGTATCTAATTGCTAGTAGACCAGATATCATGTATGCAACTTGTCTATGTGCAAGATTTTAGGTAATCCTAGGGAACCACATCTCATTGCAGTTAAAATGATCTTCAAATACTTGAAAGGCACTCTATCTCTTGGCCTATGGTATGCAAGAGAGTCTGATTTTAGTTTATGTGGTTACTCAGATGTTGATTTTGCAGGATGCAAAATAGACACAAATGCTGATTTTGTCAGTTTCTTGGAGGAAGACTAGTTTCTTGGTTCAGTAAAAAGCAAAAGTCTATCTCCACATCAACTGCAGAAGCTGAGTACATTGCTATTGGAAGTTGTTGTGCTCAGATAATGTGGATGAGAAATCAGCTAATGGACTATGGTTTGTCATACTCAAAAAATACCTATTTATTGTGATAACCAAAGTGCTATTGCTATGACAGGAAATCCAGTCCAACATTCTTTTACTAATCATATCAGTATCAGATATCATTTCATAAGAGAGCAAGTACTGGAAGGGATAATTGAGCTACACTTTGTTCCTACTGATCAACAGTTAGCTGATATATTCACCAAGCCACTACCTGAAGCTACTTTTACAAAATTGGTGAATGAAATAGGAATGGTGAACTATGAGAGTTTTTGAGAATAAGGGGAGATCAATTACTAATAATCATCAGATCCTGATGCATATCGAATCCCTACTTAAATCTGATAAGGAAAATGGCTTTGAGGGCAATGCTTTCATTCCTGGTGAGGTCAGGCTTCTCTTGACAAAGAAAATGCTACTCATTATGGATCAATTACTGATGGTCTTGAACCTAGTACTGGTGCTATAAGACAGGACTCCACATATCCTGTTTCTGACCAAAGCACACAACTCAAACACTCATCCAAACGGTTAACCACCTCTAGTGTCTCATAAAAGGCATCAGTTGTAAAATCTAAGGAATTAGTTAGATCTGATGTGTCTGGAAGGCAATCAGGATCAAAGGATTTCTCCACTCCAATCCTCACTCAAATGAAGTCACAAGGGGGTGAACAAGGGGTCCTGGTCTTGGAGAAACTTGTTCTTAAGGTTAATGAGTCTTTGATTGAATCTGGATTGTATAAAGAAACAGGGGAGAAGAGAAAATTTTGTCAACAGGTGGAATCTGATTCTGATTCTGGTGATGACACACTGCCTCTATCAGTTGTGTTGAAGAAAAAGGAAGTTGTTGCTGTTGTTACTGAAGAAATGGCTATCTCTGAAAAGCCAAAGAAAGGAAGAAGGATAATCAACAAGAGCAGATATTATATTCCTACAGAGATCTAGAATCTTACTGATGATATTGGTGATAACTCTTCTAATCCTGGTGGGTCATCAGTACCTGATACTTCTGTCGATGCTGATAACTCTACTCCTGACAACTCACCTGTGAAGACTGTTGAGATTTCTGATTCTCCAGCACCTAATACTCCAAAAAGGAGATTTGTTGAGATGTCTGTGGAGAAAGTGAAATGCTATTGCTGCTCAGCTTGGCTTAGAACCAACACCACTTCAAAACAAACAAGCTGAAGAAAGGGTCTTTCATAGACAAAAGAAACAGAGGACTGATTCCCCTCTGAAAGGATCTAGCCCACAAGAACCTAAACTTCAAAGGAGTTCAGCAGCTATTGCAGATCCTGTCCCACAAGAACCACTCACTCAAAGTGTGAGTGCAGACACTGTTGAAGGAATGGTCCCACAAGAACCACTTTCTCAAAGGGAAGGTGTAGACAAGAGCATTCCTACCACACAAGAACCATCTTCTCAAAGTGAGGATGCAGGAATTTTTATTACAGCACAGGGATTTTCTGACATTGCTCAAGAGATTCCTGATACTCAGTTTGACCTAGCTCAAAGTATTGTAGATAGAGCTGCACATGATCTTCACATTACTGAACTGGATGCTGTACATAAAGAAACTGCGTTTGAGGGAAGCATACAAGAACCTTCAGCTCAAAGTGTTGAAGAAGCTTCTGAACCTCTGGCTCCACAAGAACCATTAGTAGCAAATACTGATGCAAGCCCAGTTCCTGATGACAGTGTTGCTGCCATTCCTGATGACACTCAACCAATTCTGGTGCAACCACTTTCGTCAAGGCCAATGGAACCTACTTCCTCATGTAACACTTCTATTTCTACTTCTACTCTCAATACTGATAGCATGATTGTTGATAGCGCAATCAGGGATACCTCTATTGACATGACTACAGTCCACTCTTCTCAACCACCTCTTATTTCTTTGCATTTGTCGAGCCAGAACCTTTCTTGTGAGAATGAGAGTGAACAATTAGAGAAAAAGAAGAGTGAAGAGAGGCAGTCTCCTGTACTGGCAAAAAGAGAGGTAGAACAGAGTGAGAAGTTTCAAACTTCTAGTGAGGTAGCAATTACTTTTGACAGTAACTTAGTCAAAATAGTGAGAAGTGATGAGATCACTTTAAAAGAAAAGAGAGATTTAGGAAATGTTTCTGTTCTAAATGCAGGTCCTCAGAATACTTCAGCTCCTTCCAATGTTGATTTAAAATTAAAGGGTATTATGAATCCTGATGATAATAATACTGATGATGCTCCTGATGCTAATGATAGTGATAGCTCAGATGATGATGATGAAGAGGATGATCCTGAGACAGCACAGCTCAAAGAGGCTATTCATGCTAGTCTTGGTGCTACTCATGGATCTTCCAGCAAGTTTGTGGAACCTGTCAGTAAAGCTACAAAGGGTAAAATTGAACATAGAGGGAGCTTAGTACATTCTGATATCATTCGTGATACTGGAACTGGAGAGAATGCTGAGTGTTTCAGAACTTTTGAATGGGAGAGTAGCTGGGCTAATCCTAGAGAAACTATTTCTTTTAAAAATGCTCAAGGTCATGCTAACTATATTGCAAAAACTCTGACTGATACTGCTCCTTTAAGACATATTGTGAAGACATCTACTATCCTTTCTAAAGGTCTTCAATCTAAAATTGTTTCTATCATGGACGACATGCAAAAACTCGAGCTGATTTACTGACCAAGTCGAATTATCTGCTACTGGTTCTCAGATTAGGATTCTGACAAAGGAGGTTGAGCGAACTACTAAGAGACTTGATTCTCTTGAAAGCAAAGTTACCAACATTGAAGCTTCTCTCCAACTTATTTTATCTTTATTGGCTGATCCAACTGATGTCAAAAGGGGGGGAGAAGGTAGTCAAAACAAAATGCACACCTAATCCAGTTGTAAGAAAGGATGATGATACATCTGGAAATGATGGTGGTGCACAGATACATGGATCAGGAACCTCTGATGCTGCACTGGTAACAAGGAAAAGTCAATCTCAAACTCAAACCAAGAAGTCAACTCATGTTTCTAGATCTGGACAGAGGATAGTGAGAACAATGGTACAATCTCAAGTCTTGATAGAAGAACAATTTCTAGCACCTGGTCAAGGTCAAACACTTCCAACAATTTCTGAAGGAGATGAAGATCTGTTAATTGAGAATGTGCATGATGCTCCACATCTCTTCAAGAAAATTACTTCTAAGGTAGGTGATAGAACTATGTCAAATTTTGGCTTCGGCCACATAAAATATGTGTGGCTATGAACTTTACGTCACTCTTTAATTTTTCAGCCAAGTGTGACATAAGGTCGGATCATCGTACGCCCCTTACGGACACACCCCTGTTGTGTGGCTATAACTCAAAACAGAGTGACTAAAGCATACCACCACTTGGGTCTGACAGCCCCCATTTTAAGCTCAAAAGTGTGACTAAATACCAGTTTGCAGCCACAGGACGCGTAGTGGCTAAATAGAATTAATAACGTGGCTAAATACCAACATTCATCAAAGGCTTAGTTTTGGTCGCACTATTTATTGGTAAATCATGGCAAAAAGCTTTGCTATGGCCACATTATATAATTTTTGTGTGGTCCTTTTTATGTTATATACACTATTAAATAATTGATTTTAGTCACTAATAATTGTAGTAACTATAGTTCTGGCTAAAACCTATTTTTAGGCCCAACAATAATAGAATTTTTGATATATATTATAATCAATGTTCTTTATTTCATTTTTACATTCATTTTTATATTTGTATTAAGAATGCAAGTGTTTTATCATTTATGTACCTATTGAGAATGTATTAAGAATATATAATGAAAGAAAATAGAACAGTGGAATCCTGCCTAAATGTCATATATTATATTGTTATACTTTGCTTCACTAGCTGATTAAGGTTTGGATTACATAAAGCAACAACCTTGTAGTACAAGATTTTAAGATTTGTCATTTGCAAGAACTAGTGTATGTCTTGTTGGTCAATGCAATTAGAAACTCTTTGTAATCTTCTGGTAGAGTGCTCTCTGTTATAGCATCCTTCAGTTTCATTCCATATTTCTTTTCGAAAATAGCCTGAATCTAATCCATGTCAATCTCTGCCCTGCTCACCATAACTCTAGCCAATGCCCCTTTATCCATACTTGTGCCTTGTGTGCTTGCATACAATACCTGAAACCAATAATGTTAAAAAGTAAATGGATGCAAGATTGTAGCAACTGTACTTGATGTCTGGAAAAACAAAAGAACATAGCATAAAAATAGGTATCAATTGGACAAGAAGAATTAATTATACTTTGTTATAAGAAGCTCTACTTGAATAACTTGACTCCAAAATTTGGGGTTAGGACTTCGCTAATCGCAATTAGGGGGTGATTAGCCTCGATTATCAACGTTTAAGGACTTCCACTCAAGAATTAACCTGTCCAAAGGTTAAAGGTGGATATCCTAATAGTAATTACATCAAGTGTGAACTATTGGCCTCGATCAAGGCCTTTATATCCCCGTTTAGGGTTGTTTAGCCCCGATTAGGGCCAAAATAGCGTCTTTTGCTAAAAAATTAGCCCTTATCAAGGCTTATGAGCAACGACCACCCAATATTAACCCCAACTAAGATAAGTTGTGGGGAATGAATCATTAATGAATTGATGGTAAAGGATCCTATGCACGAATTGCACTCGGATTAGTGTCTATGAGCTCAGAACGGCACTAATCCTATTCCCGAAAGGCTCAGAAATCTTGAGAGAAAGATTCGAGAGGCCAAGGAACGTTTAACTTTCTTAAGTATTAACTTGGGAAAGGATTTTAGTCATTGTAAATGTGTAGGTCGCTCCACACTTTACTGTAAGACGATACCCTTGCAGGGCCGATGTGACCTTAAACTTCTACGAAATCAAGCTTTCCTAGAAGTTGGGGGGCAAATGATATGGGTAAAAAATAACCCTTAAAGGCATAATTAATGTGACATTTATTGGCCCGTAAATATGGCCCAAAACCCTAGTTGGGCACTAAATTCGTAATTAATGGTCAGGCCCAAAAGAACGGCCCAAACCGGGGACGCCCGGTAAAAGCCTATCTCTAACATGGGTCTGATCCACAAACCAGGAACGTTCTAGAAACCAAGAACGTCCTAGAATATCCCCAGGATATTGTGTAGCCTCCAAGGCACCTAATTCGACATGGAAACTAATTCCTAAAAGGAAGGAGTCAGAACCTTCCTCAATTACGGTGACTTATCCACCAAGTCTCCAAAACCTACTATAATTCTAAGGCTCCCACAGCCTCTATAAAGGGCCAGACCCCTCATCCTAGAACTACGTTTTTGGCTTGATTCTCAACTCTGAGATACGTAGGCATCTTGTGAGGACCCGAATTAGGTCACGATAACGCAAGCGCAGCCATTAAAGCACGAAGCTCACGAACCCTAGCCGCAATTCGATAACCCTACTTTTTATTCCACAACAGTTTTGTTCGATTATCCAACCGTACGGATGTTAATAGATACTCATTCCAGTGTTGGAAAAAAATAATCAAAAAATATAAACGCCCGGTTGTGTCTCATCTTAAAAGAAACGTTGTAATATTCGTGTAGATTTCGGTAACGGGGCGCGTGCCAGATTCACTGAATGATTTTTTAAATGATTTCTTCAATGATCCAACCGTACGGATGTCAATAAATACTCATTCCACTGTTGGGAAAAAATAATCAAAAAATATAAAGGCCCGGTTGTATCTCATCTTAACGGAGACGTTGTAATAGTACATATTTCGGTAACGATGCGCGTGTCAGATTCACTGAATGATTTTTTTAAATGATTTCTTCGATGATCGAACCGTACGGATGTTAATAAATACTCATTCTAGTGTTTGGAAAAAATAATCAAAAAATATAAAGGCCCGGTTGTGTCTCATCTTAACAAAAACGTTGTAATAGTACAGATTTCGGTAACGGGGCGCGTGCCAGATTCACTGAATGATTTTTAAAAATGATTTCTTCGATGATCCAACCGTACGGATGTTAATAGATACTCATTCCAGTGTTGGGAAAAAATAATCAAAAAATATAAAGGCCCGGTTGTGTCTTAACTTAACGGAAACGTTGTAATAGTACAGATTTCGGTAATGGGGCGCGTGTCAGATTCACTAAATGATTTTTTTAAATGATTTCTTCGATGATCGAACCGCATGGATGTTAATTGATACTCATTCTAGTGTTGGGAAAAAATAATCAAAAAATATAAAGGCCCGATTGTGTCTCATCTTAACAGAAACGTTGTAATAGTACAGATTTTGGTAACGTGGCGCGTGCTAGATTCACTGAATGATTTTTTAAAATGATTTCTTGGATGATCCAACCGTACGGATGTTAATAGATACTCATTCTAGTGTTGGGAAAAAATAATCAAGAAATATAAAGGCCCGATTGTGTCTCATCTTAACGGAAACGTTGTAATAGTATAGATTCTCATGAAAAGTGAGATAGTAGTGATTTACTAAGATCTCCCACCAAAATAATTTTTTATTTTTTAAAAATTTGGGAATATCATTAAGTTAGATATATCCTGACATCCGTACGGTTGGATCGTCGAAAAATATAAAAAATAATCCGGGACAAAGCATAACATTATTTTAAATTAAAATAATTTTATTTTTAACACAAAATTAAAAATTGAATAATTATCTGATTTTAGAAATAATTAATATTGACAAAAGTAATTAAGATATTTTTATTAAAATTAAGATCTAAAAGATAAATGAGTTATTATATTATTAGAAATATTAAAGTTCTTTTAAATTAATTTTAATAAAAAATTTTTTAAAAGATATTATTTATATAAATATTACATACGACTATCACACTTGACACATTCACCGAACCCGAGGCCAAACATTTGAGCGGCAAAATAATTGTGAAATACCGCCTTCTTCTCACATTAACAAAATAATTCTTACTACTGCTCTCTCTCTCTCTCTCTCTCTCTCTATCACTCACTCTATCACTTTATCACTTTATCACTCACTCACTTACTACTGTTACAATCGATTTGAGGTATTGGTTTGAATCGATTGTACAAATTAGGGCTTCAATCGACTTCTTCAATTAGGGGTTTCTTCGATTTGAATTAGGGTTTTGTTCATTTGGTTTCTTCAATTTAAGAAGAGTTCAAACCAATTATAAACAGTATGATACATGAATTATGTATAGGTGCCATGGTAATTGCTGACCGCGGATTATGCTGTATAGATGAGTTCGATAAAATGTATGCATAACACCAGGTACCCTGTTTCATAAATCACAGTATTAATTGATCTCTTGTAGAGTTTGTTATTTCTTACCAATTACCAAACGCTTCAGGCCCTATTGGAAGCCATGGAGCAGCAGTGTGTGTCTGTTGCTAAGGCTGGACTTGTAAACCTGATGAACTACTGGATAAGCGAGTGTCAGATCACATTATATCAGTAAGTAGTCTTTATGCTATGCTGTGGTGTGGGTATATTAGAGTGATGCATATATGAATTGATGTGTGTGGTAATATATCTAAAGACAGTGCACATCATCTGCCTGAAGAAGGGGATGCTCATTATATTTTCCCAATTTTACACCAAGTGTTATTCTTCCTCCTTATCATGCAAGTTGAGTTAAAAAAATGCTACAGTTTAAGATTAATAGAAGTGTATGCTTGAAGAAGGGGAAGCTTTTTTGCATAGCGCGAGTCAATGTTGGTTCAGACAAGACCGCAATCCTTGAAGCAGTTGTAGACAGTTGAGACAGTTAAGTGTACCTACCAAGTTGAACTTTGTTGCCTTCTCTTGATATATCTGATCACTTGCATATCGCCAACACAACATTATATTTATTTATCATCATCTTGGTTCTTTATGAACATTTTTTCTGATGTTTATTTCTCTTATCATGGTCTCCACAAGAACAACATATGATTGAAAGGAAAAAAAAGTCAAAAACTTGAAGTATTTACTTCTACTTATAAGTGCCTAAAATCACTCTGATAACTACTTCCAGTTAGACTTAAAGGTCTCCAAAGTGGAGAGTTTAGCTGCTTATATACTACTCACTTTTAGCAGAGTTAAACGAATGACATTGACAACCATTATTGCCTTCTCTGTTTTGCATGTCAATGAAGGATAGACCATTAACATAATTTTTTTTGTGGAGATTTAGCTTCTTTATATATTTCTGCTTAATTAGTAACCTGGAGAATCTATGAATAGGAACTTTCAATCTTTCAGTTGCAATGAATTTGAAGTTATGAATATGTTTCCTTTTCAGTAAAGTTGGGGTTCTGTTTTCTATGAACAGAAATCTAATCCATTAATGTTTAGTAAACTATTATTGTTGGTCTTGTATGATTCTATCGACTATGTTTAATTTTCTTTTGATTTACACTTTAGAAATACTGTAGAAAGATAGTTTTCTGCAATTCATTTACCCTAGCATATTTTTGTTTTTATTGTTTCCTCTGTTGTTTTTTTTCTTAAAAATGTGTTCTCAGTTTTTTTTACAAGACATGTGTGATGAATGAACAGATACATGAAATAATGTTTTCATAGAACATGTGATGTTTCTTTTGTGCACCTTAACTATGTTTTGGAGTTCTTGTTCCTCATATGTTTAGTTGCTTTTAACTCTGCTTGTGTATCATTTACATATTATTGATCTGAAACTTGCATCAGGCTACACCATTGATAGCAGGTCTTGCAGTTGCCACCGTTGCGTATGCTGGAAAATACAGCATCCAGGCATGGAATGCTTTTAAAGCAAGACCACCTACGGTTAGAATGCACAAATTTTATGAGGGAGGTTTTCAACCTATGATGACAAGAAGAGAAGCAACTCTTATTCTAGGAGTCAGGTACCCTTATGATAGTTTAGCTATCTTATTCGATTTGATGTACGGAAAACTAGACCACGGTGTTAC
Source organism: Saposhnikovia divaricata (assembly GCA_036435485.1). Classification (NCBI taxonomy): domain Eukaryota; kingdom Viridiplantae; phylum Streptophyta; class Magnoliopsida; order Apiales; family Apiaceae; genus Saposhnikovia; species Saposhnikovia divaricata. The sequence goes on along the minus strand of CM071599.1, from coordinate 118,845,212 downwards.
GGAGTTCCACTGTCTTGTGTTTGGATTGATCACAGGCAGCAGAAGAATCATAGATATAGAATTTTAGGGATATAGAATCATAGATATATTTCTTGATATATCTGATCTCTTGAACTTTGTGAACTTTAGTTATGGGGATTTAATCCCCAGACCCTGCTCCAAGAGGAGGATTCAGTAGGTATATCTGGTTTTGATTTTAATTATGTGATGTAAATTGGTTATGATCCTTCTAAACACCCAGGGTTGAATGGTTTAGCAACTTTTATGGTTGAATGGTTTAGCAAGTTAGAATGGTTTCAGACAACTTTTATGGTTGATTGTATTGCAGTGTTCGTTTAGCAAGTTGAATGGTTTTCTGGTTTTCTTTCGTTCAATTGGTTTAAGTTGAATTTCTTGTGTTGATTGATTTTTGGCTAGCTACATTTACAAACGCGTCATGTCCAATTTTCTTAAAAATTTCCTGTAAATAAATATTCTTTAAAAAAGGTTTTTTAATTCGAATAAAAAAATGTTTTAGAATAAAATGTGGTTTTAATTCGAATTTAGAATTTTAGAATATTTTAGTTTCTGTTCTTTTCATTTTTAATTAATTAGTTTAGAAATAGATTAATGTATAGTTTTCTTTTAGGAATTAAATATTAAAATCCCAATTTTCAAAACCCAAATTTGTTCTAATTCGCTTAAGTTAGAAATTAAGAATCGTGAAAATATTTTAGTCTCTATGGAACGAATCATAAATATTAAAACGATGATTGTGCACTTGCGATTTAATTGTCATATTTTTAGCACATCACAAGCTTTGCTTTGTTTTACAAGCTAGTAATAATGTGACACGAGTACTTTTTAGTCTCACAATAATACAGTCACTAGTTTTTAGCTTCCTTAAGCGAACAAAGCACTGACATATATGCAGAAAACTCTACTTTTTAGTCACATATAAAATGTAGTGACCATAGGTTATTTCCCATTTAGCCACATCATCGAAAATGATTGTGGCCGTTTCGTAACATTTAGACACGGCAAAGAAGCGTCGCTAGTTATTGTCACACTTCTATCTCTAAAGTATGGCTATAAATTTTGGAATTGGTCAAAGTCAACAAAAAACCATGCTGTTTTATCATATTTTGGTCACATATTTGGAACGTGGCTAAATATTGTCACGCATTTTTTTAAGTTGTGACTAAATCTTCCAAAAAACATGTTTTCGGTCACTCGAAAAACAATTGTGTGGCTAAAACTTGGGACGATGACCTTTAGCCACTCATTTTTTCCAAAGTGTCACAGCCCTTACTGTACAAAATAGTGACGAAAGCCCAAATTTGACGTAGTGTAGTATGATTGTATATCATAATGATATCAAAGTTCAACAATATCATGCTAGGAAGGCACTTGCTCTGACCTCTGAAGAAAATCCTCACATGAGCACTGAAGAATTCATAGAAGAACATTAGAGGATTTTTGAGGAAATTTCCAAAAAGAAAGATGCTCCTACTGTAGGTAGAGGAAGAGGCAGAGGAGGCAGAGGAAGAGGAAGAAAGCCTGTTCAAACAAGTTCAAGACAGACAAGGTCTAGTGGAATTAAAATAGAGGAGATAACTGAAGATCCTCAAAAAGTAACAAAGAAGAAAACTCCACTATCTCTTGTAATGACTCCTGATAATAGATTTAATGTACCTGAAGAAATTGGAGAAGAAAATTCATTGACAACAAGGAAGAGTAAAGTGACTGTAAAAGCACAGAATGTTGTTGTTGAAACAATCCAAGTTGTTGTTCCTGACAAGATTCAATTCCTAATGCTATTCATGATCCTGAAGAAGCTAAAATCTTAAAAGAACTTGAAGTCATGATTTATTATTATTGTGGTTGAATCTCACAATCTGGAAGTTGATGAAGAGACATTAAGAATTGATCAAGAAAGATTGAGAAGTATTCAGAAAGAAAAGGAGATCAGAGATAGAGCAAGGAATGTTGAAATCCAAGCAACAAAGGAATATGAAGAGATGATAAACAGGTCTAGCGAAAAGAAATGGTATGATCGTACAAAATAGGTTCAGGAGAAGAGAAAGGATAAATTTCTTATAAAGAAGAAAGGCATAAAATGGAAGCACATCAGTGATTAGGAATACAATGGACCAGCTATTTTTCAATCTGGTGGATTGATAACTGAACCTCCACTGGTTACTGAAAAGAAATCTCATAATCATTCACTGAATGTTAACGTTAAATCTTCTGAATCTGATAAATCACCACCATTGTGGACAGAGATGCAATCTGCTTTGAAGGGTCTGGAACCTAAAACAAGAGGAGGTATTGGGTTTCATAGAGCAGAGGTTGTTTTTACAACACAAACTGATCAACATGCTCTAGTTAACAAGATTGGTGATGAGTTAACTGTTGATATTTTATGGAAGCTAGAAGCTGTTGCAATCATTGCTAATTGTCATAATGGTACCAAGAAAGTGGAAAGGTTGTTGTACTTCATGAAAGACAAAAGTGTCAAAAAGCTAGCTATTCATGAGCTTTTATACAAATCTACAAAGGAACTGAAATATGCTCTTTATCTGCTCAAGGGTAGAAGTATCAAATGGTAAAGAGGTTGAAGTCTATAAGAACTGGTCTAGTATGATTCTTATAACTATCAGACAGAGATATTTAGATGGAGAATCAAGATATGATGGCAACTATACTACTATGTACTTAAATACAAGGGGACAAGAAGTTGAAATGCAAAGAGGTACTGCTTTTAGAGAGGTACTTTTTAGTGTGGAACAATTGTCTATTAATCCTGATGGGAAGGAGTTTGCATACATACTGTTGGGTGATTTAGAATTATCTAGAAACTCAATTCAGAACATCAGGGCAGCTATTTATCAGATCAATGAGGAAGAGGAAGACCTCAAGGGTCTGAAAAAAAAACTAATTCAAATTCTTGAAAGCAAAGAAGAAGAGTTGTTATCAAACTTCTTGAAGATGAATCTTTTCTATCAAAGGATTTCTGAAACTGCTCCTAAATATTTTTAAAACATTTTGTTTTGAGTTTTTGACATCATTCATTCGAGGAATTTGTGCTTTATTTCACAAAGTACAAATTGGGGGAGATTGTTTGATATTGATTCAAGTGATGGTCAGGATCTAGACTACTGATCAGATACTGATGCTGACGTCATCAGTAAGACATCGTCAGTATTAGGCTATCATCAGTATTGGAAGTTGGTCAGGATTACATGAATATTTACATTAGTCCAGAGATCAAGGAAGATTGATTTATCGACTCCTATTTTTTAGGATCGTAGCTATCAGTTAGGATATGTATTATAAACAGTTGTTAATTGATTTGACATATCTTGTAATTGATAGATCAGTTGTGTGATGTATATAAACACAGTTTAGGTTTTACATTTAAGTAATCGCTTACATGAGATATCTTGTAACCTAGTAGCTCTCAAGAATATCAGAATTGTTTGAGAGAGTTTGTAACAGTTTTATATCAGAATTAATAAGGCTGTTATTTGTTCATACTTGTGTTATTATTTCTACTTAAGTCGAAAATCTTATACAATTGTATTCAACCCCCCTTCTACAATTGTTAATTATTGGGTAACAAGGGGGAAGATAGAATCTATTAAGGGGAAGAAAGAGATTAATTATTAAATGTTTCTACCAAACAAAAACAAAAAGGGAAAGAAAAAGTTTGATTAATAGATTTTTGGCACTTTACCAAACAAAAGGGGAAGAAAGAATAATCATTCTAAATTTAAAATTTTTGCAATTTCTCTATAACTGACTATTGATTTGCTTTTTTCAGGAATCAATTATTTTCCTAGGAAAGGATTGATAAGTATTCTCCCTTAGTTAAATACCTTTATATGCAAAATATGTTTCAAATATCATGCATACGCCAAGGGGAAGCACACACTTCAAAATTTAAATTTTATGTTTGTTTGGCAAATACCAAAAAGGGGAAGATTGAAAGGATATCTTCGATATAATAATTATTTTGGTATTTGTATGATTTAACATAAAATTTAAATATACGTAGAATCCTCTCCACTAGATCACTTATTTAATTGATTCGGTCAAAAGTCAAATGGTCAAATTCTAGCAAAATTTATCATCCTATTCTATTTTAAAATAAAAGAGATATTCCATTTTGTTGAAAAATCAAATTATATATTTTATGGAATATATCTCTTCACCAAGGCAATAAGATCGAAAAAGGAATATCGAGGTTTGATATTCTTAGATCTTAGTTGCAATATTGATAAGGCGACAAGCTCAAACAAGGAATATTAGAGATTTGATATTCTTGAGAGAACTCGTGCTACATTTAAAAACGATCAGTTTTTATTCGAAAAATATTCTGTCTTCGCACTAAAAATGTTTTTACATCCTAGAAAAGACTTTTTATACTCAAGCATATTAATATTCATTGATGGAATATTAATACTTACCTTCATCTCATGCCAGAAATGTTTAAAGTAATTTTTCTCCTGTTTCCTAATTATTTTATATTTCGGAGAAAATTATTTTAATCATTCAAAAATATTTCATCACTCTCGAAATATTCTAAATTTTAGGAAATATATTCTAAGTATTTATTCTAGTCAAAACATTGGTCAAAAGATTTATCTATTTTCAAGAAAAGACCAATCGTATTTTATTCGGAACCGAAAACTGATTTAATCGTTTTAAATCCAAATAAAATACTTCCACTTTCTAGAATGACTTTAAACTTGAGATTGATCATTTAAATATTATTTTTTATGCATGGTAAAAGTTTCGGAATTTTTTTAGAATTTTGGTCCGGCACGAAAATCGAGGTAGTCGGTCCCACGTTTGACCAAGTCAACATTGACCAAAATTGACCAAACTTTCCAGAACCTCATTTTATAATATTCCTAAGTGTTCCATAATTTTGGATTTATTTATTGGGTATGTATGAATATTATTGATTTATTTGGTATTTATGAATATTATTGATTATTTAATTAACGATACGTGAGACGTATTTAATTAAATATCGGTACGTTAATTAGAGCTCAAATATTTGATGAGATTCTTTTACCACAAACCACTCCAAAGAAACACAAAACCACTCCCAACTAACACAAACCACTTTCCACCCTCATCAATCCACACCTTTTCAATTTCAACCACTCCTTTTAATTCAATCTCCACCATTCCTTTGATCCAACTCCTGCTATAAATACCCCCTCCACACACCCATTTAAAGACAAGCTAAGAGCCAAATACATGCTGGGATTTTTAGAAGTATACACACTTTCAAATTTATTATCTCTCCCTTTATATACTTCATCTCAAAAACCTTCTCTCTCTTCAATATATATCCATATATACAAGGTTTTTGTTCACCAAGCTTAGTTCCACCCGACCAAGCTTATTTATCCCAATCTAGCTCATCTACTACCACTTTCCAGCCTCCCGAAGGGCTGCCCAAAGTTCGACCACGTCCAAAATCCGGCCGAACCTCCGGCGAACAATCGTCTTTTAAAAGTGGTAATTCTTAGCTTCGTCTTTGTGTTTATATTTGAGATTTGCTTTTAACTTTTATACTTCATCTTAATCTCTATTCTTGGATCTATATAAGATACCAAAAGTCTATTTATAAAAGAGAACGACAATATAAACGTAGTTCAACTCATATCTCTATTGCAATATTTATAAGCAAGAGTTGAACAAAGTACTTTATCTTTGAAAAGTAACTTTAAATTACAAGAAAGATCAAAATAAAGTACTTAATATCAAAAGTTGTGAGATTACAATTGACATGCGTCAAAGTTGTAACTATATATTTCGTTCGAATTCCCAACAAACATCTTTAGTGTTCCGTGGGATATTCTATAAACGAAATACTTTATACAACTTAAACTTCTTAAAAGCACAAGTTTAGCCACTTGTTTATTGCACTTACTTTATTTATCGTGGCTATAAACTTATTTAGTGCAAGAAGTTAAAAAGATTATACTTTGACATTGCATTTAGTCAAATGGAAGTATACATCTTAAAAGCCTTAAGCCTATTAGCTTAACGGACTTCATACATTAACAAACTCCAAGTTATATTTATTTTATCTTATCTTAACGGAGTATTGTAATTAAAGTATTCTTAAGATTCAAACGATCTATCAAAAGAAAGAATACTACTTCTAAAAGCACAAGTTAGCCACTTGTTTTATTGCACATACTTTTATTGTTTCGTGTGGCTAAAAAGTTTGTTTCGTGCTAGAAGTTATAATTATACATTGACATTGTATTATTCAAACGAAGGTATACAATTCGAAGCCTTAAAGCACTATAGCTTTTAAACAAGGTCATCTAATATTACTCCACCAATATTTATATCTATCGGGAGTAATTAAAAGTATACTTTGATCGTAATTTAATATCAAAGGAAGTATACTTACAATATAACTTAATATTCCTATACGAATATTAAAGTTACCTTTGGACCTAGTACCGTAACAAACTAGTCCGACTCTTATATTCTTAATCATATTGTTTCGTAGATATTGGTGTCTAACTTTTGTAGTGAGGTAAAGTTGAAGTGAGGTGATTATCGTTCTAAGACCCAAGTCCTAGGCGTATTAGCGGGGAGTTAGTAGCCTTTGCACCGTAAAGAAGAGGAATGACCCTAGACCTATCATCTAAGACCCAAGACCGACAAAAGCCAAGGATCAATAGTCTACACCAAGGTTCTACATCAACTTTGAAGAGGTAGCGGGGAGTTGCTGTCTAAGATAAGTTGTGTAGGTTATACAACGACTTTGAGGTGGTGACGGGTAGTTACGCACCAAGACGAGTGTTGTATTTGTTCCATTTATTTTGAGGTGGTGACGGGTAGTTACGCACCAAGACAAATATTTGTATGGTTGTAAAGGTTTCTTCGCCTACTAAATGAGCGGTTTTTTTAAGGGAAATCTCGAGACCGGAGAGGAGCTCGGGGACTGGAGTAGGGGTGAGCGAATCTATTAGAGGTTGCGCCATCGTGAACCGGGATAAAAATTACTGTGTGATATTTTCTTCCCTTGTCTTTTATTTCCGCACTTATAAACTGCTAACGACTCGGTAAAATATTTTAAAAAGGGATAAATATGTTTAAAACGCCATAATAATTTTTAAATTAGTAATTAAGCTATTTAACCCCCACTTCTAGCTTAATATAGCCCTAATACTGGACTTAACATAAATACTTCTGTTTGCTTATATCTACCAAAGTTATTAATGTTTTTTTTACCTGTATTTAAGGTTTTGTTGATATTAAAAATAAAGGCTATCAGTCAATCAAGAAAATTCGATGTGTTCGCTCTTATATTAGGAAATGAAAATGGAATTGTATTACTTTAATTCAAGAATACGAAATTAAAAAGGCACCATTTTAAGTTAGAAAAAAAATATATATTTTTTTTGTATTGACATATCTAGTTATAAATAATAATGATTTTTTATAACGAATGCTATAGTTGTTCCTCTCTCTCCTCCTTTCTCAAAAAATACTAAACTAAAATTTAGGGGTTGACATCAGCGTTTTAGTTGACGATAATCTCCATGTTTATTGTTTTTCTTGATTTTTCTTTCTTTTTCAATAAATATATCTCTTTATTTAGAGTCTAGTACCCTGTTGGTGATTTTTATCTATTGATATATTGAATTTTGTATTTTTGCCTTATGAAGTAAAACCGCAACCTTCATTCGAAAACCTCCAGTGCAACTGATGCAACCAACAAATGACAACTCCCGTTTCTTTTCCTTGATTTTACTTTATTTTTCAATAAACATATCTCTTTGTTGAGTCTAGTGTCCCGATAGTGGATTTTGTCTATCCATATATTGGGTTTTGTTCATTCTCTTTTTGGAAGTATATTCTTTTATTTTGGGATCAGGGATCTTAGATCTACAGGATTTTATTGTACTAGTTCATTGATTTGGATGGTATCGAATCGTAATTATGGTCAGTTGTTTGAATGCATTCTAGCAAATCAGATATATACTTTTCTCCCGATTACAATATATTGTTGGATTATATCTCCAAAAAGGATATATATTTTAGTGACATAAGCGAGGAATGCACCACAATTTAAGAGCTGATGAACAATCGTAGTTTGGATGAAGGAAACCTTGATATGATCTATTTTAATATGTGTTTGTCCAATATTGATTACTTTCGCTAATAGTTTTCATTGACTCTGTAATGAATTTTATTTTTTGATTGTAATTTATACACCAAATAATGTCTAATACTATTTGAGAGTGTATTTAATATTTTGAATAATTCAAATATATTGTTAATTCAATTTGTTTGTAATACTAATTATTGCATAACTAAAAAATATCGATAAGTAAAATGTTAGAGATAATTAGTTAAACTTTCATTTTAATATTTTAATTGGGTTAATCTAGTTTTTTTTTATATTTGATTGATATAAAAAAATTTATAAATTAATTTTTGAACGTGTATTTAGAATATTGTGCAAAAATATTTTTTCATTTTTAAAATTTTAAATTCAGTAACAGTAGATTTATTCAAATTTGATAGATTTTTATGATCATAGATCGAGAGTTTGAAATATTAAAATATTATATTATATAATATAGAAAAGATATATTCATGAAATAATGTATTTGAATTAAAATCAATTAATAAATGTGCAATTTTAACGCTAACAATTTTCATTGACTCTGTAATGAATTTTATTTTTTGATTGTAATTTATACACCAAATAATGTCTAATAGTATTTGAGAGAGTATTTAGTATTTTGAATAATTCAAATATATTGTTAGAACAATTTGTTTGTAATATTGATTACTGCATAACTAAAAAATATCGATAAGTAAAATGTTAGAGATAATTAGGTAAACTTTCATTTTAATATTTTAATTGGGCGAGCCTAGTTTTTTTTATATTTGATTGGTTTAAAAAAATTTATAAATTAATTTATGAACATGTATTTAGAATATTGTTCTAAATATTTTTTAATTTTTAAAATTTTAAATTCAGTAATAGTAGATTTATTCAAATTCTATTGCATTTTATGATCGTAGATCGAGAGTTTGAAATATTAAAATATTATATTATATAATATAGATAAGATAGATTCACGAAATAATGTATTTGGATTAAAATCAATTAATAAATGTGAAATTTTAAAAAATGGCTCTCTACATAGAGAGGGGCGCAAAAAATAGATGTACTAGTATATAATAATACAATTGTGATTGATTTTAAATTAAAAATTATGATTAATTTGTTAATAAGTATTTATGAAAATTAGTGTTCGCACTAAATCACGCAAGCGTACGTGATCACAAGTAATATATGAATAAGTCAAGTTCGTTCCCACAGATATCTGGTTTAGGTTTCAATTCAGTTAATGCACCTATGCAACAATGTATGGTTTTTATTCACTGCTAAGACAATTAACAAGTTGGGTTTTGATTAACTAAAATTAAATAAAAAGCAATTTAACAAACTAAGAATTAATTAACTAACGAGAATTGAAATTGAATTACTTATGCAAGCGAAAACATGGGATCCTAACTTCATTAAATATTTCGCTTAGATCTGACGCCTTTAATCACTATATGCAATGGTTATGATATCTGTTCGGACAACAGCATTAAGTACACGCTACCTCTCAGTATACGTATACCAAACTATCCATACATCCACAAAAGAGATAGAAGCTGAATAGACACCAATTATGTTTAGACCCTATATCTCTATAAGATTTGAAAACATAACGGTTTAAGCACAAGTTGTCCATTAAGATCACATAAGGCAGCATAAAATAGTTCAAATTATGCTACAAATCATGATGTCAAACATACATAATCCTACGCTAGCATGGCAAGTTCTAAATCTCAAGATCCACTCTCGATTCACAAGAGATTAACAAACAACTTAGATGTTAGCTACACATCCAAGAAGAATAAGCACAACCATACAAGGATATCAAGAATTTATCACACACAAATCTTTAAATCATCAAAATACTAAAGCTCCATAAATAAATCCGTTAGAATCCCATGACAACGATTAGTTCATAATCGAACTGTTCTTCATCATGGGATCTGATGAAAACATGATAGTAAACAAAGTATTAACGATTACAAATAAACTAGAGTAAGAGTTTAAGAAAACAAATCCGAAATCTAAAGTATCGCCTAATTTAGAAGAATACAAAAGTAGATCGAGATCTCCGAATGTTGTCACGTCCTTCAGGGAATCCGTCTCCAAGTATGACTCTCTATCTCTGGCTCTCTCTGTGTTATTCTAAGTAGTGGTACGTATTATAATGATAGGAAGTGCTTATATAGGCCCTAGAATTCTTTTCCATCAAGAAAAGTCCAAAAATACAACTTAAATTCGAAATAGGAGAAAAATCAGGATTTTCTTCCGAAAGGGCCGCGCCCCCGTGCGTGCAGACCGTGCCCCGGTGCGCCCAGGATGCCTTCTCGCGCGCCCGCACGCTCTTGCCAGGCGCCTGTGCGCCAGACTTCTACCAAGCTCTGGTTTTTGTCGTCTTTTCTTCGTTTTGCCTCCTTTCGCCTCCGTTCTTTTTGCAAGCTGCCCCTCTTCAATTCCTTGACTCAAATCCACCATAAAATACACGAATTGATACCTCACCAATACCGGAAAGTAATCCTGCACCATCTCACTAAAAACGCATCAAAGCACAACATACTTGAGGCCAAGTTAATCAATTTAAGTCGATTAGAAGTGTTCCAAATGGATATAAAATCCACTTATCAATTAGTTTGTAATATATAACTATATATTAAAGTATGACTGTAATTGATTTTTATGAAAATTAGCTCATAATATATAACAACATAATTTTTGATTGACTTTCAATTAAAAGATTGATAAGTTAGTAAATATTTGATCACTTTAAAAAATATGTAATTTATACATGTACTAAATAAAATAAATTTTTTATTTCAAAAAATTTGTTAAGTAACCACGATAAGTAAATTATGATAAGAATGATATGATTAATTTAATTTTAGTGATAAATTCTGATTGGCTTTTATATATATTTATGAAAATTAATTCGTAATATATAATAATGTAATTATGATTAATTGTAAATAAAAGGATGGAAGATTAATATTGTGAAAATCGATTAATATTATGTTTTTGTATAATCCTGATTTATTTTAATTTATAGTATTAATTTATTATAATTGTTTTTTGACATTAACCACGATAAGTAAATTAGGATAGGAATGATATGATTAATTTAATTTTAGTGATAAATTCTGATTGGCTCTTATATATATTTATGAAAATTAATCTGTAATATGTAATAATGTAATTATGATTAATTGTAAATCAAAAGATGGAAGATTAATATTGTGAAAATCGCTTAATATTATGTTTTTGTATAATCCTGATTTATTTTAATTTATAGTATTAATTTATTATAATTGTTTTTTGACATTAACCACGATAAGTAAATTAGGATAGGAATGATATGATTAATTTAATTTTAGTGATAAATTCTGATTGGCTCTTATATATATTTATGAAAATTAATCCGTAATAAATAATAATGTAATTATGATTAATTGTAAATCAAAGGGTGAAAGATTAATATTGTGAAAATCGCTTAATATTATGTTTTTGTATAATCCTGATTGATTTTAATTTATAGTATTAATTTATTATAATTGTTTTTTGACATTGAAAAATATATAATATAGGGATATGTTTAAATCAAGTAACTAATACATCTAAATTAGAATTGTTAAGTAACTATGGTTAGTATAATAGGATGAGAATGGTAAATAAGAAAAATTTTAAATGTAATATGATTGGTTTAAAATTTAGGAATGACCTCTGATTGATTCTATAATAAACGATTCATAATTTTTTGATTGACTAACTGCATCTAACTCTATATCTAGGTAGACTCAGGTATTATAATAAAGAATTAGAATTGCTAACTAATCTTGGTTAGCATAATAGAAATGAAATGTTAAATAAGGAAAATTATTAAAAGAATTTGATTGGTCTTTAATTTAGGAATGGTCTTTGAATAGTACTAAAATAATTTATAATTTTCTGATTGATTAATTATATATGGATAGACTCATGTATTATAATTAGGGGTGTAAATGAGTCGAGCCGAGTCGAACTCTAAAATGTTCATGTATCGTTTGTTATAAAATTATCGAACTCGAACTCGAGCTCGATCTTGAATCGAGCCAAAAACTATGTTTGAGCTCGGTTCTTTAAGATAAAATGTTGTTCGCGAACCGTTCACGAACAACTCACGAACATGTCACATGAGCTTACTTACGAACTTTTACTTTCAAACAACTTATTAAGCTTATTCACGAGCTTGTTCATAAATTTATGTTCACGAATAAATCTTAAATATTGTTCGCGAACTTATGCTCACGAGCTCACTTACAAACAACTCATAAACTTGTTTTTTTATTTTTGTATACAAAAATCTAACATTAAAAAATTAAAAAGTCTAAAATAAAATAATTAACTTTATGTCTCAGCACTAAAAATAATAATAATAAATCATCAACCAACAAAATTCTCACATCTCCTTACATAAAATATCATTAGTCATACAAAATACTAATTTTCTTACATAAAATCTATAAAATACCAGTCATACAAAAGTATCGGTCTCCTTACATAAATTTACACTCTTATTTGTAAATTTTGGCATAGATTATATGTTTATAGTATTATCTCATTACATTTTATAAATTTAAAGTATTAAAAAAATTATTATATTTGTAGTGTTTAATTAACTTATTTTGGTCTTTATATTTCATATTTGCAAGTATCTCAAGTTATTATAGTTTCAAATTTTACACAATCATAAACATATTTTTATATCTTTTTATATATTTAAGTAGTATAAATATATTTATACATCAGTAATATTTAATACTAAAATTTAGCACTTAAAATGATGTAATATTTAATTTGATACATATTTCGACAAATATATACTATTATACTATATATACTAATTGTAAGATTTAATTAGTTATTATTATTATTATAAAATAAACAATTATAATATCTAACATAAAATATAAAATATTCTAATTAATGGTATACAATTAATAAGAGTTTCGAGAGTATATTCTAATAATTAAACATATATTATATATATGAGATTATCTATCGAATTTGTTTATGAACCGCTAATGAACTCGAATACCGAGTAGGTAAACGAGCTCAATTATTGAACTTATTCACGAACATGTTTACGAACACGTTAATCGATCTTGTTTGCGAGCTATCTAGTCGAACTTTATCGTGATCAAGTTCAGCTCGTTTATAAATCGATCGTTAAAATCATGTTCAAGATCGACTCGTTTATGAATCGAACCGAACCCGAACCGAGCTTTTTTCGAACCGAACACCAAATCGTTCGCGAGTGCATCGGTTCATTTACAGCCCTAATTATAATAAAGTTGTTTTTCGAGATTGGTTACAACAGGTCGTGATTGCGAGGATTCGGTAGATATCCTTTATATTGGGTTGGTTCTTAATGACTATCCTATCCTTGTTCTTTCTTAAAATGACATTCAAGATTTCAAGAAACTACAGCTAAAGTCTAAAGAGCCGAGTTTAATGATTTTTGTACTGTAGATATACTAAAATATCGTATCGAATCAATTATATTATATATTAAAAAATTGTTTTAGTTAACTCATGGTTAACTTGTGTGTGATTAATATTTTGGTTAAAATTTAATAAAAGGAAAGTTAAAAATGAATATTATTGGTCTAAAATTTAGGAATGGTTTCTGATTTGTTCTAAAATAATTTCTTTTTTTTTGATTGGTTAACTGCATACTCAGGTATCTATACTATCTATACCATATTATAATAAGCGGAAGGGGGTATAATTTGTAGTTGGTTACCCCCCTTATTTTTGGTTATCCCCTTTTTTGGTTATCATCATTCACAACCGTTAGATCTTCAATTCAAATAAATCATGACCGTTAGATATAACAATACTAAAAGTTGAAGGTCTAAGGTTCGAATCCCGCCAACAACATTTTAATATAAAACTAATACTAGATTATGTTATATAGAAAGGTTGAAGGTTCGATTCCCACCAACAACATATTAATTTAGATTTAATACTAAACTAAAAATAATGTTTAAAATATTATATATACTAAACTATAAACAAATTTAAAAAAAATAAAAATAACCCGTGCTTTGCACGGGCTATAAGCTAGTCTATACTATACTATTATAAGCGAAACAGGGTATAATTGGTTGGTTGGTCGGTCGGATAATAAGCAAACTAGGGGATAATTGGTAGTTTGGTTGTTTGGTTCAACCAACGAATAGTTACCGTTAGATATTTAGTAAATAGTTGATAACCGTTAAATCTAATAATAAGGAATATTCTATATTTAAATCACTCCTCTAAAACTTCAAGGTTCGAATCTCGTCAACAACAATTTACATTAAGATTTTATATTATCAGTTTTAAACATTACATGTCATTTATTAAATAATTTTTATTATTACTAATAATTTTATTAATTAATATTATAAAATTAAATTATATCCATAATAAATTATTATTATTATACAATATTTTATTTAATCATAATTTAAAAGTAACCCGTGCTATGCACGGGCTATAAGCTAGTTATAATAAAGGATGGATTGAAAATGATTTTTAAAAACATATTATTACCAAGGTATGATGTCATAATCTTAAAAAAATTCCAGATAATCACTGGAAAACCGTTCTCAATATTAAATCGAGTTTGGGTTTTTCTATCTCTCATGTCATGGTTCACCACACCTTTTTTCTGTCAAGAGGGTTGTTTGGGTAAATTCCATTTTTTCAATCTCTAAACCAAGATTAAATTATCGAAACATATTGTTATGGATCTACAAAGGAGACGTTAGACAGATTTGTCTCGACCAGATGTTTGATGATCATACAACTTGCATCAACTTCTAAAACATTCGGGAAATTCTTTTCAATTGTTTTACAATTAAATAGTTCGATAAAAAATAATAAAGAAATTAATGTAAAATCAGAGAATATAAAAAGAATATTATAAAACAACAGAATGAATACCAACTTATTGGCTGTGCAATCCAAAATGACCACTTAGAAACTCGAACCAACAATTAGGGAAGTTAAGATCCAGCTAATATCAAAGAACACCATATGAACCTCTGGTTTTCTTTGCTTGCATCCCACCATTCCATTCCATCCCAACATCTATTATGCATCACCCTTTTGCCCTGGATAATCAATACAGTGAAGATGTGCTACTACAAACTGAGCAATCTGTAAGTGGCTAGCAATCAGAAACACTGTAAAAGTAAAAAAACTGAACCCTGAGGTACAATCAAACAAAATTTATGAACTGTAGTGAAATTAGAAGGGGTTTGAACCCAAAATAATAATAATAATAATAATAATAATAATAATAATAATAATAATAATAATAATAATAATAATAATAACAACAACAACAACAACACTACTGAGCAAAAACAACAACAACAACAACAACAACAACAACAACACTGAGCAATCTGTAAGTGGCTAGCAATCAGAAACACTGTAAAAGTAAAAAACTGAACCCTGAGGTACATTCAAACAAAATTTATGAACTGTAGTGAAATTAGAAGGGGTTTGAACCAAAAAAAAAAAAAAACAACAACACTGAGCAATCTGTAAGCGGCTAGCAATCAGAAACACTGTAAAAGTAAAAAAACTGAACCCTGAGGTACATTTAAACAAAATTTATGAACCGTAGTGAAATTAGAAGGGGATTTGGTTGCGGGCACCAGCAAAGAATGCAAAAAATATGAACCTGGGAGCGAAGTGGTTATGAAACAATGGTGACAGTAGTAGAGTATGGGAGGAAGGTTCATCGAATGTCAAACAGGAAACCACTGGGCAAGGCAAGTAGAGGGTGGATGCTCGTTTCATGGAAGTTGATGGGATGCTTGTCGAAAAGACAGGGGAAACGGGTGGGATTAAATTGATCCCACGAAATCAGGAAAGCAGCTTGGGTAGTGCTATCATAGGAGATCAACTAGCAGATACGGCGGGAGGAAGCAATGCTGAGAAGAATGTGGTTGTACTGGAGGCCAAAAGGAAACGTGTGGAACAGTGTACTAGTGTGGCCTATCAGACTGAAGAAGTAGTAACTAGGCATGTCAACTCAGATGAGCCAAAAAACTTGATAGAGGCGGGTCCTGTGGTACAGGCCCGCCTAAACCAATGAGTCTTTTAGCTTGGAACTGCCGTGGCTTGGCCAACCCACGTGCAGTTAGGTTTTTACGTGACTTGGTCACACTATTAAGGCCCAGTTTTATTTTCTTATCTGAAACTTAAGTGAAAAACAATACAGTTGTAAAGGTGTGTAAGAAATTAGGTTTTGTGGGATGTTATAATGTGGACTCTCAAGGTACGGGAGGAGGGCTGGCTTTAATGTGGAAGAATGAGTGTGATATAGTTGTTAAGGATAGCTACTCTCACTATATTGATTTTGAAGTCAATATCGAACAGATAGGACGGTGGAGATACACCGGTTATTATGGTTGTCCAGAGAGGAATAGAAGACAGGAGTCATGGGACACTCTACGCGATTTGTCTGCTAGGTCGACCTTGCCTTGGTGTATTATAGGCGACTTTAATGACATTATATGTTAGCAGAGGAAAAGCAGGGGCGTTGTTTACATCCTAGAAGGCTTCTCCAAGGCTTCATAGATGCTATAAACGATTGTCAATTGTTTGATCTCGGATTTATTGGCAACAGGTTTACTTGGGAAAAATCAAGGGGTACAGATATGTGGATCCAGGAAAGGCTTGATCGAGGTTTAGCGAATAGGCAATGGAAGGATATGTTCCCGATGGCAGAGGTGACAGTTCTTGATGTTTCAACATCAGATCACCTCCCTTTAAATCTGCAATTGAATAGGAAGATGTTTGTGCCTAAAACTCATCGTTTTCGATTAGAGAACATGTGGTTAAAAGAGAAGGATTGTTTACATATTATTCAACAATGTTGGTTGGAACTGATTGATCAAAACATCACAGATAAGATTCAGTATTGTTGTCTAAAATTGGAAGAGTGGGGCGGAGGCATGGTGAAGGAAATCAGAGTCAAAATAAGGGAGTATAAACAGAGGCTAAAAAGCTTTAGATCGAGAAGAGACGCTCATGGAATTAGCCAGTACAATGAGGTCAGATGGGCTTATCTGAATCTTCTGGAAAAGCAAGAAATATACTGGGCTCAACGTGCGAAACAATTCTGGTTGCAAAATGGGGACCAAAACACTCGCTTTTTTCACAATTATGCAACCACAAGGCGAACAAATAACACTATAAACGGACTTAGAGATCAGTATGGGCATTGGAGGGAGGAGGAAAAACAAATTCAAGATATTATCACTGAATATTTTGAAGGGTTATTCACAACTTCAGTGACAGCAGAGGAGATTTTAACATCGAATGAAGTAGTCCAACAGGTAACATCTGAACAGAATGTAGAGCTGATGCAGTGTGTGACACATGAGGAAGTGAAGGAGGCTATCTTCTCCATGCACCCCGAAAAGTCTCCTGGAATAGACGGCTTAAATCCAGGTTTCTTTCAGGTCTTTTGGAATATAGTGGGTACTGATGTAACGAAATTCTGTCAAACTTTTTTCATTACAGGAGAAATGCCGTTGGAGGTCAATCGTACTTTGGTCTGTTTAATCCCGAAGGTCAAGAAGCCTCAGCAAATGACGGAGCTAAGGCCTATCTCACTATGTAATGTATTAGTGAGAATTGTGTCGAAAGTCCTTGCCAATCGAATTAAGCCGTGTCTAAAAGATCTAATTTCAGATAAGCAAAGTGCATTTATTGAGGGGCGTCTGTTAACTGATAATGCATTGTTGGCTTATGAGATAAACCATTGTATTAAACGACGTACTCAAGGGAAACGAGGAATGGATGGCCTTAAGCTGGATATATCCAAGGCCTATGACAGGCTTGAATGGACATATGTAGAAGGTATGTTAAAGAAATTTGGGTTTGACCATGGTTGGATTCAGAGAGTAATGGCATGTATTCAGTCTGTCACCTACAGTTTCGTAAATAATGGGCAAGTTTTTGGTGACGTTCGACCACAGCGAGGTATACGGCAGGGGGATCCTATCTCCCCGTATATTTATATACTATGTGCAGAGGGATTAAGCTCCATCATTAGGAGATATGAAGATGTTGGATTAATTCATGGAGTGTCAATTGCAAGAGGAGCTCCACATATTTCGCATCTTCTTTTTGCAGACGACAGTTACATGTTTTTCAGAGCAGTCGAGGTTGAAGCTAGAATGATGAAGACTGTGCTGAATCGTTATGAGAAGCTATCTGGACAAGCTATTAATCTTAATAAATCAAGTATTATCTTCAGTCCAAACACAAGAGTGCAGGATCGAAGTGTGGTTTATCAGACATTACAAGTGCGAGAAGCTAGAGAACCTGGAAAATACCTGGGCATACCGATGAATGTGGGTAAGAAGAAGGTCTCTGTGTTCCAGTTTTTAACAGATAAAATGAAGAAGAAGTTGCAGAACTGGGGAAATAAGAAGATTTCAAAGGCTGGCAAATGTACGTTATTGAAAACGGCTGCTCAATGTGTGCCTAATTTCTGGATGAACTTACTACTAATTCCTAGTGAAGTTTGTGAGAATATCGAAGTCTTAATGAATGGATTTTGGTGGGGATATGGGCAGCAAAATAAAGGAATTAGATGGAAGTCTTGGAGCAAGTTGTGTTTACCAAAAGAAGCTGGTGGATTGGGTTTCAGAGAACTTAGAAAGTTTAACATCTCAATGCTTGCTAAGCAGGGATGGCGCCTAATTAACAACGATAATCCATTAGTTACTTCGTGTATGAAAGCTAAATACTTTCCTGGGGGTGACTTTTTAACAGCAGAGTTGGGGTCAAATCCTAGCTATATGTGGAGAAGCATTTTAGCTGCACAGGAGATTGTGAAGAAAGGCTGTCGAAAGCGAATTGGGGATGGGAAACAAACTGAGATATGGCAGGTCCCATGGCTTCCATATATAGAGAATGGTTTCATGACCACAGAAATGCCTGATCAACTACAAGGGAGCAAAGTCTGTGGACTTATGCAGATGGAACAGAAAAAGTGGGACGAGGATATTTTGTTGGACATTTGTAACGAGAGGGACAGAAACCTTATTAAAAAAATTCCCTTGCCAATAAGAGAAGGTAATGATATGTGGTACTGGCTCCCTGATGAGAAGGGTTGCTTTACGGTGAAGAGTTGTTATAGAACTCTTCAAGGGGAAATAGAAGCTCCATATGCAGATTTTTGGAGAAAGCTTTGGGGATTGAAGCTTCCGAGTAAGGTCATCCAATTCATATGGAGTGTGTGTTCAATGTGCTTACCGTCTACAACACGTTTGGCTGCAAAACGTGTTCAGATTGATACTATATGTCAATGGTGTCGACTGTCTCGTGAAACAGACATTCATGTTTTCTTCGAATGCCAGATAGCAGCTGCTGCTTGGAGGGAGGTTGGTCTTCAGGGTAGTATTACTTTGTTATCGGGGGACAATGTCTTTGATGTAATTCGTAGGAACTTTGATGGGAGTAACAGGGAACGTTGTACGCTAATTGCTCTAGTCTGTTGGAGCCTTTGGAACAGAAGAAACAAGTGGGTCTGGGAGAAGATAAATATTTCTGCATTCGGTATTAAAGCAGCTGCTTTTAATTTACTTACTGAATGGAAGAAAGCCCATGACAAGCCGATGACATCGAGTGCTAGTACAGGGACATCGATTGCAATCAGAAAATGGGAGAAACCTCAAAATCCCTGGGTGAAAGTAAACATTGATGCTGCTCTATTTGAAGATATTCACTGCATTGGTTTGGGAAGTGTTGTTAGGGGGGTGAGGGACAGTTCCTTATGGCCATGAGCAGCAGGCGAGAGACTGTGTTACCTCCTAGACAAGCTGAGGCACTGTGCTTGAGAGAGACATTAATATGGCTTCAAGGTAAGGGCGTTCAGAAGTGTATCCTGGAAACCGACTCACAGGTCCTTGTTCGAGCATGTAACGCAGCAACTGGAAGATCGTTCTTTCATACAATTGTCAAAGATTGTATCAACTTATTTCAACACTTCGATGAAGTGTCAGTGTCTTTTGCACATAGGTCTTCGAATGGGGTTGCTCATGCATTAGCAAAAGCAGCTCATTCTACGTCAGACTTTCGGGAATGGCATGTTAATGCTCCCGATTTTATTTATCATGTAATTTGTTCTGAAGCTTTATAAGAAATGCAAGTACGATTATCGTCAAAAAGAAGGGGTTTGAACCCAAAAAAAAACACAAAATTTATGAACCGTAGTGAAATTAGAAGGAAGTAAAAAATTGAACCCTGAGGTACATTCAAACAAAACTTATGAACTGTAGTGAAATTAGAAGGGGTTTGAACCAAAAAAAAAAAAACAACACAAAATTTATGAACCGTAGTGAAATTAGACGACGACAACACCACAAAATTTATGAACCGTAGTGAAATTAGACGACGACCACAACACCAACAACAACAACAACAATATTCTCTTCCAAAAAATTTGACTTGCTAAGTTTATGTAACCAAGGAACATAAATCTAGAAATGCCTTCAATATGAATCGACCTCCTATACCTACTACAACCTCCTCCATTAAAAGATCAGTCCAACTATTATGTTACAATTCTCTATGCACCAATGTGTTCACTTCTATTGGTGCTCGCGGTTTCAAATCCCTGACTATTTCGACTAACTTTAATGTAAGAGACTAAAGAATGCTACTTGTATATAAATTTGTGAGACTACCTAACCACTGTTGAGTACTAATAATCTAGACCCAACAATTAGCAACCATAAAAATGTTGTTAGACATCTTCAACTCTTCTGTAGAATAAAACATAGGCAGCCGAAGATTTAATCCTGTCCTCACTTATGGGAGAAACATGGCTATCATCAAAGTCATACCACCGCCTGCCGCCATGCTACACAAGATCATTAACAAAAATTAGAGACTTATATTATTTGTTCAAAGTATACTAATAGATCAGCAGCAGAACAATAAGGGCATAAAATCTACAATTCTCAACTAGACTCACTGTTTAAGTGGGGTATTTTATCTTGAGTGACACTACAGTCAATAGGTAGAAGGAATACGTTTAAAGCACACTGTATAATAACTGAAATCATGTAGAATAAGAATATAAGATCACTTCTGTTGCAGCTAGGCTGTTCAAAATAAAAAGAGGTTACTTCTGTTGGGCTATGTTACATGGCTTCTTCTGTTCTTCACTTTGCACTTCTCAGTATTGCAATCACAACTAACATGCGGTAGTCAATATAAATAAGAGATCACTTTCTATGGGTTTATGTTACACACATGATATGACAGTAACATGCTAAAGCTCAGAGATGCAGACACGGGTATCGATCTATTTTAGAGTAAAATTGGCAGATACAGACAAGGGTATCAATCTATTTTAGAGTAAATATCGGCAAGTTTCATGAGAACCGATACGAAACTTTTTAAGTAAATGGTTTACTTATGCAGATGTAATTAACTGTTGGCAGATAAATGACAACAATTTTCCAATATATAGTGGCAACAAAATAAATGAGTCCTCCCGCAATCATTGCCTGCAGAAGTATCACCATCAGTGTCCAAGAAAGATTTACTTAGAACAGAGAACACCTCCATGCTTCCATAATGGTTATTTTAGAGAATAAAATAATATTTCAATTAAATTTCTTTTAAACAGAAAACACAAGAACTAAGATAGTGCAAATTATATTACAATTGTCACTGAAGTTGGATTATTCATTTTAAGAAGCAACACTTACATGAATAAATGCAGTATAGTGACCACCTCCCATGCTTCCATAATGGTTACTAATCGCATAAAGCATATAACGGTAAGAAGAGTCACCATTTTGGTAGGAGATGTACGGAGACAGATCAAGATCATGTATGGGAAAGTCAACGTAAGTCTCCAATTTGTTCTTCAAAAACCTGCTGTATGAGAACCTCTTCAAATGAATGACGAGGATCTCGGGCAACCTCCAAAGGTCTAATTTTTTACTAGCTTGACAATGCTTCTTACAGACAGGACAGTACCTAATAGAGAGGACAAAGATAGTCTATTAATAATAGCACCAATGTACCACATTCTTAATTCATTATTTATGATATTCACAAAAAATTCTAAAGAAAAACATTGAAGCAAAACCTAGAAAACATTTTACTGACTCCTGCCGGGTTCTTTTCTAATGTACATCTCAAAATCTATGAAAATGGCATGTTACACCCTTGTTCTTTTGCCATTTTGTTCAAAAACTTCAAAGAAGCTCATATCGTGAGACAAAACAATTAGGTAATAAGTCCTACAGTGATCCCATTTTAGACGAGATTCTTACAATGTTTCCAAGGAAAGCAGACAGACTAATAATAGTACAAGTCACAGGGAGATAAATACAAGGATACTTCTTCGCAGAAGAAGGATTCAGAGAGGAATATACACAATACATATATACAGTAGTTAAGAAAACATATGAGTAACAAATCAATTGATAACAAATTTGGATACAGAATTGTTTTCAGGATCAAATTACTCTTAAAGCCAATAAAAAGTAGTGTCTGGCTACAAAATGCTTTTTGATTTACAAGCTAGTGATGAGAAAGCATCACAAACCAAGATTATGTAAGTATTTAGGTTATGAATGTTAAGGCAACACATAGGTGTAGTGACAGAAGTATTACTTCTGATAAATTATATTATCAATATAGAAATTTACTGAGCATATATCTCATCTAAAAGCATGCTTCACTTCGAAATCCAGTAGTGTAAACTGGTCAATTTGGAATGTCAAAAAATGTAAACCAACATATTCCCATATATAGAAGTAGTGCTTGGAACGAAGTTGTGAGAGAAGCTAATGAAAAACAAACTTACCACATGTCTTCTGGTCCTAGGGGCTCTTCCTTGAGAAATGCCTCAAGGCATCTATACAAAGAGACAGACTCTTGTGGCCGCTTTGATAAGAAACCAGACTTGAAAGTTTCTGGCAATGAGCTAAGAAGGTGTGTACTGCGCCTTTCAACCAATTTATCTGGCCAACATACAATAACATTCAACCTCCAAGGCAAGGTTATACATGTTATCTGCTCGTTCATTACAATTTCAGAGCCCCTGCCTGTTCCTTTTTCATCTGTTCTGTAAAAAATGAAATCTGTATTTGTATGCATGTCCAAGGAATTCTTGACAGCAGTATCTCCACCCTCACCAGATTCCAGACAAGTGGAATCTTCCAATTCTGCAGTTCCTTCGTTCGTGGTGTTCACAGTAATATCACAGTTGTCTATTATATCATGTGCAGGATCCAAATATGGATCAAGTAACTTTAAATACAAAGCACGGATATCGGACCCATTTGCAATTTTACAACTTGCTACAAGGGGAATTCCGAATGCTTTCCAACTTGTTGTCTTCTTACCAAGAAAATTGTTCCTATAATTTTTAATATTGTTAACAAATTTGAAATATTTCAAAATGACAGGTAAAAAGAAGGAAAAGGACCCCGGCGTCTAAAAATTCCAACAAAAAATGAGCCATGGAAATTATTATCTATGTCAACAATAACAAAAACTCCAAATGAATTAATAACCTAAGACAGCCAGCAATCATAGTTCATATGATTATTTTATTCATGTCTTCCCAATGCAGGGACCGCAAACTTTCAGAAGCATTTAAACAACATAAACTTGCACACAAAAAATACTTAAATTGGATAACTGCGTTAAGTCGCAAGTTATTATCAAGGAAACTCACATATGAAGAAAAGAACTCTTACAAAACTTATTAGAACATGTACTTTCTCTGCAGTACAAGACCAAATTCGCCCTTTACCAGTTACTTTATCTTACTCTGAAAGTCGATTCTTGAATACAATAAAGCATAATCAAAAACCCAATATCAATATTCTATGATTGTTGAAAATTTATTTGTTCCCCCCGCTATCTGATAATCATAGGCTATAGCAAAAATTGTACTTAAGTACCAAAACTTGGCATCCAAGTTATAATACTTGCCAGGGATTAAGGACATGAGATAGAATGAAACACTAGGAATTAATTTGAGCATAAAAAACTAGAAAGGGGAGGAGTTTCTTAAACTTAAACAATTACATTAGTGACAACTAATGTTCCTTTATAATCAAATATACAACAATTACTAACTATTTCTTAACTCCATGCTCCGTATCATCGACTAAAGACAAGCTTTACAATATGCCAGTAATGACAACAATGATGTATGTCAATACTTACAATGATGTATGTCTATATAGAGTTTTATTTGTCAAATTCAAGTTTTACTAATCATACATGAATTCTCTTTGCATAATCAGTTTCTATTTCCTCTTCCTATCTTCAGTGGTTTCCTCTTAGCATTAGATATAACACATTAGTTATCCTGCCAATGTTATTGTACATTTGGAATTTTTCTCTTTTTTTAATTTGTTTTCATACCCTTTACCAATGTATGAAACTTCAGCGTCACAAAGAATTTATCCAATGGTGCATAATGCAACAAAACTTTACCTCATCAAGAGTTACATATTAGATTATTAGCTTCCTAATCAAAGGACAAGACAGCTATAACCTTTTACCCATACAATACGAAAAGATTCTGAAAAAATCAAGGCAAATTTCATTTCTATAGACAAACTGATTAAAATATTATGCATAAAATGTATCTCTCTCTTAACCTAGCCAGTAAAGCCCGTTGAAAAAAAAAATTGTGTTGGACTTACTCTTCAATCTGCTGATGCATAAACACGACGAGAGGGAATTTCCCAAAATCTTTTGGTAACCGATAAGCAACTAATTGATCCTCATCTCTAATTAAGGATAGAGAATCAGAAGGATCCTCTAAATAGCGAATAATCTTATTGCTATAAACCTGCACATAAAAATAGAGCCTGAAGTTCACAAAGAACAAGTGAACTATGATGCTAATTGTGTGCCTTGCAAGAGTTGAAGCATTATACCTCGGCCACCAAAAGGGATTCATCAACACCTATAGAACATACACTTCCTAGGGCCTGGTTAAGATCTTCCAGTTTCCCATTTTTGGGAACAGTAACAGTGACAGAAACTTGCTGAGAACTTCCGTCCGTAGTCATAACTGTCAAAGTCATTGTCCGTACTGATGTTGAAGGTAAAGGCAACGAAACATACATAAATGGATCAAACATGATTGAAGACTTCCGGCAAAGAGGACACACTAGCGTTGATCTATATTGCCCCTGGAATAATTATTAAGTGCAACTAGTCTTAGAAAATTTAGCAATAATAAGCATATTACCCAAAATTCAGTATTAGGATACGAAAAGTAAATATTCAACATTGCCTACAGTGTCCAACAAGTACATATATAATCCCGTAAAACAAATTCAAATACAGATTTTTTTAATGACAGTAGTATATAAGGCACTGGTCTATGAGGCTTTGTTAAAATCAAAATAATGTCTACTGTGATTTGCTTCATGATCTTTTCATGACAAACATTTCAGATATCTTGATGTAATTAATTTTTGCTAAAAGCACCTTATGAGAATGATGGATTGAAACCTTTAAACAAGCCTTTACGAATTACAAATCTTTATTAACCAAAAAATTTAACATTCTAATCATGCAGGACTTGTTAAAATGCTTCTAATCATGCAGGACTTGTTAAAATGCATATCCGCAGAAGACACTAAACTTAAAAATATCAACCCTCACGCCCACTACAATCAAAAAAATTTCGACCTAAATGTCTTCTTTTTATTGGTCAAGCAAATAAATTGTGTTACCAGTTAAATGTTTAAAAATGAAATGAATTTCAAATGAACCAAAGATATAGGAAGACCACACCACAGAAATCTAGACTGCCAGAAAACAACTCACTGGCTGTTAAAATAATAAACAGTGATTCTGCACCTTTCATAATATTGACAGCAACTACGTAAAATTAATCGAGGCTGCCTTTCACTAAATTCTCAACCTCAACTTGTCTCCAAGCATACCAACGCTAGAAAGTGCAATAGTGATCACAAGCTCCAAGACCTATTAATATGTATTTTTCTAAAAGACACTGAACTGTGGAAAATCAACCCCAACACCCACTATAATCTGAATTTTTTTGACCTAAATGTCTTCTTTCTATTGGTCAATCAAACAAATTGTTTTTGCCTATTAAACGGTCAAAATAACTGACTCTGCCTTTCAATACTTTCTTAACCTCTACTTGTCTCTGAGCACACTAACGCTAGCAAGCAGAAGGCTAGTACAGTAGGGGTAACAAGCTCCAATACCTCACAACTTAAAGGACAAATGATTAAGCATTTTTACACCATGGCAACAAATATATTAATCTCATAATTTCTTCTCAAATTTATTTTAATATTTACTTTTGTTCACGTGTAAAAGACAAACTGCACCCAGAAGGTGACAACTTATGTTAAGGCTCAAATCTTAACAGCAAATATCAAGGTATATATCAAGCACTCCTGTAAATATATAGTCATTAATAGCATAGTTGTATATACAACTATATCTTCTGTATACTAGAAATCAGCCTAGATATTAGTGATTGTAATCGCTGATAATCAGCCTTGTATACCTCTTGCATGTATCTGATATTTCAATATAATAAAAGCACCACTGAGATGGAGGGCAATTCATCCAAATTGATAGAAGGTAGACATAGTATGCCAGTACACCAAAAAGCATAATGAACTTGCCAGAATTATTATCATAAAATGTAAGCCATATCCCAACGGTCCTTAATATGTGCAGATACAACATAACTAACAAACAGGAGACCAGAGATAAGCTACTAACTTGGCAAACATCAACGATAATAGAGTCATTCCGAGCCAAATGGTTCTGCCAGTACTCATCTGCTACTTCCTCATCTGGCCGTCCATCTGAATCTTTAACTTCAACATATGGTTTAGTTTTAACACGATTTACATCTTCATGAAGTCCATCCAATAAAAAGGCGAGGAATTCCTGCCAGATATTTTTATACGCTTACTTATGAAAAAATACATTTTAACTGTGAACAGATAAATGATGAGAGACAGTTTAGCAAAAAGAAAACATGAAACAGAGCTAATTTAAGAATTAAGGGCTAGCAAAGACTACAAACTTGAGAATCATGCTGATTAAAACCGCTGAACTGAGGAGCAAAATGAGCAAGCTTCGACTTGAAAGTTCTTGGTGCTACTGGTGTTGCTCCAGGAGCCCACAACTTCTTCAGCAACTCTCCAAAACCAGAAGCAATTTCACCCTGCAAAAGTCCTAAATTAGAGAACAATTCGATCTAATATAATTACAAGCTATGTTACTTGGACTCAGCTATAAGTGTCCGACATGGGTACGTGTCCAAGTATCAGACTCGGCAACATTTTGAAAAATTTAAATGTTTTTGGCTTAAAATAAGTGTCCAAGTCCGAGTGTCCATGTCCGAGTGTCGAGTGTCCGACACTGGTACTCCAAGATAAAATGAAGAGTCCGAGTAACATAGATTACAAGCATAACATAAACAGACAGATAGAAGATAAGATAATGGAACAAGCATAATTCATAAAGAAATATCTAAAGCTAAAACATACATTCATGCCTAATGGATTCTCGTGATTTATTTCCCGCCTGAAATCTCCAAGAAAGTAGTCAACAACCTTTGGCGTGTGTCCCAAGCACTGCAGTGCACTATTCATAAAGCATGTGTTCCCTAAGTTTTGCAATCCGGTCAAGCCCAAAGAACCAGCCTCGCAAGAGTTTCCACAAAAGGTTGGCAAACTACCCCGGACAAAATTTGAGGTGAACTTTCCAGAATTACCGTTCATCACAAGTGAAGCTCCATTTTGATGTCCTGTCATCTCATCCTTTCTCATTTCTCTTTTACTAATATCTGATAAACCATAAACTTGCAGCGCTAAAAGAATCTGCAGATAGATAGTGGAAGAAAAAAATATAAACAGTGTGCATGTATCCTGAATCCATGATATCAATTTTATTGTGTAAAAAAAACATTGCAGGACCATATTCTTAGACATCGTAATTCGTATGGCAATGATTTCTGAAATATCTATCAAAACTTTATATATATAATGAACGCCTTCTGCAAGAACAGATTATCTCCAACAAAAAGTTCCTTTCTAAAGTGTTCATATATATATAGGAATTACTTAATAACTTCTTTGTAGATGATTACATATTTTTTGAAGAAAGACATGATGCCAAAGAAGAAAGAAGAAAGTAGAGTTAAGGTAAAAACAAATATTTGTGAAATTTGTCATCAGTGAAATCTGCCAGAGAAATGCATTAATGGGTAACATAGTGCTTGAACGATATGACAAGTTAATACGGTTGGACCATAATGCAAATTGTACATGCGTTAGGATTTAGACCTGGACCATAATGCAACTAACAAATGCGTCCAGATTTAGACAGTGACGCGTCAACGATTAGACAGCAAGGCAACATTTTTTAATAAAGTGATCAAACTTACATCCGTGGTGCTATACCGGTATGTGTTTTCTTAAAAGGACCACCCCATGTGCTAAAAAGGGTCAACCAATTTTTTTTTAAGAAAGTGCTATTTTTGGACCAACATTCCTAAGATTTGGGCATTTTCTCATACCTTTTGGAAGTAATTAATAATATGGATCATACAATATATTATTAATAAGACATGATCAAATTGAATCACTAACTCTTTCACGTATCATGAACCAATTTATTTGTGGAATCTCCACTTATAATCTTAGCAACTTGTACAGCTCCTTCAACTTTTTCTTGTCAATTTTGCAAGTTTGAACTTGTTATAAATAGAAACTGTTAGAAGGCTCTTCATTTCGTTTAACTAGTTCATTTATCCCGATTTTTGAATGTGGAGAGCAAGAAGATAAATTAGATTCTTTTTTAAAAAAAGTATAAATATGCGGTATCTGTCAAAAAGCATCAAGAACTTACATCCTGTTCCGCCTGCAACTGGGGGTATTTAGTTCCCTTTTCCTTTTCATTAAGGAAATATCGAGTTGTTTGCCCAGAAAAGTCCCAAATGCGTAACTGCGAAAAATGAAAGTAGAGAGCCAAAACTATCAGTACTAAACATTATGTTTATTTAAGTTACGGAACTCAATTCATTTTTCTTTTTGAAGGTAGATACAGAACTATATTCTAACAGCTTAACATTTGGAGCAAATATAGAATTTGTAAGGTAATGGAGTTGCAGTTTCACTTTTCTAGTTCAAACCATGCACATGCATTTGGTTTCTAAACATAAAATTTTGTTTTCACTTTCTATTATTTTGCTGCAATTAGGCACGTTATGATGCACATCTTTCTAGGTACAAGCACTCTCAACAAAAACAAATTTTGTATTATTTACGTTGTTGCACTTATTTTTTAAAGTTGAAGTTCTGAATAATACATGAAGCTAATAAGTAATAGAATACTTACAATCTCTGAATCAATACTAAAAATCTTGCAGGCCCTTCTAAAGCATTCAACTGCATTATCCTGTAAATTACATAACTAGATTTGTTAAAGATAAGAAAACACAAATAACATATTATAATTCCTTATGACTTGAACAAGCGATGAAACGAGGAATTGATTATAAGCTTTGTAACACGGATAAAATTTAATGCTAGTCAACATTAACGTGTGAAATACTTTAAAAAGCAATTAACATATTAGAGTTCCTTATAATATGAACTAAGGCTTAATGTGAAATAAAAATACAAAAATCTAAATGTTGTGTGCGTCAGTGTCTGTATATTAATATTTATCATATCTTTAACTTTTTTATGACACCATCAAACTTTATAAAGTGCCATAATCAATGCTCGAGCAAGCAGCTGATCATAAGTTATATACGTAGATACAAACATACTCCATAGTAGTTAGTAGAAACAAAAAAGAACGCCAAATCATGACCGCTTGTACTTCATTCAGCTGAGTTCATCCTTCAATATAGAATTTTATACTCTTAATAACCTTGTAAATTTAATATTTATATAAAAGTAAAGTGCATTATGCGTACATGACTACATGCACTTTGGTCATGAAGCCACTTTCAAATATATACATCAAAAAGAGTTCCTTATGACTTGAACAAACGATGAAACGAGGAATTGATTATAAGCTTTGTAACACAGATAAAATTTAATGCTAGTCAACATTAACGTGTGAAATACTTTAAAAAGTAATTAACATATTAGAGTTCCTTATAATATGAACTAAGGCTTAATGTGAAATAAAAATACAAAAACCTAAATGTTGTGTGCGTCAGTGTCTGTATATTAATATTTATCATATCTTTAACTTTTTTATGACACCATCAAACTTTATAAAGTGTCATAATCAATGCTCGAGCAAGCAGCCGATCATAAGTTATATACGTAGATACAAACATACTCCATAGTAGTTAGTAGAAACAAAAAAGAACGCCAAATCATGACCGCTTGTACTTCATTCAGCTGAGTTCATCCTTCAATATAGAATTTTATACTCTTAATAACATTGTAAATTTAATATTTATATAAAAGTAAAGTGCATTATGTGTACATGACTACATGCACTTTGGTCATGAAGCCACTTGCAAATATATACTTCAAAAAGAGTCACCTGCTATCAAGACTGCGTTAGAACTTTAATAGTAATAAGAAATGCTAAGTAGAAGTGTAGATAAGACTAAGATAGTAATTGTATAGTGTCAGGGTTCAAGAACTAAAAAATTGGTAGTAAGGGTGTAAATGAGTCATTTTTGAGTTACTCACTAGTATACTACTATAAATAGTTGTAAATGACAGAAAAATGAATGAAAATGCTTATTTTTCAATGAATCTGTTATACAAACAAGCCCCTGTATTTATAGGTACAGCAGAGGTAATTAAGGCTGTAAATTAGCTGCCAAAACTGATTAAATCTGCTGCCAAAACTGACTAAATCTGCTGCCTAAATCTGCCTAATTATGCTGTCAAAACTGACTACCTAAATCTGCCTAATTATGCTGTCAAAACTGAATAAATCTATATTGACATCCCCCCTCAAATTGATGCTGGTAAATCTACAAGCATCAATTTGCCACAAAAAAAATTGTGCCGTTGGCGCGTCAAAGCTTTTGTGAGGACATCAGCTGTTTGAAGAGTAGTACTAACATGTGGGAGGTTAATAACACCACGAGTAAATGCGTCTCTAATATAATGGCAATCAACTTCGATGTGTTTTGTGCGTTCATGAAATACCGGATTGGCAACAATCTGAATGGCACTTTTGTTATCAGCATGAAGTGGAGTAGGATTATGTTGAGAAGCTCCAAGCTCATAAAGAAGACCACGTAACCAAACAATTTCAGAACAAGCTGTAGACATGGCTCTATATTCAGCCTCCGTGGAAGATTTAGATACATGATCCTGCTTTTTACACTTCCAAGAGATCAAGGCATCTCCAAGGAAAACACACCATCCAGTTGTAGATCGTCTAGTATCCGGGCATCCAGCCCAATCGGCATCACTGTATGCTGTCAAATGAAGATCAGAGTTTGTAGGAAAAAATAGACCACGCGTAGGTGACCCAATTAAATATCGAATAATACGCTTTACAGCAACAAGATGAAAATGCCGAGGGGATTGCATGAATCTGCTAACTATATGAACAGCATAGGAGATATCGGGTCTTGTAAGAGTTAGGTAGATAAGGCTACCGACCAACTGTCTGTATAAATAAGGATTAGGCAAAAGCTCCCCTTCATCTTTTCGATATTTAACATTCACCTCCATTGGTGTATCAACAGCAGTAGCTTCCTTTAAACCAGCCAACTCAATAAGATCTTTGACATATTTATGCTGATTTAAGAATACCCCTCGATTTCGAGAATGAACTTCTAGACCCAAAAAATATTGAAGATTCCCAAGATCTTTCATTTGAAATGTACTATGCAACATCTTTTTAAGTTTAGAGATAAGCACAGTGTCGTTGCCAGTTATGATAATATCATCAACATAGACCAGGAGAAAAACCATACCCGTTGTTGTCTTATGAAAGAAGAGAGATGAATCATATTGGCTTTGTGTAAAAGAGAAGTTGATGAGAGTACTGCGAAACTTATCAAACCATTCTCTAGGAGACTGCCTCAACCCATACAAAGTGCGCCTTAACCTGCAAACTTTATCTGGAGCTATCCAAGCCATACCATGTGGAAGTTTCATGTAAATTTCTTCTTTTAGATCCCCATTTAAGAAAGCATTTTTTACATCCATCTGATGTAAAGACCAAGATTTAGAGGAAGCAACAGCAAGAATGGTTCTTACTGTGGTCATTTTTGCAACTGGTGCAAATGTCTCTTCATTGTTGATTCCATATTCTTGTTTATTGCCAAGTGCAACCAGTCGAGATTTGTATCGATCTAGTGAGCCATCAGATTTGAGTTTCACACTATAAACCCACTTACTTCCAATTGGCTTGACATTTGCAGGTAAGGAAACAATGTCCCAAGTATGATTTTCCGCAAGAGCTTGAAGTTCTGTTTCCATTGCTTGTTGCCAACACTCATCTTCCATAGCCTGTTTATAACAAGTAGGAATAGAAATAGGAGACAAAGTAGTGGTCATGACTACTGGATTTGAAAAACCATACCTGTCAGGAGGTTTTGACCTTCTTGAGCTTCTTCGAATTGGAGGTGGATCATTGGAAGTTGATACAATAGGATCAGGATCAGGTGTTTCCGAAAGAGTCGTAGGAGCCGTAATGGGGGAAGTGCGTCTATTATAAACATGGCCTGGTTTAAATCTTTGTGTTGGTGTTGATGACTCGGGAAAGTGAGGTAATATAGCCGTAGATGGGGGATGTGAAGTCATTGGTGTGATAAAAAATGGCTGATTTTCAAAGAAAATAACATTTCTAGACACGAATTCGACGGGCATTAGGATCATAGCAAAGAAAACCTTTTTGGGTGCCACCATAGCCTAAGAAAGCACACTTGACAGATTGAGCAGTAAGTTTATTTCTTTCATGTGGTTGAAGATGAACAAAACAAACACATCCGAAAATATGAAGATTAGAATAATCTGGTGCATCTTCATACAAACGAAGGTAGGGAGATTCATTGTTTATGGTGGGGGATGGTAATCTATTAATCAAATAAACAGCAGTAGACAAGGCTTCACACCAAAAATGAGATGGAACACCAGACTCAATGAGAAGAGTTCGAACGACATCAAGAAGATGACGATTCTTCGTCTCAGCCACGCCGTTTTGTTGTGGAGTTGATGGACAAGAACGTTGTGATATGATTCCATGACTTTGAAGGAAAGATTGAAATTCGTTTGATATATATTCACCACCTGAATCAGATTGCAAAATTTTGATTCTAGCAGAAAATTGTGTTTCGATTAATGCATGGAAGGTTTTGAATGCATTGAAGACTTCACTTTTAGATCGAAGAAAATATACCGAAGTAAAACGAGTGAAATCGTCTATGAAAGTAACAAAATATTTGTTGTGATGATGAGAAATTACTGGTGAAATACCCCATACATCAGTATGCACAAGTTCAAAAGCTTTGGTGGTGTGGGATTTATGCAATGGAAAAGGAAGTGTTTTGCTTTTACCAAGTTTGCAAGATGCACAATCAACAATTTCTGAAGACTTCGAAAATTTATTTCCAAGCAAACCAGATTTTGTTAAAATACTAAGAACGTGTGAATTTGGATGCCCTAACCGTTTATGCCACACTTGATTATTACATTCAACGGAATTACAAGAAACGTAATTTGACACTAGAGAGGGTGATGGAAGTAAAGGAAATAGACGTCCCACTTTAGGCCCCTTCGCGATCATCTTCCCGGACACTTGATCCTGGACAAAGCAACCAGAATTTGAAAATTGAACAGTATAATTGTTATCAACTAATTGCCCAACAGATATAAGATTAGCGGACAACTTTGGGGAGACAAAAACAGTATTCAGAGATGCTGAAATATCACCAACAGCAGTTATAGGTAAGGAGTTACCATCAGCGGTTTGAATATGAAGATCTCCTTTATATTTTTGGACATTATTAAGGGGTAATGTTGTGCTAGTCAAATGATTTGAAGCAGCAGAATCAAAATACCAAGGCTTATGAGCAGAATTTTTGTTAGCTGAAATTCCTAAAGTTGAAAATGCATTAACTATCATCTGTTGGATCATTTCAGGAGTAACAGAATACTGATCAAAATTAGGAGCATTTGAGGATCCAACTGAGACGTAGGCAGTTTCAGATTTCTTTGGAGGACGGATTGGACAATCTTTGATGATGTGCCCTACTTTCTTGCAATAATTGCAGAATTTTTTAGAGCAACTAGTAGCAACATGTCCAAATCCTTTGCAACTATAGCATTGGATAGTACTCATATCTCTTCCACCTCTATGCTTTCCTTGGGCAGCATATGCAACAGGAATTGGAGAAGAATTCTGCGCTTTTTGATCGATGAAAGTTTGTGTCACAAGCCGCTGTTCTTCCCGAAAAAGCTCTCCGAGGCAAGCATCAATTGAAGGCACTGGATTCCTATTCATGAGGTTGGACCAGATTGGTTCAAAATCACCTCGTAATTTCATCAAAAACTGGTCACGTTTGCTCGTCTCATGTATACTTTGTACAGCAGCTAGTCCTTCAGAAGGCACACTCTCGTACACAATATCAGTGTATTCACCCCATAAATTCTCGAAAGAAGAATAAAACTCTTGAATTGTCATGCTCCCTTGACTGAGTTGGCTCAACTCAAGCTCTAATTGAAAATGTCGGGTTGCGTTGCTTTGGTTGTAAACTTTCTTCAAATATCCCCACATATCTTTAGAAGTCTTGTAAGGCCTGAGATTGAGAATCATGGAGGGCTCCATACTCCCAAGAATCCAAGACATAATTTGAGCATCCTTCACCTTCCATTTAGCAAGGTTTTCCTTTTCTTTTTCTTCGGTGGCTGGTGTAGAAACGGTGCCATCAACATGACCCCATAATTCTTTTTCCTTGACAAGAATTTCAAATTGGAAAGACCAAGCACAATAGTTCTTCCCATTAAATCGAACAAGGAAGTTATTTCCTTGCTTTAATGACATGATTAAAGAAGAAACAAGAACCAGGATGAATTCCAAAAAAATTTGACAGGAAAACTAGACAAGAAATACAAGAGCAGATTATTAAGAGATCAGCTCTGATACCATGACAGAAAAATGAATGAAAATGCTTATTTTTCAATGAATCTGTTATACAAACAAGCCCCTGTATTTATAGGTACAGCAGAGCTAATTAAGGCTGTAAATTAGCTGCCAAAACTGACTAAATCTGCTGCCAAAACTGACTAAATCTGCTGCCTAAACTGACTAAATCTGCTACCTAAATCTGCCTAATTATGCTGTCAAAACTGACTACCTAAATCTGCCTAATTATGCTGTCAAAACTGACTAAATCTATATTGACAGTAAATAGGTGACTTTTCAGACTGTGCTTTATAAAATATCAGAAAATGGGGCTTGAGTTCCACTAACTAATCTCTCCCATCTCTCTAACAGTAACAGTTCCTCTCTTCAGAAACTTAACCATCTTTTTTCACAAGCTATCTCGCTCTATCTCTAACTTCTCCAATTCTGCTACTAACTCTCCAAATCTCTCTCTTTATCCACTGTACCTATCTTTTTTATCCACTATTATCGCATTTCTTATTTTATGAATACAGAAAATCACAAAAACTCAACTCAGAAACCTACGGTTCTTGACATCTGCTATACTACACTTAATAAATTTGTTCCATTTTGCATCATTTCTTTCAAAAATGCTCAACACCAAAAGTATCTATTGTCTCGTATCAGGGGTAAATTAGGCTTTTTCTTATCATCTTCTTCCCCAAATTCATTCTGCCATTGGTTACTTTATCCATATCTTTAAACTCAATCATCTCAGTTAATTTCTAGCAGAAATCAAATCATTCGAATTAGAAACTACTCTTACCTTTCTTCTTTCCAAAATCATATCAAATTTAAGAATAAAAAATATATTAAGTCTGCAGATCTGAAAAAGTGGCAGCACCAAGAAAAGTATGAACATGTTTTCCAAGCTAAATGGCTTCAATGGCACCAGGTAAATACTTATATACATGTCTAATATTCGACATAGATGGTATTCATTTTCAATTTTGGCACATCGTATATTCAATCACCAAAACAAGTAGTCCTGAACACAAGCCAAGTTAGTCAACAACACAATTAGATTTTTCCAGGAATTTACAGAAATGCAGGAGTCCATCTCAGGCCACAGGGCAGGGTACCACACTGCCACTTACAAAGGGCAAGGTCACAAGGCAGAAGCAGAAAGGTCTCTGACAAGGTCTTATCAGAGCATAAATAATATGCATGGCACGAATCAATAAAATCATATATCAGGTAGTCAGAGGAGCGAAGCAGAAGAGCAACTTTTCTGGGAAAAAAAGGGAATTTAAGACTCCCAATTGAGCTTATCCATACAAAATGTTTATGGGAACTTCAGTTCAGCTTAGGGAAGACAGCAACCCCAAGGAATAAAATCAATTTCTTTAGCTTAAATTCCAGATTTCTGGAAAGAAGGCAGTTATAAAGCTTATTCTGTTAATCTGTTCATTTGCAGATCTTTCTTGTAAAAGGCAACACGGAAATAAATTTTTGAAAAGAAGCCCTGCTGGATAGGGTTTATATGGGTTGGGTTGGGTTATATACATATAAAATATAGGAGTTATAATAATCGATAGACCAGAATACCCACCGGGGTTAGCTGAAACAGACGGAACTACGAGATGCAACAAAAACTGGAGTTCCGTATAGCAACTGATACATATTTCAAGGTACCTTATTGCAAATGGTCCAACAACCAAGTGCTGGTTGACAATATACTAAGTGCCTCCCTATTTTAAGTTTACACTGATTTAAATCCGAATATGTAATGTGATCAGTGAACCCATACATGCAATATTAACACCCACCCATAGAAAAATTAAAAGGCCTCAGCAGGGAGAAAGAGGGTGTCTATATTATTTAACTGCATCTTGCACCGATTCTTTAAAAGGATCCACACAGTACAACTCCCTCCATAGTGCCTCTATAATTTGCAGTCTGTGTACCCTATGATGAGCCCGACAACAGGGTACCATGAAATTTTTTAAGCCATCCACTTGTGAAGAACTTGCCATTCTTAAGCTTAATTTAGAGTCAGCTCTCAATCTGTCAGTTAATCTACTCTACAGGTTTATCAGTTATTAGTCTACGTACCCCTTATCCTTTACTCCCTTTAAAGTTTTTGGACAACAACCAATCTCTTCTTCCTCATCCAATTGTCACATTACATTGCTAGGTATTTTTTCATTTTTTTTTTCTCAAGTCTCCTTGAGTACCATTATTTAGACAGTCATGCAAGAACAAGGTGGGTGTCACCAAATATAAACAACCAAATCCAAGTTTCAATTCTTCAGAATTCTTTCTATTACAAGATCCAGCATTCCAATATATTAAGAATAACCTTTTCAATATAATGCTATAAGCAGTACCAAACAAATCACTACATTTGCATTAGAAACAAGATTACTGATAACAAGTGTATGAAAGAGAGAAAAATAAATAGATTATTAACTAGTAACAAAAACTAAGTACTCATAAGTTCAAATATACTTGCTACCTTAATTGAGAAGAAAAGGAGGGCATAGGCTAAAGTATGTACCTTCTTGCTTATTCTTACACCCAATAAATTGTTCTCCCTTGGACTAGAAAGCCTAAGTTGTAAGGGATAGATATCACTCATATCAGCTTCACAAGCCAAAAAAGTCCTGCCATTCTTTGATGCAGCTTTAGAGTTGCTGTGCCTAATTGGAGAAAGAACACAAAAAGAATAAAGATGTCAGCAATGCAATACCTAATTCCGATGTTCATTATCTGAAAACAAGTGTACATACATATATATATATATATATATATATATATATATATATATATATATATATATATATATATATATATATATATATATGCACTTATAAATTGCAAGTAAGTTTGTAAGCATTTCATGAGTTCACCATTCAGAAGAATTTTATATTTTGGATGGAACTTGAAGTGACTGCTACTACATAGTTTTATTTGGACAATGAGTAAAGATGATGAAAATTATAATAGGACTATCTGCAAAAAGTGAAAGACTTGAAAAAAATGCATCAGCATTTACATTCATATATAAAGAGAAATAGCAACAACTGGGAGCAACCCATAAAGGTTTCTATGCATAAACTTTTATTGCCTTCAATAGATTCTGTAATAAGCTGTAAAATTTCATCAAAATTCGTGTGGAAAGAATTGTTCCAGTAAAACTAAACCTTAAACACGATTTGTTATTCAACAAATGGAGTGAGCGCAACAATTGCAGAAACACTAAAAGTGAAGCACATATGACATATATAGGCAGACAACAAGCACGAAACAGGAAGTATAATAAAACCCCGATTTATATTGCAACTTTTAATTGAGTTGGCACCCAAAGTTTAAATGAGCTAATTTTTTGTAAAGGCTCATACTTTTCGAATTTAGTTTAACATCAGTCCCCTTATAGGAGCTATGTAAATCATGCTAAGTTACTCACATTCCAAAACCTCAAAATTAAAGCCAGTCACATAAATGATTGCCACTAACCATTTGAGCGCCTGCAACCACGTCTCTCCAGGTACTAGGGCATAGTCACGGCCTGAAATCCCGACCTCACCATTCTGACTATCCAGAAATGTGTCATCCTCTCTTCTAAGATTAAAAACAATATCTGAACTGAATATGCTGTTGATAAGTTTCATTGGCCCTGATGAGGCCGCTGATGCGGTATATAAAACCCCTCCATTCCAATCCAATATAGCCCCCGATAGAGATTCTTCAGCTTCCTTTAACCACCTATATAACAGAAACAAAAACAAAAGTAAGACTAACAAATTCATCTAGTCTCAGTGAAAAGAGAACAAATATTCTTTGTCCCACTAATCTCAATAGTAGATCCAAAGAAAAAATGAGCATCATGCTTAATATTAATTATTTTCTTAAAAAGTTACTATAATCAATTCCGCATGCACAAGAACCAATAACTACGGAGGAGTCAGGAAAATAAATCAATAAAGAAAAGGTGATGGAACAATTGAATTCAGAAATGAAGTTCTTTGACAGAAAAAGAAAACAGAATACAGAAATGAAATTGATATTTAAGCCTATTTATGCAAGGGGCTTGACTTTAATGAATAAAATTAAAATATTAAAACTAAATCATTTTTCGGAATGCTCATTAGTACTACAATTAAACTAAAATCAATTAACATGACTGCTTAGAAGTACTACATTTCAGTTAATCAACAAATCAAGTACAAAATCCAGATTTCAAAAGCACTAGTAGATTAAAAACTGTACATAGTTTTGGAATTAACAATATTTAAATCACACAGTTCTTATTAGATTCGATAACAGTAACAAAACCGAACAACAACATTTGTCGATTTCCTCATCAATACCAAAATTAAATGCTAATCCACATACACTCAACGCAATCTCAGATTCGCAAGCCACACATTACTAAATCACAATCAGCAAAACAAAAAACGACAAAAGTACCATATCTCAAATACGCAATCCTTTTACTAACAATCAAATAACTAAACAGAAATGCACAAAACAATTTGATTAAATTCACTAACAGCCACACATCGAAATCACAAAATGAATTAAAAAGCGAAAATTTACACAATATTACTCTCTTTCGAATAAACATATATACTTACACTACAGTAAAAATAGATATGAGATCAAATTCAAATCACAACTGAGGACAGAGATTGAGTATAATTGTATGAATTGCAGATGAAATTACAAAAAATGAGAAGATTAGATTTAAATTTATTTAAATAATATTATTTAAATACAAATGTGAGTGTTAATTGTACCTGTAAGGAACGCAATAGACGCGAACGTCGTCGTTTTGAGAAGTGTCGGAACAATCTTCGGGAGAAGCGTCCATTCTAGAGAGAGAAAGTGTGGATTTTTAGAGAGAGAAACACGGATGTCTGAACAACAAACTGTGCGTGTGTGTGTTTTCAGATCATGAGAAAGAGAGAGAATGGCGGAGATACAGAGAAACAAAATATATACATACAAGTAATCTGTAAGTAAATGTGAGAGTATGTGGGCATCTAAATTAGCATAATTTTTGGGTGTGTTTCTAAAACATTTTTGGAGATTAAAGTGCATGTGTACATCTGGATCTTGATGTCTCTTTTAGTTTTCTTTTTTTGAAGATTAAACATTTTTGTTGAATTGGAAAGAAAAAGAAAATGCAGAATTTAAAATTTTTTATATTTGTGAAGTTGGTGTATTTGAAATTTGTTTATCTCAAATTCAAATATTAATTTTTTTTCTTTTAAATGTTTCGATTCTGGGTCACTCGAAAATTGTTAATTATTTATAAAGTTTATATGTCTAATTATTTTTAAAAAAAATACGTGTGTTATGGGAGTAAAAATTTTAAAATCTAAATTAGTTTTGACTTTTGATATGGATTGGATTTAAGAAGAAAAAGAAGATATAATTATGCTTAATGTTAAATTTTGATTTTAATTTTAAATAGCTAATCTGTATTTAAAGAAAGGGTTTAGATCACCCTCAGCAACCTATTTGAATATGCTAGCTAGATTCAACACACCAGGTTGGAACAAGGGTGACTAGCATTTCTATTTTCTATGTGAAGAAAACTTGTTTACATTAGTTTAACACGTAGTATATTTGTATTGCATACTATATTGCAATCCCCAACCTTGAAACAACATATACACAAGCTTCTTATTAAGATGAGCAAAAACAATGTAAGACGTCTAGGTAAGCAAACAATCTGACAAACCAAGGGGTTCAAAGGCAACAGTTATGCGA
The DNA here is from genome assembly GCA_036435485.1 of Saposhnikovia divaricata. Classification (NCBI taxonomy): domain Eukaryota; kingdom Viridiplantae; phylum Streptophyta; class Magnoliopsida; order Apiales; family Apiaceae; genus Saposhnikovia; species Saposhnikovia divaricata. The sequence continues at coordinate 118,804,144 of CM071599.1, read as the reverse complement.
TAGGACAAGCATGCGCCTAGTATGTTATGTACACATCAGATAAAGAAATTCGAAACAGCCAAAACTGCAGGTCATACTAAAGTTGCAGAACCATCCCACTAAACTCTTGAATGTGATAATCAAGTGCATATTCTATCTTGTGTGAAGACACAACGCATAAAAGGTACGAATTACAAGAACGATGTACGAAATTTGGAATGAGCCTGATTAAGTACTAACTGGTTTACAAAATTTGGAACATAGTTTTATTTGATAGACAATAAATGTGTATTTTAAAAGAACAACAGGAGCTCTAGAAATATCTCTAAGTTTTGATGTCTCGAAGCTCCAACTTAGTCTGTTGAGTCATAAAAGGGTAGCAAATTTAGTGATGAAACCTTTTCTGTGGATCATAGGAGTTTCATCGGCTGAGTTATAATTATTTTTCTCTGTCGTTATACAAGGTCCTTTGTCATCAACCATGCATATATCAGATAGACCAGTGTAATTATCTTGTAATCATTCATACTACTTGTATACCCTGTCAATACTTGATCAGTGTTAAGAATAGCTTACATGAGAAAAAAGAATGATAAAACAAATTAATGCATTACTGCATTTTTAAACTAAAATGAACTCCGTACTGCCAGTTCTTCCGTAGCTTCAGAAAATCCGCTACTTAAAGATAAGGGAACCATTTCATGGCATGCATGGCTTATTTATTCTAAAAAGAAGCAGTAAACAAGAATTTTCCTATTTCATCTCCCATTTCTGCTGCTTCTCCCAGTGCTCTCCACTTTCTAGTGACTGCAGTGATTTAGCAAGCTTGCAAGCATCAAACTAACACAAAGTTGGTTCTATCTCCTCTTACTTCAACAGGTGGAATTATAATATTAAGCTTAAGAAATTTTCTGCAAGCCCTATGCTCATCTGGTGTGATTCTGAGTTTTCAGTTGCTTCAGCAGAAGTGTATTGATATCTTATATATCTGGATCCATTGAACAACATGAACGGACGCTTACCTAACTGATACAACAAATGATCTGATAAGAAAAGAATCAGGGTTTTCTTTCTTGTCACTGAAAGCGTACAAGTCACAGCCTGTTGTTACATGCCACAAAAGAATGTTGTGATCAAAGTCAAAATCAACACTCCAGGTAAACTTGTCAACACATTTAAACTTTTCGGGTACATATCCATCAACGGGAGCACATGATTTCTTACACATGGAAATCGGAAGCATCTTATGATTTCTCCACGAGCTGACTGAATATAGAAATGTAGATATCAATAGGGATATCCAGTGAATTCACCTATCATCTAAAATCTGGAAGAAACATGATTCTTGTTGATATTTCAAAGAGTAATCTTATCATTAAAGCAAGAACTCATCAGATTGCATTGTGCCATTGAGTAGGACCATTTCTTCTTGCTAGTAATTCAACTAAAACATGGAATTTTTTTATATATAATCATCTCGTTCTGTAAGGTTGGTTTGTTTGAAATTTGTTTTTGGTGTGACACTTGGATATTTACTTTTTTATATAGAACCTACCAAAAGGTAGATTGAAATTTGAGGATATTTGGGTATGTTTCTAGTGAAATACATTATTTGATTCAGATGTAGTATGTCATTCTCACTATCATATATAATAATACTCCACATTTTTAGTAACTATCATCACTTTTTCCTAAACACTGTTAGTCTGCTACCAAGAATAACTTGTATGCAACTGGAGAAACACCGACTTACATTAATCAATTGATAATTTTACCAAAACAGACAAGAAAAAGAGTAGAGTATGAAAGCCACATTGCCATATTTCTTTCAAATCGTATTAGATCCTTGTAAAAGTAAGGAAAAAGAAAAGAGTAGAAATTCACAAAAGGGAATAATGAAGATCAACCATTCTTGTTAAGATTTATATTCAATGTTCCTTCCCAAACATCTCTTTTCTGTCTTTATTTTCTTATACCTCACACAATGGACGTAAATATTCACAATATTGTACTTGGTTGGCTTCTGGCTACACATGGCCCATTACGGCCAAGTTCCTGTTAAGTTGATGGTCATAGTGGTAGATGCTTCAGCATAAGTCTAAATAATGCCATGCGATTGTTTTTTTTCTTTTAAAGATACTGCCTTTCCACGTTGTCTTCTTTGGAACAACATCTTAATTTTTCTGTAATTTTCTTGGACCACTTTAGTTTCTGGAAGGCGCCTACTGGTTAAGTTCAAAGATTGGACTGCTAAAGATATACTTTAAAGATGTTAATACTACTACTGTGAGATATGAATTCTTTTTTCTGCAGATGTCATGACGTGTCTACTTCATCAATTGTGCAGTATGCATTATTGTGAGGGGAACCGCATTTTTGGTCAATGTCCAAAAGATGTGTTAGTAGACTTGAACCCATATATCCTAGTGTAGATCCAGAAGTCCAAAAGCGATACCAAGAAAATTTAAGATCTACAGGAATTCAAGTGGAGAAATTTTTGCGATCACAATTTCTCAACTTGTTGTTATTAAATAAGCTTGTTGCATCATCTAGATCACTAGATGTCTCAGGTGGAATTTGTATAATGCCTGTAAATCCTAGAGTTTAATCATACACATGATTCCATTTCTTAATTCCAAATGATGCATCTATTTACAGTTGTTCAAAAAATGTAATAATTTATCCTCCTGGATTTTACAAGACAATGTCAGTATATTTAGAGGTCATGACTGTAGTACTTGTGTTTGTGCATTTGGACTATATGTAAGTAGGCTGATTTTCCTATGATAATGTCATAGATTTGGAACAAGTTTAAGGTATGCATGACTCCACAAGGAAAAAAACACTAAAGTATGGTAGTTTCCATCAGTTTGCCTGCTACTCTTGTTATCACATATCAACTACTTGCTTTTACTAATCGGCTAGTTTATATATTGAGCTGGAAGCATCGATACACCTCTGTCGGTGATTTTCAATATTTTTAATTATCAAAAGATAAATATTAGTAATAGATATCAGTAAAAGTAACAGAACTATAGTAATGAGTAACCACATTGAATATGCATACTTACATGACCAAAAGTTTGCAGAGGAGTTTCAAACAAAGTATAGATGAAATAAATTTTTTTTTTACAATGTTACCACTTGCATTCCCTTAACTATAATCGATCGGTGAGGGCATTTGACAAGTGTTCTCGAAAAATTACTCAGTCTGTAAGAATACCGTAAACAAGAAAAAGATAATTTCAAAGTCCATACTGCCCGCTCCCCTACACCTTCCAAAATTTTACGATTAGAAGATAAGGGAACCACTAATGGCATGCTAGTTTGTTATTTCTAGAATTAAGCATCAAACAACAATTTTCCTGTTTCAAGGTCAGCCTCTTATTTCATAAATCAATGATAGTAATACCAATTCTCCGCTATTGCACGACCAATTTAGTTCTAGCGTGGCCGTGCGTGATTTGGAATTGTTCTGTTAAACCAAGATGTGCCATCAAAAGCCAAACATGAGTGATCAGCTCTCCCCCGCGTCTTATTTGTTGTGCATGGTCATTCCATGTACAATGGCATGCAGCATATGATAGTATCTCGATCCACATATGGCTAATCATCTCCCATATCTGCTTCTTCTCCCAGCGCTCTTCACATTCCAGTAACTGCAATGATTTTGCAAGCTTGCAAGCATCAAATAACACAGATTTGCTTCTATCTCCTTTCACTTCATGAGGTGGAATTATAATTTTAACCTGTAGTAGTTTTCTGCAAGCCTCATGCGCGTCAGGTGTGATTTTAAGTTCTTGGAAAAACTCAGTTGCTTCAGCACAAGTGTCTTGAAATCTTATCTGGCCAATTCCATTAGGCAACATGAACGAACGCTTAACTAACAGATATAACATATAATCTGATATTAATTTGCTAATTTTACAATTTGAATCAAGAACAATATCAGGGTTCTCTTTCTTGTCAGTGAAATAACACAAGTCTGTCGCGACATGCCACAAAAGGATGCTGTGATCAAACTCAAAATCAACACTCCACATAAACTTGTCAACACATTTATACTTTCCAAGTACGTATTCACCCCTGGCACCACATAGTTTCTTGCACATACGGAAATCGGATGCCCCTTTTGATTTCTCCACTAGCTGACTGAATATAGAAATGTTTATATCAGTAGGGATATCCACTGAATTCACATCCTGGTAATCATCCAAGATCTGGAAGAAAACATTGCTCTTGATGAAATTCCAAATAATAGCCTTGTTATTCAAGCAAGAACTCAGCAGGTTGTATTGTGCCATTGAGTTGGACCATTTCTTATTGCTAGTAATCCAACTAAAACAAGAGATAAACCTGTAGATAAAATCAATTGAAGGGTTTTTGAGCTTACTCAACAAAAGTAATGTCCAATCCGATGAAAGTAGGAGAAGAACTGCATATACCTCAAGGCCAATAGCTCCAACTAGCAACACTAATGAAATACACAAATCGACTGTTTTATATCCTTTCCAGTCAATAACGCAAAAAACTATCAACCCAATAGTGGTTGACAGTAAGCTAGTGGCTCGCAAGGCTGCTCCCCATTTGGAATGAATAATAGATGCTTTCGTGTAAAGAACATCATACATGAATCCTAGCTCAACCTCAATTACTTTAAAGGCATTGTCCCAAGAACTCTCTTGAAAAAAAGACAAACTCTTTTCAAGGTCTTGAAAACTAAGAATTAAATCCGCAAAGAGTCTCTTGAATGTTAGAAAAAACTCATATGCAGCATTCAAGATACTCGCATTTGGAACGATATCATTCTTTCCAGTGGCATACTTGTGAGCTACCACTTTAGGAGCTTCACTTACACTCCAAGATAATTCGAACCCTTCTTTTTCTTTCAATACATATTCTTCAATAAATTTTGAGTAGTTTGGACCAGGATCAGGATTCGGAAGCAAAGATTCTCGAAAATGCTTACTGCTTGCAGATCTTAGAATCCAAGTCCTCTCCCCATACTTGATTATTCCGGCCACAAATATTGGTAAGGCAACAAAATTAAGTGGATTAGGCTGTAGGGCTCTTGCAAAAACATAAAATGCCACAAACACTTGGACAACAAGCCCAAGTAAATGCCTTAGCCACAATTCATTATCTTCTAATGAGTATGCAGTAATAGTATCCGGACCGCCAAGGTGCACTAAAAGAAATGGCGCCCAAAACGCCATGATCACGTAGTTGGAATCCAAAGAATCATCTTCGGGATGCGTAGTAGTATCTCCATTCGAGAGGACACCAAGTGCAACAGTTGCAACCCAATCAGCAGATAAATAAGCAAGCCACAGGACAACTCTGATCCAGTTTCTTGTGCTGTGTTTTCTCCGGTTGCCAAGAGCAACGAGTACTATTTGTAAGAAGAGACTTAGTAGGACCATGCCACGAATCTCGAATTTGCTCAACAGTGAGTCCAGTTTTGCAGAGATCCATTTCATTTCCACCCTTTGATATAATATTCGGCATAACAATGAGCTAAACTTATTGAAACAAGAAACATAGACTCTCTGCTGTAGTCTACATAGGAAGGCTGAGGCAAATCTTGTAAAGGCTGGTTCTTGGAAAATTCAAAAGAATTGTTCAAGACAAAAGAGTAAGGACAATACATAGTAACATATTATTTATGTTTTCAGTGAAATTGAAGGAAACTGCAATACTATTATTTCAAGTAAATCCAATGCAATATTGACAACATGTGAAGCATTTAGCATATCCTTGTGATGGAAGGACTAAAATATATACTGGAGAGTTGAGTTGGGTCCAAAATGTGACTTCTGTTTGGAACTAGTACATTGTCAATGATCGTTTACCATAATGCACTAATGCAGACTCCAGATTAATTGGTAAAGAGGAAATTAATTATTAATAATAAATTATTCCCATTGGAATAACAAGATTTACCAGAAGTTCCACAATTGTCTGTAAAGAAATGTAACTATAACATATAATTTCATGATTTTTTTTTTCCCCAAGTAGTATAACATATAAACTTGAACTTAATGTTAAAATAGAAAAAGTTGATTCGCTTGGGGCCTTCAAGATTCCAGGGCAAGCCTTGTGCAAGGGTGTAACTAAACAAACAAGTAGGGATTTTATTCATCGACAGAAAGGCATACAAAACCCCTTTCAACGTAGAAGCAATACAACAGGCACAGAGCCACACAAGCAGATACAAAATGATACAAAATAAAAGCACACTCGCAGAATCAATAAAAACTACAACCCTCACAAACTTTCGAGAGCTTCCCACACAAAAACATCAGAACAAGTAGTCTCTACTATCTAGTAAGGCTCAATATACTCATCGACACCACAATCAACAATCACAACAGGCTTAATTGTCTTCCCACCGCTACCATCCAGAGCATTCTCGAGGGCCTTCACCACATCCATTCCTTCCAAAACTTTACCAAACACAACATTCTTCCTATCGAACTGATCATTCTTTTTGAAATTAATGACAAAGTCCGAATCACCGTACGATACTGATAAATCCCCTGGTCCTGTGTGCTTTCTCACGAAATTCTCCTTGTCCATTCGTGGACCATAAATGGTCTCCTCGGTTAACTTCAAAGTACGCACACGACACGCTGATCCTTCCTGTGCAAAATGCTCCCAGCCCTTGTAGTGGAATGGCTTACCATTCTTTCCCAGCCCCTTCTCACCAGTGCAAAATGCGCGGAAATTCTTAGCCGTCTTTTTGGAGTGGTGTCAGCAAAAAGCTCTATGATCATGCGACCTGCCTCTTCACCACCGATGGATATATCAAGAAAAACCATCGGGTTTTCCATCTTCGATACGAAATTTAAAGAAATTAGGGAACTGATATTTATTACAGCGGTACTAGTGTAGTACTGATGAAGAGCTGTAGATCTCTGTGAATATACATTATTAGTGCAAGTCAATATTTATAGACATTCCATTGCTCATGCATAGACCTGACAAATCGGGTAAACGGATCGGTTTCGGATCGGATCTGCTTCGGATCGGATCCACTTTCGGTTAAGGTACTATTTAGAGCCTGTTCGGTTTGGATCGGATCTGATTCGGTTCGGATCCACTTTCGGTTAAGGTACTATTTAGAGCCTGTTCGGTTCGGATCGGATCTGATTCGGTTCGGGTAAAATTCAGATTAAAATCGGATAAATTTTGGATTAAGATCGGATCAAATTGGTTCGGTTCTCTTTCAGATTTTTACTGTTCGGATCGGATTTTGTTTGGATGTCGGAATATTCGGTTCGGATTGGATTGTCGAGATATATCTAATTTTTTGATGTACCCAAATTTTTCAAAAACCAAAAAATTATTTTTGATTGAGATCTTAGCAATGAACAACTAAATTGACTAGTACTAGTAACTAGTGCTTTGTTACGGCTTTTTGTTTCGTTTTAAAAAAAATATTTCTCGACGATCCAACTGTCGGATATCAAAATATATCTAATTTAGTGATATTCGCAAATTTCCAAAAATAAATAAATTAATTTGGTTGGAAATCTTAGTAGTCAACTACCGAATTAACTAGTACTCAGTAACTAGTGTTTTGTCATGGATTGTTATTCTATTTTTAAGAATAATTTCTCGACGATCCAACCGTACGGATCTCAAGATATATCAAATCTAGTGATATTCCCAATTTTCAAAAAATAAAAAATTAATTTGGTTGGAGATCTTAGTAGTCAACTACCGAATTGACTAGTACTCGTAACTAGTGCTTTGTCACGGATTGTTGATTCTACGTTTGAAAAAATATATCTCGACGATCCAACCATACGGATCTCAAGATATATCTAATTTAGTGATATACCATTATTTTCAAAAAATAAAAATTTAATTTGGTTGGATATCTTAGTAGTCAACTATCGAATTGACTAGTACTCGTAACTAGTGCTTTGTCACGGATTGTTGATTCTATTTTTTAAAAATTATTTCTCGACGATCCAACCGTACGGATCTCAAGATATATCTAATCTAGTGATATTACCAAATTTTTAAAAAATAAAAAAATAATTTGCTTGGAGATTTTAGTAGTCAACTATTGAATTGACTAGTACTCGTAACTAGTGCTTTGTCACGGATTGTTGTTTCTATTTTTTAAAAATAATTTCTCGACAATCCAACCGTACATATCTCAAGATATATCAAATCTAGTGATATTCCCAATTTTCAAAAAATAAAAAATTAATTTGGTTGGAGATCTTAGTAGTCAACTACCGAATTGACTAGTACTCGTAACTAGTGCTTTGTCAAGAATTGTTGATTCTATTTTTTAAAACTTATTTATCGAAGATCTAACCGTACGGATCTCAAGATATATCTAATCTAGTGATATTCCCATATTTTCAAAAAATAAAAAATTAATTTGGTTGGAGACCTTAGTAGTCAACTACCGAATTGACTAGTACTCGTAACTAGTTCTTTATCACGGATTGTTGATTCTATTTTTAAAAAAATATATCTCAACGATCCAACCGTACGGATCTCAAGATATATCTAATTTAGTGATATTCCTAAATTTTTAAAAAATAAAAAATTAATTTGTTTGGAGATCTTAACAATCAACTACATAATTGACTAGTACTCGTAACTAGTGCTTTGTCACGGATTGTTGATTCTATTTTTTAAACATTATTTCTCGACGATCCAACCGTGCGGATCTCAAGATATATCTAATCTAGTGACATTCCCAAATTTTAAAAAAATAAAAAATTAATTTGGTTGGAGAACATAGTAGTCAACTACTGAATTGACTAGTACTCGTAACTAGTGCTTTGTCACGGATTGTTGATTCTATTTTTTAAAAATTATTTCTCGACGATCCAACCGTACGGATCTCAAGATATATCTAATATAGTGATATTCCCAAATTTTCAAAAAAATAAAATATTAATTTGGTTGGAGATCTTAGTAGTCAACTACCGAATTGACTAATACTCGTAACTATTGTTTTGTCACGGATTGTTGATTTTATTTTTTTTAATTATTTCTCGATGATCCAACCGTACGGATATCAAGATATATCTAATTTAGTGATATTTCCAAATTTTCAAAAAATAAAAAATATTTTTAAAAAAATACATGTGTCAAAATTTATTAAATAATACCGAATATGTCAAAATTAGATACATCACTTATATAACGCTTCCATAAGCGCTATGGAAGTGAATGCACTCACTTAGACAGCGCTTCAATAAGCGCTATATAAGTGAATGCACTTTAATTTCTGCCCAAAATATGCAAAATTTATTTATTTATTAATTTTTTGCTAATTATGTGCAGAATTTATTAATTTATATTTGCAAATTGAATTAAAATATTATTATATACAAAATATCGTAAGCAATATTCAATGACAATAATAAATATATAGCAAATCAGAAAATATAAAAATTGACAAAACTAAACAAATAAAGGTCAAGAAAATATTAATCCATATAAAATTATTTTATCGGATATTTTTCGATTCAGTTATTTTTAGTTTCGGATTTACATCGGATTCAAGTCATATTCGGTTCGGGTAAATTTTTATTCGGATTTGATCGGTTCTGATTATAATCGGATACATGGTCATCATTGGATACAGTATTTCGGATAATTTTTGGTTAAATTTCCGATTCGGTTAATTTTCGGATCGGGTCAAATCGGTTTTCGGATCGTTATCGGATTTGATTAAATTGAACCGGTTTCGGTTCGGATTCGGATTGTTTCGGTTTCGGATACAATTTCGGATAATCTATTTCGGATCCAATTTCGGATTCGGTTCCACATATTTCGGTTCGGTTTTTCGGATCCAGACCCATTTTGCCAGGTCTACTCATGCATGAGTACAAATAAATGTTAGGTAAAGATTGTGGGTCACGCGTTTTATTTGGTAGACTATGGGTGTATTGTGCAAAGAATTTTTTATATTTCTTTTAGCATTCAATTTAATGTTTTAAAGTCTTTGTCAAAAAAAAATTTAATGTTTTAAAGTCAACTAAATTCTTATTTTTCTTATACCTACTTTTTTTTTGACGAAAAACATAGAATTATATTACTGGATCAAACAACTTAATATAACAGCGGGACAAACCCCCGACTGTCAACACGATCAGGGTGAAAAACAAATAAATTGTTTTCTGATCGTTCAACAAGATGAACATAAAAGTTCTTGAAACTAAAAACAAATTCGAAAACATCCTAAGCGATCCAAACTGCGCCAAAATCCCTTAAAACAGCGATATCACAATTGACCACATCACATAAGAACCGTTGATACCCCAGTGTTCAGAATCCTCACTCCAGCTATCTACATGCCGGATACCAGTTATAGACATGCCGAACATGGAAACCCCCAAAGGATGAGTAACACCCCAGCTATCTACATGCCGTATACCAGCTATAGACATGCCGAAAGTGAAAAGCTCCAAAAAATGATGAACCATCTTTGGTTGTGAGTGGTGAGCTCTTGCAATAATCTTCACCGTTCTAGTTTCGATGCAATCTTTCCAGATCCCCCAAGACATCAACAAAGTTATTCTCAGCAGATCCAACCACGAACATAGATATACATAATTAACTAAATACATAAAACTCCAAACCACTCCAAAAGGAGAAACACACGCCAAAAGGCGAGACGAAAAACAAAAAATTCAAAGACCTCGGAATGACATCAAAATTTGGTATGATGTTAAGGAGGAGAATTTGAATCTAAAGGTATTTTTTATTTGGGGATTCGGAGTCAAAACCAAGATAGATCTGAGAAATAAATTCTAAGATGTTTGGTTTTGACTCGATTTTTATTGAAAACTGGAAAAAGGGGAGGGGAGGGGAGGGGAGGGGGAGGGGGAGGGGGAGCTACTCTTTAGTCGACTCTCATAAGATCCGTTTGATTCTTATACCTACTTTAGAGCAACTTCAACGACCTCTCCATACAAGCTCCTTAATTAAATTTTGAGGAAGTTGAAGCAAAAAATATCTCCAACACACTCCTAAGTCATCTTCAAAAACTTAAGATCTCCATCCTCTTCTTCATTTTTAAGAGCCTTTCTCCTCTTCTCTCCCTTCTTCATTCAATTGATTTATATTAATAAATAAAGTATGCATGAGATCTTCAATCCATTAAGGTAATTAAAAATAGATAGAGAGTGGAATTGAGAAGAATTGTTGGAGATCATTTGTATTTTTCCACTTAAATAACTAAGAGATTATTTATTTAATATTATTTTTAGAGAAACTATTAAGAGTGTGTTGGAGCTGCTCTTAAAGGGTTAGTCATCGTGTAATCAAGCTGAGACTTTTTCTCTATACCTACGTACTTTATTTTATCCATCGGCTTCATCTAATTATATCCCCCTTAATTTTTCTGAAGAGAGGTCATTTCATCCGCTGCCTGCAATCTCTACATATGGCCTATCTTACAATTATATTAATTTAGTTTTGTGGTGAATAATTAGGTGGGAAATGAATAAAAAAAAGATAGTAGTTTTTAGATTTTGATTTTTGGAACAAATTAATTAGCAAACAAATTTTGTTTTGGAAAAAAATTAAAAGCTAATTATTAGAAATAGTTTTCTATACATCTTAAGATAGATGCAGCCATGCAGGAAACTAATTGGGTCGACTAGAGTAGACTGCTATAATGTACAGATATTGGTTACGAAGAAGATGATTGACGCAGTAAAGATTTTGGGACAAAACTAATAAACTTCTTATATGATAATGGTGGTGTTTGGCTAAACTTATTTTTCAGAAATAAAAATTTATTTAAGAATTAAGTTAGGATTTCTAGTTTTTTTCTGGGAAAAAACACTTTTTTTGCCTTATAGAATCTCAAAAATACATTAAATACTTGTATAAAAAGATTATTAAAATATGAAATTTTTACCCGAAAATAAGTCCATAAGGACTTATTTTAAGTGATTGCCAACAGCACCAATATTGTAGTACTTTCTAATTTAGAGGGTGTTTGGGGGAACATATTTTTCAGAATAAGTCAGCTTATTTTAAGATAAAGTTTAAGATTCCTAACTTTTTCTGAAAAACGTAATTTTTTTTTTGTAATTTATGAAATCTCAAACATACATTAAATATTTGTATAATTTTTTTTTTATCAAAATATGAAATTTTTATCCGAAAATAAGTCCATAAGAACTTATTTTAAGTTATGAAAATGTTAATTTTAGTCTCATTATAAGCATGATTGTAATAATCGGTAATCGGCATAAATCGGTTGAGGGATTGATTTAAGATTAATCAAGTAATAAGGGATTAATTATTAATCGGATATTATAATAATATTTAATATATTAATCTAATTTACAATTAAACATATCTGTTGGGATTTATGGGTGATAGCTTAGAGACAACTTAACTGGATTTTATCATATTTAGTTTTTGTTAAGTAGAACATACTGTCATAGCCAAAGTGTGTTCTTGTGACCAAAATACACTACTAGAAAAACGTCAACCGATGTCTATTTAAAACCAGAACCGATGTCTTCGCATGTGTAGAGAAAGGTAGGGGTCTTAGACATCGGTTTTTAATAGTGAACTGATGTCTATGTTTCAAATTTACATCGGTTTCTTAATAGTGAACTGATGTATATATGTCAAATTTACATCGGTTTCCTAATAGTACACTGATGTATATGTTTCAAATTTACATCGGTTTTTTAGTAAGGGCTGATGTGTTTCTTTGTATTTTACATCAGTTCGGTAGTAATAATCATTGTTTTTTTATTCCTTAGACATCAGTTTTTTGGTTTTCTGATTTATTTTGTTCTTTTATTCATGGATGCCCGGTATATATGACAGACTTAATTACCAAAAACTAATATACCAAAATCAGAAAAATAATATACCAAAATCAAAAAACCGATATACCAAAACCAAATATGCATTCAATTGGTCAACTCAATTCAATATCGAAACTAATTACATAATCCAAACCATCCAACATCGAAACTACATTGATATAATATCTTAAATGAATAGCAAAATCAACAAAAAAGCATTAGATTGACTTAAGCTGGCCTCCAGGAACCTTAGCAGCAACATATATATAGGTTTCTAGTTGAATATGTCCAATGCAGAGGAAATGCACAAATTATTCGTGCAGAGACTCTTGGCGACTAGAAACTACTTCAATCCCTGACCATTTTGCCTAGAATGTTTAGTTAGGCCTTCTGTCTTTTCATTGGTACTTAATAGCAATCAAACTCTGTAAGCTAACAGCAGCAAAAGGTAGCTGATACACCAAAAGATACACCTTTCATTAAACAAATAAGAAGCTACCACTTTGATTGTTTAACATTCAGAGATCAGAAATTAAAATTCAGAGATCAAAAATACATTTCAACCTAACTATTTTTAAAATTTACCTCACTATCTTCATGGGTAATACAATCAATTCCATTTAACCAGTGGCTATTGAAACCTACAGCAAATATCTCAGCATGTGAAAAGAATTGTTTACCAACCTCAATACCTATCATCATACGAGCATGTTAAGAATCCCTTAAATAAAGTAAAATGTATCACATTCACGTGTTAGTAATGTGTGAACCTCTACTGATGGAAGTGACAAATTATAATTGTGCTGCATATTTACAGTCTCTAAGCCTATAACAAATATTTCACAATCTCATGTGTTAGTAATGTTTTGCTGATAAAAAGCATGCACAGAAATATATTTGTCTAGTTTTTTGCGCAACATATGGCTTAAGAAAAGGAATTTTTACAGTAAGTTACGGCTGATTTAGTGAGGAGGTGTCTGCCTGTCCAGATTTGCAACAATCCGTTAAATGTACAGGTTTTTTCTACATTAAGGCCACGGATTATAGAAAAAAGATTATCAAAGGAGTGTGACATTGCCAAGCACCTGGACAAAGCCTTATTCATGGGACATATGATGGTTCATTGTTTAATTATGCTAAAGTGATCATGTATTTATGAGGGCATCAATTTTAACAACAAAAGACAACCTCATGTAAGTCTGTCTATGTAGAAGGAGGCCTAACAAGAATCTCAGAGTGGAGCCTACTTAACCCATAGACATAATGTTAATTCATGCAAGAACGGTAGCAAGCAAGAAGACACAACAAGAAAGCAAAAAATCTGGAAACTACACAAGGCCTGACTTCGTGGAATAAACTGCTTTCCTATAGAATTTTCTGGACAATAAATTATACACTGTTAGAAAGATCTCGGAATCTAGTTTTTAATGCAAAAAACGGTTCAGGAAAATAAATTTTCTACAGGGACTTAGAGTGGTTTTAGTGAGCAGTGGTCAAGCTGTCTAGATTTCTGATCTTCCGTTATTGGCAACTTTTTTCTGCACTACACACTTTATACCTTACCCACTGTCCACGAAAGATAAATGCGTGATATTTGTTCTAGTCAAGCATTACATAAGATCTATTTAAACAAGGACATGGCATCTAAAAATGGTGAAGACAATAGCACAAAATGAAGGTAACAAACTTCGGAAACTATATCAAATAACTGGTTTGAAGAGATAAAAGGCAGGCACCAAATGTATATACTTGATAATGAAGTTAGCAACCAGAAATAAAAACAAATTACTTCCTCCAATTCTTAAAGAAGAAAATCTGCAACAAGTATTAACGAACGGGGAATTCAGAAGATGCAGCATTAATGGTATCACAGTATTTTCCCAAGGGGAATCAAGGTCTCAGATGTGCACATGAGCACAAAATCATCTAATATGCAGATGTACAGGAAAGAAAAGTTATATTACAGAAAGGGGTAAACCACCTGCTGTGTTAAAACCAGAAAAGAGTTATAGAGCCAAATTCCTGATCACTAGAAGACAACAACTCTCTGCAGAAATTTGTCTTAAAGGATTCTCCATAACAATACGTAAACATAAACATCGCTAAATATTTTTACGATGCATACCCCAGATAGAACTATGGTATGTGCTAGCTTATAGCCTTAAAAGGTTTTCCTTGAATCGATTTTATGGGACCAAAGGTTTGTTGTCCCAAACCTCCCGTGCTTCGAGTAGTTCCGGACAGTATCGCTTTGATAGAACTTCAACTTGCTCAGCAAAAGACTTGACCTTATGAACGCCTATGTGAAGCACCATTTGGTCCCACCGCTTCCTACACACTTCACCAGACCTTTGATCAATTAAATCATCCCAATCCACATCTTCTATGCAGCATGCGTCTAACTTGAAAGTGCATCAAGAAGACGGTAATCATCAGCATCAGCACATGTACCCTGAGCAACCATAGAATATGTTAACTAATTGTACCATTTCATACAGCAAACGACACACCAACCAACTTCAACTCAAACAATCCACAATCAACTAAATAAGCTATTAATGTGCAAAAAATTGAAACCCACTTATTAAATCAACTAACAAAATTTAGAAAAGGGGCTAACGTACTTACTTATCGATGCCCACTGAAAGCTTACAACTAACAGCTACTCCTATACAGAAAATGAGAAAAAACAAGTAACAAAAATTAGAAAAGCGGCTAACCCACTTACTAAATCGTAAAAAAAAATCAAAAGAAACAAAAAATCGATCTAATTTGAAACTAATATGAAACAATATATACAATTAAAGCTTGCCTACTTACTAAACTGAGATTTCAAGCAAACAACATTCGAGCGGGTGAAGAAAGGGGGTTCCTCAGCGAGTGAAGAAAGGGGGTTCTCTTATAGCGGAGAAAGGGGGTTAGATTCGAGTTGAAGAATCGATTGAAGAAATCGAGTTAGAAAGGGGGCAAATCGAAGCTAGGGTTCTTGAAAAGGGGGGACTCGGGGGAGAGCATTGAGAGAGTTTATTATGTTATGTATGTGTTAGCTAGGTTTTTGATTAAAATGTGTCGTGTTTTTTTATTTTTAGAGTTTTTATTTAGGTTATGTTTTTCATTTTTATATTTTTAAGTATAAAGGGGCGGGAGGTGAATTTGGCTAAGGGGGAAATATTTTGCTAAGGGGGGAAAGGAAAGGGGGAAGCGCGGATTGATTTTTTTAAAAAGCACCTCCAGACATCGTTTGTATGATAAAGAAATGTGTTTACTACTATTAGACATCGGTTTAAGTTTTTCTGATGTTACAAAGACTTTTATCATCGTTGGCTTTTCTAACTGATGTCTAATGTGTGATGTCTATTACAGGTTTTCTAGTAGTGATAGTTGATGTAATTTAATAAGTATGTATCTTGGAAGAAGTTCATTCAATTGTTCAAGCCTCAAGATTACATCAATTCGACAGCAAGAATAAATGTGACTGTCACATAGTTGACAGTAAGGTTACAAGAAGACATCATGTTGCAAGTCACGACAACAGACTCCATTTGACAGCAACATTGGCGGAAGAATGAGACATCAACATCCTCACAGTTTGACAGCAAGTTTGGGATTCCTGACAGCAACATTGGCAGGGATTCATACTGTCAACCAAGGAACATTCTCTTGACAGCAGACTTGGCGGTTAAAGTTACTATCTTACTGAATTATTTGAATTGGGGATTCATCTCAGTCAAACCCGTGACAGTTTAGATGTTCAAGGTACAGATTTGCTGCAACTTGTCAAAGATTATAGCAGACCTGCAAGACTACAACAGAAGCTTGAGAGATCACAAGACAAAGCTCGTCAATTCAAAAGTATGACAAATCTACATCTACTAGAATTGTATTAGCTTGAATTAGAAAGAATCTAGGTTGCTTTACATATTATGATAACTCTGTTCGTATAGAAATTTAGGAAAGTCAAATGGGTGTGCAAATTGTAAGGAGCTGCCACTTGAAAATGACAGCAGCTCCACAACCCATGTGATAGAGATGTTACAGCAAATTAGTCTACATATAGAATCATCTCTCATTATTCCTAAGTATTCGTGAATTCATTTTCATTGTAATCACTCAAGAAATCGAAGCTTGAGAAAACTCTTTTTCTGAAGGTTGTAGCAAAACTTCGCAAAATAAATTAAACATTTATTTTGTGAGAATATCTTGAGCTGTCACTTGTGTTTGCATTTTGTATACTGATAGGTTAGAATCTTTATTATTGTTGTTGAAGTAAAGGTTTGAATTTATCAATATTGCATTCAACCCCCCTTCTTCAATACTCCGGGACCAACAACTGGTATTAGAGCTAACATATTGATATACTAATCTGAGATCATGACGAGTATACAGAAATCAAGTGGTATCAAGATTCCAGTATTTGATAAAGAGAACTACAACTTTTGGAAAAGAAAGATCTTGTTATTTATCAAAGCTGCACATCCACTGTACTTGGGAATCCTTGAGAATGCCCCCCTTCATTCCTAAGAAAGAAGTAGCTGCTGCCACTGTCAATGGTGAAGTAATTCCAGCTCACTGGGTTGCTAAGAGACCCTCAGAATACAGAGAGTCTGAGAAAGAAAAGGTAGCCTTGGATGACTACTTACAACTCATCTTGCTTGACTCTCTCACCTTGGACAAAGCCATGTGTGGAAATGTTATGGGATGCTCATCTGCTAAAGAGATGTGGAACAAGATAGAGTTGCTGTGTGAAGGAAGTGAAAGGTCAGAGAAAATCAAAGACAAATTCTTGTGTCACAATATGAAGCCTTTATGGCTAAGCCTGGTGAAGAGCTCACTCACATGTTTGAAAGATTTAGTAAGCTAATAGTTGAGTTACAAATTCATGGAAAGTTCTATGACAAAAAGGAGATTAATGTCAAGTTTCTCCTCACTCTTCCTGAGCACCTTGAGCACAAAATCACTACCATAAGAGACGGGAGAAACTTGAATGATGTTTCTCTTAAGACTCTTTATGGTATACTTAAGTCATATGAACTTGAACTCTTTCAAAAGAGAGCTATTCAAACTGGAGCCAAAGGAAAGATGGCAAACATGTCTGGTGCCCTTGTAGTCCATGAGCCACTTGTCTCTCTGCCAAGTGAATCGTTACAAAGTTCACAACCAACACAAGTACCATCTCTGAAGATTGAGGAGGTGTTGGATGATGAGGAAAAAGTGGTTCTACAGCTCAAAGATGTTGAAGATGAAGACTTCTATTCATTAGAAGAGATTGAACGCATGGATAATCCAACCATGGCATATATGGCTAAAAGATTCAAGAATATAAAGTTCAGAAGAAATAAGCCATATAAGCCACAGGGTCAGAAATCTAAGTTCAACAAGGGAAACTCTTCAAAGGCTGCTGGTGGTACCACAAGAGGAGGATACAAGACAGGGATGGTGGATAGGTCAAAGTTCAGATGTTACAACTGCAATGAGCTAGGTCATTTTGCCTCAGAGTGCAGAAGGCCAAAACAGAATCAAACAATGGAGAAAGGATCTGGAAGTCAGTTTAAAAGAAATCAAGGAAGAGCCTATGTGGTTGAAGGAAAATGCTGGGATGATTCTGATGATGAGGAAGAAGAAGAGTTTGTGAATCTAGCTCTCATTGTGACAACCCAGGTCAAATCCCGAATTTTTTTCAAAAATCGGGTCGAGTCCCAATTCTGAATCCGAAATAAGCCAAATTAAACTGGGTAATCCACAAGCCCACCACAGGCCCCCAAAAGATCATGATTTTTTGGTGCACTTAGTAGTGTTATTTTGCCTTATAAACTGAATAGAAGTCCCAAATCTACTCGATGTGGGACTAGGGTGTTACAAACTCCCCCACTTAAACTCCTGACGTCCTCGTCAGGCCTGAACGAATATCCCATAGGTCCAAGATCGTTCCTCTCTAGTCATTGTGGGATAATACCGGCTGGCTTCGTGTCCCCACCTCCGGACCTCTGTCCATTGTGGGATAATACCACCAGCCTTCGTGTCCCCACCTCCGGCAACTTGATGAGTCAATCTTTCGAGAGTCAGCTCTGATACCATATGTGACATCCAAGCCCACAACCGAATGCATACCGGACCCAACAACCCACCACAGGTCAGTCCAAAATTGATAGAAAATTGGTACACATTGGTTATTGACTTGTATCTATAAAGGCCCCGAATACTCTTATTCTATTCGATGTGGGATGTTACACTCATGGCTAGATCTGATGATGAAGCATCAAGCTCCTCAAATCAGGTACCATCTCTCATTTTACTTGATATATCTAAAACTGAGTATAAGCAAACTATTGAAGAATTAAGTGCTGAGATGTTTAACAATCATGTTAGTTTATCTGCTGCTAATGAAGAAATTGCTAAGTTAACTAAACAGAATGAAACACTCAGATCTGAGAATGAAATGCTCTTGCTTAAAACCTGAAAGGATATCTTCGATATATTATTTATTTTGATATATTATTCCCAAGTGCTCCATAATTTTAGAATTATTTATTGGGTAGTTTCGTATTTTTTGGGTATTTAATTAACGATACTTGTTATGTATTTAATCGTTAATTGATACAAGTCCGAAACAATATATAAACACAGCTGGTTTCTAATACCAAAACCATTTCAAAGAAACACAAAACTACTCCCAGCTAACACAAACCACTTTCCACCTCATCAATCCACACCTTTTTAATCCTAACCACTTCTTTTTCCTTCAATCTCAACCACTCCTTTCACCCAACTCCTCATATAAATAAACCCCCTCCCACACACATTTTCAATAAGATAAAGAGCCATAGAATTGCTGGGAATTTAGAAGTATAAGCTCTCTCCATCTATCCAAACACTCTAAACACATACTTCTTCTCAAAAACCTTCTCCTTCTTATATATACTTACAATATATTCAAGGTTTTTGTTATAAAAGCTTAGTTCCTTCAACCAAGCTCTCTCCCACCAAGAAAGCTCCTCTACCACTTCCTTCCGGCCTCCCGAAGGGCTGCCCAAGTTCGACCAACGTGCCAAAATCCGGCCGAACCTCTGGCAAATTTTTCCGATGAACTTTTCCAAAAAGTGGTAATATTTTAGCTTCATATCCGAGTCTTAACCGACCATATTTTTGTTAGAATATAAGAGCTCTTAACTAACCTCTCTTCATCTTATTAAGCTCTTATATCAGACATTGTTATTAATACTTTAACGCACTCATTTTGGCCATTTATTGTCTTTATATATATATATATATATATATATATATATATATATATATATGTATATATATATATATATATATATATATATATATATATATATCTATGCTAAGGCTTGATTTAATTCCCATCTATCACCTCTAGTGTTCCGTGGGAAGAAGATCTTTAAAGCTTATATTATATATATATACTTGTGATATAACTGTTATATATCTTAAACGCGTAATAGCGTGGTGAAAGCCTTTTATATATTTGTTAGGAATAATTCATGAGTTGTGATGTTAAGAATAGAATTTGCATATACTTTTTGTATATCCTGATCTTATAAAGGATTTAGCACTTTGTATAGGATATATGTGTTAGACAGTGATCTGTAGAGTTAAGTCAGGAACAGTGTGTCAAGGACTACATTTCAGGAACTAAGAGAAGATCCTGATATGATAAGTCAAATACTGATGGATGTCGAATCCTGATGCAAGGTGAAATCCTGATATCAGTCTTACTACTGATGATGTCATTACGGATGCTACAGAAACTAGCAAGTGCTATAAAATAGGATCGTTGTTTTGAAGAACAAGCAAAAAGATATCATGAAGGAAAGAATTTTCTATTGATGGAAACTATCAACTGGATGGCAGAACATTGTCATGTATAGATCATTACTTTCTGTTATTAGTTGATAGGTAGCATTATAAATACTCTCTCAATATCATTGTAAAAAGAGCTAGTGAGTTCGTAGAGTTCGAGAACGTAAGCTTAGTATAAGGTTTGTATTCGAGAGTTTGAAACAAACAGAGAGAGATTTGTATTGTCAACAGCTGCTAAAGGTATTGTACACCTTTGGTAGAGTTTGTATTTTATTTTATTAATACAAACAGTTTGATTTATTCGTTTGTTGTTGTTCATCTAATCAAGCAAAAATCAGACACGATTATATAAATTGTATTCAACCCCCCTTCTATAAGTTTTTTGAGTTAACAATTGGTATCAAAACAGGTTGATTTCGAATAATCATAAAAATCTGAAATCATGTCTGGTTACAAGGATGGTAATACTAAGATTCCTATGCTCAAGAGAAACGAATATACTCTATGGGAAGTGAAGATGTTGCATCACCTGGAAGCGACAGATCCTGATTATCTTGATAGAATAAGAGATGGGCCTTTCGTTCCAACAAGGGTTGTTCCTCAAGCAACTGTCGAAGGAAAAGTTGTTCCAGAGCACACGGAAGAGAAGCCTAAATCTGAATGGACAGATAAGGAAAAGGAGAACGTTCTTAAGGATGCCAAAGTGAGAAACATACTATTCAACAGTCTTGATTCTGTTCTCACTAACTATGTTCTCTCTTGTAAGACTGCTAAGGAGATTTGGGACAATCTAAAGGTTCACTGTGAAGGAACAAAACCTGTCAGGAAGAACATGAGGACACTTCTCATACAACAGTATGAGTACTTTGAATCCAAGTCTGGTGAGTAACTTACTGATACCTTTGATAGGTTTACTAAACTCATCAATGAGATGGCAATGCATGGCAAATATTATGACTTGGAGGATATGATTATTAAGTTCATGAAAGCCTTGCCTGATTTCTACAATGAGAAGATATCTGCAATTGAGGAAGCTAATGATCTGGATGAAATATCATTAGAGGCAGTCTATGGAAAACTTAAGGCTTATGAACTTGACAAGCAGCAGAAAAAGAGTAGGAGTGAAGGAAAGATGAAAACTGTTGCACTCACTGCTCAATCTGAATCAAAGAAGCTTCCAGAAGAAAAGTCTGAATCTACTAAAAGAGACTCAAGGAAGAAGAAGAGCAAAGAAAGTTCTAAGTCAGAGACTGCAGATATAGACTTTGACAATAGTGATTCTGAATCAGAGATGCAGGAACTCTTTTCTATGTTTGCTAAAGCTTTCAAGAAAGGAAGATTCAACAGGAGAATATTTAGCAAAAGACCTTTTCAAAAGAAAGATGAGAAGAAGAATGACGAGGGCAAAAGTACAATTGTCAAGCTTGATAAGGAAAAGATCAAGTGCTTTAACTGCAACGAGCTTGGACACTTTGCTAGTGAGTGTAAGAAGCCTAGGAATTCAGGAAAGGGTAATGCACTCATGGTCACACAGAAGGATTGGGCAGATTCCAGTGATTCTGAAGATTAATTTTATTATGACAACATTGCTTTGATGGCAAGTGCTTCAAACAAGCCTGGATCTCCAAAGAAAACTTCATCATCTTCTGTTAAGGTATCACTTCACTCTCTTGACTCATCTGATAGCTTAGATTTTGATGATATTAGATCTATCCATGCTGAGTTTAAAAATCTTATGACTAATTTCAGAATTCGTACTAGTGAAAGAGATGAACTTAAGATTAAGAATGATGAATTAGTTGATAGAAATAATATTCTTAAATCTAAGTTAATTCAAATGGAACATTATAGAATAAATTTTGATAAGGCTAAGCATGATTATAGTGTTATTCTTGAGGCTTATGACTATATCAGAAAAGAACTTGAGGAAGAGAGAGAGATGATGAAAACCATTAACAATTCTGGTAAAAGACTCAAGAAATCATTGAAAATCAAATTCTTGGTAAGGTTTATGGCTTAGGTTTTGAAAAGGATAAAAGTGAAACTCATATAGCTGTTGTCCAAAATGATAATAGTAAACATGAAGCTAGCACATCTAAATCTGAAGGTAAGCAGAAAGCTTCTGAACCTAAACATGTTAAGTTTGTTGATTCGAATGGTACCCCAGTTGTGCACAAGAGAATTAACGACATTAGTTCAGATGAGAAAGTGTTAGAAAACCCTAAGAATGTCAACATAGGCTTTCTGTCTAAGTCTTAGCTGAAACAGAGACTAGAGAGTCTTTCAGAGTCTAGCAAGATCAAAAGAAACAGGAATGGAAAAGAAGGTATTAACAAAGAGAATAATTACGAGAACGTACCTGATGCACCTAGGAAGAAATGCTTTAAATGTGGAAATCATAATCATTTAGCCCTAGATTGTAATCAGAAACCTTCTTGGAAAACTGAGTCAAGATTCCCAAGTCTCGGAAAATTCAGTACCAACCACAGAATTATCATTGTGGTAGTTTATTCCATTCTATTTACATGTGTAGAGATTATCATAAATTGTATTATGACTACTATTCCTTGAAATCTGAAACTTCTAGTCACAAGCAGTTTGTGAAATCAGAGTCTAAGGCAGACTCTGAAACAGGTAGCTTAAAAGTAAAATCTTCAAAGCCTGTTGTTTCTAAAGTTAGTAAGAAAGGATCCAATCAAAGTTGGGTCCTAAAAACTTCTAACTAGTTACTTTTTGTTTGCAGGGTGTTTTTGCACAAAATCACGCAAGCGTACGTGGTCACAAGTAATATAGATAAAAGTCAAGTTCATTCCCACAGAGATCTGGTTTTGGTTTTAATTCAGTTATTGTACCTATGCAACAATGCATGGTTTTTACTCACTGCTAAGACAATTAACAAATTGGGGTTTTTGATTTACTAAATTTAATTAAGATGTGATTTAACAAACTAAGAATTACTTAACTAATGAGAATTGGAATCGAATTACTTATATTAGAATCATGTTGATAAACAATCATGAACCTATGCTAGCATGGCAAGTTCTAAATCTCAAGATCCACTTTCAATTCATAAGAGATTAACAGATTAGATGTTAGCTACACATTTATCACTTAAGCATAACCATACAGGGATATTAGATATACATCACACAAAGAACTTTAAAGCATCAAGATACTAAACTAAATAGATAAATCCGTTAGAATCCCATGACAGCGATTAGTTTATAATCGAACTGCTCGTCATCATGGGATCTGATGAAACCATGGTGAATAACAAAGTATGAATGAATACAAATAAACTAAAATGAAGAGTTAAGAAAACAAATCCGAAATCCAGAATATCCTAACAGAAGAAAACAAAAGATGAAGTAGATCTAGATCTCTGTTGCTTGTCACGAGCTTCGTAAAATCCTTCTTGTAACACCCCTAGATCCGGGGTCCGGGATCCGGTCGTTACGATCTCCATTTCTATCCATAATACTTGAACTTACTTCAACATAAAATAAATTACATCTTTATGACCCAACACAACAATATAAAACACATCCGTTATAGTCCCAGAGATGAAATCAGAGTAACAATCAAATTTATTAATCACATTTGGAGTTCTTACAACCCAAAAGAATTACCATATAAATACATACTCTTTGCCATCCATTTGCATAAGTCATACTAGACCATATACTTGGTACTGAAGGAATGAATCTATCCTACCAATAGCTTCTTCTTCAGCTCTGGTAGTCTCATCGTCCTCGCCAGCGTCGAGTGCGCCTTGTGCGAGTCATCTGGTATAGCTGTTGTTGTGATATAATAATAAAGCAAGGGTGAGCAATAGCCCACCAACCATAATGTATAACTGATCGATAATATATAACAGTTCAAAAGTATATTTCAAACCATATGCCATGCATTTACGGAAATGATGCCAGTATAACATAAACGATGAAGTTACAAGGTAACTCAAAATGCATCTATAGGTGGGAATATCTACTATGTCAAAGATAAGCCAGATATTATCATTTATCATAAAAGAGGAACTTGCAGGGAAAATATTGCAATTCCAACTATGAATACTTTTCCAATACTGCCAACAATGATAATGTTGTAGAAAATAAAAGAATTTGAATGATGAACTAATGCTGGAGTATTCACCGCGCCCGCTGTTCCAATCCTTACGATGATCAGTCGCAGATTGTACAACTCAATTTAGATTTACTACCGGTAGAAGGAAGAACTGACGGATTTACTTTTCTACCGCCCTGTTAGATCTCCCCGGCCAAACGGTTGGGCCAATGGGATGGACCGGCGCTACTCGGCCTCTTACACGACTCCAAGTTGGAAAAGAAGTTCATGACTCTGAACGTAAAGTTCGTCCCCCTTTCCCCAAGTATGATACTTGTTGATAAGACTCCACAAAGTAGTCGTATCTAGTTTGAAAGGAAAATTCAACATCATATCTCCCAAGCTGCTGCTTGTTAGAGGATACCATCTTGTTCTAATAATCTCACCCCTCGAATGATGAGAAGGTTACTCAAAGATTCAATTGATAAACAGCAACCAAGTTGCGAGTGAAAAGAATAGTTTTACAAGATTTATGACCGGGAAGTCAACAAGATAAATAACATTGCTCAAGTAGGTTCCCCTATAATATGGAAGTTTGAGCGAGCATTTAAATCCTTTTAAGATAGATTTAAATGAAAATAAAGAGTTGGGAACCTTTCCTTGATAAAATAGTCGTAAAAAGACTCCGAAATATCTGGAGGTGAAAGATAATCTCCGAATAATATAAATTATTTTAAAAAGAATTTAAAAGAATTAAATAAATATTCCAAGAATATTTATTAACTCAATAATAATTACGGAATATCATTAAATCATAATATTGCTCGTAAGTAATCCTCGAATGAAATATATAGAATTATTTAATAAATAAATCCCTCCTTAAATGAATATTCAAAATAATATTCATTAAATAATTAAACTCCAATAAATATTTAAAATAATATTCAATAAATAAGTCAAACCTTAAATGAATATTTGAAAATAATATTCATTTAGTAAATAATCTTCTAAATGAATATCCAAATAATATTCATTTAGTAATAAAAACTTTAAAGGAATATTCCAAATAATATTCCTTAAGTAAATAGAACTTCCAATGAATATTTTGAAATAATATTCATCAAGTACATAAAACCTTAAATGAATATTCGAAAGTAATATTCATTTAATAAATAAAATTCCACTGAATATCAAAATAATATTCATTAAATAATCAACTCTAAATGAATATTCGAAACTAACATTCATTTAATATCTCTCGACTGAGATAATACTCGAGTAACATTCCTCGAAAGATTTCCAAGTAATTGATACTTTATGGAAATATAAATAATGTTTAATAATAACATTCCTCAAAATAAATAATAATCTGCCGTTGGAATCCCTCCGGGTTTCCACGACTCTTTATATATCTCAAAATACCGACTCCCGGTCTATATTTAAGAATGAATATCATCTGCCCTTCGCTAAGGGTCTTACCAAAACAATCCGGCTTATAACTGATAATTCGTATCTAGTCAATAAGCCAATATCAATTGATAAGTGGATTTATATCCACTTGGATCGCTTCAATTTGGCTTAAATTGATTGTCTTGGACTCTAAGTTTATTGTATTTTTGATGTGTTTTGCTTAGTTGTGCAGAATTACGAGAATGTTGACTAAGGTGGATGCTTCTATAATTTTTGGGGAATTAATTGATTAAAATTTGGATTTTTGAGAAGGGTTGCACAGTTTACACTGTTTTGGCCATATCTTGAGTTCTAGAAGTCCGTTTGAGGCCCGTAAGCAGTCCACGCGAAGATAATGAGATTCTCTATCATTCTAAGGTGGTCCAGAGGTCCAATTACGTGGGGAACGTTCCAGCAAATCTGAAGAAAAGTCAGCCACGAATTTTCCTTAAAAACATAATCAATTTAGGAAACGTATCTTGCAGAAATTCTATTATAATTCTGTTTTTGTATTTTCTTGCTGGGGAAGACTTTTAGAGCCTATTTAAACACATCATACCATTGTAATAGGGATAGACATATTATTAGTTATTATTTTTGTAACATAGCTTAGATCTGCAAGGGGGAAAAGGAGAGAAGGATTCAACGCTCGTGACAAGCAACGGATCTGGATCTACTTCAGCCTTTGTGTTATTCTGGATTCTAGATTGTTTTCTTAACTCTTTGTTTATTAATATAATTACTTCTTTTATTCATATCTTGTTTTATATCATGTTTTCATCAAATCCCATGACGATGAACGGTTCAATTATGAGCTAATCGTTGTCATGGGATTCTAACGGAGTTATCTATGTAGCTTAGTAGTTTATATGCTTTAAAGATTTATGTGTGGTGAATTATTGATATCCTCGTATGGTTGTGTTTCATGTATTTAGATGCGTCGCGAACATCTAATTTGTTAATCTCTTGCTAAACGAGAGTGGATCTTGAGATTTAGAACTTGCCATGCTAGCATAGGATAGGTTGATGTTCTAACATCATGATTTGTGGCATAAATAGAGATATTATGCTGCCCTATGTGATCTAAGTGGATAATTTTTGCTTAAACCTTTATGTTTTCAAATTCTATAGAGATATAGGGTCTAAACATATTTGGTGTCTACCCATCTTCTATCTCTTTTGTGGATGCATGCGTAGTTTGGTATTAGTATACCGAGAGGTAACTTTTACTTGTTTCGTGTTATCCGATCAGATATCAAAACCATCACATGTATTGATTAAAGGCTGCGGCTCTAAGTGAAGTAGATAATGAAGTTAGGATTCCATGTTTATTCTCATATAAGTAATTTGATTTTAGATCTCATTAGCTAGTTAATTCTTAAATTACATATTAGTTAAATTTAGTTAATTAAAACCTTAATTTATTTATTATCTTAGCAGTGAATTAAGATCATACATTGTTGAATAGGCACATTAGCTGAAAAGAACCATAATCTGATCCCTGTGGGAACGAATTTGGGCTTAACCTTATATATTACTTGTGACCACGTACGCTTGCTTGATTTTGTGTTAACAAGTTTTTGGCGCCGCTGCCGGGGATCATCGGTGTTTAATTTAGTTTATGTGCTTGTCATCAGTGGTCGTTAGCGTTCACTGACTCGGATTTTTTTTTTGCTTACTTAGTTAGTTTGTTTCGTGGTGTTTTTAGGTACTTGAACGTGTATGCGAACACGTTTGCAGGCTCGTAAGGAAAAACTGGCAGAAGAGGAACTTGAAACTACTGTAGAGATGGCAGATTTACCAGCAGCAGTCAAGGCTTTGAAGGACTATTCGCAGCCAAAGATCAATGACATACAATCTAGTATTGTCAGGCCAGCTATTGCAACAAACAACTTTGAGATCAAGCCGAGCATAATTCAGATGGTGCAGAATTCGGTTCAGTTTGGGGGTGCTTCGACAGAGGATCCTAACATGCACATCCGGGACTTTATCGAGATCTGTGACACTTTCAAATTTAATGGTGTGTCGGAGGATGCTATCAAGTTGAGACTTTTCCCATTTTCTTTGAGGGATAAGGCTAAGGGCTGGTTACACTCTCTACCAGCTGGTTCCATTACTACATGGGATGATCTTGCTCAGAAGTTTCTTACTAAATTCTTCCCTATGGCGAAAGCTGCAGCAATAAGGAACCAGTTAACTCAATTTCAACAGCAATCTGGCGAGTCTTTGTGTGAGGCTTGGGAACGTTATAAGGAGATGCTACGAAGGTGTCCCCATCATGGCATGCCTGATTGGATGGTTATTAATGGTTTTTACAATGGGTTGGGAGCACAGTCTAGACCTTTGCTAGATGCAGCATCAGGTGGAGCTCTGTGGGCGAAGAGCTATGAGGAAGCTTATGATCTTATTGAGATGATGGCTGCTAATGAATATCAAAATCCAACCCAGAGGCTTTCTCAAGGTAAGGTAGCAGGTGTTCTTGAAGTTGACACAGCTTCAGCTATTGCAGCTCAGTTGAAGGCTCTTACGATGAAGGTGGATTCTCTTGCTAATTATGGGATTCAGCAGGTTGCTAGTATTTGTGAGCTATGTGCGGGCGCACATGAGACAAGTCAGTGTGCTATCTCTTCTGAATCAGCACAGTTCGTTAGTAATTTCCAGAGACCTGCTGCACCAGTTCCAGCCACTTATCATCCGAACAACAGGAATCATCCTAACTTCAGCTGGAGCAACAACCAAAGTGCTCAACAACCTCAGTAGTCCTATCAGCAGTTTCAAAGTCAGGAAGCTAGGCCATTCAATCAAAGGCTATCAATAGCAGTATGCTCCAAGGGCACCATATCAACCTCCTAGATTTCAGCAGCAACAACCCCAGGCTCATGCGGGGCAATCATCTAATGAAAAATCAGAAATGGATGATATGAGGATGATGTTGAAGAACCTTCAAGCTTCTCAAAAGATCTTGGAAAACCAGATGGGACAGATTACAAGTGCTTTGTTGAACATGCAACAGGGGACTCTTCCTAGTGATACGGAAACAAATCCAGGCAGAAGGGGGAACAAAGAACAGGTTAATGCAGTGACTTTGAGATCGGGAAAGGTTACAGCAGGCCCTCAATCAGCAGCTGAAGAAGATGAAGATGTTCAGAATCAGCAGGTTGAAAAATCTACAGTGCCAGAAATTGAGAAATCTGATTTAGTGGCTGATCAGCTTGATGATGAGAAGAGCAAGAAACCTGTTGAAAAGTCTACTCCGGAGCAATCTTCAAAGAATAATCAAATCTATCCTCCTCCTCCTCCGTTTCCTCGACGCGTGCAGAAAAGTCAAGAAATTCAGTTTCAGAAGTTTATGGATGTCTTCAAGAAATTGTCCATTAACATTCCTTTTGTTGAAGCATTGGAGCAGATGCCGAGGTATGCAAAGTTCATGAAGGATATTTTGTCACGAAAGAGAAGGTTGGAAGAATTTGAAACAGTGGCATTGACAGAGGAGTGCAGTGCGGTGTTGCAGCAGAAGTTGCCTCCTAAACTTAAAGATCCGGGAAGTTTTACCATCCCGTGTACTATTGGCAACCTTTCTTTTAGCAAGTGCTTGTGTGACTTGGGAGCTAGCATCAATCTCATGCCTTTATCTGTGTTCAAGCAACTTGGGCTGCCGGAGCCAAAGCCAACCAATATCTCTTTGCAGTTTGCTGATCGATCTATCACATATCCAAGGGGCATAGTGGAGGACGTTTTGGTGAAAGTTGATAAGCTTATCTTCCCAGCTGATTTTGTTATCTTGGATTTTGAAGAAGACAAGAAGATTCCCATAATCTTGGGAAGGCCTTTTCTAGCTACAGGCCATACTTTGATTGATGTGTAAAAAGGAGAGCTTACAATGAGGGTACAAGATCAGAATGTCACCTTTAATGTTTTCAAGGCTATGAAATTTCCGACAGAGGAGGAAGAATGCTGCAGTGTGGAATTAGTTGATACGGGTCAGAGAAAGAAGTTTGATCAGTTGTTGAGCGAAAAGTCGGACACACACGTACTAAAGCATCACATCAGTGATTCCTTTGACAATTCTTCAATTCGAGATTTTTCGAATGTAAAGCTTGGGAAACTTCCACCACATTTGAGGTATGTCCTTTTGAATAATGAGCTAGTGATTTTTGAAGAGGGGCATGATAACGTGTTGCGAAGGTGGAAAGCGGACGATAAGGAAGAAGAAAGTTTTGTGCAGCCGTTCGAGTCGGAGAAGCACATTAGAGGTGTGAAGAAGAAAAAGAAGAGGACTAGGCCGTTGGATAGTAAAATCAGGTTGAGGTCCGAGGGAAGAAATTTGTGGAAAGCAAGCAAACAAGAGGTCAACATGAGTATGAATGGTCTATCCGTTGAGGACGGTCCAATTATTCTTTTGAAACCGCCATGAGTTGAGGAAGTAACGTCAAGCTATTAACGTTAAAGAAGCGCTTCGTGGGAGGCAACCCACGCCTTCGTGCAAAAAAAAAGTGTGTGAAAAAAATGAGTGTTGTGTGAAAAAAAAAATTCCTTTTCCAATTTTATTCTATCAACCCCAAATTTTATCCTAATCCTATATAAATTCCAAAACCCCCCATCTCTCCTCGAAAATTCTAAACCTATTCTAATTCTTTTTCTTTAATTCATCAAATCCTATTTCTATCTTATATCAAAATTCCTACCCACCCAAAATTTTTTCCTTTTCACATTAAAATTTTTATATTCATCCTATCACTCCATTATATATATACACCTATTCATTCAAACCAAATTCATTCTCTACATCTCTAAAAAATTCGAGTTCAAGAAGGATTCAAGTTTGGGGGAAGTTTAATTGCAAGTTCACCTCTCCGATTCGTATTGGGTAAATCTTTTTCTCTAATATTATTTTGATTACGAATTTGTGTTCTTGTAATTGGGGGTTTTGTAGGATTCTTGTTATTTGGGAGGTGGCTAGTCTATAGAGCTCGTACGCATTATCCTCCACCAGATTCATCCGAGGAGGGTTATGATTCAGCTGGTTAGGTATGTTTTCTGCTTTCCCTCGTATTTACTTCCATTCAATGCGGACATTGAATATTTTAAGTTTGGGGGTGGTTTGAGAGTTTAGTAGTTGTTGTTGTATTATGTGTTCATGTAGGATTTCATGCTTTGCATATTAGTAGTAGTAAATCATGCATATATGTTCGTATTAATTACGTTTGTTTCATATAGGACATTCTGTTTTTATTTTTCGTATACCATGTGAGTCATATTAGTTGCATTTGCATAGCATGCATATTTCATGATCCCTTAAGACGAGCTAATTCTGATTGGTAGGTAGGTGTCTAATTGAGTGTGGTAATGATGAATAGAGGGTTGACTTATAGTTTCTATGAAATTGACTTATGTGTTGCGGAAACAAAACTAATTACACAGTCTCATTGGGTGATTTTGGGCTAGGTTGAGGTCATGCTTGTTTGGATGTTTTGAGATTTAATCACTTGTTTATATTTAGAATTTTCGTTATTCCCTTGATAGCGTAGTAACACTAAAGTCTAAGTTTGGGGGAAAACAGGCATTTCATGCTAAATTGTAAATAATTGTGAATAATGGCTAGATGTCAAATGGCTAGTAGCCGGCTCATATTTATTTGAGTAGTCTAGGGTTGGAATTGAGAATTCTCATTCCAGATTGCATAGAAAAAAGAAAAAAAAAACCAGAAAAAAATAGAAAAAATAAGTCAAAAGTGTCAATTGTTTATATGCAAAATTAACTAGGGTGAGCTTTTTAATACTCGAGCAATTAAGTTCGCGGGGACTTTGTGCCTAGTGACCTAAGGCTTTTAAAGTTTGGGATCCACTAACCCAACGCTCGCTACATGGGTATTATTGTATAAGCCTTTCGAGGTCTCATCCATTGCACGGTTAAATAAGCATGATTGTATATATGTGTCGTAGTAGTTAGTAATAAAGCATGAATTTCTGTCTACCTTGGATAAGGAGGGAGGTGTTTCTAGGTTATGAAATGTCTACAGTCTATTCTATTTATAAACATGTGATTGTCTTGACGAAGAGCATGTATGATTTTTGACCTAGTTTTGGGAGTATTTCTGATGAGCATTGCACACACGCACGTTTCTGTTCATGTATTGTTAGTATACGGGAGCTTGGTCGAGCTCTATTTGGATTTAGTTGCATTCTTTGAGATATTTGCTTGTTAGTTGGTTTTGGTTAGTTTGAAGGGGATCGTTGCATTTTTCATATTAGTTGCATTCATGCATTGCATTGCATTAAGTTAAATGGATTTTGAGGGTACATTCGCTATAGGCCCTCACGAGACCTTACTCGTCCACTGGGGCTGCCTAGGGATTTAAAGGGCTTGTTACATATGCCAAATGCAATCGTGATCACCTACGGAAGTGGTACTAGTTAGTTAGTTAATTGTAATTGTTTATGCTTGAGGACAAGCATCGGTTTAAGTTTGGGGGTGTGATAAGTGGATTTATATCCACTTGGATCGCTTCAATTCGGCTTGAATTGATTGTCTTGGACTTAAGTTTATTGTATTTTTGATGTGTTTTGCTTAGTTGTGCAGAATTACGAGAATGTTGACTAAGGTGGATGCTTCTATAATTTTTGGGGAATTAATTGATTAAAATTCGGATTTTTGAGAAGGGTTGCACAGTTTACACTGTTTTGGCCATATCTTGAGTTCTAGAAGTCCGTTTGAGGCCCGTAAGCAGTCCACGCGAAGATAATGAGATTCTCTATCATTCTAAGGTGGTCCAGAGGTCAAATTACGTGGGGAACGTTCCAGCAAATCTGAAGAAAAGTCAGCCACGAATTTTCCTTAAAAACATAATCAATTTAGGAAACGTATCTTGCAGAAATTCTATTATAATTCTGTTTTTGTATTTTCTTGCTGGGGAAGACTTTTAGAGCCTATTTAAACACATCATACCATTGTAATAGGGATAGACATATTATTAGTTATTATTTTTGTAACATAGCTTAGATCTGCAAGGGGAAAAAGGAGAGAAGGATTCAACGCTCGTGACAAGCAACGAATCTAGATCTACTTCAGCCTTTGTGTTATTCTGGATTCTAGATTTGTTTTCTTAAATCTTTGTTTATTAATATAATTACTTCTTTTATTCATATCTTGTTTTATATCATGTTTTCATCAAATCCCATGACGATGAACGGTTCAATTATGAGCTAATCGTTGTCATGGGATTCTAACGGAGTTATCTATGTAGCTTAGTAGTTTATATGCTTTAAAGATTTATGTGTGGTGAATTCTTGATATCCTCGTATGGTTGTGTTTCATGTATTTAGATGCGTCGCGAACATCTAATTTGTTAATCTCTTGCTAAACGAGAGTGGATCTTGAGATTTAGAACTTGCCATG
Source organism: Saposhnikovia divaricata (assembly GCA_036435485.1). NCBI lineage: Eukaryota > Viridiplantae > Streptophyta > Magnoliopsida > Apiales > Apiaceae > Saposhnikovia > Saposhnikovia divaricata. The sequence continues at coordinate 118,770,623 of CM071599.1, read as the reverse complement.
CTAGCATAGGATAGGTTGATGTTTTAACATCATGATTTGTGGCGTAAATAGAGATATTATGCTGCCCTATGTGATCTAAGTGGGTAATTTGTGCTTAAACCTTTATGTTTTCAAATTCTATAGAGATATAGGGTCTAAACATATTTGGTGTCTACCCATCTTCTATCTCTTTTATGGATGCATGCGTAGTTTGGTATTAGTATACCGAGAGGTAACTTTTACTTGTTTCGTGTTATCCGATCAGATATCAAAACCATCACATGTATTGATTAAAGGCTGCAACTCTAAGTGAAGTAGATAATGAAGTTAGGATTCCATGTTTATTCTCATATAAGTAATTTGATTTTAGATCTCATTAGCTAGTTAATTCTTAAATTACATATTAGTTAAATTTAGTTAATTAAAACCTTAATTTATTTATTATCTTAGCAGTGAATTAAGATCATACATTGTTGAATAGGCACATTAGCTGAAAAGAACCATAACCTGATCCCTGTGGGAACGAATTTGGACTTAACCTTATATATTACTTGTGACCACGTACGCTTGCGTGATTTTGTGTTAACATCAATTCAGGGAACATGTATCATACTATAATTTGACAATAGGCATGCATGCTGTGGCATATGTATCAGAAACAACAGATATACATATTATCACAACAACAGTTCCAAGGTATTGGAAACTTGCCTGGTAATCGGGTGTGGGTAGAGTTAGCGTGTCCTGGGTCTGCTCGATGATCTATAACCAATCAGAACATTCCAGATTAACCACTTAACACCTTTTAAAAGTCTAAGTATAAACTTCACTTAAGTCGAAACACGTTTTTGAATTATCTCGTTATGCACCCTTTTCGTGTACTCTTATTAACCTCGTTTTGACCCGACATTTGTTCGTCATTACGGCTCGTCGTTACACTTACACTTGGTATATACTTAAGCCATGTAAGTGCTAAAGTAGGTCGTTTACGAACCAAGATTATACCTCGAGTTTTATCGTCCGTTTTCTAAGTGTTTTACCAAAGTTATAACCAAGCGGGTTTTTAGGGGTTCGTTTGCGTTTAACTTCGATTCAAACATTTTTATAAAATCGGATGACGATCCGTTTGACATGTGGTTTTCTCTCACACCTTCCTCATGACCCCTAGTATTTATTTACCAAGATTCACCACTGAGTAACATGTTTTACGAGGGTTCAATTGAAGTTACGAACTTTTACTTATGGTTCCGAACCAATTTTAGTAATTTGACCATAACTCCTAAACCGTAAGTCGGAATGTTTCGATTATTACGCCAAAACGATCTATGGCTCGAGATCTACAAGGACCAGTCATAATATTACCAAGGTCAGGAAATTATATTAACTGTCATGTTCGGTTTCTACGTGTTAACAAAAATTTGGCATTACGACGACTATAAATCGAACGTTCTAAAAATCATAACAACACAACCAAGCCACACCGGGCATCAATACAACTCATACACATATTTCTCATCCCAAATCTGTCCAGGAACATCTACTTTACCATCATAATCATCATGTTACTAAAATCACTAAATCACTTACTAATCATGCTTATAACATACTAACATCATAACTACTCTTGAATCCATCAAGAACATGCATAAACTTAAAGTAAGAGCTAGGGTTTCAAGAGTGTTATACCTTCCTTGGTATGTATATGAGCCTAACAAGCCTTGATCTATCCTTGTGTGGCCTTAGAGTAGCTAGATCAACCATAAGAATCAAAGAAAACAAGGTTAGTTCTTGAAGAACACTATTCACCATCCTTGTAAATGATTTATTTGAAAATGGAAACAAAGGAGTTTGGACTTGAAATTTCTAGGAGATTACTTTCTTGAAATATAGAATCACCTTAATAATTACAAGATCAAATGATGGTGGGAGCTTGGACTTTGGATTTGGAATTAAGGAAATAGCCGAATGGTATACAAGTGAGAGAGTCTTGTATTCTTTGCCTTGGTTTCTTGCTCTCTTGCATTATTATGAAAATATCTAACATAAAGTTGCTTTATTAAAGGTACTAGGTCATGGAATACATCATCTTGGTGGACAAGTGTTGATTTTGGTGTGGTAGGATGAGAAAGAATGCTAAGTACTTGGTTTGATTGCTAAGATTACTAGTTAGCTTTGTAACTAGCTTGGTTTCTTTGATCTTATCTTGCATAAAGTAATTATGTCACCTTCCACTAGCTCATCATACCTCTTGGATCTCTGCTTGTTTCTTTGTCCGGTTATTGCTCAATTTGACTGATCGTTCGGAGGAATATCTCAAGGATTTCTAGTTAGGGTTTTACCGGAAACCTTCTTAATATTTATAATACTATACTCCATTATTCTTAATAATTCTTGAACCTATATTCCTTAAATCCCTTCAATAATTCCTTAAGTCTTTCAGTGTCCAGGGAAATCTCGGAGAAAATAAAAGTGCCATTTTTCAGAATCCGACAGCTTTTACATACACTCTTTTTCCCCCTGGATCAATAATACGAACTCAGAATTTCGTTCCGGGTAATTCTATATAGCGTCGTCTAATAATATTCCTACGTCCACCAAAATCACTATTCACCACTTATTCTTTACTTATTCTTTTAGGTTATATAGATGTCCCGGTTCTCTTTCGATCGTTCCTTAACCATTTTACGGAACCACTGGACTGATAAAAGATATCGATTTGGATGACATAAAAATAACCTTCCCCCTTGGAATTATAAAATCTTAATTTCCTAGGAGATAGATAATTCTTATCTAGATTGTCAACCAATAGCATTCTTCATAACATATAAGTATTTGAATCCACATCCATTCCATAATAAAAGTTTTAATTCCTACCAAAAATCGGGGTTCTTACACTTCTCCAACTTGTCTCCCTCGTTTCTCTAAGTTATCATAAGTAATGAATTGAATTACAATGATACAATGAGTTTAAATAGGTCTTAGACAACTTGTCCAGCAAGTAACTACCTAAAAATACAATTTAATTTCGAATTAGGGCTAAAAATAAAGACTTTCAGGAATTTCAGCATTCTGGGGCGCACCCTGCGCAGCAGGGGCGCAGTCTGCGCAGCTACAGGCTGTTTCTGGCGCACCTGCGCGGTCTGGGCGCAGTCTACGCAGCTGAGGTCTGCCGGATTGGTTTTTCTGCTTGTTTCTTTCGTTTTAGCCCATTTTTCTTCCGTTTCTTCTCCGCGAGCTTCCATCTTCAATCCTTTAGCCTTATAATCTTCATGGTAGCTTAAACCAAGTTCCCATTCTTCATTCCAATGCTAACTTTCAACTCCAAAATCGATGGAAAATGCCAACCCTAGCTGAAATAACTAATCCTGCACAACTACACAAAACACATAAAAAATACAACATACTTGAGACCAAGTCAATCAATTTAAGCCGAAATGAAGAGATCCAAGTGGATATAAAATCCACTTATCACACCCCCAAACTTAAACCGATGCTTGTCCTCAAGCATAAACAACTAAACACTAACTAATTAGTACCACTTCCATAAGTGATCACGGTTGCATTTGGCATATACAACAAGCCCTTTAAACCCCTAGGCAGCCCTAGTGGACGAGTATGGTCTCGTGAGGGCCTACAGCGAATGTACCCACAAAATCCATCTAACTAAACAATGCAATGCATGAATGCAACGGATATGAAAATGTAATGATCCCCTCAAACTAACCAAAACCAACTAGCAAGCAAATATCTCAAAGAATGCAACCAAATCCAAATAGAGCTCGACTAAGTCCCCGTATACTAATAATACATGACAGAAACGTGCGTGTGTGCGATGCTCATCAGATATACTCCTAACACTAGGTCCAAATCATACCCATTTTTCGCCAAGACAATCACAAGTTTATAAATAGAATAGACTGTAAACACTTCATAACCTAGGAACACCTCCATCCACATTTGAGTTAGACAGGAATTCATGCTTTATTACTACAACTATGACACATAATATACAAGCATGCTTATTTAATCGTGCAATGGATGAGACCCCTAAAGGCTTATACAATAATACCCATGTAGCGAGCATTGGGTTAGTGGATCCCAGACTATAAAAGCCTTAGGTCACTAGGCACAAAGTCCCCGCGAACTTAATTGCTCGAGTATTAAAGAGCTCACCCTGGTTAATTTTGCATTAAACATTAACATAACTTTTTTTTCCTTTTTTTTCTAATTTATATATATATATATGATAAGTGGATTTTATATCTACTTGGAACATTCTAATTCGGCTTAAATTGATTGCTTTGGCCTTAAGTTTGTGGTAGTTTTGATGTGTTTTGATTAATTGTGTAGGGTTGAAGAAATGTCGATTAAAGGTGTAGTTTCCGTTGTTATTTGGAGTTGATTTATGATATGGAATGAAGAATGGAGGCTAAGGTCAACTACCAAGAAGTATACAAGTCATTAAGGATTAAAGACGGAAGCTCATGCAAAAGGAACGGAAGAAAAAGCTTAAAAATCGAAGAAAAATCAATTTTCGCAGATCGGGACCAAGCCGGGAGCCCAAATTGGCGCCCAGCCTTGTTTTATGCAGTTTGGACCGGCGCTCCAGGCCCAATCGGCGCCCCAGCGCTGCGGGTGTGCGGGTGAAAAATCAGCCAGAATTTCTGATTTTGTTTTGGTTATATCTTGAGTTCTAGAAGTCCGTTTTGGACGATCTTACTGTCCACGCGAAGATAACGAGATTCTCTATCATTCTAAAGTGGTCCAAAGGTCTAATTACAACTGGAACGGCCCAGAAATATTGAAGAATAGTCAGCTACGAATTTTCCTTAAAAACAGAATCAGTTTAGGAAACGTATTATGTGCCGAACTGCAGAAATTCAACTTTGACAAGGAAATTGCTATAATTCCTACTTCTAATAAGTATGGTAATTGCTTTGGGCGGCTAGAACATTCCAGAATCAGATCTACACATGGAATTTGCAGTTCTATTTTCATTCAAGAACGGAAATTGCCAATCTTCTATTCCAACTCTAAAAAGGCAATTGCTTGGTGGACAAGACTTCTAGAGCCTATATAAACACATCATACCATTGTAATTTAGTAGAACCATTACATATCAATTACTTAGTTTTATTTGTATCTTTTCATACTTTATTTTTATCATGGTTTCATCAGATCCCATGATGACGAGAGGTTCGATTATGAACTAATCGTTGTCATGGGATTCTAACGGATTTATTTATGGAGCTTTAGTATCTTGATTGCTTTAAAGATCTGTGTGTGATGTATATCTAATATTCTTGTATGGTTATGGTTAATTGATAGATGCGTCGCGAACATCTAATTTGTTAATCTCTTGTGAAGTGAAAGTGGATCTTGAGATTTAGAACTTGCCATGCTAGCATAGGTTCATGATTGTTTATCAACATGATTAGTAGTATGAGATGAAAATACTTATATTGCCCTGTGTGATCTTTATGGATAACTTGATCTTCAACCGTTATGTTCTCAAATTCAATAGACATATAGGGTCTAAGCATAATTGGTGTCTATTCATCTTCTATCTCTTTTGTGGATGTATGTTTAGTTTGGTATACGTATGCTGACAGGTAGCGTGTACTTGTTTCGTGCTATCCGATCAGATATCATAACCATCGCATATAGTGATTAAAGGCGTCAGATCTAAGCGAAGTATTTAATGAAGTTAGGATCCCATGTTACTCTTGTAGACGTAATTCTATTTCAATTCTTGTTAGTTAGTTAATTCTTAGTTGTTACTTCTTAGTTAATTTAATTAATTAAACCCAATTTGTTATTTGTCTTAGCAGTGAGTAATAATCATACATTGTTGCATAGGTACAATAACTGAATTAAAACCATATCCAGATCTCTGTGGGAACGAACTCAACTTTATTCTATATTACTTGTGACCGCGTACGCTTGCGTGTATTAGTGTAAAAAAGTTTTTGGCGCCGCTGCCGGGGATCATCGGTGTTTTGTTTTGTTTAGTTTTTGTGCTTGTCATCAATGGTCGTTAGCGTTCACTGACTCGGATTTCTTATCTATCTTGTTTAGTTCGTTGTATTTCAGGTACTTGAGTTTTTGAAGATGGCATGCGAGGAGTTGCCATTGTGGGCATATTCGAGGACATCCATGCCTTATCAATGTGAGCGGTGTTTGGACGTTCATGATCCCTCACAATATTGTTACTACGAAGGAGTTGATCCATATGTCAGTTATGAGGAACAACCATATTTTCCATACCATCCTCAACAGTACCAGCAAGATGTTCCAGACATGTCATATTTCTTTGGAAGTGAAGAGTTTCAACTTCAGCAACCTACTCCTACTTTTCAGTCAGATGAGGTTGATGATTTGAAGGAGATTAGGAAGGAGATTAGGATGCTTGCAGAGCGTCATGAGAAGTCTCTCAAATCTATGGAGACACTTGTTGCTCAAGTTTTGAGTGTCTTGGAACAAGAGAAATAGCAATCCATACGAGAGGCAATTCCAGAAAATAACGATGACTTGGAGCAAGGTACTGCATGCATAATTGAAGAAGACAAATTCCAAGAGGAGGTGAGTGTTCACAAGCCATGTGAGGAATTTGATCAAGCTAGTGAGGTGGATGATTTGGAAAGGGCACAATGTGAGACAGACACTGATGAGCTGCACAAATTTCAAGAATTGGTATGTCCGTACCAAGAGGACACTGATGAGCTACGCAAATTTCAAGAATTGGTAGGTGCGAACCAAGAGGATGAAGAACATGGGAAAGATGCAGGTCTTCTACTTGTCTCAGAGTTTAAAGATGGAGGTAGCGCATTAGAGCCAATGGAGGAAGTTCTCTTTGAGGAACCAAAGGTTTCAGAAACTTACATTTACCCTCCTCCATTATATTCAAGCGAAGCCCGCGAGTGTTTGTTGTTCTACAAATTGACAGATTTTGGGTCAGCAGATGAAGGCATTGGAATAGGACATATTTGTTATACGAATAGGCCAAGCGAGGATAAGGGGCAGAAAGTGTGCCGTCGTGATGACGATGAAGTTTCACGAAGAGATGACCAGGCAAACTATTATCATCCTTAATGGAGGCTTGGAGGTAACGTCAAGCTATTGACGTTAAAGAAGCGCTTCTTGGGAGGCAACCCAAGGTATGTTTTCTACTTTCCCTCGTATTTACTTCCATTCAATGAGGACATTGAATATTTTAAGTTTGGGGGTGGTTTGAGGGATAAGTAGTGTATATAATTGTGATTTTGAGTCATTGTGTTCATGTAGGATTTCATGCTTTGCATATTAGTAGCAAATTATGCATTTGTGTTCGTGATATCTACGTTTGTTTCATATAGGACATTCTGTTTTTATGTTCATATATCATGTGAGTCCATAGTAGTTTGCATTTGCACCCATGCTTGATAAGAATTTTGTGTTGTTGACGCTTTTGTTGAGAAGTGGTATGCTTTGTTCTTGTGCACACACATACACTAGTAAGTTGAAGCTAGTAGACTTATTGAATGTTGTGAGTAATTAGAAGGACATGAATATGTGCAAGATGATTTAGTTTGCATGCTTTGAATACAAGTCGGTGCGTTAGAGAGATTTTTTTGCTTGGGATTGAGTATGTTTTTCCACCAAGTGAGTTTTTGAGCCTTATTGCATATATTTGCAATTTATTCGTTTGCTTGAGTGTCCACGGATTGTTTGCATTGCTAGCAGTTGTTTGAGGTCTTTCTTGAAACGCATGACATTATTTGACGATTAAAATGATAAAGGCATTTAGGAATAACCACATATTTTCCCATATTACCACACCATGTTTACATGATCAATTAGTTAACCCGTTGAGCTTAATCCTATTTTTTTCGGTGACATACCACATTATTTGCCTAGACCTTTTTCTTGTATTGGCCTTACATTAATTTGAACCCACATTGTCAAAGGCTAGTAGGGTGCTTAAAGGAGTAATAAGGTGTGCAAGGAGGGGTTTATTATTGGTCATAATTTTGGGGGAAATATTGAAATTTGGGTTTAGTTGTTTGCTTGATAGTCGGCATGTGTAATAAAATCGTGGGATCATTGTTATTGTCTATATTATTGTTGCTTTAGCTCTCGAAAAAAAGAGAGGATAAAAATAGAAAAAAAAAGAGACAGAAAAAAATAGAAAAAAAAAGTTATATTATGAGAGCATATTTGTGTTATTGTGATCCTACTTTAGTCGACTAGTCGAGTGTTTTTGTTGGAAGAAAAATAATAAATTATGTGGGGGGAAAAATAGGGTGTTGTATATGATTCATCATGGTACTTACTAGCTTTTGGCACTTCACCTGTTTTGGCTTATTTGACATACCTTGTCCCTAGCCCCGTTACAATCCAAATAAAGACCTTTTGATTATCGTCATTGATGTATGTTATGTTAAGAGTTAGATTGATACCAAATGTCAAGCATGCTTATGATTTTGTTGGAATTGAGTGATACGCTTACCCTTGTTCTTGAGTGAATATTCTTTTGTGAGTGGATTGTGAGTGTTTGCTTGTTTTTGCGTATGAGATCCCGAGTTTTGTCTCAAAGATGTACTCTTGTAGGGTTAGCATGTTTACTAACTTATTCTTACACTTGACATGGACATGTGAGAACTTATGCATGTTCATTGAGTAGACTATGTGAATACTTGCACTTTCGACACCAAGACATTGCGTATTTACTTTGATTCTTAAGTTGATATGGCATGAGAGCATTTGAAGGTATGGTAGGATATTAGTACTAGATTAGTTGCATTTTTCATACTAGTTGCATTCATGCATTGCATTGCATTAGATAAATGGATTTTGTGGGTACATTCGATATAGGCCCTCATGAGACCTTACTCGTCCACTAGGGCTGCCTAGGGGTTTAAAGGGCTTGTTGCATATGCCAAATGCAACCGTGATCACCTACGGAAGTGGTACTAGTTAGTTAGTTAGTTGTAATTGTATATGCTTGAGGACAAGCATCGGTTTAAGTTTGGGGGTGTGATAAGTGGATTTTATATCTACTTGGAACATTCTAATTCGGCTTAAATTGATTGCTTTGGCCTCAAGTTTGTGGCAGTTTTGATGTGTTTTGCTTAATTATGCAGGGTTGAAGAAATGTCGATTAAAGGTGTAGTTTCCGTTGTTATTTGGAGTTGATTTATGATATGGAATGAAGAATGGAGGCTAAGGTCAACTACCAAGAAGTATACAAGTCATTAAGGATGAAAGACGGAAGCTCATGCAAAAGGAACGGAAGAAAAAGCTTAAAAATCGAAGAAAAATCAATTTTCGCAGATCGGGACCAAGCCGAGAGCCCCAATTGGCGCCCCAGCCTTGTTTTATGCAGTTTGGACCGGCGCTCCAGGCCCAATCGGCGCCCCAGCGCTGCGGGTGTGCGGGTGAAAAATCAGCCAGAATTTCTAATTTTGTTTTGGTCATATCTTGAGTTCTAGAAGTCCGTTTTGGACGATCTTACTGTCCACACGAAGATAACGAGATTCTCTATCATTATAAAGTGGTCCAGAGGTCCAATTACAACTGGAACAGCCCAGAAATATTGAAGAAAAGTTAGCTACGAATTTTCCTTAAAAACAGAATCAGTTTAGGAAACGTAATATGTGCCGAACTGCAGAAGTTCAACTTTGACAAGGAAATTGCTATAATTCCTACTTCTAATAAGTATGGTAATTGCTTTGGGCGGCTAGAACATTCCAGAATCAGATCTACACATGGAATTTGCAGTTCTATTTTCATTCAAGAACGGAAATTGCCAATCTTCTATTTCAACTCTAAAAAGGCAATTGCTTGGTGGACAAGACTTCTAGAGCCTATATAAACACATCCTACCATTGTAATTTAGTAGAACCATTACATATCAATTACTTAGTTTTATTTGTATCTTTTCATACTTTATTTTTATCATGGTTTCATCAGATCCCATGATGACGAGAGGTTCGATTATGAACTAATCGTTGTCATGGGATTCTAACGGATTTATTTATGGAGCTTTAGTATCTTGATTGCTTTAAAGATCTGTGTGTGATGTATATCTGATATCCTTGTATGGTTATTCTTAATTGATAGATACGTCGCGAACATCTAATTTGTTAATCTCTTGTAAAGTGAAAGTGGATCTTGAGATTTAGAACTTGCCATGCTAGCATAGGTTCATGATTGTTTATCAACATGATTAGTAGTATGAGATGAAAATACTTATATTGCCCCGTGTGATCTTTATGGATAACTTGATCTTCAACCGTTATGTTTTCAAATTCTATAGACATATAGGGTGTAAGCATAATTGGTATCTATTCATCTTCTATCTCTTTTTGTGGATGTATGTTTAGTTTGGTATATGTATGCTGACAGGTAGCGTGTACTTGTTTCGTGCTATCCGATCAGATATCATAACCATGGCATATAGTGATTAAAGGCGTCAGATCTAAGCGAAGTATTTAATGAAGTTAGGATCCCATGTTACTCTTGTAGACGTAATTCAATTTCAATTCTTGTTAGTTAGTTAATTCTTAGTTGTTAATTTACTTCTTAGTTAATTTAGTTAATTAAACCCAATTTGTTATTTGTCTTAGCAGTGAGTAATAACCATACATTGTTGCATAGGTACAATAACTGAATTAAAACCATATCCAGATCTCTGTGGGAACGAACTCAACTTTATTCTATATTACTTGTGACAGCGTACGCTTGCGTGTATTAGTGTAAACAATATATATATATATATATATATATATATATATATATATATATATATATATATATACATGCAATCTGGACTGAGAATTCTCAATTCCAACCCTAGACTACTCATATAAATATGAGCCGGCAACTAGCCATTTGATGCCTAGTCATTATTAACAACCTTTAACAATTAACATGAAATTCCTGGTTTCCCCCAAACTTAGACTTTAGTGTCCCTACACCATCAAGGGAATAATGAAAATTCTAAATATAATCAGGTAATTAAATCTCAAAAAAACTAACAAACATGACCTCGACCTAGCTCAAAAGCAAACGACGAGACTGTGTAAAAATTGTGTTTCTGAAACATGCAAGTCAATTTCAAAAGAACTATAAATCAACCCTCTATTTATCAATAATCACACTCAATTAGACATCTACCTACCAATCAGAATTAGCTCATCGTAAGGGATCATGAAGAATGCATGCTATGCAACTAAAATGGACTCTCATGGCAAAACTAACAAAAATAACAGAATGTCCTATATGAAACAAAACATGTAATAATACGAACAAAACATGAATGAATTACTACTAAACATGCAAAACATGAACTCCTACATGAACAATGACTCAACTAACACTTCTTATCCCCCAAATCAATCCCAAACTTAGAATATTCAATGTCCCCCTTGAATTGAAGGTAATACAAGGGATAGTAGAGATACCTAAATAAAAATGCCAAAAAGCGTGGGTTGCCTCCCACGAAGCGCTGTCGTTGACGTCATTTAGTCGGACGTTGCCACCTCACTTCATGGCGGTTTGAAGAGAATAATAGGATCGTCCTTAATAGCACCCATGCCGACCTCTTGTTTGCTTACATCCAACACATCTCTTCTTTCACTCTTCACATTGATTTTTCCACCAATCGACTTCTTCTTCTTTTTCTTCCTCACACCTCTAAGATGCTTATTCCTCTTAGTCGACTGAACCACACACTCTTCTACCGCATCATCAACTATCCACCTTCTTAACACATTATCATTCGCTTCTTCAAAAATCACTAGCTCATCATTCAAAAGGACATACCTCAAATGCAGTGAAAGTTTTCCGAGCTTTACATTCGAGAGATCTTGTGTGGAAGATTTAACAACATCAATTTCCTCGAGCATCTTAACTGAATCAGAGTTCTTCGAAAAATTTGGAACACTAAGCAATGCATCCAATTTCAAATTACCTTTCTCTTCTTAGAGAGACAATGCGAGGGATTCACTAGTGTTATGCTCTAGAATATGGGTATCCGTTTAATTAGCAAGAGATTTCACAGAAAAGCACACTTCTGGATCATCTGAAATCTTTGTAGGAGCAAACACATTAAAGGTGGCCTTATCATCTTGAACCCGAATGGTTAACTCCCCTTTTTGTACATCAATTAAAGCTTGGTCGGTGGCTAGAAAGGGCCTTCCCAAGATGATGGGAATCTTCTTATCTTCCTCAAAGTCTAGAATGACAAAATCAGCAGGAAAGATAAACTCATCCACCTTTACCAAGACATCCTCCACTATACCTCTAGGATATGTGATCGACCGATCAGCCAGCTGTAACGAGATATTTGTAGGTTTCGGATCAGGTAGACCAAGTTGCATGAAGACAGACAAAGGCATTAGATTGATACTAGCTCCCAAGTCACACAAACACTTGTCGAAAGATAAGTTGTCAATAGTGCACGGTATGGTAAAGTTTCCTGGATCCTTAAGCTTCGGTGGCAATTTCTGCTACAAAACCGCACTACACTCCTCTGTCAAAGCAACAGTTTCCAATTCCTCGAGTTTCAGCTTCCGTGATAGAATACCCTTCATGAACTTTGCATAGCTCGGCATCTGTTCAAGAGCTTCTGCAAAAGGTATCACTACGTAAAATTTGGGTTTCATCACTCTTTTGTACAGTAAGGGCTATGACACTTTGGAAAAAATGAGTGGTTAAAGGTCATCGTCCCAAGTTTTAGCCACACAATTATTTTTTGAGTGACCAAAAACACATTTTTTTGGCAGATTTAGTCAAAATTTAAAAAAAGTGTGACAATTGAGATATAAAATTGCATGGTTTTTTGTTGACTTTTACCAATTCCAAAATTTTTAGTCATGCTTGGGAGTTACAAGTGTGACAATAACTAGCGACGCTTCTTTGCTGTGTCTAAATGTTACGTAACGGTTACAGTCGTTTTTGGTGATGTGGCTAAATGGGAAATAACATATGGTCACTACGTTCTATATGTGACTAAAAAGTAGAGTTTTCCGCATATATATATGTCAGAGCTTTGTTCGCTTAGTGACTGTATTATTGTGTGACTAAATCTTTATTATATTGTTAAACTTAACATCCGACTGATCATATCCTTGTTAGAAATTTGAATTTTTTATTACTATATGAATATATATATATATATATATATATATATATATATATATGGAAGAATAATAAAACATTCAAATTCCATATTCCAAGTATCTGTCGAAAGTAACAAACTATTTTCAAATAAATATATTCATAAGAACTTCTTGGTTTATTCAAAACATGAGGAGTAAAAACTGGGAGGTGCTTCCGAGCGATGTATTACCATTACAATACAACATAGATTTAGTATCACTACAACAGAAATTGAATCATTACATTTTAAGCGCAACTAAAATGATAAGAAGAGTAAATACACTCCACACATATAGATTAATCACCATATGCTTTCATTTATTGTTTAAGAAATGCATTTGAACAAATTATGCAGCTTGTATCCCATTTACCCAGTCCACTGTTCGACGTGCTCTTTCAATACTTCTCTGGGACTTCTTGTAGTACTCAACACTCCTATGCGATTTTTCTGAAATATATAAACTTTCTGAGATGCTTGAAATTACTCTGAAATTACCCATAATGGTTCATATTTCTCTTTACATAGTGCCCAAAGTTGTCTACCATGAGAGCAATCAACAACTTCGTCTGAAGTACCCTGCATATAATTGCATTAAATTAAAGATGCAAGAACAGATATGAAAACATTATAGAACACAGTTAGAAGTTGGAATAATGCCTAAGTCGTCACACATGTCTAGATAATTATTAATTTCACTTGCTTGGAGTATCAATATATCTATAAATGTGTCATATAAAGCATACAACACACAGTATGTGCAGAGAAATGCAAGTAATACTTGAACATAGAAAATATCAATTATTCTCATATTTTCCATCACAGAACACCAACTAGACTTGTCGTTCCAAGTTCCTCCACGGCAGCAACAAGCATAATTATCAGGAAGATATGTGGATCATTAGATACATGATTTTCATTATCAGGAAGATTTTCAAGGGCCTGAGAACAATCAATGTATAAACATTCAAGCTTAAAATTATCCAAACAGGTAATCGGACACAAATCTTGATTTATATACACGGTTATATACTGATTAAGTTCAAACTCAATAACATATTGCACTGAAATATGCTCTCTAAATATTGAATATTGAATGCATGGAATTTTTATGCATTTCTTATACACTGCATTAAAAGACTTCTCACATTGGTATTTATATTCTCAGAACACTACTGAGTCTTCACAAAGTATTAATAAGACTCCTAACTTCAAAAATAGAGCACATAATACTTTTTTAATGTATCAAAATATAATTTTAAAAATCGAGTACTTAAGAAATCTACAATAACAACTCACCAAGTACGTAAGAATAGCATTCAATATTGCTTCTTCATCATCTTTACCTACACTTACAATTTAGAAGAAGCTGAACTGAGTACCTCAATATGTGAGTAAACATAAATCAGATTTAACCATCATGCAAGTCAATATGTAGAACATTCATCCAGTACACATGTTTCTTTCTTGAAATCAAATGCATCTAAGCTACCAATAATTTAATCCCCCAATTAAAATTTTCAAATGAAAAGCCATAATTTAATCCCGGAACCAAAGCCTAGGTAGGTTAAATACTTAAATGAGGCAGAATTTTCGAATGTTTTTGTACTTGGCATTGAGGAAGCCTGAGTAGGTTTCGTTTTTGCAGAGAGTATAACACACATTAACACATACCAATAAGTCGCTAAAATCACAGAAAAGTTACATGTTTAAACTAATGTGACATTATAAATAATAAAAATTTATCCATAACTCAACAAAATCATTGTTGCCTATAACACATACCAATAATGAAAAATAGAAAAAGACACTATAAATAACAATTGTAGCCACAAGAACTCATGCATAACACTATAAATAACAATTGTTATGATAAAAATCAAAATACTTCCACACTGTTATGATAACAATTGTCTCCTTACATCATAACACTTGCATAACATTGGGAAAAAAATTACAAAGAAATAATAACAAAATTCTAAGAACCAGTCTCCCTCCTCCTCTTGTAAATCCTGGACATGGTGCCAGCCAGTCCAATGATCCTCTCACGCAACTCCAGGGCCCGGAGACGCTTCGCCTCCTTCTTCTGCTTCTCTATCTCGAAGTTCATCAATAGAAACATCAACTCGAGTTCTTGATCATAGAAGAACTCATAGCTGATGTTCTTTGGAACATCGTCCACTGGAAAGCTTGCACCTTCCACTACGATCGTGAAGTTTTCGTAGTTGAACAATACATTTGATAGATGTATGGTGAGAGCGTTGAAGGCCATTTGATATATTTGATACAATTAAGAATGTTTAAGAGGATGAGAAAGGGGATTAACTGGGGATGGTTTAAATAGAGGAGTTGTAAGGCATATGAAACAATGCTCATATTGACTGAGAATGTCATAATTGCATGTAGTTTTAGTGTTACAACCCCAGATCCGGGGTCAGGGATCTGGTCGTTACGGTCTCAATTTCCATCCACAAACTCAACATAAATATTAAATTACAACCTTGTGACCCAAAACAACAACATAAAACACACCCGTTATAGTCCCAGAGATGAAATCAGAGTAACTATCAAATTTTATTAAGCACATTATGAGTTCTTACAATCCAAAAGAATTTCAATATGAATACATACTCTTTGCCATCCATTATCATAAGTCATACCAGCCCAAATATTTGGTACTGAAAGAATGAATCTATCCTACCAATAGCTTTCTCTTCGGCTCTGGTAGTCTCATCGTCCTCGCCAGCGTCGAGTGCGCCTTGTGCGAGTCATCTGGTCTAGCTGTTGTTGTGATATAATAATAAAGCAAGGGTGAGTAATAGCCCACCAACAATAATATATAACTGAACGATAATATATAACAGTTCAAAAGTATCTTTCAAACCATATGCCATGCATTTACGGAAATGATGTCAGTATAATATGAACGATGAAGTTACAAGGTAACTCAAAATGCAATTATAGGTGGGAATATATGCTATGTCGAAGATAAGCAAGATATTATCATTTATCATAAAAGAGGAACTTGCAGGAAAATATTGCAATTCCAATTATGAATACTTTCCAATACTACCAACAATGATAATGTTGCCGAAAATAAATGAATTTAAATGATGAACTTTTGCTGGAGTATTCACCGCGCCCACTGTTCCAATCCTTATGATGATCAGTCGCAGATTGTACAGCTCAATTTAGTTTTACTACCGGTAGAAGGAAGAGCTGACGGATTTACTTGTCTACCGCCCTGTTAGATCTCCCCGGCCAACGGTTGGGCCAATTGGGATGGACCAGCGCTACTCGGCCTCTTACACGACTCCAAGTTCGAAAGGAAGTTCTTGACTCTGAACATAAAGTTTGTCCCCCTTTCCCCAAGTATGATACTTGTTGATAGGTGTGACGCCCCTAGATCCGGGGTCAAGGATCCAGGTCATCACGATCCAATTTCCATTCAATATCAATATCTCTTGAGTTTTTTTTAATAATTAAGCAATTGACCCCACACTAATACACACACACCAGTCATATGCTCATAGAACAACATTCACAATATTAAAAGTTTAAAGTTAACAGTTATTAAAAACCCAGAATTCTACTAAGTACATTGTTGAATAATACTTCTACAGGAAGCATTTCAACAACCAAAAGTTTATTACAAACTTACACCCTTAATTTACATAAATCTACTAAGCCCCTTTCGTTTGTCACTACCTCGGGGATGGTCGCCAGCACTCGCTCAAAAGGTCGCCTTTCCCTTACCCTCTTGCGGGGTGTAGTGCGTAGTATCGGCATGTGTTAGGTCCAAAATAGTTTGTAGAAGGGGGGGTTGAATACAAACTATACCGTTTTATCGAATTTGCTCTTTTCTTAAAAATATTAAAATATTAAATCAAGAACAAATTGATGCGGAATAAAACGAATACCGATATTTCAAGTTGAATATAAAATTTATATTAACTTGATGGGGTGTCTAAATACACGGGTACAAATTACAAGGTTTGATGACCAAACTAATTATTACAAATTCTATAGAAAATTTGACATGAATTTTTCTATATTTGTAATAAAAAGATCGAATGCTAAAAAGCAATTCGAGAGATAAGTTCTAGGGAACTTAATCCGCTAGATAGTTCCAATAGCACAAGTAAGCTATTTCTAGTGGTTTAGATTTAATGATACAAGCTAGAAATAATTTACAAGAATTAAATTGAAGCACATGAACTTTTTCTCTCTTGGTCTCTGTCTCTCTCGGCTCTGTCTGTTTTTGGAGAGGAGTGAAGAAGTAAATAACAAATGAGCCGCCTGTTGCTTTTAAACAAAAAGATCTCCTGCCTCCTTTTTGTTTTTAACACTCAATATAACTATCGGTATGACTATCCACTGCAAGTAATATGACAGTCTCTTCCAATATAACTTTCGGTATGACTATCCTTAATACTTGATATGACAGTCTGTTGAACTAGATATGACAATCCATCCCAATATAACTTTCGGTATAACTATCTCTTTGAACGAGATATGACTATCCAGTTGAGATAATATGACTGTCCAATCCAACATCTTGATATGACTATTCTCTTGAACTGAATATGACAATCGGTATAACTATCCTTTGATAGTTATATTATCATTTTTTTTTCTTTTGCTGGATATAACTTTCGGTATGACATGCAACTTTCATTTCATCACCTGGCCATTTCAATTCAACAAAACAAAAGCACTTGACTTTTGTTTTATTTGTACGAGCTCCGTAGAAATGCTTTTTAATTCGCACATCTTCTAATCTTTAATTAATGAATAATTAATTTAATTCAGAAATTTTAAAAATAAATATCTAATATTATTAGATATTTATAAATATAATTATCTAATAAAATAAAATATTTATTAATATAAATAAATCTTTAAGCTCTAAGCTGCGGTTACCTGAGGGTCTGGAACCGGACTCCTTTTGCTTAACAAAAAATATATCAATTCCAACCGGGGTTCCAGCTTTAAGAATATAACACTTTCCATATTCTTGTGATAATTCTATTTTCTCATAACCCGTTCAGGTGTAAGCTACGGTCTCTTGAGGATGTGAAACCGGACTCTTTTTGCTTAACAAAAAATACAACAATTCTAACGGGATTTCAGCATTAAGAATATATCACTTTGCATTTCTTTGTGATAAATCTTTTTCCTCACAGCCAGTCCACTTGATAGTAAAATCCTTGTGGTTAATTAATTTAGCACTTCTGTTGCTTGCACAATGATTCTTTCACATACCAGTCTTGATAGCTTGAACCACTGAAGTTAATGACGAACAACCACTGTTTAATGTTGACACTCGATGTACTGTCTGGTTCATGAGTGACTAACCGCAATGACTGTTCTTCATATATTGACTTTAAAACTGTGGTTCATGTCTCCCTTTTCTTCACTCTTTTTCAAACCTTTATAATCTTTATTCTGCCACTGTAGGAACCTCTTGTCACTATAAATAGAACCCACTGTCTTGATTACTCCACTGATGCTTGATCAACTGAATGAACTTCTTCAAGTGTAGTATACCTCAAAACGGTAGATTGACTTTGTCTTCTTTTTCTTCTGACAGATAATACAATCTGAGATTCCTTGTGACAGTATATGTACTATTTACTATTACATTCTTGTTTGAGTTGAGTTGTATCCTCAAAATACAAATAGGCTATGTCATATGCCTTTCAATCTCCCCCTATTTGTTTGTTAAACATTAACATACAAATTCCTAGAGGATAACTCAACTACAAACAAGAAGAAGATAAAGCTTTAAAGAGCTATAGTAAATAATACATATTTTTTTTTCTGGTTTAGATATTACAATTCCAGAATCTCAGCAGATGAAATGATAGATGATTGTTCCTCTGACAATGAATTATGCAACTCATCTTCATTTCTTGACATATCTGCCTGATAACCCTTTACATCTAATATTAAACATTATCAGCAGATACTTGGAAATTCTTCAGTGGTAAAGAATATGACTTGTCAATCACATACTGAAGAATTCTTCTTTGTCGTTTCATACTTCTCTCCTTCCTTATATCTCCCTACCTAAGGTGATATGTCTCTTCCTTATAACGGTGAATACTCCTTATCTCCCCTGACAAGGCGAATTAATCTATCCCCCCCTGACAAGGTGAATACACCCCCATTCTAAGGTATATATTTTTTTTATATCTCTCTCCCCCTTAGATAGAACATCTCCCTCTCACTAAGGTAAGCTTATAATCTCCCTCTTAGTTGAGTATCTCTTACTAAGGCAATCTTTGAGTATATCTTCTTCAAAATATCTCTCCCCCTTAGTTGAGTAATCCTCCAAGCATTCAATTATAGCAAACATCCAATTAAATTAGATGATAGCATATTTTCAATTATAACTCACCTCTTACCTTTAGTACAACAGATTCTTCATACATCTAACATTGACTGCTGGAATAAAGTAAAGAAGCTTTGCTTGTGTTGAAGGATTTTTATGAAGACTTCCAGAATAGAAGTATGTAGACTGATCAACTTTGCCCTTTAGATATTTTAAAATGGCCTCACTATTGATCATCCTGACAACCAAATCTTCCGACAATTTCCTTATATCTCCCAACTCTTGTAAGTAAACTTTGTTTAGGAATAGGGAATGAGATTTGGTGTTTATCTTTCTTCCTCACTGTGAGTGTGTGATTCTGTTTTGTGTACCTCACAAGTGTTTAGCTCATCTCTCCACTCATATCACTTAAAATGAATGATCTCATCTCTCAACTCTCAAGTGTTTACACTCATGCTCACTAGTGTATCACTCTTATCTCTCATAGCTCCAACATCCATGTGTACCTGCAAGGAAAATTTTCCATAGCCCCTTCTAGAGAGGTCACTGGTGGTGCAATGGGGTTTCGCAAATCCCCGATCCTCGTTAGACTCATCAGACGAATCTGAGTCATAATCTACAAGTTGATAAAAATTTTCCCTTTTTATGGGTTTCAGATTTGAATTCTGAGAAGGTAAACAATGAAATCAAAACTTAGAATTAAAATAATGTTTCCATCTAATGTCTATGAAGACATCACCTTGTTAAACTCATCAGGTAAATCTGAATCATAGTTAACAAGTTGCCGATCCGCACCTATGTCGGATCCGATACCCGCAGGATCCAGAGATGTTCCCTCTGGGGAGTTAGATAATGATCTTGTTGAATTTTGCATTGAGATCAATACCTTCTCTCGGGGTCTGTGAAGACTCTTGGTTCTTTGAGGAACCTTCAACTTATAATCCTAACCGTAAAATGGTCGAAGTATTAGTTGTTTCCGTCAATTCGTCCTTAGTGTTTGCAATCTCACTTTATGCATAGAAAGTATTTTAGAATTGTGTATGAGGTAGTGACTTACCAACAGATGCCCTGGCCGATAGGCGAATTTCAGTAGACTCATCCTTTTGAGATAATGAATCCAGAGACTGTTTTAGTGCCATTTTTCAGATCTGCATCCTTTTGGGAGAATGCAGGCGAGCTTACAGATACCTCAAGTTGTATAAGACTATTCTCCTTGAGATGTAGAGCTGTGGGTTTACTATCCATCACATCCTTTTTGTTGTAACAAGTACATTTACTCCCTTATTGACCTTTAGTCTAATAGGTTACTTCCACTTCAGGGGGTAAGTTAGGATGTGTTTAGATTTGGATTTATAGTCCGGGATAGAAGTTGTTGGGTTTACAACCTCATGACTTACAATGTGAGAAAACTTCCACTAGGAGCTGAACCTGCATCACAAAACAATAGAGCAATATAGAGATAGAATGCATTTACATCATACCATAACATTGTGTGAAAACATATGCATTATATCTTGTAAGAGAATTGATGTACAATTGTGACTTCAAAAAGTTTTACAATATAAGCAGTCACAACTGTAGAAGAAATTGAGTTTTTCTTTTAAAAACTGTTAATGTGCAAGAGTTTGTATTTATGCATAAAACAATGTATTATAATGTCTTTTAATGAAAACTAGGTCCTTTTATTTTTAAAAGACACAAACTCTTGACTTCGCAGTAATTTAGAAAGAAAGATTTTCTTTAAGTGCTTATTATGTATAGAGAACTTTAACACAAAGTTAGTGAAAAGACTCATACAAGCACTTGATGTCATTTAGGTAACAAAGATTACCAAGTACATAAGTACAGATAACCAATGTCTCTCCTTTGGCGCTGCATTACTTAGCACAACATAAAATAAGTAATCGTCTGATGGATGTAAAATATTCTAAGAACTATCATATGTATAAAGTGGTGTATAACCAGAATTAGAGAATTCAATTTTGAAAATTTTCACCACTTCAAAATGTGATAGGAGACCGAATGTAATTTTAAGTCTCACTTACTTAGAAAGTTGAACACCTTAATTTATACTAACACTAATGATTTATAGATAAGACACATTTACTCAGAATAAATCCTAAGTAATATCATCAGAGATAATATATACATCACAATTAGTTTGCAATAAAGTATCAGAACAACTAGCAATTGTCAGTAAACAAATATTTTACTATTTGATACCAACTGCTAGTATTTATCAAATACTTTAAAATGCAAGTAATTGTGTTTATAATTACTTTACCAAAATTAAATTATGAGCAAATAAACCATTGAATTGCTTCACGTCATAATTTAACTAGGATATAAATAATCACTGCTAAATACTAAATATTCAATGATATCAATGTTTGATAAATTCAATTTAGTGAAGATTGAATTGTTACATTGAGTACCAATTGACAGAATGAATATTAGTATCTAACTACTTAAGAACATCATTCACTGATATTTATAAGTACGAGGAACTAGTTGACAAGAAATACACAAGCTCTAAAGATATAACATTTTAAACTTATGACTTCAAGGCAACTCCTCGATAATAACAATTGTTAACTCCTAACAACTGTTTACTGGTAGACAACCTTGGTTCTATAAATAAGACTCGATTACCAAAGCTGTCTTGTCTGCAATCTTATAAATGATATTCTAAGTCCTATACACCTTGATCCATAGTATATAACATTTATTATCAAAGTGATTAGAAGCTTGCAAATAAGCACAAAAATTATTCCAAGTAACTGAACAATGGTAACTTTAGATATTACAATATCCATAGTTCTACTTAGATAATTTTCATACCATGTATAATAATATGAGTGAATTGTAAAAGATATAACAATGATTACTTAGAGAAGTTCTAAGTAATTTCACACATACCAATATATCTCACAATTAGTTAGTAAATAGAATTCTAACTAAATATCATTAACTGATATAAGTCAAAACTTCAATACAACCAATTGTTAGAACCATGATATTAATTATAGTGAATTTCTGAAAATGGAGCATTGATAAAATTCACTAGAATTAACATCTCACAACTAATTGAAGACCAATACAGATTAGGTCCAAATTAGTTATGTTGTTTATTTATTTTAATAAATATAAGGTACAGAGCAAATACTAAATTGAATTGCTTCAAGTCCGTAACCCATATAAATCAAAATAAATAATTAAATAATTAAATAATAAATCTCTATGAGTTAGATTTTAGCATTTAAGTATTTAAATTATCCTTAAATAATCACCACTAAAATATATTGCAATTATACACATGGCAATCATTCAACAGATAATTTTCAGTGTGAGGTCTGGATGTAAATAAGTTCACAAGTCCTTTCAATACAGATAATTGAAAACTTGTGAGCTTACTTAAGAATTACTTAACAGATGGGATTTACAATCATATAGCATTAATAAAATCCCAAGTTTACAAACCAATCTTGAAAAATTAATTTCATCAAGTGATTTAGCAAACGTGTCTGCAAGTTGTTCTTAATTAAAGACATGCTCTCAAAAGAATTGATACCTTATGCAAGTTGCTTAGTCCTTGAGTGTTTCACAGAGTTGTTGGAGATGAAATTGATTCCTGGTGTTCTCCTGCTTTCATACAACTCATTTGATCTGTCTCTATGCAGCAAAACATGTCAGAACTGATGTTTCTAGGGTACCACCTCCGGAGATGGGTCCAACTTAAGACATCTGAAAATCAAGTGTAATAACTACAAGAATAGATTCTCTAGGATCCACTTGGGGCCTTGCAAATTTGCATATTGAGAATAAAATATGTGTGTAAGTGATCTATTATCAATTGAATAAGATAATGAGCTGATGATTCCTCTATAGCCTGATTAGGTCCTAATTAGTAGATCCTGAACTTGTTGGGTCAAATATCTCTAGGGTATCATTTCCTTGGATTTGGGTCCATCTTAAGATTTTTGATTACCAACTTGTTAGGTCCAAACTAATAGGTCAAACGCCAGCTATAGTGATGTGTTGGTAGGTAGTCTTGACAGGTCTAGAATCTTCTGAATAAAACAAAAGATCCTGGACTTACTTTTATTGTCATCATTCTTTTGGCTTACTTGTGCTCCAAATAGAATTATTCTTTTGGCTTGCCTGAGCTCCTAAAAGGATTCTTCTATTGGCTTGCATGAAGTAATTCAAAAGAATTGCAACTTTACCAACATCAAAACAACAAATATCTTGATCCCAATTTATAGTTAGTAGACCAACATATAATATAATCAAGATATCATTGCACATATATATCATTTATGTTTGTGCCTAAAGATGTAGAGAGTTCTATAAATGTGACACCAATTGTTAAAAGATACCAACTGTTAAAGATTGATACCAAATATTAAATTATAGTTAGGGTGTCATACCTTGTCTTCCACACTTGCTTGAGTGATGATACCAGTTCATACTAACCTGTAGAGATCTTCCACTATCTTACTAACCAGGAGTGCACTTGTTCACATTCCTCTATCATCTAGATTCTGTAGGTCCAGATGTGCATTATAATCTTGAATGTGCAGCAGGTGCCTGATATCTTCAAGTCTTGTCACTGGTGCTTCTTGTTAGATATACTGTCTGATCAACTTGTAACCTTGCATCCAGTTTGGCCTTGTCCCTCATACCAATGCCTTGACATCCAGTTAGACTTCTGGTTATCCTTGTACCAATTACAACCTTGTTGTTTGGTCTAGATACCAGCTTCCCTTCAATCTGCCTTTTGTACTGATTGAGATCATCTTGCATTGCAATCACTCAACCTGGATCTTTCAGAGCTTTTGTAGCTTTCTTAGTTTCTTCTAAAAGAAGACTAAAGAAATAATCATTAGTACTTGAAGCTCTGTTAGTCTTTTACTTCCACCATTAGAAACACTAAGAACTAGAACAAAGAGTTAATTAAGTCAACACTCTTTGTCTTGGCAGACATGTTCTCATAGTGTCCTTTGACTTTCAGTATGGTGTTGAGTTGACTAGATGATTCTTCTTTTGCTCCCCCTAAGCTGTTGCTGGGTTTACATGAAAATTCTCAATGTTGACATTGCTTGGATCTGAATCATCATTACCATTGACAGCTGGGAGCTAGAAGTTATTGAACATCACTAAGACTTTCAATCACCTTCCGTTGATTAATAACAATCACCCTGTAGGCTGTTGACTCCATTGAGTAACAAAGGAAATTATCCTCTTGAGCATTAGTTGATTGCTAGGATGCTCACTTCCATTGAATATTTCAAAACAATTTCCTTCATACTTATGGGGTCTTCCTAAAATTCTTACGGATCAGGGTTTAAGATGTGATCAATCACCATCAGTGGTGTCTTGTCTTCAGATTGTCTGAACAACAACTTGTTTCTTGAGAGAAGTCATCAGTCATCACTACTAAAATATATTTTACTTTGATGTAGAACTTCTGTGTGATGATTCTTTGACTTCTCTTTATAACATGCCTCATAATTTTATTTTACTTTAATTCCAGATGAGGTAGTCTCCTTTACTGATTCGATTTCCAGGAAAGAATCTCTTAATATGACATTCAGGTGAGAGAGCTCCTTATGTCATAGCTGAACTCTTGTCCGATGAAGCTTTAGATTTGACCTTGTTGACTTCACCTTTGACTGAGATTCCATGTCAGCTACAGATAAGTTCTCTTTCCTTAATCCTCGAACAGTAGGCTCTTCATCTTGTAAAACATGCTTTATTACTGACAACATTCCTTAGCTATTGAATAGCCTTGACCCTAGGTCATACCCTTGCTGTTGTCTCCAAGGGATAAACCACTTGGTCTGTCTTCACATTCACATTTGATAGCAGGGTTCTTTCTTCGATGATATGCTTTGAATAAATCAATAATAATGCATAATTGATTAACCTGTTAAGCCCTACATTCACAAATGGATAAAAAGTTCTTGGTACCCAAATTGTTTAATTGGGTCCAGATGGATTAGAGATTTCTCTTTTATTAGAGTTAACAACAGTTTTAACCTTAACATGCTTATTCTTATCTTTGACTGACCATTTCTCCTTTTTAATGTCATTGACAAAATATTCACTGAACAAGGAGAATAATGGTTCCTTCCTAACGTAAGGAGGACTAGCAGTCTGTACCTTATTGTTATTCTTAAACATGATTTTTCTATGATCAATGCAAATACTAGGAAATGCATTTATGACATTTGAAATAAGCAGGCATGATAATAAGACTACAGTGCATACATTCAGCATTAAAATATTGCAGATAAGAATTATGCAAATTAGGCATGTTATGCATTTTAGAAAATTCAGTACTATCTACTTTAACCTATGTACACTTGTGTAACAGGTAGCAAGTAGATTCACAGATATTCAATAATTTTCTAAACATGCATGGAATAGAAGAATTAACAATTAATCACTAATTCTATCCAATCCATTCCTATTGTTATATTATATTATATAATCTCTATTACCTAAGTCAGTTTTACAAATGACTTGATGTTCTACTGACACCCTAGGTAATTATTCCATCTTTTAAACTTTTTAAACCTTAACAAACAATTCAGAATGCATAAGCAAATCTTGTTCTACTGGGGATCCTGAAACTAGCTTAAGCAGAGGTCATATATGCTTGACATATATCATTTAAGAATTGAGAGATATTGTCTAAGGAACACTTCTAACTCACTATTGCAATTAATTAAATTCAACAAATATTCTTACACATAATAACATCTTCTAACCAAAGATATAATTATTAAAAACTAAGATCTTAACATGCTTTGAATTTCTGAGAATTACATATTACACTAGTTCGAAGAATTGATACCTAAGACATGTGAGGTAAATCATCTTCAGAGATTGCTATGAAGGCAAGATATTAATTATGCTCTTCTCATCATCATCTGATCCATCCCAACTCTTTACTTCAGCAAGATAAGTTCTGCACCGATGCTTCTGTTTCATCTCATTTAATGAATCCCTATTCATCCTTGTCTGTCAGAATTCTGTACCATGTTGCACACCTTGATAGTTACTTATCACATAAAACTTTTCATAACTGCAACTATCATGTTTTGTTCTTTCCACCAACTCAGTCTTGTAACCACCTCTTGAACTGTATCCTGAAGAGTTTCTCCTTCGGAATAGATAGGCCTAATTCCTGGATTAAACATTTGTACTCTTTCTAAATTAGTAACTCTTCATGTATGTTCTGAGGTTCCATCATTAATTCCTGACCGAGATATCTAACTGTCTAGTTCATTCTCAAACCTCCTTGATTCCACTTTTCTAAAATCTCTGTTGATTCCTTGAAAGATATTTCTTGGTACAATCCACTAAGTGTAGTAGATGTTACATTGGAGCAATCCACTGAGTGTTTGTATATCACAGAATCAATAGACTTAATTCAAATCTTCGAGAAAAATTCTATCCACTAAAACCTCTTCCATTCCTGCTTCTGAAAAACCATTGAATTCTATGGATATAATTTTGAAGAGCTTTCACAAATTTTTCTTCAGTAGGTAGAAATTAATTTCATCGAAAATTGCATCTTCTTCAAAAGATTCAAATCATCTTTGACGTCCGGAGGAATCTTCAACTAACATTCTTCTTAGAACTATTGGCTTAGAATAAATTCAAAATATTTAAAATTCAAAATATTTAAAATTCAAAAACTTCAAGGGCTTGAAAATTTTCGAGATTTAACAAATCTGAAAATAATTTCAAATTAATTAAAATTTAAAATTCTTAAGAATTGAAAATTTTGAAAATTAGACAATTTGAAAATAAATTCAAGTTGTTTAAAAATCAAAAAAATCCAAATATTAAAAACTTCAAGAATTAAAAAAGTTGAAATTTAAGTCAAATTAATTAAGAATCTAAAAATCTCAATAAATGAAATTTTTGAGAGTTAAAGAATCCGAAAATAAATTCAAGTTAATTAAAATTCGAAATTATCAAGAATTAAAAATTTTGAAAATTAAACAATTTGAAAATAAATTCAAGTTGTTTAAAAACCAAAATTTCCAAGAATTAATCATTTCAAGAATTAAAAAATTCGAATCTAAGTTCAAATTATTTAAATATCAAAAATCTCAAAAATGAATATTTTTGAAGGTTAAAGAATTCGAAAAATAGAGGAGTTGACTTTTTGGTCTGATTCCGGATTTAATTTTTGCACGGGTCAACAAACTCGAAATCCAATTGGAGGACCACAAAAAATAAGGATCTTGATTTGTGCGTCAATCAAAAGGCTCTGATGCCAATTGTTAGGTCCAAAATAGTTTGTAGAAGGGGGGGGGTTGAATACAAACTATACCGTTTTATCGAATTTGCTCTTTTCTTAAAAATATTAAAATATTAAATCAAGAACAAATTGATGCGGAATAAAACGAATACCGATATTTCAAGTTGAATATAAAATTTATATTAACTTGATGGGGTGTCTAAATACACGGGTACAAATTACAAGGTTTGATGACCAAACTAATTATTACAAATTCTATAGAAAATTTGACATGAATTTTTCTATATTTGTAATAAAAAGATCGAATGCTAAAAAGCAATTCGAGAGATAAGTTCTAGGGAAATTAATCCGCTAGATAGTTCCAATAGCACAAGTAAGCTATTTCTAGTGGTTTAGATTTAATGATACAAGCTAGAAATAATTTACAAGAATTAAATTGAAGTACATGAACTTTTTCTCTCTTGGTCTCTGTCTCTCTCGGCTCTGTCTGTTTTTGGAGAGGAGTGAAGAAGTAAATAACAAATGAGCCGCCTGTTGCTTTTAAACAAAAAGATCTCCTGCCTCCTTTTTGTTTTTAACACTCAATATAACTATCAGTATGACTATCCACTGCAAGTAATATGACAGTCTCTTCCAATATAACTTTCGGTATGACTATCCTTAATACTTGATATGACAGTCTGTTGAACTAGATATGACAATCCATCCCAATATAACTTTCGGTATAACTATCTCTTTGAACGAGATATGACTATCCAGTTGAGATAATATGACTGTCCAATCCAACATCTTGATATGACTATTCTCTTGAACTGAATATGACAATCGGTATAACTATCCTTTGATAGTTATATTATCATTTTTTTTTCTTTTGCTGGATATAACTTTCGGTATGACATGCAACTTTCATTTCATCACCTGGCCATTTCAATTCAACAAAACAAAAGCACTTGACTTTTGTTTTATTTGTACGAGCTCCGTAGAAATGCTTTTTAATTCGCACATCTTCTAATCTTTAATTAATGAATAATTAATTTAATTCAGAAATTATAAAAATAAATATCTAATATTATTAGATATTTATAAATATAATTATCTAATTAAATAAAATATTTATTAATATAAATAAATCTTTAAGCTCTAAGCTGCGGTTACCTGAGGGTCTGGAACCGGACTCCTTTTGCTTAACAAAAAATATATCAATTCCAACCGGGGTTCCAGCTTTAAGAATATATCACTTTCCATATTCTTGTGATAATTCTATTTTCTCATAACCCGTTCAGGTGTAAGCTACGGTCTCTTGAGGATGTGAAACCGGACTCTTTTTGCTTAACAAAAAATACAACAATTCTAACCGGGATTTCAGCATTAAGAATATATCACTTTGCATTTCTTTGTGATAAATCTTTTTCCTCACAGCCAGTCCACTTGATAGTAAAATCCTTGTGGTTAATTAATTTAGCACTTCTGTTGCTTGCACAATGATTCTTTCACATACCAGTCTTGATAGCTTGAACCACTGAAGTTAATGACGAACAACCACTGTTTAATGTTGACACTCGATGTACTGTCTGGTTCATGAGTGACTAACCGCAATGACTGTTCTTCATATATTGACTTTAAAACTGTGGTTCATGTCTCCCTTTTCTTCACTCTTTTTCAAACCTTTATAATCTTTATTCTGCCACTGTAGGAACCTCTTGTCACTATAAATAGAACCCACTGTCTTGATTACTCCACTGATGCTTGATCAACTGAATGAACTTCTTCAAGTGTAGTATACCTCAAAACGGTAGATTGACTTTGTCTTCTTTTTCTTCTGACAGATAATACAATCTGAGATTCCTTGTGACAGTATATGTACTATTTACTATTACATTCTTGTTTGAGTTGAGTTGTATCCTCGAAATATAAATAGGCTATGTCATATGCCTTTCAATCTCCCCCTATTTGTTTGTTAAACATTAACATACAAATTCCTAGAGGATAACTCAACTACAAACAAGAAGAAGATAAAGCTTTAAAGAGCTATAGTAAATAATACATATTTTTTTTTCTGGTTTAGATATTACAATTCCAGAATCTCAGCAGATGAAATGATAGATGATTGTTCCTCTGACAATGAATTAAGTAACTCATCTTCATTTCTTGACATATCTGCCTGATAACCCTTTACATCTAATATTAAACATTATCAGCAGATACTTGGAAATTCTTCAGTGGTAAAGAATATGACTTGTCAATCACATACTGAAGAATTCTTCTTTGTCGTTTCATACTTCTCTCCTTCCTTATATCTCCCTACCTAAGGTGATATGTCTCTTCCTTATAACGGTGAATACTCCTTATCTCCCCTGACAAGGCGAATAAATCTATCTCCCCCTGACAAGGTGAATACACCCCCATTCTAAGGTATATATTTTTTTTATATCTCTCTCCCCCTTAGATAGAACATCTCCCTCTCACTAAGGTAAGCTTATAATCTCCCCCTTAGTTGAGTATCTCTTACTAAGGCAATCTTTGAGTATATCTTCTTCAAAATATCTCTCCCCCTTAGTTGAGTAATCCTCCAAGCATTCAATTATAGCAAACATCCAATTAAATTAGATGATACCATATTTTCAATTATAACTCACCTCTTACCTTTAGTACAACAGATTCTTCATACATCTAACATTGACTGCTGGAATAAAGTAAAGAAGCTTTGCTTGTGTTGAAGGATTTTTATGAAGACTTCCAGAATAGAAGTATGTAGACTGATCAACTTTGCCCTTTAGATATTTTAAAATGGCCTCACTATTGATCATCCTGACAACCAAATCTTCCGACAATTTCCTTATATCTCCCAACTCTTGTAAGTAAACTTTGTTTAGGAATAGGGAATGAGATTTGGTGTTTATCTTTCTTCCTCACTGTGAGTGTGTGATTCTGTTTTGTGTACCTCACAAGTGTTTAGCTCATCTCTCCACTCATATCACTTAAAATGAGTGATCTCATCTCTCAACTCTCAAGTGTTTACACTCATGCTCACTAGTGTATCACTCTTATCTCTCATAGCTCCAACATCCATGTGTACCTGCAAGGAAAATTTTCCATAGCCCCTTCTAGAGAGGTCACTGGTGGTGCAATGGGGTTTCGCAAATCCCCGATCCTCGTTAGACTCATCAGACGAATCTGAGTCATAATCTACAAGTTGATAAAAATTTTCCCTTTTTATGGGTTTCAGATTTGAATTCTGAGAAGGTAAACAATGAAATCAAAACTTAGAATTAAAATCATGTTTCCATCTAATGTCTATGAAGACATCACCTTGTTAAACTCATCAGGTAAATCTGAATCATAGTTAACAAGTTGCCGATCCGCACCTATGTCGGATCCGATACCCGCAGGATCCAGAGATGTTCCCTCTGGGGAGTTAGATAATGATCTTGTTGAATTTTGCATTGAGATCAATACCTTCAACTTATAATCCTAACCGTAAAATGGTCGAAGTATTAGTTGTTTCCGTCAATTCGTCCTTAGTGTGTGCAATCTCACTTTATGCATAGAAAGTATTTTAGAATTGTGTATGAGGTAGTGACTTACCAACAGATGCCCTGGCCGATAGGCGAATTTCAGTAGACTCATCCTTTTGAGATAATGAATCCAGAGACTGTTTTAGTGCCATTTTTCAGATCTGCATCCTTTTGGGAGAATGCAGGCGAGCTTACAGATACCTCAAGTTGTATAAGACTATTCTCCTTGAGATGTAGAGCTGTGGGTTTACTATCCCTCACATCCTTTTTGTTGTAACAAGTACATTTACTCACTTATTGACCTTTAGTCTAATAGGTTACTTCCACTTCAGGGGGTAAGTTAGGATGTGTTTAGATTTGGATTTATAGTCCGGGATAGAAGTTGTTGGGTTTACAACCTCATGACTTACAATGTGAGAAAACTTCCACTAGGAGCTGAACCTGCATCACAAAGCAATAGAGCAATATAGAGATAGAATGCATTTACATCATACCATAACATTGTGTGAAAACATATGCATTATATCATGTAAGAGAATTGATGTACAATTGTGACTTCAAAAAGTTTTACAATATAAGCAGTCACAACTGTAGAAGAAATTGAGTTTTTCTTTTAAAAACTGTTAATGTGCAAGAGTTTGTATTTATGCATAAAACAATGTATTATAATGTCTTTTAATGAAAACTAGGTCCTTTTATTTTTAAAAGACACAAACTCTTGACTTCGCAGTAATTTAGAAAGAAAGATTTTCTTTAAGTGCTTATTATGTATAGAGAACTTTAACACAAAGTTAGTGAAAAGACTCATACAAGCACTTGATGTCATTTAGGTAACAAAGATTACCAAGTACATAAGTACAGATAACCAATGTCTCTCCTTTGGCGCTGCATTACTTAGCACAACATAAAATAAGTAATCGTCTGATGGATGTAAAATATTCTAAGAACTATCATATGTATAAAGTGGTGTATAACCAGAATTAGAGAATTCAATTTTGAAAATTTTCACCACTTCAAAATGTGATAGGAGACCGAATGTAATTTTAAGTCTCACTTACTTAGAAAGTTGAACACCTTAATTTATACTAACACTAATGATTTATAGATAAGACACATTTACTCAGAATAAATCCTAAGTAATATCATCAGAGATAATATATACATCACAATTAGTTTGCAATAAAGTATCAGAACAACTAGCAATTGTCAGTAAACAAATATTTTACTATTTGATACCAACTGCTAGTATTTATCAAATACTTTAAAATGCAAGTAATTGTGTTTATAATTACTTTACCAAAATTAAATTATGAGCAAATAAACCATTGAATTGCTTCACGTCATAATTTAACTAGGATATAAATAATCACTGCTAAATACTAAATATTCAATGATATTAATGTTTGATAAATTCAATTTAGTGAAGATTGAATTGTTACATTGAGTACCAATTGACAGAATGAATATTAGTATCTAACTACTTAAGAACATCATTCACTGATATTTATAAGTACGAGGAACTAGTTGACAAGAAATACACAAGCTCTAAAGATATAACATTTTAAACTTATGACTTCAAGGCAACTCCTCGATAATAACAATTGTTAACTCCTAACAACTGTTTACTGGTAGACAACCTTGGTTCTATAAATAAGACTCGATTACCAAAGCTGTCTTGTCTGCAATCTTATAAATGATATTCTAAGTCCTATACACCTTGATCCATAGTATATAACATTTATTATCAAAGTGATTAGAAGCTTGCAAATAAGCACAAAAATTATTCCAAGTAACTGAACAATGGTAACTTTAGATATTACAATATCCATAGTTCTACTTAGATAATTTTCATACCATGTATAATAATATGAGTGAATTGTAAAATATATAACAATGATTACTTAGAGAAGTTCTAAGTAATTTCACACATACCAATATATCTCACAATTAGTTAGTAAATAGAATTCTAACTAAATATCATTAACTGATATAAGTCAAAACTTCAATACAACCAATTGTTAGAACCATGATATTAATTATAGTGAATTTCTGAAAATGGAGCATTGATAAAATTCACTAGAATTAACATCTCACAACTAATTGAAGACCAATACAGATTAGGTCCAAATTAGTTATGTTGTTTATTTATTTTAATAAATATAAGGTACAGAGCAAATACTAAATTGAATTGCTTCAAGTCCGTAACCCATATAAATCAAAATAAATAATTAAATAATTAAATAATAAATCTCTATGAGTTAGATTTTAGCATTTAAGTATTTAAATTATCCTTAAATAATCACCACTAAAATATATTGCAATTATACACATGGCAATCATTCAACAGATAATTTTCAGTGTGAGGTCTGGATGTAAATAAGTTCACAAGTCCTTTCAATACAGATAATTGAAAACTTGTGAGCTTACTTAAGAATTACTTAACAGATGGGATTTACAATCATATAGCATTAATAAAATCCCAAGTTTACAAACCAATCTTGAAAAATTAATTTCATCAAGTGATTTAGCAAACGTGTCTGCAAGTTGTTCTTAATTAAAGACATGCTCTCAAAAGAATTGATACCTTATGCAAGTTGCTTAGTCCTTGAGTGTTTCACAGAGTTGTTGGAGATGAAATTGATTCCTGGTGTTCTCCTGCTTTCATACAACTCATTTGATCTGTCTCTATGCAGCAAAACATGTCAGAACTGATGTTTCTAGGGTACCACCTCCGGAGATGGGTCCAACTTAAGACATCTGAAAATCAAGTGTAATAACTACAAGAATAGATTCTCTAGGATCCACTTGGGGCCTTGCAAATTTGCATATTGAGAATAAAATATGTGTGTAAGTGATCTATTATCAATTGAATAAGATAATGAGCTGATGATTCCTCTATAGCCTGATTAGGTCCTAATTAGTAGATCCTGAACTTGTTGGGTCAAATATCTCTAGGGTATCATTTCCTTGGATTTGGGTCCATCTTAAGATTTTTGATTACCAACTTGTTAGGTCCAAACTAATAGGTCAAACGCCAGCTATAGTGATGTGTTGGTAGGTAGTCTTGACAGGTCTAGAATCTTCTGAATAAAACAAAAGATCCTGGACTTACTTTTATTGTCATCATTCTTTTGGCTTACTTGTGCTCCAAATAGAATTATTCTTTTGGCTTGCCTGAGCTCCTAAAAGGATTCTTCTATTGGCTTGCATGAAGTAATTCAAAAGAATTGCAACTTTACCAACATCAAAACAACAAATATCTTGATCCCAATTTATAGTTAGTAGACCAACATATAATATAATCAAGATATCATTGCACATATATATCATTTATGTTTGTGCCTAAAGATGTAGAGAGTTCTATAAATGTGACACCAATTGTTAAAAGATACCAACTGTTAAAGATTGATACCAAATATTAAATTATAGTTAGGGTGTCATACCTTGTCTTCCACACTTGCTTGAGTGATGATACCAGTTCATACTAACCTGTAGAGATCTTCCACTATCTTACTAACCAGGAGTGCACTTGTTCACATTCCTCTATCATCTAGATTCTGTAGGTCCAGATGTGCATTATAATCTTGAATGTGCAGCAGGTGCCTGATATCTTCAAGTCTTGTCACTGGTGCTTCTTGTTAGATATACTGTCTGATCAACTTGTAACCTTGCATCCAGTTTGGCCTTGTCCCTCATACCAATGCCTTGACATCCAGTTAGACTTCTGGTTATCCTTGTACCAATTACAACCTTGTTGTTTGGTCTAGATACCAGCTTCCCTTCAATCTGCCTTTTGTACTGATTGAGATCATCTTGCATTGCAATCACTCAACCTGGATCTTTCAGAGCTTTTGTAGCTTTCTTAGTTTCTTCTAAAAGAAGACTAAAGAAATAATCATTAGTACTTGAAGCTCTGTTAGTCTTTTACTTCCACCATTAGAAACACTAAGAACTAGAACAAAGAGTTAATTAAGTCAACACTCTTTGTCTTGGCAGACATGTTCTCATAGTGTCCTTTGACTTTCAGTATGGTGTTGAGTTGACTAGATGATTCTTCTTTTGCTCCCCCTAAGCTGTTGCTGGGTTTACATGAAAATTCTCAATGTTGACATTGCTTGGATCTGAATCATCATTACCATTGACAGCTGGGAGCTAGAAGTTATTGAACATCACTAAGACTTTCAATCACCTTCCGTTGATTAATAACAATCACCCTGTAGGCTGTTGACTCCATTGAGTAACAAAGGAAATTATCCTCTTGAGCATTAGTTGATTGCTAGGATGCTCACTTCCATTGAATATTTCAAAACAATTTCCTTCATACTTATGGGGTCTTCCTAAAATTCTTACGGATCAGGGTTTAAGATGTGATCAATCACCATCAGTGGTGTCTTGTCTTCAGATTGTCTGAACAACAACTTGTTTCTTGAGAGAAGTCATCAGTCATCACTACTAAAATATATTTTACTTTGATGTAGAACTTCTGTGTGATGATTCTTTGACTTCTCTTTATAACATGCCTCATAATTTTATTTTACTTTAATTCCAGATGAGGTAGTCTCCTTTACTGATTCGATTTCCAGGAAAGAATCTCTTAATATGACATTCAGGTGAGAGAGCTCCTTATGTCATAGCTGAACTCTTGTCTGATGAAGCTTTAGATTTGACCTTGTTGACTTCACCTTTGACTGAGATTCCATGTCAGCTACAGATAAGTTCTCTTTCCTTAATCCTCGAACAGTAGGCTCTTCATCTTGTAAAACATGCTTTATTACTGACAACATTCCTTAGCTATTGAATAGCCTTGACCCTAGGTCATACCCTTGCTGTTGTCTCCAAGGGATAAACCACTTGGTCTGTCTTCACATTCACATTTGATAGCAGGGTTCTTTCTTCGATGATATGCTTTGAATAAATCAATAATAATGCATAATTGATTAACCTGTTAAGCCCTACATTCACAAATGGATAAAAAGTTCTTGGTACCCAAATTGTTTAATTGGGTCCAGATGGATTAGAGATTTCTCTTTTATTAGAGTTAACAACAGTTTTAACCTTAACATGCTTATTCTTATCTTTGACTGACCATTTCTCCTTTTTAATGTCATTGACAAAATATTCACTGAACAAGGAGAATAATGGTTCCTTCCTAACGTAAGGAGGACTAGCAGTCTGTACCTTATTGTTATTCTTAAACATGATTTTTCTATGATCAATGCAAATACTAGGAAATGCATTTATGACATTTGAAATAAGCAGGCATGATAATAAGACTACAGTGCATACATTCAGCATTAAAATATTGCAGATAAGAATTATGCAAATTAGGCATGTTATGCATTTTAGAAAATTCAGTACTATCTACTTTAACCTATGTACACTTGTGTAACAGGTAGCAAGTAGATTCACAGATATTCAATAATTTTCTAAACATGCATGGAATAGAAGAATTAACAATTAATCACTAATTCTATCCAATCCATTCCTATTGTTATATTATATTATATAATCTCTATTACCTAAGTCAGTTTTACAAATGACTTGATGTTCTACTGACACCCTAGGTAATTATTCCATCTTTTAAACTTTTTAAACCTTAACAAACAATTCAGAATGCATAAGCAAATCTTGTTCTACTGGGGATCCTGAAACTAGCTTAAGCAGAGGTCATATATGCTTGACATATATCATTTAAGAATTGAGAGATATTGTCTAAGGAACACTTCTAACTCACTATTGCAATTAAATAAATTCAACAAATATTCTTACACATAATAACATCTTCTAACCAAAGATATAATTATTAAAAACTAAGATCTTAACATGCTTTGAATTTCTGAGAATTACATATTACACTAGTTCGAAGAATTGATACCTAAGACATGTGAGGTAAATCATCTTCAGAGATTGCTATGAAGGCAAGATATTAATTATGCTCTTCTCATCATCATCTGATCCATCCCAACTCTTTACTTCAGCAAGATAAGTTCTGCACTGATGCTTCTGTTTCATCTCATTTAATGAATCCCTATTCATCCTTGTCTGTCAGAATTCTGTACCATGTTGCACACCTTGATAGTTACTTATCACATAAAACTTTTCATAACTGCAACTATCATGTTTTGTTCTTTCCACCAACTCAGTCTTGTAACCACCTCTTGAACTGTATCCTGAAGAGTTTCTCCTTCGGAATAGATAGGCCTAATTCCTGGATTAAACATTTGTACTCTTTCTAAATTAGTAACTCTTCATGTATGTTCTGAGGTTCCATCATTAATTCCTGACCGAGATATCTAACTGTCTAGTTCATTCTCAAACCTCCTTGATTCCACTTTTCTAAAATCTCTGTTGATTCCTTGAAAGATATTTCTTGGTACAATCCACTAAGTGTAGTAGATGTTACATTGGAGCAATCCACTGAGTGTTTGTATATCACAGAATCAATAGACTTAATTCAAATCTTCGAGAAAAATTCTATCCACTAAAACCTCTTCCATTCCTGCTTCTGAAAAACCATTGAATTCTATGGATATAATTTTGAAGAGCTTTCACAAATTTTTCTTCAGTAGGTAGAAATTAATTTCATCGAAAATTGCATCTTCTTCAAAAGATTCAAATCATCTTTGACGTCCGGAGGAATCTTCAACTAACATTCTTCTTAGAACTATTGGCTTAGAATAAATTCAAAATATTTAAAATTCAAAATATTTAAAATTCAAAAACTTCAAGGGCTTGAAAATTTTCGAGATTTAACAAATCTGAAAATAATTTCAAATTAATTAAAATTTAAAATTCTTAAGAATTGAAAATTTTGAAAATTAGACAATTTGAAAATAAATTCAAGTTGTTTAAAAATCAAAAAAAATCCAAATATTAAAAACTTCAAGAATTAAAAAAGTTGAAATTTAAGTCAAATTAATTAAGAATCTAAAAATCTCAATAAATGAAATTTTTGAGAGTTAAAGAATCCGAAAATAAATTCAAGTTAATTAAAATTCGAAATTATCAAGAATTAAAAATTTTGAAAATTAAACAATTTGAAAATAAATTCAAGTTGTTTAAAAACCAAAATTTCCAAGAATTAATCATTTCAAGAATTAAAAAATTCGAATCTAAGTTCAAATTATTTAAATATCAAAAATCTCAAAAATGAATATTTTTGAAGGTTAAAGAATTCGAAAAATAGAGGAGTTGACTTTTTGGTCTGATTCCGGATTTAATTTTTGCACGGGTCAACAAACTCGAAATCCAATTGGAGGACCACAAAAAATAAGGATCTTGATTTGTGCGTCAATCAAAAGGCTCTGATGCCAATTGTTAGGTCCAAAATAGTTTGTAGAAGGGGGGGGTTGAATACAAACTATACCGTTTTATCGAATTTGCTCTTTTCTTAAAAATATTAAAATATTAAATCAAGAACAAATTGATGCGGAATAAAACGAATACCGATATTTCAAGTTGAATATAAAATTTATATTAACTTGATGGGGTGTCTAAATACACGGGTACAAATTACAAGGTTTGATGACCAAACTAATTATTACAAATTCTATAGAAAATTTGACATGAATTTTTCTATATTTGTAATAAAAAGATCGAATGCTAAAAAGCAATTCGAGAGATAAGTTCTAGGGAAATTAATCCGCTAGATAGTTCCAATAGCACAAGTAAGCTATTTCTAGTGGTTTAGATTTAATGATACAAGCTAGAAATAATTTACAAGAATTAAATTGAAGCACATGAACTTTTTCTCTCTTGGTCTCTGTCTCTCTCGGCTCTGTCTGTTTTTGGAGAGGAGTGAAGAAGTAAATAACAAATGAGCCGCCTGTTGCTTTTAAACAAAAAGATCTCCTGCCTCCTTTTTGTTTTTAACACTCAATATAACTATCAGTATGACTATCCACTGCAAGTAATATGACAGTCTCTTCCAATATAACTTTCGGTATGACTATCCTTAATACTTGATATGACAGTCTGTTGAACTAGATATGACAATCCATCCCAATATAACTTTCGGTATAACTATCTCTTTGAACGAGATATGACTATCCAGTTGAGATAATATGACTGTCCAATCCAACATCTTGATATGACTATTCTCTTGAACTGAATATGACAATCGGTATAACTATCCTTTGATAGTTATATTATCATTTTTTTTTCTTTTGCTGGATATAACTTTCGGTATGACATGCAACTTTCATTTCATCACCTGGCCATTTCAATTCAACAAAACAAAAGCACTTGACTTTTGTTTTATTTGTACGAGCTCCGTAGAAATGCTTTTTAATTCGCACATCTTCTAATCTTTAATTAATGAATAATTAATTTAATTCAGAAATTATAAAAATAAATATCTAATATTATTAGATATTTATAAATATAATTATCTAATTAAATAAAATATTTATTAATATAAATAAATCTTTAAGCTCTAAGCTGCGGTTACCTGAGGGTCTGGAACCGGACTCCTTTTGCTTAACAAAAAATATATCAATTCCAATCGGGGATCCAGCTTTAAGAATATATCACTTTCCATATTCTTGTGATAATTCTATTTTCTCATAACCCATTCAGGTGTAAGCTACGGTCTCTTGAGGATGTGAAACCGGACTCTTTTTGCTTAACAAAAAATACAACAATTCTAACCGGGATTTCAGCATTAAGAATATATCACTTTGCATTTCTTTGTGATAAATCTTTTTCCTCACAGCCAGTCCACTTGATAGTAAAATCCTTGTGGTTAATTAATTTAACACTTCTGTTGCTTGCACAATGATTCTTTCACATACCAGTCTTGATAGCTTGAACCACTGAAGTTAATGACGAACAACCACTATTTAATGTTGACACTCGATGTACTGTCTGGTTCATGAGTGACTAACCGCAATGACTGTTCTTCATATATTGACTTTAAAACTGTGGTTCATGTCTCCCTTTTCTTCACTCTTTTTCAAACCTTTATAATCTTTATTCTGCCACTGTAGGAACCTCTTGTCACTATAAATAGAACCCACTGTCTTGATTACTCCACTGATGCTTGATCAACTGAATGAACTTCTTCAAGTGTAGTATACCTCAAAACGGTAGATTGACTTTATCTTCTTTTTCTTCTGACAGATAATACAATCTGAGATTCCTTGTGACAGTATATGTACTATTTACTATTACATTCTTGTTTGAGTTGAGTTGTATCCTCGAAATACAAATAGGCTATGTCATATGCCTTTCAGCATGGGACCTAGCTGATATATACATAAGTAGCAAGAGTGAGCTATAATAGCTCAGCAAGATAATATTGTAACCTAGAATTTAGAATGTGAACAGGTATACATATATGTATATCCATATATAATAGCAGAAAACAATTAAAAGCCTTAAGGAAGAATAAAGCTCTTATTTAATAATACATCATCCACTTACTATTATAAGAAAGAAATCTAAAATAATATAATATCAGTTTTTCTTCATCTGTAACCATAATTCCATCATCTCATATCATTATTCTGTTTTCAGTATAGAAATCTGAAAACCATTGTCTACACTTTCTTTTCAAAAACATTGGGGATATCTGCTGTCGCATGATACGTTAGGACGATGATCAGTCGCCTAATCGTACCTGCTCTCTTTTTACTACCGGTAGAGGGAATGAAGATCATCCCTAGAGGAAGGCCACCTGCTAACATCCTCCCTTGGCATCTTCGTGCCGTAATAAAAATAATAAATGCTGGACTGTGTCGCACACAGCCCTGACACAGCCACTTACGCAAGTCTGTTGCAATCCCCCTTTTTATCACATCATTATTCCCTTTTAAAAAATATCATTCCACATTTCCATTTTCTCGCTTTCATTTCCACCTTATCATTCACTCATATAATTTCCATTCTCGCACATTACTTATATAAATATATATATAACATAATGCTTTGATTATGATCCAGACATCTCTTTCATATTCAGGAATCAAATATACTTTTATATTCATAAAATATTCTGTCTATTTTAAGAGTAATGCATGATAATCAAATAATATTTATTAAACCACTGATACTCAAAAAGAATATTTTTAATATAGTATTATAAACCATATAACCCTAGATAACAACTGATACCATTCTTTTATTTACTTTAGATAACAACTGATACCATTCTCTTTCACCTCTCTTTACCATAAAGCATATTCGCTCCATTCATAATCATATCCATTTCTCTTTAATTCCAACATCAGGGAAATAATTCTTAGCAATATAGCAAACATAGAATAACATATATATTCCATGAAGTCATTTACTTTGAAAATAAAATAGTTTTCCAAGGTAAGGATAGAAGAAGTCTTGCCTCGGTTTCGGTATCCTGACGGTATGGCTCGTCCCTCTTCCGGAGTTTCTATAAACACAAAAGGACTGTCGTTAGAACCACATCTCTTACTCACTACACTCTTGTATAACATTACCTTTGAAACTTTAATATATGTTTAACGTATTACTATTA
Organism: Saposhnikovia divaricata; assembly: GCA_036435485.1. Classification (NCBI taxonomy): domain Eukaryota; kingdom Viridiplantae; phylum Streptophyta; class Magnoliopsida; order Apiales; family Apiaceae; genus Saposhnikovia; species Saposhnikovia divaricata. The sequence goes on along the minus strand of CM071599.1, from coordinate 118,728,878 downwards.
CCCCAAAGGTTCAAGAACTTAACCATTTAAAACCTTAATCGAAGTTTCAGGGGTCTTCACCATTTCCCCTAACGATCACACTTAACTGTAAAAATTCTCAGAAAATATGGATTTCGAATTTTACCACAAGGTCAACTGGTAACAACTCTTTGACTACCTTACTACACTATCCCAAAGTTTCATAATTTTTAAAAGTGTTTAAGTATGGTAGTCATTGCCTCAAAGTTGACACAACTACGTTTTCTCGGTTTCTGAACCGCTTTCACTAAAACTGACTTTTCTCCTAAACCGTTCATCAGATTTTAACGTACCTTATATCAAAACGATCTATGAACTAAGCTCTATAATTTCATGGTCAAATGGTAACCTAGACAGTAGGGTACCGTACGGATGCAGGGGGTCCAAAACAGGGCAATTTAGGAATCTAACGAAAATCGGACATTATAACGGCTATATTTTCATACTTTCCATAAATCCAACTCCTCCAAATCAATTATCAAACACAATAATCATCACCTACACCATGTGGTCTTTCATTACCAGCCATGGTTACAATCCCAAACACTTCCATATTCAACTTTAATCACTTACAAACACATGGATCATCATAATCTTAACATTTACACCACTTAATCACTAAACCAAACAATATCCATCATAAATATAAAAGAGCAAGCATGATTATACCTTCTTGAAGCTTTGATAACCCTTAACAATCCTTGATATATCCTTAATCAACCATATACTAGCTTGAATCAACTAAAAGAACCATGAAATCAAGTTAGTTTCTTGAAAACTACTATTCACTACTATTCATCATCAACTTCACAATTTTTGTTACCTTACTAAATGATTATGGATGGCTATAAAACTTTGTATATCACTCTTTTTATCCTCCAAGATCATCCATGATTTTCCTCTTGATTTGTTATTGAAGAGAGCTAGGGTTTTGGTTTTGAATTTTTTTTTCTTTTCTTCTTGGAATGGCCGAATGGAATTATGGGATGGGAGAGAGTTTTCTTGCTTGTTTTTGATCTTATCTCATCCTATCATCTAATCTCTAGAGTGTTGTGTAAGCTTGGTGAAAATTATGAAAAAATCTACATGTTAAAAGACTAATCTACCCTTAAATTTGTGTTAGTGGAAGGTGATGTCATTAGTGATGTCATTAAGATGATCTAATATTCTCATTTCCTTATTTTCTAAGTATTATGCTAGTAATCTTGGATAATCATAATGTGGTATGCATCTTTGTTAGATTACTAATCTTGGTTGCTTGGTTTCCATACTCGTCTAATTGTGGTTCGTTTCGAGTATACCTCATTATCTCAGTGGTTTTCGAAATCGTTTACCAATCCAAATTCCTTTGATAATTCCTTAACTTAATAATCCTTTAGGTTACCTTAATACACCAATTTCTCAATATATAATTCCTTTAATATCTCCATGCTCCTTAATATCTGATAAAATAGGAGCTCATTCGAACTCGAAATCCTCAAAAATCCATATTCAGGAATTTCTGGAATCTATCGTCATTTCGAGTCACTTATTTCCCTAGTACAACACTAATATGGTTTCTGTTTACTCATTTCCTATCTCAAGTATAGGGTACCTACATATCATTTCCCTAAATCCTCAAAATTTATTATTCATGTGATCACTGTAGCATTGCTAAAGTTAGGGTTATTACAGTCTTCCCCCCTTAAAAGGATTCCGTCCCGCAATCATGTTGGAAATGTCCATAGTTATCTTTTTCATTCACACCTTCTAACTTTCACACTATTTCCTCTATCCTTTTCCTTTCATAATATCTCTATCTTGTTTGCGCGGAAATACACCAATATCACTTCCTTGTCATTCATCAACATGCCATTTAGTTTATCAATAGCAGTACTTTTACTGTCTTTTCCATACAATTTCCATCATGTTTCCAGTCATTCCATGTTATCTCGTCTCTCCTTCCACTTTCGACGAAGATATCCGCCACCACATTGACCTTTTCTGAATGGTAGTGTATCTCACTTATGGTTTGACCATCTTCTGATCTCTATCATGACATAAATATTAACACCTCAATATTCCTATATCTCACCTCTGTAAAATTTTCCAGAAAATAAGCTCTAATAATATTCTTTAAAACAATTGTAAGAAAATACTACCTATAATATATATTTCCTGTTCGTCTCAACGAGCTTGTGTTTTTCCAAAACACTCCTACTTTTCTTTTAATAACGTTTCCTAAACAGATACTGATTTTCCTTATCTATATTATTAACTTATTTATTCCATTAATTGATTAAGTCGATCCTTAACCAAAGACTTACACACAAAATTTAAATCGAAAAACAAGTACCTGTATCCGCATCTGGTTTCGTCAACGCTTTCCCTAAGGTCATGTTGTACACTCTAGCAGTAGGCCTATTTGAAGCAGTCACACTCTGACCTGGCGCGTATGACCCACCGGAACGACAATCTCTAGCAATGTGTCCTAATTTCCCACACTGGTAACACTTAACATCTCTTTTAGGGTTTGTATCAGTTGATGGGCACTGGTTAAGGTAGTGTCCTTTTTGTCCACACTTAAAACAAGTTACTCCCAGCACCCTACAGACTCCTATATGCTTCTTACCACACGTGTCACAATCTGGTAATGGTGGTCGTGATTGATTGGACTGAAATGTTCCTGACGATTTACCACCCTGATTTACCGTCTCACTAGTAGTCTTGTTACCCCCCGACTTTCCCACAAATTGAGATTTTTGTCCTCTACCTCCTTTGTTAAAGTAGTTTCCCTCACTGGAACCTCCTTTCGGGCCCTCAAATCTTCTTTTCTTATTCTCTCGACCTAGTTGAGCCTGTTCACTCTCGGCCTCTATAATAGATGCCTTTTGAACCACTGCAGCATAATCAGTCAACTCAAATGGTGCTACTCTCGTTCGTAACCAGGGTTTCAATCCATGTTGAAACCTTTTCGCTCGTTGTTCTTCAGTACGCACAAACTCGGGAACAAACCTCGACAGTTCTGTAAATTTAGTTTCATACTCTACCATTGTTAGGTTATCCTGTTTTAACTCCAGAAACTTTATTTCCATTTGGTTTTCTAAATACCTAGGAGAATACTTTTCTAGGAACACCCTAGTGAAACGCTCCCAGGTTATCACTCCCGCTTCTTCTAGGTTCTTCTTAGCTTCCCACCAGTAATTTGCCTCTCCCTTTAAGAGATAGGCTGCAAAGACTGTTTTCTGATCTTCCTCTATCCTCAGTATTTCGAAAGCTTTCTCCATTTCTTTTAGCCATGCCCTGGCTACTACTGGGTTAGTGGTTCCCTTAAATTCTGGGGGCTTTAATGACTTAAAGGCATGAAAGGAATTAGCTGCCTGATTGGGGAGAACAGGTGGTGGTTGAGGATTCTGTGGATTCGCTAAATTCTGCCTTAATAAGTCCATGAATTGGGCAAAGGGATCACCTCCCGGATTCCTTTGTTGGCCAGTTGATTCCTCTTCTTCTTCTTCATGATTTTCTTCATTATGAGCATTTTCGTTCAGTCTAGTACCTTCTATATTTCGACTTCTTTCGTCTCTCTCATTTTCCCTTGCATTCGCTCTACTATCACGTCTAGGCGGCATAGTTCTGTACATAACAATAGTCCTTATTAATTACCCGAATTTGGGTTACAATATACGTCATTTCTATATACACAATTATATCATTAATTAACTCATTTGCACATCACAATATTCTTATCACGCGATTTGCATCTAGTTATATTATAACTTTAGTAGGTAAGTGTATCGCCCTTAACACGATAGCCTTTTCATTAAGTCAATCACCTTTTATACATCAATGTTTTTGAGTCTCAACATTTATTATTAAAAATGCAGCCAAAAAAAAAAATAGGTAGAAATGCACAAACTTCATTAATTTACATAAATATTTTACAACTTGGGTACATCGTCTTTTACTACTAATATTTTACATCATAGGGTACATGGTTCGAAACCTACAAACATAACTGTACATACTAATCTGCTACAACAAAAGTGCTACTAACTGTCTTCCAATCAGACTGGGATTAAAACAGTAACCAACTAAACTAATCCCCCAAAAAGACATCAGTAAGATGACTAGTCTGATTAGTGACGTAGACTACCATCCCGACTCACAGTCCTGCCTTAATAATGTCCCGGATCTGGACTACCATAGACGTGACTGTATCCACTATCGCAACCCTCCACTCTGGGTCTCCTCTATCAGCTAACAACCTCCTAATGTCACCCAGGGCCCGCAGCTCAACACTCACTAATCCCAAAGATATACCATCAGGAATGATGCCTCCTCTCCCCCTCTCTGACCTCTGCATCAGTATGTCTATCACTCGGCGGGACTCCTCCAACTGACCCTGTAGGGCAAAGTACTTCGTCAACAGAATGGCTGGTAGTGAGTCACCTATCGGTAAGGGTGCCTCCTGAGGGGGCACAGCAGCTGGGGCAGGTGCCTGTACAGGTGGAGGTGGTGGAGGTGCAAATGGTGGGGATGGAGGAATAGACTCGGTATCTGCATCCTCAGACGGATCTCCCTCTATCTCATCCTCTGAGAAGATAAAATGTCCGGGCGGAGTGAATGGCTCAACTGGATCCTCTAGAGGGCCAGGACTCGGTGAGGGAGATGGGACTGGTGATGGTACTGGAATAGGCAAGGCAGGGGTAGGTATCATATGGATATCGGTCCACTCAACCTCCTCCTCCTCCTCCTCAGCTATAACTGACAATCTAGGCCTCTTACGTAACGGCCTCTTCTCCTCCGGAATCTCCCATCTCACTCTGGAAGGACCTGCCTCATCAGATCCTGTAGAAGGTCTACCCATATATGGCACTATGGCCACAGCATCTCTCCGTCTCTGCTCCTCTGCCTCCTCTCTCTCAAATCTCTCTCTGGCCACCGCCTGGCGTCTCTCCCTGAGGTCCTCAACTGCATACTCGGGGACCTCTACCCCGGCCAGCTGAAGATATAATAGCTCCTGCTCTGACATCCCTAGCCACTGGGGGTCCTGACTCGGCTCACCCATCTCCGCCCCCTATAATAAAACATAAAATTCTATTAGTAACAGTCTATAAAATTATAATATATGCTTAAAGTAAATACTACCTGCGATATACCACCCCTGAACTTGATGGAAGTTCACAATTTATATTATAACTGATACATTTATTATTATCACTTTTGTTCTTGAGCATTATGACACTTTGCTCTGATACCATCTGTGACGCCCCTAGATCCGGGGTCAAGGATCCAGGTCATCACGGTCCAATTTCCATTCAATATCAATATCTCTTGAGTTTTTTTTTAATAATTAAGCAATTGACCCCATACTAATACACACACACACACACACACCAGTCATATGCTCATAGAACAACATTCACAATATTAAAAGTTTAAAGTTACCAGTTATTACAAACCCAGAATTCTACTAAGTACATTGTTGAATAATACTTCTACAGGAAGCATTTCAACAACCAAAAGTTTATTACAAACTTACACCCTTAATTTACATAAGTCTACTAAGCCCCTTTCGCTTGTCACTACCTCGGGGATGGTCGCCAGCACTCGCTCAAAAGGTCGCCTTTCCCTTACCCTCTTGCGGGGTGTAGTGCGTAGTATCGGCATGGGACCTAGCTGCTATATACATAAGTAGCAAGAGTGAGCTATAATAGCTCATCAAATTTAGAATGTGAACAGGTATACATATATGTATATGCATATATAATAGCAGAAAACAATTAAAAGCCTTAAGGAAGAAAAAAACTCTTATTTAATAATACATCATCCACTTACTATTATAAGAAAGAAATCTAAAATAATATAATATCAGTTTTTCTTCATCTGTAACCATAATTCCATCATCTCATATCATTATTCTGTTTTCAGTATAGAAATCTGAAAACCATTGTCTACACTTTCTTTTCAAAAACATTGGGGATATCTGCTGTCGCCTGATACGTTAGGACGATGATCAGTCGCCTAATCGTACCTGCTCTCTTTTTACTACCGGTAGAGGGAATGAAGATCATCCCTAAAGGAAGGCCACCTGCTAACATCCTCCCTTGGCATCTTCGTGCCGTAATAAAAATAATAAATGCTGGACTGTGTCGCACACAGCCCTGACACAGCCACTTACGCAAGTCTGTTGCAATCCCCCTTTTTATCACATCATTATTCCCTTTTTAAAAATATCATTCCACATTTCCATTTTCTCGCTTTCATTTCCACCTATCATTCACTCATATCATTTCCATTCTCGTACATTACTTCTATAAAATATATATATATATATATATATATATATATATATATATATATATATATATATATAACATAATGCTTTGATTATGATCCAGACATCTCTTTCATATTCAGGAATCAAATATACTTTTATATTCATAAAATATTCTGTCTATTTTAAGAGTAATGCATGATAATCAAATAATATTTATTAAACCACTAATACTCAAAAAGAATATTTTTAATATAGTATTATAAACCATATAACCCTAGATAACAACTGATACCATTCTTTTATTTACTTTAGATAACAACTGATACCATTCTCTTTCACCCCTCTTTACCATAAAGCATATTCGCTCCATTCATAATCATATCCATTTCTCTTTAATTCCAACATCAGGGAAATAATTCTTAGCAATATAGCAAACATAGAATAACATATATATTACATGAAGTCATTTACTTTGAAAATAAAATAGTTTTCCAAGGTAAGGATAGAAGAAATCTTGCCTCGGTTTCGGTATCCTGACGGTATGGCTCGTCCCTCTTCCTGAGTTTCTATAAACACAAAAGGACTGTCGTTAGAACCACATCTCTTACTCACTACACTCTTGTATAACATTACCTTTGAAACTTTAATATATGTTTAACGTATTACTATTACCCCAAAGGTTCAAGAACTTAACCATTTAAAACCTTAATCGAAGTTTCAGGGGTTTTCACCATTTTCCCTAACGATCATACTTAATTGTAAAAATTCTCAGAAAATATGGATTTCGAATTTTACCACAAGGTCAACTGGTAACAACTCTTTGACTACCTTACTACACTATCCCAAAGTTTCATAATTTTTAAAAATGTTTAAGTATGGTAGTCATTGCCTCAAAGTTGACACAACTACGTTTTCTCGGTTTCTGAACCGCTTTCACTAAAACTGATTTTTCTCCTAAACCGTTCATCAGATTTTAACGTACCTTATATCAAAACGATCTATGAACTAAGCTCTATCATTTCATGGTCAATTGGTAACCTAGACAGTAGGGTACCGTACGGATGCAGGGGGTCCAGAATAGGGCAATTTAGGAATCTAACGAAAATCGGACATTATAACGGCTATATTTTCATACTTTCCATAAATCCAACTCCTCCAAATCAATTATCAAACACAATAATCATCACCTACACCATGTGGTCTTCATTACCAGCCATGGTTACAATCCCAAACACTTCCATATTCAACTTTAATCACTTACAAACACATGGATCATCATAATCTTAACATTTACACCACTTAATCACTAAACCAAACAATATCCATCATAAATATAAAAGAGCAAGCATGATTATACCTTCTTGAAGCTTTGATAACCCTTAAAAATCCTTGATATATCCTTAATCAACCTTATACTAGCTTGAATCAACTAAAAGAACCATGAAAATCAAATTAGTTTCTTGAAAACTACTATTCACTACTGTTAGGTCCAAATGTGTTGTAGAGGGGGGGTGAATACAACTTTTCGAATATGAGAAGCAATAAATACGATGCAATAAATGAACACACAGATTCAAGGAATATATGTCTTATATATAACTTGAAAGGGTTGCTACAACATTCATTACAAAGTATAACAAAAGTTCAGAGAGAAGTGAATGATACTAAGCTCTGTGAATGCACTCTCTCTTTTTCTCTTGTGTTTTTCTCAAGAATTGCTCACAAACTGAAAACATTACACAAGTACTTCTATTTATACTACATGTAATCTATGTCCTGTAGACTTCAAAGACTAAGATATACGTGGCCTAATGATGTCCACATAAATCTTGCCTTATCTTGAAAGCTTGGAAATCTGCCAATCAGAAGATGCCATGTGTCATGTTGAAGCTGCACTCTAAGTAGAACTTCTACCTGAGAATTTCTACTTAGCCATCTCGAAGTTCTAAGTAGAACTTCTACTTAGAAACTTCTACTTGGCCATCTAGAATATTTATTACTTAGAAAATATTCTGGTCTTCAACTTGAAACTTCAATGCACATCTTGAACTTGTGATATCTTCATGTCTTCTTTATTCTTCACCAAGCTCTTGAATATGGATCTTTATTACTGACATAAACTTGCTATCAATGTCCTGACACTTGATGCAACGGTCTGGTTCATAAGTGACTAGTCTTGATAGGGTTTTTGCTTCTTGAATAAATTACCATATCCAATTAGTAATATGGCTTTCCAATATTTGCTTTCCTTCTTGTTCACTTGAAATCAATTGGTCTTATTGATACTGATAGTTATGATCTTGATTCTTGGCTTTTCAAATCACTGAGGCATGAACAACTTTGACTTGAACTTCTCTCAATGATTTCTTCTTGGATTGATCATAGTTAACATGTTGAATTGTATCAATTACCTTCTCTTCATTTAGTGTTGATTTCTTGTGACTTCTTGTTCTTGATTGTCTTCTGGTTAAGTATCTTTTCCTTTAGTTTGAGTTACATTAGTTATAGTGTTACAAGTTTACACACTCTGCCTTTCAATCTCCCCCAATTTGATTGTCTAACAATGACATTCAAATTAATGAAGGATAACTCAACTAAACAATGAGACGAGAAAAGATAATTAACATTACAGTCTTGAATAATTTACAATTGAATTTGACATGAAAACAATACAAAGAACTTAAACTAGAAACAGAATTCGAACTTCGAATTAAAGATCATTTGAGTGATTCCTATCACCTGGATTATTTCATACCTTTTAGTCAAACTTGTATCACCTTATTGGATTCACTCTAAGGTGAATTTTCCTCAAGTGAGTTAAAGCAACCGAAAGACATGAAGTTTTTCCAACTTCAAGTTCACACCACTCTGACCTTTAACCCTAATTCCGTTTCCTCTTTCTAGCTTCAGCAGCTTGGTCTCTCTCTTCTTTCTGCCTTTTGCGCTTCTCCTTCTGCTGCTGTTCTTTCTTGTACACTGGATCTTTAAGCTGCTTCCACCTATCATTCAACAGACTTACAGCTTCCATTTCTAGAGGATTCTTGGGCTCTGGATAAGGATGTTTGAAAAGCCTTCTGAGTTTGTCCACCTCCTGAGTAGTTCTGATCTTTGGAATATCCTCAAAGTTCTTCATTATGAGCTGAGATTTCCAATGAGTTTTATCAGCTTTAAACTGACAATAGATCATTTTGGGGTAGCCCTTGACACGGTTAGTATTGTGGACACTAGCCGCATCTCGCTCCATTCACTTCTTTTCCACCACTATCTCAGACAGGTAACTCATGAGTCTCTGCTTTTCTTCCACAAACTTATCTTCCACTTCGCCCCATTTGAATACATATAACACTCTCTCCAGAAATGCAGCATCTTGAGTCCGTAGCAGCCATTGTCTACTCATATGCAAGATTGTTTGATTCTGGTCTGCATCTATGAATACTAAGGCATCAGCTGTATCTTCAACATAAGCATGTATCCAGTATACACTATCACTTCCTGGAACACCAATAGCCTCCCTTATTTATCCTTGTTCTAGTGCTCCAGAAGGAAGAGTCAGAGCTTCATCTACATTCTTCATGGCTTGAAGAATATTCCATTTCTTCTCTATCAGCTCCGGCTCAATCTTCACGTCATCAAGAGGGTTTGGAGCAATGACATCACACTTCCACACCTCATTGCTCTTCTTGAATATGACTCTTTCAATGATCTTCACGGATTTATCTTTAAGCTCAGAAGCGAATCCCTTACTCATCATTTGTCTACAGACAGCTTTGAGAGATTCTACTGAAAGCTCCATTAGATCATTTTCCTCCATGCTAACCCTCTTCATCTTTCCGTCAACTACCATCCGGACAAAATTTGGATATGCTGAGAATTCTGGACCCTTGTCCTCTGCTAGCTGCATTAACTGATCCCTGTACAGAATGCTTAGCTCCTCAGATTGAGAGTATTGAATTTTAGTCGCTAGCAAGAACAACTCTGACGTAGATCTTCTCATTATGAATTGGTCATCCACATATAGGAAAGATGTTGGGACTCCTTCTACCAAAGACAAGATAACCTGCCACTCCTTAAGATTTGCATTGTATCCAACCCTGACTTTAGAAATTAATCTCTTCAAAGCATTTATATAGTCCCCAGTCATTGGATTCTGCAAATTCAAGTTGTAGAACAGATCATCTGCATCCTTGTTATGAACTCCTTTCGCACAGGGTCCCATCATTATCTTCCTTGCTTCATCCCATTTCTGCCCTATCCTTCGTTTGTCCAGATCAACTTGAGGATTAGCTAGCCTTGCAAGCTCATGATCATACTGCTTCCCTTGTAGTTCCACCTTCTTTTCTAGGAACGCAGCATGTTCTTGCATCATCTTCATTTTATAGAACTGAGCTTGTTCCAAGGCTAACTGTTGAGCTTTAAGGGTTTCCTCATCAACAGGAAATTCTTCAGGCATTCCGGAAGACATCCCAGCACCTCCACCTTGTTCCTTCAAAGATCTTTTTATAGCATGTGCCAACGGTACGTCTTCCATGTCAGAATCTGAGTCAAGTACCTCCTGTACTGTTTCCTGATGACTCATATCAACAAATGGTTCATCAACCATTACTGCCTTACCCTTTCTCATCCTCAGAGCCTCTTCATCAACAGACGGCTCAACTTCTGGTTCCTTGACAAGATCAGCGGGTTCTTCAATTTCTTCGATGTGAACTGCCTGCTGTCTCGTCTCCTTTCCACTCTCCCCCTTAGGTGAGTTATCCTGAGCTCCACCTTGGTCTTCAGATCCACCAGCTGCATAGGAACCTCCAACACCAGAACCAGAGGCTCCCGCTCCACTAGCACCACCTGCACCAGCATCGGGGGGAGGTTGTTGCGACTCGAAACACTCCGGGGGCACAAAACTCCTGACTGCGAACATCATTCTACTGATCTCCACAGCCATTGTATGCATTGTAGACTCCAATGCCCCCATCCTCTCATTGAGAGTGCTTCCCAAGACACCACCAGCATGGCCCAAGTCATTGACCTTATTTGTTAAATCATCAAAAGCTGTAGCTTGACTTGCCATTCTTGCTGCGTAGTCGTCTAGAGCCCTTTGGTTGTTTCCAATGTTCATCCCAAACTACCCCATCGTCTGTCCGAACTGCCTCAGCTGATTTTCCATAGAAGTCATACGCGTATCAAGATTTTCAATGTTAAGGGACGGTGTTTGGTTTAGGTGACCTCGCTCTAATACTCGTTCTGTTGGTATTTGGCGCTCGGTTTCGGGCCTTGAAAATGAAGGTCCCTCTCTCCCTAACCTCTCACACACACTCCCTGTCTCACGCTCGTGTATGTCTTCAATTATTGATCCGAAATATGAGGAAGTACCTGCAGAAATTTGATAAGCAAAATAATTGGCAGTTATGGGATCTATGTCTGTTATGTCCTGAGTTGGAATCTCAGGCTGAGCGGCTGCAAAGTGTTCTTGTACGACATTAGAACCGATCCTCTTTGCAGCATCAGTACGTACCGGTGAAGGTACGGCTGAAGTTGTTAAAACTCCATGTCCTTTTGAAGCAACAGGATCATCAAAAGGTACAAAACTGTCATCAAAATCCCTATGTGTAGACTGTTTAAAGGGAGAACCACTCTCGTGAGGTGGAGTGGTTGCGTGTGACACACTAGGGTTTGATTGTGGTTGTGAAGTAGCAGCGTGGAAAAGTTTGGCTTTCTTTCGAATAAGTTGCTGCTCTTCGGGTTCATTCTCCTCATCATTTTCTACATATACACGTGCTGGCTTTCTGACTTCCGTTAACAAGGGTGAAAGAGAATAAGAATGTGTATTGGACTAAAAAATGTAGCTCTCACCCTGGGATAGATCCTGCGGGTTAACAGTCTCTTGGGTCGCGGAATCAGATACATAGGAGGAGGAATGAATAGTATGCAGGGAGAGATTACCTGATTGATTACCTTGTGCATCATTGCTTTCCTCATCAGGAATCTCATCAAATGCCTCAGCATGAACAGATGGATTTTGAGCATGTGATGAAACTTGTGATGATGCCTCCAAATTGGTAACTCCTGCATCATATCTAAGCCACATTTGTATATTTTCAGGAATAGACATCGGTTTACCTTGATGTTTATCCTGATTAGCAATGGTTGAAAGTGACTTAGTGCCCATCCCTAGCGATGCAGATGTTGGGCTTCCGGCAAATCTCTGTCTAACAGCAAGAGCATCCTTCGGTATTAAGTCATTAATCAGCATTTGAAGAAACTGAGGAAACCAGCAGACAACATCATTTGTAGTGAGGTCTCTGCTTGCAGGAGATCCCATTGAGCCCACTATTTCAGAGAGAACTATGCGTCCATAATTTATATCCAGTTCTCTTGCTAGGGCAACTGCAAAGGTTTGCATTGGAATTGGAATTTGATGAAAGTCTTTTTCGCGTGCCCGAAAACATCTTGTGATGGCCTCGAAAAAGTAATTCCACTCCACATGGAAGAATTGTTTTTGGATATTTCCTGTGATTGGGCCTTTCGGAGGATAACATCCAATTTCTTCAAAGAATCTGAGGCATTCTGTAGCTGTAGGTTCTGGATCATAAGCATCTTTAATTGGGAATCCCAGAACTCTGTTGACAATCTCTTCAGTCACCTCATATTCCTGACCCGCTAAGGTAAACCTGAAACCTAAGGGGGTTGATTTGCTCCCAAAAGTAACCGCACTAGTCCATAATTGCTGTAAAGCATCATGTACTAGTGTAGGTTTAGCAGTAAAAGCATGGCTAACTTTGGAGTACAAATTGAGAAATCGTATCCAAAACTTAAACCGCGGGAGTTGATCACCAATTTCCGTAGAAATATTATAAAAATTGTTTTTAGCAAGTGAAAATTGGTGAGCCATTTTAATTTAAATGTTTTTCTTTAAAAAGATGTGAATTTTTTAATTTTTCGAGAATATCAAAAGATAGTCTGAAAATTTAAACTACGGAATATGAACAGCCAATTACTAGATCTGAATATTCAACAAAGATGAATATTCGTGTGTTTATCAATGAAATCGTGTGTATATGTGGAGAATATGAATTCGTGTTTTTAAACAGATACACAAAACTTGATGTTTGTGTGTATGTATATGCGCGTGTATATGCGGTTACAAAACACAGTATCACAATGATTAATGATAACACAGTGATTAACAGTCAAAAATTTGGCAGTAATTCGTGATTAATATGAGATTAATCATAAAAACACGGGTTAATTGTATGAAGTCTGTGAAATCGCACTGTTTTTGTGAAACGGCTGCTGTGAAAATGAAATTAGGTAAAGTGAATTAGGCATCGAGTTAGAGATGTATATATAGATGAATGTGAAATGACAAAAATGTCCCTGTTAAAAAGAGTGAAAATTACCAAGTCCATACAGGGAACATCTAAGTCGAACTCTATCTCGAACATTTCTATCTCGAACATCTCTATCTCGAACATCAAGTCGAACTTCGAGATAAAGTTCGAGATAGAGGTTAACTCGAACAATGAAGCACAAATAAGCACTTTAACCAATTTTACAGCAGAAACTAGAGGGAAATCCTATCTCGAACATTTATGATTTGTAGTAAACTTGGAAAATTCCCCTCTAAGAAAAACAGGGAAATTCAAGATACTTTTCGAGTTAGAAGTCTATCTCGAACATCAAGTCGAAATTCGAGTTGAGTTTCGAGATAGACTAAGAACTCTATCTCGAACATCAAGTCGAAATTCGAGTTGAGTTTCGAGATAGACTAACTCGAAGTTAATCTCATTCTTTCCAAAATACCCTCTTGAACCAAAAAGTACAGGGTAATTCAAGATATGTTTCGAGTTAGGAGTGTAACTCGAAAAATTCCCTTCAGCTTAACTGAGAACTCTATCTCGAACATCAAGTCGAAATTCGAGTTGAGTTTCGAGATAGACTAAGAACTCTATCTCGAACATCAAGTCAAAATTCGAGTTGAGTTTCGAGATAGACTAACTCGAAGTTAATTCTCAGTTCTTTTCAAAATATTCCCTTAATGGAAACCTCATCTCAACTTTTGAGATAAAATTCGAGATAGACTTTATCTCGAATATTTTGAAGATAGAACTAGGCACACTGGTAACTCGAACTCGAACTCTAAGTCGAATTTCGAGATGAATTTCGAGATAGCCAACTCGAAATTCTTCCCAGACTTAGAATTTTTCAAAAACTTCACTCTGACAGCTTAAGTCGAAATTCAAGTCGAATTTCTAGATGAGTTTCGAGATAGAACCTAACTCGAAATTTTGAAGTTTTTTAATTCTAAGGCCTCTAAATACATGAAACTCATAGGTAAATTCATCTAAAAATCATGCAATATTTAGAATATTATGAATTTAACTCCCCCTATGATCATGCAATTTAACAAGCATAAATTCACAGATTTGTGCTATAAAAGACACTTAAAACACAAGGAATTTATGTAAAAACACACTATATGCAACCTATAACAATCATTAATTAGGCATTTTAAAGTCTAAGCACATAATGATTGAGTAGCTTGCACATACAAACATAAACATGGATTTTACAGATAGAAGGCTTTACTAACTTGTGTTAAGCATTCCCAATTCACCAACCAATCTATTGAATGTTACTTCATCAAGAGGTTTGGTGAATATATCTGCAATTTGTTGCATTGTGGGCACAAAATGTAGCTCCACAGTCCCCTCCTCGACATGTTCTCTTATGAAATGATACCTGATGTCGATGTGCTTGGTTCTGGAGTGATCTACAGGATTGTTGGTTATGGCAATGGCACTTGTGTTGTCACACATGATTGGAATTTTCTTGTGCTCCATGCCATAATCCTTCAATTGGTTCCTCATCCACAGTATTTGAGCTACACAGCTTCCAGCAGCAATGTACTCAGCTTCATCAGTAGAAGTAGATACTGTATGTTGCTTTTTACTTTGCCAGGACACCAATCTTCTGCCAAGAAATTGGCAAGCACCAGATGTGCTTTTCCTATCAATCCTGCAACCTGCATAGTCTGAATCCGAATAGCCAATTAAATTAAAACCTGTATCTCTTGGGTACCAAATCCCTAGATTTGGTGTGCCCTTGAAATACCTAAAAATTCTTTTGACGGCTACGAGATGTGATTCTCTAGGATCCACTTGGAACCTTGCACATAAACAAGTTGCGAACATTATATCGGGTCTACTTGCAGTTAAATAGAGGAGTGAGCCAATCATACCTCGATAGCTTGTGATGTCAACTGATTTACCTGATTTGTCTTCATCAAGCTTCGTGGCTGTTGCCATGGGAGTCTTAGCTGCTGATGCATCTTCTAGATTATACTTCTTGAGTAAATCTCTGACGTACTTGGATTGACAGATAAAGATACCATCTTTTCTCTGACTAATCTGTAATCCAAGGAAGAAGGACAGCTCTCCCATCATGCTCATCTCATATTTTTCCTGCATTAGCTTGGCAAATTTCTCGCACAAGCGCTCATTTGATGACCCAAAAATAATATCGTCCACATATACTTGAACAAGTATTAAGTCATTTCTCACAACTTTATAGAACAATGTTTTATCAATTACTCCCCTAACAAAACCATTTTCAATTAAGAATAAGGATAGGGTTTCATACCATCGTCTTGGGGATTGCCTGAGGCCATAGACAGATTTGAAGAGTAGATACACAAAATCTGCATGTTCTGGATCAACGAAGCCAGGCGGCTGTTCCAGATACACTTCTTCTTCTAACTCTCCGTTCAGGAAGGCACTTTTCACGTCCATCTGGAAAACTTTGAAGTTCTTATGTGCTGCAAATGCCAAGAACATCCTGACTGCCTCAAGTCTTGCAACTGGTGCATAGGTTTCATCATAATCAATTCCTTCTCGCTGAGAATAACCTTTTGCAGCCAAACGAGCCTTGTTTCATGTTACAAGTCCGTTTTCATCCAGTTTATTTATGAATACCCACCTAGCTCCAATTACGGATATGTTCTTTGGTCGGGGTACCAGTTTCCAAACTTTCTGCCTTTCAAACTGATTGAGTTCCTCTTGCATTGCAATCACCCAATCAGCATCGCCAAGAGCTTCTTCTATTTCTTTAGGTTCAAGCTTGGATAAGAACCCAGAATATAAGGAGATATTTGCCATGTCAGCTCTTGCAATTCTTCTAGTAGTCACACCAGCATCTGGATCACCAATAATTAACTCAAACGGATGGTCTCTATTCCATACCCGTTCAGCTGGAAATTGTCTTGATGATTCAGCTTGACTTTCTGAGTTGGGGTGCTGACTACTTTGATTATTTTCACTAACTCCCCCTGAGTTAGTGCCAGCTCCTATAGAACTAGAGTCAACTCGACTCGAGCCTTGAACAGTAGTCCTTGAGCTGCTATTTACTCCCCCTGAGTTGTTGCCGGTTCGTACTGAAGAAGTCTCTCCTGATCTTGTAGAATTAGCTTGTTCACTAGACTCAGGTTCTTCATGTACACTTGGAACATTTAATGGAACAACCAACTCAGGTTCATCTTCAAGATCTTCTAAGTCCAGATTCTGAAATTTTAGGGACTCAGGTTCACTAGAATCTCTTGAAATTGATGAGAGTTTGGTATCGTCGAATCTGACGTTGTAACTTTCAGTCACTTTTCGATCATTCACCAAGAACACTCTATAAGCTGCCACCACATCTGTAGAGTAACCAACAAAGATTCCTTCACGAGCTTTTGCTGCAAACTTGCCTAGATTTTCATCATCTATAAGCACATAGCATTTTGCTCCGAAGACATGAAAGTATTTGATTGTTGGTCTTCTGTTGTTCATTAGCTCACATGGTGTCTTTTCTTTATCTTTTATGATCAAGGTTCTATTTTGAGTGTAACAAGCGGTACTCACTGCTTCGGCCCAGAAATACAAAGGAAGTTTTGAATCATACAACAAAGTTCTTGCTGCTTCAACCAAAGTTCTATTCTTCCTTTCAACTACTCCATTTTGCTGTGGAGTTCTCGGGGCTGAATACTGACGACGTATTCCCTTAGATACACAGAAGTCATTTAGCACTGCGTTTTTGAATTCAGTGCCATTGTCTGATCTAATCGACTTCACAGTAAGTGTTGAAACATTCTCAATTTGAGTGATATGATCAATGATTAAGAAAGGTACTTCGTCTTTCGTCATTGCGAACAATACCCATGTATACTTGGAGAAGTCATCCACGATTACCAAAGCATATCTTTTCCTAGACAAAGATAGGACATTCACTGGGCCAAACAAATCCATATGAAGAAGTTGCAGAGGCTTAGTAATACTAGAAATTTCTTTGCTTTTATGCGATGCTCGCTTCGACTTTCCCATTTCACAAGCTTCACAGAGTCCTTTCGGAGCGAACTCCATTTGAGGTAGATCTCTCACCAGTTCTCGCCTCGCGAGAGCATTCATCGTTTTGAAGTTTAAGTGAGATAACTTTTTGTGCCATAACCAGCTTTCATCATCCGAGGCTTTGCTGTAGAAACAGGTGACCTCATCCTGATTTGCTGAATCCATATCTGCAACAAAAAGATTTGCCTTTCGAACTCCTCTCAAAGCTAGTGAGCCTTCCTTGATGTGAGTGATTGATACACCTTTCTTGTTGAAGACAATTTTGTAACCTTTGTCACAGAATTGACTTATACTCAACAGGTTGTGCTTCAGTCCCTCAACATAGGAAATATCTTCTATGATGACATTGGCAGTTTTCAGCTTGCCATATCCCTTAGTCACACCTATGCTGTCATCTCCAAAGGTAACATAAGGGCCATCCTTCATAACCAACTCTGTAAGCAGGGACTTGTTTCCAGTCATATGCCTCGATGCTCCACTGTCTAGCACCCATATGACTTTATTTCTATTCTGCTTAACGCCCTGCAATGACAGATTGGTTAGACATTCTTCGGAACCCAACTTTGATTGGGCCCGGCTTTTCGATAAGATCGAGAATCAACAGATTTAACAACAGGAGATGCACTTTTCTTCACATTACTAGAGCTTTCGACTATCTCCTTTCCTTTCTCAGACTTGACAGATTTGTCAGTCTTAGGAGAAGGTTTGTCACTCCTAACTTTAGGAGGACTGACAGTCTTGGCTCTCCCATACTTTTTCTTGATGTTTGAACTAGCAACAGTATTTGAGCATTACTGGCTAGATGCATTCATTAAATGCACAAAAGTTTGCATGATATTAAAAGTGCATGGCATACAATTAGGTTGACCACACTGTGCATGATTCTGATGCAGATTATTCATTGTATGTGTGGTAGGCATGGCATGTGCAACAGGAACATTCATGTTAGCTTTGCGTGCATAAGAAAGATGTTCAGTAGATTTACAATGATAACATGCTTTCTTTATTCGTTCAGCCTTAACTTCTTTTATGCTTTTTTCTTTCTTTCCTTGTTGTTTAACAGCCTTAGCTCCTAATCCCAGTCTAGATTCATCTCTAGGGAAATTGATTTTAACTTGTTTAATAGGAGTTATAGGTTGTTCTTTCTGGCGATCTTCCATCTCAATCTCATATCTAACTATCAATTCAGTCTCTTCTTCTTCTATTCTAGGAACAAGATGTTTGTAGATAGGTTTGACAGCCGATTTAAGAATTCTAGGTGTTTCCTTTTTAAGGTCACTGGAACTAGGGTCAATAGGTCTCTTTCCTTCTTTCTTAGGAAGGTCAGAATAATCAAGTCCTATACCTACTCCAGTTATTTTCTTAAATGTGTCATTATCTACATACACTTTACTAGCAGCTAGTTTGTAAGCTTCGCATTTTGTTTCTACCTCAGCTAGATTGTTCCTAAGACATGCTTCTACTTCTTCCTTAAGGACGAGCTTGTGTTCTAGAGATTTAATAAAGTCTCTTAGGGAAGTATCTACAGTGCAAGCAGCCTCTAGCTCTTCCACTTTTGCCTCAAGCATTCTGCATTTGGCAACAAGTGTTTTCTGTTCCTTTTGAGAAGAGTCTAGGCTTTTGCACAACATATAGATCTCTTCACTAAGAGCCCCGTTCTGTTCCTTATAATCATCAATAGACATTTCTACTTTAAGAGTCAGAACTGGTACCTCTGGTTCCTCTGATGTCTCAGCCATGAGGGCAAAGTTTGCTACATGAGTAACATCTTCCTCATCTGAATCATCCCACGCTCTTCCTTCTGTCACCAATAAAGCTCGTTTTCCATGTCTTTCCTTCAACAATGCTTCATAGTTGCTTTTGAGAGCTTCAAATGTCTCTTTTGGATAAGTCTGTTTAGGCTTTTTGCAGTCCGAGGCAAAGTGTCCAGCTTCACCACAATTATAGCATTTGAACTTCATTTTGAAATCCAATGGAGATTTGTAACTGGTATTCTTTCCTTTACCTTGGTAGCCTGACGAACTACCACCACCCTTAGCAGCCCGATAGAAAGATGAAGACTTTCTTTGTGGTCGGTTGCTCTTTCTAAATCTCATGTTGCTGAACTTCCTTGCCATGTATGCCACGACACTATCGTCCATGTTGTCCAGCTCTTCTTGGGTGTAGTAGTTATCATCACTGTCAGATGCGCACTCGTCATCATTATCAACTTGATGTGGTGCAAGTGATGATTTAGGCTTTGCTGTAACCATTGCCTTCTTAGACTCTTTCTCATCAGCAACTAATCCTGATGCACTTTCTTTTCCCTTTGAATCATTGTCCCATGCTTGATCTTGAAGTGTTTCCAGCTCATAGGTCTTTAATATTCCATAATATTCTTCCAGAGAAGTTGTATGCAAATCTCTGGTTTCTCTTATTGCGTAGACCCTATGTTCAATGCTTTTTGGCTGGTTCCTCAGATATCTCGTATTAGTCTCAACCATGGGGAGAGTTACACCTCTCAGATTCAAATCCAATACCAACTGACTGAATCGTAGGTAGACATCTGTTATGCCTTCTCCTTTCCTTATTCTAAAGGTGTCATACTCCATCTTGAGTATGAGTGTCTTGTTGCTTCTGACCTCTGCAGATCCTTCCATGACAACTTCTATCTTGTCCCAAATCTTCTTCGCTGTAGTCAGACCTTTGACTATATTAAACATTTCATGATCAAGAGATTCCATCAAGGTTTGTCGAACGGCAGTATCACAAGCTATTTGTTCCTTATCAGCATCCGAAAACTCCGAGACCTTTTTAGGCTCAGACCGAGGTGGTATAACCACTCCTCCTTCCGTATGTGAAGGAATAACCACCATTGGGACAAATTTACCCTTGTCAAGGACTTCCAGATATTCAGGGTTAACAGTCTCTAGATATAGTCTCATTCTGAAAACCCATTCTTCATAGTGATCTTTGTTGAACATTGGGATCTTGAATGCATTTTTAGGAGCCATCTCAATTCTGGTCACTAAAAGTTTCTAAGTACCCAAGACTAGGCTATGTAGAATTTATATGTAGAACTTTTGCCTAAGTCGAAATTTCTCTAAGTAGAAATTTTGCTCAAGTCGAAATTCACCAAGTAGAAATTGTCCAAGTCGAAATTCTATGTAGAAATTCTCAAGTAGAAATTCTATGTAGAACTTTTGTCCTTAGAATAATTTTTCTGCAGATTACTTTAATATTGAATAAACAATATTATCTCTTTAACACCTTTTGACTTTGAATGCTTTACTCACCTAACCCACCTAACCCACGTGCTAGGTAATGAATATGTTTTGTTTCACTTTCGGCCGTGAATAATGCAAATCACAAAGTCCAAAAACACCTTTTTATTCTTTTACTATTTTTCTGTTTGAAAAGGAGATCAAAAAGTTGTTGGGTTGTCTTCTTTGATAAGAACAGATGATGAACACTCAAGAACACCAAATATGAAAGTACCCAGATTAATTCACAAAAATTAATTAAAATACATCCAAGCTAAATAATCACACCTGGAGTATTTAAATAATTTTTTCAGATGAGTTTTTCACCACAAACGATTTAAAGCACACTTTTCAAGAAAATGAAAAGTAGATCTAGAAAATGAAAACTCAGATTCTTCTACTCAACACAAGGATCTATGTTTTGTATGTTAAACATATAGCTTTGATACCAATTGTTAGGTCCAAATGTGTTGTAGAGGGGGGGTGAATACAACTTTTCGAATATGAGAAGCAATAAATACGATGCAATAAATGAACACACAGATTCAAGGAATATATGTCTTATATATAACTTGAAAGGGTTGCTACAACATTCATTACAAAGTATAACAAAAGTTCAGAGAGAAGTGAATGATACTAAGCTCTGTGAATGCACTCTCTCTTTTTCTCTTGTGTTTTTCTCAAGAA
Organism: Saposhnikovia divaricata; assembly: GCA_036435485.1. Taxonomy (NCBI): domain Eukaryota; kingdom Viridiplantae; phylum Streptophyta; class Magnoliopsida; order Apiales; family Apiaceae; genus Saposhnikovia; species Saposhnikovia divaricata. Next base: position 118,707,300 of record CM071599.1, on the reverse strand, counting down.
TTGCTCACAAACTGAAAACATTACACAAGTACTTCTATTTATACTACATGTAATCTATGTCCTGTATACTTCAAAGACTAAGATATACGTGGCCCAATGATGTCCACATAAATCTTGCCTTATCTTGAAAGCTTGGAAATCTGCCAATCAGAAGATGCCATGTGTCATGTTGAAGCTGCACTCTAAGTAGAACTTCTACTTGAGAATTTCTACTTAGCCATCTCGAAGTTCTAAGTAGAACTTCTACTTAGAAACTTCTACTTGGCCATCTAGAATATTTAGTACTTAGAAAATATTCTGGTCTTCAACTTGAAACTTCAATGCACATCTTGAACTTGTGATATCTTCATGTCTTCTTTATTCTTCACCAAGCTCTTGAATATGGATCTTTATTACTGACATAAACTTGCTATCAATGTCCTGACACTTGATGCAACGGTCTGGTTCATAAGTGACTAGTCTTGATAGGGTTTTTGCTTCTTGAATAAATTACCATATCCAATTAGTAATATGGCTTTCCAATATTTGCTTTCCTTCTTGTTCACTTGAAATCAATTGGTCTTATTGATACTGATAGTTATGATCTTGATTCTTGGCTTTTCAAATCACTGAGGCATGAACAACTTTGACTTGAACTTCTCTCAATGATTTCTTCTTGGATTGATCATAGTTAACATGTTGAATTGTATCAATTACCTTGTCTTCATTTAGTGTTGATTTCTTGTGACTTCTTGTTCTTGATTGTCTTCTGGTTAAGTATCTTTTCCTTTAGTTTGAGTTACATTAGTTATAGTGTTACAAGTTTACACACTCTGCCTTTCAACTACTATTCATCATCAACTTCACAATTTTTGTTACCTTACTAAATGATTATGGAATTTCTGGAATCTATCGTCATTTCGAGTCACTTATTTCTCTAGTACAACACTAATATGGTTTCTGTTTACTCATTTCCTGTCTCAAGTATAGGGTACCTACATATCATTTCCCTAAATCCTCAAAATTTATTATTCATGTGATCACTGTAGCATTGCTAAAGTTAGGGTTATTACAATAGGACTCCACAAAGTAGTCGTATCTAGTTGGAAAGGAAAATTTAACATCATATCTCTCAAGCTGCTGCTTGTTAGAGGATACCATCTTGTTCCAATAATCTCACCCCTCGAATGATGAGAAGGTTTACTCAAAGATTCAATTGATAAACAGCAACCAAGTTGCGACTGAAAAGAATAGTTTTACAAGATTTATGACCGGGAAGTCACAAGATAAATAACATTGCTCAAGTAGGTTCCCCTATAATATGGAAGTTTGAGCGAGCATTTAAATCCTTTTTAAGATAGATTTAAATGAAAAATAAAAAGAGATGGGAATCTTTCCTTGATAAAATAGTCGTAAAAGACTCCGAAATATTTTACATAATATCGGGAGGTGAAAGATAATCTTCGAATAATATAAATCATTTTAAAAAGAATTTAAAAGAATTAAATAAATATTCCAAGAATATTTATTAACTCAATAATAATTACGGAATATTATTAAATCATAATATTGCTCGTAAGTAACCCTCGAATGAATATATATAGAATTATTTACTAAATAAATCCCTCCTTAAATGAATATTCAAAATAATATTCATTAAATAATTAAACTCCAATAAATATTTAAAATAATATTCAATAAATAAGTCAAACCTTAAATGAATATTTGAAAATGATATTCATTTAATAAATAATCTTCTAAATGAATATCTAAATAATATTCCTTTAGTAATCAAAACTTTAAAGGAATATTCGAAATAATATCTCTTAAGTAAATATAACTTCCAATTAATATTTTAAAATAATAGTCATCAAGTACATAAAACCTTAAATGAATATTCGAAAGTAATATTCATTTAATAAATAAAATTCCCATGAATATCAAAGTAATTATTCATTAAATACTCAAACTCTAAGTGAATATTCAAAAATAATATTCACCTAATATTTCTCGGCTGAGATAATACTCAAATAACATTCTTCAAGAGATTTCCAAGTAATTGATACTTTATGGAAATATAAATAATGTTTAATAATAACATTCCTCAAGATCAATACTAATCTGCCGTTGGAATCCCTCCGGGTTTCCACGACTCTTTATATATCTCAAAATACCGACTCCCGGTCTATATTTAAGAATGAATATCATATGCTCTTCGCTAAGGGTCTTACCGAAACAATCCGGCTTAAAACTGATAATTCGTATCTAGTCTATAAGCCAATATCAATTCAGGGAACAGGTATCATAATATAATTTAACAATAGGCATGCATGCTATGGCATATGTAAAACGACAATCACATATATATATATTATCACAACAACAGGTTCAAAGTTTTGAACACTTGCTGGTAATCGGGTGTGGGTAGAGATAGCGTGTCCTGGGTCTGCTCGATGATCTATAAACAATCAAAATATTCGAGATTAACCACTTAACCTCTTTTAAAATTCTAAGTATAAACTTCACTTAAGTCGAAACACGTTTTCAAATTATCTCGTTATACACCTTTTAGTGTAACTCTTTTTATCACCGATACGATCTGACTTTTGTTCGTTATTAAGACATGTCATCATACCCACACTTGGTATATACTTAAGTCCTATAAGTTCTAAAGTCGATCGATTACGAGCCGAGATTATACCTCGAGTTTTATCGTTCATTTTCGAAGTATTTTAACAAAGTTATATAACCAAACGGGTTTTTAGGGGTTCGTTCGCGTTTAACTTCGATTCAAACATTTTATAAAATCGGAAAACGATCTGTTTGACATGTGGTTTCCTCTCACACCTTCCTTATAACCCCTAGTATTTATTTACCAAGATTTGCCATTGAGTAACATGTTTTACGAGGGATCAATTGAAGTTACGAACTTTTACTTACGGTTCCGAACCAATTTTAGTAATTTGACAATAACTCCTAAACCGTAAGTCGGAATGTTTCGATTCTCACACCAAAACGATCTATGACTCGAGATCTACAAGGAAATATCATAATATTACCAAGGTCAGGAACTAATATTTACTGTCATGCTCGATTTCTAAGTGTTAACAAAACTTCAGCATTACGACGGCTATAAATCGGACGTTCCAAAAATTATAACAACACAACCAAGCCACACCGGGCATCAACACAATTTATAAACATGATTCTCATATCCACAAGCCCTAGAACCACTGATCTTAACCTCAAAATCATCAAGGACTTGAATCATGACTAAATAAGTACTAAGAACAACTACATGATCATGTAAACATGCTTATACTAACATCATCACCAAAACTCATCTAAAACTCCATTAAAACTCAAAACAAAAACTTGGGTTCTTGAAGTTTATACCTTCCTTGGAGTGTTTATGCACTTAGTAAGCCTTGTATAGTCCTTAGATTTCATTAAAAAAGCTTAGATCATTCAAAAGATTCAAGAAAAACAATGTTAGTTTCATGAAAGCACTATTTACCCTCCTCTTTTTTGATTTTTTTGAAAATGGAAACAAAGGAGTTTGAAGCTAAAATTTTGAGGAGATTACTTTCTTGAAATATAGGACTCACCTTAAAAATTACAAGATCAAACAAGGAGTGGAAGCTTGATTTCTCTTTTGGAATTAATGAAAAAGTCGAATGGTGCTTTGCTTGGAGAGAGTTTGATGTTTCTTTGCTTTCTTTTCTCAATAATGCATAAAGTGAGATGAGATGGAATAATATCTCATCTTGTATTGCTTTATTAAAGTGGAAATGAAATGGATGGTGAGATTGGAAGACATATGTTGCACTTGGATTCAATCTTGCTAACTAGTAGTTAGTTTGGCTAAGCACTAGTTCCATTACTAAGTGTGCTAGTTGCATGAGTCATCACTTGGTTTACTAGATATTTTCTAATAGCTTATGCATGACTCTTGCTTCCCCTGCTTGCTTCTTTTGTCCGTTTATTGCTCGTTTCGATTGATCGTTCGTAGGAATATCTCATGGATTCCTAATTAGGGTTTACCGGAAATCTTCTTAATATTAATACTATCATTCTCCATCTTTTTTTATTAACTTTCGAATTTAAATTCCTTAAATCCCTTCGTTCAATCTTGAAGTCTATCAGTGTCCAGGGAACTCTCGGAGAAAATAAAAGTGCGGTTTTTCAGAATCCGACAGCTTTTACATACACTTATTTTCCCCCTGGATCACTAATACGAACTTGGAAATCCGTTTCGAATACTTCTATTTAGTGTCGTCTCATAATATTCTTACTTCCACCAAAACACTATTCATTCTTTATTCTTCCTTTATTCCCTATATTTATGACAATGTCCTTGTTCTTTCTCGGGCGTTCCTTAACCCTTTCACGGAACCACTGGACTAATCGTTATCGCTACAGATGACATGAGAATATTCTCCTGCTTGGAATTGCCATAACTTATTCCCCTAGGAGATAGATTATTCTTACCTAAGTTGTCAACCATTAGCATTCTTCATGACATATAAGTATTTGAATCCATATCCATTCTGTAACACCCTCACTTTACTATATTAATATACAAGCTTTTTTATAAGTAAATAAATATTTTACAGGCAAATTTCAGAAAATTTTGACATGATGTATTCATAAATATGACCAACCACCTGTCCAAATCAACAAAACTAATCCAACTGCATCCAAATCTGCTCACCACATAATATTGACAAAATCATAAGGAAATATAAATTCTAACCAACCAAGACCGCTCACAGGTCACAGTATGAAACAACTACTAATTAACTATTACAACCCGAATCCGAATAAAATAATATACAATTTCTGTGAATAAATAAGGTCACCGTCTAACTAGATATTTAACCCAGACTAGTTCCCAACTACTAACCAATGAGAATCTGTAACCCGAACGTCTCCTCTGGCTGCCCATAGAGCAATACCAACTGATCATTAGTTCCTCTGATCATCTCTAACAAATGGAGAAATAAACAGAAACAAGAGTGAGCCAACAATGCTCAGCAAGTGCAATAGTGATAGCAATTTTAAAATAAATGTTGACAACTCTGATAAACAAAAGGAATTTCATCTCATTATTTGAAAGAATCAGTGAGATCAATTTTTAGATTGCCATAAGAGCCAACAATTCACCATTTATAATGTGCAACAGAAATAGAACTGATAAAAGTTCTGATATCAAAATATTACTGAAACGGACTTCCAAAGAGTCAAGAACTAACATCTCAATCGCAGAATATAGATTAGAATTGGAATTTTTATTTATTTTAAGAAAAAAACATCAAAGTTAGGCTGCTGATCAGTCAGCACTAACACCGGACAAACGCACACAGCAATGTCCTAGGACAAACGCGCACAGCAATGTCCTTAATTGGATCCATGGCACATATTGGCCGTAACTTCCGACCATAATAAGGTCCCACCCCGAAGGGTTTTACGCTCCAAGGGCCACATTTAAAAACATTTCCAATTCTAAATCATCCACACTAGGTGTCGGGACAATCGACAACCTTTGATCTCCAAACAACTGGAAACTCATGTCCAGAATAATAACTCAACTAGTGGAATGAAAAGAGAATCAATAATTCTATCCTCGATATCGACAAGTTCGATATACAAATGGGGTAAAGATTAAGAAACAACATCATCACTAGATGTTGACGAGATCAATAATAAATGGGGTAATAACAGATTAAGAACCACAACAATAATAAATGTCGACGAGATCAATAATAAATGGGGTAATAATGTCATCCTTATAATAATTACGGAACAGTTTTACTTGAACGGGAAGTGAAAAGAAATACTTGCAACATGATTAACAACAACTGCGATTATAAGATAAAGCAAGGATATAGTCAAGTGCTAAGCATTTAATAAAATCTACCAACACATTGTCAAGCTTGAATCAACATAAGTGAATTAAGTTGTTTAAAACGATCGTTTGAAAAATAACTCCAAGATAAGATATTGTAGGAAAGTTTAAAGAAAACATCCCCTAAAGAGGTTCCATCAGTGAAAAAATGTCATAATCAGGAATCTTGCTAATAGATTTTATAAGATTTTAAAATCCTGGACTTCCTCTATTTTAGAACGTCCCTTAAAATATTTTTGAAGAAAAAGAAAAATAAATTTAAATAAAATAAAAGAACTAGTTCTCTCATGAGGAATCCAATAACATACCATGTTTTAAAATATTAATGAAGAAAAGGGGTATTTGTAAGATCATTAGAAAATTAGCACTTGAGCTTTAGGTGAAAAATATAAACATTTGCACGTCATTTGAAGTACATCATTTTGTAACATAAATTTGACCGAATCATTTTGTTCGTAAAAAAACAGAATTGCATCACTTGAACAATAAGTGAGAAGCAACAACACTTGCCTCAATACATGAAGCTTCCACTTCCCGTATCTCAATTCTTTTCTCACTTCACGTCAGTCTCTACTTCTTTGTACATTGACCTTTCTTCGATCACACCTCCGTCTTTCCTTTATCACTTGTTATTATCAACACGAGCACAATCGTCAACTCCGATAATTATCTCCTTCCTCGAGATTCCATCCTTACGTACTGCCTCTTATCGGCCTCCTACTGGTACCTATATAAAGGTAAAGTAGTACTTCAGTACGCTTATAATCTTTAACCGTCTACTCTATTCTACCCAATCGTGTCCTATTACGCTTTACAACTAAACACATAGAGCATACACTGATCATATTCTTAAAATAAAATCACATAACACTCAGTACTTATAATTAACTTACACTTACATCTTTTAATACGTATATCATATCCATTTACTAATAATCCATATCAATTTACTATAAAATTTACAAAACAATTCTAACAAAATTTAGACAGCACCTCCTTTAAAATTTCGCCTACCCTGTCAGAATTTAACCAATCTACTCAGAGATCAATGGCCATTACCTTAGAATTATAACACATATAGCATAAAATATTCTGAGTATAACCAGATAATGTCAAATAAAAACAATAACAATTACCATTTAATAGATATCCCACACAATATCAGTTCACGACTCGTACAAATTCTATGCCCACATGTATACTAGGTAACCATCCTTCAAACCGAAACAGTACTTTAATTCAATCCAGAATTAAATTCTTAATACATTATAATACGAGTGAAATTTACAACTATTATTTTACAAAACTAATTTCATGCTTTGAACTACACGTCAAACCTGTAAGCATATACATAACCTGTAAGCATACCATTACTACTATGATCTCCTTTGGTCTCCTTTTTACCCCTTTTCTTCTACACGTCAAACACACCACAAAATTACCACTTTCACCTATACTACGTATCCATACAACAACACTCATCACCCTCCCTCACCTACCTGTTATACGACTTGCACTACCATCCCGGCCACACCCGAATCGACCTATTGCCCACACAACCACCGTACCTTTGCTCCATCACAACCCGCTTTCCTTCTCAACCTCCCTGCTCTCACCCCCTTCTGACTCCCTCCTTTGATTATCTGCCCCCACACAAACAACACCTCCCCCGCTCTTGTCCTACCTTCACCTGTCTTAACACCAGCAGCCATACACACCCTCGCAGCTTCCACACAACCACACGGCCACATACGGCCATACACACATACCTTCATATATACATACACACTCACTCAATTAACACACACACAGTTTCACTCAACCCACACACTCTCGCGACTCTCCTGCTACATATAGACACATCAGCCCACGCCATACAACAGACTGCAACTCAGACGCTGCAATAAAACACAGAAACATCAGGGTAAGAGAAATTACAAGTAAGAGGATTACAGAGAGTGTGAGAGAGAGATGTTGAGAAGAATGAGAAAGAGGACCGAAAGGGAATAGATTTTGAGAGAGAGAGATAGGCCGAGAGAGTTTGAGAGATTAATTTCTGAACAATTGAGAGAGCCACACAACCCAGCTGACAAATGAAATGGGGATATGGGCTGTTAAATTAGGGATTTGGGGGATAAAAGGAATAAAAGTAATTTAGAGATTATAAAAAAATAATTAAAAACAATTCAAGCAGTTGCATAAATTGTAAAATAAATGTATAATTTAAAGAAAACCTCATTATTATTTTTAAAAATGTAGAAAATAAAATTATCTATCTTCCCATATTTTTAAAATATTTTTAGGATAAAAAATGAATTAAATATGAATTTTACAAATAAAGATCCTTTAAATGCCGTAAAGCTCTTAAAATCATTTTAAAATACTCAAACACCCAAATTAATTTTCCCAATAATTTTAAAGACTATAAAATAATATAAACACAATATTACAAAAGATTTCATGATTTTTAATCACTCAAATAATTTTATAAAATTGTCAGAGATAAAAAATGCATGATTTAAATATATTTAAACCTTCAAAAATACAAATAAAAATACACCGACTTACACGGCATACACAAATCATCACGGGAGCACATAAACACAATTTTACATATATTCCACCTTTCCCACAATATCCAAATAATAAAATTCATAATTTATATAAACAAATATTTATAAAAAAAATTACGAAATTTTTCTAGGGCGTTATACATTCCATTCATTCATTAGAGGTGGTGACCTTGTTGTCAGAATCATTATTCCTCATTTTATCAATACTTAATAAAAAGTTTTAATTCTACCAAAAATTTGGGTTCTTATAGTCTTACCTCCTTAAAAGGATTCCGTCCCGGAATCAGGTAGAAAACAAGAGTCATTTATCTGTTGTTTCACCTTTCAGTTTCCTGGTTGATTCTTATACTACAAGAAACTGGCTTATCAGCGACAAACATTTTAGCGACCGCAAATTTTGTAGCTAAAACATCCTATTAGCGACCGTTGTTAGCGACGGATACCTTGTTGGTCGCTGAATTACAATTAGTGACGGTAGACAGTTGCTAATCGGTCGCTAAAATAATTTCCCCTAAAAAAATCCCAGGGAAAAATTGGCGTTTATTTTATAGCGACTGAATTACATTTGCGACCGAATGTGGTAGCAGAAACTGCAACATCAACAACTATTTCGCGATAAGAATCGGTCGCTAACTAGTTGAAAAAAAGAAATTTCCAAATTTTTTTGCTAATTAATTTTGGCAACCTTTTGTAGCGACCAAATTACATCTGCGACCGAATATGGTAGCGAAAACTGCCACATCAGCAACACCAACAGCAACCGATGCCAGTCGCTTATCAGTTGCAAAAAAAATAATTCCAAATTTATTTTGCGCGAAATTTTGGCGCACTTCATTAGCGACAACCTTTTATCTGCGACTGATTCCGGTAGCAGAAAATTCCACATCAGCATACATTCAGCGACCGATTTTTGTCGCTAATCTTTTGCAAAAAATTTTTAAAAATTTATTTGGCATTCAATTTTGGCGCACTTTTATTAGCGACCACCTTCTATCTGCGACTGATTCCGGTAGCAGAAAATTCCACATCGGCATACATTCAGCGACCGATTTCTATCGCTAATCTTTTGCAAAAAAATTTTAAAAATTTATTTGGCATTCAATTTTGGCGTACTTTAATTAGTGATCGAATTCCATCAGCGACCGACTTTTGTAGCAAAAAGTGTCCCATCATAAATTTTAATTTATAATATAATTTAAAAGTAATTAATCTTACAAATTTGTATCTTAATTTTAATAATTTTATAGAAATTAAAGTATAATATTTTTTAAATTAAAATTAATATATGTTATAATTTAATATAATTTATAATTACTAGCTTATAACCCGTGTAATGCACGAATATCTTGTGATATTTTATAAATTTATCTTATGCTATATATAATCATGTTTTTATATAATCATTATTTTTAAAAAATATTTGAATGATAATTTAATATAAATTTAATTGATGGTATGCATTATTTAAAATTTATATTATATAATTTTAAGTTAAATATGTTGATGGGATAAAAGGGTATACATTAATGGTTGCAAAATTATGTTTTAAATTAAAAGGTAATGTATTTAATTAGGAAAGAAATATTGATGATTGGAAGATATGGTACTTTTGATGTTTTTTGGTGTTTATAAAAGGTAATATCAGCTAAAAGTAAATATGAAAAAACAATCAACTAATTACCATTAATTATATTATGCTATATCATTTATTTTAATAATTAGGATAATTAAACCGAAAACTAAACAAACAAACTTTTAAGCTTTTGACTTTAATATAATAGTATAGATATCTCATAAATTTATATGTTATTTCATTTATAATTTAACAAATGTAAAATTAATATGTTTTAAAATTTTTTGGATTATTTTATTAAATATAAATTATTATATTTTTATTAAAAAGTTAGAAATTCATCAATTTTGTGTTCGGGGATTGGGGCCCAAAATGACCAATCGAAAATTATGTCTTTATCTACCAATTACGGGATGATCAAAAATCCCAATCCTGAAATTCAATCCAATTCGAAAAAGTTCGAAAGGATGACGTGAAAAAAAGTCCGAATTATAAAACAATCTATACTATTATATAAAAGTCGAAACATTAAAAGTTTTGGCACCTGTTTTTTGGTACGTCATGAATTTACATATTTACCCTTTATTATAAAGAAAAATATATATGATATCTATAATATTAAAACTCCAAAAAATAAGTAATAACATAATATAATTAATGTTAGGTAGTCGATTGCCTTTTTTCACATTTAGTTTTAATTGAATATATTACCTTTTATAAACACCTAAAAACATCAATCGTATCATATCTTCCAGTCATTACTTTTAGTTGAAGATATTACCTTTTATGAACACCTGGAAACATCAATTATATCATATTTTCCAATCATATCATATCTAGCAATAATTAATATATGACCAAAAGGATAACCAAACCGAAAACTAAACCGACAAACTTTTAAGCTTTTGACTTTAATATAGTAGTATAGATATCTCATAAATTTATATGTTATTTCATTTATAATTTAAAAAATGTAAAATTAATATGTTTTAAAAAATTTTGGATTATTTTATTAAATATGAATTACTATATTTTTATTAAAAATTTAAAAATTCATCAATTTTGTGTTCGGGGATTGGGGCCCAAAGTGACCGATCGAAAATTATGTCTTTATCTACCAATTACGGATGATCAAAAAGCCGAATCCCGAAATTCAATCCAATTCGAAAAAGTTCGAAAGGATGACGTGAAAAAAAGTCCGAATTATAAAACAATCTATACTATTATATAAAAGCTGAAACATTAAAAGTTTTGGTACCTGTTTTTTGGTACTGAGTGAATTTACTTATTTACCATTCATTATAAAGAAAAATAAATACACGTAAAATAAATAATAACCTAATATAATTATTGGTAATTAGTCGAAATATTAGCTTTTATAAACACCTAAAAACATCAATCGTATCATATCTTTCCATCATTAGTAGTTCCTTTCGAATAAAAACACGTTATAATTAATGGTAATTAGTCGATTAACATAATAAAATTAATGGTAATTAGTCCATTGCCCTTTTCACATTAGTATAATAAAATTAACGGTAATTAGTCGATTGCCTTTTTCACATTTACTTTTAGTTAAACATATTACCTTTTATAAACAACTAAAAACATCAATCGTATCATATCTTTCAATCATTAATATTTTTCTACTATTATATAAAAGCTGAAACATTGAAAGTTTTGGTACCTGTTTTTTGGTACTGAGTGAATTTACTTATTTACCCTTCATTATAAAGAAAAATAAATACACCTAAAATAAATAATAACATAATATAATTATTGGTAATTAGTCGAAATATTAGCTTTTATAAACACCTAAAAACATCAATCGTATCATATCTTTCCGTCATTAGTATTTCCTTTCGAATTAAAACACGTTATAATTAATGGTAATTAGTCGATTAACATAATAAAATTAATGGTAATTAGTCGATTGCCTTTTTCACATTAGTATAATAAAATTAACGGTAATTAGTCGATTGCCTTTTTCACATTTACTTTTAGTTAAACATATTACCTTTTATAAACAACTAAAAACATTAATCGTATCATATCTTTCGATCATTAATATTTTTCTTTCGAATTAAAACACGTTACCTTTTTAATTTAAAACAAATCTTACAATCATTAATATATACCCGAAAATATGAAACCATAATTTTCAAGAAAAATAAAACACCTAAAATAAATAATAACATAATATATTTAATGGTAATTAGTCGATTGCCTTTTTCACATTTAATTTTAATTGAAGATATTACTTTTTATAAACACATAATAAGATCAATCGTATCATATCTTTCAATCATTAATATTTCCTTTATAATTAAAACACTTTACCATTTTTTTTTTAATTAATATATTTAATTAATATATTTAATTAATATATTTAATTTAATATATTTTTTAATATATTAAATTTTTTTTTTTAATTAATATATTTAATTTAATATATTTTTTTTATAATATATTTAATTTTTTTTTTAATTTATAACAAATCTTACAATAATTAATATATACTCGAAAATATCACAACATATTTCTCAATTATTAATAAAATATATTAAAAATCGTATACGTTGTTTATAATAAGGAAACATTAGTATAATTTATAAACATGAGTATGTTAAATTGTATTAAATTAAAATTAAAAAAATTATTAAAATAATGATTATATAAAAACATAATTATAATATTAAATAAAATTTATAATATAATATAAAAAACCCGTGCATTGCACGGGTTATAAGCTTGTATGATTAAAGCCTGGATTTTTGAAAGTCCCGATAAAAGTCCAGTTTGATCGATATAAAAGCATAGATTTTTTAAAAAATCGAACAAAAATCAAATTTTTAAAAAAAATCATATATATGTAGTTTGAACCTCTTTGACTTTCACGGAGATTAAGAAAATGTACCGAAAAAGAGTAAAGTTAGTTGAAAAGTGGATAGAGTGGTAGGGACCTAACAATATTTAATAATAGATGTGAGATGGTGGAGGAAAGTAGTGGGTGTAATAATGTAAAAAAGAGTATAAAATGGAGAAGTAGTGGGTGTAATATTTAAAAATAGTGTTCAAATATAGTAAGTATAATAGGTTCATTAGTTTTGGGACTTCCCAAAAAGGAAAGTGTGTCAATCTTTTTGGGACAGAGGAAGTATTTAATAAATTTCAATGATATTAACATAAAAATTATGAAAAAAGCCCGGATAGAGGCTTGATTCGACCCACTTACCTAAAATGGTACTTATATTTTAGAGAAAGTTCTAATTAATAAAAATGTACGAATCTTGTAAATAACATGTTATGAAAATTAAATTTTAAATTTTGTTATTAATGAATACCGAACTCTTGATATCATCGGTACTCTTATATTATCCATCTTACACAATTTTTTTGTACTAATTTTATATAACCCATGTCGTACAATGGTTTTATTAATTTATTGACGAAATAAAAAATTTAATTTTCATAAAAAAAATTCGAGTCTTTTAATTTTTGACTTTAATATTATAATATCATTTTTCCATTCATCAATAACACAAATTATGGCGCCATTAATCATAGCAAAATTCAGTTTTAATTTATTAATAATGTAATTAATAATTTGTTTTTAATTTGGAAATTGACAGCTATACACCCACAAAACACAACCCTTCGCTGTAAAACCCCTCTCAGATCACAGTTCGTTCTTCTCTCCAGGCAGTTCATCTCTTTAATCACGTTTTTAACCTAGGTAATCATCATCTCTTTATATGTTTGTAAACTATGTGCGAATTACATGTAATATGTGCTGTTCTATGTGGTTAATTTGTATGTGTGTATGTGTTCAATTTGTTTGATTTTGATGGATCGAATGTATAAAACTTGTGTATTTTGTGTCTATTAGATAAATTGCTGGGCTTAATTTGTTGACTAGGCTCTCCGTTTGTCATTATTCTAGTTTTCTTAATATAAGATTATTTTGGCCTTTTCACTTGAAAAATAATTTAACTGAACTTTAAGTGTGATTGATATATAGTAGAGCTCCAAAGCTCCGTGTTTCGTCTTTTTTTAGGATACTGAGTTGGTATAGATAATAGTACAAAAATGCTGCTCATGTACTGGACTCATACAAGCCTAATCACGATAATATTATGTATAGCCGTGAAGTCTAATAATTTACATCTCCTGAAAGGGAATATGAAACCACAAATCAAAGGCCTATTAATTACCTAATGTAGATCACAATTAGCACTAATGTGTAATTTGGAAGTACATATGTCTATAGTGTTGCACTGAATGTATAATTTGGTGGTAATTCAATTTGTTAGTGTCTTTATATTTGCTAAGCTTTTTAAATGTTAAAGATATTTAGGCAAGCTTAATTTATTGTGAAGATAGTTAAGTAATTGAAGTACACTAGATCATATATTAATAAATAAGTAATTGAAGTGTAATTAATAAATAAGTACACTAGATATTTAGGCAAGCTTAATTTATTGTGAAGATATTTAGGCAAGCTTAATTTATTATGATTCTGTACAAAACTATGCAACTGAAATGTACTATATTGTTGTTGCAAATGTTAAACGATACTGGATAAATGATATAAATAAAAATTACCTGTCTTTTAGTTCGTTGTAATATTAAATTTGCCATAGTTCATGGCCATATTTTTCAAGTTCTTCAAAGAAAAATAAAACATTTTGCCGAATAAGGCATCATGCTGTTGTGTCTTCTAAAGATTCTCTAAAGTCTAAACTGTAAATTAATGTCTATAAAGAGTCGAAAATCTGCTAATGAGTCTCAGAAAAGGAATTATAATGCAACCATCATAACATTATTTATTAACATAAAGCTAAGAAGCAGTTACAAAATTATCTTATTTAAGAAGTCCCAGTTGGAAGTAGCTCGGAGTACAAGTTAGCTATTGAGCACTTCAGTAACTTCAGGTAATGCCCAGTCTATTTTAACGTACCCATAGTTTAACTGCATTGGAATCATGGTGGATGTAGCCAATCATATGCTTTTATTACTATTAATAACCTAGATGTAGACACGAAATTGATTGGCGCAAGACTTGGTGCTAAAAAATATCATCTACACATTATAGTTATCTTGCACACCTTATAATTTACTAAGTATTAATAATAGCGGACAAAATAACCGAAATTATCAAATAAAATGGAGGACACTTAAATTTGAACCAAAATGCTCTTTAAGAGTCTTAAAAAAAACTAATATACTTAGGCCAAAACCAAAAGAGAAATTTGATCTTGAAAGTCATCCAAATAGAAATCTCATCTGAGTAAACTTGTCATATGACAAAATGCTAGCATTCATGAAACGTTCCTTCTTCACATCAGAAATCCTCCTACTCAGATCAAGACTGGAATTTGTGTTTTTTTGGCTGGACTTTCTCACTTTTAGCCATTTTTTTGATTGTTTCCTTTAGAACAGCCCTTTGTTGCTCATCAACTGTTTTCTGAACAGCCTGTTTCATTTCATTTCTACCATCTACCATCTTTTCATTTCTGTATATGTTCTTTAATTCTCACATTTGTGAACAAGTAGAATGGAGAAGACTTGGCATATATTTTTTGGTTTACAATAGTATACTGGATATTTGCGGCACATGAATTGTTTATAAAGGTTTTAAGTTATACAATAATCATACTAACTGACAGGGCATCTCATGTAAGAAACATAAATAGCATCAGTGTATCTCACGTATATACTGAACTCACTGTCCTGCTCTGAAGTATAGTTTTGTATAACCAACTTGATGCATTTCAGGTTGAATACCTTATTTTAGTATTATAGTATAGTTTTAGTATTATAATAAGAAACTGAGTTGCGAGCGACTGAAAAATAAGTGTCAGATGATATATAATTTTACTTTTTATTCTCTAGGTGAAGCTAAGGTCTTCCTGCATCATACTATCAGCCTAAATTATGCTCTTTGGCTTGAGTTATGGCGAGGTCTACATATAACAAACTATAACCCCATCAATTGATTCAAAAGTCTGAGATTGCAAGTATGAAATTTCTGCCGGAGATTCTGAGATGGTTATTTGATGATTCAGACTAGTTGAATGCATAAAAACACAGATCTGAACATTGTAATGGGAGCAGAATTGATATCATTGGTTTGACATGCTACTGAAAAATGTTGTAGTGTAAATTATCTGTATATATATCATGTTTATTTTTTGTGACAATAGTTTGTGAGACTGTTGTTGTACATTGTAGTGATTTTGCAGACAACAAAATCGTGAAGTGCATCTCACAGCTGTGCGTTCAGAATTGGCCTACTGCCGCAATTACCTGGGCTAGCACACCTCTCGCCCATAAGGATGCAGTTTGGGCAGAATTTCAGGTAAATAGTCCATTGTAAATATGTTTTCATTTGTAGTCAATTCTCATTTTTTTGTATCTAGTAAAATTTGTATTTATATCCCCTTTGTAAACTTCATTTGCAGAAACGTTATAGGTGGGCAGACGAGGATGGTCTAGTGATATCTACTCTTTTCTGTAAGAAGTGTGCCGATTGTACGAAAGACATCCTTTCAAAAGAACGCGGAAAGGCCCTACACAATGCTGGCATTGATCATCCAGGCCGTGCATCGGAACACATGCACGAGTATAGCCCCTGGTGGTGCAGTGCTCAGATATGGACTGAGATGTGTAATCAGTGGAGAGATGAGAATTGGGTGAAGAGGCGCAAGACTGCTTTCAGTAACAGAGCTGGAGGTGGCGACAAGGCCAAAGGTACTTACAAGGGCAGCAGTATCTCCCAGTTGCAGCATAGTTGCAGCATCTGACTGCCAAGGTATGTATTTAATTTGTTTACGATCATGAATTGTAGAAATCACATGTTTCTTACTTCGTAATATCAGGATTATGTCTTGTACAGGAGTCTCAGTCTGAGGGTACTCCTATCGATTGGTTGGATGTGTATGTGCAAACTCGTGATGGTCTGCCCGATGCTGTCAATATAGCGTTAATAAATTTTAATGCTTTTAATTAGATTAAGAGATCATTAGTAATTTACATACTTGGGAAAAGTACTTTAGCGTTACTACAGATATATAAATTTGTTTGTCTAATAAATTGGTTTATTTTGCATTACATCAGAAAAATCTAAGAAAATATGAAATCGCGTTAATAGCTTCTTGTATTCGTACCTATCTATGGTCCAGACAAAAAGAAATGCAAGCACATAGTTTCAAGAAAATATCAGGCACTCTGGCACTTATCTGTTAGTCGTTTGGTATTTGGTTTTATATTTTCTACATAGATATAACATTTTTCTATTAACATATGTGTCGGTCCTTTTATTTTTTGGAGTCTGACTTGCAAATATCTGCTTCTCCTAAGGGCACTGAATTATGTTATATTTATGTTAGTATCTTAGTCTGACTTTATGTTAGATTTTAAGCAATTTATATTTAATTATCTAATCAGTAATGTGATGACAGAATACTTATCGTCGTTTACTTGACGAGCGGTATCCTGAGGGCACTGAACGTCCACAGATTGATCAGGAGTTGTGGGAGAGAGCATCTATTGTCAAGAAGAATTATGTGAAAGGGCAAGGACAAAGACGCCGCTCATCCATCTATGGCTCCACATGCAACACAATTTTCACAATCATCGAGCCAGCCATCCGGTCTTACTCCGGCTGACTGTGTGAAATTTAAATGTCAAAATCGCGAGCTTCTTCTTCAGCTGGGAGGCCATTTGGGGGCTATGGATCCCGAGGATCTGGCACGTGCAGTAGCGGCAGCATCACAGCAGCAGGGCGGCGATGAGGTACTGTATTTAGTAAAGCTACTTGAATTTCTGTTCTTTATGTTCTTGAATGGAGGAGTTAGAGTAATATTCTTTTTATGTTTTGTTACTTATAGGGATCACATGATGATCGTGATGACGAGTTTGCCGGATCTTCATAGGATGTCTTGTCAGTTGTCACAGTAATTTTCTGTTGTATTAGGTACTTGGTAGCATTTATGATTACGTACTGTACTCTAGTACTTGGATGATTCTCAAACTATGGTTGACTTGTTCGTTTTTAAGATTATGTAAAAATATTTTAGCTATTATATTAATCCGATTTGCTAATTTGGATTCGAGCAAATGTTTTATAATGTTTTTAATAGGTCCTGCCAAATTAGATGGTTGTATTGTTGTGATTGTTTTGGACAAACAGGTATAAATTTTTAGAAAATGTGCTAAAACAAAAAAAATTCAAATTCTTGGAAAATCATTATCACCGACCGATTTCAATAGCTAAAATTAGTCGCACAAAATAATACTTTTAGTGACTGAATATTGGTAGCTAAAGATTGTCGCAATAATTAGCGACCGAAATCAGTAGCTACATTTAGTCGCAAGAAATATTAATGTTAGTGACAGAATTTGGTAGCTAAAGGTAGTAGCAAACATTAGCGACGGAGAATAGTAGCAAATATTTGTCGCAAGAAAAATTACCTTTAGCGACAGACAATCTGTAGCAAACGATAGTAGCAATCTATAGCGACAACATCCAGTTGCTAATGTAGTCGCAAGAATTAGCTACAACAATCTATAGCTAATGGTAGTCACAAATTATAGCAACGGAATGCGGTCGCTGAGTTAGTCGCGGACACGTGGATTTTGACTCTACCAATGCTGACTCAGCTTAGCGACCGCATTGGTCGCTAATTGTGGTCACAAATGATAGTGACCGGAATCTGTCACTGAGTTGGTCGCAGACACGTGGATTTTGGCCCTACACATGCTGACTCATCTTAGCGACCGCGTCGGTCGCCAAAGGCCGTCGCTAAGGTGGCGGTCGCTAAAAGTCGTTGCAAAGTGTCATTTTGCGACCAGTTTTTCTACTACCACTGTTAGCTACCGCAAACGGTCGTTGATACCTATCAGCTACAGAAAGCGGTCGCTGATAGGCGGTCGCTGATAGAGCTGTTTCTTGTAGGTTCTCCCCTTTCTCAACACATCTACTGGTGCTACTATACGTACTGTATCCTTTTTCCATCAACTTGCTACTTTTTGTACAACACATTATTCGGGTTATGCTCTTACTCAGTCTTATCCTTATTATTCTTATTGATATCCGCAGTGGCTTTGGTATCACTATCGTGCTGCGAATTCGGAGATAACCTCGCTCGCACTGTGCATTTCCTGATCGCTTTAATCTTCGCAATCTCGATCAATATAGAGAAGTGGAAAGATTTATTGAGAGATCACTATGATCAATTGAACATTTTTTATATTGCATAGTTAGTACAGAAGGGGGCCAGCCTTTAGTACTTGACAAGCAATTAAACAAGTTATGGTATTCCACTTAGACTTCTATCACATAGACAGATAGTCACGTAGCAGTACCTCCCCTCCTTAAAGTGTTGTTCTTCTCAATTCATAAAGAAGATGAATAAGAGAGAAGAAAAGAAAAGGATTCTAAAGGATTATAGAAAGTTTTCATGATTGTCAAATATCATACTCAGAATTTACCTCTGAACTATAGAGGTTCATCACGGAAGAAAATAATCAAAATTATATTCAATACTATTTGATTGCAATCTCACGTGTCAACATATCTTGCTGTTTTGTCCATCATACACTCACTTCAGAAAATTCCTTCAACCTTTTAGGTTAAATCTTAGGTTTCTCGCTTGACATCATTGTTACTGACATTCCATGTCACGCTACTAGCTTTTTCATATCTATAATATTAACACTATCTGGTTGTCATCCCGAGAATTCATCAGAAAACCCATTTATTAATCCATTCATAACATTCCTTGCTTCATATCCCATAGTTGCTTTCTCAGTCTTTTCTTTATCCATCACATCCTTCTTATTATCTGATTCTTATTTACTTTTGTTATTTACTTCCACCTTCATCTCTTTATTGAGACATCTTTTGCACTTGGTACCTCCTTATTGGTATCCCGTCATATTTACTCTATAATCATCACATTATTCCAATTTAAACTCTCCGAAATGAATCTGGCCGATCCCTTTAAGTTAGATCTACTTCTGCCAACCTTGTTTCTCATCACTTTTTCTTTTCTACCCGTGATTTTCCACAGGTCATTTTTCGTAAGTCAAACCAGGTCGTATATCTACCTGCTCGTACTCTTATCATCTGTTGCGCATTTGCATTTTACCGGCATAGCCTTGCCACATGAAAACCCGTTATGACCCTACTATAAGTTTTGGGGGTAGGGCTGGCTCGAATGCCACCTTCCGAACACTGTTAAACTCTCAGATGGCCCAATAAGTCTCGGGCTCAACTGCCCTTCCCTCCAAGTCTCATTAATTCTTTCTACGGGAATACATTTAGCATCATGAATCATCAACCTCATATTCTCTATCTTGTTTGCGCAGAAGTACACTAACACAAACTTGCTTGTCATTCATCAACATGCCATTTAGTTTATCAGTAGCAGCGCTTTCTTTATCTTTACGTTGTCATCTACTTTCTTAGAAGAATCACCATCGCTTGTTGTTTACGTAGTGCGTTAATAGCTAACCCTACGGGTTTCAAATCCCTTAGGGAGACAAAGTAATCACTATTCCTTATCCATAAGGAACACTTCCTGAACTTAATGTAGATATTACATGAAGTAGATAAAATTGCAGAAGATTTTCAAGCATCGCAGCTAGGTCCGGTTGATGAAACTATCACTCATGCATCTTCCATAAAAGATTGGAAATTTAATGGTTTACTTCGTCAATTTTGTATCATGGTCTTGGTTTGCCTCAAAACGGGACCTTCTAGGGTATGTAATATGCTTAAGACGCCATTAGGAATCGAATCTTTACTTAAACTATTATTACCGTCGATTCTTGCACATTCATCAGAAGGAATGTAAATTCCTCCACTCCGATATGACCTTCAAGGTCCTTCCAAATATCATTCTGTTTCTTCGGTATGAACATTTGTAATTATTCTTCCATACTTAGACTGTCGGCCACCTCATTGGCCTTTCCTGATACTAACAATTTCTTGTAATCCATGTTCTCTGGATACATTCCAACTCAAATTTTTCCACCTCATTCCCATCACTGTTGGGTGAAAGCATTCTCCCTTAAGCTCTGTTGAAGGAGAAAAATATATCTATCAGTCTTTTTCCATAAGTCATTGCTTCCACCTACCCGTGGGAACATTATCAAAGTTACCCTCACTCATACCTGGAATATTTGTTCTCTTAGTTCTTTCTTGTTCTAGGATACTCTCAACCTTCTTTGGTTCCATCCATACCTCATCATGGTTTCATACATGCCTCATCTGGCATTATTGTTATTGGGTCTTACAATTTCTACCAAACTTCTATTTTGAAATTCAGTATATTAACTTTTTCCTTGTAAGGTTTCTTAGGTCGTCCTCATCATTCCTCCTGTATTTTCTAGGTACAGGGTATATCAAAATGTCATTGATCAATACTCTAATAATTGTATCTATGTTCTTTCCAGAATTCTTTGTAATAATCCTTACAGGTCATTGTTGCCTTAGCAAATCCAACTCATATCATCTGAATTCACAATGTCTTTATTAAGGTTAAGGCCACCCCTTGTGCATTCCCCAGGGTTTGTCTTAATTTATGGATATCCTATCCTTCATTCAACTTCCAAGGAATTCTTGCATCATATAATTGGTAATCAAATCATGTACCCTTAATAAGGGTCTCTTTTCAATCATCCTCATTTGATAATCGATCGGTAGCTTAATGCTAACCTCTTCTTTCAGATAGTTGTCAGCCTACTTGACCTTCCAATAGACAACGTATGTCTATCTTCTCTCTTACAAAACTTGGTAATGGTAGCAAGGATGTTTTGGACGATATTGGTCGAGTTCAACGTGAATCTCGTAGTACTTATTGCTTTTCTCAACGGTACTTCCCTTAGGCAAAATTTCTACAACATACTGATCAATCTCTGACCATTTCTATACTCTCTTCATAAACCTTCATTGTTTATTTTCCACCGTCATAATGTATTCATGGTATTCATAATACCCTAACATTATACATCTCGAGTAACTATACTTCTATTTTTACTCGTAATCTTGGACAATCGTATACACATGAATCACTTTAGTACAGGTGACCCCACCCAAAAAAAAGGTCTAGTAAATTCCCAATCAAAACATGGGTTGCAAGGGTTCAGCAGAAGATTCCTACGATCTCATTAATGTTTCCCTTATATCAGAAGCCCTTGCAGTCGGTGCTTACTTAGAAGCAACCCTACTTTGTCCTTTCATTGCTGGTCTAGTCACTTGATAATCCCTTGTGACTTGGCCTTAACTGGCCACACTAAAATAAAAATATATGATTTTGGGGGTTGGCTAATAGCATTACTTTTATAACGCCTTAGAAATTTCAGAATATTTAATTATTGAGAGTTATTTATTTTATTATTAAATGTGAATTATGTGGTGTGTGAATTGGTTGAGGAAGTATTATATTTGTGGAATAATATTTGGAAGTCAGATTGATATTTTATATGTGTTATGTAAGCCCGACTATTTTGATTATATTTTTGGGATTTATTTCCTATTTAATTGCGTTATATTTACCTTCGGTGAATTTTATAAAATCCTCGGGATTAGCAGAAATCCTGAAATCTTTTTCATTATTGATTTTATTAGTTTATATGACTTTTAAAAATACTTGGTGAATTATTTTTGGGTTTCAAGGATTTTAAAATGATTTTTCGAATTATTTTCCAATTTAAAGATTTAATCTTGTAAAATCCATATTTAATTCGTTTTTAATCCTAAAAATATTTTAAAAATATGTGGGTGATCGTAATTTTATATTCTTCATTGTAACATTTTAAAATTTAATGTCGTACCCATTTTTATAATTGATGTCGATTTAGGAAATAGTTTATTTATTTTTTTTAGAAATATATGCTTCTTAAATCACTTTACCCTCCATATATTTTTTCCCCAAATCAGTTATTCCCCTTTTTAAAACCCTAAATTGACAATACCAAATTCATTTCAGTCGGTTCTCTCTCTCTCGAACATTCACGAGTCTCTCTCTTTCTCCCCTGTAAAAATCTCTCTCGGCCGATTTCTTGCTCTCTCTCAAGCGGACACTCAACAATTGTCCTCGTCCAAGCTGATTTCGACCTGTAAATTCGTTGGGTATTCTATCCACTCCTTTATCCCTCTCCTGCAGTTCATAATCATTGTGTGTGTGATGCGATATGTGGTATTGTTGGAGTCGCAGCAGCTGTGCCGCCGTGCGTGGTGGTCGCGGCTGTGCCGCCATTCGGTGTGGTCGTGGCTGTGCCACTGTGCGTGGCTGGTGCGGCTAATCTGTGTGGGTGTGTCGAGCAGTGTGGGTGTGTGTATACGTACTCTCTGTGTGTGTGAATTAAATTAAGAGAAGTGTGTGTGAGTTAGTGTAATTCGTGTGTGTGTGTGTTGGTGTTGGGGGAGTGGCTGCCATTTTATTGTGCTGTGAATTCCTGCTGTATTCTAATGGTTACTCTGTCTGGTTGTGGTTCGAGCATGTCCCTATTTTTGGCTATGTGGTCGAAGTGGACTTGTCTTTCGTGATTGGTTCTATTGCTATTTTAACTCGATTATTATCTAAAATTTCGAACTATGTTGAGGAGCAAGTCTTATTACCAGTTGATATTGATGTCAAAAAAATCGACTATGGTGGTTTGACATTTCCAAATATCGAATGATTCAATCCCTGACTTATTTGACAGCTCCTATGAAATTACATATTAAATTATTTGTAAAAAACTTTTATGTGCGGAGTTTCGAGTTGGAAACCCTAATTTGGGCACCCTCGGGATTTTGCCCCCTCGACGGTGATTTAATTTGAGTCGAGGGTATAAAATTGGCGATGATGATTATTTTCTGAGCCAAAAATTAATTTAATATTTAATATTTGTTATTTATCTAATAAATTGTAATTTATTGTCGAATTGGTATTAATTATCTAATCTAATGAATTGGGATTTCAGTAAATTGGAAATGTGAATTGGGAACGTTATTTGAAGTATGGATTTAATTGTTAATTGATGGTTATGTTGGTTGTGTCGGCTGTATTCCGACTGGCAGTCCCCCGTATAAAGGGGATGCCGTCAAAATTTTTCTAAAATATTAAAATCATTTCTTGATGATGAATATGTATAACTATACAATTTATCCGAGTCGTGAGTCGGGCTTCATATTTTAAAATCTATATGGTATGTGCTTATGTGGCTATGTGATTAAATACTTTTGTCTGTAGTTTATGTATTGATATTATACGATTAAATAAACATAAATTAGGGAACTATTCGCAGGGGTAGACTAAGTGGAATGCTTATATTGATTAGCGAGTATTAAACAGGATTCTAAAATAGTGTTATATTATGTGTAGATTCTGTGGATAAAGGAAAGGCTAAAGCTGAGGACGTAAAGACGCTTCGGATTCTGTGATCTTCTATTTAAGGCAAGTAAATTGCTTCAATTACCTTTCAAATGAGTTATGATTATAAAAGTCTGATTCATATGCTTATTTAAATTATTCTTGCTATAATTGTTCTGTTAATTTCCCGAAATTGCGAATACCCAATGGTTATACCCCAAATTGATTCTATTGATTGGTTGATTCTTTTAGTGAATTGGTTACATCCATATCCCTTGCTAGCATATTGTTCCACCTTTCTTTCAAGTAAATCGCTTCACTTATATTTCCAGCGAATTATGATTATCATAACTTGATTCTTATGTAATTGATTTATCCTTGATATAATTGCTCTGATAATTTCCATTAATTATGAATATTCAATTGTTATACCCCAGGTTGACTATATCGTTTTTGTTAATCCTTTTTGTGACTTGACTCAAGTCAATACCCCTTTTTGCCATATCGAACTTGTCGATATTTAATTCAGAGATTACCCGACCTTGTTCTAGTTGGTGTGATTTGAGATGTTGACCTGGAACGAAAGTGTCCAGGGTGTTTGGCAGTTGAGGTGGTCGATTGTTCCGACACCTGATGTCTAATTATAGGATTGGACTGTTAGTTTTTTAAAAAAAAATGTGGACCGTAAGGGTCGGACCAGATTCGTGGTCAGAAATTATTAAGGCCAATGTGTGCCGTGGATCCATTAAGGACATTGCTGTGTGCGTTTGTCCGGGGTTAGTGCGTGACTGATCAGCAACCTAACCTTATAATTGTTTTTATTTATAAAATGCATGATAGTCCAATCCGATTCTATTCTATGATTCAGATAAAAGATGAACCTTTAATTGAGATATATATTGTTGAATTGTTAATTCTTGAAAATCTTGCAGACATATCAGTTGTTGATGTTTTAGTTTCATACATATATACTTGCTGAGCGTTTTGGCTCACTTGCTTGCTAATTCTGTTTCCTCAGCTAAGCCAGGAGATGTCTAGAAGAAGTGGCCCGTCGGGTTGGGGTAGTCACCGAGGCAGTCAGAGGGTCGAGGCGGTTGGTTGGGTAGTGACATATACCTTGGTTTATATTATATCTGTATTTGTAGGCAGATTATCATATTTGATGGGTTGTATATTATTTGATTCAGTTCTGGGTTGTAATAACTATTGATAGTTGTTTCATACAGTGACCTGTGTGCGGTCTGGGTTGATATGGTTTTATTTTTCTTATGGTTTAGTATAACTTGTGCTTGTGGACTGTTTCAGTTATACTTAGTTGCTTGAGCAGGTGATTAGTCCGGTTTATGATTACATCATGCCAAAATTTCTAAAATTTCCCCTATATTAATATTTAATTGAGTATAAATGTTTATATTATTATTGTGGGCATGTGAGGGTGTTACAAGTTGGTATCAGAGCCACAGGTCACAGTCACTGAAACAATTAGGTGGGGAGTCGGGGTAGAGTTATAAGAAAGGTTAGGATTGTTTCGTGAGAGACAGGAAGTCTAATTATATATATATATATATATATGTATACTTCAGGCACCTGCTTCTGGTTCCGATTCAGACCCGGACGAGGATCCGGAAGGAGGGGCTTCTGTACCGCAGCAGATTTCCCCAGGGGTTATGCAGCCGTTCGTGGGATCGCAGGGCTCAGTGAATGGGCCAGCATACCAGTATACTCCTCAGCCTGTACCATACCATGTGTACGAGCGAGTGGCCCGAGAGAGGGACTATCTCTTGGGGCAGATGGCAGAGTGGAGGGCTATGAGGGCTGGGGAGGAGGAGCGGGCTAGAGATAGAGATAGAGTGGTGGCTGAGCTGGAGGATGTCCGGAGGCGAGTACGAGCTCTTAGACGTGTTGTCATTAGGCGGGGACGGATGAGATCCCGAGATGAGCCGGCATTTGTGACACAGCAGGTGACCCTAGGTCTGGTGACGGCAGAGCTGGAGAGCATTTTGGGATCAGCTTGGCGGGGAGAGTCGGATGACGATGATGACCAGTGATGATTAGGGTAGTATGATGATGTGGTATTTAGAGGCATGTTATGGCAGTAGTAGTACGTCAGGATTCGCAGTGCGACCAGTTTTGTTGTATATATCTGTTGTACTGTGACTAGATGCTAGCAGCCTTCTCTTTTAGCATTATGTTGTACCCTTATCGAAGCGTTGTTCTTACGCTTGTATCTGATCTATCTATATATATCATTATCACTTTTGCAGAACTGTGTTAAATTTCCTTATACTGTCATTTACTTAAGCATCTTATTTACTACTCGTTTCATATTTACTTTCAGCACCATTTCCTTCTAGCATTGTTTTTACTTTCGATACTATGTTTGACCTTAGCATTATGACCATTGTTTCTTTATTGCACCTGTTGAACGTTTGTGAATACCTTGTGTAACTTTGGATTGATATCCTATTGCACCCTGTGAATCAATTGTTGACCGGAAAATTGGTTGGAGACCTCGAATTATCTTTCAGTAATATATGCATTGTTTGTTTAGGTTGGATCATTTTGAGTTATTATTTTCTGAACCTGAATCTAATATAATTGTTCATTGATTTCAGAAATATGCCTCCCAAAAAGAAGAAACAAAATACCCGAACCCCCGATCAGGGGGAGCAAGCTAATCCACCCCCTGTTGGTCAGATGGACCCTGCCTTAGCACAAATATTACAAACTCTTGTTCAGCAGACTGCTACTCTGGCACAGCAACAGCAGCAGTTACAGCAGCAGTTGTTGGCTCAACAGCAACAACAGCAACAACAGCAACAACAGCAACAACAGCAACAACAGCAACAACAGCAACAACAGCAACAGCAGCAGCAGCAGCAGCCACCTGTTCCTCCGGTGGTTACTTTTAAGTCTTTCCAGGCAGTAAAACCTCCTGAGTTTAAAGGAACAGCGGACCCGGTGGAGGCGAGGTCTTGGTTAAAAGAGATGGAAAAAGCCATTGCACTGGTGGGGGTCCCAGCAGACAAACAAACTGAATATGTAAGTTATTTCTTGAAGAATGAAGCTACTTACTGGTGGGAGTCAGTGAAGATGTTGGAAGCTACTGAGGTGATTCCTTGGGAGAGGTTCACAGAGCTATTTTTGGAAAAGTATTTCCCCGACTATATGAAAGACCAGATGGAGATGAAGTTTTTGGAGCTGAAACAAGGGAAAATGTCGGTGACAGAATATGAAACCAAGTTTACGGAACTAGCTAGGTTTGCTCCGGCCTATGTGGATACGGAGAGGAAGAAGGCTAAGAGGTTTCAACAAGGATTGAAACCGTGGATTCGTACTAAACTAGCAGTTTTGGAGTTGGAGACTTATGCAGCAGTGGTGCAAAAGGCCATGATAGCTGAAGGGGAAAGCGAATTATACTTCAAGGAAAAAGAAGGAAAGAAAAGGAAGGCTGGGTCAATGGGGGAACGACAAGAGCAAGGCAGTTCTCATAATGTGCCAAATAAAAAGCCAGGATTCCAGCCAGGAAAGTATGGGAACCCTAAGAAGCCGGGATCAGGGAATGGGGGCCAAGGAAATAGAATTCAAGATGCGAGTCAACAGAAATTGGTTAGGCCACCCTTGGCAGAATGCAA
This sequence comes from Saposhnikovia divaricata, assembly GCA_036435485.1. Classification (NCBI taxonomy): domain Eukaryota; kingdom Viridiplantae; phylum Streptophyta; class Magnoliopsida; order Apiales; family Apiaceae; genus Saposhnikovia; species Saposhnikovia divaricata. Next base: position 118,679,266 of record CM071599.1, on the reverse strand, counting down.
GATTTGTGGGAAAAGGCATCCTGGAGTGTGTACAAAGCTGGAGGTGACGTGTTTCAAATGTAATCAAAAAGGTCATTATGCTCGGGAATGCAAGGCAGGAATTGTGTGTCACCGTTGTGGGAAGCCAGGGCATATAATGAAAGACTGTAAAGTACCTGTAGTGAAACCTCCAGTTCTGGCTAATCCAATACTGCAAGCAATTGAAGCACCCCCAACATCAAGTATCAGACCAGTGGCGAGGACTTTCAACATGACTCTGAACGAAGCTATTAAGAATTCGGATGTGGTAGCAGGTACGCTCCCTGTAAATTCTGTTCAAGCTAAAGTGTTAATTGATTCCGGAGCTACGAAATCCTTTATATCCAAAGAATTTGTTCAAAAGTTAAATTGTGAGGTATGCATGTTACGTGAAGCTATAGTTATAGAAATAGCTAATTCAGAACGAATTCCGGTTACCCAAGTGTGTCCTCGTTGCAAGATTGATATTTCAGGGCATTGTTTCTACGCTAATTTGATACCATTTCAGTTAGGTGAATTTGATGTTATCTTAGGAATGGATTGGTTAACAGAAAATAATGCCCAAATTGATTGTAAGAATAAGAAGGTGATCCTTAAACCCTCTGATAATGTAGAAGTTACCTTTAGGGGTCAGAGGCAGACTAGGAGATTTTTGTCGATCATTCAAACAAAGAGGTTGTTGAGGCAAGGATGCGAGGGCTATATGGCTTATGTCATGGACACTAGTCAAGAGGTGCCTAAGATAGAGGAAATTCCAGTGGTGAATGAATTTCTTGATGTTTTTCCGGATGAACTTCCCGGTTTACCTCCGGATAGAGAAATAGAATTTACCATTGATTTAGCCCCAGGAACTGAACCCGTGTCAAAGGCTCCTTATCGAATGGCACCTGTGGAGATGAAGGAATTGGCAGATCAATTGCAAGACCTTCTGGAGAAAGGTATTATTAGACCCAGTGTATCACCGTGGGGAGCTCCGGTATTGTTTGTAAAGAAGAAGGATGGAAGTATGAGACTGTGTATTGATTATCGGGAATTAAATAAGTTGACCATTAAGAATAAATACCCTTTGCCAAGAATTGACGATTTATTTGATCAATTAAAAGGAGCAACTTGTTTCTCGAAGATTGATTTGCGGTCAGGATATTTTCAATTAAAGATTAGACCGGAAGACGTTCCAAAAACAGCGTTTCGAACTAGGTATGGGCACTACGAGTTCTTAGTGATGGCCTTTGGGTTAACTAATGCACCAGCAGCGTTCATGGACCTAATGAATAGAGTCTTCAAGAAGTATTTGGATAAGTTTGTGATTGTGTTTATAGATGATATTCTGATATACTCGAAGACCGAAGAAGAGCATGCAGGGCATTTGAGAATAGCATTAGAAACGTTGAGGAAAGAGAAATTATATGCAAAATTTTCTAAATGTGAGTTTTGGTTGAAAGAAGTGCAGTTTTTAGGGCATGTCATCAGCAGTGAAGGGATTAAGGTGGATCCTGCTAAAATTGAAGCCGTGATGAATTGGGACAGACCTAAAACACCCACAGAAGTTCGAAGTTTCTTAGGATTGGCGGGATATTATCGAAGATTTGTTCAAGACTTTGCGAAAATAGCCACCCCACTAACAAAGTTGACAAGGAAGAATGAAAAGTTTGTGTGGAATGAGAGGTGTGAAGAAAGTTTTCAGGAATTGAAGAAGAGATTGGTGACTGCACCTGTATTGACACTACCAGATGAAAAGGGAAATTTTGTGATCTACAGTGATGCATCTCATAAAGGTTTGGGATGTGTACTAATGCAGCACGGAAAGGTAATTGCTTACGCTTCAAGACAATTGAAACCTCACGAGCAGAAATATCCTACTCATGACTTAGAATTAGCCGCGATTGTTTTCGCCTTGAAGATTTGGAGACATTATCTGTATGGGGAAAAGTGTGAAATTTACACGGACCACAAGAGTTTAAAATATATTTTCACCCAGAAGGAGTTAAATATGAGACAGAGAAGATGGTTGGAATTACTCAAGGATTATGATTGTACCATCAACTATCATCCTGGGAAGGCGAACGTGGTGGCGGACGCTTTAAGTAGGAAGGAGAAATCCAGTATGTTGACAATGCCTGAGGAATTATACAAAGAGTTTGAAAGATTGGAGATAGAGGTGTGTATGCCTGCAGGTAGTACAGATACGGTGTACACTATGACGTTTCAGCCAGAATTATTAGAAAAGATTCGCAGATGCCAGGAGGAAGTCATGAGCGGAGATGTGAACAAGTTAACAGGTGAGGAAATATGCACACAGGTAGATGACAAGGGGATATTAAGATTTTCTTCACGTATTTGGATACCCAATGTGACAGAGTTGAAGAATGAGATCCTACAGGAAGCCCACAGTTCGAAATATTCGATTCATCCAGGAAGTACGAAAATGTATCGAGATTTGAAAAGAAACTTCTGGTGGCCGGATATGAAGAGAGATATTGCTGAATGGGTAAGTAAGTGTTTGACCTGTCAGAAAGTAAAAGCAGAACATCAGAGGCCAAGTGGGATGCTACAACCATTAGAGATTCCCGAGTGGAAATGGGAACATATTGCGATGGACTTTGTGGTTGGATTGCCAAGAACGAGAGCTAATCATGATGCTATCTGGGTAATTGTTGATCGATTAACAAAATCTGCACACTTTCTTCCGATAAATGAGAGGTTTTCATTAGACAAATTAGTTCATCTGTACATAAAAGAAATTGTGGTGCGACATGGAGTTCCAGTATCAATAGTCTCAGATCGAGATCCAAGATTTAATTCGAGATTCTGGAGAAGTTTTCAAGAATGTTTGGGCACCGAATTAAAAATGAGTACTGCTTACCATCCTCAAACTGATGGTCAGAGTGAAAGAACGATTCAAACAATTGAAGATATGCTCCGAGTTTGTGCATTGGATTTTGCAGGAAGTTGGGATGAACACTTGCCGTTAGTGGAATTTTCATACAATAATAGCTTTCATGCTAGCATCGGTATGCCACCGTATGAAGCGTTATATGGACGAAAGTGTCGATCTCCAGTATACTGGGAAGAAGTTGGCGAGCGAAAGATACTCGGACCTGAGTTAGTGCAGCAAACCAAGGAAGTAGTTCAACTTATTCAGAAACGGTTAGTGACAGCTCAGAACCGACAGAAGAAGTATGCTGATTTGGCCAGAAAGAATATGGAATTCGAAGAAGGAGAGCAAGTACTGTTGAAAGTATCTCCGTGGAAAGGATTAGTAAGATTTGGCAAGAAAGGAAAATTAAGTCCAAGATTTGTGGGGCCTTTCGAGATATTGAAGAAAGTCGGGAAAGTCGCCTACGAGCTAGCTTTACCGCCTCATATGCAACATATCCATAACGTGTTCCATGTATCCATGCTTAAGAAGTACCATCTGGATTCTAAGCATGTCATTGAATATGAGCCGATAGAGATTCAGCCAGATTTATCTTATGTGGAGCAGCCTATCAAGATACTAGATCGAAAAGAAAAGGTTTTGAGGAATAAAACAATTCCTATAGTGAGAGTATTGTGGAGAAACCCCAAGGTGGAAGAATCAACTTGGGAGTTGGAAAGCGATATGTTGGAGAAGTATCCTCAATTATTCTCTTAGGTGAGATTCTGGGGACAGAATCCTTTTAAGGGGGGAAGGTTATAACGCCTTAGAAATTTCAGAATATTTAATTATTGAGAGTTATTTATTTTATTATTAAATGTGAATTATGTGGTGTGTGAATTGGTTGAGGAAGTATTATATTTGTGGAATAATATTTGGAAGTCAGATTGATATTTTATATGTGTTATGTAAGCCCGACTATTTTGATTATATTTTTGGGATTTATTTCATATTTAATTGCGTTATATTTACCTTCGGTGAATTTTATAAAATCCTCGGGATTAGCAGAAATCCTGAAATCTTTTTCATTATTGATTTTATTAGTTTATATGACTTTTAAAAATACTTGGTGAATTATTTTTGGGTTTCAAGGATTTTAAAATGATTTTTCGAATTATTTTCCAATTTAAAGATTTAATCTTGTAAAATCCATATTTAATTCGTTTTTAATCCTAAAAATATTTTAAAAATATGTGGGTGATCATAATTTTATATTCTTCATTGTAACATTTTAAAATTTAATGTCGTACCCATTTTTATAATTGATGTCGATTTAGGAAATAGTTTATTTATTTTTTTTAGAAATATATGCTTCTTAAATCACTTTACCCTCCATATATTTTTTCCCCAAATCAGTTATTCCCCTTTTTAAAACCCTAAATTGACAATACCAAATTCATTTCAGTCGGTTCTCTCTCTCTCGAACATTCACGAGTCTCTCTCTTTCTCCCCTGTAAAAATCTCTCTCGGCCGATTTCTTGCTCTCTCTCAAGCGGACACTCAACAATTGTCCTCGTCCAAGCTGATTTCGACCTGTAAATTCGTTGGGTATTCTATCCACTCCTTTATCCCTCTCCTGCAGTTCATAATCATTGTGTGTGTGATGCGATATGTGGTATTGTTGGAGTCGCAGCAGCTGTGCCGCCGTGCGTGGTGGTCGCGGCTGTGCCGCCATTCGGTGTGGTCGTGGCTGTGCCACTGTGCGTGGCTGGTGCGGCTAATCTGTGTGGGTGTGTCGAGCAGTGTGGGTGTGTGTATACGTACTCTCTGTGTGTGTGAATTAAATTAAGAGAAGTGTGTGTGAGTTAGTGTAATTCGTGTGTGTGTGTGTTGGTGTTGGGGGAGTGGCTGCCATTTTATTGTGCTGTGAATTCCTGCTGTATTCTAATGGTTACTCTGTCTGGTTGTGGTTCGAGCATGTCCCTATTTTTGGCTATGTGGTCGAAGTGGACTTGTCTTTCGTGATTGGTTCTATTGCTATTTTAACTCGATTATTATCTAAAATTTCGAACTATGTTGAGGAGCAAGTCTTATTACCAGTTGATATTGATGTCAAAAAAATCGACTATGGTGGTTTGACATTTCCAAATATCGAATGATTCAATCCCTGACTTATTTGACAGCTCCTATGAAATTACATATTAAATTATTTGTAAAAAACTTTTATGTGCGGAGTTTCGAGTTGGAAACCCTAATTTGGGCACCCTCGGGATTTTGCCCCCTCGACGGTGATTTAATTTGAGTCGAGGGTATAAAATTGGCGATGATGATTATTTTCTGAGCCAAAAATTAATTTAATATTTAATATTTGTTATTTATCTAATAAATTGTAATTTATTGTCGAATTGGTATTAATTATCTAATCTAATGAATTGGGATTTCAGTAAATTGGAAATGTGAATTGGGAACGTTATTTGAAGTATGGATTTAATTGTTAATTGATGGTTATGTTGGTTGTGTCGGCTGTATTCCGACTGGCAGTCCCCCGTATAAAGGGGATGCCGTCAAAATTTTTCTAAAATATTAAAATCATTTCTTGATGATGAATATGTATAACTATACAATTTATACGAGTCGTGATTCGGGCTTCATATTTTAAAATCTATATGGTATGTGCTTATGTGGCTATGTGATTAAATACTTTTGTCTGTAGTTTATGTATTGATATTATACGATTAAATAAACATAAATTAGGGAACTATTCGCAGGGGTAGACTAAGTGGAATGCTTATATTGATTAGCGAGTATTAAACAGGATTCTAAAATAGTGTTATATTATGTGTAGATTCTGTGGATAAAGGAAAGGCTAAAGCTGAGGACGTAAAGACGCTTCGGATTCTGTGATCTTCTATTTAAGGCAAGTAAATTGCTTCAATTACCTTTCAAATGAGTTATGATTATAAAAGTCTGATTCATATGCTTATTTAAATTATTCTTGCTATAATTGTTCTGTTAATTTCCCGAAATTGCGAATACCCAATGGTTATACCCCAAATTGATTCTATTGATTGGTTGATTCTTTTAGTGAATTGGTTACATCCATATCCCTTGCTAGCATATTGTTCCACCTTTCTTTCAAGTAAATCGCTTCACTTATATTTCCAGCGAATTATGATTATCATAACTTGATTCTTATGTAATTGATTTATCCTTGATATAATTGCTCTGATAATTTCCATTAATTATGAATATTCAATTGTTATACCCCAGGTTGACTATATCGTTTTTGTTAATCCTTTTTGTGACTTGACTCAAGTCAATACCCCTTTTTGCCATATCGAACTTGTCGATATTTAATTCAGAGATTACCCGACCTTGTTCTAGTTGGTGTGATTTGAGATGTTGACCTGGAACGAAAGTGTCCAGGGTGTTTGGCAGTTGAGGTGGTCGATTGTTCCGACACCTGATGTCTAATTATAGGATTGGACTGTTAGTTTTTAAAAAAAAAATGTGGACCGTAAGGGTCGGACCAGATTCGTGGTCAGAAATTATTAAGGCCAATGTGTGCCGTGGATCCATTAAGGACATTGCTGTGTGCGTTTGTCCGGGGTTAGTGCGTGACTGATCAGCAGCCTAACCTTATAATTGTTTTTATTTATAAAATGCATGATAGTCCAATCCGATTCTATTCTATGATTCAGATAAAAGATGAACCTTTAATTGAGATATATATTGTTGAATTGTTAATTCTTGAAAATCTTGCAGACATATCAGTTGTTGATGTTTTAGTTTCATACATATATACTTGCTGAGCGTTTTGGCTCACTTGCTTGCTAATTCTGTTTCCTCAGCTAAGCCAGGAGATGTCTAGAAGAAGTGGCCCGTCGGGTTGGGGTAGTCACCGAGGCAGTCAGAGGGTCGAGGCGGTTGGTTGGGTAGTGACATATACCTTGGTTTATATTATATCTGTATTTGTAGGCAGATTATCATATTTGATGGGTTGTATATTATTTGATTCAGTTCTGGGTTGTAATAACTATTGATAGTTGTTTCATACAGTGACCTGTGTGCGGTCTGGGTTGATATGGTTTTATTTTTCTTATGGTTTAGTATAACTTGTGCTTGTGGACTGTTTCAGTTATACTTAGTTGCTTGAGCAGGTGATTAGTCCGGTTTATGATTACATCATGCCAAAATTTCTAAAATTTCCCCTATATTAATATTTAATTGAGTATAAATGTTTATATTATTATTGTGGGCATGTGAGGGTGTTACAACTTTTCTAGAAATTTCAGGCATAGTGCCTTCTTCTTTGATACCTTTCTACCTTTCCAACACTTTACTTCATATAAGTCTTAATCGACTACTCGGCACCGTTTCCGGTCACCTTTCCTCTACTTTTATCTTTTCAACTATTCTTATCAATCCCACGTGCCACACAAGCTTACCATTCCTGGCATAGCAGCCTTTTCATTTAAGTCAATCCCGGACTTTCTCAGTCCGGCTGGTTTCTTACTTACATTTCCTGTTTCCGTCCAATCTTACTTCATCATTTTATCTCTACCATCGATTGTAATACTCAGGGTCCGTCTACTAACCCATATGACGGCAACCTTATCCAATCCACAGGGTTCGCTCCAGTTCCCATTCTCTTCAATGATGTTCTCTGATAATCAAAAAGACAAGGTTTGCCAAAATTCGCCGAATTCCTTTCCAGAATCAGGGAAATTTTGGTCAATCTATCCACCTACTGGTAACATTTAAGGAGACCAGTTTCGAAACCTGAAGAATAATCCTATGAATCACCAAGCAAGTAGAATCATAAGCAGTCATAGTTAACGAAATAATCGTCATTAGATTGGAAGTTTACCCACTGGAGAGGAACCAATTATATACATCCCTTTGAAGGGAAATCAACAGTTTCAAACTGAAACCTGACACAACGTCCTGATACTTATACGTCCTGATATTCAATATTACCACATGTCCGTCTACCTGACCACTAGTCTAAGAAGGAACATTACCGTCGGAGTTGGTTGTTCCACACAATTGGCACTACTAAGGCCATCCGACCTGGTGGACCGTGCTGTCCAAATGCATCCGTAAGTACTTTGTCGTGCTGCGCAAGCACACATCCTAATCCTTTATGCGAAACGTCGTTGGAAGCACAAAGTCTCCTTTTCCATTAAGCAATGCCAACTCTTGGTCATTACCAATTTCATCTTTTAGCTCCAGGAAGATTTTCTCACATTTTTCTTTTTAACTGCTGATCGTATTACTTGATCCATTATAATTCCGCGTCGGAGTAAACTTAAGGTAACTACTATAATCCATTCAAAGAAAAGAAGGAATTTAATATTCCTCTGAATCACATGCATCTAACGTTTCTGGTTCATCATTTAACTGTGTTGAAATAACCCTATACTCAGTCTTTGACAGTAGTCCCATTACGAATTCATCTTGACTCACTGGTCTTATCTTCCGGTAGGTTATGAGATCATTGTCTTGCCTACTACTTCCTTATATAACTTTATCCAATCATGCTGTCACTTCCCAAAGTCTTTACTTTCTAACTGATTCATTCATAAAATGAACATTTCCCTGAATAAACCACTTCATTAACCTCAATTTGGTTCCATAAATTATAACCTATGACATCTGCCTTCTCATTGCGAATTATTACTGACAATATTCATACTAATTCATTTATCAATTGATATGGCACTTACTGCCTCCTCTCAACTATTTCTAGGGACTCTGTTCCTCGTCCTATATCGCTGTCTTTGATAATCATACATCCCTCTAACACTCTTTTCGTTAATATGAAAGTCTCTAATGATTCTCATCTCTTCCCGTATAAGATCTCAAGTAAATCTTCCAATCCGTCTTACTTGCTGGTACTACCTCTAGTAGTCCGGCTATGAATCCAACATGAATCTTCAGTTCTAGTGCGAATAACTCAGTTCTTTATGCTCCATTTTCTGAGCACTATACCTTAATCATCACAATCTTTCTAGCTTCAACCCTCATTCCTCAAGGGTAAGCTCCTTATCCTAACAGGATTTTCCTTATCTACTGGAACCTCTTCCGGGTCTCCAGTAGGGTACTCCATCGAATTACCCGCTGATCTTCAGCATATAAAGCATCATCGCGCTGCTGCTCGTCTGCCTCAAGGTCTGTCGCCTTACTCGTCGATACGATATCGAGCTAAGTTACTATCATGATACTTAATAGTTCCCATAAGGGTTTTATATGTCATCACTACATTAAGTAGTCCGACTATGAACTTGGCAAGAGTTCTTACTATCTTAGTGAATTTATTGTTTTAACGTCGCCTCATCTCTGGGGTTATAACGTACGCTCTGATACCATTTCTGTAACACCCCCAGATCCGGGGTCAGGGATCTGGTCGTTACGGTCTCAATTTCCATCCACAAACTCAACATAAATATTAAATTACAACCTTGTGACCCAAAACAACAACATAAAACACACCCGTTATAGTCCCAGAGATGAAATCAGAGTAACTATCAAATTTATTAAGCACATTATGAGTTCTTACAATCCAAAAGAATTTTAATATGAATACATACTCTTTGCCATCCATTATCATAAGTCATACCAGCCCAAATATTTGGTACTGAAAGAATGAATCTATCCTACCAATAGCTTTCTCTTCGGCTCTGGTAGTCTCATCGTCCTCGCCAGCGTCGAGTGCGCCTTGTGCGAGTCATCTGGTCTAGCTGTTGTTGTGATATAATAATAAAGCAAGGGTGAGCAATAGCCCACCAACAATAATATATAACTGAACGATAATATATAACAGTTCAAAAGTATCTTTCAAACCATATGCCATGCATTTACGGAAATGATGCCAGTATAATATGAACGATGAAGTTACAAGGTAACTCAAAATGCAATTATAGGTGGGAATATCTGCTATATCGAAGATACGCAAGATATTATCATTTATCATAAAAGAGGAACTTGCAGGAAAATATTGCAATTCCAATTATGAATACTTTCCAATACTGCCAATAATGATAATGTTGCAGAAAATAAATGAATTTAAATGATGAACTTTTGCTGGAGTATTCACCGCGCCCACTGTTCCAATCCTTACGATGATCAGTCGCAGATTGTACAGCTCAATTTAGTTTTACTACCGGTAGAAGGAAGAGCTGACGGATTTACTTGTCTACCGCCCTGTTAGATCTCCCCAGCCAACGGTTGGGCCAATTGGGATGGACCGGCGCTACTCGGCCTCTTACACGACTCCAAGTTCGAAAGGAAGTTCTTGACTCTGAACGTAAAGTTTGTCCTTGTTGATAGGACTCCACAAAGTAGTCGTATCTAGTTGGAAAGGAAAATTCAAAATCAAATCTCTCAAGCTGCTGCTTGTTAGAGGATACCATCTTGTTCCAATAATCTCACCCCTCGAATGATGAGAAGGTTTACTCAAAGATTCAATTGATAAACAGCAACCAAGTTGCGAGTGAAAAGAATAGTTTTACAAGATTTATGACTGGGAAGTCACAAGATAAATAACATTGCTCAAGTAGGTTCCCCTATAATATGGAAGTTTGAGCGAGCATTTAAATCCTTTTTAAGATAGACTTAAATGAAAAATAAAAAGAGTTGGGAACCTTTCTTTGATAAAATAGTCGTAAAAAGACTCCGAAATATTTTACATAATATCTAGAGGTGAAAGATAATCTTCAAATAATATAAATCATTTTAAAAAGAATTTAAAAGAATTAAATAAATATTCCAAGAATATTTATTAACTCAGTAATAATTACAGAATATTATTAAATCATAATATTGCTCGTAAGTAATCCTCGAATAAATATATATAGAATTATTTACTAAATAAATCCCTCCTTAAATGAATATTCAAAATAATATTCATTAAATAATTAAACTCCAATAAATATTTAAAATAATATTCAATAAATAAGTCAAACCTTAAATGAATATTTGAAAATGATATTCATTTAACAAATAATATTTTAAATGAATATCCAAATAATATTCATTTAGTAATCAAAACATTAAAGGAATATTCGAAATAATATCCCTTAAGTAAATATAACATCCAATGAATATTTTAAAATAATAGTCATCATGTTCATAAAACCTTAAATGAATATTCGAAAGTAATATTCATTTAATAAATAAAATTCCCATGAATATCAAAGTAATTATTCATTAAATACTCAAACTCTAACTGAATATTCAAAAATAGTATTCACCTAATATTTCTCGGCTGAGATAATTCTCAAATAACATTCTTCGAGAGATTTCCAAGTAATTGATACTTTATGGAAATATAAATAATGTTTAATAATAACATTCCTCAAGATCAATACTAATCTGCCGTTGGAATCCCTCCGGGTTTCCACGACTATCTGTATCTCAAAATACCGACTCCTAGTCTATATTTAAGAATGAATATCATATGCCCTTCGCTAAGGGTCTTACCGAAACAATCCGTCTTATAACTGATAATTCGTATCTAGTCTATAAGCCAATATCAATTCAGGGAACAGGTATCGTAGTATAATTTGACAATAGGCATGCATGCTATGGCATATGTAAAACGACAATCACACACACACACACACACACACACACACACACACACACACACACACACACATATATATATATATATATATATATATATATATATATATATTGTAATCGGGTATGGGTAGAGATAGCGTGTCCTGGGTCTGCCCGATGATCTATAAACAATCAGAACATTCGAGATTAACCACTTAACATCTTTTAAAATTCTAAGTATAAACTTCACTTAAGTCAAAACACGTTTTCGAATTATCTCGTTATACACCTTTTAGTGTAACTCTTTTTATCACCGATACGATCTGACATTTGTTCGTTATTAAGACATGTCATCATACCCACACTTGGTATATATTTAAGTCGTATAAGTTCTAAAGTCGATTGATTACGAGCCGAGATTATACCTCGAGTTTTATCGTTCGTTTTCTAAGTATTTTACCAAAGTTATAACCAAGCGGGTTTTTAGGGGTTCGTTCGCGTTTAACTTCGATTCAAACATTTTTATAAAATCGGAAAACGATCCGTTTGACATGTGGTTTCCTCTCACACCTTCCTTATGACTCCTAGTATTTATTTACCAAGATTCGCCATTGAGTAACATGTTTTACGAGGGTTCAATTGAAGTTATGAACTTTTACTTACGGTTCCGAACCAATTTTAGTAATTTGACCATAACTCCTAAACCGTAAGTCGGAATGTTTCGATTCTCGCGCCAAAACGATTTATGGCTCGAGATCTACAAGGACATGTCATAATATCACCAAGGTCAGGAATTAATATTTACTGCCATGCTCGGTTTCTAAGTGTAAACAAAAATTCGGCATTACGACGGCTATAAATCGGACGTTCCAAAAATCATAACACAACCAAGCTACACCGGGCATCAACACAATTTATAAACATGATTCTCATATCCACAAGCCCTAGAACCACTGATCTTAACCTCAAAATCATCAAGGACTTGAATTATGACTAAATAACTACTAAGAACAACTACATGATCATGTAAACATGCTTATACTAACATCATCACCAAAACTCATCTAAAACTCCATTAAAACTCAAAACAAAAACTTGGATTCTTGAAGTTTATACCTTCCTTGGAGTGTGTATGCACTTAGTAAGCCTTGTATAGTCCTTAGATTCCCTTAACAAAGCTTAGATCATTCAAAAGATTCAAGAAAAACAATGTTAGTTTCATGAAAGCACTATTCACCCTCCTCTTTCTTGATTTTTTTGAAAATGGAAACAAAGGAGTTTGAAGCTAAAATTTGAGGAGATTACTTTATTGAAATATAGGACTCACCTTAAAAATTACAAGATCAAACAAGGAGTGAAAGCTTGATTTCTCTTTTGGAATTAATGAAAAAGTCAAATGGTGCTTTGCTTGGAGAGAGTTTGATGTTTCTTTGTTTTATTTTCTCAATAATGCATAAAGTGAGATGAGATGGAATAATATCTCATCTTGTATTGCTTTATTAAAGTGGAAATGAAATGGATGGTGAGATTGGAAGACATATGTTGCACTTGGATTCAATCTTGCTAACTAGTAGTTAGTTTGGCTAAGCACTAGTTCCATTACTAAGTGTGCTAGTTGCATGAGTCATCACTTGGTTTACTAGATATTTTCTAATAGCTTATGCATGACTCTTGCTTCCCCTGCTTGCTTCTTTTGTCCGTTTATTGCTCGTTTCGATTGATCGTTCGTAGGAATATCTCACGGATTCCTAATTAGGGTTTACCGGAAATCTTCTTAATATTAATACTATCATTCTCCATCTTTTTTTTATTAACTTTCGAATTTAAATTCCTTAAATCCCTTCGTTCAATCTGTAAGTCTATCAGTGTCCAGGGAACTCTCGGAGAAAATAAAAGTGCGATTTTTCAGAATTCGACAGCTTTTACATACACTTATTTTCCCCCTGGATCACTAATACGAACTCAGATATCCGTTCCGAATACTTCAATATAGTGTCGTCTCATAATATTCTTACTTTGTAAGAACCCTAATTTTTGGTAACATTCTCTTTTATAATATCATATGACATTGTGAATTTGGAACCTTTTGAGTCATCCATGTTGTTTAATGGAATAGAATTATCTGAGAAACTATGTTGTTACATTCACCATGTAAGATAAAGGGAAGGTTGTTGAAGGCAAGAGTCTTATTGTTAGTAAGATTTATAAAACTTGGGATTTGAGAGTGATTAGAGTATAAAAGATTTATTTAGAATTATGACGAGGAGTTATGGATATTTGAGGAATTTACACAATTAAGTACTTAAGGAATTACAAAGGGAAATCTCTACGCGACGAAATATTATTACGAGGAATTAATTAAAATACGATACGAATTAAAGATTAAGTGACAAGCATTGGTGGAAGAATAATGATACAAGGATAGATATTGCATGCAAGTCCCATGCAACTAGGTAGTTAGAAAAGCCAACTAGTAATGCAAAGATAACAAGAGGAATAGTAACTAGTTTGGTACATTGTCCAAGGAGACAAGGAGGTATGGCCTAGGCACTAGACTTGCAACATGTGATACATGTACATACACCTAATACATATCACCCAACACTTTTCACTTTATTCAACCAACCCCAAAAATCAAAACAAAAACTCTCCCCCTCCCCTTGCCATAGTTGCTCTCGGCCAAAGCTAGAAAAGGGGAAGAAAATTTTTCTTTCTTCCACTTCTCTCCACTCTTAATTCAAGGCAAAAATCCTAGGTACTCTACATCATATAAGGAAGGTATACTATGAATTCCAACCCTTTTCATCCATTAGTTTTCAAGTTATAAATTGTTGAAGTTTTGATGAATAGTAACAATGTTGAGTTTTCATTTAGATCTTGAGTTGTAAGGATTGTAGGAGCTCATCCAAGGTGTTCTTGAGACTTGTAAGGCATACCCAAGGCTCCTAGATACTCAAGAAGGTATAAAAATCCTAACCCCTCTTGGCCATGTAGTAGTTGTGATGTTTAATGTTAGATCCATGATTATTAGTGTGAATCTTGAACATATAAGTGATGGATGATGTAGATCTTGAGTTTAAATGTTGTGGTTGTGATTTTTAAGCTTGTGGTTAGTGTATATAACTCCATGTATGCTATAGAGTATGATCTTGGTGGTTTAGATGATGGTTGTGATGTGTATATAAGATTCTTGATTGGTTAAGTGGTAAAAGCATGCTGAGTATTTTTCCAGGAACTTGTACTGTCTTGTAGGAGGGTTTTGAACCCCTAAATCTTGTCCCCTGAAGTCCTAGTATATATTTTTGGAAAGGTATTTGAATGTAGTTTCCAGAAATATAAGGTTCATGACTAGGTGATGTATGGATTTTGAGTTATGGCCTGAGAAGTGAAATGTGTTTCTGGAATCCGGACTGCACCAAATGGTCCCCTTGTGAACCTTGTTTAAACCCCTAAAAATTTATGTAGGATCATGGAAAAATTAGAGAAGCTAGTAAATGCAGTGGTGAAGGCTACCCAAAAAGAATTAGATTAAAATATGTATTTTTCAATTTTGAAAAAATGTTAGAGTGAAATTCGCGCAAGGGAAAAAGTCGTATGTGGAGTGTGATTTAAGGGGTAATGAATGTGATTCGGATATGGTAACCAAATTAAGTCGAATAAGTGGCGAGCGTAATCGAGTGATGACAGGAACCTATAGTGGGGCTAGAGAGTCATAAGACGAAGTCATTAAGTTAATTTTGTACCCCCTAAAACCTCGCAATTAAAAGAGATATTGTTAAGGTACTAACGAACGGCTATTGCTTATGTATAGATCGTTCCACTCCGCAAGCTCGACCACCCCAACCTCACCAAGGCAAGTTTACTTTTCAAAACTTACATATATAAGGACTTTCAATGTGGTGTTTGTAGTTTTCAATCGTATCATATGTTTATACTTATTGAAGTAATGATGAAATTTGAGGTATATGCATATGTATGCTTGCACCCCCTTGAACTTAGAATGAAATGTTTTCTTCGGACAACGACTCTAGCAATAGAGGTCGTAGCGGTCTAAATATACCATTGACCGGGGAGCGGTGTATTATTATATCGTGATTAAATTACGAAAACCCGAAGGGTCATTCGGGAAGTATCATATACTTAAGTATTTATTTTTATATCATCATAAATACTCAAAAATACCTATCTTGGATTAAAAGCTTATTTAATTAAATAATTATTTTATTAATTATTAATATTAAATCTTAAAATATCATTTATTAATTATTGTTCATTATTTTAAAGACAAAGCTAATCCAAGATACCTTTAGCACTTTCAAACTCGAACTCTTTCGAACTCAAAACATTTTCGAAAACCCCCGGTCAGGTTTTGCTTCTTGTACAATTTCAAGAATCATCGGTCGACTGATGTCGGACCTCAACTACTCAGCTTTTAATCAAAATAAAGTTTTTAAAAAAGAAAAAAGAAAAAGGGACTCTGGCAGGTTTGGGGATCGTTGACGAACGATTCCCGGGATGTGTAAGCGGTAGTGAGCCAGGCGGTCCATCAATTATTATTCCGGCCCAGGTGTTGCCGAAGGATGATTACGGATGTAGTTTTCATCGAGGGTGATTACGGATGTAGTTTTCCCCCGAGGATAGTTACGGATGTAGTTTCTATCCTTCTACAGCTAGAGAAGACCCGTAGATTATTGGACTTGGATGTGGCGACTGATCATCGTCAATCCCTGTCAGGTTTTTATGTTTTCTTCCAGTCCCATCCTCCACTTTAGAAAAATACTCAAACACTGCTTCTTGGGCCTAAGTACCAAGTTCCCGATAGTGTGGTTTTTGATAAGAAAAATATTGACATCGTGCAGTATCTAGAACTGTAAGATTTTCTATAAAGATTGGCACGTGTTAGTGCACTCTTGCAATTATTTCAAAGAATGAAATGTTTTTGAATGAGAAACCTTCTAAGCTAATGGAAAGAAAGAGGTTTGCAATGATGTATTCCCTGTACAGTATGTTAACCGCAGAGTGTTTTGCCGAAAATGATATACTCATATGTATATATTTTCAAACTTGAGATATATTGAAATGGGAACCTTATAAAGGTTCATATGTTATTCTTAAAGGTCCTTAGTGAGTATAGATGTTTTATTCAAACTCGAACATATATATTGTCCAATTATGTTTTGAAATCTGAGATATATACCCATATTGTTGGGAATGTTTTCGAAATAAACCACATTATTATTTTTCAAAATGGTGAACTTGCTGAGCATTATGTAGCTCATTCTTGCTTTATAAAAACTTTTCAGAAAGAGAAGAATTTGGCCGATTAACTCCGCACCAGCAGAAGAGGAGTAGAAGAATTACCCCGGAGATGATTTAGTCCCTGATAAGTACTACAAAGTAAGTCTGATAGGTTTTCAACTGTAATAGTAAGACTTGTCTTCAAGTGTAGTTGTATAAGTGGAAGTGCGTAAGATTCTGGATTGTACAGATGAATTGTAATATTTAGTGTTACTTTTGATTATCGTTTTTGAGGCTCTAACTTGTTTGTGCGTAAGATTGAGGTCTGGATGGATGTATTGTTGAGTTGTAACGTTAATACAGGTATGATATGGTTGGATGGTGATGTGACGACTTGAATCTTTGACCTCAGATTTGGGGGCGTCACAGAAATGGTATCAGAGCGATAAGTTACAGTACTCAGAAACGAGAGTGTTGAGAGTTAAGTCTAAGTAGGAGAATGACATAAGAGATCGTAGTAAACTTATTATTGGACTACCGGAAGAGGTACCGGTGAGTAGAATGGACTGGAGTGTTTACTGAAGGTATTATACTAGGGTCGATAGAATCCTTAGAGACCTTCAGAATGATGAATAGAGGTTTGAGAGTCGTACATGACCTATCATAGGTAATGATATAGGAAGCAGAGCGAAACCTCAAGAGCAGCTGAGGTAGAGGCGATATTGCCAATATGATCGGGTGACCAGGTTGGCATAAATTTTGTGGCCCATAGTCCTCCACAGTTTAGGAGGCGGCATTTTAAGAATCAAGGAGTTTAGAATTCCCTACATAATTAAGGGTACTTAGTACTTGGAATAACGAAAGTCTTTTACTTTGGCTACAAGATCCGATTTTCGATAAGTAACGGGTTTACCTGAAAGTTGGTCACTATGTCGTTGTGGATTTCATTACCCTTGATGGCAAATTTTACATGTGTTGTACGAGAATGTTATCATAAGACGAGCGTGCTAGATAATTCCACGCATGATTTGGACGCTAGAGCATGGCAGTTCAACTTAGAGAACAAACAAGTGGGATTAACAAAGGGACTCAAGAGAAGTTGAATATGGTTGCAACAAGCGATACAGTGATCTCAGGGTCTACCAAAAGAAAGACCAGTGGGTCTAGAGTGGGATCCTTTGATAGAGATGTTATTAGGGATTACTGAACCTATGGATTGCATTCAGATCCCTGAGAGATCTCTTTGATCTGTTCCCAGGGGGAACTGGCAACTTGTGATTCATGTCGGGAGGCATGAAGTAGGACCCTATGGACTTAGTAGGTGTCCCCGGAATGGTGTGAAGCTTGGTCTTCAAGATAAAGCACGGAAATGACAGATATATTTGTGAAACCCCAACTCGATAAATGACGTTAAGATGATGATTGAGAGACGCACTAGTTGGTGTCTTGTATTACAAAGACGAAGAGATGGAGTTAACCTCATAATGGTGATAATGAGATGCACGAATGATTATTAACTTATTTTGATAACTACCGGCTGGTGCACTACTTCATTTTAAACTATTCACTAACCATGTTACCTCGATTAGTTTATATCAGGTAACCCTTCAAGCTTTCTACTTCAAACTTGTGGAATAACAACCACTGATATACTTTCCCTAAAGCAGGACTTATCCGAAGTAATTTTATTTGATCCATGAACATTCTATTAAAAAAAAAAATTTATGATGATCTTGTTCGGCTCAGGCCTATTTACACTTTCTTTCAATTATCCAAGGAAGGTTCAACAAATATTTCCTTAATTAATCGATGAATATTACTTAACGAATATTGATATTTGATTGCTTCTTTCATACTTGCACTCTTCAGTTGAGCTCATAAATATTTAACAAATTACTGAGGACATGGATGATCTAATGTCCAGACATCCTTCATGAATTCTTTTCTTCTATTCAAGATGAGATTGTACATCGTACATTGAAATCATAGTAAGGATATCATTTTGATATTGGTATTCTGAATTTAATTCTATTGTAGGATCTGATAAAGCATGTGTACGGAGGCACCCTTGGGTGGACCGTTTCACTGGTAAATAATATTTGATGAGAGGTTATCGATTGTTCCGATACCTAGAACATTCTCTTCAGATTTTATAGTTTCCTTTTTCAAACTGAATAACTTCTTATTTCCATTCGTTGTTCGAGTAGCCTAAAGTTTCTTCAGTGGCTACGATGTTGAAATTCCGTTCTAGCCAATTGAAACTGGCTAGTCGACATGTCAATATGAATGACTAGTTGATTGTTCTAACTAGTCAAAATTGTAATGTTGTGAAGAACACCTAGCTAATTGTCCTAGCTAGTGGTGATGTCTCAAATAGGTGGACGAGCAAATTTTGTCTAGCTAGTTGCTAGTGTTTCTTGAAAAGGACTAGTTATTGTTTCACTGGTCCAACTCCCAATTTAATTTATTCAGCAATTCTGCCATGCATTTTGCCTACGGTAAAGCATGATGATGAAAGTTCGATGAATAACTTGATTGAGACCTAGTGAGGTCGCCCACTCGACTTGAACTCTTACCCATCTTCGTATTAGACTTTATATCACTTGAATATTTTATTCTTTCATTCATACAAGGAGAATTCATTTGAAACCATTGATTACTTGAATGACAAACTACTTCATTCTTTAATTGTCATGGAGTAGAATTGCTTTCTATTGGCTGACCTTCATCAATGTGACTTTAGATTTCCTCTTACTATTCAGGAGGAAAAGTATCCACCCGATGTAAGAATTGTATAAAGACCGTCTTTATGACCTTTGTATCCAACGATCATTGCCCTCGTGCAACATTCTCTATGATATCACATTACAAAATTATCAGGACATGAAGGAATAAACCTTGTTGTATTCTTTCTCTCCATCCTTACATCTCCAAAAAAAAAATCGAGACTCCTAGTATTTCGAACCATCAACATTCTTGGATCATCCAATGTGGAATTCTTATTGAAATTATCTTTTGGACCTTGTTATTTTGAAACCATTCCTTTCAAATTGATTACTCTAAGGTGAACGGGAGTTACAATTATGAACCGTTACACCAATATGAGATCAAAAACCAAATGTTGTAATTGTGCAGCCAGAGCGTTATGCCGAGTAATTATTAAAGTAGAAATAACATGTCGGGGCATACCACACGACCTTTAATATTAGTGTGCGGAAAGTTATAAGAAATGATGAGGTGGTTGGGAGTACGCTTCTACCAACCGTTGTCAGGATGTTATATTAATGAATTCTGGAGTTACCAAGCCTTTTCCTGATCCAGGAAATGCAAATCGATTGCGATGTAAAACATATCCTTGGAAGAAACTAACATGGAAGTGAGATGGACAAGAAAGGAAGAAATATCGTGGCAAGAATGTGAAGCTTTACTTAGCTTAAAGGGATTGATGCACATAGAGAGACATAAAGTTTAACAGGCCCCTAATAGCAAATGGATGCATGAAGATATGCCAATGATCCTTCGAGATTACCACCTAATCAAGTTTATTGGGAATCGCAGCAGCATGCAGGCCTCAGACTGATTGGCGCCAGTTGTGAAAGAGGACGAGCGTATGACATCTTACATATACCATCGAGAACCGATACCCTAACCGGAGATGTATGAATTGTTGACCAGTTAAAACGCGTAGTTGTTTTTCAAGGATAAGGTTGAAAAGCGGGTTTCCCCAACTCAAGATCGACCTCTGTACTGTGCCCAAGTTGGCATTTCACACTAATATAAACATTATAAAATTATGGTGGTATCATTTGAGTGGACTAGTGAGTCAGAAGCATTTATGGATTAATGAACAAAGTTTTGGAATGAAATGAGATATTAGCAACAACCTCGTTGTTAGCTATACTTGATGATAAATAGAGGACTTCAAGAGTCATGATGATGCGTCTTTCAAGAGCTTAAGAGGTGTGTTGATGCAGTAGAAAGGGGATGATAGCCTATACTTCTAAACAACATAAAGGTTACGGGATAGGATATACTAACCGTGAGTCTGGGATCAGTCATGATGGCGTTCACGCGTAAAACTAAGACGTTAACTTTATGAGAAAAGTGTGAAATTTTTTTCCACAAGTGCCATAAATATATCTTCATATTAGAACTAAACATAAGAAAGAGAAGGTGACGAAAGGGAGCAGGGAGTATAATGGAGAAATTTGTTATTACCCAGGAAAGGCCAGTGTGGTGGCCAATACCTATAGAAGGGCTTATTCGAAATTGGAATTCAGTCAGTATTGACCAAGAAAATAGAGTATATACCGTAAAGAATAATGTTAGAGGAAAATGACTAAATTATGGGGAAGGACAAAGATGTATAGAGAATTAAGGGACTGTTTGGCAAACGGATATGAAGAATGGTATTGGCAAACTATTAAGTACAAACGCAGCATGTCAAAAACAAAAGGATAGAGATCTAGTGGATTAATTCCGCCTGTAGAAAATCTTGAATGTGGACATGATTATAATGAACTTCACGAGGAGGTCGCCGAAGACCGAGCCAAGAAATGGCCCTAGTTGATTTATAATTGCTGGACCAAGTGATTTACCTACGAGAGACTTTCCATTTAGAAGATTATCGATTTATATACGGAAGAGATGGTGGTGCAATATAAAGCTTCTGCAGTGATTACGTCAGATAGAGACTTAAGGTTAAACTTCGAATATTGAAGGTGCTTTCAAGTATAATTAATAAAGAGATTGAGCATATGTACTAATTTGATACGTGGCTGACGGACAGGGAAGAAGAATTATCCAGACAATCGAATTTATATTTAGTGACGTGCCTTAGGTTTCACGGGGCAGTTGAGAATAAAAACTTATCCATGAAATGAATGTTGTTATCATGATCGTCACCATGCGAACGTAAGGAATTCTCTTGTAAAGCGTACTACGAAAGAAGAAGTTTCGCTTTTCTTGCGTTACGAAGAAGTCAATGAACGAGGGATACAGTAGCGGAACTGGTTCGACGTATACTGAAAACTATACAGTATCCATAGCAAGTAGTAACGGCTGACGGGAGGCAACACATGCGTGCTAATCAAGCCAAGGAATAGGAGGAATACCGTGCGTATTGACGCTGTCTCAGATTATAAAACACGACCACAAAGTATTCACGGGCCAACGATACAGGGACACAACATGGATACTATGAACAAGGTAGAGGAGGAACGTATAAGTAGTGGGATAGAAATTTTCAATCATAGAACAACCGATAAGGAATACAGGTCGAGGAGAGCATGCGTTGAGAAACAACATTAAAGCGTTGGTGAGACCAAAGTGAGAGAACAAAAGGGTTGAAGTGTCAACCTGAGAGTTGGAAAGGGTAAAGTTGGAATTGTATCCACAGCTATTTTCCTTAGGTTCTTAAGATAGAATCCTTTTAAGGAGAGGAGACTGCAATAACCCTAATTTTCGTGAATATTCGAAACCTGGATGAATAGTAATTTTATGGGTAGATGACAAATTTTTGCAATCATGATATGTACGAATTATTAAATGAAGATTCGAATTGATATTATGTCTTTACGGTGCAGATGAGTGTATGTAAAATTCATTAGTTTCTTTTACGAAACCCGTTATTTCGAATGGTCAAATTTTATGAAATATCAAAGGAGTATGAGGTGGGAGACTTCGTGATGCTAAAGGTATCCCCCTGGAAAGGATTGATGCGGTTTGGTAAGAAGGGGAAGCTAAGTCTGAGGTTTATTGGACCTTTTGAGATTTTGAGGCATATTGGGGAGTTAGCCTACGAGTTAGTCTTGCCCCCAAGCTTGCAGTAAATTCGTAATGTGTTTCATGTGTCTATGTTACGACCCTACCCCACCGACTATCGACATGTGATAGAGTACGACCAAGTGGACCTACAACCAGACTTGACCTATGTGGAGCAACCCGTGGAAATCATGGATAGAAAATAACAAGTGCTGAGGAACAAGGTTGTCAAACTAGTGAGAGTTTTGTGGAGGAACCAGAATGTCGAAGAATCAACATGGGAACTAGACAGCACGATACATGAAAAGTACCCCCCAACTGTTTTCAACCTGATTCCGGGACGGAATCCTTTTAAGGAGGGGAGGCTTTAAGAACCCTAATTTTTGGTAACATTCTCTTTTATAATATCATATGACATTGTGAATTTGGAACCTTTTGAGTCATCCATGTTGTTTAATGGAATTGAATTATCTGAGAAACTATGTTGTTACATTCACCATGTAAGATAAAGGGAAGGTTGTTGAAGGCAAGAGTCTTATTGTTAGTAAGATTTATAAACTTGAGATTTGAGAGTGATTAGAGTATTAAAAGATTTATTAAGAATTATGACGAGGAGTTATGGATATTTGAGGAATTTACACAATTAAGTACTTAAGGAATTACAAAGGGAAATCTCTACGCGACGAAATATTATTACGAGGAATTAATTAAGATACGATACGAATTAAAGATTAAGTGACAAGCATTGGTGGAAGAATAATGATACAAGGATAGATATTGCATGCAAGTCCCATGCAACTAGGTAGTTAGAAAAGCAAACTAGTAATGCAAAGATAACAAGAGGAATAGTAACTAGTTTGGTACATTGTCCAAGGAGACAAGGAGGTATGGCCTAGGCACTAGACTTGCAACATGTGATACATGTACATACACCTAATACATATCACCCAACACTTTTCACTTTATTCAACCAACCCAAACAAATCAAAACAAAAACTCTCCCCCCTTGCCATAGTTGCTCTCGGCCAAAGCTAGAAAAGGGGAAGAAAATTTTTCTTTCTTCAACTTCTCTCCACTCTTAATTCAAGGCAAAAATCCTAGGTACTCTACATCATATAAGGAAGGTATACTATGAATTCCAACCCTTTTCATCCATTAGTTTTCAAGTTATAAATTGTTGAAGTTTTGATGAATTGTAACAATGTTGAGTTTTCATTTAGATCTTGAGTTGTAAGGATTGTAGGAGCTCATCCAAGGTGTTCTTGAGACTTATAAGGCATACCCAAGGCTCCTAGATACTCAAGAAGGTATAAAAACCCTAACCCCTCTTGGCCATGTAGTAGTTGTGATGTTTAATGTTAGATCCATGATTATTAGTGTGAATCTTGGACACATAAGTGATGGATGATGTAGATCTTGAGTTTAAATGTTGTGGTTGTGATTTTTAAGCTTGTGGTTAGTGTATGTAACTTCATGTATGCTATAGAGTATGATCTTGGTGGTTTAGATGATGGTTGTGATGTGTATATAAGATTCTTGATTGGTTAAGTGGTAAAAGCATGCTGAGTATTTTTCCAAGAACTTGTACTGTCTTGTAGGAGGGTTTTGAACCCCTAAATCTTGTCCTCTGAAGTCCTAATATATATTGTTGGAAAGGTATTTGAATGTAGTTTCCAGAAATATAAAGTTCATGACTAGGTGATGTATGGATTTTAAGTTATGGCCTGAGAAGTGAAATGTGTTTCTGGAATCCGGACTGCACCAAATGGTCCCCTTGTGAACCTTGTATTAACCCCTAAAAATTTATGTAGGATCATGGAAAACTTAGAGAAGCTAGTAAATGCAGTGGTGAAGGCTACCCAAAAAGAATTGGATTAAAATATGTATTTTTCAATTTTATAAAAATGTTAGAGTGAAATTCGCGCAAGGGAAAAAGTCGTATGTGGAGTGTGATTTAAGGGGTAATGAATGTGATTCGGATATGGTAACCAAATTAAGTCGAATAAGTGGCGAGCGTAATCGAGTGATGACAGGAACCTATAGTGGGGCTAGAGAGTCATAAGACGAAGTCATTAAGTTAATTTTGTACCCCCTAAAACCTCGCAATTAAAAGAGATATTTGTTGTGGAATAAAAACTAGGCTACTAGTATTGCGGCTAGGGTTTATGTATTTAATGTAAGGATGTGTGAGCTTCGTGCTTTAATGGCTGCTCTTGTGTTCGTGGCTGATTCTGCCTTCACAAGATGCCTACGTACTTTGATGAATATCAAAGATCAAGCCAAAAAACGTAGTTCTGAGGTGAGGGGTCTGACCCTTTATATAGGCTGAGAAGCCTTAGAATTAAGGTAGGAGTTGGAGACTTAATAGATAAGTCACCTCCTTGAGGAAAGTTCTAGACTCCTTCCTTGTAGGAGTCTGTTGCCATATCGAATTGGATGCCTTGGAGGCTAAGTCTTGTAGAGATAATGTCCTTATCCAACTCTTATTGCTGAGCTGTTTATTTCTCTCAATATAAATTACGAAATTAATATCAAAATAGGGATTCTGACCTCATTAATGGGCCCCACGTTTGGACCATGCTGGGTCTAATTAATGCCATATTAAATGTGTCTTTAGGGCTTATTTTTAGCCCATATCATTTGCCCCCCAACTTCTAGGAAAACTGATCAGGTTTTCCTTGAAGTTTTAACGGTCCTTTCCAAGACTCGGGTCAGGGTTCATCCTTATACACTAGTGTTTCACGAGTATTGTCTTTATGTAAAGCGTGGAGCGACCGACGCGTTTACGACAATGTCAATTCGATGCTAATCGGCACTAATCAGCCTTAACGACATTTAAACAATGTTTAAACGACGTTGAACGGCATAAAACGGCACTAAACGGTACTAACTAGCCTTAAACGACACTTAAACAACGTTTAAGTGACGCCAACCGGTATTAAACGACACTGAACGGTGCTTATCGGCATTAACGGTGCTATCGGCACTAACGGTGCTAATCGGTACTTATCGGCACTGACGGTGCTATCGGCGCTTAATCGGTGCTTATCGGCACTAACGGTGCTAATCGACACTTAATCGGTGCTTATCGGCACTAACAAGCCTTGAACGACACTTAAACAATGTTAAGCGATTCTAAATGGCGTTAAACGGTGCTAAACGGCACTAGCGGGGGTCCGGGGGCAGCAGCCCCCGGGCGGGGTCCAAGGGGCGGCAGCCCCTGGCGGGGTCCAAGGGGCAGAGCCCCTGGCTAGTACTATTCAGAAATTATCATTTCGACTCAAATTTCTGAATTTTGATCACAAATTTCGATCAGGAAACTTCACATTTTTCGACCAGGATTTCGACCAGGATTCTGGTCGAAATAAGGTCTCAATTTTCTCCTGGTCGAACGGATTTTCGACCAGGATTCCTGGTCGTTTCGACCAGGATTCTGGTCGAAATAAGGTCTCAATTTTCTCCTGGTCGAACGGTTTTTCGACCAGGATTTCTGGTCGTTTCGACCAGGATGTCGAAATAAGGGTCCAAAATTTCTCCTGGTCGAACGAATTTTCGATCAGAATTCCTAGTCATTTCGACCAGGATTCTGGTCGAAATAAGGTCTCAATTTTCTCCTGGTCGAACGGATTTTCGACCAGAATTCCTAGTCATTTCGACCAGGATTCTGGTCGAATTAAGGGTCCAAAATTTCTTCTGGTCGAACGAATTTTCGATCAGAATTCCTAGTCATTTCGACCAGGATTCTAGTCGAATTAAGGGCCAAATTCGTGGCCTCGTCGAAGAGTTTTTCGACCAGGATTCTTGGTCATTTCGACCAGGATTCTGGTCGAATTAATGGCCTTTTTCGTGGCTCAGTCGAACAATTTTTCGACCAGGATTCTTGGTCATTTCGACCAGGATTCTGGTCGAATTAATGGCCTTTTTCGTGGCTCAGTCGAACAATTTTTCGACCAGGATTCTTGGTCATTTCGACCAGGATTCTGGTCGAATTAATGGCCTTTTAATGGCTTGGTCTGTCAAGACCTCGATTTTACGTGACTAAAATGTAAGGTCTCAATTTTCTTGAGCCCATGACCGTGCCTAAAGCAAACTTCTCTATGGGTGAGTAATTCAACTCAGCCCCATGCAACACTTTGCTTACATAGTAGATAGGTTTCTGGACTTTCTCCTCTTCCCGAATAAGGACAGCACTCAGGGCTTGCTCAGATACCGCCAGGTATAGATAAAGAGTCTCTCCAGGACTTGGTTTGGTCAATAATGGGGCTTCAACCATGTATTTCTTCAATTGCTCGAAGGCCTCTTGGCTCTCAGGAGTCCACTCAAAATTTTTCACTTTCTTCAGTGCTTGAAAGAAAGGCAAGCACTTGTCACCAGACTTGGAGATGAATCTTCCTAAAGCCGCTACCCGGCCCGTCAACTTCTGCACGTCTCTTATAGAGCGCGGGGGTTCCATGTCTAAGATTGCCTTGATCTTGTCGGGGTTGGCCTCTATGCCTCTTTTAGAAACCATCAGACCCAAAAATTTGCCTGATCCAACGCCAAAGGCACACTTGGCTGGATTCAACATCATCTTGTGGTGCCTCAGCACTTCAAATGCCTCTCTGAGGTGCTTGATATGATCAGTCTTGACCAAGCTTTTAACCAGCATATCATCGACATAAACTTCCATGGTTTTTCCGATTAGATGGGCGAATATCTTATTCACCAATCGTTGGTAAGTAGCTCCTGCATTCTTTAAGCCAAACGCCATAACAAGATAGCAGAAAACACCAAAGTCGGTTATGAAAGATACCTTAGGGATATCATCCTTGTGCATCTTAATCTGATTATAGCCGCTGAACCCATCCATGAAGCTCAGCATCTCATGTCCAGCTGTGGCATCTATCAACATATCTATCCTTGGCAGAGGGAAACAATCCTTTGGGCATGCATCATTCAGGTCAGTGAAGTCTATACACATCCTCCACTTCCCATTCGCTTTCTTGACCATCACTGGGTTTGCTAACCATTCGGGAAACTGAATTTCCTCAATAAAACCAGCCTCCAAGAGCTTATCCACTTCTTGCTTAATGGCTTCTTGCCTTTCCGGAGCAAAATTTCTCTTCTTTTGCTGTACTATCTTCCGATTAGGGTCAACATTCAATCTATGAGTTATAAGTTGAGGATCAATCCCTGGCATGTCAGCTGCTGTCCAAGCAAAAACGTCACTATTCCTTTGTAAGAACTCTATTAATTTCCCCTTCAGGGGTTCCTTCAAAGAGGCTCCAATATAAGTAACCTTCTCAGGGTCGCCTAGCTCCAGAGGGATAGGTATTAAGTTCTCCGCTGGCTTTCCCCGGTGTTCATCATCACGGACATCCATGTCTTCAATCGGGAGTACCTGCCCCCCAGTTCCGTCAGCTCTCAAAGCAGCCACATAGCAACTCCTGGCCATTTTTTGATCTCCTTTTTGTTCCCCAACACCATTCCTGGTTGGAAATTTGACCTTCATGTGATAAGTAGAGGCAACAGCCTTGAATGCATGAAGTCCGGTCCTCCCTAAAATTGCATTGTACGTCGAGGCAGCCTTAATTACTAAGAAGTTTAGCATCTGGGTGGCCTCCTTAGGTTCTTGCCCTATTGTCATAGGCAGATGAATGGTCCCTTCAACCTTGGACTCAACTCCATTAAATCCGTAGATTGGCATGTTAGTCGGGGTTAATTGAGAGTCAGTATACCCCATCCTCATAAAAGCATCATGAAACAAGATATCGACGGAAGCTCCATTGTCTATCAGGACTCGCTTCACTTCCGAGTTTCCAATTACTGGAGTTATGACCAACGGGTCATCATGGGGGAATTTCACTCCTTCAAGATCTGAATCATCAAAACCAATCACTGCCTCAGTCTTAGCACGCTTCGGGGCTTCTCCTGTGATGTGCATCACTTCCCTGGCATAAGCCTTTCGAGAGTTTCGGGTAGTGCCGGCCGCTGTTGGTCCTCCCCAAATCATATTAATCACTGGTCCTCGAGGCTGCGGGTTACGATTGCGATCGTTATCCCTCCTATCATTGTCTCTTCTTTCATAATCCCTCTTCTGGGTTCCACGGTCTTCACCTTTAGTGAACTTGTTTAACTTTCCCTTCCGGATTAAAAACTCAATTTCATCCTTCAACTGTCTGCAGTCATCTGTGTCATGCCCCACATCCTTATGGTACCTACAGTACAGATCTTTGTTTCTCTTTTCGGGATCACCCCTGAGTGGTTTAGGCCAGCGGAAGTCCTTATCCTTCTCAATGTCCAACAAAATTTGGCTCCTAGGAGCGTTCAACCTTGCGTAATCAGAAAACCTTGACCCAAAACCCTTCTTAGGTGATGAATCAGAGTCCTTGCCAGTCCGGGGATACTTGTCCCTAGCGTCGTACTCTTGTTCTGATTTTCTTTTCTTCGAATCATTAGAGCCCTTGCCATTACCTACTGTGGTTTCCTTCTTAATGCTGTCCTCGGCCTTGATATATTTATCGGCTCTTCTTTGGAGTTCGGCCATGTTCTCAGGAGGATGTTTTGCCAAAGACCTTTTGAAGAAGAGGTCAGTGGTTCCGTGTTCCAGGGCTACCATGGCCACCTTATTTTCCAAATCAGTGATATTTAGCGTCTCCTTGGTGAATCGCTTGAGATAATCCCTTAAGTTCTCATTCTTCCCTTGCACCACATACATAAGGGACGCAGAACTTTTCTCATGAATTCTCCCACTGATGAACTGGCTGACGAAAGCAGCGCTTAACTCCTTAAAAGAGCCAATCGAATTTGCAGGTAGACGGCTATACCATCTTTGAGCCATTCCTGACAGAGTTTGAGGGAACGCCCTACACTTTAAGGCATCACTAGCAGGCTGTAGCAGCAGTGCGTTCGAGAAAGTCCTGACATGATTTGCGGGATCGCCCGTTCCATCATAGGCCTTAATGGTTGGCATCTTAAACTTCCTTGAGATGTGGGCATTCATCACCTCCTCAGTAAACGGAGGTGTGGGATCGTCAGGGTCCCCAAGTGGCATCAGATCTTTGGGGTTACCCCTGGGAATTTCCATCCTTGTGGTTGTTCTTCCGAATGAGGCATCAGCCCTTCTTTGTCTCCTTGAAGACCTCTCCAAATCAATGATGGGAATCCTTCCTGCAGTTGGAGGAGGCTGAGTTTGATTTAGCCTAGCTTGTTCCCTTGCCATATCTTCCTTCAATTTTAAGATCTCGGCCTCATAAGCCTTGATCCTTTCAGCAGTTGTCAAAGATTGTCCATCACGGATGTCTTGAGTCCTCCTTCGAGGTTCTCTACTAGCACGTCGCCTCCTCGGGGCTTCATCACGGTCATCATCCTCATCGTCGGAGGAGGTTTCATCAGTATAAGGACCCGAATAATCGTGATACTCTCGATCTCGGATCTGCAAAGCGTGACCACTTGGGCCTGTCCCTTGGATAGGAGGATAATTAGGCAGCCCGTATGTCGGGTTAGTACTCACGGGGAGATCTGTAGTGTGGATCTGGACCCCATGCGATGGGTTGTTCGGATCAATCAGAGGAGAGACCACCATCTGAAGAGGATTGGTTTCTCGTCTTGTACGGGTAATCGGAGATAATGTACTCTCAACGTGGGGGATCGCCCCTGATTGTTGAGAAACTTGAGATTGGGCGATCGCCCCTGATGCTGGCGGAGCTTGTTGGGCAATCGCCCCTGATGCTGGGGGAACCTGTTCGGTGATGGGTGGAGCAGATCTGAGAGGTATGGCCTCAGTTGCAACTGGTGTTGTTCTTCGTGTTTGAACCATGGTTGATGTTGTCTTCCCACAGACGGCGCCAAATGTTGTGGAATAAAAACTAGGCTACTAGTATTGCGGCTAGGGTTTATGTATTTAATGTAAGGATGTGTGAGCTTCGTGCTTTAATGGCTGCTCTTGTGTTCGTGGCTGATTCTGCCTTCACAAGATGCCTACGTACTTTGATGAATATCAAAGATCAAGCCAAAAAACGTAGTTCTGAGGTGAGGGGTCTGACCCTTTATATAGGCTGAGAAGCCTTAGAATTAAGGTAGGAGTTGGAGACTTAATAGATAAGTCACCTCCTTGAGGAAAGTTCTAGACTCCTTCCTTGTAGGAGTCTGTTGCCATATCGAATTGGATGCCTTGGAGGCTAAGTCTTGTAGAGATAATGTCCTTATCCAACTCTTATTGCTGAGCTGTTTATTTCTCTCAATATAAATTACGAAATTAATATCAAAATAGGGATTCTGACCTCATTAATGGGCCCCACGTTTGGACCATGCTGGGTCTAATTAATGCCATATTAAATGTGTCTTTAGGGCTTATTTTTAGCCCATATCAATATTGTTAAGGTACTAACGAACGGCTATTGCTTATGTATAGATCGTTCCACTCCGCAAGCTCGACCACCCCAACCTCACCAAGGCAAGTTTACTTTTCAAAACTTACATATATAAGGACTTTCAATGTGGTGTTTGTAGTTTTCAATCGTATCATATGTTTATACTTATTGAAGTAATGATGAAATTTGAGGTATATGCATATGTATGCTTGCACCCCCTTGAACTTAGAATGAAATGTTTTCTTCGGACAGCGACTCTAGCAATAGAGGTCGTAGCGGTCCAAATATACCATTGACCGGGGAGCGGTGTATTATTATATCGTGATTAAATTACGAAAACTCGAAGGGTCATTCGGGAAGTATTGTATACTTAAGTATTTATTTTTATATCATTATAAATACTCAAAAATACCTATCTTGGATTAAAAGCTTATTTATTTAAATAATTATTTTATTAATTATTAATATTAAATCTTAAAATATCATTTATTAATTATTGTTCATTATTTTAAAGACAAAGCTAATCCAAGATACCTTTAGCACTTTCAAACTCGAACTCTTTCGAACTCAAAACATTTTCGAAAACCCCCGGTCAGGTTTTGCTTCTTGTACGATTTCAAGAATCATCGGTCGACTGATGTCGGACCTCAACTACTCAGCTTTCAATCAAAATAAAGTTTTAAAAAAAAGAAAAGAAAAAGGGACTCTGGCAGGTGTGGGGATCGTTGACGAACGATTCCCGGGATGTGTAAGCGGTCGTGAGCCAGGCGGTCCATCAATTATTATTCCGGCCCAGGTGTTGCCGAAGGATGATTACGGATGTAGTTTTCATCAAGGGTGATTACGGATGTAGTTTTCACCCGAGGATAGTTACGGATGTAGTTTCTATCCTTCTACCGGTAGAGAATACCCGCGGATTATTGGACTTGGATGTGGCGACTGATCATCGTCAATCCCTGTCAGGTTTTTATGTTTTCTTCCAGTCCCATCCTCCACTTTGGAAAAATACTCAAACACTGCTTCTTGGGCCTAAGTGCCAAGTTGCAGTATCTAGAACTGCAAGATTTTCTATAAAGATTGGCACGTGTTAGTGCACTCTTGCAATTATTTCAAAGAATGAAATGTTTTTGAATGAGAAACCTTCTAAGCTAATGGATGGAAAGAGGTTTGCAATGATGTATTCCCTGTAAAGTATGTTAACCGCAGAGTGTTTTGCCGAAAATGATATACTCATATGTATATATTTTCAAACTTGAGATATATTGAAATGGGAACCTTATAAAGGGTTCATATGTTATTCTTAAAGCTCCTTAGTGAGTATAGATGTTTTATTCAAACTCGGACATATATATTGTCCAATTATGTTTTGAAATTTGAGATATATACCCATATAGTTGGGAATATTTTCCAAATAAACCACATTATTATTTTTCAAAATGGTGAACTTGCTGAGCATTATGTAGCTCATTCTTGCTTTATAAAAACTTTTCAGAAAGAGAAGAATTCGGCCGATTAACTCCGCACCAGCAGAAAAGGAGTAGAAGAATTACCCCGGAGATGATTTAGTCCCTGATAAATACTACAAAGTAAGTCTGATAGGTTTTCAACTGTAATAGTAAGACTTGTCTTCAAGTGTAGTTGTATAAGTGGAAGTGCGTAAGATTCTGGATTGTACAGATGAATTGTAATATTTATTGTTACTTTTGATTATCGTTTCTGAGGCTCTAACTTGTTTGTGCGTAAGATTGAGGTCTGGATAGATGTATTGTTGAGTTGTAAAGTTAATACATGTATGATATGGTTGGATGGTGATGTGACGACTTGAATCTTTGACCTCAGATTTGGGGGCGTCACATACTTCCACCAAAACACTATTCATTCTTTATTCTTCCTTTATTCCCTATATTTATGACAATGTCCTTGTTCTTTCTCGGGCTTTCCTTAATCCTTTCACGGAACCACTGGACTAATCGTTATCAATATAGATGACATGAGAATATTCTCCTGCTTGGAATTGCAATAACTTATTCCCCTAGGAGATAGATTATTCTTACCTAAGTTGTCAACCATTAGCATTATTCATGACATATAAGTATTTGAATCGATATCCATTCCATTCATTCATTAGAGCTGGTGACCTTGTTGTCGGAATCATTGTTCCTCATTTTATCAATACTTAATAAAAAGTTTTAATTCTACTGAAAATTTGGGTTCTTACAGTTAGTCTCTTAGATTCCCAATAGACGCAATAAACTCTCTAAGTTTTAGTCAATAGACATATTCTCAAACATATATTCCCAATAAGCGCAAGACTAATGAGAAACATCTCAATAGGTACGCATCTTTTCAAAAAATGCAAGACTTAATAGATTTAGAGAGCGAGAGAGAGGGGGAGAGAGGAGACATACAGGTTCGATTATTGCCGGATATCATCTTCGTCAGAAAGGGGGTGAAAACCTAGGGTTAAAACAGGCCAATTGATCTGAACATTGCCTCCGCTCATCTTAATTTTCAGCTTCTGGGGCTTTGTTTCAATCAAATCTAGAACCAATTGTTGTATAAGAGGGAAAAAAGGATTAAATTGTGTGTGTGTGAGATTCAGTCGAGAGAGAGAGAGAGAGATTCAGTCGAGAAAGGGGGAAAATCTGGTGTAAACTGGGGAACTTTTGATTAAGGGGGGAAATATTTGTACAATTTTTTATTTAATTTACTTTTTGAAAATAAACTTTAAATCATTTATTAATTCGATATTTAAATAAAATAATATTCTAAATTCGAAATTTAGATTTTAAAATCAAGATTTCAAAATTAGCTTCATCCTAATATTTTTTAAATAATTTTGGGATCAAAAATGAATTTATTATGATTTTTACAAGTTTATTCAGTGAATCTGGATCGTGTCTCGTTATAGGAAGTAGCATTTTCACTACGTTTTGCTTAAGATCTCGTACAACCCGGCCTTTTTATTTTTCGATTATTTTTTTTGAACACTAAAATGAGTGTTTATTAACATCCTTACGGTTCGATCGTCGAAAAAAATATTCAAAAAAATTATTCAGTGAATCTGGATCCTGTCCCGTTATAAGAAGTAGCACTTTTACCACGTTTTCGTAAAGATCTCGTACAACCCGGCCTTTTTATTTTTTGATTATTTTTTTAAACACTAAAATGAGTGTTTATTAACATCCGTACGGTTCGATCGTCGAAAAAAACATTCAAAAAAATTATTCAGTGAATCTGGATCTTGTCCTGTTATAGGAAGTAGCACTTTTACCACATTTTCGTTAAGATCTCGTACAACCCGGCCTTTTTATTTTTCGATTATTTTTTCGAACACTAAAATGAGTGTTTATTAACATCCGTACGGTTCGATCGTCGAAAAAAACAATCAAAAAAATTATTCAGCGAGTCTGGATCGTGTCCTGTTATAGGAAGTAGCACTTTTACTACGTTCTTGTTAAGATCTCGTACAACCCAGGTCTTTTATTTTTTGATTATTTTTTCCCAACACTAAAATGAGTGTTTATTCACATCCGTATGGTTCGATCGTCAAAAAAACAATCAAAAAAATTATTCAGCGAGTCTGGATCGTGTCCTTTTATAGGAAGTAGCACTTTTACTACGTTCTTGTTAAGATCTCGTACAACCCGGGTTTTTTATTTTTTGATTATTTTTTCCCAATACTAAAATGAGTATTTATTAACATCCGTACGGTTTGATCATCGAAAAAAACAATCAAAAAAATTATTCATCTAGTCTGGATCGTGTCCCCAACGGTACCACTTCACATCATGTAGAAACTTCTTCTTTTGAGCATAAGAGAATTCCGGAGGGATGACATTACTCACAAGATAGTTTACAAAATCTGCAAACCATGGCTCTTCACCTTGCACCCCAAAAAGTTGCTCATCTGGAAAAGATTCGTTAATAAAAGATTTGCCATGTGAATCCTTACCGTGGTCCTCCAATCGTGATAGATGATCAGTTACTTTATTTTTCGTGCCTTTCCTATCTTTCATTTCCACATCACGATAGGCTTTGAATCCTTCTTCGACATGAGATATCGAATAGCAGCATGATACGTATACACAATCACCTTCGTCCCAAGCAAGTACGATATGAATTTCTCAAAAGCATAGACAACTGCTAGCAATTCCTTCTCCGTAGTAGTGTAGTTCAGCTGTGCATCATTGAGGGTTTTACTAGCATAGTAAACCACATGAAAAACTTTCTCCTTTCTTTGCCCAAGCACAAGTCCCACAGCATAGTCGCTAGCATCGCACATTAGCTCAAATGGTTCCTCCCAATTAGGTGAGGTGATGACTAGTGACGTAGTCAACTTCTTCTTCAAAAGCTCAAAAGCAGCTAAACACTCATCATCAAACTTGAACGGAACATCCTTCTCCAACAAGTTACACAAAGGTTTAGAGATTTTCGAGAAGTCTTGAATGAATCGCCGATAGAATCCCGCATGACCAAGAAAACTGCGAATTCCTTTAACAAAGATAGGAGGAGGAAGATTTTCAATAGTCTCCACCTTGGCTTTATCCACTTCAAGCCCCTTACCAGATACCTTGTGCCCAAGAATGATCCCCTCTTGCACCATAAAGTGACACTTCTCCCAATTAAGTACCAAATTGGTCTCCATACAACGCTTCAAAACCAAGCCCAGATTATGCAAGCACTCATCATACGAAGTACCAAAAACTGAGATGTCATCCATAAAAACCTCCACATTCGAGCCAATCATGTGTGAGAAAATTGCCATCATACACCTTTGAAAAGTGGCAGGAGCACCACACAGTCCGAAAGAAACTCGACGAAAAGCAAAAGTGCCAAAAGGACATGTGAATGTAGTCTTCTCTTGATCTTTCGGAGCAATGCAAATCTGATTATAGCCTGAATAACCATCAAGTAAACAATAATACTCGTGTCCCGCCAACCTGTCTAACATCTGATCAATGAATGGAAGAGGAAAGTGGTCTTTTCTTGTGGTTTTATTGAGCTTTCGATAGTCCATGCAAACTCTCCACCCCGTGACTGTCCGAGTAGGGATGAGCTCATTCTTCTCATTAGTAACAACTGTCATGCCTCCTTTCTTTGGCACACATTGAACCGGGCTCACCCAAGAACTGTCTGAGATAGGATAGATAATACCCGCATCAAGCCACTTTAGAATTTCCTTCTTCACCACCTCTTTCATAATCGGATTAAGTCTCTGCTGATGCTCAACAGTAGGCTTAGCTCCCTCCTCTAGTAGAATTTTGTGCATGCAATAAGATGTGCTGATTCCCTTGATATCTGCTATAGTCCAACCAATGGCTGATTTGAACTCTCTCAGAATTTGCAAGAGTTTTTCTTCCTTACTACCTGACAAGTTAGAAGCAATAATAACCGGTAATGTAGATGCATCACCAAGAAATGCATACCTCAAGTGTTCGGGCAATGGTTTGAGTTCAAGAGCAGGAGCTTCCTCAATGGATGGTTTATGACGTCCTTTAGAATTTTTCAGCTCTCCCAACCCAAGAGATTCGAATGGTAAGTCAAATTTCCTCTTCCAAGAGGCTGCATTCAATTGTTGCAGTTGCTCAGCTACTTCCTCATCTTCAAAATCAGAATCACCAACTAACACCCTCTCCAAAGAATCTGACTTAAGCAATTGCTCCATCTCTGAAGTAACCGCAGAATCAACCAAATCCACCTTAAAGCATCCCTCATCATCAGTGGGAAATTTCATTGCATTGAACACATTAAACGTGACATTCTGGTCTTGCACCCTCATGGTGAGCTCCCCCTTCTGAACATCGATCAAGGTTCTACCCGTAGCCAAGAATGGTCTTCCAAAGATTATAGGAATCTTCTTATCTTCCTCAAAATCCAAGATAACAAAATCGGCAGGGAAGATGAGCTTATCAACTTTGACCAAAACATCCTCCATTATACCTCTAGGATAAGTAATTGAACGATCGGCCAACTGCAAAGAGATGTTGGTTGGCTTTGGATCCGGTAGACCAAGTTGCATGAACACTGACAAGGGCATGAGATTGATGCTAGCTCCCAAGTCACACAAGCACTTCTCAAAAGATAGATTACCAATAGTGCATGGAATAGTAAAGCTACCCAGATCCTTTAGCTTCGGAGGCAATTTCTGTTACAGAACAGCACTGCATTCTTCCGTTAGAGCAACGGTCTATAATTCCTCGAGCTTCATCTTACGAGAGAGAATAACTTTCATGAACTTGGCATAGCTCGGCATCTGTTCAAGAGCTTCCGCAAAAGGATTGTGTTAGATATTGATTCAAGTGATGATTAGGACCTGGACTACTGATCAGATACTGATGCTGACGTCATCAGTATTGCACCGTCAGGATTGTGTTGTCATCAGGATTGGAAGCTGATCAGGATTTCATGAGGATATACATCAGTCCATGAATCTAGGAAGATTGACATGTCGATTCCTGATTTATAGGAATGCAGCTATCATTCAAGATATGTATTAAGAAACGTATGTAATTGATTTGATATATCTTGTAATTGATAGTGTATCTGTGTACTGTATATAAACACAGTTTAGGTTTTACTTAAGAGTAATCACTTACACGAATATCTTGTAACCTAGCAGCTCTCAAGAACATAAGAATTTCTTGAGAGAGTTTGTAACAGTTTTATATCAGAGTTAATAAAGCTGTTATATATTCATACTTGTGTTATTATTTCTGTTTAAGTAGAAAATCTCATACAATTGTATTCAACCCTCCTTCTACAATTGTTAATTACTGGGCAACAATGAGCAAACTGATTTACTACAATCAGAAACGATCTTAACATGTCGATAAGCAAGTATGAAAGTATTAAAATCCCTGTTCTCAAAAAGGCTGAATACCCCACATGGAGGGTAAAGATGTTAATGTATCTGGAGGCAACTGATCCTAACTATCTCGATCGAATATATGATGGACCATATATCCCTAAGAGAATGGTTGCTAGAACAGACACTATACCTGAGCACTATGTTCAGAAGACAAAGGCTAAATGGACTCCTGAGGAAAAGGCTGAAGTACTCAGAGATGCAAAGGTGAAGAACATTCTTCATAATAGTCTTGATGCTGTCACGTCAAATAGAGTGATAGCATGTAAAACTGCTAAGGAAATCTGGGAAAGTTTGGAGACTCAATGCCAGGGTACTGAATCTATCAAAAGAAACAGAAGGGCTCTGTTGATTCAAGAGTACGAGCATTTTGATGCAAAATCTGATGAGAGTCTCACTGATCTGTATGATAGATTTCTGACACTATTGAATAACCTATCTCTGGTGGGTTTAGAGTATGATCCAGAAGACTCAAATACCAAGTTTCTTAGAGCTCTGCCTGAGGAGTGGGATACTTAAACCTCTATCATTAGGCATCAGTATGATCTTAATACTGTATCTCTTGATGAAGTCTATGGGATGCTAAGAACCCATGATCTTGAGGTTCAATAGAGGAAGAATAAGAAGACCAACAAAGCAAAGGCTGTTGCTTTGAATGCTGAATCAAAATCAAAAGGAAAAAGCGTGGAGGTTTCAAGAAGGAGAAGTAGAGTCGTTGAGTCCAATACTGATGACTCATCATCAGATCCTGATGCAAATCCTGATACTGATACTGATGATGATTCTACTGATTCTGATATGATGGAAATGGTTGCTATGATAGTCAAGGGTTTCAAGAAGATGAAGTTCAGAAAGGCTAGGAGATAAGGCAACTTTCAGAAGAAACCTGTCAATACTGACAAGAACAGGTACAAGAAGAATGAAAGCAAAGGCAGCAAGTTTGACAAGTCAAAAGTCAAATGCTACAATTGTGATGGAATGGGTCACTTTGCAACTGAATGCAAAAAGGCCAAAACCAAAGCTCTAATCTCATCTAGCAAGGATTGGATGGACTCTTCCTCAGACTCTGAAGAAGAAAAAGTGAAATATGCACTAATGGCAAATGTGGATGAGATTGCTGCTCCTGAAAATAAGGTACCTGAAGTTGTTTTTGATTTTGACACTGATAATGTCTCTGAGTTAAGATCTTTCTTAAAGTCTCTGCATATTAGCTTTAAAAGTCAATCTCTTGAAAATGCTAGAATAATATCTGAGATGTCAGAATTGACTAAAAGAAATGATCATTTAGAAGCTGAGTTACTCTTCATGGAAGAAGTACAAAATGAATGTGATAAGGCTAAGCACATGAAGCTAGAAATGGAGTTTAAATGTACTGCACTTGAAAAGGAACTTAATGAAGCTAATGAGAAACTCAGAACCTGGTCACACTCTGGAAAGAAAACACACGATCTTATCACATATAAGAACTGGAAAAAAGGTCTAGGTTATAAACCAGAGGACGAAAAGAAAAATAAAGTTAAAGTTGTTACTGCTGAAACAACTAAATCAGGAAAAGTTGTTGTGAATGAGTCAACAAATCCAAAAACCTATAGACATGTAATGGACAGAACAAAGACCAAATTAAAACCTGTCAAGTATGTGTATCCAGAAAATCCCAACTCTACTTTAGAAAAGGGATCTACTTCTACACAGAATTCTAAGTCTAAATCTGTCAAAAATATAGGTCTTTTGTCTAAGAAACAACTCAGAGACAGAATCTGTGAAGCGACAGATATAGAGAAAACCACTACTGCTAAGAGGAATAGAAATGGTAAAATTGGAATAAACAAAGAGAATAATTATAAGTATATTCCAAATGCACCAAGGAAAACATGCTTTAATTGTGGTAACTCTAATCATCTTGCTATTGATTGTAGGAGGAGTAAAAAGAAGGCTATTGTAGTTCCTAAGTCTGACATTAGGAATAGATCAGTGTTTTATAAACCACAGAATCCCTGTTTTCACTGTGGCAGTAAATGGCATTCTATCTATACATGTTAAGAATACCATAGTTTGTACTACAACTATTATGATCCCTTGCCAAAATTTAATAAAAGTGCAAATTCTGGTAGAACAAAGAGTCTGAATACTAAGCATGCATCTATTAATTCTGATAATGACAAAGCAAATTCTGATGGATTTAAATCTGACAGAACTGCTTTTGTTAAAAAGACTTCTGCTGCTAATAGTGTTAAATTGCATGCAAAAAGAACCCAACAAGTGTGGGTTCTTAAAAATTCTAACTGAGCTCTTTGTGTTTCTGATTGCAGGGTAAAAATAAAAATGTGTTAGTCATGGATAGTGGATGCTCTGTGCACATGACGGGAAATAAAACCTTGCTATCAGAATTTGAGGAGAAAGCTGGCCCAACAGTGTCTTATGGATATGGCAACATTGGACAAACTATGGGATATGGCAATATAATCATTGGAAATGTCATCATCGAAAAAGTAGCTCTGGTGAACGGACTCAAACACAATCTGCTTAGTGTGAGTCAAATCACAGACAGAGGTTATCATGTCGACTTCAATGATACTCACTTTGAAGTGATCAGTAAAACATCTGGAAGGATTGTCTTGACTGGTCAAAGACGTGGTAACATTTATGAAGCCAATGTCTACACCAATACTGATGGTCCTTCAACATGTCTCATCAGTAAAGCAACAGTAGAAGAAAGTTGGAATTGGCACAAGAAGCTTTCTCATCTCAACTTCAACAATATCAATGCGTTGGTTAAGAAAGATTTGGTAAGAGGATTACCAAAGGCGTTATATACTCCTGATGGACTCTGTGACGCTTGTCAAAAGGCTAAACAGAGAAGGACATCATTCAAGAGTAAATCTGAATCCTCAATTGATGAACCATATCACATGTTACATCTTGACTTGTTTGGACCAGTCAACGTTATGTCCATCAGTAAGAAAAGGTATACTCTAGTCATTGTTGATGAATATGTTAAATATAATTGATGTGTTTTAATCAGTGTTTTAATTATATGGTCTTATCCGTTGATGGTTGTACGGTCTTATCCGTTGATGGTTGTACGGTCTTATCCGTTGATGGTTATACGGTCTTATCCGTCGATGGTTGTGTTATGCAGTCTCTAAACTCTGTCAGCATGTCTGTATATCATACACTGTTAATAAGTTTGATAAACTCTGTGAACTTTGAGTTGATTTTTGTCTGAATGAAAACACCAATGAAGAAATATGTATGAAGCATGATTCTCAGCAATTAATCATGAATCTTTCTGAGTTATTGAGATCTAATCTTAGATTGTGCAGAAAGTTAACACAGCATGATACTGGATCATATTTATAGCATCTCTTAGTTTATTTTGTCCTAAACTCTGAGTCTATAAATACTGTGTGCATTACCTTTCATGAAGAACTACTGATGTTGATGAACTCTAAACTCTGTTAGTTATACTCTGATAAAATAAAATGTTTACTGCAATACCCCAAAGAAAATGTATATAGGTTATTATACTCCTTTGAGATTATGTTGGATACTAGGATGACCCTGGAACCTATTGGTATATAATATGTGCTAAAATTCTCTGATTTTTGGTGACTAGTTAAATACTAGGATGACCCAGGAACTTATCAAAATGATAAGGGCTAAAATTTTTGAATTTTCGGTGACTGGTTCCAACCTCTGATTACTGGAATGAAAAATAAAAAATAAAAAAAAATAAAAAAAAATGAAAAAAAAAAATGAAATAAAAAATGAATGAAAAAAAATGTGTATATAAAGGGGGGTATAAAATAAAAATTACTGTATAAAGTTCGATTACTTCAGAGTTTAGCTTTCATCATACAGTCAGTGTTTACTATGACAGTTTGTGCATCCAGTGTTTATTGATTTACTTTATGGATTTTATGAAAAATTAGATGCTCTAAAAATTGACTTAGTAAACTCTGCTTCACACACACAAATATTCACAACTGTGCAATTTATGAAAGGGTTTCGATGATAAAGTTGGAGAATTGACAAACGTTGTTGATTCGTGATTTGTACTCTAAGGTAAATTTTCACTTGGACAATTTGAAAGTCTTGGAGTAAGTAGGGTTTTTGACAACTGTTAATCAGTGGATAGTTGATGAATGTGTTCTTTATATGATTACTTTAATTAGTTTTCATATTCACTTCTTGATGCATTTTCTTGAAGAACAGTTCATATAACACAAATAACAGTTGCAGAACACAATGAATATGATTAGAAAAACAAAATTTTCATTGATAATAAGAAAGAGATTACAAGCATATATTACATCTTTTTTTTGTTCTCTCTATCTGCTAATCTATTCAACAGGAAAGTAAAAGGTCCGTCCACACCACTCCATTGTTAGCAAAAATTCCCAGATCCCATCTTTGCCACTTTATTTGGGTGGAAGTTGAAGGGATAAGGTTATTTTTGCTGACATATTCATTAACAATGGTTGGTGGTGGTGGATGAGGATGCCTTCGAGGAGAGCCATGTCAATGTTGCTTGGAGGGCAGCATCGATGTCGATCACCCTTGCAGGTTTCTCTCTCTCGAGCTCTTCCAGACCAGCATCCATTTGCAGCCACAGCGTCTCAAGCTGCCTTTCCCACTCAAACGCTTCAAACTCTTCACGCGTATAGCTGAAAATGTCCCTATTCTCGACAAGATGAAGGTTTTTCTCTTTGATGGTAAGGTTGGCCATTGTTTTTCAAGAGTATTTGGTTTGAAAGGTTTGTGATTTTGCAGGGGAGACTGAAAGGTTAAAGGTTTAATGAATAATCTGAGCAAGTCTCTAGGCCTTAAATAGAGATGGGTAAGAACGAAGTCCTTAATCGCTTCGTATTCTGGTTTTTAAAGGCAACAGGTAAACGTTTCAAATTCTGATTTTACTTGGGTCCAGATATTTTTAAAAGAGTATTATTTGATTTTTGTTAAAATAAAATATTTTAATGTTTTAATTTTAATATACTCTTTTTTAAAAATAGGCGCACATGACCCACTCGCCTTTAATGTGTCCCACTTACCTATTATCGTGTCCCACTACACATTAATCAAGGAACTGATTGAGTGTTTGTTACATAAGAGATTGAGTTTTTCATTAATTTAATCACTTTTGTGTCCAAACGAGTTTGCTTTACTCTTACTCTCACAGTTTTCTTAGTTTTCTCTTGGGCACTCACGCAAACACCTTTTCTACATACACATCTTTTGGAAATTCTTGGAAATTCTTAACTCAATGGCATCTAAAGCATTCACTGCTCTTGGCTTACGGTTTGTTCCTAATAACTATGGAGCTCCACTCTATCATGAACGCGTTCCAGAATCGTTTCATCTCATGCAGAACTTTTTGAGGGATTCAGAGATTGGACAAGCTCTGACTGGACCTGCTACTCTTTCTGCGTCTCAAATTGCTTCATTCTGGCAGAACTCAGTTTATGTGGATGGAGGAGAAAGTGGAACTCCTACCATTATCTTCACTTATGAAGACCAAGACCATGTGATTACTCCACAGACTGTACGAGATACAATGGGGTTTGAGACACATACTTCTTATACTCTCGTTAATGAAACTTATCTGAGAGAGATGCTACAAGAGATAGGTTACATGGAATCTCTTGACAAGCTCGGCAGTATAAAAAGACCAAATCTCAGAAAAGAATGGAATTTCTTCTTTGATTGCATAACGAGGACGTTCCAGAAGAAAGTCACGAACTGGGATGCCATTCCAATAGACAGTCTTCAAATCGGGTATTCTCTGCTCTATGGGTCTAATTTTGATTTTGGTCGACATGTTTTGATGAGCTTAGGTGATAAATTGTCAGAGTCTACCACTGTCTATTATGCTCGTTTCTGTCAAATGTTGTTCAATGCATGTGTACCTGGTCTTGAAATTGATGAAACTGATGAAATTGATCCGTTTAGAGTCAATAAGCGCATATTCTCTGATATGACTAACAAGGATGTTGGTAAAGAAAATCTTCCTGTGTTTGTCATGCCTCTTGTTCTACGAAATTTTCTAAATCAACCACAAGAACCACAACAAGACCAACAGGAACCACAACACGATGCACTACAACAAGATGAACCTGAACAAGAACCACAACAACCTGAACCACACCCTGAACCTCAACCAGAACCAAACACTGAATCACCTGCAAAGCAACCTTCACCCACTTCAAACACAAACTCTGATTCGTCACAATCTCCACCAGCATCACAGTCTAGAATGCAAAGAGCTAAGAAGGCAGTTACTAAACGACGTGCAAGTCTAAATCAGGAAGAAGAGACACAAAGCAAATCAAAACGGAAATCTCCTGAAGCTGTTTACACTAGAAGGGGGAAAAGAATGAAAGCTCG
Source organism: Saposhnikovia divaricata (assembly GCA_036435485.1). Lineage (NCBI taxonomy): Eukaryota > Viridiplantae > Streptophyta > Magnoliopsida > Apiales > Apiaceae > Saposhnikovia > Saposhnikovia divaricata. The sequence goes on along the minus strand of CM071599.1, from coordinate 118,635,219 downwards.
GGCAAACATATCTAAGTCACTCTCAGTGGTAGAACGAACTCCACCAATTAGTGAAGAGGATTCAGATAATGTACCTCTAGCAAAACGAAGAAAAGTGTTATTCTCTGATTCTGTGGATGAAGATATTGAAGCTCCAGAGGTTGTTTCACAGCAAACACCTCCTGTTGAGGTTGAGAAAGATGTAATACCTGCAGAGGATGTAATACCTGCAGAGGATGTAATACCTGCAGAGGATAGAATGCCTGCAGAAGAGGATGCAAGAGATGGTGTTTCTCAAATAAATGATGTTCCTGATTCATTTATGCCATTCTCTGATCCTATCTCTAATATTGGTGTAGCTGATCAACCTACTTCTGTTCCTTCTGAAGCTGTGGCATCTCATACTGAGGTAATATCTGATGCTCACCACACTGTTGAAGAAGGTGAAGAAATTGATCAGGCAACCAAAGTAACTTCTCAGTCAATGCCTGTTGCTGAGCCTGAGCAACATGAAGACAATCCTGAAAAGCCTACAGAAGATATTGCTAAACCTATGGCTGAAGATGAACCAGTTAACGCTACAAGTGTTGAAGCTGAAGGTGATAGTAGTGCAAACTCTGATGCTTCTCTGAGTGCACCAGTACAAACTGATGATAAAAATACACCTTTTCCTCAACCTTGTACTTCTCATGAAGTTGAAAGAGTACAATTTGCCAAGAATGCTGCTGAATGGTACAAAGAAGATTGTATTTTTCCAACAGGAAGAGCAGCTATGTTTGTTAAGCAGAGTGCTGATACTATCTCTAATCCAGAGATTCTTTCTTGCTTGAAAGCAACTATAGTTCAAGTTAAAACTCTGGATAGACGATTTGATGATACTAATTTGGCAATCACTTCTTTGCGAAATGAGGTTGTAGCTAGAGAGATGAAGATGGAAACACATTCAAAACTAGTGACTACAAAATTCTCTAAAGCTCAAGACAATATCTTTGCCAGACTGAGTAAAGTTGAAGAGAACCAGTCTGATTTATCTGCTAAAATTGATTCTATTGCTACCTCCCTGGAGTTAATTACTTCTATCCTTATGCCTGATGATGTCAAAAAGGGGGAGAGAGTTGTCAGAAGGGATAGTGCTGGAGATGGAGGGGCAAGTAACAAAGACAAAGGAAAGAAAAAGGCTGAGGAGGTTCAAACTCTGAGAACTAGTAAGTCATCCAAATCACAGTTTGTTGGGAGAAGTACTGATACTCAAGGAACTTCAAGGACCAAGAGTTTACTGTTATCTTCAAATCCACAAACTGATGAAGAATTGGCTGCTAAGCTATTCATTGAAGAGAATGAGGAAGGAGTAACGATTGAGGACATTGAAGCTGAGGAAAAGAGTTTACAAGAAGAACATCTTAAAGCTTTAAAGTCTGATAAGGTACAAAGAGGAAAAGCTCCTAGACCTGTTGTTAAAGGTGTTGTGATCAGAGAGAGGACTGATGTTAGTCAAAGTTCTCGGTTCTCAAAGGAAGCAATTGCAGCAGAGGCTAAACTCAAGCTAAAAGGCATTGAAGGTGAAAGCTCACAGAAGAAAGTTATAACTTCTGTTGCATCTCAAGCAATGATCATACCTTTACACTCTTCACAGTTGAAATCTGTTTTTGGCAAAGGAACAATTTCTGATCTAAATGTGTTATCTAGAGCCTCAGTGAATATTTCTGATGGAAAAGCTTTATCTGGTAAGATTGGAAATAATAAGGCTGGACTAGGTTCACATAGAGACAGAAGGCAATATACTGGTCCTAGAGATCCTTCTTCACTGGCTGTTCCAGGTCGTGGTGTTCCTCAAGAGAGTCTGGATAGACTGGAATCAGTGCAGTTGGTTCATCAGAAGAGTTTAGACAAAGATTTTCTTCTATACTTCATGGCTGATGGGACAGTATTCAAAGTTGGTGAGGATGATATTGGCTTGAAATGTTGGGAAGAACTAGAGTATGTTCTATATCTTCTCAAGGTGAATAGTCGAAGGACTCAATCTGTTGCTAATGTACTCAGACAGAAGATGACTCAGAATCTGGCTATTAGAGGACAGAAATACAACAACAGATACATTCCTAAGTACAGGGATTACCAAGGCAATCTCATTGAAATGAAGAAAGGTACTGCAAAGTTAAAAACTGATTTGGGAATCACAGTACTTGACTTCAATACTCAGGAAGAAAAAGACAGATTTATCAGACTGGGTAATGAAATGAGAAGAAACAAGATTTATGATCTTAAGGCTGCTATTTACCAAACAGATGAAAGTGATCCTCAACTCAGAGAAATCAAAGAAGCAATGAAGATTGAACTTGAAAATGCAGAAAGAAGATTGCTGATTGATTATCTCAGAACCATGCCAGATCTTGAAATGATTAGAGATTAAGTTCTGTAAGAATTTTTTTATTCTCTATAGTTTTTAAGCTTAAACTCTGAATCTGTATAAACACTGTATTTATCTATTTGTTTTGACATCATCAATTACTGTCATTAACTTGTACATTTTTGCTAATGAACAAGTTGGGGGAGATTGTTAAATATAATTGATGTGTTTTAATCAGTGTTTAAGTGTTACAGGGAGTTATCAGAGTTTAGCTGGAAGCAGTCAGAGTTTGTGTAAACTCTGACAGTTGGAAGCTCGACAGAGTTTGTTAAACTCTGTCTGAAGGAAGCGCGTCTACTGTTCAACAGTGATTAAAGATTAATTATGGAAGCGATATCTTTGAAGATTGGATAGCTATCAAAGAGATCGAGTTGACATAGGAGACGTGTGACAATCTGTAATTGATATCATTGTATAGCTGATTATTAGGAATATCAATTAGAGATTGTATCGTAGCTGTATGTTATATAAATACAGATAGGTTAACCCTAGAAGGGTATCGATAACGAATTATCATTATTGTAACCTAGCAGCTCTTTGTGATATTTTACATCACGAAGAGGGTTTGAAATACAAGAAGTTTTTAAGTGCATAAACGCTTTTACTTGTTAATTTCTCATACAAAGTTGATTATTATTTGTGTATTTGGCCTAACAGAATATACTAGATTTACCTGGGTGTATTTTCTGCACAGAAAAGATGAAACTGCAGAGATACTTTTGGACCATGTAAGACTAATCGAAACTGGCACAAAGTACAAAGTCAAGATTCTAAGAAGTGATAATGGAACTGAATTCAAGAATTCAGTAATGGAAGAGTTCTGCAAATACAAAGGAATAGTTCAACAATTCTCTGCTCCTGGCACACCCCAGCAAAATGGAGTAGTTGAAAGAAAGAACAGAACTCTTATTGAAGCTGGCAGAACAATGTTGGAGGAAGCAAAACTACCTACATATTTCTGGGCGGAAGCAGTCAACACAGCATGCTACACTCAGAACATTACTCTAATCAACAGACATGGTGTCACTCCTTATTAAATGATTAAAGAGAAGAAGCCGAGTCTGAAACATTTGCATGTATTTGGTTGCAAATGCTTTGTTCTTAGACCTCATCCTGAACAGCTAGGAAAATTTGAAACCAAAGCTGATGAGGGCATTTTTGTTGGTTATCCAACTTCAAGAGCCTTTAAAGTATATAATCTAAGAACAAGGACAGTCATGGAGTCTATCAATGTTTCTTTTGATGATAAGAAGATAACAGGAATTGCTGAAGACTCGCATGACAGTTTGATCTTTGCGAATGAAGCTACCAACAATTCTGATGAAGTAATGTCAGATACTGATACTCCATCAGATCATGATGATCGACCAATGCCTAATGAAACAACAGTTACTGATGTTGATTCAAATAATGCAAATGTTGAGGGGTTGCAACAGCAAAATACCATCAGCACTGAAACAACTCAAACATCTGGAGGAGAATCATCAGAAACAGATTCAAGTGATAATCCTGACAGCACTTCAGGAGGAGATAGCACTATCTCAGGGGGAGCTTCTAATAATTCTAGGTCTTTTGAAGATAACACCAATCAAGGGGGAGCATCCAACTCAAAAAATGATTTACCATCAGCAAGGAAATGGACCAAAAGCCATACTCCTGATTTAATTATTGGGAATCCTGATGCAGGTGTTAAAACCAGAAGTGCAACACAAAATGAATGTCTCTATAATAATTTTCTGTCAAAGGAGGAGCCTAAAAAGGTTGAGGATGCACTCAAGGATGCTGATTGGGTTACAGCAATGCAAGAAGAACTAAATGAATTTGAAAGAAATGAAGTCTGGAAACTAGTACCAAGACCAAAAAGGTAGATAAATTGTTGGTACAAAGTGGGTGTTCAGAAACAAGACAGATTCAGATGGCACTATTGTGAGAAATAAAGCAAGACTAGTTGCAAAGGGGTACTCTCACAGGAAGGAATAGACTATGATGAAACTTTTGCTCCTGTTACAAGGCTAGAAGCCATCAGAATTTTTCTGGCATATGCAGCCCATAAGCAATTCAAAGTTTTCCAGATGGATGTTAAAGGTGCTTTTCTGAATGGAGAACTGGAAGAGGAGGTATATGTTGAACAACCTCCTGGTTTCATTGATCCTAAATTTCCAGATCATGTCTATAGATTGGATAAAGCACTTTATGGACTAAAGCAAGCTCCAAGAGCCTGGTATGAAACACTAGCTTAATTCTTACTGGAAAGTGGTTTCAAAAGAGGTACAATTGATAAAACCTTGTTTTATTTGAATCATGGGAAGGACTTGCTGTTAGTTCAGATTTATGTTGATGATATCATTTTTGGGTCAACTAACCCCAAATTGTGTGAGAAATTTTCAAAACTGATGCAGTCTAGATATCAAATGAGCATGATGGGAGAAATGAGCTATTTCTTAGGTCTGCAAGTTAAACAGACTAATGATGGAATTTTTATCAATTAGTCAAAGTACACAAAGAATCTATTGAAGAAGTTTAATATGCAAGACAGTTCTACTGCTACAACTCCCATAGCTACAGCTACAAAGCTTGATCCTGATCAAGGTATTGAGGTAGATGTAACTAACTACAGAGGTATGATAGGGTCACTTTTATATCTAACAGCTAGTAGAACAGATATCATGTATGCAACCTGTCTATGTGCAAGATTTCAGGCGAACCCTAGAGAACCACATCTCATTGCTGTTAAAAGGATTTTCAGATACTTGAAAGGTACTCCATCACTTGGCCTTTGGTGTGCTAGAGAGTCTGACTTTAATCTATGTGGTTACTCAGATGCTGATTTTGCAGGATGCAAAATAGACAGGAAAAGTACTTCAGGCAGTTGTCAGTTTCTTGGAGGAAGACTAGTTTCTTGGTTTAGTAAAAAGCAAAAGTCTATATCCACGTCAACTGCAGAAGCTGAGTACATAGCTGCAGGAAGCTTTTGTGCTCAGATCATGTGGATAAGGAATCAGCTAATGGATTATGGTTTGTCACATTCAAAAATACCTATTTATTGTGATAACCAGAGTGCTATTGCTATGACAGGAAATCCAGTTCAACATTCTCTTACTAAGCATATCAGTATCAGATATCATTTCATAAGAGAACAAGTACTGGAAGGGACAATCGAACTCCACTTTGTTCTTACTGATCAACAGCTAGCTGATATATTCACCAAGCCACTACCTGAAGCTACTTTTACAAAATTGGTGAATGAATTAGGAATGGTAAACTTTGAAAGTTTCTGAGAACAAGGGGAGACCAAATACTGATGAGTGTCAGATCCGATGCATGTCGAATACTGACGAAAAGTCAATCCTGACGTCAGTCTAACATCAGATCCTGATGCAATGGTTTGGTTATCAGTACAATATGTATACTACAAGTAATCCCTAATTGTTCTGTTTCTGATTTAACTATGGTTATTGTTGATGAATTTGTTATTTACATGATTACTTTAATTAGTTTTCATTTTCTTTGATTTAATTCTTTGAAGAACAATTCATAAACATAAAATTTGCAGAACACATTGAATAAGATTAGAGAAACAGGATTTTTCATTGATAATAAGAAAGATATTACATGCAAGTATTACATCTTTTTGTTCTCTCTATCTACTAATCTATTCAACAGGAAAATAAAAAGCGAAGTCCAAACCACTCCATTGTTAGCAGCCATCCCAGATCCCATCTTTGCCACTTTGTTTGGGTGGAAGTTGAAGGGATAAGGTTATTTTTGATGACATATTCATTAACAATGGTTGGTGGTGTTGGATGAGGATGCCTTAGAGGAAAGCCATGTTAATGTTGATTGAAGAGCAGCATCGATGTCGATCACTCTTGCAGGCTTTTCTCACTCGATTTCTTTAAGACTGGCATCCATCTGCAGCCACAGAGTTTCAAGCTGCCTTTCCCAGTCAAAGGCATCAAACTCTTCACGAGTATAACTGAAGATATCTCTGTTTTCTACGAGATGGAGATTCTTTTCCTTGATGGTAAGGTTTGACATTGTTTAACTGTGTGTTGTGTGAAGGGTTTTTGATTTTCAGGAGAGAATGAAGGATTAAAGGGATAGTGAACAAGTCTCTAGGCGTTAAATTGAGATGGGTGAGTAACGAAGTACTAAAACGCTTCGTATTCTGGTTTTTAATGGTTCCAGGTATTTTAAGAGAGTGTTATTTGTTTTTTTTTAAATCAAATACTTTATTGTTATATTCACAAATGCACTTCTTAAAATTACGAGCGCGTGTATTTCACTCACTGATACATATAGATACACAACGTGTCATATACGGTTAACACCACTCTCTCACGTCACACAAATCGATTACTGACACCTGTTTTGAGAAATTATTAGTTGTCTAAAATCAATTTAGTTCACTAAATTGATTCATTATTCTCAAAACTGTCAGTATTGTTCTCTTCTCTTCGCGAACATAAACCCTAATTGCATGAAATTTCAATCTCTCTTTGTCACACCAAAAATGGAGAATTCATCATTTGTAAACAGTAAGATTGTTATCAATTGTGTTACTTTTGCTCCCAACAATTATGTTGCTATTCTTGACCATCAGGAACTATCGAATGATTTTCATATCATTCAGGATTTCTTGGCGTCTAGTCCGATTCATTATGCTTTAACGGCACCCGCCAAAGTCTCTTTCAAGTGTGTGATGCAGGTTTGGAAGACTGTTGTCTTTGGTGTTCTTGAACCTTCAGGAAGACCTAATCTGACCTTTACGCACAATGGATTTACACATCAAGTTACTCCAGAAGTAGTTTGTGAAGCTCTACACTTACCTTCTCTAAATGGTAAGACTCCAGTGTTAGGCCAAATACACAATTAATAATCAACTTTGTATGAGAGTTTAACAAGCAAAAGCGTTTATGCACTTAAAAACTTCTTGTATTACGAACCCTCTTCGTGATGTAAAATATCACAAAGAGCTGCTAGGTTACAATAAAGATAATTCGTTGTACGATACCCTTCTAGGGTTAACCTAACTGTATTTATATAACATACAGCTACGATACAATCTCTAATTGATACTCCTAATAATCAGCTATACAACGATATCAATTACAGATTGTCACACGTCTCCTAAGTCAACTCGACCTCTTTGATAGCTATCCAATCTTCAAAGATATCGCTTCCATAATAAATCTTCAATCACTGTTGACCAGTAGACGCTTCCTCCAGACAGAGTTTGACAAACTCTGTCGAGCTTCCATCTGTCAGAGTTTACACTAAACTCTGATTGCTTCCAGCTAAACTCTGATAATTCACTGTAACACTTAAACACTGATTAAAACACATCAATTATATTTAACAATCTCCCCCAACTTGTTCATTAGCAAAAATGCACAAGTTAATGACAATAATTGATGATGTCAAAACAAATAGACAAATACAGTGTTTATACAAATTCAGAGTTTAAGCTTCTACTTAACAAAAACTACAGAGAATAAGAAAATCCTTACAGACCTTAATCTCTTATCATTTCAAGATCTGACATAGCTCTGAGATAATCTATCAGCAATCTTCTTTCTGCATTTTCAAGCTCAATCTTCATAGCTTCTTTAATTTCTCTGAGCTGAGGATCACTTTCATCTATCTGGTAGATAGCAGCCCTAAGATCATAGATTTTGTTCCTTCTCATCTCATTTCCCAGTCTGATAAATCTGACTTTTTCTGACTGTGAATTGAAATCAAGTACTGTGATTCCCAAATCAGTCTTTAACTTTGCAGTACCTTTCTTCATTTCAATGAGATTTCCTTTGTAATCCCAGTACTTAGGAACATATCTGCTATTATATTTCTCTCCTCTGATTGCCAGATTCTGAGTCATTCTCTGTCTGAGCACATTAGCAACTGATTGAGTCCTTTGACTATTCACCTTAAGAAGATATAGAACATACTCTAGTTCTTCCCAACATTTCAAGCCAATATCATTCTCACCAACTTTAAATACTGTCCCATCAGCCATGAAGTACAAGAGAAAATCCTTGTTTAAACTCTTCTGATGAACTAACTGTACTGAGTCCAGTCTGTCCAAACTCTCTTGAGGAACACCACGACCTGGAACAGCCAGTGAAGAAGGATCTCTAGGACCAGTATATTGCCTTTTGTCTATGTGTGAACCTAGTCCACCCTTATTATTTCCAACTTTGCCAGACAAAGCTTTTCCATCAGAAACATTCATAGAAACTCCAGATAATACATTTGGATCATGAATTGTTCCTTTTCCAAAAACCGATTTCAACTGAGAAGAGTGTAAAGGTGTGATCATTTCTTGTGATGCAACAGAAGTTGTAACTTTCTTTTGTGAACTTTCTCCTTCAATGCCTTTTAGCTTGAGTTTAGCTTCTGCTGCCATTGCTTCCTTTGAAAACCGAGATCTTTGACTAACATCAGCACTTTCTTTGATCACAACACCTTTAACAACAGGTCTAGGAGCTTTTCCTCTTTGTACCTTACCAGACTTTAACGCTTTGAGATGTTCTTCTTGTAAACTCTTTTCTTCAGCTTCAATGTCCTCAATCGTAACTCCTTCCTCATTCTCTTCAATAAACAGCTTAGCAGCCAATTCTTCATCAGTTTGTGGATTAGAAGGTAACAGCAAACTCTTGGTCTTTGAAGTACCTTGAGTATCTGTATTTCTCCCAACAGACTGTGATTTAGATGACTTGCTAGTTCTCAGAGTTTGAACTTCTTCAGCCTTGTTCTTTCTTTTACTACTTGCCCCTCCATCTCCAGCACTATCCCTTCTGACAACTCTCTCCCCCTTTTTGACATCATCAGGCATAAGAATAGATGTAATTAACTCCAGGGAGGTAGCAATAGAATCAATTTTAGCAGATAAGTCAGACTGATTCTCTTCAACTTTACTCAGCCTGGCAAAGAGATTGTCTTGAGCTGTAGAGAATTTTGTAGTCACGAGTTTTGAGTCTCTTTCCATTTTCATTTCTCTAGCTACAACCTCATTTCGCAAAGCAGTGATTGCCATTGTAGTATCATCAAATCTTCTATCCAGAGTTTTGACTTGAACTACAGTTGCTTTCAAGCAAGAAAGAATCTCTGGATTGGAGATAGTATCAGCATTTTGCTTAACAAAATCAGCTGCTCTTCCTCGTGGAAAAATACAATCCTCTTTGTACCATTCAACAGCATTCTTTGCAAATTGTGCTCTCTTAACTTCATGAGAAGTACAAGGTTGAGTGAAAGGTGTATGTTTATTGTCTGTTTGTACTGGTGCACTCAGAGAAGCATCAGAGTTTGCATTACTTTCACCTTCAGGTTCAACACTTGTAGCTTTAGCAGGTTCATCTTCAGCCATAGTTTTAGCAATTTCTTCTGTAGGCTTGTCAAGATTTTCTCCATGTTGCTCAGGCTCAGCAACAGGCATAGACTGAGAAGTGGCCTTGATTGCCTGATCAATTTCTTCTCCTCCTTCAACAGTTTGGTGAGAATTAGATATTAACTCAGTATGGGATGCCACAGCTTCAGAAAGAACAACCGTAGGTTGATCAGCTACACCAATATTAGAGATAGGCATAAATGAATCAAGAATATCATTTATTGGAGAAAGGCCATCTCTAGCATCCTCTTCTGCAGGCATTTTGTCCTCTGCAGGCACTTCATCCTCTGCAGGTATTTCAACCTCTGCAGGTATTGCATCTTTCTCAACTTCAACAGGAGGTGTTTGCTGTGAAACTACCTCTGGAGCTTCAATATCTTCATCCACAGAATCAGAGAATACCAGTTTTCTTCGCTTTGCTAGAGGTACATTATCTGAATCCTCTTCACTAGATGGTGGAGTTTGTTCTACCACTGAGAGTGACTTAGGTATGTTTGCCAGTTGTTTTATTCTTTTCACTCTTCTAGTATAAACAGCTTCAGGAGATGTCTGCTTTGATTTTCTTTGTGTCTCTTTCGCCTGCTTAACACTTGCATGTCGTTCAGTAACTGCCTTCTTAACTCTTTGTGCTTTAGACTGTGATTCTGGTGGAGATTGTGATGATTCAGAGTTTGTTTGTGGAGTGGGTGAAGGTTGTTTTGTAGGTGCTGAGTGAGCAGGTGATTCAGTGTTTGGTTTTTGAGTACGATCAATGTTTAACGGTTCAGGCTCAGGTTCAGGATGTGGTTCAGGTTGTTGTTGTGGTTGTGGTTCAGGTTGTTGTGGTTCTTGTGGTTGATTGAGAAAATTTTGCAGAGCAAGTGGCATGACAAAAGCAGGGAGATTTGCTTTACCAACATCCTTATTAGTCATATCAGATAATATTCTCTTATTGACTCTAAAAGGATCAATTTCATCAGTATCAGCAATTTCTAGACCAGGTACACAAGCATTGAACAGCATTTGACAAAAACGAGCATAATAAACAGTAGTAGACTCTGACAGTTTATCACCTAAGTTCATCAGAACATATCTACCAAAGTCAAAATTACTACCATAGAGTAGAGAATACCCGATTTGAAGACTGTCTATTGGAATGGCATCCCAGTTGGTGACTTTCTTCTGGAACGTCCTTGTAATGCAATCAAAGAAAAAGTTCCATTCCTTTCTGAGATTTGGTCTCTTTATACCGCCAAGCTTGTCAAGAGATTCCATGTAACCTATCTCTTGTAGCATCTCTCTCAATTAAGTTTCATTAACCAGAGTATAAGAAGTATGTGTGTCAAACCCCATTGTATCTCTTACAGTCTGGGGAGTAATCACATAATCTTGTTCTTCATAAGTGAAGATGATGTTAGGAGTCCCATTCTCTCCTCCATCCACATAAACTGAATTCTGCCAAAATATAGCAATTTGAGACGCAGAGAGAGTTTCAGGTCCAACAAGAGCTTGTCCAATCTCTGAATCTCTCAAGAAGTTCTGCATTAGATGAAACGATTCTGGAACGCGTTCATGATAGAGTGGAGCTTCATAGTCTGATTGCAGGGAAACAGGGAGGCAACCCTACCAAAACAATATATTAGGGAAAGGTGGTTTTGGAACCGTCTACAAAGGTGAGTTACATGATGGAACCAAGATTGCCGTCAAGAGGATGGAGTCTGGAGTGATGAGTGAGAAGGGTTTGGATGAGTTCAAGTCTGAGATTGCTGTTCTTACTAAAGTTCAACATAGACATTTAGTTGCGCCTCTAGGATATTGCTTAGATGGAAATGAAAGGCTGCTTGTCTTTGAATACATGCCCCAAGGTACACTTAGTACACATCTCTTCAACTAGAAGGACGAAGGTCTGAAACCTCTTGAATGGGCAAAGCGGCTGACAATTGCTTTAGATGTCGCCAGAGGTGTTGAATATCTACATGGTCTGGCTCAACAAAGTTTTATACATAGGGATCTTAAACCCTCCAATATTCTCCTAGGTGATGACATGCGAGCTAAAGTTGCAGATTTTGGACTTGTTCGTCTGGCCCCGGATGGAAAAGCTTCACTAGTGACTAGATTGGCTGGTACTTTTGGATATCTTGCTCTAGAATATGCAGTGACGGGCCAGGTAACTACAAAGATTGATGTCTTCAGCTTTGGAGTGATTCTGATGGAGCTCATCACCGGAAGAAAAGCACTAGATGAAACCCAACACGAGGAGAGTGTACACCTTGTCCAATGGTTTCGTAGAATGCACATCAATAAGACACATTCCGAAAGGCCATTGATCCAATAATTGATCTTGATGAGGAATCCCTTGCCAGTGTAAGCACAATCGCAGAGTTGGCTGGCCACTGCTGTGCAAGAGAACCACACCAAAGGCCAGACATGGGCCATGCAGTCAATGTTCTTTCATCTCTCGCTGAGCTCTGATACCACTTGTTAGGCCGAATACACAATTAATAATCAACTTTGTATGAGAGTTTAACAAGCAAAAGCATTTATGCACTTAAAAACTTCTTGTATTACGAACCCTCTTCGTGATGTAAAATATCACAAAGAGCTGCTAGGTTACAATAAAGATAATTCGTTGTACGATACCTTTCTAGGGTTAACCTAACTGTATTTATATAACATACAACTACGATACAATCTCTAATTGATACTCCTAATAATCAGCTATACAATGATATCAATTACAGATTGTCACACGTCTCCTAAGTCAACTCGACCTCTTTGATAGCCATCCAATCTTCAAAGATATCGCTTCCATAATAAATCTTCAATCACTGTTGACCAGTAGACGCTTCCTCCAGACAGAGTTTGACAAACTCTGTCGAGCTTCCATCTGTCAGAGTTTACACTAAACTCTGACTGCTTCCAGCTAAACTCTGATAATTCACTATAACACTTAAACACTGATTAAAACACATCAATTATATTTAACATCCAGGAACAATTTTTGATGCTTCATTGTTGGAATTTGCTACGAGTCTTGGTTACAATGGAAATCCAAGAAAGTTTGGAGAGCTATACAGAACTAAGCTAAAGAAGGAATGGAATTTCTTCTTTGATACCATCAGTAGGTGATTCTTGAACAAAGTCTCTAACTTTGATGCACTACCGACGGCTTCAGTTCACATTGGGTACTCTCTAATCCATGATACTGTATTTGATTATGGGTCTTTCATATTGAGAGCATTAAATGCTAGGAAAACAGATAAATGTGGTTATGTCTGTTTTATTAGATTTTTTCAACTAATAAATCTCTCACTTATGTCCCAATGTTGATTTTGAAAATGATACAGTATTGCCTATCTGTAAGATTTCAGAAAACAATATCAAGTCTTTGATTAAATCAGATAAGGCTAATGGTTTTGAGGGAAATCCTTATATTCCTAAGGGGGTCTGGCTTCTCTTGAAAAAGAGATTGCCTGAACTTTATGGCCCAGCTAGAGGTGCTATGGGACAGGACCAAACACATTCTGTTCCTGACACAAGCACACATCAGAAACAGTTACCTAAACAATCAACCACCTTTGGTGTCTCTCAAAAGACATCAGTTGTAAAAGAAAAGAAATCAGCTAGATCTGATGTGTCTGGCAGACAATCAGGATCAAAGGATTTCTCCACTTCAACCCTCACTAAAAAGAAGTCACAAGGAGGTAAACAAGAAGTTTAGATTGATGAATCTTTGATGAAGGCTGGAGCATCTAAAGAAACAGGTGAAAAGAGGAAGTTTTTGCAACAGGTCTCTGATTCTGATAGTGATGATGACAAGACCATCTCTATAATCATGAAGAAAAAGGAAATTGCTGATCCTGTTGTTGCTGAATTGGTTAAGCCAATAAAGCAAAAGAAGAGAAGAAGAATAGTCAACAAGAGTCAGTATTCTATTCCTGAAGATATGCAAAAGCTTAATGATGATATTGATCTTGATGAGTCATCAATTCCTGACACATCTGTCATTCCTGATCTCTCTACTCCTGATACATCACCTGTGAAGACTGTTGAAATTTCTGATTCTCCAGCACCTATATCTCCTAAGATAAGAATTATTGAGATGTCTGTGGATGAAGTAAATGCTATTGCTGCTCAGCTTGGTCATAAACCAACACCTCTTCAGATTAAGAGACAAGCTGAAGCAAAGGTTTTTAGCAGACTGAAGAAACAGAGGATCACTTCACCTCTAAAAGGATCAAGCCCACAAGAACCTGAACTTCAAAGGAGTTCAGAAGCTATTAAATATCCAGTCATACAAGAACCACCCACTCAAAGTGTGGGTGCGGACATTTCTGAAGGAATGGTCCCACAAGAACCACTTTCTCAAAGGGAAAGTGAAGACAAGAACATTCCTGCCCCCAGAAGAACCATCTTCTCAAAGTGAAGATGCAGGCAAGCTCACATCAACACAGGAGATTTCTAACACTGCATTTGAGGGAAGCACACAAGAATCTTTGACTCAAAGTGTTAAAGCAGCTTCACAACCTCAGACTACACAAGAACCATTGGTAGTAAATACTGATGCAAGTCATTCTCTAGTTGCAGATGTCCATCCTGATGAAAGTATTTCTGATCCAAATATTCCACTGCTCATTGAACCACTTTCTTCAAGACCAATGGAATCTATCTCAACTTCATCAGGTAATACTTCTATTTCTGCTTCTCTTACTGTTAGTATGATTACAGATAGACCTGAGACAAGGGATTCCTCTATCTGTATGACTTCAATCCACTCCTCTCAGCCACCTATTATTTCTTTGCATTTGTTGAGCCAGAACCTTTCTTGTGAGAAAGAGATTGAACATTTAGAGAAAAAGAAGAGTGAAGAGAGGCAGTCTCCTGAACTGGCAAAAGGAGAGGTAGAAAAGAGTGAGAAGTTTCAAACTTCTGGTGAGGTAGTAGTTACTATTGAAAGTAACTTAGGTAATGTTGTGAGAAGTGATGAGATCACTTTACAAAAATAGAGAGATTTAGGAATTGTTTTTACTCTGAATGCAGGTTTTCAGGATATAACAGTCCCATCTGCTGTTGATTTAAAAATGAAAGGAGTTATGAATCCTGAAGACAATGTGGATGATAAAATTCTTGAGGCTAAAGATAGCTCAGATGATGATGATGATGATGATGATGATAATGATGATCATGATACTGAAGCAGCTCAGCTTAAAGCTGTCATGAAAGCAAGTCTAGGCTCTACTTATGGATCATCCAGTCACTTTATGGAGTCTATGGGTAAATCTACAGCTGCTCCAATTGAGATCATAGGAGATTACAGCAATCTTATTCCTGAACATATTCAAGCTTCTAGAAGATATGAATGGTATACTGAGTGGAATCAGTCTTCTGCTGATGTAAATTTCAATAATGAACTTTTTCACTCAGAGTATATTGCTACTAAGATTTCTGATCCTAATCTCAAAGCTCATCTGAAGACAACAACTATTCTGGCAAAAGGGCTGAAGGATGAAATTAATTCTGTCAAGAGTGATAATGAAAAATTTCATTCTCGGTTTATTAAGGATTATTCTGAAATTGCCACTGCTAAACAGCTTCAACGTTTAAGCACTACCTTCACCACAAGGATGGATACCTTGGAAGATAAGGTTGCCACTATGTCCTCTAGAATGGCAAATATTGAAGATTCTCTACAACTTATCTTATATTTATTGACTGATCCTGATGAGGCTACTGATGTCAAAAAAGGGGAGAAGGTAGTCAAAACAAAATGCACACCTGATCTAGTTGTAAGAAAGGATGATGATACTTCTGGAAATGATGGTGGTGCTCAGTCACATGTACCAGGAACCTCTGATGCTGCTTTGGTAACAAGGAGAAGTCAGTCACAAACTCAAACCAAGCGGTCAACTCATGTTTCTGAATCTGGGAAGAAAAAAGTAAGAACAATGGAGCAATCACAAATCCTGACAGAAGAACAAGAACAATTTTTGTCACCTGGTCAAAGTCAAAGGCAAACACTTCCTACAATTCTTGAAGGTGATGAAGATCTGCTAATTACTGATGTAGAAGATGCTCCTCATCTTTTTGAAAAGATTACTACTGGGACAGGTGATAGTGAAATTGTATATCACACTAGTGCTAAGGTTCATCAGTATCATGCTGAGAAGGCACTTGCTTTAACTTCTGAAGAAAATCCAAATATGACTACTGATGAGATCTTAGAAGAACAAAACAGGATTCTTGAGGAGATTGCTAGACAAAAAGAAGCTCCTGCTGCAAGAAGAGGGAGAGGCAGAGGAGATAGAAGAAGAGGAAGAGGAAGAAAGCCTACTCAAACAAGTTCAAGAAAAACAAGGTCTAGTGGAATAACGATTGAGGAGATACCTGAAGATTCTCAGAAAGTAAAGAAGAAGAAATCCCCGTTACTTCTTACATTGACTCCAGATAACAAATTTAATGTACCTGAAGAAGCTGCTGATGAAAGACCTCAGTTAGTTAGAAAAGGTAAAGTTACTGTGAGGACTACTCAATCTGCTGTTCCTGATTCTGGTGAAGCTGAAATCTTGAAAGAACTTGAGGTTATGATTCTTGCTGATGTGGTTGAAATTCACAATCTGGAAGTTGATGAACAAGAAAAGGAGGCCAGAAAAAGAGCAAAAGATACTGAGGTTGAAGAAACCAGAAAGTACTTGGAAGATATGGCTGGTTCAAACTAATTATTGTGGTATGATCGAAATAGACTTGTTCCAGAACATCAACAGGATAATACACCAGTAATAGGGAAGAAAAGCAAGAATTGGAAGAACAGAGTAAGCAACTATAGAAAACCGGTTGTTTGCAAATCTGTTGGAGTAATTACTGGACCTTCACTGTCTGATAAATCTTCATTGGTTGCTAAAGTTAAATCTGCTGAATCTCTGCCATTGTAGACGAGTATGCAATCTGGTTTGAGGGGTTTAGAACCTGGAACAAGAGGAGGTATTGGATTTTGTAATGCAGAAGTTGTTTTTATATCTCAAATAGATCAACATTTTCTTGTTAAGAGGATTGGTGATGAACTAACTGTTGATGATCTTTGGGAACTGGAATCTGTTGCTATTGTTGCTTGCAATGTGGACTCAAAGAAGATAGAGAAATTGCTGTATTTCATGAAAGACAAAGTGTCAAGAAGCTGTCTATTCATGAGGTGTTGTGCAAATCAACAAAAGAGTTAAAATAGACAGATCCCTGATAAAGAACCCAGTGTTTACAATAACTGGTGTACCATGATCTTCAGAACAATCAAGTCAAGATATTTAGAAGGAGGATCAAGGTATGATGGTAATTATACTCCCATGTACTTGAATACAGAAGGACAAGAAGTTGAAATGCAAAAGGGTTCAGCTGTTAAAGAAGTGATATTTTATCAAGAACAATTATCTCTGAATCCTAGTGGAAGAGATCTTGCATACTTACTATTGGGAGAGTTAGATTTACCAAGAAGCTCAATTCAGAATCTTAGAGCTGGAATCTATCAGATTGGTAAAGGTGATGAAGAACTCAGAAATCTGAAGAAAAGGTTAATTCAAATTCTCTGTGATAAAGAAGAAGAGTTATTATCAAATTTCTTGCAGATGAGTAATTTCTTTGTGAGAATTTATGAGACTAAGACTGAGGATTTCTTGTAATATTTTGTTTTGAGTTTTTGACATCACTGAATCAAGGAATTTGTGCTTTATTTCACAAAGTACAAATTGGGGGAGATTGTTAGATATTGATTCAAGTGATGATCAGGACCTGGACTACTGATCAGATACTGATGCTGACGTCATCAGTATTGCACCGTCAGGATTGTGTTGTCATCAGGATTGGAAGCTGATCAGGATTTCATGAGGATATACATCAGTCCAGGAATCTAGGAAGATTGACATGTCGATTCCTGATTTATAGGAATGCAGCTATCATTCAAGATATGTATTAAGAAACGTATGTAATTGATTTGATATATCTTGTAATTGATAATGTATCTGTGTACTGTATATAAACACAGTTTAGGTTTTACTTAAGAGTAATCGCTTGCACGAATTATCTTATAACCTAGCAGCTCTCAAGAACATAAGAATTTCTTGAGAGAGTTTGTAATAGTTTTATATCAGAGTTAATAAAGCTGTTATATATTCATACTTGTGTTATTATTTCTGTTTAAGTCGAAAATTTAATACAATTATATTCAACCCCCCTTCTACAATTGTTAATTACTGGGCAATAGAATGTTAATCTGCAGCTTCTTGAACACCTCTAATAACTTAGCAAATTTCTTATCCAACTGTTGCTTCTGGAGTCTTCTAGGATATGGAGGAGGAGGATAGATCCGATTTTCCTTCGTAGACTGTTCCGAAGAAGCTTCTACAATAGGTTCCTTGATCTTCTCTACTTCACCATCTAGCTCATCAGCTACCAAGTCAGATTTTCCAATTTTGGGCACTGCAGAATTTTCATATTCTGCACTTCCTCATTTTCTTCAGCTACTGATTTAGGGTCCTTCGTAACCTTCCCCGATCTCAAAGTCACAGCCTTCACCTATTCTTTGTTGTCTCTCCTACCTGGATTTGCTTCTGTATCGCTAGGAAGAGTTCCTTGTGGCCTACTAAGTAAGGCACTTGCAAGCTGTCCCATCTGGTTTTCCAAGGTCTTTTGAGAAACTTTCAGGCTTTTAATCATCATCCTCAACTCATCCATTTCTGATTTTTCATTAGAAGATTGCCCCGCATTAGCCTGGGGCTGTTGCTGAAATCCCGGTGGCTGATATGGTTGCCTTGGAGCATACTGCTGTTGATAACCTTGATTGAATGGCCTTGCTTGCTGACCCTGAAACTGCTGATAGGGCTGCTGAGGTTGTTGAGCACCTTGGTTGTTGTCCAGCTGAAGTTAGGATGATTCCTGTTGTTTGGATGATAGGTGGCTAGAACTAGTGCAGCAGGCCTCTAAAAATTACTTACAAACTATGCTGATTCAGAAGAGATAGCACACTGATTCATCTCATGTGCGCCCGCACATAGCTCACAAATACTAGCAACCTGCTGAACTCCATAATTAGCAAGAGAATCCACCTTCATCGTAAGAGCCTTCAACTGAGCTGCAATAGCTGAAGCTGCGTCAATTTCAAGAACACCTGCTACCTTGCCTTGAGAAACCCTCTGTGTTGGGTTTTGATATTCATTAGCAGCCATCATCTCAATAAGATCATAAACCTCCGCATAGCTCTTAGCCCACAGAGCTCCGCCTGATGCTGCATCTAACAAAGGTCTAGACTGTGCTCCCAACCCATTGTAGAAACCGTTAATGACCATCCAATCAGGCATGCCATGATGAGGACACCTTCGAAGCATCTCCTTGTAACGTTCCCAAGCCTCACACAAAGATTCTCCAGATTGCTGCTGAAACTGTGTTAGCTGGTTCCTTATTGCTGCAGTTTTCGCCATAGGAAAGAATTTAGTAAGAAACTTCTGAGCTAGATCCTGCCATGTAGTAATAGAACCGGCTGGTAAAGAGTGTAACCAGCCCTTAGCCTTATCCCTCAAAGACAATGGGAAAAGCCTCAATTAGATCGCATCATCCGGTATGCCATTAAACTTGAAAGTGTCGCAGATCTCAATGAAGTCCCTGATATGCATGTTAGGATCCTCCGTAAGAGCACCCCAAAACTGAACTGAGTTCTGCACCATCTGAATCGTTCCCGGCTTGATTTCAAAAGTATTTGCTGCAATAGCTGGTCTGACAATGCTAGACTGAATGTCATTGATCTTAGGCTGAGAATAATCCTTCAAAGCCTTAGCTGCTGCTGGTAAATCTGCCATCTCTTTTGCTGCTGCAAATTCTTCTTCTGCCAGTTTACGCGTTTGCAAACGTGTTCGCATACATGTTCAAGTACCTGAAACACCAAGAAACAACAAACTAAGTAAGAAATCCGAGTGAGTGAACGCTAACGACCACTGATGACAAGCACATAAACTAAAACAAAACACCGATGATCCCCGGCAGCGGCGCCAAAAACTTGTTAACACAATATCACGCAAGTGCACGTGGTCACAAGTAATATAATTAAAGTTCGTTCCACAGAGATCTGGTTATGTTTTAATCAGTAAATATGCCTATGCAACAATGTATGGTTTTAATCCACTGCTAAGACAAATAACAATTTGAGGTTTTTAATTATCTAAATTAAATTAAGATGCGAATTATAAAACTAAGAATTAATTAACTAATGAGATTTTAAATCTGAATTACTTGTATGAGATAAAACATGGGACCCTAACTTCATAATCTACTTCACTTAGAGTTGATGCCTTTAATCAACGCATGTGATGGTTTTGATATCTGATTGGATAACACGAAACAAATAAAAGCTACCTCTCGGTATACTAATACCAAACTACGCATACATCCACAAAAGAGATAGAAGACGAGTAGACACCTATTATGTTTAGACCCTATATCTCTAAAGAAATTGAAAACATAAAGGTTTAAGCACAAGTTATCCAAATAGATCATATAGGGTAGCATAATATCTCTATTTACGCCATAAATCATGATGTTAAAACATCAACCTATCCTATGCTAGCATGGCAAGTTCTAAATCTCAAGATCCACTCTCGTTTCGCAAGAGATTAACAAGTTAGATGTTCGCGACGCACCTAAATTCATGAAGTACAACCATACTAGGATATCAAGAATTCATCACATGTAAATCTTTAAACCATGCAAACTACTAAGCTACATAAATAAATCCGCTAGGATCCCATGACAACGATTAGTTCATAATTGAACCGTTCATCGTCATGGGATTTAATGAAAACATGATAATAAATAAGATATGGAATAAAGAAACAATAAAATTATTAAAACTAAGAGTTGAGAAAACAAATCTATGATTCAACGTATACAAAAGATGAAGTAGATCTAGATCCGTGCTTGTCACCGAGCTTTGAATCCTTCTCTTCTTTTCTCCCTTGCAAAGCTAATTAATTCTAAGTAATAGTACAATTTTACGAGGGTTGGATGTGTTTATATAGGCACTCCAAGTCTTGCCCAGCAAGAAAATATCCTAAATTACAATTAGAATTAGAAGAAACTACTTAAAATTCAATCAGAACTCGAACAGGGGCAAAAGGGTAATTTTTTGCAGTTCTGGCCGCACCTGGCGCACCCTGCACGGCTTTGGCGCAGTCTGCACGGGCTCAATCTGCATACAAGCTCCCATTCTGGCGCAGTCTGCTCAGCTTTTGGCGCAAACTACCCAGCGGCAATCTGATGGATTTTTTTCTGCATGATTTCTTCGTTTTTCAGCCTTTTCTTCCCGTTCCTTTTGCATGAGCTTCCGTCTTTAATCCTTCTTGACTTGCATACTTCTTGGTAGCTGACATTAGCCTCCATTCTTCATTCCATAACATAAATCAACTCCAAAATGACGGAAACTTCACCCTTAATAGACATTTCTTCAACCCTGCACAATTACGCAAAACACATCAAAACTTACGACAAACTTGAAGCCAAAGCAATTAATTTAAGCCGATTTGAAATGCTCTAAATGGATATAAAATCCATTTATCAGACGTCGATGTCGTTGATGGTTACCGCTCAATCCAATATGGGTATTGGGTTGAAGGGGAGGATTGTTGGGTTTCAACCCAATATGATGTAATGGGCTTGGGTGGTCCGAGATATATATGGGTAAGATAATAATTGTATGTGTAGACAATTATTATATATGGTATGTCTTGATCACTAAGTTGGGTAATTAGGTGCCAAGAATTGGAAGGCTTGTATAACAAGTATGGTAAGACTTGTAGAACAAGTATGGTAAGTCTTGGTGGCTAAGTTTTGGGTGGCTATATATACATAGTCATATTGTATTTGTTTGATGTGTGAATACTTAAGAGATGTAGTCTTAGGTATTGTTTGGGAGATGCTTGAGCAATGTGGGCTCAAGTATCGGGGTCGGAACACCGTTGAGGTATTATTGTTTTGATGTATTATTGATAATTGTTTAGATTAATAATACAAGTTTGGGGCGTGGTGTTTCCATGTCAAATATTGTGTGTGTTCTTGTTTTGCTTTTACTTATTGTTGATAGAAGTAGAAGTAATACTTAAATAACGTGTGGCCGCGCGTTGGTAGATCTTGTCAACTAATCGATTGGTTTTGAATGTGCTCTATATTGGTGTTTGTGAATTTCGGATTGTGTAAGTCCCCTAACCTAACAGCAACCTCATCTGCAACCCCAAATACAACTGTTGCAACCTGAAATGCAATTGCTTGCAACCTGCAACGTAACCATATATGCTACTTTTATCGTATTTTCGCAATTTTTTTTATTGAAAACATTAGTATTTTTAATAAT
The DNA here is from genome assembly GCA_036435485.1 of Saposhnikovia divaricata. Taxonomy (NCBI): domain Eukaryota; kingdom Viridiplantae; phylum Streptophyta; class Magnoliopsida; order Apiales; family Apiaceae; genus Saposhnikovia; species Saposhnikovia divaricata. The sequence goes on along the minus strand of CM071599.1, from coordinate 118,613,088 downwards.
TTACCTTATATCAATACTATTGTATTAAAGCGGAAACATTTAAATTTTTGTCGATTTGATTTTCAATACGGTTAACCTAATTATTAAATAAATAATAAAATAAAATAATTAATGGTAATTAACCTATTGGCTATTCACATTTACTTTTAATTGAAGATATACCTTTTATGAACACCGAAAACATCAATTGTACGATATCTTCCAATCGTTAATATATTTTTTCTAATTAAAACACGTTACCTTTTAATTTTAAACTATTGTTGCATCATTACTATAAACCCTAAAATCTGTACTATTATATTAAAGCCTATACGTTAAAAGTTTTAAAAAAGGCAATTAAATTTCCAAAAAAATCTATCATTTTTTAAAAAGAATTTTCTACCATTGAAAAATATTTTTTTTTGATATTTATACACACGCACACACCCACCTTATCTTTGACAAGGTTTGAACCCTCGATATCCCGTAAAGATAGCGAGGGAGATACCACTACACCTTGTATTGGAAAATATTTTATTTTACTAAAACCAAACAAACAAACACAGAAAAATTTGAAAAATATTTTCCAGAAAACCAAACAAAAACACAAAAGATATTTACCTAAAATATATTTGGAATACTTTCAAGTGAATTAAAATATGTGTATATTTGGAATGTTAAAACAAGGATACTTTCAAATTTTTTTAACGAAATGGAAATATATATTCAATCATCCTTATCCCTAATTTTATAAAATAAATTTTAATCAAAAAAGACTACCAAGTCTCTCTCTCTCTCTCTCTCTTTCTCTCAAATTAACTGTAAAATGGTCATCTAGAGGTATTCAAGTAGTGGTGAAAGTGAAACTCAGGGATGTATTCAAGGTGGTGACTCAGGGATATATCATAGCACTCATCACTTCAAGTTATCCGTATACTCGGTTCTCACTCTTTTTTTAATTAGATGGACAATTATATAATACATGCCATCAATGTTTACACATATATACATCAGTAATATATATAGTTTCAATTAGACTATTATATGTTTGCACAATAAAGACAATTTCATACATGGATTCAAAATAGTTTAGCTATAGAATCAACAATAACACATTCAATAGCATACAGTGATGTATTGGTGTTTAATTCCATACTTGATTCTTATCATTGTTTTGAATGTATTATTACATTAAATATTTTATTACATTGAATATGCAGATGTTTAATTATATAATTAATATTATAATGAATCCATCTATAACTAAATTATAATACAGTAATCTGTATGCTATTTAAAGTGTTATTGTTGATTTTATAGGTAAATTATTTGGAATCCATCTACAAAACTGTTATAACGCCCTAGAAAATTTCGAATTTCGAAATATTTATTTTATATAAATTATGAATTATATTATGTGAATATTGTTGTAAAGGTGAAATGTATGTGAGATGCTGTCTATGTGATTATTTGATGATTTGGGTAAGCTGTGAAGATTGGTGTATTTTTATTTTTATTTTTGAGGATTTAAATATTTTTAAATCATGCATTTTTGATCCTCTGTAAATTTTATAAAATTATTGGAGGAATTAAAAATCATGAAATCTTTTGTAATATTATCTTTATAATATTATTTAGTTTTTAAAATGGTTGGGTGAATTAATTTGGGCGTTTAGTATTTTAAAATGATTTTAAGAGGTTTAATTGTATTTAAAGGATCAAAACTTGAAAAATTCATATTAAATTCATTTTTGATCCAAAAAATATTTTAAAAATATGTGCGTGCTCGTAATTTTATATTCTTTATTTTAAAAGTGAAAATTTTAATTTTCACAATTTTCTATTTAATTCGATTTATAAGAGTCGTTTAGTAGTGTTATAATTGGGCCGGAATGAGTGAATAGTGGTATATTCGTTATTGGGCCAAGCCCAATAGAAAGAAAAAAAGAGAAGACAGACAGAACCTTCGGGAGACACCAGGAGAAACGAACGCAGCAAAGAAAAAAAACGGGTAGAAGAAAATAAGAGAAGGAGAGAAAAGAGATTGGAGGTTAATTATATATCTATATATGTGTGTGTGTATATATGTGTATGTGTAAGTGTGTGTTCTGTGTAGGTTGGGAGAGCCGCGGTTGTGCGGTGTTGCCAGGAGGCGCGGCCGGACGAGTCTGCGGTGTCAGACGAAGTGGAGGAAGAAGCCGTGGCTAGGTTGAGCAGCGGGAAAGAGAGGGAGAGAGAGGGAGAGAGAGAGAGAGAGAGAGAGAGAGAGAGAGAGAGAGAGAGAGAGAGAGAGAGAGAGAGAGATGGTGGAGTCGTTGGTGGTGGTAATCGAAAAGGTATAATATTTTTACTTTATTTATTTATTTTCATTTTCGATGTAATTATTTAATTGTCAATTTTAGATTAATTATTTAAATTGTTGTAATTTAATTGGTTTTAAATTGTGAGATTGTGTTAATTTTCATAATTAGATTAATTATGAATTTCGATATATTGTTTAATGGTTGTAATTTAGTTAGTTTGAATTGCGAAGTTATTGTTGTAATTAAGTTAGAATAATTTGTTAGATTAATGTGTTAATCTTCGGGGTATGATTGTTATTTATAATTATGAGATTAATTGTGGGTTTGATTATATGTTTTGGTGATTATTAGTTACTAATTGTTATTATTTGTGTTATAATGTCGGAAGTTGAAATTGGGTAATTTATGTGATTGGTTTTGGTAATTAGTTTAAATATATTAGTTTGAAGTATTAAAAATTGTAGATGTCGAAGCTCCCGATAATTTAATGTTGTTAATTTTCGTAATTAAATTGATATTGTAAAGTATGAATATTGTTGAGTTTTCGTATTTAATTCGGAGGGTGTGGTTGATTATTATTGTTAGTTGCTAGTTATAATTATTGAGTTTAATTGTGGATTTGATAATATGTCGGGCTTGTGGTCATTAGTGGTTAATTATTAATTGTTAGATTCATTCTATTATGTGCTTATCTGCGAGGAGTTGTAATGAGATCACAAGTCGAGTATAATTAATATACTTGAGTGATGTGATCATCGATATAGCGTAAGTAATAGTTAGTGCTAGGGGTTGTTCCCTAGGGCTTACGAACATCAATGATTGATTGTCACGTGTATCATTAAAATTCGTGAGAAAATACGATCATTGGTGTAGCGTAAGTAGTAGTGTAATGTAAATTTCTTATGTGCTAGTTGCCGCATGTTCGGGCGGGTACTTTTCATTAATTGTTTACTTTTATGTTGCTGCAAGCTGAGGCAGCTTTATTTTTGTAAAAAGCAGGGTTGAATTGTTTTTTATTGATATTGAGGGGCTGTGCCCATAGTCCGATAAACGAATACTTCATGCCGAAATTTTCTAAAAATCCCCTTCAAATCTATTTAAAACCTATTTAACTTATTTAATTTCAATGCTTGAAGGTGTGTTATGATTACTAAGGGTTAAGTATATGTATCAGTTGTTTATTTCGAGAATATATCGTGGTTTAAATATTAAGTGGCTGTGTTGTTTTGAAATGGTTATGTGATGTGTTTATGTGACTTGGTTGATTATAGTAAGACTATTATGTGAATATGAATGAATATGTCTATATGTATTGTATATATAAGCGTTATAGGACGCGCATGGGTAGAAAAGAGCAAACGATAAGGTTTTGCTTGAATTAGTACTGAAACCGTATTTGACCTTGTAAAGGTTCGAGTAGGAGACTTGGCTAAGAGCAGAGCGGGTAAACAGAAAGCCGAAAAGAGGAATAATTATCAAGTCAGCGGGTGTGCTGGCGTGGAGTTGGTAAAGTATGAAAGAAAGATGAAAATAGGGCCAAGTAAGAAACCCATATGTAAAGAAAGAGGCTGACGAGAAGCTAAGTTGAGTATTGATGTGAAATCAGGAACTCCGCGAATCGAGGCAAGTGTTCTTGCTATTCACTTATTATTCAAGTGATGCAATTTAGTTTATTTGTAGTACGTGATGATTTGGTCAAGTATGGATGGAAAATGACATATATACTTTTCAAATAAGTGAGATGCTGTTTATCTCCCATACCCGTAATTCAAATATCCAATTTGCAAAGAATTTTACAAATAACTTTCTCACTCACTATCCTATCCCTGAAATGCTATTTCTTCTATTTTCGTCAAAATGGTTTAAGAATTCCATAAATAAAGGAAACCCAAGATTTTAAACTCTTATGAAAGTTTGCTAGCAAAATTCTTGATTCTAGCATATTTTCACCAATGGACCCCAAATAAAAAAAATGTTTTCTTTCAAATTGATCTGAACCTTTCCATATTGAAACTGATTTGCAAATATTTGTTCTAAGTTATTTTATCCACTTATGGAAGCTCAAACTCTTCATTGTGTATAAGTTTTAATAAATGCCCAATACTTGACCATATCCTTGCTTTAGTCTAGAATTTCCATTGTTGAAAATCTTATTGCAATTCATACCCTTATTCTTGCTCAAATGAAATTTTCTTTAGATAAGTTGCTGATGTTATGAATCTATTTATTCGTATCGAACTTGTTGATATCAGTTGAGAATCTTGGTTTGTTTATCCCCTGTGTCGTATCGAACTTGTCGATACCCTTTGAGTTATTATTCTTTAATTATTACCCAATTATTGTGTCGAACTTGTCGACACTTGTTGATCTTGAATCTTTCATTGACTCTTGGATTATGAGTCGTTATTCTGGAACGTGAGTTTTCCAGTTATTGGTTGGCAATGTGTGCCATGGATCAAATTAAGGACATTGTTGTGTGCGTTTGTCCGGGGTTAGTGCTGACTGATTAGCAGCCTAACCTTGATGTTTTTTTAATAAATAAAAATTCCAATTCTAATATATACTCTGAGATTGAGATGTTTAATTCTTGACTCCTTGAAAGTCTGTTTTAATAATACCTTGATATCAGAATTCTTGTCATTTCTATTTCTTGATGCACCTTATGAATGGTGAGTTATTGGCCCTCGTTGCAATTGAAAAGTTGATATAATTGTTTCCTTCATAAAATGAGATGAAACTATGTTGTTTATCAAAATTGTCGTCGTTATTGAAATTGTCGTCACTATGTACACTTGCTGAGCATTGTTGGCTCACTCTTGCTTCTGTTTATTTCTCCAGTTGTTAGAGATGATCAGAGGAACTAGTGGTCAGTTGGTATTGCTCTATAGGCAGCGAGAGGAGATGTTCGAGTCATGAATTCCGTTGGTTAGGGGATTGGGATTTGTCGAGATGGGATATCTAGTTAGACCGTGATCTTGTTTATTCACAGAAATTGTATAATATTCTTTTATCTGAGACTGGGTTGTAATATGATATTCGATAGTTGTTTCATACCATAACCTGTATGCGATCTTGGTTAAGGGGTTTTATTATTAAATGTTGTTTATATTCAGAGATGTATAATATTGTTTATAGTTAGTGGCCCCATATCTGTACCCCGGATTTTGGGATGCTACAAGTTGGTATCAGAGCTACAGGTTATGGTCACTGAAACATATTAGAAGGGTTAGGGTACGTGTATAAGATAGACGTCGGGTAGAACGGTTTATGATAAGGATCGCATTAAGATACTTCGGCAAGCGTCGCGACGTTAATCGGTCTTTCGGCATATCGCGCGAGTGGAAGTTCGAATCGTTTACGGATTGGGCTATTAGTAAAACCGCGAACCCGAAGCGGCATAAGCTAAGTGGGCAGCTGAAGCTATCAGTTCGGGGGACGTTATCTCAAAATTTTTGCGTAGAATCTAGGATTTTCAACGATATTAGTTTCAATGCGAACGTTTCGAAGATAGTATGAGAAGGTTAAGAATGCGAAGTGGGAAGCGATTATATGCCAGAATTGGAAGTTGAGCGTAGTTGTGTATCCATAATCGTCGATTCATTCAAATTCATTGCTTAAGAAATTTCTTATTCATTCTTTGAATTATTGTCCTAAGTTAATTCCCGGCTGGTATCGTTGCTGAGGCATTCGTTGCACAGTGACGGTTCAAAAATCGAGAATGAATTGAGATCTTCTTATTTATTCAACTCATTACGGTCAGGCCGGTATGGCAGCTAAGTATATTAGTGCTTAGTCGACAAGAGTGAGATTATGAATAATTAAGAATTTCTTGAATGTTTGCTTGATCAACCCTTGAATTATCTATTGAAAAGTCTTTTATACATCAAACGATGATGAGTTTGGTATGTCAGATTTATTCAAATTCAATTCCATTCTTTTAGAAATATCTATATCTTTCAAAGGATAATTGATCCGACTTTACTTAAAAAATTTTAAAACTCTTGAATCCCTTCCATTTTCATGAATACTTGATTTTTTCTCTATTCCAGCTGAGATGAACAACCTATACAGATAGGGGATTCAGGGACATTTTATCTTTGTGATAGAAGTCCAGTGGGACGCCACTGATTGTGTTTGTCACGAAGTACTAAGGACTGACCATCTTTATGTACTATGGTGGTTAACCAAGTGATAAATGCAACCTGAAAATAGTTCAAAAGATCATAATGATCTCTCGATTAAACTCCTTTATAAAAGCTTTATCAAACAAACTGAGTATATATTCATACTTGATGCCCCATTCATTTTATTGATCTCCTTTGTCAGAAATTCGATATTTTTAAAAATTCTTAATGATAAAGAGATGCGAAGATAGATGTGACGACGTCTTGAAGGATTAAAACTACAACTGTATTGACGAAGGAGTGGTGATGCGAGTTTAAGAATTTGGTGATTAAGACAGATATATCATGTCAAGTTGGAATATTTATTGGACCGATAAGACATGGACAAGATATGAGGCTAATGAGAATTGAATAAAGGAAAAGGAGAGTAAATAAGAGCCCATGGTTGTAAATGTTGATGAAGGGCGAAAAGAGAATGGAAATGGAGATATTGGATATAAGTTGTACAATGCTGAAGGAAGATTATTTGTAAACATCTTTTGTATGGCAGAGGTAGTAAACGGAATGTCATAAGATTTGGAATGTTTTAAATCAGTCGTTAGACGTAAGATTTTAGAATCAAGAAGGCTAACTTGAATAAATTAGATTAAAGTAAAACAAAATGGTTTGTAAGAGTTAATCAGAAGAATCAGAAATGAATGAGGGGTAAGGTGAATATGTGGAATAAATGACTTATGCAAGCCAGTGTAGAAATCATGGTTATCAAGGATGTTGGAAAGTTAATCGAGATGAAGTAAAATGACAGTAAGGTGGAAGACAGAGAAATTCAGAAAGTTTCCAGAAGTGACTAAATAGAAAACATATAAAATTGGCTAAAAAAAGAATGTGGAATCCTTAAGATGTGGACTTAGAAGAGAAAAGGGCACCGTAGTTGCCCATAAAAAGAGAACTAGCAGAAATTAACGAGATCCCATGATTAGGAAATAAGATTTTGGGAGTAGAATCCCTAGAGATTTTATTAAGAGTAATGTGGGAAGTTGTGGTTGTAACCAGAAGGGTAGTGGGGTAACAAGAAGCTGAGTCAGAAGTTAAAGCTATATGTTATGAGCTTGGAAAGATGGGAGTTTTTGGTCAAGAATAATATCATGTCAATCTTGGTTGAAGTTTGAAAAGAGTGACAAGACTGCTTTTATGATTAGTAAGAATATGAAATTTAATATGATTGTAGATCACATAACAAGATGATCGAAGATTCAGGAAGCGTATGCAAATCAATCGAGAGTGATTGTAAGAGTTTACAAGAGAAGGAAGAAAATTTTGCATAAGAGTTCTAGTGTGAATTTCGAATGTTGTGATTCTGTGGTTAATGATAGTGATGTTAAACGTTGGAGTCGTAATAGGAAGAGTCAAATTCGAGGACTCTCCAAGTATGCAAAGTTATGATTTGGAAGGAACTCTGAGGATGCAAGGCAGTGAAGTCGTAAGCAAGTTTTAAATATGTTGTACCATAAGGAATTAGGTCGAAGCCAAGGTCATGGTTTGCTAATTGATTTTTTTTAAATTTTCAAAAATATTTTGGTTCCAAAAGGCTTTTCGATTAAAACCCTATTATTTTGAATGTTTTCTCTTAAAATGATTTTTCTAAAATATCTTTCAAAAGGATTTTCAGTTGTTTCAAATGGTTTTTAAATTGTTTTAAACCAACAAAATATTTGAGGCTTTCCTTTAAATGTTTTAGCAAACCGATGTTGTATGAAGGTAGAAATTGAGTATTAAACCGAATGGTGGTTGGCGCAAATGCCATGCGATAAGAGTTGAGCGTGTTGTTCGCGTTCAAATTGCAATTGGGAATAGATGATATAAGGTTAATTTTCCAGGATAAGTATTCAGTGAAACAATGAGATGAAGGATGGATAGAAGTTTTCGATTATTCCCTTCTCAAGTAACATTGCACGTGAAAGAGGAGTAAGAATCCTTTTCTCAAAGTTTTAATTGAGGAAATTTTGTTTTAAGATATATCAATAAGCGATGATGCGTATTAAGTTGTATATGCGTGTTATCAAAGCGGGAGCTTGTTGAGAATTGTTAAAGAATTGTATCATGATTGGTATCAAGTGGAGTTGTGACCTCAGGAATTGTTCTTGTATAAAGTGAAGTTACAGTCAAGGTGACGGGTATAATAGCTTCCAAAGGCTACAAATATTCGAGGCTATGTTTCAAAAGATTGAGCAACCCAGACTATTTTATAAGATTGAGAATCGGGTCATTAATTAAATTATGCTTGATGTGCATCTAAGGACGTATGTGTTTGGTTATAGTATTCGATTTCGAGAATGCGACTGAGAATGGACAAAATGATGTTAAGTTTCCAATTGGGTACTCGGTAAAATTTTAGGAATAAAGAAAAAAAAACTTTTTAATTATTCCCTTCTCGATTAACAAAGTACTTGAAAAGTGGATTGGAAGCGATCAGAGGATTTCTTGAAATTCTTTTCTCGAAATTCTATTTGAAATCGTGTGGTTATAAGTAAAGCGTGGGAAACTATACCAAGTGTAGGTCGTTATAAATTGAGGCAAATTACACGGTCGTATTATTGCGAAAGATTGGTGTGGTAATATAGTTTTAACGCAAGGTATAGTTCATTATGCGAAAAAGTTATTGTGATTGTCGGGGAAAGATATTCGTTCCCGTGAGTTAAACGTCTAAAGTTGAAAAGACTCGGAAGTCAAAGTTTAAAGTTATTTCGGAATTGGAGGGCTCACAGAACGAGCCTGTTAAAGTTTGATTTGATAAGAGAAATCCTAGAGTTGAAGAGGCAACCTGGGAAGTGAAAGTAAGATGTTTGAGGAAAACTGTTATTTGTGTCCTTAGCGTTGATTCTGAGGACAGAATCCTAATAAGGGGGGAAGGATATAACGCCCTAGAAAATTTCGAATTTCGAATTATTTATTTTATATAAATTAAGAATTATATTATGTGAATATTGTTGTAAAGGTGAAATGTATGTGAGATGCTGTCTATGTGATTATTTGATGATTTGGGTAAGCTGTGAAGATTGGTGTATTTTTATTTTTATTTTTGAGGATTTAAATCATGCATTTTTTATCCTCTGTAAATTTTATAAAATTATCGGAGGAATTAAAAATCATGAAATCTTTTGTAATATTATCTTAATAATATCAGTTAGTTTTTAAAATGGTTGGGTGAATTAATTTGGGCGTTTAGTATTTTAAAATGATTTTAAGAGGTTTAATTGTATTTAAAGGATCAAAACTTGAAAAATTCATATTGAATTCATTTTTGATCCGAAAAATATTTTAAAAATATGTGCGTGCTCGTAATTTTATATTCTTTATTTTAAAATTGAAAATTTTAATTTTCACAATTTTCTATTTAAATTCTATTTATAAGAGTCGTTTAGTAGTGTTATACTTGGGCCGGAATGGGTGAATAGTGGTATATTCGTTATTGGGCCAAGCCCAATAGAAAGAAAAAAAGAGAAGACAGACAGAACCTTTGGGAGACACCGGGAGAAACGAACGCAGCAAAGAAAAAAAAACAAAACAAAAACGGGTAGAAGAAAAGAAGAGAAGGAGAGAAAAGAGATTGGGGGTTAATTATATATCTATATATGTGTATGTGTAGGTGTGTGTTCTGTGTGGGTTGGGAGAGCCGTGGTTGTGCGGTGTTGCCAGGAGGCGCGGCCGGAGGTCATCGGGCGGCACGGATTCCGGCGAGTCTACGGTGTCAGACGAAGTGGAGGAAGAAGGAAGAAGCCGTGGCTGAGCGGTGGTGGAGAAAGGCTGAGCAGCGGGAAAGAGGGAGAGAGAGAGAGAGAGAGAGAGAGAGAGAGAGAGAGAGAGAGAAGGGAGAGAGATGGTGGAGTCGTTGGTGGTGGTAATCGAAAAGGTATAATATTTTTATTTTATTTATTTATTTTCATTTTCGATGTAATTATTTAATTGTCAATTTTAGATTAATTATGTAAATTGTTGTAATTTAATTGGTTTTAAATTGTGAGATTGTGTTAATTTTCATAATTAGATTAATTGTGAATTTCAATATATTGTTTAATGGTTGTAATTTAGTTAGTTTGAATTGCGAAGTTATTGTTGTAATTAAGCTAGAATAATTTGTGAGATTAATGTGTTAATCTTCGGGGTATGATTGTTATTTATAATTATGAGATTAATTGTGGGTTTGATTATATGTTTTGGTGATTATTAGTTACTAATTGTTATTATTTGTGTTATAATGTCAGAAGTTGAAATTGGGTAATTTATGTGATTGGTTTTGGTAATTAGTTTAAATATATTAGTTTGAAGTATTAAAAATTGTAGATGTCGAAGCTCCCTATAATTTAATGTTGTTAATTGTCGTAATTAAATTGATATTGTAAAGTATGAATATTGTTGAGTTTTCGAATTTAATTCGGAGAGTGTGGTTGATTATTATTGTTAGTTGCTAGTTATAATTATTAAGTTTAATTGTGGATTTGATAATATGTCGGGCTTGTGGTCGTTAGTGGTTAATTATTAATTGTTAGATTCATTCTATTATGTGCTTATCTGCGAGGAGTTGTAATGTGATCACAAGTCTTAAGTGTCAATATTAAAGGACTTGTGTAATTCTCTTCAACTAGTTCCTCGGGCTTACGAATATCCATGATTAACTATCACGAGTATAATTAATATACTTGAGTGATGTGATCATCGATATAGCGTAAGTAATAGTTAGTGCTAGGGGTTGTTCCCTAGGGCTTACGAACATCAATGATTGATTGTCACGTGCATCATTAAAATTCGTGAGAAATACGATCATTGGTGTAGCGTAAGTAGTAGTGTAATGTAAATTTCTTATGTGCTAGTTACCGCATGTTCGGGCGGGTACTTTTCATTAATTGTTTACTTTTATGTTGCTGCAAGTTGAGGCAGCTTTATTTTTGTAAAAGCAGGGTTGAATTGATTTTGATTGATATTGTGGGGTTGTGCCCATAGTCCGATAAACGAATACTTCATGCCGAAATTTTCTAAAAATCCCCTGCAAATCTATTTAAAACCTATTTAACTTATTTAATTTCAATGCTTGAAGGTGTGTTATGATTACTAAGGGTTAAGTATATGTATCAGTGGTTTATTTCGAGAATATATCGTGGTTTAAATATTAAGTGGCTGTGTTGTTTTGAAATGGTTATATGATGTGTTTATGTGACTTGGTTGATTATAGTAAGACTATTATGTGAATATGAATGAATATGTGAATATGAATGAATATGTCTATATGTATTGTATATGTAAGCGTTATAGGACGCGTATGGGTAGAAAAGAGCAAACGATAAGGTTTTGCATGAATTAGTACTGAAACCGTATTTGACCTTGTAAAGGTTCGAGTAGGAGACTTGGCTAAGAGCAGAGTGGGTAAACGGAAAGCCGAACAGAGGAATAATTATCAAGTCAGCGGGTCTGCTGGCGTGGAGTTGGTAAAGTATGAAAGAAAGATGAAAATAGGGCCAAGTAAGAAATCCATATGTAAGGAAAGAGACTCACGAGAAGCTAAGTTGAGTATTGATGTGAAATCAGGAACTCCGCGAATCGAGGTAAGTGTTCTTGCTATTCACTTATTATTCAAGTGATGCAATTTAGTTTATTTGTAGTACGTGATTATTTGGTCAAGTATGGATGGAAGATGACATATATACTTTTCAAATAAGTGTGATGCTGTTTATCTCCCATACCCGTAATTCAAATATCCAATTTGCAAAGAATTTTACAAATAACTTTCTCACTCACTATCCTATCCCTGAAATGCTATTTCTTCTATTTTCGTCAAAATGGTTTAAGAATTCCATAAACAAAGGAAACCCAAGATTTTAAACTCTTATGAAAGTTTGCTAGCAAAACTCTTGATTCTAGCATATTTTCACCAATGGACCCCAAATAAAAAAAATGTTTTCTTTCAAATTGATCTGAACCTTTCCATATTGAAACTGATTTGAAATTATTTGTTCTAAGTTATTTTATCTGCTTATGGAAGCTCAAACTCTTCATTGTGTATAAGTTTTAATAAATGCCCAATACTTGACCATATCCTTGCTTTAGTCTAGAATTTCAATTGTTGAAAATCTTATTGCAATTCATACCCTTATTCTTGCTCAAATGAAATTTTCTTTAGATAAGTTGCTGATGTTATGAATCTATTTATTCGTATCGAACTTGTTCATATCAGTTGAGAATCTTAGTTTGTTTATCCCCTGTGTCGTATGGAACTTGTCGATACCCTTTGAGTTATTATTCTTTAATTATTACCCAATTATTTTGTCGAACTTGTCGACACTTGTTGATCTTGAATCTTTCATTGACTCTTGGATTATGAGTCGTTATTCTGACACGTGAGTTTTCCAGTTATTGGTTGGCAAAGGTTGTCGATTTTTCCGACACCTAGTGTGGATGATTTAGAATTGGAAATGTTTTTAAAAGTGGCCCTTGGGGCGTGAAACCCTTCGGGGTGGGACCTTATTATGGTCGGAAGTTAAGGCCAATGTGTGCCATGGATCCAATTAAGGACATTGATGTGTGCGTTTGTCCGGGGTTAGTGCTGAATGATCAGTAGCCCAACCTTGATGTTTTTTTTAATAAAAAAAAATTCCAATTCTAATCTATACTCTGAGATTGAGATGTTTAATTCTTGACTCCTTGAAAGTCTGTTTTAATAATACCTTGATATCAGAATTCTTGTCAGTTCTATTTCTTGATGCACCTTATTAATGGTGAGTTATTGGCCCTCGTGGCAATTGAAAAGTTGATATAATTGTTTCCTTCATAAAATGAGATGAAACTCTGTTGCTTATCAAAATTGTCGTCGTTATTGAAATTGTCGTCACTATTTACACTTGCTGAGAATTGTTGGCTCACTCTTACTTCTGTTTATTTCTCCAGTTGTTAGAGATGATCAGAGGAACTAGTGGTCAGTTGGTATTGCTATATAGGCAGCGAGAGGAGACGTTCGAGTCATGAATTTCGTTGGTTAGTGGATTGGGATTTTTCGAGGTGGGATATCTAGTTAGACAGTGATCTTGTTTATTCACAGAAATTGTATAATATTCTTTTATTCTAAGACTGGGTTGTAATATGATATTCGATAGTTGTTTCATACCATAACCTGTATGCGATCTTGGTTAAGGGGTTTTATTATTAAATGTTGTTTATATTCAGAGATGTATAATATTGTTTATAGTTAGTGGCCCCATATCTGTACCCCGGATTTTGGGATGCTACAACTGTCTTCATTGTGAAAGCATATAATAGTCTAATTTTATCTATACATATTATCTATATACATACATGTAAACATTGATGGCATGTATTCAATAGTTGTCCATCTAATTAAAAAAAAGAGTGAGAACAGAATATTCGGATAACTTGAAGTGATGAGTGCTGTGATATATCCCTGAGTCACCACCTTGAATACATCCTTGAGTTTCTCTTTCACCACTAACTGAATACTCTTGATGACCATTTGGTGCCACTAACTTCATATGATAAACAGAATGATCAAAATCATGACTCTAATAGTGAATGTATGTATAATGTAATCTGTAGTTTATTGTCATTGCATGAGTATGGTGAAACAAATTGAATTCCATTGCTATCCTTGTAAAAGAGATTCCAGTAATAAAGGTGGAATTGACTCACATAATGGGGATAAACACAAACTCACTTCAAAAGATGGAATCAAGAAAAGTAAGTGCCACTTTTGCTGCACAATTTTACCAACTATTCCGGACAATATTGCACACGTCAAAAAGGAACATGTAAGTTTATATGTTTTTGTGATAGATATATGGCATTAACTATAAAATAGTCATCAAGAGGTATTCAATCAGTGGTGAAAGTGAAACTCAGGGATGTATTCAGGGTAGTGACTTAGGGATATATCACATCACTCATCACTTCAAATTATTCGAATACTCTGTTCTCACTCTTTTTTTAATTAAATGGACAATCATTGAATACACGCCATCAGTGTTTACATATGTGTATATAAGTAATATGTATAGATATGTTGCGTAAAATACAGATGTGCAAGTGTACACAATCGCAAACAAGTAATACAGTAATAAATACCAGATATCGTTCCTTGAGGACTGCCTAATTGTATAAATCGCAATTAATATCAAACAATTCGGTTATAGAACACAAGAATTGGGTTTTGTTTTTCTAATTAAACTAATTAATTTATAACTAATTTAACTAACTAATATACTATCAAAGAGAGTTACGAGATTTTAGATACGAGACGTTAAGTCAAGATAATTACTTCCCCCTAATATGATCATGTCGGCAATAAAGTAGTGTATTACCATAGCAAAATCACAGGCTACTAACCAGAAATTCAAAGGTCATAGGTTTCTCTCGAAATCACTATGCTATAGATTCTGTAAATTAAACTAACATATGTCTATGCCAATTCAATATCAAGAATATAATTGAGAACCAATTTCACACGGCTATGCATGGTAACAATATATGTCTATACCGTCACAAAATTAATATCAACAGATATAATCATGCACCATTCAAGTTTTGTGTCCATTAACTATAACCCTCTCAGTATTATAATTAACTCAACAATCTACTAGTGTTGGCCAAACAATAACAAATATATAACATAATATCCACTTGAATGAATAAACTGTGAACTGCAAACAAAACTTATTATCAAAACACCAACAATCCCATACTAGAGTTCCATAAAAATCCTAACTCATACAAGTTTAGTTCATAATAAACGCATCAAAATAATCCCAAGTTAACCAACACATGTTCATAAAAAGAGATATAAAAAGATAAGAGAAAACTAAGCCACTTGAATGTCTTCAATGGCTGAACTCCTCGTTGTTGATTGCTTCTTCTCCTCCCTTGTGCGGCTACTCTCTTGCCTCTATCGTATCTCTCTTTCTAGGTAATAGGGCTGATCTATCTAATAATATGTCTAATAAAAGTATTTTTAATTATTACCATAATTACAAGGAATTTTTCCCAATTAGAATTGAATTCCCAAAAGAGGAAATTCGTAACTGGCTGCTTGACTCAGATTCTGGGCTGGTTCGGCTGGATTTTAAATACAAGGCCACTTCAGAAATAAAGCCCTTCTCATAAGCTTTCCGTGGGCTATTGAATCGTCAGAATCGGATTTGTAGAACTCCAGATATGGCCCAAACAGTGCAGACTGCGCAACGACCCATAAAATCCGAATTTTAATCAAATTAATCCCCAACTCTTGTTATTTAAGCTCCAAGCCCTCCTTTATTAAAACTCCTTGATACCTACAATAAAACATTAAAATTTATTTAATAAAAATCCAAATCAATGCAAAATAACTTAAATATAGGGATAATATTATTAATAAATGCACACTTATCAAGATACAATTAGACTATTATATGTTTGCAAATGAAAACAGTTTCATAGATGGATTCAAAATAATTTAGCTATAGAATCAACAATAACACATTCAATAACATACTGTGATGTATTAATGTTAATTCCATACTTGATAATTATCATTATTTTGAATGTATTATTACATTAAATATTTTATTACATTGAATATGCAGATGTTTAATTCTATAATTAATATTATATTGAATCCATTTATAACTAAATTATTATATAGTAATTTGTATGCTATTTAATGTGTTATTGTTGATTCCATAGCTAAATTATTTGAATCATCTATGAAACTGTCGTCATTGTGCAAACCTGTAATATTCTCATTGTATCTATACATATTACTTATATACATTTATGTAAACACTGATGACGTGTATTCAATAATTGTCCATCTAATAAAAAAAAGAGTGAGAATAGAGTATTCGAATAACTTGAATTGATGAGTGTTGTGATATATCCCTTAGTCACCACCTTGAATACATCCCTGAGTTTCACTTTCACCACTGACTGAATACAACTTGATGACCATTTTATACTACTAGCTGCGTATGATAAACTAAATGATCAAAATTATGACTCTAATATTGAATGTTTGTATAATCTAATTTGTAGTTTCTTGTCTTTGCAAAAGTATGGTGAAATAAATTGAATTCCGCTGCTATCCTTGTAAAAGGGATTCTAGTAATAAGGGTGGAATTGACTCACATAATGATGATAAACACAAACTCACATCAAAAGATGGAATCAAGAAAACTCAGTGCCACTTTTGCTGCACAATTTTACCAACTGTTCTGGACAAGATTGCACACATCAAAAAGGAACATGTAAGTTTATATTTTTTCATGATAGATAAATGGCATTAACTATAAAATGGTCATTAAGAGGTATTCAATCAATGGTGAAAGTGAAATTCAGGGATCTATTCAAGGTGGTGACTCGGGAATATATCACAACACTCATTACTTCAAGTTATCCGAATACTTTGTCCTCACTTTTTTCTAATTAGATGGATAATTATTGAATACACGCCATCAGTATATATGTATATATATATATACATATGTATATAATCAGTAATTTGTTTGTATATATACAATTCTACTATTATATGTTTGCACAATGAAGACAATTTCATAGATTGATTCAAAATAATTTAGCTATAGAATCAACAATTACACATTCAATAGCATCACTACACCATAAACAACCTATTGTCACTACTAAAAAAACTGCAATAGACATCAGTTTCTGACCGATGTCTTTGAACATTCTTGTGCGATGTCTTTGTCAGCGATGTCTAAAGTCCAAATCTTTGACATCAGTTTCCAGCCGATGTCTAGGAACAATTTACACATTAGTTATAAATACATTTATGATGTTTATGTCTATTCTTCTTAGTTCAACTGCATGAGGTTAACTTTTTAATTGTTATATTACTGGTATTAGATAAATAACATTTAAAATAATGACAATACCCATATACATTATGCAAAATTTATAATAATGACAATACCCATATACATTATGCAATTAACGATAAAAGATGAAATTTTTAGTGCGTACCTATTCGAATCGATAACTGTCCTCATTCTGTATACGTATCTCATTCTACATATAGAAATTGATTTGTCAAAATAGTTCAGTGTGCACATTAGATTCACACTTGAGTAAAAAGTTGAGTTGAAATACCACAACAATTATATTTCTGGCACAATGATTTTATTTCTTTATAAAGAAATAAAATCATTGTGCCATAAATAGCAGGGGATGCCATAAGTTAAGTGGTAATAGTGAAGTCACATCCCAATATGTTAATGTACTAAATAAGAATAAGACTAAAACTCAATGAGCAGAAATCATATCATTTAATGTGGGGAATAGGGGATCTTATAATTTTTGTCCCATGCTGCCCTATGTCATCAAACGCTCACTCAGTTAATATGACACAAATCTTGAAAAGGAATTTGAAGTAATGTGTTAGCATCCAAATGAGTCAATATATTGATAATGTAGTAATGTATGACATCTTAAAGTAGAATTTGATTTCTATGAATTTTCGTTAATTAATATAAATTTATACACAACCAGCATCAATATAAATTTTCTATGAATTTTAGTTAATAAATATAAATTTTCGTTAATTGATGATGGCTTTCAAAGTCAAGGACTGCTTCAGATGATTAGCTGGAGCTGGAAGTTGCTCCACCAACTTCAGCTTCAGATGACTCTACATGAACACAATCAGGTTTTTTGTACATCTTAGATTGGCTTATTAAAGGTTTTGAACTAATCTGCCAAGCTCCCAAAACATAAAACAAAATGCATAATGCACTTACGGCTAGTATCCAAGTGAGATGCTTCCTATTTAATTCCAGGTAGTGAGGCTTTGGCAATCCAATATACTCTCTCGCCATTTAATTAGATTTGCGAGAAAGATGATAGGGTGTAATATTGTGATATTGTGAGTTACTAGTAACATAAACAATGTTAACTCAAAGCTAATTCATCGAATTCCAGTTAGCACTTCATTGCTAAATGGAAATTCCAACACATTATAGAGGTTTGAGACATTACGCAAATATAGATGCACAACAAGAAACTAAAGAAGTGCACCAGCAACTGATCTGTAAACAATTTAATATAAGGGTAGTTGTGTGAAATCGAGTGAAGTACAAGTGAAAAGTATATGTCAGGCTACCTCTATAAACATGATGCAAAGGAAGATAACGAAACACATATCAACAAACAGAGACAGATACACAGACTTAGAACAGAGAAGTGACATGAAAGCTTATTGTTGCAGGTGATCTTACCAGGCCGTTGAGGCCTTCTTTCTTCGTTTTATTTTTGAAGAGATATTACTCACTTGGGACTTGATGAACCTCCTTGATACTGTTGTAGATATGTCACTTAAAAGGAACTCTGATTCATTTTACGAAAAATTAGAATAAAATGAAACATACAAAGGTAAATCATTGACCCCTGTGGATAATATACCTTATGCATAGGCGTATGTTATGTATAGACCTGCCAAAAAAATAGATGTAATTCAGATTTAAAGATTATGCACAACATTTTACCTGAAGATGATGTTGCACGGCCAACATTAACACTCTGTTTAATAGTTGGATCTTATTCCTTTGTTCTTGAATTGTACAAAATTGATTTACAAAATTCTTAAACATATAGATATTGAGTTAAAACATTGTCGTCGGAGTAGAACACATTTAGATGTAGATTTAGGTCATCTAAATCCAAAAGCAAAGAAGATAAATTTAATCCAAAAGCAGTTCCTGTTTGGATACATAATTTACATATCTTATTTTCAAAAAAAAACCTAAGGAGACCCATACCTTTAGACCTGCCAGCAAAGAAGTTCCAGAATCCGAAATTTTAGAGCATTCTTTTTCACAAAATCCTGTAAAGCAGCATATGTTAATATCAGAAAGTAAAATGACAGAGGTAATCAAGCCCTTATGATAAAATTAAATGCTAATCAAGACTAGATAATAAAGCCACTCCTTTCCATTTTGTTTATCTTTTTAATTATACATTTTTTTTCTTTTTCCATTCAAGAACGTTGACATAATGGCATGTATAGTAATGATAACAAAAAAAAATTAACATACCAGTTTCTTTCCCATCAATCAGAACCTCACCCATATCGAACTACAAGCATAAGAACAAAGATTTATAAAATACCGAAGATAATCAAACTTATATCAGGGACATAACATGAAAGGAAAACAATAAACCAACCTGCTAGTAGCCTTCATGTGTCACCTGTACGTATGTGTTTGTCCCCAAATTAAAAATAAGAAAAAACAAATTAAAAATTTAATTCAATGCAATAAATTCACATACATATATTCATAAGCTTCTCTCTGCCTTTAAATTAATGCAATAATATATAAATGCAAAGCGAGAAATATAAATATAATGTAAGAGTAGAATCTGAACTTGCTTCCTCCCCGGAAGCATCAGCTCTTATAAGACCGTTCTTCTTGATGATGAAGCTAGTTCCAATGAAGGTCCTTTAGATGACCATATTGGTTCCACTATACCAAATATGGCCTATTGCAATGCCAAAAAAGTGTATTTTTAGGCCCCAAAAATGTTACATTAGATGTTTATGTAACGCTTTTGCCAAAATTCGGCGTAGCATTTGTCGGCGTTGCCTATGCCCTCTATAGCAACACTTTTCGAACTTATTGCAACACTTTATGATGTATTACAATAAAATTTTGTTGTAACTCTTTTACATGTTTTAGTAACATTTTTAAAGTGTAAAACAGACTAATGCAACACTTTTTTGCAACATTTATTGATCGACTTAAAATGTTACAAAGTGAGTTTATTGCAACATTTTAGTGCCTCTTGCAATGTTTTTTGGTTTTTTAGCAACATTTATCTGCAACATTTTTATCTCTATTGTAATACTTTTAGATTTTGTTGGGAACACTTTTTTGTAACACCTTTTATTAGTCCATATTGCAGTGTCCTGTCTGAAATTTTAATATACCATGTACAAAAGCATATCAAACCATAAATGACATTTCGAATTCCCCAAATGAAAAATTGAACAAAGCAGATGTCAATACAACACAAACATAGTACTACTTAGTCTAAAGTCGAAACACATATCGACTTACATTACAATTCTACATTAAACTTACTCTTTCTCAAAATACCAACCTACTACCAAAAGTACACACATAGAAAATATAAGTAGTTAAGTACTGATCATCAATCATCACTTTCATTGTCCTCATGATCATTGTCATCCTCGCGATCACTACACCAAATATTGGCTATTGCAACGCCAAAAAAGTGTCATATTAGACCCCAAATGTGTTACAATAGAGGTTTTTACAACGTTTTTGCCAAAATTCAGCGTTGCATCTGCTGCCGTTGCAATAGATCCCTATAGCATCGTTTTACCTACATATTGCAGCATTTTTAAAGTATTACAATATCCCCTTTAGTGCAACACTTTTGTCATGTTTAGTGACACTTTTATGATGTTGCAATAGACTATTGTAACACAATTTTGTAACATATTTTAGTTAAAAGTGTTGCAAAGTCAATTTATTGCAACATTTTTATGTAACATTTTCCCCCCTATTGTAATGCTTTTGATTTTTTAGCAACATTTATATGCAACACTTTTGTTGTTCCTATTGTAATACATTTAGATATTTTTAGCAACATTTATGTGCAACACTTTGTATTAGTCCAATTTGCATTATCCTATTTGAAATGTCAATAAACCAACATAAAAGCATATCAAACCAGAAATCACATTTCCAATTTTCCGGATAGCAAATCCAACAGAATATACATCAATAAAGCCCAAACAAAATTGGCTTATACCATAAGATCATTTATATCTAGTATATAAATCCAATGTTGAAACACATAGTCGACTTACAAACCAATATCTAAATAAAACGTAGTATTTCCTATTCTTGTCATAATGCCTATAATAACCAACCTCCCAGTTAACAATATCCATTTCGTCCTTTTTTACATCAAGTGACAGCTTTTGCTTTCATCAATTTCATGAACTGCAGGCCAAATCATGATATTGGAAAGTAGCTTTTAGATCTTCAGTTACAGTTCTTCCCACTCTTGAGATGAGTTACTTCCTTCAACAATCCCAATCCCAGCATAAAATATTGCACCATGTCCCTATAATATCCACATTGTTTCAGTAACAAGATTGCTGAGAAAGTGTACTGGTGAAATCATAAAACACTGTGAACAAAACATTTTAGTTTCCTAGATTATGAAAAAAAATCTACACAAAAGCGAAGTTTTATCTTTAATTTGGAAATTGGCAGGGTCACATATTGACCTACATTACAAGAGAGACTGGAAGTTCAAATCAAAAAATTTTCTATTTCCTAGCTCACCTTATCTACCAAGGCTGACCTTAGACCGACTGTAAACTCGGTCTCTCCTCCTCAAAACCAACTAACAAGACCAGCATACATTCCTCGGTCAAACATTTCTGTACAACATTTTGTATGATTAGAAGAATAAAGTAACAAAAGAAGTATATATATATATATATATATATATATATATATATATATATATATATATATATATATATATATATATATATATATATATATATATATATATATATATATATATAAGAAAGGTATAGGAATACTGGGTATAGAAGTATAGAACTTGAGTGAACTCGTGCGGGGAGTCACCACAACCAGGTCTTCAACATGAAATGTTGGGTGAAGAAATAAAAATATAACAAATGTTATCAAGTATAGTATTCATCCATCACCCCTATTTTACCCAAGTTGTGTATCCAGTATATTATTCATCACTAAACCTGCTGCATTCACTAATAAGAGGCCATCTTTTAGGTATGTGGTCAACTATTTATATGAAATACTACTAAGTATTTTTTCTACTTCAGATATGTTTCATTGTGCATTTAAGAGATATAGTATGTTTTCTTAAGTGAACTCCAATAGATTAAGCCTAAAATGATTGAAAATGAGAAAGACTACAAGCTGATAAAAAAACACATACACACCATTTTCTGTTATTAAGAGTCTGGACCACATGCTTGTATGTGTCACCATTTTCTGTTATTAATAGACAATATCAAGCAAAAATAACGTGCTTGTTGTACCTAGAAAGTGAAGCCCGTACCGAGACAAAAACTCCTTGCTGAATAAGCCAAATGAATTACCTGGTTCCTCCAAAATCTGCTCCACCTTCTGCTGGTCAGTCTCAATATCAGCTTGCAAGACTTTGGATATATCTTTGGCAGCCTTTTCTGCGTTCTTGGCCACAAGAGCTGTGTAACGTGCAGTTTCAGGCATCTCATTCGCCAATAGTAAGTTAGTAGAGCTGGAAGTGCTCTTACCATTAAAAATGCTTGGCATCACTAGATGTCTGAATACCTGTACAACTTCAATTTTTTCAGAACATGGCAAGTATATAATCAAAATAAAGATGTAAATATAACAAACTTCTGAGAAAACTTAGTTACTAGAGGAAAAAGTTACAGAACTTCACTTCCTATTAGCATAAACACAATTATTAGTGAGCAATGTAGTGAACCAGAATATCACGAGTGCATGTATTTATGTCATGAGTGGGGTTCAAACCTTGAACAATCAAGCGAGTCGACGTGGCCTACATTCGATAAGCAGATACTTGCTGAGAGCCTGGATAGGTGCACGACTATTTGTATATCAATGTCATACCGCAATTTATGTTACACCAATCTACCTATGAACCATATACAAGTATATGGAATATCAAAACATCACTAACCGATTGTGTAAGTAGGATACGGTGTTTAGTATCTATTGTCTAACAGATTCGCGAGATCCTGACAGTTTAAACTAAGTGAAACTGAAATGAGAAGCCAAACTCTTTTCTGGGATTACATCAACTAGCACATAGGAGACATGTACTACAAAATGTACAAAGGCGCCTTACAAATTATTCAATTTCAGTCATAGTTAAAATGTGTTTGTGTGTGTGAATATGTTTACAAAACATGTAAACTAACATCAAGAAGAGCAACAGTATCAAACCCGCGCTTCTCATCTGTACACTCGTAAATAAACACAAAAAACACAGAAAGGAAATTCAAAGTCTAAATAAACTATAACTAGAAAATACTTGGCAAAAAATAAATAAATTCAGACATGATTAGAACTGCCACATGAATCCAAAATACCGCTTTCACAAAGGTTGGTCTAATAATTAGTTGTTACAGCAAACTTAAAATTTTTAAAGGGAGTCTCAACCAAAGAAACAAACACCTGATCCGAAATACACAATGTAATTCAAGACAAGCTCCACCTAACACCACCGACTATGCATATAGCCTAGATGGCATTCAACTAAATACTCAATCCTAAACACTTCATCAATTAAGGATCTCACAAGCTCCTACAGTCCCTGCAAACTCCTATAAGATCAGCACCATACAACCTGTACACAAAATTAATAGCAAGCCGTGGTTAAAAATTAAATATAACTTTTTTATATCGAAATTATTAATGCTAACAATTCATATTATATATTAAATATGATCGTATCTTTATAAGTCAATAATATTATTAAACTAATTTTGCACAATAATTACTCACTCATTTTTTTGTTATTTAACCTGGTTCAAATAATCCCAGATGTAATGGTTCGATTAATAATAATTCTGTTTCTAAAATTAAAGAACATAGAAAAAGTGCTATTAAACTCTCAATCTTTTGCTTTCTTTAAGCTTTTATCACAAAAGTACTGTTGTGGTAATCACCTTCCTCTCCGCATACATGCACTTGATCCATGCTGCAAATTGATCATTCAGCTCATTGTTATATACACACAAATATGCACTTGAAATGTAGTGATTATAATTAAGTCCATATATATTTGACTTGCCTTGCAAGCCTGTACATCATTGCAGCCACACAATAGCTCCCCATTCAGTCTGTCTACAGCTTGAAATGCTCCTCCTCCTTCACTTCTTTGTTTTCATGCATTTGCTTTCAGTAAATTCATTTATATATGTGTGTATAAAAATATCCTGGCTTAATGCGTATAACTAAAATAATGTATGAACTGGTACCTTGTAGTAATCAATTGTAACAAAGTTGATCTTGCAACAACCTTATCAATGTCCATTTGAAAACTAATAGCAGCACCAACTACGTGCCCATAACCTGTTACAACATTGAGCACTCCATCTGGAAGGCCGACCAGTATTAAAGTTGAATACTCTTAATAATTTTTCAGGTTGACCTGTCTTAGATTACAAGTATTAATCCCTCAGTGCCACAAAAATATTTCTTTTTATTGTCTTTAAAAAGAGGTGTTCAATATATTAAAATAGGAAACAATATCTGCAACCTTGTTATGATACTATCAATTTCAATACTAGCAAATTTACTTTTAGTAATTAATAATCGTCGAACAAATCTGTATCTTTAATTACTGAGTGGGAGTGAGTACTACTTTTTGCAAGATACTAAGTGGATGTCTTACCAGCTTCGTCAAGTGAGCATAGTACAAAGCTGAAAGAGGTGGCTGCTCGGCAGGCTTGACGACATGGTGGAGCCAACAACTAATGCTGGACCAACCTTCATCGCAAACATTTGAGAGGGGAAGTTCCGAGGAATGATCTATCCGACAACACCAATGGGTTTACGCATCTAATTTCTGGATAAGATAATACTGGTGTGATAAATAATTAACACAGAATGCCTACTAATTGACAAGAAAATACCAAAAAAGTTTTTCCGGTCACATAAGTAGTAATAGATCAAAAGTCCACTAAATTCCAATCTGATAATAATAGGCCGAGAATGAGAACAATAAAAAAGTAGTAAGCATACTTTCACAAGTATCTGAAGAAAGGTTGAGTATGGGTGATACTAAAAGTTTGGATGCATACATAGCTCTTAGTGTCGAGTAATTTTCGATTAAAAAAGACTCTCCCATAAGAACAAACCTAAAAATTTATTAGAAAAATTAACCATGTTGAATTAATTACAAGGCTTCTGTACCTGATATAATTTGAAATTTGCTTAAAACCTGATTATATGAGATGTAGATAATAAACTGCCAGCTCTAGGAGAGACTGGCTGGTGTCCACCTCCTTCCAATAAAGCAGCTTTATTGTCTTCTGTAATTGTTTCATTGCCCAATTGAACCAAATTGATATCAGAATTCCTGTTTCTGAATGCACAAATTAGGATGACATCCCATATTTTGAGTACAAAATCAAGAATGACATAAGATGTACAAGGGCTGGTATTACGAACTGGTTCGGAAAGTACTTGGCTTTTTGTCTTAACATAATCCACAACATATTAGACTCTTAAGTGTAGTAAATTAGAAGTGTATTAGCAACCTGGATGAAACAAAATTGAAGCAGGCCATGATGTAAAATATGACTAAAACATTGTAATTACTGAGGTACCTTGCTGGAACGGAAAAATAATTCAACTCCGACAAACACAACAACAACCTTGAGTGATTAAATGAATTAGAGCAAGTTATCAACAATTGTGACCGATAGAGAACTTTTGTAGGAAAGCACAAACCAATTCGTGATTATTTACATTTCAAAGAAAGAAAAAATTACCATTAATTTACAAGAAATTACCAAAAAATTAAAACAAAACTCCCACAAAATTTCCACAAATTTAACAGTAAACTCCTAATAATTCAACACAAAAATTTAACACCATTATTCTACTAATTTCATCAAAAATCATAAACATGTAATCAAAAATTTCAACAAGCCTACATACATATATACCTCAAATGATGCATATACAAACACACTTATATATATAATTGAACGTAATCGAAACTTACCTCTAATTGAAGAACAAATCAAAGTCCTAACCAAATCCAAACTATAATTAATTTTGGGATTTTTCTTTAATTGATTTTAGGGGGAGAGAGAGGTGAGCGGGAGATAGGGTGAGGGGAGAGATAGAGTGAGGGAGATAAAGCAATTTTAGGGTTTTGTTTTTGTTAAATAATTTTTTGTCTTTGTAATAATTTTTTGGAACCAAAATTGCTGGGGAAAAACTTTGGAAGCCCGCCCATGGAAAAATTGAACGCCCGCCCAAATTTTTTTGTCAAAGTTGACCAAAAGTGTTAACGCTATTGTAACATTTTTGTAAAAGTATTGCAATAGTTCAAAAGTTTATTTCGCTTGTAACACTTTCTTATTTTTTACAACACTTTTTAAAAATTTTGCAATAGATTAGTAAGTTTCTTGTTTATAGCAACACTTTGTGCAAACACAAATGCAATTTAGGCTTGCAATAGGTCATATATGGTGTAGTGGATCATCGACCTCCTGATCACTGTAAAGTTTCTGCAAAGACTACATCCAATATGGACCTCTGCAAATCCTGTAAAACAAGTTGTTAGCTGACGTAAATCATCATTACAACCAAGTCCAAACTACTTCAACTCAGCCAAAGTTTGTGGAAACTGATATCAATGCATATTGGATCTAGAAACTGATGAAACTAACGGCACACGAAATTGGATACAGATAGGAACTGAATTCAAACTTAAATTATGTTAGTTGCCAGCACCATACTTCCTTTGAATCTGTAAAGAAAACTAACATAGTGTCTAGGCATATGTTAACGTTCTATTATGAGTTCAACTATAACATTAACAGTTTAAGCACTAGTGAAAGGTGCAACTTGACTGGAAGGCAATTGACTAGAAGGCTTATCTGTAGATAAAATAAATACGCAACTATGCCCATTAGAAAGTGATGGACAAGACCATTGCACACTTATATAAAAAGGTTGATGCAATTCTGCCCCGTGCACATGAGAACCAATATTAATGTCCTACCACTCAACTTTCACCAATTTTTTATTAAGACAATGATATTTCTGCAAAACAAAGCCTAACTCTTAATTTTATTAAAATACAATTATAATCGTTCCTTCCAACCCAATCATTTTAACTAAGCATCTGAAAAGTAAAGTCCCAAAATAAATATCATAACCAAAAAAATTAACCCTAAAATATGTATGAGAGTGATGATTCTTTGCAAAATTCTTTTATCTAATAGAGAGAGAGAGAGCCAGAGAGAGAGAGATCTAGAGAGAGGGAGAGTGTGGGAGGGAGGGAGGAGAGAGAGAGAGAGAGAGAGAGAGAGAGAGAGAGAGAGAGAGAGAGAGAGAGAGAGAGAGAGAGAGAGAGAGAGAGAGAGAGAGAGAAAGAGAGAGATTACTTGCAAGCCCAGAGAGGAATAAACTGAAGAAGTGTAGTCAAGCCCCATGAATGAGAAGAACTCCAGCTTTAAGTACATCTTCAGCAACATGAATCATATCTTTAATTGGATAATCCTTAGATAAGAATTGAATCGGAGTGTATTTTAGCGAACCTTAAAATTAAAAACCCCAATTAGGAAGAACTCAATCGATAAGAGATACTTACGAATTGAATCGATGGGTAATTTACCTCTAATCCATTACAATCGGAAAAAGATGGGTAATTTACCTCTAATTGAAGCTTTGCTCAAATTTTTGCTCAATTAGGTTTGGGATTTTGGGCTTTTGCTCAATCGATTATATTTGAGATGAGAGATGTGTATTTGTGAGAGAAAAAGAGGAGAGAGGCAGAGAGTGGCGAAATCAGTAGAGTGGTGAGGTCAGTTGTAACATCCCGACTTTTCGGGATATTAATTTCTAATTTCGAAACTTAAATAAATGGAATTCTTTATTCAAATAATCCAAAATTAACAAAAGTCAAATGCAGCGGTCAAATTCAATATTCTAAAATCATCAAATCGGAAACGCAGCTCCACAAATCCAATATTTAACAAAGTACTGCAAATTTATTCAAATAACACGATAAGACTCGTCCATTAAATGCTTCTAAATCAGCAGGCACAAAATCCACAAGGTTCATATCTTTATTCTTATTAAGCTTCCAAATCGAAACCTGAAATATATTAAAACAATGAGCTGTGAAGCCCAGCAAGTAACTATCGCCCAATGGCTCAAAAATAATATTTTCATAAGTGAACAAAATTTCTGAAACTTTAAATCGATACAAAAATCAAAACAATAAAATCATATTTTATTCCCACAGTTCTAAATTACGGTCACACTAAACCAGTGACACGGTTCTATGTTCGATGGGGACCAGTTTACGGTATCTATGTGTTCCGGAACGCGCGTAAACTAGTTCTATAATTCTATATGCCACACTATCCAGTGACCGGATTCTATGATTCGATACGCAACTAAAACTGGGGAATTCTAAAATAATTCTTTTCTAAATCAATTTTCGATATTACAATTTCGATAACCAAATCAAACAGATATTTTGAAACAGAATAAAACAGATTTTATAATAATAGTGAGCAACGAAAAGTCACTTACCTCGAATGCGATAATATACACCAGAAATTAAGTAGAAACAGATCCTAAAATTTAATTAACAAAACTTAGCAAATAAACATTTATTTAAATATCATATAAAGAATGGCCAGACACTGCATTCATGCAAGTTGTATTAAAATAAGATCATTGGGCCTTAAAGCCCATAATAGTAAAAGATGGCTCGGTTCAAAACTAATGTGCACAATTACATAAAAGTACCAAATCTTTTCTTACTTTAAAAAAAATGATTTCCAGTACATGAACAATTAATATTAACTCCACTTTGCATGCATTAAAACATATTATATAGAAGACATGCATACCAAATTTATGACCGATTCACATAGAGCACGAAACATATAAAACCAAAGACTAATTGACCTTAAATAAAAATTGTTATCCTATAAATTACAAAAACACTGGCATATGAATAAAAATAATTTTAACTACTAAATAATCTTTATTCAAATCTCTATAAAATGACAATAATTATAAAATCAAAATAATTAAACCAAATATAATGCCGATTTAAATTATACTAACAGAAGAGTCATGATAATTTGTATACTCCACAACCTCGTACAAGAAGCATGCTCATATATACAAAAGAAATCAATAAATCAAAATATGGCAGAACTCTTTACGAATACAAATTAATACTGTATACAAATGGCAGGGAGTGCTACACATGAAATTCATTTACAAAAGAATACAAAACATATAACATGTATAAACAAGCAAGCATCATGGCAGAGCATGTATAAGAAATATAGAAGCAATTAAAAGAAAATTGGAAGAGTCAAGGACCTTTTGGGCGAGTATTCGTAGCGCTGCACGACCCTCTTCTATGCTCTAACCGGTTCTTATATAGCCACTTATAACCCTAAATTAAATTAGGTAATTCTAACACTTGCTTCTAATATTTTTTTTTCTTTTACTACTCCTCCAAGTAATTCCTTAAATAAAAGATTCTAGCACACATAATTAACATAATTAAAATGATATCGATTTACTAAAATATTCTTACTCTTCTTTCCAAATATAACGAATCTCATCTTTTAGAATTCTAGAATTTTCTAAATGAAATAAATATCTAACTAGAAATTATTTTAAAATCTAATATCTAATTTTTAAAAATAAAAATAAAATTACGGATTTTACATTCTCCCCTCCTTAAAAGAATTTGGTCCCCAAATTCACAAAATAACATCAAATAAGTTACGAGTAAAAAGAAATCATACCTTAATTACGATTGTTCGCGCGACTTTCCGTGAGCATAAATACACGTCCAGTGGTCTTGTTATCTACTTCTTTCCTTGGTGGTGGATTATGTGGGCATTGAGCAATCCTGTGTCCGACTTCACCGCAATGAAAGCACGCACCTCTGTTCCAACGACACTCTGTATCAACATGGTTCCCGCCACACCTAGTGCACTTATCTTGATTTCCTTATCCTCCCATTCGGTCATACACGTAAGGTTTCTTGAGTGGTCCCCCTTGAGAAGATTGTCCACCAGTTGGAGTGAACCGTTTCTTGTTCCAGTTGCTTGTCGCCTTTTCAGATTCTGCCAGACCCCTCTCGATCACCAAAGCCTTGTTGAGCACAGCCTCGTACGTCTGAAGTTCAAAAGATGCCACAGAATTCCTGATGTTGGTCCGAAGTCCCTCTTCCAATCTTCTAGCTCGACTAGTCTCATCAGCAACTAATGTCGGTGCATATTTTTCAAGCTTTGCGAATTCTGCTTCGTATTCCACAACGGACTTTCCTCCCTGCTCGAGCCGAATGAAGTCCCTCTCCTTTTGCAGATGAATGGTTCTCGGAAAGTACTTATCTTCTAGAGCCTTCTTGAACTTTGCCCATGTATATGGTTCAGGACCACCCTCAGTGGTTGCAGTCTCGTTCTTTCTTTGTTCCATGAGCCACCAATCATAAGCACTTCCTTGTAGTTGATACACTGCTAAAGTGACCTTCTGTTCTTCATTGCTTCCTAGCAGTCCGAAAGCTTTCTCCATTTCTTGTATCCACATCTCGACTATGGCCGGATCAGTTGCCCCATCGAAAGTTGGTGGGTTCAAACGCTTGAACTGAGAGACGATATTCTGCTGTCTGGGTTGCTGATTCACGAGTGTAGCTAGAGTCTCGGCTAGCTGGTCAAATACATTTCCACCATCACCATTGTTGTTGCCATTCTGATTGTCGTTGCCTTGATTGTTATTGTTGTTGCCATTCTGATTGTTTTCGCCCTGATTGCCATTGTTGTTGCCTTCTCCGTCCATCTTTTCTAAAAACAACAAACTTTCAAACTTATAATCAATGATCAAAAAGCACAAAAGCCACACAGGTCAAATAATCACACAAACAAGTGCCCTAGATTCAAAACAATATACTGAATTAAAGGTCAAAACCAATACGGTAGTCTATCGGATCGCATCCTAGGGAATGTACTAGTTCCATACCTAATACACTCCGAAGGAAAACCTAGGCTCTGATGCCAACTGTAACATCCCGACTTTTCGGGATATTAATTTCTAATTTCGAAACTTAAATAAATGGAATTCTTTATTCAAATAATCCAAAATTAACAAAAGTCAAACGCAGCGGTCAAATTCAATATTCTAAAATCATCAAATCGGAGACGCAGCTCCACAAATCCAATATTTAACAAAGTACTGCAAATTTATTCAAATAACACGATAAGACTCGTCCATTAAATGCTTCTAAATCAGCAGGCACAAAATCCACAAGGTTCATATCTTTATTCTTATTAAGCTTCCAAATCGAAACCTGAAATATATTAAAACAATGAGCTGCGAAGCCCAGCAAGTAACTATCGCCCAATGGCTCAAAAATAATATTTTCATAAGTGAACAAAATTTCTGAAACTTTAAATCGATACAAAAATCAAAACAATAAAATCATATTTTATTCCCACAGTTCTAAATTACGGTCACACTAAACCAGTGACACGGTTCTATGTTCGATGGGGGCCAGTTTACGGTATCTATGTGTTCCGGAACGCGCGTAAACTAGTTCTATAATTCTATATGCCACACTATCTAGTGACCGGATTCTATGATTCGATACGCAACTAAAACTGGGGAATTCTAAAATAATTCTTTTCTAAATCAATTTTCGATATTACAATTTCGATAACCAAATCAAACAGATATTTTGAAACAGAATAAAACAGATTTTATAATAATAGTGAGCAACGAAAAGTCACTTACCTCGAATGCGATAATATACACCAGAAATTAAGCAGAAACAGATCCTAAAATTTAATTAACAAAACTTAGAAAATAAACATTTATTTAAATATCATATAAAGAATGGCCAGACACTGCATTCATGCAAGTTGTATTAAAATAAGATCATTGGGCCTTAAAGCCCATAATAGTAAAAGATGGCTCGGTTCAAAACTAATGTGCACAATTACATAAAAGTACCAAATCTTTTCTTACTTTAAAAAAAATGATTTCCGGTACATGAACAATTAATATTAACTCCACTTTGCATGCATTAAAACATATTATATAGAAGACATGCATACCAAATTTATGACCGATTCACATAGAGCACGAAACATATAAAACCAAAGACTAATTGACCTTAAATAAAAATTGTTATCCTATAAATTACAAAAACATTGGCATATGAATAAAAATAATTTTAACTACTAAATAATCTTTATTCAAATCTCTATAAAATGACAATAATTATAAAATCAAAATAATTAAACCAAATATAATGCCGATTTAAATTATACTAACAGAAGAGTCATGATAATTTGTATACTCCACAACCTCGTACAAGAAGCATGCTCATATATACAAAAGAAATCAATAAATCAAAATATGGCAGAACTCTTTACGAATACAAATTAATACTGTATACAAATGGCAGGGAGTGCTACACATGAAATTCATTTACAAAAGAATACAAAACATATAACATGTATAAACAAGCAAGCATCATGGCAGAGCATGTATAAGAAATATAGAAGCAATTAAAAGAAAATTGGAAAAGTCAAGGACCTTTTGGGCGAGTATTCGTAGAGCTGCACGACCCTCTTCTATGCTCTAACCGGTTCTTATATAGCCACTTATAACCCTAAATTAAATTAGGTAATTCTAACACTTGCTTCTAATATTTTTTTTTTTCTTTTACTACTCCTCCAAGTAATTCCTTAAATAAAAGATTCTAGCACACATAATTAACATAATTAAAATGATATCGATTTACTAAAATATTCTTACTCTTCTTTCCAAATATAACGAATCTCATCTTTTAGAATTCTAGAATTTTCTAAATGAAATAAATATCTAACTAGAAATTATTTTAAAATCTAATATCTAATTTTTAAAAATAAAAATAAAATTATGGATTTTACATCAGTAGAGTGGTGAGGTCGAGAGAGTGGTGTCGAGAGAGAGAGAGTGGTGTCAAGAGAGAGAGAGAGAGAGTGGTGTGAGAGAGAGACAGTGGTGGGTTTGTTTTTTTGTTTTAATTTTGTGAAAGAAATATTTTGGTACAATAACATTTCAGTAACTTTTTTACCCGCCCAATGAAAATGCGAAATTCCCGCCTACAATTTTCGCCAAGCTGACTGAAACCGTTTCGTCTATTGTAGCGCTTTTGATAAAGTATTGCAATTGTTCTAAAATTTCAAAATGATTCTTTTACTTGCAACATTTTTCGTATTTCTTACAACATTTTTAAAAATAGTGTAATAGACTACCAAGTTTTGTGTTTATTGTAACACAAATATATATTGGTGTTGCAATAGGCCATATATGGTGTAGTACTACGCCATAAGTGGGCTAATGATATGCTTTTTGAAAGCGTTACATGAAATAGTGTTACAATAGGTAGTAAATTTTAACCTGTTGTAACACCACTCAACTAGTGTTACATTAGTCTAGACTTAGTGTTACAGTAAGGGTGACGGTGTTGCATACATGTAACACCACAATAAAGTGTTACATTAGTTAATTTTTTATTTTTTTCATTTTTCAACTATTGTGGGCCCCACAAGCAGGACCAACAGGTGGACCCCACGGAAAAGTGGGCCCCACACGTGAGACCCACAAAAAGTGTTACATTTGCTAATGCAAATTTTTTCTTAAAATGATAACGTATAATATATTACAAATTTTAAAAATGTTTTTTCTATTTTAATATGTAATTTATTTTAGTTGTGCCAAAAAAAATCATTTAATTAAATTTTCAAAGTATTTGAAAATTATATATTTACATATTTTATTAGTTTTAAATTATTTAACAATTTTACGAATAATTATTTTAATTATTTCTAAAAATAATAATATATTACTTATAATCATTTTACATTTTGGGTCTCTAATTAGAGTAGAGTAATTAAGGGCTTAAAATGATACTTGGGAGTTGGGCCATTTTATTTCTATAAATATAAATTGTTTCTTTAAATTTTTTATTTATTTCTCTTTAGTTTCTGTTTTTCACAAACTCTCCCCTGCCTCTTTTCTCTCGCTGTCTCTCTCCTCTTCCCCGTCGTTAGCCGCCAACACAGCCGGAGAACAACCATCGCCAAGAATTGAAGCCTAACGCAGACGTTAGAACCACTAAAACACCACTCTCACTCTGATCTCTCTGATTCCATCGACGAAATCAACCTGAGGATAAAATTTTTGATTTTTCGAAAATGAAAATTTACAATCAAAATCAATTTTTGTTCGATTTTGCTATGTTCCAGTCTTTAATCGATAGTTATGAATGGTTTAAGCTGTAATTGGGCTTGCATGTGGATATTTTCGAGTGTTGTTGAAATTTTTGTTCGTCGGAAAATTTCATGAATTGCCGGAAGTTTTACTCGTGAGCTTGATTCGTAATTTCGATTATATGGTTAGATAGATCAGTTAAGGTTGTATAGTACATGATTTTATCAGAATTTTATGGAGTGATTCGTGAGTCACCGGATTTTGGTCGAACTTGCGAGATTTTGTTGATTTGGATTCGTATTGAGTTTGTTTTTACTTGTTTGATGTTTAATGATTTTCAAAAACATAGTAGGAGCTATATTGCTTGAAATCGTACGTTTTGGTGTGTTTTTGGATGAGGACCAAGAGATTCTGGTGGCCGGAACGCCGACCGAAAACTGGGAAGCCCAGTTTTCTGGTGGGTCGTTCTTGGCGACCCGGAATGTTCTTAATAACCCGTTTTGTAACCCAAGATTGACCCATTTATTTGATAATTAAATTAATTTAATTAATCATTTAATTTAATTGTTAATTAGTTAATTCAATTAATTAGTTATTAAATCGAACCATACGAATGTTAATAAAGACTCATTTTAGTGTTGGGAAAAAAATAATCAAAAAATAAAAAAGTCTGGTTGTACGTGATTTTAAGAAAAACATAGTAAAAGTGCTACTTCAAATAACGTGGCACGATCCAGAATCACTGAATAATTTTTTTGAATGAATACTTCGACGATCGAACCGTACGGATGTTAATAAAAACTCATTTTGGTGTTGGGAAAAATAATCAAAAAATAAAAATGTCGGGTTGTACAAGATTTTAACAAAAGCATAGTAAAAGTGTTTCTTCCAAAATTTATAAAACTGTTTTTGATTAAAAATTTTAAAATAAAATAAAAAAATCATAAACTAATTAAAATAATTAATTGATTAATTATTTTAATTAATTAGTTGATTAATTATTTAATTAATTAATTTATTTTGATTAATTTTCTTTAAATTCAATTAACTTTAATTAATCTTAATTAATTTTAACTAATGACTTTATTAATTTGATAAATTTATTTTTTACCAAACTAAATAAATTTATTTTTTTCTGAAACTTTGACAATAACATTAAAAGGGATGGATCCAGACCTCTGTACGGTTGGGTGGTCGAAAAATATTTTTAAAAAAATCGAAACCCCAAATTCTGCCGAAATACTATTTAGGGGTTACGGTCAAAGTACTAGTTGACCGTCGAATTACCAAACCAAATAAATTTATTTTTTTTCTGAAACTTTGGCAATAACATTAAAACGGATGGATCCTGACCTCTGTACAGTTGGGTGGTCAAAAAATATTTTTAAAAAAATCGAAACCCCAAACCCTGCCGAAACACTGTTTAGGAGTTACAGTCAAAGTACTAGTTGACCGTCGAATTACCAAACCAAATAAATTTATTTTTCTGAAACTTTGGCAATAACATTAAAAAGGATGGATCCTGACCTCTGTATTGTTGGGTGATCGAAAAATATTTTTAAAAAAATCGAAACCCCAAACCCTTCCGAATATTTAGGGGTTACGGTCAAAGTACTAGTTGACCGTCGAATTACCAAACCAAATAAATTTATTTTTTCTGAAACTTTGGCAATAACATTAAAAAGGATGGATCCTGACCTCTGTATGGTTGGGTGGTTTAAAAATATTTTTAAAAAAATCGAAACCCCAAACCCTGCCGAAACACTATTTAGGGGTTACGGTCAAAGTACTAGTTGACCGTCGAATTACCAAACCAAATAAATTTATTTTTTTCTGAAACTTTGGCAATAACATTAAAAATGATGGATCCTGACCTCTGTATGGTTGGGTGGTCGAAAAATATTTTTAAAAAAATCAAAACCCCAAACCCTGTCGAAACACTTTTTAAGGGTCACGGTCAAAGTACTAGTTGACCGTCGAATTACTAAACCAAATAAATTTATTTTTTTCTGAATAATTACAAATCCAAATAATCCAAAAAATTGAAACTCCAAATCATGACCTCCGTAAAAAATTGAAACTCCAAATCATAATGAAATTTGTGGGCGTAATAAGACTAAATTTATGGGCGGGAAAAGACCAAATGGCAGGGCGGGAAAAAGCCCGCCTCTGCAAAATTATTGACCGCCCCTCTTTATATCCCTCATCTCTCACACTCTTGTTTCCTTCCTCATTTACATACTCACACACACAAACACACACAGTCGCACAAACTCCCGTTTCTCTTTATTTGCTTCAGTGTTCATACAGACAATCACACACAACACTAGAGTCATTTACTAGTTTGATGTTCAAGTTTCAATTAGGGTTCAACTTTCAATTAGGGATTCGATTCTTATCCATTCAAGCGGTAACAATATCATCTTTTCATCAATCTCTTTGTTTTGGTGTTTATGACAGGACTAAAGTGTGGTTTATGATGGATACATACGTGTCCATGGTGTACTCTCTTTGAAATTTATTGCAAAATACAATTGCACTATTTCAAATAGGGTATACCATGGACACCTGTGCATTCATGTAGTCCATGGTGTACTCTGGAAGTAGGGAAATGGGCATCTCCAGCAGCTGGCTGCGTCTTTAGGTAAAAATCTCTCCTAGACATATCATCAAACACCTTCCGTGCACTCCTCAAACAACATCATTTTAATTGTCTCTATGTATCTATGTTAATACCAACATATTGTATCTGTGTATATTGTGTCTCTACTGATACCAACATATTCGTTTCTTTTTTATTTTTATTTTTCTATACTGATACCAACATATTGGTTGTTTTTGTGTTGGAATGCTCTTCACCAACAGGTATTTTCCCATGAATATAGTTTCTGATATGTAAAAGTTTCAAATTTTGGGTGTGGATGTTTATCAATCTTGTTACTTATCATTTTTTTCGCACTTCTTATGGAACTTGGTTAGTATATAAATTTCATAGCTAAATTTGTCCTCCATTTGCTAAATTTTGTGTTTCTTGTTAAAGCAATTATATATTCATTAATGGGTGGCATTAATTATGTTGCATTGCGGTTGTAAGTTTTGGTATTGTGCATTTGTTATGTTGTAAAATCGATCAAGATTGAGTAAGGATTCAGGGATGGCCTAGTTTTAAATGTGAGTCCCTTCCCCGTCCATGAAAAGGTCATGGGTTTGAACAAGTTTTGAATTGCATTATGGGATTGGAAGACGGTTGTTGAATCTTTTCATCATTTGAGTGTTTTAAAAGAAAGTAAAAGTTTATGGCTTCCATTTTGGGATAGAAATACGGTTGTTACATCTTGTCATCATTTCCGTTAAAATGGTAAAAGTTCGCTTCTACTTTGGGACCAAGACTGAGAAAACTTCAATGATTATGTTCGTAGGATCATTATGATATCAGATTAGGATGTGCTGTGGATTATTATTTTGTTTGTTTCCTTAACTGTCTAACACAATGGTTATTTAGTAAAGAAAATATAAGATTCTCTCTAATTGCTTTAAATAACAGTAATAGAGGCACATCCATTTCAAATTCTATTATGCATTCTCCACCATAATATTTCTCATTTAATCATTTTGGTTTGGTTTTGGAGGCTAGATTATTCTATTGTTGAAACTTTATTAAATGTTAAAAAACTACGGCTTCCACATTTATAGTGTATTCCACTAGATTTAAACTCAGATTTGTAAATGGTGAACTTTCTCTTCTTTTTTCCTTTTTCTGACAACTTCGGTTTGTAAAAATCTCATGTTTTAGGTTGATGAAGTAATACTGAAAGAAATGCAAACTGTTGATCTGGTTTTTATCTGTAGAAAAAGTTCAAGGATATGTAGAAAACTCAGGTAATTGACTGCTGATAAGTTTATCTACATTTCTGTTTCTAATGATAGCGTTACATATGATTATTTCAATTACCAGGGGAGATGATAATTGGCCCATCAAAGGTTCTCTTCATGGATGAAATATCCAATGGCTTAAATATCTCAAGCACCTTTCAGATTGTAAAATGTCTTTAGCAGTTGACACACATTACAAATCAACCACTTTGATTTCACTTCTTTTAGTCAGCATCAGAGACATTTGATTTGTTTGATGATATAATCCTGATGACCATTGATAAGTGAGTATATAGGCTTATCTAGTAATTGGTCAAAATGATGGTGGTGGTTGAAGTGGTTTGGTGTGGTTGTGGTTGAAGGAATGAGAACTTGTATTGCTTACTTTTGGATTGAATGTTGGTTTAAACTAGAAATGGTTACTTTTGGATTGAATATTGTTTTGAACTTGTAAATGTTATTAATGGGAATGTTGTATAGCAATTATTTCAAAATTTTTATTTATAGTGTTACATTTGCCTATTGTATATGCATGTCCATCTGGTGTTACACTTGACAATTGTAATGTTACATTATAATCTTATTTAGTGTTACATTAGATATGTTACAGTGTTGCAATAGAGAGTGGGCCCCCACATGCTACGTGTCAGGTGGGCCCCACATAAGTCCCGTGTCAGATGGGTCCCACATGCCACGTGTCAGGTGGGCCCTACACATGCCACGTCTCAAGTGGGCCCCCACATGCCATGTGTCAGGTGGGCCCCACATGTAACGTGTCAGGATGACACATGTCAGGATGCCACGTGTTAGTGGGCCCCACTTTTAATGGGTACCACATGTGGGCCCCACATTCTGTCCCTCAGATTAAGTTCAATTGTAACACTACAAATCCGTTACATTAGGTGATGCTAGTGTTACATTAGCAACATAATGTATCGATTTATTAGTGTTACATTAGATGGGTAAAAGCGTTACAATAGGCACCTGTTGTAACGCCCCCAAGTGTTACAATAGACCTATTGTAACGGATTTAGGGCCTATTGTAACATTACGAGAGAGTTACAATAGGCCACTTATGGCGTAGTGGTGTTCCTCGTCAAACATATCAAAGATAAAGTCAACTGAAACAATTAGATACTTAGATTAAAACAGAGTGTAAAATTAAACAAATAAAAACTTAGTAACTTAAAATTAAATGTCAATAATTGAAAAATTAGTAGTTGATTCTTACCCAAACAAATTATCCTTCCTGTATCAAAAATAAGAAAAATGGAGTTAAAAATTAGGGTTTCGAGTTCTAAAATCCCCAATTTGAAACTAAATCAAACTAATTTGAGTTTAATGCAAGTTTACTCACTCACTAATTCGAGCTTTGTAGCTATGAACAAATGGTTTAAAACATTGTACAACTACTCTTCAGTCGAACAAATCTTCAAACAAGTAAGGAGAGAGAGAGAAAGAGAGATTAGTGCTTCCAGATAGAAAGATAGAGAGAGACATAGAGAAAGAAAGAGAGTGAAAGGCAGAGGTAAGATTTAGGGTTCTTGAGAGAGGTAGGGGTGAGTGTGTGAGTCGAGAGAATGAGAGATCGTGTGAGATTTAGTTATTTTGATTTTAAGTTTTGATGTTTTCAATTTTATTTAATTTCTTTGAAGGAGGGAGTATGTTGATAACTAAGGGGGGAAATCAAAATCAAAATTTGGCTAAAGGGGGAACCATGTTATCAGATGGGGGAAAATATATTAACGGGGAATATAAGGGGATGCGCGTCTGTGAATTATTTCTAAAGCTTATTAAAGACATCGGTTATTCTTACAAGCAATATCCTAAAACATAAAGACATCGGTTTTAGAACGAACGATGTCCTAAACACTTTTTACATCGGTGGCAATACTGACCGATGTTAAATCGGTGATGTCTATTACACTTTTTCTAGTAGTGTGTAAAAAAAAAATGTTACAATAGGTGCAATATACGTTGCCTTAGGCCCATGAAGTAGCTAAGGTAACATTTTTCTGATGACATCTCTCTCCATGTTGCCTTAGGTGTCTAAGGTAACATCCTTAATACATAGGGGTAACATGCAGTTTTATGTTACAATATGTTGCTATAGCAACAAAAATGAGTTCTACAGCAACTTAAATAATATTTGTTTTACTTTAGAGATCAGTTTTTTTTTTTAAAAAAAGGGCCCAGTGGGCCCCACTGTTTGAGCCACTTTTGTTGACAACATGGTTTAACGTAGTGAAACATTTCCAATCGATAATCCAAAATCTTTTCCATAAAAAATTGAAAACATCACATATATTATGCATCCCAAATTTTCATTCCAAATCTCCAACACATTACATAATCAACATGCTTAACCTCCAAAACAACATAATCCACCAACTACTACATAATCCACTAGCCACTACATAGTACACCAATAACATCGTAATCTACCAACTATATTACTACTCAAGTCACAATCAGAATATAAACCCAAACATAGAGACATCCTAGTGTCATACTAAAAGCTACTACTACTACCAGTAAGAAGTGTTGTTTTCCTAGCTCCTCTGACTCCCATTAATGCAGTAAGAACATAGGTCTGAATGCACCAGTGTATCACATAGAAGTTGAAGCTTTTTCTAATTGGATCCACGTTCAATCATCTTCTGCCACTATTTTGCAAAACATATATTTTGTAATGTTAGACTTCAGATATAACTTCTCTTTAAGTACAATTACACATAAAATAAACATTAAGCCAGTATCATTCATCTTACAAATGGCCCCGTCACCCATTAGATATAAATCACAAAATCCAAACTTTAAATGTAGAACACTTGCGAACAAATATCCATTTTATCCATTTTCACTTTTGTAAATTAATTACAGTTAACCTACAATTGGTTTCTTTGATTGTCTCATCTACTACTTCCTCATCTGGCCGTCCATCTGAATCTTTAACTTCAACATATGGTATAGTTTTAACACGATTTACATCTTCATGAAGTCCATCCAATAAAAAGGCGAGGAATTCCTGCGAGATATTTTTATCAGCTTACTTCTTATGAAAAAATACATTTTAATTGTGAACATATAAATGATGAGAGACAATTTAGCAAAAAAAAAATGAAACAGAGCTAATTTAAGAATTAAGGGCTAGCAAAGACTACAAACTTGAGAATCATGCTGATTAAAACCGTTGAACGGTGGATCAAAATGAGCAAGCTTTTACTTGAAAGTTCTTAGTGCTACTCGTGTTGCTCCAGGAACCAGAAACAATTTCACCCTGCAAAAGTCCTAAATTAGAGAGCAATTTGATCTAATATAATTACAATCATAACATAAACAGACAGATAGAAGATATGATAATGGAACAAGCATAATTCATAAAGAAATATCTAAAGCTAAAACATACATTCATGCCTAATGGATTCTCGTGATTTATTTCCCTCTTGAAATCTCCAAGAAAGTGTCCCAAGCACTGCAGTGCACTATTCATAAAGCATGTGTTCCCTAAGTTTTGCAATCCGGTCAAGCCCAAAGAACCAGCCTCGCAAGAGTTTCCCCAAAAGGTTGGAAAACTAACCCCGAACAAAATTTGAGGTGAACTTTTCAGAATTACCGTTCATCACAAGTGAAGCTCCATTATGATGTCCTATCATCTCATCCTTTCTCATTTCTCTTTTACTAATATCTGAAAAACCATAAACTTGCAGCCCTAAAAGAATTTGCAGATAGATAGTGGAAGAAAAAAAATATAAAAAGTGTGCATTGTTGAGGAAAAATCCTTAAGTAATAAAATACCGCAAGTGCACGGGCGTACGTGTGTACGAGGGTAAGTACGGGTCGATCCACAGAGAACGCGAAATAAGTTTCTAATTTATAAACTAACAAAAGCAATTACTAGCACTTAAAAATATCACTTATAAAAACAACTAAGGAACATATTTCATCGGTCAAACACGAAATTAGGGTGTAGCATAAAAATTGATCGCCACTAACAATAAACACATAAGTATTCGAAATAAAGACAACCAATGATTTCGAACCAATGTAATCTAAAGAATACAAAGCGTTTTAGTACTTCGTTACTCACCCATCTCTATTTAACACCTAGAGACTTGTCCACTATCCCTTTAATCTTTCATTCTCTCCTGAAAATCAACAACCCTTCACACAACACACCGTTAAACAATGTCAAAACTTACCATCAAGGAAAAGAATCTCCATCTCGTAGAGAATGGAGATATTTTCAGTTATACTCGTGAAGAGTTTGATGCCTTTGACTGGGAAAGGCAACTTGAAACTTTGTGGCTGCAGATGGATGCAAGTCTTGAAGAAATCGAGAGAGAAAGGCCTGCAAGAGTGATCGACATCGATGTTGCTCTTCAAGCAACATTAACATGGCTTTCCTCTAAGGCATCCTCATCCAACACCACCAACCATTGTTAATGAATATGTCAGCAAAAATAACCTTATCCCTTCAACTTCCACCTAAACAAAGTGGCAAAGATGGGATCTGGGATGGCTGCTAACAATGGAGTGGTTTGGACTTCACTTTTTAGTTTCCTGTTGAATAGATTAGTAGATAGAGAGAACAAAAAAAATGTAGTATTTGCATGTAATCTCTTTCTTATTATTAATGAAGAATCCTATTTCTCTAATCTTATTCAATGTGTTCTGCAATTTTTTTATGTTTATGAACTGTTCTTCAAAGAATTAAATCAAAGAAGTAAAAATGAAAACTAATTAAAGTAATCATGTAAGTAACAAATTCATCAACAATAACCACGGTTAAATCAGGAACAGAACAATTAGGGATTACTTGAAGTATACATATTGTACTGATAACCAAACCATTGCATCAGGATCTGATGTTTGACTAACGTCAGGATTGACTTTTCATCAGTATTCAACATGCATCAGGATCTGACACTCATCAGTATTTGGTCTCCCCTTGTTCTCAGAAACTTTCATAGTTTACCATTCCCAATTCATTCACCAATTTTATAAAAGTAGGTTCAGGTAGTGGCTTGGTGAATATATCAGCTAGCTGTCGATCAGTAAACAAAGTGGAGTTCGATTGTCCCTTCCAGTACTTGTTCTCTTATGAAATGATATCTGATACTGATATGCTTAGTAAGAGAATGCTGAACTGGATTTCCTGTCATAGCAATAGCACTTTGATTATCACAATAAATAGGTATTTTTGAATATGACAAACCATAGTCCATTAACTGATTCCTCATCCACATGACCTGAGCACAATAGCTTCCTGCAGCTATGTACTCAACTTCTGCAGTTGATGTGGATATAGACTTTTGCTTTTTACTAAACCAAGAAACTAGTCTTCCTCTAAGAAACTGACAACTGCCTGAAGTACTTTTCCTGTCTATTTTGTATCCTGCAAAATCAGTGTAACACCCACAGATCCGGGGTCCGGGATCCGGTCGTTACGGTCTCCAATTCTGTCCATAATACTTGAACTTACCTCAACATAAAATAATTTACATCTTTATGACCCAACACAACAATATAAAACAAACCCGTTATAGTCCCAAAGATGAAATCAGAGTAACAATCAAATTTTATTAAACACATTATGGGTTCTTAGAACATTAAAGAGTTACAATATGAATACATACTCTTTGCCATCCATTTACATAAGTCATACTAGTCCATATATTTGGTACTGAAAGAATGAATCTATCCTACCAATAGATTTCTCTTCGGCACTGGTAGTCTCATCGTCCTCGCCAGCATCGAGTGCGCCTTGTACGAATCATCTGGTCTAGCTGTTGTT
The DNA here is from genome assembly GCA_036435485.1 of Saposhnikovia divaricata. Lineage (NCBI taxonomy): Eukaryota > Viridiplantae > Streptophyta > Magnoliopsida > Apiales > Apiaceae > Saposhnikovia > Saposhnikovia divaricata. The sequence goes on along the minus strand of CM071599.1, from coordinate 118,568,942 downwards.
GTGATATAATAAAGCAAGGGTGAGCAATAGCCCACCAACAATAATATTTAACTAAACAATAAAATATAACAGTTCAAAAGTATCTTTCAAACCATATGCCATGCATTTACGGAAATGATGCCAGAATAACATGAACGATGAAGTTACGAGGTAACTCAAAATGCATATATAGGTGGGAATATCTGCTATGTCAAAGATAAGCCAGATATTATCATTTATCATATAAAGAGGAACTTGCAAGAAAATATTGCAATTCCAGTTATTAACATTTTTTGAAGTCCTACAACCTGAAAGAAGTCTCTTCGATACGTGTTGTGGAAGACACCGTCAACCTGAAAGAAGTCTCTTCGATACGTGTTGCAGGGAATTCCCAATTTGGGAGATGAACCAATACTGGAGTTATCACGCGCCAGCTGTCCCACTCCCTGATGATCAGTCGGGGATGGTACAGCCCAATATAGTTTACTACCAGTAGAAGGAAGAACTGACGGCTCCACTTGTCGATTGCCTTTAATAGTAACTCCCTGGCCAATGGTTAGGCCTTGTGATGGACCGCGCGACTCGGCCTCTTACACACGACTCCTAGTTCGAATAAATCCACATCATTGAAATGTAGAGTTTGTCCTCCCTTCCCCAAGTGAAATGCTTGTTGATAAGACTTCACAAAGTAGTCATATCTAGTTGGAAAGGAAAATTCACCAACATTTCCCAAGCTTTTGCTTGTTAATGGATATCAACTTGTTCCAACAATCTTACCCTTCGAATGATGAGAAGGTACACACAGACTTAATGAGTCCATAGCAACCAAGTTGCGAGTGAAAAGGATAAATTATTGGATTTATGACGGGGAAGTCTACAAGATAAATTACATTGCTCAAGTAGGTTACCCTATAACATGGAAGTTTGAGCGAGCATTTAAATCTTTTTAAGACAGATTTAAATGAAAAATAAAGAGTTGGGAACCTTTCCTTGATAAAATAGTCGTAAAAAGACTCCGAAGTATTTTACATAATATTTTGAGGTGAAAGATAATCTCCAAATAATATAAATCATTTTAAAAAGAATTTAAAAGAATTAAATAAATATTACAAGAATATTTATTAACTCAATATTAATTACGGAATATTATTAAAACATAATATTGCTCGTAAGTAATCCTCGAATGAATATATAGAATTATTTACTAAATAAATTCCTCCTTAAATGAATATTCGAAATAATATTCATTAAATAATTAAACTCCAATAAATATTTAAAATAATATTCAATAATTAAGTCAAACCTTAAATGAATATTTGAAAATAATATTCATTTAATAAATAATCTTCTAAATGAATATCCAAATAATATTCATTTAGTAATCAAAACTTTAAAGGAATAATCGAAATAATATTCCTTAAGTAAATAGAACCTCCAATGAATATTTTACAATAATATCCATCAAGTACATAAAACCTTAAATGAATATTCGAAAATAATATTCATTTAATAAATAACATTCTAATGAATATCAAAATAATATTCATTAAATAATCAATTCTAAATGAATATTCAAAACTAACATTCATTTAATATCTCTCGACTGAGATAATACTCGAATAACATTCCTCGAAAGATTTCTAAGTAATTGATACTTTACGGAAATATAAATAACGTTTAATAATAACATTCCTCAGATAAATAATAATCTGTCATTGGAATCCCTCCGGGTTTCCACCACTATTTATATCTCAAAATACCGACTCCCGGTCTATATTTAAGAATGAATATCATTTGCCCTTCGCTAAGGGTCTTACCAAAATATCCGTCTTATAACTGATAATTCGTATCTAGTCTATAAGCCAATGGCAATTCAGGGAACAAGTATCACAACAATCAGAGTCACAGTATAATTGGAAACAGGCATGCATGCGATGGCATATGTAAAACAGAAATCATATACATATATTATCATAACAACAGGTTCAAAGGTTTGAACACTTTCCTGGTGATCGGGTGTGGCTGGAGATAGTGTGTCCTGGGTCTGCTCGATGATCTATAAACAATCAGAACATTCGAGATTAACCACTTAACACCTCTTAAGAGTCTAAGTATAACTTCACTTAAATCGAAACACGTTTTCGAATTATCTCGCTATACACCTTTTACTGTAACTATTTTTATCACCGGTACGATCCGATATTTGTTCGTTATTAAGACATGTCATCATACCCATACTTGGTATATACTTAAGTCGTAAAAGTTCTAAAGTCGATCGATTATGAACCGAGATTAAACCTCGAGTTTTATCGTTCATTTTCTAAGTGTTTTACCAAAGTTATAACCAAGCGGGTTTTTAGGGGTTCGTTCGCGTTTACTTTGATTCCAACATTTTATAAAATCGGAAAACGATCCGTTTGACATGTGGTTTTCTCTCATACATTCCTCATGACCTCTAGTATTTATTTACCAAGATTCGCCACTGAGTAACATGCTTTACGAGGGTTCAATTGAAGTTACGAACTTTTACTTACGGTTCCGAACCAATTTTAGTAATTTGACCATAACTCCTAAACCGTAAGTCAGAATATTTCGATTCTCATGCCAAAACGATCTATGGCTCGATATTATCAAGGTCAGGAACTTAGATTCACTGCCATGCTTGGTTTCTAGGTGTTAACAAAAATTTAGCATTACGACGGATATAAATCGGATATTTCCAAAATCAAAAAACTCCAATAATCATAGTTTCCACTCCAAACAACACATATCCACAATTTCTAACCATGAACTGAGGCCAAGAAATGCCTTTCCGTTCATCTAACTATTTTTAACATTTATCAAAACCCCATTCATAATCATGCTTATAATATCAATATCATATTAATCTAAACCCAATAAAAAACAATCATAAATCTCAAATCACAAGCTCGGGTTTTGGTGAGATATACCTTCCATGGATTGGATAAAGACCTTGCTAAGCCTTGTATAGTCCATGAACATCCTTAACCAAGCTTAGATCATCGAAAAATCAAGAAAACCAAGATTTGTTCTTGAAAGTCACTATTCACCCTAGGCTTTGATGATTTCTTTGAAAATGGAAAAAGTGGTGTTTGAGGCTAATATTTCTAGGGTATCATTTTTATGAAATATAAGATCTATGTTAAAAATTTGGAGATCAAACAATGGTGGGAAGGTTGATTTTGGTTTTTGAATTAAGGCATATAGCCGAATGGGGAAGAAAGGGAGAGATGTTGGTGTTCTTGCTTGGCTTGCTTGGAAATCTTGAATTATTGTGATGCTTGGAAAATATCTAAGTCATAAAGCTACTTTATCAAGGGTTATGTCATGGATGATGTCTTTGGCATGGACAAGTGTTGAATTCTTGTGGTTGGAGGAGATTAACTTGCTAAGTACTTAGTTAGCTTGCTAAGTATGCTAGTTACTCATATAATTACTTAGTCCCTTGATCTTATCCACTTGCACATGCATGCATCTTTATCCTCTGCTTGTTTCTTTGTCCGGTTATTGCTCGTTTCATTTATCGTTCGGACGAATAACTCAATCGTTTCTAGTTAGGGTTTTACCGGAAACCTTCTTAATATTTATACTACCATTCTCCATCATTCTTAATAATTCTCGAATCCATTTTCCTTAAATCCCTTCAATAATTCCTTAAGTCCTTCAGTGTCCAGGGAAATCTCGGGGAAAATAAAAGCGCTATTTTTCAGAATCCGACAGCTTTTACATACACTCTTTTTCCCCCTGGATCAATAATACGAACTCAGAATTTCGTTCCGGGTACTTCTATATAGCGTCGTCTAATAATATTCCTAAATCCACCAAAATCACTATTCATCCATTTTTCTTTACCCATCCTCTTAGGGTTGTACAATTGTTCCTGATCTCTTTCGATCATTCCTTAACCTTTTTACGGACCCATTGGACCAATAAAAGATATCGATCTGGATGACATAAGAACAATCTTCTCCTTTAGAATTATCAAGTCTCAATTCCATAGGAGATAGATAATTCTTATCTAAAGCATCAACCGATAGTATTCTTCATGGCATATAAACATTTGAATCCAAATCTATTCCTTTCATTCATTATCTCAATCGTTACATCGTAGTCGTAATCACTATTCACAATTACCTCAGTACATAATAAAAGTTTTAATTATATCCAAAATTTGGGGTTCTTACAGTCTCCCCTCCTTAAAAGGATTCCGTCCCGGAATCAGGTAGGAAGCAAAGAGTCGTTTGCCTGTCGTTCACTTTTTCGCTACCCTTTCTCAGCACATCTTCTAGGGCTACAATCCATACTTTATCCTTTTTCCATCAGCGTTGCTACTTTTCGTACCACACACTATCCGGGTTATGCTCTTACTCAATCTTATCCTTATTGATACCTGCAGTAACACTGGTATCACTATCATACTGCGAATTCGGAGGTAACCTCGCTCGTACTGTGCATTTCCTGATCGCTTTAATCTTCACAATCTCGATCAATATAGAGAAGTGGAAAGATTTATTGAGAGATCACTATGATCAATGAACATTTGTTATATTCCATAGTTAGTACAGAAGGGGGCTAGCCTTTAGTACTTGACAAGCAATTAAACAAGTTATGGTACTCCACTTAGACTTCTATCACATAGACAGATAGTCACGTAGCAGTACCTCCCCTCCTTAAAGGGTTGTTCTTCTCAATTCATAAAGAAGATGAATAAGAGAGAAGAAAAGAAAAGAATTCTAAAGGATTATAGAAAGTTTTCATGATTGTAAAATATCATACTCAAAATTTACCTCTGAACTATAGAGGTTCATCAAAGAAGAAAATAATCATAATTTTATCCAATACTATTTGATCGCAACCTCATGTGTCAACATATCTTGCTGCTTTGTCCATTATTCTATGGACTTATACTCTGGTTCAACCTTAGCAACACTTACTTTTGGAAAATCTTTGAACCTCTCAGGTTAAATCTTAGTTTCTCGCTTGACACCATTGTTACTGACATTCCATGTCACGCTACTAGCTTTTTCATATCTATAATATTAACACTATTAGGTTGTCATCCCGAGAATTCATCAGAAAACCCTTTTATTAATCCATTCATAACATTCCTTGCTTCATATTCCATAGTTGCTTTCCCAGTCTTTTCTTTATCAATCACATCCTTCTTATTATCTGATTCTTATTTACTTCTGTTATTTACTTTCACCTTCATCTCTTTATTGAGATATCTTTGCACTTGGTACCTCCTTATTGGTATCCCGTTACATATACTTTATAATCATCACATTATTCCAATTTAAATTCTCCGAAATGAATCTAGTCGATCCCTTTAACTTAGATTCAATATAATCTACTTCTGCCAACCTTGTTTCTCATCACTTGCTATTTTCTATCCGTGATTTTCCACAGGTTGTTCTTCGTAAGTCAGACCAGGTCGTATATCTACCTGCTCGTACTCTTATAATCTATCGAGCATCTACATTTTACTGGCGTAGCCTTGCCACATGAAACGCGTTACGATCATGCTATAAGTTTTGGGGGTGGAGCTGGCTCGAATGCCACCTTCCGAACACTTTTAAACTCTCAGTGGTCCAATAAGTCTCATTAATTTTTTCTACGGGAATACATTTAGCATCATGAATCATCAACCTCATATTCTCTATCTTGTTTGCGTAGAAGTACACTAACACAAACTTGCTTGTCATTCATCAACATGCCATTTAGCTTATCAATAGCAGCACTTTCTTCATCTTTACGTTGTCATCTACTTTCTTAGAAGAATCACCATCGCTTGTTGTTTACGTAGTGCATTAATAGCTAACCATACGGGTTTTAAATCCTTTAGGGAGACAAAGTTATCACTATTCCTTGTCCAAGACTCTGCAAAAATCGCAGCTCCATTAACTCGACTTACCCGTAAAACCGAGAAATTTTAATGGACTGAGAAATGCGAGAAGAGTTTCCAAGAGTTAAAGAAGAGGCTGGTGACAGCCCCAGTGCTGGCATTACCTGATGGAAAAGGAGATTTCGTGATTTACAGTGACGCTTCGCATAAAGGACTGGGATGCGTGCTTATGCAGCACGGCAAGGTAATAGCGTATGCGTCTAGGCAATTGAAGGATTATGAGGTCAGATATCCCACGCATGATCTAGAACTAGCAGCCATAGTCTTCGCTTTAAAGATTTGGAGACACTACCTGTATGGGGAAAAGTGCGAGATTTACACTGACCATAAGAGCCTCAAGTACATTTTCACTCAGAAAGAGCTTAACATGCGCCAGAGGAGATGGTTAGAGTTAATCAAGGATTACGACTGTGAAATTCGCTATCACCCGGGCAAAGCCAATGTGGTGGCTGACGCCCTTAGTAGGAAAGAAAAGCTCAAAATGATAACTTCAGAGGAAGAACTAGTGAAAGATTTTGAGAAGTTGGAAATTGAGGTTAAGTTACCTGGAGAGGGCCAAGAAAATTTGATGGAAATTAGAATCCAACCTCCATTGTTAGAAAAGATTAGACTGTGCCAGGAACGGATGATGGAGGAAGAAGAGAACTCCACAGAAGAGCTAATGACCGGGGAGGAAATTATGTGTGAAAGAGACAAGGAAGGGATCATGAGGTACACATACAGGATATGGATCCCAAACGTTCAGGAACTCAAGGATGAGATTTTAAATGAGGCACACAACTCAAGATACTCAGTGCACCTCGGTAGCACCAAAATGTATAGGGATTTGAAGGAGTATTACTGGTGGCCCAACATGAAAAAGGACGTAGCAGAATGGATAAGCAGATGCTTGACCTGCCAACGAGTGAAAGCAGAGCACCAGAAGCCCAGCGGACTTCTACATCCCTTAGAGATTCCAGAATGGAAATGGGAACACATAGCCATGGATTTCGTAGTAGGTTTACCAAGGACCAAAGCTAATCATGACGCCATATGGGTAATTGTAGATCGACTGACGAAGTCTGTGACACCCCCAAATCTGAGGTCAAAGATTCAGGTCGTCACATCACCATCCAACCATATCGTACCTGTATTAACTGTACAACTCAACAATACATCCATTCAGACCTCAATCTAAAGCACAAACAAGTTAGAGCCTCAGAAACGATAATCAAAATTGCCACTAAATATTACGATTCATTTGTACAAATCAGAGTCTTACACAATTCCACTTATACAACTACACTTGAAGACAAGTCTTACTATTACAGTTGAAAACCTATCAGACTTACTCTGTAGTATCTATCAGGAACTAAATTATCTCCGGGGTAAATCTTCTACTCCTCTTCTGCTGCCGCGGAGTTAACCGACCACATTCTTCTCTTTTTGAAAAGTTTTAATAAAGCAAGAATGAGCTACATAATGCTCATCAAGTTCACCATTTTGCAAAATAATAATGTGGTTTATTTCGAAAACATTCCCAACTATATGGGTATATATCTCAGATTTCAAAACATAATTGGACAATGTATATGTTCGAGTTTGAATAAAACATCTATACTTACTAAGGAGCTTTAAGAATAACATATGAACCCTTTATAAGGTTCCCATTTCAATATATCTCAAGTTTGAAAATATATACATATGAGTATATCATTTTCGGCAAAACTTCTACGATTAACATACTGTACAGGGAATACATCATTGCAAACCTCTTTCCTTCCATTAGCTTAGAAGGTTTATCAAACAAAAACATTTCATTCTTTGAAACAATTGCAAGGGTGCACTAACACGTGCCAATCTTTATAGAAAATCTTGCAGTTCTAGATACTGCACGATGTCAATATTTTCTCATCAAAAACCACACTATCAGCAACTTGGCACTTAGGCCCAAGAAGCAGTGTTTGATTATTTTTCCAAAGTGGAGGATGGGACTGGAAGAAAACATAAAAACCTGACAGGGATTAACGATGATCAGTCGCCACATCCAAGTCCAATAATCCGAGGGTCTTCTCTACCGGTAGAAGGATAGAAACTACATCCGTAACTATCCCTCGGGTGAAAACTACATCCGTAATCACCCTCGATGAAAACTACATCCGTAATCATCCTTCGGCAACACCTGGGCCGGAATAATAAGTGATGGACCGCCTGACTCACGGCCGCTTACACATCCCGGGAATCGTTCGTCAACGGTTCCCACACCTGCCAGAGTCCCTTTTTATTTTCTTTTAAAACTTGATTTTGATTGAAAACAGAGTAATTGAGGTCCGACATCAGTCGACCGATGATTCTTGAAATCATACAATAAGCAGAATCTGACCGGGGGTTTTCGAAAATGTTTTGAGTTCGAGTTTGAAAGTATTAAAAAGTATCCTGGATTAACTTTGTCTTTAAATAATGAACAATGATTAATAAATAGTATTTTAAGATTTAATATTAATAATTAATAAAATAATTATTCGATAAAATAAACTTTTAATCCAAGATAGGGTTTCGAGTATTTACGAAGACATAACAATAGTTATTTGAGTATACGATACCACCCGAATGACCCTTCGGGTTTTCGCAATCTAGATACGATATAATAATATACCACTCCCCGGTCAATAGTATATACGGACCGCTACGACCTCTATTGCTAGAGTCGTTGTCCGAAGAAAACGTTTCAATCTAAGTTCAAGGGGTAAAAGCATACATGTACTTATTCAATCTCAATTGCATCAATATCGATAAACATAGCATTTGATATAATTTGAAAACTACAAACACAACAGTAAAAGTCCTTGTATGTGGATAAGTTTTGAAAAGTAAACTTGCCTCGGTTTGGTTGGGGTGGTCGAGCGTGCGGATTCGAACGATCTATACATAAGCAATAATCGTTCGTTAGTACCTTAACAATATCTCTCTAATTACGGGGTTTTAAGGGGGTACGAAATTAACTTAACGACTTCGTCTTATGACTCTCTAGCCCCACTATAGGTTCATGTCATCACTCGATTACGCTCGTCACTTAATCGACTTAATTTAGTTACCACTTTCGGATCATAACCACTAACCCTAGAATTTTGCTCCACTAATCGACTTTTTCCATGGCGCGAATTTTACTCTAGCATTTTTATAAAATCCAAAAATTCATATTTTAATCCAATTCCTTTTGGGTGGTCTTCACCACTGCATTCCTTACATTCTCAAATTTTTCCATAATCCCACATATATTTTAAGGTGTTTAAACAAGGTTCACAAGGGGGTCACTTAATGCAGTCCATAGTCCAGAAACAAAATTCACTCCTCCGGCCATAACTAAAAATCGACACATCACCTAGCCATGAACCTTACATTTCCAGAAACTACATTCAATTATCTTTCAAACAATATATGGTAGGACATCAGGGGACATCATTTGGGGGTTCAAAATCGTGCTACAATACAGATCAAATCCTGGGCAAAACTCAGCAAGATCAAACTACTTAGATCAATCATTTTTCATACTTCCATAACATAATCAACACTTAATACACTTAGATCATGGTTCATAACACTCAAAGAGATATATATATTAACAATAGTCATAAAAGTCACAATCTCAACATCAAAACTCAAGATCCATGCTATCCAATACATACACAACCAAGATTAGACCTAAAACACATGGATCTACTACCATACTTTATAAACAATACATAACCAAAAGGGTTTATGATTTGTATACCTTCTTGAGTAGCTAAAGACCTTGGGTGAGCTTTACAACAACTAAGAACACTTGGATGAGCACTCACAAACCTTAAACCTTCAAGATCTAAAAGATAACAACTTTGGTTAAAACTCCTTCAATCCTTCAACAATTTTTATCTCAAGATTCAATGGATGAAATGCTATGAAATTGATACCATACCTCTATAATGCAAGGAAGCCCTAGGATTTTTGCTTGGGTTTGTAGGTGAGGGAAAGATGGAGAGAAAATCTCTCTCCTCCTCCTCTTGTTGCTTCGGCCGAGAGCTTCTATGGGGGGGGAGTGTTTTGTTTGTGTTTTGGTTTGAAAGGAAATAAAATGATATGTATGATATGTATTATTGTGGGGGTTAGATAAGGTTCACATGTTGCCAAGCTAGGGTCTAGGTTGTCTCCCCATGCCCTATTGTCCCCTAGGTTACAACACCCATCACACATGTCACTATTCACTTCTACTTTATGCTTTTCTAGTTTCTTTTCCTAACTAGCTAGTTACATGACACTTGCAAGTAATTTCTTTCCTTGTATTATTATTCTCCCACCAATGCTTGTTATTTAATCTTTACTTCGTATCGTATCTTAATTATTCTCTCGTAATAATATTTTGTCGCATAGAGATTTCCCCTATAATTCCTTAAGTACTTATTGTGTAAATTCCTCGAATGTCCATAGTTCCTCGTCATAATTCTTAATAAATCCTTTAATACTCTAACCATTCTCAAATCCCAAGTTTTATAAATATTACTAACAATAAGACTCTTGCCTTCACAATCTTCCTTTTTATATTACATAATAAATGCAACAACGCAGTTTCTCAGACAATCAATTCTATTAATCAACAGGGATGACTAGAAAGGTTCCATAATGACAATGTCACAAGATATTAAATAAAAGGAAATATTACCAAAAATTAGGGTTCTTACAAAGTCAGCTCACTTTCTCCCGATCAACGAAAGGTACACGGTCGACAGACTAGTGGACATCTACTTAAAAGAGATAGTGGCGCGACATGGAGTCCCAGTCGCAATAGTATCCGATCGAGATCATAGATTTAACTCCAGGTTTTGGAGAAGTTTTCAAGAATGTGTAGGGACCCGGCTGAACATGAGCATAGCCTGCCATCCCAGACAGATGGGCAAAGTGAGAGGACCATCCAAACGCTAGAGGATATGTTGAGAGTCTGCGCGATAGACTTCAATGGAAATTGGGATGATCACTTGCCATTGATTGAGTTCTCCTACAATAACAGTTATCATTCAAGCATTGGGATGCCACCTTATGAGGCCCTTTATGGAAGAAAATTTCGATCTCCCTTGTATTGGGATGAAGTTGGAGAGCGAAAGATGCTCGGGCCCGAAGTGGTCCAACGAACTAAAGATGCAGTAGATCTAATCAGAGGACGGTTGGTAGCAGCCCAGGATCGACAAAAGAAATATGCCGACTTAGCTCGGAAAGGCAAGGAATACGAAGTAGGGGACTTAGTGTTCTTGAAAGTGTCACCTTGGAAAGGTTTAATGAGATTTGGGAAGAAAGGAAAGCTGAGTCCCAGATACATTGGACCATTTGAGATCTTGAGACGGATTGGGAAACTAGCTTATGAGCTCGCATTGCCCCCGAATCTACAGCAGGTGCACAATGTGTTCCATGTTTCGATGCTGAGGAAGTATAATCCGGATGCCAAGCATATTGTAGAGTATGAGCAAGTGGACATGCAACCAGACTTGACCTATGTAGAGCAACCTGTGGAAATCATAGACCGGAAAGAACAAGTGCTCCAAAACAAGGTCATTCAGCTAGTCAGAGTTTTGTGGCAGAACCACAATGTAGAAGAATCAACCTGGGAACTTGAAAGCGCAATGCAAGAGAAGTACCCCCACTTGTTTTCAAACTGATTCCGGGACAGAATCCTTTTAAGGAGGGGAGACTGTAAGAACCCAGATTTTGGGTGGAATTAAAACTTTTATGTATTTAATGATGTAAGAATGAATAGTGGTTACGGCTACAATGTAATAATTGATATTTGGAGAATGAATGGAATTCGACTTTATTATTTCTATGTCTTGAAGAATGCTAAAGGGTGAAAACATAAGTAAGAATAATCTATCTTCTAAGGGAATAAGATATGGAAATTTCAAGCAGGAGAATATTCTCATGTCATCCAGATCGATAACGACTAATCCAGTAGTTCCGTAAAAAGGTTAAGGAACGATCGAAAGAGAATACGGACAATTGTACAACCCTAATAGAATAAGTAAAGAATAAAGAATGAATAGTGTTTTTGTGGGAGTATAGAATAATATGAGACGACACTATATAGAAGTATTCGGAACGGATTTCCGAGTTCGTATTAGTGATCCAGGGGGAAAATAAGTGTATGTAAAAGCTGTCGGATTCTGAAAAACCGCACTTTTATTTTCTCCGAGAGTTCCTTGGACACTGATAGCCTTAAGTATTTAACGAATGGATTTAAGGAATATAAATTGGAAAGTTAGAAAGAAAGATGGAGAATGATAATATTAATATTAAAAAGGATTCCCGGTAAACCCTAATTAGAAATCCGTGAAATATTCCTACGAACGATCAATCGAAACGAGCAATAACCGGACACAGAAACAAGCAGGGAAGCTAGATTCATGCATGTGCTACTAAGGTATAATATCTAGCAACCAAGTGGCTTAAAGTAACTAGAATACTTGGAGATGGAAGTAGTACTTAGAAAAACCAACCAATACTTAGCCTTCCACCATCCAAAACATAACACTTGTCCCTCCAAATTGCCTCATCCATGACATCACACTCCACTAACACAACTAAGATGAGATATTATCTATCCAAATTTACTTTATGCATAATTGACCAAAGAAAAGCAAGAAACCAAGCAAACACTCTCCATCCCTTTTTTTTCATCAAACTCTCGGCCAAGGAGCTAGAAGAGGAGGTTCCCACCATTGTTTGATCTTCTAATTTTTAGGGTAAGTACTACATATCATAGCTTAGATCCCCTAGAAATTTCAGCCACAAATTTACTTTCTTTAATTTTCAAATAAATCATCAAAGGTGATGATGAATAGTGTTTTCAAGAACTAATCTTTGTTTTTCTTGTTTTCATGGTTGATCCTAGCTAAGTTAAGGCTATCCAAGGGCAATACCAAGCTTTGTGAGGCTAGTACATACTACAAGGAAGGTATAATACTTGAAAACCCTAGATCTACTTTGAGTTTTAAGCATGTTCTTGATGGATTCAGCTTGGTATGATTATAGTGATAATTATAAGCATGATTATGTAATTAGTTATATGATTTAAGATGCATGATGGTTTTGATGCTAAGATCAGTAGCCTCTGGACTTGTGAGATGCTTATTATGTGTATAAGTTGTTTAGATGCCCGGTGTGGCTTGGGTTGTTGATTGTGATTTTTGGAACGTTCGTATTACAGCCGTTATAATGTCCGATTTTACAATACCATGTTTTGAATGCCATTTTCCATGTCAAAACCCTACTGTCCAGAGACTTTATCTGCCATGATAGGATAGGTAATGTTCTAATCTTCGTTTTGATATAAGGATCACGTGAAACAGACTTACGGTTTAGGATTTATGACCGATTTACTAAAAGTAGTTCGAATCCGTAAACAAAAGTTCGTAACTTAAATTGAACCCCGATAAAATATGTAAAGTCATGACAAATCTTGGTAATTAAATACTAGAGGTAAAAAGAAAGGTGTGAAAGAAAACTGTATGTCAAAAGGATCGTTTTTCGAATTATTAAAAATATTCGAGTCGAGGTTAAACGCGAACGAACCCCTAAAAGACGACCCTATTATAACTTCGGTAAAACACTTAGAAAACGGGTGATAAAACTCGGAGTATAATATTGGTTCGTAACGATCGACCTTAGAACTTGTATGACTTAAGTATGTCCCAAGTATAAGTACAGTGACATGTCGTATTAACGAACGAATGTCGGGTCGGATCAATGAGAAAAAGGAATCCACTAAAAGGGATATAACGAGATAACTCGAGAACGTGTTTCGATTTAAGTATAACTTAACTTTTAAGATGTTAAGTGATTAATCCCGAATGCCATGGCTATTTATAGATCACCAAGCTGAACCGGGACCCGCTACCACTACCCCTTACCGTACTCGACTACCAAGAAAGTTTCAATTCCCTTCTTTTAGGCTGTTGTTGTGATTGAATATATATATATATATATATATATATATATATATATATATATATATGTTTCTGTTATACATGTGCCATAGCATGCATGCCTACTTTCAAGTTATATCATTATGCTTGTTCCCTGATTGTTATTGGCTTATATATTAGATAGCTATCGTATCAATTATAAGCCGGTTATTGTAAGACCCTCAGAGAAGGGTGTATACATCTTATTCATCAAATATAGACCGGGAGTCAATATTTCTTGACATATCGAGATTACCTCGAAAGAAAATATCTAAGTAAATATTTTCCATTATTCGGGCGACGAATATTATTTGAATATTTGTTCGAGTTTATTTACTTAACGATCCTTACTTCAAATAATTATTTGAACGTAACTATTCGACGAATAATATATTTTTTATATTCATTCAGAGTCGAATTATCTATCGATTATTATCTCGAATATTCTTCTAAAGATGAGACTACTAAATTAATATTATTTGGATATTAATTTAGAATATTATTTTATTAAATAAATATTACTTTTGAATATTCATTTAGGATATTAATTACTTGATGAATATTATTTTAATATTCATCTGAAGCTTGATTTATTTATCGAATATTATCTCGAATATTCCTTTAAGGCTTGGACTACTAAATGAATATTACTTGATATTCATTTAGAATATTATTCATTAAATGAATATTACTTTTTGAATATTCATTTAAATTCCTAATTAATTATGAATATTGTCTTAGATATTCCTTTCAGGTCTTATTAATTAATGAATATTATTTTGAATATTCATTTAAATATTTATTTATTCAATAAATATTCTCCTGATATTTCTTCAGGGATTATGTTGAAAAATACTCTGATTAAAGATATTCTTTCATACTCCTAAATATTCTTTAAATATTTTTAATTCAATAAATATTCTCTGAATATTTATTCCATACTTAGAATAACCTCAATAAGGTTTATCTTCTTCGATTATTACGAAAAATATATTGGAGTCATATTATTATTAATCTTATATCAAGAAAGGTTCTCAGACATCATTCTTCTTTGAGTCTATCTCCCTAATAATAAGGGAACCTTACTTGGAAAATGTTAATTATCTTGTCGACTTCCCGGTCATAAAGTATTCTCTTCACTCGCAACTCGGGTGCTATTGACTTATTAAGTCGTTGGTTACCTTCTCATCTTTCGAGGGGTAAGATTGTTGGAACAAGTTGATATTCGTTACCAAGCAATAGCTTGGGAATTATTGGTGAATTTTCCTTTCCAACTAGATACGACTACCTTGTAGAGTCTTATCAACAAGTATTATACTTGGGGAAAGGGGGACGAACGTTACATTCAGAATCATGAATTCTATTTGAACTAGGAGTCGTGTAAGAGGCCGAGTAGCGCCGGTCCATCCCCTTTGGCTCAACCGTTGGCCGGGGAGAGGTAGTAAGGTGGTAGACAAGTAAAGCCGTCAGTTCTTCCTTCTACCGGTAGTAAACCTAATTTGAGCTGTACGATCTCGACTGATCATCAAGATAGGAACAGCGGGCGCGGTGAATACTCCATCATTGGTTCATCATCCAAACTTATTTATTTCCTGCAACATGATTACTGTTGGCAGAGCTGGAAATGTGTTAATAACTGGAATTGCAATCTTTTCATGCAAGTTCCTCTTTTTAATAACAATGGGAATATCTCGCTTACTTTTGATGTAGCAGATATTTCTACAAACAAATACTTTGAGTTACCTGGTAACTTCATCCTTTATATTATACTGGAAATAACTTCATTAATGCATGGCATATGATTTCAACGGATATTTTGAACTGCTGTATATATGTATCACTGTTCAGTTATATTATTGTTGGTGGGCTTTCGCTCACCCTTGCTTTGTTCACATTATGTCACAACAACAGCTAGGACAGATGGCTCGCGTCAGGCGCACTCGGCGCAAGAAGGTTACCCGACCCACCGGACTCCCCGCTGAGATGCTAGCCGCCATTGCTGAGGTAGCATAGTTAGACAGCTTTTGTTTCCTGTTTAACTATATGTATAATTAATGTAATCAACGGCAAAACTTTTAAACTTATGATGTTATCCTTTTGGGATTGTAATAACTTTTATCCGTAACCCTTTAATGTAAGACTTATTTCAATTTCATCTCTGGGACTATAACTGTTGTGTGTGTGAGTGGAAATTATTGTGGGGTCACAATATGTGATTTATTTATTGTGGACTCAAGTCAAGTATTAGGAATGGTGTAAGACCGTAACCACCAGATCCCTGACTCCGGATCTGGGGGTGTTACAGAGATGGTATCAGAGCGAGAGTTATATATCCCAAGAGATGATACGACGTTATATAATAATAAATTCAATAATATAATAAGAACCCTTGCCAGGTTCACCTAAAACCCTTACGGGAATTTTCTAAGTATCATGATAGTAACATAGTTCGTCTTGTGTAAGCGAGCGACATGTCGGCCCAGGAGGCACCTGCGAGACAGCATGATGAGGACATGTTCTGGACTAGGGATCCATACTATGAGCACTTGCCTGAGGAGGATACTGAGCTTGAGGAGGAGGACGCTGAGGAGGTCCAGGTTGATGCTGATACTGATGTGATCGAGTCTGAGGAGGAGGACCCTGAGGAGGTCCAGGTTGATGCTGACACAGATGTTGTTGAGACTGAGGGGGAGGAGGACCCGGAGGGGATCCAGACAGGACAGGATGCTGAGTTAGTTGTTGAGGATGAGGATTATTGGGTTGTATCTGAGATTAGGACCATGGAGGAGGATACTGATATGACCACTGACCAGGTCATGGTTGCTGTTGTTGGATAGGCTGTAGATGAGGTTGAGCCAGTGGAGGATGCAGTAGGGAGTTCCGGACTACGAGTGCCACCCCTCTCTGTTGAGAGAGCCCCTACCCCACCACCACTATCTGTGAGCCCATTTCCCGATGAGTTTGAGGAGCTTACCCCAGAGCCCCAGCAGACAGAGACTGCCGCTCCAGCTGAGCCATCCACCCCACCTCATGTCCCGATAGGAGGAGTCCCAGTATGTGTTCACAACTTGATTGTGAACGGGCTTTATAGAGAGTTGTCTGTGGCGGATGCCAGGTTGGCAGAGTCTAGGAGGGAGTTAGCAGCAGAGAGAGCCGCCCGGATGAGGTTGTAGGACAGGAGGACTATCAGTGACAGGGTTGGGTATAGGGCTGTGACCCGCATCGAGCTGAGGGCTCTGGTGAGGGTGCGACAGTTGCCTACTGATGGGCATGGTACGGTAGACAGAGCAGATGCCGAGGAGATTTTCCGCATCGCCATGCGGAGGGTTCGGATGATGTTTCATCGTGGCGGCTGATTTCAGATGTAGTGATGCAGTGGTCTAGTTGTCTAGTCATGTACGGACGTAGTAGTGCCGGCTTTTGTAGGGATGGTTTTCTTGTACTTGTTTTCCCTTTTTGCAGACTAGACAGATAGACAACGTATTTCACTTTTGACTTGTTGTTGTTGTTAGGATGGCTGTACTTTAAACTATCGTTGTAACTCGGATGTTGTACCTTTTCGGTACGTGGTATATATTTTTTTCCCTTTCAGTTGTTTCAATTTGTTGGGATGTGATCACGAGTTTATTAACATATGTACTACTTTTCGATTAAGTTTCCATGAGATATAAAACTGTGGGATCTTAAACCCAATCATGTAAAGAATTATGCAAGGAAAAATCCTTTAAAACAGGTAAGTGAACCTAATGTATAATTTTCCAAATTTTCAGTAAAATGCCTCAAAGACGAATGGGCACTAGGGCTAACCCCCGAGAATCTACTGACCAAGAGAGTCACAACCAACACGAGGAAAACCATGAAAGTAGTGAAGAACAAGATCAGGATTATAATGAGCAAGAAGATTCCCAGTATGGAGCAGAGGATGAACCCCTGTACTCTAAAGAATTTGAGGGGGAAATCGAGGGTGGAGAAACTGAAGTAGAACAGGAAGGGGAGAACCAGGGCGGAAACCCCATGGGCCAGTTTATGGATCTACTTAGGCAGAATTTGAACCAATACCCCCAACCACCACCAGGCAACAACACTTCAATGGCAAATTCCTTTAGGGCCTTTAAGTCCCTTAAGCCCCCAGAGTTCCACGGATCAGCTGATCCCGTTGAGGCGAGGGCCTGGATCAAGGAAATGGAAAAATCTTTCGAAATTCTGAGTATCAATGAGGCTCAGAAGACTGTTTTTGCTACTTACCTACTAAAGGGAGAGGCCAATTATTGGTGGGAAGCCAAGAAGAACATGGAGACTGATGCTGTCATAGCCTGGGAAAGGTTCAAACAATTATTCCTGGAGAAGTACTTCCCGAAGTTCATGAAAACCCAGATGGAACTTAAGTTTTTGGAACTGAAACAGAACAATATGTCAGTGGCTGACTATGAGGCCAAATTTACTGATCTGTCGAGATTTGTTCCAGAGTTTGTAGACATAGAAGAAAAGAAAGCTAACAGGTTTCAACAAGGGCTGAAGCAGTGGATCCAGAATAGGGTGGCGGTTTTAGAGATTACAGATTATGCCACCTTGGTGCAGAAGGCAACCATTGTGGAGGCTGGTAGTGATCAGATACACAGAGAGAGAGAGAAATGGGGGATAAAGAGAAAGCATGTTAGTATGGGCGGAAGATCCGCTGGAGGAAAACCCCCAACCAAGTTTAATCGAGGAGCGGTTTCCCTACCTGGGAGGAATGTAGGGTTTAAACCATCTGCGAGTGTAAGTGTGAGCCAGGGCGGCCATCAATCAGGAATGTCCCGTTCCAACCCTTCTCGACCTCCATTGCCATTGT
This sequence comes from Saposhnikovia divaricata, assembly GCA_036435485.1. Classification (NCBI taxonomy): domain Eukaryota; kingdom Viridiplantae; phylum Streptophyta; class Magnoliopsida; order Apiales; family Apiaceae; genus Saposhnikovia; species Saposhnikovia divaricata. Next base: position 118,550,242 of record CM071599.1, on the reverse strand, counting down.
GTGCTACTTGTGGGAAGAGGCACTCAGGGGTGTGCAACCTGAAGCAGATAAACTGTTATAAGTGTGGGCGAGCTGCGCACTATGCTACCTCTTGCACCACTGTCATCCCTAACAGCACAACCTGTTTCCAGTGGGGACAGCGAGGGCACATGAGGAAGGATTGCCCAAGGAGCAAACTAGCAGCATCAGGAGCAAGCAAGGTTGCCTCAAATAGGCCACCAACTGCTATGACTTTTAATATGTCAGTACAAGATGCCGTGAGGGACACAGATGTGATAGCAGGTACATTTTCTCTCAATTCAGTCAGTGCACATGTCTTATTTGATTCAGGAGCAACTAAGTCTTTTATATCTAGAGATTTTGCGCATAACTTGAAAATTAAAACCCAGCAACTAAGAGATTCCTTACAAGTAGAAATAGCTAATCAGGAAATCGTACCGGTTAATCAAATTCACCCCGATTGTAAGCTAGAAATAGGAGGACGATCCTTCTATGTCGATTTAATTCCTTTTAAGCTAGGGGAATTCGATGTCATTTTGGGTATGGATTGGTTGTCTCGCAATGATGCGCGGATAGATTGTAAAGGGAAAAAGGTTAAGTTGAAAACCCCAGGGAAGAAAGAAATAGTGTTTAAGGGGATGCGACAGGCCCAGAAAATTCTGACCATGGCGCAAACCAAGAGATTGTTACGAAAAGGGAACGAGGCTTATTTAGCTTACGTTATAGACACTCAGAAGGAAGTGCCAAGATTGCAAGACATTCGGGTAGTTAATGAGTTCGAGGACATGTTCCCACAAGATCTTCCCGGACTACCACCTGATAGGGTATTTGAGTTTGCCATCGAGTTAGCCCCGGGGACGGCGCCGGTTTCGAAGGCCCCGTACCGATTAGCCCCAGTAGAAATGAAGGAGCTAGCTAAACAATTACAGGAATTGTTGGATAAGGGCATGATAAGGCCTAGTGTGTCGCCTTGGGGCGCACCAGTGTTGTTTGTTAAGAAAAAGGATGGGAGTATGAGGTTATGCATCGACTACAGAGAATTGAACAAGCTAACCATAAAGAATAAGTATCCATTGCCCAGGATAGATGATTTGTTTGACCAGCTAAGAGGCGCTGAATACTTCTCTAAGATTGATCTGAGAATGGGATATCACCAACTGAAGATCAAACCTGAAGATATCCCGAAGACTGCATTCCGTACCAGATATGGACATTATGAGTTCTTAGTTATGTCATTTGGATTGACCAACGCCCCAGCAGCCTTCATGGACCTAATGAATAGAGTGTTCAAGGAATATTTGGACAAATTCGTGATAGTGTTCATTGATGATATTCTCATCTACTCAAGGACAGAGGCAGAACACGCTGAACATTTAAGGATAACCTTAGAAATACTCAGGAAGGAGCAGTTATATGCCAAGTTCTCCAAGTGTGAGTTTTGGAAAAATGAGGTACAATTCTTAGGGCACGTGATCAATAGAGAAGGAGTGTTGGTTGACCCCTCCAAGATAGAAGCAGTTTCAAACTGGGAACGGCCAACTAGTCCAACCGAGGTGAGGAGTTTCATCGGACTGGCCGGATATTACAGGAGGTTTGTCCAAGACTTTGCGAAAATCGCAGCTCCATTAACTTGACTTACCCGTAAAACCGAGAAATTTGAATGGACTGAGAAATGCGAGAAGAGTTTCCAAGAGTTAAAGAAGAGGCTGGTGACAGCCCCAGTGCTGGCATTACCTGATGGAAAAGGAGATTTCGTGATTTACAGTGACGCTTCGCATAAAGGACTGGGATGCGTGCTTATGCAGCACGGCAAGGTAGTAGCGTATGCGTCTAGGCAATTGAAGGATTATGAGGTCAGATATCCCACGCATGATCTAGAACTAGCAGCCATAGTCTTCGCTTTAAAGATTTGGAGACACTACCTGTATGGGGAAAAGTGCGAGATTTACACTGACCATAAGAGCCTCAAGTACATTTTCACTCAGAAAGAGCTAAACATGCGCTAGAGGAGATGGTTAGAGTTAATCAAGGATTACGACTGTAATAACCCAAATTTTGGGTAGAATTAAAACTTTTCTTATTGTGGTTAAAGAGCATTAATGAATGGTGGTTTCAAAGAACAATGATTGTAATGAATGGATATTGCTTTGGACAATGATTCTGATGCATTGGTATATTGTCAGAATAGAGTAATTCGATGGTTGAGGACCTAGATAAGAATAATCTACCATCCAGGAAGGAGCTAATGGATCCTTGAAGGGAAATGAGTACGTGCATAGTGTTTCCCAAACGTGCATAGTATTTCCCGTACGTGCATAGTGTTTCCCGTACGTGCATAGTGTTTCCTGTACGTGCATAGTAATTTGGTGGATGAATAGTGATTTTGTAAGTTGGAAAACTTTTCACGCCACCCTATGTATGGGACGTGATATGGATGTTTCGATGTCATATTAGTAATACGCGGAGGAAATAAGTGAATGCAGAGACGATCGGAATTCAGAAATTCCAAATTCTTTTTCGGTATAATATTTGACCGGACAGTGGATTAAATATTATTATAATCCAAGAATTGAGATATTAACTTTGAGGATTTGATATTTTGGGATGTTATTATATTTGATTTAAGAATGAAGGTAGGAAACCACTAAGGCAGTGAAACAAGCGTTCTAGAAACCGCTAAAACGTTATAACGAGATTAATCAATAAAGCGAACGAATCCTAGATTACGGATTAAGTTCGTATCGAGATTAAATATCCTACATGGTCATCACGAGGATTATATTAAGGATTGGGGAAGGTATTATGAATATCGAGAAATTTCCCGGTAAACCCTAGAGGTGAAACTACTTGGTTATTCTTCGAACGATCAGCGAAATTGAGCGATAACCGAACAAAGAAACGAACGAACAAGATAGGATGCATCCACCAAAGATAGTGGAAGATGACATCACACCTTTATAGAAATATCTAAGCACCTAGTTGCAGTTTACCCAGGGACTTAAGTGCTAAAAGGCAAGAGATGAGTACGTAAGTGTAATTGTGAGGTTAAGATATTTTCAAAAGGACCAATCAAAGCATGACAACACATCTTGAAGAGATGCATCCAAATACATTAGATATATATTACAAGATGTTAGCATTATTGGCCATAAAGCAAGCAAGAAGAAGAGAACAAAGCAAAAACACCAAACACTCCAAAACTGCCCAGCAGGAACAAAGATCAAAGAAAAATTCATATCTCCATTTCTATCCATGATAAAATCACCAAATTTTAACCATAGCTTCTCCACTCCATGGGCAAGATTCGTTCCAAATTTCATGGAAATCCAAGTAATATAGCCTAGTCAAATCCATGCTTAAAGTTGGAGGACCAAAACTGTCCAGGTTCTGATCAGAAGAAAGATGGGGCTCAAAACCCTAGCTCCCATGGTTGGATTCTTGTGTTCTATATCTCAAAAGAAAGCCCTTGAAGAGTAGAAGGTGTGGTAAAAATTTTAGAACCAAACTCTTAGTTTTTGATTTTATATGATTTTTACAAGATTGACGATGAATAGTGGATCATAGAAACTAACTTTGTTTTCATGATTTCTTTGGATGATCGAAGGTTTTATTAAGCTAGACAAGGACCATACCAAGCTTATTAAGGTTATATAATACTCCAAGGAAGGGAGATCTCTTGAAACCCTAGCATTTGATTTGAGATTTATGAATGTTTTTGATGGATTTAGCTTGGTATGATTATAGTGATAATTATAAGCATGATTATGTAATTAGTTATATGATTTAAGATGCATGATGATTTTGATGCTAAGATCCGTAGCTTCTGGACTTGTGAGATTATTATTATGTGTATAAGTTGTATTGATGCCCGGTGTGGCTTGGGTTGTTGATTGTGATTTTTGGAACGTTCGTATTATAGCCGTTATAATGCCGAAATTTTGTTAATCATTGAAAACCGTGCATCACAGTAGGTCTAATGGCTGAAACTGGACAAGTATCTAACATGCCCTTGTAGATTTTGAGTCGTAGATCATTTTGGAAAAATAATCGAATCAAACAGACTTACGGTTTAGGATTTATGACCGATTTACTAAAAGTAGTTCGAATCCGTAAACGAAAGTTCGTAACTGAAATTGAACCCTCGTAAAATATGTAAAGTCATGACGAATCTTGGTAAATAAATACTAGAGGTAAAAATAAAGGTGTGAAAGAAAACCGTATGTCAAAAGGATCGTTTTTCGATTTATTAAAAATATTCGAGTCGCGGTTAAACGCGAACGAACCCCTAAAAGACGACTCTATTATAACTTCGGTAAAACACTTAGAAAACGGGCGATAAAACTCGGAGTATAATATTGGTTCGTAACGATCGACTTTAGAACTTGTATGACTTAAGTATGTCCCAAGTGTAAGTACAGTGACATGTCGTATTAACGAACGAAGGTCGGGTCGGATCAATGATAAAAGGAATCCACAAAAAGGGGTGTAACGAGATAACTCGAGAACGTGTTTTGATTTAAGTATAACTTAACTTTTAAGATGTTAAGTGATTAATCCCGAATGCCTTGGCTATTTATAGATCACCAAGCTGACCCGGGACCCGCTACCACTACCCCTTACCGTACTCGACTACCTGGCAAGTTTCAATTCCCTTCTTTTAGGCTGTTGTTGTGATTGAATATATATATATATATATATATATATATATATATATATATATATATATATATATATATATATATATATATATATATATATATATATATATATATATATGTTTTCTGTTATACATATGCCATAGCATGCATGCCTACTTTCAAGTTATATCGTTATGATTGTTCCCTGATTGTTTATTAGCTTATAAATTAGATAACTAACGTATCAATTATAAGCCGGTTATTGTAAGACCCTCATAGAAGGGCGTATACATCTTATTCGTCAAATATAGACCGGGAGTCAATATTTCTTGATATATCGAGATTACCTCGGAGGAAAATATTTAAGTAAATATTTTCCATTATTTGGGCGACGAATATTATTTGAATATTCGTTCGAGATTATTTATTTAACGATCCTTACTTCAAATAATTATTTGAACGTAACCATTCGACGAATAATATTTTTCAATATTCATTCAAAGTCGAATAGATTATAGATTATTATTCCGAATATTCTTCTAAAGATTGGACTACTAAATGAATATTATTTGAATATCCATTTAGAATATTATTTTATTAAATGAATATTACTTTTGAATATTCATTTAAGATATTAATTACTTGATGAATATTATTCTAATATTCATCTGAAGCTTGATTTATTTATCGAATATTACCTCGAATATTCCTTTAAAGCTCGGATTACTAAATGAATATTACTTGATATTCATTTAGAATATTATTCATTAAATGAATATTACTTTTTGAATATTCATTTAAATTCCTTAATGAATAATATTTTGAATATTCGTGTAAATATTTATTTATTCAATAAATATTCTCCTGATATTTCTTCAGGGATTATTTTGAAAAATACTCTGATTAAAGATATTCTTTCATATTCCTAAATATTCTTTAAATATTCTTAATTCAATAAATATTCTCTGAATATTTATTCCATACTTAGAATAACCTCAATAAGTTTTATCTTCTTCGATTATTACGAAAAATATTTCGGAGACATATTATTATTAATCTTATATCAAGAAAGGTTCTCAGACATCATTCTTCTTGAGTCTATCTCCCTAAAAATAAGGGAACCTTACTTGGAAAATGTTATTTATCTTGTCGACTTCCCGGTCATAAAGTATTCTCTTCACTCGCAACTCGGGTGCTATTGACTTATTAAGTCGTTGTTTACCTTCTCATCTTTCGAGGGGTAAGATTGTTGGAACAAGTTGATATTCGTTACCAAGCAATAGCTTGGAAGTTATTGGTGAATTTTCCTTTCCAACTAGATACGACTACTTTGTAGAGTCTTATCAACAAGTATTATACTTGGGGAAAGGGGGACGAACGTTACATTCAGAATCATGAATTCTATTTGAACTAGGAGTCGTGTAAGAGGCCGAGTAGCGCCGGTCCATCCTCTTTGGCCCAACCGTTGGCCGGGGAGAGCTAGTAAGGCGGTATACAAGTAAAGCCGTCAGTTCTTCCTTCTACCGGTAGTAAATCTAATTTGAGCTGTACGATCTTGACTGATCATCAAGATTGGAACAGCGGGCGCGGTGAATACTCCATCATTGGTTCATCATCCAAACTTATTTATTTCCTGCAACATGATTACTGTTGGCAGAGCTGGAAATGTGTTCATAACTGGAATTGCAATCTTTTCATGCAAGTTCCTCTTTTTAATGACAATGAGAATATCACGCTTACTTTTGATGTAGCAGATATTTCTACAAACAAATACTTTAAGTTACCTTGTAACTTCATCGTTCATATTATACTGGCATCATTTCCGTAAATGCATGGCATATGGTTTGAAAGATACTTTTGAACTGTTATATATTATCGTTCAGTTATATATTATTGTTGGTGGGCTATTGCTCACCCTTCCTTTATTATTATATCACAACAACAGCTAGACCAGATGACTCGCACAAGGCGCACTCGACGCGGGCGAGGACGATGAGACTACTAGAGCTGAAGAAGAAGCTATTGGTAGGATATATTTATTCTTTCAGTACCAAGTATATGGTCTAGTATGACTTACGTAAATGGATGGCAAAGAGTATGTATTTATATTGAAATTCTTTTGGATTGTAAGAACTCATAATGTGATTAATAAAAATTTGATTATTACTCTGATTTCATCTCTGGGACTATAACGGGTGTGTTTTACATTGTTGTGTTGGGTCATAGAGATGTAATTTATTTTATGTTAAGGAAAGTTCAAGTGTTGTGGACAGAATTGGAAACCGTAACGACCGGACACCGGATCTGGGGGTGTTACAGAAGTGGTATCAGAGCGAGAGTTATATATCCCAAGAGATGATACGACGTTGTATAATAATAAATTCACTAATATAATAAGGACCCTTGCCAGGTTCACCTAAAACCCTTACGGGAACTTTTTAAGTATCATGATAGTAACTTAACTCGTTCTCGTATCGACTAGTAAGGCGACAGACCTTGAGGCGTACAAGTAGCAGCATGATGATGTTTTATTATATGCTGACGATCGGATTGTGAATTCGATAGAGTACCCTATTGAGGACTCGAAAGAGGTTCCAGCAGAGGAAAATTCTATTGAGGATGAGGAGATTACTCCAAGGAAATGAGGGCTGTAGCCAGAGGGATAGCGAGAGTTAAGATTATAGTGCTCAGAGAAGTGAGCACAAAGAACTGAGATATTATTAAGAGAATTGAAATTTTATGTTGGATTTATAGCCGGACTACGAGAGGTAGTACCAGCAATTAAGACATATTGGAAGGATTACTTGAGGTCTTATATGGGGATAGATAAAGATCCTTAGAGACTTTCAGATTAATGAGAAAGGAGTTAGAATGATGCATGATTATCAAAGATGTCGATGTAGGACGGGGAGCACCCAGGAGCAGTTGAGATAGAGGCAACAAGTGCCATATTATCGAATAAATGGATTAGTGTGAATATTGTCAATGGTAATTCGCCATGAGAAGGCGGATTTCATGGGTTATATTTTATGAAACCAAATTGAGATTGTTGAGGTGGTTTTATTCAGCGAAATGTCCATATTATGAATGAGCCAGCTTCGAAAGTAAAGATAGTGGAAAGTGATGGCCTGATTGGATAAAGTTATATAAAGTAGTAAGCGAGACGATGATCTCAGAAACTACCAGAGGAAAAGACCAGTGGGTCTATGATAAACTCGTAATATGACTACTATCACGTACTAAGTATAAGTTTATTTTTAACTCAGTAAAATGGTGAATCAGGAACGTTAGATGCATGTGATTCAGAAGAATATTAAATTCTTTCTTTTCCCTGAATAGATTATAGTAGTTACCTTAAGTTTATTCTGACACTGAATTGTAAATGGATCAAGTAATACGTTTAGTGGTTAAGAGGTAATAAAGAATGTTTTAAGATGAAATTGGTAACGACCCAGCGTTGGTGTTGCCTAACGGGAGAAGGAAGACTTTATGATACACTATGATGCATCTCATACAGGTTTAGGTGGTGTGCTTATGCAGCACGGTAGAGTAATTGCGGATGCATTCGAACAACACGGTACACCAGACTAGGATGGCCTTAGTAGTGCCAATTTTTATGAAACGACTAACTCCGACGGTAGTGTTCCTTCTGAAACCTGTGGTTAGGAAGACTGACATTTGATATTATCGACAACTAAGATGTATATGTATCAGGAAGAGGTGGCATGTTTCAGTTTGAAACTTTTGATTTCCCTTCTATGGGATATATATATTTGGTTCTTTTCTAATGGTTAAACTTCCAACTTTATGTCAATAATTCCGTTATTATAACTGCTTATGATTCTACCTGCTTGGATGCTCATAGAACTATTCTCTAGGTTTCGATATTTATCTTCATAGTGTTACCGGTGGTTGGATAGATTGACCAAAATTTCCTTGATTCTGGAAAGAAATTCAACGAATTTTGGCAAACCTTGTCTTTCTGATTATCAGAGAACATCGTGGAAGATAGTAGAAACTGGGGCGAACCCCGTGAATTGGGTAAAGTAGCCGCTATATGGGTTGGTGGATAGACCCCGATTATCGCGATTGATTGTAGAAATACAATGATGAAGTGAGATTGGACGAAAACAGGAAATGTAAGTAAGAAACCGGCCGGACTGAGAAACTCCGGGATTGACTTAAGTGAAAAGACTGTTATACCATGAATGGTAAGCTTGCATGGCACGTGGGATTGATAAGAATAGTTGAAAAGATAAAAGAGGAGGAAAGGTGACCGGAGACGGTGCCGAGAAGTCGATTAAGACCTATATGGAGTAAAGTTTTGGAAAGGTAGAAAGGTATCAAAGTAGAAGGCACTATGCCAGCAATTGCTAGAAAAGTAATGCTAATTAGCCAACCCCAAAAACCATATATTTTTATTTTAGTGTGGTCAGTTGAGGCCAAGTCACAAAGGATTATCAAGTGACTAGACCAGCAATGAAAGGACAAAGCAGGGTTGCCTCTAAGTAAGCGCCGACTGCAAGGGCTTTTGATATAAAGGAAATATTAATGAGATCGTAGGAATCTTCTACTAAACCCTTTGCCACCCATGTTTGGATTGGGAATTTACTAGACTTTTTGGAATGGGGTCACCCGTACTAAAGTGATTTATGTGTATATGATTGCCCAAGATTACGAGTAAAAATGGAAGTATAATGACTTGAGATGTATGATGTTAGGGTATTATAAATACCATGAATATATTATGACCAAGGGAAGTAAACAATGAAGGTTTATGAAGAGAGTATAGAAATGGTCATAGATGGATCAGTATGCTGTAGAAATTTTGTCTAAGGCAAGTACCTTTGAGAAAAACGATAAGTACTAAGAGATTCACATTGAACTCGATCAATATCTTCCAGAACATCCTTGCTACCATTACCAAGTTCTGTAAGAGAGCAGATAGACATACGTTGTCTTTTGGAAGGTCAAATAGGCTGACAACTATCTGAAAGAAGAGGTTAGCATTAATCCACCGATCGATTATCAAATGAGAATGATTGTAAAGAGACCCTTATTAAGGATACATGATTTGATTTCCAAGTATAGGATGCAAGAATTTCTTGGCAGTTGAATTAATGATAGGATATCCATAAATTAAGACAAACCCTGGGGAATGCACAAAGGATGGCATTAACCCTAATAACGACATTATGAATTCAGATGATATGAGTTGGACTTGCTAAGGCAACAATGACCGGTAAGGATTATAAAAAAGAGTTCTGGAAAGAACATAGATAGAATTATTAGAGTATTGATCAATGACATTTTGATATACCCTATACCCAGAAAATACAGGAGGAATGATGAGGATGACCTATGAAACCTTACAAGGAAAAAAGTAATATTCCGAACTTCAAAATGGAAGTTTGGTAAGGAATGTATGACATAGTAACAATAATGCCAGATGAGGCATGTATGAAACCCTGAGGAAGTATGGATTGAACCTATGAAGGTTGAGATTATCCTAAGATAAGGAAAGAACTAAGAAAAGAAGTATCCTAAGTAGGATTGGGAATAAACGTGATAAAGTTCCCACGGGTAGGTGGAAGTAATGACTTATGGAAAAAGACTGATAAATATATTTTTCTCCATCAGCAGAGCTTAAGGGAGAATGCTTTCACCCAACAGTGATGGGAATGAGGTAGAAAAGTTTGAATTGGAATATATCCAGAGAACAAGGATTACCAGAAATTATTATTATCAGGAAAGGCCAATGAGGTGGCCGACAGTCTAAGTATAAAGGAATAATTACAAATGTTCATACCAAAGAAACAAAATGATATTTGGAAAGACCTTGAAGGCCATATCGGAGTGGAGGAAGTTACATTCCTTTTGATGATTGTGCAAGAATCGAAGGTAATAATAGTTTAAGTAAAGATTCAATTCGTGATGGAGTCTTAAGCATATTACGTACCTTAGAAGGTCCCGTTTTGAGGCAAACCAGGACCATGATACAAAATTGACGAAGTAAACCGTTAAGTTTCCAGTCTTTTATGGAAGCTGCATGAATGATAGTTTCATCAACCTGACATAGCTGCGATGCTTGAAACTCTTCTGCAATTTTATCTACTTCATGTAATATCTACATCAAGTTCAGGAAGTGTTCCTTATGGATAAGGAATAGTGATTTCCAGAGAACCTACCCAGAGTACCACTCGATCGAGAGATTTGATTCTTTTCGAATTAGGGAGAAAATGATATTATAATAATGATGGATTAGTTGATACCCAATGAAGCCAAATTGATTATGAGGGAAATAATTCAAGGATAAAGACGGAGTCAGAGATTTTGGAATCTAGTTCAGACTAAGAGATTATTGTTGGTGTATACTGAAAATATTTATTTGAAGTATTTACATTTATTTCTGGCCGGTTTAATTGAGAATCATTTAAATGTTTACATGTTGTATAAATATTATATATTGTGAATAATCTAGTATCAAATGGGATACAGAATATTAGATTATTAAATACGGTTTATATAATATAATAAGGTTCACAGCACAGGTGGAGTTAGACAATCCACTGGAATGGCTGTAGTATTATTTAGATTAGTTTATATTGACTAATAAATAATACTAGTATACTTTGTGTATATTGAACAGGATCAAATTTAGAATTGTTCCCTTATACTGATTAAGAAAGTGAACTAAGATTCTATGTTATTATTAATGCTTAGGTTCTTAATCCGAAAATAATAATTGACACGTATATATTATTTACATGCTTTGATTTATATATGAAATATTTCTTTTGATTTATTTCATTATATTTTGGGTGATGAAATAATATATATGGTGAATATTATTTATTGAAGGAATCCATGTCCTGATAATATTCGGGTTAATGATGTCCCCTTGAAAGCTCAAAAAGATTTAATTATGTGAAACCCTGTAGGTGGATTTATTCCGGCATAATTAAATAAAGGTTGAGTGGATGATCAAGGATAAAAGATATTAATTAAATGATTTATCAGTAATTTATTTAATTAATGGACATGCGATATTTTAAACATGGGGAATTTAATAAGCAAATAATATTGGAACCGAATTAATTAATTAAATTACGGTATTAGGAAAGGTAGTGCAAATATTAATTCTTTAGTGGATTGAATTAATATTTAATTACATTGGGCTAGGCTCAAGATGTAATTAGAAGGCCCAACCTAATTGTCCATGATCCCTATTGTAGCCTATATATATATTCTTATTCTCTTCTTGCTGGGGGTCGAAAAAATTTTGTAGCCACCGAGGAGCAAGAAGAGAGGTTAACTTGAGAAGACGAAGGCCACACTTCGCTCAAGGGAATTTGGGAATACAATAGAAGAGCGTGGAATCAACCGTTAACAAGGTGACTTTTCTATTCATACTCGTTAATTTATTGTATCAAAATTCGCAGTGCCAAGATCTGATTGTCCCAACAATTGGTATCAAGAGCCTGGTTCAATGGTTCCGCGATTTTTGATACGATGTCCATGTCGTAATTATATATGCATGTGTATAGTGGTGTGCTTGGATAATAATCTTTTGCAGGTTGTTTAGTATCCACTATTATGGCCATGTAATTTTAATTATGTGTTTGGATCCCACGTGGTTTAATCGTGGTTAATTTTTTGTTTTTGGTTTCCACATGGTTTATCGTGGTTGTAAAACACGAGGGTTGATCGTGTTAGAATAGATTTACAAAATTAGTTTTGTATTAGATCTATTTTTTTGTAATTGTTTGATGGATTTTGTTAAGATCCGGATATTTTGTAACAATTACGTACGATCGGAAATCGAAACGGAGAAAACAATTTGTTCCGCTGTGTAACTGATGGGGCTGCTTGCTGTTGCTGTCCAAGAAAAGCACGACCAGAAGCAAGAAACAGATCTGGTGGAACAGAACAGGAGCTGCGCGCGTGAAAAAAAAGAAAAAAACTGGCAAAAGGCAGTAACGCATGTCAGGCCTGCGTTACCAGTGAAAACTGGTGTTGCGCAGGCCGTACATGCGCAACAGGCCGTTACGGAGGTGTAACGCAGGACAGACCTGCGTTACAGGATCAAACAGATGTGTAACGCCAGGCCGTGACTGCGCAACAGAGGGTTTTTACAGAAAAAAAAAGGTTTTTTTTCAGCAGAATAGGGCTGGAAATTTATTTTTTTTCAAGGGGCCATAATAGTGGATTTAAATTATGTTTTTAATTTTAATTCCGCTATTTAATTTTTTAATTATTGCTTTAAATAATTATTATGTGTGTTGTTAATTATGTGTGTGATTTTAATTGCATGTTTAACATAATTAGGACGACATGGACATTAATTTTATTTATTGCTTTAATTTTATGATGCATGCTGCTATGTTATGTGTTCTTTGTTTTGTTATTTTTATAACATGTAGACCTCGAAATAATAACATAGGGCGATGCATCTAGATAAAATTCCTCAATTTTAAATAAAAAATTCTAAGTGGGTGAGGGAATTAATTAGGAATTAAATCCCATGGTCTCCATTATTGTTTGTATGTAATTTAACACCGAGACGAATATAAATTATATACAAGCCACCCATCGTGGCGTATGATTTATGGTGTCAGGTAGTGTTATGGATATTACTAGAACAAACTTCCTAAATTAATTACGAATATTGAAAGGTATATATGCCACCCAACGTGGCGTACCAAGTTTCATAGAATTCGATTAATTAAAAGGGTGCCAATGATTGAATATAGATTTTCAATATAGAGAGAAAGGATGATTCTGTCTAGAAAGGGGTCTTAAGTGATGCCTCTTGACAATGCTCCCCCCGATCTGGGAATTATCCTATTATCGATTATTGATTTGAAATATTTAATGGTGGTATCCGGTCTTTTTAGTAATTTAAGATTAAATAATGGTATACACTTAGCTATGAAAAATAATATATAGTCCACCCTAACGTGGCGTATTATTTAGTAATAGGACCGAAGTAATATTTAAATGAATTTAAGTGGTATATATGTCACCCATCGTGGCGTACCAGATACTTATGGTGTTTAAATATTAATGCATTAATTTTAATTAATTGTTAGAGGAAACCAATAGGATTTAAGATTTATGCAACCATCTGATTATGTGTTACATGTATGATTCTCAAGATTAGATCACTATGGGCTTTAATCCACTATTCACCATACTTAAGGATAACAAACTTACTGGACCGAACTATATTGAATGGAAACGTAATTTGGACATAGTGTTGACTGCTGAGGAGTACAAATTTTGTACTTATGAACCCAAGCCAGACCAGCCTGCTGAAGATGCTCCTGAAAGTGAGAAGGAGTATTATAAGCGGTGGATTAAGGCTGATGAGATGTCGCGATGTTACATTCTGGCAGCAATGTCGGGTGTTTTGCAGCATCAGCATCAGGCTATGCCCACTGCTTCAGATATGCTCTTTAATCTCAAGGAACTTTTTGGAGAACAGAATAGGGCTGCTAGGCAAGTAGCAATGAAGGCTTTAATGAACACTCAGATGGTTGAAGGAACACCTGTGAGGGATCATGTTCTCAGAATGATGTCTCATCTGAATGAGATGGAGATCCTTGGTGCTGATATTGATGGGGAAACCCAGATCGATATCATCCTTATGAGCTTGCCCAAAAGTTTTGAGCAGTTCCGCTTGAATTACACCATGAACAAAAGGATGTATAGTCTCGCGGAACTTCTGACAGAACTTCAGGCAGCTGAAGGACTCTTTAAGCAGAATGTTCAAGTGAATGTGGCCGAGAAAGCTTCTTCATCTAAGCCGAAAGGTAAGAAGAAGAAAAAGACTCAGACACAGAAAGATGGAAAGATTGCTAATGCAGTGGGAGTTCAAGGTGGTGTGAAAAAGCCTAAGGGCAAGTGCTTCAGGTGCAAGCAGTCAGGTCACTGGAAACAGGATTGTCCTCTTCCTAAGAAGACAAACAATACTGGTATGTCTCTTTCTCTAGTTACAGAAACATATATAGCGGCTATATCTACGAGCACTTGGTGTGTAGATACAGGAGCCACTGACCATGTTTGTAACTCTATGCAGGGGTTCCAGCAATCCAGAATGCTTAGAGATGGCGAGATATATGTGTTCATGGGAGATGCTACGAAAGTAGCAGTAGTTACAGTTGGAATAATTACATTATCTTTTGGCGATGATAGGATTTTGGTTTTGAACAATTGTCTTTATGTACCTTCGTTTAGAAGGAATTTAATTTCGGTTTCTAAACTTGCCATGGATGGTTATAATGTTTGTTTGGATCGTAATGTTTCTATTATGATGAATAAACGAGTTATATGTTCTGGTACATTGCAAGACAATTTATATATTATTAATCCTATCCAACCAATGCTGCAACATAAGGAAACTAATAACATTCTTTCTAGCTCAAATAAAAGAAAGAAACCTTCTGAATTGAACCAAACATATCTTTGGCACTTAAGATTAGGTCATATTAACTTGAGGAGGATTCAAAGACTGGTAGTAGATGGGCCATTAGGCTCGTTGGCAGTGGAGCCATTTCCAGTTTGCGAATCCTGCTTGGAACGTAAGATGACTAATAGGCCTTTTAAAGCAAAGGCGAATAGAGCTAAAGAAGTGTTAGAATTGGTTCATACTGATTTATGTGGACCTATGAGTATCCAAGCAAGAGGAGGTTACGAGTATTTTGTCACTTTCATTGACGATTATTCTAGATATGGGTACATTTATTTGTTGCGCCGTAAGTCTGAGTGCTTTGAAAAATTCAAAGAGTACAAAGCAAGTGCGGAAAAGCGACATCTTGGAAAATGTATCAAGTCACTACGATCAGATCGTGGTGGCGAATACTTGCTTGGAGAATTTAGGGAATATTTATCAGAAAATGGGATTGCATCCCAATTGTCTGCACCTGGCACACCTCAGCAGAATGGTGTAGCAGAGAGAAGGAATCGGACTCTTTTAGAGAGTGTTAGATCGATGATGAATTATTCAGATTTACCCAAGTCGTTCTGGGGATATGCTATAGAAACAGCGGCTTACCTTCTAAACTTGGTACCTTCTAAGTCGGTTCCCAAGACTCCAATAGAATTGTGGACTGGTAGCAAACCAAGTCTAAGACATATTCGGATTTGGGGTTGTCCAGCACATGTGCTGAACAAGAACGCGACTAAGTTAGAATCTCGTACAGAAGTAAGGCTGTTTGTAGGCTATCCCATGGGAACGAAAGGTTATTCATTTTATAGTCCTAGGGATCGAGATATCATTGTTAGCACCAATGCTAGATTCTTAGAAGAAGACTATATAATGAAACACAAACCCATGAGTAGTATCGTTTTAGAGGAACTAGTGGGAGGGACAGATAATCCCCAAGTGCCAATAGTACAAGTAGATCAACCATAAGAAAATGCACAACATGTCACTAATACCACACCGGTGCTTCGTCGTAGTGGGAGGGTTGTTCAACAACCTGATCGATTCATGTTTCTGGGAGAGTCCTCAGACTTGGTCTCTGGTGAACATGATGAGGATCCCAGGACATACGAAGAAGCAATTCTAGATAAAGATGCAGATCTTTGGCAAAATGCAATGGAATCTGAGATGGAATCTATGTATTCTAATCAAGTTTGGGAGCTCGTGGAACCACCCAAAGGTGTAAAACCCATTGGATGTATGTGGATCTACAAGAAGAAAAGAGGATCTGACAAAAAGGTGAAATCTTGGAAAGCACGACTTGTTGCGAAAGGGTATACTCAGAAAGAAGGGATCGATTATGAGGAAACCTTTTCGCCGGTTGTTATGCTTAAGTCGATCCGGATTCTTTTATCTATAGCAGCTCATCTCGATTATGAGATTTGGCAAATGGATGTCAAGACAGCTTTCCTTAATGGAAGTCTTGAGGAAACCATCTATATGCAACAACCAAAAGGATTCATTAAGGAAGGCCAAGAGCATCTTATTTGTAAGCTTAAGAGGTCTATTTATGGACTAAAACAAGCTTCTAGGGACTGGAATATTCGTTTTGATCAGGCAGTCCAGTCATATGGATTTGATCAAAGTCCAAGCGAATCATGTGTGTATAAGAGAAGTGAGGGTAATGCAGTGGTTTTTCTAGTACTGTATGTGGATGACATTTTACTCATTGGAAACAATGTTAAGATGTTGTCATCAGTAAAGGCATGGTTGTTCAAACAATTTGAAATGAAGGACTTAGGTGAAGCGGCATACATCCTTGGGATAAAAGTAATAAGGGATCGCAAGAAAAGGATGTTGGCTTTATCTAAAGAGCCCTACATTGATGAAGTATTAGCTCGTTTTAACATGCAGAACTCTAAGAAAGGTTTTCTACCTTTTAAGCATGGAGTGGCTCTATCCAAGGAGCAGTGTCCTTCGACACCTAAGGATATAGAGAGCATGAAAGCAGTTCCATATGCTTCGGCATGTCGAAGCTTAATGTATGCTATGTTATGTACGAGGCCTGACATCTGCTTTGTTGTAGGCATGGTTAGTAGATATCAGTCGAACCCAGGTTAGGAACATTGGAGTGCAGTAAAAACTATACTCAAGTACCTGAGAAGGACTAAGGAGTATATGTTAATTTACAAGGCCTCAGATCTATTTCCTTTGGGATATACTGATTCAGATTTTCAATCAGATAGGGATAAGAGGAAATCGACCTCGGGATATGTTTTTACTTTGGGAGGTGGAGCCGTTATATGGAGGAGTGTAAAGCAGAAATGCATTGCAGACTCTACCATGGAAGCCGAGTACGTGGCGGCCTCTGAAGCTGCAAAGGAGGCTGTATGGTTCAGGAACTTCCTTTTGGACTTGGATGTGGTACCTAATTTTCCTAGGAGCTTGACAGTGTATTGTGATAACACTGGTGCTGTGGCAAATTCGAAGGAACCGCGAGATCACAAAGCAGCTAAACATATTGAACGTAAGTATCATCTCATACGAGGAATCGTAAAGCGAGGAGATATAGTTGTGGCTCACATATCATCAGAAGACAACCGGGCAGATCCTTTCACAAAGAGCCTGCCAGCCAAAGTTTTTGACAGGCATGTGGAAGCGATAGGAGTCAGATGGATGGACACATAGTTTTTTGTGTAATAGTGGATTAAATAAACACTGATATACTCATAGAATATTTTGAGTATAAGTGGGAGATTGTTGGTGTATACTGAAAATATTTATTTGAAGTATTTACATTTATTTCTGGCCGGTTTAATTGAGAATCATTTAAATGTTTACATGTTGTCTAAATATTATATATTGTGAATAATCTAGTATCAAATGGGATACAGAATATTAGATTATTAAATACGGTTTATATAATATAATAAGGTTCACAGCACAGGTGGAGTTAGACAATCCACTGGAATGGCTGTAGTATTATTTAGATTAGTTTATATTGACTAATAAATAATACTAGTATACTTTGTGTATATTGAACAGGATCAAATTTAGAATTGTTCCCTTATACTGATTAAGAAAGTGAACTAAGATTCTATGTTATTATTAATGCTTAGGTTCTTAATCCGGAAATAATAATTGACACGTATATATTATTTACATGCTTTGATTTATATATGAAATAATTCTTTTGATTTATTTCATTATATTTTGGGTGATGAAATAATATATATGGTGAATATTATTTATTGAAGGAATCCATGTCCTGATAATATTCGGGTTAATGATGTCCCCTTGAAAGCTCAAAAAGATTTAATTATGTGAAACCCTGCAGGTGGATTTATTCCGGCATAATTAAATAAAGGTTGAGTGGATGATCAAGGATAAAAGATATTAATTAAATGAATTATCAGTAATTTATTTAATTAATGGACATGCGATATTTTAAACATGGGGAATTTAATAAGCAAATAATATTGGAACCGAATTAATTAATTAAATTACGGTATTAGGAAAGGTAGTGCAAATATTAATTCTTTAGTGGATTGAATTAATATTTAATTACATTGGGCTAGGCTCAAGATGTAATTAGAAGGCCCAACCTAATTGTCCATGATCCCTATTGTAGTCTATATATATATTCTTATTCTCTTCTTGCTGGGGGTCGAAAAAATTTTGTAGCCACCGAGGAGCAAGAAGAGAGGTTAACTTGAGAAGACGAAGGCCACACTTCGCTCAAGGGAATTTGGGAATACAATAGAAGAGCGTGGAATCAACCGTTAACAAGGTGACTTTTCTATTCGTACTCGTTAATTTATTGTATCAAAATTCGCAGTGCCAAGATCTGATTGTCCCAACAATTATGACGCTAGAGATATGAGGCTTGATTAGCTCATATGGTTGACCCCGAGGGAAGAGACACCAAGTATAATTATAATGATTTTGGGAGGTTGTACAAGGTTTTAATAAGATACCAGATATCGATTTGGATGACATAATAATGAATATCGAGTGTTCAGAGCCTAGTGCTGCATCTCCCGTTAGCCCAGTAGGAATAAAAGAATTATCAACTCAGATGCGAGGATTGTTGATTAAGAGTGCGATGAGACTCAGTGTGCCACCGTGAGGAACCGGTGTGTTGTAAGAAAGAAATATGTTAGCACAAGATTGTGCATCGAACCTCGAGAGTTGAATGGGTCAACATTGAGTATAGGTACTGTTGTAGAAGATTGTCTGAGCAGCACAGGGACGCTGTGTATTTTCCAAAACTTATTAGGAAATGGAACATCACCGGTTGGAAGTAAAAAAAAAAATCGAGGATATACCCAAGATTGTGAATCGCACAAGGTATAGACACTATGAAATTGTAAGTGATGTCATTTTGGGTTGACTATTGCACCCACAACTTTTTGGAATTTAATGAATTGGCTGTGAGTTATCTGAGATAGTTTTCGCCCTAAGTATATCGAAACATTGTATATATGAAGGAAAGGTGCAAAATCAAAAAGGATCAAACATGATCGACTTTCAGACCTATCAGATCTGAAAATATGTGTGCTTGTGTGTATATGAAGATTATGATTTGTGATAAAATGATTAAGAGTCCTCGAACCAGACAACATTCCCCGCAAACAAATCCCCCCAAGAGATTCGCCTTTCTTTCAGAAAGAAGAAGAGATGAGATAATAGAGAATGACTGAATGAACACAGGAGGTAGATTGGCATTCTGTGAGATGATTAAAGAAGAGGTTGGAACACCGGGGGTGATAGTAGTTAACAATGAGATAGCGAGGCCAAAACAGTGATGGCCGACGAGCTCGTTGCTAGACATCAAGAGTTACTCGAATCGGTTGTTAGAATACTCGAACTAGTTTCAATACAGAGTACCCCGTCGACAATAGAGTTGACATTTATACAATGGAATTGGGAAATATCTAGAATTAATAGAGGATTCTGACAAGCAAGTTTTTGTTGATGTATTTCTCTGCAAACAAGATAGAGAATATAAGGTTCGAGATTTGTAATAAGAAAAGGTATCCTCGTGGAAGGAATTAACAAGATTAGAATGAAAGGAAGTTTAGCCCAAGATTCATTGGGCCATCTGAGAGTTTAAACGCGTCAGGAAGGTGGCCTATGAGCCAACCTCACCCAAACCGGTAAAATGGTCATAACATGGTTCATGCGTATGTGCCTCATCAGTATACTATAGATGCCCGGCATATGACAGAGTACGAGCAGATAGATATACATAACCGAATCTGAACTACGAAGGACAACCTGTGGAAATTATGTATAGAAAAGAGCAAACGCTAAGAGATAAGGTTGTCAAGCTAGTGAGAGATTTGAAGAAAATCAAGAAGTGGAAGAATCCACCTGAGAAATAGAAAGTGCAATGGGATAGAAGTAACCCTAGTTATTCCTAAACTGATTCCGAGGACAGAATCCTTTTAAGGAGGGGAGACTGTAATAACCCGAATTTTGGGTAGAATTAAAACTTTTCTTATTGTGGTTAAAGAGCACTAATGAATGGTGGTTTCAAAGAACAATGATTGTAATGAATGGATATTGCTTTGGACAATGATCCTGATGCATTGGTATATTGTCATAATAGAGTAATTCGATGGTTGAGGACCTAGATAAGAATAATCTACCATCCAGGAAGGAGCTAATGGATCCTTGAACGGAAATGAGTACGTGCATAGTGTTTCCCATACGTGCATAGTATTTCCCGTACGTGCATAGTATTTCCCATACGTGCATAGTGTTTCCCATACGTGCATAGTATTTCCCGTACGTGCATAGTGTTTCCTGTACGTGCATAGTAATTTGGTGGATGAATAGTGATTTTGTAAGTTGGAAAACTTTTCACGCCACCCTATGTACGGGACGTGATATGGATGTTTCGAAGTCATATTAGTAATACGCGGAGGAAATAAGTGAATGCAGAGACGATCGGAATTCAGAAATTCCAAATTCTTTTTCGGTATAATATTTGACCGGACAGTGGATTAAATATTATTATAATCCAAGAATTGAGATATTAACTTTGAGGATTTGATATTTTGCGATGTTATTATATTTGATTTAAGAATGAAGGTAGGAAACCACTGAGGCAGTGAAACAAGCGTTCTAGAAACCGCTAAAACGTTATAACGAGATTAATCAATAAAGCGAACGAATCCTATATTATGGATTAAGTTCGTATCGAGATTAAATATCCTACATGGTCATCACGAGGATTATATTAAGGATTGGGGAAGGTATTATGAATATCGAGAAATTTCCCGGTAAACCCTAGAGGTGAAACTACTTGGTTATTCTTCGAACGATCAGCGAAATTGAGCGATAACCGAACAAAGAAACGAACGAACAAGATAGGATGCATCCACCAAAGATAGTGGAAGATGACATCACACCTTTATAGAAATATCTAAGCACCTAGTTGCAGTTTACCCAGGGACTTAAGTGCTAAAAGGCAAGAGATGAGTACGTAAGTGTAATTGTGAGGTTAAGATATTTTAAAAAGGACCAATCAAATCATGACAACACATCTTGAAGAGATGCATCCAAAGACATTAGATATATATTACAAGATGTTAGCATTATTGGCCATAAAGCAAGCAAGAACAAGAGAACAAAGCAAAAACACCAAACACTCCAAAACTGCCCAGCAGGAACAAAGATCAAAGAAAAATTCATATCTCCATTTCTATCCCTGATAAAATCACCAAATTTTAACCATAGCTTCTCCACTCCATGGGCAATATTCTTTCCAAATTTCATGGAAATCCAAGTAGTATAGCCTAGTCAAATCCATGCTTAAAGTTGGAGGACCAAAACTGTCCAGGTTCTGATCAGAAGAAAGATGGGGCTCAAAACCCTAGCTCCCATGGTTGGATTCTTGTGTTCTATAGCTCAAAAGAAATCCCTTGAAGAGTAGAAGGTGTGGTAAAAATTTTAGAACCAAACTCTTAGTTTTTGATTTTATATGATTTTTACAAGATTGACGATGAATAGTGGATCATAGAAACTAACTTTGTTTTCATGATTTCTTTGGATGATCTAAGGTTTGATTAAGCTAGACAAGGACCACACCAAGCTTATTAAGGTTATATAATACTCCAAGGAAGGTAGATCTCTTGAAACCCTAGCATTTGATTTGAGATTTATGAATGTTTTTGATGGATTTAGCTTGGTATGATTATAGTGATAATTATAAGCATGATTATGTAATTAGTTATATGATTTAAGATGCATGATGATTTTGATGCTAAGATCAGTAGCTTCTGGACTTGTGAGATTATTATTATGTGTATAAGTTGTATTGATGCCCGGTGTGGCCTGGGTTGTTGATTGCGATTTTTGGAACGTTCGTATTATAGGCGTTATAATGCCGAAATTTCGTTAATATTTGAAAACCGTGCATCACAGTAGGTCTAATGGCTGAAACTGGACAAGTATCTAACATGCCCTTGTAGATTTTGAGTCGTAGATCATTTTGGAAAAAGAATCGAATGAAACAGACTTACGGTTTTGGATTTATGACCGATTTACTAAAAGTAGTTCGAATCCGTAAACGAAAGTTCGTAACTGAAATTGAACCCTCGTAAAATATGTAAAGTCATGACGAATCTTGGTAAATAAATACTAGAGGTAAAAAGAAAGGTGTGAAAGAATGTCAGGTCGGATCAATTAACGAACGAATGTCAGGTCGGATCAATGATAAAAGGAATCCATAAAAAGGGGTATAACGAGATAACTCGAGAACGTGTTTTGATTTAAGTATAACTTAACCTTTAAGATGTTAAGTGATTAATCCCGAATGCCTTGGCGATTTATAGATCACCAAGCTGACCCGGGACCCGCTACCACTACCCCTTACCGTACTCGACTACCAGGCAAGTTTCAATTCCCTTCTTTTAGGCTGTTGTTGTGATTGAATATATATATATATATATATATATATATATATATATATGTTTTCTGTTATACATATGCCATAGCATGCATGCCTACTTTCAAGTTATATCGTTATGCTTGTTCCCTGATTGTTTATTAGCTTATAAATTAGATAACTAACGTATCAATTATAAGCCGGTTATTGTAAGACCCTCATAGAAGGGCGTATACATCTTATTCGTCAAATATAGACCGGGAGTCAATATTTCTTGATATATCGAGATTACCTCGGAGGAAAATATTTAAGTAAATATTTTCCATTATTTGGGCGACGAATATTATTTGAATATTCGTTCGAGATTATTTATTTAACGATCCTTACTTCAAATAATTATTTGAACGTAACCATTCGACGAATAATATTTTTCAATATTCATTCAAAATCGAATAGATTATCGATTATTATTCCGAATATTCTTCTAAAGATTGGACTACTAAATGAATATTATTTGAATATCCATTTAGAATATTATTTTATTAAATGAATATTACTTTTGAATATTCATTTAAGATATTAATTACTTGATGAATATTATTCTAATATTCATCTGAAGCTTGATTTATTTATCGAATATTACCTCGAATATTCCTTTAAAGCTCGGATTACTAAATGAATATTACTTGATATTCATTTAGAATATTATTCATTAAATGAATATTACTTTTTGAATATTCATTTAAATTCCTTAATGAATAATATTTTGAATATTCGTGTAAATATTTATTTATTCAATAAATATTCTCCTGATATTTCTTCAGGGATTATTTTGAAAAATACTCTGATTAAAGATATTCTTTCAGATTCCTAAATATTCTTTAAATATTCTTAATTCAATAAATATTCTCTGAATATTTATTCCATACTTAGAATAACCTCAATAAGTTTTATCTTCTTCGATTATTACGAAAAATATTTCGGAGACATATTATTATTAATCTTATATCAAGAAAGGTTCTCAGACATCATTCTTCTTGAGTCTATCTCCCTAAAAATAAGGGAACCTTACTTGGAAAATGTTATTTATCTTGTCGACTTCCCGGTCATGAAGTATTCTCTTCACTCGCAACTCGGGTGCTATTGACTTATTAAGTCGTTGTTTACCTTCTCATCTTTCGAGGGGTAAGATTGTTGGAACAAGTTGATATTCGTTACCAAGCAATAGCTTGGAAGTTATTGGTGAATTTTCCTTTCCAACTAGATACGACTACTTTGTAGAGTCTTATCAACAAGTATTATACTTGGGGAAAGGGGGATGAACGTTACAGTCAGAATCATGAATTCTATTTGAACTAGGAGTCGTGTAAGAGGCCGAGTAGCGCCGGTCCATCCCCTTTGGCCCAACCGTTGGCCGGGGAGAGCTAGTAAGGCGGTATACAAGTAAAGCCGTCAGTTCTTCCTTCTACCGGTAGTAAATCTAATTTGAGCTGTACGATCTCGACTGATCATCAAGATTGGAACAGCGGGCGCGGTGAATACTCCATCATTGGTTCATCATCCAAACTTATTTATTTCCTGCAACATGATTACTGTTGGCAGAGCTGGAAAAGTGTTCATAACTGGAATTTCAATCTTTTCATGCAAGTTCCTCTTTTTAATGACAATTAGAATATCACGCTTACTTTTGATGTAGCAGATATTTCTACAAACAAATATTTTAAGTTACCTTGTAACTTCATCGTTCATATTATACTGGTATCATTTCCGTAAATGCATGGCATATGGTTTGAAAGATACTTTTGAACTGTTATATATTATCGTTCAGTTATATATTATTGTTGGTGGGCTATTGCTCACCCTTGCTTTATTATTATATCACAACAACAGCTAGACCAGATGACTCGTACAAGGCGCACTCGACGCGGGCGAGGACGATGAGACTACCAGAGCTGAAGAAGAAGCTATTGGTAGGATATATTTATTCTTTCAGTACCAAGTATATGGTCTAGTATGACTTATGTAAATGGATGGCAAAGAGTATGTATTTATATTGAAATTCTTTTGGATTGTAAGAACTCATAATGTGATTAATAAAAATTTGATTGTTACTCTGATTTCATCTCTGGGACTATAACGGGTGTGTTTTACATTGTTGTGTTGGGTCATAGAGATGTAATTTATTTTATGTTAAGGAAAGTTCAAGTGTTGTGGACAGAATTGGAAACCATAACGACCGGATCCCGGACCCCGAATCTGGGGGTGTTACAACGACTGTGAAATTCGCTATCACCCGGGCAAAGCCAATGTGGTGGCTGACGCCCTTAGTAGGAAAGAAAAGCTCAAAATGATAACTTCAGAGGAAGAACTAGTGAAATATTTTGAGAAGTTGGAAATTGAGGTTAAGTTACCTGGAGAGGGCCAAGAAAAGTTGACGGAAATTAGAATCCAACCTCCATTGTTACAAAAGATGAGACTGTGCCAGGAACGGATGATGGAGGAAGAAGAGAACTCCAGAGAAGAGCTAATGATCGGGGAGGAAATTAAGTGTGAAAGAGACAAGGAAGGGATAATGAGGTACACATACAGGATATGGATCCCAAACGTTCAGGAACTCAAGGATGAGATTTTAAATGAGGCACACAACTCAAGATACTCACTGCACCCCGGTAGCACCAAAATGTATAGGGATTTGAAGGAGTATTACTGGTGGCCCAACATGAAAAAGGACGTAGCAGAATGGGTAAGCAGATGCCTGACCTGCCAACGAGTGAAAACAGAGCACCAGAAGCCCAGCGGACTTCTACATCCCTTAGAGATTCCAGAATGGAAATGGGAACACATGGCCATGGATTTCGTAGTAGGTTTACCAAGGACCAAAGCTAATCATGACGCCATATGGGTAATTGTAGATCGACTGACGAAGTCAGCTCACTTTCTCCCGATCAACGAAAGGTACACGGTCGACAGACTAGTGGACATCTACTTAAAAGAGATAGTGGCGCGACATGGAGTCCCAGTCGCAATAGTATCTGATCGAGATCCTAGATTTAACTCCAGGTTTTGGAGAAGTTTTCAAGAATGTGTAGGGACCCGACTGAACATGAGCACAGCCTACCATCCCCAGACAGATGGGCAAAGTGAGAGGACCATCCAAACGCTAGAGGATATGTTGAGAGTCTGCGCGATAGACTTCAAAGGAAATTGGGATGATCACTTGCCATTGATTGAGTTCTCTTACAATAACAGTTATCATTCAAGCATTGGGATGCCACCTTATGAGGCCCTTTATGGAAGAAAATGTCGATCTCCCTTGTATTGGGATGAAGTTGGAGAGCGAAAGATGCTCGGGCCCGAAGTGGTCCAACGAACTAAAGATGCAGTAGATCTAATCAGAGGACGGTTGGTAGCAGCCCAGGATCGACAAAAGAAATATGCCGACTTGGCTCTGAAAGGCAAGGAATACGAAGTAGGGGACTTAGTGTTCTTGAAAGTGTCACCTTGGAAAGGTTTAATGAGATTTGGGAAGAAAGGAAAGCTGAGTCCCAGATACATTGGACCATTTGAGATCTTGAGACGGATTGGGGAACTAGCTTATGAGCTCGCATTGCCCCCGAATCTACAGCAGGTGCACAATGTGTTCCATGTTTCGATGCTGAGGAAGTATAATCCGGATGCCAAGCATATTGTAGAGTATGAGCAAGTGGACATGCAACTAGACTTGACCTATGTAGAGCAACCTGTGGAAATCATAGACCGGAAAGAACAAGTGCTCCGAAACAAGGTCATTCAGCTAGTCAGAGTTTTGTGGCAGAACCACAATGTAGAAGAATCAACCTGGGAACTTGAAAGCGTAATGCAAGAGAAGTACCCCCACTTGTTTTCAAACTAATTCCGGGACGGAATCCTTTTAAGGAGGGGAGACTGTAAGAACCCAGATTTTGGGTGGAATTAAAACTTTTATGTATTTAATGATGTAAGAATGAATAGTGGTTACGGCTACAATGTAATAATTGATATTTGGAAAGAATGAATGGAATTCGACTTTATTATTTCTATGTCTTGAAGAATGCTAAAGGGTGACAACATAGGTAAGAATAATCTATCTTCTAAGGGAATAAGATATGGCAATTTCAAGCAGGAGAATATTCTCATGTCATCCAGATCGATAACGACTAATCCAGTAGTTCCGTAAAAAGGTTAAGGAACGATCGAAAGAGAATACGGACAATTGTACAACCCTAAGAGAATAAGTAAAGAATGAATAGTGTTTTGGTGGGAGTATATAATAATATGAGACGACACTATATAGAAGTATTCGGAACGGATTTCCGAGTTCGTATTAGTGATCCAGGGGGAAAATAAGTGTATGTAAAAGCTGTCGGATTCTGAAAAACCGCACTTTTATTTTCTCCGAGAGTTTCCTGGACACTGATAGCCTTAAGTATTTAACGAATGGATTTAAGGAATATAAATTGGAAAGTTAGAAAGAAAGATGGAGAATGATAGTATTAATATTAAAAAGGATTCCCGGTAAACCATAATTAGAAATCCGTGAAATATTCCTACGAACGATCAATCGAAACGAGCAATAACCGGACACAGAAACAAGCAGGGAAGCTAGATTCATGCATGTGCTACTAAGGTATAATATCTAGCAACCAAGTGGCTTAAAGTAACTAGCATACTTGGAGATGGAAGTAGTACTTAGAAAAACCAACCAATACTCAGCCTTCCACCATCCAAAACATAACACTTGTCCCTCCAAATTGCCTCATCCATGACATCACACTCCACTAACATAACTAAGATGAGATATTATCTATCCAAATTCACTTTATGCATAATTGACCAAAGAAAAGCAAGAAACCAAGCAAACACTCTCCATCCCTTATTTTTCATCAAACTCTCGGCCAAGGAGCTAGAAGAGGAGGTTCCCACCATTGTTTGATCTTCTACTTTTTAGGGTATGTACTACATATCATAGATTAGATCCCCTAGAAATTTCAGCCTCAAATTCACTTTCTTTCATTTTCAAATAAATCATCAAAGGTGATGATGAATAGTGTTTTCAAGAACTAATCTTTGTTTTTCTTGTTTTCATGGTTGATCCTAGCTAAGTTAATGCTATCCAAGGGCAATACCAAGCTTTGTGAGGCTAGTACATACTACAAGGAAGGTATTAGACTTGAAAACCCTAGATCTACTTTGAGTTTTAAGCATGTTCTTGATGGATTTAGCTTGGTATGATTATAGTGATAATTATAAGCATGATTATGTAATTAGTTATAAGATTTAAGATGCATGATGGTTTTGATGCTAAGATCAGTAGCCTCTGGACTTGTGAAATTCTTATTATGTGTATAAGTTGTTTAGATGCCCGGTGTGGCTTGGGTTGTTGATTGTGATTTTTGGAACGTTCGTATTACAGCCGTTATAATGTCCGATTTTACAATACCATGTTTTGTATGCCATTTTCCATGTCAAAACCCTACTGTCCAGGGACTTTATCTGCCATTATAGGATAGGTAATGTTCTAAGCTTCGTTTTGATATAAGGATCACGTGAAACAGACTTACGGTTTAGGATTTATGACCGATTTTCTAAAAGTAGTTCGAAACCGTAAACGAAAGTTCGTAACTTAAATTGAACCCCGATAAAATATGTAAAGTCATGACGAATCTTGGTAAATAAATACTAGAGGTAAAAAGGAAGGTGTGAAAGAAAACCGTATGTCAAAAGGATCGTTTTTCGATTTATTAATAATATTCGAGTCGAGGTTAAACGCGAACGAACCCCTAAAAGACGACCCTATTATAACTTCGGTAAAACACTTAGAAAACGGGCGATATTACTCGGAGTATAATATTGGTTCGTAACGATCGACCTTAGAACTTGTATGACTTAAGTATGTCCCAAGTATAAGTACAGTGACATGTCATATTAACGAACGAATGTCGGGTCGGATCAATGAGAAAAAGGAATCCACTAAAAGGGATATAACGAGATAACTCGAGAACGTGTTTCGATTTAAGTATAACTTAACTTTTAAGATGTTAAGTGACTAATCCCGAATGCCTTGGCTATTTATAGATCACCAAGCTGAACCGGGACCCGCTACCACTACCCCTTACCGTACTCGACTACCAGGCAAGTTTCAATTCCCTTCTTTTAGGCTGTTGTTGTGATTGAATATATATATATATATATATATATATATATATATATATATATATATATATATATATATATATATATGTTTCTGTTATACATGTGTCATAGCATGCATGCCTACTTTCAAGTTATATCATTATGCTTGTTCCCTGATTGTTATTGACTTATAAATTAGATAGCTATCGTATCAATTATAAGCCGGTTATTGTAAGACCCTCAGAGAAGGGTGTATACATCTCATTCATCAAATATAGACCGGGAGTCAATATTTCTTGACATATCGAGATTACCTCGAAAGAAAATATTTAAGTAAATATTTTCCATTATTCGGGCGACGAATATTATTTGAATATTTGTTCGAGATTATTTACTTAACGATCCTTACTTCAAATAATTATTTGAACGTAACTATTCGACGAATAATAATTTTTTTATATTCATTCAGAGTCGAATTATCTATCGATTATTATCTCGAATATTCTTCTAAAGATGAGACTACTAAATTAATATTATTTGGATATTCATTTAGAATATTATTTTATTAAATAAATATTACTTTTGAATATTCATTTAGGATATTAATTACTTGATGAATATTATTTTAATATTCATCTGAAGCTTGATTTATTTATTGAATATTATCTCGAATATTCCTTTAAGGCTTGGACTACTAAATGAATATTACTTGATAATCATTTAGAATATTATTCATTAAATGAATATTACTTTTTGAATATTCATTTAAATTCCTAATTAATTATGAATATTGTCTTAAATATTCCTTTCAGGTCTTATTAATTAATGAATATTATTTTGAATATTCATTTAAATATTTATTTATTCAATAAATATTCTCCTGATATTTCTTCAGGGATTATGTTGAAAAATACTCTGATTAAAGATATTCTTTCATATTCCTAAATATTTTTTAAATATTTTTAATTCAATAAATATTCTCTTAATATTTATTCCATACTTAGAATAACCTCAATAAGGTTTATCTTCTTCGATATTTACGAAAAATATTTCGGAGTCATATTATTATTAATCTTATATCAAGAAAGGTTCTCAGACATCATTCTTCTTTGAGTCTATCTCCCTAATAATAAGGGAACCTTACTTGGAAAATGTTAATTATCTTGTCGACTTCCCGGTCATAAAGTATTCTCTTCACTCGCAACTCGGGCGCTATTGACTTATTAAGTCATTGGTTACCTTCTCATCTTTCGAGGGGTAAGATTGTTGGAACAAGTTGATATTCGTTACCAAGCAATAGCTTGGGAGTTATTGGTGAATTTTCCTTTCCAACTAGATACGACTACCTTGTAGAGTCTTATCAACAAGTATTATACTTGGGGAAAGGGGGACGAACGTTACATTCAGAATCATGAATTCTATTTGAACTAGGAGTCGTGTAAGAGGCCGAGTAGCGCCGGTCCATCCCCTTTGGCCCAACCGTTGGCCGGGGAGAGCTAGTAAGGCGGTAGACAAGTAAAGCCGTCAATTCTTCCTTCTACCGGTAGTAAACCTAATTTGAGCTGTACGATCTCGACTGATCATCAAGATTGGAAAAGCGGGCGCGGTGAATACTCCATCATTGGTTCATCATCCAAACTTATTTATTTCCTGCAACATGATTACTGTTGGCAGAGCTGGAAAAGTGTTCATAACTGGAATTGCAATCTTTTCATGCAAGTTCCTCTTTTTAATAACAATGAGAATATCTCGCTTACTTTTGATGTAGCAGATATTTCTACAAACAAATACTTTGAGTTACCTGGTAACTTCATCCTTTATATTATACTGGCAATAACTTCATTAATGCATGGCATATGATTTCAACGGATATTTTGAACTGCTGTATATATGTATCACTATTCAGTTATATTATTGTTGGTGGGCTTTCGCTCACCCTTGCTTTGTTCACATTATGTCACAACAACAGCTAGGATAGATGGCTCGCGTCAGGCGCACTCGGCGCAAGCAGGTTACCCGACCCACCGGACTCCCCGCTGAGATGCTAGCCGCCATTGCTGAGGTAGCATAGTTAGACAGCTTTTGTTTCCTGTTTAACTATATGTATAATTAATGTAATCAACGACAAAACTTTAAACTTATGATGTTATCCTTTTGGGATTGTAATAACTTTTATTCGTAACCCTTTAATGTAAGACTTATTTCAATTTCATCTCTGGGACTATAACTATTGTGTGTGTGAGTGGAAATTATTGTGGGGTCACAGCATGTGATTTATTTGTTGTGGAATCAAGTCAATTATTATGAATGGATGTAAGACCGTAACCACCAGATCCCTGACCCCGGATCTGGGGGTGTTACACTGTCGGCCACCTCATTGGCCTTTCCTGATAATAACAATTTCTTGTAATCCATGTTCTCTGGATACGTTCCAGCTTAAATTTTTCTACATCATTCCCATCACTGTTGGGTGAAAGCATTCTCCCTTAAGCTCTGCTGATGGAGAAAAATATATCTATCAGTCTTTTTCCATAAGTCATTGCTTCCACCTACCCGTGGGAACTTTATCACGTTTATTCCCCATCCTACTTAGGATAATTCTTTTATTAGTTCTTTCCTTATCTTAGGATAATCTCAATCTTTATAGGTTCAATCCATACTTCCTCAGGGTTTCATATGTTAGGAATAATTCATAAGTTGTGATGTTAAGAATAGAATTTTGCTAATACTTCTTGTATATCCTGATCTTATAAAGGATTTAACACTTTGTATAGAATATATGTGTTAGACAGTAATCTGTAGAGTTTAGTCAGGAACAGTGCGTCAGAGACTACATGTCAGGAACAGTATATCGGGGACTACATGTCAGGAACAGGGGAGCAGATCCTGAAATAGAAAGTCAGATCCTGATCAAATACTGATGGGATGATCAGATCCTGATGCAATGGGAAATCCTGATATCAGTCGTGTTACTGATGATGTCATTATGGATGCTACAGAAACTGGAAATTGCTATAAAACAGGATCTTTGTTTTGGAAAACAAGCAAGAAGATATCGTGAAGGAAACGAATTCTCTATTGATGGAAACTATCAACTGGACGGCAGAACATTGTCATAGATAGATTATAATTCTGTTATTAGTTGATAGGTAGCATTATAAATACTCTCTCAATATCATTGTAAAAAGAGCGGAATTGAGAGTGAGTTCGTAAGATTTGTATTCGAGAGTTCGAAACAAACAGAGACAAATTTGTATTGTCAGCAGCTGCTAAAGGTATTATACACCTTTGGTAGAGTTTGTATTTGATTATTTTAATACAAACAAAGTTTGATTCATTCGTTTATTCTTGTTCATATAATAAAGCAAAAATCAGACACGATTATATAACTTGTATTCAACCCCCCCTTCTACAAGTTATTCGAGTTAACAATTGGTATCAGAGCTGGTTGATTTCGAATAATCATAAAGATCTGCAATCATGTCTGGTTACAAGGATGGTAATACTAAGATCCCTATGCTCAAGAGAAACGAATATACTCTATGGGAAGTGAATATGTTGCATCACCTGGAAGCAACAGATCCTGATTATCTTGACAGAATCAGAGATGGGCCTTTTGTTCCAACAAGGCTTGTTCCACAAGCAACTGTCGAAGGAAAAGTTGTTCAAGAACATACAGCAGAGAAGCCTAAATCTGAATGGACAGATAAGGAAAAGGAGAACGTTCTTAAGGATGCTTAAGTGAGAAACATACTATTCAACAGTCTTGATTCTGTTCTCACTAACTATGTTCTCTCTTGTAAAACTGCTAAGGAGATATGGGACAATCTAAAGGTTCACTGTGAAGGAACGAAACCTGTCAAGAAGAATATGAGGACACTTCTCATACAACAGTATGAGTACTTTGAATCCAAGTCTGGTGAGTCACTTACTGACACCTTTGATAGGTTTACTAAACTCATCAATGAGATGGCTATGCATGGTAAATATTATGACTTGGAGGATATGAATACGAAGTTCATGAAAGCTCTTCCTGATTTCTACAATGAGAAGATATCTGCAATTGAGGAAGCTAATGATCTTGACGAGATATCATTAGAAGTAGTTTATGGAAAATTGAGAGCTTATGAACTTGACAGATAACAGAAAAAGAGCAGGAGTGAAGGAAAGATGAAAAATATTGCACTCACTGCTCAATCTGAATCAAAGAAGCTTCAAGAAGAAAAGTCTGAATCTACTAAAAGAGACTTAAGGAAGAAGAAGAGCAAAGAAAGTTCTGAGTCAGAGACTACAGATATAGACTCTGAAGATAATGATTCTGAATCAGAGATGCAAGAACTCTTTGCTATGTTTGCTAAAGCTTTCAAGAAAGGAAGATTCAACAGGAGAAGATTTAGCAAAGGCACTTTTCAGAAGAAAGAGGATAAGAAGAATGACAAAGGCAAGAGTAAAATTATCAAGCTTGATAAAGCCAAGATCAATTGCTTTAATTGCAGTGAGCTTGGATACTTTGCTAGTGAGTGCAAGAAGCCTAGGAATTCAGGGAAGGGTAATGCACTCATGGTCACATAGAAGGATTGGGCAGACTCCAGTGATTCTGAAGATGAATTGGATTATGACAACATTGCATTGATGGCAAGTGCTTCAAACAAGCCTGGATCTCCAAAGAAAACTTCTTCATCTTCTGTTAAGGTATCACTTCACTCTCTTGATTCATTTGATAGCTTAGATTCTGATGATATTAGAT
This sequence comes from Saposhnikovia divaricata, assembly GCA_036435485.1. NCBI lineage: Eukaryota > Viridiplantae > Streptophyta > Magnoliopsida > Apiales > Apiaceae > Saposhnikovia > Saposhnikovia divaricata. The sequence goes on along the minus strand of CM071599.1, from coordinate 118,516,385 downwards.
CTATTCATGTTGAGTTTAAGAATCTTATGACTAATTTCAAAATTCTTGCTAGTGAAAAGGATGAACTCAAGGCTAAGAATGATGAATTGGTTAGTAGAAATAATTTTCTTGAATCTGAGTTAATTCAAATGGAAGAATATAAGTTAAGTTCTGATGAAGCTAAGCATGATTATGGTGTTATTCTTGAGGCTTATGACTATGTCAGAAAAGAACTAGAGGAAGAGAGAGATGTGATTAAAACCATTAACAATTCTGGTAAAAAGACTCAAGAAGTCATTGAAAATCAAATTCTGGGTAAAATTAATGCTTTAGGTTTTGATAAGGCTAGGCAAGAAGATACAGTAGCTATTGTCAATGATGATAGTAAAACTGAAGCTAGCACATCTATGTCTGAAGGTAAGAAGATAGTTGCTGAACCTAAACATGTTAAATTTGTTGATTCTAAAGGTACCCCAGTTGTGCACAAAAGAATTAACAATAGCAATTGAGATGAGAGAGTGTTAGAAAAACCTAAGAATGTCAACATAGGTTTTCTGTCTAAGTCTCAGTTGAAACAGAGACTAGAAAGTATTTCAGAGTGTAGCAAGATCAGAAGAAATAGGAATGGAAAAGAATGTTTTAACAAAGAGAATAATTACAAGAATGTACCTGATGCACCTAGGAAGAAATGCTATAAATGTGGAAATCATAATCATTTAGCCCTAGACTGCAATCAAAAACCTTCTTGGAAAACTGAGTCCAGATTCCCCAAGACTCAGAGAATTCAATACCAACCACAAGAACCCTGTTATCATTGTGGTAGTTTACTTCATTCCATTTATATGTGTAAGGAATATCATGAACTGTATTATGACTATTATTATCTGAAATCTGAAACTCCTAGTCACAAACAGTTTGTGAAATCAAAGTCTAAGGTTGACTCTGCAACAGGTAAATCAAAAGCAAAATCTTCAAAGCCTGTTCGTTCAAAAGTTAGTAAGAAAGGAACCAATCGAAGTTGGGTCCTAAAAAATTCTAACTAGCTACTTTTTGTTTGCAGGGCACTGGAAATAAGCATTCAATTATCTTGGACAGTGGATGCTCTGGACATATAACTGGAAAGAAGTCCTTGCTTACAAAGTTTGAGAGGAAAGCTGGCCCAATAATATCCTTTGGAGATGGCAACAAAGGAGAAACTCTGGGATGTGGCTCAATTATTTTGGGGAATGTCATCATAGAAAATGTAGCACTGGTTGAAGGCTTGAAACACACACTTTTAAGCATAATTCAACTGGATGATAAGGGTTACCAATCAATCTTTGATAGTAAGGGATACAAAATCTTGAATATAAAGAATGGAGACAATGTTCTGACTGGTCAGAGACATGGTAACATATATGAAGCCAGCTTGAGTGACACATCTAAAGGAACTGTCAGATGTCTTTACAGCAAGGCATCCAATGATGAAATCTGGAACTGGCACAAGAAGCTCTCACATTTTAATTTCAAGAAGTTTAATCAACTTGTTAAGCATCATATGGTGAGAGGCCTACCTCAGGCAAACTATGTGCAAGATGGACTTTGTGATGCTTGTCAGCTTGGTAAACAAAGAAGAACCACTTTCAAGAGCAAAACAGAAAATTCAATTACTGAACCATTTCACATGCTGCATCTTGATTTATTTGGTCCAGTAAACATTATGTCTATCAATAAGAAAAGATATGCTCTAGTTATAGTGGATGACTACACAAGGTTCATATGAGTATTCTTTCTACACAACAAGGATGAAGCTCCTCAGCAAATCATTGAACTTGTCAAGAATATTCAAAATTGCTCTGAGTACAAGGTCAAAGTGCTCAGAAGTGATAATGGTACAGAATTCAAGAATTCTACAATGGAGTAGTATTGTGCAGACAGTGGAATTACTCAACAGTTTTCTACATCTGGAACACCTCAGCAGAATGGTGTAGTAGAAAGAAAGAACAGAACTCTCATAGAGGCAGCAAGAACCATGCTTGCAGATGCAAAGCTTCCAACCTATTTCTGGGCAGAAGCTATCAACACTGCATGTTTTATTCAAAACTGTACCTTGGTAAATGGTCATGGTAAGACTCCCTATGAGATGATCAAAGGAAAGAAACCAAGTGTGAAATATTTTCACATCTTTGGATGCAAATGCTATGTCCTGAAATTTCATTTAGAACAACTTTGGAAATTTGAAGCAAAATCGGATGAAGCAATCTTTCTAGGATATTCAGCATCAAAGGCCTTCAAAGTATACAATCTCAGAACTCACATTGTTATGGAATCAATTCACGTTGCATTTGATAATAAGAAGTTTGGAATTTTGCAAACTGATGAAAGTCATGACAATTTGAAATTTGAAAATTTTAAGTATTCTGAGATTCCCTCCAGCGATGATGAAGGTTCTCTAGAGGAAATCTCTATTGCTTCTCAAAGGAATGCTACTGTTGAGGGGGAACAATTCAATCAAGGAGAACACATGACTGGTCAGGATCAAACTAGTATTTCAGAGTCTACTTCATCAGGAACTGATCCTTCAGAGTCTAATGAAGGAAGATCAGAAACTAGCAGCAGTACTGAATCCACTGATTCTACTGATCAAGGGGGAGCTTTTGAAGGAAATGAACACTCTTCTACAAGAAATACCACTAACTTAGGGGGAGAGTCTAGCATGAGCAATCTGCCACCTGTTAGAAAATGGATAAGGGATCATACTGAAGATTTGATTATTGGTGATTCAAATAGTGGTGTTCGAACTAGAAGATCAATTCAAAATAAATGCTTGTACAGTTGTTTTCTCTCAAAGAATGAACCTAAGAAGGTTAAAGAAGCCTTACAGGATCCTGATTGGGTAATAGCAATGTAGGAAGAATTGAATGAGTTTGAGAGGAACAAAGTTTGGAAACTGGTACCAAGACCTAAAGATAGATCTATTGTTGGTGCTAAATGGGTTTTTAGAAACAAGCTAGATGAATCTGGTATGGTTGTAAGAAACAAAGCAAGACTGGTAGCCAAGGGTTACTCTCAGGAAGAAGGAATTGACTATGATGAAACCTTTGCACCTGTAGCAAGATTGGAAGCAATCAGAATGTTTCTTGCATTTGCATCTCATTCAAAATTCAAGGTATACCAGATGGATGTAAAGAGTGCTTTTCTAAATGGCAAGCTTGATGAGGAAGTGTATGTGGAACAACCACCTGGTTTTGTTGATCCAAAGTTTCCAAATCATGTGTACAAACTTGACAAGGCATTCTATGGACTGAAGCAGGCACCAAGAGCATGGTATGAGACTTTGTCTAAATTTCTTCTTGAAAATGGCTTCACAAGAGGTACAATTGACAAAACTCTATTCTTTAGAAAGATAAAAGGTGATTTGCTTTTAGTTCAAGTTTATGTTGATGATATTATATTTGGTTCTACTAATGAAAAGTTATGTGCTAAGTTTAGCAAGCTTATATAGTCTAAATATCAGATGAGCATGATGGGTGAACTAAATTACTTTTTAGGCTTGCAGGTCAAACAGACTGAGACTGGTATTTTCATTAATCAGTCAAAGTATATCAAAGATCTTTTAAAAAGGTTTGACTTTCAAAATTTTGCAATTGCAAAGACACCCATGGCAACAGCCACTAAGCTAGACTCTGATCCTAAGGGAAAGAGTGTTGATAACACTAGCTATAGAGGCATGATAGGTTCACTGTTATATTTAACTACAAGTAGACCAGATATAATGTTCTCTACCTGTTTATGTGCTAGATTCCAAAGTGATCCTAAGGAATCTCATTTAATTGCTGTGAAGAGAATTTTTAGATATCTCGAAGGAACTCCAAATCTTGGTTTGTGGTATCCAAGAGAATCTGATTTCTCCCTAATTGGCTATTCAGACTCTGATTATGCAGGGTGTAAAATAGACAGGAAAAGCACTACAAGTACATGTCAATTCTTGGGAAACAGATTGATTTCTTGGGCAAGCAAGAAGCAGCAATCAGTTTCAACCTCAACTGCAGAAGCTGAATACATTGCAGCAGGCAGTTGTTGTGCTCAACTCCTTTGGATAAGAAATCAGTTAATGGATTATGGTATGACACTTAGTAATATTCCTATGTTTTGTGATAATACTAGTGCTATCAAAATTGCAGAAAATCCAGGACAACACTCAAGAACTAAGCACATTGATGTCAGGTATCATTTTATTAGAGAACATATTGAAAATGGTACTGTGGAACATCATTTTGTTCCTATTGACAAACAGCTTGCAGATATTCTAACTAAACCACTTGATGAGGCTACATTCATTAGATTGGTTAGTGAGTTAGGAATGTTAAATTTTTAGATCTTTAACATCTACACAAGTAGCAAGGTATATTGTTTCAGCTTATAGACTTGATATTTTGTCAGGATCTATACTTGATGGTTAAATGCTTAAGTTGTAACACTTTACTTTGATAAATTACAGTATGATAGACTTGTTAATAAACATCAGGATTGCTATCAGTATGCTGACGTCATCAGTAATGACATAAGGATTGTATCGTCAGTATCAGGATTGTGAAATTTTTGTGTCTTACTGTTTCAAATTCTGAAGTTCATGTTATTTAGTGGTTCAATTCTGAATTTTGTTAAGTCTATGTTAGCAAGTGTTATTACATGTATACTGATAATTTATGTCATTATTCATGTGAGTCAATAAATAACGATAGACAAGTAGATATTAAGAAAACTTGTATTTTCATTAATCAAAAGCATTACATACATGAAAATGAAATACAATTCTTCTTTTTGTCTAACTACTACTGATAATTCTATTCTTGTCTAAAGTTGTTGCTACTTCAATTCTCAACGATCGACTTCAGGACAAGGAGCATCTCAAGAATGAATTTCTTGTCTGGGCGACTTGAATGAAAGCAGCTGACTCATCTTCATTCTTATTGAAGAAGATGAATAGCATCTCCATCAAGATCAACCTTAGACTCTTCACCAAATTCTTCATCCTCAAGGAGTGAAGAGATTAGAGGAGGATTGTATCCAACTGGTAGATGTTTTATAGGAGATTTGTGGAAATCATCTGGGTTAAGATCAACCATATCTGACTTGATGAGAAAAATCATCTCTTCTAAAAGATAGTTCACTTGCTCCAGATCATCAAGAGTAAAGAACTTCTTAGTGGTAATGAACCAAAATCTAGGGTTCATATGAAGATTTGGGTTGAAAGCCATGATGGAAAGAGAATAGAATGAAAAGGTTTTGGAGAATGGCATAAGGCATCGGTTTCTTTTATAGAAAGACGTGGAAAGCTGAACAGTCATTTGGGAGATATCAATGCAAGAAGTTATTAAGTTTGAAAAAAAAGAAAACTATAAAATCTGAATAGAATGTTCTAGGTATCGGAACAATCGATAACCTCTCATCAAATATTACTTATCAGTGAAACGGTCCACCCAAGGGTGCGTCCGTACACCGGCTTTATCAGATCCGAAAATAGAATTAAATTCGGAATACCAATATCAAGATGATATCCTTACTATGATTTCAATGTACGGTGTACAATCTCATCTTGAATAGAAGAAAAGAATTCATGAGGGATGTCTGGACATTAGATCATCCATGTCCGAAGTAATTTGTTGAATATTTATGAGCTCAACTGAAGAGTGTAAGTATGAAAGATGCAATCAAATATCGATATTCGTTAAGTAGTATTCATCGATTAATTAAGGAAATAATTGTGGAACATTCCTTGGATAATTGAAAGAGAGTGTAAATAGTCCTGAGCAGAAATAATTATAAACTTCAAATAGAATGCTCGGGCTCAATTAAGATACTTTGGATGAGTCCCGGTTTAGAGAAAGTATATCACTGGTTGTTATTCCACAAGTTTGAAGTAGAAAGCTAGGAGGGTTACCTGATATAAGTTAATCGAGGTAACATGGTTAGTGAACAGTTTAAAATGAAGTAATGCACCAGCCGGTAGTTATCAAAATAAGTTAATAATCATTCGTGCATCTCATTATCACCACTATGAGGGTAACTCCATCTCTTCGTCTTCGTAATACAAGACACCAACTAGTGCGTCTCTCAATCATCATCTTAAAGTCATTTATCGAGTTAGGGTTTCACCAATATATCTGTCATTTCCGTGCTTTATCTTGAAGACCAAGCTTCACATCATTCCGGGGACACCTGCTAAGTCTAGAGGGTCCTACTTCATGCCTTCCGACATGAATCACAAGTGGCCAGTTCCCCCTGGGAACAGATCAAAGAGATCTCTCAGGGATCTCAATGCAGTCCATAGGTTCGGTGGCGGGTGTGTGTTTGTGAACATATACCAAAAATATTGAGGTCTACAATACGTATATACGTAGTCCCTGCTAACATCTCTATCAAAGGATCCCACTCTAGACCCGCTGGTCTTTTCTTTTGGTGGACTCTAAGATCATTGTATCGCTCGTTGCAACCATATTCAACTTCTCTTGTGTCCCTTTGTTAATCCAACTTGTTTGTTCTCTGAGTTGAACTACCATGCTCTAGCGTCCGAGTCATGCGTGGAATTATCTAGCACGCTCGTCTTATGATAATATTCTCGTATAACACATGTAAAATTCGCCATCAAGGGTGATGGAATCCACAACGACATAGTGACCAACCTTCAGGTAAACCCGTTACTTATCGAAAATCGGATCTTATAGCCAAAGTAAAAGACTTTCATTAATCCAAGTACTAAGTACCCTTAATTATGTAGGGAAGTCCAAACTTCTTGATTCTTAAAATGCCGCCTCCTGAACTGTGGAGGAATATGGGCCACAAAATTTATGCCAGCCTAGTCATCCGATCATATTGGCAATATCGCCTTTACCTCACCTACTCTCGAGATTTCGCTCTGCTTCCTATATCATTATCTATGATAAGTCATGTACGACTCTCAAGCCTTTATTCATCATTCTGAAGGTCTCTGAGGATTCTATCGACCCTAGTATAATACCTCCAGTCACACTCCAGTCCATTCTACTCACCGGTATCATAAGTTTACTACGAACTCTTATGTCATTCTCCTACTTAGACTTAACCCTCAACACTCTCGTTTCTGAGTACTGTAACTTATCGCTCTGATACCATTTCTGTAACGCCCCCAAATCTGAGGTCAGAGATTCAGGTCGTCACGTCAGCATCCAACCATATCATACCTGTATTAACTTTACAACTCAACAATACATCCATTCAGACCTCAATCTTACACACAAGCAAGTTAGAGTCTCAGAAACGATAATCAAAAGTGCCGCCAAATATTACAATTTATTTGTACAAATCAGAGTCTTACGCAATTCCACCTATACAACTACACTTGAAGACAAGTCTTACTATTACAGTTGAAAACCTATCAGACTCACACTGCAGTATTTATCAGGAACTAAATCATCTCTGGGGTAAATCTTCTACTCCTCTTCTGCTGTCGCGGAGTTAACCGACCAAATTCTTCTCTTTCTGAAAAGTTTTTATAAAGCAAGAATGAGCTACATAATGCTCAGCAAGTTCACCATTTTGTAAAATAATAATGTGGTTCATTTCGAAAACTTTCCCAACTATATGGGCATATATCTCAGATTTCAAAACATAATTGGACAATATATATGTCCAAGTTTGAATAAAACATCTATACTCACTAGGGAGCTTTAAGAATAACATATGAACCCTTTATAAGGTTCCCATTTCAATATATCTCAAGTTTGAAAATATATACATATGAGTATATCATTTTCGGCAAAACACTCTACGATCATCATACTGTACAGGGAATATATCATTTCAAACCTCTTTCCTTCCTTTAGCTTAGAAGGCTTCTCATACAAAAACATTTCATTCGTTGAAACAATTGCAAGAGTGCACTAACACGTGCCAATCTTTATAGAAAATCTTGCAGTTATAGAAAATCTTGCAGTTCTAGATACTGCACGATGTCAATATTTTCTCATAAAAAACAACACTATCAGCAACTTGGCACTTAGGCCCAAGAAGCAGTGTTTGAGTATATTTCCAAAGTGGAGGATGGGACTTAAAGAAAACATAAAAAAACCTGACAAGGATTGACGATGATCAGTCGCCACATCCAAGTCCAATAATCCGCGGGTCTTCTCTACCGGTAGAAGGATAGAAACTACATCCGTAACTATCCCTCGGGTGAAAACTACATCCGTAATCACCCTCGATGAAAACTACATCCGTAATCATCCTTCGGCAACACCTGGGCCGGAATAATAAGTGATGGACCGCCTGGCTCACGGCCGCTTACACATCCCGGGAATCGTTCGTCAACGGTTCCCACACCTGCCAGAGTCCCTTTTTTTTTCTTTTAAAACTTGATTTTGATTGAAAACAGAGTAATTGAGGTTCGACATCAGTCGATCGATGATTCTTGAAATCATACAAGAAGCAGAATCTGACCGGGGGTTTTCGAAAATGTTTTGAGTTCGAAAGAGTTCGAGTTTGAAAGTATTAAAAAGTATCTTGGATTAACTTTGTCTTTAAATAATGAACAATGATTAATAAATAGTATTTTAAGATTTAATATTAATAATTAATAAAATAATTATTCGATAAAATAAACTTTTAATCCAAGATAGGGTTTCGAGTATTTACGAAGATATAACAATAGTTATTTGAGTATACGATACCACCCGAATGACCCTTCGGGTTTTCGCAATCTAGATACGATATAATAATATACCGCTCCCCGGTCAATAGTATATACGGACCGCTACAACCTCTATTGCTAGAGTCGTTGTCCGAAGAAAACATTTCAATCTAAGTTCAAGGGGTAAAAGTATACATGTACTTGTTCAATCTCAATTGCATCAATACTTCGATAAACATAGCATTTGATATAATTTGAAAATTACAAACACAACAGCAAAAGTCCTTGTATATGGATAAGTTTTGAAAAGTAAACTTGCCTTGGTTTGGTTGGGGTGGTCGAGCGTGCGGATTCGAACGATCTATACATAAGCAATAATCGTTCGTTAGTACCTTAACAATATCTCTTTAATTACGGGGTTTTAGGGGGTACGAAATTAACCTATCGACTTCGTCTTATGACTCTCTAGCCCCACTATAGGTCCATGTCATCACTCAATTACGCTCGTCACTTACTCGACTTAATTTAATTACAACTTTCGAATCATAACCACTAACCCTAGAATTTTGCTCCACTAATCGACTTTTTCCATTGCGCGAATTTTACTCTAGCATTTTTATAAAATCCAAAAATTCATATTTTAATCCAATTCCTTTTGGGTGGTCTTCACCACTGCATTCCCTACATTCTCAAATTTTTCCATGATCCCACATATATTTTTAGGGGTTTAAACAAGGTTCACAAGGGGGTCACTTAATGCAGTCCATAGTCCAGAAACAAAATTCACTCCTCCGGCCATAACTAAAAATCCACACATCACCTAGCTATGAACCTTACATTTCCAGAAACTACATTCAATTTTATTTCCAACAATATAAGGTAGGACATCAGGGGACATCATTTGAGGGTTCAAAATCGTGCTAAAACACAGATCAAAGTTCCTGGACAAACTCCGCAAGCTCAAACTACTTAGATCAACCATTTTTCATACTTCCATAACATAATCACCACTTAATCCAATTAGATCATGATTCATAACACTCATGGAGATATATATATTAACCATAGTCATAAAAATCACAATCTCAACATCAAAACTCAAGATCCATGCTATCCAATACATATACATCCAAGATTAGTCCTAAAACACATGGATCTATTACCATACTATATAAACATTACATAACCAAGGGGGTTTGTGATTTTTATACCTTCTTGAGCCTCTAAGGCCTTGGGTAAGCTTTAAAAGCCTCAATAACACCTTGGATGGTCTTTACAAGTCTTATACTTCAAGATCTAAAACAAGATTTAAGTTAGTCACTATACATCTCCAACTTTCACCATTTTTCTCCCCAAGCTACACCTTGAAATAAATTATGAAACTTAGTACATACCTTGACAACACTTAGGAGAGGCTTGGGTTTTAATCTTGAGATTTTTGAAGTAGTGGAAGAGGAGAAAATAATTTTTCTTCTTCCTTTTCTCTTGCTTGGCCGAGAGCAGTTTGCTCCAAGTGGGGGGGGGAGTTTTCTTGGTTTGTGTTGGGTGTTTGAATGATGATATGTATTATTGTGATATGTATTGATGTGTGTATGTATTGTGTCACATGTTAACACCCTAGGGTTAGTAGACTAGGCATACACCATGCCTCTTTGTCTCCTAGAATAATGCACCAACTAGTCACTTATTCATGGTTACTTTATGCTTTATGCTTTTTTTTGCTTTCTAGTTCATTTCCTAACTAGCTTGTTACATGACACTTGCATGCAATATCCTTCCTTGTATTATTATTTCTCCACCAATGGTTGTCACTTAATCTTTAATTCGTATCGTATCTTAATTAATCTCTCGTAATAATATTTTGTCGCGTAGAGATTTTCCCTATAATTCCTTAAGTACTTATTGTGTAAATTCCTCGAATGTCCATGGTCCCTCGTCATAATTCTTAATAAATCCTTTAATACTCTAATCATTCTCAAATCCCAAGTTTTATAAATATTACTAACAATAAGACTCTTGCCTTCACAATCTTCCTTTTTATATTACATAATAGATGCAACAACGCAGTTTCTCAGACAATCAATTCTATTAATCAACAGGGATGACTAGAAAGGTTCCATAACGACAATGTCACAAGATATTAAATAAAAGGAAATATTACCAAAAATTAGGGTTCTTACAGCCTCCCTCCTTAAAAGGATTCCGTCCCGGAATCAGGTTGAAAACAGTTGGGGGTGCTTTTCACGCATCACGCTCTCTAGTTCCCAAGTTGATTCTTCGCCATTCTGATTCCTCCACAAAACTCTCACTAACTTGACAACCTTGCTCCTCAGCACCTGTCCTTTTCTATCCATGATTTCTACGGGTTGCTCGACATGTGTTAAGTCTGGTTGCAGATCCACTTGATCATATTCTATCACATGTCGGAAGTCGGTGTGGTCTGGTCGTAGCATGGACACATGGAACACATTATGCACTTGCTGCAAGCTTGGGGGTAAGGCCGATTCATAGGCTAACTTCCAAACTCGTTTCAAGATCTCAAAAGGTCCAGTAAATCCCGGGCTTAGTTTTCCTTTCTTACCAAATCTTATCAATCCTTTCCACGGTGATACCTTCAACATCACAAACTCCCCCACCTCATATTCTTTGTCTTTGCGGGTCTGGTCCGCATACTTCTTCTGTCTGTCTTGGACCGCTACCAGCAGTCCTCTTATGAGCTCGATATTTTCTCTTGTCTGTTGGACCAGTTCAGGTCCTAAAATCTTCCGCTCTCCAACCTCTTCCCAACACAAGGGAGACCGACATCTTCGTTCGTATAAAGATTCATATGGGGCATTCCTATACTCGCATGGTAACTATTGTTGTAGGAAAATTCGATCAACGGCAAGTGGTCATCCCAACTTCCCTTAAAATCAATGGCACTTACTCTCAACATGTCCCCTATGGTCTGGATGGTTCTCTCGCTCTGTCCGTCTGATTGGGGGTGGTATGCAGTACTCATGTTTAGCTTGGTCCCCACACAATCCTGAAAACTCCTCCAGAACCTGGAGTTGAACCTTGGGTCTCTCCCAGCTACAATGCTCGCAGGAACCCCATGCCTTACCACGATCTCCTTAGATATCTCATAAAATTTGACCATTCGAAGTAATGGGTCTTGAATAAAATAGCTAATGACTTTTACATACACTCATCTGTACCGTAAAGACGCAATATCGATTCGAAATCTTCATTTAATAATTCGTACATATCGTGATTGCAAAAATTTCTCATTCACCCATAAAATTACTATTCGTCCAGGTTTCGAATACTCCCGAAAGTTAGGGTTAATGCAGTTTCTCAGACAATCAATTCTATTAATCAACAGGGATGACTAGAAAGGTTCCATAACGATAATGTCACAAGATATTAAATAAAAGGAAATATTACCAAAAATTAGGGTTCTTACAACGAGTGTGTTCACATCAGGATTAGTAATTCCTTCTATTCAGAAATCACATTGAATCGTGTGATTATCCTGATGAGTAGAACACATCAGGAAAAGGAAGATGATCAGTATTGATTTTTATCTTGATTTTACCTTGACTTATTTACTTGAAATTATTTTTGGATTTTATTTTCGAAAAGTCATGGGTAATTGCATTTTTCAGGGACTGACACCTGTCAACCTACGTGTCAACGTGGGGTAATGGGTCTGAAGGATTTTTGAAATATAATTATTTTGACACTCTAATCGTGTAATTGCTTTCTCTAATTTCATTCTCTAAAGCAAAAACACTCTCGAGTTCTCAAAATCACTAATCAATTTCGAAGATTTCTTAAGTTCTTTTCAGATCAAAATGGCAACTCAAAGAAGACTACCCAAATCAGTAGCTTTCAAGTTTGGTGACTTTGATTTTATGATGAACAATCATGTTGCAGCTATCACCAACAAGGAAGGGGTGTCAACTGATTTTCACCCGATAATGGACTTTATGGCGAAAGGACCATTAAGCTATGCCTTGACAGCATCTCCACAAATTAATCATGTAGCTGTTTCACAAGCTTGGGAGAATGCTGAGGTAATTGATTCTACTCAGAGTTAATCAGGTAAGATTGTTCTACACTTAGACAAGACTCATTTGATCTTACTGAATCTGTTGTTAATTCAGTACTTCGCTTACCTGTTAGTACAAATTTTGAGAATGTACCATCTGATGATGATGTGAGAACTATGTTATCTAAATTAGGTTATGATGGACCTCTAGATAACATGAGCCAGTTAAATAGATCTTTTCTTAGGAAAGAATGGTCTTTCTTCTTTGATCAAATTGCTAAATATTTTACTGGTAAACGTAGTTTTTTTCAACAAATTACTGCTGTTACATCACATATTGCATATGGCTTGCTTTATAACAGAGTAATTAATTTTGGTCACATTATCTTAAGTCAGATGTGTATTATACTTGGGTCAAGAGATCATGACAGGAATATGGTTTATTATCACAGATTCATGCAACTGTTTATTAACCATTTCATTCCTGATGTTGAAGCTAGATTTTGTAGAAAGTATTGTGTTTCTTCTTATGTACAGCAAAAGAGAATTTTCTCTGACATTGCAAAGAAGGACAGTGAAAAGAATCTAGATGAAATACCTGCGTTACACTATCCAAATCATGTTCAGGTAATTCTAAGAACTCATCTTCCTACTATCTATAATTCTTCTTTCTTTGGTGGTGAAATGACTCAGGAATCTGAATTGGAGGAGAACCCCCCTATGTCTACCCGAGTAGCCAAAAACATTACAGTCTCTGAAACAATTCTAGAACAAAATTTTGATCCGCAACCTATTGTTTCAAAGAAGCCAACCTCTGGTGTTTCTCAAAAGACATCAGTTGTAAGGAAGAGAAGATTTGTTATTTCAAGTAGTAGTTCTAGTGAAGATGATGATAATATATCTCTTGCTGAGAGAGTAGAATTGAAGGCTACAATTCAACTTTCTAAGCTAGGACAAAGATATGGAACACCTAGTCACAGCCAGGCTGCAGTCTCCCAAAAGGCTGTAGTTCTTAAAAAGGGAAAACAGTTACTGGATACTGTCTCTCAAAAGACTTTGTCTATTGAAAAAGGATCTCATCCCAAGATCACTTCTGTGTCTACACCTCTTTAGTCTTCTCAAGACAAATCTGTTGCTCACTATACTAGGAGAACAAGGAGAAAGATTCATTTATCACCTACACACACAGTGTCCAGTCCAACTAACATTATGCAGGTCTCTACAAATAATGCTATATCCATGTCAGTATCTGGCAAGAGAGATCTGGATCTTGATTCTTCATGGGAAACTATATTGACATACAGACTGGCTATGGAACTTATTTATCTGAAAGTGAAGCTTTCCAGGCCTGTTCTAGATTTTTTGATTGAAAGAGTTCCTAAACTTTCATTTCCTGAAGAATATGGACTGTTACATCAAAGGCTTGATTTAATGAAGACATACTTCTATGTATCAGTCAGAAAGGAGTTACACAAGAAATTTGGACTTCTTAAGCATGTTGCACTTCAATAACTTCATGCATATCTATTTGACAATGATGTCATTGTTGAAGATGCTTCAGCTCAAGGTGAACAAGAGGAGGTAGTTGATAGAGGGAAGCAGTCAACAGAAGATACTATTGCACCAATGGTGAATAGTAGAATAGATCATATCACAGTCACTGCAACACAAGAACCATCTAGTCAGAGGTTGGATGACTCAGGAACTGTGATTGATGATGCTGGAAGGTCTTCTGTGATGACTGAAATTGCAAGTGAGAAACCCTATGATATGGGAGAAATCACTTTGATTGATTTTTCTGAAGATCAAACCAATATTGTTCTTTCAGAGTCTATCCACCTTGAGGGTGTATCTCAACAACTAACACTTAAAGACGGTGACATACTAACTATGGTGTCTAATGAAGTATTACTGAAGACATCAGAGTCTAGTGTAAAACCTGAAAGTGGTATACTGGAGCCTGTAGTTTCTGGAAAGAAAGTAGACGTTTGTAAGGGTTCAGAGACTATAGAAGCTCACTCCTTGGAGAAAACCTCAAGCCCCATGCCATATGAGGAACCCTCTCTCCATGTGAATTCAGGTATAAAAACTTCTTCTAACCCCTATTTTCTGTAGGTCATGAGAGCACTTATCTAAATTTGAGTGATACACTTGAAAAGATGGATATAGATCCACACACAGAGAGGCTGGCTCCTGACCAAGCAAAAGGAGAGGTAGAAAGAGTGTTGACTTTAGATAGTCAAAGTGAGAATGAGGTTATGGATGATCAACTCCATAGTGAGGGAGAGAAAATTAGGAAACCACCATCGTTTGATTTCTGGGATCAGATTTTTCCTGAATCTTGGTCTGAAAATCTTGGTATGGATGCTGGTACTTATTCTTTTATCAAGATGTATGAGAAGCATGACTTAGCACATCACAATGCAAAGCCAGAAGTTAAAGCTCAGAAACAGAAAGTAAGGCTTGCAGAGATCATTAACAGAAGAGGTGAAAGGCTAAGACAAACTTCTACTCAACCAGTACCAGAAGAAATTCCTAATGATCCTAGTATTCCTTTGTTCGTACTTCCAATTTCAGCTAGAATTGCGACATCAACAATATCTGATCAATCTAAGGAGGAGTCAGGATTTGTAGATGTTAGTACACAGAATACTGGTGAAGGACAGGATGATCTTACTTTAGCTCCAGATCATAAAAATGAAGGTGTTTGTACTTCTACTCAAGTATTATTACTTGAATATCGTTCTTAACAGGCAACTTCTTCTACAAGACTCGACGATAATGTTCTTTCTGCATCTGAATCTGAAGATACAACAAGCACTTCCAACACTGAAGTCAATTCTGAAATTCTTAAGGACATTCAGAAATCTCAAAATGATATTCAATCGAGACTTCAAATTCTTAAAGAAAACCAAGTCACTATCATGGACAATCAAGCAGTTCTGATGAATCTCATTTGTTCTATTACTGAATCTCTTGGAATTCATGTTGCTGATGTCAAAAAGGGGGAGATAAAGACAATTCAGAAACAACAACAAAAACAGACTGAGGGAGATAAACAGATTAGGAACATAAACAAGGGTGACAAAGTTGGTAAATTTCATCATGGAAGTGGTAAAGGAAAAGAAGCATCAAATAGTTGAATTCTTTCTCCTAAGTACTAGATACATGTCTACATCTGAAGAAGAAGGTACTTAACTTCATGATCTTGAATTCATAAATTATATTCTGGTTGCATTGTTATATGTTTTGACATCTACAACTTAGATTTATGCTTCAGATTCTAAAGCATAAATAGGGGGAGATTGTTAGGAATAATTCATAAGTTGTGATGTTAAGAATAGAATTTTGCTAATACTTCTTATATATCCTGATCTTATAAAGGATTTAGCACTTTGTATAGAATATATGTGTTATACAGTAATCTGTAGAGTTTAGTCAGGAACAGTGCGTCAGAGACTACATGTCAGGATCAGTATATCGGGGACTACATGTCAGGAACAGAGGAGCAGATCCTGATATAGAAAGTCAGATCCTGATCAAATACTGATGGGATGATCAGATCCTGATGCAATGGGAAATCCTGATATCAGTCGTGTTACTGATGATGTTATTATGGATGCTACAGAAACTGGCAAGTGCTATAAAATAGGATCTTTGTTTTGGAAAACAAGCAAGAAGATATCGTGAAGGAAACGAATTCTCTATTGATGGAAACTATCAACTGGACGGCAGAACATTGTCATAGATAGATTATAATTCTGTTATTAGTTTATAGGTAGCATTCTAAATACTCTCTCAATATCATTGTAAAAAGAGCGGAATTGAGAGTGAGTTCGTAAGATTTGTATTCGAGAGTTCGAAACAAACAGAGAGAGAGATTTGTATTGTCAGCAGCTGCTAAAGGTATTGTACACCTTTGGTAGAGTTTGTATTTGATTATTTTAATACAAACAAAGTTTGATTCATTCATTTATTCTTGTTCATATAATCAAGCAAAAATCAGACACGATTATATAACTTGTATTCAACCCCCCCTTCTACAAGTTATTCGAGTTAACATCATACATGCCTCATCTGGCATTATTGTTACTATGTCATACATTCCTTACCAAACTCCCATTTTGAAGTTCGGAATATTACCTTTTTCCTTGTAAGGTTTCTTAGGTCATCCTTATCATTCCTCCTGCATTTTCTGGGTACAGGGTATATCAAAACGTCATTTATCAATACTTTAATAATTCTGTCTATGTTCTTTCCAGAACTCTTTTTAATAATCCTTACCGGTCATTGTTGCCTTAGCAAGTCCAACTCATATCATCTGAATTCATAATGTCGTTATTAGGGTTAATGCCATCCCATGTGCATTCCCCAGGGTTTGTCTTAATTTATGGATATCCTGTCCTTAATTCAACTGCCAAGGAATTCTTGCATCCTATAATTGGCAATCAGATCATGTATCCTTAATAAGGGTCTCTTTTCAATTGTTCTCATTTGATAATTGATTGGTAACTTAATGCCACCCTCTTCTTTCGGATAGTTGTCAGCCTATTTGGCCTTCCAAAAGGCAGCGTATGCCTATCTGTTCTCTTACAAAACTTGGTAATGGTAGTAAGGATGTTTTGGAAGATATTGGTCGAGTTCAACGTGAATCTCTTAGTACTTATCGTTCTTCTTAAAGGTTCTTACCTTAGACAAAATTTCTACAGCATACTGATCCATCTCTGACCATTTCTATACTCTCTTCATAAACCTTCATTGTTTACTTCCCTTAGTCATAATATATTCATGGTATTTATAATACCCTAACATCATACATCTCAAGTCATTATACTTCCATTTTTACTCGTAATCTTGGGTAATCATATACACATGAATCACTTTAGTACGGGTGACCCCATTCCAAAAAGTCTAGTAAATTCCCAATCCAAACATGGGTTGCAAAGGGTTCAGTAGAAGATTCCTACGATCTCATTAATATTTCATTTATATCCGAAGCCCTTACAGTCGGTGCTTACTTAGAAGCAACCCTGCTTTGTCCATTCATTGCTGGTCTAGTCACTTGATAATCCTTTGTGACTTGGCCTCAACTGACCACAAAAAAAAATATATGATTCTAGGGGTTGGCTAATAGCATTACCTTTCTAACAATTGTCGGCGTAGTGCCTTCTTCTTTGATACCTTTCTACCTTTCCAAAACTTTACTCCATATAAGTCTTAATCGACTTCTCGTTACCGTCTCTGGTCACCTTTCCCCTACTTTTATCTTTTCAACTATTCTTATAAATCCCACGTGCCACGCAAGCTTACCATTCCTGGCATAACAGCCTTTTCACTTAAGTCAATCCCGGAGTTTCTCAATCCGGCTGATTTCTTACTTACATTTCATGTTTCCGTCCAATCTCACTTCATCATTTTATCTCTACCATCGATTGTAATACTCAGGGTCCGTCTACTAACCCATATGACAGCAACCTTACCCAATCCACAGGGTTCGCTCCAGTTTCCATTCTTTTCAATGATGTTCTCTGTTAGGCCGAATACACAATTAATAATCAAATTCGTATGAGAGTTTAACAAGTAAGATGATTATGCACTTTAAAACTTCTGGTATTAAGAACCCTCTTCGTGACGTAAACTATCACAAAGAGCTGCTAGGTTACAATAAAGATAGTTCGATGCACGATACCCTTCTAGGGTTAACCTAACTGTATTTATAAAATATACAGCTTCGATACAATCTCTAATTGATATTCCTAATAATCAGCTATACAATGATATCAATTACAGATTGTCACACGTCTCCTAAGTCAACTCGATCTCTTTGATAGCTATCCAGTCTCCAAAGATCTCGCTTCCATATCAATCTTCAATTGATCTCTAATATCTTCTGTTGACTCCGTACGCGCTGCTTCCAGACAGACTTTACTAAACTCTATTCAGCTTCCGCCAGTCAGACTTTACTAAACTCTGACTTCCTTCCAGTTAAACTCTGATATTTCACTGTTACACTTAAACACTGAAACATTACATCAATTATATCTAACAATCCCCTCCCCAACTTGTTCATTAGCAAAAATGCACAAGTTAATAGATAATTGATGATGTCAAAAACAAATAATCATATACAGTGTTTAACAACTAAACAGAGTTTAAACTGATACATAACAAAATTAAAGAAAATATGAAAAACTTACAGAGCATAAATTACTTAATCCTTTCAACATCCCATGCTGTTCTCAAGTACTCTGTTAGCAATCTCTCTTCTGCAACTTCAAGTGCTCTTTCCATCTGTAACTTAATTTCTCGAAGCTTAGGATCTGTACCATCTGTCTGATAAATAGCTGATCTCAAATCATAGATGTTGTTCCTCTTCATTTCATTTCCAAGTCTGATAAAATATGACTTTTCTGATTCTGAATTGAATTCAAGCACAGTGATACCCAAATCAGTTCTCAGCTTAGCACTGTTTCTCTTCATTTCAACCATTCTTCCTTTGTAATCAAAGTACTTTGGTACATATTCAGACTTGTCTTTAATTCCATAGATCATCTTTGATCTTTCCATCTGGTATCTAAGCACTTCTGCAGCTTGGTAAGTACGAATGTTATTCACTTTGAAAATATGTAAGACATACTGCAGTTCTTCATACATATTCAAATGAATATCATGTTCTCCAACTTTGTAAACAGTCCCATCCTCCATGAAATACAGCAGAAAGTCTTTATCTAGATTTCTTTGATGAATCAACTGTACTGATTCCAGCTTGTCCAAATTAACTTGAAGGACACCCTTGCCTGGAGCAGCCAGTGATGAATGATCTCTAGGAGTAATATTCAAAGTCCTTTCTCTGTGTGATCGTAAACCAGCCAAATCATGAGGTTGCTTAGCAATCATTGCTCTGCTTTGAAAAATATCACCTCCTTGAACTTTCTCAGTATTCTCAGGAATAGTAGGTCTCACAAAGCCATGAATTGGAAGAGTAGTTTTTACAACATGTGTAGAAACAGAGGTTGTAACTTGCTTTAGCTTCTTTGAACTCTTATCAACTTCAACAACTTTTTCTTTAAGCTTCAATCTAGCCTCATCTGCTGTTGGCTTTTTGAATGAGACAATCTCTGATCAGCATTGACATTTTCATTTATCTTAATGCCTTTAACAACAGGTCTTGATGCCTTTTCATCTTTCTTCTTGAATTTTCCAAATTTAAGCCTTTTCTCATGTTCAGCTTTAAGCCTTAGCTCTTCAGCCTTTACATCTTCAAGAGTGACATCATTTCCATGTTCTTCAAGAAACATGTTTGCAGCTAACTCTGTATCACTCTGTGGACCTTCAGCAGTGTTTACTTTAGCAGAGTTTACATTGTTTGCTTTAGCAGAGTTTATTCTAGACCTTGTAATTGTTCTTTTGTCAGATCCACCTCCATCTGCAGCATCATCCTTCTTCTCAAAGGATTGAAGTTGTTTGCAAGCAGTTTTTGCAACTTTCTCCCCATTTTTGACATCATCAGGAATCAGAATGGAGGTTAGCAACTCCAAAGAGTTTGCAATGGAATCCATTTTAACAGACAAAGCAAACTGATTTTCTTCAACTTTACCCAGCCTTGCAAAGAGATTGTCTTGGGCTTTAGAAAATTTGGTATTCATGAGTTTAGACTCTCTTTCCATTTTCATTTCTGTAGTCACGATCTTAGTCCTCAAGTAAGTGATTGCCTTTGTAGTTTCATCAAATCTTCTATCCAGAGTTTTGACTTGAACCACAGTTGCTTTTAAGCAAGAAAGAACCTCTGGATTGGAGATAGTATCAGCAGTTTGCTTAACAAAATCAGCTGCTCTCCCTCTTGGAAAAATACAATCCTCTTTGTACCAGTCAGTAGCTTGTTTTGCAAGGTTTGCTCTCTCAATTTCATGAGACTTACAAGGTTGAGCAAAAGAGGTATGTTTATCATCTGTTTGCACTGGTGCACTCAGAAAAGAATCAGAGTTTGCACTGCTTTCACTTTCAGGTTCAACACTTGCAGCTTTAGCATGTTCATCTTCAGGTAAAACACTGTGCTGAGCATTGTCAGCCACAGTTTCTGCAATTTCTTCTGCAGCCTTGTCAAGATTTTCTCCATGTTGCTCAGGCTCAGCAACAGAGTTTACATTTTTGTCATCAACAGACATAGGCTGAGAAGTAGCGTTGGTTGCTTGATCAATCTCATCTCCTCCTTCAACAGTTTGGTGAGCATCTGAGAGTAATTCTGTATGTGATGCTACAGTTTCAGAAAGGACAACTGTAGGTTGATCAGCTGCACCAATTGCTTCAGATTGAGCAAAAATAGATGAGATAGGATCAGAGAATGGCATGAATGAATCAAGAATATCATCCATTGGAGAAAATCCATCTCTAGTATTCTCTTCTGCAGGCATTTTGTGCTCTGCAGGCATTTCAACCTCTGCAGGCATTTCAACCTCTGCAGGCATTTTATCCTTTTCAGCCTCAACATTAGGTGTTTGCTGTGAAACTACCTCTGGAGCATCAACATTTTCATCAACAGAATCAGAGATTACCAGTTTTCTTCTCTTAGCTAGAGGCACTTCATCTGAATCCTCTTTACTGGATTTTGCCACCACTGAGGGTGATTTAGGTCTCTTTGCTCTTTGTATCATTCTTCTAGTATAAACAGCTCCAGGAGATGTCTGTTTTGCTTTGATGTGTGTCTCTACTGATTTCTTAGATCTTGCATGTCTCTCAGTAGTTGCTGCTGATTGCTTTACTCTGCCTCTTTTAGCTTTAGGCTGTGGTTGTGGTTGAGATTGTGATGGTTCAGAGTTTATTTGTGGAGTGTGTGAAGATTGTTTTGTGATTGGAGATTGAGGGTTTTGGGTTGAAGCAGTGTTTGTGGTTGGTGATGGAGGTTGTTGAGTAGGTACAGTGTGAGTAGGTGATGTAGGTGGTTCAGTGTTTAGGGTTTGAGTATGATCAGTGTTTAGTGGTTCAGGTTGTGGTTCTGGTTGTGGTTCTGGTTGTGGTTGATCTTGAGGTTAGTTGAGAAAGTTCTGCAAAGCAAGTGGCGGAACAAAGGCAGGTAGGTTCTCTTTACCAGCATCCTTATTGGTCATATCAGAGAATATTCTCTTGTTGACTCTAAAATGCTGAATTTTATCAGTTTCAGCAATCTCTAAACCAGATACACAAGCAGTGAATAGCATTTGACAAAATCGAGCAAAATAAACTGTAGTAGACTCTGACAATTTATCACCTAGATTCATCAGAACATATCTACCAAAATCAAAATTACTGCCATAAAGTAGAGAATACCCGATTTGTAGACCGTCCATTGGAATAGCATCCCAGTTAGTGACCTTCTTCTGGAATGTCCTTGTAATGCAATCGAAGAAAAAATTCCATTCCTTCCTGAGATTAGGCCTCTTTACACTGCCAAGCTTGTCAAGAGAATCCATGTAGCCTATCTCCTGTAGCATCTGTCTCAATTGAGGTTCAGCAACGTAAGTATAAGAGGTGTGTGTATCAAACCCCATCGTGTCTCTGACAGTTTGTGGAGTAATCAAAAACTCTTGTTCTTCATGAGTGAAGATAATGTTTGGAGTCCCATTCTCTCCTCCATCCACATAGACCGAGTTTTGCCAAAAAGTGGCAATTTAAGATGCAGAGAGAGTACTAGGTTCAACCAGAGCTTGTCCAATCTCTGAGTCTCTCAAGAAATTCTGCATAAGATGAAACGCTTCTGGAACACGTTCATGATGGAGTGGAGCTGCATAATTGTTAGGGACAAAACGTAGACCAAGAACAGTGAATGGTTTAGAAGCCATTGAATCAAGAGAAAAGTGTATGTAGGAAAGGTGTTTGTGAAAATGCCCAAGTGAACACTGAGAGAACTGTGAGATGTAAAAGTGAGTGGGTCACAAAAGTAATTAGAGTTGTAATAAAAAATTAAAACTCAATCGTTTATGTATTCAAACACTCAACAGTTCCTAGATTAATGTGTGAGTGGGACACAATAATGGGTGAGTGGGAACCACGCGCTCGTAATTTTAAGAAGTGTATTTGTGAATATAACAATAAAATATTTGATTTTTAAAAAAAATTAAATAACACTCTCTTAAAATACCTGGAACGATTAAAAACCAGAATACGAAGCGTTTAGCTGGAAGCATTAAAAACCAGAATACGAAGCGTTTTAGTACTTCGTTACTTACCCATCTCTATTTAACGCCTAGAGACTTGTTCACTATCCCTTTAAGCTTTCATTCTCTCCTGAAAATAAAAAACCCTTCACACAACACATCGTTAAACAATGTCAAAACTTACCATCAAGGAAAAGAATCTCCATCTCGTAGAGAACAGAGATATCTTCAATTATACTCGTGAAGAGTTTGATGCGTTTGACTAGGAAAGGCAGCTTGATACTCTGTGGCTGCAGATGGATGCCGGTCTTGAAGAAATCGAGAGAGAAAGGCCTGCAAGAGTGATCGACATCGATGCTGCTCTTCAAGCAACATTAGCATGGCTTTCCTCTAAGGCATCCTCATCCAACACCACCAACCATTGTTAATGAATATGTCAGCAAAAATAACCTTATCCCTTCAACTTCCACCCAAACAAAATGGCAAAGATGGGATCTGGGATGGCTGCTTACAATGGAGTGGTTTGGACTTCACTTTTTATTTTCCTGCTGAATAGATTATTAGATAGAGAGAACAAAAAGATGTAATATTTTCATGTAATCTCTTTCTTATTATCAATGAAGGATCCTGTTTCTCTAATCTTATTCAATGTGTTCTGCAATTTTTTATGTTTATGAACTGTTCTTTAAAGAATTAAATCAAAGAAGTGAATATGAAAACTAATTAAAGTAATCATGTAAGTAACAAATTCATCAACAATAACCACAATTAAATCAGGAACAGAACAATTAGGGATTACTTGTATCACCGCTGTATTTTCTTTCCTATTTCCAAGACACTTATTAACAGTTGTCAAAAGCCCTATTTACTCCAAAATTTTCAAATTATCCAAATGAAAATTTACCTCAGAGTAATAACCACAAATCAACAGTGTTTGTCAATTCTCCAACTTTATCACCGAAACCATTTCAAAAATTGCACAGTTGTGAAAATATGTGTGTGTGAAGCAGAGTTTACCAAATCAATTTTTAGAGCATCTAATTTTTCATAAAATCCATAAAGTAAATCAATAAACACTGGATGCGCAAACTGTCATAGTAAACACTGACTGTATGATGAAAGCTAAACTCTGTAGTAATCAAACTATATACAGTAACATTTAATTTATTTTATACCCCCTCTATTGCTAATTTTTTTT
Source organism: Saposhnikovia divaricata (assembly GCA_036435485.1). NCBI lineage: Eukaryota > Viridiplantae > Streptophyta > Magnoliopsida > Apiales > Apiaceae > Saposhnikovia > Saposhnikovia divaricata. Next base: position 118,492,398 of record CM071599.1, on the reverse strand, counting down.
TATTCTATTCATTCCAGTAATTAGAGGTTGGACCTAGTCACCAAAAATTCAAAAATTTTAGCCCTTATCATATACCAATAAGTTCCTGGGTCATCCTAGTCTCCAACATAATCTCAAAGGAGTATAGCAACCTATATACATTTTCTTTGGGGTATTGCAGTAAGCATTTTAATCTACCAGAGTATAACTAACAGAGTTTAGAGTTCATCAACATCAGTAGTTATTCATGAAAGGCAATGCACACAGTATTTATAGACTCAGAGTTTAGGACAAAATAAACTAAGAGATGCTATAAATATGAACCAGTATCATGCTGTGTTTACTTTCTGTACAATCTAAGATTAGATCACAATAACTCAGAAAGATTTATGATTAATTGCTGAGAATCATGCTTCATACATATTTCTTCATTGGTGTTTTCATTCAGACAAAAATCAACTCAGAGTTCACAGAGTTTATCAAACTTATTAACAGTGTATGACATACAGGCATGCTGAAAGAGTTTAACAGAGTTTGACAGAAAAACATGTTAACAGAGTATGCATAACAGAGTTTAATCAACAGAGATCACTTAGCACTTAACAAATCAAGGAAATATGAGCAACACATTACATAAGTAAAATTTGAATCTAACCAACATTCCTAGTCAGAACCAGAGACCATTCCTAGTTCATTGACCAGTCTTGTAAATGTAGCTTCACTCAATGGTTTGGTGAAAATATCTGCAAGCTGTTGTTCTGTAGACACAAAATGTAGTTCAATATTCCCTTCTTCCACATGTTCTCTGATGAAGTGGTACCTTATGCTGATGTGCTTGGTCATTGAGTGCTGTACTGGATTACCTGTCATAGCAATAGCACTTTGATTATCACAGTAAATAGGAATCTTACTGTACCTCAATCCATAATCCAACAATTGATTCTTCATCCACAAGATCTGTGCACAACAGCTACCAGCTGCAATATACTCTGCTTCAGCTGTAGATGTAGAAATTGATTTCTGTTTCTTGCTGTACCAAGAGACAAGTCTGTCACCAAGAAATTGACAACTTCCACTTGTGCTCTTTCTGTCTATCTTGCAGCCTGCAAAGTCTGCATCAGAATACCCAAGTAGCTTGAAATCTGATTCTCTGGGGTACCACAGACCTAATGATATGGTGCCCTTGAGATACTTGAAAATTCTTTTCACAGCTATCAGATGTGGCTCTCTAGGATCTGCCTAAAACCTTGCACAAAGACAATATTCATACATGATGTCAGGCCTATTAGCTGTCAAGTAAAGAAGAGATCCTATCATGCCCCTGTAGTTTATCATATCCACTGAAACTCCTGTGTCTTTGTCCAATTTAGTTGCTGTTGCCATGGGAGTTGATGCAGATGAACAGTCAAGCATACCAAATTTCTTGAGAAGATTTCTGGTATATTTTGCTTGATTAATGAAGATACCATCATCTGTTTGTTTCACCTGTAGGCCTAGAAAATAACAAAGCTCTCCCATCATGCTCATTTGATATCTGGACTGCATGAGCTTGGCAAACTTCTTACAGAGTTTATCATTAGTAGACCCAAAGATAATGTCATCAACATATATCTGAACTCAAATGAGGTCACTTCCTTGATTGAAATAAAATAGAGTTTTGTCAATTGTACCTCTGTTGAATCCACTTTCTAGAAGAAATTGAGCAAGTGTCTCATACCATGCTCTTGGTACCTGCTTAAGTCCATATAGTGCCTTATCTAGCCTGTAGACATAATCTGGATATTTGGGGTCCACAAATCCTGGTGGCTGTTCAACAAACACTTCTTCTTCAAGCTTCCCATTCAGAAAAGCACTTTTCACATCCATCTGGAACACTTTCATTTTTTGTTAGGTCCAAATGTGTTGTAGAGGGGGGGTGAATACAACTTTTCGAATATGAGAGGCAATAAAAACGATGCAATAAATGAACACACAGATTCAAGGAATATATTTCTTTATATATAACTTGAAAGGGTTGCTACAACATTCATTACAAAGTATAACAGAAGTTGAGAGAGAAGTGAATGATACTAAGCTCTGTGAATGCACTCTCTCTTTTTCTCTTGTGTTTTTCTCTAGAATTGCTCACTCTATTCTTAATAAAACATTACACAAGTACTTCTATTTATACTACATGTAGTCTATGTCCTGTAGTCTTCAACAGCTAAGATGTACGTGGCCCAGTGGTGTCCACATAAATCTTGCCTTAACTTGAAAGCTTGGAAATCTGCCAATCAGAAGATGCCATGTGTCATGTTGAAGCTGCACCTAAGTAGAACTTCTACTTGAGAATTTCTACTTGGCTATCTCGAAATTCCTAAGTGGAACTTCTACTTGGCTATCTCGAAATTTCCTAAGTAGAACTTCTACTTGAGAATTTCTACTTAGCCATCCAGAACATTTAGTACTTAGAAAATATTCTGGTCTTCAACTTGAAACTTCAATGCACATCTTGAATTTGTGATATCTTCATGTCTTCTTTATTCTTCAACAAGCTCTTGAACATGGTTCTTTATTACTGACATAAACTTGCTATCAATGTCCTGACACTTGATGCACTGGTCTGGTTCATAAGTGACTAGTCTTGATAGTGTTTCTGCTTCTTGAATAAATTACCATATTCACTGAATAACTTGGCTTTCCAATATTTGCTTTCCTTCTTCTTCACTTGAAATCAATTGGTCTTGTTGATACTGATAGTTATGATCTTGATCCTTGATTTATCAAATCACTGAGGCATGAACAACTTTAACTTGAACTTCTCTCAATGATTTCTTCTTGGCTTGATCATAGTTAGCATGTTTAAATTGTATCAATTACCTTGTCTTCATTTAGTGTTGATTTCTTGTGACTTCCTGTTCTTGATTGTCTTCTGGTTAAGTATCTTTTCCTTTAGTTTGAGTTACATTAGTTATAGTGTTACAAGTTTATACACTCTGCCTTTCAATCTCCCCCAATTTGATTGTCTAACAATGACATTCAAATTAATGAAGGATAACTCAACTAAACAATGAGACGAGAAAAGATAATTAACATTACATTCTTGAATAATATACAATTGAAAAGAACTTGAAAACAATACAATGAACATAAAAACTAGAAACAGAATTCGAACCTCGAATTAAAGATCATTTGAATGATTCCTATCACCTGGATTATTTCATACCTTTTGGTCAAACTTGTATCACCTTATTGGATTCACTCTAAGGTGAATTTTCCTCAAGTGAGTTAAAGCAACCGAAAGACATGAAGTTTTTCCAACTTCAAGTTCACACCACTCTGACCTTTAACCCTAATTCCGTTTCCTCTTTCTAGCTTCAGCAGCTTGGTCTCTCTCCTCTTTCTGCCTTTTGAGCTTCTCCTTCTGCTGCTTTTCTTTCTTGTATACTGGATCTTTAAGCTGCTTCCACCTAGCATTCAACAAACTTACAGCTTCCATTTCTAGAGGGTTCTTGGGCTCTGGATAAGGATGTTTGAAAAGCCTTCTGAGTTTGTCCACCTCCTGAGTAGTCCTGATCTTTGGAATATCCTCAAAGTTCTTCATGATGAGCTGAGATTTCCAATGAGTTTTATCAGCTTTAAACTGACAATAGATCATCTTGGGGTAGCCCTTGACACGGTTAGTATTGTGGACACTAGCCGCATCTCGCTCCATTTGCTTCTTTTCCACCACTACTTCAGACAGGTAACTCACGAGTCTCTGCTTTTCTTCAACAAACTTGTCTTCCACTTCGCCCCATTTGAACACATATAACACTTTCTCTAGAAATGCAGCATCTTGAGTCTGTAACAGCCATTGTCTACTCATATGCAAGAGTGTTTGTTTCTGGTCTGCATCTATGTATGCTAAGGCATCAGCTGTATCATCAGCATAAGAGTGTATCCAGTATACACTATCTTTCCCTGGAACGCCAACTGCCTCCCTTATTTCTCCTTGTTCCAGTTCTCCAGAAGGAAGAGTCAAAGCTTCATCTACATTCTTCATTGCTTGAAGAATATTCCATTTCTGTTCTATCAGCTCCGGCTCAATCTTCACGTTGTCGAGAGGGTTTGGAGCAATGACATCACACTTCCACACCTCATTGCTCTTCAAGAATATGACTCTTTCAATGATCCTCACGGATTTATCTTTAAGCTCAGAGGCGAATCCCTTACCCATCATTTGTCTACATACTGCTTTAAGAGATTCCACTGAAAGTTCCATTAAGTCCTTTTCCTCCATGCTCACCCTCTTCATCTTTCCTTGAACTACCATCCGGACAAAATTTGGATAAGCTGAGAATTCTGGACCCTTGTCCTCTGCTAGCTGCATTAACTGATCCCTGTACAGAATGCTTAGCTCCTCAGATTGAGAGTACTGAATTTTAGTCGCTAGCAAGAACAACTCTGACGCAGATCTTCTCATTATAAATTGGTCATCCACAAATAGGAAAGATGTTGGGACTCCTTCTACCAAAGACAAGATAACCTGCCACTCCTTAAGATTTGCATTGTATCCAACCCTGACTTTAGAAATTAATCTCTTCAAAGCATTTATATAGTCCCCAGTCATTGGATTCTGCAAATTCAAGTTGTAGAACAGATCATCTGCATCCTTGTTATGAACTCCTTTTGCACATGGTCCCATCATTATCTTCCTTGCTTCATCCCATTTCTGCCCTATCCTTCTTTTGTCCAGATCAACTTGAGGATTGGCTAGCCTTGCAAGCTCATACTCATACTGCTTCCCTTGTAGCTCCACCTTCTGTTCTAGGAACGCAGCATGTTCTTGCATCATCTTCATTTTATGGAACTGAGCTTGTTCCAAGGCTAACTGTTGAGACTGCAGGGTTTCTTCATCAATAGGATCTTCTTCAGGCATTCCGAAAGACATACCAGCACCTCCACCTTGTTCCTTCAAAGATCGCTTAACAGCATGTGCGAAAGGTACGTCTTCCATATCAGAATCTGAGTCTAGTACCTCCTGTACTGTGTCCTGATGACTCAGGTCAATAACTGGTTCATCTTCTTCAACCATTATTGCCTTACCCTTTCTCCTCCTCAGAGCCTCTTCAGCACCAGCAGGCTCAATTTCTGGTTCCTTAACAAGATCAGCGGGTTCTTCAATTTCTTCGATGTGAACTGCCTGCTGTCTCGTCTCCTTTCCACTCTCCCCCTTAGGTGAGTTATCCTGAGCTCCACCATGGTCTTCAGATCCACCAGCTGCATAGGAACCTCCAAAACCAGAACCAGAGGCTCCCGCTCCACTAGCACCACCTGCACCACCTGCTCCAGCATCGGGGGGAGGTTGTTCCGACTCGAAGCACTCCGGGGGCACAAAACTCCTGACTGCGAACATCATTCTACTGATCTCCACAATCATTGTATGCATTGTAGACTCCAATGCCCCCATCCTCTCATTGAGAGTGCTTCCCAAGACACCACCAGCATGGCCCAAGTCATTGACCTTATTTGTCAAATCATCAAAAGCTGTAGCTTGACTTGCCATTCTTGCTGCGTAGTCGTCTAGAGCCCGTTGATTGTTTCCAACATTAATCCCCAACTGCCCCATCGACTGCCCGAACTGCTCCATTTTATTCTCCATTGAAGTCATACGAGTATCAAAATTTTCTGTATTAAGGGACGGTGTTTGGTTTAGGTGACCTCGCTCTAATACGCGTTCTGTTGGTATTTGGCGCTCGGTTTCGGGCCTTAAAAATGAAGGTCCCTCTCTCCCTAACCTCTCACACACACTCCCTGTCTCACGCTCGTGTATGTCTTCAATGACTGATCCTAAAAGTGAAGCAGTACCTGCAGAAGCTTGATAAGAAATGTTGTTGACAGTTATGGGATCAAATTCTGTTTGTTCCTGAGTTGGAATCTCAGTCTGAGAGGCTGCAAAGTGTCCTTGTACGACATCAGAACCGATCCTCTTTGCAGCATCAGTACGTACCGGTGAAGGTACGGCTGAAGTTCTTAATACTTCATGTCCTCTTGAAGCAACAGTATCATCAAGAGGCACATCATCTTGACCAAAATCAAAGTCCCTATGTGCAGAATGTTCAAGGGGTGAACCACTCGCGTGAGGTGGAGTGGTTGCGTGTGACACGCTAGGGGTTGACTGTGGTTGTGAAGTAGCAGCGTGGAAAAGTTTGGCTTTCTTGCGAATAAGTTGCTGCTCTTCGGGTTCATTCTCCTCATCATCTTGTATAAATATACGTGCTGGTTTTCTGACTTCCGTTAACAGGGGTGATAAAGAATAGGAATGTGTATCAGACTCAGAGTCAGAAATATGGCTCTTACCCTGGGATAGATCCTGCGGGTTAGCAGTCTCATGGGTCGCGGAATCAGAAACGTAGGAGGAGGAATGAATAGTATGCATAGAGAGATTACCTGATTGCTTACCTTGTGCATCATCGCTTTCCTCATCCGGAATCTCATCAAATGCCTCAGCATGAACAGATGGATTTTGAGCATGTGATGAGACTTGTGATGATGCCTCCAAATTGGTAACTCCTGCATCATATCTAAGCCACATTTGTATATTTTCAGGAGTAGACATCGGCTTACCTTGATGTTTATCCTGATTTGCAATAGTTGCAAGCGACTTAGTGCCCATCCCTAGTGATTCAGATGTGGGGCTTCTGGCAAATCCCTGTCGAATAGCAAGAGCATCCTTCGGTATTAAGTCATTGATTAGCATTTGAAGAAACCGAGGAAACCAACAGACGACATCAGTGGTAGAGAGGTCTCTGCTTGCAAGGGATCCCATTGAGGCCACTATCTCAGAGAGAACTATACGTCCATAGTTTATATCCAGTTCTCTTGCTAGGGCTACTGCAAAGGTTTGCATGGGAATCGGAATTTGATGAAAGTCTTTTTCGCGTGCCCGAAAACATCTTGTGATGGCCTCGAAAAAGTAATTCCATTCCGCATGGAAGAATTGCTTTTGGATATTTCCCGTGATTGGGCCTTTTGTAGGATAACATCCAATTTCTTCAAAGAATCTGAGGCGTTCTGTAGCAGTAGGTTCTGGATCATAGGCATCTTTAACTGGGAATCCTAGAACTCTGTTGACAATTTGTTCTGTCACCTCATATTCCTGACCCGCTAAGGTAAACCTGAAACCGTAGGGGGTTGATTTACTCCCAAAAGTAACCGCACTAGTCCATAATTGCTGTAAAGCATCATGTACTAGTGTAGGTTTAGCAGTAAAAGCTTGGCTAGCTTTGGAATACAAATTGAGAAATCGTATCCAAAACTTAAACCGCGGGAGTTGATCACCAATTTCCGTAGAAATATTGTAAAAATTGTTTTTAGCAAGGGAAAATTGGTGAGCCATTTTAATTAAAATGTTTTTCCTTAACAAATGTGAATTTTAATTTTAATTTTCGAAAAACAATTAATTAAGGAATTATCAGTTATATCCCTTTTAATTTAACAAAAAAGACCAAAAGTCACTCTTGAAAAATTAAACTACGGGTTTTAGATAATTATCACTATGAGAGGCGAAAATCAACAACCAATTAACAGAATCTGATACCAGTGAAATCAGTGAAGTTATGTGTGTACACACCAGTGAAATCGTGTGTATATGACTGTGAAGCGGTGTGTGTATATACGTATGTATATATGTCGAGAAAGAAGAACAAATTCACAAACACACAAAACTCAGATATTACTGGTCACTCAGATAATGGCAGTAAAAAAATCGGGCAGTAATTCGTTGTCCGTATGAGATTAGTCACAAAGATCACGAATCAGTGGTTGTAATTCAAAATCGCCTGTAAGTATATGGGGCGGCTGTAAAACTCAATTAGGTAAAAGTGAAAGAATAGATCGAGTTAGAGAAGTATATATAGACATTAATGTGGAATGACAAAAATGTCCCTGTTAAAAAGTGTGAAAAGTACTAAGTCCATACAGGGGACATCTAAGTCGAACTCTATCTCGAACTTTTCTATCTCGAACTTTTCTATCTCGAACATCAAGTCGAACTTCGAGATAAAGTTCGAGATAGAAGTTAACTCGAACAAATATGCACAAAGAATCACTTTAACCAAAATTACAGCAGAAACTATAGGGAAATACTATCTTGAACATTATTGATTTGTAGTAAACTTGGAAAAACAGAAAATTCAAGATACTTTTCGAGTTAGAGTCTATCTCGAACATCAAGTCGAAATTCGAGTTGAGTTTCGAGATAGACTAAGAACTCTATCTCGAACATCAAGTCGAACTTCGAGATAAAGTTCGAGATAGACTAACTCGAAGTTAATCTCAAATTCTTTCCAAAATACTTCCTTGAATCAAAAAGTCCAGGGTAATTCAAGATATGTTTCGAGTTAGGAGTGTAACTCGAAAAATTCCCTTTAGCTTAACTGAGAACTCCATCTCGAACACCAAGTCGAAATTCGAGTTGAGTTTCGAGATAGACTAAGAACTCTATCTCGAACATCAAGTCGAACTTCGAGATAAATTTCGAGATAGACTAACTCGAAGTTAATTCTCAGTTCTTTTCAAAATATTCCCTTTATGGAAACCTCATCTCAACCTTAGAGATAAAATTCGAGATAGACTTTATCTCGAATATTTTGAAGATAGAACTAGGCACACTGGTAACTCGAACTCGAACTCTAAGTCGAATTTCGAGATGAATTTCGAGATAGGTACTAACTCGAAATTCTTCCCAGACTTAGAATTTTCAAAACTTCACCCTGGAAGCTCAAGTCGAAATTCAAGTCGAATTTCTACATGAGTTTCGAGATAGAGACTAACTCGAAATTTTGAAGATACTTAGAATAATTTGACAATTTTTCTTTGAAAAACTCAACAATTAATTTTGCCAAATTAACATAAATATCAATTCAAGGATTTTAATATATGACATAATTAAAACATTCCTTGATAATTCTAAGGCCTCTAATTACATGAAAAACACAGGTAAATTCATCTAAAAATCATGCAATATTTAGACTATTATGAATTTAACTCCCCCTATGATCATGCAATCTAACAAGCATAAATTCACAGATTTGTGCTATAAAAGACACTTAAAACACAATGAATTCATGCAAAATCACACTATATGCAACCTATAACAATCATTAATTAGGCATTTTAAAGTCTAAGCACATAATGATTGATTAGCTTGCACATACAAACATAAACATGGATTTTACAGATAGAAGGCTTTACTAACTTGTGTTAAGCATTCCCAATTCACCAACCAACCTATTGAATGTTACTTCATCAAGAGGTTTGGTGAATATATCTGCAATTTGTTGCATTGTGGGCACAAAATGTAGCTCCACGGTCCCCTCCTCGACATGTTCTCTTATGAAATGATACCTGATGTCAATGTGTTTGGTTCTTGAGTGATCTACAGGATTGTTGGTTATGGCAATAGCACTTGTGTTGTCACACATGATTGGAATTTTCTTGTGCTCTATGCCATAATCCTTCAATTGGTTCCTCATCCACAGTATTTGAGCTACACAGCTTCCAGCAGCAATGTACTCAGCTTCAGCAGTGGAAGTAGATACTGTATGTTGCTTTTTACTTTGCCAGGACACCAATCTTCTGCAAAGAAATTGGCAAGCACCAGATGTGCTTTTCCTATCAATCCTGCAACCTGCATAGTCTGAATCCGAATAGCCAATAAGATTAAAACCTGTATCTCTTGGGTACCAGATCCCTAGATTTGGTGTGCCCTTGAGATACCTAAAAATTCTTTTGACGGCTACGAGATGTGATTCTCTAGGATCCGCTTGGAACCTTGCACATAAACAAGTTGCGAACATTATATCTGGTCTACTTGCAGTTAAATAGAGGAGTGAGCCAATCATACCTCGATAGCTTGTGATGTCAACTGATTTACCTGATTTGTCTTCATCAAGCTTCGTGGCTGTTGCCATAGGAGTCTTAGCTGCTGATGCATCTTCTAGATTATACTTCTTGAGTAAATCTCTGACGTACTTGGATTGACAGATAAAGATACCATCTTTTCTCTGACTGATCTGTAATCCAAGGAAGAAGGACAGCTCTCCCATCATGCTCATCTCATATTTTTCCTGCATTAGCTTGGCAAATTTCTCGCACAAGCGCTCATTTGATGACCCAAAAATAATATCGTCCACATATACTTGAACAAGTATTAAGTCATTTCTCACAACTTTATAGAACAATGTTTTATCAATTACTCCCCTAACAAAACCATTTTCAATTAAGAATAGAGATAGGGTTTCATACCATCGCCTTGGGGATTGCCTGAGGCCATAGACAGATTTGAAGAGTAGATACACAAAATCTGCATGTTCTGGATCAACGAAGCCGGGCGGCTGTTCCAGATACACTTCTTCTTCTAACTCTCCGTTCAGGAAGGCACTTTTCACGTCCATCTGGAATACCTTGAAGTTCTTATGTGCTGCAAATGCCAAGAACATCCTGACTGCCTCAAGTCTTGCAACTGGTGCATAGGTTTCATCATAATCAATTCCTTCTCGCTGAGAATAACCTTTTGCAACCAAACGAGCCTTGTTTCGTGTTACAAGTCCGTTTTCATCCAGTTTATTTCTGAATACCCACCTAGCTCCAATTACGGATTTGTTCTTTGGTCGGGGTACCAGTTTCCAAACTTTCTGCCTTTCAAACTGATTGAGTTCCTCTTGCATTGCAATCACCCAATCAGCATCGCCAAGAGCTTCTTCTATTTCTTTAGGTTCAAGCTTGGATAAGAACCCAGAATATAAGGATATATTAGCCATGTCAGCTCTTGCAGTTCTTCTAGTAGTCACACCAGCATCTGGATCACCAATAATTAACTCAAACGGATGGTCTCTATTCCATACCCGTTCACCTGGAAATTGTCTAGATGATTCAGCTTGACTTTCTGAGTTGGGGTGCTGACTACTTTGAATATTTTCACTAACTCCCCCTGAGTTAGTGCCAGCTCCTACAGAACTAGAGTCAACTCGACTCGAGCCTTGAACAGTAGTCCTTGAGCTGCTATTTACTCCCCCTGAGTTGTTGCCGGTTGGTACTGAAGAAGTCTCTCCTGATCTTGTAGAATTAGCTTGTTCACTAGACTCAGGTTCTTCATGTACGCTTGGAACATTTAATGGAACAACCAACTCAGGTTCATCTTCAAGATCTTCTAAGTCCAGATTCTGAAATTTTAGGGACTCAGGTTCACTAGAATCTCTTGAAATTGATGAGAGTTTGGTATCGTCGAATCTGACGTTGTAACTTTCAGTCACTTTTCGATCATTCACCAAGAACACTCTATAAGCTGCCACCACGTCTGTAGAGTAACCAACAAAGATTCCTTCACGAGCTTTTGCTGCAAACTTGCCTAGATTTTCATCATCTATAAGCACATAGCATTTTGCTCCGAAGACATGAAAGTATTTGATTGTTGGTCTTCTGTTGTTCATTAGCTCACATGGTGTCTTTTCTTTATCTTTTATGATCAAGGTTCTATTTTGAGTGTAACAAGCGGTACTCACTGCTTCGGCCCAGAAATACAAAGGAAGTTTTGAATCATACAACAAAGTTCTTGCTGCTTCAACCAAAGTTCTATTCTTCCTTTCAACTACTCCATTTTGCTGTGGAGTTCTCGGGGCTGAATACTGACGACGTATTCCCTTAGATACACAGAAGTCATTTAGCACTGCGTTTTTGAATTCAGTGCCATTGTCTGATCTAATCGTCTTCACAGTAAGTGTTGAAACATTCTCAATTTGAGTGATGTGATCAATGATTAAGAAAGGTACTTCGTCTTTCGTCATTGCGAACAATACCCATGTATACTTGGAGAAGTCATCCACGATTACCAAAGCATATCTTTTCCTAGACAAAGATAGGACATTCACTGGGCCAAACAAATCCATATGAAGAAGTTGTAGAGGCTCAGTAATACTAGAAATTTCTTTGCTTTTATGCGATGCTCGCTTCGACTTTCCCATTTCACAAGCTTCACAGAGTCCTTTCGGAGCGAACTCCATTTGAGGTAGATCTCTCACCAATTCTCGCCTCGCGAGAGCATTCATCGTTTTGAAGTTTAAGTGAGATAGCTTTTTGTGCCATAACCAGCTTTCATCATCCGAGGCTTTGCTGTAGAAACAGGTGACCTCATCCTGATTTGCTGAATCCATATCTGCAACAAAAAGATCTGCCTTTCGAACTCCTCTTAAAGCTAGTGAGCCTTCCTTGATGTGAGTGATTGAGACACCTTTCTTGTTGAAGACAATTTCGTAACCTTTGTCACAGAATTGACTTATACTCAACAGATTGTGCTTTAGTCCCTCAACATAGGAAATATCTTCAATGATGACATTGCCAGTTTTCAGTTTGCCATATCCCTTAGTCACACCTATGCTGTCATCTCCAAAGGTAACATAAGGGCCAGCTTTCATAACCAACTCTGTAAGCAGGGACTTGTTTCCAGTCATATGCCTCGATGCTCCACTGTCTAGCACCCATATAACTTTATTTCTATTCTGCTTAATGCCCTGCAATGACAGATTGGTTAGACATTCTTCGGAACCCAACTTTGATTGGGCCCGGCTTTTCGATAAGATCGAGAATCAACAGATTTAACAACAGGAGATGCACTTTTCTTCACATTACTAGAGCTTTCGACTATCTCCTTTCCTTTCTCAGACTTGACAGATTTGTCAGTCTTAGGAGAAGGTTTGTCACTCCTAACTTTAGGAGGACTGACAGTCTTGGCTCTACCATACTTTTTCTTGGTATTTGAACTAGCAACAGTATTTGAGCATGACTGGCTAGATGCATTCATTAAATGCACAAAAGTTTGCATGATATTAAAAGTGCATGGCATACAGTTAGGTTGACCACACTGTGCATGATTCTGATGCAGATTATTCATTGTAAGTGTGGTAGGCATGGCATGTGCAGCAGGTACATTCATGTTAGCTTTGCATGCATAAGAAAGATGTTCAGTAGATTTACAATGATAACATGCTTTCTTTATTCGTTCAGCCTTAACCTCTTTTATGCCTTTTTCTTTCTTTCCTTGTTGTTTAACAGCCTTAGCTCCTAATCCCAGTCTAGATTCATCTCTAGGGAAATTGATTTTAACTTGTTTAATAGGAGTTACAGGTTGTTCTTTCTGACGATCTTCCATCTCAATCTCATATCTAGCTATCAATTCAGTCTCTTCTTCTTCTATTCTAGGAACAAGATGTTTGTAGATAGGTTTGACAGCTGATTTAAGAATTCTAGGTGTTTCCTGTTTAAGGTCACTGGAACTAGGGTCAATAGGTCTCTTCCCTTCTTTCTTAGATAAGTCAGAATAGTCAAGTCCTACACCTACTCCAGTTATCTTCTTAAATACGTCATTATCTACATACACTCTACTAGCTGCTAGTTTGTAAGCTTCGCATTTTGTTTCTAACTCAGCTAGATTGTTCCTAAGACATGCTTCTACTTCTTCCTTAAGGACAAGCTTGTGTTCCAGAGATTTAATAAAGTCTCTTAGAGAAGTGTCTACAGTGCAAGCAGCCTCTAGCTCTTCCACTTTTGCCTCAAGCATTCTGCATTTGGCAACAAGTGTTTTCTGTTCCTTTTGAGAAGAGTCTAGGCTTTTGCACAACATGTAGATCTCTTCACTAAGAGCCCCGTTCTGTTCTTTATAATCATCAATAGACATTTCTACTTTAAGAGTCAGAACTGGTACCTCTGGTTCCTCTGATGTCTCAGCCATGAGCGCAAAGTTTGCTACTTGAGTAACATCTTCCTCATCTGAATCATCCCAAGCTCTTCCTTCTGTCACCAATAAAGCTCGTTTTCCATGTCTTTCCTTCAACAGTGCTTCATAGTTGCTTTTGAGAGCTTCAAATGTTTCTTTTGGATAAGTCTGTTTAGGCTTTTTGCAGTCCGAGGCAAAGTGTCCAGCTTCACCACAATTATAGCATTTGAACTTCATTTTGAAATCCAAAGGAGATTTGTAGCTGGTATTCTTGCCTTTTCCTTTGTAGCCTGACGAACTACCACCACCCTTAGCAGCCCGATAATAAGATGAAGATTTTCTCTGTGGTCGGTTGCTTTTTCTAAATCTCATGTTGCTGAACTTCCTTGCCATGTATGCCACGACACTATCGTCCATGTTGTCCAGCTCTTCTTGGGTGTAGTAGTCATCATCACTGTCAGATGCGCACTCGTCATCATTATCAACTTGATGTGGTGCAAGTGATGATTTAGGCTTTGCTGCAACCATTGCCTTCTTAGACTCTTCCTCATCTGCAACTAATCCTGATGCACTTTCTTTTGACTTTGAATCATTGTCCCATGCTTGATCTTGAAGCGTTTCCAGCTCATAGGTCTTTAATATTCCATAATACTCTTCCAGAGAAGTTGTATGCAAATCTCTGGTTTCTCTGATTGCGTAGACCCTATGCTCAATGCTTTTTGGCTGGTTCCTCAGATATCTCGTGTTTGTTTCAACCATGGGGAGAGTCACACCTCTCAGATTCAAATCCAATACCAACTGACTGAATCGTAGGTAGACATCTGTTATGCCTTCTCCTTTCCTTATTCTAAAGGTGTCATACTCCATCTTGAGTATGAGTGTTTTGTTGCTTCTGACCTCTGCAGATCCTTCCATGACAACTTCTATCTTGTCCCAAATCTTCTTCGCTGTAGTCAGACCTTTGACTATGTTGAACATTTCATGATCAAGAGATTCCATCAAGGTTTGTCGTACAGCAGTATCCAAAGCTATTTGCTCTTTATCAGCATCCGAAAAGTCCGCTGCCTTTTTGGGCTCAGACCGGGGTGGTATAACCACTCCTCCCTCCGTATGTGAAGGAATAACTGCCATTGGGACAAATTTACCCTTGTCAAGGACTTCCAGATATTCAGGGTTAATAGTCTCTAGATATAGTCTCATTCTGAAAACCCATTCTTCATAGTGATCTTTGTTGAACATTGGGATCTTGAATGCATTTTTAGGAGCCATCTCAATTCTGGTCACTAAAAATTTCTAAGTACCCAAGACTAGGCTATGTAGAATATTTATGTAGAACTTTTGCCTAAGTCGAAATTTCTCTAAGTAGAAATTTTGCTCAAGTCGAAATCACCAAGTAGAAATTGTCCAAGTCGAAATTCTATGTAGAAATTCTCAAGTAGAACTTCTATGTAGAAATTTTTGCCTTAGAATAATTTTTCTGCAGATTTCTTTAAATATTGAATAAACAATATTATCACTTTAACACTTTTTGACTTTGAATGCTTTACTCACCAAACCCACCTAACCCACATGCTAGGTACTGAGTATGTCTTTTACTTTCGGCTGAATAAAGTAATTCAAAAAGTCCAAAAACCACCTTTTTATTCTTTTACTATTGAAAAGGAGATCAAAAAGTTGTTGGGTTGTATTCTTTGATAAGAACGGATGATGAACACTCAAGAACACCAAATATGAACTAACCCAGATAAATTCACAAAAATTAATTAAAATACACCCAAGCTAAATAATCACACCTGGAGTATTTAAATAATTTTTCAGATGAGTTTTTCAATACAAACGAATTAAAACACACTTTTCGAGAAAATGAAAAGTAGATCTGAAAAATGAAAAACTCACGATTCTTCTACTCAACACAAGGATCTATGTTTTGTATGTTAAACATATAGCTCTGATACCAATTGTTAGGTCCAAATGTGTTGTAGAGGGGGGGTGAATACAACTTTTCGAATATGAGAGGCAATAAAAACGATGCAATAAATGAACACACAGATTCAAGGAATATATTTCTTTATATATAACTTGAAAGGGTTGCTACAACATTCATTACAAAGTATAACAGAAGTTGAGAGAGAAGTGAATGATACTAAGCTCTGTGAATGCACTCTCTCTTTTTCTCTTGTGTTTTTCTCTAGAATTGCTCACTCTATTCTTAATAAAACATTACACAAGTACTTCTATTTATACTACATGTAGTCTATGTCCTGTAGTCTTCAACAGCTAAGATGTACGTGGCCCAGTGGTGTCCACATAAATCTTGCCTTAACTTGAAAGCTTGGAAATCTGCCAATCAGAAGATGCCATGTGTCATGTTGAAGCTGCACCTAAGTAGAACTTCTACTTGAGAATTTCTACTTGGCTATCTCGAAATTCCTAAGTGGAACTTCTACTTGGCTATCTCGAAATTTCCTAAGTAGAACTTCTACTTGAGAATTTCTACTTAGCCATCCAGAACATTTAGTACTTAGAAAATATTCTGGTCTTCAACTTGAAACTTCAATGCACATCTTGAATTTGTGATATCTTCATGTCTTCTTTATTCTTCAACAAGCTCTTGAACATGGTTCTTTATTACTGACATAAACTTGCTATCAATGTCCTGACACTTGATGCACTGGTCTGGTTCATAAGTGACTAGTCTTGATAGTGTTTCTGCTTCTTGAATAAATTACCATATTCACTGAATAACTTGGCTTTCCAATATTTGCTTTCCTTCTTCTTCACTTGAAATCAATTGGTCTTGTTGATACTGATAGTTATGATCTTGATCCTTGATTTATCAAATCACTGAGGCATGAACAACTTTAACTTGAACTTCTCTCAATGATTTCTTCTTGGCTTGATCATAGTTAGCATGTTTAAATTGTATCAATTACCTTGTCTTCATTTAGTGTTGATTTCTTGTGACTTCCTGTTCTTGATTGTCTTCTGGTTAAGTATCTTTTCCTTTAGTTTGAGTTACATTAGTTATAGTGTTACAAGTTTATACACTCTGCCTTTCATTTTTTGTGAGAGGCATATGCTAGAAAAATTCTGATTGCCTCTAATCTTGGAACTGGAGCAAATGTTTCATCATAGTCTATTCCTTCCTGCTGTGAATAGCCTTTTGCTACCAGTCTAGCCTTGTTCCTTGTGATAACACCTTCACTGTCAGACTTGTTTCTGAAAACCCATTTAGTACCAACAATAGATCTGTTCTTTGGCCTTGGTACAAGGGTCCAAACTTCATTCCTTTCAAATTCATTCAACTCTTCCTGCATTGCTGTTATCCAGTCAGCATCTTGAAGAGCTTCTTCCACTTTCTTTGGTTCATTTTTAGACAAGAATGAATGAAACAAACATTCACTTGCAGTGGCACTTCTTGTTTTCACTTTTGCATCTGGATCACAAATTATCAAATCAGGTGTATGTGATTTGGTCCATTTCCTAGCAGAAGGCAAATGACTTCTGTCAGCATGTGATCCTCCCCCTTGATCCATGCTCTCCTGATTTTGTTGTGGTCTATCTTCGTTTTCTGAGACTCCCCCTGAACTTGACTGCCCAGAGTCAGAATTTGAATTTTCAGAGTTTGAATCATCAGAGTTTGATCCAGATTTTTCAGTTGACTAAGTATCAGTGTTTGAGTCTTCATCTTGATCATGCTCCCTCTCAACTGGTTCTTCCCTTTGATGTGGCTGAGAAGTTTCTAAAGTGTTTACAAGTAGAGGTTCAGAGTTTGTTTCAACAGAGTCTATCAGAATTGTTTGATCAGAGTTTACTTCAACAGAGTTTAAATCTTCATTTTCAAAGTTCAGTTGATCATATTCATCTTTGTCTTCAAGTCCAGTTATCTTCTTATCATCAAAAGACACATGTATAGATTCCATGATCACTTTAGTTCTCAGATTGTAAACTCTGAATGCCTTTGTTGACAGTGGATAGCCAACAAAAATTCCTTCATCTGCCTTTAGCTCAAGCTTGGTCAACTGTTTAGGATGAGTCTTCAAAACAAAGCATT
Source organism: Saposhnikovia divaricata (assembly GCA_036435485.1). Lineage (NCBI taxonomy): Eukaryota > Viridiplantae > Streptophyta > Magnoliopsida > Apiales > Apiaceae > Saposhnikovia > Saposhnikovia divaricata. Next base: position 118,474,633 of record CM071599.1, on the reverse strand, counting down.
TGCACCCGAAAATATGAAAGTATTTCAGGTTAGGCTTCTTTTTCTTCACCATCTCATATGGTGTCTTTCCATGCTTATTGATCAGTCTAGCATTTTAAGTAAAACAAGCAGTTTGAACAGCTTCTGCCCAGAAATAAGTTGGCAATTTTGCTTCATCAAGCATAGTTCTGGCAGCTTCAATCAAGGTTCTATTTTTCCTTTCAACTATACCATTTTGTTGTGGTGTACCAGGTGCTGAAAATTCTTACTTCACTCCATTGTCCTTGCAGAATTCTTCCATTTTTGCATTTCTGAACTCAGTTCCATTATCACTTCTGATGATTCTGACTTTGTTACTTGATCCTTTGTCCAGAAGCTTCACATGCTCCATCAGAGTTAATGTAGTTTCATCCTTCTTTGCTAGAAAATACACCCAAGTGAATCTAGTGTATTCATCAACAATGACTAAAGCATATTTCTTCCTTGATATAGACATAACATTTACTGGACCAAAGAGATCAACATGCAGAAGATGATAAGGATCACTGATTGAAAATTCTGTCTTGCTCTTGAAAGATGACTTCCTTTGCTTGGCCTTTTGACATGAATCACATAGGCGATCAACATTTAACAGAGCCTTTGGGAGTCCTCTTACAAGATCCTTTCTGATCAATTCATTGATGTTGTTCAAGTTCAAATGTGAGAGTTTCTTGTGCCACTTCCAACTCTCTTCACTAGACATTCTTGTAGACAGGCAAACAGCTTTTCCAACAGAGTCTATTAAGAGATTGATTTCATAAATGTTGTTTTGCCTATGACCAACTAGAACAACCTTTCCTGTAGATTTGCTGATAACTTCACAATATTCAGGTTGAAAATCTACATGATATCCCTTGTCAAAGATTTGACTCACAGATAACAATTCATGCTTGAGTCCTGGGACATGAGCTACATTGTTGATGATGACATTTCCAAAATTAATATTGCCATATCCCAATGTTCTTCCTACATTGCCATCACCATAGGAAACTTTTGGGCCAGCCTTCTCCTCATAGTCTGATAGCAGGGCTTTATTTCCAGTCATGTGTCCTGAACATCCACTATCCACGACTAGGGTTGCCTCCCTGTTGCCCTGCAATCACAAGCAATTATTGAGGATTAGATTTAAGGATCCAGACTTGCTTGGATCCTTTGACATTCTTAACTTTGTTAGCTTTAGCAGCGGAATAAACATTATCAGAGTTTGAGCTAACAGTATCAGAGTTTACACTTGCAGTATTAACTTTCACCCATTTCAGATTGGGTTTAAGTTCATAGTAATTATGATAGATAGCATGATACTGTCTGCAAGTATAAATGGAATGCCAAGTGCTTCCACAGTGTGTGCATAAAGTCTGTGGCTTAGTTCTAGCAAAATCCTTCTTTACCTCAGACTTGGAAGGTAAAGAATTTATATTTTTGTTTTTCTTGCAGAAATTTGCAAGATGCTTAGTACTACCACAGTTATGACATGTCTTTCTTGGAGCAGAAATTTGCAAGATGCTTAGTACTACCACAGTTATGACATGTCTGTTCTTATTTGACACTCCCTGTTTCTTAACAGATTTTAACTGCTTCAGTTTATGTTTGAGTTGTTTATCTGTCATTGAACCAATATTAACCTGTTTAACACTAGCTTTTACTGGTTCACTTTTAACAGCTTCTTTTTCATTATCAGACAAAAATTTACTGGCTCCATGTACAAAATGAGGTCTGATTTTAACTTGATTTTGAAATCTGAGTTCATCTCCCTCATTATAACCTAGACCAACAGTGTCTGTTTGAAAAATCTGTTGAGTGTCCTTTCCAGAATTAGTCCAAGTCCTAATTTTCTTATTTGCTTCCTCCAACTCAGATTCTAGTTGTTTATATTTCTGAAGCAAATCATGTTCTATAGAAACATCATCATTTTTCTCTTTCTGAACTTGTTGCATGTTTTCAAGTTTTTCTTCAACAAGTTTATTTCTAACCTTAAGTTCAGAATTTTCAGATTTTATCCTCTCATTCTCTAAAGTCTGATCCCTATAACTTATATGCAATGACTTAAGATAAATTCTTAATTGAGAAATGTCATCAATATTATAAGCATAGGTAGTTAGAGGTACCTGATTTTCAGAAGTTTCTGATTCAGTAGTAGCCATGAGAGCATAGTTCACTTCTTCATCAGAATCTGAAGTGTCTGCCCAATCTCTGCCTTTAGTGTAGAGTACCTTTCCAGTTTTACCCTTCTTGCACTCAGGAGCATAGTGACCCATCTCCTTACACTTGTAGCATTGAATTTCAGACTTATCCTTCTTCCCCCTTGAATCTCTCTTATCAGACTTCCTGAAGCTTTTCCTGTCTTCATTTGAATCTCTAGAAAACCTTTTCCCTTTCTTAAAATTCTTGAAACCCATTTTCTTGAAGGTCTTCACCATCAACACAACCATTTTCCTCATTTCTTCTTCATCATCCTCAGAGTCAGATGATTCAGAAGAGTTTGAATCACAATCAGAGTTTGATGATTCACTTTCTGAGTGTATGACCAAAGCTTTTCCCTTCATTTTCCTTCTTGATGCCTCTTTCTTCTGAGGCTTCTCTTCAACCTTAAGAGCAACAAACTTTGCCTTCCTGCTTGATCTCCTGTTTCTCTGCTCCATTTCCAGTTCATGAGTTTTGAGCAGCCCATAGATTTCATCAATCTCTGTTTCATCAAGATCATAGTTGTCTCTAATAGTGGTTGTTTTCACATCCCACTTTTCAGGTAGAGAATGAAGAAACTTGAGATTTGAGTCTTCTAGATCATACTCTTTGTTGACCAATGACAGATCATTAAGCAATTTACAGAATCTATCAAATGTTTCTGTCATGGTCTCTTCAGGTTTAGCCTCAAAATGCTCATACTCTTGTGTGAGTATGTTTCTCCTATTCTTCTTAATAGCAGCAGTTCCTTGACATCTGACTTCAAGGGCATCCCATATCTCTTTTGCAGTGGTGCAGTTAATCACTTTGTTAGACATAACATTGTCTAAAGCACTATGCAGTAAATGCCTAACCTTTGCATCCTTAGCAATTGATGATAGATCTTCAGGAGTCATGTCCTTCTTTTCCTTTGGAACTATTTTAGCTTCTTCACCAGCAGTTGCAACAGATAGCTTTGTAGGATTGTGAGGGCCTTCATAAATCCTGCCAAGATATTTTGGATCTGTAGCCTCCAGAAACATAGTCATCTTGACCTTCCACATGGCATACTTTGATGGCCTGAGAATAGGAACCCTGATTGGTTCATAACGACTCACAGTAGTAGGAGCCTTTTCAGAACTAGTAGGTGCTGGTGGAGGAATTGCTGACATGATTATTGTTGTGTTTGGATCTTAACCTGTAATAAAGTAACAGATTGGCTCTGATACCACTTGTTAGGCCGAATACACAATTAATAATCAAATTCGTATGAGAGTTTAACAAGTCAGATGATTATGCACTTTAAAACTTCTGGTATTAAGAACCCTCTTTGTGATGTAAACTATCACAAAGAGCTGCTAGGTTACAATAAAGATAGTTCGATGCACGATACCCTTCTAGGGTTTTCCTAACTGTATTTATAAAATATACAGCTTCGATACAATCTCTAATTGATATTCCTAATAATCAGCTATACAATGATATCAATTACAGATTGTCACACGTCTCCTAAGTCAACTCGATCTCTTTGATAGCTATCCAGTCTCCAAAGATCTCGCTTCCATATCAATCTTCAATTGATCTCTAATATCTTCTGTTGACTCCGTACGCGCTGCTTCCAGAGAGACTTTACTAAACTCTGTTCAGCTTCCGTCAGTCAGACTTTACTAAACTCTGACTTCCTTCCAGTTAAACTCTGATATTTCACTGTTACACTTAAACACTGAAACATTACATCAATTATATCTAACATTCTCTGATAATCAGAAAGACAAGGTTTGCCAAAATTCTTCGGATTTCTTTCCAGAATCAGGAAATTTTGGTCAATCTATCCACCTACTGGTAACATTAAGGAGACCAGTTTCGAAACCTGAAGAATGGTTCTATGAACCTTCAAGCAGGTAGAACCATAAGCAGTCATAATTTACGAAATAATCGTCATTAGATTGGAAGTTTAACCACTGGAAAGGAACCCATTATATACATCCCTTAGAAGGGAATCAACAGTTTCAAACTGAAACCTGACACAATATCCTGATACCTATACGTCCTGACATTCAATATTACCAAATGTCAGTGTACCTAACCACTAGTCTCAGAAGGAACATTATCTTCGGAGTTGGTTGTTCCACAAAAATTGGCACTATTACTAAGGCCATCCGAACCTGGTGAACCGTGCTGTCCGAATACATCCGCAAGTACTTTGTCGTGCTGCGCAAGTACACATCCTAATCTTTTATGCGAAGCGCCGTTGGAAGCACAAAGTCTCCCTTTTTCCATTAAACAATGCCAAATCTTGGTCATTACCAATTTCATCTTTTAGCTCCAGGAAGATTTTCTCACTTTTTTTTTTCTTCAACTGGTGTTTGTATTACTTGATCCATTATAATTCTGCATCGGAGTAAACTTAAGGTAACTACAATAATCCATTCAAAGAAAAGAAAGAATTTAATATTCCTCTAAATCACATGCATCTAACGTTTTTGGTTCATCATTTCACTGAGTTAAATTAACCCTATACTTAGTCTCTGACAATAGTCTCATTACGAGTTCATCTTGACTCACTGGTCTTATCTTCCGGTAGGTTCTGAGATCATTTTCTTGCTTACTACTTCCTTATATAACTTTATCCAATCATGCTGTCACTTCCCAATGTCTTTACTTTCTAACTAATTCATTCATAAAATGAACATTTCCCTTAATAAAACCACCTCATTAACCTCAATTTGGTTCCATAATTTACAACCTATGACACCTGCCTTCTCATGGTGAATTATTACTGACCATATTCATAATAATTCATTTATCAAATGATATGGCACTTACTGCCTCCTTCTCAACTATTCCTAGGGACTCTGCTTCTCCCCCTAAATCGATGTCTTTGATAATCATACATCCCTCTAGCTCTTTCATCGTTAATATGGAAGTCTCTAGGGATTCTCGTCTATTCCCGTATAAGATCTCAAGTGATCCTTTCAATCCGTCTTACTTGCTGGTACTACCTCCAGTAGTCCGGCTACGAATCCAACATGAATCTTCAGTTCTCTTGCTAATAAATCAGTTCTTTATGCTCCCTTTTCTGAGCACTATACTTTAATCATCACAGTCTTTCTGGCTGCAACCCTCATTCATCAAGGGTAAGCTCCTTATCCTAACAGGATTTTTCCTTATCTGCTGGAACCTCTTCCGGGTCTCCAGTAGGGTACTCCATCGAATTACCCGCTGATCTTCAGCATATAAATCATCATCGCGCTGCTGCTCGTATGCCTCAAGGTTTGTCGCCTTACTCGTCGATACGATATCGAGCTAAGTTACTATTATGATACTTAAGAGTTCCCATAAGGGTTTTATATGTCATCACTACATTAAGTAGTCCGACTATGAACTTGGCAAGAGTTCTTATTATCTTAGTGAATTTATTGTTTTAACGTCGCCTCATCTCTGGGGTTTATAACGTACGCTCTGATACCATTTCTGTAACATCCCCAGATCCGGGGTCCGGGATCCGGTCGTTATGGTCTCCAATTCTGTCCACAATACTTGAACTTACCTCAACATAAAATAATTTACATCTTTATGACCTAACACAACAATATAAAACACAGCCGTTATAGTCCCAGAGATGAAATCAGAGTAACAATCAAATTTTATTAAACACATTATGAGTTCTTACAACCCAAAAGAGTTACAATATGAATACATACTCTTTGCCATCCATTTACATAAGTCATACTAGTCCATATATTTGGTACTGAAAGAATGAATCTATCCTACCAATAGCTTTCTCTTCGGCTCTGGTAGTCTCATCGTCCTCGCCAGCATCGAGTGCGCCTTGTGCGAATCATCTGGTCTAGCTGTTGTTATGATATAATAATAAATCCAGGGTGAGCAATAGCCCACCAACAACAATATTTAACTGAACGATAATATATAACAGTTCAAAAGTATCTTTCAAACCATATGCCATGCATTTACGGAAATGATGCCAGAATAACATGAACGATGAGGTTACGAGGTAACTCAAAATCCATATATAGGTGGGAATATCTGCTATGTCAAAGATAAGCCAGATATTATCATTTATCATATAAAGAGGAACTTGCAAGGAAAATATTGCAATTCCAGTTATTAACATTTTTCGAAGTCCTACAACCTGAAAGAAGTCTCTTTGACACGTGTTGCGGAAGACACCGTCAACCTGAAAGAAGTCTCTTCGATATGTGTTGCAGGGAATTCCCAATTTGGGAGATGAACCAATACTGGAGTTATCACGCGCAAGCTGTCCCACTCCCTGATGATCAGTCGGGGATGGTACAGCCCAATATAGTTTACTACCGGTAGAAGGAAGAACTGATGGCTCCACTTGTCGATTGCCTTTAATAGTTACTCCCTGCCCATTGGTTAGGCCTTGTGATGGACCGCGCGACTCGGCCTCTTACACACGACTCCTAGTTTGAATAAATCCACAGCATTGAAATGTAAAGTTTGTCCTCCCTTCCCCAAGTGAAATACTTGTTGATAAGACTTCACAAAGTAGTCATATCTAGTTGGAAAGGAAAATTCACCAACATTTCCCAAGCTTTTGCTTGTTAATGGATATCAACTTGTTCCAACAATCTTACCCCTCGAATGATGAGAAGGTACACACAGACTTAATAAGTCCATAGCAACCAAGTTGCGAGTGAAAAGGATAAATTATGAGATTTATGACCGGGAAGTCTACAAGATAAATAACATTGCTCAAGTAGGTTCCCCTATAACATGGAAGTTTGAGCGAGCATTTAAATCCTTTTAAGATAGATTTAAATGAAAAATAAAGAGTTGGGAACCTTTCCTTGATAAAATAGTCGTAAAAAGACTCCGAAGTATTTTACATAATATTTGGAGGTGAAAGATAATCTCCAAATAATATAAATCATTTTAAAAAGAATTTAAAAGAATTAAATAAATATTCCAAGAATATTTATTAACTCAATAATAATTACGGAATATTATTAAAAGATAATATTGCTCGTAAGTAATCCTCGAATGAATACATAGAATTATTTACTAAATAAATTCCTCCTTAAATGAATATTCGAAATAATATTCATTAAATAATTAAACTCCAATAAATATTTAAAATAATATTCAATAATTAAGTCAAACCTTAAATGAATATTTGAAAATAATATTTATTTAATAAATAATCTTCTAAATGAATATCCAAATAATATTCAATTAGTAATCAAAACTTTAAAGGAATAATCGAAATAATATTCCTTAAGTAAATAGAACCTCTAGTGAATATTTTACAATAATATCCATCAAGTACATAAAACCTTAAATGAATATTCGAAAGTAATATTCATTTAATAAATAACATTCTAATGAATATCAAAATAATATTCATTAAATAATCAATTCTAAATGAATATTCGAAACTAACATTCATTTAATATCTCTCGACTGAGATAATACTCGAATAACATTCCTCGAAAGATTTCCAAGTAATTGATACTTTACGGAAATATAAAGAACGTTTAATAATAAGATTCCTCAGATAAATAATAATCTGTCGTTGGAATCCCTCCGGGTTTCCACGACTATTTATATCTCAAAATACCGACTCCCGGTCTATATTTAAGAATGAATATCATTTGCCCTTCGCTAAGGGTCTTACCAAAATATCCGGCTTATAACTGATAATTCGTATCTAGTCTATAAGCCAATGGCAATTCAGGGAACAAGTATCACAACAACCAGAGTCACAGTATAATTGGAAACAGGCATGCATGCGATGGCATATGTAAAACAAAAATCATATACATATATTATCACAACAATAGGTTCAAAGGTTTGAACACTTGCCTGGTAATCGGGTGTGGGTGGAGATATCGTGTCCTGGGTCTGCTCGATGATCTATAAACAATCAGAACACTCGAGAGTAACCACTTAACACCTTTTAAGAGTCTAAGTATAACTTCACTCAAATCGAAACACGTTTTCGAATTATCTCGCTATACACCTTTTAGTGTAACTCTTTTTATCACCGGTACGATCCGATATTTGTTCGTTATTAAAACATGTCATCATACCCACACTTGGTATATACTTAAGTCGTAAAAGTTCTAAAGTCGATCGATTACGAACCGAGATTAAACCTCGAGTTTTATCGTTCGTTTTCTAAGTGTTTTACCAAAGTTATAACCAAGCGGGTTTTTAGGGGTTCGTTCGCGTTTACTTTGATTCCAACATTTTTATAAAATCGGAAAACGATCCGTTTGACATGTGGTTTTCTCTCATACCTTCCTCATGACCTCTAGTATTTATTTACCAAGATTCTCCACTGAGTAACATGCTTTACGAGGGTTCAATGGAAGTTACGAACTTTTACTTACGGTTCCGAACCAATTTTAGTAATTTGACCATAACTCCTAAACCGTAAGTCGGAATGTTTCGATTCTCGTGCCAAAAAGATCTATGGCTAAATATCTACAAGGACCAGTCTTAATATTATCAAGGTCAGGAATTTAGATTCACTGCCATGCTTGGTTTCTAGGTGTTAACAAAAATTCGGCATTACGACGGCTATAAATCGGATATTTCCAAAATCAAAACCCTCCAATAATCATAGTTTCCACTCCAAACAACACATATCCACAATTTCTAACCATGAACTGAGGCCAAGCAATGCCTTTCCGTTCATCTAACAATTTTTAACATTTATCAAAACCCCATTCATAATCGTGCTTATAATATCAATATCATATTAATCTAAACCCAATCAAAAACAATCATAAATCTCAAATCACAAGCTAGGGTTTTGGTGAGATATACCTTCCATGGAGTGGATAAAGACCTTTCTAAGCCTTGTATAGTCCATGAACATTCTTAACCAAGTTTAGATCATCCAAAAATCAAGAAAACCAAGATTTGTTCTTGAATGTCACTATTCACCCTAGGCTTTGATGATTTCTTTGAAAATGGAAAAGAGTGGTGTTTGAGGCTAAGATTTCTAGGGTATCATTTTTATGAAATATAAGATCTATGTTAAAAATTTGGAGATCAAACAATGGTGGGAAGGTTGATTTTGGTTTTTGAATTAAGGCATATAGCCGAATGGGGAAGAAAGGGAGAGATGTTGGTGTTCTTGCTTGGCTTGCTTGGAAATCTTGAATTATTGTGATTCTTGGAAAATATCTAAGTCATAAATATACTTTATCAAGGGTTATGTCATGGATGATGTCTTTGGCATGGACAAGTGTTGAATTCTTGTGGTTGGAGGAGATTAACTTGCTAAGTACTTAGTTAGCTTGCTAAGTATGCTAGTTACTCATATAATTACTTAGTCCCTTGATCTTATCCACTTGCACACGCATGCATCTTGATCCTCTGCTTGTTTCTTTATCCGGTTATTGCTCGTTTCATTGATCGTTCGGACGAATAACTCAATCGTTTCTAGTTAGGGTTTTACCGGAAACCGTCTTAATATTTATACTAACATTCTCCATCATTCTTAATAATTCTTGAATCCATTTTCCTTAAATCCCTTCAATAATTCCTTAAGTCCTTCAGTGTCCAGGGAAATCTCGGGGAAAAAAAACCCTATTTTTCAGAATCCGACAGCTTTTACATACACTCTTTTTCCCCTGGATCACTAATACAGACTCAGAATTTCGTTCCGGGTACTTCTATATAGCGTCATCTAATAATATTCCTAAATCCACCAAAATCACTATTCATCCATTTTTCTTTACTCATCCTCTTAGGGTTGTACAATTGTTCCTGATCTCTTTCGATCGTTCCTTAACCTTTTTACGGACCCACTGGACCAATAATAGATATCGATCTGGATGACATAAGAACAATCTTCTCCTTTAGAATTATCAAATCTCAATTTCCTAGGAGATAGATAATTCTTATCTAAAGCGTCAACCAATAGTATTCTTCATGGCATATAAACATTTGAATCCAAATCTATTCCTTTCATTCATTATCTCAATCGTTACATCGTAGTCGTAATCACTATTCACCATTACCTCAGTACATAATAAAAAGTTTTAATTATATCCAAAATTTGGGGTTCTTACAATCAGCATCTGAGTAACCACATAGATTAAAGTCAGGCTCTCTAGCATACCAAAGGCCAAGTGATGGAGTGCCTTTCAAGTATCTAAAAATCCTTTTAACAGCAATGAGATGTGGTTCTTTGGGGTTTGCCAGAAATCTTGCACATAGACAGGTTGCATACATGATATATGGTCTGCTAGCTGTTAGATACAAAAGTGAGCCAATCATACCTCTGTAGTTAGTACATCTACCTCAATACCTTGATCAGGATCAAGCTTTGTAGCTGTAGCTATGAGAGTTATAGCAGTAGCACTGTCTTGCATATTAAACTTCTTCAATAGATTCTTTGTGTACTTTGACTGATTGATAAAAATTCCATCATCAATCTGTTTAACTTGCAGACCTAAGAAATAGCTCATTTCACCCATCATGCTCATTTGATATCTAGAGTGCATTAGCTTTGAAAACTTCTCACACAATTTGGGGTTAGTTGACCCAAAAATGATATCATCAACATAAATCTGAACTAACAGCAAGTCCTTCCCATGATTCAAATAAAACAAGGTTTTATCAATTGTACCTCTTTTGAAACCACTTTCCAGTAAGAATTGAGCCAGAGTTTCATACCAGGCTCTTGGAGCTTGCTTTAGTCCATAAAGTGCTTTATCCAATCTATAGACATGATCTGGATATTTAGGATCAATGAAACCAGGAGGTTGTTCAACATATACCTCCTCTTCAAATTCTCCATTCAGGAAAGCACTTTTAACATCCATCTGGAAAACTTTGAACTGCTTATGAGTTGCATATGCCAGAAAAATTCTGATGGCTTCTAGCCTTGCAACAGGAGCAAAAGTCTCATCATAGTCTATTCCTTCCTGTTGAGAGTACCCCTTTGCAACTAGTCTTGCTTTATTCCTCACAATATTTCCATCTGAATCTGTCTTATTTCTGAACACCCACTTTGTACCAACAATTGATCTACCTTTTGGTCTTGGTACTAGTTTCCAGACTTCAATTCTTTCAAATTCATTCAGTTCTTCTTGCATTGCTGTAACCCAATTAGCATCCTTGAGTGCATCTTCAACTTTCTTAGGTTCCTCCTTTGACAGAAAATTATTATAGAGGCATTCATTTTGTGTTGCACTTCTGGTTTTAACACCTGCATCAGGATTCCTAATAATTAAATCAGGAGTATGACTTTTGGTCCATTTCCTTGCTGATGGTAAATCATTTCTTGAGTTGGATGCTCCCCCTTGATTGGTGTTATCTTCAAAAGAACTAGAATTATTAGAAGCTCCCCCTGAGATAGTGCTATCTCCTCCTGAAGTGCTGTAAGGATTAACACTTGAATCTGTTTCTGATGATTCTCCTCCTGATGTTTGAGTTGTATCATTACCGATGGTATTTTGCTGTTGCTCCCCCTCAACATTTGCATTATTTGAATGATCATCAGTAACTGGTGTTTCATCAGGCATTGGTCGATCATCAGGATCTGATGGAGTATCAGTATCTGACATTACTTCATCAGAATTCTTGGTAGCTTCATTTGCAAAGATCAAACTGTCATGTGAGTCTTCAGCAATTCCAGTTATCTTCTTATCATCAAAAGAAACATTGATAGACTCAATGACTGTCCTTGTTCTTAGGTTATATACTTTAAAGGCTCTTGAAGTTGGATAACCAATAAAAATGCCCTCATCAGCTTTAGTTTCAAATTTTCCTAGTTGTTCAGGATGAGGTCTAAGAACAAAGCACTTGCAACCAAACACCTGCAGATGTTTCAGACTTGGGTTCTTCTCTTTAATCATTTGTTAAGGAGTGCACCATGTTTGTTGATTAGAGTAATGTTCTGAGTGTAGCATGCTGTGTTGACTGCTTTTGCCCAGAAATATGTAGGTAGTTTAGCTTCCTCCAACATTGTTCTGCCAGCTCTAATAACAGTTCTGTTGTTCCTTTCAACTACTCCATTTTGTTGGGGTGTGCCAGGAGCAGAGAATTGTTGAACTATTCCTTTGTATTTGCAGAACACTTTCATTACTGAATTCTTGAATTCAGTTCCATTATCACTTCTTAGAATCTTAACTTTGTACTTTCTGCCAGTTTCAATGAGTCTTACATGGTCCAAAAGTATCTCTGCAGTTTCATCTTTTCTGTGAAGAAAATACACCCAGGTAAATCTAGTATATTCATCAACAATGACTAGAGTATACCTTTTCTTACTGATGGACATAGTGTTGACTGGTCCAAACAAGTCAAGATGTAGCATATGATATGGTTCATCAGTCGAGGATTCAGATTTACTCTTGAATGATGTCTTTCTCTGTTTAGCGTTCTGACAATCATCACAGAGTCCATCAGGAGTACACAACGCCTTTAGTAATCCTCTCACCAAATCTTTCTTAACCAACTCATTGATGTTGTTGAAGTTGAGATGAGAAAGCTTCTTGTGCCAATTCCAACTTTCATCTACTGTTGCTTTACTGATGAGACATGTTGAGGGACCATCAGTATTGGTGTAGACATTGGCTTCATAAATGTTACCACGTCTTTGACCAGTCAAGACAATTCTTCCAGATGTTTTACTGATCACTTCAAAGTGAGTATCATTGAAGTCGACATGATAACCTCTGTCTGTGATTTGACTAACACTAAGCAGATTGTGTTTGAGTCCTTTCACCAGAGCTACTTTTTCAATGATGACATTTCCAATGATTATATTGCCATATCCCAAAGTTTGTCCAATGTTGCCATCTCCATAAGACACTGTTGGGCCAGATTTCTCCTCAAATTCTGATAGCAAGGTTTTGTTTCCAGTCATGTGCACAGAGCATCCACTATCCATGACTAACACATTTTTCTTTTTACCCTACAATCAGAAACACAAAGAGCTCAGTTAGAATTTTTAAGAACCCACACTTGTTGGGTTCTTTTTTCATGCAATTTAACATTATTAGCAGCAGAAGTTTTTTTAACAAAAGCAGTTCTGTTAGATTTAAATCCATCAGAATTTGCTTTGTCATTATCAGAATTAACAGATGCATGCTTAGTATTCAGACTTTTTGTTCTACCAGAATTTGCACTTTTATTAAATTTTGGCAAGGCATCCTAATAATTGTAGTACAAACTATGGTATTCTTCACATGTATAGATAGAATGCCATTTACTGCCACAGTGAAAACAAGGATTCTGTGGTTTATAAAATACTGATCTATTTCTAATGTCAGACTTAGGAACTACAGTAGCCTTCTTTTTACTCCTCCTGCAATCAATAGCAAGATGATTAGAGTTACCACAATTAAAGCATGTTTTCCTTGGTGCATTTGGAATATACTTATAATTATTCTCTTTGTTTATTCCAATTTTACCATTCCTGTTCCTCTTAGCAGTAGTGGTTTTCTCTCTATCTGTCGCTTCACAGATTCTGTCTCTGAGTTGTTTCTTAGACAAAAGACCTATATTTTTTACAGATTTAGACTTAGAATTTTGTGTAGAAGTAGATCCCTTTTCTAAAGTAGAGTTGGGATTTTCTGGATACACATATTTAACAGGTTTTAATTTGGTCTTTGTTCTGTCCATTACATGTCTATAGGTTTTTGGATTTGTTGACTCATTCACAACAACTTTTCCTGATTTAGTTGTTTCAGCAGTAACAACTTTACCTTTATTCTTGTTTTGTCCTCTGGTTTATAACCTAGACCCTCTTTCCAGTTCTTATCTGTGATAAGATCGTGTGTTTTCTTTCCAGAGTGTGTCCAGGTTCTGAGTTTCTCATTAGCTTCATTAAGTTCCTTTTCAAGTGCTGTACATTTAAACTCCATTTCTAGCTTCATGTGCTTAGCCTTATCACATTCATTTTGTACTTCTTCCATGAAGAGTAACTCAGCTTCTAGATGATCATTTCTTTTAGTCAATTCTGACATCTCAGATATTATTCTAACATTTTCAAGAGATTGACTTTTAAAGCTAATATGCAGAGACTTTAAGAAAGATCTTAACTCAGAGACATTATCAGTATCAAAATCAAAAATAACTTCAGGTACCTTATTTTCAGGAGCAGCAATCTCATCCACATTTGCCATTAATGCATAGTTCACTTTTTCCTCTTCAGAGTCTGAGGAAGAGTCCATCCAATCCTTGCTAGATGAGATAAGAGCTTTGGTTTTGGCCTTTTTGCATTCAGTTGCAAAGTGACCCATTCCATCACAGTTGTAGCATTTGACTTTTGACTTGTCAAACTTACTGCTTTTGCTTTCATTCTTCTTGTACCTGTTCTTGTCAGTATTGACAGGTTTCTTCTGAAAGTTGCCTTGTCTTCTAGCCTTTCTGAACTTCATCTTCTTGAAACCCTTGACTATCATAGCAACCATTTCCATCATATCAGAATCAGTAGAGTCATCATCAGAATCAGTATCAGGATTTGCATCAGGATCTGATGATGAATCATCAGTATTGGACTCAACGACTCTACTTCTCCTTCTTGAAACCTCCACACTTTTTCCTTTTGATTTTGATTCAGCATTCAAAGCAACATCCTTTGCTTTGTTGGTCTTCTTATTCTTCCTTTGTTGAACCTCAAGATCATGGGTTCTTAGCATCCCATAGACTTAATCAAGAGATACAGCATTAAGATCATACTGATGCCTAATGATAGAGGTTTGAGTATCCCACTCCTCAGGCAAAGCTCTAAGAAACTTGGTATTCGAGTCTTCTGGTTCATACTCTTTACCCACTAAAGATAGATTATTCAATAGTGTCAGAAATCTATCATACAGATCAGTGAGGCTCTCATCAGATTTTGCATCAAACTGCTCGTACTCTTGAATCAACAGAGCCCTTCTGTTCCTTTTGATAGATTCAGTACCCTGGCATTGAGTCTCCAAAGTTTCCCAGATTTCCTTAGCAGTTTTACATGGTATCACTCTATTTGACATGACAGCATCACGGCTATTATGAAGAATGTTCTCCACCTTTGCATCTCTGAGTACTTCAGCCTTTTCCTCAGGTGTCCATTCAGCCTTTGTCTTCTGAACATAGTGCTCAGGTATAGTATCTGTTCTAGCAACCAGCCTTTTAGGGATATACGGTCCATCATATATTCGATCGAGATAGTTAGGATCAGTTGCCTCCAGATACATCAACATCTTTACCCTCCATGTGGGGTATTCAGCCTTTTTGATAACAGG
The DNA here is from genome assembly GCA_036435485.1 of Saposhnikovia divaricata. Classification (NCBI taxonomy): domain Eukaryota; kingdom Viridiplantae; phylum Streptophyta; class Magnoliopsida; order Apiales; family Apiaceae; genus Saposhnikovia; species Saposhnikovia divaricata. Next base: position 118,459,217 of record CM071599.1, on the reverse strand, counting down.
GATTTTAATACTTTCATACTTGCTTGTCAACATATTAAGATCGTTTCTGATTGTAATTAATCAGTTTGCTCTAATACCAATTGTTGCCCAGTAATTAACAATTGTAGAAGGGGGGTTGAATACAATTGTACAAGATTTTCGACATAAACAGAAATAATAAAACAATTATGAATAAATAACAGCTTTATTAATTCTGATATAAAACTGTTACAAACTCTCTCAAGAAATTCTTATGTTCTTGAGAGCTGCTAGGGTAAAAGATAATTCGTGTAAGTGATTACAATTAAGTAAAACCTAAACTGTGTTTATATACAGTACACAACTACACTATCAATTACAAGATATATCAAATCAATTACATACGTTTCTTAGTACATATCTTGAATGATAGTTGCGTTCCTATAAATCAGGAACCGACATGTCAATCTTCCTAGATTCCTGGACTGATGTACAACCTCATGAAATCCTGATCAGCTTCCAATCCTGATGATAACCCAATCCTGACGGTGCATTACTGATGACGTCAGCATCAGTATCTGATCAGTAGTCCAGATCCTGATCATCACTTGAATCAATATCTAACATTCACTACATTGACACCTGATTTCTTTGGCACACCGTGAATAGGACTAACCCAAGGACTATCAGAGATGGGGTACATAATGCCATGATCTAACCACTTAATGATTTCCTTGCGAACTGCCTCTTTCGTTATGGGATTGAGGCGTCGCTGAAAGTCTCTCTTAGGTGTAGCATTCTCCTCAAGATGAATTTGATGTTGTACGATAGTGGGACTTATACCCTTGAGGTCGGCCATGGACCAACCTATAGCTTCTTTTTATTGTCTAAGCAGATTGACTAATTGGGTTTCCTGGTCAAGGGTTAAGTCGCTAGCAACAATGACTGGCAAAGTGTCATTTTCACCTAAGAACGCATACTTAAGACTAGAAGGAAGTGGTTTCAAATCAAATTTAGGAGCCTCAATGATGGACGGTTTTGCAACAGTCCTAAGCTCGAAATATATTTCCTCGTGTTTTGTTTCCCATTTTGCACCAATTGCATTGAGTGCTTCAGGCATGTCTTCAGAAGACATATCCTTATACAACTCTTCAAGTTTCTCGTCACTCTCATATTCCTCTAAAATCTCTTCCACGAGAGTCTCAATTACACACACCTCACGAGTATCTTCCTCTAATGACTCTAAGTGCTGATTAGTGAAATTAAAGATGTTTAAATCAGTGGTCATATTTCCAAAGGACATTTTCATGGACCCATTACGACAATTAATGATAACATTAGAAGAGCAAGGAATGGACGACCAAGGATGAGAGGAATTTGTCCTTTGGTGCTAGAGACAGGTTTCATCGGTCAAACACGAAATTAGGGTGTAGCATAAAAATTGATCTCCACTAACGATAAACACATAAGTATTCGAAATAAAGACAACCAATGATTTCGAATCAAATATAATCTGAAGTTGTAAAACCACTTTGTATCGATCTTACCAATCAAGTCAATTCTCAAAACTTTATGGATTCTAACTATACGAACTCCCAACTCTACTTGTGTGGCTCGCATGAAAATACTCACATAAATATGATACTGAAAATGACTAGCAAAACAAATATGTCATTTAAAGCACTTACGCCACATAAATCATAGGTATCGACCGATTAATCCGCCCTTTAGGAGGGGCTCTAGCCAAGCAGGATCAAAACAACAACGATATAAAATAAAGAACTCATACCAGAAATTGAAGAAGAGCTTGACTTTTTATTGAACGATAATGTGAATACAAGGAGGATTTTTTTGCTAAAGAAAAGAGATGAAGTAAAAGCTAGATGTGTCTATACAATGAGACTAGGGGGTCTATTTATACTAAAATATTTACAAAGGAGCAATAATTACAAAGATTTTTAATTGATTTACACCAATCCTTGTGACAAATTGCTTGCTCAGCTTTCCCTTTTTGGATGATTCTTGCTTGATTTCTCACGATCCTGCTGACTCGTGACGATGTGGCTCGATATCTTGACTTAAATGCATTATTCTCCAATATTTGATTAAATCGTGAAGATCTTCTCAATATCTGCATAATCAATAAAATCACACAATCAAGCATAAAAAGGAAAAATAAAATGTACCATTTTATTTAAATAATATACTAATAATATACAGTTATCATGCATGTATCCTGAATCCATGATATCAATTTTATTGTGTAAAAAAAACGTTGCAGGGCCATATTCTTAGACATCGTAAATCGTATGGCAATGATTTCTGAAATATCTATCAATACTTTATATATATAATGAACGCCACCTGCAAGAACAGATTATCTCCAACAAAAAGTTCGTGTCTAAAGTGATCAAACTTACATCCGTGGTGGTATACCGATATGTGTTTTCTTAAAAGGAGCACCCCATCTGCTAAAAAGGGTCAACCAAATTTTTTTTTAAAAAAATGCTATTTTTGGACCACCATTCCTAATATTTGGACATTTTCTCTTTTTTTTTTCTAGGTTATTTGGGCATTTTCTCATACCTTTTGGAAGTAATTAATAATATGGATCATACAAATATTATTAATAAGACATAATCAAATTGAATCACTAACTCTTTCACGTATCATGAACCAATTTAATTGTGGAATCTCCACTTATAATCTTAGCAACTTGTACAGCTCCTTCAACTTTTTCTTGTCAATTTTTCAAGTTTGAACTTGTTATAAATAGAAACTGTTAGAAGGCTATTTATTTCGTTTAACTAGTTCATTTATCCTATTTTTGAATGTGGAGAGTAGGGCTGTAAATGAGCTAAACAATTCGTGAATGGCTCGAGCTTCATTCGTTAAATGTTCAAATTCGATTCGATACTAATCGAGCCGAGCTCGAGCTCTTTGAATTTTAAAATTTTAAAAGTTACTAATGTTCGGTATTAATGTTCGAATTCGATTCGGTAGAATGCTCGTTAAATGTTACTTTAAAATTTTAAAAGTTTTATTTTCAAGTAAAATTTGAAATGTTAATACTAAGTTACTAACCAACCACTCATTGTCCTAGTAGCTACACCAAGCTCTTCGAATGTGTAGCTCTTCAACTTTGATGACTGCAGGATGGCTTCCAGCACATGTTACCACTTGAACATTTTCAATTATTAAAAGAAAATTAATATAGCTTACTTGCTGCTTGCTGCATTGTGTACTAACACTTTATTTTTCTTTTGTTATGTATAGCCGTATAGGATTTTGGCAATGAAGTATGGACAAAATGAGTAAAATGGCTGGTGACTGGACCTGATCTATCAGTTTTGAATTTTTTGTTGGCCTGATTTCTAGAATTGTTTCATTAATGTTAATCTAATTTTTGGTGGTCCAGTACTCCAGTTGAAAGTAATATTATGCTGGTTTTGTAACATGTCTTTGTTCACATTTGAAATTAAATTATGGTACTAGTACCTACCAACTCAGGTTAACATTTATTATTACATGTTCAATATATTTTGCTGGGTACTTTGGTCTTTAAGTTGGATTGTGGAGGAATATTTTAAGTTAATTGAGCTTTCGAGCAGAACTTCAACTTATCGAGTATTTAACGAGTCGAGCATCGAGCTTAAATTTTGTGACTCGATCGAGCTAGAGCCAAGCTCAAGCTTCGAATATTTCTTTCGAACCGAGCTCGACCCTGTTAGTATTCGGCTCGGCTCGACTCGTTTACAGCCCTAGTGCAGAGCAAGAGATAAATTAGATTCTTTTTAAAACAAGTATAAGTTTGTGGTATCTGTCAAAAAGCATCAAGAACATACATCCTGTTCCACCTGCAACTGGGGTTATTTTGTTCCCTTTTCCTTTTCATTATGGATATATTGAGTTGTTTCCCAGAAAAGTTCCATATGCGTAACTGCGAAAAATGAAAGTAGAGAGCCAAAACTATCAGTACTAAACATTATGTTTATTTAAATAACGGGACTAAATTCTTTTTTTATTTTTGAAGGTAGATACAGAACTATATTCTAACAGCTTAACATTTGGAGTAAATATAGAATTTGTAAGGTAATGGAGTTGCAGTTTCACTTTTATAGTTCAAACCATTAACGTGTGAAATACTTTAAAAAGCAGTTAACATATTAGAGTTCCTTATGATATGGACTAAGGCTTAATGTGAAATAAAAATACAAAAATCTAAATGTTGTGTGCGTCAGGATTTGCATATTAAAATTTATCATATCTTTAACTTTTTCATGATACCATAAAAATACAAAAATTTAAATGTTGTGTCATAATCAATGCTCGAGCAAGCAGCTAATCATAAGTAATATACGTAGATACAAACATTCTCCATAGTAGTTGGTAGATACAAAAAAGAACCCCAAACCACTTGTACTTCATTCAGCTGAGTTCATCCTTCAATATAGAATTTTATACTCTTAATAACCTTGTAAATTTAATATTTAAATAAAATAAAGTGCATTATGTGTACATGACTACAGTCTACATGCACTTTGGTCATGAAGCCACTTGCAAATATAGACTTCAAAAAGAGTCACCTGCTATCGCTATCAGGAATGCATTAGCACTTTAAGGCTATGTTCACTTGGATTGAATGAAATGAGGGGAGAATGGAATGAAATTTATACTATTATTTGGGGGAGATTGGTGATAGTGTTTATAAATTTCATTCCTTGCTTCATTCCTCTCCAAATAATTTGAATTAGAATTCTAACCCACATGTTTTGGAAGGAATGCTCCATTCCCAATCTTCATCATTTTCTTTGCAATCTTCATCATAAAAAACTTTTTCTCCCTAATATTTGTTCATTATTTCCCCCAACATCCCCTTTCTTCATAAATTTTGTTTACAATTTTCATTCCATTCCTACCCTATTCCATTCTTTCCAAGTGAACACAGCCACATCCTACAATCAAATGTGTGTCTTGCTTCCGTTCAATATCAAGTTGTTATCCATTGATTCATAATTTCTTTGCAGCCTATAGCAGGTATGAAATTTATGTACTTTTACTGATTGTTTTATGGTAATGGACATTATTTCTTCCTACCTTCTAAACTTATTTACGAATTAATTTATATCATATCTTTTCAAAGTTCAAGGAGGATGGCATTCTTTATTTCTGAAGTTTATGGATGGATCGTCGCAATGACCATTTTCTTCTTTATTTCTGAAGTTTATGTTTTGATCTGCACGTCGTAAACGGAATATGCATAGTAAAATTTCTACAACTTCTTCAGGGCATTGAAATGTAAAAATATAGAAGTATTATTGTTGTGTGCCTTTACTTATTAACATATAGGTTGCAAATCTAGCTACTATGGTGTTGTTAAGTGTAGTATTGAAATGACAAAGATTTCATTGTGACGACAATCCTATATATTTACGTATCTGACAAATATTTTGTGTTGATCTATAGGTGAAAAGAGGAATTCACATAGTCATCGCGACGACAACTCTGTTACAATTCCAACTTCAGGCTCATATGACATGCAAGTAGACAGTAGTGATCCAAATTTGGTTGTCAATAGAGTATTTTATTGATAATAGATGATCAATTTTAATGTGTTTGCTTCCTTAATTCCCTCATGTACATAGATAATGGTGGCCAGTTAATATTTTGATGTTCTATAAAACTACTATATTTTTTTTTAAACAAGATGTTCTATAAAACTTAGAATGAAAAAGTAAAATGTCAAATTAAGTGGGGAGAGTTGTGAGAAAATGAGGTCGACACTACTTTGGGGTAAATTTTTTGTTTAAAATTGTAAGTGTACATAGTAAAATTTCAAACTTAGGAAAATTAGCATTTTTATGCGATTTCCTTATTCTTTCCCTAGCTGTAATGGAGTAAATGCAATTCACAAAAATTACACCTCCTGATAAAAAAGAGAATCGAAGAATTACTCTTTCCATCACCTATAATATGAGTGTCTTAATATATGACATACTTGCATATTCAATGAATGTTGCAACACCCCTCCACCAAAACGATTGTAACTTTTTATAGAAAATTCAGTTTCACTGACCTTTTGTTGCATAAAAAAAACTAGACATCATGATCTTTCTAATAGCGCATAAATCACTTCCCACTAAATTCTCCCTAGAAGCGGTTTATTCTGGTAAGTAGCCACCAGTACTCTAATTATAAATATCAACTTACGAAAACATAATAAATATGATGAACTTAAGAAAACATGTTTAACTGTCTCCCTATAAAGACTCCCTTCCTTTTCATCTCCGTTGCAACCATAAGATTTGAGATGGTTTCTCAACAAATCTTTTATATATTCCAATTAAAGAATATATCTAAATAAATATATGTTGAAGATCAGAGGATGATGCTATCAAAGTCTACAGAAATCAGAGTTTATAGGAATCAAGACTTACTCGATCAGAGTTTGTCATTGGTAGAGTTTAGACTGACACTACGCCATAGATGGGCACATGCAACGCACTCCTACTGTTCCATTAGACACATTTTTTGTTACATTAGACCTAAGGCAATACACTTTTACCATTTCATCTGTTAATGTTACATTTGACCTCAAATGTAATGCTCAGCTTCTCAATGGTAACACAAGGGAAAGCGTTACATCAAGACCATAGAGTAACACAAAATCAAACAAATGCAATACTAGAAAACTGTTACCTTATCTTAGCCAGAAACATTAGGTGACACGTGGCATGTGGGGGCCCACGTGACACGTGGCATCCTACCATGTGGCCACCTGACATGTGGCATCCTTACACGTGGCCCCATTGCCACGTGGCATATTATGGGGCCCACTGCCACGTGACACTTATGGGGCCACACTGACACGAGGCAAGTGTGGGGCCCACACTTAACACGTGGCAGGTGTGGGGCCCACACTGACACGTGGCAGGTGTGGGGCCCACACTGACACGTGGCAGGAGTGGGGTCAACTCTGACACCTGGCAATTGTGGGGCCCACCTGCCACGTGGCATGTGTGGGGCCCACCTGCCACGTGGCATGTGTGGGACCCACACTGACACGTGGCATGTGGGACCCACTTTCTAATGCTACACTACATAATTATATAATGTAACATTGTAATTATCTACTACAACACTGCAAGAGGCTAATGTAACACTTTTGTATTCTAATGTTACACTAAATCTGCCTATTAGTAACATAAAATTTAATATTGCAACACTAAAATTGAAAATTTTGCAAGATCTGATTTATATATATATATATATATATATATATATATATATATATATATATATATATATATATATATATATAATCAAGCCCTTTACATAATCAACCAACAAAACATACAATCCAACACCACCACTCCACTAGTACACCTCAAAAACATAAAATCCAAGTATACCAGTACACCTCATAAACATATAATCCAACTCCTCCCATCATCCACAATTTTACCAAAAATATGGTCTTACTCCACCATATCATCCAAGGAACATACTAGAGTACTAAGCAACATACTACGTACAGCGTACCAAGCAAGACAAGTGATAACCAAAAGTGATTAAACAACTAAGTAAAAGATACAACAAAAGATAACCAAAGTAGTCCATTCTACTTCTGATTATAAAAAAGAACTAAGTAGAAGTGCCGACAGTCATTGGGGTTGCATTTTCATCATCCTCGCTTGAAGCAGTAGCACAATAGTATGCAATGTCCAGATTCAAAGCAGGATTTGCTTCGGCCAACTTTTTCAGCAACATCGACAGTTTATCCTGGACTTTCATGTTCACCTTTGCTTCCAATTCAACCTCCAGTCTCGCTTTATCTTTTCAGTTACATCCTCGAAAAAAGGGTCAACAAGTGTCGAAGTCGATGCCGAACCTAAACTTTTACCATGTCTTCCTTTTAGCCATTTTCGACCATGAGACTTGCCATTAGCAATCAGTTTTGATGCATCCTCACCTGCAGCCACCTTCTCTTTAACATTATTCTACAAGAAAAAAATTGTGAAAAATTAATCAAGTTAGTCATACAATTATATAATGCATGGACCTACATGTTTATTTTTAGGTGTAATTTGCGACTGCCCAGAAATATTATATTGCTATTATATAGTCTTTCCTACCAAATAATCTGACCAAATAAACCAACAGTCAAAGTCTTTCTTTTTCTCTTAATTTGTAAAAGAAAAGCCATAAATTCGACCAAGTAAACCAATATTGATTTGTAAGTATCAAACAAGTAACGTACTTACAATTCTTTTTTTTAATTTCAGCTGTATTAGTCTTTTATGTTCGACCCTCTTCTCGCTCATGAGATTCCAAATAAACATGAGCATCTGATGGCGAGCCAAGCTTTGGATTACCCGTTTTCTGTTATAAAATGAAGAGTATAAGGTTATCCAAGCTTATTGTGAGCAATTACTACTGTAATAAAGAATATTAGAAATTATATAATTATATTCAGAGGCAGACCAAGACAAAAAAAACAAATCAGATAGAACTAAAAAAATGCATTATAACAGTAAATTTGAAAAAATTGAGAGTATCCGGCCTCTAAACTTTACAACTAGCAAATTTTATTATCAAGAGGACTTCTAACTTACAAATTCTAATATGATTTCTTATATAATACTAAATGAAAATAACAAAGGAAAATGAAAATCAAAGGCAAATTTACGGTCATTATTTTGATTTGCATGTTCAAGGAGGGCAAGATGAAAAAAAGTAGATATATTGATTATGGATGCTAAACTTAATAAAATAAAATAGTTATTGTAATAACCCGAATTTTGGGTAGAATTAAAACATTTCTTATTGTGGTTAAAGAGCACTAATGAATGGTGGTTTCAAAGAATAATGATTGTAATGAATGGATATTGCTTTGGACAATAATCCTGATGCATTGGTATATTGTCAGAATAGAGTAATTCGATGGTTGGGGACCTAGATAAGAATAATCTACCGTCCAGGAAGAAGCTAATGGATCCTTGAAGGGAAATGAGTACGTGCATAGTGTTTCCCGTACGTGCATAGTATTTCCCATACGTGCATAGTGTTTCCCGTATGTGCATAGTGTTTCCCGTACGTGCATAGTGTTTCCCGTACGTGCATAGTGTTTCCCGTACGTGCATAGTGTTTCCTGTACGTGAATAGTAATTCGGTGGATGAATAGTGGATTTTGTAAGTTGGAAAACTTTTCACGCCACCCTATGTACGGGACGTGATATGGATGTTTCGAAATCATATTAGTAATACGCGGAGGAAATAAGTGAATGCAGAGACGATCGGAATTCAGAAATTCCAAATTCTTTTTCGGTATAATATTTGACCGGACAGTGGATTATAATATTATTATAATCCAATAATTGAGATATTAACTTTGAGGATTTGATATTTTGGAATTTTATTATATTTGATTTTAGAAATTAGAACGAAAACCACTGAGACAGTGAATCAAGCGTTCTAGAAACCGCTGAAACTTTACAATGAGATTAAGCAATTAAGCGAACGAATCAGGGATTAAGGATCAAGATTGTGACAAGATTAAATATCCTATATGATCATCAAGAGAATTATATCGAGTGGATTAAATTATTTAATCAAGGATTAAATCAAAACAATTTAGGAGTTAAGTGATTTAAATCACTTAAATCAAACAAGAAACAAAACAAATATCTACCAAGCTTCTCTGAGACTCTTTGCACAAGCCCCAAGGCGAGCCACCAGCCACACACATCCAATAATATCTAGATATTATGATCAAAAGGGTGAAGAAAGGAAAAAAGCAAGCAAAAACACATTTCTCCAAAAAACTGCCCAGCAGAACCAAGCTTAAGAAATAAATTCATATCTCCATTTCTATCCATGATAAAATCACCAAATTTTAATCATAGCTTCTATACTCCATGGGCAAGATTCTTTCCAAATTTCATGGAAATCCAAGTAGTATAGCCTAGTCAAATCCATGCTTAAAGTTGGAGGACCAAAACTGTCCAGGTTCTGATCAGAAGAAAGATGGGGCTCAAAACCCTAGCTCCCATGGTTGGATTCTTGTGTTCTATAGCTCAAAAGAAAGCCCTTGAATAGTAGAAGGTGTGGTAAAAATTTTAGAACCAAACTCTTAGTTTTTGATTTTATATGATTTTTACAAGATTGACGATGAATAGTGAATCTTAGAAACTAACATTGTTTTCATGATTTCTTTGGATGATCTAAGGTTTAATTAAGCTAGACAAGGACCATACCAAGCTTATTAAGGTTATATCATACTCCAAGGAAGGTAGATCTCTTGAAACCCTAGCATTTGATTTGAGATTTATGAATGTTTTTGATGGATTTAGCTTGGTATGATTATAGTGATAATTATAAGCATGATTATGTAATTAGTTATATGATTTAAGATGCATGATGATTTTGATGCTAAGACCAGTAGCTTCTGGACTTGTGAGATGATTATTAGGTGTATAAGTTGTATTGATGCCCGGTGTGGTTTGGGTTGTTGATTGCGATTTTTGGAACGTTCGTATTATAGCCGTTATAATGCCGAAATTTCGTTAATCATTGAAAACCGTGCATCACAGTAGGTCTAATGGCTGAAACTGGACAAGTATCTAACATGCCCTTGTAGATCTTGAGTCATAGATCATTTTGGAAAAAGAATCGAATCAAACACACTTACGGTTTAGGATTTAAGACCGATTTACTAAAAGTAGTTCGAATCCGTAAACGAAAGTTCGTAACTGAAATTAAACCCTCGTAAAATATGTAAAGTCATGACGAATCTTGGTAAATAAATACTAGAGGTAAAAAGAAAGGTGTGAAAGAAAACCGTATGTCAAAAGGATCGTTTTTCGATTTTTTAAAAATATTCGAGTCGAGGTTAAACGCGAACGAACCCCTAAAAGACGACTCTATTATAACTTCGGTAAAACACTTAGAAAACGGGCGATAAAACTCGGAGTATAATATTGGTTCATAACAATCGACTTTAGAACTTGTATGACTTAAGTATGTCCCAAGTGTAAGTACAGTGACATGTCGTATTAACGAACGAATGTCGGGTCGGATCAATGATAAAAGGAATCCACAAAAAGGGGTATAACGAGATAACTCGAGAACGTGTTTTGATTTAAGTATAACTTAACTTTTAAGATGTTAAGTGATTAATCCCGAATGCCTTGGCTATTTATAGATCACCAAGCTGACCTGGGACCCGCTACCACTACCCCTTACCGTACTCGACTACCAGGCAAGTTTCAATTCCCTTCTATTAGGCTGTTGTTGTGATTGAATATATATATATATATGTTTTCTGTTATACATATGCCATAGCATGCATGCCTACTTTCAAGTTATATCGTTATGCTTGTTCCCTGATTGTTTATTGGCTTATAAATTAGATAACTAACGTATCAATTATAAGCCGGTTATTGTAAGACCCTCATAGAAGGGCGTATACATCTTATTCGTCAAATATAGACCGGGAGTCAATATTTCTTGATATATCGAGATTACCTCGGAGGAAAATATTTAAGTAAATATTTTCCATTATTTGGGCGATGAATATTATTTGAATATTCGTTCGAGATTATTTATTTAACGATCCTTACTTCAAATAATTATTTGAACGTAACCATTCGACGAATAATATTTTTCAATATTCATTCAAAGTCGAATAGATTATCGATTATTATTCCGAATATTCTTCTAAAGATTGGACTACTAAATGAATATTATTTGAATATCCATTTAGAATATTATTTTATTAAATGAATATTACTTTTGAATATTCATTTAAGAAATTACTTACTTGATGAATATTATTCTAATATTCATCTGAAGCTTGATTTATTTATCGAATATTATCTCGAATATTCATTTAAAGCTCGGATTACTAAATGAATATTACTTGATATTCATTTTGAATATTATTCATTAAATGAATAATACTTTTTGAATATTCATTTAAATTCCATATTAATTAATGAATATTATTTTGAATATTCGTATAAATATTTATTTATTCATAAATATTTTCCTGATATTTCTTCAAGGATTATTTTGAGAAATACTCTGATTAAAGATATTCTTTCATATTCCTAAATATTCTTTAAATATTTTTAATTCAATAAATATTCTCTGAATATTTATTCCCTACTTAGAATAACCTCAATAAGGTTTATCTTCTTCGATTATTACGGAAAATATTTCGGAGTCATATTATTATTAATCTTATATCAAGAAAGGTTCTCAGACATCATTCTTCTTTGCGTCTATCTCCCTAATAATAAGGGAACCTTACTTGGAAAATGATATTTATCTTGTCGACTACCCGGTCATAAAGTATTCTCTTCACTCGCAACTCGGGTGCTATTGACTTATTAAGTCGTTGTTTACCTTCTCATCTTTCGAGGGGTAAGATGATTGGAACAAGTTGATATTCATTACCAAGCAATAGCTTGGAAGTTATTGGTGAATTTTCCTTTCCAACTAGATACGACTACTTTGTGGAGTCTTATCAACAAGTATTATACTTGGGGAAAGGGGGACGAACGTTACATTCAGAATCATGAATTCTATTTGAACTAGGAGTCGTGTAAGAGGCCGAGTAGCGCCGGTCCATCCCCTTTGGCCCAACCGTTGGCCGGGGAGAGCTAGTAAGGCGGTATACAAGTAAAGCCGTCAGTTCTTCCTTCTACCGGTAGTAAATCTAATTTGAGCTGTACGATCTCGACTGATCATCAAGATTGGAACAGCGGGCGTGGTGAATACTCCATCATTGGTTCATCATCCAAACTTATTTATTTCCTGCAACATGATTACTGTTGGCAGAGCTGGAAAAGTGTTCATAACTGGAATTGCAATCTTTTCATGCAAGTTCCTCTTTTTAATGACAATGAGAATATCACGCTTACTTTTGATGTAGCAGATATTTCTACAAACAAATACTTTAAGTTACCTTGTAACTTCATCGTTCATATTATACTGGCATCATTTCCGTAAATGCATGGCATATGGTTTGAAAGATACTTTTGAACTGTTATATATTATCGTTCAGTTATATATTATTGTTGGTGGGCTATTGCTCACCCTTGCTTTATTATTATATCACAACAACAGCTAGACCAGATGACTCGCATAAGGCGCACTCGACGCGGGCTAGGACGATGAGACTACCAGAGCTGAAGAAGAAGCTATTGGTAGGATATATTTATTCTTTCAGTACCAAGTATATGGTCTAGTATGACTTATGTAAATGGATGGCAAAGAGTATGTATTTATATTGAAATTCTTTTGGATTGTAAGAACTCATAATGTGATTAAGAAAAATTTGATTGTTACTCTGATTTCATCTCTGGGACTATAACGGGTGTGTTTTACATTGTTGTGTTGGGTCATAGAGATGTAATTTATTTTATGTTAAGGAAGGTTCAAGTGTTGTGGACAGAATTGGAAACCGTAACGACCGGATCCCGGACCCCGGATCTGGGGGTGTTACAGTTATGGTTCAGATTTCAGGGTAGGCTATACTATTGCTAAACTTAATACAAAATGTTATGTGCAGTTAACTCAGTATTACCATTTTAATCAGTTTATCCTAAAAAAAATTAACGTGCACAAAGAAAGACACGTACCAACTTCTCTCTAACTTGTGCCATACTGTTGGGACCTAGAGTGTGTGTGTCACTGATTGAAGCACATCGTGCTTCATTTTCCTTTGATTCCTGTAAAAGTACAAAAATACTCAGTGCACAATTTTATTTTGATCATATTTTAAATCACAATAATCAGATTGAAAAGTGTATTAGAATACCTGAACTGCTTCGACTCCCCAATATTTCACCAACAGCTTAAATCCTCCAAAGGAATCGTATTCGGCCTATTTGTCATCCTGTCCTCGTCAATTTCATACTTTTTATAATACCTCTCCTTCACACGAGTTTTGTACACCCTCCAAGATGTACTAATTGTCTTGTCCACCCAGCGTTACCCGTTATCCGAAATTATATAACGGTCCTATGATATATTAAACATTAAATTCATTAATTCAGTGCATAAACATGAAATTAATTGAAACTAATGTTTTGGTAATAGTGTTTACCCTGGTATAGTCCCACATTTTCTTCATCAGTTGGTTAGGAACAACACGCCAATTTACGTAAGTAAGCGACACATTGTCCTTTGCAAGTGTACCCAAAAAATTGTTAAGTTCTCCCAATAATTTATGGTTTTTTGAAACCGGCTAACCTCGTTTGTTCAATAAAATGACCGGTCTGTCATTGCGACCTCTTGCATGAACTGTGGTCATTTTTGTCCTTCCTCTCCATCTTCTAGGAGCTACCACTTTATACACCAAGTACACAAAAAAAAAGCATTAGAAAAAATGTATATTTTAGAAACTCAGAGTCATAGTCAGAAAGAATGTATATATTTTCTAAGTATTTATACTCAGTAGAAATGTATATTTTTCTAAGTATTTATACACAGGAACAATGTATATTTTTCAAAGTATTTACACATTCCTTCTAAGTATAAGTACTTAGTCAAAATGTATATTTTTCTAAGTATAAATACTCAGTAAAAATTTATATTTTTACTAAATATAAATAGTCAGGAAAAAATGTATTTAAACTCATTTTCTAAGTTTTCCTGTACACACAGTACCTGCTTCAGTTTCTTCCTCTGCACTTTTTTCCAAGTTTGGCTCATGAACATTCTTGGTTGGTGGAGTTAGCATACCCTGCTTCTGACGGTCTCGCAGTGCCAAATAAGCAGATAGGGAACCACATGCTTCAGCTTTGTTCAACTGTTTTAAAAGTTTACTACATGTCGGTTGCAACAATTTAGCCCGAGATGAACTTGTCACTTCCTTATCAGCTTTCATGTCAGCAAGCATTGGCTCGCGAACGAGTTTGTGGTCCACTTAACAACTTCCTTTTCTTGGCATTCTTGATTCTCTACATTTATCAGGAGTTCAGTACTAGGTTTACAATTTTTATGTGAGGTTAAGAAATGAACATTTTCACCACATTCATACCTCAGATGTATCATCACTTTGAGTTTCGTCCTCATTTTCTGGAATGTAATCATCGTATTCCTCCTGATTCTTCTCTTTTCCTTTCCCTTTCTGGGTTGCAGTACCTCTCAATTGACCAACTAACTTCTTAATCCCAAATTCTTCCAATTTCTTGTCGTTTTGTTACATTTGAACAATTTTTCTTTCTTCATATTTTTTCAATCGTGGTAGTGGCGGTGGGGCCAACTACAATATAGCATATTAAGACACACATGAAACAGGTACAAGTAAAAAATATGCAATAATTCACAAGTAAAAAATATATGCACAAGTAAAAAATCACTTCCGTAATGGAATCATTCTCTTCACTGCATTCTTCTCCACTTGAATCGATGTGGAAGTTGAGCTTCCTTCTAACAATCCTTTTTGCGTTTATATCACTTGCATCTGGTTGACTTATCAACAAATTTGGCGATAATCGTAAACTCCTTCTCCTGCCCAAGTCGACTTTTTACTGAGCTTCATTTGCTTCTGCTTCTGCTGGAGCTCATAAATGGTAACATATTTGTGCTTTTCAGTTTTCTTTGGTGGAACTGGTTTCTTTGCTGAAACTGGTTTCTTCGCTGACCCTGTACCAACATCAGAAAAACTCATTATTTTATGCAAATTTGCAAAAGACATCAATAATCAATAATTTATATATATGACCTTGAATCAGGTTTTTCCTCGGCCTTATGACCACATGTGGCTGCATTTGAACCATCGGCTCAATTTCAGTGTCAACAGTGTTGTCTATATAAAAGTCTTTTTCATCTCTATCCTTGCAACCATTTACTAGTTCAATAACCTCCTTGTCACAGGTCAGTAGCTTCCAACTATTATCCTCTTCTTGTTTGATATAGACACCTCTAATTTCAGAGAAATGAAGGTAGTCTTTCACATACTCCATCAGCACTGTATAAGAAAATTCGTCGGTCTTTACACGGTTTATAACCAAACTGGCTCCAGCTGAATAAGCTGTCTTGCCAAAGGCCCCACTGTGGTGAAGTCTGACATTCAACCTTTTATCTTCCATCCTGCACAAAATTTAAAGAAATGTCACTCTCAAGTTTAAACAAAAACAAGCTAAGGCAGTAAACTTAAAAATAATAATTTTACATAATAACTATATTACTATAAACAAATCTGAATCGAATCTAAAGACAATTTTTTATTATGTTAGAAATATATTCAAATAAACTCATGAGTTTAGCCAAATGATTTAAGTACAGTAGTCTTCGAAACATTAATAACATTACAACTATTTTGAACAACTCAAGTTCAACCAAATTATAACTCTAATATTCTAATTAAAAACATTGGAACA
This sequence comes from Saposhnikovia divaricata, assembly GCA_036435485.1. Lineage (NCBI taxonomy): Eukaryota > Viridiplantae > Streptophyta > Magnoliopsida > Apiales > Apiaceae > Saposhnikovia > Saposhnikovia divaricata. Next base: position 118,442,865 of record CM071599.1, on the reverse strand, counting down.
ATTAAAATTAGAGCTAGTTGAACAATTAAAATAATACACTACGGTACATTAAAACATATAAAGAAGCAACTATTTTGACTCATTTATCAGGAATAGGAACTCCTGTTGAGGGGATATCATCTCTACACCAACTAGTTTCATCAACTTGAATTTCTATTCCACGAGCAAAGTCGATATCGTGTAAATGATAATTGATGACATCTTCTTCCACTTTATTCAGGTTTCCAGCATCACACCACTACCTCTGCATTTTTTTAATTACAAAATGTACCATCTTTTCAATCGGACCTTCCACATAAAAAACTTTCTGCACTTGTGAAGCCAGGACATAAGGATCAGATTTGTGGCTTAACTTATTGAAATTTACTCGAGTAAGACCGTATGGATCTTTCTCTTCTTGGTACCAACAGCACTTAAACAGGACCACTGTAAATTCTCCCTAATAATCAAGTTCCAAGATTTCTTCTATCGGTCCGTAGTAGTTGACAGACCCAACTATCGGGTTCTGGTCTCTCGAACTTGCGAAGCTAGTCATTTCGGCAGTCAAAAATACGCCACTGTTCTGTGTTGTACATCGAGAATCTCTAGAAGTAGTGTGGAATCGATAACCATTCACTACATAACTAGTAAACCTCCTAGCTTTTCGATTAGGACCCAATACAAGCACCTCCAATTCTCTTGAAACCTCGTCCATTTTTCCAACCTCTTCTTGCAACCACTACCAGAATTCTTCAGTGTGCGTTCGTGCCCTCTTGTATTTTTTCAAATTTGCATGACTGTCCACTAAACCTTGATGTACCCTAAAATAAAACGAAGTTAAAATAGTCCAGGAAATTAAAATTCTAAATTGACATTAAAATTACTTAAAAGCTTACATAACTTACTCGATCAATCTCTCTACTTCCTTATTACCAGAATTGAACAAAACATACTGATGACTTGCCTTCCAATCCACATCTTTCAAATTGAAAATAGTTCCATCTTTATTCTTTCTTGTTCCAATCCACATCTTTTAAAAAATATTTCTCGAAGACCCAATACGGGCATCAAGATCCATCATTTTTAATGTTATTCCCAATATTTCATAAAAAAATAAATTATTTGATTGGGTAATTCAACGGTCAACTAGTACTTTGACCGGAACCCAAAAACAGGGTTTCTTAAGGGTTTAAGGATTCGATTTTCAAAAAAATATTTGTCGAAGACCCAACCATACGGGCATCAAGATCCATCATTTTTAATGTTATTCCCAAAATTTCAGAAAAAAAAAATTATTTGATTGGGTAATTCAACGGTCAACTAGTACTTTGACTGGAACCCCTAAACAGGGTTTCGTCCTGGTTTAAGGATTTGAATTTTTAAAAAGATTTCTCGAAGACCCAACCATACGGGCATCAAGATCCATCATTTTTAATGTTATTCCCAAAATTTTAGAAAAAAAATTATTTGATTGGGTAATTCAACGGTCAACTAGTACTTTGACCGGAACCCCTAAATAGGGTTTCGTCAAGCTTAAAGGATTCGATTTTTTAAAAAATAACTCTCGAAGACCCAACCATACGGGCATCAAGATCCATCATTTTTAATGTTATTCCCAAAATTTCAGAAAAAAAAATTATTTGATTGGGTAATTCAACGGTCAACTAGTACTTTGACAGGAACCCTTAAACAAGGTTTCGTTAGGGTTTAAGGATTCAATTTTTTTTAAAAAAATTCTCGAAGACCCAACCATACGGGCATCAAGATCCGTCATTTTTAATGTTATTCCCAAAATTTTAGGAAAAAAAAATTTATTTGATTGGGTAATTCAACGGTCAACTTGTACTTTGACCGGAACCCCTAAACAGGGTTTCGTCAGGGTTTAAGGATTCGATTTTTTTAAAAAAAATCCCGAAGACCCAACCGTACGGGCATCAAGATCCATCATTTTTAATGTTATTCCCAAAATTTCAGAAAAAAAAATTATTTGATTGGGTAATTCAACGGTCAACTAGTACTTTGACCGGAACCATTTTTTTCTATTTTTTTTGGATTTGAAATTATATATATTTTTAAATTTCTAATAATATCGAGAGCACCTTCCCACACTTGAATGGTTTATTCTCCTCAATGAATAATGTAATATAATCAACATATATAAAAAATTAAAATTATTACAATAATACAGTAGCAATAATAATAATGAATAAAACCTAAGCTGCAAGGGTTATATATTAATGATAGAGGAAATTAACCAAGTGTAGGTGGAGTGGTTGTGGTGGTGAAATAGAAGTCTTGTGTGTTGTAGGTAAGTGGTTCGAACCCCTCCAACACCAATTTCTTTTTAATTAAGAGCAACAGTAGAGATTGGGCCCAACTAACACGTGGCAGTATGGGACCCACCACATGCCATGTGGCAAGGTGGGGCCCAACTGACATGCGGCAATGCGGGCCCAACTGACTCGTGGTAGTGTGGGGCCCACCTGCCACGTGGCAGATGTGTTCATTGGACTCGTGGCAGGTGTGGGGCCCATATGACACGTGGCAGGTGTGGGCCCCCTGCCACGTGGCGTTGTGGGTCCCTTGACACATGGCAGTGGGGGGTGTGGGCCCACTCAAATGTAACACTGCCTGTAGCAAATGTAACACTGCTTGTAGAAAATGTAACACTTCTGTGCGACCCACATGTTTATTCTTTTTTACATTTATAAAAGTTAAAAAAAAGCAAATGTAACGCTTAATCTCTACTGCAACATAACGAATCTATTGCAACAGTACATGTTCTACTGCAACAGTACCTTCACAGGTAATGTAACACAATCTCAACAGTGTTGCAGTACGTGAAAAAAAGTACCTCTAATGTAACACAAAGTGGGCGTTGCAATAGAAAAGCATTACGGATGCCCATCTATGGCACAGTGTGATCAGAGTTTATGATCAGAGTCTAAGATGCTGATAGATATCAATTCCTATAAATCAAGACATGATAAAGATGGAAAGAGTTCTGTTGTTAAAGATTACCATGTGGAAGCTATCAATCAAAAGATAATGAAGGAAAGTTATTTATTTATTTTGTAGTCATTATCTTTCTGTAGTCGGTTGATAGGAAGTTGTGTACTATATAAACACAGTTTAGGTTTTACATTGAAATGTTCGTTCAAGTTATATTATTCTTATAACCTAACAGCTCTTAAGAACTCATAGTTTCTTGAGAGAGTTTTGTACCAGATTTTATAACAGAGTTTAATAAAATCAATACTACTTCATATACTTGTTTTTATTTTGTCGATTGTTTTGTACTATTGTATTCAGCCCTCTTCTACAATAGTTATTATCTGGGTAACAATTGGTATCAGAGCAGTTGATTTAAATCTAAATCAGAAAGATCAAGAACAATGGCAGGAAAAAAGTATGAAAGCATCAGGATTCCAATTCTCAAGAAATGTGAGTATCCTACATGGAGGATAAAGATGCTGATGTTCTTAGAGGCAACAGATCCTGACTATCTTGACATGATTCACAATGGTCCTTATGTGTCTACAAAACTGATGCCTCCAACCATGAGAGATGGTAGACAAATTCTTTAGTATTTACACTCTTAAAGAAAAAAGTGAATGGACTTCTGAGGAAAAGACTGAAGTCCTGAAGGATGCTAAGGTAAGGAACATCCTTCATAACAGCCTAGACTCTGTTATGTCAAATAGAGTAATTGTTTGCAAAACTGCAAAGAAGATATGGGAAACTCTGGAGATTCAGTGTCAAGGAACCAAGGAGATCAAGAAGAACAGGAGATCTGTTCTTATACAAGAATATGAATATTTTGAAGCTACGCCAAATGAGCCTCTTACCGATATATATGACATGTTTCTTGCATTCCTTCCTGAGGAATGGGATCTCCAAACATCCTTGATAAGAGACAGAGCTGATCTTGATGAGATGTCTCTTGAGGAAGTTTATGGAAGGCTGAAAACTCATGATTTGAAGTTACAGCAAAGGAAAAATAGGAAGAGTTCTAAGGCAAGTTCAGTTGCCTTAAATGTTGAAACAAAACCTGTGAAGGTCAAGGCTCTAGTCCCTACAAGCTCTAAAGGAAAAGGAAAAGCTGTGACTGTAAAAAGTGAAAGTAAATTAGAGTCTGATGCAAACTCTGATGTAGACTCTGATCAAGAATCCAAAGACTCTGATATGATGGAGATGGTTGCTATGATTGTCAAAGGCTTCAAAAAGATGAAGTATAGTAAATTCAGGAAGCAAGGAAATTTCTCCAAGAAGAATACAAACTCTGATAATAAGGAGAGGTACAGGAAAAAGGATGGCAAGGAGACTAAGTCAAAAACTGTTGACTTGTCTAAGGTGAAGTGATTCAAGTTTAATAAGATGGGACACTATGCACCTGATTGCAGAAGAAAAGAAAGTGGAAAGGCTTTCATCACATCAAAGAAAGATTGGATGAATTCCTTAGACTCTGATGAGGAAGTCAACTATGCTTTGAAGGCAAACACTGAGGCACCTACTCCAACTTCTTACTAGGTACCTAACTCAGTATTTAATTTTGATACTGAAAATATATCTAAGTTGAAAACCTTCTTGAAATCACTGCATGTTAGCTTTAAAAGTCAAACACTTGAAAATGCATGATTAAAGTCTGAAATGCATGATTTAACTGTTAAGAACAATTTTCTTGAATCTGAACTTGTTTTCTTAATAAAAACACAGAAAGAATGTAAGTTAGCTAAACACATGAAAAGTGAATTGGAAAATCACTGTGCTTATCTAGAGAAAGAATTAGCTAAAGAAAAGGAACAAATCAGAGTTTGGATAAACTCTGGAAAGAAAACACAAGAGATGCTTTCTATTAATAAGTCCAGTGATCTGAAAGAAAAAGATAATGAAGTTGAGACAGAGGATAAAAAGACATCCTTAGCTTATAAAAAGGTTAATGCTAATTGTAAGTCTAAGGTTACTCCAATTAAATTTGTTTACTCTAGTGATGAGCCAAAATCTACTTTTAAGAAGGGTTCAACATCATCTGCTAGTAATCAAAACAAGGTGTCTAAGGAAAAATCAATTAATATTGGTTTCATGTCTCAGAACCAACTTAAAGAAACGATTAAGACTTTCACCAATAAAAACAAGGGTAAAAAGGTTAAAAGAAACAAAAATGGCAAAGTAGGAATTTCTAAAGAGTCTGATTATAAAATGGATCCTAATGCACCTAGAAAAACCTGTTTCACTTGTGGTAATTCTAATCATCTTTCTATTGACTGTAGGAAGAATAGAAAGAAGGAAATGGGGAGACCTAGACTAGGAGTTAGGAATCTAGTTAAGTATAAGCCACAAAATCCTTGTTTTCATTGTGATAATGAATGGCATTCTATTTACACATGTAAAGAGTACCATAGTTTGTACTATAACTATTATGAACTATTGCCTCATTTGAATAAAACTCCTGTTGCTTCTACATGTGCCTCAAATTCCAAGCATGTTGTTGACTCTGAAAATAATAAATAAGTAGATGCAAACTCTGATCAAGCAAACACTGATAACTTAAACTCTAACTTGAATTCTTCTGCTGCAAAAGTGAAAAACTTAAAAAGAAAGGACCCAAACTTGTTTGGGTCCCCAAGGTTAAAAACATCTTAGTAATTGATAGTGGATGTTCTACACATGTGACTGGAAATAAATCCCTGCTTTCAGAGTTTGAGGAGAAGGTTGGTCCAGCAGTATCCTACGGAGATGGAAACATAGGAAGAACACTGGGATATGGTGATATAATAATTGGGAATGTCATCATTGAAAATGTAGCTCTGGTTGAAGGACTCAAGCACAATTTGCTTAGTGTGAGAAAAATGACAGACAGAAGTTATTTTGTGAACTTTATTGAATCTCATTATGAAGTTATCAGTAAGAAGACTAGAAAAGTGGTTCTGATTGGTCGCAGAAATAACAATATATTTGAAGCAAGCTTGGAGACAAACACAAATGGCCTTGTTACTTGTCTAGTTAGCAAGACATCTTCTGAAGAAAGCTGGAATTGGCACAAGAGACTTTGTCAATTAAATTTTGGAAATATCAATGAATTGGCAAAGAAGGATCTTGTGAGTGCTAGTATTGGTGTCCTAGAGACAATACTTTTATGTTTTGTGAAAACAATTATGGATTATGTTTTATTGATTATTTAAATAATATTTATAATGTTTTATTTATTGCGTTATAAATTGAAAGTATAATAAATGTCCTTGGAATTTTAATACATATTTTATATCTTTAAGTATGTGACTTAAAAATGAGATTATATATATAGTATTTTATTCCTAAAATTCCCTAGTCTAGTATTATTATTAAAGGACAATAATAATGCGCAAAGACTAGTATGTTTGTTGACAGATGACCACATCTCATTGGTCATTGGTATGGTGATACTAAAGTCAAGAACATAAGTGCATGTCTAATAATATGGCACTGGAAGACCCGCCATGAGATTCTACATGTTAATAAGTGTCATAAGAAATTCTCACTGTGATAATGATGTAATGATCCTCTGACTTGAAATCATTATATTTCTATAAAAGAATTAATATACTTTGATTACACTCAAAGTTACCTTTAACCGGGTAATAATAAATGTGGATAATGGGTATACTATGAATCGTATGAGAAATATGAAGGCTTAATGACCTTTTGGCCCTTCAAGTTTGCACAGTTATACCCATAAAGCCCTAACATTTAAATTCATTCCTTTTTGCCTCTCCAACTTCAGAAATATACCTTTTTGCCCTATACCAGGTCAGATGGAAATATCGGGTTACATCGACAGGGGTAATATAGTCATTTCACCGAATTTAACATTTACATTAATTTATCATTAATTCAAAATTTACATTAATTCAAAATTTACTTTAATTTTAATTTCCTACCCTCATCCACCCACCTCCCCTATTTTCTCACTGTCCCTCCCCTATCTCTCTCTCGGCTCTCTCTTTCACCTCTCTTTTCTCCTCTCTTTCTTTCTGTTAAACCATCGCCACTGACCATCATCATCGCCTTGAACCACTATCAAACCACTAGTTTTGAAGCCCTCTCTTCCCTCAATCACTTCGTTCCATTTACGACTCATAATGATGTATCTTGTTTTAATGTTTTATTTACAACTTTGGAAGTATAACCCCATTTCAACACAATTCTGGATCCATCTCCTCATTCCACAATTCGTAAATATTGTGCAAAGCACAACATGCCCCAAGTACCATAAATAAGTCCTGCAATTTCACCTCTGTTCGTTTCTGCAAGTCTTTTGATTCCTCTCCGTATGACACTTATTAAAATAAGATGCTACACTAATCTTAGGAGCAATAATAGGTATATGTGTAGTATACATTGATCCCACCACATTAGGAATCCCCGAAACCAATTCAAATTCATCCTTATTATTTCTCAACGAAATCTCATCACACCATTGAAGATACTTAGGCATCAAAACAGTCCTAATAGCCGAACAAACCTCAAGAACAAGCTTATGACAAGTAGATATCCCCAATCCAAATCTTTTCGGCACAACCCTAAGTGGCTCACCAGTAGCTTACCTCCATATACAAACCGCCACACGTTGCCCAACCAAAATTTCGACCTTAAGAAATTCGTAGTGGCCTCCTGAATTTCGTCAAACGAGAACTTAGTCAAATTAGTACTACTAGTAATTGAATCGAGAGCAGACAAATTCAAACTACTCTATTTTGTAATAATCTCCTTTTGTCTCACCAACCAAATCCAACAAAATCCCACCACCACCAAGATCAACAGCCCAATTGAGGGATTAAAACAGCCCTCTGCTCCACTCCTTAACTCTCATCTCCTTCACCCCCCTTCTCCTCACCCTCCTTCATCTCCCTTTTCTGCAACAACCACCTTTGCCCTATGTTCCGAAAACTAAAGTTACCAGGTGGTTGCAGTTATGGGTGGAAAAGAGGAAAGAAGATGGCTTCGTGCTGGGCTATTAGGCTTCAAAAAAAATCGGTGTGGGGGTGATGTTTTCAGGTGGTGGTTGTAATAATCCTAATATTTTGCGAATATTTGAAACTTGGATGAATAGTGATTTTATGGGTGGACAAAAAACTTTTGCTACCACGCTATGTACGAATTATTAAATGAAGATTTCGAATTGATATTACGTCTTTACAATGCAAATGAGTGTATGTAAAAGTCGTTAGTTTTCAACGAAACCCATTATTTCAAATGGGCGTATTTTACGAGCTATCAAAAAAATACAAAAATTATGATGATACCAAGGGAAGTGTAATTTGGGAATTCCATGTAAGATATAAAATGTTTCACGAAGAATTTGGCACGAAGAATTAAGCGATAAATATGGAATAATAATTAATGTGACCAAACTCATGCAAAATCCATGCAAATCCCATGCAAGTGGCTAGTCAAAGCAAGTAACCAAGTCAAGGAGCTAGTAACCAAGTGGTTGACAAGCTATTTACAACCTAACCAAACAAGTAGAAACATGGTTCATGAAAAAGAGGATCACCAAGCATTTAAACAAGATAGGCTTTGGTGAAAGGCTAACTAGCTACTAAATGATACATATGACCAATATATACCACAAAAATACACACTAACACAAAACAAAGCCAATCAAAACACTTCCCCATCTTATTTTCTTCATTCTCGGCCAAAACAGCAGCGGCCACATCAAACTGCCATATCTCCTTCATTTCTTACTCAAATTTTATGTTCTATAGCTTGTTGGAAAGGTATTGAGATGATCTACAACTCTTATTCAGATGTCTAGTCCAAAAATATAAATTGTTTCTTGAATTCCTTTTCAAGTTTGAAGATGATAAACATGGATCAAGGCTCCCTTAAGGCTTACAAGCTCTTTTTAGTATGTTTGAGGATTCAAGAAAGGTATAAGATCCCTCCACTCTTAGTTCATGTCAAGTTTATGGTTTATATTTCAAGATCTATAAGTAATGGTGTGGTTCTTGGTGTTTTGGACATTTGGTGATGAGATCTTGAGGATTGATGTTTGTTATTATGTTGTAAGCCTTGTTCTTAGATTATGTAGTCTTATATGTGTTAAGGATGAGAATCTTGGTGGTTTTGATGATGGTAATGAAGTATGTTAGTAGATCTTGAAAGTTAAAGTTGTAAAAGTGATTGTTGGAGTACCTTGAGACATGATCTGTTTTGTAATGGGAATTCGGACCACCAAACTTTGTTTCCTTAAAACCCACTGTACATATTTGGAAAGGTCTTGTCTTGTATTTTTTAAGAATATAAAGTTCATGATAAGGTGACTTATGGTTTGAGAGTTATGATCATTTTAGTGGAGAGTGGTCCTGAAAATAAACTGCTACGTTTTGCTCACTTATGGATCACTTTCGGGTCCTTAGAATTAGTGATATAATTATGAAATATTGAGGGTAACAAGATTTTTCAGTGTTAAAGACAACCCAAAAATAATTATAGGAAAATGTTAATTTTTCGATTTTATAAAAATGTCGGAACCAAAGTTGCGCGACGACACTAGTCATTGTAAAGCTTCTGCATATTTCAGTAAAATCTGAATTATTTGTCTTTTGTCTAGAACCGAATTCTTGCTTAATTACAAAGTAGACATTCTCTAGATCGTACAAGTGAAAATGGTGCGTCATTTGAGTTAACGGTTAAGGAGTTAGGAGCGTTTTAGTGAAACTAGCGCAAATAGTACAACTCCGTAGTTGACCATGTTTCTAAAATGCATTTTCCCTATCTACACTCGTGTGTTCCAAAGAAAAGCAATTTTGATAAATATCATAGACACTCAAGAAGTTCCTTGAGGTGGTTTCATATTTAGTTAGGGATTTTTCAATTTATCAAAAATGTTGGAACGCGAGTCGCGTAATAGTAAATTCCCGAAAAGTCAACTCTAAGGGCATTGTTTTGACGAGCCATTTTGGCCAAGATAAAAGGATAATTACAAGTCGGATAAACATGAAATTTGTTGAGGAACATCATGACTACGTATTGGAGTAAAGAATTGGATTAAAGGTCATTGACAAGATAAGTATTAATAGAAAATAACTAAGGACTCGTAAAGACAAAAGATGTAGCAATCACGTAATTGGTTAATGGAGTTGAGTGTACTTACTAGTGGTATGTGTAGCTATTCGATTAAGAAGGCTAACCGAGATTTTATATCTATTTTTAGAACTATCCGGGACAAGTGGAACCTAGGGGGATGTACTTTGGATTCCAAGCAAGTTTTTCAACCCTAAGATTTTGTTTTTAAAATATTATATTTTGATTCTGCTTATGCAAGTTTACTCTCCATCGTTCAGAGTATATATATATATATATATTTTAAAATATATGAAGTATGCGGATTATGCTTTAATTCATAATTGCAAGTTTACTTTTCGAAGCTAATACATAAGGATTTTCACTGTTGTGTTTATGGATTTCCGCTTTATATTTCATGCATGCTTGTTAGTCACAAAGGCATGCATGTACACATCTAATAACAAGCCTAATTGTTTGTAATGCGTTGCATTATTTACCTGACCTCTTAACTGAGGGAACCTCTAGTTGTAGAGTTTCTACTTGTATTTAGTACCTGCAATAGGCAACAAAATTCTATCTGTGTAAACTGTAAATTAAGTCATGAAATAATGCTTGAAAAAAGATCCAGAGATCATGCCTCAAGCTTAGAGAACAAGGCTGTAAAAATAAACACAGTTGGATTTTGAAGATTGAAGATTTTCCTAAGTACTAATTCGAGAAGTACTTTGTTCTATTCGAGAAGTCTAGCATTAGAGAAGTCAGGGATTCGATATCTTAAATGACAATGTTTGATATCTCAAGGAGTCAACTAGTCAAAGTATCATTCGACAACTCAAGGATTCGACATGTCTATAACTCTATTCAAGAACTTAAGGAGTCAACAAGTCAAAGCATCATTCGAGTTCTCAAAGAGTCAACAAGTCAAAGCTACATTCGATATCTCAAGGACTTAAGAAGCTATTCGACATCTCAAGGATTCCAGAAATTGAAAGCTCTATTCGACAAGTCAAGGATTCCTGAATAAAAGGTTAGTTTGAGAAGTGATTCGATATGTCACTTATACTGTACTCGAGAACTCAGAGTTATCTATCAAGTCAATTCTAGTTCTCGAATCAGTCTCTTGGTTACTTCTCGAATGCAGTCTTGGAGACAAAATACTGAAGATTGTACAATTTAGAAACTTGCAGCAAGCCAAAACACTTTCAGGACCACAGTACTGTAAAGTGTCTTTGGAAAGATTACAAGAAGCTTAGAGAATTATTACGGGAGACAAGCTACTAAAGAAGTGGATCTGAGCAGAGTTAAAGGAAGTCAAATCTTAAGCCGTTTGGATGTTTACTCATAAAGGGATAGACATGTTAGAAAGTTATTTTGTCTGTCACCTTATTGTAGTAAGTAGGTTGCACACATGTTCTATAAGTGTACAACCTCACTTCTCTAGCAGTCAACAAGTTTTTCACATATTCATAGATAACATCTCTCTGAGAAAAATAAAGCTGAGAATACTAACTTTTGTATTCCCAGATTGTAGCAAAATCTTGATCTAATAAAATATTAGATTAAAGTGAGTATTGTGTTCTTGTGTATCTTATTTCCACATTCATACTCTGCTAAACACAAAACACACACCTTGTTACACAATCACCATAAAACAAATTCAAAACAAACATTCTTAGAATTTATATTCGAAGAAAAGTTTGAGAATACATTCAGCCCCCCCCTCAGTATTCTCTTGTGTGTATTCCATACTCAACAAGTGGTATCAGAGCAGGCTATTGATCAAAACAGGAAAAGATCATATATACACCAAAGACAACAGGAACGGTGAAGGTCCCTAAGTTTGACAAAGAAAATTTCAACCTCTGGAAGATCAAAATGTTGTTGTTCATCAAAGCCTCAAACCCTTTGTATCCTAAGATTCTCAAGAATGGTCCCTTTGTTCCACAACAAGAAATTGCTGAAAAGACTGTTGGAACAATAACCATTCCAAGATAATATGTGGCCAGAGATCCATCCAAATGGATAGATACAGAAAAGGAAAAGGTTGCTCTTGATAGTCATCTCATGTTACTGATCATAGACTCAATGGATAGGTCAATGTTTGTAAACATTGCATCCTGCACTACTGCTAAAGAGATGTGGGACCATATTCAGGTTCTCTGTGAAGGGACAGAGGAGGTCAAAGAAAATATAAAATAGATACTGGTCACACAGTATGAAGCTTTCATGGCACAGTCCAAAGAAAGCATCACTGGCATGTTTGAGAGATTTCACAAGTTGGTTACTGAGTTACAGATGAATGGAAAAGTCTATAGCACCAAGGAGCTTAATATGAAGTTTATACTCTTTTCACCAAACCACCTAGAGCAGAGGGTCATTTCTCTAAGAGAAAGAGATTTGAATAAAGTTAGATATGATATGCTTTATGGTGTGTTAAAGACTCATGAGCTTGAGTTGTTACAGAAGAGAGCCATTCAAGCAAATCAAGGTAAAATGATAAACACATCATGTGCATTGATTGTGAATAAATCTCTTCAAGAACTTGAAGCCTCTACAAGCCAACTGAGAATTGAAGAGATAGTGGATGAAGAACCAGTAGTGGAGCAACCTGAGATTGTTGCTGAGGAACAGGAAGAAGAAGAGGATGAGTTCTACACTCTTGAGGAGCTAGATGGCATGGAAAACACCTCATATGATTTCATGGCCAGAAAATTTCCTAATATCAGATTCAAGAGAAAGCAACCCTTCAAACCTAGACCTCAGAATCATTCATTCAACAAAAGCAAAGCACCTGTGAAATCAAACAAGAATAAATTTAAAACTGGCTATGTGGATAGGTCATCTTTGAGATGCTATCGATGCAATGACCTAGGGCATTTTACCAGTGAATGCAAAAAACCTTAAAAGAAGGATAAAGAGTTTTTAGAGCTTGATGCTAAATATGAGGCCCTTCTCAAAAAGCAAACACCACGCAAGGCCTATATAGCTGAAGGGAAGTGCTGGGATGATACTTATAGTGATGGAGAGTAGCAAGAATTTTGTAACTATGCCTTGATGGCTGATTCCAAGGAAGAGACATCTTCATCTGAACCTCAGGTACCATCTCTCACTACCATAGACATGTCTGTTTCTGAATACAAGGATATGATTGAACAACTATCTGTTGAAATGTTTAATATTCATACTAGTATGACTGCTGCTAATGAAGAGATTATTAGATTGTCTTCTAAGAATTAAGTATTAAACAAAAGAAATGAGGAATTAGAGTGTTAGGCCGAATACACACTTATAATCAACTAAGTATGAGAGAATAACAATAAGTTCTTTAAAAGCTTTAAAAACTGTTTGGAATTAACTTCTATCTCAGTGATGTAAAATATCATAGAGAGCTGCTTAGGTTACAATGAAAGATATTATATTACACGATCGATACCCTTCTAGGGTTAACCTAACTATATTTATAAGATATACAGCTGCTATACAATCGATAATTGATACTCCTATAAATTAGCTATACAATTGTTATCAATTACGATTGCTACACGTCTCCTTAGTCAACTCAATCTCTTTGACAGCTATCCAATCTTCAAAGATATTGCTTCCTTAAATAATCTTCAATCACTGTTGACCAGTAGACGCTGCCTCCAGATAGAGTTTAACAAACTCTGTCGAGCTTCCAACTGTCAACGTATAGCAAACTCTGTCTAGCTTCCAACTGTCAGAGTTTAACTAAACTCTGACTGCTTCCTGTTTCAAGTTAAACTCTATTTTTCCCTGTAAAACTTAAACACTGATATTAACCATATCAGTTATATTTAACAATCTCCCCCAACTTGTTCATTAGTAAAAATGCACAAGTTAACAATAATTGATGATGTCAAAACAATTTCATACAAACACAGTGTTTATTCAAATAAGCAGAGTTTAAACTTGACTTAACAAAAATCTACTGAAAACAAGAAAATTCTTACAGACTTTAATCTCTAATCTCCTCAAGATCTGGTGTTGTTATGAGATAATCTATAAGCAATCTTCTCTTTGCATTCTCAAGTTCAATCTTCATAGCTTCCTTGATCTCTCTCAACTGAGGATCACTCTCATCAGTTTGATAAATAGCAGATCTTAGATCATAGATTTTGTTCTTCCTCATCTCATTTCCCAGTCTGATTAATTTTACCTCCTCTGACTGTGAATTGAAGTCAAGTACTGTGATTCCCAGATCAGTCTTCAGCTTTGCAGTACCCTTCTTCATTTCAATGAGATTTCCATTCCAGTCTCTGTACTTAGGAACATATCTGCTGTTGCACTTCATTCCTCTAATTGCCAAATTTTGGAGCATTTTCTGTCTGAGCACATTTGCAACTGATTAAGTCCTTCGACTATTCACCTTGAAAAGATATAGAACATGTTCTAGTTCTTCCCAATATTTCAAGCCAATATCATGCTCACCAATTTTAAATACTGTCCCATCAGCCATAAAGTATAAGAGAAAATCTTTGTTTAAACTCTTCTGATGAACTAACTGTTCTGATTCCATTTTGTCCAAACTCTCTTGAGTGATACCACGACCTAGAACAGCCAGTGAAGAAGGATCTCTAGGACCAGTATGTTGCCTTTTATCCCTTTGTGAGCCTAGACCAGCTTTATTATTTCCAATCTTACCAGACAAGGCTCTTCCATCAGTAAAATCCATAGGAGCTCCAGATACTAGATTTGGATCATGAAGTGTTCCTTTACCAAAAACTGATTTCAACTGAGAAGATAGAGGTCTAGACACAACTTGTTTAGCGACAGAGGTTGTGTTTTCTTTCTTCTGTACAACTTGTGTAAAAACAGAGGTTGTATCTTTCTTCTTTGAATCTTCTCCTTCCATAGCAATGCCTTTTAGCTTGAGTTTAGCTTCAGCTTCTGTTGGTTTCTTAGATAAATGTGATCTTTGATCAGCATCAACATTTTCCTTAATCACAATGCCTTTAATAACAGGCCTAGGAGCTTTTTTTTTCTTTTTAAACTTTCCAGACTTTAAAGCTTTCTGATGTTGTTCATGTAAATTCTTTTCTTCAGCTTTAATATCTTCAATAGTAGCTCCTTCTTCATTTTCTTCAATAAATAACTTAGCCGCCAATTCCTCATCAGTCATTGAATTTTCAGTGAATAATAAACTCTTGGTGTTGGAAGTTGACTTTGACTTGGAAGACTTGCTAAATTTCATACTTTGTTCAGCTCTTAATATCTTCTTCTCTTTGCCCTTTACTCCTGCTCCTCCATCTTCAGTATCTTCATCCTCTTTATTCAGAGTTTGAGATTGCTTGCATTTAGACTTAGCAATTCTCTCCCCCTTTTTGACATCATCAGGCATGAGAATAGATGTGATTAACTCCAGAGAGGTAGCAATAGAATCAATCTTTAAAGACATGGCATTCTGATTTTCTTCAACTTTGCTCAGCCTGTGAGACAAAGTTTCTTGATTCTGGGAAAGATATTGAAACTTGTTCTTGCTATCGAGTTTAAGCATATCATCTCCTCTAATAACTTCACCTCGAACATCGGAAATGGCCTTTTGACAATGATCAAATCTAGAATTGAGAGTCTTCACTTGGACAACAGTGGCCTTGAGAAAGGATAGAATCTCTGGATTTGTGATTGTTCTGGATGTTCTCTTGACAAATTCAGCTACTCTTGCAACAAGAAAGATGCAAGTTTCTTTGTACCAATCAGCTGAAAATTGTTCAAAGTGGTCTTCTTCAACATCTGCTTGATTTGAAGGGCCAGCAAAATCATTAACTTTAGTAGAGGTCTGTACTGGTAAACTCTGAGACGAGCTTGACTCAGTACTCCCTTCAGTTTCAATTTCAGTTTCAGCTTCAATATGGTCAGTTGATTCAGGGATTGGAATAGACTCATCAACAGTTTCTGCAACAGTGTCTGTAGTACGTTCAACATTCTCTGCAACAGGCTCTACAACATGCTATGCAGGTTGTACAATAGGTTTAGAGATTTCCTCACCCTATTCGACAGATTGATGAGCATCAGAGATTAACTCAGTGTGAGAAGCCACTGTTTCTTCAAGTATCATAGTGGTTTGATTTACTGCATCAGTTTCTTCAGAGAAAACAGCAGGTGAAGAGATTGGAATGTCCATGTTATAACGCCTTAGAAATTTCTGTAATATTTATAATTATTTATTTATTATTAAATGTGAATTATGTGACGTGATTATTTTTTAGGAAATGAAATATGTGAGATTTCGTTTTATGGGTTTATTTGACGATTTATATGTGTTGGAAAAATTTATATATTTTTATTTTATTTTTGGTGATTGAATCCTATTTAAATCATGTGTTACTTATCTTATGAGAATTTTGTAAAATCATCGGGATTGATAAAAATTTTGAAATCTTTTGCATTATTAACTATATTAGTTTATTTGAGTTTTAAAAATATTAGATGGTTTTATATTGATTTTTAAGGATTTTAAAATGATTTTATGATTTTATTTGGGTCTTATTGGTTTAATCTTGTAAAATTGATATTAAATTTGTTTTTGACCCCAAAAACTATTTTAAAAATACGGGGAGATAGATAAATTCAATTTCTACATCCTAAAAATAATTTCGTAAATTTTTCAAACATTACTCGATTATTCTCTAATTTACGAAGTGGATTTTACTTGTTTTCTTTTAGAAATTTCCTTTGAAACTATATAAGTTCTTTTGCTATTTCCCCAATCTGTTAAATCCCTAAAATCAGAAATTCCCCAAATCAGGAACATCACTCTCTCTCGATATAACTAGAATCATCTGTCTCTCTTTTTCTCGAATCATCTCTCAAGTCTCTATCTCTCTCCCCAATCTCTCTCTCCCGATTTTCTCTTCTCTCCCGTGATATCTCTCCCCTCCCCTTGTTTGACCGGCGTTTGGCTGCTCTCTCTTGAGATCTTTCTCATTTTCTCTCCCTCATAAACTCGACTCTCTTCCTCTCGCGTGTGTAAGCCTCAATCGGGCTTCAGTTCACGATTTCTTGGTATCAAACAAACCCTTTTTTTCCTATGCGCTTCCCTCCCCTCGAAAATTCTGTTGTGGTTGTGTGTAATGAAGTGCAGGTGTGTGTGCGTGGAGTATGAAGTGTGTGTATAAGAGTGCGTGGATGTGTGTTCGGGTCGTGATATGTGTGTGTGAGTCTACTGATTTAAAATTTGTGTGATTCATGTTATTAATCGAGTGGCCTATTGCTGCAAATATGTGTTGCTGCGTGGATTGTAATATTGTGTGCTACTGTTATTCTCATGTTACTATGATGATTATACTTGAAAATGAAACTTGATTTCGGTTATGAATTTAAGTGCTGATTTTCCGAATTTCAAATTTTATCCGTAAAATTTTTGTGTGGAGTTTCGAGTTGGAAACCCAATTTGGGTACCCTCGAAATTTTGCCCCACCGACAATGATTTTATTTGAGTCGGTGGAATCGGCAATGATGAATTCCTGAGCCAAGTATAATTTCATTAATTATTTAATATTTTTCAATTCTTGTTTTAATTTTCGAATTATATATCCGATTGTTGATTTAATCCAGATTTGTAATATTTTTTATTTAAATTGTTAGTTATTGGTTCCGGTTATATAAATAGTACAGATATGGTTGTTAAAGCTTGTTTGGGTCGGTTGTATTCTGACGGGTAGTACAATATTCAAAGGAGATGCTGTCGAATTTTCAAATAATTATTGATTCCCTAAAGTTCTAGTTATACACTCTCGAGTATATATATATGTATATATATACACTTCTAATTTGGAGTGGTATTTGACTATATTTTATTTAAATGATTTCCTGCTAAATGTTTATCGGTTGCCATTACATGTGTGTCAGTGGACTGGGGTTGATATTATTATTATTAAGTTAATAAATTAAGGATTATCGCAAGGGTAGATTTAGATTAGACATTTGTAGAGGAGCGTCGATTATTGAACAAAATGCTGAAATAGTGTTTTATATGTGTAGGTTCGAAGGACATAGACATATAGGATAAAGGAAAGGCAAGGACTGAGAGTTTTTGAACTAAGTGACTAGCGTGGAAATATTTGGTCAAGGCAAGTAACTTGAATCTTTTATCGAAGTTCAGATTCTATCAATTATTCATGGATTGTTTCTTAAATTCTTATAACTTACTGTTTGTTTCTTTCAAGTCAATTGTCGAATCTCTTGTACTATATCGTAAATCCATATAAACTGTTGCTTAAACCCTTGTACCTTCTTGGTTACCCTTATAGATTACCGTTTAAACTGTTGTACCTTCTTGTTTATTCTAATTCTTGTGGGACTACAAATCTTGCGATATAACATACTTTTTGCCAGGCTTAAACATCATTTCATATCTATTCCCTTATTTCACCCCAGCATAACTATACCTTAGAACCCTTGATTCATCTCTAAATCCTTAAACCTTGTTTGTTCTTAATTTAACTAATGACCCTTATTTCTTATACACCTATTTTCCCCGAGCCATACCATATTCGATATCACCTTATATTACACCTCAAAAATGACAAGAGCTTGTTAAACCTTTATTTTTAAATACTTGTGAATCACACTTGAACCCTACCTTGCGAACCTTATACAATTAAATTGGATTGCTTTACTTTTAGTCACTTATTCTTGAAATTAAACAGAATAATCCCCCGCTCTGAATTATTGCATAAGAATTCATTCATCGAAACTTGCTTTACTTTATGGACATTTAATAAATTATTTTAAATTAGCGTAAGAGGCTAGGGTGGTCCTAGTCCAGCTTTTTAATTTGGCGTAAGAGGCTAGGGTGGTCCTAGTCCAGCAATAGAGGCCAATGTGTTGCCTAATTGGGAACCCAATTTTTAAAGTCCAGAGGGACCTAGTGTCCGGTATGGGGACATTACGTGGCTGATCACCCGTATTGTCCGGTTTTAATAAAAAGCTTAATTTAATTGAAATGTTTTAAAGGTGGGAAATTTGATATAAAAAGAGAAATTGATTTCTCTCTCCCCCTATTTTTGGAATGAATTACAAATTGCCAAAATTTGGAAAAACTCAGAGAATGATTCTTATATCGTTGTATCCGTACTCCTGTTGTTGATTTTATTTTGGCATCTATATTGTTACTTGCTGAGCATTTGGCTCACTTATTGTTGTTTATAACCCTTTTTCAGTTAAGGAAGAAAAGGATACATCGTAGGAGCTATATCAGGAGAAGAGCTTGTGGTGGACTGTAGACAGACTAGTTTGGCTCTAGTAAAAGGTTGGACTGTGGATAGCAATCCAGATTTTTATATTAGTGCCCGCTAGTTGTATTTATATTTGTGGTGTGTATGTAGCTTTGAAATTAAGATTTTAGTGATATGTTGTAATAGTTAGTTAGTAGCTGCTCGTTTCATACCACTACCTGTTAGAGATCCGGGTTAGTAGTGGGGCGTTGTATTATGACTTAATGTCTGGTTATCAGCTTGTATGTATTTAATTTTGGTTGTGGTGCCCGATCTTGTTTTATGATCGGGAGGGCATAGTAGTATGGTTCACCTGATCGGTTAGGACAGGTTGAACAGATGTTTATTTTTCTTAAGTAGTTGGAATTACAATGGTTTGTTTTTTTGAAATTTGGTTGGTTTAAAAAAAAATACAGGTGGATAGTCCATATTACGAATACTTCATGCCGAAATTTTTAAAATTCCCCCTGTATCAAATTCTATTTTATTTAATTAAATCCAATAATTTATTATAAAAGTATATTTTTAGTATTGGGCAGTCGGGGCGTTACAGGTTGGTATCAGAGCTGTCAGGTTTTGGTCACTAAAACAAGCCAGGATTAGGTATAGGATAGGAGCGATAGGCGTAGGTTATCATTAGGATAGTAGGTAGTAGGTTTAGGATATTCTTTTATCGCTTTAATAATTTCTTTACTCGCTATATCGTTATCGCAGATGGTGGATGATTGAGATTATCCTCGGCATTTATTTTGTAGTAGGATGGTTAACAGTGTACCTTGAACTCTGAAACTGTTGTGTTATATTAACTTTGTTGGTACCATGACCTTTATTTTCTCGTTATCTGCACATCTTTTATTACATTTCTGAGTTGCCTAAATATCTCCTGTTAGAATTACTTGCTCAAGATAATACCTATGCTTCCTTGGTTCTTTACCCCGTTAAAATTCTTGTGAACATAGGTAACTCAAATCCAGGACTCGAAAAAACCTTATTTTTGTATATATTAGCCTGTTGCTTAATAAGTTTCTTGTTTTCTTATCAGAATCATGCCTCCAAAGAAGAAAACACCTGCTACAAATCCTGAAAACCAGAACACTGGCAACCAAAATCCAGTTGACCCGACTATGACTCAAATTCTCCAACTTCTTCAACAACAGACAGCCGCACTAGCTCAGCAACGACCCGCCCAACCAATTGTGACCTTCAAAGCTTTTCAAGCCGTACACCCTCCAGAGTTCAAAGGTACTGTCAACCCTATAGAAGCTATGGCTTGGCTTAATGAAATGGAAAAAGCTTTTGCTTTGGTTAGGGTAGGAGAAGATCAGAAGACGGAATATGCTAGTTACTTTTTGAAAGCTGAAGCAAATTATTGGTGGGAGTCAACAAAACTGTTGCAAGGTGATGGAGTGATCACATGGCAGAGATTCACCGAGTTATTTCTCGAGAAGTATCTTCCAAGGTATATGCAAGATCAGCTGGAGATTCAGTTTTTAGAATTAAAACAAGAAAACATGAGCGTGGCAGAATACGAGGCAAGATTCACAGAGTTAGCAAGGTTTGTTCCTGAGTACGTTAATACTGAGGCAAAGAAAGCTAAAAGATTTCAACAGGGTCTAAAGCCATGGATACGTAGTAAGGTGGCGGTGTTTCAGTTAGAGAACTATGCAATGGTAGTGGAGAAGGCTATGATTGTTGAAGGTGAAAGTGAATTGTATCAGAAAGAGAAAGCAGGAAAGAAAAGGAAGATAGAAAGTACTGAGGGAAGTCAGAATCCAAAAGGTAATAATAATAACAAGTTCAAGCCAAGGAATGAGGGTCGGTTTGACAGGAACCGGGGTTTTCAGAAACCGAAGAATGGAAACGGTGGTCAAGGTAAACGTCTTCAGAATACCAATCAGCAGCTTGCAATCAGACCAGCCTTACCTGAATGTACAACTTGTGGGAAGAAGCACTCGGGAGTTTTCCACAGACTAAGTATTACTTGTTTTAAATGCAACAAGAAGGGACATTACGCGGGAGAGTGCCCGACCCAAAATCAGGGATAACATGCTACAACTGCGGGAAAATTGGTCATATTGCTAAGGATTATAAGGAGGCAGTTCAGTCAGGAAATGCTTTAAGGATAACCGGACCCCCATCGGCAAATGCCCTGAGGATAACTGGACCTCCATCTCAGACCCAGATGTCTCAACCTAGAGCCAGAACCTTTAACATGACTATGCAGGATGCTGTTGAGGAAATGGATGTTGTCGCAGTTATGCTTCCTGTAAATTCAATAGAGGCTAAAGTTTTAATTGACTCTGGAGCTACTAAGTCTTTCATTTCCAACAAGTTTGTTAGTAAATTGCAATGTGAAATTCGACCTTTAGAGCAAGCTTTAGTGATAGAGGTGGCAAACCAAGATAGAGTCCCTGTCAATCAAGTGTGTCCTCAGTGTAATATAGAGATAGGTGGTTACCTTTTCTTTGCCAATTTGATACCCTTCGAAATGGGAGAATTCGACGTAATTTTAGGAATGGATTGGTTGGCTGATTATGATGCACAGATTGAGTGTAGAAAGAAGCAGGTGAGATTAAAGGCGGAGGATGATAAGGAAGTGATATTTCAAGGACAAAGACAGGTGAAGAAATTTCTGAGTATTATGCAAGCCAAGAGGTTACTTAGACAAGGTTGTGAATGTGACGCCCCGGAATCTGGGGTCAAGGATCCGGGCCGTCAAGGTCCAATTTCCGATCAATATCAATATCTCTGTAATCTTTTTTTTTATCAATAAATAATTAAATAAATAAGCAGTTGACCCCACACTAATACACACACACACCAGTCATAAGCTCATAGAACAACAACCACAATATTTAAAAGTTTTAAAGTTAACAGTTATTACAAGCCCAGAATTTACTAAGTACATTGTTGAACAAAGCTTCTACATGAAGCACTTCAACAACTAAAGTTTATTACAATTTACACACTTAATTTACATAAGTATACTAAGCCCCTCCGCTTGTCACTACCTCGGGGATGGTCGCCAGCACTCGCTCAAAAGGTCGCCTTTCCCTTACCCTCTTGCGGGGTGTGGTACGTAGTATCGGCATGGGACCTAGCTGCTATATACATAAGTAGCAAGAGTGAGCTATAATAGCTCAGCAAGATCATACTGTAACTAAAATTTAAAATGTGAACAAGTATACATATATGTATATGCATATGTAATAGCAGGAAACAATTAAAATTCTTAAGGAAGAGTAAAGCTCTTATTTAATAATACATCATCCATTCACTATTATAAGAAAGAAATCTATATTAATATAATATCAGTTTTTCTTCATCTGCCACCATAATACCATCATCTCATATCATTATTCTGGTTTCAGTATTGAAATCTACAATAATATAATATCAGTTTTTCTTCATCTGTAACTATCATTCCATCATCTCATATCATTATTCTGTTTTCAGTATAGCAATCTGAAAACCATTGTCTGCACTTTCTTTTCAAAACATTGGGGATATCTGCTGTCGCCTGATACGTTAGGACGATGATCAGTCGCCTAATCGTATCTGCTCTCTTTTTACTACCGGTAGAAGGAATGAAAATCATCCCTGGAGGAAGGCCACCTGCTAACATCCTCCCTTGGCATCTTCGTGCCGTAATAAAATAATAAATGCTGGACTGTGTCGCACACAGCCCTGACACAGCCACTTACGCAAGTCTGTTGCAATCCCCCTCTTTATCACATCATTATTCTCTTTTTAAAATATCATCCCACATTTCCATTTTCTCACTTTCATTTTCACATATCATTCTCTCATATCATTTCCATTCTCGCACATTACTTCTATAAAATATATATATATCATAAGGCTTTGATTATGATTCAGACCTCTCTTTCAAATTCAGAAATCAAATATACTTTTATATTCGTAAAATATTCCATCTATTTTAAGAGTAATGCATGTTAATCAAATAATGTTTATTAAACCACTGATACTCAATAAGAACATTTTTAATATAATATTATAACCATATAACCCTCGATAACAACTGATACCATTCTCTCTTATTCTCTTAATCATAAGGCATGTTCAATTCATGCATAATCATCTCTATACATATCCATCTCATACTCTCATTCATATTCATATACATCTTATACTCATATCCATATTCATATACATCTTCGTATATCTTTCTTTTCCATATTAATACTCAAGGAAGACAATTTCTTCACAATATAGTAATAATAGCATCACATATATATTTCACAAAATCAAGTTTCTTTGTGAAGATAAGTAGTTTTACAAATAGGGATAGAAGAAATCTTGCCTCGGTTTCGATATCCTGACGGTATGGCTCGTCCCTCTTCCGGAGTTTCTATAAACACAAAAGGACCGTCGTTAGAACCACATCTCTTACTCACTACACTCTTGTATAACATTACCTTTTGAAACTTTAATATATGTTTAACGTATTCTTATTACCCCAAAGGTTCAAGAACTTAACCATTTATAACCTAAGTCGAAGTTTCAGGGTTTTTCACCATTTCCCTTAACGACCACACTCGACTGTAGAATTTCTTATAATTTTTAAATTTCGAATTTTAATGTAAGGTCAACTGGAAATAGTTCTTTGACCACACTACTATCATCTCCCAAAATTTCGTGACTTTTAACAATGTTAAGGTATGGTAATTGTAAACTCAAGTTTGATACATTTACAGTTTCTCGGTTTCTGAACCGCTTTCACTAAAACTGACTTTTCTCCTAAACCGTTCATCAGATTTTAACGCACCTTATATCAGAACGATCTATGAACTAAGCTCTATCATTTCATAGTTAATTAGGAACCTGGACAGTAGGGTACCATACGGATGCAGGGGGTCCAAAACAGGGCAATTTACATCCTAACGAAAATCGGGCATTATAACGGCTATAATTTCGTACTTTCCATAAATCCAACTCCTCCAAATCAATTATCAAACACCATAATCATCACCTACACCATGTGGTATTCTTCACCAGCCATGGTTACAAGTCCACAACACACAATTTCCACCTCAAAACAAACCACTTATAACACATACTCATTATAAACTTTACATTAACAACACTTAACTACTAATCACTTCAATATCTACCATAAATACAAAAGGGCAAGGGTTGTTATACCTCTTTGAAGCTTGAAGAACACTTAATAATCCTTAATAATCCTTGGACACACCTTGAACAACCTTGAATTAGCTTGGATTAACTAAAGGAGCCATGAAAAACAAGTTAGTTTCTTAAAGTTACTATTCATGCACTATTCATCATCACCTTCATGATTTATTTCTCAAACATGGAATGGAGTTAGAGGCTAGAATTCATAGCATACCTTAGTCTATATGTAAGCAACCTTCATGAATTTTTCCTTGAATTTAGATGACTTGGAACTAGGGTTTTGATTTTCTATTTCCTCCTTTTTTCTTCAAAGGGCCGAATGCAATGAAGGGGTTGGGGGAGAGGTTTTTGTGTTTTTTTTTATCTTATCTTGGCTTAATCTTGATAATTCTAGTGTCTTGTAGAAGCTTGTAAAGATATTTGTGGTTAAACCATGCAAAAGTACTAATTTACCCTTAAAATGGTGTTAATGGAAAGTGACATCACCCTAATGACCTCATAATCTCTTTTCTTGTTTTTCTAATTATTATGTTAGTAATCTTGGTAAGTAAAAATGTGGTATGTGTCCTTGTTATATTACTAATCTTGGTTGCTTAATCTCCATACTCGTCTAATTGTGATTCGGTTCGAATATACTTCATTATCTCAGTGGTTTTGAAACCATTTAACAATCCAATTTCCTTTGGTATTCTCTTAACTTAATAATCCCTAGGTTAAATCTAAATTCACTAATTCCTCAATATATAATTCTTATAATATTTCCATGCTCCTTAATATCCAATAGAAGCTTATTCGAAATCAAAATCCTCAAAATCCATGCTTCAGGAATTTCTGAAATCTAACGTCATTTCGAGTCACTTATTTCCATTGTACAACACTAATATGGTTTCTGTTTATTCATTTTATGTTTCCATTATAGGGTACCTATATACCATTTCTCTAAATCCTCGAAATTTACTATTCATGTGACCACTGTAGCATTACTGAAGTTAGGGTTATTACATCCTTCCCCCCTTAAAAGGATTCCGTCCCGGAATCATGTTGGAAATGTCCATAGGTATCTTTCTCCTTCACACCTTCTAACTTCCACACTATTTCCTTTATCCTTTTCCTTTCATAATATCTCTATCTTGTTTGCGCAGAAATACACCAACATAACTTCCTTGTCATTCATCAACATGCCATTTAGTTTATCAATAGCAGTCCTTTTACTGTCTTTTCCTCACAAATCTCCTCCTATTTCAAGTCATTCCAGGTTATCTCGTCTCTCCTTCCTCTTTTGACGAAGATATCCGCCACTACATTGACCTTTTCTGAATGGTAGTGTATCTCACTTATGGTTTGACCATCTTCTGATCTCTATCATGACATAAATATTAATTCCTCAATATTCCTATAGCTCCTCTCTGTAAAATTTTCCAGAAAATAAGCTCTAATAATAT
The DNA here is from genome assembly GCA_036435485.1 of Saposhnikovia divaricata. Classification (NCBI taxonomy): domain Eukaryota; kingdom Viridiplantae; phylum Streptophyta; class Magnoliopsida; order Apiales; family Apiaceae; genus Saposhnikovia; species Saposhnikovia divaricata. The sequence goes on along the minus strand of CM071599.1, from coordinate 118,417,001 downwards.
TCTTTAAAACAATTGTAAGAAAATACTACCTATAACATATATTTCCTGTTCGTCTCAACGAGCTTGTGTTTTCCCAAAACACTCCTACTTTTCTTTTCATAACGTTTCCTAGCCCTTAGCAGATACTGATTTTCCTTATCTATATTATTAACTTATTTATTCCATTAATTGATTAAGTCGATCCTTAGCCAAAGGTTTACACACCAAATTTAAATCAAAAAAAACAAGTACCTGTATCCGCATCTCGTTTTGTCAACGCTTCCCCTAAGGTCATGTTGTACACTCTAGCAGTAGGCATATTTGAAGCAGCCCCACTCTGTCCTGACGCGTATGACCCACCTGAACGACAATCTCTAGCAATGTGTCCTAGTTTCCCACACTGGTAACACTTAACATCTCTTTTAGGGTTTGCATCAGTTGATGGGCACTGGTTAAGGTAGTGTCCTTTTTGTCCACACTTAAAACAAGTTACTCCCAGCACTCTATAGACTCCTATATGCTTCTTACCACACGTCTCACAATCTGGTAATGGTGGTCGTGATTGTTTGGACTGAAATGTTCCTGAAGATTTTCCACCTTGACTCACCGTCTCACTAGTAGTCTTGTTACCCCCCGACTTTCCCACAAATTGAGATTTTTGTCCTTTACTTCCTTTGTTAAAGTAGCTTCCCTCACTTAAACCTCCTTTTGGGCCCTCAAATCTTCTTTTCTTATTCTCTCGACCTATTTGAGCCTGCTCACTCTCGGCCTCTATAATTGATGCCTTTTGAACCACTGCAGCATAATCAATCAACTCAAATGGGGCCACTCTCGTTCGTAACCAGGGTTTCAACCCTTGTTGAAACCTTTTTGCACGTTGTTCTTCAGTACGCACAAACTCGGGAACAAACCTCGACAGTTCTGTAAATTTATTTTCATACTCTGCTACTGTTAGGTTATCCTGTTTTAACTCCAGAAACTTTAATTCCATTTGGTTTTCTAAATACCTAGGAAAATACTTTTCTAGGAACACCCTAGTGAAACGCTCCCAGGTTATCACTCCCGCTTCCTCCAGGTTCTTCTTAGCTTCCCACCAGTAATTTGCCTCTCCCTTTAAGAGATAGGCTGCAAAAACTGTTTTCTGATCTTCCTCTATCCTCAGTATTTCGAAAGCTTTCTCCATTTCTTTTAGCCATGCCCTGGCTACTACTGGGTTAGTGGTTCCCTCGAATTCTGGGGGCTTTAATGACTTAAAGGCACGAAAGGAACTAGCTGCCTGATTGGGGAGAACAGGTGGTGGTTGAGGATTCTGTGGATTTGTTAAATTCTGCCTTAATAAGTCCATGAATTGGGCAAAGGGATCTCCTCCCGGATTCCTTTGTTGGCCAGTTGATTCCTCTTCTCCTTCTTCATGATTTTCTTCATTATGAGCATTTTCGTTCAGTCTAGTACCTTCGATATTTCGACTTCTTTCGTCTCTCTCATTTTCCCTTGCATTCGCTCTACTGTCACGTCTAGGCGGCATAGTTCTGTACATAACAATAGTCCTTATTAATTACCCGAATTTGGGTTACTATATACATCATTTCTATATACACAATTATATCATTAATTAGCTCATTTGCATATCACAATATCTTTATCATGCGATTTACATCTAGTTATACCATAACTTTAGTAGGTAAGTGTATCGCCCTTAACACGATAGCCTTTTCATTAAGTCAATCACCTTTTATACATCAATATTTCTGAGTCTCAACATTTATTATATATATAAAAAAAATGCAGCAAAAATTTAGATAGAAATGCACAAACTTCATTAATGTACATAAATATTTTACAATTTGGGTACATCATCTTTTACTGCTAATAATATATATCATCTAATACAAGGTTCGAAACCCAAAACATAGTCGTACATACTAATCCGATATAACCAAAAGTACTACTAGCTGTCCTCTAATCAGACTGGGATTAAAACAGTGAACAACTATACTAATCCCCAAAATGACATCAACAAGATGACTAGTCTGATTAGTGACGAACTACTATCCCGGCTCACACCCCTGCCCTGACAACATCCCGTATCTGGACTACCATGGTAGTAACCGTATCAACTATCTGGGCCCTCCATGCCGGGTCTCCTCTATCACCCAACAACCTCCTAATATCTCCTAATGCTCGTAGCTCAATACTGATCATCCCCAGAGACATCCCATCCGGGATAACCCCTCCTCTCCCTCTCTCTAACCTCTGTAGAAGGGTGTCTATAGTCCTGCGGGACTCCTCCAACTGTCCCTGAAGGGCAAAGTACTCGGTCAATAAGGTAGCTGAAAGTGAGTCACCCGCCGGTAAAGGTGCCTCCTGAGGGGGTACAGCTAGGGGAGGTGCATCCACAGGTGGAGGTGGTGGAGGTGCAAAGGGTGGGGATGGAGGAACCGACTCTGTCTCAGCATCCTCTGAAGGATCCTCCTCCTCCTCAAAAAAACCAAAATGCCCTGGAGGGGTAAACTGCTCAAAAGGATCATCTATAGGGTCAGGACTAGGAAGAGGGGATGGAACTGGTGACGGCACTGGGATGGGTCGGACAGGAGTGGGAACCATCTGAATATCCCTCCACTCAATCGGCTCCTCAGGTATAACTGACAACCTAGGCCTCTTACGCAGTGGCCTCTCCTCCTCAGGGATCTCCGATCTCACTCTGGAAGGACCTGCCTCGTCAGATCCTGTAGAAGGTCTACCCATATATGGCACTAGGGCCACAGCATCTCTCCGTCTCTGCTCCTCTGCCTCCTCTCTCTCTAATCGCTCTCTAGCCGCCGCCCGGCGTCTCTCCCTGAGGTCCTCAACTTCATACTCGGGGACCTCTACCCCGGCCAGCTGAAGATCTAATAGCTCCTGCTCTGACATCCCTAGCCACTGGGGGTCCTGACTCGGCTCACCCATCTCCGCTCCCTATAATAAAACATAAAATTCTATTAGTAACAGTCTAATAAATTATAATATATGCTTAAAGTAAATACTACCTGCGATATACCACCCCTGAACTTGATGGAAGTTCACAATTTATATTATAACTGATACATTTATTATTATCACTTGTGTTCTTGAGCATTATGACTCTTAGCTCTGATACCATCTGTGACGCCCCGGAATCCGGGGTCAAGGATCCGGGCCGTCAAGGTCCAATTTCCGATCAATATCAATATCTCTGTAATCTTTTTTTTTTATCAATAAATAATTAAATAAATAAGCAGTTGACCCCACACTAATACACACACACACACCAGTCATAAGCTCATAGAACAACAACCACAATATTTAAAAGTTTTAAAGTTAACAGTTATTACAAGCCCAGAATTTACTAAGTACATTGTTGAACAAAGCTTCTACATGAAGCACTTCAACAACTAAAGTTTATTACAATTTACACACTTAATTTACATAAGTATACTAAGCCCCTCCGCTTGTCACTACCTCGGGGATGGTCGCCAGCACTCGCTCAAAAGGTCGCCTTTCCCTTACCCTCTTGCGGGGTGTGGTACGTAGTATCGGCATGGGACCTAGCTGCTATATACATAAGTAGCAAGAGTGAGCTATAATAGCTCAGCAAGATCATACTGTAACTAAAATTTAAAATGTGAACAAGTATACATATATGTATATGCATATGTAATAGCAGGAAACAATTAAAATTCTTAAGGAAGAGTAAAGCTCTTATTTAATAATACATCATCCACTCACTATTATAAGAAAGAAATCTATATTAATATAATATCAGTTTTTCTTCATCTGCCACCATAATACCATCATCTCATATCATTATTCTGGTTTCAGTATTGAAATCTACAATAATATAATATCAGTTTTTCTTCATCTGTAACTATCATTCCATCATCTCATATCATTATTCTGTTTTCAGTATAGCAATCTGAAAACCATTGTCTGCACTTTCTTTTCAAAACATTGGGGATATCTGCTGTCGCCTGATACGTTAGGACTTTGATCAGTCGCCTAATCGTATCTGCTCTCTTTTTACTACCGGTAGAAGGAATGAAAATCATCCCTGGAGGAAGGCCACCTGCTAACATCCTCCCTTGGCATCTTCGTGCCGTAATAAAATAATAAATGCTGGACTGTGTCGCACACAGCCCTGACACAGCCACTTACGCAAGTCTGTTGCAATCCCCCTCTTTATCACATCATTATTCTCTTTTTAAAATATCATCCCACATTTCCATTTTCTCACTTTCATTTTCACATATCATTCTCTCATATCATTTCCATTCTCGCACATTACTTCTATAAAATATATATATATCATAAGGCTTTGATTATGATTCAGACCTCTCTTTCAAATTCAGAAATCAAATATACTTTTATATTCGTAAAATATTCCATCTATTTTAAGAGTAATGCATGTTAATCAAATAATGTTTATTAAACCACTGATACTCAATAAGAACATTTTTAATATAATATTATAACCATATAACCCTCGATAACAACTGATACCATTCTCTCTTATTCTCTTAATCATAAGGCATGTTCAATTCATGCATAATCATCTCTATACATATCCATCTCATACTCTCATTCATATTCATATACATCTTATACTCATATCCATATTCATATACATCTTCGTATATCTTTCTTTTCCATATTAATACTCAAGGAAGACAATTTCTTCACAATATAGTAATAATAGCATCACATATATATTTCACAAAATCAAGTTTCTTTGTGAAGATAAGTAGTTTTACAAATAGGGATAGAAGAAATCTTGCCTCGGTTTCGATATCCTGACGGTATGGCTCGTCCCTCTTCCGGAGTTTCTATAAACACAAAAGGACCGTCGTTAGAACCACATCTCTTACTCACTACACTCTTGTATAACATTACCTTTTGAAACTTTAATATATGTTTAACGTATTCTTATTACCCCAAAGGTTCAAGAACTTAACCATTTATAACCTAAGTCGAAGTTTCAGGGTTTTTCACCATTTCCCTTAACGACCACACTCGACTGTAGAATTTCTTATAATTTTTAAATTTCGAATTTTAATGTAAGGTCAACTGGAAATAGTTCTTTGACCACACTACTATCATCTCCCAAAATTTCGTGACTTTTAATAATGTTAAGGTATGGTAATTGTAAACTCAAGTTTGATACATTTACAGTTTCTCGGTTTCTGAACCGCTTTCACTAAAACTGACTTTTCTCCTAAACCGTTCATCAGATTTTAACGCACCTTATATCAGAACGATCTATGAACTAAGCTCTATCATTTCATAGTTAATTAGGAACCTGGACAGTAGGGTACCATACGGATGCAGGGGGTCCAAAACAGGGCAATTTACATCCTAACGAAAATCGGGCATTATAACGGCTATAATTTCGTACTTTCCATAAATCCTACTCCTCCAAATCAATTATCAAACACCATAATCATCACCTACACCATGTGGTATTCTTCACCAGCCATGGTTACAAGTCCACAACACACAATTTCCACCTCAAAACAAACCACTTATAACACATACTCATTATAAACTTTACATTAACAACACTTAACTACTAATCACTTCAATATCTACCATAAATACAAAAGGGCAAGGGTTGTTATACCTCTTTGAAGCTTGAAGAACACTTAATAATCCTTAATAATCCTTGGACACACCTTGAACAACCTTGAATTAGCTTGGATTAACTAAAGGAGCCATGAAAAACAAGTTAGTTTCTTAAAGTTACTATTCATGCACTATTCATCATCACCTTCATGATTTATTTCTCAAACATGGAATGGAGTTAGAGGCTAGAATTCATAGCATACCTTAGTCTATATGTAAGCAACCTTCATGAATTTTTCCTTGAATTTAGATGACTTGGAACTAGGGTTTTGATTTTCTATTTCCTCCTTTTTTCTTCAAAGGGCCGAATGCAATGAAGGGGTTGGGGGAGAGGTTTTTGTGTTTTGTTTTGATCTTATCTTGGCTTAATCTTGCTAATTCTAGTGTCTTGTAGAAGCTTGTAAAGATATTTGTGGTTAAACCATGCAAAAGTACTAATTTACCCTTAAAATGGTGTTAATGGAAAGTGACATCACCCTAATGACCTCATAATCTCTTTTCTTGTTTTTCTAATTATTATGTTAGTAATCTTGGTAAGTAAAAATGTGGTATGTGTCCTTGTTATATTACTAATCTTGGTTGCTTAATCTCCATACTCGTCTAATTGTGATTCGGTTCGAATATACTTCATTATCTCAGTGGTTTTGAAACCATTTAACAATCCAATTTCCAATGGTATTCTCTTAACTTAATAATCCCTAGGTTAAATCTAAATTCACTAATTCCTCAATATATAATTCTTATAATATTTCCATGCTCCTTAATATCCAATAGAAGCTTATTCGAAATCAAAATCCTCAAAATCCATGCTTCAGGAATTTCTGAAATCTAACGTCATTTCGAGTCACTTATTTCCATTGTACAACACTAATATGGTTTCTGTTTATTCATTTTATGTTTCCATTATAGGGTACCTATATACCATTTCTCTAAATCCTCGAAATTTACTATTCATGTGACCACTGTAGCATTACTGAAGTTAAGGTTATTACAGTGAAGCGTATTTAGCACACGTGACGGATGTAGAGAAACAAGCACCGAAGATAGAAGATATATGTAACACCCCCAGATCCGGGGTCCGGGATCCGGTGGTTACGATTTCCAATTCTGTCCACAACAATTGAACTTTCCTTAACATAAAATAAATTACGTCTCTATAACCCAACACAACAGTATAAAACACACCCGTTATAGTCCCAGAGATGAAATCAGAGTAACAATCAAATTTTTATTAATCACATTATGAGTTCTTACAATCCAAAAGAATTTCAATATAATACATACTCTTTGCCATCCATTTACATAAGTCATACTAGACCATATTCTTGGTACTGAAAGAATAAATATACCCTACCAATAGCTTCTTCTTCAGCTCTGGTAGTCTTATAGTCCTCGCCCGCGTCGAGTGCGCCTTGTGCGAGTCATCTGGTCTAGCTGTTGTTGTGATATAATAATAAAGCAAGGGTGAGCAATAGCCCACCAACAATAACATATAACTGAACGATAATGTATAACAGTTCAAAAGTATCTTTCAAACCATATGCCATGCATTTACGGAAATGATGCCAGTATAATATGAACGATGAAGTTACAAGGTAACTTAAAGTATTTGTTTGTAGAAATATCTGTTACATCAAAGTAAGCGAGATATTCTTATTGTTATTAAGAAGAGGAACTTGCAAGAAAAGGTTGCAACTCCAGTTATGACACTTTTCCAATTCTGCCAACAGTAATCATGTTGCAGGAAATAAATAAATTTGGATGATGAACCAATGATGGAGTATTCACCGCGCCCGCTGTTCCAATCTTGATGATCAGTCGAGATCGTACAGCTCAATTTAGATTTACTACCGGTAGAAGGAAGAACTGACGGCTTTACTTGTATACCGCCTTACTAGCTCTCCCCGGCCAACGGTTGGGCCAAAGGGGATGGACCGGCGCTACTCGGCCTCTTACACGACTCCTAGTTCAAATAGAATTCATGATTCTGAATGTAACGTTCGTCCCCCTTTCCCCAAGTATAATACTTGTTGATAAGACTCCACAAAGTAGTCGTATCTAGTTGGAAAGGAAAATTTACCAATAACTCCCAAGCTATTACTTGGTAACGGATATTAACTTGTTCCAGTAATCTTACCCCTCGAAAGATGAGAAGGTAAGCAACGACTTAATAAGTCAACAGCACCCGAGTTGCGGGTGAAGGGAATACTTTATGACCGGGAAGTCGACAAGATAAATAACATTTTTCCAAGTAAGGTTCCCTTATTATTAAGGAGATAGACTCGAAGAAGAATGATGTCTGAGAACCTTTCTTGATATAAGATTAATAATAATATGACTCCGAAATATTTTTCGTAATAATCGAAGAAGATAACCCTTATTGAGGTTATTCTACGTATGGAATAAATATTCAGAGAATATTTATTGAATTAAAATATTTTATAGAATATTTAGGAATATGAAAGAATGTCTTAAATCAGAGTATTTCTCAAAATAATCCCTGAAGAAATATCAGGAGAATATTTATTGAATAAATAAATATTGAAATGAATATTCAAAACAATATTCATTAATTAATAAGACCTGAAAAGAATATTTAAGGTAATATTCATAATTAATTAGGAATTTAAATGAATATTCAAAAGTAATATTCATTTAATGAATAATATCCTAAATGAATATCAAGTAATATTCATTTAGTAATCCAAGCCTTAAGGAATATTCGAGATAATATTCGATAATTAAATCAAGCTTCAGATGAATATTAAAATAATATTCATCAAGTATTTAATATCTTAAATGAATATTCAAAAGTAATATTTATTTAATAAAATAATAATCTAAAAGAATATCCAAAATAATATTCATTTAATAGTCTCATCTTTAGAAGAATATTCGAAATAATAGTCGATAATCAATTCGACTCTGAATGAATATTGAGAAATATTATTCGTTGAATAGTTACGTTCAAATAATTATTTGAAGTAAGGATCGTTAAAATAATTAGTCTCGAACGAATATTCAAATAATATTCGTCGCCCAAATAATAGAAAATATTTACTTAAATATTTTCTTCCGAGGTAATCTCGATATATCAAGGAATATTGACTCCCGGTCTATTTTTGATTAATAAGATATATACGCCCTTCTATGAGGGTCTTACAATAACCGGCTTATAACTGATATATAACTATCTAGCTTATAAGCCAACAATAACTTTCAGGGAACAAGTATATCAATTCAACTTGAAAGTAGGCATGCATGCAAGGGCATATGTATATCAGCAATCATATATATATATTATTCAATCACAACAACAGCCTAAAAGAAGGGAATTGAAACTTGCCTGGTAGTCGAGTACGGTAAGGGGTAGTGGTAGCGGGTCCCGGTTCAGCTTGGTGATCTATAAATAGCCAAGGCATTCGGGATTAATCACTTAACATATTAAAAGTTAAGTTATACTTAGATCGAAACACGTTCTCAAGTTATCTCGTTATACCCCTTTTAGTGGATTACTTTTATCACTGATCCGACCCGACATTCGTTCGTTAATACGACATGTCATTGTACTTATACTTAGGACATACTTAAGTCATATGAGTTCTAAAGTCGATCGTTACGAACCAATACTATACTCCGAGTTTTATCGCCCGTTTTCTAAGTGTTTTACCGAAGTTATAACAGAGTCATCTTTTAGGGGTTCGTTCGCGTTTAACCTCGACTCGAACATTTTTAATAAATCGAAAAATGATCCTTTTGACATACGGTTTTCTTTCACACCTTCCTTTTTACCCCTAGTATTTATTTACCAAGATTCGCCATGACGTTACATAGCTTACGAGGGTTCAATTTCGGTTACGAACTTTCGTTTACGGATTCGAACTACTTTTAGTAATCCGGCCGTAACTCCTAAACCGTAAGTCCGTTTCACGTGATCTTTATATCAAAACGAAGCTTAGAACATTACCTATCCTATCATGGCAGTTAATGTCTCTGGACAGTAGGGGTTCAACATGGAAAATGGTATAAAAAACATGGTAGTGCAAAATCGGGCATTATAACGGCTGTAAATCGAACGTTCCATAAATCGTAATCAACAACCCAAGCCACACCGGGCATACCAATCATCTTACATTCATAATACTAATCTCATAAGTCCAGGAACATCATATTATATCATCATATTCATCACATCTCTTAAATCAAACAAACTAACTACATAATCATGTAAACATGCTTATAACAACATTATCACCAAAATTTATCCAAAACTCCATTAAAACTCAAATCAAAGACTAGGGTTCTTGAAGTTTATACCTTCCTTGAGGTATGTATGCACTTATTAAGCCTTGTATAGTCCTTGTATAGCCTCCATGAAGCTTGGATCATCAACGAAAATCAAGATTCAAGAATTTTGTTCTTGAGGTTACTATTCATCCTCCACTTTCTTGATTTTTTTGAAAATGGAAAAAGTGGTGTTTGAGGCTAAGATTTTTAGGGTATCATTTCTATGAAATATAGGATCTATGATAAATTTTTGGAGATCAAACAATGGTGGGAGCTTGGACTTTGATTCTTGAATTATGGTTAAGGTCGAATGGAGCTTTGCAAGGGGGAGGAGAGTTTTGCTTGGTTGGCTTGCTTTTTGGTGTTTTAATCTCATCCACTCTCATCCACTAGCAACATAATATCTTGCAAAAGTCACTTTATCAAAGTGGTGAGGTGTTGGATGATGAAATGGCAAGACATGTGTTGAGTTTTGGATGGTGCTAAGGCTAACCAAGTGGTTGCTTGCAAAGTACTAGTTTAAATCTCTAAGCATGCTAGTTACTTTAAGCCACTTGGTTGCTAGATATTTATTCTAGTAGCTTGCACAATACTCTTGCTTCCTCTGCTTGTTTCTGTGTCCGGTTATTACCCGTTTCGATTGATCGTTCGTGGGAATATTTCACGGATTTCTAATTAGGGTTTACCGGGAATCCTCTTTAATATTAATACTTTCATTCTCCATCTTTCATTCTGACTTTCCAATTTATATTCCTTAAATCCATTCGTTAAATACTTAAGGCTATCAGTGTCCAGGGAACTCTCGGAGAAAATAAAAGTGCGGTTTTTCAGAATCCGACAGCTTTTACATACACTTATTTTCCCCCTGGATCACTAATATGAACTCGGAAATCCGTTCCGAATACTTCTATATAGTGTCGTCTCATATTATTATATACTCCCACCACAACACTATTCATTCTGTATTCTTTACTTGTTCTCTTGGGGTGGTACAATTGTCCGTATTCTCTTTCGATCGTTCCTTAACCTTTTTACGGAACTACTGGATTAATCGTTATCGATCTGGATGACATGAGGGTATTCTCTTACTTGAAGTTGCCATATCTTATTCCCTCAGAAGATAGATTATTCTTACCTATGTTGTCACCCTTTAGCATTCTTCAAGACATAGAAATAATAAAGTCGAATTCCATTCATTCTTTCCGAATATCAATTATTACATTGTAGCCATAACCACTCCTCAGTGGTTTCCTACCTTCATTCTTAAATCAAATATAATAACATCCCAAAATATCAAATCCTCAAAGTTAATATCTCAATTCTAGGATTATAATAATATTTAATCCACTGTCCGGTCAAATATTATACCGAAAAAGAATTTGGAATTTCTGAATTCCGATCGTCTCTGCATTCACTTATTTCCTCCGCGTATTACTAATATGACTTCGAAACATCCATATCACGTCCCGTACATAGGGTGGAGTGAAAAGTTTTCCAACTTACAAAATCAATATTCATCCACCAAATTACTATGTACGTACAGGAAACACTATGCACGTACGGGAAATACTATGCACGTACGGGAAATACTATGCACGTATGGGAAACACTATGCACGTACTCATTTCCCTACAAGGATCCATTAGCTCCTTCCTGGATGGTAGATTATTCATATCTAGGTCCTCAACCATCGAATTACTCTATTCTGACAATATACCAATGCATCAGGATCATTGTCCAAAGCAATATCCATTCATTACAATCATTGTTCTTTGAAACCACCATTCATTAGAGCTGGTGACCTTGTTGTCGGAATCATTGTTCCTCATTTAATCATTACTTAATAAAAAGTTTTAATTATATCCAAAATTTGGGGTTCTTACAGTCTCCCCTCCTTAAAAGGATTCCGTCCCGGAATCAGGTAGGAAGCAAAGATTCGTTCTACCCTTTCTCAGCACATCTACTAGTGCTACAATCCATACTGTATCCTTTTTCCATCAACGTTGCTACTTTTCGTACAACTCACTATCCGGGTTATACTCTTACTCAGTCTTATCCTTATTGATACCTGCAGTAACATTGGTATCACTATCACCCTACAATTCGGAGGTAACCTCGCTCGTACTGTGCATTTCCTGATCGCTTTAATCTTCGCAACCTCGATCAATATAGAGAAGTGGAAAGATTTATTGAGAGATCACTATGATCAATTGAACATTTGTTATATTGCATAGTTAGTACAGAAGGGGGCCAGCCTTTAGTACTTGACAAGCAATTAAACAAGTCATGGCATTCCACTTAGACTTCTATCACATAGACAGATAGTCACGTAGCAGTACCTCCCCTCCTAAAAGGGTTGTTCTTCTCAATTCATAAAGAAGATGAATAAGAGAGAAGAAGAGAAAAGAGTTCTAAAGGATTATAGAAAGCTTTCATGATTGTAGAATATCATACTCAGAATTCTACCTCTGAACTATAGAGGTTCATCAAAGAAGAAATTAATCATAATTATATCCAATACTTATTTGATCGCAATCTCACGTGTCAACATATCTTGCTGCTTTGTCCATTATTCTATGGACAAATACTCTTGTTCAATCTTAGCGATACTCACATTCGGGAAATCTTTCAACCTTTCAGGTTAAATCTTAGATTTCTCACTTGACATCATTATTACTGACATCCCATATCATGTTACTAGCTTTTTCATAACTATAATATTGACACTATCAGGTTGTCATCCTGAGAATTCATTAGAAAACCCATTCATAACATTCCTTGCTTCTCATTCCATAGTTGCTTCCCCAGCCCTTTTCTTTATCAATCACATCCTTCTTATTAGCTGATTCTTACTCATTTCTATTATTTACTTTCACCTTCACCTCTTTACTGAGACACCTTTTTGCACTTGGTACCTCCTTATCGGTATTCCGTCACATTTATTCTATAATCATCACGTTATTTCAATTTAAACTTTCCGAAATGAATCTGGCCCGATTCCTTTAACTTAGATTCATATAATCTACTTCTGCCAACCTGGTTTCTCATTACTTGTTCTTTTCTATCCGTGGTTTTCCACAGGTTGTTCTTCGTAAGTCAGACCAGGTCGTATATCTACCTGCTCGTACTCTTATCATCTATCGAGCATCTGCATTATACTGGCGTAGCCTGGCCATATGAAACACGTTACGATCATGCTATAAGTTTTGGGGGTAGAGCTGGCTCGAATGCCATCTTCCGAACACTTGTCGGATGGCCCAACAAATCTCGGGCTCAACTGCCCTTATTTCTTTTTACGGGAATACATTTAGCATCATGAATTATCAACCTCATATTCTCTATCTTGTTTGTGCAGAAGTATACTAACACAAACTTGCTTGTCATTCATCAACATGCCATTTAGCTTATCAATAGCAGCACTTTCTTTATCTTTACGTTGTCATCTTATTTCTTAGAAGAATCACCATCGCTTGTTGTTTACGTTGTGCGTTAATAGCTAACCCTACGGGTTTCAAATCCCTTAGGGAGACAAAGTAATCATTATTCCTTATCCATAAGGAACACTTCCTGAACTTGATGTAGATATAACGTGAAGCAGATAGGATTGCAGAAGAGTTTCAAGCATCGCAGCTAGGCCCGGTTGATGAAACTATCACTTATGCATCTTCCATAAAAGACTGGAAACTTAATGGTTTACTTCATCAATTTTGTACCATGGTCCTGGTTTGCCTCAAAACGGGACCTTCTAAAGTACGTAATATGCTTAAGACTTCATCAGGAATCGAATCTTTACTTAAACTATTATTACTGTTAATTCTTGCACAGTCATTAGAAGGAATGTAAATTCCTCCATTCCGATATGACCTTCAAGGTCCTTCCAAATATCATCCTGTTTCTTCGGTATGAACATTTGTAATTATTCCTTTATACTTAGACTGTCGGCCACCTCATTGGCCTTTCCTGATAATAATAATTTCTGGTAATCCTTGTTCTCTGGATATATTCCAATTCAAACATTTCTACCTCATCCCCATCTTTGTTGGGTGAAAGCATTCTCCCTTAAGCTCTGCTGATGGAGAAAAATATATTTATCAGTCTTTCTCCATAAGTCATTGCTTCCACCTACCCGTGGGAACTTTACCACGTTTATTCCCAATCCTACTTAGGATACTTCTTTTCTTAGTTCTTTCTTTATCTTAGGATAATCTCAACCTTTATAGGTTCAACCCATACTTCCTCAGGGTTTCATAAATGCCTCATCTGGCATTATTGTTACGATGTCATACATTCCTTACCAAACTTCCATTTTTGAAGTTCGGAATATTACCTTTTTCCTTGTAAGGTTTCATAGGCTATCCTTATCATTCCTCCGGTATTTTCTGGGTACCGGGTATATCAAAATGTAATTGATCAATACTCTAATAATTCTATCTATGTTCTTTCCAGAACTCTTTTTAATAATCCTTACCGGTCATTGTTGCCTTAGCAAGTCCAGCTCATAACATCTGAAGTCATAATGTCATTATTAGGGTTAATGCCACCCCTTGTGCCTTCCCCAGGGTTTGTCTTAATTTATGGATATCCTATCCTTAATTCAACTGCCAAGGAATTCTTGCATCTTATAATTGGCAATCAGATCATGTATCCTTAATAAAGGTCTCTTTTCAATCATTCTCATTTGATAATCGATCGGTGGTTTAATGCCACCCTCTTCTTTCAGATAGTTGTCAGCCTATTTGACCTTCCAAAAAGGCAACGTATACCAATCTCTTCTCTTACCAACTTGTTAATGGTAGCAAGGATGTTCTGAAAGATATTGGTCGAGTTCAACGTGAATCTCTTACTGCTTATCGTTCTTCGCAAAGGTACTTGCCTCAGACAAAATTCCTACAGCATACTGTTCAATGTCTGACCTTTTCTATACCCTCTTCATTTACCTTCATTGTTTACTTTCCTCCGTCATAATATATTCATGGTATTCATGATACCCTAACATCATACATCTCAAGTCACTATACTTCCATTTTACTCGAAATCTTGGACAACCATATACACATGAGTCACTTCAGTACAGGTGACCCCATCCCAAAAAGGTCTAGTGAATTCCCAATCAAAACATGGGTTGTTCGGCAGAAGATTCAAACGATCTCATTAATGTTTCCTTTATATCAGAAGCCCTTGCAGTCGGTGCTTTCTTAGAAGCAACCCTGCTTTGTCCTTTCATTGCTGGTCTAGTCACTTTATAGTCCGTTGTGACTTGGCCTCAACTGGCCACACTAAAATAAAAATATATGATTTTAAGGGTTGGCTAATTAGCATTACTTTTCTAGCAATTGCCGGCATAGTGTCTTCTTATTTGATACCTTTCTACCTTTCCAAAACTTTACTCCATATAAGTCTTAATCGACTACTCGGCACCGTCTCCGGTCACCTATCCTCCACTTTTATCTTTTCAACTGTACTTATCAATCCTGCGTGCCACACAAGCTTACCATTCCTGGCATAACATCCTTTTCATTTAAGTCAATCCTGGAATTTCTCAGTCCGGCTGGTTTCTTACTTACATTTCCTATTTTCGTCCAATCTCACTTCATCATTTTATCACTACCGTCGATTGTAATGCTCAGGGTCCGTTTACTAACCCATTTTACAGCATCCTTATCCAAATCACAGGGTTTGCTCCAATTTTTTTACTCTCTTCCATGACATTCTCTGATAATCAGAAAGACAAGGTTTGCCAAAATTCACCGAATTCCTTTCCAGACTCAGGGAAATTTTGATCAATCTAACCACCTACTGGTAACATTAAGGAGACCAGTTTCGAAACCTGAAGAATAGTTCTATGAACCTCCAAGCAGGTGGAATCATAAGCAGTCATAGTTAACGAAATAATCATCATCGGATTGGAAGTTTACCCACTGGAGAGGAATCAATTATATCCATCCCTTAAAAGGGAATCAATAGTTTCAAACTGAAACCTGTCACAACGTCCTGATATTCAATACTACCAAATGTCGGTCTACCTAACCCTTTATGCGAGGCGTCATTGGAAGCACAAAGTCTCCATTTTCCATTAAGCAATGCCAGCTCTTGGTCATTACCAATTTCACCTTTTAGCTCCAGGAAGATTTTCTCACATTTTCCCCTTTAACTGCTGATCGTATTACTTGATCTATTATAATTCCATGTCGGAGTAAACTTAAGGTAACTACTATAATCCATTCAAAGAGAAGAAGGAATTTAATATTCCTTTGAATCACATGCATATAACGTTTCTGGTTCATCATTTAACTAAGTTGAATTAACTCTATACTCAGTCTCTGGCAGTAGTCTCATTACGAGTTCATCTTGACTCACTGGTCTTATCTTCCGGTAGGTTCTGAGATCATTGTCTTGCTTACTACTTCCTTATATAACTTTATCCAATCATGCTGTCACTTCCCAATGTTTTCACTTTCTAACTGACTCATTCATAAAATGGACATTTTTCCTGAATAAAACAATTTCATCAACCTCAATTTGGTTCCATAAATTACAACCTATGACATCTGCCTTCTCATGGCGAATTATTACTAACCATATTCATACTTATTCATTTATCAAATGATATGGCACTTACTGCCTCCTTCTCAACTATTCCTAGGGACTCTGCTCCTCGCCCTTAATCGATGTCTTTGGTAATCATACATCCCTCTAGCTCTTTCTTTGTTAAGATGAAAATCTCTAAGGATTCTCATCTATTTCCGTATAAGATCTCAAGTAATTCTTCCAATCCTTCTTTCTTGCTGGTACCACATCTGGTAGTCCGGCCATGAATTCAACATGCATCTTCAGATCTCTTAATAATATCTCGGTTCTTTATACTCACTTTTCTGAGCACCATATCTTAATCATCACAGTCATTCTGGCTGCGACCCTCATTACCCATGGGTAAGCTCCTTATCCTAACAGGATTTTCCTTATCTGCTGGAACCTCTTCCGGGTCTCCAGTAGGGTACTCCATCGAATTACCCGCTGATCTTCAGCATATAAAGCATCATCGCGTTGTCGCTCGTATGCCTCAAGGTCAGTCGCCTTACTCGTCGATACGATATCGAGCTAAGTTACTATCATTATACTTACGAGTTCCCATAAGGGTTTTATATGTCATCACTACATTAAGTAGTCCGACTATGAACTTGGCAAGAGTTCTTATTATCTTATTGAATTTATTGTTTTAACGTCACCTCATCTCTGGGGTTTATAACGTACGCTCTGATACCACTTCTGTAACACCCCCAGATCCGGGGTCCGGGATCCGGTGGTTACGATTTCCAATTCTGTCCACAACAAATGAACTTTCCTTAACATAAAATAAATTACGTCTCTATAACCCAACACAACAGTATAAAACACACCCGTTATAGTCCCAGAGATGAAATCAGAGTAACAATCAAATTTTTATTAATCACATTATGAGTTCTTACAATCCAAAAGAATTTCAATATAATACATACTCTTTGCCATCCATTTACATAAGTCATACTAGACCATATTCTTGGTACTGAAAGAATAAATATACCCTACCAATAGCTTCTTCTTCAGCTCTGGTAGTCTTATAGTCCTCGCCCGCGTCGAGTGCGCCTTGTGCGAGTCATCTGGTCTAGCTGTTGTTGTGATATAATAATAAAGCAAGGGTGAGCAATAGCCCACCAACAATAACATATAACTGAACGATAATGTATAACAGTTCAAAAGTATCTTTCAAACCATATGCCATGCATTTACGGAAATGATGCCAGTATAATATGAACGATGAAGTTACAAGGTAACTTAAAGTATTTGTTTGTAGAAATATCTGTTACATCAAAGTAAGCGAGATATTCTTATTGTTATTAAGAAGAGGAACTTGCAAGAAAAGGTTGCAACTCCAGTTATGACACTTTTCCAATTCTGCCAACAGTAATCATGTTGCAGGAAATAAATAAATTTGGATGATGAACCAATGATGGAGTATTCACCGCGCCCGCTGTTCCAATCTTGATGATCAGTCGAGATCGTACAGCTCAATTTAGATTTACTACCGGTAGAAGGAAGAACTGACGGCTTTACTTGTATACCGCCTTACTAGCTCTCCCCGGCCAACGGTTGGGCCAAAGGGGATGGACCGGCGCTACTCGGCCTCTTACACGACTCCTAGTTCAAATAGAATTCATGATTCTGAATGTAACGTTCGTCCCCCTTTCCCCAAGTATAATACTTGTTGATAAGACTCCACAAAGTAGTCGTATCTAGTTGGAAAGGAAAATTTACCAATAACTCCCAAGCTATTACTTGGTAACGGATATTAACTTGTTCCAGTAATCTTACCCCTCGAAAGATGAGAAGGTAAGCAACGACTTAATAAGTCAACAGCACCCGAGTTGCGGGTGAAGGGAATACTTTATGACCGGGAAGTCGACAAGATAAATAACATTTTTCCAAGTAAGGTTCCCTTATTATTAAGGAGATAGACTCGAAGAAGAATGATGTCTGAGAACCTTTCTTGATATAAGATTAATAATAATATGACTCCGAAATATTTTTCGTAATAATCGAAGAAGATAACCCTTATTGAGGTTATTCTACGTATGGAATAAATATTCAGAGAATATTTATTGAATTAAAATATTTTACAGAATATTTAGGAATATGAAAGAATGTCTTAAATCAGAGTATTTCTCAAAATAATCCCTGAAGAAATATCAGGAGAATATTTATTGAATAAATAAATATTGAAATGAATATTCAAAACAATATTCATTAATTAATAAGACCTGAAAAGAATATTTAAGGTAATATTCATAATTAATTAGGAATTTAAATGAATATTCAAAAGTAATATTCATTTAATGAATAATATCCTAAATGAATATCAAGTAATATTCATTTAGTAATCCAAGCCTTAAGGAATATTCGAGATAATATTCGATAATTAAATCAAGCTTCAGATGAATATTAAAATAATATTCATCAAGTATTTAATATCTTAAATGAATATTCAAAAGTAATATTTATTTAATAAAATAATAATCTAAAAGAATATCCAAAATAATATTCATTTAATAGTCTCATCTTTAGAAGAATATTCGAAATAATAGTCGATAATCAATTCGACTCTGAATGAATATTGAGAAATATTATTCGTTGAATAGTTACGTTCAAATAATTATTTGAAGTAAGGATCGTTAAAATAATTAGTCTCGAACGAATATTCAAATAATATTCGTCGCCCAAATAATAGAAAATATTTACTTAAATATTTTCTTCCGAGGTAATCTCGATATATCAAGGAATATTGACTCCCGGTCTATTTTTGATTAATAAGATATATACGCCCTTCTATGAGGGTCTTACAATAACCGGCTTATAACTGATATATAACTATCTAGCTTATAAGCCAACAATAACTTTCAGGGAACAAGTATATCAATTCAACTTGAAAGTAGGCATGCATGCAAGGGCATATGTATATCAGCAATCATATATATATATTATTCAATCACAACAACAGCCTAAAAGAAGGGAATTGAAACTTGCCTGGTAGTCGAGTACGGTAAGGGGTAGTGGTAGCGGGTCCCGGTTCAGCTTGGTGATCTATAAATAGCCAAGGCATTCGGGATTAATCACTTAACATATTAAAAGTTAAGTTATACTTAGATCGAAACACGTTCTCAAGTTATCTCGTTATACCCCTTTTAGTGGATTACTTTTATCACTGATCCGACCCGACATTCGTTCGTTAATACGACATGTCATTGTACTTATACTTAGGACATACTTAAGTCATATGAGTTCTAAAGTCGATCGTTACGAACCAATACTATACTCCGAGTTTTATCGCCCGTTTTCTAAGTGTTTTACCGAAGTTATAACAGAGTCATCTTTTAGGGGTTCGTTCGCGTTTAACCTCGACTCGAACATTTTTAATAAATCGAAAAATGATCCTTTTGACATACGGTTTTCTTTCACACCTTCCTTTTTACCCCTAGTATTTATTTACCAAGATTCGCCATGACGTTACATAGCTTACGAGGGTTCAATTTCGGTTACGAACTTTCGTTTACGGATTCGAACTACTTTTAGTAATCCGGCCGTAACTCCTAAACCGTAAGTCCGTTTCACGTGATCTTTATATCAAAACGAAGCTTAGAACATTACCTATCCTATCATGGCAGTTAAGGTCTCTGGACAGTAGGGGTTCAACATGGAAAATGGTATACAAAACATGGTAGTGCAAAATCGGGCATTATAACGGCTGTAAATCGAACGTTCCATAAATCGTAATCAACAACCCAAGCCACACCGGGCATACCAATCATCTTACATTCATAATACTAATCTCATAAGTCCAGGAACATCATATTATATCATCATATTCATCACATCTCTTAAATCAAACAAACTAACTACATAATCATGTACACATGCTTATAACAACATTATCACCAAAATTTATCCAAAACTCCATTAAAACTCAAATCAAAGACTAGGGTTCTTGAAGTTTATACCTTCCTTGAGGTATGTATGCACTTATTAAGCCTTGTATAGTCCTTGTATAGCCTCCATGAAGCTTGGATCATCAACCAAAATCAAGATTCAAGAATTTTGTTCTTGAGGTTACTATTCATCCTCCACTTTCTTGATTTTTTTGAAAATGGAAAAAGTGGTGTTTGAGGCTAAGATTTTTAGGGTATCATTTCTATGAAATATAGGATCTATGATAAATTTTTGGAGATCAAACAATGGTGGGAGCTTGGACTTTGATTCTTGAATTATGGTTAAGGTCGAATGGAGCTTTGCAAGGGGGAGGAGAGTTTTGCTTGGTTGGCTTGCTTTTTGGTGTTTTAATCTCATCCACTCTCATCCACTAGCAACATAATATCTTGCAAAAGTCACTTTATCAAAGTGGTGAGGTGTTGGATGATGAAATGGCAAGACATGTGTTGAGTTTTGGATGGTGCTAAGGCTAACCAAGTGGTTGCTTGCAAAGTACTAGTTTAAATCTCTAAGCATGCTAGTTACTTTAAGCCACTTGGTTGCTAGATATTTATTCTAGTAGCTTGCACAATACTCTTGCTTCCTCTGCTTGTTTCTGTGTCCGGTTATTACCCGTTTCGATTGATCGTTCGTGGGAATATTTCACGGATTTCTAATTAGGGTTTACCGGGAATCCTCTTTAATATTAATACTTTCATTCTCCATCTTTCATTCTAACTTTCCAATTTATATTCCTTAAATCCATTCGTTAAATACTTAAGGCTATCAGTGTCCAGGGAACTCTCGGAGAAAATAAAAGTGCGGTTTTTCAGAATCCGACAGCTTTTACATACACTTATTTTCCCCCTGGATCACTAATATGAACTCGGAAATCCGTTCCGAATACTTCTATATAGTGTCGTCTCATATTATTATATACTCCCACCACAACACTATTCATTCTGTATTCTTTACTTGTTCTCTTGGGGTGGTACAATTGTCCGTATTCTCTTTCGATCGTTCCTTAACCTTTTTACGGAACTACTGGATTAATCGTTATCGATCTGGATGACATGAGGGTATTCTCTTACTTGAAGTTGCCATATCTTATTCCCTCAGAAGATAGATTATTCTTACCTATGTTGTCACCCTTTAGCATTCTTCAAGACATAGAAATAATAAAGTCAAATTCCATTCATTCTTTCCGAATATCAATTATTACATTGTAGCCATAACCACTCCTCAGTGGTTTCCTACCTTCATTCTTAAATCAAATATAATAACATCCCAAAATATCAAATCCTCAAAGTTAATATCTCAATTCTAGGATTATAATAATATTTAATCCACTGTCCCGTCAAATATTATACCGAAAAAGAATTTGGAATTTCTGAATTCCGATCGTCTCTGCATTCACTTATTTCCTCCGCGTATTACTAATATGACTTCGAAACATCCATATCACGTCCCGTACATAGGGTGGAGTGAAAAGTTTTCCAACTTACAAAATCAATATTCATCCACCAAATTACTATGTACGTACAGGAAACACTATGCACGTACGGGAAATACTATGCACGTACGGGAAATACTATGCACGTATGGGAAACACTATGCACGTACTCATTTCCCTACAAGGATCCATTAGCTCCTTCCTGGATGGTAGATTATTCATATCTAGGTCCTCAACCATCGAATTACTCTATTCTGACAATATACCAATGCATCAGGATCATTGTCCAAAGCAATATCCATTCATTACAATCATTGTTCTTTGAAACCACCATTCATTAGAGCTGGTGACCTTGTTGTCGGAATCATTGTTCCTCATTTAATCATTACTTAATAAAAAGTTTTAATTATATCCAAAATTTGGGGTTCTTACAATATAACAGTTGTTAACGAGTTCCTCGATGTTTTTCCAGAAGAATTACCCGGTTTACCTCCAGATCGAGAAGTGGAGTTTGCTATAGACCTAGTACCTGGAGCAGAACCCGTGTCCAAAGCACCATATAGGATGGCACCGGTGGAGATGAAAGAGTTAGCAACACAATTACAAGAACTTTTAGATAAGGGAGTCATAAGACCAAGTGTATCACCGTGGGGAGCTCCTGTGCTGTTTGTCAAGAAAAAGGATGGTAGTATGAGATTATGTATCGATTATCGAGAACTCAACAAGCTGACCATCAAGAATATATATCCCTTACCTAGAATCGATGATTTGTTTGATCAACTTAAGGGAGCAGCTTATTTCTCGAAGATTGATTTAAGATCGGGCTATCATCAATTAAAAATCAAACTTGAAGACATTCCAAAGACGGCATTTCGCACAAGGTATGAACATTACGAATTCTTAGTGATGCCATTTGGATTAACCAATGCCCCAGCAGCATTTATGGATCTTATGAATAGAGTCTTTAGGAAGCATCTGGATAAATTTGTGATAGTTTTCATTGATGATATCTTGATATATTCCAAGACCCGGGAAGATCATGCAGAACATTTAAGGAGTGCGTTAGAAATATTGAGAGCAGAGAAGTTGTATGCCAAATTTTCAAAATGTGAGTTTTGGTTGGAAGAGGTGCAATTTCTAGGCCATATAATCAGTAGTGAAGGAATTAGAGTTGACCCTGCAAAGATAGAAGCTGTGGTGAATTGGAGCAGACCGAGAACGCCCACCGAAGTGAGAAGTTTCTTGGGATTGGCTGGTTATTATAGGAGGTTTGTTCAAGATTTTTCTAAGATCGCCTCACCATTGACCAGGTTGACTAGGAAAAATGAGAAGTTCATATGGAATGAGAAGTGTGAAGAGAGTTTCCAGGAATTAAAGAAAAGATTAGTAACAGCACCAGTGTTAGTCTTACCAGACAGTCAAGGAAACTTTGTGATCTACAGTGATGCTTCATACAAGGGATTAGGGTGTGTATTAATGCAACATGGAAAGGTGATTGCGTATGCTTCTCGACAATTAAAGCCTCATGAACAGAAGTACTCGACTCACGATTTGGAGTTAGCAGCAATTGTATTCGCACTAAAGATTTGGAGACACTACCTATATGGTGAAAAATGTGAGATTTACACGGACCACAAAAGTTTGAAGTATATCTTCACTCAACGAGAGCTTAACATGAGACAAAGGCGATGGTTAGAGTTGATTAAGGATTATGACTGCACAATTAATTATCACCCAGGGAGAGCGAATGTAGTGGCTGACCCATTAAGTAGAAAGAAGAGGCTGAACATGTTTACCCTCTCAAAGGAATTGTTCAAGGAGTTTGAAAAGTTGAGATTAGAAGTCCAGATCTCGGAGCCTACCAGTGGTAAGTGTTATACCATGACCTTTCAACCCGAGTTACTTGAAAAGATACGAAGATGTCAGGAGGAAATCATGAATCAAGATATGAATACATTGACAGGTGAAGAGATTTACACTCAGAAGGATGATAGGGGTATCTTAAGATTTTCTTCTAGGATTTGGATTCCCAACGTGCCAGAATTAAAGAATGAGATTTTGAGGGATGCTCACAGTTCAAGATATTCCATTCATCCGGGGAGTACGAAGATGTACCAAGACCTGAAGGAACATTTATGGTGGCCTGATATGAAAAGAGAGATTGCAGAGTGGGTTAGTAAGTGTTACACATGTCAAAGAGTCAAAGCCGAACATCAGAGGCCCAGTGGACTACTACAGCCATTAGATATTCCTGAGTGGAAATGAGAGCATCTAGCTATGGATTTCGTGGTTGGATTACCAAGAACGAAAGCCAATCATGATGCTATTTGGGTGATCATAGACCGCTTGACTAAGTCTGCACATTTTCTTCCAATCAACGAAAGGTTCTCACTAGATAAGTTGGTACAGCTGTATTTGAAGGAAGTGGTTATGCGTCACGGTGTGCCAGTAACTATTGTATCTGATCGAGATCCACGTTTCAACTCCAGATTTTGGAAACAATTTCAAGAATGCTTGGGAACTGAGTTTAAGATGAGTACAGCCTATCATCCGCAGACAGACGGACAGAGTGAGCGAACCATTCAAACTATTGAAGATATGCTACGAACGTGTGCATTGGATTTTAAAGGAAGTTGGGACGAGCACCTACCTTTGGTGGAATTCTCTTACAACAACAGCTATCATGCTAGCATTGGGATGCCGCCATACGAAGCTTTATATGGAAGAAAATGTAGATCTCCTGTATATTGGGATGAGGTTGGTGAGCGTAAGGTGTTAGGATCATAACTAGTGCAACAAACGAAGGAAAAGGTCGAAATCATTCAGAAAAGGTTGATAGCCGCTCAAAACAGATAAAAAAAATATGCAGATCAAGACAGGAAAGATCTGAATTTCGAGGAAGGAGATAAAGTGTTGTTGAAAGTCTCACCTTGGAAAGGAGTTACGAGGTTTGGCAAGAAAGGAAAGCTCAGTACGAGATACGTAGGACCTTTTGAGATCTTAAGACGGGTTGGAAAAGTCGCGTATGAGTTAGCCCTACCGCCACATATGAGTCATATCCACAATGTCTTCCATGTGTCAATGCTCAAGAAATATCATCCAGATTTGAGTCATGTGATCGAGTACGAGCCTATTGAGTTACAGCCGGATCTGTCGTATATAGAACAGCCTGTAGCAATTCAGGATAGAATGGATAGGAAACTAAGGAATAAGACAGTTAAGTTGGTAAAGGTTTTGTGGAGGAACCCAAGAGTTGAAGAATCAACTTGGGAACTTGAGAGCGAGATGCTCGAAAACTATCCTCATTTATTTACTTAGGTGAGATTCTGGGGACAGAATCCTTTTAAGGGGGGAAGGATATAACGCCTTAGAAATTTCTGTAATATTTATAATTATTTATTTATTATTAAATGTGAATTATGTGACGTGATTATTTTTAAGGAAATG
Source organism: Saposhnikovia divaricata (assembly GCA_036435485.1). Classification (NCBI taxonomy): domain Eukaryota; kingdom Viridiplantae; phylum Streptophyta; class Magnoliopsida; order Apiales; family Apiaceae; genus Saposhnikovia; species Saposhnikovia divaricata. The sequence continues at coordinate 118,391,704 of CM071599.1, read as the reverse complement.
AAATATGTGTGATTTCGTTTTATGGGTTTATTTGATGATTTACATGTGTTGGAAAAATTTATATATTTTTATTTTATTTTTGGTGATTGAATCCTATTTAAATCATGTGTTACTTATCTTATGAGAATTTTGTAAAATCATCGGGATTGATAAAAATTTTGAAATCTTTTGCATTATTAACTATATTAGTTTATTTGAGTTTTAAAAATATTAGATGGTTTTATATTGATTTTTAAGGATTTTAAAATGATTTTATGATTTTATTTGGGTCTTATTGGTTTAATCTTGTAAAATTGATATTAAATTTGTTTTTGACCCCAAAAACTATTTTAAAAATACGGGGAGATAGATAAATTCAATTTCTACATCCTAAAAATAATTTCGTAAATTTTTCAAACATTACTCGATTATTCTCTAATTTACGAAGTGGATTTTACTTGTTTTCTTTTAGAAATTTCCTTTGAAACTATATAAGTTCTTTTGCTATTTCCCCAATCTGTTAAATCCCTAAAATCAGAATTTCCCCAAATCAGGAACATCACTCTCTCTCGATATAACTAGAATCATCTGTCTCTCTTTTTCTCGAATCATCTCTCAAGTCTCTATCTCTCTCCCCAATCTCTCTCTCCCGATTTTCTCTTCTCTCCCGTGATATCTCTCCCCTCCCCTTGTTTGATCGGAGTTTGGCTGCTCTCTCTCGAGATCTTTCTCATTTTCTCTCCCTCATAAACTCGACTCTCTTCCTCTCGCGTGTGTAAGCCTCAATCGGGCTTCAGTTCACGATTTCTTGGTATCAAACAAACCCTTTTTTTTCCTATGCGCTTCCCTCCCCTCGAAAATTCTGTTGTGGTTGTGTGTAATGAAGTGCAGGTGTGTGCGTGGAGTATGAAGTGTTTGTATAAGAGTGCGTGGATGTGTGTTCGGGTCGTGATATGTGTGTGTGAGTCTACTGATTTAAAATTTGTGTGATTCATGGTATTAATCGAGTGGCCTATTGCTGCAAATATGTGTTGCTGCGTGGATTGTAATATTGTGTGCTACATAAGGGCAAAGTCTTCAGTCCTCCTAAAGCTAGGAAGGTACCTTTGTCACCTAAGTCTGAGAACTCAAGTTCTAAGACTGCTAGCTGTGACAAGAAGACCAGTCCTAAAAAAACTGATAAGCATGTTGTTTATGATAAAACTGTTTCTAAGCCAGGTAGACCCAAACTTGTTTGGGTACCAAAGAAGAAGTAATACATTTGTGTTTGCAGGGCAAAGTGAAAGAAAAGAAAGTCATTTGGGTGTTGGACAGTGGATGCTCAAACCACATGATTGGTGATATGGCCCTGCTATCACGGTATGAAGAAAGGCTGGCCCTATGGTTACTTTTGGAGATGACAGCATTGGTAACACATTGGGATATGGCAAACTGAAAGTTGGTAATGTCATCGTTGAAGACGTAGCACTGGTCAGAGGGCTCAAGCATAATCTACTGAGTGTTGGTCAGTTTATTGATAGAGGTTTCAAAGTGGATTTTGACAAGGATGAATGTTTGATCACTCACAAGAAGACTGGTGAACTTGCTCTATCTGGAGTAAGAAAAGGAAGCCTGTTTGTAGCCAATATGGATTCTGCAAGCAAGGATAAAATTTGTTGCTTTTACTCAAAGGCATCAAATGAAGATTGCTGGCTGTGGCATAAGAAGTTATCACACCTGAATTTTAAAGCCATTAACTCTTTAGTCAGAAGAGAGTTAGTGAGAGGCATGCCCACACTTGAATTTTCTCAAGAATGAGTGTGTGAGGCTTGTCAAAAAGGAAAGATGAAAAGGTCAAGCCACAAATCAAAGACAGTGACATCAATAACCAAGCCCCTGCAACTAATTCATATGGATTTATTTGGGCCTGTCAACATTATATCACTTGCAAGAAAGAAGTATGCCTTGGTGATGGTTGATGACTTTACAAGGTATACATGGGTGGAATTTCTAGCACCAAAGGATGAGGCTCCACAGGTAATCATTGTGTACATAAAGAAAGTTGATAAAGAAGCAAAGGCCAACAATGCAAGTGTGATTGCATTAAGAAGTGATAATGGAACAAAGTTCAAAATTGCCATGCTTGAGACATTCTGCAAAGAGAATGGTATTTCACAACAATTCTCTGCTACAAGGACTACACAACAAAATGGAGTTGTTGAGAGAAAGAATAGAACTATGATTGAGGTTGCTAGAACAATGTTACTTGATGCAAAGATGCCTACATGTTTTTGGGATAAGGCTGTGAGCACTGCATGCTATATCCAGAACGGAACCCTCATCAACAAAAATACTGGGAAGACACCTTACAATTTGATGACTGGAAAGAAGCCCTCTCTTAAGCATATTCATGGTTTTGGAAGCAAATGTTTTGTGTTGAAGGATAATTCAGAATATGTTGGAAAATTTGATGCAAAGGCATTTGAAGGAATATTTCTTGGTTATTCATTGGAGAGAATAGCTTACAAAGTTTATGTCATCAGTCAAAAGAAATTTATGGAAAGCACAGATGTGACATTTGATGACAGCAAGCTACCTGGTCTAGAAGAAGCCAATGATGAAGATAGAGATCCATTAAGGTTCGAAAATATGGATGATTCTGATGAAGAGATTGAAACTGAAGTTGAAGATACAGCTCAAAAAACTCCAGTGAATGATGAAGTAAGAGAAGATTTTTGTGACAATCAATAGTGAAGATACTAGCATCCAAGATACACCTGTGAATGAGAACACTTTCACAGGGGGAAGAAATGAATTTGATCACAACTTGGATGATGAAGCAACATCAAGGTTGAGAAATCAAACTAAGCATTCAAGGAAATGGGATAGATCACATAATGCAGAGCAAATTATTGGAGATCCAAATGCAGGAGTAAGAACAAGGAGAGCAACTCAAAATGAGTGTCTCTTTAGTTGTTTTCTATCTCAAGTTGAACCTAATAAACTTGATGATGCATTGTTGGATCCAGATCGGATTATTGCTGTGCAAGAGGAGCTAAATCAATTTGAAAGAAACAAAGTATGGGAGCTTGTGCCTGCACCAAAGGATAGAACCATTGTTGGAACAAAATGGGTTCTGAAGAATAAGATGGATGAAAATGGTGTGGTTGTAAGGAACAAGGCTAGGCTGGTTGCAAAAGGTTACTCTCAAGAGGAAGGCATTGACTATGATGAGACCTTTGCCCCTGTTGCTAGATTGGAGGCCATCAGAATTTTCTTGGCATTTGCTGCACATTTAAACTTCAAAGTCTATCAAATGGATGTCAAGAGTGCATTTCTGAATGGAGAGTTTGAAGAAGAAGTATATGTGCAAAAACCTCCTGGCTTTGAGGATCCACATTTTCCAAACTTTGTCTACAGATTGCTAAGGCATTGTATGGACTTACGCAGGCTCCAAGAGCATAGTATGACACTCTATCACAATTTCTTCTTGAAAATCAGTTCACTAGAGGCACATTGGACAAGACATTGTTTTACAAGAAGCATGGTAATGATATTATCCTAGTTCAAATCTATGTGGATGATATCATATTTGGCTCTACAAATGAGAAACTGTGTGAAAAGTTTTCTAAGCTCATGCAAAGCAGATATGAGATGAGCATGATGGGAGAGTTGACATTCTTTCTTGTATTGCAAGTTAGTCAAAGGAAGGATGGTATCTTTATCAGTCAAACCAAGTACATCAAAGACCTATTGAAAAAGTTTGAATTGGAAGATAACTCACCTGCAAAAACACCCATAGCCACTGCCACTAAATTGGATGAAGATGCTAAGGCCAAGAAAGTAGATATCTCAGTCTACAGAGGCATGGTTGGTTCTCTACTCTATCTCACGAGAAATGTTATTTATAAACATTAATTATATTTCCATAAAGTATTAATTACTTGGAAACCATTCGAGGACTGTTATTTGAATATGATATCATTCGAGGAATGATATTTGCTTACTATATCTTTCGAGGAATGTTGTTTGAGTATTATCTCAGTCGAGAATAATATTTGAATATTATTTTTGTTAAATATGCTAATGGGAGGCATAACTGTTTTCGAAAGTATATATTGTGATACTTGAATAATGATTTGGTAATTGGCTTATAAGCTAGATATGAGATATTAGTTATAAGCCGGGTTTTGCAAATGCCCTTAGTGAAGGGCGTATGATTCTTATTCCTTAGACCGGGAGTTGATATATTTCTGTATATTTTGAAGATTATTTTTCCGATAAAGATATTGGTTAAATGTTATTCAATTCTTATTTATTAAATGAATATTATTTTGAATATTCATTTAAGGTGTATTTATTAAATAAATATTATTTTTTTGAATATTCATTTAGGGTTTTAATTATTTAATGAATATTATTTGGAATATTCATTTAAGGATTTATTTATTAAGTGAATATCATTTGAGGGTTAATTATGAGCAATTACTTTGACTAAAAATATTCTTTAAGTAATTATGATTTAATAAATGCTATTTGAATATTTATCAAATACTTCTAAACTAGTTTTAAAAATAGTTTATCTTATTTGAAATTTATCTTTGACCTTCAATAATTATGAAGAATATTTCTGAGCCTTATTATAATTATTTTATCAAGGAGAGATTTCCAAACTCTGTTTTCTATTTAAATCTATCTTTTAAGAAGATTTAAATTCTCGCTCAAACTTACAAAATATAATGAACCTTACTTGAAAGGCTGTTATCTATTATGGTTGACTGCCCGGTCATAAACTTTTGAAAGAATTATTTTCACTCGCAACTTATTTGCTACAAATAAAAATGAGTCTTTGTTACTTCCTCAACACTCGAGGAGTAAGATTGATGGAACAGTTATAATCCATAACGAGCAATAGCTCGGGAAATATTGGTGAATTTTCCTTTCCAATCAGATACGACTACTTTGTGGATCAACAAGTATTATACTTGGGGAAAGGAGGACGAACTTTACGTTTCAGAGTCATGGATTCTCTTCGAACTAGGAGTCGTGTAAGAGGCCGAGTAGCGCCGGTCCAACCCAAGGCCCAACCGTTGGCCAGGGAGTTACTAGAGGGCGGTAGACAAGTAAATCCGTCAGTTCTTCCTTCTACCGTAGTAAAACCATATCTATGCTGTACATTCTTCGATTGATCATCGAAGGTTGGGACAGCTGGCGCGGTGAATACTTTAGTATTAGTTCATCATCCAAATTTGGATATTTTCTGCAACATTATCGAGAGCATCCCGATCGGAAAGCTACGGCTGGGTGACCGATAAGTGTTGGCAGGGTTTGAAAAGTGTTCAAAACTGACGTTATAATGAATTACTTTGTAACTTCATCTTTTATCTTATATTTTATGACTCTGTTGATACCTTACATAACATGAGTTGTGATAAGGAGGTTGTTGATATAGAATCACCTTATAACTGTTGGGACAATCAGATCTTGGCACTGCGATTTTTGATACACTAAATTAGCGAATAGAAAAGTCACCTTGTTAACGGTTGATTCCACGCTCTTCTATTGTATTCCCAAATTCCCTTGAGCGAAGTGTGGCCTTCGTCTTCTCAAGTTAATCTCTCTTCTTACTCCTGGGTGGCTACAAAATTTTTTCGACCAGCCCCAGCAAGAAGAGAATAGGAATATATATAGGCTACAATAGGGATCATGGACAATTAGGTTGGGCCTTCTAATTACATCTTGGGCATAGCCCAATGTAATTAAATATTAATTCAATCCACTAAAGAATTAATATTTGCACTACCTTTCCTAATACCGTAATTTAATTAATTAATTCGGTTCCAATATTATTTGCTTATTAAATTCCCCATGTTTAAAATATCGCATGTCCATTAATTAAATAAATTACTGATAATTCATTTAATTAATATCTTTTATCCTTGATCATCCACTCAACCTTTATTTAATTATGCCGGAATAAATCCACCTGCAGGGTTTCACATAATTAAATCTTTTTAAGCTTTCAAGGGGACATCATTAACCCGAATATTATCAGGACATGGATTCCTTCAATAAATAATATTCACCATATATATTATCTCATCACCCAAAATATAATGAAATAAATCAAAAGAATTATTTCATATATAAATCAAAGCATGTAAATAATATACACGTGTCAATTACTATATCTGGATTAAGAACCTAAGCATTAATAATAACATAAAATCTTAGTTCACCTTCTTAATCAGTATAAAGGAACAATTTTAAATTTGATCCTGTTCAATATACACAAAGTATACTAGTATTATTTATTAGTCAATATAAACTAATCTAAATAATACTACAGCCATTCCAGTGGATTGTCTAACTCCACCTGTGCTGTGAACCTTATTATATTATATAAACCGTATTTAATAATCTAATATTCTATATCCCATTTGATACTAGATTATTCACAGTATATAATATTTAGACAACATGTAAACATTTAAATGATTCTCAATAAAATAGGCCAGAAATAAATGTATATACTTCAAATAAATATTTTCAGTATACACCAACAATCTCCCACTTATACTCAAAATATTCTATGAGTATATCAGTGTTTATTTAATCCACTATTACACAAAAAACTATGTGTTCATCCATCCGACTCCAATCGCTTCCACATGCCTGTTAAAAACTTTGGCTGGCAAACTCTTTGTGAAAGGATCTGCCCGGTTGTCTTCTGATGATATGTGAGCCACAACTATATCTCCTCGCTTTACGATTCCTCGTATGAGATGATACTTACGTTCAATATGTTTAGCTGCTTTGTGGTCTCGCGGTTCCTTCGAATTTGCCACAGCACCAGTGTTATCACAATACACTGTCAAGCTCCTAGGCAAGTTAGGTACCACATCCAAGTCCAAAAGAAAGTTCCTGAACCATACAGCCTCCTTTGTAGCCTCAGAGGCCGCCACGTACTCGGCTTCCATGGTAGAGTCTGCAATGCATTTCTGCTTTACACTCCTCCATATAACGGCTCCACCTCCCAAAGTAAAAACATATCCCGAGGTTGATTTCCTCTTATCCCTATCTGATTGGAAATCTGAATCAGTATATCCCAAAGGAAATAGATCTGAGGCCTTGTAAATTAACATATAGTCCTTAGTCCTTCTCAGGTACTTGAGTATAGTTTTTACTGCACTCCAATGTTCCTGACCTGGGTTCGACTAATATCTACTAACCATGCCTACAGCAAAGCAGATGTCAGGCATCGTACATAACATAGCATACATTAAGCTTCCACATGCCGAAGCATAAGGAACTGCTTTCATGCTCTCTATATCCTTAGTTGTCGAAGGACACTGCTCCTTGGATAAAGCCACTCCATGCTTAAAAGGTAGAAAACCTTTCTTAGAGTTCTGCATGTTAAAACGAGCTAATACTTCATCAATGTAGGGCTCTTGAGATAAAGCCAACATCCTTTTCTTGCGATCCCTTATTACTTTGATCCCAAGGATGTATGCCGCTTCACCTAAGTCCTTCATTTCAAATTGTTTAAACAACCATGCCTTTATTGATGACAACATCTTAACATTGTTTCCAATGAGTAAAATGTCATTTACATACAGTACTAGAAAAACCACTGTATTACCCTCACTTCTCTTATACACACATGATTCGCTTGGACTTTGATCAAATCCATATGACTGGACTGCCTGATCAAAACGAATATTCCAGTCCCTAGAAGCTTGTTTTAGTCCATAAAAATACCTCTTAAGCTTACAAACAAGATGCTCTTGGCCTTCCTTAATGAATCCTTTTTGTTGTTGCATATAGATGGTTTCCTCAAGACTTCCATTAAGGAAAGCTGTCTTGACATCCATTTGCCAAATCTCATAATCGAGATGAGCTGCTATAGATAAAAGAATCCGGATCGACTTAAGCATAACAACTGGCGAAAAGGTTTCCTCATAATCGATCCCTTCTTTCTGAGTATACCCTTTCGCAACAAGTCGTGCTTTCCAGGCTTTCACCTTTTTGTCAGATCCTCTTTTCTTCTTGTAGATCCACATGCATCCAATGGGTTTTACACCTTTGGGTGGTTCCACGAGCTCCCAAACTTGATTAGAATACATAGATTCCATCTCAGATTCCATTGCCCTTTGCCAAAGATCTGCATCTTTATCTAGAATTGCTTCTTCGTATGTCCTGGGATCCTTATCATGTTCACCAGAGACCAAGTCTGAGGACTCTCCCAAAAACATGAATCTATCAGGTTGTTGAACAACCCTCCCACTACGACGAAGCACCGGTGTGGTATTAGTGATAGGTTGTGCATTTTCTTGTGGTTGATCTACTTGTACTATTGGCAATTGGGGATTATCTGTCCCTCCCACTAGTTCCTCTAAAACGATACTACTCATGGGTTTGTGTTTCATTATATAGTCTTCTTCTAAGAATCTAGCATTGGTGCTAACAATGATATCTCGATCCCTAGGACTATAAAATGAATAACCTTTCGTTCCCATGGGATAGCCTACAAACAGCCTTACTTCTGTACGAGATTCTAACTTCGTCGCGTTCTTGTTCAGCACATGTGTTGGACAACCCCAAATCCGAATATGTCTTAGACTTGGTTTGCTACCAGTCCACAATTCTATTGGAGTCTTGGGAACCGACTTAGAAGGTACCAAGTTTAGAAGGTAAGCCGCTGTTTCTATAGCATATCCCCAGAACGACTTGGGTAAATCTGAATAACTCATCATCGATCTAACACTCTCTAAAAGAGTCCGATTCCTTCTCTCTGCTACACCATTCTGCTGAGGTGTGCCAGGTACAGACAACTGGGATGCAATCCCATTTTCTGATAAATATTCCCTAAATTCTCCAAGCAAGTATTCGCCACCACGATCTGATCGTAGTGACTTGATACATTTTCCAAGATGTCGCTTCTCCGCACTTGCTTTGTACTCTTTGAATTTTTCAAAGCACTCAGACTTACGGCGCAACAAATAAATGTACCCATATCTAGAATAATCGTCAATGAAAGTGACAAAATACTCATAACCTCCTCTTTCTTGGATACTCATAGGTCCACATAAATCAGTATGAACCAATTCTAACACTTCTTTGACTCTATTCCCCTTTGCTTTAAAAGGCCTATTAGTCATCTTACCTTCCAAGCAGGATTCGCAAACTGGAAATGGCTCCACTGCCAACGAGCCTAATGTCCCATCTACTACCAGTCTTTGAATCCTCCTCAAGTTAATATGACCTAATCTTAAGTGCCAAAGATATGTTTGGTTCAATTCAGAAGGTTTCTTTCTTTTATTTGAGCTAGAAAGAATGTTATTAGTTTCCTTATGTTGCAGCATTGGTTGGATAGGATTAATAATATATAAATTGGCTTGCAATGTACCAGAACATATAACTCGTTTATTCATCATAATAGAAACATTACGATCCAAACAAACATTATAACCATCCATGGCAAGTTTAGAAACCGATATTAAATTCCTTCTAAACGAAGGTACATAAAGACAATTGTTCAAAACCAAAATCCTATCATCGCCAAAAGATAATGTAATTATTCCAACTGCAACAATTGCTACTTTCGTAGCATCGCCCATGAACACATATATCTCGCCATCTCTAAGCATTCTGGATTGCTGGAACCCCTGCATAGAGTTACAAACATGGTCAGTGGCTCCTGTATCTACACACCAAGTGCTCGTAGATATAGCCGCTATATATGTTTCTGTAACTAGAGAAAGAAACATACCAGTATTGTTTGTCTTCTTAGTGTGACGCCCCCAGATCCGGGGTCGGAGATCTAGGCGCTCACGGTCAATTTTCCATTAATAACATACCTGTTCTTGCACACAATATATATATATAACACAGCCATCGACCCCACAATAAACTCACACCACACTCACACACACAGGTTAGAGCCTCAGAAACGTCACACATTGATTAAACAGTAATAAAGTTATCAGAGTTATTACAGACCGAATTAAATAGTATTTATGCTACCAACAACACTTCGATATGAAGCAAAGTTGGCGGCTTGAAAGTTTGTTACGATACACTGCCTTGCACAGGTCATGCTGATAAATAATACGTACTAACAAAAGCTGCCAACCAATCCGGCTAATGGGGCCTACCGGTGGAATCTCAAGTGGTGGCTCGGGCCTAGTCACCTGCTTTCGAACAGTCTGCCTGGGTCTTGCCATTTCGCTTAGCTGTTGTGTTTGTAAAATTTGAAAACAAGCAAGAATGAGCAACTATAGCTCAGCAAGAAATATATATATATAAGATAGGCAATATAACATCTCATATGATTGGCAGTTGATATATTTGTTTGTATCAATCAGTTATAAAATCACTTGTCATAGTTGATAAATCTCGAAGGTGCAACAGTATGTGCCCTTGTTTTCAAAATAAACTTGCAGTTCTAGATACTGCATTAAATCAACATCATTCTCATCAAAATAGAACACTATCAGCAACTTGGCACAAAAGCCTAAGAAGCAGTGTCAAAGCATTTTTCCAAAATGGAGGAATGGGACTTAAAGAAAACATAAAAACCTGACAAGGATTGACGATGATCAGTCGCCACATCCAAGTCCAATAATCTGCTGGTCTTCTCTACCGGTAGAAGGATAGAAACTACATTCGTAACTATCCCTCGGGTGAAAACTACATCCGTAATCACCCTCGATGAAAACTACATCCGTAATCATCCTTCGGCAACACTTGGGCCGGAATAATAATTGATGGACCGCCTGGCTCACGGCCGCTTACACATCCCGGGAATCGTTCGTCAACGGTTCCCACACCTGCCAGAGTCCCTTTTTCTTTTTCTTTTAAAACTTGATTTTGATTGAAAACAGAGTAATTGAGGTTCGACATCAGTCGACCGATGATTCTTGAAATCATACAAGAAGCAGAACCTGACTGGGGGTTTTCGAAAATGTTTTGAGTTCGAAAGAGTTCGAGTTTGAAAGTATTAAAAAGTATCTTGGATTAACTATGTCTTTAAATAATGAACAGTAATTAATAAATAATATTTTAAGATTTAATATTAATAATTAATAAAATAATTATTCGATAAAATAAACTCTTAATCCAAGATAGGGTTTCGAGCATTTACGAAGATATAATAATAGTTATTTGAATATACGATACCACCCGAATGACCCTTCGGGTTTTCGCAATATAGATACGATATAATAATATACCGCTCCCCGGTCAAAAGTATATACGGACCGCTACGACCTCTATTGCTAGAGTCGTTGTCCGAAGAAAACATTTCAATCTAAGTTCAAGGGGTAAAAGCATACATGTACTTGTTCAATCTCAATTGCATCAATACTTCGATAAACATAGCATTTGATATAATTTGAAAACTACAAACACAACAGTGAAAATCCTTGTATATGGATAAGTTTTGAAAAGTAAACTTGCCTTGGTTTGGTTGGGGTGGTCGAGCGTGCGGATTCGAACGATCTATACATAAACAATAATCGTTCGTTAGTACCTTAACAATTTCTCTCTAATTACGGGGTTTTAAGGGGGTACGAAATTAACTTAACGACTTCGTCTTATGCCTCCCTAGCCCCACTATAGGTCCATGTCATCACTCGTTTACGCTCGTCACTTACTCGACTTAATTTAGTTACTACGTTCGAATCATAACCACTAACCCTAGAATAATGTTCCACTAATCGACTTTTTCCATTGCGCAAATTTAACTCTAGCATTTTTATAAAATCCAAAAATTCATATTTTAATCCAATTCCTTTTGGGTGGTCTTCACCACTGCATTACCTACATTCTCCAATTTTTCCATGACCCAAATATATTTTAAGGTGTTTAAACAAGGTTCACAAGGGGGTCACTTAATGCAGTCCATAGTCCAGAAACAAAATTCACTCCTCCGGCCATAACTAAAAATCCACACATCACCTAGCTATGAACCTTACATTTCCAGAAACTACATTCAATTATATTTCCAACAATATAAGGTAGGACATCAGGGGACATCATTTGGGGGTTCAAAATCGTGCTACAACACAGATCAAAGTTCCTGGACAAACTCAGCAAGCTCAAACCACTTAGATCAACCATTTTTCATACTTCCACAACATAATCACCACTTAATACACTTAGATCATGACTCATAACACTCATGGAGATATATATATTAACCATAGTCATAAAAATCACAATCTCAACATCAAAACTCAAGATCCATGCTATCCAATACATATACATCCAAGATAAGTCCTAAAACACATGGATCTACTACCATACTATATGAACAATACATAACCAAGGGGGGTTTGAGATTTTATACCTTCTTGTGCTCCTAGAGACCTTGAACAATCTTTACACAACTTAAAAACACCTTAGATGGCCTCCTACAACACTTACAATGCAAGATCTAAATGAAAAACAAACTTGGTTACCATTTACCAAAACTTGAATAATTTGTAACTTGAAAATGGTTGGATAGAATGGAGTGAAATTGCTAGCATACCTTGTATATGTGATGTAGATGACCTAGGAATTATGGCAAGATTTATGAGTGATGGGAGAGGGGAGAAGAAGAAATTTTCTTCTTCTTTCTTTTGCTTGGCCGAGAGCAAGCTTCAAGGGGGGGGAGAGAAAGTTTTTGTGTTTTTTTTTTGTGTTTGACTTGGGTGAATAATTAGTGTTAGGTCATGTAGGTTGGGTGATACATATCACATGTAAGCATAGGTGGTAGTACTAGCAAGCATGGGCTCTTGTACTATGTGTCCCCTTTTTTGAAAAAGTAACCAACTAAACACTATTCATCTTCCAATGGCCAACTAACTTGTTTGATTTCTAACTACTTGGTTGCATGGGCTTGCATGCAATACTACTCCTTGTATTATTATTCCTCCACCAATGCTTATAATTAAATCTTTAATTCGTATCGTATCTTAATTATTCTCTCGTAATAATATTTCGTCGCGTAGAGATTTCCCCTATAATTCCTTAACTACTAATTGTGTAAATTCCTCGAATGTTCATAATTCCTCGTCATAACTCTTAATAAATCCTTTAATGTTCTAACCATTCTCAAACCTCAAGTTTAATAAATATTACTAATAGTAAGACTCTTGCCTTCACAATCTCTCTGTATATCTTACATAATAAATGCAACAACGCAGTTTCTCAGACAATCAATTCTATTAATCAACAGGGATGACTAGAAAGGTTCCAAAATGACAATGTCACAAGATATTAAATAAAAGGAAATATTAGCAAAAATTAGGGTTCTTACAGCCTCCCCTCCTTAAAAGGATTCCGTCCCGGAATCAGGTTGAAAACAGTTGGGGGTGCTTTTCACGCATCGCGCTCTCTAGTTCCCATGTTGATTCTTCGACATTCTGATTCCTCCACAAGACTCTCACTAGTTTGACAACCTTGTTCCTCAGCACCTGTTCTTTTCTATCCATGATTTCTACGGGTTGCTCGACATATGTTAAGTCTGGTTGCAGATCCACTTGATCATGTTCTATCACATGTCGGAAGTCGGTATGGTAGGGTCGTAGCATGGACACATGGAACACATTATGTACTTGCTATAAGCTCGGGGGTAAAGCCAATTCATAGGCTAACTTCCCAACTCGTTTCAAGATCTCAAAAGGTCCAATAAACCTCGGGCTTAGTTTTCCCTTCTTACCAAATCTCATCAATCCTTTCCACGGTGATACTTTCAACATCACAAACTCTCCTACCTCATATTCTTTGTCCTTGCGGGTCTGGTCCGCATACTTCTTCTGTCTGTCTTGGGCTGCTACCAGCCGTCCTCTTATGAGCTCGATAGTTTCTCTCGTCTGTTGGACCAGTTCAGGCCCTAAAATCATCCGCTCTCCAACTTCTTCCCAACACAAGGGAGACCGATATCTTCGTCCGTATAAAGCTTCATATGGGGGCATGCCTATACTCGCATGGTAACTGTTGTTGTAGGAAAATTCGATCAACGGCAAGTGGTCATCCCAACTTCCCTTAAAATCAATGGCACATACCCTCAACATGTCCTCGATGGTCTGGATGGTCCTCTCACTCTGTCCGTCTGTTTGGGGATGGTATGCAGTACTCATGTTTAACTTAGTCCCCACACAATCCTGAAAACTTCTCCAGAACCTGGAGTTGAATCTTGGGTCTCTATCTGATACAATGCTCACAGGAACCCCATGTCTGACCACAATCTCCTTTAAGTAAATATCTGCCAGCTTGTCGACAGTATATCTCTCGTTGATTGGAAGAAAATGTGCTGACTTGGTCAACCTATCAATAATTACCCAAATGGCATCATGATTAGTCCTGGTCCTTGGTAATCCGACCACAAAGTCCATTGCAATTTGCTCCCATTTCCACTCGGGTATCTCTAAGGGTTGCAACAATCCACTGGGCCTCTGGTGTTCGGCCTTCACTCTTTGACATGTCAAGCATTTACTTAATCACTCTGCCACGTCCTTCTTCATATTAGGCCACCAATAGTATTCTCTCAGATCTCTATACATATTAGTGCCTCCAGGGTGAATTGAGTACCTCGAAGTATGAGCCTCTTGCAAAATCTCGTCTTTTAATTCTTGAACGTTCGGGATCCATATCTTAGATGCGTACCTCATAATTCCATTCCCGTCCTTTTCACACTTAATTTCCTCGCCAGTCAAAATTTTCTCCATCGAATTCTTTTCTTCTTCTATCTTCTTTTCCTGGCATAACTTAATCTTCTCCAATAACGGTGGTTGGACTTTTATTTCCATTAGACTCTCTTGTCCAATTCCTGGTAGCCTCACTTCAATCTCCAGTTTCTCAAGGTCCTTGATCAATTCGTCCACTGACGTTATCATCTTAAGCTTCTCCTTTCGGCTAAGTGCATCGGCCACCACGTTGGCCTTCCCTGGGTGGTAATGAATCTCACAATCATAATCTTTGATTAGCTCTAACCATCTTCTCTGCCTCATGTTTAACTCTTTCTGAGTGAATATGTACTTTAAGCTTTTGTGATCCGTGTAGATTTCACACTTTTCTCCGTAAAGGTAATGTCTCCAGATCTTCAAAGCAAAAACTATCGCTGCTAATTCCAAATCATGGGTGGGGTATCTTATCTCATACTCCTTAAGTTGTCTGGACGCATAAGCAATCACTTTACCGTGCTGCATAAGCACACACCCCAAACCTTTATGGGATGCGTCGCTATAAATCACAAAATCTCCCTTATCATCAGGTAGGGCTAGTACTGGTGCTGTCACCAACCTCTTTTTCAACTCTTGGAAGCTCTCTTCGCATTTTTCAGTCCACACAAACTTCTCGATCTTGCGAGTTAGCCGGGTCAAAGGGGCTGCTATCTTTGCAAAGTCTTGGACGAATCTCCTATAGTAGCCAGCCAGTCCTATGAAACTTCTCACCTCTGTCGGAGTGGTTGGTCTCTCCCAATTTGATACAGCCTCTATTTTGGCTGGGTCCACCAGAATACCTTGTTCGCTAATCACATGCCCTAAAAACTGAACTTCCTTTAACCAAAATTCGCACTTCGAGAACTTAGCGTACAGCTTTTCTTCTCTTAATGCTCCCAATACAATCCTCAAGTGCTCTGCATGTTCTTCCTTCGTCTTGGAATAAATCAAGATATCATCGATGAAGACTATAACACACTTGTCCAAGTATTTCTTGAAGACTCGATTCATTAAGTCCATGAAAGCTGTAGGGGCATTCGTTAGCCCAAATGACATCACTAGGAACTCATAGTGTCCATACCGGGTGCGAAAGGCCGTCTTTGGTATATCTTCTGGTTTTATTTTTAACTGGTGGTACCCGGTCCGCAAATCAATCTTAGAGAAATAAACTGCATCTTTCAACTGGTCAAACAGGTCATCTATCCTGGGCAAGGGATACTTATTCTTGATAGTCACCTTGTTCAACTCCCTGTAGTCTATACATAATCTCATGCTGCCGTCCTTCTTTTTCACGAACAACACCGGGGCTCCCCACGGTGACACACTAGGTCTTATCATCCCTTTATCCAACAACTCTTGTAACTGAGTGGCCAGCTCTTTCATTTCCACTGGGGCTAGCCGATATGGGGCTTTCGAAATTGGGGCCGTACCCGGAACTAAGTCTATAGCAAACTCGATGTCCCTATCGGGTGGTAGTCCGGGAAGATCATCCGGAAACACGTCCGCGAACTCATTGACGACAAGGATTTCCTGCAGGTTTGGTGCCTCCATCTTGGTATCCTTCACATAGGCTAAATAGGCTTCGCATCCTTTACGTAACAACTTCTTAGCTTGAATCATAGTCAGGAACTTTTGGTTTTGCCGTTTCCCACTAAACACTACTTCTCCGTCCCCTGGCAGTCTCAAACTTACTTTCTTCTTGACACAATCAATCTGGGCTCCGTGGGTTGTTAACCAATCCATACCTACTATTACGACAAACTCCCCTAGTTTAAAAGGTATTAAGTCTACCCGAAAGTGTCGCCCTTCTATTTCTAAGTCACAACCTGGACATACTTGGCTAACGGGAATAATTTCATGATTAGCTATCTCTATTTGCAATCTGTCTTTCAATGGTTCAGTCTTAAGGCCTAACTGACATACAAAATCTAGAGATATGAAAGACTTGGTAGCTCCCGAATCAAATAAAACATTTGCTTTAACTGAGTTGAGTAATAGGGTACCTGCAATCACATCCGTGTTCCTCACGGCATCCTGCACCGTCATGTTAAAAGTTCTTGCAGTAGGGGCCTTGTTAGAAGCAGTTCCACTCACTCTTGATGCAGCTGGCCCAGAGGACATACATTCCCTCATTCGGTGCCCTGGTTTCCCACACTTGAAGCAATTACCTCCGACACTCGGGTTGTTACTAGTTCCGCGACAGGCGTTAGCATAATGCCCTGTCAGCCCACACTTGAAGCACTTCACATCTTGCAGGTTACACACGCCCGCATGTTTCCTTCCACATTTGTTGCATTCTGGGGGTTGGGCTCGGGATGGGGTAGAGTAAGAAGATCCCTGTGGTCGGCCGCCCTGGCCCACACTCCAACTTTTAGCTCTCTTAGTTCCAAAGTTCCCGCTTGGTTGGGACATCGTTCCTCGCTTAAATTTGATCGGAAAGCTCCCACCAGCAGAGTTTCCCTTTCGGCTATCCAACTTCCTCTTCTTTCCTTTTCTCTCCTTCTGCATCTGTTCACTTCCAGCTTCAACAATTGACGCTTTCTGTACCAGGGTGGCATAGTCTGTCAGCTCAAGAACCGCCACAAGATTCTGAATCCATTGTTTTAGCCCTAATTGAAATCTTCGGGCCCTCTTTGCCTCAGAGTTCACATACTCCGGCACAAACCTTGACAACTCAGTAAATTTGGCCTCATACTCGGCCACCGTCATATTTCCTTGCTTCAGCTCCAAAAACTTCAGCTCCATTTGTGTCTCCATGAACCTAGGAAAGTACTTCTCCAAGAACAGCTCACTAAATCTCTCCCAGGTTACCACACCTCTTCCTTCCAAATTCTTCTTAGCTTCCCACCAATAGTTCGCCTCACCCTTTAGAAGGTAAGTGGCGAAAACAGTCTTCTGCTCCTCAGCGACACCTAGTATCTCGAAAGACTTTTCCATTTCCTTCAGCCAGGCCCTTGCCTCGACAGGGTCGGTAGTTCCTTTAAATTCTGGGGGTTTCAGGGATTTGAAGTTCCGGAAAGCATTAGCATTAGCATTCTGGGGTGGTTGCTGAACTGGGGGTCGGTCCAAGTTCTGCCTAAGTAACTCCATGAACTGTTCCATAGGGCCTCCCCTAGGATGTTCTACCTCTCGGGTATCATCACCAGCTTCTTCTTCTTCATACTCAGAGTCATCAAACAGGTTATGATCGTTGCCCTCATTATCACTCAGGTTGACATTCTCCCCTTCACGATT
Source organism: Saposhnikovia divaricata (assembly GCA_036435485.1). Classification (NCBI taxonomy): domain Eukaryota; kingdom Viridiplantae; phylum Streptophyta; class Magnoliopsida; order Apiales; family Apiaceae; genus Saposhnikovia; species Saposhnikovia divaricata. The sequence goes on along the minus strand of CM071599.1, from coordinate 118,373,801 downwards.
CTGGTGGCCTCCGGCTCCATGGTGGCTACCCTGGCCCTCAGAACTGATCGGGTGAGCTCGAGTGTTCATTCTTCTAGGTGGCATGATTCTGATAATAAAACAAGAAAGGGGTTAGGGTTTTCCAATTACCTGACAGCGTTTGCACGGGTCAGGAGCGTATCGTTCCTCCTCATAAGGGTGGAAGTGCAAAAGTTTTAATAATCCGATGTTGGAGATAAAATGTCAAACATTTTTGGGGGAAGAATCCCTTTGGGATGCGAAAACATTTACAGGAGTTTTCAAAATTTCGAAACCTCAAAAAAAAATATTTTTCAAAATTCGAAACATTTTTTTTTTTGAAAAAATTTTATTTTCAAAGATTGTAGAAACATTTTTGGAAATTGTAGAAAATAATTTGAAATCGCATATCGTAAATTTGAAACAGTATGGTTGTATTTGTGGCTTGTAGCAATTGTATAATCACAGTTGTATATCAAAATAGTAAAGCATGGCATCGGAAAGTAAAGCAGTTGAGGCAATATTAAGGAAACTGAAACTAAATAAGTACGGTACAAGGGTTATCACAAGTTTGGATGTTAGAGCCAAATACATAGTTCCGATGTCAAAGTCTAGCAAAAGTGGAACAAATACAAATACATCATCCGAATAGTCAGGCTACACAAAAGTAGGGCTACATCCATACATACTACCCGAAGTCACATCTACATATCTGTAGGTCAGTCTACTCATCCACTGGTCAGAAAGGATACCACTGCACAAGTCAACTATCCCGCAAAATCGACACACTAATGTCATCTGAACCTAGGGGACTGAGCTATCAGTAACACATCACGGGGCCGCGCCGCGATGGAGCAAGGTCCTCACCCGGGTAAATGCACGACGCACAACACGCCTAGCATCCCTAGCCTGGATCACTCCGCCCCCGCGGATCCCTAAACCAAGAATCCTATCGTGACTCCTCATCTCAATCCGGTGGAGTCGAGCCCTAGTCCTCCTAGAAACAGTGGTCCTCATCTCAGCCTGGATCCTCAAGCGCGCCTCGCGCTCCTCCACTAGTGCCCGCCTCGCCTCGTTAAGTCGGGCCTCTGCAGATAGTAAGTCTCGGGTCAGGAACTGTACCACGTAAGCATGCTTAGTACCAGATACTGGGGGTAGGTCCGCCGGTGGAGGTGGTATGACAGGAACAGGCGTAGGTGCAGCAGCAGCAGCAGCAGCAGGAGCAGGAGCAGGGGTAGGGTCAAGCTCCTCCTCTCCAGAAGTGTCATCCTCAGAGTCACCGTCCGATGAAACAGGGCTAGATGTCTGTGGAGAAGGTGGGGGTGACACAACACGACCCTCGCCGGATCTCACACTCTCCTCATCAGTGGCTACAGGAGATGGGGTAACAGGCTCTGGCTCGGGCTCAAGCTCAAAGGGCTCCTCAACGGGATCCTCATCATCAGTACTATCTATCACTGTAATCCAGGGGCCAAGCTCGGAGTCAGCACCCATATCCTCCTCAGGGTCCTCGGTCTCTCGCATCAGGGCCTCATCATGCTCTCTCTCGAAAGCCTCAGGGTCTGGTATCTCCTCCATTTACACAAGGGAAATAAGGTGGGTCACTAACCATAAAAGAAGGGTTTAGGAGTAGTTCCCTCACGGGCCTTAAAGTCAGGGCTATATCCGATAACCCGACTACAAACTCGATGAGAGTTCTAAGTATTATTAAAGTTGTTATTAAGGTTATCGTTATTGTTATTATTATTAGGGTTGCTTTCTTAAATTACTATCGTTTCTGAGAACTGTAACCTCGCTCTGATACCATTTCTGTGACGCCCCCAGATCCGGGGTCGGAGATGTAGGCGCTCACGGTCCATTTTCCATTAATAACATACCTCTCCTTGCACACAATATATATATAACACAGCCATCGACCCCACAATAAACTCACACCACACTCACACACACAGGTTAGAGCCTCAGAAACGTCACACATTGATTAAACAGTAATAAAGTTATCAGAGTTATTACAGACCTAATTAAATAGTATTTATGCTACCAACAACACTTCGATATGAAGCGAAGTTGGCGGCTTGAAAGTTTGTTACGATACACTGCCTTGCACAGGTCATGCTGATAAATAAAACGTACTAACAAAAGCTGCCAACCAATCCGGCTAATGGGGCCTACCGGTGGAATCTCAAGTGGTGGCTCGGGCCTAGTCACCTGCTTTCGAACAGTCTGCCTGGGTCTTGCCATTTCGCTTAGCTGTTGTGTTTGTAAAATTTGAAAACAAGCAAGAGTGAGCAACTATAGCTCAGCAAGAAATATATATATAAGATAGGCAATATAACATCTCATATGATTGGCAGTTGATATATTTGTTTGTATCAATCAGTTATAAAATCAATTGTCATAGTTGATAAATCTCGAAGGTGCAATAGTATGTGCCCTTGTTTTCAAAATAAACTTGTAGTTCTAGATACTGCATTAAATCAACATCATTCTCATCAAAATAGAACACTATCAGCAACTTGGCACAAAAGCCTAAGAAGCAGTGTCAAAGCATTTTTCCAAAATGGAGGAATGGGACTTAAAGAAAACATAAAAACCTGACAAGGATTGACGATGATCAGTCGCCACATCCAAGTCCAATAATCCGCGGGTCTTCTCTACCGGTAGAAGGATAGAAACTACATTCGTAACTATCCCTCGGGTGAAAACTACATCCGTAATCACCCTCGATGAAAACTACATCCGTAATCATCCTTCGGCAACACCTGGGCCGGAATAATAATTGATGGACCGCCTGGCTCACGGCCGCTTACACATCCCGGGAATCGTTCGTCAACGGTTCCCACACCTGCCAGAGTCCCTTTTTCTTTTTCTTTTAAAACTTGATTTTGATTGAAAACAGAGTAATTGAGGTTCGACATCAGTCGACCGATGATTCTTGAAATCATACACGAAGCAGAACCTGACCGGGGGTTTTCGAAAATGTTTTGAGTTCGAAAGAGTTCGAGTTTGAAAGTATTAAAAAGTATCTTGGATTAACTTTGTCTTTAAATAATGAACAGTAATTAATAAATAATATTTTAAGATTTAATATTAATAATTAATAAAATAATTATTCGATAAAATAAACTCTTAATCCAAGATAGGGTTTCGAGCATTTACGAAGATATAATAATAGTTATTTGAATATACGATACCACCTGAATGACCCTTCGGGTTTTCGCAATATAGATACGATATAATAATATACCGCTCCCCGGTCAAAAGTATATACGGACCGCTATGACCTCTATTGCTAGAGTCGTTGTCCGAAGAAAACATTTCAATCAAAGTTCAAGGGGTAAAAGCATACATGTACTTGTTCAATCTCAATTGCATCAATACTTCGATAAACATAGCATTTGATATAATTTGAAAACTACAAACACAACAGTGAAAATCCTTGTATATGGATAAGTTTTGAAAAGTAAACTTGCCTTGGTTTGGTTGGGGTGGTCGAGCGTGCGGATTCGAACGATCTATACATAAACAATAATCGTTCGTTAGTACCTTAACAATTTCTCTCTAATTACGGGGTTTTAAGGGGGTACGAAATTAACTTAACGACTTCGTCTTATGACTCCCTAGCCCCACTATAGGTCCATGTCATCACTCGTTTACGCTCGTCACTTACTCGACTTAATTTAGTTACTACGTTCGAATCATAACCACTAACCCTAGAATAATGTTCCACTAATCGACTTTTTCCATTGCGCAAATTTTACTCTAGCATTTTTATAAAATCCAAAAATTCATATTTTAATCCAATTCCTTTTGGGTGGTCTTCACCACTGCATTAACTACATTCTCAAATTTTTCCATGATCCCAAATATATTTTAAGGTGTTTAAACAAGGTTCACAAGGGGGTCACTTAATGCAGTCCATAGTCCAGAAACAAAATTCACTCCTCCGGCCATAACTAAAAATCCACACATCACCTAGCTATGAACCTTACATTTCCAGAAACTACATTCAATTATCTTTCCAACAATATAAGGTAGGACATCAGGGGACATCATTTGGGGGTTCAAAACCGTGCTACAACACAGATCAAAGTTCCTGGACAAACTCAGCAAGCTCAAACCACTTAGATCAACCATTTTTCATACTTCCACAACATAATCACCACTTAATACACTTAGATCATGACTCATAACACTCATGGAGATATATATATTAACCATAGTCATAAAAATCACAATCTCAACATCAAAACTCAAGATCCATGCTATCCAATACATATACATCCAAGATAAGTCCTAAAACACATGGATCTACTACCATACTATATGAACAATACATAACCAAGGGGGGTTTGAGATTTTATACCTTCTTGAGCTCCTAGAGACCTTGAACAATCTTTACACAACTTAAAAACACCTTAGATGGCCTCCTACAACACTTACAATGCAAGATCTAAATGAAAAACAAACTTGGTTACCATTTACCAAAACTTGAATAATTTTGTAACTTGAAAATGGTTGGATAGAATGGAGTGAAATTGCTAGCATACCTTGTATATGTGATGTAGATGACCTAGGAATTATGGCAAGATTTATGAGTGATGGGAGAGGGGAGAAGAAGAAATTTTCTTCTTCTTTCTTTTGCTTGGCCGAGAGCAAGCTTCAAGGGGGGGAGAGAAAGTTTTTGTGTTTTGTTTTTGTGTTTGACTTGGGTGAATAATTAGAGTTAGGTCATGTAGGTTGGGTGATACATATCACATGTAAGCATAGTTGGTAGTACTAGCAAGCATGGGCTCTTGTACTATGTGTCCCCTTTTTTGAAAAAGTAACCAACTAAACACTATTCATCTTCCAATGGCCAACTAACTTGTTTGATTTCTAACTACTTGGTTGCATGGGCTTGCATGCAATACTACTCCTTGTATTATTATTCCTCCACCAATGCTTATAATTAAATCTTTAATTCGTATCGTATCTTAATTATTCTCTCGTAATAATATTTCGTCGCGTAGAGATTTCCCCTATAATTCCTTAAGTACTAATTGTGTAAATTCCTCGAATGTTCATAATTCCTCGTCATAACTCTTAATAAATCCTTTAATGTTCTAACCATTCTCAAACCTCAAGTTTAATAAATATTACTAACAGTAAGACTCTTGCCTTCACAATCTCTCTGTATATCTTACATAATAAATGCAACAACGCAGTTTCTCAGACAATCAATTCTATTAATCAACAGGGATGACTAGAACGGTTCCAAAATGACAATGTCACAAGATATTAAATAAAAGGAAATATTACCAAAAATTAGGGTTCTTACACTTAGGAAGAGGACAATCCTGTTTCCAGTGACCTAACTGCTTGCACCTGAAGCACTTGCCCTTAGGCTTTTTCACAGCACCTTGAACTCCCACTGCATTAGCAACCTTTCCAGCTTTCTGTGTCAGAACCTTTTTCTTCTTCTTGCCTTTCGGCTTAGAGGAAGAAGCTTTCTCAGCCACATTCACTTGAACATTCTGCTTAAAGAGTCCTTCAGCTGCCTGAAGTTCTGTCAGAAGTTCCGCGAGACTATACATCCTTTTGTTCATGGTGTAATTCAAGCGGAACTGCTCAAAACTTTTGGGCAGACTCATAAGGATGATATCGATTTGGGTTTTCCCATCAATATCAGCACCAAGGATCTCCATCTCATTCAGATGAGACATCATCCTGAGAACATGATCCCTTACAGGTGTTCCTTCAGCCATCTGAGTGTTCATTAAAGCCTTCATTGCTACTTGCCTAGCAGCCCTATTCTGTTCTCCAAAAAGTTCCTTGAGATTAAAGAGCATATCTGAAGCAGTGGGCATAGCCTGATGCTGATGCTGCAAAACACCCGACATTGCTGCCAGAATGTAACATCGCGACATCTCATCAGCCTTAACCCACCGCTTATAATACTCCTTCTCACTTTCAGGAGCATCTTCAGCAGGCTGATCTGGCTTGGGTTCATAAGTACAAAATTTGTACTCCTCAGCAGTCAACACTATGTCCAAATTACGTTTCCATTCAATATAGTTCGGTCCAGTAAGTTTGTTATCCTTAAGTATGGTGAATAGTGGATTAAAGCCCATAATGATCTAATCCTGAGAATCATACATGTAGCACATAATCAGATAGTTGCATAAATCTTAAAACCTATTGGTTTCCTCTAACAATTAATTAAAATTAATGCACTAATATTTAAACATCATAAGTATCTGGTACGCCACGATGGGTGACATATATACCACTTAAATTCGTTTAAATATTACTTCGGTCCTATTACTAAATAATACGCCACGTTAGGGTGGACTGTATATTATTTTTCATAGCTAAGTGTATACCATTATTTAATCTTAAATTACTAAAAAGACAGGATACCACCATTAAATATTTCAAATCAATAATCGATAATAGGATAATTCCCAGATCGGGGGGAGCATTGTCAAGAGGCATCACTTAAGACCCCTTTCTAGACAGAATCATCCTTTCTCTCTATATTGAAAATCTATATTCAATCATTGGCACCCTTCTAATTAATCGAATTCTATGAAACTTGGTACGCCACGTTGGGTGGCATATATACCTTTCAATATTCGTAATTAATTTAAGAAGTTTATCCTAGTAATATCCATAACACTATCTGACACCATAAATCATATACCACGTTAGGGTGGACTATATACAATTTATATTCGTCTTAGTGTTAAATTACATACAAACAATAATGGAGACCGTGGGATTTAATTCCAAATTAATTCCCTCACCCACTTAGAATTTTTATTTAAAATTGAGGAATTTTATCTAGCATGCATCGCCTTATGTTATTTAATCGCAGTCCACATGTATCAAAATACACAAAACACATAACATAACAGCATGCTATTCATGATTAAAGCATAATAAATAAATACTATGTCCATGTCGTCCTAATTATGTTAAACATGCAATTAAAAAATAATTACACACATAATTAACAACACACATAATTAATTAATTAAAGCAATAATCAAAAATCAGTGGAAAAAATTAAAATAAATTTTCCACTATTATGGCCCCTTGAAAAAAAAAATTCAGCTTTGTATTCTGCTGAAAAAAAATATTTTCTGCCAAAAAAACTCGCTGTTGCGCAGGTTGCAGTAGAGTTACACCCCTGGATGCAGTGACACGCATGAGGCGCATGCGTTACAGGGCAGAAAATCCTTGTTGCGCATTCTGGTAATGCGCAACACCATTTTTTTGCCTGTTTTACCTTGTAACGCAGTACACACCTGCGTTACAGCCTCCAGACAGAAATTCTGCACGCGCCTGCTGCTTTCCTGACGTGTTTTTCAGAATTTTTTCTTTTGTCGTCTCGAGCAAAAAACAAATACAGCCTCCAGCCATTAACCAGCTACGCAGCGGAATAATTTTTGGTCTCCGTTTTGATTTCCGATCGCACATAATTGTTACAAAATATTCGGATCTTAACAAAATCCAACAAACAATTACAAAAAAATAGATCTAATACAAAACTAATTTTGTAAATCTATTCTAACACGATCAACCCTCGTGTTTTACAACCACGATAAACCACGTGGAAACCAAACAAAATAACCACGATTAAACCACGTGGGATCCAAACACATAATTAAAATATACATGGCCATAATAGTGGATAACAACCTGCAAAAAAGAATTATAAAAGCCTACCACTATACACATGCATATATAATTACGACATGGACATCGTATCAAAATTCGCAGAACCATTGAACCAGGCTCTGATACCAATTGTTGGGACAATCAGATCTTGGCACTGCGATTTTTGATACACTAAATTAGCGAGTACGAATAGAAAAGTCACCTTGTTAACGGTTGATTCCACGCTCTTCTATTGTATTCCCAAATTCCCTTGAGCGAAGTGTGGCCTTCGTCTTCTCAAGTTAACCTCTCTTCTTGCTCCTGGGTGGCTACAAAATTTTTCGACCAGCCCCAGCAAGAAGAGAATAGGAATATATATAGGCTACAATAGGGATCATGGACAATTAGGTTGGGCCTTCTAATTACATCTTGGACATAGAATCTTAGTTCACCTTCTTAATCAGTATAAGGGAACAATTCTAAATTTGATCCTGTTCAATATACACAAAGTATACTAGTATTATTTATTAGTCAATATAAACTAATCTAAATAATAATATAGTCATTCCAGTGGATTGTCTAACTCCACCTGTGCTGTGAACCTTATTATATTATATAAACCGTATTTAATAATCTAATATTCTGTATCCCATTTGATACTAGATTATTCACAATATATAATATTTAGACAACATGTAAACATTTAAATGATTCTTAATAAAATAGGCCAGAAATAAATGTATATACTTCAAATAAATATTTTCAGTATACACCAACAATAACTTCATATTTTAAGTTATATGTTGATATTCTACTTATATTTTACACAGCAGATATTTTTCGGAAAGGTTATATTGAATTACCTTGTAACTTCATCTTTTATATTATACTAGAACTTTGTTCATAGTATGAATAACAAAAGTTTGCAGAGATATTATAAAAATGATATTTGAAGTACTACGATGGTACTGTTTTTGAATATATTCCGATAAGGAAATACTTTCGGTAAAAAGATATTTTTACAATCATTGTCTTATACCCGCTATATATTCTGGGTTTGAATTAAAGGCAGAATTATGCCATACTTTCATTACCTTGCTGAGCTATCGCTCACTCTTGCTATTGTTTTATATATATTATATAGCAGCGAAGAAGGATGCCAATGGGACGGCACATACCCCGCAAGGCGTTTCCATAAACAGTTTCAAGCCGTGATCCTGAGAGTAGTACGAACCAGTCGAATCAGGCTGCAGCTTTTGGTATTCATCTTATGTATAGATATGAATAGTATGAGAGGATTGTAAGCACCAGAAGACATTTGGGTATTGTAATAATAATAATTTATTCCGCAGTTGTTATATTGTGTCGTTTCAGAGACTCTAACCTTCGTGTGTGTGTGTGAAATATATATATTGTGGGGTCACAAGCAGTTGAATTGTGTACATTGCGAGTAATACAGGTAAGACAAGGAGTAAATGGATCGTGACTACTCTAAATCCCTGACCCCGGATTTGGGGCTGTTACATACCACCTCCATTTTTCACCTTAAATCAGAATATTAAATCTGCAATAATCTCCCATTGCTCTTGCATTTATAATAGCTAGACAAGGTAAACTAAAATTGATACCTCATGTTTGTGGCACCCAGTTCTATAATGTCCCTGTTTACCACACAAACTGCAAGTCTTTTTTTCTTTATTTCAACAGCCAATTCCGGTCCTGATTTTTTTTGGTAGCAACTTTCGGACGACCATTATGTTTTGTACTAGGGGAAGGATCGCGGATAGTAATATGAGATTGTAACTCATAATAATAGTATTCGCATCTGCATTATAGGGGTTATAGCAACAGTACTACTTGACCTTCTCTTAGTTCTATCCAGTAATATCAAGGTAAGAATCAATATCTTCAATTTCGGCAGAAAAATCCTTGGCATTTTCAAGTGTTGTACTGAATTTTTTTCTAACTAACATAACATTCATTGGAGTAACTGTATAATCACCTTTGACAAAACTTTTTTGTTCACTGTTGTCCGCTTTATATCTAGCACCAATAGTCCATCTATGCAAGATGTAATGATCAGGTATTGCATCCAACTTTTTTTTCTCATCAAGTATAAGATGTGTTTGCATAAAATTCCACGTGTTTCGAATTTTGCACATGAACATATTACCTTTAGGTCTGCTGATGCATCATATTGAACTGTCCTCCACAAAGATTTATCTACAGCATGTTGCCCAACAATATAGTTTGTCAGATGAATATCTTTGCTTATCTTCTCATGGATGTAACTAAAACTTTTTTGCCATTCTTTTTTGAAAAGTTCATATATATTACGTGTATAATATTTTCCCGCTTGTTGCTCAATATAATGCCATATAAGTAATACGGGACAAGAATCAATAGTCACAAAATCTTCATCTTCTTCTTTCTTTCTACGAGATGCAAGGGCCTTGTCATATTGCATAACAAAATCACTGAGCATAGTGTTTGAGTTGACATACCCATGGAAAAATGCATTAATGCTTTCACTACGTCTACTTGTAGTCATTCCTGCCAAACTTACATCTTTCATATAAACTTTCACCCAATGGCGTCGCAGGTCATTTTCGAATTCTTCAATAGATTTACTCTTGACCCACTTTGAAAATGTTTCTTATAACGAGCACGATATGACTGAAGATTCTCAATAACATGCTTGTTAATATGCCATGCAAAACAGCGGTGATATGTATTCAAAAAGACTATTTTAATTAAGATCTTCATAGCTGCATCATTATCGGTGATGATTGCTTTTGGTGCCTCATTAAACATACACGTCAAAAATTGCTCAGTATCATTCGTCTCATCCTCCAATAATGCTCCCCATAATAAAATGGACTGACCAAGATGATTAACACCAATAAATGGAGCAAATGGCATTTTGAATTTATTTGTCTTGTAGGTGACATCAAAACCAACAACATCATCAAATTTTTGATAAGAAGTTCTTGATCTTCCATCGGCCCAAAATACACTCCTTAACGTTCCGTCTTTAGCAAGATCCATTATTAAGTACTGGTTGTCATCAATAGCTGCCTTCTCTTGGAAATGTTTCACAATTCCATAGCATTCCTTTCCTACATAATTTTTCCTTTCTGGCCTCAAATAGTCATAACATTGTCTTGGGGTAATATCCACTTCAGTAGAGCTACTAACAACATTAACCACCTTTGTAATCTCTGGAGATTTTAGACCATTTTGATGCAGTTTAGAAATTAAATTTTTGCATGATTCAGTGCAATGGAACTTACTATGAGATCTATACTTTATTACTTTCATGGGAGTGTGAGTGAGGTCATGATTGTGCACATCATAAAACTTATCAACAAGCCACTGACCATTCTTCAACGATATCTCCATTTTCCCTTTGCAATCTATTCTAGTATCTCGTCGATGTTTGATATTTTTCCTCATTTATCGTTTATCTCCTAGATACTTTTTCCCCTCCTTGCAACATAACCTATGCGAATTCCAAAACCCTTGCTCAGTGCATAAGTATTGTAAAAATGTTAAGCTTCATCCATTTAAACTCGCCCAAGTATTGGTTGTACTTGTTCGGACTTGTTAGCATTTAGATCTTTTGCTTCTATGTATTCTTCTTGAATAAATGTAAAATCTGAATGATCATTCTCAAGCGGTACTATATAATTCCCAGCATCAATCTCTTCGATAGACATCATGAAAAATCTACAAATGAAATTAATAAGACATTATCACAAACAGTTGGTAGTTACAGAAAAAAATTGAGATTTACAAATAATATTTTGAGGAAATTAAGATTTGCAAGAGAAATTTCAAAGCTAATTGGCTAGAAAAAATACTTGTATGTGAGATAAATATGAAGCAATCACACTTGCTTCTGTACATGATAAAGCTGGAGAAAGATTGACAGATTCTTGAAAGAAACAAACAGAATTCAGAATGATAACAAGGATTAGGGGTAACACGCCACGTAAAAACCTAATACACTAATGCACGTGAAACCCGTAGCACGTAAAAACAAAACCTTAATATTATTTTAATTTTTTTATTATTAAACGAACGGGTAGATAATTTTCTAAAATGTCACGTAGAAACTCTTTTCCCATTTAAAAAAGTATCAAAGGTGTAATTGCTAAAATTTTATTTTAACAGAATTTAGTATTATACCAACCTATCATGATCAAAACATGTTTCTTGAATGTATGATTTTAACCAGGAACCTCAACGGTCACCGAATCTGAATCAGTAAAGGACTCTGAACCTGAGGCCGTCTCAAACTAGCAACACTAATGAAATACGCAAATCCAAACATTTACAACTTTCTGTCAATTTTACTATTTGAGAGCCTTTACTAATAATTTGTTTTTAATTAAATGTAATTTTTTTCCTTCTTTTGCTAAATAATGTAATACTAGCCAATAACCCGTGCGATGCACGGTTTTCTTAAAATTAAATAATATATATATATATATATATATATATATATATATATATATATATATAGAGAGAGAGAGAGAGAGAGAGAGTTGCACTCCATAGCAAACATCTTATATAACAAACAATAAAGAACACCTCATATCTATATAATTTAAGAGTTCCGTCATAGCACCCAATACAAAAAGTTGTTATTTTTTTACCCTCTAGCAAACTAGTAAAAAAAAAATTGAAAATTTACTGTTCATTGATGACGTCACTGATGACGTCATCAATGAACAGTAAATTTTCAAATTTTTTTTTTTTTTGCAGATTTGATAGAGGATAAAAAAATAACAACATTTTGTATTGGGTGCCCCTGGCGGGGCCAAAGGACCTAATAGATCTAAGGTGTTCTTTGTTGTTTGTTATATAAGAGTGTTCTGTATGGAGCAAAGGCTATATATATATATATATATATATATATATATATATATATATATATATATATATATATATATATATATATATATATATATATATATATATATATATTACTTAATATAATATTGGCATAATATATATTATTAAATAATAATTGATTAATAATATGATATATTATTCGAATTATAACTATATTTTGTCATAATAATATAAATATAAATGGAAGTATCGTATATACTTACATTCAAATTTTTGTTGATATTATCATATTCAAATTATGATTCCATAATAATGCATAATGTAATACTCCGTATTTGTTTAAAATAGAATTTAATATTGATTTGTAATTGTGTGAAAATTTTATTGTTTATTATATAGTTTTAGTTTGTTTTTACTTCGTTGATTTATAATTTGTTGTAAATTTGTTAATAAATATGTAATATTAAAATTATTAAAAATGGTTTTGAAAATATTTGGTTTTCAAGTAATTAAAAGAGTCTAAAAAAGTTGGGTGCTGAAAAATTTTAACTCAAATATAACCAAAAGAGTATGTAAGTGAATATTAATTGGAGTGTAATTTAAAGAGTTTGTTATTAAGTTAAATATGTGGTTTATGTTTTGTAAAATTACATTTTATATGTATTTTAATTTATTATTTCATTTTTTGAAGGTGTTAGCAAAATTTTTGGAAGGTGTTAACCAACCGACGGACCAACCAATTATATCATGTTTCGCTTATAATAGTATAGTATAGATATATTATCATATTCAAATTATGATTCCATAATAATGCATAATGTAATACTCCGTATTTGTTTAAAATAGAATTTAATATTAATTTGTAATTATATGAAATTTTTATTGTTTATTATATAGTTTTAGTTTGTTTTCACTTTGTTGATTTATAATTTGTTGTAAATTTGTTAATAAATATGTGATATCAAAATTATTATAAATGATTTTGAAAATATTTTGTTTTTAAGTAATTGAAAGAGTCTACAAAAGTTGGGTGTAGCTGAAGAATTTTAACTCAAATATAACCAAAAGATTATGTAATTGAATATTAATTGAAGTGTAATTAAAAGAGTTTGTTATTAAGTTAAATATGTAGTTTTTCTTTCGTAAAATTACATTTTATATGTATTTTAATTTATTTTTTTTATTTTTGGAAGGTGTTAGCAAAAGTTTTGGAAAGGTGTTAACTGACCGACCAATTAACCAATTATACCCTATTTCGCTTATAATAATATAGTATAGATATTTTCATTTGTCAAACACTACTAATAAATCATGCTGTAAAATAATGTCTTCTTACTCTACATTGGAATATATAGTTATTTATAGGGTCATCATATGATGCACATCTGTGATGTATTGCAATTATAATGTGTTAAATGAGTAAAATCATATTTTTGTTTATCAATTTACCACAAATTTTAACTTGGAAGTTATTTTCTGCAAGCCTCGGCTCATCTGGTGATTTTTAAGTTCTCATAAACACTCTATTGCTTCGCACAAGTGTCTTGATATCTTATTTGCCCAATTCCATTTTATTAATAAACTCATAACTACTAGACACACATAACTGATGACTTAAAGCCCTGAAACACCTGATATGGCATAGGTTACAATCCAAAAGCAAGCAAAACAAGATTCAGGAATTAGTTATTATATTAAGAACAATAATATCAACCCAATGAAGTTTTCACAAATCTTTATCATATGGTAATGCACCAAATGCATAGTATACATAGAAGAATAAAGCACTCAGTTTCAAGAAAGGACTAATAACGAAAAACTGAACTGATAAAAATAATCACTTATCCAATTTTTTTAAGTTACTGTTGTGCACATTGCACCCTTTGCGCTCCGCCGAGCATATCCTCATCATCCTCATCATACGCCTCTTGCTGTGCCTGGGCCTTCTTTCTACGCATTTCTTCTTCGATATTGACATCATGTAGTGTAGTCTCTTCACACTCGTCCAGCTCTTTCCGTGTCATCTTCACCACTGGCCGTGGTGGTAGAATGGCCTCCAGCGCCTTGACTTGTTCAGGATTTAATAAATCCGGGAAATCAACAGTGAAATGAACATAAAGAGTTCCCTTCATAAATGGCCTCTGGTGCATTGGCATACCCTCATCACTAATACCTTTGGATTCATCTGTGCATTTTTACCACAGGACTTAATTACCAATAACAATAATCAATAAAAAATGTTAAGTTTAGTATTGAGGTTTTCTTACCAGGCTTGATCACTTCTCCTGCGTTTGATTTAATAAGCAGAGATCTGCCATCTAGATGAGTCAATACAAACTGGAAACCACACAAAGCTTCTGTAAGCGACAATTTGTGCTCTACAAATAAGTCATCACCCTTTCTCTTAAATTTGGGATGCTCCTTTTGCTGTATGACAAAAACAATATCTCCAGTGACTGTGTCAGGCTGCAAAGTAACTTAAATTTGTTAGAATTATTAATAAAGCCACCACATTTATGTAAGTATAATAAGGTTAGTGCTGCAGTATAACTCGGTACACACCGCTTCATCAGCTTCTCCGGTCAAAGTAATCTTCTGCCCATTCTGCATACCCTTTTCCACATGTACCTCCAACACCTTTTTCTCTTGGACAACCTTCTCGCCTTTGCACTGAGTGCACCGGTCCCTATTGCTTATGCTCTCTCCTGTTCCTTTGCATTCATTGCAAGGTTGCTGCATTTGCTGAATCATAGAAGGTCCAAGATGTCTAATTGAAATCTTCATGCCAGACCCTTGACAACCAGAACATGTCATTGATGCTCCGGACTTAGATCCCTTGCTGCACAGAAAATACATTGAAAAGGAAACTCATAAGAAATTTCACATATATAAGATATCTGATATGCTCATTTGATCATAATGCCTTAAGCATACAAAAACAAAGTACTCACCCTTTGCACTTCTTGCAAAGCACGTTACGGCCTAGTGAGAGTTTCTTCGACGTTCCATTGTACAAATCTTCTAGAGAGACCTTAAGAGGATGAATAACATCTTCTCCTCTCCTCTGCCTGCGTACCCTACTGCTACCACCACCTAGTTATCAACAGTAAATTATTAAATAATAGCTTTCTACAATGACCAATGCTATTACAACTTGATGCCATCAAAGATCTCTTGTTACACTTTGACAAAGGTATAAATTAAAATAAAGAATCTTGGAGCTCTATCTTACCTCCAAACGGACTTCCACCACCAAAGAAAGACTGGAAGATGTCAAACGGGTCATGCCCACCCCCACCACCACTGCCCATTCCTTCCTTGAGTGCATCTTCACCATATTGATCGTATATCTCACGTTTCTCAGGGTCACTCAGAACCTCATATGCTTGTGCAAGTTCCTTAAACTGCAACGGAGACACAATGTAACAAATAAACAAACAAACACCTAAAGTGTTTAAAACATTAACTTTGCACAGCACATGTGAATAAGCAATCACCACGGAAAACATATAAATAATACCGAGTACTCTAAAGCTTCTAAGCTATTCTTAATGTGATTATTCTAACTAAACACCTTGGTTATAGAACATCATATATAATTTACATCAATTACTCTAAACCTTTCCAGTTACTTCAATTCTTAAACCCTGTGTAGTTCCAGAATCGGGGTCTCAAATTACAACCCAAAAAGAAAGTAAAGATCTTTCAAACAATAACAACCTAAATAACTAGACACAACAAAATTTCAGGTCACCCTATGCTAATTCTTCCCTACACTAGTTGTCCTTAATAATCTGATCTAACCTAAATTATAGCCTTAGTTTTCGGGTACAGCACCTAGATTCCTTCAGTTTATTCCTTATTGTCGTGTATCCCCTTCCCGAAGATTTCGATAATTAAACAAAACCAAAATCTAAGAAATCTAAAACAATTGCATCATCTACATACACACAAATCCAAGCAGCCCTACACCAAGAAAACTCAAAACACATAACAAAACCACCAACAACCAAAAGTCAAATCTACAGCTCAAACGTATGCATATACACCCACAAAAAAAAAAAAAAAAAAAAAACATAAAACACAGAAGAAAAGATCATTACTTTTTCAGGATCTCCACCCTTATCAGGATGATTCATCATAGCAGCTTTTCTATAAGCCTTTTTGAGATTATCTTGAGAAGCAGTCTTTGGAACACCCAACACCTCATAGTACTTTGTGTTATCACTCTTCTTTGGTGCCCTTCCAAACATCTTTTCTTGATTTTCTTAAAGCTCAGATCTTTAATTTCAAGATTTTGCAAGAACCCCAAATCAAGTCAAATTTATTTGACGGGTTCTGCAAAAACTGTGCAATGAAATAAAGTAGCAGATGGGATTTGATTTATACAGAGAAAAGGAGAGTCTTTATATATAGGGGTCAAGAGTCTTTGAATAGTACTAGGTAAACAAACTACTCCTATCCTTTGTGTTCTTTGAATGGGAAAAGGATTTTTGCTAGACGGCTGATTTTTAAATTTTGTTTGGTTAAGTTTCAACGGGTGTGTTTCAACTTTGGTGTCTTGAAACTCACAAGCAATTGCCTTTATTATTTGTTTCTCTAACTATTTCTACTGGCTTATAGTTCGTGCAAAATACGGGTTACTTTTAATTTTTCATAATAAGAATTGTTGTCGTAAATTGTATGTAATTGATTTTTGGTTTCCCATACTTTCTAGATTGTTATATTTTATCTCCCCTATCAAAATCTTTGTACATAAGGATAAAAATGGTTCAAAACTGTATAGCTGATCATTCTTAAAAAGTTAAAGATAGAGTAAAACTTTCTTTTTGAGGTCAAAAGATGGAGTAAATTTATAACCTCTCTA
Source organism: Saposhnikovia divaricata (assembly GCA_036435485.1). Classification (NCBI taxonomy): domain Eukaryota; kingdom Viridiplantae; phylum Streptophyta; class Magnoliopsida; order Apiales; family Apiaceae; genus Saposhnikovia; species Saposhnikovia divaricata. The sequence continues at coordinate 118,356,433 of CM071599.1, read as the reverse complement.
TAAATGTTCTTATCAGAGAGTCGGAGACGAATGTCTTGAGAGAATATAAAGGTCATGTAAGGATTTTCTTGTTTTTAACTTTAAATCGGGTTATTTTTATTTTTTTTAAAATTTGTTTATAGTTTAGTATATATAATATTTTAAACATTATTTTTAGTTTAGTATTAAATCTAAATTAATATGTTGTTGGTGGGAATCGAACCTTCAACCATTCTATATAACATAATCTAGTATTAATTTTATATTAAAATGTTGTTGGCGGGATTCGAACTGTAGACCTTCAACTTTTAGTATTGTTATATATAACGGTCATGATCTATTTGAATTGAAGATCTAACGGTTCTGAATGAGGATAACCAAAAATAAGGGGATAACCAAAAATAAGGGATAACCAACTACAAATTATACCCCCTTTCGCTTATTATAATATAGATCTTTAGAAAAAATGAATAATTGAGTTGTTGGAGCAGAAAAAAGAGTCCAAGTAGAAGTGGATGAAGGAATTTTAATCAGAATATAATCACGTTAACATTAGTAATTAACTTTTTGAGTTGTTTTGGTAATTTAATTATCGTAAGATTAATTTTAAATTAAAAAGTACTCCATGTTTTAATGACAAAAATTACTACTAAAAATAATTACGGAAAGATATGGTATGATATTTTGGATATATATTAATTATTGTAATATTAGTTTTAAATTAAATGGTAAAGTGTTTTAATTAGAAGTAAAATCTTTAGAAAAAATGGGTAATTGAGTTGTTGGAGGAGAAAAAAGAGTCCAAGTACAAGCTCAATGTGGATGAAAGAATTTTAATCGGAATATAATTACGTTAACATTAGTAATTACCTTTTTGAGCTGTTTTTATAATTTAATTATTTATTTTAATAATTAGGATAACCAAACCGAAAACCAAAACTTTCAATGTTTCGGCTTTAATATAATAATATAGATAGATAGATATATAGATATAATAAGGATATAAAGGATATAATTAAATTATTTTGTTAAATGTGATAGTTTTGATTACAGGGCTTGGATGGGCTGCGAATTGGAGTTGGATGGATTGTTTGTAGATTAATATTTTTATGGATCAGACCCAACTTTTAACCCATTCTATCAAACCGTGTATTGAATTGATGAAGATGGTGTAAATTAGGTTTAGAAGAATAGAGTTCTGTGCACAGTATTCATGAAGGCAACGGAGGTTTTAAGTTTAGCTGTATTAATAATTGTGTAAATATAAAATACTATTGTGTCTTTAGGACTATAGCCAATAACGGATTAAAATTGATTTATTTTATATTTAAAATTAATTAAAAATTAAATTAACCAAACCGAAAACCAAAATAAATAGGACAACCAAACCGAAAACCAAAACTTTCAATGTTTCGGCTTTAATATAGTAGTATAGATAGATTTGCTTAAGGAAACTATGTTAAAGTATAATACAAAACTTGCCTGTTTATTTACAAGAAAAAATATTTTGAAAATAGTGTAAATTGTGTGATATTTTTCTACTGATCGTATTTTATTAAAAAAGATTTATAAAAAATTTCAAAAAAATATAACTGTAATAATTATTTTTATAAGAAATTATTTAGAGTATTTACCAAAAATACTAGGTTTAAAGTTTATATTTGCAAAAATACCATCTTCTTTAATTAATTGCATATTTACTATCTTATATTTTCTTAATTGCAATTTTACTAAACTAAGTTTCAAATTTGTAAAAATACTAACCCTCCCGCCCTTCCCCCCTGCTGCCCAGCCGACTTCCACACTTCTTTTTTTTTTTTAAGGTGGGGTGATTTTGGTGGATTTGGGTTGCAAGGCCCCGCCAGGGGTCATATTCAACTGAATGCAACCACATGCAACTGAATGCAACCACATGCAACTTTTTTTTAAGGTGGGTGATTTTGGTGGTTTTGGGTTGCAAGGCCCCGCCAGGGGCCATATTCAACTGAATGCAACTGAAAAACGAAAGTTTCATTCATTTGCATGTAGTTGCAGTCAAAAATTTAGTTGCATGTGGTTTCATTCAGTTGCATAAGAAAGTTCCATTTTTCAGTTGTCATTTTTGACCTATATATTTCAAAAAAGAGGTCAAAAATGATAACTGAAAAATGGAACTTGAAATCAAAAATTTAGTTGCATGTGGTTGCATTCAGTTGCAAATTTAGTTGCATGTGGTTGCATTCAATTGAATATGGCCTCTGCGGGGCCTTGCAACCCAAATACACCAAAATCACCCCACCTTAAAAAAAATTGCATGTGGTTGCATTCAGTTGAATATGCCCCTACGGGGCCTTGCAGCCCAAATTCACCAAAATCCCCCCACCTTAAAAAAAAAAAAGTCGAATCTTGGCAGGCTGGGCAGGGGGAAGGGATGTCCTAATTTCTAGTATTTTTGCAATTTTGAAACTTAGTTTAGTAAAATTGCAAATAGTTTTTCTTAACAAAAGTAAAATTGTAAAAATTTACTTTTGACAATATATTTATCAATAAAGCTCAATTATTTATTCAATTTAAAACAACAAATATAACAATAATTAAGTTTAAACTCTCGAATCTTACCTAAAAATCTATCCAAATTTTAAAGTTCAAATAATTTAACATAGAAATCGACTTTTAACTTTATATATATTAGCTTATAACCAGTGTAATGCACGGTTCTTTTTTAATATTTATAATTATATAAATTATGTTATCAAACAATATTGAATTTGATTTTTATCAGATTAATTTTAATATTTTATCAAAAGAAATCATTTCTTAAATTTGGAAGACTTAGAGAAAAAATAATTAAATTTAAGTATAAATAAAAAAATTATTATGTATTAAATTCACACAATCAATTTACTATTTTTACTTCATCCTACGTTTTAAAAATCAGATTTAAACGGTTTTACAGGCAACACAAAACTCAAGAGATCAGCTTCAATTTAGTGATGATTTAACATTTATAATCCAATTGAAGCTATTCGAAAATTGAAGAGAAAAGAAAGTTACGGGTTTTTATATTGAATATTCTATTCAATTTAGAAACCTATTTATATTTAGTTTAAATTATTAAAATTTAATTTTTCGTATTTGAATATAATTTTATTATCATTCAAATAAACTTACTTTCTAATATTAGATATAATTCTATTCAGTTTAGAATACCTACTTTTTTTGTTTTGATTATTAAATTTAATTTATGGTATTTGAATATAATCCTACTATCAATTAAATAAACTTTTTAATATTAGATTTAACGGATCACATCTATCTATTTTAAGATCCAACTATCCATACTTTTTTAGTTGATGACCGTACCACAAAATAATTGGATAAGATCCCCTTACACTTACGATATATAAGGATATAATTTTTATAATAATGAATTAATGATCATAATTTTTCATTAATTTTTGCTTAATTTTTTGTTTTGATATTTGAACACACTCATACACATCTTATTTTTAATAAGATTCAAACATGTAAGCGAAAGAGATATAATTACGCGCATTAAGAGATTATGCATATAGGTATCCATTGTATTAATTCCACTTCCTAAGATTCATAGTCTCCTTCTTCCTGATACTGATTACCAAGAGGTTGAACTGATTGATCCTTCCGCTTTTGTGTAAGGATTCGGATCATTAGGCTTTGTTCAACCTCCCTTTAGGGATCGCGGAGTCAAGTAGATCAACTACTTGATGACCAAGATATTGACGAATACTACATACGATCAAGAAAAAAGTACGTATAATCACATGAAACCCATGTATCACCTTAAAATTTGAATTAAAATTCATTTTTGTTGGGTGATTTTTTATTTCATACACATATACGTGCTTTTTTGGAGTAACGATCTGTAAATTTTTTTTTTGCCAAAGTTTATAATTTAGTTTTAGTTAAATATACCGAACATATTTAGCACGGTAATCTGTTACTAATTTAATTAATGTATTCATTTTGATTTCTTTCATTTCAAAACATATACAAGTCAGGTGGGAATGACTAGGCCCGTCAATGGTCAGATTCGGATCGGATTAGATCGGATCAATCTAAATTCATATTCAAATTCATTAAAAAGTTTTGGATTTGAATCAAATTGGATATTTTTTAATCGATCCATATGACAATATCCGATCCATTTGGTTTTCGGGTTATCGGATTGGAGGTCCGATCCGTTTAATAAATTTTTTTTAAAAAAGGTATTTTTTTAATCTAAAAAATAGTTTTTTTTTTAATTTTATGACGAAGTAAAAATTAAAATTATGACATAAAAATTGACATATCCAAATTTATATTGCAAAATAATATTATTTATATAAAATATATAATAAATATAATATATTCGGATTGGATTGTTACCGGATCATAAAAAATCCATATTCGTTTGTTATTGGATTAACGGATCAGATTTTTCTGGAAAGATTCATACCTTCTAATTTAACTACGAATCAAATCGGATCGGATCGAATTGGGTCGAATATTCGATCCATTTACAGGTCTAAGAATGACTGTATTTTTTACTACTTATTAAAAATAATATATTTTTTTTCTTTGGGGTTTGGTTAGTGTTTCCGTTAAACTGGTTTTTGTCGATTACACGATTATTGGGCTTAGTTCTTGGATTTTTTTTGGGCCCCTTGTCATGAACAAATTTTGTATTGAAGTTGATAGACCGTAGAACGACCATGTGTATCCCCTATATCATAAATCCTGTTGCCAAATTCCATGCCTTTTTACACCCCTTATCCTTAAAGTTGTATTAAAATTACTTACAAATGCCATCAAGTCAGTCTCAAATCCTATTACTGACAAATAATGACAAATCATTATTTAATTCTTTAAAGACAAAAATGCTAAAGAAGGAAAGAGACACAACCTTGTGTCTGTTACGTGAATTTTGATAGCTTGAAAGAGGACATTTTGAAGCCAACTAGGAGCATGTGAGCTGCACTTTTCTTCCACCACCAGTTGCTGCTTTATTTAATTTTTGTCACTTTCCCGGAATGATCGAACCAGAGGCGTGAATTAAGGTACTTTTGTACAACCATTCCACTCATTTCTGCTTTCGTTCTTTGCAAGCCACAAAATATTCAAACTTCTCTTTGTCTCAATCTATATTTGTAAAGATAGCAGTAGCTGTGCTCTTTCATATGTATTATTTTGAAATTCAAAAACAGAAAACAAATCTGAGAGTGATGAAAGAGGTTCTTTCATCTCTTATCTGCTTCCTTCAATTTTTTTAGTCTAATATCTCAAGATACCGACTTGCCTAACTTTCTTCTTTTCTTTTATTCTTTTTTAGCTTAATTATAGGCATTTGAGATTGGATAACTTCACATCATTTCAATATGATCTTAGTATGCATTTGAAGCTCTGTGTATTGAGTGATTATCCATGTATATTTTAGTTTTTTATGGGTTTTTTGATATGATTTTGTGCTCTTGCAATATTTCGTGTACTTTTTGTTTGAGGTTTTTATGGGTTTTGTGTTTTGATGTTCTTTTGCAAGAGTTCATGTACTGTTTGTTTTAGGTTATTATGGGTTTTGTGTTTTGATGTGATATGTTTCTTTCCATGGTCATATACTGTTTAAACTATTTTCAAGATTTGAGACCAAGTTAACTTTTAAGAACTTATGTAGTGTTTATTTTACGTTCTGGTATCATGTATTTTTTAGGCATTCATGATAGAAGGAGGGTTAGAAAAGAAGATGGGAACAAAAAGAATCAAACTATGACAAGGTCTAAAAACACAGAATGGTTCAGGGCAATGTAAGTTTGCATCATACTGTTGCCTCATGACTAAATATGATATGGTAATAAATACTTAGCTCATACTCTTACCACTTCATCCATTGCTGGTAATAAATACTCATACCCCAATATATTGATATAATTTCTGGCTTTGTAATAAATACTCCCCCACTCCCAGTTTTCTATTCAAGAAATAATGTATCAAATCCTTATTTAATGCAGGTGCGGTGTTTTGGGTTGCAAACACCCCTTTGCCTAAAAGAGGTGTAAATGCTAAGGGAGTGGATTACCAGAATCTTACTCCTACTGCTTCATCCATTACTCAAAGGGGTGTACTAACTAATATATCTAATCATCAACCACATTCCACAGGTAGTTGTCTTTAAATCCTTTCTTTTATGACACATCATTATGGTGAATGAAAAGAGTTTCTAATTTTTGGTGGCAAGGTCTCCTACAGTTTTGAACCCAACTGTTACTGTAGTGCAGAAAAAAGAAAGAGGCAAAGGCATAATATTGCATCAGAAAATGTCCAATTTTACTTTCTATAGCTTCCTATTTTTTTCATTCCCAGTGCTATATTACTATGCTATCAGAATTTGATATGATTGTACTATATGAAAGCTTATGTTGACCGTTATTTGTGTTTATTTCTCTTACACTAGGCAGTGGAATTGAATGTCTAACCACAGAGGAAATAACCAAAAAGAGTAGGCGTAAGATAACACTAAGAAGATTACACTAAGATGAGGTTCTTGATGAGCAGGACGATGAACCTATTATTAGTGAACCTTCAAGTCCATTATCTGTTTATAAAATGCAAATTACTATGGAAATGCTGGTAATTCACAATTTAAGTTTAATTCAATGTCAATGTGTAGACTGTTCTTTTTTGCTTGCCTGTAATTGTTGTTATCTTTGGATGGTTAGAATTTGGTAGTGATAGCGATGGTGAAGATGTCATTTTACCTGAAGAAGGCATTGTTACCAGTAAAGGTAAAATCTCTATTCAGATCTCAGCATTACAATGTTTTATTCACCTCTGTTCAGAGAAGAACATTTACAGTTTTGGCGCTGTCAAACTATTTGCTTACTTACCTCCCAATTTCAATGTTTTGTTTTAGGTTATGTTAGTTTGGGTCCGCCAAAGGAAGTGTGTAACAATTGTCATGCTATTTTATGGAAAGAGGAGATAGTGAACAAAAATGTAAAACGTGGCCTTTCTGAATTCTCAATCTGTTGTTCAAAAGGTCAAATACGCCTTCCCAAAACACTTCCAACTCCTTCTTATTTGATGCAAATTTACAATGATCCACAGCGGTGCAACAAGTTTAAAAGGTTGATTTGTTTGTACAATGCTATGTTTGATTTCACCTCTATGGGAGGCAAGGTCGACCTTTCCATAAACAATGGTGGCACACCTTACATTTATTGGCTAAATGGTCAGAACCACCATGTCTTTGGCACTCTAATTCCTGATGATGGTTGGACCCCCAAGTTTTGTCAGTTGTACATTTATGACACTGAGAATGAAGAATAGAATGACATGGGTTAGTGTAGAAATGGTGAGACAGTTGATACTGAGATTGTACAAGGATTCCTGCAGATGTTAAATTCATCTAATGAAGTAGTAAAATACTTCCGTATGGCGCATGATCGGTTCAAAGAGCATCATGTCCAGGATCTTAAAATTGTGATGAAAGTTAGTCATGCTGTCACTGGCCTTGAGAATTTTATTGGTCCATCTAATGAAGTGGTAGCAATCATGGTTGGCGACTTGGAGAACACCTGTGGTGAGAGAGATATAATTATTGACTGTAAAAGTAAAGGTCTTACACGTATGTCGGATATTCATCCCAAACTTATGGCATTACAATATCCACTTTTGTTTCCAACTGGTAAGGATGGGTACCACGATGATATTCCCTATGTTCAAAATGCACAGAATAAAGGGATGAAGCGGAAAAAGATAATGCAGAAGGAATTTTATTCTTACAAATTACATGTCCGTTATGATGAAGGTAATTCTATTGAAATTCTATCTTGTTAAGCTTTTATGACTTTTGTTTTGTACCAATATCATAGATAAAAAACAAATTGTTTTGTATTAATTTCCAGGTAATACTCTAAGGCTTAGTAAGAGGCTGTTTCAACAGTACATAGTTGATGCATTTTCATCCATTGAGCAAGCACGTCTCTGGTGGTTTCGCACACACCAAACACAACTGCATCATGATCTTTATGACAATCTCAAAAAGAGCTTGCGAAATGGACTGAATGATACAAGTAATATTGGTAGAGGTTTCATACTTTTCGACAAGTTTTTTATGTTCGAAACGATGCATGCAACAACACGTCCAAGATGCGCTTGTTATTTGTCGAAAAATTGATCATCCGGACATTTTCCTTACTATGACCACTAATCCTATGTGGGATGAGATACTTGAAATGATGAAATGCACTCCTGGTTGCAATGTTGTGGACTCTCCAGATATAATAGCAAGGGTTTTCCAGCTTAAACTTGAGCAGCTGATCGAGGATACAAAGAAAAAAAATTATTTTGGCACTTGTGCTGGAAGTAAGTTATTTCAGAATTTTATAATTTAAGGATTAATATAATATTTCTATGTTTTTATTTGATATTGTAATCTTGAATTATCTCTGCAGCTATGTATGCTGTTGAATTTCAAAAGCATGTTCATTTGTTGATATGGCTGGATGGAGATAGTATGAAAAATTTGAATGCAAATGTTGAAAGTTTTGTCCCAGTTGAGATTTTTGATCCGGTTGTCGATTCAATTGGTTATGCTGCTGTTAAAGCCTTCATGATACATGGACTGTAACACCCTCACTTTCCATTATTGAAAATATATGCTTTTTATAATAAATTAATCATTGATATAGGGGAAATTTTAAAAATTTCGGCATGTAGTGTTCGTAAATCGAGCTAACCACCTGTATTTCCAACCAAGATATTACTACTACTAATCACCTTGTTTGCATGCATGATAAAATTTTAAAACAACTAGAAATATAACCACTATCTATCCAAGACCGCTCACAGGTCACAATATGAAACAACATTTAACTAGATATTACAACTGAATCCAAATAAAATATTTTAAAACCCAAAAGCCAAGTAAGCTGTTTAAACTGACACAACAATATCATAACATAGCGCTAATAGCTTACTACCCGTCCCATAACCACAACTCTCCGGCTGCCTCTATTAGACGGTCCACTCCTCCTAGACATCTTCGAATTTAGATGAAGAAAACAGGGTTAACACAAAAGCGAGCCAATGATGCTCAACAAGTATAATATATATAAATGGAAGCATAACTAGAATTAAATCTGCAAGTCTGATAAAGATAAATGATTAGCAACAACTTCAGGTGCTCAGAGAAATTTAAAAATATAATATCTTATTTAAGTCAAGAAATTGAATAGAATTGGACTATTAAGCATTTTATAAATAAAACAATAATAAGGTTAGGCTGCTGATCAGTCACGCACTAACCCGGGACAAACGCACACAGCAATGTCCTTTAATGGATCCACGGCACACATTGGCCTTAACATTTGACCACGAATCTGGTCCTCCCCGAAGGGCCACTTTTTTTTAAAAAAAAAACAACAGTCCAATTCTATAATCTGAATGCCAGGTGTCGGAACAATCGATCACCTCGACCAGCCAAACATACTGGAATCTCACGTTCCAGGTCAACAGCTCAAATCCCAAGAATAAATGAGGTCTAGTAACATCTGACCTAGATATCGACAAGTTCGGTATACAGAGGGGTATTGATTTGGAATATATCACTAGGAAGGATCAACGAGTTCAATTTTATTGTTCTGGGACAGGACAAACAAATATGCATATTCATTGAAAAATAACTGACCAATAGTATCAACAGTAAATCAGACTAATATATTGAACAAGTTATGATAAGCATGATCCACTTGAAAGATAAGTGAAATGGTTTACTTGCTTTAACCAGGTATTTACTGAAGTCCCTGGTTCCCTACGTCCTCAACTTTCGCCTTTCCTTTGTCCTTGGGATCTACACATAATATAAACACTATTTTAGAATTATATTCGACGTTCGCTGTTCATTACCACTAGTTAACCTTAACCTACCCTTGCGAATAATCCCCTAAATTCATTTATTTAATCATATAACATTACTTTATAACCCCCTGATATAAGCATCAACCATAGCCAACAAGCACTTATCATATAATCAAATAAATGAATAAATAAATATGTAGTTCAAATAACATTTATACTAGTTGCACAATTATATACACATATATTCGAGAAAATAATTTAAGATTTTTAGAAAATTTTGACGGCATCCCCTTTATACGGGTGACTGCCAGTCAGAACATAACCGACACAACCATCAATATAACCATCAATCGCAATACAATCACAATCCAATAATCCATCTTGATAGTATTACTAAGCAATTATATAAATTCAGAATTTAAAACAAGAATTTAAAATTATAGCGTAATTGTTAAAATTTAAACTTTTGGCTCAGAAATATCATCATTGCCAATTTACCCTCGACTCAAATTAAATCATCGTCGAGGGGGCAAAATCCCGAGGGTACCCTAATTTGGGTCTCCGACTCGAAATTCCGCAGTTAAAAATTATACGAATAATTAACAGTGTATAATTCGAAATTAATCATCCAGACATCAGCTGTTAACCAACAAATTACAGAATATTCGAACATTATTCACAGCAACAGAACCATATGCTACGAAGGAACTCGGAACCCAGCTGCTTAACAACCACAACACGATGTAAATTATCCCACACATACAAGCACACTACTCGTCTGTTCCACACACACACAAATACGCGCAGGTATACACACACAGCGGCTCATCGCAGCTACACCCAACAATCGGTAATGACCAAAGCAGGGGAGGGAAAAACTGAGAACACCCTTGACAACAAACCCACGCACACAGCACAGTTGCCACACAGAGACACCACATGTACGCAACAATTACACACACAGTAACACCCATAGCAACACTGACGCATCAACACATCACAGGAACACCACATGCAGGTGCATAGAGGGAAGAGAGGAGATTGATGTCAATATAAATCAACATAAGCTCGAATTGAACTTACATAAGGGAGGAGAATCCAGATAAATTGGGAGAGATATGAGAGAATTAGAGAGAGATTTTGCGGGAGAGAGAGAAGAAGTCTCGGGAAAAACCGAGAGAGAGATGAGATTAACAAGGGAATTTAGGGATTGGGTTATATTTGATTTGGAGGAAAATTTAAAAAGGCATTTTCATGAATTCTTTTAAATGAAACTCATAAAATCAATTTTCAAAATCACAATTAAATACAAAAATGGGTGGAATATTAAATTTTTAAAATTAGAAAAATGAAGAATGTAAAATTACGATCACCCACATATTTTTAAAATATTTTTAGGATTAAAAAGAAATTAAATATGGATTTTACAAGATTAAATCCAGAATGGAAAAATAATTCATAAAATCATTTTAAAATTCTCAAAACCAAAAATAATTCATCAAATATTTTTATAAGTCATATAAACTAATAAAGTTAATAATGCAAAAGATTTCAGGATTTCTGCTAATCCCGAGGATTTTATCAAATTCACAGAAGGTAAATATAACACGATTAAATAGAGATAAATCCCCAAAAATATAATTAAAGATCCCCAGACTTACACATCACATATAAATCATCAACTAAGCCCACAAATATTATACCACACATACTTCACCTCCTCAACAAATTTTATACGCCATATAATTCATATTTAATATTAAATAAATTATTATTATTACTAAAAATTTCTAAGGCGTTATATGGACCGTGTGGGTATCATTATGCTAAATCTCCATGCATGATAGACAAAAAAAGTGGCAAACACTTTCCCAAAAAGTAAGAAGAACGATCTCATCACAACTGTCCTAATTTTTGTGCACAATTTCAAATCATGAATCATTATTTGTTCTACATTGATAATATGATTGCAATACTTATGATATCATATTTTTGTGAAAGATGAAGAAAAAGTTGATAATGTGATTCACTGTAGGTATTGTGCTCAAACTACATTTGATCAATCTGGATTCCCGGTTTATAAGCGTAGGGATACTAAAATTACTGTTACCAAAGGTAAAGCTGAGCTTGACAATCAATATGTTGTGCCATACAATCGTGATCGTGATCTTTTGGTAAAATAACAATGTCATATGAATGTGGAAATTTGTTGCCATGCACGTAGTCTCAAGTATTTATTCAAGTACTATCTCAAAGGTCATGATCGTCCTACAGTGGAGATTTAAAAAAAAAACTAATTTTGGTGAAACCACAGAAGATCTCCCTGTAGATGAAATCAAAGTTTATTTTGACGGTAGATATATATGTGGCGCAGAAGCACCACGTCGTATATTTAGTTTTGATATTCACCATCGTTCTATTTCTGTAATTCGTCTATCTTCCCACTTGCCGGGAAAGCGTAATTGTACTTTCAGGGAGAATGACAGCTTGCCTAAGGTTCTTAATCGGGAGAAATTTAAACGGAGCTAGCTTTAAGCCTTCTTTCAGTTAAACTGTGATGACAAAACAGCCAGTAAGTACACGTATGATGAAATACCACAGCATTATGTATGGAATGCTATTGATTCTATATGGACTGCATGCAAACGTGGCTATCAAATTGGAAGGCTGCTCTATACTTACCATGGTGCCGAAGAAGTTTGGTGTCTACATCTTCTACTAACAAAGGTGAGGGGTCCTACTTCATTTAAGTTTTTAAAATCTTTTGATGGTGTAGTTTACAATACTTTTAAAGAAGCTTGCCAGCAGTATGGATTATTAGATAGTGATAATGAGTGGCATCAAGTGATAGAAGAATGTTTAAAATGTGGTTTTCCGGCCCAGATCAGAGAACTTTTTCTATATATAATGGTTAATTGCCAAGTAACTGATCTTCCAAATTTGTAGTCCAAACATTGGAAAGAAATGGTTGATGATATTGTCTACAAGAGGAGGAAGCAATAAGGTCATGCTTATGTAGAATTGATGAAAGGCAGCTGGAGTTTCATGTAGTGGCAGGTGAGTATTATTTACACTTACATCGCATATTAACTATGTAATCCTATTTAACTTTTTTATTAATTAAAAATTATAATGTTATATATCGTGCAGTGCTGTAAAATTATATTGACTTGAAATTTTGGTTTAGTTCTCACATTCTTTCTCTTCTTTTTAGGTGCAAAAATTGATAAATTATTACGTTGTATTGGTAAATCCTTGAAGCAGTTTAGCCAGATGCCTCAGCCACCAGCTAAATTTATTCAAAGTGGTGCAGACAACTTAATCAATGATGAATTGAATTACAATATTGTGGAGATGGGAGCACTACACCAAACTGGCAAATTACTAACAGATAAAAAAAAGCCATGAGTAACGGATATATCCGTTACTAATTAGTAACGGATATATCCGTTACTGATGGCATTAGTAACAGATATATCCGTTACTAATTAGTAACGGATATATCCGTTACTAATGTGTCAGATATCCGTTACTAATTAGTAACGGATATATCCGTTACTAATTCTATGTATCCGTTACAAATTAGTAACGGATATATCCGTTACTAATATTAAATATCTGTTACTAATTAGTAACGGATACATAGAATTAGTAACGGATATATCCGTTACTAATTAGTAACGGATATATCCGTTACTAATGCACATATATCCGTTACTAATTAGTAACGGATATATCCGTTACTAATTCTATGTATCCGTTACTAATTAGTAACAGATATATCCGTTACTAATATTATATATCCGTTACTAATTAGTAACGGATATATAATATTAGTAACGGATATATCTGTTACTAATTAGTAACGAATACATAGAATTAGTAACAGATATATCCGTTACTAATATTAGTAACGGATATATCCGTTACTAAGGAATAATATATCTATTACTAATTTAATACTTTTAAAAGATTTATATTATAAAATCACATCAAATAAGCTTGTAATTTTTTAATTTTTTGTGTATATCACTAAAATCATTAGATATTAACAACCGTACGGTTGGATCGTCGAAAAAAAATTTTAAAAATATTGTTTTGTGCAATCGGGACGATACTAGATATCGTGAGTATTGCTTTTTGGAGATTTATATTATAAAATCAAATCAAATAAGCTTGTAATTTTTTAATTTTTTGTGTATATCACTAAAATCCTTAGATATTAACAGCCGTACGGTTGGATCGTCGAAAAAATATTTTAAAAATATTGTTTTGTGCAATCGGGACGATACTAGTTATCGCGAGTATTGTTTTTCGGAGATTTATATTATAAAATCACATCAAATAAGCTTGTAATTTTTTAATTTTTTGTGTATATCACTAAAATCCTTAGATATTAACAACCTTATGGTTGCATCGTCGAAAAAATATTTTAAAAATATTGTTTTGTGCAATCGGGACGATACTAGTTATCGCGAGTATTGTTTTTCGGAGATTTAAATTATAAAATCACATCAAATAAGGTTATAATTTTTTAATTTTTTGTGTATATCACTAAAATCATTAGATATTAACAACCTTATGGTTGCATCGTCGAAAAAATATTTTAAAAATATTGTTTTGTGCAATCGGGACGATACTAGTTATCGCGAGTATTGTTTTTCGGAGATTTATATTATAAAATCACATTAAATAAGCTTGTAATTTTTTAATTTTTTGTGTATATCACTAAAATCATTAGATATTAACAACCTTATGGTTGCATCGTCGAAAAAACATTTTAAAAATATTGTTTTGTGCAATCGGGACGATACTAGATATCGTGAGTATTGTTTTTTGGAGATTTATATTATAAAATCACATCAAATAAGCTTGTAATTTTTTGTGTATATCACTAAAATCCTTAGATATTAACAGCCGTACGGTTGGATCGTCGAAAAAATATTTTAAAAATATTGTTTTGTGCAATCGGGACGATACTAGATATCGCGAGTATTGTTTTTCGGAGATTTATATTATAAAATCACATCAAATAAGCTTGTAATTTTTTAATTTTTTGTGTATATCACTAAAATCCTTAGATATTAACAGCCGTACGGTTGGATCGTCGAAAAAATATTTTAAAAATATTGTTTTGTGCAATCGGGACGATACTAGTTAGCGCGAGTATTGTTTTTCGGAGATTTATATTATAAAATCACATCAAATAAGCTTGTAATTTTTTAATTTTTTGTGTATATCACTAAAATCATTAGATATTAACAACCTTATGGTTGCATCGTCGAAAAAATATTTTAAAAATATTGTTTTGTGCAATCGGGACGATACTAGTTATCGCGAGTATTGTTTTTCGGAGAATTATATTATAAAATCACATCAAATAAGCTTGTAATTTTTTAATTTTTTGTGTATATCACTAAAATCATTAGATATTAACAACCTTATGGTTGCATCGTCGAAAAAACATTTTAAAAATATTGTTTTGTGCAATCGGAACGATACTAGTTATCGCGAGTAGTGTTTTTTGGAGATTTATATTATAAAATCACATCAAATAAGCTTGTAATTTTTTAATTTTTTGTGTATATCACTAAAATCATTAGATATTAACAACCTTATGGTTGCATCGTCGAAAAAACATTTTAAAAATATTGTTTTGTGCAATCATGACGATACTAGTTATCGCGAGTAGTGTTTTTTGGAGATTTATATTATAAAATCACATCAAATAAGCTTGTAATTTTTTAATTTTTTGTGTATATCACTAAAATCATTAGATATTAACAACCTTATGGTTGCATCGTCGAAAAAATTATTTTAATTTTTTTAAAAATAATTATTTTCGATTTTTTTAAAAATAATTATTTTCAATTTTTTAAAAAAATAATTATTTTCAATTTTTTTAAAAAAATAATTATTTTCGATTTTTTAAAAAAATTTAATTATTTTCGATTTTTTAAAAAAATAATTATTTTCGTTTTTTTTAAAAAATTATTTTCGATTTTTTTAAAAAAATAATTATTTTCGATTTTTTAAAAAAAATTAATTATTTTCGATTTTTTTAAAAAATTAATTATTTTCCTTTTCTAAAAAAAAATAATTATTTTCGATTTTTTAAAAAATAATAATTATTTTCGAATTTTTTTTAAAAAAATTATTTTCGATTTTTTAAAAAATATTATTTTCGATTTTTTTAAAAAAAATTAATAATTTTTTATTTTTAAAAAAAAATTCGTTTTTTAAAAATAATTATTTTCGATTTTTTTAAAAATAATTATTTTCAAATTTTTAAAAAAAATAATTATTTTCGATTTTTTTTAAAAAATAATTATTTTCGATTTTTTAAAAAAATTTAATTATTTTCGATTTTTTTAAAAAAATAATTATTTTCGTTTTTTAAAAAAAAATAATTATTTTCGATTTTTTAAAAAATAATAATTATTTTCGATTTTTTTTTTTAAAAAAAAATATTTTTGATTTTTTTAAAAAATAATTATTTTCTATTTTTTTAAAATAAATAATTGTAACGAATTTTTAAAAAATTAAATTTTAAACAATATGTAAAATTAAATTAAAACGAATTTTTTAAAAAATTATAATTTTAAACGAATTTATAAAACAAAAACATGTAAAAGTTCATAGTATAAGGATTGTATTTCCATATGTATCACAAATACTCGCGTGTCACAGTTGGTTGAGGGGGTGTACTACCTCAGAGGAGGTCAGGGGTTCGAAACTTTACTTCAACAAATCTGGAAAAATTGAGGTTGGGTGAGAGGTGGGGCGGTTGTGGTGGCAGCCTCTGATTGGCTGAGAGTACAGGTGGCGCGATGTGATTGGCTGAGAGGTGGGGGCGGCTGTGGTGGCAGCCTCTGATTGGCTGAGAACTTATTAAATTTTTTTAATATTAGTAACGGATATATCCGTTACTAATTCTCAACATCCGTTACTAATTAGTAACGGATATATCCGTTACTAATTCTCAACATCCGTTACTAATATATCCGTTACTAATCGTCCGTCACAATTGCTTTTTTTTTTTATTTTGTAACAGATATATCCGTTACTAATTAGTAACGGATATATCCGTTACTAATTTCAGATATCCGTTACTAATTTGTAACGGATATATTCGTTACTAATCTATTTGTAACGGATATATCCGTTACTAATTAGTAACGGATATATCCGTTACTAATTCCAGATATCCGTTACTGATTAGTAACGGATATATCCGTTACTAATCTATTTGTAACGGATATATCCGTTACTAATTAGTAACGGATATTAGTAACGGATATATCCGTTACTAATGTCATTAGTAACGGATATATCCGTTACTAATGGCCAGTTTTGGTGTAGTGGAGAGGAGTTTGACAAACTTTTCAAAAATTGCAATGAGGAACAGCTACAAGTGTATCATGCTGTTATGGAATCGGTGCAGAGTAACAGTGGAGGTTTATTTTTTGTTTATGGGAGTGGTGGATGTGGTAAGACTTACATCTGGAAGACCATAATATATAAATTAAGGTCCTTAAGTAAAATTGTGCTACCTATTGCGTCCCCCGGAATTGCTGCAACTCTAATGCCGGGAGGTAGAACCGCTCATTCAAGATTCAAAATCCCATTACTATTGGATGATGATTCTTCATGTGCCATTGCTGCAAATTCTGATATAGCTGAGCTCATAAAGCAGACTAGCCTTAGCATATGGGACGAGGCACCTATGCATCATAGGTATGCTTTTGAATGTCTTGATCGATCTCTTCGAGACATTATGAAATCTATCAGTCCTGGGAGAGGTAATATGACTTTCGGAGGCATAACTGTTCTACTTGGTGGTGATTTTCGTCAAATCTTGCCGGTTATAACTCTGGGAGATAGAGGTGATATTGTTGTTGCATCCATAACTAGATCACATTTATGGCATGTGGATGTGATTTTCCTGCTGCAAAAAAACATGAGGCTGAATCAGGGATCTAATGCTGAGGAGCGCGAGAATTTACGAAGATTTGTTGAATGGGTACTCAAAGTAGGTGATGGCAAGATTGGTCCTCCAACAGCTAATGAATTTTCTGGTGCTGAAGATTATATTAAGATTCCTACTGACTTCTGTGATGTCGAAACCAGGAATTCAGTTGAGAATATGATTAAATGGACTTATCCGGAATTTGAAGACAATTATAAAAAACCCAAATATCTGAGTGAAAGAGCTATATTAACCCCAACCAATCACATTGTTGGTCAACTAAATTCGATTATTGTTGATACTATTCCCGGAGACATATTTACATACTACAACGTTGATCGAGCTGAAGATTTTGGTGGTATAGCTACTGATCTCAATTTTGCATTTCCACCTGAATATCTCAACTCATTCAATATTCCTGGTCTGCCTCTTCATGACCTGAAGTTGAAAGTTGGGGTAGCTATAATGCTTATGAGAAATATAAACCAAACACTTGGTCTCTGCAATGGCACAAGAATGATGGTAATAAATTGCTTAAAACATTGTGTTGAGTGTGAGGTAATTTGTGGTACATATGTTGGGAGCAGACACTTCATTCCTAGGATGGAATTATGTCCCAGTGACAGCAAGTTACCATTCAAACTATTGAGGAAGCAGATGCCTTTGCAAATTTTCTACTCCATGACTATTAATAAATCTCAAGGACAGTCCTTGGAGAGAGTTGGTTTGTTTTTACCTAAACCAATTTTTACACATGGATAGGCTTATGTTGCTGTCAGCAGAGTAACATCTCCAGAATGCTTGCGTCTTTTTATTGATTCCGATAATGGAGAACCCACGAATGTTACCAAGAACATTGTTTACAAAGAGATCTTCTACAATGTACCAAAACTATAACTATAATTTCTTAGACATTGAAAGTAGGTGATCAATTGTCCAATGTAATGATGCTTGCTGGAGGATATTTTTTTCTTGCAATGTTAAGTTTTATGTTTACTCTATTTAAAAATCCTTGAGTAGATACTTTTTTTATGTCAATGATTTGAATAATTCGTTTGTCATTTTAGTTATCCAACTTTAATAATGGGTTTTGAATAGAGTTATGCATTTTGAATATCATAACTACACAGTAATTACAAAATTTAATTAATTTGATCAATAAATTTTAACTCTATTTAATAATAATCGAATATAGGTATTCTAGCACATTTGACCCAACGTTGAATTCAATAACCCATAACTTTTTATTAGTATTCTAAAAATTGGTTTGCGTTTAGCGTCACTAAAAAGTTTCAAGACGGGAATAAACGAAGATTGAGGTAGCTTTTGTGTAAATTAGTCAAAAAATGATTGAAAATTGATTTAGGTAGTCAAAAAACGGTCTAGACAATCGAAAATTGGCAAAAATCGGCTGAAAAACGATTAAAAATCAAAAAATGTTAAAAAATTTAAAAATTGGCAACAATATTTTCCAAAAATATTTAATAAATAAAAATGTTAAAAATAATATTTAAATATAACCAATTAATGCTTCGATTAATCTGTTTAATTAATCCCCGCCTATCCGATTAGATGCTAGGTTATGGAACACTGCTTATTATTGATGCAAATGTTTTTCAGTTGACACATGAATAATTTGGATAATAATTTGAATAAATACTCTTTATTAATAAGTGATAATACCAAATTTTGCTTATTATTATATTTATTTATTTATAAATACATAATTATAATGAAATACACTTATATTACACACACCCATATTTACTATAATCTTTACATAACTAAATTGCTTTTTGTTTAAATCCAATAATACCAAAATTTGATTATCACTATATTTATTTATTTTATTATTACATTTATTAATTTATTTATAAATATATTATCAAAATGAAACAAACTTACTTCTACAATAACACCTATCTCTGCTATAAATTTTTGTTTACAATAAAACACGCAAGCGTACGTGGTCACAAGTAATATAGATAGAAGTCAAGTTCGTTCCCACAGAGATCTGGTTAGGTTTCAATTCAGTTCATGCACCTATGCAACAATGTATGATTATTATTCACTGCTAAGACAAATAACAAGATTAAGTTTTTACTAACTATAATTAACTAAGATAAAAATTAAAAAACTAAAAATTAATAACTAATGAGAATTAAAATTGAATTACTTATATGCGAGAGAACATGGAATCCTAACTTCATCATCTACTTCACTTAGAGTTGATGCCTTTAATCAATGCATGTGATGGTTTTGATATCTGATCAGACAACACGGAACAAGTATACGCTACTTCTCAAAATACGAATACCAAACTAAACATACATCTACAAAAGAGATAGAAGATGAATAGACACCAATCATGCTTAGACCCTATATCTCTATAGAATTTGAAAACATAACGGTTGAAGAACAAGTTATCCATATTGATCACATAGGGCAGCATAATATCTCTATTTACGCCACAAATCATGATGTTAAAACATCAACCTATCCTATGCTAGTATAGCAAGTTCTAAATCTCAAGATCCACTCTCGTTTCACAAGAGATTAACAAATTAGATGTTCATGACGCATTTAAACACATGAAACACAACCATACGAGGATATCAAGAATTCACCACACATAAATCTTTAAAGCAATCAAACTACTAAGCTACATAGATAAATCCGTTAGAATCCCATGACCACGATTAGCTCATAATCGAACCGCTCGACATCATGGGATCTGATGAAACCATGATAATAAACAAAGTATGAAAGAAAGAAGCAATAATATTATTAAAACTAAGAGTTGAGAAAACAAATCTCTGATACAAAAGATGATACAAAAGATGAAGTAGATCTAGATCCGTTGCTTGTCACGAGCGTTGAATCCTTCTCTCCTTTTCTCCCTTGCAGATCTAAGCTATATTATGTACAAGATATCTAATTCTCTAATTGTCTAATTGTCTAATTTACAAGGGGTTGGATGTGTTTATATAGGCACTCCAAGTCTTGCCCAGCAAGAAATTGCCTTCTATTACAATTAGAATTCGATTTAGGTACCAAAAACTGCCCAAAATACAATTAGAACTTGAAAAGGGCAAAATAGTAAATTCTCTTCTCCCATCAGTCTGCTTGTCACGCAACCTGCGCCCATCACACGCATCTTGTGCGCTCGAATCCTGTCCTAAGTTGTAGAAAATCTTCCAGGATTCGCGTGGACAGTAAGATCGCTGAAAACGGACTTCAAAAACTCCAGATATGGCCAAAACAGTGTAGACTGCGCAACCTTCCCGGAAAATCCGAATTTTAGTCAAATAATCCTCCAAACACGATAGAAGCATCACCCATAATCGACATTCTTGTAAATCTGCACAACTAAGCAAAACACATCAAATCTACAACAACTTGAGTCCAAGACAATCAATTTAAGCCGATATGGAATGCTCCAAGTGGATATAAAATCCACTTATCACACCCCCAAAACTTAAACCGATGCTTGTCCTCAAGCATAAACAATTACAACTAACTAACTAACTAGTACCACTTCCGTAGGTGATCACGGTTGCATTTGGCATATGCAACAAGCCCTTTAAACCCCTAAGCAGCCCTAGTGGACGAGTAAGGTCTCGTGAGGGCCTATAGCGAATGTACCCACAAAATCCAATGCAATGCATGAATGCAACTAATATGAAAATGCAATTAATCTAGTACTAATATCCTACCATACCTTCAAATCCTCTCATGCCATATCAACTTAAGAATCAAAGTAAATACGCAATGTCATGGTGTCGAAAGTGCAAGTATTCACATAGTCTACTCAATAAACATGCATAAGTTCTCACAAGTCCATGTCAAGTGTAAGAATAAGTTAGTAACCATGCTAAGCCTACAAGAGTGCATCTTTGAGACAAAACTCGGGATCTCATACGCAAAAACAAGCAAACACTCACAATCCACTCACAAAAGAATATTCACTCAAGAACAAGGGTAAGTGTATCACTTAATTCCAACAAAATCATAAGCATGCTTGACATTTGGTATCAATCTAACTCTTAACACAACTGATAAGTGGATTTTATATCCACTTGGAGCGTTCCATATCGGCTTAAATTGATTGAGTTGGACTCAAGTTTGTTGTAAGTTTTGATGTGTTTTGTGTAGTTGTGCAGGGTTGTAGCTATCGGTTAGTGTTGGTGTTTCTAATCGATATTAGAGTGGAATTAAGCATTGGAATGAAGATTTGACAATTATGTTATGCTACCAAGGGGTTACATGTGTCATGGTATTGAAGATGTTAGCTAATGCAAAAGAAACGGAGGAGAAAGGAGCAATTTGTGTAAAATTCGAATTTTCTGGATAGGTTGCGCAGTCTTCACTGTTTTGGCCATATCTGGAGTTCTAAAAGTCCGTTTTCAGTGATCTTACAGCTCACACGAAGCCTGGGAGATTTTATACAACATTGGATAGATTACAGGCGCAGGATGCGCGGAATGCAGTAGGAGAGGCGCAGGCTGCGCGCCTGAGGGGCAAGTTGCACGCGCGCGTTGCTGAAAAATTACAGTTTTGGCCATATCTTGAGTTCTACAAGTCTGTTTTGGACGATCTTACTGTCCACGCGAAGATAACGAGATTCTCTATCATTCTAAAGTGGTTCAGAGGTCCAATTACGACTGGAACGGCCCATAAATATTGAAGAAAAGTCAGCTACGAATTTTCCTTAAAAATAGAATCAGTTTAGGAAACGTATTCTATTTTAATTCTGATTTGGTAGTTTCCTTGCTGGGCAAGACTTCTAGAGCCTATTTAAACACATCCTACCATTGTAATTTGGATCAGCATTACATATCAATTACTTAGGTTTATTTGTATCTTTTCATACTTTGTTTTTATCATGGTTTCATCAGATCCCATGATGACGAGAGGTTCGATTATGAACTAATCGTTGTCATGGGATTCTAACTGATTTATTTATGGAGCTTTAGTATTTTGATTGCTTTAAAGATCTGTGTGTGATGTATATTTGATATCCTTGTATGGTTATGCTTAATTGTTAGATGCGTAGCTAACATCTAATTTGTTAATCTCTTGTGAAGTGAAAGTGGATCTTGAGATTTAGAACTTGCCATGCTAGCATAGGTTCATGATTGTTTATCAACATGATTCGTAGTATGAGATGAAAATACTTATATTGCCCTGTGTGATCTTAATGGATAACTTGTTCTTCAACCGTTATGTTTTCAAATTCTATAGACATATAGGGTCTAAGCATAATTGGTGTCTATTCATCTTCTATCTCTTTTGTGGATGTATGTTTAGTTTGGTATTCGTATACTGAGAAGTAGCATATACTTGTTTCGTGTTGTCCGATCAGATATCATAACCATTGCATATAGTGATTAAAGGCGTCAAATCTAAGCGAAGTATTTAATGAAGTTAGGATCCCATGTTACTCTTGTAGAAGTAATTCGATTCCAATTCTTGTTAGTTAATTAATTCTTAGTTTGTTAATTTATTTCTTAGTTAATTTAGATAATTACAAACCCAAATTTGTTACTTGTCTAAGCAATTGAAATTGATCATACATTGTTGCTTGAGCATATCTACATAGAAATAGCCAGTCTCTGTGGGAACGAACTTAACTTATCGAATATTACTTATGACCACGTGCACTTGCGTGATTTTGTCTTAACAACAACATACATCAACACAAATAGGTGAAGTGCCAAAAGCTAGTAAGTACCATGATGAATCATACACAACACCCTATTTCCCCCCACATAATTTACTATTTTTCTTCCAACAAAAACACTCGACTAGTCGACTAAAGTAGGATCACAACAACACAAACATGCTCTCATAATAATACTTTTTTTCTTTTTTTTCTTTTTTTCTTTTTTCTGTTTTTTTTCTTCTTTTTTTTCCGAGAGCTAAAGCAACAATAATATAAACAATAACAATGATCCCACGATTTTATTACACATGCCGACTATCAAGCAACAACCAAACCTAAATTTCAATATTTCCCCCAAAATTATGACCAACAATAAACCTCTCCTTGCACACCTTATTACTCCCTTAAGCACCCTACTAGCCTTTGACAATGTGGGTTCAAATTAATGTAAGGCCAATACAAGAAAAAGGTCTAGGCAAGTAATGTGGTATGTCACCGAAAAAATAGGATTAAGCTCAACGGGTTAACTAATTGATCATGTAAACATGGTGTGGTAATGTGGGAAAATATGTGGTTATTCATAAATGCCTTTATCATTTTAATCGTCAAATAATGTCATGCGTTTCAAGAAAGACCTCAAACAACTGCTAGCAATGCAAACAATCTGTGGACACTCAAGCAAATGAATAAAATTGCAACAAATGCAACATGGCTCAAAAGCTCACTTGGCGGGAAAAACATACTCAATCCCAAGCAAAAATCTCTCCAATGCACCTACTTGTATTCAAAGCATGCAAACTAAATCAACTTGCACATATACATGTCCTTCTAATTACTCACAACATTCAATAAGTCTACTAGCTTCAACTTACTAGTGTATGTGTGTGTACAAGAACAAAGCATATCACTTCTCTATCAAAAGCGTCAATAACACAAAATTCCAATCAAGCATGGGTGCAAATGCAAACTATTATGAACTCACATGATATACGAATATAAAAACAGAATGTCCTATATGAAACAAACGTAGATAACACGAACATAAATGCATAATTTACTACTACTAATATGCAAAGCATGAAATCCTACATGAACAAATAATACAACAACTACTAATCCCTCAAACCATCACCCCCAAACTTAAAATATTCAATGTCCGCATTGAATGGAAGTAAATACGAGGGAAAGTAGAAAACATACCTAATCAGCTGAGTCATCACCCTCCTCGGATGAATCTGGTGGAGGATAATGCGTACGAGCTCCATAGACTGACCACTTCCCAAATAACAAGAATACTACAAAACCCACAATACAAGAACACAAATTCGTAATAAAAATAAGATTAGAGAAAAAGATTTACCCAATACGAATCGAAGAGGTGAACTTACAATTAAACTTCCCCCAAACTTGAATTCTTCTTGAACTCGAATTTTGTAGAGATGTAGAGGTTTAGAGAATGAATTGAGTTTGTATGAATAGGTGTATATATATAATGGAAGGATTGGATGAATAAAAATTGAACGTGTAAAGGAGAAATTTTGAGTGGGTATGAATTTGAGGTAAGATAGAAAAAGGATTTAATAATTTAGAGAAAAAGAATTTGAATTGATATAGGTTTAGAGATTTGAATAGGAGAAGGAGGGTTTTGGAATTGATATAGGATTAGAATTAGGTGTAAGGATGATAGTATAAGAGGAGAAAAGAATTGGGGTTGAAAGAAAAAAAATAATTTTTTCTTTTTATACAGAACAGCTGAACAAAATCTGGCAGGAACAGCATTCATGCAGGCGCAACCTGCGCGACTGGCAGTAATTTTTTTTTCACAACACTCATTTTTTTTCTTTTTTTTCTTCCTACACTAATGCGTGGGTTGCCTCCCACGAAGCGCTTCTTTAACGTCAATAGCTTGACGTTACTTCCAAGCCTCCATTAAGGATGATAATAGTTTGCCTGGTCCTCTCTTCGCGAGACTTCATCATCATCACGGTGGCACACTTTCTGCCCCTTCTCCTCGCTTGGCCTATTCGTATAACAAATATGTCCAATTCCAATGCCTTCATCTGTTGACCCAAAATCTGTCAATTTGTAGAACAAAACACACTCGCGGGCTTCGCTTGAATATAATGGAGGAGGGTAAATGTAAGTTGTTGAAGTCTTTGGTTCCTCAAAAAGAACTTCCTCCATTGGCTCTAATGCGCTACCTCCATCTTTATAATCTGAGACAAGTAGAAGACCTGCATCTGTCCCATGATCATCAGCCTCTTGGAACGCACATACCAATTCTTGAAATTTGTGTAGCTCATCAGTGTCTATCCCGAATTGTGCCCTTTCCAAATCATCCACCTCACTACCTTGATCAAATTCCTCACATGGTTTGTGAACGCTCACCTCACCTGGGAATTTGTCTTCTTCAATTAAGCATGCAGTACCTTGCTCCAAGTCACCATTATTTTCTGGAATTGCCTCTGGTATGAATTGTTGATTCTCTTGTTCCAATGATCTCACAGCTTGAGCAACTAGAATCTCCAAAGATTTGATAGACTCCTCTCTACTCTTTTCAAGCATCCTAAGTTCCTCCATGGTAACAACCTCATCTGACTGAAAAGTAGGAGTAGGTTGCTGATGTTGAAACTCTTCACTTCCAAAGAAATATGACATATCTGGAACATCTTGCTGGTACTGTTGAGGATGGTATTGAAAATATGGTTGTTCCTCATAAGTGACATATGGATCAACTCCTTCGTAGTAACAATATTGTGAGGGATCATGAACGCCCAAACACTGCTCACATTAATTGCTGAGGCATGGATGTCCTCGAATATGCCCACCATGGCAACTCCTCGCATTCCATCTTCAAACACTCAAGTACCTGAAACACACCGAACTAAACAAGATAGGCAAGAAAAAATCTGAGTCAGTGAACTCTAACGACCACTATTGACAAGCACATAAACCAAAAATAAAACACCGATGATCCCCGACAGCGGTGCCAAAAACTTGTTTACACTAAAACACGCAAGCGTACGTGGTCACAAGTAATATAGATAGAAGTCAAGTTCGTTCCCACAGAGATCTGGTTAGGTTTCAATTCAGTTCATGCACCTATGCAACAATGTATGATTATTATTCACTGCTAAGACAAATAACAAGATTAAGTTTTTACTAACTATAATTAACTAAGATACAAATTAAAAAACTAAAAATTAATAACTAATGAGAATTAAAATTGAATTACTTATATGCGAGAGAACATGGAATCCTAACTTCATCATCTACTTCACTTAGAGTTGATGCCTTTAATCAATGCATGTGATGGTTTTGATATCTGATCAGACAACACGGAACAAGTATACGCTACTTCTCAGTATACGAATACCAAACTAAACATACATCTACAAAAGAGATAGAAGATGAATAGACACCAATCATGCTTAGACCCTATATCTCTATAGAATTTGAAAACATAACGTTTGAAGAACAAGTTATCCATATTGATCACATAGGGCAGCATAATATCTCTATTTACGCCACAAATCATGATGTTAAAACATCAACCTATCCTATGCTAGCTTGGCAAGTTCTAAATCTCAAGATCCACTCTCGTTTCACAAGAGATTAACAAATTAGATGTTCATGACGCATTTAAACACATGAAACACAACCATACGAGGATATCAAGAATTCACCACACATAAATCTTTAAAGCAATCAAACTACTAAGTTACATAGATAAATCCGTTAGAATCCGATGACAACAATTAGCTCATAATCGAACCGCTCGTCATCATGGGATCTGATGAAACCATGATAATAAACAAAGTATGAAAGAAAGAAGCAATAATATTATTAAAACTAAGAGTTGAGAAAATAAATTTGTGATACAAAAGATGAAGTAGATCTAGATCCGTTGCTTGTCACGAGCGTTGAATCCTTCTCTCCTTTTCTCCCTTGCAGATCTAAGCTATATTATGTACAAGATATCTAATTCTCTAATTGTCTAATTGTCTAATTTACAAGGGGTTGGATGTGTTTATATAGGCACTCCAAGTCTTGCCCAGCAAGAAATTGCCTTCTATTACAATTAGAATTCGATTTAGGTACCAAAAACTGCCCAAAATACAATTAGAACTTGAAAAGGGCAAAACAGTAAATTCTCTGCTCCCATCAGTCTGCTTGTCACGCAACCTGCGCCCATCACACGCAACTTGCGCGCGTGATTCCTGTCCTAAGTTGTAGAAAATCTTCCAGGCTTCGCGTGGACAGTAAGATCGCTGAAAACGGAGTTCTAAAACTCCAGATATGGCCAAAACAGTGTAGACTGCGCAACCTTCCCGGAAAATCCGAATTTTAATCAAATAATCCTCCAAACACGATAGAAGCATCACCCATAATCGACATTCTTGTAAATCTGCACAACTAAGCAAAACACATCAAATCTACAACAACTTGAGTCCAAGACAATCAATTTAAGCCGATATGGAATGCTCTAAGTGGATATAAAATCCACTTATCAATTTTACACGATCGAACTTTGGAAACATTGGTTACCAGTGAATATAACAAAGCTATAAAAGTAAGTTTGATTATTTTTATAGATTATATGTTACATTAATAGAATATGTTAATTTAAATTCTGTAATAAATTTTGATTACAAAGAAAAAGGTAAATTAATTTTGGCTGTATGCTTTATGGCAAATTGGTTGATGTAGATAATTACTTCAGGCTTAAGTTGTCTTGAAGATCTCATTCATTTTGACACCAAATTGGAAACTTTCTATCTGAACTGCTGAACTTTATATTTACAAGTAATGTATCTTTACTATATTTAAGGATTCTCTATGGGATATTATACAGAGTTAATCACTATAAATTCTGATTCATATTGAATGCTCAATTACATAGGAAAAGTTGTTTGGTTACATAATTGATTGTAGTCTTCATATTTCTTCATCTACCCATGATATTAGCTGTTGTATTCTCCAACCTATAAATATAATAGCGCCAGAACAATTCATAACATGCAAGGTAGGCTATAGGAAGCAGGTAAAACATTAAAGAAACACTCTTTCACCCTACTTATGGCTAGCAAGAGAGTTGACTATTTGAAAGACTTGAAGAAAGGAAAATATGATTGGAAAGTTCAGGTTAGGATCTTGAATTTATGGAGAAGAGTTTTAACTCGAGGAGAACTTTTCAAAGCGTTTAACTTGTTGCTACTGGATGCTCAAGTAAGTATAGTACACCTGATTATGTAACTGATCTGTATTATCTCTGTATAACATCTCCTATGGCTATAATTATAGCGTAACAGAGTTCATGCGTTTGTTCCTGGAGCGGTTGCTGATGAAATACAGAAGAATATTACAGTTGGAGGCATATTCCAAATTAATAATTTCATAGTGAAAGACTACAACATGGAAGACAAATTCAGGCCTGTGAGGAAAGAGATCCAAGTTGTATTTGGCGAAGACACAATCTTGAAGGCATTACAAGAAAACCAAGTCCACATTGAAAGATACCGGTTTGATTTCTATGATCTTCATGATCTAAAATCTATATCACAACAGAACACCTTTCTTGCTGGTATAAACTCTATTACTCTCACTGAAATAGATGACTGTAGTTGTCTTACTACTTAAATTGATACTTTCAACCTTGATGACAGATGTGATTGGAGTCTTGGAAGAGTATGAGGGTATTGGTAAAGTCAAAAACAGGCTTGGGAGAATACAGTCACAGTTCAAATTTAATATTACTGATGGGAGGTTGGTACTTGAAATTATTAATATGATCAATAAAGACTAATTACATACAGTTTGCCAAATAGTTGTCTAATAGCATTTTCACCTTCTTTCAGTACAAGTGTGAGTGTGACTCTTTGGGATGAATTTGCTGAACTGCTTGCTGATACGCTTAAAACAGAGTTGGAACATCCAGTTATTATAATTCTGGGTTGTGCTAGAGTCACAATTTGGCGAGGTATCTTAATATATCATAAAACTACTATGGTTTACAAACTATAACATACATGATAAATTGTGAGCTATCTTATAGTCATGGTTTATATAATTAGCCAGGTATTTTATGTTCATAGTTTATATAATTTTACAACCCTAACTGACATTGTATAAATAATTTAACAGATGAAATAATACTTGGAAATGTGGGAGCAACTACTTTCTATCTAAACTGCAACCACCATAGTGTAACTTAACTAAGAAAAAGGTATGAACATTGCAAATCTTTAATATGGGAATGACATTTACAGCTTTCTTACATACTTCGTATGTTTTTAGGTGTTCTAAACCAGGATTTACTAAGAAAATCCTCTCATCACAGAAGAACAGACCTGCACTTCTTTATCATGTAAAAGATATCATAGTTCTTGATCACTCACAGGGAGGTAGTGCTTCATATATGTGATCTTACAAATGACATAGATATACAAACTTCTAATTATTTCTTTATTGTAAGATTGAGGTAATCTGTCAGATCAAAATCAAAATGATAAGTGAGATAAAGAGCTGGTGTCACCCTGTATACACCTCCTACTACCAGAAAACTGTAACAATTGAAAATGTTCACATGTGTAATGCATGTAATAGGACGGTTCCTTATGCAGCTATGAGGTATACCAGCATCTTATATTTCTGATTATTGGGGTAATACAGTGCCAAAGCTCATCAGTTTTTGAAAATGTTCATTTTCAGTTTTGAAGTCGACCTCATAGGAGAAGATCAAAATTGGGAAATAAACATTAGGCTTGAGGATCGAGAAGTTAGAACTCTAATTGTGAAAACTGTGTATGAATTGCAAAATGAGGTGAGAAATGAAAGCACGGTAGTGATTTATATCCTACATAATCACATCAATTGTTGTAACAACATCCACTTAGTTAATGATTATAGTAATTTTGTTGTGTAGGGTCATACTATTGTTGCTTCGCCTAATATTATGCGAACCTTAAAAAACAAGGATTGTACTGTGAAGCTCATCATCAGTGAAGCTAACATTGAAAAAGCACAAGATTACTATGTGGCTATAGATGTAATGGAAGGATTTAACCTGGAAGCTTGCCATTCAACCGCACAAGGAAGCTACCCATATCCAATCAGTGAAAGTGAACCACAAGTTAGTAATTTCAGTAATCTTTGTGTTATAGCATAACTATATAATTTAAAATGTTCCTTATTTCTACTTTCAATGAACTCACAATAAATCTCTATTATGGAAACATGCCTCGAGTTCGAGCTACCATTTATCCAACTTCTCAACCAAAAATTGAAGTACTTGACATGCTCACGTCAATGTCTCGGTGGTGTTAAACTTGAATGCATTTTATTAAATTAATCAAAGTTGATGCTAGTTTTATTAGAAGTAATTTTCAACTCTATGGAAGACTTATTTAAAGAATGTATGTATCATATCTGCTTTTATGGTTGTATTCCAACGCATTTAGAATTTACTAATTCGCATTTTATAATTTACAATGCCAATAATATAGTTTAAAGTAAAGCTTATTTTCCAACTTTAATATATGGGTGTTGTAATTTTTGAAAAATAACTGAATGACCCAAAATAATAATTATGTACTTCGAAATCAAATTCACAACATTTCATAATCCACATCCAATCAGTAAAAGGCCACTTCAAATATTATATTATAACAAACTTATAGGAATAAATGGAAGAACAAAAGAGCACCAGAACAGATTTAAACATTCCAACTTAAATTATAGAACCTTAAAAATAAAGGATCCCACCGTCTATGTTTTCAATAACATGACATAGTATGCCCAGTCCATAACACATGTATAATTAATTCTGAGTCAATTTCTAAGTTGCATCAGATAATAACTATTGTTTCATAATAAGAATGAAAGTTAATTAAGCAGCCTTCGTTACTTCGAACTGTTGTTGTCCCATGTATTGAAACCGTAACTTATCTCCAGCTACAAACGTATTTGCACATCTAAATTCATCCCATCCCAGGCCGATTCTGCATGCTCTTCCATACCATAGAACTTTAGCAGGCCATTCTATATCTCTGTATATCAATGTCACAATTGTTCTCTTACCCCAATTCCTATATATTGGTAGTAAGTTTATACCAAGGTACTGCATGAACACAATTTTAATTCGATTATTATATAAGAATAACGTAAATGATAAAAGAGGACTTGCATAATTGAGATATTCTTACTGCGCCATGACCCCTTCCATTCACATGAGAATCTTTCAAGATTACTTCAAAATTTAGATTGTTCTGGTTCTGCACATCCTTCTCTTCAACATCCGTGAATTAACTAATTCAGCAATCATATTAAACAGGGTACACATTATATTAAGATATATGAAGTATGAACAGCAGACAAATACCATGGATTTCATCTGAATCACAATGAACCTAGAGGTACCCACTGGAAACTCAGTTATTATTTGAACTGAATTATCACTGCTTCCTGAAATAGTAGGGTTGAAACTGTGCCCCCTTTCATCTTCATTGTCAATTTCAGTATTGCCTACATTTTCGTCATCTATAACATATAAACAATATTAAGAATTAAGATAAAGAATGTCATTCAGTATATTAAAGAAAAATATTATACGAAAGGTTATGTTGGCACCTTCAACCATGTTTGCACTCATACCTGACAAATCAATATAAGTACTTCTTGTTGGGATTGTACTGAATTTATGTAAGCAAAGAAATCCGTTCATGTCACGGAAATGATCATGACCATGACGATCAAACACTGTTAATAAAAATTTTGATTCTCCAAGGTAATGAAAGAACAAGAAATGATTTGGCTCAATCATGTATTTCTTAAAGATGTTTAAAAGATTAGAATAGCTCTTTTCACGCAAAGAATACTTCATGGTA
Organism: Saposhnikovia divaricata; assembly: GCA_036435485.1. Lineage (NCBI taxonomy): Eukaryota > Viridiplantae > Streptophyta > Magnoliopsida > Apiales > Apiaceae > Saposhnikovia > Saposhnikovia divaricata. The sequence goes on along the minus strand of CM071599.1, from coordinate 118,324,083 downwards.
AATGAGCCAAATCCAGAAATAACCACATTGACTTTTCTTTTCAAGCTATTTCCGTACTTCTCAAAAAAAACACGAGGAAATTCCTATTGATATATTGATGGGCGATATCAGAATTAAATCGTTATGGATAGCTAATATATAATGAATAAAAAAACTGAGAAAGAAAAGGAAAATTACCAAATCTCCATTTTCTAAAATAGTTTGATTAGCCAACTTATAAAACTTTGGCAAACTATTGGCAGCAGCATCACAACCTGTATGAGTATTATCAATAATTAAAACCTTGCTGTATACTAATATAGAACATTACAAAGTAAGTAAACATTCCCATGATTATACCTCTACTACTGTCCTCCTTACTAAACAAATCGTGTGGAAAAAAGGTCACTTTAAATTTATTCCAGGAATTGGTGTGTTGAAGCACAACAACATCTCCAGCAATTAAGTTGTTGGCTACAACAAAATCCAACTAGCTATGGTCCAAATAGTCTATATCATGCCTCAGTTTCAGATTAAGAGTCCAATTATATGATCCGAAACCAAGTATGATATAGTCCAAAGATCTTTTTAGCTTTAGAACAAGACAATCCACACTGGTAATTACCTACATTATTTATAGTTCAGCATATATTAGAAAATGGAGGCCTCGACAAATGTTATAATGCATGACCAAAAAACATAGTACTTATCCAATAATTCGCAATTAAATACCTTGGTATACGAAGTCCGAGTGGAGACATTTGCATCCACAATGAATTCATACATACCCAGAAATGACTTGCACACATTGTATCGAAAATTTGCATAATTCCTCCTAATTTCGTAATTGCTAACAACCAGTTGATTAGAACCCAAAGTAGATCTTTCAGTATTACCAATATTATAGTCAATTTCCAAGCCATATGGATCAAATATTTCTACACGGAAATCACCGTCCCCCATATAGTGGAGTACAATGAAATGATATGGCTTTATTTTATAGAATAACATCAGTTCACCCAAATTGCCAATTGTCATTGTGTCTTTTTCAACTTTACCATGCCATATACCATTCGGAGGAACATGCAAATGGACATTGTCCGGCAACTTTGAAGCGTGTTCACCAACAAAACCAATTGGGAATTTCTGCATGCAAACAACGAAGTAATGACTACCCAAATGTATACTCAAATAGAAATGAAAAAATTAATAATAAAGTAATACTAACCAATTGGCCTTTACAATCAGACGATGCATAATTTGTGCAAATGAATTTGATTTCACCAATTTTGGAAGCCATTATTGTACAAACCCTATGTCAATCCAGAAGAGTACATAAATTAAAGCAAACTTAGAAAACATGAAAAGTATGCATTAATAATTTGGTGAAAGATTAAATGAAGGCATAATAAAAACCTGGAGACGAAAATTGCCCAAGCGAGAAGAGATGATGCTTTTAAGACTTTGGAGTGGTCTGCAATGTCGAGAGGAGATGATAGTGGAAATGTTATGACCACTACGAATTTGAAGCAGTTACTACTTTGTTTAGATAAATTACAACTACCACTTTTGTAACAGTCCCAAATCCGGGGTCAGGGATTTAGAGTAGTCACGATCCATTTACTCCTTGCCTTACCTTTATTACCCGCAATGTTCATAATTCACCTGCTCATGACCCCACAATATATGTCTCTTACACACACACACACACACAGGTTAGAGTCTCAGAAATGACACAATACAACAACTGCAGAATAATTAATTTTTATTACAGTACCCAAATGTCTTTTGAATCTATCAATGATTCAAGTTCTAAGTAATGTTACATTACCAATTTAGCCTTCTGATGCTCACAATCCTCTCATACCCTTCATATCTATACATAAGATGAATAACAAAACTACAGTCTGATCCGACTGGTTCATACTACTCCCGGGATTACTGCTAGAAGCTGCTAAACATCTTGCGGTTACCACTCGCTGGCGAAGTATGTGTTGTATCCTTGACGTCCTGCTTCTCTGCTCTAAAATATATATAAAACAATAGCCAGAGTGAGCAATAGCTCAGCAAGGTAATGAAAGTATGGCATAACTCGGCCTTTAACTTAAATCCAAAATAAAGCGGGTATAAGACAATAACTGTCAAAATATCTTTTTACCGAAAGTATTTCCTTATCGGAATATATTCAAAAACAGTACCATTGTAGTACTTCAAATATCAATTTCATAATATCTCTGCAAACTTTTGTTATTCATACTATGAATAAAGTTCTAGTACAATATAAAAGATGAAGTTACAAGGTAATTCAATATAACCTTTCCGTAAAATATCTGCTATATGAAATATAAGCAGAATATCAATATATAACTTAAAAGATGAAGTGATAAGATGATCCAATATCAAAAACCTCCTTATCACAACTGATGTTATGTAAGGTATCATCAGAGTCATAAAATATAAGATAAAAGATGAAGTTACAAGGTGATTCATTGTAACATCAGTTTTGAACACTTTTCAAACCCCTGCCAACCTGATCGGAAGTCTCTTCGATACGTGTTGCAGGAAATACCCATCAACCTGATCGAAGTCTCTTCGATACGTGTTGCAGGAAATATCCAAATTTGGATGATGAACTAATATTAGAGTATTCATAGCGCCAGTTGTCCCAACCTACGATGAGCGGTCGCAGGTTGTACAACACAGATATGGTTTTACTAGCTCGCTTTAGGCTCATACTAAGTCCATGTTAGTCGACAAATACTTACGACATAATTTTGGCTTGAAATCGATCCTCGAATTCAAGTTATACTTAACCATTTGGAACATTGGTTTCTAAGTCGCGTTCTTAGTGGTTTTCACTTGCGCAACCTCTACTGTTTTATTTTTATAAAATCGTAAAATAATCCTTTGGATTCGAAACCTATTCTCATACTTTTCTAACTGAACTTAGTATTTATCCTCAAAATATCAGACTCAAATTCCATTTTTAAGGGTCTCAAACTTAACCTCAAAGTTGATATATTTCTGCAACATGGTTTCTTGAATCGCTTTCACTAAAACGGTCATAACTCACAAACCGTAAACTCTTTTAACACGATTCTTACGTCCACATAACTAGACTCCAAAACCAACTCATATGGTTAGTGGTTGTAGTTTAGACATGTTTAAGGACTCTGGTGGCTAATGTCAACATGGTACGAAAAATTTGGGCATTATGACGGCTCTAAATCGAGCATTTCCATTTTGTAACTTCTCTACTAAGCCATACAAGGCAACCTAACCTTCAATTATCACACATCAACCAACACACAAGACCTCTAGGATCAGTGTTAAGGTCCATTGATCACCACTCAATCCATACACCTCAAAACAAAGCCAAATAATCAAGGATGTTCTTTTTAAACACCATAACTTACATCACTAGCAAAAACTCTACTAAAACTCAACATATCTCAAGTAAGGGTTCGGTTTGTACGTCTCTTTATGTCTTAAGAACAATAAAAAAGCTTTACAATGGGTCCTTTAGCCTTGGATGCACCTTTGGAAGCTTGAACTCTAAGAATAAAACATGAAAAACTAAGTAAAACACTATTCATCACTATTCATCATTACTTTGTAAAATTCATATAAAATCGAAAAATAAGAGTTTGATTCTCAAATTTTTACCTTATCTTGGGCTCCTCATAAGCTTTGTTTTAAGCTATAGATCATCAAATTTGGTGCTGGGTAGCTAGGGTTTTTAACTCCTTTTTTCAGCTGGGCAAAATGGAGCTTCCTTCTTGCTCTCTTGTTTTTCTTTTCTTTTCTTTTGCTAAATGACCAAGTCCACTCACTTTTTATCTTTTATTTGGATAAGGGTCAGCTGGTGGGTTGCTTTGGGGCAAGAGCCTTGATGCTTGGATGAGTAGTTATCCATTTGTTTGATTTATAAAATGATTTAAGTGATTTAAATCACTTAATTCATAAGGTTTTTTATTAAATCCTTTTGTTTAAATCCTTGAATCCACTTGATATAATTCTCTTGATGATCATGTAGGATATTTAATCTTGTCATAATTTCAATCCTTAATCCATGATTCGTTCGCTTGATCGCTTAATCTCGTTATAAAGTCTCAGCGGTTTCTAGAACGTTCGTTTCATTGTCTCAGTAGTTTTCGTTCTAAATTCTCAAATCAAATATAATATAATTCTAAAATATAAATCCTCAATTACTCAAATTTAATATCTCATTTCTTGATAATGCTAATATATAATTCACTGCCCGGTCAAATATTACACCGAAATAGAAATTGGAATTTCTGAATTCCGATCGTCTTTGCATACATTTATTTACTCCGTAGGTCACTAATATGACTTCGGAATATTCACACAACGTCTCGTACATAGGTGGCATGAAAAAAAATTTTAACCCTCAAAATCACTATTCATCCACCAAAATCACTATTCACTGATGCACTTCATCATAATAAGAAAAGTTTTAATTCTACCGAAAATTTTGGTTCTTACAACTTTAATTGGATATTTAGGAAATATGAGATTTAAATCAATGTGATTATTCTCGTATAACAAGGCCTCATATAGGCTTCTTTTCTACACTACTCCGGCCCAAGCCCATAAAAGAGTATAAGTAAATCTATAATATCATTTCACATAATAATTTGTAATTCAGCTAAAACATTTTGTTTATGATATATTAATTTATTATTAATAGCATACAAAATATATGAGATTTACATATAGAATACAGTAAAACCTTGATAAATTAATAGCCTCGGGACCGATAAATTTTATTAATTTATCGAGTTAATATTTACATTAACTCTATTATGTTGGCACTGAAAAAAATATTAATTAATCGAGGTTATTAATTTATTGAGTATTAATTTATCGAGGTTTTAATGTATGGAATTGAACATATATAAGTGTCTTAGTAAAAGAATGGAATATATTTCTTTAATTTAATATTATACATGTCTTATGAAATTTTAAAAAATATGCGATCTGTCTAGCCAAAGGTCAACATAAACATTTCCTATTATATTTAAATTATAATAAATTTCCAACATGTTTAAAAAATAATATTGAAATCTTTGTAACTATCATAATTTGTCTTCTAATTGTCTACATTCATTTTATTAAAGACGCAACGAAAATTTTAAGTGTAAAGTCAACGACCTATAATATTTAATTGATTTTCAATTTTGTATTGAATATAGCACAATGACTCAAAAATAATAAAATATTAAAAATAATGAAGTCGAAGCGTAGCGGGCAACATACTAGTAAAATTAAGTTTGTAAATTGCATGTTGGGTTTTACAAATAATATTATTTGGGTAAAACGAATCTAAATCTATACTGTATTATCATAAGCTAGCCTCTATTTAATTGGTCATTTGGTATACTAAATTTAATACACTAAACAATAAATGTTAGATTTTAAGACAAACAAATGGAAACCACTGGATCTAATAAATTAAATCAAACCAAACCAAATATACATAGTATATCCCGCTTGGAGCAGGGTCTATGGAGGGTAAAATGTACGTAGACCATGCGCCTACTCTTTTCAGAGGAGGAGGGAGGCTGTTTCTGTGAAGACCCCCGGCTTAGTGCAACATAAAATATTGAGTGATGGATAAAACATGTAAGAGACAAACAATAGAAAAATAGGAAAACAACAAATACTAACCCATCATAAAAAAACATAAAAAAATTATAATTGAATAAAATTGTATGACCAAGGTTTCTCTATCCTGTTACCTACTACGCTCCATAATAATAAATAACAGAAAACAAAAACTAACAATAAACAAAACAAAATAAAACTGTGAATTAAGAAATTACACTAAACACAAAAATATACATGCACGAAAAGAAAGGAAAGGCGATATGCAAAGAACAATATTAGTGCTTATCTTTTCTGTCTCCGTATATGCACCGCCAACAAATATTGCTTTTAAACCCTTATCCGCACAACCTTGATATAAATACCCAATATTGTTTTACAAAAGCGAAGACAAATGACGTCAGCTTCCAGTCCATTAAATTCAGGAACACTAATTTAAATTACTCTCATAAGTTTAAGGTTAGAATCTCACCAATAACATATCTTTATTAAACATATATATTATTTTATAAACAAGGTTCAATTCCCGTTAACAACATATTATAGTCAACATTTTTTTTTATCGATTTTCAATAAAATATTATATATATAGTTGCACTCCATGAAGAACACCTTATATAAAGAACAATAAAGAACACTTTCAAAACCTGGATGAACAGTACCCTGTTGACGTGGCATGCCACGTCAGTATCTGCCACGTGGAATGCCACGTTAGCAGGGTACTGTTCATCCAGATTTTTTTTTTTTGAAATCTATTATGTGAGGGTGCATTTTAATTGTGTGGGTGCCCCTGGAGGGGCCATTAGATCATAATAGATTCAATAGTTTAGATTAATATAAGGGTATTCTTTATTGTTTTTTATATAAGGGTGTTCTTTATGGAGCACTGGCCTATATCTATACTATGTTATTATAAGCGAAATAGGGTATATTTGGTTGTCGATTTGGTACATTTTTTTTGGTCACTCTTTTTAGTACACTCAATAACAACCGTTAGATTTTAAGATAGATAAATAAGAACCGTTAGATCTAATGCTAAAAGAATATTCCTTTTCTAATATTTGAAATACTCTTATAGGTTTCAAGTTCGAATCCCACCAACAACATATCTCTATTAAACATGTATATTATTTTATAAACTACTCTCACGAGTTTAAGATTCAATTTATGTCAATAACATATTATTAATTATTAAAACACTATCGTTAAAAATATTATCAAACATGTATTACAATATTTTATTATCTTCTATAATTTATTTTCCTACTAATTAAATAAAATATATGAAAATATGGGTAAGAAAACAAAAAATATTAAAAAATATATCTGTGCATCACACGAGTAATAAGTTATATAGTAAAAAATAACACAAAATCTGGAAAACACTTACAATATAGAAAATTTTGTATAAAAAACGAAAAAAGGTCTACATGATTAGGTAAATTTCACTTTTTCTATTAAATAAAAGTTAAATAAAACAATTTTTATGTGATATTTATATGTATACGTATGTATTTTAAAGTAATAAATTAAAGCAACCGGCACGGGTTATATAGGCTAGTATATATATATATATATATATATATATATATATATATATACATAACTTCTTAAAATTTAACTTTAGACTGTTACTTATGTACACATGCACTGTTTACAATTCATATGGATTTATAAAGTGTTGAGCCCAAGGGCCAAGATGTGTATGAGCCCATGACCGTTGTGTTTGTTGTCCTCTCAGCCAACCTGCTTTTTTTTTTCTCAATCAGCCAACCTGCTTTTTATTTACTTAAAGAGGTAAATTATTGCACTTATTATAATATACTATTATAATATAAATACATTATAGATAAAACATATTAGAGAGAGAACAATCCATATTATTTAAGAGAGAGTTAAGTTTACAAGCAAGAGCATGGGCCTTTATATAGGCTATCTATAGGTGAGTTACAAGGATTAAAAAGGCCAAAAGGCATATGTTATAGAAACTAGAAAGTCAAGAGCCTATGGACATTCATATTACAACACTCCCCCTTGAATGTCCAATTTTCAATAATCGTGCCTCGTTAAAACCTTTCTAGGAAAAAACCCTTTGGGAAAAAATCCTAGTAAAGGAAAAAGAGTACATCGATTTTGAAAATTTATTTGAGGTCTCTGAGCCGACGCATCCCGATCTTGTGTACCAATTTTTCTTAAGTTGTTGGCGGCAATGACATTGTGAGTAGATCAGCAAAATTGTCACTTGAACGAATTTGTTGAACTTCAATCTCTCCCATTTCTTGAAGATCATGTGTGAAGAAAAATTTTGGTGATATGTGTTTTGTTTTGTCACCCTTGATATAGCCTTCCTTTAATTGCTAAATGCATGCAGTGTTATCTTCAAACATTACTGTTGGGACTGTCCTATCATGATACATGCCACATGACTCCCGAATGTGTTGGATTATTAATCTTAACCAAACACATTCTCGGCTAGCTTCATGAATTGCAAGAATCTCTGCGTGATTAGAAGAAGTAGCAGCCAAGGATTGTTTCACTGAGCGCTATGAGATGGCTGTATCTCCATAAGTAAACAAATAACCTGTTTGTGATCGAGCTTTGTCTGGATCAGATAAAATAACCTACATCTGCATAGCCAGTTAAAACTGCTTTGGATTTGTTAGAATAAAATAAGCCCATATCAGTTGTACCTCGAAGATACCGAAAAATATGTTTCACTCCAGACCAATGTCTTTGAGTAGGAGCAGAACTATGTCTTGCTAATAAATTTACTGAAAATTCTGTATCGAGCCTTATATTATTAGCAAGATACATCAATGCACCGATAGCACTAAGATAAGGTACTTCAGGACCAAGAATTTCTTCATTTTTCTCTCTAGGTCGGAAGATATCCTTTTCTTTATCTAGTGATCGAACAACCATTGGAGAATTAAATGGCTGTGATTTATCCATGTAAAAACGTTTTAAGACTTTCTCTGTATATGATGATTGATGCACAAAAACTCCATCTCGTAGATGCTCTATTTGTAGCCTAAGGCAAATCTTCGTTTTCCCAAGATCTTTCATTTCAAACTCTGCTTTGAGATAATCCACTGTTTTCTGCAACTCTTCAGGAGTTCCAATAATATTTATGTCATCAACATACACGGCCACTATAGCAAATGAAGATTTTGTTTTCTTTATAAAAACACATGGACAAATATGGTCATTCTTGTATTGTTCCCTTAATAAATATTCACTTAATCTTTTATACCACATTCGACCAGATTGTTTTAATCCATATATGGATCTTTGCAATTTAATTGAATAAAGATGGCGAGAATGTGATTTCGATACTTCAGGCATTTGAATATATATATATATATATATATATATATATATATATATATATATATATATATATATCTTTCTCAAGGGAACCATACAAATATGCTGTCACGACATCCATCAATTGCATTTTTAAATTTTCAATGACTGATAGGCTAATAAGATAACGAAAAGTTGTAGCATCCATCACAGGGGAATAAGTTTCCTCATAATCAATGCCTGGTCTCTGTGAGAAACCTTGAGCAACCAAGCGTGCTTTGTATCTTACAACCTCATTTTTATCATTTCTTTTTCTTACAAATACCCATTTATAACCAACTGGTTTAGTCCCTTCAGGGGTTTGGACTATAGGTCCAAAAACATTATGCTTATTCAGTGAGCTCAATTCTTTTTCAATCGCTTCTTTCCATTGTGGCCAATCTTTTCTACGTCGACATTCATCGACAAATTTTGGTTCAAGATCTTCGGGATCCATCATTATATCAAGAAACTACATTATATGCAAAATATTCGTCAATGGCAGTATCATTTCGATTCCATCTCTTTCTCGTGACTACATAATTTATCAAGATATCTTCAATGTCAACATTTTCAGGTATCTGTTCCTCTTCAGGAGTATCGTCTATCATATCATGGGTCTCTTCTGAAGTCTCTGCTGGAGATTTTATTTCCTCTACTTGGGCATCTTGAGTGTTTGCTCCTTTTTTTTTCGAGGATTTTTATCTTTAGAACCAATTGGTATACCCCTCTTTAAGCGAGGTTTTGACTCATTTTCCTTGACGATTTGTCCTTCAGGGACTTGTATTTTTGCAAGAGCATTTGCAGCTGGAATATGTGACCTTGTTACTCTATTGATGTCGGTGAATGCATCAAGCAGATGATTTGCTATAGCTTGTAGATGAATTATTCTTTGTACTTATAAGTCGCACCGACTTGTGCGAGGATCAAAATTATTCAATGAAAATGCATTCCCTGAAATTTTTCTTTCTATCTGTTTATTTTCTCCCCTTGATTTTGGGAATATTTTATTTTCTCCCCCTAATTTTGGGAAAATATTTTCATCAAAATGACAGTCTGCAAACCTTGCAGTGAATAGATCGCCTGTCATTGGTTCTAGATATTTAATTATTGAGGGGGATTCAAAGCCAACATGTATTCCTAATTTCCTTTGGGGACCCATCTTTGCACGTTGTGGCGGAGCAATTGGGACATATACCGCACACCCAAAGGTTCTAAAGATGAGAAATATCAGGTTCTCTTCCAGAGACAAATTGTAAGGGAGAAAATTTGTGATAACTTGTAGGTCTGATGCGTACAAGTGCTGCTGCATGTAAAATAACATGCCCCCAAACTGTAAGAGGGAGATTGTTTTCATAATCAATGGTCTGGAAATTAGTTGGAGTCGTTTAATAAATGATTCTGCTAGACCATTTTGTGTATAAACATGAGCCACAGGATGTTCAACACGTATACCAATTGATGCACAGAACTCATTGAAAGCTTTTGATGTTAATCCTCCAACATTATCTAATCGGATTGTTCCAATATTATAATCTAGAAATTGTGCTCTTAATCGTATTATTTGCATAAGTAATCTCGCAAATACCAAATTTCGAGATGATACTAAGCACACATGTGACCATCTTGTCGATGCATCGATCAATACCATAAAATATTTAAATGGTCCACATGATGGGTGAATGGGCCAACATATATCACCCTGTATTCTTTCCAAAATTTTGGGAGATTCTATGCCAACTTTTGTTATAGAGGGCTTGATAATTAATTTTCCTTGAGAGCAAGCAGCACAAGAGAATTCATTAAATTGAAAATTTTTCTGGTTTTTCAATTGATGCCCATGTGAATTCTCAATTATTTTTCGCATCATAATTGATCCAGGATGTCCCAACCGGTCATGCCAAATAATAAAATTACTTTTGTGAGTAAACTTCTGGTTTACTGTGGCATTAACCTCAACATTTCGGATATTAGTATAGTATAATCCAGAAGCAAAAGCTGGTAATTTTTCTTTAACAATTTTGTTACCCGGAACAATGCTTGTGATGTAAAGAAACTCTCTGTTGTCTCAATTCATTGTCTCAATATGTTATCCATTTCTGCGGATATCTTTAAAACTTAATAAATTTGTTTGTGATTTTGGTGAGAACAATGCATCATTTATAATAAATTACGTTCCTTCGAGTAATAATACAATAGCTCTTCCGGAGCCTTCAATCATTTTTATACTTCCAGAAATTGTGCAAACATTGCCTTTATGTTTGTTTAAAAAGATGAAATATTTTTCATTTTTAAGGATAGTGTGAGCAGTTGTGCTATCTACCAGACAAATATCGTCCTCTTTAGTTATATATCCAATGCGAGAATAAGAAATGTCCATATTGCTTCAATAATAGATAAATATATAATTAGTAATAATTATAATCATCATAAAGACATACAATCAGAATGAGTTTCATAAAGATAAGAAACAAGTAAGGGAAACGAGTATATTAATTATCATTTGGAGTAGTGGTGCCATCATGAGTCTCATAAAAATCAGCCGTATCCAAATATATCATTTTAAGGAGATTGTCTGCATGTTCTTTATCTCCAACCACCAAATTTGTTTCAACATTCTTGCTTTTATCCTTCAGGGATGCTTGATAAAGATCAACCAAGTGTTTTGGCGTACGATAGGTACGCCACCAGTGCCCTTTCATTCCGCATCGGTAACATGCACTTTAAATTGTCCCTTTTCTTTTCTCCTTGTCAATATTTTTCTCCAACTTCTGGTTGGAATTTGGCTTGAAAAAGGGTGCTTCTGGATTTGATTTCCACGACCTCGTATTCCATGTCCATTAGCACGTCCACGTCCACGATTACCACTTCGTCCATGCCCACCACCTCGTCCACGCCCATAATTATGTGTTGCCGCATTCGCTTTATGGAAAGGGTTAGATCCAGTTGGGCGAGACTCATGATTTTTCATCAAAAGCTTATTATTTTGTTCGGAAACAAGAAGACAAGAAATTAAATCAAAATATTTTGTAAAACCTTTTTCACGATATTGTTGTTGGAGGAGTACATTTGAGGCATGAAAAGTTGAGTAAGTTTTTTCTAACATATCCGCATCAATGATATTTTCTCTGCATAATTTTAATTGAGAAGTTATTTTGAAAAGTGCGGAGTTGTATTCTGTAATAACCCGAATTTTCGGAAGAATTAAAACTTTTCTTATTATAATGAAGTGCATCAGTGAATAGTGATTTTGGTGGATGAATAGTGATTTTGAGGGTTAAGAAATTTTTCATGCCACCTATGTACGAGACGTAGTGTGGATGTTCCGAAGTCATATTAGTGACCAGCGAAGTAAATAAGTGTATGCAAAGACGATCGGAATTCAGAAATTCCAATTTCTATTTTGGTGTAATATTTGACCGGGCAGTGAATTATATATTAGTAATATCAAGAAATGAGATATTAAATTTGAGGAATTGAGAATTTAATATATTGGAATTTTATTATATTTGATTTGAGAATTTAGAACGAAAACTACTGAGACAGTGAAACAAACGTTCTACAAACCGCTAAGACTTTATAACGAGATTAAGCGATCAAGCGAACGAATCATGGGTTAAGGATATTAAATATTAGAAGTCCAAGGGAGGACATATTATGAGAGGGAAAGAAGATTGAGAATATTATCATAGAGCAAAGACAATGCAACTAGTTTGAGAACGCTTGAGATACCGGGAGAGCAAATTCTGAAATAAAGAGAATATACCAAGGATATTGGATTTAATATCTACTTGGGGATTAGAAACACCCTAACACATTAACATATGATGCGGGAAAGGATAAAATATATCCAAGAGATTTACAAAGGAGAAACCACTGGAACGATCACAGAATTCAATCGATGGATCAAACGACTAGAGAGCTTTGAACGGAGCCCAAACAGAAGGCCCAAGGTCATAGGGAAGACCTAATTTTTGGCCCAACCACAAGACAAGGAGCTTATTTGAAGAGATTTAAGAGTGGAAGCCCCTTGGTGCAATAAGAAAAGGGAAGAAAGGACTTGGATACAATATGCTAAAAGCTAAGGACTTCCATGCAAATAAAAGTGGAGTAAGGTGCTTGACTATCAACACTTGGACCAATAGTCTTCCAACAACACATTAAAATGGATGAGGCTTGGCTAAACAAAGGATAGATAAGCATTACAAGTCATTATCCAAGAGAAAAGAAACCAAAACACAAAATTCTCCCAAACTGCCCAGCATGAACCAAGCACAAAGAAAAATTCATATCTCCATATCCAGGGCTCTACAAATCACCAAATTCGAACCATAGCTTCTCCACTCCATGGTTAAGGTTCGTTCAAAATTTCATGGCCAACATAGGAGTGTAGCCTAGTCAAATACCTCCCCCAAGTTGAAGAGGCCAAACTGCCCTGTTCTTGACAGTTTCTGTCCAGCGGAAAAAGGGGGCTCAAAACCCTAGCTAGGAAGCTTCAAATCTGATGAGATAGGACTCAAAACAAATATTATGAAGAGGCCAAGATGTGGTAAAAATTTGAGAGCCAAACACTTATTTTTCGATTTGATATGAATTTTACAAAATTGACGATGAATAGTAATGAATAGTGTTTTAAGTAGTTTTTATGTTTTGTTCATGGCTTTTAGGCTTTGTTGAAGCTAACCAAGAGCATACCAAGGGTGACAAGATCTGCTAGTGTTCCTAGAGTGCCAAGGAAGGTAAAACCCTAACCCACCCTTTGAGTTTATATGAGTTTTTAGTATAGTTTTGATAATATGTAGAGATAAGTGCATGTTAAGGAATTTTATGATTGTTCAATGTGTAAAAGGGTTGGGTATTGGAGTTGAATTTTACCAGTGCCCTTAGAAGAGTAAAATGAATATTGATTGATGTTATGGATGTATGGTATGCCCGGTGTGGCTTGATTTGTTGTGATAAATTTGGAAATGTCTAGTTATAGCCGTCGTAATGCCCAACTTTCGTTAGACCTTAAAAATTCGTGCATAACAGTTGGGTTAAATTTCTGAACTTGTTGATTATATGACATACCCTTGTAGGTCTCGAGTCATAGATCGTTTTGGCATCAGAATTGAAGCAAACGGACTTACGGTTTAGGAATTATGGCCGATTTACTAAAAGTGGTTCGAAGCCTTAAATACGAGTTCGTAATTGAAATTGAACCCCCTTAACTTAAGTAATTAAGTGACAAATCTTGGTAATTAAATATAAGAGATCATAACGAAGGTGTGAGAGAAGACCTCATGTTAAAAAGATCGTTTTTTAATTTTATAAAAATGTTCGAATCAAGGTTAAGTGCGAACGAACCCCTAAAAAGGATACTTGGTTATAACTTTGTAAAATCACTTAGATAACGATCGATAAATCTCGAGGTATAATCTTTCGACCTTAGAACTTATACGGCTACTAAGTATAATTGTAATGACATGCCTTAATAGCGAACCAATGTCGGGTCATAACGGTATTAATAAGAGTTACACTAGAGAGTGTATAACGAGATAACTTGAAAACGTGTTTCCACCTAAGTTAAGTATATACTTAGCCTTTTTAAAAGCGTTAAGTAATTAATCTCGAATGCTTTGATTGTTTATAGATCATCGAGCAGACCCAGGACATGCTACCCCTACTCGACTACCAGGCAAGTTTCCAATACTTTGGAACTGTTGATATATTGTGACACCCTCCCGATCAGGGGCCTAGATCGGAGAGTCACTAACACACATCTAGATGCAAACAACCTAAAATATAATATAAATATAACATGCTGACTGGCCCGAACACTACTGTCCAAGATCTTTCACAGGTAATGGTATGAAACAATCAAGCGATCATCTAACTAATTATTTTTACAAACCTGAATTCAAAAATATATTATTATTACAAACCAAAGTTCTCAAAAGTTCTACTGCCAGTTCTCACAACTAACTAAAGATCTCCTCACTGAGCTGTTATTGCATCTACCTCGGGAGCTATCTCAAAACGGACCAACTCAGGGCCACGGTAAGTGCGCTTCCTTGCGGTTTGGATTGTACGAATCATGATTCTTAGATTACTATCAAAAGGGTTAGACAAAATAATAATTAGCCAACGCTCATCAAGTAACTAAAAAATCTCAACTGAATATAATACAACAGGGTATTGCAGAAGATGACAGTAATTCAAGATATGACATAAATATGCTGGAAGTGGTAAAAGCAATACTGGTATTTAGTAAAGACAGGATATCATCTGATAAACAGGATAACAATAGATATTTTAAAACTGTGTAAAGTAATTGACATTTCAATCGGTAAACCAATTTCATTTCATAGTAAATAAAACGTAATCATCACTTTTAAGAAAATTAATTGGAGGATTTTATTTCTTAACAGACAATACGGGTGATCAGCCCATAGAGTCCCCATACCGGACACAAAGTCCCTCTGGCCATCATTTCCTTTCATTAGGATATCTTGGGTTCCCAAGAGGCAACACATTGGCCTATAAAGGTGTCGAACTGGACAGACCAGAACTACACAATACTACATCTCAAAAATTGACGGGACCAGCATTACCCGTTCGCCCCGTCTCTCAAATCGACAGGAATTCGTGGAAACCATTTAGATGGAGTTCCTAACATTTTATTAAAATCTCATTTTTTAAAGTATTAAGATTTTCAAAACTCTTTTTAACTTTATAAAACATTTTAATACTTAATCTTTTCAAAAACCTTTACTTCGAAGTACCTTCGACTCTATGATAACAGATCAGCCCAGTCTAAGTAACTTCAAAGTATTTTAAGAAAACAACTCATTTTGATTCGCAATGATAAAAGTCAAAGGGTTTGACTAAGTTTTCTGACATCAATGTAAGAGAGTACAAGTCTGAATCAAGAAGATATCGACTCAAGTGGAAATCAGGGCTTCAACCAGAGTATAAGGGAAACAATCCATGTCAAAGGTCAAAGATATCAATTAGGTCTAGTTTTGAAATCATTTGATTAAGTTGTAATGTTTAAAAGTCATCGATAAAGAATAACAAGTTTGTAAAACAGTGTTTAGGGCAATATGACATTTGATAAATATTTTAAAGTCAACACAGGGTATCCGGGTCACGGACATAAGTCAAGTGGAACACTGGCTTATCGGTTAGTCAATATGATTTGATTATAGTAAATTATAGGACATGTATGGTCAAGAAGCAATTAAAAAGAATTAGTATTGTTTAACTCGTGGTGACAGTATGGTCAAGAAGCAATTAAAAAGAATTATGCTGGTCTAGGGTTTACATATGTTGAACCAGGGTTTATCAATAAAGATTTGGATACATGCAAAGGTAAGTTTATAACAGAAGTATGATCAACGTGGTATAGAATAGGCATGCTTGAATCAACCAGATATAACAGTTTCAATAATATAAACTTTCAGAGGAAAGACAAAGTTACTTGCCTCCGGTAGAATGCAACAGCTCACAGCTCAGCCTACTGAAACTCAACCTTAGCTTTCCCTTTATTGCTAGGGCCTACGTCCTTCGTATCTACATAAATTTATAATCACTACTTTAGAATACTATACCACTTAATCGTCTCATCTTAATCTACCCAAACGATTCTTATATCGCATTATTATTTAACATATAACATACGTACCTGATATTACATTATCAGATTGACTCGTAATCAGATAATCACTTAAACACATAGCATATATAACATGCAATCATGTAGCCACTTAAGCACTTAACAAATAATACCAACTTGACTTGTAACTGACTTATAACTTTAAACTATATACTTTACGTCTTATAATTCCAACAAAAATCGGGCAGAGTTTCCTTTGTAAAATGGACTATCCCGTCGGAAAATATCCGACTTCACTTCACAATCAGGTACCTACGATGGATTTAAAATCCACCTACACTTCCAATGGAATTCATAATGTCATAATCATATTATTTACCACATAGTCCGAAGTCATCAATAATCTCTAATCAATATTTAACAAATCAATAATATCACAAAATTCTTATAATTCGAATCAGAAAATAACATAAATTCGAATTAATAATTTCGAAAACTAATCATGAAATTCTATAATTTTTCGAAAACTCATATACGAATAATAATCAAATTTTTTTGACTCATGTTCATCATCGTCGATTCACCGGCTCATTACGAAAATCATAGCCGACGGGCAAAATTTTCGGTGGTACTCTAAATTTGAGCCTCCAACACGAAAATTCTACCAATTAAATTTTGCAAACATAGCAATAAACAAGAATCGAACCACAGTAACTTGGAATCAAGCAAAAACCGAAGAGGTTTTATAATTTCTTCACCAAAATCCGAATATATACACACGGCATATACATATATATTCAAACAATCACTACCCAGTACAATACCAACACAATACGAGCATAGAATCATATACTAGTAATCATAAGCATCGTAATTAAGTAAAAATCGCTGCAAGTAGGTCAAAACGGAGCAAAACCCGAAGTGGGTTTCTAACTTTTGTTCTTAAACTGACATGCAATGACATAGGGAGATAGAGAATCAAAAAATAGACACAACCCCGGTCTCGGATCGCCCAAGCCGGCCGGAAAATGAACAAATGGTGAGGAGAGAGAGTATCGAGAGGAGAGAGACGAGAGAGATTAACAGAGAGAGAGAGAGAGATGCAGTCATGTAAGAATGAGGGAGGAGAAAGAGACTCCGTCTCTTAATTCTCAAAACCAGGGCTATTTTAGTAATTTACTAATTGCTGATTATTTTACTGAAATTCAACTCTTTTAATTACTTTTAAATTTAAATAAAATAACGAAATGAGGAGAAATATTTTATAAAAATTTCTAAAATAAAGACCATGAATTTAGAAGCATCCCCATATTTTTAAAATAATATTTGGATCGAAAATGAATTTTATACGAATTTTCAAAATAAATGCTCTCCAAAAGAAATAATGCTTTTTAAATCATTTTAAAATATCAAAACTCCTAATTAAATATCCACACTAATTTTTATGACTCCCTAATATCACAAAGATGATAATGTAAAAGATTTCATGATTTAAATCAACTCTAATGATTTTATATGATTTCTTAAAAATTAAAAATGCACTTTAATAATAGTTTTAATGCTCTAAAAATATGAATAAAATTCCTCGGACATATTCGACACATTCCAATCATCATATAATCATATAATCATGCTTTCACACCTAACTTAACTTCACCAAAATATTCTCAGCATATAACTCACATAATTTCCACATAATTGCACATTTAGCATTTAAATAAACATTTTATAATTGCGAAAATTTCTAAGTCGTCATATATATAATTGAATGTTGTTATACATATGCCATAGTATGCATTCCTACTTTCAAATTTACATTGTAATACTTGTTCCCTGGTTGATGTTGGCTTTTAAGTTAGATACAAGATATACTAATTATAAGCCAGATATTGCTAAAACCCTTAGTGAAGGGCATATGATCTCATTCTTTTAATAAAGACCGGGAGTCTGTATTTTGTAATATTGAGATAGTCATGGAAACCCGGAGGGATTCCAGTGACAGATTATTTGAGGGATGTTATTTTTGAGCATTATTCATATTTCCATAAGTATTAAGTACTTGGAAATTATTCGAGGAATATTATTTGAATACTCATTCGAGATTATTTATTTAATGAATATTACTTTGAATATTCATTTGAGGCTATTGATTTAGATGAATATTATTTTGGAATATTCATTCGAGTTTATTTATTTAATGAATATTATTTTGAATATTCATTTGAGCTTTATCTCTTTAATGAATATTATCTTGAATATTCATTTAAAGTTGATTAAATTATCGGATATTATTTTGAATATTTATTCGAGAAATTATTTATTAAATGAATATTCTCATATGTTATTCGAAGATTACTTTGAGCAATATTTCATTTTAAAAATATTCTTTAAATATTTATGAGTTAATAAATATTCTTTGAATATTTATGTAATTCTTTTAACTAGTTTTAAAATATATTATTTTATTCAAAAATTATCCTTGACCTTCAAATACTATGTAAATTATTTTTGAGTCTTATTATTATTATTTTTATCAAGGAAGGTTCCCGAAACTCCATTCTTCATTCAATTCTATCTTCCAAATTATAAGGGAACCTTACCTGAAGGATGTTATTTATTTTGTTTGACTTCCCGGTCATAAATTTTTTAAAACTATTCCTTGTACTCGCAACTTGGTTGCTATTCATCGATTGAATCTTTTATTACTTCCTCATCATTCAAGGGGTAAGAGTGTTGGGACAAGTTTATATCCATTAACAAGCACTAGCTTGGGAAATATTGGTGAATCTTCTTTTCCAATTAGATACGACTACTTTATGGAGTCCTATCAACAAGTATTACACTTGGGGAAAGGAGGACGAACTTTACGTTTCAGAGTCATGGATTTATTCGAACTAGGAGTCGTGTGTAAGAGGCCGAGTCGCGCGATCCATCACAAGGCCCAACCATTGGCCAGAGAGTTACTAAAAAGGGCGGTAGACAAGTAAATCCGTCAGTTCTTCCTTCTACCGGTAGTAAACTATATTGGGCTGTACCATCTCCGACTGATCATCGGGGAGTGGGATAGCTGGCGCGTGATAACTCCAGTATTAGTTCATCTCCCAGATTGGGAATTTCCTGCAACACGTATCGAAGAGACTTCTTTCAGGTTGACGGGCATCCCCCGCAACATGTATCGAAGAGACTTCTTTCAGGTTGGCAGAAGAAAAATTGTTAAAAACTTGGATTGCAATATTTTCCTGCAATTCCTTTCTTTTATGACATATGATGATGTCTTGCTTTTACCTTGCACAGCAGATATTTCTACAGAATATATGTTTTGAGTTACCTTGTAACTTCATCCTTTACCTTATACTGGCGCTATGTTCGTTAATGCATGGCATATGGTTTCAAAGATATTCTTGATATCGTTATATATTACTGTTGTTCAGTTATATATTATTGTTGGTGGCCTATTGCTCATCTTTGCTTTATTTATTACATCACAACAACAGCTAGGTTGAATGGCCCGCGTAAGGTGCACTCGGCGCAAGCAAGTGACCCCAGCCAGAGGACTACCCGCTGTTATTATCGCTGCCATTGCTGAGGTAGATTGGCAGCTTTTGTTTCAGCCTTAATTATATGTATAAATAATGTAATCAACAGCCAAAAACTTTAAACTTATGTTATTATCCTTTTGGGTTGTAATAACTTTTATTTGTGGATCCTATAAGTAGAAGACTTATTTCAATTTCATATCTGGGACTATAACTGTTTGTAAGTGTGTGATGTGATATTATTGCGGGGTCGCAGCATGTGTTTATTTATTTGGACTCAAGTCAAGTATTATTGATGGAATTAAGACGGTAACGACCAGGTCCCGACCCCGGATCTGGGGGTATTACAGAAATGGTATCAGAGCGAGATTTATATATCCCAGAGATGATGCGACGTTATAGCAATAAATTCACTAAAATAATAAGAAATCTTGCCAAGTTCACCTAAAACCCTTATGGGAACTCTTAAGTGTCATAATAATAACTTAGCTCGATATTGTATCGACAAGCAAGGCGACAGACCTTGAGGCTTACAAGCAGCACGATGATGCTTTATTATATGACCGACGATCGGCTTATAGATTCGATAGAGTACCCTACTGAGAACCCGAAGGAGGTCCCAGCTAAGGAGGTGAATCCTATGAAGGATAAGGAGTTTACCCTTGAGGAAATGAGGGCTGCATCGAGAGAAACTGTAAGAGCTAAGGTATAGTGCTCAGAGAAGTGAGCGTAAAGAACTGAGATATTATTAAGAAAACTAAATATGCATATTGGATTCATAGCCGGACTACCGGATGTAATACTAGCAAGTAAGACGGATTGGAAGGATTACTTGAGAACTTATGTGGGGATAGATAAAAATCCTTAGAGACTTTCAGACCAATGAGAAAAGAGTTAGGATGATGCTTTACTATCAAAGACATCGATATAGGACGGGGAGCAGAATCTCCAGGGGCAGTTGAGATAAAGACAGCAAGTGCCATATCATTTGATAAATGGATTAGTGTGAATATTGTCAATGGTAATTTGCCACGAGAAGGCAGATTTCATAGGTTATAACTTAGGAAGTCAAATTGAGATTGATGAGGTAGTTTTATTCAGGAAATGTTCATTTGTCCGAATGGATCAGCTTAGAAAGTAAAGACCTTAAGAAGTGATGGCTCAAATTGAGATTGAGCCAAATTAGTCGTTGATTTCAAAAGCGTATCAAGAGTCTTTTCCAAAGAATTAATTCTCTTATCCGACTCATGAAAGCTGGGTGGGTGGGCGGGTGCTTGATTTGAATAAGAAGGTTGAGTCGGATAAGGACCGAGATTTTGAGTAGAGTTTGGAAAGGGACCTTGATTTGGAGTCGAGTAAGAATTTTGATTGGGTTTTTGGAAAGAAGGAGCATTTTGAAAAGGAGGTTGAAAAGAAGGTGGATTTTGGTAATTTTGTCTTTGGTTCCACGAGAAATTCGGGTGATTCCTCCACCTAGGATTGTAAGTAGGAGCAAACGGGTCGTTCCTAGTGGGTGGTTGAGACACCGCATTAACTTGATCAAAAGCGGGATAGTCCGAAAAACCTTGATTAAAATTAGGGTACATAGACACATTTGAGGGGGCCTTACTAGTTTCCAGGGCTTCGAGTCTTCTAGTTAGAGTGGCTAATTTGGTATCGGTTGCAATCGAACTCCCAATCGAATGCAAACCCTTAGATGAACTAGACGTCTCATTAGACTTGTTAGGTTCCCTAATAGACTCCCACAACATGGTCTTCTCGGCTAATTCTTCGAAAAATGTCCAACCCTCGTCCTCATCTTTCTCCATGAATTTTCCTTGGCACATAGATTCCAACAACGCGGTTGTTGGTCCATCTAAGGCCTCATAAACGATCTTACAAAGCCTCCATTTTTCTATTCCGTGGTGGGGGCATTGTAATAGAAGATTTTTAAAACGATCAAAATATTTACAAAAAGACTCGTTTTCCTTTTGATGAAATTGATTTATTTCGTTTGTAATTCTCGTAGTCTTATGGTTTGGATAATATTTTTTAGAAAAATAACCACAAATCCCTCCCACGTGGAAATAGAATTAACGGGTAGACTATACAACCATTTTTTTGCATTTTCTTTTAAAGTGAAGTTGATATGTCTTAGCCTAATGGAGTCCTCGGAAAGATGTTGGAGTTTTTGCAATGGGCAAACCTCCTCAAATTCATGAAGAAAGATAAACGGGTCCTCACCCTCGCTCCCGTTAAATTTAAGTAACATACTGATGTAGTGAGCTTTAATTTCGAAATTATTTCCATTAACGGGAGGAAGGGTGATACACGAAGGTTGGGCGGAACGAGTAGGATAGCAACGGTCCCTAAGAGACATGGCCATGTTTACTACGGGTTCGGAATAATCTAAAGACTCGGAATTAGACGATGAAGAAATCTCAAATGATCTCACTAGTCTAGAAGAATTATCCCTAATCCACGTAGTTCGCATAAACCACAAATAGGAAACACGTAGCTAGTGAGTGCGATAAATTAAAACACACAAAAAGAAAGGGTGTAAAATTAAAAGAAAAATCCTAAACCAAGGGTTCCCTAATAAAATAACTAGACCTTGCTCCTAACCGTAAGGACCACCAAAAACTCGGTAAATCAGAATTTATTCGGACCGATTTGGCCAGATAGGTGCAAGCATTGCCAAGAGGCCAAACACCAGTCTAGACACCAAATCTTAATTGGCCAGGTAAGCTCTCACTTGCCTAGACACCAAAGAGTCGGAATAAATAATGATTACTTCGTTTCTTAGGTACCTTCCTAATTGAGCGCGAAGTCCTACGGGCAAAAGTCTAATTAATTTTATTAAAGGCTAGGGGAATGCAAAATGAGGAATTAATGGTTTTTGGGCTAAGGAAAGAGTGATGAAATCCCTTCCCTTATTTTGTAGTGGTTATGCCCTTAAAGTTTATTTAGAAAATGATGCAACAAACAATGATAAATACAAAAATTATAAACAACTATGGATGCTTACTCTACGTGTTCTAATTTGAAGAAAGAAAGAAATTTAACGTACCTTAGGGTCCTCCAGCGATCACCACAATTATAGGTACGAAAAATTTAAAAACAAAAAATAAAATCTAGCATGATGCGCACCTACGTGATGAATGCATGATGCAACAATAATGTATTTACAACTAATTTTTTTGGATTTTTGATTTTTCAATTTTTTGTGAATTTTGAATTTTTTTTTGAATTTTTTTGTGTTTTTCTAAAAATAAAAAGGGCGAAAAGAGTGAGATACGGTTACCGAAGCAAGCTTTCCATAAATTCCAATTTTCCACGCTTCTTGAGAAGAGTTCCGGAATCTCACAATTTCCTAAAAAGAACGAAATAAAAATAGGACAAGAAATAAAACTAACTCGAAAAATTAAAAATTAAGGCGCGAAAAATAATTAGTCCCCGACAGCGGCGCCAAAAACTTGTTGCTCTAAAAATTAAGCGTTTTAAATTGCAAGAGAACAATTTGTTTCGTTGTAAAAATTGAGATTCATTCCGCAGAGACTAATATTTTCGCAAACTTAATTTTTAATTTAATCGAATTAGAACAAGTTTGATTTTTGAGAATTTGGTTTGGATTTTACACTAATTAATTCCAAAAGGAAATTTAATATAATTTTAAAAGAAAACTAAATTTTATTCTAAATCTAAACTAATTATTAAAAAGTAAAATGAGCAAAATTTATTCTAACAATTATTAGAAGTAGAAATTTAAATTAAACTACAAAGTTGGTTTTTTGAAAAATTCGAATTTTTACTATTTAATTACTAAATAGAAAATTGTTTTAAACTAATTAATTAAAAACAAGAAGAACAAAAATGAATTAGAAACGAATTTTATTAACATGAAATTTTTAGAAAAATTTGACATAACTGCTTCGTAAATTTGACTAGCCAACCCAACAACAATTTTTTTTATATCTCCATACTCAGCACAAATTAAAACCAAAACGCAGAAACAAAACTCAGAATTCGAACAATTCACAACACAAGCTCACAGAAATTAAACTCAGCTACTAGAAATTAAAGCAACTCAGCACAACCAATGATTACAAATTCCAAACTCAGTACAAAACTCAACGGTATATACAAATTCGACTCACAAACAGTACAGCCAAGGCGCAACAAGCAAAACTCGGAAAAAAAAAATAACTCAGAACCCAAAACAAAAATGCAAACTCGGTCCAACTCAGAACTCTACCCAGTCGACTCATTTAACAATGACGAACCAAAAACAACTCGAACACTCAGAACTCGGAACTCAGTAACAGTAACAGAAGCACAACTCAGCTTTACGAACTCAAACAACAACACACGAACGAGACAAAACAAGGAACCGGGACGAGCACAGCTCAGCAATTCAAAGACATGCAAAAGTCAGAAAACACCAAACAAAGACAGGATGACTCGTTAAACTCGGTGTAAATCAGGCATCGAAATCAAAACACGATTTAAAAAAACCTCGAAAAGAACCTCGAAATGGATTTAAAAAAACGCAGCAACATAAACAGGGACAGAAACTCGTAGCAACTCAAATCGGAAATTGTAAAGAAAACACGAAACAGGCACTTGAAATCAAAAGGACTAAACTAAACACGACTCAAATCAAAGAAAACTCGAAAATTGTAAAAAATTATCACGACTCGGGAATTTGAAAATAAAACTAAACGAAAAAGGGGGTTGCGTGTGTGTGGGATTTAAATAAGAACAGAGGAGGCTGTGGTTGATTGACGAAGAGAAAGAGAAAAAGAGAGAGTGAGAGGGGGAGAGAGAGAGAGAGAGAGAGAGAGAGAGAGAGAGGTGGGTTTGATTGATGAAGAAAACAAGGGAAGGGGGTTATACGACAAGAAAGAAGAAGAAATGAGAGCTGTTGTTCTTACTCGAAGGAAATAAAAAAATGTTGGGTTTTGTTGAAATGGAATAGCCAGAAACAGGGAAAAAATATTCGAATTAAATCAGAAAGAAGCAAAAAATTATTTACTGAATATCTGATGAAATTAAATTTTTTTAATATTTTTTTTTGAAAATCAAAAATGAAAATAAAGAGATTAACTGAAAAATTAAAATTACACTAAAACGATGATTTAGAATTAAAATGGCCCACAATAAAATTGAAATTTAAAGGGGCTTAATTACGATTATTAAAACTACGAACAAGAAAATAAAAATCGTTACTTTCAACCCATAGTGGTTAGCAATTCGCTACTTTGTCCACTACATGAATTTACGAAAATAACGAAAGCTATGTAAGATAAACGAGAGAGCAAGACGAGAAATTAAAGGAAATGAAATTGCATTAAAATTAAAAAGAGTGTTTACAAGATTTGAAACTAAAAAAAATACAATAAATTAAATCTACCCTAAAATCTAAGTTACTAAATACAAGGGGGTGAAGGGGTATTTATAGGATAGGAATTAGGGTTAAGGGGGTGTTGGGTAAATCCCCACCATACATTTATGGTGTGTGGTGGTGAAATCCTAGCCATCTATTTGTTTCCTTCCCCCTTAAGCTTTGAAGAGTTGATCTTGGCCATACACTTATGTAATGTGTTGGGATGATCTCCACCTTCCACTTGTCTTGAAATATTCCTTTTGCTCCAAGCTCCTAATTCTTTTCCTTCTTTCATTCTTGGTCCTTTTTCTTCCTCTTTTTCCCTTCCTTGCTCTTTATTTTTTTATTTTGTCATTTCTTTATTTATTTACGAATTTCCTGAAATGCAACAAAATAAATTATTAAAATACGAGTTCAAGCAATAAATAGGTAATAAAAATATGCAAAAATATGCACTTATCAAATGCCCCCATACCTATCTTTTGCTCGTCCTCGAGTAAAATAAAGACAAAAAGAAAATCTAGATAAAAAGTCCTATACTCCTTTTCGTAGGTGTGACGGTTGCATTTGGCATATGCAACAAGCCTTTTAAACCCCTAGGCAGCCCTAGTGGACGAGTGAGGTCTCGTGAGGGCCTATAATGAATGTACCCACAAAATCCATCTAGTTTGTATAAAAGATTACAGTAAAACCTCTATAAATTAATATAGTTGGGACCAGAGAATTCTATTAATTTAGAGAGGTATTAATTAATCGATAAATTAATAATTATTAATTTATAGAGAATTTTTGACATCAAAGAAAATTAATTTCCAATTACATACATTTAAATAGAATGACAGGTACAATTTATGTTTTATACTTAATTCAATATATATTGTTTACAAATTTAATGAGTATTTGCGAGATTCAAAGTAAATATTCATGTATATTTAGATGATGTCAAGAATAAAACAACAATTTTCGAACCTTTTTCACGTAAAGAAGCACCCAAAATATTGAAAACATTGATTAATAATTTTTTAATGCTTTACGAAAACACCACATTCGAACTTTTGGATGCAATATAGATGGTTAATGATGAGTTTCATATAGATTCAAATTTTAAGAACCATAGAATAATATTTTACAAAAGTGTAATACATATATTTATATGATTATAAATGAATTATTAATTTATAATATTATCGGGACCATATATTTATACAGGATTTTCAAAAAAATTATTATCTTATTATCTTATCGAAATTGATCATTTTTTTAACTGGCCCAAGTTGTGACCGGACGAAATTATTAACTTAGAGAGATTATTAATTTATCGAGTATTAATTTAAGGAGGTTTTACTATACATGGAAAAGCACACCACACATACATGTCCTCTCATGATACATCGACTTAAGAATCAAAATGAAGTTGCAAAGTCTTGGTGTGGAAAGTGCAAGGATTCACATAGTCTACTTAAAGAACCATGCAGGAGTGATTATAAGTTCATGTCGAGTGCAAAATTTATTGGTAACCATGCTAAGTCTACAAGGGCACACTTCAGAGTCCAAACTTTGAGATCTCTTATGCAAAAAACAAATAAGCAATACCTCACCTTTCACTCACAAAAGAATATTCACTCAAGAACAAGGGTAAGTGTATCACTCAATTCCAACAAAATCAAATGCATGCTTGACAGTTGGTATCATTCCAACTTAAATCATAACATACATTAATAATGACAATCAAAAGGTCTTTATTAGGGTTGTAATGGGGCTAGGGACAAGGTACGTCAAGAAAGGCCAAAGCAAGGTGAAGTGTCAAAAGCTAGTAGTCACCATGAATATCATGCCCAACACCAAACTTCCTCCCCACACAATTTATTTTCATTTTCAACAAAAAGCCTTGAATAGTCGCAATGAATGAGGATTACAAAAAACATAAGTATGCTCTCATGTATATAATTCTTTTTTTTTCTTTTCATTTTTTTCTTTTTCTTTAATATTTTTTTTTTAATTTTTTTTAATTTTTTTTATGAGAGCTACGATAAATGTAACAATAATCCTCACTTAGATTTAACTTGAACATCGACTAGCAAGGTAACAACAAATATTTCCTCGAAAGTTATGAACAATAGTAAACCCTATTTCACACACCTTATTGCTCCCTCAAGTTCCTACTAGCCTTTGACAAAATGGGATCAAGAATACGTAAGGCTAAACAAGAAAAAGGTCTTAGGCGAGTAATGTGGTGTGTCACCGAATGAATATGATTAAGCTCAAAGGGTTAACTAATTGATCACATAAGCATGGTGTGGATATTTTGGGAAATATGGGTTATTCCTAAATGCCTTTATCATTTTATCATCAATCAATGTCATGCGTTCCAAGAGAGAATTCAAACAAGTGCTAGCAATGCAAATGACAAGTGGACACTCAAGCAAAAGAATATAAATGCAAAAGATGTGCATATAGGCTCAAAAGCTCACTTGCTGTAGTAAAACATAATCAATCTCAAGTAAAGGTATCTTTAATGCACCTACTTGTACTCAAAGCATGAAGACCAAATCATCTTACACCTAATCATGCCCTTCTAATTTCATGCACAATTCAAATAAGTCTACTAGTTTCCTTGCTAGTGTAAGTGTGTGAACAAGAACTTTAGTAAATCACTTCTCAAATAAAAGCTAATGGATCATAAGATTATCATAGCATGCAAGGGTGCATCAAGCAACTAGCAATCAATTAACAAGACTAGAATACGAAAAGAACTCTTTTTGTGATTTTTTTTTCATTTTTTTTGGATTTTTCAATTTTTACTATTTACACTAAAAACCCCCCATACCTAAATCATGCATTGTCCTCAATGTATGTAAATGCAAAAGAAAAGAGAAATGAGAAAGGATAAAGAAATGCAGGAGAAATGAAAAAGGAGAAAGTTGAGGAAATACCTGATAAGGGATGACGGAGACTGAAAAATTTCTAAAAAAATTATGAAAGAAAAACAACTCACACACGCACACACTCCTCCCCCATACCTATCTTACACGAGGGGAGGCAAAAGAATAAAACCAAATTAGCCGATGCCGGTAGGAAAATTGGGGTGCAACTTTGAGAAAATATCAAGGAATTTATGAAAATTTTTATGAGCAAAGATTTTCTCAATTAACATATAATCATTCAACCCTAAAGAGCAATTGTCACTAATGTTCTCCCTAAACCAACTTAAGGCTTCTTTATTTTGTTTAAGAAAATTAGAGATAATGAAAGTCTGGTTAGGGTTCGAATCACTAGGAATAACATGAGACAAGGGTTCCTCTTTCCCTAACGGCTGTTGATAAAATTCGGGATGATAAAGAGTTAAGGCAAATGCGGACGGTGTACCCACGAGAGTGTTAAAAACGGGCTCACTACTAACAACTTCGGGTGGGGTCTTCCACTTGGAACAAATTGCATTCGAATCTCCTAATGACTTAGTAAATATAGGTGGTTCACCAACGGGAGTTTTAAGAATACGAATTGGTTTACAAGAGACCTCCACAGGTTTGGTTTCCCACTTAGAACAAATATCGTCTAATTCCCTCAACATTTCTTTCGAGGTCATATCCCTATACGACTCATGAAGCTCTCTATTGGTTTCGTGATTCCTTTGAAAATCCTCAACAAGAAGAGACTCAATCTCACTATCCTCAAGGTTTGACCAATTAACAATGTCATCAACAAGATTAACCCCTATTGTTTGATAATAAAGCTCATTGGGTTCCTTTCCGACATTAAAGATATTAAGGTTAATGGTCATATTACCAAAAGTGAGTTTCATCGAACCATCCCTACAATTAATCAAGGCATTAGATGTAGCAAGAAAAGGTCATCCTAGAATGATCGGGATTTGGTTCTTAGGATTCGTCACGGGTTGAGTCTCGAGGACAACAAAATCAACCAGAAAGATGAATTCACCGACTTTAATTAACACATCTTCAATTATTCCCTTAGGCATTTTGACAGACCGATCGGCTAATTGAATTGTCATGTTCGTCTTTTTAAGTTCGCCTAAACCTAGGGCTTGATAGACCAAAAATGGAAGGAGATTCACGCTAGCACCTAAGTCAAGTAACGACTTGTCAACAAAAGTATTGCCTATGACACATGAAATTGTAGGACAACCGGGGTCCATATATTTCACGGGAATTTGATTCGAAAGAATTGAACTAACTTGAGAAGTCAAAAAGGCTTTCTTAGGGACGTGGGTAGAACGTTTATTAGAACACAAATCTTTTAGACACTTGGCATAAGAAGGGACTTGTTGAATGGAATCTAAAAGAGGAATGTTTATCTTGACTTGTTTGAAAACTTCCAAAATTTTGTCCATTTGAGCCAATTGTTTATTCGAAATGAGTCTTTGAGGATAAGGAGCTTTTGGTTTAAAGACTCGTTCGATAGGTTCTTCGGGAATAGATTTTTGAGGTGATTTACTAAGAGACGAAGGTTCATTCGGTGAAATTGGTAAATGAGAAGATTTTGATGACTCGGGAATAGATTTGGAAGATGAAGGTTCAAGAGTTAAAGGTGTGAGATTAGATGACTTGAAAGGCTTGGGATTTGGAATATGGTTTGAAGGATCGAGTTTAGGATTGGATTCAACATTTGACTCGTCTTTTTCGTCTTCGGAAGACTCGATTCCTACTTGATTATCGACTTGTTTTCCCGACCTTAAAGAAATGACAACATTCACATTTTCATGAGGTCTTTGGTTTATAGGGAATTTAGGGCTGACCTCTGGTTGACTTGGAAATTTATTCTTTTCTCGCTCACACATGGCGTTGGCTAATTGACTCACTTGAACCTCTAACTTAGATATGGCTTGAGTACTAGCATTCAAAAGTTGCCTATCTTGAGTCATGGTTTGCATGAAGATTTGTTGAGATTGAGCCAAATTAGTCATTGATTTCAAAAGCGCATCAAGAGTCTTTTCCAAAGAATTAATTCTCTTATCCGACTCATGAAAGCCGGGTGGGTGGGCGGGTGCTTGATTTGAATAAGAAGGTTGAGTCGGATAAGGACCGAGATTTTGAGTAGGGTTTGGAAAAGGACCTTGATTTGGAGTCGAGTAAGAATTTTGATCGGGTTTTTGGAAAGAAGGAGCATTTTGAAAAGGAGGTTGAAAAGAATGTGGATTTTGGTAATTTTGGCTTTGGTTCCACGAGAAATTCGGGTGATTCCTCCACCCGGGATTGTAAGTAGGAGCAAACGGGTCGTTCCTAGTGGGTGGTTGAGACACCGCATTAAATTGATCAAAAGCGGGATAGTCCGAAAAACCTTGATTAAAATTAGGGCACATAGATACATTTGAGGGGGCCTTACTAGTTTCCAGGGCTTCGAGTCTTCTAGTTAGAGTGGCTAATTTGGTATCGGTTGCAATCGAACTCCCAATCGAATGCAAACCCTTAGATGAACTAGACGTCTCATTAGACTTGTTAGGTTCCCTAGTAGACTCCCACAACATGGTCTTCTCGGCTAATTCTTCGAAAAATGTCCAACCCTCGTCCTCATCTTTCTCCATGAATTTTCCTTGGCACATAGATTCCAACAACGCGGTTGTTGGTCCATCTAAGGCCTCATAAACGATCTTACAAAGCCTCCATTTTTCTATTCCGTGGTGGGGGCATTGTGATAGAAGATTTTTAAAACGATCAAAATATTTCCAAAAAGACTCGTTTTCCTTTTGATGAAATTGATTTATTTCGTTTGTAATTCTCGTATTCTTATGGTTTGGAAAATATTTTTTTAGAAAAATAACCACAAATCCCTCCCACGTGGAAATAGAATTAACGGGTAGACTATACAACCATTTTTTTGCATTTTCTTTTAGAGAGAAGTTGGTAAGTCTTAGCCTAATGGAGCCCTCGGAAAGATGTTGGAGTTTTTGCAATGCGCAAACCTCCTCAAATTCATGAAGAAAGATATACGGGTCCTCACCCTCGCTCCCGTTAAATTTAGGTAACATACTGATGTGGTGAGTTTTAATTTCGAAATTATTTCCATTAACGGGAGGAAGGGTGATACACGAAGGTTGGGCGGAACGAGTAGGATAGCAACGGTCCCTAAGAGACATGGCCATGTTTACTACGGGTTCGGAATAATCTAAAGACTCGGAATTAGACGATGAAGAAATCTCAAATGATCTCACTAGTCTAGAAGAATTATCCCTAATCCAAGTAGTTCGCATAAACCACAAATAGGAAACACGTAGCAAGTGAGTGCGATAAATTAAAACACACAAAAAGAAAGGGTGTAAAATTAAAAGAAAAATCCTAAACCTAGGGTTCCCTAATAAAATAACTAGACCTTACTCCTAACCGTAAGGACCACCAAAAACTCGGTAAATCAGAATTTATTCGGACCGATTTGGCCAGATAGGTGCAAGCATTTCCAGGAGGCCAAACACAAGTCTAGACACCAAATCTTAATTGGCCAGGTAAGCTGTCGCTTGCCTAGACACCAAAGAGTCGGAATAAATAATGATTAATTCGTTTCTTAGGTACCTTCCTAATTGAGCGCGAAGTCCTAGGGGCAAAAGTCTAATTAATTTTATTAAAGGCTAGGGGAATGAAAAATGAGGAATTAATGGTTTTTGGGCTAAGGAAAGAGTGATGAAATCCCTTCCCTTATCTTGTAGTGGTTATGCCCTTAAAGTTTATTTACAAAATGATGCAACAAACAATGATAAATACAAAAATTATAAACAACTATGGATGCTTACTCTACGTGTTCTAATCTAAAGAAAGAAAGAAATTTAACGTACCTTAGGGTCCTCCAGCGATCACCACAATTATAGGTACGAAAAATTTAAAAACAAAAAATAAAATCTAGCATGATGTGCACCTACGTGATGAATGCATGATGCAACAATAATGTATTTACAACTAATTTTTTTGGATTTTTGATTTTTCAATTTTTTGTGAATTTTGAATTTTTTTTAATTTTTTTGTGTTTTTCTAAAAATAAAAAGGGCGAAAAGAGTGAATTACGGTTACCGAAGCAAGCTTTCCATAAATTCCAATTTTCCACGCTTCTTGAGAAGAGTTCTGAAATCTCGCAATTTCCTAAAAAGAACGAAATAAAAATAGGACAAGAAATAAAACTAACTCGAAAAAATAAAAATTAAGGCGCGAAAAATAATTAGTCCCCAACAGCGGCGCCAAAAACTTGTTGCTCTAAAAATTAAGCGTTTTAAATTGAAAGCGAACAATTTATTTCGTTGTAAAAATTGAGATTCATTCAGCAGAGACTAATATTTTCACAAACTTAATTTTTAATTTAATCGAATTAGAACAAGTTTGATTTTTGAGAATTTGGTTTGGATTTTACACTAATTAATTCCAAAAGGAAATTTAATCTAATTTTAAAAAGTAAAATGAGCAAAATTTATTCTAACAATTATTAAAAGTAGAAATTTAAATTAAACTACAAAGTTGGATTTTTGAAAAATTCGAATTTTTACTATTTAATTACTAAATAGAAAATTGTTTTAAATTAATTAATTAAAAACAAGAAGAACAAAAATGAATTAGAAACGAATTTTATTAACAGGAAATTTTTGGAAAAAATTGACATAACTGCTTCGTAAATTTGACTAGCCAACCCAACAACAATTTTTTTTATATCTCCATACTCAGCACAAATTAAAACCAAAACGCAGAAACAAAACTCAGAATTCGAACAATTACAACACAAGCTCACAGAAATTAAACTCAGCTACTAGAAATTAAAGCAACTCAGCACAACCAACGATTACAAATTCCAAACTCAGTACAAAACTCAACGGTATATACAAATTCGACTCACAAACAGTACAGCCAAGGCGCAACAAGCAAAACTCGGAAAAAAAAATATCTCAGAACCCAAAACAAAAATGCAAACTCGGTCCAACTCAGAACTCTACCCAGTCGACTCAGTTAACAACGACGAACCAAAAACAACTCGAACACTCAGAACTCGGAACTCAGTAACAGTAACAGAAGCACAACTCAGCTTTACGGACTCAAACAACAATACACGAACGAGACAAAACAAGGAACCGGGACGAGCACAGCTCAGCAATTCAAAGACACGCAAAAGTCAGAAAACACCAAACAAAGACAGGATGACTCGTTAAACTCGGTGTAAATCAGGCATCGAAATCAAAACACGATTTAAAAAAAACCTCGAAAAGAACCTCGAAATGGATTTAAAAATATGCAACAACATAAACAGGTACAGAAACTCGTAGCAACTCAAATCGGAAATTGTAAAGAAAACACGAAGCAGGCACTTGAAATCAAAACGACTAAACTAAACACGACTCAAATCAAATAAAACTCGGAAATTGTAAAAAATTATCACGACTCAGGAATTTGAAAATAAAACTAAACGAAAAAGGGGGTTGCGTGTATGTGGGATTTAAATAAGAACATAGGAGGTTGTGGTTGATTGACTAAGAGAAAGAGAAAAAGAGAGAGGGAGAGAGAGAAAGAGAGAGAGAGAGAGAGAGAGAGAGGTGGGTTTGATTGATGAAGAAAACAGGGGAAGGGGGTTATACGACAAGAAATAAGAAGAAATGAGAGCTGTTGTTCTTACTCGAAGGAAATAAAAAAAATGCTGGGTTTTGTTGAAATAGAATAGCCAAAAGCAGGGAAAAAATATTCGAATTAAATCAGAAAGAAGCAGAAAATTATTTACTGAATATTTGATGAAATTAAATTTTTTTAATATTTTTTTAAAAAATCAAAAATGAAAATAAAGAGATTAACTAAAAAAATTAAAATTACACTAAAACGATGATTTAGAATTAAAATGGCCCACAATAAAATTGAAATTTAAAGGGGCTTAATTACGATTATTAAAACTACGAACAAGAAAATAAAAATCGTTACTTTCAACCCATAGTGGTTAGCATTTCGCTACTTTGTCCACTACATGGATTACGAAAATAACGAAAGCTATGTAAGATAAACGAGAGAGCAAGACGAGAAATTAAAGAAATGAAATTGCATTAAAATTAAAAAGAGTGTTTACAAGATTTGAAACTAAAAAAAATACAAGAAATTAAATCTACCATAAAATCTAAGTTACTAAATACAAGGGGTATGAGGGGGTATTTATAGGATAGGAATTAGGGTTAAGGGGGTGTTGGGTAAATCCCCACCATATTTTGTGGTGTGTGGTGGTGAAATCCTAGCAATCTATTCGTTTCCTTCCCCCTTAAGCTTTGAAGAGTTGATCTTGGCCATACACTCATGTAGTGTGTTGGGATGATCTCCACCTTCCACTTGTCTTGAAATATTCCTTTTGTTCCAAGCTCCTAATTCTTTTCCTTCTTTCATTCTTGGTCCTTTTTCTTCCTCTTTTTCCCTTCCTTCCTCTTTATTTTTTTATTTTATCATTTCTTTATTTATTTACGAATTTCCTGAAATGCAACAAAATAAATTATTAAAATACGAGTTCAAGCAATAAATAGGTAATAAAAATATGCAAAAATATGCACTTATCACTTGGATGCTCGTAGAACTGTTCTTTAGGTTTCAAAATTGATCTTCTTAGTATTACCAGTGGGTGGATAGATTAACCAAAAGTATCCTGATTCTGGAAAGAAGTCCAACAAATTTTTTGGCAAACCTTGTCTTTCTGATTATCAGAAAACGCCATTGAAGAGAGTAGAAACTGGAGCGAACCCTGTGGATTGGGTAAGGTAGCCGCTATATGGGTTGGTAGACAGACCCTGATTATTACAACTGATTGAAGATGTAAAATGATTGGACGGTAAAAAGGGACAGGTATTTAAGGACCAAAACGGACTGAGAAATTTCGGGATTGATTTAAATGAAAAGGCTATTATGCCAAGAGTGTTAAGCTTATGCAGCACGTGGGATTGATAAGAGAATTTGAAAAGATAAAAATAAAGGAAAGGTGCCCGGAGACGGTACCGAGAAGTCGATTGAGACATATATGGAGTAAAATTTTGAGAAGATCAGAAGGTATCGAGGAAGAGGGATGAACGAAGAATGGCAGTACTCAAGTTGAGTGACTATGCTACTTTGGTACATAAGATTTACGGTGTAAAGGAAAGCAGTGAACAAATACAAAAAGAAAAAGTTTAAGAGTACGCGGGAAAAAGTATATTGATAAGCGTAACCTACCCTAGATAAATTATCTTCGCTATGGACGAAGGAGGCACTATGCCAGGCAATTGCTAGAAAAGTAATGCCATTAGCTAACCCTAAACTCACATACTGTAGCGCGACCATTTGGGGCCATGTGGTGAAGAATTATAAAGTGACTAGACCAGCAATGTAAGGACAAAGCGGGGTGCTTCTAACGAGCGCCAATCGCGAGAACTTTGGATATAAATCAAAGTGATTTAGCCATATATGATTGACCATCTTATGAGCTAGAAAGAGAAATAAAGTGAATTGAGATACATGACGATGGGATTTTATATCAATAGAGGTTTATGAAGAGTGTCAAAGATTGTGCAGTATGATGCATAAAGGCTATCTGAAACTTAGTATCTTTAAGAAGAGTGATACTAAAGGGATTCACGTTGAACACGACCAATATCTTCCAGAACATTCTTGCTACCATTACCAAATTCTGTAAGAAGAGCAGATAGACATATGTTGTCTTTTGGAAGGTCATGAAGAGCGACATCCATTTGAAAGAAGAGATTAGCATTAAGCTAACTATAATTTATCAAGATGAGAAGGATAGAAAAGAGACCCTTATTAATGATATATGATTTGATTGTCAAGTAAAGGATGTAAGTATTTCCATGAAAATAGAATTGAGGATAGAATGTCGATAAATTAAGATGAACCCTGGGGACGCACAAATGATGGCATTACCCCTAATAAAGACATTTTGAATTCAGATGATATAAGTTGGATTGACCAAGGTAACAATAACCTTTAAGGATTCATTGGAAGGAGTTTCGGAAGGTACGTAAACAGAATTTTTATAGGATTGATTAGTGATATTCCGATATGCCCTGTACCTAGAAAATACAGGGGGAATGATGAGGACGACCTAAGAAACCTTATAAAGAAAAAAGGTAATATTCTGAGTTTCAAAAATAGAATTCTGGTAAGGAAAGTACGACAATAATAATAATAATAATAATGCCAGGTGAGGCATGTGTGAGACCATGAGGAAGTATGGATTGAACCAAATAAAGGTTGAGATTATGTTAAAATATGAAAGAACTAAGAGAAGAAATATCCTAGGTACGATTAGGAGTAACCGTGATAAAGTTCACACAGAAAGGTGGAAGCAATGACTTATGGAAAAAGACTGATTGATATTTTTCTCCTTCGGCAGAGCTTAAAGGAGAATGCTTTCACCCAACAGTGATAAGAAGGAGGTAGAAAAATTTGAGTAGGAATAGATCCAGAGAACATTGATTATAAGAAATTATTATCAGGAAAGGCCAATGAGGTGGTCGACATGTTAAGGATAGAAGAGTAATTATAAATGCTCATACCAAAGAAACAGAATGATATAGAAATGGACCTTGAAGGTCATATTGGAGTGGAGGAATTTACATTCCTTCTGATGATTGTGCAAGAATCAACTATAAAGAATAGTTTAAGTAAAGATTCGATTCCCGACATTGTCTTAAGTATATTACCTACAGTAGGAGGTCCTATTTTGAGGTAAACCAGGACCATGATACCAAATTTACTAAGTAAACCATTAAATTTCCATTCTTCTACTGAAGAAACATGATTAATAATTTCATCAACCTGTCATAGCTGCTATTTTTGAAGCTCTTCTTCAATTTTGTCTGCTTCATGTAATATCTACATCAAGTTCAGGAAGTATTCCTTAGGGGTAAGGAATAGTGATTATTTTGTCTTCCTAGAGAACTTTGATCTGACAATTATGGAACCCGTATGATTAGCTAGTAAGGCACTACGTAAACGACAAACGATGGTGATTCAACAATGGACTACATGAATATAGTGGTGTTTCTTCTGAGAAATTAGGTGATAACGACCGTGGAGATGTCGGAATGAAAAATAGAAATAGATTATATTGGATCTAAGTTAGAGAGATCGCCAAAGTTTATTTCGGATGGTTTAATTTTGGAATGACGTGATGCCTGAACTAAATGATAATGCTATGATGGTCCATAAAGAGATTATAGTCAAAATAGAAACAAGATGATTGATGAAAGAAATGTAGAGTCGAGGATATAGAGGAAATAAAGTTGAGGAACAATAAGGGAGTTAGATATGCGGACTCCTGAGAAACCCCAGCAATGAAGCTAGAAAAGTATATGGTTAAGGTTGTTGGTCACAACGGAAAGTTGAAATTGAAAGCATAAACGACATATAGATTAACTCCCTTCAAGTTGGGAGAACTCGAGGAAATTTGGAATAGAATGATTGAGTAATAAAGAGACTCATGGATCGAGAAAGTGAGAATTTAGATGGTTGAACAAAGGAAAGTTTGACCCCAAAGACGTGATGCTTATTGAATAAAAGGTGACGGGATACCAATAAGAAGGTTTCAAGTACAAAGGATGTGTCAATAATGAGATGACGACGGAAATTAATAACAGAAATGAATAAGAATCAGATAACGAGAAGGATATGATTAATAAAGAAAAGATTGGGAAAAATGCTTATGGAATGTGAAGCAAGGAATGTTATGAATGGAAGGGTGAATGGGTTTTCTAGCGAACTATTGGGATGACAATCTAAGAGTGTTAGTATTATGAATATGAAAGAGCTAGTAGCGTGGCGTGGAATGTCAGTAACAATAATGTCAAACGAGGAATCTAAGATTTAACCTGAAAGGTTAAGGATTTCCAAAAGTGAGTATTGCTAAGATTAAACAAGAGTATAGGTTCATAGAATGATGGACAGAGCAGCGATGATACGTTGACACGTGAGATTACGATAAAGTAGTATTTGATACGATTACGATTATTTTTCTTCTCTAATGAACCTCTATAGTTCAGAGGTAAATTCTAAGTATGATGTTTTGCAATCATGAAAATTTTCTGTAATTCTTTGAAATACGTTTCTCCTCTTCTCTCCTATTAATCTTCTTTATGAACTGAGAAGAACAACCCTTTGAGGAGGGGAGGTACCGCTACGTGACTATCTGTCTGTGTGATATAAGTCTAAGTGGAATACCATAACTTATTTAATTGCTTGTCAAGTACTAAAGGCTGGCCCCCTTTTGTACTAACTATGCAATATAACAAATGTTCAATGATCATAGTGATCTCTCAATAAATCTTTCCACTTCTCTGTATTGATCGAGATTGCGAAGATTAGAGCGATCAGGAAATGCATAGTGCGAGTGAGGTTACCTCCGAATTCGCATTGCGATAGTAATACCAAAGTCATTGCAAATATCAATAAGGATAATAGTATAGGACTGAGTAAGAGCATAACCCGGATAGTGTGTTTTACGAAAAGTAGCAAAGTTGATGGAAAAAGGATAAAGTATGTATTGTAGCACCAGTAGATATGCTGAGAAAGGGTAGAATGATTAAGAATTGACCGGGAAGCTGGAAAGTGAAACAATAGATAAGCGACTCTTTGTTTCCTACCTGATTCCGGGACGGAATCCTTTTAAGGAGGGGAGACTGTAATAACCCGAATTTTCGGAAGAATTAAAACTTTTCTTATTATAATGAAGTTGCATCAATGAATAGTGATTTTGGCTGATGAATAGTAATTTTGAGGGTTAAGAAATTTTTCATGCCACCTATGTACGAGACGTAGTGTTGATGTTCCGAAGTCATATTAGTGACCCGTGAAGTAAATAAGTGTATGCAAAGACGATCAGAATTCAGAAATTCCAATTTCTATTTCGGTGTAATATTTGACCGGGGAGTGAATTAAATATTAGTATTATCAAGAAATGAGATATTAAATTTGAGGAATTGAGGATTTAATATTTTGGAATTTTATTATATTTGATTTGAGAATTTAGAACGAAAACTACTGAGACAGTGAAACGAACGTTCTAGAAACCGTTGAGACTTTATAACGAGATTAAGCGATCAAGCGAACGAATCATGGGTTAAGGATATTAAATATTAGAAGTCCAAGGGAGGATATATTATGAGTGGGAAAGAAGATTGAGAATATAATCTTAGAGCAAAGAGAATGCAACTAGTTTGAGAACGCTTGAGAAACCGGGAGAGCAAATTCTGAAATAAAGAGAATATACCAATGATATGTATTTAATATCTACTTGGGGATTAGAACCACCCTAACACATTAACATATGATGTGGGAAATGATAAAATATATCCAATAGATTTACAAAGGAGAAACCACTGGAACGATCACATAATTCAATCGATGGATCAAACGACTAGAGAGCTTTGAACGGAGCCAAAACAGAAGGCCCAAGGTCATAGGGAAGGCCCAATTTTTGGCCCAACCACAAGACAAGGAGCTTATTTGAAGAGATTTAAGAGTGGAAGCCCCTTGGTGCAACAAGAAAAGGGAAGGAAGGACTTGGAGACAATATGCTAAAAGCTAAGGACTTCCATGCAAATAAAAGTGGACTTGGAGACAATATGCTAAAATGTGACGCCCCCAGATCCGGGGTCGGAGATCTAGGCGCTCACGGTCCATTTTCCATTAATAACATACCTGTTCTTGCACACAATATAAATAACACAGCCATCGACCCCACAATAAACTCACAGCACACTCACACACACAGGTTAGAGCCTCAGAAACGGCACACATTGATTAAACAGTAATAAAGTTATCAGAGTTATTACAGACCGAATTTAAGTAATATTTATGCTACCAGCAACACTTCGATATGAAGCGAAGTTGGCGGCTTGAAAGTTTGTTACGATACACTACCTTGCACATGTCGTGCTGATAAATAAAACGTACTAACAAAAGCTGCCAACCAATCCGGCTAATGGGGCCTACCGGTGGAATCTCAAGTGGTGGCTCGGGCCTAATCACCTGCTTTCGAACAGTCTGCCTGGGTCTTGCCATTTCGCTTAGCTGTTGTGTTTGTAAAATTTGAAAACAAGCAAGAGTGAGCAACTATAGCTCAGCAAGAAATATATATAAGATAGGCAATATAACATCTCATATGATTGGCAGTTGATATATTTGTTTGTATCAATCAGTTATAAAATCGCTTGTCATAATTGATAAATCTCGAAGGTGCAACAATATGTGCAGTTCTAGATACTGCATTGAATCAACATCATTCTCATCAAAATAGAACACTATCAGCAACTTGGCACAAAAGCCTAAGAAGTAGTGTCAAAGCATTTTTCCAAAATGGAGGAATGGGACTTAAAGAAAACATAAAAACCTGACAAGGATTGACGATGATCAGTCGCCACATCCAAGTCCAATAATCCGCAGCTCTTCTCTACTGGTAGAAGGATAGAAACTACATCCGTAACTATCCCTCGGGTGAAATCTACATCCGTAATCACCCTCGATGAAAACTACATCCGTAATCATCCTTCGGCAACACCTGGGCCGGAATAATAAGTGATGGACCGCCTGGCTCACGGCCGCTTACACATCCCGGGAATCGTTCGTCAACGGTTCCCACACCTGCCAGAGTCCCTTTTTATTTTCTTTTAAAACTTTATTTTGATTGAAAACAGAGTAGTTGAGGTCCGACATCAATCGACCGATGATTCTTGAAATCATACAAGAAGCAGAATCTGACCGGGGGTTTTCGAAAATGTTTTGAGTTCAAATGAGTTCGAGTTTGAAGTATTAAAAAGTATCTTGGATTAACTTTGTCTTTAAATAATGAACAGTAATTAATAAATAATATTTTAAGATTTAATATTAATAATTAATAAAATAATTATTCGATAAAATAAACTTTTAATCCAAGATAGGGTTTCAAGTATTTACGAAGATATAACAATAGTTATTTGAATATACGATACCACCCGAATGACCCTTCGGGTTTTCGTAATCTAGATACGATATAATAATATACCGCTCCCCGGTCAATAGTATATACGGACCGCTACGACCTCTATTGCTAGAGTCGTTGTCCGAAGAAAACATTTCAATCTAAGTTCAAGGGGTAAAAGCATACATGTACTTGTTCAATCTCAATTGCATCAGTACTTCGATAAACAT
Organism: Saposhnikovia divaricata; assembly: GCA_036435485.1. Classification (NCBI taxonomy): domain Eukaryota; kingdom Viridiplantae; phylum Streptophyta; class Magnoliopsida; order Apiales; family Apiaceae; genus Saposhnikovia; species Saposhnikovia divaricata. Next base: position 118,282,506 of record CM071599.1, on the reverse strand, counting down.
AGCATTTGAAATAATTTGAAAACTACAAACACAACAGTAAAAGTCCTTGTATATGGATAAGTTTTGAAAAGTAAACTTGCCTTGGTTTGGTTGGGGTGGTCGAGCGTGCGGATTCGAACGATCTATACATAAAGAATAATCGTTCGTTAGTACCTTAACAATTTCTCTCTAATTACGGGGTTTTAAGGGGGTACGAAATTAACTTAACGACTTCGTCTTATGACTCCCTAGCCCCACTATAGGTCCATGTCATCACTCGTTTACGCTCGTCACTTACTCGACTTAATTTAGTTACTATGTTCGAATCATAACCACTAACCGTAGAATAATGTTCCACTAATCGACTTTTTCCCTTGCGCAAATTTTACTCTAGCATTTTTATAAACTCCAAAAATTCATATTTTAATCCAATTCCTTTTGGGTGGTCTTCACCACTGCATTACCTACATTCTCAAATTTTTCCATGATCCCAAATATATTTTAAGGTGTTTAAACAAGGTTCACAAGGGGGTCACTTAATGCAGTCCATAGTCCAGAAACAAAATTCACTCCTCCGGCCATAACTAAAAATCCACACATCACCTAGCTATGAACCTTACATTTCCAGAAACTACATTCAATTATCTTTCCAAAAATATAAGGTAGGACATCAGGGGACATCATTTGGGGGTTAAAAATCGTGTTACAACACAGATCAAAGTTCCTGGACAAACTCAGCAAGCTCAAACCACTTAGATCAACCATTTTTCATACTTCCATAACATAATCACCACTTAATACACTTAGATCATGACTCATAACACTCATGGAGATATATATATTAACCATAGTCATAAAAATCACAATCTCAACATCAAAACCCAAGATCCATGCTATCCAATACATATACATCCAAGATAAGTCCTAAAACACATGGATCTACTACCATACTATATGAACAATACATAACCAAGTGGGTTTGAGATTTTATACCTTCTTGAGCTCCTAGAGGCCTTGAACAATCTTTACACAACTCAAAAACACCTTAGATGGCCTCCTACTACACTTACAATGCAAGATCTAAGTGAAAAACAAACTTGGTTACCATTTACCAAAACTTGAATAATTTGTAACTTGAAAATGGTAGGATAGAATGGAGTGAAATTGCTAGCATACCTTGTATATGTGATGTAGATGACCTAGGAATTATGGCAAGATTTATGAGTGATGGGAGAGGGGAGAAGAAGAAATTTTCTTCTTCTTCTTTTGCTTGGCCGAGAGCAAGCTTCAAGGGGGGGGGGGGGAGAGAAAGTTTTTGTGTTTTGTTTTTGTGTTTGTCTTGGGTGAATAATTAGTGCTAGGTCATGTAGGTTGGGTGATACATATCACATGTAAGCATAGGTGGTAGTACTAGCAAGCATGGGCTCTTGTACTATGTGTCCCCTTTTTTGAAAAAGTAACCAACTAAACACTATTCATCTTCCAATGGCCAACTAACTTGTTTGATTTCTAACTACTTGGTTGCATGGGCTTGCATGCAATACTTCTCCTTGTATTATTATTCCTCCACCAATGCTTATAATTAAACCTTTAATTCGTATCGTATCTTAATTATTCTCTCGTAATAATATTTCGTCGCGTAGAGATTTCCCCTATAATTCCTTAAGTACTAATTGTGTAAATTCCTCGAATGTTCATAATTCCTCGTCATAACTCTTAATAAATCCTTTAATATTCCAACCATTCTCAAATCTCAAGTTTAATAAATATTACTAACAGTAAGACTCTTGCCTTCACAATCTCTTTGTATATCTTACATAATAAATGCAACAACGCAGTTTCTCAGACAATCAATTCTATTAATCAACAGGGATGACTAGAAAGGTTCCATAATGACAATGCCACAAGATATTAAATAAAAGGAAATATTACCAAAAATTAGGGTTCTTACATAAAAGCTAAGGACTTCCAATAGGCTTCCAACAACACATTAAAATGGATGAGGCTTGGCTAAATAAAGGATAGATAAGCATTACAAGTCATTATCCAAGAGAAAAGAAACCAAAACACAAAATTCTCCCAAACTGCCCAGCATGAACCAAGCACAAAGAAAAATTCATATCTCCATATCCAGGGCTCTACAAATCACCAAATTTTAACCATAGCTTCTCCACTCCATGGGTAAGGTTCGTTCAAAATTTCATGGCCAACAAAGGAGTGTAGCCTAGTGAAATACCTCCCCCAAGTTGAAGAAGCCAAACTGCCCTGTTCTTGACAGTTTCTGTCCATCGGAAAAAGGGGGCCCAAAACCCTAGCTAGGGAGCTTCAAATCTGATGAGCTAGGATTCAAAACAAATCTTATGAAGAGGCAAAGATGTGGTAAAAAGGTGAGAGCCAAACTCTTATTTTTCGATTTGATATGAATTTTACAAAATTGACGATGAATAGTAATGAATAGTGTTTTAAGTAGTTTCCATGCTTTTGTTCATGGCTTTTAGGCTTTGTTGAAGCTAACCAAGACCATACCAAGGGTGACAAGATCTGCTAGTGTTCCTAGAGTGCCAAGGAATATAAAACCCTAACCCACCCTTTGAGTTTATATGAGTTTTAATATAGTTTTGATCATATGTAGAGATAAGTGCATGTTAAGGAATTTTATGATTGTTCAATGTGTAAAAGGGTTGGGTATTGGAGTTGAATGTTACCACTGCCCTTAGAAGAGTGAAATGAATTTTGATTGATGTTATGGATGTATGGTATGCCCGGTGTGGCTTGATTTGTTGTGATAAATTTGGAAATGTCCGAGTTATAGCCGTCGTAATGCCCAAATTTCGTTAGACCTTAAAAATTCGTGCATAACAGTTGGGTTAATTTTCGGACCTTATTGATTATATGAAATACCCTTGTAGGTCTCCAGTCATAGATCGTTTTGACGCGAGAATCGAAGCAAACGGACTTACGGTTTAGGAATTATGGCCGATTTACTAAAAGTGGTTCGAAGCCGTAAATGCGAGTTCGTAATTGAAATTGAACCACCTTAACTCGAGTAATTCAGTGACGAATCTTGGTAATTAAATATTAGAGATTATAAGGAAGGTGTGAGAGAAGACCTCATGTTAAAAAGATCGTTTTTCAATTTTATAAAAATGTTCGAATCAAGGTTAAGTGCGAACGAACCGCTGAAAAGGATACTTGGTTATAACTTTGTAAAATCACTTAGATAACGATCGATAAATCTCGAGGTATAATCTTTCGACCTTAAAACTTATACGGCTTAAGTACCTACTAATTATAAGTGTAATGACATGCCTTAATAGCGAACCAATGTCGGGTCATAACGGTATTAATAAGAGTTACACTGGAGAGTGTATAACGAGATAACTTGAAAACGTGTTTCGACCTAAGTTATGTATATACTTAGCCTTTTTAAAAGCGTTAAGTAATTAATCTCGAATGCTTTGATTGTTTATAGATCACCGAGCAGATCCAGGACACGCTACCCCTACTCGACTACCAGGCAAGTTTCCAATACTTTGGAACTGTTGTTGTGATAATATATATAATTGAATGTTGTTATACATATGCCATAGCATGCATGCCTACTTTCAAATTTACATTGTAATACTTGTTCCCTGGTTGATGTTGGCTTATAAGTTAGATACAAGATATACTAATTATAAGCCAGATATTGCTAAGATCCTTAGTGAAGGGCATATGATCTCATTCTTTTAATAAAGACCGGGAGTCTGTATTTTTTAATATTGAGATAGTCATGGAAACCCGGAGGGATTCCAGTGATAGATTATTTGAGGGATGTTATTTATGAGCATTATTTATATTTTCATAAGTATTAAGTACTTGGAAATTATTCGAGGAATGTTATTTGAATACTCATTCGAGATTATTTATTTAATGAATATTACTTTGAATATTCATTTGAGGCTATTGATTTAGATGAATATTATTTTGGAATATTCATTCGAGTTTATTTATTTAATGAATATTATTTTCAATATTCATTTGAGCTTTATCTCTTTAATGAATATTATCTTGAATATTCATTTAAGATTGATTAAATTATCGGATATTATTTTGAAAATTTATTCGAGGAATTATTTATTTAATGAATATTCTCATATGTTATTCGGAGATTACTTTGAGCAATATTTCATTTTAAAAATATTCTTTAAATATTTATGAGTTAATAAATATTCTTTGAATATTTAAATAATTCTTTTAACTAGTTTTAAAATATATTATTTTATTCAAAAATTATCCTTGACCTTCAAATACTATGTAAATTATTTTTGAGTCTTATTATTATTTTTATCAAGGAAGGTTCCCGAAACTCCATTCTTCATTCAATTCTATCTTCCAAATTATAAGGGAACCTTACCTGAAGGCTGTTATTTATTTTGTTTGACTTCCCGGTCATAAATCTTTCAAAACTGTTCCTTGTACTCGCAGCTTGGTTGTTATTCATCGATTGAATCTTTTTTTACTTCCTCATCATTCAAGGGGTAAGAGTGTTGGGACAAGTTTATATCCATTAACAAGCACCAGTTTGGGAAATATTGGTGAATCTTCTTTTCCAATTAGATATGACTACTTTGTGGAGTCCTATCAACAAGTATTACACTTGGGGAAAGGAGGACGAACTTTACGTTTCAGAGTCATGGATTTATTCGAACTAGGAGTCGTGTGTAAGAGGCCGAGTCGCGCGGTCCATCACAAGGCCCAACCGTTGGCCAGGGAGTTACTAAAAAGGGCGGTAGACAAGTAAATCCGTCAGTTCTTCCTTCTACCGGTAGTAAACTATATTGGGCTGTACCATCTCCGACTGATCATCGGGGAGTGGGCTAGCTGGCGCGTGATAACTCCAGTATTAGTTCATCTCCCAAATTGGGAATTTCCTGCAACACGTATCGAAGAGACTTCTTTCAGGTCGACGGGCATCCCCCGCAACACGTATCGAAGAGACTTCTTTCAGGTTGACAGAAGTTTAAAAAATGTTCAAAACTAGGATTGCAATATTTTCCTCCAATTCCCTTCTTTTATGACAAATGATGATGTCTTGCTTTTACCTTGCACGACAGATATTTCTACAGAATATATGTTTTGAGTTACTTTGTAACTTCATCCTTTACCTTATACTGGCACTATGTTCGTTAATGCATGACATATGGTTTCAAAGATATTCTTGATATCGTTATATATTACTGTTGTTCAGTTATATATTATTGTTGGTGGGCTATTGCTCACCCTTGTTTTATTTATTATATCATAACAACAGCTAGGTTGAATGGCCCGCGTAAGGCGCACTCGGTGCAAGTAGGTGACCCCAGCCAGAGGACTACCCGCTGATGTTATCGCTGCCATTGCTGAGGTAGATTGGTCGCTTTTGTTTCAGCCTTAATTATATGTATAATTAATGTAATCAACGGCAGAAAATTTAAACTTATGTTATTATCCTTTTGGGTTGTAATAACTTTTATTTGTGGATCCTATAAGTAGAAGACTTATTTCAATTTTATCTCTGAGACTATAACTGTTTGTGTGTGTGTGTGATGTGATATTATTGCGGGGTCGCAGCATGTGTTTATTTATTTGGACTCAAGTCAAGTATTATTAATGGAATTAAGAACGCAACGACCAGGTCCCCGACCCCGGATCTGGGGGTGTTACATATTCACTAACGGTTTTAAAATCTTGTAGCCTCAAATGCATCCAATCATAACGAGCTTTTGGAAGAATCACGATTTTTTGGTGATCATATCTATCTTTTAAATTTTTCCATAATTCGAGTGGATCTTTCATAGTAAGATATTCACTTTTAAGTGCTTCATGAAGGTGGCGGCGAAGAAAAATCATAGCTTTTGCGCGGTTTGACTCAGATTCTTTATTTCCCTCTTTAATCGTATTTCCAAGGCCTTGTGCAGCCAAATGAATTTCGATATCCAATATCCACGATAAATAATTCTTTCCCGTAATATCAAGAGCCTCAATTCAAGTTTTGTAAAGTTCGACATTTTATAAACTATATAATTATAAAAATGTTAGTATAATACACACTTTTATGTCATAATAGTGATGCATCCATATTACATGTTTAGTGCCTAAAAAAATGCAATTAATCACATATATAAACATATAAAAAAATCGAAAGTAACATTGTTCTCATATGTCTCGGTCTCAAAATATTTTCTTTTTCCTTTTCTAATTTACTTATTATTCTAAACTTGCTGGCAGGTACATACATGAGTTTTACTATTTTATTTCTTTATATACATGGACGCAACATTAATTACAACAACAATAAAAAAATCTGCAGATATACTTTCAAGCTAAATTCTTAAATGCAACATACGGATGAAGGCAGGTGCAACAAAAAGTGCGATGCAGGGCACAGAGTCACTGGCCCGTGACCAAAAGGTCTAAAAAGTAAAAGGCCAACAATCACAAAGCCCACACAAGTATAAAAACAGACCAAAAGAAAAAAAATTTAAAGGTATTCAGTGATCATAGGGAGATAAAAGACAGTTTATAGTGGAAAATATATAACAAGGCAAAGGCTATCTTTTAACCCAAAAGAAAAAAAATCAAGAAAACAAGATAGAATTGCAAGGATTTCAAGGAAAAGCTCTTTAACCTTCCTGTCTAAAAATGTATATATGCAGCTTTATAAATCATAGTTCTTTTATTTAACACATATTCATAAAAGCTATTGCATGTGCAACTTGCAATACATAGAACTTTACAAACCAAACTTAAAGTATAATCAGACATTTACAAAGTAAACTTAAAACATAATCAGGCAAACACTTACGGTAGATATGCTAAAATATTCTTTATGACATAATATGAAAATTAAGTCAGCATATACTCACCAAATTAAAAGGGAGCCTTTATCGAGAATAATACTATTTCTCCACACCGAGAATATTGATCACCAGTATGCGAAATTTAGAATGATTTGCAATCGTGCTGATAACGTACTATTATAATATAAATACATTATAGATAAAACATATTAGAGAGAGAACAATCCATATTATTTGAGAGAGAGAGAGAGAGAGAGTTAAGTTTACAAGCAAGAGCATGGACCTTTATATAGGCTATCTATAGGTGAGTTACAAGGATTCAAAAGACCAAAAGGCATATGTTATAGAAACTAGAAAGTCAAGAGCCTATGGACATTCATATTAAAATACTCCCCCTTGAATGTCCAATTTTCAGTAATCGTGGAAAAAAAGTTGTTAATTATTGTCTTTTAGTAATTAAACAAATTAATTCATGTTTTTCTTGGGATCTATGTATTTATTCTTTTTGATCAATAATTGTTTTTTTGGATTCGTTTGGGCCTCTTTTGTTATGGACCAGCCTCTTCGGATTTAGTTGGAAGACCATCATTGACCTTTTTTCTTTTTTCTTTTTGAAGCGATACATAGAGCCAATTTGTTGTGTACATTACTAGTTTACATCCTAGTCCCACATTGAGGAGATTTGAGACTTCTGTTCAATTTATAAGGTAAAGTATGACTACTAAGTGCACCAATAAATCATGATTTTTATGCTTTGGCTTATTTCGGATTCGGAATCGAGACTCGACCCGATTTTCGAAAAAAGGCTCGGGATTTAACCTGGATTTTCACATATGATATTAATAAAGTTAAATATTCAAACAAGATTTAGAATAAAACTGTAAATATTATATCCAAGTTACATTATTATAGAAGTATAATATCACAAATTATAATTTTCTTTTTCAACATTGATCAATAATCAAGGGATAGGCAGAACAATAAAATAAAAAAAAGGAGGTAAGTATGACTAGACACTTACTTTTAGTTTCATTTATTTTAATATGTACACATTTTTAATGAAATTATACATATCTTGTCAACAAAATTATTAACAAAATTATGTTTTCAAGTTGAACCAAATAAATAAAAAATTACAACTTAAATTTATCCACATATAATACTATTTATTTACGGTTGCTTTAAAAAGCACAAAAAGTACAAACATTCTAATTTACAACAACTCCACAAGTCCAAAACAAAACCCAAAACCAAAACAGAACCAAAAAAGACCAAGGGACAACAACAACACAACAACACAAGGTAATAAGCATGGTCTGAGGGAGGTAGGATGTACGCAATCACATCCCTACACAAAAATAGATAGATTGTTTCCGATTTTTTGATCCCGACAGGAATCGAACAAATTGACAAACAAATTGACTAAATTTTTACCATTACAATACTCCTCTCTCTCTTCTAACTTTCACACTTAACCCTCACCAAATCTCACTTAAACAACCAAACCTATACATACATGTTACATACACTCAACACATAACCTGACACAACACTATTTTATATCAATGCTACCATTACTCACACACACAAATACACACTAGCATCCAATCTCCCTCCCATCTCTCCACTCTCCTGTCTCAATCTCTCGTCATATCTCACTTCCTTATCATACCCTTCCCTTCTCATCACCCAATCTTCAATACCAAGATCTTAGATCCCAAAAAAAAAAATGCCCTCATTTCTCACCTTTTAATCTCCCAAGAAAAACCCACAAAAATATTGTCTTGAAAAAGAGTCACAATGTTTTCAACTTCAACTCCAATAATCCCAACAATAGCCCTTTTAATCTCCTTGATAATCATCTTCTTTTTCGCCCCTTCTTTCCTCCCAGTCACTACCCACCATAAATCACCACCAATCCCACTTGCTGATGAACTTGATGACCATGCTTTATTCACACGCGCCACTCGACGCGCCACCGCTAAGTCACGCCTTGGCAGCACCAATCTAAACCCCAAGATTGCTTTTTTATTCTTGACAAACACTGACCTTTATTTTTCACCCTTATGGGAACTCTTTTTCAAGAATCACTCTTCATTGTATAACATTTACATACACGCTGACCCAACTGTTCAAATTACACCACCTACTGGTGTTTTTCAAGGCCGTGTGATTGGTAATTTGCATAAGACTTATCGCGGAACTGCCACCCTGATTTCCGCTGCTCGACGCCTTATTGCCACTGCGATTCTTGATGATTCGAGTAACTTCTACTTTGCCCTCATTTCCCAACAATGCATTCCTTTACATTCATTTAAGTTTGTTTATAATGCGTTATTTAGTACTGATTCGGATTCCACTGCATTAGATAAGATTAGTTTTATTGAAATTTTGTCGAATCAATCGATATTATGGGATAGGTATAATGCTAGAGGTAAACGTGTGATGGTTCCGGAAGTGCCCTTTGAAAAGTTTCGAGTTGGGTCTCAATTTTTTATACTAACTAGGAGGCACTCGTTGATGGTGCTTAGGGATCAGAGATTGTGGAAGAAATTTAAGATTCCGTGTATAAATGTACATTCTTGTTATCCTGAAGAGCATTATTTTCCTACATTGTTGTCGATGTTGGATCCGGAGGGGTGTTCGTTTTATACATTGACAAGGGTCAATTGGACTGATAGTGTTAATGGTCACCCGCATACTTATTACCCACCTGAAGTGTCGGCACAACTGATTTACAATTTGAGGGACTCAAATTCTTCTCATTCATATCTGTTTGCCCGGAAATTCTCACCTGATTGTTTGGAGCCATTGTTGGATTTATCAGAGAAAGTCATCTTCAAGGACTGACTTTTAATCTTGGTAAGTGCATTTTGTTAATTCCTTTTGTACTGATTTTAAAGTGAGATTTAATTTGATTTAATATTTGGCGAATCAAATTGGATTGATGATAAAGTTGGTGATGTGAATTGCTTAGTAGGTGATCTGATCTTGAAGTTTGATAATTTATTTATGAGAAGGCAGAGTTAAGGTGTCATTTTTTTGATAGATTTGTTGTGATTGTGAAAAATCATAAGCATTTTTAACTTAATGGGGAATTATTCTATGGTCTACTATTTAGTTTTAAGGATTTATTTTTCTTCTTGCTTATTGTAGAAACGTTATCCTAAATGTATGAAATTGGAACTAAATTAATAGATGTCTAAAGATAGCAAGGGCAAAAACAGGAAGTGTGGACTCTAGGTTTTCTATAACCAAAATAAGTTGAATACTCTCTTCTAAGAGATGTATCAGAATCTCTTTTAATTTATACTTTAATTGATGTAGGTTGGATGCTTTTCATCATATTCAAATTATCAGCAACATACCTAAAAACTATGTAGTAGAACAGTTATCTGCTTATCTTCTTAGTACATAATTGATACCTTTTAAATTTTGTTTAGATACTCTAAATATCAATTTGTGGCGGTCCACTTTTAATCAATTTTTTGTGTATAGAATGGGAAATGAAACCATGTGGTTCTTTTGTGGTAGTTGAAATTCGGAAATAATGCAAGATCGAGATTAAAAATTGGTTCTTTTGTGGTAGTTGAAATTCGGAAATAATGCAAGATCGAGATTAAAATTACATATCAAGGTCTATTACTAATACTATGATACTAGTGGTTGATGATCTCCTCTAATCTTTTGGGAATTTATTGTTAGACCTTGAAAAACAGGGGCATGTGTGTGTCAGAATCTCTTGACTAGGAGCTTCCAGATTGGAGTTTCAGTTGCATGTGTATTCAGTGGAATAGAGAAGGCATTAGCTGGACAAGACCATCAGTTTTACTTGCTATCTAATCATTTGACATTTAATATGTCTTTTTATTTTGCTTAAAGTAGGTTCTTGGCAAACAAATTTCCATGTTTTTTTTAGGTTCCTTCAACTCTTGTTAAGTTTTGCCTTCTCTGCTTTTTTTTTTTTTCCCCTTCCCTCTACTTGGATGAGGAAAGTGAACAAAAACTTGTTGGATTATTAAGGGTGTAATCCATGAATCATAGAAATTATTTATACAGGAGTTTTTTTTTGAATCAAACTTAGCGTATAACTCATATTTCTAGATTCAGGACTTTGAAGATTTCCCAGATTTCTTATTAGTAGCCAATTCAGTCTTTTGTTCTAGTTTCATCATCATTATATATTTAATTTGTGATATTATTGGGCAGGTCCATGTATTGTTGGACCCTACAGAAGTTAGTAAGAGTCTGAAGGTGCAGGGAAAGGCTTGTCTGTCAGTCTGTGAATTATAGGTTGCTATGAATTTAGACAGACACTGTATGCTAACAGTTACATGGAAGTTTAATTTGTAGTTCTGAAGTAGCAAACAAACAAGTTAACAGGCTAATTGTGTTCCATTTTCAGCAGTCTTACTAATTTTAAGCTTTGGCAAGTCGAAGTTAATCTATTATAACGGTTTTAATTTGGGTTGGCTGCACTGCAAGTTACTAAACTGATGCCATACTTTTCAGTTACTTGCAATTTGTGTTTGGTGTAATGTTTAGGTGCCAACTTTTTAGCTCTGCCTAGTGCCTTCTTGTGACTTACTCTTTTAATATGTTCTTCACAGGTGATGCGTGAATGTTACCAAGCATTGAACAACTTAGTCCAATTTATCATTTGGGCAACGGAGGTTGGAAGATGTTCATTGTAAGTGAACACAACCATGTTCTTCCCCCCAGTGACTTTACGAGTTCAACTTGATTACAGAGCTTCTCGGAAGGCGGATAATCAAAAGAAATTGGCCATGGGTGTAAGTTTGGTGGTGTAACAATATAAGTTTGGTTGTCTACTATGTTGAAATTTGTCTTTCAAAATTTGGTAATTTTTTTGTTGTTATTTGTACATATAGTCCAGTTCATGTAATGTGAGAAGTAGGGAAAAGAAAACAAGATCTCCCGGAATCATTGAATATTTTAGCTATTGTATCCAACATGTAAACACATGATCTACAATCGTAGCTACTACTATCTAGATTTGAGTAACTGTAAAGAACACGTGGGTCATCAATGTTTTGACTTGTTTACCTAATTTATGTAATACTTTTGCATTTATATTTAAATTTATCTCATGATAGTGGGGACAAAATGGTTCTTTATTTACTTTGTGTTTTCTGTTGGCCTACTTGGAATGTAGCCTATGAACGTTCGAATTGAAAGGTTAGATAATTTGACCCATTAAAAGTTCTGAACTCTCTGTTTTTTCGTTTTTTGTTTACTACAATTTTATATCAATTCCGTTTTTGATCTTTAGTAAAACTTAAAAGTTGAAAGTAGTAAACTGAGAGTCGTGTATAATAAATAGGGCCCTTAGCATTAGACTTCCGGGCAAGTTTCGTTTTTCCTTGCTTACTGATGTGTCATGTTAGTGTTTGAGAAGTTTTGTTTCATAAAATGTTTTGAGATAGGAGCCTTCCCGAATGTATTGATATATGTTCTGGACTTGAACTTTTAGCAACCGATTTTTGCATGTTCCAATTATATAAAAAGCTCGAAGTTTGAATTAAAAATTTTTCCCTTGGTCGTATTTCGTGACTTTATGTTGTCTTTGTTTTTACTGTTTGTTTGGAATCAGGAGGGAAGTGGTTTGGTGGTGACGTATTTTGTCGAATGTTCTATCAAAAGGAGAGCTATAGACAGACAAATTCTTATTTAATAATTTAAAAAAGTTAAGGTGGGGATCTCATATCTACCCCTTTTTACCTTAATACATTGATGAAATAAAAAGATAATTAACTTGTCTTTGTCAAAATGGAGTAAGAGGTAGAACTTTTTCAGATGTATGCCATTCCAGGCATTCTTGATCACCTCGCCATCGAGTTGTGCCAGCTCGTAAGTTTCGGGTCGAATCACTTTCAGGATTTTGTATGGGACTTCCATGGGGCTTTGAATTTTCCCGATATGGTGGGCTGGGATGAGGTCGACTCTCGTAGAACGAGGTCATTGACTTGAAAGTCTTTTGGCTTCGTCCCCTTGTTGTAGTATTTCGCTACCTTGGCTTGATATTTAATTGTTGACGTTGTGCCTCGTTTCTGACCTCCTCAAGGAGGTCATTGTCCAACTTCAACCCTTCCAATGAACTAGTTGTTTCAAAGTCCTCGATTCTGGGAGAATCTAATGACACCTCGACTGGGATAACGGTGTCGGTACTATAACGCCTTAGAAATTTCATATTTATAATTATTATTATTTAATATTAAATGTGAATTACATGGTGTGAATTTTTTTTTTTGGGATTAATTATATGTGACATCATGTTTACATGCTTATATGATGATGTACACGTGAAATGTGAGTCCGTGTAATTTTATTTGTAATTTTGATGATTAATATCTATTTAAATTAGGCATTAATGATCTTCGAAATTTTTTATAAAATCATTGGAGTTGATAAAAATTATGAAATCTTTTGTAATATTATCTTTATGATATTACTTAGTTTTTAAAATTATTTGAAAAATTATTTTGGAGGTTTAAGTATTTTAAAATGATTTCAAGAATTATGTTACATTTAAAGGATCAAAACTTGTAAATTTCATATTGAATTCATTTTTGATCCTAAAAATATTTTAAAAATATATGGGTGTTCGTAATTTTGTACTCTAAATTTTAAAATGAAAATTTTTATTTTTCATTGTAGTTCCATTTAAATTTGGTTTATAAAAGCCATTTATTGATTTTTAAAAATTGTTTTCAGCAATAATAATTTATTAAAATACTCTCATCCCCTTTAAATCCCTAAAATTCCCAATCTCTTTTCCTGAGCTCTGTTTCAGTTCATTTCTTTCAATCTCTAGAACAATCTCTCCTCTTTTTCTCTCGGTAAACTCTCGAAACAATCTCTCTCGGCTCTCTCGATAGCAACTCTCTCTTGTAATCACCTACCCTCACGTTCTCCTTCTTTTCCCTACCTGCTATGTATGTTTTGCGCGTATGTATGTAAGCTGTATGTATATGAATATGTGTTGTGGTGTGTGTGACTGTTTCATGGTCGAAACGATGGGGTTTCCTTGCGATTGTACAGCTGTAAAACTCTGTTCTTTTTTGTATAATCTCAGATTCAAACTTAGTGTTATGGATGAGGCGTTGGATGAGCTTGTGTGAGATGGGTGTGTGTGTGTTTAGGATATGTGTGTGTATACGCTGAACAGCGTGGTGTGTGTTTTAGTCGAACAGTTGTGTTGAATTGGGAGTCTCAGCTGCGATTATGACTGCCCGTGTTGTGTGTTATGTTGTATTGAATGGAAGAGTTGCTGGGAATGGCGTCTGTATGTGTTTCCGTGGCGGTGTCGTCGAGTGTGGGTGTGTGGGGTCGTGCTAAGAAGTGGGCATGCGTGCGTGTTCAATTTCTGAGTGTGGATTGATGTTGAACTTGAATTGTTGCGAGGGTAACCAGTTGTATACAGTGTTTTGTGTAATATTTTGTTTGAACTTCAGTTAACGAATTTGAGAGTTTGGTACATTGATGTATATAAATTGTGAATTTTGGAGTTGTTGATAAAGAAGTAGATGCATTATATGAGATACCTTTGATCGTTTTGTAAGAAAATTTTGTTTATAAACATTATAATTAGTTAGATTTTTTTAGGATTATGGCCTGAGGTGTGTTTTCGGTAATTACAGGTTGGTATCAGAGCGACAGGTTATGGTCACTGAAACAAGTTAGGATAATTAGGTGCTCGTATTTAGGTTAAATGTTAGATAGAACCATTTAGGATTAGGTTCGCCTTAGATTATTACGACGAGTGTGCAACGTTATTAGGTATCACGACATATCGCACGAGCAGGAGTTCGATTTACCCGAAGATTTTGTTTTTGGACGAGGTAGATAATTTGGAGCCGCACGAGCTAAGTAGATGACCAGAGCTACTAGTTTGGAAGACGCCACCTAGATATCTGCATGTATCTTCTAGAGTTTCTTCTACGACATTAGATATTTAGCGAACATTATAGAGAGTACGAAAAGGCTGTAAACAATATGTGAAATGCGATTACTATTTTGTGTTGGAGGTAAGGGCATGGCTATCACTACTAGCTGTTGATCTTATTCATCTCCTAAAGAAACTTAACCTTTATTCATTTTTCCCTGTTTTGTTGGTACCAGATATTATTTGATAATCGATTATACCTCAATTGATGATGAACTTTGCTTATGAGATTCAATTACACATATTCCTATTTTTCAGAGATACCTCTATTTTCCAGGAGATCATTTGATTCAACATGATGCATATAAATTATGGAGATCCTTGAATTTTTTTTATTTCTCTTTGAATACCTTACCCTATTTATTCTGACTGGGATGAACAACCCTATGTATATAGGGGATTCAGGGACATCTTATCTATGTGATAGAAGTCTGGTGGGACGCCACTGATTGTGTTTGTCATGAAAGTACAGAAGGCTGGCCCCCTTCTTGTGCTATGGTGGTTGACCTAAGTGACAAATGCAACCTGAAATTAGTTCAATGATCATATTGATCTCTCAGTTAAATTCTCTTATAAAATTCTTATCAAACAAAACTCATCTTATATTCATACATGTTATCACCTGTCTATTTCATTGATTCCTTTGGCTATGAACCCATTTGATTTCTAAAGTTAACAGTGACGGAAAACAGTAAAGATGAAGACGAGGACATTTTAAGTGGTCTAAGATACGATTACGTCAAAGGAGAACTGGTTGATCAAGTTTGAGGAATTTATATTAAAGCAGAGATTGTATCTCGAGTTAGATTTCTGGATGGATTGGCAACGAAGATATGAGGTTATTAATTTGGTTAAAGTCGAAAATGGAATGGTGATGAAAATAAGTAGTGTGTGATAGTTATGTTAAAGAATGCTTATCGAAGAACACTTGTTTATGGTATACTTTACTGTGGATATAGTAGAATGGACATTAAGAGATTTTAAATGATGTGAGACCAACGGTCGGATATGAATCATTAAAATCGGTAGGACCTCTATTGTTGGAAGGTAAGGATTCGAGAAGAAGTATATTACAATTGTACTATAATAAATATGGGAGGTAATAAGTGTAAGCGAAAGGAATAGTATGGTGAGAAATGACGAACTGAGAAGTTAGAAGTTCAATATGATTAAAATTGACATTATTAAGAAACTGGATATGATGGCAGTTAAAGGAATTAGGGTGAGTTAGGATTGGAATGTGTAGATACTACAAGGTACAGGCGAATGGTGAGGACAAGAAAGTGAAATTTTGATTCCCAAGGAAGGTAGAAGTTATATTTTGAGACTCAAGGTATATAAAGGAGTTTTAACGATCGTGTAGACTAAAATATTATTTTGACAAGATTTTAATATTTTCTTATACATGTGAAAGATATCAGTAAGGAGACGATTAGGTTGGAGCAGATCCCAGTGTTTAAACTTTTTGATGTACGTATTGACGAATTGCGAATATTGTCACCAGATAGAGATATAAAAAATTGGTTAATTATTCACTACCAGGTATGTTATCAGTTTCAAGAATTCAAGATTGGAAGACATCACAAGATATTCAAGGATATAAGAAAAGCATATACACGATTTCTAAGTATGAGCTTTGGAATTGGAGGAAGTATATTTTCAAGATATGCCGACAGGATCGAAGTGAATGCCGTGAAGACGAAGCAGTGATGAATCGGGAAAGGCCTAATATGCCAACAGAGCTCCAAGGTTTTGAAGGACCAGCTAGGAATTTTCGAAGATTGCCACAGATTTTACCAAGATAGCTACAACAGTAAACAAGCCTACAAAACAAGAAACGAAGGAATAAAGGTGGAGAGCTTTCTTTTAGGAGTCAAAGAAGAGATCGAAAACTGCTCAAGTGTCAGTGCAACAGGATGAACCAGGAAAGATAAAATAGGCATGCAATGCTCAAGGAAATGTTCAAAGAATTTGGGAAGTTATATATGGAAGATCCAAAGGTATAAATTAGTACGTTTAGCATTGTGTTGATAGAGTCATGTATGGGTTATTATATTGTTATAAGGAGTTGATTGATTGTTAATTAGTAAGGTGGTATAAATTCGATTGTTCTAAATTGCTAAGTGTACTTAGTTGATTTTGATAATGATTAGTTGATGATTAATTAGATAATGATATGATTATAGATTGTCAATTTGATCTAGTAAGTAGATGAATGTTTATATGTTATATACTATATGTTGGTGTCTCTGATAAACATTGTTGTATTTTGAGTTTATAATTGAGTAGTGAATTGTAAATTATAAGTATTAGTTGGAATCGGTATGTGATTATAGGATGTTTGATTTCCGATTTGGTTTGATAAGTTGTATTTTAACTGGTCAGGACCTATTTTAGATGTGGTGCTGTCCAATTTTCTTTAAAATTATTTTCTAATTTTTATAGTAATTAGTCAAGAACTATTTGTGAACCAATGTGCTATATGTGTTGTGAAATATAAGTGTAAGATAATAATGCGTGCTAAGTGCTTATGTGATTATAGGTTACTATTTCGAGAATATGATCTGTACGAACTATATGTGTTAATTGTAAAGCGTATAGTACGCATTTGGGTAGAATAGATTTAGATGGTTAAGGTTATAAGTGTACTGAAGTATTGCTTTACCTGAATATAGGTACGCATAGGAGGCCAGCTAATAGCCAGAGCATGTGGAAATAGAATGTAGAGGAAGGAAAGAATTATCGGGATTGACAAGCGATAAAGGAAAGATGGATGTGTGGTCGGAGAAAGGTCAATGTATAAATAAGGAGAGACTAATGTAAAGTGAGTAAAGGATCGAGATGTTGGAATTGGAAACTGCATGTATTGAGGCAAGTGTACTATTCCCTGCTTATTGTTCAAGTGGGATAAGTTTGTTTCTGTTATTTATACAACGTTTCTGTCAAATTAGTTTGCAAGTTACTATCCCTCACTTATTGTTCAAGTGAAGTGAAATCCTCTTGTATTAATTATCTGTACTTTCAAATTTCTTTCTTGCAAGCATCTATACCCTCTCTTTTAGTTTCAATAATGAGAATTTGTTCTATTAATTTATGATATTCCTTTTAAATCATTTTGTTAGTGCCTTTACTCTTTATTTTTATATCCTGTGACATTCTTCTTCTGTGAATTATAAACATACATTCTTAGATTTTTCTATTATTGTTTATGCTCCTCACCTATCGTTCAGGTGATGATTTCTTTTAAAATCCTTTTATTGCAATACTCCTCGTCTATGCTAATATTTTTCAAAGGATGTTTTCTTTTAAATTTATGTAAACTAATTCGAGGTTTATACTGTTGTTGAGGCATGTGTTGCTCAGTGACGGTTAAAACCAAGAATGAATTGAGATCTTCTTAATTATTTAAACTCATATTTGTCATGCCGGTTCTGGCAGCTGAAGCCTATAAGTTCTTAGCTGACAAGAGTGAGACCTTAAGTAATTGAGAATTTCTTAAATCTTCGTTGTGACACCCCCAAATCTGAGGTCAAATATTCAGGTCGTCACGTCACCATCCAACCATATCATACCTGTATTAACTTTACAACTCAACAATACATACATCCAGACCTCAATCTTATGCACAAACAAGTTAGAGCCTCAGAAACGATAATCAAAAGTAACACTGAATATTACAATTCATCTGTACAATCCAGAATCTTACGCACTTCCACTTATACAACTATACTTGAAGACGAGTCTTACTATTACAGTTGAAAACCTATCAGACTTACTCTGTAGTATTTATCAGGAACTAAATCATCTCCGGGGTAAATCTTCTACTCCTCTTGTGCTGGTGCGGAGTTAACCGACCCAATTCTTCTCTTTCTGAAAAGTTTTTATAAAGCAAGAATGAGCTACATAATGCTCAGCAAGTTCGCCATTTAGAAAAATAATAAAGTGGTTTGTTTCGAAAACATTCCCAACTGTATGGGTATATATCTCAGATTTTAAAACATAATTGGACAATATATATGTCCGAGTTTAAATAAAACATTTATACTCACTAAGGAGCTTTAAGAACAACATATGAACCCTTTATAAGGTTCTCATTTCAATATATCTCAAGTTTGAAAATATATATACATATGAGTATATCATTTTCGGCAAAACACTCTACGGTTAACATACTGTACAGGGAATACATCATGGCAAACCTCTTTTCCTTCCATTAGCTTAGAAGGTTTCTCATTCAAAAACATTTCATTCTTTGAAATAATTGCAAGAGTGCACTAGCACGTGCCAATCTTTATAGAAAATCTTGCAGTTCTAGATACTGCACGATGTCAATATTTTTCTTATCAAAAACCACACTATCGGCAACTTGGCACTTAGGCCCAAGAAGCAGTGGTTGAGTATTTTTCCAAAGTGGAGGATGGGACTGGAAGAAAACATAAAAACCTGACAGGGATTGACGATGATCAGTCGCCACATCCAAGTCCAATAATCCGCGGGTCTTCTCTACCGGTAGAAGGATATAAACTACATCTGTAACTATCCTCGGGTGAAAACTACATCCGTAATCACCCTCGATGAAAACTACATCCGTAATCATCATTCGACAACACCTGGGCCGGAATAATAATTGATGGACCGCCTGGCTCACGGCCGCTTACACATCCCGGGAATCGTTCGTCAACGTTTCCCACACCTGCCAGAGTCCCTTTTTCTTTTTCTTTTAAAACTTGATTTTTGAATGAAAACTGAGTAGTTGAGGTCCGACATCAGTCGACCGATAATTCTTGAAATCGTACAAGCAGCAAAACCTGACCGGGGGTTTTCAAAAATGTTTTGGGTTCGAAAGAATTCGAGTTTGAAAACGCTAAAGGTATCTTGGATTAGCTTTGCCTTTAAAATAATGAACAATAATTAATAAATGATATTTTAAGATTTAATATTAATAATTAATAAAATAATAATTAAATTAAATTAGCTTTTAATCCAAGATAGGTATTTTTGAGTATTTATGATGATATAAAAATAATTACTTAAGTATACGATACTTCCCGAATGACCCTTCGGGTTTTCGCAATTTAATTACGATATAATAATATACCGCTCCCCGGTCAATGGTATATATGGACCGCTATGGCCTCTATTGCTAGAGTCGTTGTCCGAAGAAAACATTTCATTCTAAGTTCAAGGGGTGCAAACATATATGTGCATATATATCTCAATTTCATCATTACTTCAATAAGCATAAACATATGATACGATTGAAAACTACAAACAAAACAGTGAAAGTCCTTATATATGTAAGTTTTGAAAAGTAAACTTGCCTTGGTGAGGTTGGGGTGGTCGAGCTTGCGGAGTGGAATGATCTATACATAATCAATAGCCGTTCGTTAGTACCTTAACAATATCTCTTTTAATTGCGAGGTTTTAGGGGGTACAAAATTAACTTAATGACTTCGTCTTATGACTCTCTAGCCCCACTATAGGTTCATGTCATCACTCGATTACGGTCGTCACTTATTCAACTTAATTTGGTTACCATACCCGAATCATATTCATTCCCCCTTAAATCACACTCCACTTACGACTTTTTCCCTTGCGCGAATTTTACTCTCACATTTTTATAAAATTGAAAAATACATATTTTAATCCAATTCTTTTTGGGTAGCCTTCACCACTGCATTTACTAGCTCCTCTAATTTTTCCATGATCCTACATAAATTTTTAGGGGTTTAAACAAGGTTCACAAGGGGACCATTTAGTGCAGTTCGGATTCCAGAAACACATTTCACTTCTCAGGTCATAACTCAAAATCTATACATCACCTAGGCATGAAACTTATATTTCTGGAAACTAAATTCAAATACCTTTCCAACAATATATATTAGGACTTCAGGGGACAAGATTTAGGGGTTCAAAACCCTCCTACAATACAGTACAAGTTCCTGGAAAATTACACAGCATGCTTTTACCACTTAACCATTCAAGAATCTTATATAAACACCACAACCATCATCTAAACCATCAAGATCATACTCCATAGCATACATGGAGTTACATACACTAATCACAAGCTTAAAAATCACAACCACAACATTTAAACTCAAGATCTACATCATCCATAACTTATATGTCCAAGATTCACACTAACATCCATGGATCTAATATTAAACACCACAAATAATTCATGGCTAAGAGGGGTTTGGAGTTTTATACCTTCTTGAGTAGCTAAAGACCTTGGTGAGCTTTACAACCACTAAGAACACTTGGATGAGCCTTTAAAGACCTTAATCCTTCAAGATCTAAAAGATAAACATACATGGTTACTATTCACACAATCTTCAACAATTAATAACTCAAGATTGGATGGTTAGAATGGCTTGAAATTCATTGCATACCTTCTATATGGAATGTAGAGGACCTAGGAATTTTGCCTTGAATTGTAAGTGATGGGAAGTTGAAGAAAAGAAATTTCTTCTCCTTCCTTGGTGCTTGGGCCGAGAGTTTGTAATGGGGAGAGAGAGAGAGTGGTTTGCTTGGGTGATTTTTAATAAAGTGATATGTAATTGTGATGTGTAGTTGTTATGTGTATTATTGTATCACATGTTGGCAAGCCTAGTAGTAGGCTAGACACACCATACCTCCTTGTCCCCTAGAATAATGCACTAACTAGTTACTATTCCTCTAGTTACTTTTGCATTTCTTGTTTGCTTTTCTAACAATCTAGTTGCATGGGACTTGCATGCAATATCTTTCCTTGTATCATTATTTCTCCACCAATGCTTGTCACTTAATCTTTAATTCCTATCGTATCTTAATTAACTCCTCGTAATAATATTTTGTCGCGTAGAGATTTCCCTTGTAATTCCTTAAGTACTTAATTGTGTAAATTCCTCGAATATCCATAACTCCTTGTCATAATCCCTTAGAAACCTTTTAATACTCTAATAACTCTCAAATCCCAACTTTTATAAATCTTACTAGCAATAAGACCCTTGCCTTCAGCAATCTTCCCTTTTTCTTACATAGTGAATGTAACAACATAATTTCTCAGATAATCAATTCCATTAAACCACATGGGTGACTCAAAAGGTTCCAAATTCACAATGTCATATGATATTATATAAAAATATTACAAAAATTAGGGTTCTTACAGCCTCCCCTCCTTAAAAGGATTCCGTCCCGGAATCAGGTTGAAAACAGTTGGGGGTACTTTTCACGCATCGTGCTCTCTAGTTCCCATGTTGATTCTTCGACATTCTGGTTCCTCCACAAAACTCTCACTAGTTTGACAACCTTGTTCCTCAGCACTTGTTCTTTTCTATCCATGATTTTCGCGGGTTGCTCCACCTAGGTCAAGTCTGGTTGTAGGTCTATCTGGTCGTATTCTATCACATGCCGAAAGTCCGTATGGTAGGGTCGTAGCATGGACACATGAAACACATTATGCACTTGCTGAAAGCTCGGGGGCAAGGCTAGTTCATAGGCTAACTTTCCAACACGCCTCAAGATCTCAAAAGGTCCTATAACCCTCGGACTTAGCTTCCCTTTCTTTCCAAATCTCATCAATCCTTTCCTGGGGATACCTTTAGCATCAAGAAGTCTCCCACCTCATACTCCTTTGATATCTCACAAAATTTGACCATTCGAAATAATGGGTTTCGAAAAAAACTAATGACTTTTACATACACTCGTCTGCACAGTAAAGACGTAATATGAATTCGAAATCTTCATTTAATAATTCGTACATCTCGTGATCGCAAAAATTTCCCATCCACCCATAAAATTCGGGTTATTGAAGTCTCTTCTCCTTAAAAGGATTCTATCTTAAGAACCAAAGGAAAATAGTTGTGGATACAATTCCAACTTTACCCTTCGCAACTCTCAGGTTGACACTTCAACCCTTTTGTTCTCTTACCTTGATCTTACCAATGCTTTGATGTTGCTTCTCAACGAATGCTCTCCTCGACCTGTATTCCTTATCGGTTGTTCTATGAATGAAAATTTCTATCCCACTACTTATACGTTCCTCCTCTACCTTGTTCATAGTATCCGTGTTGAGTCCTTGTATCGTTGGGCCGTGAATACTTTGTGGTCGTGTTCTATAATCTGAGACAACGTCAATACGCACAGTATTCCTCATTTTCCTTGGCTTGATTAGCACGTATGTGTTGCCTCCCGTCAGTCGTTACCACTTGAAATGGATACTGTATAGTCTTCGGTATACGTCGAACCAGTTCAGCTACTATATCCCTCGTTCATTGACTTCTTCGTAACGCAAGAAAAGCGAAACTTCTTCTTTCGTAGTACACTTTATAAGAGACGTCCTTACGTTCGCATGGTGACGATCGTGATAACAATACTCATTTCCTGGATAAGTCTTTATTCTCGACTGCCCCGTGAAATCTAAGGCACGACACTAAATATAAATTCGATCGTCTGGATAATTCTTCTTCCCTGTCCGTCAGCCACAGATCAAATTTGTACCTACGCTTAATCTCTTGTTAAATATACATGAAAGCACCTCCAGTCTTCGAGATTTAACCTTAAGTCTCGATCTAACGTAATCGCTGCAGAAGTTTTACAGTGCACCACCATCTCTTCCGTATATAAATCGATAATCTTCTAAATGGAAAGTCTCTCGTAGGTAAATCACTTAGTCCAGCAATTATAAATCAACTAGGGCCATCTCTTGGCTCGGTCTTCGGCGACCTACTCATGAGGTTCATTATAATTCTGTCCACGTTCAAGATTTTTTACAGGCGGAATTAATCCACTAGATCTCTATCATTTTGTCTTTGACATGTTGCGTTTGTACTTAATAGTTTGCCAATACCATTCTTCATATCCGTTTGCCAAACATTCTCTTAATTCTCTGTACATCTTTGTCCTTCCCCATAATTTAGTCATTTTTCTCTAACATTATTCTTTATTGTATATCCTCTATTTTCTTGGTCAATACTGACTGAATTCCAATTTCGAACAATCCATTCTATAGGTATCGGCCACCACTCAGGCCTTTCCTGGGTAATAACAGATTTCTCCATTATACTCCCTGCTCCCTTTCGTCACCTTCTCTTTCTTATGTTTAGTTCTAATATGAAGATATACTTATGGCACTTGTGGAAAAAATTTCACACTTTTGTCATAAAGTTAACGTCTCAGTTTTATGCGTGAACGCCATCATGACTAATCCCAGACTCACGGTTAGTATATCCTATCCCGTAACCTTTATGTTGATTAGAAGTATAGGGTACCATCCCCTTTCTACTGCATCAGCACACCTCTTAAACTCTTGAAAGACGCATCATCGTGACTCTCAAAGTCCTCTTTTTTTATCATCAAGTATAGCTAACAACGAGGTTGTTGCTAATATCTCATTTCATTCCAAAACTTTGTTCATTAATCCATAAAGGCTTCTGACTCGTTAGTCCACTCAAATGATACTACCATAATTTTATAACGTTTATATTAGTGTGAAATGCCAACTTTGGCACAGTACGGAGGTCGATCTTGAGTTGGTGAAACCCGCTTTTCAACCTTATCTTTGAAAAACAACTACGCGTTTTAACTAGTCAACAATTCCTCCATTTCCGATAAGGGTATCAGTTCTCGATGGTATATGTAAAATGTCATACGCTCGTCCTCTTTCACAACTGGCGCCAATCAGCCTGAGGCCTGCATGCTGCTGCGATTCCCAATAAACTTGATTAGGTGGTAATCTCGAAGGATCATTGGGGTATATCCATGCATCCATTTGCTATTAGGGGCCTGTTAAACTTTATGTCTCTCTATGTGCATCAATCCCGTTAAGCTAAGTAAAGCTTCACATTCTTGCCACGATATTTCTTCCTTTATTGTCCATCTCACTTCCATGTTAGTTTCCTCTAAGGATATGTTTTATATCGCAATCGATTTGCATTTCCTGGATCAGGAAAAGGCTTGGTAACTCCAGAATTCATTAATATAATACCCTGACAACGTTTGGTAGGAGCGTACTCCCAACCACCTCATCATTTCTTATAACTTTCCTCACACTAATATTAAAGGTCTTGTGGTATGCCCCGACATGTTATTTCTACTTTAATAATTACCCGGCATAACGCGCTGGCTGTACAATTACAAGATTTGGTTTTTTTTTTTGGTTTTTCATATTGGTGTAACGATTCACAATTGTACCTCCCGTTCACCTTAAAGTAATCAATTTGAAAGGAATGGTTTCAAAATAACAAGGTCCAATAGATAATTTCAATAAGAATTCCATATTGGATGGTCCAAGAATGTTGATGGTTCCAAATACTAGGAGTCTCGATTTTCGGAGATGTAAGGATGGACAGAAAGAGTACAACAAGGTTTATTCCTTCATGTCCTGATAATTCTGTAATATGATATCATAGAGAATGTTGCACGAGGGCAATGATTGTTGGATACAAAAGTCATAAAGACGGTCTTTATACAATTCTTACATCGGGTGGTTACTTTTCCTCCTGAATACTAAGAGGAAATCTAAAGTTACAATGATGAAGGTCAGCTAATAGAAAGCAATTCTACTCCATGACAATTAAAGAATGAAGTAGTTTATCATTCAAGTAATCAGTGGTTTCAAATGAATTCTCATTGTATGAATGAAAGAATAAAATATTCAAGTGATATAAAGTCTGATACGAAGATGGGTAGAATTCAAGTTGAGTGGGCGACCTCAATAGGTCTCAATCAAGTTATTCGTCAAAGCTTTCATCATCATACTTTACCACATACAAAATGCATTGCGGAATGAATTAAATTGGGAGTTGGACCAGTGAAACAATAACTAGTCCTTTTCAAGAAACACTAGCAACTAGCTAGACAAAATTTGTTAGTTCACCTGTTTGAGGCATCACCACTAGCTAGGACAATTAGCTAGGTGTTCTTCACAACATTCCAATTTTGACTAGTTAGAACAATCAACTAGTCAGTCATATTGACATATCGACTAGCCAGTTTCAATTGGCTAGAACAGAATTTCAACATCGTAGCCACTGAAGAAACTTTAGGATACTCGGACAACGAATGGAAATAAGAAGTTATTAAGTTTGAAAAAGAAAACTATAAAACCTGAAGAGAATGTTCTAGGTATTGGAACAATCGATAACCTCTCATCAAATATTACTTACCAGTGAAACGGTCCACCCAAGGGTGCCTCCGTACACATGCTTTATCAGATTCTACAATAGAGTTAAATTCAGAATACCAATATCAAAATGATATCCTTACTATGATTTCAATGTACGATGTACAATCTCATCTTGAATAGAAGAAAAGAATTCATGAAGGATGTCTGGACATTAGATCATCCATGTCCTCAGTAATTTGTTAAATATTTATGAGCTCAACTGAAGAGTGCAAGTATGAAAGAAGCAATCAAATATCAATATTCCTTAAGTA
Organism: Saposhnikovia divaricata; assembly: GCA_036435485.1. NCBI lineage: Eukaryota > Viridiplantae > Streptophyta > Magnoliopsida > Apiales > Apiaceae > Saposhnikovia > Saposhnikovia divaricata. The sequence goes on along the minus strand of CM071599.1, from coordinate 118,256,319 downwards.
ATATTCATCGATTAATTAAGGAAATATTTGTTGAACCTTCCTTGGATAATTGAAAGAAGGTGTAAATAGGCCTGAGCCGAACAAGATCATCATAAATTTTGAATAGAATGTTCATGGATCAAATAAAATTACTTCGGATAAGTCCTGCTTTAGGGAAAGTATCTCACTGGTTGTTATTCCACAAATTTGAAGTAGAAAGCTAGAAGGGTTACCTGATATAAACTAATCGAGGTAACAGGGTTAGTGAACAGTTTAAAATGAAGTAGTGCACCTGCCGGTAGTTACCAAAATAAGTTAATGATCATTCGTGCATCTCATTATCACCATTATGAGGGTAACTCAATCTCTTCATCTTCGTAATACAAGACACCAACTAGTGCGTCCCTCAATCATCATCTTAAAGTCATTTATCGAGTTGGGGTTTCACAAATATATCTGTCATTTCCGTGCTTTATCTTGAAGACCAAGCTTCACATCATTCCGGGGACACCTGCTAAGTCCATAGGGTCCTACTTCATGCCTTCCGACATGAATCACAAGTGGCCAGTTCCCCCTGGGAACAAATCAAAGAGATCTCTCAGGGATCTCAGTGCAGTCCATAGGTTCAGTGGCGGGTGTGTGTATGTGAACATATACCAAAAATATTGAGGTCTACAATACATATATACGTAGTCCCTGATAACATCTCTATCAAAGGATCCCACTCTAGACCCGCTGGTCTTTTCTTTTGGTAGACTCTGAGATCACTGTATCGCTCGTTGCAACCATATTCAACTTCTCTTGAGTCTCTTTGTTAATTCTACTTGTTTGTTCTCTAAGTTGAACTACCATGCTCTAGCGTCCGCATCATGCGTGGAATTATCTAGCACGCTCGTCTTATGATAACATTCTCGTATAACACATGTAAAATTCGCCATCAAGGGTAATGAAATCCACAACGACATAGTGACCAACTTTCAGGTAAACCCGTTACTTATCGAAAATCGGATCTTATAGCCAAAGTAAAAGACTTTCATTATTCCAAGTACTAAGTACCCTTAATTATGTAGGGAAGTCCAAACTTCTTGATTCTTAAAACGCCGCCTCCTAAACTGTGGAGGACTATGGGCCACAAAATTTATGCCAGCCTAATCATCCGATCATATTGGCAATATTGCCTCTACCTCAACTGCTCTTGAGATTTCGCTCTGCTTTCTATATTCTTACTTATGATAGGTCATGTACGACTCTCACTCCTCTATTCATCATTTTGAAGGTCTCTAAGGATCCTATCGACCCTAGTATAATACCTCCAGTAAACACTCCGGTCCATTCTACTCACCCGGTACCTCTTCCGGTAGTCCAATAATAAGTTTACTACGATCTCGTATATCATTCTCCAACTTAGACTTAACTCTCAACACTCTCGTTTCTGAGTACTGTAACTTATCGCTCTGATACCATTTCTGTGACACCCTTAAATCTGAGGTCAAATATTCTGGTCGTCACGTCACCATCCAACCATATCATACCTGTATTAACTTTACAACTCAACAATACATACATCCAGACCTCAATCTTACGCACAAACAAGTTAGAGCCTCAGAAACGATAATCAAAAGTAACACTAAATATTACAATTCATCTGTACAATCTAGAATCTTACGCACTTCCACTTATACAACTACACTTGAAGACGAGTCTTACTATTACAGTTGAAAACCTATCAGACTTACTCTGTAGTATTTATCAGGAACTAAATCATCTCCGGGGTAAATCTTCTACTCCTCTTGTGCTGGTGCGGAGTTAACCGACCCAATTCTTCTCTTTCTGAAAAGTTTTTATAAAGCAAGAATGAGCTACATAATGCTCAGCAAGTTCGCCATTTAGAAAAATAATAAAGTGGTTTATTTCGAAAACATTCCCAACTGTATGGGTATATATCTCAGATTTCAAAATATAATTGGACAATATATATGTCCGAGTTTGAATAAAAACTTTATACTCACTAAGGATCTTTAAGAACAACAAATGAACCCTTTATAAGGTTCTCATTTCAATATATCTCAAGTTTGAAAATATATATACATATGAGTATATCATTTTCAGCAAAACACTCTACGGTTAACATACTGTACAGCGAATACATCATGGCAAACCTCTTTTCCTTCCATTAGCTTAGAAGGTTTCTCATTCAAAAACATTTCATTCTTTGAAATAATTGCAAGAGTGCACTAGCACGTGCCAATCTTTATAGAAAATCTTGCAGTTCTAGATACTGCACGATGTCAATATTTTTCTTATCAAAAACCACACTATCGGCAACTTGGCACTTAGGCCCAAGAAGCAGTGGTTGAGTATTTTTCCAAAGTGGAGGATGGGACTGGAAGAAAACATAAAAACCTGACAGGGATTGATGATGATCAGTCGCCACGTCCAAGTCCAATAATCCGCGGGTCTTCTCTACCGGTAGAAGGATAGAAACTACATCCGTAACTATCCTCGGGTGAAAACTACATCCGTAATCATCCTCGATGAAAACTACATCCGTAATCATCCTTCGACAACACCTGGGCCGGAATAATAATTGATGGACCGCCTGGCTCACGGCCGCTTACACATCCCGGGAATCGTTCGTCAACGATTCCTACACCTGCCAGAGTCCCTTTTTCTTTTTCTTTTAAAACTTGATTTTTGAATGAAAACTGAGTAGTTGAGGTCCGACATCAGTCGACCGATAATTCTTGAAATCGTACAAGAAGCAAAACCTGACCGGGGGTTTTCAAAAATGTTTTGGGTTCGAAAGAATTCGAGTTTGAAAACGCTAAAGGTATCTTGGATTAGCTTTGCCTTTAAAATAATGAACAATAATTAATAAATGATATTTTAAGATTTAATATAAATAATTTATAAAATAATAATTAAATTAAATTAGCTTTTAATCCAAGATAGGTATTTTTGAGTATTTATGATGATATAAAAATAATTACTTAAGTATACGATACTTCCCGAATGACCCTTCGGGTTTTCGCAATTTAATTACGATATAATAATATACCGCTCCCCGGTCAATGGTATATATGGACCGCTACGGCCTCTATTGCTAGAGTCGTTGTCCGAAGAAAACATTTCATTCTAAGTTCAAGGGGTGCGAACATATATGTGCATATATATCTCAATTTCATCATTACTTCAATAAGCATAAACATATGATACGATTGAAAACTACAAACACAACAATGAAAGTCCTTATATATGTAAGTTTTGAAAAGTAAACTTGCCTTGGTGAGGTTGGGGTGGTCGAGCTTGCGGAGTGGAATGATCTATACATAATCAATAGCCGTTCGTTAGTACCTTAACAATATCTCTTTTAATTGCGAGGTTTTAAGGGGTACAAAATTAACTTAATGACTTCGTCTTATGACTCTCTAGCCCCACTATAGGTTCATGTCATCACTCGATTACGCTCGTCACTTATTCAACTTAATTTGGTTACCATACCCGAATCATATTCATTCCCCCTTAAATCACACTCCACTTACGACTTTTTCCCTTGCGCGAATTTTACTCTCACATTTTTATAAAATTGAAAAATACATATTTTAATCCAATTCTTTTTGGGTAGCCTTCACCACTGCATTTACTAGCTCCTCTAATTTTTCCATGATCCTACATAAATTTTTATGGGTTTAAACAAGGTTCACAAGGGGACCATTTAGGGCAGTTCGGATTCCAGAAACACATTTCACTTCTCAGGCCATAACTCAAAATCTATACATCACCTAGGCATGAAACTTATATTTCTGGAAACTAAATTCAAATACCTTTCCAACAATATATATTAGGACTTCAGGGTACAAGATTTAGGGGTTCAAAACCATCCTACAATACAGTACAAGTTCTTGGAAAATTACACAGCATGCTTTTACCACTTAACCATTCAAGAATCTTATATAAACACCACAACCATCATCTAAACCACCAAGATCATACTCCATAGCATACATGGAGTTACATACACTAACCACAAGCTTAAAAATCACAACCACAACATTTAAACTCAAGATCTACATCATCCATAACTTATATGTCCAAGATTCACACTAACATCCATGGATCTAATATTAAACACCACAAATAATTCATGGCTAAGAGGGGTTTGGAGTTTTATACCTTCTTGAGTAGCTAAAGACCTTGGTGAGCTTTACAACCACTAAGAACACTTGGATGAGCCTTTAAAGACCTTAATCCTTCAAGATCTAAAAGATAAACAGACATGGTTACTATTCACACAATCTTCAACAATTAATAACTCAAGATTGGATGGTTAGAATGGCTTGAAATTCATTGCATACCTTCTATATGGAGTGCAGAGGACCTAGGAATTTTGCCTTGAATTCTAAGTGATGGGAAGTTGAAGAAAAGAAATTTCTTCTCCTTCCTTTGTGCTTGGGCCGAGAGTTTGTAATGGGGAGAGAGAGAGAGTGGTTTGCTTGGGTGATTTTGAATAAAGTGATATGTAATTGTGATGTGTAGTTGTTATGTGTATTATTGTATCACATGTTGGCAAGCCTAGTAGTAGGCTAGACACACCATACCTCCTTGTCCCCTAGAATAATGCACTAACTAGTTACTATTCCTCTAGTTACTTTTGCATTTCTTGTTTGCTTTTCTAACAATCTAGTTGCATGGGACTTGCATGCAATATCTTTTCTTGTATCATTATTTCTCCACCAATGCTTGTCACTTAATCTTTAATTCCTATCGTATCTTAATTAACTCCTCGTAATAATATTTTGTCGCGTAGAGATTTCCCTTGTAATTCCTTAAGTACTTAATTGTGTAAATTCCTCGAATATCCATAACTCCTTGTCATAATCCCTTAGAAACCTTTTAATACTCTAATAACTCTCAAATCCCAAGTTTTATGAATCTTACTAGCAATAAGACCCTTGCCTTCAGCAATCTTCCCTTTTTCTTACATAGTGAATGTAACAACATAATTTCTCAGATAATCAATTCCATTAAACCACATGGGTGACTCAAAAGGTTCCAAATTCACAATGTCATATGATATTATATAAAAATATTACAAAAATTAGGGTTCTTACATTCGTTTTAAACTATTCGAATCTCTCAGGTTAGTTTAAACCTGGTAACGGATTTTCACCAATGGACCCCTTTAGGAGAGGTTTTCTTCAACCTGTCCTACAATTTTATTGTCTTGGAGTTATTTTACAAATGATCATTTTAAAACTACTTAATTCGCATATGTTGATTCAACTTGGCAATGTGTTGGTAAATTTTATTAAATGCTTAGCACTTGACTATACCCTTGCTTTATCTTATAATTACAATTGTTGTTATTCATGTTGCAAGTAAATCATTTCACTCAAATGAACCATGCTTTTCGTCACTTGATCATTATATTAATTCAATTTGTCGTTGATATTATTGCTCATAAATTTTCAGTAAATATGAATATATGTTTATCATATTCCCATTCAATAGTGCTGAAATTGTTGTCCCTATTTCACTGATATATTACGGAATAATACCCTTATCTATATCGAACTTGTCGATATCTAGGTCAGAATTTTACTAGACCTCATTTCTTCTTGAGATTTGAGTTGTTAACCTGGAACGTGAGTTTCTAGGGTGCTTGGCTGGTCGAGGTGGTCGATTGTTCCGACACCTAACGTTCAGATTATAGGATTGGACTGTTGTTTTTTTTAAAATGTGGACCGTAATGGGTCGGACCAGATTCGTGGTCAGAAGTTATTAAGGCCAATGTGTGCCGTGGATCCATTAAAGGACATTGTTGTGTGCGTTTGTCCGGGGTTAGTGCGTGATTGATCAGCAGCCTAACCTTATTGTTTTTATTAATAAAATGCAAAATAGTCCAATTCTATTCCATTTCCTGAATTAAATAAATTGTTATATCTTTAAAGTTCTTGAGCTTCTGTAATTGTTAATTATTCCTTTGAGATAAGTTGGTCAGTGATATGTTCACCAATGAATCATTGTAGTATTATTGTTTCACTATATTGTTCGCTTGATGAGCATTCTTTGGCTCACTCTTGCTTCATTTTCTCTAATCTTTCAGTTAGGGATAAGGGTGGATGTCTACATCATACGAGTCATATGAGAGCAATGAGGCAGCCTTTACAGGATAGATCTCGAAGCTAGAGCGGGTAAGCACGGATTGGAGTTAAGCTACAGATTAAACGGTTTAGTAATTGTATTTAGAGTAGTGAAAGAAATTGTAATAGTCTGTATAGTTTAGATTCTTGTTTCATACCATAACCTGTAATCGATCATCGGTGAGGAATCGTTGGTGTATAAAGTTATTTTGTAATTGTTAATTGGAATTTGGTTTGGATTGTAATACAGGTGGATAGTCCGATTTACGAATACTTCATGCCGAAATTTTATAAAATTCCCCTGTATCAAAGTCTATTTTATTATAAAAAGTATATTTTATGTATTGGGATGTCAGGACGTTACAGGTTGGTATCAGAGCGACAGGTTATGGTCACTGAAACAAGTTAGGATAATTATTATAGATGATTTGGTCAGTAATGGAGGCGTTGTGTACATTACATAGCCCATTATACGAATAGGTCATGTCCGATTTCGGTAGAAAATGATCGTCACGTGCGAGTGATAAGTATCTATAATTAACGAGACATGTAAACCAAAGGTTTAAGTTTATGATGTAATTTACGGGTGTATAGGACGAGCCTTGCGAAACATGACTCGATATAAAGGAGTTCTAGAATGGAAGAAATGACTTGGAAATTGAAAGAGAAATGTTGAGAATACCGTCATATGTTTTCTTATGGTCGATTCTGAGGACAGAATCCTATTAAAGGGGGAAGGATATAACGCCTTAGAAATTTCATATTTATAATAAGTGTGGTTGTGTTGGGACTGTAATAATCAGAGATGGAGGTGCAGTGGAGTGAATGGGAGGAGGTACAACTCTGTGCGTGGTGTTCTTTGGGTCTGTTGGAAATCATTAGATTAGCAAGGGAGGGGGAGAACAGAGTTGAGGGATGGAGGCTGAGAAGGGCAGTACAGGGGAGAGTGAGGTAGAAGGAAAAAAAAATTAAGGTGAGAATGAGGAGGGGTTATGCAGGGGCGAGTTTCCGAACATGTATGTTTTGAAAAAAATATAGGACAAAGGAGACAGGAGAGTCAAATGGTACTTGTGAGTTTGGGAAGTCTGTTATATTGGGTCTACATTTTCATCTGCTATGTATTTGGGTACTTGTGAGTTTGGGAAGTCTGTTTTGTCGAAATTTGATTATCCAACTGTGTTGATTCCTCCAACTGCTGGGGCAATGGGGAATATTATATCATCGGCTATTATGGTGCCTAAATAATTTATTACGCAAAGAATGCAAACTGGGGCTAAGGGAAGATCGTGGGAGGTGTTGTTAAGAATTTTAGAGAAAGATGGGATTTTGGGGTTGTATGCTGGTTACTCTCCTACATTGTTGAGGAATTTGCATGCAGGTGTGTTGAGTTATTCGTCGTTTGAGTACTTGAAAGCTGCGGTTTTGAGTAAAACAGGCCATACGAACTTGAACCCGTTGCAGAGTGTTATATGTGGAGCTTTAGCTGGTGCTACATCAGCTACGTTGACGACACCATTGGATGTTGTTAAGACTCGATTGATGACTCAGATTCATAGGGATACTGCTGCTGGAGTTTCGGCTACTGTGAAACAGATTTTAAGGGATGAAGGTTGGGTTGGTTTTACTCATGGAATGGGGCCAAGAGTTATTCACAGCGCTTGTTTTTCAGCTTTGGGACTTAGATGTTATGTTTGGTATGCAGACGAGTTTCAAGCTCTGTGTTTCAAGCTTAGACGAGTAAAAAGAAAGAAATAGCCAACCTGTTTATTGCTATAGCAGTAAAAAGACAATCATACCCTTCTGTTTAATTAAAGGCACTAACGGTGCTTTTATTTTTTAACGGAATATAGACGGAAGTCATTTAAATGTTAAAAAAAACAATTTCTAGCCATCATAGTGCAAGATTTGCAACTTTGGCCATCAAAGTGCAAAAAATTAATTTATCTGGCCACTACAATGCAATTTACTCATTATTATTTAATATTAAATGTGAATTACATGGTGTGAATTTTTTTTTGGGAGTAATTATATGTGACATCATGTTTACATGCTTATATGATGATGTACACGTGAAATGTGAGTCCGTGTAATTTTATTTGTAATTTTGATGATTAATATCTATTTAAATTAGGCATTAATGATCTTCAAATTTTTTTATAAAATCATTGGAGTTGATAAAAATTATGAAATCTTTTGTAATATTATTTTTATGATATTATTTAGTTTTTAAAATTATTTGAAAAATTATTTTGGGGGTTTAAGTATTTTAAAATGATTTCAAGAATTATGTTGCATTTAAAGGATCAAAACTTGTAAAATTCATATTTAATTAATTTTTGATCCTAAAAATATTTTAAAAATATATGGGTGTTCGTAATTTTGTATTCTACATTTTAAAATGAAAAGTTTTATTTTTCATTGTAGTTCCATTTAAATTTGGTTTACAAAAGCCATTTATTGATTTTTAAAAATTGTTTTCAGCAATAAGAATTTATTAAAATACTCTCATCCCCTTTAAATTGAAAGGCAGAGTGTGTAAACTTGTAACACTATAACTAATGTAACTCAAACTAAAGGAAAAGATACTTAACCAGAAGACAATCAAGAACAAGAAGTCACAAGAAATCAACACTAAATGAAGACAAGGTAATTGATACAATTCAACATGTTAACTATGATCAATCCAAGAAGAAATCATTGAGAGAAGTTCAAGTCAAAGTTGTTCATGCCTCAGTGATTTGGAAAGCCAAGAATCAAGATCATAACTATTAGTATCAATAAGACCAATTGATTTCAAGTGAACAAGAAGGAAAGCAAATATTGGAAAGCCACATTTCTAATTGGATATGGTAATTTATTCAAGAAGCAAAAACCCTATCAAGACTAGTCACTTATGAACCAGACCGTTGCATCAAGTGTCAGGACATTGATAGCAAGTTTATGTCAGTAATAAAGATCCATATTCAAGAGCTTAGTGAAGAATAAAGAAGACATGAAGATATCACAAGTTCGAGATGTGCATTGAAGTTTCAAGTTGAAGACCAGAATATTTTCTAAGTACTAAATATTCTAGATAGCCAAGTAGAAGTTTCTAAGTAGAAGTTCTACTTAGAACTTCGAGATGGCTAAGTAGAAATTCTCAAGTAGAAGTTCTACTTAGAGTGCAGCTTCAACATGACACATGGCATCTTCTGATTGGCAGATTTCCAAGCTTTCAAGATAAGGCAAGATTTATGTGGACATCATTGGGCCACGTACATCTTAGTCTTTGAAGACTACAGGACATAGATTACATGTAGTATAAATAGAAGTACTTGTGTAATGTTTTTAGTTAGTGAGCAATTCTAGAGAAAAACACAAGAGAAAAAGAGAGAGTGCATTCACAGAGCTTAGTATCATTCACTTCTCTCTCAACTTCTGTTTTACTTTGTAATGAATGTTGTAGCAACCCTTTCAAGTTATATATAAAACATATATTCCTTGAATCTGTGTGTTCATTTATTGCATCGTATTTATTGCTTCTCATATTCGAAAAGTTGTATTCACCCCCCTCTACAACACATTTGGACCTAACAATTGGTATCAGAGCTATATGTTTAACATACAAAACATAGATCCTTGTGTTGATTAGAAGAATCGTGAGTTTTCATTTTTCAGATCTACTTTTCATTTTCTCGAAAAGTGTGTTTTAATTCGTTGGTAGTGAAAACTCATCTGAAAAATTATTTAAATACTCCAGGTGTGATTATTTAGCTTGGGTGTATTTTAACTAATTTTTGTGAATTTATCTGGGTTTGTTCATATTTGGTGTTCTTGAGTGTTCATCATCTGTTCTTATCAAAGAAGACAACCCAACAACTTTTTGATCTCCTTTTCAAAAGTAAAAGAATAAAAAAGGTGGTTTTGGACTTTTTAATTTGCTTTATTCGGCCGAAAGCATACAGACATACTCAGTACCTAGCATGTGGGTTAGGTGGGTTAGGTGAGTAAAGCATTCAAAGTCAAAAGGTGTTAAAGAGATAATATTGTTTATTCAATATTAAAGTAATCTGCAGAAAAATTATTCTAAGGCAAAAATTTCTACATAGAATTTCTACTTGAGAATTTCTACATAGAATTTCTACTTGAGAATTTCTACATAGAATTTCGACTTGGACAATTTCTACTTGGTGATTTCGACTTGAGCAAAATTTCTACTTAGAGAAATTTCGACTTAGGCAAAAGTTCTACATAAATATTCTACATAGCCTAGTCTTGGGTACTTAGAAACTTTTAGTGACCAGAATTGAGATGGCTCCTAAAAATGCATTCAAGATCCCAATGTTCAACAAAGATCACTATGAAGAATGGGTTTTCAGAATGAGACTATATCTAGAGACTGTTAACCCTGAATATCTGGAAGTCCTTGACAAGGGTAAATTTGTCCAAATGGTAGTTATTCCTTCACATACGGAAGGAGGAGTGGTTATACCACCTCGGTCTGAGCCTAAAAAGGTCTCGGAGTTTTCGGATGCTGACAAGGAACAAATAGCTTATGATACTGTCATACGACAAACCTTGATGGAATCTCTTGATCATGAAATGTTCAACATAGTCAAAGGTCTGACTACAGCGAAGAAGATTTGGGACAAGATAGAAGTTGTCATGGAAGGATCTGCAGAGGTCAGAAGCAACAAAACACTCATACTCAAGATGGAGTATGACACCTTTAGAATAAGAAAAGGAGAAGGCATAACAGATGTCTACCTACGATTCAGTCAGTTGGTATTGGATTTGAATCTGAGAGGTGTAACTCTCCCCATGGTTGAGACTAATACGAGATATCTGAGGAACCAGCCAAAAAGCATTGAACATAGGGTCTACGCAATAAGAGAAACCAGAGATTTGCATACAACTTCTCTGGAAGAATATTATGGAATATTAAAGACCTATGAGCTGGAAACTCTTCAAGATCAAGCATGGGACAATGATTCAAAGGGAAAAGAAAGTGCATCAGGATTAGTTGCTGATGAGGAAGAGTCTAAGAAGGCAATGGTTGCAGCAAAGCCTAAATCATCACTTGCACCACATCAAGTTGATAATGATGACGAGTGCGAATCTGACAGTGATAATGACTACTACACCCAAGAAGAGCTGGACAACATGGACGATAGTGTCGTGGCATACATGGCAAGAAAGTTCAGCAACATGAGATTTAGAAAAAGCAACCGACCACAAAGAAAATCTTCATCTTATTATCGGGCTGCTAAGGGTGGTGGTAGTTCGTCAGGCTACAAAGGTAAAGGCAAGAATACCAGCTACAAATCTCCTTTGGATTTCAAAATGAAGTTCAAATGCTATAATTGTGGTGAAGCTGGACACTTTGCCTCGGACTGCAAAAAGCCTAAACAGACTTATCCAAAAGAGACATTTGAAGCCCTCAAAAGCAACTATGAAGCACTGTTGAAGGAAAGACATGGAAAACGAGCTTTATTGGTGACAGAAGGAAGAGCTTGGGATGATTCAGATGAGGAAGATGTTACTCATGTAGCAAACTTTGCCCTCATGGCTGAGACATCAGAGGAACCAGAGGTACCAGTTCTGACTCTTAAAGTAGAAATGTCTATTGATGATTATAAAGAACAGAACGGGGCTCTTAGTGAAGAAATCTATATGTTGTGCAAAAGCCTAGACTCTTCTCAAAAGGAACAGAAAACACTTGTTGCCAAATGCAGAATGCTTGAGGCAAAAGTGGAAGAGCTAGAGGCTGCTTGCACTGTAGATACTTCTCTAAGAGACTTTATTAAATCTCTGGAACACAAGCTCGTCCTTAAGGAAGAAGTAGAAGCATGTCTTAGGAACAATCTAGCTGAGTTAGAAACAAAATGCGAAGCTTACAAACTAGCGGCTAGTAAAGTGTATGTAGATAATGACACATTTAAGAAAATAACTGGAGTAGGTATAGGACTTGATTATTCTGACCTTCCTAAGAAAGAAGGAAAGAGACCTATTGACCCTAGTTCCAGTGACCTTAAAAAGGAAACACCTAGTATTCTTAAATCGGCTGTCAAACCTATCTACAAACATCTTGTTCCTAGAATAGAAGAAGAGACTGAATTGATAGCTAGATATGAGATTGAGATGGAAGATCGCCAGAAAGAACAACCTGTAACTCCTATCAAACAAGTTAAAATCAATTTCCCTAGAGATGAATCTAGACTAGGATTAGGAGCTAAGGCTGTTAAACAACAAGGAAAGAGAGAGAAAGGCATAAAAGAGGTTAAGGCTGAACGAATAAAGAAAGCATGTTATCATTGTAAATCTACTGAACATCTTTCTTATGCATGCAAAGCTAACATGAATGTTCCTGCTGCACATGCCATGCCTACCACACATACAATGAATAATCTGCATCAGAATCATGCACAGTGTGGTCAACCTAACTGTATGCCATGCACTTTTAATATCATGCAAACTTTTGTGCATTTAATGAATGCATCTAGCCAGTCATGCTCAAATACTGTTGCTAGTTCAAATATCAAGAAAAAGTATGGTAGAGCCAAGACTGTCAGTCCTCCTAAAGTTAGGAGTGACAAACCTTCTCCTAAGACTGATAAATCTGTCAAGTCTGAGAAAGGAAAGGAGATAGTCGAAAGCTCTAGTAATGTGAAGAAAAGTGCATCTCCTGTTGTTAAATCTGTTGATTCTCGATCTTATCGAAAAGCCGGGCCCAATCAAAGTTGGGTTCCGAAGAATGTCTAACCAATCTGTCATTGCAGGGCGTTAAGCAGAATCGAAATAAAGTTATATGGGTGCTAGACAGTGGAGCATCGAGGCATATGACTGGAAACAAGTCCCTGCTTACAGAGTTGGTTATGAAGGCTGGCCCTTATGTTACCTTTGGAGATGACAGCATAGGTGTGACTAAGGGATATGGCAAACTGAAAACTGGCAATGTCAGCATTGAAGATATTTCCTATGTTGAGGGACTAAAGCACAATCTGTTGAGTATAAGTCAATTCTGTGACAAAGGTTACGAAATTGTCTTCAACAAGAAAGGTGTCTCAATCACTCACATCAAGGAAGGCTCACTAGCTTTGAGAGGAGTTCGAAAGGCAGATCTTTTTGTTGCAGATATGGATTCAGCAAATCAGGATGAGGTCACCTGTTTCTACAGCAAAGCCTCGGATGATGAAAGCTGGTTATGGCACAAAAAGCTATCTCACTTAAACTTCAAAACGATGAATGCTCTCGTGAGGCGAGAATTGGTGAGAGATCTACCTCAAATGGAGTTCGCTCCGAAAGGACTTTGTGAAGCTTGTGAAATGGGAAAGTCGAAGCGAGCATCGCATAAAAGCAAAGAAATTTCTAGTATTACTGAGCCTCTGCAACTTCTTCATATGGATTTGTTTGGCCCAGTGAATGTCCTATCTTTGTCTAGGAAAAGATATGCTTTAGTAATCGTGGATGACTTCTCCAAGTATACATGGGTATTGTTCGCAATGACGAAAGACGAAGTATCTTTCTTAATCATTGATCACATCACTCAAATTGAGAATGTTTCAACACTTACTGTGAAGATGATTAGATCAGACAATGGCACTGAATTCAAAAACGCAGTGCTAAATGACTTCTGTGTATCTAAAGGAATACGTCGTCAGTATTCAGCCCCGAGAACTCCACAGCAAAATGGAGTAGTTGAAAGGAAGAATAGAACTCTGGTTGAAGCAGCAAGAACTTTGTTGTATGATTCAAAACTTCCTTTGTATTTCTGGGCCGAAGCAGTGAGTACCGCTTGTTACACTCAAAATAGAACCTTGATCATAAAAGATAAAGAAAAGACACCATGTGAGCTAATGAACAACAGAAGACCAACAATCAAATACTTTCATGTCTTCGGAGCAAAATGCTATGTGCTTATAGATGATGAAAATCTAGGCAAGTTTGCAGCAAAAGCTCGTGAAGGAATCTTTGTTGGTTACTCTACAGACGTGGTGGCAGCTTATAGAGTGTTCTTGGTGAATGATCGAAAAGTGACTGAAAGTTACAACGTCAGATTCGACGATACCAAACTCTCATCAATTTCAAGAGATTCTAGTGAACCTGAGTCCCTAAAATTTCAGAATCTGGACTTAGAAGATCTTGAAAACGAACCTGAGTTGGTTGTTCCATTAAATGTTCCAAGCGTACATGAAGAACCTGAGTCTAGTGAACAAGCTAATTCTACAAGATCAGGAGAGACTTCTTCAGTACGAACCGGCAACAACTCAGGGGGAGTAAATAGCAGCTCAAGGACTACTGTTCAAGGCTCGAGTCGAGTTGACTCTAGTTCTGTAGGAGCTGGCACTAACTCAGGGGGAGTTAGTGAAAATAATCAAAGTAGTCAGCACCCCAACTCAGAAAGTCAAGATGAATCATCTAGACAATTTCCAGGTGAACGGGTATGGAATAGAGACCATCCGTTTGAGTTAATTATTGGTGATCCAGATGCTGGTGTGACTACTAGAAGAACTGCAAGAGCTGACATGGCTAATATCTCCTTATATTCTGGGTTCTTATCCAAGCTTAAACCTAAAGAAATAGAAGAAGCTCTTGGAGATGCTGATTGGGTGATTGCAATGCAAGAGGAACTCAATCAGTTTGAAAGGTAGAAAGTTTGGAAACTGGTACCCCGACCAAAGAACAAATCCGTAATTGGAGCTAGGTGGGTATTCAGAAATAAACTGGATGAAAACGGACTTGTAACACGAAACAAGGCTCGTTTGGTTGCAAAAGGTTATTCTCAGCGAGAAGGAATTGATTATGATGAAACCTATGCACCAGTTGCAAGACTTGAGGCAGTCAGGATGTTCTTGGCATTTGCAGCACATAAGAACTTCAAAGTTTTCCAGATGGACGTGAAAAGTGCCTTCCTGAACGGAGAGTTAGAAGAAGAAGTGTATCTGGAACAGCCGCCTGGCTTCGTTGATCCAGAACATGCAGATTTTGTGTATCTACTCTTCAAATCTGTCTATGGCCTCAGGCAATCCCCAAGGCGATGGTATGAAACCCTATCCTTATTCTTAATTGAAAATGGCTTTGTTAGGGGAGTAATTGATAAAACATTGTTCTATAAAGTTGTGAGAAATGACTTAATACTTGTTCAAGTATATGTGGACGATATTATTTTTGGGTCATCAAATGAGCGCTTGTGCGAGAAATTTGCCAAGCTAATGCAGGAAAAATATGAGATGAGCATGATGGGAGAGCTGTCCTTCTTCCTTGGATTACAGATCAGTCAGAGAAAAGATGGTATCTTTATCTGTCAATCCAAGTACGTCAGAGATTTACTCAAGAAGTATAATCTAGAAGATGCATCAGCAGCTAAGACTCCCATGGCAACAGCCACGAAGCTTGATGAAGACAAATCAGGTAAATCAGTTGACATCACAAGCTATCGAGGTATGATTGGCTCACTCCTCTATTTAACTGCAAGTAGACC
Source organism: Saposhnikovia divaricata (assembly GCA_036435485.1). Taxonomy (NCBI): domain Eukaryota; kingdom Viridiplantae; phylum Streptophyta; class Magnoliopsida; order Apiales; family Apiaceae; genus Saposhnikovia; species Saposhnikovia divaricata. The sequence continues at coordinate 118,240,737 of CM071599.1, read as the reverse complement.
AGATATAATGTTCGCAACTTGTTTATGTGCAAGGTTCCAAGCGGATCCTAGAGAATCACATCTCGTAGCCGTCAAAAGAATTTTTAGGTATCTCAAGGGCACACCAAATCTAGGGATTTGGTACCCAAGAGATACAGGTTTTAATCTTATTGGCTATTCGGATTCAGACTATGCAGGTTGCAGGATTGATAGGAAAAGCACATCTGGTGCCTGCCAATTTCTTGGCAGAAGATTGGTGTCCTGGCAAAGTAAAAAGCAACATACAGTATCTACTTCTACTGCTGAAGCTGAGTACATTGCTGCTGGAAGCTGTGTAGCTCAAATACTGTGGATGAGGAACCAACTGAAGGATTATGGCATGGAGCACAAGAAAATTCCAATCATGTGTGACAACACAAGTGCCATTGCCATAACCAACAATCCTGTAGATCACTCAAGAACCAAGCATATTGACATCAGGTATCATTTCATAAGAGAACATGTCGAGGAGGGGACTGTGGAGCTACATTTTGTGCCCACAATGCAACAAATTGCAGATATATTCACCAAACCTCTTGATGAAGTAACATTCAATAGGTTGGTTGGTGAATTGGGAATGCTTAACACAAGTTAGTAAAGCCCTCTATCTGTAAAATCCATGTTTATGTTTGTATGTGCAAGCTACTCAATCATTATGTGCTTAGACTTTAATATGCCTAATCAATGATTGTTATAGGTTGCATATAGTGTGATTTTGCATGAATTCATTGTGTTTTAAGTGTCTTTTATAGCACAAATCTGTGAATTTATGCTTGTTAGATTGCATGATCATAGGGGGAGTTAAATTCATAATATTCTAAATATTGCATGATTTTTAGATGAATTTACCTATGAGTTTCATGTAATTAGAGGCCTTAGAATTGAAAAACTTCAAAATTTCGAGTTAGGTTCTATCTCGAAACTCATCTAGAAATTCGACTTAAATTTCGACTTAATCTGTCAGAGTGAAGTTTTTGAAAAATTCTAAGTCTGGGAAGAATTTCGAGTTGGCTATCTCGAAATTCATCTCGAAATTCGACTTAGAGTTCGAGTTCGAGTTACCAGTGTGCCTAGTTCTATCTTCAAAATATTCGAGATAAATTCTATCTCGAATCTTATCTCAAAGGTTGAGATGAGGTTTCCATAAGGGAATATTTTGAAAAGAACTGAGAATTAACTTCGAGTTAGTCTATCTCGAAATTTATCTCGAAGTTCGACTTGATGTTCGAGATAGAGTTCTTAGTCTATCTCGAAACTCAACTCGAATTTTGACTTGGTGTTCGAGATAGAGTTCTCAGTTAAGCTAAAGGGAATTTTTCGAGTTACACTCCTAACTCGAAACATATCTTGAATTACCCTGTACTTTTTGATTCAAGGGGGTATTTTGGAAAGAATTTGAGATTAACTTCGAGTTAGTCTATCTCGAAACTCAACTCGAATTTCGACTTGATGTTCGAGATAGAGTTCTTAGTCTATCTCGAAACTCAACTCGAATTTCGACTTGATGTTCGAGATAGACTCTAACTCGAAAAGTATCTTGAATTTTCTTTTTCTTCCAAGTTTACTACAATTCAATAATGTTCAAGATAGGATTTCTCTATAGTTTCTGCTATATATTGGTTAAAGTGCTTATTTGTGCATAATTGTTCGAGTTAATCTCTATCTCGAACTTTATCTCGAAGTTCGACTTGATGTTCGAGATAGAGATGTTCGAGATAGAAAAGTTCGAGATAGAGTTCGACTTAGATGTCCCCTGTATGGACTTAGTACTTTTCACATTTTTTTAACAGGGACATTTTTGTCATTTCTCATTCATCTATATATACATCTCTAACTCGATGCCTAATTCACTTTACCTAATTCTAATTTTCACAGCAGCCTCTTCACAAGAACAGTGCGATTTCATAACTTCATACCGTTAACCCTTGTTTTTGTGATTAAACTCGTACTAATCACGAATTACTGCCAATTTTTGGACTAATCTTCACTGTGTTACCCTTAATCTTTGTGTGGGTGTGCTTTGTGTTCATCAATATACACGCGCATATACATACACACGAACATATAACTGTTTGTGTACTGTTCATAAAACGCAATTCCATATTCACCATTCATAAACACACACGATTTCACTGGTACACACGAATATTCATCTTTGTTGAATATTCAGATCCTGTCATTGGATGTTCATATTCCGTAGTTTAAATTTTCAGACTATCTTTTGATATTCTCGAAATTTTAAAAGGAATAAAACTGATTAATTCGTAAATTATTTGTTTTTCAAAATTAAACAAAGTTCAAATCTTTTTAAAGAAAAACATTTAATCAAAATGGCTCACCAATTTTCACTTGCTAAAAACAATTTTTATAATATTTCTACGGAAATTGGTGATCAACTCCCGCGGTTTAAGTTTTGGATACGATTTCTCAATTTGTATTCCAAAGCTAGCCATGCTTTTACTGCTAAACCTACACTAGTACATGATGCTTTACAGCAATTATGGACTAGTGCGGTTACTTTTGGGAGTAAATCAACCCCCTACGGTTTCAGGTTTACCTTAGCGGGTCAGGAATATGAGGTGACCGAAGAAATTGTCAACAGGGTTCTAGGATTTCCAATTAAAGATGCCTATGATCCAGAACCTACTGCTGCAGAACGCCTCAGATTCTTTGAAGAAATTGGATGTTATCCTCCAAAAGGCCCAATCACGGGAAATATCCAAAAGCAATTCTTCCATGCGGAATGGAATTACTTTTTCGAGGCCATCATAAGATGTTTTCGGGCACGCGAAAAAGACTTTCATCAAATTCCAATTCCAATGCAAACCTTTGCAGTTGCCCTAGCAAGAGAACTGGATATAAACTATGGACGCATAGTTCTCTCTGAGATAGTGGCCTCAATGGGATCCCTTGCAAGCAGAGACCTCACTACAAATGATGTTGTCTGCTGGTTTCCTCGGTTTCTTCAAATGCTAATCAATGACTTAATACCGAAGGATGCTCTTGCTATTAGACAGGGATTTGCCAGAAGCCCCACATCTGAATCGCTAGGGATGGGCACTAAGTCACTTGCAACCATTGCTAATCAGGATAAACATCAAGGTAAACCAATGTCTACTCCTGAAAATATTCAAATGTGGCTTAGATATGATGCAGGAGTTACCAATTTGGAGGCATCATCACAAGTCTCATCACATGCTCAAAATCCATCTGTTCATGCTGAGGCATTTGATGAGATCCCTGATGAGGAAAGCGATGATGCACAAGGTAATCAATCAGGTAATCTCTCCCTGCATACTATTCATTCCTCCTCCTATGTTTCTGATTCCGCGACCCAAGAGACTGCTAACCCGCAGGATCCATCCCAGGGTAAGAGCCATATTTCTGACTCTGAGTCTGATACACATTCCTATTCTCTATCACCCCTGTTAACGGAAGTCAGAAAACCAGCACGTATATATATACAAGATGATGAGGAGAGTGAACCCGAAGAGCAGCAACTTATTCGAAAGAAAGCCAAACTTTTCCACGCTGCTACTTCACAACCACAGTCAAACCCTAGCGTGTCACACGCAACCACTCCACCTCACGCGAGTGGTTCACCCCTTGAACATTCTGCACATAGGGATTTTGATTTTGGTGAGGATGATGTACCTCTTGAAGATACTGTTGCTTCAAGAGGACATGAAGTCTTAAGAACTTCAGCCGTACCTTCACCGGTACGTACTGATGCTGCAAAGAGGATCGGTTCTAATGTCGTACAAGGACACTTTGCAGCCTCTCAGCCTGAGATTCCAACTCAGGAACAAATAGAATTTGATCCCATAACTGTCAACAACATTTCTTATCAATTTTCTGCAGGTACTGCTTCACTATTTGGATCAATCATTGAAGACATACACGAGCGTGAGACAGGGAGTGTGTGTGAGAGGTTAGGGAGAGAGGGACCTTCATTTTTAAGGCCCGAAACCGAGCGCCAAATACCAACAGAACGAGTATTAGAGCGAGGTCACCTAAACCAAACACCGTCCCTTAATATTGAAAATTTTGATACTCGTATGACTTCAATGGAAAATCAGATGAGGCAGTTCGGGCAGACAATGGGGCAGTTCGGGATCAATATTGGAAACAACCAAAGGGCTCTAGACGACTACGCAGCAAGAATGGCAAGTCAAGCTACAGCTTTTGATGATTTGATAAATAAGGTCAATGACTTGGGCCATGCTGGTGGTGTCTTGGGAAGCATTCTCAATGAGAGGATGGGGGCATTGGAGTCTGCAATGCACACAATGGCTGTGGAGATCAGTAGAATGATGTTCGCAGTCAGGAGTTTTGTGCCCCCGGAGTGCTTCGAGTCGCAACAACCTCCCCTCGATGCTGGTGCAGGTGGTGCTAGTGGAGCGGGAGCCTCTGGTTCTGGTTTTGGAGGTTCCTATGCAGCTGGTGGATCTGAAGACCATGGTGGAGCTCAGGATAACTCACCTAAGGGGGAGAGTGGAAAGGAGACGAGACAGCAGGCAGTTCACATCGAAGAAATTGAAGAACCCGCTGATCTTGTCAAGGAACCAGAAGTTGAGCCGTCTGTTGATGAAGAGGCTCTGAGGATGAGGAAGGGTAAGGCAGTAATGGTTGATGAACCATTTGTTGATCTGAGTCATCAGGAAACAGTACAGGAGGTACCTGACTCAGATTCTGACATGGAAGACGTACCGTTGGCACACGCTATAAAAAGATCTTTGAAGGAACAAGGTGGAGGTGATGGGATGTCTTCCGGACTGCCTGAAGAATTTCCTGTTGATGAGGAAACCCTTAAAGCTCAACAGTTAGCCTTGGAACAAGCTCAGTTCCATAAAATGAAGATGATGCAAGAACATGCTGCGTTCCTAGAACAGAAGGTGGAGCTACAAGGGAAGCAGTATGAGTATGAGCTTGCAAGGCTAGCCAATCCTCAAGTTGATCTGGACAAACGAAGGATAGGGCAGAAATGGGATGAAGCAAGGAAGATAATGATGGGACCATGTACAAAAGGAGTTCAAAACAAGGATGCAGATGATCTGTTCTACAACTTGAATTTGCAGAATCCAATGACTGGGGACTATATAAATGCTTTGAAGAGATTAATTTCTAAAGTCAGGGTTGGATACAATGCAAATCTTAAGGAGTGGCAGGTTATCTTGTCTTTGGTAGAAGGAGTCCCAACATCTTTCCTATATGTGGATGACCAATTCATAATGAGAAGATCTGCGTCAGAGTTGTTCTTGCTAGCGACTAAAATTCAGTACTCTCAATCTGAGGAGCTAAGCATTCTGTACAGGGATCAGTTAATGCAGCTAGCAGAGGACAAGGGTCCAGAATTCTCAGCTTATCCAAATTTTGTCCGGATGGTAGTTGATGGAAAGATGAAGAGGGTTAGCATGGAGGAAAATGATCTGATGGAGCTTTCAGTGGAATCTCTCAAAGCTGTCTGTAGACAAATGATGAGTAAGGGATTCGCTTCTGAGCTTAAAGATAAATCCGTGAAGATCATTGAAAGAGTTATATTCAAGAAGAGCAATGAGGTGTGGAAGTGTGATGTCATTGCTCCAAACCCTCTTGATGACGTGAAGATTGAGCCGGAGCTGATAGAGAAGAAATGGAATATTCTTCAAGCCATGAAGAATGTAGATGAAGCTCTGACTCTTCCTTCTGGAGCACTTGAACAAGGAGAAATAAGGGAGGCTATTGGTGTTCCAGGAAGTGAAAGTGTATACTGGATACATGCTTATGTTGAAGATACAGCTGATGCCTTGGTATTCATAGATGCAGACCGAAATCAAACAATCTTGCATATGAGTAGACAATGGCTGCTACGGACTCAAGATGCTGCATTTCTGGAGAGAGTATTGTATGTATTCAAATGGGGCGAAGTGGAAGATAAGTTTGTTGAAGAAAAGCAGAGACTCATGAGTTACCTGTCTGAAGTAGTAGTGGAAAAGAAGAGAATGGAGCGAGATGCGGCCAGTGTCCACAATACTGACCGTGTCAAGGGCTACCCCAAGATGATCTATTGTCAGTTCAAATCTGATAAATCTCACTGGAAACCTCAGCTCATCATGAAGAACTTTGAGGATATTCCAAAGATCAGAACTACTCAGGAGGTGGACAAACTCAGAAGGCTTTTTAAACATCCTTATCCAGAGCCCAAGAATCCTCTAGAAATGGAAGCTGTGAGTCTGTTGAATGCTAGGTGGAAGCAGCTTAAAGATCCAGTATACAAGAAAGAAAAGCAGCAGAAGGAGAAGCTCAAAAGGCAGAAAGAAGAGAGAGACCAAGCTGCTGAAGCTAGAAAGAGGAAACGGAATTAGGGTTAAAGGTCAGAGTGGTGTGAACTTGAAGTTGGAAAAACTTCATGTCTTTCGGTTGCTTTAACTCACTTGAGGAAAATTCACCTTAGAGTGAATCCAATAAGGTGATACAAGTTTGACTAAAAGGTATGAAATGATCCAGGTGATAGGAATCACTCAAATGATCTTTAATTCGAAGTTCGAATTCTGTTTCTAGTTTAAGTTCTTTGTATTGTTTTCATGTAAATTTCAATTGTAAATTATTCAAGACTGTAATGTTAATTATCTTTTCTCGTCTCATTGTTTAGTTGAGTTATCCCTCATCAATTTGAATGTCATTGTTAGACAATCAAATTGGGGGAGATTGAAAGGCAGAGTGTGTAAACTTGTAACATTATAACTAATGTAACTCAAACTAAAGGAAAAGATACTTAACCAGAAGACAATCAAGAACAAGAAGTCACAAGAAATCAACACTAAATGAAGACAAGGTAATTGATACAATTCAACATGTTAACTATGATCAATCCAAGAAGAAATCATTGAGAGAAGTTCAAGTCAAAGTTGTTCATGCCTCAGTGATTTGGAAAGCCAAGAATCAAGATCATAACTATTAGTATCAATAAGACCAATTGATTTCAAGTGAACAAGAAGGAAAGCAAATATTGGAAAGCCACATTTCTAATTGGATATGGTAATTTATTCAAGAAGCAAAAACCCTATCAAGACTAGTCACTTATGAACCAGACCGTTGCATCAAGTGTCAGGACATTGATAGCAAGTTTATGTCAGTAATAAAGATCCATATTCAAGAGCTTAGTGAAGAATAAAGAAGACATGAAGATATCACAAGTTCGAGATGTGCATTGAAGTTTCAAGTTGAAGACCAGAATATTTTCTAAGTACTAAATATTCTAGATAGCCAAGTAGAAGTTTCTAAGTAGAAGTTCTACTTAGAACTTCGAGATGGCTAAGTAGAAATTCTCAAGTAGAAGTTCTACTTAGAGTGCAGCTTCAACATGACACATGGCATCTTCTGATTGGCAGATTTCCAAGATTTCAAGATAAGGCAAGATTTATGTGGACATCATTGGGCCACGTACATCTTAGTCTTTGAAGACTACAGGACATAGATTACATGTAGTATAAATAGAAGTACTTGTGTAATGTTTTTAGTTAGTGAGCAATTCTAGAGAAAAACACAAGAGAAAAAGAGAGAGTGCATTCACAGAGCTTAGTATCATTCACTTCTCTCTCAACTTCTGTTTTACTTTGTAATGAATGTTGTAGCAACCCTTTCAAGTTATATATAAAACATATATTCCTTGAATCTGTGTGTTCATTTATTGCATCGTATTTATTGCTTCTCATATTCGAAAAGTTGTATTCACCCCCCCTCTACAACACATTTGGACCTAACATAAATCCCTAAAATTCCCGATCTCTTTTCCTGAGCTCTGTTTCAGTTCATTTCTTTCAATCTCTAGAACAATCTCTCCTTTTTTTCTTTCGGTAAACTCTCGAAACAATCTCTCTCGGCTCTCTCGCTAGCAACTCTCTCTTGTAATCACCTACCCTCACGTTATCCTTCTTTTCCCTACCTGCTATGTATGTTTTGCGCGTATGTATGTAAGCTGTATGTATATGAATATGTGTTGTGGTGTGTGTGACTGTTTCATGGTCGAAACGATGGGGTTTCCTTGCGATTGTACCGCTGTAAAACTCTGTTCTTTTTTGTATAATCTCAGATTCAAACTTAGTGTTATGGATGAGGCGTTGGTTGAGTTTGTGTGAGATGGGTGTGTGTGTGTTTAGGATATGTGTGTGTATACGCTGAACAGGGTGGTGTGTGTTTTAGTCGAACAGTTGTGTTGAATTGGGAGTCTCAGCTGCGATTATGATTGCCCGTGTTGTGTGTTATGTTGTATTGAATGGAAGAGTTGCTGGGAATGGCGTCTGTAGGTGTTTCCGTGGCTGTGTCATCGAGTGTGGGTGTGTGGGGTCGTGCTAAGAAGTGGGCATGCGTGCGTGTTCAATTTCTGAGTGTGGATTGATGTTGAACTTGAATTGTTGCGAGGGTAACCAGTTGTATACAGTGTTTTGTGTAATATTTTGTTTGAAGTTCAGTTAACGAATTTGAGAGTTTGGTGCATTGATGTATATAAATTGTGAATTTTGGAGTTGTTGATAAAGAAGTAGATGCATTATATGAGATACCTTTGATCGTTTTGTAAGAAAATTTTGTTTATAAACATTATAATTGGTTAGATTTTTTTAGGATTATGGCCTGAGGTGTGTTTTCGGTAATTACAGGTTGGTATTAGAGCGACAAGTTATGGTCACTGAAATAAGTTAGGATAATTAGGTGCTCGTATTTAGGTTAAATGTTAGATAGAACGATTTAGGATTAGGTTCGCCTTAGGTTATTACGACGAGTGTGCGACGTTATTAGGTATCACGACATATCGCACGAGCAGGAGTTCGATTTACCCGAAGATTCTGTTTTTGGACGAGGCAGCTAATTTGGAGCCGCACAAGCTAAGTAGATGACCAGAGCTACTAGTTTGGAAGACGCCACCTAGATATCTGCATGTATCTTCTAGAGTTTCTTCTACGACATTAGATATTTAGCGAACATTATAGAGAGTAAGAAAAGGCTGTAAACAATATGTGAAATGTGATTACTATTTTGTGTTGGAGGTAAGGGCATGGCTATCACTACTAGCTGTTGATCTTATTCATCTCCTAAAGAAACTTATACTTTATTCATTCTTCCTTGTTTTGTTGGTACCAGATATTATTTGATAATCGATTATACCTCAATTGATGATGAACTTTGCTTATGAGATTCGATTACACATATTCCTATTTTTCAGAGATACCTATATTTACCAGGAGATCATTTGATTCAACATGATGCATATAAATTATGGAGATCCTTGAATTTTTTTTTATTTCTCTTTGAATACCTTACCCTATTTATTCTGACTGGGATGAACAACCCTATGTATATAGGGGATTCAGGGACATCTTATCTATGTGATAGAAGTCTGGTGGGACGCCACTGATTGTGTTTGTCATGAAAGTACAGAAGGCTGGCCCCCTTCTTGTGCTATGGTGGTTGACCTAAGTGACAAATGCAACCTGAAATTAGTTCAATGATCATATTGATCTCTTAGTTAAATTCTCTTATAAAATTCTTATCAAACAAAACTCATCTTATATTCATACATGTTATCACCTGTCTATTTCATTGATTCCTTTTGCTATGAACCCATTTGATTTCTAAAGTTAACAGTGACGGAAAACAGTAAAGATGAAGACGAGGACATTTTAAGTGGTCTAAGATACGATTACGTCAAAGGAGAACTGGTTGATCAAGTTTGAGGAATTTATATTAAAGTAGAGATTGTATCTCGAGTTAGATTTCTGGATGGATTGGCAACGAAGACATGAGGTTATTAATTTGGTTAAAGTCGAAAATGGAATGGTGATGAAAATAAGTAGTGTGTGATAGTTATGTTAAAGAACGCTTATCGAAGAACACTTGTTTATGGTATACTTTACTGTGGATATAGTAGAATGGACATTAAGAGATTTTAAATGATGTGAGACCAACGGTCGGATATGAATCATTAAAACCGGTAGGACCTCTATTGTCGGAAGGTAAGGATTCGAGAAGAAGTATATTACAATTGTACTATAATAAATATGGGAGGTAATAAGTGTAAGCGAAAGGAATAGTATGGTGAGAAATGACGAATGGAGAAGTTAGAAGTTCAATATGATTAAAATTGACATTTTTAAGAAACTGGATATGATGGCAGTTAAAGGAATTAGGGTGAGTTAGGATTGGAATGTGTAGATACTACAAGGTACAGGCGAATGGTGAGGACAAGAAAGTGAAATTTTGATTCCCAAGGAAGGTAGAAGTTATATTTTGAGACTCAAGGTATATAAAAGAGTTTTAACGATCGTGTAGACTAAAAGATTATTATGAAAATATTTTAATATTTTCTTATACATGTGAAAGATATCAATAAGGAGACGATTAGGTTGGAGCAGATCCCAGTGTTTAAACTTTTGGATGTACGTATTGACGAATTGCGAATATTGTCACCAGATAGAGATATAAAAAATTGGTTAATTATTCACTACCAGGTATGTTATCAGTTTCAAGAATTCAAGATTGGAAGACATCACAAGATATTCAAGGATATAAGAAAAGCATATACACGATTTCTAAGTATGAGCTTTGGAATTGGAGGAAGTATATTTTCAAGATATGGCGACAGGATCGAAGTAAATGCCGTGAAGACGAAGCAGTGATGAATCGGGAAAGGCCTAATATGCCAACAGAGCTCCAAGGTTTTGAAGGACCAGCTAGGAATTTTTGAAGATTGCCACAGATTTTACTAAGATTGCTACAACAGTAAACAAGCCTACAAAACAAGAAACGAAGGAATAAAGGTGGAGAGCTTTCTTTTAGGAGTCAAAGAAGAGATCGAAAACTGCTCAAGTGTCAGTGCAACAGGATGAACCAGGAAAGATAAAATAGTCATGCAATGCTCAAAGAAATGTTCAAAGAATTTGGGAAGTTATATATGGAAGATCAAAAGGTATAGATTAGTACGTTTAGCATTGTGTTGATAGAGTCATGTATGGGTTATTATATTGTTATAAGGAGTTGATTGATTGTTAATTAGTAAGGTGGTATAAATTCTATTGTTATAAATTGCTAAGTGTACTTAGTTGAATTTGATAATGATTAGTTTTTGTGATCAATTGATAATGATTAGTTGATGATTAATTAGATAATGATATGATTATAGACTGTCAATTTGATCTAGTAAGTAGATGAATGTTTATATGTTATATACTATATGTTGGTGTCTCTGATAAACATTGTTGTGTTTTGAGTTTATAATTGCGTAGTGAATTGTAAATTATAATTATCAGTTGGAATCGGTATGTGATTATAGGATGTTTGATTTCCGATTTGGTTTGATAAGTTGTATTTTGACTGGTCAGGACCTATTTTAGATGTGGTGCTGTCCAATTTTCTTTAAAATTATTTTCTAATTTTTATAGTAATTAGTCAAGAACTATTTATGAACCAATGTGCTATATGTGTTGTGAAATATAAGTGTAAGATAATAATGCGTGCTAAGTGCTTATGTGATTATAGGTTACTATTTCGAGAATATGATCTATATGAACTATATGTGTTAATTGTAAAGCGTATAGGACGCGTTTGGGTAGAATAGATTTAGATGGTTAAGGTTATAAGTGTACTGCAGTATTGCTTTACCTGTATATAGGTACGCATAGGAGGCCAGCTAAGAGCCAGAGCATGTGGAAATAGAATGTAGAGGAAGGAAAGAATTATCGGGATTGACAAGCGATAAAGGAAAGATGGATGTGTGGTCGGAGAAAGGTCAATTTATAAATAAGGAGAGACTAATGTAAAGTGAGTAAAGGATCGAGATGTTGGAATTGGAAACTGCATGTATTGAGGCAAGTGTACTCTTCCCTGCTTATTGTTCAAGTGGGATAAGTTTGTTTCTGTTATTTATACAACGTTTCTGTCAAATTAGTTTGCAAGTTACTATCCCTCACTTATTGTTCAAGTGAAGTGAAATCCTCTTGTATTAATTATCTGTACTTTCAAATTTCTTTCTTGCAAGCATCTATACCCTCTCTTTTAGTTTCAATAATGAGAATTTGTTCTATTAATTTATGATATTCCTTTTAAATCATTTTGTTAGTGCCTTTACTCTTTATTTTTATATCCTGTGACATTCTTCTTCTGTGAATTATAAACACACATTCTTAGATTTTTCTATTATTGTTTATGCTCCTCACCTATCGTTCGGGTGATGATTTCTTTTAAAATCCTTTTATTGCAATACTCCTCGTCTATGCTAATATTTTTCAAAGGATGTTTTCTTTTAAATTTATGTAAACTAATTCGAGGTTTATACTGTTGTTGAGGCATGTGTTGCTCAGTGACGGTTAAAACCAAGAATGAATTGAGATCTTCTTAATTATTTAAACTCATATTTGTCATGCCGGTTCTGGCAGCTGAAGCCTATAAGTGCTTAGCTGACAAGAGTGAGACCTTAAGTAATTGAGAATTTCTTAAATCTTCGTTTTAAACTATTCGAATCTCTCAGGTTAGTTTAAACCTGGTAACGGATTTTCACCAATGGACCCCTTTAGGAGAGGTTTTCTTCAACCTGTCCTACAATTTTATTATCTTGGAGTTATTTTACAAATGATCATTTTAAAACTACTTAATTCGCATATGTTGATTCAACTTGGCAATGTGTTGGTAAATTTTATTAAATGCTTAGCACTTGACTATACCCTTGCTTTATCTTATAATTACAATTGTTGTTATTCATGTTGCAAGTAAATCATTTCACTCAAATGAACCATGCTTTTCGTCGCTTGATCATTATATTAATTCGATTTGTCGTTGATATTATTGCTCTTAAATTTTCAGTAAATATGAATAGATGTTTATCATATTCCCATTCAATAGTGCTGAAATTGTTGTCCCTGTTTCACTGATATATTACGGAATAATACCCTTATCTATATCGAACTTGTCGATATCTAGGTCAGAATTTTACTAGACCTCATTTCTTCTTGAGATTTGAGTTGTTAACCTGGAACGTGAGTTTCCAGGGTGCTTGGCTGGTCGAGGTGGTCTATTGTTCCGACACCTGACGTTCAGATTATAGGATTGGACTGTTGTTTTTTTTTAAAATGTGGACCGTAAAGGGTCGGACCAGATTCGTGGTCAGAAGTTATTAAGGCCAATGTGTGCCGTGGATCCATTAAAGGACATTGCTGTGTGCATTTGTCCAGGGTTAGTGCGTGACTGATCAGCAGCCTAACCTTATTGTTTTTATTAATAAAATGTAAAATAGTCCAATTCTATTCCATTTCCTGAATTAAATAAAATGTTATATCTTTAAAGTTCTTGAGCTTCTGTAATTGTGAATTATTCCTTTGAGATAAGTTGGTTAGTGATATGTTCACCAATGAATCATTGTAGTATTATTGTTTCACTATATTGTTCGCTTGCTGAGCATTCTTTGGCTCACTCTTGCTTCATTTTCTCTAATCTTTCAGTTAGGGATAAGGGTGGATGTCTAAATCGTACGAGTCATATGAGAGCAATGAGGCAGCCTTTACAGGATAGATCTCGAAGCTAGAGCGGGTAAACACGGATTGGAGTTAAGCTACCGATTAAACGGTTTAGTAATTGTATTCAGAGTAGTGAAAGAAATTGTAATAGTCTGTATAGTTTAGATTCTTGTTTCATACCATAGCCTGGAATCGATCCTCGGTGAGGAATCGTTGGTGTATAAAGTTATTTTGTAATTGTTAATTGGAATTTGGTTTGGATTGTAATACAGGTGGATAGTCCGATTTACGAATACTTCATGCCGAAATTTTATAAAATTCCCCTGTATCAAAGTCTATTTTATTATAAAAAGTATATTTTCAGTATTGGGATGTCGGGACGTTACAGGTACCGTACGCGAGGCGGAAGGGGGTTTCACCTGTTGCCGTCCTCGGGGTTGTTCTATATGATCACAGGACGTTGGGGAGCTCATCTACCCAACAGCGAGGGCAATCTTGAATCCTTTTTTAAGGCCTTGGAGTATGGTTCTGTTAGATACTTCGACCTGTCCGTTGGCCTGTGGATATGCCAGCGACGCCTTAAGATGTTGTATTTTCAATTCTCTCAGCATTGCTTCAAAGTCTTCGCCATTAAATTGAGTTCCATTATCCGTAACGACAAATTGAGGTTTGCCAAACCGGAACACAATAAACTCCATGAAGAACTCAATCATTTCTTTCTCTCGAATTCTTGCGAGAGGATTCGCTTCTATCCATTTTGTCGCGTAGTCGATCGCGACCACAATATATTGGAGTTGTTGTTTTGTCTTTGGGAACGGACCTACAATGTCACGGCCCCACTGGAAGAAAGGACATGGGCTTAGGACCGGAGACATCAGCTGCGAGGGTCTGTTAGCTAGTCTAGTTCATTTCAGTATATAAATACTCACATCTGTGTAAACTATGAGATGAGCTTAATTGTTGTAAGTTTGAGAGATACAACTAAATTTAAATATTCTTCTTCTTCTTCTTTTTTATGAGAAATACACAGTTTATTAATGGCTGTATGTGTGAGATGATATTCATTAGCTGCTATATTCAATGTTGTGATAAGCTTGTCAGCATGGTTTGTCGCATTTTGTAAGAATATCATAAGTGCTTTGTTGTGTAGTCCACATTAATTCTCGGATTACGTGCAACATTAATTCTCGGATTGATGAGACTTGCAATATAATTCAAATACATAACCAAACTAGCACCTCTGCTTAAAACAAATTCCCTAAGCTCTTTCACTCGATCATGGTTCATCCATCGATTTTTTTTGTTTGATATTGGATTATCTGCAGGTTTAATAATCAGGCTTCTTAGAACATGAAGTTGAGAAGCCGGTACTAGTCTTCCGAAGTATATTTTAATGAACCAAACCCTAGTGGCTCTACACTGAAATACGTTGAGAATGACGGTGTAGCAGCAGAGCTACTGAAATTCGTCAATGTAGTCGTGCAGGACTCCTTATTCTGTGCCAGCAACAAAGAAATTTTAAGGACTGATTTATGCTTTTACTACATTGGCCAGAGAGTTCGATTTTAATAGTCTAGATAATGTGCATGAACAGAGAATTGTGAAATTTTGATATATTAAGTTTTAGGATTACTAGCACTGATTTTTTTTAATATTACATGAATTATTTTCATTAATTTTCATTAACTTTTTAAAACATGGATTTTGGAGACTTAAATTTTTAAATAAGATGATTTAATAATAATTGTATAAATATTATCCGTGATATTTATAGAAAATGAGGGATTTTAGTTAGAAAATATAGAAAAAATGACAGGTTTTAGTTGAAAGGGGTAATCAGTTAATTATTAGTAATTATAAAACCGTTATTTTATTTTATTAAATGAAGAGGTATTAGTTAGAGAAAATTAAAAAAATACCTTGTTTTAAGTGAAAAAGGTAACTAATTAGTTTATAGTAATTATAATTTAATAATATTGTTTAACTAAATAAAATTGTTCGTAATGTTCTTAGAAAAAGAGAAATTGATATTGTCCGTGAAATTTCTAGAAATACAGAGATTTTAGTTAGAAAATATAGGAGAGATAATATGTTTTAATTGAAAAAAGTAATCGGTTAATTATTAGTATTATAATATTATTATTTTATTTTATTTTATAATATAATATTATTAGTATTTTATAATATTATAATTGGAAAAAGAGAGATTTTGGTTAAAAAAATAGAAAAGGTAACGCGAAAATTAATAAAGGTGACCTGTTTTAGGTGAAAAAGGTAATTGATTAATTTATAGTAATTATAGTTTAATTATGCTATTTTACTAAATAATATTGCTCGTAACGTTTTTAGAAAATGAGAAATTAATGTTGCACATGATATTTCTAGAAAAAAAGAAAATTTAATTAGAAAAAAATACAAAAGATGATACGTTTTAGCTGAAAAGATAATCGATTAATTTTTCGTATCATAATTTATTATTATTTTATTTTTATTAAATAGAACCGTCCATGATATAATTGGAAAAAGAGATTTTAGTTAGAGAAAAAAGAAAAGGTAACGTGTTTTGGGAAAAGGTAACTGCCCGTGATATGATTGGAAAAAAAGATATTTCAGTTAGAGTTCAGAGAAAAGTTAACGTGTTTTAGCTGAAAAAGGTAACTGATTAGTTAATAGTAATTATAATATAATTATGTTATTTTTATTAAACAAAATTATTTTTAGTACATTTAAAAAAGGAAAAAATTTGGATATAAAAGATATTTTATTTTACTTGGAAAAATAAATTGATTAGTAAATGAGAAATTTTTGTTAGATAAAAAATAAAGATACTATATTTTAAAATATTTTGTTATTGGAAAATTGAAAAAAATAATATGCCCAACACTTCCTCTAAATAATAACTAACCAACTACCTTTTTCAGCTATTACCTTTACTAACTTTTCTAACTAAAATCTCTTCTTTCCAAAAATATGATCGTTCTAATTAATGAAATAAACTAATAATATATAATTACTAACAACTAATTGATTAACTTTTTCAGCTAAAAGATAATATCTTTTCTATCTTTTCTAACTAAAATATCTCATTTTCTCTGATAATTACTAACTAATTACCTTTTCTAACTAAAATCTTTTCTTTCCAAAGTTCTAATTAATGAAATAAACTAATAATATTATATTTACTAATAACTAACTAATTACCTTTTCTAAGTAAAAGGTAATATCTTTTTTATATTTTTTAACAAAAATATCATATTTTCAAACTTGATTTTTTACTTAATTATCCTTAATTAAATATTTATTATTGGTAAAAACATTTATTTCTATTATATAAAATAATATAATGATATTGTAGTTTCTAATAAATAACCAATTATCATTTTCAGGTAAAACACATTATCTTTTCAAACTTGTCTGACTAGAGCCTCTCATTTCCAAAAATATCACGGGCCATTCTATTTAATGAAATGAGCTAATAAAATTATCGTTGGGATTTATGGGTGATAACTTAGAGACAACTTAACTAGATTTCATTATACTTAGTTTTTCACTAAGTAGAACATACTATCACAGCAAGAGTGTATTCTTGTAATCAAATAAAATACTGTCATGTAATAATTGTATGTCTTGGAAGAAGTTCATGCATTTGTTCAAGCCTCAAGGTATACATCATGACGACAGCAAGAATAAATGTTACTGTCACAGCATTGACAGTAAGATTACAAGAAGATAGCATGTTGCAAGTCATGACAGCTGACTATATCTGACAGCAACATTGGCGGAAGCATGAGACAACAACATTCTCACAACTTGAAAGCAAGTCTGGAATTCTGACAGCAACATTGGCGGGGATTCATACTGTCAACCAAAGAACATTCTCTTGACAGTAGACTTGGCGGTTAAGGTTACTATCTCACTGAATTATTTGATTTGGGGATTTATCTCTGTCAAACCCGTGACAGTTTAGATGTTCAAGAAACAGATTTGCTGCAACACTCCAAGAATTGTAGCAGACCTGCAAGACTACGACAAAAGCTTGAGAGATCACAAGACAAAACTCGTCAATTCAAGAGTTTGACAAATCTACATCTACTAGAATTGTATTAGCTTGAATAAGAAAGTATCTAGGTTGCTTTACATATAATGATAAATCTGTTTGTATAGCAATTTAGGAAAGTCACATGGGTGTGCAAATTGTAAGGAGCTGCCACTTGAAAATGACAGCAGCTCCACAACCCATGTGACAGAGATGATACAGCAAAATAGTCTATTTAGAGAATCATCTCTCATTCTTTCTGAATCACTTAAGAAACCGAAGCTGGAGAAAACATTATTTTCTCTAGGTTGTAGCAACACATTGCAAAATAAATAAAACATTTATTTTGTGAGAAAAATCTTGATTCACTACTTTTGTTTGCATTTCTTCTACTGATAGATTAGAATCTTTATTGTTGTTGTTGAAGTAAAAGTAAAGAATTGAATTTATCAGGATTGCATTCACCCCCCCTTCTGCAATACTCCGGGAACAATTCGTATCAGAGCAAACAGATTGACATACTAATCTGAAATCATGACGAGTATATAGAAATCACGTGGTATCAAGATTCCCGTATTTGATAAAGAGAACTACAACTTTTGGAAAAGAAAGATCTTGTTATTTATCAAAGCTGCACATTCACTGTACTTGGGAATCCTTGAGAATGGCCCCTTCATTCCTCAGAAAGAAGTAGCTGCTGCTACTGTCAATGGTGAAGTAATTCAAGCTCACTGGGTTGTAAAGAGACCATCAGAATACACAGATTCTGAAAAAGAAAAAGTGGTTCTGGATGATTACTTGCAACTCATCTTGCTTGACTCTCTCACTTTGGACAAAGCCATGTGTGGAAATATCATGGGTTGCTTATCTGCCAAAGAGATGTGGAACAAGATAGAGCTGCTGTGTGAAGGAAGTGAAGAGGTCAGAGAAAATCAAAGACAAATTCTTGTGTCACAATATGAAGCCTTTATGGGCAAGCCTGGTGAAGAGCTCAGCCACATGTTTGAAAGATTCATTAAGTTGATAGCTGAGCTACAAATTCATGGAAAGTTCTATGATAGAAAGGAGGTTAATGTCAAGTTTTTGCTCACTCTTCCTGAGCACCTTGAACACAAAATTACTGCCATAAGAGAAGGGAGAAACTTAAATGATGTTTCTTTTGAAACTCTTTATGGAGTGCTCAAGTCATATGAACTTGAACTCTTTCAAAAGAGAGCTATTCAAACTGGAACCAAAGGAAAGATGGCAAACATGTCTGGTGCCCTTGTACCTCATGAGCCACATGTCTCTCTGCCAAATGAATCTTCATAGAGTTCACAACCAACACAAGTGCCATCTCTGAAGATTGAGGAGGTGTTGGATGATGAGGAGAAAGTGGTTCTACGGCTCAAAGATGTTGAAGATGAAGACTTCTACTCATTAGAAGAGATTGAAAGCATGGACGATCCAACCATGGCATATATGTCTAAGAGGTTCAAGAATATTAAATTCAGAAGAGATAAGTCTTATAAGCCACAGGGTCAGACATCTAAGTTCAACATGGGAAATTTTTCAAAGGCTGGTGGTGGTGCCACAAGAGGAAGATACAAAACAAGGATGGTGGATAGATCAAAGTTCAGATGTTACAACTGCAATGAGCTAGGTCATTTTGCTACTGAGTGCAGAAGGGCAAAACAGAATCAAAGAATGGAGAAAGGGTCTGGAAGTGAGTTCAAGAAAAATCAAGGAAGATCCTATGTGGCTGAAGGAAAATGCTGGGATGACTCTGATGATGAGGAGGAAGAAGGGTTTGTGAACTTAGCCCTCATGGCTAAATCTGATGATGATGCATCAAGCTCCTCAAATCAGGTACCATATCTCATTTTACTTGATATGTCTAAAACCGAGTATAAGCAAACTATTGAAGAATTGAGTGCTGAGATGTTTAACATTCATGTTAGTTTATCTGCTGCTAATGAAGAAATTGTTAAGTTAACTAAACAGAGTGAAACACTCAGATCTGATAATGAAATGCTTTTGCTTAAAACCAGTCCATTAGATTCACTAGCTCAAGAAAATGGAAGACTGAAAAATGATATCATCTGTGCTAAGGAGATAGAAGAATTTTTAAGAAATAAAATTGCTGAAAATGAATTTAAGTTAGTTCAGGAATATCATGAGAATCACACTGAGAACCAAAAAGTTGGAATAGGTTTTTACTATGGTAGGAGGCCTGGAAAGGCAACTGTGATTGATGATTGTTCAGATGGTGATGCTATCAAACCTCATATTCTCAAGAGAGTTTGTAAACCCATTTTTAAAACTGTTCAAGCTGATTTTGTTGAGAACTCCTTGCTCATCAAATAAGAGCTTCTTGATGAAGATGAGTGCATTGACAACACATCTAATGAAGGGAAGGATACTGTCAAGTCTCCCACGTCAGAAACTTTTCCAAGCAATCAGATAGAATGTTCTAAAGAAGCTGTCAACAAGGATAAGATAGAAACTTTCAAAGATACTGTTAAGAGAATACCTAAGACAGTAACTGCCAAACCTACTGTCAAGATAGTAGGTACAAAAAGCATTGTCAAAGGTAACTCGACAGCAGCTATAGAACATACTATCAACACAAATGCCTATACACCAAAGAATAGGAATGGCAAGTTAGGAATTGATAAGAAAAATGGTTATGCTTATGTTAAGAATGCTCCTAGGAAACTTTGCAATAATTGTGAATCCTCCCAACACTTAACACATGTTTGTAAGAAATCTAATGAGAACAAGGTTAATGTAACCAAGGTTAATGGTAACTTACATAGAACCCCCATTATGCAAAGAATAATGAGTGTTTGTAATAACATTGACTGCATGCCATGCAAAATCACTTCCATGAGTACATGTTTTAATCTACCTATTCTATCTACTGTAAAATGTTCCTATATGCAAACTGTTGAGACTTCTGAGCCTGCCTATGTTGGTAAAAAGGCACTGCCCACTAAGAGAAAGAACAAGTCTTATTCTAAAACTGAGTGGGTAGGGAAAGGAGTCAAATAGGAAGATTCAAGTGATGATTCAAATGTGAATGATGATGATGTTAAACATGATACTGTAACTGCAGGACCCAACAAGGACTGGGTACAAGATGCAAATTAAATATCATCTGTTTTGCAGGGCAATAAAAAGAAAGAGGTCATGTGGATCATTGACAGTGGATGTTACAGACACATGACAGGTGATAAAGCCCTACTATCACATTATGTTGAGAAAGCTGGCCGAATCATAACTTTTGGAGATAACAACAAAGGTTACACTGTGGGAAATGGCTGTTTGGAAATTGGAAATGTTGTCATTGAAGATATTGCTCTTGTGGATGGATTGAAACACAACCTACTCAGTGTCAGCCAATTCAGTGACAGAGGATTCAAGGTTGATTTTGATATGATGATTTGCAACATCTATCACAAGAAGAATGGAAGTCTTTCTTTGAAAGGAGTCAGAAAAGGAAGCTTGTTTGTTGTGGACTTAAACTCTGCTAAGAAAGACAAGGTTTACTAGTTTTACAGTAAGGCAATAGTCGGTGACATCATGCTTTGGCACAAGAAACTCTCCCATCTTAATTTCAAGACCACGAACATACTGATGAAGAAGGAATTGGTGAGAGGACTACCTCAACAAGAATTCTGTCAAGAAGGACTGTGTGAGGACTGTCAAATGGGAAAATTGAAAAGATCTGTGCACAAGTCAAAGCAATTGAACACCAACACTGAGCCACTCAAGTTAATTCACATGGATCTTTTTGGCCCAGTAAATGTCCAATCTCTAGCCAAAAAGAGATATGCCCTGGTAATGGTGAATGACTACTCAAGGTATACTTGGGTAAAATTCTTGGAATCTAAGGATGAAGCAGCTCAAGAAATCATTGATCACATAAGGGTTCTTGACAGAACTCCAAATGCAAAAGTTCAAATTCTAAGAAGTGACAATGGCACTGAGTTCAGAAATGCCACACTTGGAAACTTTTGCAAAGATGAAGGCATTGTATAACAATTCTCTACTGCCAGGACACCACAACAAAATGGAGTTGTAGAAAGAAAGAACAAAACTCTCATTGAAGCTGCTAGAACTATGTTGAATGATGCAAAACTACCAACATACTTCTGGGCAAAAGCAATCAACACAGCTTGTTATTCACAGAACATAACCTTAATCAACAAGACTCATGGGAACACTCCTTACTATCTGTTGATAGGAAAGAAACCTACTGTCAAATACTTACATGTATTTGGAAGTAAGTGTTTCATGATGATAGACAACCATGAAAGGAAAGGAAAGTTTGATGCTAAAGCTTATGAAGGCATTTTCATGGGATATGGATTAGAAAGGACTGCTTATAGAGTCTATGTCATAGATCACAAAGTCATTGAAGAAAGTATGAATGTCACATTTGATGAGACCAAGTTTCCAGGATTTCAAGAAGATGGTCAAATGCAGCCTCTTAGATTTGAAAATCAAGGTTACTTGGAAGAAGAAGAAATTGTTGCTGAAGAACCTACTTGTACTCAGACTATTGAATTTGAAAGAGATGCTGTCAAACAGTAACATCTAATCATCAGAATGAAAATGACTCTGGAGATAATGAAGAGCATGAAGGAGAAAATAACACTGGTGAAGAATCAACCTCTCAAGGAGGAACTGATCTAGCAGATCAAGATAGAAACTTGTCGAGGACCACCAAGTGGAACAAAGATCATACCAGTAATTTAATTATTGGTGATCCCACTTTTGGTGTAAGGACAAGGAGAAATCTTTCTGCTGATAGCATGCTTTCTTATTTTCTATCTCAAACTGAGCCAAAGAAAATTGATGAAGCATTGTTGGATTCTGAATGGGTGATAGCTATGCAAGAAGACTTAACCAATATGAGAGAAACAATGTATGGAAGCTAGTCCCTAGACCAAAAGGGAAGTCAGTTGTAGACACAAAGTGGGTTTTCAGAAACAAATTGGATGAAAGTGGAAATATGACAAGAAATAAGGCAAGGCTAGTAGCCAAAGGTTACTATCAACAGGAAGGGATAGATTATGATGAGACATTTGCACCTGTTGCCAGACTTCAAGCTATTAGAATATTTCTAGCCTATGCTGCACACTGTAACTTCAAGGTGTTTCAAATGGATGTCAAAAGTGCCTTTCTGAATGGAGAGCTAGAGGAGGAGGTGTATGTTGAACAACCACCTGGATTTGAAGATGCTGAGCTGTATGACTTTGTCTACAAACTGTTCAAGGCACTCTATGGATTGAAGCAAGCCCCCAGATCTTGGTATGAAACTCTCTCTACCTTTCTAATAGAGAATAAATTTACAAGAGGTGTAGTAGATAAGACACTATTCTACAAGCATCATGGCAAGGACATTATTTTGGTACAGATATATGTTGATGACATAATCTTTGGTTCTACAAATGAAAAGCTGTGTGAAAAGTTTTCATCACTAATGAGAAATAAATATGAGATAAGCATGATGGGAGAACTGTCATTCTTCCTAGGTCTACAAATTCATCAAAAGGATGATGGAATCTTCATAGTCAGGCTAAATATGTCAAAGAGCTTCTCAAAAAGTTCAATTTGGAAGATGTATCACCTACCAAGACACCTATCTGCACTGCAACAAAACTGGATTTGGACCCTAAAGGAAAGAAAGTGGACTCTAGTACTTACAGAGGCATGGTTGGATCTTTGCTATATCTAACTGCTAGTAGACCAGACATCATGTTTGCTACATGTCTCTGTGCAAGGTTTCAGGCTGATCCAAAAGGGTCACATCTAATTTCCATCAAAAGAATCTTTAGGTGTCTAAAAGGTACTCCAAATCTTGGCCTTTGGTATCCTAAGGATACTGGATTTGATTTGATTGGATATTCCGATTCAGACTATGCTGGATGCAAGATTGACAGAAAAAGCACAACAGGTAGCTGTCAATTTCTTGGTGGAAGATTAGTGTCATGGTTTAGAAAGAAGCAACATTCTGTGTCTACATAAACTAAAGAAGCTGAGTATATTGTAGCTGGAAGTTGCTGTGCACAAATTCTTTGGATGAAAAATCAGCTATTGGATTATGGTCTAGAGTTATCTAACATCCCTATATAATGTGATAACACTAGTGCCATAGCTATCTCAGAAAATCCAGTTCAACACACCAGGACAAAGCACATTGATATCAGACATCATTTCATTAGAGAGCATGTTAAAAAGGGAACTGTAAAGATGGTTTATGTCCCCACAAACAAGCAACTTGTAGACATTTTCAGAAAGCCATTGGATGAAGCAACCTTCAACAGGTTGGTAAGTGAATTGGGAATGCTAAATCTGGTATGTTAACTTACTAGTTTTTACATTTTCAATGTGTTAAATGCAGCCGTGACAGTAGCCTTCAATGTTGCTGTCATGAGAAGTTACTGTCTTATGTGCTACTTGTTTTGATAGCATGTCTACTATGACTATGCTAAAATTAAAATTACATGTCTGTCTTAATTTATGTAATTAGTAGTCACGTGACGTTAATTAAATACACGGGTTCTAAGGATAATTAGTCATGTCATTTGAAATGACTGGGTTAATTGTCAGTCTTTTTCTTGTAAAATTAAATACTTTATTAAAAATCGTATGGGAAACTGAAACGTTTCCTAGTGTGCTATAAAATGAACTCGAGGCTAAACCCCCTTTTTCACATAACACACTTACGCTTTAAGAAAAGGAATAAAAGAGCATAATGGAGAACAAGAATGGAGAAGAGAAGAAGCCCATCATGTGGTGTGAGCCCGGGCACGAAGAGGAGATCACGAAGAGGAGATCGAGAAACTCTTCTCCATGATGAATGAAGCTCTCTAGGAAGAGCAAGCTGAGAGAGAGAAGGAAGAGGAAGACCTAGCTGCCTAGAAGGAGGAGGAAGACCTAGCTGCCTGGAAGGAGTTGCTCGACTTTGTTGAAGCACGCCTCAAGGTAGATGGGATAACAGATGAAACAGTTCATGTGGAACTGTATTAACTTGTTTCGGATGATGAATAAAATTTGTAATTTTTTTTATTAATGAAAGAATCGTTTCATCTTCTTTACTGTTCATACTTTCTCTGTTAGACTCTCTTACCTACTTATCTGATGGTTAGTGCAATGTGTCTGTGCCTATAACGAATATATGCCTAAATTGATTAAATGCTAATTGGTAATTTTAATTTAAGCAATGGGCAAAATCGATTTGTGAGCCGCCCGGGAAGGTATACGAGCGATTTTTATTGGAATTACTCTCGTGGGATTTGCCTACTACCTGGAATAGCCCTACAGTAGCTAAAATTCATAACAAAAATTATTTCCGCACAAGTTGCTGTCAACAAGGAAATTAGCTGTCCCGACATATCTTGACAGCAGGGAAAAAGTCTATGTCATGAGTATTTAAAAGATACTGTCTCAAAATTGCTTAATGGTGACAACATGTTCTCGCACCAATGTTACTGTCAAGTGAAACATGCTGTCACCCCCTCAAAGTTACTGACGAATTTGTTCTAGCGCACAGGTTACTATCAAAGTTAGTGGACCGTTATAATTGGGATTTTACCTCCACGATTTACAGCCACTAAAAAGTAACTACCCACGACACCACGTGACTGTTTAGTGGGTTAAGACACAAAGTTACTTTCCCCTTTTCAATAAAACGTTTGCCATTCGCATATAAGCAACTGTTAATCACATAAACACATAACTCTCTACAGAACTCTTCTCTCAAAATCTTAAATCTCTCTCTCTCTAAACCCAAAACACAAAAATGGCACCCAAACAATCAGTTTCTCAAACAAACTTTGCTGGTATTCTCACTGATGGAGATGCTAGTGAAGGTTTCAAAGGACTTGTATCCTTCATGAACAAGTCCTATCTAGGTCATGCTATTACCTCAACCCCATCTTTGGACCTAGACAGACTTGAACAATTTTTGAAAACTGTTATTGTTCAAGGAAATGCAGGTAATGAATCCATTCACTTCAAAATCAACAACATTACCTACATTCTTACTATCAAAGGCATAAATGAAGCCCTGGTAACTGGACTACAAGCAAATGAATCATACCAGGAGCTTGAAAATGATGAAACCCTAAAGAAGTTCTTCTTGAAAATTGGGCATTCTGGCCCTATTATTGAAGAAGGAACCTCAAGCTGGTACCCAGCTGGTGAAATGGACAGGAAATACTTGAGGAAAGAATGGAGCATGATTCTTGATGCAATGGTGAAGGTTTTCTCGACAAAGACCTCTGGTTGGAATGGTATCCCCACATACATCAAGAAACTCACTCACTCTCTTGTTCATGGGTAAAAAGTGGATCTTGGAAAGCTGCTTATGGGACAATTCAAATATGCCCTAGGCAAAACGGTACATATCTATCCTCGCTTTCTCATGATGTGTATAAATTCTTTATGTGGATTTAATGAAAATGCCTCCCTCACAGTGGAGTGCAATGTTTTAAAAAAGAACACACACACACACTACACTCAATTCAAAGAATTTAAATGCACATATTCCACTCTGAAAGGCATATGACTTAGCCTATTTGTAGTTCGAGGATTCAACTCAACTTAAATTAGATTGTAATAAGTGAATAATATTATCTGTCACAGGAATATCAAAAGATGCTATCTGTTAGAAGAATAATCAACAAGTCAATCTATAGTTTTGATGTTTTACAGTGGAAGAAGTTCAGTCTACTGATCAAGCCTCAATGTGGTATTCAAAGTCATGGATTTAGTTCTAGAGGACAGAGATTTCTACAAGTGACAAGAAACAGTATTAATACAGAATATTTGAAGAAAGTTGAGAGAAGAAATAGACCACAACTTAAAGTCAAAATGAGGAACTGAAATTGAAGTTAGTCGTTCATTAACCAGACCATGCATTGAGCGTCAACAAATATTCAGTGGCTGTTCTTTATTTATTTCAGTGGTTTAAAAGTGAAGGTTAGACTATTAAATGAATTATGTTAGTTCTTTCTTAATTAATTTAAAGCATTTAGTTAATTTAATTAATAAATTAAGGGATATTTACAGAAATACATTAGATTTTAAGAATTCTATCCAATTTTACTACCACCCAACTATCATTTCACTTCTATAAAATCATTTTTTCAAAAATACTACCTCATTATAATTTTATGTTTTCAATATTCCAAAAATACTACCTTTCCTAATATAAGCTCATATACTACCTCATCTAGTAGATTCCAAAAAAGTGGTCAAAAATGATAAAAAAATGCATATTTTCGAAAACTGGAAAAATTGGAAACTGTACCTTGCAACTTCCAGTTTTCAGTTGCAACCTTTGCAACCTTTGCGACCTCATTTGCAACCTAGGGCGGCACCAGCCGCGTGCCTTTCAACTGAGGTTGCAAAGGAGGTTGCAAAGGTTGCAACCTTTGCAACCTCCTTTGCAACCTCCTTTGCAACCTTTGCAACCTCTTTTGCAACCTCCTTTGCAACCTCTTTTGCAACCTTTGCAACCTCTTTTGCAACCTCTGCAACCTCCTTTGCAACCTTTGCAGCCTCCTTTGCAGCCTCCTTTGCAACCTCCTTTGCAACCTTTGCAACCTCTGTTGAAAGGCACGCGGCTGGCGCCGCCCTAGGTTGCAAATGAGGTTGCAAAGGTTGCAAATGAGGTTGCAACTGAAAACTGGAAGTTGCAACTTACAGTTTCCAATTTTTCCAGTTTTCGAAAATATGCATTTTTTAGCATTTTTGACCACTTTTTTGGAGTCCACTATATATATATATATATATATATATATATATATATATATATATATATATTAGATTCCAAAAAAGTGGTCGAAAATGACATCTGAAACCCGGAACTTGCAATCAGAAATTTGTAGCATCGAAGTTGCAACCGTTGCAATTGAGGAAAGTAGTATTTTTAGAATTTTGAAAACAAGGTCGGTATTTTTGGAATTTTAGAAAGGTTGGTAGTATATATTTAAAAATCTAATAGTTGACATGGGTAGTTTTGAAACTATCCCATAAATTAATTCTTGAAGAATTAATTTATTTATTAAGTTAATTATTGAATTAATTAATTCAGAATTAATATAAATTTCTAAACTCTATTAGAAGTGTTTTAGACTATAATTTAATGTTGAAAGACTATTTAAATACAGTCTGGCTGATAGTCTGCACAACAAAGGCTGATAATCTGCAAGATAGTCTGCACAGGTTGATAGTCTGATAAGGTGTTAGTATTCCAGAAAGTCTGCAAGGTAGTTTCCCAGTAGTTCAAGTATTATAGACTATTAGGATAGTCATTCCGATAGTCTGGAAAAGAAGTGGGTAGTCTGCCAAGCCAGATAGTCATACTAACAGTCTGCAAGAGGATCGGTAGTCATACCGATAGTGTATATGTTCCATGGATAGTCTGCAAGCTTTTCTATAGTCTTCAGATAGTCTGCAAAAGTGTTAAAATCAAGATAGAAGACATTTCCAGCTTGTTTTGTTAAATAGACAGAAGGAAAACAGACTTGCATATACGAGACATAAGATTTAAAAGACTGCAGCCAAAAACATTACATCTCTCTCATCTTTAAAGCTTCTAAACATTTCAATTAATTCATAAAAAAAACAAGTTCAACTCTTTTGTAATATTTGATCCGTTAGAACTTAATTATTTATGACTCTTGTACTACTAGCGAATTAAGTTTCCTAGTTCTTATCTTGATTTTTATTAACTAAATTAGAAAAGTTCATGTCGAATTTTCTAATTAGTTTTTATTAACGTGGTAATACTCTATACTGATTTTGTAACAACCATCAAGTTTAATATATCGTTATATTTAACTTGAATTTTGTTTCAATTAATTCCGCACAAATTTGTCTAAAACTAAATTTTATTTAACGGACAAATTTCGAGAAAAAGGTATAGATTTTATTCAACCCCCCCTTCTACAATCTTAACGGACCTAACAATTGGTATCCGAGCCGTTTGATTGACATACAAATCAAGATCCTATCCTTACTCAATTAAAAATCAAGCTCGAATTTTTAACTCACTTAAAAATTCATCATGACTTCTAAAGCCATTATTAAGATACCTATCTTTGACAAAGATAATTATGATATGTGGAAAAATAAAATGGAGTTGTTTCTAGATGTTACAAATCCCAAATAAGAAGGACCTAAAATTCCTATGGTCTATGAAGCAGAAGTTGTTGTTAATAATGTGGTTGTAACTCCTGGTAGAGCCTATGAAAAGAACCCTGCTTTGTTTACCCCTGATGAAAAGGAGGATGCCGGACTGGATAAGAACTTAAGACTCATCCTAATAGATTCCCTGGATGCTGTGATGTATAGCCATGTGATGAATTGTAAAACTGCTCAACACATGTGGGAAACTATTGAGACCATTAATGAAGGAACGGATGAAGTCAGGGAAAAAAGACTTGAGATCCTAACCTCTAAATACGAACACTTTAGATCTGTCCCTAATGAAGGCATTCAAGAATTGTTTGAAAGGTATAATAAAATAATCAACAACTTGCAAATCCATGGCAAGCACTATACACAGAAGGAGATCAATCGGAAGTTCTTACTGACTATGCCTACTCACCTGGAACATAGAATCACTGCCATTAGAGAATCCAGAGATCTGAATGAAACCTCTATTGAAAGACTCTTTGGTGTTCTAAAAACCTATGAACTGGAACAAGCTCAACAGAAAGAAATTTATGGTAAAGGTAGAGTTGCAAATACATCTAAAGCTTTAGAGGTTGAGTCTCCAAAAGAAGTGGAATCCAAGGTTGTTCGACCTTGCAGCTCAGACAAGGAGCAGACTGAAGTGGAACAGGGTCAGACACCAGCTACTCAGGATGGAAGTGAGTTTTACTCATTAGAAGAATTGGATCAATTGGAGGATGAATCCATGGCACTAATGGTGAGGCAATTTGGCAACTTTAGATTCAGAAGAAATCCAAAGTTCAAATTCAAGTCTAATAACAGATTCCAGAGAGGAGGTTCTTCATCCTCCAGTAGCAGAGGTGGCTACTGTTGATAGATGCAAAATTTGTTGTTATAATTGCAATGAACTTGGACATTTTGCCACTGAGTGTTAGAAACCCAAACAAGCCCAGAGGAGAGATTTTGCTCCTGAAAAGAAAAAGCCTGCAAAAGCCTATGTTGCTGCTGGTAAAAGCTGGGA
Source organism: Saposhnikovia divaricata (assembly GCA_036435485.1). NCBI lineage: Eukaryota > Viridiplantae > Streptophyta > Magnoliopsida > Apiales > Apiaceae > Saposhnikovia > Saposhnikovia divaricata. Next base: position 118,211,006 of record CM071599.1, on the reverse strand, counting down.
TGACACAGATAGCGAAGATGAAGAATATGGAAATCTTGCTATGGTGGCAAATGCTGATTCATCTACTGTTTCTAATTCTCATGTAAAATTTACTGACTCTGACCTGGTTCATCAATTAGGTGATTCCTTGGTTAATGCACAGAATGAAATTGCTAGATTAGTTCTGTTAAACACTAATCTTGAAAATGAAGTGTTAGAGCTGAAAAAGGTGCATATTAATGAAGAACAACAACAAGAGCAAATGACACTACTTATTAAAAGGGATAAGTCTTTAGTGGAAGTTGTGTCCAAACAACTTACTAGGATTACTGAACTTGAAACACAAGTTAGGGCTTGCTTTAATTCGTGTAAAGTTTCTAAAGAGTTCTTCAATAGACAAGCTGTAGAACAAACTGTAGGAATAGGGTTTGTCTACAACGAGACTATTGGATCCTTGGGCATAAATACTTCTAACCTTGTTAGTGCTAAAGAAAGGGGTATACCACATGTGCTCAAGAATGTTAAAGAACCCCTATTTAGAAAGTCTGTTGCTGAACCACCAAATATGCTTTCAATTGTTATCCAGGAAGAAATGAGAAATGAGGACAGTGCTAATGGCATAGTCCTTGATAATGTTAAATCTGCTAAGAAACAAGTCAAGGTTATTGAGTCAACTAGTTCACCTAAAACTGGGTTAAATGTTAATAAGTTGAAAATGAACAATAACATGTCTGACATGCATACCATGCCTGTTGTTGATGTTTCTCATAAAGTGTGTGGAGTTGCCAATTGTATGTCCTGTGCTTTTAATGTCATGTCTTCTCACTTTAATGGTAATCATGCATGTAATGATAAGACTACTCCTCGACAACATATGAGCCGAAACAAAAATGTTAGATCAAAGACTGCTAGTCCTCCTCAAGTTAGGAGAGAGACATTTGTACCAAAGCCTAAACAAACTTTTGCTAAGGCTGTTTACAAGGTCAAATGTCCAGTCAATGAAACAAATGTTATTGCTTCTAAAGAAACATAGATACCCAAGATAAAACAAAAGATTGTCAAATCTGTTACTAGGGTAAAATATTTGTTGACTAGTAGTGAAATTGGTGTTAAGGTTAAAAATGTTGTTTTGCCTGACAAAGGCCTATTCTTTAAGTATTCTGGACCCATTCAGATTTGGGTTCCGAAGAAGGTTTAATCCATTTGTCATTGCAGCGTGTTAAGCAGGTTGATCGAGTAACCTGGATCTTGGACAGTGGATGTTCAAGGCATATGACTGGAGATTGAACCCTGCTGACAAATGTGGTGGAGAAATCTGGCCCAGTATTTACCTTTGGAGATAACAACAAAGGTAGAACTTATGGATATGGCAGACTTGAAGCAGGAAATGTTATCATTGATGAAGTATCTTTTGTAAAAGGACTAGAGCATAATTTGCTCAGTGTTAGTCAATTCTGTGATAAGGGATTTGAAGTCTACTTTAACAAGAAGAATTGTCTGGTCACACACAAAAGCTATGAACAACCATCTCTTCTGGGAGTTAGAAAAGGAAACTTGTACGTGGCAAATATGAACACTAGAATCTCTGAAGAAATCAACTATTTCTACTCTAAGGCATCTACTGATGAAAGCTGGCTATGGCCCAAGAAACTTTCTCACCTAAACTTCAAAATAATGAATTCTCTGGTTAGGAGAGAAATGGTGAGAGTGTTTCCTCCAATGGAATTCACCCAGGAAGGACTATGTGATGCCTGTCAAAAAGGCAAGTTAAAAAGGGCAACTCAGAGGAGCACTGACATATCTTCAATAACTGAACCTTTACAACTAGTACATATGGATCTGTTTGGTCCAATAAATGTGATGTCAATGTCAAAGAAAAGATATGCTCTTGTGATTGTTGATGACTTTTGTAACACCCCCAGATCCGGGGTTCGGGATCTGGTCGTTACGATCTCCATTTCTATCCACAATACTTGAACTTACTTCAACATAAAATAAATTACATCTTTATGACCCAACACAACAATATAAAACACACCCGTTATAGTCCCAGAGATGAAATCAGAGTAACAATCAAATTTTATTAATCACATTATGAGTTCTTACAATCCAAAAGAATTTCAATATAAATACATACTCTTTGCCATCCATTTGCATAAGTCATACTAGACCATATACTTGGTACTGAAAGAATGAATCTATCCTACCAATAGCTTCTCTTCGGCTTTGGTAGTCTCATCGTCCTCGCCAGCGTCGAGTGCGCCTTGTGCGAGTCATCTGGTCTAGCTGTTGTTGTGATATAATAATAAATCAAGGGTGAGCAATAGCCCACCAACAATAATGTATAACTGAACGATAATATATAACGGTTCAAAAGTATCTTTCAAACCATATGCCATGCATTTACGGAAATGATGCCAGTATAACATGAACGATGAAGTTACAAGGTAACTCAGAATGCATATATAGGTGGGAATATCTGCTATGTCAAAGATAAGCCAGATATTATCATTTATCACAAAAGAGGAACTTGCAGGAAAATATTGCAATTCCGATTATGAATACTTTCCAATACTGCCAACAATGATAATGTTGCAGAAAATAAATGAATTTAAATGATGAACTTTTGCTGGAGTATTCACCGCGCCCACTGTTCCAATCCTTACGATGATCAGTCGCAGATTGTACAGCTCAATTTAGATTTACTACCGGTAGAAGGAAGAGCTGACGGATTTACTTGTCTACCGCCCTGTTAGATCTCCCCGGCCAATGGTTGGGCCAATTGGGATGGACCTGCGCTACTCGGCCTCTTACACGACTCCAAGTTCGAAAAGAAGTTCTTGACTCTGAACGTAAAGTTCGTCCCCCTTTCCCCAAGTATGATACTTGTTGATAAGACTCCACAAAGTAGTCGTATCTAGTTGGAAAGGAAAATTCAACATCATATCTCCCAAGCTGCTGCTTGTTAGAGGATACCATCTTGTTCCAATAATCTCACCCCACGAATGATGAGAAGGTTACTCAAAGATTAAATTGATAAACAGCAACCAAGTTGCGAGTGAAAAAAATAGTTTTACAAGATTTATGACCGGGAAGTCAAAAAGATAAATAACATTGCTCAAGTAGGTTCCCCTATAATATGGAAGTTTGAGCGAGCATTTAAATCCTTTTAAGATAGATTTAAATTAAAAATAAGGAGTTGGGAACCTTTCCTTGATAAAATAGTCGGAAAAAAAAGACTCCGAAATATTTTACATAATATCTGGAGGTGAAATATAATCTCCAAATAATATAAATCATTTTTAAAAAGGATTTAAAAGAATTAAATAAATATTCCAAGAATATTTATTAACTCAATACTAATTACGGAATATTATTAAATCATAATATTGCTCGTAAGTAATCCTCAAATGAATACATAGAATTATTCACTAAATAAATCCCTCCTTAAATGAATATTTAAAATAATATTCATTAAATAATTAAACTCCAATAAATATTTAAGATATTATTCAATAAATAAGTCAAACCTTAAATGAATATTTGAAAATAATATTCATTTAGTAAATAATCTTCTAAATGAATATCCAAATGATATTCATTTAGTAATCAAAACTTTAAAGGAATAATCGAAATAATATTCCTTAAGTAAATAGAATTTCCAATGAATATTTTAAAATAATATTCATCAAGTACATAAAACCTTAAATGAATACTCGAAAGTAATATTCAATTAATAAATAACATTCTAATGAATATCAAAATAATATTCATTAAATAATCAACTCTAAATGAATATTCGAAACTAACATTCATTTAATATCTCTCGACTGAGATAATACTCGAATAACATTCCTTGAAATATTTCCAAGTAATTGATACTTTATGGAAATATAAATAACGTTTAATAATAACATTCCTTAAAATAAATAATAATCTGCCATTGGAATCCCTCCGGGTTTCCACGACTATCTATATCTCAAAATACCGACTCCTGATCTATATTTAAGAATGAATATCATATGCCCTTCGCTGAGGGTCTTATCAAAACAATCCGGCTTATAACTGATAATTCGTATCTAGTCTATAAGCCAATATCAATTCAGGGAACAGGTATCATAAAATAATTTGACAATAGGCATGCATGCTATGGCATATGTAAAATGGCAATCACATATATATATTATCACATCAACAGGTTCAAAGTTTTGAACACTTGCCTGGTAATCGGGTGTGGGTGGAGATAGCGTGTCCTGGGTCTGCTCGATGATCTATAAATAATCATAACATTCGAGATTAACCACTTAACACCTTTTAAAAGTCTAAGTATAACTTCACTTAAATCGAAACACGTTTTCGAATTATCTCGTTATACACCTTTTAGTGTAACTCTTTTTATTACCGATACGATCCGACATTTGTTCATTATTACGACATGTCATCATACCCACACTCGGTATATACTTAAGTCGTATAAGTTCTAAAGTCGATCGATTACGAACCGAGATTATACCTCGAGTTTTATCGTCCGTTTTCTAAGTGTTTTACCAAAGTTATAACCAAGCGGGTTTTTAGGGGTTCGTTCGCGTTTAACTTTGATTCAAACATTTTTATAAAATCGTAAAATGATCCATTTGACATGTGGTTTTCTTTCATACCTTCCTTAGGACCTCTAGTATTTATTTACCAAGATTCGCCACTGAGTAACATGATTTACGAGGGTTCAATTGAAGTTACGAACTTTTACTTACGGTTCCGAACCAAATTTAGTAATTTGACCATAACTCCTAAACCGTAAGTCGGAATGTTTCGATTCTTTCGCCAAAACGATCTATGACTCGAGATCTACGAGGGCATGTCATGTTCATAACCAGTTAAGACAATTAACCCTACTGTGATGCATGAATTCTTTAAGGTTATCGAAAATCGAGCATTACGACGGCTATAAATCGAATATTTCCAAATTCCGAACTTTCCAATAATCATAATTTCCACTCCAAACAACACATATACATGATTTATAACCATGAACTGAGGCCAAGCAATGCCTTTCCGTTCATCTAACTATTTTTAGCATTTATCAAAACCCCATTCATAATCATGCTTATAATAATATCATCACCAAAACTCATCTAAAACTCCATTAAAACTCAAAACAAAAACTTGGGTTCTTGAAATTTATACCTTCCTTGGAGTGTGTATGCACTTAGTAAGCCTTGCATAGTCCTTAGATTTCATTAACAACGCTTAGATCATCCAAAGGAATCAAGAAAAACAAGGTTAGTTCTTGAAGAACACTATTCACCCTCCTTGTAAATGATTTATTTGAAAATGGAAACAAAGGAGTTTGGACTTGAAATTTCTAGGAGATTAGTTTCTTGAAATATAGAACTCATCTTAAAAATTACAAGATCAAATGATGGTGGAAGCTTGACTTTGGATTTTGAATTAAGGAAAGGCCGAATGGAATGTTTTGGAAGGGGGGAGAGAGTTGCTTGCTTGTTCTTGATCTTATCCTTGTATTATTGTGTTGCCTTGGATAATATCTTGCTAAAGTACCTTTATTAAAGTGCCTAGGTCATCCGTGATGCAATCAAGAGACATGTGTTGCATTTTTGTGGTAATGGGATGAGATGGGACTAAGTACTTGGTTGATCTTCTAATCTTGTTAGTTGCTCTTGTAACTAGTTGGTTGCTTGATGTTTATCCATTAGTACATGCATGTATCTTGATCCACTACTCGTTCCTTTGTCCGGTTATTGCTCAATTCATTGATCGTTCGGAGGAATAACTCATTCGTTTCTAGTTAGGGTTTTACCGGAATCCGTCTTAATATTAATACTTATCATACTCCATATTTCTTACTAACTTTCGAATTTAAATTCCTTAAATCCCTTCGTTCAATCCTTAAGTCTATCAGTGTCCAGGGAACTCTCGGAGAAAATAAAAGTGCGGTATTTCAGAATTCGACAGCTTTTACGTAGACTTATTTTCCCCCTGGATCACTAATACGAACTCGAAAATCCGTTCCGAATACTTCTATATAGTGTCGCCTCATAATATTCTCATTTCCACCAAAAACACTATTCATTCTTTATTCTTCCTTTATTCCCTAAATTTATGACAATGTCTTTGTTCTTTCTCGGGCATTCCTTAACCCTTTCACGGAACCAATGGACTAATCGTTATCGATCTAGATGACATGAGAATATTCTCCTGCTTGGAACTACCATATCTTATTCCCCTAGGAGATAGATTATTCTTACCTAAGTTGTCAACCATTAGCATTCTTCATGACATATAAACCTTTGAATCCAAATCTATTCCTTTCATTCATTATCTCAATCGTTACATCGTAGTCGTAATCACTATTCACCATTGCCTCAATATATTATAAAAAGTTTTAATTATATCCAAAATTTGGGTTCTTACAACTTTTCAAAGTACACATGGGTCCTGTTTCTAAATTCCAAAGATGAGACTCAGCTAGTGATTGATCACATCAAGTTGATTGAGCTGGACTCAAAGCATCCAGTGAGAGCTATAAGATCAGATAATGGAACTGAATTCAAGAATGGAGTTCTAAATGACTTCTGCACTGAAAAGGGTATAACCAGACAGTACTCGGCTCCAAGAACTCCTCAGCAAAATGGTGTAGTGGAAAGAAAGAATAGAACTTTGATTGAAGCTGCACGTAATATGTTAATTGAATCAAGGCTTCCATTATACTTTTGGGCTGAAGCAGTTAACACTGTGTGATATACCCAGAATCGAACTCTCATCAATAAAGACTTGATGAAGACCCCCTATGAAGCATTAACTGAAAAGAAACCAACACTCAAATACTTTCATGTATTTGGAGCTAAATGCTTTGTGCTAAAAGAAGGAGATGATCAAGGTGGAAAATTCGAGGCCAAAGCACATGAAGCAATTTTTATTGGTTGCACAAGAAGATCCTATAGGGTGTATGTGATTGATCAGCAGAAAATGCTTGAAAGTGTCAATGTAACATTTGATGAAACCAAACTTCCTAGTATCCAAACTGACGATCCATCTGAAAAGCTATATTTTGATGACATGACAGATTCAGATTCAGATGGTGACAATCCACCTGATGTTGTTGCTGATAATAATGACAACAATGATGATGATCAGGGTAATGGTGGTGGAAACAATGAAAATATTGGAGATACACCTGAAACTCCTGAACATTCATCTAGTCAACCTGGCAACAACTCAGTGGGAGATAATGAAGGATCATCTAGTCATACTCAACATCACAATGAAGATCAAGGTGAATCATCAAGATATAACCTTCCCAGACAGACTGTTTGGAATAGAGCTCATCCCTTTGAGCTAATCATTGGTGATCCAGATGTTGGTGTGAAAACTAGAAGAGCTTATCAGAATCAATGTAATTATTCAGGGTTTCTGTCTGAAATGGAACCTAAGAAAACTGAGGAAGCTCTTTCTGATCCTGATTGGGTGATTGCTATGCAAGATGAACTCAATCAATTTAAACAACAAGAAGTATGGAAGCTGGTACCCAGACCCAAAGACAAGAAAGTGGTTGATACTAGGTGGGTATTCAGAAACAAGCTAGATGAAGATGGCATAGTGACGAGAAATAGAGCAAGACTGGTAGCAAAGGGTTATTCACAAGCTGAAGGTATTGACTATGACGAAACCTATGCTCCAGTGGCTAGACTTGAGGCCATTAGGATATTCTTGGCATTCGCAGCATTCTCAAACTTCAAAGTTTATCAAATGGATGTCAAGAGTGCTTTTGTAAATGGTAAGCTGGATGAAGAGGTTTATGTGGAACAGCCCCCTGGCTTTGAAGATCCAGATTTGTTGGACTATGTCTACTTTCTCTTCAAGGCTATTTATGGTCTTAAGCAAGCTCCAAGGAAATGGTATGACACTCTTTCTGAATTCTTACTTGAAAATGGTTTTGTTAGAGGTGTCATAGACAAAACTCTCTTCACAAAAAACATAAGAATGATACTATACTAGTCCAAGTCTGTGTGGACGATATAATATTTGGGTCTACTAATGATCTTATGTGCAAGAAATTTGCCAAGCTAATGCAGGGTAAATTTGAAATGAGCCTCATGGGTGAGCTGAATTTATTTCTTGGATTATAACTAAGTCAAAGGACAGATGGAATTTTTATTTGTCAATCCAAGTATGTCAGAGAACTCCTCAATAAATATCAAATGGAGGACTCATCTTCAGCAAGGACACCATCATCTACAACTGTCAAGTTTGGGGCATGTGAAAATTCTGCCAAGGTAGATGTCACAAGCTACTGAGGTATGATAGGTTCATTACTTTATCTTACTGCAAGTAGACCTGATATTATGTATGCTACATGCTTGTGTGCAAGGTTCCAAGCGGATCCTAGAGATGTGCATCTCATTGCTGTTAAACGAATCTTGAGATATCTTAAAGGTACCCATAAATTAGGTATTTGGTACCCTAAAGAATCTGATTTTAACCTTGTTGGATATATAGATTCAGATTATGCAGGAAGTGTTGTCGATAGAAAAAGCACCTCTGGGAGTTGTCAATTCCTAGGTGGTAGGTTGGTCTCCTAGTACAGGAAGAAGCAACAAACAGTTTCCAACTCAACAGCTGAAGCTGAATACATAGCTGCTGGAAGCTGTTGTGCTCAGATCTTGTGGATTAGGAATCAGCTACGTGACTATGGCTTTGTACTTGACAATATTCCAATCTTGTGTGATAATACAAGTGCCATAGCAATCTCCAACAATCCTGTGCAGCATACGAGGACCAAGCACATCGACATCAGGTATCATTTTATCCGAGAGCATGTCATGAATGGTACCGTGGAGTTACATTTTGTACCCACGGAAGAACAAACAGCAGATATTTTTACTAAGTCTCTTGACGAATCCACATTCACCAGAATTGTTGGTGAATTGGGTATGTTAAATAGTCCTAGTAATTAAACTAGTTAGTATTTGAGGTTTGCTCTTTAATAATTTATAAATGATTATTTTGTTATCAATTATTATTAAAATCAATTGTATAATTATTTTATCAACTTACCTCCTTGCTTGTTAATTCTCAATCATTGTCATTGTCCTCTTAATATATCCCTACTTACTTCTTTTAATTTTAGAATAATTCATTTTCTCTAAAAATATTTTTCACAAATTTTACAAGTTTTAATTTGTGAGATACCTATTTTTCTTGAAAATGTCATTATTTTAGAGTCACTTGTGAATATTTGTGATGATTTAATAAGTCATATTTTCTCTTTAAAATATTTTTCTATTAGAAAGTTATTTTATTAGAAAATATATATATTTATTAAGTTACTATAAATATTTATGTAAATTATTATTATTTTATTTATTGATTTGTAGTGTTTGTCCTTTTGGTATTAATGTTTCGTTTCCGTTTAAAGGACATCCTATGGTCATTTTTGTATCTTTGTAAATTATTAATATAATTTTCTTATTGTATTTTATTTTCAATAATTATGTAATTAGATTATTCAAATTTTAATTGATGATTGATAGTCTGTACAACAATTTTCCTTAAAAGACTATCTTCATAAATTAATATTCGAATTTTTCTACTACTTAAAAAAAATTATTAATTAATTTAATTAAAACTTTAAAATTATTATTTTCTGTTCTAAACTATCGATCTACAGTCTATTTTAATAGTCTATAGTCTATTTATGTAGTAGTCTAATTTGTCTAGTCTATATTTTTGTAAATTAATAGTCTGTATTAAATAGTCTAAATTGTATAGTATATAGTCTGTGTATTATTAGTCTAAAATATATAGTCTATATTCTGTTAAATATTAGTCTACGTGGTTAGTCTATAGTATTTTCTATAGTCTTCTTAATCAATAGCCTATAGTATTTTCTGTTGTCTTATTAATAAATAGTCTATATAGTGGTTGTCTGTTTTTAGTCTGTTTAGACTATCAGACAGACTATCCAGCGATACTCTGTTATAGTCTATTTTCTAATTAATTTTCTTCTCTTTCTTTTAAACTATCGATCGAGACTATCATTTGATATATATAGTTTTGTACTTACAGACTATTGGTAATCTAGTCTTAGTCTATACTCACGAGTTAAGTCGTTGAGTCACTCTCTCTGTTACGCACGCATACATACAAACGCAGACGAAACTCTACCCAAATCATCTCAGAAATCTCGCTTAAATACTCGTTTATTCTCAAATTTGAGACCAGATATCTGAACCTCTGTTCAAGCCCGTTGTATTGATCTCTTAAAAGTCAAATTTGGTTCCAGTTTTGGAAAACTCAAATTCAAGAAAACCATTCATATTTTTGATCGATTCAGGATTTTGACTGTGAATCCTTGTAAACTAAAAATACTGGGGTGTTCGTGTGTGTTCAGAGAACAACATACCTTAATTTCATAATTTTCCGTCAAGTTTGGATTTTTCTGATTTTTCTAATTAAGTAAATTAATTGTTAAAATCCCCCAAATTCGATTTTGTTTAAATTAATGGAAGTTGAATCAGTCAGTGGGAAATTTAAATGGCGAATAATATGGAGATTATTAAACACAATTTTTTTTGGTTATTTTAACCCCGAAAGTTGTACTATTGAAAGGGTTAAACCTTGGATTCGATTTTTAAATGAGCGTTCACTTATTCGACATGCTATGATCCTTAATGCTCCTTTAAAAGTTGATCAACTTTGGGTGATTTGTTCTACGTTTGCTCTCTCTCCCGACTCAAGATCTTTCACCTTTATGATAGGAGAGGCACATTATGTTTTGGATGAATCAACCATTAACACTGTTCTGAATTTTCTAACGAATGACTTTGTTGATTTTCCATCTGAAGCTGTCTTGACAAAATTTTTCCATGACATTCATTATCAAGGGGAAATTGATCTTACTAAGCTGTCTAAGAAGAATTTAATGGCTGAGTGGGATTATTTCTTTGACACGGTTGCTAAGGTGTTTGCCAACACTAAAAAGAACAATTTTCATAACATTCCAACCTTGATTCAACGAATTGGTTTTGCAGTTGCTCATAATCAAAAGATTAATTTTGGTAAATTAATTTTTGATGCTATTGTAAGTCATCTCATAACTGCTAAGAGCGATCATGATTTGGGTAGTAAAGTTGACTGTTACTATCCTAGGTTTTTAACTATTATATTTAATCATGTCGTTCCTGATGTTCATCAAAGATTATTTGCTAACTCTCGTACTGAAGTGTCAGGAAAAACACATAAGAAATTCTTCACCAGGTTAGCCACAATGAGGAAGTTCACAAATGTACTAGTATTCATAACACAGTTTATGTCTACATTTATAGATCTTCCAGTCATAAATGTACAAGATCCAGTGCAACCTGAACCACCTGCACTTGCTATTGAACAACAAGTTCCTGAGCCAATTGCACCAGAACCTGAACAAGCAGCACCTGTTCTTGAGAAAGATATCCTTCAACAAGAAGCTGCAGCTGCTCCTGAACCTGAACATCAACATCAAGTGGACCAACCCACCACTGCTGGGACTTCTGTAGTTGCTACTGAACAGGCATTGCCACTTAACACTGAAACTACTTCTGCATCTCAAATTATTTCTGGAACCCAAGTGGTTGTTAGGGCTGACCAAGGGATTGTAGCACCACAATCTCTAACCCAGGTCAAAGAGCCAAACACAAAGTCAAAAACAACCACATTCTATCGAACCAAAAAGAAATTGCAGGTTAAAAGATCTGTAAGAAGTAGTGATGAGATGAGTAAACCCACATCTCTGCCTCTACTAAAGAAGAGTAGAACTGAATTTGAGGCAACTGTAAGCCCATCCATCTCCTCCCAACAGGATTTGGACATTGAAATAGCCGATAAACAGTTACTAGTTTCATCCTCTCAACAGGATGAAACTATTGAAATTCGCCATAGGGTCGTGGCACCTTGTAAATAATCAAGCACACCCCTGTTACTCACAATGGTGGAAGACATAAATCTAGATTCTGATGTTTCTATGAACACTGAGCAAGGAGAGCACATAGGGTTGGAAACAGTGCCTGCCATAATTACGGTAGAGGAGCCTTCACAGGCTTACGAGGGAAATCTTGATTTTGAGCCACTTATAATAGAATCATCATCTCCCCTCTCAGGTGGAAAATACTTGGATCCCTCAAGGGAGTTTCCACTCGCAGTTTCGACTGGAGAAAGAGGAAGGGAACTTGGTCTTTCTGTCACTGAAGCAATTCAGAAATCCAATCCTAATGAGATGACAGAAATGACTGAGGATAGGGAATTGCGAATTCCCATTGCACCACCACTGACCTCCCAAGAGGAGGCTAGGGTGATTTTATTTGCAGGTACACCTTCTGGAGCTAAGGAAATTGTGAGGAGTGATGTGAGGACCACCTCTAAACTGAGTGAAACACATGCACGTCAGATGAGTGAAACTCAGAGTGATATTCAGGTGAGTGCACACACTGACACATACACTCATTCATTGTAAGAAAAGATTAAAGCTCTAGAAAAGGAACTTGAGGAAACTAAAGCTGAAGCAAGATTACTTCGAGCACAAGTTGATGAACGGTCTTCTTCATCCACCTCTGTCAATAGTCAGCTTTTGGGAATAAAGAATGACATAGACATTATAAAGACTGCTTTCAATACCAAGATCAGCACTCTTGAACTCTCTCAAGAAAAGATACTCTTTGATTCTTCGGACATCACAGTTAGTCAAGACAGATTTATCACTTCTATTACAGACAAAGTTGAAGATCTCCAGACTGAGGTACGTGAAAATCAGTCATCCACTGAACATCGTCTTGATCGGATAGAAAGGAAAAGTGCACGTCAAGCTAAGGGGCTGAAACATTTGTTTAATCTAATTAGCAAGACTCACACACCTACAACAGAAAAGAAGGAATTCTTTAGAGATTAAGGTGGAAATGGGGATGAGCGAGACCCTGGAGCTGGTGCATCTAATCAATCTGTAGAGGATTCCTCAACTAAGGGGGAGAAATCAAGAGGGGGTGCTAGTGGAGCTACTGGAGACAAGTCGAAAGGGGGAGATTTTGAAGATAAAACTAAGAAGAATGGTCAAGGTACACAAGGGAGAGATAAGGGGAAGAAGAAAGCAGATGCAGATAAAACTAAGAAGAATGGTCAAGGTACACAAGGGAGAGATAAGGGGAAGAAGAAAGCAGATGTAGATTCTTAGAAAGCAACTGAAGACACTGAAGGTTACTACTACACAGGTGAACCAGATGACATGGATATGTTTACTGATTTGGAGTTCCCTGATGTTGGTGAAGTAATACCAGAACCAGATCTGAGTCAATGGGAAGATGAAGAACCAGTGGATCCTGAATATGAAGCTGAACTAATACGACTAGATTTTGAAGCTGAAGCATTAATTGATAAGCAAGACGCAGAACTGAAATTGAAAGATGTAAGGCTTCAGAAGACATGATTGCACACAAGGAAAGACTTCAGAAAGCAGAAGCAGAAGCAAAGCAACGGGAACATGCCCTCAAGGTTGAAGCAAGGAAGGTATACATCAGGTATAAGAGTGGTGAAGTATGGGAACGTGCTCAAAGAGCAATAGACTCACCTCAAACTTCTGAAAATGATGATTGTCATCTTGGTGATATCTTTGAAAACTTTAAAAAGGTTAATCCAGATCATGAGATGTACATGAGAGCCTTAAAAACAGAAGTTGTCAGGATAGTTTCTGCATTTGACCCAAGAAACGATGAGTTGGTAATCATGGTTGATTGTCATAATTTTGGAACACACAGAGCCTCTCTTCAGTTCGTTTATGATAGTCCATTGATAGAAATTTGGGTTCTAAGGCCAAAGGTGAGAACATCTTCTGAGTTGGGTGTGTTACTTCACGAGAAATAAGGAATTTGCTGAAAGGGCTGGTCCTAAAGTGATAGAAGAGCCTAGTCAAGTAAAATTTCCTAAGGGTGAGGTACTTCATACAGTTAACCTTCAGACAGATGAGTTATATACCCATACTTCCAGGCACCTAGTATATGTTGAGTATATTCTCAGAAATCATGGATTTACATCTCAAGCAAAAAGGGAAGTTGCAGATCATATTAAATCCTATGCTCAAACCAACATTGCTGATCATGAGAAGTTCCAAGGTGAAATGAAAAAGAAACTTGGAATTCCACTAGTCCTTCCTACAGGGTTATCATCGAGAAGAGAGCTACTTGTTGATGCTGAATTACATAAGAATCTGCCAGTGCTGGATGAACCAGAAGAAGGAGAATTCAGGAGGGAAGACAGTCAGAATTGAAGACCTGCTTTACATGTCATATCTTTAGAGCTAGATAGATCAAGATAGGATAATGTTTAATATGATCAGACTAGGGGATCATCTATCTTGTATTTATCTTTATGTTTGAATCTAGAAATTGTTATAAATACCAGAACTTTTTCATTATTTACTTGCTATTAATGTTTTATCATTTACTAGTTTAAGTTGAGTTAGTTGAGTTATCCTCTAGGCATTTGCTTGTTATTTTCTAACAAAAAAATAGGGGGAGATTGAAAGGCATATGACTTAGCCTATTTGTAGTTCGAGGATTCAACTCAACTTAAATTAGATTGTAATAAGTAAATAATATTATCTGTCACAGGAATCTCAGAAGATGCTATCTGTCAGAAGAATAATCAACAAGTCAATCTATAGTTTTGATGTTTTACAGTGGAAGAAGTTCAGTCTACTGATCAAGCCTCAATGTGGTATTCAAAGTCATGGATTTAGTTTTAGAGGACAGAGATTTCTACAAGTGACAAGAAACAGTATCTGTAATAACCCTAACTTTAAAAAGGCTACAATGCCCAAATGAATAGTAATCTTGAGGAATTTAGGGAAATGGTGTGTAGGTACTCTATATTGGAAATGGAAAATGAACAAACAAAAAACCATATTAGTGATATACTATAAAAATAAGTGACTCGAAATGACGATGGATTTCAGAAATTCCTGCATTTAGATTTTGAGGATTTTGAGTTCGAACGAGCTTCTATTTATTGGATATTAAGGAGCATAGAAATATTAAAGGAATTATATATTGAGGAATTAGTAAATTTAAGTTAAACCAGGGGATTTTTAAGTTAAGAGAATGCTAAGGGAATTTGGATTTTTTAAACAATTTCAAAACCACTGGATGACGAGATATATTCGAAACGAACCACAACTAGACGAGTATGGAAACCAAACAACCAAGATTATAATATAACAAGGATATATACCACATTATTATTACCAAGAGTGCTAGCAAATTACTAAGGAAAATCAAGAAAAGAGAATTATGAAATCATCCAAATGACATCATCATCCACTAACTTGTTTTAAGGGGTAGATTAGTCTTTTAACCTTGTAAATATCCACAAGCTTCCACAAGACACTAGATTAAACAAGATTAAGATGAGATAAGATCAAAAATCAAGAAAAAAAAAAGAATCTCTCCCCATCCTTTTTGCTCCATTCGGCCTCACCAAGAAAAAACAAGAAAAAGAAATTCAAAACCCTAGCAAAAATCCATCATAATTCAAGGGAAAAATCATGGAGGTTACTTGAAGTTATATAGAGACAACCACCAAGTTTCATAACAATCAAGCATCATTTAGTAAGGTAATTAGATCATCAAAGTTATTAGAAATGATGATGAATAGTGTTTTCTAAGAACTAACATTGGTTTTATGATTCCTTTAGTTGATTCAAGCTATTGTAAGGTTGTTTAAGCATATCCCAAATCTTTCTAAGTGTTATCAAAGCTTCAAGAAGGTATAAATCTCAAGACCCTTTAGTATTACTTTGAATATACGATAGATTATAGAAAGGTTAGTGATTAAGTAGTATAAATGATAAGTTTATGGTGATTTATGTGTTTGTAAGTGGTTTGAGTTAAATATGGAAGTGTTTGTGTTGGAAATCCATGGTTGGTATGATGACAACATGGTGTAGGGTTGATGTATGTGTTTGGTGATGGATTTGGAGATGAGAAAAATTTGGAAAGTATGAAATTATAGCCGTTATAATGCCCGATTTTCGTTAGGATGTAATCTGCCCTCTTTTGGACCCCTGTATCCGTACGGTACCCTACTGTATAGGTTACCAATTGACCATGAAATGATAGAGCTTAGTTCATAGATCGTTTTGATATAAAGTACATTTAAATCTGACGTACGGTTTAGGAGAAAAGTCAGTTTTAGTGAAAGACGTTCGAGAACCGAGAAAACGTAGTTGTACCAACTTTGAGGCTATAACTACCATAGTAAGACATTTTTAAAAATTATGAAACTTTGGGATGTTATAATAGGGTGATCAAAGAACCCTTACCAACTGACCTTGTGTCAAAATGTGGAATTTATGAATTATGAGGATTTTTACAGTCGAGAGTGGTTGTTAAGGAAAGAATGTAAATTGTTAAGAACTTTAATCGGGAATAAGAATGATTAAATCCTCAAGACCTTTTGAGATAGTAATGGGATATTTTAAGGGTGTTATTATATGAGCGTAGGTGGTTAAGTGGAATATGTTCTGATAATGATCCTTTTTGTGTTTATAGAGACTTCGGGAGAGCCACGAGCTATACTTCCGACTTACAGAGATCGAGGCAAGATCCTTCTATCCCTACTTTGAAAATTATTTATCTTCGGAATAAAAATGATATCATGGAATATATATATATATGTGATGCTATTGTTGCTATGTTGCAAAGAATATATTTCCTTGATTTTGGGAAATTAAAGAGAGATGGATATGATTTATGAAATATGGATATAGAGATGTTTACGATTGGAGCGAATATGCTCTATGGTAAAAGAGATATGAAAGGGAATGGTATCAGTTGTTATCTAGGGTTATATGGCTTATAATACTATATTAAAAATATTCTTTTTGAGTATCAGTGGTTTAATAAATATTATTTGATTATTATTTACTACTCTTAAAATAGATGGAATATTTTATGAATATAAAAGTATATTTGATTTCTTGAATATGAAAGAGATGTCTGGATCATAATCAAAGCATTATATTATATATATATATATATATATAGATATATATATATATTTTATAGAAGTAATGTGCGAGAATGGAAATGATATGAGTGAATGATATTTTATAAATGGAATAATGATTTGACAAAAAAGGGGGATAGCAACAAAAAGCGTAGGAGGATGTGTGCGGCACAGTCCAGCAATCAATATTTTATTTCGGCCCAAGAGTTGCCGAAGGAGGATGTAGTGGTGTACCTTCCTCCAGGGGGATGTAGTGGTGTACCTTCCTCCTTCTACCGGTAGTAAAAAGGACGGGTACGGTGAAAATCCCCAAAAACTTGAAAGAAAGAATTGAAAATGGTTTTCAGATTTCTATACTGAAAATAGAATAATGATATGAGATGATGGAATTATGGTTACAGATGAAGAGAAACTGATATTATATTATTTTAGATTTCTTTCTTATAATAGTAAGTGGATGATGTATTATTAAATAAGAGTTTTATTCTTCCTTAAGGATTATAATTGGTTTCTGCTTATATATGCATATATATGTATACCTGTTCACATTTTAAATTCTAGTTTACAATATTATCTTGCTGAGCTATTATAGCTCACTCTTGCCACTTATGTATATAGCAGTTAGGTCCCATGCCGATTCTACGCACTACACCCCGCAAGAGGGTAAGGGAAAGGCGACCTTTTGAGCGAGTGCTGGCGACCATCCCCGAGGTAGTGACAAGTGAAAGGGGCTTAGTAGACTTATGTAAATTAAGTGTGTAAGTTTGTAATAAACTTTTGGTTGTTGAAATGCTTCCTATAGAAGTATTATTCAACAATGTACTTAGTAGAATTCAGGGTTTGTAATAACTGTTAACTTTAAACTTTTAATATTGTGGATGTTGTTCTATGAGCATATGACTGGTGTGTGTGTGTATTAGTGTGGGGTCAATTGCATAAGTATTAAGTTATAAAAAAAAGACTCAAGAGATATTGATATTGATCGGAAATTGGACCGTGATGACCTGGATCCTTGACCCCGGATCTAGGGATGTCACAGATGGTATCAGAGCTAAGAGTCATAATGCTCAAGAACAAAAGTGATAATAATAATTGTATCAGTAATAATATAAATTGTGAACTCCCATCGAGTTCAAGGGTGGTATATCGCAGGTAGTTTTATTTTAAGCATTGATTATAATTTTATAAATTATTACTAATAAAATTTTATGTTTAAATTATAGGGATCAGAGATGGGAGAGCCGAACAGAGACTCTCAGTGCCTAGGATTGTCTGAGCAGGAGATTGTAGATCTACAGCTAGCCGGGGTAGAGGTTCCCGAGTATGCGGTCGATGACCTCAGGGAGAGACGTCGAGCGGCAGCCAGAGAGAGATGTGAGTAGAGACTGAGAGAGGAGGCAGAGGAGCGTAGACAGAGAGATGCTGTAGCCATAGTGCCATACATTGGTAGACCTTCTACAGGATCTGATGAGGCAGGTCCTTCTCGAGTGAGATGGGAGATTCCTGAGGATGAGAGGCCGTTACGTAAGAGGCCTAGGTTGTCAGTCATAGCTGAGGAGGAGGAGGAGACTGAGTGGACCGATATCCATATGATACCTACCCCTGCCTTGCCTATTCGAGTACCATCACCAGTCCCATCTCCCTTACCGAGTCCTGGCCCTCTAGAGGATCCAGCTGAGCCATTCACTCCGCCCGGACATTTTATCTTTTCAGAGGAGGAGATAGAGGGGGACCCGTCTGAGGATGCAGATACCGAGTCTATTCCTCCACCACCTCCACCTGTACAGGTACCTTTCCCAGCTGCTATGCCCCCTCAGGAGGCACCCTTACCGACAGGTGATTCACTTCCAGCCATTCTGTTGACAGAGTACTTTGCCATACAGGGTCAGTTAGAGGAGTCCCGCCGGGTGATAGACACACTGATGCAGAGGTCAAAGAGAGGGAGAAGAGGTATTATTCCTGATGGTATGTCCTTGGGATTAGTGAGTGTTGAGCTGCGGGCCCTGGGTGACATTAGGAGACTGTTAGCTGATAGGGGAGACCCAGCATGGAGGGCTGCGATATTAGATATAGTCACGTCTATGGTAGTCCAGATCCGAGACATTATTAGGGAAGGACTGTGAGTCGGGGTAGTAGTCTTCGTCACTAATCAGACTAGTCATCTTACTGATGTCTTTTTGGGGGATTAGTTTAGTTGGTTACTGTTTTAATCCCAGTCTGATTGGAAGACAACTAGTAGTACTTTTGTTGTAGCAGATTAGTATGTACGGTTATGTTTGTAGATTTCGAACTATGTACTCTATGATGTAAAACATTAGTAGTAAAAGACGTTGTACCCAAGTTGTAAAATATTTATGTATATTAATGAAGTTTATGTATTTAGTTTAAATTTTTATCGTATTTCGGTATTAAATGTTGAGGTTCAAATATTGATGTGTATAAGGTGATTGACTTAAATGTAAAGGCTATCGTGTTAAAGGTAGTGAGTTTATATATTCCGTATAAATGGTATTATAACTTGATGTTAATTACTTGGATCTATATATATGGAGGTATAAATGGGAGAATAATGTTATTACTAATTCATATAAATGATGAATATTTTACCCTGATTTGGGTAATTAATAAAGACTATTGTTATGTACAGAACTATGCCGCCTAGACGTGATAATAGAGCGAATGCAAGGGGAAATGAGAGAGATGAAGGAAGTCAAAATATATGAGGTAATAGACTGAATGAAAATGCTCATAATGAAGAAAATCACGAAGAAGAAGAAGTAGACGAACAAAATGGCCAACAAGGAAACCAGAGAGGTGACCCTATAAACCAATTTATGGACCTACTTAGGCAGAATTTAGCTAATCAGCAGAATCTCCAACCACCACCGGTTCCCCTGAACCAAGCAGCTACTTCATTTCGTGCTTTTAAGTCATTAAAACCCCCAGAATTTGAGGGAACCACTAACCCAGTAGTAGCCAGGGCATGGCTGAAGGAGATGGAGAAAGCTTTTGAGATACTGAGGATAGAGGAAGATCAGAAAACAGTTTTTGCAGCCTATCTCTTAAAGGGAGAGGCAAATTACTGGTGGGAAGCTAAAAAGAATCTAGAAGGAGCGGGAGTGATAACCTGGGAGCGTTTCAGTAGGGTATTTCTAGATAAATATTCCCCTAGGTACATAGAGAACCAAATGGAAATAAAGTTTCTGGAGTTAAAACAGGATAACCTAACAGTGACAGAGTATGAAACTAAATTTACAGAACTGTCGAGGTTTGTTCCCGAGTTTGTGCGTATTGAAGAACAACGAGCGAAAAGGTTCCAACAAGGATTGAAACCATGGCTACGGACGCGAGTGGCACCATTTGAGTTGACTGATTATGCTGTAGTGGTCCAGAAGGCATCTATTATAGAAGCCGAGAGTGAACAAACCCAAATAGGTCGAGAGAATAAGAAAAGAAGATTTGAGGGCCCGAAAGGAGGTTCAAGTGAGGGAAGCTACTTTAACAAAGGAGGTAGAGGACAAAAATCTCAATTTGTGGGAAAGTCGGGGGGTAACAAGACTACTAGTGAGACGGTAAATCAGGGTGGTAAATCTTCAGGAACATTTCAGTCCAATCAATCACAACCACCATTCCCAGATTGTAACGTGTGTGGTAGGAAGCATTCGAGAGTGTGTAGAATGTTAGGGGTAACTTGCTTCAAGTGTGGACAAAAAGGACATTTTCAGGAGAGGTGTCCATCGGTCGATAGGAGTGCCATCAAGTGTTACCAGTGTGGAAAACTAGGACACCTTGCTAGAGATTGTCGTTCCGATGGGTCGTCCGCACCAGGGCAAAGTATGACTGCTTCGAATAGACCTAACGCCAGGGTGTACAACATGACCTTAGGAGAAGCGTTGAAGAAACCAGATGCAGACACAGGTAATTATTTTCGATTTAAAATTTTAGTGTAAGTGCTTGGTTAGGGATCGACTTAATTCATTAATAGGGTAAATAAGTTAATAAAATAGGTAAGAATAATTTATCTGTTAGGAAGTAAGATATGTTGATTCAGTGAGGAAGAATAAGGATATTTTGTGGGAAAAACACAACCTTGTAGGACACGAACAGGAAATATATATTATGAATAATATTTTCTTACAATTGTTTCAAGGAATAGCATTATAAGACTAGTTTCTGGAGAATTTTACAGAGAGGAGATGTATCAAGATGAACTACTGATATTTTATGTCATGATAGAGATCAGAATATGGCCAAACCATAAGTGAGATACACTATCATTCAGGAAAGGCCAATGTGGTGGCCGATACTTTAGTTAAAAGAGAAAGGAGGAATGAGATAATATAGAATGACTGAAAACAGGAGGAGATTTGTAAGGAAAAGACAGTAAAAGTACTGCTATTGATAAGCTAAATGGAATGTTGATGAATGACAAACAAGTGTATGTTGGTGTATTTGCGCAAACAAGGTAGAGAGGTTATGAAGGAATTGAAGGATAAAGGAAGTAGTGTGAAAATTGGGAATTTGTCAAGTAAGAAAAGTATTCATTAGTATTTTCAACATGATTCCGGGACGGAATCCTTTTAAGGGGGGAAGAAATGTAATAACCCTAACTTTAGAAAGGCTACAGTGCCCAAATGAATAGTAATCTTGAGGAATTTAGGGAAATGGTGTGTAGGTACTCTATATTGGAAATGGAAAATGAACAAACAAAAAACCATATTAGTGATATACTATAAAAATAAGTGACTCGAAATGACGATGGATTTCAGAAATTCCTGAATTTTGATTTTGAGGATTTTGAGTTTGAACGAGCTTCTATTTATTGGATATTAAGGAGCATAGAAATATTAAAGGGAATATATATTGAGGAATTAGTGAATTTAAGTTAAACCATGGGATTTTTAAGTTAAGAGAATGCTAAGGGAATTTAGATTTTTTAAACAATTTCAAAACCACTGGATGACGAGATATATTCGAAACGAACCACAACTAGACGAGTATGGAAACCAAACAACCAAGATTATAATATAACAAGGATATATACCACATTATTATTACCAAGAGTGCTAGCAAATTACTAAGGAAAATCAAGAAAAGAGAATTATGAAATCATCCAAATGACATCATCATCCACTAACTTGTTTTAAGGGGTAGATTAGTCTTTTAACCTTGTAAATATCCACAAGCTTCCACAAGACACTAGATTAAACAAGATTAAGATGAGATAAGATCAAAAATCAAGAAAAAAAAAAAGAATCTCTACCCATCCTTTTTGCTCCATTCGGCCTCACCAAGAAAAAACAAGAAAAAGAAATTCAAAACCCTAGCAAAAATTCATCATAATTCAAGGGAAAAATCATGGAGGTTACTTGAAGTTATATAGAGACATCCACCAAGTTTCATAGCAATCAAGCATCATTTAGTAAGGTAATTAGATCATCAAAGTTACTACAAATGATGATGAATAGTGTTTTCTAAGAACTAACATTGGTTTTATGATTCCTTTAGTTGATTCAAGCTATTGTAAGGTTGTTTAAGCATATCCCAAAGCTTGCTAAGTGTTATCAAAGCTTCAAGAAGGTATAAATCTCAAGACCCTTTAGTATTACTTTGAATATATGATAGATTATAGAAAGGTTAGTGATTAAGTATGATAAATTTATGGTGATTTATGTGTTTGTAAGTGGTTTGAGTTAAATATGGAAGTGTTTGTGTTGGAAATCCATGGTTGGTATGATGACCATATGGTGTAGGGTTGATGTATGTGTTTGGTGATGGATTTGGAGATGAGAAAAATTTGGAAAGTATGAAATTATAGCCGTTATAATGCCCGATTTTCGTTAGGATGTAATCTGCCCTCTTTTGGACCCCTGTATCCGTACGGTACCCTACTGTATAGGTTACCAATTGACCATGAAATGATAGAGCTTAGTTCATAGATCGTTTTGATATAAAGTACATTTAAATCTGACGTACGGTTTAGGAGAAAAGTCAGTTTTAGTGAAAGACGTTCGAGAACCGAGAAAACGTAGTTGTACCAACTTTGAGGCTATAACTACCATACTAAGACATTTTTAAAAATTATGAAACTTTGGGATGTTATAATAGGGTGATCAAAGAACCCTTACCAACTGACCTTGTGTCAAATTGTGGAATTTATGAATTATGAGGATTTTTACAGTCGAGAGTGGTTGTTAAGGAAAGAATGTAAATCGTTAAGAACTTTAATCGGGAATAGGAATGGTTAAGTCCTCAAGACCTTTTGAGATAGTGGAATATGTTCTGATAATGACCCTTTTTGTGTTTATAGAGACTTCGGGAGAGCCACGAGCTATACTTCCGACTTACAGAGATCGAGGCAAGATCCTTCTATCCCTACTTTGAAAATTATTTATCTTCAGAATAAAAATGATATCATGGAATATATATATATGCGATGCTATTGTTGCTATGTTGCAAAGAATATATTTCCTTGATTTTGGGAAATTAAAGAGAGATGGATATGATTTATGAAATATGGATATAGAGATGATTACGAATGGAGCGAATATGCTCTATGGTAAAAGAGATATGAAAGAGAATGGTATCAGTTGTTATCTAGGGTTATATGGCTTATAATACTATATTAAAAATATTCTTTTTGAGTATCAGGGGTTTAATAAATATTAATTGATTATTATTTACTACTCTTAAAATAGATGGAATATTTTATGAATATAAAAGTATATTTGATTTCTTGAATATGAAAGAGATGTCTGGATAATAATCAAAGCATTATGTTATATATATATATATATATATATATATATATATATATATATATATATATATATATATATATATATATTATAGAAGTAATGTGTGAGAATGGAAATGATATGAGTGAATGATATTTTATAAATGGAATAATGATTTGACAAAAAGGGGGATAGCAACAAAAAGCATAGGAGGCTGTGTGCGGCACAGTCCAGCAATCAATATTTTATTTCGGCCCAAGAGTTGCCGAAGGAGGATGTAGTGGTGTACCTTCCTCCAGGGGGATGTAGTGGTGTACCTTCCTCCTTCTACCGGTAGTAAAAAGGACGGGTACGGAGGGCGACTGATCATCGTCCTTACGTATTCGGCAACAGTGAAAATCCCCAAAAACTTGAAAGAAAGAATTGAAAATGGTTTTCAGATTTCCATACTGGAAACAGAATAATGATATGAGATGATGGAATTATGGTTACAGATGAAGAGAAACTGATATTATATTATTTTAGATTTCTTTCTTATAATAGTAAGTGGATGATGTATTATTAAATAAGAGTTTTATTCTTCCTTAAGGATTATAATTGGTTTCTGCTTATATATGCATATATATGTATACCTGTTCACATTTTAAATTCTAGTTTACAATATTATCTTGCTGAGCTATTATAGCTCACTCTTGCCACTTATGTATATAGCAGCTAGGTCCCATGTCGATTCTACGCACTACACCCGCAAGAGGGTAAGGGAAAGGCGACCTTTTGAGCGAGTGCTAGCGACCATCCCCGAGGTAGTGACAAGTGAAAGGGGCTTAGTAGACTTATGTAAATTAAGTGTGTAAGTTTGTAATAAACTTTTGGTTGTTGAAATGCTTCCTGTAGAAGTATTATTCAACAATGTACTTAGTAGAATTCTAGGTTTGTGATAACTGTTAACTTTAAACTTTTAATATTGTGGATGTTGTTCTATGAGCATATGACTGGTGTGTGTGTATTAGTGTGGGGTCAATTGCATAAGTATTAAGTTATAAAAAAAAGACTCAAGAGATATTGATATTGATCGGAAATTGGACCGTGATGACCTGGATCCTTGACCCCGGATCTAGGGATGTCACAGTATCAGTACAGAATTGTAATAACCCGGATTTTTCAATAAATGATTTATTGTTATTTCAATAATAGTAATGTTTTTCCTAAAATGAGGAGGAATTTTTTTTTATTTTTTTAATTAATTATTTTTGGTTAAGTGGAACCAGGACCCTTTTTACAATTTTATGGGCCGAGTAGATATCTCGAGTCAATAAATTATTTGGATAAAGATTTAATTTTGGAGTGTGGAATTATTCAGTAGAGATTTTATCTTAAATTATTGAAGAAGTTTGATATTTTAAAATCCTTGGAAAATGATTATTTTAATTATTTGAGGAATTTTAGAAATTGCTCGATTAATTTATAAAATTGAGAATTCGAGGTTTTACAAAAATAATAATATTTGTGGTCTTTTATAAAGCCCTGTAAATTGTAATTTATGAATCAGAATTATTATTTTATGAATTGTTTTTATAAATTATTAATAAATTGTAAAATACATATCAATTCAGAAAAATTAGATTTAATTCTAATTCTTTTTCCAAAAGTCTTTAAAAATAATCTAGTATTTAATTATGCTGGAATTATTATTTTTACCGATCGAGATTTTTAATTCAAAAATTATTATTTTACCCGAGATATGTTTTGCGGGTTTAAAATTAGAAATGCAGTGTTTAAATAGTATTGGGCCAAAGGCCCATTAGGTTTTAACACAAAAACACATAGCACACCACAATTATACACACAAATACAAACATACACACACAAAAAAACACACAGCCGCACAAAAAAAAAAGGAATCGGGGGAGGGGGAGAGAAACAGCGGGGAGAGAGATTCGCGGGGAGAGAAAGAGAGAAGAAAGGGAGGGGAAGAACTGCGGGGAAGAAGAAGAGGAGATGGGGGGTGTGCTGATGTGCTGCGCGTGGTGGAGCTGCAGCAGCGTGGAGGAGTGGCGCGGTGGTAGCGCGGTCTGACCGGCGGCGAGGGCCTGCCGTGGCGGTGATGGTGGTCAAGCAGAACGAGGGGGAAGGCAGGCAGGTAGAGAGAGAGAGAGAGAGAGAGAGAGAGAGAGAGAGAGAGAGAGAGAGAGAGAGAGAGAGAGAGAGAGAGAGAGAGAGAGAGAGAGAGAGAGAGAGAGAGAGTTAGAGAGAGAGAGAGAGAGAGAGATGAGAGATTTTGGGGGAGACTTTTTCGGTGGTTTGACTTTCGGATCGGAATCGAAATGGTATACCTTTCGAATTTAATTTTGATTATTTAATTATCGTAAATTTTGTTATAATTTAATTGTTGTAATTTAAATAGTTTTAAATTATGATAACAATGTTGTAATTTAATTAGTTAAGTGTTGTAATTTAATTAGATTAAATTGTGAATTTCCGAGATTCAATTCGGAAAGTGTGTTGGTAATTATAATCGTAAGTTTAATTACGAGTCCGATTAAATGTTCCAGTTAATAATTGTTAATTGTTAAATTGTTAGTTGCTAATTGGAATTGTGAGATTAATTGTGGTCTCGTTAATATTCGAGTTTAATAGTCGGAGTGGATGGTAGATTTAAAGATTATTATGATTCGTTTTAAATGAATAAAATGATTCAGTGGTTGTATGGAATTGCTATGCTTAATTGACTAAATGATAATCGAGTTTGTCAACAATCGAGTTTGACCATAGTATTTGATAAATGTCTTATATGCGAGAATTAGATTCAATCGAGTCGATAATTGAGGTTTATGTGACTTACTTTTATTATATGGTCATCAATAAATGTTTTCGTGCTAAGTGCTATAAGTCGAGTCGTGATATTTAATGGCTTTACTAATTATGAATGTTATGTGTTAAATGTTAGAATTTTATAATAATTAGAACTGTGCTAGGGGTTATGAGAAGATCACAAGTTTTTAAATGTCAATATTTAAAGGACTTGTGTAATTCTTTTCGACTAATCCCTAGGGCTTACGAATATCCATGATTAGCTATCACGGGTATAATTAATATACTTGAGTGGTGTGATCATCGATATAGCGTAAGTAATAGTTAGAGCTAGGGGTTGTTCCCTAGGGCTTACGAACATCAGTGATTGATTGTCACGTGTATCATTAACATACGTGAGAAATACGATCATTGGTGTAGCGTAAATAGTAGTGTAATATAAATCATTATGTGCTATGTGCCGCATGTCAGGGCGGATACTTTCTTATGTGTTTATTTTATGTTGCTGCAAGTTGAGGCAGCTTATTTTTGCTAAAACAGGGTTGTATTGTATTTGAGGGGTTGTGCCCATAGTCCGATAAACGAATACTTCATGCCGAAATTTTCTGAAAATCCCCTGCGATTAATTATATTTAATTTATTAAATTTCCGTGGTCTAGAGGCATGAAGTGGATGTTAACTGATTATGTGTATATGTGTTAAGTGGTTGATTTGAGGATTAATTGTTGTCTCGAGGATTTATGTGCTAAGCTAAGTATTAAAAATGGTATTGAGGATCAATGATGCTTTGAGGATTAATTATATTTTAAATTGGTTTAAGTTTATTAAATGGATATAAATGTGTTATGCGCATTATGTGGTATTAGAATAGTTAACTATGGGAAGACGCCTATAGTTTTTCTTTAAGTGACTTAGTAGTAACTCTGAGTCGGGACTACTCGAGATACGAGGGAGGACTGACACGTACTCGTTACCATTTCAGTACAAAAAAAAAAGGACCATTAGGGCGTAATCAAATTGGAGCGACGTAATCAAAAAAAAAAGTACTTAGAATAGCTATTAGGGCGTAATCAAATTGGAGCGACGTGCATCCAAAAAAAAGGGAAGATCGAGACGTCAGGTAAGGTCCATGGAATTGCTTGGACGAGGTGCGAAGGATTTGTCCGTAGTTTCTATTTTCTGCTAAGGACCAGAGGCAAGTTTACTATGCATACTCTATTGTTCAGAGTATATTTATTTTAAATATATGAAATGTGTTAAATAAGTTTTCAATCCGTAATCGCGAGTTTTCCAACATTGTACTTCTTCTTCTAAATCATTGTATTCCTGGCTTTGCCAACAATATTAAATTCTGCTCGTGTAATAACCAAAACCCCATGGCTTATAATATTGTTGACGGGCAGTGATATTTTTATGGCTCTGTATTTTGATTTATACGGTATATATATATCTATAAACTTTTCGCACTATGGTAGTGGACTATATGTTATGAGGTATGTATTTATGTATCGGAATAAGAGAGGCTCAGAGGGTAGAGCATGTATTGAGTTTTAGAACTTAGCCGCGTGTCGGGGCTATTTTGTATTGTATGTTTTCGAAAACCCGGGCAAAGCTTTTAAAAAGAATTTCGCAATAATTAACCTAAAGGCAACATCACCAATAAACCAGTGTTTATTTAATTAATAGATGCTTCTGAAAGCATTCACTAATTAAATAAACCTCATTCGCCTAATTAAATTTATTTAATTAGATGAATATCATTTTCAAAACTTTTTCTTAAAATCACTTTGTCCCGGAGAAATAATAAAATAATTTGATGGAGTGATTCTATCTAGTATATTATTTATCGGAGATAGTGTATTTTCAATACGGAGTAAAGATATTCCAATGGTTATAATTGGTTATTTTCAGCTTAAAACAGCTAGATTAATATCGATATATGTTATTTTCAGGCTTATTACTTATTTCTTACTGACCGAGAGTCAGTAGTAGTTATTTGATAAAGTGGCTAGAGTTGGAGACTGCCGGAGAGATTGTGTCTTGATTTTTATTAGAAACATTCTAAGAGTTGTATTTGGGGTGTTTTGAGGTTATTAAATATTTCAGTATTAATAGTAAATATTATTTGAATATTATTTAATAAATGAATATTATTTTGAGTATTCCTTTAAAAAGGGATTATTGAATATTTATTATTTGTTACATATTAGTCAAATATTTATTAAATACTTTGAGTGTTCTGAAGATTATAAAACACTATTCAAAGGATGTCTAAGGACTTTCATAGTCATTTAAAATATTATAT
This sequence comes from Saposhnikovia divaricata, assembly GCA_036435485.1. Taxonomy (NCBI): domain Eukaryota; kingdom Viridiplantae; phylum Streptophyta; class Magnoliopsida; order Apiales; family Apiaceae; genus Saposhnikovia; species Saposhnikovia divaricata. Next base: position 118,182,128 of record CM071599.1, on the reverse strand, counting down.
TTTGATTCTATCTAGGTAAGTCACTTTTCAAGAACTTATTTATATATGGAATTACCCTGTTGTGTTACAAGCTTTATGCGTACCATTTTCCATATGTGAACACAAAACCCTGTGTCGGGATTGATATAAGTATAAGTGTATACCTATACTCGAACACTTTCGAACTCAAAATATTTTCGAAAACCCCGGTCTGGTTTTACTTCCTTGCACATTTTTCAAGAATTATCGGTCGACTGATGTAGGACCTCAACTACTCGATTTTCAATCAAAACAAGTTTTGAAAGAAAAAGAAAAAGGGGACTCTGGCAGGTGTGGGAATCATTGACGAACGATTCCCGGGATGTGTAAGCGGCCGTGAGCCAGGCGGTCCATCAATTATTATTCCGGCCCAGGTGTTGCCGAAGGATGATTACGGATGTAGTTTTCATCGAGGGTGATTACGGATGTAGTTTTCACCCGAGAATAGTTACGGATGTAGTTTCTATCCTTCTACCGGTAGAGAAGACCCGAGGATTATTGGACTTGGATGTGGCGACTGATCATCGTCAATCCTTGTCAAGTTTTTATGTTTTCTTTAAAGTCCCATCCTCCACTTTGGAAAAATACTCAAACACTGCTTCTTGGGCCTAAGTGCCAAGTTGCCGATAGTGTTGTTTTCAATTATGAAAGATGATGATGAATTCATGCAGTATGTAGAACTGCAAGAATATTCTAACAATAATGGCACGTGTTTGTGCACTTTTGCAAATATTCAAAAGATGAAAGATGGTTCATCGGTTATTGATGTCAAGTCTCAAATGTTTTGATTCAAGAGCTTTGACTCGTTTCCTATCAGTTATTTCTGAGTTTAGATTTATCAAGTGGTTAAAGAACTTATACCCGGTACATGTTGTTGATCTGCAAGGTGTTTGATGGAAATGACATACTTATATGTATATACTTTCAGACTTGAGAAATACTAAAAATGAAATCTTCTAATGGTTTGGATTGTATACGATGATAAACAACTGTCTTAGCAGCATATTGAACCGCGTATTTTGAAAAGCTTTCTAAAAGATTAGCAACACTGTAGTGTATACTATTTCGCTAAGATATGAGGATTACTATGGTTATTATAAACTTATCTGTTCATTGGATGTTGCGTTAAACGTCATATTTTCCTTATTGAAGTTTCATAGTTATAAATGTTTCGGAAATGATGTTAAGTATTGTTGGATTTTAAAACCCCTGTGTATATTGGATTATATATTGTTAAACTCTATTAATACTTGCTGGCAATTCTTTCGCTCATACTTGTTTGTTTTTAATATTAACCTTTCAGAGAAAGGTAGGCGGATGATGCTTATATGCATAGCTCGGAAGAAGCAGGTAGTATGCCCTTATGAAGACGATATGATCTAGAAAATCTATAGCTGGAGTAAGTTATATATAATCATATTGATGTGTAATAATTATAGTACTTTGTACAGGATAGCACTAGTTGCTGGTGTACTTCTCATCGAAGCTATGCTGGTAGTATAGGATTGTAATACACAATGTGATGTAATTGAATGGCTGTAATGAATCGAGTAATGTAAGGATTTTAGTTCTTGTTTCTAGTCCTATAACCCAAAAGATGCTTGGTAGCTGGAGTCTCAATTGTTGTATTTCTGTTAGTAAGTGACTACAAATGGTTTAATATTGATAAACATGTGATGTGTTATTGAGGATTTCCGCGTGACGACCAAATCCCTGACCCCAGATTTGGGGTATTACAGAAATGGTATCAGAGCTGTGGTTATAGTAAACTAGAAACGAGAGTGAGTAGGAGTGTGTATAGTTATGTGAGAACGTCAGAACTCATGTAGGGTTCATGTTGGACTACTGGACGTAGTGCCAATGATTAAGTTAAGATTGGAATGCCATACTGAGGAATGTGTTGGGATAGTATTCACTTCTTGTGGCGATGGATGTCTACTAAAGAATTCTTAGAGACGAGTATTGGTCGGCGAGGGCATAAATCGTCCGAGACCAAAGATTAAGATGATTCTAGGGGATTCATGGACGCAGTTATGTATTCTCCGAGCTATAGGAAATTTCAATATGATGATGAAGGACAGAAAGTTGGCATCTAGTATTTTGGCAAGGATGTGTTGAGAACGTGTTCATACTGTTAAAATTCCCAAAAGGGAAATAAAACAAGATCACTATGAAAGATTATTAGTCGAAGTTGCGGATGTTTAAACCTTCTCGAGCTTAATAGAGTTTGAGGTGATATTATGACTGGATTGGTGGACAGACACCGATTGTTTCAATTGATTATAGAAGTAAAATGGTGAAGATGAAATTGGTCAATAATGATGAAATGTTTTAAGAACGGAGACGGACTGAGAAAGTCTGAGAAAGACTAGTACGAAGGTTGTTATGCCAAGAAGAGATAAGCTTAAGTAGCACATGAAATTGTCATGAGGACAGGAACATGTGGTATAAAGATGGTTGTAATGGTGACTGGATCTAAGTAGGTATTTTCTAGCAATGATCCGGAATATCGTCTGTTCGACATGTGGAATTCGTCATTTCTAGGAGCGACCCCAGTATCGAAGCCTACTTAAAGAAAAGAACACTTGCGTGAGATGCTTGCGCCGTGTCGAATAGAACTCCTTACAATTGTAAAGGTCGATGGTTGAATCTTTAGCGACTATTACGAGTCGACGATGACGTCAATTATCAAGCACCTTAGGGTGTGCATGGAAAAGAAAAGCTTTAAAATCGAACGATTATCTGTCAGAGGAGCCGATATAAAAGGCATCCGTGGCGACCTTGGCAATACCCTCCCCATTCGTGAATCATTTGGAGTACCTCCCCAATCTGTGAATTATTTGATGTCTCCCCATTTGCAAATTATGTTTATTACCTCCCCAATCTATGAATTATTTGACACCTCCCCGTGCGTAAATTATTTTGATTACCCCCTAATCTATAACCTATCTTGACATCTCTCCAAGAGAGAATTTTTAATAAAGAATACATTCCCTCCTCGAAGTTATTCTTTAATACTTGTGTTCAGCCATATTTAATTTCGATTGTGCCAGAAGCTGTCATTAATCCTACTTTCAGGTTTCTGAAGTCCTGATGAACGACGATATTTCAAACTCCCACATTCCTCCAATAGTGGATGATTCTATGGTGTATAGCTAGCACCACTTGCTTGTTGAATACCAGTGTCTTTCTGGTTATCCTTTTCTTTGGAAATCACACCTTTGGAATCCGTTCAATTCAACTCCAAGGCGTCCCTCTGAGGATTAATTGTCAAGATACGATAATTATTAACTTGACTTTGAGTTACTTTCATACTTCTCAACTCCACTGAGACGAACAACCCTATATACATAGGGGCCACAAGGACTTTCTGTCTGTGTGATAGAAGTCTGACGGGACTCCGTCACTTGTGAGTTGTGAAATACAAGAAGGCTAATTACCTTTAGTAATGTCTCAACTGAGACACGCAACGTGAGTTCTTTTGATCATATTGATCTCTCGGTAAATTCTCTTATCTCAAATAAGGTTACTTTAACACTCATAACCTTATGATCATCAATGTGTGGCAATAGCCTTGACCTGACAGCTATCTTTTTAAAAGCTCCATAATTCTTGTTATCTCAAATAAATTTCAAGGGGATGCCAACCAGGTCGGCCAAGTCATAAATTCGCTGATAGAAATTAGATTCGAATGGGATCGTCTATGACAAGAGCGAATTCCAAGGCGAATAGAATATCAGCGACGTATCAATGGAATTAGTTAATTCTTTCTCTCTCAGTGATATTATGTTAATGGAATTAGTGTATTCTCTCTCTCAAGGATGTTTTGTGAATAGAATCAGTGAACTCTCTCTCAAGGATAGTACGATAATGGAAAGTTGGTCGAGATATATGTGTGAAAGGAATAACGTGGTAAGACTTAAGTGAGAACTGTGTCAAATAGAGATCCTATGGTTGGATTGAGGTTTCGGAGAAGTTGTTTACGAATGGACACTTTCCGGTTTGGCAGAATAAATGTTGATGATGAAAGAGTTAAGGAATCCCAGAAGTGGCCTTAGCTGATTCCGTGGACGGAATCCTTTTAAGGAGGGTAGACTGTAATAACCCGGATTTTTCAAGAAATGATTTATTGTTATTTCAATAATAGTAATGTTTTTCCTAAAATGAGGAGGAATTTTTTTTTATTTTTTTATTTAATTATTTTTGGTTAAGTGGAACCAGGACCCTTTTTAAAATTTTATGGGCCGAGTAGATATCTAGAGTCAATAAATTATTTGGATAAAGATTTAATTTTGGAGTGTGGAATTATTCAGTAGAGATTTTATCTTAAATTATTGAAGAAGTTGGATATTTTATAATCCTTGGAAAATGATTATTTTAATTATTTGAGGGATTTTAGAAATTGCTCGATTAATTTAAAAAATTGAGAATTCGAGGTTTTACAAAAATAATAATATTTGTGGTATTTTATAAAGCCCTGTAAATTGTAATTTATGAATCAGAATTATTATTTTTATGAATTGTTTTTATAAATTATTAATAAATTGTAAAATGCATATCAATTCAGAAAAATTAGATTTAATTCTAATTCTTTTTCCAAAAGTCTTTAAAAATAATCTAGTATTTAATTATGCTGGAATTATTATTTTTACCGATCGAGATTTTTAATTCAAAAATTATTATTTTACTCGAGATATGTTTTGCGGGTTGAAAATTAGAAATGCAGTGTTTAAATAGTATTGGGCCAAAGGCCCATTAGGTTTTAACACAAAAACACACAGCACACCACATTTATACACAAAAATACATACATACACACACAAAAAAACACACAGCCGCACAAAAAAAAAGGAATCGGGGGAGGGGGGAGAGAAACAGCTGGGAGAGAGATTCGCGGGGAGAGAAAAAGAGAAGAAAGGGAGGGGAAGAACCGCGGGGAAGAAGAAGAGGAGATGGGGGGGTGTGCTGATGTGCTGCGCGTGGTGGAGCTGCAGCAGCGTGGAGAAGTGGCGCTGCGGTAGCGCGATCTGACCGGCGGCGAGGGCCTGCCGTGGCGGTGATGGTGGTCAAGCAGAACGAGGGGGAAGGCTGGCAGGTAGAGGGAGAGAGAGAGGGAGAGAGAGAGAGAGAGAGAGAGAGAGAGAGAGAGAGAGAGAGAGAGAGAGAGAGAGAGAGAGAGAGAGAGAGAGAGAGAGGGAGAGAGGAGAGATGAGAGATTTTGGGGGAGACTTTTTCGGTGGTTTGACTTTCGGATCGGAATCGAAATGGTATACCTTTCGAATTTAATTTTGATTTTTTAATTATCGTAAATTTTGTTATAATTTAATTGTTGTAATTTAAATAGTTTTAAATTATGATAACAATGTTGTAATTTAATTAGTTAAGTGTTGTAATTTAATTAGATTAAATTGTGAGTTTAATGTGTAATTGTCGTAGTTAGATCGATATTGTAAATTATGAATATTGTGAATTTCCGAGATTCAATTCGGAAAGTGTGTTGGTAATTATAATCGTAAGTTTAATTACGAGTCCGATTAAATGTTCGAGTTAATAATTGTTAATTGTTAAATTGTTAGTTGCTAATTGGAATTGTGAGATTAATTGTGGTCTCGTTAATATTCGAGTTTAATAGTCGGAGTGGATGGTAGATTTAAAGATTATTATGATTCGTTTTAAATGAATAAAATGATTCAGTGGTTGTATGGAATTGCTATGCTTAATTGACTAAATGATAATCGAGTTTGTCAACAATCGAGTTTGACCATAGTATTTGATAAATGTCATATATGCGAGAATTAGATTCAATCGAGTCGATAATTGAGGTTTATGTGACTTACTTTTATTATATGGTCATCAATAAATGTTTTCGTGCTAAGTGCTATAAGTCGAGTCGTGATATTTAATGGCTTTACTAATTATGAATGTTATGTGTTAAATGTTAGAATTTTATAATAATTAGAACTGTGCTAGGGGTTATGAGAAGATCACAAGTTTTTAAATGTCAATATTTAAAGGACTTGTGTAATTCTTTTCGACTAATCCCTAGGGCTTACGAATATCCATGATTAGCTATCACGGGTATAATTAATATACTTGAGTGGTGTGATCATCGATATAGCGTAAGTAATAGTTAGTGCTAGGGGTTGTTCCCTAGGGCTTACGAACATCAGTGATTGATTGTCACGTGTATCATTAACATACGTGAGAAATACGATCATTGGTGTAGCGTAAGTAGTAGTGTAATATAAATCATTATGTGCTATGTGCCGCATCTCAGGGCGGATACTTTCTTATGTGTTTATTTTATGTTGCTGCAAGTTGAGGCAGCTTATTTTTGCTAAAACAGGGTTGTATTGTATTTGAGGGGCTGTGCCCATAGTCCGATAAACGAATACTTCATGCCGAAATTATTTGAAAATCCCCTGCGATTAATTATATTTAATTTATTAAATTTCCGTGGTCTAGAGGCATGAAGTGGATGTTAACTGATTATGTGTATATGTGTTAAGTGGTTGATTTGAGGATTAATTGTTGTCTCGAGGATTTATGTGCTAAGCTAAGTATTAAAAATGGTATTGAGGATCAATGATGCTTTGAGGATTAATTATATATTAAATTGGTTTAATTTTATTAAATGGATATAAATGTGTTATGGGCATTAAGTGGTATTAGAATAGTTAACTATTAGGGCGTAATCAAATTGGAGCGACGTGCATCCAAAAAAAAAAAGGGAAGATCGAGACGTCAGGTAAGGTCCATGGAATTGCTTGGACGAGGTGCGAAGGATTTGTCCGTAGTTTCTATTTTCTACTAAGGACCAAAGGCAAGTTTACTATGCATACTCTATTGTTCAGAGTATATTTATTTTAAATATATGAAATGTGTTAAATAAGTTTTCAATCCGTAATCGCGAGTTTTCCAACCTTGTACTTCTTCTTCCAAATCATTGTATTCCTGGCTTTGCCAACAATATTAAATTCTGCTCGTGTAATAACCAAAACCCCATGGCTTATAATATTGTTGACGGGCAGTGATATTTTTATGGCTCTGTATCTTGATTTATACGGTATATATATATATCTATAAACTTTTCGCACTATGGTAGTGGACTATATGTTATGAGGTATGTATTTATGTATCGGAATAAGAGAGGCTCAGAGGGTAGAGCATGTATTGAGTTTTAGAACTTAGCCGCGTGTCGGGGCTATTTTGTATTGTATGTTTTCGAAAACCCGGGCAAAGCTTTTAAAAAGAATTTCGCAATAATTAACCTAAAGGCAACATCACCAATAAACCAGTGTTTATTTAATTAATAGATGCTTCTGAAAGCATTCACTAATTAAATAAACCTCATTCGCCTAATTAAATTTATTTAATTAGATGAATATCATTTTCAAAACTTTTTCTTAAAATCACTTTGTCCCGGAGAAATAATAAAATAATTTGATGGAGTGATTCTATCTAGTATATTATTTATCGGAGATAGTGTATTTTCAATACGGAGTAAAGATATTCCAATGGTTATAATTGGTTATTTTCAGCTTAAAACAGCTAGATTAATATCGATATATGTTATTTGATTGATTATTTAAATGGATGAATATTAATTATAATATTCATTAACAAAAAGGGAGAAAGAGAAAAAGGATTTTCAGGCTTATTACTTATTTCTTACTGACCGAGAGTCAGTAGTAGTTATTTGATAAAGTGGCTAGAGTTGGAGACTGCCAGAGAGATTGTGTCTTGATTTTTATTAGAAACATTCCAAGAGTTGTATTTAGGGTGTTTTGAGGTTATTAAATATTTCAGTATTAATAGTAAATATTATTTGAATATTATTTAATAAATGAATATTATTTTGAGTATTCCTTTAAAAAGGGATTATTGAATATTTATTATTTGTTACATATTAGTCAAATATTTATTAAATACTTTGAGTGTTCTGAAGATTATAAAACACTATTCAAAGGATGTCTAAGGACTTTCATAGTCATTTAAAATATTATATTTTGATTCCATCTTGGTAAGTTACTTTTCAAGAACTTATTTATATATGGAATTACCCTGTTGTGTTACAAGCTTTATGCGTACCATTTTCCATATGTGAACACAAAACCCTGTGTCGGGATTGATATAAGTATAAGTGTATACCTATACTCGAACACTTTCGAACTCAAAATATTTTCGAAAACCCCGGTCTGGTTTTACTTCCTTGCACATTTTTCAAGAATTATCGGTCGACTGATGTCGGACCTCAACTACTCGATTTTCAATCAAAACAAGTTTTGAAAGAAAAAAAAAAGGGACTCTAGCAGGTGTGGGAATCGTTGACGAACGATTCCCGGGATGTGTAAGCGGCCGTGAGCCAGGCGGTCCATCAATTATTATTCCGGCCCAGGTGTTACCGAAGGATGATTACGGATGTAGTTTTCATCGAGGGTGATTACGGATGTAGTTTTCACCCGAGGATAGTTACGGATGTAGTTTCTATCCTTCTACCGGTAGAGAAGACCCGCGGATTATTGGACTTGGATGTGGCGACTGATCATCGTCAATCCTTGTCAGGTTTTTATGTTTTCTTTAAAGTCCCATCCTCCATTTTGGAAAAATACTCAAACACTGCTTCTTGGGCCTAAGTGCCAAGTTGCCGATAGTGTTGTTTTCAATTATGAAAGATGATGATGAATTCATGCAGTATCTAGAACTGCAAGAATATTCTAACAATAATGGCACGTGTTTGTGCACTTTTGCAAATATTCAAAAGATGAAAGATGGTTCATCGGTTATTGATGTCAAGTCTCAAATGTTTTGCTTCAAGAGCTTTGACTCGTTTCCTATCAGTTATTTCTGAGTTTAGATTTATCAAGTGGTTAAAGAACTTATACCCGGTACATGATGTTGATCTGCAAGGTGTTTGATGGAAATGACATACTTATATGTATATACTTTCAGACTTGAGAAATACTAAAAATGAAATCTTCTAATGGTTTGGTTTGTATACGATGATAAACAACTGTCTTAGCAGCATATTGAACCGCGTATTTTGAAAAGCTTTCTAAAAGATTAGCAACACTGTAGTGTATACTATTTCGCTAAGATATGAGGATTACTATGGTTATTATAAACTTATCTGTTCATTGGATGTTGCGTTAAACGTCATATTTTCCTTATTGAAGTTTCATAGTTATAAATGTTTCGGAAATGATGTTAAGTATTGTTGGATTTTGACCCCTGTGTATATTGGATTATATATTGTTAAACTCTATTAATACTTGCTGGGCAATTCTTTCGCTCATACTTGTTTGTTTTTAATATTAACCTTTCAGAGAAAGGTAGGCGGATGATGCTTATAGGCATAGCTCGGAAGAAGCAGGTAGTATGCCCTTATGAAGACGATATGATCCAGAAAATCTATAGCTGGAGTAAGTTATATGTAATCATATTGATGTGTAATAATTATATTACTTTGTACAGGATAGCACTAGTTGCTAGTGTACTTCTCATCGAAGCTATGCTGGTAGTATAGGATTGTAATACACAATGTGATGTAATTGAATGGCTGTAATGAATCGAGTAATGTAAGGATTTTAGTTCTTGTTTCTAGCCCTATAACCCAAAAGATGCTTGGTAGTTGGGGTCTCAATTGTTGTATTTCTGTTAGTAAGTGACTGCAAATGGTTTAATATTGATAAACAGGTGATGTGTTATTGAGGATTTCCGCGTGACGACCAAATCCCTGACCCCGGATTTGGGGTGTTACAAGAATATTTGATGAAAGTTGATAAAAGAAATAGACCACAGCTTAAAGTCAAAATGAGGAACTGAAATTGAAGTTAATCGTTCATGAACCAGACCGCGCATTGAGCGTCAACAAATATTCAGTGGAGGTTCTTTATTTATTTCAGTGGTTTAAAAGTGAAGGTTAGACTATTAAATGAATTATGTTAGTTCTTTCTTAATTAATTTAAAGTATTTAGTTAACTTAATTAATAAATTAATTCTTGAAGAATTAATTTATTTATTAAGTTAATTGTTGAATTAATTAATTCGGAATTAATATAAATTTCTAAAGTCTATTAGAAGTGTTTTAGACTATGATTTAATGTTGAAAGACTATTTAAATACAGTCTGGCTGATAGTCTGCACAGCAAAGGCTGATAATCTTCAAGACAGTCTGCACAGGTTGATAGTCTGATAAGGTGTTAGTATACCAGAAAGTCTGCAAGGTAGTTTGCCAGTAGTTCAAGTATTATAGACTATCAAGATAGTCATTCGATAGTCTGGAAAAGAAGTGGGTAGTCTGCCAAGCAAGATAGTCATACCAACAGTCTACAAGAGGATCGGTAGTCATACCGATAGTCTATATGTTCCATGGATAGTCTGCAAAAGTGTTAAAATCAAGACAGAAGATATTTCCAGCTTGTTTTGTTAAATAGACAGAAGGAAAACAGACTTGCATATACGAGACAGAAGATTTAAAAGACTGCAGCCAAAAACATTACATCTCTCTCATCTTTAAAGCTCCTAAACATTTCAATTAATACACAAAATATCAAGTTCAACTCTTTTGTAATATTTGATCCGTTAGAACTTAATTATTTGTGACTCTTGTACTACTAGCGAATTAAGTTTCCTAGTTCTTATCTCGATTTTTATTAACTAAATTAGAAAAGTTCATGTGGAATTTTATAATTAGTTTTTATTAACGTGGTAATACTCTGTACTGATTTTGTAACAACCATCAAGTTTAATATATCGTTATATTTAACTTGAATTTTGTTTCAATTAATTCCGCACAAATTTGTCTAAAACTAAATTTTATTTAACGGACAAATTTCGAGAAAAAGGTATAGATTGTATTCAACCCCCCTTCTACAATCTTAACGGACCTAACACACTCTGTTTCGCAAAGCACATGGTTGATCAAGTGCCCAACCTTGATTTTCTATTGCCCTCTGGGTATGTTACTTTCTTTCTTTCTTGAGAATGAGGTTGAATTAGACCCAAATTCAGCCAACCCACATTCTACTCCATTCATACAAATCAGACCATCCAGACTACTAAAAGCCACAAAAATAGCCTTGCAAGAATCCAAGAAAAGACCCTTGGAAACTGGTGTTGGAGGTAGCTATGAGAGTGTTGAGGGAGAAACTACACATGATGCAACAAATATGAATGTTAGTCAAAGTGAACCCACAGTGGTTCCTTTTGAGCCTAATAAGAAGAGAGCTAAGAGGACCAAAGCCACTGTCAGCCACCCCACAGTCTCACAAAAGACAGTGGAGGATAATAGGGAATCAAACACATCCCTAGATGCTTCTTCTTATTAAGGAGTATCTATTAAAACTGGCCTGTCTCCCAAGGCATCCTGTAAAGAGTCTGCACAACCTCATGAACTCACTCATGAGGAGCCCCCACTTGTAGATACACACATGGAATTAGGACACAGTGAAGTTCTTAAAACTTCTACTCTTGATGTTCCACAAGTTACCCCTATGGAACAGCTAAAATTCTCTCCTGTACCTTCACCTCCTTTATTCTCTAATCCATCAATTGTTTCTTCTCCACAACCTAGAGAGGGGGACAGTCTCAACCCTTCAGGTTTTGATCATCCATCACCTATCATGGATGAGCCCCCATCAAGTGGTCCACAAGAACCCATTTCTCAAAGTGAAATGGACACCACTCCTTCAAACACTGAGCTAGATCAAGGTGGCACTCTGCCAGAAAATGAAACAGCCAACATCTTGGTCGAACTCCAACAAGCAACTTACCCTAGGAAAGTTGCTGTCACAGCCTCAACTACTGTCAAAGACACCACCAAAGTTACTGTCACTCCACCTGTTGACAGTAACATTTTGGTTAAAGATGCTGTCACCTCTACATAGTTTGATCAGGATACAGTAACTGTTGAAGATGCTTCTGATGATGATCATTTGCCTATCTCTCCTCTAAAGGTAAAATCTAAACACTTCACTTCTTCAACTAAAATTCTTGTAAGTACTGCTCATACCCATGCATCTAGGATGAGTGAGTGGGAGAAAAAGAAAAGAGAGATAAAAGAACAGAGAAGTGAGCATAAAAATGAAAGGCAGCCAAATGAGCTGGCAAAAGAAGAGGGACTTGAGCATGTCTAGAGTGAAATTGAGGGAACCCCATACATTCAGGCTCTAGGCCTTGAGAGTCATTCTGTGAGGAGTCATGAAATCACTCAGAAAAATAATGAGAGTGTGAGAAACCCCATAGCCTCCTTGCCCTAGTCTTTTCCTTTACTTTCTAAAAGGTTAAGGTCTGGTGTCCTTCTAAAGAAGCTGATTCAAGGTTGAAATCCTTTGAGGACAGATGTGCATCTATGGAAGCTAAACTTGACAATCTGTCCACAATGGTAGCTACTGGTTTTGCTGGGATCCAACAAACTCTGCTATCATTTTCTACTACTCTTAGTGCTGTCAACTTAACTAAGGGGGAGAAAGTGGTATATCAGAATATAGAGAAATAGGACATCTCAGAAAAGGTGGTAGAGAAGAAGAAACAAGGTGGATCTACAAGTAAGGGGGAGTCAAGAATTTTTGGGGAACAAGTACAAGTTGAAGATGGAGAAGCGAATGTGGGGGAGCAAGTGCAAGAGGAAGAAAGGAACTTTGGTGAAGAGCTGAAAGCCTCTGGAGATGGTGATTTGATTGAACATGAAATGGATGGTGTGACAGTATTGGTAACCAAAGAAGTATTGGAGCAATTACAGGAAACTCAAAAGTCTGAAAGACCAATACTGCCACCTCTGAAAATTAATGAGCCAACTCCTGAAGTCACAGAAACTCCACTGCAAAAGATGTGGAGAGAAAATTAAAAGCAAAACAGACAGGGTAAAGGCAAAGATAAAATGCCTAAATATGTAAACATGACTACTGGAGCCACCTGGACTGATGGAAGTGAGTATGCCTGTGATGAAGCATAATTGAAGATGGATAACTACATGGAGAGTACTTTGAACAACAAGGATGAAGAATTTAGTAGGTTGGTGGATGATTCAATCATTGAAGCAAGGGGAGCATTTACCAAACTGGCACCAATAATGAAGGACAAAGTAACAAGTATATCTATAAAAGTTATTCTAGAGAGAAGATGGGCTATTGAAGCATATTTGAATACTGGACTCACCCTATTCATCGCAATGCAACTTCTGCAAAGTTTGCAAGCAAGGGTACTACAAGCCCTGGCAACAAAAGTGAAAATCAACTCAAAAACTTTGGATGAAAGTTTGCTAGTACAGATCAAGAGGATTATTGAAGACAAACTTCCAGAAGTAATTTATAATCCATATGGTGTTTGCTAGAGAATGGTCACAAAAACAGGAGCAAGAAGAATTGGTTTTCTACCCTTGGACAAAGTATCAGGATTGAGCACTGAATCAATCATGGTAGTGCTGAAGAAAATTCTCAAATCCAGTATTAACATTGAAAAGGTCAAGGCTGTCAAAGATATTCACAAATTATTGATAAAGAGAGATGAGAGTCTTAGCTCTCAAATAAAGAAGATAATCTCTGATGCTAATGCCAAAAGAAGTGAAAAAGGAGGAAGCTGCACCTATGATGATACCTTGGATGATAATGAGGATGATATTGGAGGAAGTGGTGGATCTGATGAAAATATAAGTTGTGAAAAAAAAGCCTCTGGGAATGTTGAAACACAAACTCAGAAGGATGCAACAGAAAAGGAGAAAGAAACTCCCAATACTGAAAAGAAAGATGCTGTCAATGATGAAGGAGAGTTAGAAATTCTTGAAGCCATGGAAGCAAGTATCTTAAGACTTGTAGTTGACTGCTTTAATATTGAAAGAGATATTGTCAACAAGGAAGCTGTAAAAAATGCTGAAGTTACTGTCGAAGATACTGTCATGGAAGATGTTGTCATGGAGGACACTGTCAAAAGTCAAAATGAAGAAACTGTCAAAGATGTTGAAGCTACTATCTTGAAAGACACTGTCAAAGGCTCAAATGAAGAAACTGTAAAGTTATAAAGACTTACTAAGACATTCAAATCCAATAGGACAAAGACAAGAGCAAAAGCCTTACGTACAATCAAAAGAAAAGGTAAGACAGTTGCAGCAGCAAGGAAAAAGAAGCATGGAGCAATGTTGACAGAAAAGCCCAATGGTAAAAGATAAATAAACAGTTTTGAAGCCTACAATGAAATTATTGATGGGATTATCACATCTGTCTCAATGGAATTGGATCCAGTCAATGGGGATGTAACCAAATACATTCTCTGGCAAGATGGAGCAAGATACATGGACGTGGAACCAGATTTTACCATGGTGATAGAATCACAAGTGATAGGCAGGTACGACCTCTCAATTAAATTTGAAAAGGTGAGGCGAAGGGTTGATTTCTTCATATTGGAAAGGATGATCACCCTCATGGAAAATACATAAATGTTTCTAGTAAAAACATGGAGCACATTAAGAAATACTATGCTGAAAGATATGCAGAATTCTATGAGAAGTATGGTGACTGGAGGGATCATGAAGATGATGACTTGGTATTTAGCTCAGAAGATAAACCTTTCCCTGAATGGGATTACACAGAAATGCCTTGTCCCGACACAAAGGCATGAATGGCTGCTTATGAAGCGGAACAAGCATTTCAGTCTGTTGGATCAAAATCATCCAAGCCTGCCAAACAGACTGCTGAAGATTTAGAAGCTCAAATGAAAGAAAACTACAAGAAAGTCTACAGGATGAACAGTGAGGAACCAAATTATCAGCCCTGTGTACTGGAAGATCCTTTTAGGATCAAGGATGGAAAAGAAGAAATCTATGTACATAGATAGTTTTTATAAACTGAAGGCTGAGGTCTTGAAGAATCTGTACTGGAAAGTTGTTGGATCATCTCACAAGCTTGAAATGCTATGTGCCTGGGAACTATAAGAGATCTTCGATCAAAGGAGAGATGAAGATCCAAAACTAGATAAAAAGAGGAGAACTACTCTAAATGCCTTCCCTGGAAAGAGATTCAAGGTCAACCAAGGCATCTTAAAGTTCAGAAGATATACCTAAGACTTTGAAACCTGGTTTGACCTAGCTGATGCAAAAGTGCTTCCTTCTCGAATAATCCAACAGTACATTGATGAAAT
Organism: Saposhnikovia divaricata; assembly: GCA_036435485.1. Taxonomy (NCBI): domain Eukaryota; kingdom Viridiplantae; phylum Streptophyta; class Magnoliopsida; order Apiales; family Apiaceae; genus Saposhnikovia; species Saposhnikovia divaricata. Next base: position 118,166,978 of record CM071599.1, on the reverse strand, counting down.
TGAAGATGATGCTGGATCTCCTAAAGAAAAGGCCTTAATAGAAAATCTCAAAAAGGCAAATCAAGAAGCTCTCAAAAGAGAGGGAAGAATCTAGACAGTTGAAGACTGCTCAAATCAAGTTAAGTACAATTTCTTATTCGCTCAGCCTAGAGGAGTAGTTGATTTACAGTTAGAACATTAGTTATTGTATTCTGGATTCTTTAACATTTATCAGAAATGGTATTTTAACTATTTTGATCTATGTTAGTTAAGTTGTCAGCATACTTTAGTTGTAAATTTGTTGCTATTGTCCATAAAACAAATTGGGGGAGATTGTTGGGATTTATGGGTGATAGCTTAGAGACAACTTAACTAGATTTCATTATACTTGGTTTTTCACTTAGTAGAACATGATGTCACAGCCGGAGTGTATTCTTGTAATCAAATAAATTACTGTCATGTAATAATTGTATGTCTTGGAAGAAGTTCATGCATTTGTTCAAGCCTCAAGGTACACATCACGACGACAGCAAGAATAGATGTTATTATCACAACATTGACAGTATAATTACAAAAAGACAGCATGTTGCAAGTCATGACAGCTGACTATATCTGATAGCAACATTGGCGGAAGCATGAGACATCAACATTCTCACAGCTTGACAGCAAGTCTGGAATTCCGACAGCAACATTGTCGGGGATTCATACTGTCAACCAAAGAACATTCTCTTGACAGCAGACTTGGCGGTTAAGGTTACTGTTTCGCTGAATTATTTGATTTGGGGATTTATCTCAGTCAAGCCCGTGACAGTTTAGATGTTCAAGAAACAGATTTGCTGCAACACTCCAAGGATTGTAGCAGACTTACAAGACTACGACAGAAGCTTGAGAGATCACAAGACAAAGCTTTTCAATTCAAGAGTATGACAAATCTACATCTACTAGAATTGTATTAGCTTGAATAAGAAAGTATCTAGGTTGCTTTACATATAATGATAAATCTGTTTGTATAGCAATTTAGGAAAGTCACATGGGCGTGCAAATTGTAAGGAGCTGCCACTTGAAAATGACAGCAGCTCCACAACCCATGTGACAGAGATGATAGAGCAAAATAGTCTTAGAAAATCTTCTGTCATTCTTTCTGAATCACTCAAGAAACCGAAGCTGGAGAAAATATTATTTTCTTTAGTTTGTAGCAACACATTGCAAAATAAATAAAACATTTATTTTGTGAGAAAAATCTTGATGCACTACTTGTTTTTGCATTTCTTCTACTGATAGATTAGAATCTTTATTGCTGTTGTTGAAGTAAAGATTTGAATTTATCAGTATTGCATTCAACCTCCCCCCCCCCTTCTGCAGTACTCCGGGACCAACAATTATAATTATTAATAGCTAATTGATTACCTTTTTCAGCTAAAATGTAATATCTTTTTTATATTGTCTAACAAAAATATCTCATTTTCAAATTTTTTTTCTTACATAATTATCCTTACTTAAAAATTTATTTTTGATAAAAACATGTTACGTTTTCTATTTTTAGTAACCAATTAATTTAATTTTTATATACTAAAAATACTACGGGCAACTATATTTAACAAAATTAAATAATATCATTATGATTACTAATAAGTAATAACCAATAAATTAGATTTTCAGCGAAAATACGTTACCTTTTATATTTTCTCTTACTAAAACCTCTTCTTTCCCAATCTATACTATAAAAGATGAAACATTAAAAGTTTTGGTACGATACGGTACAATACTTACCTTATTTAATTGTTAGCCTAAACTTTGAAATATAAATTATAGAAAAACCATTTACAAGAAAAAAAATAAATGTATACTACAAACCATATGTGTACTACAAATTATATAACATAATATATTATTATCATTAAAAGTAAAAACAAACTATTCAAAATGCTATAAAACTAATTTTATTAGAAAATAATAATAATAATAATAAATTTCTACATTAATAAAATTACCGTGCATCCCACGGGTATAAAGCTATTTCATATAAATTTTCTCTTAATAAAAAACGTAAGATTGTAGATATGTCAATTCTAATGAATTATTGACGTCAATAAAATTCAATATATTCGGGAAGTTCTATTAATCAGCTATATATTTTCTTCGTCTTCAAGTAAAAATTATGTATATATACACATTGATCAAACCCTCCTCATCCTCCAATCTGTTATTAACCCAAAATATATTCTCTATTTCTGTTAAATTTACATCAAGTCACACAAACCGATTTAGCCATGAAATCTAACCAACCAATGATGGGTTTAACTGAAAACAACTCAGCCACATACTTGTCTTCTGGCAATCCATGCCTTGATTTCTTCTTCCATGTTGTTCCTAATACCCCATCGGATAAACTAATCGAACGTCTCGAAACCTCATGGTCTCGTGATCCACTAACCACCCTGAAACTGATATGTAATTTACGAGGCATTAGAGGCACTGGTAAGTCTGATAAAGAAGGCTTTTAGCCTTTTACACTACTGCATTATGTCTACATAAAAATCACCCCAAAACCCTAGCATGCAATGCATATGTTTACGCCTCGTTTGGCTACTATAAGGATTTGATGGAGATCTTGTTTCGGTTACTCCAAGGTCCAGATGTAAGAGCTCTTATTAAAGAGGAATGGAAATCAAAGAAGTCATCAGAAGGTAGGGGTGTTAAACGTGTGCGTAGGGATGTGCAGTTAATTAAGATGGATTCGGGAAAGAAGGAGAAGAAACAGGAGGCTGTGGATCAAGCCTTTTTGAGATATCGAATGTACTTCTCGAATGAGTCTTTTCACTTCAAGAATCCTTGAGATGTCGAATGATTCTTTTGACTTGTGAAATCCTTGAGATATCGAGTATTGTGTTTCTACTTCTGGAATTCCTGAGATATCGAATTGAGTATTTGACTTTTGGAACACTTGAGATGTCAAAAAGATCATTTGATTTGTGGAGCCCTTGACATATCGAATAGAACACTTTTATTTCTAGAATTCTTGACATATCGAATGAAGTTTTGACTTGTTGACTTCTTGAAATATCGAATAAGTCTTTTGACACATCGAATTCTTGGTATATTGAATCCTTAACTTCTCTATTAGACCAAATTACTTCTCGAATTTGTACTTAGGCAAATTTTCTTTATTCTTCAAACTTGAGGCTTGATCCAAGGATCTTCTTTCAAGCATTATTAAGTGACTGATTTATAAAATTTACAATTGAATTTAAGTAAGTAATACACTGTATTACAAATCAGTCACTTAATAATTGAATTTGGGTTCCCCAGTTAAGGGGTCATGTAAGTAATACACTGTATTACTAAGATCAAGTAGACTTGTTTTATAGATGAGTGCAGACATGCCTCTGTGACTAAAAGTTTGATTGTCACTTTGAACTTGTTGCTTGCTTATTTTGGTTTGTAAGCTTTGAACTTTCTCCACTTGCGAAGCTCGGGTTTGTGTAATAGACTTCCGCTTGAATATTTATAAAAATTAAATAGTTAGTGAAAAAAATCAAATTTAAAAATGTAATTAAGCAGGAAAAACAATATATTTTATTTTAGAGGAGTATAACAATATATGTAGTACTAATTATGTACTATTAGTTTTTATTTGCTTTAGGTTCTTGATTTAAGCACCTAAATGTATTGCTCATAGATCAGTGTTAAGTTGTAGTGGACAAAAAAGAGGCTGAGCAAAAAACGATTCAAATCAAATCTGTTTCTGAGCTTCAAAGTGACATGATATTAACTTAGATCAATTCGAATGTGATATGAAGTTATTCGTTTTAGAATTTCTTTTGGCTTTTAGAGTTTCTTTTCTTTAAAATTAAATTTTTAGTTCTTCATAATTGTAGGTACTTTTAATTTGGTCCCAGATTACTCCACTTAAAAAATGAAATGATTAAATTATTATGGGTAGAGAAAGTTTCTATGGATACCACCACTTTATTGGAGACATTGGAGAACATATACATTCTGCATTCAAAACATTGAAAAATTTATTATTTTGCAAAATATGTTTTACGAAGATCACAATTTGATTTGAAAAATCATGTCTGTTTTTATGTTCTGCAACCCGAACGTGTTTTGAATAACAATTCATTTTGAAATATTTTACTAGCATAATATACAAGATTTTGAATGAAATAGTGATCTTCGAAGAACACATTTTGTAAAATAATACGTTTTTGCGATATTTTATTTGCAAAACATGTATGATCTCCAAGATCTTCGATAATATATCAATCTTCATAAAACATAACCCATGATGGGTAGCTCTAAAATCTATAACCGAATTTTGTATAGGTTGAAATCTCTAATATTTGTACCATACTATATTACAATAAACAAATTATGTTGTACTTTGCGTCGCCATGAAAATAATAACGAACCTTAAATATTTAGTAAATGGTAAAAATAAGTGGATTTACTATTAAAAAATATTTTAAATTTCATATTTAACTATCCTATCAAATATTTTAGGGCTTGTATTCCATCAAAAAATAAAATTTCATTAAAATTGAATTATTACTTATAATAAAATCATGTTAAGATTATAATATATTACTATATTTATGATCTCAAAATGTATAATTATAGAGATTAGGGAGCTTGAGATATATCTCAAGTAAGTTCCCTGAGATAACCTATATTTTATATGTAAAAATGGGGTCGGCGTTTTAGTAAATTCAGAATTTTTTAATTAGCCCTGCGGGCCTAATAAAATTTAAAGTTATTTTGTATTATATCTCAGGAAAAGTTCCCTGAGATATATCTCAGGTTCCTTTTTCTCATAATTATAACCAATACGAAGTTTGTGGTTAATTAAATTTTATACAAAAAAGGCAAGTTACAAGTAAAGGGTGTTTGATATTATTGTAGATTCAACTCAAAATAAATGACTGTTAGGGAGCTTAAAGAATAAATATTATGGCGTACAAGAAAATTAGAAAGAAAATATGGAAAGTTGAAACAAATAAACTGCGAAATTAGTAGATATTAAAGACACGACTACTTAGACCGGGAAGAAAATTTATTACAAAGAAACCCTTTGCAGCCATTTCACATTTTTCAATCCCATAACACAATGAAGAAAAAGTTTTGTTCTCTTTGCAAACCAAAGATAGTGTGATGAAATTTGTTCTCTTTGAAGACCAAAGATAATGTGATAACCATTTTTTACAATTCATGATGTAAAGTATATGGAGATAAAGTGTAAGGAGATTTTGATTAAGATTGTAGTTGATGTGATTTGAAGTTTACTGCAACTCCTGGTGTAAAGTGTAAGAAAATAAAGTGTAAGAAGATTTTATCAGAGATTAGTTGTGCTAATGTGAAGTTGAAATAAATTGCTACTCAGATTGCAGCTATTCCTAAGAAAAAACCTTACCTTATAAGACTCCAGTAAGTATCTTTGACAATTTTTTTGTTGATTTTCATCTTTTTTACTTTACAACTGGAATTATTAATAGATGTGTTATGAGCTTAACAGAAATCACAGAAATAAAATGGTTATATTTACGCACACCCACGCATTAAGTTGGAGAAGAAGGTGGTGACGATAATGAAAGATAAACATTCCGGTAAAGATAATAGGACGGCTAGGGGAACATATTTTTATTCTAATGTTTGGTTAGGTTGAGCCAATAAATAAAATTACATGTGAAAATTTGGCATGCAACAGTAAAATAATAATTTTGTCGTACATGGTTGTACTTTTACATTTGGTCTCAATAAATACAATAGTCATATTCCCATATGATGCCAAAACATTAAACCTCAAGAACCTATGTAAAAACAAGGTCCTCTTAATACATACATAATTTTAACTAAAATCCTAAGTTCAGACATATTTAATTCCACTTTAAGATATCATTTCAATCTTTTCATTTGTCATAAATACTATACGATCATGACAATAAACTTATGCCTAGGATCATGACAATACTGACAGCCACTACTTATGCATGTGATTTTGAAAATTTTAATTCCACGCAATATTGATGGTCACTACTTATGCATGGGATTTCCGAATTTTGGAAGTGAATATATAACAAGTAAACTTTAGTTTAGCACCAACAAAGAAAGACAAGGAAATTAAAATGATAGATATCCAAGTAGTCATTTCATACTTCATACTTTATATCCTCATAACATGATAATACTCTTATGCAGGTGCGGAAAAATCTTCTTCCGCGTAGTCATCAGGACCAACAACACCTTCATCCTCACCATCAGGACCAGCAACACCTTCATCCTCACCAACAGGGTCAGCAACACCTTCATCCTCACCAACAGGACCAGCAACTGCAGGTTGAAAAAGTAAGCAAGTACATATAAGTCATCTATGCAATCAGCGCAATCAAGTGGTCTAATTTGTCTCTTTTCATGCCAAACAGAGTCCTGCAATGCCTACACTGGATTGTGATCTTTCCGATCATCTTCTTGTGGAGTCTTTGGTTGTGAGTATCCATTCCATTTTGTGTGCTGAAAGACTTCGGGTAACAAGTTACGTTGTGGCATTGGTATAAACCATGTCTGATAAATAAGAAACAATTTGTTATGATAATTTAATCATAGTATGTAACTGGTCAAAATTATAGAAGAAATTCATTTCATTGCGTTATAATATTTGTTGAGTTGATTGTGATCCCTCAACTTTCTCTCTCCCCCTCTCTCTTCCTCCCCCCCTCTCTCCCATCCTTCCCCCTCCCTACACTAATTACATTCAGTTATTTGCTTCTAGAAAATAATATATTTTTTATATTTATGAATCTAGCAATTCTGTGATGAAAATCAAATCATGTATCAAACTTCTTTAAGCTAGATGGATGAACAAATTAAATTAATCATACTTTAACATCAAACATAAACATAACGATATTATATCTTATTGAAAGAAACAATAAATGGGATGAACACTCAACCATGAAATCACTTAAAACATTACCAAAATAATACCTGCTTGCTTTCTTCGCTGTGCTTTCTTTGTTGTATTGTTCGTCGGGAAGAAAGGATAAGATAATTAGGTCTATGGGTTTAGTTTGTATACAAGGTTATGTTTGTTTAGCGGAAAATAATTTAGAAAAAAAGAATTTCGAAAAATTGTTTTCTAAAAAATATTTTTCCTTATATTGCTATTATGAAGAAATTTATGAAAAAAATTAATTTTAAAAAATATTTTCTCTCTTAAAATGAGAATTTATTTTTTAGAAGTTTATGAATATTTGAGTCGATTACATTTTAGTGGCCATAACTAGCACTGCACAACCTTCCGGTCTAGACCGGTAAATTAGACCGGACCGGGTCTACCGGTCCATAACCCGGACCGGACTGTGTATAGTCGGTCCGGTCCCCGTCCGCAAAATCAAAAATATCCGGTCTTCGGTCCGCCCGGTCCAAATTCAGAAAAAACCCAGACCGGACCGGATTTTTTGTATATGACTATTTTTATATTACTTTACTTCTTAAAATATTTAATAGAGAGATTAAATATTTAAATCTATCATAATTTTGACAAGCCAAATTAGTAACATCACAATCTAAATGATAAATGTCATACTATATATATACGATAAATACTTGACACTCACATGTTTAGAATTACGATTGGTTCACAAAAACTAAGATATGGACTTCTTTTTAAACTTATATTAACTTGTAAAGTAATTTATTTATTTTATGTATTTAAACTTAAAAAAAATATTAAATTATAAAAAATTATTTTATATATTGAAATTAACTAACCGGTTCATACCGGTCCGGTTCTGGTTCAGTCCGGTCCCTAGACCGATTATAACAGGTCCGGTCCTCGGTCCAAGAATTGGAAAAATCCGGTTTTCAGTCCTATCCGGATCGGTCCAGTCTGGTTTTGAGCCTCTGTGCAGCCCTAGCCATAACTTGCACCATTTTTAAAAATGGTGGTTATAATTTAAAATTTTGTCTTTCTTCAAAACTATCCAAGTTTTTTCTTTATAATTAAAAGTTTCCATTAACGAAGGTTTGTAATACTTCTAGGAGAACCTAGAAGCCCAGCCGACCCTTACAGGGGGAAAATACGGGAAGCAACAGAAACAGAACAACACGAAAAGAAGCCTATCGGCTCCATGAAGACAACTGCTAGAGAAATGAAGAAAATGCCTGGAGAGACAAAAGACTAACAAGTACAAAAGGCTAGTAGTGGAAAGAGTGTTACTGAGAACCTCCACCATTAACAGAGTCTTGATCATGGGCTGTTTCCTGAGCTCGAACCTGTTGAGCACCCTCTGGAACGAAATCAATCACAAACCCCTGGGCATCAGTGGGAATAGGAGATGTCAAGAGTTGAGGGATTGGGGGCCCAAAGCCCATGTCCAAGTCGAGCTTCTCTCGAAGACGCCCAAACGGAACGGTGGTGTAGTACATAGCATCCCAGTTGTTGAGCCCTACCACTGCTAGATAATGAGCAGTACGATTAGCAGTTTCCGCCACATACTTGACCACATTCTTCCATTCCTGGTTGTGTCCTAGTAACTTCTTCATGTGCTCCACAATCCAAAGGCACGTCCTATCTCCCCTACCGTCCTTGCGAGTGACTTCAAAGTATGGATTGAAATTGTTAGTCTCCAGCATAACAATCTCATAATTTTCAATTCTTACTTGGTTGAGTCCTATATGTACATTTGGGTGGCCAGGGGAGAAAGCCCTCTCATTGTCCCAGTGAGCGCTTTCACCATGTGACCTCTATGATCTCTAATGACGATCCCAACTCCGTTATTGTTGCAGTTGAACTGCCGAGAGGTTTGTGTAACATGAACATTAACCTTAACCTGTCCTCTCAAAGGTGCTTTTCAGGTATAATAGGTCATACTAGAGAAGTGTTTTTATAGTGTTTGGAATGAAAAGAGTGTAACAAACTACCCAGGTTGTAACAGATTTTTTTAAAAATACGACTTGAAATCTTTGCAACCTTTTTTTTTGGGGAAACCTTTGCAACCTTTTTTGTCTGCGTTTTAAGCTCATTTGCAACATTTTCCAACCGCGGTGCTAGTTTTGCAACCTTTACAACAAAAAAACCGTATTTTTGTAAATAGTTTCAAAAAATGAAGTAGTTTTGTAAATATCCCTTAAATTTTTTAAAAAGGTGACCAAAATTTTTATTAGAATTTTAGAAAAAACTGTATTTTTTTTGCTAATCGGTGGCCAGAGTTCAAATCGAGTTTCAAAAAGGTGATTGGATTTTTATATTGTAATAAATTTCAAAATAAAAATTTAACAATATATGTGAAAAATAGTAATTTAATAGTTTAAAAATTTTTAATGGAACATATTGTTTTTAAAGTAAAAAAGGTTATCGAGTTTGAATTTGTGCCAAGGTTGTGTTGATGGTGAATTTATGATATAAATCGTGAAGTTCAAGCTCGATATAATAAGCCGACTAGAACGCATAGATTATGTAGACTCAATAATTTGTTTACTTTGAATGAATAATTATGTGTTCACGTCATCAATACAATTTTTTAATTATTACCTTAATATTTCTTCTTATATTATTATTGTTTTTTTATATTTGTTAAATTTTTAAAGCACGTCTATTTTTTTGAAATTCGGTATCAACTATAGTCACTGATTTGTAAATATCAAAATCTAGCCACTTATTTGAAATTTTGTAAAAAACTTTGTTCATTGATCTGCAAATTTCAAATTACAACAACCATTTTGAAAGTAAGTGTAAACTATAATTCCCAAAAATCAAAATGCATCCAACTTTATTTTCGAAAAAAATTCCTACTTCAACAAATGTTTTTGTTTTCCGAACCCAATAAAATTTAAATACTATTTTTTAGAGTGCAAACAAACGATATGAAAGACCTTGAAAATGGATAAAATTATCTCAAAAATTGTTTTTTGGAAATATTTTTATTGTTATTTTGTAGTTATGAAAGTGTTCATTTAAAAATTGTTTTAACCTTTGAAAAATGAGAAGTTATTTTAATTTAAAAATAAATTTTTTGAGTGTAAAGAATGCTATGAATGATCCAGAAAATATTTTCTAAAATATATACAACCTAAATATTTAAGTTACGACTTGATCATTAATTGGTTTGAACTTGTAGGTCCATAGTGAGTTGTAGGGGATGAAATCAACTTTATTCCATTTTTCGAAACTAAATGCAGGTAACAAGTTTAATAATCAAAGTAACGAAATCTATACTATTATATAATAGTCGAAATATTAAAAGTTTTGGTTTCTATTTTTTGGTACGTCATGAATTTACTTATTTATCCTTCATTATAAATAAAAATACGTACGATATCTATGCTATTTTCCAATCATTAATATTTACTTTATAATAAAAACACGTTACCTTTTTGATTTAAAACTAATTTTACAATTATTAATATATACCCGAAAATATCACACCATATTTCGGCACGATCATCCTAATTATTAAAATAAATTATAAAATAATGTAATGAATGATAATTAGCTGATTTCCTTTTTTAATTAAAAAATGTTTACTTTTAATTTGATGATATTATTTTTTATAAACACATATAATATCATATCTTCCGATCAATAATATTTCATTTTAAACTAAAACACGTTAACTTTTAGTTTAAAACATAATCTTGCAATAACTAATGTATACCCAAAATTTCACACTATATCTTCTAATCACTAACAAATCACTAACAAAATATAACAGAAATCTGTATACTACGAATAATGACAGTTAGATTTTTAGTTAAAAATCAAAACCGTTAGATCTAATTATTAGATATAATATATACGGTTAAATTAATTTACTAAAATATATACCCGAAAATATCACATCACATTTTTCAATTATTAATAAAATATATTAAAAATTCGTATACGTTGTTTATAATAAGAAAACATTAGTATAATCCGTAAACATGAGTATATTAACTTATATTAAATTAAAATTAAAAATAATGATTATGTAAAAACATAATTGTAATATTAAATAAAAATTAATGGTAATTAGTCGATTGCCTTCTTCACATTTAATTTTAGTTGAAGATATTACCTTTTATAAAGACCTAAAAAACATCAATCATCATTAAATATTTCCTTTCGAATTAAAAACGTTATCTTTTTTATTTGAAACTAATCTTTACAATCATTAATATATATCCGAAAATATCACATAAATATTTTTCAATTATTAATAAAATATATTAGTGTACTTAGTTTAACATTGTTAAAATACGGTGGTATGGGTGCTCTCAACGATGGCAACGGTGGCAATGGGGGCAACAGTAGTTCAGCGGGTAGGGATAAGGAGAGTAAGGATTACGAAGATCAATAGAAAGCACTCAACTACTGGTTTCTTTTGGAGAAAGAACACGCGAAGGCGAAGGCGATTGCTAAAGGGAATAATGGATTGTTGGACATTGCTTGGGCAAGGATCAACTTCTTAAAGAAGCAGATAGAGCCGAAGTTACTTAAGTTGGGATTAGAGGGTGATGATTGATGAAGAGGCGCTATGTAAGATACAATGGCAGCTGATGAATAACGGGTCGTGGGAAATTAAAGGGCTAGGAATATAAACATTAAGTCAGTAGGATATATTATGGGGAAGAAAGTGAGAAAAGAAGTCAAGATGAGGAAAAGGATCTGGTGGAGTTTATATTAAGCAAATCGCGTATGGTCCATCCCATTGTCATCCAAATGGTCAAAAGAAGGGAGTTAGAAGGTATACGTATGGCATTGAATCATATCCACTATGGTTCTCTACAAACATCTAGACAGGTTAAGTCCAACAAGATCAGTGCTTGCACGTCCAAAGGTTTAAACAAGGAGAAGGCCTCTAACAATACTGAAATGGAAATGCAGTTCATAAAAAGTAATGGGAAGTTGGTAGACTCTTGGATTTTGGAAGAGGCCTTGAAGGAGAGGATTTCTACATTAACAGGGCACTGTATCAAATACACTCTAGAAGTCTAGAAGGGACCAATACTAAAAAGTCGTTTAAGGACATCTTACTATCTTCGCCTCCTTCCAAGTATCCCAAGGTAGCTTCTTCAAGTACAAGATCATTTACTAGGAGTAGCAATCACGAAAAGAATTTGGTCTTTGTTTCTAACATTCCTAAGGAAGCATTAGCTAAGGATATTTGGGTTTGTTCTAAAAAGATAGGAAAAATACCGGATGTCATTCTCCCGAAGCGTTATAACAAATATGGTAAGAGATTTGGATTTGTCAAGCTCAGAAATCACCTGGAGACGTCTTCTTTCATGAAAAGGTTAGGTGGTGTAATGTTAGGCTCGAACAAATTGAAGGTGGACTTTACGTTAAAAAATAACATACCAAACCCTACTTCTACTGGTACTAAGGGTAAGGCTCATAGTTTCAAAGTTGACGTAGGGGAGACTGTTCAGAGTTTCAAAGTTGACGCAGGGGAGACTGTTGGCAATAAGGGTAAGGCTCAAAGTTTCAAAGTCGACATAGGGGAGAATGATGCTGTAAGGGCAGTCAGTGTCAGCCACTCCTCCAAGAAGGAGCTTGTTACTGCGAATAAGGATGCGAACTTGTTAAAAGATTTAAAATGCAGTGTCATAGTGGAAACTCTAGAGCCTAGCACAATTTCAGAAGTTATGAGTCAACTGGACTCATTGGGCTATGATAATATTATGGTGCGTTGTCTTTCAAAAATTAGGTTTCTACTAACCTTCTTGGATCTGTAGGTGTTCCAAAGCATTGATCTAGATCATTTAGGATTGGGATTCGTTAAGTGTTACAGGGTGGACTTAGAACAGCCTATTATTCCGCGAGTGGCCTGGGTCCAGGGTTTTACGACTCCCTGTCACTTGTTGGTGCATGGAAACTTTCTCTGATTTGTTCAAGGGTTTGGGAAATGTTGTGAGCCTCAATGATAAGCTAGATGAAGATTGTTTTTTGAAAATCCTGTGGTAGGGATCAACACTACAGTCATGAGTAAAGTCTTTAAAGAAATTACGATCTCTCTGGAAGGGAACTTTATAGTGCGTTTGAAGGAAGTATGCAACGGGTTGGAGAATCTTCACATTAGTTCGGATTACAAAGTTAATAATCAAGCAGAATTCAATGACCAATGTCCGGTTAACAAAGTCAACAATGATTAAGAAGGGCATAGTGATACAAATGTCAGTGAAGGATGGACTGAATCTATTAAGGATCATGGTGCCACAAATGCAGGCATAGGAACGTCTGAGCCAGCAAACTCGGATGCGAACATAACAGACACAGAACAAGTTACTGATGGTGAGTATAATGAGCACAAGGGGAAAGAGCTAGTGCTTAGAAGGGAATGTGAGACTAATGGGAATAGAGAACAGACAAGTATCTAGGCAACAAGAGACATCTCTGTGTCATCTTCAAGTTTGAAATCCACTAGCCTAGATATCAACTCATTTACTTCTTTAGCAGACCAATCACATCAATCATTAGGATCTGTAGAAATCAATCTGGAGAAGTTTAAGCCTTTCAAAAGAAGGGGGCGTCCCCGGAAGTTCCCAAACAGGATAGTAAAGGCATTTCAACTACCCAGAGGTAGTAAGAAAAAGGTGAGTCCAGTCTTGGTAGCAAAAGATTATATCCAGGAAGCAGAAAACATTCTAGAATCAAGTACTCTTATGGGTCTTTCACTTATTGGCAACAGGGAGGAGGCAATGGCCAGCATAGTCGAAAGGGTAAAAACATAATTAGTAGTCTAAACTGTATTCTAACTACTTCATTCAACTATTATTTTTATGGATTGGATGAATATTTTCAGTTGGAATGTTCGAGGTTTATCGTCTTGGCAACATAGAAGTAATGTTTAAGTCCTTCATACTGAAATACAAACCGGTGGTGGTATGTTTACAGGAAACTATGTGCACTAATTTTTCAGATTTTGATAAAAGGTCGTTGGGGACTTACGATCTCTCCAGTTGAAATGAAGTCCCTCCAGTAGGCCAATCGGGTGGATTAATAACTTTTTGGGATCCATCTCTATTGAACATTTCTGTAGATGACTGCGATAGTGGCGGGCATTGGATATTAATTCGAGGTATGGTCACCTCAATTCTCAAGGAATTTGCCATCTTTAATATTTATGCTCCTCAAGGGTGTGTTGAGAAGGTAGAGTTATGTAGTAATTTGGAATCAAAAGTACTTAGCTTGCAAGAGATACTGATCTGTCTAATTGGAGATTTCAACTCGGTGAGATCAGACATGGAGAGAGTCAACTGTATTTACAGGGTCTCAGACTCATTGGAATTTAATAATTTCATATCATCTTCTGAACTCTTTGATATAAGAACGTTGGGGTCCAATTTTACATAGTGTGGGAGAAAGGGCAAGCAGAGTAAACTGGACAGAGCTTTGTTAAACTTGACATGGTTTGACCTTGAGGAATGGGTTACTCAAGTTCTTGATGAAAAGAATTCTGATCACAGGGCAATCTTGTTATCTGTGGTTAGAAGCAATTGGGGTCCAAAACCCTTTAAAGTTTTTGATTACAGGCTTCAGGATGCTGAGCTATTAAGGTCTCTAGAGGAAGGTTGGTTAAATAATCTGGGCACTAACCTTCATGCCAAGTTAAAAAAACCTACGTCTGAAAATTAAAGATTGGAACACTCATGTGAATGGAAATTTAGATCAGCAAATCCTTATGTTGGAACAAGAACAATTCAAAATGGATGAAGAGGGGTGTGCAGATGAATTGAAGTTAAACCTGTCTCATACGCTCAATAAGCTCTACATGGATAAAACAAGCTTGCTTAGACAGAAAGCTAGAACAAAATGGCACTTGGAAGGAGAGAAGAATACAAAATTTTATCATAGTCTATTGAAACTTAATTGGAGGAGGAACAAAATCATGGGAGTAGGGTGGGAGAGAAGTTGGCACACTTGCACACATCGAATCAAGGAAATTTTCTACTTGCATTACAGGTCTTTTTACAGGAAAACTCCTTGGTTTCCTTGTTTTAGTTTTGGGTCCTTACCATGTTAGATATTGATTCAAGTGATGATCAGGATCTGAACTAATGATCAGATACTGATGCTGACGTCATGAGTAATGCACCGTCAGTATTAGGCTATCATCAGGATTGGAGACTGATCAGGATTACACGAGGATATACATCAGTCCAGGAATCAAGGGAGATTAATATGTCGGTTCCTGATTTATAGGAACGCATCTATCATTCAAGATATGTACTAAGAGACGTATGTAATTGATTTGATATATCTTGTAATTGATAGAGCAGGTGTGTATAGTATATAAACACAATTTAGGTTTTACATTTATGTAATCGCTTACACGAGTTATCTTGTAACCTAGCAGCTCTCAAGAACATAAGAATTTCTTGAGAGAGTTTGTAACAGTTTTATATCAGTGTTAATAAAGCTGTTATTTATTCATACTTGTGTTATCATTTTTGTTTAAGTCCAAAATCTTATACAATTGTATTCAACCCCCCTTCTACAATTTTTCTTTACTGGGTAACAGTTGGTATCAGAGCAAATTGATTAATCACAATCAGAAACGATCTTAAGATGTCGACGGGCAAGTATGAAAGTATTAACATCCTTGTTCTCAAAAAGGCTGAATACCCCACATGGAGGGTAAAGATGTTGATGTATCTGGAGGCAACTGATCCTAACTATCTTGATCGAATATATGATGGTCCATATATCCCTAAGAGACTGGTTGCTAGAACAAATACCGTACCTGAGCACTATGTTCAGAAGACAAAGGCTGAATGGACTCCTGAGGAAAAGGCTGAAGTACTCAGAGATGCAAAGGTGAAGAATATTCTTCATAATGTCCTTGATGATATCATGTCAAACAGAGTGATAGCATGTAAAACTGATGAGGAGATCTGGGAAACTTTGGAAACTCAATGCCAGGGTACTGAATCTATCAAAAGGAACAGAAGAGCTCTCTTGATTCAAGAGTATGAACAGTTTGATGCAAAATCTGATGAGAGCCTCACTGATCTGTATGTAGATTTCTGACATTATTGAATAATCTATCTCTGGTGGGTAAAGAGTATGAACCAGAGGACTCGAACACCAAGTTTCTTAGAGCTTTGCCTGAGGAGTGGGATACTCAAACCTCTATCATTAGGCATCAGTATGATCTTAATGTTGTGTCTCTTGATGAAGTCTATGGGATGCTAAGAACCCATGATCTTGAGGTTCAACAAAGGAAGAATAAGAAAACCAGCAAAGCAAAAGCGGTTGCTTTGAATGTTGAATCAAAATCAAAAGGAAAAGCTGTGGAGGTTTCAAGGAGGAGAAGTAGAGTAGCTGAGTCCAATACTGATGACACATCATCAGATCTTGATGCCAATCCTGATACTGATACTGATGATGACTCTACTGATTCTGACATGATGGAAATGGCTGCTATGATAGTCAAAGGCTTCAAGAAGAAGAAGTTCAGAAAGGCTAGAAGACAAGGCAACTCTCAGAAGAAATCGTTCAATACTGATAAGAACAGGTACAAGAAGAATGAAAGCAAAGGCATCAAGTTTGACAAGTCAAAAGTCAAATGCTACAACTGTGATGGAATGGGTCACTTTGCAACTGAATGCAAAAAGGCTAAGACCAAAGCTCTTATCTCATCAAGCAAGGATTGGATAGACTCTTCCTTAGACTCTGAAGAGGAAAAGGTGAACTATGCATTAATGGCAAATGTCGATGAGATTGCTGCTCCTGAAAATAAGGTACCTGAAATTGTTTTTGATTTTGATACTGATAATGTTTCTGAGTTAAGATCTTTCTTAAAGTCTCTTAATATTAGCTTTAAAAGTCAATCTCTTGAAAATGCAAGAATAATATCTAAGATGTCAGAATTGTCTAAAAGAAATGATCATCTAGAAGCTGAATTACTCTTTATGCAAGAAGTACAAAATGAATGGGATAAGGCTAAGCACATGAAGCTAGAAATGGAGTTTAAATGTACTGAACTTGAAAAGGAAATTAATGATGCTAATGAGAAACTCAGAAGCTGGACACACTCTGGAAAGAAAACACACGATCTTATCACAGATAAGAACTGGAAAGAGGGTCTAGGTTATAAACCAGGGGACAAAAAGAAGGATAAAGGTAAAGTTGTTACTGCTGAAACAACAAAACCAGGAAGAGTTGTTGTGAATGAGTCAACAAATCCAAAAACCTATAGACATGTTATAGACAGAACAAAGACTAAATTAAAACATGTTAATTATGTGTATCCAGAAAATCCCAAATCTACTTTAGAAAAGGGATCTACTTCTACACAAAATTCTGAGTCTAAAACTGTCAAAAACAAAAATATAGGTCTTTTGTCTAAGAAACAACTGAGAGACAGAATCTGTGAAGTGATAGTTAGAGAGAAAACTACTATTGCTAAGAGGAACAGGAATGGTAAAATTGGAATAAACAAAGAGAATAATTATAAGTATATTCAAAATGCACGAAGGAAAGTGTGTTTCAACTGTGGTAACTCTAATCATCTTGCTATTGATTACAGGAGGAGTAAAAAGAAGGCTACTGTAGTTCCTAAGTCTGACATTAGGAATAGATCAGTATATTATAAACCACAGAATCCTTGTTTTCACTATGACGGTAAATGGCATTCTATTTATACATGTGAAGAATACCATAGTTTGTACTACAATCATTATGATCCGTTGCAAAAGTTTAATAAAAGTGCAAATTCTGGTTAAACAAAAAGTCTGAATACTAAGCATGCATCTATTAATTCTGATAATGACAAAGCAAATTCTGATGGATTTAAATATGACAGAATTGCTTTTGTTAAAAAGACTTCTGCTGCTAAAAATGTTAGATTGCATGCAAAAAGAACCCAACAAGTGTGGGTTCTTAAAAATTCTAACTGAGCTCTTTGTGTTTCTGATTGCAGGGTAAAAAGAAAAATTTGTTGGTCATGGATAGTGGATGCTCTGTGCACATGACTGGAAACAAAACCTTGCTATCAGAATTTGAGGAGTAAGTTGGCCCAACAGTGTCTTATGGAGATGGCAACATTGGACAAACTTTGGGATATGGCAATATAATCATTGGAAAAGTAGCACTGGTGAGAGGACTCAAACACAATCTGCTTAGTGTTAGTCAAATCACAGACAGAGGTTATCATGTCAACCTCAATGATACTCACTTTGAAGTGATCAGTAAAACATCTGGAAGGATTGTCTTAACTGGTCAAATACGTGGTAACATTTATGATGCCAACGTCTACACCAATACTGATGGTCCTCAACATGTCTCATCAGTAAAGCAACAGTAGATGAAAGTTGGAATTGGCACAAGAAGCTTTCTCATCTCAACTTCAACAACATCAATGAGTTGGTTAAGAAAGATTTGGTGAGAGGATTACCAAAGGCGTTGTATACTCCAGATGGACTCTATGATGCTTGTTAGAAGGCCAAACAGAGAAGGACATCATTCAAGAGTAAATCTGAATCCTCAATTGATGAACCATATCACATGCTACACCTTGACTTGTTTGGACCAGTTAACATTATGTTCATCAGTAAGAAAAGGTATACTCTAGTCATTGTTGATGAATATACTAGATTTACCTGGGTGTATTTTCTGCACAGAAAAGATGAAACTGCTTAGATACTTTTGGACCATGTGAGACTCATTGAGACTGGCACAAAGTACAAAGTCAAGATTCTAAGAAGTGATAATGGAACTGAATTCAAGAATTCCGTAATGGAAGAGTTCTGCAAGTACAAAGGAATAGTTCAACAATTCTATGCTCCTGGCACACCCCAACAAAATGGATAGTTGAAAGGAAGAACAGAACTCTTATTGAAGCTGGTAGAACAATGTTGGAGGAAGCTAAACTACCTACATATTTCTGGGCAGAAGCAGTCAACACAACATGCTATACTCAGAACATTACTTTAATCAATAGACATGGTGTCATCCCTTATCAAATGATTAAAGAGAAGAAGCCAAGTCTGAAACATTTACGTGTGTTTGGCTGCAAGTGCTTTGTTCTAAGACCTCATCCTGAACAGCTAGGAAAGTTTGAGACTAAAGCTGATGAGGGAATCTTTATTGGCTGTCCATCAACAAGAGCCTTTAAAGTCTATAACCTAAGAACAAGGACAGTCATGGAGTCTATTAATGTTTATTTTGATGATAAGAAGATAATAGGAATTGCTGAAGACTTACATGACAGTTTGATCTTTGCAAATGAAGCTACCAAGAATTCTGATGAAGTAATGTCAGATACTGATACTCCATCAGATCCTGACGATCGACCAATGCCTGATGAAACACTAGTTACTGATGATGATTCAAATAATGCAAATGTTGAGGGGGTACAACAACAAAATACCATCAGTACTGATACAACTCAAACATCAGGAGGAGATTCATCAGAAACATATTCAAGTGATAATCGTGACAGCACTTCAGGAGGAAATAACACTATCTCAGGGGGGGCTTCTAATAATTCCAGTTCTTTTGAAGATAACACCAATCCAGGGGGAGCATCCAACTCAAGAAATGATTTACCATCAGCAAGGAAATGGACCAAAAGCCATACTCCTGATTTAATTATTGGGAATCCTGATGCAGGTGTTAAAACCAGAAGTGCAACACAAAATGAATTCCTCTGTAATAACTTTCTGTCAAAGAAGGAGCCTAAGAAAATTGAAGATGCACTCAAGGATGCTGATTGGGTTATAGCAATGCAAGAAGAACTGAATGAATTCGAAAGAAATGAAGTTTGGAAACTTGTACCAAGGCCAAAGGGTAGATCAATTGTTGGTACAAAGTGGGAGTTCAGAAACAAGACAGATTCAGATGGCACTATTGTGAGAAATAAAGCAAGGCTAGTTGCAAAGGGGTACTCTCAACAGGAAGGAATAGACTATGATTAGACTTTTGCTCCTGTTGTAAGGCTAGAAGCCATCATAATTTTTCTGGCATATGCAGCCCATAAGAAATTCAAAGTTTTCCAGATGGATGTTAAAAGTGCTTTTCTGAATGGAGAATTGGAAGAGGAGGTATATGTTGAACAACCTCTTGGCTTCATTAATCCTAGATATCCAGATCATGTCTATTGGCTGGATAAAGCATTTTATGGACTAAAGCAAGCTCCAAGAGCCTGGTATGAAACTCTAGCTCAATTCTTACTAGAAAGTGGTTTCAAAAGAGTTACAATTGACAAAACCTTGTTTTACTTGAATCATGGTAAGGACTTGCTGTTAGTTCAGATTTATGTTGATGATATCATTTTTGGGTCAACTAACTCCAAATTATGTGAGAAGTTTTCAAAGCTAATGCAGTCTAGATATCAAATGAGCATGATGGGAGAAACGAGCTATTTCTTTGGTCTGAAAGTTAAACAGACTGATGATGGGATCTTTATCAATCAGTCAAAGTATACAAAGAATTTACTGAAGAAGTTTAACATGCAAGATAGTTCTACTGCTTCAACTCCCATAGCTACAGCTACTAAGCTTGATCCTGATCAAGGTATTGAGGTAGATATAACTAACTACAGAGGTATGATTGGCTCACTCTTATATCTAACTGCTAGCAGACCAGATATCATGTATGCTACCTGTCTATTTGCAAGATTTCAGGCAAACCCCAGAGAACCACATCTCATTGCTGTTAAAAGAATTTTCGAATACTTGAAAGGAACT
Organism: Saposhnikovia divaricata; assembly: GCA_036435485.1. Classification (NCBI taxonomy): domain Eukaryota; kingdom Viridiplantae; phylum Streptophyta; class Magnoliopsida; order Apiales; family Apiaceae; genus Saposhnikovia; species Saposhnikovia divaricata. Next base: position 118,146,326 of record CM071599.1, on the reverse strand, counting down.
CCATCACTAGGCCTATGGTATGCAAGAGAATCTGATTTTAATTTATGTGGTTACTTAGATGCTGATTTTGCAGGGTGCAAAATAGACAAAAAAAGTACTTCAGGCAGTTGTCAGTTTCTTGGAGGAAGACTAGTTTCTTGGTTTAATAAAAAGCAAAAGTCTATCTCAACATCAACTACAGAAGCTGAGTACATAGCTGCTGGAAGATGTTGTGCTCAGATCATGTGGATGAGAAATCAGCTAATGGACTATGGTTTGTCATTTTCAAAAATACCTATTTATTGGGATAACCAAAGTGCTATTGCTATGATAGGAAATCCAGTCCAGCATTCTCTTACTAAGCATATCAGTAGCAGATATCATTTCATAAGAGAACAAGTACTGGAAGGAACAATCGAACTCCACTTTGTTCCTACTAATCGACAGTTAGCTGATATATTCACCAAGCCACTTCCTGAAGCTACTTTTACAAAATTGGTGAATGAATTGGGAATGGTAAACTATGAGAGTTGCTGAGAACAAAGGGAGACTAAATACTGATGATTGACAGATCCTGATGCATGTCAAATACTGACGAAAAGTCAATCCTGACTTTAGTCAAACATCGAATCCTGATGCAACGGTTCGATTATCAGTACAATTTGTATAATTCAAGTATTCCTTAATTGTTCTGTTCCCTGATTTAATTGTGGTTATTGTTAATGAATTTGTTACTTATGTGATTACTTTAATTAGTTTTCATGTTTACTTCTTTGATTTAATTCTTTGAAGAACAGTTTATAAACATAAAAAAAATGCAGAACACATTGAATAAGATTAGAGAAACAGGGTTTTTCATTGATAATAAGAAAGAGATTACATGCAAATATTTCATCTTTTTGTTCTCTCTATCTACTAATCTATTCAACAGGAAAATAAAAAGAGAAGTCAAAACCACTCCATTGCTAGCAGCCATCCCAGATCCCATCTTTGCCACTTTGTTTGGGTGGAAGTTAAAGGGATAAGGTTATTTTTGCTGACATATTCATTAACAATGGTTGGTGGAGTTGTATGAGGATGCCTTAGAGGAAAGCCATGCTAATGTTGCTTGAAGAGCAGCATCGATGTCGATCACTCTTGCAGGTCTTTATCTCTCGATTTCTTCAAGACAAGCATCCATCTGAAGCCACAAAGTTTCAAGTTGCCTTTTCCAGTCAAAGCATCAAACTCTTCACGAGTATAACTAAAGATATCTCTCTTCTCTACGAGATGGAGATTCTTTTCCTTGATGGTAAGTTTTGACATTGTTTTAAGGTATGCTGTGTGAAGAATTTTTTATTTTCAGGAGAGAATGAAGGGTTAAAGGGATAGTGGACAAGTCTCTAGGTGTTAAATAGATATGGGAGATTAACGAGGTCAAAAAACTCTTCGTATTCTGGTTTTAACGGTACCAGGTATTTTTAGATAGTGATATTTGATTTTTTAAATTAAATATTTTATTGCCATATTTTTAATCATTATCACAAGTGTATTTCTTGAATAATACGAGCGCGTGTGTTTTGTTCATTGATACATATAGATACACATCATAAGTCGTGTCGCGTGCAGTTATCACCACTCTCTCACGTAATTTGGTCCATTACTTATTTTTGCACAAATCGATTACTGACAGCTGTCTTTGAGAAATCATTAGTTTGTCTAAAATCAATTTAGTTTTCTAAATTGATTCATTATTCTCAAAACTATCAGTATTGCCAGTTCTCTGTATCACTGTGCGAACATAAACCATGTTCAAAATTTTAATCTCTCCGTCATAACAAAAATGGAAAATTCATCGTTTGCAAACAATAAGGTTGTTATCAATGGAATCACTTTTGCTCCTAACAACTATGTTGCTGTTCTTGACCAGCAGGAACTGTCGAATGAATTTCACATCATTCAGGATTTCCTGGCGTCTAGTCCGATTAAGTATGCTTTAACGGCACCCACCAATGTTTTTTTCAAGTGTGTAATGCAGGTTTGGAATACCGCTGTCTTTGGTGTATGTGAACCCTGAGGAAGGCCTAACTTGTCCTTTACATACAATGGAGTTACACATCATGTCACTCCAGAAATGGTTGTTGAAGCTCTACAATTACCTTCTCTTAATGGTATGACTCCAGCAACAATTACTGATGCTTCTTTGTTGGGGTTTGCTACGAGTCTGGGCTATAATGGACAACTAAGAAAGTTTGGAGAGTTATACAGAACCAAACTTAAGAAGGAATGAAATTTCTTCTTTGATACCATCAGTAGGTGCTTCTTGAACAAAGTCTCTAACTTTGATGCACTACCAACTTCTTCAGTTCATATTGGGTACTCTCTAATCCATGATACTATCACTACTAGAAATATGTCAATATACATCGATTTTTAGCCGTTGTAAAAAAAAATCTGAGCGATGTCTATACGAGTATAGAGAAAGGTCCAAACTTTAGACATCGATTTTTGGCCGATGTCTATTATGATTTTAGACATTAGTTTCTAACAGATTTACGATGTCTAAGCTGCATTATGTGCAATAGTTCTTTTTAAATAATACTATATTATGTGCATTAGATCAACATAAAACATAGCACAAACAAGGTAAATAAAAACATATACATCGATTTCTTGTTAAAAACCAATGTTATATGTCATCTCAGACATCAGTTGATATGTGAAACCGATGTTATATAATGTTACATTTTCTAGTATAGGCAAACATAGACATCGGTTTCTTGGTAACACCGATGTTGTATGTCCTAATAGACATCAGTTCTTTTAAAAAATTTGAATCAATAGCCCCTCATATACATCGATTATTTTAGAAAAAGTGATGTGAATTATAGTTAGACACATCGGTTTTGTTTTAATAACTGATGTATGTTGTCGAGGTTTTAGCATGTAATAATCGTTTATATGCACCCCAAAATTGAAATCAAACAAAACGCTAAAATACAAATACCAAGTACTTGCCATTTACCAAACATCCCAATGTTTACAATAACCATAATTGGTACCAAAATTCTACCTGTCCAACTATCAATGACCAACTATCAACTAGCTTAATTACACAAACCAACTACATTTCGACAAACAAATCATTTGTTCCATAAGTGCAAACCAATTCTTAGACAAAAGCTAGATGTTAGGCAGAGATTATAGCCAGTTCTTCGACCACTCTGAACCATTATAGCCAGTTCTTCTTTGTAATTATCCTATTGAAATATTAGTTAAGGTTGAGTTATCAGTCTGCACTCTTTACATTGACAAATATTTACATAGAACAATACATGGAGATTTTCTTTTATCTTTCCTTCATCAATCCTACCTGCAGGATGTCAGAGAAGATCAGGCTGTTGGCGATCTGCAGATCTCTAGGCTTCAGGGGAACATTTTCTATTCACCTGAAGGATACCATCTGCGCTACCACCGTGTTGCATTTTAATTATAGCCTGATTATATTCCATCGTTCTCTCCTGCATGGACCATCAACGGAAGATGAAATTAAAATGCTGACCTCGCGTTGTAAGAGAAACCAAAGGGGTCAAAAGACAATTCTCAATGCAGGCACATTAGTTGAGAGTCAAATGGTCAGAATAGGCGATACACCAGACACAAAAAAGAATACCTCTATTGTGTAATCCAATAATTCGATACAACATTTAATACAATTTAACTTGTTCTTACGAATATCTTACAATCAATAATGATAACTCTGAACAAGGTTTAGCAGTTCAAGAGACGGAAACCTTTAATATGGTATATAATATGAAATCACCTTAATTTCACGAAAAGCAGCCTCTTCAATAGTAAGTTTTGAGGCTATCTCAGCAACCTTCTTGTACTTTTCTTCATATTTCTTACCAAGCAATTCAGCCTGAAACAATACAGTAAACTGGTAAGTAAGCAAAGGTATATATGCTGCAGAAGGATTCATGTGAACACCAGTTTCTCTCTCGAACATAGAAGCATTTTCTCCTTATTTTCAATCTTCCATGTAAGAGTGAATAAAGTCAGTTTGAGAAACATTCACGGCATTACAGGGCCATTAACATGAAGAATTTTAGCAATACAAGCCAAAGAATATGTTCACCCGACTGTAAGGTGTAAGCCCAGGAAAAAAGATGCACAGCAGTGTACAAAACTTACTAGACTGCAATTTTAGGAGAAAGTCGATCTGGTCTTTCTGGATGTGGATGCGGTTTTATTACAACCTAATCCAGTCAAAGGGGAGGAAAATCGAATACAAAAATAAGATTTAGCGATCACTTATATAATACTAATTAGAAAAAGACATAATATATGGTATTTATTCCAAAAAACACCAGAAGCTATTGGATTTTAATGAAATGGTGACGTAAGAGACCAACTGATCACACACTAGTCGATAGGCAAAAGAAAGAATATACAAAAATCATTATGCACGAGTAGTGAGATGCACTCATAAATAATATTAATAATACAAGAATAGTACCATTAATGATTGCTATGTATAATAATAAAAAAAGAAAAATAATTTTATTACCAATAATAACAAAAAAGCTTTCAAGAAGATAAATTTTAACAAACAAAATGCTGAAGAAACATACTTCTGAGTGAAGAAACATTCTTTCATCAAATCCTACTGATGTGATACTGTCCGATGTTGGAACCTTGCGAGGATGAATCTACTAAGGGAGAAGTAAACCAATAAGATGCAAAACATTTATTTCACTAATTGACAGATAACAAAGTGTTTTTATTAAAGTGGCACCTACACTGAATGACCTTGTATTACAAGCAGATCAGCACAAGTCATAACTTATAAGAGGCAAATATCAAAAAGAACCATGTCATTGTGATAAAGCTACCCCTTAAACAAAACACTTAAAAGGACATTATTTGCTACTGTTATATTGCTAACTTCTACATTCCAGTACTTTTACTTTAAAGGACAACGTCCAACAAAATGCATCAGGTAAACCACCAATTTAAGTTGGTCCTACAGCACAGGCAGGAAAATTGATTTTAGGAGAAAGGCGATCTACTATATTACAAAGTTGTTAACAATATCCGACAAGTGAAAAGTAACTGCTATAACAGCAACTTTAACACCAAAATTTAATTTAAAGCTGACAGAAATAACTCCACCAAAATAATAGAATGGCTTAACAGGCTCTGCACTACTCTGACAAGATGAAAAGGAGCTACTATATTAATTGTTTTTCCTGGAATGATCGGGCCATAAACTTCTGTAGTTAATGGTGAAAGGTGCTGTTGTGCTTTTCGTTTGTTCGTGCTTAATAGAAAGTACTTTTCGGCATGTGCCTTGATCAAAATTTAGAGTGATAAAAATGTGACATTAAGAACATCACTGAAGCTTCTGACACTTAAGTACTTTACGAAGGAGCTAGAAGCGACTACACCCAAATTCTGATGGAACATCAACGTAGTTAATGGTACAAACTTGCATGTATCCTCCTTTGCCTACCAAAACACAGACAAGAATTAGTAGGAATAATGAAGAGGTCGTCTAAGAAAGAAGATTAACCAAGTATAAAAGAAACCTTGTCATAGAATCCACCATCTTGGCCTTGATTATGATGATTTTGGCTTCATTCTTAGTATCATTATCCTCCTCAGATGACACTGACCCATCATATGTATATCGTAGTTAAGGTCCACCAATATGAATTTAATATGTTTCTAGTTTAAAAATATATTTGAGTGAAGGTTTAGCAAAAACCAAGATATGAAGTACATAGTCCAAACAATGGGTGCCATGAGAATCTTAAGACAAGCAATTGCCTATCCATTTGAGTACTGGCACATCATTCTGCCAAGACAGAGAGTTGACCAAGATTATGCATCCAGAAATTTATTCTTTTAGAAGAAACCCCTAAAACTCATCCAACTCAGGGGGGTAGCTAAGCACGAGGATGCTATAGCTAAAACCCCACGAGTCCTTACAATGTATAACTGACGTTAAATTTTAATTTAATTAATAAAGCACAAGGAGAAATATAATTGATTGTTGCTATAACAAGCCAGAAAAGGCTTGGACTTAAATCACTGATCCTTGACATTCAAGCAGGAAATTTCAATTCATACTTAAATCTAGTAAAGTCAGGATAGATTGAGCAGAAACTAAAGTAGTCTGAAAGCGCAATAACTTAAAAGAGAACCAGTTCAACTTTAAAAAAAACGAAGGAAATTTCAACTGGGAAAAAAACAAAACTAATCATAGTTTCTAAGGGGAGTTTTACTTCTCGGACGAGTTAGGACCCCTCTTCTTTCTAAAGCCAAACTGCAATATCCAGTCAATCCCAAACATAAAATCAGTAATACTCCAACCACGTAAAAAAGTAGAAAAACATTAACCAACTAACTTGTCAATAGCAGATGTAGTACACATGTATGTATATACTAGCAATTACACAAATTGAATTATTAACGAGAGAGATATATAGCGAATATTGAGCATCAATAATAATGAGTTAGCACTTAGGAGTATCAAAATACTTAATGAGTTAACACATCTGAAAAACAAGAACTATAACAAACAAAAATAATAAATTAGAAAGAAATTAGTTAAAAGGAAAGGATGAAAGGGAATACCGGCAGTGACAAAACGACGATTCTTCTCTTCTTGTTTGGCTACTTTGGGAGTTTGGCCTCTCACTTTACCTGCACGAGCCAACGAACCGTGGACCTTTCCTGCATAGTTATATATATACAATTTCAAAAGTAATAGTAATTTGTAAAACGAATGAGAGAGAAAAATCCAGGAATCATCAATCAAAAGTCCTTGACTCACTCTGCTGTTTTTCAAATTTCTACTAATCTGTTTAATTCAAAATTACATATACTTAGGGTTTATTGATACACAATCGGTACAATATATGCTCAAAATTGAACGAAAATAAACTACGAGTATTTCAAATTCTAAAATTCAAACCAGAGGAAGATCGAAGATAGCTGGAGTCGTTGGAGATGCCACCTCTTCTCTTAATTTGAGCTTCTTCTTCTATTCCGATTTGAGCTTCTTCTCATAATTAGATGCATGGTTAATTAGGTTAATTAGAGAAAAGTGAGGTATGAGGGTGTGAGAGAGAGAGATAGAGCTGAGTTAGAGAGAGATGAGGGTCGAGAGATGAGAGAGAGAGAGAGAGTTTTGAGGGAAATGTTTGTAAGGCGGCTAAAAAAATTTAGGGGAAATGTTTCTTAGGTGGGGATTAAAATTTTGAAGGGGAAATGTTTTATTAGAAAGGGGGGAAAGTGATAGCGCCTATTTTTTATTTTTTGAAAATTCATTAAGACATCGGTTATTTTAGCAACTAATGTCCATAAAGATGTTTTACATCGCTTTTAAAATAACTGACGATAAAAAAGTTTTTAACATCGGTGGCTTTTTAAAACGATGTAAAAGGTGTGATGTCTAATGTAGTTTTTCTATTATTGTGTGTTTGATTATGGGTCTTTTATTCTGAGAGCATTAAGTGCTAGGAAAGCAGATAAATGTGGTTATGTCTGTTTTATTAGATTTTTTCAATTAATCTTCTCTCATTTATGTCCCAATGTTGAATTTGAAAATGATACAGTTTTGCCTATCTTTAAGATTTCAGAAAATAATATCAAATCCTTGGTTAAATCGGATAAGGCAAATGGTTTTAAGGGAAATCCTTACATTCCTGATGAGGTCTGGGTTCTCTTGCAAAAGAGATTGCATGTACTTTATGGCCCAGCCACAAGTGCTATGGGGCAGGACCAAACACATTATGTTCCTGACACAAGCACATCACACATACACTTATCTAAATAGTCAACCACCTCTGGTGTCTCCCAAAAGACATCAGTTGTAAAAGAAAAGAAGTCAGCTGGATCTGATGTGTCTGGCAGACAATCAGGATCAAAGGATTTCTCCACTTCAACCCTCACTAAACAGAAGTCACAAGGGGTGCACAAGGGGTCCTGGTATTGGAGAAGTATGCTCCCAAGGTTGCTAAGTCCTTGGTTGAAACTGGAGTGTATAAAGAAACAGGTGAGAAGAGAAAGTTTTCTCAACAGGATTCTGATTTTGATAGTGATGATGATAAGACCATCTTAATAATTATGAAGAAAAAGGAAGTTACTGCTCCTGCTACTGATGAATTGGCTAAGCCAGTAAAACCAAAGAAAAGAAAAAAGATAATCAACAAGAGCAAGTATTACATTCCTGAAGAAATGCAGAATCTTAATGATGATATCAATCTTGATGAATCATCAGTTCCTGACACATCTGTCATTCCTGATTTCTCTACTCCTGATACATCACCTATGAAAATTGTTGACATTTCTGATTCTCCAGTTTCTGAGTCTCCAAAGAGGAGAATTGTTGAAATATTCACGGAGAAAGTCAATGATATTGCTGCTCGGCTTGGTCTTGCACCATCACCACTTCCTGTGAAGAGACAGGTTGTAGCAAAGGTTTTTCAAAGACATGAAAAACAGAGGACTGATTCCCCTCTGAAAGGATCCAACACACAAGAACCTGAACTTCAAAGTAGTTTAGCATCTATTGAAGATCCAGTCCCACAAGAACCACTCACTCACAGTGTGGGTGCAGACATTGTTAAAGGAATGGTCCCACAAGAACCACCTTTTCGAAGGAAAGGTGCAGATAAGAACATTCCTGCCCCACAAGAACCATCTTCTCAAAGTGAAGATGCAGGCATAGATTCTACAACACAGGGGTTTTCTGACATTGCTCTAGAGATTCCTGAACTGGATGCTGTACACATAGAAACTGCTTTTGAGGGAAGCACATAAGAACCTTTAGCTCAAAGTGTTGAAGAAGCTTTTGAACCTCTGGCTCCACAAGAACCATTAGTAGCGAATACTGATGCAAGCCCTCTTCTTGATGAAAGCATATTTCCTGATGAGACTGTTGATACCATTCCTGACGATACTCAACCAATTCTGGTACAACCACTCTCATCAAAACCAATGGAATCTTTTACTACTTCATCAGGTAACACTTCTATCTCTACTTCTTTTACTACTGATAGTATGATTACAGATAGACCTGAGACAAGGGATACCTCTATTTGTATGACTTCAGTCCACTCCTCTCAGCCACCTCTTATTTCTTTGAATTTGTTGAGCCAGAACTTTTCTTGTGAGAAAGAGAGTGAACAATCAGAGAAAATAAAGAGTGATGAGAGGCAGTCTCCTAAACTGGCACAAGGAGAGGTAGATAAGAGTGAGAAGTTAATTACTTCTAGTGAGGTAGCAGTTAATATTGAAAGTAACTTAGGTGATGTTGTGAGAAGTGATGAGATCACTTTAGGAAAACAGAGAGATATAGGAATTGTTTCTAATCTGAATGCAGGATTTCAGGATACAACAGTACCATCTGCTGTTGATTTAAAATTGAAAGGAGTTATGAATCCTGAGGACAATGTGGATGATAGAATTCCTGAGGCTAATGTTAGCTCAGATGATGATGATGATGATACTGATAATGATCCGGAAGCAGCTCAGCTAAATGCTGTCATGAAAGCAAGTCTAGGATCTACTTATGGTTCATCCAACAAGTTAATGGAGTCTGGGGGTAAATCTACAGCTGCTCAAGTTGAAATCAGAGGAGATTATAGTCATCTTATTCCTGAACATATTCAAGCTCTTAGGCGATCTGAATGGTATACTGAGTGGAATCAGCCTGCTGCTGATATAAATTTCAATAATGCTCTTTTTCACTCCAGTCATATAGCTACTAAGCTTTCTGATCCTAATCTCAAAGCTCATCTGAAGACTACAACTATTCTGACAAAAGGTTTGAAGGATGAAATTAACTCTGTCAAGAGTGATAATGAAAAATTTCATGCTCGGTTTGTTAAGGATTATTCTGAGATTGCCACTGCTAAACAACTTCAACGTTTAAGCACTGCCTACACCACAAGGATGGATACCTTGGAAGATAAGGTTGTTACTTTGTCCTCAAGGATGACTAATATTGAAGATTCTCTACAATTAATATTATCCTTGTTGACGGATCCTACAGATGATGCTTCTGATGTCAAAAAGGGGGAGAAGGTGGTCAAAACAAAATGCACACCTAATCCAATTGTAAGAAAGGATGATGATACTTCTGGAAATGATGGTGGTGCTCAGCCATATGCACCAGGAACCTCTGATGCTACTTTGGTAAAAAGGAGAAGTTTGTCTCAAACTCAAACCAAGCAGTCAACTCATGTTTCTAAATCTGGGAAGAGAACAGTAAGAACAATGGTGCAATCTCAAATTCTAACAGAGGAAAAATCTCAACTATCTGGTCAGAATCAATTACTTTCAACAATTCCTGAAAAAGATGAGGATTTGTTTATTGCTGAGATAGAAGATGCTCCATATCTCTTTAAGAAGATTACTTCCAAGTCAGGTGAGAGTGAAATTGTATATCACAATGATATTAAAGTTCAACAGCATCATGCTAGGGAAGCACTCGCTTTGATCTCTGCAAAGAATTCTGACATGTGTACTCAAGAGATCTTAAAAGAACAAAAGAAGATTCTTGAGGGAATTGCTAAACAGAAAGAAGCTCCTGTTGCAAATAGAGGAATAGGTAGGGGAGGTAGAAGCAGAGGCAGAGGAAGAAAGCCTGTTCAAACAAGTTCAAGACAGACAAGGTCTAGTGGAATCACAATTAAGAAGATAACCGAAGATCCTCAGAAAGTAAAGAAGAAGAAATCTCCACTACTTATTACAATGATTCCAGATAACGAATTCAATGTACCTGAAGAAGTTGTTGATGAAACACCACAGTTAGCTAGAAGAGGTAAAGTTACTGTGAGAACACAGAATGTTGCTGCTGGAACTACTCAACCTACTATTCCTGATTTTGGTGAAGCTGAAATCTTGAAAGATCTTGAAGTGATGATTTTTGTTGTTGTGATTGAATCTCATAATCTGGAAGTTAATGAAATGAACTTGAAGATTGATCAAGAAAGATTTAGAAAACTTGAAGAAGCAAAGGCTATCAGAGAAAAAGGAAGAACTGTTGCTGACAGGGAAAATGAAAGGTATTTGAGAAATGTTTTCAGATCTGACAAAAAGTTGTGGTATGATATCACAAAGCAAGCCAAGGAGGAAGAATCTAATGAATCTCTTTTCAAAACGAAGGGAAACAGGTGGAAGAAGATTAATGACATAAAATACACTGGACCTGCTGTTTTTCAATCTGGTGGTGTAATAACTGAACCTCCACAAGTTGCTAAAGAAAAACTTCTTATTCCTCCGCTGAATGTTGCAGATAAAGTTTCTAGATCTGATAAATTTTCACCAAGATGGATTAAAATGCAATCTGAGTTGAAAGGACTAGAACCTAACACAAGAGGAGGTATTGGTTCTAGAGAATCAGAATTTATGTTTACAACTCAAACAGATCAACATATTCTAGTGAAAAGAATTGGTGATGAACTAACAGTTGATGATCTTTGGGAACTTGAAGCTGTTGCAATTGTTGCTCGCAATATTGATTCTAAGAAGGTAGAAAAGTTGTTGTATTTCATGAAAGACAAGAGTGTCAAGAAGCTGACTATTCAGGAGGTGTTGTGCAAATCAACAAAAGAGCTGAAATATGTTCTTTATCTGCTCAAGAATAAAAGAATTCATGATAAGGAAGCTAATGTTTACAATAATTGGTGTACCATGATTCTCAGAACTATCAGATGCAGACATTTAGATGGAGGATCAAGGTATGATGGTAAGTATACTCTCATGTACTTGAATACAGTAGGACAGGAAGTTGAAATGCAAAGGGGTTCAGCTGTTAAAGAAGTGATATTTTATCAAGAACAATTATCTCTGAATCCTGGTGGGAAAGAACTTGCATATTTACTGTTGGGAGATTTAGATTTACCAAGAAGCTCAATCAAAATCTCAGGGCAGGTATTTATCAGATTAATGAGGAAGATGAAGAACTCGGGAATCTGAAGAAAAGACTGATTCAAATTCTCAAAAGTAAAGAAGAAGAATTACTATCAAGTTTCTTGCAGATGAGTAATTTCTTTGTGAGAATTTCTGAGACTAAGCCTGAGGATTTCTTGTAATATTTTGTTTTGAGTTTTGGACATCACTGAATCAAGGAATTTGTTCTTTATTTTACAAAGTACAAATTGGGGGAGATTGTTAGATATTGATTCAAGTGATGATCAGGATCTGGACTACTGATCAGACACTGATGCTGACGTCATCAGTAATGCACCGTCAGTATTAGGCTACCATCAGGATTAGAGGCTGATCAGGATTACACGAGGATATACATCAGTCTAGGAATCAAGGGAGATTGATATGTCGGTTCCCGATTTATAGGAACGCAACTATCATTCAAGATATGTACTAAGAGACATATGTAATTGATTTCATATATCTTGTAATTGATAGAGCAGCTGTGTATAGTATATAAACATAGTTTAGGTTTTACATTTATGTAATCGCTTACACGAGTTATCTTGTAACCTAGCAGCTCTGAAGAACATAAGAATTTCTTGAGAGAGTTTGTAACAGTTTTATATCAGAGTTAATAAAGCTATGATTTATTCATACTTGTGTTATAATTTCTGTTTAAGTCGAAAATCTTGTACAATTGTATTGAACCCCCCTTCTACAATTGTTCTTTACTGGGTAACATACCAATCTCTAAACTTTCTGTTAATGATTTCAACATATTGGTGAGAGATTTTACCATGTCAGAATCGGAAGAAGCCCTAAAACTCTACCCTTCTGATAAGGCCCCAGGACCGGATGGTCTTAATATGGGAGTCATCAAGAAACTTTGGCCGTTAATAAGAAGGGAAGTATTCGAATTTGTTGTCAATTTTCAGAATGGTAAAGGCATCCCAAAGATTTCTAACCCCATGAAGGCAACAGATTATAGGCCAATCTGTTTGATCAACTCGTGCATGAAGCTAGTCACTTAGATGCTATCGAAAAGACTAAAATTATGTCTAGGGAAGTTGATTGCAGAAGTGCAAACAGGCTTTATGAAGGGACGACACATCTCTGATGGCTTTCTAGTTGCTAGTAAGGTAGTTAGTAGTATCAAATTAAGGCAAAGTTCAGGTTTGTTTCTTAAAGTGGACTTTGAAAAGGCATTTAACACGGTTGATTGGTCCTTCTTACTTCACCTGCTTGTAAAGATGAATTTTCATAAATGGATTAATTGGTTGTCCACCATCCTTCACTCCTCTAAGATTTCAGTTTTGGTTAATGGATCTCCAACCAATGAATTCGCTCCTCAATGCGGACTAAGACACGGGGATCCGCTCTCCCCACTTCTCTTCAACTTGGTGGCTGAGGTTCTTCATGTAATGTTTAAGGAAGCAGAACTTAATGTATTTTTAAAAGGAGTGACCATTGGTTTGAATGGTTTTTCGATATCTCATCTACAGTATGTAGATGACATTATAATTTTTATGGATAGTGAGGTGTCATCTGTCACAGGAATTAAAAGTGTTCTCCAAAGCTTCTTTGTTCTAACAGGATTAAAAGTTAATTTCCATAAGAGTCAATTGTATGGTTTTCATCAAGATAGAGAAAACTTGAGTAACTGGGCCTCCATTCTGGGTTGTGAGGTTTGTGGGGATTCCATCAGCTATTTAGGTGTTGCTATATGCTCTTCTCCCAGACATGCTCAGTTTTGGAATCCACTCTTGCACAAACTTAATAATAAGTTGGCTACTTAGAAAGGTAAACATGTGAGTCAGGCATGTAAATTAGTCCTTCTCAATGCAACATTCAACAGCACTCCTAATTACTGGTACAATCTCTATCTAATGCCTAGAATGATATAACAGAAAATAGATGGTCTCAGAAAAAAGTTCTTTTGGGGAGTAAAGTAAGTGGGAAATACTGATAAGGCTAGAATGCACTTTCTAAAATGGGAAAAGATTTGTAAACCTAAACAGCTAGGAGGTTTGGGTTTGTCATCTATTAGGGATCGTAATGCTGCTCTTCTTTTCAAATGGTGGCGGCATTTCAATATGGATTGAAACACGTTCTAGCATGCTTTCATGGTAAACAAATACGGGCCAGAAATCATGCAAGGCTTGTCTCACTTGGCATGTAATTCTACAGCCTCATTTATTCTCCAGGACATAGTTAAGGCAAGTGAATGTGTCATTTCCAAGGGGCATGTTACTAATAATTTTAAGTGGCAGATTGGCAATGCCTCATTAATCAAATTTTGGGAAGATAATTGGTGGGGAAACACCTCTTTGAGGTCAGATTTTCAAGACTCTACTCATTCTGTAGGTGGAAGTTTTCTTCGGTTAACCTTTTTATTCAGAATTGGTTTGAAAGTAACAGTAATTGGAGTCTTCTTTGGAAGTGACCTCTTAGAGCCTGGGAAGAATTGGAAGTCAATCGATTGCAAAGAGTCATAGGGCAAGTGAATTTGTCAAATTCTAGAGACAAGTTGATTTTGCTAACAAATAATAACTCATTTTCAACCAAAGATTGTTATTTGAAGATGGTCAGCTCGCAAGTTCAACCTTCATGTTGGGGTCTTATTTGGAAGCTATTGGCCCCTCCTAAGGTTAAAATTTTCTTACGGAAAATTGAACATGGTATTCTGCCTACAAGTAGTTTTCTGGCAAAACGGTTAAATTTAGGTCAAGTATCTCCAGCATGTAAATGGTGTGGCCTAATTGAGAAAACGTTGTCTCATTTATTCTTCAATTGTGAGATGGCAGTTTGGGGTTAGGATTTTATCAATCTTTGGTGTGATTGGAATAAGCCACATTCTTTGTTTTCAGAATTCAGTTTATCTGATATGCTAAAATCCATCCCTCCAGGCATGCATGTTAAGGCATGACAAGTCTTAGTAGCCTCAGTTCTCTGGACAATCTGGTTTGGAAGAAATGATCTCATTTTTCAGAATAATAAATTAAACCGAGAGAAGTGCATTTTCCTTATTAAAGTTAGAACTTTTAAATGGCTAGGGGATGTGGATCTGTTGATCGAGTACCAAATTATATAGAATTCGGGATGTTAACTGTAAGAACCCAAATTTTTGGTAGAATTAAAACTTTTCTTATAATGATCAAGTGCATCAATGAATAGTGATTTCAATGAATAGTGGTTTTAATAAATGGATATTTCTATGGATAATGATTCCAGTGCATATGAGTCATTTCTGAATAGTGTAATTCAGTAGTTGACGACATAGATAAGAATAATCTATCGTCCAGGAAATAAGTTGGTATACCCTAGAGGGGAGTTGAGAAGTGAGTTAGAGTACTCAGTATAATAATTATGAAATGGGAAGAGCAAGTATGTACTAGGGAAGTACAGAGAGAATGAGTATATGTAAACGAAGCTAGAAGTCAGAGAATCCAAACATTGTTTTATTCCAACATTGACAGGGAAGTTAGGAATATAATAATTGGATTATAAATCGAGGGTATTAAATATTAGAAGTCCAAGGGAGGATATATGATGAGAGGGAAAGATAATTGAGAATAAAATCATAGAGTTAAAGGGATTTAGAACATTTGAGAAATCGTGAGAACATTTTCTGAGAACAAGAAATAAAGGGAACAAACGAGGAATATTGGAGTTAATATTTGTTCGAGGGATTGTGCCACACTAGAGTAATAAAATGCAACATATAAGTTGTAACATATTGATTTTATTATATAGACAAAAAAGGAATCTAATTGGTGGAAGATTTAAAACCAAAATGGAGAAGGATTAAACAAACCAAAGATGGAGGACTTACTTGCACTTTGAAGAGGATAAGGGAAATCTAGAGGATAAATGAGAAGGTGACAACACATTAAAAAGAGGATGAGGTTGATATTAAGGGATAGACATACATTATACAAGAGAAAAAGAAAGCAAAATATCACCAAACTATTCGTATTCTCGCCCAACAAAGACAGCAGCTGAGTAAAATGGCCATATCTCCGTCATTTCTCATTGGAATCTTGTGTTCTATAGCTTGTTGGAAAGGTATTGAGATGCTCTATAACTCTTCTTCAGGAGCGTCGTCCAGAAAAGCATGGTAAGGCCCTCCTTTTTCCAGTTCTTTCAAGAGGGGAATAGTAACTCCGAAATTAGTGACTTGTTTTCTTGTTTTGTTCTTAAGGTTTAAGCTATATAAGGACTATCTAAGGCTTTTTAAGTGTTTATAAACACTTGATAGTGTTTCTAGAGCTTCCAAGAAGGTAAACCCTTAATCCACCCTTGAGTTTTATATGAGATTTGATGGTGTTTATGAGTTGTATGCATGATTTAGAGCATGTATGTTATGTGGGTGTTATGAACATGTAAAAATAATTTTTGTAGCTCCAAGACCTGTTGAGGAAGTGAGGAAGATGATGAATAGTGTCCATGAGTGTTGGGTAGTGATTGAATGTTTATTTGGGTTGTTTGAAAATTGGATTATTCGTTTTTAAGCCGTCATAATGTCAAAATTTACTTAGGTCTTGAAAAGAGAGCATGTCCGGGACATTAACTTTCTGTCAAGGTCGAACACCTACCATGAACTTGTAGACCTTGATCCATAGATCATTTTGGTGAAAGAATCATACTATTCTGATTTACAATTTAGGAGATATGGTCAAAATCGTAAAAGTGGTTCGTAAACGTAAGTGTGAGTTCGTAACTTCAATTGAACTCCCTTAAAATGAGATATTCGGTTATGAATCTTAGTAATTAAATACTAGAGGTCATAATGAAGATGTGAGAGAAGACCTCATGTTGAAATGATTATTTTTTGATTTTATAAAAATGTTTGAATCAAGGTTAAGTGCGAAGGAACCTCAGAGAAGTACTTGGTTATAACTTTGAAAACCACTTAGTAAAACGGAAGAACGAGACTCGATTTCTAAAACAAAATCTCGACATGAGTGTTTGTCGACTAACATGGACTTAGTGTGAGCCTAAAGCGAGCTAGTAATGCCTTGGTTGTGTTCCGCTTGCATGTTTAAGCATTGAGTTATAAGTGGATTGTCCAAGGGATTAATCGTATGTTTTTCATTTGATTTTGTCTAGATCATCCGACGCGGTCACAAGCCCCTACCACTTCTCGAGCATCAGGAAAGTTTTCTAAACATATACTTTGGAAGTATTGTGGTATAATACTGCATTTGCCATATATAGTGTTATACAGTTTTGCGATAATCTTATTTCATGTTAAAATAGAATTTGACTTTTGGATTATATACGAGCTTTGAGGTAAAGTATTTGTAAACCGGTGTATCTTGTAGCTCTAGAGATAAGATCATATTTATTATTTCGACTCTAGGTCGGGAGTCGGTATTTTGAGATATGGAGATAGTCGTGGAAACCTGGAGGGATTCCAACGATAGAACACTATTTCTTTTGAGGAATGTTATTAATAAGCATTAACTAAGAATTAAGATCTACCTGACTGCATTTATATGAATCACATGTAAATTAATTATGAAGAAAACAAATATATAATTAAGAAAACAACTAAGAATTATGATCTACCTGATTGTCGTCTATTTCTACATTTTGAGAATATAAAATTTTGGCCACTATTTTGAAAATCATTGTAAAGTATGGCCACCATTCTGTAATTTAATCTTTAAATATATTAGTTAACGATGAGTCATATAACACTACCCCTAGAACTACGGTGGTCGTATAACACCACCCCTAGAACTATAACTGGTGAGTCTCCTTTTACCCTCACTTATGGTTGTGAAGCTATGGTACCTGTAGAAGTTGGCACAGGTTCCTTGAGAAGAAAGCATTATGACCCCAAGAACAATGAGGTCAATCACAGACTCTACATGGACATGGTTGAAGAGTTGAGATCAGATTCTCAGATGAAGTTAGCAGCTTATCAGCAGAGAGTTCGAACGTATTACAACGGCAAGGTGAAAGCAAGGCCTTTTAAAGTTGGAGACCTAGTTTTGAGGAAAGTCATGCCTAACAACAAGGTTCTTGCACATGGAGCATTTGGAGCGAATTAGGAAGGCCCTTACCAGATAAAGTCGGCCATTTGGGAGGGAACTTACCACTTGATGGATATGGATGGGAATCTCATTCCGAAAGCTTGGAATACAGAACATCTCAAGAAGTACAATCAGTAATTCCCTTTTATCATGTTTTTTTCTTATGAAAAGTAAGGCTCTTTCAGCCCAAGAATAAAAGCAGCTTATTAGTTATAGCTACCCAGAATTATTGATTTCAGTATTTGATTATGAATGTACTCGGGGGGTAACTGATGTGACCTCCCTATTTGTAACAGTTTTAGTATCGAGCAGTGATAGATCTACATTGATTTCTTTGGTTGCAGTTTGTTGATTATAGCTTTCTAATAGTTCTTTTACGTAACAATAATTACCCAAAAGAACTGGGGGTAGTATTCTTACTTAGACAGTAATGTGCATGTTTGACTTGCTATTTCATATGAAAATTTGAAACTTTTTGAGTGCTTGTTTTAGTACTTGATTTGTGACACAGGAACCTGTGGTTAAGGTAACCTGTAGCTTTGATTGATATTACTCACGAGATATGAGTATAGTTTGACAGAATGCAGACAGAATGTGCAGATTATGATGATTGATTAGACACATCTTACAGACAGATTATGCTGATAAGCATGAATTAAGCCTCAGGCAGCTTCCTGAGCAAGCATGAATTAAGCCTCAGGCAGCTTCCTGAGCAAGTATGAATTAAGCCTCAGGCAGCTTCCTGAGCAAGTATGAATTAAGCCTCAGGCAGCTTCCTGAGCAAGTATGATTAAGCCTCAGGCAGCTTCCTGAGCAAGTATTAAGCCTCAGGCAGCTTCCTGAGCAAGTATAAAGCCTCAGGTAGCTTCCTGAGCAAGTCGATTAAAAGCCTCAGTTGACTGAGCAAGATATTTTAGCTAAAAGCCTCAGATTCCTTAAGCATATGATTAATAAGCCCTGTTGACAGGAACCTAAATCCCTGATGAAAGGCATCTTAAAGGAACCTGTATGGAGCCAAGACAGGCATACAGGAACCTGAGACTATATGTCTCACCCCCTCGTGGAGCCGTCACTAGCACGAGAGGAAGTGGGAACTTTTTTGGAGCCTAGACCGGCACATTTGTTCTTAAAGAGAAGCCTAATAAGCTCTCCCTCATGTGGAGCCGCCACTGGCACATGAGAAGGGACTTTTCCTTAGCTTTTACCTTCATAAGATGTCCAGCATGACACATGAAGAAGAAGGAAATGATATGGAGCCCAGACAAGCATATCAATCCTTAAGGGGGCTATAAGCTTCCCCTTTATGCAGAGCCGAGACAGGTGCATAAAGAAGTGGAATCCGTGTGGACTCCGAGATTGGAACACAGGTTCCTAGACTCGCCTTCAGGCAAGAGGGACCGACATGGAACCCAGATTGGCATTTTGGAACCTAGACTTTTAGGATTGGAAACCCAGAAGGTGACCTTTCCTAGAGTTGGCCTGTACTTAACAGGATTAGTTCACTAAATTAACTATCATTTTTGTTTTTATGTTTTACTTTGCAGGATTCATATTTTCATTTGCAAAAGTTATCTATAGTGAAATTGGTTTGAATTATTCAGTGAGAGAAGTTAAGAGGTTATAAAGCAAGATATTTTAGATGGTGGTTTTGAGAGCAATGCTCGAAGTGTTAAGGAAAAGAGATTCTAAGTTCACAAGTAAGTTGCTAGGATAGGGTTAAGTTCTTTGAAATGTTTATCTTAGAAAATTATAAGTGGAAGTATGAATGTGTTCTGTTTCTTACAATGGGTTAGCCCGCGTAAGCTTGAATACATAAATATGGAAACTAAGTAATTTTTTCGGATGCATAACGGTGAAGTGTTTTGCGAAGTTGGAGAAAAGGTGTGAAGTAGTTAATTAACATACAAGTATGAAGAGTGTATATACATGCATGGATATGAAATCTGGACAGGATATAGCAAAAGATAAGCAGTTGTCATTGCAAACTATGAATGAGAGTTATAGGGTACAAAGACCCTAGGAAACTAACATAAAGAGTTATAAGGCACAAAGGCCATAAAAACCAATTCAAAATAACATCGCGCGAGGCACTACGAGGGGCCCGCAACCTCATAAAGTTATCACAATTATCAAAGTTCAAAAGGATGATTTATAAAGGAAAGTTCAAGATTCAGGAAGCTTGGAGGAATCTTCTGTTTTTCGAGCAGCAGGGGGAGCGACTTGGAGGATCTCCTGGGCAGACGGTTTAGTAGCTTCCGTAATCACAGAGATAATCTCTGGTGACCACTCAACAATCACAACGGGAGGAACGGGTACTTTAACAATAGCTACCTTCTTAAAATCTTCGATCATGCCTACCACATCTTCACCCAGGAGAGACCAATTCAACTCGGGCATCTTCTCCCACATAGACCTCATGTAGTCACCAACACCTTCATCGTAACCTTCATCATACCGGGCTTTCTCGTGTGTGAGCATAGATGACTTAACGGAATCAGCAGCAGCATTTAGAGCATCCACTTGGGTCTCAAGCTCATTGATCTTCTCCAGGGATGACAGCTTCTCACCCTTTAAGTTCTTTGCCAGCCCCTGAAGCTCATCTTTGTCCTTTTTCAGAGAGGTCTCAATATTTTTCGCCCTTCTAACGGCAGTTTTCAAAATGTTCATTCTCTCTTCCTTAGCAGCTAGCTCCTTCTTGAGCTTTGAAACCTCTCCTTGCAATCGGAGATCATGCTGTGTTTCTTCAGCAATGTCATCGCAAAACCTGAGAGTGAAGAAAGCGTTTTGAGCTGCGGAGAACCTCATAGCATGGAGAGCTTCATAGAATCCATCTTTATCCAGCCAGAAATAGCTTCTGTAGGGACATGAGTGTCAATTAACTCTTTGAATTGGTTCTGGGATATAGCCGGATCAACCTTCACTGCCTTGCCTTTTCTCATGGACCTAGTCTGGGAACTACCAGATAGGTCGAGAGTAGTCTGAGAAAGCTTCCGCTTAGAAGAGCTAGATGGTTGGATCTGAACAGAGGCTGGAGTAGAAACTTGATTAATGGGAGTTGCGGCCAAAGGAGCTTCTGAGGTATCATCCTCGGTTTTGAAAATTTCATTTATATTCTTGGATCGTTTAACAAAGGAGGGAACCTTGGGAGCCATACCTGCATAAATGAACAAGACAAGATTAAACTGAGAAATATGTAAAGAAAAATAGATACATTTATAAAGATAAAGTTTTACCAGCTGAAGCAGGAAGAAACCCTAGGGCAATAAGGTTCTCAGATGTCAACAGAACCATACAATGTCTTGTTGATGAAGAATATTTCAAGGCTTCTTCAGCCCTTTTTTAAACAAGCTCCAATAAGAACAGTTTGCTTAGGGATTAGAGGACGGTGATTAAATTCAAAGCGGGCAGGTGGACAATCAAAACAATAAAGGAACTGTTCTTGCCATTGTTCGAAATTTTGTTTAATACCTTTTATACATTGACCTTGATGACAAGGCTAAGCAGTCAGATAAAAGCAGCCAGAACCTTTCCCAGTATCCTTTAATCTAAAGAAATAACCTAGATCAGGTGCAGATAAAGGAGTGGTAAACATGCTGGTATACAGAACATATGTGTTGATGGCTAATCTATACGAATTGGGAGTCAATTGAAGATGGGCAAGGTCGTAAAAATCAAGAACTTCTCTCAAGAATGGATGGAGGGGAAAATAAAGACCAACCTTAAAAAAGGTAGCAGAAGTTATAGCATTGGGAATCCCACGCTCAGGAGTTTTGACATCAAACCTGTGAGCTCTCTCACCTGGTTCTGGAATAACGATTGTACAGGTTGGATGGGGGCATTCTTCGTATAACTTTTCTAACTTAGCTGAAGACATGGACGAATCAGTTTTCTCACAGAAAGGCACAATCTCTTGCCTATACAACTCATTTTCAACAGTTACTTCATTGTCAAAATCAGGTTCAGGAAAAAGTTCAGGTTCCTCCTCATCTATAGGGTTAGGAACGTCAGGGTTTGACACCTCCTCTTCATCAGAAGGCCAGTCGCCTCCAAGATCAACAAAATCTGGAATGAGGGGAGTTACGGATGGAGAAACTAAAGGTCTAACGAGAATGTTTTCAGGTTCAGTTATGTCAGGAATAATAACCATAGACCTAGTTCTTTCGCCTATTGGCATGTTTGACAAGGGTTGAGTTGAAGAATGGTTATCAGAGTTGGTAGACTCGTATGACATCTGCAAAGGCATAGGGAGAATGGTCAGGCCTAAGGTCATCTAAGAGAGAAATTAAAGTCCTAAGAAACTCAGACAGTCAACAGTTATGTATCAAATATAATTTAAGAAACCTCATAAAGACCATACATTGACGAAAGCACAAGGTAGAGTATACAGAAAATGAAGATAAACAGACAGTCGAAAGTTACGACAAAAAGAAAAAATCAGGACAAGTGAGATACAATCTATAGTGAAAGTTTTATGTGTGACATGGAGTGTGAAGAATAGATACAGACGTATATATACATTCAAACGAAGATGAGAAGCAAAGAAAAAGTCAACATAAAAGGTCTAAATAGAAAGATAATTGCCAGCAAATTCAAGATTACCAAACAATACAGAAAGGTGAGTCAGAATCGTACCTTGGATTGAAGAAAACTGTGACGAGGGAGCTAGATTGAGTTGACGACCGTCGTACTTCTTCTTCTTCTCTCTCCAAGGGTTTTAGTAAGTTTTTGGTAAAGGTAAAAAATGAATCTGGAGGAACAGATGTGATTAAATAATCTAGGTAATTAGGGGACAGACGTGTACACGTGGTAGAAAGCGATTGGAGCGGTAATTGAAGTGGTACACGCGCAAGAAGCGTGTGAACCTTGGAAATACCAACATTAACTGCATCTATAGTAATGGATCAGGTTAATTCAAATTTTGAATTATCCCTTAAGATATTTACTGTCAACTATTATCTTCTCCCGAATTTTTAATTTTTTTGAAATTCGAAGAGGTATGTTAAAACGTGGAACAATATAGGAGATTTCGCAGGAAGCTTAGTGAAGAATTTAAATTGATTTCGAAAGCTACAGCTTGAAGAAAAGATATTTGAAGAAAATGTAGAAAAGAATAACAGAATAACAGGTTCCTTATTAGAAAAGAAGCTAACCAAGATTGTACCAGCTGATATATCTTGTATCCTGTTTCCTACGAAGAGTTAACTCATGTAGGCTTGGATACAGGATATTGAAGTAAAGTATTTTAGGAAGAATGATTCAGCGTTGGACCCCCGATCAGAAGGTAGAATAGGTTCCTTTCACATTACATGATTTCAAGGAACCGGGGGTAGTTGTTGTGCCCAAAATACCATGGTCTGAATTTAGGCCCATTAGGTCATAGGGTCCATTCTATACAAGCTAGAAGTTTAGATCCAGGACAAGCCATGAAGGTTAAATATGAAGAAATGAGCATCAGACAGAGAGATGATCAAGAAACCACGAGTATCAGGAGGTTCCCCAAGAACTGGAAGCTGAGCATATTACAAATGGACCAGCTTCCTCCCCATAGAAGAGTTCAAGTCAGCCTAGTAATAGCCAAAGAGACAGCCAGAAACATGTGAAGACATCAAAGAAGCTTTCCATTCTAATAAGTTTGTTATATGTGCAGGTATAGATGCCTATAGAGAGGTTCCTGAGCAACAGGTCCCGAAATAAGGGGGTTCTTGAGAAACAGGCTCCTGAGATATAGGTTCCTGAGCACCAGGTTCCTGAGATTAGCCAACAGAAAGATCTAGAAGCTATCTAGACAAATATTGATTTATTATTGGAGTGTACTTCTAGGACACAGTTGATCCTAGATTGCCTGTAATAGATGTCAAAATTATAGTAGAGTACGAACTTGAGTTCTACTCTACTTAGCCAACCAGTTCGTGGAAAAATCTAAAGGAACCTAAGTCCAACATGAACTAGATCACCTTATACAGCTGGTCAAGCAGAATCAGCTAAACATTAGAACTATGTGAGCTTGATTCTTATATAAAAGATACGTAGGCACCTTGAGAGGGGACGGATTTTAGCTCTATAATTCTCTCTAAAGGAACTTGAGATTATTGGAGGCACTCTCAAGCTCAGCTGACCCCCACAAACACAAACCAAACCTTCCATTAAACAGTTGATCGTTAACCTTTACAACTCACCGAAAACCTCACAAAAGTTGTTACGAAATCCACTCATCAACAGTGGTAATGGAAATTCACGAAATAAATTGTTAAGGAACTGGTGATCACAGACTGGATAAGTCAGATAAGGACAAACTGGTTTAGATATCAATATGGTGGGACTAAATTATGCGAAGGGATGCTTTGAAAAAAGGTAGATATGGATGGTTAGATTTCGTCTCCGAGATTGGAGATGAATGTAACACCTCTAGTTGAGGTACGATTTTAGTGGTACCTGGAAGGGTGTGAGAGATAAGGTTCCTCTTGCATTTTTTGGCAACAAGGAACCGGGGGGTAGTTGTTGTGCCCAAAATTTCACATGGATTCAATTTAAGGCCTATGGACCTGGTAGGCCCAATTTTGGTGGTTTGAATAATATTTGAGGTCTGGTTTCAAAAGTTTAGGTGCGAAGGTACGAGCATGAGGGTAGCTGATGAGGTGCAGGTACGACTGCAGCTCCACCTCTGTTTGACGTGGTTGTTGTGTGGATAAGGAGTCAACTCAGCTTGGTGAATTTATCATGGATGGGAGCATGTCCTGGTATAGCCGTAGCTGTGAGGTACGGGTATAACCGTAGCTGTGAGGTACGGGTACAACCGTAGCTGTCTGGTACGGGTACAGCCATAGCTCCACCTGCACCTATTAGAATTGAAGTTGGACAAGGACTCAATCTCCTACACTTTAGAAGCACGTAAATATCTTCAAGAAATGGACTCTAAGTTGATTTCTATCAAAGCAAGTAGGATAAACACGATATATACATGATATATGTATATATTCAAGTATACCTTCTTGGATGAGCTTTCACATAGTCCTAAGGAAGCTAGGACTCTTCATATCAACTAAATTGCAACAAGATCAGCCTTATCAGGAGGGAAAAACATATTAATTTCGTGGCTTATTGATCAAGAAAAGGTGTCCATAACCTAATGAACTACATCGGGGCTTGATTCCTATAAATAGGATATGTAGGCAGTTGGCAAGGGGGTTCGGATATTCACTTCTACACGCATAAGGCACGTGTACCCTTAGTGAAACATTTATCGGGTGGTTTTGGCCGGAGTTCATAGTCATTTCCGTCCGGTGACTTTGCTAATTTAGTCCCAAAACACCACAATTCTCCACTCGCTCCGGCAATTGGAGCTGAAGATGCGGACGTGCGAAGCTGAAGTTGCGGTCGTGTGAACCTGCTTCAACGTCCGATATCCAAGGACAAATTCGGTTATTCCAGCGATATTCTCTCGGGATGTTGTGTAAATGTTTTGCATAACACTAATTAAAAGAAATAAAAATCCTATACACCCTAATCTACCAAATAAACGCGTCACCCATTTTGCATTCTCTACCTAACATTTATTTGTACCCAATAAATATTGACATGCACTAATAATGTATATTCACAGAGATCTACAGCTCTTCATCAGTGCTACACTAGTACCGCAGTAAATAAATATCAGTTCGCTAATTTCATTAAATTTTGTATCGAAGATGGAAAACCCGATGATTTTTCTTGATATATCGATCGGTCCATTTATGGTCCACGAATTCGGACTTTTTCATTAATTTCAAAAAGAATGATCAGTTCAATGGGAAGATTGTGTTTGGGAAAGTTTTGGAAGGAATGGATGTGGTGAAGGCTCTCGCGAGAATGCTCTGGATGGTAGTGGTGACAAGACAATTAAGCCTGTTGTGATTGTTGATTGTGGTGGATGAGTATGTTGAGCCTTACTAGATAGTAGAGACTACTAGTTCTGGTGTTTTTGTGTGGGAAGCTCTCGAAAGTTTATGAGGGTTGTAGTTTCTACTTTTTATTGATTCTGTGTGTGTGCTTTCATTTTGTATCATTATGTATCTGCTTGTGTGGCTCTGTGCCTATTCTATTGTTTCTACGTTGAAAGGGGTTTTGTATGCCTTTCTGACTTTATGTTGATGAGAATAAAATCCCTACTTGTTTGTTTAGTTACACCCTTACAGTATTGTAACCCATATTTTCATTCATCAACTTTTTCTATTTTTCAAGTTTATATGTTATACTACTTGGGAAAAAAAATCATGAAATTATATGTTATAGTTACATTTCTTTACAGACAGTTGTGGAACTTCTGGTAAATCTGGAGTCTACATTATGGTAAATGAGCATTGACAATGGACTAGTTCCAAACAGAAGCCACATTTTGGACCCAACTCAACGCTCCAGTATATATTTTAGTCCTTCCATCACAAGGATATGCTTAATGCTTCACATGTTGTCAATATTGCATTGGATTTACTTGAAATAATAGTCTTGCAGTTTCCTTCAATTTCACTGAAAACATAAATAATATGTTACTATTGGGGTGTTTTGGAGAACTTTTTTGCAGAATAAGTCAACTTATTTTAAGACAAAGTTGGAGATTCCTAACTTTCCAACTTATTTTTGCGCAACTTATTAAATCTCAAACGTACATTAAATATTTGTATAAAAAAATTATCAAAATATAAAATTTTTATTCGAAAATAATTCCATAAGTCCAAAATAAAAGTTGTGCCAAACGGGCCATATGTATTGTCCTTACTCTTTTGTCTTGAATAATTCTTTTGAACTTTCCAAGAACTAGCCTTTACAAGATTTGCCTCAACCTTCCTATGTAGACTCTATATATAGCAGAGAGTCTAGGTTTCTTGTTTCAATAAGTTTAGCTCATTGTTATGCCAAATATTATATCAAAGGGTTGGAAATGAAATGGATCTCTGCAAAACTGGACTCACTGTTGGGCAAATTCGAGATTCATGGCATGGTCCTACTAAGTCTCTTCTTCCAAATAGTACTCATTGCTCTTGGCAACTAGAGAAAACACATCACAAGAAACTGGATCAGGGTTGTCCTGTGGCTTGCTTATTTATATGCTGATTGGGTTGCAACTGTTGCACTTGGTGTCCTCTCGAATGGAGATACTACTACGCATCCCGAAGATGCTTCTTTGGATTCCAACTACGTGATCAAGGCATTTTGGGAGCCATTTCTTTTAGTGCACCATGGCGGTCCGGATACTATAACTGTGTACTCGTTAGAAGATAATGAATTATGGCTAAGCCATTTACTTGGGCTTGTTGTCCAAGTGTTTGTGGCATTTTATGTTTTTGCAAGAGCCCTACAGCCTAATCCACTTAATTTTGTTGCCTTACCAATATTTGTGGCCGGAATAATTAAGTATGGGGAGAGGACTTGGATTCTAAGATATGCAAGCAGTAAGCATTTTCGAGAATCGTTGCTTCCAAATCCTGATCCTGGTCTAACCTACTAGAAATTTATAGAAGAATATTTATTGAATGAAAAAGAAGGGTTCAAATTATCTTGGAGTGTAAGTGAAGCTCCAAAAGTGGTAGCTCACAAGTATGCCACTGGAAAGAGTGACATATATCGTTCCAAATGCGAGTATCTTGGTTACTTCATATGAGTTTTTTCTAACATTCAAGAGACTCTTTGCAGACTTAATTCTTAGTTTTCAAGACCTTAAAAAGAGTTTGTCTTTTTTCAAGAGAGT
This sequence comes from Saposhnikovia divaricata, assembly GCA_036435485.1. NCBI lineage: Eukaryota > Viridiplantae > Streptophyta > Magnoliopsida > Apiales > Apiaceae > Saposhnikovia > Saposhnikovia divaricata. The sequence goes on along the minus strand of CM071599.1, from coordinate 118,118,657 downwards.
TCTTGGGACAATGCCTGTAAAGTAATTGAGGTTAAGCTAGAATTCATGTATGATGTTCTTTACATGAAAGCATCGATTGTTCATTCCAAATGGGGAGCAGCCTTGCAAGCCACTAGCTTATTGTCAACCACTATAGGGTTGATAGTTTTTTGCGTTATTGACTGGAAAGGATATAAAACAGTCGATTTGTGTATTTCATTAGTGTTGCTAGTTGGAGCTATTGGCCCTGAGATATATGTTGTTCTTATCCTGCTTTCATCGGATTGGACATTACTTTTGTTGAGTAAGCTCAAAAACCCTTCAAATGATTTTATCTACAGGTTTGTCTCTTGTTTGAGTTGGATTACTAGCAATAAGAAATGGTCCAACTCAATGGCACAATACAATCTGCTGAGTTCTTGCCTGAATAACAAGGCTACTATTTGGAATTTCATCAAGAGCAATTTATTCTTCCAGATCTTGGATGATTACCAGGATGTGAATTCAGTGGATATCCCTTCTGATATAAACATTTCTATATTCAGTCAGCTTGTGGAGAAATCAAAAGGGGCTTCCGATTTCCGTATGTGCAAGAAACTATGTGGTGCCAGGGGTGAATACGTACTTGGAAAGTATAAATGTGTACGTGGAGTGTTGATTTTGAGTTTGATCACAACATCCTTTTCTTGCGCTTATCAGATATTGTATTTAGCTTATTATTCCTTTTGCCTTAGTTGATATTGTACCGTACTTATCATAACGGTTTTATCAAATTCTGTAACGACTTGGCCACTTGTATATATTGCCAGTCATAACCATTCTGTAAACTACTTCATTTTTCAATCAATACAATTTGTTCTCTTCTTCTTCAAGAATGTAGATTCATAGTTTGTTGTGTGTATAGATCATTCTGTAAATCAGAGTTTGTGTAAATCAGAGTTTGTGACGAACTTTAGATGGTATCAGAGCTTATTCTTCCGCATTTCATCGTCTTCTTTCACCTCCATTACTGGTAATCGATCTTCTTCATCATTTTGATTCATTACTGGTAATCGTTCATCCTTATCGTCTTGTTTATCATCTTGTATGTATACATCGATTGCTTGATAGTGTATATCGACTGTTTTTCTGCATCTTTCACATCGATCTAAAGAACATTTGTTGATTTGATTTTCTTGTTTGTTCTTTTCGATCTTGTTTCTTGTTTTTGGATGCATCAACGAATCTCGTATGCTAATGCTGTTTTAGGCAATTCCGCCATGAATAATACTCGATCTACAAACACATCACCTATAACACTAACACAAACACCTCTGATAACAAATACTCCACCTCCTGTTCCTCAATCTTACACACAACTAATCGATAATAACTCACATCCACTCTATCTTCATAATAATGATCATCCTGGAATGATTCTTATTTCTAAGAAATTACTCGGTTCTGAGAACTATGCGTCTTGGAAAAGATCTATGTAGATTGCTCTTTCTGCAAAGAGTAAATTTGTCATCGTTAATGGTGATTTTGTGCCTCCTGATGTTTCTTCACCATTGTTTGTTCATTGGAAGCGTGTCAATGATATGGTTATCACCTGGATCTTGAACACTGTATCATATGAGATAAGTAACAGTATGAACTACTTAGATAGTGCTTTTACCGTTTGGAATGAGTTAGTGAACGATTCTCTGCAGTTAGTGGTCATAAGTATTACGAAACACAGAGAGATCTGTTTAGGCTTGAACAAGGAAATGATTCCATTGAGTTTTATTTTCATAAGTTGAAAAGTTTTTGGGACGAACTTAAAGCTTTGGAGCCTACAATTCAGTGTACTTGTAATGCTAATAAAGAATGGGCTTCACAAACTGAAAAAATTAGATTAATTCAGTTCTTGATGGGCTTGCATTCTAGTTATACAGCAGCAAGAGGTCAACTGTTAATGATGTCTCCTTGGCCTACAGTTAATCAAGCTTTTATGCTACTAAAGCAAGAAGAAAGGCAGAGACAGACTCAAAACTCTATTCCTTCACCTGTTGCTATGATGGTTAATGTGTCAAAGGGGTCACAATCTAATCCTTCTTACTTGACTAACAGATTTAGTGACAGAGCCTCACATCCAGTGCAGGAATGTTCTCATTGCCATATCAAAGGGCATACTAAAGAAAAATGCTACAAGTTGGTAGGCTATCCTGTTGATCATCCTCATCAACCAAACAACAAAGGCAAACGTCGTTTTACTCCAAATTCAAGGTCTGTTGCTAAGTCAAATGCTGCTGTTTCTGAGATTTCTAATGATGACTCATCAAACCTTACTTCTCAAATGGGAGCTTTGCAATCACAATTAAACTCTATCATGCAGTGTTTGAATAAAGGGAATGGTAATGATATTGTTTCACAGCCACATCCATCTGCTTCTCCCTCTACAGGACAATTCAGCCTTGCTACACATTTAGCAGGTACAACCTTGTCTCTTTTTTCATCAACACACATACCAACACATGCATGGGTACTTGACACAGGAGCCACTAATCACATGTGTTGTGACCTTAATACAATGCACAATGTTCTACTTTTGCCAAATCCTTTAACTGTCCAATTTTCTAATGGTAAAAGTGCGTCTGTTACTCATATGGGTTCTGTTTTTCTACACCCTTTGTCTTTGTATCTATTCATGGGGTACTTTATGTTCCTTCTTTTACTTTCAATTTACTGTCAGTTAGTAAATTGTCTACACAACTTGATTCTGCCATTCTTTTTACCTCTAACGAATGTTATCTGCAGGACCAATGCCAGATGAAGGGATTGGTTCTTGGTAACATCATTGGAGGACTCTATCAGCTCATCAACATTTCATCTTCTTCATCATTTCTTGCTGTCACTCATGTTTCTACAGACAAGACTCTCTGGCATAAGCTTTTAGGCCATATTCCTACTAAAATCATTTCTAAGATTTCTGTAGACAATGTTTCTACACAATGTAATAATTCTTCTCCACCATGTACTGTTTGTCCTTTGGCAAAACAGTGTAAACTTTCTTTTCCTTTAAGTCAATCACAAATTACAAAACCATTTGAGTTAGTACACTGTGATGTTTGGGGACCATACAGGACTCCTACTTATAACGGTTGTAGATTTTTCTTGACCCTTGTTGATGATTGTACAAGGGCTCTTTGGACTATATTGTTACCAACTAAACAGCATGTTGCTCAAGTTTTAAAGGATTTTTTTGCTTTTGTTAACACTCAATTTCATACCTCTATTAAATGTATTCGTACAGATAATGGTGGTGAGTTTATAAATAGCAATTTAAATTCCTTCTTTTCATCACATGGTACAATTCACCAAACTACTTGTCCAAATACTCCTCAGCAAAATGGACGTGTTGAACGAAAACATCGAAATTTGTTAGAAATGTCTCGAGCACTTCTGTTTCAAGCTCATTTACCCACTTATTTTTGGGGTGAAAGTTTGCTCACTTCTACATACCTGATAAATCGTATTCCTACTACTGTCCTTGGTTTCATTTCACCATATGAAAAACTATTTGACAAAGTCCCATCTTATGCTCATTTAAAAGTTTTTGGTTGTTTAGCACATATGTCCATACATAATGCTGACAAATTATCACCTCGAGCTATTAGTACTGTTTTTCTTGGATACTCGTACACACAGAAAGGATACAAACTTTTTTATCCAGTCACAAAGCAATTTCATATTTCCAGACATGTTACTTTTGATGAAAATAGTTTTCCTTTTGCTAATATGTCTGAAGACTCTCATTCTTTTCTTTTTACACCACCTACAAGTCCTTTTTCTTCTGATGACAGTGTGTTCTTTACACCTCTTGATAATGTCAACAATACTGATATTATTGATACCACCATTGATACTGTTGACACAACTGTTCACTTTGATGACAATGTTGACAATGGTAATACTGGTATTGATCAGTTTTCTGGTCATAGTTTTAACCACACCTCTAGTGACCACACTATCAACACTACTCCTACTTCTCCTGACATTGTACCAGCTACTTTACCTATAGTCAACACTGAACCTATTGTTCAACCAGTGATTCCTCAACGAGTATCTTTAAGAACAAAAACACAACCACTTTGGATGAAGGATTTTGTTACCAATCCTGGTTCTGTGAAAGCTAATTCTCTTTTGCTTCAATGTCCCATTGATTCTAAATATAGCATTTCTCAATATTCTCCACCAAACAATGTTTTTGCCTGTGCTGTTAGTCCTCAAACAGCCATTTCTGAACCATATACTTACAATCAAGCTATCAAAGATGAAAGGTGGATTGAAGCTATGAACAAAGAATTGCATGCCTTAGAAATCAATAACACGTGGACCATTGTACCACTTCCTTCTAACAAAAAGGTTGTCGACTGCAAATGGGTTTACAGGGTAAAATATTTTCTTGATGGTTCTATTGAGAACTTTAAGGCTCGTCTAGTTGCTAAGGGGTATACCCAAGTTGAAGGCCAAGATTATCACAACACTTTTTCACCAGTAGCCAAAATGGCTACAGTTCGCACGATTTTAGCTTTAGCTGCTTCCAAACGATGGGATATTCACCAGCTAGATATGAATAATGACTTCCTTCACGGTGATTTACCAGAGGAGGTATATATGAAGATTCCACCAGGACATCCTCTACATGGCACAGACTATGTTTGCCGATTAATCAAATCGATTTATGGTTTAAAACAGGCTTCACGACTCTGGTTTGAGAAGTTAGCTTCTGTTTTACTTGACCTTGGTTTTACACAAACTGTTGCTGATTATTCATTGTTTGTTTACAAGTCTGGTGATATTTTTGTCACAGCTCTTGTTTATGTAGATGACATCCTTCTTACTGGTACAAGCAATGAATTCATTGCTCATGTGAAGGACATTCTACACACAGCTTTTACTATTAAAGATTTGGGATTAGCTAAGTACTATCTTGGTCTTGAAATCCACAGAACTGATGGAGGTATATTCTTACATCAACACAAGTTTGTGCATGATTTACTTATTGAAGCAGGCTTGGAAAACTCCAAACCTTTATCATTGCCAATTGATGTTAATATAAAGTTATCACCTACTGATGGGGACCTTCTGGATGACCCTTCTATCTATCGAAAGTTTGTTGGAAAATTACTCTATCTAACAGTTTCTCGACCAGATATTACTTATGCTGTGCATCATCTCAGTCAATTCTTGCAGTCTCCACGTGCTCCTCATATGTTAGCAGTACAACGTGTTCTACGATATCTGAAATCTACTCCTTTTCAAGGATTGTTTTATTCTGCTGATTCTACACTTCAACTTGAAGCTTTTTGTGACAGTGATTGGGGTTCTGTAATGGATTCATCTGGTATGCTTAAAAGCATCATTGGCATGTGTTTGATGCTTTGATCTTCTCTTGTTGTCTGGCATTCAACTAAGCAAAAGGTTGTTTCTCGTTCTACAGCTGAAGCAGAACTTCGTGCTTTAGCAGACACTGCATGTGAAATTTCGTGGTTCAATCTTTTACTTTCTGAGCTTCAAATCCCTCAGTCTCTACCAGTGACAGTTCATAGTGACAACCAAGCTGCTCTTGACATTGCTGCAGATCCTGTGTTTCATCCGAAAACAAATCATTTTGCTTTAGATTGTCACTTCGTTAGAGAACAAGTCCAATCACAGCTCATCTTTCCACAATATCTACCTAGTTCATATCAGCTAGCAGATATTTTTACTAAAGGCCTTGGACGACAAGCTCATTGGCACCTTCTCTCCAAATTGAATGTCATTCAACCACATTCAATTTGAGGGGGGAATCTTGCGCTTATCAGATATTGTTTTTAGCTTATTACTCCTTTAGCCTTAGTTGATATTGTACCATACTTATCATAACAGTTTTATCAAATTCGGTAACGACTTGGCCACTTGTATATATTGCCAGTCATAACCATTCTGTAAACTACTTCATTTTTCAATCAATACAATTTGTTCTCTTCTTCTTCAAGAATGTAGATTCATAGTTTGTTGTGTGTATAGATCAATCCTGTAAATCAGAGTTTGTGACAAACTTTAGACCTTTTTCGTATGTGCAAGAGAACCCTGATTCTGTTCTTGATTCAAATTGTAAAATTAGCAAATTATTAACAGATTATATGTTATATCTGTTAGTTAAGTGTTCGTTCATGTTACCTAATGGAATTGGCCAAATAAGATTTCAAGACACTTGTTCTGAAGCAACTGAGTTTTTCCAATAACTTAAAATCACACCTGACGTGCATGAGGCTTGCAGAAAACTACTACAGGTTAAAATTATAATTCCACCTCATGAAATGAAAGGAGATGGAAGCAAATCTGTGTTATTTGATGCTTGCAAGCTTGCAAAATCATTGTAGTTACTGGAATGTGAAGAGCGCTGGGAGAAGAAGCAGATATGGGAGATGATTAGCAATATGTGGATTGAGATGCTATCATATGCTGCATGCCATTGCACATGGAATGACCATGCACAACAAATAAGACGGGGGGAGAGAGCTAATTACTCATGTTTTGCTTTTGATGGCACATCTTGGTTTAACAGAGCAATTCCAAATCACGCTCGGCCACGCTAGAACTAAATTGGTCGTGCAATAGCGGAGAATTAGTATTACTATCATTGATTTATGAAATAAAAGGCTGATCTTGGAAGAAAATTGTTTTTTGATGCTTATTTCTAGAAATAACAGACTAGCATGCCATATATTGGTTCCCCTATCTTCCAGTAGTGATAAGTGGATTTTATATCCATTGGGAATGCCTCCGTTCGGCTTAAATTGATTGCTTTGGACTCAAGTTTGTGGTAGTTTTGATGTGTTTTACTTAATTGTGCAGGGTTGAAGAAATGTCGATTAAAGGTGTAGTTTCCGTCATTATTTGGAGTTGATTTATGATATGGAATGAAGAATGGAGGCTAATGTCAACTCCCAAGAAGTATACAAGTCATTAAGGATGAAAGACGAAAGCTCATGCAAAAGGAACGGAAGAAAAAGCTTAAAAATCGAAGAAAAATCAATTTTCGCAGAACGGGACCAAGCCGGGAGCCTAATTGGCGCCCCAGAGCTGTTTATGCAGATTGAGCTGGCGCATCAGGCGCCAAAACGGCGCCTCAGGCGCTGCGGCGCGCGGGTGAAAATTCAGCCAGAATTTCTGATTTTGTTTTGGCCATATCTTGAGTTCTAGAAGTCCGTTTGAGGCCCGTAAGCAGTCCACGCGTAGATAACAAGATTCTCTATCATTCTAAGGTGGTCCAGAGGTCTAATTATGATTGGAACGTTCCAGAAATACTGAAGAAAAGTCAGCCACGAATTTTCCTTAAAAAACAGAATCAGTTTAGGAAACGTATTTTGCAGAAATTCTATTATAATTCTATTTTGGTATTTTCTTGCTGGGCAAGATGTCTAGAGCCCTATATAAACACATCTAGGGTATTATTTGAGGATGTAATTCATAGCCTATTTTCAGTACTATTCATACTTTAGATCTAGAACTATTTTGAGATTGGAGAGAAAAGGGAGAGAATCAATTGGAGAAGAAGATTGAAGGAAGGAGCGAAGGGATTCGTCCGGAGTTCAAGACACTTCAAGATTTGTATTCTTTGTTCTTAAATTCTAAACTCATGATTTGTGGTTTTTATATATATACTTGTTTTGTTCAATTATGAGTAGTTAATTCCCTTTATCCAAGAGTTGGGTAGTATTCGTTGATTTGTCGAGTTTGTTTGATTTCTCTTGTTATTGTTAATCTGTCATTGAGGGCTTAATTCAATTAGAAGAGTAGCTAACTTTTGATTGAATCTGTAGGGATTATAACGAATCGGGAGAAGAGTTGTAATTCTAGTACATGACATGATAGACACAATTTAATTATTGAATCGGGAGATTAATAAAAGAATTGTGAAACTGTTAATCCTTGGTTTTAATAGTTTATGATTATACTTTGATTGACCATGGGAGTGGCGATTAGGGGATGATTGTAGGCATTATGAATTACCTTGGGAGAGGAATTTATAAACTTTAGAAGGATTGTTTTTAACGAACAAGAGACACAAATTAGACATTCTTGGTAGTCAATTGAAGAACCCCAAATCTTGGATTATTTTCTCTCATCGTTATTATATAGTTTTTATTTGTTTATTAGTTTAATTTAGTTAATAATCATAATCACCAATCTATTCTTCCACACTTCTGAACTGCTTGAGATAAAAGACTCAGAATTAGAATTGATATCAGTCCCTCCCTGAGAACGAACACACAAAAATACTACTAACAAATTGGCGCCGCTGCTGGGGAAGGCAGCAATATTGATTTTGAGTTAATTGTTTCTTGTAGTTTGGATTTTATCTTTGTATATATTTTTCTTTTCTTTCTTTTTGTATTTCTTTCTTTGGTGTGTCTACAGGTTCTTTGAGGTAGACAACTTAAACAGGTTTTGAGGAGAGAGACTAGATGGAGTACAACTTTGGTTGGAACAATGCTCAGAATTTCTACAACAGTCAGGAACAATATCAAGACTTCAATCCTTACCCACAATTCAATTCCTATGAGGATTGTAATGCACATCAGGTGAATTCGTTCTATTCTGAGAACTCATTTTATGCTCCATATGCCCCTAGCAATGATTATTCATATTCGTTTGAAAATCAATATCATGATGATGTTTATCAATATATGTGTAATGATGTTGATACGAGTTTAACTCAGTCTAATCCTTCTTTACTTGCTGATTGGGAGATTGCGCTCAATAAAATGATTCAAGGAACTCAGTCTAATCTTCCCTTACTTTCTTTGGGAGTTTTTGATGAACCAACTTTAGAGATTGCTAGTGACAATGATATTCCATGTGATTCAATAGCTTGGTACGAGGAGAATGCTAAACTAAATAATTTTATTTGGGAAGTTCGAGCAGTGTGGCATGACGGTTGTTATCGAATTCCTCCTTGTGTCAATTTTCCTCTATGCCATGATTCTTGTTTAGCAATTGATGATAATGTTGTGTCTGATGAGTCTACTGGTGTAGTTGATAATTGTCCCATGCGCATTAATGATAATTTGGATGCAATTGAAATTCTACCAATTCTAGAAAATTTTGAGCTTAATACATTGGTAGACGAGATTAAAATTGATGAGTGTCCAATTATAAAAGAGAAGGAAGTTAAGATTGAGGAAGTTGAAAATCTTGTTGTAGAGTATAAGGATCCGATTTGGGAGGAGTATATGAGTCGTACTTATAATGATTATTCTGACGACTTTTCTAGCTATTTTGATGTTTCCAAGTCTCTTGAGCATGATAGGTTCTTGAAAGTTTTCGTACCTTTCAATGAATCTAAGTTTTATTTGCACAATATGCTTATATTAGAAATTCGTAGATATGTGCATCTGTTTGCTTTTTCTCCTCATTGAAGTTTCCAGGTATAATCGGCGTCAAGCTATTGACGTTAAAGGAGCGCTTCGTGGGAGGCAACCCACACATTTGTGTAAAAAAAAAAAAAATTTGATTGTTTTTTAAAAAAAAAAATTAGAATCTGTTGTTTTTTGAGCAGGCTGCACCTGTGTAACGATAGTTGCGCCTGCGTTTCTGTCTTCAGCGCAGGTTGCGCCTGTGTTGCGCAGGTTGCACCTGCGTTATCCACTTATCAACGGCTGCGTTACACCCTGTCAGGCGCATTGTAGGTATGTTTTCTACTATCCCTTGTATTTACTTCCATTCAATGCGGACATTGAATACTTAAGTTTGGGGGTGTTTTGAGGGATTAGTAGTTGTTGTTGTATTATGTGTTCATGTAGGATTTCATGTTTTGCATATTAGTAGTAGTAATTCATGCATATATGTTCATGTTATCTACGTTTGTTTCATATAGGACATTCTGTTTTTATTTCTGTATACCATGTGAGTTCATTTTAGTTGCATTTTCATGGCATGCATTTTTCATGATCCCTTAGAACGAGCTAATTCTGATTGGTAGGTAGGTGTCTAATTGAGTGTGGTAATGATGAATAGAGGGTTGATTTATAGTTTCTATGAAATTGACTTGCATGTTACGGGAACAAAACTTTTACACAGTCTCATTGGGTGCTTTTGGGGCTAGGTTGAGGTCATGCTTGTTTGGATGTTTTGAGATTTAATCACCTGATTATATTTAGAATTTTCGTTATTCCCTTGATAGCGTAGGGACACTAAAGTCTAAGTTTGGGGGAAACCAGGGATTTCATGCTAGTTATATCAATTGTTAAATAATGGCTAGGTGTCAAATGGCTAGTAGCCGGCTCATATTTATATGAGTAGTCTAGGGTTGGAAATGAGAAAGGCTCATTCCAGATCGCAGAAGTGTAATATCAAAGTTCAGGTTTCTTATCTCTTTACGTCTAGAAGTGTGTAAGAAGAATTTTTGGGTCTGTGTATTAACTAAATTAACATTAACTAAATTAACCAAGAACTAATTATAAGCACTAAGAATTAATTTTAAACTGAGATTCAAATATGTTGGAAAACAATCTAAGAACTGGGGTTCTTCACCTGGTTTCAATACATGCTCAATATTAATGTGATATATGTGTTCCTACCTTGCTGAAAACAATTCTTCTAAAGTTATACTGCACCCTCCCAGGCTACAATATAGTGCTTACAGCTACACCGAAATTGACACTCCCGTGATACAATCAAAGTATATCTATAAACTGTTATATGCCAAGAATTATATGTCTCACAATTCTCCTATTAATCTCCCGATCTAATATTCAAATTATGTCTGTTAAATCATGTACTAAGATTGCAACTTCTCTCCCAAGCTTATTACAATCCCTAGAATACAATCAAAGATTCATGACTCCCCTAATTGTGTTAAGATCTCATTAACAAATCAGCCAGGCAGAAAATCACATAATCAAGCATGCATGAATACCAAGGAATACTACCCAATCCTCAGATTAGAGAATTAGTTACGCATATTTAATAAAGAAAACATAATAATAATGATAATGAATGAAAACATAATATTGAAGAAAGAATTGAAGATCGAAAGTACCTTGATACGATTAAAAGCTATGAATTGTTATGATTTACAATGGTAGGATGTGTTTAAATAGGCTCTACAAATCTTGCCCAGCAAGATATTACCTTCTATTACAATTAGAATTCAATTTAGGTATTAAAAATTGCCCAAAATACAATTAGAACTAGAAAAGGGCAAAACAGTAATTTTTCTGCTCCCATCTATCTGCTGGTCGTGCTTCCTGGGCCCACCACACGCGGCCTGGTCATGTAAAACCTATCCCATATTGTAGAAAATCTCTCAAGCTTCGCGTGGACTGTAAATGGGCTGAAAACGGACTTCTAGAACTCCAGATATGGCCCAAACAGTATAAGGTGCGCAGCCCTTCTCAAAAATCCGAATTTTAATTAATTAATTCTCCAAGAACGATAGAAGCATCAACTTTAATCAACATTCTCGTAAATCTTCACAACTCAGCAAAACACATTAAAACTACAACAACTTGAGTCCAAAACAATCAATTTAAGCCAAACAGAGGCATTCCCAGTGGATATAAAATCCACTTATCAAACCCCCAAACTTAAACTGATGCTTGTCCTCAAGCATAAACAATTACAACTACCTGATTAGTACCACTTCCGTAGGTGATCACGGTTGCATTTGGCATATGCAACAAGCCCTTTAAACCCCTAGGCAGCCCCAGTGGACGAGTAAGGTCTCGTGAGGGCCTATAGCGAATGTACCCACAAAATCCATTTAACCTAATGCAATGCAATGCATGAATGCAACTAATATGAAATATGCAATGATCCCCTTCAAACTAACCAAAACCAACTAACAAGCAAATATCTCAAAGAATGCAACTAAATCCAAATAGAGCTCGACCAAGTTCCCGTATACTAACAATACATGAACAGAAACGTGTGTGTGTGCAATGCTCATCAGAAATACTCCCAAAACTAGGTCAAAAATCATACATGCTGTTCGTCAAGACAATCACAGGTTTATAAATAGAATAGACTGTAGACACTTCATAACCTAGAAACACCTCCATCCTTATCCAAGGTAGACAGAAATTCATGCTTTATTACTAATTACTACGACACATATATACAATCATGCTTATTTAACCGTGCAATGGATGAGACCCCAAAAGGCTTATACAATAATACCCATGTAGCGAGTGTTAGGTCAGTAGATCCCAGACTATAAAAGCCTTAGGTCACTAGGACTAAGTCCCCTCAGACTTAATTACTCGAGTATTAAAGAGCTCACCCTGGTTAATTTTGCATATAAACAATTTAATGACTTTTTTTTTTCTGCGATCTGGAATTAGCCTTTCTCATTTCCAACCCTAGACTACTCATATAAATATGAGCCGGCTACTAGCCATTTGACACCTAGCCATTATTTAACAATTGATATAACTAGCATGAAATCCCTGGTTTCCCCCAAACTTAGACTTTAGTGTCCCTACGCTATCAAGGGAATAACGAAAATTCTAAATATAATCAGGTGATTAAATCTCAAAACATCCAAACAAGCATGACCTCAACCTAGCCCCAAAAGCACCCAATGAGACTGTGTAAAAGTTTGGGGGTTTGATAAGTGGATTTTATAACCATTGGGAATGCCTCCGTTCGGCTTAAATTGATTGCTTTGGCCTCAAGTTTGTGGTAGTTTTGATGTGTTTTACTTAATTGTGCAGGGTTGAAGAAATGTCGATTAAAGGTGTAGTTTCCATCATTATTTGGAGTTGATTTATGATATGGAATGAAGAATGGAGGCTAATGTCAACTCCCAAGAAGTATACAAGTCATTAAGGATGAAAGACGGAAGCTCATGCAAAAGGGACGGAAGAAAAAGCTTAAAAATCGAAGAAAAATCAATTTTCGCAGAACGGGACCAAGCCGGGAGCCTAATTGGCGCCCCAGAGCTGTTTATGCAGATTGAGCTGGCGCATCAGGCGCCAAAACGGCGCCTCAGGCGCTGCGGCGCGCGGGTGAAAATTCAGCCAGAATTTCTGATTTTGTTTTGGCCATATCTTGAGTTCTAGAAGTCCGTTTGAGGCCCGTAAGCAGTCCACGCGTAGATAACAAGATTCTCTATCATTCTAAGGTGGTCCAGAGGTCCAATTATGATTGGAACGTTCCAGAAATACTGAAGAAAAGTCAGCCACAAATTTTCCTTAAAAAACATAATCAGTTTAGGAAACGTATTTTGCAGAAATTCTATTATAATTCTGTTTTGGTATTTTCTTGCTGGGCAAGATGTCTAGAGCCCTATATAAACACATCTAGGGTATTATTTGAGGATGTAATTCATAACCTATTTTCAGTACTATTAATACTTTAGATCTAGAACTATTTTGAGATTGGAGAGAAAAGGGAGAGAATCAATTGGAGAAGAAGATTGAAGGAAGGAGCGAAGGGATTCGTCCGGAGTTCAAGACACTTCAAGATTTGTATTCTTTGTTCTTAAATTCTAAACTCATGATTTGTGGTTTTTATATATATACTTGTTTTGTTCAATTATGAGTAGTTAATTCCCTTTATCCAAGAGTTGGGTAGTATTCGTTGATTTGTCGAGTTTGTTTGATTTCTCTTGTTATTGTTAATCTGTCATTGAGGGCTTAATTCAATTAGAAGAGTAGCTAACTTTTGATTGAATCTGTAGGGATTATAACGAATCGGGAGAAGAGTTGTAATTCTAGTACATGACATGATAGACACAATTTAATTATTGAATCGGGAGATTAATAAAAGAATTGTGAAACTGTTAATCCTTGGTTTTAATAGTTTATGATTATACTTTGATTGACCATGGGAGTGGCGATTAGGGGATGATTGTAGGCATTATGAATTACCTTGGGAGAGGAATTTATAAACTTTAGAAGGATTGTTTTTAACGAACAAGAGACACAAATTAGACATTCTTGGTAGTCAATTGAAGAACCCCAAATCTTGGATTATTTTCTCTCATCGTTATTATATAGTTTTTATTTGTTTATTAGTTTAATTTAGTTAATAATCATAATCACCAATCTATTCTTCCACACTTCTGAACTGCTTGAGATAAAAGACTCAGAATTAGAATTGATATCAGTCCCTCCCTGAGAACGAACACACAAAAATACTACTAACAAGTAGTAAAATTTGGAAGGTGTAGGGGAACGGGCAATATGGACTTTAAAATTATCTTTTTCTTCTTTACGATATTCTTACAGACTGAGTAATTTTTTGAGAACACTTGTCAAAGGCCCTCACCCATCGAGTATAGTTAAGGGAATGCAAGTGGTATCATTGCAAAAAAATATAAATTACATCTATACTTTGTTTGAAACTCCTCTGCAAACTTTTGGTCATGTAAGTATGCATATTCAATGTGGTTGCTCATTACTATTGCTCTGATGCTTTTACTATGTAATAATCCGGATTTTTCAGGATTTATTATTATTATTATTATTTAAATATTTCATTGATTTTTCCATGAAGGAGGAATAAAGATTTTGTTGATATTATTCCTATTGAATATTTATACGTGTTTAATTTCCAAAACATTATTCAGGTAGACTGTACTTGCTATCGTCTGGTTTAGTAATTATTTTTGTTTCTTTCAAAATTGATATTTTCATCGATATTGGCCAACAAAGTTTGTTTTAAAATTTTATGGATGAATTTTCCATTTTGATTAATTTTTGGGGTGTAGAAGAGGAGTTTGATGATTCTGAGTATTCTAGAAGTCTATGCGGCATGTGTTCATGAATGAGTATTAATCTCGGATTTTTCTGGGCATATTTTTGGTACACCAAAAACACTCTTGGGGTGGCCGAAATTCATTTTTCGGTAAGATTTTGAAATTCATCTTTGGCACTTATTTATATCAAAACATGTTAGTTTACATATATTAATTTTATAATTTTTAGAGCTTGTTTTTGTTCCACGAAATATTCAATGTCAGCCAGATTTTTGGGTTCTAATGTTTGTGTTCTTCGTTTCCGGCGAGTTTATGTGGATAAATATAATTTATTTTGTATCTTAAATTTAATCGTTATGTTTTAGTATAGTTGGACTGTATTGTTGGTATTGATATTGAGGGGCTGTTACCCAGGGGAAAAGTCCATTTTATAGAACGGTTATTTCGAAAATTTTTCTTGCAAAAGAAATATATTTCTCGGTTGTACAGTTTATTAGTTTTAAAAATGTTGGGTATCGAGGATATAAATATTTTGAGAGTAATTTGGATGTTATTGAATTTGCTGGCGGGTTGTTCTTGGCGACCCGTTTGTATTCTTGACGACCCGTTTAGAAACCCAACTCGACCTGGTTTTGATCTTTAAAAACCCAAATGATTTTTAGAAACTGTTTTTGAATTATTAATATTAAAAAACCCTGAATTCTTTTACAAAATATTTTATAAAATTTAAAATTCATTTAATTAATTACTTTAATTAGTTAATTAATCATTTCGGTTAATTAATGAATTATTTAATTAATTAATTGAATTATTGTTATTAATTGCGTAGTAATTGAACCGTTTGTCCGTTTTTATCGAAACAAGTATTTCTGGAATCAGAGAAATGACCTGGTTCTTATAAAAATGGTTTTAAGTAAAAATTCAACTTTTAAATTCAGGTCGACTTTTTAGTGAACCTTTTTGATAAGTTCGTTATATCCGATAATTATGGTTTTGACCCATTTTCTACTTTAAAAAAAAACACCGAATAGGATCTTTTTATTATTTGATCTATGTGTTATGTGAATTACTTGCATTACATGTTAGCGATTCATAAAGGTGACTAATTGCTTTATAATTGTATAAATGCTCTATTTGAGTCCAGTGTGTTACGAGAAGTGTTTAAAATAGGATGATGTCAGTTAGAGGTATAGATGTATGTTCATGGTCAAAGAGTCGACTGGACGGGATGATTGGAAGTCAGTAGTTGACTGAGACGTCAAGACTATTAGACGCGTTAATCTATGGTTACCAGGCAAGTACTGTCCTTCACTTCTTGTTCAAGTAAAATTACTTTTAATTATTCTGATTATGATATCACCCCAATTATTTCTATCGAACTTGTCCATATCTGCTGTTGTTATTGTTTATTCATTTACACCCCATTTATTGTATCGAACTCGTCGATACCCTTTGAGTTATTATTCCTTAATTATTACCCAATTACCGTGTCGAACTCGTCGACACCTGTTGATCTTGAATTCTTCAATGATTCTTGGATTATGAGTTGTTGTTCTGGAACGTGAATTTTCCAGTTGTTTGGTTGGCAAAGGTTGTCGATTGTTCCGACACCTAATGCGTTTGACTTAGAATTGGAAATGTTTTTAAAATAGAGTCCCTTCGGGGAGACGATATTAATGGTCAACAGAGTCCCTTCGGGGAGACCAGATTAATGGTTAGAGGTTATAGATCCATTTCAGGGCTTGCTGTGTGCGTTGCCCGGGGTTAGTGCTTGATTGATCATCAGCCTAATCCTAAAGTTTTAATAAAATTTAAAGAGTCCAATTCTAATCAATACCTTGAATTTAAATTGTTGAGAAGTTAGAATCTCTTGAGATATTTGACGATTATCTTGTTGATCAGATCTTATTATTGTTCTTGATATTTATACACATTTATACTTGCTGAGCACTGTTGGCTCACTCTTGCATTATTGTTTTATTTCTCCAGTTTATAGAGAGGAGATAAGTGGACCTTGTGGTCAGATGAGTAGTCTTGTTCTTACAGGGAGAGGTGATGTTCGGGTTGTTGACTTGGTCGGGTACTGACTTGAGCTTCGTCAGAGGTTGGTTAAATAGTTCAACATATAGACTTAGTTTGTTAGCAATTTGTATAACAAAATTTATTCGGAGATTGGATTGTAATAATGTAATTTAATAGTTTGTTTCATACCATAACCTGTATGCGGTCTTGGTTAAGGGGTTTTGTTTTATTATATTATGCTCATATCCAGGTAAAGGTTAGGTTGATTGTGGTTAGTGGCCCCATATCGGTACCCGGATTTTGGGATGCCACAGTTGGTATCAGAGCTACAGGTTATGGTCACTGAAACAGATTAGGAGGGTTAGGTGTACGTGTCTAAGATAGACGTTGGGTAGAACGATTTAGGATAAGGTTCGCCTTAGGTTATCACGACGAGTATTGCAACGTTATACAGTCTTTCGACATGTAGCGTGAGTAGGAGTATGATTCGTCCGAAGATTTGGTTATGGGCGAGGTAGCTAATCTAGAGCCGCATAAGCTAATTGGGTAGTTGGAGCTACCAGTTTGGAGGACACTATCTCGAGACTTTTACGTATCTATTTTAGAACTTTTCTACGACGTTTGCTACGATGTGAACGTTACAGAGAGAAACAATTATTGGCATAGGTTGGAAGTTAGGGCGTAGCTATGCACCCTGAAATAACCCTAATTTTTGTACTGTTGTAAAAGGGCCCGGATGAATAGTAATTCTGGTATGCGAGAAAAACAAATCCTACCCACTTATGAGCAATGGAAAAATTGAAGTTTAAGATTTCGAAACCCTAATCCTACTTATGATATACACTTCTAGGTTTCGTCATGAAATTTTATCTCGAAACTCTTCACAGACAATACGAGTGTCGAAATTTTATCTCGAAACTCTTCATAAACTTTCAAAGTTTATTGTTTAATCATTCGTTTATTGTTTCGACTCGTCACTAATACGAGTCCATCGTCCACGATACAAGTGTCGACATTAGTTCAAGAATAGGTTTACATACATTTTCAAATCATGATTTACCCCTTAATCAATTTTGAAACCTATTTTCTAAAATCCATCCTTTTATTAGAATTAGTGATTTTCGAAAAATCATATCAAATAGAAAAAAATGAGTTTTAACCTAATTCTTTTTGGAAAACTCTCAAATCAATTTCTAGTTTAATAAATCATCTTCAAAATTTGGTTACAAAAATTGTATTTCCAGCACCCATTTTAAAATTAGTGAGAGGTCAAATGATTTTTTTTCCATGTGCTAGTGTTTTCTCTATTTATTATCAAATTGTTAAGTGGGAATTGCTTTAGAAAATGCTTCATGATTTTGTCTAAACCCATTATTACTATCACTAAAACTCCAGCAACTATTAGCTATGTATATAGTATCAAATCAATCATTTTATTCCCTCATTCACTCATCAAAAATCTGCACTTGTTCTTGAGAGGAAAATGAAGGTAATTCTCCATTAAAACATCTCAATTCTTAAGTTCATGAGCTCCTCATATAAAGCCTTCCATACACACTTCTTATACACTCCATAAACTTCATAAAACACTCTTAAATCATCAAGGGAAACTCAAGTATTCAAGCATCAAGAGAGATCAAATCCATCCAAGAAGAGAGAAGTGAAGTTAGTAAAAGCTAGATCATCCAAGGGTTTAAGTGGTATCATCTTGGAGCCTCTTTAAATATTCATTCTCATCAATTATTGTTATTAACTTGTGTCATTCTTCAACTCTAGGATCTGAGAGATAGCAAGGACCCTCCCACCAAAATGAAGTTAAGATCCAAGAAGGTATAAATCGCTATTGTTTGGAATCATCGTATAACGTGTTTATAGGTTTAAGCTAGCTACTGTCTAAGTCTGTGATTTTTGGGTAAGAAATATTTTATAGTGGTCAGATGATTTAGATTCTATATAATCTAAGGATCGCCTGAGCGCTAATTTTATGTGATTCGCATTTATGAGTCAAGAGTTATCCCCGTTGTAGTAAAACCGGTTAAAACGAACGAATCATGACAAACAACTGGTTTTGCAGTGTTAAACGGACCCCTTAAAATTGGAGAAGAATTATGAAAATTTTGGTGTAGCTAGTCCTTACCGTATAGAAGACAGCCCCAGAAGAATCAAGTAAAAATATGGATTTTTCGATTTTATAAAAATCATTAAGTTGAAACTGCGCAAGTAAAATTAACATCAGAGAAGGACCCTCTTTAGAGCTTTGGTTGAGGCCTTTGTACGTGGTCTAAAATTATGAAATTTGGATGGTTGTCTTCCGGTACAGTAAGGAAGACAGGGGAAAAGGAATTTCATAAACAAGGATTATTTTTCAATTTTATAAAAATGATCGAACCAAAGTCGTGCGAATGAAAAACACCTTTAGGGGACGAACGCTAAAAAAACTTAACACCGAATAAAATCAAACGAGATTGAAACCCGACTTAAATGAAATTGGTAACTTTATTTCGGTCAAGGAATGTCACCAAAGTATATAGGTTCAACTTGGGCGATAAGAGTTCCCTTAGGGAATTAGTTACGTTATATGAACATCGGTTAGATAATTCGTTTACAAAGGTAACCCTAGCGTTTCCTTGTTCATTATAGATCATCACCCTAGGACTCGAGATTTCACTTCCCCAACTCTGTCAGGAAATTTTTCCAAAACCGAACTTTAAGTATATTTCAAAAACTGTTTTTGTTGTGATATGAATGCATGTACTGTTTTATATATATTTTGCGAGAAAGTTTATAAATGCATGCACGATTTTTCCCCGTAGTACTTGTGTTACTAAATTATGTTTACTTGCATATATATATATATATATATATATATATATATATATATATACACCCAAGTGACTTATATGTATATATATGGCTATGATAAGGCTCGGCTAGAGCGTTTATACTTTAGGATATGAATCGGAAGTCGGAGTATTTTATGTAAAACCCGATAACCCCGGAGACTGGTATTTTCAATAATCGAAAAGATTCCGATGATTCTTCTTTAAATTTTAAAATATCGGAATTAATTATTTTCGAATTATTTAATAAATATTATTTGAATATTTATTAATTAAGATGAATGTTAATTTCAATATTCATTTAAATTTAATTTATTTAATTATTTGATTAATGATTAATTATTTTATTGTTTAATAATTAATTATTAAATATGAAATAATATTTAAAAATGATTTAAAATTTATTTGACCTATTTAAAAATTATTAATGGCCATTAAAAATTATTTTGAATATTTTCTGGCTTTCAGAAAAATATTTAAAAATAGCAGGGATTCTCAAATATTTTTACAACTATATATACTTCGTAAACACCACCCAAATCGCTTGCGAACTTATCAAAACTTGGGAACCCAAAGTTTTGGGAGCGACTAAAAATATTTTCTCCCTTCGCTACAAACTAAAGCGTAATCAGTTCAATAGCCCCGCCTTACCAGGAGGGTCAGGTTTTAAAAATCCTTAAGAAAACTCCAAATAATTCCCAGGCAAAATTTGAAAAGAATTCCCTGAGAAAAGAAAATCAGTTGACAAAGATCAACTCGTGCGATGTACTTACTTCCTCATTTTCTTTCGGAAGTAAAGGATTAAAAAGGTTTCATTCCAAAGATGGTTCAAAACGACTCTGGGGACTGGAGGGTGTTAAGGTGAAAGAGGCTTGCAGGTAGGAAGATCCATCCAGATATATGTACAAGTGTAAGAGACTTGCAGGTAGGCAAGTCCATCATAAGACCCGAATGCGGTTAGGGCCACGACCTCCATAGTAGGTTCATCTCCCGTCTACTAGTAGCGAAGTTTTGTACGTTACAATGGCTGATCACCTTGTATCGGGTGGTACTCCGGAATAGTCCCATTCATAAAATTGGTATTGTGCTGCTACACTGTACTGGAAGCCCAGGAGCTCCAGTACCGATAGTGTAGTTAGTGTTAAACTTATCAAGAAAAGATTTTTGAAACCCGAACGTTCATTTCTTAAAGTGATTGAGGGAAAGTTAATGCTCTTACAAGTTGAATTATATTATATTACTTAGTTCTCAAATGAAACGAAAGTATCTTTGCAAAACTACTATTATATGGCTGAGCTGTATTGCTCACTCTTGCTTTTCTTTTATATATATACCACCACACAACAACATATAAGCATGGCAAGAACAAGGCAGACCCCCCGCAAAAGCGTGCTAACTGGTCAGCAGTTGAGGACACTATTTACGAGGCAGGTGACGAGGTCTCACTCGGTGGTATTACCATAGGTGAGCAGACTAAGTTGGATAGGTTTATAACTTAGGCTGGTTAGGTTTGTGTACAAGTATGACCTGTGTAAGCTTTTGAAAACCAGAAAACTATCCCACATTTACCATCACCCCAGGTAGCAACTTTTGTGTATTGTAAACCCTTTCTAGATTAAAACATTTGGGTCTGTAATAACTTTATATTTTGGATTGAATCTGGTACTCTAAGTAATATTTTGCTTTCGATCTGAGCTTATAACCTGTGATGGATATTATTAGTATAGGGGTCATGCCAAAGGAAAAGACTAGTGTTTAGATAAAATGTTGAATAATTGGGAATGGTAATCATAAAATTGGAATCTGGATTGGCGTAACAACCTGGATCGTTGACCCCCGATCTAGGGCACCCCTAGCCATTGATCTCATTCAATTTATTGTCTGAGGGAATTATCAGATGTTTTGAAAAAGAATGATTTTAAAAAGAGATTTATTCTTATTCTCGCTTTGAATTATTGTAAATTAATTCCCGGTTTATATCATTGCTGAGGCACTTGTTGCGTAGTGACAGTTAAAAAATCGAGAATGAATTGAGATTTTCTTACTTATTCAACTTATTATTATCAGGACGGTTTTGGCATCTAAGTATATTATTTCTTAGTCGACAAGATGGAGATTGTGAATAATTAGGAATTTCTTGAACATTTGTTTAATCGATAGTTGATGCATACGTTGGGTGTGGTCAACTATACTTCAATTGATGATGAGCTTTGTATATCAGATTACTTGAATTAAATCCTATTCTTTCAGAAATATCCTTATTTTTTAGAGGATACTTGATGCAACTTTATATACAAAATTTTGAGACTGTTGAACTCTTTCTATTTTCCCCGAATACTTGATTTTCTTTTTTCAAACTGGGATGAACAACCCTATGTATATAGGGGATTTATGGATATTTTTATTTCTGTGATAGAAGTCTGGTGGGACGCCACAGAATGTGTTTGTCATGAAAGTACTAAAGACTGGCCATCTTTTTCTACTATGGCGGTTGACCTAAATGACAAATGCAACCTGATCATAGTTCAAAGATCATATTGATCACTCGGTTAAACTCTTTTACAAAAAGTTTTATCAAACAAAATTCAATGTACATTCATACATGTTGATACCTATTCATTCTATTAATTTCTTTTTTCAGAAACCCTAATGATTTTAGAATTACGAGTGATGAAGAGCTTCGAAGATAGACGCGACGACATCCTAAGTGATCAAAACTGCAACTACGTTGACGAAGAATTGGTTGAGCAAGTTGAGAAGGGGTGTTAAAACAAAGATGGAATATCAAATAGGATTACTTATTGGATTGAGAACACATGTACAAAGATTCGAGATTACTGAAAGTGGAGTCAAGTAAAGAACTGGTAACAAGGGTACAAGCTTACGGACTTTGTTAAAGGTTGAAAAGAGAATGATGATGGAGATGTTTGGTATGTGATAGTTAGTATTGATGAAAGATTGTTATGGACAATTGTTTAATTTGGGAGGTAGTAAATAGAACATCATAAGATTATGAATGTTTTGAAACCAATTGTTGGGTATAAAATTTTAGAACCCAAAGCAGGATAATTTGAGCGAAGTAGGGTACAGTAGGACGGATTTGTTAGTTAGAATTTTTGAGGGGAACTGAAACTTTGAATGAGAAGTAAGGTGATGGTGTTGGAATTAACAACTTATTGAGCCCAGTTTAAAGGATTATGATTATTAAGAATAGAAGAGAGTTGACCAAATGGGACAAGATGATAAAAAGAGGAAGATAGAGAGTCAAAGAGTTTCAGAAATGTTTTAACAAAAGACATGTGATTCCTTTAAGGGAAGAATGTAGAATTTAGAAGATCTAGAGCTGGGAGAGAGGGGCACAGTAGTTGCCCACAGGATGAGAATTAGCAAAGATTCAAGACCACATGGTCGAAAGATAAGATTTCGATATTGAGATTGTGCTGAGGTAATTACAGAGAGTCGTAAGTGTAATCAGAAAGAGTAAGATGGTAATAAGTGATAGAGTCAGAAGTCAAAATTGGTGTACCATAAGTGTAGGAGGATAGGATAGTTTGCCACAGATTGTAATGTGTCAGTCTCAATGGACCCTATGATGAGAGTAATAGAACCGTTTTCTATAAATCCCTAGGAATTTAGAAATTCATTTTGACTATGAGTGACATTATCAAGAATTTCAATGTGAGGGTAGTGATATGAGTTAAGAGTGATTCAGGATTTGATTGATTAGCTAGCTACGAAGTATGAGCAAGTCGTGAGGGCAAGAAAGTGAGATGATGATTCTTAAGAAATGGAGAGGTGATGTTTTGAGGCCGAAAGCAGACGAAGAAGTCTTAACAATTATGTAGATCAAGAGATTATCATCCCAAGATTATGAAGATGTTTTGTAAAGAGGGAGATATTAGAAAGGAAATAGTTAAGTCGGAGTAGATTTCAGTGATTTATAATTTTGAATATATATTTTGATGAATTACTAGGATTGTCACCAGATAAAGAGGTAGAGTGTGTTCGTTATTTATTCCCAAATATCGAATCAGTGTCAAGGAGTTCAATATCGGATGACATTAATGGAAATGCTGGAGCTAGCGATTTAATTAAACGGATTTCGCAAGAGTATGAGTAGTAATACTCGGTGTATCTCAGAAGGATGTACCAATACTGTACGTGAGAAGGAAGAAGGGTAGTTTGAAGTTATGCATTAATCTTTAAAATGAAATAAGTGGACAAGTAGTAATGAGAATCTATTACCAAAGTTGGATGAGTTGTATGACCAGTTGAAAGGTGTATGTTTTGCATAAAATTGATCCATGAATAGACTAGGATCATTGGAAATTAGAAACCTTAATATATTCTTGAAGCAACATTTTAAGTCGATATGGACACGATGAGTTGTTAGTGATGATGTTTGGTTGGACGAGAGCACTTATCGTTATATGGTTACAATGAATAAGATATCAATGAGTATTTGAATGAAATTTTAATTATGGTTATAGATGATATTTCAAGATATTTGAAGATTAGTGAAGATTATACAGATCATTTGAAAATAATTTAAGAAATTTCAAGAAGAGGAAAATTATGCACAAGAATTTTTGTTATAAATTTTGGATGGAAAGAAATCTATGCCAGTAGAGGTCGGAAGTTTTGTGAGATTAATCAGGAATTTCTGAAGATTATCGAAAGCTTTTAATTAAATGAGTAAGGAAACTTTGTGATGTACTATGATGTTTCGTATAAAGTTTGAGGTTGTGTATTGCCCTAAGAAGTTATTTGTTTGTATTCACGAGCAGAGGTGTTCAACACGTGAGTTAGAGTTGATCGTGACAATTTTCATGGTCATTAATTTCGAAATTATGGATATCAGTTAGTTGTTTTCTCTCTCAATCAAAATTGGGTGCTCAGTAAAACAATGGGATTAAGGATGGATAGAAGTTTCCCAGTTATTCCCTTCTCGATCGACATTGTACGTTGAATGTGGAGTAAGAATGATTTGGGGATTTCTTGATACTCTTCTTCTCAAAGTTTTATCTGAGGCATGTTTCGTTTTAATATTATATATGTACGAATTATTGTGGATGATTGGGTTAATACTTGAGGCGTTGTGTTCCGGGCATAGTCCATTTTACGAAAAGATCATGTTCGATCTTCGATAGAAAAAAACGTTAGAAGTGGAAGCTTGAATGCCCAACTCTACAAGAGAAGGTGATATAAGTCATAACATTTCAACATGAGTTATCAAAGAATTAAGAGGTACCAAGATGAGGTGATGAACTAAAGTGTGAATGAGTTTACGGGAGAGGAATTGAATAGTCAGAATGATAAGTGGTGAAGGTGTACTTTATTTCGTATATTTCAAATGCGAGTGATGTATAAATATGCCGTAAATTCTGTAGTTAATTTGAGTAGTGTTAAACGTTGTAGTTATGGTGTGTAGAGTCGAATTCGAGAACCTGTTAAGTATGTAGAGTTATGCTTTGGGAAGTTGATTTCAGAGGACGCGGAGTGAGGGTAGTTTAGATGATTCTTGAAGATCGTGAGTTATTTTTTGAAGACGCATGATTGATTTGACGTATGTTAAGTTGAATTTTCATGATTAATAAAAATTAGAGTTGTTGGAAATTGTGGGAATGAAATCGTTGTGTGATTGGTATCAAGGGGGTCGTGATCCCAGAATAGTTGATATTGCAAACCAGTTATTTCAAAATTTTGTTCTTGTAGTGGGTTATGTCAAGTCAAGGTTATGAAGCTTATTAGTTTTCAAAACTGTAAATATCGAGAATAAAAAAATTCTTTTCGGAGGTATTTTGTTTTAAAATTTTCTATTCTAAAATTCATTATTTAAATGTTTTTAAACAAATTTCAAAGTACTTTCAAAAATATTTTTAGTGGATAAAAATGATTTTCAATATGTTTTAAAACCAATAAACATTCGAGGTGGTATTTCAAACGTTTTAGCAAACCCCATTGTTTTTTATAGAGTGAGAATTGAGTTGTTAATCAAATTATGTTTGACGTGTATCTAATGACCTATGTGTTTGATTGTAGTATTCGATTTCAAGGACGCGATCAAAAATAGATGATATGAGGTTTGGTTGATGGATTAGAATCAAGGTCTCATAGATTTATTTATTTACCTGTTTATTGCAAGTCGAGGCAGATTTATTTACCTGTTACTGCAAGTCGAGGCAGATTTATTTATTTACGTGTTTTACTTCAAGTCAAGGCATATTTTGTATTAGCATTGTATGTGAATGCATTAAGATTGTGAATGAATGGAGTATGGAGATGAATTGTTTGTGGATGATTGTGTTGGTATTTGAAATGGTTACGCAGGGTATAGTCCGTTATACGAAAAGGTCATGCCCGATTTTTCTGTGGGCAGGACATTCATTTATGACTAGTAAGCGTTTCGAATTACCGGGACTTGTAAATGAAAGGTTCAAGTTTGTAATGGAGTATAATGGCTCTTAAGAGACACGAGGTTCAACTCGAGATTTTAGAGAAATTTACAAATGCTCAGGCACCGAGGTATATATGAGTACTACGTATCATTCTAACACTGACGGCTAAAGCAAAAGAACGATTTAAACCAGTGAATACATATTAGAATATATTCACTTAATTTCGGGGGCGATTAAGACGATCATTGCCACTGATGGAATTATCATCTAACGACAGTTTTCAGACCAATGTTCGATTACCGCTTTACAAAGCGCTATACGGACGAGAGTGTCGATCTCCATTATGTTGAGAGAAGTTGATGAATGAAAAATATTTGGACCAGAGTTGGTGCCACAGAAGAAGGGAGTAATCGAATTTGTTCAGGAAAGGTTGACGACAGCCTAAAGTCAATAATAGAAATGCACTAACTTAGCCAAGAGAGATATGGATTGTGAAGAAGAAGAACCAAAGTTTTGTTGAGACTATTTTCGTAGAATGGATTAATGAAATTCGATGACCAAGAAAGTTGAATTCAATATTCGTTAGATCTTTTGAGATGTTGAAGAGAGTCGAAAGGGTTGCCAATGAGTTAGCTTTACAGCCTCGTGTGCAACATATCCACAACGTGTTTTAGGTAGCGATGTTTAAGAATGTCATTCTGCTTTCAGTCATGACATGGAATATGAACTGGTAGATATTCCGCCAGGTTTGACTTATATAGAGCAGTCAATAGAATCATTAAACAGAAAGTATTGAAAAGTAAGTCAGTACATTGTTGTTAGTGAGAGTTTTATGGAAGAGTCCTAAGGTGGGAGAGTTAGCTGGGAACTTGAGAGTGTGACGTCAGAGAGTAACCCCACTTCTTTGTTGGACTTGATTCTGAGGACAGAATCCTATTTAGGGGAGAAGATTGTAATAATCCGAATTTTTCAGGATTTATTATTATTATTATTTAAATATTTCATTGATTTTTCCATGAAGGAGGAATAAAGATTTTGTTGATATTATTCCTATTGACTATTTATACGTGTTTAATTGCCAAACATTATTCATGTAGACTGTACTTGCTATCGTCTAGTTTAGTAATTATTTTTATTTCTTTCAAAATCGATATTTTCATCGGTATTGGCCAACTGAGTTTGTTTTAAAATTTTATGGATGAATTTTCCATTTTGATAATTTTTGGGATGTAGAAGAGGAGTTTGATGATTCTGAGTATTCTAGAAGTCTATGCGGCATGTGTTCATGAATGAGTATTAATCTCGGATTTTTCTGGGCATATTTTTGGTACACCAAAAACACTCTTGGGGTGGCCGGAATTCATTTTTTGGTAAGATTTTGAAATTCTTCTTTGGCACTTATTTATATCAGAACATGCTAGTTTACATATATTAATTTTTGAATTTTTAGAGCTTGTTTTTGTTCCACGAAATATTCAATGTTGGCCAGATTTTTGGGTTCTGATGTTCGTGTTCTTCGTTTCCGGCGAGTTTATGTGGATAAATATAATTTATTTTGTATCTTAAATTTAATCATTATGTTTTAGTATAGTTGGATTGTATTGTTGGTATTGATATTGAGGGGCTGTTACCCAGGGGAAAAGTCCGTTTTATAGAACGGTTATTTCAAAAAAATTTCTTGAAAAAGAAATATATTTCTCGGTTGTACAGTTTATTAGTTTAAAAATGTTAGGTATCGATGATATAAATATTTTGAGAGTAATTTGGATGTTATTGAATTTGCTGGCGGGTTGTTCTTGGCGACCTGTTTGTGTTCTTGACGACCCGTTAAGAAACCCAACTCGACCCGGTTTTGATCTTTAAAAACCCAAATGATTTTTAGAAACTGTTTTTGAATTATTAATTTTGAAAAACCCTGAATCCTTTACAAAATATTTTATAAAATCTAAAATTCATTTAATTAATTACTTTAATTAGTTAATTAATCATTTTGGTTAATTAATTAATTAATTAATTGAATTATTCTTATTAATTGCGTAGTAATTGAACCGTTCGTCCCTTTTTATCGAAACAAGTATTTCTGGAATCAGAGAAACGACCCGGTTCTTATAAAAATGGTTTAAACTTAAAATTCAACTTTTAAATTCAGGTCAACTTTTTAGTCAACCTTTTTGATAAGCCGGTTATATCCGATAATTATGGTTTTGACCCATTTTCTACTTTAAAAAAACATCGAATAGGATCTTTTTATGATTTAATCTACGTGTTATGTGAATTACGTGCGTTACATGTTAGCGAGTCATAAAGGTGACTAATTGCTTTCTAATTGTATAAATGCTCTATTTGAGTCCAGTGTGTTACGAGAAGTGTTTAAAATAGGATGATGTGAGTCAGAGGTTTAGATGTGAGTTCATGGTTATAGAGTCGGGTGGACGGGACAAGTGGAAGTTGGTAGTCGAGTGAGACGTCCAGACTGTTAGACGCGTTAATCTATGGTTACCAGGCAAGTACTGTCCTTCACTTCTTGTTCAAGTGAAATTACTTTTAATTATTCTGATTATGATATCACACCAATTATTTCTATCGAACTTTTCGATATCTGTTGTTGTTATTGTTTATTCATTTACACCCCATTTATTGTATCGAACTCGTCGATACCTTTTGAGTTATTATTCCTTAATTATTACCCAATTACCGTGTCGAACTCGTCGACACCTGTTGATCTTGAATTCTTCAATGATTTTTGGATTATGAGTTGTTGTTCTGGAACATGAGCTTTCCAGTTATTTGGTTGGCAAAGGTTGTCGATTGTTCCGACACCTAATGCGTTTGACTTAGAATTAGAAATGTTTTTAAAACAGAGTCCCTTCGGGGAGACCATATTAATGGTCAACAGAGTCCCTTCAGGGAGACCAGATTAATGGTCAGAGGTTATGGATCCATTTCAGGGCTTGCTGTGTGCGTTGCTCGGGGTTAGTGCTTGACTGATCATCAACCTAATCCTAAAGTTTTAATAAAATTTAAAGAGTCCAAATCTAGTCAATACCTTGAATTTAAATTGTTGAGAAGTTTGAATCTCTTGAGATATTTGACGATTATCTTGTTGATCAGATCTTATTATTGTTCTTGATATTTATACACATTTATACTTGTTAAGCACTATTGGCACACTCTTGCATTGTTGTTTTATTTCTCCAGTTTATAGAGACGAGATGAGTGGACCTTGTGGTCAGATGAGTAGTCTTGTTCTTACAGCGAGAGGTGATGTTCGGGTAGTGACTTGAGCTTCGTCAGAGGTTGGTTAAACAGTTCAACATATAGACTTAGTTTGTTAGCAATTTGTATAACAAATTTTATTCGGAGATTGGATTGTAATAATGTAATTTAATAGTTTGTTTCATACCATAACCCGTATGCGATCTTGGTTAAGGGATTTTGTTTTATTATATTATGCTCATATCCAGGTAAAGGTTAGGTTGATTGTGGTTAGTGGCCCCATATCGGTACCCATATTTTGGGATGCCACATCTAATACTAATACTTATCATTTGATAATTAAAAATATTGAAAATCACGGAAAGAGGTGTATCGATGCTTCCAGCTCAATATATAAACTAGCCGATTAGTAAAATCAAGTAGTTGATATGTGATTACAAGAGTAGCAGGCAAACTGATGGAAACTACCACACTTTATTGTTTTTTTCCTTGTGGAGTCATGTTCTAGTGCATACCTTACTTGTTCCAAATCTATGACATTATAATAGGAAAATCAGCCTACTTACATATAGTCCAAATGCACAAACACAAGTACTACAGTCATGATCTCTAAATATATACTGACATTGTCTTGTAAAATCCAGGAGGAGGACAAATTATTACATTTTTTGAACAACTGTAAATAGATGCATCATTTGGAATCTCGAACTGTTACGGGCATTTTACAAATTCCACCTGAGACATGTAGTGATCTAGATGATGCAACAAGCTTGTTTAATAACAAAAGCCACCAAGGTGAGAAATTGTGATCGCAAATTGAAGAATTAGGCAGGACATGGTGCTGGTATTTACTATTTAGGAATCGGGATAAGAGACATTAGCCTGAATCTGCCAGCAACGAGCAAAAATTAAATTCTAGTTTATTGCACAAGTTGGTAATTTTGAAACCTATCCCTAGCCAAAAGATCCAAGATATGAGGTACTAATTTACAGTCCAATGATATTTCTCGACTCAGCACCGGAGTATCACGAATTTAGTATCACATTCACTAAGATAAAATATCCTTTATGCAAGACCTGGTCAGCAAAAATTTCTCCACTTGAATCCCTGTAGATCTTAAGTTTTCTTGGTATCGGTTTTGGACTTCTGGATCTACACCAGGATATATGGGTTCAAGTCTCCGTCTTATTTATATACATCTTTTGGACTTTGACCAAAACTGTGGTTCCCCTCACAATAATGTATACCGCACAATTGATGAAGTACACAAGTCATGACATTTGCAACAAAAAGAATTCATATCTCGCAATAGTAGTATTAACATCTTTAAAGTATATCTTTAGCAGTCCAATCTTTGAACTTAGCCTGATGTTATCATAACTTCTACCAAGAATAACTTTCCCCCACTATCCACCTTTTTTTACTGTAAACATCCTCATTATTTTGTATACAAGTGTTGTGAGAAAGAATGGCGGAGAAGAAAAGCTTGATATACTCCTTTAATACATTATACTTGCTTATCATTATAAAAAAGAAGTCTCAGAATATATAGGCTTATTCTGGACAGACAAGAATCCCACTAAACTAGTAATCAGATTAACACTAAATCTGGGATTAATAAACAAATCCATAATATTATTCCAAGAATAAAAGATCGACTAAATCAATTCCAACTGCCTCACTGAAAGGCATATGACTCAGCCTATTTGTAGTTCGAGGATCCTAATCCAATTAAACTAGATTGTAATAAGTAAATAATATCAACTGTCACAGGAATTTCAAAAGATGATAGCTGTCAGAAGAAAAATCAACAAGTCAATCTATAGTTTTGATGTTTTACACTGGAAGAAGATTCAGATATCTGATCAAGCCTCAAGCTAGCATTGAAACACATGGATTCATTTAAGGGACAGAGATTTCTATAAGTGATAAGAAACAATATCAGTACCGAATGATTGATGAGAGTGAAGAATAGAAAAAGACCACAGTTTTAAAGTCAAGATGAAGAACAGAGATTAGAGTTAGTCGTTCATGAACCAGACAGTACATCGAGCGTCAACATCGATCCAGTGTATGTTCGTTATTATAATTACGTGGTTCACAGTGAAGTATTGACTATTAAAGGATTTATATTAATTCTACTTTAATTGATTAAATCAAATAATTAATTTAAATAAATAAATTAATTCTATCAGAATTAATATATTTGTTAAAGTAATTATTAGATTAATTAAATTAGAATTAATATGAAAAAAAAATAGTTATTTAAATGATTTTTATAAATCATTTGATTAATTATAAGCTGAAAAATATGATAATATAACTATCAAATGATAGTTATACCGACAGTCATATTCAGTTCAAAAGGAGACAGTCATATTCACTTCAAAAGGAGACAGTCATATTCAGTTTAAACTGGATAGTCATATTTCATTCAAGGAGACAGTCATACCGAATGTTATATTGGATTGGACAGTCATACCGAATGTTATATTGAATTGGACAGTCATATGTCATTCCAGGGGATAGTCATACCGAAAGTTATATTTAGAGAGACAGTCATATTACTTTCGTTGGATAGTCATACCGAATGTCATATTATTGTTAACTGATTGTTATATCAGTTAAAACAAAGCAATATGACTATGGATGTGTTATAAAAGGCAGCAGAATGCAAAAGGACAGAAATCAGTCGAACATAACAAGAAAATACACACAGCAGCCTATATATCTCTCTCTCTCTCAAGCTCAAGAACACTTACAAATTAAATTCTGTAAATTCAAGTTCATCTCAGTTGTAATATTCTATCCATTGGAACTTGTTTACTTGTGATTCTTGTAGTACTAGCGAATTAAGTTTCCTAGTTCACAAATTGATATCTTGATTTTTATTAACTAAATTAGCAAAGTTCATGTTGAATTTTCTAATTAGTTATTAATTACTTGATAATCATTTGGATTGATTTTGTAACACCCATCAAGTTAATATATTGTTATATTCAACTTGAAATTTGTGTTATATTATTCCGCACAAATTTGTTTAAAATAAATTTTATTTAAAGAACAAATTTCGAGAAAATGATATAGATTGTATTCAACCCCCCTTCTACAATCTTATCGGACCTAACAATTGGTATCAGAGCCTATTGATTGATACACAAATCATGATCCTAATTTTATTCCGTCAAAAATCTATCTCGAATTTTTAACTCACTTAAAAATTCATCATGTCGTCAAAAAGCATTGTTAAGATTCCCATGTTCAACAAGGACAATTATGCAATGTGGAAAAATAAAATGGAGTTGTTTCTTGATGTCGCAAATTCTAAATATTTGGGTGTTCTACAGAACGGACCTATAATCCCAAAAGAATATGTATTTGAATCTATTGTTGGAGGAATTGTTGTAACACCTGCATCATCTTTTCCAAAGCCTGCTGCTTCTTTTACTCCTGATGAAAAAGAGGACCCAGGACTAGATAAGAATTTGAGACTTATTCTAATAGATTCCCTGGATGCTGTGATGTACAGTCATGTGATGAATTATAAAACTGCAAAACACATGTGGGAAACTATTGAGACTATCAATGAAGGAACTGATGAAGTCAGGGAAAACAGACTTCAGATTTTAACCTCTGAGTATGAACACTTTAGAGCTGGCCCTAATGAAGGCATTCAGGAAGTGTTTGAAAGGTATAACAAAATAATCAACAACTTGCAAGTTCATGGCAAGCAATATACACAGAAGGAGATTAATATGAAGTTTTTGTTGACAATGCCCACTCATCTTGAACATAGGATAACGGCCATCAGAGAATCAAGAGATTTGAATAAGATTGCTCTTGAAAGATTGTTTGGTGTTCTGAAAACCTATGAACTGGAACAAGTACAGCAGAGGGAGGTCTCTGGTAAAGGAAGAGTGCCAAGTTCATCTACAGCTCTTGTAGTTGAGGCACCTAAAGAAGTGGAAGCTAAGGTTGTTCTACCTTACAGCTCAGACATGGAAAAGACTGTAATAGAGCTTGGTCAGACACCACCTACTTAGGATGGTGGAGACTTTTACTCATTGGAAGAGCTAGATCAACTCGAAGAGGAATCCCTGGCATTGATGGTAAGGCAATTTGGCAACTTTAGACTCAGAAGAAATCCAAAGTACAGGTTCAAGTCAAATAACAGATTCCAGAGAGGAGGCGCTTCTTCCTCTAGTAACAGGGGAGGATACAAAACTGGATCTGTTGACAGAAGCAAGATTCGTTGCTTCAACTGTAATGAATTGGGGCACTTTGCCACTGAATGTCAGAAACCCAAGCAAACTCAAAGAAGAGACTTTGTTGCTGAGAAGAAGAAACCTGGAAAAGCCTATTGCGGCTGGTAAGAGTTGGGATGACAAGGACAACGAAGATGAAGAATATGAAAATCTTGCGCTGGTGGCAAATGATGAAGCATCTGATCATCATAACAAACCGGTAATTGTTACTGACACTGAATTGATTCATAGTCTATATAATTCCTTAGATAATGCACAAACTGGATATAATAGACTAGATTTGCTAAGCACTAAACTTGGCAATGAAGTGTCAGAATTGAAAAAGGTGCATATTAATCAAGATCAACAAAGAGATGAAATAACAATGCTTTATAAAAAGGAAAAATCTATTCTAGAAGTTGTAGGCAAACAAATGGCTAAAATTACTGAACTTTAAACACAGGTCAGGGCTTGTTATAATTCTGTTAAAGTTTCCAAAGAGTTTTTTAAAAATCAAGTTGTAGAACGAACAACAGGTATAGGGTATTGTTACAATGAAGCTGTTGGATCATTGGGCATAAATTCCCCTAACCCTGTTAATGCTAAAGAAAGGGGAATACCACATGTGCTCAAAAATGTTAAAGAACCTTTATTTAAACAATCTGATGCTGGACCACCAAATATTCTTTCTATGGTTATCCAGGAAGAAATGAGAAATGAGGATAGTGCAAATGGCACAGTCTTTGTTAAGGATAAATCTGTTAAGAACGCTAATCCAAAGAATGTTTCATCCAAGAAAGATGTCACAGTCTTTGTTAAGGCTAAATCTGTTGAGGACACTAATCCAAAGAATGTTTCATCCAAGAAAGATGTACCTAAAGTGCCAGTCAAGGTTGTTGAAACAGCTAGTTCTTCTAAGACTGGATTAGGTGGTAATAAGTTGAAGCATAAAAATAACATGTCTAACATGAGTACCATGCCTATCATTGATTCTAATCATAAAGCATGTGGTGTTATCAATTGTATGTCTTGTGCTTTTAACAGTATGCGTGCTTATTTTAATGGTAGTTATGCATGTGATAAACAGACTGCTCCTCGACAGCATATGAACAGGAACAATAATGTTCGATCAAAGACTGCTTTTCCTCCTCAAGTTAGGAGAGAGACATTTGTACCTAAGACTAAACAAAGGGTTACCAAGAATGTTTACCAGGTCAAATGTCTAGTCAATGACACAAGTGTTATTGCTGCTAAAGAAACATGGATACCAAAGATAAAACAAAAGATTTTCAAATCTGTTTATAAGGTTAAATGTTTATTGACTAAAGAGGTTAAAATTAAAAATGTTGTTTTGCCTGATAAAGGTCAATACTTTAAATCCGCAGGACCCAATCAAATTTGGGTCCCGAAGAAGGTTTAATCCATTTGTCATTGCAGGGTATTGAACAGGTTGAACGAGTAACCTGGATCTTGGACAGTGGATGTTCAAGGCATATGACTGGAGACAGAACCCTGCTGACAAATGTGGTAGAGAAGGCCGACCCAGTAGTTACCTTTGGAGATAACAGCAAAGGTAGAACTGATGGATATGGCAGACTTGAAGCTGGAAATGTTATCATTGAAGAAGTGTCCTTTGTAAAAGGACTTGAGCATAATTTGCTCAGCATCAGTCAAATCTGTGACAAGGGATTTGAAGTCTACTTTAACAAAAAGAATTGTCTGATTTCACACAAAAGAAGTGAACAACCATCTCTGACGGGAGTCAGAAAAGGAAACTTGTATGTAGCCAACATGAACACTAGAAGCACTGAAGAAATCAATTGCTTCTATTCTAAAGCATCCACAGATGAAAGCTGGCTATGGCACAAGAAACTTTCTCATCTAAATTTCAAAACAATGAATTATTTGGTTAAGAGGGAAATGGTAAGAGGTTTACCCCCTATGGAATTCACACAGGAAGGACTATGTGATGCCTGTCAAAAAGGCAAACTAAAAAGAGCAACTCACAGAAGCACTGATATATCTTCAATAACTGATCCTTTACAGTTACTTCACATGGATCTATTTGGTCCAGTGAATGTGATGTCTATGTCAAAGAAAAGATATGCTCCTGTGATTGTTGATGATTTTTCAAAGTACACATGGGTCTTGTTCCTTAATTCTAAAGATGAGACTCCACAACTGGTGCTTGATCACATCAAGTTAATTGAGTTGGATTCCAAGTATCCAGTGAGGGCTATAAGGTCAAACAATGGAACTGAATTCAAGAATGCAGTTCTGAATGACTTTTGTACCGAAAAAGGTATAACCAGACAATACTCAGCTCCAAGAACTCTTCAGCAAAATGGGGTAGTTGAAAGAAAGAATAGAACCTTGATTGAAGCTGCACGTACTATGTTAAGTGAATCAAGGCTTCTATTGTATTTTTGGGCTGAAGCTGTCAACACTGCTTGATATACTCAGAATCGAACTCTTATCAACAAAGACTTGATGAAAACACCCTATGAAGCCATGAATGAAAAGAAACCAACACTCAAATACTTTCATGTATTTGGAGCAAAATGCTTTGCACTTAAAAAAGGAGACGATCAAGGTGGAAAATTTGAAGCCAAAGCACATGAAGCAATTTTTGTTGGTTATGAAAGAAGAGCTTATAAGGTGTATATGATTGAACATCGGAAGATGATGGAAAGTGTAAATGTTACATTTGATGACACTAAACTCCCTAGTATCCAAACTGAAGATTCATCTGAAAAGCTATCTTTTGAAGATATGACAGATCTCGATTCAGATGATGATAGTCCACCTGATGTTTTTGCTGATGCTAATGACAACAATGTCAATGATGAGACTAATCAGAATAATGGTGGTGAAAATAATGACAATATTGAAAACACCACTCATACTTCTGAACACTCATCTAATCATCCTAGCAACAACTCAGGGGGAGTTAATGAAGGATCTACTAGTCATACTCAACATCACAATGAAGAACAAGGTGAATCATCAATACTAAATCTTCCCAGACAGACTGTTTGGAATAGAGCTCATCCTTTTGAGATCGTTGGTGATCCAGATGTTGTTGTAAAGACTAGAAGAGCTTTGCAAAATCAGTGTAATTATTCAGGGTTTCTATCTGAAATGGAACCTAAGAAAACTGAAGAAGCTCTTTCAGATCCTGATTGGGTCATTGCTATGCAAGATGAACTCAATCAATTTAAACAACAAGAATTATGGAAGTTGGTACCCAGACCTACAAATAGAACAGTGGTTGGTACTAGGTGGGTATTCAGAAACAAACTTGATGAAGATGGCACAGTAACAAGAAATAAAGCAAGGTTGGTAGCAAAAGGTTATTCACAATCTGAAGGCATTGACTATGATGAGACCTATGCTCCAGTGGCTAGACTTGAGGCCATTAGGATATTCTTGGCATTCGCAGCCTTTTCTAACTTTCATGTTTATCAAATGGATGTCAAGAGCGCCTTTCTGAATGGTAAGCTGGATGAAGAGGTATATGTAGAACAACCACCTGGTTTTGAAGATCCAGATCTATTGGGTTATGTCTACTTTCTCTTCAAGGCTATTTATGGTCTTAAGCAAGCACCAAGGAAATGGTATGACACTCTCTCTGAATTTTTACTTGAAAATGAATTTACTAGAGGTGTCATAGTCAAAACTCTCTTCACAAAGAAACATAAGAATGATACAATATTAGTCCAAATCTATGTGGACGATATAATATTCGGGTCTACTAATGATCTTCTGTGCAAGAAATTTGCTAATTTAATGCAGGGTAAGTTTGAAATGAGCATGATGGGTGAGCTGAAGTTCTTTCTTGGATTGTAAGTAAGTCAAAGGATAGATGGAATATTTATCTGTCAATCCAAGTACGTCAAAGAGCTTCTCAAGAAATATCAAATGGAGGACTCATCTTCAGCAAGAACACCATCATCCACAGCGGTCAAATTTGGAGGATGTGAAAATTCTGCCAAGGTAGATATCACAAGCTACAGAGGTATGATAGGCTCATTACTTTACCTTACTGCAAGTAGACCTGATATTATGCATGCTACGTGCTTATGTGCAAGGTTCCAATCGGATCCTAGAGATGTTCATCTCATTGCTGTTAAACGAATCCTGAGATATCTTAAGGGTACGCCTAATTTAGGCATCTGGTACCCTAAAGATTCTGGTTTTAATCTTGTTGGATATACAGATTCAGATTATGCAGGAAGTGTTGTGGTTAGAAAAAGCACCTCTGGGAGTTGTCAATTCCTAGGTGGTAGACTGGTTTCCTGGTACAGCAAGAAACAACAAACAGTTTCCAACTCAACAGCTGAAGCTGAATATATAGCTGCTGGAAGCTGTTGCGCACAGATTTTGTGGATCAGGAATCAGCTGAGAGACTATGGCTTTGTACTTGATAAAATTCCTATTTTATGTGACAATACAAGTGTCATAGCAATCTCTAACAATCCTGTGCAGCACACAAGGACAAAGCATATTGACATCAGGTATCATTTTATTCGAGAGCATGTCATGAATGGTACCGTGGAGTTACTTTTTGTACCTACGGAAGAACAAACAGCAGATATTTTTACTATGTCTCTTGACGAATCCACATTTACCAGACTTGGTGAATTGGGTATGTTAAATAGTCCTAGTAATTAAACTAGTTAATATCTGAGGTTTGATCTTTTATAATTTACAAGTGATTGATGTGTTAATATTTGTTATTAAAATCACTTGTATAATTATTTTATCAACTTATACTTTTGCTTGTTTCTTCTTAAATCATTGTTATTATCTTCTCTATATATTTCTAATTACTTCTTGTAATTTTAGAGTAATTCATTTTCTTTAAAAATATTTTTCTCGAATTTTACAAGATGTAATTTATGAGAAATCTATTTTTCTTGAAAATGTTATTATCTTAAAATCAGTTTAATTATTTTTTATGTTTAATAAATTATAGTTTCTTTTTGAATAATTTTCTATATGGAAATTATTTTATTAGAAAATTTATAGATTTATTAATTCACCAGAAATAATTATGTAAATATTTAGTGTTTTATTTTATTTTATTTTATTTGTAGTGTTTGTCCTTTTGTTATTAATGTTTGATTTCGTAAAAAGGACTACCTGTGATCGTTTTAATAATTTTTATTATGTCTGCTAATTTTAATGTAAATTATTTTGCTATTTTGTAGCTTGTTTTTTAATAATAATTAAGTTGCTTTATTATTAGTATTTGTTAGAAATGTAAATATTCTGTTAATATCCAGTTAATATTCTAATGATAGAATAGTTATATTAATTGTTATATCATGTGTTTTTCGATAGTTATATTAAGGTTTAGTTGTTATATAACTGTCTAAATAGGATAGGTATATTACGTTTACACGTAATATAACTATCGGTATGACTATCACCCGATAGTCATATCACAGCTGATTTATACTTAAGCAAATAGTTATATCCATGAGTTATATCAGTTTATTTGTTAAAAAAAATTGGCGTGTTAAGTCACCCAAGCTCTTGTCGATACATACACATTATATACACGTATAACTACCGAACTGCTGCTCGATTTTTGTCTCTAATCCCTCTGTAATCACGATTCTAAGAACATCATTCGATTACCCAGTCTATTCTCTTAATGTGAGTTTTAGTTGAGTTTCGATAATTTTGGGTTTAAAATTTTCGAATTTTCGATCTAAAATTCAAGAGGAATGATTGTGTTTTTTCAAAAACTAAAAATATAAGTGTGTTTGTACGGGTATTAAGATCATTGCCTCAAATTTTCAGAATTTTTGGTGAAGAATTCGGTTTTTCGAATTTTTAATTATTTATTAATTCGAATTTTATGAATTAATTGGGTTAATTGTTGAATTTTGCAGATTCCTTAATTTTTAATAACTGATTTGGAATGGCTGGTGCTTATAATAATTTTGAGATCGTTAATCACAATTTTATTGGATATTTTAATCCCGAGGATTACTCGGTGGATCGGTTCAAGCCCTGGATAAATTTTCTGAACAAACAAAATATCTGTAGCCATGTTATAACTGCAAATATTCCCATGAAATTTGGTCCACTTAAACTAATGTGTACTACAGCTGTCTCAGATGGAAGATCGTTTTCTTTCAACTTTAATGATAAGACATATACAGTGGATGAATCTGTCTTCAATGCTGCTCTGAAACTTCCTACTGAACAATTTGCTGAAGCGCCATCAACTGATGAGTTGACTCAATTCTTTACACATTTGAACTATCAAGGTCAACTGGATCTTAAACGTCCACTCAAAAGCAACCTTGTTCAAGAATGGAACATTTTCTTCGAGATCATAGCAAAGGTTTTTGCCAATTCCACCAAGAGTAACAATACCGTCATCACAGGTATGTTACAGTCAATTGGTTTCTCAATTGCTCATAACAGAAGGATCAACTTTGGCAGCTTGATATGGCCTATATTGTTAAATCGTGTGAAGAAGGCTAGAAAGAACTTTGGAAAAGGTAAAATGGTTAAATGTCATTACCCTCGATTTTTGACATTAATATTTAATCATCTTATGCCTAAGGATCAGCCTGCTCCTTTTCCAAATGATCGAGTTCAATGGTCTGGTAAACCAAACAAGAAGTTCTACACTAGGTTGGATACTTCTAAGGCTCTGTTGCATGTTCCAGTGGTCATAACACCATATATGTCTACATTCATAAATTTGCTAAATGTTATGCCTCAACCAGTTGCTGGGATACTTGCAATTAAACAAGCTCCAGAACATGAAGCAGAACAAGCTCCTGAACATCAACCAGAATCAGAACCTCAACCTGATCATGAACCCTTAACTGCTCCTGAACCTCAACTTCCAGTGGATCAACCCACTCAGAGTGAAGATGTAATATCCCATAATTTTTGGATATTGTTTTATTATTAATAGTTTTATTAATTAAAACATATTATAAGATTTAAATATTTATTTTATATTTATTTTATTTGTCACGTATATTTGTCTAGATTTAATTGTTACTGTTTAAATTTAATTGTTATGTACTAGTAATGGTTACTTACACTGGTAGATTAGGATTAGTCCATAAGATAGAGGCCCACAAGCTTTAATCATTCTATTATTTTTGTATCCTACCTAGGTTAAGAGTCCTGCTACCTATCTATTTTTATATTAAAAAATAGAGTTGAGCCGCATAGCTACATAGTGCATTGTGGGCAAAGTGAGATTGGGAAGAAATGATTGCTAAGAATAAAGTGTTTGCAGGTATAAATAATTAAATCGATTTTGATCTTTATTGTTAATTATGCATAGCTTTTATATCTACAACTTTTGTTGTTGTGAATTTCCTATGTTAACGTGTATAACTATTGTTCTTGCTTGATTCAATTCAGTACCTAGCCATAATAATTTGCACGCATATATGTGGCCACACTAGTACATGTTTTTATTTGTTTTGGTCTTGTTTGTTTTATTCACTAATACTAGTACCCCTGTTCATTTGTGGATTAGATAAACAATTTGTATAGCATGTTTAAATAGAATTATTATTGATTTTTCTACTATTTTCGATGCAAATACGTCTTTATTAACTTTCTTAAAATTTCGATAATAGACACTAGGTATATATATTCTTGCAATATGAATTTTTTGACCGAATTTTATAATATAATTTGGTAGAATGTTAGAGCACTAGATTTGTTTTTTAAAATTATTAATGATATGTTAATTCCAAAGCATGGTTTAGTTTATGTACATTATGTGTGCTTGTAGCTATTTTCTCAAAACAGAGAGTATTAGTTGATCACATGTTCATTATTTTAATATATATATATATATATATATATATATATATATATATATATCTATAAATGCTTTATTCACTCTGATGTAAGTTCCTGTCATATTTTGCATGAGTAAACATGTAACTTAGCTAACGTTAGTTTAATTAGATAATGTAGAGTTAGCTAGGTAGCTAGTAACATCTTAAATGCTAAATTACATAAATTTACATGATGATCATCGGCCTGCATGTATTTATTATAAATAGTAGTATATGGCTATTGTATAATTATTATAGAATTGATGACGTGTAAACTTATTTTATTCCATTACTAGATTGGGGTTGGAGCTTATAGTGAATTGTTGGTATTTATCAGATTAATTTAGACGCAATATTAAGGTACGAATTCTTCATTCTTTTCTCTCTCCATTTAAATTATAAATATTCATTAAATATATTGTTGAGTCAAATTTATAAATTGTCATCTTTTTGTACTCTCCTTGATACGAGTTATTTGCTCTCTTTCTCATTATAAAATTTTATTCTTTACTTGTTATATTTATTGTCGATTCAATTTTATAAAATTTGTGACCCTTGTATTCTGTGTGTACTTTTTAGTGCACATTCGTATTTTCGTTTCGTCTCCTTTATTGTTGGAATTTTTATTGCCAACTCATATATATTTGATTTGTTTCGTTTCACTATTTTATTGCGACATTGCTTTGTTTATTTTGTTCAGTGCAATGAGTCTGGCAATATTTTTGTAACCTATTTGTTGGGCTCTTAGACCTATCTATGTGGTTAAATCATAGACGAGTTCATGGAGTTCGGAGTGTCTGGTGAACTCGGCAATTACTCGTATCGGTGCTGTGAGTATACGAGCACATCTCTGGGGTATGAGATTGTGTATAGATCATGATCGCTAATGTGTGTTTTCTTCTTCTGGATTACCGAAGAAGGATTCCATGTTTTGTTGGAATGCTTTGTGCATTTCATGTGTTTTCTTCTCGTGGATTACCGGGGAAGAATTCTCTGTTTTGCACTTCGCTTTGTGCGAGTACATATTTGTATAAGAGACCCTTAAGGATATATACCTTACTTGATTCACCCTTATATTTGTTCTGCTTCAATCCGTATTTTATTCCTGTTGGCTATCTTTCTTATTTTACATTTGGACTTGTTTTGAAAATTCTGTGTTGGTAAGACACAATTCATTTGGACATTTGAAATCTTATTTTATTTTTATATTATATTCGTACTGGGCATTTGGCTCACTCGTATTGTTTTCCTTCCGCAGGTAACCAGGGGTAAACTGGGTTGAGATGAGTGATGCCAACCAGACTTTAGCTGTAGTTTATATAGTTGTTTAAATAAATTTGAGAACTTGTTAGATTTATTTTCAGACTTTTCGGTATTTTCAATTTGAAGATTAAAACATTGATATTTGTCAGGATTTCCGGTTCTTTTGTATATCGATTAAATATAATTTAGATTTTATTATGATATTTATCTATTAGTTAACGATCCGAAAAGTCGGGTTGTTACAGTTGGTATCAGAGCTAAGGATATAGATTCTGTAGACTGTCTTTTAGGCATTGACCTGTGAGTTTTGGGTTGACTTCGCATGGGTAGATTTAAGATGTCTGATTTCTGATTAAAATTTTGCGAGATATATGAATGTTATTTGTGTACTCATTGGAAAATTTTGCAGGATGCCGCCAAAGAAATCTAATACAAGCCAAAACACTGGGGGAAATGTTACTCAACAAATTGTGATGGATCAAAACACTTTTATGAATATGGTGCAGCAGGTGGCAGCTCGGCAAACGCAGAATCCTGGTGGTAACACACAAAATCAAGAGGGCCAGACTATGTTCGATCGCTTTATGAAACAAAGGCCTAATTGCTTCAAGGAGGCTAAGACCCCGATGGATGCTGAAGCGTGGATTGATCATATGGAGAAGATCTTTCGGGTACTTAACTGTTCTGAGGTAGAAAAGGCTCGTTTTGGCATTTACCGTCTTGAGGGGGATGCTAGCATTTGGTGGAAATCAGTGGTGGCTTCCCACGCAGCTGGATATGAGAATACTGTTACTTGGGATGTGTTTAAGGCACAGTTCGATCATAGGTACTTTCCTGCCAGTATTCGCAAGGAGTATGTTCGAGAATATCAGAGCATAGTTCAGAAGGAGGATGAATCTGTGGCTGACTTTCAGATCAGATTTCAGAGATTGGCTGGCTACGCACGATCCATTGCT
This sequence comes from Saposhnikovia divaricata, assembly GCA_036435485.1. Taxonomy (NCBI): domain Eukaryota; kingdom Viridiplantae; phylum Streptophyta; class Magnoliopsida; order Apiales; family Apiaceae; genus Saposhnikovia; species Saposhnikovia divaricata. The sequence goes on along the minus strand of CM071599.1, from coordinate 118,075,187 downwards.
GGTGCGGAAGAAGATAAAATCATGAAATTCAAATGGGCTCTAAAGACTTCGATCCATAACCACATCATAGCAAATCGCTACACTACCATGGACAACTTAGTGGACAGTGCAAGAGATCAAGAACTTCATCAAACTGACTTCCGTAAAAAGGAAGACTTGCAGAATAAGAAACGAAAATGGGATGATGACTCTACCGAGCAAAACAAGAATTTGAAGAATGATAATGGGTTTTCTAGTGGATTCAAGAAAAATGATCATGGGTACAACACTCGAAACTTTCGACAAAGAAATGGAAATCAGGAAAAAGAGCAAAATGAATTGTCTAACAAAAACAAGAATGAAGAAAAGTCACATTGTCAGCAATGCGGAAAGGTACATGGAGGAAACACTTGTCATTGGATTACTGGTGCATGTTTTAGGTGCGGAGAACAAGGTCACACTATCCGGAATTGTAAAATACCATCCAAAAATCGCAAGGATAACAATGATCAGGGTGAGAACAATAAACAAATAACTGCAAGTGACGCTGCAAATAATTGAGGTACTATTCTGAAAACACGTTCTATTCTTGCGATGCATGATTTTAATTTTTGATGTGTGTGTAATGAATTCTTGTATTTATAATTCATGGTGCTACTTGGGCATCTGATCGGTTCTATTTATAAGAGAAAGGTTGTTGTCATTCTTACAAAACAAAAATTATGTGTATTAAAAAAAATGTATGATAAGACGATATTACTATCTACATTTATTTGAAAGGAAATCGATACTTGCAAAGTCGTAATCTATTTTATGGAATTGACATTTTTGTTTACTTGAGATATTCGCATTTTGGATAAGGTACGTCACTTAAATTTCGAGGTCGAAATTTTCATAAGTGGGGAAAAATGTAATATCCCATAATTTTTGGATATTGTTTTATTATTAATAGTTTTATTAATTAAAACATACTATAAGATTTAAATATTTATTTTATATTTATTTTATTTGTCACGTATATTTGTCTAGATTTAATTGTTACTGTTTAAATTAATTGTTATGTACTAGTAATCGTTACTTACATTGGTAGATTAGGATTAGTCCATAAGATAGAGGCCCACAAGCTTTAATCATTCTATTATTTTTGTATCCTACCTAGGTTAAGAGTCCTGCTACCTATCTATTTTTATATTAAAAAATAGAGTTGAGCCGCATAGCTACATAGTGCATTGTGGGCAAAGTGAGATTGGGAAGAAATGATTGCTAAGAATAAAGTGTTTGCAGGTATAAATAATTAAATCGATTTTGATCTTTATTGTTAATTATTCATAGCTTTTATATCTACAACTTTTGTTATTGTGAATTTCCTATGTTAACGTGTATTACTATTGTTCTTGCTTGATTCAATTCAGTACCTAGCCATAATAATTTGCACGCATATATGTGGCCACACTAGTACATGTTTTTATTTGTTTTGGTCTTGTTTGTTCTATTCACTAATACTAGAACCCCTGTTCATTTGTGGATTAGATAAACAATTTGTATAGCATGTTTAAATAGAATTATTATTGATTTTTCTTCTATTTTCGATGCAAATACGTCTTTATTAACTTTCTTAAAATTTCGATAATAGACACTAGGTATATATATTCTTGCAATATGAATTTTGTGACCGGATTTTATAATATAATTTGGTAGAATGTTAGAGCACTAGATTTGTTTTTTAAAATTATTAATGATATGTTAATTTCAAAGCATGGTTTAGTTTATGTACATTATGTGTGCTTCTAGCTATTTTCTCAAAACAGAGAGTATTAGTTGATCACATGTTCATTATTTTAATATATATATCTTATAAATGCTTTATTCACTCTGATGTAAGTTCCTGTCATATTTTGCATGAGTAAACATGTAACTTAGCTAACGTTAGTTTAATTAGATAATGTAGAGTTAGCTAGGTAGCTAGTAACATCTTAAATGCTAAACTACATAAATTTACATGATGATCATCGGCCTGCATGTATTTATTATAAATAGTAGTATATGTCTATTGTATAATTATTATAGAATTGATGACGTGTAAACTTATTTATTCCATTACTAGATTGGGGTTGGAGCTTATAGTGAATTGTTGGTATTTATCGGATTAATTTAGACGCAATATTAAGGTACGAATTCTTCATTCTTTTCTCTCTCCATTTAAATTATAAATATTCATTAAATATATTGTTGAGTCAAATTTATAAATTGTCATCTTTTTGTACTCTCCTTGATACGAGTTATTTGCTCTCTTTCTCATTATAAAATTTTATTCTTTACTTGTTATATTTATTGTCGATTCAATTTTATAAAATTTGTGACCCTTGTATTCTGTGTGTACTTTTTAGTGCACATTCGTATTTTCGTTTCGTCTCCTTTATTGTTGGAATTTTTATTGCCAACTCATATATATTTGATTTGTTTCGTTTCGCTATTTTATTGCGACATTGCTTTGTTTATTTTGTTCTGTGCAATGAGTCTGGCAATATTTTTGTAACCTATTTGTTGGGCTCTTAGACCTATCTATGTGGTTAAATCATAGACGAGTTCATGGGGTTCGGAGTGTCTGGTGAACTCGGCACTTACTCGTATCGGTGCTGTGAGTATACGAGCACGTCTCTGGGGTATGAGATTGTGTATAGATCATGATCGCTAATGTGTGTTTTCTTCTTCTGGATTACCGAAGAAGGATTCCCTGTTTTGTTGGAATGCTTTGTGCATTTCATGTGTTTTCTTCTCGTGGATTACCGGGGAAGAATTCTCCGTTTTGTACTTCGCTTTGTGCGAGTACATATTTGTATAAGAGACCCTTAAGGATACATACCTTACTTGATTCAGCCTTATATTTGTTCTGCTTCAATCCGTATTTTATTCTCATTGGTTATCTTGCTTATTTTACATTTGGACTTGTTTTGAAAATTCTGTGTTGGTAAGACACAATTCATTTGGACATTTGAAATCTTATTTTATTTTTATATTATATTCGTACTGGGCATTTGGCTCACTCGTATTGTTTTCCTTCCGTAGGTAACCAGGGGTAAACCGGGTTGAGATGAGTAATGCCAACCAGACTTTAGCTGTAGTTTATATAGTTGTTTAAATAAATTTGAGGACTTGTTAGATTTATTTTCAGACTTTTCAGTATTTTCAATTTGAAGATTAAAACATTGATATTTATTAGGATTTTCGGTTCTTTTCTATATCGATTAAATATAATTTAGATTTTATTATGATATTTATCTATTAGTTAACGATCCGAAAAGTCGGGTTGTTATAGAAGATGCTGCAAATGTTAATGATCAGGTATTTGAAAAAACTACTTTGCAATCTCAATATCTTTCTGATAGTCAATTAATTGTGAGAAGTGACCAAAGGGCTGTAGAACCACAACCCTCAACTCAGGTCAATGCACCAAACACCAATCCTAAATTCTCCAAACACTATCGCAGAAAGAAATTGTCAGTCAAAAGATCTAACCCTAGTAGTGATTTCTTGAGTGAAACAACAGATTTGCCTTTACAAAAGAGAAGTAAAACTATATCTGAGGCAATTGTAAACCCCTTCATTTCTTCAAGCACACCCCTATTACTCACAATGGGGGAAGACATTTTCTTAAATGAAGCTGAAAACCTTGTCATGCAAGGAGAGCAAGTTACAGTGCCTGCCATTGTTACGGCAGAAGAACCCTCACAGGTTGATCAGGATTTGCGAACTCCCATTGCACCACCACTGACCTTCCAAGAGGAGGCTAGGGTGATTTCTGGTGCAGGTACAATGGATGTAGCTTAGGAATATGAGAGGAGTGATGTAAGGATTACCTCAAATCTGAGTGAAACACTAGCACGTGAGGTGAGTGATACTCATGGAGCGATTGAGGTGAGAGCACACAATGACACAAACACTCTATCTCTCATGGCACAACTTGATCAAATGAAAGAAAGTCTTGCTCAAACTGAAGAAGATAATAAAAACTTAAGGTTTGACATGGATAACATGAGAACTATCTTCAATAACAAGATCAATGAACTCAAACTCTCTCAACATCAAGCAATTGTAGACTCTGGAGATGTCACAGTGGCTCAAGATCTCATTATAACTTCTATATCGAATCAAATTGAAGATCTTCAGAATAACATAAATGAGAATCACTTATCCACTGAACATCGTCTCAGTCAAATTGAAAGGCAAAATGATCATCAAGCAAAGGGGTTGAGACAATTATATAATATCATTAGCAGAAATCATTCACTTACAGTAGAAGAAAAGAAATTCTTTGGAAGTAGTGATGAAAGTGGCCCTGGAGCTGGTACAAGCCATAAAGCTGTAGAGGATTCCTCAACTAAGGGGGAGAAATCTAGAGGGGGAGGCAGTGTGAGTAAAGAAAAAGTTGAAGATAGGAGTGAGGGGAAGAAGAAGATAACTCAAGCAGCAGCAGAACAGGATGATGATGATGCTGTAGAAGGTTATTACTATACAAGCAGAACAGGATGATGATGATGCTGTAGAAGGTTATTACTATACAGGTGAACCTGATAACCTTGATCTGTTTGTTGACTTGCAGTTTCCTGATGTTGGTGAAGAATTTGATGAACTGGATCTCAGTTTTTGGGATGATGAAGAGCCAGTAATTCCTGATTCTGTTGAAACACAAAGAATGAATTTTGAAGCCAATCAAGAACTTGAACAGAATGATGCTAATCTGTCTATGAGAGAAGAAAGACTCAAGAAGACACTAGAACAGATAGCTCATAATGAAAGGCTTAAAAAGGCTGAACAGGAAGCACTTCAAAAGCAACATGCTCAAAAGTAGGAAGCAAGGAAGATGTACATCAAGTACAAAAGTGGTGATAAATGGGAACGTGCTCAAAAGGTAATAGACTCACCACAAACTTCTGACTATGATGATCATCGGGTGATTGCTATTTTTGAAAGCTTTAAAAAGAAGAACCCTGTACATGACATGTACCTAAAAGCTTTGAAGACAAAAATTGTGAGAATAACTACTGCAACTGATCCGAAGAATGGTGAGCTACTAATATTTGTTGAATGTCATAAGCTTGGATCTCATAAATTATCTCTTCAGTTCTTCTATGATAGATCTCTATCAGAGCTTTGGGTGCTGAGACCAAAAGTTAGAACATCTTCTGAGCTAGGTATACTACTTCATGAAAAATTTCAAGAATTTGCTGAAAGAGCTGGTCCTGAAGTAATAGTAACCCTCCACAAGTTAAAATTCTTAAGGGAGAAGTTATTCACACTGTTAATCTTCAGACAAAAGAATTATATACACATCTTGCCAGACATTTGGTGTATGTTGAATATGCTCTTCGAAATCATGGTTTTGTATCTCAAGAAAAAATTGAAGCTGCAGATCATATAAGATCCTATGCTCAGACCAACATGAAGAAGTATAAGCAGTATCAAGGTGAGTTGAGAAAGAAACTTGGAATACCACTAGTTTATCCTACAGATGTTTCATCCAGAAGAGAATTACTTGTTGACTCTGAATTGATCAAGAATCTACCTGATATGGATGAACAAGAAGAAGGAGAAATCAATGAGGAAGAAGGTGGTAAATGAAGATTAGCTCTACAAGTTATATCATTAGAGCTTTGATAGAACAAGATAGGATAATTGTCTTATATGATCAGTCTAGAGGATCATCTATCTTGTATTTATCTTTTCTGTTTGAATCTGGATAATGTTATATATGAACCAGAACTTTTCCATTATTTACTTAGCATTTAAAGTTTTTTCCTTTACTTGTTTAATTGGGATAGAATCCTCTAGGTATTTTCTTGTTATTGTATAACAAACAAATAGGGGGAGATTGAAAGGCATATGAATCAGCCTATTTGTAGTTCGAGGATCCTAATCCAATTAAACTAGATTGTAATAATAAATAATATCAACTGTCACAGGAATCTCAAAAGATGATAGCTGTCAGAAGAAAAATCAACAAGTCAATCTATAGTTTTGATGTTTTACACTGGAAGAAGATTCAGATATCTGATCAAGCCTCAAGGTAGCATTGAAACACATGGATTCATTTAAGGGACAGAGATTTCTATAAGTGATAAGAAACAATATCAGTACCGAATGATTGATGAGAGTGAAGAATAGAAAAAGACCACAGTTTTAAAGTCAAGATGAAGAACAGAGATTAGAGTTAGTCGTTCATGAACCAGACAGTACATCGAGCGTCAACATCGATCCAGTGTATGTTCGTTATTATAATTATGTGGTTCATAGTGAAGTATTGACTATTAAAGGATTTATATTAATTCAACTTTAATTGATTAAATCAAATAATTAATTTAAATAAATAAATTAATTCTATCAGAATTAATATATTTGTTAAAGTAATTATTAGATTAAATAAATTAGAATTAATATGAAAAAGAAATAGTTATTTAAATGATTTTTATAAATCATTTGATTAATTATAAGCTGAAAAATATGATAATATAACTATCAAATGATAGTTATACCGACAGTCATATTCACTTCAAAAGGAGACAGTCATATTCACTTCAAAAGGAGACAGTCATATTCAGTTCAAACTGGATAGTCATATTTCATTCAAGGAGTCAGTCATACCGAATGTTATATTGGATTGGATAGTCATACCGAATGTTATATTGAATTGGACAGTCATATCTCATTCAAGGGGATAGTCATACCGAAAGTTATATTTAAAGAGACAGTCATATTACTTTCATTGGATAGTCATACCGAATGTCATATTATTGTTAACTGATTGTTATATCAGTTAAAACAAAGCAATATGACTATGGCTGTGTTATAAAAGGTAGCAGGCAAAAGGACAGAAATCAGTCGAACATAACAAGAAAATACACACAGCAGCCTATATATCTCTCTCTCTCTCAAGCTCAAGAACACTTACAAATTAAATTCTGTAAATTCAAGTTCATCTCAGTTGTAATATTCTATCCATTGGAACTTGTTTACTTGTGATTCTTGTACTACTAGCGAATTAAGTTTCCTAGTTCACAAATTGATAGCTTGATTTTTATTAACTAAATTAGCAAAGTTCATGTTGAATTTTCTAATTAGTTATTAATTACTTGATAATCATTTGGATTGATTTTGTAACACCCATCAAGTTAATATATTGTTATATTCAACTTGAAATTTGTGTTATATTATTCCGCACAAATTTGTTTAAAATAAATTTTATTTAAAGAACAAATTTCGAGAAAATGATATAGATTGTATTCAACCCCCCCTTCTACAATCTTATCGGACCTAACACTCACAGACCTCTCCAGGTCAACTGATCTTCAACACTCCCCCTCAAGCTAGATTGTACACATCAAACAATCCTAGCTGGTTAATCAATTTCCCAAAGAGGGGTCTATGCAGTCCTTTAGTTAAGATGTCTGCTATTTGCTCTGCTGAAGGTACATAAGGAATGCAGATACTCCCGTCTTCAATCATCTCTTTAATAAAATGTCGATCAACTTCTACATGTTTTGTACGAACATGATGTACAGGATTATGAGCTATGTTGATGGCAGCCTTGTTGTCACTATCAAATTTCATATGGCTTTTTATTGCAACTTGAAGTTCTTTGAGTAAAAGCTTCAGCCAAATTAATTCACTAACTCCATTTGCCAAAGACCAAAATTCCGCCTCAGCGCTACTTCTGGCTACTACATTTTGTTTTTTGCTTCTCCACGTGACCAAGTTCCCCCCAAACATAAGTACAATCCCAGAGGTCGATCTCCTATCTTCTATTGAACCAGCCCAGTCTACATCAGTATAGGCTTCAATTTCTCGAGACTCTCCTTCCTTGAAGAATAATCCTTTTCCAGGACATCCCTTCAAATACCTTAATATTCGGATGACCGCATCTTGGTGTTCTTTATATGGCTTGTGCATAAACTGACTTACCATGCTAACAACAAAAGCTATATCAGGTATTGTGTGGGCTAAATATATGAGCTTCCCAACAATTTGTTGATATCTACCTTTTTCTACAGGTGCACTAGAATACTGATCTCCAAGTTTTATGTTTGGATCAGCCGGAGTATCAACATGCTTAAATCCAAGTAGGCCCGTCTCCTTCAAAAGATCGAGGACATATTTTCTTTGGGAAACAAAGATGCCTGATCTATTTCGAGCAATCTTCATACCAAGAAAATACCTTAGCATTCCCAAATCTTTGATCTCAAATTCATCTGCCAGCTTTCCTTTTAAACTATTTATTTCAGGAATATTATCACCTGTTATGATAACATCATCAACATATATTGCAAGTATAGTTGACTTGCCACCTTCGTGTTTGTAAAATAAAGTGTGATCAGCGTGAGCTTGTTTATACCCTTGTTGTTGTACAACCTTTTTGAACCTTTCAAACCACCCTCTCGGTGATTGTTTCAGTCCGTAAATAGTTTTTTCAGCTTACAAACCATTCTTGTTTGTCAAATACTCTTAAAACCAGGAGGTAGTTCCATATAAATTTCTTCCTTCAAGTCTCCGTTAAGAAATGCATTCTTGATGTCAAGTTGATGGAGCGGCCAGTCTAGATTTGCTGCAAGAGATAGAAGTACACGAACTATATTTAGCTTGGCAACAGGAGCAAAAGTCTCTTGATAATCTATTCCGTATGTTTGAGTAAATCCCTTGGCAACTAAACGTGCTTTGTACCTTTCAATGGACCCATCAGATTTATATTTCACGGTGAATACCCATTTACAACCTACAGGAACAACATCTTTGGGTCTTTTTATCACTTCCCAAGTGTCGTTCTTTTCCAAAGCTTTCATTTTCTCTTCAACTGCCCTTTTTCACTCAGGTCGTTGTAAAGCTTCCTGAATTGTCTTGGGAATTTCTTCTCCTTCAAGATTAGATACTAGTGCTTTCACAGATGGTGATAAATGATCATATTGCACAAATTGTTCTATTGGATGTTGTGTACAAGAGCGAACACCTTTCCTTAAAGCAATAGGTAAATTATCAGAATTTTCTACAAGAGAATGAATGAGTGAATTACCTGATTCCGGTTCAAATTCATGACAAGTCTCGAGAGAAGGAGGAGGCTGTTGATTCTTCTGACGAGAATAAACAAGAAGTTCTTTATTCAGCTGGGTGTTTCTTTGTTCATCTAAATCAGACCCCTTGTTTTTCTCTTGATTGTACTAAGCATCAAGATTCTCCCCTTGTTTTTTATTCTCATCACAAGCCTCTTCTATTGGCAAAGATGTATAATTAGAGTATGAGAGGTAAAGAGGGGAGTTGAGGAATTCTGGAACAAAATGTGAGGTAGAGTTGTGCCAAAAAATTTCTTCACTCATTCCCTCAACGTGTTTCTGTTTCTCCTCCCCTTGAAGAGAAGTTTTTGGAAAGAAAGGAGTATTTTCAAAAAAGGTAAGATCCATGGTCACAATTAATTTTTTCTTTGCTGGAATATAACATTTGTACCCCTTTTGGTTTGCAGCATATCCAAGAAAAATACATTTTAGGGCTTTTGGGTCAAGTTTGTTTCGATTGAGTTCATGGTTGTAAGCAAACACAGTATATCCAAACACTTTCAGAGAAAGACTATTAATAGTCCTATTTTCTGGAAAAGATTTAGAGAAGACACCTAACGGAGTTTGAAATTGAAGAACCTTTGAGGGCATTCTATTTATAAGGTAACAATTAGTGAGAACAGCATCCCCCCATAAAAGTTTAGGAGAGTTTGACGTAAACGTGACAGACCTAGCAACTTCCAAAAGGTGTTTATTTTTCTTTCATCGATGCCATTTTGTTAGGGTGTATAGGTGCAAGAACTTTGATGAATGATACCATTTTCACTGAGATATCTTCCTAAAATCTGGTTAAGCAAGTACAACCAACACACACGAGTATGATCACCGATAAAGGTAATGAACCAACGTTTTGAGTAAATGTTGTGAGACTGAGAAGGCCCCCAAATGTCACTATGAATCATGGCAAAAGGTCTAGTAGCATTATAAAGTTTTGGTTTAAAGACAGATCTCTGATGTTTGGATAACTGACAAATTTCACATTGAAAATTATTATTATTCTTAAACAAGGAAGGAAATAGATGCTTTAAATATGTAAAACTGGGATGTCCTAATCTGAAGTGCCACATCATTACTTGACTTTGCCTTGAAGAAGGTTCCCAACTAACAGTAAGAACTTGTTTATTCTAATCGTTACCCATGTCAAAGTAGTACAGCCCCTCATGCTTACTAGCATTGCCAATCCTCTTCCCCGAACTCAAGTCCTAAAATTCACAACCATTTTGTGAGAAAATGACTCTACAATTACAATCCTCGAAAATCTTGCTTATTGACAATAAATTACATGATAGATTTGGAACGTGTAATACAGACTTGAGAACAAGGGTTGAGTTAATTTTAACTGTTCCAATTCCAGCAATCGGAGACAATGACCCATCAGCAATTCATACTTTAGTATTTCCATGATTCGGAATATATGAGGAAAATAATTGAGCACAACCTGTCATATGATCCGAGGCACCGGAATCTATAATCCAAGACCTTAATTTTCCTTGTGTACAACTAAGAGCTGAATGCAAATGACCTTCATAGGCATTTAAAGTACCAGGAGAAAGAAAATTACATTGTTGGGCAACTAAAGAAGTACCAGTTCCTTTATCGGGAGAAAGAAGCTTATATCATAATCCTTCGCCTACTTTCCTCCCTTCGAACTTCAGCGAAGACTTCTTCAATTTGAGGCAGTGGACGCATTCCAATCATTCTCCAACGGACCTCATCAAGATCCTTATTCAATCCAACAAGAAAGTCAAAAGTACGGGTCTTTTCTACAAGTTTTGTATATCACTACACCAATCATTTTGCTCAAACAGATCTAGCTCCTGCCATAACTTGGTAAGGGTGGTGTAGTACTCTGTGACGTCCATACTTCCTTGTTTGAGATCCCTGGCTTTATTTGTTAATTCATACAACTATGCTGAATTATCCAAATCAGAGTACGCAACTTTCACCTTGTCCCAAATGACCTTGGTCATGGAGTGGACCAAATATAGTGACCTAATATGTTCTTCCATGGAGTTGATGAGCCAAGACATTACCAAAGCATTCTGAGTGTGCCACGTACTATAAAAAGGATAAGTTGAACTTGGTTTCTTTACTAAACCATCAAGAAACCAAATTTTTCCTCTTCCTCGTATAACCATTTGAACAGATCTTGACCATTGAAGATAATTTTTCCGATTTAGTTTGTAGGGAGTAATCTGAAGGGGAAGGGTAGATTTACCAGTGGGATTAATTGCAAGTTTAGTTACTTGAGATGATTCCACAGCAGCTTCCTCCTTTCCGTCCTTGCTTGATCCAGTAAGGGCCTGCCTATAGCTTGCCATGATGTTTTTCTTTCAATAATATTCTAGCTCTGATACCATGTGAGAAAGAATGGCAGAGAAGAAAAGCTTGATATACTCCTTTAATACATTATACTTGCTTATCATTATACAAAAGAAGTCGCAGAATATAAAGGCTTATTCTGGACAGACAAGAATCCCAATAAACTAGTAATCAGATTAGCACTAAATCTGGGATTAATAAACAAATCCCTAACATTTTTCCCAGAATAAAGGATTGACTAAATCAATTCCAACTGCCTCAGAGACCTCTCCAGGTCAACTAATCTTCAACAAGTGTTGTTAGTAAAACACATCCTTCTATATTTATTCTGGTATAACCTATGCAATATCACTAGTTACCATTCCTTATCTGGTATACTCTAGTGGATTGTCATGTTGTCTTGCCTGACGATGAAAGGCTAACATAATCTTAATTTGACATCACATCCCAAATTTTATCACAAACAATCATTACAAACTCATCATCCTTTGTTAACAAGGTTCCTTGTACATCGGGCTCAACAATGAGTGGTGAGGAAAACACACATGGACAATTCATATACCAATCTCCAAGAGCTCTGGTAGTTCACCCAGTAAGATGTTCATCTTCAATATAAACAACCACCTAACTCTTGTTGGAATAATCTTAAATTTATTTATTAATTATTTGTTTTCTTTAGATAAGTATTTATGTTTTAAATTTGCATAACTCAGCTATCATCCCATGTAAACAGCAGAGACTTAGTCGTAGAAGTAGTTTCCGTATTTGTAGGATCGTGGAGGTAGTGTAGTGCTGTTTGGTAAGTAGTTGCTGGTTTTTAGGAGTCCATATCTCCTAGACACCTTATATATATGCGTGTAATCTTATTCAGTTTAATAAGAAAAGAAGGGCTAGCGTTCAAATAGAAACCAACCTTAGAATAGAAACTAGAAACCTACACTAAATAAATTATATTTCATTTATTTTAATGGCCCCGCTAGGGGCACCTTCACAAAAAACGTTTAAAATTCTTGGCTCTATTCAACAAAAATATAAAAAAAAATAAAAATTTTTTTTAAAAAAGTTACTGTTCACGTGCCACGTCATCACGTGAACAGTAACTTTTTTTTAAATTTTTTTATTTTTTTTTATATTTTTGTTGAATAGAGACAATAATTTTAAACGTTTTTTGTATTGGAGTACTCCTAATTTGGTTATTAGATTAGCTTGAAATATTTAATTTAGGTTTAGTTTCTAGTTTCTATTCTAAGTTAGTTTCTATTAGAACAAGACCCAGAAAAGAAGTACCAGTAAACACATTATATATTATATTATATTTACTACACTAGGTATCATTATATATTATATTTACTACACTTGGTATCAGAGCCCCAGGGGGTTCAAGGCTTAACAAGGCTTAACAGCCTTCCCTCCGTTCCTTAGGTTGTCGCTGTGTGGTGGTGGCACGGACGCCGGTGGCAAAGCTGCATGTGTAGTATGGGATTCATATGTAGTATGGAGCTGCCGAGAAAGACGAGGCGATGCCGGAGAAGACTACTGGAGGCATAAAACGAGATAGAGTGGTAGAAAGCCATGCAGAATTGAACGAGATGGAACACTTGTGAGGGCAGTGAGCAAGAAACTTTGGCACAAAGTGGCCATTGAAGAAAATTAATTTCAGTATTATTTTGGGTGAGAAGTGCACCATGGAGAGAAGTGCTCCAAAATTTTGATGTTGGTGATAATGTGCATCAACAAAATATATAGGTGACGAGAAGTGCGTTACAAAATGGAAGTGAATGTATGACATAAAGTACATCAAAGAAATGCAAAATTGAAGGTGGTGAGAGGTGCACCACATAGATGAAGAGAAGTGCTTCATAAATTTAAGATTAAGGGGGTGATTGTTGGAATAATCTTAAATTTAGTAATTAATTATTTGCTTTTTTTAGATAAGTATTTATGTTTTAAATTTGCATAACTCAGCACAGACTTAGTCGTAGAAGTAGTTTCAGTATTTGTAGGATCGTGGAGGTAGTGTAGTGCTGTTTGGTAAGTAGTTACTGGTTTTTAGGAGTCCATATCTCCTGGATACCTTATATATATGCGTGTAATGTTATTAAGTTTAATAAGAAAAGAAGTACCAGTAAACACATTATATATTATATTTACTACAACTCTTTGATCCTTTTCTGTTCAGGAAAGTAACTAGATCTATGATCTTGAAACATCTGAACTGCAACCCCTTCTCCGCTGAGAACTGCAGGTGAGTGGCCAGCATTTGCAACCAGTAGGCGACTTCCATAAACTAAAGCGGTGCAAGGAAATTACAGAAAAATTAAGTTGTTGTTCCAAAGAAGTCACAACGTGGAAAGGCAGAATATTTAAAAGAAAAAAGAAACAATCGCATGGTATTATTTAGACTTATGCTGAAGCATCTACCACTATGACCATCAAGTTAACAGGAACTTGGCAGTACTGGGCCATGTGCAGCCAGAAGTCAACCAAGTACAACATTTCCCATTGATGGACATGTACTGGAACAGATTAAATGTCTTGACAAGTTTACCTGGAGTGTTGATTTTGAGTTTGATCATAGCATTCTTTTGTGGCATGTAACGACAGGCTGAGACTTGTACGCTTTCACTGAAAAGAAAGTAAACCTTGATTCTGTTCTATTTAGATTATTTGTTGTATCACTTAGTTAAGCGTCCGTTCATGGTGTTCAATGGAATTGGCCAGATAGGATATCAATACACTTCTGCTGAAGCAACTGAAAACTCAGAATCACACCAGATGAGCACAAGGCTTGCAGAAATTTACTTAAGCTTACTATTATAATTAATTCAACTCATGAAGTAAGAGGAGATAGAACCAACTCTGTGTTAATTTGATGCTTGCAAGCTTGCTAAATCACTGCAGTCACTAGAAAGCGGAGAGCACTGGAGCAGAAATGGGAGATGAAATAGTAAACTTCTTGCTTACTGCTTCTTTTTAGAATAAATAAGCCATGCATGCCATTAAATGGTTCCCTTATCTTTAAGTACGGAGGAACCCGCAGTATGGAGTTCATTTTAATTTAAAAATGTAGTAATATATTAATTTTCTTTTTCATTCTGTTTTCTCATGGAAGCTATTTTTAACACTGATCAAGTATTGACAGGGTATGCAAATAATATGAATGATTACAAGATAATTTTACATCTATAGTTTGTTTGAAGCTCTTCTGCAAGGATAGTTTCTATAATTCTGCTAATTTACAGATTTGGGTAACTACCATACTTTATCTGATCAGAATATTGAAAATCAGGGTAAGAGCTATACCAATGTTACAAGCACAACACATAGATTAGTGGATGGCTTGAAGCATGTACTTAGCATATGATAAGAAAGGTAGCATGTACATGTGCAAACTGATGAAAACTACTACCACACTTGAGTAGGTTTCTTCTGTGTGGAGTTCTAATCTCTGGTGTACCTTCTTTTCCCAAATCTAAGAATAAATTAGTGGAAAAGTAGCCTGCTTGCATATAGTCCAAATGCATGAACACAAGTACTGCAGCAATGATTTCTAGAATAATTACTAATATTGTCTTGTAGAATTCCATGAGGAGTCATGGAGGAAAGGGTATGTATGTTGCCAATTGAGCTGCGAATTAGCAGTTTCTTCGTTTCATTGATGGAAGACCATACAAAACATAAAGCAGCATCTCTCAAGTCTCAAACATGACATTTCATTGTACACGCTACATTAAAAGTTAACCTCTATCCTCATTTGAATGGATACAATGAAGTAACAACACTATCACTTTGATAAGTTGCATTTTAAATAAGATCAGAGTTGTCTGAGATGAATGATCAACATTTTATAATGGTAAATAAGCAAGTAGTGCTATGATATATTCCAACTTAGACATTATCATAAAGTGCTTGGCTTAATCTTGTTAACCCTCATGACATTTAAAGTATATAGGTACTAAGTTAACAGCAATGAAAATGAAGCATGCACATGGAGCAGGTGAGAAAAATTTAAAGGTTTGCAGTTCCTCACTGGTTAACGGAGTTATAAGGTTGTCTTTCGACTGGAATCTTCATATGGGCTTTGCTTTCCCATCACATTCTGAAGAAACCATTCATGTTGAAATAAATTTGAATAGTTAATTCTAGTCTTGTAGTATCTATCTGAGATATGCATGGTCGATGACAAAGGACCTTGTATAACAAAAGAGAAAAATATTATCTATAACTCAGCTGATGAAACTCCTATGATCCACAGAAAAGGTTTCATCACTAAATTTGCTACCCTTTTATTAAGGTGATCAGTGGCATTCATCACTTATAACAACAGACTAAGTTGGAGCTTCGAGATATCAAAACTTAGAGATATTTCTAGAGTTCCAGTTGTTCTTTTAAAATACACACTTAATGTTTATCAAATAAAGCTATGTTCCAAATTTTGTAAACCAGTTAGAACTTAATCATGTTCATTCAATATATCATACATCGTTCTTGTAACTCGTACCTGTTATATATGCGCTGTGTCTTCACACAAGAGAGAATGTGCACTTGATTATCACATTCCAGAGTTTAGTGGGATGGTTCTGCAACTTTAGTATAACCAGTTGTGGCTGACTCGAATTTCTTAAGTAGTACCTAGAGATGTGTACACCTAACATACTAGGCATGCTTGTCCGATCGCATAACCGTTGCCTACGAACCCCTTGGTTTATCAGATTGTTTGCTACCTAGACGTCTTACATTGTTTTTGCCTGTGTGTTGTTTCAAGGTTGGGGATTGCCATATAGTCTGCAATACAATATACTACATGTTAAACTAATGTAAACAAGTTCTTCACATAGAAATGCTAGTCACCCTTGTTCCAACCTGGTGTATTGAATCTAGCATATTCAAATAGGTTGCCCGGGGAGAACTAAACCCTTTCTTTAAATACAGATTAGCTATTTAAAATTAAAATCAAAATTTAACATTAAGCATAATTATATCTTCTTTTCTTCTTCTATCCAATCCATATCAAAAGTCAAAAGCAAATTTGATCTTAAAAATTTTACTCCCATAACACACATATTTTTTTAAAAATAATTAGACTTATGAGTACTTAGTTTTTGTTACTAATTAATAATCTATTTATTTTTCTCTCTTTCATACACTTGTTATCAGTAATCATGTTTCTAATGCATGCGAATGTAGTGATTTGTTTGGTACTGCTTATAGCATTATATTGAAAAGGTTATTCTTAAAATATTGGAATACTGGATCTTGTAATAGAAAGAATTCTGAAGAATTGAAACTAGGATTTGGTTGTTTATATTTGGCGACACCCACCTTGTTCTTGCATGACTGTCTAAATAATGGTACTCAAGGAGACTTGAGAAAAAAAAATTGAAGAAATACCTAGCAATGTAATGTGACGATTGGATGAGGAAGAAAAGATTGATTGTTGTCCAAAAACTTTAGAGGGAGTAAAGGATAAGGGGTACGTAGACTAATAACTGATAAACCTGTAGAGTAGATCAGCTGATAGATTGAGAGCTGACTCTAAATTAAGCTTAAGAATGGCAAGTTCTTCATAAGTGGATGGCTTAAAAAATTTCATGGTACCCTGTTGTTGGGCTCATCATAGGGTACACAGACTGCAAATTATAGACCTTGTCAGAGACCCTTCTGCTTCTGCCTTGCGGCCTTGCCCTTTGTAAGTGGCAGTGTAGTACCCAGCCCTGTGGCCTGAGATGGACTCCTGTAAAAGTCTGGGCATTACCCTGCATTTCTGTAAATTCCTGGGAAAATCAAATTATATTGTTGATTAACTTGGCTTGAGTTCAGGACTTGTTGTTTTGGTGATTGAATATACGATGTGCCAAAATTGAAAATGAATACCATCTATTTCGGATATTAGACATGTATATAAGTATTTACCTGGTGCCACTGAAGCCATTTAGCTTGGAAGACATGTTCATATTTTTCTTGGTGCTGCCACTTTTTCAAATCTGCAGACTTAATATATTTTTTATTCTTAAATTTGATATGATTTTAGAAAGAAAAAAGGTAAGAATAGTTTGTAATTCGAATAATTTGATTTCTGCTAGAAATTAACTGAGATGATTGAGTTTAAAGATATGGATAAAGTAACCAACGGCAGAATGAATTTGGTAAAGAAGAATGATAAGAAAATTTAATGTTTAAATTTTTATTTTAAAAAAAATTGAAAAATAAGTTATGAAAATATATTTTATAAGAACCTTAAAATACGGGTCAAGCAATGAAAATAAATGTATAAAAATGAATGGAACACAGGGAATACTATCTTAATCTTATCTACACTTCTACTTAACATTTCTTAAAACTATTAAAGTGCTAATGCATTCCTGATAGCGATAGCAGGTGACTCTTTTTGAAGTCTATATTTGCAAGTGGCTTCATGACCAAAGTGCATGTAGACTGTAGTCATGTACACATAATGCACTTTATTTTATTTAAATATTAAATTTACAAGGTTATTAAGAGTATAAAATTCTATATTGAAGGATGAACTCAGCTGAATGAAGTACAAGTGGTTTGGGGTTCTTTTTTGTATCTACCAACTACTATGGAGAATGTTTGTATCTACGTATATTACTTAAGATTAGCTGCTTGCTCGAGCATTGATTATGACACAACATTTAGATTTTTGTATTTTTATGGTGTCATGAAAAAGTTAAAGATATGATAAATTTTAATATGCAAACCCTGACGCACACAACATTTAGATTTTTGTATTTTTATTTCACATTAAGCCTTAGTCCATATCATAAGGAACTCTAATATGTTAACTGCTTTTTAAAGTATTTCACACGTTAATGGTTTGAACTATAAAAGTGAAACTGCAACTCCATTACCTTACAAATTCTATATTTGCTCCAAATGTTAAGCTGTTAGAATATAGTTCTGTATCTACCTTCAAAAAGAAAAAAGAATTTAGTCCCGTTATTTAAATAAACATAATGTTTAGTACTGATAGTTTTGGCTCTCTACTTTCATTTTTCGCAGTTACGTATATGGGACTTTTCTGGGAAACAACTCAATATATCCATAATGAAAATGAAAAGGAAAAGGGAACAAAATAACCCCAGTTGCAGGTGGAACAGGATGTATGTTCTTGATGCTTTTTGACAGATACCACAAACTTATACTTGTTTTAAAAAGAATCTAATTTATCTCTTGCTCTGCACTAGGGCTGTAAACGAGTCGAGCCGAGCCGAACACTAACAGGGTCGAGCTCGGTTCGAAAGAAATATTCGAAGCTCGAGCTTGGCTCTAGCTCGATCGAGTCACAAAATTTAAGCTCGATGCTCGACTCGTTAAATACTCGATAAGTTGAAGTTCTGCTCGAAAGCTCAATTAACTTAAAATATTCCCCCACAATCCAACTTAAAGACCAAAGTACCCAGCAAAATATATTGAACATGTAATAATAAATGTTAACCTGAGTTGGTAGGTACTAGTACCATAATTTAATTTCAAATGTGAACAAAGACATGTTACAAAACCAGCATAATATTACTTTCAACTGGAGTACTGGAACACCAAAAATTAGATTAACATTAATGATACAATTCTAGAAATCAGGCCAACAAAAAATTCAAAACTGATAGATCAGGTCCAGTCACCAGCCATTTTACTCATTTTGTCCATACTTCATTGCCAAAATCCTATACGGCTATACATAACAAAAGAAAAATAAAGTGTTAGTACACAATGCAGCAAGCAGCAAGTAAGCTATATTAGTTTTCTTTTAATAATTGAAAATGTTCAAGTGGTAACATGTGCTGGAAGCCATCCTGCAGTCATCAAAGTTGAAGAGCTACACATTCGAAGAGCTTGGTGTAGCTACTAGGACAATGAGTGGTTGGTTAGTAACTTAGTATTAACATTTCAAATTTTACTTGAAAATAAAACTTTTAAAATTTTAAAGTAACATTTAACGAGCATTCTACCGAATCGAATTCGAACATTAATACCGAACATTAGTAACTTTTAAAATTTTAAAATTCAAAGAGTTCGAGCTCGGCTCGATTAGTACCGAATCGAATTTGAACATTTAACGAATCAAGCTCGAGCCATTCACGAATTGTTTAGCTCATTTACAGCCCTACTCTCCACATTCAAAAATAGGATAAATGAACTAGTTAAACGAAATAAAGAGCCTTCTAACAGTTTCTATTTATAACAAGTTCAAACTTGAAAAATTGACAAGAAAAAGTTGAAGGAGCTGTACAAGTTGCTAAGATTATAAGTGGAGATTCCACAATTAAATTGGTTCATGATACGTGAAAGAGTTAGTGATTCAATTTGATTATGTCTTATTAATAATATTTGTGTGATCCATATTATTAATTACTTCCAAAAGGTATGAGAAAATGCCCAAATAAACTAGAAAAAAAAAAGAGAAAATGTCCAAATATTAGGAATGGTGGTCCAAAAATAGCATTTTTTTAAAAAAAAATTTGGTTGACCCTTTTTAGCAGATGGGGTGCTCCTTTTAAGAAAACACATATCGGTATACTACCACGGATGTAAGTTTGATAACTTTAGACACGAACTTTTTGTTCTAAGTTTTATAGAACATCTTGTTTCAAAAAAAATATAGTAGTTATATAGAACATCAAAATATTAACTGGCCACCATTATCTATGTACATGAGGGAATTAAGGAAGCAAACACATTAAAATTGATCATCTATTATCAATAAAATACTCTATTGACAACCAAATTTGGATCACTATTGTCTACTTGCATGTCATATGAGCCTGAAGTTGGAATTGTAACAGAGTTGTCGTCGCGATGACTATGTGAATTCCTCTTTTCACCTATAGATCAACACAAAATATTTGTCAGATACGTAAATATATAGGATTGTCGTCACAATTAAATCTTTGTCATTTCAATACTACACTTAACAACACCATAGTAGCTAGATTTGCAACCTATATGTTAATAAGTAAAGGCACACAACAATAATACTTCTATATTTTTACATTTCAATGCCCTGAAGAAGTTGTAGAAATTTTACTATGCATATTCCGTTTACGACCTGCAGATCAAAACATAAACTTCAGAAATAAAGAAGAAAATGGTCATTGCGACGATCCATCCATAAACTTCAGAAATAAAGAATGCCATCCTCCTTGAACTTTGAAAAGATATGATATAAATTAATTCGTAAATAAGTTTAGAAGGTAGGAAGAAATAATGTCCATTACCATAAAACAATCAGTAAAAGTACATAAATTTCATACCTGCTATAGGCTGCAAAGAAATTATGAATCAATGGATAACAACTTGATATTGAACGGAAGCAAGACACACATTTGATTGTAGGACGTGGCTGTGTTCACTTGGAAAGAATGGAATAGGGTAGGAATGGAATGAAAATTGTAAACAAAATTTATGAAGAAAGGGGATGTTGGGGGAAATAATGAACAAATATGAGGGAGAAAAAGTTTTTTATGATGAAGATTGCAAAGAAAATGATGAAGATTGGGAATGGAGCATTCCTTCCAAAACATGTGGGTTAGAATTCTAATTCAAATTATTTGGAGAGGAATGAAGCAAGGAATGAAATTTATAAACACTATCACCAATCTCCCCCAAATAATAGTATAAATTTCATTCCATTCTCCCCCCATTCCATTCAATCCAAGTGAACATAGCCTTAAAGTGCTAATGCATTCCTGATAGCGATAGCAGGTGACTCTTTTTGAAGTCTATATTTGCAAGTGGCTTCATGACCAAAGTGCATGTAGACTGTAGTCATGTACACATAATGCACTTTATTTTATTTAAATATTAAATTTACAAGGTTATTAAGAGTATAAAATTCTATATTGAAGGATGAACTCAGCTGAATGAAGTACAAGTGGTTTGGGGTTCTTTTTTGTATCTACCAACTACTATGGAGAATGTTTGTATCTACGTATATTACTTATGATTAGCTGCTTGCTCGAGCATTGATTATGACACAACATTTAGATTTTTGTATTTTTATGGTATCATGAAAAAGTTAAAGATATGATAAATTTTAATATGCAAATCCTGACGCACACAACATTTAGATTTTTGTATTTTTATTTCACATTAAGCCTTAGTCCATATCATAAGGAACTCTAATATGTTAACTGCTTTTTAAAGTATTTCACACATTAATGGTTTGAACTATAAAAGTGAAACTGCAACTCCATTACCTTACAAATTCTATATTTGCTCCAAATGTTAAGCTGTTAGAATATAGTTCTGTATCTACCTTCAAAAAGAAAAAAGAATTTAGTCCCGTTATTTAAATAAACATAATGTTTAGTACTGATAGTTTTGGCTCTCTACTTTCATTTTTCGCAGTTACGCATATGGAACTTTTCTGGGAAACAACTCAATATATCCATAATGAAAAGGAAAAGGGAACAAAATAACCCCAGTTGCAGGTGGAACAGGATGTATGTTCTTGATGCTTTTTGACAGATACCACAAACTTATACTTGTTTTAAAAAGAATCTAATTTATCTCTTGCTCTGCACTAGGGCTGTAAACGAGTCGAGCCGAGCCGAATACTAACAGGGTCGAGCTCGGTTCGAAAGAAATATTCGAAGCTCGAGCTTGGCTCTAGCTCGATCGAGTCACAAAATTTAAGCTCCTCGACTCGTTAAATACTCGATAAGTTGAAGTTCTGCTCGAAAGCTCAATTAACTTAAAATATTCCCCCACAATCCAACTTAAAGACCAAAGTACCCAGCAAAATATATTGAACATGTAATAATAAATGTTAACCTGAGTTGGTAGGTACTAGTACCATAATTTAATTTCAAATGTGAACAAAGACATGTTACAAAACCAGCATAATATTACTTTCAACTGGAGTACTGGACCACCAAAAATTAGATTAACATTAATGATACAATTCTAGAAATCAGGCCAACAAAAAATTCAAAACTGATATATCAGGTCCAGTCACCAGCCATTTTACTCATTTTGTCCATACTTCATTGCCAAAATCCTATACGGCTATACATAACAAAAGAAAAATAAAGTGTTAGTACACAATGCAGCAAGCAGCAAGTAAGCTATATTAATTTTCTTTTAATAATTGAAAATGTTCAAGTGGTAACATGTGCTGGAAGCCATCCTGCAGTCATCAAAGTTGAAGAGCTACACATTCGAAGAGCTTGGTGTAGCTACTAGGACAATGAGTGGTTGGTTAGTAACTTAGTATTAACATTTCAAATTTTACTTGAAAATAAAACTTTTAAATTTTTAAAGTAACATTTAACGAGCATTCTACCGAATCGAATTCGAACATTAATACCGAACATTAGTAACTTTTAAAAAATTTAAAATTCAAAGAGCTCGAGCTCGGCTCGATTAGTATCGAATCGAATTTGAACATTTAACGAATCAAGCTCGAGCCATTCACGAATTGTTTAGCTCATTTACAGCCCTACTCTCCACATTCAAAAATAGGATAAATGAACTAGTTAAACGAAATAAAGAGCCTTCTAACAGTTTCTATTTATAACAAGTTCAAACTTGAAAAATTGACAAGAAAAAGTTGAAGGAGCTGTACAAGTTGCTAAGATTATAAGTGGAGATTCCACAATTAAATTGGTTCATGATACGTGAAAGAGTTAGTGATTCAATTTGATTATGTCTTATTAATAATATTTGTATGATCCATATTATTAATTACTTCCAAAAGGTATGAGAAAATGCCCAAATAACCTAGAAAAAAAAAAGAGAAAATGTCCAAATATTAGGAATGGTGGTCCAAAAATAGCATTTTTTAAAAAAAAAAAATTGGTTGACCCTTTTTAGCAGATGGGGTGCTCCTTTTAAGAAAACACATATCGGTATACCACCACGGATGTAAGTTTGATCACTTTAGACACGAACTTTTTGTTGGAGATAATCTGTTCTTGCAGGTGGCGTTCATTATATATATAAATTATTGATAGATATTTCAGAAATCATTGCCATACGATTACCGATGTCTAAGAATATGGCCCTGCAACGTTTTTTTTACACAATAAAATTGATATCATGGATTCAGGATACATGCATGATAACTGTATATTATTAGTGGACCAGCGAGGATAATGTGAAACTGAATTTTCTATAGAAAGTTACAATCGTTTTGGTGGAGGGGTGTTGCAACATTCATTGAATATGCAAGTATGTCATATATTAAGACACTCATATTATAGGTGATGGAAAGAGTAATTCTTCGATTCTCTTTTTTATCAAGAGGTGTAATTTTTGTGAATTGCATTTCCTCCATTAAAGCTAGGGAAAGAATAAGGAAATCGCATAAAAATGCTAATTTTCCTAAGTAAAGTTTGAAATTTTACTATGTACACTTACAATTTTAAACAAAAAATTTACCCCAAAGTAGTGTCGACCTCATTTTCTCACAACTCTCCCCACTTAATTTGACATTTTACTTTTTCATTCTAAGTTTTATAGAACATTTTGTTTCAAAAAAAAAATAGTAGTTTTATAGAACATCAAAATATTAACTGGCCACCATTATCTATGTACATGAGGGAATTAAGGAAGCAAACACATTAAAATTGATCATCTATTATCAATAAAATACTCTATTGACAACCAAATTTGGATCACTATTGTCTACTTGCATGTCATATGAGCCTGAAGTTGGAATTGTAACAGAGTTGTCGTCGCGATGACTATGTGAATTCCTCTTTTCACCTATAGATCAACACAAAATATTTGTCAGATACGTAAATATATAGGATTGTCGTCACAATTAAATCTTTGTCATTTCAATACTACACTTAACAACACCATAGTAGCTAGATTTGCAACCTATATGTTAATAAGTAAAGGCACACAACAATAATACTTCTATATTTTTACATTTCAATGCCCTGAAGAAGTTGTAGAAATTTTACTATGCATATTCCGTTTACGACCTGCAGATCAAAACATAAACTTCAGAAATAAAGAAGAAAATGGTCATTGCGACGATCCATCCATAAACTTCAGAAATAAAGAATGCCATCCTCCTTGAACTTTGAAAAGATATGATATAAATTAATTCGTAAATAAGTTTAGAAGGTAGGAAGAAATAATGTCCATTACCATAAAACAATCAGTAAAAGTACATAAATTTCATACCTGCTATAGGCTGCAAAGAAATTATGAATCAATGGATAACAACTTGATATTGAACGGAAGCAAGACACACATTTGATTGTAGGATGTGGCTGTGTTCACTTGGAAAGAATGGAATAGGGTAGGAATGGAATGAAAATTGTAAACAAAATTTATGAAGAAAGGGGATGTTGGGGAAAATAATGAACAAATATGAGGGAGAAAAAGTTTTTTATGATGAAGATTGCAAAGAAAATGATGAAGATTGGGAATGGAGCATTCCTTCCAAAACATGTGGGTTAGAATTCTAATTCAAATTATTTGGAGAGGAATGAAGCAAGGAATGAAATTTATAAACACTATCACCAATCTCCCCCAAATAATAGTATAAATTTCATTCCATTCTCCCCTCATTCCATTCAATCCAAGTGAACATAGCCTTAAAGTGCTAATGCATTCCTGATAGCGATAGCAGGTGACTCTTTTTGAAGTCTATATTTGCAAGTGGCTTCATGACCAAAGTGCATGTAGACTGTAGTCATGTACACATAATGCACTTTATTTTATTTAAATATTAAATTTACAAGGTTATTAAGAGTATAAAATTCTATATTGAAGGATGAACTCAGCTGAATGAAGTACAAGTGGTTTGGGGTTCTTTTTTGTATCTACCAACTACTATGGAGAATGTTTGTATCTACGTATATTACTTATGATTAGCTGCTTGCTCGAGCATTGATTATGACACAACATTTAGATTTTTGTATTTTTATGGTATCATGAAAAAGTTAAAGATATGATAAATTTTAATATGCAAATCCTGACGCACATAACATTTAGATTTTTGTATTTTTATTTCACATTAAGCCTTAGTCCATATCATAAGGAACTCTAATATGTTAACTGCTTTTTAAAGTATTTCACACATTAATGGTTTGAACTATAAAAGTGAAACTGCAACTCCATTACCTTACAAATTCTATATTTGCTCCAAATGTTAAGCTGTTAGAATATAGTTCTGTATCTACCTTCAAAAAGAAAAAAGAATTTAGTCCCGTTATTTAAATAAACATAATGTTTAGTACTGATAGTTTTGGCTCTCTACTTTCATTTTTCGCAGTTACGCATATGGAACTTTTCTGGGAAACAACTCAATATATCCATAATGAAAAGGAAAAGGGAACAAAATAACCCCAGTTGCAGGTGGAACAGGATGTATGTTCTTGATGCTTTTTGACAGATACCACAAACTTATACTTGTTTTAAAAAGAATCTAATTTATCTCTTGCTCTGCACTAGGGCTGTAAACGAGTCGAGCCGAGCCGAATACTAACAGGGTCGAGCTCGGTTCGAAAGAAATATTCGAAGCTCGAGCTTGGCTCTAGCTCGATCGAGTCACAAAATTTAAGCTCGATGCTCGACTCGTTAAATACTCGATAAGTTGAAGTTCTGCTCGAAAGCTCAATTAACTTAAAATATTCCCCCACAATCCAACTTAAAGACCAAAGTACCCAGCAAAATATATTGAACATGTAATAATAAATGTTAACCTGAGTTGGTAGGTACTAGTACCATAATTTAATTTCAAATGTGAACAAAGACATGTTACAAAACCAGCATAATATTACTTTCAACTGGAGTACTGGACCACCAAAAATTAGATTAACATTAATGATACAATTCTAGAAATCAGGCCAACAAAAAATTCAAAACTGATAGATCAGGTCCAGTCACCAGCCATTTTACTCATTTTGTCCATACTTCATTGCCAAAATCCTATACGGCTATACATAACAAAAGAAAAATAAAGTGTTAGTACACAATGCAGCAAGCAGCAAGTAAGCTATATTAATTTTCTTTTAATAATTGAAAATGTTCAAGTGGTAACATGTGCTGGAAGCCATCCTGCAGTCATCAAAGTTGAAGAGCTACACATTCGAAGAGCTTGGTGTAGCTACTAGGACAATGAGTGGTTGGTTAGTAACTTAGTATTAACATTTCAAATTTTACTTGAAAATAAAACTTTTAAAATTTTAAAGTAACATTTAACGAGCATTCCACCGAATCGAATTCGAACATTAATACCGAACATTAGTAACTTTTAAAAATTTTAAAATTCAAAGAGCTCGAGCTCGGCTCGATTAGTATCGAATCGAATTTGAACATTTAACGAATCAAGCTCGAGCCATTCACGAATTGTTTAGCTCATTTACAGCCCTACTCTCCACATTCAAAAATAGGATAAATGAACTAGTTAAACGAAATAAAGAGCCTTCTAACAGTTTCTATTTATAACAAGTTCAAACTTGAAAAATTGACAAGAAAAAGTTGAAGGAGCTGTACAAGTTGCTAAGATTATAAGTGGAGATTCCACAATTAAATTGGTTCATGATACGTGAAAGAGTTAGTGATTCAATTTGATTATGTCTTATTAATAATATTTGTATGATCCATATTATTAATTACTTCCAAAAGGTATGAGAAAATGCCCAAATAACCTAGAAAAAAAAAGAGAAAATGTCCAAATATTAGGAATGGTGGTCCAAAAATAGCATTTTTTTAAAAAAAAAAATTGGTTGACCCTTTTTAGCAGATGGGGTGCTCCTTTTAAGAAAACACATATCGGTATACCACCACGGATGTAAGTTTGATCACTTTAGACACGAACTTTTTGTTGGAGATAATCTGTTCTTGCAGGTGGCGTTCATTATATATATAAATTATTGATAGATATTTCAGAAATCATTGCCATACGATTTACGATGTCTAAGAATATGGCCCTGCAACGTTTTTTTTACGCAATAAAATTGATATCATGGATTCAGGATACATGCATGATAACTGTATATTATTAGTGGACCAGCGAGGATAATGTGAAACTGAATTTTCTATAGAAAGTTACAATCGTTTTGGTGGAGGGGTGTTGCAACATTCATTGAATATGCAAGTATGTCATATATTAAGACACTCATATTATAGGTGATGGAAAGAGTAATTCTTCGATTCTCTTTTTTATCAAGAGGTGTAATTTTTGTGAATTGCATTTCCTCCATTACAGCTAGGGAAAGAATAAGGAAATAGCATAAAAATGCTAATTTTCCTAAGTAAAGTTTGAAATTTTACTATGTACACTTACAATTTTAAACAAAAAATTTACCCCAAAGTAGTGTCGACCTCATTTTCTCACAACTCTCCCCACTTAATTTGACATTTTACTTTTTCATTCTAAGTTTTATAGAACATCTTGTTTCAAAAAAAATATAGTAGTTTTATAGAACATCAAAATATTAACTGGCCACCATTATCTATGTACATGAGGGAATTAAGGAAGCAAACACATTAAAATTGATCATCTATTATCAATAAAATACTCTATTGACAACCAAATTTGGATCACTATTGTCTACTTGCATGTCATATGAGCCTGAAGTTGGAATTGTAACAGAGTTGTCGTCGCGATGACTATGTGAATTCCTCTTTTCACCTATAGATCAACACAAAATATTTGTCAGATACGTAAATATATAGGATTGTCGTCACAATTAAATCTTTGTCATTTCAATACTACACTTAACAACACCATAGTAGCTAGATTTGCAACCTATATGTTAATAAGTAAAGGCACACAACAATAATACTTCTATATTTTTACATTTCAATGCCCTGAAGAAGTTGTAGAAATTTTACTATGCATATTCCGTTTACGACCTGCAGATCAAAACATAAACTTCAGAAATAAAGAAGAAAATGGTCATTGCGACGATCCATCCATAAACTTCAGAAATAAAGAATGCCATCCTCCTTGAACTTTGAAAAGATATGATATAAATTAATTCGTAAATAAGTTTAGAAGGTAGGAAGAAATAATGTCCATTACCATAAAACAATCAGTAAAAGTACATAAATTTCATACCTGTTATAGGCTGCAAAGAAATTATGAATCAATGGATAACAATTTGATATTGAACGGAAGCAAGACACACATTTGATTGTAGGATGTGGTTGTGTTCACTTGGAAAGAATGGAATAGGGTAGGAATGGAATGAAAATTGTAAACAAAATTTATGAAGAAAGGGGATGTTGGGGGAAATAATGAACAAATATGAGGGAGAAAAAGTTTTTTATGATGAAGATTGCAAAGAAAATGATGAAGATTGGGAATGGAGCATTCCATTCCAAAACATGTGGGTTAGAATTCTAATTCAAATTATTTGGAGAGGAATGAAGCAAAGAATGAAATTTATAAACACTATCCCCAATCTCCCCCAAATAATAGTATAAATTTCATTCCATTCTCCCCTCATTCCATTCAATCCAAGTGAACATAGCCTAAAGGTTTTAACCTTTTTCTCATGAAACTCAAAATTAGAACCGTATTTATTGTCCAGATTCGTGGTATGAAATTAAAAGCATGCAATCAGAACTTAAAATTCATACATGCTAATACAGCTTGTTAAATAGAGGGATAAAGATTTTTTTGTAAAATACATAGAGTATACTCCATAAGGGAAATAAGTCAGCTGTAGACAAGAGATCATGCATAAATTAAGAAATAATCTTTATATATAAGGAAAGTTTGATGATCTTAACTATCACGAAAAATCAATAAAAGCACACAAGATCTGTACTTGCCATCTGTTGTGAAAGAGGAGAAGAAAACGTTTATGAAATGCAAATATAAGAATATAATTGAATGTAGAATAAAAAACGGGCATATAATAATGAAAAATTGATAAATATAAGGAAAGTTTAATTAGTGACATGAACAATGGAAAATTGATAAATGTCAGGAAATTGATAACGAATGTAAGGGCATATAATAATGGATACGGGGCCAAGAGCGCTTTTACATACAACAGCTTTTGGTGGGCGCACGATGCTGGACAGAATCCCGAACTCGGTGTTTAGGAGCGAGCTTGAAGTGGCGCCTTTCTCGGCGAAAGTTAGGGAAGGAAGGTTGAGATGGTTCGGTCACGTTCGAAGGAGACTGGCTGAAGCCACAGTTAGGAGGGTCGAAAGTCTGACGGTTGTTGGGGCGAGGAGGAGAGGCAGGCCAAGGAGGACGTGGGAAGAGCAGCTCCGGATGGATTTGAAGGCATTAGACTTAAATGAGACCATGCTCGCGGATAGGTGTTCATGGAGGCGGCGTATCAGAGTGGTGGATTCCCTTCTAGGTTGTGGCTCTGTTGTCGAGAGCCTCAGAGTTGCCCTGTCTCGATTAGCGATTTTTTAGAAGTTTGGCGTCATCGTGTTCACTTTTCGTTCCGAGTGTCTATTGTTTTTTCTTTTTTTGGTGTTGTAGTTGCAGGGAGCTTGGCTCGGTGGTGTCTCTGTGCGGGACTTGCCGTGTGGTTGGAGCGCATCAAACTAGGAGTATCATAATTCCTCGCAGGTAGGTATGCCCATGTGGAGAACGCCATGGGCCTCAGGTATGTCATTGTCTATTTCCATATCATGTCCGTTGTATTTCCTACACTATAGGTATGTTGTGCACTCAGCCGAGGGTCTTCACGGAAACAGCCTCCCCGCTCTAAAAGTGGGGGTATGGTCTGCGTACATCCTACCCTCCCCAGACCCTGCTCTGAGCGGGATATACTGGGTATGTTTGGTTTGGTTTGGTTTTAGCTTTTGGATTTCACCAAACACTTTTATGGACGACTTTTCAACAAAAAACTGCTACGCAATACCAAACGGAGTAGACTTTAAGATTTTAGAATAATATAGATATAGAATATGTATATAAGATATAGATATAAACTAGGGGTGAGCAAATTTTCCAAACCCGCCCAAACCGTCCAATCCAAACCGTCCAAACCAGAATTTACGGTTTTGTAACGGTTCGGGTTTGTAACGGTTTCGATTTTTTAAAAACCGAAAAATAATGGTTGGGTTCGGTTTGCCTTGGCAACCCGACCAAAATAACCCATTCCACCCGAATATATAATAATATATAATAATTAATTTTTATTATTATTTAAGAAATATAATTCAAATTAATAATTAATATATAATTATATAAAAAGAAAAAAATGTGCTTACAATTAGCTACAATATCACATATGTAAAAAGACTAAATCGATAAGTTTGTAACCCTATTTTTCTCAACTATCATTTTACCTAAACTAGTAGAGTTTAAGAATAATATAGAAATATAGATATAGATGGGTAATAAACATAAATTTATATATCCAAAATAAGGGGAAAAGGGCATTTTCACCACTGTACTATTTCTGGAATTGAAATTGCACTACTGTACTACAAACAGACTACTGTACTTTAGCGTTTTTAACAAATTCACCACTCCCGTCAGTCAAATTGTAAAATAGTAGTGGTGAATTTGTTATAATTTGACTGACGGGAGTGGTGAATTTGTTAAAAATGCTAAAGTACAGTAGTCCGTTTGTAGTACAGTAGTGCAATTGCAATTCCGAAAATAGTACAGTGGTCAAAATGTATTTTTACCCTCCAAAATAATAAAAAGAAAGTTTAAAAGGTAAAATTTGATGATATAAAAACCCTTTTATAGTATAATATATTTGGTAATTGGTACTACTATTTAACAAAATCTCCTCGCACTAGTCTCCCGTTTATTTCCAAACAAACATGTTTATAAACCCTGATCTTCTTCTTTCTCACTCGGTCGCAACTCAACCGCTCCCATTAGACTCCGCTTCTCCCCCAATGTCTGCTATCGACATCAACAACCCTCTCTTGAAGGACTTCGATTTCCCGCCCTTCAATTTCATCCAAGCCGATCACGTCCGTCCCGGTGTTGGTGCGTTGCTCAACAAACTCGTGAGTATTGTATTAGATATATCTACGCCTATATATATATAGGGTCTTGTTCTAATAGAAACTAACTTAGAAGAGAAACTAGAAACTAAACCTAAATTAAATATTTTAGGGGTACTCCAATACAAAAAACGTTTAAAATTATTGTCTTTATTCAACAAAAATATAAAAAAAATAAAAAAAAATTTAAAAAAAAGTTACTGTTCACGTGATGACGTGGCACGTGAACAGTAACTTTTTTTAATTTTTTTTTTTTTTTTTTTTTTTTATATTTTTGTTGAATAGAGCCAAGAATTTTAAACGTTTTTTGTGAAGGTGCCCCTAGCGGGGCCATTAAAATAAATGAAATATAATTTATTTAGTGTAGGTTTCTAGTTTCTATTCTAAGGTTGGTTTCTATTTGAACGCTAGCCTATATATATATATATAAAGGGGCTACTCCAATACAAACCTCCTTAAAATACAAACCTACAAACCAAGCTACAAACCAAGAATAATCTAATATTTCAAGCTAATCTAATGACCAAACTAGGGGTACCCCAATACAAAAAATGCTTAAAATAATTGGTTCTATCCAATAAAAAAAAAAATTCACTGTCCACGTGATGACGTGACAGTGGATTTCACTGGTTAACGGTGCTTCGCACCTTCTTGTACGGCGCTTCGCGCCTTTATCAGTTTAAAGTTGTAAGGAATGACAATCAATGGTAAAGGCTATAGACGATTGACGGGTGTGTCGAGAGCCTTCGGCCCTCATGACTACCTAACTCATCCGTTTACTGTCTTAAATGCTTCGCATTTCCACGACAAGTTTTTTTTTTAATGGATAGAGCCAATTATTTTAAACATTTTTTGTGAAGGTACCCTTGGCGGGAACCTTAGAATAAATGAAATATAATTAATTTAGTATTGGTTTGTAGGTTTGTATTTTAAAAGTGGTTTGTATTTGAGCACTTGCCTATATATATATATATATATATATATATATATATTTTAAACATTTTTTGTGAAGGTACCCTTGGCGGGAACCTTAGAATAAATGAAATATAATTAATTTAGTATTGGTTTGTAGGTTTGTATTTTAAAAGTGGTTTGTATTTGAGCACTTGCCTATATATATATATATATATATATATATATATATATATATATATATATATATATATATATATATATATATATATATATATAATATATATGAAAAAGTTAGATGGAGACCCTTTTTGTTGGAGACGTCGAAGCATATACGTAGTGTAAGCAGAACACTGCAGAACATATATTTTACTTAACCGTATATATATTTGTACTAGCTTATAACCCGTGCTTTTCTTTTGATAGGTTATAAAATTTATTTAACATTATAATTATTTTTTTATATCATCCTTATTTTTAATAATTTTTTAATTTTAATTTAGTATAAACTTATATAATGAAATGCATGGTTTAAATTTTATTTTGTAAAATTCTAAATTAAAAATATCGTTGACGGGTTTGAACTTTGAATTTTTAGTAAATTAATTTAATCATATAATATATCTTATTATTAGATCTAACGATTGTTATTTATTAATAAAAATAATGATTTGTATATATGGTGAGATATTTTTGGGTGTATATTAGAGCAACTCCAATGCTCTTCCCTTTCCTTAACCCCTAAAATAGGGATTATTAAAAATATAGGTAACCAAAATTATGTTTCACTCCAATCATATACCCTATATTCATACCCTATATTTTAAAAGTAATTTTTAGTGTAGTTTTTTGAAATTTAAATTTTGAACATTCTTATAAATTAACCAATGAGGTGGAGGATAGATGAGCTGGAGGATATAGGGGACTCTAATTAAATAAGGTGTTATATTTTCTCTCCCCTAAAAAATAAAGGGGATGAGGGGTAGGGTTGGAGCTTTATTTTTAAACTAAAATCCCTATATTTGTCCACCTAAACACATTATAGGTAAGGAACATATATGGTTGAAGTTGCTCTTAGTGATCGCAAGATTAATTTTAAATTAAAAAGTACTCCATGTTTTAATTACAAAAATTACTGCTAAAAATAATTATGGAAAGATATGGTGTGATATTTTGGATATATATTAATTATTGTAATATTAGTTTTAAATTAAATGGTAAAGTGTTTTAATTAGAAGTAAAATCTTTAGAAAAAATTAATAATTGAGTTGTTGGAGCAGAAAAAAGAGTCCAAGTAGAAGTGAATGAAGGAATTTTAATCAGAATATAATTACGTTAACATTAGTAATTAGTTTTTTGAGTTGTTTTTGTAATTTAATTATTTATTTTAATAATTAGGACCGAAAACCAAAACTTAGGATAACCAAACCGAAAACCAAAACTTTCAATGTTTCGGCTTTAATATAATAGTATAGAAGTATAGATATGGTGTGATATTTTGGATATATATTAATTATTGTAATATTAGTTTTAAATTAAATGGTAAAGTGTTTTAATTAGAAGTAAAATCTTTAGAAAAAATGAGTAATTGAGTTGTTGGAGCAGAAAAAAGAGTCCAAGTAGAAGTGGATGAAGGAATTTTAATCAGAATATAATTACGTTAACATTAATAATTAGTTTTTTGAGTTGTTTTTGTAATTTAATTATTTATTTTAATAATTAGGACCGAAAACCAAAACTTAGGATAACCAAACCGAAAACCAAAACTTTCAATGTTTCGGCTTTAATATAATATTATAGATATATATATATATATATATATATATGTATATATATATATATATATATATATATATATATATATATATATATAGTTGCACTCCATAACAACTAACTTATATAATAAACAATAAAAAACACCTCATATTTAATATAATATAAGAGTTCCGTCATGGCACCCAATACAAAAAGTTGTTATTTTTTACCCTCTATCCATGAAGAAAAAAAAATTTTTAAAAAAAAATTACTGTTCATGATGACTGCTGACGTCAGCATGACATCATCATGAATAGTATTTTTTTTTTTTGCTTCATTGATAGAGATTAAAAAAATAACAACTTTTTGTATTGGGTGCACTTGGCGGGGCCATTGGATTTATTAGATCTAAGATGTTCTTTATTATTTGTTATATAAGCGTGTTCTGTATGGAGCAATGGCATATATATATATATATATGTATATATATATATATATATATATATATATATATATATATATATATATATATATATATATATATATATATATATAACATCATAGGTTTATATTTTCTTTGATCAGGAAAATGAATTGGCTGAATTGGAGAGCAGTTTGGAACCGTCATGGCCGAAGCTGGTGGAGCCGTTGGAGAAGCTAGTCGATCGGTTGCAAGTGGTTTGGGGAGCTGTTAATCATCTCAAGGCCGTCAAAGATACTCCTCAACTCCGTACTGCCATAGAAGAAATTCAGGTATAACGAAGGTTATATATAGGTCTCATTAATTTTATTAGATACTTCAAGTTGACCTTTAATATCTTAAATTTTAAAATATTTTGTTGCTTTTACAGTAGTATACATTAATTTATACGTAGCAATTTATTGGAATTTAATTACTCATCTGTTTTTTCAAATTCAAGTGTTGAGATAATTTATCTGCACACAAACACACATAGTGGGTGTTTGGCAACCCACATAAGTTAACTTATGTGATCAAAACCTCCGTTCCAACTTATTGAGCTTGTTTGGCAAAATAAGGTGGAGTCCCATTTCTTCACTTATATGGGATAAGTTGAATGTTAAGAAATCCTAACATTCAACTTTCAACTTATTCTTATTTCTCGATATACGCAATATATAATATCCTTCAAATTTTCAAAATTATATATCTTTTGATCCGTTCATTAAAAAATTGATATGTATATGTCAAATTTCTCTAGTCATCGAGATCTATCCATTGATATCCACTTATATATATTAAAAAACAAATATTTTGAAAATATTTAAAAAAGTTAACTTATAAGTTCTAATTTACCAAACACTCTACTGACTTATAATTTCTGATTTACCAAACACTCTATTAACTTATAAGTTCTGATTTATTTATCACTAATATGATACTTATCACTTTAAGTTATAAGTTACTTATTTTAAGTTAAGCCAAACAGACCCATAATTAATTACTCATTGGGCTGCTGGTGTATTTGTAAGGTATTTTAATAGTGTTTGGTTAAATCTTATTTATTCATACTAATCCCACCAATGAGAAATGCAAATTTTGCCACTGCATCCGTCATTTGTAGCCAAATTACTTGACTCATGTTATTGGTCTTTATATTGTATAATTTTTTTTTTCAGCCTGAAAAAGTCAAGTTTGAGCTCAAGTTGGGACAAAGTAAACCAATCTACAATGCTTTTAAGTCTATCAAAGAATCTTCGGATTGGGACACACTAAGTGATGCTCGTAAGCGTATAGTGGAATGTAAGTATTATGCTGTATGTAAATTCTTGATTTTTGACAGTTTGTTTAGAAGTTCATTTCGGCATAAGTTAAGAGTGATAGGTTTTCTGCATACTGAGATGCATTCGACATGTAGCTTTTATTAGACTTGTGTGCGTTGTTGCAAAAACATTCACTATAAGTCGTTGAAATAATATGTTCATGAAAATAAGTCTATTTGTATATTAGGAATTCTATGTGTCTTATACTCAGGATACAAATTTTTAGGAAAAAATATAAGGCTTATTTACATTTTGACCCTCAAAGTATCCAGATTTGTACACGGTAACCCTCAAAGTACAATTTGGTACCTTTTAACTTTTAATGTTCGTTATTTGTAGTTTTGCACACATCAACCCTCACCAATAATATAGCTCCCACACTCCTTGCTATTCCTATGTCTTTTTCAACGCTTTGCCCATTCAATTCAGGTGTCTATTTGGGTTCATGGTATGTAAAATAATTATATGTGATATACATATACAGTAAAATCTCGTTAAATTAATACTCGATAAATTAATAATCTCTCAAAATTAATAATTATTTCCGATTTCAACTTGGACCAATTCAAAAAATGATCAATTTCGATAAAATAATAAGATAATAATTTTTTTGAAAAACCCTTTATAAATATATGGTCCCAGTAATATCATAAATTAATAAATCCTTTATAATCATAAAAATATATGTATTACACTATTACCCCTATTATAAAATATGATTCTAGAGTTCTTAAAATTTGAATCTATACGAAACTCATCCTTAACCCTCTTAGTTGCATCCAAAAGTTCGAATGTAGTGTTTTCGTAAAGCATGAAAAAGTCATTAATCAATGTTTTTATATGTTGAGAGTTTCTTTACGTGCAAAAGATTCCAAAAATATTGTTTTATCTTTGATATAATTTAAATATACATGAATATTTACATTAAATCTCGCTAATACTCGTTGAAGTTGTAAAACAATGTATATTGAATTAAGTATAAAACATAAATTGTAAAATTCTTTTTATTTATCGATTAATTAATAACTTTCTAAATTAATAGGATTTTCCGGTGCGAACTATATTAATTTATAGGGGTTTTATTATATTAATATATATATAATATGACCCGTTTTTCCGTAAATATTATGTATGAGTTTTATGTTGGTTTCTATTTTGCATAGTATAAGTATTTGACAACAATATTAATTGTAGTTATTTTTTTTTGCTTCCTAGGCAATCTTAGCTTTTCTTGATTCAATCTAATATATTATTACATTTCCAATAGACCCAGGTTAAATTATTTTTAATTGTAAGAATTATGTTACTTGAGTTTTCTTACATAGAGATTATTAATCATGAAGTTCAATACTATACATTTAGGGTCGTTTGGTTCATCATTCTGGTATGAGGTATGGATTTTGATCATTCCAAATTCATACCATGTTTGGTTGAGTATTTTTAAAATTTCAAACCCATGCCTCAAGCCCTTGAGGAATGAGATTTCATACAAGGGAGAGGTGGGTTTGATGGGGAGATATGACATTAAAATTTTATTATTTTATCTTTATTTATATTATTTAATGTAATCTTAATACATATATCATAAATAAGATGTTATTTAATTTTAAATAAGTTATAATTATTTTTATTTAATATTAATTGATAAAATTTTATTTTTTCAAAAATAAATATTAAAATTGATATTTAGTTGCTTACATTATAATTTGTCAATCACATATATTTTATATTAAATGTTTTATTTATAAATTGTATAACAATTTAATTTTGTATGTAAAATGTATACTTACAAACAACACATATAATAAAAAATTGAGTTAATATTATATTAACAAAAATACAAATAGAATAGTGATAATTATGTTTAAAAAATTATAAATATTATTAACGATAAAAAAATATTTGTAAATTTTTTTCCATAAAAAAGTTTGATGTAACTTATGATTCAAAAATATTTTAAATCAAGCAGATTCATTGGAATGATAACTCAAACCCATACCAAC
Organism: Saposhnikovia divaricata; assembly: GCA_036435485.1. Lineage (NCBI taxonomy): Eukaryota > Viridiplantae > Streptophyta > Magnoliopsida > Apiales > Apiaceae > Saposhnikovia > Saposhnikovia divaricata. Next base: position 118,037,413 of record CM071599.1, on the reverse strand, counting down.
TTAATCCAATTTCTGATTCCAAACCCATACCACTCTACGAATCAAACTACCCCTTAATGGTATCATATAAAATTTAACAAGTTTTAAAAAATCAATATTGTTATTAAAAAATTTCTAGGTTTAGAGAATTAGTTAAAATTTTAATATCTGATTTAGATGGTTAAATAGTTTCAAAGTCATTGCAAAAACACAACGGTTCAAACAATTTTTTTTATTTTATATTTAGCATCTATTTTGGATAAAACACACTTTGTCATTCATTTAATTTAAGACTAAATTGTACTTTGCATACCTGTACTTCTATAATTTTGCATTTTGATGGCCGAAATAGAAAAGTGGTCTTTTGCGTGACTAATTTTACATTTTTAAAGCACTTAAGGGGTTCCGAAGAGATTCCATTCAAATCATACTAGGGCCGTTAGGATTTTTAAAATAAAATAAGTTTGAATTGCATTTTACTGGCTATAGTTAATTCTTTTATACATTGTTGGCCAAAGTAAAAAAGTAGTTATATTATAGCAATTCCAATATAGTTTTAGTACATTCCTTAAATTTGATATAAAATATTGGTTTAGAGTAATTTAGGATGTAGATAGGTATTTTGAACTCCAACAATGTTCTTATACTCCTTCCTCATTTTAAAGATAATTTTCATAGTTGAAGATACATTAAATTGATGGCTTCAAAGTAGAGATGGGAGAAAGAAAATTATTTCTTTCAAACTCTCAAAACTCACTCTTTTATTAAGAACTCTCTGAATTTTTTGATATGATTTTACATACAAACTCTCAACCTATTTATAGGCTACATCTCAAGCATTTTACATCATTGATTACATCACAATTTAGGCAACCTACCACAAATTATTCAACATTCAACACCTACCACATTTTATTCAAAATCTACCACATTTTATTCTAGAAAATTTGAATTTAGCTTATTTATTTTAACAACCCCCCTTAAGCTAAATTTCCACACATGCCAAGCTTCTTTTTCAATTCTTTAAAGATATCTGGCCTCAAAGGTTTTGTAAAAATATCTGCAACTTGGTCTTTTGTCTTGCAATGCTTGATCTCTACTTCTCCCTTTTCAACCAAGTCTCTAATGAAATGATACTTGATTCTGATATGCTTGCTCTTCCCATGGAATACTGGATTCTCCGTGAGTGCTATAGCAGACTTACTATCACAATATATTACTGGACTTCCTTTCACGACATGCTCGAGATCTTCTAACACCCATGTAATCCACAAAGCTTGACAACCAGCTAATGACAAAGAAATATATTCCGCCTCTGCTGTTGAGAGAGCCACGACTTGTTGTTTCTTCGACATCCATGTGATTGCACTCGAGCCAAGAAAGAAAACATTACCTGAAGTACTTTTACTATCATCAACACTTCCGGCCCAATCACTGTCGCAATATCTGACTACCTTAGTGTCATTCACCTTTTGATAATAAATTCCATCTCCAAGTGTTCCACGAACATACCTTAAGATTCTTTTCCCGGCTTCCCAATGTGTTTTCTTTGGTTTCTCCATGAATCTACTGATCAAGCTGACACCATATGTAATGTCTGGACGAGTGGCGGTCAAGTACATCAAGCTCCCAACAAGACTCCTATAGTATGTTGGATCAACATATTTAGAATTGTCATCCTTGCTCAGTTTCAATCCAACTTCAACAGGAGTACTACCTGTTTTTGCATCTTTCATTCGAAACTTCTTCATCAAATCTTTTGCATACTTTTCTTGAGAGATAAAAATCCCACTCTCATCTTGCTTTACTTCTATGCCGAGAAAATAATGTAGTAATCCCAAGTCGGTCATTTCAAACTCATGCATCATACTCTTCTTGAATTCTTCAATATTATCATGACTATTTCCTGTAAAAATCAAATCATCCACATACAAGCCAATGATAAGAATTTTACCTTTGTTCTCTTTGATGTAAAGTGTATGCTCAAATGGACACCTCTTGAATCCCATCTTTAAAAAATAATCATTTATGCGACTATACCATGCACGAGGAGCTTGCTTTAATCCATACAAAGCCTTCTTTAATCGGTAGACCTTATTCTCTTCATTTTTCTTTACATAGCCCGAGGGTTGCTCAACATAGACCTCCTCTTGCAATTCTCCATTCAAGAAAGCCGATTTGACATCCATTTGATGAACTTGCCATTTATTTTGAGCGGCTAAAGATAGGATCAAGCGGATTGTTTCAAGTCGTGCTACTGGAGCAAATACTTCCTTATAATTAACACCATATTTTTGCTTGTAACCTTTTACCACTAATCGGGCCTTGTATTTTTCAACTTCACCTTGGGCATTCAACTTTGTCTTATAAACCCATTTAACTCCAATAGGTTTCTTTGCTTTAGGAGCTTCAACTAATTCCCATGTTTTATTCCTTTCAATTGCATCAATTTCTTGATTCATGGCTTGCCTCCATTTATCTTCCTTAGCGGCATCTTCAAAATCAATCGGATCCGCATTTGCGTATAAAGCAAAATCAACAAATTCATCTTCCAAAATTCTTCTTGTTGCTCCATAAAGATCCGCTATAGTTCTTGTTTTTTTAGGTGGTAATTTGGAACTTGAAGATGATGATGAGCTTAGAGGAGAATTGGATGGTGGAGTAGGTGGAGTGGCGACTTCTTCTTCAATTGGATCAAATGTATCATCATCAAGAAAGATACTTGAACTTTCTTTCTCATTCTTCCATTCCCATGAAGCCTCCTCATTGAAAATTACATCACGACTAATTATGACCTTCTTTGTAATGGGATTGTATAATTTGTATGCCTTGGAAGCTTCACTATAACCAACAAAGATGCATTTTTCAGATTTATCATCAAGTTTGCCTCTCTTTTCATCGGGCACATGAGAGTAACAAATGCTTCCAAAAATTCTAAAGTGAGAGACACATGGCTTCTTACGACTCCAAGCTTCTTGTGGAGTCTTCCCTTGTACACTTTTAGTAGGTGCACGATTGAGAACATAGCATGCACAAGCAACCGCTTCGGCCCAAAACATCTTAGGCAATCCTTTTGTTTTCAACATACTTCGAACAAGTTTCATGATTATTCGGTTCTTCCTCTCGGCCACTCCATTTTGTTGAGGGGTTGAACGAACCGTTAGCTGATGACGGATGCCATGCTTTTTCAAAAAACTTCCAAATTCTTGGGACATATATTCACCACCACGATCGGATCGTAGTGTCTTTAAAGAATGACCACTTTCTTTCTCCACATATGCTTTGAAAACTTTAAATTTTTCAAATACTTGAGATTTTTCTTTGAGAAAATAAATCCACATCTTGCGACTATAATCATCAATAAAAGTGAGAAAATAGCAACTACCTCCAATAGAGTTTGTGCGCATAGGTCCACACAAATCCGAATGTACCAATTCCAATGGCTTTTTAGCTCGCCATGCCTTCTCTTTTGGAAATGGATCTCGATGGTGCTTGCCAAAAATGCAATCTTCACATACTTGATCTTTCTTTTGAATATTTGGAATGCCTCTCACCATATGACCTTTACAAATCTTTGATAGAGTGCTAAAACTCAAATGATTATATCGAAGATGCCAAAGCCAAGACTTGTCATTCACAATATTAGCAAAACATGGAAGAGACTTACTTTGAATTTTCAGTGGAAACATTTTAGTTGATGTCATCTTGACTCTTGCAACAAGAACACCATTTTTATCTTTGATCACACAAAAATCATCTTTAAAATTCACATGATGCCCCTTTCTTGTAAGTTGCCCAACACTTAAAAGATTATGTTTAAGATCGGGTACATAATAAACATTAGAGATGTAGTTTGTACCTTGCTTTGTTCGGATTGGAATATCACCACAACCTTTGACAATGAGCCTTTTGTTGTCACCCGTCTTGACTTCTCGTTGGACACTTTCATCAAAATTCATAAAGCAATTCTTATTTCCGGTCATGTGGTTACTACAACCACTATCGATATACCAAACATCTTCAAGAGATTCTTCTTGAACATTACTAACGAGAAGCATACTTTCATCTTTCTCCTCAATATTCTCATGTAAAAAATTTGATTCATCTTTTTCATCATTAATCCTTTTGTAGCAATCTTTTTTCATATGCCCATTTTTATGACAATAATGGCATTGAAAATTAAAAGAATTACCTCTTCCTCTTCCATTGTAACCTCCACGAGCTCTTCCTCTTCCTCTTTGATATGAGCTTGAATTTTCACTTGGCACTTTTCCTCTTCCTTGTCCTCGACCACGAAATGATCCTCTTCCACCTCTTCCTCTAAAACCGCCATGATTAGTGTCTTGAACTTGAAAAGCTTGCTCCGAAGGAGAGTCAAATTGTTTGATGCGTAGCTCGTGAGATTGTAGTGAGCCCAACAATTCTTCAAGAGAGAAAGTATTCAAATCCTTTGATTCTTCAATAGCCACAACAACATGCTCAAATTTTCGAGTCATACTACGAAGAATTTTTTCCAAAACTCTTTTATCCGAAATTTCTTCTCCATTAACACGAAGTTGATTAACAATCGAAATTGTTCGATTATAATATTCCTCCACCGTTTCTCCTTCTTTCATTTTGAGTGAATCAAATTCACCTCTTAGAGCTTGAAGTCTCACCATTTTAACTTTTTCTTCACCTTTGTAAGCCTTGTTAAGGATGTCCCACGCCTCCTTAGATGTTGATGCTGTTGAAATCCTCTCAAAAATAACTTCATCAACTGCTTGATAAATAAAGTAGAGAGCTTTCTTGTCCTTCTTTTGATTCTCCTTCAAACTGCTTAATTGTTGTGGCGAGAGTTTGGATTGATCCTCCGGTTTTTCATATCCATTTTCCACAATTTCCCAAAGATCTTGAAAGCCATATAACACTTTCATTTGAATGCTCCATTGGTTGTAATTCTTTCCCGTCAAACGTGGCAATTGAGGTTGTAACGTATTGCTGCTTGAAGCCATCTTAAAACAAGACTAAAAGTTTTTTTTTATTTTTTTTGAACAGTACCGTACAGTATGTATGAACAGTACCGTATATGAACAGTGCCGTACAGTATGTATGAACAGTACTGTATACGAACAGTATGTATGAACAGTACCATATATGAACAGTATGTATGAACAGTACCGTATATGAACAGTATGTATGAACAGTACCTTCAAGTTTCTGGAAAAAAATCTACAGAAGTTTTCTGCAGAAAACTGTCTTCTGCAGTCACCTTCCGGCAGCGATTGGCGGCGCGTCGGAGCTCCGATCGGGCTGATTCCGGCGGCGTTGGATTCGTCTCCGAGAGATCTTCGATTTGATATATTATGACGAATATTTCGACTGGCTCTGATACCACTTTGATGGCTTCAAAGTAGAGATGGGAGAAAGAAAATTATTTCTCTCAAACTCTCAAAACTCACTCTTTTATTAAGAACTCTCTGAATTTTTTGATATGATTTTACATACAAACTCTCAACCTATTTATAGGCTACATCTCAAGCATTTTACATCATTGATTACATCACAATTTAGGCAACCTACCACAAATTATTCAACATTCAACACCTACCACATTTTATTCAAAATCTACCACATTTTATTCTAGAAAATTTGAATTTAGCTTATTAATTTTAACATAAACAATAGAGAAAAAGATGGTGGTTTTAATATTTTTTTATAAAATATTGGGTAATGCTAAACATAGCCCTTAGGGCTATGGTTAAGCATTAATGTAGATGGATAAATGCATTTAATATATCAGTTTTGCACTTAATACATCAGTTTTGTACGAAATTCAATATGATTATTTAGAAATTTGGGATGTTTTTATTATTGGAAATTAATGTGAATGCAGGAGTCCATTATTATTACTTGAAAAATTAAATTTGTGTTGCAAAGAAATATTGGAAAACTAAAAATAATTAAAAAACTTACAAAAAAATGTTGAAAATATAAACTCAATTTGATATTGTTGTTCAAAACTACTTGATCCTTCTTCCTTTATGATGTATTACTTAATGATATTTCCCAAACAACTTGCGTTCCCAATATATGCAGCTCAAATAAAGGAGGCTGTTCTTAATGGTGTCTCACTTGATGATGAAAAAAGGGACGAGTTCAACAAAATTGAACAGGTGCGCTTTAGCAACTTATTATGCTTTTAATTAATATATATCTAAACTGTGTGCTGCCTAGCATCCCAATTACAGTATCTTTTTGGAACATCTAGACAAAGACAAGTGAAGCTTGTAAAAGGAATCTGTATTTAGATTGACATTAAAAATTCAATATATATATATATATATATATATATATATATATATATATATATATATATAGGATAGGGAACCTGAGATGTATCTCTGGTAAATTATCTGAGATATATATGATTTATATGTAAAAATAAGATGGACAATTTTGTAAAATCAAACATTTTTAATTAGCCCTGCGGGCCCATTCATGTTTAGAGTATATTTTGTACATATCTTAGAAAAAGTTTCCTGAGATCAATCTCAGGTTCCTTTTTCTCATATATATATAGTTGCACTCCATAACAAACACCTTATATAACAAACAATAAAGAACACGTCATATCTAATCTAATATAAGAGTTCCATCATTGCACCCAATACAAGAAGTTATTTTTTTATCCTTTATCCATCCACCAAAAAAAAAATTTAAAAAAATTTACTGTTCATGTTGACGTCACTGATGACGTCATGCTGACGGCATCATGAAAAGTAAATTTTTTTAAAATTTTTTTTTAATGTTTTTTGCTGGATGGATATAGGGTAAAAAAATAACAATTTTTTGTATTGGGTGCCCCTGGCGGGCCCATTGGATCTATTAGATCTAAGGTGTTCTTTATTGTTTGTTATGTAAGAGTGTTCTGTATGGAGCAATAACCTATATATATATATATATATATATATATATATATATATATATATATATATATATATATATAGGCCTTTGCTCCATACAGAACACTTTTATATAACAAACAACAAAGAACACCTTAGATCTATTAGATCCTTTGGCCCCGCCAGGGGCGCCCAATACAAAAAGTTATTATTTTTTTACCCTCTATCAAGTCTGCAAAAAAATTGAAAATTACTGTTCACGTGATGACGTCATCAGGTGAACAGTAAATTTTCAAATTTTTTTTTTTGCTGGTTTGCTAGAGGGTAAAAAAATAATAACTTTTTGTATTGGGTGCTATGACGGAACTCTTAAATTATATTAGATATGAGGTGTTCTTTATTGTTTGTTATATAAGGTGTTTGCTATAGAGTGCAACTCTATATATATATATATAAATATATATATATATATATATATATATATATATATATATATATATAGGGTCTTATTCTAATAGAAACTAACTTAGAATAAAAACTAGAAACTAAACCTAAATTAAATATTTCAAGCTAATCTAATAACCAAATTAGGGGTACTCCAATACAAAAAATGTTTAAAATTATTGTCTCTATTCAACAAAAATAAAAAAAATAAAAAAAATTTTTTAAAAAAAAGTTACTGTTCACGTGATGACGTGGCACGTGAACAGTAACTTTTTAAATTTTTTTATTATTTTTTTTTTTATATATTTGTTCAATAGAGCCAAGAATTTTAAACGTTTTTTGTGAAGGTGCCCCTAGCGGGGCCATTAAAATAAATGAAATATAATTTATTTAGTGTAGGTTTCTAGTTTCTATTCTAAGGTTGGTTTCTATTTGAACGCTAGCCTATATATATATATATATATATATATATATATATATATATATATATATATATATAGGCCATTGCTCCATAAAGAGCATTCTTATATAAAGAATAATAAAGAACATTATAAAATCATTTATTTCAATATATCCATTGGTCCCGCCAGGGGCACCCAATATAAAAAGTTGTTATTTTTTACCCTCTAGCCATCTAGGAAAAAAAAAATACTGTTCATGATGACGTCATTGATGATGTCATCAGTGACGTCACCATGAACAGTTTTTTTTGCTTGATGGCTAGAGGGTAAAAAAATAACAACTTTTTGTATTGGGTGTCATGACGGAACTCTTATATTAGATTAAATATGATGTGTTCTTTATTGTTCTTTATATAAGGTGTTCTTCATGGAGTGCAACTCATATATATATTCACCTTATATAAAGAACAATAACCTCATATTTAATCTAATATAAGAGTTCGGTCATGGCACCCAATACAAAAAGTTTTTATTCTTTTACCCTCTATCCATCAAGCCAAAAAATAAAAACTGTTCATGATGACGTCAGTAGTGACATCATCATGAACATTAATTTTTTTTTATTTTTTTTTATTTTTTTTTGCTGAATGTATAGAGGGTAAAAAAATAACAACTTTTTGTATTGGATGCCCTTGGCGGGGCCATTGTATCTATTAGATCTAAGGTGTTCTTTATATAAGGGTGTTCTTGAGCAATGCCATATATATATATATATAAAACGAAACTTTACTCAGTTATAATACCACTCAAAGTGGTGTCTGAGGAGGGTTGATGTACGCAGACCATGCCCCTATACAATAGGGAGGCTGTTTCCGAAGGACCCCCGGCCATTACAAATACAGAAAGAAAACCTAATACAAACTAAGAAACTCACGCACACCAAGGAGTCGAACCCCTGACCTCCTTCAAAGGAGGCCAGTGGCTCAACCACTGCACCAACATGTTGTTGGCATATATATATATATATCACTACAAGGATTTTTGCTTTAGACGACACTCAAATCGTGTTGTCTGAATGTACCAAAAACTGTTGACTATTGAGAAGTCGTCTGATACACACCTCAGACAACACACAACAAACTGTTGTGTGAGAGTTGAAAGACAAGTAAAAGCCACCTGAAAAGAGTTGTCTGATACCCAGAAACAACAACACTTCTTTGGAAACCTCTTGTCAAAGCTCCGATAACGCAACACTTTTTAACAAATATATTGTTGTTATAAAGTAGTAAAGACAATGGTTGTTAAAAGAAAGCCTATTGTTTAAGTGCAAAAGATACATGACTTTGTTCTTTAAGACCTCTTGATAAAAACTGATAAAGACAACACTTTAAGGATTTTACACCCAATTGTTGTAGTGTTTGAAATTGTTTAAGACAATTATTTTTCTTCAGAAAAGCGTTGTAGGTTTTTTACATGTACAAGTGTTTTATTTAAAAACCTGTTGTCTGAAAGTTGTAACACAATGGTTTCAAATGATAAACAATGTTGGTGTAATGCATTTGGACAATGGTTTATGTACGAAAAAAATAAATCTAAACAATATTATGAAAAAACTTTAAAAATACTATATTATTACAACCAATATTCTCTATTACAACAATCTACAACTGTCATTAGAATTCACCATACTATCTAGAGCTGAATCCACCTTAGCATCCTTTCCATCGTCAAGAGCTGAATCTCCCCTCCATTTTATCTGCATATTGTACTACAAGTAGCAACCAGTCATTTATCTGCCAACAGAAGCTACAAGGAAGCATGACAAAACGAAAAAGCTTGTTCTATATATGAAGACACAACATAATGGGTCCCTTGTTAAAGTTCGAAAAATATCTTCACATTCCATCGATGTGTTCATAAATGGACCTCATAAGCATTGACAGCACACACTATAGCTATATTACCATATATAGTTTATAGGAAAAAGCATATCACATCCTTTTACTCAACAAATCACAATATTTCAACAAAGATTTATACATTGTTCCATCAGATGATGATCTCAACTGCATTAAAAGCTTCATTAGGATATTCAGAGGCAAGAAGCACTAAACTTTGTAATTTTTTAAACACAAGTACCTTATTGTGCTCAGCCACAAGCCATGACTCAAAGGCTGAAAATAGAAGGGATGTCGCAATACCACCCAATATACGACCCAACATCAGGACTTTATAGTGAGGAGAATGCTTTGTGACACAGCTCAGTATGTAAGTAATGCAGTAAGTTACACATGCGCGTTTCCTACCCCTGTAATGATTTTTGTGACCAGACAAAAAAAACAATAATGAGAAATTCCGTCTCACACAGCTATGTGTACTAAAACATTAATGGAGAGAGGCTTACTGTTTATCTGCTAGAGATCCTAAAATTGTTCCAAACAACATGGAGGATCCAAAACCAGCAATAAAGAGCTGTCCAATATCTCCCTTACCATAGCCATATGTCGTGTAAAGGTAGTACACATATGGACCTTGTAACCAATCACCAGCTGTGGCCACATAAAAACAAAAGCATTAGACGAATGAAAAAAAATATCAAAAATAACTAGCAACTGCACTTGAAACAACTACATCAGCATTTACAACAAAATACCAAAACCGAACATATCAGATAATCTCAGAAACCAGACTCTGCATATTGTACTATATTGTACTACAAATCTCAGAAACCAGACTCTACAAAAATCCACAACTATATTGTACTACAAATTTTGAAAGAAAGCAGACTCTGCATATTGTACTATATTGCAATCTGGGACACACTTTCTTAATACAATAAAATGTATAAAAGCGAGTTACATTTTCTTAAAAACAACATAATGTATAAAAGTGACTAAATTGTATTTGGCTAATTCCTTGTACTTCTCGACAACACCAATCAAGCACACAGTCTGACAAAAAAAAACATGTCAATATTAAAAACAAGACATTCTGTAGGCATACGTAACTCCATTTGATGCACATTAAAATAGATTTGTAATTCCAAATAGCATCCCAAGATTATCAAGTTGCTAGAAAAAAATTGAGCATTCCATATATCAAAGGACAAAGATTCTTTACCCTGGCAATCTGAACTACAATGTTTTTATCCGGATTTGTCAGGTCGACTTTGTGGGGTCCAGGAACAGACTTAGCAACAGCATCTATGATTTTCATTCTATCAACACCAGTATTCGCGCGGGCTTCATATAATACAGCATACTGCACCACAAGTTCATTAAATCCAGTAACTTTTTCTTTTGCAACAGATCAGATCTATAATAAAGACATGCCTTTTTTAACTATATAAAATATACATTGGCTATTACAAAGAAATACATTCGCTTGCATTACATTTGTACCATAATGTATAAACAAAATTTTGGAATATACTACCTTATGCGGGGTCTGAGTTTCCACAGGAAAGTGCCGCTCGATGAGGGGTTTGATTGCCCTTGTTATTTCTTCATTTGATGCATAACATGATACCCTACGCTACTATTAACAATACCCTTTAATCTACCATCTGTGATATTAACAGATGTTACAAAGATAAAGATATTGGGCCTTCTTGGAATTGTGGATTTCACCTATCAAAACTCGAAATCAATTGAGACGTTTTAAGTATACGATCGAATCCCATTTGATTTCACCCAACCCATAGTTAAGATTAACCCCATTAATCTTTAATGTGTAGTAACTAATTTGAGCACACGAAAGTGATGAACCCGCCGGAAGAGAAAAGAACTCGGGAGAGAATCGAGAGAGAGACTTGAGAGAGAGGAGAGATGGAAGAGAGAATTGGGGATCGATGTTTTTGTTGTGTTTTGGTGAGAGAGAATTGGGGATCTGAGGGGTGAAAATGAATGAATGAAGGGGAAATGAAATTTGGTTAAGTGGGAAAAGAATTTGGTAAAGGGGGGAAATGAAATTTGTTTAAGTGGAAATAGAATTTGTTAAAGGGGGCAAATGAAATTTGTTTAAGTGGGAATAGAATTCCGTTTGGGGGAAAATAAATTAATTATTAAAAGATTGAACTGTACGAGAGTCAACATCAATTTTATTAAATGTTATTCCAAAAATTTCAAAAAATAATAAATTATTTTGATTAGGTAAATTAACGGTCAACTAGTAATTTGACTTTAACCCCTAAACTAGTTCTCGTTCCTGATTCTTGATTCGATTTTTTTGAAATAAAATTTCGAAGATCGAATTGTACGGGAGTCAAGATCAATCTTATTAAATGTTATTCCAAAAATTTCAAAAAATAATAAATTATTTTGATTAGGTAATTAGCGGTCAACTAGTAATTTGACTTTAACCCCTAAACTAGTTCTCGTTCCCGATTCTTGATTCGATTTTTTTGAAATAGAATTTCAAAGATCGAACTGTACGGGAGTCAATATCAATCTTATTTAATGTTATTCCAAAATTTTCAAAAAACAATAAATTATTTTGATTAGGTAAATTAGCGGTCAACTAGTAATTTGACTTTAATCCCTAAACTAGTTCTCGTTCCCGATTCTTCATTTTTCAAAAGATGTGATATAATCGCGTCTTTTTATTTTTTGATTATTTTTTCCTCACACTAAAATAAGTATTGATTAACATCCGTATGGTTGGATCATCAAAAAATATACTAAATATTATTTAGGGGTTACGGTTTTTGGTTTAGGGTTTAGGGTTTTTGATTAATGAGTTGTGTTCTTTGTGTTCTTCGTATTAAACGAAAATTTGAATGTGTTACCGAAATCCAATTGAGACGTACAAATAGTTTAATCGAAGCTCTCGACCAATACTTCATTCCTGTACAATCAAATCAAGTGTAGATATCATCAATTATTTGTTATTAATTCGAATTTAATTATGGTTAAAACATGAATTTTTGCGATTGAAGTTGTTTAAGTGATTTGATGCCTCCATGTTGTAGATTATTTTCTCCTGATCAATTTCATATATCATATGATGAATTTGGAGTTAAATAACATGATCAAAAAGCTGTTTGATTTTGAATTGAGTTCTTGAATGTTCTTCGCGTTCTTCAAAATCAAACTGGAATTTGAAGACGTTATCGGGCTCCGTTTAAAACGCTCTTATAACCAAATTGAAGCTCTCATCACCCCCTTTCCAACCCCATAAACAGATTTGGTGCAGAAATAACTTCGAATTTCTGATTTTTTTATTAAATTCGAATTAGTTCTTTAAATTCCGTAAAAGTCCAAAACTTCATAATTTGTGTGTTTTGATGGTACCATGTTATAGTTAATATTCTCCTGATCGATTTGGTATATTGTGTGTTGAATTTGGAGTTCAATAACACGATCAAAAAGCTGTTTGATTTTTGAATTGAGTTCTTGAATGTTCTTCGCGTTCTTCAAAATCAAACTGGAATTTGGAGATGTTATCGGGCTCCGTTTAAAACGCTCTTATAACCAAATTGAAGCTCTCATCACCCCCTTTCCAACCCCATAAACAGATTTGGTGCAGAAATAACTTCGAATTTCTGATTTTTTTATTAAATTCAAATTAGTTCTTTAATTTCCGTAAAAGTCCAAAACTTCATAATTTGTGTGTTTTGATGGTACCATGTTATATTTAATATTCTCCTGATCGATTTGGTATATTGTGTATTGAATTTGGAGTTCAATAACACGATCAAAAAGCTGTTTGATTTTTGAATTGAGTTCTTAAATGTTCTTCGCGTTCTTCAAAATCAAACTGAAATTTGGAGATGTTATCGGGCTCCGTTTAAAACGCTCTTATAACCAAATTGAAGCTCTCATCACCCCCTTTCCAACCCCATAAACAGATTTGGTGCAGAAATAACTTCGAATTTCTGATTTTTTTTATTAAATTCGAATTAGTTCTTTGATTTCCGTAAAAGTCCAAAACTTCATAATTTGTGTGTTTTGATGGTACCATGTTATAGTTAATATTCTCCTGATCGATTTGGTATATTGTGTGTTGAATTTGGAGTTCAATAACACGATCAAAAAGCTGTTTGATTTTTGAATTGAGTTCTTGAATGTTCTTCGCGTTCTTCAAAATCAAACTGGAATTTGGAGATGTTATCGGGCTCCGTTTAAAACGCTCTTATAACCAAATTGAAGCTCTCATCACCCCCTTTCCAACCCCATAAACAGATTTGGTGCAGAAATAACTTCGAATTTCTGATTTTTTTATTAAATTCGAATTAGTTCTTTGATTTCCGTAAAAGTCCAAAACTTCATAATTTGTGTGTTTTGATGGTACCATGTTATAGTTAATATTCTCCTGATCGATTTGGTATATTGTGTGTTGAATTTGGAGTTCAATAACACGATCAAAAATCTGTTTGATTTTTGAATTGAGTTCTTGAATGTTCTTCGCGTTCTTCAAAATCAAACTTGAATTTGGAGACGTTATCGGGCTCCGTTTGAAACGCTCTTATAACCAAATCGAAGCTCTCATCATCACCTTTCCAAACCCATAATCATATTTGGTGCATAAATAACTTCAAAATTCAGATTTTTTTATTAAATTCGAATTAATTTCTTTAATTTCCGGATAATAATAAATTATCACAAATTAGTTTTCTGACAAAAACAGTTGTGTGAAATAGAATATTATAACTGTTTTAGTCCGAAAAAACTGTTGTAATTTAATTTCTCTCCATTTAAATTCCCCCCTTTTCAACTCTACCCAAAATTTCAAATTTCCCTCATTTCAACTTTTTCTAAAATTTGATTCCCCCCATTTTGATTTTCCCACCTTTTTTTTATCATACAACACTATTTAAAACACTTATGTTAAATATCATTACACAATACCAAATTGGAAACCCTTGTCTTATTATAACAATACTTTTTACGAAATATTGTCTATGCTTCATTCACATAATATTTCTAAAAGATGTTGTGTGTTGGTTCATTGTCACACAACACTATGGATAACATATTGTACGATTGACACTTAGACAACAGACCTAAAAACACTTGTCTGAATACAACAACGGTTTTCCGGGTTATTGTGTTGCAGGCATTCACATAACACTTAATTGCTAACGCTTGTCTAATCTTAAAAATACTTATGCATTTACACAACACCCCTGGTCAAGAAATGCTTGTCTGGTAAGATTTATCACACAACGGTTTTGGCCCATTGTGTGAATGTAGTATTAGACAATACTTTTTCGAGCACGAAAATACTAGTTGTCTGATCATTTCGGGCAACACTTTTTTCCATGGGTGTTGTCTGAGGGGTGTCGTCTATAGCCAGATTTCTTGTAGTGTATATATATATATATATATATATATATATATATATATATATATATTAAAGTTTAATATTGATTTTTTCGGTTCCCTGTGTCTTTAAATGCAGGAACCGGTGAAGCTTAGTGAAAAATTTGAGGAGCATGTTTTAGATGCCACAAAGAAGTTTGAAAAACTAATAACTGAGAAAAAAGACATTGAAGGGTTGCCGGCTACTGCTTTAGGGTTGGGTGCACAAACAGCAGTGTCCAAGGTACTCTGTACCGAAATACATCAACTTGTAGTTGCATATGTTACCTACAGTACAGTTGCTTTTCTATATCACTCTACAACTGTGTATAATACAACAGGGGCATGAAAATGCTACTGCTGAAAATGGTCCATGGGTTATAACATTGGACGACCCAAGTTATATGTCAGTCATGCAACATGCTAAAAATCGAGATTTGCGCAAGGAAGTGTATCTTGCACATTTAACCCTAGCTTCTAGCGGCGAGCTTGATAACACGGGAATTATTGATCAAATTTTAAAGCTTAGATTGGAAAAGGCCAAGCTTCTAGGCTATAACAACTATGCTGAGGTATGAGTCTGATTCTCCTGCAGTACTCCTTTTGGGACATGCTTTTTAGGTGAATGTTATCAGGTATCTATGGCAACAAAGATGGCTACTGTTTCTAAAGCAGAAGAGCTTCTTGAACAACTTCGTGCTGCTTCCTGGGATGCAGCTTTAAAAGGTATTATGTAGGCGTAATTTTCATACAATTCAACAGTTTAAGGTTTGTGAGTAGTTACAGGGAAAACCCGAAATAGGGATAGATGTTGTATAACAATGCAGGCTGCCCCATTTTAAGTTAAGTATTTTACACTTTAAGCCAAAGCCTCTTCCAGTTATGTGGTAGTTTAGTATATAACTACGAGGAGAAAGCCCCTATGTAAGGTTAGTTGTTGTATGTAGCAGCAGAGAGTAAGTTTATGTGTAATCCAGTTTCATATTTTTACCCTCTGTATAAGCTTTAGTTTTGTGTCATTTTAAGTAGAGTGCTTCACAAGTAGAGTTAAAATCTTTGCCAATTAGGTAAAATTTTATGAGGGGAGCATAGCTACTGACTACTGATTACCCTTTTTGCTTTGACTGTATTGATTCAAGTTTTGCAAATTACAGAGACCATTTGCTGCCGATGCTCACTCGTCAGCAGATATAAGTTTAAAATTATAATCTGTTTGGTATCATGATATAATAACTTTACTCAGCAGTCAACATAATCCATTAAGTCCTTGTAGCTTGCTTGTTCCAATTTTCGCAACCTTCAGATACATTGTAAAGGTGTCTGAACATCAGTGCTAGATGCCTAAGAAAGATCCACAAACTCGCTTGATGTAGAGTACTTGTATGATTTATATTAACAAGATAAAAGAGATATAAATGCTTTGATCGATCTGGCTTTGATCTTGGTAGATATGGAAGAACTCAAACAATTCTCAAAAGATCAAGGTGCACCAGAAGCAGATGATTTGACCCATTGGGATACAACCTTTTGGGGTGAGAGGCTGCGTGAATCAAAATATGAAATAAACGAGGTTAGTTGTCTCCTTTTCAAACGTAGTGTTCACCACTGCTAACCAATGTAACATGCACAATAAAGCATACTCTAGTTGTACTTTTTATGTGACTTGAGGCTTTTTAACTAGATGATGAAATATATGACGTCCAGATTCCGTGGTGTGGCGACTTCAGATTATTATGTTATTGTAATTTTCCAAAAAAAAAAAAAATAATATTATTCTTAGGTTTTACTTGTTCTGAAATCCGGTACATTGGCCTTGTTCAAATAGTGATGATACACATTTTAGATGTTAGCAGTGTTGCTATAAGCTGCCATCAAGAGTCTATATAGTACCAGGATCCTCGCCTTTTGCTTTCGTAATATAGGATTATCAGATTTGTAACCTTTTACTATGTATTCTATGTCTGTGCAGAGTTTCTAGTCTTCCAGAACCTTTCTATGTAGGTTTATTTTGAAGTTTTAATGCTTTTAAATCTCTTTAATTTTAGTCATACTGATGAAACTTGTATGTGACATTTTTCAACTCTATGGTCATAGTGGCGCTTCTCGAATACTGTTTCTGTTTAATTTTTGTTGTTCTTCTTGTGCTGTATACCTAGAGTTTTAAATCTTCTGCCCGGATGTGCTGGTGTGCTACTAACATGACTTATACAGGAAGAACTACGTCCTTACTTCTCATTGCCTAAAGTTATGGATGGCCTTTTCAACCTTGCCACGACGCTCTTCGGTGTTTCCATAGAGGCAGCTGATGGTTTAGCCCCGGTAATCATGGTTTTATGTTGCGCTGTTTTTTATTGCCATGTAGCAGGCGATGTAGCATACTGATGATATTATGTTATTGTTTTCTAGGTGTGGAATAACGACGTCAAATTTTATTGTGTCAAGGATTCTTCTGGCAGTCCTATTGCATACTTCTACTTTGATCCATATTCGCGTCCATCTGAAAAGCGAGGAGGAGCGTGGATGGATGAAGTTGTCTCCCGGAGCCTCGCACTGTCACGCGATGGTGCTTCTGCTAGGTTTCCTGTTGCACATATGGTGTGCAATCAAATGCCTCCAATTGGAGACAAGCCTAGCCTTATGACTTTTGAGGAGGTAAGAATATATATTTTTGGGTGGATATACTTTCACCGAAGAGTGAAGAGTTTTCAGTAATTTCTTCTCTTCTTTGCTTTTCAACCCAATCTGACAAACATCGGGTGTATATATATGCATTTTTAATCATCTCGTCTTTTTTTATCTTTCTACAGTTCTGTAAATTTTGACTGTGAACTGCCTAATTTTCAGGTTGAAACTGTCTTCCATGAATTTGGTCATGCACTCCAGCATATGTTAACTAAACAAGATGAGGGTCTTGTAGCTGGTATTAGGGGCATTGAGTGGGATGCTGTTGAATTAGCTTCACAATTCATGGAAAATTGGTGTTACCACAGGTACATTTGTCTAATATATATTTCTAAGTAAACTTGATAATTAGGTCTTTTGTTCTTTCCAATATTAATAGTAGCTTATCCCATCAAAGAAGGGTATTGTAAAAATCAAGCTACCTCATGGAAGAGAGTTCTAGTCTGTCAGGAACTCAAGGTTCCTGACTTGTTTTTATGCATTCTTTTGGTGTTTTCTGTTTTGTATAAGTAAAAGAACAGCTAAGCTAGGTAGATTAACAGAGAATAGAGAAGATTGAGGTGAGAAATCAGAAGAAATAAGGTGAGAAACAGATCAGAATCAGATTAGATGAGAAGAGAAATAGAAACCCTAGGAGTGAGAAAGAGAGAGTTTGTTATAGAGAGAGAAAGAGTTTTAGAGGCAAAGCCAATTTTCGTATCATAACTAGAAATGTAAACATACACAGGTATTTATAGTTCCACATTAACACACTCAGACTTAACTATTACAAGACTACAAAGACTGAATTACACTTACTAATTCCCACCACACAATACACAGGACACAGGACACACTACACAGAACACACTACACTGTTATACTACTTAACCATCCAATCCTGACATAGTCTCACAGTTGAATGCCTTTAGGAATACAAATGATGTAGTGATGTTAATTGCCTTTCTGGTTTCTGACATCATTCTAGCTGCTTCTAATGTTCTCCTTGGTCTTGATACAAGTGTTCAGTTTTTTCCCAAATGTTAAGGCAAACACAGTAAACATAGTCTTTTTTTTTGTTATGTATTTTTTGTTCTAGATTGTGTCGGAATCCTAAACAATTGTAGTTAAACTTCTGGATCCTACAAACTTCAATATTCAAAACAAGTGTCAACCCTTCATATCTTAAGGAGGGGGAGTTTGGGGCACTCGGAGTTTTATATAGTAGAAAGATTAATAATAGTTATTAGTTCTGTGGACTATATCAGATGCACAATTATTTTATACATTGCTACTTTGACACCTTCAGATGCCCAAATCCTTGTTCACTGGACATGAATACCTTGATTTGTGTCAGTATTAGCAATAACTAGCAGAATTTCCTCTCTTCTTATAATGAAAGATTCCCAATTTCATATTCATTGTTATAGGGATACCTTGATGAGCGTTGCAAGGCATTATGAAACTGGGGAGAGTCTCCCAGAAGATATATATTTGAAGCTTCTTGCAGCTAGGACTTTCCGTGCAGGCTCACATAGTCTTCGACAGGTCAGTGAAACATCCCCCCTTCCTATATTGATTTAAGAGCGCAAATATATGGCTTCAGGTTGGTGTATTCAAAGTTAATATATAAAAGTAAAAAGCAATTTGAAAGTTCATTTATGAAAGTAAATGGCATAAGAACTCTCTTTACCACTATGCATAACATAAAGCCTTGAGCTATGAAGCACGGGTGCGGGTGTCGGGTGTGGGGTGGGGTGCGTAGTACGGGGATACGGGAATTTGGGAAATTCAAAAATATGAGGATACGGATACGGGAGATACAACAAATATTTAAATATTTAAAATAAGATATATATATATATATATATATATATATATATATATATATATATAGGGTCTTGTTCTAATAGAAACTAACTTAGAATAGAAACTAGAAACTAAACATAAATTAAATATTTCAAGCTAATCTAATGACCAAATTAGGGGTACTCCAATACAAAAAACGTTTAAAATTCTTGGCTCTATTCAACAAAAATATAAAAAAAAAATTAAAAAAAATTAAAAAAAGTTACTGGTCATGTGATGACGTGGTAACTTTTTTTATTTTCTTAATTTTTTTTTGAATAGAGCCAAGAATTTTATAAGTTTTTTGTGAAGGTGCCCCTAGCGGGGCCATTAAAATAAATAAAATATAATTTATTTAGTGTAGGTTTCTAGTTTCTATTCTAAGGTTGGTTTCTATTTGAACGCTAGCCTATATATATATGCCTTTGCTCCATACAGAACACTCTTATATAACAAACAACAAAGAACACCTTATATCTATTAGATCCTTTGGCCCCGTCAGGGGCACCCAATAAAAAAAGTTGTTATTTTTTTACCCTCTATCAAGTCTGCCAAAAAAAAATATTGAAAATTACTGTTCACTGATGACGTCACTGATGACGTCATCAATGAACAGTAAATTTTCAATTTTTTTTTTTGCTGGTTTGCTAGAGGGTAAAAAAATAACAATTTTTTGTATTGGGTGCTATAACGGAACTCTTAAATTATTGTTTGTTATATAAGGTGTTGGCTATGGAGTGCAACTCTCTATATATATATATATATAGAGGTTTGGTCCACAACCACCGTTGGTTGGACCAGCCACCAGCAGTACCGCAACCGTTCATTGCGGCAGTAAGTCTTACCGCAATGGATCATTGCGGCAGTAAGTCTTACCGCAATGGTTCATTGCGGCAGTAAGTCTTACCGCAATGGTTCATTGCGGCAGTATTTATTAGTTGTTTAATTAAAAATACAAAGCATTAGTTTGGGGAGTCGAACTCTTGACCTTTTAGAAATTATACAAAACTTTTCCCACTCCACCAACTTGTACTATAGCAATGTAAACAGTATTATCTTATTTATTATTTAAAATTATTAATTTGAAATATATTGATTTATAAATTTAATAAAAAATACAAAATTAAAACCATTCGTTTGGATTCAAACTCTTGACCTTTTCCAAATGATACAAACATTTTGCCGCACCACCAACTTCCACTCTTGCAAGTTTAAGCAAAATTATCTTACATATTATTTTACATTATTGTAATTTGATATATATATTTATAAATTAATAAAAAATAGTAAATTAATAGATAATAACATATGAAATGTGTATAGACGGGTTAATGAACATGGGAACAACTTCCAACCACGTGACATTTAAATTATTAATTAATTAATTTTTGAAACAAATTTAGGAAAAAAATGTTATGTAAAGTCAAAACTTGAAAATAATGAAATAAATATTATTATAATCTAAAAAATGAAAAAAATAGCATAAAACATTAATGTAAGTTAAAATGAATGAAAGTGTTAAGAAAAAATTTATATTGAATATTTTAAATAGAAAAAATAACAAAAAATGTTACCATCCTGATTCATTTTTCAACAGTTATCTAAGATTGAGATGTACATGTCATTCCATCAATATTTAAACTACGTAACATGTAAAAAATATCCATAATACATTATTAAAGATACTTTTAAGTTAAAATTAATATAGTTTATTATTTTGATGCATATTTGAAGATTTAAAAATAAAACAAAAAAAAAATAAAAAATCATAAATTACTGCCGCAATGACTCATTGCGGTAGTTTTTCCTGCCGCAATGTTTCATTGTGGCTCTGAAAAATTTTACGGCATTAATTATGGTTGGTGGTTGGTAATAAATGAACCACCTGCCGCAATGAAACAATGCGGCAGTTGGCATTTAAGGCTTTCTGCCGCAATGAAACAATGCGGCAGGCGTGAAATCTGTTTTCTTTAAGGTAACAGAATTTGTCTTCTTCTTCAATTTATTTTTTTCAAACAGCAGAAAAAACCAACGATTTTCAAGGTTTTGGAGCTCAAAAATTCATCCAAAATTAAGGTTAGTGCTCTATTCAATGACTTCATTTTTATTTAGCTCTACTAGTTCATCTAGTGAACATAATGGTGATGATTATGTTACGCCGCCCGTTAAAAAAAATCATGTTTCTCGTAAATTATTTCTTGATGATGTAGATATTGATAATTATTATAGTACTGTTCGTAAACGTAGAGTGAATTACAATGTTCATAAAGATAAAATGAATGTTGATGATGTTGGTGGGAAAAAAAATGATGGTGGAAAGGGTAAAAACAAGATAATTATTAGTGATGGTGATGATGAAAAAGATGAGAAATTTGGGATGGGAAAAAATGATGTTGAAGGAGATGAGGATATTAGGATGGAAAAAATTGATGATGAGGAGGATGTTAGGATGGGAAAAAATGTTGATGAGGATGTTAGGATGGGAAAAAATTTTGATGATGAGGATGTTAGGATGGGAAAAAATCATGATGATAAGGATATTGGAAACGAAAATTGTGATTTTACATTTGCGGATGTTAATAAGATTGTGCCTTGTGTTGGAAAGATTTTCGATACATTAGATGAGGCAGAAAGCTTTTATAGAAATTATGGTCGAAATGTCGGATTCGAGATAATAATTAGGAATACTCATAAACATCAACGGAGTCATGATCCATCATCCCGTTTGTTTATTTGTAAGAAGGGTGGAAGAGTAGCACCGGAATCGGATTATCTTGATAAAGGAAAACGACGCATTAGGGATGTAGATCCACGAACGAATTGTCGTGCTCGAATGTACGTATGTCACCTAGTAAATGTAAACAAATGGAAGGTAACTTTGGTTGATTTGAAACACAATCATGCCATGGTAACACCGGATAAGAGACAATTTTTTCAAACATCACGCAATATCGATCCGATCACCCGATCATTAATTGAGTTGTTTAACAAATCGGGGATCGAGACGAGTAAAGTGATGAAATATCTAGGTGAGACATGTGGAGGAATTGAAAATTTAGGGTTTTCTAATCAAGATGTACGCAATGTCATACGGGATATTCGGCATCGAGTGTTTGATTCCGGTGATGCGGAGTGTGGCTTGGTCTTATTACGAAAGTTACAACAAGAGAATGCGTTTGGTCATTTCTTCTATCGAGTGGATGTGGATAACGAGAATCGTGTTAAAGGTTTGGTGTGGGTTGATCCTCGATGCATGAATGCTTACAAGAATTTTGGTGATGTGGTGACGTTCGATTCAACTTATCGAACGAATAGGTATTGTATGCCTTTCATACCTATTACGGGAGTGAACCACCATTACCAAAATATTTTGTTTGGATTTGCACTCATGAGAGATGAGACCGAGACTTCTTATCAATGGGTTTTAGAAACTTGGTTGGAAGCCGTTGACAACAAACCTCCCACTACAATAATTACCGATCAAGATATTGCTTTGGGAAATGCTATTGCCACGGTTATGCCCGAAACAAAACACTTATATTGTACATGGCATATAAGTAGTAAATTTCCCGAGAAGTTATCTAGTTTGTACACCATATATCCGGAATTCAAAACGGATTTTAATGCATGTGTGTACAAGTCGTTGTCACCCACCGAATTTGAAGGTAGATGGGTGGAATTGGTCGAGAAGTACAAACTTGAGGATCATGTTTGGTTAAATGAAATGTATCGCATTAGACATCAATGGATTGGTGCTTACACAAAGTCGCATTTTGCCGCCGGTATGACCACTACCTCTAGAAGCGAATCAATGAATGCCTTTTTTGATGAATATGTGCAAGCATCTACCGGTTTGAAAGAATTCATTGAGAATTCCCAAAAGGCTTTGGAGGCACAATATCTTAGGGAGGTTAAAAGTGACTACGAGAGCGAAGAAAGGGAAAGGAGACTAGTATTGCAATCATCCTTGGAAATTCATGCATCCGAAATTTACACGAAAGAGATGTTTAGGCGTTTTCAAAAGGAGCTTCTGAAAAGTACATCTTATGTCGTGACGAAAGCTAAAGGTGGGTGTCATTTATTTAAAATGTTCTTGGTTGAGAAGTCTACCATGTCGGAGGATCGTAGAAGAAGCTATCGGTTGACGGCCCATATTGATGGAAAGATTGAATGTGTTTGTAGGCAATTTGAACATTCCGGGATGATTTGTAAACACATGATCCGTTACCTAGACAAGAAACAAAAAATACGTATTCCGAATGATTACATCATGTCTAGGTGGACAAAAAATGGCAACAAAATTGCCGGACCTCTACCTTATACCCCTCCCGTTCTTGGTAATGTTGGTGAATCACAAGCATCAAGGTATAGTGCACTGTGCAAAGCATTTCAAAATTTAGGCGCTGTTGGTAGTTGTTCGGTCCCACGTTTCAATTACGTGATGAACTTGATTGAGCGAGAGAGGTGTCACGTGGAAAATGCTTTTCCACAAGAAGATAAGACCGAAAAAATGAACGAGTCGTTTCCTCAAGAAGATTGGGATCATGATCCGATATTCGATCCTCCAATGTCACAAACTAAGGGACGAAAGAAGGCGGCAAGATATAAAAGTGGTATTGAAACGTCAACTTCAACAACAAAACAACGAAAGTGCGGAAAATGTGGGTTGGTAGGAGCAAACCATGATAGAAGAAATTGTCCTGGCAATTAGTTTCAATTTTATTATGTAATATTTGATCAATGCAATTGTAATCTTAATTTTCAATGTAAGGTACAAATATGCAATCCATGCAATTGTAATAATAATAATTAAAAATATTGAAATATATGATATGATAAAATATTGAGTCTTTAATTTTCATTAAAAATGAATTATTTTATATGAAAAAAAAATCGAATTTCTCTCAACTACTGCATTTCCAAAAAAAAATTAAAAAACAGAACAGGGGAAAACAGGGGAGGAAAGAGAAAAGCTACTGCATTATCTCTATCCGCAACGCCTCATTGCGGATAGCCGCAACCCCTCATTGCGGCTATCCGCAAGGAGGCGTTGCGGATAGAAATAATGCAGTAGCTTTTCTCTCTCCTCCCCTGTTTTCCCCTGTTCTGTTTTTTATTTTTTTTTTTGGAAATGCAGTAGTTGAGAGAAAATCAATTTTTTTTTCTTTTTAGAAATGAAAAATAATATTTTTCTATTTTTCTGGAATTTTAGGATGAAACTATATTTTATTCGTTTTTTTCGAATTTTTAAAAGGAATATTTGGAAAAAGAGATATATTAATTATTATGTTTGACAATTTTAAATTCAAAATTTGGAAAAATATTTTTTTCATGTTTTTCGAATATTCCATAATATTCCATAGTATTTTAATTTCATAATATTCCATTTAATCAGTCATTGCGGATATTCCAAATTTTGAATTTAAAATTGTCAAACATAATAATTAATTTATTTCTTTTTCCAAATATTCGGGAAAAACGAATAAAATATAGTTTAATCCTAAAATTCCTGAAAAAAATATTTTTCATTTTTAAAAATAATAAAATAGCGTTTAATCCTAAAATTTCCGAAAAATAGAAAAACACTATTTTTATTTCCAAAAATAAAAAAAATTTGAATTTTATGAGCAAAAGATAAAAAAAAAATAGAATCGAGGAAAAAAAATGGGGTTCCCAGAAGGTCACCCATCCTAAGATTACTCCAGCTCAAGCACGTTTAACTAAAGAGTATCAACATGCTCAAATCCACCCGGCCAGGAATGCCACATCTGACGATTAAGTTACAGAAAATTATATGAAAACTAAAAAAAAAAAGGCATTCTATCCGCAATGAGTCATTGCGGCAGTGAAGATTTAGTTTCCATATTGTTTTCTGTAACTTAATAAGCAGATGTGGCATTCCTGGCCGGTTGGATTTAAGCTAATTGGGACTCTGCAGTTAAACGTGCTTGAGCTGGAGTAATCTTAGGATGGGTGACCTTCCGGGAAGCCCATTTTTTTTTCCTCGATTCTATTTTTTTTTTATCTTTTGCTTATAAAATTAAATTTTTTTTTCTTCTTTGGAAATAAAAATAGTGTTTTTTTTAAAGATTCGATTTTTTTTATCTTTTTCTTATAAAAATCAATTTTTTTTCTTTTTAGAAATGAAAAATAATATTTTTCTATTTTTCTGGAATTTTAGGATGAAACTATATTTTATTAAACTATATATTATTTTTCAGGAATATCGTTAGATATATTTTTGTTAATTGAATTTGAGACACATTTTAAGCTAATAATACAAAATGTTTAGAAAAAGCAACAAAACAAGATTTTAATTCATTAATAAATATTTTGGGAGGGGCTAAAACATCAAAATACAATTTTTTTATTTCCATTCCCGTGGTAGATTGGTAGCCTCCTTCTTCTCCCTCTACGGATCTTCGTGCCCGTACAATTTCTTCAAATATGCAATCTCCATTTTAGCCTCTTCCAAGGTTTCTTGGAGATCTTCAACCTTCACCTCCAAATCAATAACTTGATCTTCAAGAACCAAGATCTTTACTTTAGCTTCTTTCAACTTCTTTTGTAAAATAGCCTCCTTTTCATTTTTTGCATCCATGACAAGTTAGGTTGATAAAGAAAATGAAAAACTTAGGTTGGAGAAAAAATTTAAGAAAATGAACTTAGGTGGTTGATAATGAATTAGAGTGAGTATTTATAGAAAAAAATTGAGAGTAAAAATCTTAAAATTCAAAACAAAATTTAATGAACTTGAAAATAACATTTGAATTTTTGGGAATGTAATTTGAACGCCTCGTAAAAAGCTGAGAAAGCTAGACGCAATGACTCAATGCGGCAGTAGATTCCCTGCCGCAACGCCTCAATGCGGCAGGTTACGTCAGCTGGCGTCATTTTTGGGAATATAATTTTTGGGAATATAATTTTGACTAGAATAGACAGCCGCAATGTCTCATTGCGGCAGCGTCTACTCATATTCCATTTAATATTTGGAAAAAACGAATAAAACGATGCTTTTTTTTGTATTTTAATTTCATAATATTCCATTTAATCAGTCATTGCGGATATTCCAAATTTTGAATTTAAAATTGTCAAACATAATAATTAATTTATTTCTTTTTCCAAATATTCGGAAAAAACGAATAAAATATAGTTTAATCCTAAAATTCCTGAAAAAAATATTTTTCATTTTTAAAAATAATAAAATAGCGTTTAATCCTAAAATTTCCGAAAAATAGAAAAACACTATTTTTATTTCCAAAAAGAAAAAAAATTTGAATTTTATGAGCAAAAGATAAAAAAAAAATAGAATCGAGGAAAAAAAATGGGGTTCCCAGAAGGTCACCCATCCTAAGATTACTCCAGCTCAAGCACGTTTAACTACAGAGTATCAACAAGCTCAAATCCACCCGGCCAGGAATGCCACATCTGACGATTAAGTTACAGAAAATTATATGAAAACTAAATCTACACTGCCGCAATGACTCATTGCGGATAGGATGCAGAATGCTTTTTTTTTTTTTTTTTTTTAATTTCATAATATTTTATGTGCAAATCTTAAAAACGAAAATGTAATTTTTATTCGTAATATTTAATTTAAAATTCGAACAAATTGAAAAAAAATATTTTTCCAAATTTTGAATTTAAAATTGTCAAACATAATAATTAATTTATTTCTTTTTCCAAATATTCGGAAAAAACGAATAAAATATAGTTTAATCCTAAAATTCCTGAAAAATATATTTTTCATTTTTAAAAATAATAAAATAGTGTTTAATCCTAAAATTTCCGAAAAATAGAAAAACACTATTTTTATTTCCAAAAAGAAAAAAAATTTGAATTTTATGAGCAAAAGATAAAAAAAAAAATAGAATGGAGGAAAAAAAATGGGCTTCCCGGAAGGTCACCCATCCTAAGATTACTCCAGCTCAAGCACGTTTAACTACAGAGTATCAACAAGCTCAAATCCACCCGGCCAGGAATGCCACATCTGACGATTAAGTTACAGAAAATTATATGAAAACTAAATCTACACTGCCGCAATGACTCATTGCGGATAGGATGCAGAATGCTTTTTTTTTTTTTTTAATTTCATAATATTTTATGTGCAAATCTTAAAAACAAAAATGTAATTTTTATTCGTAATATTTAATTTAAAATTCGAACAAATTGAAAAAAAATATTTTTCCAAATTTTGAATTTAAAATTGTCAAACATAATAATTAATTTATTTCTTTTTCCAAATATTCGGAAAAAACGAATAAAATATAGTTTAATCCTAAAATTCCTGAAAAATATATTTTTCATTTTTAAAAATAATAAAATAGAGTTTAATCCTAAAATTTCCGAAAAATAGAAAAACACTATTTTTATTTCCAAAAAGAAAAAAAATTTGAATTTTATGAGCAAAACATAAAAAAAAAATAGAATGGAGGAAAAAAAATGGGCTTCCCGGAAGGTCACCCATCCTAAGATTACTCCAGCTCAAGCACGTTTAACTACAGAGTTCCAATAAGCTCAAACCCACCCGGCCAGGAATGCCACATCTGCCGATTAAGTTACAGAAAATTATATGAAAACTAAATCTACACTGCCGCAATGACTCATTGCGGATAGGATGCAGAATGCTTTTTTTTTTTTTTTTAATTTCATAATATTTTATGTGCAAATCTTAAAAACGAAAATGTAATTTTTTTTCGTAATATTTAATTTAAAATTCGAACAAATTGAAAAAAAATATTTTTCCAAATTTTGAATTTAAAATTGTCAAACATAATAATTAATTTATTTCTTTTTCCAAATATTCGGAAAAAACGAATAAAATATAGTTTAATCCTAAAATTCCTGAAAAATATATTTTTCATTTTTAAAAATAATAAAATAGAGTTTAATCCTAAAATTTCCGAAAAATAGAAAAACACTATTTTTATTTCCAAAAAGAAAAAAAATTTGAATTTTATGCGCAAAAGATAAAAAAAAAAAAAATAGAATGGAGGAAAAAAAATGGGCTTCCCGGAAGGTCACCCATCCTAAGATTACTCCAGCTCAAGCACGTTTAACTACAGAGTTCCAATAAGCTCAAACCCACCCGGCCAAGAATGCCACATCTGACGATTAAGTTACAGAAAGCAATATATAAACTAAATCAACACTGCCGCAATGACTCATTGCGGATAGGATCCTCTCCGCAACGCCTCATTGCGGCAGGAGGGAATGCAGGAGCCTTTCTCTCTCCTCCCTGTTTTCCCCTGTTTTCCCCTGTTTTTTTCCTAATATTCGAAAAACTGGAATAAACTAAGAAACATACAGCAAAATAAACTGCAATATGGAGTTTGTTTTTACTGCTTTCCTTACATATTTAAAACCTGTTTCAACCACATAAACACAGCAATACCATATCAACACAATCCCAACCAATATAAATACAACAATACAACTAACTACTTTCAGAGCAAAATTAACAAAATAATAATACAATCAAATAAACAAGATCAAAATTAACTAAAGTCCTAGATTCCTCTGTTGTAACCCGGCATTAGTCATTCTCCGAGCTTCCCCTTTAAAAAGCTCCCAAGCTATGCGATATCGGAAAGTCATAACATCATATACAGGGTCCCACCGTGCATCTTTCAATGATATGCCGCCAAGTATAGCATCCATATACTTGCAAACGTACACACCACAATCAGAGCCGCCTTGTTGCTTCGGTCGATCCGTAATGAACTTCACATCCATGAAACCGTCTTCAGCAAATCTCAAAGGTTCCAAGAAATGAAGCATGCACGGCAATAATTTTTCCTACAAATTTACCACAAAAAATTAAAAACATATTCAAAAAAGACCAAAGAAATAAGTAGGAAAGAAATAGATAACTATGAAGAGCATAGATTACCATGACATAAATCTCCTTGGCGTATGCCTTTCGTAAGTCACAATGTCGAGCATGGTCCCGGAGAGGATCAATTAAAAGCAATTTCATTCTTTCAAGGTTCACAACAAAAACCAATGATTACCTGTGCATACGGGGAACAAAGCAACATCACACATGTGTATTGGTGGCCCAAAGTGCTGGTCTTGGTAGGTAAGATAGAACTGTTCCTGGTCTTTCATTTTCTCTGGAGTTTTACAAGTTGGATGCATCTGCAAATAGGAGAAAATTAGTTATGAAATGCAAGAATTATTTCTCTATTTCTCCATTTTAGACCTTCATTTCTCTATTTCTTGCATTTTATATCCTTATTTCGATAATTTTGCATTTTAGACCTTCATTTCTCTATTTCTTGCATTTTAGACCTTCATTTCTATATTTCTTGCATTTTAGAACCTCATTTCTATAATCTTTCATTTTAGACCTTCATTTCTCTATTTCTTGCATTTTATATCCTTATTTCTATAATTTTGCATTTTAGACCTTCATTTCTCTATTTCTTGCATTTTAGACCTTCATTTCTATATTTTTTGCATTTTAGAACCTCATTTCTATAATCTTGCATTTTTGGCCTTCATTTATCTATTTCTTGCATTTTATATCCTTATTTCGATAATTTTGCATTTTAGACCTTCATTTCTCTATTTCTTGCATTTTAGACCTTCATTTCTATATTTCTTGCATTTTAGAACCTCATTTCTATAATTTTGCATTTTAAACCTTCATTTCTCTATTTCTTGCATTTTAGACCCTTATTTCTATATTTCTTGCATTTTATAACCTTATTTCTATAATTTTGCATTTTAGACCTTCATTTCTCTATTTCTTGCATTTTAGACCTTCATTTCTATATTTCTTGCATTTTATATCCTTATTTCTATAATTTTGCATTTTAGACCTTCATTTCTCTATTTCTTGCATTTTAGACCTTCATTTCTATATTTCTTGCATTTTAGAACCTCATTTCTATAATCTTTCATTTTAGACCTTCATTTCTCTATTTCTTGCATTTTATATCCTTATTTCTATAATTTTGCATTTTAGACCTTCATTTCTCTATTTCTTGCATTTTAGACCTTCATTTCTATATTTTTTGCATTTTAGAACCTCATTTCTATAATCTTGCATTTTTGGCCTTCATTTCTCTATTTCTTGCATTTTATATCCTTATTTCTATAATTTTGCATTTTAGACCTTCATTTCTCTATTTCTTGCATTTTAGACCTTCATTTCTATATTTCTTGCATTTTAGAACCTCATTTCCATAATTTTGCATTTTAAACCTTCATTTCTCTATTTCTTGCATTTTAGACCCTTATTTCTATATTTCTTGCATTTTATAACCTTATTTCTATAATTTTGCATTTTAGACCTTCATTTCTCTATTTCTTGCATTTTAGACCTTCATTTTTATATTTCTTGCATTTTATATCCTTATTTCTATAATTTTGCATTTTAAACCTTCATTTCTCTATTTCTTGCATTTTAGACCTTCATTTCTATATTTCTTGCATTTTAGAACCTCATTTCTATAATCTTGCATTTTAGACCTTCATTTCTCTATTTCTTGCATTTTATATCCTTATTTCTATAATTTTGCATTTTAGACCTTCATTTCTCTATTTCTTGCATTTTAGACCTTCATTTCTATATTTCTTGCATTTTATAACCTTATTTCTATAATTTTGCATTTTAAAATGAAAAATGAGGCAATAAGTTACGAAATGCAATAATTAACCAAATTAAGGACTAAAATGCAAGAAATTTGAATTGATTTACCTCCACGTCGGTGCAATGTCCAGCTGCAATAGTCGTGAAATAACTCATGCCAAGGAAGATTTTCTTGCATTTTAGTCCTAGCACTTTATTCTGAAAATATGTGCTCTCCCTAAGCTTCAGCATCTCAACATATGCATCTAGAACTGACGACTCCATTTCATGATCGCGTTTTAGGCATTGGACATTTTCCCAAGCAAGCTCCGGAACCATCCCACCAACACTCCTAATAAAATTATGCTTTTCACCCCACCAATGCTTAAACAGCCAGTTGATTTTCCGATTTTTCAGTGGCTTCTTCATATCACCTGATTCATAACCAGTCCGCCTCTGCAGATCCTTGTATTTATCCTCATTTGTGTCCAACTGCAAATACATGTCAAGACCCCTATTCATGATGGATATTCATGGCATATGAGAAAAATAGCAAGCCAAAACGAATGTATGATTCAAGATACATACCCCAAGCATTTCTCTTAACCTATCAGGAATAATACCACTGATACTACCAAACTTCACAAGTCCACCCGCCATTGGGGTTAACTCTGAACCAAGAGTAGTGGTTTCAACCTGCCATTCGATGAAGATACAAAAATCATATACACATTTCAAATACAATACGTCAAGGTTATTTCAAAGTTAAAAATTATTACGTCAAGGTTGACACCAGGAGGGATGGGGCGGTCTGATAAAGGTGTTACCATGGGTGTAGAAGGAGAAGGAGCAACTGTAGTATGAACCTGTATCGGCTGTGAAGGAGGAGGGCTAACCTGCAACCACAATGTGATAAGAACATATTCAAAATTGGTATATAAGAAAGAAAATCACAAATAGGACATATTAGTACCTTAAGATGAGCATCAGGGGGGACAGACTTTGAAGGAGGAGGGCTAGATCCCAGGGTCGGCTGTGTAACAGGAGGAGCAGCTGCTGTAGTCTCAACTGTAGTCTCAACCTACAATTATGATAACAAAAATCAAATTACAACTACAATTATCAATGGTATATAAGAAGAAAATCACAAATAGGAGAGATTAGTACCTCAGTATGAGCATGATGGGGGACAGATGCCGGGGTAGGCTCTGTCACAGCAGGAATAGTGATAGCCTGCAACCACAATGAGATAAATACACGAAGAACATATAAAAAGTTGGTATATAAGAAGGAAATTACAGTAAGGAGAGATTAATATGAGCATGAGGGCGATAGATACCGGGGTAGACTGTGAAGGAGGAGAGCTAGATACCGGGGTCGTCTGTGTAACAGGAGGAGCAGCTGTAGTCTCAACCTACAAGATACACCGATCATATATACATATATTTCTCCACAAGTGACTCGAATTAAACCAGGCATTAAGAAGGGAATCACTATAAGTTGGAAAATTACACATCATGCACATAAAATGGCATTATATTATATTTATAGAAATACAAACCTCGGTATTTCGAGGTATGATCCATTCCTTAGGCCATGCGACATGAGATCCAATTGCTTGCTTGACCATCTCCATCTCACCAACTACCGGAACTGGAATCAAGGCTTCTAGTTTAATTCCTCCATCCACCGACACTCTCAGACATCCAGTAGGCATAGGCTTGCCATGTATTTTCATACTCATTTCTCCTCCATCTTGATAAGCCATGCCAAAGGCAACCTTGTTGTCTATGCTATCCACTGCCAACTCACATGGTATTGGAGCCTACAATTATGATAACAAAAGTCAAATTACAACTACAATTATCAATGGTAAATAAGAAGAAAATCACAAATAGGAGAGATTAGTACCAAAATATAAGCATGAGGGGGGACAGATACCGGGGTCGACTCTGTCACAGGAGGAATAGTACTAACCTACAACCACAATGTGATAAAAACATGAAGAACATATTCA
Source organism: Saposhnikovia divaricata (assembly GCA_036435485.1). NCBI lineage: Eukaryota > Viridiplantae > Streptophyta > Magnoliopsida > Apiales > Apiaceae > Saposhnikovia > Saposhnikovia divaricata. The sequence goes on along the minus strand of CM071599.1, from coordinate 118,004,300 downwards.
AAGTTGGTATATAAGAAGGAAATCACAATAAGGAGAGATTAGTACCTCAATATGAGCATGAGGGGGGACAGATACCGGGGTAGGCTGTGAAGGAGAAGGAGCAGTATTACTAACCTACCATTACATTAAAATACAAAATGAGTAACTAAACGCAAGATATAAAATATTCAGGAACATATTCATGCTAATATAGTGTTGATCCCAACATTAAAGATTAGTACCTCAATATGAACATGAGGAGAGCTAGAGACTGGGATAGGCTGTGTAGCAAGAGCTTCTGTAGTCTCAACCTGCAATTATATGTCAATGCACCGATCATATAGTTATATATATAATTCCTCCTAAGTGACTCGAATTAAACCTAGCATTAAGGATTACTACCTGACGAGGACGTTTATAAGAGACATGAGGTGTGGCATCGTGCGTAAGTGAAGCATGACAGTCAACAATCTCAACCTACAATAACATATACAACAATCATACATATATTCAATCCACTACATTCAAAGATAACAAGTATCAAAAGATTACCACCTCACGCAAACGTTTCTGAGAGACGGCTAGTGGAGGCTGCTGTGAAGATGAAGGACCGCTGGGATCAATATACATATCATGTGCACGAGAGGGTCTATCAAAACTAGGTCTGATAAATCCTGGACCCCTCCACTCAGTAGTGATCCGATCATAACGACCCAAAAACTCAGTGATCAAATTAAAGAACCACTCGGGGGGATCATGCTTGTAAATGGCATGTAATGTCCTCATTCCACAATCCAGCTGCATTGAAGTATTAAGATGCAGGAATTAGAGAAATAAAGGTCTAAAGTGCAAAAGTATATAAATAAAGGTCTAAAATGCAGAATTATACAAATAAATGTCTAAAATGCATGAATTGGAGAAATAAAGGTCTAAAATGCATGAATTAGAGAAATAACGGTATAAAATGCATACCGCATCAGCCATGTCCTGCTGGGGATACCAGTCACGAGGCACAATCTTAGCGCGATGCTCAGCCACAAATGGAGCAATCCTTAACTTACTGACGCGCCTGTACCAATACATGTACTCCTCTGTAGACACGTAATTACCCTCCTCAACAATGGGTATCATGCCATCATTAAAAGCATGCCACTCCTCAACGTAATCTGCCAAGGTCACGGTATGATTGTCCCGCACCCAACGAGATGCTCTCTCCGTCCGCAGTGAAGTCATGTCAACCGGGTCCTGTGGGATATGCTGTAGAATCCCAAACTGTCTCAAGACTCTGTCTGGCATGACATACTCAACAATATCCATGGAAATGAGAGGGACACGACCGAGGGCCATATAGTGAGCATCCATCAGATCGATATTATAATCCACAGAAACATCCTGGATGTCATAAAATCTCTGATAAGGCTGCCATGTCAGCCAACCAAGCTGAAAGCTGTCAAAGTCCCCCCGATAAAGACCTGTATGGTGGTGGGGGTTAACCCTCCTCTCAGCTATCGGCTCAGCCCATGCCAATGCCCTCGGCCAAACAAAATCCGTACGAGGTGCTATCTTCGGTGCCCCAGGCAACAACCTCTCGTAAGACCAAAGCTGCAAAAGCATGGTGCATCCATTAATAGCTTTGGCACCCTTCTGAGCAGCATTGGCCAAACCCCTGTACAAATAACTCAACACCGCAGCTCCCCAGGCATAGTCCTTAATCTCATGCACATTCTGGATTAACTGTAAATACCTGTAAAAAATTCAGGAAATGCAAATTAAGGTAAGAATTCAATAATTGGAGAAATTAAGGATGAACATGCAAGAAATGTGAAATTTAAGGTATAAATTTAAGGTATAAATTCAAGCATAAATTGCAAGGACTAGAGAGAGAAATGAAGTTAAGAAGTACCTAGGATGCACGACGTCTCTGTTCGATGAAGGAAAGAGCACACCCCCAATGATGTAAAAAAGATAAGCCCGGGTGTACACAAGGTCATCATGCTCGATAAACTCGGGAGAAGGATTCTCCGGTTTCTTTTTATAGATTTCCCTCAACCTATGAAGCTTCACCCCACCTAAATTGCAAAGAAATGAAAATTTAAGGTATAACATGCAAAAATTAAACAAATAAAGGATTAAAATGCAAGAAATTAGAATTTATGGATTAAAATGCAAACCTTTTTTATACATATCTTTGCGTTCCTTCTCATTCAACCTCAAATCATGCCACTGTCTTAGCCAATATGGCTTCGGTGTGGAAAGCTCTGTATGAGTAACAGCACGACCACGAACAGGCAAACCCAATATCATGTAAACATCTTCTAGAGTGATGGTAATCTCACCAAATGGGAAATGAAAGGTGTTGGTCTCTGGCCTAAACCTCTCCACCAATGCTGTGATCATTCGGATGTCGTTCTGGGGAATCGAGCGTGGGTTAGTAAACGCTCGGAAACCCCAGTCTGACATCAAACTAACCTGGGTGTCATCAAATACCCAATCGTCGAGGTTGGCTGTCAACTGGCGGACATCCAACTTCTCCCGCTCACCCCCCTGCCATATGTGACTGCTAATATGATCATCCTGCATGATCAAGAGGGACCTATCGAGAGGCCCGCACTGCATATCCATAGCATCTGCAATGTGCAAAATCAAAGAAATAAGGCACATTTCATAAACATGTACCAAATTTGGCTAAAATTATCATTCCATGAAGACATATTTAAAACAAGAATAAATTAACAATGAATATCATTTATCAAATAAAATGCAGTACTAATAACACTAATTAATCAAAATTCGAATTAATAAATCATATTAATTCATAAATTTGAATTTTAAACTCAAAAATTAAAATTAATAATTCAAAAATTCGAATTAAAATTTCCACAACTCATAAAAAAATTTATAATTATAATTTCATAATTATAAGCCCTAATAATTCGAATTAATTCATAGTTTTAATAAAAATTTGGATAATAATTCGAAACCTAATTCTAAATTGGGCATTTCGAGCTAATTCAACCTAATTAAAGATGAGAAACCCTAATTTCAACTCAATTGAGGGTAAAAGCCCTAATTTCAAACTAATTCAAACCAAAAATGGGTAAAATTCGAAATATGAACCCTAATAATTCGATTTAATTCATGATTTCAACTAAAATGAAGTAAATAAACACCACCCACAGTTAAAAATGAATCAAACCATGTATATAGTAGTGCGTGTGTGTATGTATAACTACATGCGTATGTGTGTAAGTGTTAATTAGAAGATACCTTGAGGAGGAAGATCGCCTGACATTCGCAGCTCTTTGTGTAAATCGCCTGAAATCCCCCGGAGTCGCCTGAAATCACCTGAGCTCTGTGCTTAATTAGGGTTAGTTCATGTCGCGGAAGCCGCAATGGGTGGTTGTATACTTCTCGTATCCGCATTGTATCATTGCGGCAGCAGATTTAAGGGTAAAAAAGTAATTCCGTATTTTAATATATCCGCAATGATTCATTGCGGCATTAATAAGGGTAAAAACGTAATTTCAGATTTTATTTCATCCGCTATGTATCATTGCGGCAGCAATTTGGAGGGTGAAAACGTAATTTCATTCTTTTACTTGTTTCTATATTTCAAATTAACAGCTTTTATTAATTTATTATTATTTATTACTTTTATTAAATATAAAACTGTAATAATTTATTTAAAATTTTATATAATAATTCAAATTTTATAAACATTTTTTATTTTATAATGTATTAATTTACCATTTTTTATTAATTTTAAATTAAAACGCTGCCGCAACCCTTCATTGCGGCATTAATTTACCATTTTTTATTAATTTTAAATTAAAACGCTGCCGCAACCCTTCATTGCGGCAGGTGTCTTTTTCCCTGCCGCAATGAACACTTGCGGCAGTGTACGAGTTGGTGGTTCTGGGCCTTTTTTCAACCAACGGTGGCTGTGGAAAGGCACCCATATATATATATATATATATATATATATATATATATATACATATAATTCAAAAGATGCATTTCAATTAAACAAAATACAAATAAGTTTATCATCCTTAATTCCTAACAAACGATAACTAAACCAATTTATATACATTTTCTTAAACAGAAACTTATGGACTGATATTTGATTACGTATGTATGTAAAAAGAAATGAACTGGGAACACATTGCTTGTTCTGTTTTCTTGATTAATAAAATTGAAATACAAGTGGGGTATTTATACCCTGAAAACAACTTGAAATTAGCTACAAATCAGCAACTAATTTCCTATACTAACTCCACTACTTCCATACTCCTACTAACTCTAAACAACCCATGAGACTCGCTCACTACTGCAAACACAAACAGCTAGTGCACAGACTTAGCCTCAACGATTGCAAGAAATGATTTATTAGACTTAAAACAAAAACAATTAATAATAAGTTTAAGATTAATTTCCAACATTCACCCCCATAATCTTAAACTTACAAATCACTTTTATTCATCTGTGATGCACTTCTCACCCCCATCAATTTTGATGCACATCTCATCAAAAAAAAAACTTTGGAGCACTTCTTCCCATGGCGCACATAATCACCTATAATTCTAAAGGAGAGGTTCTCACTCGACCAACTGTGCCATGATATCTTCATCAATTTGGAATTCATTTCTCATATATATAACCCCACGATCCTTTCTCACAATAACATGATCATGGCTCATAGTCAACACCATCCCAGCCACCGCAGCATGCCCCGACACTGCAGCTATCGTCGGCATCGTCAAGGCCATCAAATCTCCCACCATCGGCTTAAACATACAGCTCAACCATTTTAACAAGCCGTGCATGGGTCGAGCCAGAAGGCCCAGAACTCTTCCGCTCTGATACCAAATGTTGGGAAAATAGAAACTTATGGACTCATATTTGATTACGTATGTATGTAACAAGAAATAAACTGGGAACACATTGCTTGTTCTGTTTTCTTGATTAATAAAATTGAAATACAAGTGGGGTATTTATACCCTGAAAACAACTAGAAATGAGCTACAAATCAGCAACTAATTTCCTATACTAACTCCAATACTTCCATACTCCTTCTAACTCTAAACAACCCGTGAGACTCGCTCACTACTGCAAACACAAAAGCTAGTGCACAGACTTAGCCTCAACGATTGTAAGAAATGATTTATTAGACTTAAAACAAAAACAATTAATAATAAGTTTAAGATTAATTAATTTCCAACATATACATTTCCTTGAGTTAGTATGTAATATATTATATACATTTTCGCATATCACCATCTGCATATGATATATTATATAGTTTGATTAACTAATGGCAAATTAAACTGAAAGATGTGACGTAAATTAAACTGTGAATTCTTATTTTTATTATTAGTTTTAACACAAGATTATTTTTGTACGCCTAAGTTTTTGGTGTCACATATTCAATTACATGTTTAGCCTTGTACATTTTACAAGTCTGGAACACATGGATCTTGTTGAATATTAGCGAGTTACAATCCTATCAAGGATATTCTGTTCCTTTTAAATGTTTTAGGAACTCCATTTTTCCTACTCTTATCACTCCTTTGTGTGGTGTGGTCAAATCTGTGTAGCTTCCGAACTTGTATTTATTTACTTATTTTCATTCATCCATGTTCTTTTGGTGTTCTCTTTCTTGATAATATCTGGGTTGTAATATTTGTTTGCAAAATATACTGATGACTTACAAATCTACAGTTACCAAGAAGGAAGTGTAATTCTTCTGATTTTTCTGCATCTTTTGTTGCTTGCATGATTCTTTGTAGATAAGATTAGCTAGTCTTGATCTGGAGCTTGATGGAAACAAAACAGTTTAACAATGCAACTGCAATGTATAATGTGGAAGAAGAACAACTGTTTTGATTGCTTTAAAACACAAGACATTACACTCTTTAAATAGAGAATACAAAAGCACACAAACTGCTTAAACAATTAACTAAAACAGAAAAACAAAAAAGAACCCATGCTAAGCTGTTCTTGAATCTCAGCAACGTGTTGTTGGATCTCAGTCACATGCCTCCTGCATATTCTCTGCAAAACCACACTGATGGCACTCCTTCAAACCATGTGTTACAGACAATGGAAGCACCAACACACGAGCAACACACTAATATAGGATGGTCGCCACTTGAAGTGGCTTCCAAGCCTTGGTCGCCACTTGAAGTGGCTTCCAAGCCTATATAATATATAATAAGGTTTAGATAAACTCCAACAATCTATCCCTTTATCTAAACGTGCTTCACCAGGTCTTTCACTCCAAGTAGCTTGCGCATTTCCTCAAATTTTGCAGTAGACAAAGCTTTAGTTAGAATGTCTGCCTTCTGATCATTTGTACGCACATACTTCACAACTATTTCTCCTCTCTCTACACAATCTCTGATGAAGTGATAACGCACATCAATATGCTTGCTTCTCCCGTGAAAGACTGGATTTTTTGTTAGGTTAATTGCAGACTTGTTGTCCACAAAGATGACCACAGGTTCTGGACTCATATCAGTCACTTGTCTTAGCAAATTTTTCAACCAAATTGCTTGACATGCTGCAGCTGTTGCTGCCATAAATTCAGCTTCACATGATGACAATGCTACACACCTCTGTTTCTGTGATACCCATGTTATAAGGTTATCATTCAGATAAAATGCCATGCCACCTGTGCTTTTCCTGTCATCCACACTTCCAGCTAGATCACTGTCTGCATACCCTGACAAGATATAATTTCCTACTCCACGTGAGTATATCAATCCATACTCAAGTGTGCCCTTTACATACCTGAGTATCCTTTTCACAACTTCAAGATGCAAGACAGTAGGTTTCTCCATGTATCGACTGACAATGCCAACAGAATAGGCAATGTCTGGTCTAGTGTGTACAAGATACCTCAATCCACCAATTATGCTTCTGAACTGAGTTTCATCTACTAGTTTACCACCACCATCTTTATGCAACTGAATCTTAACTTCCATAGGATATTTGACTGGATTGCAGTCTCTCATTCCTGCTTTGTCCAACACTTTCTTGGCATATGCAGTTTGTTTCAGTTCAATGTAGTTCCTTTCTTGGCATACCTCCAAACCAAGATAGTATGACAACTTTCCTAAGTCTGTCATCTCAAACTCACTGGCCATCTGGTTCTTGAACTTCTTGACACTTTCAACATTTGATCCTGTTACAATTAGATCATCCACGTACACTCCAACCACCAAACTCTCATCACCTTCACGTTTGGTGTAAACAGCATGTTCATATGGGCATTTTATGAAATTGAGTTCTCTTAAGCATTTGTTAAGGCGAGTGTACCAGGCTCGTGGAGCCTGTCGAAGCCCATACAAAGCTTTTAACAGCTTGTATACCTTTCTTTCTTCATTTTTCTTCACATATCCTTCTGGTTGTGATACGTACACTTCTTCGAGCAACTCACCATTCAAAAATGCAGACTTCACGTCAAGATGGTGTACCTCCCATCCATGCTTGGCTGATAGTGCCAATAACAACCTTAGTGTCTCCAACCTTGTGACTGGTGCAAATACTTCGTCAAAGTCTATGCCCTTTTTCTGCACATAGCCTTTTGCTACGAGACGTGCTTTGTACTTCACAATGTTGCCAGTTGAGTCTTTCTTCAGTTTGTAAACCCATTTCAAGTTTATGGATTTTCTTCCTTCTGGTAGGTTAGTTAACACCCACGTTTTGTTTTTCTCGATTGCATCGATTTCAACCTGCATTGCCTTCTTCCAAGCATCTTCTTTTGTTGCTTGGCTGTAAGTTACTGGTTCATCAACACCAGCAAACAATAATTCTTCTGCTAGTTCAATTGCCTCTGTCACATTGTATATGTCATTGAGCCTTCGAGTCTTTACAAGCTCCATGCTCCCACTGCTAGAGTTTGAATTTGCAGACGAGCTTAGACTTTCAGCAGCACCTGTAGCATTTGAATGTACAGGAGTCACAAACTCTGAGTCTCCTTCATAATGCTCTCCACCTTGTGCCTCAAAAATGACAAAGGCATCTGGGACAACATTTCCTTCTTCTGACCTTTGCCAGTTCCAACCTTTCTTTTCTTCAAAATGCACATCCCTGCTCACGTGCAAACATCCAGTTTTTGGATCAAACAAGCGATGTGCCTTAGTTCCAGGTTCTTTACCAAGATACACCACCTGTTTGCTACGATCATCTAGTTTACTGGTGTGCACCTTTGGGATCTTCATGTGTGCTAAGCATCCAAAGATGCGTATGTGATCTAGGTGTGGTTTCTTCCCAGTCCAAGCTTCATATGGGGTCTCACCAACTAATGCTTTTGTTGGTAACCTGTTCAAGATATAGACAGCATGTCTGACTGCCTCTCCCCAATAAATTTGTGGCATCTCTTTTTCTTTAAGCAAGCTCCTTGTCATGGCAACAATGGTACGATTTCGTCGTTCCACCACCCCATTTTGCTGAGGACAATAGGGAGCTGTGAGATGCCTTTGAATCCCTGCATTAGCACAATAATCCTCGAATTCTTTGGAGGTGAATTCTCCACCTCTATCAGTTCTGAAAACTCTTATCTCTGTCTTTGCTTCTTTTTCAACTAACACTTTAAATTTCTTGAAGGCAGTCAATGCCTCATCCTTCGTTTTTAGCAAGTAAATCCACATTGCTCTACTAAGATCATCTACAAGCAATAAGAAATACCTGTTACCAGCTGGTGTAGGTGGTGAGATAGGTCCACACAGATCACCATGTATCAACTCTAGTTTTTCTTTTGCAACAAAATCTGATTTTGAGGGAAATGAACGTTGTGTTTGCTTAGACAATAAACATCCACTGCACAACTCTTTTGGCCTCATCAGTTTTGGAATTCCATACACCATTTCTTTGCTTGACATGAGATTCATTGCTTGAAAATTGGCATGACCTAAACGCGAATGCCAGGTCCAGGTTTCTTCTTCCATCTTTGACAATAAACACTCAGAGCTACTATCTTCGAGTAGGATCTTGTATAGCCTGTTAGGTGACTTTTTTACTTTCATTAGTAGTCTTCCTGTTTCCTCGTAGATCCAAAGATGCTCACCCTCAAGTATCACTTTATTCCCACTCTCAGATAACTGTCCAAGACTGATTATGTTGTTATGCAGGGTGGGAATGAAGTATACCTCGTGTAGCTGTCTTTCTTCACCATTCTTACACTTGAAGGTTATTGATCCTTTGCCTTCAATATCTACCATCGAACCATCACCGAACTTCACCTTTCCTGTCACCCTTGTATCGAGTTCTGTAAACTTGGAGCGTATTCCTGTCATATGGTTGCTAGCACCATTGTCTAGGTACCACAACCTTGCATCATGGATGGTGTTTTTTTGTGTTGGTGTCAAACTTTCTTCGTTTAACAGAACGAAGTTGGTTTCTTTGCCTTTGCATTCTGATAGTAACAAAGTAGGTTCATCTTCATCATCTTGCACCTGTGTTAGGTTAGACTCATGAGAGTTGTCTTTGTCTCGTGTCCTTTCTTTCTTTGGCTTCTTGCACTCTGTGGCAAAATGTCCAAGCCCACTGCAATTGTAACACCTTACTCGACTTTTATCGAAACGGCTACCACTGTTAGAACCTCCACGACTTGTTTCATGTGAACGTCCTTGTTGCTGATTCTCCCTTGTACTAGTTGCATCATTATTTCTCCTGCCTCTGCCACGATATGATCTACCTCCTCTGGTTCTATGATTCGAGTTTGACTTGCTCCGTTTTATCCATTCTTCTTGTGTGAGGAGCAACTGGCCATTAGAACTCTCAGTTTGTTGGCCTTTCATTCGTTCTTCGTGGGTTTTGAGACGACCCATTACTTCTTCCACTGTCATAGTTTTCAAATCTCCAAACTGCTCTATAGTTGATGCAATTTGAAGAAATTTTGCTGGCACTGCACGTAGGAGTTTCTTCACCACGCTTGCCTCGTCTATTTTCTCTCCCAGGATTCTTATGTTTGTCACAATTCCTGTTAACTTCATACAGAAATCATCGAGTTGGTCCATTTCCTTCATTGTTATGGACTCAAACTCTGCTCTCAAAGTCTGCACTTTTGCAGTCTTTACCCTTTCTTTCCCCATGCACATTACTTTTAAGTAATCCCAAGCTTCTTTGGCTGTCTCTTTCTCAGCAATTGACAGCAAGATTTCTTCAGGTATACCCTGGTAAATCGCAGCCAAAGCCATCTGGTCTGTCTTGTCTTCGACTGTGACTTTGGGATCGCCTTGTTCTACAGCATGCCACACTCCTTGTGCCTTCATAAAAACCTTCATTTTTAGAGACCATACTGTGTAGTTGCTTCTGGACAACATAGGATAACTGAGACCAACTGAACCTTCTTTTGGTTTTGGTGCTTCCATTGTTGTACTTGCAGATGTGGTGACTGGTGGGGTTACTGTGTTTCTAGGCATGTGTGTTTAGGCTTACAACGACCTGGGTGCTCTGATACCAGATTGATGGAAACAAAACAGTTTAACAATGCAACTGCAATGTATAATGTGGAAGAAGAACAACTGTTTTGATTGCTTTAAAACACAAGACATTACACTCTTTAAATAGAGAATACAAAAGCACACAAACTGCTTAAACAATTAACTAAAACAGAAAAACAAAAAAGAACCCATGCTAAGCTGTTCTTGAATCTCAGCAACGTGTTGTTGGATCTCAGTCACATGCCTCCTGCATATTCTCTGCAAAACCACACTGATGGCACTCCTTCAAACCATGTGTTACAGACAATGGAAGCACCAACACACGAGCAACACACTAATATAGGATGGTCGCCACTTGAAGTGGCTTCCAAGCCTTGGTCGCCACTTGAAGTGGCTTCCAAGCCTATATAATATATAATAAGGTTTAGATAAACTCCAACAAGCTGCACACAAAGTATGTACCTGGGGGGTCTGAATCTATATATGATGTTGATCAAAGGGTTAGCCAGAAAACATAAGTGATCCCTCCACTTCCCGAGGATAGGTTTCTTTGTGGATTTAGCCATATTTTTGCAGGTTTTTTCTAGTTTGCGTGTTGCAACTTTTTGAAGCTTAATATAAATATTTCCTCTTCCTCCTGGAACTAATATTTCCTTTTTGGTTTGATGGGATGAATGGATTAACAGGTATGTATGCAGCTGGATACTACAGTTACAAGGTAGGATTTATATTTGTTTTTCTTTCTCACGTGTATCTTTAACTTCTGTTTTGAATTGCATGTGTTAAAATTAACAACTTATCTATGTCTCAACTTTAATTGTTTAAACATGCTTTTTATTTTTCAATAAATATCTTTTATTTATAATTTGTCAGTATTTTCATCCTGTTTTGTAAACAAATTCCTAGTATATAATATGTTTAGTTTAGGTCCTTTACAACTTAAAGTTGGTCTTGGTATATGTTTTTTTCTAGTTCATATCTGCTGCAAGCTTGCTAACTCACCAAATTATGAACTGTAATTCTTTCGTGTCTAGCTGAAAGTCTAAAAATATGTTCTAAAGTTTCCATACAAGTATCTAGACCTGGGAGTGATTTTAGTGAATGCTACTCTAATAAAAAAAATTTAATATCCTAAAATGAACTGTCTGATTTTGGCAGTGGGCTGAGGTATTGTCAGCAGATGCTTTCTCTGCATTTGAGGATGCTGGTTTAAATGACATTAAGGTATGATATAAAACAATTTATATATTTGATTACTTGAATATTCAAGCTTACTTTCCTTGGTCAGCTTCTCCCAAGGGCATCATTTCTAAGAGAATGTTTTCTCTTGGGAGAAAGTTAAATACATTGATCCCGTAGTTCTTTCCTATGTTGGTAGCATCTTCATATTGGGCACTAGCACCGATCATTCATTTTCATTTCCCAGAATTAATTGTTCTAATCCCTCCAAGCCTTAAATGGTAGTTTCTTTTGTACTGGTAGAAATAATTATGGTGTTTTGCGGGAACTAAGGAGGTCATTTAATCGGTGGAGACTGATACATTGTACTAAGTTTGGTCTGCAGTGGTGTCTCTAATGGTAGCGAGGTGTAGTAATATAGTATGAAGTACTTTGTTATGAATTTGCTTACTTTCACATTTTCATGCAGAGCCAAGGTATTTTTAATTAATCACAAACATTTTTATTCCTATCAATGCATGCAAAGTATAGCGACAACTATTTTCATGCAAATTGAAAACTTGTGGTTGGTCGGAAGAATATTCCAAAAACCTCATGTTAGACGAAAGAACTCTTGAAATAACTTTTGAGAGATAGCATAAGTCCAAAATATAATATATTAGCTTTCTTAGGGAAAAAGGATATGACGTGAATGTACTTAAGTTTTTTAAGTCACACTACTACAAACAGGTCAATAGACATCGGCTAAAAACCGATGTCTGGCCATTTTGCAACCGATGTCTTTGTGGGTGTAGAGAAAGGTCCAACCCCTTTCACATCGGTTTTAAACCGATGTCAAAGAGTATCTATCACATCGTTTACAGGAACCTGACTGATGTTAGCTACTATCTGTAACATCGGTTACCAAAAACGAACCGATGTCAAAAAGTACTTTAGACATCATTTTATAGAATATAACCGATGTGTTTCTTTTATATTAACATCAGTTAGTCACCGATGTTAAAAGCATCAACAATGTGGCGCCAGTGTGCTTAAATTACATCAGTTTGTTTGGTGTTAATGATGTTACTGTGTGTTAATTACATCAATTTGTTTAGTAATAATGATGTTACTTTGTGTCAATTACATCAGTTTGTTTTGTAATAATGATGTTACTGTATGTCAATTACATCAGTTTGTTTTGTAATAATGATGTTTCTGTTTATTATAAACATTGGTTTCATTGAGTTCAACTGATGTGTTAGTGTTATAACAATACTAGCCAAAACAAAACAATAATATGCAACCAAAACATTCCAAAATGAAAAACAACCAATAATGGTTCTCAAAATATTGATTACCAAAGTCAAAATGTCATTTCATCATTCAAATGACAATACCGGTACGTACTACTCGATCCTTACAAATTAACTATTTAATCCACATGAACTCCCTACATTTCATCCATAATCGACCAACAGCTTCCACATATATATAACCCCGCCCAATCCACAAAAACTAAATTGACAAAACAAAGGTTCAGGAGGTTCACATGATGAAATAAAATAAAGGCATAGAGCTAGCTAGTACACGAATCTTTGGATGTATCCAAGAGCCTCGAGACGCACGTCATCAAGCTCCTCCCTTGTGTAAGACTTGCGACTCCTAGGTGCCCACTGTTCACACAGAAACCAAGCATATATATACCTTAGCAATATATAAAATAATATGGCTGGTTTTAAAGTACAACTCAATATGCTAAACTGGTACAAACTGAGTCAACCCATAAATTAAAGCATATATACCTTTGCAATGTATTTCATTTCCTTGTCTTCGAAAATATCTTTCATATAACGCATGACAACATAACCGCATTCAGTACCACCCGGTTGTTTAGGGCATCCCTATAATAATAAGTTAAGTACCGATTAGTCGCTAAAGAAAACAAATTAACAGCAAGAACTTACTAAAAACAAAGTGTGCAAAACACTTACAGCAAGATTTTTAACTATGGGTTTTTTGAGGGCCCGTCCTGTTTGAGCATTATAAGATCTAACTGCTCTGTGGAAGAAAATTAGTATAGCAGTGTCAAACCCGAGAGATCTCACTACAACCTCAATAAATTGAGAATGAAAGCTACATTATAGTTATCGAAATGTAGAAATATAATTACCGCACTAAGGATTCTTCTAGTTCTGGAAAATGTGGCGGGTGTGCCAATGGATTGAGAATGAAAATTTCAGATTCCCAAATCATGATCAAAATCCAATGATAACTGTTTTAATTATAAATAAATCAAAGTCATGAGAATTTGAAATAAATACGAACAGATCCAACTATATATTATAATAAGTCTTAATTAACTACATATAAACAATTTACTTACTTTTGGTTATGAGGCATGAGGAATATGCGAGAAGGTCCAGATTTCAACCTTTCAACAACATAAGCTTCAAAATTATCATTGAGTTTATGTGAGGCTGATGGATCAATAAATGCATACATGTCCGTTTCTTTTTTCTTGAGAACCTCGGTATGCAAATACCTACATATATTTATAATACATTTGGCATAAAAATATCCTTACAGAAATATAGAAAATATGATAAACGATTCAGAAAAGAGGAAAGAACTTACGCCATATATGTCGATATTATAGCCTGGCCAATCATATTAAACTCCAACAGCGCAATTACATTCTCATCCAATAAAAATATAGTTTTGTCCCTACCAAACACCTCAGCATCACATGGAATCTGAATGGACTCTGAATTTTGTTTCAAAATTGTTACCGCATGCATATGCAGCAACATGAACTGTCGAGGCACATTTTTATTTGGCTTGACAGTCTTCATCTTCATATACACTTTCTGAAACTCATTCAGCTCATTATCACCCTTCCTTGCCTTATTCACTACTTTCTTTTGAATTTTCTACACATGAACAATGGGTTAAGAAACACAAAAAGTAAAGAAATGATAACAAGTAGATGCAATTCCGTCAAACCATAACAGTACTTACATTAGTGCAGATGATCAAGTTTTTAGGCCATGCTAAAAGAGAGCCAACAGCTTGGCGAACCGTCTCTATTTCACCAGGTACAGGAACTGGAACCAAGGCGTCTTCCTTAATGCTTCCGTCCACTGAGACACGAGCATGTCCCGGTTGCAGAGGCACTCCATGTACTGAGTTACACATGTCTCCCTCGGAGAAAACCATACCAAATGCTACCTTGTTCTCAATGTTGTCCACTGCCAACTCACATTGTTGCGGACTCTAAATTTTCAAGTAAAGGTCAATTAATAAGTATTGCGAGACATCCACAAAATAAACAACATTGAGAGACATCCATGTATACACTAATTTTTACCTTATTTCCATGCGAAGAAGGGTCAACAGGACCAATAGCAACACAATCGTCATTCTCGTAATCCTTCTCCTCGTTCACCACCAATAGTTTTGCAGATTTAGGTTTACACTTTTTTTTCTTTTCTTCATCAAGCTGTTCTATTTCTCCTTTTTCATCTGGACAACTTGATTTGTCAGAGAAAATCGGTGAGTGATGATTGGATGTACCAGTCACCACCGACCTCAGCTCAGCCTTCAGCTCGGCAATCTGCGACATAAACTCCTTCTTTGTTTTCTCAAACTCAGCTTTTGTAATTCTGGTCTTTTTCTCTTTTGGCATATTGAAGTAGGTTGATGGAGTTACAAAGCTTCCAACTCCCCGAACCCTACCTGAATGCTCAGGAGTTTCCAGTGCTACAGAAAGCACATCTTCGCTTCCAGATGGCTTGAATTCACCCTTTTGCTTCTTTTCCATCAAATCATCCTAGTAAAAAAAAACTAAAATTAATACAGAGTATAATAAAAAGTCCATTAATTATACAGAGTATTTTACAAATAAAAAGTGAAAAGATTAAAAACTTACAATTCTGTTAAATCTCTCTGCCAGCTCTTCATCAATCTCTTCGCCCAGCGGTGGCATACGGGCAATTTTCCACATAATTGCTCGATCAGGTATTTCTTCAGGCTCCAGACGCCCTGCTTTTACCTGTTCAAACAAATAATGGAACATTACAAGACATTCAACACAAATAAAAATTACAAAAAAAAAATTAAGTCATACTTCTTCTTCTTCTAAACCAACATATCCTTTCCTCGATGATCTGTGCGGATATTTTCGCTTCCTCACTCTCTTACTTTGTTTTTGACTAAGTACCTGCATACAAATAATATTAATTTTTTTTATTAATGTAATCATATGAATCACAGAGGTTTAGCCTAATAGTTTACAAAAAATATATATATATATATATATATATATAAACATATATATTATATATTTAAAACATGTAAAACAGACCCCAAAATCATTACTGGTCCTCGCTGCAACAAATCCCTTCCAAGCCTCCTTACCAACAAATGCATACTTTTTTGGAGGCTTCATCAGCTTTTTCTTCTGTCCAAGATATGGCTTTACAAACTCTTTGTTTAATTTAGTTTTGAATTGTCTCCACTTTACACCTGCCGACTGTAGAATTGACTTCTTACTTTCCGGAGCCACTTTGAATGTATCCTAATTAAGGAGAATCATGTTAATACCAATTGACTACAAGGTTAAAGACATGATATGGGGGATAAAAAAACAGGATTTGTTTGTACCTCAATATCATCCCATAGCTTTGCTTTTAATTCTGGGTCCACTTTCGGCCAAGATGGGACATCGATTGGCACCAAATTTCTAGCACTCATGCCTACATACGACGCCAAGACATGCCTATTATCTCCAATTGGCCTTCCTTTTTTATCGAACCTGATTTTCAACTTTTTACCTTTGGCTTTCTTTATCACCACTTTGTGCATAGCACAAACACCTCTCACTACTCCAGACTTCTGTTTTTTTGATTCCATACTAGTACTTGTTTCTTGGGGGGGGTCTGTAGCTTGTGTAGATATTGCTGGTTCAGGTGTCAAAACTTTCACCTCCAGTTGCTTCTCATTTTCATTACTGTTATTGCCCTTTTCCGATAGTACTTTAGATTTTTTCTGCTTTTTTGCCATTTCGCCTTCAATTGTGCAAATTCCTGAAATGATGAAACAAGTGGATAATTCAGGGAACATATAAAGGGAACATATAATGTGATTGAAAAAACAAGTGAAAAATATGCATGACTGTAAATTTGTACCTAATTCAGGGAACAATGATCAAATCTTACTATATATGAAGCATCAGGCCATTGTACAAAAATATAGAGATTTTACAAGACTACATGAGGGCTTCACATTAAACAAGGTAATAAGTGCGACACAAAATAATATTACTTTTCAAGTCATTACAATTACACACCAAATATGGAAAGGAACGAAACAAAATATAGAGATACTATATATAGATAATATCTGTCATTTTTTAATCCAAATTCCCTCAACATCATTTCTTTGATTGCCAGCACTAGGGTCCTCTTCATCATCAACAACATTGACTATGGGGATTTCAGAGCAGAATGGAGGATTTTCCAATGTCGTGTCTCCTAAATCCTCATCGTTATACAACTCGTGATAATCTCGAGTCGTGGAGGTTAATACAACTGACCAGGCAGCATCAACGGGATCTTTGACATAGAAAACTTGCTTCACTTGGTCAACGGACACATATTTATCATTTTTATAACCTTGTCGACTGAAGTCAACAAGTGTGAAGCCAAGATCATCCACCTTGACGCCTCTGTCGCTATCTGCCCATTTACACAAGAAAAATGGGGCTTTGAATGCATGATAATCCAGCTCCCATATTTCTTCAATCATGCCATAAAATGTCATATCACTCTCCACAGGATTTAAATCCTTGGCACTAGACACTTGGACCGTCTTAGCAACTACAGCGACACCACTGTTTTGAACAGCCCTTTCATCATCTCGCTCTTTTGTGAAGTATCGGACCCCATCAATGACAAAACCTTCATAAGTCAAAACAGAGAAAGACGGTTTGCCAGCCAACCATCTTATCGTTTCTGAAACAGCTTCGCCATTGCATATCATTTCACTAACTTTTTTTTCAAACCAATTAGCAAATTGCCGATTGTGCTCTCCAATCAGCCACTGCACAGTCTTCTTTTTCCCTCGGTAAGTTCTTTCTAGAAAATCCTTGTGCATCCTTGCAAAATACATATATTAATTTAGAAACTAACTACATACTTGATAAAAGTAGATAAATGGTAAAAACTATAATTAATTTAACTTACATAACGTACGGATACACTTCAGGGTTGTTTAGAAGAACATGTAGATGAGCCTCGTCTCGCTCTTTTTCTTCCACCGACTTCATTACAGCTGCAGATAATGGACCAGAAAGATCACCTTGTTCCGTCGAAAGACCTGCAGTTTTGCAACTACGCCGAACAAACTCTGTGCAAAATTCTACAGATTCTTCCCCTAGATAACTTTCGGCTATACAACCTTCCGGACGATAACGATTACGCACATAACTTTTCAACACTTTATTGAACCGTTCAAATGGATACATCCATCTATAAAAAACTGGTCCACACAAACGCAATTCCCTAACCAAGTGGACTGTGAGATGTATCATTACATCAAAAAATGAGGGAGGGAATATCTTTTCCAACTCGCACAAGGTTAATACTATATCTGACTGCAACTTATCCAATTTTGATACATCTACAACTTTGTTGCACAACGAGTTGAAAAAGAAACACAACCTTATAATGCTGACCCTAACATTTTTTGGGAGAATGGAACGAATTGCAACTGGGAGCAACTGTTGAAGGAGTACATGACAGTCGTGGGACTTCAACCCAAACAACTTTAAATCGGACATCGATACACAATTTTTAATGTTCGATGAATGCCCATAAGGAAGTTTCATTGAAGAGAGTGATGATAACAGTTTTCTTTTTTCTGCCGTTGAAAGAGTAAAACATGAAGGGGGAAGGTAGGTTTTTTTTTTCCCGACATTTTGTGGAGCCAAATCTTTTCTGATGCCCATTTCAACCATATCATTACGGGATGCCTCACTGTCTTTAGTCTTATACTTTAAATTTAGTAGTGTCCCAATCAAACTATCACAGACATTTTTCTCGATGTGCATAACATCGAGGCAGTGACGAACATGATGAAATTTCCAATATTCCAGCTCAAAAAAAATTGACTTTTTCTTCCATGCACAGTCCACCTTCTTTGACTTCTTTACTTCATTTCCAAAAGTAAAATTTATTTCCTCCTGCAGCATTAAAACCTCTTCTCCGGAAAGGGGTTGACACGCTTGTCCAAACTCTTGTTCACCATTAAAAGCTGCCTTTTGCCTCCTATAAGGATGATGCCTAGGCAAATAGCGACGATGACCTTGGTAACACATTTTTCTGCTATGAGGTAAATATTTAGCTACGGTATTATCACCACACACTGGACAAGCCATATAACCCTTATTGACGCATCCAGACAAATTCCCATATGCCGGGAAGTCATTTATCGTCCACATTAATATTGCCCTTAAAGTGAAAAAAGATTTAGTACTAGCATCGTACACATTTGGTTCACCTTCTTCCCAAAGCTTCTTCAAATCATCAATTAACGGTTGTAAAAACACGTCAATGTTATTACCTGGCTCATGTGGACCAGAAACTAATATCGTCAACATCATAAACTTCCTCTTCATGCATAACCAAGGAGGAAGATTATAAGTTGACAATACTACTGGCCAACAGCTATACCTATTGCTTAAGCTATTAGTATGTGGGTTTATACCATCTGCGGCCAGACCTAACCGAATGTTTCTTGGCTCACTACCGAAGGTTGGCCACCTATAATCGATATTCCGCCATGAAGGAGAGTCGGCTGGATGGCGCATATGGCCATCTTGACTTCTTTGGTTAGCATGCCAAGTCATTAGTGCAGCAGTAGAAGCAGATTTAAACATCCGCTTAAATCTAGGAATGATTGGAAAATACCACATTACTTTGGCCGGAATGTTAACCCTCGGTTTACCATCCTTTCCTAATTTCCAACGAGATTTGTGGCACTTCGGACAATCAGAAGCATCAGCATTCACACCCCTATATAGAATGCAGTCATTTGGACATGCATGAAATTTTATATATTCTAGGCTTAAATCAGATAGGGTTTTCTTGGCTGCGTATGAATTACTTGGCAAGACATGATCTTTAGGAAGTAAAGAGCCAACAGAAGAGAGTAAATCTGTATAGGCACTATCACTTATACCAAATCTTGCTTTCCAATTATGTAATTTCAACAATGAATCTAATTTAGTGCACTCACTACCCTCATACAAAGGTTGTTCAGCATCGGCCAAAAACCTTTTGAACTCATCTGAATCTTTATCAAAATCATCACCCCAATTATTATTATTATTATTATTATATGCTGCTTTACAAACATCCTGTACATCACCGACTTGTAATGGTTGTGACGCAGAAATATTCTCCTGATTAGAAGCCGGAAATGTGCTACCAACAGATGACCTAGACTTAGCTCCATGCCAAATCCAATCAACATACCCCAAACTAAAACCCTTTTCGTACAGATGACCCCTAATAATTTTGATAGAGAATTTTTTAAAATTGACGCAGCGTGCACATGGACAAGGTATTCTCTTAGGATCTTTACAATTTTCTTCGGCATACATCAAAAACTTTTCAACCCCGATTTCATACTCTAATGAATCCCTATCTGCAAAAATCCATGACTTGTCCATATAGGAGGAGACACGTACAACCTACCAGATTATCATTCTAAATATCAAATATCAAATGAATAACGGTTTATTTATATTCAATAAGCATATTTATTATTTATATTATATATTATAATTAAGTTGTAATGCACACAAGTGCTATGTAAATTAATACTAAATGGCAACATGTCATTAACATTTAAATGGGCACGAAGGTATACGATTTCTATAATTCACATATGTACTTAGCAAACAGGTGACCAGAGAAAGTATATATACTATCATATACACTATTCAGTTCTAGTAAACAACAGAGCAAGTGAAAAAGCAACGATTACAAACATATGATTATTTTCACAAATGAATAATAAATGATTGAACTTAAGCATATTATTTAAATTCAATAAGCAGATTTATTTTCACAATAAACATAAATGAAACAAATATTAAAACAACATATGCAGCCATAAAATTTAACACATCAATTTATACATATGTAGACTCCGACTCCTAACGAACATATGTAGACTCCGACTCCGAATGTTATACAAAGAACACATGCATGTGATTGTTAGATTTAACACAAAATAAAAAATAAATAAACATTCAAACATATATAAACACTTACGAATTTGAGCTTTAGAGCACTACCCAAACAAGTTCTTCCTCGATCCTCTCTAAAAAAACAGACATATTCAAAAAATTAGTAACTAAAAATATAAAGAAATTAATAAAATTTTTGGGTCTATGATTCTTACCCAAACAAATTCTCCTTTTAAATGTTGTTCCTGAATTAATAAGAACAAAGAACAAACTAATTAGAAAATTAAATTTCCAAACCCAAAAATCCCCAATTTAGAACTGAAAATCAAAGTAATTTGAGTTTACATACACATGCAAGTTTACTGACCGATTCAAGCTTTAAAATGTTGCTCCTGCATTAATAAGAACAAAGAAAAAACTAATTAGAAATTAAGAACTCGAACACAAAAATCCCCAATTTAGAACAGGTAAAATCAAAGTAATAATTCGAGTTTACAGTTGAATGCAAGCTTACTTACTTACCGATTCAAGATTTTAAGCAGTAAACAAATGGATTTGTGAAGTGAATTGACCAATTAACACAAACTGAGAGATTAGGCACAGTTTTAGAAATTAGGGTTAAGAGAGTGAAAGAGAGAGAGAGGGAGAGAGAACGGGGAGAGAGAGAGGGGGGGGTGGCTGTCGAGAGAGGTGAGGTGAGAGGGTGGCCGTCGAGAGAGAGCGCCGTCGAGTCGCCAGAGAGAGGAGAGAAAAGAGAGTGTGTTAATTTGTTTTAATTTGTCCGAGTAGTAGTGTTTTTGTCTGAGGAGAGTTTACACAAAAAAGGGGGGGAATTAAAAAACTGGCTAAGGGGGGAAATAAAGGGGGAAACTAAAATATTTGCCAAGGGGGGAAATAAAATTTTGGCTGGGCGCGCGGGCTGAATTTTTTTTTAAGCTACTTTAGGCATCGGTTGTTTCCCTGACCGATGTCATTGATATCAAAGACATCGGTTGTTTCCCTGACCGATGTCATTGATTTTTCAATGAAATGTCAATGACATCGGTTGGCTGGTAATGTGATTTCATAATATATTAAAGACATCAGTTTTTTTCCGACCGATGTCATTGATAGTTTTTACATCGGGGACATCGTGAACCGATGTAAAAGGGGCGATGTCTATTCTACTTTTTGTAGTAGTGTCATGATTGTCTTGAAATGTTGCTCTTTTTCAAGCTTTAGTTTATGTCAAACAAGTCAGCTTGTTACAGATGATGTACCATACCAAAGGGTTTGTCTTAATTTTCAACAGGCTGTGAAAGAAACAGGGCTGAAATTCAAAGAGACCATACTTGCTCTTGGAGGTGGCAAGGCACCCCTAGATGTAAGATGAGATCAAGTTTCCATATATTTGATTGTTGTAATTAAATATCAGCTATGTTTAAATGATGGGCGGGATATTTAGACAGTTTTCCTTAAATGTGCTACTCAATCTTGATCATAGTTGTTGGTTTATTTCAGGTTTTTGTGGAATTCCGAGGGCGTGAACCGTCTTCTCAGCCTTTGCTTAGGCATAATGGCTTGTTGGCAGTTTCTGTATAATAAATTTAAGGTGAAAAGTTTCTATCTATATAGATACTAATTGCAGAAGATCGACCAGGTGACGTGGCAGCTTAAAATTCCTCCAAAATGAATTCTTTGTTTTCTTCAAAATCAAAATCTGAAAAGTGGCGCAGGAGGTTGTGTTTCGAATAACTTTGTAAGGCCAATAAATATATGATTATACATCATCCGTCATCCGGGATGATTTCGAAGACCAAGACAGCAATTTATATGCTATGATATCTACAATGAAGTAGAGTGAACCACTCACAACTCAAAAGATATTCTTTATCATTCATAAATACTATGCTTAAATTATAATCATATGAAAGTTAACACATTGTTTTTATAGATGGTTCAATATCTTCAACTTTTCGTATCTTAAAAATAATAATTCTAGACCTACATGTCACAAATATAAGAAGCTTTAGAGCCCATTCGGCTAGGGCTTCACAAAGCTCCAAAACTAAACCAGACCTGTTATAATCGGTCATGGGATCGGATCGGATTGAAAAAATTCGGACCGGACCAGAACCGGACCGATATGGACCGGTTAGTTAATTTCTATATAAAAAATAATTTTTTATGATTTAATATTTATTTTTTTAAAAGTTTAAATACAGAAAATAAATACATTACTTTGCAAGTTAATATAAGTTTAAAAATGAAGTTCATATCTTATTTTTTGTGAAGTAATCGTAATTTCTAAACATGTAAGTGTCAAGTATTTCTCGTATATAGTATGACATTTAATCATTTAAATTGTAATGTTGATCGCTACTATTTCATCAATTTATTTTCTACTGATTTGGCTTGTCAAAATGATGATGTATTTAAATATTTAATATCCATATTAGATATTTTAAGAAGTAAAGTAATTTAAAAATCGCTACTCCCTCCGTCCCTCTCATTTGTTTACAAATGAGTTGGACACGGAGGTTAAGAAAAACTGTAAAGTAATGGAGAAAAGTAAAAAAAATTAGTAAAGTGGTGGGACCAATCAATATTTTATGTAATAAAGTGAGTTAGTGGAGAAAAGTAGTAAGTGTATTTACTTTTTATATTATAAAACTTTACTATTTTGGGTAAGTATTGGAATGTAAAAAATTTATAGGGACATTCCGAAAAGGAAAGTGTAATGAAATGAGAGGAACAGAGGGAGTATATACATAAAATCCAGTCCGATCTGAGTTTTTTCAGGTTTTGGAACGGACCGGATCGAAGACTGGATTTTTTTAACTTTGCGGATCGGAGACCGGACTGGCTGTACATGATCTGGTCCGGGTCATGGACCGATAAACCCGGTCCGATCTAATTTACCGGTCCAAACCGGAATGTTGTGCGCCCTGCGTTTGGTTTGGGGCCTAAAGCCCCAGCTAGTGATTTTTGAACTTAAGTTGAAAAATGTCTATTTGTGTAATAAGTCAGAAAATGATTTAAAGCTCAAAAAATAGATTAAAACCAGAAGTTGGTATAAGGTACTTTTTTGAATGATTTTGATAGGTCCCGAACGTGGGTAGAATAAGCTAGAAGGGGTGGTTGAATAGCTTATTACCTTTTTAAAAGTTGAGCTTGACGTTTTTAAATTTTCGTTCTCTTTTTAAAATTAATTACTTATAAATAAGTAATGTAAAGTGCGGAATATAAAAGGGAGAAATATGACATGATCGATTTATCCTGGTTCGTGATGCCGCAATCCCCTAACGGATTCAAACACCCCTACTCCAGTCCCCGAGCTCTTCCCCAGACTCGGGATTTCGTCCACTATAAGTATGACTCCTTATAGCAGGTAGAGAAACCTTTACAAATACAACTATATATTTATCTTGAAGCGTAACTCCCCGTTACCTTCTCAAAATATAAGCTAAACCACTATATATTTATCTTGGAGGGTAACTCCCCGCTACCTCCTCAAAATATAGAGCAAACCCATCAATTATTTATCTTGAAGAATAACTCCCTTTTACCTCCTCAAAATAATTAGTAAACCACTAAAATATTTATCTTAGAGCGTAACTCCGAGTTACCTCTTCAAAATATTTTAGGAAACCTAAAGTAGCCTTGGTGCTACCTTTGTAGGTCTTGGATCTTAGGTCTTAGGTGTTAGTCCTAAATCCAATCAAGATAGAGTATTAAAGATATGATTACCATAACTATAATCAAACAACAATGTATTGAGGTGCCTCCTAGTTAGGCAGAAAACTTATATTCATATAGACGATCGTGTTATTTTGTTTATTTTGTATTCTTTTGCAAAGTGCAATAAACGATTTAAATTCATTGCTTTTTGCTTTTAGGAATTCCGTCCACGTAAAGCGAGAATAGTTATCAACTACTACAAGAGTGTAAGAACACCCTCCTAGGCTTTGTACTGGAACCGTTCTTATAAGATCCATATGTAAAAGCTCAAGTGGTCTAGTAGTAGACACCATGAATTTGGCATTGTGAGCTGATCGAATTTGTTTGCCAATTTTACAAGCTTCACATACATGATCTTTTACGAAACTTAGTTTAGGTAATTCTCGAACATGTTCTTTCGAACAAATATTCTTAATGAGTTTCATGTTTATATGACCAAATCTACGGTGCCATAACCATGGATCCTCATTCATGGATACTAAACAGACGTTCTCGTAATCATTTAAGTCACGCGAATAAACATTCTTATTCCGTGGACACTTAAGAATCAATTTCCACTCTTTGTCATAAATAGCACAATGAGATGGAAAGAAAATCACTTTGCAACCATTATCACAAAGTTGAATTATTGAAAGCAAGTTGTACTTTAGTCCCGTGACTAATTGTACATTCGAAATTTTAACGCTTTCATTACCAATATCACCAATACCAACAATAACACCTTTGACTGCTATCACCAAAAGTTACACTTCCGGAGGTTACCTTTTTAATGTTGTTCATCAAAGATATATTTACCATCATGTTCCGTGAACAACCACTATCAAGATACTATACATTCTTCTTAGCAGTAAGGCACACCTTCATTAATGATTAATGAAAACGATTGGTACCCTTTTTGCTTAAGGGTCCGGGAGTTAGCACATCATAAGGTAAACGAGTACTTTCATAAATAAATATATGCATAGGATAATCATTCACGTAGACAATATCATTTCTAGATGCTTGGTTCCTATCAGATACATGATAAGGATTTCTCCTAGGCATATACTTAGAACCACCACGAAAAGCATGATTATTATTACTATGAGGAAATATAGTAATAGTGGAATTTCTAGAATGATTATTGGCATGATAATTCACATGATTATTTCTATCATGAGCATTGCGATGTCTAGGATATGCATGATGACTCATATTAGCATTTTGAATCCGAATATAAGCATTATTATTCGAACTTTGAGCAACAAAATTTCCTCTAGGAACATTCGGTTGCATAGTATTGTTAGTATTAGAACTTGCAACTTTTTAGAGTTTCTTGGTTGAAATTTAATCGGCTCTTGACGATAAGAATGCTTCGATTGTTTTTTTGCCATTTTTAATCGAATTCTTTTGAGCAATGTTGGCTCCTTTAGGCATCCACTTATACTTCCCCTTACTTACACCTTCTTTAGCTTTGCAAAATAGACTTTCATGTCACTTTTGTTGCAAAACGTGCATAGTTTCGTAGGTGCTTTAGGAGAAACATTTTTAGTGAGAGTAGGAATATGTGCTTCTCTTTTAGGAGGTTCACTCGCATCATATCCTAAACCTTCTTTGTTAGGATATACCTTTGAGTTTTATATTATATTTTCCAACATAGTATTGCTCTTAGTGAATTTCTTAACTATAGAATCAAGATTGTATTTTTCTTGCATCAAGACATTAATCTTGTTATTTAGTACATTCTCTTGATCTATAACTTGAGCCATGAGCTTAGAATTCTCATTTTTGAGTCTTTGACTTTCCAAAATACTTGATTTCATTTCCGAAACCAAATATTCTTTTTCAACAACCTCAACATCGAATTGCTCTTTTAATTTAGCTAATTCATCATTCTTTTCGGTTAAGGTTATTTGGTAGTCAAGATCCAAATCATTTATGGCTTGTCTAAGCTCTTCTTCTTTGTCACCGGTTAAAGATCGTACAAGTTCACTCATCCGATTGTCTCGTTTAGCAATCCCATGTCCTAGTGATTCATTGTGAATTTTTAAATTCAAAATTTCGACCTGAAGCTCACGATTCTTATCATCGACTTGTATCTTATCTTTTTCATTTTCTCGGCTTGAATTACTAGAGAAATGTTCTTTATTTCGAGATTTTGAATATTTTCATTCTTTTCATTTATCTCGATTTTCAAGCGCTCATTTTGTGAAGAAATGAAATCGGAATATTCTTTATCGTTGACATGAATAACCTTCAAACGAGCGACTTCTTTTTGAAGCTCACTATTTGTCTCACGATATTTATTCCTTTCAGAACTTATCGTGGTAAATTTGCAATTCATATCATCAAGACTCGATTTTAACGAGTTCACGAGTTCACCAAATTAATAAGTTCGAAAGGATCCAAACTAGAATAATCCATACTAGAAAAATGCACATTTAAATTACCACTACTACATGATGCAACATTTAAATTAGAATCTGAATTTCGGGTTACCTCATGGTTAGTAGTTGATTTGTCCGTTGATGTAGATTCGTCGGAGATGGCCATTTAGCAAAGGTTAACAATTTCTTCGGTTTCTTCCGGTGCTTCTTCGTCTTCACTTAAATCCCAACCGTTCTCCACAACAAGACCACGACCCTTAGGTAACTTTGGACATTCACGTCTAAAGTGACCGGGTTGTTTGCATTCAAAGCAAACATCTTGTGTTTCCTCGACTATTGGCTCCTTTGGTTTAGGTGTCGAATAGTTCTTCGTATAATTCAGACTATTTTACGAATTGCTACCTTGAGGTGCGCCTTGATTTTTAACATAATTCGTATTAGGGGAGTTATTATACGAATTAGGAGCACCTTAGTTTTTAGTATAACTCGTAGTAGGAGAATTATTTCGATAGTTCGGCCTTCCTTTCGAATTAAATACTCGATTTTGATTGTTCAATTTTAGGAAGCCTTTTCCGTACCTTTAATCCTTACTTTGTAACACACGAAGAAGTTGTCTCGATAATAATGCGATCTCATGTTCATCGAGATTTTCAAACTCTTTATTTAACTCGTCGTCATTTTCCTCTTCATCGATTAATATACCTTTTAAAGCCATATTCTTTCGTTTATCATCCGTTTTACGGACAACTTTATCCGGTACATTATCTTCCTCGTAAGCACGAAGATTCCCAAATAAACTATTGATGGAGTAGTCGTTATGACTATGCATTTCTTTAATCGTGATAACTTTAACTTTCCAACTCGGAGGTAAGCCTTTTAAAATCGTTCAATTTTTCTCATTAGTCGTATAGACCTTACCGAGTTGAGCAAGCTCATCGATTACACGAGTGAACCTCGTTTCCATATCGATGATAGTTTCACCTTTGAGGAGTTTAAAATTCTCGTACTCATGAATTAAGGTATCCATTCGAGATTCCTTAATATCTTTTGTACCCTCGTAAGTGATAACTAATTCGTTCCACATTTCTTGTGTCGACTTGCAATTATTAACACGTTTGTATTCTTTTTCCGCAAGTGCACTAGTTAAAACCATTTCCGCCTTCGCAGCTATATTCATCCTTATTTCTTTATCAGGAGTATATTCACTTACTTTCTTCTCGATGGTTATTTCACTTTCGGTTTTAGTAGGAATTACTACACCATCTTTGATATCCATCCAAACTTTCACACCTTGGGATCTAGCATAAATTCTAAATCGTGTTTTCCAAGTTGCAATATTTGTGCCATCGATTAGAGGAGGTCTAGAACTCGAAAGACCTTCACCACAACCGATCGTATTTAAATACGTCATTTTTACGATCTACTTTTGGTTATGTTTTGAACTTCACAATGTTCAAATAACAAGATTAAAAGCAACTATTTTGATACCAATTGATAGGTCCCGAATGTGGGTAGAATAAGCTAGAAGGGGGGGGGGTTGAATAGCTTATTACCTTTTTAAAAGTTGAGCTTGGAGTTTTTAAATTTTCCTTCTCTTTTTAAAATTAATTACTTAAAAATAAGTAATGTAAAGTGCGGAATATAAAAGAGAGAAATATGACACAATTGATTTTTCCTGGTTCGCGATGCCGCAATCCCCTAATGGATTCGAACACCCCTACTCCAGTCCCCGAGCTCCTCCCCGGACTCGGGATTTCGTCCACTATAAATATGACTCCTTATAGTTGGTGGAGAAAGCTTTACAAATACAACTATATATTTATCTTGAAGCGTAACTCCCCGTTACCTTCTCAAAATATAAGCTAAACCGCTATATATTTATCTTGGAGCGTAACTCCCCACTACCTCCTCAAAATATATTGCAAACCCATCAATTATTTATCTTGGAACGTAACTCCCTGTTACCTCCTCAAAATAATTAGTAAACCACTAAAATATTTATCTTAGAGCGTAACTCCAAGTTACCTCTTCAAAATATTTTAGCAAACCTAAAGTAGCCTTGGTGCTATGTTTGTAGGTCTTGGATCTTAGGTCTTGGGTCTTTCATCCTCCTCACGGTCCGAAGACACCAAACTCCCCGTCGGCGTGTCTAAGACTTGGGTCTTTGAGAGAAGATCACCTCACTTCACCTCACTACAAAGATACAACAACAAGCTACAACCAAACAATTATGTGAGATATTTATAATAAAGGGCTGTGCAAAACTAGTATGTTACGGTACTAGCCACGGGACGCTATTACGCGTTAAAATAATTTATTCGTTATTAATTAAAGTCGAGCGAGTCACGACGCCAATCGAACGAGCTACGGAACTTTAGTGGTGTGTGCAAGAGTTCTTAATTAATTATTCAACTCACAAGTGTGAGGACAGTAAAAGAACGCTATTACACGTTAGCTATTTGCGTAGTGCGGAAAGTAGTAAATAACGGCACGGGATATGTCACGCGAGGGACTTGTCACACGAGTGGTGATGCAAGACAATAAATAAAACGTGCAACAATTATATCCGTGAATGCAACACACACTATACGCGCAACACACACAACAAAAATTTAAAGCACTTCACCTACACCTTTGGCTTTATCCGATGGCTTGGTTGCCTAAAGCAAAGAATTCTCAAATAAGAGGTATTCTCAAAGGATACGAACTAGGTTCCGGGACTAGTATGTGTAGATGTACACACACTAAACAAAAATGTAACTAATTTAGAACAACTTGAAATCTAGAAAGAAATCAAGAAGAACAAGCTAGGATCGAAGCATAATAACACCACCAAACTAAGGCCGAAAGAACACCAAATGAAAGATATGCAAGGAGTTATCAAAGGTGGCTCAAAGACACAAGGAACACTACTAGAAAAACTGGATTAGACATCGCCCCTTTAACATCGGTTTGAAAAACCACCGATGTTGAAAAGGTTTTTGACATCGATTTTTTTAAAAGCGATGTTAAACAGATTTCTAGACATCGGTTGGTAAAATAACCGATGTCTAAATGTTTTTTCTCAAAATAAAAAAACACGTGCTGGTCATTTTCCCCCCATTTCTCTTAAAACATTTCCCCCTTGGAAAATTTTGAGTATCCCGCCTTGGTAACATTTCCCCTAATTTACTTTGTCTTCTATCTCACTTCTCACAAATCACAGCCGACTCTCATCTCTCTCTCACTCATCTCGCTCCCTCTCTCTCTCTCTCTCTCTCTCTCTCTCTCTCTCTCATCTTTCTCTCTCTCACTCTCATCACTACTCGACCCCCTCTCTCTGTCTCTCTCACCCGCATTTTTCTGTAATTAACTCAGCTTATTACGATTTCTCTAAATCGAAATAGAGAAGAGGAAGCTCGAATTTAAGAGAAGAGGAAGCTCGACTCTTAAGCCATTTTCCAATTAATAGTTCGAATTAAGCTCGATTTAATTTTAATTGAACATTTTTTTGCAGATTCGTTGCTCTTTTTGCTTGGGTCATCTTCAATTAGTAAGTTTTTCTGTTAATTACTTGTTTTTCTTGTAGATTTTTGTTTGTATTTTTTAGCTTTTGTGTTTTTGTTTGTATTACTTGTGTGTAATTCTTGTTTTCTGTTTCGTTTGTATATGTCTGTGTCTGGAGAGCTTAGGTTGAAGATTGAAAAACTTGCTTCCTCCAATTTCCTTTAAAAAAGTTGTTTGTTGTTGATGGATCTACTCGGCCAAGCCACAGCTATGAATCTACTCAATTATTGTTTACACTTACTGCAGTTCATGGATATGTTAGTAAGGGGTTGCTCAATTTTATTAAGTGGTGCCACCAAATGCCAAATAATGTAAAATTAAAGCTAGTTGTAGAGAATGTTGGATATCAAGATAAAATAGACATTTCATTAATAATTAAGTTTGATTAAAATGACATCTATTACAAATGAAGTTGTGGGCATTACGTTTCAGCTTGTGATGATTCCACTAAGGTAAGACTTGTTGAAAATCTAGTTAACAAGAAAGATCTCTTTAGGCTTTGTTATTACTAAAATATGAACATTACAATTGTACAACAAATTCCGTATTCTAGCTAGTAATTCTAATCTGTTGGGAGTACACAACTATAATTGTGATAATTCTAATCTGTACATTGAATCTGACAGTATTCTTATAGGCTTCTTGTTAGATTTTGAGAATGGATTAAAGCATTGGTACGATGCTACTAAATGTTCAATATTGAAACATTTGAAAAGACAACTCATGATAGCATAAAGTTAAGTGTAGGGATGTAGTTTTCTAGGTTTTGTATATGCTTATACACATGTTTGTGATCTGTTTAATAAACATATTACTGTATAGATATGTGATTCGTCGCATTACAAGGATGACTCGTCATTATCTCCTTCACCTGTAATTAAACGACACATTAGTTTTCCCAGACCATAGATTTCATCTTTTGATGGGATCCTGGCCATGAAAAGTTTTTGGCTTGTGCCAACTGTCTTTTGTGGCTGCATACTTTTTCATTTGTGAAGTTCTGGAGTGCATCTAGCAATCTGCATTCTTAAAGAAACTTGTCCCCTTGTACTTATCTTTTAAAACTTGAATTGCTAATTTTGTGCGGCTATCCATACAAGCTTGTCAGTTGGATGGATGTGAATTGATTCCTTGGTTAGAATTGATTTTACGATACAATATCACAATTAAGTGATTAATTATGCCTTATGACAGTTTGCAGCTTCAGATGAGCACCAAAGGCAGTTCCTCAGCATGGCAGAAGAAGCATTACAAATGATTCTTTCTCAGGTCGCTGATCAGAACTTAAGGCATACATTACAATTTGGCATTGGGTTGCGTCATGCATGGCTAAATGACAAAGACATATCTCCAATATGTCTTTGATATGCCTCATCATTACATTCTCCAATATGGAGATGGAAATTATTACTTCTAGATTTGGTTTTCTGTTATCTTCTGTGTTTAGTTGATATATATATGATGCACCAAGAGCAGTATTGCTCTGATTTCTGTAAGTGAATGTTGTTGTTGCTGCTGGAAATTGCAATACGGACGGGGTGTGTGTGACTCAGTAGGTAACATATGAGTGCATTAACTTGATCCTTCAATCTGAGTGCAGATTTTGGGACTTGATAGCCGTGCTGATACATTGGTAGGTGATAACATGATTCGAGGTATATCCGGAGGACAGCGAAAGCCAACAGCCTGCAGGTGTGAGTTCCCCTGAAGCCTAGAGATCTGCAGATCGCCAACAGCCTGATCTCCTCTAACATCCTGCAGGTAGGATTGATGAAGGAAAGATAAAAGAAAATCTCCATCTATTGTTCTATGTAAATATTTGTCAATGTAAAGAGTGCAAATAGTTGGAATGGTAGAATTTTGGTACCAATTATGGTTATTGTAAACATTGGCATGTTGGTAAATGGCAAGTACTTGGTTTTTTCTATTTTAGCATTTTGGTTTGATTTTAGTTTTGGGGTGCATATAAACGATCACTACATGCTAAAACCTCAACAAGATACATCATTTATTAAAACAAAACTGATGTGTCTCACTATAATTCACATCACTTTTTCTAAAATAATCGATGTACATGATGGGCTATTGCATCAAATTTTTTAAAAGAACTGATGTCTATTAGAACATACAACATCGATGTTACCAAGAAACCGATGTCTGAGATGATATATAACATCAGTTTTTACCAAGAAATCGATGTATATGTCTTTATTTACCTTGTATGTTCTATGTTTATGTTGATCTAATGCACATAATATATCATAATTTAAAAAGAACTACTGCACATAATGTATCTTGGACATCAGAAATATTTAAGAAACCAATGTCTAAGTCGATAATAGACAACGGCTAAAAACCGATGTCGAAAGGTTTTGACCTTTCTCTACACACGCATAGACATCGGTCAGATTTTTTTTTAACAACGGCCAGAAACCGATGTCTATTGACATATTTCTAGTAGTGGAAGAACACTTTAAGGGCTGTTGAAAATGAGCTAAGGGGCTGCCTAAAAGTGGTTTGGCCGAGAGGAATAGAACAAGAGCAAGAAGACCCGAAAATCACCAAAAAGAGCTACCAAAACAAGGACACCAAGATCAATCAATGAAAGATAATTTAATGGGGACACAAGGATCCTTAAAACTCTTCCAAAGCACTTCAAGAACCCACTTTAGTCGATCTAAAGCTTTGTCTTCGAAGTGGTCTTGGTTAGAGTTGTTTTCGAGCAAGAAATGGTGATAAAACACTACCTAAGTGAGCTAGTTTGAGCACCAAGCACAAGATATTCAAGGATGAATAAAAGGTGACTCAAAGACACTTGAAAGAACACTTTAAGGGCTGGAGGAAACGTGCTAAAGAGTTGCCCAAAAAGATCTTGGCCGAAGGTGTGTTTAGGGTAAGAAATGGAGTGAAAAACAAGCTTAAAAGATGAAGAAAGAAGCTTGTTTAATATATACTTTTTGGAGAAATTTAAATCTGGGATATGGTGTGTATCTAGGGAGAAAAATCCAGCATTTTTTTGGCTCATGAGGTCTGAGAGAAATGGGTGTGAAAGGCTTGGTATTTATAGGAATTTTTAGGTTTTTATGGACCAATGGACAAGTGACACTTGTAAAGCAACTAATAAAATACAAAAAACATAAAGTAGCTTTTTGGAACCTTCCTAGAAAGTCTCCAGCAAATAAACATGTGGGATATAGCAATTAAATAATGTAGGAAGATTCTATTGGTACGAAAATAGCCGATAAATGCGTAACTACGCAATAAACCCATTTCGTTTGATTTTCTTTAAAACAATTTGGAAAAATATGAGACCAATTCCAAAAGTCTTCAAATATTATATGAAAATTATGGTCAAAGTCGACCCATAGGTTTCCATATATTTGGATGACTTTTAACGAACCCTAAAATAAAAAATGAAGCGATTTTAGGGGGTTCCGGAAAAAATGTTCTCATAAAATCATGAAACTTTTTCTAAAATTCTTTTTATGTATTCTAGTGACATTCCCAAAGTTTCAAGTCAAAATAACATGTGGAGGTATTTTATTCAAAAATATTTTGATTAAATGCCCTTACACGACGGAATAAAATACATTAGCAGTTTGTCGTAACTTGGCGACGTTTTGGCTAAAGTTTTGACTTGAGATATATTCAAACATAATATTCCTCAAATGATAATGACCATGAAGACCTCGGAATATTTATTTTGAATATTTTACAATTTTATCCATTTAAATGAAAACTGTTAGGGGTTCGGGATAAAATCTGTTTTTGAGCTTTCAGCAAGTCAATAAATAAGGCAATTTTTGAAAAAATATATCAAATATATTTGAGGATAAAACATTTGAAAGGAACACTGTTTTGAATAAAACTCTCGTTTTTAGTGCATAAAATCAGTGTTCGGAAATATATCGATATTAATGCGGACTTGACTTTGCCTTTTAAATGTATCATATAGAATCTAGACTAGGATACATCATTGAGTGAATATACCTTATCCAAATAAATGATTTGGTACGAGAAAATGTTTTTGTCAAATTGACTCGTTATTCGTTAATGTCACATCGAATAATCCTAGGGGAGGAATTACTATATTAGCTAGTAACTTCCTAGACCTAATTTAATTTTCATTTTCGTACTTTGACAAATCACCAAAACCTACAAGAAAAAGACTGTCTCACAGATTTATTTTATTTTGATGTTGTTATTTGATAAAATTTAATATCATCATTCAAATTAATAATTAATCAAACTACTTTTTATTTTAACATTTTTAATAATTCATAAATTATGCATTATACCAAATTAGTCGAACAGATATTAACTTCAAATTTTTCATTTCTACTCATCAATTTAAGCAACTTTAAAATAAGTAATAATTTTAAGGTTACCTGTTGAGTATTGAATACAGTAAAAGAATACAGAGGGGGGGGGGGTGAATGGATTCTTGAATTTTTCTTCGGTCTTGAATCTTTGCAGCAAGATAAGTGATGAGTGTGTGAGATATGAAGATGCGGATAATTAAACACAAACACAACACAATATCACTTTAATCTAATATTTTATTAGATAAAGATCTTGCTACAATCTGTGAATACAAATGATAGTATTCTCAGCTTCGTTTTTCTCAGAGAGATATTTTCTGGATATTTTTGAGAAACTTCAAAACCCTTAACAGCTAAGGAAGTGAGGCTGTATCCTTATAGACATGGATACACCCACTTACTACAAATGAGGTAGGTAAAACAAAAGCACTTTCCAGTCTGTCTATCTCACTTTAGTAAGAGTCCAAACGGCTACAGATTTGACTTTGAAAAGCCTGTTTAGATCCACTTCTTCAGCTCCTTGTCCCTTGTCTTATCTCTCCAAGCTTCTTTGTAGGCTTTCCAGCATGCTTTATAGGACAGAGTCAAATAAAGTGAGCTGGCTTGTTGCAGGTCTCTGACTTGTACAATTCTTCAGTATTTTGTCCTCAAGAATGTATTCGAGAAGTGACTAAGTGAATGATTCGAGAACTGGAGTTGACTTGATCGATAACTTTGAGTTCTCGAATAGTGTTATCTTGACATATCGAATCACTTCTCGAATAGCTCTTTTCTCTGGGACTCCTTGAGATATCGAATAGAGCATTTTGACATATCGAATCCCTGAGATATCGAATAGCATATTGAGAGATATCGAATAGTGTCTTCTGAGATATCGAACTCCAGACTTCTCGAATGCTAGACTTCTCGAATAGACAAATGTACTTCTCGAATTGGTACTTAGGCAAATTCTTCATTTCTTCAAATCCCAACTGTGATTATTTGGTAGTCTTTATCTCCTTGCTTGAGGCATGAACCTTGGAACTTCTTTCAAGCATTATTCTTGACTTTATAATTACAGTAACACAACTAGAATTTGATGCCTATTACAAGTACAGAACAAATAGAAACTCTACAACTAGAGGTTCCCTCAGTTAAGAGGTCATGTAGGTAATGCATAGCATTACACATACTTAGGCTTGTTATTAGATGTATTCAGGCATGCCTCTGTGACTAACAATCTCCCCCAAATTGTGAGTAAGACCCTTAGTCACAATTTCATGTCTGATAACAAGCCTATCATACATAAAGAAAAAACTTGACAGTACAGGTATGAATTGACATTAGCAATTTGGATAGAACTACAGAGTGAGTAATCTTACAGCCTATGATGAAGAACTAGCCATTGTCTTTTGATTCCCTTTCCATAGCTTTGGCTTGAAATTCATCATATTCTTTCTCTCTTCTTTCTTTCTCCTTCCTTGTATTCTCATCCATAGCTTTTATTATTTCTGCCATAGCATCCAATTCTTCAAGCAAAATTGAGTCTTTGAAATCTTCAAGTACTGGTTCCAGAATATTTGCAGGATAGTAGTTGAGTAGATTCATTCTGATGTTGACTTGATTTCCATTCCTCCTCCTATACTTTACCATGTAGGGGTTGAACTGAACTCTACACAAACCCTTTTTCCTCAGCTTTTCTGCTTCACTTTCCAGTCTCTCAATTTCTTTCTCCCTTGCCAGCCATTTCTCAAAACACTCTTTTCTGACTTTTTCTTCATGATCTCTCTTCATTTTCACAAAATCAATTAGCTCCAGTTTCCATACTCTCTCCACTTTGTCTTCTGAGCTCAACAGTGCAATGATTCTCTCTATGTCATATAGCTTGCCCCAGTGTTGACATCCTCCTTGTTTGAATTTCTCCTCCCTTCCATCAGAATATTTAATCTCAAGGCAATTATCAACAATGGCAACATGATAGATTCTTTGAGCTTGCAAAAATTGCAGTTGGTCTACATCATAATCTTCATCTAGTGGTTGGAGTTTTAGGCCTGGATAGATTGTCAGGGTTTTTGATATGGTTGGCTTTGATTTCCTTGCAGCTTGCTTGAACTTGATTCTTTTTACATGATTACTTGGCAGCAGTATGTGACCTTTGTTTGTAGACCATTGTAGTATTCCATTAGCAGTTTGCTTTTTGAAACATACAGATGGTTTCTTGACTTGAATCTTCTTCTCTTCTTGAGGTGGCAAGACAGTTGCAGAAGCCATAGATGCAAATTTTGAAAGGTCACTACTGGCAGCATTCACCCTAGACTTAGAGTCTTGTGTTGTGGTGAGGTTACTGTCAGCAATGCCTGAGGCTTGCTGTCTTCCACTTTTCCTCTCAGAGCCTTTACCTTGATCATCATCATTCTTCCTCTTCTCATCATCCTTCTTCTTCTTCTTGTCTTCATCACCCTTATTACTCCTGTGATGTCTTCTCCTTCCATCACTTTTATCTTCATCCTTGTCTTGATCTTTGCTTGGGTTGAACTTAGCAGTCTCAGATATAATGCCAGTTGCAATATATGACCTGAGATAAGATATAGCGTCTAATTCTTCTGCTGTTCTTGATCCCTTCTTCTTGATCAGTTTCTCAATGATGGCTATGATGAGATTTTTATTTTGAGGAGTTAGATGCTTAGGAATGACCAGGTGCTTGATATCTTCAATTCTTGTTCCAGCCTGGTAGATAATAGTTCTAGGATCTGTGAAAACTTCAGGTAGCCTTGAAGGTTGACCATTCCTCAATTCATCATGAAGACTCTTGTTGTTCTCATTTCCCTTCTCAATTAGTCCAAGGAGCACATTCACTTCTGAGTGCTTTAGACTCTGTAGAGTATTGATGGTTAAGTGCCATATCTTGTTCTTTCCTACCATCAATATCTCCTTGAGCCATAGATCATTAAGCCTCCTTGGTACTACAGTGAGACAGTCAATCTGACTCTTCAAACTCTCATGATATAGCAGAGCATCACCAGCCTGTTCTCTAGAGGCTTTCAGAAGCTCCAAGAATGCATCATCATGATAGACATTTGAGTTTGCAATTTCTTGTAGCTTGGCCTCAGTGACCACCTTCACTTCTACTGGCTTGGCACTCTTAGATATTGAGATTCGAGGCTTGTCAGATGGCATACTCCCAGCAACTACTGTGGTTGTGATAGACTGCCTTTGACCATCAGGAGTAGTGATGTGCACAGTTGGTAGAGTGACAACTGGCAGAGAAGTGGGAGGCTCATCAACTTTGTCCTTTCCTTTTCCAGGCACATGAGTAGTAGATTTCAAAGTTCTCTGATGGCCACCCTCAGTGATCTTGATGCCCTTTTCTAGTGGTCTCTCCCCCTTTGGATTTGAGTTCTTTGATATCCTCTTCTCCCCCTTAGGCTTGTTGACAGACACAGGGACTGTAAGAGGCACCTTTGGAGTTGAAGATTCATCAGGTAGAGGGAGACCCATGTGCTTCATCATTGCAGACAACATTGATTGTTGATGCAGAAGAACATCAGCTGTGGTGGTGGCTTGAGTGTTCAACTGCTCAGTCAGAGTTGTCACAGTGTCTGTAAGATGAGCATTGGACTTGTGGAGAGAGACTACCTCCTTTTCAAGAGTATCCATTTTAATGAAGAGTTCATTGGCCTTAAAACCAGATAGGGATTGATCCTTCAGTCTCTGCACTTCGAACCTTGACATCTCATGCACAGGAACCTCAGTGACCAGCTTGTCTCCATATTGATTTGCAAAGAGGGTCCTGAGCATGGCATTGGCATCAGTTGTCTGATCTGATAAGGATTGAAATTTGTGCCCCAGACCTGTGACAGCATCCTTGAGAATAGCCAAACCATTGTCCATCCTGGTGCAAGTAGCATTGCAGGTTCGAATGTCCTTGAGAACAGTCTCCAATTGAGGGAATTTAGCATCAAAAGTCCTCTTGATCTCATGCACCTCCTTGGTTGTAGCTGAACACACTTCATTAATTTCTGTCTTTAAGCCTTTACCAAGATAGTGTGCAGCCTTGAGAGTGCCTTTATAGCTGTCATTCACTGCTTCAAACACATCAGTAGGGTTGAGAGATTTGGCATTGGACCCTAGTGAAGTGATGTACTCTTCTCTGAGGTACTAGAGACCTTCTGAGAGAGGGATTGAATTGGTTCCTTGCAGCCAAGCATCGATATTCCCATCTCTCTCAGTTTCATCTATGATTTTCTCCTTCTGTAGCTCTACATCCTCTTTGTGACATAGGAGAATAGCTTCATAGTCTGGATTGGGCATGTTTGCAGTGAGAAGGTGCTGAGCAATTTTTGTGAACTCAGGGATCTGATCCACAACTAAGCTTTGAAGTGCTTCAACCGTCAATTGTGGTGGAACAGACCCTGATCCTGAAGCACTGTCATGTTGCACAGGCTTCAGCCATTGAGACAAAAAGTTAGAGCTAGAGCTAGGCTTGCTAGGCTCCTCAGTTACAGATGCAACTTCTGCAACCGGATGAACAGACTCTACTACTGCTGTCTCCACAGAAGTGGGATGAGTTACAACAGTAGTTGACACAGGCACAGAGTCTCTAGTAAGAACTAGTGAATCCTCTGTGTTTGTGATGGTGTCATTAGGATATGCCCCAGCATGCATTCCCTGACCATCCAAATGTGGTACCTGGGTGGTGAGCAAGGTGTCATGCACCAAGTCACTTGAATTCATTGGCTCATCAAGGGAAAAGAATTCTTGATGATCAATGCCTTGCTCCTCAATTGCTTGAGTTGCAGGCTCCAAAGAAATATGAGTGGTAGATTGTAGACAAGATTTTGGCAACTCCCCCTGAGAAATAGAGGGAGTTTCAGTTATGATGTGCTCTCCACTCAGTGTTGTGCCAGCCTTATCACTCCCTTGTGCTGACTCTTTACAGATAGGTGCATTGGGGAGGATGCTTGATTCTATAGATGCATCCTGTTGAGAGGAAACATCTAGTGAGCTGTGTGCCCCTGATTTTACAACTTCAGCCATTTGAATGACTGAAGAGGTGGTTTTAGACTTCTTCTTCTTCTTTAGGCTTATGATAGGTGACTCAGGTTTCTCACTTCCTAACCATAGTTCTACAGCCAAGGCTGCTTCAGTTAAGATTTCTAAGGGTTCAGAAGCAACCTGTTTTCTCTTCTTTTTACTAACATCACCCTTTTGAGAGGATGATGCAGTTGGCTCTTTGCTGGATAGAGTGTTTGGCTGAGGGGGTTGGTTAGCAGGCCTTGGGTTAGCACTTTGTTCTCCTTGCTTAGGCTGTGCTAACTGTGATTTTGAATCAAATATTGGCATGTTGTGGGGGTAAGACCTAAACAAACCCTCCATGTGGGGAGTTATGCTAAGTCTTACATCCACATCATTCCTAGTCTCCAAATTACCAAAAATGAGTTTGGTCATGGACCTAGGATAGCCTATTTTACTCTTATCTGCTCCAGGCAATTCAATCAATGAAGCATTTTTAAAGTTGAGTACTGATTGAATAAAGCGAGGAAAGAAAATTTCATTACCTCTCTTGGCTGTGGTCTGACCAAGTCTCCCATAGAGTTCCTGTAGGATGAGAAGTCTAACATCTATCTTTCTCCCATGAGCCAAGGCATAGGCAAGCTGCTGCACGGGTGTACTAATCTGATCAAAGCTTGATTTCCGTGCAGTGAATACATGAAGGAGTGTAGCAAATACAAAGCTCCATTCTTTCCTCAAGAACTTCCTATTCAACTTTCCCAGCTTGATAGTATCAGAGTAGTTGATGAAGTCAAAGAATTCTTCCAACTCATCATTGGAGGCCAGAGCATCATACGTCTCTTGCTGCATATCCAAGGCTTGATTCATGTCTGCAGTGGTGATAGTGATATCCTCTCCTTGAATCTTGCAGTGAACAATATAAGAAGTGATAGCATTCTCAAGAGCGATGACCTCCACAGTAGCAGTCCTCCAGAATTGTTCCAATAGATCTATGTACAGAGTTGGGTTGGCTGAGAGCGCACTCTTGATGTATGATTCAGACAACCACCGAACAAAGCACTTGAAATTGGCATTCGGTGCTTCCACATCACTGGTGATTGCGATGAAATTAGTTTGGGATGGTATGGTGAGTTGAGTGTTTGCCATTGAATTAGGATTGAAGAAGAGATTCGCAGTTAGGGTTTTTCAGAGGTTTCAGGAGTTGAGGTGCTTGAGAAATCGAACGAAATGAATTGAATAGTTGTGAAGTTGTATATATATATATGAATGCCTTGAGTTGTCGATAGATAAGTGTTCTGTAGCGACAAGTCATTCGAGAAGTATGAAACAACTATTCGAGAAGTCAAGAAAGGCTTATTCGATATCTCAAGCAGTTTTTAACTCACAGCTGGCAGTGATTTAACTTAGAAAATAATTCAAAGTTAAGAATATATTTTTATGAGTGAAATGAAGTTTTGAATATAAATCCAAAAAGCGATTAAGTGTCAGCGAAAAATCAGCCTTTTCAAATGATTCGATAACTCAAATGCAGTATTCGAGAACTCTATCATTAGAGAACTAAAATACTCTATTCGAGAACTCAAAGTGTGCTATTCGATTTCTCAAAAAGACACTATTCCAGAACTCAAGAGGGTTCTAGATAGGCCTATTCGAGAACTCGAGCCATGACATAACAATGAATCATTCGAGAAGTCTGACTTATCGAACTATACTTTTCACTCATAAAATTCAATTTTCACTATCTTTTAAAATTTACCAGAAATATTCACTGAAGAATATTCTACTAAATTAAATAGTGATTTTCTCAAAATTTCACAGAAATTTCAAGCTAAAGATGTATGATTTACAACATGTGCAGCATTAGAATATTTATACATCATACTCCAGCCAATACTTACTTTAAAAATATTGAGCATTTGATAAGGTAAGTATTTACTGCTACAACAATCTAGTTGATATATTCACTTAGCCAGAATTTGAAGAATTCAGCATTCCAATCTCACTAACCAACCTTGTGAAGGTGGCTTCATCTAGTGGCTTAGTGAATATGTCAGCTAGTTGTTTTTCTGTGGGAACATAATGTAACTCAATGGTTCCATTAGTTGCATGCTCCCTTATGAAATGATATCTGATGTCAATGTGCTTTGTCCTAGAATGATTGACAGGATTGGCAACTATAGAGATTGCACTTGTGTTGTCACACATGATAGGAATTCTTTCCAACACAAGTCCATAATCTCTAAGTTGGTTTCTAATCCAAAGCACTTGAGCACAGCAACTTCCAGCAGCTATGTATTAAGCTTCAGCTGTGGAAGTTGACACAGATTGTTGTTTCTTGCTGTACCAAGAGACTAACCTTTGTCCAAGAAACTGGCAGCTACCTGATGTGCTTTTCCTATCCACTCTGCATCCAGCATAATCAGCATCAGAATAACCAACCAGATTGAACCCTGTGTCCTTAGGATACCATAACCCCAAGTTTGGTGTGCCTTTCAGATATTTGAAGATCCTTTTTATTGCTATCATGTGTGATTCCTTTGGGTTTGATTGAAACCTTGCACATAAGCATGTAGCAAACATGATATCTGGCCTACTAGCAGTGAGGTAGAGTAGAGAACCAACCATGCCTCTGTAGATTGAGATATCTACCTTTTTGCCCTTAGTGTCATCATCTAACTTGGTGGCAGTGGCCATGGGTGTCTTCGCAGGTGAGCATTCTTCCAAATCAAATTTCTTCAGTAAATCTTTAATGTACTTGGTTTGGCTTATAAAAATGCCATCCTTCCTTTGACTAACTTGCAGTCCAAGAAAGAATGTTAATTCTCCCATCATACTCATCTCATATCTGCTTTGCATGAGCTTAGAGAATTTTTCACACAGCTTCTCATTTGTAGAGCCAAATATGATATCATCCACATAGATTTGAACTAGGATAATATCATCATCATGTTTCTTGTAGAACAGTGTCTTGTCCAGTGTGCCTCTAGTGAATTGATTCTCCAGTAGAAATTGTGATAGTGTGTCATACCATGCCCTGGGAGCTTGCTTGAGTCCATACAATGCTTTAAGTAGTCTGTAGACAAAGTGGGGAAACTGTGGATCCTCAAAGCCAGGTGGTTGTTGCACATATACTTCTTCTTCCAACTCCCCATTCAGGAATGCACTCTTGACATCCATTTGATAGACCTTGAAATTAGAATGTGCAGCAAATGCCAAGAAAATTCTGATGGCTTCTAGTCTAGCAACAGGGGCAAAGGTCTCATCATAGTCAATACCTTCCTGTTGAGAGTATCCTTTTGCAACCAACCTTGCTTTGTTTCTTATGACTACACCATTTTCATCCATCTTATTCCTTAGAACCCATTTAGTTCCAACAACGGTTCTATCCTTTGGTGCAGGCACTAGTTCCCATACTTTGCTCCTTTCAAATTGATTTAGCTCCTCTTGCATAGCAATTATCCAGTCAGGATCCAACAATGCGTCATCAAGTTTCTTAGGCTCAACTTGGGATAGAAAGCAGCCATAGAGACATTCATTTATAGTTGCTCTCCTTGTCCTTACTCCTGCATTTGGATTTCCAATTATCTGATCTGCAGTGTGTGATCTATCCCATTTCCTTGTATGTTCAGATTGATTTCTCATCCTTGATGTTGCTTCATCATTTAGATCATGATCATCTACATTTCCTCCCCCTGTGAAGTTGTCACTCCTCACAGGTGTATCTTGGATGCTTGTTTCTTCATTGTTGGTTGACACAGGTTCTTCATTCACTTGAGTTTGTTGGATTATGAGTTCAGATTCACTTTCAATCTCCTCATCAGAATCATCTAGATTGTCAAACTTCAAGGGATCTTTATCTTCATCATTGGCTTCTTCTAATCCAGGTAGTTTGCTGTCATCAAATGTTACATCTGTGCTCTCCATTACTTTCTTTTGACAAATGACATAAACTTTGTATGCAATTCTTTCCATAGAATAGCCAAGAAAGATTCCTTCAAATGCCTTTGCATCAAACTTTCCAACATATTCTGAATTATCTTTTAGCACAAAGCACTTGCTTCCAAAAGTATGAACATACTTTAGAGTAGGCTTCTTTCCAGTCATCAAGTTGTAAGGTGTCTTTCCAGTGTTTTTGTTGATGAGGGTTCTGTTTTGGATGTAGCATGCAGTGCTCACAGCCTCAGCCCAAAAACATGTAGGCATCTTTGCATCAAGTAGCATTGTTCTAGCAGCCTCTATCAGAGTCCTATTCTTTCTCTCAACAACTCCATTTTGTTGTGGAGTCCTTGGAGCTGAGAATTGTTGAGAAATACCATTTTCTTTGCAGAATGCTCCAAGCATGGCATTTCTGAACTCTGTCCCATTATCACTTCTTAATGCAATCACACTTGCATTTATGGCCTTTGCTTCTTTGTCAACTTTTTTATGTGCTCAATGATTACTTATGGAGCCTCATCCTTTGATGCCAGAAATTCTACCCATGTATACCTTGTAAAATCATCAACCATCACAAGAGCATACTTCTTCCTTCCTAGTGACATAATATTGACAGGCCCAAACAAATCCATATGAATCAGTTGCAGGGGCTTGGTTATAGATGTCACTGTTTTTGACTTGTGGCTTGATCTTTTCATTTTTCCCTTTTGACACGCCTCACACACTCCTTCTTGACAGAATTCAAGTGTGGGCATGCCTCTCACTAACTCCCTTTTGACTAGGGAATTAATGGCTTTGAAGTTCAGGTGTGATAGCTTCTTGTGCCACAGCCAACTGTCTTCATTTGATGCTTTTGAGTAGAAGCAACAAATTGTGTCCTTG
Organism: Saposhnikovia divaricata; assembly: GCA_036435485.1. NCBI lineage: Eukaryota > Viridiplantae > Streptophyta > Magnoliopsida > Apiales > Apiaceae > Saposhnikovia > Saposhnikovia divaricata. The sequence continues at coordinate 117,959,695 of CM071599.1, read as the reverse complement.
CTTGCAGAGTCCATATTGGCTACAAACAGGCTTCCTTTCCTTACTCCAGACAGAGCAAAATCACCAGTCTTCTTGTGGGTGATCAAACATTCATCTTTGTCAAAGTTCACTTTGAAGCCTCTGTCTGTGAATTGACCAACACTCAGTAGATTATGCTTGAGCCCCTTGACCAGTGCTACATTCTCAATGATGACATTTCCAATTTCCAACTTGCCATATCCCAGTGTGTTGCCAATGCTGTCATCTCCAAAAGCAACCATTGGGCCAGCCTTTTCCTCATACTGTGATAGCAGGGCCATATCACCAGTCATATGATTTGAGCATCCACTGTCCAAAATCCACATGACCTTCTTTTTACTTTCTTTGCCCTGCAAACACAAAAGTATTACTTCTTCTTTGGTACCCAAACGAGTTTGGGTCCATGTGACTTAGTGACAGTTTTATCAAAATCAGCATGCTTATCAGTTTTCTTGATGTTGGTCTTCTTGTCACTGTTGGGAGTCTTAGAATCAGGGTTCTTAGACTTAGGTGACAGAGGTACCTTCCTAACTTTAGGAGGACTTGAAGACTTTGTCCTTGTGTAGTGTGTGTGAACATTATGATTGATACAGCCCTCCATGAATTGTCTTCTCAAATTAAAACAACTAGTCATCACATTCATGTTACATGGCATACAATCAAGTTTATCACAGAAAGGAGAGTCTCTATGTCTTAAAGGCACAGAGCAATCATAGAATGGTTTAGCAACACTACCAGATGGTTTCTTGCAAGCATGAGTCAAATGATTAGAGCTAAAACAGTTTTGACAAACTTTCCTAGGGGCATTTGGCACATAAGCATAGTTGTTATCTTTGTTAATCCCTAATTTGCCATTCCTGTTTGGTCTCTTATTAGTCACTTTCTTCTTAGTCTCATAATTCCCAGCTGAAACAAACTTTACAGGTTTCTCAAGTCTAGGTCTACCTCCTACTGGCTCCTTGGCTTTGGTTTTGACATTCTTACTCTTAGAGGATGCTTGTTGTTCATTTGATTGTGCCTCATCTTCATCCTCCAACATTTGCTTGATGAGTAAGGCATCCTCATCAATCTCAAGTGTTGGTGTTTTAAATATTGGATTCTCAGTCTTTTTCAAAACCTGAGGCACCTCCTCTTGAACAACAATGTCATCTTCAATGACTGCATAGCCTTTCCTCTGTTTAAGAGTGTCATAATCAAGTCCAATGGCAGCCTTAGGTCTAGCTAGATTTTTCTCATGATAAGACTGCAATAGACTAGAGGAATTCTTAAATGTTTTCAACTTAAATTCATTTTCAGCTAATTCATCCCTAAGAGCTTTCTCAACTTGACTAGCACATAAAACTTTGTTCTTTAGATACTCAATCTCTTGTTTAAGATTTTCTATTTGCACAGTAGTTAGCTCTAGTTCCTCATTTCTCTTATTTAACAGTTCATTCCTAGTAGACAGTTTAGCAATCTCTTCATTAGCAGCAGTCATACTAGTATGAATGTTAAACATCTCAACGGATAGTTGTTCAACCAAAGATTTATATTCAGAAACAGACAAGTCTATGGTAGTGAGAGATGGTACCTGTGAGTCTGATGCAGATGGTTCTTCCTTGGAATTGGCCATCAAGGCATAGTTGCAGAATTCTTGTTCTTCCCCATCACTGTCAGAATCATCCCAACACTTCCCTTCAGCTATATAAGCCTTACCTGGTGTCTGCTTCTTTAGAAGGGCCTCATACTTAGCTTCAAGCTCAAGAAACTCCTTATCCTTCTTTTCAGGCTTCTTGCATTCACTGGCAAAATGCCCTAGGTCATTGCATCTATAACATCTTACAGATGACCTATCCACATAGCTGGTTTTGAATCTGTTCTTGTTTGTTTTCATAGGTGCCTTGCCCTTGTTGAATGAATGATTTTGAGGTCTAGGCTTGAAGGGCTGATTCCTCTTGAATCTGATGTTTGGAAATTTTCTAGCTATAAAAGCATATGATGTATTTTCCATGCCATCCAGCTCTTCAAGAGTGTAGAACTCATCTTCTTCCTTGTCCTCAGCAGGTTCAGTCACTACTTCCTCAGTTTCTTCATCATCTACTATCTCTTCTATTCTCAGCTGACTTGCAGATGCTTCCAGGTCTTGAATAGATTTGTTGACAATCAAGGCACAGGATGTGTTTATCATTCTGCCTTGGTTAGCTTGGATAGCCCTCTTTTGAAGCAACTCAAGCTCGTGTGTCTTTAAAACCCCATAGAGCACATCATACGTGACTTTGTTCAAATCTCTTTCTCTTAGAGATTGACCCTTTGCTCTAGATGGTTTGGTGACGATAGTAGAAACTTCATATTTAATTCCTTAGTGCTGTAAACCTTCCCATTCATTTGGAGCTCAGTCACCAGCTTGTGAAATCTTTCAAACATATCAGTGATACTTTCCTTGGGCTGTGCCATGAACGCCTCATACTGTGTGACCAGTATCTGTTTCTTATTTTCTCTTACCTCCTCTGTCCCTTCACATAACACCTCGATGTGATTCCACATGTCCTTGGCTGATCTGCATGATGCTACGTTGGCAAACATCGACATATCCAAGGAGTCTATGATTAACAACATGAGGTGGCTGTCTAGGGCAATCTTTTCCTTCTCTGAGTCCGTCCATTTGGATGGCTCTTTTGGAACGTATGATCTAGGAATGACTACTGCGCCCACTGTGGATTCAGCAACTTCTTGTTGTGGTATGAATGGACCATTCTTGAGAATGTCAGGGTAGAGAGGATTGGCAGCTTTGATGAACAACAGCATTTTTATTTTCCAGAGGTTGTAATTCTCTTTGTCGAACTTAGGGACCTTTACCGTACCTGTAGTCTTTGGTGTATTCGAACTCATGATCGTTTTCTGTTTAGATTAAACAGCCTGCTCTGATACCACTTGTTGAGTATTGAATACAGTAAAAGAATACAGAGGGGGGGGGGGGTGAATGGATTCTTGAATTTTTCTTCGGTCTTGAATCTTTGCAGCAAGATAAGTGATGAGTGTGTGAGATATGAAGATGCGGATAATTAAACACAAACACAACACAATATCACTTTAATCTAATATTTTATTAGATAAAGATCTTGCTACAATCTGTGAATACAAATGATAGTATTCTCAGCTTCGTTTTTCTCAGAGAGATATTTTCTGGATATTTTTGAGAAACTTCAAAACCCTTAACAGCTAAGGAAGTGAGGCTGTATCCTTATAGACATGGATACACCCACTTACTACAAATGAGGTAGGTAAAACAAAAGCACTTTCCAGTCTGTCTATCTCACTTTAGTAAGAGTCCAAACGGCTACAGATTTGACTTTGAAAAGCCTGTTTAGATCCACTTCTTCAGCTCCTTGTCCCTTGTCTTATCTCTCCAAGCTTCTTTGTAGGCTTTCCAGCATGCTTTATAGGACAGAGTCAAATAAAGTGTGCTGGCTTGTTGCAGGTCTCTGACTTGTACAATTCTTCAGTATTTTGTCCTCAAGAATGTATTCGAGAAGTGACTAAGTGAATGATTCGAGAACTGGAGTTGACTTGATCGATAACTCTGAGTTCTCGAATAGTGTTATCTTGACATATCGAATCACTTCTCGAATAGCTCTTTTCTCTGGGACTCCTTGAGATATCGAATAGAGCATTTTGACATATCGAATCCCTGAGATATCGAATAGCATATTGAGAGATATCGAATAGTGTCTTCTGAGATATCGAACTCCAGACTTCTCGAATGCTAGACTTCTCGAATAGACAAATGTACTTCTCGAATTGGTACTTAGGCAAATTCTTCATTTCTTCAAATCCCAACTGTGATTATTTGGTAGTCTTTATCTCCTTACTTGAGGCATGAACCTTGGAACTTCTTTCAAGCATTATTCTTGACTTTATAATTACAGTAACACAACTAGAATTTGATGCCTATTACAAGTACAGAACAAATAGAAACTCTACAACTAGAGGTTCCCTCAGTTAAGAGGTCATGTAGGTAATGCATAGCATTACACATACTTAGGCTTGTTATTAGATGTATTCAGGCATGCCTCTGTGACTAACATTACCCAAACGACTTCTTAGACAAAATTTTCTTACTTCTATCCTTTGTTTTAAAAATCCCCAATTCAGTCAACTAATCCACCATTAATTCTTTACATGGTAATTAACTGATTCGAATTTTAAAATTTTCGATTAATTTTTGTGAATATTTATTGATTAAAGTATTTATAATAAATTATTAGAATTAAAATAATATATTAATCAAATATGAATAATTAAATAATTTAGGATACGATAAATACATATTGTTTAATAAATAACTAATAAAGCAAAATAACATAATAAATAATATTAAAATATTAAAATACTTTCGATTTTCGCTCCAATTAATCCTTTTGATTAATCCCAAATTTATCGATTAATCCTAACTTAGTACCTCAGCTACTTTGTTCCGAATCCCAATTCCTATAACACAACTTCTAACACACTATGATATAATCTATGTAATATTCTACCTTGCCCTGCTACATCCTGGATATCCTTTTCTCAATGAACTTAGTTTATTTTTTAAAATTCATGAAATATTAGTTTTGAAACAAAAAAAATTAATTGTACAAAAAAAGCATTATTAATTGTTAAAAATTACAAATAAAATCTGAACTTTAAAATTTTAGTTACAAAATATTAGAATAAAAATAAGAATAGATGGAGGTCTTAACAGTTAATTCAATACAACGCATTTGGCTATGACAAGTTGGTCATCAGTAATAAATAATATAATTAAATCTTATTAATAATATTAAAAACAAAGGATTAATTCAAAAAGTTATTAAAATTTGTTTATGGATAATATATATGGTATTCGATATTTTCGAATTTCGATTTGGATTGGATTACATATATAATATATTTGTAATAAATAATTTTAATATAAATTTATTTTTATTTCATATTCAAAATTACTGCAATATATTTCGTGCGACTGTAGGATTAAAAACCTTATTTAGTAGATAGTCTTAAATTTTAAAAAAAAATCTTTATTAGTGGTTGTGTGCAAATCTCAGTAAATTATGAAAGTATTTAGATATTTCGATAAACATTTGTATACAAATAATATGAACATGTTTTACTTTTGTACATGAATAAATATATAGAAGATGTGACAAACTCGATTAAATTGAACTTCGACCTTTTTCTCGGTGGACTAAATCGATTAAAAATTATACAATCACTGTTCCAATATATTGTGAAGGAATAAATTAATAGTACTACTAAATAAATTTTTACATTATTACTGACCATGTGTGTTGTGAAAGGGGCGTCGGCTTAAAGAACGTTATTTAGTTATGTTATTTTTAAACATAAAGATCAAGTTTATATTATAGTTGGGATTTTTCATATTTATAATTCTTTTTAAAAGTATTTTTTTCAACTTATAATTCATATAAATTTTTTGAATCATTTTTTTAGAAAACTTTCAACTGGTAGAAATTTTTGTAAAATAATCAGATTAAAATTTATCATTTTTAGTTCTTAAAAATGAAAATTTATCAATCGCGTGAAGCGCGGATAAATTATCTATTATTATTTAATACTCAAGAGTTTAATTGTAAGATGATTTATTTCTACTTAATTCTTTTCTCTTTCAAACTTAAACATTGAAATGTACTTACATTTGTTTGTAAAAATAAAAATATAAAACACAATATAACAATTTTTGTGATCCGTAACTTATAATTTTCAATTCATTATATCAATTTCCATATAATAAATATCAATTAATAATGTTAAGAAATATACAGTTTTTAAAAATATTTTCGTGTCGCGCGTAGCGCGACTTTATTACCTAATTCATTTAATATACAGAAACATAGAAGGATTCTCATGGTGAATAATATGCACTAGTGTGATATATGACACCATCATCTCATCTCATGTATGGTGCTAGGGAGTGTGAGACAGTCCTTTATATTAGTCTTTCACCTTTAAGTTTTGGTGATTTGTCAAAATACGAAAGTGAAAAATTAAATCAGGATATTTACTACGCTACCTAGTAAATTTCGTAAGATTATTCGATTTGACGCTTTCTCGTACCAATCATTGATTCAGATAAGGGAATGTCAGTAAAATGATATTTTCTAGTCTAGATTATTTGTGGTACATTTAAAGGCAAAGTCAAAACGGTACAAATATCGAAATATTTTGAGCACGGATTTTTACGAACCAAAAATGTCATATTTATTCAAAGACAGTGTTCGTCTCAAATGTTTTTTCCTCAAATATATTCGATATGCTTTTAAAGATATATTTTCAATCTTGCCTTGTTTATAGACTTGTCGAAAGAATAAAAATAGATTTTATCCTAAAAGCTCTAACAGGTTTCTGTTAAAAGGATAAAAATCTAAAATATTCAAAATAAATATTCCGCGGACTTAATAGTCATTATTATTTGAGAAATATTATATTTGAATATATTTCAAGTCAAAACGTTAGCCAAAATGTCGATAAGTTACGACAAATGGCTAGCGTATTTTATTCCATGGGGTAAGTGCATTTTATCGAAAGATTTTTGAATAAAATACTTCCACATATTATTTTGACTTTAAATTTTGAGGATGTCACTAAAATGGTCAAAAATAATTTTAGAAAAAGTTTCATGATTTTTGAATGACTTTTTCCCGGACCCCTAAAATCGATTCGTAATTGATATTTCGATCGCTTAAAAGTCATGGAAGGTCAACTCATTTCAAAGTGAAATTTTGACCACATTCTTCTGGGAATATTTCAAGAGCATTCCCAGAGTTTCATAATTTTTAAGATATTTTTCCATTTATCTCAATATAGTAGGTGTTTCGTGCTAATATGCGTAGTTTCGATTTATTCGGGTAGAACGAAACTATTATACAACCTCTATACTAATATAGCTGGTTAATATATAAGGATTGGGGACCAACTTAGCATAAATTTCTAGGAAAGAGCCCTTGCTATTTGTTTATTAGTTGGTGACAAGTGTCATGCTTTCATTTGCTCACTTTTTCACTACTTTGCGTATAAATAGCAAGCTAACTGCACCCATTTCCCTTGAGCTTTTTTATGTCCTAGAAGCGCTGGTGTATTCTCTCCATAAACTCAGCCTTTTAAGAGTAGCAAAAACCTCCAAAAGATTTGGATAACAAAGCTTTGTTGCTCAACTTTAAAAGTTTTGTTGTTAGTCCATTTCTTGAGCACTTAAACACCATCCGACCATCACTCTTGGGGCAGCTCTTGAGCTCGATTTTAGCAGTCCCCAAAGTGTTATTAAGTGAGATTTAAGTCACCACTTTATTCTCCTTGAATATCATTCAAGTGGTGCTCATTTAGGCCTTGTTTAAGTGGTGTTTTTGGTCCTCTTCTTGCACTTCAACACACCTCTCGACCATCACTCTTAAGGCAGCCTCAAGCATGATTTCTTGCAGCCGCTTGAGTGTTCTTACTTTATTATTTGAGTCACCTTTGGTACTTCCTTGGTTACGTTTCTTTTGGTGCTCAAATTCGGTCATCTTGGTAGTGTTTTTGGACCTCCTTTTTGCTCATCTCTTGCTCTCGGCCAACTCTCTTTTAGACACACTTCTTGCACGATTTTGTGTAGTTTATAAGTGTTATTATTTGTGTCTTTGAGTCACCAAGGTAACCTCCTTGAATACCTTTTCTTTGGTGCTCCTTTGGCTTGAGCTTTCTTGCACTTTGTCACCTCTTTAAACACTTGTTCTTGAATATTTTCGTGTAGTGTATAAGTGACAAGTGGTAAGAGTTTTTGAAGAGATTTTTGAAGTGTTTACTTGCTCCTCTTTAAGTCCTTAGTAACCACTTGATTTACATTTGGTTAAAGGCTAAGAACTATCTTTTGTGTTGTGCTTAAAGTTGCATAAACAAGTTGTTGAAACTTGTTACATCTTAAGACAAAAGAAAGCTTCTTAACTTGGTTTATACTAGTACTTTGAATCTTAATTGAGCTCAAATCTTTAAGGACTAAACCAAGCATCTTGAACTTATTTCTTAACCGAAACCAAAGTTCGTTACATTCGGCCTTCTACTTGATTTATTCGGCCGAATAATCCTATTACGTGTTTATATATTTTCTCGCACAAGTTTAACGCATAATAGCGGCCCTCGTTATTTATAATGAGTTACTTTTACGAACGTGTAAGTTTTGTTATATGCTTGTGTATGGTGCTTAATTTATTGTTCGTGTGTCGCTTCGGCCAATGAATATTATACATGACAATTTCATTGTGATCTCAGTCATGTAATATTTCAATACGAGTGCTTGACACTTGTATACCTAGAGTTAGTAGCATTTTAATATTCTACGGAATATTTTTAACTCGATCTATCTCGTATTTATTTGTGTTCGTTAAAACAAGTAAATTGTATATTTAGTTGTATTTATATTCGGCCACACCGAATATTTATATAAGTTAATATACTCTGCATTTATTTATATTAACGAAGTCTATCTCGTTAATATTTATATTTCCTCCCTTGATCTAGTCTTTGTACTAGTTCACTTTTTATCTTCAAATTCAAAAGGATTTTCAAGTCGTAGTGCTTGTATTATATCCTTTGTCGTGAGGTGTAGAACACTACACCATAGATTGGATATCGCAACCAGATTTTTGAATATTGATCGAAAAGCGTTGCTATTGGTGGTCGTTTTTAGACAGGCTAAAACATATTGCAATGTATTGTAATGGTTTTTAGAAAACGTTACAATTAAATTATAAAAATGTAAAATTTAGATACTATTGCAATGATTTCGAAAGTGGTTGCTATTATGTACTGATTTTGGGCCTAAAATGTTGGCGAGCTTCCAAAAAAGTAAGCGGGCTCTTGAATTATTTGACCGGGATAATAAAAATAATTAATAAAAAATTCACCGAAGAGATACATAATCAAAAAAAACAAGCTAAAACCAAATCCAAGTTCTGCTACTCCAAGAAAAGGCGAAGTCCAGAGAAAATTTCAAAGAAAAACAAATCGAAGACTGGAACGGTGATGCTCCAAGTTCATGTAATTTTCTTCCCCAAACCTAAATCGAAGCTATTTTGGATTGTTTATTTGTTTATAACCCCAAATTTATTGGGTGTATTTGAGATTGTATCTTTGTTTATAGCCCCAAATTAATTGGGTGTGTATAAATTTTATGTATTTTTTTGTTTGAATCTGGGCATTTGTCTGCAAAGGTTTTTGTTTAATTAAATTATTGTTTATAAGATCTGTTATTGTTAAAATGGTGTTTAATTTTTTACTTTTGTTTAACTTTTGTATGCTAATTTGGGGTTTAATCTTTTTACATCTGGGTTTGCTGATCTAGCACTAAAGTGAATCTCTTCTTGCCGCAAATTTGTAATGCTAAATATAGTCAGGTTTTTTACACATTCTTGCCTGGATTTAAGTTGGATTCCTGTTTGTCTTATGTAATATCTCCATATATACTTATTTCAGGTAATCCAGGCAGATGAAGCAAATAAAAAACTGATCTTAACTGAGAAAGAGGCTGCCTGGGTGAAGTTTAGCTGGAAAATCTTAGTCGGTGATATATTAATTTGATGCTAAGGTGGGTTCTATAGAGGACTATGGTGCATTTATTCATTTTACGTTTCCCAGATGGTACATCCACCCTATGTCATTATCTTTATTACAGCTCTAAATTAGAACATATTAACAGGGCAAAGTCGAGGATTACATTGTATATTAAGCAATTAGAGGAAGATCCGTTGTTAGAAACTTTGTACAAAGTGATTCCTAAGGTGTCTAATGTTTCCAAGTTCTTCTTTTGTTATCTACTTATTTATATTATTGTTGGTCTCCTCTTGTTACTTAGTCTGTTATTGATTATAGGATGGTTCAGTTGGTTCTGATTCTTCAAGTGAAGATGAGAGCTATGATATTGAGCTTGTGGCATCCCATAATCCGGGGTACAGATCTGGGGCCACTAACCACAAACAACATTATACAACCTGAAATATAAACAACATATAATAATAAAATCCCTTAACCAAGATCGCATACAGGTTATGGTATGAAACAAACTATCAATTTACTATTACAATCCAACCTCAGAATAAAAAAGTGTTACAATTTTTGTGAATAAACAAAATCACTGTCTAACAATATATCCAACCTTAACAATTCCCAATCCACTATCCAACGAAATCCATAACCCGGACGTCTCCTCTCGCTGCCGGAACAGCAATACCAACTGACCTCTAGGTCCACTACTCATCTCTATTAACTGGAGAAAATAAACAAGCAAGAGTGAGCCAACAATGCTCAGCAAGTGCAACTAGTGATACAATATCAGCAACAGTTATAAGTTCTGAAAATCAGGAAGAATTATTATATGCTTCGAAAGGTATCAACTAAGTTAAATATCCTTATTATCACGAGGAACCAACATTGCATCATTGGAATGGGGTGTATCAACAATATGAACGGATAAAAGTTCTGATAGCAAGATCTAATTGAAATAAACTTCAAGGGAATCGGGTATCAAAACAACCCAATCTCAATGTATAGATTAGAATTGGATTTTTATTTATTTTAAAAAAAACAATAAGGTTAGGCTGCTGATCAGTCACGCACTAACCCCGGACAAACGCACACAGCAATGTCCTTTATATGATCCACGACACATATTGATCTTATTAATTTCTGACCACGAATCTGGTCCGACCCCTTACGGTCCACATTTTGAAAAACAATCGAATTCTATATCATACTCACTAGGTGTCGTAACAATCGACCACCTTACCACATCAACTAATTGGAAAACTCACGTTCCAGAATAACAATTCATAATTAAGAATCACTGATGATGTATTATCATCAACTGGTATCAACTAGATCAACCCAACAAGGGTAAATAAAGAATGATAATATTAATAGATGTCGACAAGTTCGACACGATAAATGGGGTAATGAATGAAGATCAACAATCTCAAAAGGTATCGACAAGTTCTATACTAATAATTGGGTGTAAATGTATGAACAATACAACAATAAGCAACAACAAGTTCGATGGAAGTAATTGAGGTGATACATTTCAACATTAAAATAATTAAAAACTAATTTCACTTGAACGAGAAGTGAAAAGAAATACTTGCAATATAATTAACAATAACTGAGATTACAAGACAACGGTTATAGACAAGTGCTAAACATCTAATTAAATTTCTCCCAACATATTGAAAAGTTTGAATCAATATAGAAGCGAGTAAAACAGTTTAACATCTATTTGTAAAAACAATTACAAGATGATCAATTGCAAATTAGTTTGAAGAAAACATTTTCAAGAAGGGGTTCACTGGAGAAATTATGTTAAAAATCAGGAATTTCATTAACAGGTATTTGTGGGGATTTAAAACTTGGATTCTCTCTATTTAGAAAATCCCTTGAACATTTTTAAGGAAAATGAAAGTTAGGGCATTCCACTAAGGAGCCCAATAACATTCCATGTATAAAATGATATGCGGAAGAAGTCATTTGTAAGATTCTTTGAAAATCTGGTATTTGAACTATGGTGGGGAAAATAAACATTTTCACGCTAATTTAAGAAGTATATCATCTTCCAAGTACACTTGACCAAATACTTTTATACAACAAGAAACTGAATTGCATCACTTGAACAATAAGTGAAGAGCAATAACACTTGCCTCGATTCACAAAGTTCTCGATCCTAACGTTGATTCTCGACTCAATTTCACGTGAGTCTTTACTTGCTAGCCTTTTATTTGGCCCTACTTTCATTTCTACTTCGTAACTCACCACTTCCACGTCAATTCACCCGTTGGCTTTGATACTTGTCCTTCTGTTCGTCTTTCCATTTACCCACGCACTACACTGGGCCTGGTCTCCTATTCGAACCTTTACAAGGTCAGATACTATTTCAGTATTATCTCAAGCAAAACCTTATCGTTTGCTCTATTCTACCCATACGCGTCCTATAACGCTTACACATACAACATATATAATATATACAATCATTTTCACAAAATAGCTTTAGTATAACCAACTAGGTCAAATAAATTATTAACAAAATACCACATCTCAAATCTTCACATTAACTACTACATATTTACCTAGACCCTTAGAAATCATAACATACTTTCTAATCATCGAAGTCAAATAAATTAAATAGATTTTTAAATCGATTTGAAGGGGAATTTTAGAAAATTTCGGCATGTAGTATTCGTTTATCAGACTATCCACCTGTTTTTCAATTCAACAACTCATAATAATTCTACCTCAACATGCAGTAAACACATAATAATTTATGTTAGCATTAACTACTACTTACGCTATATCAGTGATCATATCACTCACGCATATTAATGATACACGTGACAATCAATCATTGGTATTCGTAAGCCCTAGGAAACAACTCCTAGCACTAACTATTACTTACGCTATATCAATGATCATACCACTACAGCATATTAATTATACTTGTGACAATCAATCATTGGTATTCGTAAGCCCGAGGATCTAGTCGATGAGAATTACACAAGTCCTTAAATATTGACATTTAGAACTTATGATCTCTTTACGACTCCTCGCAGTTAAACTAAATAACATATAATCATTGACCACATAAACACATAAGGAAATAAAATAACAGTTTAACTTTACTATAGATTACATTTGAAAACTATATCAAAACAAATCACATAACCTCTAGGGCCAGTGGTACTTTTTCATAAAGCATTACTGAACATTTATACAAATATACATCTTAGGCAATTATACAATTACTTAATCGTCACCGATTTGACCACATACAACTCACCACCAAGAATTTGACAGGTATAGCATCCAACATATATTATGACTCGACTATAACATTTAACCCATATAAACCATTTACAACTAGCAATCTCGAATAACTTCAATATTACATCACAAATAATAATTAATAGCTAATAATTATAATACTCCCGACTAAACCAACATTAAATTATCGGGAGCTTTGACATCCACAATTTTAATACTTCAAATTAATATGTTAAAACTAATTACCAAAACCAATCACATAAATTACCCACTAATTAATATAAGCAATTTTAATATTTAATCAACCTCGACATACATCAAAATCCCCAAAATCAACTTCCGACATTATAACACAAATTATTACACAATGACAATAATTAGCATCTAACAATCACCAAAACGTATTATCGAACTCAAAATTTAATCCCACAATTAATTAAGAATTTATGAACTTTCTGAATTAAACTACGAAAATTAAATCAATAATATCAAGATTGAATCTAATCAAATTACAACAATTAGCATAATTTAATCTAAGATGCAAATTAAATAATTACATCGGAAAATAAATTAAATAAATAAAATAAAAATGTATACCATTCCTATTTCCAATTTCTACCAAAAATCTCTCTCTCCCTCCCTCTCTCTCTCTCTCTCTCTCTCTCTCTCTCTCATCCCTTTTCTCTTCTCTCTGCCCCTGCTGTCTCCGGTCACCACCTGCACGCGCCTCCTGCTTCTTCTTCGCCTGACCGCGAAATCTCCCACCACCGCTGGCCGTCGCCGCCGCGCGGTGGTTCCTCCTCCTTGCTGCTACACTCAAATTCCCCCTCCCCTGCACACACAACTCAGCCCTTCCCCTCTACACACATGTATATATATATATATATATATAGCTGTCAATTTGATAAAAATCACGACCCCCAAATTCAATTTTTTTTATAAACCCTAATTTTCTTTCTTCTCTTTTCCCCCAATCCTCTTTTTCTCTCTCCCCGTATATATTTCTATGTGTGTATCTGTCTGTCTAAATGGGCTTGGCCCATTAACATATTATACTACTAGCAATACCTCTCGGGCCCAATTAAAACACTACTTCGTTTTTAGAACTAGCGAACAACTTTTACAAATTGAAATCAAATAGAAAATTGCGAAAATCAAAATTTTTATTTTAAAAATAAAGAGTATGAAATTACGAACACCCACATATTTTTAAAATATTTTTAGGATCAGAAATGAATTAAATATGGATTTTACAAGTTTTGATCTTTTAAATGCATTTAAAACTCTTAAAATCATTTTAAAATACCCAAAACCTCCGAATTAATTCACCCGACCATTTTAAAAACTAATAATATTATAAAGATAATATCACAATAGATTTCATGATTTTTTATCACTCCAATAATTTTATAAAATTAACAGAGGATCAAAAATGCATGATTTAAATATATTTAAATCCTAAAAAATACAAATAAAAATACACCGACCTACACGGCATACACAAATCATCACGGGAGCACATAAACAAAATTTCACATATATTCCACCTTTCCAACAATATCCACATAATAAAATTAATAATTTAAATAAACAAATATTTATAAAATACGAAATTTTTCTAGGGCGTTATATCCTTCCCCCCTTAATAGGATTCTGTCCTCAGAATCAATCCTAAGGACACAAGTAAAAAATTCTCATCAAACATCTTCCTTCCACTTCCCAGGTTGTATCTTTCAACTCTATGATTCCCCCATATTACCAACTCATACATTAAATAAGCTCATTCTGTGAGCCCTCAAATTCCGAGATAATCTTAAACTTTGTTTTTCCGAGTCTCATTAACTCTATACGTTTACCTCACGTAGGCGAATATCTTTCCTCCAGGAATCGGCACGAACTTTTCGTGTAACGAACTATGCCCCGCGTAAACAGTGATAATACCATGCTAATCATTCTCAATACGCAATGCGTAATCTGCCTGGACTCGCAACAACACATACCAGGTACAATTCCCACGCTCTTACTTATAATCACACGGCCTCAGACAAAACTTTGAGAAGAGAATATCAAGAAATTCCCCATTCATTCTTACTTCACTTTCAACGTACAATGTCGATCGAGAAGGGAATAACTAGGAAACTTCTATCTATCCTTAATCCCACTATTTTACTGAGTACCTACTCTGGAAAATTAACCTTATATCATCTCTTCCCAGTTGCATTTTTGAAATCGAACAACACGACCCATTCTCACAGTATGGTATACGCGTCAACCGCAATTCGGTTTACGACTCCATTTTTACCTTCTCACAACATCGGTTTGATAAAACATTTAAAAGAAAACCTCGAATATTTTGTTGATTTAAAACAAATCAAAAATCATTTTTGTCCACTAAAAATCCTTTTTGAAAACAAAAATTTTTGAAAATCATTTTAAAAACATTTAAAATAATGAAGTTTTAAACAAAAAGCTTTTGAAACAAAATATCTTTGAAAACATTTTATCCTTGACATTTACAGATTTTAAAAACTAATAACTCCATAACCCTAGCTTCGACATAACTCTCTCCAATAACAAAGTAATTAACCAACTCGTTTTGTGACTTCACTGTAACACCCCCAGATCCGGGGTCAGGGATCTGGTGGTTACGGTCTTACATCCATTCATAATACTTGACTTGAGTCCACAATAAATAAATCACATGCTGTGACCCCACAATAATTACCACTCACACACACAACAGTTATAGTCCCATAGATGAAATTGAAATAAGTCTTACATTAAAGGGTTACGAATAAAAGTTATTACAATCCCAAAAGGATAACATCATAGGTTTAAAAGTTTTGCCGTTGATTACATTAATTATACATATAGTTAAACAGGAAACAAAAGCTGTCTAACTATGCTACCTCAGCAATGGCGGCTAGCATCTCAGCGGGTAGTCCGGTGGGTTGGGTAACCTGCTTGCGCCGAGTGCGCCTGACGCGAGCCATCTGTCCTAGCTGTTGTTGTGACATAATATAAACAAAGCAAGGGTGAGCGAAAGCCCACCAACAAATATATAACTGAACGATAATTTAAAACAGTTCAAAGCTATCTTTTAAACCATATGCCATGCATTTACGGAAATGATGCCAGTATAATATGAACGATGAAGTTACAAGGTAACTTAAAGTATTTGTTTGAAGGAATATCTGCTACATCAAAGTAAGCGAGATATTATTATCGTTATTAAGAAGAGGAACTTGCAAGAAAGGGTTGCAATTCCAGTTATGACTCTTTTCCAACTCTGCCAACAGTAATCATGTTGCAGGAAATAAATGAATTTGGATGATGAACCAATGATGGAGTATTCACCGCGCCCGCTGTTCCAATCTTGATGATCAGTCGAGATCGTACAGCTCAATTTAGATTTACTACCGGTAGAAGGAAGAACTGACGGCTTTACTTGTATACCGCCATGCTAGCTCTCCCCGGCCAACGGTTGGGCCAAGGGGATGGACCGACGCTACTCGGCCTCTTACACGACTCCTAGTTCAAATAGAGTTCATGATTCTGAATATAACGTTCGTCCCCCTTTCCCCAAGTATAATACTTGTTGATAAGACTCCACAAAGTAGTCGTATCTAGTTGGAAAGGAAAATTTACCAATAACTCCCAAGCTATTACTTGGTAACGGATATCAACTTGTTCCAGTAATCTTACCCCTCGAAAGATGAGAAGGTAAACAACGACTTAATAAGTCAACGGCACCCGAGTTGCGGGTGAAGGGAATACTTTATGACCGGGAAGTCGACAAGATAAATAACATTTTTCCAAGTAAGGTTCCCTTATTATTAAGAAGATAGACTCAAAGATGAATGATGTCTGGGAACCTTTCTTGATATAAGATTAATAATAATATGACTTCGAAATATTTTCTGTAATAATCGAAGAAGATTAACCTTATCGAGATTATTCTAAATATGGAATAAATATTCAGAGAATATTTATTGAGTTAAAATATTGAAAGAATATTTGGGAATATGAAAGAATATTTTTAATCAGAGTATTTCTCAAAATAATCCCTGAAGAAATATCAGGAGAATATTTATTGAATAAATAAATATTTAAATGAATATTCAAAACAATATTCATTAATTAATAAGACCTGAAAAGAATATTTAAGGTAATATTCATGATTAATTAGGAATTTAAATGAATATTCAAAAGTAATATTCATTTAATGAATAATATCATAAATGAATATCAAGTAATATTCATTTAGTAATCCAAGCCTTAAGGAATATTCGAAATAATATTCGATAATTAAATCAAGCTTCAGATGAATATTAAAATAATATTCATCAACTATTTAATATCTTAAATGAATATTCAAAAGTAATATTGATTTAATAAAATAATAATCTAAAAGAATATCCAAAATAATATTCATTTAATAGTCTCATCTTTAGAAGAATATTCGAAATAATAGTCGATAATCAGTTCGACTCTGAATGAATATTGAGAAATATTATTCGTTGAATAGTTACGTTCAAATAATTATTTGAAGTAAGGATCGTTAAAATAATTAGTCTCGAACGAATATTCAAATAATATTCGTCGCCCAAATAATAGAAAATATTTACTTAAATATCTTCTTCCGAGGTAATCTCGATATATCAAGGAATATTGACTCCCGGTCTATTTTTGATTAATAAGATATATACGCCCTTCTATGAGGGTCTTATAATAACCGGCTTATAACTGATATATAACTATCTAGCTTATAAGCCAACAATAACATTCAGGGAACAAGTATATCAATTCAACTTGAAAGTAGGCATGCATGCAATGGCATATGTATATCAGCAATCATATATATATATTTATTCAATCACAACAACAGCCTAAAAGAAGGGAATTGAAACTTGCCTGGTAGTCGAGTACGGTAAGGGGTAGTGGTAGCGGGTCCCGGTTCAGCCTGGTGATCTATAAATAGCCAAGGCATTCGGGATTAATCACTTAACATATTAAAAGTTAAGTTATACTTAAATCGAAACACGTTCTCGAGTTATCTCGTTATACCCCTATTAGTGGATTACTTATTATCACTGATCCGACCCGACATTCGTTCGTTAATACGACATGTCACTGCACTTATACTTGGGACATACTTGAGTCATACGAGTTCTAAGGTTGATCGTTACGAACCAATCTTATACTCTGAGTTTTATCGCCCGTTTTCTAAGTGTTTTACCAAAGTTACAAAAGAGTCGTCTTTTAGGGGTTCGTTCGCGTTTAACCTTGACTCGAACATTTTTAATAAATCGAAAAATGCTCTTTTTGACATACGGTTTTCTTTCACACCTTCCTTCTTACCCCTAGTATTTATTTACCAAGATTCGCCATGACGTTACATTGCTTACGAGGGTTCAATTTCAGTTACGAACTTTTGTTTATGGATTCGAACTACTTTTAGTAATTTAGTCATAAATCCTAAACCGTAAGTCCGTTTCACGTGATCTTTATATCAAAACGAAGCTTATAACATAATCTAGCCTTTCATGGCAAAATCCGAGACTGGACAGTGTGTTCATGCTACTGCTAATCACGGTTTCTTAAGGCTAACGACAATCGGGCATTACGACGGCTATGTTTACATGATTTCCAAATTTCAAACCATCCAATAATTATAGTTTCCACTCCAAACAACATTTACATGTTATTCAACCATGAACTAAGACCAAGCAATGTCTTTCCGTTCATCTAAACTAATTTCACATTTAATAAATCCCAATCATAATCTTAAGGTCCTAAACATGCATTAAATCCATATAACTCATCTAAAATACCAAAACTTAAACTAAGAGCTTGGTTTTCAAGAGTGGTATACCTTCCTTGGTGTATGTATGAACTTATCAAGCCTTGTTTAGCCCTTATCTAGCCTTAGTATAGCTTGAATAATCAAAAGAAATCAAGAAATAAAAGTTAGTTTATGAAGAACACTATTCATCATCATTTTTTATGATTTATTTGAAAATGATAAAAGATGAATTTGAAGCTGAAATTTCTAGGAGATCATTACCATGATATGTAGTACTTACCATAAAAATTTGAAGAACAAGTGATGGTTGGAAGTTGGACTTCCAATTAGCTAAGAATGGGCAGATTTTTATGAAGAAATGGAGAAAAATGGTGGTGGTTTGTTTTGTTTTGGTGATTTATGGCTAATACATGTATAACCCTTGCATATATAATGGATGCATCTCTTTTAATGTGTTGTTGGCAATCCAATGGTGCCACTTGTTGCTTCCTCATTGGGCCAAGTGTTGGCACTACAACAAACAACTCCATTTTTGCAAGAATGCAATTACACCACTCATCTTGTAGTTGACTTATAAGGATGTTACTTGGGTTTCCCCTTTTCCCACCAATTGCACTTGTTTGTCTCTTGGTTATTTATTCGTTCCTTTGTCCGGGTATTACTCAATTTCCTTGCTTGTTCGTTGATCGTTCGAGGGAATAACTCATTCGTTTCTAGTTAGGGTTTTACCGAAAACCTTCTTAATATTTCTAATACTATTCTTCATCTTACTTAATACTTCTCGAATTTAAATTCCTTAATTCCCTTTTATAACTCCTTAAGTCTTGTAGTGTCCAGGGAAATCTCGGAGAAAATAAAAGTGCTCTTTTTCTGAATCCGACGGCTTTTACATACACTTATTTTCTTCCTGGATCACTAATACGAACTCAGAAATCCGTTCCGAATACCGGGTATATCATTATTATAATAATATTCCAAATTCCACCAAAATCACTATTCATCACTTATTTTTATTTAATTCCTATAATTAGGAAAATGAACCTAGTTCACTCTCGAGTGCTTCTTAACCTTTTTACGGAACCGCTGGACTTATAATAGATATTGATTTGGATGACACAAGAATAATCTTACTTGAAGTAATATACTTATATCCTTAGGAGATAGATCATTCTTACCTATGCCGTCAACCAAAAGTATTCTGCATGACATGTAAGTAATTGAATTCAAATCCGTTCCATTTATTTAATAGATCTTCGTTACATCGCAGTCATAACCACTATTCATTCTTACATCATTAAATACATAAAAGTTTTAATCCCACCCAAAATCTGGGTTCTTACAGTCTCCCCTCCTTAAAAGGATTCCGTCCCGGAATCAGTTTGAAAACAAGTGGGGGTACTTTTCTTGCATTGCGCTTTCAAGTTCCCAGGTGGATTCTTCTACATTGTGGTTCTGCCACAAAACTCTGACTAGCTGAATGACCTTGTTTCGGAGCACTTGCTCTTTCCGGTCTATGATTTCCACAGGTTGCTCCACATAGGTCAGGTCTGGTTGCATACCCACTTGCTCATACTCTACAATATGCTTTGCATCCGGATTATACTTCCTCAGCATCGAAACATGAAACACATTGTGCACCTGCTGTAGATTCGGGGGCAATGCGAGTTCATAAGCTAGTTCCCCAATCCGTCTCAAGATCTCAAATGGTCCAATGTATCTGGGACTCAGCTTTCCTTTCTGCCCAAATCTCATTAGACCTTTCCAAGGTGACACTTTCAAGAACACTAGGTCCCCTACCTCGTATTCCTTGCCTTTCCGAGCTAAGTCGGCATATTTCTTTTGTCGATCCTGGGCTGCTACCAACCGTCCTCTGATTAGATCTACTGCATCTTTAGTTCGTTGGACCACTTCGGGCCCGAGCATCTTTCGCTCTCCAATTTCATCCCAATACAAGGGAGATCGACATTTTCTTCCATAAAGGGCCTCATAAGGTGGTATCCCAATGCTTGAATGATAACTGTTATTATAGGAGAACTCAACCAATGGCAAGTGATCATCCCAACTCCCCTTGAAGTCTATCGCGCAGACTCTCAACATATCCTCTAGTGTTTGGATGGTCCTTTCACTTTGCCCATCTGTCTGGGGGTGGTAGGCTGTGCTCATGTTCAGCCGGGTCCCTACACATTCTTGAAAACTTCTCCAAAACCTGGAGTTAAATCTAGGATCTCGATCGGATACTATTGCGACTGGGACTCCATGTCGCGCCACTATCTCTTTTAAATAGATGTCCACTAGTCTATCGACCGTGTACCTTTCGTTGATCGGGAGAAAGTGAGCCGATTTCGTCAGTCGATCTACAATTACCCATATGGTGTCATGATTAGCCTTGGTCCTGGGTAAACCTACTACGAAATCCATGGCTATATGTTCCCATTTCCATTCTGGAATCTCTAAGGGATGTAGAAGTCCGCTGGGTCTCTGGTGCTCTGCCTTCACTCGTTGGCAGGTCAAGCATCTGCTTACCCACTCTGCTACGTCCTTTTTCATATTGGGCCACCAGTAATACTCCTTCAAATCCCTATACATTTTAGTGCTACCGGGGTGCACTGAGTATCTTGAGTTGTGTGCCTCATTTAAAATCTCATCCTTGAGCTCCTGAACATTTGGGATCCATATCCTGTACATGTACCTCATGATCCCTTCCTTGTCTCTTTCGCACTTAATTTCCTCCCCGGTCATTAGCTCTTCTGTGGAGTTCTTTTCTTCCTCCATCATCCGTTCCTGGCACAGTCTAATCTTTTCTAGCAATGGAGGTTGGATTCTAATTTCCATCAACTTTTCTTGGCCCTCTTCAGGTAACTTAACCTCGATTTCCAACTTCTCAATCCTTCACTAGCTCTTTCTCTGAAGTTATCATCTTGAGCTTCTCTTTCCGACTAAGGGCGTCAGCCACCACATTGGCTTTACCCGGGTGATATCGAATTTCACAGTCGTAATCCTTGATTAACTCTAA
This sequence comes from Saposhnikovia divaricata, assembly GCA_036435485.1. Taxonomy (NCBI): domain Eukaryota; kingdom Viridiplantae; phylum Streptophyta; class Magnoliopsida; order Apiales; family Apiaceae; genus Saposhnikovia; species Saposhnikovia divaricata. The sequence goes on along the minus strand of CM071599.1, from coordinate 117,938,045 downwards.
CCACCTCCTCTGGCGCATGTTAAGCTCTTTCTGAGTGAAAATGTATTTGAGGCTCTTATGGTCTGTGTAAATCTCGCATTTTTCCCCATACAGGTAGTGTCTCCAAATCTTTAAAGCGAAGACTATGGCTGCTAGTTCTAGATCATGCGTGGGATATCTGACTTCATAATCCTTCAATTGCCTAGACGCATACGCTATTACCTTGCCGTGCTGCATAAGCACGCATCCCAGTCCTTTATGCGAAGCGTCACTGTAAATCACGAAATCTCCTTTTCCATCAGGTAATGCCAGCACTGGGGCTGTCACCAGCCTCTTCTTTAACTCCTGGAAACTCTTCTCGCATTTCTCAGTCCATTCAAATTTCTCGGTTTTACGGGTAAGTCGAGTTAATGGAGCTGCGAGTTTCGCAAAGTCTTGGACAAATCTCCTGTAATATCCGGCCAGTCCAATGAAACTCCTCACCTCGGTTGGAGTAGTTGGTCGTTCCCAGTTTGAAACTGCTTCTATCTTGGAGGGGTCAACCAACACTCCTTCTCTATTGATCACGTGCCCTAAGAATTGTACCTCATTTTTCCAAAACTCACACTTGGAGAACTTGGCATATAACTGCTCCTTCCTGAGTATTTCTAAGGTTATCCTTAAATGTTCAGCGTGTTCTGCCTCTGTCTTTGAGTAGATGAGAATATCATCAATGAAAACTATCACGAATTTGTCCAAATATTCCTTGAACACCCTATTCATTAGGTCCATGAAGGCTGCTGGGGCGTTGGTCAATCCAAACGACATAACTAAGAACTCATAATGTCCATATCTGGTGCGGAATGCAGTCTTCGGGATATCTTCAGGTTTGATCTTCAGTTGGTGATATCCCGTTCTCAAATCAATCTTAGAGAAGTATTCAGCTCCTCTTAGCTGGTCAAACAAATCGTCTATCCTGGGCAATGGATACTTATTCTTTATGGTTAGCTTGTTCAATTCTCTGTAGTCGATGCATAACCTCATACTTCCATCCTTTTTCTTAACAAACAACACTGGTGCGCCCCAAGGCGACACACTGGGCCTTATCATGCCCTTATCCAACAATTCCTGTAATTGTTTAGCTAGCTCCTTCATTTCTACTGGGGCTAGTCGGTACGGGGCCTTCGAAACTGGCGCCGTCCCCGGGGCTAATTCGATGGCAAACTCAATTACCCTATCAGGTGGTAGTCCAGGAAGATCTTGTGGGAACACGTCCTCGAACTCATTAACTACCAGAATGTCCTGCAATCTTGGCACTTCCTTCTGAGTATCTATAACGTAGGCTAAATAAGCCTCGTTCCCTTTTCGTAACAATCTCTTGGTTTGCGCCATGGTCAGAATTTTCTGGGTCTGTCGCATCCCTTTAAACACTATTTCTTTCTTCCCTGGGGTTTTCAACTTAACCTTTTTCCCTTTACAATCTATCTGCGCATCATTGTGAGACAACCAATCCATACCCAAAATGACATCGAATTCCCCTAGCTTAAAAGGAATTAAATCGACATAGAAGGATCGTCCTCCTATTTCTAGCTTACAATCAGGGTGAATTTGATTAACCGGTACGATTTCCTGATTAGCTATTTCTACTTGTAAGGAATCTCTTAGTTGCTGGGTTTTAAGTTTCAAGTTATGCGCAAAATCTCTAGATATAAAAGACTTAGTTGCTCCTGAATCAAATAAGACATTTGCACTGACTGAATTAAGAGAAAAAGTACCTGCTATCACATCTGTGTCCCTCACGGCATCTTGTACTGACATATTGAAAGTCCTAGCAGTTGGTGGCCTATTTGAGGCAACCTTGCTTGCTCCTGATGCTGCTGGTTTGCTCTTTGGGCAATCCTTCCTCATGTGCCCTCGCTGTCCACACTGGAAACAGGTTGTGCTGTTAGGGATGACCGTGGTGCAAGCGGTAGCATAATGCCCAGCTCGCCCACACTTATAATAGTTTATCTGCTTCAGGTTGCACACCCCGGAGTGCCTCTTCCCACAAGTAGCACACAATGGCAATGGAGGTCGAGAAGGGTTGGAACGGGACATTCCTGATTGGTGGCCGCCCTGGCTCACACTCACACTCGCAGATGGTTTAAACCCTACACTCCTCCCTGGTAGGGAAACCGCTCCTCGATTAAACTTGGTTGGGGGTTTTCCTCCAGCGGATCTTCCGCCCATACTAACATGCTTTCTCTTTATCCCCCCTTTCTCTCTCTCTCTCTGCATCTGATCACTACCAGCCTCCACAATGGTTGCCTTCTGCACCAAGGTGGCATAATCTGTAATCTCTAAAACAGCCACCCTATTCTGGATCCACTGTTTCAGCCCTTGTTGAAACCTGTTAGCTTTCTTCTCTTCTGTGTCTACAAACTCTGGCACAAATCTTGATAGCTCAGTAAATTTAGCCTCATAGTCAGCCACTGACATATTGTTCTGTTTAAGTTCCAAGAACTTAAGTTCCATCTGGGTTTTCATGAACTTCGGGAAGTACTTCTCCAGGAATAATTGTTTGAACCTTTCCCAGGCTATGACAGCATCAGTCTCCATGTTTTTCTTGGCTTCCCACCAATAATTGGCCTCTCCCTTTAGTAGGTAAGTAGCAAAAACAGTCTTCTGAGCCTCATTGATACTCAGAATCTCAAAAGACTTTTCCATTTCTTTGATCCAGGCCCTCGCCTCAACGGGATCAGCCGATCCGTGGAACTCTGGGGGCTTAAGGGACTTAAAGGCCCTAAAGGAATTTGCCACTGAAGTGTTGTTGCTTGGCGGTGGTTGGGGGTATTGGTTCAAATTCTGCCTAAGTAGATCCATAAACTGGCCCATGGGGTTTCCGCCCTGGTTCTCCCCTTCCTGTTCTACTTCAGTTTCTCCACCCTCTATTTCCCTTTCAAATTCTTCAGAGTACAGGGGTTCATCCTCTACTCCATACTGGGAATCTTCTTGCTCATTATAGTCCTGATCTTGTTCCTCACTACTTCCACGGTTTTCCTCGTGTTGGTTGTGACTTTCTTGGTCAGTAGATTCGCGGGGGTTAGCCCTAGTGCCCATTCGTCTTGGAGGCATTTTACTGAAAATTTGGAAAGTTATACATTAGGTTCACTGATCTGTTTTAGAGGATTTTTCCTTGCACATTTCTTTACATGATTGGGTTTAAAATCCCACAGTTTTATATCTCATGGCAACTTAATCGAAAAGTAATACATATGCTAATAAACTCGTGATCACATCCCAACAAAATTGTAATGACTGAAATGGAAACAAATATATACCAGGTACCGAAAAGGTACAACATCCGAGTTACAACGATAGTTTAAAGTACAACCATCCTAACAACAACAACAAGTCAAAAGTGAAATATGCTGTCTATCTGTCTAGTCTGCAAAAAGGGAAAACAAGTACAAGAAAACCATCCCTACAAAAGCCGGCACCACTATGTCCGTACATGACTAGACAACTAGACCACTGCATCACTACATCTGAAATCAGCCGTCACGACGAAACATCCTCCGAACCCTCCCCATGGCGATGCGGAAAACCTTCTCAGCCGCTGCTCTGTCTACCCTACCATGCCCATCAGTAGGCAACTGTCGCACCCTCACCCGAGCCCTCAGCTCGATGCGGGTCACAGCCCTATACCCAACTCTGTCACTGATAGTCCTCCTGCCCTGCACCCTCATCCGGGCGGCTCTCTCTGCTGCTAACTCACTCCTAGACTCTGCCAACCTGGCATCTGCCACAGACAACTCTCTATAAAGCCCGTTCACAATCAAGTTGTGAACACATACTGGGACTCCTCCTATCGGGGCATGAGGTGGGGTGGATGGCTCAGCTGGAGCGGCAGTCTCTGTCTGCTGGGGCTCTGGGGTAAGCTCCTCAAACTCGTCGGGGTAGGGGCTCACAGGTAGTGGTGGTGGGGTAGGGGCTCTCTCAACAGGGAGGAGTGGCACAAAAAGTCCAGGACTCCCTACAGCACCAACTACTGGCTCATCTATATCTCCCTCAACACCCTCATCCACCGGCACCACCTGATCCGTGGTCATGTCAGTGTCATCTCCCACAGTCCTGAACTCAGTCATAACCCAATAATCATCATCCTCAACCACTAACTCAGCGTCCTGTCCTGTCTGGACCCCCTCCGGGTCCTCCTCCCCCTCAGTCTCAACAACATCTGTGTCAGCATCATCCTGGACCTCCTCAGGGTCCTCCTCCTCAGACTCGATCACATCAGTATCAGCCTCAACCTGGACCTCCTCAGCGTCCTCCTCCTCAGGCTCAGTATCATCCTCAGGCAAGTGCTCATAGTATGGGTCCCTAGTCCGGAACATGTCCTCATCATGCTGTCTCGCAGCTGCCTCCTGGGCCGACAAGTCGCTCGCCTACACAAGACGAACTATGTTACTATCATGATACTTAAAAAGTTCCCGCAAGGGTTTTAGGTGAACCTGGCAAGGGTTCTTATTATATTATTGAATTTATTATTATATAACGTCGTATCATCTCTTGGGATATATAACTCTCGCTCTGATACCATCTCTGTAACACCCCCAGATCCGGGGTCAGGGATCTGGTGGTTACGGTCTTACATCCATTCATAATACTTGACTTGAGTCCACAATAAATAAATCACATGCTGTGACCCCACAATAATTACCACTCACACACACAACAGTTATAGTCCCAGAGATGAAATTGAAATAAGTCTTACATTAAAGGGTTACGAATAAAAGTTATTACAATCCCAAAAGGATAACATCATAGGTTTAAAAGTTTTGCCGTTGATTACATTAATTATACATATAGTTAAACAGGAAACAAAAGCTGTCTAACTATGCTACCTCAGCAATGGCGGCTAGCATCTCAGCGGGTAGTCCGGTGGGTTGGGTAACCTGCTTGCGCCGAGTGCGCCTGACGCGAGCCATCTGTCCTAGCTGTTGTTGTGACATAATATAAACAAAGCAAGGGTGAGCGAAAGCCCACCAACAAATATATAACTGAACGATAATTTAAAACAGTTCAAAGCTATCTTTTAAACCATATGCCATGCATTTACGGAAATGATGCCAGTATAATATGAACGATGAAGTTACAAGGTAACTTAAAGTATTTGTTTGAAGGAATATCTGCTACATCAAAGTAAGCGAGATATTATTATCGTTATTAAGAAGAGGAACTTGCAAGAAAGGGTTGCAATTCCAGTTATGACTCTTTTCCAACTCTGCCAACAGTAATCATGTTGCAGGAAATAAATGAATTTGGATGATGAACCAATGATGGAGTATTCACCGCGCCCGCTGTTCCAATCTTGATGATCAGTCGAGATCGTACAGCTCAATTTAGATTTACTACCGGTAGAAGGAAGAACTGACGGCTTTACTTGTATACCGCCATGCTAGCTCTCCCCGGCCAACGGTTGGGCCAAGGGGATGGACCGGCGCTACTCGGCCTCTTACACGACTCCTAGTTCAAATAGAGTTCATGATTCTGAATATAACGTTCGTCCCCCTTTCCCCAAGTATAATACTTGTTGATAAGACTCCACAAAGTAGTCGTATCTAGTTGGAAAGGAAAATTTACCAATAACTCCCAAGCTATTACTTGGTAACGGATATCAACTTGTTCCAGTAATCTTACCCCTCGAAAGATGAGAAGGTAAACAACGACTTAATAAGTCAACGGCACCCGAGTTGCGGGTGAAGGGAATACTTTATGACCGGGAAGTCGACAAGATAAATAACATTTTTCCAAGTAAGGTTCCCTTATTATTAAGAAGATAGACTCAAAGATGAATGATGTCTGGGAACCTTTCTTGATATAAGATTAATAATAATATGACTTCGAAATATTTTCTGTAATAATCGAAGAAGATTAACCTTATCGAGATTATTCTAAATATGGAATAAATATTCAGAGAATATTTATTGAGTTAAAATATTGAAAGAATATTTGGGAATATGAAAGAATATTTTTAATCAGAGTATTTCTCAAAATAATCCCTGAAGAAATATCAGGAGAATATTTATTGAATAAATAAATATTTAAATGAATATTCAAAACAATATTCATTAATTAATAAGACCTGAAAAGAATATTTAAGGTAATATTCATGATTAATTAGGAATTTAAATGAATATTCAAAAGTAATATTCATTTAATGAATAATATCCTAAATGAATATCAAGTAATATTCATTTAGTAATCCAAGCCTTAAGGAATATTCGAAATAATATTCGATAATTAAATCAAGCTTCAGATGAATATTAAAATAATATTCATCAAGTATTTAATATCTTAAATGAATATTCAAAAGTAATATTGATTTAATAAAATAATAATCTAAAAGAATATCCAAAATAATATTCATTTAATAGTCTCATCTTTAGAAGAATATTCGAAATAATAGTCGATAATCAGTTCGACTCTGAATGAATATTGAGAAATATTATTCGTTGAATAGTTACGTTCAAATAATTATTTGAAGTAAGGATCGTTAAAATAATTAGTCTCGAACGAATATTCAAATAATATTCGTCGCCCAAATAATAGAAAATATTTACTTAAATATCTTCTTCCGAGGTAATCTCGATATATCAAGGAATATTGACTCCCGGTCTATTTTTGATTAATAAGATATATACGCCCTTCTATGAGGGTCTTATAATAACCGGCTTATAACTGATATATAACTATCTAGCTTATAAGCCAACAATAACATTCAGGGAACAAGTATATCAATTCAACTTGAAAGTAGGCATGCATGCAATGGCATATGTATATCAGCAATCATATATATATATATTTATTCAATCACAACAACAGCCTAAAAGAAGGGAATTGAAACTTGCCTGGTAGTCGAGTACGGTAAGGGGTAGTGGTAGCGGGTCCCGGTTCAGCCTGGTGATCTATAAATAGCCAAGGCATTCGGGATTAATCACTTAACATATTAAAAGTTAAGTTATACTTAAATCGAAACACGTTCTCGAGTTATCTCGTTATACCCCTATTAGTGGATTACTTATTATCACTGATCCGACCCGACATTCGTTCGTTAATACGACATGTCACTGCACTTATACTTGGGACATACTTGAGTCATACGAGTTCTAAGGTTGATCGTTACGAACCAATCTTATACTCCGAGTTTTATCGCCCGTTTTCTAAGTGTTTTACCAAAGTTACAAAAGAGTCGTCTTTTAGGGGTTCGTTCGCGTTTAACCTTGACTCGAACATTTTTAATAAATCGAAAAATGCTCTTTTTGACATACGGTTTTCTTTCACACCTTCCTTCTTACCCCTAGTATTTATTTACCAAGATTCGCTATGACGTTACATTGCTTACGAGGGTTCAATTTCAGTTACGAACTTTTGTTTACGGATTCGAACTACTTTTAGTAATTTAGTCATAAATCCTAAACCGTAAGTCCGTTTCACGTGATCTTTATATCAAAACGAAGCTTATAACATAGTCTAGCCTTTCATGGCAAAATCCGAGACTGGACAGTGTGTTCATGCTACTGCTAATCACGGTTTCTTAAGGCTAACGACAATCGGGCATTACGACGGCTATGTTTACATGATTTCCAAATTTCAAACCATCCAATAATTATAGTTTCCACTCCAGACAACATTTACATGTTATTCAACCATGAACTAAGACCAAGCAATGTCTTTCCGTTCATCTAAACTAATTTCACATTTAATAAATCCCAATCATAATCTTAAGGTCCTAAACATGCATTAAATCCATATAACTCATCTAAAATACCAAAACTTAAACTAAGAGCTTGGTTTTCAAGAGTGGTATACCTTCCTTGGTGTATGTATGAACTTATCAAGCCTTGTTTAGCCCTTATCTAGCCTTAGTATAGCTTGAATAATCAAAAGAAATCAAGAAATAAAAGTTAGTTTATGAAGAACACTATTCATCATCATCTTTGATGATTTATTTGAAAATGATAAAAGATGAATTTGAAGCTGAAATTTCTAGGAGATCATTACCATGATATGTAGTACTTACCATAAAAATTTGAAGAACAAGTGATGGTTGGAAGTTGGACTTCCAATTAGCTAAGAATGGGCAGATTTTTATGAAGAAATGGAGAAAAATGGTGGTGGTTTGTTTTGTTTTGGTGATTTATGGCTAATACATGTATAACCCTTGCATATATAATGGATGCATCTCTTTTAATGTGTTGTTGGCAATCCAATGGTGCCACTTGTTGCTTCCTCATTGGGCCAAGTGTTGGCACTACAACAAACAACTCCATTTTTGCAAGAATGCAATTACACCACTCATCTTGTAGTTGACTTATAAGGATGTTGCTTGGGTTTCTCCTTTTCCCACCAATTGCACTTGTTTGTCTCTTGGTTATTTATTCGTTCCTTTGTCCGGGTATTACTCAATTTCCTTGCTTGTTCGTTGATCGTTCAAGGGAATAACTCATTCGTTTCTAGTTAGGGTTTTACCGAAAACCTTCTTAATATTTCTAATATTATTCTTCATCTTACTTAATACTTCTCGAATTTAAATTCCTTAATTCCCTTTTATAACTCCTTAAGTCTTGTAGTGTCCAGGGAAATCTCGGAGAAAATAAAAGTGCTCTTTTTCTGAATCCGACGGCTTTTACATACACTTATTTTCTTCCTGGATCACTAATACGAACTCAGAAATCCGTTCCGAATACCGGGTATATCATTATTATAATAATATTCCAAATTCCACCAAAATCACTATTCATCACTTATTTTTATTTAATTCCTATAATTAGGAAAATGAACCTGGTTCACTCTCGAGTGCTTCTTAACCTTTTTACGGAACCGCTGGACTTATAATAGATATTGATTTGGATGACACAAGAATAATCTTACTTGAAGTAATATACTTATATCCTTAGGAGATAGATCATTCTTACCTATGCCGTCAACCAAAAGTATTCTGCATGACATGTAAGTAATTGAATTCAAATCCGTTCCATTTATTTAATAGATCTTCGTTACATCGCAGTCATAACCACTATTCATTCTTACATCATTAAATACATAAAAGTTTTAATCCCACCCAAAATCTGGGTTCTTACATTCACTGTCCCGTATCCTCCGAAATCACTTTCGGATCACAACTTTACATACTTGAGGAGTCCTCAAGTTTTACTCTACACCTTACGACTTCAACATTTGACACCACTCTCATTAACTACAAAATCATGACTTTCAAAATTCACATTAAAATCCTTGTGCCAAATTTTCTCCTTTTCTTGGAAACTCTTAAAATCGCTCTCGATTGATTTACGTACGCTTCATGAGTCTTCGATCATCTTGATATGTGACCTACAATCATATTAAATTCTTCATCTGAATGTCGTTTGAAATCTTATTCATCGAAATATGATTTGACTTAATTGTCTCCTTTCCGATATCCCCTTATACAAAACAATTCCATTCTTGGTACAACAACTTCTTGATTTACTTAATCGTTAAGACCTCAATGTCTGCTTTCAACCTCAAAACACCGCCTTTATCTTTCTCAAAGTCAAAATCTCCCTTTTTCTTGTCCTCACAATTGCTCGCATTTCGTTGTTAGGAAATAAATCTAATCCTAGATCGTATTTAGTTCTTTTTCTAGTTATTACAAACACTTCGTACTAACTTCCTTCATAATCATTTTGAATTTCTAGATTCTTGATAATCATAGCAGTAGTCTTATTACTCTCTTCATAATTCCACTAAGATTGATATGATACTATGTTTGGCAAAAATTCCCATCCTTCCAAGCTCATAATACATAGCTTAAACTTCTGATTTTACTACTTGTCACCACACTGCCTTTCTGGTTACACCCACAGCTTCCCACATTTATCTTAATAAAATCTCAAGGGATTCTTCTCCCGAAATCTTATTTTCTAGCCATGGAGTCTCGTCAACCTCTGCTAATTCTCGTTCTTATAAGAATCTATTGTGCCCACTCTTCTAATTCTAAATCTTCGGGATTCCACATTCTTCCCTTAACTAATTTATATGTTTTCTGCTTAATCGCTTCCAGGAACTTCCTGGTTTCCCTTTCTTTCTCCTCTTGTCATTTTATTTCATTTTGCTCAACTTTCCTCCATCCTTGATAATCATGACTTTCTACCCTGGCTTGCATAAGTTATTTACTCCACATAATCACCTTACTCCATATTCAATTCTGATTCTTCTTGATAATTCTTACAAACCATTCTGTTTTACTTCACTCTGCTTTATCCAAGTCATCCTTCTTGTTTTTAACATCTTATGTCCAACAACGGCTCAAACATTCGAAACTTGTGATATTCTATCTACTATCTTTGCCCTTCAATTGATGTCCAAAACAATCTTTCTTCAACATTGAACATCTCATACCCAACATCTTCGTCACCATTCTGTTTTCATCCTTTAACCGAATCTGTAATCATGTGCTTTTCTTTGTTGTCCCTTTTTCCTTTATTCAATTCTCATTAGCCACAAATCTTGTCCATGATTTATTGGTCAAATAAATATTCCAATCTGGCATGGCATATCTGCCTTAATCACTATATTCTTGAACTTGCACAACCAATTCTTCGTCAGTGCATTTGCAGTTTCTATCATTTAAGACATCGTCACGCCTAGCTTCGCATCCCTTCAGCATTAGAAATTTTGAAATCATCAAATTTCTGACAAAGGAGGTCAATAAAATGAATAGGCATCAAGTATTCATATACACTGAGTTATTTGATAAATCTTTTATAGAGGAATTTAACCGAGAGATCAATATGATCTTTTGAACTATTATCAGGTTGTATTTGTCACTTGGTTAACCACCACAGTACATAAAGATGGCCAGTCTTTAGTACCTTCATGACAAACACAATCAGTGGCATCCCACTAGACTTCAATCACAAAGATAAGATGTCCCTGAATCCCTATCTACATAGGTTGTTCATCTCAGCTGGAATAGAGAAATTCAAGCATTCATGATAATGGAAGGGATCCAAGAGTTTCAAAAATCTTCATGTAAAATTGAATTAAGTACTCTCTGAAAAATCCAAATATTTCCGAAAGGAGGAGATTGAAGTTGAATAAATCTGAATACGAAACTCATCATCGATTGATGTATAAAAGACTTTTCAATAGATGCTTCAATGATTGATCAAGCGAAAATTCAAGAAATTCCTAATTATTCATAACCTCTCTCTTGTCAACTAAGCACTAAAATACTTAGCTGCCAAAACCGGACTGACAATAATGAGTTGAATAAATAAGAAGATCTCAATTCATTCTCGATTTTGGACCGTTATTGCGCAACAAATGCCTCAACAACGGTACCAACCGGGAATTAATTTACGACAATTCAAAAGAAGACTAAGAAATTTCTTTAAGCAATGAATTCGAATGAATCAAGGATTAAGGGTGCACAATTACGCTCAACTTCTAATTCTTGCTACTAATCGCTTCCCACTTCGCATTCTTAATCTTCTCGTACCATCTCCGAAACGTTCACATCGAAACTAATATTGCAGAAAGTTCTAAACTCTACGCAAAAATCTCGAGATAACGTCCCCGGACTGATAGCTCCAGCTGTCCACTTAGCTTATGCCGCTTCGGGTTTGCTGTTTTGCTAATAGCCCAATCCTTAAACGATTCGAACTTCTGCTCACGCGATAAGCCGAAAGACCGATTAACGTCGCAACGCTTGCCGAAGTATCCTAACGCGATCCTAATCCTAAACCGTTCTACCCGACGTCTATCTTATACACGTACCCTAACCCTCCTAATCTGTTTCAGTGACCATAACCTGTAGCTCTGATACCAACTTGTGGCATCCTATAATCCGGGGTACAGATCTGGGGCCACCTAGGAAGCATGAGTGCGGGTGCAGGGGTGCGGGTGCGCGGTACGGAGATACGGGAGTTCGGCAAATTCAAAAATATGGGGATTCTGGTGCGGGGGGATACGTCAAATATTAAAATATTAAAAATATATATTATATCATATATATATATATATATATATATATATATATATATATATATGTAAAGCAAAATGTAACGATACATGTAACCGAGACAAACATAACTCAAAGACCTTAGAAAAACAGTAAAAATATTAATACTGTAGCCATAGGAATCCAAGTAGTTACAATACAAGTAAACACAATTTCTGTGTTAGTACAAAGGGATTCCAGTGGAAGACATTGATTATTCATAATCAATGTAGAAGCATATTATGTATATTACAGACGTACAACCATTCAGAAGTTACAAAGGACAAGACAATCAAAAACGATGTTAGGTACTTGTGAACTAGACCAGTGCACGAAGTATCAACAACAGGTAAAGATTGTTTAAGTTCAAGCGAAGAAAATGGCAACGTACAGACTCACAAGCCAACAAAGCTAGGTTCGGTTGAAATGGACAAGAGAGAGAATAAGTGGACCTAGACTCTATTGATTATTTTAATCAATTGGACATAGACTCGGATGGTTAACTAAAATTATACAACCTAGATTCGGTTGTTTAATTTAGTTAATTAAACTAGATTCGGTTGTTCCTTTTTGTGGTTGACTCGGTTGATCACATCTTTGGTTTGGTTGGCTGATTCGGTCTTGAAGGAGCAAGTGGAACAAATATCCTTAATTGATTGATTGATTGATTGATTAATTGATTAATTAATGGATGCAAGTGGAAACAAAGAGATAAAGACGGTTCTACTTTATTCCAAGATAAGAATTCAAAACAAAAGAGACAACAGAGTCTGTGAGTGGTTCGGTTGATATATATCAATTGTCAACCGAACCTGTAATATAGATACGTGTAAGTCTACACTATCAATGCCTATAAATATGGCATTAAGGCAGTAGTTTAAAACACAGCTCTCATACACAAAGTACAAAGCAAAGTACAAGCTCTGAGCAGACAACTACCTATCTCCAAAACAAACAGACACCAAACACATAAACCACAGATAATATACACAGACTGTTTGATTTGTTTGTAACCGAGATTACAGAAGCCAATACTTTTAGTATTGGAGTGTAGCACCCTCGAGGTTTATATATACAGATATATTCCCCGAAACTCTTCATCTTATTTCACTTCTAAGCAAATTGATTTATCCGTAAACGAAGTCGAATTTATCGGTATATCGTATTCAACCCCCCTTCTACGATATCCAGGGACTAACAATTGGTATCACAGCTAGCGATTGACATACACATCGGATCCATATTGTTCGCACCAATCTTTTGAAATTATTTAAACTTTTGGAAATCTTCAGATTTGATTAACTTTTGGAAATCTTCATTATCTTTGAACTCTCCAAAATTTTAATTAATCTGAACTCTTCAAAAATTTAATTAATTTGAACTTGCATATTTCTTCGAAATTAATTAAAATTTTGGAAATCTTCATTATTTTTGAAACTCTCCAAAATTTTAATTAACTAGATTAAATATTTAAAATCATAATTAATATTTTCTCAAGTTGAGTAACCCTTGGAAATTTTCATTATCTCTGAACTTTCCAAACTAACTACTTAAACTTGGTTAAATATCAATTCGTGGTTTTGTATTTTTCTTTGAATTAATTAACTTTTGAAAATCTTCAGTTTACTGAACTCTTCAAAATTTTAATTAATTTAAAATATCACAATGAGTTCTCAAAAAATTAGTAGCATCAAAGTACCTCAGTTTGACAGAGACAACTATAATCTATGGAAAAAGAAGATGATCCTGTTCATAAAAGCAACAAATCCTTTGTACATGGGCATCTTACAAAATGGTCCATTTGTTCCAACAAAACCGTTTGTAGAAAATACTGCAGCGGACGGGACAAGGATTCCAGCAGGCACAATTCCTAAACCACTGACTGAATATTCAGATGCTGAAAAAGAAATAGTGGCCTTAGATGACAGTCTGCAACTGATAATAGTTGACGCGATGGATTCCACCATGAGCCACCAAATCTTAAACTGTGAAAGTGGCAAGCACATGTGGGATTCTATCAAAATGATAATGGAGGGAACTGATGAAGTGAAGGAAAATAGGTTGGACATCCTGACGTCTCAATATGAAGCATTCAAATCATTCTCTGGAGAAAGCATCTCTACTGTATTCGAAAGATACAACAGATTGCTTAATGAGTTGAGTATCCAGGGAAAGGTTTATCCAATCAGAGAGACTAACAGGAAGTTTATGCTAACACTGCCCCATCATGTTGAACATAGGGCATCCTCAATCACGGAACGTATTGATTTCAACACTATGTCCCTAGAAATGATTTATGGTAAATTGAGGACCTATGAGATGGAACAAGAACAACGGGTTATTTCTTATGGCCCCGGGACAGTCGATAGCAAGAATACGGCACTGCTCAAGACCACAGCTCTTGTGGTACAGGAACCTGCAAAACCTGAAGTACAAAGTGAAACAGTCTTATCAGCATCAGCAGAGATTATTGAAGCAGAGCTAGCTTCAGTAAATCCAGAGGTTGACGAGGATGACTATTACACTCATGAAGAACTTGAAGATCTGGAAGATAGATCCTTAGCATACTTAGCGGGAAGATTCAGCCATATCAGAATCAAGAGAAACCCGAAGTACAAATTCAGAGGATCTTCCAAATTTTCAAGAGGAGGTTCTTCATCAAAGTTCGGGTCAGGATCCAGAAGCAGCATCAAGACCAACATGATTGACATGAGTAAAATAAGGTGTTACAACTGCAACGAGCTAGGGCATTTCGCCACTGAGTGCAGGAAGCCTAGACAAGCAACTGAAAGGAAGGAATCCTATGCAAAGAAGGATTCATACAATGAACTTAAGAAAGAGAACGAGAGGCTGAAACAGAAGATGGACTCTATGATGGCTAAGCATAAGGGAAAGGCTTACATCGTTGAGGGAAAATGCTGGGATGATTCAGATTCAGAAGATGAGGAGGAATGTGCAAATTTCGCTCTTATGGCAGACTCCTCAAAAGCTTCATCATCACAGGTATCTCCTTTAACTATCATTGATTTAACCAATGCTGAATATAAATCAACTGTTAATGATCTAAGTGTAGAAATGTTTAACATTCATACAAGCTTACTAGCATCTGAGAAAGAGAATGCTAGACTAGTTGATCAGGTTCAAAAAGATCTTTCAAGAACTGAGAAACTAGAGCTTGAGATTGTTACTATTGAAGATCTAAAACAGAAGATAGAATATCTTGAGATAAAGGTTAAAAACAATGATGAAATAGAAGTCATTCTTAGGAAATAGATTTCTGACCTAGAATTATTACTTCAAGCTTATAAGAAATCTGCTAATACTCAACAAGACATCTTCGATAAACAAATCATTAATCAGTCAGTCGGTATCGAGTATGACTATTCAGCTAGTAAGAAAAAGAAGCATGTGACTTTTCCTGAACCAATATTATCTGATATAAAGGACGTGCCTCATGTCTTGAAAGCAGTAGCTAAACCCCTATTCTCTAAAGTCATTCCTAGACCATTGGATGAAACACTTATGGTCATTAAAGAACAATTGCTTGTAGAGGACGAATTAAAGAAGGTAGAGGAACAACTAGAATCACCTAAGGAGTCAGTTGCTGTTAAAACTGAACTAGGTAAAAATTCTGGTAAAAAGAATAAAAGCAGGAATGGAAAAGTAGATGCCTACAAAAAGATTGATCGTGCATTTACTCCCATTACATCTAGGAAATCCTGTAACAACTGTAATTCTACTAGACATCTTACGCATGCATGCAATAAGGTTAAAGTAAAATCTGAAGGATTATCTAGTATGTATATACCTGTTATGCATAATTCTCATGTGCCATGTGGTACAGATGAATGTATACCATGTGCCTTACAGATCATGAATTCATATTTCAAGTTAATGAATGCATCTACTAGACCTTGCATTGAAACTAGAAATAACATGAACAGTAAGCAGTCAAGGGCAAAGACTGTGAGTCCTCCTAAAGTTAGGAATGTGACTCCCTCCTCAAAGAAAAATGTTAAAAACAAGTCTATCACTGTTGAGAAGGAATCAATCCATGATAAATATATGCATGATAAAACTGTATATCCTGTGAAACATCCTAAACCTTCTGGACCCAAACAATTTTGGGTAACAAAGAAACCTTAATCAATCTGTGTATGCAGGGCATTACAAGAAGTGAAAAGGTTATGTGGATTCTTGATAGTGGATG
Source organism: Saposhnikovia divaricata (assembly GCA_036435485.1). Taxonomy (NCBI): domain Eukaryota; kingdom Viridiplantae; phylum Streptophyta; class Magnoliopsida; order Apiales; family Apiaceae; genus Saposhnikovia; species Saposhnikovia divaricata. The sequence goes on along the minus strand of CM071599.1, from coordinate 117,921,849 downwards.
TTCAAGACACATGACTGGAGAGAAGTCCCTGCTGACAGATGTGGTTGAGAAGACCGGCCCGATAGTAACCTTTGGAGATAACAGCAAAGGTTTTACAACGGGATATGGTAATTTGGAAACAGGAAATGTTATCATTGAAAACGTCAATCTTGTGAAAGGATTAAAGCACAACCTTCTCAGTATCAGTCAATTTTGTGACAAGGGATACAAGGTTAAATTCATGAAGGAAAGGTGTTTGATTTCACATAGAAAAGACAAAAGCCTTACTCTTCAAGGAGTACGAAAAGGCAATCTGTTCGTAGCCGATTTGAGTTCTGCCAGTGATGGAGAAGTTAGATGTTTCTATGGCAAAGCTTCGACAGAACAAAGTTGGCTATGGCACAAGAAGCTCTCGCATTTGAATTTCAAAACAATGAACTCTTTGGTAAAAAGAGAATTGGTGAGAGGATTACCACAGATGGAATTCTGCCAGGAAGGACTCTGTGAAGCATGTGAAAAAGGGAAGTCGAAGAAAGCATCACACAGGAGCAAAGACATGTCCAACATTACTGAACCACTGCAACTATTACACATGGATTTATTTGGTCCAGTAAATGTTATGTCTGTATCCGGAAAGCGGTATGCCCTGGTGATTGTCGACGATTTTTCAAAGTACACATGGGTGTTATTCTTACAAACGAAGGATGAAGCATCTCAATTGATAATCGATCACATCAAGAAGATTGAGTTAGAAGCTAACCTTCCTGTGCGTATGATTAGATCAGATAATGGAACTGAATTTAAAAATGCAGTTCTCAACGACTTTTGCACACAGAAAGGTATTTCAAGGCAATACTCAGCCCCCAGAACTCCTCAACAAAATGGAGTGGTAGAAAGGAAGAATCGTACCTTGGTTGAAGCAGCAAGGACTATGCTGAGCGAATCAAAACTTCCTACCTACTTTTGGGCCGAGGCAGTGAATACAGCTTGTTACACTCAGAATCGGACCCTGATTAACAAAGATCATGAAAAGACTCCATATGAGATAATGGCCAACAAGAAGCCAACACTGAAATATTTTCACGTGTTTGGAGGAAAATGCTTTGTATTAAAAGACGGAGAGCATCTGGGAAAGTTCGATGCTAAAGCAGATGAAGGCATTTTTCTAGGCTACTCATTGGAATCTAAATCTTTCAGGGTATATGCAATTGAAGATCAGAAGGTTATTGAAAGCCTTAATGTAACGTTCGATGACACCAAACTCCCTAGTCTTCAAAAGGAAAAAGACTCCGACATTCTTGAATTTGAAAATATGACGGAGTACAATATAGATGGTGAAGATGAACCTGCAGCTGTTACTGGTAACAATGGAAACAATGATGATGATCCAGATTCAAGTACTGATCATGGAGGCAACAACTCTCAGACTCAATCTAGTCAGTCTACTAGCCAGAGTAGAAGATCATCAGATCATACCAGCAACAACTCAGGGGGAGACGAAAGTAATGAAGGATCAACTAGTCAAACTCAACACAATGACAATCAAGGAGAATCATCAAGATCGTATCTGCCAAGACAAAGAGTATGGAATAAAGACCATCCTTTTCATCTGATCATTGGTGATGCAGAAAGTGGAGTTAGAACTAGAAGAGCTACGTAAAATGAATCTTTCTATTCTGGATTTCTGTCAGAATTAGAACCTAAAAAGGTTGAAGAAGCTCTAGAAGATCCAGATTGGGTTATTGCAATGCAAGAAGAGCTCAATCAGTTTGAAAGGCAGAAAGTATGGAAGCTTGTACCCAGGCCAAAAGACAGATCAGTAATCGGCACAAGATGGGTATACAGAAACAAGCTCGATGAAGATGGCATTGTTACGAGGAACAAGGCCAGACTGGTTGCTAAAGGTTATTCTCAAGAAGAGGGAATAGACTATGATGAAACATACGCACCAGTAGCTAGACTTGAGGCCATCAGGATGTTTCTAGCATTTGCTGCACATTCCAATTTCAAAGTATATCAAATGGATGTGAAAACCGCTTTCCTGAACGGAGAACTGGAAGAAGAAGTATACGTTGAACAGCCCCCAGGCTTTGAAAATCCAGATTTTGCGGATTTTGTGTACTTTCTCTTTAAAGCTCTCTATGGACTCAAACAAGCACCAAGGACATGGTATGACACTCTATCTCTATTTTTACTTGAAAATGGTTTCACGAGAGGTGTCATTGATAAAACTCTATTTTATAAAATGCATAAAGATGACATGATATTAGTACAAGTATATGTAGACGATATTATATTTGGTTCTACTAACAATGAGCTATGCAAGAAGTTTGCTAAGCTTATGCAGAATAGATATGAGATGAGCATGATGGGCGAGTTGTCTTATTTTCTTGGACTCCAAGTGATTCAAAGGCAAGATGGAATATTCATTTGCCAGTCCAAGTACATTCGTGAACTTCTCAAGAAGTACAACATGGATGATTCAACTCCAGCAAGAACTCCCATGCCAACTGCCACTAAGCTTGATCTGGACAAAACCGGTAAGAAGGTTGACATCACAAGCTATAGAGGTATGATTGGTTCGTTACTCTATCTCACTGCTAGTAGACCCGACATAATGTTTGCAACATGCTTATGTGCTAGGTTTCAGTCTGACCCTAAGGAATCACATCTTATAGCCGTTAAACGAATTTTTAGATACCTTAAGGGGACCCCCACTCTTGGGATTTGGTACCCTAAAGGAACAGGTTTTAACCTTGTAGGCTATACAGACTCTGATTTTGCAGGTTGTAGGATTGATCGAAAGAGTACTTCAGGAAGCTGTCAGTTTCTAGGACAAAGGTTGATATCCTGGTTTAGCAAGAAACAGCACTCAGTATCTACCTCTACTGCCGAAGCAGAATACATTGCAGCCGGTAGTTGCTGTGCGCAGATCTTGTGGACGAGAAACCAGCTCAGAGATTATGGCTTGATGTTGGAAAAGATCCCAATCTATTGTGACAACACAAGTGCCATTGCAATCTCGAACAATCCTGTCCAGCACTATAAAACCAAGCACATTGATATCAGGTATCATTTCATTAGAGAACATGTCATGAACGGGACGATAGAATTACATTTCGTACCGACAGAGGAACAAATAGCAGACATTTTCACCAAACCACTGGACGAAGGTACGTTTTCTAGATTGGTTTGTGAACTTGGCATGTTAAATTTAACTGATTAAACTTCTTTAATCGGACTTTAAACTGCTATATCTGTTCCTGATTAGTTTACAAGTATGATAACATGCATATCCTTTGTACTTGTAAATTAATATAGCTAAACCCTCGCATGTTTAGTTATTCCTAAATTTATTTTAGTTAAAATATGGAAGTAAAGCGATTCATTATAATTATCTGCTCCATATTTTAAGTAAAATAAATCAGTAATGTAATTATTTTTAACATTTGTTAATTAACAAATATTAGTCCATAATATTTTTGTTAATTAATTTAAGTTGTTAAAATAATTATATGTTAATATTTTTATTTGTTGATTTGTATTTTCCTTTTAAAAATAATAATAATAATAATAATAATAATAATAATAATAATAATAATAATAATAATAATAATAATAAAAATCAAATTCGGTTTACTTTGTAAATATTCAAAACCGAGTTTAAACAAAAATATTTGTTTTAAAAGACCGAGTCTATCTTCCTTTTCTTCCCAGACTCGGTTGAAAATTATTTTTTTATTATTATATTTCAATCAACCATACAGACTCGGTTGATATATATATGTGTTGTATATTTTTTTTATTATTTTAATACAACCGAATCTATTTCAAACAATAGACTCGGTTGTTACATGTACATATATATATATATATATATATATATATATATATATATATATATATATATATATATATATATATATATATATATATTATATATATATATATATATATTGTTATTTCTGTGAGAGACTCGGTTGAGATTTAAAAAAAAACAGACTCGGTTATCAAGGTCAGTATTAGTCTTCTTCTTCCTCATAACCGAACTTATCTTTTTTATTATCCAACCGAACCTCTCTCTAATCACCATTAACACTCACGAACTCAAGTTTTTTTATTCGACCACTGCTGAAAATCTACTCGGCCAAAATTTGTTTAAAAATCATATTTGTGATCCTTGTTCGATTATCTTTCAATCTATCCGAATATAATTGTATTTGGTTAAGTATTAAAGAAAAGGATTTTTCAAAAATTGATTTCTAAAAACGTAGATCTACAAGTATTTAATCGGTAAAATATTTTTTCGAAACCGTGATAGTGTTCTAAATTTCTCGTAGAATAACATACTTTAATTTCATTAATTTCGAGAAATTTAATTTTTTAGTGTTTTTCGGCTCGTTTTAACTGTAAAATTATATCGAATATCATTGGTTATTTTAAATTATTTGTTCATTTGTGTAAAATGGCTTATAATTTTAAATTGGAAAAAACCAATTCGGTAATTGAATTTAAGTTAAGTACAATGCCCGAGATGTTTAAATCATGGACATTATTCTTAATGAATTATTCAAATGTTCGGTATGCTCTTACAGCTAAAATTGATTTAAATTATGACATGCTGAGTCATATGTACCTAACTGCTGATATTTTCAATGAAAATGATATTGTGGGCTTCACTTTTACTCAAGGTACTAGAGTCATCAGGGTGACAGAACAAGATTTAGCTGCAATTCTAAATTTACCAACAGATAATTTTGTTCCTGATCCAACTGATGAGCAGTTGTTAGAATTCATCAACAGTATTAATTATCATGAAAATGGAGTTCGTCTTACTATTAACGACATTAATAGTGTTAAGAAACAGCACTTGACGAAGGGCTGGAATTTCTTTTATCATGTTATGATACATGTTTTCTCTGCCAGAGCAAGTACAGGAGGACACAGCAAGCTTCCCAGCTATATAACTAGAATTGGTTATGCTGTGGCAAACAATTTAGGTATTAACTTTGGTAAGATATTGATGAATCAGATAGTGATAGCTATGGGACCAAGAGGGTATAGGAACATTCACGAAGGTGATGTCATATGTCACTACCCTAGGTTTCTTCAGCTAGTCCTAAACTCGGTACTAACCGGTGAAGAAAAATTGACTTATGCCAATAGTCAAAAATTTCCACCAAGCAGGGTATTCAATTTGTTTGCATCACGTCTAAATAACAAAGCAGGCTATGATAATAATAGTCCACTTGTGTTAACAAATTTCTTGACAAGATGTTTTGCAGATATAACTTCAGGTAATCCTCAAGGCTTGCAGGCATTATTAAACAATGGAGGAGGAGAACTTGTAGCACAACAAAATGAACCCGTGCAGCAGCATGATGAAGAACTAGAGATTGAACCTCAGGTAGCACCAGATACAGAAACTAGTATGGACCAAGAAAGATCCACCGGGAGACATCAAAATTTGTTTAATTTTGATATGAATGATTGCTATATTCCAGAGTCTCCAGGTGTGGAAGTTAATCCTTCTCATATTAGTAATTTTCTTACTTTTGATATGTTTGATCTGCCTGACGAAAATCTTCAGTTCCACATCTCATCCCCAAGGATGTTAGGACAAGTCATAGAATCTGGAAACCAACATATTCTTAACACAGACTTAGAGCCAAACACACAAACAGAACCATCCAACACTCAAAGAACTGGAAAAAGAAAACTTATTGAGAGTGAGGGAGAAAGTGCCCAAAGTGCATTAAAGGATGTTTCTGAAAACCCAGTAGGTCTGCCTCCCACAAAGATGATAAGAATTGAACCTGAGGCAACTACTAACCCCCATGTCTCTTCCCAAAAAGATACATTGGTTGAACAGGCAAATATACAGTCCCTAGTGTCTGTCTCTCAACAGACTGATACTATTGAAATTGACCCGTCTGCCAGGGTATCTGAAAGAGTGTCACCACCTCAAACACAAATCATTACTACGCACAGTGAGGTTGCACACACTCAGGGGGAATTGACAGCAGCACACATTCTATCTACCATATCAGGGCTAGATACGAGTGTTGTGGGTTCTTTAATGAACCAAACGCCTTCACAGGCATCAGAGGGAAAATTTGATTCATTGCCAATTATAGAATCATTTTCTCCCCTCCCAGAAGGAACATTTCTGGCTCCCATACGGGATTTTCCACTCGCAGTTTCGACTGGAGAAAGTGGAAGGCAACTCGGACAGTTCACCACTGAAGCAGTTCAGATTTCAATTCCAACTGAATTTATGAACTTGTCTGAGGAAGGGGATTTGCGAAACCCCATTGCACCACCAGTGACCTCTCAAGAAGGGGCTATGGTGATTTCTTATGCAGGTACATCTCAACCAGAAGGCTCAAAAGGAAAGAGTGATACACTACCAGAACGAGTGAGTGACACCCTTACCTCTAAGACAGTGAGTGAACTGAGTGCTCTGAGAGATATACCTACAGAACGAATAAGTGAGATACCTACCTCCCAAACATTACACTTAAATGTTTCTAAGACAGAATTTGATGCTATGAAAACAGAAATGTAAAATCTTAAAGCAGAAAATCAGATCTTACGGGAAGTTCAGCAGCAGCAACAACAAGAAATTAATGCTCTAAAAGCTCTTGTTTATTCTTTGAAGAGTGCTCAATCAACCCAAGATCGACCCATGGAAAATATGGAGGATAACACAACTGAGGGGGAGAAAGAGCAAGAGAAGGAGATTCAAGAAAAAGAGCAAGCTGGAAAAGAAGTACAAGTTCAGGGGGAGCAGCAGCAATCTGTGGAAGAAGGAGAAATTACAGATGCTCAAGGAGAAATTCCAGAACCATATTTACCTGAATTTGTAACAGGAGCATTTGCAGAAGTTGGAGAAAGAGAAGAGTTCCAAGCTACTGATGAGTTAGCTTATATTGATGACTGCTTGATGATGAAAAGAAAGGTAGAAGCAGAAGAAGATCTAGAGCGCATCAAAAAGGAACTACATGACAATAGACTAATCAAACAGAGGTTGGAGAACCAGGTAAAGATCAGAAGAGAACGACTAGTTGAAGCAAGAGCTAAGGTTGGTCCAGAATGGGATGCAGCAAGGAACGAAATGAGAAAGCCAGAGATCGTGCTTGGCAATAAGGATGACAAAGTGCTCAGATTCTTGAACGAGTATAGGTCCCACTTTCCTAATGTTCATGACCATCATGATGCATTAGATAGGGCCATCACTTCAGTATCCTTAAGCACACTCAAACATGGCTGGATGATAAGTGTTTGCATCAACGGGCTACCCAGTGGAACAGTTCACATAACTAGTAAGTTAATTCGGAATCTATCTCTTACAGAGATTTTTGTCCTCAAGACCAAGATCATTACAACAGGTATCAAACAGAATGAGATCTTGAGAGACATGCTGGTTCAATGGAATGAAGACATCGGAGTTGAAGTCTACTCAAATCCAAAGGTCATCAAATATTTCAGAAATAATATGATGCAGAATATGACTTTGGAAGATGATCATCTATCTAGATGCAATTTGGAAGTACTAGAGTATCTAGAGGAACAGCTGAGAATTAAGTGTGCTCACAACGAAGAAGGAAGAGCAGCTGCTGATTTCCTCTATGCTTATAGGCTCAATCAAGCGGTATTTAGAAATGAAGACATCAGACACATCAACAGAAGAGGTCCATATCCACCACCTGATCTAGAAGAAGCTATTGATCCTGAATATCTATATCAACGGGACATTCAACTTGTTTCGGATGATTGTACATCTATGTGGTTCAAGAAGAAGCGAAATGAAGAATTCATGCTTCACTCTCTAAAGGACATACAGGAGATGCCATCAAGATATATTCAGAGAGCCTTATTACTTGTCAAAGGATCTCTACACAAAAGAGATAAACTGGTAATGAAACAGTTACAAGAGTTCTTGACAAATAAAAAGGTTGAGGAGACAAGGAATGATACTGACAGAGTAACTAACCATCCAGCTCAGGTAATTGTCAACTTGGAAGGTATGGATATAGTTAGATCTTTCAGGAAATTATCACAGATGAATCACATTCCCTCTCTTCAAAAGATCAAGAAGCATTTGTCAGTGCCTCCACCCAGGAATGCTTTAGAAGAAGAAGCTCTGAAGAAAGTAACTGACCGACTTGGCGGCTTGAAGCTCAAGCGAGTCAGGGAATAGAAAGGAAACAAAGAGCAGAATCTTCAAGTCAAAGCAAGAGAAGATGAATATTTGTTCAGACTAAAGGAACAATCTCTTGTATTTGTTTTTAACTTATGAAATCTGGAAATGTATATTTAATCTAGAATGCATTAATATTATTTACTTTTTCTTATTTGTCAGTTATGTTATCCTCACGATATATTTGCTTGTCAAACTCTACAATCAAATAGGGGGAGACTGTAAAGCAAAATGTAACGATACATGTAACCGAGATAAACATAACTCAAACACCCTAGAAAAACAATAAAAATATTAATACTGTAGCCATAGGAATCCAAGTAGTTACAATACAAGTAAACACAATTTCTGCGTTAGTACAAAGGGATTCCAGTGGAAGACATTGATTATTCATAATCAATGTAGAAGCACATTATGTATATTACAGACGTACAGCCATTCAGAAGTTACAAAGGACAAGACAATCAAAAACGATGTTAGGTACTTGTGAACCAGACCAGTGCACGAAGTATCAACAACAGGTAAAGATTGTTTAAGTTCAAGCGAAGAAAATGGCAACGTATAGACTCACAAGCCAACAAAGCTAGGTTCGGTTGAAATGGACAAGAGAGAGAATAAGTGGACCTAGACTCTATTGATTATTTTAATCAATTGGACATAGACTCGGTTGGTTAACTAAAATTATACAACCTAGATTCGGTTGTTTAATTTAGTTAATTAAACTAGATTCGGTTGTTCCTTTTTGTGGTTGACTCGGTTGATCACATCTTTGGTTCGGTTGGCTGATTCGGTCTTGAAGGAGCAAGTGGAACAAATATCCTTAATTGATTGATTGATTGATTGATTAATTGATTAATTAATGGATGCAAGTGGAAACAAAGAGATAAAGACGGTTCTACTTTATTCCAAGATAAGAATTCAAAACAAAAGAGACAACAGAGTCTGTGAGTGGTTCGGTTGATATATATCAATTGTACAACCGAACCTGTAATATAGATACGTGTAAGTCTACACTATCAATGCCTATAAATATGGCATTAAGGCAGTAGTTTAAAACACAGCTCTCATACACAAAGTACAAAGCAAAGTACAAGCTCTGAGCAGACAACTACCTATCTCCAAAACAAACTGACACCAAACACATAAACCATAGATAATATACACAGACTGTTTGATTTGTTTGTAACCGAGATTACAGAAGCCAATACTTTTAGTATTGGAGTGTAGCACCCTCGAGGTTTATATATACAGATATATTCCCCAAAACTCTTCATCTTATTTCACTTCTAAGCAAATTGATTTATCCGCAAACGAAGTCGAATTTATCGGTATATCGTATTCAACCCCCCTTCTATGATATCCAGGGACTAACAATATATAATTCAAGAGTTGTATTTTAATTAAACAAAGTAATCAAATAAATAATTTCAACTTCCTAAATAGCCAAATACATGCATGCATTTACGTATCCCCACGTATCATTTACTGTGATTCCATGACACTGCTAAAATTGAAAGAAATCACATATATATACACACACACTAGCAGACATATATTTACAAATATACACACATATATACACACAACGCAGAGAAGCCGATAGACACATATACACACACAGATATACACATAACTCATCGATTTATTTTTATTTTATTTTTCCACTCTGACGTATCCTCGCACCCCCATTTACGTATCCCCGCGTATCTCCGTCTCTTACGTCACCGATACGCCATGTGGCGTATCCCGTAAGTATCCCGTCGCACCACCCCGCACCCCCGCACTGCGAAGTATCCTGTACGCAGTTCTTCACCCAGGTGAAGTATCCCTGCTTTCTAGGGGGCCACTAACCACAAACAACATTAGACAACCTGAAATATAAACAACATATAATAATAAAACCCCTTAACCAAGATCGCATACAGGTTATAGTGTGAAATAAACTATCAATTTACTATTACAATCCAACCTCAGAATAAAAATGTTTTACAATTTTTGTGAATAAACAAAATCACTGTCTAACTATATATCCAACCTTTACAATTCCCAATCCACTATCCAACGAAATCCATAACCCGGACGTCTCCTCTCGCTGCCGGAAGAGCAATACCAACTGACCTCTAGGTCCACTACTCATCTCTATTAACTGGAGAAAATAAACAAGCAAGAGTGAGCCAACAATGCTCAGCAAGTGCAACTAGTGATACAATATCAACAACAGTTATAAGTTCTGAAAATCAGGAAGAATTATCATATGCTTCGAAAGGTATCAACTAAGTCAAATATCCTTATTATCACGAGGAACCAACATTGCATCACTGGAATGGGGTGTATCATCAATATGAACAGATAAAAGTTCTGATAGCAAGATCTAATTGAAATAAGCTTCAAGGGAATTGGGTATCAAAACAACCCAATCTCAATGTATAGATTAGAATTGGATTTTTATTTATTTTAAAAAAAACAATAAGGTTAGGCTGCTGATCAGTCACGCACTAACCCCGGACAAACGCACACAGCAATGTCCTTCAATGGATCCACGACACACATTGACACTAGGTGTCGGAACAATCGACAACCTTACCACATCAACTAACTGGAAAACTCACGTTCCAGAATAACAATTCATAATTAAGAATCACTGATGATGTATTATCATCAACTGGTATCAACTAGATCAACCCAACAATGGTAAACAAAGAATGATAATATTAATAGATGTCGACAAGTTCAACACGATAAATGGGGTAATGAATGAAGATCAACAATCTCAAAAGGTATCAACAAGTTCGATATTAATAATTGGGTGTAAATGTATGAACAATACAATAATAAGCATCAACAAGTTCGATGGAAGTAATTGAGGTTGTAACACCCCCAGATCCGGGGTCCGGGATCCGGTGGTTACGGTTTCCAATTCTGTCCACAACAATTGAACTTTCATTAACATAAAATAAATTACGTCTCTATAACCCAACACAACAATATAAAACACACCCGTTATAGTCCTAGAGATGAAATCAGAGTAACAATCAAATTTTTATTAATCACATTATGAGTTCTTACAATCCAAAAGAATTTTAATATAAATACATACTCTTTGCCATCCATTTACATAAGTCATACTAGACCATATTCTTGGTACTGAAAGAATAAATATACCCTACCAATAGCTTCTTCTTCAGCTCTGGTAGTCTCATCGTCCTCGCCCGCGTCGAGTGCGCCTTGTGCGAGTCATCTGGTCTAGCTGTTGTTGTTATATAATAATAAAGCAAGGGTGAGCAATAGCCCACCAACAATAATATATAACTGAACGATAATGTATAACAGTTCAAAAGTATCTTTCAAACCATATGCCATGCATTTACGGAAATGAAGCCAGTATAATATGAACGATGAAGTTACAAGGTAACTCAAAATGTAAATATATGAGGGAATATCTGCTATGTCGAAAATAAGCAAGATATTATAAAGAGGAACTTGCAAGGAAAATATTGCAATTCCAGTTACGAACACTTTTCCAGCTCTGCCAACAGTAATCATGTTGCAGGAAATAAATAAGTTTGGATGATGAACCAATGATGGAGTATTCACCACGCCCGCTGTTCCAATCTTGATGATCAGTCAAGATCGTATAGCTCAAATTAGATTTACTACCGGTAGAAGGAAGAACTGACGGCTTTACTTGTATACCGCCTTACTAGCTCTCCCCGGCCAACGGTTGGGCCAAAGGGGATGGACCGGCACTACTCGGCCTCAGCTTGGTGATCTATAAATAGCCAAGGCATTCGGGATTAATCACTTAACATATTAAAAGTTAAGTTATACTTAATTCGAAACACGTTCTCGAGTTATCTCGTTATACCCCTTTTAGTGGATTACTTTTATCACTGATCCGACCCGACATTCGTTCGTTAATACGACATGTCATTGTACTTATACTTGGGACATACTTAAGTCATATGAGTTCTAAGGTCGATCGTTACGAACCAATACTATACTCCGAGTTTTATCGCCCGTTTTCTAAGTGTTTTACCGAAGTTATAAAAGAGTCGTCTTTTAGGGGTTCGTTCGCGTTTAACCTCGACTCGAACATTTTTAATAAATCGAAAAATGATCCTTTTGACATAAGGTTTTCTTTCACACCTTCCTTTTTACCTCTAGTATTTATTTACCAAGATTCGCCATGACGTTACATAGTTTACGAGGGTTCAATTTCAGTTACGAACTTTCGTTTACGGATTCGAACTACTTTTAGTAATTTGGTCATAAATCCTAAACCGTAAGTCCGTTTCACGTGATCTTTATATCAAAACGAAGCTTAGAACATTACCTATCCTATCATGGCAGATATGCTCTCTGGACAGTGGGGGTTCGACATGGAAAATGGCATACAAAACATGGTATTGTAAAATCGGGCATTATAACGGCTGTAAATCGAATATCTACCAATTTCGAATCTTCCCATAAACATAGTATCCAACCCAAACAACATATACATGACTTATATACATGAACTGAGGCCAAGCAATGCCTTTCCGTTCATCTAAACTATTTTATCCTCTTATATCAACATATCACTACATAAGCATGCTTTACTAATTACCATAATCATACAAATCTAAATTCTCATCAAGAACATCATTAAACATAAAGTAAGGCCTAGGGTTTCAAGAGTGTTATACCTTCCTTGAGGTGTGTATGCACTTAGTAAGCCTTGTATAGTCCTTGTATAGCCTCCATGAAGCTTGGATCATCAACCAAAATCAAGATTCAAGAATTTTTGTTCTTGAGGTTACTATTCATCCTCCACTTTCTTGATTTTTTTGAAAATGGAAAAAGTGGTGTTTGGGGCTAAGATTTCTAGGGTGTCATTTTTATGAAATATAGGATCTATGATAAATTTTTGGAGATCAAAAAATGGTGGGAAGGATGATTTTGTTCTTGGAATTAAGATGAAAGCCGAATGAAGCTTTCCTGCAAGGGGGAAAGAGTTTTGCTTGGTTACTTTGCTCTCATCCAATATTACTTGCATTATTATGAAAATATCTAGCATAAAGTGGCTTTAATAAAGTGCCCATGTCATTGCATGCATCATCCTTTCCAAGTGTTGGTATTTAGTGGTGTTTGATGACATGATCAAGCTAAGTACTTGGTTGTCTTTCTAATCTTGCTAGTTACTCTTGTAACTACTTAGTTACTTGAGGTTATCCACTAACACATGCATGCATCTTGATCCCCTGCTTGTTTCTTTGTCCGGTTATTGCTCAATTCATTGATCGTTCGGAGGAATACCTCGAAGATTTCTAATTAGGGTTTTACCGGAAACCGTCTTAATATTTATACTTTCATTCTCCATCTTTCATTCTAACTTTCCAATTTATATTCCTTAAATCCATTCGTTAAATACTTAAGGCTATCAGTGTCCAGGGAACTCTCGGAGAAAATAAAAGTGCGGTTTTTCAGAATCCGACAGCTTTTACATACACTTATTTTCCCCCTGGATCACTAATACGAACTCGGAAATCTGTTCCAAATGCTTCTATATAGTGTCGTCTCATATTATTATATACTCCCACCAAAACACTATTCATTCTGTATTCTTTACTTGTTCTCTTAGGGTGGTACAATTGTCCGTATTCTCTTTCGATCGTTCCTTATCCTTTTTACGGAACTACTGGATTAATCGTTACCGATCTGGATGACATGAGAATATTCTCCTGCTTGAAATTGCCATATCTTATTCCCTTAGAAGATAGATTATTCTTACCTATGTTGTTACCCTTTAGCATTCTTCAAGACATAGAAATAATAAAGTCGAATTCCATTCATTTTTTCCAAATATCAATTATTACATTGTAGCCATAACCACTCCTCAGGGGTTTCCTACCTTCATTCTTAAATCAAATATAATAACATCCCAAAATATCAAATCCTCAAAGTTAATATCTCAATTCTTGGATTATAATAATATTTAATCCACTGTCCGGACAAATATTATACCGAAAAGAATTTGGAATTTCTGAATTCCGATCGTCTCTGCATTCACTCATTTCCTCCGCGTATTACTAATATGCCGTCGAAACATCCATATCACGTCCCGTACATAGGGTGGAGTGAAAAGTTTTCCAACTTACAAAATCACTATTCATCCACCAAATTACTATGCACGTACAGGAAACACTATGCACGTACGGGAAACACTATGCACGTACGGGAAATACTATGCACATACTCATTTCCCTTCAAGGGTCCATTAGCTCCTTCCTGGATGGTAGATTATTCTTATCTAGGTCCTCAACCATCGAATTACTCTATTCTGACAATATACCAATGCATCAGGATCATTGTCCAAAGCAATATCCATTCATTACAATCATTGTTCTTTGAAACCACCATACATTAGAGCTGGTGACCTTGTTGTCGGAATCATTGTTCCTCATTTTGTCATTACTTAATAAAAAGTTTTAATTATATCCAAAATTTGGGGTTCTTACAGTCTCCCCTCCTTAAAAGGATTCCGTCCCGGAATCAGGTAGGAAGCAAAGAGTCGTTTGCCTGTCGTTCACTCTTTAGCTTCCCGGTCAATTCTTAGTCGTTCTACCCTTCCTCAGCACATCTTCTAGTGCTACAATTCATACTGTATCTTTTTTTTTTCCATCAACGTTGCTACTTTTCGTACAACTCACTATCCGGGTTATACTCTTACTCAGTCTTATCCTTATTGATACCTGCAGTAACATTGGCATCACTATCACCCTACGAATTCGGAGGTAACCTCGCTCGTACTGTGCATTTCCTGATTGCTTTAATCTTCGCAATCTCGATCAATATAGAGAAGTGGAAAGATTGATTGAGAGATCACTATGATCAGTTGAACATTTGTTATATTGCATTGTTAGTACAGAAGGGGGCCAGCCTTTAGTACTTGACAAGCAATTTAACAAGTCATGGCATTCCACTTAGACTTCTATCACATAGACAGATAGTCACGTAGCAGTACCTCCCCTCCTAAACGGGTTGTTCTTCTCAATTCATAAAGAAGATGAGTAAGAGAGAAGAAGAGAAAAGAGTTCTAAAGGATTATAGAAAGCTTTCATGATTGTAGAATATCATACTCAGAATTTACCCCTGAACTATAGAGGTTTATCAAAGAAGAAATTAATCATAATTATATCCAATACTATTTGATCACAATCTCACGTGTCAACATATCTTTCTGCTTTGTCCATTATTCTATGGACAAATACTCTTGTTCAATCTTAGCGATACTCACATTCGGGAAATCCTTCAACCTTTCAGGTTAAATCTTAGATTTCTCACTTGACATCATTATTACTGACATCCCATATCATGTTACTAGCTTTTTCATAACTATAATATTGACACTATCAGGTTGTCATCCTGAGAATTCATTAGAAAACCCATTCATAACATTCCTTGCTTCTCATTCCATAGTTGCTTCCCCAGCCTTTTCTTTATCAATCACATCCTTCTTATTAGCTGATTCTTACTCATTTCTATTATTTACTTTCACCTTCACCTCTTTATTGAGACACCTTTTTGCACTTGGTACCTCCTTATCGGTATTCCGTCTCATTTATTCTATAATCATCACGTTATTTCAATTTAAACTTTCCGAAATGAATCTGGCCCGATTCCTTTAACTTAGATTCATATAATCTACTTCTGCCAACCTTGTTTCTCATTACTTGTTCTTTTCTATCCGTGGTTTTCCACAGGTTGTCTTTCGTAAGTCAGACCAGGTCGTATATCTACATGTTCGTACTCCTATCATCTGTTGAACATCTGCATTTTACTGGCGTAGCCTGGCCACATGAAAACCCGTTATGACCGTGCTATAATTTTGGGGGTAAGGCTGGCTCGAATACCGCCGTCCGAACACTTTAAACTCTCAAGTGGCCCAATAAGTCTTGGGCTCAACCGCCCTGCCCTCCAATTCTCATTAATTCTTTCTACGGGAATACGTTTAGCATCACGAATTATCAACCTCATATTCTCTATCTTGTTTGTGCAGAAGTACACTAACACAAACTTGCTTGTCATTCATCAACATGCCATTTAGCTTATCAATAGCAGCACTTTCTTTATCTTTACGTTGTCATCTCCTTTCTTAGAAGAATCACCATCGCTTGTTGTTTACGTAGTGCGTTAATAGCTAACCCTACGGGTTTCAAATCCCTTAGGGAGACAAAGTAATCATTATTCCTTATCCATAAGGAACACTTCCTGAACTTGATGTAGATGTAACGTGAAGCAGATAGAATTGCAGAAGAGTTTCAAGCATCGCAGCTAGGTCAGGTTGATGAAACTATCACTTATGCATCTTCCATAAAAGACTGGAAACTTAACGATTTACTTCATCAATTTTGTACCATGGTCCTGGTTTGCCTCAAAACGGGACCTTCTAAGGTACGTAATATGCTTAAGACTCCATCAGGAATCGAATCTTTACTTAAACTATTATTACTGTTAATTCTTGCACAGTCATCAGAAGGAATGTAAATTCCTCCATTCCGATATGACCTTCAAGGTCCTTCCAAATATCATCCTGTTTCTTCGGTATGAACATTTGTAATTATTCCTTTATACTTAGATTGTCGGCCACCTCATTGGCCTTTCTTGATGATAATGATTTCTTGTAACCCATGTTTTCTGGGTATATTCCAGCTCAAGTTTTTCTACCTCATTCCCATCACTGTTGGGTTAAAGCATTCTCCCTTAAGCTCTGCTGAAGGAGAAAATATAACTATAAGTCATTTCCATAAGTCATTGCTTCCACCTACCCGTGGGAACTTTATCACGTTTATTCCCAATCCTACTTAGGATACTTCTTTTCTTAGTTCTTTCTTTATCTTAGGATAATCTCAACCTTTATAGGTTCAACCCATACTTCCTCAGGGTTTCATACATGCCTCATCTGGCATTATTGTTACGATGTCATACATTCCTTACCAAACTTCCATTTTTGAAATTCGGAATATTACCCTTTTTCCTTGTAAGGTTTCGTAGGCCATCCTTATCATTCCTCCGATATTTTCTGGGTACCGGGTATATCAAAATGTCATTGATCAATACTCTAATAATTCTATCTATGTTTTTCCAGAACTCTTTTTAATAATCCTTACCGGTCATTGTTGCCTTAGCAAGTCCAGCTCATATCATCTGAAGTAATAATGTCGTTACTAGGGTTAATGCCACCCCTTGTGCATTCCCCAGGGTTTGTCTTAATTTATGGATATCCTATCCTTAATTCAACTGCCAAGGAATTCTTGCATCTTATAATTGGCAATCAGATCATGTATCCTTAATAAAGGTCTCTTTTCAATCATTCTCATTTGATAATCGATCGGTGGTTTAATGCCACCCTCTTCTTTCAGATAGTTGTCAGCCTATTTGGCCTTCCAAAAAGGCAACGTATGCCTATCTCTTCTCTTACCGAACTTGTTAATGGTAGCAAGGATGTTCTGGAAGATATTGGTCGAGTTCAACGTGAATCTCTTAGTGCTTATCGTTCTTCGCAAAGGTACTTGCCTCAGACAAAATTCCTACAGCATACTGTTCAATTTCTGACCTTTTCTATACCCTCTTCATATACCTTCATTGTTTACTTTCCTCTGTCATAATATATTCATGGTATTCATGATACCCTAACATCATACATCTCAAGTCACTATACTTCCATTTTACTCGAAATCTTGGACAACCATATACACATGAGTCACTTTAGTACGGGTGACCCCATCCCAAAAAGGTCTAGTGAATTCCCAATCAAAACATGGGTTGTTCGGCAGAAGATTCAAACGATCTCATTAATGTTTCCTTTATATCAGAAGCCCTTGCAGTCGGTGCTTTCTTAGAAGCAACCCTGCTTTGTCTTTTCATTGCTGGTCTAGTCACTTTATAGTCCGTTGTGACTTGGCCTCAACTGGCCACACATAAAAATATATGATTTTAGGGGTTGGCTAATAGCATTACTTTTCTAGCAATTTCCGGCATAGTGCCTTCTTCTTTGATACCTTTCTACCTTTCCAAAACTTTACTCCATATAAGTCTTAATCGACTACTCGGCACCGTCTCCGGTCACCTTTCCTCCACTTTTATCTTTTCAACTATTCTTATCAATCCTGCGTGCCACACAAGCTTACCATTCCTGGCATAACAGCCTTTTCATTTAAGTCAATCCTGGAATTTCTCAGTCCGACTGGTTTCTTACTTACATTTCCTATTTTCGTCCAATCTCACTTCATCATTTTATAACTACCGTCGACTGTAATGCTCAGGGTCCGTTTACTAACCCATTTTACAGCATCCTTACCCAAATCACAGGGTTTGCTCCAATTTTTACTCTCTTCCATGACATTCTCTGATAATCAGAAAGACAAGGTTTGCCAAAATTCACCGAATTCCTTTCCAGACTCAGGGAAATTTTGATCAATCTACCCACCTACTGGTAACATTAAGGAGACCAGTTTCGAAACCTGAAGAATAGTTCTATGAACCTCCAAGCAGGTGGAATCATAAGCAGTCGTAGTTAACGAAATAATCATCATCAGATTGGAAGTTTACCCACTGGAGAGGAATCAATTATATCCATCCCTTAGAATGGAATCAATAGTTTCAAACTGAAACCTATCACAACGTCCTGATATTCAATACTACCAAATGTCGGTCTACCTAACCCTTTATGTGAAGCGTCATTGGAAGCACAAAGTCTACTTTTTCCATTAAGAAGTGCCAGCTCTTGGTCATTACCAATTTCACCTTTTAGCTCCAGGAAGATTTTCTCACATTTTTCTCTTTAACTGCTGATCGTATTACTTGATCTATTATAATTCCGTGTCGGAGTAAACTTAAGGTAACTACTATAATCCATTCAAAGAGAAGAAGGAATTTAATATTCCTCTGAATCACATGCATCTAACGTTTCTGGTTCATCATTTAACTGAGTTGAATTAACTCTATACTCAGTTTCTGGCAGTAGTCTCATTACGAGTTCATCTTGACTCACTGGTCTTATCTTCCGGTAGGTTCTGAGATCATTGTCTTGCTTACTACTTCCTTATATAACTTTACCCAATCATGCTATCACTTCCCAATGTCTTTACTTTCTAAATGATTCATTCATAAAATGAACATTTTCCTTAATAAAACCACCTTATTAACCTCAATTTGGTTCCATAATTTACACCCTACGACACCTGCCTTCTCATGGCGAATTATTACTGACCATATTCATACTAATTCATTTATCAAATGATATGGCACTTACTGCCTCCTTCTCAACTATTCCTAGGGACTCTGCTCCTCGCCCTAAATCGATGTCTTTGATAATCATACATCCCTCTAGCTCTTTCTTTGTTAAGATGAAAATCTCTAAGAATTCTCATCTATTTCCGTATAAGATCTCAAGTAATTCTTCCAATCCTTCTTTCTTGATGGTACTACATCTGGTAGTCCGGCTATGAATTCAACATGCATCTTCAGATCTCTTAATAATATCTCGGTTCTTTATACTCACTTTTCTGAGCACCATATCTTAATCATCACAGTCATTCTGGCTGCGACCCTCATTACCCATGGGTAAGCTCCTTATCCTAACAGGATTTTCCTTATTTGCTGGAACCTCTTCCGGGTCTCCAGTAGGGTACTCCATCGAATTACCCGCTGATCTTCAGCATATAAAGCATCATCGCGCTGTTGCTCGTATGCCTCAAGGTCAGTCGCCTTACTCGTCGATACGATATCGAGCTAAGTTACTATCATTATACTTACGAGTTCCCATAAGGGTTTTATATGTCATCACTACATTAAGTAGTCCGACTATGAACTTGGCAAGAGTTCTTATTATCTTATTGAATTTATTGTTTTAACGTCACCTCATCTCTGGGGTTTATAATGTACACTCTGATACCACTTCTGTAACACCCCCAGATCCGGGGTCCGGGATCCGGTGGTTACGGTTTCCAATTCTGTCCACAACAATTGAACTTTCCTTAACATAAAATAAATTACGTCTCTATAACCCAACACAACAATATAAAACACACCCGTTATAGTCCCAGAGATGAAATCAGAGTAACAATCAAATTTTTATTAATCACATTATGAGTTCTTACAATCCAAAAGAATTTCAATATAAATACATACTCTTTGCCATCCATTTACATAAGTCATACTAGACCATATTCTTGGTACTGAAAGAATAAATATACCCTACCAATAGCTTCTTCTTCAGCTCTGGTAGTCTCATCGTCCTCGCCCGCGTCGAGTGCGCCTTGTGCGAGTCATCTGGTCTAGCTGTTGTTGTGATATAATAATAAAGCAAGGGTGAGCAATAGCCCACCAACAATAATATATAACTGAACGATAATGTATAACAGTTCAAAAGTATCTTTCAAACCATATGCCATGCATTTACGGAAATGAAGCCAGTATAATATGAACGATGAAGTTACAAGGTAACTCAAAATGTAAATATATGAGGGAATATCTGCTATGTCGAAAATAAGCAAGATATTATAAAGAGGAACTTGCAAGGAAAATATTGCAATTCCAGTTACGAACACTTTTCCAGCTCTGCCAACAGTAATCATGTTGCAGGAAATAAATAAGTTTGGATGATGAACCAATGATGGAGTATTCACCGCGCCCGCTGTTCCAATCTTGATGATCAGTCAAGATCGTATAGCTCAAATTAGATTTACTACCGGTAGAAGGAAGAACTGACGGCTTTACTTGTATACCGCCTTACTAGCTCTCCCCGGCCAACGGTTGGGCCAAAGGGGATGGACCGGCGCTACTCGGCCTCTTACACGACTCCTAGTTCAAATAGAATTCATGATTCTGAATGTAACGTTCGTCCCCCTTTCCCCAAGTATAATACTCGTTGATAAGACTCCACAAAGTAGTCGTATCTAGTTGGAAAGGAAAATTTACCAATAACTCCCAAGCTATTACTTGGCAACGGATATCAACTTGTTCCAGAAATCTTACCCCTCGAAAGATGAGAAGGTAAGCAACGACTTAATAAGTCAACAGCACCCGAGTTGCGGGTGAAGGGAATACTTTATGACCGGGAAGTCGACAAGATAAATAACATTTTCCAAGTAAGGTTCCCTTATTATTAAGGAGATAGACTCAAAGAAGAATGATGTCTGAGAACCTTTCTTGATATAAGATTAATAATAATATGACTCCGAGATATTTTCTGTAATAATCGAAGAAGATAAACCTTATCGAGATTATTCTAAGTATGGAATAAATATTCAGAGAATATTTATTGAGTTAAAATATTTAAAGAATATTTGGGAATATGAAAGAATATCTTTAATCAGAGTATTTCTCAAAATAATCCCTGAAGAAATATCAGGAGAATATTTATTGAATAAATAAATATTTAAATGAATATTCAAAACAATATTCATTAATTAATAAGACCTGAAAAGAATATTTAAGGTAATATTCATAATTAATTAGGAATTTAAATGAATATTCAAAAGTAATATTCATTTAATGAATAATATCCTAAATGAATATCAAGTAATATTCATTTAGTAATCCAAGCCTTAAGGAATATTCGAGATAATATTCGATAACTAAATCAAGCTTCAAATGAATATTAAAATAATATTCATCAAGTATTTAATATCTTAAATGAATATTCAAAAGTAATATTTATTTAATAAAATAATATTCTAAAAGAATATCCAAATAATATTCATTTAGTAGTCTCATCTTTAGAAGAATATTCGAAATAATAATCGATAATCAATTCGACTCTGAATGAATATTGAGAAATATTATTCGTTGAATAGTTACGTTCAAATAATTATTTGAAGTAAGGATCGTTAAAATAATTAGTCTCGAACGAATATTCAAATAATATTCGTCGCCCAAATAATAGAAAATATTTACTTAAATATTTTCCTCCGAGGTAATCTCGATATATCATGGAATATTGACTCCCGGTCTATTTTGATTAATAAGATGTATACGCCCTTCTATGAGGGTCTTACAATAACCGGCTTATAACTGATATATAACTATCTAGCTTATAAGCCAACAATAACCTTCAGGGAACAAGTATATCAATTCAACTTGAAAGTAGGCATGCATGCAATGGCATATGTATATCAGCAATCATATATATATATATATATATATATATATATATATATATATATATATATATATATATATATATATATATATATATATATATTTATTCAATCACAACAACAGCCTAAAAGAAGGGAATTGAAACTTGCCTGGTAGTCGAGTACGGTAAGGGGTAGTGGTAGCGGGTCCCGGTTCAGCTTGGTGATCTATAAATAGCCAAGGCATTCGGGATTAATCACTTAACATATTAAAAGTTAAGTTATACTTAATTCGAAACACGTTCTCGAGTTATCTCGTTATACCCCTTTTAGTGGATTACTTTTATCACTGATCCGACCCGACATTCGTTCGTTAATACGACATGTCATTGTACTTATACTTGGGACATACTTAAGTCATATGAGTTCTAAGGTCGATCGTTACGAACCAATACTATACTCCGAGTTTTATCGCCCGTTTTCTAAGTGTTTTACCGAAGTTATAAAAGAGTCATCTTTTAGGGGTTCGTTCGCGTTTAACCTCGACTCGAACATTTTTAATAAATCGAAAAATGATCCTTTTGACATACTTTTTTCTTTCACACCTTCCTTTTTACCTCTAGTATTTATTTACCAAGATTCGCCATGACGTTACATAGTTTACGAGGGTTCAATTTCAGTTACGAACTTTCGTTTACGGATTCGAACTACTTTTAGTAATTTGGTCATAAATCCTAAACCGTAAGTCCGTTTCACGTGATCTTTATATCAAAACGAAGCTTAGAACATTACCTATCCTATCATGGCAGATAAGCTCTCTGGACAGTGGGTGTTCGACATGGAAAATGGCATACAAAACATGGTATTGTAAAATCGGGCATTATAACGGCTGTAAATCGAATATCTACCAATTTCGAATCTTCCCATAAACATAGTATCCAACCCAAACAACATATACATGACTTATATACATGAACTGAGGCCAAGCAATGCCTTTCCGTTCATCTAAACTATTTTATCCTCTTATATCAACATATCACTACATAAGCATGCTTTACTAATTACCATAATCATACAAATCTAAATTCTCATCAAGAACATCATTAAACATAAAGTAAGGCCTAGGGTTTCAAGAGTGTTATACCTTCCTTGAGGTGTGTATGCACTTAGTAAGCCTTGTATAGTCCTTGTATAGCCTCCATGAAGCTTGGATCATCAACCAAAATCAAGATTGAAGAATTTTTGTTCTTGAGGTTACTATTCATCCTCCACTTTCTTGATTTTTTTGAAAATGGAAAAAGTGGTGTTTGGGGCTAAGATTTCTAGGGTGTCATTTTTATGAAATATAGGATCTATGATAAATTTTTGGAGATCAAACAATGGTGGGAAGGATGATTTTGTTCTTGGAATTAAGATGAAAGCCGAATGAAGCTTTCTTGCAAGGGGGAAAGAGTTTTGCTTGGTTACTTTGCTCTCATCCAATATTACTTGCATTATTATGAAAATATCTAGCATAAAGTGGCTTTAATAAAGTGCCCATGTCATTGCATGCATCATCCTTGCCAAGTGTTGGTATTTAGTGGTGTTTGATGACATGATCAAGCTAAGTACTTGGTTGTCTTTCTAATCTTGCTAGTTACTCTTGTAACTACTTAGTTACTTGAGGTTATCCACTAACACATGCATGCATCTTGATCCCCTGCTTGTTTCTTTGTCCGGTTATTGCTCAATTCATTGATCGTTCGGAGGAATACCTCGAAGATTTCTAATTAGGGTTTTACCGGAAACCGTCTTAATATTTATACTTTCATTCTAACTTTCCAATTTATATTCCTTAAATCCATTCGTTAAATACTTAAGGATATCAGTGTCCAGGGAACTCTCGGAGAAAATAAAAGTGCGGTTTTTCAGAATCCGACAGCTTTTACATACACTTATTTTCCCCCTGGATCACTAATACGAACTCGGAAATCTGTTCCGAATGCTTCTATATAGTGTCATCTCATATTATTATATACTCCCACCAAAACACTATTCATTCTGTATTCTTTACATGTTCTCTTAGGGTGGTACAATTGTCCGTATTCTCTTTCGATCGTTCCTTATCCTTTTTACGGAACTACTGGATTAATCGTTACCGATCTGGATGACATGAGAATATTCTCCTGCTTGAAATTGCCATATCTTATTCCCTTAGAAGATAGATTATTCTTACCTATGTTGTTACCCTTTAGCATTCTTCAAGATATAGAAATAATAAAGTCGAATTCCATTCATTCTTTCCAAATATCAATTATTACATTGTAGCCATAACCACTCCTCAGGGGTTTCCTACCTTCATTCTTAAATCAAATATAATAACATCCCAAAATATCAAATCCTCAAAGTTAATATCTCAATTCTTGGATTATAATAATATTTAATCCACTGTCCGGACAAATATTATACCGAAAAGAATTTGGAATTTCTGAATTCCGATCGTCTCTGCATTCACTCATTTCCTCCGCGTATTACTAATATGACGTCGAAACATCCATATCACGTCCCGTACATAGGGTGGAGTGAAAAGTTTTCCAACTTACAAAATCACTATTCATCCACCAAATTACTATGCACGTACAGGAAACACTATGCACGTACGGGAAACACTATGCACGTACGGGAAATACTATGCACGTACTCATTTCCCTTCAAGGGTCCATTAGCTCCTTCCTGGATGGTAGATTATTCTTATCTAGGTCCTCAACCATCGAATTACTCTATTCTGACAATATACCAATGCATCAGGATCGTTGTCCAAAGCAATATCCATTCATTACAATCATTGTTCTTTGAAACCACCATACATTAGAGCTGGTGACCTTGTTGTCGGAATCATTGTTCCTCATTTTGTCATTACTTAATAAAAAGTTTTAATTATATCCAAAATTTGGGGTTCTTACAGAGGTGATACATTTCAACATTAAAATATTAAAAACTAATTTCACTTGAACGAGAAGTAAAAAGAAATACTTGCAATATAATTAACAATAACTAAGATTACAAGACAATGGTTATAGACAAGTGCTAAACATCTAATTAAATTTTTCCCAACATATTGAAAAGTTTGAATCAAGATATAAGCGAGTAAAAAGCAAGAAATAAAAAGCAATTTTTACCTTGGAAGCAAATTTGAATTCCGTGTCCAGAGAGGTTTCTTTCATATAACGCATGATATACAAACCACAGTCCTTGCTCCCAGACTGGAGCGGGACGCCCTGGAAAACAGAAAAAAATATAATTACATTTACACAACTCTTCAGAGAAACTGATCACAATATCTACACTAACAAAAAAAATTTACCGCCAAATTCTCCCACACAATCTTCTTGTTTTTAATCATCTTTGCATTCTCCTTGTATAGTTTGATGCCACTACGATAATATAACAGAAATGAACATTAAAACAAATTTTTGTTTTGCTAAAGCAATTCCAGATGAAATCAATTTTTTATGTTTCTACTCACTTGTCGACAATTTCAACTCATTCATCATCTGCAATTCGGCATTTGAGCGGGTCCATGTGGTAAACAAGTTATGAATCTGGATTCACAGCGGTCAGTGCCTAATGATTCCTAGTAAATCATATATATTTATTAAATTAGTAATGAAGGCACAGATTGTTCAGTGTACTAATATGAAGTGTACAATGTAGTTAAGTTGTACAACTTGTTTGATAATAGTTATTTATTGTATAAATCCTTTAACTATAAACCAACTTGCTTTTTTCACTCTGCATTAACAGATTATGATGTAATTATATAGGGGGTTTAAAAAATATGAAATAAATTACTTACATATGGTTATATGGCAAGAGAAAAATTTGGACTGGCTTAGCATCCTTAAATCTAACAGAAAGGGCTCGCGACCTAGCTGCTGGAGAACCACAACCGAGAGCACCTATTAAGCTAGGATCAACGAAGGATACCATATCGGACATCTTGTGCCTTATCAAATAACCATCCAATAAACTGTAAAAAAAAACAATTTTTAATTATAACCCAAACTCAAAAATTCATTAAACCATGGACAAATTAGATAAAAAATTTGAATTAGGACACTTACTTAACAAACATGCAAATGATGGAGCTTGATATTTCACCTCCACCACACAAGGCATACACGTCTGATAAAAAAACAACATGCTTACTCTTTGATGCAAAAGCTTCTTCACATAACTCAAAAGTGACTGTGCGGCCATCCGCCAACGCATCTGTTGCCCAACACCACAAACGCTTCAAAGCAGGGGGTAATCAGCACCCATATGAATCTCATACCCTATTTCCCGTGGACAATCTTTCACCTTCTTATATTTAGGTTTCTTGCCTCCCTGAACCAGTAAAAAAAAATAGATCAGTTCAATAAACAGAGCATAGTTCACTAAACTTTTACTTTTGACGTCAAAAAAAAGAATAAGATTATTTAGTTTTAAACCTTCGCCGGAGTTTCACTTGCTGAACCTTGGTTTGTCTTAACTTCCATTATAAGCTTTCTCGGCCACGCGACATATGTGCCGATAGCTTGTTCCACTGTCACAACTTCTTCTCCGATTGGGAAAGGAATTTTAGCAGATTTTTGGATTACACGAGTAATTGATACTCGTGCATTCTCTTTTCCCAATGGTTTCCCATGAACAGCTTTAACAACTGTATCAACAGTTGCGTAAGTAACAATATTGATTGGGGAACCAATTGCCAATTCCCACTCCAAATTTCCCTTAACAATTTCATCATCAGGTATGTTGCACACAACTGCAACTTCTATAGCATCCTGCCCCTTATCTTTCTTATCTTCAACCTCTTCCATGTCTAACACTTTATTCTTGTCAATATGTTTCTCATCTTCAGTATCAAGTTTTCTTTCACTGAGATTCAGTTTCGTCTTCACCCCAGCCAATTCCAATTCCTGGATAATAGCACATTCATCCTTGGAACAACTTCCTTGTTGTGACCCAAATTTTTGACTGCCCTCAAGACCAATATCTTTTCCAGATAATGCTGCTTTCAGCTTTCCCAGCTCTGCTGCCCAAAAGGCATCCCACTGTTCAATAATCTTAGTAGTCTCTTCAGCCATAAATTTCTGCACACCCTCTTGTATCTCTTCCTCCATGGACTTTATTTTCCCCTTCTTCCTTGGCGGATTAAAATATACAGACTGCTTCACATAGGTCCCTTATCCACGCACTCGTCCTTGGTGCTCAGGTTTGCCAAGAACAATAGTCAAGACATCATTAGTACCCTCCTCCATCACTTTCTCTTTACTAACTTACTTTTACATCTTCTCCTAAAAGTGAACAAAAAAAAATAGTTAAGTAAAAAAAGATATGTCATTGATGAGGAATTGAAATTACAACAAAATTGATTAACTTACAATCTCCAGAGCAATTTTTGCAACTTCCTCCGAAATATAATTCCCATCTGCATCTTGACGTGCTCAAAACCAGGTACTAGAGCAATCGACCTCCACCTCAGTATCACCTTCAGTCTGCATATGTATAAACATGTGAGAAAAATAAAACTAGACCATAATCATGCACGCAAATGTCATAGAAAATTAAAAATAATACGTTTCATTATATCACTAACCATTTCCTGTTCGAGTTTTGCATAGCCTTTGTGAGAAATGTGACGAGGATATTCATTCAAGGCCCTTTTTTTGCTGTTTATCGTGGATCGCCTTCATAAAAAACATCAAAACGTAAGCAACATACATGGAAGAACTAATATTTATGCTATGTGATAATAAATGAGAACCCACCGAAAAGTCATCAGTTAGACGGCTAGCAACAAACATATCCCAGTGTGCCTTCTCGATAAATGAGTAATCAGCTGGTGGAAATTCGAGCAACTCACTATATGGAAGTATATAGTCGATTGTTAATTGACATTTGAACTCCCTCCACTTCTGGCACGCAGACTTCCATACCATCCTTTTTTTTGTTCGCGGTATCTCAAACACCATTTACATAGCATGTTTATTATATTAAGTACTTGAATAAAAAATTGTTAGCTATTTTGTTGATGTGGAATTTATTTACCTGCACACAATCCCATATCTTATTTTTTCTTTCTATTGGAACATGTTTCCATGTAGGATAACATATCGAGGCTTTAGTTCTAGCAAGAACCCCAATATAAGACTGCATCTCCGAAGCATCAGTACCATACGGCTCGCCCTTTGCATTGAAAAACACAGGGTGCTTGATGCCCAACATCTTACGCCTGACAATCCTATGCATTGTAACAGCTCCGTGCTTAAAACTTTAAGTCCTTCTTGTTTGCAAGGCACTGGTTTATCGGCTCGTTTCCTCTTCTTGCACAATTCCTTTTTCAGGATCTTAGATATAGGCTTTTTCTTGACAGATTCAGTGGAAGAATCTAGAGGGCAAGAGTCGACCTTCTTCTTCATTGGCACATTCTCAATTGAATTGTTCCTTTTTAAAGCCTTCAACAAGTTCGAAGCGGTTTTATTTCGAGCAGAATTGGTCTTCTTTGATTTCTTCGAAGGGGCCATAACTAATCTACACAACATAGAGATCAAATTAGGTTCATAGCTAAACAAACAAGTATGGACATATTAGAAATATATGGTAAACAAACAAGTAAATGAATATGAAACAAGTAAACAAACAAGTAAAAGCATACGGTTTTGTCATGAATGAAACAAGTAAACAAGTATATCCAAAAAGATACCCATCCACAAACACAACCATAGATACACAATAAATCAACCCAAATTGCCCAAACCCAAACACAAAGACTCAATTATGTTTGCATGCTCAACATACAAACCCAAACACAACATGCAAAACAAATTACCCAAATAAATCAACCCTAAATGAATCAACCCAAATAGATCAACCTAAATAAATACAAATAGAAAATCAAACCCAAACAAAACAACAGAGAGAGAAGCAAATATACCAAAATTAAACCTAAATCAAATTTAACCCAAATCAAGACATGCATACTAATCAAACCCAAATATGAAAAAAAAGGAGAGAAAATCAAACATTAAACCTCAAACAAACACTAAACCTCAAAAAAACATTAAACCCAAATATTGGACCTCAAACAAATTAAATAGGGAGAGAGAGATTGTACCGAGAGAGATGAGTACAACCGGAGAGATGGAGATGGGGAGATATTTAGTCGCCTGAGAGATTTAGTGAGAGTAAGAATTTAGCGAGAGTGCGAGTAATATTTGAGAGTGAGATTTAGTCTCAATTAATTTTAATTGAGAGTTTCAATTTGGAGTGGAGTTAAGTCTGGGAAAAGGGGGGGGGAGAAACGAGGGTGGTTGAAAAAATTGCACTCGTACTTAACAAGTTTTGGGGGGAACGAAAACTAATTTAATGCCTTTGGTAATATTTTCTATGTTTATTTCATTAAATTTTAATTTTTAATTAACTAAATTTTTTAAATATACTTCACATATCGAAAATAAAAATACGATATATTATCTTAAATATGAAGGGTTTCGAGCATCAAACGCAGCGGAAAACAATAATTAAAACAATAAAATCGAAACCCAATTGTAGGATCCATGCAAAACAAGACGTTTAATTCGTAATTATGAACGTTTACCTTAAAAAGAATCTTTAACAAATTGATGACAGATGGAGGTCCAATACAATCACCACGCAACCCTCTTCGAGATCTACGTTGCCAAAGTAGTCCACACGAACGCTTGATCGTCCAACGATCACCGGAGCCGGTACTAGCCGAAGAACCTGCCTCTCTCTCTAGCCTCCCACACGTTTTAATGAATTGCAAAACTATGTTCCTAAACAATACATCATAATGTATTTATAGGGAAGAGAGATTGGGCTAAAACCCTAAATTGAATTGGGCTTCTCCAAACCCATTCTGATTTGGTTTTATTATTAAATTCGAATTCTCTTTAATAATTATTTAAGACCAGCTTAATTAATTAATAACCAATTTCAAATTTAATGATTTAATTTAAATTCATAATTTAAATTAAAACTCCTTTTAAACGTTCTTATTGTGTAACCCTTTAGGTTATTATTACGTTGGCAATAATTTTAATATCCAATAATAAAATTATAAACAATGAGCGGCATCTAGTAATACATCATTGCTACCCAAGTAATAATAATAATTGGTGATCCAATTAAACCTTTCGTGATTAATGTTTCCGTGTAATATAATCCCTTTAACCAAATATTATAGATTAAACTCGTGGCATGTTAATAGTCATCCTCTTCAACGTTTAATCCGGGTTTCCTTGATCAATGAGTAGATTATTAAAACAAATCAATATTTGAGCATGGCCATGCATTTTCATAGTCTCACTTAATCAAGAGGCCAGTAATATCTCTCCTAATAATAGGAGGGTTAAATCCTTTATCTATCATTCATATTTGTCACACGACTCATAATATACCCGATGTATACTTTTATCATCACCCGGTCAAAGGTAACTTTTAATGTAGTCAAAGTATATTAATCCTCGTATAGAAATATAATGATCTCAAGTCTAAGTATCATTACACCATTATCACTGTGAGTCTTTCTAATTACATTATCAACATGTAGAATCTCACCGTGGGTTAATCCAGTGCTACATGCACCTATGTTCTTGACTTTAGTATCGCTATGCCTATGACCAATGAGATGTGGTCATCCGTCAACAAACACACTAATCTTTATGCATTATAATTGTCCCATATTAATAATGCTCGATTACGGATATTTAGGAATATAAACACTATTCATATAATCTCATTTTTAAGTCACATACTTAAGACATAGAATACATGTTCTATATTCCAAGGACATTTATTACTCTTATATTTATATCACAGTAAATTAAGACATAATAAATTAATGTAGAATAATCAGTAGAACATGATCATTAAGTAATAAAATAGTCTTTCCTAGAAGTACAACTACATTGTCTCTAGGGCACTAACACTATCAATCTCCCACTTGCACTAGAGCCAATCGCCCATGTATCTAATACCCATGGAACTAGTGTGACCTTCGTGCTTCTGCTGCGATAAATCCTTAGTCAGTGGGTCCGCAACATTATCATTAGTATGCAGTTTACAAATATCTATATCTCCTCGCTCGTTTATCTCTCGAAGAAGGTGATATCTCCTAAGTATATGATTTGCCTTGGAATGGGACCTTGGTTCATTAGCCTGCGCAATGGCTCCATTGGTATCGCAATACAGATCAACTGGATCTGCGATCGATTGAACCACACCAAGTCCTGTAATAAACTTCCAAATCAAAACAGCCTCTTTGGCTGCTTCACTGGCAGCAATATACTTAGCTTCCATTGTAGAATCAGCTACTGTCTCTTGCTTTGAACATTTCAAACTTACAGCACCTCCATTTAGACAAAACACGGATCCAGAATTGGACACAGAATCGTCCCTATCTGTCTGGAAACTAGCATTAGTGTAACCTCTTACAACTAGCTTCTCATCTCCTCCGTATATCAAGAACGAATCTTTAGTCCGTTTAAGGTACTTAAGAATATTCTTGATAGCTGTCTAGTGACCCTCACCTAGATTAGACTGGAATTTGTTCGTCATGCTCAAAGCATACGAGACATCAGGACGAGTACATATCATTACATACATTATAGAACCAATTGCCGAAGCATATGGTACTCTACTCATATAGTCCTTATCATCTGATGATTTAGGACAGTTTTCCTTTGAGATAACTATCCCATGAGACACTGGGACATATTCCCTCTTTGCCTCTTGCATCCCAAAACGATGCAACACCTTGTCAATGTATGTACTCTGACTTAAGCCGAGAAATTTTTTCCCAACCAATTTTTCCCAACCAATTTTTCACAGCCGGTAGAGAAGGAATGTCATTCCCTATTAGTAATATGTCATCTTCATATAATACTAGGAATGCCACATGGCTCCCACTAACCTTTTTGTAAACACACGGTTCATCCTCATTTTATATGAAGCCAAACTCTTTGATTGTTTCATCAAAATGGATGTTCCATCTTTTAGAGGCCTGCTTTAATCCATAAATGGATTATCACAACTTATAAACCATTCTAGCAAACCTCTAATCAACAAAAACCTGAGGTTGTGTCATGTACACATCCTCTTCTAAGCTCCCATTTAAGAAAGCGGTCTTGACATCCATTTACCAGATCTCATAGTCATAATAAGCTGTTATCGTAAGCAAAATCCTGATGGATTTGACCATAGCTACTGGTGAGAAAGTTTCATCATAGTCAATACCATGAATTTGCTTGAAACCTTTCATCACTAGTCTTGCTTTGTAGGTCTGTAAATTTCCATCCATGTCAGTTTTCTTCTTGAAAACCCAATTGCACTCTATGGGTTTTACCCCATTAGGTGGTTCAACCAAAGTCCATACTCTGTAAATTTCCATCCATGTCAGTTTTCTTCTTGAAAACCCAATTGCACTCTATGGGTTTTACCCCATTAGGTGGTTCAACCAAAGTCCATACTTGGTTTTCAAACATGGAATCCATCTCAGATTTCATGGCCTCCAGCCATTTCTCAAAATCTGGACTATTGTGACATAGGTATATAAACTGTTGTGACATAGGTATATGGATAACACTTTAGAAGACTGTTGTCTGAATAAGCCTAAAACATATGCTTGACTTGCTTTATCAGACAACATTTTCAAAACTGTTGTAAGAACATATGTTCAGACAATACCATTTTTGGGGATGAGATTAAATGTTGTCTCTTGAAATCAGACAACACATTTTCCTCCGGGTGTTGTCTGAGGGGTGTCGTCTGATAGCAGATTTCTTGTAGTGTAAAGTCAAAGGTGAAATAACCATCGAGAAGAAAGTAAGTGAATATACTCCCGATGAATAAATAAGGATGAACATAACCGCGAAAGCGGAAATGGTCCTAACTAGTGCACTTGCCGAAAAAGAATATAAATGTGTTAATAATTGCAAGTAGGCACAAGAAATGTGGAACAAATTAGTTATCACTTACGAGGGTACAAAAGATATTAAGGAATCTCGAATGGATGCCTTAATTCATGAGTACGAGAATTTCAAACTACACGAAGGTGAAACTATCATCGATATGGAAACAAGGTTTACTCGTGCAATCGATGAGCTTGCTCAACTCGGTAAGGTCTATACGACTAACGAGAAAAATTGAAGG
The DNA here is from genome assembly GCA_036435485.1 of Saposhnikovia divaricata. Classification (NCBI taxonomy): domain Eukaryota; kingdom Viridiplantae; phylum Streptophyta; class Magnoliopsida; order Apiales; family Apiaceae; genus Saposhnikovia; species Saposhnikovia divaricata. The sequence goes on along the minus strand of CM071599.1, from coordinate 117,888,348 downwards.
ATTTTAAAAGCTTTACCTCCGAGTTAGAAAGTTAAAGTTACCACTATAAAGGAAATGCATAGTCTTAACGACTACTCCATCGATATTTTAGTCGGAAATCTTCGTGCTTACGAGGAAGATAATATACCGGATAAAGTTGCCCCTAAAACGGATGACAAACGAAAGAATATGGCCTTAAAAGCTATTTTAATTGATGAAGAAGAAAATGACGACGACTTAAATGAAGAGTTGGAAAATCTCGATGAACATGAAATTGGTTTGTTATCGAGACAACTTCGTCGTGTTTTACAAAGTAAAGCTCAAAGGTACGGAAGAGGTTTCCTAAAGTCGAATAATTAAAGTCTAGTATTTAATTCGAAAGGAAGACCGAATTATCGAAATAATTCTCCGATTACGAGATATACCAAAAACCAAGGTGCTCCTAATTCATATAATCATTCCCCTAATACGAATTATGTTAAATAATATGACCTAGAATTTTTCGCGAAATATAAATGTTTATTTAGTTGTTAAATGTGGAAATTATGTGAAATATATGATGAGTATATTTTTGTGAAGTCAAGATTTGTGTGGAATCAAGTTTATGTGATTATGTGACGATTGGTATGTGTTGTACATGTTCGTGGAATTTTATTTGTATTTTTAGAGCATTAAATGTATTTTTAAAAGTGCATTTTTAATCTTTCGAAAAACATATAAAATCATTGGAGTCGTTTTAAATCATGAAATCTTTTGCATTATCATCTTTGTCGCATTTTTTAGTTTTTGAAATTAGTGGGAGTATTTAATTGTGAGTTTTGGTATTTTAAAATGATTTAAAAAGCATTATTTCTTTTAAAGAGCTTTTATTTCGAAAATTCATATAAAATTCATTTTTGATCCCAAAATTATTTTAAAAATATGGGGAGGGTTGTAATTTCATAAAATTTATTTTAAAATTTTAAAAATTATTTTTATATTATTTTTCTAAATTATTTCGATTTAAAATGATTGAAATTGATTTTTTTAAAAAAATAGATTTTTCAGCTTTTATGTAATTACTGTTATACCCCTGAGCCTATATCACCACCGCCCACCTCATTTTCTTCTTTTGTGTGGGAGTTGAGCAGCAAGGGGGTCTGTTCTCTCTTCCTACTTCATTTCTTCTTCGTTTTTCTTCATTTTAATCACTAATTCCTGCTATAAACTCTGTTTTGATTTCATATAACATGTTCTTGCAGGGGGTTAGTGATTTGGTGAAGTTCTGGAGATATATATATATATATGTATGTATAATTGTATGTTTGGTTTCTAGATTTGACATGCAAGTGCTATTATGCATTAGTTTGATGATTAAACTGTGTTATAATGTTAGTTATGTGTTAAAATCGAGTTTTTAAGAAGTTTTGCTTGTGTTCTTGATTTTCGGCCAAAACCCTCTTTTCCGATGATGTTTTCCATCGACCCTATGATCGGAGGAGGTGGTCTAGCTTCCGTGTAGCATCATTAGCATGTCTAAATGATTATTAAGTATAAATTTCTGATTTCATGTGAAGGTTTTACAATATATAGTATTAATTCGAATATTTCGAATTAATTAAGATAAGAAGAATAATTGTATAGCTTGTTATATGCTTGATTCTTGATTCTTGAATATGTTTTGATGATAATATGATTTATGGTAGCTAAATAAATTGTCTGTATAATTTTTGAATCCTTAAAGGATGTAATTCGAATTTTGGTATTATTAATAATGATTTATTCGAATTTTAGGAATTAATTATGATTTACTCGAATTATATGATTAGTTCATATGGATTAAAGGTGGATTTCGATGATTTGGTGCTAAGTGGTAATTAGTAGTCATGTAAATAGAATTTTCATATTTTATAATGATCAAGGTTTGAGTTTTTATTCAATAATTATGTATTTTAGAATTTTGTAGAATAATTATTTATCATTCGAATTTTATGAGTTAAGAATAGTAAGTTAAAGTTACTTTTGTTGCTTATATGATAACTGTTAGTCGATTGATATGTGATTATCATTTTAAGAACTTGTATAAGTTGAATTTCGGATATTGATAATATAGATGAATTATGTGATTTTAGTGAATTATGTTTTATAATGGTTGAAGTGCTAGTTTGTGATGTGATTGTTAGTATCGGATGAAAGTAGTACGATTCTGAATTATTATGAATATAGAATCCATTGGGAAGTGTAGGTGGATTTATAATCCATCAGAATGAGATTTGAGTTGGATATGTTCCGACAGGCTAGTTCTATTTACAAAGGAGACTCTGCCCGATTTTTGTTAGAATTATAAGTCGTAAATTGTATGATATAAAGTTATAAGTCAAATGGATATTATGTGTTATGTACCTAAGTGACTATGTGATTACAAGTTAATAACTGTTAAGTGATTGTGTGCTTATCTGATCATAGTAGTTATTTGGTATGTATATCTGGTATGTGTTATATATATGATAAAGGTAACGCGAAATAGGAATCGTTTGGGTAAGATAGGATGATAGGTATCAGAAGTATAGTATTCTAAAGTAGTACTTATGGTTTATGTAAATACAAAGGACGTAGGCCCTAGCAATAAAGGGAAAGCTAAGGTTGAGATTCAGTGACTGAGCTGTTAGCTGTTGCATTCTACCGGAGGCAAGTAACTCTGTCTTTTCTTGAAATTTACATTCCTAAACTGATATATCATGTTGATTCAAGCATGCCTATCTTATACCATGTTGATCATAAACCTTGCTTAACCTATTTATTCATGCAACCCGAATTCTATCCACAACTGTTTCACAAACTGTAAACCCTAAAACATCATAATTCTTTCTAATTACTTCTTGATCATATATGTCCAACATCTTGCTATAATCAAACCATATTGATTGACAGATAAACCAGTGTTCTACTTGACCTATGTCCATGATCAATTAAACGTATGTTGACCCTAAAAACATATAAACAACTTTATGACCTAAACATTGATTCAAGGACTTCATTACTCATAGTACTATTCCATAAACTTGAAATCTGATCAATTACCTTGATGCCTTTGAGTCTATATCTTCTTAATTCAGACTTGTATCCCTATTTCCTTGTTGTCAGAAGACTTAGTCAAACTTTTGACTTTTTATCATTGCAAATAAAAATGAGTTGTTTTCTTAAAATACTTTGAAGTTACTTAGACTGGGCTGATCTGTTATCAGAGAGTCGAAGGTACTTCGAAGTAAAGGTTTTTGAAGAGATTAAGTATTAAAATGTTTTTATAAAGTTAAAAAGAGTTTTTCAAATCTTAATGTTTATAAAATGAGATTTTAATAAAATGTTAGGAACTCCGTCTAAGTTGTTTCCACGGATTCTTGACGATTGGAGAGACGGGGCAAACGGGTAATGCTGGTTCCGTCAGTTTGTGTATGTGTTAGTGTAGTTCTGGTTTGTCTAGTTCGACGCCTTTATAGGCCAATGTGTTGCCTCTTGGGAACCCAAGCTATCCTAATGAGAGGATTAATGTCCAGAGGGACTTTGTGTCCGGTATGGGGACTTTATGGGCTGATCACCCATATTATCTGTTATGAAGTAAAAACCTCCAATCAGTTTTCTTAAAGTGATGATTATATTTAATTTATTGTGACATGAAATTGGTTTACCATTTGAAATGTTAATTGCTTTACATAGTTTTAAAATATCTATTGCTATCCTGTTATCAGTTGATTCCCTTCCAAATTCTTGTATCGGGATCAATGTTACTGCTTTTCATTTAATCATGCCATATATATATTGAATTACTATCATCATTTGAAATACCCTGTTATACTACTTTCAGTTGAGATCTTTAGTTACTTGTTGAGCGTTAGCTCATTATTATTTTGTCTAACCCTTTTGACAGTAATCTAAGAATCATGGTTCGTATAATTCAAACCGCGACGAAGCGCACTTACCGCGGACCTGAGATGGTTCGTTTTGAGATAGCTCCCGAGGTAGATGCAATAACAGCTCAATGAGGAGATCTTTAGTTAGTTGTGAGGACTGGAAGTAGAAATTTTGAGAACTTTGGTTTGTAATAATACTATATTTTGAATTCAGGTTTGTAATAATGATTAGTTTGACGATGGCTTACTTGTTTCATACCATTACCTGTGAAAGATCTTGGATAGTAGAGTTGGGGCCAGTCAGCATGTTATATTTATATATTCTTTTATGGTGTTTTGAATTTAGAATGTGTTAGTGATCCTCCGATCTAGGCCCCAGGTCGGGAGGGCATCACATTAAAAATTAAGGCGCACCTCAAGGTAATAATTTGTATAATAATCTGAATTATACGAAGAACTACTCGGCACCTAAAGCAAAGGAGCCTATAGTAGAAGAAGCACAATATGTTTGCTTTGAAAGAAAACACCCGGTCACTTTAGACGTGAATGTCCGAAGTTACCTAAGGGTCGTGGTCTTGTTATGGAAAACGGATGGGATTTAAGCGAATACGAAGAAGCACTGGAAGAAACCGAGGAAATTGTCAATCTTTGCTTAATGGCTATCTCCGACGAATCCACATCGACCGAGAAGTCATCTACTAACCATGAGGTAACTCTAGACTCAACTTCAGATTTAAATATTGCTTCATGTAGTAGTGATAATTTAAATATGCATTTATCGAGTATGGATTATTCTAGTTTGGATTCATCCAAACTTATTCATTTGGTCAACTCATTAAAATCGAGTCTTGACGATATGAATTGTAAATTTGCTACGATTAGTTCCGAAAGGAATAAACATCGTGAGGCAAATATTGAGTTTCAAAAAGAAGTTGCTCGTTTAATTGATATTCATGTCAATGACAAAGAATATTTTGATTTCATTTCTACGCAAAATGATCGCTTGAAAATCGAGATAAAGCAAAAGAATGAAAGTATTCAAAATCTCAAAATTGAGAACATCTCTCTCATTGTTCAGGCCGTAGAAATTGAAAAAGATAAGACTCAAGTTTTTAAGAAAAATCGTGAGCTTCATGTTGAAATTTTGAATTTAAAAATTCGAAATGAATCTTTAGGACATGAAATTGCTAAACGAGAAAATCGAATAAGCGAACTTGTACAATATTTAACGGGTGATAAAGAAGAAGAGCTTAGACAAGCCCTACAAGATTTAAATCTTGATCATCAAATAACATTAGCCGAAAAGGATGCCGAATTTGCTAAATTAAGAGTGCGATTCAACGTCGAGGCTAATGAAAAAGAATAATTGGTTTTAGAAATGAAATCAAGCATCTTAGAAAGTGAAAGGATTAAAAATGAGAATGCTAAGCTCATGGCTCAAGCTATAGATAAAGAAAAAGTGCTAAATAACAAGATTGATGTCTTGATGCAAGAAAAGTATAATCTTGATACTATTGTGAAGCAATTCACTAAAAGCAATACTGTTATTTCCTAGTTGCACACCTCAAGATTGTAGAAAGGGGGTTGAATACAATCTTGTTGAAAATTCTTTCGAATTTACTAGACAACATATGGATCTTGATTTAAACAGATAAACAGAAAGAAACTATGAAATAGAAATCAAAGAAAAACAAACATACAACACGCTTTAAAAATTTCAGGTGGGTTTTATCGAGTCCACCTGAGGCTTGTATTGAAGAAAATAATCTGTGTAAAACGATACACAGCTGCGAATACAGGACTGAGTATTTTACAAGAAAACCTAATGCTTTGTGCTTTCAGCTCTGTGTTTTCTTCTCTACTTAGCTTTGCTACCCTTGAAGTATATATATACTTCAAGTTTAAGTTTACAAACCCTATAAAATAAACGAATCTTACAAGTCAAAGTATTCTGAAGGGTTGCTGCCACTCCTTATTTCCATGTGATACAATTTTGTCTAGATTGTCTTGGACATATATGCACTAGATTTACCAGCTAAATTGCTTGTGAGAATAAGGAATGTTTCTTTTTCTTCTTTGTTTCCAATACTGGCTTCCATACCCTTTTTAAATCTATCAACCCATATGATCTGTCAGGCATGTCAAGTCTCCATCAACCTCTAATTCCAAGATATTATTGGTTGAAGCATTTTATCCATTGAAGTAGACATCGATCGATAGGTTGACTGTTTCTTGTTGAAGTGTCATATCCGTTGACATAGAAGCTTCACCAGTTGAATCATCACTTCACTTATACAGAATTACATAGCACAACTTATATACAATTAGCTACCCTATTCTGCATATCCATTGATAGTCAACATGACTTAGGAATTCTAGTAACTATGGCAGAACCAAACAACTGACAAGACTTAAACAAGGCATGCTACAGACTTATCAATCGATAAGCTGCCTCATCAACGGATATTTATAACTTGGATATCCGTTGAAAAGTTACAAACTTAATCTTGTGCACATATGTTTTTCAAGGTGTTTTTAAGTACTTATCATCAAGAACAACATAATTTCTAACAATCTCCTCCAATTTATGACTGATAGAATAACAACCATAAATTAAGAACCTTGATGATAATAAAACACCTTTGTATGGATACAGAGTTTGAATAAAAACATATGAATTGTACTAAGCTTCAAAACTTTAGAGAAATGAACTGAGTCAAGTTTAGGAATCATACTTCCACAAGGGATGCTCCTCTAGACTGAGCATATCATTGCTTCCTTCCCCTTGCAGTCCTCATACCATTGAATTTCTGTCTGTTTGCCTCAAGCTGCTTCTCTAGAGATTTGTAGATGATCTTTTCTTCTGATTGATTTGGATCCAACATAGACATTAAGTGTTGTAAATACTCATTGCTAGCTTTTTCCAGTTGATCTTCTATTCTGAAAAATCTTCTACAGTTGTGTTCATCTCTAAATTCCATTATCCAGAATGGATAAAAGTGAACCTTCCTTCCAGGTTCATATGGAATATTCAGCTTTTTAGGCAAACCCTCCTTTGAAGACCAGCTGCTCCTCAATTAATTGGTCTTATTGAAGAGTATTTTCTTTGCTTCTGGAGTGAATCCCCCAGTTCTTCTCATTAAGGACCAAATCTCCCAGAGTTTGCTATAGCCTTCATTTAACACTTGATGTAAGGGCCAGGTTATGCTTTCTCCTCCTTTATAAGTGAAAATTAGCCTTTCTGGTAACCTCGTTGTCCTATATACAGCACTCACATCTACCACATCATCCAAGAAAAAATTGACACTTGAAAATTCTTCAATGTTAGCGATATAGAGTTCAGATTCTTTCCTGGTAGCCACCTTTGCAACTTGAGGAACCTGAACAACTTGAATTGGTCTAGCTAATGGTTGTTTCCTCCTTCGGGTTCTCCTCTTTTCAGGTGAGTGTCTGATCTTTGGAAATACCAAGCTGTTGATATCAAAGTCAAATTCCAAAGGTTCTTCCTTTATGAAGTCAAAGGGGTTGGATGTCTGAGTGTGTTGCTGTGTGTCTTGTGTTGGAGGTTTTGTAGGTTGAGATAGTGTTGATTCAACTTGAACTTCTGGTCCTGGGCTCAAAGTTCTTTTAGCAAGGACTTTGACTCTGTTTTTCCTTTTCTTGCATGCAGACTTTGTGTTCATTTTCTTCTTCTTAAATTTTGCCTCTTCTTCTTCTTCTTCTTCTTCAGCCTCTTGCTCCATCTCTTTTTCTAGCTCTCTTACTAGCTCATCAGCCACTTGGATCGATTCAATTCGGCTTAAATTGATTGTCTTGGACTCAAGTTTGTTGTAGTTTTGATGTGTTTTGTGTAGTTGTGCAGGTTTGTAAGAATGTCGATTATGGTTGATGCTTCCGTCATTTTTGGAGTTAAATTTGTGTAATGGAATGAAGAATGGAGTTGTCATTAAAGTCTTATGAAGGTTCCTAAGTCGAGGGAAATAAAAAATGTGATCTAATGCAAAAAGAACGGGCGAAAACGGAGCAAGAACGAAGGAATTATAGCTGAAAAATGACGCGGCGGAGAGCCAGGCAAAAGTTGCCCCAAACCAGGCGCAGGCTGCGCGTAATTCAGTTGGATCGGGGCAGGTTGCGCGCCTGAGGGGCAAGTTGCACGCGCGCGTTGCTGAAAAATCACATTTTTACCCATATTCACTATTTTGGCCATATCTTGAGTTCTACAAGTCCGTTTTGGACGATCTTACTGTCCACGCGAAGATAACGGAATTCTCTTTCATTCTAAAGTGGTCCAGAGGTCCAATTACGACTGGAGCAGCCCTGAAATATTGAAGAAAAGTCAGCTACGAATTTTCCTTAAAAACATAATCAGTTTTGGAAACGTATTCTATTTTAATTCTGATTTGGTAGTTTCCTTGTTGGGCAAGACTTCTAGAGCCTATTTAAACACATCCTACCATTGTAATTTGAATCACCATTACATATCAATTACTTAGGTTTATTTGTATCTTTTCATACTTTGTTTTTATCATGGTTTCATCAGATCCCATGATGACGAGAGGTTCGATTATGAACTAATCATTGTCATGGGATTCTAACGGATTTATCTATGTAGCTTAGTAGTTTGATTGCTTTAAAGATTTATGTGTGGTGAATTCTTGATATCCTTGTATGGTTGTGCTTCATGTGTTTTGATGCGTCGCGAACATCTAATTAGTTAATCTCTTGCGAAACGAGAGTGGATCTTGAGATTTAGAACTTGCCATGCGAACACAGGATAGGTTGATGTTTTAACATCATGATTTGTAGCGTAAATAGAGATATTATGCTGCCCTATGTGATCTTAATAGACAACTTATTCTTCAACCGTTATGTTTTCAAATCTTATAGAGATATAGGGTCTAAACGTAATTGGTGTCTATTCATCTTCTATCTCTTTTGTGGATGTATGTTTAGTTTGGTATTCGTATACTGAGAAGTAGCGTATACTTGTTCCGTGTTGTCTGATCAGATATCAAAACCATCATATGTATTGATTAAAGGCGTCAACTCTAAGCGATGTATTTAGTGAAGTTAGGATCCCATGTTACTCTTGTAGAAGTAATTCGATTCCAATTTTCGTTAGTTAGTTAATTCTTAGTTGTTAATTTACTTTTTAGTTAATTTAGTTAATTAAACCCAAATTTGTTATTTGTCTTAGCAGTGAATAAAACTATACATTGTTGCATAGGTAAATGAACTGAATTGAACCTAAACCAGATCTCTGTGGGAACGAACTCAACTTTATTCTATAGTACTTGTGATCGCGTACGCTTGCGTGTATTAGTGTAAACAATTCTGTAGGTTGTCTAACAATTTGGCCAGCTTGAAGTAACCTTGCAGTTTCTTGAGCTTTAGCCACAACAAAGTTTGGATGACCTGTAGGAACACAAATTTCCACTCCCTCTCTATAGATGAATGCTAGATTCTCTTTGAGTCCTACATTAACTCTAGCCCTTTGTTTTAATTCAGCAAGATACTTGCTCATTAACTTGAATTCATCTGGATTTGGCATTTGAAAATCTACTCTCATGGTGTTTTTACGATTCTTCTTCACATGTGATTTCTTGGACTTGAGCGTAGGCCTGAATTCAGACACATAAGATGGCTCCCCTCTGGCTAGAGATCTGGGAAGCACAAAATCTGGAATTAATACTTGTCTGATTGATGTGGTTATAGGAGGAATTGATACTTAAGAAATTTGAGGATTAGCAGCCAGCCTTGTGGCTATAGAATCTTCAAGTTGAATGACTGGTTCCTCCTCACTAGTTGGAATTACTAGAGCTGTTGGAACTAGAGTAGAGTGAAGTTGCTCCCCCTCACTTGTTGTCCCCTTATCACCAAACTTCTCCCCCTTTTTGTTAGCGTCAAGGGTTTGAGTAGTAGGCAGGTTCAACAGTCTTTCAAGGAGGGCAATTTGTTGATTATGAGCTTCAAGAATGAGCTTTTGATCTGCAATCACAGTGCTCATTTGAACCTCTAATCTACCAACTTGTGCAGACAAATCTTCAATCTTTTTATATGTGTCTATATCTTTCTTCAGCTTGTTTCTAAGCTGATGAATTGTACGGGGAGGAAGAAGGAGCTCCAAGTTCTTTGTCTGATTTTCTAATGCATTTTTAATTTCAAGTTTGAAGTCATCCTTCTCCATCACCCTTTGATTGAGAAGGCATTTGTGCCGTTTGAGAGTAGCCAGAAAATTCTCTTGCACATGCTTCAGAGCTGGTTCAGCATCCTGTAAAGTAGCTACAGTCTTCTCATACTGTACTACTAACTCATTGTGAGCATCCTTGGAGAGATAGTCTTTATGTTGGGTTTCAAGCAATCAAACGCAGCGAAAAACGCGAAAAATAAAATAAAATTGAAACCCACCGCAAGGATCCATGCAAGAATTGTATATTTAATTCGTAGTTCACAGAAATCAGTACCTTTTAAAAGCTTTCCGAGGTCTGAGATTGTAGGAAGGATGTTCGATCACCACGTATCCCGTACGAGCGATGTACGTCTCTATCGGTATCCACACGAATGAATTATCGAAGGTAGATGTGTACTAGCACCACTAATCCGTTCTTGCTCTCTCTCTCTTTTAGGGTTTTTATAAAAACGTGAACCCTAATATGAAATCATAATTTCATTATATAGTGAGAGTGAAAACGAATCCTAAGTCTAGTATAAATCAGAATTTTGACAAATCCGAAATTCTATCTTTTTAATACTTTAAGTCCAACTTAAAGTCTTAATAAGATAATTTCAGATTATATTATATTCTGATTTAAGTTAGAGTTTTATGTAATCCGAAATTCGTATTTTAAAGCTTATTAAGTCTAACTTAAAGTCTTTAATAAATCTGATTTCGAATTATATTTATTTATAAATTCGAAATTCAATATTTTAATTAATTAAGTCAAACTTAATTTAATTAAATAATTTCGAATTATATTTGATTTAAATTAAATCCGAATTTAATTTAAATAATCCTTCATTAATTCTTTTGTGTGACCCTATAGGTTATTATTATATTGGCAACAATTTTATTTAATAAATAAAATCGTAAAAAATGAGCGGCATCTAGTAATACATCATTGTTACCCAAATAATAATAATTAAATCGGTGAATCGATTTCGCCTTTCGGGAATAATGTACAATGTAATATAATCTCTTTAACCTTGATATTATAGATTAAACTAGAGGCATGGAATGTGTCATCCTCGTCATAATTTAATCTTTATTTTCTTGATCGATGAGTAGACTATTGAAACAAATCACTATTTGAGCACGGCCATGCATTTCATAGTCTCACTCAAACAAGAGGCTAATAATATCACTCCTATATATTTATATATATTAAGTAGGGTTAAATTCCATCTAGTTCATTCACATTTCTCATACGATTCAAAATATACCCAAGACCATCTTTATCATTACCCGATTAAAGATAACTTTTGATAGAATCAAAGTATATTAATTCTCAAATAGATATGTAATGACTTCAGGTCTAAGGATCATTACATCATTATCACATTGAGATTCATAATGACACATTTAATCATTCCATGTCGAATCTCATAGTGGGTCTATCCAGTACGTCGTACTCCACATGTACCTATGCATTGACTTTAGTATCATCATACTTATGATCAATGAGAAGTGATCATCAGTCAATCAACATACTAGTCTCGATGTATTATTATTGTCCCAATAACAATAATACTCGACTAGGGATATTCAAGATTATTATACTGTATATTATCTCATAATTATATAGTTCGTATCAATAATCTAGGGACATTTATTATACTAACAATTATATCGCTGTAAATACTAAGCATAATAAAACATCAATATAATCAAAATAGAACATAAATGTCAATGATGAAGTTTAAATAAACTGAAATGTATTGCCTCTAGGGCACCTACACTAACACTTTAGACATTAATCATTCCGGTAGATCTCCAGGTTGCTGTGAAGGTACTTCATCTTCACCTTCATCTGTGTATTCGGAATTAGACTGAACAACATCAGTAGCATTTGGAGGCAGATTGGTAAGAGCGTCTTTGGATCCCTGCATTGATTCAGTTGTGTGTACCAAGTTCAGCTACTGCTCAGCCTCCACATTGCCCTGTTTACCCTAAGATTCAAGGTTGGGATCAGGGTGAGTAAAGGTTTCAGCTCCAAGAGCAGTTCTATCAATGACGTTTTGAGATGTCTGTTGATAGAGACTTGTTTTGGGGGCATCCTCAACCTCCATTGACTCACTAGCAATGGCTTCATCTACCCTGATGTCTCTTGTACCCGCTTTTCTCTCATGTTCTCTCTCTTTTTGCATCAGGGGCTCCCCCTGGCTCACAACTCTGACACCCTCACCTTAAACTACTAAGGTGGAACTCTCATGCTCTCCTTTTGCCTGGCAGGAAGAAATTTCCAGCCCCTCACTCACATTCTCTCCTTTTGCCTGCACACAAGGCAGCCTCTCACTCTCAAAAATGTCGCACCCTTCCCTCAATCCTAGAAGTGTTCGAACTATAGGTGTGACTTCTGCTGTAGTTGTTGTAAGCTGACATACAGATGCAGGAAGTACATCGATCAATGGATGTGAGATACCCAATGATGCTGTAGTTGAGAGTACCAATGAATGACTGCTGTTAAGCATATCCATCGGTGAACAAGCACTTGTCAACGGATAAGAAATATCCATCGATGAAATAGAAGGGATGGCAGATGAAAGAGAGACTATGGTTGAATCTGTGTAGATTGATTTTGAAGTAGGTGGCACAGTTTCAGTCATAGTTTCAGGAAGAATTGGCTGTTGGTCCAACAAATCATCTAGAAGATGATGACCAGCAGGTTCTGAGTGGGGCTCCTCCCTTGGAAGTAAAGAGGGAGAATATGCTTGTGATGTGGAAATCATATCCATATCCAGAGATAGAGATGGTTAATCTGGATTATGTGGTGTGTTTGTAGAAAGAGAATGGGGCTGTCACTCCACATTTACAAGAGCCACATCAAGTTAAATTTAAGAAGGTTCAATCATAAAAGATTGAACTGTGTGTGACCCTTGTTCACCCAAAATAACTTTAGGTTTCTTTTTCCTTACAAAGGTTTTGATTTGTGAATTTTGACTAGTGGTGTCCCTTTCCCTCTTGTGCAATGTTCCTAGGTGGGAACTCTTTTCAATAACAACACCCTGTTGAGAGGATGCTGCTAGGGATGTGTTTAATTCCTTTTCAACATTAATAGTCTTTTGGGAGACTGCAATGTGGCTAGGCTGGGACTCACTTACCTCTCCAACCTTATCCTTAGTGTAAGAACCCCAAATTTTGGATATAATTAAAACTTTTTATTAAGTAATGATAAAATGAAGAACAATGATTCCGACAACAAGGTCACCAGCTCTAATGAATGGTGGTTTCAAAGAACAATGATTGTAATGAATGGATATTGCTTTGGACAATGATCCTGATGCATTGGTATATTGTCAGAATAGAATAATTCGATGGTTGAGGACCTAGATAAGAATAATCTACCATCCAGGAAGGAGCTAATGGATCCTTGAAGGGAAATGAGTACGTGCATAGTGTTTCCCATACGTGCATAGTACTTCCCGTACGTGCATAGTGTTTCCCGTACGTGTATAGTGTTTCCTGTACGTGCATAGTAATTTGGTGGATGAATAGTGATTTTGTAAGTTGGAAAACTTTTCACGCCACCCTATGTACGGGACGTGATATGGATGTTTCGAAGTCATATTAGTAATACGCGGAGGAAATAAGTGAATGCAGAGACGATCGGAATTCAGAAATTCCAAATTCTTTTTCGGTATAATATTTGACCGGACAGTGGATTAAATGTTATTATAATCCAAGAATTGAGATATTAACTTTGAGGATTTGATATTTTGGGATGTTATTATATTTGATTTAAGAATGAAGGTAGGAAACCACTGAGGCAGTGAAACAAGCGTTCTAGAAACCGCTAAAACGTTATAACGAGATTAATCAATAAAGCGAACGAATCCTAGATTACGGATTAAGTTCGTATCGAGATTAAATATCCTACATGGTCATCACGAGGATTATATTAAGGATTGGGGAAGGTATTATGAATATCGAGAAATTTCCCGGTAAACCCTAGAGGTGAAACTACTTAGTTATTCGTCCGAACGATCAATCGAAACGGGCAATAACCGGACACAGAAACAAGCAGAGGAAGCAAGAGTCTTGTGTAAGCTACTAGAATAAATATCTAGCAACCAAGTGTCTTAAAGTAACTAGCATACTTGGAGATGGAAGTAGTACTTAGATATCAAACCAATACTTAGCATGAAAACCATTCAAAACTCAACACATGTCCATGCCAAATACATCATCTAGTACCTCATCACTTTATTAAAGCAACCAAGGATGAGATATTATGCAAAACACTTCACTTTGTGCATTATTTCAAAAGCAACCAACAAAAATATCAAACTCTCTCCAAATATTCATCCATTCGGCCCATTTGGAAATTCCAAATCCAAAATCCAACCTCCAACCATTTGTTGATCTTGAAACTTTTATGGTGAGTTCTATATTTCAAGAAACTAATCTCCTAGAAATTTCAAGTCCTAACTCTTTTGTTTCCATTTTCAAAAAAATCATTAAAATGGATGGTGAATAGTGTTTTCATGAAAACTAATCTTGATTTTTCTTGTTTCATGGTTGATATAGCAAGCTTAAGCACTCCTAAGGATCATGCAAAGCTTAGTGAGGCTAGTAAACACTCTAAGGAAGGTATAAAACTTGAAAACCCTTGGTGTCCTTTTAAGATCTTATGAGTTTTATGGATGATTTAGTGATTAGTATGTTATGTTATGCTTAGATCCATGATTAGTAGTTGTTATGGTTGTGATTTGGTTTATGAACCATGTAATGGTTAAGATGAGTTGTTGTTAGACTAGTCATGATGTTTATCATGTGTTTGGGTGGTTGATTTGATCTTGGTAAGATTGTGATAAAGTGTAAAAACTTTGGAAAATGCGTAAACATAGTCGTTATAATGTCCGATTTTACAATATTATGTTTTGTATGCCATTTTCCATGTCAAGACCCTACTGTCCAGAAACATTTTCTGCCATGTTAGGATAGGTTATGTTATAAGCTTCGTTTTTATATAAAGAACGCGTGAAACGGACTTACGGTTTAGGAGTTACGGTCGGTTTACTAAAAGTAGTTCGAAACCGTAACCGAGAATTCGTAATTAAAAATGAACCCTCGTAAAATACGTAAGTCAGTGGAGAATCTTGGTAAATAAATACTAGAGGTAAAAAGGAAGGTGTGAAAGAAAACCGTATGTCAAAAGGATCGTTTTTCGATTTATTAAAAATATTCAAGTCAAGGTTAAACGCGAACGAACCCCTAAAAGACGACTCTATTATAACTTCGGTAAAACACTTAGAAAACGGGCGATAAAACTCGGAGTATAATATTGGTTCGTAACGATCGACCTTAGAACTCGTATGACTTAAGTATATCCCAAGTATAAGTACAGTGACATGTCGTATTAACGAACGAATGTCGGGTCGGATCTGTGATAAAAAGGAATCCACAAAAAGGGGTATAACGAGATAACTCGAGAACGTGTTTCGATTTAAGTATAACTTAACTTTTAAAATGTTAAGTGATTAATCCCGAATGCCTTGGATATTTATAGATCACCAAGCTGACCGGGACCCGCTACCACTACCCCTTACCGTACTCGACTACCAGGCAAGTTTCAATTCCCTTCTTTTAGGCTGTTGTTGTGATTGAATATATATATATATATGTTTTCTGTTATACATATGCCATAGCATGCATGCCTACTTTCAAGTTATATCATTATGCTTGTTCCCTGATTGTTACTGGCTTATAAATTAGATAGCTATCGTATCAATTATAAGCCGGTTATTGTAAGACCCTCAGAGAAGGGTGTATACATCTTATTCATCAAATATAGACCGGGAGTCAATATTTCTTGATATATCGAGATTACCTCGAAGGAAAATATTTAAGTAAATATTTTCCATTATTTGGGCGACGAATATTATTTGAATATTCGTTCGAGATTATTTATTTAACGATCCTTACTTCAAATAATTATTTTAACGTAACCATTCGACGAATAATATTTTTCAATATTCATTCCAAGTCGAATAGATTATCGATTATTATTCTGAATATTCTTCTAAAGATTGGACTACTAAATGAATATTATTTGAATATCCATTTAGAATACTATTTTATTAAATGAATATTACTTTTGAATATTCATTTAAGATATTACTTACTTGATGAATATTATTCTAATATTCATCTGAAGCTTGATTTATTTATCGAATATTATCTCGAATATTCATTTAAAGCTCGGATTACTAAATGAATATTACTTGATATTCATTTTGAATATTATTCATTAAATGAATATTACTTTTTGATCGGCATCCAACGACAGCTTATTGTTCAACGGATAATTATCATCATCCGTTTACATGTTGTCTGAAGCAGTCTCACCATCAACTCCTAACTTTGCTTCTTCTAATTTGCTAAAGGAGTTAATTCCTTGGACACGACAAATTTCTTCAGTAGTGGCCTTAGATTTTCCCCAAATAGCAATTAGATCTTGTTCTTTCTTTAACTGTTCTTTCAATGTCTTCTCTCTTTTAAGAGCTTCACTCAATCCATCTTTAGCTTCCTGGCAATCTCTTCTCGTAACCTCGAATTCAATTAACTGAGTTTTTATTAAAACATTCCTATCACTTAACTTTTCATTAAGATCCTTAATCCTCCTATTTTCTTTGTTAAGCGATTTCATGGAAACATGCATATTATACAATTCAAAAGACATTTCATCAATTGTACTAGCACATTCAGCTTTAGAAAGATCGGTTAGGTTTGAAGAGAATACCTGGTTGCTTGCTGAACTAGCTTCTTCATCTTTCTCATTTGCCATGAGGGCAAGGTTGACAAACTCTTCTTCTGCATCCGAATCTCCTCTAGCAGCCCAATCACTGTCTCTAGACACAAATGGTTTCTCCTTTTGCTTGAGAAGATCGAAATATTTCTTCTTACAGTCAACAATTCCAAACTGTTTCTTTTCATTCTCAACTTTAGGCTTTCTGCATTCATTGGCAAAGTGGCCAGCAATTCCACAGTTAAAAGATTTGAACTTAGACCTTTCAACCATGTCTCTAGATGGTTGAAAACCTTTTCTGAATTGCTTGCCTCCTGCTGGATTCCTCTCGAATTTGAGTTTTGAGAATCTCCTTGACAAGAATGCTAGATAATCATCCAAGTCATCAGATTCATCTCCACTCGATGCATCAAGTTCTTCAATCAACTTTCTTTTCCTTCTGCTAGTTTTAGGTCCACCTTCACAAGTCTTTGGACTTGGTGTGGCTTGTGTGCTCTCCATGTTCTCACTCACCTAGTTTACTGGAATATTGGCCACCAAGGCAACAGATCCACCTTTCTTCTGGATTTTCTTCACTTCCTCATCTTGATGCATTTCAAGCTCATAAGTCTTTAAGATGCCATAAAGTCTCTAAAGTGTAAAATCTTTGTAGTCTTGAGAATTGCTCAACGAGACTGTCACTGGCTTCCATTCCTTAGGAAGAGATCTTAGAAACTTTAGGTTGGAGTCATTGGTTTCATAATTTCTTCCATACAACTTCAGACCATTCAATAGCTTTTGAAACCTACTGAATATGTCTGTTAGATTTTCACCAGAGGAAAAGTGAAAATGCTCATATTGTTGTATTAGGAGCTCCATTTTATTCTCTCTGACTTGTTCAGTTCCTTCACAGATTGTTTGGATTGTATCCCACACTTTCTTGGCAGTGGTGCAGTTTATAACACAATCAAACATATCTTGGTCGATGCCATTGAATAAGATGTTCATAGCCTTCTTATCTTTGTGCATCACTTCCAAGTCTTCATCTGTGAACTCAACCTGAGTTTTTGGAATAGGCCTTCCAGCAGCTTCACCAACACCAGAACTAGGCTTCATAGGAATATGAGGGCCTTTTTCTATGCAATCAACATAGTCTTCGTCTAGTGCTGAGAGATGAAGATGAATCTTTACTTTCCAATGAAAGTAGTTGTCTTTGTCAAGAATTGGAATCTTTACCCCTGTGTCCTTCTTCCTCATGGTGCTTGATCTTTAAACTTCTTGTTTGCTAAAAGCTTGCTCTGATACCAATTGTTATTTCCCAGTTGCACACCTCAAGATTATAGAAGGGGGGTTGAATACAATCTTGTTGAAAATTCTTTCGAATTTACTAGACAACAGATGGATCTTGATTTAAACAAATAAACATAAAGAAACTATGAAATAGAAATCAAAGAAAAACAAACATACAACACACTTTAAAAATTTCAGGTGGGTTTTGTCGAGTCCACCGGAGGGTTGTATTGAATAAAATAATCTGTGTAAAAAGATACACAGTTGCGAATACAAGACTAAGTATTTTACAGGAAAACCTAATGCTTTTTGCTTTCAGCTCTGTGTTTTCTTCTCTACTTAGCTTTGCTACCCTTGAAGTATATATATGATTCAAGTTTACAAACCCTACAAAATAAACGAATCTTACAAGTCAAAGTATTCTGCAGGGTTGCTGCCACTCCTTGTCTCCATGTGATACAATTTTGTCTGGATTGTCTTAGACAGATTTACCTGCTAAATTGCTTGTGAGAATAAGGAATGTTTCTTTTTCTTCTTCATTTCCAATACTGGCTTCCATACCCTTTTTAAGTCTATCAACCCATGTGATCTGTCAGGCATGTCAAGTCGCCATCAACCTCTAATTCCAATAAATTATTGGTTGAAGCGTTTTATCCGTTGACGTAGACATCGATCGATAGGTTGACTATTGTTTGTTAAAGTGTCATATCCGTTGACATAGAAGCTTCATCAGTTGAATCATCACTTCACTTATACAGAATTACATAGAACAACTTATATACAATTAGCTACCCTATTCTGCATATCCATTGATAGTCAACATGACTTAGGAATTCTAGTAACTATGGCAGAACCAAAACAACTGACAAGAATTAAACAAGGCATGCTACAGACTTATCAATCGATAAGCTGCCTCATCAACAGATATTTATAACTTGGATATCCGTTAACAAGTTACAAACTTAATCTTGTACACATATGTTTTTCAAGGTGTTTTTAAGTACTTATCATCAAGAACAACATAATTCCTAACAAATAATATTGTGGAAAGTATGGTGTATAACTCCAAGATATCTTCTAATAAAGAAGGTTTAGGATATGATGCAAATAATCCTCCAAAAAGAGAAGCACATATTCCTACTCCCACTAATAATATTTCTCCGAAAACACCTATTAAAGTGTGTACATTTTGTAATAAAAATGGACACACTAGTTTATCTTGCTATGCAAGAGAAGGTGTATTTAAGGGGAAGTATAAGTGGCTATCTAAAGGAGTTAACCCGAATAAAAGGGAAGGAAAGAAAATTGCTCAAAATGTTTCGGTTAAAAATGCTAATAAACAACCAAAGCATTTTTATCGTCAAGAGCCGATTAAATTTCAACCAAGGAACTTTAACAATGTTGCAAGCACTAGTACTCAATATACTAGGCAACCGAATGTTCCTAGAAGAAATATTGTTGCTCAAGGATCGAATAATAATGCTTATATTAGGAGTTAAAACGATTCTATGCATAGAAATATAAGTCATTTTAATGCTTGACCAAGTCAACACACTAATGTGAGACATAAAGCTTATCCTAGAAAGTTTAATGCTCATGTGAATTATCATGATAACAATCATTCTAGAGATTCTTTTACTACTATATTTCCCCGTAGTAATAATGAACGTGCTTTTCATGGTAATCCTAAGTATATGCCTAGGTATCATATATCTAATAGGAATAAAGCATCTAGAAATGATCTTATTTACATAAATGGTTATCCTATGCCGAGATTTGTCTATGAAAATACTCAGTTACCTTATGATGTGCTAACCCCCGGGCCCTCAGGAAAAAGGGGTACCAACGGTTTTACTAATCATTCGTGTAGGTGTGCCTTACTGCTAAGAAGAACTTGTGGTGTCTCGATAATGGTTGTTCACGACACATGACGGGTAATAGATCTTTGATGAATAACGTTAAAAAGGTAACCACCAGAAGTGTAACTTTTGGTGATAGCAGTCAGGGTATTATTGTTGCTATTGGTGATATTGGTAACGAAAGCTTTAGAATTTCGAATGTACAATTAGTCACTGGACTGAAGTACAACTTGCTTTTGATAAGTAAACTATTTGATAATGGTTGCAAAGTAATCTTCTTTCCATCTCATTGTGCTATTTATGACAAAGAATGTAAATTGATTCTTAAGTGCCCATGAAATAAGAATGTTTATTCGTGTGACTTGAATGATTACGAAAACATTTGTTTAGTATCCATGAATGAGGATCCATGGTTATGGCACCGTAGATTGGGTCATATTAACATGAAACTCATTAAGAATATTTGTTCAAAAGAACATGTTCGAGGATTACCTAAACTAATTTTCGTAAAAGATCATGTATGTGAAGCTTGTGAAATTGGCAAACAAATTCGTTCATCTCATAAAGCCAAATTCATGGTGTCTACCACTAGACCACTTGAGCTGTTACATATGGATCTTATAGGACCGGTTCTCGTACAAAGCCTAGGAGAGTGTTCTTACGCTCTTGTAGTAGTTGATGACTACTCACGCTTTACGTTGACGGAATTCCTAAAAGCAAAAAAGTGATGCATTTGAATCGCTTGTTTCTCTTTGCAAAGAATACAAAATCAACAAAATAACACGATCGTCTATATTAGGACCGATCATGATATAGAATTTGATAATCCGGATTTTGTTAACTTTTGTGAAGAATGTGGTATTACCCACAACTTTTCTGCTCCTTAAACGCCTCAATCTAATGAAAGGAAGAATAGAACATTACAAGAAATGGCAAATACGATGTTGAACGAATATCATAGACCAAAGTATTTTTGGGCCGAAGCTATGTCTACGGCTTGCTACGTTCTAAATAGAGTTTTACTACGTCCGATTAAAATGAAGACTCCATATGAGCTTTATTTTGGTAAAACTCCTAATATAAGCTACTTCAAGGTTTTTAGAAGTAAATGCTATATTTTGAATTCAAAAGACTACCTAACGAAATTCGATCCTAAATCTTGTGAGGGTGTATTTCTCGGTTATTCAAATACTAGTAAAGATTATCGGGTATTTAATCTTGGAACTTTAGTTGTGGAAGAAACATTGACTGTTGTATTTGATGAATCAAAACCACTTTCTAAGTTTTAAGATTTAGTGGAAGAGGATGATGACTCTAATGATCCTAAAAATGGTTCTAGTACCGAAGTTGAGAATATAATTCGACAAATGGGAACCATGGATCTAGGAACTAAAATTCCTACTAATCCACTTGAAATTAATGAAGTTGAAGCTCGATTTCCTCCAGAAATTCCTTTGATCAAAGATCACCCTATAGACAATGTCTTAGGTGAACTAAGTAAAGGCATTCAAACTCGAGCTCTAGTTCAAAACATTGTGAGCAATGTAGCATTTTTATCACAAATCGAACCCAAATCGGCTAAAGAAGCCTTATTAGACGAGGATTGGATTGATGCCATGCAAGATGAGCTAAATCAATTTACTCGCAACAAAGTTTGGGAACTCGTGCCTCCACCACCCGACACTTCCATTATTGGAACAAGATGGGTCTTTCGTAATAAACCTGACGAAGGTGGAGAAGTGGTAAGAAATAAAGCAAGACTAGTTGCTCAAGGCTATACTCAAATGAAAGGTATAGATTTTGATGAAACATATGCTCCCGTAGCAAGAATCGAGTCAATTCGAATGTTCTTGGCTTACGCTTGCTATAGAGGTTTCAATGTCTATCAAATGGATGTTAAATCGGCTTTCCTAAATGGTATCCTAGAAGAAGAAGTTTATGTAAGAAAACCACCAGGATTTGATGATCATAAACATGCTAATTATGTGTACAAATTGTACAAAGCCTTATACGGGTTGAAACAAGTTCCGAGAGCTTGGTACGAGCGGTTAAGCAAATTCCTAATCGATAGCGGTTTTAAAATTAGAATTGCGGATACTACTCTATTCACTAAGTATGAAGGCGATGATATTCTGCTCGTTCAAATTTACGTAGATAATATTATTTTTGGTGCTACCAAAGAATCACTATGTAGCGAATTCTCGGAAAAGATGAGTAAAAAATTCGAAATGAGCATGATGGGAGAATTAAATTTCTTCTTAGTTTTGCAAATTAAACAAACTCAAAGATGGCATTCATATTTCACAATCAAAATATTGCAAAGAAATTCTAAAGAAATTTGAGATGGAAAATGCAAAACCTATAAGTACTCTTATGTCAATCTCCGATAAGTTATCTATAGATAAAGACGGTGTTTCCGTGGATATCAAGAAATATCGAGGGATGATACGAAGTTTGCTTTATATCACAGCTAGTAGACCGGATATACAATTTAGTGTTGGTAAATGTGCTCGCTTTCAAGCGAATCCAAAAGAATCTCATTTATCCACGGTTAAACAGATATTTAGATATCTTATAGGAACTACGGATTTAGGTCTTTGGTATCCTAAAGGACATCCATTTGATTTAGTGTGTTTTTCTGATTCGGATTATTCCGGGCATTTAATCGATAGAAAAAGCACTAGTGGCACATGTCAATTCCTTGGTGGATGTTTAGTTTCTTGGTTTTCAAAGAAACAAAACTCAGTTTCAATTTCTACCACCGAAGCGGAATATATAGCGGCTGCGAAATGTTGTGCTCAAATATTGTGGATGAAGAAAACATTAGCCGACTATGTTATAAAATTTGATGTTGTATCTATTTTATGTGATAATATGAGTGCAATTGATTTAAGTAAAACTCCGGTATTGCATTCGAGATTAAAACATATAAATATTCGACATCATTTTCTTCATGATCATTTAAATAAAGGCGATATTTACTTGGTACACATCGATACCGAAGTAAATATTGAGGACATTTTCACGAAACCATTAAGCTCCGAAATATTCAAATCATATACTACCTTACGTTTAATTAGCTTGCAACCTGAAGCATTGTTTAAGCGGGCTTTCAAACATGTTTTAAACACTCAGATTTCTTCGACAATGATGCGGGCTGCAAATAATTAAAAAAAAGGGTTTTATGTGCTTTGTCTAAAGGTTTCAAATGAATTTGAATAAGTTCCAAATTTTTTTATTACTTTGAAAATTTTATTTATTTTCAAAAAATTGGAACTTTGTGCACTTTAATATTCTAAATTAAAGTAGCAAATTTTCTGGTGGCGCGCGAATTTTTAATGAATTTTTTCGATTTATTTGGTATTTTTAATCGAATTTTAGAATTCATTTTCTGAAAATCGAAAAATACATATAAAACCACAAAATTCAGAATTTTGTGAAGAAAGTGATACGTGTATTTAAAATGCGTGTATGTGGTCAATCAGTCAAGTCAAAGGGTGTTGAAACGCGTGAAAGAATCCTGATCGTAGATTCAAACGTCTGCAATGATCTAAGCCATTCGTTTATTTTCATAAATATTTCCCAAAAAGGAAAATATTCATACCCTATTTTATATCTTCTTACTCGACTTAAACCCTATCTTTTCAGTTTCAAATTTCGGCCATGTCCGTGTTTGTTCGGAAAAATTGACCATAATTTCGTGTTCTACACACTCAAATACACACCTCATAATATCGACTTTAAACGATCCTTTTTAGAATTTTTTTACCCCAAATCTCGTCGATATTCAAAAATTAACAAAAAGCCTTCGACGAATCGAGAAATAGATTTGTTTATACTGCCTTGTGTGTATTTGAGCTTGTAAACTCAATGTCCTAGTAATATGATTTTATATGGTGTACAGAGGATGTTGATCAATGTTTTTTTCGACATTAGGGTTAATAACCTTTATGCACACATATAAAAATCATACTACTGATTGATATTGTCTACCTTCAGTTTGCATTTGATTCCTCTGTCTTGATAATGTGATCTCTATCGTGCGAACAAGAATTACATGTTGTTGCCTATGATTTTCTTTACTCCTGGGCGCACAGATAGAAATCATAATATTTTGATATTGATTTTTAGAGCATTAGGACTGTCATATTTTGTTAGTTCGATGTTCTTGTATTGAGATCTTGTTGGTATGACAGAAATTTGGTTTTCGATTAAGTTTTGATCTAGAATTTCTACCTTACCAACAGGCATCTCATTACATTGATATTGCATGATCTTGTTGTGATATAATTGGATCAATGTTCTTGTATTGGGATCTTGTTGGCATGACAAAAACTTTGTTTTGATTAGTCTTATTTCGAGTTTTCTGTCTTACTAACAGGCATCTCACTAAATTGATATTGTTTGATTAGTTATGATGATCATTCAATTGTTGCTGTTTATTATTGCCTCATTATGCTAATGCTAATGTTTTGTTTGCCTCATTGTGGTGTGTCACTGTCTTGATGAATCTCAAAGTGACCTAATGAGAATCTTGCTGCTAAGTCCTGTATTAAAATGGTAAGATTGTGAGTTTAAGTTTTGGAATTTATCATGTGTATTGCCACCATGATCAAGGTACACATCTCTCGAACCTTTGTAAGATACTACTTGGATGTGATTATCTTTATTGACTAATGCGTGTGTGGTTTGATATTGCTTTAGCTTTTGTAGCCTTTAATTGTGATTGATTGCCATATGTCTTTGTGCAATATGATTTGTGTGCTGCCTATTCGAGTCTAACTTAGAAATTAGCTTAACTTTGCAAGAATTTATGTGTGCTATATTGCTATATGACATGAATTGCCATATTGAATTACAAGAAAATGCTTGTGCACATAATTGTTTAAGTTTATATGTGCATCTTTGTCACTTTGCTACATTCATATATGTGCTCTATATCCCTTGAGATGTAACTCTGTATTCGAACATGTATGAGAATTCCTTGTGTGCATTTGTATTGTATGTCTAAAATTCTTATTAAATGTCACACTTGCCATGCCTGGACACACACCCTAGCACCTTAGTGTTTAATTTTTGATGTGATCACCTAGTACTGATATGCCTTCTTTTAATTGTCAATATCTTATTGTATCAGTCCTATTAGATTGTGTCATTGTGCCTTGATTATATAATTGCCTTCGGTTGCTAGCAATGTATATTGTATGTGTGTATCTCTCATAATGTGTCCAAGTTCATTCTGTGTAATGTTGACAGCATGCCTATTTGCATTATCTTATTCGAATTATATATTCATGTTTCTAGATAGAGTTACTGATCTTGTTGGTATGGTTGCAATCTTGTTGTGATCTGTGTGAGCTACCTAAGTGAGCTTAGTTATCTTATTAGGCCTGTGCATCTATGCTTAGTGCTCTGTGATTGTAAGTGTGTATATCTGTGCTTGTGGTATATGTGTGTGAGTTATTAATGTAGTGTTTGTGTGTGACAGCAAGCTTGTATGAGTCAATGTGCTATATTCTATGACTGATGACTGCAGATATGATTGTAGAATTGTTTAACATGCTACTTTTCAGTAAAAGCTTTTCCAATCTTAGTAACTACTCAATTTGCATTTATTGCTCTTGCCGTTTGTTGCTAGAATAAGGTTAGATGCATGCTTTTTTTAATGGATCAGTTATAAAATTGTGTAGTAGCTCTTGTTTTTAAGCTTCATGCCATATCCTGCAGAGTACTTGCTTGTCCTGTGCTTACTATTCATGTACTATATCCACTGTGCTTGTACTGTTTATTTATTTCTTTTGAACTTATGTCGAGTATGCTTGTGTGTATTTAAGAGAACTACTTGCTGCATTAATGCTTCACACTTGCATTCATATCTCTTGTTTTGTTGCTCTTTATTTGTGGCTAAGTGTAGTAATTGCTCTTTATGTTTATTACACTGCACTTGTGCCATGAATCTGGTTGATACCACTTTGTCTTTAAACACACACCACAACACTATCAAGTCCCCTCCTACTTCTGTTCATAGGAATAAGAAGAAGAAATCCAAGACTAACCCTCCAATCTTTGTATCAAACCATGCTCACACTAGGTCCTCTAAGGCCAAGCTTCAAACTGGTTATTTACTAGATTTTTGTGACATCTCAAAAATCCGGGGTACATATATAGGGCCACGGACCACAACTAACACACAAAATGAACCTGGATATAACTCAGAAATATAAATAAATTACCTCTGATCCAAGACCGCATACAGGTTATGGTATGAAACAAACTGTCTAATTACATTATTATAATCCAATCTCATAATAAAATTAATATAAATATTGATAATCAACTAAGTCCATTTGTCAAACTAGTTAACCAACCTCTGACAAATCTCAAAACCACTACCCGGCGAAGTCAAAAACCCAAACGTCACCTCTCGCTACTGGAACAGGAAAACTCAGCTGACCACAAGGTCCACTTATCTTCTCTCAAAACTGATGAAAATAAATAACAATGCAAGAGTGAGCCAACAATGCTCAGCAAGCGTAAACAGTTATAGCAATATCAAGAACAATATAGGTTCTGATCAACAAGAATAATCATCCAGTGTCTCAAGAGAATCAAGCTTCAACAAATTTTCCAATCAAGATTTTGATTAGAATTGGACTTTTAATTTATTAAAAACATTAGGGTTAGGCTGATGATCAGTCAAGCACAAACCCCTGGCCAATGCACATAGCAAAGCCCTGAAATGGATCCATAACCTCTGACCACGAATCTGGTCTCCCCGAAGGGACTCTGTTGACCATTAATATGGTCTCCCCGAAGGGACTCTATTTAAAAACATTTCCAATTCTATATCAAACGTACTAGGTATCGAAACAATCGACAACCCTTACCACATCAACTAACTGGAAAACTCACGTTCCAGATGAACAACTAATAATTAAAGATTCACTGAAGAAGTATCAATATCAACTAGTATCGACAAGATCGATACAACAACAGGGTATGAATGAAGAACAACAATATCAACAGGTGTCGACGAGTTCGACACGCTAAATGGGGTGATAATTTAAGAAACAACATTAACAATAGATATCGACGAGATCGACAATAAATGGGGTGATAATAGATAAAGAACAACAACAATAATAAATGTCAATGAGATCGATAATAAATGGGGTGGTTATAATAAAGAACACTAATTTCAATAAGTATCAATGAGATCGATTCGAGTAATTGAGGTGACATCATAATTAGAATGATTATAAATAATTTCACTTGAACAAAAGTGAAGGGAAAATACTTGCAATATGATTAACCACAATTGAGACTACAAGATAAAGGATATAGTCAAGTGCTAAACATCTAATAAAATTTTCCAACACATTTTAAGTTTGCACCAACATAAGTGAAATAAGTGGTTTAAAACGAACATTTGTAAGATAGTCTCAGGATAGTCAATTTGTTTATCAGTTTGAAGAAAATACCCATTAAAGAGGGTCTATCAGGTGAAATTATGTTATAATCAGGAATCATGTTAAATAAGATTTTAAAATCTTGGATTTCCTCTGTTTTAGAACGTCCCTCAAACATTTTTGAAGAAAAAATAAAATAAAATAAAATAAAAGAAATGGTACTCTCCCGAGGAATCAAATAACATACCATGTTTTAAAATATTATTGAAGAAAAGGATAATTGTAAGATCATTTGAAAATTTGCACTTGAGCTATAGGTGAAAAATATAAACATTTGCACGTCATTTGAAGAAGTACATCATTTTGTAAACATAAATTTGACCGAATCATTTTATACGTAAAAATAGCAGAATTGCACCACTTGAACAATAAGTGAGGAGCAACAACACTTGCCTCAATACATGAAGCTTCCATTTCCAATATCTCAATCCGTCACTCACTTTACAACAACTTCTACTTTTTTACATGTTGGCCTCAACTAGATCATACATCCATCTTTCATTAAGACTCGTCAATCTCTCGTTGAGTACGCCCGTCAACTCCGATAATCATTTCCTATTCGAATTTCCGTCTACGCGTGCACTGCTCCTGGCCGGGCCACCTACTCGTACCTATATCAGGGTGAAGTACTACTTCAGTACACTCACAATCTTAACCAACGATCTCTGTTCTACCCAAACGCGTCCTACAATGCTTTACAACTTAACACACATAGCACATAGCATGTATTGATCACATAAGCACTTAACACGTATATCATACCGACTTAAAAATAATTCTTATCAAATTAGTATAAGAATTAAGAAATAATTCTAACAAAAATCGGACAGCACCTCCTTTGCAAAGGTACACTACTAGTCGGAACACAGCCGACACAAACAAGAAATCAAACAATCCTTTGTTCCAATATTAACTCAAACCAACTAATAATCACCATAAACCATTCTAATATAAGCTATTTATAAACTTCTGAAAATCCTCGCACTTAGCACTTAACATACGTACACACTCCATTTAATCCTTAAAATCAATCTAACAATTATAATTATCAATCCAATACAACATGCAGATTACTACGCTACTAATTACCATTAACAATCATTCAAACGTATCTGTTAACAACCAACAACTCAAATCTTTTCAAATCATATCGACTTCGCTACTAAATAATCCGAAAAATCAACTAAAATCGTATAAACACATATGCAAAATCAGTACTTTACCAATCACTAACTAATAATCACTAAAACAAGCTAATTGCAATTAACAATTCATATAATTTAAATTAGCATAATCTTTACTAACAAATAAAAAATCAACTAATAATCAAGGATTAACAAATACAATTCAATTAACTTACAACCCATCTTACAAAATCATCATATATTAATTAAAATTAACTTTTCGACTCAAACTCGTAATTCTACCTCTAACATACCATTTCCAATTCGTTACTCATCAAACCCACAAAGATTTATTAAATTCAACAAGCAAACCGCATATATATACATACAGGTATGTATATACACGCGCACAAATCAACACCAAACTGGTTGGATCGGATACTAGAGGAATTTATCAGTATTTTCGCACCAACATCACGAACAACGAGCAAGAAATGAGCACGTTTGAAGCTGGTCAAAGAAGAAGCGCGAGAGAAAAAAACTCTAGGGAAGAAAAGATAAGAACGCAGCTGCCTCCCAGGAAAGAAGAAGACAGGGCCTGGTTTTGTAAAGCCCAAGGGCAAAAGAGACTTTTCATCATGAAACACAAATAACAAATCAATTTAATCACTTCTAAAATAGAAATTAAATAGAAAATGGGTGAAATCAAAATTTAAAAATTTCTAAAATCAAGAGCATGAAATTAAAAACACCCACATATTTTTAAAATAGTTTTAGGATCAAAAATGAATTAAATATGAATTTTACAAGTTTTGATCCTATAAATGCAATAAAACTTTTAAAATCATTTTAAAATACTTAAACGCCCAAAATAGTTCTTCCAAAAATTTTAAAAACTAATTAATATCACAAAGATGATAACAAAAAAAATTTCTTGATTTTTAATAACTCCAATGATTTTATCAAAATTTTAGAAGATACATAATGCATGATTTAAATACATTTAAATCATCAAAAATACAATTAAAAATGCACAGACTTACTATTACGCCCTCCCGACCAGGGGCCTAGATCGGAGGGTCACTGACACACATCTAGATGCGAACAACCTAAAATATAACATAAATATAACATGCTGACTTGCTCCAACACTACTATCCAAGATCTTTCACAGGTAATGGTATGAAACAAGCAAGCCATTGTCTAACTAATTATTATTACAAACCTGAATTCAAAATATATTATTACAAACCAAAGATTCTCAAAAGTTCCACTGCTAATTCTCACAACTACCTAAAGATCTTCTCACTGAGCTGTTATTGCATCTACCTCGGGAGCTATCTCAAAATGAACCAACTCAGGGCCACGGTAAGTGCGCTTCCTTGCGGTTTGGATTGTACGAACCATGATTCTTAGATTACTGTCAAAAGGGTTAGACAAAATAATAATGAGCTAATGCTCAGCAAGTAACTAAAGATCTCAACTGAAAACAGTATAACAGGGTATCGCGTGAGATGACAGTAATTCAAGATATGACATATATATGCTGGAAGCAGTAAAAGCAATACTGGTATTTGGTAATGACTGGATATCAACTAATAATCAGGATAGCAATAGATATTTCAAAACTGTGTAAAGTAATTGACATTTCAATCGGTAAACCAATTTTATTTCATGGTAAATTAAAAAGTAATCATCACTTTAAGAAAACTGATTGGATGTTTTTACTTCATAACAGACAATACGGGTGATCAGCCCATAAAGTCCCCATACCTGACACAAAGTCCCTCTGGCCATCATTTCCTTTCATTAGGATAGCTTGGGTTCCCAAGAGACAACACATTGGCCTATAAAGGTGTCGAACTGGACAGACCAGAACTACACTAATACATACTCAAATCGACGGAACCAGCATTACCCGTTCGCCCCGTTTCTCCAATCGTCAGGAATCCGTGGAAACCATTTAGACGGAGTTCCTAACATTTTTATTAAAAATCTCATTTTAAAACATTAAGCTTTGCAAAACTTCTTTTTAATTTCATAAAACATTTTAATACTTAATCTTTTCGAAAACCTTTACATCGAGGTACCTTCGGCTCTTTGATAACAAATCAGCCCAGTCTGAGTAACTTCAAAGTTTTTAAGAAAACAACTCATTTTGATTTGCAATGATAAAAGTCAAAGGGTTTGACTAAGTTTTCTGACATCAATGAAATAGGGATACAAGTCTGAATAAAAAAGATGTAGACTCAAAGGCATCAAGGTAATTGATCAGATTTCAAGTTTAAGGTATAATTTTAAAGGCAATTAAGTTCTTGGATCAGTGTTTAACTAATGAAGAAGTTTATGTGTTCTAGGGTCGACATAGGTTAAACTGGACACGGACATAGGTCAAGTAGAACACTGGTTTATCGGTCAGTCAATATGACATGATTACAGCAAGCTATAGGACATATATGGTCAAGAAGCAATTAAAAAGAATTATGTTGTTGTTAGGGTTTACAGTTTATGAAACAGTCGTAGACAAGATTCTGGTTACATGAATAGATAGGCTACATAAGATTTATGTTCAACATGGCATAAGATAGGCATGCTTGAATCAACAGGATATATCAGTTTAGGATTGTAAACTTCAAGAAAAGACGGAGTTATTTGCCTCCGGTAGAATGCAACAGCTAACAGCTCAGTCACTGGTACTCGACCTTAGCCTTTCCTTTATCGCTAGGTCCTACGTCCTTCTTATCTACATAAACCATATCACTACTTTAGAATACTATACTTCTAAATCGTCTAATCCTAATCTACCCAAACGATTCTTGTAACGCATTATACCTATCATATAACATACGCACCTGACAATATACTAAAACCACCTCGTAAACAGATAACCATTTAAGCACGTAACACCTAGAACATGCATCTCACATTGCCACTTATACATTTAGCAAATAAACCTAACTCATAAGAAGTCCTGCTATTCAGGTTTACATTTTACTATTTATAATTTCCCGAAAATCGGGCAGAGTTTCCTTTATAATATGGACGATCCCGTTGGAAGATATCCGATTCTAATACACAATCAAATTCCTACGATGGATTTAAGATCCACCTACACCTCCAATGGATTTAAAATTATACAATAACTTACAATCATATTACTAAATGACACTAAGCAGTTAATCATCGAAATTAACCTCTATTTACGATTAAACATACTTAAAATTTGAATACATATATTAATGCATAACAATTTGTACAATTCCTATATTCAACATAAAATTCGAATCTTTAGCACTTATTAAATCTGAAATTAACTTCACAGATCAAGAACATCATTTAAATCTATAAATCTTAATTATTAAACTCGAAAATTCACATAATTCATATATACATACATAAATTTGAATTATTGCAAATAAATCTTGAAAATTATACATGCATCAACATTTATCCAATAATCACATAAAAATCATTAATTTATCATACTCGAACAAAATCATGGATTCATAATACTATAACATTTTTCGAAAATTTTAATACATGAACATATAATTCGAAACAGAAAATCATCAACTACTCATAACTCGAATTAAATACGAATGAATTTGATGAATTAAGGCTCAGTAAACATCACCGCCTACACCACCGGCTCACTGTAGCTCACGGCCGGTGGGGTAGAAGTCGGAGGTACCCAAAATCTTTGGGCTTCCTTCTACAACCTCTTCCCATACATACAATTAACATATCACAACTAAAACAACAAGAATCGGTACAAAATAGCTCGAAATCAAGCAAACCACAAAGTGGGTTTCGAATTTTCATCACCAAAAGCAACATGCAAAGGCTATACAAGATAGAGTACTGGAAACCGACCAAAACCATGGTCTCTGATCAAATAATCGAGCTAAGAATCGATGGAAAGGGAAGAGAGAGAGTACCGTGTAGAGAGAGAAAAGAGAGAGAGACAGTCGAGAGCAAAGAAAGAGAGAGCAAAGTGACGAAGTGAAGGAAGAAGTGGATGGCTGGTGGTGTTGTTAACACCCAGGGGCAAAACAGGCTTTTGACAATTGCTATTTACTTTTCTGGAAAATCAATCTTTAATCCCTTATTAAAACGAAATAAAATAGAAAAATGGGGTGAAAATATTTTTAGAAAATTTTAAAATAAAGTTTATGAAATTAGAAGCATCCCCATAATTTTAAAATAATATTTGGCTCGAAAATGAATTTTATATATTAATTTTTGAAATAAAGGCTCTTTAAAAGAAATAAAGCTTTTTAAATCATTTTAAAATACCAAAACACACAATTAAATACCCAAACTAATTTTACAAACTAAATCTTGTCTCAAAGATGATAATGCAAAAGATTTCAGGATTTAAATCAACTCCAATGATTTTATATGATTTTTAAAAAATTAAACATGCACTTTTTAAATAGTTTTAATGCTCCAAAAATATAAATAAAATTCTACGAGCATGTACGACATATAACAATCATCATGTAATCACATAATCATGGTTTCACACATATTTTGACTTCACAAAATTTTACTCATCACCTAAATCACATAATTTCACATTTAACAATTAAATAGGCATTTCATAAATTGCGAAAAATTCTAAGTCGTTATAGCTTTCCCCCCTTAAAAGGATTCTGTCCCCAGAATCTCACCTAAGTAAACAGATGAGGGTACTTGGCAAGCATCTCGCTTTCAAGTTCCCAAGTTGACTCTTCGACTCTAGGATTCCTCCACGAAACCTTAACTAATCTGACAACTTTATTTCTAAGCTTCCTATCACTTCTATCTTGAATCTCTACTGGTTGCTCTTCATAAGATAGATCTGGCTGGATCTCAATAGGTTCATACTCGATTACATGACTCACATCAGGATTGTACTTCTTAAGCATAGATACATGGAACACATTATGAATATGGTGCATGTGCGGTGGTAGCGCTAACTCATAAGCAACTTTTCCAACTTGCTTCAAAATCTCAAATGGTCCTACATACCTCGGATTTAACTTCCCTTTCTTACCAAATCTTGTAACTCCTTTCCATGGTGACACTTTCAATAACACTTGATCTCCTATCTCAAAATTCATGTCCTTTCTTTTTAAATCAGCATACTTTCTTTGACGATCCTGGGCAGTAATTAATCTCTTCTGAATAATCTCAACTTTCTCCTTCGTCTGCTGAAGCAATTCTGGTCCTAAAATTTTCCTCCCACCAACTTCTTCCCAATACACTGGAGATCTACACTTTCTTCCGTACAAAGCTTCATACGGTGGCATCCCAATACTTGCGTTGTAACTATTGTTATATGAAAACTCAACCAACGACAGTTGTTCATCCCAACTTCTTTCGAAATCCAATGCACAAGATCTTAACATGTCTTCTATAGTCTGAATAGTCCTTTCACTCTGGCCGTCCATTTGTGGATGGTAAGCTGTACTTATCTTGAGTTGGGTTCCTAGGCATTCTTGAAATTGTCGCCAAAATCTCGAGTTAAATCGTGGGTCTCGATCAGATACTATCGAAACAGGAACTCCATGACGTGATACTATCTCCTTTAAATATAAGTGCACTAACTTGTCCAATGAGAATCTTTCGTTAATCGGTAGGAAATGTGCAGACTTTGTCAATCGATCCATAATTACCCAAATCGCATCATGATTCACCTTAGTCTTTGGTAATCCTACTAAACAATCCTTAGCAAGGTGCTCCCACTTCCATTCAGGAATATCTAATGGTTGTAACAAACCACTTGGCTTTTGATGTTCCGCTTTAATCCTCTGGCAGGTATAACACTTATTTATCCATTCAGAAATCTCCCGTTTCATATCTAGCCACCAAAAATTTTCCTTCAAATCTCGGTACATCTTGGTACTCCCAGGGTGAATAGAATATTTCGAACTATGGGCTTCAGTTAAAATTTCATTCTTTAACTCCACAACATTAGGAATCGATATTCTCTTTCCAAATCTTAAAATACCTTGATCATCCTTCTGTGTACAAATTTCTTCTCCGATCAATGTATTCATTTTGGAATTCATTACTTCTTCTTGACATCTCCGAATCTTCTCCAGCAACTCTGGTTGAAAAGTCATCGTACTCAGAAACTCATCTGCATCCTTTGAATCTTAAACTTCTAAACTTAACTTCTCAAATTCTTGAAATAACTCCTTTGGCATAGTCAATGTATTCAACCTCTCCTTTCTACTTAGCGCATCAGCTACAACATTCGCCTTTCCGGGATAGTAACTTATCGTGCAATCATAATCCTTAATCACCTCCAACCATCTTCTTTGTCTCATATTCAACTCTTTCTGGATAAAGATATACTTCAAACTCTTATGATCGGTGAAAATTTCACACTTCTCTCCATACAAGTAATGTCTCCATATTTTCAACGCGAACACAATTGCAGCTAACTCTAAATCATGTGTCGGATACTTCTGCTAGTGCGGCTTAAGCTGTCTCGAAGCGTACGCAATAACATTTCCGTGTTACATCAGAACGCATCCTAATCCTTTGTGTGAAGCATCACTATAGATAACAAAATTTCCTTTATCATCTGGCAATACTAACACTGGTGCTGAAACTAATCTTTTCTTTAGATCTTGAAAGATCTCTTCACACTTATCATTCCAAATAAACTTCTTATTCTTTCGGGTCAACTTTGTCAATGGGGTAGCAATCTTTGAGAAATCTTGTACAAATCTCCGATAATAACCAACCAATCCTAGAAAACTTCTCACCTCAGTAGGAGTTCTTGGTCTACTCCAACTCACCACAGCTTCAATCTTAGCAGGATCCACTCGAATTCCTTCTTTACTAATCACATGACCTAAAAATTGCACTTCTTGCAACCAAAACTCACACTTAGAAAACTTGGCATATAATCTTTCCTTTCTCAGGGTTTCCAATGCTATTCTCAAATGCTCGGAATGCTCTTCAGGGTTTCTCGATTATATATGGATATCATCAATAAATACAATTACGAATTTATCCAAATATCTCTTGAACACTATTCATTAAATCCATAAACACAGCTGGTGCATTCGTCAATCCGAAAGCCATCACTAAAAACTCATAATGTCCATATCTCGTGCGAAATGCAGTCTTCAGAATATTTTCTGGCTTGATCTTCAAATGATGATAACCTGATCTCAAATCGATCTTAGAAAAATAAGCAACATCCTTTAGTTGATCAAACAAATCATCAATCCTTGGCAATGGATACTTATACTTGATAGTCAATTTATTGAGTTCTCTATAATCGATACACAACCTCATGCTTCCATCCTTCTTTTTAACAAATAACACTGGCACTCCCCACGGGGATACACTCGGCCTTATAACTCCTTTATCTAATAAATCTTGTAATTGAGTAGCTAACTCCTTCATCTCAGCAGGTACCATTCGGTACGGTGCTTTAGATACGGGTTCAGTTCCGGGTGCCAAGTCAATCGGGAATTCAATCTCTCTGTCGAGAGGTAATCCGGGCAATTCGTCAGGAAATACATCAGGAAACTCATTTACAACTGGAATATCTTCCATCCTAGGGGCTGGTTTCTCTATATCAACTACATGCGCTAAATATTACTTGACTACCATCTTCAGTATGCAACTTAATTTGCTTCTTCTTACACTCAATCTGCGCATCACATGTGGACAACCAATCCATTCCTAAAATAACATCATACACTCCCAACGTAAAAGGTAATAAATCCACGTAGAAAAGAAATCCTCCAATCTCAATATTACAGTTACGACACTCCCGGTCTACAGAAATTTTATCCTGATTAGCAACTTCTACTACTAATGCCTTTTCTAACGGACGAATCTCACAGTGCAATTTATTAAGAAATCTTTCAGATATAAAGGATCTAGTTGCACCAGAATAAATTAAAACTTTAGCTTCAAAAGTGTTGACAGGAAGCCTACCTACAACCACATCGGCATCATTAACAACTTCTTTGACAGATATGTTAAAAGTACGGGCTCTGGGCTGAGGTGCTTGATACGGCACTTGTCGCGGTGCTGGTGGTGCGGTGATCCTCAAAACATTAGCAGTCTAGACAGGCTCCTTACAGTTCTTAGCAATATGACCAATCTTGCCACACTTATAACAAGTCAATCCTACTGGCTTCGCTTCCGAACAATCTTGAGCATAGTGTCCTTTCTTCCCACACTTGTAGCAAACTATGTTAGGCTTATTACAGATACCCGGGTGCTTTCTTCCATAAATTTTACAGTCTGGTAGTACTGGTCTTATTATAGTCTGAGGGTTTACTCCTTGGGGTCTACGGTCTTGTCCTCCATTACCACCTCCAAACTTCTGAAAATTTCTCTGTAACACCCCCAGATCCGGGGTCCGGGATCCGGTGGTTACGGTTTCCAATTCTGTCCACAATAATTGAACTTTCCTTAACATAAAATAAATTACGTCTCTATAACCCAACACAACAATATAAAACACACCCGTTATAGTCCCAGAGATGAAATCAGAGTAACAATCAAATTTTTATTAATCATATTATGAGTTCTTACAATCCAAAAGAATTTCAATATAAATACATACTTTTTGCCATCCATTTACATAAGTCATACTAGATCATATTCTTGGTACTGAAAGAATAAATATACCCTACCAATAGCTTCTTCTTCAGCTCTGGTAGTCTCATCGTCCTCGCCCGCGTCGAGTGCGCCTTGTGCGAGTCATCTGGTCTAGCTGTTGTTGTGATATAATAATAAAGCAAGGGTGAGCAATAGCCCACCAACAATAATATATAACTGAACGATAATGTATAACAGTTCAAAAGTATCTTTCAAACCATATGCCATGCATTTACGGAAATGATGCCAGTATAATATGAACGATTAAGTTACAAGGTAACTTAAAGTATTTGTTTGTAGAAATATCTGCTACATCAAAGTAAGCGAGATATTTTTATTGTTATTAAGAAGAGGAACTTGCAAGAAAAGGTTGCAATTCCAGTTATGACCCTTTTCCAACTCTGCCAACAGTAATCATGTTGCAGGAAATAAATAAATTTGGATGATGAACCAATGATGGAGTATTCACCGCGCCCGCTGTTCCAATCTTGATGATCAGTCGAGATCGTACAACTCAATTTAGATTTACTACCGGTAGAAGGAAGAACTGACGGCTTTACTTGTATACCGCCTTACTAGCTCTCCCCGGCCAACGGTTGGGCCAAAGGGGATAGACCGGCGCTACTCGGCCTCTTACACGACTCCTAGTTCAAATAGAATTCATGATTTTGAATGTAACGTTCGTCCCCCTTTCCCCAAGTATAATACTTGTTGATAAGACTCCACAAAGTAGTCGTATCTAGTTGGAAAGGAAAATTTACCAATAACTCCCAAGCTATTACTTGGTAACGGATATCAACTTTTTCCAGTAATCTTACCCCTCGAAAGATGAGAAGGTAAGCAACGACTTAATAAGTCAACAGCACCCGAGTTGCGAGTGAAGAGAATACTTTATGACCGGGAAGTCGACAAGATAAATAACATTTTCCAAGTAAGGTTCCCTTATTATTAAGGAGATATACTCAAAGAAAAATGATGTCTGAGAACCTTTCTTGATATAGGATTAATAATAATATGACTCCGAAATATTTTCCGTAATAATCGAAGAAGATAAACCTTATCGAGATTATTCTAAGTATGGAATAAATATTCAGAGAATATTTATTGAGTTAAAATATTTAAAGAATATTTGGGAATATGAAAGAATATCTTTAATCAGAGTATTTCTCAAAATAATCCCTGAAGAAATATCAGGAGAATATTTATTGAATAAATAAATATTTAAATGAATATTCAAAACAATATTCATTAATTAATAAGACCTGAAAAGAATATTTAAGGTAATATTCATAATTAATTAGGAATTTAAATGAATATTCAAAAGTAATATTTATTTAATGAATAATATCCTAAATGAATATCAAGTAATATTCATTTAGTAATCCAAGCCTTAAGGAGTATTCGATAATTAAATCAAGCTTCAGATGAATATTAGAATAATATTCATCAAGTATTCAATATCTTAAATGAATATTCAAAAGTAATATTTATTTAATAAAATAATATTCTAAAAGAATATCCAAATAATATTCATTTAGTAGTCTCATCT
The DNA here is from genome assembly GCA_036435485.1 of Saposhnikovia divaricata. Lineage (NCBI taxonomy): Eukaryota > Viridiplantae > Streptophyta > Magnoliopsida > Apiales > Apiaceae > Saposhnikovia > Saposhnikovia divaricata. The sequence continues at coordinate 117,849,625 of CM071599.1, read as the reverse complement.
TTAGAAGAATATTCGAAATAACAATCGATAATTAATTCGACTCTGAATGAATATTGAGAAATATTATTCGTTGAATAGTTACGTTCAAATAATTATTTGAAGTAAGGATCGTTAAAATAATTAGTCTCGAACAAATATTCAAATAATATTCGTCGCCCAAATAATAGAAAATATTTACTTAAATATTTTTCTCCGAGGTAATCTCGATATATCAAGGAATATTGACTCCCGGTCTATTTTTGATTAATAAGATGTATACGCCCTTCTATGAGGGTCTTACAATAACCGGCTTATAACTGATATATAACTATCTAGCTTATAAGCCAACAATAACATTCAGGGAACAAGTATATCAATTCAACTTGAAAGTAGGCATGCATGCAATGGCATATGTATATCAGCAATCATATATACATATTTATTCAATCACAACAACAGCCTAAAAGAAGGGAATTGAAACTTGCCTAGTAGTCGAGTACGGTAAGGGGTAGTGGTAGCGGGTCCCAGTTCAGCTTGGTGATCTATAAATAGCCAAGGCATTCGGGATTAATCACTTAACATATTAAAAGTTAAGTTATACTTAATTCGAAACACGTTCTCGAGTTATCTCGTTATACCCCTTTTTGTGGATTACTTTTGTCACTGATCCGACCCGACATTCGTTCGTTAATACGACATGTCATTGTACTTATACTTGGGACATACTTAAGTCATATGAGTTCTAAAGTCGATCGTTACGAACCAATATTATACTCCGAGTTTTATCGCCCGTTTTCTAAGTGTTTTACCGAAGTTATAAAAGAGTTGTCTTTTAGGGGTTCGTTCGCGTTTAACCTCGACTCGAACATTTTTAATAAATCGAAAAATGATCCTTTTGACATACGGTTTTCTTTCGCGCCTTCCTTTTTACCTCTAGTATTTATTTACCAAGATTCGCCATGACGTTACATAGTTTACGAGGGTTCAATTACAGTTACGAACTTTCGTTTACGGATTCGAACTACTTTTAGTAATTTGGTCATAAATCCTAAACCGTGAGTCCGTTTCACGTGATCTTTATATCAAAACGAAGCTTAGAACATTACCTATCCTATCATGGCAGATAAGGTCTCTGGACAGTAGGGGTTCGACATGGAAAATGGCATACAAAACATGGTATTGCAAAATCGGGCATTATAACGGCTGTAAATCGAATATCTACCAATTTCGAATCTTCCCATAAACATAGTATCCAACCCAAACAACATATACCTGACTTATATACATGAACTGAGGCCAAGCAATGCCTTTCCGTTCATCTAGCTATTTACATCATTAATCCAAAAATCCATACATAATCATGCTTATAATCTTAACATAACCATAACTAAGTTATAACTATCATAAACATGCTTAAATCTCAAACAAGGGTTAGGGTTTCAAGAGCTTTATACCTTCCTTGGAGTGTTTAAAGACCTTTCTAAGCTTTGCATAGTCCTTGTATACCCATAACCAAGCTTAGATCATCCTAGAAATCAAGAAAATCAAGAGTTGTTCTTGAAAATCACTATTCACCCTAGTCTTTGATGATTTCTTTGAAAATGGAAACAAGAGAGTTTGGCTTTGAAATTTTTAGGGGATCACTTTTAGGAAATGTAAGACTCACCATAATTGTTACAAGATCAAGAGATGGTGGGAAGAGGAGTTTTGATTTTGGAATTAAGAGCATAAGCCGAATGGTATTTTACAAGAGAATGGTGGAGTTGTTTTGTGTTTTTGCTTGGCTAACCTCTTGCTCCCATCTTGAATTATTGAGATATTATCTCATAAAGTAGCTTTATTAAAGCTAGTATGTCATGCATGAGGTAATTTCAAGAGACAAGTATTGGTTTTTAGTGGATGGATGATGGAATTAACTAAGTACTTGGTTTTGATTCTAAGTGTGCTAGTTGCTTAAGTAACTACTTGGTTGCTAGATATTTTCTACTAGCACATGCATGCATCTTGATTCCCGGCTTGTTTCTGTGTCCGGTTATTGCCCGTTTTGATTGATCGTTCGTAGGAATATTTCACGGATTTCTAATTAGGGTTTACCGGGAATCCTTTTTAATATTAATACTTTCATTCTCCATCTTTCATTCTAACTTTCCAATTTATATTCCTTAAATCCATTCGTTACATACTTAAGGCTATCAGTGTCCAGGGAACTCTCGGAGAAAATAAAAGTGCGGTTTTTCAGAATCCGACAGCTTTTACATACACTTGTTTTCCCCCTGGATCACTAATACGAACTCGGAAATCCGTTCCGAATGCTTCTATATAGTGTCGTCTCATATTATTATATACTCCCACCAAAACACTATTCATTCTGTATTCTTTTCTTGTTCTCTTAGGGTGGTACAATTGTCCGTATTCTCTTTCGATCGTTCCTTATCCTTTTTACGGAACTACTGGATTAATCGTTACCGATCTGGATGACATGAGAATATTCTCCTGCTTGAAATTGCCATATATTATTCCCTTAGAAGATAGATTATTCTTACCTATGTTGTTACCCTTTAGCATTCTTCAAGACATAGAAATAATAAAGTCGAATTCCATTCATTCTTTCCAAATATCAATTATTACATTGTAGCCATAACCACTCCTCAGTGGTTTCCTACCTTCATTCTTAAATCAAATATAATAACATCCCAAAATATCAAATCCTCAAAGTTAATATCTCAACTCTTGGATTATAATAATATTTAATCCACTGTCAATATACCAATGCATCAGGATCATTGTCCAAAGCAATATCCATTCATTACAATCATTGTTCTTTGAAACCACCATTCATTAGAGCTGGTGACCTTGCTGTCGGAATCATTGTTCCTCATTTTATCATTACTTAATAAAAAGTTTTAATTATATCCAAAATTTGGGGTTCTTACATTCTCTGTCCTCCTTATCGATTTCCAAGAACCTTCCTATGTTCGGAAAACTCCTCTGACCTTCTATCTCCTGGATCTTCTCTATTTTCTCAAACTTCCTCTTCTTACCAGCTTTCTCCTTCTAGTTCAAATCACTTTCCCCTTCTATAATCATCGCCTTCTGCACAACAGCAGAATAGGTTCTTAACTCAAACGCAGCAACTCTACTCCTTAACCAGGGCTTTAACCCATGCTAAAATTTCTTAGCCTTGCTGGCTTCGTTTCCTACATACTAGGGTGCAAATCTAGATAACTCAGTAAAGTTAGCTTCATACTCCGCAACAGTCATTCCTTCCTGTTTCAATTCCATATACTGAATCTCCAACTAGTCTTGTAAATAACCTGGCAGATATTTTTCATTAAACAATTCTACGAATCTTTGCCACGTAATCGCATTTCCTTCTGCGGCCTTAATAGACTCCTACCAAAAATTTGCTTCCGCTCTCAAATAAAAACTGGTAAACTCCACCTTTTGAACCTCATCAACCCTAACTAACATGAAAGACTTCTCGATATCCATCAACCATGACTAAGCTTCAACAGGGTTCAAGGTACCTTTAAACTCAGGTGGGTGAACAGCTTGAAAATATTTAAAAGTTCTAGCAGGTTGGGCAGCTTGGTGCTGTTGGTGTTGAACAAAAGCAGCAGTTTATTGTTGAAGTAATTGGAACATCTGGGCCATGGTAGGGTTATCTTGATTTTGTTGGTCTTGGTTGTCATTGTTGGTAGCTTGACGGGTTCTTCTGGGAGGCATCTTTCTGATAAGAAGGTAAATAGTTGGTAAACAACAAGTAGGTATATATTCAAAAGAAATAGGGTTCCTCCGTCTGGTACCAATAGACGATCGGTTCCGATAAATCATTATGATATGGGTACAGTAGTAAATTATGCAACAGGTTTATATAAACAGGTCAATAAGTTATAGAAATACTGTATGTAAAGATAGTATGTAAAAAGCGATAAGTAAAGTAGTGAACACAGGGATATACGAAATATGCATACGTCGCCAACGACGAAAACGATCTAACAACATCAAAGTTAAGGGTATACTAACCCTTTTACAAATAAAGCTGAATAAAACAAAGCTGAATACAACAACTACTATCTGTCTGCTAGTACTAGGAAAATAGGAAAACATCCTAGACTAGTAGTAAGCATAAATAAAACTAGTGGACTCCACCAAACGTCCCACTCACAACCATCTCCACAACAGCAGTCTAATCACACATCATCCAAGAAATCAAACCCGAAAGTCGACAAAGCTCATCAAAAGCAGGCTTAGACAGGGGAACCTCAAGAAAACGCTACTGGGTGACCCTCTGTGCTAACTCAATACGACTATCCCAATCGATTGTAGATAAATCAACTTGACGCTGCGCCTCATCCTTCATCTGTTTGATTAATGCTGAAAGCTCATCATTCCTGCTCATCAAATTCTCACAAGTACGGACTATCTCGGCGTATGTGTGCAAAGGTGTAACCTCGGGAAGTGAGTATGTTCCGATAGATGACTCGCCGTGCTCGGTGACAAAAGGGGTCACGACTTGTGCTGGGACAGGAACAGACACAGTATCAGTAATAAGCTCAGACACTGGTGCAGACTCATGCACAAGCTCAGTGGTAGGGACAGGGATGTCAGCACGAGCCGTGGGACTCTCAACCTTAGACTCGGATACTGGCACATCAGACTCAACCTCAGCATCGGCATCAGACATCGCCTCCGAAGGATCGAACTTCTCCGATGAACTACTAGAATCGGAAGGTAGGGGTGGTGCATCGTCGGCATGATCCATGTCCTGTAGTAATAATATATATATACACGCAGAATATAAACGAGTTAAGTTATGTTAGTCCTAGTAATCTATCGCGGAAGGAAAATCTAAACCTATAATCACTCCCTACATCTATCACTCTTAAATCCTAATTGTATCTACTTCTTTTATTAGTGATCCTAAATTCCTGGTTTGTTTTAGTGACCAAAACCCGTAGCTCTGATACCAACCTGTGACGCCCTCCCGACTCGGGGCCTAGATCGGAGGGTCACTCACACACATCTAGATACGAACAACCTAAAATATAATATAAATATAACATGTTGACTGGCCCCAACACTACTATCTAAGATCTTTCACAGGTAATGGTATGAAACAAGAAAACCATCGTCTAACTAATTAATATTACAAACCTGAATTCAAAATATATTATTACAAACCAAAGATTCTCAAAAGTTCCACTGCTAATTCTCATAACTAACTAAAGATCTCCTCACTGAGCTGTTATTGCATCTACCTCGGGAGCTATCTCAAAACAAACCAACTCAGGGCCACGTTAAGTGCGCTTCCTTGCGATGTGGATTGTACGAACCATGATTCTTAGATTACTGTCAAAAGGGTTAGACAAAATAATAATGAGCCAACGCTCAGCAAGTAACTAAAGATCTCAATTAAAAATAGTATAACAGGGTATCGCAGGAGATGACAGTAATTCAAGATATGACATATATATATGCTGGAAGCAGTAAAAGCAATACTGGAATTTGGTAATGACAGGATATCAACTGATAATTAGGATAGCAATAGATATTTCAAAACTCTGTAAAGTAATTGACATTTCAATCGGTAAACCAATTTCATTTCATGGTAAATTAAAAAGTAATCATCACTTTAAGAAAACTGATTGGAGGTTTTTACTTCATAACAGACAATACGGGTGATCAGCCTATAAAGTCCCCATACCGGACACAAAGTCCCTCTGGCCATCATTTCCTTTCATTAGGATAGCTTGGGTTCCCAAGAGGCAACACATTGGCCTATAAAGGTGTCGAACTGGACAGACCAGAACTACACTAATACATACTCAAACCGACGGAACCAGCATTACCCATTCGCCCCGTCTCTCCAATCGTCAGGAATTCGAGGAAACCATTTAGACGGAGTTCCTAACATTTTTATTAAAAATATCATTTTAAAACATTTAGCTTTGCAAAACTTCTTTTTAACATCATAAAACATTTTAATACTTAATCTTTTCGAAAACCTTTACTTCGAGGTACCTTCGACTCTCTGATAACAAATCAGCCCAGTCTAAGTAACTTCAAAGTATTTTAAGAAAACAACTCATTTTGATTTGCAATGACAAAAGTCAAAGGGTTTGACTAAGTTTTCTGACATCAATGAAATAGGGATACAAGTCTGAATCAAAAAGATGTAGACTCAAAGGCATCAAGGTAATTGATCAGATTTCAAGTTTAAGGTATAATATTAAAGGAAATTAAGTTCTTGGATCAGTATTTAGCTCATGAAGAAGTTTATGTGTTTTAGGGTCAACATAGGTTAAATTGGACACGAACATAGGTCAAGTAGAACTGTAACGCCCCCAAGTAGATGAATACCATACCAGTCTAACTAAACATCTGGTAGACTAACTCAAAAGACAGAATCGCTCTGAGCCAAACATCAACTTGATCCATGACTTGCCTTGCTTCGAGCTAAACTAAGTCAACCGCATCAACTATCTATCTCTGTAAAATAAGATTTAAAACAAAAGCAAGAATGAGCGAAAGAAGCGCTCAGCAAGTATATAAATAGAGTATACTAAGATACTTTTCGAAAAACTTTGAAGGTTTCAAAATCCAACTTGCGGATGATACCATTTTTGAAATATTCAAAATAATAATTTCCAAATATGCGGGAGGTTTATAGAATTCAATAAATGATTCACTTCCAAAGCTTTAAAACAATTTTTGACGTTTAAACAACGAACTTTAATAAGAAATTCTCCTTATAGACTATAAATCAATTTTGATGTTTATCTCAGTAAATCTCATAGTAGAATAGACAAGTATAAAAATGAAGGGATGAATAATTAAGAGGTTCACAATAACATTATCAGGCTCAACTACTAACAATGTTATAGTTATCAAATGTAGCAAAGGGGTATTCAACAAAAATCTGATGAATAAGCAATATCCAAATATGGTTTAAGTTCTGAAGAACTGAATCATAAGGAATGAGATATCAAGATAAGAGTTTACAACTTTAATTATCAATTTTAAAAACATTATAAAAACTTGGGATTTGAAATTGAACGCTACGAGCTAGCCGGGTGATCATCCCGCGAATAGCCCCGAATATCATACCCGTACATGTGATTCCTCCTTTATTTAGGACCCTGGTGGCTCTTAATGACATTGGCCATGGCATAAAGCCATATAATAACAGATCGGCGTCACGATCTAAAACATTTTATTTTTATCCCACAATTTCAAAATTCAATTTTCAACAGTTTTAATGTTCAAGAAATAAAACATTCCCTATACTTACTGACAAAAGATCAGCCTAGTATAAGGAGATTTAAATAAAACTGGTTTACGCTTTTTAACAAGTTGAATGTAAATCTGAATAATCATTCGAAAGGGATTCATGAACTGATCATAGGTATTAAATGAGCTGATATAGTAAATTAAAGGTACAATCAGAATAATATTTGAGATTCGATTCAAGGTATAGCTCAGGTATTACGTCATGAATAAGAATCACAAGGCAAATCTCAATATCAATAAGGCTCATACTATAAGGTAAAATCATTCATACTCTGAATGAAAGAATACGGTTAGTAGACTTGCCTTAGGTCCTAGCTAATAATTACACTTGACGATTCAGAGAGAACATGATAAGTGGATTTTATATCCACTTGGATCGCTTCAATTCGGCTTAAATTGATTGTCTTGGACTCAAGTTTGTTGTAGTTTTGATGTGTTTTGTGTAGTTGTGCAGGTTTGTAAGAATGTCGATTATGGTTGATGCTTCCATCGTTTTTGGAGTTAAATTTGTGCAATGCAATGAAGAATGGAGTTGTCATTAAAATCCCATGAAGGTTCCTAAGTCAAGAGAAATAAAGAATGTGATCTAACGCAAAAAGAACGGGCGAAAACGGAGCAAGAACGAAGAAACAGAGCAAAAAATGGCAAACCATCCGAAGCCACGTGCAGGCAGTGCGTGGGAGGTGCAGGAAGCATTTAATGCAGGTGGCTGGGGCGCAGGCTGCGCGCGCGCGTTGCTGAAAAATTACAGTTTTGCCCTTATTCACTGTTTTGGCCGTATCTTGAGTTCTACAAGTCCGTTTTGGATGATCTTACTGTCCGCGGGAAGATAACGGAATTCTCTTTCATTCTAAAGTGGTTCAGAGGTCCAATTACAACTAGAACGGCACAGAAATACTGAAAAAAAGTCAGCTACGAATTTTCCTTCAAAACAGAATCAGTTTAGGAAACATATTTTGTGCTAAACTGCAGCAATTCTATTTTAACTCTATTTTGGGAAATTTCTTGCTGGGTAAGACTTCTAGAGCCTATATAAACACATCTTACCATTGTAATTTGTATCATTAGTTAGAATATTATAACATGGAATTCATATTTTGTTTCATTATCATGGTTTCACTTGATCCCATGATGACGATAGGTTCAATTACGAACTAATCATTGTCATGGGATTCTAATGGATTTATTTATGGAGCTTTAGTATTTTGATGCTTTAAAGATCTGTGTGTGATGTATATTTGATATCCTTGTATGGTTATTCTTAATGCTTTTAGATGCGTAGCTAACATCTAAATTGAATTGTTAATCTCTTGCGAAACGAGAGTGGATCTTGAGATTTAGAACTTGCCGTGCTAGCATAGGATAGGTTGATGTGTTATCATCATGATTTGTAGCGTAAATAGAGATATTAAGCTGCCCTATGTGATCAATATGGATAACTTGTGCTTAAACCGTTATGTTTTCAAATCTTATAGAGATATAGGGTCTAAACATAATTGGTGTCTATTCATCTTCTATCTCTTTTGTGGATGTATGAGTAGTTTGGTGTTAGTATACCGAGAGGTAGCTTATACTTGTTTCGTGTTGTCCGATCAGATAGCATAACCATTGCATATAGAGATTAAAGGCATCAGATCTAAGCAAAGTATTTAATGAAGCTAGGATCCCATGTTTTCTCTTGCATAAGTAATTCGATTCCAATTATTGTTAGTTAGTTAATTCTTAGTTTTGTTAATTTGTTTCTTAGTTAATTATAGTTAATCTAAACCCAATCTTGTTAATTGTCTTAGCAGTGAATAGAAACCACACATTGTTGCATAGGTGCATGAACTGAATTGAAACCTAAACAGATCTCTATGGGGACGAACTTGACTTATTCATATATTACTTGTGACCATGTACGCTTGCGTGATTCCGTGCAAACAAGTTTTTGGCGCCGCTGCCGGGGACCATCGGTTTTTTATTTTTAGTTTATGTGCTTGTCATCAGTGGTCGTTAGAGTTCATTGACTCGGATTGTTTCTTACATAGTTGTTTAGTTCTATATGTTTCAGGTAGCAATGGGAGAACCAGCAGCAGCGAAAGCATTGATGTATTATTCTCAACCAAAGATCAATGACGTCCAATTTGGCATTGTCAGACCAGCTATTGCAGCTAATACTTTCAAAATCAAGCCTAGCATAATTCAGATGGTGCAGAATTCGGTTCAGTTTGGGGGTGCTCTGATTGAAGATCTTAACATGCACATCCGGAATTTCATTGAGATCTGCGACACTTTCAAGATCACGGGGTGTCGGAAGATGCTATCAAATTGAGACTTTTCCCATTCTCTTTGAGGGATAAAGCTAAGGGCTGGTTGCACTCTCTACCAGCAGGTTCTATTTTGACATGGGAGGATCTTTCTCAGAGATTTCTCACTAAATTTTTTCCCATGGCAAAGACCGCAGCAATCAGGAACGCTATTATTCAATTTTCACAGCAGTCTGAAGAATCTTTGTGCGAGGCTTGGGAGCGATATAAGGAGATGCTAAGGAAATGTCCACATCATGGGATGCCTGATTGGATGGTGATTAACTGCTTTTATATTGGCTTGGGTGCGCAGTCAAGACCCATGCTAGATGCAGCATCAGGTGGAGCTTTATGGGCTAAGAGCTATGCGGAAGCTTATGAGCTAATTGAGATGATGGCTTCGAATGAATACCAGAATCCAACTCAAAGATTATCACAAGGCTAATTAGCTGGAATTCTGGAAGTTAATACAGTCACAGCTCTAGAAGCTCAGCTAGAAGCACTTAATAAGAAATTGGATTTTATGTCAAAGCATGGGGTGCCTCAAGTTGATAATGGTGGTGAGCTATGTGAGGGCGTACATGAGACGAGTCAATGTGCCATATCTTCTGAATCGGCACAGTTTGTGAGCAACTTCCAGCAACCTTCGCAACCAGCTCCAGCCACCTATCATTCTAATTTCGGCTGGAGCAACAATCAAGATTTTCAGCCGCAACAGTTTCATGGGGATGATGGTCAATATTCGAATGAAAAATCTGAATTGGATGAATTGAGGTTGATGATTAAAAGTCAGGCGGTATCTCTCAAGACATTGGAGAATCAGATTGGGCAAATTGCAAGTGCCTTTCTCAACGGACTGCAGGGAGTTCTTCCTAGTGCCACAGAGGTAAATCCAGGAAAACAAGATGGCATGGAGCAAGTTAATGCCATAACACTCAGATCTGGAAAAGTCACGAACGATCAGATTTCATCAATTGAGGATGAAGAAGGAATTCATGATCAGGATCCTACAGAAAAAGAAGAAAATTCTGTTTTTTCAGAATATGTGGTGGATAGTGATGAGGAGGAAGAGTGTGAGTCACTAGGCTTGGCTGATCTCTGGGATTCTAATGTGCTGGTTGATGAGGTGGTTTCGTGGTCAACTCTTGAGGATAGTGCAATTTAGTCTTTTCTTGAGGAAGATGTTTTGATTGAGGGTAATCATCTTCATGAGTTGTATAGGAATTTTACTTCTGATGAGATGTTAGAGGAATTGAAGGTCATTTGTTCTAAGCATGAAATCCAACTTAAGGAGAGTTCTTTTGATCCTATGTCAGTTGTGAAGACTTCTGTTGGTGAACTACCCACTTTCGTTCCTAATCCGTCTATTTCCACTCTTGCTCAGTCTTTGGTGGTTAATAATGAAAATCATCATGTTGAAGAAACTTCCAGACTCGAGGTTAAACCATCAGATCAGCTAAGGTATGTATATTTGGGTCTACTTTGCCTATTATTATTGTTGCTAACTTGACAGGTAGTGAAGAGAACAATGTTACGAACACTTTTGAGGAGCAAAGAAGGCGGAAACTTGTCATCAAGGATATAGCCCCGGAAAAGATAGTTAAATGGCCATATAGAGATACGGTATAGAAATTTTCAATAGAAAAGCCATTGCCATGTCTAGCTAAAGACTTTAAACAAAAGCGATTCGTGGGAGGCAACCCATGTGTTTCGATGATTAGGTATGTTTCCTACTATCCCTCCTATTTACTTTCATTCAATGCGGACATTGAATATTTCAAGTTTGGGGGTGGTTCGAGGGGTGAGTAGTAGATATGTAGTTGTTTATAGTAGTTATGTGTCATGTAGGATATCATGCTTTGCATTTTAGTTGTAATTCATGCATGTTTTGTTCGTGTTATTATCATGTGAGTCCATAGTAGTTTGCATTTGCACCCATGCTGGATAGGAATTTTGTGTTGTTGACGCTTTTGATTGAGAAGTGATATGCTTTGTTCTTGTGCACACACATACACTAGTAAGTTGAAGCTAGTAGACTTATTGAATGTTGTGAGTAATTAAAAGGACATGAATATGTACAAGTTGATTTAGTTTGTATGCTTTGAATACAAGTAGGTGCAGTAGAGAGATTTTTGCTTGGGATTGAGTATGTTTTTCCACCAAGTGAGCTTTTGAGCCTTATTGCGTATTTGTTGCAATTTATTCGTTTGCTTGACTGTCCACGAATTGTTTGCATTGCTAGCAGTTGTTTGAGGTCTTTCTTGAAATGCATGACATTATTTGACGATTAAAATGATAAAGGCATTTAGGAATAACCGCATATTTTCCCATATTACCACACCATATTTACATGATCAATTAGTTATCCCGTTGAGCTTAATCCTATTTTTTCGGTGACATACCACATTACTTGCCTAGACCTTTTTCTTGTATTGGCCTTACATTAATTTGAACCAACATTGTCAAAGGTTAGTAGAGTGCTTAAGGGAGCAATAAGGTGTGCAAGGAGGGGTTTATTGTTGGTCATAATTTTGGGGGAAATATTGAACATTGGGTTTGGTTGTTTACTTGATAGTCGGCATGTGTAATAAAATCGTGGGATCATTGTTATTGTTTATATTATTGCTTTATTTAGCTCTCAGAAAAAGAAAAAAAAAAAAGGAAAAAAATATTATTAGAGCTTATTTGTGTTTGTTGTGATCCTACTTTAGTCGACTAGTCAAGTGTTTTTGTTGGAAGAAAAATAATAAATTATGTGGGGGGAAATAGGGTGTTGTGTATGATTCATTATAGTTCCTACTAGCTTTTGACACTTCACCTGATTTGGCATATTTGACATACCTTGTCCCTAGCCCCGTTACAACCCAATTAAAGACCTTTTGATTATCGTCATTGATGTATGTTGTGTTAAGAGTTAGATTGATACCAAATGTCAAGCATGCTTATGATTTTGTTGGAATTGAGTGATACAATTACCCTTGTTCTTGAGTGAATATTCTTTTGTGAGTGGATTGTGAGTGTGTACTTGTTTTTGCGTATGAGATCCCGAGTTTTGTCTCAAAGATGTACTCTTGTAGGCTTAGCATGGTTACTAACTTATTCTTACACTTGACATGGACTTTTGAGAACTTATGCATGTTCATTGAGTAGACTATGTGAATACTTGCACTTTCGACACCAAGACATCGCATTATTACTTTGATTCTTAAGTTGAAATAACATGAGAGGATTTGAAGGTGTGGTGATGTATTAGTAGTAAATCATATGCATTTTCATATTAGTTGCATTCATGCATTTCATTTCATTGGATTTTATGGGTACATTCGCTATAGGCCATCACGAGACCTCACTCGTCCACTAGGGCTGCCTAGGGGTTTAAAGGGCTTGTTGCATATGCCAAATGCAACTGTGATCACCTACGGAAGTGGTACAAATTAGGTAATGTTTAGTTATTTATGCTTGAGGACAAGCATCGGTTTAAGTTTGGGGGTGTGATAAGTGGATTTTATATCCACTTGGATCACTTCAATTCGGATTAAATTGATTGTCTTGGACTCAAGTTTGTTGTAGTTTTTATGCGTTTTGTGTAGTTGTGCAGGTTTGTAAGAATGTCGATTATGGTTAATGCTTCCGTCATTTTTGGAGTTAAATTTATGCAATTGAATGAAGAATGGAGTTGTCATTAAACTCCCATGAAGGTTCCTAAGTCAAGGGAAATAAAGAATGTGATCTAACGCAAAAAGAACGGGCGAAAACGGAACAAGAACGAAGAAACGGAGCAGAAAATGGCAAACCAGCCGAAGCCACGCGCAGGCAGCACGTGGGAGGCGCAGGCTGCGCGCCAGGGGCGCAGGCTGCGCGCGCGCGTTGCTGTAAAATTACATTTTTGCCCTTATTCACTGTTTTGGCCATATCTTGAGTTCTACAAGTCCGTTTTGGATGATCTTACTGTCCACGCGAAGATAACGGAAATCTCTTTCATTCTAAAGTGGTTCAGAGGTCTAATTACAACTTGAACGGCCCAGAAATACTGAAGAAAAGTCAGCTACGAATTTTCCTTCAAAACAGAATCAGTTTAGGAAATGTATTTTGTGCTAAACTGTAGAAATTCTATTTTAACTCTATTTTGGGTAATTTCTTGCTGGGCAAGACTTCTAGAGCCTATATAAACACATCCTACCATTGTAATTTGTATCATTAGTTAGCATATTATAACATAGAATTCATATTTTGTTTCATTATCATGGTTTCACTTGATCCCATGATGTCGAGAGGTTCAATTACGAACTAATCGTTGTCATGGGATTCTAACGGATTTATTTATGGAGCTTTAGTATTTTGATGCTTTAATGATCTGTGTGTGATGTATATTTGATATCCTTGTATGGTTATTCTTAATGCTTTTAGATGCGTAGCTAACATCTAAATTGAATTGTTAATCTCTTGCGAAACGAGAGTGGATCTTGAGATTTAGAACTTGCCATTGTAGCATAGGATAGGTTGATGTTTAACATCATGATTGTAGCGTAAATAGAGATATTATGCTGCCCTATGTGATCAATATGGATAACTTGTGCTTAAACCGTTATGTTTTCAAATCTTATAAAGATATAGGGTCTAAACATAATTGGTGTCTATTCATCTTTTATCTCTTTTGTGGATGTATGGGTAGTTTGGTGTTAGTATACCGAGAGGTAGCTTATACTTGTTTCGTGTTGTCCGATCAGATATCATAACCATTGCATATAGAGATTAAAGGCGTCAGATCTAAGCAAAGTATTTAATGAAGTTAGGATCCCATGTTTTCTCTTGCATAAGTAATTCGATTCCAATTCTCGTTAGTTAGTTAATTCTTAGTTTTGTTAAATTGTTTCTTAGTTAATTATAGTTAATCTAAACCCAATCTTGTTAATTGTCTTAGCAGTGAATAAAAACCATACATTGTTGCATAGGTGCATGAGCTGAATTGAAACCTAAACAGATCTCTGTGGGAACGAACTTGACTTATTCATATATTACTTGTGACCACGTACGCTTGCGTGATTTAGTGCAAACAGAACATTCCTTCATTTTTCCTGCTTGTCCAATCCTCTGATTTGATCTTCTTTCGATTCGATACACTTTCGATTGCCACCAGTCTGATTCACCGCGATCGAGTCCGCACGTCGATTCTATAGTTAACACAATACGGTACTTTAGTCTTCCGGATAAACATACGGTCTACCGACGCTAGTACGCACACTCTAACACATTTAACTTAATTACAAATATTTCTATAAAACACTTCTCGGTGTATACAACACCTTACCATAATCGCCAAATCAACCAATCAACATATACTTAATAACTTTATAACATGTAGGGTCTATGCCCGACAAATCTTAAATCATAAATCAAACTCAAAGTCAATAGCGACTATCTTTATAGTCGTTAACACATAATTATGTAAACATATATTCATATATTCGTATATCTAGCATACGTATGACCTTCTAATCACATAACACATAACTCGCATAACAAGTAACACATAAGGTATTCCGATTGATCATATGATAGCTAGCAGTGGAAAGTGTGTGGATAATATCTAGAAAGATTTAAGATTTAGAAAATTTCGGTAGCACTTCCCCGCTTATATCACATTCCCAGTCGGAATACAACCGAAACAAACAACAATCAAATCACATACTTATAACATAATCAAGCATTCAACTTACTAATATAGTTATTTGACATTACTTACAACCATACTTGCAACCACAATTCACAATACACCAAAATGACTAATACACTTAACAATCTGCTATGACCATCTTGGAAAGAACCCTCTTTAACTCTATCAAGAACACTCCAAATTAAAAAGTACAGAACATGCAATTCGAAGACAATTCCGAGACCTTTCCAGAATGATAAGGCTCGTTGAAAATGGATAAGTAACGAATTTAGAAATAAATAAAATGTCAACTGTTAAAACAGAGTCAGCCCTTGTGCACATAAGTGTATTGAAATTTAACATACAAAGATCACAGAACTTGACAATGGAATGTAAACGAAAAACATAGAGTTTGAAAAGAGCCTTTCAAATTGTTAACTCAGAATTTTCACATAAAGACTCAATTAACTACAAATTTTTGAAACCACCACACTCAATCAACCAAAAAATTCTGAATAGTTACTAAAATGCAGAAAACTGGGGCTTACAATTGGAATTTCAGAAAACACATAAAACGAAAATTGTAGACAACTGAAATACCTTTATAAAGACTCTAAAATCAACACCATCCGATCATTTTTTGATTTTATATTAATTTAACACGAATTCAGACATCTAGAATAACTTATCAAATCAAGTAAATATTCTCTTAACACATAGCACTTAACTTAGCAATTCATCAAACCAACACCCATCTAGTACACACACATGTACTTGGCACACACACTCACACACACTTATATCAATTAGCAATTTACAAACAAGCTTCCAATTATCGTCAATAACATACTCATACATGCAACATGCTTTTGCCCATTAGAAACCAATCCCAAACCTTCAAATACCCTTCCATATAAACCTTTATAAATCTGAAAATTAAAGACACTAACTCAAG
Source organism: Saposhnikovia divaricata (assembly GCA_036435485.1). Taxonomy (NCBI): domain Eukaryota; kingdom Viridiplantae; phylum Streptophyta; class Magnoliopsida; order Apiales; family Apiaceae; genus Saposhnikovia; species Saposhnikovia divaricata. The sequence goes on along the minus strand of CM071599.1, from coordinate 117,833,457 downwards.
AATGACCTACAATTTAATTCTCTTCACAAAACTCATCAACAACATTAATCTAACACTAACCCATATCAATTTCATGATTTACAAGTTTTAAACCAAAAGCCCTCTAGGATCAATACATACATACACCCGAATATATATACATACATCCACACATCAAAACTTCAAAGTAAACACAACCCACTCTTAATAAGTACTTAAACTCACATAATTTATCAAGAAATCATACAAAAGCTTGATTAGAAGATCAAAAATGGAGAAAATAAGAAAGGGGGAGAGAGACTCACGTAGAGAGAGAAGAGGAAGGAGAAGGGATCGGGGGAAATGAAAAAGGAAAGGGGAAAGGAGTGGGTGGGCTTTTATTACACAAGGAATGGCACTCTAATAATTTGGCAACCCGCTTACTAGTTAAAAACACTACACATTTAATCATTTGAAATGCTAATAAATGGTGACAGATGTAAATACAAATATTTTATATTTTTAAAATCAAGATCTTGAAATTCTCAATCCACACATATTTTTAAAATATTTTTGGAACTTGTAATTAAAAAGATATGAATTTTACAAGAATTTGTCTTTAAAAGAAATAAACTTTATAAAATCAATTAAAAATCTTAAAAACCCAAAAATAATTAAATCTTCATTTTTATAACCAGGAGTATAAAATTAGGATCACATACGTACCAGAAATATATTTTTACGACTTGTAATTATTTTATTAGAGATTTTACAGGATTTACCATCTTAAAAGACGATAAGACTTTAAAAATATTATTGGAGCCCAAATAAAATAAACTTGCATTTTTAAAACGTTTCTAAATACTGAAGAAACATTATGAAAGAGATTTCATGAATTTTCGATGCTCCAAGAATTTTAGAAAAATTAAACAGTGCTTTAAGCTATCATTTAAATGCAGTAAAAATCTATATAAGCATATTTAATCATACCCACTATACATATAAGTCACTTATACAAATCGATTTAATTCAAATAACTCACATAACAGTTAGGCAGTTAAGTCACATTGACTTAATTCATAAAACTTAGAACAAACCCATTTTCCACTTAATCATACACAAACAGCATTTAATCACATAAATGTTCCACAATCGAATAAATATTATAAAAAAATAATATTTAACTATTCTCTTCTATCATCACACCTATCGGTCAACGTAAAATAATATTAAATTTTTATTTTTAAAATTCGGGTTGTTACAATCTTCCATCCTTAACAGGATCCCGTCCTCGGAATTAGCAGAAAAAAGAACGGGGTTCTAAGACGCACCGCTTCCCTCTGACTGAAATTCCCAAGACCTACGGCAATCCCCGCAACTTCCCTATCTCATGACTCAGACGATTTGGTACACACATCTCCAATACTTCATATCCATAGTGCTTCAGGTTAAACTTGTGAAAACAATATCGAGAAGTCCCTAATCGCCATAATTCACTTTCAACGTACAATGTCGATCGAGGAACCTAACAATTAGAAGATCTCGATTCATTCCTTATTCAACTATTTACCGAGCAACAATGCTAGAACACGAACACCATGTCGCCATTCGTTAAGACACAAAGGAATAATGAAAACAACTGAAATGATGGAATCCTTGAATAAAAGAGATTTCTTATCAATCTGAATGTCACACAACGTGATCATGATTAAAAAGCTTTATATAACCATCAAAGGTTACAAAAGAATAACTAAGAGATCAATATGATCTAAGAAACTCAACGTTGCGTTTCTTAGTTAAGACATTACTAAAGGAAATTAGCCTTCTTGTATTGCACAACACACAAGTGATGGCGTCCCATCCAACTTCTATCACACAGACAGATAGTCCTTGTGTCCCCTATATAATAGGGTTGTTTGTCTCAGTTAGAATAAGGATTTTTGAAAAGAAATTTCTGGTTAAATAAATAAATATCATTTTACAACCAGAAACTTTCCAACGCACACCTCGGACAAGAGAATTCCAAGGGTATTAATCCCGAAAGAAAGATTTAACGGGATATGATACTAGCACATGACGAGCAAGTAGTGCTGTACCACGAATAAATTTTATCCACCATTAGAAAAATTAAGGCGGAAGTTCAATTTAAACAAACCTATCAAGGCCTCATAAAAACCTGAAAAATAGGTATCATGACAGCCTCTGACATAATCGAAACCCAACATTCGGGTGAACACAAAGTTTAAAAAAACTACAACTTAGAAGACAGAATATATCTTCTAACAATCCTCCAGTGAAGGAGTATCAAAGAAATTATAGATGAAAAATTTTTTTGCCCCGATCTCCACAGATGCATCCTCTGTCGGCTCCTCTAATGAACGATTGATCAATTCTAAACTCTCTTCGGAACATCTTAAGATACACGATACCCTACGCCGATAACAACTCACAGTAGTCTCTAAAGGCTCTACTGCCACTATTTCCAATCACAAGGAATTATACTCGATTCAAAACCATCATCCTAAGGTAGAATCCTAATCTCGACTTACTCATTGGAACGATATCCGATAGTCCAACATAAACTCTATGCGAGTTCAGACACCCTCACATAACTATATATATATAATCCTACGCTCTCTCTCGTTTCTAGTTTCTATAACCTTAGCTCTGATACCAACTTGTAACGCCCCCAAATCCGGCGTCAGGGATATGGGTCGCTACTGCGGAAAACCTTAATAATCAAACAATCACCTGCCAAAATTTAATCTAAAACATGACATCCGACCCCAACCTAACAAGATCTTTTCGGGTTATAGACTAGAAAAAAAGAAATCCAAAAACAGAATAATATTAACTTCTTTTATTAACTCACAACTCTTATTACAACAATCTCTTATACAATCTTATGTTGTTGGTATCACCTTGATATAAGGTATACAACGGCCATAATATTCTAATACAATAAATAATATAACACAAGTAGATGAATACCATACCAGTCTAACTAAACATCTGGTAGACTAACTCAAAAGACAGAATCGCTCTGAGCCAAACATCAACTTTATCCATGACTTGCCTTGCTTCGAGCTAGACTAAGTCAATCACATCAACTATCTATCTCTGTAAAATAAGATTTCAAACAAAAGCAAGAATGAGCGAAAGAAGCACTCAGCAAGTATATAATTAGAGTATACTAAGATACTTTTGAAAAAACTTTGAAGGTTTTAAAATCCAACTTGCGGATGATAACATTTTTGAAATATTCAAAATAATAATTTCTAAATATGAGGGAGGTTTATAAAATTCAATAAATGATTCACTTTAATTCAATAAAATTAGGATCACATACGTACCAGAAATATATTTTTACGACTTGTAATTATTTTATTAGAGATTTTACAGGATTTACCATCTTAGAAGACGATAAGACTTTAAAAATATTATTGGAGCCCAAATAAAATAAAATTACATTTTTAAAACGTTTCTAAATACTGAAGAAACATTATGAAAGAGATTTCATGATTTTTCGATGCTCCAAGAATTTTAGAAAAATTAAACAGTGCTTTAAACTAGCATTTAAATGCAATAAAAATCTATATAAGCATATTTAATCATACCACTTATACATATAAGTCACTTATACAAATCGATTTAATTCAAATAACTCACAAAACAGTTAGGCAGTTAAGTCACATTGACTTAATTCATAAAACTTAGAACAAACTGATTTTCCACTTAATCATACACAAACAGTATTTAATCACATAAATGTTCCACAATCGAATAAATATTATAAAAAAAATAATATTTAACTATTCTCTTCTATCATCACACCTATCGGTCAATGTAAAATAATAATAAATTTTTATTTTTAAAATTCGGGTTGTTACAAGAACACTGGTTTATCGGTCAGTCAATATGACATGATTACAGCAAGCTATAGGACATATATGGTCAAGAAGCAATTAAAAAGAATTATGTTGTTGTTAGCGTTTACAGTTTATGAAACAGTTGTAGACAAGATTCTGGTTACATGAATAGATAGGCTACATAAGATTTATGATCAACATGGCATATGACAGGCATGCTTGAATCAACAGGATATATCAGTTTAGGATTGTAAACTTCAAGAAAAGACAAGAGTTACTTGCCTCCGGTAGAATGCAACAGCTAACAGCTCAGTCACTAGTACTCGACCTTAGCCTTTCCTTTACCGCTAGGTCCTACGTCCTTTTTATCTACATAAACCATATCACTACTTTAGAATACTATACTTCTAAATCGCCTAATCCTAATCTACCCAAACGATTCTTATAACGCATTATACCTATCATATAACATATGCACCTGACAATATACTAAAACCACCTCGTAAACAGATAACCATTTAAGCACGTAACACCTAGAACATGCATCTCACATAAGCCACTTATACATTTAGAAGATAAACCTAACTCATAAGCAGTCATGATATTCAAGTTTACATTTTACTATTTATAATTTCCCGAAAATCGGGCAGAGTTTCCTTTATAATATGGATTATCCCGTCGGAAGATATCCGACTCCAATACATAATCAAATTCCTACGATGGATTTAAGATCCACCTACACTTCCAATGGATTTATAATTACATAATAACTTACAATCATATTACTAAATGACACTCAACAATTAATCATCGAAATTAACCTCTATTTACGATTAAACATATTTAAAATTTGAATACGCATATTAATGCATAAGAATTTGTACAATTCCTATATTCAACCTAAAATTTGAATCTTTAGCACTTATTAAATCTGAAATTAACTACACATATCAAGAACATCACTTAAATCTATAAATCATAATTATTAAACTAGAAAATTCACATAATTCATATATACATACATAAATTCGAATTATTGCTAATAAATCTAGAAAATTATACATGCATCAACATTTATCCAATAATCACATAAAAATCATTAAATTATTATACTCGAACAAAATCATGGATTCATAATACTATAACATTTTTCAAAAATTTTAATACATGAACATATAATTTGAAACAGAAAATCATCAACTACTCATAACTCGAATTAAATACGAATGAATTTGATGAATTAAGGCTCAGTAAACATCACCGCCTACACCACCGGCTCACCATAGCTCACGGCCGGTGGGGTAGAAGTCGAAGGTACCCAAAAATCTTCGGGCTTCCTTCTTTAACCTCTGCCCATACACACACTTAACATATCACAACTAAAACAGCAAGAATCGGTACAAAATAGCTGGAAATCAGGCGAACCATAAAGTGGGTTTCAAATTTTCTTACCAAAAGCAACATGCAAAGGCTATACAAGATAGAGTATTGGAAACCGACCACAACCATGGTCTCTGATCAAATAATCGAGCTAAGAATCGATGGAAAGGGAAGAGAGAGAGAGTACCGAGTAGAGAGAGAGACAGTCGAGAGCAAAGAAAAAGAGAGAGAGAGAGAGAGAGAGAGAGAGAGAGAGAGAGAGAGAGAGAGAGAGCAAAGTGACGAAGTGAAAGAAGAAGTGGATGGCTGGTGGTGTTGTTAACACCTAGGGGCAAAACAGACTTTTGATAATTGCTATTTACTTTTCTGGAAAATCAATCTTTAATCCCTTATTAAAACGAAATAAAATAGAAAAATGGGGTGAAAATATTTTTAGAAAATTTTAAAATAAAGTTTATGAAATTAGAAGCATCCCAATAATTTTAAAATAATATTTGGCTCAAAAATGAATTTTATATGAATTTTTGAAATAAAGGCTCTTTAAAATAAATAAAGCTTTTTAAATCATTTTAAAATACCAAAACACACAATTAAATACCCAAACTAATTTTACAAACTAAATCTTGTCTCAAAGATGATAATGCAAAAGATTTAATGATTTAAATCAACTCCAATGATTTTATATGATTTTTAAAACATTAAACATGCACTTTTTAAATATTTTTAATGCTCCAAAAATATAAATAAAATTCTAGGAGCATGTACGACATATAACAATCATCATGTAATCAAATAATCATGGTTTCACACATATTTTGACTTCCAAAAATTATAATCATCACCTAAATCACGTAATTTCACATTTAGCAATTAAAGAAGCATTTAATAATTTGCGAAAAATTCTAAGTCGTTACACTTACACGGCACACACAAATCATCATATAAACACATGAACACAATATCACATATATTGACCTAAAAAATATTCACATCATATAATCCACATTTAATATTAAATAAGAAATTTTTTAAATACGCGATTTTCTAGGTCGTTATATTCTTCCCCCCTTAATAGGATTCTTTCTCAGAATCAATCCTAAGAACAGAAGTAACGGTACTTCTGAAACATTTGCTTCCCATATTCTAGGTTGTATTCTCAACTCTAGGACTCCTCCATATCAACTCATACATCAATAGGCTTATCCTGTAAGCCCTCAAACTCTAACAAAAACTTAAACCTTTGGTTTACAAGTCTCGTTAACTCTAGACGCTTAGCACACGTAGGCGAATATCTTCTCTCCAGAAAATCGGGCATGACCTTTCTGTATAACGGATTATAGCCTGCGTAAAAACTTTCAATACCAAGCCAATCATTCATAATAATTCAAATGCGCAATCTATCTTGACTCGCAACAAACATAAAGTCGAACAAATCCACGCGACTAAAACAATTTGTACAATTTCCACGCTCCTACTCACAATCATATTGCCTCAGATAAAACTTTGAGAAAAAGAATATCGAGAAATACCCCAATCATTCTTACTCCACTTCCAACGTACAATGTCGATAGAGAAGGGAATAACTGGAAAACTTCTATCTATCCTTAATCCCATTGTTCTACTGAGTACTCAATCTGAAAACTTAACCTCGTATCATCTATTCTCGCTCGCATCTTTGAAATCGAAGAGCATGATCAAACTCTCACATCATGGCACGCGCATCAACAACAATTCGATTTACAACTCAATTCTCACTCCTTCAAAAAAAAAATTGGTTTGTTAAAACATTTGAAATACAATCTCGAATATTTTATTGGTTTAAAATAAATCAAAAAAATGAATTTTATCCACTGAAAATACTTTTGAAAAATATTTTTAAAATCATTTTCAAAACATTTAAAATAGTAAATTTTTTGAATAAAAAAACTTTTTAAACAAAATATCTCCGAAAACATTTTATCCTTGAAATTTGCAATTTTTGAAAACTAATGAAGTCCATAACCTTGGCTTCGACATACTCTACTACAAAAGCAAAATATTGAGATACTCGGTTTGTAATACCGACCATCCCGAGGTCACAACCCCCTCGATACCGACCACAAAACAACTTTTCAACAATTCTGACTTTCATTAACAAGAAAATTCGATTTGACATACGTCACATCAATCATACATCTTCAACAATTAACTCGCGATCCTCGAAAATAGTTTAAATTTCACTATCCTGCGTCCTCTGAGATCAAATTCCGAAACATAGCTCTGCCTACTCAACAAGTCCTCAAAATTGGCTCTGCGCTCTATAACTCTAACGTTTTACGTTACTCAAAGTAACCACAGAAATCACGACATCTATTCATCATTTACTTTTGAACTATTCCGAAACAAATACATGTTCATTACTTGTCCTCCTGACTATGCAATTCTTTCTCCATCAACTCATTCACAATCTGGTTCATCACCTCATCTCGGTACCTCTTAATTCTATGATAACTCATGCTGAAATATCACAATATGAATCACCCTTGTTGTAGACTAGGCGTTCAAACTTCCACATCTGCCTTCTCAACTCTTAGGCAAAAACCATCACGGTTAATTCCAGCTCATGTGTCAATACTTCTGCTTATGAACCAACATAGTACTTCACCACGTCTCTTTGCTCATCTGGCTTCACTATCACTGGAGTGGTTATTAACCCTCCTCTACTCTTTGAAACTCTGTTCACACTTCTCTGTCCATTCAAACCTTTTTGTTCACTCTGGTAAAATTGATTACTACTTGCAGCCATCTGGGTAACAGCCTTCGATAATCTTCAATAGTCCTTGGTTAACTTCACTAAACTTCTGACCTCTGCTAGCCTTTTTGGTTCTTCCCACTTCATTACTGCTTCATCTTCATAAATTTCACTTTGACCCTTTTCATTTCTAACCACATGACTTGAAATTAGGTTCCTTCTCATTCAAAATTCACATTAAAATTCTTGTGCAAAATCTTCTTCCTTTTCTTGAAACTTCTTAAAGTTATTCTCGATTGATCTGCATACGCTTCCAAGTCTTCGAACTTCTTGAAATGTCATCTATGAACATGATTAAATTCTTCGTCCGAATATTGGTTGAAATCTTATTCCTTGTTCCTATAAAGCGATAAATGCTCTCGTTCAATCAAATACCATCACCAACAATTTATCGTGTCCACATCAACTCAAAATGTTGCTTCAAAAATATCTTAGGGTTTCTACCTTTAATGATCTTAGTCTAATCATAGATCAACTTTAGCCAAAACATATACCTTTCAATTTGGTCAAAAAACTCATCCAACCTTGATAAAAACAAAGTTCCTCATGACTACTGGTCCACTCATTCCATTCTTAAGATCCATATATACTTCAAATTATCTTCTTCCTCTTCACGAATTGTATAGGTGCATCCTTCTGAGATACATTGAGTGTTACTACTACTTCTCTTGCAAAAATTCTTTAATCAAATTACTAGCTTCAACATTTCCATTTATGTCATCCGATATAGAACTTCCTTGAAACTGATTCTATTTTTGGAAAATAAATAACAAACAAACTCTTTATCCTCGCCTAGTAACAATCCGGGTAATCCATCAATATTCATTTAAAAATTTAACCACTGAATCTGCTTCGACTTAACCGCTTCCTTTCTGACATATTCCTCTGTGCAAAATGTTTTATCTCTCCGCATTTACGGCACACCACTTTGACTTTTGACTCTGTCACTCACTACCACACTATTCTTTCCAATTACATTTGTAACCCTCTGAATTTACCTCCACACAACCTCAATATGCTTTCTCTTGAATTCTTATCTTCCAATCGTGGGGTCTTGTCAATCTCTGTCAATTCTCATCCTGTGGGCCACTACTGTGCCCTCACTCTTCTGGCTCTAGATCTTTTAAATCCTACATTCTCCCCTTAACTGAATTACACATCTTCTGTTAAAAATGCTTCTGAAAACTTCCTGGTTCACTGTCTTCCTTTTCTTACCATCTTATTCTACTTTGGTCAACTCTATTCTACACTTAACATCACGACTCTTTAAACTGGGCTTACACAAGTTATTAACTCCATATAATCACTTTACTTTTTATTCAAGTTTCACTTTATTCTGATAATTCCTTTTGATCATTCTCACAAACAAATCCATCCTACTCCACTCTGCTCTACTTAAGTTATCACTACAAGGAAAAATAGACCAGACAACTGTTTTTCTCCGTCGTGTGAAGCCCTAGAAAATAGGGGTCTATCTCTATGCCGTCTATTATGCGTATCAGACAACACCAGCATAACCGTTGTTTGTGTTGCAGAAAGATAACAAACGTGATTTCAAAATTGTTGTATGAAAGCTGGTATAGACAATAGTTTCACAAGAAACTATTGTCTAATTTCACATCGCTCAAGTATTTCTTGGAGTGAAACTATTGTCTAATTTAACCTTGCTCAAGTGTTTCTTGTAGTGAAACTCTTGTCTAATTTCACAAAAGTCCATGGTTTATAAAATATAATCTATTGTTTCTTTATGGTAAAGACAATGGTCTTTTTGTAACAGAAGTGTTTTGTAAAATATAGTTAGACAACATTTTAATTTCATTAGTATGTTGTATGTGTTATAACTACACTACACTTTCTTTGTTTACTACATGTTGTCTGAATGTATAAGACACTACGTTTTGATTTTTGCAAAAGCATTGTGTAAATGTGTAACCTACAACATTTTCATTTCGTTATTATGTTGTTAAAAGCATGGCCTGGTTATAAAGCACATGATGATATTTTTATAAATCTTGGGTATTAAAAAGCATTGTCTGTTACATAGAATAACAAGTATTCCAAACAATGTCCTAATTGGCTACATACTAGAAAAATCCAAATATTACCAAAATTACAAATACACAACTTGTCCACAAAACTAAAATAAAAGGACAAAATCAAAGCCCTATAATACTAGAACTTGTCCATTGAATTGTTGTTGCCTCTACTTCTTCTCTTGCAGGCCATCTAAAAAAACAAAGAAATGGAACAAGGTTGCATTAGATAAATGGAAAGCATATTTATCATAACAATAAAGGAAGCAACTATGAACAAAGTACTTTGGTCACTACCAATATAATGATAACAACCCTTGGTAATAAATGCCAGCTCTTCTACAACGAAGGCGGTCATGACATTCAGGAGAGGAACATTGAACAACTTTTACACAAGATTAAACACTGAAGCTGAAACTCCAACTGCTGCCAATTCAACAGAACCTAGAAATAGTAAATAATTAATAAGGTGCTTACAAACTGAAAGAGTATAAGAATTGAAAAAAAATAATGTATTAAGTTCAATACTACCAAAGACAATATCATTTTGACCTATGCATTCCAATGTCGTAATTAAGATCAGCTAACAATTACAAGTTGCCAAAATATACATTTGCAAGATATAAATACAAGAGGGAGAGAAAGAAAACAACCACAAATATAATTATATTAGAAACTTTTTATAAAAATATGGTGCCATCGAGTACCAAGTGATTAAAAAAAATCAACTGAAAGAAAATGGAGCATGTAAAGGCCAAAACAACAACAAAAATCAACAAAAGAACAAATTAAAGCTATAAAGAGGGTTGTTGACTTATCACTAAACTGGGCTGTCAAATTTTGACATGCCTGTGATGTGCTATTGATTTAAATAGGAATAACGCTTTTGGTAGATTTTAGCAACTGAAATCAGTCGAGAAAACAAAAACTGCAAACGAGCTAATAAGTTTACAACAACGGAGAACAAATTTACAGAAGCAAACCTGCTACAGAACTAATGTAGAAATCTGAAACCTCATTATTGGTTTTCATCTTAACTTCACTAAATCTGTGGCACTAGCACATGGAGAAGGTGGTCCAATGATCAGAATTCACTTGATATATAAATACTCCCAGGAAAAAAGTCTTTGCAGATGTTTGAAAATCGAAATCAGAGGATGGACATGAGGCTACATGGCAAGTTAGCTTAATATAAAAGATGGTACTAGATGGGTCCTGCGAGGAGCTTACCTAAATGATGAGCTAGCTGTAGAATTTACTTACCAAGCCAGCAGTAAACAAAATGGAAATCCGAGCAGCTGGTGTAACTAAGGTGCATGTCTTTGTTATTCATTAAAATCTTTTTTCCTATTGCGTAGTATGTGGTAGAATTGCATGATTATACATCTTCATTACTTCTAATCGGGGAGCAGCAATTGATCGTATATTGGGGGAAATACTTCGCCGCAGTTGGTCAACATTTACAAAAATGTTCAACGGAACGGCCACCTTGAACAACGTCAACAAAAGCATTAGAGATGGGACTTGTCACCAAATGCGGCAATATATCTTTTGATTGAAACTTCCCAAACTCAACATCTATAGTTTCCATAAATTTTGTGAAATGTAAGCAATATTACTAGATGAGAGTAATTCAATAAAATTACTGCTTGAGAATAAAATAAAACTGATAGTGTAGTACAGTTACCTGCGTACTTGTAATTCCAAAGAAGAGAAGTCTTAACGCTGTCAACCCATTCCATTTGCAAATTTTTGGGTATTGTTTTCATCCATTCTCCCTGCGTATGATGTAAAAACGTACCATGCTCCGCTGTCAACCACATATTTTATTCGCCAAAGTTCTGCGGGAGAAATCAGTCAAGATATAAAGTAGATTTGTTAAAACTTATGGATATTCTGGTAAGATAAAAATACCTTATCCAAGACACTCCTATCACTCCCACTAAGAACTACAACCGTAGTCCTATGATAATTACAAAGTTTTATCAATGGATCTTTTAGATCTGGGTGCAATTGATGTTGCATTTCTGTGAACAGCTGGTCAATTCTTCTAGCATGGGCATCTAATGGTTCAGTGAGTGTTGCATAGAACCCCTGTGTAAAGCATGTTTCAAATTAGAAAAACACAGACATCTAGTGGTTCAGTAAGTGAAACCCTGTATAAAGCATGTTGCACACTAGAAAAACACAAACAGATTTAAGTGTAACCAAAATGTCCTTTCGTAATACTTTTGAGAGCAGCTTTCTCCAGACTAACTGACCAGGGGCTGTGTGGACTAGCCCCGTTCCTGACTCTGTTGTAATGTAATCTCCGCCAAGAACAACAAGGCATTCTCTGTTTTCTATTGGGTGAGTATACCTGAAGCAATCAAAGAGCAAGGTTCAAACATATCACATGAATATCTTTGTCAAATATAATGGAAACACTTGGATCAAAAAACAAAGTGATATTTGTAAAACACATCATGAAGGTAAAAGCTAATCTTTCACAAAACCTGCAATTTTCAAGATCTGAACCCAATAGTAGTTTTCTGACAACAAGTTTCACTCCCCATTTTGCTTCCAGTGTTGACAAAAGGTCCCCCGCTACAATAAGAAAGGAGTTCTCCTGCTCTTTTAAAAAATTTCCAACCATCTTTTTTCCGTCTGCAGAAGACGTAGAAATATCTGCCAAATAATACCATTGTAATACGTCAAACAAATAATACTTCAAACACAAATAAATCATAAAAATAATACAAACAAGTCAAAAAAATTGACCCAATTTATCACACTACCCTAAAAAGTCATTAAAATCACCATACATAAACATCGATTAAAATACCTAAATCGAGAGAGAGTGAGAGAGAGAGGTCAAAGCGAGAGAGATTAAAATACCCAATTTGAAGAATCTCCAAATTACGAGAATATCCAAATCGGAGAACCGCCAAATCGATGAATAGAGATGAAGATCGAGAGAAACATCGATTTTGATCTAAGTTGTGTGTTTGTGCTTGTTGAAGGAATCAACCTAGAAGTTCAATTTTGACAATTAGGGTTCATGTCTGTGAGAGAGGTGAGTATCATGTCTATGAGAGAGGTGAATAATTGAGAGAAGGGGAGTGAGATAGGCGTGAGTTTGTGTTTGTGTGTGAGAAGGGTTGTGAGATGTGTGTGAGTCGTGGAGAGGTCTCTGGGAAAAAAAGAGGGGGAAGTGAAATTTGGCTAGGGGGAATTTAGGTTTAGTGAAATTTCAAGAAATCAAGGAGGGAAAGATGATGGGGGAAATTTGGCTAAGGGGGGGAAACTGTACGCCATTAACATTTTCCGTGTTTAATGTGCTGTTTCCTTTCATTTTTTAAATATTTTGATAAAATTATAATTTTATTTTAATTTTATCAAAAATTTATTTGATTTCAATTTTAAAATTTAAAATTTTACATATATATATATATGTACTCATTTTAGTGTTGTGAAAAAATAATCAAAAAATAAAAAGGTCGGGTTGTACGTGATTTTAACAAAAATGGTAAAAGAGCTACTTCCTGTAATGGAGCACGATCCAGATTCACTGAATAATTTTTTTGAATGATTTCTTCGACAATCGAACCGTAAGGATGTCAAGATATATCTAATACAATGATATTCACAAATTTACAAAAAAAAAAATTAATTAATTTGGTTTGTAAAATTTAATATTTAATAAACGAAATGGTCTTGCTAAACGAAGTGGTTATTTGTCAAATACCGTTGCCTCGAGTGATACCAGACAAAGATATTGGTGAAATAAACCGTTGTCTAATAACAGACAACGGTATTTTAACAAATACAGTTGTAATGTGAATCTTTAGAGGTTAGACGTTCGATTCTCAATAAATACATAAATCACATATTTTTAGCATAAATTATAAAAAGGTGGTATTTTTACAATTTTGTGATATGCAAGGGTAAAACTGTAACTTCAAAGACATTTTTTTGACACTTTCTGCCCTTGTGTTCTCCTTTAATCTATACTATATTATAATAAGCGAAAGGGGTATAATTTGTAGTTGGTTACCCCCTTATTTTTGGTTATCCCCTTATTTTTGGTTATCCTCATTCATAACCGTTAGATCTTCAATTCAAATAGATCATGACCATTAGATACAACAATACTAAAAGTTGAAGGTCTAAGGTTCGAATCCCGCCAACAACATTTTAATATAAAATTAATACTAGATTATGTTATATAGAAAGGTTGAAGGTTCGATTCCCACCAACAACATATTAATTTAGATTTAATACTAAACTAAAAATAATGTTTAAAATATTATATATACTAAACTCTAAACAAATTTAAAAAAAATAAAATTAACCTGTGCTTTACACGGCCTATAAACTAATATATAATAATAGATAGATAGATAGATATCACCTCCACCGTAAAAGATGGTGTGCAAAGAGTAAATATATATATGATTTGCATTTAACAACACCCATTATTTCGAGATGTATTTTGATTATGAGTTGACTTCTTCACAAACATGATTTAGGAGCTTCTTTGACTCTTAGGAGCTTCTTCACAAACAACATGTTGGTATAGTGGTTGAGCCACTGGCCTCCTTTGAAGGAGGTCAGGGGTTCGACTCCTGCGTGTGTGTGAGTTTCTTAGTTTGTATTAGGTTTCCTTTCTGTATTTGTATTTCTATATTTGTAATGGCCGCGGGTCCTTCGGAAACAGCCTCCCTATTGTATAGGAGTATGGTCTGCGTACATCTACCCTCCTCAAACACCACTTTGAGTGATATTATAACTGAGTAAGTTTCATTTTTTTTGCGAGCTATTTATTAAACTATTGACAAGATGCAAAACATGACCTGTACAAAATGCTCCGTGACCTAATCGAACTCATATTATAGGATTTTAATATATTTTGTATTGTAAAAAGAATTTATTTAATAGTTAAATTAAATAAAAATAAACAATAATAATTTTATTTAAATACAACGTGTCATGCATTTAAAATTTAAAAACCTATACAATATATGTAGTTAAAATTCTGTTAACAAACCAACAATTAATTAATAATACTAGCTTATAGCTCGTGCAAAGCACGGGTTACTTTTAAATACTTTTAAAATTATATGATTAAATAAAATAGAGTATAATAATTTATTATGGATATAATTTAACTTTGTAATTAATTAATAAAATTATTAGTAATAATAATAATTATTTAATAAATGATATGTATTGATTAGAACTAATAATATAAAATCTTAATGTAAATTTGTTGTTGACGGGATTCGAACCTTTGATCTTTAGAAGTGGAAGTTAAATATAGAATATTTTTTATTATTAGATCTAACGGCTATCATCTATTTACTAAATATCTAACAGTCACTATTCTTTTAGATGGTTGAACCAAGTTGAATCAAACAACCAAATTATACCCCTGTTTGCTTATTAGTATATACTAGCCTATAACCCGTGCAATGCACGGCTTTCTTAAAATTAAGTTATTTTTCATTTATATTTTAATAATTATTTATCTCATATATATGACTTAATATAATATTGGCATAATATATATTATTAAATAATAATCGTTTAATTATATGATATATTATTCGAATTATGACTATATTTTGTCATAATAATATAAATATATATGGAAGTGTCGTATATACTTACATTCAAATTTTTGTTTATATTATCTTATTCAAATTATGATTCCATAATAATGCATAATGTAATATTTGTTTACAATAGACTTTAATATTAATTTGTAATTGTGTGAAATTTTTATTGTTTAATATATAGTTTTAGCTTGTGTAACACCCCCAGATCTGGGGTCAGGGATCTGGTCGTTACGGTCTCAATTTCCATCCACAAAATCAACATAAATATTAAATTACAACCTTGGGACCCAAAACAACAACATAAAACACACCCGTTATAGTCCCAGAGATGAAATCAGAGTAACTACCAAATTTTATTAAGCACATTATGAGTTCTTACAATCCAAAAGAATTTCAATATGCATACATACTCTTTGTCATCCATTTTCATAAGTCATACCAGCCCATATACTTGGTACTGAAAGAATGAATCTATCCTACCAATAGCTTCTTCTTCAGCTCTGGTAGTCTCATCGTCCTCGTTAGCGTCGAGTGCACCTTGTGCGAGTCATCTGGTCTATCTGTTGTTGTGATATAATAATAACGCAAGGGTGAGCAATAGCCCACCAACAATAATGTTTAACTGAACGATAATATATAACAGTTCAAAAGTATCTTTCAAACCTATGCCATGCAATTACGGAAATGATGCAAGTATAATATGAACGATGAAGTTACAAGGTAACTCAAAATGCAAATATAGGTGGGAACATCTGCTATGTCGAAGATAAGAAAGATATTATCATTTATCATAAAAGAGGAACTTGTAGGAGAATATTGCAATTCCACTTATGAATACTTTCCAATACTGCCAACAATGATAATGTTGCAGAAAATAAATGAATTTAAATGATGAACTTTTGCTGGAGTATTCACCGCGCCCGCTTTTCCAATCCTTATGATGATCAGTCGTAGATTGTACAGCTCAATTTAGATTTACTACCGGTAGAAGGAAGAACTGACGGATTTACTTGTCTACCGCCCTGTTAGATCTCCCCGGCCAACGGTTGGGCCAATGGGATGGACCGGCGCTACTCTCTGAACGTAAAGTTCGTCCCCCTTTCCCCAAGTATGATACTTGTTGATAATACTCCACAAAGTTGTCGTATCTAGTTGGAAAGGAAAATTCAACATCATATCTCCCAAGCTGCTGCTTGTTAGGGGATACCGTCTTGTTCCAATACTCTCACCCCTCGAATGATGAGAAGGTTACTCAAAGATTCAATTGATAAACAGCAACCAAGTTGCAAGTGAAAAGAATGGTTTTACAAGATTTATGACCGGAAAGTCAACAAGATAAATAACGTTGCTCAAGTAGGTTCCCCTATAACATGAAAGTTTGAGCGAGCATTTAAATCCTTTCAAGATAGATTTAAATGAAAAATAAAGAGTTGGGAACCTTTCCTTGATAAAATAGTTGTAAAAAGACTCCAAAATATTTTATATAATATCTAGAGGTGGAAGATAATCTTTGAATAATATAAATCATTTTAAAAAGAATTTAAAAGAATTAAATAAATATTCCAAAAATATTTATTAACTCAATAATAATTACGGAATATCATTAAATCATAATATTGCTCGTAAGTAATCCTCGAGTGAATATATAGAATTATTTACTAAATAAATCCCTCCTTAAATGAATATTCAAAATAATATTCATTAAATAATTAAACTCCAATAAATATTTAAAATAATATTCAATAAATAAGTCAAACCTTAAATGAATGTTTGAAAATAATGTTCATTTAGTAAATAATCTTCTAAATGAATATCCAAATAATATTCATTTAGTAATCAAAACTTTAAAGGAATATTCGGAATAATATTCCTTAAGTAAATAGAACTTCCAATGAATATTTTAAAATAATATTCATCAAGTACATAAAACTTCAAATGAATATTCGAAAGTAATATTCATTTAATAAATAAAATTCCATTGAATATCAAAATAATATTCATTAAATAATCAACTCTAAATGAATATTCGAAACTAACATTCATTTAATATCTCTCGACTGAGATAATACTCGAGTAACATTCCTCGAAAGATTTCCAAGTAATTGATACTTTGTGGAAATATAAATAATGTTTAATAATAACATTCCTCAAAATAAATAATAATCTGCCGTTGGAATCCCTCCGGGTTTCCACGACTCTTTATATATCTCAAAATACCGACTCTCGGTCTATATTTAAGAATGAATATCATATGCCCTTCGCTAAGGGTCTTACCAAAACAATCCGGCTTATAATTGATAATTCGTATCTAGTCTATAAGCCAATATCAATTCAGGGAACAGGTATCATAATATAATTTGACAATAGGCATGCATGTTATGGCATATGTAACATGGCAATCACATATATATATATTATCACAACAACAGGTTCAAAGTTTTGAACACTTGCCTGGTAATCGGGTGTGGGTAGAGATAGCGTGTCCTGGGTCTGCTCGATGATCTATAAACAATCAGAACATTCGAGATTAACCAATTAACACCTTTTAAAAGTCTAAGTATAAACTTCACTTAAGTCGAAACACGTTTTCGAATTATCTCGTTATACACATTTTAGTGTAACTATTTTTATCACCGATACGATCCGACATTTGTTCACTATTAAGACATGTCATTACACCCACACTTAGTATATACTTAAGTCGTATAAGTTCTAAAGTCGATCGATTACGAACCGAGATTATACCTCGAGTTTTATCGTTCGTTTTCTAAGTTATAACCAAAGCTATACTTTTAAGGGGGTTCGTTCGCGTTTAACCATGATTCAAACATTTTTATAAAATCGGAAAATGATCCGTTTGACATGTGGTTTTCTCTCATACCTTCCTTATGACCTCTAGTATTTATTTACCAAGATTCGCCACTGAGTAATATGCTTTACGAGGGTTCAATTGAAGTTACCAACTTTTACTTATTGTTCCGAACCAATTTTAGTAATTTGACCATAACTCCTAAACCGTAAGTCGGAATGTGTCGATTCTCACGCCAAAACGATCTATGGCTCGAGATATACAAGGACATGTCATAATATTACCAAGATCAGGAATTATATTTACTGTCATGCTCGGTTTCTAAGTGTTAACAAAAATCCGGCATTACGACGGCTATAAATCGAATATTTCCAAATTCCAAACTTTTCAATAATCATAGTTTCCACTCCAAACAACATATACATGTTATTTAACCATGAACTAAGGCCAAGCAATGCCTTTCCGTTCATCTAAACTATTTTATCCTCTTATATCAACAAATCAACTACATAAGCATGTTTTAATCATCACCATAATCATACTAATCTAAAAACTCATCAAGAACATCATTAACTCAAAGTAAGGGCTAGGGTTTTGGTGAGATATACCTTCCATGGAGTGGGTAAAGACCTTGATAAGCCTTGTATAGTCCTTGTATATCATTAACCAAGCTTAGATCATCCAAGAAATCAAGAAAACCAAGATTTGTTCTTGAAATTATGTTACTATTGACCCTAGACTTTGATGATTTTATTGAAAATGGAAAAAGTGGTGTTTGAGGCTAAAATTTCTAGGGTATCATTTTTATGAAATATAAAATCTACCATAAAAATTTGGAGATCAAACAAGGAGTGGAAGGTTGATTTTTGTTTTTGAATTAGGAGGGAGGTCGAATGGAATGAAGAAATGGGAGAATGGAGTTGTTTGGCTTGCTTCACTTTGCTCTCATATACTTTTGTGTGAATTATTGCTTGGTTTAGAAAATATATTGTATAAAGTGGCTTTAATAAAGCGCCTAGGTCATCCATGATGCAATCAAGAGACATGTGCTGCATTTTTGTGGTAATGAGATGAGATGGGACTAAGTACTTGGTTGATCTTCTAATCTTGTTAGTTACTCTTGTAGCTAGTTGGTTGCTTGATGTTTATCCATTAGTACATGCATGTATCTTAATCCACTGCTCGTTCCTTTGTCCGGTTATTGCTCAATTCATTGATCGTTCGGAGGAATAACTCATTCGTTCTTAGTTAGGGTTTTACCGGAATCCGTCTTAATATTTATACTATCATCCTCCATTCTCTTTAATAATTCTTGAACCTATTCTCCTTAAATCCCTTCAATAATTCCTTAAGTCTTTCAGTGTCTAGGGAAATCTCGGAGAAAATAAAAGTGCCGTTTTTCAGAATCTGACAGATTTTACATACACTCTTTTTCCCCCTAGATCAATAATACGGACTCAGAATTTTGTTCCGGATACTTATATATCGCGTCGTCTAATAATATTCCTATGTCCACCAAAATCACTATTCATCCATTTTTCTTTACTCATCCTCTTAGGGTTGTACAATTGTCCCTGATCTCTTTCGATCGTTCCTTAACCTTTTTACGGACCCACTGGACCAATAACAGATATCGATTTGGATGACATAAGAACATTCTTCTCCTTTAGAATTATCAAATCTCAATTCCCTAGGAGATAGATAATTCTTATCTAAGTGTCAACCAATAGTATTCTTCATGGCATATAAACATTTGAATCCAAATCTATTCCTTTCATTCATTATCTCAACCGTTACAACGTAGGCGTAATCACTATTCACCATTACCTCAATACATAATAAAAAGTTTTAATTATATAAAAAATTTGGGGTTCTTACAGCTTGTTTTCACTTTGTTGATTTATAATTTGTTGTAAATTTGTTAATAAATATGTGATATTAAAATTATTAAAAATTATTTTGAAAATATTTGGTTTCCAAGTAATTGTAAGAGTCTAAAAAAGTTGGGTGTAGCTGAAGAATTTTAACTCAAATATAACCTAAAGAGCGTGTAATTGAATATTAATTAGAGTGTAATTAAAAGTTTTTGTTATTAAGTTGAATATGTGGTTTATTTTTTGTAAAATAAAATTTTATATGTATTTTATTTATTTTTTCCATTTTAGAAAGGTGTTAGCAAATTTTTTGGGAAGGTGTTAACCGACCAACCAACCAACCAATTATACCTTCAAATTAAGATTTCATAATAATCCATAATGTAATATTTGTTTAAAATAGAATTTAATATTAACTGAAAGAGTCTAAAAAAATTGGGTGTAGATAAAGAATTTTAACTCAAATATAACTAAAAGGGTATGTAAATGAATATTAATTGATGTGTAATTAAAAGAGTTTGTTATTAAGTTAAATATGTGGTTTATATTTTGTAAAATAAAGTTTTATATGTATTTTAATTTATTTTTTCATTTTTAGATGGTATTAGCAAACTTTTTAGGAAGGTGTTAACCGACCGACCAACCAACCAATTATACTCTGTTTCGCTTATAATATGGTTCGCTTATAATAGTGTAGTATAGATAGTATAGATTTTTTGAAAAATAAAATTTTATATGTATTTTAATTCATTTTTTCATTTTGGAAAGTGTTAACAAACTTTTTGGGAAGGTGTTAACCGACCGACCAACCAACCAATTATACACCGACCGACCAACCAACCAATTATACCCTGTTTCGCTTATAATATGTTTCGCTTATAATAGTATAGTATAGATAGTATAGCTTTTTTGTAAAATAAAATTTTATATGTATTTTAATTTATTTTTTCATTTTGGAGGGTGTTAACAAATTTTTTGGGAAAGTATTAACCGATTTGTAATTGTGTGAAATTTTTAGTGTTTATTATATAATTTTAGTTTGTTTTCACTTTTTTGATTTATAATTTGTTGTAAATTTATTAATAAATATGTGATATTAAAATTATTTAACTTGATTTTGAAAATATTTGATTTCTAAGTAATTGAAAGAGTCTAAAAAAGTTGGGTGTAGATGAAGAATTTTAACTCAAATAAAAAAAGAGTTTATAATTGAATATTAATTGGAATGTAATTAAAAGAGTTTGTTATTAAGTTAAATATGTGGTTTATTTTTTGTAAAATAACATTTTATATGTATTTTAATTTATTTTTTCATTTTTGAAAGGTGTTAGCAAAATTTTTGGGAAGGTGTTATCCGACCGACCAACCAACCAATTATACAATGTTTCGCTTATAGTAGTATAGTATATGTTTGGACGAATACACAATTACAATCAAGATTGTATGAGAAATTAACAATAAAACACACGTTTAAACAATTAAAAACTGTTTGGAATTAATAACTCCTCTCTCAGTGATGTAAAATATCAGAGAGAGCTGCTTAGGTTACATTGAATAATATTGCGTTACACAATCGATACCCTTCTAGGGTTAACCTAACTGTATTTATAAGATATACAGCTGCTATACAATCGATAATTGATACTCCTATAAATTAGCTATACAATTGATATCAATTACTTATTCCACATAAGTAAAGTAGTACTAAATTGATACTCCTATAAATTATTTATTCCACATAAGTAAAGTAGTACTAAATTGGTTAAATAAAAAAACAACCAAGTTACTAATTTTTGATTAACTAAATTATATTTGTTTTTTAACTTGCAGTACAAAAATTTCAAGTAAAATAGAGTGTTCTTCGCAGTCTAACTCAGTCCTTGTTAGCCAATGTACACTTTGCTATCTGGATTCTGGACTCTGGGATATCTGTTTACCATCCAGCCGCAGCCAAAGGCAAGGGTGAAGATGTACTCTGATATCCTAATTAAAACTTCATTTCAGAACTCGATTTTCAAGTATCTCCAGTGACAAAGCGATAATCGCCGGCCGGCCACATAACAAGAAAAGGAAAAAGAAAAACAAAAGCTGCCGGAGATCTGATCGGAATTTAATGGACTCTTCTCACTTGTTGGCGTCATCAGGTAAATGGACATGTGGTGCTCTTTGGAGGGGAAGAAACAGCAGGTTGGTGGTTTTCGTCGACTAGACGACATCTCATGACTGGTCGGCAGGTTGGTTCGATCCGTCTCTTTGACATTTTCAATCATTTTAACGGTAAGAATCATGTGAATTGACCCCACGATGAGGTATGAGAATTTTTTTTAAAAAAATTCAATTGTTAAAATATTGATTGAATGTGTTATTTTGTGATACAAATAAGATTATACGAATAGACGTGGTTCGGTAGTGATAGACTGCTATTTGAGCCGGACGGTTTGTTTTGGATGACATTGTTTTTTATTGAAGTTATTCAAATTGTGTTATAATTTCTGTTCATATTAACTGCTTGATTTTACGTATCGCTTGCATCACATAGTAGAGCTGATGATATGTGTTATTATAAACGTGTTTGTTCGTAATTGGGACTTGGGAGTCTGTTCGGCGAAGTCTGAATTGGTGAACTTTGCTCTGACTCAGTGAGTCACCGATTGAGAGATCTGTTCTTGGTGTATTTGTTTGATTAAATCATACGTAATTTCCGAGTTGACTGGGTGACTATTTTATTGGTTCAATTTTGGTTCGTTAAAGTTACAAATTGGTCATGTCAAAATTTTTCCGAAAGTTTTTTACGTTTTGTCTGTAAATTAAAGGTAGTTTAAATTGATTTTATTGTTTGTGATTAGTTGTAGCATTTATGTGATTAATTGATAGCATTTATATGATTAGTTTGTAACGTTGATTTTGTTCCATGATTTGGGATGGATGAATTTGCTATTAAATGTTCCAGAATCTTTGAATTAGATATATACAACTATTTAATTTTAATTAAGTACTAATAAATTAAGTATCTAACCAAAGGGATCCCCTTTGGTTTAGATTTCTATGCTTGATACTAAATCATATGTTTGTTCATATATTTATGTTGATAATATTTATAAAATATTTGGTAATAATTTTGTGGACTAATTTTCGTTTGTTGATTTTATTCATTTTTCGCAGGAGCAGTATAGTTGGACGAGTAATAACAAGATAGATGGGTGACTTGTAGTAATGGAATAACCAAGATGAGACGGAAAATAAAGTAAGGATGCGACAAAAAGTGATGATAACGGAGAATTACAAAAGCAACTACTAATTCTATTTATTTCTTGGAAATTTGTAAAACAATGTACTTTATATTTTGAGGGCACTCTTTTTTCCCTCTTGAGTTTTTTTCCCACAGGGTTTTGCTCTTGAGGGTTTTTAACGAGGCCTTTCTATTGTGGGGTATTTTTCAGACTTGAAGGTTTTATTGTCTAAATGTCCGGGAGCAACATGCGTGCTCTTCGGTTAGATGATGAATTTTCTTGATCGAATAAATTCCCTTGTAATATTATTGTATTTCGATACAATTCATGAATGAGAAATTCACATTTACAAAAAAAAATTAATATCAATTACCATTGCTACACGTCTCCTTAGTCAACTCAATCTCTATGACAGCTATCCAATCTTCAAAGATATTGCTTCCATAATTATCTTCAATAATTCTTCAAACACTGTTGACCAGTAGACGCTGCCTCCAGACAGAGTTTAACAAACTCTGTCGATTCCAACTGTCAGCGTTTAACTAAACTCTTACTGCTTCCAGCTAAACTCTGATAATTCACTGTAATACTTAAACACTGATTAATATTCACATCAATTATTTTTAACAATCTCCCCGAACTTGTTCATTAGCAAAAATGTACAAGTTTACAATAATTGATGATGTCAAAACAAATAAACAAATACAGTGTTTAATATACAAACAGAGTTTAACTTCTACTTAACAAAATCTATAGAAAACAAGAAAATTCTTACAGAGCTTTAATCCTTAATTTCCTCAACATCTGGTGTTGATCTGAGATAGTCTATAAGTAATCTTCTTTCTGCATTTTCAAGTTCTGTCTGCATAACTTCCTTGATCTCTTTCAGCTTAGGATCATCTTCACCAGTTTGGTAGATAGCAGATCTCAGATCATAGATTTTGTTTCTTCTCATTTCATTACCCAGTCTGATGAATTGTGCTTTCTCTGACTCTGAGTTAAAATCAAGAACTGTTATACCCAGGTCTGTCTTCAGTTTAGCACTATCCTTCTTCATCTCAACAATATTCCCATGATACTCTCTGTACTTTGGGACATATTGACTGTTGTATTTCATACCTCTAACTGCCAAATTATGTAGCATCTTCTTTCTTAGCACATTTACAGCTTGTTGAGTCCTTTGATTTTTCACTTTGAAGATATATAGAACATATTCTAATTCCTCCCATAGCTTCAAATCAAGATCATACTCACCAATTTTGTACACAGTACCATCTTCCATGAAATACAGTAGAAAATCTTTGTTCAAACTTCTTTGATGAATCAACTGTACTGACTCCAGTCTGTCTAAACTCTCCTGAGTAACACCAAGACCTAGAACAGCCAGTGATGAAGGATCTCGAGGACCAGTATTCATTCTGACTTCTCTATGAGAGCCAAATCCAGATTTATCTCGACCTTGCTTACCTGTTAAAGCTCTACCATGTAGAAAATCAGTAGTAGTACCTCCAGTCATCAAAGTTGGATCATGAAGTGTTGGTTTTCCAAAAACCATTTGCATCTGGGTAGATAAAGGTTTCTGTACAACTTGTGTAGCAACAGAGGTTGTATTCACTTTCTTTGAAACCTTTTCTTCTTCAACAATTCCTTTCAGCTTCAATTTAGCTTCTGCTTCTGTTGGTTTCTTAGACACTTGTAATCTTTGATCAGCACCAATATTTTCCTTAATAACAATGCCTTTAAGAACAGGCCTAGGAGCTTTTTCTTGCTTCTTAAATTTTCCAGACTTCAAAGCTTTCTGATGTTCTTCTTGTAGATTCTTTTCTTTAACTTGAATGTCTTCAATGGTAACTCCTTCTTCATTTTCTTCAAGAAATAATTTAGCAATCAATTCTTCATCAGTCTGTGGATTTTCAGCGAATAACAAACTCCTGGTTTTTGAAGTACCCTGAGTATCAGTGTATATTCCATCAGACTTTGATTTGAAAGACTTGCCAGATCTCAGAGTTTGATTTAGATCAGCTCTTAATCTCTTCCCTTTGTCATTTGCTCCTGCTCCTCCATCTTCAGTATCATCCCTCTTAGTCAGAGTTTGAGATTGCCAGCATTTAGACTTAGCAACTCTCTCCCCCTTTTTGACATCATCAGAAATCAATATAGATGTAATCAGCTCCAAAGAGTTAGCAATGGAATCAATCTTTCCAGACAAGACAGTCTGATTCTGTTCAACTTGACCTAGCCTTTGAAACAGAGTTTCTTGAGCTTTAGAAAAGGTCTTAAACTTAAGTTGATTTTCTCGTTGCATGGTCATGTCTCGAGCAACAACATCAGCTCTCAGTTCATTAATTTCCTTTTGAGACTCATCAAACCTTTCATTCAGAGTCTTGACTTGAACAATAGTTGCTTGCAGACTTGAGAGAATATCAGGATTTGAAATCTTGTTAGCAGATTGATGCACAAATTTAGCTGCTCTTTCAGTAGGAAATATGCAATCTGCTTTATACCAATCCCTTGAATTCTTGGCAAAATGTTCTGCTTCAATTTCATGTTGATGTGAAGGTTGAGAAGAAGGTGTGTGCTTGGCATCAATTTGTACTGGTATACTCTGAGAAGAGTTTGACTCTGCACTTCCTTCATCTTCAGCATCAGCAGCTGCATCTCGAACTGGATCAATATGCACTGCAGCTTCAACAGTTTCAGCAACAATCTCTGCAACATTCTCTGCAGTTTCATCAACAACAATCTCTGCAGGTTGCTCTCTAGTTTCAACAGTCTTATCAACAGACTTTGCATCTTCAAGAACTGCATCCATAGGCTCAGAAAGTACAGCCTTGGTTGATTTCTCAACTTCTTCACCTTTTTCAGAAACCTGGTGAGCATCAGAGAATAGCTTAGTGTGTGATGCTACTGTTTCATCAAGTACTATAGTAGGCTGATCAGCTGCACCAGTTTCTTCAGAATTTGCAATGACAGGTGAGATAGAAACATTAATATGATCAGAGAATGGTATGAATGTTTCAATAAAATCATCCATAGCAGCAAAACCATCTCTGTTTGCCTCATCCATTTGTATATTTTCAGTTGTATTGACAGCTTCTTCTGCAGTATGTACCTCAACAGTAGGTATTTCCTTGGAAATCACCTCTGGAGCTTCAATGTTTATCTCCTCATCAGATTCATCAAGTATCAACCTTCTCCTCCTAGCTTGAGGCACCTCAACTGTCTCTTCCTCATTAGTAGAATCTTCAACAACAGATGGTGATGGAGGTCTGTTTGCTCTTTCCTTTCTTACCTTTCTAGGCCTGACAGACTCCTTTTTAGATTTGTCAGATCTATGTTGTGTATTTTCTGTTGTGTGCTTTATTCTACCTCCACGTTTGGATTTGGTCTGTGTAGATGGTGGTTGTGGTTTAGATTGAGGTTGAAGTTGTGGTTGAGTTTGAGTATGAGTGTTTGAAGGTTGTGAATATTCAGTGTTTAGAGTTTGAGGTTCAGTGTTTGTTGGTGGTTGTATGGGTTCAGTGTTTACAGGTTCATGCTGTTGTGGTTCAGGCTGTGGTTCTTGAGGTTGATGTAGGAAATTTTGTAGAGCAAGTGGCAAAACCAAGTCAGGTAATTGCTCCTTGTTAGCATCTTTGTTGGTCAAATCAGAGAATATTCTCTTATTAACCTTAAAGGCCAGTATTGTGTCCTCCTCAGTAATCTCAACAATAGGAACACAAGCAGTGAATAACAATTGACAAAATCTAGCAAAGTAGATAGTACTAGACTCTGACAATCTGTCACCTATATTCATTAAAACAAGTGTACCAAAATTGAAATTACTTCCATAGAGAAGAGAATACCCGATTTGAAGACTGTTAGTAGGAATAGCATCCCAGTTAGTGACTTTCTTGCCAAAGGCCCTTGTTATACAATCGAAGAAGAAACTCAACTCCTTCCTTAGCATTGGCCTTTTTACATTACCAAGTCTTGCTAGAGAGTTTGAACAACCAAGTTACTGCAACATCTCTTTCAATTGATTCTCACCAACAACACTATATCAAGTGTGTGTATCAAAACCCATAGTGTCTCTGACTGTTGTAGGAGTAATCACATACTCTGTCTCCTCATATGTAAAGATGATTGAAGGAGTCCCATTCCCTCCTCCATAGGCATACGTAGAGTTTTTCTAGAAAGTAGCAATCTGCGTGGCAGAAAGCATTGGTGGTTCGACTAAAGCTGTACCAATCTCTGAATCTCGCAAAAAGTTTTGAATCAAATGAAACGCCTCTGGAACGTTTTCATTGTTCAATGGGGCTGCATAATTATTAGGAACAAACAATAACCCTTGAGCAGTAAAAGCTTTGGTGGCCATTAGAATCGATGTGAGAAGAAAATATCAGAGAAAAAGATATGTAGCAAAGGTGTTTGTGAAAATGCTCAAGTGAAATAACAAGTGATTGTGAGTGGGTTGTGTGCAGAGAAAATAACCGTGTATGTAAAAATGATTAGAGTTATAATGAAAAAGTAAAACCCAATCATTTTAAACATTAATACACCCAACCAATTCCTTGTTTAATGTGTAAGTGGGACACGTGGCACACATGCAATGAAAGTACTTTGCACGTTCAGTAATTGTGGCAATAATTACTGCTACTTTCTCTCTCCCATTACCAACACACTTTAACACTCCTACACTCATTAACAGTTGGCAGTAATTTATTTCATTTTTCAAAAACTCTTTTTACCCCAAGTATATAAATCATCTAAAAGAAAATATACCTCAGAGTATTAGACAAAATTCGTCAGCGTTTGTCAATTCTCCAACTTTATTACCATAATCCTTTCAAAAACTGCACAGGTGTGAATATATGTGTGTGTATAGCAGAGTTTACTAATTCAATTTTTAGAGCATCTAATTTTTCATAAAATCCAAAAAGTAAATCAGTAAACACTTGATGCACAAACTCTCATAGTGAACATTGAATGTATGATGAATGCTAAACTCTGTAGTAAACAATTTATATATACAGTAACATTTAATTAATTTATACCCCCCTTCTATTTTTTTTTTTGGTTTCTCCAGTAATTAGAGGTTGGAACTAGTGACCAAAAATCCTATAATTTTAGCCCTTATCATTTTGATAAGTTCTTGGGTCTTCCTAGTCTTTGACTGGTCACCAAAAATTAGAGAATTTTAGCCCTTACTATATACCAGCAAGTTCCTGGGTCGTCCTAGACACCAACATAATCTCAAAGGAGTTTTAGCAACCTATATACATTTTCTTTGGGGGTAGTCTAATAATATCATTTAAATTAACAGTGTATAACTAACAGAGTTTAGAGCTCATCAACATCAGAAGTTATTCATGAGAGACAATGCACACAGTATTTACAGACTCAGAGTTTAGGATAAATAAAGTAAGAGATGATATAAATATGAAACAGTATCATGCTGTGTTAATTTTCCAGCACAGTCTAAGATTCGATCACAAATAACTTAGAAGGATTCATGATTATTTACTGAGAATCATGCTTCATACATATTTCTTCATCGGTGTTTACATTCAGACAATAATAATATCAGAGTGTCTCAGAGTTTATCCAACATGTCAACAGTGTATGACCTACAGAGTATGCTAACAGAGTTTAACAGTTAACGAACAAAGTTTGCATAACAGAGTTTAACAACAGAGTTCACATAGCAGTTAACATACCACAGAATTATGAGCAACACATTACATAAGTAAAATTTTTGAGTCTAACCAATATCTCTAGTCAAAACCAGAGACCATTCCTAGTTCATTTACCAGCCTTTTAAATATAGCTTCACTCAATGGCTTGGTGAAGATGTTTGCAAGCTGTTGTTCTGTAGATATAAAATGAAGCTCAATATTCCCTACCTCTACATGTTCTCTGATAAAGTGGTACCTTATGCTGATGTGCTTGGTCATTGAATGCTGTACTGGATTACCTGTCATATCAACATCACTTTGATTATCACAGTAAATAGGTATTTTACTATACCTTAATCCATAATCCAGTAATTGATTCTTCATCCACAGAATCTGTGCAGAACAACTACCAGCAGCAATATACTCTGCTTCAGTTGTAGATGTAGAAATTGATTTCTGTTTCTTGCTGTACCAAGAAACAAGTCTGTCACCCAGAAATTGACAACTTCCACTGGTGCTTTTTCTGTCTATCTTACAGCCTGCAAAGTCTGCATCAGAGTAACCAATTAGCTTGAAATCTGATTCTCTAGGATACCACAGACCTAAGGTTATGGTCCCTTTGAGATACTTAAAAATCCTCTTCACAGCTGTTAGATGTAGTTCTCTGGGGTCTGCCTGAAACCTTACACATAAACAAGTTGCATACATGATATCAGGTCTGCTTGCTGTTAGATAAAGAAGAGATCTTATCATGCCTCTGTAGCTTGTCATATCTACTGGAGCTCATGTGTCTTTGTCCAACTTTGTTGCTGTTGCCATGGGAGTTGATGCAGATGAGCAGTCAAGCATACCAAATTTCTTGAGAAGATTTCTGGTATATTTTTCTTGATTTATGAAAATCCCATTATCTGTTTGCTTCACCTGTAGGCCTAGAAAATAACTAATCTCTCCCATCATGCTCAATTGATACCTGGACATGAACTTGGCAAACTTCTTACAGAGTTTATCATTAGTAGACCCAAAAATTATGTCATCAACATATATTTGAACTAAAAGGAAGTCATCACCATAGTTAAAGTAGAATAGTGTTTTATCAATTGCACCTCTGTTGAACCCACTTTCTAAAAGAAATTGAGCCAGAGTTTCATACCATGCTCTTGGTGCCTGCTTAAGTCCATAGAGTTCCGTATCCAGCCTATAGACATAGTCTAGATATTTTAGGTCCACAAAACCTGGTGGTTATTCAACAAACACTTCTTCTTCAAGATTCCCATTCAGAAAAGCACTTTTCACATCCATCTGAAATACCTTGAATTTCTTGTGAGAGGCATATGCTACAAAAATTCTTATTGCCTCCAATCTTGCAACTTGAGCAAAAGTTTCATCATAGTCTATTCCTTCCTGCTGTGAATAGCCTTTTTCCATAAGTCTAGCCTTGTTCCTTGTAACAATTACTCCCTCACTGTCTGTTTTGTTTCTGAAAACCCATCTAGTACCAACAACAAATCTATTATTTGGTCTAGGTACAAGAGTCCATACTTCATTTCTTTCGAATTCATTTAACACCTCATGCATTGCTGTTATCCAGTCAGCATCTTGAAGAGCTTCTTCTACCTTCTTTGGTTCATTCTTAGACAAGAATGCATGAAACATACATTCATTTGTTGTAGCACTCCTTGTCCTTACTCTTTCATCTGGATCTCCGATAATTAAATCAGGTGTATGAGATTTTTTCCATTTCCTAGAAGAAAGTAAATGGCTTCTATCAGTATGTGATCCTCCCCTATGATCCATGTTCTCCTGATTTTCTTTTTGTCTTTCTTCATTTTCTGAGACTCCCCATGAATTTGACTGCTCAGAGTTTGAACTATCAGATTTTGCACTTTCAGAGTTTGAGTCATCAGAGTTTGATCCAGATTTTTCAATTGACTCACTATCAGAATTTGAGTCATCATTTTGATCATGCTCCCCCTCAACTGGTTCTTCCCTTTGTTCTGATTGAGAAGTTTCTTCAGTTTTTACCGGTAGAGGTTCAGAGTATGCTTTAATAAAGTTTGTCAGATCAGTTCCATCAGAGTTTACTTCATCAGAGGTTAAGTCTTCATTTTCAAAGTGTAGTTGATCATGTTCATCTACATCTTCAAGTCCAGTTATTTTCTTGTCATCAAATGACACATGAATTGACTCCATGATCACCTTGGTTCTCAGATTATAAACTCTGAATGCCTTAGTTGACAGCGGATAGCCAACAAAAATTCCTTCATCAGCTTTTAACTCAAATTTGGTCAACTGTTCAGGATGAGTTTTCAATACAAAGCATTTGCACCCAAAAATATGAAAATATTTCAGGTTTGGCTTCTTTTCCCTCACCATCTCATATGGTGTTTTTCCATGCTTGTTGATCAATGTGGCATTTTGAGTAAAATAGGTTGTTTAAACTGCTTCTGCCCAGAAATATGTTGGCAATTTTGCTTCATCAAGCATAGTTCTGACAGCTTCTATCAAGGTTCTGTTCTTCCTCTCAACTACACCATTTTGCTGTGGTGTACCAGGTGCAGAAAACTCTTGCTTCACTCCTCTGTTCTTGCAGAATTCTTCCATTGTTGCATTCTTGAATTCAGTTCCATTATCACTCCTGATTATTTTGACTTTGTGTTTTGATCTTTTGTCCAGCAGCTTTACATGCTCCATCAGAGTTAATGCAGTTTCATCCTTCTTTGCTAGAAAATACACCCAAGTGTATCTGGTGTGTTCATCAACAATGACTAGAGCATATTTCTTTCTTCCAATTGACAAGACATTCACTGGTCCAAAGAGATCAACATGTAAAAGATGATAAGGATCAACAATTGAAGATTCAGAATTGCTCTTGAAAGATGACTTCCTTTGTTTGGCCTTTTGACAGGAATCACACAGGCCATCAACATTTAATAAAGATTTTGGAAGTCCTCTTTCAAGATCCTTTCTTATCAACTCATTAATGTTGTTCAGATTCAGATGAGAGAGTTTCTTATGCCACTTCCAACTCTCTTCACTAGACATTCTTGTGGACAGGCACACAGCTTTTCCATCGGAGTTTGTCAACAAACTTGCTTCATAGATATTATTTCGCCTGTGTCTGACTAGAACAACTTTCCCTGTAGATTTACTAATGATTTCACAGTATTCAGGCTGAAAATCTACATGATATCCTCTGTCACAGATTTGACTCACAGATAGCAGATCATGCTTGAGTCCTGGAACCAGAGCTACATTTCTGATGATGACACTTCCAAGATTGATATTGCCATATCCCAGAGTACGTCCTATGTTGCCATCTCCATAGGAAACTTTTGGGCCAGCCTTCTCCACATACTCTGATAGCAGGGCTTTATTTCCAGTCATGTGTCCTGAACATCCACTGTCCATGACTAGGGTACTCTCCCTGATGCCCTGCAATCACAAACAATCACTGAAGGTCAGATTTAAGGATCCAGACTTGCTTGGATCCTTTGGCTTTCTTAACTTTGTTAGCTTTAGCAGCGGAATTCACATTATCAGACTTTAAGCTAACATTTTCAGAGTTTACACTTGCAGAATTAACCTTAACCCATTTCAAATTGGGCTTAAGTTCATAGTAGTTATGATAAATAGCATGATAATCCCTGCAAGTATAAATCGAATGCCAAGTACTTCCACAATGTTTGCATAAAGTTTATGGTCTAGTTCTAACATAATCTTTCTTTACTTCAGACTTGGAAGGTAAAGAATTAATGTTTTTATTCTTCCTGCAGAAACTAGCAAGATGGTTAATGCTACCACAGTTATGACATGTCTTTCTTGGAGCAAAAGTAGCAAGCATTGGATAATTACCTTGAGTAATGCCTACTTTACCATTTCTATTCTTTCTAGACACTTTCTGTTTCTTAACAGATTTTAACTCCTTAAGCTTATGCTTGAGTTGTTTATCTGTCATTGAACCAATATTAACCTGTTTAACACTAGTTTTTACCGGTTCTTTCTTAACAACTCCTTTTTCAGCTTCAGACTTAGGTTCATTTATTCCATGAACAAATTTTATAGATGGAAGATGTGTTCTAATTTTGACTTTGTTTTGAAACCTAAGTTCATCTCCATCACAGTAACCTAAAGTTCAGAATTCTCAGATTTGATTCTCTCATTCTCTAAAGTTTGATCCCTATAACCGATATGCAAAGCCTTAAGATAGATTCTCAATTCAATATCATCAGTATTATAAGCATAGGTAGTTAGAGGTACCTTGTTTTCAGAATCTTCAGATTCATTCTCAATAGAAGCCATGAGAGCATAGTTAACATCTTCATCTGAGTCTGAAGTATCTGCCCAGTCTCTGCCTTTTGTGAAGAGTGCTTTTTCAGTTTTACCCTTCTTGCACTCAGGAGCATAGTGACGCATCTTCTTACACTTATAGCATTGAATCTCAGACTTGTCTTTCTTCCCAGATTTGGTATCCTTTCTCTCAGACTTTCTGAAACACTTTATGTCAGAATTTGAATCTTTCTTAAAAAACCTTTTTCCCTTCTTGAAGTTCTTGAAACCCATCTTCTTGAAGGTCTTCACCATCAAATCAGCCATTTGTAACATTTCTTCTTCATCATCCTCAGAGTCAGATGATTCATCAGTGTTTGAATCAACATCAGAGTTTGATGACTCACTTTCAGAATGTATGACCAGGGCTTTTCCCTTAGCTTTCTTCCTTGATGCTTCCTTCTTCAAGGGTTTTTCTTCAACCTTAAGAGCAACAAATTTTGTCTTCTTGCTTGATCTCCTGTTTCTTTGCTCCAATTCCAATTCATGAGTTTTGAGCAACCCATAGATTTCATCAATCTCAGTATCAGCAAGATCATAGTTATCTCTTATGGTGGTTGTCTTCACATCCCATTTTTCAGGTAAGGCAAGAAGAAATTTGAGATTTGGGTCTTCTAGATCATATTCTTTATTAACCAATGACAAATCATTGAGCAGTTTAAAGAATCTATCAAATTTTTCTGTCATGGTTTCTTCAGATTTAGCCTCAAAGTGCTCATACTCCTATGTGAGTATGTTCCTTCTATTCTTCTTGATAGCAGCAGTTCCTTGACATCTAACCTCAAGGGCATCCCAGATTTCTTTGGCAGTAGTGCAGTTAATCACTTTATTAGACATAACATTGTCTAAAGCACTATGAAGTAGATGCCTAACTTTTGCATCCTTAGCAATAGATGAAAGATCTTTAGGAGTCAGATCTTTCTTCTCCTTTGGAACTGTTTTAGCTTCTTAACCAGTAGTAGCAACAGATAGCTTTGTAGGTTTATGAGGACCTTCATAAATTCTGTCAAGATATTCTGGATCTGTAGCCTCCAGAAACATGGTCATCTTCACCTTCCAGATTGAATACTCTGCTGGCTTGAGAATAGGAACCTTGATTGTCTCATAACGACTCACAGTAGTAGGTTGAGCCTTCTCAGAACTTGAACCTATTGGAGGAGGTATCTCTGCCATTGATTATAGCTGTGTGAGTGGATCTTAAACTGTATAGAGTAACAGATTGCCTCCGATACCAATTGTTAGGTCGAATACATAATTATAATCAAGATTGTATGGAAAATTAACAATAAAACACACGTTTAAACAATTAAAAACTGTTTGGAATTAATAACTCCTTTTTCAGTGATGTAAAATATCACAGAGAGCTGCTTAGGTTACAATGAATAATATTGCTTTACACAATCGATACCCTTCTAGGGTTAACCTAACTGTATTTATAAGATATACAGCTGCTATACAATCGATAATTGATACTCCTATAAATTAGCTATACAATTGATATCAATTACGATTGCTACACGTCTCCTTAGTCAACTCAATCTCTTTGACAGCTATCCAATCTTCAAAGATATTGCTTCCATAATTATCTTCAATAATTCTTCAAACACTGTTGACCAGTAGACGCTGCCTCCAGACAGAGTTTAACAAACTCTGTCGAGCTTCCAACTGTCAGCATTTAACTAAACTCTGACTGCTTCCAGCTAAACTCTGATAATTCACTGTAACACTTAAACACTGATTAATATTCACATCAATTATTTTTAATAGTATAGATCATATAATTTTAGTTCGTTTTCACTTTTATTGTTTATTATATAATTTTAGTTTGTTTTCACTTTTTTGATTTATAATTTGTTGTAAATTTTTTAATAAACATGTGATATTAAAATTATTTAACTTTATTTGGAAAATATTTGGTTTCCAAGTAACTGAAAGAGTCTAAAAAAATTGGGTGTAGGTGAAGAATTTAACTCAAATAAAAAAGTGTATGTAATTGAATATTTATTAGAATATAATTAAAAGAGTTTGTTATTAAGTTAAATGTGTGGTTTATTTTTTGTAAAATAACATTTTATATGTATTTTATTTTTTTTTCATTTTTCGAAGGTGTTAGCAAAATTTTTGGGAAGGTGTTAACCGATCGACCAACCAACCAATTATACACTCTTTCTGTTGTAGAATAAAATCGAGGGTTTATAAATTGCGGCTAGGGTTTGTATGTATTAAATACAAGGGATGGTGAGCTTCGAGCTTTAATGGTTGTTTCCGTGTTCGAGACTAATCGGTCCTCACAGAGTGCCTACGTATCTCGTTATTGAGAATCAAGCCAAGACGTAGTTCTGAGAATGAGGGGTCAGGCCTGTTATATAGGCTGAGAAGCTTAAGAATTATGGTAGGATTCGGAGACTTGGTGGGCAAGTCACCTCCTTAAGGAAGGTTCTAGACTCCTTCCTTGTAGGAATCAGTTTCCAAGTTGAATTGGATGCCTTGGAGGCTAATTCAGGTAGGAGTAATATCCTTGTTTGATTCTTATTGCTGAGCTGTTTTTCACATCTAATATTAATTACGAAATTAATATTTAAAATAGGGTTTTGGACCCTATTGTTGGGCCCCACGTTTGGACCATACCGGGTCTAATTAATGCAAAATTAAATGTGTCTTTAGGGCTTATTTTTAGCCCATATCATTTGCCCCCCAACTTCTAGGAAAACGGATCAGGTTTTGGTAGAAGTTATATTTGCCTTAATCGAGACTCGGGATCGTTTTTATCCCTTACCTAGGACTTCTTAATTTTCCTACCCTTATATGGGAATTTTGGTTTGCACTGGTGTTTCACAAGTATCGTCTTGATTGTAAAGTGTGGAGCGACCTACACATTTACGACGATTGGCCTTATTCGAGGCTTTAATTTGTGCTTGCTTTTAACAATTTCGGCACTTTCATAGAGCTTTTATGCATTATTAGCATAAATTATTGCTCAATTTGTCGAGAAAATATTTCTATAATTTTCCTCATATTCTTCTGTACTTTTCCTAATATTTTAGGAAATTTTATGTACCGACAGGTATTTTTCGTAATTTTCCTAATAATTTAGGAATTTTTATGTACCAACAGGTATTTTCCGTAATTTTTCCTAATAACTAGGAATTTTTATGTACCCACAGGTATTTTTCTTAATTTTTCCTAATAATTGAGGAATTTTTATGTACCAACAGGTATTTTCCGTAATTACTCCTAATAATTTAGGAATTGTTATGTATCCACAGGTATTTTCCGTAATTATTCCTAATAATTTAGGAATTTTTATGTACCCACAGGTATTTTACGTAATTTTTCCTAATAATTTAGGATTTTTTATGTACCCACAGGTATTTTCCGTAATTATTCCTAATAATTTAGGAATTTTTATGTACCCACAGGTATTTTTCGTAATTTTTCCTAATAATTTAGGAATTTTTAATGTACCATCAGGTATTTTTTTGTCAAAATGCGAAGTGCAGGGACCTTTGTGTAAAATTTTAATCAGCAGGGGTCTTTTCTTCAAAATTAAACACTACGGTATTCTTTCTGTCAGTTCGTAAACTACAGGGATCAAGATGCAGGAATGTCAGAACCTTGGTGGCCTACTTGCATTTTTCCCAAAAGTATTCACCTGGTCGATTTCGACCAGGTTTGTGGTCGAAATAAGGACCCAAGTTTTTGCTTGTCGAACAGATGTGCGAGCAGAAATCCTGCTCGTTTCGAGCAGGAATAAGATCGAGTATTTTTTTTTTGCAATCCTTTTTTTTTTAATATTATTATTCAATAATAATATTTCCTTTGTCCGAATCCCGGATAATTCCGATCCCCGAATTGGAGGTGTCCCGCTTGGATAAAATTTCAAACGAATAAAATCCGACCCGGATTTTATTATTATTATTTTTAATAATAATAATATTAATTTTTGTAATTTTAGAGGGGTCCTCTGCCCTAATATTTTCGTAATTTACGATCGTATTTTTGGCCTCATTGGCTCGAAATTTGTCCTGAATTGAGGTCATTCGTGACTTTAGGCACATAAAAATTTTCATTATATAGCTTCTTTTTTTTTACCAGGATTTGTGGTATTTTAGATCAGGATTTTCGATCAGGAATGCTGATCCATAGATCAGGATTTTCCAGCTGACCCCTATGTCAGGATTTTCGATCAGGGATGCTTACCCTTAGATCAGGATTCTGATTGAAATAAGGGCCTTCCCAGCTTCTTGGTCGAAAGAATTTTCGATCAGGAATCTTGACCCCTTAGACCAGGATTCTGATCGAAATAATGGCCTTCCCAGCTTCTTGGTAGAAAGAATTTTCGATCAGGAATCCGGACCCCTAGGTCAGGATTTTCGATTAGGGATGCTTACCCTTAGATCAGGATTCTGATCGAAATAAGGGCCTTCCCAGCTTCTTTGTCGAAAGGATTTTCGATCAGGAATCCTGACCCCTTAGACCAGGATTTTGATCGAAATAATGGCCTTCCCAACTTCTTGGTCGAAAGGATTTTCGATTAGGAATCCCGACCCCTTAGACCAGGATTCTGATCGAAATATTGGCCTTCCCAGCTTCATGGTCGAAAGGATTTTCGATCAGGAACCCTGACCCTTAGATCAGGATTTTCGATCAGGAACCCTGACCCTTAGGTCAGGATTTTCGATCAGGAATGCTTACCCTTAGGTCAGGATTTTCGATCAGGAATGCTGACCCTTAGGTCAGGATTCTGATCGAAATAAAGGCCTTCCCAGCTTCTAGGTCGAAAGAATTTTCGATCAGGAATCCTGTCCCATTCGACCAAGTTTCCGATCGAAATAAGGGCCTTTATTTGGATGACGTGTGGCCTCTCTGAGCCTTTAGCTCCTTACAGCTAGCTTCAGTGCCCCCGTGGCATCGTTTGGCAACCAGCCATTATCAAGGTGTGCTTTGATAGGATATATCCAGCATCCTCCTATTCTGATAGGAGCAATAAGCTTAGAATCAGTTGTAAGGGTTCTCAGAACTTGGAAGTAGACGCTCCTATAATGGGTCTCGACCCTTGAATTGAGATAAGGCATCGACCTTTGTATTCTCCTCCCTTTGGATATACCTGGCACTCATCTAATTGGGCTATCACAGCTTTCACAATCCTCAAGTATTTGGCCATATTCTTTTCTCTAACCTCAAACTCTCCATTGACTTGTGAGACTACCAGCTTTGAGTCTCCACATACTTTCAAGTTCTTGACCCTCAGGGCTCTTGTCAGTCCAAGGTCGGCTATCAGAGCTTCATACTCCGCCTCGTTGTAGGTTGTTTGGAAGTCCAACTTCAAGGCATACTTGAGTGTGAACCCATCGGGGCTTTACAGAACTTAACCTGCACCACTGGTTTTTGTTTTTGATGCCCCATGAAAATAGAGCTTTTTGTTTTTGATGCCCCATCAAAATAGAGAATCCAACACTCCTTCTTCTCTTCCATGGGTTTCTCACCTTGCTGACCTTCCTAGTCTATTACCTCCTGCCCCCCAACTTCTTAGTTGTCAATGGTATATTCAACCACGAAGTCAGCTAAAGCCTGGGCTTTGAAGGTCGTCCTACGCTTGTAATTAACATCAAATTTTCCTAGTTTGATTGCCCACTTGATGAACCTTCCATTGGCTTTCGGGCTATGCAATATGTTTCTTCAGCGGGTGTTCCATCAGGACTTCAACGTTTGTCTTTTATCCAGGGTCCTTCAAGGACTTAAACTCTTATCTGCTGTAACCTAACTCTACCCTTCGGGGTATGCATTTGTTTGTTTCCATTCTTGTATTCTTTTATTTTCGGTACTTGGTCATCTTTGACTCATACATCAGGTGCCTGTCACATACACAATCAATGAATGGAAAACAAACTAGCATTAATAACTTGAAATGGGTTCAACCCTTACATAGAGTACTACTGTCCTACTAGGAGCAACATGCTCTGCAATGGTTTTAATGAACCTTATTTCTACTTCTACTAGATAAATATGAAGCTAAGTCCTACTAGGATAACTTGAGCCCCTCGGGGCTTTGCAAGACTAGGTCTGCACCATTTGATTCTATTTTTGATGCTCCATCAAAATAGAGCACCCACCACTCCTTCTGGTCTTCTCATTCTTATTCTGAAGTTCACTTCCTACTTGGGGTACTACCTCCTGCCCCCCGACTTCTTGGTTGCCAATGGTACACTCAACCACAAAGTCAGTTAACGCCTTAGCCTCAATGGTTGTCCGAGGCTTCTATGTGATGTCCTCTGCTGACCTTTCTTTGTGTTCCTTAGCACTGTGGACATCCATGTCTTCAATCGGAAGGACCTGCCCCCCGACTCCATTAGGCCTTAACGAGGCTACATAACAGCTTCGTGCCATCTTCTGATCACCTTTATGTTCTCCAACACCATTCCTGGTAGGGAACTTGATCTTCACATGATAGGTTGAGGCAACAGCCTTGAATTCATGAAGTCCAGTCCTTCCAAGGATAGCGTTGTACGTTGAAGTCGCCTTGATTACTAGGAAGTTCAACATCTTAGTGGCCTCCTTGGGCTCCTGCCCAATAGTTACAGGCAGCTGAATAGTCCCTTCAACTTTGGATTCTACTCCATTAAATTCATATATAGGCATGTTATTGGGGGTCAACTGTGAATCAGTGTATCCCATCTTCACAAACGCATCATGAAACAGAATGTCAACGGAAGCACCATTGTCTATCAAGACTCGCTTCACCTCCGAGTTTCCAATCACAGGAGTTATGACCAACGGGTCGTCATGGGGGAACTTCACCCCTTCCTAGTCTGAGTCATCAAAACTAACCGCTACCTCAGTTTTTGCACGCTTCGGGGCCTCTCCCATGATGTGCAACACCTCTCGGGCATAAGCCTTTCGAGAGTTCCTAGTTGTCCCAGCCGCAGTCGGGCCTCCTGAGATCATGTTGATTACTGGCCCTCGGGGCTGTGCGTTACGATCTTGATCGTCATCCCTTTTATTATAGTCTCTTCTCTGATTACCACGGTCTTCACCCTTAGTGAAGTGCCTTACTTTCCCTCTACGGGTCAAAAACTCGATCTCATCTTTGAGTTGCTTGCAATCGTCAGTATCATGCCCCACGTCTCTATGGAATCTGCAATACTAATTCTGGTTTCTCTTTGTGGGATCACCCCTGAGTGGCTTCGGCCATCTGAAATCCTTATCATTCTCAATGTCCAACAAGATTCGACTCCTAGGAGTATTCAATCTTGCATACTCAGTAAACCTTGACCCTTGGTTCTTATTAGGGGCAGAGTCGGAGTCCTCTCTAGTTTGGGGATACTTGTCCCTAGAATCATACTCTTGATCATCAAAGTCCTGGTCTTGCTTTCGCTTCTTGGAGTCATTGTTACCTCCTCCTCCACCTACGGTGGTTTCTTTCTTCATGCTATCCTCATCT
Source organism: Saposhnikovia divaricata (assembly GCA_036435485.1). Classification (NCBI taxonomy): domain Eukaryota; kingdom Viridiplantae; phylum Streptophyta; class Magnoliopsida; order Apiales; family Apiaceae; genus Saposhnikovia; species Saposhnikovia divaricata. The sequence goes on along the minus strand of CM071599.1, from coordinate 117,792,489 downwards.
TTAATATACTTATCAGCCCTTCGTTGGAGCTCAGCCATGTTCTCAGGGGGATGCTTCGCCAATGATCTCTTGAAGAAGAGGTCAGTGGTTCCGTGCTCCATGGCTACCATTGCCACCTTATTTTCCAAATCAGTGATATTCAGGGTCTCCTTAGTGAATCGCTTGAGGTAATCCCTCAGATTTTCATTCTTTCCTTGCACCACATACATAAGAGATGCGGAGCTCCTCTCATGCACCCTTCCGCTAATGAATTGGCTAATGAAGGCGACACTCAACTCCTTAAAAGAGCCAATAGAGTTCGCAGGCAATCGGCTATACCATCTCTGAGCCATGCCCGACAGGGTTTGGGGGAACGCTCTGCACTTTAGGGCATCACTTGCAGGCTGCGGCAATAGTGCGTTTGTGAACGTCCTGACGTGATTTGCGGGATCACCCGTTCCATCATAAGCCTTAATTGTCGGCATCTTAAACTTCCTAGAAATATGAGCATTCATCACCTCCTCAGGAAACGGGGGTATGGGATCATCAGGATCTCCAAGTGGCATGAGATCCTTGGGGTTACTCCTGGGGGTTTCCACCCTCATAACTTCTATTGTTGGGACATCAGCCCTCTTCTGTCTACTTGAGGACCTCTCCAAATCTATAATGGGAATCCTTCCTGAGATTGGAGGGGGTCGAATCAGACTCTGTCTTGCCTGTTCCCTTTCTATATCATGCTTTAGCCTTTGGATCTCAGACTCATGAGCCTTAATCCTCTCCTCAGCCGTTTGTGGAGGTCCATCATGGATTCCTTGGGTCCTCGTCCGAGGTTCTCTGCTAACACGTCGCCTCCTTGGATGTTCATCACGATCATCATCCTCAGATGATGAATCATCAGAATAGGGGCCAGAGTAGTCGTCCTGATAAAGACCCAATCCTCTAATATAGGATGGATCCTGTGTTTGCATGGCATGCCCGCTTGGCCCTGCTCCCCGAGCAGCTAGAGGGTGGTTCGGCAGACCATACCTCGGGTTAGTATTCAAGGGGAGATCCGTGGTGTGGATCTGTACCCCTGCTGGTGGGTTGTCAGGATTAAAAAGAGGAGAGACCACCATCTGAAGAGGGTTGGTTCCTCGTCCTGCTTGATCGATCAGAGGCAGCGTACTCTCAACGTGGGGAATCGCCCCTGATTGTTGAGAAACTTGAGACTGGGTGATCACCCCTGATGCTGGGGGGCCTGTTGGATGATCGCTCCTGATGTTGGGGGAGCTTGTTGGATGATCGCTCCTGATGCTGGGGGAGCCTGTTGGATGATCGCCCTTGATGCTGAGGGAGCCTATTCGATCAGGGGTGGAGCAGAGCTGAGTGGCACGGCCTCAGTTACAACTTGTGCTGTTCTTCGTGTTTGAACCATGGTTGATGTTGTCTTCCCACAGACGGCGCCAAATGTTGTGGAATAAAATCGAGGGTTTGTAAATTGCGGCTAGGGTTTGTATGTATTAAATACAAGGGATGGTGAGCTTCGATCTTTAATGGCTGTTTCCGTGTTCGAGACTAATCGGTCCTCACAGAGTGCCTACGTATCTCGTTATTGAGAATCAATCCAAGACGTAGTTCTGAGAATAAGGGGTCAGGCCCTTTATATAGGCTGAGAAGCCTAAGAATTATGGTAGGATTCAGAGACTTGGTGGGCAAGTCACCTCCTTAAGGAAGGTTCTAGACTCCTTCCTTGTAGGAATCAGTTTCCAAGTTGAATTGGATGCCTTGGAGGCTAAGTCAGGCAGGAGTAATATCCTTGTTTGATTCTTATTACTGAGCTGTTTTTCTCATCTAATATTAATTACGAAATTAATATTTAAAATAGGGTTTTGGACCCTGTTGGTGGGCCCCACGTTTGGACCATACCGGGTCTAATTAATGCAACATTAAATGTGTCTTTAGGGCTTATTTTTTGCCCATATCAGTTTCGATTATAATAGTATAGTATAGATTATAATTTTAGTTTGTTTTCACTTTTATTGTTTATTATATAATTTTAGTTTGTTTTCACTTTTTTGATTTATAATTTGTTGTAAATTTGTTAATAAATATGTGATATTAAATTTATTTAACTTGATTTTGAAAATATTTGGTTTCCATGTAATTGAAAAAGTCTAAAAAAGTTGGGTGTAGGTGAAGAATTTTAACTCAAATAAAAAAGAATATGTAATTGAATATTAATTGGAATGTAATTAAAAGAGTTTGTTTTTAAGTTAAATATGTGGTTTATTTTTTGTAAAATAACATTTTATATTTATTTTAATTTATTTTTCCATTTTTGGAAGGTGTTAGCAAAATTTTTGGAAAAGTGTTAACCGACTGACCAACCAACCAATTATATCTTGTTTCACTTATAATAGTATAGTATAGAATAGTACCCCTGTTTACTTATTATATAATAGTATAGATATGCGTTCAATTTGGTGACGAAAAAGTGTTACCTGGTGATGTTATAAATAGTAGTATATACTTCATAACGACACTAGTGTGTTTTTTACGTTTAAAGGCAAGCAATCGAAGACTACTACAAATGCATGAAGAATGAATCTCTTAGAATTTTTATTTATAATCTTTAAGAAATTGGTACGCCTATTACGCTAGTGTGGTGGTATTTTAATTAAATCCGAAATATTAGTCCATTATACACCCTAAATTTTCTCTCAATGTCAGAAAAATATATTTCCTCTCTTTTGGTCGCAACCGATAATCAAGTTTTTTTTTGCTAGATATAATTTTGCGTTTTAACTATATTTTTAACCAATTTACTAACGATATATATATTTAAGTTCAATGATAATTGAAAATTAGTAAAACCTTAACCAGAATCAAACCTTTTCGAACCGAATAAAATATCATCCGAAAAAATGCAAACCAAATTTAATCTGAACTAATTCGAAATTCATCCAATTTTAATCCAAAATCTAACTGATTTGAAATTAATCTGATCTGAACTGAAACCGATTTTAATGGTTAATTGATATTGTTTAATGGTTTAGAATTGATTGGAATGCGATAATGGTTGATTGGTATTGTATAGAATATGTTTTGGTATAATTGGAATGGTATAAATTTGTTTTGGTATAGAGCATTTAAAAAAATTTGCAGCAAAATCGACCGCCTAAATCGATTGAAAAAGTCAAACCCGACCGTTATTTTCCATTCCATTGCCAAAAAACCGACCGTATTCAACCTACAATCGACCGCATTCAACCTAAAACCAATCGACCTTGTTAAACTGCGCGGTCGGATTGAATGAACTGGTTTACAGGAAGGTTCAATCGCGAGAAGGAAAGTCCCACGGGATAGAGGGCAACGACAACTCATATTGTAATTAGATAAAGTTACCCCTTATTAATAATTAGTTTAACACTTAACTGTGGTTCTCTCGTTTGTCTGTTCTCTGTGACAGTTTTTCTCTCTCCGTTCTTGTGACAGTTTTATGTTTTCAATCATTCTTCTATCATTCCTATTAGTTTCTTCTATCATTCTCCAATCATTCATATTATAGTTATATTAATATCAACCTTGGTAGCCTTATAGTATGCCTATCTAATCATAAACACTGGGTTTTTCATACACACTATTAAATTTTGTATTCGTATATTCGAATACAATGGCGAGATCTGATATGGCTCTAGAAGAAATGTATGCAAATCTAGTGATTGCTGACGAAAAAGATGAAGGAGTTATTATTTCAAAGGAGGAGGTGGTGGTATCAAAGAATACATATATGTTAGTGGGGAGATTCCTTACAGAAAAGAATATCAATTTTAATGCAATGCAAAATGTAATGGCGGGATTATGGAGACCAAAGGAGGGAATGGAGGTATATGATATGGGGGATTTGAGATATTCTTTTGTATTCTTTCATGCATTGGATATTCAAAAAGTTATTGAAGGAGGACCGTGGTCATTCGAGCAAGCTATGCTAGTCTATCATCAGGTTCAAAACGGCGAAGATCCAACTGTAGTTCCATTGCAGCATGTGGAAATGTGGGTGTAGATTTATGACATACCAAGAGGATTCCTGTCTGAGAATATACTTAAAAGCGTAGGGTCGTCCATAGGTACGTATATCAAATCGGATCAGAACACATTCGTAGGAGGGTGGAAACCTTATGTTCGTATTAGGGTTTTGTTGGATATCAATAAGCCATTGAAACGAAGGTTGAAGATAAAGAGAGAAGGAGATTGATGGAGTTGGTTGAATTTTAAATATGAAAGACTGGGAACTTTTTTTTTTTCTGTGGAGTTATAGGACATGCAGAGAGGGAATGTAATATAGTCTATGCTCATCCGGAAAAAATGGTGGAGAAGGCATATGGTGTCTGGCTGCGTGCACCAAATAAAAATGCTAAGAATAACACAGGGGCGAGATGGCTTAGAAATATGGGAGATAAGGATGGTGCTTGGGGAAAGAATCAAAACAAAGCAACAACAACCGTGCACGGTGGAGAGAAGGTGGAGGAGAGATTCATGGAAATTGATGGGTTGATATGTCAAACAACGGTAGATATGGAGGGGATCAGGGTTCAATCCCAGGAAAATAGGGAAGTATTGTTGAGCGGAGAGATTGCAGCAATCAAGGCACAGCAAGCAGTGAGTACGGAGATGGTAGTTACCAAAATGGAGGTCGAAAATACAGTTATGGAAAATAAAAGAAAACGTGTAGATGAAAATTTAGTTGGAGACAATCATGGGCCGATTATGGGAGAAGATGTAAATCAAAACTCACCAGTTGGGCCAAAAAACTTTCTAATGACGGGTCCTAGAGTCCAGGCCCGCCAAGAATCATGAGTATATTAGCTTGGAACTGTCGTGGGCTGGCCAACCCACGGACAGTTCGATTTCTGTATGAAATCAATAACCAGTTGCGGCCCAGTTTAATATTCTTGAGTGAGACTTTAATTAAAACAAATAAAGTAGAAAAAGTTAAGAAAAAAATAGGTTTCAAAAAGTGTTTTGTAGTTGATTCACATGGTCATAGTGGGGGACTTGCACTATTCTGGAAAACTGAAGATGGTGTAAATATTTTATACAGTTGTAGTAATTTTATCGATTTCGAATGCATTCATGAAAATATGGAGAAATGGAGGTATACAGGCTTTTATGGGTTCCCAAAGAGACAAAAAAGATTACAATCGTGGAATTTGATGAGAGAGCTAGCAAATGCATCAAATTTACCCTGGTGTATTATTGGTGACTTCAATGACATGAGCTCTCAGGAAGAAAAACGGGGAGGCCATTATCAACCGAAAGCATTGTTAACGGGGTTTTCGGAAACCATTTCAGATTGTGGCCTGGAAGACTTGGGGTTTACAGGAGAGATGTTTACATGGGAGAGAGCTAGGGGAACAGAAAGATGGATTCAGGATGACTGGATCGAGGTCTAGCAATAAAAGAATGGTGTGATATGTTTCCAGCTGTAGAGGTGCAAGTTCTTGAGGTTTCAATGTTAGATCATATGCCTCTGTTCTTATAGTTAAATCGACAGGTGTACGTTCAAAAAGGAAACAGGTTTCGGTTTGAGAATATGTGGATTAAAGAGAGTGAGTGTCGAAGTATAGTAGAGTCAAGCTGGAATGCAGGAAATAGTAATGATATCTTAACAAAGATGGTGAATTGTTGTGCCAAGTTGGAGGAGTGGGGAGGAAGTTTGGTGAAGGATATGAAACTGAAATTGGCGAGATATAGAGCTGATATGAAAAAACTTCGAAGTAGAATAGATGCAGATGGGATGAGACAATATGCCGAGGTCCGTTGGTGTTATTCGAAACTACTGGAGAAGAAGGAAATTTTTTGGCGACAAAGGGCTAAGCAATTCTGGCTACGTGATGGAGATAAAAACACCAGGTCCTCTCACAAATATGCAACGACGAGAAAGGAACATAATAAAATCAAAAGGTTGAAAGATGAAAATGGTGATTGGAAGGATATGGAGGAGGAGATTCAAGGGCTTATTATGGAGTATTTTGACAGCATCTTCAATACATATGGGTTGGAGGAAGTATTAATGTCATACAGGATTGGGTTCAAACAAATAACGGAAGAACAAAAGCAAACTATTGTGATGCAAATAACTGAGGACGAGGTAAAAATGGCTGCATTTGCTATGCATCCTGATAAAGCTCCAGGTATGGATGGATTGAATCCGTCATTTTTTCAAGCATATTGGGATTAATGGGTAAAGATGTATGGCGGTTCTGTCAGAATTTCTTTGAAACAGGTGAGTTATCTGAAAGTTTGAATGCAACGTTGGTATGTCTGATCCCTAAAGTGAAACATCCAAAGAAAGTTGGAGATTTAAGACCAATTTCCCTTTGTAATGTGATAATGCGTATACTATCAAAGGTGTTGGCAAACAAGGTCAAACCAACGCTTCAGACAATTATCTCGGAACAACAGAGTGCATTTATTGAAAATAGGCTCCTGACAGACAATGCAATGGTGGCGTTTGAGGTTAACCATTATATTCATCAGAAAACACAAGGGGCAGTAGGGATGGCTGGATTGAAAGTTGATGTTTCTAAAGCATACGACAGATTAGAATGGAGTTTCATTGAGTATATGCATAAAAAATTTGACTTTCCTAACCTGTCAATAGATCGAATTATGAAATGCATAAAAATAGTGAATTACAGCTTCCTACATGATGGCAAAGTGTTTGGAAAAATTATACCAAAGCGTGGTGTGCGCCAGGGTGATCCTATTTCACCATATTTTTATATAATGTGTACTGAGGGATTGACTGGTATCATGAGAAGATACGAAACAGATGGACTCATTCATGGTTGCAAAATAGCTCGAGGAGCACCCTCGGTATCTCATCTGCTTTTTGCAGATGATTGTTAGTTCTTTTTCCGAGCAATACAGAGTGAAGCAAGGATGATCAAGGATATCCTGGAAAAATATCAACATGCTTCTGGTCAAATGATTAATACTAATAAGTCAAGTATTAGTTTTAGTCCGAACACAAAGACAGAAGACAGAGATGAGGTCTGCTCTATTCTCCAAGTCCAGGAAACAGAAGTTCCAGGCAAGTATCTTGGGATGCCTATGAGGTTGGGATGAAACAAAATAGAGACCTTTGGTTTTTTGGATAGACAAGGTACAACAAAAATTACAAGGCTGGGTGCATAAAGACATATCCAAACAAGGTAAACTAACGTTGTTATCATCGGCAACACAAGTTTTACCTGCTTTCTGGATGAACCTTTTCCTTATTCTGATTGGTATATGTGAAGAAATAGAGAGAAAAATGAATGGTTTTATGTGGGGATGAGGAGCAGTGGGTAAAGGAATTAAATGGATGTCATGGTCGAAATTATGCATGCCTAAGGGGTGTGGAGGTTTAGGAGTTAGGGAGCTGAGGAAATTTAATCTGGCGATGTTGGCTAAGCAATGCTGGCGGTTGTTAAACCAATCAAATGGGCTTGTTACTGCGATAATAAAAGCCAGGTACTACCCCAATACATCCATTTTTAATGCACAGTTGGGACAAAACCCAATTTTTATTTGGAGGAGTCTAATGGAGTCTTTCGAGCTTATTAAAGTAGGAGTTAGAAGAAAGATTGGAACGGGTGAAGCAACGAGGGTTTGGCATTTACCTTGGTTTCCGGATGAAGCAAATGGGTATATAACAACTAGTATGCAGGAATAATTATGGGATATAAATGTTCGAAGCCTGATGGATGAAACTGGAAAGAGGTGGGATTATGATGTGATTGACGACCTTTTCAATACTATGGATGCTACATTAATCAAACGTATACCCATTCCAATAAATGACAAGCATGATAGCTGGTTTTGGCTTTTAGATGATACAGGTGAGTTTACTTTGAAGAGTGCATACAGGTGGTTGCAAGGGGAGTTAGATTCTACACATAAGAGTGTTTGGCATAAATTATGGTCATTAAAACTCCCAGGTAAGGTAACTCATTTTATTTGGAGAGTATGCAAGGGCTGCTTACCAACTGCGAATGCATTACTGATTAAAAAAGTGATGCAAAGTAATAGATGCCCATGGTGTTGGAGTGCAGCAGAGACGGATAATCATGTTTTATTCAACTGCGACTTTGCTCGTACAGTTTGGAATATGGTCGGTCTGCAACAGGTGGTACGGATAGAAATGCAAAACACGGCTTTTGAAGTATTCCTGCGAGTCTTTGAAGCATGTAATAGAGAACAATATGTGCAGATTGGAATGCTAGCTTGGGCTATATGGAATAGAAGAAATAAGTGGGTCTGGGAGCATATAAATGGATCAGCTTATGGAGTAAAATCTGTGCCTACAAATTATTTAACCGAATGGAAAAATGCTCAGGTAAAGCATGTAGGAGCCGGTGATCAGTTCTGGAGGAAACCTATGGCAGGGTGGATTAAAATCAACACAGACGCAGCAGTGTTCCCTGATGGTGGTGTGGGAGTGGGATGTGTATTGAGAGATGAGCAGGGGTTATTTCTTGGAGCGAAGAACTATAGAATTGCAGGATCATGGTCACCAAAGGAAGCCGAGGCAATTGGAATAAAGGAAGCCTTGTCATGGCTAATAAGCAGAAAAACTCAGTGTTGCATTGTCGAAACAGATTCACAGGTGCTGGTGAATGCATGTAATGGAAATCCAGGAGAGGCTATGTTCGGTACAATAGTTGGTGATTGTATTCAACTTTTAAAGCACATAAATCCAGTGCTACTTAGGTTTGTTTATCGTTCTGCGAATTGGGTAGCTCATGTTTTAGCTACTTATTCTATGTCAGAAGAGAAGGAGTGGATTGATATCCCACCAGATTTTATTTCTCATGTACTCAAAAGTGATTTGGTTTAAGAAATGAAAACATGAAGTATTCAAAAAAGATAAAGTTACCCCTTCAACTATATGGATAGCCCCTAAGAAAGCATTCTTGGAAACTCGTCTGGAAATGACTACACATTTAGAATTATTAAAAATTGTAATGTTTTCAGTACTTTTTTAACATGGATGTGACAGATAATTAAAATTTTAAGTTGGAATCTTTTTCTAATATCACATTTTAAAGATTTTCTGCATGTTTTTTTGGGTGATAATCTTGGGGTTTAAACAGATAATTTTGTAAATAGACTTTGTACCTTGGTCCGTAGTCCACAACTTATTTTGGATAATAATTTGGCTGTTATGCTTGTAAACTGACGTTCTTGCTTTAAACCCAACCGCGGGAGTGGTCGAAATTAAACTGTTTTCTTGTAGTGTTAAAAAAAGTATTAATATTTATAATTTTTATTTGACTTTTTCCATTTTCTTTTATATTTTTCTAATATATAAACGTGACACACTTGTATATAGATTAATCCTTCTTCTATTTTAGAACTCAACTCCCTTTATTTCTGTTGTGGAACGAAAAGTAGGGTGTATTTAATGCTAGGGTTTATTGAAGTTTCGAGCTTTAATGGTTGATCAAGTGTTTCGTGACTTAATTCGGGTCCTCACAAGATGCCTACGTATCTTGCAAATATCAAGAATCAAGACAAAAAACGTAGTTCTGTATGTGAAGGAGCAGGTCCTTACATAGGTGTTGAAAACCCTAGAATTAGAGTTGGAATAGGAGACTTGGTGGGCAAGTTATTCAGTTATCCCAATTCTAGAACCTTCTAGGATAAGTGTTGAAGTTATATGGCTTGGAGGTTACTCCAAAACTGATTTGGTTTCCTTCTAATACTCAATCTTGGAGTTTGAAATAGGCTGATTTATTAATTACGAATTTTAATCCCATTATTAGGGTTTTTGGGCCCCACGGCTAAGCTTTGCTTTTAGTCCAATCTAGGTTCATTTAATGCAATATTAATTGTATCTTTAGGGCTTACTTTCAGCCCATATCATTTGCCCCCCAACTTCTAAGAAAACTGATCAGGTTTTCATTGAAGTTAAAAGGTTTATGTACACTAGTGTTTCACAGGTATCGTCTTGAGTGCAAAGCGTGGAGCGACCTACACATTCGCGATGAATTGCCTTATTCGAAGCTAAACAATTATATTTGTAGGAAAGCTATAAGTAGTTTCCTTAATTTTTTTCTTGTTGGCACGAATGTCAACAAGTCTGATCAATGTGTTAACCTTCTTGGTCTGAATGTCATACATCTTCTTCACAGCATCCTTACTTTTCTTGTCCCCACAGATATTTTATCATCATTATTATCATTATATATATATTTTTTATATCTTCGACCTGGATCGAGGTCATGGAGGGGAGTCCAGGTCGTGAGGCCTATGACCTCACCCTTCAACCAGGATCGAGGTCGTACAATGTCTCCAAAGCAGCCTGGTCGTATGGTCTTCAACCTCAATCCACGAGGTGGATTGAGTTCGTGCAAGGACACCAGGAGGGGCAGCTCGTGATGCTTGCGACCTCATCCTATTACGTGGATGGAGGTCGTGTAAGGTCACTAGACAAAGCACGCCGTGCATGCTACGACCTCAGTCCACGAGGTGGATCGAGGTCGTGTAAGGTCCATTAACTGGGCTCGTCATTTGACCTATGACCTCACCTTACGAGGTGGTTCGAGGTCTCCTAAGGGCCGATAAAGGGGTAGCTCGCGAGGCCTACGAACTCATATTTCGACCTAAATTGAGGTCGTGCAAGGGCGTTATAAGAGGCACGTCATGAGCCTTACGACCTCATCCTTTGATGTGGATCGAGGTCGTGTAAGGTCCCTTCACAGGCCTCCTCGAGTTGCCTGTGACCTTAACCTACGATGTGATCCGAGGTCGTGTATGGTCAAATAAATGGCCTGGTCGCATGATTTACTATCTCAATTTTCGACTTGGATCGAGGTTGTGTAAGGACCAAGGGAAGGCCTTGTCGTGTTAACTATGACCTCACTTCACGAGGTGGATCGACGTCGTGGAGTTATATCACTTTTATTTCAGTTTTAATTTATTTATTTAGGAATTTCTCGATCCTTCTATAAGCTTCCAGATTCTGGGCCTTGGTTTGGGCCTGTGGGCCGTAACCGGTTATAACCGGTTCCATAGCATATTAACCGGTTAAATGACCGGTCGTACTTGGTATAAAAGAGTAGGAGGTGAATCTCATTTCTCACTTCACTTTCAACATTTCACCAAAAATTTCTCTCTAGAGCTCGTAGTTCTCAAGCATTTTCCGGCAGAAAATTCCGGCCAAAGTTCTCCCCAAGGCGGTTTTCTGGGTTTCTTTGAAGATCATTTCTTGAAGCTTTCATCCCAAGCATATCAATGGCAGATGACAGAGAAGCCAGGAGACTCAGCAAGATGAGTGCATCATCACGAGGTACCTCTTTCCCTCCTATTCGTTCGAAGTATACTTCCTTGATCGACATGATTAATCAAAGAGGAGATGAATATCCCTCTGTTTCTATATTAGATTCATATAATCATCATTCGAAGTTTTTTGATGCTGAAAAAATCAAAAAATTCAACAAACTCTTCAATGTTCGTTTCCCTTTAAAATTAGTCCCAGCTGAACTAGGAGATCGTTCTTGTCATTGGATACCCCATGCCCTTTGCATATACAAGGATGCTATCATGGCTGGGCTACGTTTCCCTTTTCATAATTTCATTCCCACCTTGTTGGCGGATGTTCAAATAAACCCTTGCCAGCTAGTCCCAAATGCTTGGAGAGCCATTCTTTGTTTCATGGTTCTTTGTTTGAAAAACAACTTTCCACTATCTGTTCCTCTTTTTAGGAAGATTTTTCAATTTAAAAATAGTGCAATCACTTATCCTGGCTGGGTATATATCAGCCTTCGTGCTACGATCCCAAATATCTATGATCCCTCTTCAATTCCTGATAGTAATCCTAAATGGAAAGAGAAGTTCATGTACCTTGTGTAGGAGGGGGTGATTGGGGCACCCTCTTTCGTAGCTCCTTTGGGAAGGTAACTGATGGAAATTCAGATGATATCGAGCTAAATGATGCCGAAAGAGCTGCTTTCAACACCCTTATTGCAAACAAAGGGGAAACTAACTTCTTTACTCTTCTTGAGGAATTTTCCCTCAAGTCTGTGGGTCTTTCTTATGTCACTGATAAGGGTAAACCCCACCATTCTTTCATTTAGCTTTTCATTCATTTACATGTTATATTTTATTTGTTACTAACTTTGCCTTTGATTTTCCAGCTGCTAGAGCCATAAATGAGCTCCAAGAGCACTTGGCTTGGGAAACTCCCCGTATGAAGAGGAAAAGAGCTGCGAAGGACCATAGGGGGCAGCCTACAAAGCCTGCCTTTTTAAGGCCTCATGATGCTATTGATGTAGAAGAGGGCAGTGGGGCTGCCTCCTCAGCTAAGAGTTCTGTTTTTCGACCTGCTTGGGGCATCAGAAAACAGGATTCAGTTGTAGGAAGCACCAAGCATTCCAAGGATTGGTCTTACCACTCAATCACCCTTTGCTGATTATCACGATATTGTTGTTTCTCGTGATTTGGAGGCGGTTGAGCTAATGGGTGCTCAGGCTCTTGCTACCGTAAGTATTTTTTTATCTCGTTACCTTAAATTTTTACTTCTTGCCTATTTTTAACTTGTTTTTCAGGGTAACACCTATTTCCAGGCTGCCATGCATCATGCCAAGTCTTGGCGAACTCAGGCTGGAACTCACAAGAAGGATCTTGACCAGTCGAAGGCCCAAGTTAAAGGCTTGGAAGAGAAGTTGAAGGCGAAGGAGGAGGAGCTGGAGAAAGCCTATAGCAGCATTGCTGAGCTTCGCCAAGGGAAGAAGGATATCATTAATGATTATATGGATTCCAAGGACTTTCAGAGGCTTATGGCTAAGCATGATGATCTAATCTATCCAGCCAACTACTTTAGTGGCTGGAAGGGGGCACTAGATGCTGTTTCTGAGAGGCACCCCGTGCTGTTCCAGATTGGTGATATTCCTTGCCCTGAGGCCCCATTGGAGCTGGCCAAATTGTTGGAGTCTCAGAGGATTACTCCTATGGAGGAGTATGAGGAGGAAGAGGAGGAAGGGGAGGATGCTGCTGATAGGATCTTGAACCCTGATCACTCCCCTCTCCATGCTAGATCTGGTGGTTCAGTTGCTGGGGATTCAACTACCCATACCATCACTGACAGAGATTCTCCTGCTAGGAGCACTGGCAAGACTAAGGCACCTTGATTTTATTTACCTTGGCCCTGCGTGGTATGACTTTTAATGTTTTGCTTTCTTTAAATTTGCAAACTTGAAACTATAGCCTCCGGGCTTTGCTTATTTGTTTTATGCATTTTCTGGTTTTTGCTTCCACTTAGTTGCTTTGCCTTTTGTATTTTGGCTTACTTTAGCTAGCAATTTTAAATATGCTTTTGACACATAACAGACATAAAACAACAACTAAAGGAGGAGAAAACCAAATTGCATAAAACGTGAAATGGGCCTAGCCCTTACATAATACTTTACTTCCTACTCAGAGTTTAAAAAAAAACTCCAAAATGGTTTCGTCGACCTTATTTCTACTTTCCTAATAGATATAAGCTACGTCCTTCATAGGATAATCAAACATAATAGATCTTGAGATTCGATGCGTGCCAAGTGCGAGGCATCTCGTTTCCTTCTGATGAGTGGATATTTTATTCACTTAAAACATTTCCATTTGGCTTAAAACGAATGTTTGTACTCGAGTTGTGGTATTTTTTATCTCTTTTAAGGGTATTGTGCAGGAATATCAATCACAGGTGTTAAAGGAATGAAGCGGAGCAATCGGAGCGCAAATCGGAGTTAAAGCTTAGGGAAAAATCCAGTTTGCTGAACAGAAGGCACGGCGCGGCAGCGCCGTATTAAAGCTTGCAGTTGGCGCGGCAGCGCTGAGGCAACTCTGTGGCGCGGCAGCACCGTTTTCCTACACAGAAATGGCGCGGCAGCGCCGTATGGTCTGGCGAAAATTCCTGATTTGCTGATTTTTCGAGATGAAGTAAAAAATAAAATTCCTTACGAATTTCTTGCACCTGGAGGCCTATTTAAAGGAAGAAAAAACCATAGAAGAGGGAGGGGAGACCACGTATTTAATCTACGGAGTTTTGAAGCACGAAGAAGCAAGGAAGAAGATAGTTTTCAATTTATTCTTGTATTCTTTCTAGTTTGTGGATGCTTGGTTTGGTTGTATTCTTTAGAACCTTTGATATTTATTTCAATTATTATTCGTTTTCTTCTATCATGTTTAAATTGGAACCCATGGTGACGATTAGTTTGATTATGAACTAATTCGTTGTCATGGGGTTTTAGCGGATCTATTCATGAAGTTTATTTGTTGAATCTTCTCGATGCCTATAGTGTGATTGATGTGATATCCTATCATGGTTGTTTTAATTCGTTATAGGAGAGTAGCTAACTCCTGTAATTGTGTGTTAATTCTTATTGAAGCGAAAGTGGATATAAGAGTTTAGAACTTGTCATGCTAGCATAGGTTTATGCGTGAGAATATTATTCATAATTAGTGTCGTAACTCTAACCGTTTTATGACGACTATGTGATCAATTGAATGCTTGTACTTCAACCATTATGTTTCAATCTGTATAGACATATAGAGACTAGGCATAATTAGGAGACTAAGTGATTTCTATCTTTATTGTGGATGTTATTTAGGATGGTATTTGTGCAACGAAGGTTGGCTTATATCAGTTTTGTGTATTCGAACAGGTATTAACAAATCACATGAAAAGGCTAGAGAAGTGGAGACTATAGATGGATTGTTTAATGAAGTCAAAATCCCATGTTTTATTCGCATAAGCAATTCGACATAATTCTTAGTTCAAGTAGTTGATAATTAGTTATAAATCTTAGAGTAATTGTAGTGATAAACAAAAATCCAATTGTTAATCTGTCGTAGCATCGAATAATAATCATACATCGGTGAGTGAATTAACTAGACAATACAACGAGTCCCTGTAGGAACGAATCTTATTTGCTATCTATATTACTTTAGATCACGTGCACTTGCGTGTTGAGTTTGGTCGTAACAAGTTTTTGGCGCCGCTGCCGGGGACGCGGTTTTGTTTGTTTAGTTTCAGTATTTGCCATCAGTGGTCATTAAAGTTCGGTGACTAGGACGTTTCTCACCAAATTTCTTGTTGGTGAATTTCAGGTATTTTTTTGAGAGTGTATGCGTACACGAGCTCAAGCACGTAGAGAAGAACTAGCAAGGAGAAAACTTGACTTTGGGAACATCGGGTTAGAAGACGATCTTGAATCAATAGAAGAAATGGCAGATCAAGCACAACCAGCGAAGGCTTTGAGTGAATTCTATCAGCCAAAAGTGGAGGATATTCATACCAGTATTGTTCGCCCAGCTATTGGGGCTATTAATTTCGAGCTTAAGCCAAACATCATTCAGATGATTCAGAATACAGTACAGTTTGGGGGTAGTCCTGCTGAAGATCCCAATGCTCATATTATGGACTTCCTTGAGATCTGTGACACCTTCAAATTCAACGGAGTTATAGATGACGTAATCAGATTGAGGCTATTTCCCTTCTCTCTTAGGGATAAAGCCAAGAGTTGGTTACATTCTATGCCATCAGGCTCTATTAAAACATGGGCAGACTGTGCTCAAAAGTTCTTGACGAAGTAGTTCTTGACGAAGTATTTCTCAGTTTGCTCAGCAACCTCAGGAATCTTTGGGGGAAGCTTGGGAAAGGTACAAGGAGATATTGGCACGTTGTCCTCATCATGGAATGCCGGATTGGATGATAATCAGCAATTTCTATAACGGGTTGGGAGCTCAGTCCAGGCCTATGTTAGATGCAGCTTCTGGAGGTGCGCTATGGGCAAAAAGCTATGAGGATGCCTATAACCTTATTGAAATGATAGCGGCCAATGAGTTTCAGAATCCTACTCAACGCTTGCCACCTGCTAAAGTGGCTGGAGTTCTTGACTTGGATGCAGCTACTGTTATTGCTGCTCAACTCAAGGCGTTGAAAATGAAGGTAGATTCCCTTTCTAATCATGGGACTAACCAGGTTGCTATGGTGTGTGAATTGTGTGCAGGGGCTCATGACACGAGTATGTGTGCTATCTCATCTGAATCCGCACAATTTGTTAGTAATTTTCAAAGAGCTCAGCAACCAGTGCCTAATGTTTATCATCCCAACAATCGAAATCATCCTAATTTCAGTTGGAGCAACAATCAGGGTGGTGTTCAGCAACCCCAAAATCAGTAGTTCAATGCAAGGCCATATAATCAGAACTATCAACCACCACCTTATGCTCCAAGGCAACCATTCAATCCACCGGGATTTCAACCATCTCAAGGGAATTCATTGAATCAGTCTGAGAAGTCTGAATTGGAAGAGCTTCGAATGATGTACAAGAGTCAGGTGGTGTCATTGAAAACTTTAGAGAATCAAATTGGCCAACTTGCCAATGCATTGTTGAACCGTCAACCAAGAACGCTTCCGAGTGACACATAGATGAATCCAGGCAAGAAAGATCACAAGGAACAGGTCCAAGCAGTAACATTACGATCAGGAAGAATTCTACAATGTCAGAACAATGAAAAATCAACCGAGGAAAAAAGTGAAAAATCTGAATAGACTGCACGGCACGGCAGCGCCGTTTCCCAGTGTAATACTGGCACGGCAGCACCGCAGCTTCTGGAAGAAAAAATTGATTTTGATCCTGGGGTCGAATCTGGTCCTAAATTGCTACCTAATGCTACCCCCTCGACTCCTATAACTTGTAAGAATGATAATGCACAGAAAGAAGAAGAAGAAGATAAGGTGTTTCCACCTCCTCCATACCCAAAACGAATTCAAAGGCAAAAGTTCGACAAGCAATTTGTTAAGTTCTTGGATGTCTTCAAGAAGCTTCAGATTTACATACCATTTGCGGAGGCTCTTGAGCAAATGCCGAGCTATGCGAAGTTTATGAAGGGCATTCTCTCGAAGAAATTGAAACTTGAGGAGCTAGAGACCGTTGCCTTGACGGAGGAATGTAGTGCCATCTTGCAACAAAAGTTGCCGCCTAAGTTGAAGGACCCCGGGAGCTTTACCATTCCATGTATTATTGGAGATCTCTCATTCAGCAAATGCTTGTGTGATTTGGGTGTAAGTATTAATCTCATGCCCTTATCAGTTTTCATGCAACTTGGTCTTCCAGAACCAAAGCCAACTACCATGACTCTACAACTTGCGGACCGTTCAGTTACTTATCCTCGAGGGATAGTTGAGGATGTTTTGGTGATGGTCGACAAGCTTATCTTTCCAGCCAACTTTGTTATTCTTGACTTCGAGGAAGACAAGAAGATTCCTATTATCTTGGGACGACCATTCTTGGCTACGGGCCGAACTCTTATTGATGTCCAAAAGGGAGAACTCACTATGAGGGTGCACAATCAAAACGTCACTTTTAATGTTTTCAACGCAATGAAGCTTTCAACTGACGATGAAGAGTATCTCAAAATTGATATGGTCGACAAGGTGGTTAACTCCGCGACTCAACACTTGATAAAAGCTGATGTGTTGGAAAGAGTTCTTGCTAATGACTTGGAGGTTGAGAACGAAGAGGATAAGGAACACTTGCAATATCTTAATGCATCTCCATGGAAGAAGTTTGGGATTCCATTTGAATCATTGGGGTTGTCAGAATTGAAGAAGTCTCATATTAGACTTAAACCATCCATTGTGGAAGCACCTACCTTGGAACTTAAGCCATTGCCTGAACATCTAAGGTATGCCTATCTTGGTGATTCTTTTACCTTACCTATTATTATATCATCTAAGCTTTCAGGCATAGAAGAGGAAAAACTATTGAGAATCTTAAGGGAATTCAAATCAGCCATTGGGTGGACTATAGCAGACATCAAGGGTATTAGTCCTTCTTATTGTATGCACAAAATTCCTTTAGAAGTGGGGGCTAAACCTACAGTCGATAATCAAAGGAGACTGAATCCTATTATGAAAGAAGTTGTGAAGAAGGAAATTCTTAAATGGCTTGACGCGGGCATTATCTATCCAATTTCTGATAGCTCTTGGGTGAGTCCGGTGCAATGTGTGCCTAAGAAAGGAGGCATGACAGTGGTTACTAATGAGAAGAACGAGCTCATTCCTACGCGAACAGTTGCTGGTTGGAGAATTTGCATGGATTATCGAAAGTTGAACAAAGCCACTCGGAAAGATCATTTCCCACTCCCGTTCATTGATCAGATGCTTGACAGATTGGCTGGACGTCAGTACTATTGTTTGCTTGATGGGTATTCTGGTTACAATCAGATTTGCATAGCACCCGAGGATCAGGAGAAGACTACATTCACTTGTCCATTTGGTACATTTGCATTCAGACGTGTTTCTTTTGGGTTGTGTGGTGCACCAGCTACTTTTCAGAGGTGTATGATGGCCATTTTCTTTGACATGATTGGAATTAATATGGAAGTATTCATAGACGATTTCTCAGTCTTTGGGGATTCTTTTGTTGAGTGCTTGGAAAACTTGAGTTCGGTTTTAAAACGTTGTGTGGAGACAAATCTTGTTCTTAATTGAGAAAAGTGCCACTTCATGGTACAAGAAGGTGTCATTCTGGGACACAAGGTTTCGAGTAAGGGTTTGGAAGTTGACAAGGCAAAGGTGGAAACTATTGAGAATCTTCCTATCCCTGTCTCAGTCAAGGGTATTCGCAGCTTTCTTGGTCATGTAGGGTTCTACAGGCGCTTCATAAAGGATTTCTCAAAAATTTCTAAGCCGCTTTGCAATCTCTTGGAAAAAGATGTGCCATTCAATTTTGATGAGGCTTGTTTACATGCGTTCGAGATCCTGAAGAAGAAACTAATTTCTGCTCCAGTTATTACAGCTCCTGATTGGAGCCAACCATTTGCTTTGATGTGTGATGCTAGTGATTATGCACTTGGGGCCGTTCTAGGCCAAAGGAAAGAAAAAATGTTCCATGTTATTTACTATGCAAGCAAAACTCTCAATGATGCTCAGTTGAATTACACCACCACTGAGAAGGAACTACTTGCTATTGTCCATGGGTTTGAAAAGTTTCGCTCTTATCTGCTTGGTACTAAGGTGACAGTTTAACTCCTTGCAAAGAAAGATGCTAAGCCAAGGTTGATTCGTTGGGTTCTTCTGTTGCAAGAATTTGATGTGGAAATCAAGGATAGAAAGGGGACGGAGAATCAGGTAGCTGACCATCTCTCTAGATTGGAAGATCATGGAAAGTCACCTAAGGACAACACGGTTATTAATGAGTTTTTTCCTAATGAGTAACTATTCAGAGTGCAAGATGATGAACCATGGTTTGCCGACATTGTGAATTATCTAGTAAGCAACATCATTCCACCTGAGCTCTCTTATGCTCAAAGGAAGAAATTCTTGCATGATGTCAAGCAGTATATTTGGGATGTACCATTTTTGTTCAAGCAAGGAGCTGATCAGATTATTAGACGTTGTGTTCCTTACAGTGATACCGAGGCTATTCTCAGTGATTTTCATGCTACAGCTTATGGAGGCCACTATGCGGGTGAAAAGACAGCCACACGTATTCTTCAAGCAGGTTTCTATTGGCCGACTCTATTCAAGGATGCTCATCAGTTTGTGTTGAGATGTGATCGATGTCAACGAGTTGGTAATATTTCCCGTAGGGACGAGATGCCTCTTAATGTCATGTTGGAGGTAGAGATCTTTGACGTGTGGGGAATCAACTTCATGGGACCGTTCATTCCGTCATGTGGTAATCAGTATATTCTTGTAGCCGTGGATTATGTGTCTAAGTGGGTGGAGGTAAAAGCACTTCCAACGAATGATGCTAAGGTGGTACTCAATTTTCTTCACAAGAATATTTTTACTCGGTTTGGCACTCCACGGGTGATCATCAGTGATGAAGGTACGCACTTTTGCAATCGAAAGTTTACATCTCTTATGGCACGCTACAACATTAATCATCGAGTTGCTACAGCTTATCATCCTCAAACCAATGGGCAAGCCGAAGTGTCTAATCGTGAAATTAAACGGATTCTTGAGAAGGTAGTTAGTCCTTCTAGGAAGGATTGGGCGTTGAAGCTTGATGAAGCGGTGTGGGCTTATCGGACAGCCTATAAAACACCTTTGGGAATTTTCAGGGGGATGCTTAGCCAACGACATTTTAAAGTAAACATTCGAAGTTCCATTCTACAACGCCACCATGGCTACCTTGTTCTCCAGGTTTGTAATGTTGAGTGTCTCCTTTGTGAATGGTTTGAGATAATCTCTGAGATTTTCATTCTTCCTTGTATCACAATCATGAGGGGTTGCAGAATCTTTCTCATAAATCCTCCCTCCTATGAACTGGCTGACAAAAGCATTGCTTAGCTCTTTGAAAGAGGCAATGGAGTTTGGTGGTAGGCAATTGTACCAACATTGTGCCATGCCTGCTAATGTTTGGGGAAACGCCCTACACTTCAAAGCATCGCTAGCAGGTTGTAGTAGTAGTGCATTAGAGAACGTCCTTACATGATTGGCGGGGTCTCCCGTTCCATCGTAAGCCTTTATGGTAGGCATCTTGAATTTCCGTGATATGCGTGCATTCATCACCTCCTCAGTGAATGGAAGAGTTGGATCATCAGGATCTCCAAGTTGCGTCAGGTCTTTAGGGTCGCCTCTGGGGGTTTCGACCCTCATGTTTCCTCTTCTAGGGACCTCAACCCTTCTCTCTCTCCTTGGGGTTCCTTCCAAATCAATAAAAGGAATTTCTCCTCCTGTTTTTGGTGGGGGTCGGCCCTGATTCTGTCGTTGTTGTTCCCGTTCTATGTCTTCCGTTAGTTTCTGGATCTGGGCCTCATAAGCCTTAATTTTTTCAGCAGCTGTTAGAGGGGGTCCATCATAAATTCTTGGTCGACCTTGCCCGATAGGTTCCTTATTTGGACGACGCCTCCTCGGGGGTTGCTCTCTATCCTCATCTTCCGAGGATGAATCATCAGAGTAAGGGCCGGAATAGTCGCGGTATTGGTGGCCTTGGTGGCCTTGGTCGGGTCCTAAACCCCTGATGTAAGGTGGGTTGTACGGCTCGTGTATTTGGAGGGCATGACCGCTTGGTCCGACCTGGTACGGGGGATAGTTGGGCAACCTATATATCAGGTTCGTGCTTGCGGGGATCACGGTAGTAGAGATCTGAGCGATGGGGGGAACGGATTGACCTCCAAGTAGGGGATTCGTCCCTTGAGTAGAGGGATTCGTCACCGAAGGCAACGATCCATGAGTTTGCACTTCAGTTCCTTGTGGCTGAGTGATCAGTGGTTGAGAACCCCCCCTGGGGGCACTTGTTCCCCAATCGGGGGTGTGGTGGTGCTAGTAATGGTTTCAGAAAGTGTTGGTGTTCTCCGGGTGGTAACCATGGTTGATATCCGTGTCCCACAGACGGCGCCAAATGTTGTGGAACGAAAAGTAGGGTGTATTTAATGCTAGAGTTTATGGAAGCTTCGAGCTTTAATGGCTGATCAAGTGTTTCGTGACTTAATTCGGGTCCTCACAAGATGCCTACGTATCTTGCAAATATCAAGTATCAAGCCAAAAAACGTAGTTCTGTATGTGAAGGAGCAGGTCCTTATATAGGTGTTGAAAACCCTAGAATTACAGTTGGAAAAGGAGACTTGGTGGGCAAGTTATTCAGTTAGCCCAATTCTAGAACCTTCTAGGATAAGTGTTGAAGTTATATGGCTTGGAGGTTACTCCAAAACTTATTTGGTTTCCTTCTAAGACTCAATCTTGGAGTCTGAAATAGGCTGATTTATTAATTACGAATTTTAATCCCATCATTAGGACTTTTGGGTCCCACGGCTAAGCTTTGCTTTTAGGCCAATCTAGGTTCATTTAATGCAATATTAATTGTGTCTTTAGGGCTTACTTTCAGCCCATATCAACTTCATATTTCTCTTTTTCTAAATTTAGAAGTAAAATATATAGAAATTTTAATCAATAACTAAAAATGAAAATCAAAACAAATCTCAAAAAATAAATATTTAAATGTGTTTACTAATTTAGGTATTTTAGTTTTAGATATATTTTTATATATACAACTGTATAAATTTTATATTTGTTTATAGATTTTAAATCTTAAATATTGAAACTTCTCTACAAATTTAAAGTTTATAGGGTAGTTGATGAATATTTGTTCAAAAATTATTTGAGTTTTTGACAAAACAAATAAAAATTTAATGCAATCGTCAAGTATAAATTTTAGTAAATCAGGATCTTGATTAATACAATAAGTTAATAGTTGGTTGACATAGTTTAGTTTTTTTGTTTCTTGAACTCTAGTTCTATTTTAAACCTGAAAACATGTCAAAATAAAAACTAATCAAAAAGAGTTGGTTTTAAAAAAAATTCTACCCTGACAACTAAGTTTATCACCGATCGTTATAGAATTTTGAAAAAAAGAAAAAAAAAACAGTTACGAGGGCTCTTGCCCACCCTAGCCCATACATGGGTGGTCTAATTATTTTTCCAAAATTTTGTATCTTATCCATCAATTTGGCAATTTATATACAGAAACAAAATCTCTACTAGGGACCCAACTTCTAACTCAGACATCTAGGGTCTTCATGCCAGCTCACTAGTTTCTACTTGTAATTTTCTTGTTGTGTCCGATGTTCTAAAAAGCGGAAATCGGTTTTAATCAGTTGAGACACTGATTTAGGATTAATGGCGAATCGGGGATTAATCGAACCTAGTAATCGGATTTAGGATTATATATATAAAATAAAATAAAATAAAAAATTCCGTTTTTTCGATTTTTACCGATTTTTCGGGTTTTTGAAAGATTTTTGTCCGAATTTTTGATTAACCGAGTTTTAACCCGATTTTCGTAAATCAGTTAGGAATCAGACGGATTTACCGATTAATCGGTAAATCGGCCGATTTTTAGTAGTAAACCAAAATTTAAGAGAACAAACAGTGACCATAGAACGAAAAGCCAAAGAGGCTAACTTGCTGGGAGTAGGTCACTTCCTTTTGCACCAACTTAAAAAGATTGAATTTTTTTGCTTGCTTTTGTACAACTACTTCCATATGCTTCAATATATTAACAAAAAGTTAATTAGAAAAGTCTCACCTTTATTTTTCTTGGCAAGCTTACTATCTACTTCCACTGATATTTTATGGCCAACAAAAAATGAAAAAGAAAACCTATGCTTCTTAATATTCAACCTAGAAGATAGGTTTATCTAAGATTGCCCTTGGGTTTTATAAGTTGTAACTTGTCTAGCATAACTATAAACACCTTTGAAATTTAAAACTGCGTAAAGGGTCAAGATTATGGTGGTTAGCATATAAAGCTAAGGCCTACCGGTTGGTTCCATGACCTTGCAGCAAAGTTGTCTACATGGAAATTTAAATAAAACACAAACATGTATTAATTCCCCTTTACTGTGACTTTCAGTTAACTTCTGGACTTGGGGAATAAGGCAGAAAGATTTTTTGCAGTTAGGTAATTTCAAATTTACTGTTATGTCGTCGTTTTCATTCTGTATATTTGGGTGGTAAACGCAAATTTAAATTTTTTAAGGAAGGAATTACATGTGAGACTTACCTTATCGTAGTTTACATTCCAAATGGAGTCACACTGTCCACTAAATTTTGGTGGATCTTGTAACTGTTATAAGTAGATAACGTGGTAATGCTTGTAGTGTTATACAATATGCGTAAGTACTATTAACTACCTGTTTCCTAAGCTAGACCTTTTTTGAATAATGCAATAGTATATGCTCCTCTGAAAGTTTCCGAACCAGATTGCTGGGTAAGCTTTTCATGAAATAACATATTGTTTCTTCTATTATATTTGAAGGGGCAAGATGGTTTGAGGACTGCACTATGGAATTCAGTAGAAATGTCTGGGAGGCTGTTTCAAAATTGGTTTATTTTAGTAGATGAGTGGAGGGCAAGGAATTTTCGTTTTGACGGTACCTAGTCTCACAGTGGAATGCCTTTAGGAATACAAACTTATATATATGAAGTTAAAAAATTTAATAAAAAACTGCTTGAGTATTATTGATAGTAAAGTTGTGTACATGCATGAGAGACCTACATACACACAACTAATACATATGTATACCCTAGGTATCAACCGGAGGAGCTGCATGTGCCTTGCCATTGCCAACTGGTGGAGGAGGATTTACATGCACCGGGGGCTGATGGGAGTGGGAGGACACCTCCGACTTCTTAGGTGATGGCTTGCTTAAGACGTTGCCTCCATCAACCAACTCATTACTCATCATAATACTAACTATCAACATTATTATTATTGATTTTCTCAACTTCTCCATCCTTGCAACTTAGGTAGGACTAGCTGGTTTTACCACACAATTTATAGGACAAGAATTTGTGATTTTGAACTACACGCCAATTCAACAAATTTAATTGTTAGTCATTCATACCATCATATTAATTACGTTTATCTATTCTAATAAGCAACAGCTCATAGTTGGTGTAAGGACTCATTTCAATTTTTACCATTCTTTAACAAGTTTGTTAATGTTTTTTTTTTTTTGAATGGCAAGTTTGTTAGTGTTATTTATACAAGCATACTAATTGCATCTTTATCTTATAATACACAACTTCGTAGTTGTTATATATATATATATATATATATATATATATATATATATATATATATATATATATATATATATAGGGTCTTGTTCAAATAGAAACTAACTTAGAATAGAAACTAGAAACTAAACCTAAATTAAATATTTCAAACTAATCTAATGACCAAATTAGGGGTACTCCAATACAAAAAATGTTTAAAATTATTGTCTCTATTCAACAAAAATATAAAAAAATAAAAAAAATTTTAAAAAAAAGTTACTGTTCACGTGATGATGTGGCACGTGAACAGTAACTTTTTTTTAAAATTTTTTTTATTTTTTTTATATTTTTGTTGAATAGAGCCAAGAATTTTAAACGTTTTTTGTAAAGGTGCCCCTAGCGGGGCCATTAAAATAAATGAAATATAATTTATTTAGTGTAGGTTTCTAGTTTCTATTCTAAGGTTGGTTTCTATTTGAACGCTAGCCTATATATATATATATATATATATATATATATATATATATATATAGTTGCACTCCATAGCAAACACCTTATATAACAAACAATAAAGAACACCTCATATCTCATAGATCCATTGCCCCTGGCGGGGCCACCCAATACAAAAAGTTCTTATTTTTTTTAAGCTCCATCCATCCAACAAAAAAAAAAATTTGAAAATTTACTGTTCACGTGATGACGCCATGATGACGTCATCACGTGAACAGTAATTTTTATTTTTTTTATTTATTTTTTTTTTTGCAGACTTGATAGAGGGTAAAAAAATAATAACTTTTTATATTGGGTGCCCCTGGCGGGGCCAAAGGATCTAATAGATCTAAGGTGTTCTTTGTTGTTTGTTATATAAGAGTGTTCTGTATGGAGCAAAGACCTATATATATATATATATATATATATATATATATATATATCCATTAATTTATTTCATAAGTACTCTTATTTCAATTTTTACCATTCTTAACAAGTTTGTTAGTCATTTATACAATAATATTAATTGCATATGTATATTTTCATACTAGTCCACATATTTTAGCTGTGCATGCATGCAGCCCAAAGTATTAAATGAGTTGCATATATTCGAAATTACAGAAGCATGTATATCCTAATAAATAAGATTGCAATTAATTGATATATATATAATATTTTTAATTTCAAAACATTTGATAAATTCTACATATAATTTTAGTTCATCCCGCTTATAATGTTGTAAATAAACAACTGCTGAGTAATTCAAGATGACATCTGTTTTTTTTAGACCTAACTTAAATAGGCAAACCTAACATTCAACTTATCAACACATCAACATATAAGTTATAGGTTGAGCTAAAACTTAAATAGGTAAACATCTCTCATAAGTTCCTATGACCTTATAAGCCATAAGTTGACTAAGAAATGGAACCCCAAACAGGCCCATAAATTCACAGAAGCAGCAATTTTTTTTATGTTAAGCCAAATTCTTTGAGAAGGTAGAAGACAGAATATTCAATATATTACCTAAACACTAATATTATCTGCATTACCTGTCTGGGAAAACATTTGCACCTTTTTGCGCATCGAAATTATCCAAAGACAGCTTATTTAAAACAATGCCAGCCTTCGGCAAAAAAAAAAAAAAAACAATGTCAGCCTTAGCAAGGCTAAGAAATTCAAAAAACTTGTTAAACACTTCATCTATTCTCAAATAAATTTTGATAGATAAAGTAATTATAGCCCTTCTCAATTCAAATCTCCAATAAGTTTTTATAATCATTCTTCGTCCTAGACACTTATTTCTCCAACGCTGATAATCAACCAGCATGTTGGCGAAATTTTGGAAGATATCAAACAAGAAGATGATAGTGATTGAATTGAAGGTTCAAATCACGATGACAAGGACTAAATCTGGCGATAATGGTTGTATATGTAGTAAAATATTGATAATGATAACTTATATGATAGTGGTTATATATGTAGTAAAATGATGATGATAACTTATATTTGATGACTTTAATATCATTATAGACTCAGATTTGTAATTTTTCGATGATTCGTCATTCAAATTTGGGTACAAAATTTGGTGATTCATTTTTAAATTTTGATGATTTGGTTTAGTGATTTTGGTGTTGTATTGGCGATGCGATGTTGGCGGTGCAGTGGTGATAGTTATGATGGCGATGTTTATGGTAGTGGTACTGTGGTAGTTACGATACGATGACAATGTAAAGGCTAGTGATAAGGTGCACCATTGATATCTTCAAATCTTTCCAATTCAAATTGGGGAAAGATACCAGGGGCTGTAATGATAGGGATACCATATATATAGCTTTAAATTAGCGATCTCTAAATCGTTAATGGAGTTTTAAAAGGTTTGGAACAGTGATTTACGTTGGTTTGTATTGTGTATTCTTTAACGTATCATTATTTGTAACTATCCTGTAATTCAATTTAATTACAAAATTTCTCATTCTATTGGGATCTCATTAGAATACTCCTCTCTCTCTCTCTCTCTCTCTCTCTCTCTCTCTCTCTCTCTCTCTCTCTTTATATATATATATATATATATATATATATATATATATATATATATATATATATATATATAGGCTAGTGCTCAAATATAAACCACTTTTAAAATACAAACCTACAAACCAACACTAAATTAATTATATTTCATTTATTCTAAGGTTCCCGCCAAGGGTACCTTCACAAAAAATGCTTAAAATAATTGGCTCTATCCATAAAAAAAAAAAAAAAAAAAAAACTTGTCGTGGAAATACGAAACATTTAAGACAGTAAACGGATGAGTTAGGTAGTCATGAGGGCCGAAGGCTCTCGACACACCCGTCAATCGTCTATTGCCTTTACCATTGATTGTCATTCCTTACAACTTTAGAATGATAAAGGCGCGAAGCGCCGTACAAGAAGGTGCGAAGCACCGTTAACCTGTGAAATCCACTGCCACGTCATCACGTGAACAGTGAATTTTTTTTATTTTTTTATTTTTTTATTTTTTTTGTTGGATAGAGCCAATTATTTTAAGCATTTTTTGTATTGGGGTACTGTAACGACTGGGAAAATTACGTGTATTTTATTCTGTTAAAATATGTTTTTGGTTGATTTTATTGTGTTTTTATTTAATTTTTAATGCATTTAAATACATTATAATTTTTATTAAATAGGAAAATCATCCCATACGTGTTATGTGACTTCTGTGTAGCATAGATTATTTTATTTTATTTTTCTGTAATTTTTATATTTTTAGAATACAATTATTTTGCATTTTAAATTCCGGAACCAGCCCCTATACTGAATCTAAGACCCTGTTTTTGATACCAATATTTTTATAAAATGGTAGGATGTATAAAAATGAATTTTGTTGTAATTTTTGTAATATTCACAATTTTTGGGAAATTTTGGCATATATATTATAATTGTTTAAAATTAAAAATATTACATTTTTATCTCATAAAAATTATTTTTAAGGCCTAATAATTTTAATTAGGGGCTAAAAATATTTTTGGAGTATTAATTTTCAGATTAGTATAAATAGCTAATTTTCTTATTAATTATTTAATAAAATCAGAAAAAAATCAGTTTTTAATTTTTATTTTCTGAAAATTCTGGAAAATTGTTCTTGGTGTTCTTGAGGATCAATCTCACTTTTGACAGTGATTCCGGCATCCAAATCGTTCATGTGGGTAACCAAATTGAATCTCTTGATCTCTACTACATGTTTATGTGTGTTTTAACATCCTAAATTGATTGAATCAAAAATTTATAATTTTAGTTTAATATTCGAATTTTCTTGAATTAATTGTGGATTGTATACTGATTTGCTGTTGTTGTGGTTAGTTCCTATAGATTGTATATAATCTCAGGAGTGTAGTGATAATTTTTGTTTGATTTTATCTAGCCTAGAACTCGAAGTCGAGTTTTTAGTGTGGGTAAAATTTTTGATTTTAATTTCTGGATTCTTGGATGTTTTTCTGCTGTTGTTGATGATTTGTATAGTTTGTACAAGTCCCAAGCTTCGTTTTGGTATATTAAACGTTCGATTTGGTTAAGAAACGAGTGAATTCAAGTTTTGGCCGGTGAAGTTCGCCGGATTTCTTTTGATTTTGGCCGGATTCTGAGTTCGGTTAGTGTTAGGATGGAACGAATGGTACCATCGTGTTTAGGACACGATGTGGAACGATTTTGGTATGTAAAACGTACCAAACGGTACGTTTTTTGTGGTCGTCGGAAAGTTTTTCCGGTCGCCGGATTCTGGGTGGCAGCCATTGACGGCGAGTGGTGTTCTTCGAGCATTCATACGAAGAACACTGGAGATGGTGATGAACAGTACTCGTTTGATCTTCAAAAACCTAAAAACCAATTCTAAAAACTGATTTTGAAAAATTATTTTCAAAATTATTTATAAAATTCGAATTTTATTTTCAGAAATTCGAAAAATACTTTTAAAAATTCGAAAAATTATTTTTAAATTTCGAAAAATTATTTTTAATTTCGAAAAATAGTTTTAAAATTTTAATAAATTATTTTTAATTCGAAATTTATTTTATTTGATTATTTTAAATCTATTTAGCTAATATTTTGATTAATTTAAATTGATTGGTTAATTAATAATAATCAATTAATTTAATTAATTAAATATTATTTAAATATGATGAAAAATAATCAAATTTAATTATTTTGAAAAATAAAATAATTTATTTATTTTATAAATATTATTTTACCTTTAATATTTATTTCCTTATTTGTTTAAAATGAAATAAAATTGTTCTAAAATCCTAAAAATAATCCGGGAAGGGTAAAAATAGTTTTAAAATTCTAAAATTGATTCTAAAACCGGATTAGGTAATTAGAAAAATATTTCAATGACCCAATAATTATCTGTAGGGTTTTAAATTATCCTTTTTAATCCAAAAAGGGTAATTTAAATTCTTTAAAATTCCGAAAAATGTTCTAAAAATGTTTATAAGGGTTCTAAAAATACCTTGAGTGTTCTTTTATATGGTGAGTCATATCTGCTATGTAAATTACGTGTTTGATTACTCTGTACATGTTATTATTTGATTAAAATATTTAGTCGGTAGCCATGCAACGTACGGGTAGACCCTAGAACCGAGGTTTGATCAGTAATTGACCTTGTACCTAGCCAGATATTTGAAATAGCATGTTTTATTGTAGAAGTGGGAGAAACCCTAGCTAGTGGGCAGAGTTACCTGCAGTATTTCTAGAAGTGAGAAAACCCTAGCCAGACAGCATAAATTACCAGCAGTATATCCAGGCAAGTATTTTCTCCCTTGATCATCTTAAACACTTTTATTTTATGTTTCATTGATTCATATCATGACAAATAGTTATTGTTCAGAGCTATTTGTGATTCTTAAATATTTTTGTGCGAACAAAGTTACTTGATATTGGTACCCTTGATGTGGGGAATTGTTTAAGATAAACTCTTCATATCCTTATTATCGTAGTAAATAATAGGGATGTGAACTGTATGTGAAACTAAGCATTTCCTGTTGACTTCGGAAATTGCTCTATTGGATTGGAAAATGATAAAGCGTAGGAGGCCATGATAGCTGTCATGGTCCAGCAATATTTAAGGAGGATATGGTAACCATTCCATCTTCCTATAGGCTAACATTACTTGCCTATTTTGGTACCCTCATGAAATCCGGATTATACACACGGGTATAGCTGTACCAGTGGAGTATAAAGGGTCCCATTGCTTTTGAACCTGATCAGGGGGCAATGGTGTTTCAGTTATGTATATCCAATCCATATCGCCCGAATGGCTATTATATATTGTGAGTTGACAAATGATTCAGTTTTATGTCATGCCGAATGATTTCAGTTATGATCGAATTATAATTCAGTTGTTGATTCAGTATGCTTTATAAACTGTTTTACTTTTCAGTTGATATTATGCAGCATTTGTTCTGGTTTTATTTTGAAACTGTTTATATATACTTGCTGGGCTTTTCTTTGGCTCACTCTTGCTTTCACTAAACCTTTCCAGACGGGAAGTATGGTTCCGATCAGCAGTCCAGACAGTATTAGAGGGAGTCAGAGTGGTCGGGTATCCGCACCTCAGGCTGTGCAGGTACTTGTGCGTTTCAGTTGGCGCTAGATAGAATTTTAAATAAAACGGGATGTAATAATAAAATTGAATTAGACTGGTTTTAAGTTGACCTGATTTGGTGGTTTGTAATAAGTGACTAGTTTATTCTGGAATATGTCTGCTTGTATTCATGCAATAACCTGTTTTGCGATCTTTGGTGTGCGGGGTCGGTTGTGTATTCTGATATTTTTGGTTGTGATTGGTTGGTGACCCCCGGATCTGGACCCCGGATTTGGAGGGGTGTCACAGTTGGTATCAGAGCGGACAGGTTATAGCCATTGAAATAAGCAGATATATACCATAGGAAAGATTAGGCAGATCACATGAGATAGGACGACGTTTTTGTGTTACGTTGCGTTTGATTTTAGTCTAAGCCTAAGTTGTGAGGTGATTGTGATATTATGTTACTGGGTTGCGCAGGTGTCTGTTGTGGTGACTGCACCGGTAGTTGCACCTCAGCCTATGCCGGCCCTGGAGTCAGTTACACCACCGCTGTTCCCACCTATGGATTTACCACCTATTCCAGCTATTATGGATCCTGACTACCCAGTGATGGGGGTAGACTATTGGCTGGGTTGGGAGTTCCCGCGGGAGCCGATGAGTCCCGTACCACCAGTTCATCCTGTTGATCCAGGTGAGTGGATGGGTTTACCAGTGCTTGGGGAGCCGAGTTATGTGGCACATTTGGGTATGGCTTATGAGGAGGAGATCATGGTAATTGACCCTCCAGCACCAGTCCCCGTACGGATGTTTGTTCCTGATCAGCAGCAGGGAGTAGTGATGCCACCCGCCTTACCTGAGCTTCATCTACCCGATGCGGAGGCAGCTATAGGAGGATTTCTCATGCCAGCTGAGTTCACGGACCAGTCAGACCCCACTGTGCAGGGTCCCTATGTACCACTCTCACCAGTTATACCTTGGCATCAGATGCCACCAGGAGAGGAGAGAGTGCGTGCTTTGATAGAGGAGGTTACAGGCGGGGCAGAGGCTGAGTCGAGAGGTCATATAGGTGCACCGCACACTGTTCCTTTTGGTGAGTACCGCGAGCTCTGGGAGGCATATGACTTTTTGAGAGGGCAGAATATGGAGCTGCGTAGGGTGACAGGTCGTCCTGTTTCGGACTCCGAGATTCGTCATAACCTCCGGGAGTTGATTGCAGCCGGTACGTATGAGTTGGAGGCATTGAGGTTGGGTAATTCTGGTATTATCGATTATCGTCGGGCCTACCGTATCCTCCAGAGGATGTTAGCTGATCTTCAGCAGATGGTAGATCCCAGTTGGGATTAGAGACTGTGGGACAGAGACATAGAAGGAAGAATGCTACCTGTGTTTGTTTGGTTTTGGTTGTTTGTAAAATAGTGTATGTGTGTATTAGCAGCAGTTTGGTAGAATAAGTCGGGAATTTTGTTGTACATAGCCGACATTAAAGTCGTTAAGGTAGGTTATGAGCGATATGATGAAGTGAACCGATCACTAGTCATGTATGACTGTAAGTGGTTATCTATATATCAGTAGTACTTTTGTAGTGTTACGTGTATCGATTCCATCCAGCATGCGTTTATTTATTTTTATTTTTTTTCCAATTCAAGTGAATTAGTGATTGGGTGACATGAGTTGATAAATATTCTTGATTCATGCTTCTTTTCAATGAATGTCTATCAAAAACATGTGTAGCCAATTATTAAGGAACTTGTGTAATTTCCTTTACCAGATTATGGATAATCAGCAACCACATGGAAATCACGCGGGAAATGCGAATAATAATCAGAACGCCGGGGAGCAGGGCAATATTAATATGATGCAGCAAGTGCTGGAGCTGTTCCGACAGCAGACCGAAAACCTCACTCGTCAGCAGCAACATCCGCCAGTACCCCAGGTGACGACCTTTAAAACTTTTCAATCTGTTAAACCCCCAGAATTCCAAGGCTCAGCGAATCCAGTTGAGGCCCGAGCTTGGTTAAAAGAGATAGAGAAAGCTCTTGCATTGGTGAATGTAGAATAGAATAAAAAGACTGAGTTCGTGAGTTACTTTTTGAAAGGAGAAGCGAACTACTGGTGGGAAGCCAGGAAGGCTTTGGAAGGAGAAGGGGTAACTACGTGGGAAAGGTTCAAGGAGTTGTTTTTGGAAAAGTATTTTCCCCGCTATATGCAGAATCAGATGGAGATTAAATTTTTGGAATTAAAACAAGAAGGCAGTGCCACTGACTATGAAGCAAAGTTTACAGAATTAGCCAGGTTTGTTCCAGACTTGGTTGATACTGAAGAGAAGCGAGCAAGGAGATTTCAGCAGGGTTTGAAGCCGTGGCTCCGAAGCCGGGTAGCCGCTTTTGAATTGACTACCTATTCCGCTGTGGTCCAGAAGGCACTGATCATAGAAGGAGAAAGTGATAGCTCTCAGAAAGAAAGGGAAGGTAAGAAGAGGAAATTCCATAGTCAATCCGGGAATTCGTTCCAAGGCAGAGTGCAGAACAATTTTAGCCATGGACCAGCATTTCAGCCTAGAGGCAACGGAGGACCAGGGAATGGAACCCAGAATTTTGGGAATCAGGGGAATCGATTTCGGAATAGCAATCAACAGCAAGGAAGTCGGTTTTTGAGCAATAATCAACAACAAGGAGGTCGAATTCCAAACAATAATCAGCATCAAGGGATGCGACCACCCCTGCCAGCATGTGGAATATGTGGAAAGAACCATGGAGGTGCATGTAATCTGGCTAATGTAGTGTGTTTTCGGTGTGGCAAGAAAGGGCATTATGCCAATGGATGCGATATGCCAGCAGCTAATGGGATTGGTTGTCACAAATGTGGAAACAAAGGGCATCTTGCTAAAGATTGCAGAGTTAACTTAAACTCGGGAAACCAGAATAAAGCTACAGGGACAAATAATGCGGGGCAGCCAAGGGCCCGAGTTTTCAATATGACCATGTCAGATGCAGAGCAGAATTCTGATGTTATTACAGGTACACTTTCCGTAAACTCTACTAATGCCAAAGTACTTATTGATTCAGGAGCTTCTAAATCTTTTATTTCGGAAGAGTTTGTGAGTAAGCTAGAATGTGAATGTCAGTTATTAAATGAAGCATTAGTAGTAGAGATAGCTAATCAGGATCGTATACCCGTTAGACAAATTTACCCAGCATGTGATATCGAAATATCCGGTCAACATTTTCATGCCAACTTGATTCCTTTCAAGTTGGGAGAGTTCGAGGTTATACTGGGAATGGATTGGTTGACAAAGTATAATGCCCAGATTGATTGTAAGAAGAAGGAGTTGAGGCTGAAGCTGGATGGGGATAAAGAAGTAGTGTTTCATGGACAAAAGCAAGTGAAGAAACTTTTGACTATGATGCGAGCCAAACGATTGTTGCGGCAGGGATGTAAAGCATGCTTAGCTTATGTAATGGATACCAATAAGGAAGTGCCACAGATAGAACAGATTCCAATAGTAAATGAATTTCTGGATGTGTTCCCTGATGAATTGCCAGGCTTACCCCCAGATAGAGAAATTGAGTTTGCTATTGATTTGGCACCAGGTACTGAACCTATATCGAAAGCTCCGTACAGAATGGCGCCAGTGGAAATGAAAGAATTGGCCAAGCAGCTGCAGGAATTGCTAGACAAAGGAGTGATCAGACCAAGCGTATCCCCATGGGGCGCACCAGTATTGTTTGTGAAAAAGAAGGATGGAAGCATGAGACTTTGTATTGACTACCGGGAGTTAAACAAATTGACGATTAAAAACAAGTACCCATTACCGAGGATCGATGATTTGTTTGATCAACTGAAAGGAGCATCATGGTTTTCCAAAATTGACTTACGATCGGGATATCACCAGTTGAAGATCAAGTCAGATGATATACCCAAGACAGCATTTCGTACGAGATATGGGCATTACGAATTTTTAGTTATGCCATTCGGATTAACCAATGCACCAGCCGCTTTTATGGATTTGATGAATAGAGTTTTCAAGAAATATCTGGATAAATTCGTGATCGTTTTCATAGATGATATTTTGATATATTCTAAGACAGAGGAAGATCATGCGGAGCACTTGAGAACAGCTTTAGAAATATTGCGGAAGGAGAAGCTATACGCCAAATTTTCGAAATGCGAGTTTTGGTTAAGGGAGGTACAATTTCTGGGGCACGTTGTCACTAACGAAGGGATTAAAGTGGATCCAGCCAAGATCGAAGCTATTAAGAGTTGGGAGCGACCAAGAACACCAACCGAAGTTCGAAGTTTTCTGGGATTAGCTGGATATTATAGAAGGTTTGTTAAGGATTTTGCTAAAATAGCAGCATCTTTGACAAAACTCACCAGGAAGAATGAGAAATTTGAATGGAACGAGAAGTGTGAGCAGAGTTTCCAAGAATTAAAGAAGCGATTGATGACTGCACCAGTATTAGTTTTACCCAACGAAACTGGAGATTTTGTAATCTATAGCGATGCATCTCAGAAGGGGTTAGGGTGTGTGTTGATGCAGGATGGTAAGGTAATTGCTTATGCGTCTAGGCAACTCAAGAATCATGAACGGAAGTATCCAACGCACGATCTGGAATTGGCAGCAATTGTTTTTGCACTAAAGCTTTGGAGGCACTATCTATATGGAGAAAAGTGTGAAATATTCACGGATCACAAAAGTTTGAAATATATCTTTACTCAGAAGGAGCTCAACATGAGGCAAAGACGATGGTTGGAATTGATCAAGGATTACGACTGTACTATCAGCTATCATCCAGGCAAGGCCAACGTAGTGGCAGATGCACTAAGCAGGAAGGAAAGGTTAAATCTCTTAACCTCATCCGAGGAGTTGCTGAAGGAATTCGAGAAATTGGAAATAGAGGTCCATACATCAGAAGAGACCAGTGAAGTATTGTATGCCATGACCTTTCAACCAATGTTATTGGAAAAGATCCGTAGATGTCAAGAACAAGTAATGGACCAAGACAAAGCAAGTTTAACTGGAGAGGAAATCAGGAGTCAAAAGGATGATAAAGGAATTCTCAGGTTTTCTTCACTTATATGGGTGCCTAATATCGCAGAACTGAAGGATGAAATCTTACGTGACGCGCACAACTCTAGGTATTCTATTCACCCTGGCAGTACCAAGATGTATAGAGACTTGAAGCAACACTTTTGGTGGCCCGATATGAAGAAAGAAATTGCAGAATACGTCAGCAAATGCTACACCTGTCAGAGAGTTAAAGCTGAACATCAAAGGCCAAGTGGATTGCTACAACCTTTGGAAATTCCAGAATGGAAATGGGAACATCTATCAATGGATTTTGTAGTAGGACTTCCGAAGACTAAATCAAACCACGATGCAATCTGGGTGATCATTGATAGGTTGACCAAATCAGCACATTTCCTCCCCATCAACGAAAAATTTTCGCTAGAGAAACTGGTTCAACTATATTTGAAAGAGATTGTAGTACGACACGGGGTTCCCGTATCTATAGTATCTGATCGAGATCCTCGTTTCAATTCAAGATTCTGGAGGCAATTTCAAGAAGGTTTAGGAACCAAACTAAACATGAGTACGGCATATCATCCTCAGACGGACGGGCAAAGCGAGAGAACAATCCAAACCATTGAAGATATGCTAAGGGTATGTGCCCTAGATTTTAAAGGTAGTTGGGATGAGCACTTGCCACTGGTGGAATTCTCATACAATAATAGTTACCATGCTAGCATTGGAATGCCACCATATGAAGCTCTTTACGGCAGAAGATGTAGATCTCCGGTGTATTGGGAAGAAGTAGGAGAACGCGCAATCTTAGGTCCAGAACTACTCCAACAGACGAAGGAAAAGATTGGATTGATACAGAAAAGATTGATTGCCGCTCAAGATCGACAGAAGAAATACGCAGATCAAACCAGAAAGGACCAGAGTTTTGAAGTTGGGGAATTGGTATTGCTGAAAGTATCACCATGGAAAGCAGTGACCAGATTTGGGAAAAGAGGTAAACTCAATCCAAGATATGTAGGACCGTTTGAGTTATTGAAGAAGGTAGGGAAGCTGGCTTACGAACTAGCATTACCGCCTCACATGCAGAACATCCATAACGTATTCCATATATCGATGCTGAAGAAGTACAATCCGGATCCAATGCACGCAATAGAATATGAACCTGTAGATATTCAACCTGATTTATCTTTTATCGAGCAGCCAGTTAAAATATTAGATTATAAGGATAAGGTATTAAGAAATAAGACAATACCTCTAGTTAGAGTTTTATGGAGGAATCCCTTGGTTGAGGAATCAACATGGGAAGTAGAGAGTGAAATGCGAGCTCAGTACCCTCAGTTATTTTCTTAGGTAGGATTCTGGGGGCAGAATCCTTATAAGGGGGGAAGGATGTAACGACTGGGAAAATTACGTGTATTTTATTCTGTTAAAATATGTTTTTAGTTGATTTTATTGTGTTTTTATTTAATTTTTAATGCATTTAAATACATTATAATTTTTATTAAATAGGAAAATCATCCCATACGTGTTATGTGACTTCTGTGTAGCATAGATTATTTTATTTTATTTTTCTGTAATTTTTATATTTTTAGAATACAATTATTTTGCATTTTAAATTCCGGAACCAGCCCCTATACTGAATCTAAGACCCTGTTTTTTATACCAATATTTTTATAAAATGGTAGGATGTATAAAAATGAATTTTGTTGTAATTTTTGTAATATTCACAATTTTTGGGAAATTTTGGCATATATATTATAATTGTTTAAAATTAAAAATATTACATTTTTATCTCATAAAAATTATTTTTAAGGCCTAATAATTTTAATTAGGGGCTAAAAATATTTTTGGAGTATTAATTTTCAGATTAGTATAAATAGCTAATTTTCTTATTAATTATTTAATAAAATCAGAAAAAAATCAGTTTTTAATTTTTATTTTCTGAAAATTCTGGAAAATTGTTCTTGGTGTTCTTGAGGATCAATCTCACTTTTGACAGTGATTCCGGCATCCAAATCGTTCATGTGGGTAACCAAATTGAATCTCTTGATCTCTACTACATGTTTATGTGTGTTTTAACATCCTAAATTGATTGAATCAAAAATTTATAATTTTAGTTTAATATTCGAATTTTCTTGAATTAATTGTGGATTGTATACTGATTTGCTGTTGTTGTGGTTAGTTCCTATAGATTGTATATAATCTCAGGAGTGTAGTGATAATTTTTGTTTGATTTTATCTAGCCTAGAACTCGAAGTCGAGTTTTTAGTGTGGGTAAAATTTTTGATTTTAATTTCTGGATTCTTGGATGTTTTTCTGCTGTTGTTGATGATTTGTATAGTTTGTACAAGTCCCAAGCTTCGTTTTGGTATATTAAACGTTCGATTTGGTTAAGAAACGAGTGAATTCAAGTTTTGGTCGGTGAAGTTCGCCGGATTTCTTTTGATTTTGGCCGGATTCTGAGTTCGGTTAGTGTTAGGATGGAACGAATGGTACCATCGTGTTTAGGACACGATGTGGAACGATTTTGGTATGTAAAACGTACCAAACGGTACGTTTTTTGTGGTCGTCGGAAAGTTTTTCCGGTCGCCGGATTCTGGGTGGCAGCCATTGACGGCGAGTGGTGTTCTTCGAGCATTCATACGAAGAACACTGGAGATGGTGATGAACAGTACTCGTTTGATCTTCAAAAACCTAAAAACCAATTCTAAAAACTGATTTTGAAAAATTATTTTCAAAATTATTTATAAAATTCGAATTTTATTTTCAGAAATTCGAAAAATACTTTTAAAAATTTGAAAAATTATTTTTAAATTTCGAAAAATTATTTTTAATTTCGAAAAATAGTTTTAAAATTTTAATAAATTATTTTTAATTCGAAATTTATTTTATTTGATTATTTTAAATCTATTTAGCTAATATTTTGATTAATTTAAATTGATTGGTTAATTAATAATAATCAATTAATTTAATTAATTAAATATTATTTAAATATGATGAAAAATAATCAAATTTAATTATTTTGAAAAATAAAATAATTTATTTATTTTATAAATATTATTTTACCTTTAATATTTATTTCCTTATTTGTTTAAAATGAAATAAAATTGTTCTAAAATCCTAAAAATAATCCGGGAAGGGTAAAAATAGTTTTAAAATTCTAAAATTGATTCTAAAACCGGATTAGGTAATTAGAAAAATATTTCAATGACCCAATAATTATCTGTAGGGTTTTAAATTATCCTTTTTAATCCAAAAAGGGTAATTTAAATTCTTTAAAATTCCGAAAAATGTTCTAAAAATGTTTATAAGGGTTCTAAAAATACCTTGAGTGTTCTTTTATATGGTGAGTCATATCTGCTATGTAAATTACGTGTTTGATTACTCTGTACATGTTATTATTTGATTAAAATATTTAGTCGGTAGCCATGCAACGTACGGGTAGACCCTAGAACCGAGGTTTGATCAGTAATTGACCTTGTACCTAGCCAGATATTTGAAATAGCATGTTTTATTGTAGAAGTGGGAGAAACCCTAGCTAGTGGGCAGAGTTACCTGCAGTATTTCTAGAAGTGAGAAAACCCTAGCCAGACAGCATAAATTACCAGCAGTATATCCAGGCAAGTATTTTCTCCCTTGATCATCTTAAACACTTTTATTTTATGTTTCATTGATTCATATCATGACAAATAGTTATTGTTCAGAGCTATTTGTGATTCTTAAATATTTTTGTGCGAACAAAGTTACTTGATATTGGTACCCTTGATGTGGGGAATTGTTTAAGATAAACTCTTCATATCCTTATTATCGTAGTAAATAATAGGGATGTGAACTGTATGTGAAACTAAGCATTTCCTGTTGACTTCGGAAATTGCTCTATTGGATTGGAAAATGATAAAGCGTAGGAGGCCATGATAGCTGTCATGGTCCAGCAATATTTAAGGAGGATATGGTAACCATTCCATCTTCCTATAGGCTAACATTACTTGCCTATTTTGGTACCCTCATGAAATCCGGATTATACACACGGGTATAGCTGTACCAGT
Source organism: Saposhnikovia divaricata (assembly GCA_036435485.1). Taxonomy (NCBI): domain Eukaryota; kingdom Viridiplantae; phylum Streptophyta; class Magnoliopsida; order Apiales; family Apiaceae; genus Saposhnikovia; species Saposhnikovia divaricata. The sequence continues at coordinate 117,752,839 of CM071599.1, read as the reverse complement.
GGAGTATAAAGGGTCCCATTGCTTTTGAACCTGATCAGGGGGCAATGGTGTTTCAGTTATGTATATCCAATCCATATCGCCCGAATGGCTATTATATATTGTGAGTTGACAAATGATTCAGTTTTATGTCATGCCGAATGATTTCAGTTATGATCGAATTATAATTCAGTTGTTGATTCAGTATGCTTTATAAACTGTTTTACTTTTCAGTTGATATTATGCAGCATTTGTTCTGGTTTTATTTTGAAACTGTTTATATATACTTGCTGGGCTTTTCTTTGGCTCACTCTTGCTTTCACTAAACCTTTCCAGACGGGAAGTATGGTTCCGATCAGCAGTCCAGACAGTATTAGAGGGAGTCAGAGTGGTCGGGTATCCGCACCTCAGGCTGTGCAGGTACTTGTGCGTTTCAGTTGGCGCTAGATAGAATTTTAAATAAGACGGGATGTAATAATAAAATTGAATTAGACTGGTTTTAAGTTGACCTGATTTGGTGGTTTGTAATAAGTGACTAGTTTATTCTGGAATATGTCTGCTTGTATTCATGCAATAATCTGTTTTGCGATCTTTGGTGTGCGGGGTCGGTTGTGTATTCTGATATTTTTGGTTGTGATTGGTTGGTGACCCCCGGATCTGGACCCCGGATTTGGAGGGGTGTCACAGGTACCCCTAGTTTGGTCATTAGATTAGCTTGAAATATTAGATTATGCTTGGTTTGTAGGTTTGTATTTAAGGAGGTTTGTATTGGAGTAGCCCCTATATATATATATATATATATATATATATATATATATATATATATATATATATATATATATATATATATATATATATATATAGGGCATTATTCTAGAGAGGACCTCCTTATACGGAGAATATGAGAGAACTAATTTTATATGATTCTATAGTAGAATCTAATTTTTAATTTTTGGAGAATATGAGAGAACCATGCATTTTTTCTGATTCTATAGTAGAACCCATTTTTTTCCCCAAAAATTTTTAAAAAAAAAAAAATCTAACTGCCACGTCATCACTGCCACGTCAGCAGGACGTCAGCAGTGCTGACGTGGCACTGACACGTGTCACTGCCACGTCAGCAGTGACGTCATCATTGCTGACGTGGTAGTGCCACGTCAACACCGATTTTTAATTTTTTTTAATTTTTTTTTTTTTAAAAAAAAAATAAAATAAATGTTTGGTTCTATCATAGAATCATCAAAATGGTCTTTTTTTTATAGAACAAAAAAAAAATGACCTTTTTTTTATAGAACCAAAAATTAAAACTTTGATTCTACTATAGAATCATATAAAATTACTAGTTCTCTCATATTCTCCATATAAGAAGGTCCTCTCTAGAAGGGGACTCTATATATATATATATATATATATATATATATTGTAATGATATTTGATGTGAATTACATGAAAAGATCAGGGACTAGTACAAATAAGTAATTAAGTTGCAAAAATGATGAAACTTTCTAACTTACAACTTAATTATGAACTTGTAAGATTTACACTTCAAATTAAGAATTTATGGACTTGTATGAAATTTAAGTTTAAAAAAAGTTCTACAAACAGGCACTTAGTATTATCCTTTTCATTTGTAATTTAAATACTTTTCATGTTGCACAATCTCTTCTACTGATCTCCGCATAGACTTTTTGTAGTTATCCCCTATAATCTCGTTGTCATTATTTTTTATAATGAACAATCTTTAAGCACAGAGAACTTGCACAACAGCTCAAAAGCTAGTTGATCTGTCAATTATTAAGTACTAGCCAATAGCCTGTGCGATGCACGGCTTTCTTAAATTTAATAAATTTTTATTTTTTTAATAATTATTTATCTCATATATATTACTTAATATAATATTGGCATAATATATATTATTAAATAATAATCATTTATTTATATGATATATTGTTCGAATTATGATTATATTTGGTCATATTAATATAAATGTAAATGGAAGTATCGGATATACTTTCATTCAAATTTTTGTTGATATTATCATATTCGAATTACGATTCCATAATAATCCATAATGTAATATTTGTTTAAATTAGAATTTAATATTAATTTGTAATTGTGTGAAATTTTTATTGTTTATTATATTATTTTAGTTTGTTTTCACTTTGTTGATTTATAATTTGTTGTAAATTTGTTAATAAATATGTGATATTAAAATTATTTAAATTGTGATAATATTTTATCATATTAATATAAATATGAATGGAAGTATTGTATATACTTGCATTCAAATTTTTTTTGATATTATCATATTCAAATTACGATTCCATAATAATCCATAATGTAATATTTGTTTAAAATAGAATTTAATATTAATTTGTAGTTGTGTGAAATTTTTATTGTTTATTATATAATTTTAGTTTGTTTTTACTTTGTTAATTTATAATTTATTGTAAATTTATTAATAAATATGTGATATTAAAATTATTTAAATTGATTTTGAAAATATTTGGTTTCTAAGTAATTGAAAGAGTACAAAAGTTGGGTGTAGGTGAAGAATTTTAACCCAAATATAACTAAAAGAGTTTGTAATTGAATATTTATTGGAGTGTAAATAAAAGAGTTTGTTATTAAGTTAAATATATGGGTTTTGTTTTTGTAAAATAAAATTTTATATGTATTTTCATTTTTGGAAGGTGTTAGCAAACTTTTTGGGAAAGCATTAACCGACAGACCAACCAACCAATTATACCCTGGTTCGCTTAAAATAGAATAGTATAGATTATTGTTTATTATATAGTTTTAGTTTGTTTTCACTTTGTTGATTTATAATTTGTTATAAATTTGTTAATAAATATGTGATATTAAAATTATTTAAATTGTGATTATATTTTGTCATATTAATATAAATATAAATGAAAGTATCGTATATACTTGCATTCAAATTTTTGTTGATAGTATTGTTTTAGTTTGTTTTCATTTTGTTGATTTATAATTTGTTAATAAATATGTGATATTAAAATTATTTAAATTGTGATTATATTTTGTCATATTAATATAAATATAAATGGGAATATCATATATACTTGCATTCAAATTTTTGTTGATATTATCATATTCAAATTACGATTCTATAATAATCCATAATGTAATATTTGTTTAAAATAGAATTTAATATTAATTTGTAATTGTGTGAAATTTTATTATTTATTATATAGTTTTAGTTTGTTTTCACTTTGTTGATTTATCCTTTGTTGTAAATTTGTTAATAAATATGTGATATTAAAATTATTTAAATTGTGATAATATTTTATCATATTAATATAAATATGAATGGAAGTATTGTATATACTTGCATTCAAATTTTTTTTGATATTATCATATTCAAATTACGATTCCATAATAATCCATAATGTAATATTTGTTTAAAATAGAATTTAATATTAATTTGTAGTTTTGTGAAATTTTTATTGTTTATTATATAATTTTAGTTTGTTTTTACTTTGTTGATTTATAATTTGTTGTAAATTTTTTAATAAATATGTGATATTAAAATTATTTAAATTGATTTTGAAAATATTTGGTTTCTAAGTAATTGAAAGAGTATAAAAGTTGGGTGTAGGTTAAGAATTTTAACCCAAATATAACTAAAAGAGTTTGTAATTGAATATTTATTGGAGTTTAAATAAAAGAGTTTGTTATTATGTTAAATATAAGGGTTTTTTTTTTGCAAAATAAAGTTTTATATGTATTTTCATTTATTTTTTCATTTTTGGAAGGTGTTAGGAAACTTTTTGGGAAGGTATTAACCGACAGACCAACCAACCAATTATACCTGGTTCGCTTATAATAGTATAGTATAGATTATTGTTTATTATATAGTTTTAGTTTGGTTTCACTTTGTTGATTTATAATTTGTTGTAAATTTGTTAATAAATATGTGATATTAAAATTATTTAAATTGTGATTATATTTTGTCATATTAATATAAATATAAAGGGAAGTATCGTATATACTTGCATTCAAGTTTTTGTTGATAGTATTGTTTATTATATAGTTTTAGTTTGTTTTCACTTTGTTGATTTATAATTTGTTAATAAATATGTGATATTAAAATTATTTAAATTGTGATTATATTTTGTCATATTAATATAAATATAAATGGAAATATCGTATCTACTTGCATTCAAATTTTTGTTGATATTATCATATTCAAATTACAATTCTATAATAATCCATAATGTAATATTTGTTTAAAATAGAATTTAATATTAATTTGTAATTATGTGAAATTTTTATTATTTATTATATAGTTTAAGTTTGTTTTCACTTTGTTGATTTATACTTTGTTGTAAATTTTTTAATAAATATGTGATATTAAAATTATTTAAATTGATTTTGAAAATATTTATTTTCCAAGTAATTGAAAGAGTACAAAAGTTGGGTGTAGTTGATGAATTTTAACCCAAATATAACTAAAAGAGTTTGTAATTGAATATTTATTGGAGTATAAATAAAAGAGTTTGTTATTAAGTTAAATATGCGGTTTACTTTTTGTAAAATAAAATTTTATATATGTTTAATTTATTTTTTTATTTTTGAAAGGTGTTAGCAAATTTTTTGTGAAGGTGTTAACCGACCAACCAACCAATTATACCCTGTTTCGCTTATAATAGTATAGTATAGATGGAAGTATCGTATATACTTGCATTCAAATTTTTGTTGATATTATCATATTCAAATTACGATTCCATAATAATCCATAATGTAATATTTGTTTAAAATAGAATTTAATATTAATTTATAATTGTGTGAAAATTTTATTGTTTATTATATTGTTTTAGTTTGTTTTCACTTTGTTGATTTATAATTTGTTGTAAATTTGTTAATAAATATATGATATTAAAATTATTTAAATTGTGATAATATTTTTATTATATTAATATAAATATAAATGGAAGTATTGTTTATACTTGCATTCAAATTTTTGTTGATATTATCATATTCAAATTACGATTCCATAATAATCCATAATGTAATATTTGTTTAAAATAGAATTTAATATTAATTTGTAATTGTGTAAATTTTTTTTTTTTTTTTGCTAAATTGTTGTGTAAATTTTTTATTGTTTATTATATAATTTTAGTTTGTTTTCACTTTTTTTATTTATAATTTATTTTAAATTTGTTCATAAATATGTGATATTAAAATTATTTTAATTGATTTTGAAAATTTTTGGTTTCTAAGTAATTGAAAGAGTACAAAAGTTGGGTGTAAGTGTAGAATTTTAACCAAAATATAACTAAAAGAGTTTGTAATTGAATATTTATTGGAGTGTAAATAAAAGAGTTTGTTATTAAGTTAAATATATGGGTTTTTTTTGTAAAATAAAATTTTATATATATTTTAATTTAGTTTTTCAATTTTGAAAGGTGTTAGCAAACTTTTTGGGAAGGTATTAACCGACCGACCAACCAATTATATCCTGGTTCGCTTATAATAGTATAGTATAGATTATTGTTTATTATATAATTTTAGTTTGTTTTCATTTTGTTGATTTATAATTTGTTGTAAATTTGTTAATAAATTTGTGATATTAAAATTATTTAAATTGTGATTATATTTTGTCATATTAATATAAATATAAATGAAAGTATCGTATATTTGCATTCAAATTTTTGTTGATATTATTGTTTATTATATAGTTTTAGTTTGTTTTCACTTTGTTGATTTATAATTTGTTAATAAATATGTGATATTAAAATTATTTAAATTGTGATTATATTTTGTCATATTAATATAAATATAAATGGAAATATCGTATATACTTGCATTCAAATTTTTGTTGATATTATCATATTCAAATTACGATTCTATAATAATCCATAATGTAATATTTGTTTAAAATAGAATTTAATATTAATTTGTAATTGTGTGAAATTTTTATTATTTATTATATAGTTTTAGTTTGTTTTCACTTTGTTGATTTATACTTTGTTGTAAATTTGTTAATAAATATGTAATATTAAAATTATTAAAATTGATTTTGAAACTATTTATTTTCCAAGTAATTGAAAGAGTACAAAAGTTGGGTGTAGTTAATGAATTTTAACCCAAATATAACTAAAAGAGTTTGGAACTGAATATTTATTGGAGTATAAATAAAAGAGTTTGTTATTAAGTTAAATATGTGGTTTACTTTTTGTAAAATAAAATTTTATATATGTTTAATTTATTTTTTCATTTTTGGAAGGTGTTAGCAAATTTTTTGGGAAGGTGTTAACCGACCAACCAACCAATTATACCCTGTTTCGCTTATAATAGTATAGTATAGATTATACTATGATAGAAGCTGTTAAAACTTCGCAATCAATAACTTTTATTATGACAAAAGCAAATAATATCACAGTTCAATAAAAAACACAAAAATGTTTTAAAAAAAAATACAACAGAACTAATATCAAAAATGGTTTGGTAATGAGCATTTTGAGTCACCATCTCGCTTGTACATCTATAACATAAAAATCCGTTAAAAGTTTTCAAGTAACCCACCCCTCACAACTATGTACTAATATGTATACTAAATACAATAGTTGAAAATTATGTGACAGAACAAGTAAATACTTTAAATTGTGAAAAATTTAAATCATTAATAGAAAGTTGCATTCAGTGCCAATTTTAGACAGCAGCCTAAAAACAGGAAAACCTACGAATAGGACCCCAAACAATCTTTAAGTTGGTCAAGTTTCTGGGAAGACACAAGGCAAGGATGTCGGTTATAATAAGGATGGATCGCTTTGGATGGATGGTGGTCATTGCAAATGCATAAAGAACATTAGCTCGCAACATATCCAAACATAAAACCTAAATATAAAGTAATTCACCGTGTGCAGTGAGGCATACCAATTACAGGTATTGCAACAGATCCTTTGACAGGATGGTGACTCATCATGTTGTCATTAACAATGCAATTAACTGGCAATGAAGTGCTATTGACAGTTTGCTCCATTAGGCGAACAAGAGACACAAATATTTCCATCCTTGTTACATCCCTGTTGGCCTGTCCACAGAGCTTGAGAATAAGTATTTGTAAATATACATACACAACACAATTAGTTCAGTAGAAACACAAACGTAGAGATTAGACTATATTACTTTCACTTCATGCAAGGGGATAATACTTAACTATCCAAGATTACAATGATGTAAAGCTTACCAAACTAACTCATTTATGTGTTTAAGAAAGGAGCTTATATGCATTAAGGGAATTATGAAAAGATTGAGCACAAAGTAATGTGCTTGGCATTTGCCGTTTGGTAACAATTTAACTCTTGCACCCTATGGGGTTTGGTTCCTAAAGTTTTGTCAGGGGATATCCTAGATGAGTTTGGCGTTAAGTCTATGAATCACAGGTGTGCATCTGCCCACGAACAGCCAGACTGGATCCTAAATTGACCAAACCAATTCTTTTTGGCCACCTTTTATGTGTGTAAAATATTATCCGAACAGTACTCTAACATTTCAGTTAGCATAAATTTTTTATGATTTTATTTTAGAACTTCAAGGGTTTTAGGCAATTCCCAACTGTCGCAAATAGCAACGCTAATATGGTCACAAGATAAAATATATGACACGCGCAGTACAGAGAGAAAAAAACAACAGAAAAATTCATGTCAAAACCTGAGTGATATGTTACTTCTTGTTCATTGAAATCGGCAGAACTATTGTGCAAGTGTGCAACCTTTTGTGAAAGCTACAGAACGAAGACTATTACTATAGCGTATATCGAATCAATCAATGGAAAAAATGTGCTCTTCGCCAGTTAAACCATGCAAAATTCTTCCAAGCAATCAATCTTGTATGCTTAGTGGTTTGCTGGGATAGGCATTTCTTGAGAATGAACCAGTATATAATAGCTAACAATTAGATGAGTACTCATAATAGTTAGTGTACCTCTACAGTAAAGCGTGCCCATATCTTGTCATTTCTAGCCTCCATCACACCCTTTAAGATGGTTAATCCCAGTCCTCTGACAATATCAGCTATTTCCAAAAATAGACCTCTTTTTTCACAAAGCATCTACACAAATCAGGAAAAAAAAGCAAATGATAACTATGTAGATAAATTACAGCAGATATAAGAATGCAGACGTATCCAAATTTTGTCTGCTTTTACCTCCACGAACATTTGACGAGGTGGACTCAAATCTTCGACTATGATTGGGCAGACCATAGACTGAGAACCAACTTCATATGCCCATGTTGCTCCAACTTTAAAGTTGTCTTTTATCATGAGTCCATTTTCATCATTGACAATCTATAGTTAACATAAGACAAAATCAATATCAATCATAATTTCAAACATTTTCTAAGCGACTTCTGAAACCATATGCTTGCTTTTCAATGCACAACTAAGTTTACACATGGAAATTCAATTGAGAGGAAATTTACAGATAAATAAATGAATAACTTAATTGTCATACCATACTTTAAACTCAGAAGCTACATTTTTATACCATAAACCAAGATTAAAAAATAATTGGTACAAGAATCACAAAGAAACAAACTGATAGAAATTGTCTTTTCACCTTAGACTCCCCAATATGTTTTAGCTTGTCACCTTGCTTTGTGACATTTTGTAAGAATATCATGTGCTTTATAGTCCGTTCCAATAGAGCATCAATACTACACTGTTAACCGCAACAAAACATCAACAGCATCAATAATTGAACAGATGAAACTTACAATAAATTTTAGTTAGAGAACCAAACTAACACCTTTGCACCATTCGGAACAATTTCCCTAAGCTCTTTCACACGATCTTGGATCATCTGCCGATCTTTTGGCCTTGGTCGTGGATTTTCTCCAGGTTTAAGTCTTTTGCGTTTGCTGCTTTCATCAGCCCTTTTGGAATATACCGTTGAGGAGCTGGCACTAATCTTCATTTCACAATCTTGTCCGATATTCGTACTGATTCCGGATCGATTAAAGGAATTTGTTTGTGAAAGTTTCTCTACATCTTCCGAAGCAGATTTGAATGAACAAAAGTTTAAAGGCTCTGCTTTTTTCAGAGACTTTGATATACCAAATAACTCATTATGCACATGATTGGAAGCCTTAGCCCGCCCATTTGAGAAAGACGCTGTAGCAGTAGAGGAGCTACTGAACTTCGTCAAAGTAGTCCTACAAGACTCGTTATCCTCCGAACTCTGCTTTGTAGCAGACTGAACCTTAGAGACCACTGCATCTAGAAGATGGTCTGTGCCAGCTGCAGAGAAAATTCCACCTTCTGAGTTTCCTTTATTATCCACCCGTAGCTCTGGACATCCACTCTGAAGTTTATTAGAGACATAATTATTCTTGTCCGGGTTTTCTGACTTTGTCCCTGGCCCATTAATCAGGAAACTTTCATCATATAGTTCGTTTGCAAAATTCAAACCCAACATGTCGAACAAGTTATCCCCAGAATGTGGCTGCATGTATCCACTCTCAAACAGGGAATTGTTCAGTCCCGCACTGCAGTAAGCAGAGTCATGCTTGTTCCTATCATCTTCATATCCAGGAGTCTTCCCACTCAAACAATTATTCTCATCAGATGAGCAACAAGGAATGTTGATAGCATTGCCCATATCATTTTCTACTTTCTTGTTACCCTCGTCCAAGCAGAGTTGAATATACTTCATATCCATTAAAAGAGATGTCGACACAGGAGCAACCAGACCATCGTGTGTTTTATCTGGTTCATATGACAGGGCACCAGTGGAACCTATTTGAGAGTTAAGTGTATTAGATTCACTTAGCTTGTTGTGAACATTGTTTCCAGCAGCATCATCTGCCAACACCTGCAGATCCCATAATCCTATAGGACTACTGCCACTATGTGTAGCGACTGTCCCATTATAGCATTCTTGATTCATCTTGAACCCTGGAGTGTGTAAAGAAACCTTCAGGTCCTGCTGCCCCTCTAGGTTTGGGGAGATTCTTTCAGATCCTGCCACCCCATTTAGTTGACTCCAAGAATCAAATTTGGAATTTACTATTCCAATTACTTCATCTTGACCATGAGCACACAATTTCCCTGAGTTTCGGGAGTTTTGGTAGGTCGTACGAGAAGGCGGTAGGCTATCCACAAATTTTTTAAACACCAAATTAGAGGTTTGACCGACAACTCTTGAAACTTGAGAGTAATCTTGATGGTAGTTGTGATAAAAATTTGAAGACGAGCGACTCAAGTTTGAACACTTGGATTTTCCACAAGAATCCACAGAGGTAGACTGCAAATGACGGAAGGATGCTCCTTCCTTGGGGACAGTTTCTGGAGTAGCATAGCTTTCAGAAAACAGAGCACCAGGAACACATGCAAGTTGCAGAATTAATGTCCTCACATCATTCACGAATCCCGTATTTTCTATGATCTGAATCAGTTAAGAACCGGTGCTAATGTTTATAAGTATTTGAAGCAATAAAGCAGCATTAATCACACGAAAATGTATTATATCAACTATTTAGATCAATTAAGTGCATTTGTGAAAATACATGTTGGAGAGTGTGGATACTGAAGACCAAATGGCCTGTGTCAAGGTTTGATCATTTAAATAGAGATCCTTACTAATGTATTATAGTAAATTTTTTATTTTACCACAAACTTTTCTTTTGTATTCTATAACATCATCAATTTTAGCACCTTTTTCTTAAAAATGACTCGATGGCTGGCACCTAAAATTGCCTACATGGTCCTATGTTTTACTTTTTATATGAATATTTATGTCATCAACATATGTAGGCTATTAATTAACAACTATTTTAGTCACATTAGTTCTCACAAAAGAAGCTGGCACCCCTTTCTAAAGAATGTTAAAAGTGGGCACCACTTGGCATCCTTGCAACTCTAATTGAGAGCCAACAAGAGTGCCATGTCATGCCATGTGGCAGTTGGCACCAACCATTGGAGATGATCTATCAGAAAAAAGTATCTATCAGAAAAAAGTATCAGTGCATCGACAACTGTTAACCACATGGTTCCTTTACCTCCTACCTTTCATGATAAATTGAATAAAACAAGGCCAAAAAAAAAAATGTTTGCTGTAAAATAGGCACATCTAGTTATAAAAAAGGGGTTGATGTTGACTATTGTGATTCGTACTACATCAGTAACATCCGCTAAATATAGAAACTATATTATTGGAAACCAGATTGAGCCTCATATACTTATTTTAACCAAGTAATATGCTTTCTCAACAAGTGGGACAATTATGCATTATTTATGGCATGATATAATTATGCTGGTATACACTAACAAAAAATTGAATAAAAACATGTTGATTTCAGACTACATACATCTTTTGATGAACCGAACTGAAAAACTCCATTTGGAAGAACAGGAATGACCGCAACTGTCTGCAAGCAAACAGAAAGTACCGTAACTAAGGCACTGAGGAGGAAACGATAAGGCTACATGCTATATATGCAACATATAAACGGGTAAAAACTATCATACCTGCATTCCAGCTGCAAATTGTTGATTCAGCTCATTTAGTACCTGATAAACATTTACCATAGACAAAGACTGAATAATTCAATATGAAATAATTTCAACTCTTCAAGAACTAGTGTAGCTTTTGTCATACTTTATTAAAATAAGAACAAGAAATTTAAGCATAACATATGAAGAGTGAGAAATATGTTCAACCCCGTTATTTAAGCTATTCTTTGGTGATAGTGTGTCATTACAAGTTTAGTACTAGCATTAAAGACAACGTACTCCAACTCGCGTCAGCAATTTCAAAATATCATCTATAAGTATAAAATTAAAAAGCAGCAACCGTGTGCAGCTAAAAATATATAGATTATGTTAAGTTTTTTTATGCTATATACCTCTGGTGGTTGGGATTCTCTACTATAGTTTTGCGAAAGAATCCACTGATAATTTCCAGTATATGCCGCTCGTCCAACAAGCCTAAATTATAAATACAGACAAACAAATAATTCAATATCTCATGCGTAACATAAATAGCGAACATTACGTCAGAATTCCAACAACAAAATCTAAAACAATTACCCTTCTCCCACAATGCTAACTTGGTTGTCCATCATCATCTTATTGACAAGCTGTTGGACTCTATCCCCCGCTACCACAGTTGGAGGAAAAGAGCGAGATTCTGTGGAAGCCCAACAAGCTTCCCAATCGTCGAAAGCAATGCCAGGGCTTACAGTCTCCGTATGTGGAAGGCAAGAAAACGTGATAGGGCCATGATAACATTCTTCCCAAATTAAAAGCCTGCATGCAAAAAATATAAGTTTTGAGAATACTTATGAGATCCTGCACTATCTTGAAAATAACAACAATCATATATTAACAAATCACACTGCTGTAAACGCTCAACAGCAAGAAACAAGCATTGCGGACAAACTTTAAAAAACCTTTCAGGTTTCTACCATGACAGAGAGGCCACAGATATGTTGCAAAACGTATTCAACAAATATCAGGCTAAAAAAACGGAATGGAATAAATAAGACTTCATACAGAAATATTAATTATGGCATGTAAATAGTTTAGACAAAGCTAAAGATACCTGCTTTTTCATTCTCACAAGGATGTGTATGACAAAGCATACAGGACCAAAACAGAATACTCCAAAATACCAGAAGTGCAAGACATAAGAATTATGAAGCAAAAACAACAAGAATACTTAAAAATCTACAGTTTGTCCAAATCTACTCTGATTGAAAATTGACTATAACCTTAATTAAAATAAAAAGAAAATTACAATCATACACAGTACATGAAGGAAATTTCTTCCTTTTTTGCCACATAGAAAACTTTAAAGATACATTAGCTGGTCAAAAATAAAATGGTACACAACTTTCTTCTTTTTCTCACTTTTCCAGAAAACATCAAAAGTTAAGAACATACTAATTGAAACCAGTATTTAGGACAAACACAAATTAACCAGAAACATGGATATGAAATCAAAAGATTTATGTACAGAAAGAAATTTACACATACTGCAAAAAGCTGAACACCAGTCTACACTGTCTCCTCCATTTTACTCAAAAACCAAACAATTGTCAGCACAATTTTCTAAAAAGTAGCAAAAGATAACGCTAAATGGATGCCAACATCAAAAGGCACATTAAAATTTTTTTAACTCTTAGCTGTTAAATGAAAATAAATAATAATAATAATAATAATAATAATAATAATAATAATAATAATAATAATAATAATAATAATAATAATAATAATAATAATAATAATAATAATAATAATAATAATCATCCTTTTTTACATTCTCGGTGACCAAACACTCAAGCTTAATGAAATCTTTAATCAAAAGAAAAAGAGTTGCATGAACTTACTTTGGGTTTTGGCAACCAATCTTCCAAAAAACAGCATAAGACCATTGATCAACTCCACATAGAGTTTTCAAAGCTTCTTTTAAGAGATAACCCATGTCTATTTAATGTGTGTACAATCACAAAATCTTGATTTAACAATCACTAACCACTCACTGATGCTATGAATACAGAAACTTAAACATGTGTGTGCCTATATGCATATATAACTATGTATCTAACTAGCCCTGCAAGACCCTCTTCCAGCTTGTTTAATTCTCAATCCACCACTCTTTTTTCTCTCAGGATCCAAATTTACATAAGTTGTCTTCGTGCAAGCCATGAAGTAGATAAAGAAGAAAAAGAAAAGGAAACTCTGCAAGAAAATTAATGTTAAAAAAGGAAGGTCTTTGAAAGAAGCCTACAAAAACCCACAAACTTTGAGCTCATAATTTGTTATAATATTCTCCATATTTTAAGACAATTAGCAAATGGGTATTCAAGATTTGAGCTTAAGAGTTGGGAAAGCAGGAAATGTGAAAGTGGGTGTGGAAGAAATGTGTGAGATTTTGTTTCAGGGCTTTGTTGTTCAAGTGGGTTTTAGTGAAGTCCTGTTCAATTTTGATATTGTAGTGTGTATTGTGTTCATTTATATTTTACTATTTTCTGTCTCTCTCTCGTTTCGCTTTTCATGGGGACTGTGCAGTGTACACTGGCAAATTAACCAAATGAGAAGGGGCGGTGGTACGTTTCCTAAATTTTTTACAAATTTTTTGTAAAAGATGCCGTATGATAGGTAGAACTTGCAATGTCGTGTATTTTCGTATTTTGTGTATTTGAAAGTGAAATTTGTATCCATTGGAAATGAATTCGTGTACTTTATTGTGAAATTCGTATCTGTTCGAAATAAATTCATGTACTTTCATATCGTGTTTCGTGTACATAATATATAAAATTGAGTAAAGTGCACTTTGTGTACCTGTACTTTGGCCTTGACACCACTTGTAATACCAATCTCTAAAATCGAGCATCTGCAATACTGCAGTTGTTATTTCGTTACGAGTTGTGTACTCTCGTTTGCCTTGTGTTAACTTCGTTAAAAACCTAGGGATATCTCTGTCATTTCTCATCCATCTTTTTGTGCGGGCTTTTAGTCGTGCCTTTTCGCCGCCCATTTTATATACTCCCTCTATACCTGTTGATTCTTTACACTTTCCTTTTTGGGACGTCCCACCATTTCTTTACATTACTATAAATAGTAACTATTATATATTATAAAAAGAAATATATTAGTTTTATATTAGTCGTATGTATATTTATATCTATCTGATTATACTACTACTACTCAAAGTAAGTACACGAATCATTTTTCTAATTTATCATTAACCACCCCTGACCCACCCACCCTCCGCCCAAAAAATCTCTTACTCACTTTGACCTTTCTCTATCTCCTCTGTCACTCGCGAGTTCATCTAAAAAACCCTAATAGCCAAAATCCAATCTCCCTTTTGTTTATGTCTTCTTGAACTCATCTCGTTAATGGAGTCACAATTAGTCAACGATTCAGCCCCAATTTCTTCTCCCTCTTCTTCATCATCTCCTCCTCCTCCATCTTCTTCACCATCTCCTCCTCCTCCCTCCTCTTCTTCACCACTCCCTCCGAGTATAGAAGATTATCTCGATGAAATCGTTGAAGACGCGCTTGATAGAGTAAAAAAGCAAGTCATGAAGCCAAAGAAGACCACTTTAAAACCACTAAAATTACAGTTCGAAGAAGACCCATCTGGATTGCTGCAAATTTATCTCCCCCAATTCGAGTAAAATTTCTTTACGATTTATCTTTGCAATTTATCTTTACGATTTGCTGCAAATTTGTTTAAGATTTTTTTTGTGATTTCTGTAAAATTTGCGAGAGTAGTTGTGTTGCAAGATTTAAAAAAACAGAGCTTTATGTTGCTTACATTAGCTTCAAGGATAATTTATCTTTACGATTTATCTTTACGATTTGCTGCAAATTTGTTTAAGATTTTTTTGTGATTTCTGTAAAATTTACGAGTAGTTGTGTTGCAAGATTTAAAAAAGCAGAGCTTTATGTTGCTTACATTAGCTTCGAGGATACAGACAGAGACTAACGAGACAACTAGCTAGGTTAGTATATATGCATAGCATTAAAACATCAGCTGCAAAACATACAGAAGCTTTACTGCATAAACATACAAAAGATTTACTGCATAACATACAAAAGATTTAGTCCATAACATACAAAAGTTTAGGTTATCTGCAAAAGATTTAGGTCATCCCGTTTAATGCCTTTTCCACAATGTCTAGTGGAGCCGTCATTTGAGTTGATAATTGTCCAAGTCGCTCGAGCCTTTTCTTCCCAATATGAGGGAGCTTGTAATTTTTATTGCCACCATGCTTTAGTATATCGGTCATACAATTCATAAGCGATAACCAAACGTAATTTAAAGTAGAAGGACTCACTTCTTCATATGCTTCAATCACTGCATTAACTAGCTCATAAACTGTTTTAGGGGATTTTTCATGTTGTAGTCCTTGAATGATTCTAAAGAAACCCAAATCATTGATATTGAGATCCAGACTATTAGCCGGTTGATTAGCCAATGTTATATTAAATCCATCAGATTTTGCCGCTTTGATGAACTCTTCGTCGATATCATTGATATGAGGTCTAGCATTATCTTGTTGTATGATGATATGTTTATTGTTGTCTAGTGGCCATTTGGCTTTAATAGCCGGGATAATTTTTTCGAGTAAACATTGTTTAACCACAACTTTATTGATACTTTCTATAGGTTTTAGTTCCATAACACCTCTTGCTCTATTCTTACTTGCTCTAACCGCTGCCTCTTCTATAGTGAATGGAAAGATTCCTATTTTTCCATCAAAGATACAAATACCATCTTTGTCAAACCTAGGTCTTGCAATCACACTCATAAATACAACTTTGGTTATAAATCTTTTGGACTTGCAAGTTCTATGAGGTTCCGGTTCGTTTGGCAATAGGTAGTATTTTTGTGAAGTTCTAGTCATATAAAACCACTTCTCATCTATGTGAACTATAGAAAACATGCCTACATAGGTTGGGTTTGTAGAAAGTGTTGAGCTTTCAATATGTTTTAAAACAAACCTCACCCTTGCTTCCATATTTGCCGCTGTTAAATAAGGTTTCAAAGCATTTGAATGAGACTTAATTTTACCTTTTTGAATCATTCTATGCACAGTAGATTTACCTGCATTTAGTTGACAAGCTAATGTCCTAATATTGGTTCTTAGGTGCAAAGGAATGGATTTTACCTTTTCCAAATCAAAGACATATTTTTGGATGCCACCTTTAAACTTTCTATCCACATTAGGCTGCTCACCATCTTTGATTGCTTGTTTAACAGCTTTCCATATGTTGCTAATGGTCATCCTGCTAACTCTATAATCAGTGCTAAGTATATTCATCAATCCCCTGTTGAACTTTTTATTGCTATAGTTTAATCTTAGCCTGTGAGCAATTTCACCTTTTTGTGAATTTGTCAATCTTTTCTTCTTTGTAGTGCCCCTAGCAGTGCCCCCAACAGTGCCCCCAGCAGTGCCTCCTAAATCTGGAAATATGGAACCAGTTGCCATTTTTGTAAATGCACTGTAATGTGTAAAGTAGATTTGGATGTATAAAGTTGTTTATTTATAGTAAGTGGATGTAAGTGTGGAGATAAATTTGTGGTGGGAAATGCAAATCTTTTGTAATTACTTTAGTTTAATTTAGGCGGGTGTATTTATAGACCTTCCCTCCAATATGTAAAGTTCCTGGACAGCTAATATCCTATATAAATGTATTAATGTACTATCTTTATATAATGTTTTACTCTGGGCACTTTGATTATTTATTCTTATTCATTGGTCTTTGTGCAAAACTAAAATGTAAAGATTCACAGGGGACAGAGGGAGTATCTGTACAAGCCTTTTAGTTAGTTAATCTCAAGATTATCAAACTTTCTTTATATAATTTTCCAAACTAAGTATATCAAATCTCCATAGAAATGAGTTGGTCCATTCGTGCAAAGGAAGACAGGGACATCTATTCTCCAAACGAATGCCCAACATATACGGGTAAGCCTTCAATTCAATTAGGGTTTTATATGTGTAAAATTAGGGTTCTTCATGTGTAAAATGTTATATTTGGTTTAATCAGTTATGTAAAGTGTATTAATGTATAATAATCAGTTATTCTATTGTTTACACTGTTTGGGTTTTGATTGTTTAAAATTAGGGCTTTTGGTTTGACAATGGTCCCATTTATGTTTAAATAGTTGTTTATGTCTTTCTTTATGTTTATGTCCGTAATTCTTGTTCCCCACTTTTGTTTATTTCTTTATGTTTATTCGTTTCAGCTTTGGATTTATTTACAATTAAACTGTTTCATGGTGGGGTATTCGACACAAATTCGAGGGAATATGTTGGTGGGGGTTACGATTATGTGGATGGGTGTAATGTAGACATGATGAGTCTACTTGAATTGACTAGTATGCTAAAAGAATGTGGGGTTTTGGGTTTTAATAATCTGTAATATAAATATCCTAAAACAGATTGGGTTAAGGGAGTGTGGAATTTAGATTCAGATAGTGAGGTTGTCGAAATGTGTGAGCTTGTGCCACCATCAAGGTTGGTGTTAGTATTTGCTGTTGCTTTCGAACCTTTAGCCTCTATGACATCTGAGAGTAATTTGACACAAGAGTACAACCCTTCACAAGATCCCAACTTGGAGTTTGTGGAGACTGAGGATGATAGGGATTTTTATAGGCAAATGTGTGATGAATATGATTGGGAACCATATCAAGCAGATGAAGAGGAAAATTTAGAAAATGAAGAGGAAAATGCAGAACATGAAGAGGATGCAGGTAATGCCGAATTTGGTGAGTATAGTGATTCAGAGGATGAAGATTATGTGGTGGGCCAAGATGAACTCATTGAGGATTCATTTCACAGTGACTCTTCTAATTTGGACTCCACTGATGAGGATGTATGTTACTACAAGGTTGAGAGATCAAGAAAGAAAGCTGCAAAAGATGAGAGGAAAGAGAAAAGAAAGGGGAAAGGGAAGACAATTGAAAAAGACAAAGAAAAGGTAACTGAGAAAGAAAAACAGAAGGAGAGTACTATAACTTAATAACTGGTAAGGAGAAAGTACATAGCATGGGGACTGGGGGGAATGAGGGGACTAAGGGGAATGCCAATTATTCAAGTGAATCTACATACTACTATGACAGTGAAGAGGAGAGGATGGCTGCTAACTCCACAGATGAGGATGAAATCAAATGGCCTGTTTTTGATGAGAAGTTTGAGATGGGGAACCCAAAATTTGTGTTGGGTCAACAGTTTGCTACGGCAAAATTGTTTAGGGATGCAGTAAAGAAACAAGCCATAATTGAAAGAAGGCCTATAGTGCAATGCAGGAATTATGGTGTGAGGGTTAGGTTTGTTTGCTCAGGAGGTTGTGAGTGGAAAATATATGCCTCCAAGATGCCAAACTCTGACACATATCAGATTAAAGTGTATAAGCCTATACACACCTGCATTCAAACATTTGACCAAAAGCAAATAAACTCAAGGTGGATTGCAAATTATTATGAGAATGACATAAGGATGAACCCCACATGGCCTTTGTTTGCTTTTTTGTAGAAAGTTGTCAATGATTGGGGCTACCATGTAAGCATTTATGCAATTGCTAGGGCCAAAAGAAAAGCATTGGAGAAAATAAATGGCAAACATGTGGACCAGTTCAGTAGGGTTTGGGACTATGCTAATGAGTTACTAAAAGCTATGCCTGACAACACTGTCTTGGTGATGACTGAGGATGCAGAAAATGCTGGGTGGAAAATATTTAAGAGATTCTACACTTGTTTTGGAGCAGTAAAGAAAGGATTTAGAGATGGTTGTAGGCCATTAATAGGCCTAGATGGCTGCCACTCGAAGGGCCCTTATGGTAGTCAACTGTTATCAGCCATTGGCACAGATGCTAATGATGGGATGTACCCCTTGGCCTGGGCAGTGGTAGAGGCTGAAAACAGTGAGAGTTGGCATTGGTTTTTAAAGCAAGTAGTTGAGGACTTAAAGATTGAGAATGATGGCAGCTAGACCTTTATATCAGACAGGCAGAAAGGCTTGATTAATGCTTTGGACAGCACTGTGCCTAATGCAGAACATAGGTTCTGTGTTGTGCACTTATATAGAAACATGTGGAAAGATCACAAGGGTATTGGTGTGAGGATGCTACTTTGGAAGGCAACTAGGGCCACCACTGACTACAGCTTTAATAAACACATGGAGGAGCTTAAAAAGGTATTCATTTCTCATTTATTTACTTATTCACTTGTCATTTTTTTACTTATTCATTGTTTTACTTATTCAGTTCTCTCTTATTGTCAGTTATCAAAGAAATGCTTTGAGTGGTTAAATGAGAAGCCAAGATCTCAATGGAGTAGAAGTGCCTTCAGAATGACACCTAAGTCAGACCAATTTGTGAATAACCAGTGTGAGGTATTTAATAGCACAATTGGGAAATATAGGGACCTTCCTATTCTGACCATGCTTGAAAACATCCACATTGATATCATGAAAAGGATTCAAAAAAGAAGGAACAAGATGCCTAATAGTTATGCCTTGAACCCCATATGCCCTAATGCAATGAGAAGACTAAATAAGTAAGTCTTTTCTACTAGTTTTTCATGTTTCAACCCTAATGTCTTATATCTAACTGTGTTAATATTGTCATGTAGGGCTATTGAGCTAATCAAGGGTTGTCATGTTACATGGTCTGGGGGTGCCAAGTACCTGAGTACAATGACTGAATGGGGGTATATAATGGTGGTGGACTTGGATGTAAAAAAGTGTGCATGCAAGAAATGGGAACTTTCAGGTATACCTTGTTACCATGCATGTGCTTGCATTGCATGGTCTAAGAAAAACTATATGGAATACATCCATGCTTGTTACTCAAAGGATACCTTTCTTGCCACATACAATCACATCCTTGAACCTATTTCTGGTGAAGAAGAATGGGAGTCAATAAACTACCCTAAGCCACTGCCACCAGTACTAAAGGTACAAACAGGAAGACCCAAAAAATCAAGGAAAAAGAAAAATGATACAACTGACCCTGGTGCAACAAGGTTAAAGAGACAAAACTCCTAAGTCAAATGCATCTATTGTACTCAATTGTCTCACAACATTAGGACTTGTCTAGCAAGGGTATTCCTTTCTCTTCCTAGTTTATATTCTCAGAACTAGTTTTATATTTGGACTTAATATGTTTCTTTGTCTTTCTCTTCATAGGCACATGACAAAGCTAATGGTTGTGAGAAGCAAGTGAAGACAAGAACTAAGAAGACAAAGATAGCTGAAGAAGGAAGGAATGAAGGGAGTACTACAAAACCTGATCAAGCAAAGGAAGGGAGTGCATCACAGTCCACCATGGTTGGAGAAGGTAGTCAGAGAGGCCCTAAAAACTTTCCAACAGTTGGAGAAGGTGGTCAAGGAGGGGTCTTTATCAACTCTAACCCCCCTCCATCAGCAAATACTCCTCTTGGTATACAACCCCTTGGATCTGCAAGTACAGGGAAAGGGAAAGCCACAGTGACTAGTTTGAAGAATCTGGAGCTAGCTAAGAGGAGAAGGGAAAGTATGCTTAAGCAAAAGCATGTTTGGAAGTTATAAGACTTTATGAAAGCACTTTTGATGGTAAATTATAAGACTTGATGAAAGCACTTTTGGTGGTGGTACAATGTTTCTTTTGTTGGTAAATTATAAGACTTGATGAAAGCACTTTTGCTTGGGATGTAATAGATATTTCAGATGGTATTATGGCAATGACCTGTAAAAACTCTTTAATGGTCTATATGAACCTCTTTGATATTCTCTTGTATACTAAAGTTAACAAGTTTGGTAGTATGGCATGTATGGTTTTATTTCTTTTGCTTTGGTACAAACACATTCACCACATAACACAATAACATTGAATACAGTTCACAAAGAAAATACATAACAACATTTCGATTTGGATTTGTTGTGCAAAGAAAATACCAGAACACAATAACATCCACTACACTTAACAATAACATTCGAAGTAGTTCACAAAAGCAAATCCAAACAAAACAACCTTAACAAAAGCACAACAATCCTACAACAAACTAAACAAAGATTCACTCATCAAGAGAATCGTAATCATCATCCTCAACTGCAGCATCATTCCTCATTGTGTTGAAAGCCATATTTGTCAACATTTGAACAAGCACAAACAACCCAACAGATACACAGTGTTGCTTAAGCTTCAACTGATTCATCTCAGCTACATGCCTCTCTCTCATACGAACCATCCTGCGCCTATACTTGCCTCCGTCTCCAAAGCACTCTCCTGCAACTCCTTAATAATCTCTAATGTGCGAGGTCCAAGAGGTTCCTCATCAATCCACTCTTGATAGCCAAAAGTATTGTTCCAACATGCCCTGAACCTCCTACCCGCGTTTGGCCCAAACCATTGTGTCTTCGTTACACTCATCTGATCACAGTATCAAGCAAGGTCCAAGATAGCATCAATTTCTTCATCCGTACGTGCTCTGGAAGCCATTTTTGTGTTTGGGGAGAAGTAAAAATGAGAGGGAGAGATTGCAATTAGAAGAATTGAAGAAATTAGGGCTTCTAATATGTACATATAGCTGCACATTCCCGCCTGTCTGAAGCCCGCACAAAGGGATGGATGAGAAAAGACAAAGATACCCCTGGGTTTTAAACGGCGTTAATGCCAGGCAGACGGAAGTACACAACTCGTAACGAAATAACAACTGCAGTATTGCAGATGCTCGATTTTAAAGATTGGTATTGCAAGTGGTGTCAAGGCCAAAGTACAGGTACACAAAGTGCACTTTACTCTATAAAATTAAAATAAAATTTAGTTAAAATTTATTAGTAAATATTATATTAATATGAAATATACATAAAATATTTTACATTTCCATATATAAATTTAAATACAATTCTAAAAAAACTTGTAAATATGTATATTTTTGTGTAAAATATATATTTTTATAAAAAATAATATTAATATCTACATAAAATCGATAACTAGTAAATTATAAACATCTTTATTTCGTGTACTTTCGTGTACCCGAAATGAAATCATATCCGACACTAAATATTTCGTGTAATTTTGTGTTCGTGTGCTTTCGTGTACCAAAAACAAAACCCAAAACCGTATTTTTCGGGTCGTTTGTGTCGTGTTCAAATGTCAAATTTCCAGGCATAATGATATGTGTTAAATTTTTATTTATAAATCTATTACTATATATTAAAGGAGAACACATGGATAAAAAATGCCAAAACACTGACTGTGAAGTTATTGTTTTATCCCTACATGTTACAAAATTGCAAAAATGTCACCCTTTTATAATTTATGCTAAAAATATGTTATTTTCTGTATTTATTTGGAATCAAACCTCTAACCTCTTCTAACAAATTTAATGACATAACAACTATGCTAGATTCCATTTTAAGTTTATTTTCAAAATTTTATTAGATATGCCACATATTCTCCTCTTATCCTAAGTTATTTTATTTTAACCCTCGAATACAATATTATATTGGTTTAATATATTTATATAACTCCGTTTTTTCGGTTATCGTAATTTTATATATAACCATTCAATCATCTTTATAAATTTTATGATACTTGTATTTTTTTCAATTGAATATATATAAATTATTTTGTTACTTACTATATCTATTACTATATATTAAATTCAATAAACACAAGGGCAAAAATTGTCATTTTAATGGGTGTGAAGTTACGATTTTACCCCTATTTTTTAAAAAATCACAAAAATGCCATAATTTGATAATTATATAAAAGAAATAGGAAAATTATGTTTATATAAGGATTCGAACCACTAACCTTCAACTCTCAAACTCATGCCTTAACCAATTGTGCTATAGTTTATTTTGAGTTTTATTTAAAAATCATATATTATAAACCACCTCTCTTCTCTTTTTATTTCATATTATTTATAGAATATTGAACATATAAAATTATAAAAAATATATTAATCGATTGAGCATACTCTACAGTTCTCTTTTGCCATTTAAAATGATTGATATAGAAAAAAATTATATTATTCATAATGCAACCGAGTAAAAAAAAAGATTATTTACATGCATCTCCATGTAGATGTTAAATTATTTAAATAAAAAAAGATTTGATTTTAAAAAATATGTAAATTTTAGTTATCAAATCATAACATAATGTCGTGGAATAAAAATCGGGTTATCGAATTGCGATTAGGGTTTGTGTGTATTTAATGCTAAGGGATGGTGAGCTTCGAGCTTTAATGGCTGTTTCCGTGTTCGAGACTAATCGGTCCTCACAAAGTGCCTACGTATCTCGTTATTGAGAATCAAGCCAAAAACGTAGTTCTGAGATGAGGGGTATGGCCCTTTAAATAGGCTACAGGAGCCTTAGAATCGTAGTAGGATTCGGATACTTGGTGGGCAAGTCACCGCCTTGAGGAAGGTTCTAGACTCCTTCCTTGTAGGAGTCTGTTTCCATATTGAATTAGGTACCTTGGAGGCTAAGTCTGGTAGGAATATCATCCTTATCTGATTACTATTGCTGAGCTGTTTATTACCCTTAATATTAATTACGAAATTAATATTAAAATAGGGATTCTGACTTCATTAATGGGCCCCACGTTTGGACCATGTTGGGTCTAATTAATGCCATATTAAATGTTTCTTTAGGGCTTATTTTCAGCCCATATCATTTGCCCCCAACTTCTAGGAAAACTGATCAGGTTTTCCTCGAAGTTTTAACGGCCTTTTCGAGACTTGGGTCAGGGTTTATTGCTTTTACGCGAGTATTCAACAATATCGTCTTAATGTAAGGCGTGGAACGACCGATGCACTTACAATGATATTGAACGACACTAACAGTGTTAAACGGCACTAAAAAGCGCTAATCAGCCTCAAACAACGTTTAAACAATGTTAAACGATGTTAGACGGCATAAAACGGCACTAACGGCGCTAATCAGCACTAAACGGAGCCTAATCGGCACTAAACAGCGCTAATCAGCCTCAAACAACGTTTAAACAGTGTTAAACGATGTTAGACGGCATAAAACGGCACTGACGGCGCTAATCGGCACTAAACGGTGCCTAATCGGCACTAAACAACGCTAATCAGCCTCAAACAACGTTTAAGCAGTGTTAAACGATGTTAGACGGCATAAAACGGCACTAACGGCGCTAATAGCGATCCTGAACATCAAGACGGAAAAACAAAAAATGTGAAATCCCGACTCGATCACCACTGTCAGTTGGCCAGGTCGAAAAATGCATACTGACAACCAATGTCGTCGCCCGGGAGGTCACCGGTGTGCTGGTCGGCCGGTACCCGATCGGCCAAAGCAAAAACTCGTACCGACGGTCGACGTTGGTCGACCGAAATTTTTTTTTTTTCGTCGCAGTAGAATATCGATCTCGAGAATCAACGTCGGTCGGCCGGGACGTCCCCGGGAGGCCGGGAGTCAGTCGGTCGGGGCAAAAACGCATACTGACGGTCGACGTCGGTCGGCCGAATTTTTTTTTTTTTTTTGTGACGAAGCAGAATATTGATATCGAGGATCAACGTCGGTTGGCCGGGACGTCCCCGGGAGGCCGGTCGGCCGGGAGTCAGTTGGCCGAAGCAAAATCGCATACCGATGGTCGACGTCGGTCGGTCGAATTTTTTTTTCTCGATTGAAGCATAATATTGATACCGACAACCAATGTCGGTTGGCCGGGAGTTAGTCGGGAGGCTGGTCGGCCGAGAGTCAATCGGCTGACAAAAAAAACTCTACTTGAAGGTCGATGTCGGTCGACCGAAGGGTTCCTTTTTGCCTCAGTCGGCCGTGCTTCAATCGGCTGGTGCCCACGTGGGTGCTTTGTTCGACCGGTTCGTGGTCTGCAAGTTTTGATTTTCAATATCAACCTCGATCATCAATATTAACATTCACACTTCGGCTTTCAAAAGCTAATCAACTAGGCCACACATGGCTTTTATTTAAGGTTTTACTTAAAACCTCGATCAGCATTATTAATCCCATATTTAGGACTAATTTCTTGATTATCCTCTCTTAAGAACGCTTAGCTTCCAAAGCTCAACTGACTGCTCTGTGAAACGTCTTCTTGGATATTCATTTAAATTCCGGAATTTCATGAGTTGTAAAGACTCTTTCCATCTGTAACAGATAGTTTTTGCTCCTTTTTCACATTTTATCGATACTTGACCTGTAAACGCGAATCGGGCTGCATTTCAACCCGAGGTAGCAGGTCATCCTTTTCTTATAAAAGGAGGGGAGTATCCTTCATTTTTACTCACTTCTTCACTTCTCAAACTTTTCTCAAGTCTTCAAGTTCTCTAGTTTTCAAGCTTCCAAGTTCAAGCTTCAAGTTCAGTATGGCCGACCAGCATGCATCTGCCCCCCCAAATCTCCATGGAGGAAGCCTTCAGGAAGAGGAGCATGGCGAGAACCATGAAAGGTAAACTAAAACTCATGCCTTCTAAATATATTGAGCGTCGATTCGAGTCTACATTAGATTTTTTAAATACTGTGGGAGAGTCATTCCCCAATAGTTCAGATTTAGATGCCTTCCATAGTCCTTGCAAGTTAAAGAGAAAAGATTTAGAGAAGATTGAAAGCACGTATGGTTTTCCAAGTGTGATCAAAGTTTGCCTTCCCAGCCCTGGGGATAGAACTTGCAATTGTCATCCTGAAAGGATCTGCGTTTATAAAGGCGCTTTAGAAGCGGGGTTGAGGTTCCCCGTCCATCCATTCATTATCAGGTTCTTAGCGGAGCTCCAAGTTCATCCTTGCCAGCTATACCCGAATTCATGGAGGTTCCTTATTATTTTCATGTTGAGGTGCCGGGATTTGGAGATCCCTCTGAGCACAACAATGTTTAGGAGCATCTTCTCAGTGAAAAACTCTTCTGATTCTAAGGCAGGGCGGATTAACTTCCAACTTTGAAGTAATCTTCCTCATATAGTAAACTCTTTCTCCTTTCCTGGCTCCCATCATCTTTGGGATAGAGAGTGTGTTGTTTTAGAATGGCAAGGTGGTGACTGGGGTCAGTTTTTCGTTAAGAGGTTTGGATATGTGGAGGATAGTTCGCACTTCGTGTGTGATCTTAGCCATGAAGAATTGCTAAACAGAGACAGATTGCTTGCTGATGATGGTCGTACCAATTACAAAACTATTTTGACTGAGAAAAAGCTTATCGAAGCCGGCTTAAGCATTCTTTCTTTTGAGGGTAATTTTCCTTTGTTACTTTATGACGAACTATGTTTGTTCTTATTCCGATATCTCTTTCTTTTTCGTTTCAGCAGCTGAGGAGTTGGACAGTCGCCCCAAGAATCAGCCACATGTTACCAAACGAATGGTAAAGAAAGCGGAAGAGCAACTGAATCCTACTGGTCGAAAAGTTCCTGCGTTCTTGGAGGGATGTTCCCAAGGGGGGAAGAGGTCCCGGAATGTCGTTGAAGGTACTCGAGTCCCATTCGCTCCGGATTGGGGTATTTGTGAGCAGGATTCTATCTTGGGAAGTTCTTCCTTAGCCTTGGCCTGGTCCAGGCTCTCTATCACTGCTCCTGATCTCCTGACAGTTACTGCGGGAGTAAAGATCGACGAATCTGAGCACCTTGGAGCTCAGGCTCTTTATCAGGTACCAAATTATGCACTTGATGTTCTTGTTTGCCCAACATTTTGTTAAGTGCCTTACCTATCTCCTTATTGCAGGCAAATGCTTATCTTCAATCCGCCACCCGTCAAGGCCGAGCCCATAGGGATAGCAACGTTGAGCTGCTGAATGAGCAAGCACGGTTCAAAGAACAAGTTCAAGACCTAAACTCGAAGGTTGCTCGAGCTGAGGCAAGTAGCCTGTCTTACCAAAAGAAACTTCGCTCACTTGCCAAGAAGAAATCCTCCGATGCTGACAAGGTGATTGATGCCTACCATAGGTCGGAAGCTTTTAAAAAGTTTATAGATGATCATGATGATGAGATGCGGCCCTTTAACATGTCAGTTGGGTGGAACAAAGCTGTTGGCACTGTTAGCCACAAGTATCATTCGATGGTGAATCCAGCAGACTTCCCTTGCCCTAACTGGGCTGCTGTTGTCGGAAGTCACGGGGATCAAGCCTTGGGCTCCGAGGATAGTCACCGCCCTTCTGGTTCTGGTTTGAGGAAGGCGGCCAATGTTGTTAGTTCCAGTTCGACCTCTTCCCGTTCAGCTTGGAAAAAGGCCATGTCGGAGAGGGAGGCGACCGTGAGACGATCTTTTCCTGGCAAAAAACTTCGGATTAGACCCAACTCCTCGACTGAGACTTCAGACGAAGATGATGACGAAGAGGGGAGTGGCGCAACCTATGGAAACAGAAGCCGAAGATGTTGACGATGAGGTTTCCGAAGAGGAAGGAGATGAAGAAGAGGGAGACGTAGAGGAGGAGGGAGAAGGACAAGAAGTGGTGGAGGAGTCCTCCGAGGAGTAGATGTCTTTGATCAAGGGCCTTGCATGGCCTTCACAGGCATATGTGGCTTTGTCTTTTTAGTTTTAAATCAAGGTCCTTCGGGACTTAACTTTTATTCGCGGTTTGTAATTTAAAACTTATCCCTTCGGGGCACTTTATTTATGCATTTGCTTTCCTCATTCATATGTTTAATTATTTCCGGTACTTGATTTTTCTAAACTCACACTCAACGGGTGCTTGGTACATAATCAAAATCATAGAATGGAAGACAAACTTGCATTAATAAATCGAAGTGAGTTTAACCCTTACATATATAATACTACTGTCCTACTCGGGGCACTAGGCCCTGGAATGGTTTCATCGAACCTTATTTCTACTTCTCCTAATAAATAGATAGAAAGCTGAATCCGTACAAGGATAGCTTACAAATAGTAAATCTTTAGGTTCGAAGCATGCCAAGTTCGTGGCACTTCGTTCCCATCTAATGTCTCCAACTTGTAGGATCCTCGTCCTAGTGTCTTCTTGACTCGATATGGCCCTTCCCAGTTAGGGGCTAGCTTTCCTTTCTGTCCAACTCCTGAAGCTTCTATTTTCCTTAGAACCAAGTCGCCTTGTCGAAAGAACCTCTCCTTAACCCTTAAATTGTAGTAGAAAGACGCTCTCTTCTGATGCTCTGCATTCCTGGCATTTGCTTCATCCCTAACCTCATCGATTAGGTCATGGGCGAGTCTCATGCCCTCTTCATTAACTTCTGGTTCATATGCTTCAACTCGAGGTGATGCATGCATAATCTCGATGGGCACAAATGCCTCGGCCCCGTAAGCCAACAAGAACGGGGTTGCTCCAGTTGATACTTTACAGGTGGTACGATACGCCCATAGTATAAGCAATAGCTCGTCCACCCAAGTGTTCCTAGAACGTTCGACCCTCTTCTTCAGTCCATCAAGGATGATTCGATTGGCGACCTCTGCCTGTCCATTTGCTTGCGGATGTGCTACTGAAGTAAAACGAAGCTCAATGGCATTTTCCTCGCAGTACTTCTTAAATTCTTCATTGTTAAACTTTGTCCCATTATCCGTCACAAGGACTCGAGGGATCCCATATCTGCAAATGATGCTCTCCCAAAAGAATTGGGAAACTTGCTTGGTGGTTATTTTGGCCAAAGGTTTAGCCTCAATCCACTTAGTGAAGTAGTCGATGGCAACTATCAGAAACTTTCTTTGTGCTGAAGCTACGGGGAAAGGACCAGGGATATCCATTCCCCACATTGCGAATGGAATAGGGGAGCTATTCGACGTTAACATCTCAAGCGGCCGCCTTACTATCGGAGCGTGCTTCTGGCATCTATCGCACCGCTTGACATAGCTCTGTGCATCGACCAACAACTCTGGCCAGTAGAATCCCAAACGAGTTATTTTGTGAGCTAGGGCTCTGCCCCCAAGTGCTGCCCACAGATACCTTCATGAACTTCTTCCAAAGCTTCCCTTGCCTCTTGGGGCCTCAGACACTTCAAGTATGGAATGACAAAAGACCTTTTGTAAAGGATGCCTTCAATCAAGGCATATCTCAATGCTCTCACTGACAGCTTTCGTGCCTCCAAGGCATTGTCAGGGAGCCATCCGGTTTCGAGGTGAGCTTTGATAGGATCTATCCAACAGCTTCCTACATCAATCGGTGCCACCAATTTTGAGTTGATGGTCGGGGCCTTCAAGACCTGGAAGTAAACACTTCCTGCGTAATTTTCTATCTCAGTAGAAGCAAACTTGGACAGGGCATCGGCCATAACGTTCTCCTCTCTCGGAATATGTTCCATATAGCACTCATCAAACTGAGTCATTGCTGCCTTCACAACTCTCAAATACTTCGCCATTGTTTCATCCTTGGCCTCGAATTCACCATTTACTTGTGATACCATTAGCCTTGAATCCCAACATACTTTGAGATTTTTGACCTTCATGATTCTGGCCAAGCCTAAACCGGCTATCAAGGCTTCATACTCAGCTTCGTTGTTGGTTGTCGGAAAGTTTAACTTCAAAGCATACTCCACCATGAACCCATCGGGGCTTTGTAAAACCATACCTACACCACTAGATTTTGTTTTTGATGCTCCATCAAAATAGAGAACCCAATACTCCTTCAAATCAGGCCTAAGCTCTTCATCTTTATCTTCTTTCCCAGGGGTAGTTATCATCTCCTGCCCCCCGACTTCTTGGTTGCTAATGGTGCATTCAACCACGAAGTCAGCCAATGCCTGAGCCTTAATGGCTGTTCGAGGTTTATACGTGATGTCAAATTCTCCAAGTTCAATCGCCCACTTGATTAGCCTTCCACTAGCCTTCGGGCTATGCAATATGTTCCTCAACTGTTGGTCCGTCAGGACTTCAATCTTATGTGCCTGGAAGTACGGGCGTAGCTTCCTCGAGGTTGTTATCAATGCCAAGGCGAACTTCTCAATGGGAGAGTTATTCAACTCAGCCCCGTGCAACACCTTGCTCACATAATAGATAGGTTTCTGGACCATCTTCTCTTCTCGAATGAGAACGGCGCTCATCGCTTGCTCAGATACCGCCAGGTATAGATAAAGAGTCTCCCCGGGACTAGGTTTGGCCAGCAACGGGGCTTCAGCCATGTACTTCTTCAGTTGTTCAAAGGCCACTTGGCTCTCAGGGGTCCACTCAAATTTTTCACCTTCTTCAATGCTTGAAAGAAAGGTAAGCATTTATGACCAGACTTGGAGATGAATCTTATAAGAACCCCAAATTTTGGATATAATTAAAACTTTTTATTATGTACTGAGGTAATGGTGAATAGTGATTACGACTACGATGTAACGATTGAGATAATGAATGAAAGGAATAGATTTGGATTCAAATGTTTTTATGTCTTGAAGAATACTATTGGTTGACACTTTAGATAAGAATTATCTATCTCCTAGGGAATTGAGATTTGATAATTCTAAAGGAGAAGATTATTCTTATGTCATCCAAATCGATATCTGTTATTGGTCCAGTGGGTCCGTAAAAAGGTTAAGGAACGATCGAAAAGAGATCAGGGACAATTGTACAACCCTAAGAGGATAAGTAAAGAAAAATGGATGAATAGTGATTTTGGTGGACATAGGAATATTATTAGATGACGCGATATATAAGTATCCGGAACGAAATTCTGAGTTCGTATTAGTGATCTAGGGGGAAAAAGAGTGTATGTAAAAGCTGTCGGATTCGGAAAAATAGCACTTTTATTTTCTCAGAGAATTCCCTGGACACTGAAAGACTTAAAGGATTATTGAAGGGATTTAAGGAATATGGATTCGAGAATTATTATGAATGATGGAGAATATTATTATAAATGTTAAGACGGTTTCCGGTAAAACCCTAACTAAAAATGATTGAGATATTCGTTCGAACGATCAATGAATTGAGCAATAACCGGACAAAGAAACAAGCAGAGAGCCAAGAGACAAGCATGTGCAAGTGGATAGGATCAAGTAACTAAGTTGGTTACCAAAGCAACTTGGACAATTAGAAAACAAATTAAGTACTTAGCTTAATCTTATCATCAAACCACTAAAACATGACATTTGTCCACTTGAATTACATCATGCATGAGCAAATCACTTTATTAAAGTAAATTTAGCTAGATATTATCCAAGACTACACAATAATGCAAGGATGAGATCAAAAGCAAGCCAAACAACTTCATTTCTCTCTTTTTCTCTAAACTGCCCAGCAGAAACAAAAGCTAAATAAAAATTCATATCTCCCAATCTAGAGAGTCTAAAATCACCAAATTTTAACCAAAGCCTCTTCACTCCATGGGCAAGGTTCGTTCAAAATTTCATTGCAATCCAAGTAGTATAGCCTAGTCAAATCCATGCTCAAAGTTGGGAAACCAAATCTGACCAGTTTCTGTCCAGTAGGAAAAACGGGTTCAAAACCATAGCTTCCAAGCTTCAAATTTCATGATCTATAGCTCAAAACAAATCTTATGAAGAACCCAAGATGTGGTAAACATTTGAGAGCTAAACTCTTGTTTTTCGATTTTTTATGATTTTTACAAGTTGAGTGATGAATAGTGTTCTTCAAGAACTAATCTTGTTTTCTTTGATTCCTATGGTTGATTTAGCTAGCTTAAGGCCACTCGAGGATCATACAAAGCTTAGTGAGGCTAGAAAATACTCCAAGGAAGGTAGAACTCTTGAAACCCTAGCATTTGATTTGAGATTTATATATGTTTTTGATGGTTTTAGCTTTGTATGATTATAGTGGTGATTATAAGCATGATTATGTAGTTAGTTATGTGATTTAAGAAGCATGATGATTTTGAGGTTAAGATCAGTGGTTCTAGGGTTTGTTGAGATGAGAATCATGTTTATGAATTGTGTTGATGCCCGGTGTGGCTTGGTTGTGTTGTTACAATTTTTAGAACGACCGATTTATAGCCGTCGTAATGCCGAATTTTTGTTAACACTTAAAAACCAAGAATGGCAGTTAATATAATTCCTGACCTTGGTAATATTGTGACTGGTCCTTGTAGATCTCGAGTCATAGATCGTTTTGGCGTGAGAATCGAAACATTCTGACTTACGGTTTAGGAGTTAGGTCAAATTACTAAAATTTGTTCGGAACCGTAAGTAAAAGTTCGTAACTTCAATTGAACCCTCGTAAAGCATGTTACTCAGTGGCGAATCTTGGTAAATAAATACTAGGGGTCATAAGGAAGGTATGAAAGAAAACCACATGTCAAACGGATCGTTTTCCGATTTTATAAAAATGTTGGAATCGAAGTTAAACGCGAACGAACCCCTAAAAACCCGCTTGATTATAACTTTGGTAAAACACTTAGAAAACGGGCGATACAACTCGGAGTATAATATTGATTCATAACGATCGACTTTAGAACTTGTATGACTTAAGTATGTCCCAAGTGTAAGTACAGTGACATGTTGTATTAACGAACGAATGTCGGGTTGGATCGATGATAAAATGAATCCACTAAAAGGGGTATAACGAGATAACTCGAGAACGTGTTTCGATTTAAGTATAACTTAACTTTTGAGATGTTAAGTGATTAATCCCGAATGCCTTGGTTATTTATAGATCACCAAGCTGACCCAGGACCCGCTACCACTACCCCTCACCGTACTCGACTACCAGGCAAGTTTCAATTCCCTTCTTTTAGGCTGTTGTTGTGATTGAATATATATATATATATATATATATATATATATATATATATATATATATATGTTTTCTGTTATACATATGCCATAGCATGCATGCCTACTTTCCAGTCATATCGTTATGCTTGTTCACTGATTGTTTATTGGCTTATAAATTAGATAGCTAACGCATCAATTATAAGCCGGTTATTGTAAGACCCTCATAGAATGGCGTATACATCTTATTCATCAAATATAGACCGGGAGTCAATATTTCATGATATATCGAGATTACCTCGGAGGAAAATATTTAAGTAAATATTTTCCATTATTTGGGCGACGAATATTATTTGAATATTCATTCGAGATTATTTATTTAACGATCCTTACTTCAAATAATTATTTGAACGTAACCATTCGACGAATAATATTTTTCAATATTCATTCAGAGTTGAATAGATTAGCGATAATTATTCCGAATATTCTACTAAAGATTTGACTACTAAATAAATATTATTTGAATATCCATTTAGAATATTATTTTATTAAATGAATATTACTTTTGAATAATCATTTAAGATATTAATTACTTGATGAATATTATTCTAATATTCATCTGAAGCTTGATTTATTTATCGAATATTATCTCGAATATTCCTTTAAAGCTTGGATTACTAAATGAATATTACTTGATATTCATTTAGAATATTATTCATTAAATGAATATTACTTTTTGAATATTCATTTAAATTCCTAATTAATTATGAATATTATCTTAAATATTCCTTTCAGGTCTTATTAATTAATGAATATTATTTTGAATATTCATTTAAATATTTATTTATTCAATAAATATTCTCTTGATATTTCTTCAAGGATTATTTTGAGAAATACTCTGTTTAAAGATATTCTTTCATATTCCTAAATATTCTTTAAATATTTTTAATTCAGTAAATATTCTCTGAATATTTATTCCCTACTTAGAATAAGCTCAATAAGGTTTATCTTCTTCGATTATTACGGAAAATATTTCGGAGTCATATTATTATTAATCTTATATCAAGAAAGGTTCTCAGACATCATTCTTCTTTGAGTCTATCTCCCTAATAATAAGGGAACCTTACTTGGAAAATGATATTTATCTTGTCGACTTCCCGGTCATAAAGTATTCTCTTCACTCGCAACTCGGGTGCTATTGACTTATTAAGTCGTTGTTTACTTTCTCATCTTTCGAGGGGTAAGATTGTTGGAACAAGTTGATATTCGTTACCAAGCAATAGCTTGGAAGTGATTGGTGAATTTTCCTTTCCAACTAGATACGACTACTTTGTAGAGTCTTATCAACAAGTATTATACTTGGGGAAAGGGGGACGAACGTTGCATTCAGAATCATGAATTCTATTTGAACTAGGAGTCGTGTAAGAGGCCGAGTAGCGCCGGTCCATCCCCTTTGGCCCAACCGTTGGCCGGGGAGAGCTAGTAAGGCGGTAGACAAGTAAAGCCGTCAGTTCTTCCTTCTACCGGTAGTAAATCTAATTTGAGCTGTACGATCTCGACTGATCATCAAGATTGTAACAGCGGACGCGGTGAATACTCCATCATTGGTTCATCATCCAAACTTATTTATTTCCTGCAACATGATTACTGTTGGCAGAGCTGGAAAAGTGTTCATAACTGGAATTGCAATCTTTTCATGCAAGTTCCTCTTTTAATGGCAATGAGAATATCTTGCTTACTTTTGATGTAGCAGATATTTCTACAAACAAATACTTTGAGTTACCTGGTAACTTCATCCTTTATATTATACTGGCAATAACTTCATTAAGGCATGGCATATGATTTCAAGGATATTTTGAACTACTGTATATATGTATCACTATTCAGTTATATTATTGTTGGTGGGCTTTCGCTCACCCTTGCTTTGTTCATATTATGTCACAACAACAGCTAGGGCAGATGGCTCGCGTCAGGCGCACTCGGCGCAAGCGGGTTACCCGACCCATCGGACTCCCCGCTGAGATGCTAATCGCCATTGCTGAGGTAGCATAGTTAGACAGCTTTCTTTTCCTGTTTAACTATATGTATAATTAATGTAATCAACGGCAAAACTTTTAAACTTATGATGTTATCCTTTTGAGATTGTAATAACTTTCATTCATAAACCCCTTTTATGTAAGACTTATTTCAATTTCATCTCTGGGACTATAACTATTTGTGTGTGAGTGGATATTCTTGTGGGGTCATAGCATGCTGCTTATTGATTTTGGACTCAAGTCAAGTATTGTGTATAAGTTATGAAACAGTAACGACCCGATCTCGGACCCCGGATCTGGGGGTGTTACAAATCTTCCTAAAGCCGCTACCCGGCCTGTCAACTTCTGCACATCTCTTATAGAGCGTGGCGGTTCCATATCTAAGATCCCTTTGATCTTGTCAAGGTTGGCCTCTATGGCTCTCTCTGAAACCATCAAACCTAAGAATTTTCCAGATCCAACACCAAAAGCACACTTGGCTGGATTCAACATCATTTTGTGGTGCCTCAGCACTTCGAATGCCTCTCTGAGGTGCTTAATGTGGTCTGCCTTGAACAGGCTCTTGACTAGAATGTCGTCAACATAGACCTCCATTGTTTTTCCAATCAGATGGGCGAATATTTTATTCACCAGTCGTTGGTATGTAGCTCCTGCATTCTTTAGACCAAAAGCCATAACAAGGTAGCAGAAAACACCAAAGTAAGTTATGAAAGATACCTTTGGGATGTCATCCTTGTGCATATTAATCTGATTGTAGCCGCTGAACCCATCCATGAAGCTCAACATCTCATGTCCAGCTGTGGCGTCTATCAGCATGTCTATCCTTGGCAGGGGAAAACAATCCTTCGGACATGCATCATTCAAATCAGTAAAGTCTATACACATCCTCCACTTCACATTTGCTTTTTTGACCATCACAGGGTTAGCCAACCATTCGGGAAACTGAATTTCTTCAACAAACCCAGCCTCTAAGAGCTTATCAACTTCTTGCTTTATGGCCTCTTGCCTTTCAGGTGCAAAGTTCCTTTTCTTTTGCTGTATTATCTTCCGATTAGGATCGACATTCAATCTGTGAGTTATGAGTTGGGGATCAATCCCTGGCATATCAGCTGCCGTCCAAGCAAACACATCACTATTTTCTTGTAAGAATGCTATCAACTTGCCCTTCAGGGGTTCCTTCAAAGAGGCTCCTATATAAGTTACTTTCTCAGGGTCGCCTAGCTCCAGAGGAATGGGGATTAAGTCCTCTGCTGGCTTCCCTCGGTATTCATCATCACCACGGACATCCATGTCCTCGATCGGAAGTACCTGCCCCACGATTCCATCAGCTCTTAACGCGGACACATAACAACTTCTTGCCATCTTCTGATCACCCTTTTGTTCTCCAACACCATTCCCCGTCAGAAACTTAATCTTCATGTGATATGTGGAGGCAACAGCCTTGAATGCATGAAGTCCAGTCCTTCCCAGGATCGCGTTATAAGTCGAGGATGCCTTGATCACAAGGAAATTTAGCATCTGAGTAGCCTCTTTAGGTTCTTGTCCAATTGTCATGGGTAACTGAATAGTCCCTTTAACCTTGGACTCAACTCCATTAAATCCGTAGATCGGCATGTTGGTCGGGGTCAATTGAGAATTAGTGTACCCCATCTTCACAAACGCATCATGAAACAAGATATCAACAGAAGCTCCATTATCAATCAAGACTCGTTTCACCTCCGAGTTTCCAATCACAGGAGTCATGACCAACGGGTCGTCATGGGGGAACTTTACCCCTTCGAGGTCTGAATCGTCAAACCCAATGGCTATTTCAGTTCTAGCACGTTTTGGGGCTTCTCCCACGATGTGCATCACTTCTCTGGCATACGCCTTTCGAAAGTTTCGAGTCGTACCGGCTGTTGTCGGGCCTCCCCAAATCATATTAATAACTGGCCCTCGGGGCTGTGGATTACGATCACGATCACGATCGTTATCCCTTCTGTCATTGTCTCTCCTGTCATAGTCCCTTCTTTGGGTTCCACGATCATCACTCTTCATGAACTTGCTCAGCTTTCCCTTTCGGATCAAGAACTCAATCTCATCTTTCAACTTCCTACAATCATCTGTATCATGCCCCACATCACGGTGGTACCTATAGTATTGCTCCTTGTTTCTCTTCGCGGGATCACCCCTAAGTGGCTTCGGCCATCGAAAGTCTTTATCCTTCTCAATATCTAACAAGATTTGACTCCTAGGAGCGTTCAGCCTTGCATAATCAGAAAACCTCGGTCCCAAACCCTTCTTTGGTGGTGACTCGGAATCCTTTCTAGTCCGGGGATACTTGTCCCTAGCGTCGTACTCTTGCTCTTGCTTTCGTTTCTTTGAGTCATTGGAACCCTTGCCATTGCCTCCTGTGGTTTCCTTCTTCATGCTGTCCTCGGCCTTGATATACTTGTCGGCCCTTCGTTGGAGCTCGGCCAAGTTTTCAGGAGGATGTTTTGCTAAAGACCTTTTAAAGAAGAGATCAGTGGTTCCGTGTTCCAGGCTACCATGGCCACCTTATTTTCTAGATCAGTGATATTCAGAGTCTCCTTGGTGAATCGCTTGAGGTACTCCCTCAAATTCTCATTCTTCCCCTGCACCACATACATGAGAGATGCAAAACTTTTTTCATGAACTCTCCCACTACTGAACTGGCTGACAAAGGCAGTGCTCAGCTCCTTAAAAGAGCCAATCGAGTTTGCAGGTAGGCGGCTATACCACCTTTGAGCCATGGCCGACAGGGTTTGAGGGAACGCCCTACACTTTAAGGCGTCGCTCGCAGGCTGAAGCAGTAGTGCGTTTGAGAATGTCCTAACATGGTTTGCGGGGTCGCCCATTCCATCATAAGCCTTAATCGTCAGCATCTTGAATTTCCTTGAGATGCGGGCATTCATCACCTCTTCAGTAAACGGAGGTGTGGGATCATCAAGATCCCCAAGTGGCATCAGATCCTTGCACTACTACAGAATTGCACTTGCATAACGTTCGTTTTTGCACTTGCATAGCGTTTTTAAACGCTATGCAGGTAGGCGCTATTGAAGTGAAATTGTACTTGCATAGCGTTTATATATACGCTATTTAAGTACATCACTTCCATAACGCTTATGGAAGCGCTATTAGTAAGCGTCTTCTAAGTGATATTACTTCCATAGTTCTTTTTAAAGCTCTATGCAAGTGAAATTTTTTATAAAATTTCTAATTTAATTGTTTTTTTGTTCCTTAAATATTACTTTTTTTCTAAATAAAAATTCAAAAAATGTTGCATCCAAATACCAACAAAAATTAAACCAACAACTCAAATTAATACAACATAACTAAAATAAATCGCAAATATGAATTTCCATATATATATAACTTAAAAAAATCCCTGAGTATGTAAAATATTCCGGACTGATTCATACAATACACAATAAACCTAACAGATTACTAAATTAGAGTAAAAGACTACTTGTCACTGCACACCAATAAACCTAAAAGATTACTATAGTACATTAAAAAACTACTTGTCATTGCACACCAAAAATAGGTTGTCCATCTCTGCTGAGAGCTGTGAAAGTCCACCATATTTGCAAGTCTGGATTCTTGATATTTGCAAGTCATTGAACAACAAATATATGTCTACACTGGATGAAGCATCCAACCTGGGATCATCATCACTGGGCAACAGAGCAACGGGCATTGCCCTTCTAACCAAATCCACAACCTAAACATGCATAATATTAAATATACTGTTAACCACAATAAAAATAAAATCAAGCATAAGCGAAAAATTCAAATAAAAGACTTGTATAACACTAAAAATGAACAAGACCTAAAGACATTTCATTTTGCGTATCTCCAAGCTTTTATACTCCCTGGCTAACGATGCTAAATTTCTAATAATATGTAATCAAAGGATCCATATATATATATATATATATATATGACTTGATACTAAAGCGGTCATTTATCACCTTAATCTATCCAGGCACGCAACCTCCTATGAAGAACTACTCCATTCTTTTTCCGATCTGACCAACACATTCATATCTTAACCTTTAACACTAGACTAAGAAGTTCTGAAGTTGGACCAAGCAGGT
This sequence comes from Saposhnikovia divaricata, assembly GCA_036435485.1. Taxonomy (NCBI): domain Eukaryota; kingdom Viridiplantae; phylum Streptophyta; class Magnoliopsida; order Apiales; family Apiaceae; genus Saposhnikovia; species Saposhnikovia divaricata. Next base: position 117,713,677 of record CM071599.1, on the reverse strand, counting down.
TTCATGTTTTTTATCCATGTTCAAATCAAGCGTTTGTTGGGCTTATTCATGTTGTCAAGTAACGCCTATTCTGGCATCGAACAAGTTCAGGTTATAATTTGCTGCAATAGTTGGTAACTAAAGAATCAATATACAACATAGACATACCAAAATCCCTTTTACTGAAATAGTTGGTAACTAAGAAATATGCTATATTGCTTTTTCTGAAAGAAAAATTATACCAACTCAAGTATTTAGTAGAATGTACTTGAAGACATTAACAACAGAAATAGGGGATACCTCTGTATTCTGGAAAGAGAGCCTCCAATCATATGCAGACATATACATATTTCTATCCGCGTAACCAATTTGCGCTAGATTTTCAATCAGAATAGCCCACACAAAATAACCAGGCACAAAATAGTCAGCCGCAACTAATCCTGGAACAGGACGAACTCGGATTCCTTAAATCAAGGCCTGTCTCATAATGCAAAGAGAGATGCTCCATCCAACACATAGGCCTGCAATAAAAATCTGTTAATTCAGTTCAGATTAGTAACTGTAACTCAATTCTATATAAACAAAAACATCATTTTTACGTCAACAACATTTCACCTCATAAAGATATCAGTGAAGCCACTGCCCCATCCACCCCAAAGACGCTTACGAAACAAAGCTTCAGCACAAGGTTTCCCTTCCCAAAGCTCAAGGCCTCCTGTAATAATTCCAGGTACCAGAACAACAGGGTGGTTTACAACCAAACCTTCACGCTTAAGCCGTGCCCTTGGAATTTATATAACAACAAGAGTAGCCATGAAGTAGTACACATACAACCAATTATCCAACAACAATTATCAACACATTTCCATCCCATGGCCTCCTGCCTCTTACTCCTGATCACTTTCTTATCACTTAAAACAACCTCATCACCATCATTCTTATCATTCTCAGGGGCTTAAAAAGATTGTTTCTTCTCAGATGTTTCATATGATTTACAACCCAACAAAGAAGAACACTTTAAATGCTCAAATATACATTATCTAAGGAATCTAAGCAATGAAGCAAATGAAACCATGGCAACTTTTAACTTAGAGCTATTCATTACAGCACTAAAACCTTATTCTACTATAGTCTAGAAATCAAGAACGAGAACACATCATAAGACAAAATCAAGAACTTCACTAAACTAGAACATGAATTGAATTAAAGAAAATGTAGTACGTAAACAAAATGAAGTTTGAAGACAGCAAGCATGATCCATTAAAGGAGGAGAAACTGATGTAATATATAGGTGAGTTAACAGGTTAAGGTGTAAGAAATATGTGGTGCTAAATGTAATCTCACGTGGGTAAGAACAAAAGTATGGAGTTGTCAGAGAGGGTTAGCAATAAAATATACTACTTTATTAAAACATGTATCCAACATATATAAACAGAGAGAGAAACAGCAGCAAAAAGAGGAATCAACTTGTTCTTGGTAAGTTACACACTTGTAGTGAAGAAATAAATATAAAGGACATTAGGACATATATAAAATCAAATGTTAATTGCCTCAGGCACTTTGTCTCTATGTAAGACACCTGTCTAATAAGGACATTAGGTCATTGTGCTTCCGTGCTATTGTGATCATTGTCTGATGTTATGGATGTATTCATGCAGGGGTAGAATCAGTAGCAATAAAGGGAGACGATAAAGATAAATTAGTTACAATTTATATGAGTACATTCAATTCAGAACAGGACTACTCACACCGGCCATATAGCAGATGCACCAATTCAACAGCCAAGACCAAGAATTACAGTAATATAGCATATTATTCTCAATACTTAACAGGTTAAAAAATTTCACAAATTAGAAGCATAGCATATATACATCACTTAATCATAATAAAAGTAAAATGGAAATTCAAGGGTTAAGGACAGAGCACCTTAATAGTGGTGGAAATACACACTATACAATATCCAAACAAGCACAACCAGGCCAGACCAGGAATCATTCAACTCGACTGAGTTGACCCAATGGCTCAGTCCGAATTGACCGAGTCGACTCCAGATAACTTTCAAAGCACAATACAAAGCTCAATACCTACAAAATAAACATGGTTAGTATGTGTTCAAATGAAAGCTAACCAAAAATTGAAATAATAAATTAGGGTTCAATAAAATTGAAATCGAGACAGAGGGGTTTTCACATATGATGCTCTCCTCATCGTGAACATGACATAACCATCATCAAATAACCCATACAACACCGAATTGATGTAGAGTTAAACAATGATGAACTAGGGTTTGAAACTCCATGAATCTAGACTCTTAAGACTCAATATAGATGTAAATCATGACGAAGAACACGAAAACTTGACTAGATTTGACGAGAAATCATCACAGACACCGGAGTTACAACGACGACTACGGTTAACACAATTGGCAAGAACGAAAAGGAATGATGAAGATGTGACATGACTACGGTGTAATCGACAAGATGAATAAGAATATGGCCATGGTTTGAACGGCAAACCACTGAATTGACCGGAAAAGCAAGCGCGGCTACTAGGGTTTTAGAGAGAGTGGGAGGCGAGAGAGGAGATAATACCCATCTTTACATAATATAAGGTTCTATTTTTGCTGAAATTAAAATGTAAATTACTTGGAATATGTTTGCTTAGAAAACGTTTTAACAAGCGTCATATAAGTATAGATAATTTAAAAAAAAATTAATCCAAAATTGATTAAAATACATATCTTTGCATAACGGTTCTGTAAACGTTATGTGAGTGGAAACTTACATAACGTATCAAAGAAACGCTATCTAAGTATCATTTCCTAATTCAAATTTGTAACTTGTATAGCGGTTTTTACATAAACGCTATGTAAGTGACTCACTTGCATAGCGCATCCAGTAAAACGCTATGCAAGTAGTGTTTCCTAAGTTCGTTTTTGTAGTAGTGTTGGGGTTACTTCTGGGGGTCTCCACCCTTGTCGATTTTTCAGTTGGGGCATCGGCCCTTCGCTGTCTCCTTGAAGGTCTCTCCAGATTTATAATGGGAATCCTCCCTGTCACTGGAGGAGGTCGAATCAGACTTTGCCTTGCTTGCTCCCTAGCAATAGCATCCTTTATCCTTTGGATCTCAGCCTCATGAGCCTTAATCCTTTCCTCAGCCGTTTGTGGAGGCCCATCATGGATTCTTTGGGACCTCCTTCGAGGTTCTCTACTAACACGTCGCCTCCTTGGGGCTTCTTCGAGATCATCATCATCATCCTCAGATGTCGAATCATCAGTATAAGGGCCGGAGTAATCATCGTACTCTCGATCTCGGATCTGTAGGGCGTGACCGCCGGGTCCAGGTTCCCTTTGTCGAGGGGGATAATTAGGCAGCCCATACATCGGGTTGGTATTCCAGGGGAGATCCGTGGTGTGGATCTGTATTCCCGGGGGTAGCGTAAGATCAACGTTATCAAGAGGAAAAACCACCATCTGAAGAGGGTTAGCTTCTAGGTTCTGATGGACAACCACGGGTAGAGTTCCCTCAACATTGGGAATCGTCCCTGGGGGTTGAGAGGCTAGAGGTTGAATGATCGCCCCTGTTGATGGGGGTAATTGTCCTTCTTCAGTAGTGACAAGCGGATCAGAGGTGGCAGGTGGAGCAGAGCTAAGGGGTATGGCCTCAGTTGATGTTGTTCTTCGTGTTTGAACCATGGTTGATGTTGTCGTCCCACAGACGGCGCCAAATGTTGTGGAATAAAAATTGGGTTATCAAATTGCGATTAGGGTTTGTGTGTATTTAATGCTAAGGGATGGTGAGCTTCGAGCTTTAATGGTTGTTTCCGTGTTCGAGACTAATCGGTCCTCACAGAGTGCCTACGTATCTCGTTATTGAGAATCAAGCCAAAAACGTAGTTCTGAGATGAGGGGTCTGGCCCTTTAAATAGGCTACAGGAGCCTTAGAATCGTAGTAGGAATTGGATACTTGGTGGGCAAGCCACCGCCTTGAGGAAGGTTCTAGACTCCTTCCTTGTAGGAGTTTGTTTCCATATTGAATTAGGTACCTTGGAGGCTAAGTCTGGTAGGAATAGCATCCTTATCTGATTATTATTGCTGAGCTGTTTATTACCCTTAATATTAATTACGAAATTAATATTAAAATAGGGATTCTGACCTGATTAATGGGCCCCACGTTTGGACCATGCTGGGTATAATTAATGCCATATTAAATGTGTCTTTTGGGCTTATTTTCAGCCCATATCACATAATTAATAATTGCTTCACATAACTTTTTAGGTATATAAAATTTTAAAATTTGAGTCATATTAGAGGGTTTTGGTCGACCACGTATTTAGAATTTCAACGATTTAAATATGTAAGTCATATAAATATTTAAGTATATACAAAAAATAATTGAAATTATGTTAAAAAGATGAAAATTGTAAAAATATGATCTATGTAATATATAAAAAATAATATAATTAACATGCAAATTAAATCAAAAAAGATGTACTAAATATTACAAAATTGCAATAATTATTTAAAATGATCAATTAGATTATAACTCGACTATAAAGTATGGTACATATGAATTTTTATATAATATATTGATCAACATAATATATAAAGGTTGAGTTAAAACATCCATAAAATAAAAAAAATTGATTTTAGATTTCATGTACATGCACGGATCATTAAGGTCGTCATATTTTACATCGATTGAAATATTTAGAAAAATTTATAATTAAGTTAAAAAACAAATCAAAATTCTAAAATAAAAAGTATTTCAATTTACCCAGTTTTTATTGAACTTCTGTATTGTGTAATAAACATTAAACTAAAACTAAACATTTAAGTTTAAAAATGTATAAATGTATAAATGTATATATTTACAAAAAATTTACTCAATACTAAGAGATTTTGTAATATGTTTCAAAATTTAGTCTCACATATACAATCAATTTTTTACAACAAATTCAATGAGTTTACATACGTGTCTATTACGCTCGGACAATATTACTAAGATAATTATTTATATTATACTCAAATGTTCAATTTGATAACGTTCATTTCACATAATTAAAAACTAAATAATAATTTAAAAATCATAAGTATTCATGTGATTATATCGTATGAATTTTTATCCAAATTTTATGAAATCTAATCAACTTATAAAATATTTGGTTCAGAAAATTGTTATACAAATTACAAAATAACTATAAAAACATTCGATAAATCGATATCTTATCGTTTATCATATTTTTCATTATCATATTTTTAATTATAAAATTATTTCAATATATATAATTTCGAATGAGAAATTAGTTCAGCGCCCGTGCCTCGCACGGGCATTTACGGTAATATATATTTATAGAAAGTTATCTTTTACATAAAATATATATTAAAATTAAAAAGAAAAATTGAATTTTTTTGAGATACCTTGGTAAGAACTTATGGGTTCGTTTGGATTGGAGGTTGAGAGGGGTTGAGTTGGATCGGGTTCAAATTTAAAAATTCATTTTTTGAAAAATTTTAAAAGTAAAGTGTTAGATTTTGGATTTAATATGTATCCGGGAATGATCTAAAGTTAAAATTTGAAATACTTAATGGGTGTTTGGATATTTTAAAATGAATAACTTTTACCTTAAAAACATAAATGATAAGTGCAAGAATATTTTATAAATTATATAGGTGTTTGAATTGGATAAATTTACTTATAAGTTGGTGAATTATTTTTAAAATTAATTCAAAAAATATTATTTAACATAATAATAAATACGTTTAATATACAAATTGTGACGCCCCCAGATCCAGGGTCGGAGATCTAGGCGCTCACGGTCCATTTTCCATTAATAACATACCCGTTCTTGCACATAATATACATAACACAGCCATCGACCCCACAATAAACTCACACCACACTCACACACACAGGTTAGAGCCTCAGAAACGTCACACATTGATTAAACATTAATAAAGTTATCAGAGTTATTACTGACCGAATTAAATAGTACTTATGCTACCAGCAACACTTCGATATGAAGCGAAGTTGGCGGCTTGAAAGTTTGTTACGATACACTGCCTTGCACAGGTCATGCTGATAAATAAAACGTACTAACAAAAGCTGCCAACCAATCCGGCTAATGGGGCCTACCGGTGGAATCTCAAGTGGTGGCTCGGGTCTAGTCACCTTCTTTCGAACAGTCTGCCTGGGTCTTGCCATTTCGCTTAGCTGTTGTGTTTGTAAAATTTGAAAACAAGCAAGAGTGAGCAACTATAGCTCAGCAAGAAATATATATATAAGGTAAGCAATATAACTTTTAATATGATTGGCAGTTGATATACTTGTTTGTTTCAATCATTTATAAAATCACTTGTCATAGTTGATAAATCTCGAAGGTGCAACAATATGTGCCCTTGTTTTCAAAATAAACTTGCAGTTCTAGATACTGCATTGAATCGACATCTTTCTCATCAAAATAGAACACTATCAGCAACTTGGCACAAAAGCCTAAGAAGCAGTGTCAAAGCATTTTTCCAAAATGGAGGAATGGGACTTAAAGAAAACATAAAAACCTGACAAGGATTGACGATGATCAGTCGCCACATCCAAGTCCAATAATCCGCGGGTCTTCTCTACCGGTAGAAGGATAGAAACTACATCCGTAACTATCCCTCGGGTGAAAACTACATCCGTAATCACCCTCGATGAAAACTACATCCGTAATCATCCTTCGGCAACACCTGGGCCGGAATAATAAGTGATGGACCGCCTGGCTCACGGCCGCTTACACATCCCTGGAATCGTTCGTCAACGGTTCCCACACCTGCTAGAGTCCATTTTTCTTTTCTTTTAAAACTTGATTTTGATTGAAAATGGAGTAATTGAGGTCCGACCTCAGTCGACCGATGATTCTTGAAATCATACAAGAAGCAGAATCTGACCGGGGGTTTTCGAAAATATTTTGAGTTCGAAAGAGTTCGAGTTTGAAAGTATTAAAAGTATCTTGGATTAACTTTGCCTTTAAATAAAGAACAATGATTAATAAATAATATTTTAAGATTTAATATTAATAATTAATAAGATAATTATTCGATAAAATAAACTTTTAATCCAAGATAGGGTTTCGAGTATTTACAAAGATATAACAATAGTTATCTGAATATACGATACCACCCGAATGACCCTTCGGGTTTTCGCAATCTAGATATGAGATAATAATATACCGCTCCCCGGTCAATAGTATATACGGACCGCTACGACCTCTATTGCTAGAGTCGTTGTCCGAAGAAAACATTTCAACCTAAGTTCAAGGGGGTAAAAGCATACATGTACTTGTTCAATCTCAATTGTATCAATACTTCGATAAACATAGCATTTGATATAATTTGCAAACTACAAACACAACAGTAAAAGTCCTTGTATATGGATAAGTTTTGAAAAGTAAACTTGCCTTGGTTTGGTTGGGGTGGTCGAGCGTGCGGATTCGAATGATCTATACATAAACAATAATCGTTCGTTAGTACCTTAACAATTTCTCTTTAATTACGGGGTTTTAAGGGGGTACGAAATTAACTTAACGACTTCGTCTTATGACTCCCTAGCCCCACTATAGATCCATGTCATCACTCGATTACGCTCGTCACTTACTCGACTTAATTTAGTTACCACGTTCGAATCATAACCGCTAACCCTAGAATCATGTTCCACTAATCGACTTTTTCCATTGCGCGAATTTTACTCTAGCATTTTTATAAAATCCAAAAATTCATATTTTAATCCAATTCCTTTTGGGTGGTCTTCACCACTGCATTCCCTACATTCTAAAATTTTTCCATGATCCTACATATATTTTAAGGTGTTTAAACAAGGTTCACAAGGGGGTCACTTAGTGCAGTCCATAGTCCAGAAACACAATTCACTCCTCCGGCCATAACTAAAAATCTACACATCACCTAGCTATGAACCTTAAATTTCCAGAAACTACATTCAATTATCTTTCCAAAAATATATGGTACGACATCAGGGGACATCATTTGGGGGTTCAAAATCGTGTTACAATACAGGTCAAAGTTCCTGGACAAAACTCAGCAAGCTCAAACCACTTAGATCAACCATTTTTCATACTTCCATAACATAATCACCACTTAATACACTTAGATCATGGTTCATAACACTCATGGAGATATATATATTAACCATAGTCATAAAAGTCACAATCTCAACATCAAAACTCAAGATCCATGCTATCCAATACATATACATCCAAGATTAGTCCTAAAACACATGGATCTACTACCATACTATATAAACAATACATAACCAAGGGGGTTTGAGATTTTTATACCTTCTTGAGCTCCTAGAGGCCTTGGATAATCTTTACACAACTAAAAAACACCTTAGATGGCCTCCTACAACACTTACAATGCAAGATCTAAAGGAAAAACAAACTTGGTTACTATTTACCAAAGCTTGAATAATTTGTAACTTGAAATTGGGTGGATAAAATGGAGTGAAATTGCTAGCATACCTTGCCTATATGATGTAGATGACCTAGGAATTATGGCAAGATTTATGAGTAATGGAAGAGGGGAGGAGAAGAATTTTTCTTCTCTCCTTGGAGCCTTGGCCGAGAGCAAACAAAGGGGGGGGGGGAAGAGAAAAGTTTGTGTTGGTAAATAATTGATGTTAGGTTATTTAGGTTGGGTGATACATATCACATGTAAGCATAGGTAGTGTACTAGCAAGCATGGGTCATGTACTATGTGTTCCCTCTTTTTAAAAAGCAACCAACTAGATACTATTCATCTTCCAATGGCCAACTAGCTTGTTTGATTTCTAACCACTTGGTTCCATGGGCTTGCATGCAATAATACTCCTTGTATTATTATTCTTCCACCAATGCTTATTATTTAATCTTTAATTCGTATCGTATCTTAATTATTCTCTCGTAATAATATTTCGTCGCGTAGAGATTTCCCCTATAATTCCTTAAGTACTTATTGTGTAAATCCCTCGAATATCCATAATTCCTCGTCATAATTCTTAATAAACTCTTTAATACTCTAACCATTCTCAAATCCCAAATTTTATAAATCTTACTAACGATAAGACTCCTACCTTCACAATCTTCCTTTTTATCTTACATAATAAATGCAACAACGCAGTTTCTCAGACAATCGATTCTATTAATCAACAGGGATGACTACAAAGGTTCCATAATGATAATGTCACAAGATATTAAATAAAAGGAAATATTACCAAAAATTAGGATTCTTACACAAATATAAAAATATAAATTATTAAACAAGTAAAGAAATCAAGTAATAAATAATTTAACATGACAGTAAGATATGTTATTAAAATTCAACTGAAGTTGTCATGAAATTATGATGTTGTTAAAATTCAACTTTTGAATATATAAGTTATAAGTTGAATTAAGAAATTGAATAGATAAATATTTAAGAAATAATGACTAAATTACACTAATTTTAGAAACCCACTACTCAAAATACCTACTGACGGAAGACTCCGCCCTTTCTGCCTACTAAGCACGCATGTACCCAATGCTTATTCCTTCACACATGTATCCAGTGCGTACTCCTCTTATAAAGGAGTGACAATTGATTTGATGGTTATCTGTTGGTCAACCACGTAACAAATAATATATATATTACGCATGTATTTAATGCGTATAGCTTCAAAAAATTTTAGGATTAAAATATTTTTTATTTGGGTTTAACAGATTCTATTTGGGATTTAGAAATATTCAATTTTTTAATTAAAATTTTTAAATTTTATCTGTATTTCTTTAGGGTTTCAACAGTTAATCTTTGGGGTTCAACTTTTCATTTTGGGTTTTAGAAATATTCAGAAATGATGAATAAATCGTATACGGACTTAGGGTCAACCCTAAACCCTAATTTATCTTGATTTTTAAAAAATCGGGGCTGGCCCCCGATTTTTTAAAAATCAGACCGCCGGACTCATTAAAATATTCAATTTTTAATTTATCTGTATTCTCTTGGGGTTCAACTTTTTCATTTTGGAAATATTCAGAATGCAAAGACTTTTTTAAACCAAAATTTTGAATGATATTTAAAAAAAAAAAATGAACTACACGCATATTACAAATGCGTAGTTAACTAAAAAAAAGACACAAATGAACTACACGCATAGCATAAATGCGTGTTCAATTTTAGAAAAAGAAAAAAAAGAAAAGAATACGCATGTTATCTTTGCGTGGCTTGATTCTTAAAAAAAAAAAAAAAAGATTACACATGCTAGACTTGCGTGTAAGAGGTTGCGCATGTTGAACGTTTAACGTGCGTATATGGTGGATATTTTGGACGAAAGCTCGCGTATATAGATATTTTGATTAACTAGTTTGAAAATGTGGGTATTTGGGAATTTCCCCCAATATTTAAATTAGCGTTGCTAAACAACGGCTCCCCTTTGATATTTGTTTGCTCAGGTGAGCCCGTCAGCTTTATAATTTATGGTTCGATCTTTGGATTAAAATGTATATAAGAATGGAATATTACCTTAACTTAATCCGTGACATTTCTGCAAACGATTAAACATTTAGGGCCTGTTTGGCGTAGCTTTTTTTTAGGACTTATGGACTTATTTTCGGGTAAAACTTTTATATTTTGATAATTTTTTTTTATACAAATATTTAATGTATGTTTGAGATTCAATAAGTTGCAAAAATAAGTTGGAAAATAAGTTGGAAAGTTAGGAATCTCTAACTTTGTCTTAAAATAAATTGACTTATTCTGGAAAAAAGTTCCCCCAAACACCCCCTTAGTCTGCTGAAATTTATCCTGAACTAAAAATCGAAAAAGGAATCCCTAGGACATTCTATTGGGAAGGGGTTCGCCAGTTCGGTCGTCTGAGGTTACGTGACGGTCTCGGTAAGTTTAAATTTATTATTTATAATTTAAAATTATTTAAAATGATAAGTGAAAAAAGAATTAAGTCAATATCTACTAGGATTTTTTTGTATGATGAATAATTTATGCATTATTAAAAATGTAAAAATAAAAATAAATAATTATTAACTTGAATGATGATATCAACTTTTATCAAATAAATTTTCAAAATAAAATGAGTCGGTTAAAAAAGTACCTTATACCAATTTTTAATTTTAATTTTTTTTTAATTTTAAATCATGTTTTGATTTACTACACAAAAAAAATATTTTTTGACGTTTTAAACAGGAACTTTTAAGTTCCAGCCTAATAGCCTCTGTGTCACTGTGGCCAGACGAGACTCATTTTCTTTCTCCAGCCAGAACTGAGAGAGGGGGCTCTTCTTTTATGACGTCTTCAAAAAATCATAGTACCACTTTCTTTCTTTATGCAATTAACGTAAATTTGTCGAAATTAAGGAAATGGTTATTACTTATTACTGTTCAAGTATCACACATTAAGCTACATATTTTATTATGTGATTACAAATTACTATAGATTTAAATATGTAAAAATAACAGATCGAGTGTGCAATTGTTTTATACATTTTTATCTGAATTTCTTTGAAATATAAACTAATATATTTTGGGTCACTAAGAAACAATATCTATGATAACAAAAACGATCTTGAAAAATAAAACTATATATATATTTTAAATTAAAGATCTAAGATTTAATCTTAAAAGAATCAAAAACCTAAGAAGCTCGTATTCGCGTGCTAAGAAACATCACAATTCACAGGTCCGGTAAATAATTAATATTATCTATCTAAATAAGACTGTTTGAGTGAATTTAATTGATCGTCATAGTTTAAGATTAATTATCATTACTACTCGATTATTAGGTTAACGCTACAGTTTTGAAATGTGTCTTTTTATATTGTCATTCACCAGTCACCACTAGGTGTCATGATTTATCTCCCGGTCCTGCATCAATCTCACTTCTCAATTAATTACTCCATTAAATTAACATATCAGCACAATATTTGATTCTAGTTAATTAAATGCCTAGGAAAGCATCAGTAATCTAAAATTAGTTTTTTATACAATACTGTAATATAAACAGTAACTACATATTTTTTTGTGATAACCTAAAATTGTATAAGCTTAATTAGCAAAAATAAATGTACTAGGTTTTTTTTTGGTCAGGAACAAATGAACAAGGTTAAAATTGATAAGAACTATCAACATTGAACCCTAGATTCGTTGTCTATAAATGACTTTGTACCACTACGACAGTGGAGTATTTATTTAAGTTCAAGATCAGAAGATGGTTCGAAATACGAGTCCACATACTTGGTGATTAAATTATTCAAGTTTGTGATTGTTGAGAAAAAGATGTTCGAAACTTGCTTTCGAGCCCAAATGACCTACCCTATCCCCTGATATGGAATTGAGAGAAATGAGACGTATTGTACGCTTTATTCTTGTGGTGTTGTGGTCCACTGCCCATTCCAATGCATTTCAGAAACAGCGAGTCAGGTAATGTGCTAAATTTTGAGCATATCAATAAGACCTAGCTAGCTATTTGAATCCCAGTACACATGTTGTCAAGTTTGTGGAGGTTTCACTATTGAATTCAGATACGACTGGATGAGCAACGGTTCCGAACCGAACCGAACCGAACCGGAACCGATGGAACCGGGAACCGAATTTCAGAAATTTTGAGAATCGAACTGGAACCATTTATGTATAGAACCGAACCGGGAACCGGATCATAAATTACGGTTCGGTTCGGGTCAGAACCGAAAGAACCGTCCAAACAACAATTTTCATACTAAAATTTGAAATTTGAAATTTGAAAAGAAAATAAACATACTATTTCATCCAAAGTCCAAACAACAAATGTCTACTATAGCTAAAAGGACCAAAAATAGCATAATTCCAGTTTATACAAAAACTAGCAGTCTACTACTAGAATGCAGTTGCATCATGCATGGTAATTACTTCACTTGCTTGCTATATATAGTATAAAATATATATTTTTTATTTGTGTGTATATATATACGGTTTGGTTCGGTTCTTACGTTTTTTCTTGGAAGAGAACCGGAACCGAACCGGGAACCAAAATTCTATAAAAACTAGAACCGAACCAGAACCGAATTACAAAATTATAGAACCAGAACCAGATTTTTTCCCTGGTTCGGTTCGGTTCCCGGTTCCGAACCGGAAAATGCTCACTCCTAGATACGAGCTAGGTATTTCAAAATTAGATTTTAATTAGAGTTAGGAATTTTATAATTAAATTTTGATGTGTTGAAATCCAATTTCTTCTTTTATAAATATTATCATGTAATTGTAAAACATCAACACAACACAATTATGAGAGAATAATATAAAATTAGTGTGGTTTGTGAAATTAAAATTTTCGAACCCCGTAAAATTTTTTCTTAGTGTGATTATCGTCTATTTTCTTATTCTTATTTATTCGTTTTGAGTTTTGTTTTCGTTGTTGTATACTCAACAACTAGTATTAAGATCCTAGGATTTCAGGCGAGTGGGAGCAATGACAGAAGAAGGGAAAAAAAAGATCGACAAATTTGATGGTAGAGATTTTGTATTTTGGAATATCTTAAGGCTCTTTTTTACATAGTTCTTTACAAAAATCTTTGCATTCTTGATAATTCATATTACAGATAAAGAAGTCTACATCATTAGCTGGCCATAGCTCCTTAACTTTCGAAGTGGCAATTCTAAACTTTTCAATATAATCCTGTAGGGACTCTCCAGGATTTTGTTTATATTTTCAAGTGATATTGTGTGCACCGTATGCGGTGTGTTGGCTAGAAACTTATCTAAAAAGATAGCTTTAAACTTTTCCCACGAGCTGATGCAACGTGGGGTAGTCCAGAATACCAGGTTCTTGCATAAGTCTTAAGAGAAGATACAAATAAACGACATTTGGTAATATTATTGTACCTGTGGCAGATCATGAGATTCTCATTGTAGTTGAGGTGATCATTAAAATCTGTCAGTCCATCAAATGATCTAAACCCGTGATTTTGACCCATGGATCTACTCTCATAATTTTTAGTTCCTCCATAACGGTGAACTCTACCCTGTAGCTTCCAAATGTGTTCCCGTAGCCAATCCCTCCAACATGGCTCACCTTGCCCACAGTCCCTCCGGTCACCCCTGGCGGTTCAACTTGTGTGTTTTGCTGAATAATGATTGGGGGGGTCTGTCTGCGATTTTTAGGGGATCAGAATCTCCTTTTGTGGCTAGCTATATGGCTCCTTTCTCGAGTGTCCCTTCTGTCATAGGGACCCCTCCTCCGGATGGCCTCGAGTGTATGGATCCTTGGGAACCCGAAGAGGAATCGCCCCTACCTTGGGAGGCGTTTCGACCAAAACTGGAGCTTTTCCAATAGCTCCCTACAGTGACATAGATTGAGGTTGATTATAGAAACTTTGTTGGGAAATTACAGGGTAGAATATGAACCTGCATATCTTCAGAATAATAGGGGTGATGAGGATACCCATAATATTTCTGGACCATCTAGGCAGTTAATCGATCCATCTCTTTCTTGCATATACCTTTGTTTTGCTCTCAAATTCGAAAATCTATTGTGATCGGGGTATCGAGGTGGAGTTTGGATGACGATCGTGAAGAACCATACTGATTAGTGGATTCGTCACTCATCTTTTCAGGTCTAAATAGAGAATAAACAAGGATTACCGTTCGTTGTGTGGTGGTTATGATATGATGGTAAGTATTTTCGGTCTCTGGCGGTGGTGCCAAATGATAGCCGTAGAAATTTTACGGTCAATCCTTAGCGATCATTTTGGATTCTGGTGATTTCTGATGAGTTTGAGGTGAGAGAATTATATATAGTGTTTAGGTGAAAAACTGACATTAACCTTTTTCATCTCATTTCTTTTGCTATAAAGCTCCTTTATTTGGCTGAGTCACAAGGGTTTATTCTTCCTGGGGCTGCCACGTTGTATCTGGGGATATGTCCAAGTTGGAAGACTAAGAAATGCTATGAATGCCACGTGCCAAGATGTGTGACCAAGCAAAGCTATGAATGTCGCGTGTGAGTTTGCCCGAATTTTCGGGAATGACTTAAGCATGCATGCATGACAGGCGTCCAACTGTACGCCTATGAAACCTCATCCCTATAGCCGTAGGGGTGTTTTCCCGAAGGGACCTTTAATTAGCCATAGAGATATTGTTTCGAACTGGTACATAGCTTGTAATCTTGTTGATACGTTGGACCGTTGGGATTGTAGTAGAAAAGGAATTGGTAACGTTATGGCTAGTAGTATTCCCTTATCTCCGTAGCTGGTGGTGTGTTCGTTATTCATCATAGAAGAACCTGATTTTAAAAAAAATTTATTATGAGAAGCAAAAAGCATGAACACCATCGTTAGATTGCATATTTTGCATTGACCTGTAAAAAGGAGGAAAGGAGAATATAAGTGTTAGAATATAATATAAGATCCATATAATGCCTGCCTCTAAAACCTTAAGGTTTTAGATGAGTTGGTACTTAACATGGTATCACAGCTCTCTCTGGCGGGAGACTCAGGTTCGACTCCTTACCACCCCCAATATTCTCATAATTTATTATGGACACGAAGGCAAGTTATGCTCCAAAGATGAGCACCCGTGATCTCCTCTTCGACCCATAAATGGGCTTTCGAGTGAGGGAGAGTGTTAGAATATTAATATAAGATCCTGGTAAGGCCTTCCTCTAACACCTTAAGGTTTTAGATGAGTTGGTTATTTGGCATGGTATCAGAGCTTAAGCACGCAGAGGTCTCAGGTTCGACTCTCTGCGACCCCCAACATTCTCAATATATATTTATAATGGACACGAAAGGCAATTTATGCCCTAAAGATGGGTGCCCGTGATCCACTCTTCGACCCATAAATGGGCTTTCGAGTGAGGGGGAATGTTAGAATATAATATAAGATCCATATAATGCCTCCCTCTAATACCTTAAGGTTTTAGATGAGTTGGTTACTTAACATTGTATCAGAGCTCAGGCACGAAGAGGTCCCAGGTTCGACTCTCTACGACCCCCAATATTCTCAATATATAATATGGACACGAAGGCAATTTATTCTCCAAAGATGAGCGCCCGTGATCCACTCTTCGACCCAAAAATGGACTTTCGAGTGAGGGGGAGTGTTAGAATAAAATATAAAGATCCAGTTAGGCCTTCCTCTAACACCTTAGGTTTTAGATGAGTTAGTTACTTATTAGAATATAATATAAAATCCATATAAGGCCTCCCTCTAACACCTTAAGGTTTTAGATGGACTGATTACTTAACATGGTATCAGAGCTCAGGCATGCAGATGTCCTAGGTTCGACTCTCTGCGACCCCCAATATTCTCAATATTTAATATTCTCAATATTTAATATGGACACGAAGGCAATTTATGCTCCAAAGATGGGCGTCCATGATCCACTCTCGACCCAAAAATGGGCTTTCGTGTGAGGGGGAGTGTTAACATATAATATAAGATCCATATAAGGCCTCCCTTTAGCACCTTAATATTTTAGATGAGTTGGTTACTTAACATGGTATGAGAGCTCAGGCACGCAAAGGTTCCAGGTTCGACTCTCTGCGACCCCTAATATTCTCACAATTTATTTCGGACACGAAGGCAAATTAATGCCCCAAAGATGGGCGCCTGTGATCCACTCTTCAACCCATAAATGAGCTTTCGAGTGAGGGGAGTGTTAGAATATAACTTAAAATCCATATAAGGCCTCCCTCTAGCATCTTAAAGTTTTAGATGGACTGGTTCTCAACATGGCATCAGAGCTCTGGTTTGGCGGGGGTCTCAAGTTCGACTCCCTGTTACCCCCAATATTCTCACAATTTTTATGGACACGAAGGCAATTATTGCCCCAAAAGATGGGCGCCCGTGATCCACTCTTCAACCCAACAAAAAATAGGATTTCGAGTGAGGGGGAGTGTTAAAATATAATATAAGATCCATCTAAAGCCTTCCTCTAACACCTTAAGGTTTTAGATGAGTTGATTACTTAACATGGTATCAGAGCTCAGGCAAGAAGAGATTCCAGATTCGACTCTCTACAATCCCCAACATTCTCAATATCTAATATGGACACGAAGGCAAATTTTCATTTAGAGATACTGTCACAATGATCAGCAATCATCTCCGAAGTTGACAAAAATCTTAAGTACAAATAATACATGATACGCAAGGATGATATCCGAATTAGAAGAAAGAAAAATAATGAACTAGGGGGCTTGAAAAATCATAATGACAATAGATCAAGTGTGCCACCAGCTCCCTTTAATTCAATTTCATTAAAACGACCGAAAGGCATGAGAAAAGTTACATGGAAAGCGAATTGGATTTGTGATCTTCACTTTGTCTCTCAGCCAAAGGGGTTGAGTTGGCACAGTGGTTAAGTGCCCAATCCATGAACCGAGAGGTCATGGGTTCGACTCCTGCCGGGGGTCAAAAAAAACCGGAAACAGCCTCTCTACCTTGGGTAGAGGCATGGCTGCGTACAACCTACCCCTCAGACCCCGCTCATGCGGGATATACTGAGTACGTTGAGTTGAGTTTTACTTTGTCTCTCAGCCACCCACTCGTACATAGTAATTTGCATTACACAC
Source organism: Saposhnikovia divaricata (assembly GCA_036435485.1). Classification (NCBI taxonomy): domain Eukaryota; kingdom Viridiplantae; phylum Streptophyta; class Magnoliopsida; order Apiales; family Apiaceae; genus Saposhnikovia; species Saposhnikovia divaricata. The sequence goes on along the minus strand of CM071599.1, from coordinate 117,696,136 downwards.
TGCATGCTCGTTCGAATTTAGGCACTCAGCCACCCACTCGTACATAGTAATTTGCATTACACACTGCATGCTCGTTCGAATTTAGGCACTTCCACAGTTCCACAACAAAAATTGAACGAATGCACTATTTTTGAATTTGTGCATGTCGTGCTTTTGAATTGTAGAAAGTTTAAGAGCATCTCCAATGAAAACAAATACTTATTAAAAAAATCAAATTATCTACTAAAAATAAAATTTGTAAATATTATGTAAAAATGATCGTAATTTCAATGACACAAAATTCTTGCTTATAGCCGATATCATAATTTTAATCATATATATTAAATCTCTAGGATCTGTAGCAAAATTTTATATCATATATTACCATTTTGAAATAACATTTTCTATATATAAAATTTTAAATAAAAGATATTATTTTTTAAATATAGCTAATCACTATAATTAGTCTTCATTCGAGTATTCAATAAATTTTAACTAATTATTGATTTATACCAATTTAACCAAAAATAATGTAACCAACCTCATGGAAAATGTTCTAACAAAATGATATATTTAAAGGTGTACATTACAATATTCTCCAACAAATTTTGTTAGGTTTTTACCTTTCTTGCGTCAATAACATGATTTATATAGAGAGTAGGGAGCCTCAGATATATCTCAAGTAAGTTCCATGAGATATATAAATTTTGTATGTAAATATGGAGGGCATTTTTGTAAAATCAAGATTCATTTAAAATTTTATTAATTAGTCCTGCGGGCCCAAAAAATTTAAGACTTAGTTTTGTATGTATCTTAGAAAATTTCCCTAAGATGTATCTTAGGGTCCTTTTTCACAATTATCTATACTACTATATTAAAGCCGAAACATTGAAAGTTTTGGTTTTCGGTTTGGTTATTCTAAGTTTTTGTTTTCGGTTTGGTTATCCTAATTATTAAAATAAATAATTAAATTACAAAAACAACTCAAAAAGCTAATTACTAATGTTAACGTAATTATATTCTTATTAAAATTCCTTCATCCACTTCTACTTGGACTCTTTTTTTTGCTCCAACAACTCAATTATTCATTTTTTCTAAAGATTTTACTTCTAATTAAAACACTTTACCATTTAATTTAAAACTAATATTACAATAATTAAATAATTAAATTACAAAAACAACTCAAAAAGCTAATTACTAATGTTAACGTAATTATATTCTGATTAAAATTCCTTCATCCACTTCTACTTGGACTCTTTTTTCTGCTCCAACAACTCAATTATTCATTTTTTCTAAAAATTTTACTTCTAATTAAAACACTTTACCATTTAATTTAAAACTAATATTACAATAACTAATATATATCCAAAATATCACACCAATTATTTTTAATAGTAATTTTTGTAATTAAAACATGGAGTACTTTTTAATTTAAAATTAATCTTGCGATCACTAATATACACCCAAAAATATCTCACCATATATACAAATCATTATTTTTATTAATAAATAACAATCGTTAGATCTAATAATAAGATATATTATATGATTAAATTAATTTATTAAAAATTCAAAGTTCGAACCCGTCAACGACATTTTTAATTTAGAATTTTACAAAATAAAATTTAAACCATGCATTTAATTATATAAATTTATATTAAATTAAAATTAAAAAATTATTAAAAATAAGGATTATATAAAAACATAATTATAATGTTAAATAAATTTTATAACCTATCAAAAGAAACCCGTGCTTCACACGGGTTATAAGCTAGTACTAGCATAAAAGCCCGTACAAGGCACGGACATTGAAATAATTTCTCATTTGAAACTGTTCATATAATGAGATTATTTTTTTATTAGAAATACGATAAATGATAAGATTTCGATTTATCTCATATTTTTATAGTAATTTTTGTAATATTGTATACCAATTTATTGAACCAAATATTTTTTAATTTGATTAGATTTCATAAAATTTGGATAAATATCTATACGATAATAAACACATGACGACTTTTAATTGCTAAAGTATTAATTTAATTTTCAATGGCATTTAATGAACTTTATCAAATTGAACATTTGAGTATAATATAAATAGTTACTTTAGTAAAATTATATGTTTATAACTTAGGCGTATGTAAAGTCATGTGATTTTAAATTAGTTAGAAACATATTACAAAATCTCTTTAATATTATGTGAAAGTCATCATTGTAGTTGTTTCACTCAATTTTTTTCTTCATATATATGCATATTTATACACATGTAAACTCAAATGTTTAGCTCTAGTCCAATATTTATTACACAGTATCAAAGTTCTATTTTAAAAATCAGGTAAATTGAAACATTTTTTATATCATGATTTCAAATTGTTTTTTAAATCAACTTTAAATTTTCCCAAATATTTCAATCGACGTAAAATATGATTAGACGGTCTTAATGATTTGTGCATCTATATGATATCTATGATCAAATTTTTTGGTTTTATCGTATTACGTATGATATGGGCTAAAAGTAAGCCTTAAAGACACCTTTAATGTGGTATTAATTAGACCCGGAATGGTCCAAACGTGGGGCCCACCAGATGGGCCCAAACCCTATTTATAATATTAATTTCGTAATTAATATTAAGGGTAATAAACAGCTCAGCAAATAAGAGTTGGATAAGGATAATATCCCCTTCAGACTTATCCACTAAGGCATCCAATTCAATATGGAAACTGATTCCTATAAGGAATAGATCTAGAACCTTCCTCAAAGACTTGTCCACCAAATCTCTGAATCCTACCATAATTATAAGGCTTCTCAGCCTATATAAAGGGTCTGACCCCTCATTCTCAGAACTACGTTTTTTGGCTTGATCTTTGATACCTATCAAAGTACGTAGGCATCTTGTGAAGGCAGTGTCAACCACGAACACAAAGAGCAGCCATTAAAGCACGAAGCTCATACACCTTTGCATTAAATACATCAACCCTAGCCGCAATACTAGTAACCTAGTTTTTATTCCACAACATTTGGCGCCGTCTGTGGGAAGACAACATCAACCATGGTTCAAACACGAAGAACAACATCAACCGAGGCCGTGCCCCTTAACTCTGCTTCACCAGCCACTTCTGATCCACTCATCGTCACTGAGGAAGGACAAATACTCCCATCAATAGGGACGGTCATTCAACCTCTGCCCATTCAGCCCCCAGGGACGACTCCCCATGTAGAGGGGACCCACTCAGTGATTGTCCATCAAAGCCAAGAAACTAACCCTCTCCAGATGGTGGTTTCTCCTCTTGGTAACGTTGATCGCACGGGGGTACAGATCCATACTACGGATCTCCCTTTAAACACCAACCCTATGTATGGGCTGCCTAACTACCCCCTCGACGAAGGGAACCTGGACCAAGCGGACACGCCTTACAGATCCGGGATCGAGAATATGATGATTATTCTGGTCCCTATACTGATGATTCATCATCATCTGAGGATGATGATCGAGATGAAGCCCCGAGGAGGCGACGTGCTAGCAAGGAACCTCTAAGAAGAACACGAAGATTCCATGATGGACTCCCCTTGACAACTGCTGAGAAAATCAAGGCTTATGAGGCAGAGATCTTAAAATTGAAGGACGATATTGCAAGAGAACAAGATAGGTTGAATCAAACTCAGCCTCCTCCAACTGCAGAGAGGATCCCCATTATAAATTTGGAGAGGCCTTCAAGAAGGCAAAGGAGGGCTGATACCCGAACCGAAAAATCGACAAGGGTGGAGACCCCCAGAAGCAACCCCAAAGATCTGATGCCACTCGGGGACCCTGACGATCCCACACCTCCGTTTACTGAGGAGGTGATGAATGCCCACATCTCAAGGAAATTTAAGATGCCAACTATTAAGGCCTATGATGGAACGGGCGATCCCGCAAATCATGTCAGAACATTCTCAAACGCACTGCTGCTGTAGCCTGCTAGTGATGCCTTAAAGTGTAGAGCGTTCCCTCAAACTCTGTCAGGCATGGCTCAAAGATGGTATAGCCGTCTACCTACAAACTAGATTGGCTCTTTTAAGGAGTTGAGCGCTGCCTTTATCAGCCAATTCATCAGTGGGAGAATTCATGAGAAAAGTTCTGCATCCCTTATGTATGTGGTGCAGGGAAAGAATGAGAACTTAAGGGATTATCCCAATCGATTCACCAAAGAGACGTTGAATATCACCGATCTGGAAAATAAGGTGGCCATGGTAGCCCTGGAACACGGTACCACTGACCTCTTCTTCAAAAGGTCTTTGGCAAAACACCCTCCTGAGAACATGGCCGAGCTCCAGAGGAGAGCCGATAAATGTATCAAGGCTGAGGACAGCATGAAGAAGGAAACCACAGGAGGTAATGGCAAGGGCTCTAATGATTCAAAGAAAAGAAAGTCAGAGCAAGAGTACGACGCTAGGGACAAGTATCCCCGGGCTGGCAAGGACTCCGAGTCATCACCCAAGAAGGGTTTTGGGCTGAGGTTTTCTGATTACACAAGGTTGAACGCTCCTAGGAGCCAAATTTTGTTGGATATTGAGAAGGATAAGGACTTTCGCTGGCCTAAACCACTCAGGGATGACCCCGAAAAGAGAAACAAAGATCTGTATTGTAGATTCCATAAGGATGTGGGGTATGACACAGATGACTGCAGACAGTCAAAGGATGAAATTGAATTTTTAATCCGGAAGGGAAAGTTAAACAAGTTCACCAGGGGTGAAGATCGTGGAGCCCATAAAAGGGATTATGATAGAAGAGACAATGATAGGAGGGATAACGATTGTGATCGTAACCCACAGCCTCGAGGGCCAGTAATCAATATGATTTGGGGAGGACCAACAGCGGCCGGCACTACCCGAAACTCTCGAAAGGCTTATGCCAGAGAAGTGATGCACATCACAGGAGAAGCCCCGAAGCGTGCTAAGACTGAGACAGTGATTGGTTTTGATGATTCAGACCTTGAAGGGGTGAAATTCCCCCATGACGACCCGTTGGTCATAACTCCTGTAATTGGAAACTCGGAAGTGAAGCGGGTCCTGATAGACAATGGAGCTTCTGTCGATATCTTGTTTCATGACGCTTTTGTGAAGATGGGGTATACTGACTCTCAACTAACCCCGACTAACATGCCGATCTACGAATTTAATGGAGTTGAGTCCAAGGTTGAAGGGACCATTCAGCTGCCCATGACAATAGGGCAAGAACCTAAGGAAGCCACCCAGATGTTGAACTTTCTAGTAATTAAGGCTGCCTCAACATACAATGCAATCTTAGGGAGGACCGGACTTCATGCATTCAAGGCTGTTGCCTCTACCTATCACATGAAGGTCAAATTTCCAACCAGAAATGGAGTTGGGGAACAGAAAGGAGATCAGAAAATGGCCAGGAGTTGCTATGTGGCTGCTTTGAGAGCTGATGGAACCGGGGGGCAGGTACTCCCGATTGAAGACATGGATGTCCGTGGTGATGATGAACACCGAGGAAAGCCAGCAGAGGACTTAATACCTATCCCTCTGGAGCTAGGCGACCCTGAGAAGGTGACTTATATTGGAGCCTCTTTGAAAGAACCCCTGAAGGGCAAGTTGATAGAGTTCTTACAAAAGAATATTGACGTTTTCGCTTGGACAGCAGCTGATATGCCATGGATTGATCCCCAACTTATAACTCATAGATTGAATGTCGACCCTAATCGGAAGATAATACAGCAGAAGAAGAGAAATTTTGCTCCGGAAAGGCAAGAGGCCATTAAGCAAGAAGTGGATAAGCTCTTGGAGGCTGGTTTTATTGAAGAAATTCAGTTTCCCGAATGGTTAGCAAACCCTGTGATGGTCAAGAAAGCGAATGGGAAGTGGAGGATGTGTATAGACTTCATTGACCTGAATGATGCATGCCCAAAGGATTGTTTCCCCCTGCCAAGAATAGATATGTTGATAGATGCCACAGCTGGACATGAGATGTTGAGCTTCATGGATGGATTCAGCGGCTATAATCAGATTAAGATGCACAAGGATGACATCCCAAAGGTATCTTTCATAACTGACTTTGGTGTTTTCTGCTATCTTGTTATGGCGTTTGGTCTAAAGAATTCGAGAGCCACTTACCAACGATTGGTGAATAAGATATTCGCCCATCTAATTGGAAAAACCATGGAGATCTATGTCGATGATATGCTGGTTAAAATCTTGGTCAAAGCGGACCATATTAAACACCTCAGAGAGGCATTTGAAGTGCTGAGACACCACAAAATGATGTTGAATCCAGCCAAGTGTGCCTTCGGCGTTGGATCAGGCAAATTTTTGGGTCTGATGGTTTTTAAAAGAGGCATAGAGGCCAACCCCGACAAGATCAAGGCGATCTTAGACATGGAACCCCCACGCTCTATAAAAGATGTGCAGAAGTTGACAGGCCGGGTAGCAGCTTTAGGAAGATTCATCTCCAAGTCTGGTGACAAATGCTTGCCTTTCTTTCAAGCATTGAAGAAGGTGAAAAATTTTGAGTGGACCCCTGAGAGCCAAGAGGCCTTTGAACAACTGAAGAAGTACATGGTTGAAGCCCCGTTGTTGACCAAACCAAGTCCTAGGGAGACTCTTTGTCTATACCTGGCGGTATCTGAACAAGCCGTGAGTGCTGTTCTTATGCGGGAAGAGGAGAAAGTCCAGAAACCTATCTACTATGTGAGCAAAGTGTTGCATGGGGCTGAGTTGAATTACTCACCCATAGAAAAGTTTGCTTTGGCATTAGTAACTGCCTCAAGGAAATTGCGGCCTTACTTCCAGGCACATAAGATTCAAGTTCTGACGAACCAGCAGTTGAGGAACATATTGCATAGCCCTAAGGCCAGTGGAAGGCTAATCAAATGGGCGATTGAGTTAGGAGAATTCGATATCACATACAAGCCTCGGACAGCCATCAAGGCTCAGGCATTGGCCGACTTCGTGGTTGAATGCACTATTAACAACCAAGAAGTCGGGGGGCAAGAGATAATGACTACCCCTGGGCAAGAGAAAAAAGAAGAGGAACTTACACCTGATCTGAAGGAATATTGGGTGCTCTATTTTGACGGAGCATCAAAAACAAAATCTAGTGGTGCAGGTTTGGTTTTGCAAAGCCCCGACGGGTTCACAGTTGAGTACGCTTTAAAATTGAATTTTCCTACTACTAACAATGAGGCGGAGTATGAGGCATTAATAGCTGGTTTAGGTTTAGCTAGAATCATGAGGGTCAAAAATCTCAAAGTTTGTGGAGATTCACGGCTTGTGGTATCCCAAGTAAATGGTGAATTCGAGGCTAAGGATGAGACTATGGCGAAATACCTAAGAGTGGTAAAGGCTGTTATGTCTCAGTTTGAGGAGTGTTATGTTGAACACATCCCGAGAGAAGAAAACATTAAGGCCGATGCCCTGTCTAAGTTTGCTTCTTCCGAGATAGAAAATTATGCCGGGACTGTCTACTTTCAGGTCTTGAAGGCCCAGACCGTTAACGCAAAGTTAGTGGCACCAATTGATATAGGAGGCTCTTGGATAGATCCTATCAAGGCACACCTTGAGACCGGGTGGCTCCCAGACAATGCCATGGAGGCACGAAAACTTTCAGTAAGAGCGTTGAGATATACTTTGATTGAGGGTATTCTGTACAAAAGGTCGTTTGTCATCCCGTACTTGAAGTGTCTAAGGCCTGAAGAGGCAAGGGAAGCATTGGAGGAAGTTCATGAAGGGATTTGTGGGCAACACTTGGGGGGCAGAGCCCTAGCTCACAAGATAATTCGTTTAGGGTTTTATTGGCCGGAGATGTTGGCTGATGCACAAAGCTATGTCAAGAGATGTGAGAGATGCCAGAAGCATGCCCCAATTGTGAGGCAACCGCCTGAGATGTTGACCTCGATTAACTCTCCCATTCCATTTGCGATGTGGGGGATGGATATACTTGGACCCTTTCCCATGGCTTCAGCACAAAGGAAATTCCTGATAGTGGCCATTGATTACTTCACTAAGTGGATTGAGGCTAAATCCCTGGCCAAGATAACCACCAAGCAAGTTTCCCAGTTCTTTTGGGAGAACATCATTTGCAGATACGGAATCCCACGAATCCTTGTGACAGACAATGGGACACAGTTCAATAATGAAGAGTTTAAGAAGTATTGTGAAGAGAATGCGATTGAGCTCCGTTTTACCTCTGTGGCACATCCACAAGCCAATGGGAAAGCTGAGGTAGTTAATCGAATTATCCTTGATGGACTGAAGAAGAGGGTCGAACGCTCTAGGAACACTTGGGTAGATGAATTGCTGCCCATACTTTGGGCATATCGTACCACTTGTAAGGTAACAACTGGAGCAACCCCATTTTTGCTGGCTTATGGAGCCGAGGCAGTTGTGCCCTTGGAGATCATGCAAGCATCACCTCGAGTAGAGGCATATGAGCCAGAAACTAATGAAGAAGGGATGAGACTTGCCCTTGACTTAATTGACGAGGTGAGAGATGAAGCTAATGCTAGGAATGCTGAATATCAGAAAAGATCCTCTTTTCATTACAACCAGAGAGTTAAGGAAAGATTCTTTCGACAAGGCGACATGGTTCTGAGGAAGATTGAAGCCTCAGGAGTTGGCCAAAAAGGAAAGTTAGCACCAAACTGGGAAGGACCGTATCTAGTCAGAAAGGTGTTAGGACGAGGATCCTACAAGTTAGAAACCTTGGATGGGGTTGAGGTGCCCCGAACTTGGCATGCTGTGAACCTCAAAGTTTATTATGTTTAAGTTCTTTTGACAAAGGCTTGGACTTTTATCTATTTATTAGAAATAAGGTTCGAATGAAACCATTATAGAGCATGTTGCTCCCAGTAGTTGATAGAGTATCTATGTAAGGGTTGAACCCATCTTATTGATGTCCTTTGATAGCATAATGGAATTTATTCTGTTTTCTCTATTAATTATTCTTTCTTGTTAAAATAAACGAAAGACGAATGTTGAACCAACTTGTGAGTTTAGTACCAGCCAGGAGGCCAAGTACTCGAAAATTCTAAAGTTTAACGAACTATGAGCAAAAACAAGAAAAATGAACAGAAACTAACTTCATAAATAGTTAAGTTAAAAGTTACACAAACAAAAGGCCCGAAGGCTATCAAGTCAAATGGTGGAAACCAATAGTTCAGAAAAACAAAAGATAAATAAATAGAGCTTAAGGGGCCTTAGGGGCCTCCTTAGCAGGGGAAGCATCCTCAGAGCTAGTCTCAGTAGTGGACCCATCATCAGCAGAGTTTGCGGCACCAGGCTGAGCTAAAGGAGGCTCGGGATCCAAAGCTGAAGTGGTGGCGGTAGCATGCTCCTTGACCAAAGCATCGTCCTCCCCGAATAGCTCGTCACTGGAACCAGGCTCATGTGTTAAGGCACTGGGAAGGTGAGGGCTAGGAAAAGCAGAAGGCAAGAATAACCCTGGATGCCGCCTCAGAACTGCTTCAAGGGCTTTGGTCCACCCATCAGTAAACTGGCTAGGAAAGAGCATCTCATCATGCTGATCCATGAGAGTCTTGTACTCATCCGAATCCAGATAGTCATCAATATGCTTCTCCTTGTCATCCTTCAGAGCTACTAGCTCCGCATGCATCCCAACCATCTCTTCATCTTTCTTCTTTAGCTGCTCCTCCAGTCGGTTAATGTGGAGAGTCTTCTTCTGAGACTCAGACTCAAAACCTTTGGCCTTCTCCTTCCAAGCTTTGGCTTTATGAACCAAGCTTTGGAAATGGACGTTAGCCTGCATGGAAGGTTAGCATTAAAATCAAATAATGAATCTAAGCTGTTAAGGTATTGAAAAGACAAAGTTCGAGACTCACCACAGCGATAGCCTGAGCACCAAGCGCCCTTGCCTCACCAATACCTCCATTAAGGACCATGTCCTTATAGTCAGGAGTGGTGATTGAGTTCAAAGACCAATCCATGGAGTGCTTGGTAGAGCCCACCACAGAATCCTGCTTTCTGAAGCCCCAGGGAGGCCTAAAAACTGTCGACTGGACGTTAACCTGGGAGCTCCCCTCCAATCCAGCTATGTCACCATACCTATAGTCTCCTTTTTGGACCTTGTGAGGGCGTAGAAAAGCAGGCTCTGTGTTTTTCCCTCGAGGGTCAGCAGCACTTTTAGCTCGAGCCATCCTGGAAGTCTCTTCATCAGGAGAGGGCGCAGCCTCCACAATCAACTTCGCAACTGCAAGAATAACCAAAAACGAGTTGGAATAAATTCAGTAAAAAAGTAAATGGCAAAGATTAGTAAGAAAATTACCCCGTTCAGAAACTCTGGAAAGGCCTACTCCCCTTAGAGATTCCTCATTTAAAAGGCTTAGGCACGTAATAGAACTGCCATCTGCCTGGGTCAGAGTATTATAAGCGGCTTGTTCCTCGGTACTAAGGACGATTCCCTTAGCGCTTCTGTCTGAAACTCTCGAAAATGTCTGCCTAAAAAGAGTGCCCCAATCACCTCCGTCCCACTCTAAGTATGCAAACTCATTTTTCCAGCCCGTATTATTATCAGGGATTAACTAGCCATTAAAAAGTGGGGGAACTCTAGGGCGGAGCTTAACATATACCCAGCCAGGGTTCGTGGCAGGACTATTGTAAAATTGAAAAATTTTGCGAAAAAGCGCAACAGATAAAGGGAGTTGTTGTCTGAGACACAAAACCATGAAACATAATATGATTCTCCACGCGTTTGGCGGGAGTTGACATGGACTAATTTGAACATCAGCTAAAAGTCTAGGAATGAATTCATGAAACGGAAAGCGAAGACCAGCTACTAAACTCTCCCTATAAACACACAAAGAATTGGGTTTCCAGTGACAAGGTCTGTCACCTGGCTCAGCTGGGACAAGTTTATAAGGTGACTTGATTTTAAAAAGTTTGTTATATCTAGTGATTTCCTCAACATCATGATACGAGCTACAGCAGTCATACGCATCTAATTCTGACAAAGAAGGGTAATCATCTCCACGTTGATTTAACATGTCTACTAGAGATGTGTAAGAAGAGCGAATGGTGATCGTACCTTTGGAGGAGGCAGAATTCATTTTTGCAAGACGGGACTTAGCTTTGTCCTCCATTGATGCTCCTGGAAAAAGGTTTGAAGCTCCGCTAAAACCCAGAAAAGATGAAGGTTTGAAGAAATCTTCAAAGCAAACCTAGAAACTATGAAGATTTGAAGAAATCTTCAAAGCAAACTCAGAAAGTATGAAGGTTTGAAGAAATCTTCAAGGAAAAACCCAGAAACCACCGTGAGGAGGAGGAGCTTCGATAAAAACTCTCGCCGGAAATCGCCTTGAAATAAAGAGAACTATAGAGAGAATTTCTAGTGAAGTGTTTGAGTAGAAGTGAGAATGAGAAAGTGAACTCTCCACTCTCACTCTTGTATACAACTTTTCAGCCGGTTAAAATTCCTCCAAACGGTCAGAAAACCTACAGTGACAGGTCAAAATTCCGAAGTTGACCTAGTAAAAGCCCATGAAATTGGCCCAAATTAAGGCCCAATTCTAGGACATTCTTAGAAAAATATCTTGGAAAAATATCATAGATATTTTGAAAAAGAAAAAAATCATAGATATTTTTGAAAAATATCATAGACAAAAGATCCTAAATTTGGATTTGAATAGCCTGGACAGGCCTAATAACAGCCATGAGGTCAAGCCCATTCTGAAAAGAAAAAAAAGGTATTTTTATAAAATACGCAATAAACCTATGAGGCCCAATAAGAATAGGTCCAAAGCCAAAGTGGCCCTTATTTCGACTAGAATCCTGGTCGAAACGACCAAGAATCTTGGTCAAAAAACCCTTCGACCAAAGAGTTGGAAATGCCCTTATTTCGACCAGAATCCTGGTCGAAACGACCAAGAATCCTGGTCGAAAAACCCTTCGACCAAAGCGTTGGAAACGCCCTTATTTCGACCAGAATCCTGGTCGAAACGACCAAGAATCCTGGTCGAAAAACCCTTCGACCAAAACAAAATTGGACCCTTATTCCGACCAAGATTCTGGTCGAAACGACCAAGAATCCTGGTCGAAAATCTCTTCGATCAGGAAACTAAAGAAGGCCTTATTTCGACCAGAATTCTGGTCGAATTCCTGGTCGAATTCCTGGTCGAAAATACTCAATCCTGGTCGAAATTTGCTATAAAAATTGATTCTTTGACAGCAAATCTTCACGGACATGGAATTTTGATACCTGTGGGTACCATAATAAGATAAATATGGAAATACAAGGAATTTCATAGATAATTCCTTGAAGAAAAATATTCTGTAACTGAAGTTATGGAAGATAAATTGCTTAGCCTCGAATAAGGCATATCGTCGTAAACGTGTCGGTCGCTCCACACTTTGCATCAAGACGACATTTGTGAAACACTAGTATACAAAGCCCTGACCCAAGTCTCAAGAAAGGCAGTTAAAACTTCAAGGAAAACCTGATCAGTTTTCCTAGAAGTTGGGGGGCAAATGATATGGGCTAAAAGTAAGCCTTAAAGACACCTTTAATGTGGTATTAATTAGACCCGGAATGGTCCAAACGTGGGGCCCACCAGATGGGCCCAAACCCTATTTATAATATTAATTTCGTAATTAATATTAAGGGTAATAAACAGCTCAGCAAATAAGAGTTGGATAAGGATAATATCCCCTTCAGACTTATCCACTAAGGCATCCAATTCAATATGGAAACTGATTCCTATAAGGAATAGATCTAGAACCTTCCTCAAAGACTTGTCCACCAAGTCTCTGAATCCTACCATAATTATAAGGCTTCTCAGCCTATATAAAGGGCCTGACCCCTCATTCTCAGAACTACGTTTTTTGGCTTGATCTTTGATACCCATCAAAGTACGTAGGCATCTTGTGAAGGCAGTGTCAGCCACGAACACAAGAGCAGCCATTAAAGCACGAAGCTCATACACCTTTGCATTAAATACATCAACCCTAGCCGCAATACTAGTAACCTAGTTTTTATTCCACAACAACGTATATTGATATAAGTATATGTTATAACTCGAACATCATAGATTATTTTGATCAATTTACTATGTTATATAAAAATTCAAAAGTCTAAATAGTTTATAGACCAAAAATCTTTAAGATGACTCACATATTCGTAATTTTATATACCTAAAAATTCTGTGGGGAAATTATTAATTAGGTATGATTTGATAAATAAAATTTACGTATTTCTTAAAATCAAATCTTATTTTTTATTTCAATAATATAATATCTACACGGAAACGAATGTAAATAAATTCATAATTTTTGCTCGGACTAAGTTACATTTATGTATAATTAAAAATTTTATTTTTTATATCAATCATTTAAAATGGCAAAATAGAATTATAGAGTATTAATCTAATTTTTTTTATATCAATAATTTAAAAGGTGAAAGAGAATTGTGGATTATGCTCAATCGATTAAAATAATTGTTTATAATTAAATACTATGCAATATTCTAAAAATAATATAAACCAACATTTTATTTACTTAATAAAAAATATGGGATAAGTGGAGAATATATGTTTTATCTAATAAGATTTTTAAAGAGAACTCAAAAATAAGCATAGTACAATGGTTTGACATTGAGATTGATAGGAGAAGATTAGTGGTTCGATTACCAACACTAACATGATTTCATATAATGAGATAATTTTTTAGTTAGAAATTTGATAAATGGTAAGATTTCGTTTTTTTTCATATATTTTATAGTAATTTTGTAATATTTTATACCGATTTCATGAACCAAATATTTTTTAATTTGATTAGATTACATAAAATTTGGATATATTTATATGATAATAATCACATTACTTCTTTTAATTTCTAAAGTATTAATTTTATCAAATTGAACATTTGATTATAATATAAATAATTACTTTAGTAAAATTGCATGTCAATAAACATAGACGTACGTAAAATCATGTGATTTTAAAGTAGTTAGAGACATATAATAAGATCTTTTAATATTTTGTGAAAGTCATCACTGTAATTGTCTCACTCATTTTTTTTCCATATATTCATATTTATAAGCTTTTAAACTCAAATAATTAGTTTTAGTCTAATGTTTATTACAAAATATCGGAGTTCTATTTTAAAAATTAGGTAAATTGAAACATTTTTTATATTATAATTTTAAATTATTTTTTAACTCAACTATAAATTTTCCCTAATATTTCAATCGACGTAAAATACGATAAGATGACCTTAATGACTTTTGCTTGTATATGATATTTATGATCAATTTTTTTGGTTTCATCATATTACGTATATTGATATAATTACATGTTATAATTCAACCATTATAGATTATATTGATCAATATACTATGTTATATAAAAATTCATATTATTATACTTTATAGTCGAGTTATAATCTAACTGGTCATTTTTAATAATTATTACATTTTCGTAATGTTTATAATTTAAAAAATTATATCTTTTACCACTTAATATTGAATATTAATTATGTTATTTTATATATATAACATAGATCCTGTTTTTAGAGTTCTAATATTTTTAACATAAATTCAATTATTTTTCTTATGTTTTTAAATATTTATGTTTTTAGGTCAATCATACATTTAAATCGTTGAAAGTCTAATTAGATTTTTATATTTTTATATTATAATTAAGAATTATTTTTTAACTCAAATTTAAATTAATTCTAAAAATTTAATCGTGGGAATAGACGATATTAATGACTTGTGCATTTATGCAATATCTTAATTCATACTTTTTGATTTCATCTTACATTCATCTAAATATATGTTATAACTCAATCATTACATATTATTGAAAGGTTAAATTATGAAAACTCATTTTTGATTAAAATTCAATTATTTTATACGCTTTTTTGAAAATTAATGTATTTTACTTAAAATAATTTAATATTTTCACAATACCGACTAATAATTTATAAATCGACTATAATATATTTGGATAAATATACTATTTTTCATAATTAAAAAATTATATAAAAGTTATGTACAAGACTACAAATGATAATTTTTAAAATGTTAAGTGGTGTCCATATATTTAAAGTTTCATTTATCAATTTAAATTATATGACATAATACATCATTTTAATGTATTATATAAAATACGTATTATCATAATTTATAGTCAAGTAATAATACGACGGGTTATTACTAATAATAACTAATAAGTTTAATTTTATAATATTTATGATCTAAAAATCATATCTCATTTTCATCTAACATAAAATATTTATCACGTAATTTTTTATACACAACATAGATCTTATTTTTAAAGTTATTCTTTTTAAACATAAATTCAAAAGTTTTTCTATATTTTAAAATTTTTATCTTTCTTATATCAATTATTTATTAAATCGTTCAAAGTCTAAATGGTTGGTCGACCAAAAATCTCTAATTTAACTCACATTTTTAAATTTTTGTAAACCTAAAATTATATGATCAACTTATAATTTGTTTGATTTTATAAATAGAATATAATATTTATTGAAACACAATCTTACTGATAAATAGATAGAAGTAATAGATAATAGATTTGTTGTATCTTTAACTTCTGCGAGTTCGATATATTCAATTGACCTAATTATTATAAATTTGTATTCGATTTTCACCGAGAATGTGATTCTTGTTTGCGTTTTTGTATTAAGTTTAATAAGAAATATAGTTTTATTTAAAAATATAAAATATAACAATTGCAACATAATTGATATCCATTTAATTGTAAAAAACTACAGAATATTAAAAAATTATAATAATGACTGAATGTATAGTTATATTATATACACAAACTAAAAAAAGGGAGTTATATAAAAATATAAACCAACATTTTGTATAATTATATATAAAATTACGGAAATTGGCAAAAAACGGAGTTACATAAATAATGTAAACAAATATTTTATTTATTCAGAAATTATAACAAAAAAATTAAATAGGAGAGAAGAAGAAGATGTGATTAATCTAATAAGATTTTTAAAGTAAACTCAAGAATTGATGTAGCACACTTGGTTATGACATGAGATTCTTGAGCGGACGTTAAAGGTTTGATTCTCATTGAATACACAGAAAACTATATTTTTAGTATAAATTATAAAATGGTGGCACTTTTGTAATTTTTTAACATGAAAGGGTAAAATGGACATTTTATAACCATTTTATTGGCAATTTTTACCCATGTGTTATCCTATTATATATAGTAATAGATAGATATGTAATATGTTATAAATGTAATATGTTATGGGTGTTTTGTTTGTGCCTTACAAATTTGCAAAGTACACGCAAGTCTAGTAAAGTGTTTTGACTTGTTTTATTTTTTTCTCGAATAATAAAATATTTCTGAAATATGAAACTATTTGTAAATAGTTTCTCGATCCTTATCATGTACAAATATTATTTGGTTCCCTATTACGTGTTGGTGCATCATTTCATTTATTTACACGTATTGAGTCCGAAGGCCCCCACAGTGGAAACACAAGACCGTGCTTCACTATAACGCATATACATCGGGGGGTGTTCGGGGAAACTTATTCACCAGAATAAGTCAACTTATTTTAAGTTAAAAGTTAGAATTCATAACTTTTCAATTTATTTTTTAACTTATTTTTGCAATTTATTGAATCTGAAACATACATTAAATATTTGTTTAAAAAAAAGTTATCAAAATATAAAATTTTTACCCGAAAATAAGTCCATAAGTCCTTAATTTAAGTTTACCCAAACATGCACATAATTACAAGCATACACGAAATCTTTTATTTGTTAAAAAAAGGGAAAGAAAGCTGCCAGGATTAGAATCGAAAATCTCATACACGATATGAAAACGACACAAAAATTACGGATTTGTGTTGACTTTTATGGTACATGAACACGCAAGTATACGAACACGAAATTACACGTATGAATTTAATGTTGGTTTTGGGTTTACCCTTGGGTACAAGACACGAAACGAAAATACACGAAATAAATAAATATTTAAATAAATATTTTAAATTATATAAATATATATTATAAATAAATATTACATATTTAAATTTTTTACAAAATAAATAGAAAGTACAAGAAACGTACACGGAAAGTACACGGTTTTCGGTTCATTTTCGTGTAAACGGAAAGTACACAAAATATTTCGTGTACTTTTCGTTTCGTGTTTATACAAAATGTTTCGTTTCGTGTTCATTTTAGAATTTAAGTACACGAATTTATTTCGTTTTGTTTTCCTTTTGCCTCTTGGTACACAAAATCCGAAAATACACGACACGACACGAATTGACAGCTCTGACCAGGATGTATCAGAACAGGGCACTTTAATTTAGTGATGAAATGTAGCCTGTAGGGCAGTTGCAATGGTACAACACTAACTCTTTTCATGCAAAAAAGTACTCCCTCTGTCCCAATGGATTCTTTACAGTTACTATTTTGGGACGTTTCACCCATTTCTTTACATACCAAAAATAGTAACTTTTAACAATAAAATACATTATTACATCTATTACTTAACTCTACTTTTTCAACACTTTACACTATTACTGTAAAACCCCCGTTAAATTTTAATTTTATTTTATTATTAGATATTAGATTTTTAAGTCATTTTTAGATAATTATATTAATTAGTAATATTTAGAATTCTTTTTGTGCAAGATATTTTGAGTAAGGGTGATATTTGTTATTAAAGGAAAGAAGTGTGAAAAGATATTAGAAAATCAGTATCATTTAATTTAAGATATTTGTGCGAATTAAAATATTTTATTTTAGGAATTACTTGGAGAAGTTGAAAATATTTTAGGAATAAGTTTTAGAGTTACCTTAATTCGATTAGGGTTTTGGGAGCCTATATAATAAACCGATTAGAATGATTAGTGACTGGTACTGTTCTCGTATTCGTCTCAACAGGATTTGCTCGTGCAATTATTAATTTTGGATTTTTAGTCGACTTTGAGGTTTGATTTTTGGAAGCTTATTGAGAATAAGATGTGATCTTGTGGACCTTCGTGCTAGCTATTTTAGATGCAATTATTGGAAAAGTTTTATCGTATTATTTGAATAAATTGTCAGTACTTTATTAGACAGTGATTATTGAATATTCTATTTATGGAGCTGCGTCTCCTATTTAATGATTTTGAATTATCGAATTAGACCGCTGCTTTGACTTTCGTGGAATTTTGATTTATTTGAATAAAGAATTCAGTTTATTTAAGTTTCGTAATTAGAATTAATGTCCCGAAAATCCGGGATGTTACAGTTGGCATCAGAGCCTAGGTTTTCCTTCGGAGTGTATTAGGTATGGGACTAGTACATTCCCTAGGATGCGATCCTACAGATTATCGTATAGGTTTTGACCTTTAAGTTTGTAAATTATTTTGAATTTAGGCAACTTGTTTTTGTGATGATTTGACCTGTTTGACTTTTGTGCTTTTTGATCATTGATTATAAGTTTGAAAGTTTGTTGTAATTAGAAAAGATGGACGGAGAAGGCAACAACAATGGCAATCAGGGCAACAACAATCTGAATGGCAACAACAATATCAATCAAGGCAATGACAATCAGAATGGCAACAACAATGATGATGGTGGAAATGTATTCGATCAGCTAGCCGAGACTCTAGCTACACTCGTGAATCAGCAACCCAGATAGCAGAATATCGTCTCTCAGTTCAAGCGTTTGAACCCACCAACTTTCGATGGGGCAACTGATCCGGCCATAGTCGAGATGTGGATACAAGAGATGGAGAAAGCTTTCGGACTGTTAGGGAGCAATGAAGAACAAAAGGTCACTTTAGTTGTGTATCAACTGCAAGGCAGTGCTTATGACTGGTGGCTCATGGAGAAAAGGAAGAACGAGACCGCAACCGCTGAAGGGGGAACCGGAACATACACCTGGGCAAGGTTCAAGAAGGCTCTAGAAGACAAGTACTTTCCTAGAACCATTCGTTTGCAAAAGGAAAGAGACTTTATTCGGCTTGAGAAGGGAGGAAAGTCCGTTGTGGAATACGAAGCAGAATTCGCAAAGCTTGCAAAATATGCGCCGACATTAGTTGCCGATGAGACTAGCCGAGCAAGAAGATTGGAAGAGGGACTTCGAAGTGACATCAGGAATTCTGTGGCATCGTTTGAACTTCAGACGTATGAGGCGGTGCTCAACAAGGCATTGGTGATCGAGAGGGGTCTGGCAGAATCTGAAAAGGCAACAGGTAATTGGAACAAGAAGAGGTTCGCTCCAATAGGTGGATTTTCGTCTCAAAGAGAACCTTTCAAGAAGCCACACATGTACGATAATATCGGAGGACAGGGTGATCGAGAGAAGTGTTCGAGGTGCGGTAAAAATCATCCGGACAAGGACTGCCGATGGAATAGGGGTGCCTGTTTTCACTGCGGAGAAGTAGGACACAAGATTTCGGAGTGCCCACATAACCCACCGCCAAGGAAGGAAGCTGATAAGAAGATGGGTGTTGGACGTGTGTTTCAGCTCACTGGAAGTCGCACCAACTATTAAGGTATGATTTATTTTCTTCGTGATTTATTTTATTTTACTATTGTGAATTTGGGGACCAAATTCCTTTAAGGAGGGAAGAATGTAAAAACCCGTTAAATTTTAATTTTAATTTTTTTTATTATTAGATATTAGATTTTTAAGTCATTTTTAGATAATTATATTAATTAGTAATATTTAGAATTCTTTTTGTGCAAGATATTTTGAGTAAGGATGATATTTGTTATTAAAGGAAAGAAGTGTGAAAAGATATTAGAAAATCAGTATCATTTAATTTAAGATATTTGTGCGAATTACAATATTTTATTTTAGGAATTACTTGAAGAAGTTGAAAATATTTTAGGAATAAGGTTTAGAGTTACCTTAATTCGATTAGGGTTTTGGGAGCCTATATAATAAACCGATTAGAATGATTAGTGACTGGTACTGTTCTCGTATTCGTCTCAACAGGATTTGCTCGTGCAATTATTAATTTTGGATTTTTAGTCGACTTTGAGGTTTGATTTTTGCAAGCTTATTGAGAATAAGATGTGATCTTGTGGACCTTCATGCTAGCTATTTTAGATGCAATTATTGGAAAAGTTTTATCGTATTATTTGAATAAATTGTCAGTAGTTTATTAGACAGTGATTATTGAATATTCTATTTATGGAGCTGCGTCTCCTATTTAATGATTTTGAATTATCGAATTAGACCGCTGCTTTGACTTTCGTGGAATTTTGATTTATTTGAATAAAGAATTCAGTTTATTTAAGTTTCGTAATTAGAATTAATGTCCCGAAAATCCGGGATGTTACAGTTACACCCAATACTCCACTACTTTACTCTACTTTTTCAACACTTTACACTATTACACCCACTACTTTAATTATTTTAACAATAAAATCACTATTACACCCACTACTACACTATCACACCTACTATTTAAATTATATTCCTTGGTCTCCGTGTCCCAGCCGTATGTAAAGAACCGGCTGGGACGGAGGGAGTAATTTTGTTCCGATTATTTCACTTGTTTACTCCCATAATATGAATCGTTTCTCCAATTAAACGTTACCAAATATAATCTCGTCTCAATTAATTTCATTTTCCCCTATTTCTCCGCATGCTATGGTGTCTCAAACGGATTGAATTCTTATTAATAACAACTAGGCAACTTATTCGCGCTTCGCCGCGGTTCATAAATTTTCATTTAAAAATATTGAAAATAGATGAATTTTTTTTTTATTTTTAAAATTTGAATGATCTCTTAAGATTTTTTTTTAAAACATTGATTCAAAACAATTTACATGAATTATAAGTTTGAAAATATTCTTTTTATATATATAAAATTTTCATAATCTTAAAAATATCATAAACATAAAAAGTAGTAATTATAATACAAACGTAGTCTTTACGATCAAAAATGATAAATATTATATATAATAATACTTTTTAAAGTCGATGCCCCTCTCATAACATACATGTTCAATAGTAATGTAAGAATTTATTTAATTTGAATATTAATTTATTACGACACAATACAATGAACAACGGGTGTATAACTTTTTTTTTAATTTTTATCGATTTAATCTATCGACTAAATTGAATTTTTTCAATTTAATCAGTTTGGCCATAACCCATGTATAATTTATTCATGTCCAATAATAAAAAACTACTAGCTTAAACCCGTGCGATGCACGAATGTTCTTTAATATAATGGAAACTTTTTTTTTAATTCAAATTAAAATTTTAAAGACATGAATTTTGTTTGCTTAAAATTTTAAATGATATGATCTGATAATAATTATATATATGTTGTTCGTGTTAAATTTAGAAAATGATGGATTTAGTTTGAAAATAATGAAAAGATGAAATATTTTATCTGAAAAACGTAATCAGTGAGTTATTAGTTATTATAATATTATTATTTTATTGTACTTAAATAAAGCTACCCGAATAGGTTTTAATGGAAAAGATAAAAAAATAGAAAATGTAACGTATTTTAACTGAAAAAGGTAATTGGTCATAATAGAATTGGTCATAATGTTTTTAAAATAGAAAACATTTTTGTTAGATAAAATATAAAAGACACTGTATTTTACGTGAAAAAAGAAAGTTGATTAGTTATTAAAAATTAGATTAGATAACATGGTTTACTTGAAAAACGAAACATTTTACTTAATTAAAGCTATCCGAACAGGTTTTACTGGGAAAAAAAAGTAGAAAAGGTAACGGATTAACCCGTACGATACACGGACGTTCTTTAATATAAAGAATTTTTTTTTAATTTGAATTAAAAATTTTAAGACATGAATTTTGTTGGCTTGAAAAATTTAAATTATATGATGTGATAATAATTGTATATATGTTGTTCGAGATATTTTATAAAATGATGAATTTTAGTTTGAAAATATTGAAAAGATGAAATGTTTTAGCTGAAAACATAATCGGCTAGTTATTAATTATTATTATATTATTATTTTATTTTACTTAAATAAAGCTACCCGAATAGGTTTTACTGGAAAAAAATAAAAAAATATAAAAGGTAGCGTATTTTAACTGAAAAAGGTAATTTGTTAATTATCAGTAATTAAAATATTTTATTTTATTAAATAGAATTGCTCAAAGTATTTTTGGAAAAGAAAAAAACTTTATGTTAGATAAAATCTAAAAGATATCGTATTTTACGTGAAAAAGGAAATTAATTAGTTATTGTAAAAATAGAAAATGTAACATGTTTTACCTAAAAAGGAAACATTTTACTTAAATAAAGCTACCTGAACATGTTTTACGGTAAAAAAAATAATAAAAAAAAGAAAATGTAACGTATTTTAGCTAAAAAAGGTAATTGGATTATTATTATTAATAATAAGTATAATGTTTTATTTTATTAAATAGAATTGCTCATATTTTACGTGAAAATTGAAATAAACATAATTGGTTAGTTAATTATTATTATTATATTATTATTTTATTTTACTTAAATAAAGCTACCCGAATACGTTTTACTGGAAAAAAATAAAAAAATATAAAAGGTAACGTATTTTAACTGAAAAAGGTAATTGGTTAATTATCAGTAATTAAAATATTTTATTTTATTAAATAGAATTGCTCAAAGTGTTTTTGGAAAAGAAAAAAACTTTATATTAGATAAAATCTAAAAGATACCATATTTTACGTGAAAAGGAAAATTAATTAGTTATTGTAAAAATAGAAAAGGTAATATGTTTTAGCTGAAAAGGAAATATTTTACTTAAAAAAAGCTACCTGAACAGGTTTTACGGTAAAAAAAAAAAGAGGAAGAAAATGTAACGTATTTTAGCTAAAATGGGTAACTGGTTTATTATTATTAATTATAAGTATAATGTTTTATTTTATTAAATAGAATTGCTCATATTTTACGTGAAAATTGAAATTGATTAATTATTGAAAAATAGAAAAGGTAACATATTTTCCATGAAAAAGGAATTGATTAGTTATTAGTAACTATAAATAATTAAGTAAGGATAATCATGTAAAATAATGTGTATTGATAAGTAAGGGTAAATAAGTAAAATTAACAGGTACTGTACCGACCAACCAAAGTTTTAGTGTTTCGGCTTTTATATAATAGTATAGATTTGTATTATTTTTATTACATGTGTTAAGTGAAGATTTATATACTTCTATAATTTATTACGATTTCTATAATCACTAATAATAAAGATTACTTGAGAAGTTAAGAGTCGCTTGTACTACAATTGTCCGAAAAGAAATAAGAGTGATATTCGATAGGGAATAAAAAAGGACGCATTGTAAATAATTTTTAGTCGTCATTGTACCAAAAACAAACTTAATTATATATGTAATTAATATTTAAAAATGAAATAATAATTATAAAGCTCAAATAAAGTTTTATAATGTTTTATATAAAATAAATTTAATACGTATTTATTAGGTATAATTAATGACTAATTAATATGTCATTAAGAGCTATTTAATGTAAGAAAATAAATTTAATAAAAAATTCAAAATAATGAAAATTCAATAAAAATATCTTAAACGCTTCTGGTAACTTTCCGATCTTTAGGTATTATAATATATATAGATCACTTCCGAAACCCACCACGAGTGTTCCAGTTGGTTGGACCGTGACTAGAGGTGATTCTAGCATATGGTAAGGGGTGACAAATGTCCCCCATTATTTAAAAAAAAAAAATTAATAAATTTATATAGATAAATAAACACATCTCCCCCTTTCTTTGTTAATTTGGCTTGGCTAGTGGCTACAGATATCTCCCCCTCCTTCATTCCTATTAAATTTATAAACACATCTCCCCCTTTCTTTCATTCCTATAAACACATCTCCTCCTTTCTGTGTTGATTTGCTTTACTTCCTTCTCAACGGTAAATACACATCTCCCTCTCCTTCATTCCTATTATATTAATTCATATGCTTCTACCTGTTTGTTAAAATGCCCAAGAGACATACGTGTTAAATTTACAACATCTGTTAAATATGCAATGCTTAGGTTTGTTTGTTAATTGTTTAATTGCAGCTGTAGCTAAGGTAAGCCATCCAAATGGAACGATTTTTTAAAAGATTAAGACCAGAGCCAGAGGAAGTGGCAGTGACAGCATCTGATTCTGCAAAGCCTTCATCAGTTCCGGTTAACCAACAATTTGTACATCCTCAATCAACACAATCATCTAGAGTTGTTGATTTTGATGAGGAAGGATCAAGATTTAGTCAATGCTATGTCACTAGTTCAGTTGACAAAATCTAAACTACAAAATTTGAGAGATTGTGGTTGGCATTCGCTTATGGAGAAGGCTTCTTCATTTTGTGAAAAATATGGCAATGCAATCCCGGACATGAAAGACATGTATTGTCCGTGGGGTCATTCAAAGCGTTCGAAGACTCATGTATCAAATAAGCATCACTTTCGGATTGAGGTGTTTCTAAAGGTACTTGATCAACAACTCCTTGAGCTAAACAATCGTTTTGATGAGATTAATACTAAATTGCTTATTTCTATGGCTTCATTAAGTCCAAGGAATTCATTTTGCTCTTTTGAAAAAGAGAAGATTATGAGGCTCGCTACACTTTATCCTCTTGATTTCTCACAACATGATTTGATAGCTTTGGACTTTCAACTTGACATGTTCATTCATGATAAGCAAATGGACAACAGATTTTCTAACTTGACAGAACTTGGTGAGTTATGTTTGAAACTTATAGAGACAAAGAAGCATCTTACTTGGAATTATGTTTATTTGTTGTTGAAATTAGCATTGACTCTTCCTGTGGCAACTGCAAGTGTTGAAAGATCATTTTCAGCGATGAAGCATGTCAAGAGCGATGTCCGTAATAGTATGGGGGATGAGTTGCTTAATGATTGTTTAATATGTTTTATAGAGAGAGATTTAGCTTCTAATATTAGTAATGATGCTATAGTACATCATTTTCAGTCGATGAAAACTCGTAGGGGAAAAGTGTAAGAGACTTTGACTCATTTGATAATTTATTGCATTTTGCTTGTTGATTTTTTTTTTTTAACTTGTACGTTATACCCCCATTTTTAAATTCCTGGATTCGCCCCTGACCGTGACTTCAGGGGCTTACCATCCCAAGGTCCTAGGTTCGATTCCTGGGAAGCACGGAAATAAATGGATTGCTATGCTCGGTGGGTACGAGTGTGCGAGCAGTCCTCCGGATTAGTTGAGGTGTGCGAAAGCTGGCCCGGACACCGGATTATCAAAAAAAACAATCACTTCCGAATCCGATCTATTTATTTGAAAATTCATCCGATAACTAAGTACGTAAATAGATGTATATACAACTATCTACAAGTGAAAAATCCATCAAAAAATGTAAACACGGTTTGGGAGGAAAGACATGTGAAAAGTTAAACAAAAAAAGTTCTCAAAATTGAAAGAATGGACATTTGAG
The DNA here is from genome assembly GCA_036435485.1 of Saposhnikovia divaricata. Lineage (NCBI taxonomy): Eukaryota > Viridiplantae > Streptophyta > Magnoliopsida > Apiales > Apiaceae > Saposhnikovia > Saposhnikovia divaricata. Next base: position 117,670,746 of record CM071599.1, on the reverse strand, counting down.
GCCTCTCACAGTTCATTATTAACTAATGATTAGTTGGAATAATATTCTAGTTCTGCATTAATTAGTTGGAATAATATTCTAGTTCTACATTAATTAGTTTGAATATTCAACTCCTGTTCTTTCAAGTCTTGTAGTGAGATATTCCCTGATTTGCTTTAGTTTAAGAATTTTGTCCACTTCCCAAAATATATTTCCAAATCCAAAAATATCTTTCCAAATCCTTAAGACAAGATACATAACCTAATGAACTGATTTATTATATTACATAAATAGTACTTCCTCCGTTTCAAATTAGTAGTGCATTTTCAAAAAAAAAAGTTTTATTTCAAAATAGTTGTATCACTTTTACTTTAAGCAATTTTTTACTTAAAATTCCAATATTAACCTTGAGGTTTAATTTTCAAAATTGACTTATGTACTTATTGTTTTAACCAGTGCAATAAAAATGGGTAAGTATTGTTACATCAAGTAGTAAAACAAAGAAAATAACTCTATGCAGTAACAATGATATTTCTACTAGTGCTAGCAGTAGTCCCAACTGACAGTACAGTTATTTTGTTTTGATATTTTTAATGCGCTGTCTTTTGTTCCCTATGTTGATCCTATCTGCTATTTATGCAGCTTGTTCCCAACTTTTTTTCAGTATCAATGTTTTATCAATTAGAAACAATGTTCAACCATTCTCTCTGTTCTCTCTTTTTCTTCTTTATTTTGCATTTATAAATTTGTCACGATATCAGATCCAAGTTCCAAAATCTGTGCTTATCTTTGTTGTTGATCTTCACTTCTTAACCACTGTTCTATCAAGATCCAAATGGCTTCATTCGCTGTTGTTGTTGCTAGATCTGTTCCATTGTTGAGCTCTACATCAACAGGCTCAACAACCACTGTTACAACAACCATTGACTCAAACCACCCATACTTTATTCAGAACTCTGATAACCCAGGTATTCCTCTGGTAACACAACTTCTTACTGAACATAACTACCATCAATGGAGTACATCTGTATCTATTGCATTATCTACAAAAATGAAACTAGGAATGATTGATGGCTCTCCTGTTAAACCTAGTAATACCTCTGTTGAATATGCTTTATGGATTAGATGTAATGATATGGTTATGTCTTGGCTGTTGAATTCTATCTCTACTGAAATCAGAAATAGTGTTGCCTATTTCTCTACTGCTAAAAAAATCTGGGAAGACTTAGCTATTAGGTTTTCTCAAACAAATCTGCCCAGAATCTTTCAACTTAGAAAAGAACTTGCCTCTATGCATCAGGGTAGCATGTCCATCACCTCATATGTAACAGCCCCAGATCCAGGGTCGGGGATCCGGTCTTCACGGTCTCAATTTCCATCCACAACATCAACATAAATTAACTTACAAACTTGTGACCCAAAACAATAACATCAAACACACCCGTTATAGTCCCAGAGATGAAATCAGAGTAACCAACAAATATTATTAATCACAAATTTTGAGTTCTTACCACCCAAAGGAATTACAATTTAACTGTTACATACTCTTTGCCATCCATTTACATAAGTCATACATATAATAAGTCTGATGAATCAAAAGCTGACAGTCTAGTCTACCGGTTGCTCCTACCTCAGCAATGCCGATCATGACATCAGTGGGTAACCCTATGACTGCTGTCCCTGCTTGCACCGAGTGCGACTTATGCTGGCCATCAGATCTAGCTGTTGTTGTGATATAATAAATAAAGCAAGGGTGAGCAATAGCCCACCAAAAAAAATATGTAACTGAACAATAATATATAACATTTCTGAAATATCTTTGAAACCATATGCCATGCATAGAACCGGTATAAGGTAAACGATGAAGTTACAAGGTAACTCAAAAATATACTACTGTGGAAATATCTGCTATGTCAAAGATAAGCAAGATAGCATTATTTATCACAAAAGAGGAACTTGCAGGAAAAAAATATTGCAATTCCAGATTCAATCACTTTCTCACATGCCAACACCGATAGTGTTGCAGAAAATTCCACTTTGACAAATGAACTAAATCTGGAGCATTGACGCGCCAGGAGACATAACATTCACGATGATCAGTCGCAGGTTATGCTCCCCACTTTTGTTCTCTACATGTAGAAGGAAGCACCGACGGATTTACTTGTCTACCACCCTCTGTAACCCCCCAGCCAACGGTTGGGCCATTGCTGGACCGGCGCCACTCGGCCACTTACGCGGCTCCTAGTTCGTATAACATCCATAACTCCGAAACATAAAGTTCGTCCCCCTTTCCCCAAGTATAATACTTGTTGATAAGACTCCACAAAGTAGTCGTATCTAGTTGGAAAGGAAAATTCACCAATATTTCCCAAGCTGCTGCTTGTTAATGGTTACCAACTTGTTCTAACACTCTTACCCCTCGAATGATGAGTGGGTACACATGATTCAATGAATAATAGCAATTAAGTTGCGAGTGAAAAGAACGGTTTCAAGAATTTATGACCGAGTAGTCAACAAGATAAATAACATTTCTCAAGTAAGGTTCCCTTATAATCTGAGAGATAGAATTGAATAAAGAGTAGAGTTTCTGAGAACCTTCCTTGATAAAATAATATTAATAATTAGGCTCCGGAATAACTTACATAAGATTCGAAGGTCGAAGATAATTCGAATGAAATAAATCATTTTTAACCTAGTCAGCAGAATTAAATAAATATTCCAAAGAATATTTATTAAGTCAAAAATATTGAAGGAATAATCCTAATATAAAATATTACTCGGAATAATCCTTGAATAAATATTCACAAATAATATTAATTAAATATTTAATGAATATTTAAATAAATAGTACTTAATAAATAAAGCTCGAATGAATATCTGAAATAATATTCACTGAATAAATAGTGAATACTCGAACTAATAATACTTATTGAAGAAATAATTATCAATTGAATATTGATAGTACTTATTGAATAAATAATGAGTATTCAACTTAATAATACATATTGAAGAAATAATTATCAAATGAATATTCGAATAATATTCATCGAATAAATAATGATCAAATGAATATTTGAAACGATATTCCAAATGAATATTCGAAATAATATTCGATAATGGAGTCGACTTTAAATGAATATTGAAGATAATATTAATTGAATAAATAAAGTTCAAGTGAATATTAAAAATAATATTCATTAATTAAATAATGGAAAATATTTATTTAAATTTTTTTTTTCTCCGAAATAATCACGATATATCAAGAAATACTGACTCCCGGTCTATGTTCGAAGAATGAGATTCATATGCCCTTCTCTAAGGGTCTTAGCAATATCCTGCTTATAACTGATATATTTTCTATCTAGCTTATAAGCCAAGAATAATTCAGGGAACAAGCATATCAATATAACTTGAAAGTAGGCATGCATGCTATGGCATATGTATGACAGAAAGCATATATATTTACAACAACAGCCTTTAAAAGGATTTGAAACTTGCCTGGTACTCCCGCTATGCTAGTGGTATGACTCGGGGTGGTCCGACAATCTATAAACAACCAAAATTATCCTGGGTTAATCAACTGTCACTTTGAAACGCCAAGTGAATACTTTACTTAAGCTAAAGCACGTTTTCAAGCTATCGCTCATTAACACTGTTATGACCCGACACTTGCTCGTCATTACGGCTCGTCATTACACTTACACTTGGTATATACTTAAGTCATGTAAGTGCTAAGGTAGGTCGTTTACAAACCAAGATTATACCTCGAGTTTTATCGCCCGTTTTCTAAGTGATTAACCAAAGTTATAACCAAGTGTGCTTTTAGGGGTTCGTTCGCGTTTAACCTTGATTCAAACATTTTTATAAAATTGAAAAACGATCCGTTTGACACGAGGTTTTCTCCTACACCTTCCTTATGATCTTTAATATTTAATTACCAAGATTCGTCACTAACTTACATATTTTACCGAGGTTCAACTTTAATAACGAACTCGTACTTAGGGTTCCGAACGACTTTTAGTAAATCGGCCATAATTCCTAAACCGGAAGTCCGTTTGTTTCGATTCTTTCGCCAAAACGATCTATGACTCGAGATCTACAAGGACATGTCATATAATCAACCAGGTCAGGAACTTATACCAACTGTTATGAACGGATTCTTAAGGTCTAACAAAAATCGGGCATTACAATGGCTATAAATCGATCGTTTCCAAATTTACCACAATCAAACCAAGCCACACCGGGCATCCATACAACTTATACATATGTTTATAATCTCAACAAGTCCAGAAATATTACACTTCACCATCATGTGCATCATTTTACTTAAATCACTAAACCACTAACTAATCATGCTTATAACATCACCATAATCATAACTAAGTTAAAATCCATCAAGAACATGCATAATCTCAAAGTAAGGGCTAGGGTTTCAAGAGTTTTATACCTTACTTAATGTGTATATAAGCCTAACAAGCCTTGATCTAGTCCTTAGAACACCTTATGATAGGTTAGATCAACCAAAGAATCAAGAAAAACAACATTAACTCATGAAGGTTACTATTCATCACCTACTTTGATGATTTTTCTGAAAATGGAAAAAGATTAATTTGAAGCTAAGATTTCTAGGAGATCACTTTTATGAATTATAGGACTCACCATAAAAATTTGGAGATCAAATGATGGTTGAAAGTTGGATTTTTGTTCTTGAATTATGGCATAAGCAGAATGGGAGAAATGAAGAGAGTTTGGTGCTCTTGCTTGCTTCTCTTGCTTGGTTTGTGATATAAATGAATTATTGTAATGTTATTTAGATTATATCTTGGCCAAAATCTACTTTAATAAAGGTATGAGGTCATTGCATGCATCACTAATGGATGAGTGTTGGTTTGTCTTGGTTTAGAAGCTAAGTGCTTGGTTATGTTTGCTAATTGTTCTAGTTCCCTTGTAACTATCTTGGTTACTTGCTCTTATCCTCTTGCACATGCATGCACCTTGGTTCTCTGCTTGTTACTTTGTCCGGTTATTGCTCAATTCATTGATCGTTTGGAGAAATACCTCGAAGATTTCTAGTTAGGGTTTTACCGGAAACCGTCCTAATAATTATACTATCATTCTCAATTCTCTTTAATAATTCTTGAATTCATATTCCTTAAATCTTTTCAATAATCCCTTAAGTCTTTCAGTGTCCAGGGAAATCTTGTGAAAAATAAAACTTCTATTTTTAGAATCCGATAATTTTTACATACACTCTTTTTCCCCTTGAATCATTAATACGAGCTCAGAAATCCGTTCCGGTTACTTCTATATAGTGTCGTCTAATAATATTCCTATTTCCACCAAAAACACTATACATCACTTATTCTCTCTTTGTTCCTTATAATTAGAAAAATGTCTTTGCGCTTTCCCGAGCATTCCTTAACCTTTTTTACGGAACCACTGGACCTATACAAGATATCGATTTGGATGACATGAGACTACTTCCTTTGTTTGTATGCCATATCCTACTTTCTTGACGATAGATTATTCTTACCTAAGTTGTCAACCCATTGCATTCTTCATGACATATAAATATTGGAATCCATATCCATTCCATAATAAAAGTTTTAATTCCTACCAAACATCAGGGTTCTTACAGTCTCCCCTCCTTAAAAGGATTCCGTCCCGAAATCAGGTAGGAAGCAAAGAGTCGTTTTTCTGTCGTTTCACTTTTCAGCTTCCCGATCAATTCGTAGTCGTTCTACCATTTCTCAGCACATCTACTAGTGCTACAATACATACTTTATCCTTTTTCCATCAACTTTGCTACTTTTCGTACAACACACTATCTGGGTTATGCTCTTACTCAGTCTTATCCTTATTGATACCTGTAGTAACATTGGTATCACTATCGCACTACGAATTCAGAGGTAACCTCGCTCGCACTATACATTTCCTGATCGATTTAATCTTTGCAATCTCGATCAATATAGAGAAGTGGAAAGATTTATTGGGAGATCACTATGATCAATGAACACTTGTTATATTGCATAGTTAGTACAGAAGGGGGCCAGCCTTTAGTACTTGACAAGCAATTAGACAAGTTATGGTATTCCACCTAGACTCTATCACACAGACAGATAGTCACGTAGCAGTACCTCCCCTCCTTAAAGGGTTGTTCTTCTTAATTCAAAAGAAGATGAATAAGAGAGAAGAAAAGAAAAGAATTTCAAAGAATGATAGAAAGTTTTCATGATTGCAAAACATCATACTTAGAATTTACCTCTAAACGATAAAGGTTCATCAAAGAAGAAAATAATCCTAATTATATCCAATACTATTTGATTGTAATCTCACGTGTCAACATATCCTTACTTCTCCGTCCATTATTCTATGGACCTATACTCTTGTTCAATCTTAGCAACACTCACTTTTCGAAATCCTTCATCCTCTCAGGTCAAATCTTAGTTTCTCGCTTGACATCATTCATTAGAAAGCCCATTCATTAATCCATTCATAACATTCCTTGCTTCACATTCCATAGTTGTTTTCCCAGTCTTTTCTTTATCAATCACATCCTTCTTATTATCTGATTCTTATTCACTTCTGTTATTTACCTCCACCGTCATCTCTTTAATGAGACATCTTTCGCACTTGGTACCTCCTTATTGGTATCCCGTCACATTTACTCTATAATCATCACATTATTCCAATTTAACCCTCCGAAATGAATCTGGCCGATTCCTTTCACTTAGATCCAATAATCTACTTCTGCCAAACTTGTTTCTCATCACTTGTTCTTTTCTATCCATGATTTTCCACAGGTTGTGCTTCGTAAGTCAGACCAGGTCGTATATCTACCTGCTCATACTCTTATCATCTGTCAAGCATCTGCATTTTACTGGTGTAGCCTTGCCACGTGAAACAGGGTACGACCATGTTATAAGCTTTGGGGCGTAAAGCTGGCTCGAATACCACTTTCCGAACACTTTTAAACTCTCCGATGGCCTAATAAATCTCGAGCTCAACTGTCCTTCTCTCCAAGTCTCATTAATTCTTTCCACGGGAATACCTTTAGCATCATGAATCATCAACCTCATATTCTCTATCTTGTTTGCGCCAAAATACACTAACACAACTTGCTTGTCATTTATCAACATGCCATTTAGCTTATCAATAGCAGCACTATCTTTATCTTTGCGTTGTCATCTACTTTCTTAGAAGAATCATCACTATATTAATGTAGTCCATTGTTGAATTACCATCGTTTGCTGTTTACGTAGTGCTTTAATAGCTAACCATACGGGTTTCATAATTGTCAAATCAAAATCCTCTAGGAGGACAAACTAATCACTATCCCTCATCCACCAGGAATAATTCCTAAACTTGATGTAGATATTACACGAAGCAGATAAAATTGCAGAAGAGCTTCAAGCATCGTAGCTATGTCAGGTTGATGAAATTGTTAATCAGAATTCTTTAGTAGAAGACTGGAAACTTAGCGGTTTTACTTAATAAATTTTCGTACCATGGTCCTTGTTTTCCTCAAAATGGGACCTTCTAAGGTATGTAATATGGTTAAGAAGCTATCAGGAACCGAATCTTTACTTAAACTATTTTTTTATCGTCGATTCTTGCACTGTTAAATATAATTGATATGGTTAATATCAGTGTTTAAGTTTTACAGGGAAAAACAGAGTTTAAACAGGAAGCAGTCAGAGTTTAGTTAAACTCTGACAGTTAGAAGCTGAACAGAGTTTACTATACGCTGACAGTTAGAAGCTGAACAAAGTTTACTATACGCTGACAGTGAAAGCTGGACAGAGTTTGTTAAACTCTGTCTGGAGGAAGCGTCTACTTGTCAACAGTGTTTGAAGAATTATTGAAGATAATTATGGAAGCAATATCTTTGAAGATTGGATAGCTGTCAAAGAGATTGAGTTGACTAAAGAGACGTGTAGCAATCGTAATTGATATCAATTGTATAGCTAATTTATAGGAGTATCAATTATCGATTGTATAGCAACTGTATATCTTATAAATACAGTTAGGTTAACCCTAGAATGGTATCGATCGTGTAATACAATATCTTTCATTGTAACCTAAGCAGCTCTCTGTGATAATTTACATCACTGAGAGAGAAATTAATTCAAACAGTTTTTAAAGCTTTTAAAGAACTTATTGTTATTCTCTCATACTTAGTTGATTATAAGTGTGTGTTTGGCCAAACAATTGGTACCAGAGCTTGATCTGTTAATTTAATACAGTTTAAGATCCACACACACACAATTATAATCAATGGCAGAAATTCCTCCTCCTACATCAGGCTCTAGTGCTGAGAAGGCTCAACCTGCAACTGTGAGTCGATATGAAACAATCAGGGTTCCTATTTTTAAGCCAGCAGAATACTCAACCTGGAAGGTGAAAATGGCTATGTTTCTGGAAGCTACAGATCCAGAATATCTTGACAGAATTTATGAAGGCCCTCATAAGCCTACAAAATTATCTGTTGTTGCTGCTGGATAGGAAGCTAAATCTATTCCAAAGGAGAAGAAAGATTTGACTCCTGAGGATATTTCATCCATTGGAAAGGATGCAAAGGTTAGACATCTCCTTCATAGTTCATTGGATAATGTTATGTCTAACAAAGTGATCAATTGTAAAACTGCAAAAGAGATATGGGAAGCTCTAGAGGTTAGATGTCAGGGAACTGCTGCAATTAAGAAGAATAGAAGGAACATACTCACACAGGAGTATGACCACGTTGAGGCTAGATCTGAAGAATCAATGATAGAAACCTTTGACAGATTCTGTAAGCTAATTAATGATCTGTCACTGGTTAATAAAGAATATGATCTAGAAGATTCCAATCTCAAGTTTCTTCTTTCTCTACCTGAAAAGTGGGATGTTAAGACAACCACTATTAGAGACAACTATGATCTGGCTGAGACTGATATTGATGAGATCTATGTGTTGCTCAAGACTCATGAACTAGAAATGGAACAGAGAAGTAGAAGATCAGGCAGAAAGTCAAAATCTGTTGCTCTAAGAGTTGAAGAAAGACCCTCAAAGAAGGAAGCATCAAGGAAGAAGGCAAAAGGAAAAGCTTTGGTCATTCATTCTGAAAGTGAGTCATCAAACTCTGATGTTGACTCAAATGCAGATGAATCATCTGATTCTGAAGATGATGAGGAAATGATGGAAATGGCTGCTTTGATGGTAAAGACTTTCAAGAAGATGGGATTCAAGAACTTCAAGAAAGGAAAGAAATTCTCCAAGAATGATTCAAAGTTTGACAGGAAGAATTTCAGAAAATCTGAGAGAAAGGATACCAAATCTTGGAAAAGAGACAAGTCTGAGATTCAATGCTACAAGTGTAAGGAGATGGGTCATTATGCTCCTGAGTACAAGAAGGTTAAAACTGAGAAGGCACTCTTCATTAAAGGCAGAGATTGGGCAGACACCTCTGACTCAGATGAGGATGTAAACTATGCTCTCATGGCTACTACTGTTGATGAAGTTGAGGATTCTGAAAACAAGGTACCTCTAACTACCTATGCTTATAATACTGATAATATAACTGAATTAAGAATATATCTTAATGCTTTGCATATCAGTTATAGGGATCAGACTTTAGAGAATGAGAGAATTAAAACTGAGAATTCTGAACTCAAAGAGAGAAATAAGGTTGTAGAAGAGAAACTTGCTAACATGCAGCAAGTTCAAAAGGAGAGAGATGATGCTGTCTATCTTGAACAAGAGTTGTTAAGTCAGTATAAACAACTAGAATCTGAGTTGGAAAAGGCAAATCACATTATTAAAACTTGGACTCACTCAGGAAAAGACACTCAAGAAGTTTTTCAATCTGACACTGTAGGTCTAGGTTATTCTGAGAAAGATGAACTTAGGTTTCATAATACAGTCAAGATTAGACCACCTCTTCCACCTAAGAAATTTGGAACATTTGTTAATGGAATAAATGAACCTAGATTTGAAGGTGGAAAAGAAACTGTTAAGAAAGAACCAGTAAAAACTAGTGTTAAACAGGTTAATATTGGTATAATGACAGATAAACAACTTAAGCATAAGCTTAAGGACTTAAAATCTGTTAAGAAACAGAAAGTGTCTAGAAAGAACAGAAATGGTAAAGTAGGCATTACTCAAGGCAATTATCCAATGCTTGCTACTTTAGCTCCAAGCAAGACATGTCATAACTGTGGTAGTATTAACCATCTTGCTAGTTTTTGCAGGAAGAACAAAGACATTAATTCTTTACCTTTCAAGTCTGAAGTAAAGAAAGATAATGTTAGAACTAAGCCACGGACTTTATGCAAACACTGTGGAAGCACTTGGCATTCTATTTATACTTGCAGAAATTATCATGCTATTTATCATAACTACTATGAACTGAAACCTAATCTGAAATGGGTTAGAGTTAATTCCGCAAGCGTAAACTCTGATAAAGTTAGCTTAAACTCTGATAGTGAAAATTCCGCTGCTAAAGCTAACAAAATTAAGAAAGCTAAAGGATCCAAGCAAGTCTGGATCCTTAAATCTAATCCTCAGTAAATTATTTGTGATTGCAGGGCATCAGGGAAAGCATCCTAGTAGTGGACAGTGGATGTTCAGGACACATGACTGGAAATATAGCCCTGCTATCAGAGTATGTGGAGAAGGCTGGCCCAAAAGTTTCCTATGGAGATGGCAACATAGGACATACTCTGGGATATGGCAATATTAATCTTGGAAGTGTCATCATCACAAATGTAGCTCTGGTTCCAGGACTCAAGCTTGATCTTCTATCTGTGAGTCAAATCTGTGACAGTGGTTTTCATGTAGATTTTCAACCTGAATACTGTGAGGTTATCAGCAAAACCATAGGGAAAGTTGTTTTAGTTGGACAAAGGCAAAACAATATCTATGAAGCAAGCTTGTTGACAAACTCTGATGGAAAAACAATGTGCCTGTCAACAAGAATGTCCAATGAGGAGAGTTGGAAGTGGCATAAGAAACTGTCTCATTTGAATCTGAACAATATCAATGAGCTGATAAGAAAGGATCTTGTTAGAGGACTTCCAAAGTCCTTATTAAATGTTGATAGTATGTGTGATTCATGTCAGAAGGCCAAACAGAGGAAGATCTCTTTTAAGAGCAAGTCTGAATCTTCAATTGTTGATCCATATCATCTGTTACATGTTGATCTTTTTGGACCAGTAAATGTCTTGTCAATTGGAAGGAAGAAATATGCTCTAGTCATTGTTGATGAATATACCAGATACACTTGGGTGTATTTTCTAGCAAAGAAGGATGAAACTGCATTAACTCTGATGGAGCATGGAAAGCTACTGGACAAAGGATTAAAACACAAAGTCAAAATAATCAGAAGTGATAATGGAATTGAATTCAGAAATGCAACAATGGAAGAATTCTGCAAGAACAGAGGAGTGAAGCAAGAATTTTCTGCACCTGGTACACCACAGCAAAATGGTGTAGTTGAGAGGAAGAACAGAACCTTGATAGAAGCTGCCAGAACTATGCTTGATGAAGCAAAATTGTCAACCTATTTCTGGGCAGAAGCAGTTCAAACTGCTTGTTTTACTCAAAATGCAACACTGATCAACAAGCATGGAAAAACACCATATGAGATGGTGAGGGAAAAGAAGCCAAACCTGAAATATTTTCATATTTTTGGGTGCAAATGCTTTGTATTGAAAACTCATCCTGAACAGTTGACCAAATTTGAGTTGAAAGCAGATGAAGGAATTTTTGTTGGCTATCCAGTGTCAACCAAGGCATTCAGAGTTTATAATCTGAGAACAAGGGTGATTATGGAATCTATTCATGTGTCATTTGATGACAGGAAAATCACTGGACTTGAAGATGTTGATGAACATGATCAGTTGCATTTCGAAAATGAAGATCTAATCTCTGATGAAATAAACTCTGATGACACTAGTCCAACAAACTCTGAACCTCTACTGGTACACACAGAAGAAATAGTACAGTCTGAACAAAGAGGAGAACCAGTTGAGGGGGAGCATGATCATAGTGATGACTCAAATTCTGATAGTGAGTCAATTGAAAATTCTGGATCAAATTCAAACTCTGATGACTCAAACTCTAAAAGTCCAAATTCTGACAGTTCAAACTCTGAGAGATCAAATTCAGGGGGAGCATCAGAGAATGAAGAAAGGCATCAAGATAATCAGGAGAACATTGATCAAGGGGGAGGATCAACTGTTGACAGAAGTCATTTACCTACAGCTAGGAAATGGACAAAATCACATACACCTGATTTAATCATTGGAGATCCAGATGCAAAAGTTAGGACAAGAAGTGCTACAACAAATGAATGTCTGTTTCATGCATTTCTGTCCAAATCTGAACCAAAGAAAGTGGAAGAAGCTCTTCAAGATGCTGACTGGATAATAGCAATGCAGGAGGAGTTAAATGAATTTTAGAGAAATGAAGTATGGACCCTTGTACCTAGACCAAAGAATAGATCTGTTGTTGGTACTAGATGGGTTTTCAGAAACAAAACTGACAGTGATGGGGATGTTACAAGAAACAAGGCCAGACTTGTGGCCAAAGGCTATTCACAGCAAGAAGGCATAGACTATGATGAAACTTTTGCTCCAGTTGCAAGGTTTGAGGCATTCAAGGTTTTTCAGATGGATGTGAAAAGTGCTTTTCTGAATGGAAAACTTGAAGAAGAGGTGTTTTTTGAACAACCACCAGGGTTTGTAGATCCCAAGTATCCAAATTATGTCTACAGGCTTGACAAGGCACTCTATGGACTTAAACAGGCACCAAGAGCATGGTATGAAACTCTGGCTCAATTTCTTTTAGAAAGTGGGTTCCACAGAGGTACAATTGATAAAACCTTGTTCTATTTCTATCTTGGTAGTGATCTCTTATTAGTTCAAATATATGTAGATGACATAATCTTTAGATCTACTAATGATAAACTCTGTAAGAAGTTTGCCAAGCTCATGCAGTCTAGGTATCAAATGAGCATGATGGGAGAGCTCAGTTATTTTCTAGGGCTACAGGTGAAGCAAACAGATGATGGAATTTTTATCAATCAAGCAAAATATACCAGAAATCTTCTCAAGAAATTTAGCATGCTTGACTGCTCATCTGCAACAACTCCCATGGCAACAGCAACAAATTTGGATAGAGACACAGGTTCACTAGTGGATATGACAAACTATAGAGGAATGATTTGGTCACCTCTTTATCTAACAGCTAGCAGACCTGACATCATGTATGCAACATGTCTTTGTGCAAGATTTCAGCAGATCCAAGAGAACCACATCTAACAGCTGTGAAGAGAATCATCAAATATATTAAGGGAACCATAACTTTAGGTTTGTGGTATCGAAGAGAATCAGACTTCAAGCTTCTTGGTTACTCTGATGCAGACTTTGCAGGCTGTAAAATAGACAGAAAAAGTACTAGTGGAAGTTGTCAATTTCTTGGTGATAGAATTGTTTCTTGGTACAGCAAGAAACAGAAATTAATCTCTACATCTACAACTGAAGCAGAGTATATTGCTGCTGGTAGCTGTTGTGCACAAATTTTGTGGATGAAGAATCAATTACTGGATTATGGATTGAGGTACAGTAAAATACCTATTTACTGTGATAATCAAAGTGCTATTGCTATGACAGGTAATCCAGTACAGCATTCAATGACCAAGCACATCAGCATAAGGTACCATTTTATCAAAGAACATGTAGAAGAAGGGAATATTGAGCTTCATTTTGTGTCTACAGAACAACAGCTTGCAGATATCTTCACCAAGCCATTGAGTGAAGTTGTATTTACAAGGCTGGTAAATGAACTAGGAATGGTCTCTAGTTTTGACTAGAGCTATTGGTTAGACTCAAAACTCTACTTATGTACTGTGTTGCTCATATTTCTGTGGTATGTTAAATTTTGATATGCAAACTCTGCTCGATGATTGTTAAACTCTGTTAGCATGCTTTTTAAGTCATACACTGTTGACTGATTGAATAAACTCTGAGAAACTCTGATAATGTTTCTTTCTGAACATAAACACCGATGAAGATACATGTATGAAACATTATTCTCAGTAATTAGTCATGAATCCTTCTAAGTTATCTGTGATCTAATCTTAAACTGTGCAGAAAGTTAACACAGCATGATACTGTTCTATATTTATAGCATCTCTTAGTTTATTTATCCTAAACTCTGAGTCTGTAAATACTGTGTGCATTGCCTCTCATAAATAATTTCTGATGTTGGTGAGCTCTAAACTCTGTTAGTTACACACTGTTAAATTAGATTCTGTTATTAGAATAACCCCAAAGCTAAAATATATAGGCTGTTAGAACTCCTTTGAGATCATGTTTGTAACTAGGACGACCCAGGAACTTACTGGTATATAGTAAGGGCTAAAATTCTCTAATTTTTGGTGACTAGTCGAAAGCTAGGAAGATCCAAGAACTTATCACATTGATAAGGGCTAAAATTATAGGATTTTTGGTGACTAGTTTCAACCTCTGATTACTGGAGAAAACCAAAAAAAAAAAGGGGGTTATAGATTAATTAAATATTTCTATAGATAAACTATTTACAGCAGAGTTTAGCATTCATCATATATTCAGTGTTTACTATGAGAGTTTGTGCATCCAGTGTTTACTGATTTACTTTATGGATTTTATGAAATACTAGATGCTCTAAATACTGATTCAGCAAACTCTACTCTACACACACTCGTATTCACAACTGTGCAGTGTTTGAAAGGATAACAATATTTAAGTTGGAGAATTGATAAACACTGATGGATTTTGTTGAGTACTCTAAGGTAATATTTTATCTCAGACAAAACATATACTTGGAGTACACAAAGAGTTTTTGAAATTTGCATGTACTACGTTCCAGTTGTTTAATGGTGTCAGACAGTTAAATCTTATTAGAAATAGGAGAGAGAATAGCAGTAATAATAGGCATTATTACTGCGCGTGTAAATAACTGTTCCACTGTTTATGTGACACGTGTCCCACTCACACACTTAACAAGAAATTGGTTGCGTGTTTAATGTCTAAAACGATTGGGTTTTGATTTTCAATTACAGATCTAATCAAAATCATTTCATTATTCACTTTTTCATCTTTACATCCACGAACACACAACATCACACACAATTTCTCTGTTACTTTCACTTAAGCATTTTCACAAACACCTTTCCACACACTCTCTTCTCTATAACACTGTTCTAATGGCAACCAAGAATTTTGTGGCTCAGGGATTAACTTTTGTTACAAACAACTATGCTGCAATACTAGACACTGCTAAAGCCCCAGAATCATTTCATCTGATTCATAACTTCTTAAGAGATTCTGAAATTGGACAAGCTCTTGTCCAACCAGAAAAACTCTCGGCCACACAAATCTCTACCTTCTGGAGAAACTCTGTTTATGATGATGGTGGAGAGAATGGGACTCCATCTATTGTGTTTACTTATGAAGATCAAGAGTTTGTCATAACTCTTGCAACTGTTCGTGAGGTTTTGGATTTTGATACTCACACTTCATACTCTGTGGCTGTTGAGAGTCAATTAAAAGAAATGTTACAGCAAATAAGGTTTTCTGCTCCTTTGGATAAGATTGGGAATGTCAAAAGGCCAGGGCTCAGGAAGGAGTGGAGCTTTTTCTTTGACTGCATTACTTGAGCGTTTGGAAAGAAGGTCACCAACTGGGATGCAATTCCTGGTGAAAGTCTTCAAATCGGGTATTCTCTTCTTAATGGGAGTAACTTTGATTTTGGTCGTTTAGTACTTATGAATTTACGTGAAAAACTTGCAGAGTCTAATACAACTGTTTATTTCTCACGTTTTTGTCAATGTTTATTCTCTGCTTGTTTATCTAATTTGGCAATTTCTGATGAGGATGTTATACAACCTTTTCAATGCCATAAGAGAATGTTTTCTGATTTGACAAATAAGGATGCTAACAAAGAGCAAGTACCAGAGTTTATCTATCCTCTTGCCCTCAGAAACTTTCTCAACCAACCACAAGAACCACAACCTGAACCAATCATTGAACCTCCACAATCACCTCCTCAACCCACAAACACTGAACCTCATCAACCCACAAACACTGACCCACCTCAAACCATAAACACTGAACTAATCACTAAACCTACATCTCCACCCACCATTACTACTACTTCACAACCACAATTTTCATCACACCCTCAACCTCAACCACAATCCAAACCAAAGAAATCAAAGAAAAGCAAGGCTATAAGGCCATCAAGAAAACAAAGGATTGCTGAAGCTTCTAAGCCAAAGAGGGATAGAAAGGAAAGGGCTAACAAACCTAAATCTCCATCTATACTTGATGATTCTGTCTCAGAAGAAGAGAGAGCAGAAGTGAATCCTCCAGCTAAGAGAAGGAGAGTAATTCTTGAAGACTCTGATGAAGAACTAAATGTTGAAGCTCCAGAGGATATTTCTAAGGAAATACCTGCTGTTGAGATAGATAGAGATGGAAATGCTGATGCTCAAATGGATGAAATTCTTGAACCATTGTTCCCATTCTCTGAGAACATGGACATTCCAATTTCTTCACCTGCTGTTTTCTCTGAAGCAACTGATGCAGTAAATCAAACTACTGTGGTACATGAAGAAACAGTGGCTTCTCATACTGAGTTAATCTCTGATGCTCATCAATTTGTTGAACAGGGTGAGGAAATTGATCAACCACCCATGGAGACAAACTCTGAGCCTATTGTACAACCTGCACAGGATGTTGTAAAACTTGCAGAGAATGTTGAACCTACTGCTGAAACTGTTGCAGAGGATGTTGTTGAGAATGTTGAAACTGCTGATGAATCTATTCCAATTCCTGAATCAACTGTTCATGTTGAAGCTGAAATTGATGTTGAAACTGAAGGGAATACTGAGTCAAGCTCTTCTCAGAATTTACTAGTACAGACTGATGCTAAAGTTAAAGATTTTGCTGGTCCTTCAAATCAAGCAGATGCTGAAGAAGAACACTATGAACAATTTTCAAATGACTGGTACAAGGAAACTTGTATCTTTCCTATTGCGCTGAATTTGTCAAGAGAACTTCCAGAACAATTACAAATCCAGAGATTCTATCTTGTCTCAAAGCTACAGTTGTCCAAGTGAAGACTCTCAATTCTAAGTTTGATCTTTGTCAAAAGGCAATTTCTGATGTTCGAGGTGATGTTGTTAGAGGAGATGATATGCTTAAACTTGACAACAAGAACAAATTTCAATATCTTTCTCAGAATCAAGAAACTTTGTCTCACAGGCTGAGCAAAGTTGAAGAAAACCAAAATGCCATGTCTTTAAAGATTGATTCTATTGCTACCTCCCTGGAGTTAATCACATCAATTCTTATGCCTGATGATGTCAAAAAGCGGGAGAGAGTTGCTAAAGACAAATGCAAGCAATCTCAAACTTTGATCAGAAAGGATAATGCTGGAGATGGAGGAGCAAGTAATAAAGGCAGGGGCAAAACTGAAGAACTTCAAACTCTAAAAACTAGCAGGTCTTCTAAATCACAGTTTGCTGGGATAAACACTGATACTCAAGGTACTTCAAAGACCAAGAGTTTGGTATTCTCTTCTAATCCACAGACTGATGAGGAGTTGGCTGCTAAATTGTTTATTGAAGAAAATGAAGAAGGAGCTACTATCGAAGATATTAAAGCTGAAGAAAAGAGTTTACAAGAACAACATCTCAAAGCTTTAAAATCTGGAAAGTTAAAGAAAGGAAAAGCTCCTAGGCCTGTTCTTAAAGGCATTGTGATCAAGGAAAATGTTGATGCTAGTCAAATATCACATTTATCAAAGAAATCAACAGAAGCAGAAGCTAAACTCAAGTTGAAAGGCATTGAAGGAGAAGTTTCAAAGAAGAAAGATACAACCTCTATTTCTACACAAGTTGTACAGAAGAAAGAAAACACAACCTCTGTTGCTACACAAGTTGTGTCTAGACCTTTATCTTCTCAGTTGCAATCAGTTTTTGGTAAAGGAACACTTCATGATCCAAATCTATTATCTGGAGCTTCTATGGATTTTTCTGATGGAAGAGCTTTCTCTGGTAAGGTTGGAAACAATAAGGCTGGTCTAGGCTCACACAAAGACAGGAGGCAATATACTGGTCCCAGAGATCCTTCTTCATTGGCTGTTCCAGGTCGTGGTGTCACTCGAGAGAGTTTGGAAAGACTGGAATCAGTACAGTTAGTTTATCAGAAGAGTTTAAAGAAGGATTTTCTCTTGTACTTCATGGCTGATGGGACAGTATTTAGAATTGGTGAGAATGATATTGGCTTGAAATATTGGGAAGAACTAGAATATGTTCTATATCTTTTCAAGGTGAATAGTCAAAGGACTCAATCAGTTGCAAATGTGCTCAGACAGAAAATGCTCCAGAATTTGGCAATCGGAGGGATGAAGTGCAATAGCAGATATGTTCCTAAGTATAGAGACTGGAATGGAAATCTTATTGAAATGAAGAAGGGTACTGCAAAGCTGAAGACTGATTTGGGAATCACAGTACTTGACTTCAATTCACAGTCAGAGGAAGTGAAATTTATCAGGCTGGGAAATGAGATGTGGAGGAACAAAATCTATGATCTTAGGTCTGCTATCTATCAGACAGATGAGAGTGATCCTCAGCTAAGAGAGATTAAGGAAGCTATGAAGATTGAGCTTGAAAATGCAGAGAGAAGATTGCTTATAGATTATCTCAGAACAACACTAGATCTTGAGGAGATTAGAGATTAAAGTCTGTAAGAATTTTTCTTGTTTTCTGTAGATTTTTGTTAAGTCAAGTTTAAACTCTGCTTATTTTAATAAACACTGTGTTTGTATGAAATTGTTTTGACATCATCAATTATTGTTAACTTGTGCATTTTTACTAATGAACAAGTTGGGGGAGATTGTTAAATATAATTGATATGGTTAATATCAGTGTTTAAGTTTTACAGGGAAAAACAGAGTTTAAACAGGAAGCAGCCAGAGTTTAGTTAAACTCTGACAGTTAGAAGCTGAACAGAGTTTACTATACGCTGACAGTTAGAAGCTGAACAGAGTTTACTATACGCTGACAGTGGAAGCTCGACAGAGTTTGTTAAACTCTATCTAGAGGAAGCGTCTACTTATCAACAGTGTTTGAAGAATTATTGAAGAGAATTATGGAAGCAATATCTTTGAAGATTGGATAGCTGTCAAAGAGATTGAGTTGACTAAGGAGACGTGTAGCAATCGTAATTGATATCAATTGTATAGCTAATTTATAGGAGTATCAATTATCGATTGTATAGCAGCTATATATCTTATAAATACAGTTAGGTTAACCCTAGAAGGGTATCGATCGTGTAATACAATATCTTTCATTGTAACCTAAGCAGCTCTCTGTGATAATTTACATCACTGAGAGAGAAATTAATTCAAACAGTTTTTAAATCTTTTAAAGAACTTATTGTTATTCTCTCATACTTAGTTGATTATAAGTGTGTGTTTGGCCTAACATGCACAATCATCAGAAGGAATGTAAATTCCTCCATTCCGATATGACCTTCAAGGTCCCTCCAAATATCATTCTGTTTCTTCGGTATGAGCATTTGTAATTACTCTTCTATACTTAGAGTGTCGGCCACCTCATTTGCCTTCCCTGATAATAATAATTTCTTGAAATCAATGTCTTCTGAATCTATCCAACTCACATTTTTCTACCTCATTCCCATCGCTGTTGACTGAAAGCATTCTCCCTTAAACTCTACTGAAGGAGAAAAATATATGTTAGTCTTTTTCCAAAAGTCGTTGCTTCCACCTTTCTGTGTGAACTTTATCACGGTTACTCCTAATCATACCTAGGATATTTCTTCTCTTAGTTCTTTCTTGTTTTAGGATAATCTCAACCTTTATTTGGTTCAATCCATACTTCCTCGTGGTCTCACACATGCCTCGCCTGGAATTATTATTATTGGGTCATACATTCCCTACCAAACTTCTATTTTGAAACTCAGAATATTATCCTTTTTTCCTGTAAGGTTTCTTAGGTCATCCTCATCGTTCCTCCTGTATTTTCTAGGTACAGGGTATATCAAAATATCCTTAATCGATTCTATAACAATTCTATCTATGTACTTTCCAAAACTCCTTTCAGTAACTCCTTAAAGATTATTGTTACCTTATTCAATCCAACTCATATCATCTGAATTCATAATGTCTTTATTAGGGGTATTGCCACCCTTTGTGCATCCCCAGGGTTCATCTTTTTTATGGATATTTTATCCTCAATTCTATTTTCAAAAATACTTACATCCTTTAGTTAACAATCACTTCATAATTCCTTAATAAGGGTCTCTTTTCAATCATTCACATCTTGATAATCTATATGTAGCTTCATGCTAACCTTCTCTTTCAAACGGATGTCAGTCTACATGGCCTTCAAAAGACAACATATATTTGGTAATGGCAACAAGGATGTTCTGGAAGATATTGGTCGTGTTCAACGTGAATCTCTTAGTACCTATTGCTCTTCTTGAGGTCACTAAGTTTCAGAGCACATTTATGCATCACACTGCACTATCTCTGACAATCTTCATAACCGTCATTGGTCACTATCCTCAATCCTAATACGTCCATGGTATTTATAATATCCCATCATCATGTATCTCAATTCGCTTTATTACTTCTCTTTCTAGTGCATAAGTTGGTCAATCATATACGCCTGAATCACTTCGCTTTATATCCAAAGTTCTCGCGGTTGGTGCTTGGTTAGAAGCACCCCGCTTTGTCCTTACATTGCTGGTCCAGTCAGTTTATAATTCTTCACCACATGGCCCCAAATGGCCGCGCTACAGTATGTGAGTTTAGGGTTAGCTAATGGCATTACATTTCTAGCAATTGCCTGGCATAGTGCCTCCTTCGTCCATAGCGAAGATAATTTATCTAGGGTAGGTTACGCTTATCAATATGCTTTTTCTTGCGTATTCTTAAACTACTTTTTTTTTGTATTTGTTCACAGCTTTCTTCACACAGCAAATCTTGGGTGCCAGAGTGGCATAGTCAATCCTCGTTCATCCTTCTTCCCTTGATACCGTTTCTGATCTTTTCCAAAATTTTACTCCATATAAATCTCAATCGACTTCTCGGTACCGTCTCCGGGCACCTCTCCTTTGTTTTTATCTTTTCACATTCTCTTATCGATCCTACGTGCTACACAAGCTTACACTTTTGGCATAATAATCTTTTCATTTAAGTCAATCCCGGAACTCCTCAGTCTGTTTTGGTCCTTAAGTACATTTCCCCTTTACCGTCCAATCTCAACTTCATCATTTTATTTCTACAATCAATCGTAATAATCAGGGTCGGTGCACCAACCCATATAGCGGATACCTTACCCAATCCATGGGGTTAGCCCAGTCTCCACTCTTTTTAGTGACGTTCTCTGATAATCAGAAAGACATGGTTTGTCAAAGTTTGTTGAATTTCTTTTCAGAATCAGGAAAATTTTGGTTAATCTATCCACCCACTGGTATCAATTAAGAAGATCAGTTTCGAAACCTAAAGATCAGTTCTATGAACATCCAAGCAGGTAGAATCGTAAGCAGTTAAAATACGGAAGGTTTTACACAAAGTTGGAAGTTTATCCACTGGAAAGGAATCAAATATATACATCCCATAGAAGGGAAATCAGAAGAAGTCTTCCTTCTTCCAATAGGCAACGCCAACGTTGGGTCTTCACCAATTTCTCTTTTAGCTCCAGGAAGATTTTCTCACATTTTCCTGGTGAATCTTATGAAATTTCTCGCCTTAGTTGGTGTGGTTGGCCTTTCTCAATTGAAACTGCCTTTAACTCGGCTGGGTCAACCAACACTACTCACTATAGATCGCATGTCCTAATAGCTGAACTTTATTTTATCAAAACTCATACTTCGAGAACTTGGCATGCACTTGCTCTTTCCGGTTTCATCTCAAAACACTCTCCATTACCTCTTAACAACTGATCGTATTACTCGATCCATTTATGATTCAGCGTCGGAGTAAACTTAATGTAACTACTATAATCCATTCAAGGAAAAGAAAGATTTTAATATTCCTCTAAACCACATGCATCTATTGTTTCTGGTTTATCATTCCACTTAGTTAAAATAACCCTATACTTAGTCTCTGACAATAGTCTTGTTACAGGTTTATTATTGACTCGCTGGTCACTTCCTTTTGTAGGTTCTAAGATCATTGTCTCGCTTACTACTTCCTTTTATAACTTTATCCAATCAGGCCATCACTTCCCAATGTCTTTACTTTCTAAGCTGATCCATTCATAAAATGGACATTTCACTGAATAAAACCACCTCAACATTCTCAATTTGGTTTCATAAATTATAACCTATGAAATATGCCTTCTCATGGCGAATTACCATTGATAATATTCACACTAATCCATTTATCCGATGATATGGCACTTGCTGCCTCTATCTTAACTGGACTCTGCTCCCCGTCCTATATCAATTTCTTTGATAACCATGCATCATTCTAACTCCTTTCTCATTAATCTGAAAGTCTCTAAGGATCTTTATCTATCCCAATATAAGACCTCAAGTAATCCTTCCAATCTATCTTAATTGCTAGTACTACCTCTGGTAGTCCGGCTATGAATTCAATATGCATTTTCAGATCTCTTAATAATATCTCAGTTCTTTATACTCATTTCTCTGACCACTATACTTAACTCTTATAGCCTCTCTGGCTGCAGCCCTCATATCCTCAAAGGTAAACTTTTTATCCTTAACAGGATTCTCCTCCTTAGGTGGAACCTCCTTCGGGTCCTCAGTAAGGTACTCTATCGAGTCTTCAAGCCGATCGTCAACATTTAATAAAGCATCCTCGTGCTGCTGCTCGTAAGCCTCAAGGTCCGTCGCCTTACTCGTCGATACGATATCGACCTAAGTTACTATCATGATATTTAAGAGTTCCCATAAGGGTTTTATATGTCAGTACTACATTAAGTAGTCCGACTATGAACTCGGCAAGAGTTCTTATTATCTTAGTGAATTTATCGTTTTAACGTCACGTCATCTCTGGGATATATAACTCTCGCTCTGATACCATTTCTGTAATAGCCCCAGATCCAGAGTCGGGGATCCGGTCGTCACGGTCTCAATTTCCATCCACAACATCAATATAAATTAACTTACAAACTTGTGACCCAAAACAATAACATCAAACACACCCGTTATAGTCCCAGAGATGAAATCAAAGTAACCAACAAATATTATTAATCACAAATTTTGAGTTATTACCACCCAAAGGAATTACAATTTAACTGTTACATACTCTTTGCCATCCATTTACATAGGTCATACATATAATAAGTCTGATGAATCAAAAGCTGACAGTCTAGTCTACTGGTTGCTCCTACCTCAGCAATACCGATCATGACATCAGTGGGCAACCCTATGACTGGTGTCCCTGCTTGCACCGAGTGTGACTTGTGCTGGCCATCAGATCTAGCTGTTGTTGTGATATAATAAATAAAAGCAAGGGTGAACAATAGCCCACCAAAAATAATATGTAACTGAACAATAATCTATAACAGTTCTGAAATATCTTTGAAACCATATGCCATGTATAGTACCAGTATAAGGTAAATGATGAAGTTACAAGGTAACTCAAAAATATACCTCTGTGGAAATATCTGCTATGTCAAAGATAAGCAAGATAGCATTATTTATCATAAAAGAGGAACTTGCTGAAA
Organism: Saposhnikovia divaricata; assembly: GCA_036435485.1. Lineage (NCBI taxonomy): Eukaryota > Viridiplantae > Streptophyta > Magnoliopsida > Apiales > Apiaceae > Saposhnikovia > Saposhnikovia divaricata. Next base: position 117,647,018 of record CM071599.1, on the reverse strand, counting down.
AAAATATTGCAATTCCAGATTCAATCACTTTTTCACCTGCCAACACCGATAGTGTTGCAGAAAATTCCACTTTGACAATGAACTAATTTTGGAGCATTGACGCGCCAGGAGACATAACATTCACGATGATCAGTCGCAGGTCATACATGTAGAAGGAAGCACCGACGGATTTACTTGTCTACCGCCCTCTGGAACCCCCCGGCCAACGGTTGGGCCATTACTGGACCAGCGCCACTCGGCCACTTACGCGGCTCTTAGTTCGTATAACATCCATAACTCTGAAACATAAAGTTCGTCCCCTTTCCCCAAGTATAATACTTGTTGATAGGACTCCACAAAGTAGTCGTATTTAGTTGGAAAGGAAAATTCACCAATATTTCCCAAGCAGCTGGTTGTTAATGGATACCAACTTGTTCTAGCACTCTTACCCCTCGAATGATGAGTGGGTACGCATGATTCAATGAATAATAGCAATCAAGTTGCGAGTGAAAAGAATGGTTTCAAGAATTTATGACTGGGTAGTCAACAAGATAAATAACATTTCTGTAACACCCCCAGATCCGGGGTCCGGGATCCGGTGGTTACGGTTTCCAATTCTGTCCACAACAATTGAACTTTCCTTAACATAACATAAATTACGTCTCTATAACCTAACACAACAGTATAAAACACACCCGTTATAGTCCCAGAGATGAAATCAGAGTAACAATCAAATTTTTATTAATCACATTATGAGTTCTTACAATCCAAAAGAATTTCAATATAAATACATACTCTTTGCCATCCATTTACATAAGTCATACTAGACCATATTCTTGGTACTGAAAGAATAAATATACCCTACCAATAGCTTCTTCTTCAGCTCTGGTAGTCTCATCGTCCTCGCCCGCGTCAAGTGCGCCTTGTGCGAGTCTTCTGGTCTAGCTGTTGTTGTGATATAATAATAAAGCAAGGGTGAGCAATAGCCCACCAACAATAATATATAACTGAATGATAAGGTATAACAGTTCAAAAGTATCTTTCAAACCATATGCCATGCATTTACGGAAATGATGCCAGTATAATATGAACGATGAAGTTACAAGGTAACTTGAAGTATTTGTTTGTAGAAATATCTGCTACATCAAAGTAAGTGAGATATTCTTATTGTTATTAAGAAGAGGAACTTGCAAGAAAAGGTTGCAATTCCAATTATGACCATTTTTCCAACTCTGCCAACAGTAATCATGTTGCAGGAAATAAATAAATTTGGATGATGAACCAATGATGGAGTATTCACCGCGCCCGCTGTTCCAATCTTGATGATCAGTCGAGATCGTACAACTCAATTTAGATTTACTACCGGTAGAAGGAAGAACTGACGGCTTTACTTGTATACCGCCTTACTAGCTCTCCCCGGCCAACGGTTGGGCCAAAGGGGATGGACCGGCGCTACTCGGCCTCTTACACGACTCCTAGTTCAAATAGAATTCATGATTCTGAATGTAACGTTCGTCCCCCTTTCCACAAGTATAATACTTGTTGATAAGACTCCACAAAGTAGTCGTATCTTGTTGGAAAGGAAAATTTACCAATAACTCCCAAGCTATTACTTGGTAACGGATATCAACTTGTTCCAGTAATCTTACCCCTCGAAAGATGAGAAGGTAAGCAACGACTTAATACGTCAACAGCACCCAAGTTGCGGGTGAAGGGAATACTTTATGACCGGGAAGTCGACAAGATAAATAACATTTTCCAAGTAAGGTTCCCTTATTATTAAGGAGATAGACTCAAAGAAGAATGATGTCTGAGAACCTTTCTTGATATAAGATTAATAATAATATGACTCCGAGATATTTTCTGTAATAATCGAAGAAGATAAACCTTATCGAGATTATTCTAAGTATGGAATAAATATTCAGAGAATATTTAATGAGTTAAAATATTTAAAGAATATTTGGGAATATGAAAGAATATCTTTAATTAGAGTATTTCTCAAAATAATCCCTGAAGAAATATCAGGAGAATATTTATTGAATAAATAAATATTTAAATGAATATTCAAAACAATATTCATTAATTAATAAGACCTGAAAAGAATATTTAAGGTAATATTCATAATTAATTAGAAATTTAAATGAATATTCAAAAGTAATATTCATTTAATGAATAATATCCTAAATGAATATCAAGTAATATTCAATTAGTAATCCAAGCCTTAAGGAATATTCGAGATAATATTCGATAATTAAATCAAGCTTCAGATGAATATTAAAATAATATCCTTCAAGTATTTAATATCTTAAATGAATATTCAAAAGTAATATTTATTTAATAAAATAATATTCTAAAAAATATCCAAATAATATTCATTTAATAGTCTCATCTTTAAAAGAATATTCGAAATAATAGTCGATAATTAATTCGACTCTGAATGAATATTGAGAAATATTATTCGTTGAATAGTTACGTTCAAATAATTATTTGAAGTAAGGATCGTTAAAATAATTAGTCTCGAACGAATATTCAAATAATATTCATCGCCCAAATAATAGAAAATATTTACTTAAATATTTTCCTCCGAGGTAATCTCGATATATCAAGGAATATTGACTCCCGGTCTATTTTTGATTAATAAGATGTATACGCCCTTCTGTGAGGGTCTTACAATAACCGGCTTATAACTGATATATAACTATCTAGCTTATAAGCCAACAATAACATTCAGGGAACAAGTATATCAATTCAACTTGAAAGTAGGCATGCATGCAATGGCATATGTATATCAGCAATCATACATATATATTTATTCAATCACAACAACAGCCTAAAAGAAGGGAATTGAAACTTGCCTGGTAGTCGAGTACGGTAAGGGGTAGTGGTAGCGGGTCCCGATTCAGCTTGGTGATCTATAAATAGCCAAGGCATTCGGGATTAATCACTTAACATATTAAAAGTTAAGTTATACTTAATTCGAAACACGTTCTCGAGTTATCTCGTTATACCCCTTTTAGTGGGTTACTTTTATCACTGATCCGACCCGACATTCGTTCGTTAATACGACATGTCATTGTACTTATACTTGGGACATACTTAAGTCATATGAGTTCTAAAGTCGATCGTTACGAACCAATATTATACTCCGAGTTTTATCGCCCGTTTTCTAAGTGTTTTACCGAAGTTATAAAATATTCGTCTTTTAGGGGTTCGTTCGCGTTTAACCTCGACTCGAACATTTTTAATAAATCGAAAAATGATCCTTTTGACATACGGTTTTCTTTCACACCTTCCTTTTTACCTCTAGTATTTATTTTCCAAGATTCTCCATGACTTTACATATTTTACGAGGGTTCAAATTCAGTTACGAATTCTCGGTTACGGTTTCGAAATAGTTTTAGTAAACCGGCCGTAACTCCTAAACCGTAAGTCCGTTTCACGTGATCTTTATATCAAAACGAAGCTTATAACATAAGCTATCCTAAAATGGCAGAAAAGTTTCTGGTCAGTACGGTCTTGATGTGAAAAATGGCATACAAAACATGATTTTGTCAAATCGGGCATTATAACGGCTATGTTTACGCGTTTTCCAAAGTTTTTACACTTTATCTCGATCTAACAAAGATCAATCCAACCACACAAACGCATGATAATCATCATGACTAGTCTATCAACAACTCATCTCAACCATCTCATGGATCACAATCCAAACAACAACCATAATCAACTAATGACATAGATCTAAGCATAACATAGCATACTAACACTAAATCATCCATAAAACTCATAAAATCTCAAAATGGTACCAAGGGTTTTTGGAGCTTGTTATCTTCCTTGGAGAGTGAATAACACTTGGTAAGCCTTGTCTAGTCCTTAGATTACCTTAACAAAGCTTGGATCATCCAAACAAAACAAGAAATCAAAGTTAGTTTCTTAAAATCACTATTCACTCTAGGCTTGGATGATTTATTTGAAAATGGAAAACATGGAGTTTGAAGCCAAGATTTCTAGGGTATCACTTTTATGAATTATAGGACTTACCATAAAAATTTGGAGATCAAACAATGGTGGAAGCTTGGACTTTGGATTTGGAATTTAGGGAGGAAGTCGAATGGAATGTTTTGGAGGGGGAGAGAGTTGATTGCTTGTTCTTGATCTTTTCCTTGTATTATTGTGTTGCCTTGGATAATATCTTGCTAAAGTAGCTTTATTAAAGTGCCTAGGTCATCCATGATGCAATCAAGAGACATGTGTTGCATTTTGAATGGTTTTCATGCTAAGTATTGGTTTGATATCTAAGTACTACTTCCATCTCCAAGTATGCTAGTTACTTTAAGCCACTTGGTTCCTAGATATTTATTCTAGTAGCTTACACAAGACTCTTGCTTCCTCTGCTTGTTTCTGTGTCCGGTTATTGCCCGTTTCGATTGATCGTTCGTAGGAATATTTCACGGATTTCTAATTATGGTTTACCGGGAATCCTTTTTAATATCAATACTTTCATTCTAACTTTCCAATTTATATTCCTTAAATCCATTCGTTAAATACTTAAGGCTATCAGTGTCCAGGGAACTCTCGGAGAAAATAAAAGTGCGGTTTTCAGAATCCGACAGCTTTTACATACACTTATTTTCCCTCTGGATCACTAATACGAACTCGGAAATCCGTCCCGAATGCTTCTATATAGTGTCGTCTCATATTATTATATACTCCCACCAAAACACTATTCATTCTGTATTCTTTACTTGTTCTTTTAGGGTGGTACAATTGTCCGTATTCTCTTTCGATCGTTCCTTATCCTTTTTACGGTACTACTGGATTAATCGTTACCGATCTGGATGACATGAGAATATTCTCCTGCTTGAAAGTGCCATATCTTATTCCCTTAGAAGATAGATTATTCTTACCTATGTTGTTACCCTTTAGCATTCTTCAAGACATAGAAATAATAAAGTCGAATTCCATTCATTCTTTCCAAATATCAATTATTACATTGTAGCCATAACCACTCCTCAGTGGTTTCCTACCTTCATTCTTAAATCAAATATAATAACATCCCAAAATATCAAATCCTCAAAGTTAATATCGCAATTCTTGGATTATAATAATATTTAATCCACTGTCCGGTCAAATATTATACCGAAAAAGAATTTGGAATTTCTGAATTCCGATCGTCTCTGCATTCACTTATTTCCTCCGCGTATTACTAATATGACTTCGAAACATCCAAATCACGTCCCGTACATAGGGTGGCGTGAAAAGTTTTCCAACTTACAAAATCACTATTCATCCACCAAATTACTATGCACGTACAGGAAACACTATGCACGTACGGGAAACACTATGCACGTATGGGAAACACTATGCACGTACTCATTTCCCTTCAAGGATCCATTAGCTCCTTCCTGGATGGTAGATTATTCTTATCTAGGTCCTCAACCATCGAATTACTCTATTCTGACAATATACCAATGCATCAGGATCATTGTGCCAAGCAATATCCATTCATTACAATCATTGTTCTTTGAAACCACCATTCATTAGAGCTGGTGACCTTGTTGCCGGAATCATTGTTCTTCATTTTATCATTACTTAATAAAAAGTTTTAATTATATCCAAAATTTGGGGTTCTTACAGTCTCCCCTCCTTAAAAGGATTCCGTCCCGGAATCAAGTAGGAAGCAAAGAGTCGTTTGCCTGTCGTTCCCTTTTTAGCTTCCCGGTCAATTCTTAGTCGTTCTACCCTTCCTCAGCACATCTTCTAGTGCTACAATCCATACTTTATCCTTTTTCCATCAACGTTGCTACTTTTCGTACAACTCACTATCCGGGTTATACTCTTACTCAGTCTTATCCTTATTGATACCTGCAGTAACATTGGTATCACTATCACCCCACAATTCGGAGGTAACCTCGCTCGTACTGTGCATTTCCTGATCGCTTTAATCTTCGCAATCTCGATCAATATAGAGAAGTGGAAAGATTTATTGAGAGATCACTATGATCAATTGAACATTTGTTATATTGCATAGTTAGTACAGAAGGGGGCCAGCCTTTAGTACTTGACAAGCAATTAAACAAGTCATGGCATTCCACTTAGACTTCTATCACATAGACAGATAGTCACGTAGCAGTACCTCCCCTCCTAAAAGGGTTGTTCTTCTCAATTCATAAAGAAGATGAATAAGAGAGAAGAAGAGAAAAGAGTTCTAAAGGATTATAGAAAGCTTTCATGGTTGTAGAATATCATACTCAGAATTTACCTCTGAACTATAGAGGTTTATCAAAGAAGAAATTAATCATAATTATATCCAATACTATTTGATCACAATCTCACGTGTCAACATATCTTGCTGCTTTGTCCATTATTCTCTGGACCTGTACCCTGGTTCCACCTTAGCAACTTACTTTTGGAAAATCTTTGAACCTTTCAGGTTAAATCTTAGTTTCTCGCTTGACACCATTGTTACTGACATTCCATGTCACGCTACTAGCTTTTTCATATCTATAATATTAACACTATCAGGTTGTCATCCCGAGAATTCATCAGAAAACCCATTTATTAATCCATTCCTAACATTCCTTGCTTCCTATTTCGTAGTTGCTTTCCCCGTCCTTTCTTTATCAATCACATCCTTCTTATTATCTGATTCTTATTTACTTCTGTTATTTACTTCCACCTTCATCTCTTTATTGAGACATCTTTTGCACTTGGCACCTCTTTATTGGTATCCCGTCACATTTACTCTATAATCATCACGTTATTTCAATTTAAACTTTCCGAAATGAATCTGGCCCGATTCCTTTAACTTAGATTCATATAATCTACTTCTGCCAACCTTGTTTCTCATCACTTGTTCTTTTCTATCCGTGGTTTTCCACAGATTGTCTTTCGTAAGTCAGACCAGGTCGCACACCTACCTGCTCGCACTCTTATCATCTGTCGAACATCTGCATTTTACTGGCGTAGCCTGGCCACATGAAAACCCGTTATGACCGTGCTATAAGTTTTGGGGGTAAGGCTGGCTCGAATACCGCCGTCCGAACACTTTAAACTCTCAGGTGGCCCAATAAGTCTCGGGCTCAACCGCCCTTCCCTCCAAGTCTCATTAATTCTTTCCATGGGAATATCTTTAACATCATGAATCATCAACCTCATATTCTCTATCTTGTTTGAGCAGAAGTACACTAACATAAACTTGTTTGTCATTCATCAAAATGCCATTTAGTTAATCAATGGCAGCACTTTCTTTATCTTTACATTGTCATCTATTTTCTTAGAAGAATCACCATCGCTTGTTGTTTACGTAGTGCATTAATAGCTAACCCTACGGGTTTCAATCCTTTAGGGAGACAAAGTAATCACTATTCCTTATCCATAAGGAACACTTCTTGAACTTGATGTAGATATTACATGAAGTAGATAAAAGTGTAGAAGAGTTTCAAGCATCGCAGCTAGGTCCGGTTGATGAAACCATCACTCATGCATCTCCCATAAAATACTGGAAACTTAATGGTTTACTTCGTCAATATTGTATCATGGTCCTAGTTTGCCTCAAAACGGGACCTTCTAAGGTGTGTAGTTTGCTTAAGACAATATCGGGAATCGAATCTTTACTTAAACTATTATTACCGTCGATTCTTGCACAATCATCAAAAGGAATGTAACTTCCTCCACTCCAATATGACCTTCAAGGTCTTTCCAAATATCATTTTGTTTCTTCGGTATGAACATTTATAATTATTCCTTTATAATTAGACTGTCGGCCACCTCATTGGCCTTCCTTGATAATAATAATTTCTGGTAATCTTTGTTCTCTGCATATATTCCAATTCAAACATTTCTACCTCATTCCCATCATTGTTGGGTGAAAGCATTCTCCCTTAAGCTCTGCTGATGGAGAAAAGTATATTTATCAGTCTTTCTCCATAAGTCATTGCTTCCACCTACCCGTGGGAACTTTATCACGTTTATTCCCAATCCTACTTAGGATACTTCTTTTCTTAGTTCTTTCCTTATCTTAGGATAATCTCAACCTTTATAGGTTCAATCCATACTTCCTCAGGGTTTCATACATGCCTCATCTGGCATTATTGTTACTATGTCATACATTCCTTACCAAACTTCCATTTTGAAGTTCGGAATATTACCCTTTTCCTTGTAAGGTTTCATAGGTCATCCTCATCCTTCCTCCTGTATTTTCTGGGTACAGGGTATATCAAAATGTCATTGATCAATACTCTAATAATTCTATCTATGTTCTTTCCAGAACTCTTTTTAATTAATCCTTACCGGTCATTGTTGCCTTAGCAAGTCCAACTCATATCATCTGAAGTCATAATGTCGTTATTAGGGTTAATGCCACCCCTTGTGCATTCCCCAGGGTTTGTCTTAATTTATGGATATCCTATCCTTAATTCAACTGCCAAGGAATTCTTGCATCTTATAATTGGCAATCAGATCATGTACCCTTAATAAAGGTCTCTTTTCAATCATTCTCATTTGATAATCGATCGGTGGCTTAATGCCACCCTCTTCTTTCAGATAGTTGTCAGCCTATTTGGCCTTCCAAAAGGCAACGTATGCCTATCTGCTCTCTTACAGAACTTGGTAATGGTAGCAAGGATGTTTTGGAAGACATTGGTCGAGTTCAACGTGAATCTCTTAGTACTTATCGTTCTTCTCAAATGTACTTGCCTTAGACAAAATTTCTACAGCATACTGATCCATCTCTGACCATTTCCATACTCTCTTCATAAACCTTCGTTGTTTACTTCCCTTAGTCGTAATATGTTCATGGTATTCATGATACCCTAACATCATACATATACTTCCATTTTTCTCGTAATCTTGGACAACCATATACACATGAGTCACTTTAGCACGGGTTACCCCATCCCAAAAAGGTCTAGTAAATTCCCCATCAAAACATGGGTTGCAAAGGGTTTAGTAGAAGATTCCTACGATCTCATTACTATTTCCTTTATATCAGAAGCCCTTGCAGTCGGTGCTTACTTATAAGCAACCCTGCTTTGTCTTTTCATTGCTGGTCTAGTCACTTTATAGTCCGTTGTGACTTGGCCTCAACTGGCCACACTAAAATAAAAATATATGATTTTAAGGGTTGGCTAATTAGCATTACTTTTCTAGCAATTGCCGGCATAGTGCCTTCTTCTTTGATACCTTTCTACCTTTCCAAAACTTTACTTCATATAAGTCTTAATCGGCTACTCAGCGCCGTCTTTGGTCGCCTTTCCTCTTTTTTTTTTCAACTATTCTTATCAATCCCGCGTGCCACGCAAGCTTACCATTCCGGGCATAACAGCCTTTTCACTTAAGTCAATCCCGGAGTTTCTCCGTCCGGCTAATTTCTTACTTACATTTCCTGTTTTCGTCCAATCTCACTTCATCATTTTATCACTACCGTCGATTGTAATGCTCAGGGTCCGTTTACTAACCCATATTACAGCATCCTTACCCAAATCACAGGGTTTGCTCCAGTTTCTACTCTCTTCCATGACATTCTCTGATAATCAGAGAGACAAGGTTTGCCAAAATTCACCGAATTCCTTTCCAGACTCAGGGAAATTTTGATCAATCTACCCACCTACTGGTAACTTAAGGAGACCAGTTTCGAAACCTGAAGAATAGTTCTATGAACCTCCAAGCAGGTGGAATCATAAGCAGTCATAGTTAACGAAATAATCATCATCAGATTGGAAGTTTACCCATTGGAGAGGAATCAATTATATCCATCCCTTAGAAGGGAATCAACAGTTTCAATCTGAAACCTGTCACAACGTCCTGATATTCAATGCTACCAAATGTCGGTCTACCTAACCCTTTATGTGAAGCGTCATTGGAAGCACAAAGTCTCCTTTTTCCATTAAGCAATTCCAGCTCTTGGTCATTACCAATTTCACCTTTTAGCTCCAGGAAGATTTTCTCACATTTTTCTCTTTAACTGCTGATCGTATTACTTGATCTATTATAATTCCGTGTCGGAGTAAACTTAAGGTAACTACTATAATCCATTCAAAGAGAAGAAGGAATTTAATATTCCTCTGAATCACATGCATCTAACGTTTCTGGTTCATCATTTAACTGAGTTGAATTAACTCTATACTCAGTCTCTGGCAGTAGTCTCATTACGAGTTCATCTTGACTCACTGGTCTATTTTCCGGTAGGTTCTGAGATCATTGTCTTGCTTACTACTTCCTTATATAACTTTACCCAATCATGCTATCACTTCCCAATGTCTTTACTTTCTAAATGATTCATTCATAAAATGAACATTTTCCTTAATAAAACCACCTTATTAACCTCAATTTGGTTCCATAATTAACAACCTACGACACCTGCCTTCTCATGGCGAATTATTACTGACCATATTCATACTAATTCATTTATCAAATGATATGGCACTTACTGCCTCCTTCTCAACTATTCCTAGGGACTCTGCTCCTCGCCCTAAATCGATGTCTTTGATAATCATACATCCCTCTAGCTCTTTCTTTGTTAAGATGAAAATCTCTAAGGATTCTCATCTATTTCCGTATAAGATCTCAAGTAATTCTTCCAATCCTTCTTTCTTGCTGGTACTACATCTGGTAGTCCGGCTATGAATTCAACATGCTTCTTCAGATCTCTTAATAAGATTTCGGTTCTTTATACTCACTTTTCTGAGCACCATATCCTAATCATCATAGTCATTCTAGCTGCGACCCTCATTACCCATGGGTAAGCTCCTTATCCTAACAGGATTTTCCTTATCTGCTGCAACCTCTTCCGGGTCTCCAGTAGGGTACTCCATCGAATTACCCGCTGATCTTCAGCATATAAAGCATCATCGCGCTGTTGCTCGTATGCCTCAAGGTCAGTCGCCTTACTCGTCGATACGATATCGAGCTAAGTTACTATCATTATACTTACGAGTTCCCATAAGGGTTTTATATGTCATCACTACATTAAGTAGTCCGACTATGAACTTGGCAAGAGTTCTTATTATCTTTTTGAATTTATTGTTTTAACGCCACCTCATCTCTGGGGTTTATAACATACGCTCTGATACCACTTCTGTAACACCCCCAGATCCGGGGTCCGGGATCCGGTGGTTACGGTTTCCAATTCTGTCCACAACAATTGAACTTTCCTTAACATAACATAAATTACGTCTCTATAACCTAACACAACAATATAAAACACACCCGTTATAGTCCCAGAGATGAAATCAGAGTAACAATCAAATTTTTATTAATCACATTATGAGTTCTTACAATCCAAAAGAATTTCAATATAAATACATACTCTTTGCCATCCATTTACATAAGTCATACTAGACCATATTCTTGGTACTGAAAGAATAAATATACCCTACCAATAGCTTCTTCTTCAGCTTTGGTAGTCTCATCGTCCTCGCTCGCGTCGAGTGCGCCTTGTGCGAGTCTTCTGGTCTAGCTGTTGTTGTGATATAATAATAAAGCAAGGGTGAGCAATAGCCCACCAACAATAATATATAACTGAATGATAAGGTATAACAGTTCAAAAGTATCTTTCAAACCATATGCCATGCATTTACGGAAATGATGCCAGTATAATATGAACGATGAAGTTACAAGGTAACTTGAAGTATTTGTTTGTAGAAATATCTGCTACATCAAAGTAAGCGAGATATTCTTATTGTTATTAAGAAGAGGAACTTGCAAGAAAAGGTTGCAATTCCAGTTATGACCCTTTTTCCAACTCTGCCAACAGTAATCATGTTGCAGAAATAAATAAATTTGGATGATGAACCAATGATGGAGTATTCACCGCGCCCGCTGTTCCAATCTTGATGATCAGTCGAGATCGTACAGCTCAATTTAGATTTACTACCGGTAGAAGGAAGAACTGACGGCTTTACTTGTATACCGCCTTACTAGCTCTCCCCGGCCAACGGTTGAGCCAAAGGGGATGGACCGGCGCTACTCGGCCTCTTACAAGACTCCTAGTTCAAATAGAATTCATGATTCTGAATGTAACGTTCGTCCCCCTTCCCCAAGTATAATACTTGTTGATAAGACTCCACAAAGTAGTCGTATCTTGTTGGAAAGGAAAATTTACCAATAACTCCCAAGCTATTACTTGGTAACGGATATCAACTTGTTCCAGTAATCTTACCCCTCGAAAGATGAGAAGGTAAGCAACGACTTAATAAGTCAACAGCACCCGAGTTGCGGGTGAAGGGAATACTTTATGACCGGGAAGTCGACAAGATAAATAACATTTTCCAAGTAAGGTTCCCTTATTATTAAGGAGATAGACTCAAAGAAGAATGATGTCTGAGAACCTTTCTTGATATAAGATTAATAATAATATGACTCCGAGATATTTTCGGTAATAATCGAAGAAGATAAACCTTATCGAGATTATTCCAAGTATGGAATAAATATTCAGAGAATATTTAATGAGTTAAAATATTTAAAGAATATTTGGGAATATGAAAGAATATCTTTAATCAGAGTATTTCTCAAAATAATCCCTGAAGAAATATCAGGAGAATATTTATTGAATAAATAAATATTTAAATGAATATTCAAAACAATATTCATTAATTAATAAGACCTGAAAAGAATATTTAAGGTAATATTCATAATTAATTAGAAATTTAAATGAATATTCAAAAGTAATATTCATTTAATGAATAATATCCTAAATGAATATCAAGTAATATTCAATTAGTAATCCAAGCCTTAAGGAATATTCGAGATAATATTCGATAATTAAATCAAGCTTCAGATGAATATTAAAATAATATCCTTCAAGTATTTAATATCTTAAATGAATATTCAAAAGTAATATTTATTTAATAAAATAATATTCTAAAAAATATCCAAATAATATTCATTTAATAGTCTCATCTTTAAAAGAATATTCGAAATAATAGTCGATAATCAATTCGACTCTGAATGAATATTGAGAAATATTATTCGTTGAATAGTTACGTTCAAATAATTATTTGAAGTAAGGATCGTTAAAATAATTAGTCTCGAACGAATATTCAAATAATATTCATCGCCCAAATAATAGAAAATATTTACTTAAATATTTTCCTCCGAGGTAATCTCGATATATCAAGGAATATTGACTCCCGGTCTATTTTTGATTAATAAGATGTATACGCCCTTCTGTGAGGGTCTTACAATAACCGGCTTATAACTGATATATAACTATCTAGCTTATAAGCCAACAATAACATTCAGGGAACAAGTATATCAATTCAACTTGAAAGTAGGCATGCATGCAATGGCATATGTATATCAGCAATCATACATATATATTTATTCAATCACAACAACAGCCTAAAAGAAGGGAATTGAAACTTGCCTGGTAGTCGAGTACGGTAAGGGGTAGTGGTAGCGGGTCCCGATTCAGCTTGGTGATCTATAAATAGCCAAGGCATTCGGGATTAATCACTTAACATATTAAAAGTTAAGTTATACTTAATTCGAAACACGTTCTCGAGTTATCTCGTTATACCCCTTTTAGTGGGTTACTTTTATCACTGATCCGACCCGACATTCGTTCGTTAATACGACATGTCATTGTACTTATACTTGGGACATACTTAAGTCATATGAGTTCTAAAGTCGATCGTTACGAACCAATATTATACTCCGAGTTTTATCGCCCGTTTTCTAAGTGTTTTACCGAAGTTATAAAAGATTCGTCTTTTAGGGGTTCGTTCGCGTTTAACCTCGACTCGAACATTTTTAATAAATCGAAAAATGATCCTTTTGACATACGGTTTTCTTTCACACCTTCCTTTTTACCTCTAGTATTTATTTTCCAAGATTCTCCATGACTTTACATATTTTACGAGGGTTCAAATTCAGTTACGAATTCTCGGTTACGGTTTCGAAATACTTTTAGTAAACCGGCCGTAACTCCTAAACCGTAAGTCCGTTTCACGTGATCTTTATATCAAAACGAAGCTTATAACATAAGCTATCCTAAAATGGCAGAAAAGTTTCTGGTCAGTAGGGTGTTGATGTGAAAAATGGCATACAAAACATGATATTGTAAAATCGGGCATTATAACGGCTATGTTTACGCGTTTTCCAAAGTTTTTACACTTTATCTCGATCTAACAAAGATCAATCCAACCACACAAACGCATGATAATCATCATGACTAGTCTATCAACAACTCATCTCAACCATCTCATGGATCACAATCCAAACAACAACCATAATCAACTAATGACATAGATCTAAGCATAACATAGCATACTAACACTAAATCATCCATAAAACTCATAAAATCTCAAAATGGTACCAAGGGTTTTTGGAGCTTGTTACCTTCCTTGGAGAGTGAATAACACTTGGTAAGCCTTGTCTAGTCCTTAGATTACCTTAACAAAGCTTGGATCATCCAAACAAAACAAGAAATCAAAGTTAGTTTCTTAAAATCACTATTCACTCTAGGCTTGGATGATTTATTTGAAAATGGAAAACATGGAGTTTGAAGCCAAGATTTCTAGGGTATCACTTTTATGAATTATAGGACTTACCATAAAAATTTGGAGATCAAACAATGGTGGAAGCTTGGACTTTGGATTTGGAATTTAGGGAGGAAGTCGAATGGAATGTTTTGGAGGGGGAGAGAGTTGATTGCTAGTTCTTGATCTTTTCCTTGTATTATTGTGTTGCCTTGGATAATATCTTGCTAAAGTAGCTTTATTAAAGTGCCTAGGTCATCCATGATGCAATCAAGAGACATGTGTTGCATTTTGAATGGTTTTCATGCTAAGTATTGGTTTGATATCTAAGTACTACTTCCATCTCCAAGTATGCTAGTTACTTTAAGCCACTTGGTTGCTAGATATTTATTCTAGTAGCTTACACAAGACTCTTGCTTCCTCTGCTTGTTTCTGTGTCCGGTTATTGCCCGTTTCGATTGATCGTTCGTAGGAATATTTCACGGATTTCTAATTATGGTTTACCGGGAATCCTTTTTAATATCAATACTTTCATTCTCCATCTTTCATTCTAACTTTCCAATTTATATTCCTTAAATCCATTCGTTAAATACTTAAGGCTATCAGTGTCCAGGGAACTCTCGGAGAAAATAAAAGTGCGGTTTTCAGAATCCGACAGCTTTTACATACACTTATTTTCCCCCTGGATCACTAATACGAACTCGGAAATCCGTCCCGAATGCTTCTATATAGTGTCGTCTCATATTATTATATACTCCCACCAAAACACTATTCATTCTGTATTCTTTACTTGTTCTCTTAGGGTGGTACAATTGTCCGTATTCTCTTTCGATCGTTCCTTATCCTTTTTACGGTACTACTGGATTAATCGTTACCGATCTGGATGACATGAGAATATTCTCCTGCTTGAAAGTGCCATATCTTATTCCCTTAGAAGATAGATTATTCTTACCTATGTTGTTACCCTTTAGCATTCTTCAAGACATAGAAATAATAAAGTCGAATTCCATTCATTCTTTCCAAATATCAATTATTACATTGTAGCCATAACCACTCCTCAGTGGTTTCCTACCTTCATTCTTAAATCAAATATAATAACATCCCAAAATATCAAATCCTCAAAGTTAATATCGCAATTCTTGGATTATAATAATATTTAATCCACTGTCCGGTCAAATATTATACCGAAAAAGAATTTGGAATTTCTGAATTCCGATCGTCTCTGCATTCACTTATTTCCTCCGCGTATTACTAATATGACTTCGAAACATCCAAATCACGTCCCGTACATAGGGTGGCGTGAAAAGTTTTCCAACTTACAAAATCACTATTCATCCACCAAATTACTATGCACGTACAGGAAACACTATGCACGTACGGGAAACACTATGCACGTATGGGAAACACTATGCACGTACTCATTTCCCTTCAAGGATCCATTAGCTCCTTCCTGGATGGTAGATTATTCTTATCTAGGTCCTCAACCATCGAATTACTCTATTCTGACAATATACCAATGCATCAGGATCATTGTGCCAAGCAATATCCATTCATTACAATCATTGTTCTTTGAAACCACCATTCATTAGAGCTGGTGACCTTGTTGCCGGAATCATTGTTCTTCATTTTATCATTACTTAATAAAAAGTTTTAATTATATCCAAAATTTGGGGTTCTTACAGTCTCCCCTCCTTAAAAGGATTCCGTCCCGGAATCAAGTAGGAAGCAAAGAGTCGTTTGCCTGTCGTTCCCTTTTTAGCTTCCCGGTCAATTCTTAGTCGTTCTACCCTTCCTCAACACATCTTCTAGTGCTACAATCCATACTTTATCCTTTTTCCATCAACGTTGCTACTTTTCGTACAACTCACTATCCGGGTTATACTCTTACTCAGTCTTATCCTTATTGATACCTGCAGTAACATTGGTATCACTATCACCCCACGATTCGGAGGTAACCTCGCTCGTACTGTGCATTTCCTGATCGTTTTAATCTTCGCAATCTCGATCAATATAGAGAAGTGGAAAGATTTATTGAGAGATCACTATGATCAATTGAACATTTGTTATATTGCATAGTTAGTACAGAAGGGGGCCAGCCTTTAGTACTTGACAAGCAATTAAACAAGTCATGGCATTCCACTTAGACTTCTATCACATAGACAGATAGTCACGTAGCAGTACCTCCCCTCCTAAAAGGGTTGTTCTTCTCAATTCATAAAGAAGATGAATAAGAGAGAAGAAGAGAAAAGAGTTCTAAAGGATTATAGAAAGCTTTCATGGTTGTAGAATATCATACTCAGAATTTACCTCTGAACTATAGAGGTTTATCAAAGAAGAAATTAATCATAATTATATCCAATACTATTTGATCACAATCTCACGTGTCAACATATCTTGCTGCTTTGTCCATTATTCTCTGGACCTGTACCCTGGTTCCACCTTAGCAACTTACTTTTGGAAAATCTTTGAACCTTTCAGGTTAAATCTTAGTTTCTCGCTTGACACCATTGTTACTGACATTCCATGTCACGCTACTAGCTTTTTCATATCTATAATGTTAACACTATCAGGTTGTCATCCCGAGAATTCATCAGAAAACCCATTTATTAATCCATTCCTAACATTCCTTGCTTCCTATTTCGTAGTTGCTTTCCCCGTCCTTTCTTTATCAATCACATCCTTCTTATTATCTGATTCTTATTTACTTCTGTTATTTACTTCCACCTTCATCTCTTTATTGAGACATCTTTTGCACTTGGCACCTCTTTATTGGTATCCCGTCACATTTACTCTATAATCATCACGTTATTTCAATTTAAACTTTCCGAAATGAATCTGGCCCGATTCCTTTAACTTAGATTCATATAATCTACTTCTGCCAACCTTGTTTCTCATCACTTGTTCTTTTCTATCCGTGGTTTTCCACAGATTGTCTTTCGTAAGTCAGACCAGGTCGCACACCTACCTGCTCGCACTCTTATCATCTGTCGAACATCTGCATTTTACTGGCGTAGCCTGGCCACATGAAAACCCGTTATGACCGTGCTATAAGTTTTGGGGGTAAGGCTGGCTCGAATACCGCCGTCCGAACACTTTAAACTCTCAGGTGGCCCAATAAGTCTCGGGCTCAACCGCCCTTCCCTCCAAGTCTCATTAATTCTTTCCATGGGAATATCTTTAACATCATGAATCATCAACCTCATATTCTCTATCTTGTTTGAGCAGAAGTACACTAACATAAACTTGTTTGTCATTCATCAAAATGCCATTTAGTTAATCAATGGCAGCACTTTCTTTATCTTTACATTGTCATCTATTTTCTTAGAAGAATCACCATCGCTTGTTGTTTACGTAGTGCATTAATAGCTAACCCTACGGGTTTCAATCCTTTAGGGAGACAAAGTAATCACTATTCCTTATCCATAAGGAACACTTCTTGAACTTGAAGTAGATATTACATGAAGTAGATAAAATTGCAGAAGAGTTTCAAGCATCGCAGCTAGGTCCGGTTGATGAAACCATCACTCATGCATCTCCCATAAAATACTGGAAACTCAATGGTTTACTTCGTCAATATTGTATCATGGTCCTAGTTTGCCTCAAAACGGGACCTTCTAAGGTGTGTAGTTTGCTTAAGACAATATCGGGAATCGAATCTTTACTTAAACTATTATTACCTTCGATTCTTGCACAATCATCAAAAGGAATGTAACTTCCTCCACTCCAATATGACCTTCAAGGTCTTTCCAAATATCATTTTGTTTCTTCGGTATGAACATTTATAATTATTCCTTTATAATTAGACTGTCGGCCACCTCATTGGCCTTCCTTGATAATAATAATTTCTGGTAATCTTTGTTCTCTGCATATATTCCAATTCAAACATTTCTACCTCATTCCCATCATTGTTGGGTGAAAGCATTCTCCCTTAAGCTCTGCTGATGGAGAAAAGTATATTTATCAGTCTTTCTCCATAAGTCATTGCTTCCACCTACCCGTGGGAACTTTATCACGTTTATTCCCAATCCTACTTAGGATACTTCTTTTCTTAGTTCTTTCCTTATCTTAGGATAATCTCAACCTTTATAGGTTCAATCCATACTTCCTCAGGGTTTCATACATGCCTCATCTGGCATTATTGTTACTATGTCATACATTCCTTACCAAACTTCCATTTTGAAGTTCGGAATATTACCCTTTTCCTTGTAAGGTTTCATAGGTCATCCTCATCCTTCCTCCTGTATTTTCTGGGTACAGGGTATATCAAAATGTCATTGATCAATACTCTAATAATTCTATCTATGTTCTTTCCAGAACTCTTTTTAATTAATCCTTACCGGTCATTGTTGCCTTAGCAAGTCCAACTCATATCATCTGAAGTCATAATGTCGTTATTAGGGTTAATGCCACCCCTTGTGCATTCCCCAGGGTTTGTCTTAATTTATGGATATCCTATCCTTAATTCAACTGCCAAGGAATTCTTGCATCTTATAATTGGCAATCAGATCATGTACCCTTAATAAAGGTCTCTTTTCAATCATTCTCATTTGATAATCGATCGGTGGCTTAATGCCACCCTCTTCTTTCAGATAGTTGTCAGCCTATTTGGCCTTCCAAAAGGCAACGTATGCCTATCTGCTCTCTTACAGAACTTGGTAATGGTAGCAAGGATGTTTTGGAAGACATTGGTCGAGTTCAACGTGAATCTCTTAGTACTTATCGTTCTTCTCAAATGTACTTGCCTTAGACAAAATTTCTACAGCATACTGATCCATCTCTGACCATTTCCATACTCTCTTCATAAACCTTCGTTGTTTACTTCCCTTAGTCGTAATATGTTCATGGTATTCATGATACCCTAACATCATACATATACTTCCATTTTTCTCGTAATCTTGGACAACCATATACACATGAGTCACTTTAGCACGGGTTACCCCATCCCAAAAAGGTCTAGTAAATTCCCCATCAAAACATGGGTTGCAAAGGGTTTAGTAGAAGATTCCTACGATCTCATTACTATTTCCTTTATATCAGAAGCCCTTGCAGTCGGTGCTTACTTATAAGCAACCCTGCTTTGTCTTTTCATTGCTGGTCTAGTCACTTTATAGTCCGTTGTGACTTGGCCTCAACTGGCCACACTAAAATAAAAATATATGATTTTAAGGGTTGGCTAATTAGCATTACTTTTCTAGCAATTGCCGGCATAGTGCCTTCTTCTTTGATACCTTTCTACCTTTCCAAAACTTTACTTCATATAAGTCTTAATCGGCTACTCAGCGCCGTCTTTGGTCGCCTTTCCTCTTCTTTTTTTTCAACTATTCTTATCAATCCTGCGTGCCACGCAAGCTTACCATTCCGGGCATAACAGCCTTTTCACTTAAGTCAATCCCGGAGTTTCTCCGTCCGGCTAATTTCTTACTTACATTTCCTGTTTTCGTCCAATCTCACTTCATCATTTTATCACTACCGTCGATTGTAATGCTCAGGGTCCGTTTACTAACCCATATTACAGCATCCTTACCCAAATCACAGGGTTTGCTCCAGTTTCTACTCTCTTCCATGACATTCTCTGATAATCAGAGAGACAAGGTTTGCCAAAATTCACCGAATTCCTTTCCAGACTCAGGGAAATTTTGATCAATCTACCCACCTACTGGTAACTTAAGGAGACCAGTTTCGAAACCTGAAGAATAGTTCTATGAACCTCCAAGCAGGTGGAATCATAAGCAGTCATAGTTAACGAAATAATCATCATCAGATTGGAAGTTTACCCATTGGAGAGGAATCAATTATATCCATCCCTTAGAAGGGAATCAACAGTTTCAATCTGAAACCTGTCACAACGTCCTGATATTCAATGCTACCAAATGTCGGTCTACCTAACCCTTTATGTGAAGCGTCATTGGAAGCACAAAGTCTCCTTTTTCCATTAAGCAATTCCAGCTCTTGGTCATTACCAATTTCACCTTTTAGCTCCAGGAAGATTTTCTCACATTTTTCTCTTTAACTGCTGATCGTATTACTTGATCTATTATAATTCCGTGTCGGAGTAAACTTAAGGTAACTACTATAATCCATTCAAAGAGAAGAAGGAATTTAATATTCCTCTGAATCACATGCATCTAACGTTTCTGGTTCATCATTTAACTGAGTTGAATTAACTCTATACTCAGTCTCTGGCAGTAGTCTCATTACGAGTTCATCTTGACTCACTGGTCTATTTTCCGGTAGGTTCTGAGATCATTGTCTTGCTTACTACTTCCTTATATAACTTTACCCAATCATGCTATCACTTCCCAATGTCTTTACTTTCTAAATGATTCATTCATAAAATGAACATTTTCCTTAATAAAACCACCTTATTAACCTCAATTTGGTTCCATAATTTACAACCTACGACACCTGCCTTCTCATGGCGAATTATTACTGACCATATTCATACTAATTCATTTATCAAATGATATGGCACTTACTGCCTCCTTCTCAACTATTCCTAGGGACTCTGCTCCTCGCCCTAAATCGATGTCTTTGATAATCATACATCCCTCTAGCTCTTTCTTTGTTAAGATGAAAATCTCTAAGGATTCTCATCTATTTCCGTATAAGATCTCAAGTAATTCTTCCAATCCTTCTTTCTTGCTGGTACTACATCTGGTAGTCCGGCTATGAATTCAACATGCTTCTTCAGATCTCTTAATAAGATTTCGGTTCTTTATACTCACTTTTCTGAGCACCATATCCTAATCATCATAGTCATTCTAGCTGCGACCCTCATTACCCATGGGTAAGCTCCTTATCCTAACAGGATTTTCCTTATCTGCTGCAACCTCTTCCGGGTCTCCAGTAGGGTACTCCATCGAATTACCCGCTGATCTTCAGCATATAAAGCATCATCGCGCTGTTGCTCGTATGCCTCAAGGTCAGTCGCCTTACTCGTCGATACGATATCGAGCTAAGTTACTATCATTATACTTACGAGTTCCCATAAGGGTTTTATATGTCATCACTACATTAAGTAGTCCGACTATGAACTTGGCAAGAGTTCTTATTATCTTTTTGAATTTATTGTTTTAACGCCACCTCATCTCTGGGGTTTATAACATACGCTCTGATACCACTTCTGTAACACCCCCAGATCCGGGGTCCGGGATCCGGTGGTTACGGTTTCCAATTCTGTCCACAACAATTGAACTTTCCTTAACATAACATAAATTACGTCTCTATAACCTAACACAACAATATAAAACACACCCGTTATAGTCCCAGAGATGAAATCAGAGTAACAATCAAATTTTTATTAATCACATTATGAGTTCTTACAATCCAAAAGAATTTCAATATAAATACATACTCTCTGCCATCCATTTACATAAGTCATACTAGACCATATTCTTGGTACTGAAAGAATAAATATACCCTACCAATAGCTTCTTCTAAAGCTTTGGTAGTCTCATCGTCCTCGCCCGCGTCGAGTGCGCCTTGTGCGATTCTTCTGGTCTAGCTGTTGTTGTGATATAATAATAAAGCAAGGGTGAGCAATAGCCCACCAACAATAATATATAACTGAATGATAAGGTATAACAGTTCAAAAGTATCTTTCAAACCATATGCCATGCATTTACGGAAATGATGCCAGTATAATATGAACGATGAAGTTACAAGGTAAATTGAAGTATTTGTTTGTAGAAATATCTGCTACATCAAAGTAAGCGAGATATTCTTATTGTTATTAAGAAGAGGAACTTGCAAGAAAAGGTTGCAATTCCAGTTATGACCCTTTTTCCAACTCTGCCAACAGTAATCATGTTGCAGAAATAAATAAATTTGGATGATGAACCAATGATGGAGTATTCACCGCGCCCGCTGTTCCAATCTTGATGATCAGTCGAGATCGTACAGCTCAATTTAGATTTACTACCGGTAGAAGGAAGAACTGACGGCTTTACTTGTATACCGCCTTACTAGCTCTCCCCGGCCAACGATTGGGCCAAAGGGGATGGACCGGCGCTACTCGGCCTCTTACAAGACTCCTAGTTCAAATAGAATTCATGATTCTGAATGTAACGTTCGTCCCCCTTCCCCAAGTATAATACTTGTTGATAAGACTCCACAAAGTAGTTGTATCTTGTTGGAAAGGAAAATTTACCAATAACTCCCAAGCTATTACTTGGTAACGGATATCAACTTGTTCCAGTAATCTTACCCCTCGAAAGATGAGAAGGTAAACAACGACTTAATAAGTCAACAGCACCCGAGTTGCGGGTGAAGGGAATACTTTATGACCGGGAAGTCGACAAGATAAATAACATTTTCCAAGTAAGGTTCCCTTATTATTAAGGAGATAGACTCAAAGAAGAATGATGTCTGAGAACCTTTCTTGATATAAGATTAATAATAATATGACTCCGAGATATTTTCGGTAATAATCGAAGAAGATAAACCTAATCGAGATTATTCCAAGTATGGAATAAATATTCAGAGAATATTTAATGAGTTAAAATATTTAAAGAATATTTGGGAATATGAAAGAATATCTTTAATCAGAGTATTTCTCAAAATAATCCCTGAAGAAATATCAGGAGAATATTTATTGAATAAATAAATATTTAAATGAATATTCAAAACAATATTCATTAATTAATAAGACCTGAAAAGAATATTTAAGGTAATATTCATAATTAATTAGGAATTTAAATGAATATTCAAAAGTAATATTCATTTAATGAATAATATCCTAAATGAATATCAAGTAATATTCAATTAGTAATCCAAGCCTTAAGGAATATTCGAGATAATATTCGATAATTAAATCAAGCTTCAGATGAATATTAAAATAATATCCATCAAGTATTTAATATCTTAAATGAATATTCAAAAGTAATATTTATTTAATAAAATAATATTCTAAAAGAATATCCAAATAATATTCATTTAATAGTCTCATCTTTAGAAGAATATTCGAAATAATAGTCGATAATCAATTCGACTCTGAATGAATATTGAGAAATATTATTCGTTGAATAGTTACGTTCAAATAATTATTTGAAGTAAGGATCGTTAAAATAATTAGTCTCGAATGAATATTCAAATAATATTCGTCGCCCAAATAATATAAAATATTTACTTAAATATTTTCCTCCGAGGTAATCTCGATATATCAAGGAATATTGACTCCCGGTCTATTTTTGATTAATAAGATGTATACGCCCTTCTATGAGGGTCTTACAATAACCGGCTTATAACTGATATATAACTATCTAGCTTATAAGCCAACAATAACATTCAGGGAACAAGTATATCAATTCAACTTGAAAGTAGGCATGCATGCAATGGCATATGTATATCAGCAATCATACATATATATTTATTCAATCACAACAACAGCCTAAAAGAAGGGAATTGAAACTTGCCTGGTAGTCGAGTACGGTAAGGGGTAGTGGTAGCGGGTCCCGATTCAGCTTGGTGATCTATAAATAGCCAAGGCATTCGGGATTAATCACTTAACATATTAAAAGTTAAGTTATACTTAATTCGAAACACGTTCTCGAGTTATCTCGTTATACCCCTTTTAGTGGGTTACTTTTATCACTGATCCGACCCGACATTCGTTCGTTAATATGACATGTCATTGTACTTATACTTGGGACATACTTAAGTCATATGAGTTCTAAAGTCGATCGTTACGAACCAATACTATACTCCGAGTTTTATCGCCCGTTTTCTAAGTGTTTTACCGAAGTTATAAAAGAGTCGTCTTTTAGGGGTTCGTTCGCGTTTAACCTCGACTCGAACATTTTTAATAAATCGAAAAATGATCCTTTTGACATACGGTTTTATTTCACACCTTCCTTTTTACCTCTAGTATTTATTTTCCAAGATTCGCCATGACTTTACATATTTTACGAGGGTTCAAATTCAGTTACGAATTCTCGGTTACGGTTTCGAAATACTTTTAGTAAACCGGCCGTAACTCCTAAACCGTAAGTCCGTTTCACGTGATCTTTATATCAAAACGAAGCTTATAACATAAGCTATCCTAAAATGGCAGAAAAGTTTCTGGTCAGTAGGGTCTTGATGTGAAAAATGGCATACAAAACATGATATTGTAAAATCGGGCATTATAACGGCTATGTTTACGCGTTTTCCAAAGTTTTTACACTTTATATCGATCTAACAAAGATCAATCCAACCACACAAACGCATGATAATCATCATGACTAGTCTATCAACAACTCATCTCAACCATCTCATGGATCACAATCCAAACAACAACCATAATCAACTAATGACATAGATCTAAGCATAACATAGCATACTAACACTAAATCATCAATAAAACTCATAAAATCTCAAAATGGTACCAAGGGTTTTTGGAGCTTGTTACCTTCCTTGGAGAGTGAATAACACTTGGTAAGCCTTTTCTAGTCCTTAGATTACCTTAACAAAGCTTGGATCATCCAAACAAAACAAGAAATCAAAGTTAGTTTCTTAAAATCACTATTCACCCTAGGCTTGGATGATTTATTTGAAAATGGAAAACATGGAGTTTGAAGCCAAGATTTCTAGGGTATCACTTTTATGAATTATAGGACTTACCATAAAAATTTGGAGATCAAACAATGGTGGAAGCTTGGACTTTGGATTTGGAATTTAGGGAGGAAGTCGAATGGAATGTTTTGGAGGGGGAGAGAGTTGCTTGCTTGTTCTTGATCTTTTCCTTGTATTATTGTGTTGCCTTGGATAATATCTTACTAAAGTAGCTTTATTAAAGTGCCTAGGTCATCCATGATGCAATCAAGAGACATGTGTTGCATTTTGAATGGTTTTCATGCTAAGTATTGGTTTGATATCTAAGTACTACTTCCATCTCCAAGTATGCTAGTTACTTTAAGCCACTTGGTTGCTAGATATTTATTCTAGTAGCTTACACAAGACTCTTGCCTCCTCTGCTTGTTTCTGTGTCCGGTTATTGCCCGTTTCGATTGATCGTTCGTAGGAATATTTCACGGATTTCTAATTAGGGTTTACCGGGAATCCTTTTTAATATCAATACTTTCATTCTCCATCTTTCATTCTAACTTTCCAATTTATATTCCTTAAATCCATTCGTTAAATACTTAAGGCTATCAGTGTCCAGGGAACTCTCGGAGAAAATAAAAGTGCGGTTTTCAGAATCCGACAGCTTTTACATACACTTATTTTCCCCCTGGATCACTAATACGAACTCGGAAATCCGTCCCGAATGCTTCTATATAGTGTCGTCTCATATTATTATATACTCCCACCAAAACACTATTCATTCTATATTCTTTACTTGTTCTCTTAGGGTGGTACAATTGTCCGTATTCTCTTTCGATGGTTCCTTATCCTTTTTACGGAACTACTGGATTAATCGTTACCGATCTGGATGACATGAGAATATTCTCCTGCTTGAAAGTGCCATATCTTATTCCCTTAGAAGATAGATTATTCTTACCTATGTTGTTACCCTTTAGCATTCTTCAAGACATAGAAATAATAAAGTCGAATTCCATTCATTCTTTCCAAATATCAATTATTACATTGTAGCCATAACCACTCCTCAGTGGTTTCCTACCTTCATTCTTAAATCAAATATAATAACATCCCAAAATATCAAATCCTCAAAGTTAATATCTCAATTCTTGGATTATAATAATATTTAATCCACTCTCCGGTCAAATATTATACCGAAAAAGAATTTGGAATTTCTGAATTCCGATCGTCTCTGCATTCATTTATTTCCTCCGCGTATTACTAATATGGCTTCGAAACATCCAAATCACGTCCCGTACATAGGGTGGCGTGAAAAGTTTTCCAACTTACAAAATCACTATTCATCCACCAAATTACTATGCACGTACAGGAAACACTATGCACGTATGGGAAACACTATGCACGTACTCATTTCCCTTCAAGGATCCATTAGCTCCTTCCTGGATGGTAGATTATTCTTATCTAGGTCCTCAACCATCGAATTACTCTATTCTGACAATATACCAATGCATCAGGATCATTGTCCCAAGCAATATCCATTCATTACAATCATTGTTCTTTGAAACCACCATTCATTAGAGCTGGTGACCTTGTTGTCGGAATCATTGTTCTTCATTTTATCATTACTTAATAAAAAGTTTTAATTATATCCAAAATTTGGGGTTCTTACAATTTCTCAAGTAAGGCTCCCTTATAATCTGAGAGATAGAATTGAATAAAGAGTAGAGTTTCTGAGAACCTTCCTTGATAAAATAATATTAATAATTAGGCTCCGGAATAACTTACATAAGATTCGAAGGTCGAAGATAATATTCGAATGAAATAAATCATTTTTAATCGAGTCAGCAGAATTAAATAAATATTCCAAAGAATATTTATTAAGTCAAAAATATTGAAGGAATAATCCTAATATAAAATATTACTCGGAATATTCCTCGAATAAATATTCACAAATAATATTCATTAAATATGTAATGAATATTTAAATAAATAATACTTAATAAATAAAGTTCAAAAGAATATCTGAAATAATATTCACTGAATAAATAGTGAATACTCGAACTAATAATACTTATTGAAGAAATAATTATCAATTGAATATTGATAGTATGTATTGAATAAATAATGAGTATTAAACTTAATAATACCTATTGAAGAAATAATTATCAAATGAATATTCGAATAATATTCATCGAATAAATAATGACTAAATGAATATTTGAAACGATATTCCAAATGAATATTCGAAATAATATTCGATAATGGAGTCGACTTTAAATGAATATTGAAGATAATATTCATTGAATAAATAAACTTCAAGTGAATATTAAAAATAATATTCATTAATTAAATAATGGAAAATATTTATTTAAATATTTTTTTCTCCGAAATAATCACGATATATCAAGAAATACTGACTCCCGGTCTATGTTCGAAGAATGAGATTCATATGCCCTTCTCTAAGGGTCTTAGCAATATCCGGCTTATAACTGATATATTTTCTATCTAGCTTATAAGCCAACAATAATTCAGGGAACAAACATATCAATATAACTTGAAAGTAGGCATGCATGCTATGGCATATGTATGACGGAAAGCATATATATATATTCACAACAACAGCCTTTAAAAGGATTTGAAACATGCCTGGTACTGCCGCTATGCTAGTGGTATGACTCGGGGTGGTCCGGCAATCTATAAACAACCAAAATTATCCCGGGTTAATCACCTATCACTTTGAAACGCCAAGTGAATACTTTACTTAAGCTAAAGCACGTTTTCAAGCTATCGCTCATTTACAATGTTATGACCCGACACTTGCTCGTTATTACGGCTCGTCATTATACTTACACTTGGTATATACTTAAGTCATGTAAGTGCTAAGGTAGGTCGTTTGCGAACCAAGATTATACCTCGAGTTTTATCGCCCGTTTTCTAAGTTATTAACCAAAGTTATAACCAAGTGTGCTTTTAGGGGTTCGTTCGCGTTTAACCTCGATTCAAACATTTTTATAAAATTGAAAAACGATCTGTTTGATACGAGATTTTCTCCTACACCTTCCTTATGATCTCTAATATTTAATTACCATGATTATGTTGGTGTATACTGAAAATATTTATTTGAAGTATTTACATTTATTTCTGGCCGGTTTAATTGAGAATCATTTAAATGTTTACATGTTGTCTAAATATTATATATTGTGAATAA
This sequence comes from Saposhnikovia divaricata, assembly GCA_036435485.1. NCBI lineage: Eukaryota > Viridiplantae > Streptophyta > Magnoliopsida > Apiales > Apiaceae > Saposhnikovia > Saposhnikovia divaricata. Next base: position 117,618,833 of record CM071599.1, on the reverse strand, counting down.
TCTAGTATCAAATGGGATACAGAATATTAGATTATTAAATACGGTTTATATAATATAATAAGGTTCACAGCACAGGTGGAGTTAGACAATCCACTGGAATGGCTGTAGTATTATTTAGATTAGTTTGTATTGACTAATAAATAATACTAGTATACTTTGTGTATATTGAACAGGATCAAATTTAGAATTGTTCCCTTATACTGATTAAGGAGGTGAACTAAGATTCTATGTTATTATTAATGCTTAGGTTCTTAATCCGGAAATAATAATTGACACGTATATATTATTTACATGCTTTGATTTATATATGAAATAATTCTTTTGATTTATTTCATTATATTTTGGGTGATGAAATAATATATATGGTGGGATATTATTTATTGCAGGAATCCATGTCCTGATAATATTCGGGTTAATGATGTCCCCTTGAAAGCTCAAAAAGATTTAATTATGTGAAACCCTGCAGGTGGATTTATTCCGGCATAATTAAATAAAGGTTGAGTGGATAATCAAGGATAAAAGATATTAATTAAATGAATTATCAGTAATTTATTTAATTAATGGACATGCGATATTTTAAACATGGGGAATTTAATAAGCAAATAATATTGGAACCGAATTAATTAATTAAATTACGGTATTAGGAAAGGTAGTGCAAATATTAATTCTTTAGTGGATTGAATTAATATTTAATTACATTGGGCTAGGCTCAAGATGTAATTAGAAGGCCCAACCTAATTGTCCATGATCCCTATTGTAGCCTATATATATTCCTATTCTCTTCTTGCTGGGGGCTGGTCGAAAAAAATTGGTAGCCACCCAGGAGCAAGAAGAGAGGTAAAACTTGAGAAGACGAAGGCCACACTTCGCTCAAGGGAATTTGGGAATACAATAGAAGAGCGTGGAATCAACCGTTAACAAGGTGATTTTTCTATTCGTACTCGTTAATTTATTGTATCGAAATTCGCAGTGCCAAGATCTGATTGTCCCAACAATTGGTATCAGAGCCTGGTTCATTGGTTCTGCGAATTTTGATACGATGTCCATGTCGTAATTATATATGCATGTGTATAGTGGTGTGCTTGGATAATAATCTTTTGCAGGTTGTTTAGTATCCACTATTATGGCCATGTAATTTTAATTATGTGTTTGGATCCCACGTGGTTTAATCGTGGTTATTTTATTTGGTTTCCACGTGGTTTATCGTGGTTGTAAAACACGAGGGTTGATCGTGTTAGAATAGATTTACAAAATTAGTTTTGTATTAGATCTGTTTTGTATGTAATTGTTTGATGGATTATGTAAAAATCCGGGTATTTTGTAACAATTATGTGCGATCGGAAATCAAATCGGAGAAACAAAATTGTCCGCTGCGTAATTGATTTTGGCTGCTGGTATAGTAGTTCGAACAGAAGAACTCAAGAAACAAAGTCTGGAGAAACAGTGAAGCCGCGGCGCGTGAAAAAATTCTGGACAAATGGTGTAACGCAGGCCTGTCCTGCGTTACAGGAAGAAAAGGGTCTGTAACGCAGGCCTGTCCTGCGTTACAGGAAGAAAAGGGCCTGTAACGCATGGCTGTCCTGCGTTACAGGAAGAAACAGGTCTGTAACGCAGGTTCTGAATGCGCGACAGGGTTTTTACAGAAAAAAAATTATTTTTCAGCAGAACAGGGCTGGAATTTTTTATTTTTTTTCACGGGGCCATAATAGTGGATTTAAATTATGTTTTTTAATTTTAATTCCGCTATTTAATTTTTAATTATTGCTTTAAATAATTATTATGTGTGTTGTTAATTATGTGTGTAATTTTTAATTGCATGTTTAACATAATTAGGACGACATGGACATTAATTTTATTTATTGCTTTAATTTTATGATGCATGCTGCTATGTTATGTGTTCTTTGTATTGTTATTTTTATAACATGCGGACCTCGAAAAAAATAACATAGGGCGATGCATCTAGATAAAATTCCTCAATTTTAAATAAAAATTCTAAGTGGGTGAGGGAATTAATTAGGAATTAAATCCCATGGTCTCCATTATTGTGTGTATGTAATTTAACACCGAGACGAATATAAATTATATACATGCCACCCATCGTGGCGTATGATTTATGGTGTCAGGTAGTGTTATGGATATTACTAGAACAAACTTCCTAAATTAATTACGAATATTGAAAGGTATACATGCCACCCATCGTGGCGTACCAAGTTTCATAGAATTCGTTTAATTAGAAGGGTACCACTGATTGAATATAGATTTTCAATATTGAGAGAAAGGATGATTCTGTCTAGAAAGGGGTCTTAAGTGATGCCTCTTGACAATGCTCCCCCCGATCTGGGAATTATCCTATTATCGATTATTGATTTGAAATATTTAATGGTGGTATCCAGTCTTTTTATTAATTTAAGATTTAATAATGGTATACACTTAGCTATGAAAAATAATATATAGTCCACCCTAACGTGGCGTATTATTTAGTAATAGGACCGAAGTAATATTTAAACGAATTTAAGTGGTATATATGTCATCCATCGTGGCGTACCAGATACTTATGGTGTTTAAATATTAGTGCATTAATTTTAATTAATTGTTAGAGGAAACCAATAGGATTTAAGATTTATGCAACTATCTGATTATGTGTTACATGTATGATTCTCAGGATTAGATCACTATGGGCTTTAATCCACTATTCACCATACTTAAGGATAACAAACTTACTGGACCGAACTATATTGAATGGAAACGTAATTTGGACATAGTGTTGACTGCTGAGGAGTACAAATTTTGTACTTATGAACCCAAGCCAGACCAGCCTGCTGAAGATGCTCCTGAAAGTGAGAAGGAGTATTATAAGCGGTGGATTAAGGCTGATGAGATGTCGCGATGTTACATTCTGGCAGCAATGTCGGGTGTTTTGCAGCATCAGCATCAGGCTATGCCCACTGCTTCAGATATGCTCTTTAATCTCAAGGAACTTTTTGGAGAACAGAATAGGGCTGCTAGGCAAGTAGCAATGAAGGCTTTAATGAACACTCAGATGGTTGAAGGAACACCTGTAAGGGATCATGTTCTCAGAATGATGTCTCATCTGAATGAGATGGAGATCCTTGGTGCTGATATTGATGGGGAAACCCAGATCGATATCATCCTTATGAGCTTGCCCAAAAGTTTTGAGCAGTTCCGCTTGAATTACACCATGAACAAAAGGATGTATAGTCTCGCGGAACTTCTGACAGAACTTCAAGCAGCTGAAGGACTCTTTAAGCAGAATGTTCAAGTAAATGTGGCCGAGAAAGCTTCTTCATCTAAACCGAAAGGTAAGAAGAAGAAAAAGACTCAGACACAGAAAGCTGGAAAGATTGCTAATGCAGTGGGAGTTCAAGGTGGTGTGAAAAAGCCTAAGGGCAAGTGCTTCAGGTGCAAGCAGTCAGGTCACTGGAAACAGGATTGTCCTCTTCCTAAGAAGACAAACAATACTGGTATGTCTCTTTCTCTAGTTACAGAAACATATATAGCGGCTATATCTACGAGCACTTGGTGTGTAGATACAGGAGCCACTGACCATGTTTGTAACTCTATGCAGGGGTTCCAGCAATCCAGAATGCTTAGAGATGGCGAGATATATGTGTTCATGGGAGATGCTACGAAAGTAGCAGTAGTTGCAGTTGGAATAATTACATTATCTTTTGGCGATGATAGGATTTTGGTTTTGAACAATTGTCTTTATGTACCTTCGTTTAGAAGGAATTTAATTTCGGTTTCTAAACTTGCCATGGATGGTTATAATGTTTGTTTGGATCGTAATGTTTCTATTATGATGAATAAACAAGTTATATGTTCTGGTACATTGCAAGACAATTTATATATTATTAATCCTATCCAACCAATGCTGCAACATAAGGAAACTAATAACATTCTTTCTAGCTCAAATAAAAGAAAGAAACCTTCTGAATTGAACCAAACATATCTTTGGCACTTGAGATTAGGTCATATTAACTTGAGGAGGATTCAAAGACTGGTAGTAGATGGGCCATTAGGCTCGTTGGCAGTGGAGCCATTTCCAGTTTGTGAATCCTGCTTGGAAGGTAAGATGACTAATAGGCCTTTTAAAGCAAAAGGGAATAGAGCTAAAGAAGTGTTAGAATTGGTTCATACTGATTTATGTGGACCTATGAGTATCCAAGCAAGAGGAGGTTATGAGTATTTTGTCACTTTCATTGACGATTATTCTAGATATGGGTACATTTATTTGTTGCGCCGTAAGTCTGAGTGCTTTGAAAAATTCAAAGAGTACAAAGCAAGTGCGGAGAAGCGACATCTTGGAAAATGTATCAAGTCACTACGATCAGATCGTGGTGGCGAATACTTGCTTGGAGAATTTAGGGAATATTTATCAGAAAATGGGATTGCATCCCAGTTGTCTGCACCTGGCACACCTCAGCAGAATGGTGTAGCAGAGAGAAGGAATCGGACTCTTTTAGAGAGTGTTAGATCGATGATGAGTTATTCAGATTTACCCAAGTCGTTTTGGGGATATGCTATAGAAACAGCGGCTTACCTTCTGAACTTGGTACCTTCTAAGTCGGTTCCCAAGACTCCAATAGAATTGTGGACTGGTAGCAAACCAAGTCTAAGACATATTCGGATTTGGGGTTGTCCAGCACATGTGCTGAACAAGAACGCGACCAAGTTAGAATCTCGTACAGAAGTAAGGCTGTTTGTAGGCTATCCTATGGGAACGAAAGGTTATTCATTTTATAGTCCTAGGGATCGAGATATCATTGTTAGCACCAATGCTAGATTCTTAGAAGAAGACTATATAATGAAACACAAACCCATGAGTAGTATCGTTTTAGAGGAACTAGTGGGAGGGACAGATAATCCCCAAGTGCCAATAGTACAAGTAGATCAACCACAAGAAAATGCACAACCTGTCACTAATACCACACCGGTGCTTCGTCGTAGTGGGAGGGTTGTTCAACAACCTGATAGATTCATGTTTTTGGGAGAGTCCTCGGACTTGGTCTCTGGTGAACATGATGAGGATCCCAGGACATACGAAGAAGCAATTCTAGATAAAGATGCAGATCTTTGGCAAAAGGCAATGGAATCTGAGATGGAATCTATGTATTCTAATCAAGTTTGGGAGCTCGTGGAACCACCCAAAGGTGTAAAACCCATTGGATGTATGTGGATCTACAAGAAGAAAAGAGGATCTGACAAAAAGGTGAAAGCCTGGAAAGCACGACTTGTTGCGAAAGGGTATACTCAGAAAGAAGGGATCGATTATGAGGAAACTTTTTCGCCGGTTGTTATGCTTAAGTCGATCCGGATTCTTTTATCTATAGCAGCTCATCTCGATTATGAGATTTGGCAAATGGATGTCAAGACAGCTTTCCTTAATGGAAGTCTTGAGGAAACCATCTATATGCAACAACCAAAAGGATTCATTAAGGAAGGCCAAGAGCATCTTGTTTGTAAGCTTAAGAGGTCTATTTATGGACTAAAACAAGCTTATAGGGACTGGAATATTCGTTTTGATCAGGCAGTCCAGTCATATGGATTTGATCAAAGTCCAAGCGAATCATGTGTGTATAAGAGAAGTGAGGGTAATGCAGTGGTTTTTCTAGTACTGTATGTTGATGACATTTTACTCATTGGAAACAATGTTAAGATGTTGTCATCAATAAAGGCATGGTTGTTCAAACAATTTGAAATGAAGGACTTAGGTGAAGCGGCATACATCCTTGGGATCAAAGTAATAAGGGATCGCAAGAAAAGGATGTTGGCTTTATCTCAAGAGCCCTACATTGATGAAGTATTAGCTCGTTTTAACATGCAGAACTCTAAGAAAGGTTTTCTACCTTTTAAGCATGGAATGGCTCTATCCAAGGAGCAGTGTCCTTCGACACCTAAGGATATAGAGAGCATGAAAGCAGTTCCTTATGCTTCGGCATGTGGAAGCTTAATGTATGCTATGTTATGTACGAGACCTGACATCTGCTTTGCTGTAGGCATGGTTAGTAGATATCAGTCGAACCCAGGTCAGGAACATTAGAGTGCAGTAAAAACTATACTCAAGTACCTGAGAAGGACTAAGGAGTATATGTTAATTTACAAGGCCTCAGATCTATTTCCTTTGGGATATACTGATTCAGATTTCCAATCAGATAGGGATAAGAGGAAATCGACCTCGGGATATGTTTTTACTTTGGGAGGTGGAGCTGTTATATGGAGGAGTGTAAAGCAGAAATGCATTGCAGACTCTACCATGGAAGCCGAGTACGTGGCGGCCTCTGAGGCTGCAAAGGAGGCTGTATGGTTCAGGAACTTCCTTTTGGACTTGGATGTGGTACCTAATTTGCCTAGGAGCTTGACAGTGTATTGTGATAACACTGGTGCTGTGGCAAATTCGAAGGAACCGCGAGATCACAAGGCAGCTAAACATATTGAACGTAAGTATCATCTCATACGAGGAATCGTAAAGCGAGGAGATATAGTTGTGGCTCACATATCATCGGAAGACAACCGGGCAGATCCTTTCACAAAGAGTTTGTCAGCCAAGGTTTTTGACAGGCATGTGGAAGCGATAGGAGTCAGATGGATGGACACATAGTTTTCTGTGTAATAGTGGATTAAATAAACACTGATATACTCATAGAATATTTTGAGTATAAGTGGGAGATTGTTGGTGTATACTGAAAATATTTATTTGAAGTATTTACATTTATTTCTGGCCGGTTTAATTGAGAATCATTTAAATGTTTACATGTTGTCTAAATATTATATATTGTGAATAATCTAGTATCAAATGGGATACAGAATATTAGATTATTAAATACGGTTTATATAATATAATAAGGTTCACAGCACAGGTGGAGTTAGACAATCCACTGGAATGGCTGTAGTATTATTTAGATTAGTTTGTATTGACTAATAAATAATACTAGTATACTTTGTGTATATTGAACAGGATCAAATTTAGAATTGTTCCCTTATACTGATTAAGGAGGTGAACTAAGATTCTATGTTATTATTAATGCTTAGGTTCTTAATCCGGAAATAATAATTGACACGTATATATTATTTACATGCTTTGATTTATATATGAAATAATTCTTTTGATTTATTTCATTATATTTTGGGTGATGAAATAATATATATGGTGGGATATTATTTATTGAAGGAATCCATGTCCTGATAATATTCGGGTTAATGATGTCCCCTTGAAAGCTCAAAAAGATTTAATTATGTGAAACCCTGCAGGTGGATTTATTCTGGCATAATTAAATAAAGGTTGAGTGGATAATCAAGGATAAAAGATATTAATTAAATGAATTATCAGTAATTTATTTAATTAATGGACATGCGATATTTTAAACATGGGGAATTTAATAAGCAAATAATATTGGAACCGAATTAATTAATTAAATTACGGTATTAGGAAAGGTAGTGCAAATATTAATTCTTTAGTGGATTGAATTAATATTTAATTACATTGGGCTAGGCTCAAGATGTAATTAGAAGGCCCAACCTAATTGTCCATGATCCCTATTGTAGCCTATATATATTCCTATTCTCTTCTTGCTGGGGGCTGGTCGAAAAAAATTGGTAGCCACCCAGGAGCAAGAAGAGAGGTAAAACTTGAGAAGACGAAGGCCACACTTCGCTCAAGGGAATTTGGGAATACAATAGAAGAGCGTGGAATCAACCGTTAACAAGGTGATTTTTCTATTCGTACTCGTTAATTTATTGTATCGAAATTCGCAGTGCCAAGATCTGATTGTCCCAACAGATTAGTCACTAACTTACATATTTTACCGAGGTTCAACTTTAATAACGAACTCGTACTTATGGTTCCAAACGACTTTTAGTAAATCGGCCATAATTCATAAACCGTAAGTCCGTTTGTTTCGATTCTTTCGCCAAAATGATCTATGACTCGAGATCTACAAGGAAATGTCATATAATCAACCGGGTAAGGAATTTATACCAACTGTTATGAACGGATTCTTAAGGTCTAACAAAAATCGGGCACTACAACGGCTATAAATCGATCGTTTCCAAATTTACCACAATCAAACCAAGCCACACCGGGCATCCATACAACTTATACATATGTTAATCATCTCAACAAGTCCAGAAATATTACACTTCACCATAATGTGCATCATTTTACTTAAATCACTAAACCACTAACTAATCATGCTTATAACATCACCATAATCATAACTAAGTTAAAATCCATCAAGAACATGCATAATCTCAAAGTGAGGGCTAGGGTTTCAAGAGTGTTATACCTTCCTTGATGTGTATATGAGCCTAACAAGCCTTGATCTAGTCCTTAGAACACCTTATGATAGCTTAGATCAAGCAAAGAATCAAGAAAAATAACATTAGCTCATGAAGGTTACTATTCATCACCTACTTTAAAAGATGAATTTGAAGCTAAGATTTCTAGGAGATCACTTTTATGCATTATACGACGCACCATAAACATTTGGAGATCAAATGATGGTTGGAAGTTGGATTTTTGTTCTTGAATTATGGCATAAGACGAATGGGAGAAATGGAGAGAGTTTGGTGCTCTTGCTTGCTTCTCTTGCTTGGTTTGTGATAGAAATGAATTATTGTAATGTTATTTAGATAATATCTTGGCCAAAAGCTACTTTAATAAAGGTATGAGATCATTGCATGCATCACTAATGGATGAGTGTTGGTTTGTCTTGGTTTAGAAGCTAAGTGCTTGTTTATGTTTGCTAATTGTTCTAGTTCCCTTGTAACTAGCTTGGTTACTTGTTCTTATCCTCTTGCACATGCATGCACCTTGGTTCTCTGCTTGTTTCTTTGTCCGGTTATTGCTCAATTCATTGATCGTTCGGAGAAATACCTCGAAGATTTCTAGTTAGGGTTTTACCGGAAACCGTCCTAATAATTATACTATCATTCTCAATTCTCTTTAATAATTCTTGAATCCATATTCCTTAAATCTTTTCAATAATTCCTTAAGTCTTTCAGTGTCCAGGGAAATCTTGGGGAAAATTAAAGTGCTATTTTTCAGAATTTGATAACTTTTACATACACCCTTTTTCCCCTTGGATTATTAATACGAGCTCAGAAATCCGTTCTGGTTACTTCTATATAGTGTCGTCTAATAATATTCCTATTTCCACCAAAAATACTATTCATCACTTATTCTCTCTTTATTCCTTATAATTAGAAAAATGTCCTTGCGCTTTCCCGAGCGTTCCTTAACCCTTTTTACGGAACCACTGGACCTATACTAGATATCGATTTGGATGACATGAGACTACTTCCTCTGTTTGAATACCATATCCTACTTTCTTGACGATAGATTATTCTTACCTAAGTTGTCAACCCATTGCATTCTTCATGACATATAAATATTGGAATCCATATCCATTCCATAATAAAAGTTTTAATTCCTACCAAACATCAGGGTTCTTACATCATATTTCACCAAATACATAACCCTTATGGCTGAAATTGACACTCTATCCCCTATCCCCAAATATGTGTGTGCCAATAGTAATTGTTCTTGTGAAAATGCCTTGAAATTGGAAAAATATGAGGATATGGTGAAACTGAGCCAATTCTTAATGGGCCTGGGAGATCAATATACTACTGTGAGAGGCCAACTTCTAATGATGAGACCAATACCCACTTTAAACCATGCCTTCTCACTCCTTCTTCAAGAAGAATCTCAGAGAGAGTTTTCTGCAAACTCGCCTCCTATCTCTGAAAACACGGCCATGAATGTGAGGTTTAACAGCAGGCCTAAGGTGTCTATTCCACCTATTGGATCCCAAAGAAGAAACACTGTTGATACTAACCTAGTGTGTGAGTATTGTCAAAACACAGGGCACCTCAAAGACAAATGTTTCTATCTTCATGGGTACCATGAATGGCACAAACTCTATGGAAGGCCAAAGCCAAAACTGAAGAGATTCTCAAACTCTGGATTCAAAGCTGCAGCACAAGTCTCTGTCAAAGGAAATGTCAATGAAAGTGTAAAAGATCACAGTATGGCTGTTGAGAACAACAAGGACAATTGCAACTTATCAGATGCACAATGCCAGCAGATTATAAGAATGCTTCAAGAAAAGATGTCACCTAGCTGGACTACAGGTTCTTCAAACCCTCAATTTTCTGGTACATCTCAATACTCCTCTGAATTTTCCAAAAATTTCTTTAGCTCAACTGTCATTACAAATTATGCTCATGTTATCAATAAGTCTGATCCTAATTTATGGATTCTTGATTCTGGTGCCACTAATCACATTACTTTTCAATTACACCTCTTGCAGAATATTATATCTTTAAACTCGGTTCTTCATCCTCCTAATGGAGAAATTGAAAATATTTCTCACATTGGTAGTATTAAATTTTCTTCAGATTTAATCTTAAATGAGGTTTTGTGTGTACCTACATTTCATTGCAACCTTATTTCCATTTCTAAATTAACTACTCACTCTCTATGTGTGGTTTCCTTTTCCAATTCTAAATGTTTAATACAGGACCTTACCTTGATGAAGGAGATAGAGATTGGTGAATGTCATGAGGGACTTTACAAGTTAAATTCAACATGCTTCAAGCCTTATAGTAGTTTTATTATTCAATCAAGCCATGTATCAGATCTTCCTCACCCTATGTCTAGTGCAGTTTCTTGTAATAAGTCTGATAGTACTTGTCTTTGGCATCTCAGGATGGGCCACTCCTCTGTAGCTATTTTGAAAAAACTGCAGTTTATCAATAGTAAATCAGATCTTTCTCAGCCTTGTGATATCTGTCATTTTTCTAAGCAAAACAGACTTACTTTTACAGATAGCTCTTCTTACAGTAATCACAATTTTGATCTTGTGCATATTGATGTGTGGGGGCCTTACAAACAGGTCACACACAACAAATGCTCTTATTTTTAATTATTGTTGATGATCACTCTAGAGCAACTTGGGTTTTCTTGTTTGTCCATAAAACTCAAGTACCTAACTTAATCAAACACTTTGTGTCTTATGTCAAAAATTAGTTCAAAACCACTGTAAAACCATAAGGACAGATAATGGTTCTGAATTCACCAATTGTGATATTACAACATTTCTGGTATTGTTCACCAAACAAGTTGTCCCTACACTCCCCAACAAAATGGGAGAGTTGAAAGAAAACACAAACACCTCTTAAATATTGCAAGATCTTTGAAATTTCAGTCACATATGCCTAATAGTTTTTGGGGTGATTTTGTTCTTACAGCTGCCCATATTGTTAACCTTCTTCCAGCTAAACAGCTCAATTATAAATGCCCCGATGAACTACTATTTCAAACCATCCCAAAATACCAACACCTTAAAGTGTTTGGCTGTTTGTGCTATGCCACTGTCACTGGTCCCAGTTCAGACAAATTCAGTTCTAGATGTGTCAAAGGTGTTTTTATAGGGTATCCCTTTTCCAAAAAGGGGTATAAAATCCTGGACTTGGCCACCAGAAAGTGTATTGTGTCTAGAGTTGTTTATTTTGTTGAGACAGAATTCCCTTTTAAATCTGAACCTTCTCCACCTTATGACAAAATGAAGAGTGGGTATTTTATTCACTTAAAACGTTTCCAATTGGCTTAAAACGAATGCTTGTACTCGAGTTGTGGTATTTTTGATCTCTTTTAAGGGTATTGTGTAGGAATATCAATCACAGGTGTTAAAGGAATGAAGCGGAGCAATCGGAGCACAAATCGGAGTTATAACGAAGAAAAGGGAAAAATTCAATGCGTTGGACAGAAGGCACGGCGCGGCAGCGCCGTGTTAGAGCTTGTGGATGGCGCGACAGGGCTAGGTGGAGTACGCAATTCTGTGGCGCGGCAGCGCCGTTTTCCTACACAGAAGTGGCGCGGCAGCACCGTATGGTCTGACGAAAATTCCTGTTAGATTATGATTTGCTGATTTTTCGAGTTGAACTCAAAATAAAAATTCATTACGAATTTCTTGCACCTGGAGGCCTATTTAAAGAAAGAAAAACCCTAGAATCAAGAGAGGTCTGACCACATATTTTATCTACGGAGTTTTGAAGCACGAAGAAGCGAGGAAGAGGATAGATTTTAATTTATTCTTGTATTTTTCTAGTTGTGGATGCTTGGTTCGGGTGTATTCTTTAGAACCCTTGATATTTATTTCAGTTATTATTCGTTTTCTTCTACTCCCTCCGTCCCAAGGAGTTGTTTACATTTGCTTTTTGCACGGAAACCAAGATAGTGGGTGTAATATTGTTAAAATAAGTGAGTTAGTGGGTGTAATAGTGATTTTATTGTTAAAATAAGTGAGTTAGTGGGTGTAATAGTGTAAAGTGTTGAAAAAGTGGAGTGAAGTAGTGGATGTAATAAAGTATTTTATTGTTAAAAGTTACTATTTTAGGAAACGTAAAGAATTGGTTGGGACATCCCAAAAGGAAAGTGTAAAGAAATGGATGGGACAGAGGGAGTATCATGTTTACATTGGAACCCATGATAACGATTAGTTTGATTATGAACTAATTCGTTGTCATGGGGTTTTAGCGGATTTATTCATGAAATCTATTTGTTAAATCTTCTCGATGCCTATAGTGTGACTGATGTGATTCCTATCATGGTTGTTTTAATTCGTTATAGGAGAGTAGCTAACTCCTGTAATTTTGTGTTAATTTTTATTGAAGCGAAAGTGGATATAAGGGTTTAGAACTTGCCATGCTAGCATAGGTTTATGCGTGAGAATATCATTCATAATTAGTGCCGTAACTCTAACCGTTTTATGACGACTATATGATCAATTGAATGCTTGTACTTCAACCATTATGTTTCAATCTTTATAGACATATAGGGATTAAGCATAGTTGGGAGACTAAGTGATTTCTATCTTTATTGTGGATATTATTTAGGATGGTATCTGTGCAACGAAGGTTGGCTTATATCAATTTTGTGTGTTCGATCAGGTATTAATAAATCACATGAAAAGGCTAGAGAATTGGAGATTATAGATGGATTGTATAATGAAGTTAAAATCCCATGTTTTATTTGCATAAGTAATCCGACATAATTCTCAGTTCAAGTAGTTGATAATTAGTTAAAAATCTTAGAATAATTGTAGGGAAAAACAAAAATCCAATTGCTAATCTGTCTTAGCATCGAATCATAATCATACATCGGTGAGTGAATTAACTAGACAATACAACGAGTCCCTGTAGGAACGAATCTTATTTGTTATCTGTATTACTTAAGATCACGTGCACTTGCGTGTTGAGTTTGGTCCTAACAAGTTTTTGGCGCCGCTGCCGGGGACGCGGTTTTGTTTGTTTAGTTTCAGTATTTGCCATCACTGGTCATTAAAGTTCGGTGACTAGGACGTTTCTCACCAATTTTCTTGTTGGTGAATTTCAGGTACTTTTTTAGAGTGTATGCGTTCACGAGCTCTAGCACGTAGAGAAGAACTAGCAAGGAGAAAACTTGACTTTGAGAACATCGGTTTAGAAGACGATCTTGAATCAAAAGAAGTTATGGCAGATCAAGCACAATCAGCGAAGGCTTTGAGTGAATTCTCTCAACCAAAAGTGGAGGATATTCATACCAGTATTGTTCGCCCAGCTATTGGGGCTAATAATTTCGATCTTAAGCCAAACATCATTCAGATGATTCAGAATACAGTACAGTTTGGGGGTAGTCCTGCTGAAGATCCCAATGCTCATATTAGGGACTTCCTTGAGATCTGTGACACCATCAAATTCAACGGAGTTACAGATGACGCAATCAGATTGAGACTATTTCCCTTCTCTCTTAGGGATAAAGCCAAGAGTTGGTTACATTCTATGCCATCAGGCTCTATTAAAACATGGGCAGACTGTGCTCAAAAGTTCTTGACGAAGTATTTCTCCATGGCGAAGACAGCAGCTTATCGGAATTCTATTTCTCAGTTTGCTCAGCAACCTCAGGAATCTTTGGGGGAAGCTTGGGAAAGGTACAAGGAGATATTGGCACGTTGTCCTCATCATGGGATGCCGGATTGGATGATAATCAACAATTTCTATAACGGGTTGGGAGTTCAGTCCAGGCCTATGTTAGATGCAGCTTCTGGAGGTACGTTATGGGCAAAAAGCTATGAGGATGCCTATAATCTTATTGAAATGATGGTGGCCAATGAGTCTCAGAATCCTACTCAACGTTTGCCACCAGCTAAAGGGGCTGGAGTTCTTGACTTGGATGCAGCTACTGCTATTGTTGCTCAACTCAAGGCGTTGACAATGAAGGTAGATTCCCTTTCTAATCATGGGACTAACCAGGTAGCTATGGTGTGTGAATTGTGTGCAGGGGCTCATGACACGAGTCTGTGTGCTATCTCATCTGAATCCGCACAATTTGTTAGTAATTTTCAAAGAGCTCAGCAACCAGTGCCTAATGTTTATCATCCCAACAATCGGAATCATCCTAATTTCAGTCGGAGCAACAATCAGGGTGGTGTTCAGCAACCACAAAATCATCAGTTCAATGCAAGGCCATATAATCAGAACTATCAACCACCACCTTATGCTCCAAGGCAACCATTCAATCCACCGGGATTTCAATCATCTCAAGGGAATTCATTGAATCAGTCTGAGAAATCTGAATTGGAAGAGCTTCGAATGATGTACAAGAGTCAGGCGGTGTCATTGAAAACTTTAGAGAATCAAATTGGCCAACTGGCCAATGCATTGTTGAACCGTCAACCAGGAACGCTTCCGAGTGACACAGAGATGAATCCAGGAAAGAAAGATCACAAGGAACAGGTCCAGGCAGTAACATTACGATCAGGAAGAATTCTACAAGGTCAGAACGAAGAAAAATCAACCGAGGAAAAAACGGAAAAATTGGAACAGTCTGCACGGCGCGGCAGCGCCGCTTCCCAGTATAATACTGGCACGGCAGCACCGCAGCTTCTGGGGAAAAAATATGATTTTGATGCTGGGGTCGAATCTGGTCCTAAATTGCTACCTAATGCTACTCCCTCGACTCCTATAACTGGTAAGAATGATAATTCTCAGAAAGAAGTAGAAGATAAGGTGTTTCCACCTCCTCCATTCCCAAAATGAATTCAAAGGCAAAAGTTCGACAAGCAATTTGCTAAGTTCTTGGATGTCTTCAAGAAGTTTCAGATTAACATACCATTTGCGGAGGCTCTTGATCAAATGCCGAGCTATGCGAAGTTTATGAAGGGCATTTTCTTGAAGAAATTGAAACTTGAGGAGCGAGAGACCGTTGCCTTGACGGAGGAATGTAGTGCCATCTTGCAACAAAAGTTGCCACCTAAGTTGAAGGACCCCGGAAGCTTTACCATTCCATGTAATATTGGAGATCTCTCATTCAGCAAATGCTTGTGTGATTTGGGTGCAAGTATTAATCTCATGCCCTTGTCTGTTTTCAAGCAACTTGGTCTGCCAGAACCAAAATCAACTAACATCTCCTTTCAGTTGGCTGATAGGACGATCACGTATCCGAGGGGTATAGTAGAGGACGTCTTGGTGAAGGTTTATAAGCTCATCTTTCCTGCCGATTTTGTGATTCTAGATTTTGAAGAAGATAAGAAGATTCCCATAATCTTGGGAAGGCCTTTTCTAGCTATGGGTCGTACTTTGATCGATGTGCAAAAAGGAGAGCTTACAATGAGGGTGCTAGATCAGAATGTCACCTTTAATGTGTTCAAGGCCATGAAATTTCCGACAGAGGATGAGGAGTGTTTCAGTGTGGAGATAGTTGATACGGGTCAGGCAGAAGAGTTTGATCATTTGTTGAGCAAAAAGTTAGACGTGCACAAGCTCGAGCATCACATCAGTGATTCCATTGATAATTCTTCCATTCAAGATCTCTCGAAGGTGAAGCTTGGGAAGCTGCCACCACACTTGAAGTATGTCCTTGTGGATGATGAACTTGTGATTTTTGAAGTATGCCAAGATAACGTGTTAAGAAGGTGGATGACCGATGATGAAGTAGAAGAGAGTGTTGTTCAGCCGTCCGAATCGAATAAGCACCTTAGAGGTGTGAGGAAGAAAAAGAAGGCGAAGAAGTCGACAGGTGGAAAAATCAAGTTGAAGAGTGAAAGAAAAGTTGTGTTGGGAGGAAACAAACATGTCAACGTGTGCATGAATGGTATTTCGGTTGAGGACGGTTCGGTTATTCTTTTGAAACCGCCGTGAGTTGAGGAAGTGACGTCCGGCTAAATGACATTAACGACAGCGCTTCGTGGGAGGCAACCCATGTGTTTCGTCGAGTAGGTATGTTTTCTGCTTTCCCTCGTATTTACTTCCATTCAATGCGGACATTGAATTTTTCAAGTTTGGGGGTGGTTTGGGGGATAAGCAGTGTATAGTAGTATTTGTGTGTTATTGTGTTTCATGTAGATTGCATATATTTTGCATAGTAGTAGTAGTTCATGCATATATTGTAAGAACCCTAATTTTTGGTAATATTTCCTTTTATTTAAATATCTCGTGACATTGTCGTTATGGAACCTTTCTAGTCATCCCCGTTGATTTATCGAATTGATTGTCTGAGAAACTGCGTTGTTACATTTATGATGTAAGATATACAGAGAGAGATTACGAAGGCAAGAGTCTTACGGTTAGTAATATTTATGAAAATCGGAATTTGAGAATGGTTAGAGTATCAAAGGATTTATTAAGAATTATGACGAGAGAATAATTACGTTACGATACGAAATAAGGATTAAATAACAAGTATCGGTGGGAGAATAATATTACAACGAAAGAAATTAAATGCAAATGACATGTAATTAGCTAGTTAGAAAAAGACAAGAGCTAGCATGTTGGATGATGCACCTAGGGGGACACTAGGGCATGGATGCAACCTAGGCTATAGCTTAGCACATGGGACTACTCCTTGTTAACAACAATACCTAGCATGCTTGCATTCTTTTTCATTTCAAACAAAACAAAAAAAACAAGAAAACACTCTCCCCCCCCTTGAATAACCAAACTGCCGAACTGCTTCAAGGAGAGAAGGAGAGATTTTCTCCCCCTCATTTCTTCATTTACAACCTTCCTAAGGCTTCCTTGGATCATATTAGAGGTATGGTAAAAATTTCAAAGCTTTCCATCCATTAGTTTTTGAGTTATGAATTGTTGAAGGTGAGTAAAGTGGTTAACATAAGTTTGTTTTCTTTTAGATCTTGCCTTGTGAGTGTTGTAGGAGGCCATCTAAGGTGTTTTTAAGTTGTGTAAAGTTTATACCAGGTCTCTAGGAGCTCAAGAAGGTATGAAATCTCAAACCACCCTTGGATAAGTGTTGTTCATATAGTATGTTAGTAGATCCATGTATTTTAGGGCTTATCTTAAATGTATATGTATTGGATAGCATGGATCTTGAGTTTGATGTTGAGATTATGATTTTTATGATTATGGTTAAGATATATATCTCCATGAGTGTTATGAACCATGACCTAAGTGTTTTAAGTGGTGTTTATGTTATGGAAGTATGAAAAATGGTTGATGTAAGTGATTTGAGCTTGCTGAATCTGTCCAGGAACTTTGACCTGTGTTGTAGCACGATTTTGAATACCCAAATGATGTCCCCTGATGTCCTACCTTATATTGTTGGAAAGATAATTGAATGTAGTTTCTGGAAAAGTAAGATTCATAGCCATGTGATGTGTGGATTTTTAGTTATGGCCGGAGGAGTGAATTTTGTTTCTGGACTATGGACTGCATTAAGTAACCTCCTTGTGAACCTTGTTTAAACACCTTAAAATATATTTGGGGTCGTGGTAAAATTTGAGAATGTAAGTAATGCAGTGGTGAAGACCACCCAAAAGGAATTGGATTAAAATATGAATTTTTGGATTTTATAAAAATGCTAGAGTAAAATTCGCGCAATGGAAAAATGTCGATTAGTGGAACATTATTCTCGGGTTAGTGGTTATGGTTCGAACGTGGTAACTAAATTAAGTCGAGTAAGTGACGAGCGTAAACGAGTGATGTCATGGACCTATAGTGGGGCTAGGGAGTCATAAGACGAAGTCGTTAAGTTAATTTCGTACCCCCTTAAAACCCCGTAATTAGAGAGAAGTTGTCGAGATACTAACGAACGATTATTGTTTATGTATAGATCGTTCGAATTCGCACGCTCGACCACCCCAACCAAACCAAGGCAAGTTTACTTTTCAAAACTTATCCATATACAAGGATTTTACTGTTGTGTTTGTAGTTTTCAAATGATATCAAATGCTATGTTTATCGAAGTATTGATGCAATTGAGATTGAACAAGTATATGTATGCTTTTACCCCTTGAACTTAGATTGAAATGTTTTTTTCGGACAACGACTCTAGCAATAGAGGTCGTAGCGGTCCGTATATACTATTGACCGGGGAGCGGTATATTGTTATATCGTATCTTTATTGCGAAAACCCGAAGGGTCATTCGGGTGGTATCGTATATTCAAATAACTATCGTTATATCTTCGTAAATACTCGAAACCCTATCTTGGATTAAGAGTTTATTTTACCGAATAATTATTTTATTAATTATTAATTTTAAATCTTAAAATATTATTTATTAATTACGGTTTATTATTTAAAGACAAAGCTAATCCAAGATACTTTTTAAATACTTCAAACTCGAACTCTTTCGAACTCAAAACATTTTCGAAAACCCCCGGTCAGATTCTGCTTCTTGTATGATTTCAAGAATCATCGGACGACTGATGTTGGACCTCAATTACTCTGTTTTCAATCAAAATCAAGTTTTGAAAGAAAAGAAAAAGGGACTCTGGCGGTGTGGGAACCGTTGACGAGCGATTCCCAGGTTGTGTAAGCGGCCGCGAGCCAGGCGGTCCATCACTTATTATTCCGGCCCAGGTGTTGCCGAAGGATGATTACGGATGTAGTTTTCATCGAGGGTGATTACGGATGTAGTTTTCACTCGAGGGATAGTTACGGATGTAGTTTCTATCCTTCTACCGGTAGAGAAGACCCGCGGATTATTGGACTTGGATGTGGCGACTGATCATCGTCAATCCTTGTCAGGTTTTTCTGTTTTCTTTTAGTCCCATCCTCCACTTTGGAAAAATGCTTTGACACTGCTTCTTAGGCTTTTGTGCCAAGTTGCTGATAGTGTTCTATTTTGATGAGAAAGATGTTGATTCAATGCAGTATCTAGAACTGCAAGTTTATTTTGAGAACAAGGGCACATATCGTTGCACCTTCGAGATTTATCAATTATGACAAGTGATTTTATAATCGATTGATACAAACAAATATATCAATTGCCAATCATATGAGATGTATATTACTTATCTTACATATATTTCTTGCTGAGCTATAGTTGCTCACTCTTGCTTGTTTTCAAACTTTACAAACACAACAGCTAAGCGATATGGCAAGACCCAGGCAGACTGCTCGGAAGCAGGTGACTAGGCCCGGGCCTCCACTTGAGATTCCACCGGTAGGCCCCATTAGCCTGATTGGTTGGCAGCTTTTGTTAGTACGTTTTATTTATCAGCATGACCTGTGCAAGGCAGTGGATCGTAACAAACTTTCAAGCCGCCAGCTTCGCTTCATATCGGAGTGTCGCTGGTAGCATAAATACTATTTAATTCGGTCTGTAATAACTCTGATAACTTATTTACTGTTTAATCAATGTGTGACATTTCTGAGGCTCTAACCTGTGTGTGTGAGTGTGGTGTGAGTTTATTGTGGGGTCGATGGCTGTGTTATATATATTGTGTGCAAGAACAGGTATGTTACTAATGGAAAATGGACCGTGAGCGCCTAGATCTCCGACCCCGGATCTGGGGGCGTCACATATATGTTCGTATTATTTATGTTTGTTTCATATAGGACATTCTGTTATTGTGATATTTATGTTCATATAGTTGCATGAGCATGGCATGCATTTTCATGATCCCTTAGAACTTGCTAATTCTGACTGGTAGGTAGTCGTCTAGTTGAGTGTGGTGATGATGAGTAGAGGGTTGAATTATAGTGCCTATGAAATTGACTTGCGTGTTTCAGAAACAAAACTTTTACACAGACTCATTGGGTGCTTTTGGGCTAGGTTAGGGTCATGCTTGTTTGGATGTTTTTAGATTTAATCACTTGATTATATTTAGAATTTTCGTTATTCCCTTGATGGCGTAGGAGCACTAAAGTCTAAGTTTGGGGGAAACCAGGGATTTCATGCTAGTCGTAAATATTTTTTAATAATGGCTAGGTGTCGAATGGCTAGTAGCCGGCTCATATTTATATGAGTAGTCTAGGGTTGGAAATGAGAAAGGCTCATTCCAGATTGCATATAAAGAAAAGAAAGGAAAAAAATCAGAAAAAAAAAGAAAAAAAAAAGAAAAAAAAGAGTCAAAAGTCTAATTGTTAAATGCAAAATTAACCAGAGTGAGCTCTTTAATACTCGAGTAATTAAGTCTGAGGGGACTTAGTCCTAGTGACCTAAGGCTTTTATAGTCTGGGATCCACTGACCCAACACTCGCTACATGGGTATTATTGTATAAGCCTTTTGGGGTCTCATTCATTGCACGGTTAAATAAGCATGCGTATTGTATATAGTATTATTTGTCATAGTAATAAAGCATGAGTTTCTGTCTACCTTGGATAAGGGTGGAGGTGTTCCTAGGCTATGAAGTGTCTACAGTCTATTCTAGTTATAAACCTGTAATTGTCCTGACTGAAAGCATGTATGATTTTTGACCTAGTTTTGGGAGTATTTCTGATGAGCATCGCACACACGCACGTTTCTGTTCATGTATTGTTAGTATACGGGGACTTAGTCGAGCTCTATTTGGATTTGTTGCATTCTTTGAGATATTTGCTTGTTAGTTGGTTTTGGTGAGTTTAAAGGGGATCCTTGCATTTTTCATGTAGTTGCATACATATAGTTAGTTGCATTATAGATCGGATTTTGTGGGTACATTCGCTATAGGCCCTCACGAGACCTTACTCGTCCACTAGGGCTGCCTAGGGGTTTAAAGGGCTTGTTGCATATGCCAAATGCAACCGTGATCACCTACGGAAGTGGTACTAGTTAGTTGTAAATAATTTGTCTATTTATGCTTAAGGACAAACATCGGTTTAAGTTTGGGGGTGTGATGAGTGGGTATTTTATTCACTTAAAACGTTTCCAATTGGCTTAAAACGAATGCTTGTACTCGAGTTGTGGTATTTTTGATCTCTTTTAAGGGTATTGTGCAGGAATATCAATCACAGGTGTTAAAGGAATGAAGCGGAGCAATCGGAGCACAAATCGGAGTTATAACGAAGAAAAGGGAAAAATTCAATGCGCAGGACAGAAGGCACGGCGCGGCAGCGCCGTGTTAGAGCTTGTGGATGGCGCGGAAGCGCTGGGTGGAGGACGCAATTCTGTGGCGCGGCAGCGCCGTTTTCCTACACATAAGTGGCGCGGCAGCGTCGTATGGTCTGACGAAAATTCCTGTTAGATTATGATTTGCTGATTTTTCGAGTTGAAGTCAAAATAAAAATTCATTACGAATTTCTTGCACCTGGAGGCCTATTTAAAGAAAGAAAAACCCTAGAATCAAGAGAGGTCTGACCACATATTTTATCTACGGAGTTTTGAAGCACGAAGAAGCGAGGAAGAGGATAGATTTTAATTTATTCTTGTATTTTTCTAGTTGTGGATGCTTGGTTCGGGTGTATTCTTTAGAACCCTTGATATTTATTTCAGTTATTATTCGTTTTCTTTTATCATGTTTACATTGGAACCCATGATGACGATTAGTTTGATTATGAACTAATTCGTTGTCATGGGGTTTTAGCGGATTTATTCATGAAATCTATTTGTTAAATCTTCTCGATGCCTATAGTGTGATTGATGTGATATCCTATCATGGTTGTTTTAATTCGTTATAGGAGAGTAGCTAACTCCTGTAATTGTGTGTTAATTTTTATTGAAGCGAAAGTGGATATAAGGGTTTAGAACTTGCCATGCTAGCATAGGTTTATGCGTGAGAATATCATTCCTAATTAGTGTCGTAACTCTAGCCGTTTTATGACGACTATGTGATCAATTGAATGCTTGTACTTCAACCATTATGTTTCAATCTTTATAGACATATAGGGATTAAGCATAGTTGGGAGACTAAGTGATTTCTATCTTTATTGTGGATATTATTTAGGATGGTATCTGTGCAACGAAGGTTGGCTTATATCAATTTTGTGTGTTCAATCAGGTATTAATAAATCACATGAAAAGGCTAGAGAATTGGAGACTATAGATGGATTGTATAATGAAGTTAAAATGCCTTGTTTTATTTGCATAAGTAATCCGACATAATTCTCAGTTCAAGTAGTTGATAATTAGTTAAAAATCTTAGAATAATTGTAGTGATAAACAAAAATCCAATTGCTAATCTGTCTTAGCATCGAATCATAATCATACATCGGTGAGTGAATTAACTAGACAATACAACGAGTCCCTGTAGGAACGAATCTTATTTGCTATCTGTATTACTTGAGATCACGTGCACTTGCGTGTTGAGTTTGGTCCTAACACAAAACATTCTTGTTTCTTATTCATAATAATTCATCTCATACTTCTGACTTGACTATTATTGAAACTTTTGAAAATATTGTTCATGAACCCCATACTTCTACTCATGGTGACACATGTAGTCATTCTTCTCCTCATAATGATACCCCTGCAAATACCATATCCCTTGATCAGCCAAATGTCAGACCAACCAGAACTATACAACTCCCTAGTAAGTTTAAAGTCTTTGTTGGTTTGCCTGCTAATCTACCTCAGTACATCTTTCAACTCTCTCAGTTCACACCAGATCAAGGTATGTGTTCTACAAACTCATGCACCTATCCTCTTCAAGATTATATATCTTATGATAAATTTACTCCTACCTATAAAGCTTATGTGCAAGCTACATCTCAAGTTTCTATTCCTTACACATTTGCTCAAGCTGTCAGTAATCCTCACTGGTGCAAAGTTATGAAAGCTAAAATTGATTCTTTAGAACATAACAACACATGGACAATTGTCCCTCAACAGCCTCATCAGCATATTGTTGACTGCAAGTGGATCTTCAAGGTTAAATATAATCCTGATGGTTCTGTGGAAAGATATAAGGCACGATTAGTTGCAAAAGGGTTCACACAAACAGCCGGTCTTGACTACTTTGAGACATTTGCACCAGTTGCTAAAATGGTCACTGTCAGACTCTTCTTAGCAATGGCGCACATAAACAATGGTCTCTCACTCAGATGGATGTTGCATATGCTTTCCTCAATGGTGATTTAAAAGAGACTGTATATATGAGATTACCTCCTGGTTTCAGAATTTGTCATCTCAACAGGGGTTCCAGAAAGATGTTCCTATGGTTTGCATTCTCAAGAAATCTATCTATGGCCTCAAACAGGCTCCCAGAGAATGGTACATCAAATTGTCATCTGCTTTTCTATCTTTTGGTTTTCATATGTCTCACAGTGATAATAGCCTGTTCACTTTGAACAAAGATAAAGAATTTGTTGCTGTACTTGTCTATGTAGATGATATGCTCATTACAGGATCCTCTTCATCTTTGATTACTGCCGTCAAAAAGTTCCTGCACTCTCAATTTCAAATCAAAGATCTTGGCCCTCTAAAATACTTCCTAGGAATAAAAGTGGCTAGGTCAAGCAATGGTTTCTACCTCAACCAAAGAAAGTATACCCTTGACTTACTAAAGGATACAGGCCTGTCTGCAGCAAAACCTTCAGTAGTCCCTATTGAGCAAAATCATCAATTTTTAAAGAAT
This sequence comes from Saposhnikovia divaricata, assembly GCA_036435485.1. Lineage (NCBI taxonomy): Eukaryota > Viridiplantae > Streptophyta > Magnoliopsida > Apiales > Apiaceae > Saposhnikovia > Saposhnikovia divaricata. Next base: position 117,595,039 of record CM071599.1, on the reverse strand, counting down.
GAATCTCATTTGCTCTCTCCAGCAAGCATTACGACCTACAGAAAATTGGTAGGAAGACTGATCTAGCTAACCATTACTAGACCTGATTTATCATATTCAGTGCATGTTTTATCTCAGTTCATTGCTGCTCCTAGAACTGATCATCTTCAAGCAGTGTACAAGGTTCTGAGATACTTGAAACAATCTCTAGGTCAAGGCATTGTTATACCTGCTTCAGACGCTCTTCAACTAATTGCCTTTAGTGAATCTGATTGGGGAGGATGCCCTTCTACCAGGCACTCTCTCACTGGTTTCTGTATCAAGCTTGGCCCTTCCTTAATATCTTGGAGATGCAAGAAACAACACACCATCTCCAGATCCTCTACTGAAGCAGAATATAAAGCTATGGCAGACACGTGCTGTGAAGTTACTTGGTTATTGGCTCTCCTTAAAGATCTTCAATTACCTCAGTTACTACCAGTTCCTTTCTATTATGACAACAAGTCAGCCCTATACATTGATGATAATCCCGTGTTCCATGAAATAACAAAACACATTGAAATTGATTGCCATCTAGTTCGAGAGAAATTGTAGCGAGGCCTTATTCAAACATTCCATCAGCCTACTTCTATGCAACCTGCAGACATGTTCACTAAGGCATGGGTGCTTCTCAGCTAGCGTATTTTAATTCCAAGCTGAATGTTTGTAACCTGTTTCAACCATCCAACTTAGGGGGATGTTACATCAAGCACTAAAACAAAGAAAATCACTCTATGCAGTAACAATGATATTTCTACTAGTGCTAGCAGTGGTCCCAACTGACAGTACCGTTATTTTGTTTTGATAGTTTTAATGCGATGTCTTTTGTTCCCTATGTTGATCCTATCTGCTATTTATGCAACTTGTTCCCAACTTCTTTTCAGTATCAATGTTTTATCAATAAGAAATAATGTTCAACCATTCTCTCTATTCTCTCTTTATCTTTTTTATTTTGCATTTATAAATTTGTCAAGTATGATTATTATTTTGAAACGGAAGTACTAAAATTCATTTTCCACTGCACAGAAATTCTAGATCACTAATATTTGTCAACACAAGATTTGTAGGCCATAGTCATTGGCGTGACTTGAATCACATCATGTCCAGTAAAAGCCAATGCTCTTTTGTCATGATATGCACAAGAGAAATAATGTTTACTTTCTTTTCTTTATCTTTCTACTATTGAAGTGGAAGCATTTGATGATAATTCTAATGACCAGGAGCTTAATTGGTTTATAGCCAAAGGCTACCTGGGTATCAAAGGCTACCTGGGTATGCTCAATGACAAAAGATCAATTAAATGCTCACACATGACTCTGTGGATGAAGGTCGAACCATCGAGATCCTGTTATCCAGGAAAGATACCGTCTGCAACTTCCCACTGGGTTGCACAAAACTTAGGTAATCCGCAATTTTAATCCCTGGGTATAGTTATCTCTAACTAGTTAGAACTTAGAAGTGCACACTTGTACAAAGCAATGACCACTTTGCACTATATAACCTATGTAGTGTATCAATGTATTTATCATGGAATACAATCGTTACATGGTATCAGAAGTTCAGAACCATATTTTTTTTATCAGACAGATAGAACCTCAAGCCTCATTATTTATTATATCAACACATCTGACCATGGCAGTTGATCGGTATCAAATATACTCAAACTGGTGAAATTGATCGGTATATTTATTTGACCTTATTTTTGATTTGTATATTAGATAAGGTAATCGATATGATTGTTTCATTATGTTATAAATAAAAATATAGTATATTCTTATCATTGGATAACAGTAATAATTTTTTACTCAATTAAAAATTTGAAAAAAAAACGTAATATAACTATAATAAAAAATAAAACTTTTAATATTATATAAAAAATTAATATCAATAAAAATAATGTATTCATTTTAAAAAAAAAAATAAAAATAAAAAATTATTAATTAATCTAAATAAATTATGTTATGTCCGAGTTTGGGACCGGACCAACTACTATAAATAAATCAGTCGAATACTTCTTCAATGCACGTCTTTCCCTTAATTTTACAAATAGCAATGCTGCTAGGGACTCCAAATGGTTCCCGAATGCCAAGTGATATCTTTTAATTAATGGCTCATCTGAATACCTTGAGGGTTTCGTTATTTATAAAAGAGAACAGTTAACTTTAGGAGAATTTCCTAAAGTTAATCTTTAAAAACATTTGAGTGTTACCTTTTATTTATATGGGCCCCGCAGGGGCATTAAAGGTGTGTATTTTTATTTAGGAAACTATATGATGTGTCATTATTTGAGTGGTTAACTGTAGAAAATTCTCCTATAGTTAACTATAGGATCATTAAGCCCTTTATAAAATACATATTCAATCAAAATTTACCAACTAAACTTTTGAAAATTTTTTTTGGGACCCTAACATTTCCCTTTTACAAATGTAAAATCTCTGTACTAAGGACGCACGTAACTTAATGATGCAAACATGTAAATCAATTACATGCTACATTTAGGCCTTCTAATTTGTGTGAACAAAAATATGAAAAAAAAGAGAAAAGATGTTGATGATGAATCCAACTTAGACACTTAAACCAAAATTACTTGCTACATTTTGGTCTAGTTTGGTGAATGTAACTTAACTCGGAACTTCAATTATTGGTTAGGTGATTTTTGAAATGAATTATGTAACCTAAGCTTTCTTACAACATATTATAATATTTCTACTTTGAATTTTTTTATATAACTTTATAAATAACTTATTTTTTATCAACATTATTAGTATTTATATAAAAAATGAATTTATTAATATATAACTCGAACAAAACTAACTATATGTAACCTGAAGTTACAGACTGAATAGTTATCCCGGGAATTTTAACTCAGTATATTAATTCCAAGAATTTTTAAGTTACCAACTGAGAAATCGTGCTTAAAGTAAACTCTCTCTCTAACATATTCCCTCTGCTCCCCCACACTTCTTCGTCCCTTTTGTCAAGATAGTCCCCTCCGGCGGTGGTTTATCCACCGGCCGGAGGTCTCCTTTTCTTCCCCCATCCTCCTTCTTCAACCAAGCCTTCATCCACCTTCACAAATTCCTTTCATTCCTCCCATAAATCGGAATTTTTCCAAAAATTTCGAAAAACCCATTCGAGTTTTTTTCAGATCTGCCTTGATTTAGAACTCGAAATATCAAAATAAACACATTTCTTAAACTCAAAATCTCTTGCTTACATCATTTCAAAATTTGGTGTCAATCTGAGATCTTTGATTTTTTCGAATTGTATCGCCTTGGGCGAAGTAACGCTTCATGCGTATGTCTCTCCCTTTGGAGTGTGTTTTTATGTTAATATGTTTTGTTTTGTTTGGTTTGTTTATTTCAGTCCTCGGAGAATGTTTCATTTGATGTCTCGAGAGATCTGGAGGGACTGCATCGAAGCTGAGCCAGTGATGATTATTGCAAGAGCTCACCTTTCACAACATGATAGTGTTCATCCTTGGGGAGTTTTCACTTACGGCAAGTTTATAGCTGGTTCCCGGCAAGTAGATAGCTGGGGTGCTCCACCTGAACAATGGGCTACCAATGGTTCTTATGTGTTAAGGTCAATTGTGAAATTACTGTATTCAGGGATGTCGGTACAATTTGGATTTATTGGGTTGTCTTTGATTTCATTTTCAGTTAACAGAACTTTCCAGGTCTGTATTGTGAAACGGTCAGGAAACAAATCAGCTAGGTGTTTTAGCTTGTCTTTGTTTTTCAACCTGGTCGTACCGCCAGTTAGGGATTTGTCCCGGCTGTGTGTTTGCTATAATTAATGGAAACTTTATTCTTTGTGTCAAAAAAAAAAAAAGTTACCAACTGAGAAAAGAGGAGCTAACTAAAAAACCTTACACTTTATGTTTTTGCTATTTTTTTACTCTATATTTTATTTAAGACACCCGCCTAGTAGGGATGTTCATCGGGGCACTTCGGGACCGAGGAGTGCTATCCCCGCCCCCATCCCCATCCCCGAATTCAAACCCGATCCCCGTCCCCGGCCCGATCCCCGTCGGGGATTATTTTTTATTCCCCGTCCCCGGCCCAAACGGGTAACGGGGATCCCCGCGGGGAATCGGAGAATTTCATTTTAAATAAAAAATAACATTTTATACAATTTTAAACATTAACTAGTGAGTTTGAAACAATTTTTTAAGCACTAAATTAAGATAAAAAAAATTATTACTTACATAAACAATTATAAATAACATGGAAATGAAATTATTTAACTACTAGAAAGACAAACATATAAGATTAAAATATCATTTTGTTTCTAATATAAAGTATTGGAAATTCATATATATATTAATATATGATTATTAATTTTATATATATATATATATATATATATATATATATATATATATTATAATGTGGTGGAATCAAGTCGGGGATTGAGAATCGGGGCGGGGGCGGGGTTCGGGGATCGGGTCGGGGAGATATAAAATCCCGGCCCCGGCCCGCTCCCCGGTTTATTTTGAAAATTGTCCCCGTTCCCGGCCCATACCCGAAAAAATCCCCGATTCCCCGCCCCGTTCGGTGCGGGGATCGGATTGGGCGGGCCGGGATGAATGCCCATCTCTACCGCCTAGTGATATGCCCGGCTTCATGAGAAAATCACGATAGCAAGCTATCAACGTCGGAGTTAGAGTACATATTACAAATCAAATGCTCAAACGAGCTTAATTATAATTTTTTGCATTGAACAAACATGAGACAGAAAATCAATCCACAGGTGACTGCTTTGGAGGGGCAGACTTCCCCAGAGCACCATCGTTCATTGTAGCCCCGTCTAAGCCCTCACCACTATTTGGCCAAGCAGAAGAATTCCCATGTTCCTCATTGACTTTCAAACGTCTAGACTCCTTGTCGAGGCAAGCAGAAAGGACTCCTGAGTTGAGCTTGTGATGATTGATGAGATGTATTCTGATTGACTGTATAACCATCATTATCATCCAACACAAGAACTGGCTTAGGATGATTGATGAGATGTATTCTGATTGAGTGTAGAACCATCATTATCATCCAACACAAGAACTGGCTTAGGACGAGAGTCCTTCAAGTGAACTAGAGCTTTGACCTCTCCCCTGAATCCATCTCCTCAATAGTTTGCAAAGTTTCTTAATTTGTGAATCAACTACACGATAAAATTTGTAAATGATGTCCATCGAAAAATATGCTTATAAGTTGTACTTAACCAACTTGGTAAACAACATTTTCTTAAAATAAATAACCAATTAAGAGTTTGATCCGACTCGTTTGTCATCCTATTCATCTCACTCAAATCATTATCAAGTCCAAAGAAATTTGGTATACATAGTCCACTAGTAAACCTGACCGTACTTTTCCAACAATCGATATAGATATTTTTTTGTTTCTTAACATCGTGTGTTTTCTTTATGGTTGTGGTGAACTGCTATTGGTGAAAATATAATCTAGTGACAGACAAGTCCTCCATTTTTGATCATCTCCTGAAATCACTCCGAAGTTAATTGGAAGATTGTGGATTAAACATGTATTTGTTTGGGTAGAAGAAAGTTGTATAAGTACATATATCAAGTTACAGTTACGAGTAGCATACTCGTCAAGTTCTGTATTAAATAGAAACTTCTTCTTGTATATTTATACTAGTTGATAAAGTCGCGCTTCGCGGCGGCGTTACAATATTTTTAAAAAAATTCAATACATTTATGTTATATTATAATATTAATATTAAATTTTAATAATTAAATAATCTTCTCTAATGAATCAATTTATTGTTAAATACGATTCTTTCGATTGAGCCGCTTTCTCGTTAAAACCGAAATCCAAACTTTTTAACATATATTATAAAGACTTATATAATATTTTTTATCTATAAAATCGAACCGTAAAAATAAAAAAAAATTATGGCTTCAGTATCAAATTCTAATAGCTAATACAATCTTTTCTAGCGAGCCGTCTTCCCTTTAAATACGTTTCTAGCCGCTCTTATTTGAAACCGAAATTCTAACTTCATTATATAAATAGAGTAAATTCCAATTTTTATATTCTTTAAACTTTCTAATATTTATGGAGTCTTAAAAGATGAAAATACATCTTATATTTTCTGTATATTATAGATATTCTTGTATTTATTTACAGTTTCCGCATGGGAATGTCTTTCTGTTATGTTAACATATTAAAAAAATTTAAAATACGAAGACTTTTCGGTACGGGAATAATATTACATTTATGGATATATTTTTGTAATGCAAGTATAATTAACTTGTATAAAAAAGTTAAAATAAAGGATTTCTAGGAAAAAAGATGTATAGTTTAAAAAATTGTATAAGACGTCTCCACCGTCCTCGTATTCTACTTCCAATAAAATATTTTATTTTATGTATTAATTATATACTTAAACATCTTTTATACGGTCTTATCTAATGAACCGCTTTCTTGTTAAACACAGTTATTACTATTGATTAGCTCTCTTGTTAAGACCAAAAACCTAACTTTTACATATATTACTTGTATGATAATGTTTATCCATAAAAATCAAATCCTAAAAATAAAATAAAATTTATAACATCATATGATATTTTAGTAGCTAGTACAATCTTTTATAGTGAGCCGTCTTCCCGTTATACACATTTCGAGCCGCTCTCGTTTGGGATCGAAATTCTAAATTTATTACATATTATTGATGATACTTATCTTACACAACAATTTTTTTCCTTGAAATCAAAACTTAAAAAATATAGTGAATTCCAATTTATACTTTCTAGATTTTCTAAAATTTTTGAAGTTTTAGAAAATGAAAACACATCATATTTTCTCTTTATGTTATAGATACTTCTGTATTTATTTAGGATTCCTACATGAGATTGTTCTTTTACTCATTGTTCTTTTATTATGTTAACACATCAATTCTTTTCTTTTTAAATACGGTGACTTTTTTCATGACAATAGTATTGGATTTATGAATAAATTTTCCTAATATAAGTATAATTAACTTATATAAAAAATATATAATTTAAGAAGATCGTACTTTCTATAAAATATTTAATTACATGTCTGCTCTATATATTCAAACACCTATTCTAGTTCTAGTAGAACTTTTATTTATATATTTTTTCTATAAATTCGAACTCTTATTCTCTATAAATTCGAACTCCTATTCTACTTTCAATAGAACTTTTAATCGCATGTCTTATAAATACTTATTATACTTCCAATAGAACTTCTAATCATATGTCTTCCCTATAAATTCGAACTCTTATCCTTTATAAATTTGAACACCTATTCTATTTCTACTTCTAATATGCTAATTGATATTTTTATATTTATTAGTGTTTAAAATTCTAGAAAATTAGAAAAATCGATTGAGACGATATTAGAGCGCCACCTAAACTCCCGCTATCCTCCTTTATATATATATATATATATATATAGGGGGCTACTCCAATACAAACCTCCTTAAAATACAAACCTACAAACCAAGCATAATCTAATATTTCAAGCTAATCTAATGACCAAACTAGGGGTACCCCAATACAAAAAATGCTTAAAATAATTGGCTCTATCCAACAAAAAAAATTAAAAAAAAAATTCACTGTTCACGTGATGACGTGGCAGTGGATTTCACTGGTTAACGGTGCTTCGCACCTTCTTGTACGGCGCTTCGCGCCTTTATCATTCTAAAGTTGTAAGGAATGACAATCAATTGTAAAGGCAATAGACGATTGACGGGTGTGTCGAGGGCCTGCGGCCCTCATGACTACCTAACTCATCCGTTTACTGTCTTAAATGCTTCGCATTTCCACGGCAAGTTTTTTTTTTTTTTTTTATGTATAGAGCCAATTATTTTAAGCATTTTTTGTGAAGGTACCCTTGGCGGGAACCTTAGAATAAATGAAATATAATTAATTTAGTGTTGGTTTGTAGGTTTGTATTTTAAAAAGTGGTTTGTATTTGAGCACTTGCCTATATATATATACAGGGAGCCCTTCCACAACCACGGGTGGCTACAAAATAGGAACCACCAAGAGCAATGTAACATTGCGCCTGGCGCAATGTAACAATGCGCCTGGAGCAATGTAACAATATCTTTAAATGACCAAATTTTGTCGAATAAATTAAAATATTAAATAAAAATATAAAAAATACCAAATTCTGAACTAAAATTCATACAGAATCAGATGGACTTGCTCACTATTTGTGTGTTGAATGTTATCCTACTTTCACTAATTTTTCATTTTTTGATTTTTCCCCCCATTTTAACTAGATTGTCAAATAAATTTATAATTTAAATAAAAATAAGAAAAAAGCCAAATTTTGAACTTAAAATTCATAAACAACCAAGTGGTCATACTCACTATTTTTGTGATGAATGTTACCCTACTTTCACTAATTTTTCATATTTTTTATTTTCCCCCCATTTTTTACTAGTTTGTGAAATAAATTAAAAAATTAAATAAAAATAGAAAAAAGACCGAATTTTAAACTAAAATTCATACACAACCAATGGTCATCCTCACCATTTTTGTGATGAATGTTATTCTACTTTCAATAATTTTCCTTTTTTTTCTCAATTTTTATAGTATGTCAAATAAATTTAAAAAATAAATAAATATAGGAAAAAGGTAAATTGCAAAAAAAAATTATAATAGATTTATTATTACAATCATTAATATTATCAATAATTTCTTATTTTTATTATTAATTTGATTTTTTTGAATTATTAATAATACAAAGTAAGGAAAAATTACAAAAACAAAAGAATAAACAAAACAATAACATTGAAAAGACAGATAAGCCCTTAATGAAACATTGCACCAGGGTGGGAATTAATTGCAGCCACCCACCACCACCAACCTTATTAAAAGGAAGTTATCTATGCCATAAAGCAATGTTTCAATACGCCTGTCGCAATGTTACATTGCGCCAAGCAAACCTGGTGCATTGTTTCATTGCTCCATGCCGCAATGTCTCATTGCGCCAAGGACACCTGGTGCAATGTTTCATTGCGCCATGTGCAATGAAACATTGCACAATTTTTTTTAACCCCTAAAATGTATATTTATTAATTAAAATTCAAAATATCATTAATACCGCATTATAAATACTTAATTTAGTTCACTTAACTTAATTTAGTTGAATAAAAATTCAATTCACTTAATTTAAATATTTAGTTGTGATTTTTGTTTGAAATAAAAATGTATTTAGTTGTGCAATTCACTTAATTGAGACCTTATCAATTCAGTAATATAGATGATAGTACAAACTCGATATGTACAAACTAGTGGTACCCCTCGTTGAAAAACAGTCGATAGTAGTAATGTAGATGATAGTTCATTCTTAAGAGTTGAAATAATTATAAGCTAACATATTATTGAGACATTATCAATTCAAATTAAAGTTTTATTTTGTATTTTGTATCCTTAACTTAAATAATCGTGAATTGATATGTACAAGTACAAACTAGAGGTACCCCTCGTTGAAAAACAGACGATAGTAATAATGTAGATGATAGTTCATTCGAATAAGAATTATTAATAAATAATTTCAATTACTTTATTGTACTTTTAAATAATTAAACATATTTGTAATTTAGTAATTAGTTGCGGTTACTAAGATTACTTTTAAAATCATATTCAAAAACATTTATTCATTAATACTAAAATAAAAATAAGAATATTCCTGGGGCAATGTAACAATGCGCCTTGTACAATGTAACATTGCGCCTGGTGCAATGTAACATTGCGCCTGGTGCATTGTAACAATGCACCAGACATTTTTTCCACTCAGACCTGTCGCAATGTAACATTGCGCCTGGTGCAATGTAACATTGCGCCGGGTGGTTGTCCACCAGGCGCAATGTTACATTGCGACAGGTCTGAGTGGAAAAAATGTCTGGTGCATTGTTACAATGCACCAGGCGCAATGTTACATTGCACCAGGCGCAATGTTACATTGTACAAGGCGCATTGTTACATTGCCCCAGGAATATTCTTATTTTTATTTTAGTATTAATGAATAAATGTTTTTGAATATGATTTTAAAAGTAATCTTAGTAACCGCAACTAATTACTAAATTACAAATATGTTTAATTATTTAAAAGTACAATAAAGTAATTGAAATTATTTATTAATAATTCTTATTCGAATGAACTATCATCTACATTATTACTATCGTCTGTTTTTCAACGAGGGGTACCTCTAGTTTGTACTTGTACATATCAATTCACGATTATTTAAGTTAAGGATACAAAATACAAAATAAAACTTTAATTGAATTGATAATGTCTCAATAATATGTTAGCTTATAATTATTTCAACTCTTAAGAATGAACTATCATCTACATTACTAATATCGACTGTTTTTCAACGAGGGGTACCACTAGTTTGTACATATCGAGTTTGTACTATCATCTATATTACTGAATTGATAAGGTCTCAATTAAGTGAATTGCACAACTAAATACATTTTTATTTCAAACAAAAATCACAACTAAATATTTAAATTAAGTGAATTGAATTTTTATTCAACTAAATTAAGTTAAGTGAACTAAATTAAGTATTTATAATGCGGTATTAATGATATTTTGAATTTTAATTAATAAATATACATTTTAGGGGTTAAAAAAAATTGTGCAATGTTTCATTGCACATGGCGCAATGAAACATTGCACCAGGTGTCCTTGGCGCAATGAGACATTGCGGCATGGAGCAATGAAACAATGCACCAGGTTTGCTTGGCGCAATGTAACATTGCGACAGGCGTATTGAAACATTGCTTTATGGCATAGATAACTTCCTTTTAATAAGGTTGGTGGTGGTGGGTGGCTGCAATTAATTCCCACCCTGGTGCAATGTTTCATTAAGGGCTTATCTGTCTTTTCAATGTTATTGTTTTGTTTATTCTTTTGTTTTTGTAATTTTTCCTTACTTTGTATTATTAATAATTCAAAAAAATCAAATTAATAATAAAAATAAGAAATTATTGATAATATTAATGATTGTAATAATAAATCTATTATAATTTTTTTTTGCAATTTACCTTTTTCCTATATTTATTTATTTTTTTAATTTATTTGACATACTATAAAAATTGAGAAAAAAAAGGAAAATTATTGAAAGTAGAATAACATTCATCACAAAAATGGTGAGGATGACCATTGGTTGTGTATGAATTTTAGTTTAAAATTCGGTCTTTTTTCTATTTTTATTTAATTTTTTAATTTATTTCACAAACTAGTAAAAAATGGGGGGAAAATAAAAAATATGAAAAATTAGTGAAAGTAGGGTAACATTCATCACAAAAATAGTGAGTATGACCACTTGGTTGTTTATGAATTTTAATTTCAAAATTTGGCTTTTTCCTATTTTTATTTAAATTATAAATTTATTTGACAATCTAGTTAAAATGGGGGGAAAAATCAAAAAATGAAAAATTAGTGAAAGTAGGATAACATTCAACACACAAATAGTGAGCAAGTCCATCTGATTCTGTATGAATTTTAGTTCAGAATTTGGTATTTTTTATATTTTTATTTAATATTTTAATTTATTCGACAAAATTTGGTCATTTAAAGATATTGTTACATTGCTCCAGGCGCATTGTTACATTGCTCCAGGCGCATTGTTACATTGCGCCAGGCGCAATGTTACATTGCTCTTGGTGGTTCCTATTTTGTAGCCACCCGTGGTTGTGGAAGGGCTCCCATATATATATATATATATATATATATATATATATATATATATATATATATATATATATATATATATATATATATTGATTCTGCGGTCTCAAGGAGTTTCAGACTAGTTCTTGTTTATCAATGATCGTCTCTGATTCATTGGAATTTTGTCTTAAAATGATTTTCGCAGTCCCAGAATGATCAAACTTACGAATTATCTTAAATTTCGAGAACTCCTGTATTCGTACTTACATGCTTAAATGAATTGTGTGGAATGTAAAAGATTTAAATCAGCTTGATCAGTGAAGCACACTACAATTTAGTTATGAGTAAAGATAAGACTGAACTTTCCGTACTTTTCTCTCTTTATCGTCCACTGATAAAAATTCAAGAGTACTGCTTTTCGAGAAGAATTGTCATCGGTCTTAATTTAATTTTTGTTTTTGATACATTATATTCGTGTTTCATATTGTTTCATATCAGGCTTCCATGGCAATTCTGTACCTCGGGCAGTTCTTTCTGTCTCGTAGTGACTTGGTGAGCTTGATTTTCTGGATTGTTGAGTGCATTAACTATATAATTCGAAGTATAAATGTTTGAAAGTTATGACTACTCTAATTATTAATGCAAATCACTCCCCTAAGGCAGACATTACCTTAGTAGGCACATTGGCACTACTACCGGAAATATGATTGAGAGAATACTGTGTAGCCTGTTGACGGAGGAATTTGGGAACAACAAAATTCGAGGTACGTCGCCGGAAACAAGATCTTAGACGGTGGTTTTTCTCCGGAAAAAGTGGTGGCGTGTGGTGGCTGTAGATAATTGGTGGCTGAGATTGATAGGGTTAGTGGCGGCTATTCAGAGCTCTCAACTTCCAACCCCTCAATCGGCCTACGTACCCCTCTATTTATAGGGGATCAAGCCAGACGTAGTTCTTGGAGAACAAGAAACCCAAATGGACTTAGATAACGGACCAGCTTCCGGAATGTTCTACTATGAGGCCTAACCACAAAGGCCCAAGTGTAAGATCCCGGATTATTTTAGGATTTATTATTATTATTTTTATTGTTTTAATTATGTTAATTAGTATTTAAAGTATGGAATTGGATTTGAGAATATCGTTGTGGAGTTCAACGATATTTAGTGTCGAGTTTATATGAGTATATATTGTGTTATGTGTGCCCCAATATTTTTATTTGTATTTTAGTGATTTAAAAATATTTAAATCTAGTATTATTGATCTTCAAAAATCTTTATTTATTTATCGGAGTTGGATTAAATCATGAAATCTTTTGTAAAATTATCTTTATATATTTATGGAGTTTTAAAAATGGTTGGGTGAATTAATTTGGATGTTTCGGTATTTTAAAATGATTTTAAGAGTTTTATTGTATTTAAAGGATCAAAACTTTGAAAATTCATATTTAATTCATTTTTGATCCGAAAAATATTTCGGAAATATGTGGGTGCTTGTAATTTTATGTTCTGTGTTTTAAAAATGAAAAGTTTAATTTTCCGAAATTTTTATTTAATTTCGATTTATAAAAAAATGGTTTATTTGTTTTAAAATGAGTAAGAAGTGTTGTAATTGGGCCAAGCCCATTAGTTTATACACAGCAGCTCAGCAGATAATATTCGGGGAGAGAGAAAGCTAAGGGGGAGAAATAGAAATTAGGGATTTGAGAAGAGAGAATTGGGGGTTTTGTTTTTGATGAATCAATTGGTGTGTATACATGTTTATATATATATACAATTCGTGTAAGAGAGTGTGTGTGTGCGTGTATTCACGCGTGTGTGTGTTTATGTGCGCGAGTGTGTGTAATATCTGTGGTGTGTGTGTATGTGTGGCGCGACCTGTGCAGCGGAGAGAAGGGGGTCGGGGATGATGGTTGTTAGAGGAGTTGCTGCGAAGTCAGGCGATGGGAGGCCACGTCGGGCAGGTGGCGGCCGGAGCAGACCACCGTGGCAGTGGTGGCGACTGGGCGACACAAGAGAGAGAGAGATGGCTGGAGAGAGATAGAGAGATGGCAGGGGAGAGAGAGAGAGACTGCAGAGAGAGAGAGAGGGAGATTTGGGGGAGACTTCGGATCGGAATCGAACGGTATAATCTCGTGTTTATTTTATTTAATTTTTTTTTTTCCTATTAATTAGTTGTAAATTATGATGTAGTTTAATTTGTTAATTTCCGAAAATTAATTCGGAGAGTTTAGTTGCTAATTATAATTGTGGGATTAAATTATGAATATTATCCGAATTTCCATATTTAATTCGGAGGGCATAGTGATTTGTAATTGTTGAGGACTAAGTGTGAGTCCGATTAAATGTGGTGTTTAGTAATGATTAATTGTTAATTGTTAATTGCTAAGAGTTATGTGAGTTTGCTAAGTTTTAATTGCTTATATGCTAGATGGTATAAATCGAGTCATATTATTTGACGATGTTACTATGTGTAAATGTTTATATGTTAAATGCCATAAGCTGAGTTGTAAGTAATTATGGAATGTATAATTGTCAAGTACTCGGTGGTGTAAAGTATATGAGGTTAAATGGTGAATGGTAGTGTATATGGGTTAAGTATGGTAAGTATGGGGATTTTGATGATTGTAAATAGTAACTATGATTTTAGTAGTAATTGAGGCTTCGATATTATATTCGGCCTTGAGAATTGTTAAAAGTTGGTTATAGGTGGAGTTTTACTAATATTTGAATTTATGAGTATACTTGAGATATACATGAGTTATGTTTTAACAATTGTTAAGTATTAATTGTCGGGTAATATATTGGATAATACTGAGGAATAAATGAAGTTGTATGCGTGATAGTCGGATCATGTGTAATAGAGATATATGTGTCGAGTAAGTGGAGTATTATTGGCTTGCGAATAATTTATGATCGAGTGATTGATAGAAATTGTAAATGTGATTCGAGATGACTGAATGGCTAATTGTTTATGTGTTAAATGGTATAAGTGTAAAATTGCGAGTCTGATTAAAGGTTCAGATTAGGGTATGTTAAATGTTAAGTGCTAAATGGTATGAATCAAGTTATAGTATATGTTGAAAGTATAAGTGCCAACTACGTGGTGTTGGCTTAAATGTGGATAAATGTAGTTTACTTTTCTTTCGTGTTGAGGTGCCGCATGTCTGGGCGGGTAAATTTCTTTATGTGATTAGTTGCCGCATGTCTGGGCGGGTAAATTTCTTTAAGTGATTAGTTGCCGCATGTCTGGGCGGGTACTTTTTATTATTTGTTTATTTTATGTTGCTGCAAATTGAGGCAGCTTTATTTTTATAAAAGCAGGGTTTGAATTGTATTTGAGGGGCTGTGCCCATAGTCCGATAAACGAATAGGTCATGCCGGAATTTTCTAAAAATCCCCTGCGTTTTAAAGTTATTTAAATTATTTGATTTTAAGATTTAAAGGCATATATGTGTATAAGTGTTTAAGTACATATGTGATGATTAATGAGGTGTGGATATATATATTTATGTATGTATTGCTTTGTGAGTTATAAGTAATTAGTTATCGATTGGATTGTTTATGTACTAAATAGTACTTTACTATCATTTCAAGTATGATTAGGGATTCGATATAGAGCCAGTGCATGTTGACGGTTTATTGAAGAAGATGTATGCGTGATCGAATAAAGACCGAGATTAAGTATCGAATCGACGCGTGGAAACGAGGCAAGTGTACTAACCCTCGCTTATCGTTCAAGCGAGATAAATATGTTTCTATTCAGTATAAGTATCCCTTCAAATTCTTATTGCTTTTGTCATTTTCCTTCAGATTATTGTTAAGGAAATGTTTTATTCAAGTATTCTGTTTATATAGTATCTCAAAGTTTTATTGCTAGTATTATCCTTTCTTAAGTATTGACGGTAATATTCTGTTAAAGTTTTTGCTAGTATTGCTTCCTAAAATGGTTATTAATTAAAGATGTTTTTAAAATTTCCTTATACTGGGCTGGTCTTTTGCCAGTGAGTATAAAGGACTGAGAAGGTTTAATGTTTTAAATTATTAATAAGATGGTTTATAAGTTGGATAAGCGTAAGAGGCTAGGGTGGTCCTAGTCCAGCACTTTTATTAAGCGTAAGAGGCTAGGGTGGTCCTAGTCCAGCACTTTTATTTAGCGTAAGAGGCTAGGGTGGTCCTAGTCCAGCATTAAAGGCCAATGTGTTGCCTCAATGGGAACCCAGTTTTAAAGGAATGGGGACTTTACGTGGCTGATCACCCGTATTGTCCGTAATCTGAAGAATAATAAAATCAATTTAAATGTTTCAAAAAGTTTCACGGAAAGTATGTTTTATTTGTGGAATAGTTTTAATGAGAGGAATGTTTTGGCAAGATTTATCTGTTTTACGGTTTATTGGACATGAATGTTTTGATAAGATATACCTGTTTTACTATAAATGATTATCGGTTTAGAAATTGTGTATTTCTGAGTTAATTGTTGTCTATATGATTAAATGTTGAAACCTCAGTAAAATAATGAGATTAAGGATAGATAGAAGTTTTTCAGTTATTCCCTTCGCAAGTAACATTGTACGTGAAAGTGGAGTAAGAATGATTGGAAAAATTCTTGATATTCTTCTCTCAAAGTTTTATCTGGGGCAGAGATGGTTAGTAGTAAATAAAAGAGTGTTATGTTAGTATTTTGAATGGTGAAAAATAATTCACGGTTATTACGGTCACCGTGGCATGTGTTGCGCAGTGATAGTGAGAACCGAGAATGATTTGAGATCTTCTTAGTAATTCAAACTCATGATTGTCAGGCCGGTTAGGCAGCTAGGTATGCAAATGCTTAGCGACATGAATGAGATTTGAGTAACTGAGAATTTCTTGGAGATTTCGTTAAAGTGTTAGATAAAGTATTTTTGCAAGTATTAAAAGTATTGAATCTAGTATTACGACCCTTCTCAGTTATTAATCTTGATTTTGAGTTATAAAGGTTTTAAATGATATTAATCTCTTGTTAAAGTTAAGAATCCAGATTTCAAGTATAGTATTGATTATAATTTAGTGAGCATTCTTATTTCTTCCAGTACAGTTCTATAGATATAACTTGCTGAGCATTCTTTGGCTCACACTTGTTGTTTTTAAAATCTAACTTTTCAGTAAACTAGTTGGTGAGACTTAGCCTGCACAGTTCAGAAAGTGGAGAGAAGAAGCGGGATGCAGTTGTGAAGCTGACGTGGATCACGGTAGTTAGATTTGTAATTGATTTGTTGTATGTAAATATATTTTAGTAGTGATATTATGTATTTGATTAGTTGGCCTGGTATACTTCTATTCGAAGTTATATCAGTGATTTAGGTCTGTATTAAGTTTTGTAATTAAAGTTGTATTTAAGTTGGTTTTGGGTTTTTCTTGTTTCTAGAACTGTAACCTAAGATCCTGAGTTGGGAGTTGGGGTCAAAGAGCTTTTGTTTGAGTTAATTTTTATTTCAATTTTATTTTGGATTTCAGATTTTCAGTTTAGTATTTAGCAGGTTTATGTTGTATTTACGAATACATCATGGCCAATTTTTGTTAGAATTATTGAGTTTGTTAGCGTGACGCCCAAATCTACTGACCCCGGATTTGGGGGCGTTACAGGTTGGTATCAGAGCGTAGGTTATAGTAAACTAGAAACGAGAGCGTGTAGGAGTGTGTATAGTTAAGTAAGGAACGTCAGAGTTCATATAGGACTCGTGTTGGACTATTGGATATAGTACCAGTTAGTGAGTTAAGATGTGAGTGGTGGCAGATAGTTGAGCGGAGTTGGGTAGAAACCCTTGAACCTGTAGGTAGTGGAACCTTCAGAGTCTAGATCGAATGACGAGTCAGCGAAGGAGTCGACAAAGAAGATGTACGTGGAGACCCTGGCAATACCTTTCTTCTTGATAAATATTCCTTTGTTGAGTTATTTTGACAATTGTCTTTCCCCCGAATTTGGGATTCCAGTTATGACAGAGGTTGTTTTGATGCCTATTTCCTTTATTTCTAAAACCCTGTCAAGTGATATTTGAGTATCTAATTTTCTTCATCAGTGAATGATTCGATTATTGATAAATCATTATTTCTTAGTATTCTGCAAGTCATTTCTTTCCTGATTATCCTTTTCTTCTAAAGTAGTACCCATGGAATCCGTTTAGTTGTAATCCAGGGGTATGTCTGAGAATTTCTCATCAATTGATTGTTAATTCGATGTTCGAATCTTTTTGTGTTTCTTTACTCCAACTGAGGTGAACAACCCTATTTATAGGGGACACAAGGACTGTTTGTCTGTGTGATAGCAGTCTGATGGGACGCCATCACTTGTGTGTTGTGAAGTACAAGAAGGTTAATTACCTTTAGTCATGTCTTGAATAAGGCACGCAACAAGGTTCATTTGATCATGTTGATCACTCAGTAATTTCTCATTTCAAAGAATATTTGTTTGAAAACTCATTGATTCCACAATTGTGAAACCTTTGCTACGATGTGAAATCGTTCTCTTCAAATATCATGAATCATAATGCCTCGATTAGTCTTGGATGTACGCCAATGGAGTTTAGAATGCCAGTAGCGCGTGGCGTTTAGTATTGCGATTAGAGTTGTTCTATATAGAGAGATCAGTAGGGATCCCAGTATAGTAAATAAGTATCCAGAGTTCAGATTAGTAGAGTTGCGGATGCAACCCGAGCTGGTAGAGTAAACCTCAGTAACCCTTCTTTACCTGATTCCGAGGTCGGAATCCTTTTAAGGTGGGTAGAATGTAAGATCCCGGATTATTTTAGGATTTATTATTATTATTTTTATTGTTTTAATTATGTTAATTAGTATTTAAAGTATGGAATTGGATTTGAGAATATCGTTGTGGAGTTCAACGATATTTAGTGTCGAGTTTATATGAGTATATATTGTGTTATGTGTGCCCCAATATTTTTATTTGTATTTTAGTGATTTAAAAATATTTAAATCTAGTATTATTGATCTTCAAAAATCTTTATTTATTTATCGGAGTTGGATTAAATCATGAAATCTTTTGTAAAATTATCTTTATATATTTATGGAGTTTTAAAAATGGTTGGGTGAATTAATTTGGATGTTTCGGTATTTTAAAATGATTTTAAGAGTTTTATTGTATTTAAAGGATCAAAACTTTGAAAATTCATATTTAATTCATTTTTTATCCGAAAAATATTTCGGAAATATGTGGGTGCTTGTAATTTTATGTTCTGTGTTTTAAAAATGAAAAGTTTAATTTTCCGAAATTTTTATTTAATTTCGATTTATAAAAAAATGGTTTATTTGTTTTAAAATGAGTAAGAAGTGTTGTAATTGGGCCAAGCCCATTAGTTTATACACAGCAGCTCAGCAGATAATATTCGGGGAGAGAGAAAGCTAAGGGGGAGAAATAGAAATTAGGGATTTGAGAAGAGAGAATTGGGGGTTTTGTTTTTGATGAATCAATTGGTGTGTATACATGTTTATATATATATACAATTCGTGTAAGAGAGTGTGTGTGTGCGTGTATTCACGCGTGTGTGTGTTTATGTGCGCGAGTGTGTGTAATATCTGTGGTGTGTGTGTATGTGTGGCGCGACCTGTGCAGCGGAGAGAAGGGGGTCGGGGATGATGGTTGTTAGAGGAGTTGCTGCGAAGTCAGGCGATGGGAGGCCACGTCGGGCAGGTGGCGGCCGGAGCAGACCACCGTGGCAGTGGTGGCGACTGGGCGACACAAGAGAGAGAGAGATGGCTGGAGAGAGATAGAGAGATGGCAGGGGAGAGAGAGAGAGACTGCAGAGAGAGAGAGAGGGAGATTTGGGGGAGACTTCGGATCGGAATCGAACGGTATAATCTCGTGTTTATTTTATTTAATTTTTTTTTTTTTTTTTCCTATTAATTAGTTGTAAATTATGATGTAGTTTAATTTGTTAATTTCCGAAAATTAATTCGGAGAGTTTAGTTGCTAATTATAATTGTGGGATTAAATTATGAATATTATCCGAATTTCCATATTTAATTCGGAGGGCATAGTGATTTGTAATTGTTGAGGACTAAGTGTGAGTCCGATTAAATGTGGTGTTTAGTAATGATTAATTGTTAATTGTTAATTGCTAAGAGTTATGTGAGTTTGCTAAGTTTTAATTGCTTATATGCTAGATGGTATAAATCGAGTCATATTATTTGACGATGTTACTATGTGTAAATGTTTATATGTTAAATGCCATAAGCTGAGTTGTAAGTAATTATGGAATGTATAATTGTCAAGTACTCGGTGGTGTAAAGTATATGAGGTTAAATGGTGAATGGTAGTGTATATGGGTTAAGTATGGTAAGTATGGGGATTTTGATGATTGTAAATAGTAACTATGATTTTAGTAGTAATTGAGGCTTCGATATTATATTCGGCCTTGAGAATTGTTAAAAGTTGGTTATAGGTGGAGTTTTACTAATATTTGAATTTATGAGTATACTTGAGATATACATGAGTTATGTTTTAACAATTGTTAAGTATTAATTGTCGGGTAATATATTGGATAATACTGAGGAATAAATGAAGTTGTATGCGTGATAGTCGGATCATGTGTAATAGAGATATATGTGTCGAGTAAGTGGAGTATTATTGGCTTGCGAATAATTTATGATCGAGTGATTGATAGAAATTGTAAATGTGATTCGAGATGACTGAATGGCTAATTGTTTATGTGTTAAATGGTATAAGTGTAAAATTGCGAGTCTGATTAAAGGTTCAGATTAGGGTATGTTAAATGTTAAGTGCTAAATGGTATGAATCAAGTTATAGTATATGTTGAAAGTATAAGTGCCAACTACGTGGTGTTGGCTTAAATGTGGATAAATGTAGTTTACTTTTCTTTCGTGTTGAGGTGCCGCATGTCTGGGCGGGTAAATTTCTTTATGTGATTAGTTGCCGCATGTCTGGGCGGGTAAATTTCTTTAAGTGATTAGTTGCCGCATGTCTGGGCGGGTACTTTTTATTATTTGTTTATTTTATGTTGCTGCAAATTGAGGCAGCTTTATTTTTATAAAAGCAGGGTTTGAATTGTATTTGAGGGGCTGTGCCCATAGTCCGATAAACGAATAGGTCATGCCGGAATTTTCTAAAAATCCCCTGCGTTTTAAAGTTATTTAAATTATTTGATTTTAAGATTTAAAGGCATATATGTGTATAAGTGTTTAAGTACATATGTGATGATTAATGAGGTGTGGATATATATATTTATGTATGTATTGCTTTGTGAGTTATAAGTAATTAGTTATCGATTGGATTGTTTATGTACTAAATAGTACTTTACTATCATTTCAAGTATGATTAGGGATTCGATATAGAGCCAGTGCATGTTGACGGTTTATTGAAGAAGATGTATGCGTGATCGAATAAAGACCGAGATTAAGTATCGAATCGACGCGTGGAAACGAGGCAAGTGTACTAACCCTCGCTTATCGTTCAAGCGAGATAAATATGTTTCTATTCAGTATAAGTATCCCTTCAAATTCTTATTGCTTTTGTCATTTTCCTTCAGATTATTGTTAAGGAAATGTTTTATTCAAGTATTCTGTTTATATAGTATCTCAAAGTTTTATTGCTAGTATTATCCTTTCTTAAGTATTGACGGTAATATTCTGTTAAAGTTTTTGCTAGTATTGCTTCCTAAAATGGTTATTAATTAAAGATGTTTTTAAAATTTCCTTATACTGGGCTGGTCTTTTGCCAGTGAGTATAAAGGACTGAGAAGGTTTAATGTTTTAAATTATTAATAAGATGGTTTATAAGTTGGATAAGCGTAAGAGGCTAGGGTGGTCCTAGTCCAGCACTTTTATTAAGCGTAAGAGGCTAGGGTGGTCCTAGTCCAGCACTTTTATTTAGCGTAAGAGGCTAGGGTGGTCCTAGTCCAGCATTAAAGGCCAATGTGTTGCCTCAATGGGAACCCAGTTTTAAAGGAATGGGGACTTTACGTGGCTGATCACCCGTATTGTCCGTAATCTGAAGAATAATAAAATCAATTTAAATGTTTCAAAAAGTTTCACGGAAAGTATGTTTTATTTGTGGAATAGTTTTAATGAGAGGAATGTTTTGGCAAGATTTATCTGTTTTACGGTTTATTGGACATGAATGTTTTGATAAGATATACCTGTTTTACTATAAATGATTATCGGTTTAGAAATTGTTTATTTCTGAGTTAATTGTTGTCTATATGATTAAATGTTGAAACCTCAGTAAAATAATGAGATTAAGGATAGATAGAAGTTTTTCAGTTATTCCCTTCGCAAGTAACATTGTACGTGAAAGTGGAGTAAGAATGATTGGAAAAATTCTTGATATTCTTCTCTCAAAGTTTTATCTGGGGCAGAGATGGTTAGTAGTAAATAAAAGAGTGTTATGTTAGTATTTTGAATGGTGAAAAATAATTCACGGTTATTACGGTCACCGTGGCATGTGTTGCGCAGTGATAGTGAGAACCGAGAATGATTTGAGATCTTCTTAGTAATTCAAACTCATGATTGTCAGGCCGGTTAGGCAGCTAGGTATGCAAATGCTTAGCGACATGAATGAGATTTGAGTAACTGAGAATTTCTTGGAGATTTCGTTAAAGTGTTAGATAAAGTATTTTTGCAAGTATTAAAAGTATTGAATCTAGTATTACGACCCTTCTCAGTTATTAATCTTGATTTTGAGTTATAAAGGTTTTAAATGATATTAATCTCTTGTTAAAGTTAAGAATCCAGATTTCAAGTATAGTATTGATTATAATTTAGTGAGCATTCTTATTTCTTCCAGTACAGTTCTATAGATATAACTTGCTGAGCATTCTTTGGCTCACACTTGTTGTTTTTAAAATCTAACTTTTCAGTAAACTAGTTGGTGAGACTTAGCCTGCACAGTTCAGAAAGTGGAGAGAAGAAGCGGGATGCAGTTGTGAAGCTGACGTGGATCACGGTAGTTAGATTTGTAATTGATTTGTTGTATGTAAATATATTTTAGTAGTGATATTATGTATTTGATTAGTTGGCCTGGTATACTTCTATTCGAAGTTATATCAGTGATTTAGGTCTGTATTAAGTTTTGTAATTAAAGTTGTATTTAAGTTGGTTTTGGGTTTTTCTTGTTTCTAGAACTGTAACCTAAGATCCTGAGTTGGGAGTTGGGGTCAAAGAGCTTTTGTTTGAGTTAATTTTTATTTCAATTTTATTTTGGATTTCAGATTTTCAGTTTAGTATTTAGCAGGTTTATGTTGTATTTACGAATACATCATGGCCAATTTTTGTTAGAATTATTGAGTTTGTTAGCGTGACGCCCAAATCTACTGACCCCGGATTTGGGGGCGTTACACCAAGGCTCGTCCAAGATCTCAAGACTTCACGGATAAGGAAACTTCCCCCGTCGAGGACTAGTCCTATCCGTTACCATCTATTTCTTGATTTCAAGGATGCAGGTATAGCCGTGGTTTACCCCAAGTGCAGAACGCATCCCTGTCCCCCGAATGAGAAGCACCCACCAGATAGCAGGACAGGTGATCCAGAGCTTTTGGGTGCAAAGTGCAGGATTACTCCAAAGTTCCCCAATGAGAGCGCGCCCATTGGCTACAGGAACAGAGTTCCCAAAGCACACACCAGAAGTCCCCATCTTTCCACCATAGGGCGCGCCCTTAGTGTTTAAGAAGGGTCCTTATATCCAGGCAAACCCCTGGAGGCCTTCTGCGACGGACATCCCCCTCCTGAGATACGACAGGAGGGAATTCTTCAATAACTCCTGGAATCCCAGCCTAAGTGGAATCCCAGAAGAGAATTCTTCAATGGCTCTTGGAAAACCAGCTTGAGTAGAATACTTCATCGTGACTTGTCATTGAGGGCGCGCCCTAATAATCAGGGCGCGACCTAACTTAACTTTATTTCACCAGAACCCTAATTTGACCTAGAATTCCCCAAAGTGAACCCATTATCGACCTGAATCCATCTCGAAAATACCCGAACCGAATTTTGGGCATAACAACTACCCCCCAATTCCATATGAAATCAAAGATGATATGTGGAATTTTCTCTAAAATACCCAAAATTCCCCTACAAGATGCTCCTTCAATTCTTCAATCCAAAATTTTATCTCCTTGATAACTCTAGTTTTGACTTCTTCATAGAGGAATAACATAAATGCATCACATCTTTAAGCTTACATGAGCTAACTCGGCGTAAGAAACAAGAGATATTATGCACAAGTGTAAACCTCTTATAAGACTCGTCCCTAGATAAAATACAATCTCCCAATAATGTTGTGAAGACTAACCCAAATCTTACACATCTCGCATATCACAAAATTCATTTTTTTTTAAACATATGCCTGTTTATTACTGCATGCAAACCTTCCATTCTTCATTATCTTCATTTTCTTTCTTTCTTTTTTTTTACTAATCTGAGGGCGCACCTTATAGAGCTTGTTTATACCAAAATTTTTTTTATCATTGGGATACACCCATGCTGTAGTGACCAAACTTACTGCTTTAATTCCTCTTTAATTTGATTCTGTGCATCATTCCATTATGGCGCGTCCTCGCCACATGAAATGCTACAAATACTCAAAAAAGCCTCGACATATTTATTTATTTTAATTTGAATACCCCAGCCACGTCCATACTCGCATATCGTGCATGTCAATTTTTTCACAACAAGCTTACTCAAGCGAAGTAGTAATGCAAAATTATTTCAATTTTCTGCTTTGTTTTTCAAAGCTAACTTCACAACCCGTCCATCATATAAATAGACGCGCCCTTTAATAACAAACCAATCACTTCACATATGGCCACATGTATAATGTTACAAACCATGCAACCACCTCTTTTTCGTAACGCCAACACCCAAGCTCTTTGCCAATTATCGAATAAAAAGTACTTGGAATCGCTAAAACTTCTCCGAACTATATTATGATCATGTGTGTGCATTAGCTTTTGGCTCAACATT
This sequence comes from Saposhnikovia divaricata, assembly GCA_036435485.1. Lineage (NCBI taxonomy): Eukaryota > Viridiplantae > Streptophyta > Magnoliopsida > Apiales > Apiaceae > Saposhnikovia > Saposhnikovia divaricata. The sequence goes on along the minus strand of CM071599.1, from coordinate 117,570,393 downwards.
TGGTTTAAAAGTTTGCTTTCACCTCCTCTTACAGGTTGGTTTGAAACTTTTAACAAAAGCATCTCCAAGTTTTCGATTATGATGTAAGAAACATTGTCTGGGTCTAACTCTTCCATGATCGGTGCTGCATATTCATCTTTGGATATTCGTCCTCTGATAGTCTCTGTGACTTCGACCTCTGTTATTCTTCCATCTGCATCTTTGTCAACCATTACAAAACAAAAGTTTGAAGCTTTTAGTCAAAACTTTGATCAGAAATTTGTCCCCCAAACTCCTTTAACTCCGCTTGATTGATTAGTTCTTCCGTTAAGTTCCTCCTCCGGGTCAGTGCATCAAAAAGCTTTCCAGCAAATTCTTTAGACTCCTTATTAATCCTTCATTAAAAAGGCTCTTCTTGTTTATGGCTTGACTTTTTTTTTTTACATCCATGCACCCTATCAGTTGTTTGCCAACTGATCTTTGATACATGATATGATTGTACTTCATGCACGTTTATTCTTTGGGCGTCTCCCCACCTGGCTTAAACATTTCAAGCGTTGTAGAAATATATTTTTCATATATTTTTATTTGAGGATGGAGTCAGCTTCTTTGCTTACTTATACCTTACCAAGGTTGCAGCCGTCGTCTCTTTCTACACCTTTATTTAGGCTTGTTTTTTTTTTAAAATCTGCATGGTTGCCGAATATGAGTAATCTTTCTCCGATTCTTTTATTACATCTTCAACACCAGCACAATAAATGATTGCCAATTAATTTACTATTCATTATGCTTGCTTTCCTTCTTTATTCATCTAGGCGGGTCCTGCATGCTTTGACTTCCCATAATAAATGATTCACACCATAAAATTGAATATACATGCACATGGACGAACTTAGCAATTCTTTTGGCTCTTTCTCTTACCATCCCGTGGGTTCCATTATTTAATAAACCTCTAATAACAATTGCTCCTTCTTTAGTGCACATGGACCCGCCACCTAATCACTACAACATACAGTTTCAATATGAGTTCTACTCCTTGTCTTCTTTTTCTTGTATTCACCAAATACTAGATGCAAACATCTTTTTCTTTTATATCTTCCTTTAATTGCATGTACCCCATCTTTTGACTCCATAATTTTTACACCACATCTAGCTCTCACTTTTTTCTTTGTACCGCCTTGCATGATACTAAGTTGTATCATTTTCTTCAATAAGACGCGTCCTCAATGGCTTACCATATGGTAAGACATTGGATACTTCTCTCTTAGTAAAGCTAGCTTGACACACCAACCGATGTTACTAGCTTTGCATCATAGACTCATGCTATTAGCTTTGCATTTTTATAATCTAATGAACCCTCCTAATTCACTTGATTGTTGTATGCATACGCATAGTACACTACTTCGTTTCCTGTTGGTGCAGCCTTCGGCAAGTCTACTTTTTTTGTATTTTGGAAGAATATTGAAAGCACATATACTGGCAGCCTTTAATTTTGTATATGAGATGCCTTCTGATAGCCTTACAAAGATATGGGCTCCTGCACTTGGGCAATAGTCGAAAATACTCCTTTGCAATCTGGTACTTTCCATGCTTTACTTGATGGATAGCTTTGAAAGATCGTGGAAGCAAGAATTTCCGTTCGTCTGTTCGCTTCTAAAGGTCGTAACAGAGGGCGCGCCCATGTACATGTCTTCAAATCTATATGCTGCACCTCCTTTTTCTTTCTCAGTTCTCACGACATATTTTTAGTGGCAAGTACTTCATATTGGTTTCCGGCTTTAATTCAAAGCTAATTAACCTTGTATAGAGTATCTCCATTTCTCCTTCTCTGTAAGATAATTTGTTCACGGCGCGCTTTCTCAGAATCACAATCAACGAGATAATTGTCTCATTTTCTTTTGCTGTAACCAAAGAAAACACACGCCTTCCATTTTGTCCTTAAACCATGTAATATCCGTATATTTACCTTCCAAAGAATATGTACGCACATGTACCTTAAAGTCACCTTCCACCAAACTCAACTACTATCTCTATCAAGTTTACTAGATCTCCTAGTAGCACAGGGGTGAAAATGGTGGTCAGGTTCGGGCACACGTGTAACAACCAATGCTTGGCCCTTTCCCGATTTCTTCTAAATTCTTCAGGTAATGTATGGCTAAGTATTGTAGCGAAAACATATTGTTATCAAGGCTAAAGTCACCTGCATCAAAAAAATGTTTACATCTCATTGCAATCCACCAACGTACAGAACTTTAGCTTATTTAATTCATCCGCTTTGAAAATGGAAAGCTTTTGAATATTCCAATGGCGATCTAGATACAAAGCGTTGGCGTGTTTCAGTGCATCAGCAAACTCAGACATGCTTTTCTTGCCACTAATGTATGCACTCCTCCTCGAGGTTACATGGTAGACGAGATATGAAACGCTGACCATGAGGACCAATTATGACAGTGAAATTTGATAAATTTTTGTGTATAGACAAATCATCCTTGTTTGACTTAAGTTTCATAAGATTTTGGAGAAGTTTAATAGTTGGCAGATACAACTTCAAAGTTTTTAGCTTTCTTAGGCTAAGCAGGTCTGCTATAATAGCCTTCTCCAACAAACTTTTTGATCATTAAATTTCCTTGTTGCATTCCTATTTCTACACAAGCTTTCTCTTTTCCTTTTAATTACTATAAGGCTCGCCCATTTGCCTTATACTATTTCAATAACCCACATCTTTTGGTGGTACAAGCAGATATGCTGAGCACAAATCACCTTGACTTTTTCTTCAATACTCAGGAATTGATTTTTAGATCCCTCTTGAGAGCTCTTGCAGCCAAGTCAAATTACAAACCAATGTTCATATCATACGGGTCTCACTTTCTATACTCTTATCATTCTCGTAATAGAACATCACATGAGGGCACGCCTAACAACCGCATATTGATTAAATATCTCGCAGAGTTTTTCACTTGCACTTCTATATCACAGCCATGCACCTTCAGCTTTTCTTTGTTTACTTTATGTTATTCTTCGCAAATCCCACACATGCCCTGTTATATTTTGACCTTGAGCCTTCTCGCATTAGGTTTTGATGTATTTGTAAGAGGGTATATTTTCAACAGGCTTTGAACAAATCACAAATCCATCACCACTGATGCATATCCATTTTGTCAGCCTGATAAAACCGACTGTATTAAAAGTCAATTTCAAGTAGAACACTATTGCTTCACTCGACCTCTTATTCTGTGTGCAGGGCACGTCCACAAACATAAGCAAACACTTTCTGATTTTGTTAACTCATGATGAGGTCCCCATTACACTTGAGTTTTTGATTAAATTTGCCAGCCCCCTCTTACTTTGACTTTTAATTCATAAATAGCATACCTATGCATATATATTGCATGACAAACCTCCATTTGTTTCACTTCTTCACAACAGGATTAAGTACTTGAATAATCCATCATCTTTGTGAGCCTCCAAACCGGCCTATTTTGCAAGGTAGCTCCTCTTTTCTTGTTGGTCAATTTTTTAATTTACATGGTCTGAACATGGTATGAACTTCAAATATAATTTAAGGGCGCGCCCATTTTTCAAAACCTACCTTGAATACTCGAACCATTCACACAAAGAAAGCTCCTAATCATTTTTTTTTATGCAGCAGGCTCCACCAGCCTCATTCCCTTTGTGCACTTCTATAATACTTGTTTCAATAATAAAATACTCCATGTCTGCGGATTCCACATGCAAATCTTCCTCCATAACAAATTTCTTCCTATTTTTTGTAGTTTGTTGCTTGAATTTGGATAATGTATTATCTCTTCTCAAAATTTTACGCCCAGTCCATTATGCTTGAAGGCGCGTCCTTTTATTGTATGAGACTGTGTAGACTCACCCAAATAGGAGCGTTCTACATGCAGGCAAACATTCCTTGTAGTCTATTATTCTGGCATCGCTCTATTTCAATCAACTACTGGTAGAACATGGAGCCAGAGCACTACCCTACTGATAAGGTGAGCACAAGCCTCAAGTTGTTAAGAGTCCTCCATCAAGCATTTACATGACTATTCGCGACCTCACCCTCAAACATTTTACAAAACTTCAAGGGCATTCATCGGGCATGAGCTATTCCAAATCCCATCCCTTGAAGGGGCATCTCGGTGTAAGGGTAATCCGTTCATAGAAATTGACCTGAAATATATGTGTATGTAGGGCTAGGAAAGTGCATCAGTACTACCCCCCAGCATCAGAATATAATTCCTTAAAGGAGCATCTCTTAAAGAAGCATCCCAAGAGGGGGATTTTTAAGAGAGAACCGTTGAACTTGCCGAGGGCGCGCCCTGTTACTTTGGGTGCGTCCTAAGTGGACAAGGGCAATGACAAAGCCTCTTCTAACCCAGATGAGTGTCTTGATGATAATCATGTTAAATGCTATATTTAGAATGTCATTGTTATGTAGAGGGGCTCACTCATGACCTTGGGGCCTCAACCTGATGACCAGGGGGCGCATCCTAAGGTTCATGTGGCCTCTCCTCCAATGACTTCCTCTCACCTAAAGAATACTTCTTGAAGATAAGGAAGTGTTCAACTAGTAGATTCTTCCAGACATCATGGGAAATCATTGGAGCCTCAGGGATCACTATCAGGCCTCCCCTTGAGAATTGGGATCTCCTTTGCGTAGAATCTCCTTTTTTCAAATCTTCAACTAACAAAAAATGTTAGGTATTACCTTGAGGGCACGCTCTCCTTGAAAGGTTCATTTGATAAAGAGATCTCTAATGACGCATCCTCTAATCGTGGATTTTTCGTGAAGAAATCTTCTAGGGATGAGAGTTTGAATAGTGGCTAACACATTTCCTCCCTCCAAGTGAGCAAGAGGCTTCTTCAAATCATCAACATTAAAAAACTCCAACTCTCGGGATATCTTGGATATTCGGTTGTGGAGCTAGCTGAGTACCCCCCAAGGGTAGAGGCTAAGTCACCACTTGGTTGAATTACCACTTGGCCTCGATTTTGAACTTGAGTATTCTGATCTTGAAGTTGAGGATTTCCCTGAAGTTAAGGATTTCCCGGAGACTATGGAATTCTTTAAGGCTGAGGATTTCCCTGACGTTGAGGACGTGTCCTCCACTTATCATCTCTTGCAGAATTCTCTGAAAGTATGGATCTAATATGGGAAGCTATTCCACCAGAGGGCACGCCATGTCCATCATAGGGCGGCCATCCCCCCATATACCTGTCTATTCTCATATCATCATAGTAACGGTCTTCTCTTCTTCTAGTATAAGCTCGAGAAAAGGCTCGCTCCTGTCCATGGGGCCTAAACCTATTGTCAGGGGGCACTTTCTGTGGGTCACGACATGCATCACTTCGAGGAAGGGTTCGCTTATGTCCAAGGGGCCTCGACCTGTAATTAGGGGGCACGCGCTGTGGATCACGGGGCCTCGATTCCAAGTGTTCCCCTTTCTTTTGGCCAGGAAAACCCCTATAGGCCTTCTTACCAGGAAAACCCCTGTAGGCCTTCTTACTAGGCAAACCCCTGTAGGCCTTCTTACCAGGCAAACCCCTAGAGGCCTTCTCTTTCAAGCAAGGTTCTCCTCATCTTGTCGGATTTCACCGAGGGTGCACCCTGACAGATTGGGATGATATGTCTGATAATTCTTGAGATCTTTTTCAATTATGATTTTTCCACCTTGAGGCTGTGGATGTCCTTGAGGCTGGAGATTTGCATGAGGTTGTGGATTTCCATGAGGCTATGGATTTCCATGAAGGTTTCCTTGAGATTTTCCTTCAAGGGAAGGCACGGCCTCAACCTCACTTTATTGGAGGTACCTGAGGAACTTGAAAAATACGAGGGAATCTACCACTTGAGCGTACCCTCTTTTTTATGAGGTCGCCTATCCCCTCGATATATTTCCATTCTTCTGTTACCGTTATCACGGCTACTTCTTCTTCCAGTATTATCGTGAGGGAGAGCTTGCTCATGTCCAAGGGGCCTCGACCTGTAATAAGGGGGCACTCGCTGTGGATCATCACTCCGAGAAAGGGCTCGCTCATGTCCAAGGGGCCTCGACCTATAATAAGGGGGCACTCGCTGTGGATCATCACTCCGAGGAAGGGCTCGCTCATATCCAAGGGGCCTCGACCTGTAATCAGGGGGCGCGCGCTGTGGATCATCACTCCGAGGAAGGGCTCGCTCATGTCCAAGGGGCCTCGACCTGTAATCAGGGGGCGCGCGCTGTGGATCACGGGGCCTCACTCCCGAGCATTATTTCTAGGCGTTCCTTCAAGCTAGCAAAGCTCCTCCTCATAGCAGCGAGGTTCTCCTCATTTCGTTGGATTTCGTAGAGGGCGCATCCGGACCTATGTGGGTGAGGAGCCGCTTTCTCTTGAACAATAGGTCCCTTTCGATCATCAGCTTCCTCGTTGCGATTTTCCACATTAGGGGATCAACAAGAAACCTTAAATATCGCCTAGCCTGGAGATGAGGACATGTTCAACCATCGAATTTTCCTAGAAGTTGGAAATCATCCGAGCCTTGGCTACCTCCCTCAGGGCGCGCCCTGAGAGTTCTTGGGGATTCTCCTTCACCATCTTTAACTTGGGGGATCTCCTGCAAAAGTCCAAGAAACAAATAACAAAAAACTCAACAAAACAAGTAAAGGGTTACCTTGAGGGCGCATCTGGATGGTAATGAAGGGCGCGTCCTGATGGTAAGGGCGCGCCCTAATGGTGAGGACGAGTTCCCGAAAATTACGCCTCTTCCCTAGAACATCCTTCTTCGAATCATATTTGAAATCGTCCCTTGGAAAACCTAGTTCAACGTCGCTGACCAAAAATCACCGCCTTTGAACATACCCGGAACCATTGTTTTGCAGCAGCAACGTGAAAATCATCTTTAGAACCATCTTTTCTTTATCACGTCGAATCTCACGAGGGGTGCACCCAGAGCGGTGAGGGTGAGGGCTCGCCCTCTCTTGAGGATTCAACAACCTCTTCGAGAACTTTCCTAACTTGGGAGGGCTTTCCCTGTTCGGTGATGATTTCGTGGGATACTCCGAGATTTTCTCCTACTTTCTTGCACTTCCTCCGCAGAACTCAATCTTGACCCGAAGTTATTTATGGCATCTCCCATATGATACGGTTGCTCCATTAACTCCGAATTACTGAGAAGAACGGGCGGTTGTCCGCCAACGATGGCTGGAGTTCCATGGTGGTGCAGAGGAGCAAAGATTTCCTACGGAACATAAGCTTCGTGATGTGCTTGATTACCCCCCAAGCTATCTTCAGAATCGTAATCATCTCTTTCGTGAGAACCTCCACCTTGATTGTGAGACATCTTTTCCTCCTAAGATGAAGATCTTGATTGGCTCCCCTCCTTCTAGCGCCAATTTGTTGACGGAGGAATTTGGGAACAACAAAATTCGAGGTACGTCGCCGGAAACAAGATCTTAGACGGTGGTTTTTCTCCGAAAAAAGTGGTGGCGTGTGGTGGCTGTAGATAATTGGTGGCTGAGATTGATAGGGTTAGTGGCGGCTATTCAGAGCTCTCAACTTCCAACCCCTCAATCGGCCTACGTACCCCTCTATTTATAGGGGATCAAGCCAGACGTAGTTCTTGGAGAACAAGAAACCCAAATGGGCTTAGATAACGGACCAGCTTCCGGAATGTTCTACTATGAGGCCTAACCACAAAGGCCCAAGGCTCATCCAAGATCTCAAGACTTCACGGATAAGGAAACTTCCCCCGTCGAGGACTAGTCCTATCCGTTACCAGCTATTTCTTGATTTCAAGGATGCAATAGCCGTGGTTTACCCCAAGTGCAGAACGCATCCCTGTCCCCCGAATGAGAAGCACCCACCAGATAGCAGGACAGGTGATCCAGAGCTTTTGGGTGCAAAGTGCAGGATTACTCCAAAGTTCCCCAATGAGAGCGCGCCCATTGGCTACAGGAACAGAGCTCCCAAAGCACACACCAGAAGTCCCCATCTTTCCACCATATGGCGCGCCCTTAGTGTTTAAGAAGGGTCCTTATATCCAGGCAAACTCCTGGAGGCCTTCTGCGACGGACATCCCCCTTTTGAGATACGACAGGAGGGAATTCTTCAATAACTCCTGGAATCCCAGCCTAAGTGGAATCCCAGAAGAGAATTCTTCAATGGCTCTTGGAAAACCAGCTTGAGTAGAATACTTCATCGTGACTTGTCATTGAGGGCGCGCCCTAATAATCAGGGCGCGACCTAACTTAACTTTATTTCACCAGAACCCTAATTTGACCTAGAATTCCCCAAAGTGAACCCATTATCAACCTGAATCCATCTCGAAAATACCCGAACCGAATTTTGGGCATAACATAGCCCTTGCAAATGCACGAGGAACTAACTTTGTTAGCCAATCTATTATACACAAATCAAAATTAGTCTTGCAGTCTTTCTTCAACAACCCGAACGAAAATACCATCATAAAGTTGTTCTGAATTGCTCGACAAGACGACAACACAGCAAATATATATGAACATACTGCTAAAGTGATACGAATTTGCGAATAGATTTACAGATAGTTAACCAGACTCTCAACTTTAGAAGAACGACTAGGACCTCAATGGCTGAGTAGAATCCATTTATACTGTGGCAGCAGCGACTTTGATGAGTGGCATTTAAATTGATTTTTTTTTTTTTTTAATATAACTTCCTCGATTCATTTCAGTTCAATGTAATCTATGTATGAAACCAAAGGAGCTGGGCAACATGGTATCACATACATCCTATCCTTCCTGTAGGAAGTCGGGGGTTGGAATCTCGATCAGTGGACAAAATGTGTGTGAGTGGCTGCCTGGACTCTGTTGAAAATCAGCTTCGCCATTGAAAAATGAAAATGTATAAATTATATGAAACTTGTAGTTGTACGAAACATCTTTATTTCTTATATTCGTGCTTGGATAACAAGTAGTACAAATTCAGATAGAAGATGAGGAATATGGGTCATCCTATGTGGATAAAATTAAGTATAACCTGACTTCTTTCCCACCTCAAAATCGAAATTGTGGTCGATACAGTCGGTGATGAACCTGTACACCCCATATAACAAGTTGAAGCCTTACTATCATAGGAAAGGCAATTTATACATCCCACCAAGATAAAGAAGCTCAATTATCACACATAAATGTTAATGGCGGCCATGGGTCGAGTGCACAACAGCTATTACGAGAAGTGTGTAACAGGTCAAACTTACACTTGACACTTGAAAATTTTAGGAAGAAAAAAAGAAATGTGATTCCAGCAAATGGAACAAATTCGGTTAAAAGTATTGCAACTTGAATAGTTGATGTAACTTTTATCTTCAGTACTTGAGAGGAACTCTTGGATTTTAGCTGTTTTGTATGAAAAATGGAAAACAGATACATATCTTCATCCAAAGTTATATTCCACTTAGTCTCCTTGCAATTTTAACCTCTAATTTTTCCACAAACTATCTCTGTACCAGAAAATCGTACGTAAACATATCCATGACAAGAAATTTCATATGTCTATAAATGCGAGACAGGAATAATGCTATCTCGATACTATCTAACATTTCTCTCTATCTATAAATCTATTAGTAAATCTTCAATCGGAAGTGCATTAGTACAGACAACACAGTAGGAATATTTATAAATATACAGAGTCCGATGGAGATGGGTACTGGTAACAACGATAATAATATTAGTTATATGTCTAGAAGTTTAATGTGGATTAAGGGCCTGTCAGATAAGATGAAGGACAAGGTCACTGATTTTGTTAATATGACAATTAAGCTTGCGACTGATGATATAAGAAGAGTGATTCATTCGATAAAAGTAGGGCTAGCACTCACAATAGTTTCGCTATTCTACTATTTCCAGGCTCTTTATGATAGTTTTGGTGTATCTGCAATGTGGGCGGTTATGACTGTTGTTGTTGTCTTCGAGTTCTCTGTGGGTGAGTATATTTAGAATATATTATTGTGAAAAACACTATCTCATGCACACACAAAGAAAAACACTATCTCATGCTCACACTTGGAAAAACACTATCTCATGTATATCATATGATACATGTGCATGCAGGTGCTACACTTGGAAAAGGTTTGAATCGGGCATTAGCGACATTTGTAGCTGGGGCTCTTGGCGTTGCAGCTCATCACTTGGCTGTTAAATCTGGAAATACTGGCGAACCGATACTACTTGGGATTTTCGTCTTCCTACTAGGTAATTATAGTACTGCTGTCATACAATGTGTATAATTTATCATGAGTAACATATCAACAATCTTAGGTTATGAATACTTGTTAAATGTGCATACTATAGTGAAAGTAACAATGATATTTTCAACGGAATGCAGCTGCCTCGACAACATTTGCAAGATTTTTCCCAAAAGTTAAGGCAAGATACGACTACGGAATGCTTATATTTATCTTGACATTTTGTTTGGTATCTGTATCTGGTTTCCGAAATGATGATATATTGGAGCTGGCTCACAAGAGGCTATCCACAATTGTCATTGGTGCCTCTACATGTCTTATTGTATCAATTTGTGTGTGCCCTGTATGGGCTGGTGAAGATCTTCAAAACTTAGTTTCCCTCAACATAGAAAAGCTTGCATCTTTCATGGAAGGTACATATTCAAATTATGATTATGCATGAAAGAGATGATCAAAACATGTTTTTTTTACTAATAATAATATTTTCGAGTACTTATTCTTGGTACAGGATTTGGAGAGGAATATTTCAAAACATCTGAGAAAGATAACCCCAGGGGTGAGAAGCCATTTCTGACAGGGTATAAAAGTGTTCTTAATTCAAAGAGCAATGAGGAAACACTGGTGAGTTAGAAAAGATGAATGGATCAGTTCTCATTCAGATTTTTATGTTTAGAATAATAAAAAGGTAACAAAAGTTTCCATTTGGCAGGCCAACTTCGCAAAATGGGAGCCAGGTCATGGAAGGTTCATGTATCGTCACCCTTGGAAACACTACTTGATTGTTGGCTCCTTGACTCGCGAGTGTGCCTACCGCGTTGATGCTCTTAATGGCCATCTCTCCTCTCGTGTACAAGTACTGTACACTGTACTACGTTGCAACAGTTTGAAAATATATACACGCACATATGACAAGAATTTTTACAAGATGTACCTACTACAATGAGTCAATGATTCACGTACAAATCTTTATACATACTTCTATTCTTACACTCTCATAGTTTGGGGTTGTTCAGAATCCTAATTTTGTCACTGTTTTGACCAATCTTTACCGACTGGCTACTGTATTATTTAAAAAATTTAAGTTAATCGATCAGGTATTCTAATCTATGTATTAATTACGCAGATGCATGCAGAAATTGGTGGTAAACTTGTGGACCTATGTACAAACATAAGCTTGGAGTCCGCAAAAGCAATGAAAGAATTGGCTTCGGCCATCAAAACAATGACTATGCCATCTTCGTCAAGCTCCCAAATCACAAACTTAAAAGAAGCTGCTGAAAACCTCCAATGTCTACTCAAATCAGATGTGTGGAAAGATGTTGACTTCTTAGAAGTTATACCTGTCGTCACCGTGACATCTGTACTAATCGAGATCGTAGTGTGTGTCGAGAAAGTTGCGAATTCAGTGCATGAACTTGCTCGGATTGCAAAATTCAAGAAAAAGATGGATAACCCAAAACTGAATAATGTAAGCAAGGAGAAATCAAAGGCAGAAAGTTCTAAAGTTGGTATACTGCCAGATCATGAGGTAGTGGTTACAGTAAAAGATTGACTCATTTACTTGGTGAAAGTTTCACTGCCAACTGCCAACAACCACTAGCTTGTTGACATATGTGGCGGAATGAAAGCCAACGTTTCTGACTAAATTCTTTGAAAAATTCCTCGCAATCTGGCATGCAGATCAGTTTATGCAATGCTTACGTTTAGATTTAACAATGTATGATGTTCTCATGGAAATTCCTAATTGTGGTCAATAAAAAGAATTTTTTTTCACCAGTTTTCTAATACCGGGACTGATTTTTTCGTTTTTCTTTTTACTACATTACCACCAAGTCACTAACCTGTAGTACTATTCCATCATTAAACTCCCTTTAACTTATAAGCTAAAATTTTAATTTATCATATATAACACAAATAAGATCCTTATTGTAGTGATATAAACGAGTTAAGATGTTCGTGGATTAATTGAGTAAGATTTATAAATATTCTAATTCGATTTGATAATAATTGAACATAACTCGAGTTTGAGTTTTTGGAATATTTTATACTCCGCTGGTGAACCTAATTGAATAGAACTCGAGTTTGAATTTTTGGAATATTTTATAGGGATATTTTCATAAATATCCAAGCCCAAATTTTCTTTTGTAAAAATATTTTTTCTAAAAAAAATAATTTGCAAAAATACCAAAATATTTCCAAAAATACGAAGGTTGCATTTGTGGTTGCATATGCAACTGAATGCAACCTGCGCAGCGCAGCCAAAAAATGCAAATTCAAGTTTGTTGTATATAAGGGTAGCGCACTCACTTATGTAAATTCAATTTTCAATTACGCATAAGGTTAGTTGTATGCAACCACATATGCAACTGGATGCAACCACATACAATTGAATGTAACCTGCAGCTATGCAACCAAAAAATGCAAATTCAACTTACTTGTATATAAGGGCGGCGCAACCACATATGTAAATTCAATTTTCAATTACGCATAAAATTAGTTGCATGCAATCACATATGCAAGTGTATGTAATTTAATGTAACCACATAAGTAACTGAATGCAACCCCCTTATTTTTGCAAATAAATTGATATTTTTGTAAATATTTTTAGAAGACGGTAAAATCGCAAAAAAAACTTAAAAAAGTAGTATTTTTGATAAATAACCTATTTTATACTCCGCGGGTGAACCTAGTCAAATTTTTGTTATTTTAATTTTAAAAATATCGCAAATATATTATAAATCTATACTATTATATAATAAGTAAATAGGGGTATAATTTGGTTGTTTGGTTCAACTTGGTTCAACCATTTAAAATAATAGTGACCGTTAGATATTTAGTAAGTAGATAATAGCTGTTAGATCTAATAATAAAGAATATTTTATATTCAAACCCCTCTTCTAAAGATCCGAGGTTCGAATCGCGTCAACAACAAATTTACATTAAGATTTTATATTATTAGTTCTAATCAATACATATCATTTATTAAATAACTATTCTTATTACTAATAATTTTATTAATTAATTACAATGTTATATTATATCCATAATAAATTATTATACTCTATTTTATTTAATTATATAATTTTAAAAGTATTTAAAAGTGACTCGTGCTTTGCACGGGCTATAAGCTAGTTTATTTAATTATGTGCTACTCCTTTAAATAATTAAAAGAAAAATGCTAGAGGTACCAAATTGGGTACCAAATATTGTTACCAAATGATTAAATCCCTCTTCTAAAGATCCAATGTTAGAATCCCGTCAACAACAAATTTACATTAAGATTTTATATCATTAGTTGTAATCAATACATATCATTTATTAAATAACTATTATTATTACTAATAATTTTATTTATTAATTACAAAGTTAAATTATATCAATAATAAATTATTATACTCTATTTTATTTAATCATATAATTTTAAAAATATTTAAAAATAACTCGTGTTTTACACGTACGGGCTATAAGCTAGTATATATAATTTGTATATTGTATGGAGTTGAACTCAAGTCAAATCCAAGCCAAACTGGTTCATATTAGAACATTCATCAAAATTTGGTTAAACTGATTTGACCTTTGGAATCTTTTAGGATCTGAACTTTGGGTTTAATATTTAAATTTTTTTTTTGACGAAATGCATTAATTCATTAAAAATAACATAATACAGTCAGAACAACTCTCCAACTGCCATTACAACCAGATTGAGAAACAAATAACAAATTAAACATAAGCTGATTTGTTTTCTGATTGTTTAACACATAGAATTTAAAAATTCTTGAAATTAAAAACGAAGTCGAAGACATCCCGAGCAATTCATATTGCACCAATATCCCGGAAAGCAGCAGCATCACAAATGACCATATCACATAAAAACAATTGTTAGCTCAGTGTTCAAAAACCCCAAGTGTAGGAGCGACACCCCAGCTATCTACATGCCGGATACCAGCTATAGACATGCCGAAAATGGATTTTTTACCCCAGCTATCTACATGCCGGATACCAGCTATAAACATGCCGGATACCAGCTATAAACATGCCGAAAGTGAAAACCGATAACGAATGAACAATCTTTAATTGTGAAAGGTGAGCTCTTGCAATAATCACTACCAATCCAGTTTCAATGCGGGTTTTCCAGATTCTCCAAAACATCAACAAAATCATTTTCAACAAAACCCCGCTCACAATTAAGAAGCGAAAAACAAAACTCTCACATAGGAGAGACATAAAACCATCCAAAAAGATGGACGAAAATAATCAAAATCTCACCCAGAGATGAAAATTAACGAACTTATTAACAAGAAAAAAGAGAGAAGATGGGGTAGATCTGGAAGAGGGGAAGGAAATGTGAGGATGAAGAGGGGGGCGGATGAAAAAGATGAGGAAGAAGGGAGAGGGTGGGATGAAGAGAGGGCGGGGAAGATATGAAGAAAGGGGAGGAGATGGGGGAGGGCGGCGGCAGATAGGTTAGAGGGAGAGTAGAGAGTCGACTCTCATAGGATTCTCTCTCCTCTCTTTAGTTTGTTAAGAGGCTATAATATTTAAATTTAATCATATTGAACCCGAATTTTTTTATTAAATTTTGACGGTGGACACTCAGTTCCACGTTTATTTGCATGACATCTCAAACAGGTCTATTGTAAAGAGGTTCACGCAAAATGTTAGCTTAGATTCCTCGTATTTCTTTTAGTATCTATAAAATGTGTTAATTTTAGGTAAAAAATATTACAAATTTCATTCTTATCAGTTCCGATAGTTTTATTAGTATTATGTGTACAACTTATAATACATACTTTAACAATAATAAAGAAAAATAGAAAATTATCAAAAATTGTTTTAACAGTGTTATTCCATATTTTTGGCATGAGCCTAATACGTGGATAGTTCATAGTTGGGCTTTAATTAAAGACAAAAAAGAATTGGAACATGCACCACTGCAACAGCCGTGGCTAGAAAAAAAAGGAAGCCGAAGGCCCGAAGCGCATGAATATCCAAACCAGTAGGAACGATAAATCAAAGATAAGTTTTATTTTACTCCTTTTTCTAACTTTCTTCAATTATTATGTCATGCCATGCATTCATGATTACGTTTTTAAATATTTTATAAGGAAAATATTTATTATTTAAAAATTCGTGCGAGCACTATATTTTTACGCTTGTAAAATTATTGCGATTTAGAAAATATTGTACGAGATACTTATGCTGATTAATTGTGGATATTTACATATTGATGAATTGCGGATTTGTTTTAAGATCCCGTACGAGCTGCATGCTTTTAAAAGAAAAATATATATGCAAGACTCATAATTCTGAAAAAGATTTTCTACAAAACATTGACATTATATTTAAAGAAAATAAATGTCGTAACACTCTTAAAAGAGCATATTTATTATTGCTTTGGATTTGTAAAATATTTTTCATATATCTTCGCGATAGTACATATATGTAAAAAATATTTACAAACTTGCGAAATAAATTGTCAAGTAGGGTAGCCTGGACAAGCTATAAATCTCGCAATGCTACATGCTTGAGTAAAGTGCAGCACCCTGTGGATTATTGAAGCACCATGAAGAGATCTCTCAAGATCGCATGGGTGGAAAGGCATCCATATGCAAAATATCTTTAAGACTCCATAGCACAGCTAGCCCAACAAGGGATGTGCGAGGTTCGCCAGGAAACCTCAAGGCACAGTCAGTCAAGAAGGGACACGTGCGAGATTCACCAGTATTACTTTTCTTAGTGAAGACTCCGCTAGACACATCCTTATGTGGTTGCATCAGACACTTGAAAAGTGTGTATGCCAATTTGGGATATATACAAACGCCAAGGTCCTAACTAGACAACAAGGATCCCAAAGGATTTCAAAAATATTATTTATGCTCGCACATTTGAAAACCTTGGCAAATATATATCGTATACTGGTCATTGCATCCGCGCCTAACGAGCACAGTGGTGCTCTAAATGTTTTGCTAATCATCTATTTTCAATTTTTTCAGCGATTGAAGAAATTTGGAAGCTTGAAGAATATTTAGTTCTCCACTGCAGCAGTCTACACTGAAGAACTGGGGGCTAGTTGTTATGCCATATTTTTGGCATGACTGATAATCTCCCAAATTTCTAATATCTATTAATTATTAATTCAGATTAATAATTATTACTTAACCGCTAAGTTTTATCCTCTCTCTGAAATGAGGAAAGAATCAATCTCAAACAATCAATAACGGAAAATATCTCCAAATGATATTCTTCAAATCAGGAAGATATCACAACGATAAGATTAAATCAGATAAAATCAGTAATTACCACATTAACAAAGTTTATCCCTAAAGTATCTCAACGATAAACACAATTGCACAGAACTACGTGGGCTTGATTCTATATAAAGATAGCTACGTAAGCATCTTGGTATGAAATGGAATCCGATACACGAGATAAATCGAGACACTTGCCAAGTCCAGCCTCCTTTTTTTCATAAATCCTCGCTCTATTATTCCGATACATCTCCGATTTCGTGTTGTTACTAAATTCCTCCAATAACAAACAGAAAACCTTCATTTTTGTGAAATATGATTTCCTATTTTGTATGGTTCGATGTTTCTTTAATTGGACGACTCCGGCCAAAAAACTTCTGGACGAATCGTTGAAGAATTTGTGGTCGAATACTTCAGATCGATTACCACATGTCGCTCCTGTACAGTGTAACATACCTGCATTAAAATAACAAACAATCATGTATATTTTTATGTATTTCTTTTTGTCAATTGCAAGAAACAATCATGTATTTAAACGTGGTCATGCATCACCTTTTTTATATATTACCTGCATCATGTATTTAAAGGTATCTCATTTGTGGATAGTAAACATATTTCTATAGCAATCTGCCAAAAATTTAGATCTTATATATATGATATGATACTTGTTCAGATTTTTATTTTCTTATTTAATGTATATTTAGACCCTTATGATTTGTTTAATGATTAGAATTGTATATTCTAATTAACTTTCAACTAATTTATCATTAAGATGGTTTGTATTTTTGATTTAATAGGGAAATGTAATAATCTTTTTTTACCCTTTCTTTAATTATTGCTTTTGACATATAGTTTGTTGGAATATGGAATCTGAATATTTTATTATTATTGCATATATATTTAGATATAAAATATTCAAATTTCTGACAAGGATGTCAGTAGAATGTTAAATTTAACAATATAATAAAGTTTGAGTGGATCCCACCTTATCTTCCAACATAAATGAAAACTTCCAACAACATTTGATTTGAACTTTTCTGAAAGACTAATTATGTCCTAAGAAAGTATTCTTCCAACAAAAAAGTCAAAAAATTTGTCGAAAATACCTGTATTTGTTGTAGTGTAAATTACTCTAACCATGTTAAAATTTAGAAAATTCGAAACACTAAAAAATTAAGAAAATTGTAATTATAAAAAGACATAAGTCAAAGTTATATTGGCATAAGAGTGATCTTATACAATTTTTTGGTCTGTACTATCAAAACTATATGATCCGTTGTATTAAAAATAGACCTTCAAGATTAGATCACATTAAATATAATCTAAAAAGGATATAATTAGAAAATGTTGCATTAATTAGAAGTGAATTTTAAAAAGAAAATTAAAATTTAAAAAGAAAAAAATTAAAAAGGTTGTATTAAAATTGAATTTTAAAAAGAAAATTATAATCAGAAAAGGATATAATTAAAAAATGTTGTATTAGAATTGAATTTTATTTATTTATTTATTAGTATTTAAAAAAATTCATATTTACTATTTGGATTTATCTTAAGATCTAGAAATCAGATCTGGATGATTTTACAATCTACGTAAGCCACATAAAATTATAATTAGTGATGATTTAATAATTGTCATTCAAATGGAAATACTCAGAATCTTCAGAATCTCAAGAGAAAATATAATTACGAATTTTACCTTAATCCTATTTAATGTAGAAGTCCTACATTGATAATGTTATTCAATGTAAAAAAAACATAATTATATATGATTTAAATTATTAACATATACATTTTCGTATTACTATATAAATACACTTATTAGTTTATAACATATTAAAATATAAAATATTTTTTATGATCGATCAAACGGTTTTCATCAATTTATTTTAAGATCTTTGTCGTACGAAGAAGAAGGACCAAGATTACAGATTATCAAAGTTTTGGACAAAATCCCACTTACACTTATTATTAAAATTGTATTTGGTTATCTTCAAATAATTACTAGGGTATTTTGATAATCATAAATTAAATAGAATTTTCAGCGTAAAAAATCATCAATTTCTTCTCTTCTGTGTTTCTGCGTAGATTTAATTAGAAAAAAAATTATTAAACCATCACTAAATTAAAGATTATTTTGTTAATTTCACATGGGTTGTAATCATCCAAATCAAATTTTAATAATTCAAGATAAAGTACAAATATTAAATCTAACGTATAAAATCTTATATATATCATTTTTTTAATAAAATTTTGATATGTAAATTAATAATATATAAAATTTAAAAAAATTTAATATAATTATAAATAATAAAAAGGAGAGTGAGTTGCACGGTTATAAGCTAATATAACCTAATATAAATAAGTTGCTTATGAGTTATAAGCCTATTTTAACTTGTAAAGGGTGTTTGTTTGTCTATCCAACTTATTAACTCACCTTATAACTCTTTTATCTTAACTTATTAACTCACCTTATAACTCTTTTATGTTTATAAGTTGAAACTTAGTAACAACGTATTTTTTCTCAACTTATGTTTTTTTACTTATTTAATATTTAATATTTTTACATTTATATTTATAAATGTTATATGCATGTATTTAGATTATTGTATTAAATAATTAAATTAATTTAATAAATATTTATCCAGCTTTGTTCAAAAAAAAAAATATCACAAACTTATAAGTAAATTTATCTAAATACTTGTATAACTTATAAGTATTGTCTCCCACGTTGTGTTGTGTGATGTGTCATATTAATATATATGAGTATATTCTATTTTGTTAAGTGCGACATGTTAGTACTATCATTCATAATAATTTATAATTTCTAATAAACATTATTTCACTCAGCAATCAGATTTTGAGTCATCAAGATATTAATTGAATGTTCAGAAAGTATTGTTCAAATTAAACAAATAATTTATTATTCTATCCGTCACATTTTATATGTATATTATGATTTTTAGTGGTCAAATTGAAAAAATTATTCATTCATTATTTTAAAAAATTGAAAGTTGCATATTCTAATATAGATTAGATGTATTTTTTAATGATTTAACTTTTTAAATTTTTTTCATTTATATAGTATATATAAATGTCAGTCAATCAATTTGAAAAATCAAAAATCAAAAGAATATATATTTTCATGCATGCACTTAAAATAACCTAAATTTGTAAAATCAAAAATCAAATGGATATATATTTTCATAATTGATACTAAGAGCATTTCCAACCATTTAATTAAAAATTAAGATAAATTACCTTAAATAAGAATTACAGAAAATTTGTAAAATTTTGTTGTAAAAATTTAGACACTATAGATTGGCTCAATTTGTCGAAGAAGTAAAAGTCCACATTCTCAAGTATCATATTGAAATAATATATTTTCTTTTTAACAAATTAAAATAATAATGATATACAATTTTTAAAATATAATCAATTAATATAGTCAATTCTCATGGAAATAAAATACATTACAAGTTGAGCAAAATTTTATATAATTAATATTTTACCAATTATTTTATAGAAAATGATTGGAAATACCCTAAGTACTATTGATAAAATGCGTTTAGTTGAGGGTAATTAAGAAAGGGAAAGGGAAACAAGGTGGTGTTTGTTTCCTAAAAAATGTCATTCCCTTTAATCCTTTTTAGTTTTAGGATTACCCAATATCCCTATTCCCTAGTAACCCATTCCCCACCCCCCACTAGGTATTTGCTTTCTCTTTCCTGATTTCTTTTCCATTTTCAACTATAATTTATATATCCTAAATCATTAAAAATAGATTAATATGTAATTTTTTTTAAAATTTAAAAACAATTATGATTTAGTTTTCATAAATTAAAAGGTAATTTTGATATTTTATATATTAATTTATTAAAAAACAAATATCATTGTTAAATAATAAAATTTATTAATTTATTAAAATGTAAATAAACTATATTGTTTTAAATATAAATGTACTCGACTCTTTTGAAATTATATAATATCGAAAAAAATACAAAGATAATCACATCATTTTTCATTCCATTTGCGAATCAAAACCAAACAAGTAAAAGAATTCAGGGTTATTACTTTTCTTTCTCCACGTTTCCCTTTCTGATTCTCATTCCGTTTCCCCAAACCAACCAAACGCTCCCTAAATCTTCCAACGAAGATTTGATAACCGGAGCACTGGCCCTCATACATTTCTATGTGCATGTTTGGTTTGTGTTAAAGTTGGTGGCTTATAAGCATAAGTGTCATATAAGTGATAAGTAGATCAGAAATTATAAGTCAGTAGAGTGTTTGGTAAATCAGAACTTATAAATCAGTAGAGTGTTTGGTAAATCAGAACTTATAAGTTAACTTTTTTATTATTTTCAAAATATTTGGTTTTTAATATATATCAATGGATGTCAATGGATTGATCTCGATGAGTAGAGTAATTTGATATATACATATCAATTTTCTAAAGAACGGATTCAAAGATATATGATTTTGAAGTTTTGAAGGATATTATATATTTCGTGTATCAAGAAATAAGTTATAAGCATAAGTTGAATATTAGTATTTCAAAACATTCAACTTATCAACATATAAGTTATAAGTTGAGCTAAAACTTAAATTGGCAAACACCCCTAATAAGTTCTTACGGCCTTATAAGCCATAAGTCAATAGTAAAACGAAACCCCAAACAGGCCCTAAGTTTTAGGTCAATTTATAACTTATATGTTGATAAGTTGAATGTTAAGAAATCCTAACATTCAACTTTCAACTTATTCTTATCTCTCGATACACGCAATATATATTCTTCAAATTTTCAAAATCATATATCTTTTGATCCGTTCATTAAAAAATTGATATGCATATATCAAATTTGTCTACTCATCGATATCTATCCATCGACATCCATTGATATATATTAAAAAACAAATATTTTGAAAATAACAAAAAAAAATCAACTTATAAGTTCTGATTTACCAAACACTCTACTGATTTATAAGTTTTAATTTGCCAAACACTCTACTAACTTATAATTTCTGATTTACTTATCACTTATATGACACTTATGCTTATAAGCCATAAGCTACTCATTTTAAGATAAGCCAAACGACCCCTATATTATTCATAGATATGGTGAATCATATTCTTTAGTTACATATTGTGCACACCACAATGGTTGTAGGATTAACATATTCTTAAAACAGTTCAACATTTATATTTAAATTGAATATTCATGATTTATAATGGATTTATACTAACAAAATTGTATTTTTTATATTAATAATAAATTATTTTAATTGAAAATTTATTAAATATTTATTGACTTTTAAATCAAATGTTACCCATTAATTAACAATTGTAGAAGGGGAGTTGAATACAATTGTATAAGATTTTGCATAATAGTTGCCTTCCTATAATTTAGGAACCGATATATCAATCTTCCTTAATCTCTGGACTAATGTAAATCTTCACGTAATCCTAATCAGCTTCCAATCCTGATAGCAACCTAATACTAACATCGCATTATTGATGACGTCAGCATCAGTACCTGATTAGTAGTAGTCTAGATCCTGACATCACTTGAATCAATATCTAACAATCTCCCCCAATTTAACTTTGTGAAATAAAGCACAAATTCCTCGATCAATAATGTCAAAAACTCAAAACAAAATGTTCTAAAAATCATCAGGTTTAGTTTCAGAAATTCTTTGATAGAAAAGATTCATCTTCAAGAAGTTTGATAGTAACTCTTCTTATTTGCTTTCAAGAATTTGAATCAGTTTCTTTTTCAGACCCTTGAGCTCTTCATCTTCCTCATTGATCTGATAGATAGCAGCCCTGATGTTCTGAATTGAGTTTCTAGGTAATTCTAAATCACCTAACTGTATGTATGCAAATTCCTCCCCATCAGGATTAAGAGACAATTGTTCCACACCAAGGATTACTTCTTTAAAAGCAGTTCCCCTTTGCATTTCAACTTCTTGCCCCTTTTTATTTAAGTACATGGGAGTGTAGTTGCCATCATACCTTAATTCTCCATCTAAATACCTCTGTCTGATGGTTCTGAGAATCATGCTAGACCAGTTCTTGTAGACTTCAATCTCTTTAACTTTGATTCTTTTACTCTTGAGCAGATAAAGGACATATTTCAGTTCCTTTGTAGATTTGCATAACACCTCATGGATAACTAGCTTTTTGACACTTTTATCTTTCATGAAGTACAACAATCTTTCCACTTTCTTTGCACCATCATGACAATCAGCAATAATTACAACAACTTATAGCTTCCATAGATCATCAACAGTTAACATCTTGTCAACTAGAGGATGTTGATCAGTTTGTGTTGTAAAAACAACCTCTGCTTCATGAGACCCAATACCTCCTCATGTGTTAGGTTCTAGTCCCTTCAAAGCAGATTGCATTCTTGTCCACAGAGGTAGAGATTTATCAGACTTAGAAGTTTTAGCTTCAACAATCAATGTAGGTTCAGTTGTTAGTCTACCAGGTTTAAAAACAGCTGGTCCTTTGTAACTCCAATCACTGATCTTCTTCCATTTCTTACCTTTCTTCTTCTTGTCTAATTTATAATTCTGTTGATGTTCTAGAACAGGTCTATTTCGATCATACTACAGCATCCTGTAAGACCCTTTTATAACCTCTTCATAGTTCTCAGTTGCTATAATTTCAGTATCTCTTGCTTTTTCTCTGATCTCTTTTTCTTTTTCAAATCTTCTGAATCTAACTTGATCAATCCTTAAAGTCTCTTCATCAACTTCTAGATTATGAAATTCAACCACAACAGTAAGAATGATGACTTCAAGTTCTTTCAAGATTTCAGCTTCATCAGGATCACAAACAGCAACTAGAACTTTGTCACGAATAGCAGTTTGAACTATTTCAATAGCAATATTCTATACCTTCACAGCAACTTTACTCTTCCTTGCTGTCAATGGATTTTCTTCTTCAATTTGTTCAGGTACATTTCCAATTTCTTTAGGTACATTGAATATGTTGTCTGGAGCCATTTCAAGAAATAATGGATTTTTCTTCTTTTTAGCTTTCTGAGGATCTTCAGTTATCTCCTCTATTGTGATTCCACTAGACCTTGTCTGTCTTGAACTTGTCTGAACAGGCTTTCTTGCTCTACCCCTACCTCCTCTGCATCTTCCTCTACCTGCAGCAGGAGTTTCTTTCTGTTTGGAAATCTCCTTAAGAATCCTCTTTTGTTCTTCTAAGATCTCTTTAGTACTCATGTCAGGATTCTCTTCAGAAGTCAAAGCAAGTGCCTTCCTAGCATGATATTGTTGAACCTTAATATCATTGTGATACACAATCCCACTCTCACCTGCCTTAGAAGTGATTTTCTTGAAGAGATGTGGAGCATCTTGTATCTCAGTAATAAACAAATCTTCATCTTCTTCAGGAATTGTTGGAAGTGTTTGATTTTGGCCAGGTGCTAGAAATTGTTCTTCTGTCAAGACTTGAGACTGCACCATTGTCCTTACTGTTCTCTTTCCAGTTCTAGAAACTTGATTTAACTGCTTGGTTTGAGTTTTAGACTGACTTCTCCTTGTTTCCAATGCAGTATCAGAGGTTCTTGCTCCATGTGTCTGAGAACCAACATCATTTACAGAAGTATCATCATCCTTTCTTACAACCGGATTAGGTGCACAAATTCCTCGATCAATAATGTCAAAAACTCAAAACAAAATGTACTAAAAATCATCAAGTTTAGTTTCAGAAATTCTTTGATAGAAAAGATTCATCTTCAAGAAGTTTGATAGTAACTCTTCTTATTTGCTTTCAAGAATTTGAATCAGTTTCTTTTTCAGACCCTTGAGCTCTTCATCTTCCTCATTGATCTGATAGATAGCAGCCCTGATGTTCTGAATTGAGTTTCTAGGTAATTCTAAATCACCTAACTGTATGTATGCAAATTCCTCCCCATCAGGATTAAGAGACAATTGTTCCACACCAAGGATTACTTCTTTAAAAGCAGTTCCCCTTTGCATTTCAACTTCTTGCCCCTTTTTATTTAAGTACATGGGAGTGTAGTTGCCATCATACCTTAATTCTCCATCTAAATACCTCTGTCTGATGGTTCTGAGAATCATGCTAGACCAGTTCTTGTAGACTTCAATCTCTTTAACTTTGATTCTTTTACTCTTGAGCAGATAAAGGACATATTTCAGTTCCTTTGTAGATTTGCATAACACCTCATGGATAACTAGCTTTTTGACACTTTTATCTTTCATGAAGTACAACAATCTTTCCACTTTCTTTGCACCATCATGACAATCAGCAATAATTACAACAACTTATAGCTTCCATAGATCATCAACAGTTAACATCTTGTCAACTAGAGGATGTTGATCAGTTTGTGTTGTAAAAACAACCTCTGCTTCATGAGACCCAATACCTCCTCATGTGTTAGGTTCTAGTCCCTTCAAAGCAGATTGCATTCTTGTCCACAGAGGTAGAGATTTATCAGACTTAGAAGTTTTAGCTTCAACAATCAATGTAGGTTCAGTTGTTAGTCTACCAGGTTTAAAAACAGCTGGTCCTTTGTAACTCCAATCACTGATCTTCTTCCATTTCTTACCTTTCTTCTTCTTGTCTAATTTATAATTCTGTTGATGTTCTAGAACAGGTCTATTTCGATCATACTACAGCATCCTGCAAGACCCTTTTATAACCTCTTCATAGTTCTCAGTTGCTATAATTTCAGTATCTCTTGCTTTTTCTCTGATCTCTTTTTCTTTTTCAAATCTTCTGAATCTTACTTGATCAATCCTTAAAGTCTCTTCATCAACTTCTAGATTATGAAATTCAACCACAACAGTAAGAATGATGACTTCAAGTTCTTTCAAGATTTCAGCTTCATCAGGATCACAAACAGCAACTAGAACTTTGTCACGAATAGCAGTTTGAACTATTTCAATAGCAATATTCTATACCTTCACAGCAACTTTACTCTTCCTTGCTGTCAATGGATTTTCTTCTTCAATTTGTTCAGGTACATTTCCAATTTCTTTAGGTACATTGAATATGTTGTCTGGAGCCATTTCAAGAAATAATGGATTTTTCTTCTTTTTAGCTTTCTGAAGATCTTCAGTTATCTCCTCTATTGTGATTCCACTAGACCTTGTCTGTCTTGAACTTGTCTGAACAGGCTTTCTTCCTCTACCTCTACCTCCTCTGCATCTTCCTCTACCTGCAGCAGGAGTTTCTTTCTGTTTGGAAATCTCCTTAAGAATCCTCTTTTGTTCTTCTAAGATCTCTTTAGTACTCATGTCAGGATTCTCTTCAGAAGTCAAAGCAAGTGCCTTCCTAGCATGATATTGTTGAACCTTAATATCATTGTGATACACAATCCCACTCTCACCTGCCTTAGAAGTGATTTTCTTGAAGAGATGTGGAGCATCTTGTATCTTAGTAATAAACAAATCTTCATCTTCTTCAGGAATTGTTGGAAGTGTTTGATTTTGGCCAGGTGCTAGAAATTGTTCTTCTGTCAAGACTTGAGACTGCACCATTGTCCTTACTGTTCTCTTTCCAGTTCTAGAAACTTGATTTAACTGCTTGGTTTGAGTTTTAGACTGACTTCTCCTTGTTTCCAATGCAGTATCAGAGGTTCTTGCTCCATGTGTCTGAGAACCAACATCATTTACAGAAGTATCATCATCCTTTCTTACAACCGGATTAGGTGCACAAATTCCTCGATCAATAATGTCAAAAACTCAAAACAAAATGTTCTAAAAATCATCAAGTTTAGTTTCAGAAATTCTTTGATAGAAAAGATTCATCTTCAAGAAGTTTGATAGTAACTCTTCTTATTTGCTTTCAAGAATTTGAATCAGTTTCTTTTTCAGACCCTTGAGCTCTTCATCTTCCTCATTGATCTGATAGATAGCAGCCCTGATGTTCTGAATTGAGTTTCTAGGTAATTCTAAATCACCTAACTGTATGTATGCAAATTCCTCCCCATCAGGATTAAGAGACAATTGTTCCACACCAAGGATTACTTCTTTAAAAGCAGTTCCCCTTTGCATTTCAACTTCTTGCCCCTTTTTATTTAAGTACATGGGAGTGTAGTTGCCATCATACCTTAATTCTCCATCTAAATACCTCTGTCTGATGGTTCTGAGAATCATGCTAGACCAGTTCTTGTAGACTTCAATCTCTTTAACTTTGATTCTTTTACTCTTGAGCAGATAAAGGACATATTTCAGTTCCTTTGTAGATTTGCATAACACCTCATGGATAACTAGCTTTTTGACACTTTTATCTTTCATGAAGTACAACAATCTTTCCACTTTCTTTGCACCATCATGACAATCAGCAATAATTACAACAACTTATAGCTTCCATAGATCATCAACAGTTAACATCTTGTCAACTAGAGGATGTTGATCAGTTTGTGTTGTAAAAACAACCTCTGCTTCATGAGACCCAATACCTCCTCATGTGTTAGGTTCTAGTCCCTTCAAAGCAGATTGCATTCTTGTCCACAGAGGTAGAGATTTACCAGACTTAGAAGTTTTAGCTTCAACAATCAATGTAGGTTCAGTTGTTAGTCTACCAGGTTTAAAAACAGCTGGTCCTTTGTAACTCCAATCACTGATCTTCTTCCATTTCTTACCTTTCTTCTTCTTGTCTAATTTATAATTCTGTTGATGTTCTAGAACAGGTCTATTTCGATCATACCACAGCATCCTGCAAGACCCTTTTATAACCTCTTCATAGTTCTCAGTTGCTATAATTTCAGTATCTCTTGCTTTTTCTCTGATCTCTTTTTCTTTTTCAAATCTTCTGAATCTTACTTGATCAATCTTTAAAGTCTCTTCATCAACTTCTAGATTATGAAATTCAACCACAACAGTAAGAATGATGACTTCAAGTTCTTTCAAGATTTCAGCTTCATCAGGATCACAAACAGCAACTAGAACTTTGTCACGAATAGCAGTTTGAACTATTTCAATAGCAATATTCTATACCTTCACAGCAACTTTACTCTTCCTTGCTGTCAATGGATTTTCTTCTTCAATTTGTTCAGGTACATTTCCAATTTCTTTAGGTACATTGAATATGTTGTCTGGAGCCATTTCAAGAAATAATGGATTTTTCTTCTTTTTAGCTTTCTGAGGATCTTCAGTTATCTCCTCTATTGTGATTCCACTAGACCTTGTATGTCTTGAACTTGTCTGAACAGGCTTTCTTCCTCTACCTCTACCTCCTCTGCATCTTCCTCTACCTGCAGCAGGAGTTTCTTTCTGTTTGGAAATCTCCTTAAGAATCCTCTTTTGTTCTTCTAAGATCTCTTTAGTACTCATGTCAGGATTCTCTTCAGAAGTCAAAGCAAGTGCCTTCCTAGCATGATATTGTTGAACCTTAATATCATTGTGATACACAATCCCACTCTCACCTGCCTTAGAAGTGATTTTCTTGAAGAGATGTGGAGCATCTTGTATCTCAGTAATAAACAAATCTTCATCTTCTTCAGGAATTGTTGGAATTGTTTGATTTTGGCCAGGTGCTAGAAATTGTTCTTCTGTCAAGACTTGAGACTGCACCATTGTCCTTACTGTTCTCTTTCCAGTTCTAGAAACTTGATTTAACTGATTGGTTTGAGTTTTAGACTGACTTCTCCTTGTTTCCAATGCAGTATCAGAGGTTCTTGCTCCATGTGTCTGAGAACCACCATCATTTACAGAAGTATCATCATCCTTTCTTACAACCGGATTAGGTGCACAAATTCCTCGATCAATAATGTCAAAAACTCAAAACAAAATGTTCTAAAAATCATCAGGTTTAGTTTCAGAAATTCTTTGATAGAAAAGATTCATCTTCAAGAAGTTTGATAGTAACTCTTCTTATTTGCTTTCAAGAATTTGAATCAGTTTCTTTTTCAGACCCTTGAGCTCTTCATCTTCCTCATTGATCTGATAGATAGCAGCCCTGATGTTCTGAATTGAGTTTCTAGGTAATTCTAAATCACCTAACTGTATGTATGCAAATTCCTCCCCATCAGGATTAAGAGACAATTGTTCCACACCAAGGATTACTTCTTTAAAAGCAGTTCCCCTTTGCATTTCAACTTCTTGCCCCTTTTTATTTAAGTACATGGGAGTGTAGTTGCCATCATACCTTAATTCTCCATCTAAATACCTCTGTCTGATGGTTCTAAGAATCATGCTAGACCAGTTCTTGTAGACTTCAATCTCTTTAACTTTGATTCTTTTACTCTTGAGCAGATAAAGGACATATTTCAGTTCCTTTGTACATTTGCATAACACCTCATGGATAACTAGCTTTTTGACACTTTTATCTTTCATGAAGTAAAAAAATCTTTCCACTTTCTTTGCACCATCATGACAATCAGCAAATAATTACAACAACTTATAGCTTCCATAGATCATCAACGGTTAACATCTTGTCAACTAGAGGATGTTGATCAGTTTGTGTTGTAAAAACAACCTCTGCTTCATGAGACCCAATACCTCCTCATGTGTTAGGTTCTAGTCCCTTCAAAGCAGATTGCATTCTTGTCCACAGAGGTAGAGATTTATCAGACTTAGAAGTTTTAGCTTCAACAATCAATGTAGGTTCAGTTGTTAGTCTACCAGGTTTAAAAACAGCTGGTCCTTTGTAACTCCAATCACTGATCTTCTTCCATTTCTTACCTTTCTTCTTCTTGCCTAATTTATAATTCTGTTGATGTTCTGGAACAGGTCTATTTCGATCATACCAAAGCATCCTGCAAGACCCTTTTATAACCTCTTCATAGTTCTCAGTTGCTATAATTTCAGTATCTCTTGCTTTTTCTCTGATCTCTTTTTCTTTTTCAAATCTTCTGAATCTTACTTGATCAATCCTTAAAGTCTCTTCATCAACTTCTAGATTATGAAATTCAACCACAACAGTAAGAATGATGACTTCAAGTTCTTTCAAGATTTCAGCTTCATCAGGATCACAAACAGCAACTAGAACTTTGTCACGAATAGCAGTTTGAACTATTTCAATAGCAATATTCTATACCTTCACAGCAACTTTACTCTTCCTTACTGTCAATGGATTTTCTTCTTCGATTTGTTCAGGTACATTTCCAATTTCTTTAGGTACATTGAATATGTTGTCTAGAGCCATTTCAAGAAATAATGGATTTTTCTTCTTTTTAGCTTTTTGAGGATCTTCAGTTATCTCCTCTATTGTGATTCCACTAGACCTTGTCTGTCTTGAACTTGTCTGAACAGGCTTTCTTCCTCTACCTCTACCTCCTCTGCATCTTCCTCTACCTGCAGCAGGAGTTTCTTTCTGTTTGGAAATCTCCTTAAGAATCCTCTTTTGTTCTTCTAAGATCTCTTTAGTACACATGTCAGGATTCTCTTTAGAAGTCAAAGCAAGTGCCTTCCTAGCATGATATTGTTGAACCTTAATATCATTGTGATACACAATCCCACTCTCACCTGCCTTAGAAGTGATTTTCTTGAAGAGATGTGGAGCATCTTGTATCTCAGTAATAAACAAATCTTCATCTTCTTCAGGAATTGTTGGAAGTGTTTGATTTTGGCCAGGTGCTAGAAATTGTTCTTCTGTCAAGACTTGAGACTGCACCATTGTCCTTACTGTTCTCTTTCCAGTTCTAGAAACTTGATTTAACTGCTTGGTTTGAGTTTTAGACTGACTTCTCCTTGTTTCCAATGCAGTATCAGAGGTTCTTGCTCCATGTGTCTGAGAACCACCATCATTTACAGAAGTATCATCATCCTTTCTTACAACCGGATTAGGTGCACAAATTCCTCGATCAATAATGTCAAAAACTCAAAACAAAATGTTCTAAAAATCATCAGGTTTAGTTTCAGAAATTCTTTGATAGAAAAG
Organism: Saposhnikovia divaricata; assembly: GCA_036435485.1. Lineage (NCBI taxonomy): Eukaryota > Viridiplantae > Streptophyta > Magnoliopsida > Apiales > Apiaceae > Saposhnikovia > Saposhnikovia divaricata. The sequence continues at coordinate 117,540,100 of CM071599.1, read as the reverse complement.
ATTCATCTTCAAGAAGTTTGATAGTAACTCTTCTTATTTGCTTTCAAGAATTTGAATCAGTTTCTTTTTCAGACCCTTGAGCTCTTCATCTTCCTCATTGATCTGATAGATAGCAGCCCTGATGTTCTGAATTGAGTTTCTAGGCAATTCTAAATCACCTAACTGTATGTATGCAAATTCCTCCCCATCAGGATTAAGAGACAATTGTTCCACACCAAGGATTACTTCTTTAAAAGCAGTTCCCCTTTACATTTCAACTTCTTGCCCCTTTTTATTTAAGTAGATGGGAGTGTAGTTGCCATCATACCTTAATTCTCCATCTAAATACCTCTGTCTGATGGTTCTGAGAATCATGCTAGACCAGTTCTTGTAGACTTCAATCTCTTTAACTTTGATTCTTTTACTCTTGAGCAGATAAAGGACATATTTCAGTTCCTTTGTAGATTTGCATAACACCTCATGGATAACTAGCTTTTTGACACTTTTATCTTTCATGAAGTACAACAATCTTTCCACTTTCTTTGCACCACCATGACAATCAGCAATAATTACAACAACTTATAGCTTCCATAGATCATCAACAGTTAACATCTTGTCAACTAGAGGATGTTGATCAGTTTGTGTTGTAAAAACAACCTCTGCTTCATGAGACCCAATACCTCCTCATGTGTTAGGTTCTAGTCCCTTCAAAGCAGATTGCATTCTTGTCCACAGAGGTAGAGATTTACCAGACTTAGAAGTTTTAGCTTCAACAATCAATGTAGGTTCAGTTGTTAGTCTACCAGGTTTAAAAACAGCTGGTCCTTTGTAACTCCAATCATTGATCTTCTTCCATTTCTTACCTTTCTTCTTCTTGTCTAATTTATAATTCTGTTGATGTTCTAGAACAGGTCTATTTCGATCATACCACAGCATCCTGCAAGACCCTTTTATAACCTCTTCATAGTTCTCAGTTGCTATAATTTCAGTATCTCTTGCTTTTTCTCTGATCTCTTTTTCTTTTTCAAATCTTCTGAATCTTACTTGATCAATCTTTAAAGTCGTTTCATCAACTTCTAGATTATGAAATTCAACCACAACAGTAAGAATGATGACTTCAAGTTCTTTCAAGATTTCAGCTTCATCAGGATCACAAACAGCAACTAGAACTTTGTCACGAATAGCAGTTTGAACTATTTCAATAGCAATATTCTATACCTTCACAGCAACTTTACTCTTCCTTGCTGTCAATGGATTTTCTTCTTCAATTTGTTCAGGTACATTTCCAATTTCTTTAGGTACATTGAATATGTTGTCTGGAGCCATTTCAAGAAATAATGGATTTTTCTTCTTTTTAGCTTTCTGAGGATCTTCAGTTATCTCCTCTATTGTGATTCCACTAGACCTTGTCTGTCTTGAACTTGTCTGAACAGGCTTTCTTCCTCTACCTCTACCTCCTCTGCATCTTCCTCTACCTGCAGCAGGAGTTTCTTTCTGTTTGGAAATCTCCTTAAGAATCCTCTTTTGTTCTTCTAAGATCTCTTTAGTACTCATGTCAGGATTCTCTTCAGAAGTCAAAGCAAGTGCCTTCCTAGCATGATATTGTTGAACCTTAATATCATTGTGATACACAATCCCACTCTCACCTGCCTTAGAAGTGATTTTCTTGAAGAGATGTGGAGCATCTTGTATCTCAGTAATAAACAAATCTTCATCTTCTTCAGGAATTGTTGGAATTGTTTGATTTTGGCCAGGTGCTAGAAATTGTTCTTCTGTCAAGACTTGAGACTGCACCATTGTCCTTACTGTTCTCTTTCCAGTTCTAGAAACTTGATTTAACTGCTTGGTTTGAGTTTTAGACTGACTTCTCCTTGTTTCCAATGCAGTATCAGAGGTTCTTGCTCCATGTGTCTGAGAACCACCATCATTTACAGAAGTATCATCATCCTTTCTTACAACCGGATTAGGTGCACAAATTCCTCGATCAATAATGTCAAAAACTCAAAACAAAATGTTCTAAAAATCATCAGGTTTAGTTTCAGAAATTCTTTGATAGAAAAGATTCATCTTCAAGAAGTTTGATAGTAACTCTTCTTATTTGCTTTCAAGAATTTGAATCAGTTTCTTTTTCAGACCCTTGAGCTCTTCATCTTCCTCATTGATCTGATAGATAGCAGCCCTGATGTTCTGAATTGAGTTTCTAGGTAATTCTAAATCACCTAACTGTATGTATGCAAATTCCTCCCCATCAGGATTAAGAGACAATTGTTCCACACCAAGGATTACTTCTTTAAAAGCAGTTCCCCTTTGCATTTCAACTTCTTGCCCCTTTTTATTTAAGTACATGGGAGTGTAGTTGCCATCATACCTTAATTCTCCATCTAAATACCTCTGTCTGATGGTTCTAAGAATCATGCTAGACCAGTTCTTGTAGACTTCAATCTCTTTAACTTTTATTCTTTTACTCTTGAGCAGATAAAGGACATATTTCAGTTCCTTTGTAGATTTGCATAACACCTCATGGATAACTAGCTTTTTGACACTTTTATCTTTCATGAAGTAAAAAAATCTTTCCACTTTCTTTGCACCATCATGACAATCAGCAAATAATTACAACAACTTATAGCTTCCATAGATCATCAACGGTTAACATCTTGTCAACTAGAGGATGTTGATCAGTTTGTGTTGTAAAAACAACCTCTGCTTCATGAGACCCAATACCTCCTCATGTGTTAGGTTCTAGTCCCTTCAAAGCAGATTGCATTCTTGTCCACAGAGGTAGAGATTTATCAGACTTAGAAGTTTTAGCTTCAACAATCAATGTAGGTTCAGTTGTTATTCTACCAGGTTTAAAAACAGCTGGTCCTTTGTAACTCCAATCACTGATCTTCTTCCATTTCTTACCTTTCTTCTTCTTGTCTAATTTATAATTCTGTTGATGTTCTAGAACAGGTCTATTTCGATCATACCACAGCATCTTGCAAGACCCTTTTATAACCTCTTCATAGTTCTCAGTTGCTATAATTTCAGTATCTCTTGCTTTTTCTCTGATCTCTTTTTCTTTTTCAAATCTTCTGAATCTTACTTGATCAATCCTTAAAGTCTCTTCATCAACTTCTAGATTATGAAATTCAACCACAACAGTAAGAATGATGACTTCAAGTTCTTTCAAGATTTCAGCTTCATCAGGATCACAAACAGCAACTAGAACTTTGTCACGAATAGCAGTTTGAACTATTTCAATAGCAATATTCTATACCTTCACAGCAACTTTACTCTTCCTTACAGTCAATGGGTTTTCTTCTTCGATTTGTTCAGGTACATTTCCAATTTCTTTAGGTACATTGAATATGTTGTCTAGAGCCATTTCAAGAAATAATGGATTTTTCTCTTTTGAGCTTTCTGAGGATCTTCAGTTATCTCCTCTATTGTGATTCCACTAGACCTTGTCTGTCTTGAACTTGTCTGAACAGGCTTTCTTCCTCTACCTCTACCTCCTCTGCATCTTCCTCTACCTGCAGCAGGAGTTTCTTTCTGTTTGGAAATCTCCTTAAGAATCCTCTTTTGTTCTTCTAAGATCTCTTTAGTACTCATGTCAGGATTCTCTTTAGAAGTCAAAGCAAGTGCCTTCCTAGCATGATATTGTTGAACATTAATATCATTGTGATACACAATCCCACTCTCACCTGCCTTAGAAGTGATTTTCTTGAAGAGATGTGGAGCATCTTGTATCTCAGTAATAAACAAATCTTAATCTTCTTCAGGAATTGTTGGAAGTGTTTGATTTTGGCCAGGTGCTAGAAATTGTTCTTCTGTCAAGACTTGAGACTGCACCATTGTCCTTACTGTTCTCTTTCCAGTTCTAGAAACTTGATTTAACTGCTTGGTTTGAGTTTTAGACTGACTTCTCCTTGTTTCCAATGCAGTATCAGAGGTTCTTGCTCCATGTGTCTGAGAACCACCATCATTTACAGAAGTATCATCATCCTTTCTTACAACCGGATTAGGTGCACAAATTCCTCGATCAATAATGTCAAAAACTCAAAACAAAATGTTCTAAAAATCATCAGGTTTAGTTTCAGAAATTCTTTGATAGAAAAGATTCATCTTCAAGAAGTTTGATAGTAACTCTTCTTATTTGCTTTCAAGAATTTGAATCAGTTTCTTTTTCAGACCCTTGAGCTCTTCATCTTCCTCATTGATCTGATAGATAGCAGCCCTGATGTTCTGAATTGAGTTTCTAGGTAATTCTAAATCACCTAACTGTATGTATGTAAATTCCTCCCCATCAGGATTAAGAGACAATTGTTCCACACCAAGGATTACTTCTTTAAAAGCAGTTCCCCTTTGCATTTCAACTTCTTGCCCCTTTTTATTTAAGTACATGGGAGTGTAGTTGCCATCATACCTTAATTCTCCATCTAAATACCTCTGTCTGATGGTTCTGAGAATCATGCTAGACCAGTTCTTGTAAACTTCAATCTCTTTAACTTTGATTCTTTTACTCTTGAGCAGATAAAGGACATATTTCAGTTCCTTTGTAGATTTGCATAACACCTCATGGATAACTAGCTTTTTGACACTTTTATCTTTCATGAAGTACAACAATCTTTCCACTTTCTTTGCACCATCATGACAATCAGCAATAATTACAACAACTTATAGCTTCCATAGATCATCAACGGTTAACATCTTGTCAACTAGAGGATGTTGACTAGTTTGTGTTGTAAAAACAACCTCTGCTTCATGAGACCCAATACCTCCTCATGTGTTAGGTTCTAGTCCCTTCAAAGCAGATTGCATTCTTGTCCACAGAGGTAGAGATTTATCAGACTTAGAAGTTTTAGCTTCAACAATCAATGTAGGTTCAGTTGTTAGTCTACCAGGTTTAAAAACAGCTGGTCCTTTGTAACTCCAATCACTGATCTTCTTCCATTTCTTACCTTTCTTCTTCTTGTCTAATTTATAATTCTGTTGATGTTCTAGAACAGGTCTATTTCGATCATACCACAGCATCCTGCAAGAACCTTTTATAACCTCTTCATAGTTCTCAGTTGCTATAATTTCAGTATCTCTTGCTTTTTCTCTGATCTCTTTTTCTTTTTCAAATCTTCTGAATCTTACTTGATCAATCCTTAAAGTCTCTTCATCAACTTCTAGATTATGAAATTCAACCACAACAGTAAGAATGATGACTTCAAGTTCTTTCAAGATTTCAGCTTCATCAGGATCACAAACAGCAACTAGAACTTTGTCAAGAATAGCAGTTTGAACTATTTCAATAGCAATATTCTATACCTTCACAGCAACTTTACTCTTCCTTGCTGTCAATGGATTTTCTTCTTCGATTTGTTCAGGTACATTTCCAATTTCTTTAGGTACATTGAATATGTTGTCTGGAGCCATTTCAAGAAATAATGGATTTTTCTTCTTTTTAGCTTTCTGAGGATCTTCAATTATCTCCTCTATTGTGATTCCACTAGACCTTGTCTATCTTAAACTTGTCTGAATAGGCTTTCTTCCTCTACCTCTACCTCCTCTGCATCTTCCTCTACCTGCAGCAGGAGTTTCTTTCTGTTTGGAAATCTCCTTAAGAATCCTCTTTTGTTCTTCTAAGATCTCTTTAGTACTCATGTCAGGATTCTCTTCAGAAGTCAAAGCAAGTGCCTTCCTAGCATGATATTGTTGAACCTTAATATCATTGTGATACACAATCCCACTCTCACCTGCCTTAGAAGTGATTTTCTTGAAGAGATGTGGAGCATCTTGTATCTCAGTAATAAACAAATCTTCATCTTCTTCAGGAATTGTTGGAAGTGTTTGATTTTGGCCAGGTGCTAGAAATTGTTCTTCTGTCAAGACTTGAGACTGCACCATTGTCCTTACTGTTCTCTTTCCAGTTCTAGAAACTTGAGTTAACTGCTTGGTTTGAGTTTTAGACTGACTTCTCCTTGTTTCCAATGCAGCATCAGAGGTTCTTGCTCCATATGTCTGAGAACCACCATCATTTACAGAAGTATCATCATCCTTTCTTACAACCGGATTTGGTGTGCATTTTGTTTTGACTACCTTCTCCCCCTTTTTGACATCAGGATCAGTCAATAAAGATTGAATAAGTTGGAGAGAGGCTTCAATGTTGTCAACTTTACTTTCAAGAGAATCAAGTCTCTTATTAGTTTTCTCAACCTCTTTGGTCAGAATCCGAACCTGAGAACTAGTAGCAGATAATTCAAATTTGGCCAGTAACTCAGCTCGAGTATGTGCATGAAAATCCTTAACAGAAACAATTTCAGTTTGAAGACCTTTTGAAAGAATAGTAGACATCTTCACAACATTACGTGGAGGGGCATTATCAGTCAAAGTTCTATCAACATAGTGAGCATGACCTTGTACATTTTCAAAAGAAATAGTTTCTCTGTGACTAGCCCAGCTGCTGTCCCATTCATAACTGCTAACACGTTCAGCATTCTCTCCAGTGCTAGTATCATGAATGATCTCAAGATGTATCAAGGCTTTTTTTTTGTGCAACTGTACCCTCTGTAGTTTTACTAAAAGGTTCCATAACTTTTCTGGAAGATCCATGAGTGGCACCAAGACTAGCATGAATGGCCTCTTTGAGCTGTGCTGTCTCAGGATCATCCTCCTCCTCCTCCTCCTCATCATCATCATCATCATCATCATCTGAGCTATCACTATCATTAGTATCAGGAATTTTATCATCCATATTGTCATCAGGATTCATAACACCTTTCAACTTCAAATCAACAGTAGATGGTGTTGGTATATCCTGAGAACTTGAATCGTGAATAGAAACAGTTCCTATATCTCTCTGTTCTTTTAAAGTGATCTCATCACTTCTCACAATTACCTAAGTTACTTTCAATAGTAACTCCTGCCTCACTAGAAGTTTGAAACTTCTCACTTTGTTCTACCTCTCCTTTTGCCAGTTCAAGAGACTGCCTCTCTTCACTCTTCTTTTTCTCTAATTGTTCACTCTCATTCTCACAAGAAAGGTTCTGGCTCAACAAATTCAAAGAAACAAGAGAGGGCTGAGAGGAGTGGACTGAAGTCATACAAATAGAGGTATCCCTTGTATCAGGTCTATCTCTAATCATACTATCAGTAGTAAAAGAAGTAGAGATAGAAGTGTTACCTGATGAAGTTAAATAGATTCCATTGGTCTTGAAGAAATTGGTTCAATGAGTAGTGGAATATTTGGATCAGAAATACTTTCATCAGGATTGACATCTGCGACTGGAGGATGACTTGCTTCAGTATTTGCTACCAATGGTTCTTATGTAGTCTAAGGTTGTAAAGCTGCTTCAACACTTTGAGTCAAAGGTTCTTGTGTGCTTCCCTCAAATGCGGTGTCTTTAAGTACCTCATCACATTCAGCAATGTGCAAAGTATGAGCAGCTTTATCTGCCAGACATTGAGCTAAGTCAAATTCAATTTCAGGAATCCCTTGAGCAGTGTCAGGAAACTCCTGTGCTGATGTGATCTTGCCTGCATATTCGCTTTGAGAATATGGTTCTTGTGTGGCAGGAATGTTCTTGTCTTCACCTTCCCTTTGAGAAAGTGGTTCTTGTGGGACCATTCCTTCAGAAATGTCTACACCCACACTTTGAGTGGGTGGTTCTTGTGTGACTGGATCTGAAATAGCTGTTGAACTCCTTTGAAGTTCATGTTCTTTTGGCCTGGATCCTTTTAGAGGTGAAGTGATCCTCTGTTTCTTCTGTCTATGAAAAACCTTTACTTCAGCATGTTTCTTTTGAAGTGGTGTTGGTTCTAAACCAAGCTGAGCAGCAATAGCATTCACTTGCTCCACTGACATCTCAAATATTCTTCGTTTTGGAGAAGGAAGCACTGGAGAATCAGAAAGCTAAATAGTCTTCACAGGTGAAGTATCAGGAGTAGAAATGTTAGGAGTGATAGTTGTAGCATGAACTGATGATCCATCAGGATTGGTAGAGACATCAGGAATATTCTCTATATCACCAGTAAGATTCTGTATCTCCATAGGAATATAAAATTTTCTCTTGTCGATTATCTTTCTTCTTTTCTTTGGCTTTTCAGAAATAGCCATTTCTTCAGTAACAACAGTAGCAACTTCCTTTTTCTTCAACATAACTGATAAAGGTACTTGATTATCACCAAAATCAGAATCAGAACTCACTTGTTGACAACAATTTTCTCTTCTCCCCTGTTTCTTTATACACTCCAGATTCAATCAAAGACTCAGCAACCTTAACAACAGGTTTCTCCAAAACCAGGACCCCTTGTTCACCCCCTTGTGACTTCATTTAAGTGAGGGTTGGAGTAGAGAAATCCTTTGATCCTGATTGCCTTCCAGACACATCAGATCTAGCTGATTTCTTTGATTTTTCAACTAATGCCTTTTGTGAGACACCAGAGGTGGTTAACTATTTGGATGAGTGTTTGGGTTGTGTGCTTTGGTCAGAAACAAGATGCGTGGAATCCTGTCTCATAGCACCAGAAATAGGTCCAAGACCATCAGTAATTGATCCATAATGAGTAGACATTATCTTTGTCAAAAGAAGCCTGACCTCATTAGGAATGAAAGCATTGCCTTCAAAGCCATTTACCTTATCACATTTATTCAGGGCTTTGACATTATTTTCAGAAATTTTAAAAATAGGCAAAACTGTGTCATCTTCAAATTCAACATTGGGACATAAGTGAGAGAATATTAATTGAAAGAATCTAATAAAACAGACATAACCACATTTATCTGCTTTTGTAGCACTTACTGCTTTCAGAATGAAAGATCCATAATCAAATAAAGTTTCATGGATTAGAGAATACCCAATGTGAACAGAAGAAGGTAGTGCATCAAAGTTGGAAACTTTGTTCAGGAAGCATCTACTGATTGAATCAAATAAGAAGTTCCATTCTTTCCTGAGCTTTGTTCTATACAAATCTCCAACTTCTTTGGTTGTCCATTGTATCCCAGACTTGTAGTAAATTCCAGAAGAGTAGCATCAGAAATACTTGCTGGGGATTTACCATTGAGAGATGGTAATTGTAGAGCTTCAATGATAACTTTTGGAGTCACATGATATGTAACACCATTATATTCAAAGGTCTGATTAGGCTTTCCTGAAGGTGCACATTGGCCAAAGATAGTAGTGGTCCAAACCTGCATAACACACTTGAAAGAAACTTTGGAGGGTTGTGTTAAAGTATAATTGATTGGACTTGTGGCCAAGAAATCCTGATTGATATGAAAATCATTCGACAGTTCCTGATGCTCAAGAACAGCAACATAGTTGTTAGGAGCAAAAGTGACGCCATTAATAACAACCTCACTGTTTATGAATGATGAAGAATCCATTATAGTTAAGAATGTGTGGAATTTGAGATTTTGAAAATTAGGGTTTATGTTCGCACAGAGAGAAAAATAAGATGTAATACTGATCGTTTGAGAATATTGGACAATTTAGAAAACTAAATTGATTTTAGAAAAAACAAATTATGTCTTGGAATTAGAGGTTGATGGCGACTTGACATGTCTGACAGATCACATGGGTTGATAAACTTAAAAAGGGTTTGGAAGCCAGTATTGGAAATGAAGAAGAAAAAGAAACATTCCTTGTTTTTGTAAACAATTCAGCTGGTAAATCTAGTGCATATCTGTCCAAGACAATCCAGACAAAATTGTATCACATGGAGACAAGGAGTGGCAGCAACCCTGTAGAATACTTTGACTTTCAAGATTCGTTTATTTTGTAGGGTTTGTAAACTTGGAGTATTTATATACTTCACGTGTAGCATAGCTAAGAAGAGAAGAAAACACAGAGCTGAAAGCACAAAGCATTAGGTTTTCTTGTAAAATACTTAGCCTTGTATTCGCAACTGTGTACTCGTTTACATAGATTATTTTCTTCAATACAACCCTCAGGTGGAGTCGATAAAAACCCACCTGAAATTTTTAAAGAGTGTTGTATGTTTGTTTTTCTTTGATTTCTGTTTCATAAGTTTCTTTCTGTTTATCTGCTTAAATCAAGATCCATCTGTTGTCTTATAAATTCGAAAGAATTTTCAACAAGATTGTATTCAACCCCCTTCTACAATCTTGAGGTGTGCAACTGGGAAATAACAATTGGTATCAGAGCAAGCTTCTAACACACAAGAAGTTTAAAGATCAAGCACCATGGGAAAGAAGGACACAGGGGTAAAGATTCCAATTCTTGATAAAGATAACTACTTTCATTGGAAAGTAAAGATGCATCTTCATCTCTCTACACTAGACGAAGACTATGTTGATTGCGTAGAAAAAGGTCCTCATATTCCTATGAAGCCTAATTCTGGTGTTGGTGAAGCTGCCGGTTCTGTAGCTACTGGAAGGCCTATTCCAAAAACTCAGGCTGAATTCACAGCTGATGATCTGGAAGTGATGCGCAAGGATAAGAAGGCTATGAACATCTTATTCAATGGCATCGACCAAGATATGTTTGATTCTGTTATAAACTGCACCACTGCCAAGCAAGTGTGGGACACTATCCAAACAATCTGTGAAGGAACTGAACAAGTCAGAAAAAATAAGATGCAACTCCTAATACAACAATATGAGCATTTTCACTTCTCCTCTGGTGAAAATCTCACAGACATATTTAGTAGATTTCAAAAACTGATGAATGGTCTGAAGCTGTGGGAGAAATTATGAAACCAAGGACTCCAACCTAAAGTTTCTGAGATCCCTTCCTAAGGAATGGAAGCTAGTGACAGTCTCGTTGAGGAACTCTCAAGATTACAAAGAATTTACACTTGAGAGACTGTATGGCATCCTGAAGATTTATGAACTTTAAATGCAACAAGATGAGGAAGTGGAGAAAATCCAGAAGAAAGGTGGATATGTTGCCTTGGTGGCCAATATTCCAGTAAGCCAGGTGAGTGAGAAGATGGAGAGCACACAAGCCACACCAAGTCCAAAAACTTGTGAAGGTGGAGCTGAAGCTAGCAGAGGGAAAAGCAAGTTGATTGAAAAACTTGATGCATCGAGTGGAGATGAATCTGATGACTTGGATGATTATCTAGCATTCTTGTTAAGGAGATTCACAAAACTCAAGTTCAAGGGGAATCCAACAGGAGGCAGGCAATTCAAAAAAGGTTTTCAACCATCCAACGACATGGTTGAAAGGTCCAAGTTCAAATGCTTTAATTGTGGAATTGCTGGCCACTTTGCCAATGAATGCAGAAAGCTTAAAGCTGAGATTGAGAAGAAGTTGTTTGGAACTGTTGACTACAAGAAGAAAAATTTTGATCTTCTCAAGCAAAAGGAAAAAGCATTTGTGTCTAGAGACAATGATTGGGCTGCTGGTGGAGATTCTGATGCAGAAGAAGATTTTGTCAACCTTGCCCTCATGGCAAATGAGAAAGATGAGGAATCTAGTTCAGCAAGCAACCAGGTATTCTCTTCAAACCTAACTGATCTTTCTAAAGCTGAATGTGCTAGTACAATTGATGAAATGTCACTTGAATTGTATAACATGCATGTTTCCGTGAAATCGCTTAACAAAGAAAACAGGAGGACTAAAGATCTAAATGAAATGCTAAGTGATAGGAACTCAGTTAATTGAATTATAGGTCATGAGAAGAGATTGCCAGGAAGCTAAAGATGGATTGATTGAAGCACTCAAACATGAAAAGATATTGAAAGAATAGTTAAAGAAAGAACAGGATCTAATTGCTATTTGGGGAAAATCTAAGGCCACTACTGAAGAGATTTGTCGTGTCCAAGGGATTAACTCCTTTAGCAAATTAGAAGAAGCAAAGTTAGGTGTTGATGGTGAGACTGCTTCAGACAACGAGTCAATGGATAATCATGATAATCATCCATTGAACAATGAGCTATCAATGGATATTGATCATCCATCGAAGGCCAAAGTTGTCAGCAAAGCAACTCTAGTTAAACTGAACAATCAATATGGTCCCATCAGCAAAAACTTTGAATTAGAAGAATGTAGCAAAACAAAATCAGTTGGGAAAGCTAACATAGGTCACTTGTCCCATAAGCAATTGAAGGACAAGTTAGAGAAAGTTGAATCAAGAGCTAAAGGAAGGAGAAAGAACAGAAATGGCAAGGTAGGGATTAATAAACACAACAACTACACTCCTGATAAGTATGCTCCTAGGAAAAAGTGTGTAAATTGTGGTAGTGTTAATTATCTATCTGCTAACTATAAAAAGTTGAAAAATGCTCCCATGCCTTTATCCTTGCCTACTTCTACTATGTATGCTATGCCTAATACTTGTGTCCAACCTGCTCATGCATCTAGTAAATATGCAAACATGTCATTCATGCCCAATCCATACTATCATGCTTTTAATATGCTTCAAATGCCATGGATAATGAATAACATGCATGCACAGACTATGCCTAATTCTGATTTGTGTAATGCATATGAGCAAGTTTCGAACCTTGGCTTTCAAAAGCCACACCCAGAGTTAAGATTGATTTAACACAATCTAGACCCAAGGGTAGAAAGGATTTGAAGGGCAAGAAAAGGGCTAACACAACTGGACCCAAGAAAACTTGCGTACCAACATCGACTTGATTTGGTTTGGTGTGTGCAAGGATACAGAAAGAACCTTTGGTATTTGGATAGTGGCTGTTCCAGACATATGACTGGAGATTCTAACCTGCTCACTGAGTTCGAGGAGAGAGCTGGCCCTAGCTTTATTGTTGTGCCCAAAATCACCATGGGCTGAATTTAGGCCCATTAGGCCGTAGGGTCCAATCCAAACAAGTAAGAGAATATATTTAGTACAAGTCATGAAGATCAGACAGAGAAATGACTAAGAAACTAGGAATATTAAGAGGTCCCCGAAGGTCTGGAAGCTGAGTAGATCAATGAAAGACCAGGTTCCTCCTAGCAGAAGAGTTCGAATTAGTATAGCTACAGCCACGAAAAGAGGTAAGAGCATTCCAAGACTTTAGATGAGTTATCCAGCCTAACATGTTTTGTTGTTTGTGTAGGTACAAGTACCTAGAAAGAGGTTCCTGAGCAGCATGTCCCGAAATAAGGAGATTCCTGAGAAACAGGTTCCTAAGATATAGGTTCCTGAGCACCAGTTTCCTACGAGTCACCGATAGAAAGTTCTAGAAGCCATCTGGAACAGATATCGAATTATGGTTGGAGTGTAATTCTAGGGCGCAGTTGATCCTAGAATACCTCTGATCTACGAGAGAATCATAATAGGGGACGAACTCGAGTTCTACTCTATGTCACCAACTAGTTCGTGAAAGGCTCTAAAGGAACCTGAGTCCTACACGAACTAGGCAATCGAATACAGCTATTGCAGGAGAGTCAAAGTCGCATTAGAACTACTTGAGCTTGATTCCTATATAAAGGATACGTAGGCACCTTGAGGGTAAGACGAATTCAACTCTATAATTTTATCTAAAGGCAATTAAGATTATTGGAGACACCATTAAGCTCAGCTCACCCTCCCCCCAAAACACAACCAAAATCTTCCATTGAACAGTTGATCGTTAGCCTTACAACTCACCGAAAACCTCTCAAAAGTTCTTACGAAATCCACTCATCAACATTGGTGCTAGAAGGAGGGGAGTTAACATCTTAATAGTGGAAAGATGGCAGGCGATTCGGATAGCGAAGCAACCCCTTCTATGGAGAAAACTCATGATGGCGATGAACGTACTCATCAGGGAAAGAAGGTTACCGCAACAGATGTGTTGGAGGTTTTGAAGACTTTTGGAGAACGATTGTCAACCTTGGAGCAAGCCTCAAGCAAGAAGAAAAAGAAGGCTAAGAAGGGGAAGAAATCGAAGGTTACTCCAAAGCAGTTGAATTTTAAGGAAAAGAACCTGAAGAAGAGGAGGAAATTCTGGAGGAAGAGGAAGAACCAAAGCAGGATGATGATGACGAGGAGCTAGAGAATCCTGAGAAGAAGAAAACTCCTACCAATAAGGTGCAGTCCCAGGTTTGTACTGAGTCCAAGGGAAAGAAGAAGGTTAAAACTGGAGGTTCTTCGCAGAAAAAGAAGAAGGATAAAGATCTATTTGTTGAGATAATTGAAGATGATGAAACCGATTCAGAGGAGGCTACCGAGGAATCCAGTACAGCAGAATCACAGGAGGATGAAGGAACAAGTAAGAAGACAAAGGCATAAGCTATTGGAGAGGTAATAGCTGAAGATGTTAAGAAAATATTAGCCCAACTTAGGGATGAAAAGAATCTTGCTGCTAACCCCATAACAGCTTCTCCCTTTACCAAGAAGGTTCGAGAGTCAGCTTTACCTAGATCTTACAGGCCTTCGAATGAGTTGAAGTTCAATGAAACCACTGATCCAATTGAATACCTAAGTCGTTTCGACACAGAGATGGATGTCTATTAAGTAAAGGAAGCTACAAGGTGTAGGTTACTGGCTGAAACTCTGCAGGGGTTACTCATCGATGGTTCAAGAGCTTACTTGCTGATTCAATTGGTTCCTGGGAAAGTATGGGAAAGCTCTTTGTCACCCAGTTCAGGGCATCTGTCACATTTGCACCACCTACCAACACCCTAGCCAACATCAAGCAGAGACCCAACGAGACATTGACATAATATTTTAAGAGGTTTAATGCAGAGGTTCCGAAGGTTAGGAAAGCATCTGAGGAAACTATAAAGAATTTCTTGATTGTTGGAGTCAAATGAGGTTCAGATTTCTGGAAAGCACTGCAAGGGATAGAACCAGAGACGTTGGCAGACTTTTACGCTCAGGCAAAACCTTTTCGTCTCGTGGAAGAATCTCTAGCTGATTTGAAGAAGGATCCAGATTTTGTAAGGCAAAGTGGATGGTCAGGAAACAAGAGGTCAAGGCCTAGAAGTCCTAATAATCGCGACAGTAAGAAGGTGGTCAGTCGTACGTCTCAAGTGAAGCCTGAAGCTGAAACAGTGAATCCGACTAGACCTGTTATGAATCAGGTTCCGCCACCAGTTTCCTACAACAACAACAAGCGTGAGAGACCTGTCTATGAAACTTTTACCCCTTTGGTAGCTCCGATTGATCATATTTATGCGGTGAATGAGAAGTCTCCATGGTTTAGGAAGCTTATCAGAACTGGTCCTCCAGGGAATAAGAACGAACGTCCATATTGTGATTTTCACGATAACAATGGGCGTAACACTGCAGACTGCCGTCATCTAAGGGATTTAATTTAAACTCTAATCAGACAAGGGCAGTTAACTGAATGGGTAGCTCAGGAAGGAAAGAAGTATAGAGTCGAGAAAATGCAGAAAGCACCGAAACCTGTGTTAATGGAGGGACCACCTAAATCTGGATGCATACGTACTATTATTGGAGGTCCCCATATTGGAGGAAATAGCATAAACGTCATGGAAAGGTATACTCGTGAAGCTAAAGAACGTCGTTTGACTAATGTTTGCAATCTATCCTAGAGGTCTCCCAGGTTGTTTGAAGGCGAAGATGCGGATATCACCTTCACTGAAGAGGATTCTTCTTGGGTACATCATCCCCATACAGACGATTTAGTGATTGAAGAAAGAATTGGGTCTTATGAGGTTCATCGAGTGCTAGTGGATAATGGAAGCTCTGTGAATCTACTGTCGTACTCAGCTTTCAAGAAGATGCATTTTCAGGATAGGGATTTGACTCCAACGAAGCATACCTTGTATGGCTTCACCAATAACCAGGTTCCCATTAAAGGTAAGGTTCGAT
This sequence comes from Saposhnikovia divaricata, assembly GCA_036435485.1. Taxonomy (NCBI): domain Eukaryota; kingdom Viridiplantae; phylum Streptophyta; class Magnoliopsida; order Apiales; family Apiaceae; genus Saposhnikovia; species Saposhnikovia divaricata. The sequence continues at coordinate 117,524,416 of CM071599.1, read as the reverse complement.
TACCAGTGACACTAGGTGATAAACCATGTTGCATTACACAGTTAGCAGAATTCATTGTTATAGAGGACAACATGAATTATAATGCTATTCTTGGGAGACCAATTCTGAAGGAGATGAGGGTGATAACCTCAATTTATCATCAGACTATGAAGTTTCCAACACCAAATGGTATTGGAGTAGTTCGAGGTTTTCAGTATGAGTCCAGAGAATGCTACACAAAAGCTTTGCAACACGCTGCTAAGGCTGCTAAATTGCCTGAGCCAATGGAAGAGGTTCTTGATGATTTTCCAGGGAAGAATCCAGATGATATAATAGTTGATCTACGTAGTCATCCATTAGAGGTTTTTGTGTCAGCATCATGCAGAGCAATAAGAATTGAAGAGATCACAGAAGAGGAACCTCACGCTGAGATTCCAGTTTTTCAGGGACCAGATACCCCTTACTTGCTCTTAGAAAGTGCACCCCCTACGGACGAAGATGGTGATGTGTGTATGGCAGAAGAGTTGGATGATGAAAAATCTCAAAAAATGAAGCACAGTGGAGGTAGTGAGGATAGTCAGTCAGTGACCAAGAGAAGGAATGTCATGCAAGAAGCACATGTACCATCTACTGTTGAGGAACCTCAAGAGGATTCGGCTGCAGAGATGGATGTAGATTTGGATCCTCGAATTCCAGAAACATTGGTCAAAGCTGGACCAGCTGGTGAGACATTGGATGTGAAGATAAATGATAAGGAAGGTACAAAGGTGTTGAAGATTGGAGCTCACCTAGAACCAACTTTGAGGGAATCTCTTGTTTCTTTCTTGGGCAAGAACCTGGATGTCTTTGCTTGGTGCCATGCAGATATGTTAGGCCGAATACACACTAATAATCAATATTAGATGAGAGAATAACAATTAAGATGATTATGCACTTTTAAATCTTTTGGTATTAAAAACCCTCTTCGTGATGTAAACTATCACAAAGAGCTGCTAGATTACAATAAAGATAGTTCGATGCACGATACCCTTCTAGGGTTAACCTAACTGTATTTATAAAACATACAGCTGCTATACAATCGCTAATTGATATTCCTAATAATCAGCTATACAATGATATCAATTACAGATTGTCACACGTCTCCTAAGTCAACTCGATCTCTTTGATAGCTATCCAATCTCCAAAGATCTCGCTTCCATATCAATCTTCAATTGATCTCTAATATCTTCTGTTGACTTCGTACACGCTGCTTCCAGACAGACTTTACTAAACTCTGTCCAGCTTCCGTCAGTCAGACTTTACTAAACTCTGACTTCCTTCCAGTTAAACTCTGATATTTCACTGTTACACTTAAACACTGAAACATTACATCAATTATATCTAACAATCTCCCCCAACTTGTTCATTAGCAAAAATGCACAAGTTAATAGATAATTGATGATGTCAAAAAAAAAAATAATCATATACAGTGTTTAACAACAAAACAGAGTTTAAACTGATACTTAACAAAATTACAGAAAATATGAAAAACTTACAGAGCATAAATTACTTAATCTTTTCAACATCCCATATTGTCTTCAAGTACTCTGTTAGCAATCTCTCTTCTGCAACTTCAAGTGCTCTTTCCATTTGTAACTTGATCTCTCGAAGCTTAGGATCTGTACCATCTGTCTGATAAATGGCTGATCTCAGATCATAAATGTTGTTCTTCTTCATTTCATTTCCATGTCTGATAAAGTATGACTTTGCTGATTCTGAATTAAATTCAAGCACAGTGATACCCAAATCAGTTCTCAGCTTAGCATTGTTTCTTTTCATTTCAACCATTCTTCCTTTGTAATCTAAGTACTTTGGCACATATTCAGACTTGTCTTTAATTCCACAAATCATCTTTGATCTTTCCATCTGGTATCTAAGCACTTCTGCAGCTCGGTAAGTAGGACTGTTATTCACCTTGAAAATATGTAAGACATACTGCAGTTCTTCATACATTTTCAAATGAATATCATGTTCTCCAACTTTGTAAACAGTCCCATCCTCCATGAAATACAACCAAAAGTCTTTATTTAGACTTCTTTGATGAATCAACTGTACTGATTCCAGCTTGTCCAAATTAACTTGAAGGACACCCTTGCCTGGAGCAGCCAGTGATGAATGATCTCTAGGAGTAATATTCAAAGTCCTTTATCTGTTTGACCCTAAACCAGCCAAATCATGAGGTTGCTTAGCAATCATTGCTCTGCTTTGAAAAATATCACCTCCTTGAACTTTCTCAATATTATCAGGAATAGTAGGTCTCACAAAACCATGAATTGGAAGAGTAGTTTGTACAACATGTGTAGAAACAGAGGTTGTAACTTGCCTTGACTTCTTTAAACTCTTATCATCTTCAACAACTTTTTCTTTAATCTTTAATCTAGCCTCATCTGCTGTTGGCTTTCTTGAACGAGACAATCTCTGATCAGCATTGACATTTTCATTGATCTTAATGCCTTTAAGAACAGGCCTTGATGCCTTTTCATCTTTCTTCTTGAATTTCCCAGACTTAAGCCTTTTCTCATGTTCAGCTTTAAGTCTTAGCTCTTCAGCCTTTACATCTTCTAGAGTGACATCATTTCCATGTTCTTCAAGAAACATATTTACAGCTAACTCTGTATCATTCTGTGGACCTTCAGCAGTGTTTGCTTTAGCAGAGTTTACTCTAGACCTTGTAATTGCTCTTTTGGTTCTATCAGATCCACCTCTATCTGCAGCATCATCCTTCCTCTCCAAGGATTGAAATTGTTTGCAAGCAGTGTTTGCAACTTTCTCCCCCTTTTTGACATCATCAGGAATCAGGATGGAGGTTAGCAACTCCAAAGAGTTTGCAATGGAATCTATTTTGGTAGCCATCAGAGTTTGATTTTCTTCCACCTTGGCCAATCTAGCTGAATAAGTTTGATGTCTAAAGTAGCTTCCTTCTCCCTTTTGAAATCAATTTCAGTAATATCTCTTCGAAGACCATTAATATCTTCTACAGCGGCATCAAATCGTTTATTAAGGACTTTGACCTGAACAACAGTTGCCTTCAAACAGGAAGCAATGTCAGGATTTTTAATTTCATCTGCAGCCTTTTTCACAAAGTCTGCTGCCCTGCCAATTGGAAAAATGCAATCTGATTGATACCATCTGGCAGCTGATCTTTCAACGTGTTCTTTTTCAAGATTGATAAGTGCATAATTTTGCATATTTTTATTACCTATTTTGTTGCTTGAACTCGTATTTTAATTAAATATTTTGTTGCATTTCAGGAAATTCAAGAAATTATGAAGAAATGGAAAAAATAAAGAAATAATGGTCAAGGAAGAGAAAAAAGAAGAAGAAATTCAGATTTATTGAGCTACAGTATTTATTTCATATCCGATCGAAGAAGCTCGAAATTTGAAGACCAAATTCAGTTCCGAATTTTATTAAATTTGGAATATTCTTGTAATATATATAAAATAAAAAAATGAAAAAGAAAAAGAAACATGTGTGTGGAGTTATTAGGTCTTATAGAATTATTTAGCCAAAAGTAGATGAATGGGTTGGCAAAAGAAAAAGGAAAAAAAAAATTCTAAAGTGGTAGGCTAAATGATGAAGCTTTAATAATTGAGGAATTTTTTATGAAGAAGTTGGGGCTATAAATTGAAGAGCTTGAAGAATGAAGAAACCCATTAGATTAGATTAGGAACTTAATATTAGTACTAAGTTGTAATTTTTATTTGCAACTCTTGTAAACATTTTTAATTTTTAGTACGTATCTTCTTGTTTCAATCGTTTAATTTGAAGCCCAGTTATTGATTCTCTGTTTTATTTTTCCCCATTCTGTTTTATAATCCACAAGCTCTCTCCCTTTCTTTTATTAATCAAAAACAGTGTCTCCCCCTTTCTCTCTTAGCCGAAGCAATTTAACCTCCCCTGTTTTGTTTCTTCATTTTCGTGTTATAAACCCAAGAACCCACCATCTCCATCTTCCTCCATTCCGTTTCATTCCCTGTCAAACCCAGCCTCCTACTTCAATTTCCTAGCTTTTTCCCCCTTTTCTTTAGCTACAAACATCAACCCCTCTCCTCCCTTTTCCCTTATTCTCGTTCTCACACACACCCAACACCCTTTTTTTCGTTTTGTTATTTTGTTGTAGGAGTCAAATGTTGCAGTTGATTGATGTTATCTATTCGCCGTTATTGTTGAATTTAGAGTTTCTGTTGCTGCGTTACTGCCCAGTGATTCGGTATTGAAGAATGTGATGTGTAGGCTAGTTTGCTGAGATTTCACGAGTCTGAGTTGTCCATTTTTGTGCCGAGTTAACAGCCGAGTTGCCTTGTTTTTTTTTTCTGCGTTTTTTTTCCTTGTGTGCGATTTCATGTTTTTGTTTTGCTGTGCATTTTTTTGCTACGTGTTTAGTTGTTGAGTTGCTGAATTGTGGTAGCAGAGTTTTCCATCGATTTTTTTTTCTTCCTGATATCCTTCTTTGAAATTCAGTTCTTCTTCGATTTCTTCTGTTCTTATGTTCTTGTTTTATTGTTGTTTTGCTGAGTTCAAGTTTTACTGGTTTTTGCTAGCCCAAATTTCCTTGTGACCCAATTGTAGTTCTTGGCCCAAAATCTAAATGGCAAAACTAGCATCTCACTCATTTCTTTTCTCTTACGTGACTTGTAGTTTAATCATCACTTAATAATTACTATCATTATTAGCTAATAATTAATCTTGGTGCTCATTACTCTCATTTATTTTAATACATGCATTTTAGTTCTCATGGTATTGTTTTAGTTTGTAATTTTCATTTCGTATCATAGTACTTTTTAATGTAATTAATCATTTTCGTACCATTTTACAATGAATTTTTGTTGAAACGAATTTTCTAAAAAAAAAAAAGTTTTAAATTTTCGATTAGGAATTAAATAGTATAAAATCAAAATTTTTCAAAACCCAATTTTAATTCGATTTTAGAATTTTTTTAGAGTGATTTATTTTTTTTATTTTTTTTAACTTTTAATTAAGTTAATTTAGAAATAGAAAAACAGATTAATTTTCTTTTAAATAAAAATCAATTGAAATTTAAATAGAAAAATGTAAAATTTAGTTTTTAGTTTAAAATAGATTAATTAAATTTTCCTTTACAAATACTGTAAATTTTCTTTTAGTAATTAAATAGTAAAATAAAAAAAATTTCAAAAACCCAATTGTTCTAATTCAACTAAATTAAAAGTTAAGGATCGCGAATTAAATATTAGTCCCTGTGGATCGAATCTTAAAATACTAAAACGAGATCGTGCGCTTGCGATTTTTAATTATCATGTTTTCGATACATCAAGTTTTTGGCGCCGCTGCCGGGGAACTAATTATTTTTCACGCCTTAATATTTAATTTTTCGGATTAGTTTTTGCCTTAATTTTTTATTTTTTATTTCATTTTTTTAGGAAAGTGTGAAATTTCGGGACTCTTCTCTCGGAGCGTGGAAAAATTGGAATTTCTGGAAGCGTGCTTCGGTAACCCGTGTCTCACTCTTTTAATTTTTTTTATTTTTAGAAAATCACAAAAAAAAAATCCAAAAAAAAATCCAAAAAAAAAAATTAGTTGTAAATACATATTTGTTGCATCATGCATTCATCACTTAGGGCACATCATCTAGATTTTTATTTTCTTGTTTTTAATTTTTCGTACCTAGTAAATTGTGGTGATCGCTGGAGGATCGAGGTACGTTAAATTTTTCTTTTATTTAGTTTAGAACACGTAGTGTAGAGTATCCATAATTGTTTATCGTTTTTGTAAATATCTCGTTGTTTGTTGCATCAAATAAACGTAATTAAGACTTATTCACGACCTTCAGTGTCTAAGGTTCGCCTGGCTGTTAAGATTTGGTGTCTAAGTGACGAGTTTGGCCTCTTGGCAATGCCTGCTCTAACCTGGCCGAATCGGTCTGAATAATTCTTAATTTACGAAAATTTTAGTGTGTCTTAACGTTATGTGAGCAATGTCTAGTTATTTTATTTAGGGAACCCTAGGTCTAGAATTTTTCTTTTGAATTTTCACCATTTCTTTTTGTGTGTTTGAATTAATTCGTTGTACGCTACATGTCCGATGAGTAATAATGAGATGTCACCAATGGCCCCTGAAGCTTACACATATTGTGAAATTTGTGGTATTTATGGTCACTTTGGTTTTGAATGTTCTTACAATGCTTACAATGGTCAATTCGGACAAGTGAATGATTATCAAGAAAGATACGAGTCAAATCCGTACTTTAATGCATATAATCAAGATTGGACGGGTCAACCAAATTTTTCATACACGGACAACAACTTTCAGAATTTCTCATATCATGATCAACAACAATTCCAGCAATAACAATATGAAGAACAATATCACCAACAACAATTTGAGCAACCATCATGGCAGCAATATGAATATCCTCCACCGCAGAATTTCCAGGTTCATCAAACCAATGAAAATGTGAAACCTGATATATTGAGCAAGGTGGAGGAACTTCTGATGCAAACTCAAAAGATTCAAGAGGAGTTAAATAAACTGATGGGAGCTGAAATTGCAGAATGGGATAGCTCTTTTACTGCATGGTAGCCTGACTCTACACCGCCGCCATCTATACCATCAGAAGATGAAATGGATTCGATCATTTTTAAAAATGATCAAGAGGAAAATAGTTTCTCGGTGTGTGTTGATGATGTACTTATTGACATAGAAGAGGAGCTTTCCACCGAGGTTAAAATCAATGATGTTGTTGAGGATGTTGTGAGTAAAAATGAGAATCTGTGCTTCAAGGTTGACGTGATGTCAAAAATTGTCCAAGAAGATTTTTCTCCAATTTTGCTTGATAATCCATTCCAAACGGCTATTACCCTTCAGTCCTCGGAAGAAGGAGACCCTGATAAATGCTCCTTATTCATTGATTCAAAAAGCCAATAGGATCAAATAGCTCCAGAGAAAGTAAGGAAGGGAGAAGAACCACCACCCGAGCCTCCACCTCGCGTGATTATTAAGGGAGTTCGGCGTTTTCGGGGCTATGAATTTTATCGATGCTTTATTACAAAATTTTCCAAAACTACATATTTTCTTGATCAATTTTTATTTATTGATGTAGTGGCTAAATTTGCTAATGCTCGTTTGGAAATTTTGTGCAGGATTAAAAAAAACCTGTTGATGCTTTTTCGTGGTGGTCCCACGCAACAAGTTTTTGGAGTGGCAATCCATGCCTCGATAATTCATGCTTGTGCATTAGGGGAGTATTTCTTACTTTTCTTTTATACCTTTGCATACATTGAGGACAATGCATGATTTAGGTATGGGGGAGTGTTTAGTGTAAATACATAAAAATTGAAAAATCCAAAAAAATTTAAAAATTAAAAATCCAAAAATAGAGATATTTCAGCTTAGTTGTCCTTCCCACTCTTTAAATTCTAGAACTAGTTGGTGTTGACCATTTTTCGAAAATTATATGTATAATGCCTTTAGATAATTTGAACGTAGTCAGGTAAGGTTTTTCCTCATGAAACTTGTGTCGAACAAATTTTTGCTTAAAAGACCAAGACGACACATTTGCACAAGACTTTTGATGAAAAAATTGTATAGGAATGTTATTCAATACCTAAGAGAGAACCCACATGTTAGAACAATGTCGAATCAAACCTTTGCGAAATTTGGTTCCTATAGTGTCAAAAAAGAAAAATAGTCAATAAATTTTTGTAATTGTAGAGTGCTAGTGTAATTTTAAATTCTTAGTAGGGAAATCGGCTAGGTTGGGCTCATTGATAACCCGAGTAAGTAAGTCTGAGGGGACTTTGTGCCTAGCAACCTATGGTCCTTAGTGATCCGGGATTGTTGACCTAAAACTCGCTAAATGGGTATTGATGCAAAAGTCTTGTGGGACCTCAACCATTGCACGGTCGGTCTAAATACTAAGAACGTGAAGTTTGGCTAGAACCTTGTTTTGATAGAGATTGGGTCAGTTCAATATTGGTTGAAAAAGAGAAAATGTTCGTATGCACTTTATCCATCATAGGCCTTAAATTCACTACACACCTTGGGATTTTTTGTAAATTTTTAGAGTCTAATCAAGTGTATTGTGGGAACCTATAACGTGGCTATTATTAGAATAATCTTTAAGGCATATATTTTCCTACAAAATTGTTTTGTTGACACCAATGAAAGCTAGAGTAAAAGAGGAAAGTTGGATACTTGCTGACTTATCTCTAAGATTTTATAAGTATATCTTCTGTAAACCCTTAGGAGACAACACTCCTCTTGTAGAGATCGTCTATGAGTTTAACTGGTTGGTAAACCTAAAATTACCCGTGATTCCTACGACAGTGAGTATAGGTTTTTCATTAAGCATTTTTCTTTGCGTTTTACTCGAGGACGAGCAAAAGATAGGTATGGGGGCATTTGATAAGTGCATAATTTTGCATATTTTTATTACCTATTTATTGTTTGAATTTGTAATTTTAATAAATTATTTTGTTACATTTCAGGAAATTCGAGAAAAAATGAAGAAATGGCAAAATAAATAAATAAAGGTCAAAGAAGAGAAAAAGAAGAAGAAGAAGGACCAAAATAGAAGAAAAGGAAAGAGAAGGGGGTTTTGTGCAAAACTGAATGGATGGCTAGGATTGAACCACACCAAACAAAAATGAATGGTGGGGATTAATCCACACCAACCCAAAAATCCCAATTTATTTCCTATAAATACCTCATTTTTCTCTTGTAAAATCACAACCCAAAACTTAGAATTAGGATTAAAACCCCTTAGGATTAGTATTAGTTAGTTGTAATTTTTTTTATAATTCTTGTAAACATTTTTGTTATTACGTATCTTTTTTGGTTTAAATTGATCAATTTGTAGCATAACATCTCCCCTGTTCCATTTTATTTTCTAACGAACCCAGTTTCCCCTCTTTTATTTTCCATGCAAACACAACTCCCTCTCACCTTCTTGATTTTCAAGTTCGTTTCTGTACTCTACTACTTCGATTTAAACCAAAACCAACAAACCCATTTCCCCTTTCTTTTTCTTTCCCCACAAAACGCCTTTTTATTTCAGTTCTGCTTTGTTCGAATTTTGATGCCGAATAATTCTTAATTTACGGAATTTTTAATGTGTCTTAACGTTATGAGCAATGTCTAGTTATTTTATTTAGGGAACCTAGGTTAGATTTTTCTTTTGATTTTTCACCATTTATTTTGTGTGTTTCATTTTCGCACTTACTTGCTACGTGGTTTTATCCTTGATCAATCTTTACCATGTCCGTAGCATTTAGGGAGCGTTATTACCAAGGTTGGGATTTTGACGAGGAATTAGTGGATAATACGATGTGGTGTGAGTCAACTAGGGACCTAGTGTATATAACGAGTCGTCTAATACTTTTAGTGATTTGCATTATAGTGAAAACGATATAGCAATGGACTCTGAATTAGATGCTCTTACTAGACGACTCGAAGCCTTAGAAACCCTTAGAGGCCCTTCACACACGTCTTGGCACCCAAATTTCAACTTTCCGAGTCTCGATTTTCAACATGTCAACGCCATGTTTCACCCAACCTCTCGAAATGACCATTTTACATCGTCTTCTAATTCCGGTTGGAGAGATTATCCCGATCTCTCATGGAACCAAGGTCATAGCTATCAAACTCCGCCTCCACATTTTCAAGAACCGAACTCTTATCCAATTCCGAGTCAAGTTCCTTATTCGAGTTCAATTCAAACCAACACCCACCAGCCCGGATTTCATGACTCGAGTAGGCAACTTGACACCTTAGAAAAGAGTATCGAGGCTTTATTGGTTTCTCAAGCAAACTTCATGCGAACCATAACTTCTGATAGGCAAATTTTGAACTCAAATGCTCAAGCCTTATCTAATTTAGAATTTCAAGTGAATCAATTAGCCACCATGTGCGAGCGTGAGATGATAACCACTCCGAATCCACCCGAGGTCAACCCTGAATTTCTTATCACTCAAAGACCTATCGATACTTTTGATGATATCATTTCTCCTAGGTCTAATGTTCAAGTTGACACTCCTTTCGGTGGTGATTCACACGAAGAAGATTCTAATGCTGACATCATTCTTTCTCTAGGTCAAACGAAGAATCCCGATGATTCTGAGTTTGTGGCTTCACCTAGACAACCACCATCTTCTTCTAGTGAACTTTTCCTTTCATCTTCTAAATATTTTCCCGAAAAAACCAAAGAACTTCATACTCAACCAATAGGAGCTAATCTAGTTAAGGAGATTGGTTCAAGGTAAAATTTGGACGATCATGAGATTGAGTCTCTTCTTAAACAGGATTTTCAATTGCATTACGAGACCAATCGAGAGCTTCACGAATCTTTTAAGGATTTGACCTCGGAAGAGATGTTTGGAGAGATGATGAATATTTGTTCCAAATGTGAAACCCAACATAAGGATAGTTCTTGTGATCCTAATTCTGTTGGTAAAACATTTTTCGAAGAGCCACCCCCACCCGTTTCTATTTCTTCATTTTCAACTCGTGCTCCATCTTTCATCGAAACTCATGATATTCATGACCAACATCTTATCGTAATTAATTTACTTAAAATTAAACAACAAAAAGAAGCATCTTCATGGTCTATGGATGAAGTTAGGAATATGAGTTTTATTCTTGCGCCTAATCGGATCGTTCGAGTGGTCTATGCTATTTTTGTGGGTGAGTTTCTAAAATATGTTGGTTGTATAACAAAAATAGTTTTTCCGAGAGCATGTATTGGTTAGTAAATATTTGTTTTGTACCTCCCATAGTAGAATGTAGGTATGGGGGAGTTACATTGTGTGCGAGTGTGAGTTGTTTTTTTAGAAGTTTTCAATCTCTTCCATCCCTTCTCAGGTATTATCTCCTCATTCTCTTTTACTCATTTTTCTTGCATTTGCATACATTGAGGACAATGCATGATTTAAGTATGGGGGAGGGTTTTAGTGTAAATACATAAAATTGAAAAATCCAAAAAAATTAAAAAAATTGAAAAATCCAAAAATAGAGATATTTTAGCTTAGTTGTCCTTCCTACTATTTAAATTTTAGAACTAATTGGTGTTGACAATTTTCCGAAAATTATATGTATAATGCCTTTAGATAATTTGAACGTAGTCAGGTAAGGTTTTTCCTCATGAAACTTGTGTCGAACAAATTTTTGCTTAAAAGACCAAGATGACACATTTGCACAAGACCTTTGATGGAAAAATTGTATAGGAATGTTATTCGATACCTGAGAGAGAACCCACATGTTAGAACAATGTCGAATCAAACCTTTGCGAGATTTTGCTCCTATAGTTCATTCAAAAAAAAAAAGAGAGTCAATAAATGTTTGTAGTTGTAGAGTGCTAGTATAATTTTGTAATAATAAATTCTTAGTAGGGAAATCGGCTAGGTTGGGCTCATTGATAACCCGAGTAAGTAAGTCCGAGGGGACTTTGTGCCTAGTAACCTAAGGTCCCTTGTGATCTGGGATTGTTGACCTAAAACTCGCTAAATGGGTATTGATGCAAAAGTCTTTTGGGACCTCAACCATTGCACGGTCGGTCTAACTACTAAGAACGTGAAGTTTGGCTAGATACTTGTTTTGATAGAGATTGGGTCAGTTCAATATTGGTTGAAAAAGAGAAAATGTTCGTATGCACTTTATCCATCATAGGCCTTAAATTCACTACACACCTTGGGATTTTTAGTAAATTTTTAGAGTCTAAACAAGTGGATTGTGGGAACCTATAACGTGGCTATTATTAGAATAATCTTTAAGGCATGTATTTTCCTACAAAATAATTTTGTTAGCACCAATGAAAGCTAGATTGAAAGAGGAAAGTTGGATACTGGCTGATTTATCTGAAAGATTTTATGGGTATATCTTCTGTAAACCCTTAGGAGACAACACTCCTCCTGTAGAGATCGTCTATAGGTTTAACGGGTTGGTAAACCTAAAATTACCCGTGATTCCTACGACAGTGAGTATAGGTTTTTAATTCTGCATTTTTCTTTTTGTATTACTCGAGGACGAGCAAAAGATAGGTATGGGGGCATTTGATAAGTGCATAATTTTGCATATTTTTATTACCTATTTTGTTGCTTGAACTCGTATTTTAATTAAATATTTTGTTACATTTCAGGAAATTCAAGAAATTATGAAGAAATGGAAAAATGAAGAAATAATGGTCAAGGAAGAGAAAAAAGAAGAAGAAATTCGGATTTATTGAGCTACAGTATTTATTTCATATCCGATCGAAGAAGCTCGAAATTTGAAGACCAAATTCAGTTCCGAATTTTATTAAATTTGGAATATTCTTGTAATATATATAAAATAAAAAAAATAAAAATAAAAATGAAAAAAAAAAGAAAAAGAAACATGTGTGTGGAGTGATTAGGTCTTATAGAATTATTTAGCCAAAAGTAGATGAATGGGTTGGCAAAAGAAAAAGGGAAAAAAAAAAATTCTAAAGTGGTAGGCTAAATGATGAAGTTTTAATAATTGAGGAATTTTTTATGAAGAAGTTGGGGCTATAAATTGAAGAGCTTGAAGAATGAAGAAACCCATTAGATTAGATTAGGAACTTAATATTAGTAATAAGTTGTAATTTTTATTTGCAACTCTTGTAAACATTTTTAATTTCTAGTACGTATTTTCTTGTTTCAATCGTTTAATTTGAAGCCCAGTTATTGATTCTATGTTTTATTTTTCCCTATTCTGTTTTATAATCCACAAGCTCTCTCCCTTTCTTTTATTAATCAAAAACAGTGTCTCCCCCTTTCGCTCTTAGCCGAAGCAATTTAACCTCCCCTGTTTTGTTTCTTCATTTTCGTGTTATAAACCCAAAAACCCACCATCTCCATCTTCCTCCATTCCGTTTCATTCCCTGTAAAACCCAGCCTCCTAATTCAATTTCCTAGCTTTTCCCCCCTTTTCTGTAGCTACAAACATCAACCCCTCTCCTCCCTTTTCCCTTCTTCTCGTTCTCACACACACCCAACACCCTTTTTTTTCGTTTTGTTGTTTTGTTGTAGGAGTCAAATGTTGCAGTTGATTGATGTTATCTATTCGCCGTTATTGTTGAATTTAGAGTTTCTGTTGCTGCGTTACTGCCGAGTGATTCGGTATTGAAGAATGTGATCTGTAGGCTAGTTTGCTGAGATTTCACGAGTCTGAGTTGTCCATTTTTGTGCCGAGTTAACAGCCGAGTTGCCATGTTTTTTTTTCTGCATTTTTTTTCCTTGTGTGCGAGTTCATGTTTTTGTTTTGCTGTGCATTTTTTTGCTACGTGTTTAGTTGTTGAGTTGCTGAATTGTGGTAGCAGAGTTTTCCATCGATTTTTTTTCTTCCTTATATCCTTCTTTGAAATTCAGTTCTTCTTCGATTTCTTCTGTTCTTATGTTCTTGTTTTATTGTTGTTTTGCTCAGTTCAAGTTTTACTGGTTTTTGCTAGCCCAAATTTCCTTGTGACCCAATTGTAGTTCTTGGCCCAAAATCTAAATGGCCCAACTAGCATCTCACTCATTTCTTTTCTCTTACGTGACTTGTAGTTTAATCATCACTTAATAATTACTATCATTATTAGCTAATAATTAATCTTGGTGCTCATTACTCTCATTTATTTTAATACATGCATTTTAGTTCTCATGGTATTGTTTTAGTTTGTAACTAGCTCCAATTCCCGTGCAAGGCACGGGATTGCTCTATTTTATATTTGGTATTGCAATTTTTCTCGTTAGGTTTTGATATTAATATTAGCAATTGATATTGTGATGATTAAAATTCTTTTTAGTTTATCTCGTTATTTTTTAACCAACGTTTAGTTAATTGCAATGTAACGAAAGTGTTATAATTAAGTAGATAGTATTAAATGATGTATATTAATGAATGCACATATTAAACACGAATTTTAATTGATGTGTATTAATGAATGTAGAGGGTCAAAATAGTAATTTAAGATGGATTAAAATGGTGCATGTTGTGGCATTATATATATAATAGATTTTCATTTCGTATCATAGTACTTTTTAATGTAATTAATCATTTTCGTACCATTTTGCAATGAATTTTTGTTGAAACGAATTTTCTAAAAAAAAAAAAAGTTTTAAATTTTCGATTAGGAATTAAATAGTATAAAATCAAAATTTTTCAAAACCCAATTTTAATTCGATTTTAGAATTTTTTTATAGTGATTTATTTTTTTTATTTTTTTTAACTTTTAATTAAGTTAATTTAGGAATAGAAAAATAGATTAATTTTCTTTTAAATAAAAATCAATTGAAATTTAAATAGAAAAATGTAAAATTCAGTTTTTAGTTTAGAATAGATTAATTAAATTTTCCTTTACAAATACTGTAAATTTTCTTTTAGTAATTAAATAGTAAAATAAAAAATATTTCAAAAACCCAATTGTTCTAATTCAACTAAATTAAAAGTTAAGGATCGCGAATTAAATATTAGTCCCTGTGGATCGAATCTTAAAATACTAAAACGAGATCGTGCGCTTGCGATTTTTAATTATCATGTTTTCGGCACATCAAGTTTTTGGGGTTGGTCAACATTATAATCAATTAACAATAAGAATTATCACATTTCAAAAGTGTGTAGATGTTATGCTTCTGTCGGCAACAATTTTGTTTTTTTTTTGTTCCACTGACACGCGCCAGTTTTAGTCTGTCAGATGCCGCGCGTGGCTTGCACGCGCATGGAGTTAGAGTGGAAAATTCCTGGAAGGCGACAACAGCTTATGGAAATGGGGTGTTGTGGATGCTTTCGGCTGTTTATTTAAAAGGGGTGATGTTTGTTTTATTTTTTTTGTAATTCTTTTTAATTTTATTTTATTAATTGGTATGCTAATTTTTGCTATAAATAGGTGAGTTCTCAAGCTCACAAACACACACCTCAACTGAATTCCTCTTGTAAAATTCAGTTTATTCTCTCTATCTTTCTTTGTAATTTTAGTGTAATTTTATACACTTTAATTTTCTGCAATTTTAGTATAATTTTTATTTTGGTTGAAGATTTTAAGGAGATTATTTGGAGTGCGCTTTTCTTTCATTTGAAGCTATTTCGGTTCTACCTTCTAACTCTTATAATTTTCATATTTAATTTATCGTAATTTTTAATTTAGTTTTATTATTGCTGTTGTTGTTGTTGTTGTTATTATTATTATTATTATTATTATTATTATTATTATTATTATTATTATTATTATTATGATTTCAATTAATCCCATGATGACGATTCGTTTAATTATGAACTAATCGCCGTCATGGGATTTTAATGGATTTATTTACGTAATTTAGTAATTCGATGCCTTAATAATTTGTATTATGATAAAAATTCAGATTACCTAATGTGGTTGCGCTTAATTTATTAGATGCGTAGCTAACGTCTAAATTATTAATTCCTAATGAATGCGAAAGTGGATTTAGGAATTTAGAATTTGCCATGTTAGCATAGGTTCGTAATTGTCATGTACATTTACGATAAGTGATAGGATTTTTTTCACATCACCCTATGTAGTCATAATAAAGGAATTTATTCGTAAACCAATTATGTTTTCAAATCTTATAGACATATAGGGTCTAAACATAAAAGGTGTCCTCGCGACTTCTATCTTTTTAAGTGGATGTTTGTGTGGTTTGATATAAGTTAAGAATGAAAGGCGCTTATGTTATTTTCGTGTTCCCGACTAGCTTTCGTAAATTATCAAAATTACTTTGAAATTAAGGCATCAATTCTAAGTGAAATAAATAATGAAATTAGAATCCCATGTTTTTCTCACATATAAATTTTCATTTAATTAAATTAATTAGTTCGAATTATTTAATATTAATAATTTAAATAATCAATTAGAAAAATACAAAAATACCCCCTTTTGATATTTATTCAAGCAGTTTGTTGTTTAATCATACGTCGTTGCTTAAATATTATTTCTGAACAAACACCAAGTCTCTGTCTGAACAAGCATCAGTTTAAGGTTAGGGGTGTGATAAGTGGATTTTATATCCACTTATTATGCGCTAAATGACCTAGATTGATGGTTTATCCTTAAGTATGTTGTGTCTCTTATTTCATTTTTGTTGTGTTTCAACATTTGTTGTGCAGAACTCGCAACTTTAGGTATCGTGGCGATAAAAGGCTAAAAACAGTGAAATTTTGCTCCAATTCGGAATTAAGTGTTGCCAAAAGAATTATCATAAAGAAATTCTGAGTGATATATTCTTAAAGCAGAAATCCCGGTTGGAATTGTTATATTTTCTGTTAAGCAAAAGGAATCCAGTTTCAGATCCTCAGCAGGCCGTAATTAACACCTAAGCGAGCAAGGAGAAAATAGAATTATCACAAAAAGATGGAAAGTGATATATTCTTAAAAAGAAAGTCCCGGTTGAAATTGATATATTTTTCTTTATGAAAAAGGAGTCCAGTTCCAGACCCGCAATAGACCGCAGCTTAACAAATAAGGATTTATTTATATTAATAAATATTTAATTTAATTAGGAAATTATATTTTTAAATATCTAATAATATTAGATATTTATTTTTATAATTTCTGGATTAAATTAATTATTTATTAATTAAAGATAAAAAGCTATGCGGTTTAAAAACAATTTTTCCGGACATATAATTATCAAAGCAGTGCAGAGTGTTGTGGTCGGCCAAGGAAGTAATAAAAAAGGAAAAAGAAAAAAAAAATAAACATAAAAGAAGAAGCTGTCGGCAATTAAATATGTAAAGAGAAGAAGAAATCAAGTCTGTTGGCCAGCTTTCTCCACTCTCCCACCAGGAAGTGAGATTCACGCGCCAGGAGGGGAGCCGTAACAGCAAGCGCGTGGCATGCACGCGCCATGTGCGCGTGTGGGGATTGCAGAAGGGCTGAGCGTAGTTGGTCAGTTGCTGAGTGGTGGTGATCACTTTCTGCTGTTTTTTTTATAAGTGTGTGCTGTATTATTTTTGTGTAATTCTTTTTGTTTCTTTTTTATTCTTTTTAGTTTTATTTTATTAATTGGTGTGCTAAATTTTTGCTATAAATAGGTGAGTTCTCATGCTTGAATTCACACAACATTTTGGAGAGCAATAAATTCTCTCTTGTATTCTCTCTATTTTCTTGTAATTTTAAGTTTCATTTTTATACACTTTAAATTTTTGCAAATTTAGTATAATTGTTATTTCGGTTGAAGAAATTACGGGGATTATTCGGAGCGCTCTTTTCATTCATTGGAAGCTATTTCGGTTCTACTTTCTAACTCTCGTAATTTTCATATTTAATTTATCGTAATTTTTAATTTAGTTTTATTATTGTTTTTATTATTATTATTATTATTATTATTATTATTATTATTATTATTATTATTATTATTAGTATTATTATTATGATTTCAATTAATCCCATGATGACGATTCGTTTAATTATGAACTAATCGCCGTCATGGGATTCTAATGGATTTATTTACGTAATTTAGTAATTCGATGCCTTAATAATTTGTATTATGATAAAAATTCAGATTGCCTAATGTGGTTGCACTTAATTTATTAGATGCGTAGCTAACGTCTAAATTATTAATTCCTAATGAATGCGAAAGTGGATTTAGGAATTTAGAATTTGCCATGTTAGCATAGGTTCGTAATTGTCATGTACATTTACGATAAGTGATAGGATTTTTTTCACATCACCCTATGTAGTCACAATAAAGGAATTTATTCGTAAACCAATTATGTTTTCAAATCTTATAGACATATAGGGTCTAAACATAAAAGGTGTCCTCGCGACTTCTATCTAATTAAGTGGATGTTCGTATGGTTTGATATAAGTTAAGACTGAAAGGCGCTTATGTTAGTTTCGTGTTCCCGACTAGCTTTCGTAAATTATCAAAATTACTTTGAAATTAAGGCATCAATTCTAAATGAAATAAATAATGAAATTAGAATCCCATGTTTTTCTCACTTATAAATTCTCATTTAATTAAATCAAGTAGTTCGAATTATTTAATATTACTAATTTAATTAATCAATTAGAAAAATACAAAAATACACCCTTTTGATATTTATTCAAGCAGTTTGTTGTTTAATCATACGTCGTTGCTTAAATATTATTTCTGAACAAACACCAAGTTTTTGTGGGAACGAATTTATTACATTACTTGTGACCGCGTACACTTGCGTAGTTAGTTTTCGAACCAACAAGTTTTTGGAGTGTTTAGTGTAAATACATAAAAATTGAAAAATCCAAAAAAAATTAAAAATTTTAAAAATCCAAAAATAGAGATATTTCAGCTTAGTTGTCCTTCCCACTCTTTAAATTCTAGAACTAGTTGGTGTTGATTATTTTTCGAAAATTATATGTATAATGCCTTTAGATAATTTGAACGTAGTCAGGTAAGGTTTTTCCTCATGAAACTTGTGTCGAACAAATTTTTGCTTAAAAGACCAAGACGACACATTTGCACAAGACTTTTGATGAAAAAATTGTATAGGAATGTTATTCGATACCTAAGAGAGAACCCACATGTTAGAACAATGTCGAATCAAACCTTTGCGAAATTTGGTTCCTATAGTGTCAAAAAAAAAAAAAAAAAGAAAAATAGTCAATAAATGTTTGTAATTGTAGAGTGCTAGTGTAATTTTAAATTCTTAGTAGGGAAATCGGCTAGGTTGGGCTCATTGATAACCCGAGTAAGTAAGTCTGAGGGGACTTTGTGCCTAGCAACCTATGGTCCTTAGTGATCCGGGATTGTTGACCTAAAACTCGTTAAATGGGTATTGATGCAAAAGTCTTGTGGGACCTCAACTATTGCACGGTCGGTCTAACTACTAAGAACGTGAAGTTTGGCTAGAACCTTGTTTTGATAGAGATTGGGTCAGTTCAATATTGGTTGAAAAAGAGAAAATGTTCGTATGCACTTTATCCATCATAGGCCTTAAATTCACTACACACCTTGGGATTTTTTGTAAATTTTTAGAGTCTAATCAAGTGTATTGTGGGAACCTATAACGTGGCTATTATTAGAATAATCTTTAAGGCATATATTTTCCTACAAAATTGTTTTGTTGACACCAATGAAAGCTAGAGTAAAAGAGGAAAGTTGGATGCTTGCTAACTTATCTCAAAGATTTTATGGGTATATCTTCTGTAAAACCGTAGGAGACAACACTCCTCTTGTAGAGATCGTCTATGAGTTTAACGGGTTGGTAAACCTAAAATTACCCGTGATTCCTACGATAGTGAGTATAGGTTTTTCATTCAGCATTTTTCTTTGCGTTTTATTCGAGGACGAGCAAAAGATAGGTATGGGGGCATTTGATAAGTGCATAATTTTGCATATTTTTATTACCTATTTATTGTTTGAATTTGTAATTTTAATAAATTATTTTGTTACATTTCAGGAAATTCGAGAAAAAATGAAGAAATGGCAAAATATATAAATAAAGGTCAAAGAAGAGAAAAAGAAGAAGAAGAAGGACCAAAATAGAAGAAAAGGAAAGAGAAGGGGGTTTTGTGCAAAACTGAATGGATGGCTAGGATTGAACCACACCAAACAAAAATGAATGGTGGGGATTAATCCACACCAACCCAAAAATCCCAATTTATTTCCTATAAATACCTCATTTTTCTCTTGTAAAATCACAACCCAAAACTTAGAATTAGGATTAGAACCCCTTAGGATTAGTATTAGTTAGTTGTAATTTTTTTTTATAATTCTTGTAAACATTTTTGTTATTACGTATCTTTTCTGGTTTAAATTGATCAATTTGTAGCATAACATCTCCCCTGTTCCATTTTATTTTCTAACGAACCCAGTTTCCCCTCTTTTATTTTCCATGGAAACACAACTCCCTCTCACCTTCTTGATTTTCAAGTTCGTTTCTGTACTCTACTACTTCGATTTAAACCAAAACCAACAAACCCATTTCCCCTTTCTTTTTCTTTCCCCACAAAACGCCTTTTGATTTCAGTTCTGCTTTGTTCGAATTTTGATGCCGAGTCGATGTCTATTCTCTGCTTTGCTACTAAACTAGTTGATAATTTAGGAAAAGAAATTTATGTCGTGCTGCTATTTTGTTTATAACATCTCCGTTAGCTATTTGTTCTACTTTTCTGGCTAAGTCGAGTTGCCTAATTCTTATTCATTGTTTTATTTACACTCATTAGTGACGATCTGGTTAGCTTCTTAGGTTACGGTTATTACTTTTTTTTTTTTGATTTCTTTTTCTTCCTTACATAAATCAATTGTCTGTTAACGCTAGTTCATGTCTATTATTGTTATTTGTCAATCTCCAGTAGTCCATTTTGTAATTACCATCTTTATGTGATTGTGTCATTAGTTTCTTTTTGCCTCTTCGTGTTTATTTCTAGCCCAATTAGATTTTGCTACATTACTGGTTCATTTAGTTGTTAAAATTAACAGTAATTAGTGTAGGTTAAGCTTGTCATTAATTTTAACAAGTATTAATGGTAGTGTTAATTAGTGTTAATTCAACTTCCTTTACATTGTACGTTAATGTGTTAGATAGCTATATTTGGATTATTAGCTTGTAAATTCTTCGGCCCATCTTCTTCTATGTCTTGTTAGTCCTTGTTTTTCTTTGGGCCAACTTAGAGTCCAAATTAATTTCTGACCCACAGTTATTACAAGTCCATTTCCTTACCTGGGTACTATTAGGCAACCTTGTTTATTTGGTTTTTGTTTTTCACGTTCTTGTAGTATTAAAAGTTGTCTTGAAAAATTTCCCGCATGTTTACTTGATTTTCGAATTTCTTTTTAATTTCATGTTTCAATGATTCTCGTAATTTTCTTTTCTTTTAATTGTTATTTAGATTATTCCAAACCCACTCCAAAAATCACCTTGTTCTAGTCCGATTAAATTAAAAATTAAGGATCGCGAAATAAATTTAGTCCCTGTGGAACGAATCATAAATGCTAAAACGATGATCGTGCGCTTGCGATTTTAATTGACATATTTTCGGCACATCAAGTTTTTGGCGCCGCTGCCGGGGAACTAATTATTTTTCACGCCTTAATATTTAATTTTTCGGATTTGTTTTTGCCTTAATTTTTTATTTCATTTTTTTAGGAAAGTGTGAAATTTCGGGACTCTTCTCTCGGAGCGTGGAAAAATTGGAATTTCTGGAAGCGTGCTTCGGTAACCCGTATCTCACTCTTTTAATTTTTTTTTATTTTTAGAAAATCACAAAAAAAAAATTGAAAAAAAAAATCCAAAAAAAAATTAGTTGTAAATACATATTTGTTGCATCATGCATTCATCACTTAGGGCACATCATCTACATTTTTATTTTCTTGTTTTTAATTTTTCGTACCTAGTAAATTGTGGTGATCGCTGGAGGACCGATGTACGTTAAATTCTTCTTTTCTTTAGTTTAGAACACGTAGTGTAGAGCATCCATAATTGTTTATCGTTTTTGTATATATCTCGTTGTTTGTTGCATCAAATAAACGTAATTAAGACTCACGACCTTCAGTGTCTAAGGTTCGCCTGGCTGTTAAGATTCGGTGTCTAAGTGACGAGTTTGGCCTCTTGGCAATGCCTGCTCTAATCTGGCCGAATCGGTCTGAATAAATCTTAATTTACGGAATTTTTAATGTGTCTTAACGTTACGAGCAATGTCTAGTTATTTTATTTAGGGAACCTAGGTTAGATTTTTCTTTTGATTTTTCACCATTTATTTTGTGTGTTTCATTTTCGCACTTACTTGCTACGTGGTTTTATCCTTGATCAATCTTTACCATGTCCGTAGCATTTAGGGAGCGTTATTACCAAGGTTGGGATTTTGACGAGGAATTAGCAGATAATACGATGTGGTGTGAGTCAACTAGGGAACCTAGTGTATATAACGAGTCTTCTAATACTTTTAGTGATTTGCATTATAGTGAAAACGATATTGCAATCGACTCTGAATTAGATGCTCTTACTAGACGACTCGAAGCCTTAGAAACCCTTAGAGGCCCTTCACACACGTCTTGGAACCCAAATTTCAACTTTCCGAGTCTCGATTTTCAACATGTCAACGCCATGTTTCACCCAACCTCTCGAAATGACCATTTTACATCGTCTTCTAATTCCGGTTGGAGAGATTATCCCGATCTCTCATGGAACCAAGGTCATAGCTATCAAACTCCGCCTCCACATTTTCAAGAACCGAACTCTTATCCAATTCCGAGTCAAGTTCTTTATTCGAGTTCAATTCAAACCAACACCCACCCGCTCGGATTTCATGATTCGAGTAGGCAACTTGACACCTTAGAAAAGAGTATCGAGGCTTTATTGGTTTCTCAAGCAAACTTCATGCGAACCATAACTTCTGATAGGCAAATTTTGAACTCAAATGCTCAAGCCTTATCTAAGTTAGAATTTCAAGTGAATCAATTAGCCACCATGTGCGAGCGTGAGACGATAACCACTCCGAATCCACCCGAGGTCAACCCTGAATTTCTTATCACTCAAAGACCTATCGATACTTTTGATGATATCATTTCTCCTAGGTCTAATGTTCAAGTTGACACTCCTTTCGGTGGTGATTCACACGAAGAAGATTCTAATGCTGACATCATTCTTTCTCTAGGTCAAACGAAGAATCCTGATGATTCTGAGTTTGTGGCTTCACCTAGACAACCACCATCTTCTTCTAGTGAACTTTTCCTTTCATCTTCTAAATCTTTTCTCGAAAAAACCAAAGAACTTCATACTCAACCAATAGGAGCTAATCTAGTTAAGGAGATTGCTTCAAGGTCAAATTTGGACGATCATGAGATTGAGTCTCTTCTTAAACAAGATTTTCAATTGCATTACGAGACCAATCGAGAGCTTCACGAATCTTTTAAGGATTTGACCTCGGAAGAGATGTTTGGAGAGATGATGAATATTTGTTCCAAATTGGAAACCCAACATAAGGACAGTTCTTGTGATCCTAATTCTGTTGGTAAAACATTTTTCGAAGAGCCACCCCCACCCGTTTCTATTTCTTCATTTTCCACTCGTGCTCCATCTTTCATCGAAACTCATGATATTCATGACCAACATCTTATCGTAATTAATTTGCTTAAAATTAAACAACAAAAAGAAGCATCTTCGTGGTCTATGGATGAAGTTAGGAATATGAGTTTTATTCTTTCGCCTAATCGGATCGTTCGAGTGGTCTATGCTATTTTTGTGGGTGAGTTTCTGAAATATGTTGGTTGTATAACAAAAATAATTTTTCCGAGAGCAGGTATTGGTTAGTAAATATTTGTTTTGTACCTCCCATAGTAGAATGTAGGTATGGGGGAGTTACATTGTGTGCGTGTGTGAGTTGTTTTTTTAGAAGTTTTCAATCTCTTCCATCCATTCTCAGGTATTATCTCCTCATTCTCCTTTACTCATTTTTCTTGCATTTGCATACATTGAGGACAATGCATGATTTAAGTATGGGGGAGTTTTTTTTTTTAAATACATAAAATTGAAAAATCCAAAAAAATTAAAAAATTTGAAATATCCAAAAATAGAGATATTTTAGCTTAGTTGTCCTTCCTACTCTTTAAATTTTAGAACTAATTGGTGTTGACAATTTTTCGAAAATTATATGTATAATGCCTTTAGATAATTTGAACGTAGTCAGGTAAGGTTTTCCCTCATGAAACTTGTGTCGAACAAATTTTTGCTTAAAAGACCAAGACGACACATTTGCACAAGACATTTGATGGAAAAATTGTATATGAATGTTATTCGATACCTGAGAGAGAACTCACATGTTAGAACAATGTCGAATCAAACCTTTGCGAGATTTTGCTCCTATAGTTCATTCAAAAAAAAGAAAAAAGAAAAAAAAGAGAGTCAATAAATGTTTGTAGTTGTAGAGTGCTAGTATAATTTTGTAATAATAAATTCTTAGTAGGGAAATCGGCTAGGTTGGGCTCATTGATAACCCGAGTAAGTAAGTCCGAGGGGACTTTGTGCCTAGTAACCTAAGGTCCCTTGTGATCTGGGATTGTTGACCTAAAACTCGCTAAATGGGTATTGATGCAAAAGTCTTTTGGGACCTCAACCATTGCACGATCGGTCTAACTACTAAGAACGTGAAGTTTGGCTAGATACGTGTTTTGATAGAGATTGGGTCAGTTCAATATTGGCTGAAAAAGAGAAAATGTTCGTATGCACTTTATCCATCATAGGCCTTAAATTCACTACACACCTTGGGATTTTTTGTAAATTTTTAGAGTCTAATCAAGTGGATTGTGAGAACCTATAACGTGGCTATTATTAGAATAATCTTTAAGGCATGTATTTTCCTACAAAATTGTTTTGTTAGCACCAATGAAAGCTAGATTGAAAGAGGAAAGTTGGATACTGGCTGATTTATCTGAAAGATTTTATGGGTATATCTTCTGTAAACCCTTAGGAGACAACACTCCTCCTGTAGAGATCGTCTATAGGTTTAACGGGTTGGTAAACCTAAAATTACCCGTGATTCCTACGATAGCGAGTATAGGTTTTTAATTCTGCATTTTTCTTTTTGTTTTACTCGAGGACGGGCAAAAGATAGGTATGAGGTCATTTGATAAGTGCATAATTTTGCATATTTTTATTACCTATTTTGTTGCTTGAACTCGTTATTTAATTAAATATTTTGTTGCATTTCAGGAAATTCAAGAAATTATGAAGAAATGGAAAAATAAAGAAATAATTGTCAAGGAAGAGAAAAAAGAAGAAGAAATTCGGATTTATTGAGCTACAGTATTTATTTCATATCCAATCGAAGAAGCTCGAAATTTGAAGACCAAATTCAGTTCCGAATTTTATTAAATTTGGAATATTCTTGTAATATATATAAAATAAAAAAAATGAAAATGAAAATGAAAAAAAGAAAAAGAAAAAGAAACATGTGTGTGGCGTGATTAGGTCTTATAGAATTATTTAGCCAAAAGTAGATGAATGGGTTGGCAAAAGAAAAAGGAAAAAAAAAAAATTCTAAAGTGGTAGGCTAAATGATGAAGCTTTAATAATTGAGGAATTTTTTATGAAGAAGTTGGGGCTATAAATTGAAGGGCTTGAAGAATGAAGAAACCCATTAGATTAGATTAAGAACTTAATATTAGTAATAAGTTGTAATTTTTATTTGCAACTCTTGTAAACATTTTTAATTTTTAGTACGTATTTTCTTGTTTCAATCGTTTAATTTGAAGCCCAGTTATTGATCTCTGTTTTATTTTTCCCCATTCTGTTTTATAATCCACAAGATCTCTCCCTTTCTTTTATTAATCAAAAACAGTGTCTCCCCCTTTCTCTCTTAGCCGAAGCAATTTAACCTCCCCTGTTTTGTTTCTTCATTATCGTGTTATAAACCCAAGAACCCACCTTCTCCATCTTCCCCCATTCCGTTTCATTCCCTGTCAAACCCAGCCTCCTACTTCAATTTCCTAGGTTTTTTCCCTTTTCTTTAGCTACAAACATCAACCCCTCTCCTCCCTTTTCCCTTCTTCTCGTTCTCACACACACCCAACACCCTTTTTTTTCGTTTTGTTG
Organism: Saposhnikovia divaricata; assembly: GCA_036435485.1. Classification (NCBI taxonomy): domain Eukaryota; kingdom Viridiplantae; phylum Streptophyta; class Magnoliopsida; order Apiales; family Apiaceae; genus Saposhnikovia; species Saposhnikovia divaricata. Next base: position 117,498,910 of record CM071599.1, on the reverse strand, counting down.
TTTTGTTGTAGGAGTCAAATGTTGCAGTTGATTGATGTTATCTATTCGCCGTTATTGTTGAATTTAGAGTTTCTGTTGCTGCGTTATTGCCGAGTGATTCGGTATTGAAGAATGTGATGTGTAGGCTAGTTTGCTGAGATTTCACGAGTCTGAGTTGTCCATTTTTGTGCCGAGTTAACAGCCGAGTTGCCATGTTTTTTTTTTTGCGTTTTTTTTCCTTGTGTGCGAGTTCATGTTTTTGTTTTGCTGTGCATTTTTTTTGCTACGTGGTTAGTTGTTGAGTTGCTGAATTGTGGTAGCAGAGTTTTCCATCGATTTTTTTTCTTCCTAATATCCTTCTTTGAAATTCAGTTCTTCTTCGATTTCTTCTGTTCTTATGTTCTAGTTTTATTGTTGTTTTGCTGAGTTCAAGTTTTACTGGTTTTTGCTAGCCCAAATTTCCTTGTGACCCAATTGTAGTTCTTGGCCCAAAATCTAAATGGCCCAACTAGCATCTCACTCATTTCTTTTCTCTTACGTGACTTGTAGTTTAATCATCACTTAATAATTACTATCATTATTAGCTAATAATTAATCTTGGTGTAGTTCTCATGATATTGTTTTAGTTTGTAATTTTCATTTCGTATCATAGTACTTTTTAATGTAATTAATCATTTTTGTACCATTTTGCAATGAATTTTTGTTGAAACGAATTTTCTAAAAAAAAAAAAGTTTTAAATTTTCGATTAGGAATTAAATAGTATAAAATCAAAATTTTTCAAAACCCAATTTTAATTCGATTTTAGAATTTTTTTAGAGTGATTTATTTTTTTTATTTTTTTTAACTTTTAATTAAATTAATTTAGAAATAGAAAAATAGATTAATTTTCTTTTAAATAAAAATCAATTGAAATTTAAATAGAAAAATGTAAAATTCAGTTTTTAGTTTAGAATAGATTAATTAAATTTTCCTTTACAAATACTGTAAATTTTCTTTTAGTAATTAAATAGTAAAATAAAAAAAATTTCAAAAACCCAATTGTTCTAATTCAACTAAATTAAAAGTTAAGGATCGCGAATTAAATATTAGTCCCTGTGGATCGAAGCTTAAAATACTAAAACGAGATCGTGCGCTTGCGATTTTTAATTATCATGTTTTCGGCACATCAAGTTTTTTGGGTTGGTCAGCATTATAATCAATTAACAAAAATAATTATCACATTTCAAAAGTGTATAGATGTTATGCTTCTGTCGGCAACAGTTTTTTTTTTTTGTTCCACTGACACGCGCCAGTTTTAGTCTGTCAGATGCCGCGCGTGGCTTGCACGCGCATGGAGTGAGAGTGGGAAATTCCTGGAAGGCGACAACAACTTATGGAAATGGGGTGTTGTGGTTGCTTTCGACTGTTTATTTAAAAGGGGTGCTGTTTGTTTTATTTTTTTTGTAATTCTTTTTATTTCTTTTTAATTTTATTTTATTAATTGGTGTGCTAATTTTTGCTATAAATAGGTGAGTTCTCAAGCTCACAAACACACACCTCAACTGAATTCCTCTTGTAAAATTCAGTTTATTCTCTCTATCTTTCTTTGTAATTTTAGTGTAATTTTATACACTTTAATTTTCTGCAATTTTAGTATAATTTTTATTTTGGTTGAAGATTTTAATGGGATTATTTGGAGTGCGCTTTTCTTTCATTGGAAGCTATTTCGGTTCTACCTTCTAACTCTTATAATTTTCATATTTAATTTATCGTAATTTTTAATTTAGTTTTATTATTGTTGTTGTTATTATTATTATTATTATTATTATTATTATTATTATTATTATTATTATTATTATTATTATTATTATTATTATTTGAATTAATCCCATGATGACGATTCGTTTAATTATGAACTAATCGCCGTCATGGGATTCTAATGGATTTATTTACGTAATTTAGTAATTTGATGCCTTAATAATTTGTATTATGATAAAAATTCAGATTACCTAATGTGGTTGCGCTTAATTTATTAGATGCGTGGCTAACGTCTAAATTATTAATTCCTAATGAATGCGAAAGTGGATTTAGGAATTTAGAATTTGTCATGTTAGCATAGGTTCGTAATTGTCATGTACATTTACGATAAGTGATAGGATTTTTTTCACATCACCCTATGTAGTCACAATAAAGGAATTTATTCGTAAACCAATTATGTTTTCAAATCTTATAGACATATAGGGTCTAAACATAAAAGGTGTCCTCGCGACTTCTATCTAATTAAGTGGATGTTCGTATGGTTTGATATAAGTTAAGACTGAAAGGCGCTTATGTTAGTTTCGTGTTCCCGACTAGCTTTCGTAAATTATCAAAATTACTTTGAAATTAAGGCATCAATTCTAAATGAAATAAATAATGAAATTAGAATCCCATGTTTTTCTCACTTATAAATTCTCATTTAATTAAATCAAGTAGTTCGAATTATTTAATATTACTAATTTAATTAATCAATTAGAAAAATACAAAAATACACCCTTTTGATATTTATTCAAGCAGTTTGTTGTTTAATCATACGTCGTTGCTTAAATATTATTTCTGAACAAACACCAAGTCTCTGTGGGAACAAATTTATTATATTACTTGTGACCGCGTACACTTGTGCAGTTAGTTTTCGAACCAACAAGTTTTTGGAGTGTTTAGTGTAAACACATAAAAATTGAAAAATCCAAAAAAAATTAAAAATTTTAAAAATCCAAAAATAGAGATATTTCAGCATAGTTGTCCTTCCCACTCTTTAAATTCTAGAACTAGTTGGTGTTGACTATTTTTCGAAAATTATATGTATAATGCCTTTAGATAATTTGAACGTAGTCAGGTAAGGTTTTTCCTCATGAAACTTGTGTCGAACAAATTTTTGCTTAAAAGACCAAGACGACACATTTGCACAAGACTTTTGATGAAAAAATTGTATAGGAATGTTATTCGATACCTGAGAGAGAACCCACATGTTAGAACAATGTCGAATCAAACCTTTGCGAAATTTGGTTCCTATAGTGTCAAAAAAAAAAGAAAAAAAGAAAAGAAAAAGAGTCAATAAATGTTTGTAATTGTAGAGTGCTAGTGTAATTTTAAATTCTTAGTAGGGAAATCGGCTAGGTTGGGCTCATTGATAACCCGAGTAAGTAAGCCTGAGGGGACTTTGTGCCTAGCAACCTATGGTCCTTAGTGATCCGGGATTGTTGACCTAAAACTCGCTAAATGGGTATTGATGCAAAAGTCTTGTGGGACCTCAACCATTGCACGGTCGGTCTAACAACTAAGAACGTGAAGTTTGGCTAGAACCTTGTTTTGATAGAGATTGGGTCAGTTCAATATTGGTTGAAAAAGAGAAAATGTTCGTATGCACTTTATCCATCATAGGCCTTAAATTCACTACACACCTTGGGATTTTTTGTAAATTTTTAGAGTCTAATCAAGTGTATTGTGGGAACCTATAACGTGGCTATTATTAGAATAATCTTTAAGGCATATATTTTCCTACAAAATTGTTTTGTTGACACCAATGAAAGCTAGAGTAAAAGAGGAAAGTTGGATACTTGCTGACTTATCTCAAAGATTTTATGGGTATATCTTCTGTAAACCCTTAGGAGACAACACTCCTCTTGTAGAGATCGTCTATGAGTTTAACGGGTTGGTAAACCTAAAATTACCCGTGATTCCTACGACAGTGAGTATAGGTTTTTCATTCAGCATTTTTCTTTGCATTTTACTCGAGGACGAGCAAAAGATAGGTATGGGGGCATTTGATAAGTGCATAATTTTGCATATTTTTATTACCTATTTATTGTTTGAATTTGTAATTTTAATAAATTATTTTGTTACATTTTAGGAAATTCGAGAAAAAATGAAGAAATGGCAAAATATATAAATAAAGGTCAAAGAAGAGAAAAAGAAGAAGAAGAAGGACCAAAATAGAAGAAAGGGAAAGAGAAGGGGGTTTTGTGCAAAACTGAATGGATGGCTAGGATTGAACCACACCAAACAAAAATGAATGGTGGGGATTAATCCACACCAACCCAAAAATCCCAATTTATTTCCTATAAATACCTCATTTTTCTCTTGTTAAATCACAACCCAAAACTTAGAATTAGGATTAGAACCCCTTAGGATTAGTATTAGTTAGTTGTAAATTTTTTTATAATTCTTGTAAACATTTTTGTTATTACGTATCTTTTTTGGTTTAAATTGATCAATTTGTAGCATAACATCTCCCCTGTTCCATTTTATTTTCTAACGAACCCAGTTTCCCCTCTTTTATTTTCCATGCAAACACAACTCCCTCTCACCTTCTTGATTTTCCAGTTCGTTTCTGTACTCTACTACTTCGATTTAAACCAAAACCAACAAACCCATTTCCCCTTTCTTTTTCTTTCCCCACAAAACGCCTTTTGATTTCAGTTCTGCTTTGTTCGAATTTTGATGCCGAGTCGATGTCTATTCTCTGCTTTGCTACTAAACTAGTTGATAATTTAGGAAAAGAAATTTATGTCGTGCTGCTATTTTGTTTATAACATCTCCGTTAGCTATTTGTTCTACTTTTCTGGCTAAGTCGAGTTGCCTAATTCTTATTCATTGTATTATTTACACTCATCAGTGACGATCTGGTTAGCTTCTTAGGTTACGGTTATTACTTTTTTTTTTTTATTTCTTTTTCTTCCTTACATAAATCAATTGTCTGTTAACGCTAGTTCATGTCTATTATTGTTATTTGTCAATCTCCAGTAGTCCATTTTGTAATTACCATCTTTATGTGATTGTGTCATTAATTTTCTTTAGTTTAGAACACGTAGTGTAGAGCATCCATAATTGTTTATCGTTTTTGTATATATCTCGTTGTTTGTTGCATCAAATAAACGTAATTAAGACTTATTCACGACCTTCAGTGTCTAAGGTTCGCCTGGCTGTTAAGATTCGGTGTCTAAGTGACGAGTTTGGCCTCTTGGCAATGCCTGCTCTAATCTGGCCGAATCGGTTTGAATAATTCTTAATTTACGGAATTTTTATTGTGTCTTAACGTTATGAGCAATGTCTAGTTATTTTATTTAGGGAACCTAGGTTAGATTTTTCTTTTGATTTTTCACCATTTATTTTGTGTGTTTCATTTACGCACTTACTTGCTACATGGTTTTATCCTTGATCAATCTTTACCATGTCCGTAGCATTTAGGGAGCGTTATTACCAAGGTTGGGATTTTGACGAGGAATTAGCGAATAATACGATGTGGTGTGAGTCAACTAGGGAACCTAGTGTATATAACGAGTCGTCTAATACTTTTAGTGATTTGCATTATAGTGAAAACGATATTGCAATCGACTCTACTAGACGACTCGAAGCCTTAGAAACCCTTAGAGGCCCTTCACACACGTCTTGGTACCCAAATTTCAACTTTCCGAGTCTCGATTTTCAACATGTCAACGCCATGTTTCACCCAACCTCTCGAAATTACCATTTTACATCGTCTTCTAATTCCGGTTGGAGAGATTATCCCGATCTCTCATGGAACCAAGGTCATAGCTATCAAACTCCGCCTCCACATTTTCAAGAACCGAACTCTTATCCAATTCCGAGTCAAGTTCCTTATTCGAGTTCAATTCAAACCAACACCCACCCGCCCGGATTTCATGATTCGAGTAGGCAACTTGACACCTTAGAAAAGAGTATCGAGGCTTTATTGGTTTCTCAAGCAAACTTCATGCGAACCATAACTTCTGATAGGTAAATTTTGAACTCAAATGCTCAAGCCTTATCTAAGTTAGAATTTCAAGTGAATCAATTAGCCACCATGTGCGAGCGTGAGACGATAACCACTCCGAATCCACCCGAGGCCAACCCTGAATTTTTTATCACTCAAAGACCTATCGATACTTTTGATGATATCATTTCTCCTAGGTCTAATGTTCAAGTTGACACTCCTTTCGGTGGTGATTCACACGAAGAAGATTATAATGCTGACATCATTCTTTCTCTAGGTCAAACGAAGAATCCCGATGATTCTGAGTTTGTGGCTTCACCTAGACAACCACCATCTTCTTCAAGTGAACTTTTCCTTTCATCTTCTAAATCTTTTCCCGAAAAAACCAAAGAACTTCATACTCACAATAGGAGCTAATCTAGTTAAGGAGATTGTTTCAAGGTCAAATTTGGACGATCATGAGACTGAGTCTCTTCTTAAACAAGATTTTCAATTGCATTACGAGACTAATTGAGAGCTTCACGAATCTTTTTAGGATTTGACCTCGGAAGAGATGTTTGGAGAGATGATGAATATTTGTTCCAAATTGGAAACCCAACATAAGGATAGTTCTTGTGATCCTAATTCTGTTGGTAAAACATTTTTCGAAGAGCCACCCCCACCCGTTTCTGTTCAAGAAATTATGAAGAAATGGAAAAATAAAGAAATAATGGTCAAGGAAGAGAAAAAAGAAGAAGAAATTCGGATTTGTTGAGCTACAGTATTTATTTCATATCCGATCGAAGAAGCTCGAAATTAGAAGACCAAATTCAGTTCCGAATTTTATTAAATTTGGAATATTCTTGTAATATATATAAAATAAAAAAAATAAAAATGAAAATGAAAAAAATAAAAAATAAAAAGAAACATGTGTGTGGAGTGATTAGGTCTTATAGAATTATTTAGCCAAAAGTAGATGAATGGGTTGGCAAAAGAAAAAGGAAAAAAAAAAAAATTCTAAAGTGGTAGGCTAAATGATGAAGCTTTAATAATTGAGGAATTTTTTATGAAGAAGTTGGGGCTATAAATTGAAGAGCTTGAAGAATAAAGAAACCCATTAGATTAGATTAGGAACTTAATATTAGTAATAAGTTGTAATTTTTATTTGCAACTCTTGTAAACAATTTTAATTTTTAGTACGTATTTTCTTGTTTCAATCGTTTAATTTGAAGCCCAGTTATTGATTCTCTGTTTTATTTTTCCCCATTCTGTTTTATAATCCACAAGCTCTCTCCCTTTCTTTTATTAATCAAAAACAGTGTCTCCCCCTTTCTCTCTTAGCCGAAGCAATTTAACCTCCCCTGTTTTGTTTCTTCATTTTCGTGTTATAAACCCAAGAACCCACCATCTCCATCTTCCTCCGTTCCGTTTCATTCCCTGTCAAACCCAGCCTTCTACTTCAATTTCCTAGCTTTTCCCCCCTTTTCTTTAGCTACAAACATCAACCCCTCTCCTCCCTTTTCCCTTCTTCTCGTTCTCACACACACCCAACACCCTTTTTTTTCGTTTTGTTGTAGGAGTCAAATGTTGCAGTTGATTGATGTTATCTATTCGTCGTTATTGTTGAATTTAGAGTTTCTGTTGCTGCGTTACTGCCGAGTGATTCGGTATTGAAGAATGTGATGTGTAGGCTAGTTTGATGAGATTTCACGAGTCTGAGTTGTCCATTTTTGTGCTGAGTTAACAGCCGAGTTGCCATGTTTTTTTTTCTGCGTTTTTTTCCCTTGTGTGCGAATTCATGTTTTTGTTTTGCTGTGCATTTTTTTTGCTACGTGTTTAGTTGTTGAGTTGCTGAATTGTGGTAGCAGAGTTTTCCATCGATTTTTTTCTTCCTGATAACCTTCTTTGAAATTCAGTTCTTCTTCGATTTCTTCTGTTCTTATGTTCTTGTTTTATTGTTGTTTTGCTGAGTTCAAGTTTTACTGGTTTTTGCTAGCCCAAATTTCCTTGTGACCCAATTGTAGTTCTTGGCCCAAAATCTAAATGGCCCAACTAGCATCTCACTCATTTCTTTTCTCTTACGTGACTTGTAGTTTAATCATCACTTAATAATTACTATCATTATTAGCTAATAATTAATCTTGGTGCTCATTACTCTCATTTATTTTAATACATGCATTTTAGTTCTCATGGTATTGTTTTAGTTTGTAATTTTCATTTCGTATCATAGTACTTTTTAATGTAATTAATCATTTTCGTACCATTTTGCAATGAATTTTTGTTGAAACGAATTTTCTAAAAAAAAAAAAAGTTTTAAATTTTCGATTAGGAATTAAATAGTATAAACCCAATTTTAATTCGATTTTAGAATTTTTTTAGAGTGATTTATTTTTTTTATTTTTTTAAACTTTTAATTAAGTTAATTTAGAAATAGAAAAATAGATTAATTTTCTTTTAAATAAAAATCAATTGAAATTTAAATAGAAAAATGTAAAATTCAGTTTTTAGTTTAGAATAGATTAATTAAATTTTCCTTTACAAATACTGTAAATTTTCTTTTAGTAATTAAATAGTAAAATAAAAGACATTTCAAAAACCCAATTGTTCTAATTCAACTAAATTAAAAGTTAAGGATCGCGAATTAAATATTAGTCCCTGTGGATCGAATCTTAAAATACTAAAACGAGATCGTGCGCTTGCGATTTTTAATTATCATGTTTTCGGCACATCAAAGATCATGACATGTAGGAACCTCAGGACCAGACACAGGATAGGCTTTCACCTTGGCATTAATTTGTACTGGTGCACTCAGCAAAGAATCAGAGTTTGCACTGCTTTCACCTTCAAGTTCAACACTTGCAGCTTTAGCATTGTCAGCCATAGTTTCTGCAATTTCTTCTGCAGCCTTGTCAAGATTTTCTTCATGTTGCTCAGGCTCGGCAACAGAGTTTGCATTTGTGTCATCAACAGGCATAGGCTGAGAAGTAGCCTTGGTTGCTTGATCAACCTCATCACCTCCTTCAAGAATCTGGTGAGCATCTGAGATTAACTCTGTATGTGATGCTACAGTTTCAGAAATGACAACTGTAGGTTGATCAGCCGCACCAGTTGCTTCAGATTGAGCAAAAATAGATGAAATAGGATCAGAGAATGGCATGAATGAATCAAGAGTATCATCCATTGGAGAAAAGCCATTTCTATTATCCTCTTCTGCAGGCATTTTATCCTCTACAGGCATTTCAACCTCTGCAGGCAGATCAACCTCTGCAGGCACATCAACCTCTGCAGGTATATCTTTTTCAGCCTCAAAAGTAGGTGTTTGCTGTGAAACCACCTCTGGAGCTTCAACATTTCCACCATCAGAATCAGAGATTACTAGTTTTCTCCTCTTAGCTAGAGGCACTTCATCTGAATCTTCTTTACTAGATTCTGCCACCATAGAGGGTGATTTAGGTCTTTTTGCTCTTTGAATCTTTCTTCTAGCATAAACAGCTCCAGGAGATGTCTGTTTTGCTTTGATATTTGTCTTTATTGTCTTCTTAGCTCTTGCATGTCTTTCAGTAGTTGCTGCTGATTGCTTTACTCTGCCTCTTTTTGCTTTAGGCTGTGGTTGTGGTTGAGATTGTGATGGTTCAGTGTTTAGTTGTTGAGTGTGTGAAGATTGTTTTGTGATTGGAGATTGAGGATTTTGAGTTGGAGCAGTGTTTGTGATTGGTGATGGAGTGTTGTGAGTGGATGCAGGTTGTGGTTCAGTGTTTAAGGTTTGAGTATGATCAGTGTTTAGTTGTTCAGGTTGTGGCTTTGGTTGTGGTTGGTCTTGAGGTTGGTTGAGAAAATTCTGCAAAGCAAGTGGCAGAACAAAGACAGGTAGGTTTTCTTTACCAGCATCTTTATTAGTCATATTAGAGAATATTCTTTTGTTGACTCTAAAAGGCTGAATCACATCAGCTTCAACAATTTCTAAACCAGATACACAAGCAGTGAATAGCATTTGACAAAATCGAGCAAAATAAACTGTAGTAGACTTTGACAGTTTATCACCTAGATTCATTAGAACATATCTACCAAAATCAAAGTTACTACCATAAAGTAGAGAATACCCGATTTGTAGACTGTCCATTGGAATAGCATCCCAGTTAGTAACCTTCTTCTGGAATGTTCTTGTGATGCAGTCGAAGAAAAAATTCCATTCCTTCCTGAGATTAGGCCTCTTTACACTGCCAAGCTTTTCAAGAGAATCCATGTAGCCTATCTCCTATAGCATTTGTCTCAATTGAGGTTCACCAACATAAGCATAAGAGGTGTGTGTATCAAAACCCATCGTTTCTCTGACAGTTTGTGGAGTAATCACAAACTCTTGTTCATCATGAGTGAAGATGATGTTTGGAGTCCCATTCTCTCCTCCATCCACATAGACTGAGTTTCGCCAAAAAGTGGCAATTTGAGATGCAGAGAGAGTACTAGGTTCAACCAGAGCTTGTCCAATCTCTGAGTCTCTTAAGAAATTCTGCATAAGATGAAACGCTTCTGGAACACGTTCATGATTGAGTGGGACTGCATAATTGTTAGGGACAAAACGTAGACCAAAAGCAGTGAATGATTTAGAAGCCATTAAATCAAGAAACGGGTAAGAAATCACAATGAAAAGTGTATGTAGGAAAGGTGTTTGCGAAAATGTGCAAGTGAAAACTGAGAGAACTGTGAGATGTAAAAGTGAGTGGGTGAAAGTAAAACTCAATCGTTTGTACACAAAAGTAATTAGAGTTGTAATTAAAAATTAAAACTCAATCGTTTGTGTATTCAAACACTCAACAGTTCCTAGATTAATGTGTGAGTGGGACACAATAATGAGTGAGTGGGACACGTGTCATATATGCAGTGGATCAATTAATCACGCGCAGTAAAAATAGCAATTATCACCGCTGTATTCTCTTTCCTATTTCCAAGACACTTTAACACAATACACTTATTAACAGTTGTCAAAAGCACTATTTATCACCGAAATCAACAGCGTTTGTCAATTCTCCAACTTTATCACCGAAACCCTTTCAGAAATTGCACAGTTGTGAAAATATGTGTATGTGTAGCAGAGTTTACCAAATCAATTTTTAGAGCATCTAATTTTTCATAAAATCCATAAAGTAAATCAATAAACACTGGATGCACAAACTCTCATAGTAAACACTGACTGTATGATGAAAGCTAAACTCTGTAGTAATCAATCTATATACAGTAACATTTAATTTATTTTATAACCCCTCTATTGCTAATATATATATATATATATATATATATATATATATATATATATATATAAGAGGTTGGAGCCAGTCACCAAAAATTCAAAAATTTTAGCCCTTATCATTTTGATAAGTCCCTGGGTCATCCTAGTCTTTGACTAGTCACCAAAAATCAGAGAATTTTATCCCATATTATATACCAATAGGTTCCTGGGTCATCCTAGTCACCAACATAATCTCAAAGGAGTATAGCAACCTATATACATTTTCTTTGGGGCTATTGCAGTAAGCATTTTAATCTACCAGAGTATATCTAACAGAGTTCAGAGTTCATGAACATCAGTAGTTATTCATGAAAGGCAATGCACACAGTATTTATAGACTCAGAGTTTAGGATAAAATAAACTAAGAGATGCTATAAATATGAACCAGTATCATGCTGTGTTAACTTTCTGCACAATCTAAGATTAGATCACAATAACTCAGAAAGATTCATGATTAATTGCTGAGAATCATGCTTCATACATATTTCTTCATTGGTGTTTCCATTCAGACAATAATCAACTCAGAATTCACAGAGTTTATCAAACTTATTAACAGTGTATGACTTACAGGCATGCTGACAGAATTTAACAGAGTTTGACAGTGTTTAAAGAAAAACATGTTAACAGAGTATGCATAACAGAGTTTAATCAACAGAGATCACTTAGCACTTACCAAATCAAGGAAATATGAGCAACACATTACATAAGTAAAGTTTGAATCTAACCAACATTCCTAGTCAAAACCAGAGACCATTCCTAGTTCATTGACTAGTCTTGTAAATGTAGCTTCACTCAATGATTTGGTGAAGATATCTGCAAGCTGTTGTTCTGTAGACACAAAATGTAGTTCAATATTCCCTTCTTCCACATGTTCTCTGATAAAATGGTACCTTATGCTGATGTGCTTGGTCGTTGAATGCTGTACTGGATTACCTGTCATAGCAATAGCACTTTGATTATCACAGTAAATAGGAATCTTACTGTACCTCAATCCATAATCCAGCAATTGATTCTTCATCCACAAGATCTGTGCACAACAGCTACCAGCTGCAATATACTCTGCTTCAGCTGTAGATGTAGAAATTGATTTCTGTTTCTTGCTGTACCAAGAGACAAGTCTGTCACCAAGAAATTGACAACTTCCACTAGTGCTTTTTCTGTCTATCTTGCAGCCTGCAAAGTCTGCATCAGAATACCCAAGTAGCTTGAAATCTGATTCTCTGGGGTACCACAGACCTAATGATATGGTGCCCTTGAGATACTTGAAGATTCTTTTCACAGCTGTCAGATGTGGCTCTCTAGGATCTGCCTGAAATCTTGCACAAAGACAGGTTGCATACATGATGTCAGGCCTACTAGCTGTCAAGTAAAGAAGAGATCCTATCATGCCCCTGTAGTTTGTCATATCCACTGAAACTCCATTGTCTTTGTCCAATTTAGTTGCTGTTTCCATGGGAGTTGATGCAGATGAACAATCAAGCATACCAAATTTCTTGAGAAGATTTCTGGTATATTTTGCTTGATTAATGAAGATACCATCATCTGTTTGTCTCACCTGTAGGCCTAGAAAATAACAAAGCTCTCCCATCATGCTCATTTGATATCTGGACTGCATGAGCTTGGCAAACTTCTTACAGAATTTATCATTAGTAGACCCAAAGATAATGTCATCAACATATACCTGAACTAAAAGCAAGTCACTCCCAGATTTGAAATAAAACAGAGTTTTGTCATTAGTACCTCTGTTGAATCCACTTTCTAAGAGAAATTGAGCCAGAGTTTCATACCATGCCCTTGGTGCTTGCTTAAGTCCATAGAGTGCTTTATCCAGCCTGTAGACATGGTCTGGATATTTTGGGTCCACAAATCCTGGTGGTTGTTCAACAAACACTTCTTCTTCAAGCTTCCCATTCAGAAAAGCACTTTTCACATCCATCTGGAACACTTTGAATTTCTTGTGAGAGGCATATGCTAGAAAAATTTTGATTGCCTCCAATCTTGCAACTGGAGTAAATGTTTCATCATAGTCTATTCCCTCCTGCTGTGAATAGCCTTTTGCTACCAGTCTAGCCTTGTTCCTTGTGATAACACCTTCACTGTCAGTCCTGTTTATGAAAACCCATTTAGTACCAACAATAGATCTATTCTTTGGCCTTGATACAAGGGTCCAAACTTCATTCCTTTCAAATTCATTCAACTCTTCCTGCATTGCTGTTATCCAATCAGCATCTTGAAGAGCTTCTTCCACTTTCTTTGGTTCATTTTTAGACAAGAATGCATGAAAAAAACAGTCACTAGCAGTGGCACTTCTTGTTCTCACTTTTGCATCTGGATCACCAATTATCAAATCAGGTGTATGTGATTTAGTCCATTTCCTAGCAGAAGGCAAATGACTTCTGTCAGCATGTGATCCTCCCCCATGATCCATGATCTCCTGATTTTGTTGTGGGATTTCTTCATTTTCTGAGACTCCCCCTGAACTTGACTGCCCAGAGTCAGAATTTGAATTTTCAGAGTTTGAATCCTCAAGGTTTGATCCAGATTTTTCAGTTGGCTCAGTATCAATGTTTGAGTCTTCATCTTGATCATGCTCCCCCTCAACTGGTTCTTCCCTTTGTTGTGGCTGAGAAGTTTCTCCATTGTTTACCAGTAGAGGTTCAGAGTCTGTTTCAACAGAGTCTGTCAGAATAGTTTGATCAGAGTTTACTTCAACAGAGTTTAAATTTTCATTTTCAAAGTTCAGTTGATCATATTCATCTATGTCTTCAAATCCAGTTATTTTCTTGTCATCAAAAGACACATGTATAGATTCCATGATCACTCTTGTTCTCAGATTGTAAACTCTGAATGCCTTTGTTGACAGTGGATAGCCAACAAAAATTCCTTCATCTGCCTTTAGCTCAAACTTGGTCAACTGTTCAGGATGAGTCTTCAAAACAAAGCATTTTCACCCGAAAATATGAAAGTATTTCAGGTTAGGCTTCTTTTTCTTCACCATCTCATATGGTGTCTTTCCATGCTTATTGATCAGTGTAGCATTTTGAGTAAAACAAGCAGTTTGAACAGCATCTGCCCAGAAATAAGTTGGCAATTTTGCTTCATCAAGCATAGTTCTGGCAGCTTCTATCAAGGTTCTATTTTTCCTTTCAACTACACCATTTTGTTGTGGTGTACCAGGTGCTGAAAATTCTTGCTTCACTCCATTGTCCTTGCAGAATTCTTCCATTGTTGCATTCCTGAACTCAGTTCCATTATCACTTCTGATGATTCTGACTTTGTTACTTGATCCTTTGTCCAGAAGCTTCACATGCTCCATCAGAGTTAATGTAGTTTCATCCTTCTTTGCTAGAAAATACACCCAAGTGAATCTAGTGTATTCATCAACAATGACTAAAGCGTATTTTTTCCTTGCTATAGACATAACATTTACTGGACCAAAGAGATCAACATTCAGAAGATGATAAGGATCAGTGATTGAACATTCTGTCTTGCTCTTTAAAGATGACTTCCTTTCCTTGGCCTTTTGACATGAATCACATAGGCCATCAACATTTAACAGAGCCTTTGGGAGTCCTCTTACAAGATCCTTTCTGATCAATTCATTGATGTTGTTCAAGTTCAAATGTGAGAGTTTCTTGTGCCACTTCCAACTCTCTTCACTAGACATTCTTGTAGACAGGCAAACAGCTTTTCCAATAGAGTCTATTAAGAGCTTGATTTCATAAATGTTGTTTTGCCTATGACCAACTAGAATAACCTTTCCTGTAGATTTGCTGATAACTTCACAATATTCAGGTTGAAAATCTACATGATATCCCTTGTCACAGATTTGACTCACAGATAGCAAGTCATGCTTGAGTCCTAGGACATGAGCTACATTGTTGATGATGACATTTCGAAGATTAATATCGCCATATCCCAATGTTCTTCCTACATTGCCATCACCATAGGAAACTTTTGGGCCAGCCTTCTCCTCATAGTCTGATAGCAGGGCTTTATTTCCAGTCATGTGTCCTGAGCATCCACTGTCCACGACTAGGATTGCCTCCCTGTTGCCCTGCAATCACAAGCAATTACTGAGAGTTAGATTTAAGATTCCAGACTTGCTTGGATCCTTTGACATTCTTAACTTTGTTAGCTTTAGCAGCGGAATTAACATTATCAGAGTTTGTGCTAACAGTATCAGAGTTTGCACTTGCAGTATTGACTTTAACCCATTTCAGATTGGGTTTCAGTTCATAGTAATTATGATAGATAGCATGATACTTTCTGCAAGTATAAATGGAATGCGAAGTGCTTCCACAGTGTGTACATAAAGTCTGGCTTAGTTCTAGCAAAATCCTTCTTTACCTCAGACTTAGAAGGTAAAGAATTTATATTTTTGTTTTTCTTGGAGAAATTTGCAAGATGCTAAGTACTACCACAGTTATGACATGTCTTTCTTGGAGCATAACTAGCAAGCATTGGTTTATTTCCTGAAGTGATGCCTACTTTTCCATTTCTGTTCTTATTTGACACTCCCTGTGTCTTAACAGATTTTAACTCCTTCAGTTTATGTTTGAGTTGTTTATCTGTCATCAAACCAATATTAACCTGTTTAGCACAAGTTTTTACTGGTTTGACCTTAACAGTTTCTTTTTCATTATCAGACAAAAATTTACTTGCTCCATGTACAAAATGAGGTCTGATTTTAACTTGACTTTGAAATCTTAGTTCATCTCCCTCATTATAACCTAGACCAACAGTGTCTGTTTGAAAAATCTGTTGAGTGTCCTTTCCAGAATTAGTCCAAGTCCTAATTTTCTTATTTGTTTCCTCCAACTCAGATTCTAGTTGTTTATATTTCTGAAGCAAATCCTGTTCTATAGAAACAACATCATCTCTCTCTTTCTGAACTTGTTGCATATTTTTTAGCTTTTCTTCAACAATTTTATTTCTCTCTTTGAGTTCAGAATTCTCAAATTTAATCCTCTCATTCTCTAAAGTCTGATCCCTATAACTTATATGCAATGACTTAAGATAGATTCTTAATTGAGAAATGTCATCAATATTATAAGCATAGGTAGTTAGAGGTACCTGATTTTCAAAAGTTTCTGATTCAGTAGTAGCCATGAGAGCATAGTTAATTTCTTCATCAGAATCTGAAGTGTCTGCCCAATCTCTGCCTTTAGTGTAGAGTGATTTTCCAGTTTTACCCTTCTTGCACTCAGGAGCATAGTGACCCATCTCCTTGCACTTGTAGCATTGAATTTCAGACTTATCCTTCTTCCCAGACTTGGTCACTTTTCTTTCAGACCTCCTGAAACTTTTTCTGTCTGCATTTGAATCTCTAGAAAACCTTTTCCCTTTCTTGAAATTCTTGAAACCCATTTTCTTGAAGGTCTTCACCATCAACACAACCATTTTTCTCATTTCTTCTTCATCATCCTCAGAGTCAGATGATTCAGAAGAGTTTGAATCACAATCAGAGTTTGATGATTCACTTTCTGAGTGTATGACCAAAGCTTTTCCCTTCATTTTCCTTCTTGATGCCTCTTTCTTCTGAGGCTTCTCTTCAACCTTAAGAGCAACAGACTTTGCCTTCCTGCTTGATCTCCTGTTTCTCTGCTCCATTTCCAATTCATGAGTTTTGAGCAGCCCATAGATTTCATCAATCTCTGTTTCAGCAAGTTCATAGTTGTCTCTAATAGTGGTTGTTTTCACATCCCACTTTTCAGGTAGAGAAAGAAGAAACTTGAGATTTGAGTCTTCTAGATCATACTCTTTGTTGACCAATGACAGATCATTGAGCAGTTTACAGAATCTATCAAATGTTTCTGTCATGGTCTCTTCAGGTTTAGCCTCAAAATGCTCATACTCTTGTGTGAGTATGTTTCTCATATTCTTCTTAATAGCAGCTGTTCCTTGACATCTGACTTCAAGAGCATCCCAGATCTCTTTTGCAGTGGTGCAGTTAATCACTTTGTTAGACATAACATTGTCTAAAGCACTATACAGTAAATGCCTAACCTTCGCATCCTTAGCAATTGATGATAGATCTTCAGGAGTCATGTCCTTCTTTTCCTTTGGAACTATTTTAGCTTCTTCACCAGCAGTTGCAGCAGATAGCTTTGTAGGATTGTGTGGGCCTTCATTAATCCTATCAAGATATTCTGGATCTGTAGCCTCCAGAAACATAGTCATCTTGACCTTCCACATGGCATACTCTGATGGCCTGAGAATAGGAACCATGATTGGTTCATAACGACTCACAGTAGTAGGAGCCTTTTCAGAACTAGTAGATGGTGGAGGAATTGGTGACATGATTATTGTTGTGTTTGGATCTTAAACTGTAATAAAGTAACAGATTGGCTTTGATACCACTTGTTAGGCCGAATACACACTAATAATCAATATTAAATGAGAGAATAACAATTAAGATGATTATGCACTTTTAAATCTTCTCGTATTAAAAACCCTCTTCGTGATGTAAACTATCACAAAGAGCTGCTAGATTACAATAAAAATAGTTCGATGCACGATACCCTTCTAGGGTTAACCTAACCGTATTTATAAAACATACAGCTGCTATATAATCGCAAATTGATATTCCTAATAATCAGCTATACAATGATATAAATTACAGATTGTCACACGTCTCCTAAGTCAACTCGATCTCTTTGATAGCTATCCAATCTCCAAAGATCTCGCTTCCATATCAATCTTCAATTGATCTCTAATATCTTCTGTTGACTTCGTACACGCTGCTTCCAGACAGACTTTACTAAACTCTGTCTAGCTTCCGTCAGTCAAACTTTACTAAACTCTGACTTCCTTCAAGTTAAACTCTGATATTTCACTGTTACACTTAAACACTGAAACATTACATCAATTATATCTAACAAGATATGGAAGGAATAGATCCGAAGGTTATGTGTCACAAGTTGAATGTTGATCCAGAGAAGAAATGAGTGAGACAAAAATGAAAACCGGTTAGTGGAGAGAGAGCTCAGGCATTGAAAGAAGAAGTTGATAGATTGCTGGATGCAGGTCTGGTCAAGGAATCTTTCTATCCTATATGGTTAGCAAATCCTGTCTTGGAAAGAAGCCCAATGGGAAATGGAGGAATTGTGTGGACTTCACAGACCTCAATAAGGCATGCCCAATGGATAGCTTCCCGATGCCACGAATCGACCAGCTAGTGGATGCAACGGCTGGACATGCTTTACTCAGCTTCATGGATGCATATTCAGGTTAAAACCAAATCACTATGTATGAGCCTGATCAGGAATATACTTCTTTTATTGCGGATAGAGGTCTCTATTGTTATGTCTGCATGCCATTTAGATTGATTAATGCTGGAGCCACATATCAACGGCTAGTAAACATGATGTTTAAAGAGCAAATTGGCAAAACCATGGAGGTATATATGGATGATATGTTAGTTAAGTCCAAGGAAGCTACTGATCAGGTCTCAAGTTAGTTTTAGAGATGAAAGATGAAAATATCAGGGTATTCAGCGATTCCATGTTAGTAGTTTGGCAGATTCGTGGTGGTTTTCAGGAAAGAGGTCCACGAACAGATTTGTATTTGAGGTAATCCCAGGAGTTGCTCGCAAAGTTCAGAGAGGTAAAGCTAGATCAGATACCACGAGGAAATAATACCAATGCAGATGCATTAGCTAAATTGGGCTCACAGAGAGAGTCAACACTATTGGGAGTAATTCCACTTCAGATTCAAGAGCAACCTAGTGTCTTCAGAGAGGAGGTCATGGACATCGAACTTCCAGTTGAAGATTCTTGGATAACTCCGATTTATAGATACTTGGCTAAGGGAGAGGTACCTCCTAATCAGGATGAAGCCAGGAAGCTGAAGTATCATGCAGCCAAGTATGTGATCTATGATGGAGTTCTATACAAACGAGGATTCAATCAGCCTTTGCTTAAGTGTGTAGCTGGAGAGCAGTGTAGCTACATCCTGGAAGAGATCCATGAAGGAGTATGTGGAAATCACTCGGGGGTAGCTCTTTAGCCATGAAGGTCCTTCGACAAGGATATTATTGGCCAACCCTCAAAGCAGATGCTAACAAGTTTGTTCAGGCATGTAGCAATTGTCAGAAGTTTGCAAATTTAGATAGCAGGCCTGTAGCACCAATCAGGCAGATTGTCAGTCCTTGGTCGTTCACCGTTTGGGGCATAGACCCCATTAGAGAGCTCCCGAAAGGAAAAGGGGGAGTGAAATATGCAGTGGTTGCTGTTGATTATTTCATAAAGTGGGAAGAAGCAGAACCACTCGCTAAGATTTCAGCATCGAAGTTGACTGACTTTGTTTTTCGAGTTATTTTTTGCAGGTTTGGTATTCCTCAGAAATTGATTTCTGACAATGGGAAGTAGTTCGATAGCAGAGAGCTTAGAGGATTGTGTGAGCAGTTTGGAATTCAGAAGGCATTTTCAGCAATGTATTATCCACAGAGTAATGGACAGACTGAAGCTGTGAACAAGATTATCAAGCATACTTTGAAGACAAGGCTTGAAGATAAGAACGGAAGCTGGCCAGAGGAGCTTCCTGGAGTTTTGTGGTCGTATAATACCACTCCTAGAACTACAACTGGTGAGTCTCCTTTTACTCTCACTTATGGTTGTGAAGCTATGGTACCTGTGGAAGTTGGAACAGGTTCCTTGAGAAGAAAACATTATGACCCCGTGAACAATGAAGTCAATCATAGACTTTACTTGGACATGATCGAAGAGTTGAGGACAGATTCACAGGTGAAGTTAGTAGCGTATCAACAGAGAGTTCGAAGGTATTACAACAAAAAGGTGAAAGCAAGACCTTTTAAGGTTGCAGACCTGGTCTTGAGGAAAGTCATGCCTAATACTAGGGTTCTGGCACATGGAGCTTTTGGAGCGAATTGGGAAGGTCCTTACCAGATAAAGTCAGCCATTTGGGAAGGGACTTACCACCTGATGGATATGGATAGGAATCTCATTCCGAGAGCTTGGAATGCAAAACATCTCAAGAGGTATTATCAGTAACTCTCTTTTATTGTGTTTTTCTTAGGAAAAGTAAGGCTCTTTCAGCCCAAGAATAAAGGCAGCTTATTAGTTATAGCTGACCAGCATTGTTGATTTTCAGTATTTAATTATGCATGTACTCGGGGGGTACCGAATGTGAACCTCCCTATTTGCAAGACAATTTTTATTATTGAGTATTGATGGCTCTACGATAAATTTTTGATTGCAGTATGAATGATTATAGCTTCGGGAAAAGGGACATTTTCACCATTGTACTATTTCCGGAATTGCAATTGCACTATTGTACTACAAACAGACTACTGTACTTTAGTGTTTTTAACAAATTCACCACTCCCGTCAGTCAAATTGTAAAACAGTAGAGGTGAATCTGTTATAATTTGACTGACGGGAGTGGTGAATTTGTTAAAAACGCTAAAGTACAGTAATCCGTTTGTAGTACAGTAGTGCAATTGCAATTCCGAAAATAGTACAGTGGTGAAAATGTCCTTTTACCCTTATAGCTTCCTAATAAGTTCTTTTACGTAACAATAATTACCCAAAAGAACTAGGGGGGGGTAGTATTCCTACTTAGACCATATTGTACATGATATGATCTGATATTTAATATGCCAATTTGAAAAATTTTAAGTGCTTGTTTTAGTACTTGTATTATGAAACAGGTTACCTTGGCGAACAGGTTCCTGTAGCATTGACAGTATGTGCGAAGTATGAATACGATTTGACAGAATACGCAGACTGCAAATGATTGATAAAAGCCTCAGGTAGCTTCCTGAGCACGAATTAAGCCTTAGGTAGCTTCCCGAGCACGCATCGAGACAAGCCTCAGTAGCTTCCTGAGCACGAGAAAAGCCTCAGGTAGCTTCTTGAGCAACTTTGATTGAAAAGCCTCAGTCTACTGAGCACGAGATTTTTGCTAAAAGCCTCAAATTCCTTGAGCACTTGATTGAAAGCCATGTTGACTGGCACCTAAAGTCCTGACAAAAGGCACCTTAAAGGAACCTGTATGGAGCCGAGACTGGAATACAGGAACCTGAAACTATATGTTTCACCCCTCCTTGGAGCCGCCACTGGCACGAGAGGAAGTGGGAACTTGTGTGGAGCCTAGACCGGCACACTTGTTCTTAAAGAGAAGCCTAATAAGCTCCCCCTCATGTGGAACCGCCTTTGGCACATGGGAAGAAGGGATAAACTCCTTAGCATTTACCTTCTTAAGATGTCTAGCTTCACACATGAAGAAGATGAATCTTTGTGGACTCCCAGAACGGCACACAGGTTCCTAGAATTGCCTCGAGGCATAAGGAACCAACATGGAACCTAGACTGGCATGTTGGAACCTAGAATTTTAGGATTGGGAACCAAGCAGGTGACATTTCCTAGTGTTGGCCCGTACTTAACAGGATTAGTTTTACTAACGCTAATTATTTTCTTTTTTTTTTATGTTTTTTTTGTTTTATTTTGCAGGGCTGATAATTGTGAAACAGTTATTCATTAGGAACCTGGTCAAATTGTTTAACAATGGAAGATATAAGTATGAGATTATCAGGCAAAGGTCTTAGTTCAGATTATGGTTTTGGAAATGCTACTTGAGGTATAAGGGAGGAGGTTCCATGTTTACAGGTAAGCTGTTGTGATATTGTCAGGATATGTCACCTTTATCTTAAGAAATTATAAGTGAAAGTATGAATGTATTCTGTTTCTTACAACGGGTTAGCCCACGTAAGCTTGAGTGCATAAGTATGCACACTAATTAATTTTTAAGATGCATAGTGATAGAGCATGTTATAGAATTGTGAGGAAATGTACATAGTACTTAGCGGAAATGCAAATAAGAAATGGAGCATGCACAGAGGTATAAGTAAGAGATATAACAAAAGTAGATGGTTACCATAGAAAATAAGAGTTATAGGGTACAAAGACCCTGGGAAACCAATAATTCAAAGTTATCAAGCGTGAAGGCCTTAGAAACCAAATTTAAAAATACATCTTGCGAGGGAGTACGAGGGGCCCGCGACCTCATTAAAGTTATCAGATAATTCAAGTTCAAATAAAGAGATGATTAAGGGATTAATCTTCAGGGAGTTTGGTGGAATTTCTATTGGATGAGTAGAAAGGGGAGCAACCTGAGGAGCTTCTTGGGCAGATGAATCAGCAGCTTCCGCACTCATAGGAGTCACGCCTAATGACCTCTCAGTTGTTTCCACGGGAGGTACGGATGTTGTAGCAACAGCTTCTTTCTCGAAATCCCTGATCATGCCCACCACGTCTTCTCCAAGGACGGACCACTCGATGTTGGGAAGCTTCTCCCAGGTTGAATGCATATAGTCACGAACACAGTCGTCATAGCCTTCATCGTATCTATCTTTCTCCTGTATGAGCATAGAAGACTTAACAACCTCAGCAGCAGCATTTAAAGCGTCAACCTGAGCTTCCAGTTCATTGATTTTCTCTAACATTGATAGCTCTTCATCCTTTAGCTTTTTGATTTGGTCTTGGAGTTCTTCTTTCTCCTTCTTCAGAGAAGTCTCAGTAGATTTCACCCTTCTAACTGTGGCGGAGGTTCTGTTGGGACAATCAGATCTTGGCACTGCGATTTTTGATACACTAAATTAACGAGTACGAATAGAAAAATCACCTTGCTAACGGTTGATTCCACGCTCTTCTATTGTATTCCCAAATTCCCTTGAGCGAAGTGTGGCCTTCGTCTTCTCAAGTTAACCTCTCTTCTTGCTCCTGGGTGGCTACAAAATTTTTTCGACCATCCCTCGCAAGAAGAGAATAAGAATATATATAGGCTACAATAGGGATCATGGACAATTAGGTTGGGCCTTCTAATTACATCTTGTGCATGGCCCAATGTAATTAAATATTAATTCAATCCACTAAAAAATTAATATTTGCACTACCTTTCCTAATACCGTAATTTAATCAATTAATTCGGTTCCAATATTATTTGCTTATTAAATTCCCCATGTTTAAAATATCGCATGTCCCTTAATTAAATAAATTACTGATAATTCATTTAATTAATATCTTTTATCCTTGATCATCCACTCAACCTTTATTTAATTATGCCGGAATAAATCCACCTGCAGGGTTTCACATAATTAAATCTTTTTGAGCTTTCAAGGGGACATCATTAACCCGAATATTATCAGGACATGGATTCCTTCAATAAATAATAATCACCATATATATTATTTCATCACCCAAAATATAATGAAATAAATCAAAAGAATTATTTCATATATAAATCAAAGCATGTAAATAATATACACGTGTCATTTACTATATCTGGATTAAGAACCTAAACATTAATAATAACATAGAATTTTAGTTCACCTTCTTAATCAGTATAAGGGAACAATTCTAAATTTGATCCTGTTCAATATACACAAAGTATACTAGTATTATTTATTAGTCAATATAAACTAATCTAAATAATACTACAGCCATTCCAGTGGATTGTCTAACACCACCTGTGCTGTGAACCATATTATATTATATAAACCGTATTTAATAATCTAATATTCTGTATCCCATTTGATACTAGATTATTCACAATATATAATATTTAGACAACATGTAAACATTTAAATTATTCTCAATAAAATAGGCCAGAAATAAATGTATATACTTCAAATAAATATTTTCGGTATACACCAACAATCTCCCACTTATACTCAAAATATTCTATGAGTATATCAGTGTTTATTTAATCCACTATTACAAAAAACTATGTGTCCATCCATCTGACTCCTATCGCTTCCACATGCCTGTCAAAAACTTTGGCTGGCAGGCTCTTTGTGAAAGGATCTACCCGGTTGTCTTCTGATGATATGTGAGCCACAACTATATCTCCTCGCTTTACGATTCCTCGTATGAGATGATACTTACGTTCAATATGTTTAGCTGCTTTGTGATCTTGTGGTTCCTTCGAATTTTCCACAGCACCAGTGTTATCACAATACACTGTCAAGCTCCTAGGCAAATTACGTACCACATCCAAGTCCAAAAGGAAGTTCCTGAACCATACAGCCTCCTTTGCAGTCTCAGAGGCCGCCATGTACTCGGCTTCCATGGTAGAGTCTGCAATGCATTTCTGCTTTACACTCCTCCATATAACGGCTCCACCTCCCAAAGTAAAACATATCCCGAGGTTGATTTCCTCTTATCCCTATCTGATTGAAAATCTGAATCAGTATATCCCAAAGGAAATAGATCTGAGGCCTTGTAAATTAACATATACTCCTTAGTCCTTCTCAGGTACTTGAGTATATTTTTTACTGCACTCCAATGTCCCTGACCTGGGTTCGACTGATATCTACTAACCATGCCTACAGCAAAGCAGATGTCAGGCCTCGTACATAAAATAGCATACATTAAGCTTCCACATGCCGAAGCATAAGGAACTGCTTTCATGCTCTCTATATCCTTAGGTGTCGAAGGACACTGCTCCTTGGATAGAGCCACTCCATGCTTAAAAGGTAGAAAACCTTTCTTAGAGTTCTGCATGTTAAAACGAGCTAATACTTCATCAATGTAGGGCTCTTGAGATAAAGCCAACATCCTTTTCTTGCGATCCCTTATTACTTTGATCCCAAGGATGTATGCCGCTTCACCTAAGTCCTTCATTTCAAATTGTTTGAACAACCATGCCTTTACTGATGACAACATCTTAACATTGTTTCCAATGAGTAAAATGTCATCAACATACAGTACTAGAAAAACCACTGCATTACCCTCACTTCTCTTATACACACATGATTCGCTTGGACTTTGATCAAATCCATAAGACTGGACTGCCTGATCAAAACGAATATTCCAGTCCCTAGAAGCTTGTTTTAGTCCATAAATAGACCTCTTAAGCTTACAAACAAGATGCTCTTGGCCTTCCTTAATGAATCCTTTTGGTTGTTGCATATAGATGGTTTCCTCAAGACTTCCATTAAGGAAAGCTGTCTTGACATCCATTTGCCAAATCTCATAATCGAGATGAGCTGCTATAGATAAAAGAATCCGGATCGACTTAAGCATAACAACCGGCGAAAAGGTTTCCTCATAATCGATCCCTTCTTTCTGAGTATACCCTTTCGCAACAAGTCGTGCTTTCCAGGCTTTCACCTTTTTGTCAGATCCTCTTTTCTTCTTGTAGATCCACATACATCCAATGGGTTTTACACCTTTTGGTGGTTCCACGAGCTCCCAAACTTGATTGGAATACATAGATTCCATCTCAGATTCCATTGCCTTTTGCCAAAGATCTGCATCTTTATCTAGAATTGCTTCTTCGTATGTCCTGGGATCCTCATCATGTTCTCCAGAGACCAAGTCCGAGGACTCTCCCAAAAACATGAATCTATCAGGTTGTTGAACAACCCTCCCACTACGACGAAGCACCGGTGTGGTATTAGTGACAGGTTGTGCATTTTCTTGTGGTTGATCTACTTGTACTATTGGCACTTGGGGATTATCTGTCCCTCCCACTAGTTCCTCTAAAACGATACTACTCATGGGTTTGTGGTTCATTATATAGTCTTCTTCTAAGAATCTAGCATTGGTGCTAACAATGATATCTCGATCCCTAGGACTATAAAATGAATAACCTTTCGTTCCCATGGGATAGCCTACAAACAGCCTTACTTCTGTACGAGATTCTAACTTGGTCGCGTTCTTGTTCAGCACATGTGCTGGACAACCCCAAATCCGAATATGTCTTAGACTTGGTTTGCTACCAGTCCACAATTCTATTGGAGTCTTGGGAACCGACTTAGAAGGTACCAAGTTCAGAAGGTAAGCCGCTGTTTCTATAGCATATCCCCAAAGCGACTTGGGTAAATCTGAATAACTCATCATCGATCTAACACTCTCTAAAAGAGTCCGATTCCTTCTCTCTGCTACACCATTCTGCTGAGGTGTGCCAGGTGCAGACAACTGGGATGTGATCCCATTTTCTGATAAATATTCCCTAAATTCTCCAAGCAAGTATTCGCCACCACGATCTGATCGTAGTGACTTGATACATTTTCCAAGAAGTCGCTTCTCCGCACTTGCTTTGTACTCTTTGAATTTTTCAAAGCACTCAGACTTATGGCGCAACAAATAAATGTACCCATATCTAGAATAATCATCAATGAAAGTGACAAAATACTCATAACCTCCTCTTGCTTGGATACTCATAGGTCCACATAAATCAGTATGAACCAATTCTAACACTTCTTTAGCTCTATTCCCTTTTGCTTTAAAAGGCCTATTAGTCATCTTACCTTCCAAGCAGGATTCGCAAACTGGAAATGCCTCCACTGCCAACGAGCCTAATGGCCCATCTACTACCAGTCTTTGAATCCTGCTCAAGTTAATATGACCTAATCTTAAGTGCCAAAGATATGTTTGGTTCAATTCAGAAGGTTTCTTTCTTTTATTTGAGCTAGAAAGAATGTTATTAGTTTCCTTTTGTTGCAGCATTGGTTGGATAGGATTAATAATATATAAATTGTCTTGCAATGTACCAGAACATATAACTCGTTTATTCATTATAATAGAAACATTACGATCCAAACAAACATTATAACCATCCATGGCAAGTTTAGAAACCGAAATTAAATTCCTTCTAAACGAAGGTACATAAAGACAATTGTTCAAAACCAAAATCCTATCATCGCCAAAAGATAATGTAATTATTCCAAATGCAACTAATACTACTTTCGTAGCATCTCCCATGAACACATATATCTCGCCATCTCTAAGCATTCTGGATTGCTGGAACCCCTGCATAGATTTACAAACATGGTCAGTGGCTCCTGTATCTACACACCAAATACTCGTAGATATAGCCGCTATATATGTTTCTGTAACTAGAGAAAGAGACATACCAGTATTGTTTGTCTTCTTAGGAAGAGGACAATCCTGTTTCTAGTGACCTGACTGCTTGCACCTGAAGCACTTGCCCTTAGGATTTTTCACACCACCTTGAACTCCCACTGTATTAGCAATCTTTCCAGCTTTCTGTGTCTGAGTCTTTTTCTTCTTCTTACCTTTCGGCTTAGATGAAGAAGCTTTCTCGGCCACATTCACTTGAACATTCTGCTTAAAGAGTCCTTCAGCTGCCTGAAGTTCTGTCAGAAGTTCCGCGAGACTATACATCCTTTTGTTCATGGTGTAATTCAAGCGGAACTGCTCAAAACTTTTGGGCAAGCTCATAAGGATGATATCGATCTGGGTTTCCCCATCAATATCAGCACCAAGGATCTCCATCTCATTCAGATGAGACATCATCCTGAGAACATGATCCCTTACAGGTGTTCCTTCAGCCATCTGAGTGTTCATTAAAGCCTTCATTGCTACTTGCCTAGCAGCCCTATTCTGTTCTCCAAAAAGTTCCTTGAGATTAAAGAGCATATCTGAAGTAGTGGGCATAGCCTGATGCTGATGCTGCAGAACACCCGACATTGCTGCCAGAATGTAACATCGCGACATCTCGCCTTAACCCACCGCTTATAATACTCCTTCTCACTTTCAGGAGCATCTTCAGCAGGCTGATCTGGCTAAGTACAAAATTTGTACTCCTCAGCAGTCAACACTAAGTCCAAATTACGTTTCCATTCAATATAGTTCGGTCCAGTAAGTTTGTTATCCTTAAGTATGGTGAATAGTGGATTAAAGCCCATAATGATCAAATCCTGAGAATCATACATGTAGCACATAATCAGATAGTTGCATAAATCTTAAAACCTATTGGTTTCCTCTAACAATTAATTAAAATTAATGCACTAATATTTAAACACTATAAGTATCTGGTACGCCACGATGGGTGACATATATACCACTTAAGTTCGTTTAAATATTACTTCGGTCCTATTACTAAATAATACGCCACGTCAGGGTGGACTATATATTATTTTTCATATCAAAGTGTATACCATTATTTAATCTTAAATTACTAAAAAGACCGGATACCACCATTAAATATTTAAAATAAATAATCGATAATAAGATAATTCCCAGATCGGGGGGAGCATTGTCAAGAGGCATCACTTAAGACCCCTTTCTAGACAGAATCATCCTTTCTCTCTATATTGAAAATCTATATTCAATCATTGGCACCCTTCTAATTAATCGAATTCTATGAAACTTGGTACGCCACGTTGGGTGGCATATATACCTTTCAATATTCGTAATTAATTTAAGAAGTTTATCCTAGTAATATCCATAACACTATCTGACACCATAAATCATATGCCACGTTAGGGTGGACTATATACAATTTATATTCGTCTTAGTGTTAAATTACATACAAACAATAATGGAGACCGTGGGATTTAATTCCTAATTAATTCCCTCACCCACTTAGAATTTTTATTTAAAATTGAGGAATTTTATCTAGCATGCATCGCCTTATTTTATTTAATCGCAGTCCACATGTATCAAAATACACAAAACACATAACATAACATCATGCTATTCATGATTAAAGCATAATAAATAAATACTATGTCCATGTCGTCCTAATTATGTTAAACATGCAATTAAAAAATAATTACACACATAATTAATTAATTAGAGCAATAATAAAAAATCAGAGGAAAAAATTAAAATAAAATTTTCCACTATTATGGCCCCTTGAAAAAAACTTCCAGCTCGATCTGCTGAAAAAAAAAAAAATTCTGCCAAAAATACTGTTGCGCAGCTTAAACCTGCGTTACAGCCCTAAATCCGCTGTTGCGCATTTGCATCATGCGCAACATCAGTTTCTACTGGTAACGCATGATGCTCCTGCGTTACTGACTTTTCCTGCCTTTTTTTTTTGTTTTTTCACGCGCTGCTCTCCAGATTTTTCTTGAATCAACCAGCAGCCTTGTTTTTCGACTATGGTTGTTCATTCAACAGTAATAGCAAGACCCGTCAAAGTTTCGCAGCGGAACAAATTCTTTTCTCCGTTTTGATTTCCGATCGCACGTAATTGTTACAAAATATCCGGATCTTAATAAAATCCAACAAACAATTACAAAAAATAGATCTAATACAAAACTAATTTTGTAAATCTATTCTAACACGATCAACCCTCGTGTTTTACAACCACGATAAACCACGTGGAAACCAAACAAAATAACCACGATTAAACCACATGGGATCCAAACACATAATTAAAATATACAAGGCCATAATAGTGGATAATAACCTGCAAAACAGAATTATACAAGCCTACCACCATATAAATGCATATATAATTACGACATGGACATCGTATCAAAAATCGCAGAACCATTGAACCAGGCTCTTGATACCAATTGTTGGGACAATCAGATCTTGGCACTGCGATTTTTGATACACGAAATTAACGAGTACGAATAGAAAAATCACCTTGTTAACGGTTGATTCCACGCTCTTCTATTGTATTCCCAAATTCCCTTGAGCGAAGTGTGGCCTTCGTCTTCTCAAGTTAACCTCTCTTCTTGCTCCTGGGTGGCTACAAAATTTTTTCGACCAGCCCTCGCAAGAAGAGAATAAGAATATATATAGGCTACAATAGGGATCATGGACAATTAGGTTGGGCCTTCTAATTACATCTTGGGCATGGCCCAATGTAATTAAATATTAATTCAATCCACTAAAGAATTAATATTTGCACTACCTTTCCTAATACCGTAATTTAATCAATTAATTCGGTTCCAATATTATTTGCTTATTAAATTCCCCATGTTTAAAATATCGCATGTCCCTTAATTAAATAAATTACTGATAATTCATTTAATTAATATCTTTTATCCTTGATCATCCACTCAACCTTTATTTAATTATGCCGGAATAAATCCACCTGCAGGGTTTCACATAATTAAATCTTTTTGAGCTTTCAAGGGGACATCATTAACCCGAATATTATCAGGACATGGATTCCTTCAATAAATAATAATCACCATATATATTATTTCATCACCCAAAATATAATGAAATAAATCAAAAGAATTCTTTCATATATAAATCAAAGCATGTAAATAATATACACGTGTCAATTACTATATCTGGATTAAGAACCTAAGCATTAAAAATAACATAGAATCTTATTTCACCTTCTTAATCAGTATAAGGGAACAATTCTAAATTTGATCATGTTCAATATACACAAAGTATACTAGTATTATTTATTAGTCAATATAAACTAATCTAAATAATACTACAGCCATTCCAGTGGATTGTCTAACACCACCTGTGCTGTGAACCATATTATATTATATGAACCGTATATAATAATCTAATATTCTGTATCCCATTTGATACTAGATTATTCACAATATATAATATTTAGACAACATGTAAACATTTAAATTATTCTCAATAAAATAGGCCAGAAATAAATGTATATACTTCAAATAAATATTTTCAGTATACACCAACAGGTTCACCTTCTCTTCCTTAGCAGCTAATTCTTCTCGGAGATTCTTTACCTCACCCTGAAAGTGGAGATCGTACTGGGTCTTCTCTGCAAACTCATCACAATACCTCAGAGCAAAGAAAGTGGTTTGGGCGGCTGCGAACCTGATAGTGTGCATGGCTTTAGTAGAGCTCATCTTACTCCAAGCAGCAATCGCTTCAGTAGGAACATGTGTATCAATCATATCCTTGAACAAATTTGGGGCCGAATCAGGATCAGGTTTCACTGCTTTACCTTTCTTTGATGAACGAGTCTGGGAAGCCACAATAAGATAAAGAGTTGACTGAGCTAGTTTCCTCTTTGAGGAACCAGAATGAGTGCTTTGGGAAGCAGGGGTACCAGGAACTTGGTTAACAGGAGTTGCAAGCAGCGGAACCTCCCTTGTCTCAGCATCAGCTTTGAAAACTCAACCACATTTTTGGACCTTTTGATAAATGGGGGAATCTTAGGAGCCATATCTGCGAATATGAGACAAAGAGCAAGTCAGAATAGGCAAGGATATAAGAATATGAGTCACATAAATAGAACTAAGTACAAAGAAAAAATAAAGTGTTACCAGATAAAGCAGGGAGAATACCTAGGGTAATGAGGTTTTCAGGTGTAAGCAGAACCATACAATCTCTCATTGATGAAGAATGTTTTAGGGCTTCTTCAGCCCTCATTAAACAAGCTCCAGTAAGAACAGTTTGTTTAGGAATCAGAAGGTGACAGTTGAATTCAAAATGTACAGGGGGACAGTCAAAACAGTAGAGGAACTGATCTTGCCATTGATTAAAATTTTGGTTAATGCCTTTTATACATTGACCCTGATGACAAGGCCAGGCAGTAAGATAAAAACAACCAGAACCTTTTCCAGTATCTTTCAGTCTAAAAAAGTAGCCCAACTCGGGTGCAAACAGAGGAGTGGTAAATAAGCTAGTGTATAGAACGTATGTGCTAATGGCTAGTCGGTATGAGTTGGGAGTCAATTGAAGAGGGGGTAGGCCATAGAAATCAAGAACTTCTCTCAAGAACGGGTGAAGAGGAAAGTAAACACCAACCTTAAAGAAGGCGGCTGAGGTTACGGCATTAGGAATCCCATGATCAGGAGTTCTGATATTGAACCTGTGAGCTCTCTCACCAGGTTCTGGGATCACAATGGAGTAGGTTGGACGGGGGCACTCTTCGTATATCTTCTCTAGTCTAGCCGTGGTCATAATGGAATCGAGTTTTTCACAGAAAGGGAAAATTTCTTGCCTATACAGTTCTCTGTCAACGGTTACCTCATGGTCAAAGTCAGGCTCAGGAAATAGGTCATGATCAAGTTTTGACACCTTCTCCTCATCAGTAGGCCAGTCATCTCCAAGATCCACAAAGGTAGGAATAGGAGGGTTTGTGGATGGTGAAACCAGAGATTTGATGAGAATATTTTCAGGTTCGTTTACATTGGAGATGACAACCCTAGACCTAGTTCTTTCAACTATTGGCATGGTAGATAAAGGTTGGATTGAGGATTGGTGATCAAAATGAGTGGACTCAGAAGACATCTGCAAAGACAGACGAAGAAGGGTCAGGTTTGAAGGAACATAAAAGAAAGACAAAGGTCCTAAAATACTTGGACAGAGGTAATTAAATACAAAGAATAATCTAAGAGACTTCAAGGAGACGTACATCGACCATAGCATGAATAAAAAACAAGTGAGTATAGAAGATGAACATATGATTGAAAGTTTCAAGACAATACGACCATAAACTGACGAGCAAACAGCTATCAAACAAGGAATAGCGAACGATCATGTGTGTAGCATAAAGTGTGAAGAACCGGAACGTATACAGACATACATATACTATCAGAAAAAAGACAGCATGCAAGATTGAAATGAGCATGAAGTTGAAAATCTAGTCAAGAATGTCAAAGGATAGAGAAAAATAGATCAGAATCGTACAATGGATTGAAGGAAACGGCGACTGGGAAGCTGGATTGAACAAATGGCTGTCGAGCTTCTTTTCTTTTCTCTCTCCAAGGGTTTTGATAAATATTTTGTAAAGGTAAAAATGGAGATGAAGCAGTTCGCATGTTTATATAGCTAAGGTAAAAAGGGAACAGCCCCGTACACGTGGCAGAGAACTACTGGAGCGGTAAATGATGAGATGCACGCGTGAGAGGCTTGTGAACCTTGGGAACTCACACATTAACTGCAGCTTTGGTAATTGATAAGAGTAATTCGAATTTTAAAATATCACTGGAACATATGTACTGACAATCTTTATCCTTCCCTATGAATTTTTAAAATTACAAAAATTTTAAGAGACGTGATGATAAGAGACAAATCAGATTCCCTAGGAAGCTAAGAGCAAGTATCGAGTTGATTTTGAAAGCTGCAAATTGAAGAAGAAAATAGCAAGAGAACAGGTTCCTTGTTGGGAAGGAAGCTGATCAAGGGTGTACTAGCTGGAAATATTTTATGTCCTGTTTCCTACACCGAGTTAGCTTATGTGGGCTTGGATATATAATATTGAAGCAAGGTATTGTAACCAGAGTGATTCAGTATTGAACCCCTAAGCAAGGAGTAAGACAGGTTACTTTTATATTACATGATTTCAAGGAACCGGGGGGTAGTTGTGTCCAAAATCACCATGGGCTGAATTTAGGCCCATTAGGTCGTAGGGTCCAATCCAAACAAGTAAGAGAATATATTTAGTACAAGTCATGAAGATCAGACAGAGAAATGACTAAGAAACTAGGAATATTAAGAGGTCCCCGAATGTCTGGAAGCTGAGTAGATCAATGAAAGACCAGGTTCCTCCTAGCAGAAGAGTTCGAATTAGTATAGCTACAGCCACGAAAAGAGGTAAGAGTATGCCAAGACTTTAGATGAGTTATCCAGCCTAACATGTTTTGTTGTTTGTGCAGGTACAAGTACCTAGAAAGAGGTTCCTGAGTAGCATGTCCCAAAATAAGGAGGTTCCTGAGAAATAGGTTCCTAAGATATAGGTTCCTGAGCATCAGTTTCCTACGAGTCACCGATAGAAAGTTCTAGAAGCCATCTGGAACAGATATCGAATTATGGTTGGAGTGTAATTCTAGGGCGCAGTTGATCCTAGAATACCTCTGATATACTTGAGAATCATAATAGGGGACGAACTCGAGTTCTACTCTAAGTCACCAACTAGTTCGTGAAAGGCTCTAAAGGAACCTGAGTCCTACACGAACTAGGCAATCGAATACAGCTATTCTAGTAGAGTCAGAGTCGCATTAGAACTACGTGAGCTTGATTCCTATATAAAGGATACGTAGGCACCTTGAGGGTAAGACGAATTCAACTCTCTAATTCTCTCTAAAGGCACTTGAGATTATTGGAGACACCCTTAAGCTCAGTTCACCCCCAAAAACACAACCCAAATCTTCCATTGAACAGTTGATTGTTAACCTTACAACTCACCAAAAACCTCTCAAAAGTTGTTACGAAATCCACTCATCAACAATTACCTTTGGAGAAAACAACAAAGGATATACTAGAGGATATGGCTTGATTCAAAAGGAAATGTTATCATTGAGGATGTAGCACTAGTTGATGGACTTAAGCATAACTTGCTTAGTATCAGTCAACTATGTGATAAAGGTCAAAATGTGTGGTTTACTTCAGAAGCTTGTGTTGTTTTCAAGAAAAAGGACAACAAGGTAGTGATGACAGGTAACCGGAAAGGGAATGTGTACACAGATGACTTCAATTCAACAAGTGCAATTACAGCTACATGCCTTTTCAGCAAGGTAAGTGTAGATGAAGGATGGATATGGCACAAGAAACTGTCACACTTGAATTTCCAAGCAATGAATGAGTTGGTTAAAAATGATTTGGTTAGAGGTATTCCGAAATTGGATTTCTCGAAGGATAAATTGTGTGATTCATGCCAAAAAAGGAAGCAAAAGAAGGCCTCTTTCAAATCCAAGTCAATGTCCTTCATTGATCATCTCCTACAGCTACTGCACATGGATCTTTTTGGACCAGTCAATGTATTATCAATCTCTAAGAAGAGATATTGTCTAGTGATTGTGGATGACTTCTCTAAATACACATGGACATTCTTTCTGCACTCCAAAAATGAGGCAGGAGAAATCATCATCAATCATATCAGAATAGTCAACAACAATCCTTCTCTCAAAGTCAGAAGGATGAGAAGTGACAATGGAACTGAATTCAAAAATCGTATGATGAAACAGTTTTGTGAAGAACAAGGGATTATCCAAGAATTCTCTGCACCAAGGACTCCTTAACAAAATGGTGTAGTAGAAAGGAAAAACAGGACTCTCATTGAAGCTGCAAGGACTATGCTTGAAGAATCAAAGTTACCAACATACTTTTGGGCTGAAGCTGTTAATACTGCTTGCTATACTCAGAATATTTCTTTGGTCAATCAAGCAAGAGGCATGACACCCTACCAACTGTTCAAGGGAAAGAAGCCAACAATTAACTTCTTACATGTCTTTGGTTGTAAATGTTGGAAAGTTTGACACAAAGGCAGATGAAGCTATCTTTGTTGGATATTCAACAGGGAAATCATATAGGATCTACAACCTAAGACTTAACATTGTTATGTAATCCATACATGTTGTCTTTGATGATAAGAAAATCCAAGGGTTGGTAGATGAAGGTTTCCATGAAGATCTCTCATTTGAAAATGAGATGAGTGGTGAAGGCAGTGAAGATGATGAAGATGCAGTGTCAACTGGTGTTAGAATGCAACATGCTCAAGGTGAAGAGCATGGGACATCATTTATTGATGCTAAGGAAGCTCCATCTATTGGTAATTATTCTGAAGTACCTGTTGACAGTCACAGGGATATATCCATTGATCACTCTGCTAGAACTCCATCCTTAAGAGCCACACACTCAGGGGGAGTATCTCAGAGTTGTCACTCAACAACTAATCTGAATAATCAACAAAGGGAGAATGAAGCTACATCATCCAGACTAAATCTGCCACAACAGAGAAAATGGATTAGAGATCACCCATTTGAACTCATCATTGGAGATTCAAATGCTAGAGCCCAAACTAGAAGGGCAACTCAAGAAGAATGCTTGTATAACAGTTTTTTGTCTAAAGAAGAACCTAAGAAGGTTGAGGATGCCCTCCTAGATCCAGACTGGGTTATAGCTATGCAAGAAGAGTGATAAGTGCATATTTTTGCATATTTTTATTACCTATTTATTGCTTGAATTCATATTTTAATAAATTATTTTGTTTTATTTCAGAAAATTCAAGAAAAAATGAAGAAATTACAAAATAAAGAAATAAATGACAAAAGAAGAAAAAGAAGGACCAAAACAAGAAGAAAAGGAAAGAGAAGTGAGTGTGGTGCATTTTTGCCAAACAAAATGGATGGTCAAGATTAAACCACACCAAACAAAAATGAATGGTGGGGATTAATCCTCACCTAGCAATTTATTTCCTATAAATAGCCTATCTTCTCTTGTAATAAAAACACACACTTAGTATTAGGATTAGTTTTAGGACACTCCTACATTTGTAGTTGTAATATTTCTTTTTTTTTTCTTTACAGCTCTTGTAAGCAGTTTTCTTTTTTTTATAAGTATTTTTCTGCTATAATTGTTAAAATTTGTAGTATAAGTAATCTCTTCTGTTTTATTTCACTCTATTTCTCTTAAAATAAACACAGTTTTCTTGTCCCTGTCAAACTAGTTTACACGCATAAGACCCAACTTCAATTCTTTTTCGTTCAATCAATTAACCAGTTCCATCACTCCCTCACAAATCCAAATCTCCTGTATCTTTCTTCTAATTCGAAACCACATCTCTCTCTCACCAATCTCTCTCGTTACCTCTCCCCTCTGTCTCTTTCCCATCTCTGTTCTTTTGTTTCTTCTCTTTCGAATAACATTGTTCCTCTCCCCTGTTCTACAAACCCAACATCTTCTTCGAGTTTAATTGCTATCGCTAAGTTGCTGGGTTACTTTCGAGTTAATGTTTTCGCTATCTGCTGAGTTTGAATGGTTATTTAGTTTCAGTGGTGTTTGATTTTTGTAGAGTCTATGAATGTTGTCGAATTGCTTATATCGAGTTTGTAGATTGTTAACCTTGCTGTCTTGACTGGATTGGGTTTTGTCAGTGATGATTGTTGATTTCGTTTTGTTAGTTTTGTTCGGGTTTGTTCGAGTTTGTTCTGCATAATTAGAACTAGTCGAGTCTAGTGGCTGAATTCTTCGAGTCTGCGTTGTCGTGTCACCATTGCTAAGTCGCGTTGTTTTGTGCTGAATTTCTTTGCTGCATTAGTTCGAATAGTGTAGTTAATATTGGCTGTTCTTTTCTGAGTTGTTGTGTTCTTAATCGAGTCCGAGTAATTGCGAGTTGTTCCGTCCATCGCTGAATTCGTAGTACTGTTCTGTATGCGCAGAGATTGTAACGTTTAATTGTTGATTTTCTGGAGTTGTTTGCTGTTGGTTTCTGAGTTTCATGGCTTCGATTTTCTTCCTCTCTGTTTTGTTTCCTCTCTGAGTTTCCGTTGTGTTTGATGTTTGTGCGTCGTTCATAGTATTGTTGCTGAGTTTTAAGTCTCGTTTTTAGGATTGTACTTCCAAGTTGTATTTCTGTTTTGGTATTTTATACACCATTGTAGGCCTGTTTCGAATCTGTGAGTTCATTAAGCTGTCGAATTTTATGGTTGAATCGAGTTCATTAGGCCTGTTTCTCGTTTGTAATCCCAGGTTCTGTTTTATTTTGTCGAGAGTTAAGTTTTGTCGAATTATTTCGGTTGGAGTCTTTCCGTTTTGCTGTTTTCGTTAATGTCGGATTATAAACTTCCGAATTGTGCTGAGTTTTACTAAGTCGAGTTCATTGCTTTATTGTTGATTTCTGATTTACAGACTTGCAATGGTTAGCATAATTTATTACTGCTCGTTTTGTTTTAGTGTCCAGTTTCTGAGTTCTGTTTATTGTGTTCTGAGTTGCCCGTGGGAAAACAAATTGTTGCTGTTGAGTTAGTTTGGTCTTTAGAAAAAGTTTGATTTTCTGGTTTATTGGAATTATGAGATGGGTAATTAGTGATTTGTTTCTTTTAGGCTAATTTAATTAGGGAAGAGTCATGTCAAAATTTTATTTTCTAAATTTTCTGTAAATGATTTTTTTTAATTTGTAAAAAAAAATTGAAAAATTAAAAAAAATAAATTTCGAATTCAGAATTTTTAATAGTAATTTAATTTTTGTTTTTGATTAATTTGTTTAAAAATGGAGTAATTAATTTGTTTAATAGTAATTTATAGTGGCTAATTTTTCTATTCTTTTGAATTTTATTTAGATTAAATTAAATTCTCTTTTTTCTAATAGTTTAAATTTTCTTTTAGGAAATAAAAGCTTAAATCCAAATTTCCAAAAATCCAAAATCGTTCTAATTCGACTAAATTAGAAATTAAGGATTGCGAAAATATTATTCCCTGTGGATCGAATCTTAAAATACTAAAACGAAGATCGTGCGCTTGCGATTTTAATTGTCATATTTTCGGCACATCAAGTTTTTGGCGCCGCTGCCGGGGAATTATTATTTTTCGCACCTTAATTTTTAATTTTTCGGATTAGTTTTCTTTCGCTTGCCTTATTTTTTTTCATTTTTTTTAGGAAAGTTTGGAATTTCGGGAATCTTTTCGCGGAGCTTGGAAAAATTGGAATTTCTGGAAGCGTGCTTCGGTAACCTGTATTTTTCTCTTTTCATCCTTTTTTATTTTTAGAAAATCACAAAAAAATCAAAAATCACAAAAAAAAATTGAAAATTGAAAAAAAAAAAAAATTATTTGTAAATTCATACTTGTTACATCATGCATTTAAACACTTAGGGCACATCATCTAGATTTTTATTTTCTTGTTTTTAATTTTTCGTACCTTATAAATTGTGGTGATCGCTGGAGGACCCAAAGGTACGTTAAATTTTTTTTAGGACACGTAGTGTAAGCATCCATAATTTTTTATCGTTTTTGTATATGTCTCATTGTTTGTTGCATTAAATAAATGTAATTAAGACTTATTCACGACCTTCAGTGTCTAAGGTTTGTCTGGCTGTTAAGATTTGGTGTCTAAGTGACGAGTTTGGCCTCTTGGCGATGCATGCTCTAATCTGGCCGAATCGGTCTGAATAATTCTTAATTTACGGATTTTTTTTAGTGTGTCTTAACGTTATGTAAGCAATGTCTTGTTATTTTATTTAGGGAACCTAGGTTAGATTTTTTCTTTTGATTTTTCACCATTTATTTTGTGTGTTGCATTTTCGCACTTACTTGCTACGTGGTTTTATCATTGATCAATCTTTACCATGTACGTAGCATTTAGGGATCTTTATTACCAAGGTTGGGATTTTGACGAGGAGTTAGCAGATAATACGATGTGGTATGAGTCAACTAGGGAACCTAGTGTATATAACGCGTCGTCTACTTTTAGTGATCTGCATTATAGTGAAAACGATATTGCAATCGACTCTGAATTAGATGCTTTCACTAGACGACTCGAAGCCTTAGAAACCCTTAGTGGTCATTCACACACGTCTTGGCACCCAAATTTCAACTCTCCGAGTCTCGATTTTCAACACGGCCCTGACTCTTATCAAGTCAACGCCATGTTTCAACCAACCTCTCGAAATGACCATTTTACATAGTCTTCTAATTTCGGTTGGAGAGATTATCCCGATCTCTCATGGAACCAAGATCATAACTATCAAACTCCGCCTCCACATTTTCAAGAACCGAACTCTTATCCAATTCCGAGTCAAGTTCCTTATTCGAGTTCAATTCAAACCAGCGCCCACCCGCCCGGATTTCATGATTCGAGTAGGCAACTTGACACCTTAGAAAAGAGTATCGAGGCTTTATTGGTTTCTTAAGAAAACTTCATGCGAACCATAACTTCTGATAGGCAAATTTTGAACTCTAATGCTCAAGCTTTATCTAAGTTAGAATTTCAAATGAATCAATTAGCCACCATGTGCGAGCGTGAGACGATAACCACTCCGAATCCACCCGAGGTCAACCCTGAATTTCTTATCACTCAAAGACCTATCGATACTTTCGATGACATCATTTCTCCTAGGTTTAATGTTCAAGTTGACACTCCTTTCGGTGGTGATTCACACGAAGAAGATTCGGATACTGACATCATTCTTTCTCTAGGTCAAACAAAGAACCCCGATGATTCTGAGTTTGTGGCTTCACCTAGACAACTATCATCTTCTTCTAGTGAACTTTTCATTTCATCTTCCAAATCTCTTCCCGAAAAACCCGAAGAACTTCATACTCAACCAATAGGAGCTGATCTAGTTAAGGAGGTTGTTTCAAGGTCAAATTTGGACGATCATGAGATTGAGTCTCTTCTTAAATAAGATTTTCAATTGCATTACGAGACCAATCGAGAGCTTCACGAATCTTTTAAGGATTTGACCTCGGAAGAGATGTTTGGAGAGATGATGAATATTTGTTCCAAATGGGAAACCCAACATGAGGATAGTTCTTGTGATCCTAATTTTGTTGGTAAAACATTTTTCGAAGAGCCACCCCCACCCATTTCTATTTCTTCATTTTCCACTCGTGCTCCATCTTTCATCGAAACTCATGATATTCATGACCAACATCTTCTCGTTATTAATTTGCTTAAACAACAAAAAGAAGCATCTTCGTGGTCTATGGATGAAGTTAGGAATATGAGTTTTATTCTTACGCCTAATCAGATCATTCGAGTGGTATATGCTATTTTTCTGGGTGAGTTTCTGAAATATGTTGATTGTGTTACATGTGTAGTTTTCCCTCGAGCAGGTATTGGTTAGTAAATATTTGTTTTGTACCTCCCATAGTAGATTGTAGGTATGGGGGAGTTACATTGTGTGCGTGTGTGAGTTGTTTTATTTCGTAGTTCTTAGAAATTTTCAGTCTTCGTCATCCCTTATCAGGTATTTCCTCAACTTTCTCCTTTCTCCTTTCTCATTTCTCTTGCATTTGCATACATTGAGGACAATGCATGATTTAGGTATGGGGGGGGGGTTTAGTGTAAATAAATAAATTTGAAAAATCCAAAAAAATTGAAAAATTTTAAAAATCCAAAACTGGAGATATTTTAGCATAGTTATCCTTCCCACTCTTTAAATTTTAGAACTAATTGGTGTTGACAATTTTTCGAAAATTATATGTATAATGCCTTTAGATAATTTGAACGTAGTCAGGTAAGGTTTTCCTCATGAAACTTGTGTCGAACAAATTTTTGCTTAAAAGACCAAGACGACACATTTGCACAAGACTTTTGATGGAAAAATTGTATAGGAATGTTATTCGATACCTGAGAGAGAACCCACATGTTAGAACAATGTCGAATCAAATCTTTGCGAAATTTGGTTCCTATAGTGTCAAAAAAAAAAAGAGAAAAAAAAAGAAAAAAAAAATCAATAAATGTTTGTAATTCGGATAATAAATTCTTAGTAGGGAAATCGGCTTGGTTGGGCTCATTA
Organism: Saposhnikovia divaricata; assembly: GCA_036435485.1. Taxonomy (NCBI): domain Eukaryota; kingdom Viridiplantae; phylum Streptophyta; class Magnoliopsida; order Apiales; family Apiaceae; genus Saposhnikovia; species Saposhnikovia divaricata. Next base: position 117,458,022 of record CM071599.1, on the reverse strand, counting down.
ATAACCCGAGTAAGTAAGTCCGAGGGGACTTTGTGCCTAGCAACCTAAGGTCCCTTGTGATCTGGGATTGTTGACCTAAAACTCGCTAAATGTGTATTGATGCATAAGTCTTTTGGGACCTCAACCATTGCACAGTCGGTCTAACTACTAAGAACGTGAAGTTTGGCTAGATACTTGTTTTAATAGAGATTGGGTCAGTTCAATATTGGTTGAAAAAAGAGAAAATGTTCGTGTGCACTTTATCCATCATAGGCCTTAAATTCACTACACACCTTGGGATTTTTTTGTAAATTTTTAGAGTCTAATCAAGTGGATTGTGGGAACCTATAACGTGGCTATTATTAGAATAATCTTTAAGGCATATATTTTCCTACAAAATTGTTTGGTTGACACCAATGAAAGCTAGAGTAAAAGAGGAAAGTTGGATACTTGCTGACTTATCTCAAAGATTTTATGGGTATATCTTCTGTAAACCCTTAGGAGACAACACTCCTCCTGTAGAGATCGTCTATAGGTTTAACGGGTTGGTAAACCTAAAATTACCCGTGATTCCTACGACAGTGAGTATAGGTTTTTCATTATGCATTTTTCTTTGTTTTACTCGAGGACGAGCAAAAGATAGGTATGGGGCATTTGATAAGTGCATATTTTTGCATATTTTAATTACCTATTTATTGCTTGAATTCATATTTTAATAAATTATTTTGTTTTATTTCAGGAAAGTCAAGAAAAAATGAAGAAATTACAAAATAAAGAAATAAATGACAAAAGAAGAAAAAGAAGGACCAAAACAAGAAGAAAAGGAAAGAGAAGTGTGTGTGGTGCATTTTTGCCAAACAAAATGGATGGTCAAGATTAAACCACACCAAACAAAAATGAATGGTGGGGATTAATCCTCACCTACCAATTTATTTCATATAAATAGCCTATCTTCTCTTGTAATAAAAGCACACACTTAGTATTAGGATTAGTTTTAGGACACTCCTACATTTGTAATTGTAATATTTCTTTTTTTTTTCTTTACAGCTCTTGTAAGCAGTTTTCTTTTTTTTTATAAGTATTTTTCTGCTATAATTGTTAAAATTTGTAGTATAAGTAATCTCTTCTGTTTTATTTCACTCTATTTCTCTTAAAATAAACACAGTTTTCTTGTCCCTGTCAAACCAGTTTACACGCATAAGACCCAACTTCAATTCTTTTTCGTTCAATCAATTAACCAGTTCCATCACTCCCTCACAAATCCAAATCTCCTGTATCTTTCTTCTAATTCGAAACCACATCTCTCTCTCACCAATCTCTCTCGTTACCTCTCCCCTCTGTCTCTTTCCCATCTCTGTTCTTTTGTTTCTTCTCTTTCGAATAACATTGTTCCTCTCCCCTGTTCTACAAACCCAACATCTTCTTCGAGTTTAATTGCTATCGCTAAGTTGCTGGGTTACTTTCAAGTAAATGTTTTCGCTATCTGCTGAGTTTGAATGGTTATTTAGTTTCAGTGGTGTTTGATTTTTGTAGAGTCTATGAATGTTGTCGAATTGCTTATATCGAGTTTGTAGATTGTTAACCTTGCTGTCTTGACTGGATTGGGTTTTGTCAGTGATGATTGTTGATTTCGTTTTGTTAGTTTTGTTCGGGTTTGTTCGAGTTTGTTCTGCATAATTAGAACTAGTCGAGTCTAGTGGCTGAATTCTTCGAGTCTGCGTTGTCGTGTCACCATTGCTAAGTCGCGTTGTTTTGTGCTGAATTTCTTTGCTGCATTAGTTCGAATAGTGTAGTTAATATTGGCTGTTCTTTTCTGAGTTGTTGTGTTCTTAATCAAGTCCGAGTAATTGCGAGTTGTTCCGTCCATCGCTGAATTCGTAGTACTGTTCTGTATGCGCAGAGATTGTAACGTTTAATTGCTGGTTTTCTGGAGTTGTTTGCTGTTGGTTTCTGAGTTTCGAATAGTGTAGTTAATATTGGCTGTTCTTTTCTGAGTTGTTGTGTTCTTAATCGAGTCCGAGTAATTGCGAGTTGTTCCGTCCATCGCTGAATTCGTAGTACTGTTCTGTATGCGCAGAGATTGTAACGTTTAATTGTTGGTTTTCTGGAGTTGTTTGCTGTTGGTTTCTGAGTTTCATGGCTTCGATTTTCTTCCTCTCTGTTTTGTTTCCTCTCTGAGTTTCCGTTGTGTTTGATGTTTGTGCGACGTTCATAGTATTGTTGCTGAGTTTTAAGTCTCGTTTTTAGGATTGTACTTCCAAGTTGTATTTCTGTTTTCCTATTTTATACACCATTGTAGGCCTGTTTCGAATCTGTGAGTTCATTAAGCTGTCGAATTTTATGGTTGAATCGAGTTCATTAGGCCTGTTTCTCGTTTGTAATCCCAGGTTCTGTTTTATTGTGTCGAGAGTTGAGTTTTGTCGAATTATTTCTGTTGGAGTCTTTCCGTTTTGCTGTTTTCGTTAATGTCGGATTATAAACTTCCGAATTGTGCTGAGTTTTACTAAGTCGAGTTCATTGCTTTATTGTTGATTTCTGATTTACCGACTTGCAATGGTTAGCATAATTTATTACTGCTCGTTTTGTTTTAGTGTCCAGTTTCCGAGTTCTGTTTATTGTGTTCTGAGTTGCCCGTGGGAAAACAAATTGTTGCTGTTGAGTTAGTTTGGTCTTTAGAAAAAGTTTGATTTTCTGGTTTATTGGAATTATGAGATGGGTAATTGGTGATTTGTTTCTTTTAGGCTAATTTATTTAGGGAAGAGTCATGTCAAAATTTTATTTTCTAAATTTTCTGTAAATGATTTTTTTTAATTTGTAAAAAAAAATTAAAAAATTAAAAAAAAAAAAATTTGAATTCAGAATTTTTAATAGTAATTTAATTTTTGTTTTTGATTAATTTGTTTAAAAATGGAGTAATTAATTTGTTTAATAGTAATTTAGAGTGGCTAATTTTTCTATTCTTTTGAATTTTATTTAGATTAAATTTAGCCACTCTAATTTTTCTAAATTAATTTGTTTAATAGTAATTTAGAGTGGCTAATTTAGCCACTCTAAATTAAATTAAAAGAATAGAAAAATTAGCCACTCTAAATTACTATTAAACAAATTAATTACTCATACAGAACAGTACTACGAATTCAGCGATGGACGGAACAACTCGCAATTACTCGGACTCGATTAAGAACACAACAACTCAGAAAAGAACAGCCAATATTAACTACACTATTCGAACTAATGCAGCAAAGAAATTCAGCACAAAACAACGTGACTTAGCAATGGTGACACGGCAACGCAGACTCGAAGAATTCAGCCACTAGACTCGACTAGTTCTAATTATGCAGAACAAACTCGAACAAACCCGAACAAAACTAACAAAACGAAATCAACAATCATCACTGACAAAACCCAATCCAGTCAAGACAGCAAGGTTAACAATCTACAAACTCGATATAAGCAATTCGACAACATTCATAGACTCTACCAAAATCAAACACCACTGAAACTAAATAACCATTCAAACTCAGCAGATAGCGAAAACATTAACTCGAAAGTAACCCAGCAACTTAGCGATAGCAATTAAACTCGAAGAAGATGTTGGGTTTGTAGAACAGGGGAGAGGAACAATGTTATTCGAAAGAGAAGAAACAAAAGAACAGAGATGGGAAAGAGACAGAGGGGAGAGGTAACGAGAGAGATTGGTGAGAGAGAGATGTGGTTTCGAATTAGAAGAAAGATACATGAGATTTGGATTTGTGAAGGAGTGATGGAACTGGTTAATTGATTGAACGAAAAAGAATTGAAGTTGGGTCTTATGCGTGTAAACTGGTTTGACAGGGACAAGAAAACTGTGTTTATTTTAAGAGAAATAGAGTGAAATAAAACAGAAGAGATTACTTATACTACAAATTTTAACAATTATAGCAGAAAAATACTTCTAAAAAAAAAAGAAAACTGCTTACAAGAGCTGTAAAGAAAAAAAAAAGAAATATTACAACTACAAATGTAGGAGTGTCCTAAAACTAATCCTAATACTAAGTGTGTGTTTTTATCACAAGAGAAGATAGGCTATTTATAAGAAATAAATTGGTAGGTGAGGATTAATCCCCACCATTCATTTTTGTTTGGTGTGGTTTAATCTTGACCATCCATTTTGTTTGGCAAAAATGCACCACACACACTTCTCTTTCCTTTTCCTCTTGTTTTGGTCCTTCTTTTTCTTCTTTTGTCAATTATTTCTTTATTTTGTAATTTCTTCATTTTTTCTTGAATTTCCTGAAATAAAACAAAATAATTTATTAAAATATGAATTCAAGCAATAAATAGGTAATAAAAATATGCAAAAATATGCACTTATCAAATGCCCCCATACCTATCTTTTGCTCGTCCTCGAGTAAAACAAAGAAAAATGCATAATGAAAAACCTATACTCACTGTCGTAGGAATCACGGGTAATTTTAGGTTTACCAACCCGTTAAACCTATAGACGATCTCTACAGGAGGAGTGTTGTCTCCTAAGGGTTTACAAAAGATATACCCATAAAATCTTTGAGATAAGTCAGCAAGTATCCAACTTTCCTCTTTTACTCTAGCTTTCATTGGTGTCAACAATACAATTTTGTAGGAAAATATAAGCCTTAAAGATTATTCTAATAATAGCCACGTTATAGGTTCCCACAATCCACTTGATTAGACTCTAAAAATTTACAAAAAAATCCCAAGGTGTGTAGTGAATTTAAGGCCTATGATGGATAAAGTGCATACGAACATTTTCTCTTTTTCAACCAATATTGAACTGACCCAATCTCTATTAAAACAAGTATCTAGCCAAACTTCACGTTCTTAGTAGTTAGACCGACTGTGCAATGGTTGAGGTCCCAAAAGACTTATGCATCAATACCCATTTAGCGAGTTTTAGGTCAACAATCCCAGATCACAAGGGACCTTAGGTTGCTAGGCACAAAGTCCCCTCGGACTTACTTACTCGGGTTATTAATGAGCCCAACCAAGCCGATTTCCTTACTAAGAATTTATTATCCCAATTACAAACATTTATTGATTTTTTTCTTTTCTTTTTTTTTTCTCTTTTTTTTTTGACACTATAGGAACCAAATTTCGCAAAGGTTTGATTTGACATTGTTCTAACATGTGGGTTCTCTCTCAGGTATCGAATAACATTCCTATACAATTTTTCCATCAAAAGTCTTGTGCAAATGTGTCGTCTTGGTCTTTTAAGCAAAAATTTGTTCGACACAAGTTTCATGAGGAAAACCTTACCTGACTACGTTCAAATTATCTAAAGGCATTATACATATAATTTTCGAAAAATTGTCAACACCAATTAGTTCTAAAATTTAAAGAGTGGGAAGGACAACTAAGCTAAAATATCTCTATTTTTGGATTTTTAAAATTTTTCAATTTTTTTGGATTTTTCAATTTTATGTATTTACACTAAACCCATTTCAAAAACTTGATGTGCCGAAAATATGACAATTAAAATCGCAAGCGCACGATCTTCATTTTAGTATTTTAAGATTCGATCCACAGGGAATTAATAATATTTTCGCAATCCTTAATTTCTAATTTAGTCGAATTAGAACGATTTTGGATTTTTGGAAATTTGGATTTAAGCTTTTATTTCCTAAAAGAAAATTCAAACTATTAGAAAAAAGAGAATTTAATTTAATCTAAATAAAATTCAAAAGAATAGAAAAATTAACCACTCTAAATTACTATTAAACAAATTAATTACTCCATTTTTAAACAAATTAATCAAAAACAAAAATTAAATTACCATTAAAAATTCTGAATTCGAAATTTATTTTTTTTAATTTTTCAATATATTTTTTTTACAAATTAAAAAAAATCATTTACAGAAAATTTAGAAAATAAAATTTTGACATGACTCTTCTGTAATTAAATTAGCCTAAAAGAAACAAATCACCAATTACCCATCTCATAATTCCAATAAACCAGAAAATCAAACTTTTTCTAAAGACCAAACTAACTCAACAGCAACAATTTGTTTTCCCACGGGCAAGTCAGAACACAATAAACAGAACTCGGAAACTGGACACTAAAACAAAACGAGCAGTAATAAATTATGCTAACCATTGCAAGTCGGTAAATCAGAAATCAACAATAAAGCAATGAACTCGACTTAGTAAAACTAAGCACAATTCGGAAGTTTATAATCCGACATTAACGAAAACAGCAAAACGGAAAGACTCCAACAGAAATAATTCGACAAAACTCAACTCTCGACACAATAAAACAGTACCTGGGATTACAAACGAGAAACAGGCCTAATGAACTCGATTCAACCATAAAATTCGACAACTTAATGAACTCACAGATTCGAAACAGGTCTACAATGGTGTATAAAATAGCAAAACAGAAATACAACTTGGAAGTACAATCCTAAAAACGAGACTTAAAACTCAGCAACAATACTATGAACGACGCACAAACATCAAACACAACGGAAACTCAGAGAGGAAACAAAACAGAGAGGAAGAAAATCGAAGCCATGAAACTCAGAAACCAACAGCAAACAACTCCAGAAAACCAACAATTAAACGTTACAATCTCTACGCATACAGAACAGTACTACGAATTTAGCGATGGACGGAACAACTCGCAATTACTCGGACTCGATTAAGAACACAACAACTCAGAAAAGAACAGCCAATATTAACTACACTATTCGAACTAATGCAGCAAAGAAATTCAGCACAAAACAACGCGACTTAGCAATGGTGACACGGCAACGCAGACTCGAAGAATTCAGCCACTAGACTCGACTAGTTCTAATTATGCAGAACAAACTCGAACAAAACTAACAAAACGAAATCAACAATCATCACTGACAAAACCCAATCCAGTCAAGACAGCAAGGTTAACAATCTACAAACTCGATATAAGCAATTCGACAACATTCATAGACTGTACAAAAATCAAACACCACTGAAACTAAATAGCCATTCAAACTCAGCAGATAGCGAAAACATTAACTCGAAAGTAACCCAGCAACTTAGCGATAGCAATTAAACTCGAAGAAGATGTTGTGTTTGTAGAACAGGGGAGAGGAACAATGTTATTCGAAAGAGAAGAAACAAAAGAACAGAGATGGGAAAGAGACAGAGGGGAGAGCTAACGAGAGAGATTGGTGAGAGAGAGATGTGGTTTCGAATTAGAAGAAAGATACAGGAGATTTGGATTTGTGAGGGAGTGATGGAACTGGTTAATTGATTGAACGAAAAAGAATTGAAGTTGGCTCTTATGCGTGTAAACTGGTTTGACAGGGACAAGAAAACTGTGTTTATTTTAAGAGAAATAGAGTGAAATAAAACAGAAGAGATTACTTTTACTACAAATTTTAACAATTATTGCAGAAAAATACTTATAAAAAAAAAAAGAAAACTGCTTACAAGAGCTGTAAAGAAAAAAAAAATATTACAACAACAAATGTAGGAGTGTCCTAAAACTAATCCTAATACTAAGTGTGTGTTTTTATTACAAGAGAAGATAGGCTATTTATAGGAAATAAATTGGTAGGTGAGGATTAATCCCCACCATTCATTTTTGTTTGGTGTTGTTTAGTCTTGACCATCCATTTTGTTTGGCAAAAATGCACCACACTCACTTCCCTTTCCTTTTCTTCTTGTTTTGGTCCTTCTTTTTCTTCTTTTGTCATTTATTTCTTTATTTTGTAATTTCTTCATTTTTTCTTGAATTTCCTGAAATAAAACAAAATAATTTATTAAAATATGAATTCAAGCAATAAATAGGTAATAAAATTATGCAAAAATATGCACTTATCAAAGAGCTAAACCAGTTTGAGAGAAATGAAGTGTGGAAGCTCGTAACCAAGCCAAAGGACAAATCAGTGATTGACACTAAGTGGTTATTCAAGAACAAGATGGATGAGAATGGCATAGTTACAAGGAACAAAGCTAGATTGGTTGCAAAAGGCTACTGTCAAGAAGAAGGAATTGATTTTGATGAGACCTTTGCACCTGTAGCAAGGTTGGAAGCAATCAGAATCTTCCTGGCCTATGCAGCCCATGCCAATTTAAAAGTCTATCAGATGGATGTCAAGAGTGCTTTTCTAAATGGTATTTTGGAAGAAGAGGTGTATGTGAGTCAACCTCCTGGTTTTGAAGACCCAGACTTTCCAGAATATGTGTATTTTCTTCTCAAAGCACTCTGTGGCCTGAAGCAAGCACCAAGAGCCTGGTATGACACTCTCTCACAGTTCCTTATAGAGAATCACTTCACTCGAGGTACTGTTGATAAAACTCTCTTTTATAGAAATGTCAATGGCTCTATGATACTTGTTCAAATTTATGTAGATGATATAATTTTTGGGTCTACTCATGAGAAGCTTTGCGAAAGGTTTGCCAAACTTATGCAAAGTAAATATGAAATGAGCATGATGGGTGAACTAACTTATTTTCTTGGTTTATAAGTAAAGCAAGTTAGTGATGGTATTTTCATTAGCCAATCTAATTATATTTATAATCTTTTGATAAGATTTAAATTACTATAGATTATGCTTCTGCAAAAACACCCATGTCCACTGCCACTAAACTTGAGTTGAATACTAAGGAGAAGAAAGTGGACATCTCAAGTTATAGGGGCGTGGTTGGCTCACTTTTATATTTAACAACAAGTAGACCTGATATTATGTTCTCTACCTATTTATGTGCTAGATTCCAAGCTGATCCCAGGGAATCTCATTTAATAGCTATTAAGAGGATTTTTAGATATCTCAAAGGGACACCAAACCTTGGCATTTGGTACCCTAGAGAATCTGGTTTTAATCTAACTGGCTATTCAGATGAAGATTATGCAGGTTTCAAAATTGACAGAAAAAGTACCACAGGAACTTGTCAATTCTTAGAGAATAAGCTGGTATCGTGGTTTAGCAAGAAGCAGAATTCAGTTTCCACTTCTACTGCAGAAGCTGAGTGTATTGCAGCTGGTAGCTGTTGTGCACAAATTTTGTGGATGAAAAATCAACTTCTTAACTATGGGTTAAGAATTGATAAAATTCCAATTTTCTGTGACAACACTAGTGCCATTCTATATCTGAAAACCCAGTGCAACATTCCAGGACCAAGCACATGGACATCAGATATCACTTCATCAGAGAGCATGTGATGGACGGTATTGTGGAACTTTATTTTGTTCCAAGTGAGAAGCAACTTGCAGATATCTTTACCAAGCCACTTGATGAATCAACATTCACAAGGTTGGTAAGTGAGGTAGGTATGCTGAATTTTTCCTGATTTATCTAAGTTATTTGCATGGTTGATTAAGCAGCCAGAAATTATTTTGAGTTTTCTTTTATAAGGAAAGGCATAAAATTTTGCCTAAGTCAAAATTTGCCTATCAACGGATGTGTCAATATCCGTTGATATTCGAATAAATTTCTGGATTTTATTTTATTTGATTTTATTCAAAGGATAATAAATTTCTTTTTGCGTGTATTAAGTCCAATAATACATGTCAATGGGAAACTCGCTTCTCGAGGATTCGCTCTATTATCCGCTGGACACATCTTAATCGTTGATTTGTCGCTATCACTTGTATAAATCCATGTATGTATAGGTCTGGAGCAGTTATTAATGTACTTTTTCACCCACTATCTGAGCAGTTTCCTTTTCGAGTAACTAACCTTATTCTATAATTTGTGAGTAAGTAGAAAAGTTTTTTTTTTTTTACAATTAACACTCATCTTTTATCTTCCTCTTTCTCTTTTAAGATATCAAAACCCCTTTTCTAGTTTCTTGAGTTTTTCAACGATAATAGCTCCAATCGTTAAGATGATGTCTTGGAATGGCTATGAGAAGAACAACTTCGCTGCTCTTGTGGATTTGGAGCACTCTCCAGCAGACTATCACAAGATGATGGAATTCATTAAGAGATGCAAGCTATCCTATGCCATGACTGAAATTCCATTACTATATCATGAAGTTGTGGAGGAAGTTTGGTCTACAGCAATCTTCGACCCTTAAGAAGGTACCATTGCTTTTTTACTAAAAGGAAATGTGCATGTTATTAATTCGGATGTTGTAACCTCTTGTCTTAAACTGCCTGAGAATAACTGCAGCACTAGTCCTACTGATTGTGATATCATTGCCATGCTAAACATCATAGGTTACAATCTTAGTACTGATAACCTAGGCAGAATTGTTAGAAAAGGCATGAGAAAGGAATGGAGTTTTCTTTGTGATTCCTTTATCAAGGTGTTCTCTGGTAAAATTAGCAATTTTGATGTTGTCACCTATGCCCTGCTTAAAATGCTTTACAAGCTGCTTAACGACAATTTTTACAATTTTGGCTCGTTAGTACTAAATGAGATTGGTGCTAAATTGGGAAAGAAAGAAAATAGGAATAAGAAAATTTATTTTGCTAGATTCCTAATGATGCTGGCTAACCATGTCTCTGAGAATGAAATAGTGCTCGAACATCCATTAAGCAGGTCCACTTGCTGGGTTCAGGAGAAAAGGGTTCTTAGTGATCTAATTATTTACTAAATGAGAGGTGCAACTGGTATATTTACCAATTATTGAGGTAACTGTTGCTAACGCTCTTTCTACTACTCAATCTCAAGGTTCTTCTGCAAATGTGTGTTACTATGGAGACTGTATCTGGGAACCCACAGTCTCCTACCCAGGCAACCAAACATAATTCTAAATCCAAATCAAAGAAACCAACCTCAAGCGTTTCTCAAAAGACACTTGTTGTAAAAACTACCATAACCTCTGAAGGGAGTGACCAGGTGGTAGTGAGTGGTGAGGGACAGCGTGAACATCAAAGAAACCCTAAGGATAAGGTTGGAGAGGTAAATGAGTCCCAGCCTATCCACATTGCAGTCTTCCAAAAGAATGTTAATGTTGAAAAGGATTTAAACTCATCCCTAGCAGCATCCTCTCAACAGGGTGTTGTTATTGAAAAGAGTTCCCAACCAGGAACGTTGAACAAGAGGGAAAGGGACACCACTAGCCAAAAATCACCAATCAAAACCTTTGTCAGAAAGAAGAAACCTAAAGTTATTTTGGGTGCAGAAGGGTCGCACACAGTTCGATCTTACTTGATTGAACCTTCTCAAATTCAGCTTGATGTAGATCCAGTAAATGTGGAGTCACAGCCCAACTCTCTCTCTACAAGCATTCCACATATTCCAGATTCACCATCTCTATCTCTGGATGTGGACATGATTTCCACATCACAAGCAGATTCTCCCTTCTTACTTCCGAGGGAGGAGCCCCACTCTGAACCTGCTGGTCATTATCTTCTAGATGATTTGTTGGACCAACAGCCAATTCTTCCTGATACTATAACTGAAACTGTGCCACCTTCCTTAAAATCATTCTGCACAGATTCTATCATAGTCTCTCTATCAACTACTATCCCTTCTACTTCATCGATGGATATTTCTCATTCGTTGACAAGTGTTTGTTCACCGATGGATATGCCTAACAGCAGTCATCCATTGGTAGATTCAACTGCAGCATCAATGGGTATCTCACACTCATTGATTGATGTGCTTCCTGCAACTATAGCAGAAGTCACACTTCTAGTTCAAACACTTCTAGGATTGAGGGAAGGGAGTGACATTTCTGAGAGTGAGAGGCTGCCTTGTGAGCAGGCAAAAGAAGGGAATGTGAGTGAGGAGCTGGAAATTTCTTCCTGCCAGGCAAAAGGAGAGCATGAGAGTTCCACCTTAGTAGGTGAAGGTGAGGGTGTGAGAGGTGTGAGCGAGGGGGAGCCCCTGATGCAAAAAGAGAGAGAACATGAGAGAAAAGCAAGTACAGAAGACATAAGGGTGTATGAAGCCATTGCTAGTGAGTCAATGGACATTGAAGATACCCCCAGAACCAGTCTCTATCAACAGACATCTCAACAAGTCATTGATAGAACTGTTCTTGGAGCTGAAACCTTTACTCACCCTATTTTCGACCTTAATTCTTGGGCTAAACAGGGCAATGTGGAGGCTGAGCAGCAGCTAAACTTGGTACACTCAACTGAATCTATGCAGAGAGCTAACGATACTCTTACCAAGCTGCCTCCAACTGCTACTGATGTGAATCAGTCTGACTCTGAATTCACAGATTAAGGTGAAGATGAAGTGCCTTCACAACAACCTGGAGATCTACCAGAATGGTTAATGTCCAAAGAATATATCTCCAAGGATGCTCACAATGAGCTAGTAGTACAATATGAGAAGACTGTGGCTACTTTACAGGATGCTGAACCCGCTCTGAAGCTTGTGCAAGAGAATTTTCTGGCTATTCTCAAACTACACAAGTGTCTTCTCAATCAAAGGGTGATGGATAAGGATGACTTCAAGCTTGAAATTAAACATGCACTAGAAGCTCAAAACAAGAACTTGGAGATTCTTCTTCCTCCCCGTACAATGCAGCAGCTTAGACATAAGCTGAATAAGGATGTAGAAACAGATAAGAAGATTGAAGATCTGTCTGCAAAAGTTGATAAGTTAGAGGTTCAAATGAGTACTATTGTTGCAGATCAAAAGCTCATTCTTGAAGCTCATAATCAACAAATTGCTCTCCTTGAAAGACTGTTGAACCTTCCTATTACTCAATCCCTTGTTTCAAACAAAAAGGGGGAGAAGTTTGGTGATAAGGAGACAACAAGTGAGGGGGAGCAACTTCACTCTAATCTAGTTCCAACAGCTCCAGTGATTTCGTCTAGTGAGGATGACCCAGTTATTCAACCTGAAGACTCTATAGCCACAAGGCTGGCTGCAAATCCTCAAGTTTCTCAAGTATCAATTTCTTCCATAACCACATCAATCAGACAAGTATTAGTTCCTCAAGTTTCTCAAGTATCAATTCCTCCCATAACCACATAAATAAGACAAGTATTAATTCCTGATTTTGTGCTTCCTAGATCTCTAGCCAGAGGGGAGCCATCTTATCTGTCTAAATTCAATCCTGTGCTCAAGCCTAAGAAATCACCTGTGAAGAAGAATGGTAAAAACACCATGAGAGTGGACTTTCCAATGCCAAACCCAGATGAATTCAAGCTAATGAGCAAGTATCTTGCTGAATTAAAACATAAGGCTACAGTTGATGTGGGACTCAAAGAGAATCTAGCATTCATCTACAGAGAGGGAGTGGAAATTTGTGTTCCTGCAGGTCATCCAAACTTTACTGATGCCATGGCTGAAGAAACTGCAAGGTTACTTCAAGCAGGCCAGATAGTCAGACAACCTGTAGAATGCATTGAGAAAGAAGCTAGACTAGCTGATGAGCTAGTAAGAGAGCTAGAGAAAGAGATGGAGCAAGGGGCTGAAGAAGAAGAGGCCAAATTTAAAAAGAAGAAAATGAAAACAAAGTCTGCGTGCAAGAAAAGGAAAAGCAGAGTTAAAGTCCCTGCTAATAGAACTTTGAGCCCAGAACCAGAAGTTCAAGATGAATCAACACTACCTCAACCTACAAAACCTCCAACACCAGACACTCAGCAACACTCTCAGACATCTAACCCTTTAGACTTCATAAAGGAAGAACCTTTGGAATTTGACTTTGACATCAACAGCTTGGTATTTCCAAAGATCAGGCTCTCATCTGAAAAGAGGAGAACCAGAAATAGGAAACAACCATTAGCTAGACTAATTCAAATTGCTGAGGTTCCTCAAGATGTAAGGGTGGCCACCAAGAAAGAAACTGAACTTTATATTGCAGACATTGAAGAGTACTCAAGTGTCAATCTTTTCTTGGATGATGTGGCAGATGTGAGTGCTGCATATAGGACAACCAGGTTACCAGAAAAGCTAATCTTCACCTACAAAGGAGGAAATAGCAGAACCTGGCCCCTACATCAAGTGTTAAATGAAGGCTACATCAAACTCTGGAAGATTTGGTCCTTAATGAAAAGAACTGGCGGATTCACTCCAGAGGCAAGGGAAATAATTTTCAACAAGGTCAATGAATTGAGGAGCAGCTGGTTTTCAAAGAAGGGTTTGCCTAAGAAGCTGAACATTCCATATGAACCTGGTAAGAAGGTTCACTTTTATCCTTTCTGGATAATAGAATTCAGAGATGAACACAACTGTAGAAGATTTTTCAGAATAGAAGATCAACTGGAGAAAGCTATCAATGAGTACTTGCAACACTTAATGTCTATGCTGGATCCAAATCACCCAGAAGAAAAGATCATCTATAGATCTCTAGAGAAGCAGCTTGAGGCAAACAGACATCAAGTCAATGGTATGAGGACTGCAAGCAGAAGAAAGCAATGATATGCTCAGTCTAGAGGAGCTTCCCCTATGGAAGTATGATTCTTTATCTTGACTCAGTTCATTTCTTCACACTTTTGAAGCTTAGTACACTACATATGTTTTTACTTAATCTTTGTATTCATACAAAGGTGTTTTGTTATCATCAAGTTTTTTAATTTATGGCTGTTATTCTATCAATCATAAATTGGGGGAGATTGTTAGGAATTATGTTACTCTTGATGATAAGTACATGAAAACACCTTGAAAAATATATGTGTACAAGAATAAGTTTGTAACTTATCAACGGATATCCAAATTATAAGTATCCGTTGATAATGCAGCTTATCAGTTGATAAGTCTGTAGCATATCTTTTTTAAGTTTTGTCAGTTGTTTGGTTCTGTCATAGTTACAAGAAATCCTAAGTCATGTTGACTATCAATTGATATGCAGAATAGGGTAGCTAATTGTATATAAGCTGTGCTATGTAATTCTGTATAAGTGAATTGATATCTCAGCTGATGAAGTTTATATGTCAACGGATATGGCACCTCAACAAACAACAGTCAATCTATTGATTAGTGTCTACTTCAACGGATAAAACGCTCCAACCAATAATGTCTTAGAATTAGAGGTTGATGGCGACTTGACATGCCTGACAGATCACATGGGTTGATAAACTTAAAAAGGGTATGGAAGACAGTATTGGAAACGAAGAAGAAAAAGAAACATTCCTTGTTCTTGCAAACAATTCAGCTGGTAAATCTAGTGCATATCTGTCCAAGACAATCCAGACAAAATTGTATCACATGGAGACTAGGAGTGGTAGCAACCCTGCAGAATACTTTGACTTGCAAGATTCATTTATTTTGTAGGGTTTGTAAACTTGGAGTATTTATACACTTCACGTGTAGCATAGCTAAGAAGAGAAGAAAACACAGAGCTGAAAGTACAAAGCATTACATTTTCTTGTAAAATACTTAGCCTTCTATTCGCAGCTGTGTTCTCGTTTACACAGATTATTTTCTTCAATACAACCCTCAGGTGGAGTCGACAAAAACCCACCTGAAATTTTTAAAGAGTGTTGTATGTTTGTTTTTCTTTGATTTCTGTTTCATAAGTTTCTTTCTGTCACTACACCATAAAAGGCCTACGACCACATTTAGAGCCTATGTTGCCTTTGGATATATTGCCTTTGCCATGCATGTTTTTGGCTATTACAACATTATCATTTTCATGTTGCCTTAGGTAGCAAAAATATGTTGGCATAGACTAAAAATGTTTGCATGTTGCCGTAGGTATGAAATTGTGTTGCCATAATTTTGCAATGAACAAAATTTTATAATTTCTACTAAAAATAAAAATTTTAATCCTTTATCACATGAAAATTACTTTTTTTGGATAAAAATAATAAAATTATTTTTATAAAAATCTAGAATATTCCATTGGAGAGTGAATATTTCACTAAAAATGTTAAAACATTTTAAGATTTGTAATTATATTTTTATATTTATTAAATATTATTAAACAAATTTTTAAAATATTTTTTTCTTAAATACATTTTAATATATCAAGAAATAAAAAAATATTTCATATAAAATTCTCAGAATTTATTTGACCAAATTTTTACTTAAATTTCTTGTTTTTACTTAAATTGATCAAATTTTTTACTGGACCAAGACTTAGGAAATTGATTAACTTTTAATCAGAATTTATTTTTGTATTCTGTTATTTGTATTTGATAAATATATTAATATAAAATTATAGTATGTTTATTATCAGTTGCAAATTAAAAATATTAAACTATATATAAATATTTTAGAAAAATTACGATATAATTTAGTATATTTATTAAAATTTTAATGAAAGAAATATTTAAATAAAAACATAAAAAATATTATTTATGCACACCAGACACCATTTCACTAAAATAGACGGAAAATAAGGTGAGCGGCAAAAATTGTGTTTTTACGTTCATTAAAGTATTAGTTATTCAACAAAAATTTTGAAAATATTTTTTTTTACATATATTTGAATATATCATTAAAAAATAAAATACTTTCGTACAAGATTTTATGTGAAAAGAAATGAATATTTAGTAAAAAAATATTTTTTTTTGAAATAAATAAATAAATAAGAAGAAAAGTCACATTTTTTTTCCCTTTAAGAAGGCAAAAAATGAAAAATGATATGAAATTGGTGAGCGGCAAAAAGCCCGCCCAACCAATTCGTTCTGCTCTTTTGACTTGTAAAAACACACTTCACTTTCCTTTTTTTTTTTCACTCCGCTCTTCTCTCTCTCGGTCTCCTCTCTCCTTGATAGCGTAGGAACACTAAAATCTAAGTTTGGGGGAAAACAGGGATTTCATGCTAAGTGGTAATAATTGTCAATAAAGGCTAGGTGTGAAATGGCTAGTAGCCGGCTCATATTTATATGAGTAGTCTAGGGTTGGAAATGAGAAAGGCTCATTCCAGATAAAAAAAAAAAAAAAGTCAGAAGTCCAATTGATTATATGCAAAATTAACCAGAGTGAGCTCTTTAATACTCCAGTAATTAAGTCTGAGGGGACTTAGTCCTAGTAACCTAAAACCCTTGTGGTTTGGGATTGCTGACCTAACACTCGCTACATGAGTATTATTGTATAAGCCTTTTGGGGTCTCATTCATTGCACGGTTAAATAAGCATGCGTATTGTATATGTAGTGTCGTATTATAGTAATAAAGCATGAGTTTCTGTCTACCTTGAATAAGGGTGGAGGTGTTCCTAGATTATGAAGTGTCTACAGTTTATTCTAGTTATAAACCTGTGATTGTCTTGACAGAAAGCATGCATGGTTTTTGACCTAGTTTTGGGAGTATTTCTGATGAGCATTGCACACACGCACGTTTCTGTTCATGTATTTGTTAGTATACGGGTACTTAGTCGAGCTCTGCTTGGAATTGTTGCATTCTTTGGAGATATTTGCTTTTTAGTTGATTTTGGTGAGTTTGAAGGGGATCGTTGCATTTTTCTTATTAGTTGCATTCATGCATTGTTAGTTGTATTTGATAAATGGATTTTGTGGGTACATTCGCTATAGGCCCTCACGAGACCTAACTCGTCCACTGGGGCTACCTAAGGGTTTAAAGGGCTTATTGCATATGCCAAATGCAATCGTGATCACCTACGGAAGTGGTACTAGTTAGTTGTATATAGTTATACTGTTTATGCTTGAGGACAAGCATCAGTTTAAGTTTGGGGGTGTGATAAGTGGATTTTATATCCACTTATTATGCGCTAAATAGACCTAAATTGGTGGTTTATCCTTAAGTATTTTGTGTCTTTTAATTAGTTTTATGTTGTTTCAAGTCTTTGTAGTGCAGAACTCACAGCTTCAGGTATCCTGGCGATAAAAGATTAAAAGACGGTGGATTTCTTGCTCAGATAGACTGGCTACGAGGAAAAGGAATTATCATAAAGATGTTCTGAGTGATATTTTCTTAAAACTGGAACCCCGGTTGGAATTGATATAATTTCTGTTAAGCAAAAGGAGTCCGGTTCCAGACGACCAGAGATCGCAGCTTACACAATAAAGATTTATTTATATTATTAAATAATTTTATTAATTTAGAAAATTATATTTATAAATATCTAATAATATTAGATATTTATTTTTATAATTTCTGGATTAAAATAATTATTTATTAATTAAAGATTATAAGCTGTGCGGGTTAAAAGGCATTTCTACGGAGCTGCATATTAAAATTCAACGACCGCGTGGAGAAGAATGGCAAGTTGCTGGAAGACGTGTGAAATTTTCTAAGAGTTGTTAGAATTAGGCTGAAGACTTTTCTACATCTGACTTTGTAAATTGCTTGAGGTGTGCTAAATTGTTCTATATATATGAGTGATTTTGCATAGGTTGAGAGTATCCGGAGAACTAAATTTTCAGTTGTGTACTCTCTCCACAATTTCTTAGCTTTCTGTTGTAATTTCAGTTTCATTTTATACATTTTAAATTTCTGCAAACAGTTTATTTTTATACAATTTAAATTTCTGTAATGTTATTATATTTTAACACTTTAAATTTCTACAAAAAGTTTATTTTATAGTTATTCAGAAGGGCCCAACTATTTTAATCGGAAATGATTTCAATTTGCTGTTTGAAATAAGTGAATTAGGTACTGCAAATTTTCGAACCACTGCCAAGCCATACGAGTGAAGAACACGCACGGCTTTTTGTCCAGTTATCACGGGCGCGTGCACGCCACGCGCGGTGGAGGCGAGTGGAATTCCTGCCGACAGTTTGCTGTTGCATGTGCTGGTGAGGTTTAATTCCTTTTGCTTTTGTCCACATGCAGGTGATTTCATTTATTTGTTTATTTTGTTTTACTTTTTGTCCGTTTGCTTCTTTTGTTTTTTTTTTATTCATTTACTTTTCTTTCTTTTTACTTTTGTAATACATCTAACTTGAGCGCTCCTCTTTTTATTAGTTGTTATTTCGGTTTGATTTTTTATTTTTATTTTTTTTACTTAGTTATTGATTTATTTTTATTATTTTAAATTCTTGTAATTGCATATTTAATTTATGAAATTTTCTACCATAATTTTATTTAATTCCATGAAGGTGCCTAGTTCAATTATGAACTAAACACTTTCATGGGGTTCTAATGTAGTGATTTGTTAATTCTCATGTTGACTTGATAGATAGTTTGTGTTTACAATTTCTATATAAGATTGCCTTGCATGGTTGTTTAAATTGAATATAGATGAATAGCTAACATCTATTTTGCCAAATCTCTAATGATTGTGAAAGTGGATTTAGAGATTTAGGGCTTGCCATGCTAGCATAGGTATGTCGGCTTCTCCGCATTTTGGATTATAGTTTCGAAAGAACATTATTCCCCTATGTAGTTAATTGCGGAACTTGTGATTAAATTGATTGTATCACCCATTCACATAGACATATAGTGTATTGGATATAATTAATGCCCTTATAACTTCTATCTCTTTTGTGGATGTTTATTTGGAATGATGTGAGTTAATTGAAAGATGGCTCATATTAGTTTCGTGTTCCCGCTAGCATTCTTAACAATTGCAACACATTAATTCTTGATAATTAATAAGAGTTAAAACATTCATGAAATTAGGACCCCATGCCTCTATCATATTATTAGCCGTTACTCATTTGTTAATTGTTATCTGCAAATAAACCATTTTAGTTCGTTCATGCTTCTATAATTAACCAAACATTGTTGAATAGACATAATTACTAAAATAACCGAGTCTTCGTGGGAACGATCCTTATTTCCCTATATTGCTTTTGGACTGCGTACACTTGCGTAGAGAAAATAGCGAACAAGTTTTTGGCGCCGCTGCCGGGGACCCGGTGTTATTTTTGTTTATGTGTTTTACTACAATAGAAGTTAATTTGTTTGACTTGAACATTTTATCTTATATTTTTGTGAAGTGATTATTTGTGTCCAGATACTTGGATTTTTATGCTAACACGTTCTAAAGCATTAAAAGCCAAACAAGTACTTGAACTAGCAAATACTCACAAGATGAACGGAGAAGGCGAAGTAGTTGCACCTGCAGCAGCAAGGGCTTTAATGGACTACTCGCAACCGAAGATTGATGACATTCAGTCAAGTATCATCCGTCCAGCAATTGTGGCTCCTACATTTGAAATTAAATCTAGCACTATTCAGATGGTGCAGAATCAAGTACAGTACGGAGGAACTGCAATGGAAGATCCTAACTTACACATCAGGAACTTTATAGAAATATGCGACACATTCAGATTCAACAATGTGTCAGATGATGCTGTGAAGTTGAGACTCTTCCCGTTTTCATTAAGAGACAAGGCCAAGAGTTGGTTACACTCTTTGCCACCGGGATCTATCACCACTTGGGCTGATCTAGCTCAAAAGTTTCTTAGCAAATTCTTCCCCATGGCAAAGACTGCAGCTATAAGGAATGCTATCACGCAATTTTCTCAACAGTCTGGTGAATCTTTATGTGAAGCGTGGGAAAGATACAAGGAAATGCTTCGGCAATGCCCTCATCATGGCATGCCAAATTGGATGATCATAAATTGTTTCTATAATGGGCTAGGAATGCAATCAAGGCCAATGGTAGATGCAGCTTCAGGGGGAGCATTATGGGCTAAAAGTTACGAGGAGGCCTACGATCTTATCGAGATGATGGCAGCTAATGAATATCAAAACCCAACTCAGAGAATGCCACAACAGAAGGTAACAGTTATTTTTAATGTTGACAAAGCCACTTCCTTAGCAGCTCAGCTAGAGGCTTTGAACTTGAAGGTAGACTCTTTGACAGCGCAAGGATTTCGTCAAGTTGCTAGTGTTTGTGAGTTGTGTGCGGGCGCACATGAATCAAACCAATGTGCCATCTCAAACGAGTCAGTTCAATTCGTAAGCAATTTCCAAAGACAGCAACAGCCAGCTCCAAATGCCTACCATCCGAACAACCGAAATCATCAAAATTTCAGTTGGAGCAATAATCAAGGAGGAGCACAACAATCATATCAGCCCTACCAACAATCTAATCATCAGCCATTTGGAGCTAAGCAGTATAATCCATCTGCATTCCAGCAACAGGGGCAACATTTTCAACAACCATATGCTCCTAGACAATTTCAGCCCCCAGGATTTCAACAACAACAATCTTATGGAAATTCTGGACAATCGTCGAATGAAAAGACTGAATTAGAGGAGTTGAGGTTGGGCCAAAAAAGCCAAGCGGCTTCCATTAAAAATCTGGAAACTCAATTGAGTCAACTCGCTAGTTTCATGATGAGCCGACCACAAGGAACACTCCCCAGTGACACTGAACTTAATCCTGGGAGAAAGGATAATCACGAGCACATCAAAGCAATTACCCTCAGATCAGGGAGAATCACGGAGGATGCTGAGCTAAAAGATACAATTCTGCCAGACAAAAGAACAGAAAAAGCAGATTTGGGAGACACAAAGGACATGGGCAATGTATCAGAATCAAAGGAGGAGATTAAAGAAAATATGTCAACTCCTAAACAAGCTGTCCTCGAGCAAAAAGAAGTAAAAGAACAAGTCTACCCACCTCCACCATTTCCTCGACGAGTGCAAAAACAGAAATTAGACAAGCAGTTTGGCAAATTTCTTGAAGTCTTTAAAAAATTACATATCAACATTCCATTTGCTGAAGCTCTCGAACAAATGCCAAGCTATGCCAAATTCATGAAAGGCATTCTCTCGAGGAAATTAAAACTTGAAGACTTAGAGACCGTTGCTTTGACGGAAGAATGTAGTGCGGTATTGCAGCAAAAGTTACCGCCTAAGCTGAAAGATCCAGGGAGTTTTACAATACCATGCACCATTGGGAGATTATCTTTCGACAAATGCTTATGTGATCTAGGAGCAAGTATCAATCTTATGCCATACTCGGTCTTCTTGCAGCTTGGTCTTCCTGAACCAAAACCGACAAGTATGTCCCTTCAGTTGGCTGATCGATCTATCACCTATCCCAGGGGAGTTGTTGAAGATGTGTTGGTGAAAGTAGACAAACTCATCTTTCCTGCTGATTTTGTCATTCTTGATTTCGAAGAGGACAAGAAGATTCCTATCATTCTTGGTAGGCCATTTTTAGCAACGGGACAAACGTTGATTGATGTCCAAAAGGGGGAACTGACGATGAAGGTGCACGATCAAATTGTCACCTTCAATGTTTTCACAGCTATGAAATTCCCAACAGAAGAAGAGCAGTGTCTGAAGATAGACTTAATTGAATCTACGGTACAAGAAAAGTTAGGGCACACGCTCATGAATGATACTTTGGAAAAGGCCCTCAGTGGGGAGTATTCATTAGATGAAGATGACATTGATGAACAATTGCAATATCTGGATGCTTTGCCGTGACAAAGAAAATTTGAAAGACCAGTCGAATCGTTGGGACTGCCAGAATTAAAAGGACCACATCAGCAATTAAAGCCGTCTATCGAAGAAGCTCCAACTCTAGAGCTCAAGCCACTACCGGATCACTTACGGTATGCTTCCCTTGGTGAAAAATCCACTTTACCTGTGATTATTGCCGCTAACCTTTCAGACTCCGAGGAAGACAAGCTCTTGAGAGTTCTTCGAGAATTCAAATCAGCCATTGGTTGGTCTGTTGCGGATCTAAAAGGAAGTAGTCCCGCATATTGTCAACATAAAATTCCATTGGAAGAAGGGAGTAAACCAACAGTAGAACACCAAAGGCGGTTAAATCCTATCATGAAAGAAGTGGTAAAGAAAGAAATTCTCAAGTGGCTAGATGCTGGTATCATCTATCCCATTTCAGACAGTTCATGGGTAAGTCCAGTGCAATGTGTGCCTAAGAAAGGAGGCATGACAGTAGTTGCCAATGAAAAGAACGAGCTCATTCCGACTCGTACAGTTACAGGGTGGAGAATTTGCATGGACTACAGAAAGCTGAACAAAGCTACAAGGAAGGATCACTTTCCCCTTCCATTCATTGATCAAATGCTAGACAGGTTGGCTGGGCATGAATTCTATTGCTTGCTGGATGGTTATTCAGGATATAATCAGATTGGTATTACTCCAGAAGATCAGGAGAAGACCACTTTCACATGTCCTTTTGGCACTTTTGCGTTCCGACGCGTTCCTTTCG
This sequence comes from Saposhnikovia divaricata, assembly GCA_036435485.1. Lineage (NCBI taxonomy): Eukaryota > Viridiplantae > Streptophyta > Magnoliopsida > Apiales > Apiaceae > Saposhnikovia > Saposhnikovia divaricata. The sequence goes on along the minus strand of CM071599.1, from coordinate 117,435,144 downwards.
GACTCTGTGGTGCACCTGCTACTTTTCAGAGATGTATGATGGCAATTTTTTCGGATATGATTGGTATCAATGTGGAAGTGTTCATGGATGATTTCTCAGTCTTCGGGAAATCATTTGATGAATGCCTCAGAAATCTAGGCATGGTGTTGAAGCGATGTGTTGAGACTAATCTAGTACTCAACTGGGAAAAATGTCACTTCATGGTAAAGGAAGGCATCATTCTTGGGCACAAGGTATCTGGTAAGGGGCTGGAAGTGGATAAGGCTAAGTTGGAGACGATTGGAAATCTCCCTCCACCAATTTCAGTTAAAGGAATTCGCAGTTTTCTTGGTCATGCGTGTTTTTATCGGCGATTCATCCAAGATTTTTCGAAAATATCTAAACCTTTGTGCAATCTGTTAGAAAAGGATATTCCTTTTAAATTTGGTGAAGATTGTTTGGAGGCATTCAAGCTCTTAAAGAAAAAATTGACAACTGCGCCCATTATCACTACACCTGATTGGAGTGAACCTTTTGAATTAATGTGTGATGCAAGTGACTATGCAGTGGGAGCTGTTCTTGGTCAACGGAAGAATAAGGTGTTTCACGTGATTTACTATGCTAGCAGAACTCTCAATGATGCACAGCTGAATTACACTACTACAGAAAAGGAACTCTTAGCTATTGTATATAGCTTCGAGAAATTCAGATCGTATTTGCTCGGAACTAAGGTAGTGGTGTTTACAGATCATGCAGCCATTCGATACCTAATGTCGAAGAAAGATGCTAAGCCACGGTTGATTCGTTGGATTCTGTTGCTTCAAGAATTTGACTTGGAAATCAAGGATAGAAAGGGTACTGAGAACCAGGTGGCTGATCACTTGTCTCGGTTAGAGGAACACGGTAACTCAGCGGATAAAACTCTCATCAACGAATTTTTTCCTGACGAGCAACTTTTTGGGGTGCAAAATGAAGAACCATGGTTTGCATACATTGTGAACTATCTTGTAAGCAACATCATTCCGTCGGAATTTTCTTATGCTCAAAGAAAGAAGTTTCTTCATGATGTAAAATGGTACCGATGGGATGAACCCTTCTTATTCAGACAGGGAGCTGATCAGGTGATTCGGAGGTGCATTCCGTTTAGTGAGGTTGAAGGTATTTTGCATGACAACCATTCTACCACTTACGGAGGTCATTATGCTGGAGAAAAGACAGCCACTCGAGTACTTCAGGCTGGGTTTTATTGGCCAACAATGTTTAAAGATGCGCATCAGTTTGTGTTGAGATGCGATAGATGTCAAAGAATTGGTAATATCTCTAGGAGGAATGAGATGCCTCTAAATATGCTGTTGGAAGTGGAGATTTTCGATGTGTGGGGGATCGATTTCATGGGTCCTTTTGTTTCTTCATGCAATAATCAGTACATCTTGCTAGCGGTGGACTATGTTTCTAAATGGGTCGAGGTGAAGGCTTTACCGACCAATGACGCTAAAGTGGTGCTGAATTTTCTGAATAAGCAAGTTTTCACACGTTTCGGAACTCCAAGGGTAATTATCAGTGACAAAGGATCACACTTCTGCAACCGCAAGTTCACAGCATTGATGGCAAGGTACAACATAAATCATCGAATTGCTACGGCCTATCACCCTCAAACGAATGGCCAAGCAGAGGTTTCCAACAGAGAGATAAAACGGATCCTAGAGAAGGTCGTGAATCCTTCAAGGAAGGACTGGTCACTAAAACTTGATGAAGCTGTTTGGGCTTATAGAACAGCTTACAAAACACCTTTGGGCACGTCACCTTTTCAGCTAGTATATGGCAAGGCTTGTCATCTGCCTGCCGAACTAGAACACAAAGCTTATTGGGCGCTGAAGAAGTTGAACTTTGACTTAACAGCAGCGGGTGAGAAAAGAATGCTTCAGATCAATGAACTGGATGAGTTTCGGCTACAGGCTTATGAAAATCACAAGTTATACAAGGAACAGGTCAAGAGATGGCATGACAGACGTTTGGTGCAAAAGTCTTTTGTACCAGGGCAGTTAGTTTTACTTTTCAACTCTCGTCTCAGACTTTTTCCAGGGAAACTTAAGTCAAGGTGGTCAGGACCATTCACGGTTAAAACAGTGTTTCCACATGGTGCAGTGGAAATTTTTGATAAAACACCGGAAGCGGCTTTCAAAGTAAATGGACAGAGGTTGAAGCCATATTTTGGTGAACATGTGAATCGCGAAGCGGAAACCGTGGTTCTTGGTACTACCATTTAAAGTGCGAAAGTGAAGTCAAGCTAGCGACAATAAACAAGCGCTTCGTGGGAGGCAACCCATGTGTTTCGGTGTTTTCAGGTATGTTCTCTACTATCCCTTGTATTTACTTCCATTCAATGCGGACATTGAATATTATAAGTTTGGGGGTGGTTTGGGAGATAAGTAGTATGTATATGTGTTATTAGTTTTGTGAGTCATTGTGTTCATGTAGAATATCATGTTTTGCATATTAGTAGTAATTCATGCATATTTGTTCGTATTATCTATGTTGTTTCATTTAGGACATTCTGTTATTGTTTGTTTGTTTTACCATGTGAGTCATATTATCATGATCCCTTAGGACGAGCCGATTCTGATTGATAGGTGGATGTTGATTTGGATGTGATGATGAGGAGTAGAGGGCTGATTTATAGTTCCTAAGGAATTAACTTGCATGTTATAGAAACAAAAATTTTACACAGTCTCATTGGGGTGCTTTTGGGCTAGGTTAGGGTCATGCCTGTTGGATGTTTTGAGATTTAATCATTTGTTTATTCTTAGAATTTTCGTTATTCCCTTGATAGCGTAGGAACACTAAAATCTAAGTTTGGGGGAAAACAGGGATTTCATGCTAAGTGGTAATAATTGTCAATAAAGGCTAGGCGTGAAATGGCTAGTAGCCGGCTCATATTTATATGAGTAGTCTAGGGTTGGAAATGAGAAAGGCTCATTCCAGAAAAAAAAAAAAAAAAAAGAGTCAGAAGTCCAATTGATTATATGCAAAATTAACCAGAGTGAGCTCTTTAATACTCGAGTAATTAAGTCTGAGGGGACTTAGTCCTAGTAACCTAAAACCCTTGTGGTTTGGGATTGCTGACCTAACACTCGCTACATGAGTATTATTGTATAAGCCTTTTGGGGTCTCATTCATTGCACGGTTAAATAAGCATGCGTATTGTATATGTAGTGTCGTATTATAGTAATAAAGCATGAGTTTCTGTCTACCTTGAATAAGGGTGGAGGTGTTCCTAGATTATGAAGTGTCTACAGTTTATTCTAGTTATAAACCTGTGATTGTCTTGACAGAAAGCATGCATGGTTTTTGACCTAGTTTTGGGAGTATTTCTGATGAGCATTGCACACACGCACGTTTCTGTTCATGTATTTGTTAGTATACGGGTACTTAGTCGAGCTCTGCTTGGAATTGTTGCATTCTTTGGAGATATTTGCTTTTTAGTTGATTTTGGTGAGTTTGAAGGGGATCGTTGCATTTTTCTTATTAGTTGCATTCATGCATTGTTAGTTGCATTTGATAAATGGATTTTGTGGGTACATTCGCTATAGGCCCTCACGAGACCTAACTCGTCCACTGGGGCTACCTAAGGGTTTAAAGGGCTTATTGCATATGCCAAATGCAATCGTGATCACCTACGGAAGTGGTACTAGTTAGTTGTATATAGTTATATTGTTTATGCTTGAGGACAAGCATCAGTTTAAGTTTGGGGGTGTGATAAGTGGATTTTATATCCACTTATTATGCGCTAAATAGACCTAAATTGGTGGTTTATCCTTAAGTATTTTGTGTCTTTTAATTAGTTTTATGTTGTTTCAAGTCTTTGTAGTGCAGAACTCACAGCTTCAGGTATCCTGGCGATAAAAGATTAAAAGACGGTGGATTTCTTGCTCAGATAGACTGGCTACGAGGAAAAGGAATTATCATAAAGATGTTCTGAGTGATATTTTCTTAAAACTGGAACCTCGGTTGGAATTGATATAATTTCTGTTAAGCAAAAGGAGTCCGGTTCCAGACGACCAGAGATCGCAGCTTACACAATAAAGATTTATTTATATTATTAAATAATTTTATTAATTTAGAAAATTATATTTATAAATATCTAATAATATTAGATATTTATTTTTATAATTTCTGGATTAAAATAATTATTTATTAATTAAAGATTATAAGCTGTGCGGGTTAAAAGGCATTTCTACGGAGCTGCATATTAAAATTCAACGACCGCGTGGAGAAGAATGGCAAGTTGCTGGAAGACGTGTGAAATTTTCTAAGAGTTGTTAGAATTAGGCTGAAGACTTTTCTACATCTGACTTTGTAAATTGCTTGAGGTGTGCTAAATTGTTCTATATATATGAGTGATTTTGCATAGGTTGAGAGTATCCGGAGAACTGAATTTTCAGTTGTGTACTCTCTCCACAATTTCTTAGCTTTCTGTTGTAATTTCAGTTTCATTTTATACATTTTAAATTTCTGCAAACAGTTTATTTTTATACAATTTAAATTTCTGTAATGTTATTATATTTTAACACTTTAAATTTCTACAAAAAGTTTATTTTATAGTTATTCAGAAGGGCCCAACTATTTTAATCGGAAATGATTTCAATTTGCTGTTTGAAATAAGTGAATTAGGTACTGCAAATTTTCGAACCACTGCCAAGCCATACGAGTGAAGAACACGCACGGCTTTTTGTCCAGTTATCACGGGCGCGTGCACGCCACGCGCGGTGGAGGCGAGTGGAATTCCTGCCGACAGTTTGCTGTTGCATGTGCTGGTGAGGTTTAATTCCTTTTGCTTTTGTCCACATGCAGGTGATTTCATTTATTTGTTTATTTTGTTTTACTTTTTGTCCGTTTGCTTCTTTTGTTTTTTTTTTATTCATTTACTTTTCTTTCTTTTTACTTTTGTAATACATCTAACTTGAGCGCTCCTCTTTTTATTAGTTGTTATTTCGGTTTGATTTTTTATTTTTATTTTTTTACTTAGTTATTGATTTATTTTTATTATTTTAAATTCTTGTAATTGCATATTTAATTTATGAAATTTTCTACCATAATTTTATTTAATTCCATGAAGGTGCCTAGTTCAATTATGAACTAAACACTTTCATGGGGTTCTAATGTAGTGATTTGTTAATTCTCATGTTGACTTGATAGATAGTTTGTGTTTACAATTTCTATATAAGATTGCCTTGCATGGTTGTTTAAATTGAATATAGATGAATAGCTAACATCTATTTTGGCAAATCTCTAATGATTGTGAAAGTGGATTTAGAGATTTAGGGCTTGCCATGCTAGCATAGGTATGTCGGCTTCTCCGCATTTTGGATTATAGTTTCGAAAGAACATTATTCCCCTATGTACTTAATTGCGGAACTTGTGATTAAATTGATTGTATCACCCATTCACATAGACATATAGTGTATTGGATATAATTAATGCCCTTATAACTTCTATCTCTTTTGTGGATGTTTATTTGGAATGATGTGAGTTAATTGAAAGATGGCTCATATTAGTTTCGTGTTCCCGCTAGCATTCTTAACAATTGCAACACATTAATTCTTGATAATTAATAAGAGTTAAAACATTCATGAAATTAGGACCCCATGCCTCTATCATATTATTAGCCGTTACTCATTTGTTAATTGTTATCTGCAGATAAACCATTTTAGTTCGTTCATGCTTCTATAATTAACCAAACATTGTTGAATAGACATAATTACTAAAATAACCGAGTCTTCGTGGGAACGATCCTTATTTCCCTATATTGCTTTTGGACTGCGTACACTTGCGTAGAGAAAATAGCGAACAACCTCAACCTACAAAACCTCCAACACCAGACACTCAGCAACACTCTCAGACATCTAACCCTTTAGACTTCATAAAGGAAGAACCTTTGGAATTTGACTTTGACATCAAAAGCTTGGTATTTCCAAAGATCAGGCTCTCATCTGAAAAGAGAACCAGAAATAGGAAACAACCATTAGCTAGACTAATTCAAATTGCTGAGGTTCCTCAAGATGTAAGGGTGGCCACCAAGAAAGAAACTGAACTTTATATTGCAGACATTGAAGAGTACTCAAGTGTCAATCTTTTCTTGGATGATGTGGTAGATGTGAGTGCTGCATATAGGACAACCAGGTTACCAGAAAAGCTAATCTTCACCTACAAAGGAGGAAATAGCAGAACCTGGCCCCTACATCAAGTGTTAAATGAAGGCTACATCAAACTCTGGAAGATTTGGTCCTTAATGAAAAGAACTGGCGGATTCACTCCAGAGGCAAGGGAAATAATTTTCAACAAGGTCAATGAATTGAGGAGCAGCTAGTTTTCAAAGAAGGGTTTGCCTAAGAAGCTGAACATTCCATATGAACCTGGTAAGAAGGTTCACTTTTATCCATTCTGGATAATAGAATTCAGAGATGAACACAACTGTAGAAGATTTTTCAGAATAGAAGATCAACTGGAGAAAGCTATCAATGAGTACTTGCAACACTTAATGTCTATGCTGGATCCAAATCACCCAGAAGAAAAGATCATCTATAGATCTCTAGAGAAGCAGCTTGAGGCAAACAGACATCAAGTCAATGGTATGAGGACTGCAAGCAGAAGAAAGCAATGATATGCTCAGTCTAGAGGAGCATCCCCTATGGAAGTATGATTCTTTATCTTGACTCAGTTCATTTCTTCACACTTTTGAAGCTTAGTACACTACATATGTTTTTACTTAATCTTTGTATTCATACAAAGGTGTTTTGTTATCATCAAGTTTTTTAATTTATGGCTGTTATTCTATCAATCATAAATTGGGGGAGATTGTTAGGAATTATGTTACTCTTGATGATAAGTACATGAAAACACCTTGAAAAATATATGTGTACAAGAATAAGTTTGTAACTTATCAACGGATATCCAAATTATAAGTATCCGTTGATAATGCAGCTTATCAGTTGATAAGTCTGTAGCATATCTTTTTTAAGTTTTGTCAGTTGTTTTGTTCTGTCATAGTTACAAGAAATCCTAAGTCATGTTGACTATCAATTGATATGCAGAATAGGGTAGCTAATTGTATATAAGCTGTGCTATGTAATTCTGTATAAGTAAATTGATATCTCAGCTGATGAAGTTTCTATGTCAACGGATATGGCACCTCAACAAACAACAGTCAATCCTCTTCTTCAATAACAAAATCATTCTTCTTCAACCTCCATAACAGCCTCTAACAAATATGAACGGAACAGAAGACAATACGCTGTCTCTTGTTTCCAGCAGCTCCTGGAACAACAACTATTGCACCTCAAACAACACCAGATTATGTTCAACAATGGAATCTCCTGCCCTCACAAACACACACAGGATGACACTAAACAACCAAAAACTTGACAAAATAACAGATTCTCTGACTGAGACCATTGATTAGACACTTGGCATGCAAAACCAATGATAAAAGCTCAAGAACAACATCAATAATTGCGGAAACAAACGGAATGAGGTCCTCGAGAATCGCCCGGTCTGATACCAAGTATTGGAAATTGAAATAGATGAATGACTTAAAAAAACAAAACAGAAAAATAAAAGATTCAACAACTTCCCATGACTTCAAGTTATGGGTATGTAGAAAAAAACTTGTATATAAGACACCTATATCTATATGTGTATGTACATGTGAAGAAACAAAAATTAAAAGACTACATTGTATTCTCTTCTTCTCCTTTTATTACTGCAAACACTTCACAATATATAATGCTATACAAGGAAACTGCAAGCTAGAAAACTGAACACGACACACACTACTTTCCTAAACAAGCTCTAACAACCCATGACTTATTCCATGATCCTAAAATCAAGGAAACAGACATTTGACCAAATCAAATCACATACTACAAATCATAATCAAATCAAACGTTAACTTATTTAAAAGATTGTTTGAGATTATCTCCAACAACACATATATGGTGATTTTAGACAAATGAAATAGTACATCCTTTGAGAATAAATTCCTAGTGACATAATCTGGTGGATCGGATTAAGGGAAATACTTGCACAAGATCGAAACAAGGCTTGATCAATATAGTCAGGAATCAGGATATATGAATCGAGCAAAGAATAAAGTCACGGAGAACTAGATAACAGATATCACTTGTATGATATAAATAAGACCTGGTCAGTGATCACCATTCACTTGTGTCTCCTGTTGATCTTTATTTGATTCACTGCTGTCTGCGTATTCATTAGTTGTGGAAGAGAATACATGCATTTTGAGTTAGATGCATGTGCTATTATATGAAAACCATCCATGCATACGGAACTTCATCAATATATACCATATGATTGGCGAGAAATGATTTAGTCCTGTTCATGCACCGTGCACGGCTGTCCCTGACAAGACTCTAGCATTGCTTCCAACACCGATCAACCTAGTGATTGTCGTATGTGATATGATCAACATTGTGCTTTTGACACTGCATGATCCATGTTTGATTTTATGATCGACCTTGTTTTTATTATCTTTTTGACATATAACTCTGTTTCTCTCTCTATATATATATGACTTAATTGATACTGTATGATCCATGTTGATTTTATGATCGACCTTATTTTTATAATCTTTTAATTTGACATATAACTCTGTCGCTATATATATATATATATATATATATATATATATATATATATATATATATATATATATATATATATATATATATATATATATATGCCTATGTTCAAGGAAAACCTTCTTATCTGAGAGAACTGGGAGACTATCTTGTTAGCCATTGATTACCATTTGATCCAATGGTGATCAAATAATGACAATTTAATTTCAAATGAAATACAAAACTACCTTATTTAGAGTAAAAGGGCAGTTCTGGTAAACAAATATATTTCATCAATCTGATGACATACCTTACGTTTAAAATTAGAATCAATCAGTGTCATCTTTGCTTTCCTTAATTACTTTCCATGATTCAATAACTAAAATTTATTTAAAGCAAATTGTTCTTAATTAAAATTTAATAGAAGGTATTTTTTAATAAAATCTTAATAATGACCATCTAAAGGATTGGACCAATAAAATATTCTTATTTTATGAATAAGATTTTGTTGGCCATTAGTCAGGCGATTGGATATCACCATATGTACTAAAAAAATAATGTGTTGTATATTCTTTTTTCATTACGATTTCAAAACTTTTACTTTAATTAATAAGAATATTATGATTCTACTAAGTATTCTGTTAAAGTGTTCTTTTGCCTTGTAACGAATTTGAAAGAATGTGTACGGTCTTTATTTTCATGTATAAAATAAAAAAAATTCAAAAAAATATTATCTTTAAATTCCTATTTTCTAAAATTTCTGAATAAGTAGATTATCATTACTTTTTTAATAATATAAAGATAGAGAAGACATTGAAGAATTTTATTTCTTTAAATAATACTAGAATAATTATTAAATCGATGTAAAACACTTAAGAGAATCTTACGATTTATAAAGTTTTTTAAAAAAGTAGAACAAAAATTAAAACAATTAATATTTTGAAACAAAACACTATATGGAATCCTCAGGTACCAATATAGGAAAAGGTCACAAATTAAAGAATAAAAATAATATGCCTTGCTTAAAAACGAAAGAAAATCTTGTTGCAACAAATTTAATATTTTTTTTTATCATTTTTATAATTAATATGAATATTATCTATTACAAATGAATATTATTTATTACACATGAATATTATTTTTATAATTATTATGAATATTACTTTACGTTTGTATAATATTTAATATTTTGTTATAAAAGGAAAGAAATCAAAGCATATTTAATATGATAATACATTTCTTTTAAAAGAAAACAGGTTAGGAAAATAATTCATATAACATAACGAATATAAAAAAATACGGTAAAAATAAATTTTATTAAATTTATATGAAACACTTCAGAAAATCTTGTCACATCGAATAAATGACACATGAATGCTATTTTAAATTGAAATTTGTTAATAAAATAGAATATCGTATAGTTGTAAAAGAGTTTACTTTAAAAAGTAAGTTATTTTAAATAACTACTTTTTTTATGGAAACATTCAAGAGAATCCATGTAAAACACATACAAATGTAAATAAAAAATAAAAAAATTTGTATATTGTATTTATTTTTGAAAAAACAAAAAATTGTGTTTTTTTATAAAACCCAAAAACACAAAATATTATTTTTGAAAATAATATTGAGATTCTCTTAGGTGTTTTGTTAATTATTTGAAATCGTAATATTACTTTATCAAATACAGTTAAACCTCGATAAATGAATATGGCGGGGATCGAAAATTTTTATTTAATAATCGAGATTATTCATTTATGGAGGTGAAAAATACACTGTCTCTATTATGTCGGGATCGGAAAAAATTATTCATTTGATGAAGTTATTTGTTTATCGAATATTCATTTATCGAGGTTCTACTGTATTTATATTAATATTCTTTTAAATATTTTATTGATCTAAAATAAATTTCGAATATAGTTATGTATAAGTACAACGTTATAAATAATTCATGGAACATTTAAGAATATTTTTTTGAATTATAATTCAAAATTTTATAGCTTGCCTTTTATAACAATTCTCGAAAGAATCTCAAAAGGATAATAAAAGGAAATAAATTGTTATTTAGATGATAATTTTATATGTAACTTAATTTTAAAAGAAATGTTTGGTTTTTTTTTAAAGAAATATATAGATATATTATGTAATATACCAGGATTCTCTTAGGTGTTTTGTTCATTATTTTAAAATTGTAATATAATTTTATTAGATATTTACATTTAAATTCTACTAAATCTTTTATTGGTAAAAAAACAAGTTTCGGTATAGTTACGTACAAGTAGAGCACTATAAATAATTTATTCAACATTTAAGAAAATTTTTAAATAATTCAATTTTTATAGCATGTCTTTAAAACAATTCTCAAAAAAATTTCAAAAAGATAATAAAAGTAAATAAATTAATATATTGATTTGAAACATGTAAGAGAATCTTGGTGCCTTTTATAATATTTCAACTTGTAGCTTAATTTTAAAAGAAATGTATAAATTTTCTTTTGAAAAAAAAGTATATAAAGTATTATTAAATACACCAAGATTCTCTTAGGTGTTTTTTAGTTTTATTCAGATTTTATTGATCGGGAACACGTAAAAGAATATTGGTGTATTACATAATATTTTTATATATAGCTTAAATTAAAAAAAAAATTGCGTAATTATTTAAAAATATATATATATATATATATATATATATATATATATATATATAACTATTATATAATACTGAGATTCTCTTAGGTGTTTTGCTAATTATTTGAAATAATAATATTATTTTATCAAACATTTATATTAAGAATATTTCATTGGTCTAAATAATTTTTGAAAAAATAAAATGTTGATATCAAACACATAAGAAAATCTGATTATGTAAACTTAATAAAATATTTTCCATTTTAATTTTCATGTACAACAAGTATACTAATATAAACACTTAAGAGAATCTTCTCTTATCAAATATCAAAATAATAATTATTATATTTTGATCATTTCTAATAATTACTTTTTACACAATTTTAAAAGTACTTTGAGGTATTTAAATAATTTTTCAAATGTCCTTCCATTTAATTTATTAAATGGAATATATTTTTACATATATTCTTTTAGATTTTTAGGTGATTTTAAAGAATATAAAATATTTTTTTGCTCTATTCCATTTTTTCATTAAATTTATTAGTGTATTTGGATAAACACACATTATTTTTAATCTTTTGTACACGATATTTTTTTTGAGATTTTTAAAGTGTCTTGCAATATATTAATATTTTTTAAATTTTTTACAATTTTTAGGTTCTTTAAGATTCACAAAATATAAAGTATCAATTTAATATACACAATTTTAAAATTTTTAAAAGTGTTTTGAGATTTTTTAAAGTATTTTAAATAAGATTCTCTAAGCTATTTTAAAGATATTTAAGGTGTTTTGAACATTACCTAAAATGTTCAGGCAAATATTATACTTATTTTAAGATTTTTTAAGAGTTTTTAAGGTGTTTTGAAGATTCTATAAAGTGTTTTTTTTAATATTTGAGATTCTTTAAGGATTCCTTATTTTAAATTACTAGCTTATAGTCCGTGCAACAGGTTATTTTTTTTTTTTTTAAATTTGTTTATAGTTTAGTATATATAATATTTTAAACATTATTTTTAGTTTAGTATTAAATCTAAATTAATATGCTGTTGGTGGGAATCGAACCTTCAACCTTTCTATATAACATAATCTAGTATTAATTTTATATTAAAATGTTGTTGGCGGGATTCGAACCTTAGACGTTCAACTTTTAGTATTGTTGTATCTAACGGTCATCATCTATTTGAATTGAAGATCTAACGGTTGTGAATGAGGATAACAAAAAATAAGGGAATAACCAAAAATAAAGGGTAACCAACTACAAATTATACCACTTTCACTTATTATAATATAGTATAGATTTGTATTTATATAACTATGATAGTAAACTCTACACACATGATACACATGATGCATAACTCTAAAGAATTTTTCTTTGTCAAAAAATACATGTTTAAAAATCTCACTTTATCAACGTATTTTTAAAGTTATTTGTTAAGTTATTAAAGATTCCGTTAGGTGTTTTAGTTAATTTATTAAAGATTTTGTTAAGTATTTTTGTTAATTCATTAAAAATTCCGTTAAGTATTTTTTTAATTTATTAAAGATTCCGTTAAGTATTTTTATTAATTTATTAAAGATTCTATTAAGTGTTTTTGTAATAACCCTAACTTTAGAAATGCTACAGTGCTTAAATGAATAGTGATTTTGAGGATATAGGGAAATGGTATGTAGGTACCCTATAAGTGAAACAGTAAATGAATAATCAGAAATCATATTAGCGTCGTACTATGAAAATGAGTGACTCGAAACGATGACGGATTTCAAAAATTCCTGAGTATAGATTTATAAGATGTTTGATTTCAATTGAGCACAACTGTATTGAATATTAAAGAGTATGGAAGATGAAAATGGTGTATACTTTGAGGAACATGTGAAAGTAGGTTAAACCAGGGGATTATTAAGTCAAGGGAATGCCAACGGAATTTAGATTGTTAAACAATTTAGAACCACTTGGAAATGAGATATTAAATTTGAGGAATTGAGGATTTAATATTTTGGAATTTTATTATATTTGATTTGAGAATTTAGAACGAAAACTACTGAGACAGTGAAACGAACGTTCTAGAAACCGCCGAGACTTTATAACGAGATTAAGTGATCAAGCGAACGAATCATGGATTAAGAATATTAAATATTGGAAGTCCAAGGAAGGATATATTATGAGAAAGAAAGAGGATTGAGAATATAATCCTAGAGCAAAGAGAATGCAAACGAGTTTGAGAACGCTTGAGAAACCGAGAGAGAAACCGGGAGAGCAAATTCTGAGATAAAGAGAATATACCAAGGATATTGGATTTAATATTTTTTTTTAGGATTAGAACTACACCAACACATTAAAATACAATGTGGGAGGGGATAATATATATCCAAGGAATTTACAAAGGAGAAACCACTATCACAGAAATCATTATATGAATCAAATGACGAGAGAACTTTGCATAAGGCCCAACCAAAAGCCCTAAGACCATGGGAGTAAGCTCATGCAAGGCCCAAGTACTTCATGGAGCTGTATTTCAATTTAATTAAGTGAGTGGCTCATGGAAATATTGAAGGGGCAAGACTAGAAGAGCAAATAGAGTGAAAGGGCAAGGTTAGACTAGTAAACACACAACCAAGTGGATAAATCTTCTAAAAGAAGCTAAACAAGAAGTGTTTTGATTGGTGGACTCCAAAGCCTCCTAATTAAAAGATAACAACTGATGTAACAGGATAGATACAAGCATTACACAAGAGAAAATCAAGAAAAACACAATCTCTCCCAAACTGCCCACAAAGAACAAAACTCAAAGAAAAATTCATATCTCAAGATCTAGAGCTTCAATAATCACCAAATTTTAACCATAGCCTCCTAATTGTATGGAGAACAAACTTTCAAAATTTCATGGCCAACAAAGTTATGAAATTTACAAGATTGATGATGAATAGTAAATCTTAGAAACTAACTTTAGTTTTCCTGGTTTCTTTGGAAGATCTAAGCTATACTAAGGTGATATAAAGGTTATACAAGGTGTATTAAGGCTTGTACACACTCTAAGAAAGGTATACTACTTGAAACCCTAGCTTGAATCTTGAGTTTATGGTTGGTTTTTGGATAATTTATTGTAAAATATAAAATCATGGTTATATAAATGTTTATAAGTGTTTTGATGGATCATGGAGGTGTTGTGAGTGCTTGTAACCATGGTTGGTATGATTACCACATGGTTTAGGGTTTGGTATATGTGTTGGATGTTGGATTTGGAGGAGTTATATTATGGAAAGTATAAAAATATAGCCGTTATAATGCTCGATTATCGTTAAACCAAAAGATGCCCTGTTTTTGACACCCATACCTGTACGGTTAGGGTTCTGTCCAGAGTAATAACTGACCATGAGAGGATAGATCTTGGTTCATAGATCGTTTTGATATAAAGTACGTCAAAATCCAATGAACGGTTTAGGAGAAAAGTGAGTTTTAGTGAAAGTCGTTCGGAAATCAAGAAAATGCAATTGTGTCAACTTTGAGACGATAATTACCATACTTAAACATCTTTAAAAGTTATGAAATTTTGAGACAATATAGTAGGGTTAATAAAGAATCAAACCCCACTGACCTTCTGTCAAAATTCGAAATTGATAATTTATGAGAAATTTTACAGTCATGAGTGGTTAATAAGAAAATGGTGAAAAATACTGAAACTTTTATGGAGTCTAATAATAGATAAGTTCTTGGAACTTTTGGTCTATAAATAGTATGTTAAACTTATATTATGTGTCAAGGGTGTTATTATATATATATTTAAGGGTTAAGTGGTTAAGTGAAATATATTCTGATGGTGGTCCTTTTCGTTTTTATAGATACTCGAGACGAACACCAGATGATTCCTCTTGGGATTAGAGATCGAGGCAAGATTTCTTTTATCCTTATTTTGATAAACTGTTTATGTTTAAAGAAAAATGGTTTTGCTAGATAATATATGAATCCTATATCATTATATGGTTAGGGATATTCCCTGTTTGTTGAGATTAGTTAATGTGATTATGGATTATGGATTATGGATATGGACTATGGATATGGATATGAATATGGATAGAGTTAATATACTTTATATTTTAAAGAGATATGAAAAATAATGGTATCAGTTGTTATCTAGGGTTATATGGTTTATGATATTCTGTTAATTATAATATTTAAACATTTGTGATTTAATAAATATTATTTGATTATTATTTAATACTTTAAAAATGGATGGAATAGATATGTATTTAAAAGCATAATTGACTCCATTAAATACGGAGGATATTTCTGAACTTATTTCAAAGTATCTGGAATATTTATGTCTTTTGAGTTAATGATCTCAGGTTTCTTTAAAGGAAGTTATATTTAAAGTATAATGATATATGTATGTATAAGGGTGGAAATGGAAATGAAATTCTTAAATGGAATAATGATTTTACAAAAAGGGGGATTACAACATACTTGCGTAACTTGCTGTGTTTAGCACAGTCCAGCATCCATAATTTTATAGGGAAGTAGTGGAGAACCTTCCTCATTATTTTATTACGGCCCAACGGATGCCGAAGGAGGATGTAGTGGAGAACCTTCCTCCAGGGATGATTGCCATTCCTTCTACTAGTAGTAAACAAGGAGCAGGTACGATTAGGCAACTGATCATCGTCCTAACGTATCAGGCGATAGTGGATATCCCTAAAACTTTTAAAGGAAGAATTGATAATGATTACAGACTGATATACTGAAAGGTGAAAGGAAAATTGGTATGGAATGATGAACTAATATTATATTATATTAGAAGAGAAACTGATATTATATTGTTTTATATATTTTTTTTCTTATAAAGGAAAAATGGATGGTGTATTGAATAAGTAATAATTAATTCTTTTCTTAATTATTATAGTGGATTTTCTGTTTATTAATATATATATATATATATATATATATGTTTTAACTTTGATTTCTGGTTTACAATATTATCTTGCTGAGCTATTATAGCTCACACTTGCTATTTATTTATATAACAGCTAGGGCAGATGCCGATACTTTGATTTCTGGTTTACAATATTATCTTGCTGAGTTATTTATTTGATATCTATTTATTTCTGGTTTACACACTTGTATTTATATTCATGTTCTTAGTTCAAATCTACATACCTGTACTTTTCAAAGTGTTATCTTTATGTATGTTAGGCTTGTTATCAGGCATGAAATTGTGACTAAGGGTCATACTCACAATTTGGGGGAGATTGTTAGTCATAGAGACATGTCTGTACTCTTATAATAACAAGCCTAAGTATGTGTAATGCTATACATTACCTACATGACCTCTTAACTGAGGGGACCTCTAGTTGTAGAGTTTCTATTTGTTCTGTACCTGTAATATGCATCAAATCCTAGTTGTGTAACTGTACTTATAAAGTCAAGAATAATGCTTAAAAGAAGTTCCAAGGTTCATGCCTCAAGAAAGGAGATAAAGACTTTCAAATAATCACTGTTGGGATTTGAAGAAATGAAGAATTTGCCTAAGTACAAATTCGAGAAGTACATTTGTCTATTCGAGAAGTCTAGCATTCGAGAAGTCAGGGATTCGATATCTCAAAAGACACTGTTCGATATCTCTGAAGGTCAACTAGTCAAAGCCTTATTCGAGAACTCAGAGATTCGACATGTCTAAATACTCTATTCGAGAACTCATGGAGTCAACAAGTCAAAGCATCATTCGAGTTCTCTAAGAGTCAACAAGGCAATGCTCTATTCGATATCTCAAGGATTCCTGAAGAAACGACTTATTCGAGAAGTCATTCGATATGTCAGTTTAACAGTATTCGAGAACTCAGAGTTATCTATCAAGTCAATTCTAGTTCTCGAACCACCAACAGAGTTACTTCTCGAATACAATCTTGGAGACAAAATACTGAAGAATTGTACAATTCAGAAACCTGCAACAAGCTAAAGCACTTTATGGACCACAATCTGTAATGTACTTTGGAAAGGCCTACAAAGAAGCTTGGAGAGATGTACAAGAGACAAAGAACTAAAGAAGTGGATCTGAACAGAGCTTTGCAAATTCAAACCTGTAGCCGTTTGGATGCTTAATCAAAAAGGATAGACACACTAGAAAGTAAAGTTGTTTAGCTACCTTATTTGTAGTAAGTAGGTTGTATTCATGCTCTGTAAGGATACAGCCTCACTTCCTTAGAAGAAAAAGTTTTTCATATACATAAAAAGAAAACATCTATCTGAGAAAAATGTAGCTGAAATACTAACTTTTGTATTCACAGATTGTAGCAAAATCTCTATCTAATAATATATTAGATTAAAGTGATATTGTGTTGTGTTGCTCGCTTATTATTTTCCGCCCTTAAATTATAGCACACACTTAACACATATCTTGCTATACAGATTCAAGAACAACGAAAAGTTCAAGAATCCATTCACCCTCCCTCTGTATTCTTTCTTGTATTCTATACTCAACAAGTGGTATCAGAGCAGGTTGTTTATTCAAAAACAGAAAACGATCATGAATACACCAAAGACTATAGGTATGGTGAAGGTCCCTAAGTTTGACAAAGAGAACTACAACCTCTGGAAGATCAAGATGCAGTTGTTCATCAAAGCTGCTAATCCTCTATATCCTGAGATACTGAAGAATGGTCCCTTTGTTCCACAACAAGAGATTCCTAAAAAGACTGTTGGAACCATAACCTTTCCAAGATTTTATGTGCCTAAAGAACCATCCAAATGGACGGATACAGAAAAGGAGATGGTTGCTCTCGACAGTCATCTCATGTTATTAATCATAGATTCTATGGAACTGTCAATGTTTGCTAACATAGCCTCTTGCAAAATAGCAAAGGAGATGTGGGATCATATTGAGGTATTATGTGAAGGAATAGAGGAAGTTAGAGAAAACAAGACAGAGATACTGGTCACACAGTATGAAGCTTTCATGGCTCAGTCCAAAGAAAGTATTACTGATATATTTGAAAGGTTTCACAAGCTAGTGACTGAGCTACAAATGAATGGAAAAGTATATAGCACTAAGGAGCTGAACATGAAGTTTCTACTATCTTCTCCAAACCATCTAGAGCAAAGGGTCATTTCTCTAAGAGAAAGAGATTTGAACAAAGTCACATATGATGTGCTCTATAGGGTTTTAAAAACTCATGAGCTTTAGTTGCTGCAGAAGAGGGCTATCCAAGCCAACCAAGGTAGAATGATAAACACATCATGTGCCCTGATTGTCAACAAATCTATTCAAGACCTAGAAGCATCTACAAGTCAGCTGAGGATAGAAGAGATAGTAGATGATGAAGAAAATGAAGGAAAGGTGACTGAACCTGTTAAGGAGAAGGAAAAAGAAGAGTTCTATACTCTTGAAGAGCTAGATGGCATGGAAAACACTTCATATGCTTTCATGGCCAGAAAGTTTCCAAACATCAGATTCAAGAGGAACCAACCCTTCAAACCTCGACCCCAAGGCCATTCATTCAACAAGAGCAAGGCACCTGTGAAATCAAACAAGAATAAATTCAAAACCAGCCATGTGGATAGGTCATCTGTAAGATGTTATAGATGCAATGACCTAGGGCATTTTTCCAGTGAATGCAAGAAGCCTAAAAAGAAGGATAAGGAGTTTCTAGAGCTTGAAGCTTAGTATGAGGCCCTTCTGAAAAAGCAAACACAAGGTAATGCCTACATAGCTGAAGGGAAGTGTTGGGATGACTCTGATAGTGATGGAGAGGAGCAAGAATTCTGCAACTATGCCTTGATGGTTGATTCCAAGGATGAACAACCTCCATCTGACTCTCAGGTACCATCTCTCACTACCATAGATATGTCTGTTTCTGAATATAAATGCATGGTTGAGCAACTATCTGTTGAAATGTTTAATATTCATACTAGTATGACTGCTGCTAATGAAGAGATTGCCAAACTATCTGCTAAGAATGAATTGTTGAACAAGAAGAATGAGGAGCTTAAGCTAAATGCTATGCATGTACATAATCTTAAGAAATAAGTTGAATATTTGCAGAATAAGCTTCTATGTGCTAGTCAGGTTGAGAAGGCTCTTAGGGATGAACTAGCTGAGAATGAATTCAAACTGAAAGCATTTAAGAACTCCTCTAGTCTACTGCAGTCCTACCATGAGAAAAATAAGCTAAACCCAAGGCTGCCATAGGACTTGACTATGGCACTCTTAAATAGAGGAAAGGCTATGCTGTCATTGAAGATGACATAGTTGTTCAGGATGAAGTGCCTCACATTTTGAAAAAGACTAAGTCTCCAATTTTTAAAGAACCAACATTTGAAATTGATAAGGATGCCTTACTCATTAAGCAAATGTTGAATGATGAGGATGAGGCACAGTCTAGTGAACAACCAGCATCCTCTAAGAGTGAGAGTGTCAAGTCAAAAACCAAGGAGCCAGTAGGTGGTAAGTCTAGACCATAGAAGTTTGTTAAGTTTATATCAGCTGGGATAAATGAATCTGAAAAGAAAGTGGCTAATAAGAAGAAACAGAACAGAAATGGAAAACTAGGGATTAACAAAGATAATAATTATGCTTATATGCCTAATGCCCCTAGAAAAACTTGTCAAAATTGTTTCAATACAAATCATTTAACTCATGCATGCCCCAAACCTTTCGGTAGTGTGCCCAAACCTTTCTATGATTGTTCTGTGCCTTTAAGACATAGAGATGCTCCATTCTGTGATAAATTTGACTGTATGCCATGAAATATGAATTTCATGACTAGTTGTTTCAATCTGAGAAGGCAATTCATTGATGGTTGTATCCGTCACAACTCTCACACACACCACACAAGGTCAAAATCTTTAAGTCCTCCTAGAGCTAGGAAGGTACCTCTGTCACCTAAGTCTGAAACCTCAGGTTCTAAGACTTCTAACAGTGACAAGAAGACTAACACCAAGAAAGTTGATAAGCATGTTGTTTATGATAAAACTGTTTCTAAGCCAAATGGACCCAAACTTGTTTGAGTACCAAAGAAGAAGTAATTCCTTTGTGTTTGCAGGGCAAAGAAAGTGAAAAGAAGGTCATGTGGATTTTGGACAGTGGATGCTCAAATTACATGACTGGTGATATGGCCCTGCTATCACAGTATGAGGAGAAGGCTGGCCCAATGGTTGCTTTTGGAGATGACAGCATGGGTAACACATTGGGATATGGCAAGTTAAAAGTTGGTAATGTCATCATTGAAGATGTAGTACTAGTCAAGGGTCTCAAGCATAATCTGCTAAGTGTTGGTCAGTTTTCTGATTGAGGATTCAAATTAAATTTTGACAAAGATGAATGTTTGATCACTCACAAGAAGACTGGTGATTTTGCTCTATCTGGAGTAAGGAAAGGAAGCCTGTTTGTAGCCAAAATGGACTCTGCAAACAAGGACAAAGTTTGTTGCTTTTACTCAAAAGCATCAAATGAAGATTGTTGGCTATGGCACAAGAAGTTATCACACCTGAACTTCAAGGCCATTAATTCTCTAATCAAAAGAGAGTTAGTGAGAGGCATGCCCACACTTGAATTCTGTCAAGAAGGAGTGTGTGAGGCTTATCAAAAAGGAAAGATGAAAAGGTCAAGCCACAAGTCAAAGACAGTGACATCAATCACCAAGCCCCTGCAATTAATTCATATGGATTTGTTTGGGCCTGTCAATATTATGTCACTCTCAAGAAAGAAGTATGCCCTAGTGATGGTTGATGACTACACAAGGTATACATGGATGGAATTTCTAGCATCAAAGGATGAGGCTCCTCAAGTAATCATTGAGCACATAAAGAAAGTTGATAAGGAAGCAAAAGCCAACAATGCAAGTGTGATTGCATTGAGAAGTAATAATGGAATAGAGTTCAGAAATGCCTTACTTGAAGCATTTTGCAAAGAGAATGACATTTCTCAACAGTTCTCAGCTCCAAGGACTCCACAACAAAATGAAGTAATTGAGAGAAAGAACAGAACTCTAATTGAGGCTGCTAGAACAATATTGCTTGATGCAAAGATGCCTACATGTTTTTGGGCAGAGGCTGTGAGCACTGCATGCTACATCCAGAACAGAACCCTTATTAACAAAAACACTGGAAAGACACCTTACAATTTGATGACTGGAAAGAAACCTACTCTAAATTATGTTCATACTTTTGGAAGCAAATGCTTTGTGTTGAAAGACAATTCAGAATATGTAGGGAAGTTTGATGCAAAGGCATTTGAAGGAATTTTTCTTGGCTATTCTATGGAGAGAATTGCATACAAGGGTTATGTCATCAGTCAAAAGAAAGTTATGGAAAACACATATGTGACATTTGATGACAGCAAACTACCTGGATTAGAAGAAGCCAATGATGAAGATAGAGATCCATTAAAGTTTGATAATCTAGATGATTCTGATGAAGAGATTGAAACTGAAGTTGAAACTTTAGTTCAATAAACTCAAGTGAATGATGAAACAAGAGAAGAATCTGATCCAACCAACAATGAAGAGACTAGCGTCCAAGACACACCTGTGAATAGTAGCAACTTCACAGGGGGAGGAAATGAAAATGATCATGTCTTGAATGATGAAGCAACATCAAGGTTGAGAAATCAAACTGAGCACTCAAGGAAATGGGATAGATCACACACTGTAGAGCAAATTATTGGAGATCCAAATGCAGGAGTGAGAACTAGGAGAGCAACTCAAAATGAGTGTCTCTATGGTTACTTTCTATCTCAGATTGAGCCTAAGAAACTTGATGATGCACTGTTGGATCCAGATTGGATTATTGCTATGCAAGAGGAGCTGAATCAATTTGAAAGAAACAAAGTATGGGAACTTGTGCCTACACCAAAGGACAGAACCATTGTTGGAACAAAATGGGTTCTGAAGAACAAGATGGATGAAAATGGTGTAGTCATTAGAAACAAAGCAAGGTTGGTTGCAAAAGGATACTCTCAACAGGAAGGCATTGATTATGATGAAACATTTGCCCCTGTTGCAAGATTGGAAGCCATCAGAATTTTCTTGGCATTTGCTGCTCATTCAAATTTTAAAGTCTATCAAATGGATGTCAAAAGTGCATTTCTGAATGGAGAGTTGGAAGAAGAATTTTATGTGCAACAACCACCTGCCTTTGAGGATCCAAATTTCCCAGAATTTGTCTACAGATTGCTTAAGGCATTGTATGGACTTAAGCAGGCTCCAAGGGCTGGTATGATACTTTATCACAATTTCTTCTTGAAAATCAATTCATTAGAGGCACATTGGACAAAACACTATTTTACAAGAAGCATGGTGATGATATTATCCTAGTTCAGATCTATGTGGATGATATCATATTTGGCTCTACAAATGAGAAGCTGTGTGAGAAATTCTCTAAGCTCATGTAGAGCAGATATGAGATGAGTATGATGGGAGAGTTAACATTCTTTCTTGGATTGCGAGTTAGTCAGAGGAAGGATGGTATTTTCATTAGTCAAACCAAGTACATTAAGGATTTATTGAAGAATTTTGACTTAGAAGATTGCTCACCTGCAAAGACACACATGGCCACTGCCACTAAATTGGATGAAGATGTCAAAGGCAAGAAAGTAGATATCTCAGTGTACAGAGGCATGGTTGGTTCCTTACTCTATCTCACTGCAAGTAGGCCAGACATCATGTTTGCTACATGTCTGTGTGCAAGGTTTCAATCAAATCCAAAAGAGTCACATTTGATTGCTATAAAGAGGATCTTTAGATATCTGAAGGGCACTCCAAACTTGGGTTTATGGTATCCTAAGGACACAGGGTTCAGTCTGGTTGGTTACTCTGATACTGATTATGCTGGATGCAGAGTGGATAGGAAAAGAACCTCAGGTAGCTGCCAGTTTATTGGACAAAGGTTAGTCTCTTGGTACAGCAAGAAACAACAATCTGTGTCAACTTCCACAGCCGAGGCTGAAGACATAGCTGCTGGAAGTTGCTGTGCTTAAGTGCTTTGGATTAGAAATCAACTTAGAGACTATGGACTTGTGTTGGAAAGAATTCCAATCATGTGTGACAACACAAGTGCAATCTCTATAGTTGCCAATCCTTTCAATCATTCTAGAACAAAGCACATTGACATCAGATATCACTTTATTAGGGAGCATGCAACTAATGGAACCATTGTGTTACATTATGTTCCCACAGATAAACAATTAGCTGATATAGTCACTAAGCCATTGGATGAAGCCACCTTCACAAGGTTGGTTATTGAGATTGGAATGCTGAATTCTTCAGAATCTGGCTAAGTGAAAATATCAACTAGATTGTTGCAGCAGTAAACACTTATTTTATCTAAATTCTCAATATTTTTGAAGTAAGTGTTGGCTAAAATATGATTTATAAATATTTCAAACTGTTGCATATGTTAAAAATCATATTCGAATCAGCTTGAAATTTCTATGAAATTTTAAGACAATCACTATTTAATTTATTAGAATATTTTTCATTTGAATAATTCTGGTGAATTTTGAAAAGATAGTGAAATTAATTTTTATGAGTAAAAAGTGTAGATCGATAAGTCAGACTTCTCGAATGACTTTCCAGTCTATGGTCGACTTCTCTAACAAGTCTATTTGGAACACTCCTGAGTTCTCGAATAGTACATTTTGGAGAAATCGAACAGAGACTTGCTTGAGTTCTCGAATAGGACATTTGAGTTCTCTAATGACTGAGTTCTCGAATAGAACATTTGAGTTCTCTAATGTTTGACTTCTCGAATATGACATTTGAGTTCTATAATGACTGAGTTCTCGAATAGAACATTTGAGTTGTCGAATCATTTGAAAAGGCTGAATTCTCGCTGAATCTTAATCGTTTTTGGATTTTTATTCAGAATTTAAATCACTCATAAAAACATATTTTATTTAATTTAGAATTATGTTCTAAGTTAGATAACTGCCAGCTGTGAGTTACAAACTGCTTGAGATATCGAATAAGCCTTTCTTGACTTATTTAATAGTTGTTTTATACTTCTCGAATGACTGACTTGTCGATACAGAACATATATCTAATCGACAACTCAAGTCACTCACATATATACAATTCCACAACTGTTCAAATCATTTTATCCGATTTCTCAGGCAGCTAAAGTTCCAAAACCTCTGAAAACCCTAACGTTAAAAGCTAAATTTCTTCTTCAACCTTTATTCTCTTCTCATCTCTGTGTGTAACAATGGCAAATACCCAACTCACAATTCCTACCCACACAAATTTCATAGCAATGACCAACGATGTTGAAGCACCCAATGCAAACTTTAAGTGCTTCGTTTGATGGATGGCTGAATCATACATCAAGGATGCACTCTCAACCAACCCAACTCTGTATCTAGACCTACTAGAACAGTTTTGGAGGACTGCTACTGTGGAGGTTGTGGCCCTAGAGAATTATATAACCTCATACGTGGTCTACTGCAAGATTCAGGACAAGGAAATCACTATCACTACTGAAGACATGAATCAAGCACTGGGGTTACAACAAGAAGTGTATGACAGTCAAGCTACTGATAAGGAATTGGAAGACTTCTTTGATTTTATCAACTACTCAGATAGAATCAAGCTTGGAAATTTGAATAGGAAGTACTTGAGCAAAGAAAGGAGCTATGTCTTTGCCACTCTTCTTCAAGTCTTCACAGTAAGGAAGTCCAGCTTTGATCAAATCAGCACACTTGTTCAACAAATAGGCTATGCTCTAGCATATGGGAGAAAGATTGATGTTGGTTTGATCATAATGCAAGAATTGTATGGGAGACTTGGTAAGAACTCAGCCAAGAGAGGTAATGAAATTTTCTTCCCTCGCTTTATTCAATCTGTACTTAATTTCATAGATGCTAAATTGATTGAATTGCCTGGGTTAGACAAAAACAGAATAGGCTACCCGAAATTCATGACCAAACTCATTTTTGGTAGCTTGGAGACTAGGAATGATGTGGATGTAAGACTCAAAATAACTCCCCTTATGGAGAGTTTATTTAGGACTTACCCCCACAACATGCCAATATGTGCCTCAAAATCTGAGTTAGCTAGGCCTAAGCAAGTAGAGCAAAATGCTAACCCAGGGCCTGCTAACCAACCCTCTTAGCCAAAAAATTTATCAAACACAGAGCCACCTGAATCATCCTCTCAACAAGGTGGTGTCAGTAAAAAGGAGAACAAGAGAAAACAGGTTGCTTCTGAACCTCTAAAAATCTTAACTGAAGCAGCCTTGGCTGTAGAATTAGGTTTAGAAAGTGAGGAACCTGAGTCACCCTTACTAAGGCCAAAGAAGAAGAAGAAGAAATTTAAAACCACCTCTTTAGTCACACAAATGGCTAAAGTTGTAAAATCAGGGGCAAACAGCTCACTAAATGTATCCTCTCAATAGGGTGCATCTATAGAATCAAGCATCCTCCCCAATGCACAATCCTGTAAAGAGTCAGCACATGGGAGTGATAAGGCTGGCACAACACTGAGTGGAGAGCACATCAATATTGAAACTCCCTCTATTTCTCAGGGGGAGTTGCCAAAATCCATTCTAAAAGACACTTCTCTTCCAGAATCTCACACTAAAATTTCTTTGGAGCCTGCAACTCAAGCAATTGAGGAGCAAGGCATTGATCACCAAGAATTTTCCTCTCTTGGTAAGCAAATGGATTCAAGTGACTTAGTGAATGACACTATGCTCACCACCTAGGAACTACATTTAGATGGTGAGGGAATGCGAGCTGGAGCATATCCGAATGACACCATAAAAAACACAGAGGATTCACTAGTTTTCACTAGAGACTCTGTGCCTGTGTCAACTATTGGTGTAACTCATCCCACTTCTGTGGAGACACCAGTAGTAGAGTCATTCCATCCGGTTACAGAAGTTGCATCTGTAATTGAGGAGTCTAGCTTGCCAAGCTCTAGCTCTGACTTTATGTCACAATGGCTGAAGCCTGTGCAACATGGTAGTGCTTCAGGATCAGGATATGTTCCACCACAATTGACGGTTGAAGCACTTCGAAGCTTAGCTGTGGATCAGATTCCTGAGTTCACAAAGATTGCTCAACACCTTCTATGTAAGATACCAGATTATTTTAGGATTTATTATTATTATTTAATTATGTTGATTAGTATTTAAAGGATGGAATTGGATTTGAGGATATCGTTGTGGAATTCAACGATATTTAGTATTGAGTATATATGAGTATATATTGAGTTATGTGTGCCAATGTGTGCCCCAGTATTTTATTGGTATTTTAGTGATTTAAAAATATTTAAATCAAGTATTATTGATATTCAAAAATCTTTATTTGATTATCGGAGGGTTTAAAATCATGAAATCTTTTGTAAAAATTATCTTTATATATTTATGAGTTTTTAAAATTGTTGGGTGGTTGAGTATTTTAAAATAATTTTAAGAGTTTAATTGTATTTAAAGGATCAAAACTTTGAAAATTCATATTTAATTCGTTTTTGATCCGAAAAATATTTCGAAAATATGTGTGTGCTCATAATTTTATATTCTTTATTTTAAAGATGAAAAGTGTAATTTTTAGAAGGATTTATTTAATTGTGATTTATAGGAGTCGTTTATTAGCATTTTAAATTGGGCTGAAATGAGTGAATAGTGGTATATTCGTTATTGCGCCAAGCCCAATAGAAAGAAAAAAAAAAGAAGATAGACAGAACATTCGAGAGAAGTCAAGAGAAAAAAAATTTAGAAGAGAAGAAAAGAGATTGGGGAAGAAGAAGAAGAGAGATTGGGGGGGGGATTGGAATTGAGTATATATATATAATCGTGTATATTGTGTGTGTATATACGTATGAATCGTGTGTGTGTGTTTATATGTACGTGTGAGTATGTGTGTGGGGGATGGCAGAAGGATGGCGAGCGGAGTTGAAGACCACCGCGGCGGCAGCCATGGTCGACGGTGGTGGATGGAACGGTTGGAGGTGCTAGCGCGGCTGTGGAGCTGCGTTGTGGTCATGGCAGCAGCTGGGCAAGAGAAAGAGAGAGAGAGAGAGAGAGAGAGAGAGAGAGAGAGAGAGAGAGAGAGAGAGAGAGAGAGAGAGAGAGAGAGAGAGAGAGAGAGAGAGAGAGAGAGAGAGAGAGAGAGAGAGAGAGAGGGAGAAGGGAGAGAGATGGAGGAGATGAATTTTCGACGAATCGAACCGGAATCGGAAATGGTATAATTTCGTGTTACCTATTTAATTTTCGTAGTTAATTAGTTTCAAATTGTGGTAATTTAATTGTGATTTAATTATGTAATTGTTGTAATTTAATTAGTTTTAAATTGTGAGATTAATGTGGTAATTTTTGTATGTGGTTAGATTGGCGTCGATTAATTAATTATATATGTTATATGTTATTTATCCAAGATTAATTGTTAGTCGTTAATTGTAATTGTGGTATAAATTGTGAGACCGAATAAGTGTTCGGTTTAATGATTGTTAATTGTAATTGTATTTGCTTATGTGCTAAATGTTATAGGTCGAGTCATAGTAAAGGTTGGATGTCATACTTGTCAAGTACTTGTCGGTGAATTATATGTGGTTAAATTGTGATGGGTCCTGCATATGGATTTCAGTTGGGTGAGTCATTATAAATATTAGTGGTTGTGTAGTTGTTTTGATTTAGTTTTCAAATGTTATTTATCGAAAATTAATTGTTATATTTAATTGATTGTGTGAATCTGCGAGGAGTTGCAATGGGATCACAAGTCTTAAATGTCAATATTTAGAGACTTGTGAAATTCTCTTCAACTAGTTCCTCGGGCTTACGAATATCCATGATTTGCTATCACGGGTATAATTAATATACTTGAGTGGTGTGATCATCGATATAGCGTAAGTAATAGTTAGTGCTAGGGGTTGTTCCCTAGGGCTTACGAACATCAATGATTGATTGTCACGTGTATCATTAAAATATGTGAGAAATACGATCATTGGTGTAGCGTAAATAGTAGTGTAATATAAATTTCTTATGTGCTAGGTGCCGCGTGTCTGGGCGGGTACTTTTCTTACTTGTTTACATTTATGTTGCTGCAAGTTGATGCAGCTTTATTTTTGCAAAAACAAGGTTGAATTGTATTTGAGGGGCTGTGCCCTTAGTCCGATAAACGAATACTTCATGCCGAAATTTTCTAAAAATCCCCTGTATTTAAAGTTATTTAAATTATTTGATTTAAAGATTTAAAGGCATGTATGTGTATTAGTGTTTAAGTACATATGTGATGATTAATGAGGTGTGGGTATATATATTTATGTATGTATTGCTTTGCGAGTTGTAAGTAATTAGTTATCAATTGGGTTGTTTATGTACTAAATAGTACTTTACTATTATTTCGAGTATAATTAGGGATTCGATATGGACCCGGCGAGTGTGTTGGCGAGACGATTGAAGGAAATGAATGCGTGATCGAGTAAAGACCGAAGTATAGTAAGTAGTGAATCGACGTATTGGAATCAAGGCAAGTGTACTAACCCTCGCTTATCATTCAAGCGAGATAAATATGTTTCTATTCAATATAAGTATTCCTTTCAAATCCTTATTGCTATTATCCTCTCCTTCAAATTATTGATAGGGATGTATTTTATTTATATATCATGTGGAAAGTAGAATTTCAGTTTTATTGCCAGTATTATTCTTTCTTAAGTATTGTCAGTAACATTCTGTTAAAGTTTTGGCTGGTATTGCATTCTTATTCCTTGTTTTAGTATAATGTTCTTAATGTATATGGTTTCCCTGAGATTAATTGATAGTAAAGTAGTTTAATGGAATTGAAAGGAATTTTATAAAAATGTGGACCAGCTTCGTGGTCAAAGTAGTAAAGGCCAATGTCAATAAGTGCCTAGTGAGGGATCCCAGAGTATTTTTAGCTGGACTTTACGTGGCTGATCACCCGTAATGTCCAGAGTATGATTAAAACTCCAATTCTATTAAATGTTGTTTTTTTATGCAAATAGATTCTTATGACAGAATGTTTAAGTTAAAGTACATTTTCATTTCCAAGTATGTTGGTTATAAAGTTATGATTTGAGTTAAAAAATACTGTTAGTATAAAAATGGAAAGTTATTCATATTACTGTTTTGAACGGTGAAAACTAATTCACGGTTATTATGGTCGCTGTGGCATTTGTTGCACAGTGATAGTGAGAACCGAGAATGAATTGAGATCTTCTTATTCATTCAAACTCATGATTGTCAGGCCGGTTAGGCAGCTAGGTATGCAAACGCTTAGTGACATGAATGAAATTTGAGTAACTGAGAATTTCTTGGAGATTTTGTTATAGCGATAGTTAAAGTATTTTGCAAGTATTAAAAGTATTGAATCTAGTATTACAAACCTTCACAGTTATTAAATTCTGATTTCAAATTATAAATGTTTTAAATGATATTAATCTTCTGTTAAAGTTAAGAATTCAGATTTCAATTATAGTATTGATTATAAATTGGTGAGCATTCCTTCGCTCATATTTATTGTTCCTGTTTCTTGAATTGCAATTATTGCATTCTTATTTCATCCAGTTCAGTTCTATATATAACTTGCTGAGCATTCTTTGGCTCACACTTGTTGTTTTTTTTTAAAATCTAATTTTTCAGTAAACTAGTTGGCGAGGTTTAGACTGCGCAGTTCAGAAAGTGGAAAGAGGAAGCAGGGTGCTATTATAAAGCTGACGTGGATCAGGGTAATTAGATTTAAAGTTTGAATTATTGTATGTAAATATAGTTTTAGTAGTTATAGTATGTATTTGATTAGTTGGCCTGGTATACTTCTATTCGAAGTGATACCAGTGATTTTAAGTCTGTATAAAGTTTTATATATAGAGTTGTATTTAAGTTGGTTTTAGGTTTTCTTGATTCTAGAACTGTAACCTAAGATACTTAGTTGGAAGTTGGGGTCAAAGAGCTTTTGATTGAGTTTTTATTTTTATTTCAGTTTTATTTTGATTTCAGATTTTTAGTTTAGTATTCAGCAGGTTTATGTTGTATTTACGAATACATCATGGCCAATTTTTGTTAGAATTATTGAGTTTGTTAGCGTGACGCCCAAATCTACTGACCCCGGATTTGGGGGCGTTACAAGTTTGTATCAGAGCGTAGGTTATAGTAAACTAGAAACGAGAGTGTGTAGGAGTGTGTATAGTTAAGTAAGGAATGTCAGAGTTCATATAGGACTCGTGTTGGACTATTGCATATAGTACCAGTTAGTGAGTTAAGATGTGAGTGGTGACAGATAGTTGCGCGGAGTTGGGTAGAAACCCTTGAGGCTGTAGGTAGTGGAACCTTCAGAGTCTAGTACGAGTGACGACGACGTATAGAATAGATAACTTTAGGACGTGTAGCAGAAGGGTCTAGATCGAATGACGAGTCAGCGAAGGAGTCGATAAAGAAGATGTACGTGGAGACCCTGGCAATACCTTCCTTTTTTTTGTAATCAATATTCCTTTGATGAGTTTATTTTGACAATTGTCCTTCCCTGAAGTTGGATTTCCAGTTATGATGGAGGCTGTAATGCCTATTTCTTTTATTTCTAAACCCTGTCAAGTTTGATATATGAGTTTCGAAATTTCTTCATTAGTGAATAATTCTATTGTTGATAGATCATCATTTCTTAGTATTGTGCCAGTCATTTCTTTCCTGATTATCCTTTTCTTCTGAAGTAGTACCCATGGAATTCGTTTAGTTGTAATCCAGGGGTATGTATGAGAATTTCTCATCAATTGATTGTTAATTCGATGTTCGAATCTTTTTATGTTTCTTTACTCC
Source organism: Saposhnikovia divaricata (assembly GCA_036435485.1). NCBI lineage: Eukaryota > Viridiplantae > Streptophyta > Magnoliopsida > Apiales > Apiaceae > Saposhnikovia > Saposhnikovia divaricata. Next base: position 117,404,154 of record CM071599.1, on the reverse strand, counting down.
AACTGAGGTGAACAACCCTATTTATAGGGGACACAAGGACTGTTTGTCTGTGTGATAGCAGTCTGATGGGACGCCATCACTTGTGTGTTGTGAAGTACAAGAAGGTTAATTACCTTTAGTCATGTCTTGAATAAGGCACGCAACAAGGTTCATTTGATCATATTGATCACTCAGTAATCTTTCATTTCAAAGAATATTTGTTTGAAAACTCATAAATTAATTCTACAATTGTGGAACCTTTGCTACGATGTGAAATCGTTCTCTTCAAATATCATGAATCATAATATCTCGAGTAGTCTTTAGCGTATGCCAATCGAGTTTAGAATACTAGTAACGCGTGACGTATAGTACTACGATTAGAGTTGTTCTATATAGAGAGATCAGTAGAGCTCCCAGTATAGTAAATAAGTATCCAGAGTACAGATTAGTAGAGTTGCCGATGCAACCCGAGTTGGTAGAGTAAACCCCAGTAACCCTTCTTTACCTGATTTCGAGGACGGAATCCTTGTACGGTGGGTAGAATGTAAGATACCAGATTATTTTAGGATTTATTATTATTATTTTTTTATTATTTAATTATGTTGATTAGTATTTAAAGGATGGAATTGGATTTGAGGATATCGTTGTGGAATTCAACGATATTTAGTATTGAGTTTATGTGAGTATATATTGAGTTATGTGTGCCAATGTGTGCCCCAGTATTTATTGGTATTTTAGTGATTTAAAAATATTTAAATCAAGTATTATTGATATTCAAAAATCTTTATTTGATTATCGAAGGGCTTAAAAATCATGAAATCTTTTGCAAAAATTAACTTTATATATTTATAAGTTTTTAAAATTGTTGGGTGGATTAATTTGGGTGGTTGAGTATTTTAAAAATGATTTTAAGAGTTTTATTGTATTTAGAGGATCAAAACTTTGAAAATTCATATTTAATTCATTTTTTATCCGAAAAATATTTTGAAAATATTTGCGTGCTCGTAATTTTATATTCTTTATTTTAAAAATGAAAAGTGTAATTTTTCGAAGGTTTTATTTAATTGTGATTTATAGGAGTCGTTTATTAGCATTTTAAATTGGGCCGGAATGAGTGAATAGTGGTATATTCGTTATTGGGCCAAGCCCAATAGAAAGAAAAAAACAGAGAAGACAGACAGAACATTTCGAGAGAAGTCAGGAGAAAAAAAAAGATTTTGAAGAGAAGAAAAGAGATTGGGGAAGAAGAAGAAGAGAGATTGGGGGGATTGGAAATTGAGTATATATATATATAATCTTGTATATTGTGTGTATATACTTATGAATCGTGTGTGTGTGTTTATATGTATGCGTGAGTATGTGTGTGGGAGCTGGGAGAAGGATGGCAAGCGGAGTTGAAGACCACCGCGGCGGTAGCCATGGTCGACGGTGGTGGATGGAACGGTTTGGAGGTGCTAGCACGGCTACGGAGCTGCGTTGTGGTCATGGCAGCAGCTGGGCAAGGAAGAAAAAAGAGAGAGAGAGAGAGAGAGAGAGAGAGAGAGAGAGAGAGAGAGAGAGAGAGAGAGAGAGAGAGAGAGCGCGAGAGAGAGAGAGAGAGAGAGAGAGAGAGAGAGAGAGAGAAGAGAGAGAGAGAAGAGAGAGAGAGAGAGAGAGAGAGAGAGAGAGAGAGAGAGAGAGAGAGAGAGAGAGAGAGAGAGAGAGAGAGAGAGAGAGAGAGAGAGAGAGAGAGAAGGGAGAGAGATGGAGGAGATGGATTTCCGACGAATCGAACCGGAATCGGAAATGGTATAATCTCGTGTTACCTATTTAATTTTCGTAGTTAATTAGTTTCAAATTGTGTTAATTTAATTGTGATTTAATTATGTAATTGTTGTAATTTAATTAGTTTTAAATTGTGAGATTAATGTGGTAATTTTTGTATGTGGTTAGATTGGCGTCGATTAATTAATTATATATGTTATATGTTATTTATCCAAGATTAATTGTTAGTCATTAATTATAATTGTGGTATAAATTGTGAGACCGAATAAGTGTTCGGTTTAATGATTGTTAATTGTAATTGTATTTGCTTATGTGCTAAATGTTATAGGTCGAGTCATAGTAAAGGTTGGATGTCATACTTGTCAAGTACTTGTCGGTGAATTATATGTGGTTAAATGGTGATGGGTCCTGCATATGGATTTGAGTTGGGTGAGTCATTATAAATATTAGTGGCTGTGTAGTTGTTTTGATTTAGTTTTCAAAATGTTATTTATCGAAAATTAATTGTTATATTTATTTGATTATGTGTGAATCTGCGAGGAGTTGCAATGGGATCACAAGTCTTAAATGTCAATATTTAGAGACTTGTGAAATTCTCTTCAACTAGTTCCTCGGGCTTACGAATATCCATGATTTGCTATCACGGGTATAATTAATATACTTGAGTGGTGTGATCATCGATATAGAGTAAGTAATAGTTAGTGCTAGGGGTTGTTCCCTAGGGCTTACGAACATCAATGATTGATTGCCACGTGTATCATTAAAATGCGTGAGAAATACGATCATTGGTGTAGCGTAAGTAGTAGTGTAATATAAATTTCTTATGTGCTAGGTGCCGCATGTCTGGGCGGGTACTTTTCTTACTTGTTTACGTTTATGTTGCTGCAAGTTGAGGCAGCTTTATTTTTGCAAAAACAGGGTTGAATTGTATTTGAGGGGCTGTGCCCACAGTCCGATAAACGAATACTTCATGCCGAAATTTTCTAAAAAACCCCTGTATTTAAAGTTATTTAAATGATTTGATTTAAAGATTTAAAGGCATGTATGTGTATGAGTGTTTAAGTACATATGTGATGATTAATGAGGTGTGGGTATATATATTTATGTATGTATTGCTTTGCGAGTTGTAAGTAATTAGTTATCAATTGGGTTGTTTACGTACTAAATAGTACTTTACTATTATTTCGAGTATAATTAGGGATTCGATATGGACCCGGCGAGCGTGTTGGCGAGATGATTGAAGGAAATGAATGCGTGATCGAGTAAAGACCGAAGTATAGTAAGTAGTGAATCGACGTATTGGAATCGAGGCAAGTGTACTAACCCTCGCTTATCGTTCAAGCGAGATAAATATGTTTCTATTCAATATAAGTATTCCCTTCAAATCCTTATTGCTAGTATCCTCTCCTTCAAATTATTGATAGGGATGCATTTTATTCATATATCATGTGGAAAGTAGAATTTCAGTTTTATTGCCAGTATTATTCTTTCTTAAGTATTGTCAGTAATATTCTGTTAAAGTTTTTGCTGGTATTGCATTCTTATTCCTTGTTTTAGTATAATGTTCTTAATGTATATGGTTTCCCTGAGATTAATTGATAGTAAAGTAGTTTAATGGAATTGGAAGAATTTTATAAAAATGTGGACCAGCTTCGTAGTCAGAGTAGTAAAGGCCAATGTCAATAAGTGCCTAGTAAGGGATCCCAGAGTATTTTTAGCTGAACTTTACGTGGCTGATCACCCGTAATGTCCAGAGTATGATTAAAACTTCAATTCTATTAAATGTTGTTTTTTTATGCAAATAGATTCTTATGACAGAATGTTTAAGTTAAAGTACATTTTCATTTCCATGTATGTTGGTTATAAAGTTATGATTTGAGTTAATAAATACTGTTAGTATAAAAATGGAAAGTTATTCATATTAGTGTTTTGAACGGTGAAAACTAATTCACGGTTATTATGGTCGCTGTGGTATTTGTTGCACAGTGATAGTGAGAACCGAGAATGAATTGAGATCTTCTTATTTATTCAAAATCATAATTGTCAGGCCGGTTAGGCAGCTAGGTATGCAAACGCTTAGTGACATGAATGAAATTTGAGTAACTGAGAATTTCTTGGAGATTTTGTTATAGCGATAGTTAAAGTATTTTGCAAGTATTAAAAGTATTGAATCTAGTATTACAAACCTTCACAGTTATTAAATTCTGATTTCGAATTATAAATGTTTTAAATGATATTAATCTTCTGTTAAAGTTAAGAATCCAGATTTCAATTATAGTATTGATTATAAATTGGTGAGCATTCCTTCGCTCATATTTATTGTTCCTATTTCTTGAATTGCAATTATTGCATTCTTATTTCATCATGTTCAGTTCTATATATAACTTGCTGAGCATTCTTTGGCTCACACTTGTTTTTTTTTTAAAAATCTAATTTTTCAGTAAACTAGTTGGCGAGGCTTAGACTGCGCAGTTCAGAAAGTGGAAAGAGGAAGCAGGGTGCTGTTAGAAAGCTGACGTGTATCAGGGTAATTAGATTTAAAGTTTGAATTATTGTATGTAAATATAGTTTTAGTAGTTATAGTATGTATTTGATTAGTTGGCCTGGTATACTTCTATTCGAAGTGATACCAGTGATTTTAAGTCTGTATAAAGTTTTGTATATAGAGTTGTATTTAAGTTGGTTTTGGGTTTTCTTGATTCTAGAACTATAACCTAAGATACTTAGTTGGGAGTTGGGGTCAAAGAGCTTTTGATTGAGTTTTTATTTTTATTTCAGTTTTATTTTGATTTCAGATTTTTAGTTTAGTATTCAGCAGGTTTATGTTGTATTTACGAATACATCATGGCCAATTTTTGTTAGAATTATTGAGTTTGTTAGCGTGACGCCCAAATCTACTGACCCCGGATTTGGGGGCGTTACATTCTCACCTCAAATCTGCCAAACCCAGACTATGAGGCTATTCTCCTATGCCACAGAGAAGACGTGGAGATGCAAAAGGCAAAGATAATAGATGATGCTGAGAGAGATGGCAATGTAGATGCCTGGATGCAAGGAAAATTTGATCTCACTCTCAATGAAGCTCTTCAGTATCTAAGAGAGGAATACATCACTTCACTGGGCTCAAATGCTAAATCCCTAACTCCTGATGAAGTGTATGAAGCCATCAATGACTCCTACAAAGGATTCCTCAAGGTTGCACACTACCTTGGCAAAGGTGTCAAATCAGAAGTCAACAAGGTAATTGATGCAATAGACAAGTCTGTGGGAGACATAAAGAGGGCCTTTGATGCAAGGTTCCCTCAGTTGAATAGTGTTCTCAAAGACATCAAAGTCTGCAACTCCACCTACACCAAGATGGATAATGGTCTAGCTATACTGAAAGATGCTGTCACAGGTCTGGGGTATAAATTTCAAGTTCTATCAGATCAGACAACAAATGCCAATGCCATGCTCAGGACCCTCTTTGCAAACCAGTATGGAGACAAGCTGATCACTGAGGTCCCAGTGCATGAGATGACCAAGTTTGAATTGCAGAGACCCAAAGAACAGTCATTTTCTGGTTTCTAATCTAATGAGTTATTCAAAAAGGTGGCTGCCCTGGAAACAGAAGTGACATCTCTCAAGAAATCCAATGCTCACCTAACAGACACAATAGCAACTATCTCTGAGCAGTTGAGCACTCAAGCCTCCACCATAGCTGATGTTCTTCTGCATCAACAATCTATGTTGTCTACAATGATGAAGCATATGGGTCTCCCTCTTCCAGATGAACCTGCCAATTTCACCTCTTCCAACCCAAAGGCCCCAACCAAAGCCTTTGTGCCTGTCAACAAGCCTAAAGGGGAGAAGAGGACCTTAAGGAGCTCAAATCCTAAGGGGGAGAATAAGGGGGAGAGACCTAAGGAGAAGGGTATTAGCATAAATGAGGGTGGTCAGCCAAGACCCTCTAGAACTCATGTCCCAGGAAAAGGGAAGGACAAAGTTGATGAGCCTCCATCTCTTCCAGTTGTTACTTTACCAACTGTGCACATCACTACTCCTAGTGGCTAGAGACAATCTATCACTTCCACAATGGTTGCAGGGAGTATGTCATCTGACAAACCTCCATCCTCCAGAGTTGAAAGTGCCAAGCCTGTAGAAGCAAAATTGATAACAGAGGCCAAGGTACAAGAAGTTGTTAACTCAAATGTTTGTCATGATAAAGAATTCTTGGAGTTTCTAAAAGCCCAAAAGGAACAAGCTGGTGACATGATAATGTATTTGAGGAGTTTGAAGGATCGGGTTGAATACTTCACTGTCATACCCAAGAAAGTCAATAGCTCATGGTACAAGGAGATATTGATGGTTTCTAAATCCAAGATATGGCATCTAAACTACAAAACTCTACAAGATCTAAAGTTCACAGATGTAGATGCCTTAATCAAACTGATTGAGAAGAGAGATGTCAATGAAAATACAGGAGTCTGTACAATGACTTAAGGGATGAACAACAGTCTAGACTACCTGAAGTGTGCACTAATCCAAGAACCATTCTTTACCAGTCTGGTACCAAAATTCAAGATGTCAAGCAGCTGGTCATTCCTAGTCATCTTACTCTTCAAAACCACAGACTCATCATTGATATCGTTGATCAACTACAGAAGAAGAAGGGGAGAAGAACTGCTGAAGAGTTAGAGGCACTACATATCTTAAGATCATTCATTGCAACTGGTGTAATTCCAGAAATGGCCAAGCCAAGGAGGAATAAGGATGATGAAGATGAAGACAAGAGTGATGGGAGGAGAAGTCATCACAGGAGTGATAAGGGGGATGAGGATAAGAAGAAGAAGAAAGACAGCAAGGACAAGAAGGATGATGACCAAGGCAAAGTCTATGAGAGGAAGAATGGAAAACAGCAAGCCTTAGGCATTGCTAGCAGTAATCTCACCACAACATAAGACTCTAAGGCTAGGGTGAATGCTGTTAGTAATGACCTACCAAAATCTAATCCCTTGGCTTCTGCAACTGTTTTACCACCTCAAAAAGAGAAGAAGATTCAAGTCAAGAAACCATCTGTATGTTTCAAAAACCAAACTGCTAATGGAATACTACAATGGTCTACCAGCAAAGGTCACATACTACTGCTAGGCAACCACACTAAGAGGATTAAATTCAAACAAGCAGCAAGAAAACCAAAACTTCCCAAATCAAGAATCCTAACAATCTATCTAGGCCTAAAACTTCAACCACTAGATAAAGACTACAATGAAGACCAACTGGAATACCTTAGAGCTCAAAGAATCTATCATGTTTCAATCATTGATGACTCCCTTGAGATCAAGTATACTAATGGAAGACAAAAGAAGTTTAAACAAGGGCAGTGTCAAAATTGGGGCAAGTTATATGACATAGAAAGGATTATTGCCATGTTGGATGCAAATGATAAAGTGGAAAGAGTATGGAAGCTGGAACTGACTGACTTTGTGAAGATGAAGAAAGATCATGAAGAGCTGATAAGAAAGGGGTGCCTTGAGAAGTGGATCAAAAGGGAAAAAGAAATTGATAAACTGGAAGCTGAAGTAGAAGTGTTGAGGGCTAAGGGATTGTGTAGAGTTCAATTCAATCCCTATGTGGTTAAGTATAGGAGAAGAAATGGAGATAATGTCAATATAACAATGAACCTACTCAATCACTATCCTGCCAACATTCTGAAACCAGTACTTGAAGATTTCAAAGACTCTATCTTGCTTAAAGAATTGGATGCAATGGCAGAAATCGTAAGGGCTATGGATGAGAATACAAGGAAGGAAAAAGAAAGAAAATAGAAGGCATATGATGATCTACTAGCCAAGGAATTGGAGATGGAATCAAATGATAAAGGCTAGCATCTCATCATAGTCTGTAAGATTACACACTTGTATTTCTATTCATGTTCTTAGTTCAAATCTACATACCTGTAGTTTTCAAAGTTTTATCTTTATGTATGTTAGGCTTGTTATCAGGCATGAAATTGTGACTAAGGGTCTTACTCACAATTTGGGGGAGATTGTTAGTCACAGAGACATGCCTGTACTCATATAATAACAAGCCTAAGTATGTGTAATGCTATGCATTACCTACATGACCTCTTAACTGAGGGAACCTCTAGTTGTAGAATTTATATTTGTTCTGTACTTTTAATAGGCATCAAATCCTAGTTGTGTAACTATACTTATAAAGTCAAGAATAATGGTTGAAAGAAGTTCCAAGGTTCATGCCTCAAGCAAGGAGATAAAGACTGTCAAATAATCAATGTTGGGATTTGAAGAAATGAAGAATTTGCCTAAGTACCAATTCGAGAAGTACATTTGTCTATTCGAGAAGTCTAGCATTCGAGAAGTCAGGGATTCGATATCTCAAAAGACACTGTTCGATATCTCTGAAGGTCAACTAGTCAAAGCCTTATTCGAGAACTCAGAGATTCGACATGTCTAAATACTCTATTCTAGAACTCATGGAGTCAACAAGTCAAAGCATCATTCAAGTTCTATAAGAGTCAACAAGGCAATGCTCTATTCGATATCTCAAGGATTCCTGAAGAAAAGACTTATTCGAGAAGTCATTCGATATGTCAGTTTAACAGTATTCGAGAACTCAGAGTTATCGATCAAGCCAATTCTAGTTCTCGAACCACCAACAGAGTTACTTCTCAAATACAATCTTGGAGACAAAATACTGAAGAATTGTACAAGTCAGAAACCTGTAACAAGCTAAAGCACTTTATGGACCACAATCTGTAATGTACTTTGGAAAAGCCTGCAAAGAAGCTTGGAGAGATGTACAAGAGACAAAGAACTAAAGAAGTGGATCTGAACAGAGCTTTGCAAATTCAAACCTGTAGCCGTTTGGATGCTTACTCAAAAAGGATAGACACACTAGATAGTAAAGTTGTTTAGCTACCTTATTTGTAGTAAGTAGGTTGTATTCATGCTCTATAAGGATACAGCCTCACTTCCTTAGAAGAAAAAGTTTTTCATATACATAAAAAGAAAACATCTCTCTGAGAAAAACGAAGCTGAGAATACTAACTTTTGTATTCACAGATTGTAGCAAATCTTTATCTAATGATATATTAGATTAAAGTGATATTTTGTTGTGTTGCTCGCTCATTATTTTTCGCAATTAAATTATAACACACACTTAACACATATCTTGCTATACAGATTCAAGAACAACGAAAAGTTCAAGAATCCATTCACCCCCCTGTATTCTTTCTTGTATTCTATACTCAACATTATGGATGTTGTTCTCTGAGCATATGACTGGTGTGTAATGTTATAGTGTGGGGTCTATTGTGTGAGTATTAGCAAGTATTTATATACAACTATCAAGAATATAATGTTATTAAAAATGGAAATTGGATCGTGATGACCTGGATTCCTGACCCCGGATCTAGGGGCGTCACAGATGGTATCAGAGCTAAGAGTCATAATGCTCAGGAAAAATAGTGATAATAATAAATATATCAGTTATAATATTAATTGTTAACTCACATCGAGTTCAAGGGTGGTTTATCGAAGGTAGCATTTATTCTAAGTAGTGTTTCTAATTTTATAGATTACTACTAATAAAAGTTTATGTATTTTGCCTAAGTTTTATTGTATTTTGATACTAAATGTTGGGATTCGAAAATATTGATGTATATAAGGTGATTGACTTAAATGAAAAGGTTATCGTGTTAAAGGTAGTGAGCTTATATGTTTCGTATAAATGGTGTTTGTTAGGCCGAATACACAATTGATAATCAAATTCGTATGAGAGTTTAACAAGTAATACGTTTATGCACTTAAAAACTTCTGGTATTAAGAACCCTCTTCGTGATGTAAACTATCTCAAAGAGCTGCTAGGTTACAATAAAGATAATTCGTTGTACGATTCCCTTCTAGGGTTAACCTAACTGTATTTATAAAACATACAGCTATGATACAATCTCTAATTGATATTCCTAATAATCAGCTATACAATGATATCAATTACAGATTGTCACACGTCTCCTAAGTCAACTCAATCTCTTTGATAGCTATCCAATCTTCAAAGATATCGCTTCCATAATAAATCTTCAATCACTGTTGACTAGTAGACGCTGCCTCCAGACAGAGTTTGACAAACTCTGTCGAGCTTCCATCCGTCAGAGTTTACACTAAACTCTGACCGCTTCCAGCTAAACTCTGATAATTCACTGTAACACTTAAACACTGATTAAAACACATCAATATATATTTAACAATCTCCCCCAACTTGTTCATTAGCAAAAATGCACAAGTTAATGACAATAATTGATGATGTCAAAACAAATAGACAAATACAGTGTTTATACAAATTCAGAGTTTAAGCTTCTAGTTAACAAAATCTACAGAAAATAAGAAAATCCTTACAGACCTTAATCTCTTATCTCTTCAAGATCTGGTATAGCTCTGAGATAATCTATTAGCAATCTTCTTTATGCATTTTCAAGCTCAATCTTCATAGCTTCTTTAATCTCTCTGAGCCAAGGATCACTCTCATCTGTCTGGTAGATAGCAGCCCTAAGATCATAGATTTCGTTTCTTCTCATCTCATTTCCCAGTTTGATAAATTTGACTTCTTCTGACTGTGAATTGAAGTCAAGTACTGTGATTCCAAAATCAGTCTTTAATTTTGCAGTACCTTTCTTCATTTCAATAAGATTTCCATTGTAATCCCTGTACTTAGGAACATATCTGCTATTATACTTTTCTCCTCTGATTGCCAAATTCTGAAGCATCCTCTATCTGAGCACATTAGCAACTGATTGAGTCCTTTGACTATTCACCTTGAAAAGATATAGAACATATTCTAGTTCTTCCCAATATTTCAAGCCAATATCATTCTCACCAATTCTAAATATTGTCCCATCAGCCATGAAGTACAAGAGAAAGTCCTTCTTTAAACTCTTCTGATGAACTAACTGTACTGATTCCAGTCTGTCTAAACTCTCTTGAGTGACACCACGACCTGGAACAACCAGTGAAGAAGGATCTCTAGGACCATTATATTGCCCTTTGTCTTTGTGTGAACCTAGTCCACCCTTATTATTTCCAACTTTACCAGACAAGGCTCTTCCATCAGAAATATTCATAGAAATTCCAGATAATATATTTGGATCTTGAATTGTTCCTTTCCCAAAAACCGATTTCAACTGAGAAGATTGTAAAGGTGTGGTCATAACTTGTGATGCAACAGAAGTTGTAACTTTCTTCTGTGAACTTTCTCCTTCAATGCCTTTCAGCTTGAGTTGAGCTTCTGCTGCCATTGTTTCCTTTGAAAACTGAGATCTTTTACTAACATCAGTCCTTTCCTTGATCACAACACCTTTAACAACAGGCATAGGAGCTTTTCCTCTTTTTAACTTACCAGACTTTAAAGCCTTGAGATGTTCTTCTTGTAAACTCTTTTCTTCAGCTTCAATGTCCTCAATTGTAACTCCTTCCTCATTCTCTTCAATAAACAACCTAGCAGCCAATTCTTCATCAGTCTGTGGATTAGAAGGTAATAGCAAACTCTTGGTCTTTGAAGTACCTTGAGTATTAGTATTTATTCCAACAAACTGTGATTTAGATGACTTGCTAGTTTTCATAGTTTGAAATTCTTCAGTTTTGTTCTTTCCTTTACTACTTGCTCCTCCATCTCCAGCACTATCACTTCTGACAACTCTCTCCCCCTTTTTGACATCATCAGGAATAAGAATAGATGTAATTAACTCCAAGGAAGTAGCAATAGAATCAATTTTAACAGATAAGGCAGAATGATTCTCTTCAACTTTACCCAGCCTGGCAAAGAGATTGTCTTGAGCTTTAGAAAATTTTGTATTCATGAGTTTAGACTCTCTTTCCATTTTCATTTCTCTAGTTACAATCTCAGTCCTCAAATCAGTGATTGCCTTTGTAGTATCATCAAATCTTCTATCCAGAGTTTTGACTTCAACTACAGTTGCTTTTAAGCAAGAAAGAATCTCTGGATTGGAGATAGTGTCAGCAGTTTACTTAACAAACTCAGCTGCTCTCCCTCGTGGAAAAATGCAATCCTCTTTGTACAAGTCAGCAGCAAATTGTGCAAGTTTTGCTCTCTCAATTTCATGAGACTTACAAGGTTGAGTGAAAGATGTATGTTAATTGTCTGTTTGTACTGGTGCACTCAGAGAACAATCAGAGTTTGCACTGCTTTCACCTTCGGGTTCAACACTTGCAGCTTTAGCATGTTCATCTTCAAGTAAAACACTGTGCTGAGCATTGTCAGCCACCGTTTGAGCAATTTCTTCTGCAGTCTTGTCAAGATTTGCTTCATGTTGCTCAGACTCAGCAACAGAGTTTACATTTTTGTCACCAACAGGCATATACTGAGAAGTAGCCTTGGTTGTTTGATCAATCTCATCTCCTCCTTCAACAGTTTGGTGAGCATCAGAGAGTAACTCTGTATGTGATGCTACATTTTCAGAAAGAACAACTGTAGGTTGATCAGCTGCACCAGTATCAGAGATAGGATCAGAGAATGGCATAAATGAATCAAGAATATCATTCATTGGAGAAAAGCCATCTCTAGTATCCTCTTCTACAGGCATTTTGTCCTCTGCAGGCATTTCAACCTCTGCACATATTTCAACCTCTGCAGGTATTTCAACTTTTTCAACCTCAACAGTAGGTGTTTGCTGTGAAACCACCTTAGGAGCTTCAACAGTTTCATCCACAGAATCATAGATTACCAGTTTTCTTCTCTTCGCTAGAGGCACTTCATCTGAATCCTCTTCACTAGATTGTGCTACCACTGAGAGTGACTTAGGTATGTTTGCCGTTTGTTTTATTCTTTTCATTCTTCTAGTATAAACAGCTCCAGGAGATGTCTGTTTTGCTTTCATTTTTGTCTCTATTGCCTTCTTAACTCTTGCATGTCGTTCAGTGTTTGGTGTTTGAGTACGATCAATGTTTAGTGGTTCAGGTTGTGCTTCTTGTTGTGGTTCTGGTTGTGGTTCTGGTTGTTGTTGGTCCTGAGGTTGATTGAGAAAATTCTGCAAAGCAAGTGGCAGAACAAAGGCGGGGAGATTTTCTTTACCAACATCCTTATTAGTCATATCAGAGAATATTCTCTTGTTGACTCTAAAGGGCTGAATTTCATCAGTATCAGCAATCTCTAGACCAGGTACACAAGCATTGAACAACATTTGACAAAATCGAGCATAATAAACTGTAGTAGACTCTGACAGTTTATCACCTAAATTCATCAGAACATATCTACCAAAATCCAAATTACTACCATAGAGTAGAGAATACCCGATTTGTAGACTGTCTATTGGAATGGCATCCCAGTTAGTGACTTTCTTCTGGAATGTCCTTGTAATGCAATCAAAGAAAAAGTTCCATTCCTTCCTGAGATTATGTCTCTTTATACCGCCAAGCTTGTCAAGAGATTCCATGTAACCTATCTCCTGTAGCATCTCTCTCAATAGAGTTTCATTAACATAAGTATAAGATGTATGTGTATCAAACCCCATTGTATCTCTGACAGTTTATGGAGTAATCACAAACTCTTGTTCGCCATAAGTGAAGATGATGTTAGGAGTCCCATTCTCTCCTCCATCCACATAGACTGAGTTTTGCCAGAAAGTGGCAATTTGAGATGCAGAGAGAGTACCAGGTCCAACCAGAGCATGTCTAATCTCTGAGTCTCTCAAGAAATTCTGCATTAGATGAAACGCTTTTGGAACCCGTTCATGATAGAGTGGAGCTTCATAGTTGTTAGGGACAAACCGTGGACCAAGAGCAGTGAATGGTTTAGAAGCCATTGAGGTAAGAAATTTGCAAGAATCCCTAAGAGAAGTTTATGTAGGAAAGGTGTTTGCGAGAATGCCCAAGTGAAAAGTGAGAGAACTGTGAGATGTAAAAATAAAGCACAACCGTTTGGACACAAAAGTAATTAGAGTAATTAAAAACTCAATTTCTTATGTAATCAAACACTCAATCAGTTCCTAGATTAATGTGTAGTGGGACACGATAATGGGTGAGTGGGACACATTAATGGGTGAGTGGGTCACGTGCTCGTATTTTTAAGAAGTGAATTTTGCAAATTAAAACAATAAAATATTTGATTTAAAAAAATCAAATAACACTCTCTTAAAATACCTGGACCCAATTAAAACCAGAATATGAAGCGTTTACCTGTAACCATTAATAACCAGAATACAAAGCGTTTTTGGACTTCATTGTTTACCCATATCTATTTAAGGCCTAGAGACTTGTTCAGATTAGTTCACTATCCCTTTAACCTTTCATTCTCCCCTGAAAAATCAAAATCCCTTCAAACAACACACTCTGAATAACAATGTCAAACCTTACCATCAAAGAAAAGAATCTCCATCTCGTCGAGAATAGAGATATCTTCAGCTATACGCGTGAAGAGTTTGATGCGTTTGACTGGGAAAGGCAGCTTGAGACTCTGTGGCTGCAGATGGATGCCGGTCTGGAAGAGATCGAGAGAGAAAAACCTGCAAGAGTGATCGACATCGATGCTGCTCTCCAAGCAACATTAGCATGGCTTTCCTCGAAGGCATCCTCATCCAACACCACCAACCATTGTTAATGAATATGTCAGCAAAAATAACCTTATCCCTTCAACTTCCACCCAAATAAAGTGGCAAAGATGGGATCTGGGATGTTTGCTAACAATGGAGTGGTTTGGACTTGACCTTTTATTTTCCTGTTGAATAGATTAGAAGATAGAGAGAACAAAAAGATGTAATACTTGCTTGTAATCTCTTTCTTATTATCAATGAAAAATTCTGTTTCTCTAATCTTATTCAGTGTGTTCTGCAATTTTTTTTTTTATGTTTATGAACTGTTCTTCAAGGAATTAAATCAAAGAAGAGAATATGAAAACTAATTAAAGTAATCATATAAGGAACAAATTCATGAACAATACACTTATTAACAGTTGTGAAAAGCCCTATTTACTCCCAAATTTTCAAATTATCCAAATGAAAATTTACCTTAGAGTACGAACCACGAATCAACAGCGTTTGTCAATTCTCCAACTTTATCACCGAAACCCTTTCATAAATTGCACAGTTGTGAAAATATGTGTGTGTGAAGCAGAGTTTACTAAATCAATTTTTAGAGCATCTAATTTTTCATAAAATCCATAAAGTAAATCAATAAACACTGGATGCACAAACTTTCATAGTAAACACTGACTGTATGATGAAAGCTAAACTCTGTAGAAATCAATCTATATACAGTAACTTTTAATTTATTTTATACCCCCTCTATATATACATTTTTTTTTAATTCTATTCATTCCAATAATTAGAGGTTGGAACCAGTCACCAAAAATTCAAAAAATTTAGCCCTTATCATTTTGATAAGTTCCTGGGTCATCCTAGTATTTAACTAGTCACCAAAAATCAGAGAATTTTAGCACATATTATATACCAATAAGTTCCTGGGTCATCCTAGTATCCAACATAATCTCAAAGGAGTATAACAACCTATATACATTTTCTTTGGGGTATTGCAGTAAGCATTTTATTCTACCAGAGTATAACTAACAGAGTTTAGAGTTCATCAACATCAGTAGTTATTCATGTAAGGTAATGCACACAGTATTTATAGACTCAGAGTTTAGGACAAAATAAACTAAGAGATGCAATAAATATGAACCAGTATCATGCTGTGTTAACCTTCTGCACAATCTAAGATTAGATCACAATAACTCAGCAAGATTCATGATTAATTGCCGAGAATCATGCTTCATACATATTTCTTCATTGGTGTTTTCATTCAGACAAAAATCAACTCAGAGTTCACAGAGTTTATCAAACTTATTAACAGTGTATGACATACAGGCATGCTGACAGAGTTTAACAGAGTATGCATATCAGAGTTTAATCAACAGAGTTCACTTAGCACTTAACCAATCAGGAAATATGAGTAATACAATACATAAGTAAAACTTGAATCTAACCAACATTCCTAGTCAGAACCAGAGACCATTCCTAGTTCATTGACCAGTCTTGTAAATGTAGCTTCACTCAATGGTTTAGTGAAGATATCTGCAAGCTGTTGTTCTGAAGACACAAAATGTAGTTCAATATTCCCTTCTTCCACATGTTCTCTGATGAAGTGGTACCTTATGCTGATGTGCTTGGTCATTGAATGCTGTACTGGATTACCTGTCATAGCAATAGCACTTTGATTATCACAGTAAATAGGAATTTTACTGTACCTCAATCCATAATCCAGCAATTGATTCTTCATCCACAAGATCTATGCACAACAGCTACCAGCTGCAATATACTCTGCTTCTGCTGTAGATGTGGAGATTGATTTCTGTTTCTTGCTGTACCAGGAGACAAGTCTGTCACCAAGAAATTGACAACTTCCACTAGTGCTCTTTCTGTCTATCTTGCAGCCTGCAAAGTCCGCATCAGAATACCCAAGTAGCTTGATATCTGATTCTCTGGGGTACCACAGACCTAATGATATGGTGCCCTTGAGATACTTGAAGATTCTTTTCACAGCTGTCAGATGTGGCTCTCTAGGATCTGCCTGAAACCTTGCATAAAGACAGGTTGCATACATGATGTCAGGCCTACTTGCTGTCAAGTATAGAAGAGATCCTATCATGCCCCTGTAGTTTGTCATATCCACTGAAACTTCTGTGTTTTTGTCCAATTTAGTTGCTGTTGCCATGGGAGTTGATGCAGATGAACAGTCAAGCATACCAAATTTCTTGAGAAGATTTCTAGTATATTTTTCTTGATTAATGAAAATACCGTCATCTTTTTGTCTCACCTGTAGGCCTAGAAAGTAACTAAGCTCTCCCATCATGCTCATTTGATACCTGGACTGCATGAGCTTGGCAAACTTCTTACAGAGTTTATCATTAGTAGACCCAAAGATAATGTCATCAACATATATCTGAACTAAAAGGAGGTCACTTCCTTGATTGAAATAAAACAGAGTTTTGTCAATTGTTCCTCTGTTGAATCCACTTTCTAGAAGAAATTGAGCAAGTGTCTCATACCATGCTCTTGGTGCCTGCTTAAGTCCATATATTGCCTTATCTAGCCTGTAGACATAATCTGGATATTTGGGGTCCACAAATCCTGGTGGTTGTTCAACAAACACTTCTTCTTCAAGCTTTCCATTCAGAAAAGCACTTTTCACATCCATCTGGAACACTTTGAATTTCTTGTGAGAGGCATATGCTAGAAAAATTCTGATTGCCTCCAATCTTGCAACTGGAGCAAATGTTTCATCATAGTCTATTCCTTCCTGTTGTGAATAGCCTTTTGCTACCAGTCTAGCCTTGTTCCTTGTGATAACACCTTCATTGTCAGTCTTGTTTCTGAAAACCCATTTAGTACCAACAATAGATCTGTTCTTTGGCCTTGGTACAAGGGTCCAAACTTCATTTCTTTCAAATTCATTCAACTCTTCTTGCATTACTGTTATCCAGTCAGCATCTTGAAGAGCTTCTTCCACTTTCTTTGGTTCATTTTTAGACAAGAATGCATGAAACAGACATTCACTTGCAGTAGCAGTTCTTGTTTTCACTTTTGCATCTGGATCACCAATTATCAAATCAGGTGTATGTGATTTAGTCCATTTCCTAGCAGAGGGCAAATGACTTCTATCAGCATGTGATCCTCCCCCTTGATTCATGCTCTCCTGATTTTGTTGTGATCTATCTTCGTTTTCTGAGACTCTCCCTGAACTTGACTTCCCAGAGTCAGAATTTGAATTTTCAGAGTTTGAATCATCAGAGTTTGATCCAAATTTTTCAGTTGACTCAGTATAAGTGTTTGAGTCTTCATCTGCATCATGCTCCCCCTCAACTGGTTCTCCCCTTTATTGTGGCTGAGAAGTTTCTCCAGTGTTTACCAGTAGAGGTTCAGAGTTTGTTTCAACAGAGTCTGTCAGAATTGTTTCATCAGAGTTTACTTCATCAGAGTTTAAATCTACATTTTCAAAGTTCAGTTGATCATATTCATCTTTGTCTTCAAGTCCAGTTATCTTCTTATCATCAAAAGACACATGTATAGATTCCATGATCACTTTAGTTCTCAGATTGTAAACTCTGAATGCCTTTGTTGACAGTGGATAGCCAACAAAAATTCCTTCATCTGCCTTTAGCTCAAACTTGATCAACTGTTCAGGATGAGTCTTCAAAACAAAACATTTGCACCCGAAAATATGAAAGTATTTCAGGTTAGGCTTCTTTTTCTTCACCATCTCATATGTTGTCTTTCCATGCTTATTGATCAGTGTAGCATTTTGAGTAAAACAAGCAGTTTGAACAGCTTCTGCCCAGAAATAAGTTGGCAATTTTGCTTCATCAAGCATAGTTCTGGCAGCTTCAATCAAGGTTCTATTTTTCCTTTCAACTACACCATTTTGTTGTGGTGTACCAGGTGCTGAAAATTCTTGCTTCACTCCATTGTCCTTGCAGAATTCTTCCATTGTTGCATTTCTGAACTCAGTTCCATTATCACTTCTGATGATTCTGACTTTGTTACTTGATCCTTTGTCCAGAAGCTTCACATGCTCCATCAGAGTTAATGCAGTTTCATCCTTCTTTGCTAGAAAACACACCCAAGTGAATCTAGTGTATTCATCAACAATGACTAAAGCATATTTCTTCCTTGCTATAGACATAACATTTACTGGACCAAAGAGATCAACATGCAGAAGATGATAGGGATCAGTGATTGAGAATTCTGTCTTGCTCTTGAAAGATGACTTCCTTTGTTTAGCCTTCTGACATGAATCACATAGGCCATCAACATTTAACAGAGCCTTTGGGAGTCCTCTTACAAGATCCTTTCTGATCAATTCATTGATGTTGTTCAAGTTCAAATGTGAGAGTTTCTTGTGCCACTTCCAACTCTCTTCACTAGACATTCTTGTAGACAGGCAAACAGCTTTTCCAACAGAGTCTATCAAAAGCTTGATTTCATAAACGTT
Organism: Saposhnikovia divaricata; assembly: GCA_036435485.1. Classification (NCBI taxonomy): domain Eukaryota; kingdom Viridiplantae; phylum Streptophyta; class Magnoliopsida; order Apiales; family Apiaceae; genus Saposhnikovia; species Saposhnikovia divaricata. Next base: position 117,385,417 of record CM071599.1, on the reverse strand, counting down.
GTTTTGCCTGTGACCAACTAGAACAACCTTTCCTGTAGATTTGCTGATAACTTCACAATATTCAGGTTAAAAATCTACATGATATCCCTTGTCACAGATTTGACTCACAGATAACAAGTCATGCTTGAGTCCTGGGACATGAGCTACATTGTTGATGATGACATTTCCAATATTAATATTGCCATATCCCAATGTGCTTCCTACATTGCCATCACCATAGGAAACTTTTGGGCCAGCTTTCTCCTCATAGTCTGATAGCAGGGCTTTATTTCCAGTCATGTGTCCTGAACATCCACTGTCCACGACTAGGGTTGCCTCCCTGTTGCCCTGCAATCACAAGCAATTACTGAGGATTAGATTTAAGGATCCAGACTTGCTTGGATCCTTTGGCATTCTTAACTTTGTTAGCTTTTGCAGCGGAATTAACATTATCAGAGTTTGAGCTAACAGTATCAGTGTTTACACTTGCAGTATCAACTTTAACCCATTTCAGATTGGGTTTCAGTTCATAGTAATTATGATAGATAGCATGATATTCTCTGCAAGTATAAATGGAATGCCAAGTGCTTCCACAGTGTGTGCATAAAGTCTGTGGCTTAGTTCTAGCAAAATCCTTCTTTGCCTCAGACTTGTTAGGTAAAGAATTTATATTTTTATTTTTCCTGCAGAAATTTGCAAGATGTTTAGTACTACCACAGTTATGACATGTCTTTCTTGAAGCATAACTAGCAAGCATTGGTTTATTTCCTGAAGTGATGCCTACTTTTCCATTTCTGTTCTTATTTGACACTCTCTGTTTCTTAACAGATTTTAACTCCTTCAGTTTATGTTTGAGTTGTTTATCTGTCATTGAACCAATATTAACCTGTTTAACACTAGTTTTCCTGTCTTCATTTGAATCTCTAGAAAACCTTTTCCCTTTCTTGAAATTCTTGAAGCCCATTTTCTTGAAGGTCTTCACCATCAACACAGCCATTTTCCTCATTTCTTCTTCATCATCCTCAGAGTTAGATGATTCAGAAGAGTTTGAATCACAATCAGAGTTTGATGATTCACTTTCCGAGTGTATGACCAAAGCTTTTCCCTTCATTTTCCTTCTTGATGCCTCTTTCTTCTGAGGCTTTTCTTCAACATTAAGAGCAACAGACTTTGCCTTCCTGCTTGATCTCCTGTTTCTATGCTCCATTTCCAATTCATGAGTTTTGAGCAGCCCATAGATTTCATCAATCTCTGTTTCAGCAAGATCATAGTTGTCTCTAATAGTGGTTGTTTTCACATCCCACTTTTCAGGTAGAGAAAGAAGAAACTTGAGATTTGAGTCTTCTAGATCATACTCTTTGTTAACCAATGACAGATCATTGAGCAGTTTACAGAATCTATCAAATGTTTCTGTCATGGTCTCTTCAGGTTTAGCCTCAAAATGCTCATACTCTTATGTGAGTATGTTTCTCCTATTCTTTTTAATAGCCGCAGTTCCTTGACACCTGACTTCAAGAGCATCCCATATCTCTTTTGCAGTGGTGCAATTAATGACTTTGTTAGACATAACATTGTCTAAAGCACTATGCAGTAAATGCCTAACCTTTGCATCCTTAGCAATTGATGATAGGTCTTCAGGAGTCATGTCCTTCTTTTCCTTTGGAACTATTTTAGCTTCTTCACCAGTAGCTACAAAAGATAGCTTTGTAGGATTGTGAGGGCCTTCATAAATCCTGTCAAGATATTTTGGATCTGTAGCCTCCAGAAACATAGTCATCTTGACCTTCCACATAGCATACTCTAATGGCCTGAGAATAGGAACCCTGATTGGTTCATAACGACTCACAGTAGTAGGAGCCTTTTCAGAAACAGTAGGTGTTGGTGGAGGAATTGCCGACATGATTATTGTTGTGTTTGGATCTTAACCTGTAATAAAGTAACAGATTGGCTCTGATACCACTTGTTAGGCCGAATACACAATTGATAATCAAATTCGTATGAGAGTTTAACAAGAAATACGTTTATGCACTTAAAAACTTCTGGTATTAAGAACCCTCTTCGTGATGTAAACTATCACAAAGAGCTGCTAGGTTACAATAAAGATAATTCATTGTACGATTCCCTTCTAGGGTTAACCTAACTGTATTTATAAAACATACAGCTACGATACAATCTCTAATTGATATTCCTAATAATCAGCTATACAATGATATCAATTACAGAATGTCACACGTCTCCTATGTCAACTCAATCTCTTTGATAGCTATCCAATCTTCAAAGATATCGCTTCCATAATAAATCTTCAATCACTGTTGACTAGTAGACGCTGCCTCCAGACAGAGTTTGACAAACTCTGTCGAGCTTCCATCCGTTAGAGTTTACACTAAACTCTGACCGCTTCCAGCTAAACTCTGATAATTCACTGTAACACTTAAACACTGATTAAAACACATCAATTATATTTAACAGTGTTATAACTTGATATTAATTGCTTGAATTTGAGAATATGGTTATATATAAATGAGTAAATAGTGATATAATTATTGTATATGGGAATGTTGAATATTGTACCCTAAATTTGGGTAATTAATAGTGAATATTGTTATTGACAGAAAAATGGCTAGACGTAATAATAGAGCAAATAAAAGGGAAAATGAGAGAGATGAAGAAAGTCAAAATAGACAGAATGAAAATGCTCGGAATGAACCAAATCATGAAGAAGAAGAAGAAGAAGAAGAAGAAGAAGAAGACGAATCAACTGGCCAACAAGGAAACCAGGGAGGTGATCCCTTAAACCAATTTATGGACCTACTAAGGCAGACTTTAGCTAATCCACAAAATCCCCAACAACCACCTGTTCCCCCGAACCAGGTAATTAATTCATTTCGTGCCTTTAAGTCATTAAAACCCCCAGAGTTTGAGGGAACTGCTAACCCAGTAGTAGCTAGAGCATGGCTGAAAGAGATGGAGAAAGCTTTTGAAATCTTGAGGGTAGATGAGGAACAAAAGACAATTTTCGCCGCCTATCTCCTGAAGGGAGAGGCAAACTATTGGTGGCAGGCTAAGAAGAATCTAGAAGGAGTGGGAATGATAACCTGGGAGCGCTTCACTAGAGTGTTTTTAGATAAGTATTCCCCTAGGTTTATGGAAAATCAGATGAAGATTAAGTTCTTGGAGTTAAAACCAAATAATTTGACAGTGGCAGAATATGAAGCCAAATTTACTGAGTTGTCTAGATTCGTGCCGGAGTTTTTAGATACTGATGAGAAACGAGCAAAAAGGTTTCAACTAGGATTGAAGCAATGGATACGAACTAGAGTGGCACCATTTGAGTTGACGGATTATGCAGCATTAGTTCAGAAAGCATCAATCATATAGACAGAGAGTGAACAATCGCAACTAGAAATTAAGAAAAGGAAATTTGAAAGTCCAGAGGGAGGTTCCACTGAGAGAAATTTTTCTAGCAAGTTCAGTAGAGGGCAAGTATCTTCGTTTTCAAAAAATCCAGGATTTAGTAGAACAAATAGTGAAACAGTTAATCAAGGGGGTAAGCCATCAGGAGCAACCCAGTCTAATCAGTCACAACCACCATTACCATATTGTAACACATGTGGTAGGAAGCATACGGGAGTATGTAGACTGTTAGGAGTAACTTGTTTTAATTGTGGACAGAAAGGACACTATCATGACAGGTGCCCATCAGCTGATACAAACCCTAAGAGAGACGTCAAGTGTTACTAGTGTGAAAAGTTAGGACACATAGCAAGGGATTGCCCTTCTGGAGATTCAACGGCGACCAGAGAGAGCGTTATTGCTTCAAGTAGACCTAATTCCAGAGTGTAAAATATGACCTCAAGAGATGCGTTAAAGAAACCGGGTGCAGGCGCAGGTATTTTTTTTTCGATTTAAGCTTTTGAATATAAATGTTTGGTTAGAGATTAACTAAGTTAATGAATGGTCTGAATAGACTAATAATATAGATAAGAATAATCTATCTGTGAGAAAGTAAGCTATGGTGATATAAGAAGGTGAGTTATTCTCATGTCATCCAAATCAATATTTGCTAGGAGTCATGGAATACTATAAAAAGAAGATTTGAGAGTAACAGGAAATATATATATATATATATATATATATATATATATATATATATTATAGATAATATTTTCTTACAATTGTTTCAAGGAATATTAGTAGAAATTATTTTCTGGAAAATTTTACAGATATATATATATATATATATATATATATATATATATATATAAAGATTGGAATTTTAATATTTTATGTTATGATAGAGATCAAAATATAGTTAAACAATAGTGAGATACACTACCATTCAGGGAAGGCCAATGTGGTGGCCGATACCCTTAGTAAAAAGAGAAATGAGAGATGAGATGATATAGAATGACGGAATGCAGGAGAAGGTTGGTAAGGAAAAGATGGTGAAAGTACTACTATTGATAAGCTAAATGGAATGTTGATAAATGACAAGCAAGTGTATGTTGGTGTATTTCTGTACAAACAAGATAGAGATGTTTAAGGAGAAACTAAAGGATGGAGGAGGTAATATGAGAATTAGAAGGTGTAATGTGAGAAAGGTATTCGTCAATATCTTCAACGTAATTCCGGGACGGAATCCTTTTAAGGGGGAAGACTATAATAACCCTATTTTTAGAAATGCTACAGTGCTTAAATTGTTTCCCAGTAATTAACAATTGTAGAAGGGGGTTGAATACAATTGTATAAGATTTTCGACTTAAACAGAAATAATAACACAAGTATGAATATATAACAGCTTTATTAACTCTAATATAAAACTGTTACAAACTCTCTAAAAAATTCTTATGTTCTTGAGAGCTGCTAGGTTACAAGATCATTCGTGTAAGCGATTACTCTAAAGTAAGACCTAAACTGTGTTTATATACAGTACACAGATACACTATCAATTACAAGATATATCCAATCAATTACATACGTTTCTTAATACATATCTTGAATGATAGCTGCATTCCTATAAATTAGGAACCGACATGTCAATCTTCCTAGATTCCTGGACTGATGTATATCCTCGCGAAATCCTGATCAGCTTCCAATCATGATGACAACACAATCCTGACGGTGCAATACTGATGACGTCAGCATCAATATCTGATCAGTAGTCCAGATCCCGATCATCACTTGAATCAATATCTAACAATCTCCCCCAATTTGTACTTTGTGAAATAAAGCACAAATTCCTTGATTCAGTGATGTCAAAAACTCAAAACAAAATATTACAAGAAATCCTCAGTCTTAGTCTCAGAAATTCTCACAAAGAAATTACTCATCTGCAAGAAATTTGATAATAACTCCTCTTCATTATCACAAAGAATTTGAATTAACCTTTTCTTCAGATTTCTGAGTTCTTCATCACCTTTACCAATCTGATAGATTCCAGTTCTAAGATTCTGAATTGCGCTTCTTTGTAAATCTAACTCTCCCAATAATAAGTATGCAAGATCTCTTCCACCAGGATTCAGAGATAATTGTTCTTGATAAAATATCACTTCTTTAACAGCTGAACCTTTTTGCATTTCAACTTCTTGTCCTTCTGTATTAAAGTACATGGGAGTGTAATTACCAACATACCTCGATCCTCCTTCTAAATATCTGGACTTGATTGTTCTGAAGATCATGGTACACCAGTTATTGTAAACACTGGCTTCTTTATCAGGGATCTGTCTATTTTCAAGCAAAGAGAGAACATATTTTAACTCTTTTGTTGATTTGCACAACACCTCATGAATAGAGAGCTTCTTGATACTTTTGTCTTTCATGAAATACAACAATTTCTCTATCTTCTTTGAGTCCACATTGCAAGCAACAATAGCAACAGATTCCAGTTCCCAAAGATCATCAACAGTTAGTTCATCACCAATCCTCTTAACAAGAAAATGTTGATCTGTTTGAGATATAGAAACAACTTCTGCATTGCCAAATCCAATACCTCCTCTTGTTCCAGGTTCTAAACCCCGCAAACTAGATTGCATACTCATCCACAATGGTAGAGATTCAGCAGATTCAACTTTAGCAACCAATGAAGATTCATCAGACAGTGAAGGTCCAGTAATTACTCCAACAGATTTGAAAACAACTGGTTTTCTATAGTTGCTTACTCTGTTCTTCCAATTCTTGCTTTTCATCCCTATTACTGGTGTATTATCCTGTTGATGTTCTGGAACAAGTCTATTTCTGTCATACCATAATCGTTTATCAGACTCAAAAATTCTTCTCACGTACTCATCTGTTGCATCCTTAATAGATTGAGAGTCAGAAGCAATAGTTTGAGTTATTCCAGCAATGTTATCTTTAGCTTCTTCAACAACTTTCTTCCTTCTAACCAAAGGAATTTCTTATTCAACTGTAACAGATTTAGCAAATACATTAGATGATGGAGTATTCTCAAGAAATAGTGAAGCTTTCTTCTTTGTGTTCTCAGTAACTTCTTCTATTTTGATTCCACTAGATCTCGTCTGTCTTGTACTTGTCTGAACTGGTTTCCTTCCTCTTCCTCTATCTCTATTTCCTCTGCCTCTTCATCTTCTAGCAGTAGAAACTTCTTTTTGTCTGGCAATCTCCTCAAGAATCATGTTTTGTTCTTCTAAGATCTCATCAGTAGTCATATTTGGATTTTCTTCAGAAGTTAAAGCAAGTGCCTTCTCAGCATGATACTGATGAACCTTAACACTAGTGTGATATACAATTTCACTATCACCTGTCCCAGTAGTAATCTTCTCAAAAAGATGAGGAGCATCTTCTACATCAGTAATTAGCAAATCTTCATCACCTTCAAGAATTGTAGGAAGTGTTTGCCTTTGACTTTGACCAGGTGACAAAAATTGTTCTTGTTCTTCTGTCAGGATTTTAGATTGCTCCATTACTCTTCCTGTTTTCTTCCCAGACTCAGAAACATGAGTTGACCGCTTGGTTTGAGTTTGTGACTGACTTCTCCTTGTTACAAAAGCAGCATCAGAGGTTCCTGGTACATGTGACTGAGCACTACCATCATTTCCAGAAGTATCATTATCCTTTCTTACAACTAGATCAGGTGTGCATTTTGTTTTGACTACCTTCTCCCCCTTTTTGACATCAGTAGCCTCATCAGGATCAGTCAATAAAGATAAGATAAGTTGTAGAGAATCTTCAATATTTGCCATTCTGGAGGACATAGTTACAACCTTATCTTCCAAGGTATCCATCCTTGTGGTGAAGGCAGTGCTTAAACGTTGAAGCTGTTTAGCAGTGGCAATTTCAGAATAATCCTTGATAAAGCGAGAATGAAATTTTTCATTATCACGCTTGACAGAATTAATTTCATCCTTCAGCCCTTTTGCCAGAATAGTTGTTGTCTTCAGATGAGCTTTGAGATTAGGATCAGAAATCTTAGTAGCAATATGCCCTGAGTGAAAAAGTGCATTATTGAAATTTATATCAGCAGAAGACTGATTCCACTCAGTATACCATTCAAATCTCCTAGCAGCTTGAATATGTTCAGGAATAAGATTGTTGTAATCTCCTATGATCTCAACTGGGGCAGCTGTAGATTTACCCATAGAATCCATAAAGTGACTGGATGATCCATAAGTAGAGCCTAGACTTGCTTTCATGACAGCTTTAAGCTGAGCTACTTCAGTATCATGATTAGCATCATCATCATCATCATCATCATCTGAGCTATCTTTAGCCTCAGGAATTTCATCATCCACATTGTCTTCAGGATTCATAACTCCTTTCATTTTTAAATCAACAGCAGATGGGACTGTTGTATCCTGAAAACCTGCATTCAAAGTATAAACAATTCCTAAATCTCTCTGTTTTTGTAAAGTGATCTCATCACTTCTCATAACATTTCCTAAGTTACTTTCAATAGTAACTACTACCTCACCAGAAGTTTGAAACTTCTCACTCTTTTCTACATCTCCTTTTGCCAGTTCAGGAGATTGCCTCTCTTCACTCTTCTTTTTCTCTAAATGTTCACTCTCTTACAGAGGTGGCTGAGAGGAGTGGACTGAAGTCATACAGATAGAGGTATCCCTTGTCTCAGGTCTAACTGTAATCATACTATCAGTAAGAGAAGCAGAAATAGAAGTATTACCTGATGAAGTTGAGATAGATTCCATTGGTCTTGAAGAAAGTGGTTCAATGAGCAGTGGAATATCTAGATTAGAAATACTTTCATCAGGATGAACATCTGCAACTGGAGAATGACATGCATCAGTATGTACTACCAATGGTTCTTGTGTAGTTTGAGGTTGTGAAGCTGCTTTTACACTTTGAGTCAAAGGTTCTTGTGTGCTTCCCTCAAATGCAGTGTTAGAAATCTCCTATGCTGATGTGAGCTTGCCTGCATCTTCAATTTGAGAAGATGGTTCTTGTAGGGCAGGAATATTCTTGTCTTCACTTTCCCTTTGAGAAAGTGGTTCTTGTGGGACCATTCCTTCAGAAATGTCTGCACCCACACTTTGAGTGGGTGGTTCTTGTATGACTGGATCGTCAATAGATTCTGAACTCCTTTGAAGTTCAGGTTCTTGTGGGCTTGATCCTTTTAGAGGTGAAGTGATCCTCTGTTTCTTCAGTCTACTAAAAACCTTTGCTTCAGCTTGTCTCTTAATCTGAAGAGGTGTTGGTTTATGACCAAGCTGAGCAGCAATAGCATTTACTTCATCCACAAACATCTCAATTATTCTTCTCTTAGGAGATGTAGGTGCTGTAGAATCAGAAATTTCAACAGTCTTCACAGGTGATGTATCAGGAGTAGAGAGATCAGGAATGATAGATGTGTCAGGAACTGATGACTCATCAAGATCAATATCATCATTAAGTTTTTGCATTTCTTCAGGAATAAAATACTGACTCTTGTTGACTATTCTTCTTCTTTTCTTTTGCTTTATTGGCTTAACCACTTTAGCAACAACAGGAGCATCAATTTCCTTCTTCTTCATGACTATAGAGATGGTCTTGTCATCATCACTATCAAAATCAGAGACCTGTTACAAAAACTTCCTCTTTTCACCTGTTTCTTTAGATGCTCCAGCCTTCATCAAAGATTCATCAACCTAAACTTCTTGTTTTCCTCCTTGTGGCTTCTTTTTAGTGAGGGTTGAAGTGGAGAAATCCTTTGATCCTGATTGTCTGCCAGACACATCAGATCTAGCTAATTTCTTTTCTTTTACAACTAATGTCTTTTGAGAGACACCAGAGATGGTTGACTATTTAGGTAACTGTTTCTGATGTGTGCTTATGTCAGGAACAGAATGTGTTTGGTCCTGTCCCATAGCACCTGTAGCTGGGCCATAAAGTTCAGGTAATCTCTTTTTCAAGAGAAGCCAGGCCCCCTTAGGAATATAAGGATTTCCCTCAAAACCATTAGCCTTATCTGATTTAATCAAAGACTTGATATTGTTTTCTGAAATCTTACAGATAGGCAATACTGTATCATTTTCAAAATCAACATTGGGACATAAGTGAGAGAATATTAGTTGAAAAAATCTAAAAAATAGACATAACCACATTTATCTATTTTCCTAGCATTTAATGCTCTCAATATGAAAGACCCATAATCAAATACAGTATCATGGATTAGAGAGTACCAAATGTGAACTGAAGCCGTCGGTAGTGCATCAAAGTTAGAGACTTTGTTCAAGAAGCACCTACTGATGGTATCAAAGAAGAAATTCCATTCCTTCTTTAGCTTAGTTCTGTATAGCTCTCCAAACTTTCTTGGATTTCCATTGTAACCAAGACTCGTAGCAAATTCCAATAATGAAGCATTAGAAATTATTGCTGGAGTCTTACCATTTAGAGAAGGTAACTGCGGAGTTTCACAAACTACTTCTGGAGTAACTTGATGTGTAACTCCATTGTGCGTAAAGGTCAGATTAGGTCTTCCTGAAGGTTAAAGAACACCAAAGACAGCAGTCTTCCAAACCTGCATCACACACTTGAAAGAGACTTTGGCGGGTGCCGTTAAAGCATAATGAATCGGACTAGATGCCAAGAAGTCTTGAATGATATGAAAATCATTCGATAATTCCTGATGGTCAAGAATAGCAACATAATTGTTGGCAGCAAAAGTAACACCATTGATAATAATTTTATTGTTTACAAATGATGAATTCTCCATTTTTGATGTGACAGAGAGAGATTGAAATTTCGTGCAATTAGGGTTTATGTTCGCGCAGAGAAGGGAACAATACTAATGGTTTTAAGAATAATGAATCAATTTAGTGAATTAAATTGATTTTAGACAACTAATAATTTCTCAAAACAGGTGTCAGTAATCGATTTGTGTGACGTGAGAGGGTGGTGTTGTGTATCTATATATATCAGTGAGTGAAATACACGCGCTTGTAATTTTAAGAAGTGCATTTGTGAATATAACAATAAAATATTTGTTTTTAAAATAAAAACAAATAACACTTTCTTAAAATACCTGGAACCATTAAAAACCAGAATACGAAGCGTTGTAGTACTTCGTTACTCCCCATCTCTATTTAACGCCAAGAGACTTGTTTTCATTCTCTCCTGAAAATCAAAAACCCTTCACACAACACACCGTTAAACAATGTCAAACCTTACCATTAAGGAAAAGAATCTCCATCTCGTAGAAAACAGAGATATCTTCAGTTATATTCGTGAAGAGTTTGATGCCTTTGACTGGGAAAGGCAGCTTGAAACTCTTTAGCTACAGATGGATGCCAGCCTTGAAGAAATCGAGAGATAAAAGCCTGCAAGAGTGATCGACATTGATGCTGCTCTTCAAGCAACATTAACATGGCTTTCCTCTAAGGCATCCTCATCCAACACCACCAACCATTGTTAATGAATATGTCAGCAAAAATAACCTTATCCCTTCAACTTCCACCCAAACAAAGTGGCAAAGATGGGATCTGGGATGGCTGCTAACAATGGAGTGGTTTGGACTTCACTTTTTTTTTTTATTTTCCTGTTGAATAGATTAGTAGATAGAGAGAACAAAAAGATGTAATACTTACATGTAATCTCTTTCTTATTATCAATGAAAATCCTGTTTCTGTAATCTTATTCAATGTGTTCTACAAATTTTATGTTTATGAATTGTTCTTCAAAGAATTAAATCAAAGAAAATGAAAACTAATTAAAGTAATCATGTAAGTAACAAATTCATCAACAATAACCACAGTTAAATCAGGAACAGAACAATTAGGGATTACTTGTAGTATATATATTGTACTGATAACCAAACCCTTTCATCAGGATCTGATGTTTGACTGACGTCAGGATTGACTTTTCGTCAGTATTAGACATGCATCAGGATCTAACACTCATCAGTATTTGGTCTCCCCTTCTTCTCAGAAACTTTCATAGTTTACCATTCCTAATTCATTCACCAATTTTGTAAAAGTAGCTTCAGGTAGTGGCTTGGTCAAAATATCAGCTAGCTGTTGATCAGTAGGAACAAAGTGGAGTTCGATTGTCCCTTCCAGTACTTGTTCTCTTATGAAATAATATATTATACTGATATGCTTAGTAAGAGAATGCTCAACTGGATTTCCTGTCATAGCAATAGCACTCTAGTTATCACAATAAATAGGTATTTTTGAATATGACAAACCATAGTCCATTAGTTGATTCCTCATCCACATGATCTGAGCACAACAGCTTCCTGCAGCTACGTACTCAGCTTCTGTAGTTGACGTGGATATAGACTTTTGCTTTTTACTAAACCAAGAAACTAGTCTTCCTCCAAGAAACTGACAACTGCCTGAAGTACTTTTTCTATCTATTTTGCATCCTGTAAAATCAGCATCTGAGTAACCACATAGATTAAAGTCAGACTCTCTAGCATACCAAAGGCCAAGTGATGGAGTGCCTTTCAAGTATCTGAAAATCCTTTTAACAGCAATGGGATGTGGTTCTCTGGGGTTCGCCTGAAATCTTGCACATAGACAGGTTGCATACATGATATCTGGTCTGCTGGCTGTTAGATACAAAAGTGAGCCTATCATACCTCTGTAGTTAGTTACATCTACCTCAATACCTTGATCAGGATCAAGATTTGTAGCTGTAGCTATGGGAGTTGTAGCAGTAGAACTGTCTTGCATATTAAACTTCTTCAATAGATTCTTTGTGTACTTTGACTGATTGATAAAAATTCCATCATCAGTCTGTTTAACTTGCAGACCTAAGAAATAGCTCATTTCTCCCATCATGCTCATTTTATATCTAGATTGCATCAGTTTTGAAAATTTCTCACACAATTTGGGGTTAGTTGACCCAAAAATGATATCATCAACATAAATCTGAACTAACAGCAAGTTCTTCCCATGATTCAAATAAAATAAGGTTTTATCAATTGTACCTCTTTTGAGACCACTTTCCAGTAAGAATTGAGCTAGTGTTTCATACCAGGCTCCTGGAGCTTGCTTTAGTCCATAAAGTGCTTTATCCAATCTATAGACATGATCTGGATATTTAGGATCAATGAAACCAAGAGGTTGTTCAACATATACCTCCTCTTCCAATTCTCCATTCTGAAAAGCACTTTTAACATCCATCTGGAAAACTTTGAATTGCTTATGGGCTGCATATGCCAGAAAAATTCTGATGGCTTCTAGCCTTGCAACAGGAGCAAAAGTTTCATCATAGTCTATTCCTTCCTGTTGAGAGTACCCCTTTGCAACTAGTCCTGCTTTGTTCCTCACAATAGTGCCATCTGAATCTGTCTTGTTTCTGAACACCCACTTTGTACCAACAATTGATCTACCTTTTGGTCTTGGTACTAGTTTCCAGACTTCATTTCTTTCAAATTCATTCAGTTCTTCTTGCATTGCTGTAACCCAATCAGCATCCTTGAGTGCATCTTCAACCTTTTTAGGCTCCTCCTTCGACAGAAAATTATTGTAGAGGCATTCATTTTGTGTTGCACTTCTGGTTTTAACACCTGCATCAGGATTCCCAATAATTAAATCAGGAGTATGGCTTTTGGTCCATTTCCTTGCTGATGGTAAATCATTTCTTGAGTTGGATGCTCCCCCTTGATTGGTGTTGTCTTCAAACGAACTAGAATTATTAGAAGATCCCCCTGAGATAGTGCTATCTCCTCCTGAAGTGCTGTCAGGATTATCACTAGAATCTGTTTCTGATGATTCTCCTCCTGATGTTTGAGTTGTTTCAGTACTGATGGTATTTTGCTGTTGCTCCCCCTCAACATTTGCATTATTTGAATCATCATCAATAATTGTTGTTTCATCTGGCATTGATCGATCATCAGGATCTGATGGTGTATCAGTATCTGACATTACTTCATCAGAATTCTTGGTAGCTTCATTCGCAAAGATCAAACTGTCATGCGAGTCTTCAGCAATTCCTGTTATCTTCTTATCATCAAAAGAAATATTGATAGACTCAATGACTATCCTTGTTCTTAGATTATATACTTTAAAGGCTTTTGAAGTTGGATAACCAAAAATGCCCTCATCAGCTTTGGTTTCAAATTTTCCTAGCTGTTCAGGATGAGGTCTAAGAACAAAGCATTTGCAACCAAACACATGCAAATGTTTCAGACTCGGCTTCTTCTCTTTAATCATTTGATAAGGAGTGACACCGTGTCTATTGATTAGAGTAATGTTCTGAGTGTAGCATGCTGTGTTGACTGCTTCTGCTCAGAAATATGTAGGAAGTTTTGATTCCTCCAACATTGTTCTGCCAACTTCAATAAGAGTTCTGTTCTTTCTTTCAACTACTCCATTTTGCTGGGGTGTGCCAGGAGCAGAGAATTGTTGAACTATTCCTTTGTATTTGCAGAACTCTTCCATTACTGAATTCTTGAATTCAGTTCCATTATCACTTCTTAGAATCTTGACTTTGTACTTTGTGCCAGTTTCGATGAGTCTTACATGGTCCAACAGTATCTCTGTAGTTTCATCTTTTCTGTGCAGAAAATTCACCCAGGTAAATCTAGTATATTCATCAACAATGACTAGAGTATACCTTTTCTTACTGATGGACATAATGTTGACTGGTCCAAACAAGTCAAGATGTAACATGTGATATGGCTCATCAATTGAGGATTCAGATTTACTCTTGAATGATGTCCTTCTCTGTTTAGCCTTCTAACAAGCATCACAGAGTCCATCAGGAGTATATAACGCCTTTGGTAATCCTCTTACCAAATCTTTCTTAACCAACTCAATGATATTGTTGAAGTTGAGATGAGAAAGCTTCTTGTGCCAATTCCAACTTTCATCTACTGTTGCTTTACTGATGAGACATGTTGAGGGACCATCAGTATTGGTGTAGACATTGGCTTCATAAATGTTACCACGTCTTTGACCAGTCAAGACAATCCTTCTAGATGTTTTACTGATCACTTCAAAGTGAGTATCATTGAAGTCGACATTATAACCTCTGTCTGTGATTTGACTCACACTTAGTAGATTGTGTTTGAGTCTGTTCACCAGAGCTACTTTTTCAATGATGACATTTCCAATGATTATATTGCCATATCCCAAAGTTTGTCCAATGTTGCCATCTCCATAAGACACTGTTGGGCCAGCTTTCTCCTCAAATTCTGATAGCAAGGTTTTGTTTCCCGTCATATGCACAGAGCATCCACTATCCATGACTAACACATTTTTCTTTTTACCCTGCGATCAGAAACACAAAGAGCTCAGTTAGAATTTTTAAGAACCCACACTTGTTGGGTTCTTTTTGCATGCAATTTAACACTTTTAGCAGCACAAGTCTTTTTAACAAAAGCAGTTCTATCAGATTTAAATCCATCAGAATTTGTTTTTTCATTATCAGAATTAACAGATGCATGCTTAGTATTCAGACTCTTTGTTCTACCAGAATTTGCACTTTTATTAAATTTTGGCAAGGGATCATAATAGTTGTAGTACAAACTATGGTATTCTTCACATGTATAGATAGAATGCCATTTACTGCCATAATGAAAACAAGGATTCTGTGGTTTATAAAATACTGATCTATTCCTAATGTCAGACTTAGGAACTATAGTAGCCTTCTTTTTACTCCTCCTGCACTCAATAGCAAGATGATTAGAGTTACCACAATTAAAGCATGTTTTCCTTGGTGCATTTGGAATATACTTATAATTATTCTCTTTGTTTATTCTAATTTTACCATTTCTATTCCTCTTAGCAGTAGTGGTTTTCTCTCTATCTGTCACTTCACAGATTCTGTCTCTGAGTTGTTTCTTAGACAAAAGACCTATATTTTTGACAGACTTAGACTTAGAATTTTATGTAGAAGTAGATCCCTTTTCTGAAGTAGAGTTGGGATCTTCTGGATACACGTACTTGACAGGTTTTAATTTGGTCTTTGTTCTGTCCATCACATGTCTATAGGTTTTTGGATTTGTTGACTCATTCACAATAACTCTTCCTGATTTAGTTGTTTCAGCAGTAACAACTTTACCTTTATTTTTTTTGTCCTCTGGTTTATAACTTAGACCTTCTTTCCAGTTCTTATCTATGATAAGATCGTGTGTTTTCTTTCCAGAGTGTGTCCAGGTGCTGAGTTTCTCATTAGCTTCATTAAATTCCTTTTCAAGTGCAGTACATTTAAACTCCATTTCTAGCTTCATGTGCTTAGCCTTATCACATTCATTTTGTACTTCTTCCATGAAGAGTAACTCAGCTTCTAGATGATCATTTCTTTTAGTCAATTCTGACATCTCAGATATTATTCTAGCATTTTCAAGAGATTGACTTTTAAAGCTAATATGCAGAGACTTTAAGAAAGATTTTAACTCAGAGACATTATTAGTGTCAAAATCAAAAACAACTTCAGGTACCTTATTTTCAGGAGCAGCAATCTCATCCACATTTGCCATTAGTGCATAGTTCACTTTTTCTTCTTCAGAGTCTGAGGAAGAGTCCATCCAATCCTTGCTAGATGAGATTAGAGCTTTGATTTTGGCCTTTTTGCATTCAGTTGCAAAGTGACCCATTCCATCACAATTGTAGCATTTGACTTTTGACTTGTCAAACTTGCTGCCTTTGCTCTCATTCTTCTTTTACCTGTTCTTGTCAGTATTGACAGGTTTCTTCTGAAAGTTGCCTTGTCTCCTAGCCTTTCTGAACTTCATCTTCTTGAAACCCTTGACTATCATAGCAACCATTTCCATCATATCAGAATCAGAAGAATCATCATCAGTATCAGTATCAGGATTTGCATCAGGATCTGATGATGAGTTATCAGTATTGGACTCAACGACTCTACTTCTCCTTTTTGAAACCTCCACGCTTTTTCCTTTTGATTTTGATTTTGATTCAGCATTCAAAGCAACAGCCTTTGCTTTGTTGGTCTTCTTATTCTTCCTCTGTTGAACCTCAAGATCATGGGTTCTTAGCATCCCATAGACTTCATCAAGAGATACAGTATTAAGATCATACTGTTGCCTAATGATAGAGGTTTGAGTATCCCACTCCTCAGGCAGAGCTCTAAGAAACTTGGTATTTGAGTCTTCTGGATCATACTCTTTACCTACCAGAGATAGATTATTCAATAGTGTTAGAAATCTATCATACAGATCAGTGAGACTCTCATCAGATTTTGCATCAAACTGCTCGTACTCTTGAATCAACAGAGCCCTTCTGTTTCTTTTTATAGATTCAGTACCCTGGCATTGAGTCTCCAAAGTTTCCCAGATTTCCTTAGCAGTTTTACATGCTATCACTCTATTTTACATGACAACATCAAGACTATTATGAAGAATGTTCTTCACCTTTGCATCTCTGAGTACTTCAGCCTTTTCCTCAGGAGTCCATTCAGCCTTTATCTTCTGAACATAGTTATAACGCCTTAGAAAAATATCGTAATTCTTATTATTATAATTTAATTATTTAATATTAAATGTGGATTATTGGGTGTGAAATTTTTTTTAAGAAGAAATATATGTGACATCATGTTTATATGATGATGTATGTGTGCCGTGTTGGTCCGTTTATTTTTATTTGAATTTTTGCGATTAAAAATTATGCATTATTTGATTCTTGAGAATTTTTTAAAATCATCGGAGTTAGTAAAAATGATGAAATCTTTTGTGATATTATCTATTAATATTTACTTAGTTTTTAAAATTTGTGGGAGAATTATTTTGGATGTTTAAGTATTTTAAAATGATTTTAAGAGTTTTATTCCATTCAAATGATCTTATCTTGTAAAATTCATATTTAATTCATTTTTGATCCTAAAAATATTTTAAAAATACGGGAGTACTTGTAATTTCATAATCTTTATTTTAATTTTTTTTAAATTAATTTTCATCTATTTTCTGTTAAATTTCGAATTTAAAAGTATTTTAAGGTGATTAATAGTTGTTTTTTCAGAATTGTTAAAAGATTGTATTACCTCTTTTTTCCCCTAAATTGGCAAATCCCTAATTGAATTTTTCTCAGCATCATTTTGTGGTCTCTTTCGATACATCTAGAGACCTCTGTCTCTCTCTCGATTTATCTCTCAAGTCTCTCAACCTCTCTCTCTCTCTCTAGAATCTGTTTTTCGTCTCTCCTCTATCTCTCTCTCTCTCTCTCGCTCGTAATCTCTCTCTTCCTCTCCTTCACAGTCTCTCAATTTCTCCTCCTCACCTCTTTAATTCGTATATATATATATATATATATATATACATATACGAGGAAAACAGTGTGGGTGTTGTGTGGCGTCTATGAGTTTTTGCCATCTTTTGAGTGCGGGTCGCCGAGTTGGGTTGTGTGGCTGTAATGTAATTCCAACTGTGTCGATGTTCTTGTCTTGTTCACCGAGTATTGTAAATTTGGGGGTTATGCTTTGGTTTAATTGGTTCAGGTGTGTAAGTGTTGGTGAGTCAGCGAATTTGATGAAAATAGCACTGTGATAATCTTCCTCTTGCAAGCTTTGTTTATTCGGTTTTGCTGTTAAACCCATTCCCATCCCCTCTGTGCTGTTGTGTTCCTATAGCTGCGTGGGTGTATATATTGTCCGTGTGTGTGTGTACTGAGTTGGGTGTTGAACGAGAGTACGATGTGTGCGTGTGTGCAGTTGTATACAGTGGTGCGAGTCTCATTCTCGTTACCCATAGTCCTCCTCGCCTTTGTAAGCTGCAATACGAGCTTGTTTAAGATGATTCTTGAATGAATTGATCCCTCCCCTCTGTTTTTATTCTAGCTGCTGCTGTGTGTGTGTAATCGGGATTGTGTGTGTGTTCGTGTGGTCAGAGGTCTAGACGAATGGAGTGTTCTTAGCTGATATACCTTCAATTAATCTTTTCTATGTTTGCTTATTCTTATCATAACTAAATGAGTACGTATATATGACTGCGTGTAAGTTTAAGGAAATTTATGATTTATTTCGAGTAAGTTCAGAAATTTGAAGTTATGTTCTTGTCCGCTTTGATTTCTCTTAATTGCCTGCAATAGTGATGTTGCGATGATGTTGGTTGCGTTAACTGAGTTTACTGTCGGTTGTGTGTGGATTTCTGGCAAATGGTTCAAGACAGAAGTTATGAAACTTCTGATTATGCTTGGCTGTTTATGAAATTGTATGTATGGTGTGAATTTGTACGGAAGCATAATACTGCAGTGTTGTCAATTATGGTGGTTTGAGTGGTGAAATTGGTTATGGTAGTGGCTTTATTAGGTACTCGCTATTTGGTTGAAGTTTAAGTACAAAAGGGTCTTGTGTGAAAGTTTAGTAGTTGTATAGGGCAATAACATTTTAATTTTTGTAAGATATTAAAATCGTATGTCCAAATTGCTTGGTAGTAAATTTCATAATCTTCGAATAGAATGAGTTCGATGAGTTAATTTTGAGAGTTGTAGTGCAGGTTGGTTCTGACTTGCTGCATTAATGTTGAAACTTTAGAAACATTTTTGTGTTGAACTTTTGTTCATCTAGTTGAGAATATGATTGGCAAGGAATGTAAAGCTTTGTTGTTAATTTATTTTAATAAGAAATCTTTTATAATTCAAAGGATTTATTTATATAATTATTTAATTAATTGGTTAATCATTTTTGATTATTTGATTATTTAATTAATTATTTAATTAATTGTTTAATTAATTACTTGATCCATTTTAATCAATGTTAATTGTATTTAAATAAGGTAAATTATTTTAAAACATATATTTGAGTGTTTATACGATGAATTATTTCCAAAAAAGATATTGAATTCAATTATGTGCTTAACTACTAGTTGTGTGCTAAATGCTAAGTGTGTGATGTTATTTGAATTGTCTAATGATATTGAACTGTCTAGTGGTGAAATGAATTCATATTATACTTAGAGTGATAATTATAATTGTTAAATATTAACTAATTATTTTGATAATTGTTAGTAATTAATGGATAGGTTACCTAAAATATAACTTGTGCGTTGTATTTATAGTAATAATTGTAACCGCTATAAAGGGTATTAGCTGGATTTTGAGTATTAAAGTGAAATGTACATATTGTGATTGGAATGTGAATGGTGCAAGGGTGTATATTAAATGGTAAGTGTGCGGATGGTCGGAAGAATTATAAATGACATATGCTAGTAAGATTGTAAAGGATATGAGATTATATCAAGTTAATTGTAAAGCAAAGGATGCTTTGATTGTTGATTATATCGAATGTATTTCTGATAGGTTAGGTCATAACTTAAAGGAGATGTTGTCCAAATTTTGTTAGAATTATTTTGTAATTCTTATAATAATTTGATAAGAATTATTTGTAAACCGATATGATATATGTATTAGAAGGTATGGGTGTAAGTAGATGACATGTGTTAAGTGCTTATGTGATTTATATGGTCATACTATACTATTTTGATAATGTTGTCAATATGTGCTATATGTGTTAAGCTGTAAAGCATAATAGGACACGAATGGGTAGAATAGAGTTATACGATTAAGGTTGTAAATGTACTAAATTAATATTTTACCTGCTTATAGGTACGATTAGCAGGCCCGGTGTGGAGCCAGGGTACGTAAGGATGAAATTTTGAGAAAGGAGATATTCATCGGAATTAGCGAGTATAATAGCAGAGTGGTGGACAAATTGTAAAGGAAAGATAAGTGTGTAGCCGAACAGAGGCCAACGTGTAAAGAAGTGGAGTCTGATGTGAAGTGAGTAAAGAATTGAGATATTGGAATTGGAAACTTCGTGTATTGAGGCAAGTTTACTACTCCTCACTTATTGTTCAAGTGATGTGAAACCTTTTGTATTATTTATTGTTCTTTCGAAATTCCTTCTTGCAAGCAATTATATTCTTCATATTTATTCTAAATAATGTGAACCTGTTCTGTTGATTTTACGATATTTCTTTTAAACCATGTTTGCTAGTGCCCATACCCTTTATTTTATTTTATTTTACTTTCAGTGACATCTTCTATTAATTTACAAACTCTCATTCTCAAAATTATTCTGTCATTGTTTATTCTCTTCACCTATTGTTCAGGTGTTGATTCTTTTAAAAATTATTTTATATAAATATTTCCCGTCATTATCAATATTCTTCAAAGAGCGTTTTCTTCAAATTATTGTAAACTAATTCGAGGTTTATACTGTTGTTGAGGCATGTGTTGCTCAGTGACGGTTAAAACCAAGAATGAATTGAGATCTTCTTAATTATTTAAACTCATATTTGTCATGCCGGTTCTGGCAGCTGAAGCCTATAAGTGCTTAGCTGACATGAGTGAGACCTTAAGTAATTGAGAATTTCTTAAATCTTCGTTTTAAACTATTCGAATCTCTCATGTTAGTTTAAACTTGGTAACAGATTTTCACTAATGGACCCCTTTAGGAGAGGTTTTCTTCAACCTGTCCTACAATTTTATTGTCTTGGAGTTATTTTACAAATGATCATTTTAAAATTACTTAATTCGCTTATGTTGATTCAACTTGACAATGTGTTGGTAAATTTATTAAATGCTTAGCACTTGACTATACCCTTGCTTTATCTTATAATTACAATTGTTGTTATTCATGTTGCAAGTAAATCATTTCACTCAAATGAACCATGTTTTTCGTCACTTGATCATTATATTAATTCGATTTGTCGTTGATATTATTGCTCTTAAATTTTCAGTAAATATGAATAGCTGTTTATCATATTCCCATTCAATAGTGCTGAAATTGTTGTCCCTGTTTCACTGATATATTATGGAATAATACCCTTCTCTATATCGAACTTGTCGATATCTAGGTCAGAATTTTACTAGACCTCATTTCTTCTTGAGATTTGAGTTGTTAACCTGGAACGTGAGTTTCCAGGGTGCTTGGCTGGTCGAGGTGGTCGATTGTTCCGACACCTAACGTTCAGATTATAGGATTGGACTGTTGTTTTTTTAAAATGTGGACCGTAAAGGGTCGGACCAGATTCGTGGTCAGAAGTTATTAAGGCCAATGTGTATCGTGGATCCATTAAAGGACATTGCTGTGTGCGTTTGTCCGGGGTTAGTGCGTGACTGATCAACAGCCTAACCTTATTGTTTTTATTATTAAAATGCAAAATAGTCCAATTCTATTCCATTTCCTGAATTAAATAAAATGTTTTATCTTTAAAGTTCTTGAGCTTCTGTAATTGTGAATTATTCCTTTGAGATAAGTTGGTCAGTGATATGTTCACCAATGAATCATTGTAGTATTATTGTTTCACTATACTATTCGCTTGCTGAGCATTCTTTGGCTCACTCTTGCTTCATTTTCTCTAATCTTTCAGTTAGGAATAAGGGTGGATGTCTACATCGTACGAGTCATATGAGAGCAATAAGGTAGCCTTTACATGATAGATCTCGAAGCTAAAGCGGGTAAGCACGGATTGGAGTTAAGCTACAGATTAAACGGTATAGTTATTGAAATCAGAATAGTAGAAGAAATTGTAATAATAAGTATGGTTTAGATTCTTGTTTCATACCATAACCTGGAATCGATCCTCGGTGAGGAATCGCTGGTGTATTAAGTTTTAATTGTAATTGTTAATTGGAATTTGGTTTGGGTTGAAATACAGGTGGATAGTCCGATTTACAAATACTTCATGCCGGAATTTTCTAAAATTCCCCTGTATCAAAGTCTGTTTTATTATAAAAAGTGTATTTTCAGTATTGGGAAGTCGGGGCGTTACAATAGTGCTCAGGTATAGTATCTGTTCTAGAAACCAGTCTCTTAGGGATATATGGTCCATCATATATTCGATCAAGATAGTTAGGATCAGTTGCCTCCAGATACATCAACATCTTTACCCTCCATGTGGGGTATTCAGCCTTTTTGAGAACAGGGATTTTAATACTTTCATACTTGCTTGTCGACATGTTAAGATCGTTTCTGATTGTAGTAAATCAATTTGCTCTGATACCAATTGTTGCCCAGTAATTAACAATTTTAGAAGGGGGGTTGAATACAATTGTATAATATTTTTGACTTAAACAGAAATAATAACACAAGTATGAATATATAACAGCTTTCTTAACTCTGATATAAAACTGTTACAAACTCTCTCAAGAAATTCTTATGTTCTTGAGAGCTGCTAGGTTACAAGATCATTCGTGTAAGCGATTACTTTAAAGTACAACCTAAACTGTGTTTATATACAGTACACAGATACACTATCAATTACAAGATATATCAAATCAATTACATACGTTTCTTAATACATATCTTGAATGATAGCTGCATTCCTATAAATTAGGAACCGACATGTCAATCTTCCTAGATTCCTGGACTGATGTATATCCTCACGAAATCCTGATCAGCTTCCAATCCTGATGACAACACAATCCTGACGGTGCAATACTGATGACATCAGCATCAGTATCTGATCAGTAGTCCAGATCCTGATCATCACTTGAATCAATATCTAACATAAATGAATAGTGATTTTGAGAATTTAGGGAAATGGTATGTAGGTACCCTATAAGTGAAACAGAAAATGAATAATCAGAAACCATATTAGGGTCGTACTATGAAAATGAGTGTCTCGAAACGATGACGGATTTCAGATATTCCTGAGTATAGATTTTTAAGATGTTTGATTTCAATTGAGCACTATTGTATTGAATATTAAAGAGTATGGAAGATGAAAAGGGTGTATACGTTGAGGAACATGTGAAATTAGGTTAAACCAGGGGATTATTAAGTCAAGGGAATGCCAGAGGAATTTAGATTGTTAAACAATTTAGAACCACTTGGAAATGAGATATTAAATTTGAGGAATTGAGGATTTAATATTTTGGAATTTTATTATATTTGATTTGAGAATTTATAAAGAAAACAGCTGAGATAGTGAAACGAACGTTCTAGAAACCGCCGAGACTTTATAACGAGATTAAGTGATCAAGAGAACGAATCATGGATTAAGAATATTAAATATTGGAAGTCCAAGGGAGGATATATTATGAGAAGGAAAGAGGATTGAGAATATAATCCTAGAGCAAAGAGAATGTAAACGAGTTTGAGAACGCTTGAGAAACCGGGAGAGCAAATTCTGAGATAAAGAGAATATACCAAGGATATTGGATTTAATATTTTTTTTGAGGATTAGAACTACACCAACACCTTAAAATACAATGTGGGAGGGGATAATATATATCAAAAGAATTTACAAAGGAGAAACCACTGAGACGATCACAGAAATCATTCGATGAATCAAACGACGAGAGAACTTTGCATAAGGCCCAACCAAAAGCCCTAAGACCATGGGAGTAAGCCCATGCAAGGCCCAAGCACTTCATGGAGCTGTATTTCAATTTAATTAAGTGAGTGGCTCATGGAAATATTGAAGGGGTAAGGCTAGAAGAGCAAATAGAGTGAAAGGCAAGGTTATACAAGTAAACACACAACCAAGTGGATAAATCTTCTAAAAGAAGCTAAACAAGAAGTGTTTTGATTGGTGGACTCCAAAGCCTCCTAATTAAAAGATAACAACTGATGTGTAAGGATAGATACAAGCATTACAAGTCATTACACAAGAGAAAATCAAGAAAAACACAATCTCTCCCAAACTACCCACCAAGAACATAACTCAAAGAAAAATTCATATCTTTAGATATAGAGCTTCAATAATCACCAAACTTTAACCATAGCCTCCTAATTGTATGGAGAACAAACGTTCAAAATTTCATGACCAACAAAGTAGTGTAGCCTAGTCATATCCCTTCCCCAATTTGAAGAACCGAACCTGCCTAGTCCCTTACAGCTTCTGTCCAGTGGGAAAAAGGGATCAAAACCATAGCTAGGAAGCTTTGTTTTTGGTGATCTATAGCTCAAATCAAAGCTTATGAAGAGACCAAAATGTGGTAAAAATTTGAGAGTCAAACTCTTATTTTTCGATTTGTTATGAATTTTACAAGATTGATGATGAATAGTAAATCTTAGAAACTAACTTTAGTTTTCTTGGTTTCTTTGGAAGATCTAAGCTATACTAAGGTGATATAAAGGTTATACAAGGTGTATTAAGGCTTGTACACACTCCAAGAAAGGTATACTACTTGAAACCCTAGCTTGAATCTTGAGTTTATGGTTGGTTTTTGGAATAAGTTAGTGTAAAATATAAAATCATGGTTATATAAATGTTTATAAGTGTTTTGATGGATCATGGAGGTGTTGTGAGTGCTTGTAACCATGGTTGGTATGATGACCACATGGTGTAGGGTTTGGTATATGTGTTGGATGTTGGATTTGGAGGAGTTAATAGTTATATTATGAAAAGTATAAAAATATAGCCGTTATAATTCCCGATTTTTGTTAAACCAAAAGATGCCTGATAAGTGGATTTTATATGTACTTGGAACATTCTAATTCGGCTTAAATTGATTGTTTTGGCCTCAAGTTTGTGGTAGTTTTGATGTGTTTTGCTTAATTGTGCAGGGTTGAAGAAATGTCGATTAAAGGTGTAGTTTCCGTCGTTATTTGGAGTTGATTTATGATATGGAATGAAGAATGGAGGCTAAGGTCAACTACCAAGAAGTATAAAAGTCATTAAGGATGAAAGACGGAAGCTCATGCAAAAGGAACGAAAGAAAAAGCTTAAGAATCGAAGAAATATCAATTTTCGCAGATCGGGACCAAGCCGGGAGGCCAATTGGCGCCCCAACCTTGTTTTATGCAGTTTGGACCGGCGCTCCAGGCCCAATCGGCGCCCCAGCGCTGCGGGTGTGCGGTTGAAAAATCAGCCAGAATTTCTGATTTTGTTTTGGCCATATCTTGAGTTCTAGAACTCCGTTTTGGACGATCTTACTGTCCACGCGAATATAACGAGATTCTCTATCATTCTAAAGTGGTCCAGAGGTCCAATTACAGCTGGAACGTTCCAGAATTACTGAAGAAAAGACATCTGCGAATTTTCCTTTAAAACAGAATCAGTTTAGGAAACGTACTTCTATTATAATTCTGATTTGGTATTTCTTGCTGGGCAATGTCTAGAGCCTATATAAACACATCCAACCCTTGTAAATTGTATCATTAACACAATTAGACAATTAGATATCTTGTACATAATATAGCTTAGATCTGCAAGGGAGAAAATGGGAGAAAGATTCAACGCCCGTGACAAGTAACGGATCTAGATCTACTTCATCTTTTGTATCATAGATTTGTTTTCTCAACTCTTGTTTTATTAATATAATTACTTTCTTTCATATCTTGTCTTCTTTCATGGTTTCATCAGATCCCATGATGATGAGCGGTTCGATATGAGCTAATCGTTGTCATGGGATTCTAACAGATTTATCTATGTAGCTTAGTAGGTTGATTGCTTTAAAGATTTATGTGTGGTGAATTCTTGATATCCTCATATGGTTGTGTTTCATGTGTTTAGATGAGTCATGAACATCTAATTTGTTAATCTCTTGCGAAATGAGAGTGGATCTTGAGATTTAGAACTTGCCATGCTAGCATAGGATAGGTTGATATTATTATCATGATTTGTGGCATACATAAAGATATGATGCTAGCCTATGTGATCTATGTGGATAACTTATGCTTCAACCTTTATGTTTTCAAATTCTATAGAGATATAGGGTCTAAACATAATTGGTGTCTACCCATCTTCTATCTCTTTTGTGGATGCATGCGTAGTTTGGTATTAGTATACCGAAAGGTAGCTTATCAAAACCATCGTATGTATTGATCAACTCTAAGTGAAGTAGATGATGAAGTTAGGATTCCATGTTTTCTCGCATATAAGTAATTAAATTTTAATTCTCATTAGTTAGTAATTTTTAGTTTGTTAAATTGTATCCTAGTTAATTATAGTTGGTAAAAACTTAATCTTGTTATTTGTCTTAGCAGTGAATAATAATCATACATTGTTGCATAGGTGCATGAACTGAATTGAAAACTAACCAGATCTCTGTGGGAACAAACTTGACTTCTATCTATATTACTTTTGACCACGTACGCTTGCGTGATATTATGTTAACATTTCCCTATTTTTGACACCCATACCTGTACGGGTAGGGTTCTGTCCAGAGTACTAACTGACCATGAGAGGATAGATCTTGGTTCATAGATCATTTTGATATAAATTACGTCAAAATCCAATGAACGGTTTAGGAGAAAAGTGAGTTTTAGTGAAAGTCGTTCGGAAACCGAGAAAATGCAATTGTGTCAACTTTGAGACTATAATTACCATATTTAACCATCTTTAAAAGTTATGAAATTTTGAGACAATACAGTAGGATGAATAGAGAATCAAACCCCATTTACCTTCTGTCAAAATTCGAAATTGATAATTTATGAGAAATTTTACAGTCATGAGTGGTTAATAAGGAAATGGTGAAAAACACTAAAACTTTTATGAAGTCTAATAATAGATAAGTTCTTGGAACTTTTGGTCTATAAATAGTATGTTGAACTTATATTATGTGTCAAGGGTGTTATTATATATATATATATATGTATGTATGTATTTAAGGGTTAAGTGGTTAAGTGAAATATATTCTGATGGTCGTCCTTTTCGTTTCTATAGATACTCGAGACGAACACCGGATCATTCCTCTTGGGATTAGAGATCGAAGCAAGATTTCTTTTATCCCCATTTTGATAAACTGTTTATGTTTAAAGAAAAATGGTTTTGCTCGATAATATATGAATCCTATATCATTATATGGTTAGGGATATTCCATGTTTGTTGAGATTAGTTAATGTGATTATGGATTATGGGTTATGGATATGGACTATGGATATGGATATGAATATGGATAGAGTTAATATACTTCATATTATATGGTTAGGGTATTCCATGTTTGTTGAGATTAGTTGTTATCTAGGGTTATATGGTTTATAATATTCTGTTAATTATAATCTTTAAACTGTTAGGAATAATTCATAAGTTGTGATGTTGAGAATAGAATTTGCTTATAATTCTTGTATATCCTGATTTTATAAAGGATTTAGCAATTTTTATAGGATAGATGTGTTATACAGTAATCTGTAGAGGTTAGTCAGGAACAGTGCGTCAAAGACTATATTTTAAAAACTAAGAGCAGATCCTGATACAGCAAGTCAGATCCTGATCAAAATACTGATGGGATGATCAGATCCTGATGCAATGGGAAATCCTGATATCAGCCGTGTTATTGATGATGTCATTATGGATGCTACAGAAACTGGCAAGTGCTATAAAATAGGATCATTGTTTTGAAGAACAAAAAGATATTGTGAAGGAAACGAATTCTCTATTGATGGAAACTATCAACTGGATGGCAGAACATTGTCATAGATAGATTATAATTGTGTTATTAGTTGATAGGTAACATTATAAATACTCTATCAATATTATTGTAAAAAGAGCGAATTGAGAATTGTAGAGTGCATATCGTGGGAAGCTCTATATAAGGTTTGTATTCGAGAGTTCGAAACAAACAGAGAGAGAGAGAGATTTATATTGTCAGCAGCTGCTAAAGGTATTGTACACCTTTGGTAGAGTTTGTATTTGATTTATTTAATACAAACAAAGTTTAATTTATTCGTTTGTTCTTGTTCATCTAATCAAGCAAAAATCAGACACGATTATATAACCTGTATTCACCCCCCCTTCTACAAGTTATTCGAGTTAACAATTGGTATCAGAGCAGGTTGATTTCGAATAATCAAAAAGATCTGCAATCATGTCTGGTTACAAGGATGGTAATACTAAGATCCCTATGCTCAATAGAAACGAATATACTCTATGGGAAGTGAAGATGTTGCATCACTTGGAAGCAACAGATCCTGATTATCTTGACAGAATCAGAGATGGGCCTTTTGTTCCAACAAGGCTTGTTCCTCAAGCAACTGTTGAAGGAAAAGTTGTTCCAGAACATACAGCAGAGAAGCCTAAATCTGAATGGACAGATAAGGAAAAGGAGAACGTTCTTAAGGATTCTAAAGTGAGAAACATATTATTCAACAGTCTTGATTCTGTTCTCACTAACTATGTTCTCTCTTGTAAAACTGCTAAGGAGATATGGGACAATCTAAAGGTTCACTGTGAAGGAACAAAACCTGTCAGGAAGAATATGAGGACACTTCTCATACAACAGTATGAGTATTTTGAATCCAAGTCTGGTGAGTCACTTACTGATACCTTTGATAGGTTTACTAAACTCATCAATGAGATGGCCATGCATGGTAAATATTATGACTTGGAGGATATGAATACTAAGTTCATGAAAGCTCTTCCTGATTTCTACAATGAGAAGATATCTGCAATTGAGGAAGCTAATGATCTGGATGAAATATCATTAGAAGCAGTTTATGGAGAATTGAGAGCTTATGAACTTGACATGCAGCAGAAAAAGAGCAGGAGTGAAGGAAAGATGAAAATTGTTGCACTCACTACTCAATCTGAATCAAAGAAGCTTCCAAAAGAAAAGTCTGAATATATACTGAGAGAGACTTGAGAAAGAAGAAGAGCAAACAAAGTTCTGAGTCAGAGACTACAGATATAGACTCTGAAGATAATGATTCTGAATCAGAGATGCAAGAACTCTTTGCTATGTTTGCTAAAGCTTTCAAGAAAGGAAGATTCAACACGAGAAGATTTAGCAAAGGATCTTTTCAGAAGAAAGAGGAGAAGAAGAGTGACAAAGGCAAGAGTACAATTATCAAGTTTGATAAGGCCAAAATCAAGTGCTTTAACTGCAGTGAGCTTGGACACTTTGCTAGTGAATGCAAGAAGCCTAGGAATTCAGGGAAGGGTAATGCACTCATGGTCACACAGAAGTATTGGGAATACTCCAGTGATTCTGGAGATGAATTGGATTATGATAACATTGCATTGATGGCAAGTGCTTCAGACAAGCCTGGATCTCCAAAGAAAACTTCTTCATCTTTTGTTAAGGTATCACTTCACTTTCTCGATTCATTTGATAGCTTAGATCTTGATGATATTAGATCTATTCATGTTGAGTTTAAGAATCTTATGACTAATTTCAAAATTCTTGCTAGTGAAAAAGATGAACTTAAGGCTAAGAATGATGAATTAGTTAGTAGAAATAATTTTCTTGAATCTGAGTTAATTCAAATGGAAGAATATAGGTTAAGTTCTGATAAAGCTAAGCATGATTATGGTGTTATTCTTGAGGCTTATGACTATGTCAGAAAAGAACTAGAGGAAGAGAGAGATGTGATTAAAACCATTAACAATTCTGGTAAAAAGGCTCAAGAAATCATTGAAAATCAAATTCTTGGTAAAGTTAATTGTTTAGGTTTTGATAAGGCTAGGCAAGAAGATACTGTAGCTATTGTCAATGATAATAGTAAAATTGAAGCTAGCACATCTAAGTCTGAAGGTAAGAAGACAGTTTCTGAACCTAAACATGTTAAATTTGTTGATTCTAAAGGTACCCCAGTTGTGCACAAAAGAATTAACAATAGCAATTCAGATGAAAGAGTGTTAGAAAAACCTAAGAATGTCAACATAGGTTTTCTGTCTAAGTCTCAGTTGAAACAGAGACTAGAAAGTATTTCAGAGTCTAGCAAGATCAGAAGAAATAGGAATGGAAAAGAAGGTATTAACAAAGAGAATAATTACAAGAATGTACCTGATGCACCTAAGAAGAAATGCTATAAATGTGGAAATAATAATCATTTGGCCCTAGACTGCAATCAAAAACCTTCTTGGAAAACTGAGTCCAGATTCCCCAAGACTCAGAGAATTCAATACCAACCACAAGAACCCTGTTATCATTGTGGTAACTTACTTCATTCCATTTATATGTGTAAGGAATATCATGAACTGTATTATGACTATTATTCTCTGAAATCTGAAACTCCTAGTCACAAATAGTTTGTGAAATCAAAGTCTAAGGTTGACTTTGCAACAGGTAAATCAAAAGCAAAATCTTCAAAGCCTATTGGTTCAAAAGTTAGTAAGAAAGGATACAATCAAAGTTGGGTCCTAAAAAATTCTAACTAGCTACTTTTTGTTTGCAGGGCACTGGAAAGAAGTATTCAATTATCTTGGACAGTGGATGCCCTGGACATATTATTGGAAAGAAGTCTCTGCTTACAAAGTTTGAGAGGAAAGCTGGCCCAGTAATATCCTTTGGAGATGGCAACAAAGGAGAAACTCTGGGATATGGCTCTATTAGGAATAATTCATAAGTTGTGATGTTAAGAATAGAATTTTGCTAATACTTCTTGTATATCCAGATCTTATAAAGGATTTAGCACTTTGTAGGATATATGTGTTAGACAGTAATCTGTAAAGTTTAGTCAGGAACAGTGCGTCAGAGACTACATATCAGGAATAGTGTATCGGGGACTACATGTCAGGAACAGAGGAGCAGATCCTGATACAGCAAGTCAGATCCTGATCAAATACTGATGGGATAATCAGATCCTGATGCAATGGGAAATCCTGATATCAGTCGTGTTACTGATGATGTCACTATGGATGCTACAGAAACTGGCAAGTGCTATAAAACAGGATCGTTGTTTTGAAAAACAAGCAAGAAGATATCGTGAAGGAAATGAATTCTCTATTGATGGAAACTATCAACTGGACGGCAGAACATTGTCATAGATAGATTATAATCATGTTATTAGTTGATAGGTAGCATTATAAATACTCTCTCAATATCATTGTAAAAAGTGTGAGTGAGTGAGTTCGTAAGATTTGTATTCGAGAGTTCGAAACAAACAGAGAGAGAGATTTGTATTATTAGCAGCTGCTAAAGGTATTGTACACCTTTGGTAGAGTTTGTATTTGATTATTTTAATACAAACAAAGTTTGAATCATTCGTTTATTCTTGTTCATATAATCAAGCAAAAATCAGACACGATTATATAACTTGTATTCTACCCCCCTTCTACAAGTTATTCGAGTTAACAATTGGTATCAGAGCAGGTTGATTTCGAATAATCATAAAGATCTGCAATCATGTCTAGTTACAAGGATGGTAACACTAAGATCCATATGCTCAAGAGAAACGAATATACTCTATGGGAAGTGAAGATGTTGCATCACCTGGAAGCAACAGATCCTGATTATCTTGACAGAATCAAAGATGGGCCTTTTTTTCCAACAAGGCTTGTTCCTCAAGCAACTGTCGAAGGAAAAGTTGTTCCAGAACATACAGCAGAGAATCCTAAATCTGAATGGACAGATAAGGAAAAGGAGAACGTTCTTAAGGATGCTAAAGTGAGAAACATACTATTCAATAGTCTTGATTCTGTTCTCACTAACTATGTTCGCTCTTGTAAAACTGCTAAGGAGATATGAGACAATCTAAAGGTTCACTGTGAAGGAACGAAACCTGTCAGGAAGAATATGAGGACACTTCTCATACAACAGTATGAGTACTTTGAATCCAAGTCTGGTGAGTCACTTACTAACACCTTTGATAGGTTTACTAAACTCATCAATGAGATGGCCATGCATGGTAAATATTATGACTTGTAGGATATGAATACGAAGTTCATGAAAGCTCTTCCTGATTTCTACAATGAGAAGATATCTGCAATTGAGGAAGCTAATGATCTTGATGAAGATATCATTAGAAGCAGTTTATGGAAAATTGAGAGCTTATGAACTTGACAGGCAACAGAAAAAGAGCAGGAATGAAGGAAAGATGAAAACTGTTGCACTCACTTCTCAATCTGAATCAAAGAAGCTTCCAGAAGAAAAGTCTTAATCTATTGAAAGAGACTTGAGGAAGAAGAAGAGCAAAGAAAGTTCTGAGTCAGAGACTGAAGATATAGACTCTGAAGATAATGATTCTGAATCAGAGATGCAAGAACTCTTTGCTATGTTTGCTAAAGCTTTCAAGAAAGGAAGATTCAACAGGAGAAGATTTAGCAAAGGCTTTTTTCAGAAGAAAGAGGAGAAGAAGAATGAAAAAGGCAAAAGTACAATTATCAAGCTTGATAAAGCCAAAATCAAGTGCTTTAATTGCAGTGAGCTTGGACACTTTGCTAGTGAGTGCAAGAAGCCTAGGAATTCAGGAAAGGGTAATGCACTCATGGTCACACAGAAGGATTGGGCAGACTCCAGTGATTCCGAAGATGAATTGGATTATGACAACATTGCATTGATGGCAAGTGCTTCAGACAAGCCTGGATCTCCAAAGAAAACTTCTTCATCTTCTGTTAAGGTATCACTTCACTCTCTTGATTCGTTTGATAGCATAGATTCTGATGATATTATATCTATTCATGTTGAGTTTAAGAATCTTATGACTAATTTCAAAATTCTTGCTAGTGAAAAAGATGAACTCAAGGCTAAGAATGATGAATTAGTTAGTAGAAATAATTTTCTTGAATCTGAGTTAATTCAAATGGAAGAATATAAGTTAAGTTATGATAAAGCTAAGCATGATTATGGTGTTATTCTTGAGCCTTATGACTATGTCAGAAAAGAACTAGAGGAAGAGAGAGATGTGATTAAAATCATTAACAATTCTGGTAAAAAGACTCAAGAAATCATTGAAAATTAAATTCTGGGTAAAATTAATGGTTTAGGTTTTGATAAGGCTAGGCAAGAAGATACAGTAGCTATTGTCAATGATGATAGTAAAATTGAAGCTAGCACATCTAAGTCTGAAGGTAAGAAGATAGTTTCTGAACCTAAACATGTTAAATTTGTTGATTCTAAAGGTTCCCCAGTTGTCCACAAAAGAATTAATAATAGCAATTCAGATGAAAGAGTGTTAGAAAAACCTAAGAATGTCAACATAGGTTTTCTGGCTAAGTCTCAGTTGAAACAGAGACTAGAAAGTATTTCAGAGTCTAGCAAGATCAGAAGAAATAGGAATGGAAAAGAAGGTATTAACAAAGAGAATAATTACAAGAATGTACCTGATGCAACTAGGAAGAAATACTATAAATATGGAAATCATAATCATTTAGCCCTAGACTGCAATCAAAAACCTTCTTGGAAAACTGAGCCCAGATTCCCCAAGACTCAGAGAATTCAATACCAACCACAAGAACCCTGTTACCATTGTGGTAGTCTACTTCATTCCATTTATAAGTGTAAGGAATATCATGAACTGTATTATGACTATTATTCTTTGAAATCTGAAACTCCTAGTCACAAAAAGTTTGTGAAATCAAAGTCTAAGGTTGACTCTGCAACAGGTAAATCAAAAGCAAAATCTTCAAAGCCTGTTGGTTCAAAAGTTAGTAAGAAAGGATCCAATCAAAGTTGGGTCCTAAAAAATTCTAACTAGCTACTTTTTGTTTGCAGGGCACTGGAAAGAAGCATTCAATTATCTTGGACAGTGGATGCTCTAGACATATGACTGGAAAGAAGTCACTGCTTACAAAGTTTGAGAGGAAAGCTGGCCCAGTAATATCCTTTGGAGATGGCAACAAAGGAGAAACTCTGGGATATGGCTCAATTATTATGGGGAATGTCATCATAGAAAATGTAGCACTGATTGAAGGCTTGAAACACACACTTTTAAACATAAGTCAACTGGGTGATAAGGGTTACCAATCAATCTTTGATAGTAAGGGATGCAAAATCTTGAATATCAAGAATGGAGACATTGTTCTGACTGGTCAGAGACATGGTAACATATATGAAGCCAGCTTGAGTGACACATCTAAAGGAACTATCAGATGTCTTTACAGCAAGGCATCCAATGATGAAAGCTGGAACTGGCACAAGAAGCTCTCACATCTTAATTTCAAGAAGTTTAATCAACTTTTTAAGCATTATCTGGTGAGAGGCCTACCTCAGGCAAACTATGTGCAAGATGGACTTTGTGATGCTTGTCAGCTTGGTAAACAAAGAAGAACCATTTTCAAGAGCAAGACAGAAAATTCAATTACTGAACCATTTCACATGCTGCATCTTGATTTATTTGGTCCAGTAAACATTATGTCTATCAATAAGAAAAGATATGCTCTAGTTATAACGCCTTAGATTTTTAGTAATTATAATTATTTATTTAATATTAAATGTGAATTATGTGGCGTATAAAATTGTTGAGGAGGTGATGTATGTGTGGTACGATATTTGTGGGCTTGGTTGATGATTTGTATGTGATGTGTAAGCCCAGGTATTTTTAATTATATTTCTGGGGATTTATTTATATTTAATTGTGTTATATTTACTTTCGGTGAATTTTATAAAATTATCTGGATTAGCAAAAATTTTGAAATCTTTTTCATTATTAACTTTATTAGTTTATGTGAGTTTTAAAAATATTAGGTGGAATTATTTTGGATTTTAAGGATTTTAAAATGACTTTATGGATTACTTTTCGTTTTATGGATTTATTCTTGTAAAATCCATATTTAATTCGTTTTTGACCCGATTAATATTTTAAAAATATGTGGGTGATTGTAATTTTGTGTTTTTCTTTTTAAAATTTTAAAATTTAATATTCTACCCATTTTTGTATTTAATTGTGATTTTACGGGTTATTTTAGTAAATTTTTTTTTAGAAATGTAAATGCTAAAGAAAAGCTATTTTTTCATTTCCCCCAAATTAGTTGTCTCCTTAAATCCCTAATTAGTTTTTCTTAAACCAACACAACATCAGTCCCTCGGTCTCTCGAATATTCTAGCTCTCTCTCTTCCGTGTTCCTCTCTCAGAAACCTCTCGGTGTATCTCCAATCTCCTGCCTCTCGGTCACCTGCTATCGATTATTGGGTATGTATGTGGGCCTTTGTAGGTTCATTTATCGAGCCTCTCTATTCCCCTGTGTTGTCATCGAGCTTATGTATCTATATAATTGAGGTAGTGGTCGATTTATGTGCTAAATTGGGAGTCTCCATTGATGAGATTCCATTTAGTGTGGCGATTCTACTTGCTTGGTCTCCCCTGCTCCGTGTGTGTGTTTCAACAGAAGTGTGTGGGTGTGTGTTCTGTTGGTACTGTGTGGGTGAGTATACGAGTGAAATTGTGTGGGTATGTGTGGACTTGGCCGTGTGCTAGGCTGGGTTAAGTTACTGGTTTGGCTGGGTTGTGATACTCGAGTGCTATGGTTCGTATTTTCAGTGATTTTGAATCGGTATCAAGTCCAGGGGATTGTTGAATTGTTGTGATGATAATATAATAAGCTGCTTGATTTTTTTGTTATGGTTCGAGTGTTATGGTTGAAATTCTGTGATTTCCTGGTTAAGGCAAGTAAACCACTTCACTTATATTTCCAGTGAATTATGATTATCATATCTTGATTCTTATGTTCGTTTGATTTATCCTTGATATAACTGTTCTGTTAATTTCCATTAATTTCGAATATTCAATTGTTATACCCCGAATCGATTATATTATTTTCGTTGATCCTTTTAGTGGCTGGACTTAAATCAATACCCTTTTTCTATATCGAACTTGTCGATATCTAATTCAGAAATTACCCGACCTTATTTTATTTTGTGAGATTTGAGATGTTGACCTGGAACGAAATTGTCCAGGGTGTTTGGCAGTTGAGGTGGTCGATTATTCCGACACATGATGTCTAGTTAGGATTGGACTGTTAGTTTTTTTAAAAATGTGAACCGTAAGGGTCAGACCAGATTCGTGGTCAGAAATTATTAAGGCCAATGTGTGCCGTGGATCCATTAAGGACATTGTTGTGTGCGTTTGTCCGGGGTTAGTGCGTGACTGATCAGCAGCCTAACCTTATGATTGTTTTTATTTATAAAATGCATAATAGTCCAATCCACTCCTATTTTTTTTTAATTCAGATAAAAGATATATCTTTCAGTTGAGCTTGTGTATTGTTGATTGCAAGTTCTTAACAGACTTGCAAATATTTCAGTTCATTTATGCTTTTAATTATATATACTTGCTGAGCATTTTAGCTCACTTGCTTGCTAATTCTGTTTCCTCAGCTAAGCATGAAGATGTCTAGGAGGAGTGGACCATCAGGTCGGGGCAGCCATAGGGGCAGTCAGAGAGTTGAGGTGGTGGGATGGGTAGACAACTTATGACCTTATTTCTTATCTTTGCTGTATCGGTTAGAGAGATTAATTTATGGAGTTGTATATTATTTTATTCAGAACTTGGGTTGTAATAGTTAATTAGTAGTTGTTTCATATTGTGACCTGTGAGCGGTCTTGGCTTGCCAGAGTTTATGTTTCTTTATAAATTTTGCTATTATTATGTCTGTGAGCAGGTTTGGTTATAGTTGGTTGGGTTTGGTTGATTTGGACAGGTGGTTAGTCCTATTTTCGAACACATCATGCCGAATTTTCTAAAATTTCTTCTATGTTAATGTTTAATTAATTATAAAATAATTTAATTCTAATATTGATAAGTGAGGGTGTTACAAGTTGGTATCAGAGCCACAGGTCGCAGTCACTGAAACAATTAGGTGGGAATTCGGGGTAGAGTAATAGGAAAGGTTCGGATCGTTTTGCGAGAGACAGAACATCTAATTATAAGGTATTTATGTACTTCAAGCACCTGTTTCTAGTTCTGATTCTGACCCGTCAGAGGATCCAGTTGAGGCGAACCCTATACCACAGCCAGCGCCATTGAGATCTGCGTCCTCACGCGTTGTTTCGTAGAGCTCGGTGAACGGGCCACTATATCAGTTTACTCAGCCCCCTGTTCCATACCATGAGTACCAGAGAGTGGGTGCAGAGCGAGACTTTCTGTTTGGACAGCTAGCTGAGGTTAGAGCTCTACAGGAGACACAGGCACAGATGGCGAGGGAACGAGCCCGAGCAGTGGAGGAGTTGGGACAGATCCGGATGCGGCTACGGGTGATGAGGACTATTATCCAGACGCGGACTCAGCATGCGTCCGATGATGAGTTTTTAGCCGTTGCACTCCATGTGACGTTGGCATCGGTGGTGAGTGAGCTAGATGACATTCTCGGACCAGATCAGTAGACGAGGATCAGTTGGTTAGTGGAGCTGTGGGTGGGATTTTATATGTCGTAGCGTAGTGATTCCATCCTGACGCATGGTACACAGATGCATAGTATGGTAGGAGCAGGGTTTGCAGTGCAACCAGTTTTGTTGTAGATATCTGTTGCACTGTGACTAGATGCTAGCAGTTTCCTCTTTTAGTGTTATGTTGTACCTTTATCGAAGCGTTGTTCTTACGCTTGTACCAGATATATATGATGATCTCTTTCTGTAAAACTGCGTTAGATTCCTTTCACATTGTTATTTATTTTAAGCATCATATTTACCTTTCAGCATTGAATTTATTTTCAGCACTGCTTCTTTTTCTAGTACTGCCTTTACCTTCAGTATCATATTTAATTTCAGCATTATGTTTATTGTTCTGTTAATGCATCTATCAGATATTTATGAATACCTTGCATAGCTTTGATTCTTGAACTCTGTTACACCTTGTAAACCAATTGCTGACCCGAGTAATGACTAGGAACCTTGAATTAAAATTTCAATAGTATATTCACTGTTGGCTTAAATTGGATTCTTTTGATTTATTGACTCTTGAATTTGAACCTAATGATTGTCCGTTGATTTCAGAAATATGCCTCCAAGAAAGAAGAAACAAAATACTCGAACCACCAATCAGGGTGAACAAGCCAACCCACCTCCTGTAGGCCAAATAGACCCTGCTTTGGCTCAAATATTGCAGACCCTTGTTCAGCAAACTGCTACTCTAGCACAGCAACAGCAACAGTTACAGCAACAACTATTGGCTCAGCAACAACAACAACAACAGCAACAGCAGTAGCAACAACAACAACCTGTTCCTCTGGTAGTCACCTTTAAGGCCTTCCAGGCAGTTAAACCTCCCGAATTTAAAGGAACAGCGGACCCAGTAGAGGCGAGATCTTGGCTGAAAGAGATGGAAAAGGCTATTGAACTGGTGGGGGTCCCAGCAAATAAACAGACCGAATATGTAAGTTACTTCCTGAAGAATGAAGCCACTTATTGGTGGGAGTCGGTAAAGATGCTAGAAGCTATGGAAGTAATTCCTTGGGAAAGGTTTACATAGTTGTTCTTAGAAAAGTATTTCCCAGACTACATGAAAGATCAAATGAAAATGAAGTTCTTAGAGTTGAAACAGGGAAGTATGTCAGTGACAGAGTATGAAACAAAGTTTACTGAACTAGCTAGGTTTGCTCCGGCTTATGTGGACACGGAGAGGAAAAAGGCAAAGAGGTTTCAACAAGGCTTGAAACCATGGATTCGTAGTAAGCTAGCAGTTTTGGAACTGGATACTTATGCAGCTGTGGTGCAGAAGGCCATGATAGCCGAAGGAAAAAGTGAATTGTACTTTAAGGAAAAAGAGGGAAAGAAAAGAAAAGCTGGGTCAATGGAAGGACGATAAGTGCAAGGCAGCTCTCAGAGTGTGCCCAATAAAAGCCAGGGTTTCAGTCAGGAAAGAATGGGAATTCTAAGAAACCGGGATCGGGGAATGGAGGGCAAGGGAATAGACTTCAATATTCAAATCAGCAGAAACTGGTTAGGCCACCCTTGGCAGAGTGCAAGACTTGTGGAAAGAGGCATCCAGGAGTGTGTACAAAGTTGGAGGTAACGTGCTACAAGTGTAATCAGAAAGGTCACTATGCTCGAGAGTGCAAGGTAGGAATTGTATGTCACCGTTGTGGGAAACCAGGGCATGTAATGAGAGACTGTAAAGTACCTGTGGTGAAACCTCCGGTTCTGGCTAACCCAATGCTTCAAGCGATTGAGGCACCCCCAACAGCAAATGTCAGACCAGTGGCTAGGACCTTCAATATGACTATGAATGAAGCTATTAAGAATTCTGATGTGGTAGCAGGTACGCTCCCTGTAAATTCTATTTAAGCTAAAGTATTAATTGATTCCGGGGCTACGAAATCCTTTATATCTAAAGAATTCGTTCAAAGGTTAAATTGTGAGATATGCATGTTACATGAGGCTATAGTTATAGAAATAGCTAATTCAGAACGGATTCCAGTTACTCAAGTATGTCCTCGTTGTAAGATCGATATCTCAGGGCATTACTTTTACGCTAATTTGATACCCTTCCAGTTAGGTGAATTTGATGTCATTCTCGGAATGGATTGGTTAACAAAGAATAATGCACCAATTGACTGTAAGAATAAAAAGGTGATACTTAAGCCCTCCGATAATGTAGAAGTTACCTTTAGGGGTCAGAGACAGACTAGGAGATTTTTAACGATCATGCAAACTAAGAGGCTGTTGAGGCAGGGATGCGAGGGCTATATGGCTTATGTCATGGATACCAAGCAAGAGGTACCTAAGATAGAGGAAATACCAGTGGTGAATGAGTTTCTCGATGTTTTTCCAGATGAACTTCCCGGGTTACCTCCGGATAGAGAAATAGAATTTACCATCGACTTAGCCCCAGGAACCGAACCCGTGTCAAAGGCTCCCTATCGAATGGCACCTGTGGAGATGAAAGAATTGGCTATTCAGTTACAAGATCTTTTGGAGAAAGGTATTATTAGACCTAGTGTTTCGCCGTGGGGAGCTCCGGTATTATTTGTAAAGAAGAAGGATGGAAGTATGAGATTGTGTATCGATTATCGGGAACTAAATAAGTTGACCATTAAGAATAAGTACCCTTTGCCAAGAATTGACGATTTATTCGATCAGCTGAAAGGAGCTACTTGTTTTTCCAAAATTGATCTACGATCAGGGTATTTTCAGTTGAAGATTAGGTCGGAAGATGTTCCAAAGACAGCGTTTCGGACTAGATATGGGCATTATTAATTTTTGGTGATGGCGTTTGGGTTAACCAATGCACCGGAGGCGTTCATGGATTTAATGAATAGGGTCTTTAAGAAATATTTGGATAAGTTTGTGATTGTGTTTATAGATGATATTTTGATATACTCGAAGACCGAAGAAGAACATGCAGGGCATTTGAGGATAGCTCTAGAAATGTTGAGAAAAGAGAAATTGTATGCAAAGTTTTCTAAGTGTGAGTTTTGGTTGAAAGAGGTGCAGTTTTTAGGGCATGTCATCAGCAGCGAAGGGATTAAAGTGGATCCTGCTAAGATTGAAGCTGTGATGAATTGGGAGAGACCTAAAACACCTACAGAAGTTTAAAGTTTCTTAGGATTGGCGGGATATTATCGAAGATTTGTTCAAGACTTTGCGAAGATAGCCACCCCACTAACAAAGTTGACAAGGAAGAATGAAAAGTTTGTGTGGAATGAGAGGTGTGAAGAAAGTTTCCAGGAATTGAAGAAGAGATTGGTGACTGCACCTGTATTGACACTTCCAGACGAAAAAGGAAATTTTGTGATCTACAGTGATGCATCTCACAAAGGTTTAGGATGTGTACTAATGCAGCACGGCAAGGTAATTGCTTACGCTTCGAGACAATTGAAACCTCACGAGCAGAAATATCCTACTCATGACTTAGAATTGTCCGCGATTGTTTTCGCCTTGAAGATTTAGAGACATTTACGGACCACAAGAGCTTAAAGTATATCTTCATCCAGAAGGAGATAAATATGAGACAAAGAAGATGGTTAGAATTACTCAAGGATTATGATTGTACCATTAACTATCACCCTGGGAAGGCGAACGTGGTGGCGGATGCTTTAAGTAGGAAGGAGAAAATCAACATGTTGACAATGCCTGAGGAGTTATACAAAGAGTTTGAAAGATTGGAGATAGAGGTATGTATGCCTGCAAGTAGTACAGATACAGTGTACACTATGATGTTTCAGCCAGAATTGTTAGAAAAGATTCGCAGATGCCAGGAGGAAGTCATGAGTGGAGATGTGAACAAGTTAACAGGTGAGGAAATATGCACACAAGTAGATGACAGTGGGATATTGAGATTTTCTTCACGTATTTGGATACCGAATGTGACAGAGTTGAAGAATGAAATTCTACAGGAAGCCCACAGTTCCAAATATTCGATTCATCCTGGAAGTACGAAGATGTATCGAGACTTGAAAAGAAACTTCTGGTGGCCGGATATGAAGAGAGATATTGCCGAATGGGTGAGTAAGTGTTTAACCTATCAGAAAGTAAAAGCTGAACATCAGAGACCAAGTGGGATGCTACAACCATTAGAGATTCCCGAGTGGAAATGGGAACATATTGCGATGGATTTTGTGGTAGGATTTCGAAGGACGAGAGCTAATCATGATGCTATCTGGGTAATTGTTGATCGATTAACGAAATCTGCACACTTCCTTCCGATAAATGAGAGGTTTTCATTAGACAAACTGGTACATCTATACATAAAAGAGATTGTGGTGCGACATGGAGTTCCAGTATCAATAGTCTCAGATCGAGATCCAAGATTTAATTCGAGATTCTGGAGAAGTTTTCAAGAATGTTTGGGCACTGAATTAAAAATGAGTACAGCTTATCATCCTCAGACTGACGGCCAGAGTGAAAGAACGATCCAAACAATTGAAGACATGCTCCGAGTTTGTGCACTGGATTTTGCAGGAAGTTGGGATGAACACTTGCCATTATTGGAATTCTCATACAACAACAGTTTTCATGCTAGCATTGGTAGGCCACCGTATAAAGCATTATATGGGCGGAAGTGTCGATCTCCAGTATACTGGGAGGTAGTTGGTGAGCGAAAGATACTCGGACCAGAATTAGTACAGCAAACCAAGGAAGTAATTCAGCTTATTCAGAAACGGTTAGTGACAGCTCAAGACCGACAGAAGAAGTACGCTGATTTGGCCAGAAAGAATATGGAGTTCGAAGAAGGGGTACAAGTTTTGTTGAAAATATCTCCGTGGAAGGGGTTAGTAAGATTTGGTAAGAAAGGAAAATTAAGTCCAAGATTTATCGGGCCTTTTGAAGTTTTGAAGAAGGTTGGAAAAGTTGCCTAAGAATTAGCCTTACCGCCTCACATGCAGCATATTCACAACGTGTTCCATGTATCAATGCTTAAGAAGTACCATCTGGACTCTAAACATGTCATCGAATATGAGCCAATAGAGATCCAGCCAGATTTATCCTATGTGGAACAACCCATTAAGATATTAGATCGTAAAGCGAAAGTCCTACGAACTAAGACAATACCTATAGTAAAAGTTTTGTGGAGAAACCCCAGAGTGGAAGAATCAACATGGGAGCTTGAGAGCGACATGCTCGAGAATTATCTTCATTTATTCAATTAGATGAGATTCTGGGGACAGAATCCTTTTTAAGGGGGGAAGGGTATAACGCCTTAGATTTTTAGTAATAATAATTTTTTATTTAATATTAAATGTGAATTATGTGGCGTATAAAATTGTTGAGGAGGTGAAGTATGTGTGGTACGATATTTGTGGGCTTGGTTGATGATTTG
This sequence comes from Saposhnikovia divaricata, assembly GCA_036435485.1. Classification (NCBI taxonomy): domain Eukaryota; kingdom Viridiplantae; phylum Streptophyta; class Magnoliopsida; order Apiales; family Apiaceae; genus Saposhnikovia; species Saposhnikovia divaricata. Next base: position 117,342,781 of record CM071599.1, on the reverse strand, counting down.
TATGTTATGTGTAAGCCCAGGTATTTTTAATTATATTTCTGGGGATTTATTTCTATTTAATTGTGTTATATTTACTTTCTGTGAATTTTATAAAATTATCTGGATTAGCAAAAATTTTGAAATCTTTTTCATTATTAACTTTATTAGTTTATGTGAGTTTTAAAAATATTAGGTGGAATTATTATGAATTTTAAGGATTTTAAAATGATTTTATGGATTACTTTTCGTTTTATGGATTTATTCTTGTAAAATCCATATTTAATTTGTTTTTGACCCGATTAATATTTTAAAAATATGTGGGTGATTTTAATTTTGTGTTCGTCTTTTTAAAATTTTAAAATTTAATATTCTACCCATTTTTGTATTTAATTGTGATTTTACGTGTTATTTTAGTAATATTTTTTTTTAGAAATGTAAATCCTAAAGAAAAACTATTTTTTCATTTCCCCCAAATCAGTTGTCTCCTTAAATCCATAATTAGTTTTTCTTAAACCAACACAACATGAGTCTCTCGGTCTCTCGAATATTCTAGCTCTCTCTCTTCCGTGGTCCTCTCTCAGAAACCTCTCGGTGTATCTCTGATTTCTTGCTTCTCGGTCACCTGTTATCGATTATTGGGTATGTATGTGGGCCTTTGTAGGTTAATTTATCGAGCCTCTCTATTCCCCTGTGTTGTCATCGAGCTTATGTATCTATATAATTGAGGTAGTGGTCGATTTATGTGCTAAATTGGGAGTCTCCATTGATGAGATTCCATTTAGTGTGGCGATTCTACTTGCTTGGTATCCCCTGCTCCGTGTGTGTGTTTTAACAGAAGTGTGTGGGTGTGTGTTCCATTGGTACTGTGTGGGTGAGTATACGGGTGAAATTGTGTGGGTATGTGTGGACTTGGCCGTGTGCTAGGCTGGGTTAAGTTACTGGTTTGGCTGGGTTGTGATATTCGAGTGCTATGGTTCGTATTTTTAGTGATTTTGAATCGGTATCAAGTCCAGGGGATTGTTGAATTGTTGTGATGATAATATAATAAGCTGCTTGATTTTTTTGTTATGGTTCGAGTGTTATGGTTGAAATTCTGTGATTTCCTGGTTAAGGCAAGTAAACCACTTCACTTATATTTCAAGTGAATTATGATTATCATATCTTGATTCTTATGTTCGTTTGATTTATCCTTGATATAACTGTTCTGTTAATTTCCATTAATTTCGAATATTCAATTGTTATACCCCGAATCAATTATATTGTTTTCGTTGATCCTTTTAGTGGCTGGACTTAAATCAATACCCTTTTTCTATATCGAACTTGTCGGTATCTAATTCAGAAATTACCCGACCTTATTTTATTTTGTGAGATTTGAGATGTTGACCTGGAACGAAATTGTCCAGGGTGTTTGGCAGTTGAGGTGGTCGAATGTTCCGACACCTGATGTCTAGTTAGGATTGGATTGTTAGTTTTTTTTTAAAATGTGGACCGTAAGGGTCGGACCAGATTCGTGGTCAGAAATTATTAAGGCCAATGTGTGTCGTGGATCCATTACGGACATTGCTGTGTGCGTTTGTCCGGGGTTAGTGCGTGACTGATCAGCAGCCTAACCTTATGATTGTTTTTATTTATAAAATGCATAATAGTCTAATCCACTCCTATTTTTTTTAATTCAGATAAAAGATATATCTTTCAGTTGAGCTTGTGTATTGTTGATTGCAAGTTCTTAACAGACCTGCAAATATTTCAGTTCATTTATGCTTTTAATTATATATACTTGCTGAGCATTTTAGCTCACTTGCTTGCTAATTCTGTTTCCTCAGCTAAGCACGAAGATGTCTAGGAGGAGTGGACCGTCAGGTCGGGGCAGCCATAGGGGCAGTCAGAGAGTTGAGGTGGTGGGATGGGTAGACAGCTTATGACCTTATTTCTTATCTTTGCTGTATCGGTTAGAGAGATTAATTTATGGAGTTGTATATTATTTTATTCATAACTTGGGCTGTAATAGTTAATTAGTAGTTGTTTCATACTGTGACCTGTGAGCGGTCTTGGCTAGTCAAAGTTTATGTTTCTTTATAAATTTTGCTATTATTATGTCTGTGAGCAGGTTTGGTTATAGTTGGTTGGGTTTGGTTGATTTGGACAGGTGGTTAGTCCTATTTACGAACACATCATGCCGAATTTTCTAAAATTTCTTCTATGTTAATGTTTAATTAATTATAAAAGAATATAATTCTAATATTGATAATTGAGGGTGTTACACTAGTTATAGTGGATGAGTACACAAGGTTCACATGGGTATTCTTTCTACACAACAAGGATGAAGCTCCTCAGCAAATCATTGAACTTGTCAAGAATATTCAAAATAGCTCTGAGTACAAGGTCAAAGTGCTCAGAAGTGACAATGGTACAGAGTTTTAGAATTCTACAATGGAGGAGTATTGTGCAGATAGTGGATTTACTCAACAGTTTTCTGCACCTGGAACACCTCAGCAGAATGGTGTAGTAGAAAGAAAGAACAGAACTCTCATAGAGGCAGCAAGAACCATGCTTGCAGAGTCAAAGCTTCCAACCTATTTCTGGGCAGAAGCTATCAACACTGCATGTTTCACTCAAAACTGTACCTTGGTAAATGCTCATGGTAAGACTCCCTATGAGATGATCAAAGGAAAGAAACCAAGTCTGAAATACTTTCACATCTTTGGATGCAAATGCTATGTCCTGAAAGTTCATCCAGAACAACTTGGGAAATTTGAAGCCAAATCGGATGAAACAATCTTTCTAGGATATTCAGCATCAAAGGCCTTCAAAGTATACAATCTCAGAACTCACATTGTTATGGAATCAATTCATGTTACATTTGATGATAAGAAGTTTGGAATTTTGCAAACTGATGAAAGTCATGACAATTTGGAATTTGAAAATTTTAAGTATTCTGAGATTCCCTCCAGCGGTGATGAAGGTTCTCCAGAGGAAATCTCTATTGCTTCTCAAAGGAATGCTACTGTTGAGGGGGAGCAATTCAATCAAGGAGAACACAGGACTCAGGAATCTCAATTGGAGGAGAACCCCCCTGTGTCTACCCAAGTAGCCAAAAAAATTTTAGTCTCTGAAACAATTCTAGAACCAAATTTTAATCCACAACCTATTGTTTCAAAGAAGCCAACCTCTGGTGTTTCTCAAAAGACATCAGTTGTAAGGAAGAGAAGATTTGTTATTTCAAGTAGTAGTTCTAGTGAAGATGATGATAATATATCTCTTGCTGAGAGAGCAGAATTGAAGGCTGCAATTCAACTTTCTAAGCTAGGACACAGAGATGGAACATCTAGTCACAGCCAGGCTGCAGTCTCCCAAAAGGCTGTAGTTCTTAAAAAGGGAAAACAGTTACTGGATACTGTCTCTCAAAAGACTGTGTCTATTGAAAAAGGATCTCATCCCAAGATCACTTCTGTGTCTACACCTCTTGAGTATTCTCAAGACAAATTTGTTGCTCACTATACTAGGAGAACAAGTAGAAAGATTCATTTGTCACCTACACACCTAGTGTCAAGTCCAACTAACATTATGCAGGTCTCTAAAAATAATGCTATATCCATGTCAGTATCTGGCAAGAGAGATCTGGATCTTGATTCTTCATGGGAAACTACATTGACATACAGCCAGGCCTGTTCTAGATTTTTTGATTGAAAGAGTTTCTAAACTTTCACTTCCTGAAGAATATGGACTGTTACATCAAAGGCTTGATTTAATGAAGACATACTTCTATGTATCAGTCAGAAAGGAGTTACACAAGAAATTTGGACTTCCTAAGCATGTTACACTTCAATCACTTCATGCATATCTATTTGACAAGGATGTCATTGTTGAAGATGCTTCAGCTCAAGGTGAACAAGAGGAGGTAGTTGATAGAGGGAAGCAGTCAACAGAAGATACTATTGCATCAGTGGCGAATAGTAGAATAGATCATATCACAGTCACTGCAACACAAGAACCATCTAGTGAGAGGTTGGATGACTCAGGAACTGTGATTGATGATGCTGGAAGGTCTTCTGTGATGACTAAAATTGCAAGTGAGAAACCCTATGATATGGGAGGAATGACTTTGATCGTTTTTTCTGAAGATCAAACCAATATTGTTCTTTCAGAGTCTATCCACCTTGAAGTTGTGTCTCAGCAACCAACACTTAAAGATGGTGGCATATTAGCTATGGTGTCTAATGAAGTATTACTGAAGACATCAGAGTCTAGTGTAAAACCTGAAAGTGGTATACTGGAGCTTGTAGTTTCTGGAAAGAAACTATATGTTTGTAAGGGTTCAGAGACTATAGCAGCTCACTCCTTGGAGAAAACCTCAAGCCCCATGCCAAATGAGGAACCCTCTCTCCATGTGAGTTCAGGTATAAAAACTTCTTCTAACCCCAATTTTTCTGTAGGTCATGAGAGCACTTATCCAAATTTGAGTGATACACTTGAAAAGATGGATATAGATCCATACACAGAGAGGCTGGCTCCTGACCAGGCAAAAGGAGAGGTAGAAAGAGTGTTGACTTTAGATAGTCAAAGTGAGAATGAGAGTATGGATGATCAACTCCATAGTGAGGGAGAGAAAATTATGAAACCACCATCGTTTGATTTCTGGGATCAGGTTTTTCCTGAATCTTGGTCTGAAAATCTTGGTATGGATGCTGGTACTTATTCTTTTATCAAGATGTATGAGAAGAATGACTTAGCACATCACAATGCAAAGCCAGAAGTTAAAGCTCAGAAACAGAAAGAAAAGCTTGCAGAGATCATTAACAGAAGAGGTGAAAGGCTAAGACAAACTTCTACTCAACCAGTACAAGAAAAAATTCATAATGATCCTAGTATTCCTTTGTATGTACTTCCAATTTCAGCTAGAATTGCGACATCAACAATATCTGATCAATCTAATGAGGAGTTAGGATTTGTAGATGTTAGTACATAGAATACTGGTGAAGGACGGGATGATCTTACTTCAGCTCCAGATCAGAAAAATGAAGATGTTTGTACTTCTACTCAAGTATTATTACTTGAATATCGTTCTCAACAGGAAACTTCTTCTACAAGACTCGAAGATAATGTTATTTCTGCATTTGAATCTGAAGATACAACAAGCACTTCCAATGTTGAAGTCAATTCTGAAATTCTTAAGGACATTCAGAAATCTCAAAGTGATCTTCAATCGAGACTTCAAATTCTTGAAAATAACCAAGTCACTATCATGGACAATCAAGCAGTTCTGATGAATCTCATTTGTTATGTTACTAAATCTCTTGGAATTCATGTTGCTGATGTCAAAAAGGGGGAGATAAAGACAATTCAGAAACAATAACAACAGACTGGGGGAGATAAACAGACTGGGAAAGGAAACAAGGGTGACAGAGTTGGTAAATTTCATCATGGAAGTGGTAAAGGAAAAGAAGCATCAAATAGTTGAATTCTTTCTTCTAAGTACTAGATACATGTCTACATCAGAAGAAGAAGGTACTTAACTTCATGATCTTGAATTAATAAATTCTATTCTGGTTGTATTGTTATATGTTTTGACATCTACAACTTAGATTTATGCTTCAGATTCTAAAGCATAAATAGGGGGAGATTGTTAGGAATAATTCATAAGTTGTGATGTTAAGAATAGAATTTTGCTAATACTTCTTGTATATCCTGATCTTATAAAGTATTTAGCACTTTATATAGGATATATGTGTTAGACAGTAATCTGTAAAGTTTAGTTAGGAACAGTGCGTCAGAGACTACATATCAGGAACAGTGTATCGGGGACTACATATCAGGAACAGAGGAGCAGATCCTGATACAGCAAGTCAGATCCTGATCAAATACTGATGGGATAATCAGATCCTGATGCAATGGAAAATCTGATATCAGTCGTGTTACTGATGATATCATTATGGATGCTACAGAAACTGGCAATTGCTATAAAACAGGATCGTTGTTTTGAAAAACAAGCAAGAAGATATCGTGAAGGAAACGAATTCTCTATTGATGGAAACTATCAACTGGACGGCAGAACATTGTCATAGAAAGATTATAATTCTGTTATTAGTTGATAGGTAGCATTATAAATACTCTCTCAATATCATTGTAAAAAGTGTGAGTGAGTGAGTTCGTAAGATTTGTATTCGAGAGTTTGAAACAAACAGAGAGAGAGATTTGTATTGTCAGCAGCTGCTAAAGGTATTGTAAACCTTTGGTAGAGTTTGTATTTGATTATTTTAATACAAACAAAGTTTGATTCATTCGTTTATTCTTGTTCATATAATCAAGCAAAAATCAGACACGATTATATAACTTGTATTCAACCCCCCTTCTACAAGTTATTCGAGTTAACAGGCTCAATTATTTTGGGGAATGTCATCGTAGAAAATGTAGCACTTATTGAAGGCTTGAAACACACACTTTTAAGCATAAGTCAACTGGGTGATAAGGGTTACCAATCAATCTTTGACAGTAAAGGATGCAAAATCTTGAATATGAAGAATGGAGACATTGTTCTGGCTGGTCAGAGACATGGTAACATATATGAAGCCAGCTTGAGTGACACATCTAAATGAACTGTCAGATGTCTTTACAGCAAGGAATCAAATGATTAAAGCTGGAACTGGCACAAGAAGCTCTCACATATCAACTTCAAGAAGCTTAATCAACTTGTTAAGCACCATTTGGTGAGAGGCCTACCTCAGGCAAATTATGTGCAAGATGGACTTTGTGATGCTTGTCAGCTTGGAAAACAAAGAATAACCACTTTCAAGAGCAAGACAGAAAATTCAATTACTGAACCATTTCACATGCTGCATCTTGATTTATTTGGTCCAGTAAACATTATGTCTATCAACAAGAAAAGATATGCTCTAGTTATAGTGGATGATTACACAAGGTTCACATGGGTATTCTTTCTACACAAAAAGGATAAAGCTTCTCAGCAAATCATTGAACTTGTCAAGAATATTCAAAATAGCTCTGAGTACAAGGTCAAAGTGCTCAGAAGTGACAATGGTACAGAATTCAAGAATTCTACAATGGAGGAGTATTGTGCAGACAATGGAATTACTCAACAGTTTTCTACACCTGGAACACCTCAGCAGAATAGTGTAGTAGAAAGAAAGAACAGAACTCTCATAGAGGCAGCAAGAACCATGCTTGTAGATGCAAAGCTTCCAACCTATTTCTGGGCAGAAGCTATAAACACTGCATGTTTCACTCAAAACTGTACCTTGGTAAATGCTCATGGTAAGACTCCCTATGAGATGATTGAAGGAAATAAACCAAGTGTGAAATACTTTCACATCTTTGGATGTAAATGCTATGTCCTGAAAGTTCATCCAGAACAACTTGGAAAATATGAAGCCAAATCGGATGAAGCAATCTTTCTAGGATATTCAGCATCAAAGGCCTTCAAAGTATACATTCTCAGAACTCACATTGTTATGGAATCAATTCATGTTGCATTTGATGATAAGAAGTTTGGAATTTTTCAAATTGATGAAAGCCATGACAATCTGGAATTTGAAAATCTTAAGTATTCTGAGATTCTCTCCAGTGATGATGAAGGTTCTCGAGAGGAAATCTCTTTTGCTTCTCAAAGGAATGCTACTGTTGAGGGGGAGCAATTCAATCAAGGAGAACAAAGTACTGATTAGGATCAGACTAGTCTTTCAGAGTCTACTTCATCAGGAACTGATCCTTCAGAGTCTAATGAAGGAAGATCAGAAACTAACAGCAGTATTGAATCCACTGATTCTAATGATCAAGGGGGAGCTTTTGAAGGAAATGAATACTCTTCTATAAGAAATACTACTAACTTAGGGGGAGAGTCTAGCAGGAGCAATCTACCACCTGTTAGAAAATGGACAAGGGATCATACTGAGGATTTGATAATTGGTGATCCAAGTAGTGGTGTTCGAACTAGAAGATCAATTCAAAATGAATGCTTGTACAGTTGTTTTCTCTCAAAGAATGAACCTAAGAAGGTTGAAGAAGCCTTACAGGATCCTGATTGGGTAATAGCAATGCAGGAAGAATTGAATGAGTTTGAGAGGAACAAGGTTTGGAAACTGGTACCAAGACCTAAAGATAGATCTATTGTCGGTGCTAAATGGGTTTTCAGAAACAAGCTAGATGAATCTGATATGATTGAAAGAAACAAAGCAAGACTGATGGCCAAGGGTTATTCTCAGGAAGAAGGAATTGATTATGATGAAACCTTTGCACTTGTAGCAAGATTGGAAGCAATCAGAATATTTCTTGCATTTGCAGCTCATTCAAAATTCAAGGTATACCAGATGGATGTAAAGAGTGCTTTTCTTAATGGCAAACTTGATGAGGAAGTGTATGTGGAGAAACCACCAGGTTTTGTTGATCCAAAGTTTCCAAATCATGTCTACAAACTTGACAAGGCACTCTATGGACTAAAGCAGGCACCAAGAGCATGGTATGAGACTTTGTCTAAATTTCTTCTTGAAAATGGCTTCACAAGAGGTACAATTGACAAAACTCTATTCTTTAGAAAGATAAAAGGTGATTTGCTTTTAGTTCAAGTTTATGTTGATGATATTATATTTGGTTCTACTAATGAAAAGTTATGTGCTAAGTTTAGCAAGCTTATGCAGTCTAAGTATCAGATGAGCATGATGGGTGAACTAAATTACTTTTTAGGTTTACAGGTCAAACAGACTGAAATTGGTATTTTCATTAATCAGTCAAAGTATATCAAAGATCTTCTAAAAAGGTTTTACTTTCAAAATTGTGCAATTGCAACGACACCCATGGCAACAGCCACTAAGCTAGACTCTGATCCTAAGGGAAAGAGTGTTGATGACACTAGCTATAGAGGCATGATAGGTTCACTGTTATATCTAACTCCATGTAGACCAGATATAATGTTCTCTACCTGTTTATGTGCTAGAGTCCAAAGTGATCCTAAGGAATCTCATTTAATTGCTGTGAAGAGAATTTTTAGATATCTCAAGGGAACTCCAAATCTTGGTTTGTGGTATCCAAGAGAATCTGATTTCTCCCTAATTGGCTATTCAGACTTTGATTATGCAGGGTGTATAATAGACAAGAAAAGCACTACAGGTACATGTCAATTCTTTGGAAACAGATTGATTTCTTCGGCAAGCAAGAAGAACCAATCAGTTTCAACCTCAACTGCAGAAGCTGAATACATTGCAGCAGGCAGTTGTTGTGCTCAACTCCTTTGGATAAGAAATCAGTTGATGGATTATGGTATGACACTTAGTAATATTCCTATGTTTTGTGATAATACTAGTGCTATCAAAATTGCAAAAAATCCAGTTCAACATTCAAGGACTAAGCACATTGATGTCAGGTATCATTTTATTAGAGAACATATTGAAAATGGTACTGTGGAACTTCATTTTGTTCCTACTGACAAACAGCTTGCAGATATTCTAACTAAACCACTTGATGAGGCTACATTCATTAGATTGGTTAGTGAGTTAGGAATGTTAAATTTTTAGATCTTTAACATCTGCATAAGAAGCAAGGTATGTTGTTTCAGTTTATAGACTTGATATTTTGTCAGGATCTATACTTGATTGTTAAATGCTTAAGCTGTAACATTTTATCTTGATAAATTTCAGTATAATAGACTTATTAATAAACATCAGGATTATGATTGCTATCAGTATGCTGACGTCATCAGTATTGACATCAGGATTGTATCGTCAGTATCAGGATTGTGAAATTTTTGTATCTTACTGTTTCAAATTCTGAAGTTCATGTTATTTAGTGGTTCAATTCTGAGTTTTGTTAAAGTCTATGTTAGCAAATTTTATCACGAGCATACTGATAATTTATATAATTATTAAGGTCAGTCAATAACAACAATAGACAAGTAAATAATAAGAAAACTTGTATTTTCATTAATCAAAAGTATTACATACATGGAAATGAAATACAATTCTTCTTTTTGTCTAACTACTACTGATAACTCTATTCTTGTCTAAAGTTGTTACTGCTTAAATTCTCAACGATCGACTTCAGGACAAGGAGCATCTCAAGATTGGATTTCTTGTCTGGGCGACTTAAATGAAAGCAGCTGACTCATCTTCATGCTTATTGAAGAAGATGAATAGCATCTCCATCAAGATCAACCTCAGACTCTTCGTCAAATTCTTCATCCTCAAGGTGTGAAGAGATTAGAGGAGGATTGTATCCAACTGGTAGATGTTTTAGAGGAGATTCATGGAAATCATCAGAATTAAGAGCAATCATATCTGACTCGATGAGAAAAGTCATCTCTTTTGAGAGATAGTTTACTTGCTCCTGATCATCAAGAATAAAGAACTTCTCAGTAGTAATGAACCAAAAGCTAGGGTTCATATGAAGATTTGGGTTGAATGCCATGATGGAAAGAGAAAAGAATGAAAAGGTTTTGAAGAATGGCATAAGACGTTGGTTTCTTTTATAGAAAGACGTGAGAAGCTGAACAGTCGTTTGGGGGATATCAATGCAGTCAGTCATAATTATATGTGACTGTATTTCTTGTATTTTCAAGAAATATTGAACAAATTTAACCAATTGATTTTGTTCAGATTTAATTTATTTCTTTTACAGGTAAAAGAAAATGCCACGTGGAAACTTCATTTAGTCTCTGGAATCAGGATGATATTGATCAGGAATACAAGTGTGTTCACATCAGGATTAGTAATTCTTTCTATTCAGAAATCATATTGAATCGTGTGATTATCTTGATGAGAAGATCACATCAGAAAAAGGAAGCTGATCAGTATTGACTTTTATCTTGACTTTACTTTGATTTAATTTACTTGATTAATTTTGGATTTTATTTTCCAAAAGTCGTGGGTAACTATATTTTTCAGGGGCTGACACCTGTCAACCTACGTGTCAACGTGGGATAATGGGTCTGAAGGATTTTTGAAATATAATTATTTCGTGTAATTGCTTTCTCTAATTTCATTCTCTAAAGCAAAAACACTCTCGAGTTCTCAAAATCACTAATCAATTTCAAACATTTCTTAAGTTCTCTTCATATCAAAATGGAAACTCAAAGAAGACTACCCAAATCAGTAGCTTTCAAGTTTGGTGACTTTGATTTTATGATGAACAATCATGTTGCAGCTATCACCAACAAGGAAGGGGTGTCAACTGATTTTCACCCAATTATGGACTTTATGGCGAAAGGACCATTAAGTTATGCCTTGACAGCATCTCCACAAATTAATCAAGTAGCTGTTTCACAAGGTTGGGAGAATGCTGAGGTAATTGATTCTACTCAGAGTCAATCAGGTAAGATTGTTCTACACTTAGGACAAGACACATTTGATATTACTGAATATGTTGTTCATTCAGTACTTCACTTACCTGTTAGTACTAATTTTGAGAATATACCATCTGATGATGATGTTAGAACTATGTTATCTGAATTAGGTTATAATGGACCTCTAGATAACATGAGCCAGTTAAATAGATCCTTTCTTACGAAAGAATGGTCTTTCTTCTTTGACCAACTTGCCAAATGTTTTACTCGTAAATGTAGTTCTTTTCAACAAATTACTGCTGTTACATCACATACTGCATATAGCTTGCTTTAAAACAGAGTAATTAATTTTGGTCACATTATCTTAAGTCAGATGTGTATTTAACTTGGGTCAAGAGATCATGACAGGAATATGGTTTATTATCATAGATTCATGCAACTATTTATTAACCATTTCATTCCTGATGTTGAAGCTAGATTTGGTAGAGAATATTGTGTTTCTTCTTATGTACAACAAAAGAGAATTTTCTCTGACATTACAAAGAAGGACAGTGAAAAGAATCTAGATGAAATACCTGCATTACACTATCCAAATCATGTTTAGGTACTTCTAAGAACTAATCTTCCTACTATCTATAATTCTTCTTTCTTTGGTGGTGAAATGACTCAGGAATCTCAATTGGAGGAGAACCCCCCCTGTGTCTAACCAAGTAGCCAAAACATTATAGTCTCTGAAACAAGTCTAGAACCAAATTTTGATCCACAGCCTATTGTTTCAAAGAAGCCAACCGCTGGTGTTTCTCAAAAGACATCAGTTGTAAGGAAGAGAAGATTTGTCATTTCAAGTAGTAGTTCAAGTGAAGATGATGATAATATATCTCTTGCTGAGAGAGCAGAATTGAAGGCTGCAATTCAACTTTCTAAGCTAGGACAAAGAGATGGAACACCTAGTCACAGCCAGGCTGCAGTCTCCCAAAAGGTTGTCGTTCTTAGAAAGGGAAAACAGTTACTGGATACTGTCTCTCAAAAGACTGTGTCTATTGAAAAAAAATCTCATCCCAAGATCACTTCTGTGTCTACACCTCTTGAGTCTTCTTAAGATAAATCTGTTGCTCACTATACTAGGAGAACAAGGAGAAATATTCATTTGTCACCTACACACAGAGTGTCTAGTCCAACTAACATTATGCAGGTCTCTACAAATAAGGCTATATCCACGTCAGTATCGGACAAGAGATATATGGATCTTGATTCTTCATGGGAAACTACATTGACATACAGACTGGCTATGGAACTTATTTCACTAAAAGTGAAGCTTTCCAGGCCTGTTCTAGATTTTCTGATTGAAAGAGTTCCCAAACTTTCATTTCCTGAAGAATATGGACTGCTACATCAAAGACTTGATTTAATGAAGATGTACTTCTATGTATCAGTCAGAAAGGAATTGCACAAGAAATTTGGACTTCCTAAGCATGTTGCACTTCAATCACTTCATGCATATCTATTTGACAAGGATGTCATTGTTGAAGATGCTTCAGCTCAAGGTGAACAAGAGGAGGTAGTTGATAGAGGGAAGCAGTCAACAGAAGATACTATTGCACCAGTGGTGAATAGTAGAATAGATCATATCACAGTCAGTGCAACACAAGAACCATCTAGTTAGAGGTTGGATGACTCAGGAACTGTGATTAATGATGCTGAAAGGTCTTCTGTGATGACTGAAATTGCAAGCGAGAATGTAGCATCCCAAAATCCGGGGTAGAGATATGGGGCCACTAACTATAAACAATATTATACATCTCTGAATATAAACAACATAAACTAATAAAAACCCTTAACCAAGATCGCATACAGGTTATGGTATGAAACAAACTATCAAATTATTTTATTACAATCCAACCTCAGAATAAAAATGTTATACAATTTTTTACGAATAGACAAATCAATGTCTAACTACATATCCAACCTTGACAATTCCCAATCCATTATTTGAAAAAGTCCATAACTCGAACGTCTCCTCTCGCTGTCTATAGAGCAATACCAACTGGCCACTAGGTTCTCTGATTATCTCTAACCACTGGAGAAATAAACAAAAGGAAGAGTGAGCCAACAATGCTCAGCAAGTGTAAATAGTGATAACAATTTCAATAACGATGACAATTCTGATAAACAAAAGAGTTTCATCTCATTCTATGAAGAATCAGTTATATCGACTTTTCGATTGCCACGAGGGCCAATAATCCTCCCTTCATAAGGTGCATCAAGAACTAGAACTGACAAGAGTTTTGATATCGAAATATTATTAAAAACAGACTTCCAAGGAGTCAAAAACTAAACATCTCAATTTCAGAGTATAGATTAGAATTGGAATTTTTATTTATTTTAAAAAAAAACATCAAGGTTAGGATGCTGATCAGTCACGCACTAACCCCGGACAAACGCACACAGCAATGTCCTTAATTGGATCCATGGCACACATTGGCCTTAACATCTTACCACGAATCTGGTCTTACCCCGAAGGGTTTAACGCCCCAAGGGCCACTTTTAAAAACATTTCCAATTCTAAATCATCCACACTAGGTGTCGGAACAATCGACAACCTTTGCCAACCAACAACTGGAAAACTCACGTTCCAGAACAACAATAACTTGTAATTAATATTCAATAAGGAAACAACAATATCTTCTAGCATCGACAAGTTCGATACAATACAGGGTGATAAATGAATAATCAAAATATTCAACGGATATCAACAAGTTCGATAATGAATGGAACAGGGAATATAAAGAACGATAATTCGAATAGGTATCGACAAGATAGATATGAGTATTGAGGAACATTGTCATTAACTTGATTAAAGAGTAAATCGACTTGGGCAACGATAAGAGATATAAATTTCAACCAGATTATCATCATATGAAGTTCTACGCTAGGGCGAGGACATAGGCAAGCACTACGCTTTTAATAAAATTTTCAACACATTGCAAGGCTTAACTGACATAAACGATTAAAGTAGTTTAAACGATTATTTGTAAAATAATTTCAGGATAGTTAGTCGCAAATCAATTTGAAGGAAACATTTTCATAAAGGGGTCCACTGGAGAAATTATGTGAAAAATCAAGAAATTTATTAACAGGTATTCGTGAAAATTTTAAACTTGGATTCTCTCTATTTAGAACGTCTTTTAAACATTTTTGAAGAAAATAAAAGAAATAGTATTCAGTTGAGGAATCCAATGCCATAGCTTGAGTAAAGTATTTATGCGGGAAAGATTATATTTAAGGTTCTTTTAAAAACTAGGTATTCGAATTAGGGGTAGGGAAAATAAACATTTCCATGCTAACTGGGAAGTATATCATTTTCTAAACACATTTGACCAAACTACATTATACGACAAAAGGAATGAATTGCATCACTTGAAAGATAAGTGAAGAGCAACCACTTGCCTCGATTCACGGAGTTCTCGACCTTAACATCGATCCATAACTCAGTTTCACGACATTTCTTTACTTGCTAGCCTTTTATTTGGCCCTACTTCCATTTCTACTTCGTAACTCACTAACTTCCACGTCAATACATCCGTCGGCTTTGATACTTGTCCTTCTATTCGTCTTTCTTTTTACCCGTGCACCGCTCTTGGCCATGTCTCCTATTCAAACCTTTACAAGGTCAGATACTATTTCAGTATTAACTCAAGCAAAACTTATCGTTTTCTCTATTCTACCAATGCGCGTCCTATAATGCTTACATATACAATACATATAGACATAATCATTCATATTCACATAATAGTCTCACTATAATCAACTAAGTCACATAAACACGTCACATAACCATTTCAAAACAACACAATCACTTAATATTTAAACTCACAATATATTCTTGAAATAATCCACTGATACATATACTTAAACCCTTAGTAATCGTAACACACCTTCAAGCATTGAATTTAAATAAGTTAAATAGGTTTTAAATAGATTTGCAGGGGATTTTTAGAAAATTTCGGCATGAAGTATTCGTTTATCGGACTATGGGCACAGCCCCTCAATATCAATCAAAAACAATTCAACCCTACTTTTACAAAAATAAAGCTGCCTCAACTTGCAGCAATATAAAAGTAAACAATTAATGAAAAGTACCCGCCCGAACATGCGGCAACTAGCACATAAGTAATTTATATTACACTACTACTTACGCTACACCAATGATCGTATTTCTCACGCATTTTAATGATACACGTGACAATCAACCATTGATGTTCGTAAGCCCTAGGGAACAACACCTAGCACTAACTATTACTTACTCTATATCAATGATCACATCACTCAAGTATATTAATTATACTCGTGATAGTTAATCATGGATATTCGTAAGCCCGAGGAATTAGTTGTGGAGAATTACACAAGTTCTTAAATATTGACACTTAAGACTTGTGATCTCATTGCAACTCCTCAACACATAATAAAATGAACCTCACAGTTAATCTTTAATAAATAACATTTAAACCGAAATATACTGCTTAAGCAATTCTCAATACATACTCGACTCCAAATATTTAACAAGTATAGCATTTAACCGATACTATAACTCGACTACAACATTCAATCCATATAACTCATTTACAATTAACAAACTCATGTAAATTCCAACATTATACGACAATAATAATTAGTAACTAAAACAAACTCTTAGCACATATACACTTCCGACACCATATGCAACTAGCAACTCATAATTACCCACTAACGACCACAAATTAATTCCCACCATTACACTTAGCAATTTAAAATAAACATTTCACAATTACTAACCCGCACATTAATCGGGCCCCCAATTAACCTCAACAATTATACTTAACTAGACTCTCCGAATTAAATTCGGAAATAAAACAATATTCGTAATTTACAACATTAGGCTAATTACGAAAATTAACACACTTAACTCAAAATTGATATCTAAATCATAATTAGCCACCAACAATTATAACTAGCACTTAACAATTATCCTTTTCCGAATTAAATCACTAACAATATTCTCGAAACTCAACATCATCTAATTACTAGAATTAACACCATAAAATTCACAATTAAACTAATTAAATTACAACAATTAGATATCACAATTTAAATCTAATTTAATCTCAACAATTCACATAATTAATCTAAAATGCAAATTAAATAATTACATCAGAAAATAATTTAAATAAATAAAATAAAAGTTTATACCTTTCCGGAAATTAAAGAAACTCTCCACCCCTATCTTCTCTCTCTCTCTCTCTCTCTCTCTCTCTCTCTCTCTCTCTCTCTCTCTCTCTCCTTCTCTCTCTCTCTCTCTCTCTCTCTCTCTCTCTCTCCCTCTCTCGCTATATCCCCCCCTCTCTCCCTCTCTCTCCCTCTCTCTCTCTCTCTCTCTCTCTCTCTCTCTCTCTCTCTCTCTCTCTCTCTCTCTCTCTCTCTCTCTCTCTCTTCCAACTGCTATCGCTGCCCCCACGGCCACCGCCGCCGCCTGCAGCACGGATGCCGCCTCCTCCGCACGCCCTTCGCCTGCTACACACACACGCCTCCTATACACACACTACTGCACACACTCTTGCACACACACTTATACACACGTATATGTATATATATGTATATATATATATATGTATGTATGTATACGCTCAAACCCCCAAATCTCTTTTCTTCTTCTCCCTTCTCTTCTCTTCTCCTTCCCCCCCGATTTTTCTTCCCCCTTTTCTCTCGAAGCTTCTCCGGCTCTGTTCCTGCTGGTGGTTTGTATTTCATTTGCTTAATGGGCCGAGCCCAATTGTAGTTATAAGTACTTACAACATCTCTCGGGCCCAATTAACATTACTTATTCGTACTTAAAACTAATACACGACTTTTACAAATCGAAATTAAATAGAAAATTGCAAAAAAAAAATAAAACTTTCTTTTTTAAAATAAAGAATATAAAATTACGAGCATACACATATTTTTAAAATATTTTTCGGATCAAAAAATGAATTAAATATGAATTTTACAAGTTTTGATCCTTTAAAATACAATAAAACTCTTAAAATCATTTTAAAATACCAAAACATCCAAATTAATTCACCCAACCATTTTAAAAACTAAATAATATTATAAAGATAATATTACAGAAGATTTCATGATTTTTAATCCCTCCGATAATTTTATAAAATTTACAGAGGATCAAAAATACATGATTTAAATATACTTAAATCCTCAAAAATAAAAATAAAAATACACCAATCTTCACAGTTTACCCAAATAATCAAATAATCACATAAACAGCATCTCACACACATTTCACCTTTACAACAATATTCACATAATATAATTTATAAATTATAATAAATAAATATTATAAAAAACCGAAATTTTCTAGGTCGTTATAGAGAAACCCTATGATATGGGAGGAATGACTTTGATTGATTTTCCTGAAGATCAAACCAATATTGTTCATTCAGAGTCTATCCACCTTGAGGGTGTGTCTCAGCAACCAACACTTAAAGACGGTGACATACTAGCTATGGTGTCTAATGAAGTATTACTGAAGACATCAGAGTCTAGTGTAAAACCTGAAAGTGGTATACTGCAGTTTGTAGTTTCTGGAAAGGAAGTAGATGTTTGTATGGATTCAGAGACTATAGCAGCTCACTCCTTGGAGAAAAACTCAAGCCCCATGCCATATGAGGAACCCTCTCTCCATGTGAGTTGAGGTATAAAAACTTCTTCTAACCCCTATTTTTCTGTAGGTCATGAGAGCACTTATCCAAATTTGAGTGATACACTTGAAAAGATGGACATAGATCCACACACAGAGCGGTTGGCTCTTTACCAGGCAAAAGGAGAGGTAGAAAGAGTGTTGACTTTAGATAGTCAAAGTGAGAATGAGGGTATGGATGATCAACTCCATAGTGAGGGAGAGAAAATTAGGAAACCACCATTGTTTGATTTCTGGGATCAGGTTTTTCCTGAATCTTTGGTCTGAAAATCTTGGCATGGATGCTGGTACTTATTCTTTTATCAAGATGTATGAGAAGAATGACTTAGCATATCACAATGCAAAGCCAGAAGTTAAAGCTCAAAAATAGAACGAAAGGCTTGCAGGAATCATCAACAGAAGAGGTGAAAGGCTAAGACAAACTTCTACTCAACCAGTACCAGAAGAAATTCCTAATGATCCTAGTATTCCTTTGTATGTACTTCGAATATCAGCTAGAATTGAGACATCAACAGTATCTGATCAATCTAAGGAGGAGTCAGGATTTGTAGATGTTAGTACACAGAATACTGGTGAAGGACAAGATGATCATACTTCAGCTCCAGATCAGAAAGATGAAGATGTTTGTACTTTTACTCAAGTATTATTACTTGAATATCATTCTATACAGGCAATTTCTTCTACAAGACTTGAAGATAAGGTTCTTTCTGCATCTGAATCTGAAGATACAACAAGCACTTCCAACATTGAAGTCAATTCTGAACTTCTTAAGGACATTCAGAAATCTCAAAGTGATATTCAATCGAGACTTCAAATTCTTGAAGATAACCAAGTCACTATTATGGACAATCAAGCAGTTCTGATGAATCTCATTTGTTCTGTTACTGAATCTCTTGGTATTACTGTTGCTGATGTCAAAAAGGGGGAGATAAAGACAATTCAGAAATAACAACAACAACAACAATAACGGACTGGGGGAGATAAACAGACTGGGAGCAAAACTAAGGGTGACAGAGTTGGTAAATTTCATCATGGAAGTGATAAAGGAAAAGAAGCATCAAATAGTTGAATTCTTTCTTCTAAGTACTAGATACATGTCTACATCTGAAGAAAGAGGTACTTATCTTCATGATCTTAAATTCATAAATTCTATTCTGGTTGTATTGTTATATGTTTTGACATCTACAACTTAGATTTATGCTTCAGATTTTAAAGCATAAATAGGGGGAGATTGTTAGGAATAATTCATAAGTTGTGATGTTGAGAATAGAATTTGGTTTTACTTCTTGTATATCCTGATTTTATAAAGGATTTAGCACTTTTTATAGCATAGATGTGTTAGACAGCAATCTGTAGAGGTTAGTCAGGAACAGTGCGTCAAAGACTATATTTCAGGAACTAAGAGCAGATCCTGATACAGCAAGTCAGATCCTGATCAAATACTGATGGGATGATCAGATCCTGATGCAATGGGAAATCCTGATATCAGTCATGTTACTGATGATGTCATTATGGATGCTACATAAACTGACAAGTGCTATAAAACAGGATCGTTGTTTTGAAGAACAAGCAAGAAAATATCGTGAAGGAAACGAATTCTCTATTGATGGAAACTATCAACTGGACGGTAGAACATTGTCATAGATAGATTATAATTCTGTTATTAGTTGATAGGTAGCATTATAAATACTCCCTCAATATTATCGTAAAAAGAGCGAATTGAGAATTGTAGAGTGCATATCGTGTGAAGCTCTGTATAAGGTTTGTATTCGAGAGTTCGAAACAAACAGGAGAGATAGAGAGAGAGAGAGAGAGAGAGAGAGAGAGAGAGAGAGAGAGAGATTTGTATTGTCAACAGCTGCTAAGGTATTGTACACCTTTGGTAGAGTTTGTATTTGATTTATTTAATACAAACAAAGTTTGATTTATTCGTTTGTTCTTGTTCATCTAATCAAGCAAAAATCAGACACGATTATATAACTTATATTCAACCCTCCCTTCTACAAGTTATTCGAGTTAACATAAACATTTGTGATTTAATAAATATTATTTGATTATTATTTAATACTTTAAAAATGGATGGAATAGTTATGTATTTAAAAGCATAATTGACTCCATTAAATACGGAGGATATTTCTGAACTTATTTCAAAGTATCTGGAATATTTTTTCTTTTGAGTTAATGATCTCAGGTTTCTTTAAAGGAAGTTATATTTAAAGTACAATGATATATGTATGGATAAGGGTGGAAATGGAAATGAAATTCTTAAATGGAATAATGATTTTACAAAAAGGGGGATTACAACATACTTGCGTAAGTGGCTTTGTTTAGCACAGTCCAGCATCCATCATTTTATGGGGAAGTAGTGGAGAACCTTCCTCATTATTTTATTACGGCCCAACGGATGCCGAAGGAGGATGTAGTGGAGAACCTTCCTCCAGGGATGATTGTCATTCCTTCTACTAGTAGTAAACAAGGAGCAAGTACGATTAGGCGACTGATTATCGTCCTAACGTATCAGGCGACAGTGGATATCCCCAAAACTTTTAAAGGAAGAATTGATAATGATTACAGACTGATATACTGAAAGGTGAAAGGAAAATTGGTATGGAATGATGAACTAATATTATATTATATTAGAAGAGAAACTGATATTATATTATTTTATATATTTTTTTTCTTATAAAGGAAAAATGGATGGTGTATTGAATAAGTAATGATTAATTCTTTTCTTAATTATTATAGTGGATTTTCTGTTTACTAATATATATATGTTTTAACTTTGATTTCTGGTTTACAATATTATCTTGCTGAGCTATTATAGCTCACTCTTGCTATTTATTTATATAACAGCTAGGGCAGATGCCGATACTTCGCACTACACCCCGTAAGAGGGTAAGGGCTTTTGAGAGAGTGTTGGCGCCTATCCCTGAGGTAGCTCTTGTAGGACGGATGGGTATTAGTAGACATATATAAATTAAGTGTGTAAGCTTGTGTAATAACTTTTGGTTGTTGAAATGCTTCTTCTAGAAGTAATATTCAGCAATACTACTTAAGTAAGATTCTGGGTTGTAATAACTTTTTTAACTTTAAACTGTTATTATTATGGATGTTATTCTCCGAGCATATGATTGTATGTAATGTTATAGTGTGGGGTCTATTGTGTGAGTATTAGCAAGTATTTATATTTCAACTGTCAAGAATATAATGTTATTAAAAATGGAAATTGGATCGTGATGACCTGGATTCTTGATCCCGGATCTAGGGGCGTCACAGTTTTTGTTAATTTATTAAAGATTCTTAGATATTTTGTAGTCTAAAAAACATAAACAAGGAAAAATATTCACATGTTAACAGTACAATGATCTGAAATTCATGAAGTTTTTAACAAGCAAATCATACTAAAAACAACACAAATGAAGTGCTAAGTACAAAAATCTTAAAAAGCTAACAAATAATAAATATTAAAAATCTAAGAAATAATAAATATTTTCTGGACTTTTTTAAATTCAAATTGCATCTGACAACTTTTGCTCTCTCTCTCTCTCTCTCTCTCTCTCTCTCTCTCTCTCTCTCTCTCTCTCTACTTTTGCTTTTCTCCTTCAATGGCGCGGCGGCGCTGTCAACGATCCCATCACTCGCTGGTCGCCTGAACAGTCTCACTTATTTCCAGGCATGGATGTTACTTCTTCGCTTCCTACTTTAGGTCACTCGGCGTTCTTCTGATTGCTCTTTACTTGCTCGTGGTGGTGATGGTAATTCTAGTAATAGTGGTGTTTTTCCGTATTATCGTGATTTGGAAGTTCGATTACTCGGCCAATCTTAAACCTAAGTGGCATAATTTACCGTCGTCCTTTCTTCTTTGCAAAGGTCACTGTACTTAAAAGTTTTAAATAATACCAATAATATCGACGAATGGGAACTTGCCAGCAGCGATGAGGAACTGATGACGGAAGAGGCTAGGATTGTTGTCTGCGCCGTAGCATCCCCGTAGAAAATTGCCTGCAAATCTGCGATGCTGGTTTGTAGTTTTGCATAAAAGAATTTCAAATATTCAATCAGAATATCAGATAGCAACTCTTTCTCATCATCCTCTCATCGTTGATGCTGCTTTTATGGAATATTCTTTCCTTTTATTTTATTGTTGGTCACTTTTTAGGGTATGATGCAATTGTAAATTATAATGAGGGCGATTCAATCTTTATGTGCACTTGTTCAACGTTATACTGTCTTGGATGTTGTTCACATTCATGTTCTTTGACTGTTTGGGGATGCTGATTTAGTGTTTTATATTTTTATATTTGGGGATGGGTTTGCATTGTTCAATCAAGTTGTAGTAATGTGATTGCAAGTTTTATCGTTTGTGGGTATGAGTTTTGAATTTGGATTGTTATGCCTTTCAACATTCATTTTGCCATGATTGATTATACATGTATTACTGTGGGTGGGCGTGTAACTGTGTATGCTTGTGGCTGTGGAGTTGTGCCATTGTGTGTCGGTAGTCTGATGCTCTAAAAATTAAGCATTTTAAATTGCAAGCGAACAATTTGTTTCGTTGTAAAATGTGAGATTCGATCCACAGAGACTAATATTTTCGCAAACCTTAAAATTTAATTTAATCAGATTAGAACAATTGGGTTTTGGAAAATTCGGATTTGAATTATTTAATTCCTAATTTTAAATTCTAAATTATTCTAAAACTAAATTACTCTAAAAATTCTAAATTAAAACTAGATTTTATTCTAAAATATTTTTTTAAAAACTTTAATTAAAAATTATTTACAAAAAAAAAATTAGAAAAATTTGACATGAGTCGTATGTAAATACGGCTAGCCAAAAACGAACCAAATCAGCTTAACAGCAATCCAATTCATTAATTAATTGAACCAAAATAACTCAGATCCATTTCAAGAATTTAACTCGTGAATGAATAACAAAACAGACAGCCTAGTCACCAAACTAATTACGTTGAATTAACCCAAACAAAACCAACGAAACAATCCATAACAACTCAACAATCGACAATAAAAAAAATGCATAACTCGGTATCCAACGAACTCAATAAAGGAAAAATAACAACTCACAACCAGAACTCGATTCAAACACAGCAAAACAGCAAACAAAACAGAATCATAACAGCAAATTGTAAACTGAAATTAACAAACAGTCGACCCAAAACAAAAAGAAGAATCAGCAAAACTGGGCTCAAAAGACTCGGCTAAACAACAACTATAACTCGAACAACAGCGACTCAGTAGCAACTCGAGCAAACTCGGTAAACAAACTCAAAACGAAGATGCAACAAACTCATAAATTCGCTAACAATATGACTCATAAACTCAGCTATACACAGAACCAACGATCTCGCAAAACAAACTTGGAATTGAAATAAAAATAACGAACAAGAAAAAAAACAAGTTTGTTGTGTGTATGATTTAAGAGATGAGTAGGAAGGGGTAGTGTTGAGTTCGAATAAAAGAAAAAAATGGGAGGTCAAACTGGTGCGTCTGCTCGAAGAAAAAAAAAAAGAGGGGAGGAGGAGATTGTAGTGGTGGTTTGTGTTTGACAAAAAAAATGAAAAGGACAAGGGAATTAAACAGGGGAGATGGGTTTAATTGTATTGCAAGAACAGCTCAGGAGACACTAGTACTAGCATTCGAATTATAGCAACTAAAACAGGAAAAAAAACAATTTTTAAAAATTATATACGACAATAAAGAAAATTAACTACGAAATTAAAATTATACTAAAACGATGATTTAGAATTTAAATGGCCCACAATAAAATTGAGGTTTAAAGGGGCATAATTACGATTATTAACTAAAAATACGAAATTAAAGTTTCGTTACTATCAATCCCAAGTGGTTAAAAATGGATTTACGAAAATAACGAAACACCGCAACAATATGGAAAGAGCAAGACAAGAAGTAAAGAAAATAGAATTGCATTAAAATTAAAAAGGGTTTTTACAAGATTTGAAACTAAGAAACATATAAGAAATTAAATCTACCCTAAAATCTAAGTTACTAAATACAAGGGGGGTGAGGGGGTATTTATAGGATATGAATTAGGGTTAAAGGGGTGTTGGGTAAATCCCCACCATACATTTGTGGTGTGTGGTGGTGAAATCCTACCCATCTATTTGTTTCCTTCCCCCTTATGCTTTGAAGAGTTGATCTAGGCCATACACTTATGTAGTGTGTTAGGATGATCTCCACCTTCCACTTGTCTTGAAATATTCCTTTTACT
Organism: Saposhnikovia divaricata; assembly: GCA_036435485.1. NCBI lineage: Eukaryota > Viridiplantae > Streptophyta > Magnoliopsida > Apiales > Apiaceae > Saposhnikovia > Saposhnikovia divaricata. The sequence continues at coordinate 117,318,539 of CM071599.1, read as the reverse complement.
CCAAGCTCCTAATTCTTTTCCTTCTTTCATTTTTGATCCTTTTTCTTCCTCTTTTTCCGTTCCTTGCTCTTTATTTCTTTATTTTTCCATTTCTTTATTTATTTACGAATTTCCTGAAATGCAACAAAATAAATTATTAAAATACGAGTTCAAGCAATAAATAGGTAATAAAAATATGCAAAAATATGCACTTATCAAATGCCCCCATACCTATCTTTTGCTCGTCCTCGAGTAAAACAAAAAGAAAATCTAGATAAAAAGTCCTTTACTCCTTTTCGTAGGTGTGACGATTACATTTGGCATATGCAACAAGTCTTTTAAACCCCTAGGTAGCCCTAGTGGACGAGTGAGGTCTCGTGAGGGCCTATAGTGAATGTACCCACAAAATCCATCTAGTTTGTATAAAAGATCACATGGCAATGCAAACCACACATACATGTCCTCTCATGACACATCAAATTAAGAATCAAAATGAATTTGCAAAGTCTTGGTGTGGAAAGTGCAAGGATTCACATAGTCTACTTAAAGAACCATGCAAGAGTGATTATAAATTCATGTCAAGTGAAAAAATTATTGGTGACCATGCTAAGTCTACAAGGGCACACCTCAGAGTCAAAACTTGAGATTTCTTATGCAAAAAAAACAAAAAAGCAATACCTCACCTTTCACTCACAAAAGAATATTCACTCAAGAACAAGGGTAAGTGTATCTCTCAATTCCAACAAAATCAAATACATGCTTGACACTTGGTATCATCCCAGCTTAAATCACAACATACATTAATAATGACAATCAAAAGGTCTTTATTAGGGTTGTAATGGGGCTAGGGACAAGGTATGTCAAGAAATGCCAAAATAAGGTGAAGTGTCCAAAGCTAGTAGTCACCATGAATATCATGCACAACACCAAACTTCCTCCCCACACAATTTATTTTCATATTTCAACAAAAAGACTTGACTAGTCGAATGAAGGAGGATTACAAAAAACATAAGTATGCTCTCATATGTATATTTTTTTTCATTTTTTTTCTATTTTTTTAGAGGAAAATGATAAATGTAACGATAATCCTCCTTTAGATTTAATTTGAAAATCGACTATCAAGGTAACAACAAATATTTCCTCAAACGTTATGAACAAAAGTAAACCCTATTTCACACACCTTATTGCTCCCTCAAGTTTCTACTAGCCTTTGACAAAATGGGATCAAGAATACGTAAGGCTAAACAAGAAAAAGGTCTTAGGTGAGTAATGTGGTGTGTCACCTAAAGAAAATGATTAGGCTCAAAGGGTTAACTAATTGATCATATAAGAATGGTGTGGATAATTTGGAAATATAGGTTATTCCGAAGTGCCTTTATCATTTTATCATCAATTAATGTCATGTATTTCAAGAAGGAATCCAAACAAGTGCTAGCTATGCAAATAACAAGTGGACACTCAAGCAAAAGAATATAAATGCAAAAGATACGCATATAGGCTCAAAATCTCACTTGGTGTAGTAAAACATAATCAATCTCAAGAAATGGTATCCTCAATGCACCTACTTGTAATTAAAGCATGAAGACCAAATCATCTTACACCTAATCATGCCCTTCTAATTTCATGCACAATTCAAATAAGTCTACTAGTTTCCTTGCTAGTGTAAGTGTGTGAACAAGAACTTTAGCAAATCACTTCTCAAACAAAAGCTTATGGATCATAAGATTATCATAGCATGCAAGGGTGCATCAAGCAACTAGCAATCAATTAATAAGACTAGAATACGAAAAGAACTCTTTTTGTGATTTTTTCATTTTTTTATTTTTTTTTGGATTTTTCAATTTTTAATATTTACAAAAAAAATCCCCCCACATACCTAAATCATGCATTGTCCTCAATGTATGCAAATGCAAAAGAAAAGAGAAATGAGAAAGGATTAAAAAAATGCAAAAGAAATGAAAAAGGAGAAAGTTGAGGAAATACCTGATAAGGGATGACGGAGACTGAAACATTTCTAAAAAACAATGAAAGAAAAACAACTCACACATGCACACACTCCTCCCCCATACCTATCTTACATGAGGGGAGGAAAAAGAATAAAAACGAATTAGCCGATGCCGGTAGGAAAATTCGGGTGCAACTTTGAGAAAATATCAAGAAATTTATGAAAATTTTTATTAGAACAGATTTTCTCAATTAACATTGAATCATTTAACCCTAAAGAACAATTATCACTAATGTTCTCCCTAAGCCAATTTAATGCTTCTTTATTTTGTTTAAGCAAAGAAGAGATAATGAACGTTTGGTTAGGGTTAGAATCACTAGGAATGACATAAGACAGAGGTTCGTCTTTCCCTAAAGGCTGTTGATCAAACTCGGGATGATAAAGAGTTAAGGCAAATGCGGGTGGTGTACCCACGGGACTCTTAAGAACGGAAGTGTTAAAAACGGGCTCACTACTAACAACCTCGGGTGGGGTCACCCACTTGGAACAAACTTTATTAGAATTTCCTATTGAGTTATCAGATGTAGGTGGTTCACCAACGGGAGTTTTATCAATAAAAATTGATTTACAAGAGACTTCCACAGGTTTGGATTCCCACTTAGAACAAATATCATCTAATTCTTTCAACATTTCTTCCGAGGTCATAACCCTATACGACTCTTGAAGCTCGCGATTGTTTTCATGATTTATTTTGAAATCCTCAACAAGAAGAGACTCAATCTCACTATCCTCAAGGTTTGACCAATTAGGAATGTCATCAACAAGATTAACCCCTATGGATTGTTCATAAAGCTCATTGGGTTCCTTCCCGACAATAAAGATATTAAGGTTAATGGTCATATTACCGAAAGTGAGTTTCATCGAACCATTCCTACAATTAATCAAGGCATTGGATGTAGCAAGAAAAGGTCGTCCTAGAATGATCGGGATTTGGTTCTTAGGATTCGTGACGGGTTGAGTCTCGAGGACAACAAAATCAACAGGAAAGATGAATTCACCGACCTTAATTAGAACATCTTCAATTATTCCCTTAGGCATTTTGAAAGAACGATCGGCTATTTGAATTGTCATGTTCGTTTGTTTAAGGTCGCCTAAATCTAGGGCTTGATAGACCGAAAATGGAAGAAGATTCACACTAGCACCTAAGTCAAGTAACGCCTTGTCCATGAAAGTATTGCCTATGACACATGAAATTGTAGGACAACCGGGGTCCTTATATTTCACAGGAATCTGATTTGAAAGAATTGAAATAACCTGAGATGTCAAAAAGGCTTTCTTGGGAATGTGTGTGGAACGTTTGTGAGAACATAAATCTTTTAAACACTTGGTATAAGAAGGGACTTGTTGAATGACATCTAAAAGAGGAATGTTTATCTTGACTTGTTTGAAAACTTCCAAAATATTGTCCATTTGAGCCGATTGTTTATTCGAAATGAGTCTTTGAGGATAAGGAGCTTTTAGTTTAAAGACTCGTTCGATAGGTTCTTCGGGAATAGATTTTTGAGGTGATTTACTAAGAGACGAAGGTTCATTCGGTGAAATTGGTGAATGAGAAGATTTTTATGACTCAGGAATAGATTTGGAAGATGAAGGTTCAAGAGTTAAAGGTGTGAGATTAGATGACTTGAAAGGCTCGGGATTCGGAATATGGTTTGAAGGATCGAGTTTAGGATTGGATTCACCATTTGACTCGTCTTTTTCGTCTTCGGAAGACTCGATTCCTACTTGATTATTGACTTGTTTTCCCGACCTTAAAGAAATGACAGCATTCACATTTTCATGAGGTCTTTGGTTTATAGGGAATTTAGGGTTGACCTCCGGTTGACTTGGAAATTTATTCTTTTCTCGCTCACACATGGCGTTGGCTAATTGACTTATTTGAACCTCTAACTTAGATATGGCTTGAGTACTAGCATTTAAAAGTTGCCTATCTTGAGTCATGGTTTGCATGAAGGTTTGTTGAGATTGAGCCAAATTAGTCGTTGATTTTAGAAGCGCATCAAGAGTCTTTTCCAAAGAAGTTAGTCTCTTATCTGACTCATGAAAGCCGGGTGGGTGGGCGGGTGCTTGATTTGAATAAGAAAGTTGAGTCGGATAAGGACTGAGATTTTTGAGTAGGGTTTGGAAAGGGACCTTGATTTGGAGTCGAGTAAGAATTTTGATTGGGTTTTTGGAAAGAAGGAGCATTTTGAAAAGAAGGTGGATTTTGGTAATTTTGGCTTTGGTTCCACGAGAAATTCGGGTGATTCCTCCACCCGGGATTGTAAATAGGAGCAAACGGGTCGTTCCTAGTGGGTGTTTGAGACACCGCATTAACTTGATCAAAAGCGGGATAGTCCGAAAAACCTTGATTAAAATTATGGCACATAGACACATTTGAGGGGGCCTTCTAGTTAGAGTGGCTAATTTGGCATCGGTTGCAATCAAACTCCCAATCGAATGCAAACCCTTAGATGAACTAGACGACTCATTAGACTTGTTAGGTTCCCTAGTAGACTCCCACAACATGGTCTTCTCGGCTAATTCTTCGAAAAATGTCCAACCCTCGTCCTCATCTTTCTCCATGAATTTTCCTTGGCACATAGATTCCAACAACACGGTTGTTGGTCCATCTAAGGCCTCATAAACGATCTTACAAAGCCTCCGTTTTTCTATTCCGTGGTGGGGGCATTGTGACAAAAGATTTTTAAAACGATCGAAATATTTCCAAAAAGACTCGTTTTCCTTTTGATGAAATTGATTTATTTCGTTTGTAATCCTCGTAGTCTTATGGCTTGGAAAATATTTTTTTAGAAAAATAACCACAAATCCCTCCCACGTGGAAATAGAATTAACGGGTAGACTATACAACCATTTTTTTGCATTTTCTTTTAAAGCGAAGTTGATAAGTCTTAGCCTAATGGAGTCCTCGGAAAGATGTTGGAGTTTTTGCAATGCACAAACCTCCTCAAATTCATGAAGAAAGAGATACGGGTCCTCACCCTCGCTCCCATTAAATTTAGGTAACATACTGATGTGGTGAGCTTTAATTTCGAAATTATTACCATTAACGGGAGGAAGGGTGATACACGAAGGTTGGGCGGAATGAGTAGGATAGCAACGGTCCCTAAGAGACATGGCCATGTTTACTACGGGTTCGGAATAATCTAAAGACTCGAAATTAGACGATGAAGAAATCTCAAATGATCTCACTAGTCTAGAAGAATTATCCCTAATCCACGTAGTTCGCATAAACCACGAAGGGAACACGTAACAAATAAGTGCGATAAAATAAACACACAAAAAAGAAAGGGGTGAAAAATTAAAAGAAAAAAAAAATTCTAGCCCTAGGGTTCCTTAATAAAATAACTAGACCTTGCTCCTAACTTTAAGGGCTACCGAAAACGAGATAAATCAATAATTATTCGAACCGGCTTGGCCAGGTAGGTGCAAGCATTACCAAGAGGCTAAACACCAGCCTATACACCAAAACCTTAATTGGCCAGGTCAGCTTTCGCTTTCCTAGACACCAAAAAGTCGGAATAATTAAAGATTGCTTCGTTTCTTAATCACCTTCCTAATTGAGCGCGAGATTCCTAGGGGCAAACGTCTAATTAATTTTATTAATGGCTAGGGTATGCAAAATGAGGGATTTATTGTTTTTGGGCTAAGGAAAGAGTGATGAAATCCCTTCCCTTATCTTTTGAGAGGTTATGCCCTTAAGATTTATTTACAAAATGATGCAACAAACAAAGAGGTATAAAAAACTATAAACATTTATGGATGCTTAACTACGTGCTCTAACTAAAGAAAAGAAAGAATTTAACGTACCTTGGGGTCCTCCAGCGATCACCACAATTTATAGGGTACGAAAAATTAAAAACAAGAAAATAAAAATCTAGATGATGTGCCCTAAGTGATTAAATGCATGATGGAACAATTATGTAATTACAACTATTTTTTTTTATTTTTAATTTTAAATTATTTTGTGATTTTTTTATTTTTTTGTGATTTTCTAAATAAATAAAGAAAACGAAAGAGGAGAGAGATACGGTTTACCTAAGCAAAGCTTCCAAAATTCCGAGAAAATTGCTTCTGCTTTAATCCAAGTTTCCCGAATTTTCCTCCAAATTTCCTCGAAAAAAATGCAAACAAGAAAAAGGGTGAGAAGAGAGCTAATCCGAAAAATCAAAAACTAAGGTACGAAAAATAATTAGTCCCCGGCAGCGGCGCCAAAAACTTGTTGCTCTAAAAATTAAGCGTTTTAAATTGCAATCGAACAATTTGTTTCGTTGTAAAATGTGAGATTCGATCCACAGAGACTAGTCACCAAACTAATTACGTTGAATTAACCCAAACAAAACCAACGAAACAATCCATAACAACTCAACAATCGACAATAAAAAAAAATGCATAACTCGGTATCCAACGAACTCAATAAAGGAAAAATAACAACTCATAACCAGAACTCGATTCAAACACAGCAAAACAGCAAACAAAACAGAATCATAACAGCAAATTGTAAACTGAAATTAACAAACAGTCGACCCAAAAAAAAAAAGAAGAATCAGCAAAACTGGGCTCAAAAGACTCGGCTAAACAACAACTATAACTCGAACAAAACCGACTCAGTAGCAACTCGAGCAAACTCGGTAAACAAACTCAAAACAAAGACGCAGCAAACTCATAAATTCGCTAACAATATGACTCATAAACTCAGCTATACACAGAACCAACGATCTTGCAAAGCAAACTTGGAACTGAAATAAAAAAAACGAACAAGAAAAAAAAACAAGTTTGTTGTGTGTATGATTTAAGAGATGAGTAGGAAAGAGGTAGTGTTGAGTTCGAATAAAAGAAAAAAAGGGGAGGTGACACTGGTGGGTCTGCTCGAAGAAAAAAAAAGAGGGGAGGAGGAGATTGTAGTGGTGGTTTGTGTTTGACAAAAAAAACGAAAAGGAGAAGGGAATTAAACAGGGGAGATGGGTTCAATTGTATTGCAAGAACAGGTCAGGAGACACTAGTACTAGCATTCGAATTATAGCAACTAAAACAGGAAAAAAAACAATTACTAAATACGATAAAAATTGATAAGAAACTAATTTTTTTTGTTTTTTTTTAAAAATTAAATACGAAAATAAAGAAAATTAACTACGAAATTAAAATTATACTAAAACGATGATTTAGAATTTAAATGGCCCACAATAAAATTGAGGTTTAAAGGGGCATAATTACGATTATTAACTAAAAATACGAAATTAAAGTTTCTTTACTTTCAATCCCAAGTGGTTAGCAACGGATTTACGAAAATAACGAAACACGGCAACAATAACGAAAGAGCAAGACAAGAAGTAAAGAAAATAGAATTGTATTAAAATTAAAAAGAGTGTTTGCAAGATTTGAAACTAAGAAAAATACAAGAAATTAAATCTATCCTAAAATCTAAGTTACTAAATACAAGGGGGGTGAGGGGGTATTCATAGGATATGAATTAGGGTTAAGGGAGGTGTTGGGTAAATCCCCACCATACATTTGTGGTGTGTGATGGTGAAATCCTAGCCATCTATTTGTTTCCTTACCCCTTAAGCTTTGAAGAGTTGATCTTGGCCATACACTTATGTAGTGTGTTGGGATGATCTCCACCTTCCACTTGTTTTGAAATATTCCTTTTGCTCCAAGCTCCTAATTCTTTTCCTTCTTTCATTTTTGGTCCTTTTTCTTCCTCTTTTTCCCTTCCTTGCTCTTTATTTCTTTATTTTACCATTTCTTTCTTTATTTACGAATTTCCTGAAATGCAACAAAATAAATTATTAAAATACGAGTTCAAGCAATAAATTGGTAATAAAAATATGAAAAAATATGCACTTATCATAGTCGCTGATGAATCTCAATATTTTGTTTGATTTTACGTTTGCACAGAACAACGATTTTATTAATTTGTGATAAAATGTGTATGCATGATTAATTGGTAAGATTACTCATTTTAATTGCGTAATCTCCAGTTTTGGAAGTGGTAATTAATTAATTAATTCTTTCGGATACCAATTTGATAACGCTTAAGTATCAATTTTGCCTTTATTAAGGGAATTGATTTTGTATTTGAAATTTTCTATTTTTTGGACGTGTGCATGATTAATTGATTAAATGTTAATTGATATTTGTTTATTTGATTAGTTGATCTCCTAATCAATTGTTTCTTTGATTAAATGTTTTTTGATTAATTGATTTTCTCGGTTATTGATAATTGATTAACTAATTCCTTTATTAATTATACTGTTTTTGAATAATTATTTGACTATTGTACCATTATGGGTGTACCGAAATTGTCGGTTTTTGGACCGTTCATAGGTGATTGTTATTTGTTGCCAGCTGGCGAATTATATCTGTTGACAAATTAGTGTTAGTTGATTAAGATATCTAGCCAAAGGGATACTCCTTTTGGCTAGAGTAATGTTTGCTTTTGAGTTTAATTTTGTAGGAAGCAGTTTACAAGTGAAGAGATGATGGACGGAGAAAGAAGCGAAAGTTTTTTGAATGTCTTAATCTTTGTTTTAGGGAGCTTGCTGTGTTTCAATGATTTTGGGGTTCATGGAAGGCACTCTTTTCCCACTTGAGTTTTTTTCCCAAAGGGTTTTCCTCTTGTGGGTTTTTAACGAGGCCCTTCTTTGTTCCCTTTGTGTCCCTATTGATTGGGTTGAGAATTTTGAAGATCGGCCATGATATATTTTTTTGGAGTGCAAGTTTCTTTGAAGTAAATGCTGGTGACAAATTGAGATTAAGCAGAGCTGGTGGATAGGCGGATTTTGAGATAACTAAAGATTGGATCAACACTCCTTTTGGAGTGTTGATTATATTTTTAGTTGGTGACTACCTTTTTGGTAGTTTTTTCGGACTTAAAGGTTTTATTGTCTAAACGTCTGGGGGCAACATGCGTGCCTTTCGGTTAGATAATGAACTTTTTTGAATGAAAGAAACTAAACCCCTTTCTCCGGTTTCGCCGGTATTGTATTTCGGTACAATTCATATACGAGAATGTATATTCTTTGACAAGAAAAAAAATTCCATCTTTTACATAGTATATTCATATACGAGAATGTACAAAATCAGAATATTCTTTTTGGGTGAATGTAAAGATTTTTTACATTATTCAATTTTGTATTTTACATAGTAATCAGATTTTTTAAATGTTCTTTTACAAATATTTTTTTTTCTAAATTTTTTTTTGCATTTATGAGATTCTTTTAAGTGTTCTAGTAGCAAAATGTATAAATCACCAAAAATATGTAGAAAAGAGAATACATTTTTTAAATAAATATCTCTCAAAATAAGTTTCAAAACCAAGAAACAAAATTAAACTACATCTGAGGAGTAGATGCACTACAGATCTCTCGAGGCAAAGAAAACCTCTGTTATCGCAGCAATAGTCGTGTAATTAATTTGTGAAACGTACATAAGAAGGAGATCTAGATTCATTAAAGATATCAAGTTGATATTTTTTGATAGGTCTCCAGCAAGCAGTACACTCTCAATATGAGACAGTTGCATTAGGGAAAAGATGAAAGAAGGCTAATGCACCCTCAAGATTGCGCACCAAGAGAGCTTTAAAAATTCAAACTCCCTTTACAAGCAAAAGCCTCTGATATACATACAAGTGTTTTCAATGTGCTTTGTTTAATTATGTAAAACTTGTAAATGAAGTGAAAGCTCTGAATGAAATTAATGCATCTCCTTGATGGAGGGTGGTGTATTCTCCTTGTGGGGATGGGGGTTTGCCTCCTTTCCGCTCTATATAGTCATGCTCTTGATCGTCACTGCCAATAATCCAATAACCACACTAGATGTGTTAGGATGTGCTCTAAACCTTTAAACAAAAAAACACACAGCTCCATTAGGTTGTAAAATCTTCCACCATGAACCACAAGAATATAAAATGAGATAAACCAGTCCCATTTTATGGGAAACAGAGACGAGAATTAGCAAGCCCAAAACAAATATAACACCCACGTAAACATAGCTGCAAGAAAACCTCCAAAATATGAGATTCAAAAATATTGGTTATCACCACCTCCATGTTGACAACTCATAACAAAACTAACGGAGAATGAAACATTTTTTAGAAAATGTTCCACCATGGTGTAGAAAGATTTATACAAAATATCCACCCATTGGTCGACCTCATATATATCTCATAAAAACCTAACTTAAGAAAATATCCACCTAATTCATTGCAAAGCTATTTACAGAATACCTTAGAGAATCGTAGAAGATTGGAAAACATGGATAAATAAATCCTCATTCTGCAGAATAGAACATCATCATCCGTTTACAGATGTATTTATAAAAACACAGAACACTTAAATGAATCCTTTGTTATTAGGGTAAATTATGAATTTGTTAGAAAACATAAAAGAATCTGTTATATCAAAATTTGTTTTAGAACACAATGAATTATACATCTAAAACATTATAAGAAATTACAGCTTCTTACTCATTCATGATTGCAGTTATCCTCCATTTTTCCTTTCTAGATGTTTCTTCAAGCTGTTAAAATATACGAGTTTATAACGTATAAAATATATTAAAATTGGGTTTCCATGATGTATGCTGATTTGATGCATCATTTCCTTAATGGAACAGATCATAAATTTTGTCAATCAGAAATTGATCAGATATGTTTCCATGATTGCAAGATTTTGTAAATTATTCTATCCAATAAGTGCAGATTGTTTTTCCTCAAATTTCATTAGAATCACAAAACTGCCATTGGAATTTCAAATTTATTATTATTATTATTATTATTATTATTATTATTATTATTATTATTATTATTATATGATAATAATCTATGGTGTTAGATTAGGTCTCCTGGTTTTCTTGATAGGGAGGTTCACCCTCGAACTCTACCATATATATATATATATATATATATATATATATATGGCTTAATTAGGTTTTGTAAGATAATTTATTCTACCTCAGTAGCCACCTAGATGGCACCTCAGTGGTGAATTATATTAATGATAAAAATTGTTCCTAAAATAGAATTGAACCCTTACCACTAACTTGGAAGGAAGATTCCTTACCACTAAGCCCGACAACAATTTTAAAAATACAACAAAAGAAATTATTAATATATCGCGAGACAACCCCATATATTATATTAATGATAAAAAAATTATTCCTAATAAGAATTGAATAATTGACCTCTAACATAGAATGGAGATTCCTTATTATATATTATAAAACTCATTATTAACATATCATTATACAATTTAATTATCATGAAATTACTAAATTACCCCTCCTACATTTTATTAATGATAAAAAAATTATTCCTAATGAAAATTAAACCCCTTACCTCTAACTTAGAAGTAAGATTCCTTACCACTATGTTAGATATCAGTTTTGAGAATATTTTATTTTTAGTTATATATACATCATGAATAGATAATCTTTTAGATATATTTTGCATACTAAGCATTAACATGTTCAAGCACCATTTAATTATAAAGTAATATAAATACATATTAACATGATTTTACTAGCAAGCCCGTGCCATCCTCGGACTATAAAGCTAGTTAGGATCTCAACCACCAATAATTGAAATAAAAGCAATTGTATACTCTAAACCTAATGTTTAGTTGTTGATTGGTAGCATTTATAGATGGCATATATATATAGGTAAGCGCTCAAATGAGACCCCTTAAAATGATAACTGAGACCCAATCCTAATCCTACATATTTTATATCTAAATTAAATCACACCCACACAAACATAAAACATGGTTGTATTTTCTCTTTCCCTATCCTCCGATCCACCCATTTCCATCTCATTCCTTTCACTTGACCTCGCCTCCTTCGGCCACCATTCTTCCTACCATTATCTTCTCCGAAAAGACATTATCATAAATGTTTGAATAAAGAGAAAAGCCAAATATTATTATGATCAAGCCAAAATTTATAATACATGTCTCAATATTTATATAGTAAACCTATATAAGATAAAGTACCGAAAATACCCTTAATACAATAATATGTATACATTCTAACATCCCCTCTCAAACTCACGATGCTGCAGCAATGAGCATTGAGAGTTTGTCAGACAAGAAATGGAAGCGCGAAACAGAGTGAGACTTTGTGAAAATATTAGCAATCTGAAGTACAGAATAGACATAAGGTAAGGTGATGGTACCCTCCTGTAAATGATGACGAGTCACATGACAATCAATTTCTATATGTTTAATGCGCTCATGAAATACGGAATTACGAGCAATATAGACTACACTCTTATTATCACAATATAATGGAGTAGGACGAGTAAGCTTAACACCCAAATCTGCAAGCAACCGATGTAACCAAACAACCTCACAAGTAGTAGAAGCCATGGCACGATACTCAGCTTCCGAAGATGATCGAGAAACAACATCCTGCTTCTTACTCTTCCATGAAATAAGAGAATCACCAAGAAAAATACAAAAACTAGTAGTGGATTTACGATCCTCAAGATCGCCAGCCCAATCAGCATCACTATAAGCACGCAACTCTAAAGATAAAGAAGAAGGAAACAAAAGACTGAAATTGAGTCCCACGAAGATACCTGAGAATACAAAGAACTGCAGCCCAATGTACAGTAGTAGGAAAAGTGACAAACTGGTTAAACATGAACAGCATGTGCAATATCCGGTCGAGTAACAGTGAGAGAAACAAGACTACCAACAATCATGCGATATAAACTAGGATCCGCTAAGGGAAGACCATCAGATGGAGAATATCTAGCATTCATCTCTAGAGGAGTATCCACAATCTTGTTATCAGTAAGACGTGCACGGTCAAGCAATGTACTTAGACTGAGATAAAAGATACCCCTTTGGTGAACTAGTAACCTCAGTTCCCAAAAAGTAACGGAGCAAACCTAAATTTTTCATAGCAAAACAACGAGCCAATTCCCGTTTTAATGACTCAATACCATCACAGTCATCACCAGTAATAATCATATCATCAACATATAAAGACAAAAGGATACGACCAGCACTCGTGCATCTTACAAATAAAGCAGAATCAGGATGACTAGGACGAAAACCAAGTGAAGTAAGCACAGTAGAAAACTTATCGAACCAACAACGAGATGATTGTCGAAGACCATAAATTGATTTACGAAGCCTATAGACATAACCTAGTTGATGCGGAAGACCAGGAGGAGGTGTCATATAAACTTCCTGGTGAAGATCACTATACAAAAATGCATTCTTAACATCCATGTGAAAAATTTTCCATTTACAAGAAGAAACAACTGCAATCAAAGTACAAACCGTTGTCATCTTTGCAAAAGGAGCAAAGGTCTCTTCATAATCCAGGAAATACTCCTGGGAGTAGCCTTTAGCAACAAGTCGAGCCTTATAATGCTAAACGGATCCATCAGATTTGGTCTTAATTTTATAGCCCCAACGACAACCAATAGCATGTTTTCCTGGTGGTAATGGAACTAAATCCTATGTACGAGTTTGGTGTAGAGCAGTAAGTTCCTCAGTCATAGCATTTTGCCAAAGAGGAGCAGGAACAGCCTCTCTATATGATGCAGGCTCAGACAAACGGTGAACAGAAGTAACAAATGATGCAAACGAAGGAGAATAAGATGAATAAGCAAAATTAGGAAGTTGAGTGGACTTATGTATACGAGTGGACTTACGAATGGGTGTAGGATTCGGAATCTCTTGAGACGATGGAGTGGAGGAACAATCTGAAATCTCCGGTGACGATTGAATAAGGGAAGAATCTGAAATCTCTGATGATGATTGATTGGTTGGAGAAGCAGGTGGAGATGTGGGAGTTTGATCCGAAATCTCTAGTGACGATGAGTGGTTGGAGAAGCAGGTGGAGATGTGGATGTCTCGGGAACTGAAGCATTATTTGTGGTTGAAGCTTCCTTAGTGTCTATACCAAAAGGATCAATACGAATAAGATCCGCCTTCGTTATATGATGTGAACTAGCAGGAACAGAGAAAAATGGAATATGCTCCAGAAAGTAAACATGTCGAGAAAAATACAATTTCTGACTAACCGGGTCAAAACAACGATATCCTTTCTGAGTTACACCGTAGCCCAAAAAGACACATAAAGCAGACTTTGAAGACAATTTAGTACGCTCAACATGAGGCTTGAGAACAAAATAGGTACAACCAAAGACACGTAGCGAAGCATAATCAGACACTTCTTCATATAATTTCTCAGAAGGAGATATACCTGAATTTTGAGCAGTTGGAATTCTGTTAATCACATAAACAACAGAAAGAAGTGTTTCACCCCACAATACACTAGGAACATCAGCTGGCAAAAAAAATGAGCGAGTTGTTTCAACATGATGACAATGTTTTCTTTCAGCAACACCATTTTGTTGAGGAGTGTCGGTACATGAACTGTAACACCCCCAAATCCGGGGTCCGGGATCCGGTCGTTACGGTCTCCATTTCTGTCCACAATACTTGAACTTACTTCAACATAAAATAAATTACATCTTTATGAACCAACACAACAATATAAAACACACCCGTTATAGTCCCAGAGATGAAATCAGAGTATCAATCAAACTTTATTAATCATATTTTGAGTTCTTACAACCCAAAAGAATTACAATATAAATACATACTCTTTGCCATCCATTTACATAAGTCATACTAGCTCATATACTTGGTACTGAAAGAATGAATATATCCTACCAATAGCTTTCTCTTCAGCTCTGGTAGTCTCATCGTCCTCGCCAGCTTCGAGTGCGCCTTGTATGAGTCATCTGGCCTAGCTGTTGTTGTGATATAATAATAAAGCAAGGGTGAGCAATAGCCCACCAACAATAATGTATAACTGAACGATAATATATAACAGTTCAAAAGTATCTTTCAAACCATATGCCATGCATTTACTGAAATGATGCCAGTATCACATAAACGATGAAGTTACAAGGTAACTCCAAATGCATAAATAGGTGGGATTATCTGCTATGTCAAAGATAAGCCAGATATTATCATATATCATAAAAGAGGAACTTGCAGGAAAATATTACAATTCCAACTATGAATACTTTTCCAATACTACCAACAATGATAATGTTGCAGAAAATAAATGAATTTGAATGATGAACTAATGCTGGAGTATTCACCGCGCCCGCTGTTCCAATCCTTACGATGATCAGTCACAGATTGTACAGCTCAATTTAGATTTACTACTGGTAGAAGGAAGAACTGACGGATTTACTTGTCTACCGCCCTGTTAGATCTCCCCGGCCAACGGTTGGGCCAATGGGATGGACCGGCACTACTCGGCCTCTTACACGACTCCAAGTTTTAAAAGAAGTTCACGACTCTGAACGTAAAGTTCGTCCCCCTTTCCCCAAGTATGATACTTGTTGATAAGACTCCACAAAATAGTCGTATCTAGTTGGAAAGGAAAATTCAACATCATATCTCCCAAGCTGCTGCTTGTTAGAGGATACCATCTTGTTCCAATAATCTTACCCCTCGAATGATGAGAAGGTACTCAAAGATTCCATTGATAAACAACAACCAATGTTGCGAGTGAAAAGAATAGTTTTACAAGATTTATGATCGGGAAGTCAACAAGATAAATAACATTGCTCAAGTAGGTTCCCCTATAATATGGAAGTTTGAGCGAGCACTTAAATCCTTTTAAGATAGATTTAAATGAAATATAAAGAGTTGAGAACCTTTCCTTGATGAAATAGTCGTAAAAAGACTCCGAAATATTTTACGTAATATCTGGAGGTGAAAGATAATCTCCAAATAATATAAATCATTTTAAAAAGAATTTAAAAGAATTAAATAAATATTCCAAGAATATTTATTAAATCAATAATAATTACGGAATATTATTAAATCATAATATTGCCCGTAAGTAATGCTCGATTGAATATATAGAAATATTCACTAAATAAATCCCTCCTTAAATGAATATTCAAAATAATATTCATTAGATAATTAAACTTCAATAAATAAGTCAAACCTTAAATGAATATTTGAAAATAATATTCATTTAATAAATAATCTTCTAAATGAATATCCAAATAATATTCATTTAGTAATCAAAACTTTAAAGGAATATTCGAAATAATATCCCTTAAGTAAATAGAACTTCCAATGAATATTTTAAAATAATATTCATCAAGTACATAAAACCTTAAATGAATATTCGAAAGTATATTCATTTAATAAATAAAATTCCAATGAATATCAGAATAATATTCATTAAATAATCAACTCTAACTGAATATTCAAAACTAACATTCATTTAATATCTCTCGACTGAGATAATACTCGAATATCAATCCTCGAAAGATTTCCAAGTAATTGATACTTTATGGGAACATAAATAATGTTTAATAATAACATTCCTCAAAATAAATAATAATCTGCTGTTGGAATCCCTCCGGGTTTCCACGACTATTTATATATCTCAAAATACCGACTCCCGGTCTATATTTAAGAATGAATATCATCCGCCCTTCGCTAAGGGTCTTACCAAAACAATCCGGCTTATAACTGATAATTCGTATCTAGTCTATAAGCCAATATCAATTCAGGGAACAGGTATCATAATATAATTTGACAATAGGCATGCATGCTATGACATATGTATCAGAAACAACAGATATACATATTATCACAACAACAGTTCTAAGGTATTGGAAACTTGCCTGGTAATCGGGTGTGGGTAGAGATAGCGTGTCCTGGGTCTGCTCGATGATCTATAAACAATCAGAACATTCGAGATTAACCACTTAACACCTTTTAAAAGTCTAAGTATAAACTTCACTTAAGTCGAAACACGTTTTCGAATTATCTCGTTATACACCTTTTAGTGTAACTCTTTTTATCACCGATACGATCCGACATTCGTTCCTTATTAAGACATGTCATCATACCCACACTTGGTATATACTTAAGTCGTATAAGTTCTAAAGTCGATCGATTACGAACCAAGATTATACCTCGATTTTTATCGTTCGTTTTCTAAGTTATAACCAAAATTATACTTTTAAGTGGTTCGTTCGCGTTTAACCTTGATTCAAACATTTTTATAAAATCGGAAAACGATCCGTTTGACATGTGGTTTTCTCTCATACCTTCCTTATGACCTCTAGTATTTATTTACCAAGATTCGCCACTGAGTAACATGTCTTACGAGGGTTCAATTGAAGTTACGAACTTTTACTTACGGTTTCGAACCAATTTTAGTAATTTGACCATAACTCCTAAACCGTAAGTCAGAATGTTTCGATTCTTTTGCCAAAACGATCTATGACTCGAGATCTACGAGGACATGTCATGTTCATAACCATTTAAGACAATTAACCCTACTGTGACGCACGAATTCTTTCAGGTTATCAAAAATCGGTCATTACGACGGCTATAAATCGAATATTTCCAAATTCCAAACTTTCCAATAATCATAGTTTCCACTCCAAATAACATATACATGTTATTTAACCATGAACTAAGGCCAAGCAATACCTTTCCGTTCATCTAAACTATTTTATCCTTCACCAAAGCCCAATCATATTCAAGCTTATAATCATGCTAACAGCATAACTACTTAGATCCATCAAGAACATGCATAAACATAAAGTAAGGCCTAGGGTTTCAAGAGTGTTATACCTTCCTTGGGGTGTGTATTCACTTAGTAAGCCTTGTATAGTCCTTGTATAGCCTCCATGAAGCTTGGATCATCATCCAAAATCAAGATCCAAGAATTTTGTTCTTGAGATTACTATTCATCCTCCACTTTGATGATTTTATTGAAAATGGAAAAAGTGGTGTTTGAGGCTAAGATTTCTAGGGTATCATTTTTATGAAATATAGGATCTATGATAAAATTTTGGAGATCAAACAATGGTGGGAAGGATGATTTCCTCCCTTGAATTAAAGGAAAAGCCGAATGGCTATAAGAGGGAGAGAGAGAGAGAGAGAGAGAGGTTTTTTTGCTTGCTTGGTTTCATCTCATCTTGCATAAAGTGAGCAATAATGCAAGATATTTGTTTGGCTAACCATAGTTTAGTTGATGGGTTAAGGCTTGGTTAAGGATTTGTTATCATGTGAGCAAGAGTTGGTGTCTTATGGTGCACCTTTTTGCTAACTAGATTGGTTTGTTTCAAATGGTGCTAGTTCCCTTGGTGACTACTTAGTTCCTTACTCCATCCACTTGCACATGTTGTCTCTTGGTTCTCTGCTTGTTTCTTTGTCCGGTTATTGCTCAATTTCATTGATCGTTCGGAGGATTAACTCAAATATTTCTAGTTAGGATTTTACCAGAAACCTCCTTAATATTTATACCACCATTCTCAATCCTCCTTTATAATTCTTGAATTTAATTTCCTTAAATCCTCTTAATAAATCCTTAAGTCTTTCAGTGTCCAGGGAAATCTCGGGGAAAATAAAAGTGCTGTTTTTCAGAATCCGACAGCTTTTACATACACTCTTTTTCCCCCTGGATCACTAATACGAACTCAGAATTTCGTTCCGGGTAATTCTATATAGCGTCGTCTGATAATATTCTTAATTCCACCAAAATCACTATTCACCACTTATCCTTTAGTTATTCTTTTAAAGTTATATAGATGTCCCGGTTCTCTTTCGATCGTTCCTTAACCCTTTTACGGAACCACTGGACTGATAACAGATCTCGATTTGGATGACATAAGAATAACCTTCCCCCTTGGAATGATCAAATCTTAATTTCCTAGGAGATAGATAATTCTTATCTAGATTGTCAAGCAATAGCATTCTTCATGACATATAAGTATTTGAATCCATATCCATTCCATAGTAAAAGTTTTAATTCCTACCAAAAATCGGGGTTCTTACAGTCTCCCCTCCTTAAAAGGATTCCGTCCCGGAATCAGGTAGGAAACAAGAGTTGTTTGTCTGTCATTTCACCTTTCAGCTTCCGGGTCAATTCTTAGTCGCTCTACCCTTTCTCAGCACGTCTACTGGTGCTACAATACATACTTTATCCTTTTTCCATCAACTTTGCTACTTTTCGTACAACACAATATCCGGGTTATGCTCTTACTCAGTCTTATCCTTATTGATACCTGCAGTAACATTGGTATCACGATCACACTGCGAATTCAGAGGTAACCTCGCTCGCACTATGCATTTCCTGATCGCTTTAATCTTCGCAATCTCGATCAATATAGTGAAGTGGAAAGATTTATTGAGAGATCACTATGATCAATGAACATTTGTTATATTGCATAGTTAGTACAGAAGGGGGCCTTCCTTTAGTACTTGACAAGCAATTAAACAGGTTACGGTCTTCCACTTAGACTTCTATCACACAGACAGATAGTCACGTAGCAGTACCTCCCCTCTTTAAAGGGTTGTTCTTCTCAATTCATAAAGAAGATGAATAAAAGAAAAGAAAAGAAAAGAATTCTAAAGGATTATAGAAAGTTTTTACGATTGTAAAATATCATACTCAGAATTTACCTCTGAACTATAGAGGTTCATCAAAGAAGAAAATAAACATAATTATATCCAATACTATTTGATCGCAATTTCACGTGTCAACATATCTTGCTGCTTTGTCCATTATTCTTTGGACCTATACTCTTGTTTAATCTTAGCAACGCTCACTTCAGAAAATTCCTTCAACCTTTTAGGTTAAATCTTAGGTTTCTCGCTTAACATCATTTTTACTGACATCCCATGCCACGCTACTAACTTTATCATATTCACAATACTAACACTGTCAGATTGTTATCCCGAGAATTCATCAGAAAACCCATTTATTAATCCATTCATAACATTCCTTGCTTCACATTCCATAGTTGATTTCCCAGCCTTTTCTTTATTAATCACATCCTTCTTATTATCTGATTCTTATTCACTTCTGTTATTTACCTCCACCGTCATCTCTTTATTGAGGCATCTTTTGCACTTGGCACCTCCTTATTGGTATCCTGTCACATTTACTCTATAATCATCACATTATTCCAATTTAAAACCTCCGAAATGAATCTAGCCGATTTCTTTAACTTAGATCCAATATAATCTTCTTCTGCCAAACTTGTTTCTCATCACTTATTCTTTTCTACCCGTGGTTTTCCACAGGTTGTCTTTCGTAAGTTAGACCAGGTCGTATATCTACCTGCTCGTACTCTTATCATCTGTTGAGCATCTGCGTTTTACTGGTGTAGCTTTGCCACATGAAACACGTTACTACCATGCTATAAGCTTTGGGGGGTAAAACTGGCTCGAATGTCACCTTCCGAGCACTTTTAAACTCTCAGGTGGCCCAATAAGTCTCGGGCTCAACTACCCTTCTCCCTAAGTCTCATTAATTCTTTCTACGGGAATACATTTAACATCATGAATCTCCAACCTCATATTCTTTGTCTTGTTTGCGCAGAAATACAATAACATAAACTTTGCTTGTCATTCATCAACATGCCATTTAGCTTAT
Organism: Saposhnikovia divaricata; assembly: GCA_036435485.1. NCBI lineage: Eukaryota > Viridiplantae > Streptophyta > Magnoliopsida > Apiales > Apiaceae > Saposhnikovia > Saposhnikovia divaricata. The sequence continues at coordinate 117,298,105 of CM071599.1, read as the reverse complement.
CAATAGCAGCACTCTCTTTTATCTATGCATTGTCATCTAATTTCTTAGAAGAATCGCCACCACTTTAATGTAGCCCTTAGTTGAATCACCCTCATTTGTTGTTTACGTAGTGCATTAATGGCTAACCATACGGGTTTCAAATCCTCTAGGGAGACAAAGTAATAACTATTCCTTATCCATAAGGAACACTTCCTGAACTTGATGTAGATATTACATGACATAGATAAAATTGCAGAAGAGTTTCAAGCATCGCATGTTAAATATAATTGATGTAATGTTTTCAGTGTTTAAGTGTAACAGTGATATATCAGAGTTTAACTGGAAGGAAGTCAGAGTTTAGTAAAGTCTGACTGACGAAAGCTGGACTGAGTTTAGTAAAGTCTGACCAGAAGTAGCGCGTACAGAGTCAACAGAAAATATTAGAGATCAATTGAAGATTGATATGGAAGCGAGATCTTTGGAGACTGGATAGCTATCAAAGAGATCGAGTTGACTTAGGAGACGTGTGACAGTTTGTAATTGATATCATTGTATAGCTGATTATTAGGAATATCAATTAGAGATTGTATCGAAGCTGTATATTTTATAAATACAGTTAGGTTAACCCTAGAAGGGTATCGTGCATCGAACTATCTTTATTGTAACCTAGCAGCTCTTTGTGATAGTTTACATCCCGAAGAGAGTTCTTAATACCAGAAGTTTTGAAGTGCATTATCATATTACTTGTTAAACTCTCATACGAATTTGATTATTAATTGTGTATTCGGCCTAACAAGTGGTATCAGAGTAAATCTGTTACTTTATTACAGGTTAAGATCCAAACACAACAATAATCATGTCAGCAATTCCTCCACCAACACCTACTAGTTCTGAAAAGGCTCCTACTACTGTGAGTCGTTATGAACCAATCAGGGTTCCTATTCTCAGGCCATCAGAGTATGCCATGTGGAAGGTCAAGATGACTATGTTTCTGGAGGCTACAGATCCAGAATATCTTGACAGGATTTATGAAGGCCTTCATAATCCTACAAAGCTATCTGTTGCAACTGTTGGTGAAGAAGCTAAAATAGTTCCAAAAGAAAAGAAGGACATGACTCCTGAAGATCTATCATCAATTGCTAAGGATGCAAAGGTTAGGCATTTACTGCATAGTGCTTTAGACAATGTTATGTCTAACAAACTGATTAACTGCACCACTGCAAAAGAGATCTGGGATGCTCTTGAAGTCAGATGTCAAGGAACTGCTGCTATTAAGAAGAATAGGAGAAACATACTCACACAAGAGTATGAGCATTTTGAGGCTAAACCTGAAGAAACCATGACAGAAACATTTGATAGATTCTGTAAACTGCTCAATGATCTGTCATTGGTCAACAAAGAGTTTGATCTAGAAGACTCACATCTCAAGTTTCTTCTTTCTCTACCTGAAAAGTGGGATGTGAAAACAACCACTATTAGAGACAACTATGATCTTGCTGAAACAGAGATTGATGAAATCTATGGGCTGCTCAAAACTCATGAATTGGAAATGGAGCAGAGAAACAGGAGATCAAGCAGGAAGGCAAAGTCTGTTTCTCTTAAGGTTGAAGAGAAGCCTCAGAAGAAAGAGGCATCAAGAAGGAAAATGAAGGGAAAAGCCTTGGTCATACACTCAGAAAGTGAATCATCAAACTCTGATTGTGATTCAAACTCTTCTGAATCATCTGACTCTGAGGATGATGAAGAAGAAATGAGAAAAATGGCTGTGTTGATGGTGAAGACCTTCAAGAAAATGGGTTTCAAGAATTTTAAGAAAGGGAAAAGGTTTTCTAGAGATTCAAATGAACACAGAAAAAGCTTCAGGAAGTCTGATAAGAGAGATTCAAGGGGGAAGAAGGATAAGTCTGAAATTCAATGCTATAAGTGTAAGGAGATGGGTCACTATGCTCCTGAGTGCAAGAAGGGTAAAACTGGAAAGGTACTCTACACTAAAGGCAGAGATTGGGCAGACACTTCAGATTCTGATGAAGAAGTGAACTATGCTCTCATGGCTACTACTGAATCAGAAACTTCTGAAAATCAGGTACCTCTAACTACCTATGCTTATAATATTGATGACATTGCTCAATTAAGAATTTATCTTAAGTCATTGCATATAAGTTATAGGGATCAGACTTTAGAGAATGAGAGGATGAAATCTGAAAATTCTGAACTTAAGGTTAGAAATAAACTTGTTGATGAAAAACTTGAAAACATGCAACAAGTTCAGAAAGAGAGAGATGATGCTGTTTCTATAGAACAGGATTTGCTTCAGAAATATAAACAACTAGAATCTGAGTTGGAGGAAGCAAATAAGAAAATTAGGACTTGGACTAATTCTGGAAAGGACACTCAACAGATTTTTCAAACAGACACTGTTGGTCTAGGTTATAATGAGGGAGATGAACTTAGATTTCAAAATCAAGTTAAAATCAGACCTCATTTTGTACATGGGGCCAGTAAATTTTTGTCTGATAATGAAAAAGAAGCTGTTAAAAGTGAACCAGTAAAAACTAGTGTTAAACAGGTTAATATTGGTTAAATGACAGATAAACAACTCAAACATAAACTGAAGGAGTTAAAATCTATTAAGAAACAAAGAGTGTCAAATAAGAACAGAAATGGAAAAGTAGGCATCACTTCAGGAAATAAACCAATGCTTGCTAGTTATGCTCCAAGAAAGACATGTCATAACTGTGGTAGTACTAAGCATCTTGCAAATTTCTGCAAGAAAAACAAAAATATAAATTCTTTACCTTCCAAGTCTGAGGTAAAGAAGGATTTTGCAAGAACTAAGCCACAGACTTTATGCACACACTGTGGAAGCACTTGGCATTCCATTTATACTTGCAGACAGTATCATGCTATCTATCATAATTACTATGAACTTAAACCAAATCTGAAATGGGTTAAAGTTAATACTGCAAGTGTAAACTCTGATACTGTTAGCTCAAACTCTGATAATGTTAATTCCGCTGCTAAAGCTAACAAAGTTAAGAATTTCAAAGGATCCAAGCAAGTCCGGATCATTAAATCTAATCCTCAGTAATTGCTTGTGATTGCAGGGCAATAGGGAGGCAACCCTAGTTGTGGACAGTGGATGTTCAGGACACATGACAGGAAATAAAGCCCTGATATCAGACTATGAGGAGAAGGCTGGCCCAAAAGTTTCCTATGGTGATGGCAATGTAGGAAGAACATTGGGATATGGCAATATTAATCTTGGAAATGTCATCATCAACAATGTAGCTCATGTCCCAGGACTCAAGCATGACTTGTTATCTGTGAGTCAAATCTGTGACAAGGGATATCATATAGATTTTCAACCTGAATATTGTGAAGTTATCAGCAAATCTACAGGAAAGGTTGTTCTAGTTGGTAATAGGCAAAACAACATTTATGAAATCAAGCTCTTAATAGACTCTGTTGGAAAAGCTGTTTGCCTGTCTACAAGAATGTCTAGTGAAGAGAGTTGGAAGTGGCACAAGAAACTCTCACATTTGAACTTGAACAACATCAATGAATTGATCAGAAAGGATCTTGTAAGAGGACTCCCAAAGGCTCTGTTAAATGTTGATGGCCTATGTGATTCATGTCAAAAGGCCAAGCAAAGGAAGTCATCTTTCAAGAGCAAGACAGAATTTTCAATCACTGATTATCATCTTCTGCATGTTGATCTCTTTGGTCCAGTAAATGTTATGTCTATAGCAAGGAAGAAATATGCTTTAGTCATTGTTGATGAATACACTAGATTCACTTGGGTGTATTTTCTAGCAAAGAAGGATGAAACTACATTAACTCTGATGGAGCATGTGAAGCTTCTGGACAAAGGATCAAGTAACAAAGTCAGAATCATCAGAAGTGATAATGGAACTGAGTTTAGAAATGCAACAATGGAAGAATTCTGCAAGGACAATGGAGTGAAGCAAGAATTTTCAGCACCTGGTACACCACAACAAAATGGTGTAGTTGAAAGGAAAAATAGAACCTTGATAGAAGCTGCCAGAACCATGCTTGATGAAGCAAAATTGCCAACTTATTTCTGGGCAGAAGCTGTTCAAACTGCTTGTTTTACTCAAAATGCTACACTGATCAATAAGCATGGAAAAACACCATATGAGATGGTGAAGAAAAAGAAGCCTAACCTGAAATACTTTCATATTTTCGGGTGCAAATGCTTTGTTTTGAAGACTCATCCTAAACAGTTGACCAAGTTTGAGCTAAAGGAAGATGAAGGAATTTTTGTTGGCAATCCACTGTCAACAAAGGCATTCAGAGTTTATAATCTGAGAACTAAAGTGATCATGGAATCTATACATGTGTCTTTTGATGACAAGAATATAACTGGACTTGAAGACATAGATGAATATGATCAACTGAACTTTGAAAATGAAGATTTAAACTCTGTTGAAGTAAACTCTGATCAAACTATTCTGACAGACTCTGTTGAAACAAACTCTGAACCTCTACTGGTAAACACTGGAGAAACTTCTCAGCCACAACAAAGGGAAGAACCAGTTGAGGGGGAGCATGATCAAGATGAAGACTCAAACATTGATACTGAGTCAACTGAAAAATCTGGATCAAACTCTGATGACTCAAACTCTAAAAATTCAAATTCTGACTCTGGGCAGTCAAGTTCAGGGGGAGTCTCAGAAAATGAAGAAAGACCACAACAAAATCAGGAGAGCATGGATCAAGGGGGAGGATCACATGCTGACAGAAGTCATTTGCCTTCTGCTAGGAAATGGACTAAATCACATACACCTGATTCGATAATTGGTGATCCAGATGCAAAAGTGAAAACAAGAAGTGCCACTGCAAGTGAATGTTTGTTTCATGCATTCTTGTCTAAAAATGAACCAAAGAAAGTGGAAGAAGCTCTTCAAGATGCTGACTGGATAACAGCAATGCAGGAAGAGTTGAATGAATTTGAAAGGAATGAAGTTTGGACCCTTGTACCAAGGCCAAAGAACAGATCTATTGTTGGAACTAAATGGGTTTTCAGAAACAAGACTGACAGTGAAGGTGTTATCACAAGGAACAAGGCAAGACTGGTAGCAAAAGGCTATTCACAGCAGGAAGGAATAGACTATGATGAAACATTTGCTCCAGTTGCAAGATTGGAGGCAATCAGAATTTTTCTAGCATATGCCTCTCACAAGAAATTCAAAGTGTTCCAGATGGATGTGAAAAGTGCTTTTCTGAATGGGAAGCTTGAAGAAGAAGTGTTTGTTGAACAACCACCAGGATTTGTGGACCCAAAATATCCAGACCATGTCTACAGGCTGGATAAAGCACTCTATGGACTTAAGCAAGCACCAAGGGCATGGTATGAAACTCTGGCTCAATTTCTCTTAGAAAGTGGATTCAACAGAGGTACTATTGACCAAACTCTGTTTTATTTCAAATCTGGGAGTGACTTGCTTTTAGTTCAGATATATGTTGATGACATTATCTTTAGGTCTACTAATGATAAACTCTGTAAGAAGTTTGCCAAGCTCATGCAATTAAGATATCAAATGAGCATGATGGGAGAGCTTAGTTATTTTCTAGGCTTATAGGTGAAACAAACAGATGATGGTATCTTCATTAATCAAGCAAAATATACCAGAAATCTTCTCAAGAAATTTGGTATGCTTGACTGTTCATCTGCATCAACTCCCATGGCAACAGTAACTAAATTGGACAAAGACACAGGAGTTTCAGTGGATATGACAAACTACAGGGGCATGATAGGATCTCTTTTTTACTTGACAGCTAGTAGGCCTGACATTATGTATGCAACATGTCTTTGTGCAAGGTTTCAGGCAGATCCTAGAGAGCCACATCTGACAGCTGTGAAAAGAATCTTCAAGTATCTCAAGGGCACCATATCATTAGGTCTGTGGTACCCCAGAGAATCAGATTTCAAGCTACTTGGGTATTCTGATGCAGACTTTGCAGGCTGCAAGATAGACAGAAAGAGCACTAGTGGAAGTTGTCAATTTCTTGGTGACAGACTTGTCTCTTGGTACAGCAAGAAACAGAAATCAATTTCTACATCTACAGCTGAAGCAGAGTATATTGCAGCTGGTAGCTGTTGTGCACAGATCTTATGGATGAAGAATCAGTTGCTGGATTATGAATTGAGGTACAGTAAGATTCCTATTTACTGTGATAATCAAAGTGCTATTGCTATGACAGGTAATCCATTACAGCATTCAATGACCAAGCACATCAGTATAAGGTACCACTTCATCAGAGAACATGTGGAAGAAGGGAATATTGAACTACATTTTGTGTCTACAGAACAACAGCTTGCAGATATCTTCACCAAACCATTGAGTGAAGCTACATTTACAAGACTGGTCAATGAACTAGGAATGGTATCTGGTTCTGACTAGGAATGTTGGTTAGATTCAAATTTTACTTATGTAATGTGTTGCTCATATTTCCTTGATTTGTTAAGTACTAAGTGATCTCTGTTGATTAAACTCTGTTATGCATACTCTGTTAACATGTTTTTATGTCAAACTCTGTTAAACTCTGTCAGTATGCCTGTATGTCATACACTGTTAATAAGTTTGATAAACTCTGTGAACTCTGAGTTGATTTTTGTCTGAATGAAAACACCAATGAAGAAATATGTATGAAGCATGATTCTCAGCAATTAATCATGAATCTTTCTGAGTTACTGTGATCTAATCTTAGATTGTGCAGAAAGTTAACACAGCATGATACTGGTTCATATTTATAGCATCTCTTAGTTTATTTTGTCCTAAACTCTGAGTCTATAAATACTGTGTGCATTGCCTCTCATGAATAACTACTGATGTTGATAAACTATAAACTCTGTTAGTTATACTCTGGTAGATTAAAATGCTTACTGCAATACCCTAAAGAAAATGTAAATAGGTTGCTATACTCCTTTGAGATTATGTTGGAAACTAGGATGACCCAGGAACTTATTGGTATATAATATGGGCTAAAATTCTCTGATTTTTGGTGACTAGTCAAATACTAGGATGACCCAGGAACTTATCAAAATGATAAGGGCTAAAATTTTTGAATTTTGGGTGACTGGCTCCAACCTCTAATTACTGGAATGAATAGAATAGAATAAATAAATAAATAAATAAATAAATAAATAAATAAATAAATAAAATTGAGGGGGTATTAAATAAATTAAATGTTACTGTATATAGATTGATTACTACAGAGTTTAGCTTTCATCATACAGTGTTTACTATGAGAGTTTGTGCATCCAGTGTTTATTGATTTACTTTATGGATTTTATGAAAAATTAGATGCTCTAAAAATTGATTTGGTAAACTCTGCTTCACACACATATATTTTCACAACTGTGCAATTTTTGAAAGGGTTTCGGTGATAAAGTTGGAGAATTGACAAACGCTATTGATTTGTGGTTAGTACTCTGAGGTAAATTTTCAATTGGACAATTTGAAAATTTTGGAGTAAATAGTGCTTTTGACAACTGTTAATAAGTGTATTGTGTTAAAGTGTCTTGGAAATAGGTAAGAGCATACAGTGGTGAAGTAATCCCTAATTGTTCTGTTCCTGATTTCATTGTGGTTATTGTTGATGAATTTGTTACTTATATGATTACTTTAATTAGTTTTCATTTTCTTTGATTTAATTCTTTGAAGAACAATTCATAAACATAAAAAAAATGCAGAACACATTGAATAAGATTAGAGAAACCGGATTCTTCATTGAAAATTAGAAAGAGATTACATGCAAATCTCACATCTTTTTGTTCTCTCTATCTACTAATCTATTCAACAGGAAAATAAAAAGTGAAATCCACACCACTCCATTGCTGTCAGACATCCCAGATCCCATCTTTGCCACTTTGTTTGGGTGGAAGTTGAAGGGATAAGGTTATTTTTGCTGACATATTCATTAACAATAGTTGGTGGTGTTGGATGAGGATGCCTTAGAGGAAAGCCATATTAATGTTGCTTGAAGAGCAGCATCGATGTCGATCACTCTTGCAGGCTTTTCTCTCTCGATTTCTTGAAGACTGGCATCCATCTGCAGCCACAGAGTTTCAAGTTGCCTTTCCCAGTCAAAGGCATCAAACTCTTCACGAGTATAACTGAAGATATCTCTGTTCTTTACGAGATGGAGATTCTTTTCCTTGATGGTAAGCTTTGACATTGTTTAACGATGTGCTGTGTGAAGGGTTTTTGATTTTCAGGAGAGAATGAAAGATTAAAGGGATACTGAACAAGTCTCTAGGCGTTAAATAGAGATGGGTAAGTAACGAAGTACTAAAACGCTTCGTATTCTGGTTTTTAATGGTTACAGGTAAACGCTTCGTATTCTGGTTCCAGGTATTTTAAGAGAGTGTTATTTGATTTTTTTTTTAAAATCAAATATTTTATTGTTATATTCACAAATACACTTCTTAAAATTACGAGCGCGTGTATCCCACTCATCCATTATTGTGTCCCACTCACCCATTAATATGTCCCACTCATCCATTATTGTGTCCCACTCACACATTAATCTAGGAACTGTTGAGTGTTTGAATACATAAACGATTGAGTTTTTAATTACTCTAATTACTTTTGTGTCCAAACGATTGTGTTTTACTTTCACCCACTCTTACATCTCACAGTTCTCTCAGTTTTCACTTGCGCATTTTCACAAACACCTTTCCTACATACACTTTTATTTGTGATTTCTTGCCAATTTCTTGATTCAATGGCTTCTAAACCATTCATTGTTCTTGGTCTACGTTTTGTCCCTAACAATTAAGCAGCTCCACTCCATCATGAATGTGTTCCAGAAGCGTTTCATCTTATGCAGAATTTCTTGAGAGACTCAGAGATTGGACAAGCTCTGGTTGAACCTAGTACTCTCTCTGCATCTCAAATTACCACTTTTTGGCAAAACTCAGTCTATGTGGATGGAGGAGAGAATGGGACTCCAAACATCATCTTCACTCATGAAGAGCAAGAGTTTGTGATTACTCCACAAACTGTCAGAGATACGATGGGGTTTGATACACACACCTCTTATACTTACGTTGCTGAACCTCAATTGAGATAGATGCTACAGGAGATAGGCTACATGGATTCTCTTGACAAGCTTGGCAGTGTAAAGAGGCCTAATCTCAGGAAGGAATGGAATTTTTTCTTCGATTGCATTACAAGGACATTCCAGAAGAAGGTCACTAACTAGGATTCTATTCCAATGGACAGTCTACAAATCGGGTATTCTCTACTTTATGGCAGTAATTTTGATTTTGGTAGATATGTTCTGATGAATCTAGGTGATAAACTGTCAGAGTCTACTACAGTTTATTTTGCTCGATTTTGTCAAATGCTATTCACTGCTTGTGTATCTGGTTTAGAGATTGCTGAAACTGATGAAATTCAGCCTTTTAGAGTCAAAAAGAGAATATTCTCTTATATGACTAATAAGGATGCTGGTAAAGAAAATCTACCTGCCTTTGTTCTGCCACTTGCTTTGCAGAATTTTCTCAACCAACCTCAAGACCAACCACAACCAGAACCACAACCTGAACCTCTAAACACTGATCATACTCAAACCCTAAACACTGAACCACCTACATCACCTACCCACACTGTACCTACTCAACAACTTTAACGCCCCCAAATCCGAGGTCAGAGATTCAGGTCGTCACGTCCCCATCCAACCATATCATACCTGTATTAACTTTACAACTCAACAATACATCCATCCAGACCTCAATCTTACACACAAACAAGTTAGAGCCTCAGAAACGATAATCAAAAGTAACACTAAATATTACAATTCATCTGTACAATCCAGAGTCTTACGCAATTCCACTTATACAACTACACTTGAATACAAGTCTTACTATTACAGTTGAAAACCTATAAGACTTACTCTGTAGTATTTATCAAGAATTAAATCATCTCTGGGGTAAATCTTCTACTCCTCTTCTGCTGGTGCGGAGTTAACCGACCAAATTCTTCTCTTTCTGAAAAGTTTTTATAAAGCAAGAATGAGCTACATAACGCTCAGCAGGTTCACCATTTTGAAAAATAATAATGTGGTTTATTTTGAAAACATTCCCAACTGTATGGGCATATATCTCAGATTTCAAAACATAATTGGACAATATATATGTCAGAGTTTGAATAAAACATTTATACTCACTAAGGAGCTTTAAGAATAATATATGAACCCTTTATAAGGTTGCCATTTCAACATATCTCAAGTTTGAAAATATATACATATGAGTATATCATTTTCGGCAAAACACTCTACGGTTAACATACTGTACAGGGAATACATCATTGCAAACCTCTTTCCTTCCATTAGATTAGAAGGTTTCTCATTAAAAAACATTTCATTCTTTGAAATAATTGCAAGAGTGCACTAACACGTGCCAATCTTTATAGAAAATCTTGCAGTTCTAGATACTGCATGATGTCAATATTTTTCTTATCAAAAACCACACTATCGGCAACTTGGCACTTAGGCCCAAGAAGCAGTGTCTGAGTATTTTTTCAAAGTGGAGGATGGGACTTGAAGAAAACATAAAACCTGACAGGGATTGACGATGATCAGTCGCCACATCCAAGTCCAATAATCTGCGGGTCTTCTCTACCGGTAGAAGGATAGAAACTACATCCGTAACTATCCCCGGGTGAAAACTACATCCGTAATCACCCTCGATGAAAACTACATCCGTAATCATCCTTCGGCAACACCTGGGCCGGAATAATAATTGATGGACCGCCTGGCTCACGGCCGCTTACACATCCCGGGAATCGTTCGTCAACGATTCCCACACCTGCCAGAGTCCCTTTTTCTTTTTCTTTTAAAACTTTATTTTGATTGAAAATTGAGTAGTTGAGGTCCGACATCAGTCGACCGATAATTCTTGAAATCGAACAAGAAGCAAAACCTGACCGGGGGTTTTCGAAAATGTTTTGAGTTCGAAAGAGTTCGAGTTTGAAAGTGCTAAAAGGTATCTTGGATTAGCTTTGTCTTTAAAATAATGAACAATAATTACTAAATGATATTTTAAGATTTAATATTAATAATTAATAAAATAATTATTTAATTAAATAAGCTTTTAATCCAAGATAGGTATTTTTGAGTATTTATGATAATATAAAAATAACTACTTAAGTATACGATACATCCCGAATGACCCTTCGGGTTTTCGCAATTTAATCACGATATAATAATACATCGCTCCCCGGTCAATGGTATATTTGGACCGCTACGACCTCTATTGCTGGAGTCGTTGTCCGAAGAAAACATTTCATTCCAAGTTCAAGGGGTACAAGCATATATGTGCATATATCTCAAATTTCATCATTACCTCAATAAGCATAAACTTATAATACGATTGAAAACTACAAACACAACAGTGAAAGTCCTTATATATGTAAGTTTTGAAAAGTAAACTTGCATAGGTAGAATCAGGAACATAATATTTTGAAAATAAATGCTTAGGGTTGGAAAACTTGCCTTGGGAAGGTTGGGGTGGTTGGGCTCGTGGAGTGGAGCGACAATCTATAAATATCCAATATTCGCTCGTTGGTATCTTAGCAACACCACTTAATCATAATGTTTTAAAGAATACAAGACCATCTTAGCGACTCCACCATTTGACCCACTAACCCTCCTATATGACCATGTCATCACATTATCACATTCTTTACCCATTCGACTCAAATCTATTCCTCAAACTCGAAACTCAAGTGAATACTCTAAAAACTACTTTAAACTAATCTCCTAAGTGGTTTTTCACTTGCGCACACCTCGCTCTAACATTTTTATAAAATTGAAAAATTCAAATTTTAATCAGATTCTTTTTGGATAGCCTTCCTTACTGTAAGACCTAGCTAACCTCAATTTTTCACAATGTTTGCAGAAAGTTTGGGGGTCCAAAGACAGTTCACAAACAGACCATTCAGTGCAGTCCGGATTTCATAACCACTTCTCACTCTTCTGGTCATAACTCAAAATCTACACATCTCCTGGGTATGAACCTTATATTTCTGGAAACTACATTCAAATACCTTTCTAACCATAGGCATTAGGACCTGAGGGGACAAGATTTAGGGGTTCAAAACTCTCCTACAAGACAGTACATGTTCCCAAAAAATTTACACAGCTTGCTATCCTTATTAACCATTCAAGAATTCTTTGTATACATCACAACCATCATCTAAACCACCAAGACCATACTCTATAGCACACATGGAGTTATATACACTAACTACAAGCTTAAAAATCACATCAACAACATTTAAACTCAAGATCTTCATCATCCATAACTCATATGACCAAGATTCACACTAAAGTCCATGGATCTAACATTATACACCATAAATAATTCATGGCTAAGAGGGGTTAGAGTTTTTATACCTTCCTTGATGTGTGTAATAGCTTTCTAAACCTTGTATAATCCTTGTATAGCCTTGGGTAAGCTTGAATGATCAAAAGAAATGAAGATAACAAAGTTAGTAATTCGGAGTTATTAGAACCCGACTAAAAGATCATGGAAAACGAGGCCCTTACCGAGCTTTTCTGATTGAGGCTTCTAAAGGAAAGTTGTAGAGCATCTTAACAGCTTTCCAACAAGCTAAAGAACACCAAATTTCATTGAGTAATGAAGGAGATATGGCCGTTTGAAAATCAGTACAGAAGCTGTTACGAATTCTGGCAGTTTGGTTTCTTCACTTGGAGAGGTGATTTGCCTAGGCTATACTACTTGGATTGCTATGAAATTTGGAGTGATTCTTGCCCATGGAGTGGAGAGGCTTTGGTTAAAATTTGGTGATTTGTAAAGCTCTAGATCTTGAGATATGGATTTTTCTTTGATGGTTGTTCTTGCTGAGCAGTTTTGAAGAAAATGAGATGGAGAGCTTTTTGTTTTCTTTCTTTGACTAATTTTTGATCTAACCTCTAGATAAGCTCAGTTGGGTGGCTGAGTTTGATACTCTTAGGCTTGTGCAAGGTGTATCCAAGAAGTTTCATTGATTTTTGTTTGGTTTTTGCTTGTTTTTACCACCTTATCCTTGCCCTTTCATAATTCTTCCACTCTTGCCCTTACCCCTTGTTATGAACTCAATCCAAATTCCATAATTCGTTTGCTTTTATCGCTTAATCTCGTTATAAAGTTTCAGCGGTTTCTAGAATGCTCTTTTCACTATCTTTGTGGTTTTCGTTTCAAATCCCCAAATCAAATATAATAAAATTCTAAAATATTAAATCCCCAAATCCTCAAATTTAATATCTCATTTCTTGAATATACTGATATATAATTCACCGCTCGGTCAAATATTACGCTAGAATTAAAATTGGAATTTCTGAATTCCGATCGTCTTTACATACACTTATTTGCTCCGTGAATCACTAATATGACTTCAAAATATGCATACCATGTCTTGTACATAAGGTGGCGTGAAAATTTTCTTGGTCCTCAAAATCACTATTCATCCATAAATTACTATTCACGCATGACAAACACTATTCACGTATATACTTATTCTTAATAAGAAAGTTTTAATTCTACCGAAAATCTGGGTTCTTAAAGCCTCCCCTCCTTAAAAGGATTCCATCCGGAATCAGGTTGAAAACAGTTGAAGGTACTTTTCACGCATCGCGCTTTCTAGTTCCCATGTTGATTCTTCAACATTCTGGTTCCTCCACAAAACTCTCACTAATTTGACAACCTTGTTCCTCAGCACTTGTTCTTTTCTATCCATGATTTCCACTGGTTTCTCCTCATAAGTCAAATCTGGCTATAGGTCTATCTAGTCATATTCTATCACATGCCGAAAGTCCGTATGGTAGGGTCGTAGCATGGACACATGAAACACATTATGCACTTGCTGCAAGCTCGGGGGCAAGGCTAGTTCATAGGCTAGCTTTCCAACACGCCTCAAAATCTCAAAAGGTCCTATAAACCTCAGACTTAGCTTCCCTTTCTTTCCAAATCTCATCAATCCTTTCCAGGGGATACCTTTAGCATCACGAAGTCTCCCACCTCATACTCCTTTGATATCTCATAAAATTTGACCATTCGAAATAATGGGTTTCGTAAAAAAAACTAATGACTTTTACATAAACTCGTCTGTACCGTAAAGACGTAATATCAATTCGAAATCTTCATTTAATAATTCGTACATATCGTGATTGCAAAAATTTCTCATCCACCCATAAAATTACTATTCGTCCAGGTTTCGAATATTCACGAAAATTAGGGTTAATGCAGTCTCCTCTCCTTAAAAGGATTCTATCTTAAGAACCTAAGGAAAATAGTTGTGGATACAATTCCAACTTTACACTTTCCAACTCTCAGGTTGACACTTCAACCCTTTTGTTCTCTCACCTTGGTCTCACCAACGCTTTAATGTTGTTTCTCAACGCATGCTCTCCTCGACCTGTATTCCTTATCGGTTGTTCTATGAATGAAAATTTATATCCCACTACTTATACGTTCCTCTTCTACATTGTTCATAGTATCCGTGTTGAGTCCTTGTATCGTTGGCCCGTGAATACTTTGTGGTCGCGTTTTATAATCTAAGACAACGTCAATACGCATGGTATTCCTCATATTCCTTGGCTTGATCAGCACGCATGTGTTGCCTCCCGTCAGCCGTTACCACTTGCTATGGATTCTGTATAGTCTTCGGTATATGTCGAACTAGTTCAGCTACTATATCCCTCGTTCCTTGACTTCTTCGTAGCGCAAGAAAAGCGAAACTTCTTCTTTCACAGTACGCTTTACAAGAGACGTCCTTACGTTCGCAGGGTGATGATCGTGATAAAAACATTCGTTTCATGGATAAGTTTTTTTTTTATTCTCGATTCCCCCGTGAAATCTAAGGCACGACACTAAATACAAATTCGATCGTCTGGATAATTCTTTTTCCATGTCCGTCAGCCACAGATCAAATTAGTACGTACGCTCAATCTTTTTGTTAAATATGCTTGAAAGCACCTTCAATATTCGAAGTTTAACCTTAAGTCTTTATCTGACGTAATCGCTGCCGAAGTTTTATATTGCACCACCATCTCTTCCGTATATAGTTCGATAATCTTCTAAATGGAAAGTCTCTCGTAGGTAAATGACTTTGTCCAACAATTATAAATCGACTAGGGCCATCTCTTGGCTCGGTCTTCGGCGACCTACTTATGAAATTCATTATAATTCTGTCCACGTTCAAGATTTTCTACAGGCGGAATTAATCCACTAGATCTCTATCATTCTGCTTTTGACATGCCGCGTTTGTACTTAATAGTTTGCCAATACCATTCTTCATATCCATTTGCCAAACATTCTCTTAATTTTCTATACATCTTTGTCCTTCCCCATAATTTAGTCACTTTCCTCTAACATTATTCTTTATTGTATATACTCTATTTTCTTGGTCAATACTGACTGAATTCCAATTTCGAATAATCCCTTCTATAGGTATCGGTCACCACACAGGCCTTTCCTGGGAAATAACCAATTTCTCCATTATACTCCCTACTCCCTTTCGTCACCTTCTCTTTCTTATGTTTAGTTCTAATATGAAGATATACTTATGGCACTTGTGGAAAACTTTCACACTTTTCTCATAAAGTTAACGTCTCAGTTTTATGCGTAAATGCTATCATGACAAATCCCCGACTCACGGTTAGTACATCCTATCCCGTAACCTTTATGTTTTCTAGAATATAGGCTATCATCCCCTTTCTACTGCATCAGCACACCTCTTAAACTCTCGAAAGACGCATCATCGTGACCCTCAAAGTCCCCTTTTTATCATCAAGTATAGCTAACAACAAGGTTGTTGCTAATATCTCATTTCATTCCAAACTTTGTTCATCAATCCATAAATGCTTCTGACTCATTAGTCCACTCAAATGATACTACCATAATTTTATAACGTTTATATTAGTGTGAAATGCCAACTTGGGCACAATACAGAGGTCGATCTTGAGTTGGTGAAACCCGCTTTTCAACCTTATCTTTGAAAAAAACTACACGTTTTAACTGGTCAACAATTCCTACATCTCCAGTTAGGGGTATCGATTCTCGATGGTACATGTAAGATGTCATACGCTCGTCCTCTTTCACAACTGGCGCCAATCAGTCCGAGGCCTGCTTGCTACTGCGATTCCCAATAAACTTGATTAGGTGGTAATCTCGAAGGATCATTGGGATATATCCATGCATCCATTTGGTATTAGGGGCCTTTTAAACTTTATGTCTCTCTATGTGCATCAATCCCTTTAAGCTAAGTAAAGCTTCACATTTTTGCCACGATATTTCTTCCTTTCTTGTCCATCTCACTTCCATGTTAGTTTCCTCTAAGGATATGTTTTACATCGCAATCGATTTTCATTTCTTGGATCAGGGAAAGGCTTGGTAACTCCAGAATTCATTAATATAACATCCTGACAACGGTTGGTAGGAGCGTACTCCCAACCACCTCATCATTTCTTATAACTTTCCTCACACTAATATTAAAGGTCTTGTGGTATGCCCCGACATGTTATTTCTACTTTAATAATTACTCGGCATAACGCTCTGGCTGAACAATTACAACATTTGGTTTTTGATCTCATATTGGTGTAACGGTTCACAATTGTACCTCCCGTTTACCTTATAGTAATCACTTTGAAAGGAATGGTTTCAAAATAACAAGGTCCAATAGATAATCTCAATAAGAATTCCACATTGGATGTTCCAAGAATGTTGATGGTTCCAAATACTAGGAGTCTCGATTTTTGGAGATTTAAGGATGGACAGAAAGAATACAACAAGGTTTATTCCTTCATGTCCTGATAATTTTGTAATATGACATCATAGAGAATGTTGCACGAGGGCAATGATTGTTGGATACCAAAGTCATAAAGACGGTCTTTATACAATTCTTACATCGGGTGGATACTTTTCCTCCTGAATAATAAGAGGAAATCTAAAGTCGCATTGATGAAGGTCAGCCAATAGAAAGCAATTCTACTCCATGACAATTAAAGAATGAAGTAGTTTGTCATTCAAGTAATCAATGGTTTCAAATGAATTCTCATTGTATGAATGAAAGAATAAAATATTCAAGTGATATAAAGTCTAATACGAAGATGGGTAAGAGTTCAAGTCGAGTGGGCGACCTCACTAGGTCTCAATCAAGTTATTCATCGAACTTTCATCATCATGCTTTACAGTAGGCAAAATGCATGGCAGAATTGCTGAATAAATTAAATTGGGAGTTGGACCAGTGAAATAATAACTAGTCCTCTTCAAGAAATACTAGCAACTAGCTAGACAAAATTTGCTAGTTCGCCTGTTTGAGACATCACCACTAGCTAGGACAATTAGCTAGGTGTTCTTCACAACATTAAAATTTTGACTAGTTAGAACAATCAACTAGTCATTCATATTGACATATCGACTAGCCAGTTTCAATTGGCTAGAACGGAATTTCAACATCGTAGCCACTGAAGAAACTTTAGGCTACTCGGACAACGAATGGAAATAAGAAGTTATTAAGTTTGAAAAAGAAAACTATAAAATCTGAAGAGAATGTTCTAGGTATCGGAACGATCGATAACCTCTCATCAAATATTACTTACCAGTGAAACGGTCCACCCAAGGGTGCCTCCGTACACATGCTTTATCAAATCCTACAATAGAATTAAATTCGGAATACCAATATCAAAATGATATCCTTACTATGATTTCGATGTACGATGTACAATCTTATCTTGAATAGAAGAAAAGAATTCATGAGGGATGTCTGGGCATTAGATCATCTGTGTCCTCAGTAATTTGTTAAATATTTATGAGCTCAACTGAAGAGTGCAAGTATGAAAGAAGAAATCAAATATCAATATCCGTTAAGTAATATTCGTCAATTAATTAAGGAAATATTTGTTGAACATTCCTTGGATAATTGAAAGAAAGTGTAAATAGGCCTGAGCCGAACAAGATCATCATAAATTTTTGAATAGAATGTTCATGGATCAAATAAAATTACTTCGGATAAGCCCTGCTTTAGGGAAAGAATCTCACTGGTTGTTATTCCACAAGTTTGAAGTAGAAAGCTAGAAGGGTTACCTGATATAAACTAATCGAGGTAACAGGGTTAGTGAACAGTTTAAAATGAAGTAGTGCACCTGCCGGTAGTTACCAAAATAAGTTAATGATCATTCGTGCATCTCATTATCACCATTATGAGGGTAACTCCATCTCTTCGTCTTCGTAATACAAGACACCAACTAGTGAGTCTCTCAATCATCATCTTAAAGTCATTTATCGAGTTGGGGTTTCACAAATATATCTGTCATTTCCGTGCTTTATCTTGAAGACCAAGCTTCACATCATTCCGGGGACACCTGCTAAGTCCATAGGGTCCTACTTCATGCCTTCCGACATGAATCACAAGTGGCCAGTTCACCCTGGGAACAGATCAAAGAGATCTCTCAAGGATCTCAGTGCAGTCCATAGGTTCAGTGGCGGGTGTGTGTATGTGAACATATACCAAAAATATTGAGGTCTACAATACATATATACGTAGTCCCTGATAACATCTCTATCAAAGGATCCCACTCTAGACCCTCTGGTCTTTTCTTTTGGTAGACTCTGAGATCACTGTATCGCTCGTTGCAACCATATTCAACTTCTCTTGAGTCCCTTTGTTAATTCTACTTGTTTGTTCTCTAAGTTGAACTACCATGCTCTAGCGTCCGAATCATGCGTGGAATTATATAGCACGCTCGTCTTATGATAACATTCTCGTATAACATATGTACAATTCGCCATCAAGGGTAATGAAATCCACAACGGCATAGTAACCACCTTTCAGGTAAACCCGTTACTTATCGAAAATCGGATCTTATAGCCAAAGTAAAAGGCTTTCATTATTCCAAGTACTAAGTACCCTTAATATGTAGGGAAGTCTAAACTTCTTGATTTTTAAAATGCCGCCTCCTAAACTGTGGAGGACTGTGGGCCACAAAATTTATGCCGGCCTAGTCATCCGATCATATTGGCAATATCGCCTCTACCTCAGCTGCTCTTGAGATTTCGCTCTGCTTCCTATATCATTACCAATGATAGGTCATGTACGACTCTCAAACCTCTATTCATCATTCTGAAGGTCTCTAAGGATTCTATCGACCCTAGTATAATACCTCCAGTAAACACTCCAGTCCATTCTACTCACCGGTACCTCTTCCGGAAGTCCAATAATAAGTTTACTACGATCTCTTATGTCATTCTCCTACTTAGACTTAACTCTCAACACTATCGTTTCTGAGTACTGTAACTTATTGCTCTGATACCATTTCTGTAACGCCCCCAAATCCGAGGTCAGAGATTCAGGTCGTCACGTCACCATCCAACCATATCATACCTGTATTAACTTTACAACTCAACAATACATCCATCCAGACCTCAATCTTACACACAAACAAGTTAGAGCCTCAGAAACGATAATCAAAAGTAACACTAAATATTACAATTCATCTGTACAATCCAGAGTCTTACGCAATTCCACTTATACAACTACACTTGAATACAAGTCTTACTATTACAGTTGAAAACCTATAAGACTTACTCTGTAGTATTTATCAAGAATTAAATCATCTCTGGGGTAAATCTTCTACTCCTCTTCTGCTGGTGCGGAGTTAACCGACCAAATTCTTCTCTTTCTGAAAAGTTTTTATAAAGCAAGAATGAGCTACATAACGCTCAGCAGGTTCACCATTTTGAAAAATAATAATGTGGTTTATTTTGAAAACATTCCCAACTGTATGGGCATATATCTCAGATTTCAAAACATAATTGGACAATATATATGTCCGAGTTTGAATAAAACATTTATACTCACTATGGAGCTTTAAGAATAACATATGAACCCTTTATAAGGTTCCCATTTCAACATATCTCAAGTTTGAAAATATATACATATGAGTATATCATTTTCGGCAAAACACTCTACAGGGAATACATCATTGCAAACCTCTTTCCTTCCATTAGATTAGAAGGTTTCTCATTCAAAAACATTTCATTCTTTGAAATAATTGCAAGAGTGCACTAACACGTGCCAATCTTTATAGAAAATCTTGCAGTTCTAGATACTGCACGATGTCAATATTTTTCTTATCAAAAACCACACTATCGGCAACTTGGCACTTAGGCCCAAGAAGCAGTGTCTGAGTATTTTTTCAAAGTGGAGGATGGGACTTGAAGAAAACATAAAACCTGACAGGGATTGACGATGATCAGTCGCCACATCCAAGTCCAATAATCTGCGGGTCTTCTCTACCGGTAGAAGGATAGAAACTACATCTGTAACTATCCCCGGGTGAAAACTACATCCGTAATCACCCTCGATGAAAACTACATCCGTAATCATCCTTCGGCAACACCTGGGCCGGAATAATAATTGATGGACCGCCTGGCTCACGGCCGCTTACACATCCCGGGAATCGTTCGTCAACGATTCCCACACCTGCCAGAGTCCCTTTTTCTTTTTCTTTTAAAACTTTATTTTGATTGAAAACTGAGTAGTTGAGGTCCGACATCAGTCGACCGATAATTCTTGAAATCGAACAAGAAGCAAAACCTGACCGGGGGTTTTCGAAAATGTTTTGAGTTCGAAAGAGTTCG
Organism: Saposhnikovia divaricata; assembly: GCA_036435485.1. NCBI lineage: Eukaryota > Viridiplantae > Streptophyta > Magnoliopsida > Apiales > Apiaceae > Saposhnikovia > Saposhnikovia divaricata. The sequence goes on along the minus strand of CM071599.1, from coordinate 117,277,455 downwards.
AGTTTGAAAGTGCTAAAGGTATCTTGGATTAGCTTTGTCTTTAAAATAATGAACAATAATTACTAAATGATATTTAAGATTTAATATTAATAATTAATAAAATAATTATTTAATTAAATAAGCTTTTAATCCAAGATAGGTATTTTTGAGTATTTATCATAATATAAAAATAACTACTTAAGTATACGATATATCCCGAATGACCCTTCGGGTTTTCGCAATTTAATCACGATATAATAATACACTGCTCCCCGGTCAATGGTATATTTGGACCGCTACGACCTCTATTGCTAGAGTCGTTGTCCGAAGAAAACATTTCATTCTAAGTTCAAGGGGTACAAGCATATATGTGCATATATCTCAAATTTCATCATTACCTCAATAAGCATAAACATATAATACGATTGAAAACTACAAACACAACAGTGAAAGTCCTTATATATGTAAGTTTTGAAAAGTAAACTTGCATAGGTAGAATCAGGAACATAATATTTTGAAAATAAATGCTTAGGGTTGGAAAACTTGCCTTGGGATGGTTGGGGTGGTTGGGCTCGTGGAGTGGAGCGACAATCTATAAATATCCAATATTCGCTCGTTAGTATCTTAGCAACACCACTTAATCATAATGTTTTAAAGAATACAAGACCATCTTAGCGACTCCACCATTTGACCCACTAACCCTCCTATATGACCATGTCATCACATTATCACATTCTTTACCCATTCGACTCAAATCTATTCCTCAAACTCGAAACTCAAGTGAACACTCTTAAAACTACTTTAAACTAATCTCCTAAGTGGTTTTTCACTTGCGCACACCTCGCTCTAACATTTTTATAAAATTGAAAAATTCAAATTTTAATCAGATTCTTTTTGCGTAGCCTTCCTTACTGTAAGACCTAGCTAACCTCAATTTTTCACAATGTTTGTAGAAAGTTTGGGGGTCCAAAGATAGTTCACAAATAGACCATTCAGTGCAGTCCGGATTTTAGAACCACTCCTCACTCTTCTGGTCATAACTCAAAATCTACACATCTCCTGGGTATGAACCTTATATTTCTGGAAACTACATTCAAATACCTTTCTAACCATATGCATTAGGACCTAAGGGGACAAGATTTAGGGGTTCAAAACCCTCCTAGAAGACAGTACATGTTCCCAGAAAATTTACACAGCTTGCTATCCTTATTAACCATTCAAGAATTCTTTGTATACATCACAACCATCATCTAAACCACCAAGACCATACTCTATAGCACACATGGAGTTATATACACTAACTACATGCTTAAAAATCGCATCAACAACATTTAAACTCAAGATCTTCATCATCCATAACTCATATGACCAAGATTCACACTAAAGTCCATTGATCTAACATTATACACCATAAATAATTCATGGCTAAGAGGGGTTAGAGTTTTTATACCTTCCTTGATGTGTGTAGTAGCTTTCTAAACCTTGTATAATCCATGTATAGCCTTGGGTAAGCTTGAATGATCAAAAGAAAAGAAGAAAACAAAGTTAGTAATTCGGAGTTATTAGAACCCGACTGAAAGATCATGGAAAACGAGACCCTTACCGAGCTTTTCTGATTGAGACTTCTAAAGGAAAGTTGTAGAGCATCTTAACAGCTTTCTAACAAGCTAAAGAACACCAAATTTCATTGAGGAATGAAGGATATATGGCCGTTTGAAAATCAGTACAGAAGCTGTTACGAATTCTGGCAGTTTGGTTTCTTCACTTGGGGAGGTGATTTGCCTAGGCTATACTACTTGGATTGCTATGAAATTTGGTGTGATTCTTGCCCATGGAGTGGAGAGGCTTTGGTTAAAATTTGGTGATTTGTAAAGCTCTAGATCTTGAGATATGGATTTTTCTTTGATGGTTGTTCTTGCTGAGCAGTTTTGAAGAAAATGAGATGGAGAGCTTTTTGTTTTCTTTCTTTGACTAATTTTTGATCTAACCTCTAGATAAGCTCAGTTGGGTGGCTGAGTTTGATACTCTTAGGCTTGTGCAAGGTGTATCCAAGAAGTTTCATTGATTTTTGTTTGGTTTTTGCTTGTTTTTACCACCTTATCCTTGCCCTTTCATAATTCTTCCACTCTTGCCCTTACCCCTTGGCTTTCACCATAAGCCACTTGATATAATGCATGTGGTTCCATCTTGTTATGAACTCAATCCAAATTCCATAATTCATTTGCTTTTATCGCTTAATCTCGTTATAAAGTTTCAGCGGTTTCTAGAATGCTCGTTTCACTATCTTTGTGGTTTTCGTTCCAAATCCCCAAATCAAATATAATAAAATTCTAAAATATTAAATCCCCAAATCCTCAAATATTATATCTCATTTCTTGAATATACTGATATATAATTCACCGCTCGGTCAAATATTACGCAAGAATTAAAATTGGAATTTCTGAATTCCGATCGTCTTTACATACACTTATTTGCTCAGTGAATCACTAATATGACTTCGAAATATCCATACCATGTCTTGTACATAGGGTGGCGTGAAAATTTTCTTGGTCCTCAAAATCACTATTCATCCATAAATTACTATTCACGCATGACAAACACTATTCACGTATATACTTATTCTTAATAATAAAGTTTTAATTCTACCGAAAATCTGGGTTCTTACAACAACCTCCATCACCAATCACAAACACTGCTCCAACCTAAAACTCTCAATCTCCAATTGCAAAACAATCTTCACACACTTCACAAATAAACACTGAACCATCACAATCTCAACCACAACCACAGCCTAAAGCTAAAAGCGGCAGAGTAAAACAATCAGCAGCAACTACTGAGAGACATGCAAGATCTAAGAAGTCAGTAGAGACACACATCAAAGCAAAACAGACATCTCCTGGAGCTGTTTATACTAGAAGAATGATTCAAAGAGCAAAAAGACCTAAGTCACCCTCAGTGGTGGCAGAATCTAGTAAAGAGGATTCAGATGAAGTGCCTCTAGCTAAGAGAAGAAAATTAGTAATCTCTGATTCTGATGATGCACATGTTGAAGCTCCAGAGGTGGTTTCACAGCAAACACCTACTGTTGAGACTGAAAAGGATAGAATGCCTGCAGAGGTTGAAATGCCTGCAGAGGTTGAAATGCCTGCAGAGGACAAAATGCCTGCAGAAGAGGATACTAGAGATGGCTTTTCTCCGATGAATGATATTCTTGATTCATTCATGCCATTCTCTGATCCTATCTCATCTATTTTTGCTCAATCTGAAGCAACTGGTGCAGCTGATCAACCTACAGTTGTCCTTTCGGAAACTGTAGCATCACATACAGAATTACTCTCAGATGCTCACCAAACTGTTGAAGGAGGAGATGAGATTGATCAAGCAACCAAGGCTACTTCTCAGCCTATGTCTGTTGATGACAAAAATGTAAACTCTGTTGCTGAGCCTGAGCAACATGGAGAAAATCTTGATAAGGCTGCAGAAGAAATTGCAGAAATTGTGGCTGACAATGCTTAGCACAGTATTTTACTTGAAGATGAACATGCTAAAGCTGCAAGTGTTGAACCTGAAGGTGAAAGTAGTGAAAACTCTGATTCTTTTCTGAATGCACCAGTGCAAACAGACGATAAACATACCTCTTTCACTCAACCTTGTAAGTCTCATGAAATTGAAAAAGCACAACTTGCAAACCAAGCTGCTGACTGGTACAAAGAAGATTGCATTTTTCCAAGAGGGAGAGCAGCTGATTTTGTTAAGCAAACTGCTAATACTATTTCCAATCCAGAGATTCTTTCTTGCTTAAAGGCAACTGTAGTTCAAGTCAAAACTCTGGATAGAAGATTTGATGAAACTACAAAGGCAATCACTGATTTAAGGAATGAGATCGTGACTAGAGAAATGAAAATAGAAAGAGAGTCTAAACTCATGAATAAAAAATTTTCTAAAGCTCAAGACAATCTCTTTACCAGACTGGGTAAAGTTGAAGAAAATCAGTCTGCCTTGTCTGTTAAAATGGATTCCATTGCAAACTCTTTGGAGTTGCTAACCTCCATTCTGATTCTTGATGATGTCAAAAAGGGGGAGAAAGTTGTAAAAACTACTTGCAAACAACTTCAATCCTTTGAGAAGAAGGATGATGCTGCAGATGGAGGTGGATCTGACAGAACCAAAGGAACAATTACAAGGTCTAAGGTAAACTCTGATAAAGCAAACACTGTAAACTCTGCTAAAGCAAACACTGCTGAAGGTCCACAGAGTGATACAGAGTTAGCTGCAAACATGTTTCTTGAAGAACATGGAAATGATGTCACTTTAGAAGATGTAAAGGCTAAAGAGCTAAGGCTTAAAGCTGAACATGAGAAAAAGCTTAAATTTGGAAAATTCAAGAAGAAAGATGAAAAGGCATCAAGACCTGTTGTTAAAGGCATTAAGATAAATGAAAATGTCAATGCTGATCAGAGATTGTCTCATTCGAGAAAGCCAACAGCAGATGAGGCTAGATTGAAGCTTAAAGAAAAAGTTGTTGAAGTTGATAAGAGTTCAAAGAAGTTAAAGCAAGTTACAACCTCTGTTTCTACACATGTTGTACAAACTACTCTTCCAATTCATGGCTTTGTGAGACCTACTATTCCTGAGAATACTGAGAAAGTTCAAGGAGGTGATATTTTTCAAAGAAGAGCAATGATTGCTAAGCAACCGCATGATTTGGCTGGTTTAGGATCACACAGAGAAAGAACTTTGAATATTACTCCTAGAGATCTTTCATCACTGGCTGCTCCAGGCAAGGGTGTCCTTCAAGTTAATTTGGACAAGCTGGAATCAGTATAGTTGATTCATCAAAGAAGTCTAGATAAAGACTTTTTGCTATATTTCATGGAGGATGGGACTGTTTACAAAGTTGGAGAGCATGATATTCATTTGAAAATGTATGAAGAACTGCAGTATGTCTTACATATTTTCAAAGTGAATAACAGTCGTACTTACCGAGCTGCAGAAGTGCTTAGATACCAGATGGAAAGATCAAAGATGATTTGTGGAATTAAAGACAAGTCTGAATATGTACCAAAGTACTTAGATTACAAAGGAAGAATGGTTGAAATGAAGAGAAACAGTGCTAAGCTGAGAACTGATTTGGGTATCACTGTGCTTGAATTCAATTCAGAATCAGAAAAGTCATACTTTATCAGACTTGGAAATGAAATGAAGAAGAACAGCATCTATGATTTGAGATCAGCTATTTATCAGACAGATGGTACAGATCCTAAGCTTCGAGAAATTAAGTTACAGATGGAAAGAGCGCTTGAAGTTGCAGAAGAGAGATTGCTAACAGAGTACTTGAGAATTGCATGTGATGTTGAAAGGATTAAGTAATTTATGCTCTGTAAGTTTTTCATATTTTCTGTAATTTTGTTAAGTATCAGTTTAAACTCTGTTTAGTTGATTAAACACTGTATATGATTATTTGTTTTTGACATCATCAATTATCTATTAACTTGTGCATTTTTGCTAATGAACAAGTTGGGGGAGATTGTTAAATATAATTGATGTAATGTTTTCAGTGTTTAAGTGTAACAGTGATATATCAGAGTTTAACTGGAAGGAAGTCAGAGTTTAGTAAAGTCTGACTGACGGAAGCTGGACAGAGTTTAGTAAAGTCTGACCAGAAGCAGCGCGTACAGAGTCAACAGAAAATATTAGAGATCAATTGAAGATTGATATGGAAGCGAGATCTTTGGAGACTGGATAGCTATCAAAGAGATCGAGTTGACTTAGGAGACGTGTGATAGTCTGTAATTGATATCATTGTATAGCTGATTATTAGGAATATCAATTAGAGATTGTATCGAAGCTGTATATTTTATAAATACAGTTAGGTTAACCCTAGAAGGGTATCGTGCATCGAACTATCTTTATTGTAACCTAGCAGCTCTTTGTGATAGTTTACATCACGAAGAGGGTTCTTAATACCAGAAGTTTTAAAGTGCATTATCATCTTACTTGTTAAACTCTCATACCAATTTGATTATTAATTGTGTATTCGGCCTAACATCGCAGCTAGGTCTGGTTGATGAAACTATCACTCATGCATCTTCCATAAAAGACTGGAAAGTTAACGGTTTACTTCGTCAATTTGTATCATGGTCCTGGTTTGCCTCAAAACGGTACCTTCTAATGTGTGTAGTTTGCTTAAGATGATATCGGGAATCGAATCTTTACTTAAACTATTATTACCGTCGATTCTTACACAGTCATCAGAAGGATCCTCCACTCTGATATGACCTTCAAGGTCCTTCCAAATATCATTCTGTTTCTTCGGTATGAACATTTGTAATTATTCCTCTATACTTAGACTGTCGGCCACCTTATTGGCCTTTCCTGATGATAATGATTTCTTGTAATCCATGTTCTCTGGATACATTCCAACTCAAATTTTTCTACCTCATTCCCATTACTGTTGGGTGAAAGCATCCTCCCTTAAGCTCTGCTGAAGGAGAAAAATATATCTATCAGTCTTTTTCCATAAGTCATTGCTTCCACCTTCCCGTGGGAACTTTATCAAAGTTACCCTCAATCATACCTAGGATATTTGTTCTCTTAGTTTTTTTCTTGTTCTAGGATAATCTCAACCTTCTTTGGTTCCATCCATACCTTATCATGGTTTCATACATGCCTCATCTGGCATTATTGTTATTGTGTCTTACATTCTCTACCAAACTTCTAGTTTGAAACTCAGAATATTAACTTTTTCCATGTAAGGTTTCTTAGGTCGTCCTCATCATTCCTCCTGTATTTTCTAGGTATAGGGTATATCAAAACGTCATTGATCAATACTTTAATAATTCTATCTATGTTCTTTCCAGAACTCTTTTTAATAATCCTTACAGGTTGTTAACTTGAATAACTTGTAGAAGGGGGGGTTGAATACAAGTTATATAATCGTGTCTGATTTTTGCTTGATTAGATGAACAAGAACAAACCAATGAATCAAACTTTGTTTGTATTAAATAAATGAAATACAAACTCTACCAAAGGTGTACAATACCTTTAGCAGCTGCTGACAATACAAATCTCTCTCTGTTTGTTTCGAACTCTCGAATACAAACCTTAACAGAGCTTCACATGATATGCACTCTACAATTCTCAATTCACTCTTTTTACAATGATATAGAGAGAGTATTTATAATGCTACCTATCAACTAATAACAGAATTATAATCTATCTATGACAATGTTCTGCCGTCCAGTTGATAGTTTCCATCAATAGAGAATTCGTTTCCTTCACGATATCTTCTTGCTTGTTCTCCAAAACAATGATCCTGTTTCATAGCACTTGCCAGTTTCTGTAGCATCTATAATGACATCATCAGTAACATGACTGATATCAGGATTTCCCATTGCATCAGGATCTGATCATCCCATCAGTATTTGATCAGGATCTGACTTGCTGTATCAGGATCTGCTCTTAGTTCTTGAAATGTAGTCTCTGACGCACTGTTCCTGACTAACCTCTACAGATTACTGTCTAACACATATATCCTATACAAAGTGCTGAATCCTTTATAAGATCAGGATATATAAGAAGTATTAGCAAAATTCTATTCTCAACATCACAACTTATGAATTATTCCTAACAATCTCCCCCTATTTATGCTTTAGAATCTGAAACATAAATCTAAGTTGTAGATGTCAAAACATATAACAATACAACCAGAATAGAATTTATGAATTTAAGATCATGAAGTTATGTACCTCCTTCTTCAGATGTAGACATGTATCTAGTACTTAGAAGAAAGAATTCAACTATTTGATGCTTCTTTTCCTTTAGCACTTCCATGATGAAATTTACCAACTCTGTCACCCTTAGTTCTGCTCCCAGTCCGTTTATCTCCCCCAGTCTGTTGTTGTTGTTGCTGTTTCTGAATTGTCTTTATCTCCCCCTTTTTGACATCAGCAACATTAATTCCAAGAGATTCAGTAACAGAACAAATGAGATTCATCAGAACTGCTTGATTGTCCATAATATTGACTTGGTTATCTTCAAGAATTTGAAGTCTCGATTGAATATCACTTTGAGATTTCTGAATGTCCTTAAGAAGTTTAGAATTGACTTCAATGTTGGAAGTGCTTGTTGTATCTTCAGATTCAGATGCAGAAAGAACCTTATCTTTAAGTCTTGTAGAAGAAGTTGATTGTATAGAATGATATTCAATTAACAATACTTGAGTAGAAGTACAAACATCTTCATCTTTCTGATCTGGAGCTGAAGTATGATCATCCTGTCCTTCACCAGTATTCTGTGTACTAACATCTACAAATCCTGACTCCTCCTTAGATTGATCAGAGACTGTTGATGTCTCAATTCTAGCTGAAATTGGAAGTACATACAAAGGAATACTAGGATCATTAGGAATATCTTCTGGTACTGGTTGAGTAGAAGTTTGTCTTAGCCTTTCACCTCTTCTGTTGATGATTTCTGCAAGCCTTTCTTTCTGTTTCTGAGCTTTAACTTCTGGCTTTGCATTATGATGTGCTAAGTCATTCTTCTCATACATCTTGATAAAAGAATAAGTACCAGCATCCATACCAAGATTTTCAGACCAAGATTCAGGAAAAACCTGATCCCAAAAATCAAACGATGGTGGTTTCCTAATTTTCTCTCCTTCACTATGGAGTTGATCATCCATACCCTCATTCTCATTTTGACTATCTAAAGTCAACACTCTCTCTACCTCTCTTTTTGCCTGGTCAGGAGCCAGCCTCTCTGTGTGTGGATCTATGTCCATATTTTCAAGTGTATCACTAAAATTTGGATAAGTACTCTCATGACCTACAGAAAAATAGGGGTTAGAAGAAGTTTTTATACCTGAACTCACATGAAGAGAGGGTTCCTCATATGGCATGGGGCTTGAGGTTTTCTCCAAGGAGTGAGCTGCTATAGTCTCTGAACCTTTACAAACATCTTCTTTATTTCCAGAAACTACAGGCTCCAGTATACCATTTTCAGGTTTTACACTAGACTCTGATGTCTTCAGTAATACTTCATTAGACACCATAGCTAGTATGTCACCGTCTTTAAGTGTTGGTTGATGAGACACATCCTCAAGGTGGATAGACTCTGAAAGAACAATATTGGTTTGATCTTCAGGAAAATCAATCAAAGTCATTCCTCCCATATCATAGGGTTTCTCACTTGAAATTTCAGTCATCACAGAAGACCTTTTAGCATCATTAATCACAGTTCCTGAGTCATCCAACCTCTGACTAGATGGTTCTTGTGTTGCAGTGACTGTGATCTGATCTATTCTACTATTCACCATTGGTGCAATAGTATCTTCTGTTGACTGCTTCCCTCTATTAACTACCTCCTCTTATTCACCTTTAGCTGAAGCATCTTCAACAATGACATCCTTGTCAAATAAATATGCATGAAGTGATTGAAGTGAAACATGCTAAGGAAGTCCAAATTTCTTGTGCAATTCCCTTCTGACTGATACATAGAAGTACTGTTATAAATAATTGATGTGAATATTAATCAGTGTTTAAGTGCTACAATGATAAATCAGAGTTTAGCTGGAAGCAGTCAGAGTTTAGTTAAACTCTGACAGATGGAAGCTCGACAGAGTTTGTTAAACTCTGTCTGGAGGCAGCGTCTACTGGTCAACAGTGTTTGAAGATTATTTAAAGAAGCAATATCTTTGAAGATTGGATAGCTGTCAAAGAGATTGAGTTGACTAAGGAGATGTGTAGCAATCGTAATTGATATCAATTGTATAGCTAATTTATAGGAGTATCAATTATCGATTGTATAGCAGCTGTATATCTTATAAATACAATTAGATTAACCCTAGAAGGGTATCGATTATTGTGAAACATTATTCATTGTAACCTAAGCAGCTCTCTGTGATATTTTACATCACTGAGAGAGGAGTTATTAATTCTAAACAGTTTTTGATTGTTTAAACTCGTATTTTATTGTTACTCTCATACGATATTGATTATAATTGTGTATTCGGCCTAACAATTGGTATTAGAGCCAATCTGTTACTTTATACAGTTTAAGATCCACACACAGAGCTATAATCAATGGCAGAGATACCTCCTCCAATAGGTTCAAGTTCTAAGAAGGCTCAACCTACTACTGTGAGTCGTTATGAGACAATCAGGGTTCCTATTCTCAGGCCAGCAGAGTATTCAATCTGGAAGGTAAAGATGATCATGTTTCTGGAGGCTACAGATCCAAAATATCTTGACAGACTTTATGGAGGTCCTCATAAACCTACAAAGCTATCTGTTGCTACTGCTGGTCAAGAAGCTAAAACAGTTCCAAAGGAAAAGAAAGATCTGACTCCTGAAGATCTTTCATCTATTACTAAGGATGTAAAAGTTAGGCATCTACTTCATAGTGCTTTAGACAATGTCATGTCTAATAAAGTGATTAACTGCACTACTGCCAAAGAAATTTGGGATGCCCTTGAAGTTAGGTGTCAAGGAACTGCTGCTATAAAGAAGAATAGAAGGAACATACTCACACAGGAGTATGAGCACTTTGAGGCTAAATCTGAAGAAACCATGATAGAAACATTTGACAGATTCTATAAACTGCCCAATGATTTGTCATTGGTTAATAAAGAGTATGATCTAGAAGACACAAATCTCAAATTTCTTCTTGCTTTACCTGAAAAGTGGGATGTGAAGACAACCACCATAAGAGATAACTATGATCTTGCTGATACTGAGATTGATGAAATCTATGGGCTGCTAAAAACTCATGAATTGGAATTGGAGCAGAGAAACAAAAGATCAGGCAAGAAGACAAAGTCTGTTGCTCTTAAGGTTGAAGAAAAACCCTTGAAGAAGGAAGCATCAAGGAAGAAAGCTAAGGGAAAGGCTTTAGTCATACATTCTGAAAGTGAGTCATCAAACTCTGATGATGATTCAAACACTGATGAATCATCTGATTCTGAGGATGATGAAGAAGAAATGTTGCAAATGGCTACTTTGATGGTGAAGACCTTCAAGAAGATGGGTTTCAAGAACTTCAAGAAGGGCAAAAGGTGTTGTAAGAAAGATTCAAATTCTGACAGAAAAAGTTTCAGAAAGTCTGAGAGAAAGGATACCAAGTCTGGGAAGAAAGACAAGTCTGAGATTCAATGCTACAAGTGTAAGGAGATTGGTCACTATGCTCCTGAGTGCAAGAAGAGTAAAACTGAAAAAGCACTCTTCACAAAAGGCAGAGACTGGGCAGACACTTCAGACTCAGATGAGGATGTTAACTATGCTCTCATGGCTTCTATTGAGAATGAATCTGAAGATTCTGAAAACAAGGTACCTCTAACTACCTATGCTTATAATACTGATGATATAACTGAATTGAGAATCTATCTTAAGGCTTTGCATATCAGTTATAGGGATCAGACTTTAGAGAATGAGAGAATCAAATCTGAAAATTCTGAACTTAAAGTGAGAAATAAAATTGTTGAAGAGAAACTGGAAAACATGCAACAATTTCAGAAAGAAAGAGATGATGCTGTTTATATTGAACAGGATTTGCTAGGAAAATATAAGCAACTTGAATCTGAATTAGAGAAGGCAAATCACATAATTAAAACTTGGACTCATTCTGGAAAAGACACTCAAGAGGTTTTTCAGTCAAACACAGTTGGTTTAGGTTATTGTGAGGGAGATGAACTTAGGTTTCAAAACAAAGTCAAAATTAGAACACATCTTCCATCTACAAAATTTGTTCATGGAATAAATGAACCTAAGTCTGAAGCTGGAAAAGAAGCTGTAAAGAAAGAACCAGTAAAAACCAGTGTTAAACAGGTTAATATTGGTTCAATGACAGATAAACAACTCAAGCATAAGCTTAAGGAGTTAAAATCTATCAAGAAACAGAAAGTGTCTAGGAAGAATAGAAATGGTAAAGTAGGCATTACTCAAGGTAATTATCCAATGCTTGCTACTTTTGCTCCAAGAAAGACATGTCATAACTGTGGTAGCACTAACCATCTTGCTAGTTTCTACAGGAAGAACAAAAACATTTATTCTTTACCTTCCAAGTCTGAAGTAAAGAAAGATAATGTTAGAACTAGACCACAGACTTTATGTAAACATTGTGGAAGTACTTGGCATTCTATTTATACTTGCAGGGATTATCATGCTATTTATCATAACTACTATGAACTTAAGCCCAATTTGAAATGGGTTAAGGTTAATTCTGCAAGTGTAAACTCTGATAAAGTTAGCTTAAACTCTGATAATATAAATTCCGCTGCTGGAGCTAACAAAATTAAGAAAGCCAAAAGATCCAAGCAAGTCTGGATCCTTAAATCTAATCTTCAGTAATTGTTTGTGATTGCAGGGCATCAGGGAAAGTACCCTAGTCGTGGACAGTGGATGTTCAGGACACATGACTAGAAATAAAGCCCTGCTATCAGAGTATTTGAAGATGGTTGGCCCAAAAGTTTCCTATGGAGATGGCAACATAGGACGTACTCTGGGATATGACAATATCAATCTTGGAAGTGTCATCATCACAAATGTAGCTCTGGTTCCAGGACTCAAGCATGATCTGCTATCTGTGAGTCAAATCTGTGACAGAGGATATCATGTAGATTTTCAGCCTGAATACTGTGAAATCATCAGTAAATCTACAGGGAAAGTTGTTCTAGTTGGACATAGGCACAATAATATCTATGAAGCAAAGTTATTGGCAAACTCTGATGGAAAAACTGTGTGCCTGTCCACAAGAATGTCTAGTGAAGAGAGTTGGAAATGGCATAAGAAACTCTCTCATCTTAATCTGAACAACATTAATGAGTTGATAAGAAAGGATCTTGTAAGAGGACTTCCAAAGTCTTTATTAAATGTTGATGGCATGTGTGATTCCTGTCAAAAGGCCAAACAAAGGAAGTCATCTTTCAAGAGCAAGTCTGAATCTTCAATTGTTGATCCTTATCATCTTCTACATGTTGATCTCTTTGGACCAGTGAATGTCTTGTCAATTGGAAGAAAGAAATATGCTCTAGTCATTGTTGATGAACACACTAGAAACACATGGGTTTATTTTCTAGCAAAGAAGGATGAAACTGCATTAACTCTGATGGAGCATGTAAAGCTGCTGGACAAAGGATCAAAACACAAAGTCAAAATAATCAGGAGTGATAATGGAACTGAATTCAGGAATGCAACAATGGAAGAATTCTGCAAGAACAGAGGATTGAGGCAAGAGTTTTCTGCACCTGGTACACCACAGCAAAATGGTGTAGCTGAGAGGAAGAACAGAACCTTGATAGAAGCTGCCAGAACTATGCTTGATGAAGCAAAATTGCCAACCTATTTTTGGGCAGAAGCAGTTCAAACAACCTGTTTTACTCAAAATGCCACACTGATCAACAAGTATGGAAAAATACCATATGAGATGGTGAGGGAAAAGAAACCAAACTTGAAATATTTTCATATTTTTGGGTGCAAATGCTTTGTGTTGAAAACTCATCCTGAACAGTTGACCAAATTTGAGTTAAAAGCTAATGAAGTAATTTTTGTTGGCTATCCACTGTCAACTAAGGCATTCAGAGTTTATAATCTGAGAACTAAAGTGATCATGGAGTCAATTCATGTGTCATTTGATGACAAGAAAATAACTGGACTTGAAGATGTAGATGAACATGATCAACTGCACTTTGAAAATGAAGACTTAATCTCCGATGAAGTAAACTCTGATGAAACTGATCTGACAAACTCTGTTGAAGCATACTCTGAACCTCTACTGGTAAACACTAAAGAAACTTCTTAGCCAGAACAAAGGGGAGAACCAGTTAAGGGGGAGCATGATCAAAATGATGACTCAAATTCTGATAGTGAGTCAACTGAAAAATCTGGATCAAACTCTGATGACTCAAACTCTGAAAATGCAAAATCTGACAGTTCAAACTCTGAGGAGTCAAATTCAGGGGGAGCCTCAGAAAATGAAGAAAGACAACAAGAAAATCAGGAGAACATGGATCTAGGGGGAGGATCAAATACTGATAGAAGCCATTTACCTTCTGCTAGGAAATGGCAAAATCTCATACACCTAATTTAATTATTGGAGATCCAGATGCAACTTTAAGGACAAGGAGTGCTACAACAAATGAATGTCTGTTTCATGCATTCTTGTCTAAGAATGAACCAAAGAAGGTAGAAGAAGCTCTTCAAGATGCTGATTGGATAACAGCAATGCAGGAGGAGTTAAATGAATTTTAGAGGAATGAAGTATGGACCCTTGTACCTAGACCAAATAATAGATCTGTTGTTGGTACTAGATGGGTTTTCAGAAACAAAACTAAGAGTGAGGGAGTTGTTACAAGGAACAAGGCAAGACTTGTGGCAAAAGGCTATGCACAGCAGGAAGGAATAGATTATGATGAAACTTTTGCTTCAGTTGCAAGATTGGAGGCAATAAGAATTTTTCTAGCATATACCTCTCACAAGAAATTCAAGGTATTTCAAATGGATGTGAAAAGTGCTTTTTTGAATGGGAAGCTTGAAGAAGAAGTGTTTGTTGAACAACCACCAGGTTTTGTGGACCCAAAATATCAAGACTATGTCTACAGGCTGGTTAAGGCACTCTAAGGACTTAAGCAGGCACCAAGAGCATGGTATAAAACTCTGGCTCAATTTCTTTTAGAAAGTGGGTTCAACAGAGGTACAATTGATAAAACACTGTTCTATTTTAACTATGGTGATGACTTGCTTTTAGTTCAGATATATGTTGATGACATAATTTTTGGGTCTACTAATGATAAACTTTGTAAAAAGTTTGCCAAGCTCATGCAGTCCAGGTATCAAATGAGCATGATGGGAGAGCTTAGTTATTTTCTAGCCCTACAGGTGAAGCAAACAGATGATGGAATTTTCATAAATCAAGCAAAATATACCAGAAATCTTCTCAACAAATTTGGTATGCTTGACTGCTCATCTGCATCAACTCCCATGGCAACAGCAACAAATTTGGACAAAGACACAGGAGCTTCAGTTGATATGACAAACTACAGAGGCATGATAGGGTCTCTTCTTTATCTAACAGCTAGTAGGCCTGATATCATGTATGCAACTTGTCTTTGTGCAAGGTTTCAGGCAGACCCCAGAGAACCACATCTAACAGCTATGAAGAGGATTTTTAAGTATCTCAAGGGGACCATAACTTTAGGTCTGTGGTATCCTAGAGAATCAGATTTCAAGCTACTTGGTTACTCTGATGCAGACTTTGCAGGTTGCAAGATAGACAGAAAAAGTACCAGTGGAAGTTGTCAATTTCTGGGTGATAGACTAGTTTCTTGGTACAGCAAGAAACAGAAATCAATTTCTACATCTACAGCTGAAGCAGAGTATATTGCTGCTGGTAGCTGTTGTGTACAGATTCTGTGGATGAATAATCAATTGCTGGATTATGGATTGAGGTACAGTAAAATACCTATTTACTGTGATAATCAAAGTGATATTGCTATGACAGGTAATCCAGTACAGCACTCAATGACCAAGCAGATCAGCATAAGGTACCACTTTATCAAAGAACATGTAGAGGAAGGGAATATTGAGCTTCATTTTGTGTCTACAGAACAACAACTTGCAGATATCTTCACCAAGCCATTGAGTGAAGCTGTATTTACAAGGCTGGTAAATGAACTAGGAATGGTCTCTGGTTTTGACTAGAGATATTGGTTAGACTAAAAACTTTACTTATATAATGTGTTGTTCATAATTCTATGGTATTTTAACTGCTATGTGAACTCTGTTGTTAAACTCTGCTATGCAAACTCTGTTCGTTAACTGTTAAACTCTGTTAGCATGCTCTGTAAGTCATACACTATTGACATGTTGGATAAACTCTGAGAAACTCTGATAATGTTTTTGTCTGAATGTTAACACCAATGAAGAAATTTGTATGAAGCATGATTCTCAATAATTAATCATGAATCATTCTAAGTTATTTGTGATCTAATCTTAGATTGTGCAGAAAATTAACACAGTATGATATTGTTTCATATTTATAACATCTATTAGTTTATTTATCCTAAACTCTGAGTTTGTAAATACCGTGTCCATTGCCTCTCATGAATAATTGCTGATGTTGATGAGCTCTAAACTCTGTTAGTTATACACTGTTAAGTTAGATTCTATTATTAGACTACCCCCAAAGCTTATGTATTTAGACAGTTAGAACTGCTTTGAGATCATGTTAGTGACTAGGACGACCCAGGAACTTGCTGGTATATAGTAAGGGCTAAAATTCTTTAATTTTTGGTGACTAGTCAAAGACTAGGAAGATCCAGGAACTTATCAAAATGATAAGGGCTAAAATAATGGGATTTTTGGTGACTAGTTCCAACCTCTGATTACTGGAGAAACAAAAAAAACAGGGGGGTATAAATTAATTAAATATTACTGTATATAAATTGTTTACTACAGAGTTTAGCATTCATCATACATTCAGTGTTTACAATGAGAGTTTGTGCATCCAGTGTTTACTGATTTACTTTATGGATTTTATGAAAAATTAGATGCTCTAAAATTTGAATTGGTAAATTCTGCTATACACACACACATATTCACACCTGAGCAGTTTTTGAAAGGATTATGGTAATGCAGTTGGAGAATTAACAAACGCTGATGAATTTTGTCTAATACTCTAAGGTAATTTATTTCAGACAATTTACATACTTGGGGTAAAAAGAGTTTTTGAAAAATGAAATAAATTATTGCCAACTATTAATAAGTGTTGGAGTGGTAATGGGAGAGAAATTAGCAGTAATTATTGCTATAGTTACTGAACGTGCATATTTGTTCCATTAGATATGTGCCACATGTCCCACTCACCCACTAATGTGTCCCATTTGCACATTAATTGAGTAATTGGTTGAGTGTGTTAATGTTAAAACGATTGGGTTTTACTTTTTCATTACAACTCTAATCATTTTTACTTACACGGTTATTTTCTCTGTACACAACCCACTCACAGTTACTTGCTATCTCATCTACACATTTTCACAAACACCTTTGCTACATATCTTTTTCACTCATATTTTCTTCTCAAATCGATTCTAATGGCCACTAAAGCTTTTATTGCCCAAGGATTATTGTTTTTTCCCAACAATTATGCAGCCCCATTGAACAATGAAAAAGTTCCAGAGGCGTTTCACTTGATTCAAATTTTTTTGGGAGATTCAGAGATTGGAACAGCTCTAGTCGAACCACAAATACTTTCTGCCACACAGATTGCTACCTTCTGGAATAACTTTGTGTATGGTGATGGAGGAGAGAATGGAAATCCATCAATTGTTTTCACTTATGAGGAGACAGAGTATGTAATTACTCCTGCAACTGTTAGAGATATTATTGGTTTCGACACTCACACTTCATACAATGTTGCTGGTGAGAATTAATTGAAGGAGATGTTGCAGCAGCTGAGGTTTTCTGGTTCTTTAGACAAGCTTGGTAATGTAAAAAGGCCAGGGCTCAGAAAGGATTGGAGTTTCTTCTTTGATTGCATCACAAGAGCTTTTGGCAAGAAAGTCACCAACTGGGATGCCATTCCTACTGACAGTCTTCAAATCGGGTATTCTCTTCTCTATGGAAGTAATTTCGATTTTGGTAGACTTGTCTTAATGAATTTAGGTGATAGGTTGTCAGAGTCTAGTACTGTCTATTTTGCTAGATTTTGTCAATTATTATTCACTGCTTGTGTTTCTGGTGTTGAAATTTCTGAGGATGACATCATATTAGCCTTTAAGGTTAATAAGAGGATATTCTTTCATCTAACCAACAAAGATGATAACAAGGAGCAATTACCTGATTTGGTGTTGCCCCTTGCGATTCAAAATTTCCTACACCAACCTCATGATCCTCAAGAACATCCACAGCCTAACCCTGAACCTACAAATTCTGAACCTCACCAAACTCTAAACACTGAACCCATACAACCAACTCCAAACATTGAACCTCAAACTCAAACCACTGAACCACCACTTACCCAATCTCAACCTGAACAACAATCACCAGTTAACCAACCCAAGCCAAAACATGGTGGTAGAAGAAAACACACAGCAGTAAATACACAGCATCGATTAGCTAAAGCAAAAAGAGATTCTGCTAAAGTTCAAAGGGAGTCTGCCAGACCTGAAAGGGCTAGAAAGGAAAGGGCAAACAGACCTCCATCACCTTCTGTCTTAGATGATTCTAATGAAGAAGAGACAGTTGAAGTGCCTCAGGTTAAAAGAAGAAGATTGATTCTTGATGATTCTGATGAAGAAATGAACATTGAAGCTCCAGAGATGATTTCCAAGGAAATACCTACTGTTGAGACATATACTGTAGAAGAAGCTGCCAATACACCTGCCAATGTACAAATGGATGAGGATAACAGAGAAGCTTTTACTGCTATGGATGATTTTGATGAAACATTCATACCATTTTCTGATCAAATAAATGTTCCTCTCTCACCTGTTATTGCAAACTCTGAAGAAACTGGTGCAGCTGATCAGCCAACTGTAGTACTTGATGAAACAGTGGCATCACACATTGAGCTATTCTCTGATGCTCACCAGGTTCCTGAACAAGGTGAAGAGGTTGAACAAGTTGAAGTTCCAAAGTCTGTTGAGGCTAGAGACAAAACTGTAGAGATTGTTGCTGAAATAACAGTAAATGTTACTGAACCTGCAGAGTTTGTTGAAGAGAATGTTGCAGTGCATACTGATCAAGTTGAAGATGCAGCTGTTCATGTTGAAGATGAAGGAAGTGCAGAGTCAAACTCTTCTCAGAGTATACCAGTTCAAACTGATGCTAAGCAGACACCTTTTTCTAAATCTTCAGATCAACATGACATTGAAGCTGAGCACTTTGCCAAAAATTCAAGGGATTGGTATAAGTCAGACTGTATTTTTCCTATTGAAAGAGCAGCTAAATTTGTTCATCAATCTGCTACAAAGATCTTAAATCCTGATATTATCTCAAGTCTACAAGCAACCATTGTTCAAGTAAAGACTCTGAATGAAAGATTTGATGAGTCTCAAAAATCAATTAATGAACTAAGAGCTGATGTTGTTGCTAGAGATACGACTATGCAGAGGGATAATCAAATAAAGTTCAAGACCATTTCCAAAGCTCAAGAAACTCTGTTTCAGAGACTGGGTCAAGTTGAACAGAATCAGACTATCTTGCATGGAAAGATTGACTCCATTGCTAACTCCTTGGAACTGATTACTTCTATTTTGATTCCTGATGATGACAAAAAGGGGGAGAGAGTTGCTAAGTCTAAGTGCAGGCAATCTCAAACTCTGACTAAGGAGGATGATACTGAAGATGGAGGAGCAAAGGACAAAGGGAAGAAATTATTAAGAGCTGAAAGTCTGAAATTTAGCAAGTCTTCTAAGTCAAAGTCTGTTGGAACATACACTCATACTCAGGGTACTTCAAACACCAAGAGTTTATTATTCACTGAAAATGCACTAACTGATGAGGAATTGGCTGCTAAGTTATTTCTTGAAGAAAATGAAGAAGGGACTATTATTGAAGATATTAAAGCTAAAGAAAAGAACTTACAAGAAGAACATCAGAAAGCTTTAAAGTCTGGAAAGTTTAAAAAGAAAGAAAAAGCTCCTAGGCCTGTTCTTAAAGGCATTGTGATTAAAGAAAATGTTGGTGCTGATCAAAGATCACAATTATCTAAGAAACCAACAGAAGCTGAAGCTAGATTGAAACTAAAAGGCATTGCTAGAGAAGGAGAAGACTCAAAGAAGAAGAATACAACCTCTGTTTCTACACAAATTGTACAGAGACCTTTATCTAGTCACATGCAAATGGTTTTTGGGAAACCAACTCTTCATGATCCATCTCTGATGACTGGAGGTACTACTACTGATTTTCTACATGGTAGAGCTTTAACAGGAAAGCAAGGTCGAGATAAATCTGGATTGGGCTCTCATAAAGAAGTCAGAATGAACACTGGTCCTAGAGATCCTTCATCACTGGCTGTTCCAGGTCTTGGTGTTACTCAGGAGAGTTTAGACAGACTGGAGTCAATACAGTTGATTCATCAAAGAAGCTTGGATAAAGACTTTCTACTATATTTCATGGAAAATGGTACTGTATACGTGAGTATGATCTTGATTTGAAGCTATTGGAGGAATTAGAATATGTTCTATATGTTTTCAAGGTGAAAAATCGAAGGACTCAACAAGCTGCAAATGTGCTAAGAAATAAAATTCTACATAATTTGGCAGTCAGAGGGATGAAATACAAAAGTCAATATGTCCCAAAATACAGAGATTATCATGGGAATATTATTGAGATGAAGAAGGGTAGTGCTAAATTGAAGACAGACCTGGGTATAACAGTTCTTTATTTTAACTCAGAGTGAGCTAAAGCACAGTTCATCAGACTGGGGAATGAGCCGAGAAGAAACAAAATCTATGATCTGAGGTCTGCTATTTATCAAACTGGTGAAGATGATCCAAAGCTAAAGGAGATCAAGGAGGTTATGCAGACAGAGCTTGAGAATGCTGAAAGAATATTACTTATCGACTACCTTATAACAACACCAGATGTTGAGGAGATTAAGGATTAAAGCTCTGTAAGAATTTTCTTGTTTTCTGTAGATTTTGTTAAGTAGAAGTTAAATTCTGTTTGTATATTAAACACTGTATTTATTTATTTGTTTTGACATCATCAATTATTGTTAAACTTGTGCATTTTTGCTAATGAACAAGTTGGAGGAGATTGTTAGAAATAATTGATGTGAATATTAATAAGTGTTTAAGTGTTACAGTGATAAATCAGAGTTTAGCTGGAAGCAGTCAGAGTTTAGTTAAACTCTGACAGATGGAAGCTCGACAGAGTTTGTTAAACTCTATCTGGAGGCAGCGTCTACTGGTCAACAGTGTTTGAAGATTATTTAAGGAAGCAATATCTTTGAAGATTGGATAGCTGTCAAAGAGATTGAGTTGACTAAGAATACGTGTAGCAATCGTAATTGATATCAATTGTATAGCTAATTTATAGGAGTATCAATTATCGATTGTATAGCAGCTGTATATCTTATAAATACATTTAGGTTAATCCTAGAAGGGTATCGATTATTGTGAAACATTATTCATTGTAACCTAAGCAGCTCTCTGTGATATTTTACATCATTGAGAGAGGAATTATTAATTCTAAACAGTTTTTGATTGTTTAAACGCGTTTTTTATTGTTAATCTCTCATACGATATTGATTATAATTGTGTATTCGGCCTAACAAGTACGTCTTCATTAAATCAAGTCTTTGATGTAACAGTCCATATTCTCCAGGAAATGATAGTTTGGGAACTCTTTCAATCAGAAAATCTAGAACAGGCCTGAAAAGCTTCACTTTTAGAGAAATAAGTTCCATAGCCAGTCTGTATATCAATGTTGTTTCCTATGAAGAATCGAGATCCAGATCTGTCTTGTCAGATACTGACATGGATATAGCCTTATTTATAGAGACCTGTATAATGTTAGTTGGACTTGACACTGTGTGTGTAGGTGACAAATGAATCTTTCTCCTTGTTCTCCTAGTATAGTGAGCAACAGATTTATCTTGAGAAGACTCAAGAGGTGTAGACACAGAAGTGATCTTGGGATGAGATCCTTTTTCAATAGACACAGTCTTTTGAGAGACAGTATCCAGTAACTAATTTCCCTTTTTAAGAACTACAGCCTTTTGGAAGACTGCAGCCTGGCTGTGACTAGGTGTTCCATCTCTTTGTCCTAGCTTAGAAAGTTGAATTGCAGCCTTCAATTCTGCTCTCTCAGCAAGAGATATATTATCATCATCTTCACTAGAAATACTACTTTAAATAACAAATCTTCTCTTCCTTACAACTGATGTCTTTTAAGAAACACAAGAGGTTGGCTTCTTTGAAACAATAGGCTGTGAATCAAAATTTGGTTCTAGAATTGATTCAGAGACTGTAATTTTTTTGGCTACTTGGGTAGACACAGGGGGGTTCTCCTCCAATTGAGATTCCTGAGTCATTTCACCACCAAAGAAAGAAGAATGATAGATAGAAGGAAGATGAGTTCTTAGAAGTACCTGAACATGATTTGGATAGTGTAATGCAGGTATTTCATCTAGATTCTTTTCACTGTCCTTCTTTGTAATGTCAGAAAAAATTCTCTTTTGTTGTACATAAGAAGAAACACAATATTCTCTACCAAATCTAGCTTCAACATCAGGAATGAAATAGTTAATAAACAGTTGCATGAATCTATGATAATAAACCATATTCCTGTCATGATCTCTTGACCCAAGTTTAATACACATCTGACTTAAGATATTGTGACCAAAATTAATTACTCTGTTATAAAGCAAGCCATATGCAATATGTGATGTAACAGCAGTAATTTGTTGAAAAGAACTACATTTACCAGTAAAACATTTAGCAAGTTGGTCAAAGAAGAAAGACCATTCTTTCCTAAAAAGGATCTATTTAACTAGCTCATGTTATCTAGAGGTCCATTATAACCTAATGCAGATAACATAGTTCTAACATCATCATCAGATGGTACATTCTCAAAATTCGTACTAGCAGGTAAGTGAAGTACTGAATTAACAACCGATTCAGTAATATCAAATGAGTCTTGTCCTAAGTGTAGAACAATCTTACCTGATTGACTCTGAGTACAATCAATAATTACCTCAGCATTCTCCCAAGCTTGTGAAACAGCTACTTGATTAATTTGTGGAGATGCTGTCAAGGCATAACTTAATGGTCCTTTTGCCATAAAGTCCATAATTGGGTGAAAATTAGTTGACACCCCTTCCTTGTTGGTGATAGCAGCAACATGATTGTTCATCATAAAATCAAAGTCACCAAACTTGAAAGCTACTGATTTGGGTAGTCTTCTTTGAGTTGCCATTTTGATCTGAAAAGAACTTAAGAAATCTTTGAAATTGATTAGTGATTTTGAGAACTCGAGAGTGTTTTTTGCTTTAGAGAATGAAATTAGAGAAAGCAATTACACGATTAGAGTGTCAAAATAATTATATTTCAAAAATCCTTCAGACCCATTATCCCACGTTGACACGTAGGTTGACAGGTGTCAGTCCCTGAAAAATGCAGTTACCCACGATTTTTAAAATCCAAAATTAATTTCAAGTGAATAAATCAAGGTAAAATCAAGATAAAAATTAATACTGATCAGCTTCCTTTTCCTGATGTGATCTTCTCATCAAGATAATCACACGATTCAATGTGATTTCTAAATAGAAAGAATTACTAATTCTGATGTGAACACACTTGTATTCCTGATCAATATCATCTTGATTCCAGAGACTAAATGAAGTTTCCACCTGGCATTTTCTTTTACCGGTAAAAGAAATAAATAGAATCTGAACAAAATCAATTGGTTAAATTCGTTCAATATTTCTTGAAAATACAAGAAATACAGTCACACATAATTATGACTGACTACATTGATATCCCCCAAACGACTGTTCAGCTTCTCATGTCTTTCTATAAAAGAAACTGACGCCTTATGCCATACTCCAAAACCTTTTCATTCTTTTCTCTTTCATCATGGCTATCAACCCAAATCTTCATATGAACCCTAGCTTTTGGTTCATTACCACTGAGAAGTTCTTTACTCTTGATTACAGGAGCAAGTAAACTATCTCTTAGAAGAGATGACTTTTCTCATCGAGTCAGATATGATTGGTC
Organism: Saposhnikovia divaricata; assembly: GCA_036435485.1. Classification (NCBI taxonomy): domain Eukaryota; kingdom Viridiplantae; phylum Streptophyta; class Magnoliopsida; order Apiales; family Apiaceae; genus Saposhnikovia; species Saposhnikovia divaricata. Next base: position 117,253,760 of record CM071599.1, on the reverse strand, counting down.
TTAACCCAGATGATTTCCACGAATCTCCTCTAAAACATCTTCCAGTTGGATACAATCCTCCTCTAATCTCTTCACACCTTGAGGATGAAGAATTTGGCAAAGAGTCTGAGGTTGATCTTGATGGAGATGCTATTCATCTTCTTCAATAAGCATGAAGATGAGTCAGCTACTTTCATTCAAGTCGCCCTGAAAAGGAATCCAATCTTGAGATGCTCCTTGTCCTGAAGTCGATCGTTGATGATTGAAGCAGTAACAACTTTTGACAAGAATAGAATTATATTTCATTTCCATGTATGTAATGCTTTTGATTAATGAAAATACAAGTTTTCTTATTATCTACTTGTCTATCGTTGTTTATTGACTGACCTGAATAATGATATAAATTATCAGTATGCATGTGATAAAACTTGTTAACATAGACTTTAACGAAACTCAGAATTGAACCATTAAATAACATGAACTTCAGAATTTGAAACAGTAAGACACACAAATTTCACAATCCTGATACTGACGATACAATCCTGATGTCAATACTGATGACGTCAGCATACTGATAGCAATCCTGATCCTGATGTTTTATTAACAAGTCTATCATACTGAAATTTATCAAAGTAAAATGTTACAGCTTAAGCATTTAACAATCAAGTATAGATCCTGACAAAAATATCAAGTCTATAAGTTGAAACAACATATCTTGCTACTTGTGCAGATGTTAAAGATCTAGAAATTTAACATTCCTAACTCACTAACCAATCTAATGAATGTAGCCACATCAAGTGGTTTATTTAGAATATCTGCAAGCTGTTTGTCAGTAGGAACAAAATGAAGTTCCAAAGTACCATTTTCAATATGTTCTCTAATAAAATGATACCTGACATCAGTATGCTTATTCCTTGAATGTTGAACTGGATTTTCTGCAATTTTGATAGCACTAGTATTATCACAAAACATAGTAATATTACTAAGTGTCATACCATAATCCATCAACTGATTTCTTATCCAAAAGAGTTGAGCACAACAACTGCCTGCTGCAATGTATTCAGCTTTTGCAGTTGAGGTTGAAACTGATTGCTGCTTCTTGCTTGCCCAAGAAATCAATCTGTTTCCCAAGAATTGACATGTACCTGTAGTGCTTTTCCTGTCTATTTTACACCCTGCATAATCAGAGTCTGAATAGCCAATTAGGGAGAAATCAGATTCTCTTGGATACCACAAACCAAGATTTGGAGTTCCCTTGAGATATCTAAAAATTCTCTTCACAGTAATTAAATGAGATTCCTTAGGATCACTTTGGAATCTAGCACATAAACAGGTAGAGAACATTATATCAGGCCTACTTGCAGTTAGATATAACAGTGAACCTATCATGCCTCTGTAGCTAGTGTTATCAACACTCTTTCCCTTCGGATCAGAGTCTAGCTTAGTGGTTGTTGCCATGGGTGTCTTTGCAATTGCACAATTTTGAAAGTCAAACCTTTTTAAAAGATCGTTGATATACTTTGACTGATTATTGAAAATACTAGTCTCAGTCCGTTTGACCTGCAAGCCAAAAAAGTAATTTAGTTCACCCATCATGCTCATCTGATACTTAGACTGCATAAGCTTGCTAAACTTAGCACATAACTTTTAATTAGTAGAACCAAATATAATATCATCAACATAAACTTGAACTAAAAGCAAATCACCTTTTATCTTTCTAAAGAATAAAGTTTTGTCAATTGTACCTCTTGTGAAGCCATTTTCAAGAAGAAATTTAGACAAAGTCTCATACCATGCTCTTGGTGCCTGCTTTAGTCCATAGAGTGCCTTGTCAAGTTTGTAGACATGATTTGGAAACTTTGGATCAACAGAACCAGGTGGTTGCTCCACATACACTTCCTCATCAAGCTTGCCATTAAGAAAAGCACTCTTCACATCCATCTGGTATAACTTGAATTTTGAATGAGCTGCAAATGCAAGAAACATTCTTATTGCTTCTAATCTTACTACAGGTGCAAAGGTTTCATCATAGTCAATTCCTTCTTCCTGAGAATAACCCTTGGCCACTAGTCTTGCTCTGTTTCTTACAATCATACCAGATTCATCTATCTTGTTTCTGAAAACCCATTTAGCACCAACAATAGATCTATCTTTCGGTCTTGGTACAAGTTTCCAGACCTTCTTCCTCTCAAACTCATTCAATTCTTCCTGCATTGTTATTACCCAATCAGGATCCTGTAAGGCTTCTTCAACCTTCTTAGGTTCATTCTTTGAGAGAAAACAACTGTACAAGCATTCATTTTGAATTGATCTTCTAGTTCGAACACCACTATTTGGATCACCAATTATCAAATCCTCAGTATGATCCCTTGTCCATTTTCTAACAGGTGGTAGATTACTCCTGCTTGACTCTCCCCCTAAATTACTGGTATTTCTTGTAGAAGATTGTTCATTTCCTTCAAAAGCTCCCCCTTGATCAGTAGAATTAGTGGATTCAATACTGCTGCTAGTTTCTGATCTTCCTTCATTAGACTCTAAAGGATCAGTTCCTGATGACGTAGACTCTGAAAGACTAGTCTGATCCTTACCAGTACTTTGTTCTCCTTGATTGAATTGCTCCCCCTCAACAGTAGCATTCCTTTGAGAAACACTAGAGAACCTTCATCATCACTGGAGAGAATCTCAGAATACTTAGGATTTTCAAATTCCAGATTGTCATGGCTTTCATCAGTTTGCAAAAGTCCAAACTTCTTATCATCAAATACAACATGAATTGATTCCATAACAATGTGAGTTCTGAGATTGTATACTTTGAAGGCCTTTGATGCTGAATATCCTAGAAAGATTGCTTCATCCGATTTGGCTTCAAATTTTCCAAGTTGTTCTGGATGAACTTTCAGGACATAGCATTTACATCCAAAGATGTGAAAGTATTTCACACTTGGTTTCTTTCCTTTGATCATCTCATAGGGAGTCTTACCATGAGCATTTACCAAGGTACAGTTTTGAGTGAAACATACAGTGTTTATAGCTTCTGCTCAGAAATAGGTTGGAAGCTTTGCATCTGCAAGTATGGTTCTTGCTACCTCTATAAGAGTTCTGTTCTTTCTTTCTACTACACCATTCTGCTGAGGTGTTCCAGGTGCAGAAAACTGTTGAGTAATTCCTTTGTCTGCACAATACTCCTCCATTGTAGAATTCTTAAATTCTGTACCATTGTCACTTCTGAGCACTTTGACCTTGTACTCAGAGCTATTTTGAATATTCTTGACAAGTTCAATGATTTGCTGAGGAGCTTCATCCTTGCTGTGTAGAAAGAATACCCATGTGAACCTTGTGTAATCATCCACTATAACTAGAGCATATCTTTTCTTGCTGATAGACATAATGTTTACTGGACCAAATAAATCAAGATGCAGCATGTGAAATGGTTCAGTAATTGAATTTTCTGTGTTGCTCTTGAAAGTGGTTCTTCTTTGTTTTCCAAGCTGACAAGCATCACAAAGTCCATCTTGCACATAATTTGCCTGAGGTAGGCCTCTCACCAGATGGTGCTTAACAAGTTGATTAAGCTTCTTGAAATTGATATGTGAGAGCTTCTTGTGCTAGTTCCAGCTTTCATCATTTGATGCCTTGCTGTAAAGACATCTGACAGTTCCTTTAGATGTGTCACTCAAGCTAGCTTCATATATGTTACCATGTCTCTGACCAGTCAGAACAATGTCTCCATTCTTCATATTCAAGATTTTGCATCCTTCACTGTCAAAGATTGATTGGTAACCCTTATCACCCAGTTGACTTATGCTTAAAAGTGTGTGTTTCAAGCCTTCAACCAGTGCTACATTTTCTATGATGACATTCACCAAAATAATTGAGCCATATCCCAGAGTTTCTCCTTTGTTGCCATCTCCAAAGGATATTACTGGGTCAGCTTTCCTCTCAAACTTTGTAAGCAGGGACTTCTTTCCAGTCATATGTCCAGAGCATCCACTGTCCAAGATAATTGAATGCTTCTTTCCAGTGCCCTTAACAGAAGATGAAGAAGTTTTCTTTGGAGATCCAGGCTTGTCTGAAGCACTTGCCATCAATGCAATGTTGTCATAATCCAATTCATCTTCAGAGTCACTGGAGTCTGCCCAATCCTTCTGTGTGACCATGAGTGCATTACCTTTCCCTGAATTCCTAGGCTTCTTGCACTCACTAGCAAAGTGTCCAAGCTCACTGCAGTTAAAGCACTTGATCTTGGCCTTATCAAGCTTGATAATTGTACTCTTGCCTTTGTCACTCTTCTTCTCCTCTTTCTTCTTAAAAGATCCTTTGCTAAATCTTCTCATGTTGAATCTTTCTTTCTTGAAAGCTTTAGCAAACATAGCAAAGAGTTCTTGAATCTCTGATTCATAATCATTATCTTCAGAGTCTATATCTGTAGTCTCTGACTCAGAACTTTCTTTGCTCTTCTTCTTCCTCAAGTCTCTTTCAGTAGATTAAGACTTTTCTTCTGGAAGTTTCTTTGATTCAGATTGAGCAGTGAGTGCAACCGTTTTCATCTTCCTTTACTCCTGCTATTTTTCTGCTGCCTGTCAAGTTCATAAGCTCTCAATTTTCCATAAACTTCTTCTAATGATATTTCATCCAGATCATTTGCTTCCTCAATTGCAGATATCTTCTCATTGTAGAAATCAGGAAGAGCTTTCATGAACTTAGTATTCATATCCGCCACGTCATAATATTTACCATGTATGGCCATCTCATTGATGAGTTTAGTAAACCTATCAAAGGTGTCAGTAAGTGACTCACCAGACTTGGATTCAAAGTACTCATACTGTTGTATGAGAAGTGTCCTCATATTCTTCTTGACAGGTTTTGTTCCTTCACAGTGAACCTTTAGATTGTCCCATATCTCCTTAGCAGTTTTACAAGAGAGAACATAGTTAGTGAGAACAGAATCAAGACTGTTGAATAGTATGTTTCTCACTTTAGCATCCTTAAGAACGTTCTCCTTTTCCTTATCTGTCCATTCAGATTTAGGCTTCTCTGCTGTATGTTCTGGAACAACTTTTCCTTCGACAGTTGCTTGAGGAACAAGCCATGTTGGAACAAAAGGCCCATTTCTGATTCTGTCAAGATAATCAGGATCTGTTGCTTCCAAGTGATGCAACATCTTCACTTCCCATAAAGTATATTCGTTTCTCTTGAGCATAGGGATCTTAGTATTACCATCCTTGTAACCAGACATGATTGTAGATCTTTATGATTATTCGAAATCAACCTGCTCTGATACCAATTGTTAACTTGAATACAAGTTATATAATCGTGTCTGATTTTTGCTTGATTAGATGAACAAGAACAAACGAATGAATCAAACTTTGTTTGTATTAAATAAATCAAATACAAACTCTACCAAAGGTGTACAATACCTTTAGCAGCTGCTGACAATACAAATCTCTCTCTCTCTCTCTCTGTTTGTTTCGAACTCTCGAATACAAACCTTAACAGAGCTTCACACGATATGCACTCTACAATTCTCAATTCACTCTTTTTACAATGATATAGAGAGTATTTATAATGCTACCTATTAACTAATAACAGAATTATAATCTATCTATGACAATGTTCTGCCATCCAGTTGATAGTTTCCATCAATAGAGAATTCGTTTCCTTCACGATATCTTCTTGCTTGTTCTCCAAAACAATGATCCTGTTTTATAGAACTTGCCAGTTTCTGTAGCATCCATAATGACATCAGTAACATGACTGATATCAGGATTTCCCATTGCATCAGGATCTGATCATCCCATCAGTATTTGATCAGGATCTGACTTGCTGTATCAGGATCTGCTCTTAGTTCCTGAAATGTAGTCTGTGACGCACTGTTCCTGACTAACCTCTACACATTACTGTCTAACACATATATCCTATACAAAGTACTAAATCCTTTATAAGATCAGGATATACAAGATGTATTAGCAAAATTTTATTCTCAACATCACAACTTATGAATTATTCCTAACACAGGTTATTGTCGCCTTAGCAAATCCAACTCATATCATCTGAATTCACAATGTCTTTATTATGGTTAATGCCATCCCTTGTGCATTCCCCAGGGTTTGTCGTAATTTATGGATAACCTATCCTTAATTCAACCGCCAAGGAATTCTTGCATCCTATAATTGGCAATCAAATCATGTATCCTTAATAAGGGTCTTCTTTCAATCATTCTCATTTGATAATCGATCGGTAGCTTAATGCTAACCTCTGCTTTCAGATAGTTGTCAACCTATTTGACCTTCCAAAAGACAACGTATGTCTATCTACTCTCTTACAGAACTTGGTAATGGTAGCAAGGATGTTCTGGAAGATATTGGTCGAGTTCAACGTGAATCTCTTAGTACTTATCGTTCTTGGAAAATGTACTTGTCTCAGGCAAAATTTCTACAACATACTGATCAATCTCTGACCATTTCTATACTCTCTTCATAAACCTTCATTGTTTGCTTTCCTCCGTCATAATATATTCATGGTATTCATAATACCATAACATCATACATCTCAAGTCACTATACTTCTATTTTTACTCGTAATCTTGGACAGTCATATACACATGAATCACTTTAGTACGGGTGACCCCATTTCAAAAAAAAATCTAGTAAATTCCCAATCAAAACATGGGTTGCAAAGGGTTCAGTAGAAGATTCCTACGATCTCATTAATGTTTCCTTTATATCAGAAGCCCTTGCAGTCAGTGCTTACTTAGAAGCAACCCTGCTTTGTCCTTTCATTGCTGGTCTAGTCACTTGATACTCCTTTGTGACTTGGCCTCAACTGACCACACTAAAATAAAAATATATAATTTTAGGGGTTGGCTAATAGCATTACTTTTCTAGCAATTGCCAGCATAGTGCCTTCTTCTTTGATACCTTTCTACCTTTCCAAAACTTTACTCCATATAAGTCTTAATCGACTACTCGGCACCGTCTCCGGTCACCTTTCCTCTACTTTTATCTTTTCAACTATTCTTATCAATCCCGCGTTCCACACAAGCTTACCATTCCTGGCATAACAGCCTTTTCATTTAAGTCAATCCCGGAATTTCTCAGTCCGGCTGGTTTCTTACTTAAATTTCCTGTTTTCGTCCAATCTCACTTCATCATTATATTTCTACAATCAATCGTGATAATCGGGGTCTGTCCACCAACCCATATGGTGGCTACCTTACCCAATTCACGGGGTTCGCCCCAATTTCTACTTTCTTCCATGACATTCTATGATAATCAGAAAGACAAGGTTTGCCAAAATTTGTTGAAGTTCTTTCCAGAATCAGGGAAATTTTGGTCAATTTATCCACCTACTGGTAACATTAAGGAGACCAGTTTCGAAACCTAGAGAATAGTTCTATGAACCTCCAAGCAGGTAGAACCATAAGCAGCCATGGTTAACGACATAATCGTCATCAAATTGGAAGTTTAACCACTGGAGAGGAACCAATTATATATATCCCTTAGAAGGGACTCAACAGTTTCAAACTGAAACCTGTCACAACGTCCTGATACCTATACGTCCTGATATTCACTATTACCAAATGTCAGTCTACCTAACCACTAGTCTCAGAAGGAACAATACGTCGGAGTTAATCGTTCCACAAGATCGGCAATACCAAGGCCATCCGAACCTGGTGAACCGTGCTGTCCGAATACGTCCGCAAGTACTTTGTCGTGCTGTGCAAGCACACATCGTAATCCTTTATGCGAAGCATCGTTGGAAGCACAAAGTCTCCTTTTTTCATTAAGCATTGCCAACTCTTGGTCATTACCAATTTCATCTTTTAGCTCCAGGAAGATTTTCTCACATTTTTCTCTTTAACTACTGATCGTATTACTTGATCCATTATAATTCCGCGTCGGAGTAAAGTTAAGGTAACTACTATAATCCCTTTAAAGAAAGAATTTAATATTCCTCTGAATCACATGCATCTAACATTTCTGGTTCATCATTTCACTGAGTTGAAATAAACCTATACTCAGTCTCTGACAGTAGTCTCATTACGAGTTCATCTTGACTCACTGGTCTTACTTTCCGATAGGTTCTGAGATCATTGTCTTGCCTATTGCTTCCTTATATAACTTTATCCAATCATGCTGTCACTTCCCAATGTCTTTACTTTCTACTGATTCATTCATAAAATGAACATTCTCCTGAATAAAACCATCTCATTAACCTAAATTTGGTTCCATAAATTATAACCTATGACATTTGCCTTCTCAAGGCGAATTATTACTGACAATATTCATACTAATTCATTTATCAAATGATATGGCACTTACTGCCTCCTCTCAACTATTTCTAGGGACTCTGCTCCTCGTCTTATATCGATGTCTTTGATAATCATACATCCCTCCAGCTCTTTCTTCGCTAATATGAAAGTCTCTAAGGATTCTCATTTATTCCCGTATAAGATCTCAATTAATTCTTCCAATCCGTCTTACTTGCTGGTACTACATCCAGTAGTCCGGCTACGAATCCAACATGAATCTTCAGTTCTCTTGCTAATAGCTTAGTTCTTTATGCTCACTTTTCTGAGCACTATACCTTAATCATCACAGTCTTTCTGGCTGCAGCCCTCATTCCTCAAGGGTAGGCTCCTTATCCTAACAGGATTTTCCTTATCTGCTTGAACCTCTTCTGGGTCTCCAGTAGGGTACTCTATCGAATTTACCCGCTGATCTTCAGCATATAATAAAGCATCATCGTGCTGCTGCTCATATGCCTCAAGGTCGGTCGCCTTACTCGTCGATACGATATCGAGCTAAGTTACTATCATGATACTTAAGAGTTCCCATAAGGGTTTATTATTTTAACGTCACCTCATCTCTACATTAAGTAGTCCGACTATGAACTTGGCAAGAGTTCTTATTATCTTAGTGAATTTATTATTTTAACGTCACCTCATCTCTGGGGTTTATAATGTACGCTTTGATACCATTTCTGTAACACCCCCAGATCCGGGGTCCGGGATCCGGTCGTTACGGTCTCCGTTTCTGTCCACAATACTTGAACTTACTTCATCATAAAATAAATTACATCTTTATGACCCAACACAACAATATAAAACACACCCGTTATAGTCCCAGAGATGAAATCAGAGTATCAATCAAACTTTATTAATCACATTTTGAGTATTTGCAACCAAAAAGAATTAGAATATAAATACATACTCTTTGTCATCCATTTACATAAGTCATACTAGCACATATACTTGGTACTGAAAGAATGAATCTGTCCTACCAATAGCTTTCTCTTCGGCTCTTGTATTCTCATCGTCCTCGCCAGCGTCGAGTGCGCCTTGTGCGAGTCATCTGGTCTAGCTGTTATGATATAATAATAAAGAAAGGGTGAGTGTAAGAACCCTAATTTTTGGTAATATTTCTTTTTATTTAATATCTTGTGGCATTGTCAATATAGAACCTTTCTAGTCATCCCTGTTGATTAATAGAATTGATTGTCTGAGAAACTGCGTTGTTGCATTCATTATGTAAGATAAAAAGGAAGATTGTGAAGGCAGGAGTCTTATTGTTAGTAAGATTTATAAAACTTGGGATTTGAGAATGGTTAGAGTATTAAAAGATCAATTAAGAATTATGACGAGGAATTATGGACATTCGAGGAATTTACACAATTAAGTACTTAAGGAATTATAGGGGAAATCTCTACGCGACAAAATATTATTACGAGAGATTAATTAAGATACGATACGAATTAAAGATTAAATGACAAGCATTGGTGGAAAAATAATGATACAAGGAGTAGTATTGGATGCAAGTCCCATGCAACCAAGTAATTAAGAGGAAGCAAACTAGAAAAGCATAAAGTAGAAGAGGAATAGTAACTAGTTTGGTGCATTGTCCAAGGAGACAAGAAAGCATGGTGTAGCTAGTCTATAACATAGGTTGGAAACATGTGATGAGGTGCATATACATATCCTTACATACCACAATAATACAACATAACCAACCAACACCAAAAGCAAAAAGAAAAACTCTTCCCCCCTTGTTCATAGCTCTCGGCCAAAGCTAGAAGGAGGAAGAAAAAAAATTTCTTTCTCCCACTTTCCATCACTCTTAATTCAAGATATAATTACTAGGCCCTCTACATCATCTAGGCAAGGTATGTTAAGAGTTTCAAGCCATTTCATCCATCCAAATTCAAGTTGTAAATTGTTAAAGATTTGGTGAATAGTAACCATGTTTGATTTTCTTTTAGATCTTGGATTGTAAGGGTTGTAGGAGACCATTCAAGGTGTTATTGAGTTTTGTAAAGCTTATCCAAGGCTCCTAGGTGCTCAAGAAGGTATAAAAATCACAAACCCTTTTGGTTATGAAGTGTTTTTAATGTTTGGTAGTAGATCCATGTATATATGAGTTAATCTTGGTTGTATAAGTAATGGATGACATGGATCTTGAGTTTTTTTGTTGTGATTTTGACTTTTATGATTGTGGATAGTATATGTATCTCCATGCGTGTTATAAACCATGAACTAAGTGAATTAAGTGTTGGTTGTATTGTGGAATTGAGAAAATTGGTTGATCTTAGTGATTTATGCTTGTTGAGTTTTTTCCAGGAACATTGACCTGTCTTGTAACACGGTTTTGAACCCCCAAATGTTGTCCCCTGATGTCCTACCATATATTGTTGGAAATACAATTGAATGTAGTTTCTGAAAATGTAAGGTTCATGGCTATGTATATATTTTAAGTTATGGCCGGAGAAGTAAATTGTGTTTCTGGATTCCGGACTGCACTAAGTGACCCCCTTGTGAACGTTGTTTAAACCCCTAAAAATATATGTGGGATCATGGAAAAATTTGAGAAGTTAGGTAATGCAGTGGTGAAGACCATCCAAAAAGAATTTGATTAAAATATGAATTTTTGAATTTTATAAAAATGCTAGAGTAAATTTCGCGCAAGGGAAAAAGTCGTTAAATGAAGTATAATTCTAGGGGTAATGGTTATGATTCGGGTGTGGTAACTAAATTAAGTCGAATAAGTGACGAGCATAATCGAGTGATGACATGAACCTATAGTGGGGCTAGAGTGTCATAAGACGAAGTCATTAAGTTAATTTTGTACCCCCTAAAACCCCGTAATTGAAGAGATATTGTTAAGGTACTAACGAGCGGTTATTGCTTATGTATAGATCGTTCCACTCCGCACGTTCGACCACCCCAACCAAACCAAGGAAAGTTTACTTTTCAAAACTTATACATATACAAGGACTTTCACTGTTGTGTTTGTAGTTTTCAATTATATCAAATGTTATGTCTATCGAAGTATTGATGCAATTGAGATTGTATAAGTACATATATGTTTGTACTCCTTGAACTTAGATTGAAATGATTTCTTCGGACAACGACTCTAGCAATAGAGGTCGTAGCGGTCCGTATATACTATTGACCGGGGAGCGGTATATTATTATATCGTAACTAGATTGCGAAAACCCGAAGGGTCATTCATGGAGTATCGTAGACTCAAGTAATTATTTTCATATCTTCGTAAATACTCGAAACCCTATCTTGGATTAAAAGTTTATTTTATCGAATAATTATTTTATTAATTATTAATATTAAATCTTAAAATATTATTTATTAATTATTGTTCATTATTTTAAAGATGAAGTCAATCCAAGATATAGTTAGCACTTTCAAACTCGAACTCTTTCGAACTCAAAACATTTTCGAAAACCCCCGGTCAGGTTCTGCTTCTTGTATGATTTCAAGAATCGTCGGTCGACTGATGTCGGACCTCAATTACTCGGTTTTCAATCAAAATCAAGTTTTCAAAAGAAAAAGAAAAGGGGACTCTGGCAGGTGTGGGAACCGTTGACGAACGATTCCCGGGATGTGTAAGCGGCCGTGAGCCAGGCGGTCCATCAATTATTATTCCGACCCAGGTGTTGTCGAAGGATGATTACGGATGTAGTTTTCATCGAGGGTGATTACGGATGTAGTTTTCACCCGGGGATAGTTACGGATGTAGTTTCTATCCTTCTACCGGTAGAGAAGACCAGCGAATTATTGGACTTGGATGTGGCGACTGATCATCGTCAATCCTTGTCAGGTTTTTATGTTTTCTTCCAGTCCCATCCTCCACTTTGGAAAAATAATCAAACACTGCTTTTTGGGCCTAAGTGCCAAGTTGCCGATAATGTGGTTTTGATGAGAAAATATTGACATCGGGCAGTATCTAGAACTGCAAGATTTTCTATAAAGATTGGCACGTGTTAGTGCACTCTTGCAGTTGTTCAAAGAATGAAATGTTTTTGTATGAGAAACCTTCTAAGCTAATGGAAGGAAAGAGGTTTGCAATGATGTACTCCCTGTACAGTATGTTAATCGTAGAGTATTTTGCCAAAAATGATATACTCATATGTATATATATTTTCAAAATTGAGATATGTTGAAATGGGAACCTTATAAAGGGTTCATATGTTATTCTTAAAGCTCCCTAGTGAGTATAGATGTTTTATTCAAACTCGGACGTATACATTGTCCAATTATGTTTTGAAACTTGAGATATATACCCATATAGTTGGGAATGTTTTCGAAATAAACCCCATTATTATTCTACAAAATGATGAACTTGCTGAGCATTATGTAGCTCATTCTTGCTTTATAAAAACTTTTCAGAAAGAGAAGAATTTGGCCGGTTAACTCCGCAACAGCAGAAGAGGAGTAGAAGATTTACCCCGGAGATGATTTAGTTTCTGATAAATACTATAGAGTAAGTCTGATAGGTTTTCAACTGTAATAGTAAGACTTGTCTTCAAGTATAGTTGTATAAGTGGAATTGCGTAAGACTCTGATTTGTACAAATGAATTGTAATATTTAGCGGCACTTTTGATTATCGTTTCTGAGACTCTAACTTGCTTGTGTGTAAGATTGAGGTCTGAATGGATGTATTGTTGAGTTGTAAAGTTAATACAGGTATGATATGGTTGGATGGTGACGTGACGACCTGAATCTCTGACCTCAGATTTGGGGGCGTTACCGAAATGGTATCAGAGCAATAATATACAGTACTCAGAAACGAGAGTGTTGAGAGTTAAGTCTAAGTAGGAGAATGACATTAGAGATCGTAGTAAACTTATGATTGGACTACCGGAAGAGGTACCGGTGAGTAGAATGGACTGGAGCGTTACTGGAGATATTATACTAGGGTCGATAGAATCCTTAGAGACCTTCAGAATGATGAATAGAGGTTTGAGAGTCGTACATGACTTATCATAGATAATGATATAGGAAGCAGAGCGAAATCTCGAGAGCAGCTGAGGTAGAGGCGATATTGCCAATATGATCGGATGACTAGGCTGGCATAAATTTTGTGGCCCATATTCTTCCACAGTTCAGGAGGCGGCATTTTAAGAATCAAGAAGTTTGGACTTCCCTACATAATTAAGGGTACTTAGTACTTGGAATAATGAAAGTCTTTTACTTTGGCTGTAAGATCCGATTTTCGATAAGTAACGGGTTTACCTGAAGGTTGGTCACTATGTTGTTGTGGATTCCATTACCCTTGATGGCAAATTTTACATGTGTTATACGAGAATGTTAGCATAAGACGAGCGTGCTAGATAATTCCACGCATGATTCGAACGCTAGAACATGGTAGTTCGACTTAGAGAACAAACAAGTAGGATTAGCAAAGGGACTCAAGAGAAGTTGAATATGGTTGCAACGAGCGATACAGTGATCTCAGAGTCTACCAAAAGAAAGGACCAGCGGGTCTAGAGTGGGATCCTTTGATAGAGATGTTATCAGGGACTACGTATATATGAATTGTAGAACTCAATAATTTGGTATATGTTCACATACACACACCCGCGACTGAACCTATGGACTGCACTGAGATCCCTGAGAGATCTCTTTGATCTGTTCCCATGGGGAACTGGCCACTTGTGATTCATGTCGGAAGGCATGAAGTAGGACCCTATGGACTTAGCAGGTGTCCCCGGAATGATGTGAACCTTGGTCTTCAAGGTAAAGCACGGAAGTGACAGATATATTTGTGAAACCCCAACTCGATAAATGACTTTAAGATGATGATTGAGAGACACACTAGTTGGTGTCTTGTATTACGAAGACGAAGAGATGGAGTTACCCTCATAGTGGTGATAATGAGATGCACGAATGATTATTAACTTATTTTGGTAACTACCGGCTGGTGCACTACTTCATTTTAAACTGTTCACTAACCATGTTACCTCGATTAGTTTATATTAGGTAACCCTCCTAGCTTTCTACTTCAAACTTGTGGAATAACAACCAGTGATATACTTTCTCTAAACCGGGACTCATCCAAAATGTCTTAATTGACCCCCGAGCATTCTATTTGAAGTTTATAATTATTTCTGCTCAGGACTATTTACACTTTCTTTCAATTATCCAAGGAATGTTCAACAAATATTTCCTTAATTAATCGACGAATACTACTTAACGAGTATCGATATTTGATTGCTTCTTTCACACTTTTACTCTTCAGTTGAGCTCATAAATATTCAACAAATTACTGAGGGCATGGATGATCTAATGTCCAGACATCCCTCATGAATTCTTTTCTTCTATTCAAGATGAGATTGTACATCGTACATTGAAATCATAGTAAGGATATCATTTTGATATTGGTATTCCGAATTTAACTCTATTGTCGGATCTGATAAAGCATGTGTACGGAGGCACCCTTGGGTGGACCGTTTCACTGATAAGTAATAATTGATGAGAGGTTATCGATTGTTCCGATACCTAGAACATTCTCTTCGAATTTTGTAGTTTTCTTTTTTCAAACTTAATAACTTCTTATTTCTATTCGTTGTCCGAGTAGCCTAAAGTTTCTCAGTGGCTACGTTGTTGAAATTCCGTTCTATCCAAGTGAAACTGGCTAGTCGTTATGTCAATATGAATGACTAGTTGATTGTTCTAACTACTCAAAATTGTAAATGTTGTGAAGAACACCTAGCTAATTGTCCTAGCTGGTGGTGATGTCTCAAACAGGTGAACTAGCAAATTTTGTCTAGCTAGTTGCTCGTGTTTCTTGAAAAGGACTAGTTATTGTTTCACTGGTCCAACTCCCAATTTAATTTATCCAGTAATTCTGCCATGCATTTTGTCTACGGTAAAGCATGATGATGAAAGTTCGATGAATAACTTGATTGAGACCTAGTGAGGTCGCCCACTCGACTTGAACTCTTACCCATCTTCGTATCAGACTTTATATCACTTGAATATTTTATTCTTTCATTCATACAATGAGAATTCATTTGAAACCATTGATTACTTAATGACAAACTACTTCATTCTTTAATTGTCATGGAGTAGAATTGCTTTCTATTGGCTGACCTTCATCAATGCGACTTCAGATTTCCTCTTATTATTCAGGAAGAAAAGTATCCACCCGATGTAAGAATTGTATAAAGACCGTCTTTATGACTTTTGTATCCAACAATCATTGCCCTTGAGCAACATTCTATATGGTGTCATATTACAGAATTATCAGGACGGGAAGGAATAAACCTTGTTGTATTCTTTCTGTCCATCCTTACATCTCCAATAATCGAGACTCCTGGTAATTGGAACCACCAACATTCTTGGAACATCCAATGTGGAATTCTTATTGAGATTATCTATTGGACCTTATTATTTTGAAACCATTCCTTTCAAAGTGATTACTCTAAGGTGAACGAGAGGTACAATTGTGAACCGTTACACCAATATGAGATCAAAAAAAAACCAAATGTTGTAATTGTGCAGCCAGAGCATTATACCGAGTAATTATTGAAGTAGAGATAACATGTCAGGGCATACCACAAGACCTTTAATATTGGTGTGGAGAAAGTTATAAGAAATGATGAGGTGGTTGGGAGCACGCTCCTACCAAATGTTGTCAGGATGTTATATTAATGAATTCTGGAGTTACCAAGCCTTTTCCTGATCCAAGAAATGCAAATCGATTGCGATGTAAAACATATCCTTAGAGGAAACTACCTGGGAGTGAGATGGACAAGAAAGGAAGAAATATCGTGGCAAGAATGTGAAGCTTTATTTAGCTTAAAGGGATTGATGCACATAGCGAGACATAAAGTTTAACAGGCCCCTAATAGCAAATGGATGCATGGATATATGACAATGATCCTTCGAGATTACCACATAATTAAGTTTATTGGGAATCGCAGTGGCATGCAGGCCTCAGGCTGATTGTCGCCAGTTGTGAAGGAGGACGAGCGTATGACATCTTACATATACCATCGAGAACTGATACCCTTATCGGAAATGGAGGAATTGTTGACTAGTTGAAATGAGTAGTTGTTTTTCAAAGATAAGGTTGAAGAGAAGGTTTTACCAACTCAAGATCGACCTCTGTACTGTGCCAAAGTTGGCATTTCACACTAATATAAACGTTATAAAGTTGTGGTAGTATCATTTGAATGGACTAATGAGTCAGAAGCCTTTATGGATTAATGAACAAAGTTTTGGGATGAAATGAGATATTAGCAACAACCTCGTTGTTAGCTATACTTGATGATAAAAAGAAGACTTCGAGAGTCACGATGATGCGTCTTTCAAGAGTTGAAGAGGTGTGTTGATGCAGTAGAAAGGGGATGATAGCCTATACTTCTAAACAACATGAAGGTTACGGGATAGGATATACTAACCGTGAGTCTGGGATTAGTCATGATGGCGTTCATGCATAAAACAGAGACGTTAACCTTATGAGAAAAGTGTGGAAATTTTTCCAAAGGTGCCATAAGTATATCTTCATATTAGAACTAAACATAAGAAATAGAAGGTGACGAAAGGGAGTAGGGAGTATAATGGAGAAATTTGTTATTACCCAGGAAAGGCCAGTGTGGTGGTCGATACCTATAGAAGGGATTATTCGAAATTGGAATTCAGTCAGTATTGACCAAGAAAATAGAGTATATACAATAAAGAATAATGTTAGAGGAAAATGACTAAATTATGGGGAAGGACAAAGATTTACAGAGAATTAAGAGAATGTTTGGCAAACGAATATGGAGAATGGTATTGGCAAACTATTAAGTACAAACACAACATGTCAAAAACAAAATGATAGAGATTTAGTGGATTAATTCCGCCTGTAGAAAATCTTGAACGTGGACAGAATTATAACGAACTTCATGAGTAGGTCGCCGAAGACCGAGCCAAGAGATGGCCCTAGTTGATTTATAATTGCTGGACCAAGTGAATTACCTGCGAGAGACTTTCCATCGAGAAGATTATCGAATATTATACGGAAGAGATGGTGGTGCAATATAAAACTTCTGCAGCGATTACGTCAGGTAAAGACTTAAGCTTAAACTTCGGATATTGAAGGTGCTTTCAGGTATATTTAAGAAAGAGGTTGAGCGTATGTACTAATTTGATCTGTGGTTGACGGGCAGGGAAGAAGAATTGTCCAGACGATCGAATTTATATTTAGTTTCGTGCCTTAGGTTTCACGGGGCAGTCGAGAATAAAAAAAAACTTATCCATGAAATGAATGTTGTTATCACGATCATTGCCATGCGAGCGTAAGGACGTCTTTTGTAAAGCGTACTACGAAAGAAGAAGTTTCGCTTTTCTTGCGTTACGAAGAAGTCAATGAACGAGGGATATAGTAGCTGAACTGGTTCGACGTATACCGAAGACTATATAGTTGTTGGTGTATACTGAAAATATTTATTTAAAGTATATACATTTATTTCTGGCCCAGTTTTATTGAGAATCATTTAAATGTTTACGTGCTGTCTAATATTATATATTGTGGACAATCTAGTATCAAATGGGATACAGAATATTAGATTGTTAAATACGGTTTATATAATATAATAAGGTTCACAACACAGGTGGTATTGGACAATCCACTGGCATGGCTGTAGTATTATTTAGAATAGTTTATATTGACTATTAAATAATACTAGTATACTTTGTGTATATTGAACATGATCAAATTTAGAATTGTTCCCTTATACTGATTAAGAAGGTGAACTAAGATTCTATGTTATTATTAATGCTTAGGTTCTTAATCCAGATATAGTAATTGACACGTGTATATTATTTACATGCTTTGATTTATATATGAAATAATTCTTTTGATTTATTTCATTATATTTTGGGTGATGAAATAATATATATGGTGAATATTATTTATTGAAGGAATCAATGTCCTGATAATATTCGGGTTAATGATGTCCCCTTGAAGGCTCAAAAAGATTTAGTTATGTGAAACCCTGCAGGTGGATTTATTCCAGCACAATTAAATAAAGGTTGAGTGGATGATCAAGGATAAAAGATATTAATTAAATGAATTATCAGTAATTTATTTAATTAATGGACATGCGATATTTTAAACATGGGGAATTTAATAAGCAAATAATATTGGAACCGAATTAATTAATTAAATTACGGTATTAGGAAAGGTAGTGCAAATATTAATTCTTTAGTGGATTGAATTAATATTTAATTACATTGGGCTAGGCTCAAGATGTAATTAGAAGGCCCAACCTAATTGTCCATGATCCCTATTGTAGCCTATATATATTCTTATTCTCTTTTTGCTGGGGGTTGGTCAAAAAAATTTTGTAGCCACCCAGGAGCAAGAAGAGAGGTTAACTTGAGAAGACGAAGGCCACACTTCGCTCAAGGGAATTTGGGAATACAATAGAAGAGCGTGGAATCAACCGTTAACAAGGTGATTTTTCTATTCATACTCGTTAATTTAGTGTATCAAAATCGCAGTGCCAAGATCTGATTGTCCCAACAATAGTATCCATAGCAAGTGGTAACGACTGACGGGAGGCAACACATGCGTGCTAATCAAGCCAAGGAAAATGAGGAATACCGTGCGTATTGACGTTGCTTCAGATTATAGAACACGACCACAAAGTATTCACGGCCCAACGATACAAGGACTCAACACGGATACTATGAACAAGGTAGAAGAGGAACGTATAAGTAGTGGGATAGAAATTTTCATTCATAGAACGACCGATAAGGAATACAGGTCGAGGAGAGCATGCGTTGAGAAGCAACGTTAAAGCGTTGGTGAGACTGCAATAGCCCTAATTTTCATGAATATTCGAAACCTGGATGAATAGTAATTTTATGGGTAGATGAGAAATTTTTGCAATCACGATATGTGAGAATTATTAAATGAAGATTTCGAATTCATGTTACACCTTTACTGTGCAGACGAATGTATGTAAAAGTCATTAGTTTTTTTTTTTTACGAAACCCATTATTTCGAATGGTCAAATTTTATGAGATATCTAAGGAGATCGTGGTAAGGCATGGGGTTCCTGTGAGCATTGCATCTGGGAGAGACCCAAGGTTCAACTCCAGGTTCTGAAGGAGTTTTCAGGATTGTGTGGGGACCAAGTTAAACACGAGTACTGCATACCATCCCCAAACAGACGGACAGAGTGAGAGAACCATCCAGACCATCGAGGACATGTTGAGAATATGTGCCATAGATTTCAAGGGAAGTTGGGATGACCACTTGCCATTGATCGAATTTTCCTACAACAACAATTACCATGCGAGTATAGGCATGCCCCCATATGAAGCTTTGTACGGACGAAGATGTCGGTCTCCCTTGTGTTGGGAGGAGGTTGGAGAGCGGAAGATTTTAGGACCTGAACTGGTCCAACAGACAAGAGAAACTATCGAACTCATAAGAGGACGGCTGGTAGTGGCCCAAGACAGATAGAAGAAGTATGCGGACCAGACCCGCAAGGACAAAGAATATGAGGTAGGAGAGTTTGCGATGTTAAAGGTATCACCGTGGAAGGGATTGATGAGATTTGGTAAGAAGGGGAAGCTAAGCCCAAGATTTATTGGACCTTTTGAGATCTTGAAACGAGTTGGGAAGTTAGCCTACGAATTGGCTTTACCCCCGATATTGCAGCAAGTACATAATGTGTTCCATGTGTCCATGCTACGACCATACCATACCGACTTCCGACATGTAATAGAACATGATCAAGTGGATCTGCAACCAGACTTAACATATGTGGAGCAACCCGTAGAAATCATGGATAGAAAAGAACAGGTGCTGAGGAACAAGGTTGTCAAACTAGTGAGAGTTTTGTGGAGGAATCAGAATGTCGAAGAATCAACATGGGAACTAGAGAGCGCGATGCGTGAAAAGCACCCTCAACTGTTTTCAACCTGATTCCGGGACGGAATCCTTTTAAGGAGGGGAGGCTGTAAGAACCCTAATTTTTGGTAATATTTCTTTTTATTTAATATCTTGTGGCATTGTCAATATAGAACCTTTCTAGTCATCCCTGTTGATTAATAGAATTGATTGTCTGAGAAACTGCGTTGTTGCATTCATTATGTAAGATAAAAAGGAAGATTGTGAAGGCAGGAGTCTTATTGTTAGTAAGATTTATAAAACTTGGGATTTGAGAATGGTTAGAGTATTAAAAGATTTATTAAGAATTATGACGAGGAATTATGGACATTCGAGGAATTTACACAATTAAGTACTTAAGGAATTATAGGGGAAATCTCTACGCGACAAAATATTATTACGAGAGATTAATTAAGATACGATACGAATTAAAGATTAAATGACAAGCATTGGTGGAAGAATAATGATACAAGGAGTAATATTGCATGCAAGTCCCATGCAACCTAGTAATTAGGAGTAAGCAAACTAGAAAAGCATAAAGTAGAAGAGGAATAGTAACTAGTTTGGTGCATTGTCCAAGGAGACAAGAAAACATGGTGTAGCTAGTCTATAACATAGGTTGGAAACATGTGATGAGGTGCATATACATATCCTTACATACCACAATAATACAACATAACCAACCAACACCAAAAGCAAAAAGAAAAACTCTTCCCCCCCTTGTTCATAGCTCTCGGCCAAAGCTAGAAGGAGGAAGAAAAAAATTTTCTTTCTCCCACTTTCCATCACTCTTCATTCAAGATATAATTACTAGGCCCTCTACATCATCTAGGCAAGGTATGTTAAGAGTTTCAAGCCATTTCATCCATCCAAATTCAAGTTGTAAATTGTTAAAGATTTGGTGAATAGTAACCATGTTTGATTTTCTTTTAGATCTTGGATTGTAAGGGTTGTAGGAGACCATTCAAGGTGTTATTGAGTTTTGTAAAGCTTATCCAAGGCTCCTAGGTGCTCAAGAAGGTATAAAAATCACAAACCCTTTTGGTTATGAAGTGTTTATAATGTTTGGTAGTAGATCCATGTATATATGGGTTAATCTTGGTTGTATAAGTAATGGATGACATGGATCTTGAGTTTTGATGTTGTGATTGTGACTTTTATGATTGTGGATAGTATATGTATCTCCAGAAGTGTTATAAACCATGAACTAAGTGAATTAAGTGTTGGTTGTGTTGTGGAATTGAGAAAATTGGTTGATCTTAGTGATTTATGCTTGCTGAGATTTTTCCAGGAACATTGACCTGTCTTGTAACACGGTTTTGAACCCCCAAATTTTGTTCCCTGATGTCCTACCATATATTGTTGGAAAGATAATTGAATGTAGTTTCTGGAAATGTAAGGTTCATGGCTAGGTGATGTATAGATTTTAAGTTATGGCCGGAGAAGTAAATTGTGTTTCTTGATTCCGGAGTGCACTAAGTGACCCCCATGTGAACCATGTTTAAACCACTAAAAATATATGTGGGATCATGGAAAAATTTTAGAAGTTAGGGAATGCAGTGGTGAAGACCACCCAAAAAGAATTGGATTAAAATATGAATTTTTGAATTTTATAAAAATGCTAGAGTAAATTTCGCGCAAGGGAATAAGTCGTTAAGTGAAGTATAATTCTAGGGGTAATGGTTATGATTCGGGTGTGGTAAATAAATTAAGTCGAATAAGTGACGAGTATAACGACCTAGAAAATCGCGTATTTAAAATTTCTTATTTAATATTAAATGTGGATTAGATGATGTGATTATTTGTGTGGAGTTCAATATATGTGATATTGTGTTCATGTGTGTATATGATGATTTGTGTGTGCCGTGTAAGTCTGTGTATATTTATTTATATTTTTTAGGATTTAAATGTATTTAAATCGTGCATTATTGATCTTCTGAGATTTTTATAAAATCATCGGAGTTGTTAAACATCACGAAATCTCTCATGATGTTATTTTTATGATATTATTGAGTTTTTAAAATTAGAGGGAGAATTATTTTGGGAGTTTAAGTATTTTAAAATGATTTAAAGAGTTTTATTTCATTTAAATGGTCAAAACTTGTAAAATTCATATTTAATTCATTTTTTTTTTATCCTAAAAATATTTTTAAAATATGTGGGTGTTCATAATTTTACACTCTTTATTTTAAAAATGAAAAGTTTTATTTTCCATTATATTTCTAATTACTTTCAAATTATTAAAGGTTGTGTATTAGTTTTAAATTAGTTTTAATAGGTAAAATACCAAATTACCTTTGTGACTTTAAATCCCTAAATTCACATGTTCTTCCCCAATTGAGTTGCTCTGTTCTGTTTTGTCGAAGAAGTCTCTCGAGACTTCTCTCTCAAATTCTCGACCTCTCTCCCCCACTCTCACAACATCTCTACCTCTCTCTCACGCTTCAATCTCTCCCGTTTAATCTCTTTACTCGCGAATCTCTCCTTCCTCCTCTTTTCGCAGCGTGTATATATTGTGTGTATAGGCAAGGTCTGCTGGGGGGGGTTTTGTATACGGCTTGTGTGTTGTGCAGCTTGTGGGAATTGTGCGCGTATGTATGCTATGCGTGTTCATGTGAGAGTGTTGTTTGTGGGTGCGAACGGTGTGTGTGTGTACCTCTGCGTGTGCGTCTGTGTTGTGCTTGTGATAGGGCGCTGCTGTGTATATAGGCTTTTGGGTTTGTGAGCCGCTGGGTTGTGGTTCGAAAATGGACAGGAGCTGAGAAGCGTGTGTGTATACTGATGTTCTTGGTTGCCATAGTTATTGATTTCGATCGAAAATATTGTGGGTGCTGCTTGGTTGTTATTTCTAATTCCTTGTTCACATACATTATGAAATATAGAGGATTATGTAAATTTTTTTTCTGTGTGGATGAGGATTGTTTGGTGTTGTAATGCAGGAGCCGAGTGGGAGTTAAGAGGAGGGAAAACAAAAGTTAGAAGAGAGCAGAGAGGATGAATGTATGTGTCTCGACTGTGCGTGCAGTGGGTCTGTGATAAAATGTTTGTTTGTGTCTGGGTGAGTTCGGTTGGCTGTAAATGTGTTATGGTTGTGTTTGTGTTTAATGTTTCTGGACTGTAGTGATGGAGGGAATGCATGAGAGTTGGTATAGAGAAGTTGTGTAGGGATGGGGGTTTTGTTCGTGTGGTGTATGTTGTATATGAGGATGAGTAGGCGCAGCAGGGTAAGAAAACAGAGAGTTTGGGTATATGTATTCTATGGTGTAAAGTTGAAGAAGGAAAGAGTAGTGGAAGGGGGTGGCATTGGTGTGTTAATAAGTGTGGGGTTGTCTGCATATGTGCAAGTTTCGCTGTGTTTGGGTGTAGGAGAATAATTGGTAAGTGATAAATTATATATGGGTCTCGTAAACTTATAGCCGGTTTTAAAGGAAAGTATTTGGATCCTGAGGTCTTATGTCAATAGTAGGATCCTATATTTATTTTATACTAAATTTTATGTGATAGTGAGTTCATAAGTAAGCATTAATTGTATATCTGGAGTTATTGATTTTAAAGGTTGAAATGTATCTAATGTGATTTGGGTTGTGAATGGTACGAGTATGTAAATTGAGTGTTAATATGTGGATTGTCAGAAGGATGTAAATAGTGTACATTGGTTTGGTCGGAGATGATGGTATATTATTCTGAAGCAAAGAATGGCTCAATTGCTTGTTTGTGTCGGTTAATATAAAGAAAGTGCTGTCCAAATTCTGTTAGAATTATTTTATAATTCTGATAGTAAATTTATAAGAATTATTTGTAAGTCGGTATGATATACGTGTTAAGTGATTATGTGATTAATGCATGCTATGTGCTATATGTGTTGTATGTGTAAAGCGCAATAGGAAACGTTTGGGTAGATTAGAATGATTAGTAAGGTTTGGTTGGTTTGTATTGAAGTAGTACTTTACTTGGTATAGGTACGAGCTGTGTAACGATGGAATCTCGCGGAAGAAGATAGTTGTCGGGGTGGACGAGTGTGGTTGTATAGAAGCTGACTCGTGATAATCAAAAGACGAATATATGATCGAGTAGAGGCCAATGTGTAGAGAAGTAGAGACTGAAGCGAAGTGAATAACAAATTGAGATGTGGAAGTTGGATCTTTGTATACTGAGGCAAGTGTGATCGCTCCTCACTTATTGTTCAAGTGATGCAATTATGTTCTATTACATGTCAGATATGTCGGTCAAATTATGTTTACAAAGTGATATTCTTCTTCAAATGATGTCCAAATATTTATATGTTCCACCTATAGCTCAAGTGCGAATTTTCAAATGATCTTAACACCTTTTTCTCAATAATATTTTAAAACATGGAATGTTATATGATTACTCAGGAGAGTACCATTTATTTTAATTTACTTTATTTTATTTCTTCAAAAATGTTTAAAAGACGTTGTAATTAGAGGAAATCCAAGATTTTAAAATCTTATAAAACTCTTTTAACACCAATCCTGATTATGACATATTTTCACTGATGGACCCTCTTTAGGGGTTGTTTTCTTCAAACTCACCTACAATTTAATTATCTTGAAGTTAATTTACAAAGGATCATTTTTTTTAAACTACTTAATTCACTTATGCTGATTCAAACTTGACAATATGTCGGTAAATTTTATTAAATTCTTAGCACTTGGCTGTATCCTTGCTTTATCTTATAATCAAAGCTGTTGTTAATCATGTTCCAAGTATTTTCCCTTTATTTCTTGTTCAAGTGAAATTTACTTTTAATTATTTCTGATTATAATGTCACCCATTTATTGTCGATCTCGTCGATACTTATTGTTTGTGTTCATTCAATTGTTACCCCATTTATTGTCGATCTCGTCGATACTTATTGTTTGTGTTCATTCAATTGTTACCCCATTTATTGTCGATCTCGTCGATACTTATTGTTTGTGTTCATTCAATTGTTACCCCATTTATTGTCGATCTTGTCGACATTTATTCTTATTATTGTTTGTTCAGTTGTCACCCCATTTATATATCGAACTTGTCGATATCGAGGATAGAACTGTTGATTCTCTTTTCATTCCACTAGTTGAGTTGTTGTGCCGGAACGTGAGTTTTCTAGATTGTTTGATTGGCAAAGGTTGTCGATTGTTCCGACACCTAGTGTGGATGATTTAGAATTGGAAATGTTTTTAAAAGTGGCCCTTGGGGCGTTAAACCCTTCGGGGAGACCAGATTCGTGGTCAGAAGTTAAGGCCAATGTGTGCCGTGGATCCATTAAAGGACATTGCTGTGTGCGTTTGTCCGGGGTTAGTGCGTGACTGATCAGCAGCCTAACCTTATTGTTTTTTTAATAAATAAAAATCCAATTCTAATCCATACATTGAGGTTGAGTTGATTTAAATTCTGATTCCTTTGAAGCCTATGAGGATTATCTATGATTATCAGAATTTTTATCAGTACTCATTGTTGATGCATTTTATTCTAGTGAAGCCCTATTAGCTCATCTTGAAGTCACGATATTTAATTTCTCTAGCTGATTTCTTTCGTACCATATGATGATTATTCTTGTTGATCCGAAGCTATATTGTTCTTGATATTGCTATCACTGTTTACACTTGCTGAGCATTGTTGGCTCACTCTTGCTTGTTTTATTTTCTTCAGTTAATAGAGGAGATTAGTGGACCTTGTGGTTGGTGAGTTTTCCTGCTCCAGCAGCGAGAGGTGATGTTCGAGTTGTTGGTTTCGTCGGGTAGTGATTTGAGCTTATCAGAGGTTGATTACCAGTTGGACAGTGGACTTAGTTATAAGATTGTATAACAATTTTATTCTGAGGTTGGATTGTAATGATTAAATTTGATAGTTTGTTTCATACCCTAACCTGTAAGCGGTCTTGGATCAGGGGTATTTATTATTACTTTATGTTTATATCCAGGTTTATATTATGTTGATTATGGTTATTGGCCCCAAATCTGTACCCCGGATGATGGGATGCCACAACGAGCGTAATCGAGTGATGACATGAACCTATAGTGGGGCTAGAGGGTCATAAGACGAAGTCATTAATTTAATTTCGTACCCCCTAAAACCCCGTAATTAAAGAGATATTGTTAAGGTACTAACGAGCGGTTATTGCTTATGTATAGATCGTTCCACTCCGCACGTTCGACCACCCCAACCAAACCAAGGCAAGTTTACTTTTCAAAACTTATACATATACAAGGACTTTCACTGTTGTGTTTGTAGTTTTCAATTATATCAAATGTTATGTCTATCGAAGTATTGATGCAATTGAGATTGTATAAGTACATATATGTTTGTACTCCTTGAACTTAGATTGAAATGATTTCTTCGGACAACGACTCTAGCAATAGAGGTCGTAGCGGTCCGTATATACTATTGACCGGGGAGCGGTATATTATTATATCGTAACTAGATTGCGAAAACCCGAAGGGTCATTCGGGGAGTATCGTAGACTCAAGTAATTATTTTCATATCTTCGTAAATACTCGAAACCCTATCTTGGATTAAAAGTTTATTTTATCGAATAATTATTTTATTAATTATTAATATTAAATCTTAAAATATTATTTATTAATTATTGTTCATTATTTTAAAGATGAAGTCAATCCAAGATACAGTTAGCACTTTCAAACTCGAACTCTTTCGAACTCAAAACATTTTCGAAAACCCCCGGTCAGGTTCTTCTTCTTGTATGATTTCAAGAATCATCGGTCGACTGATGTCGGACCTCAATTACTCGGTTTTCAATCAAAATCAAGTTTTCAAAAGAAAAAGAAAAAGGGACTCTGGCAAGTGTGGAAACCGTTGACGAACGATTCCCGAGATGTGTAAACGGCCGTGAGCCAGGCGGTCCATCAATTATTATTCCGGCCCAGGTGTTGCCGAAGGATGATTACGGATGTAGTTTTCATCGAGGGTGATTACGGATGTAGTTTTCACCCGGGGATAGTTACGGATGTAGTTTCTATCCTTCTACCGGTAGAGAAGACCCGCGGATTATTGGACTTGGATGTGGCGACTGATCATCGTCAATCCTTGTCAGGTTTTTATGTTTTCTTCCAGTCCCATCCTCCACTTTGGAAAAATACTCAAACACTGCTTCTTGGCCCTAAGTGCCAAGTTGCCGATAGCGTGGTTTTGATGAGAAAATATTGACATCGGGCAGTATCTAGAACTGCAAGATTTTCTATAAAGATTGGCACGTGTTAGTGCACTCTTGCAATTGTTCAAAGAATGAAATGTTTTTGTATGAGAAACCTTCTAAGCTAATGGAAGGAAAGAGGTTTGCAATGATGTACTCCCTTTACAGTATGTTAATCGTAGAGTATTTTGCCGAAAATGATATACTCATATGTATATATATTTTCAAAATTGAGATATGTTGAAATGGGAACCTTATAAAGGGTTCATATGTTATTCTTAAAGCTCCCTAGTGAGTATAGATTTTTTATTCAAACTCGGACGTATACATTGTCCAATTATGTTTTGAAACCTGAGATATATACCCATATAGTTGGGAATGTTTTCAAAATAAACCCCATTATTATTCTACAAAATGATGAACTTGCTGAGCATCATGTAGCTCATTCTTGCTTTATAAAAACTTTTCAGAAAGAGAAGAATTTGGCCGGTCAACTCCGCAACAGCAGAAGAGGAGTAGAAGATTTACCCCGGAGATGATTTAGTTTCTGATAAATACTACAGAGTAAGCCTGATAGGTTTTCAACTGTAATAGTAAGACTTGTCTTCAAGTATAGTTGTATAAGTGGAATTGCGTAAGACTCTGATTTGTACAAATGAATTGTAATATTTAACGGCACTTTTGATTATCGTTTCAGAGACTCTAACTTGCTTGTGTGTAAGATTGAGGTCTGAATGGATGTATTGTTGAGTTGTAAAGTTAATACAGGTATGATATGGTTGGATGGTGACGTGACGACCTGAATCTCTGACCTCAGATTTAGGGGCGTTACAGTGAGCAATAGCCCACCAACAATAATGTATAACTGAACGAGAATATATAACAGTTCAAAAGTATCTTTCAAACCATATGCTATGCATTTACTGAAATGATGCCAGTATCACATAAACGAGGAAGTTACAAGGTAACTCAAAATGCATATATAGGTGGGAATATCTGCTATGTCAAAGATAAGCCAGATATTATCATTTATTATAAAAGAGGAACTTGCAGGAAAATATTGCAATTCCACCTGTGAATACTTTTCCAATACTGCCAACAATGATAATGTTGCAGAAAATAAATGAATTTGAATGATGAACTAATGCTGGAGTATTCACCACTCCCGCTATTCCAATCCTTATGATGATCAGTCGCAGATTGTACAGCTCAATTTAGATTTACTACTGGTAGAAGGAAGAACTGACGGATTTACTTGTCTACCGCCCTGTTAGATCTCCCCGGCCAACGGTTGGGCCAATGGGATGGACCGGCGTTACTCGGCCTCTTACACGACTCCAAGTTTGAAAAGAAGTTCACGACTCTGAACGTAAAGTTCGTCCCCCTTCCCCCAAGTATTTTAAATAAAAAATAAAGAGTTGGGAACCTTTCCTTGATGAAATAGTCGTAAAAAGACTCCGAAATATTTTACATAATATCTGGAGATGAAAGATAATCTCCAAATAATACAAATCATTTTAAAAAGAATTTAAAAGAATTAAATAAATATTCCAATAATATTTATTAAATAAATAATAATTACGGAATTAAATCATAATATTGTTCGTAAGTAATCATCGAATGAATATATAGAATTATTCACCAAATAAATCCCTCGTCAAATGAATATTCAAAATAATATTCATTAGATAATTAAACTCCAATAAATATTTAAAATAATATTCAATAAATAAGTCAAACCTTAAATGAATATTTGAAAATAATATTCATTTAATAAATAATCTTCTAAATGAATATCCAAATAATAGTCATTTAGTAATCAAAACTTTAAAGGAATATTCGAAATAATATCCCTTAAGTAAATAGAACTTCCAATGAATATTTTAAAATAATATTCATCAAGTACATAAAACCTTAAATGAATATTCGAAAGTAATATTCATTTAATAAATAAAATTCCAATGAATATCAAAATAATATTCATTAAATAATCAACTCTAAATGAATATTCGAAACTAACATTCATTTAATATCTCTCGACTGAGATAATACTCGAATAACAATCCTCGAAAGATTTCCAAGTAATTGATACTTTATGGAAACATAAATAATGTTTAATAATAACATTCCTCAAAATAAATAATAATCTGCTGTTGGAATCCCTCCGGGTTTCCACGACTATTTATATATCTCAAAATACCGACTCCCGGTCTATATTTAAGAATGAATATCATCTGCCCTTCGCTAAGGGTCTTACCAAAACAATCCGGCTTACAACTGATAATTCGTATCTAGTCTATAAGCCAATATCAAATCAGGGAACAGGTATCATAATATAATTTGACAATAGGCATGCATGCTATGGCATATATATCAGAAACAACAGATATACATATTATCACAACAACAGTTCCAAGGTATTGGAAACTTACCTGGTAATCGGGTGTGGGTAGAGATAGCGTGTCCTAGGTCTGCTCGATGATCTATAAACAATCAGAACATTCGAGATTAACCACTTAACACCTTTTAAAAGTAAGTATAAACTTCACTTAAGTTGGAACACGTTTTCGAATTATCTCGTTACACACCTTTTAGTGTAACTCTTTTTATCACCGATACGATCCGACATTCGTTCGTTATTAAGACATGTCATCATACCCTCACTTGGAATATACTTAAGTCGTATAAGTTCTAAAGTCGATCGATTACGAACCGAGGTTATACCTCGAGCTTTATCGTTCGTTTTCTAAGTTATAACCAAAGTTATACTTTTAAGGGGTTCGTTCGCGTTTAACCTTGATTCAAACATTTTTATAAAATCGGAAAACGATGTGCTTGCCATGTGGTTTTCTCTCATACCTTCCTTATCACCTCTAGTATTTATTTACCAAGATTCACCACTGAGTAACATGTTTTACGAGGGTTCAATTGAAGTTACAAACTTTTACTTACGGTTTCGAACCAATTTTAGTAATTTGACCATAACTCCTAAACCGTAAGTCGGAATGTTTCGATTCTTTCACCAAAATGATCTATGACTCGAGATCTACGAGGAAATTTCATGTTCATAACCAGTTAAGACAATTAACCCTACTGTGATGCACGAATTCTTTAAGGTTATCGAAAATCGGGCATCACGACGGCTATAAATCGAATATTTCCAAATTCCAAACTTTCCAATAATCATAGTTTCCACTCCAAACAACATATACATGTTATTTAACCATGAACTATGAACTAAGGCCAAGCAATTCCTTTTCGTTCATCTAAACTATTTTATCCTTCTCCAAAGCCCAATCATATTCAAGCTTATAATCATGCTAACACCATAACTACTTAGATCCATCAAGAACATGCATAAACATAAAGTAAGGCCTAGGGTTTCAAGAGTGTTATACCTTCCTTGGGGTGTGTATGCACTTAGTAAGCCTTGTACAGTCCTTGTATAGCCTCCATGAAGCTTGGATCATCAACCAAAATCAAGATCCAAGAATTTTGTTCTTGAGGTTACTATTCATCCTCCACTTTGATGATTTTATTGAAAATGGAAAAAGTGGTGTTTGAGGCTAAGATTTCTAGGGTATCATTTTTATGGAATATAGGATCTATGACAAAATTTTGGAGATCAAACAATGGTGGGAAGCATGATTTCCTCCCTTGAATTAAAGGAAAAGCCGAATGGCTATAAGAGGGAGAGAGAGAGAGAGAGAGAGAGAGAGAGAGAGAGAGAGAGAGAGAGAGAGAGGTTTTTTTGCTTGATTGGTTTCATCTCATCTTGCATAAAGTGAGCAATAATGCAAGATATTTGTTTGGCTAACCATAGTTTAGTTGATGGGTTAAGGCTTGGTTAAGGATTTGTTATCATGTGAGCAAGAGTTGGTGTCTTATGGTGCACCTTTTTGCTAACTAGATTGGTTTGTTTCCAATGGTGCTAGTTCCCTTGGTGACTACTTAGTTCCTTACTCCATCCACTTGCACATGTTGTCTCTTGGTTCTGTGCTTGTTTCTTTGTCCGGTTATTGCTCAATTTCATTGATCGTTCAGAGGATTAACTCAAATATTTCTAGTTAGGATTTTACCAGAAACCTCCTTAATATTTATACCACCATTCTCAATCCTCCTTAATAATTCTTGAATTTAATTTCCTTAAATCCTCTTAATAAATCCTTAAGTCTTTCAGTGTCCAGGGAAATCTCGGGAAAAATATAAGTGTTGTTTTTCAAAATCCGACAGCTTTTACGTACACTCTT
The DNA here is from genome assembly GCA_036435485.1 of Saposhnikovia divaricata. NCBI lineage: Eukaryota > Viridiplantae > Streptophyta > Magnoliopsida > Apiales > Apiaceae > Saposhnikovia > Saposhnikovia divaricata. The sequence continues at coordinate 117,222,191 of CM071599.1, read as the reverse complement.
TTTCCCCCTGGATCACTAATACGAACTCAAAATTTCGTTCCGGGTACTTCTATATAGCGTCGTCTAATAATATTCCTAATTCCACCAAAATCACTATTCACCACTTATCCTTTACTTATTCCTTTAAAGTTATATAGATGTCCTGGTTCTCTTTCGATCGTTCCTTAACCCTTTTACGGAACCACTAGACTGATAACAGATCTCGATTTGGATGACATAAGAATAACCTTCCCCCTTGGAATGATCAAATCTTAATTTCCTAGGAGACAGATAATTCTTATCTAGATTGTCAACCAATAGCATTCTTCATGACATATAAGTATTTGAATCCATATCCATTCCATAGTAAAAGTTTTAATTCCTACCAAAAATTGGGGTTCTTACATGAACTTTGACGTATGGTCTCATCCGAAGCAAGCAATCGACAAAAAGCATTAGAAGTGTATTCACCTCCCAAATCACAACGAAAACATTTAATGACAACATTGTGTTGAGTTTTTATATGAGCTCTAAAATCTTTATACATATCCAGAAAATCAGACCTGCGCTTCATAAGATAAATCCACGCATAACCAGTGAAATCATCAATAAACGAAACATAATATCTAGATCCTCCTTTTGTAGGCATAGGAGCAGGTCCCCATACATCATAATGCACAATATCAAATGGAGCAAGAGAATATATAACACTCTTAGTAAAAGGTAAAGCAGGAAATTTCGCTAATTTATAACCGCTACAATCAGAAATATCATGAGATTTCAACTGTCCCCAAGGCTCCAGTTGAGACCAAAAACTTTAAGCGAGACTGAGAAACATGACCTAAACGAGAATGCCATAGGTAAAAGTGAGAAGATGAATCACTCAAACGAAAAGAGTACAAATCAACACTAGGAGTTCCAATAGCAAATATATTAAGTTCATCCAAAACATAAAGTCCTCCCTGTTTACGACCTTTCCTGATAACCTTTTGAGATCTTGGATCTGTAACACAACAAGTAGTAGGAGAAAAAGAGACAAAGTAACCAGACTCACATAATTGACTAACCGAAACAAGATTTATCTTAAGATCCGGAATAAAATAAACATCAAAGAGAAGACACAGTTGGAGTAACAATAGAACCAACACCTTTCAATGGCATAGGAGTGCCATCAGCAATCGTGATGGAGAAAGATGTATGATCTAAAAAATGAAACGAAAGATGACCAATGCGGAGACATATGATGAGATGCACCCGAATGCAGAATCAATAAAGAAGAAAACATACTTGAGGTACCCGTTGACAAAAGTCCTGCTGCGATGAGACATACATGGCAAAAAAATTGCTGAAAACAATTCTCCAATCCAAGGTCAAAAGAAACAATTCTCCAATCCAAAATAGAATCCGATAACAAATCCAAATCCAAATCCAAATCCAAAATCTAATTCCAATTCTGAATCCAAATCCAAAGCCAATACCAAATCTAAAGCAAATAAACCAAATAACTACAACTAGAATATCTCGATAATCAAGTAATATAGATGTCAATCAATCAACAACACCCAACTTACAAGATCAAGAACGACATAAACAATGAATTAGAAACAATATGTTTGAAACCTTAAAATCTGACCTTCCGAAACTCCAAATACGATCTCTACCGTTCAAAACTTAGATACTGATGCAAAGAACATTCAATCAAAATTTTAGGCCAATCCAACGGTTGAAACTCCGGGAATTACAAAAAGAAGTTGGCTAATCTGGGTAGAAAAATTCCTACGAATTTTCAAAATAAATTTGTTTTTGTAGCGTAACTCTACCTCTTTAACTATTCGGTTAAACACCCACGATTATCCCTCAACAAACGATAAATTTGATTATCGTCTCCCTCAAAACCTAGCTTTGATACCATGTTAGAATAAAGAGAAAAGCCAAATATTATTATGATCAAGCAAAAATTTATAATACATGTCTCAATATTTATATAGTAAACCTATATAAGATAAAGTACCGAAAATACCCTTAATACAATAATATGTATACATTCTAACAATAAACAAGTCATCACCATCACTACAATGCTTGATCTTAATTGTTCACGATCTGCCATCGTTTTCAATCTGTTGATCCTCTTATTAGCGTTAATATTCGTCTCTTTAGTTAATCGATCTAATCTAAACAGAAACACATATCATGTATGGCTTGCTTCAAATTTATAACTCTTCAAATCAAATGATTTTTGTAGAGGACGTCGCTAATACAATTATGGTTGTGGTAGACATGTTGGGGGATGAAAATTATATCTTGAGATGATCCTTATGGCGGAGGTATTTATGGTAGAAGCAACTACTAGTGATTGGCTTTTAAATTTTTTGGTGATTTGTATTGAAATTTGGTGACTTGTGCTGAATATTTAGTTATTTATAATTAAATTTGATGATTCTGTATGTGACTGGAAAACAGTGATGTTATGTGTGCTAAAGATGATGATAATAATAAAGACTAATTGCAGTGGGGTAGTGGCCGATGGTGATTGTGATGATGTCACGATGAAGCAACCAAGTGATAATAATGGTCGTTGTTAATGGTACTGGAAGTTATGGAAGAGTAATAGTGATTGGGAAGAAAGCATCGGTGGTGGTGCAATGAGTGTCAGGAAGGTGATGATATATAATTATATGTATATATAGGCTAGTAATTTGGTGATGGGTCTTAGTTCTCATTGTAAGAGAGGGTCTCACCAGAGCACCCTCATATATATATATATATATATATATATATATATATATATATATATATATATATATATAGTTTACATTCTTTCTTTTACTAGAGGTTTCCGGGTCTTTTGTGTTAGGAAAACGCTAGAGTCCCCAAATTCATTCCTGAATGTATTCTCAAATGCCACGTGTCATAATGTTATTGATATAATTCAAATAATAATGATGGACCTCCTGCATCCACATAAATTTCACCAATTAAAATCTCTCAAAATATCATATCAACTATGCCACGTCATTCGGAAACTTAATTTGAAAACGATTTCGGTATATGTAGCATTACTCCTTGTGTTAAGCCTGAAGTGCACTTTAACTTTGACATTACATGTGCTAATACTAGTGAATGAATTACGTTTTAAATCTTAATTACACCTAATAAAGTTAACACTCTTGTCTTTTCTTGCAATGGTATAACGGTGTTTTGTGGTTTATAAGATCAAAATTTTGATTTCTTTCTACTATGTAAATTGTTGGGGATCGGAAAATGTTTCTTAAATATCAGTGTCCGTAAAACTATATCCTATATATAATTGGCGTAAGGAGGTTGATGTGGTCGTCTGATCGTTAGGGGTTGAAAAGTAACTTCATTAGAGAGTAGAAATGGGCTAGAGAACAAGTTAGAAGTTGGGCCAGAGTATTGCTTTAAAAGCTAAATTTGAATAACTAAAATTTTTAAAATTATGCTATCAAGCAACTAAAGGTATTTTTAATTTTACAAACAAGATCAAAAAAGAGTGCACTAAAATAAATAACACATGATAAAATAGAAAAAATTAAAGTTAAGAAAATTATTGTTAACTAAAATTAATACAAAAATAATTTAGACTAAAGTTTAAACTATAATTTAAAAAAAACCACACCACAAAAAAAGTTTCAAGAAAACCTAATTTTTTTTAAAAAAGTCATAAAAAAATTTACTTTTAGATTTTACAACAAACATGTTTTTAAAATTTATACTAAAAAAAGTCAACACAAAATAAACACAAATCAATAAATTTACATTCTAATATTTTGTAAAGATTCTAGATTCGGTACTAAAATTGTAAATATATTAAAAAACAATCTGAAAATCTAAAAAAAAAATCAAAATATAATAAGTACAAAAAATCCTATAATAAATTAATAATTTAAAAGTTACAAAAATATTAAATTTCATTGATAATAAAATTTAAAATAAATTAACAAAGAATAAAACTAATAAAATATTCATCATCATCAAATAAATTAATTATTATTATTATAGGAAAAAGAGTTGTAATAGCACAAAACTTAAATACAATTAACAAATAAGGTAACCATAATGAAAAATAAATCACAAAGTCATTTTTTGTATAAAATAAACAAGTATACAAAGCATGCCATTAGAATTTCAATTCAAAAATAATTTTTTTTAAAAGAAGAATTTACATTTAATTACAAACCAAAATTTTTTTAAAGAAAATATATGTAAAACAAGATATTAAAAAAGTAATCAAAAAACATGTTATAATTGGAAATGACAAAAAAATTCAACAAAAAAATAATTTACAAAATAAACGCTAATTCAAAACAAAAAATATAAATTTAGAAAATTAAAATCAAAAATAAAATTTAATATAATGCACTTAAATTAAATATAAACAATAAAAGATAGTGTAAACTTTCTTTTATTACTGAAAATTGTTAAATCAATCCAATCAAAAAAACTGGACAACTCCTAACACAAACTGGAAACTCAAATGACTTCATGAACTTATAATAAAAATCCCAAAACAATAATTGACTTCCTTAAAAACATAAATAGTGTTGACATAAAACATATATTAATGTCAAAAGGATAATATCAAAAACTACATATTTAAAAGTTTGTCAAATTCATACAATAGTTGGTAAAGTAAAAAGTATAAACCATAACAAACTACATATTTAAAAATTTGCCCTTGAGATATCGGTTGTAGAAGAATCCTGCCCAATTATCTCGAAAGCGGACAACTTTATCTCGACCGTAACACATTAGTCTGATGGAACGTGTGAACTGTACACCAAAAAAATTATTAAGCTAATTACATATCAGGAATAAGTACGGTACCTTTTTAATAATATAAGAAATATTACTAACTTACATTAACACTAATACTTGTTTCACTAGAACGCAACACATCTTCAATGAAGCATACACATAATGACCACAAAAAATGCCATCATTCGCTGGTTTCTTAGGGCACTGCAAATAACAGTTTGATCATAAAACAAGTATTAAGAGAATTTTTTGTCTCTATAAATAATCGCTCAAAATTTTTGATTATATGCATCCAGAGATCTGTAGATTCCCTTCTCTACATTTTTACAATACTATTTATTATAAAAGACAATCAGTAATAAACACGTTTCACATAAGCAGTGACAACCAACGACTTAATTAACTCACATGCTGAACCAATAATACATTAGCAACTTTCTAACGTCCCTACAAGTTATAGTTTTCTTAACAGTTAAGTTTTAACTCCTGCAGATCATGAAGAACAAAAGAACATAAAGCATTTCTCGATCGCATTATTAGCTATTTAAAACCTAAAGAAGTTAGAAAAAGATTGTACGTAACTGGATAATATTATCATTAGCACAGAGAAAGTTGTAGCACACTATCTTCTGCAACAGTTTTTGACTGATGGAACTTATAGAACCCTGTTTACCAGTAAAACATGCATTCTACAAATTTTTTATGTTTTTGTCAAAACACGATTAGCAACCAGGCTTAAGTCATCCTCGTGTCTCTTTAAAAAGAAAATCCACATGCACACCCCACTTCTCCTTAATTACATTACTTGTACACATGACTGGAAAACTCAAAGTATGTAGGGGGAAGAAGGTAGGAGTTGGATCAGGGAAGTAAGGAGCCCCTTTATTATAAAAATCTATGTTAGCGAGCTACTTTATTCTAATTAACAAAATATATTTAAACATATTTGTTGATACTATTTATTTTGAGATCTATTGTAATTGAAATATGCATACTATTCTAAAACAAATATATTTATAAAAAAAATTAAATATAAACCAACACTAACATATATAGTGTCAATACAGAAATTAAAAATGTACCAGTATATTCGTCCATTTAAAAGTGTTAAATGTCGTCTTGGTATAAGTCTTCCCACAGCCAGTCCGAAAGGACACCAGAGCATTGTAAACAGAAAATTCAAATTAAAGGCATGAGTGTTATTAAATTATTTACATATGTTTATGCAAGTGCATTCTACATTTTATTAAATGTCTACCTTAAATTTTTACTTACGTTTCTACAAGTCATTTCAAATTCTTGTACTTTACAATTGTAGCCCTTGGAGCTGGATCCATAAAGTAGATGCTCGTTGTTTTTGTATTAATGCCAAGCAAAATCCAGTGTTCTCTGCATTTTGTTTATTAGTAAAAAATTACATAAATAAATTATATTTATAACCAGACAAAAAATTAACTTACGACACATTATAAGTGTTAGGAATAATTCATGAGTTGTGATGTTAAGAATAGAATTGCTTATACTTCTTGTAAATCCTGATCTTATAAAGGATTTAGCACTTTTCATAGGATATATGCGTTAGACAGTAATCTGTAGAGTTTAGTCAGGAACAGCAGTGCATTAAGGACTACATGTCAGGAACTGAGATCAAATCCTGATACGCCAAGTCAAATACTGATGGATGTCGAATCCTGATGCAAGGTGGAATCCTGATATCAATCGTGTTACTGATGATGTCATTATGGATGCTACAGAAACTGGCAAGTGATATAAAACAGGATCGTTGTTTTGAAGAACAAGCAAGAAGATATCATGAAGGAAAGAATTTTCTATTGATGGAAACTATCAACTGGACGGCAGAACATTGTTATGTATAGATCATTACTTTTTGTTATTAGTTGATAGGTAGCATTATAAATACTCTCTCTATATCATTGTAAAAGAGTGGATTTTTTGAGTGCATATCGTGTGAAGCTCTGTATAAGGTTTGTATTCGAGAGTTCAAAACAAACTGAGAGAGAGGTTTGTATTGTCAGCAGCTGCTAAAGGTATTGTACACCTTTGGTAGAGTTTGTATTTGATTTATTTAATACAAACAAAGTTTGATTCATTCGTTTGTTCTTGTTCATCTAATCAAGCAAAAATCAGACACGATTATATAACTTGTATTCAACCACCCCTTCTACAAGTTATTCGAGTTAACAATTGGTATAAGCGTAGGTTGATTTTGAATAATCAAAAAGATCTGCAATCATGTCTCGTTACAAGGATGGTAATACTAAGATCCCTATGCTCAAGAGAAACGAATATACTCTATGGGAAGTGAAGATGTTGCATCACCTGGAAGCAACAGATCCTGATTATCATGACAAAATCAGAGATGGGCCTTTTGTTCCAACAAGGCTTGTTCCTCAAGCAACTGTCGAAGGAAAAGTTGTTCCAGAACATACAACAGAGAAGCCTAAATCTGAATGGATAGATAAGGAAAAGGAGAACGTTCTTAAGGATGCTAAAGTGAGAAACATACTATTCAATAGTCTTGATTCTGTTCTCACTAACTATGTTCGCTCTTGTAAAACTGCTAAGGAGATATGGGACAATCTAAAGGTTCACTGTGAAGGAACGAAACCTGTCAGATTGAATATGAGGACACTTCTCATACAACAGTATGAGTACTTTGTATCCAAGTCTGGTGAGTCACTTACTGACACCTTTGATAGGTTTACTAAACTCATCAATGAGATGGCCATGCATGGTAAATATTATGACTTGGAGGATATGAATATGAAGTTCATGAAATCTCTTTTTGATTTCTACAATGAGAAGATATCTGCAATTGAGGAAGCTAATGATCTTGATGAGATATCATTAGAAGCAGTTTATGGAAAATTGAGAGCTTATGAACTTGACAGGCAGCAGAAAAAGAGCAGGAGTGAAGGAAAGATTAAAACTATTGCACTCAATGCTCAATCTGAATCAAAGAAGCTTCCAGAAGAAAAGTCTGAATCTACTGAAAGAGACTTGAGGAAGAAGAAGAGCAAAGAAAGTTCTGAGTCAGAGACTGAAGATATAGACTCTGAAGATAATGATTCTGAATCAGAGATGCAAGAACTCTTTGCTATGTTTGCTAAAGCTTTCAAGAAAGGAAGATTCAACAGGAGAAGATTTAGCAAAGGCTCTTTTCAGAAGAAAGAGGAGAAGAAGAGTGACAAAGGCAAGAGTACAATTATCAAGCTTGATAAGGCCAAGATCAAGTGCTTTAACTGCAGTAAGCTTGGACACTTTGCTAGTGAGTGCAAGAAGCCTAGGAATTCAGGGAAGGGTAATGCACTCATGGTCACACAGAAGGATTGGGCAGACTCTAGTGATTCTGAAGATGAATTGGATTATGACAACATTGCATTGATGGCAAGTGCTTCAGACAAGCCTGGATCTCCAAGAAAACTTCTTCATCTTCTGTTAAAGTATCACTTCACTCTCTTGATTCATTTGATAGCTTAGATTCTGATGATATTAGATCTATTCTTGTTGAGTTTAAGAATCTTATGACTAATTTCAAAATTCTTGCTAGTGAAAAAGATGAACTTAAGGATAAGAATGATGAATTAGTTAGTAGAAATAATTTTCTTGAATCTGAGTTAATTCGAATGGAAGAATATAGGTTAAGTTCTGATAAATCTAAGCATGATTATGGTGTTATCCTTGAGGCTTATGACTATGTCAGAAAAGAATTAGAGGAAGAGAGAGATATGATGAAAACCATTAACACTTCTGGTAAAAAGACTCAAGAAATCATTGACAATCAAATTCTTGGTAAAGTCTATGGCTTAGGTTTTGGAAAGAATAAAAGTGAAGATTCTGTAGCTATTGTCTTGGATGATAGGAAAGAAGAAGCTAGCATATCCAAATCTGAAGGTAAAAAGATAGTTTCTGAACCTAAACATGTTAAATTTGTTGATTCTAAAAGTACCCCAGTTGTGCACAAAAGAATTAACAATAGCAATTCAGATGAGAGAGTGTTAGAAAAACCTAAGAATGTAAACATAGGCTTTTTGTCTAAGTCTCAGTTGAAACAGAGACTAAAAGGTATTTCAGAGTCTAGCAAGATCAGAAGAAATAGGAATGGAAAAGAAGGCATTAACAAAAAGAATGATTACAAGAATGTACCTGATGCACCTCGGAAGAAATGCTATAAATGTGGAAATCATAATCATTTGGCCCTAGACTGCAATCAAAAACCTTCTTGGAAAAACTGAGTCCAGATTCCCCAAGACTCAGAGAATTCAATACCAACCACAAGAACCCTGTTATCATTGTGGTAGTTTACTTCATTCCTTTTATATGTGTAAGGAATATCATGAACTGTATTATGACTATTATTCTCTGAAATCTGAAACTCCTAGTCACAAACAGTTTATGGAATCAAAGTCTAAGGTTGACTCTGCAACAGGTAAATCAAAAGCAAAATCTTCAAAGCCTGTTGGTTCAAAAGTTAGTAAGAAAGGATCCAATCAAAGTTGGGTCCTAAAAAATTCTAACTAGCTACTTTTTGTTTGCAGGGCACTGGAAAGAAGCATTCAATTATCTTGGACAGTGGATGCTCTGGACATATGACTGGAAAGAAGTCCCTGCTTACAAAGTTTGAGAGGAAAACTAGCCCAGTAATATCCTTTGGAGATGGGAACAAAGGAGAAACTCTGGGATATGGCTCAATTATTTTGGGGAATGTCATCATAGAAAATGTAGCACTGGTTGAAGGCTTGAAACACACAGTTTTAAGCATAAGTCAACTGGGTGATAAGGGTTACCAATCAATCTTTGACAGTGAAGGATGCAAAATATTGAAATGAAGAATGGAGACATTGTTCTGACTGGTCAGAGACATGGTAACATATATGAAGCCAGCTTGAGTGACGCATCTAAAGGAACTGTCAGATGTCTTTACAACAAAGCAACAAATGATGAAAGATGGAACTGGCACAAGAAGCTCCTCACATCTCAATTTCAAAAAGCTTAATCAACTTGTTAAGCACCATCTGGTGAGAGGCCTACCACTGGCAAATTATGTGCAAGATGGACTTTGTGATGCTTGTCAGCTTGGAAAAAGGAAGAACCACTTTCAAGAGCAAGATAGAAAATTCAATTACTTAACCATTTCACATGCTGCATCTTGATTTATTTGGTCCAGTAAACATTATGTCTATCATCAAGAAAAGATATGCTCTAGTTATAGTTGATGATTACATAAGGTTCACATGGGTATTCTTTCTACACAACAAGGATGAAGCTCCTCAGCAAATCATTGAACTTGTCAAGAATATTCAAAATAGCTCTGAGTACAAGGTCAAATTGCTCAGGAGTGACAATGGTACAGAATTTAGGAATTCTACAATGGAGGAGTATTGTGCAAACAATGGAATTACGCAACAATTTTCTGTACCTGGAACACCTCATCAGAATGGTGTAGTGGAAAGAAAGAACAAAACTCTCATAGAGGCAGCAAGAACCATGCTTGCAGATGCAAAGCTTCCAACCTATTTCTGGGCATAAGCTATCAACACTGGATGTTTCACTCAAAACTGTACCTTGGTAAATGCTCATGGTAAAACTCCTTACGAGATGATCAAAGGAAAGAAACAAAGTGTAAAATACTTTCACATATTTGGATGCAAATGCTATGTCCTGAAAGTTCATCCAAAACAACTTGGAAAATTTGAAGCCAAATCGGATGAAGCAATCTTTCTAGGATATTCAGCATCAAAGGCCTTCAAAGTATACAATCTCAGAACTCACATTGTTATGGAATCAATTCATGTTGCATTTGATGATAAGAAGTTTGGAATTTTGCAAACTGATGAAAGCCATGACAATTTGGAATTTAAAAATCCTAAGTATTCTGAGATTTTCTCTAATGATGATGAAGGTTCTCCAGAGGAGATCTATATTGCTTCTCAAAGGAATGCTACTGTTGAGGGGGAGCAATTCAATCATGGTGAACATAGTACTGGTCAGGATCAGACTAGTCTTTCAGAGTCTACTTCATCAGGAACTAATCCTTCAGAGTCTAATGAAGGAAGATCAGAAACTGATAGTGTTAATGCCCTAGAGACAATGTAGTTGTGCTTCTAGGAAAGACTATTTTGTTATTTGATGATTATGTTCAATTGATTATTCTACATTAATTTATTATGTCTTAATTTATTGCGATATAAATGTTAGAGTAATAAATGTCCTTGGAATATAGAACATGTATTCTATATCTTTAAGTATGTGACTTAAAAATGAGATTATATGAACAGTGTTTATATTCCTAAATATCCCTAATCGAGTATAATTATTAAGGGACAATTATAATGCATAAAGATTAGTATGTTTATTGACAGATGACCACATCTCATTGGTCATAGGTATAGTGATACTAAAGTCAATAACATAAGTGCATGTAATATTATACATGGCACTGGATTAACCCGTTGTGAGATTCTACATGTTAATAAGGTCATTAGAAAGACTCACAGTGATAATGGTGTAATGATCCTTAGACTTGACATCATTATATTTCTATATGAGGATTAATATACTTTGACTACATTAAAAGTTACCTTTGACCGGGTGATGATAAAAGTGGAGATCGGGTATATTATGAGTCGTATGAGAAATATGAATGATAGATATATGATTTAACCCTCCTATTATTAGGAGAGATATTATTGGCCTCTTGATTGAGTGAGACTATGAAAATGCATGGCCATGCTCAAATATTGATTTGTTTTAATAGTCTACGCATTGATCAGGAAATCCAGATTAACGTTGAAGAGGATGACTAATGACATGCCTCGAGTTTAATCTATAATATATGGTTAAAGGGATTATATTACATGGAAACATTAATCACGAAAGGTTAAATTGGATCACCAATTATTATTATTACTTGGGTAGCAATGATGTATTACTAGATGCCGCTCATTGTTTATAATTTTATTATTGGATATTAAAATTATTGCCAACGTAATAATAACCTAAAGGGTTACACAATAAGAACGTTTAAAGGAGTTTTAATTTAAATTAAGAATTTAAATTAAATTATTAAATTCAAATTTGGATATTTAATTAATTGAGCTAGTCTTAATTATAATTAAATATAATTCGAATTTAATATTAAAACCAAATAAGAATGGGTTTGGAGAAGCCCAATTCGATTTAGGGTTTAGCCCAATCTCTCTTCCCTATAAATACATTATGATGTATTGTTTAGGGTGACACTTTTTGCAATTCGTTTTTAGAGAAAAACGTATGAGAGGCTAGAGAGAGAGAGAGAGAGATAGGCATGTTCTTCGGCTAGTACCGGCTCCGGTGATCGTTGGACGATCAAGCGTTCGTGTGGACTACTTTGGCAACGTAGATCTCGAAGAGGGCTGCGTGGTGATTGCTTTGGACCTCCATCTGTCATCAATTTGTAAAGCTTCTTTAAGGTAATCATCTAATTCCGAATTAAATATCTTGTTTTTGCATGGATCCTGCGGTAGGGTTTCGATTTTATTTTTTTTTTTAATTATTGCTTTCCGCTGCGTTTGTTGCCTCGAAACCCTTTAATGGAATCAGAGCTACTTGCAAAAATGTTTTAATTCGGTTATATGTTACAGTTTTGATATATATATATATATATATACGAGCACGTTTGATGATTGTCATGTATGATGCGCTGATTTTGATATATATGTATAAACTGTATGTTGATGATGATTGAGATGATCATATGATGATTATATAATCTGTATATACACTGATATATATATATGATTTATGTTTGTTCTTGATATGGGGATTGTATACGATACGATTTCTGTATACGCTGCGAAGATTTGGTGAAATCTGGGTCCAGTGTTTGATTTACGCAAACGATATGTGTTTTCTGACTGGAAACGACCGTCTGAACAAAACAGATAGCAAAGCTATCATCGACTCGTCTGTAAGGCGTTTGACGCCGTTTAGTGCCTGAAAACGGCGATTTATTATTATCAGAATTTGATTCTGATTTTTTATGTTATATGATTTCTTTGATTGGATCATTTGAAATATGATATGGTTACATGTTCTTAATTGTTATATGAGCATGGTGATTGGTTATGGCCCTAAGACCAATAGATAGTGGTTTTGATTTTATGGTTTGATTTCTAAATACGACTTGCATGTCGTTGTTTCTTGTAATTAATAAATCTCGAATGTAACTTGAGTTCATCTTGTAAGTTTATTAGTGTAGCATTTTTTTCAAGAATTCAATGTAACTTTTAAACACGACAAGAAGAACAAGGAAGCAAGGAGGCGATTCCCCACGAAGATGCAATGGAGACTTGTATGTAATTGTATTTTGTTAGCCACCATAGATTGACCTTGATCTTTTCATTAGCTTGAAAAGATCACATAGGATGGGCCATAACCAAACACGTTTAATTTATGCACTTTACATATATATGAATGTATGCGATACAATGTATGTGTTGAGATAAAGATGCATGTTTAATTAGATTAATCATGTATGTATTAGATACGACACCCATGCCATGCATGCTAAACAAGATAAAATCGGTAACGATTCAAGATTTTAAAATTAACAAACGATCATGAGATTCTTGTGTTTATGAAATATCGATTTTTAAAACACGGAATTAAATATGGGTTTTTGATATCTAAAATTGGGATTTTCTGACAAAAGCCGATATGCGTATTCGTAAGGTTAATGGGTATTAAGTGTGACCATTGGGATCCTCCATCTACCTGGGAAATGAACAATTTAAGATGTCAATTTGAAATATTTGGTTCAAGGAAAAGTTGAGGATCTCTTTATGATGTGATCATGATCGTTATAAATTTTTGAAACCCCTTAACAAAATATTAAGTTTTAATCAGATGCTTTGCAATGAATGAACACTCATCGAATCCTAGATCGATAAGGGGAAGGGCTGTCAGTGGCAGGGGACGCCTATCTATCGTGGTGAGATGCGACGAATATAAATGGTTATATTCGACCGTTGTATCATTGGGTCTAACTTAATTGAGTCGTCATAATAAGGTGAAAATAAACGGTTATATTCAACTATTATGAACTTAGAAGCATAGAGTTTGGTAAGATTTATTGGATAAATAGGAACAAATGTTGTTATGTGAACAAATGTTGTTCTACCAAACTATCCTAGAGTTATATGTGATATAATTGACAAATGTTGTCTACCTAAATAATCATGTTTTAAGGACTACCCGTGGTTGACTTAGGACATGACGAAATATGGATCTTGGCTCACTAGAAAGATTTATGGTATATACTTTCCGAATTAATAGTAAGGGCTATTAATTTGATAAAAATAGTGGGAGATATATATTTTGAATATATATGAATAATCACTTGAACATAACTTAATAACACCGCAGACTAAATATTTTATGCATTTTAACATTGTGGATATTCAAATGGCAAACAACTCAAATAAACTTCTCTGTACGATCAGTCTTTGAGAAGGACAAGTTGACAGGAACTAACTTCCTAGATTAGCAAAGGAATTTGAGGATTGTCCTCAAGCAAGAGCGAAAGATCTATGTCATATATATTCCATGCCCTGGATCTCTCTCTAAAGGTGCAACGGAGGCTCAACGAAATGCTTATCAAAAGCATTTGGATGATAACACAGATGTCACCTGTTTGATACTTGCGACTATGAGTCCTGAGCTGTAGAAACAGCATGAGAATTTTGATTTTTATATCTTGATCGAGCACCTTAAATGTATGTTTGAAGGACAAGCTCGTCAAGAGAGATTTTGTACAAGCAAGGCCTTGTATGCGTGTAAACAGGGTGAAAGGAAGAAAAACTGTCAAAATTATTTGGAGGATCTAAAAAAACTGAATGTTGTTCAAATTTCTGATTTAGGTATTTATGTTATAAAAGTCAATTTGTCTACTTCTTCATCATGGGTATTAGATACTGGATGTGATTCCCACATTTGTATAAATGTGCAAGAACTTCGAAGAAGTTGAACTTTGACGAAAGAAGAAGTCGACCTACATGTTGGCAATGGAGCAAAGGTTGCTGCTTTAGCTGTAGGGACTTATTATTTATCGTTGCCCACCGGGCTTATTTTAGAACTTGAGGACTGTTATTACGTGCCTACGATTTGTAGAAACATTATTTTCGTTTCTTGTTTGGACAAGATTGGTTTTTCATTTTTGATTCAGAACCATGGTTGTTCGTTTTCATTGAATAATGTTACCTATGGGGTTGCACGTTTGTTTAATGGTTTATATGTTCTTGATCTTGATACTCCTGTCTATAATATAAGTAATAAACGTCTTAAGACAAATGACTCAAATCAAACATACCTCTAGCAGTGTCGTTTAGGCCTTATAAATGAGAATCGCATTTCCAAATTACATAGGGATGGATACTTGGATAAGTTTGATTTTGAATCATACGAAGAATGTGAACCGTGTCTCATTGGCAAAATGACTAAAGCTCCTTTTACCAGTCAAGGTGAGAGGGCCACCAACGATTGGAATTGATACATAGTGATGTATGTGGTTCAATACGTACGATGGCAAGAGGTGGCTTTTATTATTTCATAACCTTTACTGATGATTTTAGTAGATACGGATATGTGTATCTTTTGAAGAACAAATCCGAATCATTTGAAAAATTCAAAGAGTATAAGGCTGAAGTTGAAAAGCAATTAGGTGAAAGTATTAAAACTCTACGATCTGATCGTGGGGGAGAATACTTAAGCTTGGAATTCAAGAATTTCCTAAAGGAGTGTGGTATCGTATCACAACTCACTCCTCCTGGAACACCACAATGGAATGGGGTGTCTTAAAGGAGAAATCTTACCTTGTTGGACATGGTACGGTCGATGATGAGTCATGCGGATCTTCCAATCAGTTTCTGGGGTTATGCCCTAGAGACGGATACACAAACACTAAACTGAGTTCCTTCAAAATCGGTTCAAAAGACACCATATGAGATATGGACTGAGAAACGTAATAGCTTGTCATTTACGAAAGTTTGGGGATGTGAAGCGTTTGTGAAACGTTTTATCTCTGATAAGCTAGGACCGAAATCAAACAAATGTAATTTTGTAGGATACCCATTAGAAAATAAAGGGTATTATTTCTATAAACCTTCCGAGAACAAAGTGTTTGTTGCTCGAACGGCTGTATTTCTAGAGAGAGAATTGCTTTCTAAGAAAAATAGTGGGAGGACAATAGATCTCGATGAGGATCGTGAACTACAAGATAATGTTGAACCAGAGTTGGAACATGAGCAGAATGAGACTCAAGATGTTAAGAACGATGTTGCTCAAGAAACACAGGTCGTTCGTAGATCCAGTAGGATTCGCCATGAGCCGGAGAGATATTATGGATTTCTCCTGACTCAAAGTGGCGATGTGATGCTTATAGATAATGATGAGCCTCTCACCTAAAAGGATGCTATGAATAATTCAAATTCTGAGAGATGGCTGGAGGCCATGAAATCTGAGATGGATTCCATGTATGAAAACCAAATATGGACTTTGGTTGCACCACCTGATGGGGTAAAACCCATAGAGTGTAAGAGGGTTTTCAAGAAGAAAACTGACATGGATGGAAATTTGCAGACCTACAAAGCAAGACTAGTGGCGAAAGGTTTCAAGAAAATTCATGGTATTGACTATGATGAAACTTTCTCACCGGTTGCTATGGTCAAATCCATCAAGATTTTGCTTGTGATAACAGCTTATTATGACTATGAAATCTGGCAAATGGATGTCAAGACCGCTTTCTTAAATGGGAGCTTAGAAAAGGATGTGTACATGACACAACCTGAGGGTTTTATAGATTCAAGGTTTGCTAGAATGGTTTTTAAGTTGCGACGATCCATTTATGGATTGAAGCAGGCCTCAAGGAGATGGAACATCCGTTTTGATGAAACAGTCAAAGAGTTTGGCTTCATACAAAATGAGGATGAGCCGTGTGTTTACAAAAAGGTTAGTGGGAGCCATGTGGCATTCCTAGTATTATATGTAGATGACATATTATTAATAGGGAATGACATTCCTTCTCTACAGGCTGTGAAGACTTGGTTGGGAAAAAGTTTCTCGATGAAAGACTTAGGCGATGCTACCTACATCTTAGGGATCAGGATCTATAGAGATAGATTTAAAAGATTAATCGGCTTAAGTCAGAGTACATACATTGACAAAGTATTGCATCGTTTTGGGATGCAAGAGGCAAAGATGGGCTATGTCCCAATGTCTCATGGGATAGTGATCTCAAAGGAAAACTGTCCTATATCATCAGATGATAAGGACCGTATGAGTAAAGTATCATATACTTCGGCAATTGGTTCTATAATGTATGCAATGATATGTACTCGTCCTGATGTCTCGTATGCTTTTAGCATGACGAGCAGATACCAGTCTAATCCAGGTGAGGGTCAGTGGACAGCTATCAATAATATTCTTAAGTACCTTAAACGGACTAAAGATTCATTCTTGATATACGGAGGAGATGAGAAGCTAGTTGTAAGAGGTTACACTAATGCTAGTTTCCAGACATGTAGGGACGATTCTGTGTCCCAGTCTGGATTCGTGTTTTGTCTAGATGGAGGTGCTGTAAGCTTGAAAAGTTCAAAGCAAGAGGCAATAGCCGATTCTACACTGGAAGTTAAGTATATTACTGCCAGCGAAGCAGCCAAAGAGGCTGTTTGGATTTGGAAGTTTATTAGAGGACTTGGTGTGGTTCCATCGATCGCAGATCCAGTTGATCTGTATTGCGATAACAATGGAGCCATTGCGCAGGCTAAGGAACCAAGGTCTCATTCCAAGGTAAATCATATACTTAGGAGATATCACCTTCTTCGAGAGATAAACGAGAGAGGATATATGAATATATGTAAAGTGCATACTAATGATAATGTTGTGGACCCATTGACTAAAGCTTTGTCGCAGCAGAAGCACGAAGGTCACACTAGTTCCATGGGTATTAGATACATGGGTGATTGGTTCTAGTGCAAGTGGGAGATTGATAGTGTTAGTGCCCTAGAGACAATGTAGTTGTGCTTCTAGGAAAGACTATTTTGTTATTTGATGATTATGTTCTATGGATTATTCTACATTAATTTATTATGTCTTAATTTACTGCGATATAAATGTTAGAGTAATAAATGTCTTTGGAATATAGAACATGTATTCTATATCTTTAAGTATGTGACTTAAAAATGAGATTATATGAATAGTGTTTATATTCCTAAATATCCCTAATCGAGCATAATTATTAAGGGACAATTATAATGCATAAAGATTAGTATGTTTATTGACAGATGACCACATCTCATTGGTCATAGGTATAGTGATACTAAAGTCAATAACATAAGTGCATGTAATATTATACATGGCACTGGATTAACCCGTTGTGAGATTCTACATGTTAATAAAGTCATTAGAAAGACTCACAGTGATAATGGTGTAATGATCCTTAGACTTGACATCATTATATTTCTATATGAGGATTAATATACTTTGACTACATTAAAAGTTACCTTTGACCGGGTGATGATAAAAGTGGAGATCGGGTATATTATGAGTCGTATGAGATATATGAATGATAGATATAGGATTTAACCCTCCTATTATTAGGAGAGATATTATTGGCCTCTTGATTGAGTGAGACTATGAAAATGCATGGCCATGCTCAAATATTGATTTGTTTTAATAGTCTACTCATTGATCAAGGAAATCCGGATTAAACGTTGAAGAGGATGACTAATGACATGCCTCGAGTTTAATCTATAATATATGGTTAAAGGGATTATATTACATGGAAACATTAATCACGAAAGGTTTAATTGGATCACCAATTATTATTATTACTTGGGTAGCAATGATGTATTACTAGATGCCGCTCATTGTTTATAATTTTATTATTGGATATTAAAATTATTGCCAACGTAATAATAACATAAAGGGTTACACAATAAGAACGTTTAAAAGGAGTTTTAATTTAAATTAAGAATTTAAATTAAATTATTAAATTCAAAATTGGATATTTAATTAATTGAGCTAGTCTTAATTATAATTAAATATAATTCGAATTTAATATTAAAACCAAATAAGATTGGGTTTGGAGAAGCCCAATTCGATTTAGGGTTTAGCCCAATCTCTCTTCCCTATAAATACATTATGATGTATTGTTTAGGGTGACACTTTTTGTAATTCGTTTTTAGAGAAAAACGTATGAGAGGCTAGAGAGAGAGAGAGATAGGCATGTTCTTCGGCTAGTACCGGCTCCGGTGATCGTTGGACGATCAAGCGTTCGTGTGGACTACTTTGGCAACGTAGATCTCGAAGAGGGCTGCGTGGTGATTGCTTTGGACCTCCATCTATCATCAATTTGTAAAGCTTCTTTAAGGTAATCATCTAATTCCGAATTAAATATCATGTTTTTGTATGGATCCTGCGGTAGGGTTTCGATTTTATTGTTTTTAATTATTGCTTTCCGCTGCGTTTGTTGCCTCGAAACCCTTTAAGAAACTAGCAGCAGTATTGAATCCACTAATTCTACTGATCAAGGTGGAGCTTTTGAAGGCGGAGAAAGTTCTATTACAAGAGATACCAATAACTTTGGGGGAGAGTCTAGCAGGAGCAATCTACCACATGTTAGAAAATGGATAAGGGATCATACTGAAGATTTGATTATTGGTGATCCAAATAGTGGTGTTCGAACAAGAAGATCAATTCAAAATGAATGCTTGTACAGTTTTTTTCTCTCAAAGAATGAACCTAAAAAGGTTGAAGAAGCCTTACAGGATCCTGACTGGGTAATAGCAATGCAGGAAGAATTGAATGAGTTTGAGAGGAACAAAGTTTGGAAACTGGTACCAAGACCTAAAGATAGATCTATTGTTGGTGCTAAATGGGTTTTCAGAAACAAGCTAGATGAATCTGGTATGATTGTAAGAAACAAAGCGAGACTGGTGGCCAAGGGTTATTCTCAAGAAGAAGGAATTGACTATAATTAAACCTTTGCAACTGTAACAAGATTGGAAGCAATCAGAATGTTTCTTGCATTTGTAGCTCATTCAAAATTCAAGGTATACCAGATGGATGTAAAGAGTGCTTTTCTTAATGGCAAGCTTGATGAGGAAATGTATGTGGAGCAACCACCTGGTTCTGTTGATCCAAAGTTTCCAAATCATGTCTACAAACTTGACAAGGCACTCTATGGACTAAAGCAAGCACCAAGAGCATGGTATGAGACTTTGTCTAAATTTCTTCTTGAAAATGGCTTCACAAGAGGTACAATTGACAAAACTCTATTCTTTATAAAGATAAAAGGTGATTTGCTTTTAGTTCAAGTTTATGTTGATGATATTTTATTTGGTTCTACTAATGAAAAGTTATGTGCTAAGTTTAGCAAGCTTATGCAGTCTAAGTATCAGATGAGCATGATGGGTGAACTAAATTACTTTTTAGGCTTGCAGGTCAAACAGACTGAGACTGGTATTTTCATTAATCAGTCAAAGTATATCAAAGATCTTTTAAAAAGGTTTGACTTTCAAGATTGTGCAGTTGCAAAGACACCCATGGCAACAGCCACTAAGCTAGACTCTGATGCTAAGGGAAAGAGTGTTGATAACACTAGCTATAGAGGCATGATAGGTTCACTATTATATCTAACTGCAAATAGACCAGATATAATGTTCTCTACCTGTTTATGTGCTAGATTCCAAAGTGATCCTAAGGAATCTCATTTAATCGCTGTGAGGAGAATTTTTAGATATCTCAAGGGAACTCCAAATCTTGGTTTGTGGTATCCTAGAGAATCCGATTTCTTCCTAATTGGCTATTCAGACTCTGATTATGCATGGTGTAAAATAGACAGGAAAAGCACTACAGGTATATGTCAATTCTTGAGAAACAGATTGATTTCTTGGGCAAGCAAGAAGCAGCAATCAGTTTCAACCTCAACTGCAGAAACTGAATACATTGCAGCAGGCAGTAATTGTGCTCAACTCCTTTGGATAAGAAATCAGTTGATGGATTATGGTATGACACTTAGTAATATTCCTATGTTTTGTGATAATACTAGTGCTATCAAAATTGCAGAAAATCTAGTTCAACATTCAAGGACTAAGCACATTGATGTCAGGTATCATTTTATTAGAGAACATATTGAAAATGGTACTGTGGAACTTCATTTTGTTCCTACTGACAAACAGCTTGCAGATATTCTAACTAAACCACTTGATGAGGCTACATTCATTAGATTGGTTAGTGAGTTAGGAATGTTAAATTTTTAGATCTTTAACATCTGCACAAGAAGCAAGGTATGTTGTTTTATCTTATAGACTTGATATTTTTGTCAGGATCTATACTTGATTGTTAAATGCTTAAGCTGTAACATTTTATCTTGATAAATTTCAGTATGATAGACTTGTTAATAAACATCAGGATCAGGATTGCTATCAGGATATTGACGTCATCAGTATTGATATCAGGATTGTATCGTCAGGATTAGGATTGTGAAATTTGTGCGTCTTACTGTTTCAAATTCTGAAGTTCATGTTATTCAGTGGTTCAGTTCTGAGTTTTGTTAAAGTCTATGTTAGCAAGTTTTATCACATGCATACTGATAATTTATATCATTATTCAAGTCAATCAATAAACAACAATAGACAAGTAGATAATAAGAAAACTTGTATTTTCATTAATCAAAAGCATTACATACATGGAAATGAAATACAATTCTTCTTTTTGTCTAACTACTACTAATAATTCTATTCTTGTCTAAAGTTGTTGCTGCTTCAATCCTCAACAATCGACTTCAGGACAAGGAGCACAAGATTGGATTCCTTGTCTGGGCGACTTGAATGAGAGCAGTTGACTCATCTTCATGCTTATTGAAGAAAATGAATAGCATCTCCATCAAGATCAACCTCAGACTCTTCGCCAAATTTTTCATCCTCAAGGTGTGAAGAGATTAGAGGAGGATTGTATCCGATTGGTAGATGTTTTAGTGGAGATTCTTGAAAATCATCTGGGTTAAGATCAACCATATCTGACTTGATAAGAAAAGTCATCTCTTCTAAGAGATAGTTCACTTGCTCCTTGATATGGGTAAAAAATAACCCTTAAAGGCATAATTAATGTGACATTTATTGGCCCGTAAATATGGCCCAAAACCCTAGTTGGGCACTAAATTCGGAATTAATGGTCAGGCCCAAAAGAACGGCCCAAACCGGGGACGCCCGGTAAAAGCCTATCTCTAACATGGGTCTGATCCACAAACCAGGAACGTTCTAGAAACCAAGAACGTCCTAGAATATCCCCAGGATATTGTGTAGCCTCCAAGGCACCTAATTCGACATGGAAACTAATTCCTAAAAGGAAGGAGTCAGAACCTTCCTCAATTACGGTGACTTATCCACCAAGTCTCCAAAACCTACTATAATTCTAAGGCTCCCACAACCTCTATAAAGGGCCAGACCCCTCATCCTAGAACTACGTTTTTGGCTTGATTCTCAACTCTGAGATACGTAGGCATCTTGTGAGGACCCGAATTAGGTCACGATAACGCAAGCGCAGCCATTAAAGCATGAAGCTCACGAACCCTAGCCAAAATTCGATAACCCTACTTTTTATTCCACAACATTTGGCGCCGTCTGTGGGAAGAGGATATCAACCATGGTTAACACACGAAGAACATCGACCGAGAACGTTCCTATTACATCTGATCCACCGATCGTCTCCTCTACACCGCCCGTTGTTACGGAGCAAGGGCTTGTACCCCCATCAACTGAGACTATCACACAACCTCAAGTTTCTCAGACCACAGGGACGAATCCCCATGCTGAGAGAACCTTACCGGTGATTGATCACCCGAGACAAGAGACTAATCAACTTCAGATGGTGGTTGCTCCATTGACTAGCCGTCCCCCGCTCTCAGGAGTTCAGATCTCCACCACTACACTCCCCGTGAGGACCGATCCGTTATACGGGTTGCCAAACTATCCCCCAAATCGAAGGGATCCTGGACCAAGCGGACACGCTTTACAGATACCTGAGTCGTATCAACCACCCTATATTAGGGGTCTAGCCCCCCCTGAGCAAGGATATTACGATTACTCTGGACCTTACTCCGATGATTCATCATCAGAGGATGATGATCGAGATATAGCCCCGAGGAGGCGACGTACAAGCAAAGAACCCATGAGGTGGACTCAAAGGATCTACGATAGACCCGTTCAGACAGCTGCTGAGAGAATCAAGGCTTTTGAAGCTGAGATCCAAAAGCTGAAGGATGATATAACCAGAGAACAAGTAAGGCAAAATCAGAATAGGCCTCCTCCAATCTCAAGGGAGATCCCCTTCATTGATTTGGAAGGGTCCTCAAGGAGACCGAGAAGGGCTGATGCCCCAACTGGAGGAATTACGAGGGTAGAAACCCCCAGGAGTGATCCCAAAGACCTGATGCCGCTTGGGGACCTTGACGATCCCACACCTCCATTCACTGACGAAGTGATGAACGTTCATGTTTCCCGAAAATTCAAG
Organism: Saposhnikovia divaricata; assembly: GCA_036435485.1. Taxonomy (NCBI): domain Eukaryota; kingdom Viridiplantae; phylum Streptophyta; class Magnoliopsida; order Apiales; family Apiaceae; genus Saposhnikovia; species Saposhnikovia divaricata. Next base: position 117,198,863 of record CM071599.1, on the reverse strand, counting down.
ATGCCCACGATAAAAGCATATGATGGGACGGGCGATCCTTCGAATCATGTCAGGACATTCTCGAACGCTCTGCTGCTACAACCCGCAAGCGACGCTCTTAAGTGTAGGGCGTTTCCTCAAACCTTGGCAGGCATGGCTCAAAGATGGTATAGCCGATTGCCCGTAAACTCGATTGGTTCGTTTAAGGAGTTGAGTACTGCCTTTATCAATCAATTTGTTAGTGGGAAGGTCCACGAAAAAAGCTCTGCATCTCTCATGCAAGTAAAACAAGGAAAGAATGAGAACTTGAGGGATTACCTCAAGCGTTTCACCAAGGAGACGTTGAATGTCCCGGATCTGGAGAACAAAGTAGCTATGATAGCCTTGGAGAATGGAACAACGAACACCTTCTTTCAGATGTCGTTGGCAAAGCATCCCCCTGAAAGCATGACTGAGCTCCAAAGAAGAGCAAGCAAGTATATAAAAGCTGAAGAAAGTATGAGGAAAATAGAGGTCTCCACCCACGGTGGGGGAAACAGGAACTCCATGAAGCGAAAGCAAGATCAAGAGTACGATGACCAGGAGTATGACGCTAGGGACAAGTATCCCCGAACTAGCAAGGACTCCGACTCTGCCTCTAAGAACCAAGGACCAAGGTTCCCTGAGTATGCAAGGTTGAATACCCCCAGGAGTCAAATCCTGATGGATATTGAAAAAGACAAGGATTTTCGATGGCCGAAGCCACTCAGGGGTGATCCCGCAAGAAGAAACAAGGATCAATACTGCAGGTTCCATAAGGACGTGGGACATGACACTGATGATTGCAGACAACTCAAGGACGAGATTGAATTTTTGATTCGAAGAGGGAAACTGAGCCACTTCACTAAGGATGAAGACTGTGGTAATCAGAGAAGAGACTATAATAGAAGGGGTGACGACCAAGATCGCAACCCACAACCCCGAGGGCCAGTAATCAACATGATCTCAGGAGGCCCGACTGCGGCCGGGACAACTAGGAGTTCTCGGAAGGCTTATGCCAGAGAAGTGATGCACATCGTAGGAGAGGCCCCGAAACGTGCAAAAACTGAAGTAGTGATCGGTTTTGAAGACTCAGACTTGGAGGGGGTAAAGTTCCCCCATGATGACCCGTTGGTCATAACTCCTGTAATTGAAAATTCGGAGGTGAAGCGAGTCTTGATAGACAATGGTGCTTCTGTCGATATTCTGTTTCATGATGCATTTGTAAGGATGGGATACAATGATTCTCAGTTGACCCCATCTAACATGCCTATATATGGATTTAATGGAGTAGAATCCAAAGTTGAAGGGACTATTCAGTTGCCAGTAACTATTGGACAGGAGCCCAAGGAGGCCACTCAGATATTGAACTTCTTGGTAATCAAGGCGGTTTCAACATACAACGCTATCCTCGGAAGGACTGGACTTCATGAATTCAAGGCTGTTGCCTCAACTTATCACATGAAGATCAAGTTTCCAACCAGGAATGGTGTAGGAGAACAAAAAGGTGACGAGAAAATGGCTAGGAGCTGTTATGTAGCTGCGTTAAAGCCTGATGGAGTCGGGGGGCAGGTCCTTCCGATTGAAGACATGGATGTCCACAGTGATAAAGAACACCAAGAAAGGTCGGCAAAGGACATCACACAAAAGCCTCGGACAGCCATTAAGGCTAAGGCATCAACTGACTTTGTGGTTGAATGTATCATTGGCAACCAAGAAGTCGGGGGGCAGGATATAATACCCCAAGCAGGAAGTGAACTTCAGAATAAGAATGAGGAGACCAGAAGGAGTAATGGGTGCTCTATTTTGATGGAGCATCAAAAACAAAATCGAGCAATACAGGTCTAGTTGCAAATCCTCGATGGGTTCAAACTATCCTAGTGGAACTTAGCTTCATATTTATCTAGTAGAAGTAGAAATAAGGTTCGATGAAACCATTGCAGAGCATATTGCTCCGAGTAGGACAGTAGTACTCTATGTAAGGGTTGAACCCATTTCAAGTTATTAATGCAAGTTTGTTTTTCGTTCTCTATTCTGTGATTTTATTTATGTGCCAAACACCTGATGTGTGTAAGTCAAAGATGACCAAGTACCGAAAATAAAAGAATAAACGAATGGAAACAAACAAACGCATAAATAAAACCCTGAAGGGTCGAGAGTTAGGTTATAATACAACCAAATAAGAGTTTAAGTCCTTGAAGGACCCTAGATAAAAGACAAGCTGATTAAAAAGCCCCATCTGGCAATCAAAGCCATGCAAGGCTGTGGAGGCTAAGGACTAACTACTCTTCAATATTTTTTAAGTACCTGGAGAGAGGGTACAAGGATGAAGCAAATAAAGAACCTTGAATTATAGTCCTAAGGTCAAGGGATATAAGAATATCCTTGAACAAGGATTAAGAAGTTCAAGCAAATTTTCATCTCAGAAGTTTAAAAGGCAAGAAGCCCAAGGGATAGCATTTTTCGAAATCTAAATCGAGGATCAACCTTAAATCCTTGACCTAGAATCAAGAAAAATGAGAAGCAAATATAGGTTTGAAAACCTTAAATCAAAGGTTTGAGACAAGACATGAAAGACATGAAGTCAAGTAAGGGATCCTAGAGAACTTTAGTTTGACATCAATCCAAAAGAAAGGTCGTGAATACTTGGTAGTCGACATATGAAAACCAACGTTGAACACTTGAATATCAACCCTGAAATGGAGATTGAAAACTTCCTAGGGAAGGTTCAAGACCTCATCAGGCCGACCAGAAGCCAAGAAGGCCTTCAGCCGACCTTAAGGAACCGACCAGAGGCTCTAGAGGGGATTCATCCAACCAGAAACCTTCTGGTCTTGGACCGGCAGCTCTGATAGATGTTTTGGTGGTTTAAAACACCCAAAAATTGGCTTGAAACCATGTGATGGTAGTCCGATATGCTCTCTTTCATTAAAATCCAAACTTCAATGTTAGAGTTTAAAGAACTTACTTGAGGTTGAAAATCCTTAATTTCGAACATCGACATTCGAGTGTCGACGTTCAACACTCGAATAGCCCTAAGGCCGAGCACATGCCAGCCGAGAGGCCGCTACAGAAGCCCCAGGAACCAAGACAAACATTGAAGCCATGATGGCCAATCGAGCCAAGAAAGGTTGTTTTAAAAACTCTAGGTTGATGTCAACCCAATATGAGGAGTCTACAAGAGCCACTTACCATAGGCTAATAAACAAGCAAGATTTTTGCACCCTTCACCGGGAATACCAAGGAGGTCTACGAGGATGACATGTTAGTCAAGAGCCTATTCAAGGCATGCATATTAAGAACCTCAGAGAGGCATTTGAAGTGCTGAGGCACCACAAGATGATGTTGAATCCAGCCAAGTGTGCCTTTGGCATGAGATCTGGAAAATTTATGGGTCTGATGGTTTCAAAGCAAGGCACAGAAGCCAACCCTAATAAGATCAAGGAAATCCTGGATATGGAATCACCACGTTCCATAAAGGACGTAGAGAAATTGACTGGAAGAATTACAGCCTTAGGTAGATTCATCTCCAAGTTTGGAAACAAGTGATTGCCTTTCGTTCAGGCTTTGAAGAAGGTGAAAAATTTTGAATGGACTTCAGAAAGCCAAGAGGCCTTTGAACAGTTGAAAAAGTACATGGCTAAAGACCTGTTATTGGCCAAACCTTGTCCCGGAGAGACCCTATATTTATATCTAGCGATATCCGAACAAGCATTGAGTGTCATTCTCATTCGAGAGGAAAACAAGGTTCAAAAGCCTATCTACTATGTGAGCAAGATATTACACGGAGCTTAGTTGAATTACTCTCCCATTGAAAATTTTGCTTTGGCACTGGTAACAGCCCCAAGGAAGCTACACCGTACTTCCAGGCACACAAAATTGAAGTCCTGATGGACCAGTAGTTAAGAAGCATATTGCATAGCCCGAAGGCCAATGGAAGGATAATTAAGTGGGCGATCGAACTTGGGGAGTTTGATATTACGTACAAGCCTCGAATGGACATCAAGGCACAGGCACTCGCTGACTTCGTGGTTGAATGTACCACTAACAACCAAGAAGTCAGGGGGGCAGGAAGGCACAACACCCCAGCAAGGGCAAGATGAGACACCCCAAGAGGGAGAGAAGGATGAAGTTTAGAAGGAATATTGGGTGCCCTATTTTGATGGGTCAACAAAAATGAAAATAAGTGGAACTCACAATTGAATATGCCTTGAGGTTGAAGTTTTCAATGACCAATAACGAAGCTGGGCATAAAGACTTGATAGCCGAACTAGGCTCGACTATAGCCATGAGGGCCAAAAATCTTAAAGTCTGTGGAGACTCAAGGCCGGTGATAGCCCAAGTAAATGGAGATAAGTGAATGAAGATTTTGAAGCCAAAGATAAAATGATGGTGAAATACATGAGGATGGTAAAATCACAATTGGTATGGTTCAAGGAATGTCACCTTGAATTCATCTCTAGAGAAGAGAATGTGATGGCTGATGCCCTGTCTAAATTTTCCTCATCTAAAATCGAGAGTTGCACTAGAAGTGTTTACTATCAGGTCCTGGAGACCCCCACTATAGAGCACAAGTTGTTGACGCCCATCGATATTGGAAGTTGTAGTGATTGGCTCCCTGATAATGCCTTGGAGGCACGAAAACTATCAGTAACAGCATTGAAATATGCGTTGATCGAAGATCTTCTTTATACAAGGTCCTTTTTAATTCCATACTAATGTCTTGAATTTCAAAATCTTAACACAAAATCTAAGCCTTGATGGCCAATAAAGCTGTTGCCTCAAATCAAGTTGGGTGTTTGAGTTCAAGGCCTGAAAATCAGGAACCATTGGCTAAATTCAAACTGAGGCAAGGTTCTATAAACAAGGTAGGAGGTTTAAGGTCCTCGAGTTCAAGAAAAAGTTAAGACCCGGAAGGTCCTGAAAACTAAGAAAAAGGTTGTTTGTGATCAAAATACTCTAAGAAATATGATGGGAGTTTTGAAACTCTGCACAAAATATAAGCCCAGATGGCCAACGAGGTTGTATGCCCTGAATTAAGCTGGTTGATTGAATTCAAGACCTGAAAGTCAAGAAACATTGAATAAAATCAAGCAAAGGCACAGTCTTACAAACAAGGTAGGAGTTTTAAGGTCCTTGAGTCAAAATCAGGGATCAAAAACCAACCAAAGTATCCTAGACTTGAAGTCATGTGTTGAAAAATGAGGGAATTCCTTGAATAGAAAAACTAAGAGGCAAGACCTCCTTGATTAGAAACAAGGGGGGCAAGAATAAAAGAACGTCATCACGAATCCTCATCCTCGAATGAAAGGTTGTTGATAACCAACAACCATGAATGGATTCAAGGTTTCGAGTCAAGAATTAAGCCCTGATGGTCACTCAAACATACGTACGGATACGAGAAATACCCATGAAAAACTATTTTGGCTCCAAAAGTGCCCTAAATGACGTTTTTTGGGATCGAAAAGTAGGGCAAATAGGATGAAACGTATTTGCAAGACCTAGAGCTCTGAAATACCTTCGATTTGATATATCGTGGGTCTCATTTGGAGTAACGAGTCAAAAGTTACGGACGTTTTAGCATGTACCATTCTTTTTCGACAAAATACAAGTTGTTCGAGAAGCAAAGACCTCTTTGATAAGGGGGGCAAGGCCAGAGAAACTTTGTCACAAATTCTACATCCTACTATGAGGGGGGAAGGATATGGAAAGACCTACTCTAGAATATAGAGTATGGGTTTTGAATCCCAGCACAAAATATAAGCCTAGATGGCCAACGAGGTTGATTGTCCCGAATCAAGCTGATTGCTGGAGTTCAAGGCCTGAGATTCAGAAACCATTGAGTAAAATCAATCTAGGACATGATCCTACAAACAAGGAAGGAGGTTTGAAGTCCTTAAGTTTAAAACCAAGGATGAAAAACTAACCACGATATCCTAGACTCGAAGTCAGGTGTTGAAAACAAGGAAAGTCCCTACACCACCAAGTAAAGAAGTGAAGACCCCCAAGACAAGGGGGGCAAGGTTAAGGTTGTTTAAAACACCCTATTATAGGTACATAAGAATGCCTGGAAGCCAAGGGCAATAGTTTAACCAAAGGTTATTTGATATCGAGAGTTAAAGAAAGGTTTAGACCCGAAAGGTCCTGAAAACCAAGAAGTAGGTTGTTTGGGACCAAGGATCATCAAACTAATCAAGGTATCACAAAATCCTTTCTAGGAACAAGGAAGGGAGTTCAGGACAAGTTTTGATTTTGGTCAAAGTCAAAGTCAAAAGTCAAAAGTCAAAGTCAAAGGTCAAAGTCAAATAGTCAAAAAATGGCCAAAATTCAAAAAAAAAAAAAAAAAATTTTGGGGCCCAGCCGACCAGGCACCCATGGCCGAATGGCCGACCAGGCCACCTTGGGAGGGTGTTTGGAGGGGTTTCCGGAGACCTATTTTTTAGGGTGTTTTCATGACCTTCCAGAACGCTCAAAAACACTCCGTTTGAGCTCAAATTTGAGATTCAAGAACCTTGTGAGGTCCTCTACAAGCCTATGCAGGTGGACAAGTGTTTCCTTGAAATTGGGAAGGTGTTATGATCACGTACGAGACCTGGTCTGAAAACCAGCTGAAAATGGGGTATTTCGCCTCCAGAACGTTCAAAAATGCATATTTTCATGTGATTCTTCTTCATACCAGGAGATTATAAGAATCCCCATCATATAAGCTCAACTTCAAAGTTTGAGTTTGGAGATGCCAGGGGTGTTTAGAAAACGCAAGGGTATTGAAAGACCCTGAAACACCTTCTAGGGGATCGTATTTCTCCCCTAGACAACTCAAAAATGAGAATTTTCACGTGATTCTTTTTGCAACCAGGAGGTTATAAGAAGCTCTACTTGACTAACTTGACTCCAAAATTTGGGGTTAGGACTTCGCTAATCGGAATTAGGGGGTGATTAGCCTCGATTATCAACGTTTAAGGACTTCCACTCAAGAATTAACCTATCCAAAGGTTAAAGGTGGATATCCTAATAGTAATTACATCAAGTGTGAACTAGTTGGCCTCGATCAAGGCCTTTATAGCCCCGTTTAGGGTTGTTTAGCCCCGATTAGGGCCAAAATAGCGTCTTTTGCTCAAAAATTAGCCCTTATCAAGGCTTATGAGCAACGACCACCCAATATTAACCCCAACTTAGATAAGTTGAGGGGAATGAATCATTAATGAATTGATGGTAAAGGATCCTATGCACGAATTGCACTCGGATTAGTGTCTATGAGCTCAGAACGGCACTAATCCTATTCCCGAAAGGCTCAGAAATCTTGAGAGAAAGATTCGAGAGGCCAAGGAACGTTTAACTTTCTTAAGTATTAACTTGGGAAAGGATTTTAGTCATTGTAAATGTGTAGGTCGCTCCACACTTTACTGTAAGACGATACCCTTGCAGGGCCGATGTGACCTTAAACTTCTACGAAATCAAGCTTTCCTAGAAGTTGGGGGGCAAATGATATGGGTAAAAAATAACCCTTAAAGGCATAATTAATGTGACATTTATTGGCCCGTAAATATGGCCCAAAACCCTAGTTGGGCACTAAATTCGTAATTAATGGTCAGGCCCAAAAGAACGGCCCAAACCGGGGACGCCCGGTAAAAGCCTATCTCTAACATGGGTCTGATCCACAAACCAGGAACGTTCTAGAAACCAAGAACGTCCTAGAATATCCCCAGGATATTGTGTAGCCTCCAAGGCACCTAATTCGACATGGAAACTAATTCCTAAAAGGAAGGAGTCAGAACCTTCCTCAATTATGGTGACTTATCCACCAAGTCTCCAAAACCTACTATAATTCTAAGGCTCCCACAGCCTCTATAAAGGGCCAGACCCCTCATCCTAGAACTACGTTTTTGGCTTGATTCTCAACTCTGAGATACGTAGGCATCTTGTGAGGACCCGAATTAGGTCACGATAACGAAAGCGCAGCCATTAAAGCACGAAGCTCACGAACCCTAGCCGAAATTCGATAACCCTAATTTTTATTCCACAACACTCCTGATCATCAAGAGTAAAGAACTTATCAGTGGTAATGAACCAAAAGCTAGGGTTCATATGAAGATTTGGGTTGAAAGCTATGATGAAAAGAGAAAAGAATGAAAAGGTTTTGGAGAATGGCATAAGACGTTAGTTTCTTTTATAGAAAGACGTGGAAAGCTGAACAGTCGTTTGGGGGATATCAATGCAGTCAGTCAAAATTATGTGTGACTGTATTTCTTGTATTTTCAAGAAATGTTGAACGAATCTAACCAATTGATTTTGTTCAGATTTTATTTATTTCTTTTAGAGGTAAAAGAAAATTCCACGTTGTTAACACAGAATCACGCAAGCGTACGTGGTCACAAGTAATATAGAATAAAGTTAAGTTCGTTCCCACAGAGACTGATTTTTGTTTTGTTTAGTAGAATAATGCACCTATGCACCAATGTATGATTATACTTCACTGCTTAGACAAATAACAAATTGGGGTTTTGTTGGACTAACTAGCTACTATGTAAATTAACAATATTACGAATTAACTAATTACGAGAATTGAATATCGAATTACTTATATGCAAGAAAACATGGGATCCTAACTTCATTAATTACTTCGCCTAGATCTGACACTTTTAATCACTGTATGCAACGGTTTTGATATCTGATCGGACAACACGGAATAAGTAAACGCTACCTGTCAGTATACGTATACCAAACTACCCATACATCCACAAAAGAGATAGAAGATGAATAGACACCAATTATGCTTAGACCCTATATGTCTATAGAATTTGAAAACATAACGGTTGAGGAGCAAGTTATCCAATTGATCACATAGGGCAATATAAGTATTTTCATCTTATACTACAAATTACGATGTCAAAACATGCATAATCCTATGCTAGCATGGCAAGTTCTAAACCTCATGATCCACTTTCACTTCACAAGAGATTAACAGATTAGATGTTCGTGATGCATCTAACAATTAAGCATAACCATACGAGGATATCAGATATACGTTACACACAGATCTTGTAACACCCCCAGATCCGGGATCCAGTCGCTACGGTCTCCATTACTGTTCACAATACTTGAACTTACTTCAACTCAAAATAAATTACATCTTTATGACCCAACACAACAATATAAAACACACCCGTTATAGTCCCAGAGATGAAATCAGAGTAACTACCAAATTTTATTAAGCACAATATGAGTTCTTACAATCCAAAAGAATTTCAATATGAATACATACTCTTTGCCATCCATTTGCATAAGTCATATTAGACCATATACCTGGTACTGAAAGAATAAATCTATCCTACCAATAGCTTTCCCTTCGGCTCTGGTAGTCTCATCGTCCTCGCCAGCGTCGAGTGCGCCTTGTGCGAGTCATCTGGTCTAGCTGTTGTTGTGATATAACAATAAAGCAAAGGTGAGCAATAGCCCACCAACAATAATATTTAACTAAAGGATAATATATAACAGTTCGAAAGTATCTTTCAAACCATATTCCATGCATTTACAGAAATGATGCCAGTATAATATGAACGATGAACTTACAAGGTAACTCAAAATGTAAATATATATGGGAATATCTGCTATGTCGAAAATAAGCAAAATATTATCATTTATCATATAAAGAGGAACTTGCAAGGAAAATATAGCAATTCCAGTTATTAACATTTTTCGAAGTCCTACAACCTGAAAGAAGTCTCTTCGATACGTGTTGCGGAAGACACCGTCAACCTGAAAGAAGTCTCTTCGATACGTGTTGTAGGGAATTCCTAATTTGGGAGATGAACCAATACTGGAGTTATCACGCGCCAGCTGTCCCATTCCCTGATGATCAGTCGGGTATGGTACAGCCCAATATAGTTTACTACTGGTAGAAGGAAGAACTAACGGCACCACTTGTCGATTGCCTTTAATAGTAACTCCCTAGCCAATGGTTAGGCCTTGTGATGGGCCGCGCGACTCGGCCTCTTACACACGACTCCAAGTTCGAATAAATCCACAGCATTGAAACGTAGAGTTTGTCCTCCCTTCCCCAAGTGAAATACTTGTTGATAAGACTCCACAAAGTAGTCGTATCTAGTTGGAAAGGAAAATTCACCAACATTTCCCAAGCTTTTGCTTGTTAATGGATATCAACTTGTTCCAACAATCTTACCCCTCGAATGATGAGAAGTTACACACAGACTTAATGAGTCCATAGCAACCAAGTTGCGAGTAAAAAGGATAAATTATGACCGGGAAGTCAACAAGATAAATAACCTTTCTCAAATAAGGTTCCCTTATAATTTAAGAGATAGATTCGAGTGAAGAATGGAATCTTGAGGACCTTTCTTAATATAATATTAATCATAGGACTCCGAAATATTTTACATAATATTTGGAGGTGAAAGATAATCTCCAAATAATATAAATCATTTTAAAAACAATTTAAAAGAAATAAATAAATATTCCAAGAATATTTACTAACTCAATAATAATTACGGAATATTATTAAATTATAATGTTGCTCGTAAGTAATCCTCGAATGAATATATAGAATTATTTACTAAATAAATCCCTCCTTAAATGAATGTTCAAAATAATATTCATTAATAATTAGACTCCAATAAGTATTTAAAATAATATTCAATAAATGGTCAAACTTTATATGAATATTTGAAAATAATATTCATTTAATAAATAATCTTCTAAATGAATATCCAAATAATATTCCTTTAGTAATCAAAACTTTAAAGGAATAATCGAAATAATATTCCTTAAGTAAATAGAACTTCCAATGAATATTTTAAAATAATATTCATCAAGTATATAAACCTTAAATGAATATTCGAAAGTAATATTCATTTAATAAATAACATTCTAAGGAATATCAAAATAATATTCAATAAATAATCAACTCTAAATGAATATTCGAAACTAACATTCATTTAATATTTCTCGACTGAGATAATACTCGAATAACATTCCTCGAAATATTTCCAAGTAATGGATACTTTATGGAAATATAAATAATGTTTAATAATAACATTCCTCAAGATAAATAATAATCTGCCGTTGGAATCCCTCCGGGTTTCCACGATTATCTATATCTCAAAATACCGACTCCCGGTCTATATTTAAGAATAAATATCATATGCCCTTCGCTAAGGGTCTTATCAAAACAATCCGGCTTATAACTGATAATTCGTATCTAGTCTATAACCGAATATCAATTCAGGGAACAGGTATCATAAACTAATTTGACAATAGGCATGCATGCTATGGCATATGTATCAGAAACAACAGATATACATATTATCACAAGAAATGTTCCAAGGTATTGGAAACTTGCCTGGTACTCAGGTGTGGGTGGAGATAGCGTGTCCTGGGTCTGCTCGATGATCTATAAAGAATCAGAATATTCGAGATTAACTACTTAACACCTTTTAAAAGTCTAAGTATAAACTTCACTTAAGTCGAAACATGTTTTCGAATTATCTCGTTATACACCTTTTAGTGTAACTCTTTTTATCACCGATATGATCCGACATTCGTTCATTATTAAGACATGTCATCATACCCACACTCGGTATATACTTAAGTCGTATAAGTTCTAAAGTCGATCGATTATGAACCGAGATTATACCTCGAGTTTTATCGTTCGTTTTCTAAGTTATAACCAAAGTTCTACTTTTAAGGGGTTCGTTCGCGTTTAACCTTGATTCGAACATTTTTATAAAATCGGAAAACGATCCGTTCGACATGTGGTTTTCTTTCATACCTTCCTTATGACCCCTAGTATTAATCTACCAAGATTCGCCACTGAGTAACATGCTTTACGAGGGTTCAATTGAAATTACAAACTTTTACTTACGGTTCCGAACCAATTTTAGTAATTTGACCATAACTCCTAAACCGTAAGTTGGAATGTCTCGATTCTCATGCCAAAACGATCTATGGCTCGAGATCTACAAGGACCATTCGTAATATTATCAAGGTCAGGAACCTACATTAACTGCCATGCTTGGTTTCTATGTGTTAACAAAAATTTGGCATTACGACGGCTATAAATAGGATATTTCCAAAATCAAAACCCTCCAATAATCATAGTTTCCACTCCAAACAACACATATGTATGATTTCTAACCATGAACTGAGGCCAAGAAATGCCTTTCTGTTCATCTAACTATTTTTAACATTTATCAAAACCCCATTCATAATCATGCTTATAATCATGCTTATAATAATATCATCACCAAAACTCATCTAAAACTCCATTAAAACTCAAAACAAAAACTTGGGTTCTTGAAGTTTATACGTTCCTTAGAGTGTGTACTAGCCTTAATAAGCTTGTTCTAGTCCTTGTATAGCCTTAACAAAGCTTGGATCAACCAAAGAAAACAAGAAATCAAAGATTAGTTCTTGGAAGTTACTATTCACCCTAAACTTGTAAAAATCATAGAAAATTGAAAAATAAGAATTTAGCTCTCAAATTTTTACCACATCTTGGTCTCTTCATAAGATTTGTTTTGAGTCCTAGATCATCATATATGAGCTTCCTAGCTAGGGTTTTGAGCCCTCTTTTTCTGCAGGATAGAAACTGGGCAGATTTGTTTCCCCAACTTTGAGCATGGATTTGACTAGGCTATACTACTTTGTTGGCCATGAAATTTTGAGAGAATATTACCCAGGGAGTGGAGAGGCTATGGTTAAAATTTGGTGATTTTATCATGGATATAAATGGAGATATGAATTTTTATTTCATAGTAGTTCTTGCTTGGCAGGTTTAAGAAAATGGAGAGAGTTTGTGTTTTGCTTTGTGTTTTGGTGTTTAATGCAATAATACAAGTAATATCTATCTATCTATATTGGATGAATCTCTTGCCTTTTGTATTGTTAACACTCTATTGGTGCCACTTGTTGATCCATTACTTGTCCAAGTGTTGGCATTATATCAAGCAACTCCATTCTTGGTTAATTGTAATTACACCACTCCTTTGTTAGTTGACTTATATGTAAGTCACTTGTATCATTCTTTTTCCACCAATTGCACATGTCATCTCTTGGCTGTTTATTTGTTTCTTTGTCCGGTTATTGCTCGTTTCGATTGATCGTTCGTAGGAATATCTCACGGATTTCTAATTAGGGTTCACCGGGAATCTTCTTAATATTAATACCATCATTCTCCATCTTTCTTACTAACTTTCGAATTTATATTCCTTAAATCCCTTCGTTAAATTCTTAAGTCTTTCAGTGTCCAGGGAACTCTCGGAGAAAATAAAAGTGCGATTTTTCAGAATCCGACAGCTTTTACATACACTTATTTTCCCCCTGGATCACTAATACGAACTCGGAAATCTGTTCTGAATACTTCTATATAGTGTCGTCTCATAATATTCTCATTTCCACCAAAAACACAATTCATTCTATATTCTTCCTTTATTCCCTATATTTGTGACAATGTCCTTGCTATTTCTCGGGCGTTCCTTAACCCTTTCACGGAACCACTGGACTAATCGTTTTCGATCCGGATGACACGAGAATATTCTCCGGCTTGGAATTGCCATATCTTATTCCCCTAGGAGATAGATTCACTAGTACAGGCTGGACCTATTGCGTCGGTCAAAATGACCTATTACGTCGGTTAAATGGCGTAGTACATGTGAGCGACGAAATAGGTGTACACCTATAGCATCGGTCAAATTGTCGTCGATAAAAACCTTTTGCGTCGGTTAAAAATCCATCGCAAAAAAGCTCTTAACCGACGTTTTAAGTCTCTTTCTATAGCGTCGGTTAGTTAAAGGCGACGCTAATGTGTATTGTGCATAAGCTTTTTATTCTTATCTATAGCGTCGCCTATCTAAACAACCGACGCTTTTTATTCCTATCTATAGCGTCGCCATTGTAAACAACCGACGCTATAAGTTAAAAAAAACTGATTTTTCAATATTTTTATTTTAAATCTATTTTTTTAAACCTGCTTTTTTTAAACTAAACACATAGCAACTATAACACAAATTTAACATGAACTATTAGAAAATATAAATTACAACACAAAGTTGATTAAAATTTAAATTAAAGTATACAATTGGAATAAAAAAAGTGCATTAATGTTCAAAATACTAAAAAATTCCAATCGAGTTTACATGCCATAACTACAAAGTTCAAGTTTTACATGCCATAACTACAAAATTCAGGTTTATATGCTCTCGCCAATTTCATTATCGACTTTCAGAATTCTATCCGCCTCAAACAAGGTTTCCATGCTTGACCAATCCCTGAAAGGAAGAACAGAAGTTGCAAAGGAAACTCAATTTGCAAGACAAGTAAAAAGTCTGTCATGTCTTTGCCATATAATGAACTAGCACTTGTTAAACTTAATGCAAACCTGGTGAGTAGTGATATACTGACATCCATATCTGGGATGTGCTCATGATTCAAGAAAATATTATCTTGGCGGTGCACTAAATATAATGGGATGCTATCAGATTTTACTACTAAATGGGAGACAAACTGTATAAAACAGGGAGTAAAGTCATATACTGGATATATCCTTATGTTTCATATAGGTGTACAAGAAAATTGAATCTGGGTTGTCTAGTTTTTATAATCCAGTAAGATAAAATAACAAAGAAACCAACCCAAGATCAGTAAAGAAAGCAAAGGATAAGTATCATATATTAATAACAATATTTGAACTGTCTACATTAGTCAACATAGGGTAGCTTTAGCATAAAAATGCAGCAACCTCAATTTATAATATATACCTAGCACATGCAAGAAATCTAAAAGGGTTCTCAAGTCAAAAATGATGCTTGCTAAATCCTCTTAACTCACTTCATCATTTATATGTAGATTTGTTGGTACAAAGTACTAGTTTATATAGGATTCAAACATGAAATGCAGAAGTACTCTCTTTTCATGTATAAAATGCATAATTGCCCACAAAAGGGGGAGTGTCTTCAATCAGTTAACTTGCAAGCACTACAAGAAAAAGTTCAATAGACATCACACTTTAGACATCGGTCGTAAATGCCGCTGATGTTAAAAGATGTAATAACATCATCCTGAATTAAACTGATGTCTTTGTTATTCGTAGACATCACTATTTTTAAAACTGATGTCTAAAGTCACTCTTTAAAAAATGAAAAAATGCGCGGCCCATTTTGTTTTCCCCCTTAGTGAAATTTTCACCCCCTAAATCAAAATTTACCCCCCTTAACCAAATATTCTCCCCGCCCAAGCCCATACAGTACAATTATTGAGCCTCTCAGACAAATTAACAAAACAAAATCTAATTAAACCAAAATATTCAGACAAATTAACTCTCTCTCTCTCTCGACTCTCTCTCTCTCTCTCTCTCTCTCGACTCACTCTCTCTCGACTGAAACTCACCACCTCAAACTCACCTCGGTACTACTCACCACTACAAACTCACCTCCGGTACCACTCACTACTCTACTCACCACTACTCTCTACTCTACTCACCACTCACCTCCGGTACCACTGCTCGTGTTGAAATTGGTAAGAATCGGTAATACTCTACACGAATAAGGTCTCCTCTGGTATTTCTAGGGTCTTCTCGATCTATTGAGAGCTTCAATTTGAGGGTTTTTTCAAGTCAAAACCCTAATTTCTTAATTTAGGGCTTTTTAAATCAAAACCCTAATTTCTTAATTGTTTGTTTTTATTTACTTGTATGTATTACCCTAATTCTTTTGAATGCATTCTTTTTACAGGACCTCATTCACTTGGTTGTGGTTGTGGCTGTTCGTTAGGTAATTTTAATTTTTGAATTTCTTATTTGAATTTCTGATATGTGTTATATCATATGATTATTTGTATGTTTTTTGGCTACTATTTGGTTGCTCTTCTACTGGTCAAGTTTGAAATTATATGAGTTGGATGTATTTTCATTTTCATTTTGAATTTCTGAAATGTGGTATTATATGATTATTTGTATGTTATTTAATTGGATGCATGTTATTATTTGTTTATGTTAGGCCGAATACACAAATAATAATCAACTTTGTATGAGAGATTAACAAGTAAAAGCGTTTATGCACTTAAAAAACTTCTTGTATTTCAAACCCTCTTCGTGATGTAAAATATCACAAAGAGCTGCTAGGTTACAATAATGATAATTCGTTATCGATACCCTTCTAGGGTTAACCTATCTGTATTTATATAACATACAGCTACGATACAATCTCTAATTGATATTCCTAATAATCAGCTATACAATGATATCAATTACAGATTGTCACACGTCTCCTATGTCAACTCGATCTTTTTGATAGCTATCCAATCTTCAAAGATATCGCTTCCATAATTAATCTTTAATCACTGTTGAACAGTAGACGCGCTTCCTCCAGACAGAGTTTAACAAACTCTGTCGAGCTTCCAACTGTCAGAGTTTACACAAACTCTGACTGCTTCCAGCTAAACTCTGATAACTCCCTGTAACACTTAAACACTGATCAAAACACATCAATTATATTTAACAATCTCCCCCAACTTGTTCATTATCAAAAATGTACAAGTTAATGACAATAATTGATGATGTCAAAACAAATGATAAATACAGTGTTTATACCGATTCAGAGTTTAAGCTTGAAGACTATAGAGAATAAGAAAATTCTTACAGAACTTTAATCTCTAATCATTTCAAGATCTGGCATGGTTCTGAGATAATCAATCAGCAATCTTCTTTCTGCATTTTCAAGTTCAGTCTTCATTGCTTCTTTGATTTCTCTGAGTTGAGGATCACTTTCATCTGTTTGGTAAATAGCAGCCCTAAGATCATAAATCTTGTTTCTTCTCATTTCATTACCCAGTCTGATAAATCTGTCTTTTTCTGCCTGAGTATTGAATTCAAGTACTGTGATTCCCAAATCAGTTTTTAATTTTGCAGTACCTTTCTTCATTTCAATGAGATTGCCTTGATAATCCTTGTACTTAGGAATGTATCTGCTATTGTATTTCTGTCCTCTAATAGCCAGATTCTGAATCATCTTCTGTCTTAGTACATTAGCAACAGATTCAGTCCTTCGACTATTCACCTTGAGAAGATATAGAACATACTCTAGTTCTTCCCAATATTTCAAGATGATATCATTCTTACCAACTTTGAATACTGTCCCATCAGCCATGAAGTAAAGAAGAAAATCTTTATCTAAACTCTTCTGATAAACCAATTGCACTGATTCCAGTCTATCCAGACTCTCTTGAGGTACACCACGACCTGGAACAGCCAGTGAAGAAGGATCTCTAGGACCAGTATATTGCCTCCTGTCTCTATGTGAGCCTAATCCAGCTTTATTATTTCCAATCTTACCAGATAAAGCTCTACCATCAGAAATATTCATTGAGACTCCAGATAACTCATTTGGATCAGAAATTGTTCCTTTGCCAAAAACAGATTTCAACTGAGAAGATAGAGGTTTAAACACAACTTGTGTAGCAACAGAGATTGTATCTTTCTTCTTTGAATCTTCTCCTTCCATAACAATACCTTTCAGCTTGTGTTTAGCTTCAGCTTCTGTTGATTTCTTAGATAAATGTGATCTTTGATCAGCATCAACATTTTCCTTGATTACAACGCCTTTAAGAACAGGCCTAGGAACTTTTTCTTTTTGTACTTTGTCAAACTTTAAAGCTTTAAGATGTTCTTCATGTAAACTCTTTTCCTCAGCTTCAATGTCTTCAATCGTTACTCCTTCCTCATTCTCTTCAATGAATAACTTAGCAGCCAACTCTTCATCAGTTTGTGGATTTGAAGATAACAGTAAACTCTTGGTCCTTGAAGTTCCTTGAGTATCAGTATTTCTTCCAACAGACTGTGATTTGGATGACTTACTAGTTCTCAGAGTTTGAACCTCCTCAGTCTTTTTCTTTCCTTTGTCTTTGTTACCTGCCCCTCCATCTCCAGAACTATCCCTTCTGACAACTCTCTCCCCCTTTTTGACATCATCAGGCATAAGGATAGAAGTAATTAACTCCAGAGAGGTAGCAATAGAATCAATTTTAGCAGATAAATCAGACTGATTCTCTTCAACTTTACTCAATCTGGCAAGGATATTGTCTTGAGCTTTAGAGAATTTTGTAGTCACTAGTTTGGAATGTGTTTCCATCTTCATCTCTCTAGCTACAACCTCATTTCTCAAAGAAGTGATCGCCAAATTAGTATCATCAAATCGTCTATCCAGAGTTTTAACTTGAACTATAGTTGCTTTCAAGCAAGAAAGAATCTCTGGATTAGAGATAGTATCAGCACTTTGCTTAACAAACGTAGCTGCTCTTCTTGATGGAAAAATACAATCTTCTTTGTACCATTCAGCAGCATTCTTGGCAAATTGTGCTCTTTCAACTTCATGAGAAGAACAAGGTTGAGAAAAAGGTGTATGTTTATCATCAGTTTGTACTGGTGCACTCAGAGAAGTATCAGAGTTTGCACTACTGTCACCTTCAGCTTCAACACTTGTAGCTTTAACTGGTTCATCTTCAGCCATAGATTTAGCAATATCTTCTGTAGGCTTTTGAGGATTTTCTTCATGTTGCTCAGGCTCAGCAACAGGCATTGACTGAGAAGTTACTTTGGTTGCCTGATCAATTTCTTCACCTTCTTCAACAGTGTGGTGAGCATCAGATATTATCTCAGTATGAGATGCCACAACTTCAGAAGGTACAGATGTAAGTTGATCAACTACACCAACATTAGAGATAGGATCAGAAAATGGCATAAATGAATCAGGAACATCATTTATTGGAGAAACACCATCTCTTGCATCCTCTTCCGCAGGCATTTTATCCTCTGCAGACATTACATCTGTCTCAATCTCAACAGAAGGTGTTTGCTGTGAAACAACCTCTGGAGCTTCAATATCGTCATCCACAGAATCAGAGAATAACACTTTTCTTCGTTTTGCTAGAGGTACATTATCTGAATCCTCTTCGCTAGTTGGTGGAGTTCGTTCTACCACTGAGAGTGACTTAGATATGTTTGCCCGAGCTTTCATTCTTTTCCCCCTTCTAGTGTAAACAGCTTCAGGAGATTTCCGTTTTGATTTTCTTTGTGTCTCTACTTCCTGCTTTAGACTTGCACGTAGTTTAGTAACTGCCTTCTTAGCTCTTTGCATTTTAGACTGTGATGCTGGTGGAGATTGTGACGAATCAGAGTTTGTGTTTGAAGTGAGTGAAGGTTGCTTTGCAGGTGAGTCAGTGTTTGGTTCTAGTTGAGGTTCAAGGTGTGGTACAGGTTGTTGTGGTTCTTGTTCAGGTTCATCTTGTTGTGGTGCATCGTGTTGTGGTTCCTGTTGGTCTTGTTGTGGTTCTTGTGGTTGATTTAGAAAATTTCGTAAAGCAAGAGGCATGATAAACTCAGGAAGATTTTCTTTACCAACATCCTTGTTAGTCATATCAGAGAATATGCGCTTATTGACTCCGATATGGAGACTATCCATTGGAATGGCATCCCAGTTTGTGACTTTCTTCTGGAATGTTCTTGTTATGCAATCAAAGAAGAAATTCCATTCCTTTCTTAGATTTGGTCTCTTTATGCTGCCAAGCTTGTCAAGAGATTCCATGTAACCTATCTCTTGTAGCATATCTCTCAGATAACTTTCACTAACCAGAGCATAAGAAGTATGTGTGTCAAAACCCATCGTATCTCGTACAGTCTGTGGAGTAATCACATGGTCTTGATCGTCATAGGTGAAGATAATGGTAGGAGTTCCACTTTCTCCTCCATCCACATAAACTGAGTTCTGCCAGAATGAAGCAATTTGAGACGCAGAAAGAACAGCAGGTCCAGTCAGAGCTTGTCCAATCTCTGAATCCCTCAAAAAGTTCTGCATGAGATGAAACGATTCTGGAACGCGTTCATGATAGAGTGGAGCTTCATAGTTATTAGGAACAAACCGTAAGCCAAGAGCAGTGAATGCTTTAGATGCCATTGAGTTAAGAATTTCCAAGAATTTCCAACAGATATGAATGTAGAAAAGGTGTTTGCGTGAGTGCCCAAGAGAAAAATAAGAAAACTGTAAGAGTAAGAATAAAGCAAACTCGTTTGGACACAAGAGTGATTAAATTAATAAAAACTCAATCTCTTATGTAACAAACACTCAAACAGTTCCTTGATTAATGTGTAGTGGGACACGATAATAGGTAAGTGGGACACATTAAAGGCAAGTGGGTCATGTGCGCCTATTTTTGAAAAGAGTATATTAAAAATAAAACATTAAAATATTTGATTTTAACAAAAAATCAAATAATACTCTTTTAAAAATATCTGGACCCAAGTAAAATCAGAATGTGAAACATTTACCTGTTGCCTTTAATAACCAGAATACGAAGCGATTAAGGACTTCGTTCTTACCCATCTCTATTTAAGGCCTAGAGACTTGATCAGATTATTTCATTAAACCTTTAACCTTTCAGTCTCCCCTGTAAAATCACAAACCTTTCAAACCAAATACTCTTGAAAAACAATGGCCATCAAAGAGAAAAACCTTCATCTTGTCGAAAACAGAGACATCTTCAGCTATACTCGTGAAGAGTTTGAAGCGTTTGAGTGGGAAAGGCAGCTTGAGACGCTGTGGCTGCAAATGGATGCTGGTCTGGAAGAGCTCGAGAGAGAGAAACCTGCAAGGGTGATCGACATCGATGCTGCCCTCCAAGCAACATTGGCATGGCTCTCCTCGAAGGCATCCTCATCCACCACCACCAACCATTGTTAATGAATATGTCAGCAAAAATAACCTTATCCCTTCAACTTCCACCCAAATAAAGTGGCAAAGATGGGATCTGGGAGTTTTTGCTAACAATGGAGTGATGTGGACGGACCTTTTACTTTCCTGTTGAATAGATTAGCAGATAGAGAGAACAAAAATATGTAATATTTGCTTGTAATCTCTTTCTTATTATCAATGAAAATTTTGCTTTTCTAATCATATTCATTGTTTTCTGCAACTGTTATTTGAGTGATATGAACTGTTCTTCAAGAAAATGCATCAAGAAAAGAATATGAAAACTAATTAAAGTAATCATATAAAGAACACATTCATCAACTATCCACTGAAACAGTTGTCCAAAACCCTACTTACTCCAAGACTTTCAAATTGTCCAAGTGAAAATTTACCTTAGAGTACAAATCACGAATCAACAGCGTTTGTCAATTCTCCAACTTTATCATCGAAACCCTTTCATAAATCGCACAGTTGTGAATATGTGTGTGTGTGAAGCAGAGTTTACTAAGTCAATCTTTAGAGCATCTAATTTTTCATAAAATCCATAAAGTAAATCAATAAACACTGGATGCACAAACTGTCATAGTAAACACTGACTGTGTGATGAAAGCTAAACTCTGAAGTATTCGAACTTTATACAGTAATTTTTTATTTTATACCCTCTTTATATACACATTTTTTTCATTTTTTTTCATTTTCATTTTTTTTTTTTTTTTTTTTTTTTTTCTTTTTTTTTTTCATTCCAGTAATCAGAGGTTGGAACCAGTCACCAAAAATTCAAAAATTTTAGCCCTTATCATTTTGATAAGTTCCTGGGTCATCCTAGTATTTAACTAGTCACCAAAAATCAGAGAATTTTAGCACATATTATATACCAATAGGTTCCTGGGTCATCCTAGTATCCAACATAATCTCAAAGGAGTATAACAACCTATATACACTTTCTTTGGGGTATTGCAGTAAACATTTTATTTTATCAGAGTATAACTAACAGAGTTTAGAGTTATCAACATCAGTAGTTCTTCATGAAAGGTAATGCACACAGTATTTATAGACTCAGAGTTTAGGACAGAATAAACTAAGAGATGCTATAAATATGAGCCAGTATCATGCTGTGTTAACTTTCTGCACAATCTAAGATTAGATCTCAATAACTCAGAGAGATTCATGATTAATTGCTGAGAATCATGCTTCATACATATTTCTTCATTGGTGTTTTCATTCAGACAAAAATCAACTCAAAGTTCACAGAGTTTATCAAACTTATTAACAGTGTATGACATATGTACATTCGATATCTCAAAGACTCAATATGCCAAAATAACACTATTCGATATCTCAAGGATTCGATATGTCAAAATAACACTATTCGATATCTCAAGGATTCGCAGAGAAAAGAGCTATTCGAGAAGTGATTCGATGTGTCAAGATAACACTATTCGAGAACTTAGAGTTATCGATCAAGGCAACTTCAGTTCTCGAATCACTCACTTAGTCACTTCTCGAATACATTCTTGAGGACAAGATATGACAGAGTTTAACAGAGTATGCATAACAGAGTTTAATCAACAGAGTTCACTTAGTATTTAACCAATCAGGAAATATGATTAATACATCACATAAGTAAAGTTTGAATCTAACCAACATTTCTAGTCAGAACCAGAGATCATTCCTAGTTCATTAACCAGCCTTGTAAATGTAACTTCACTCAATGGTTTAGTGAAGATATCTGCAAGCTGTTGTTCTGTAGAGACAAAATGTAGTTCAATATTTCCTTCTTCCACATGTTCTCTGATGAAATGGTACCTTATGCTGATGTGCTTGGTCATTGAATGCTGTACTGGATTACCTGTCATAGCAATAGCACTTTGGTTATCACAGTAAATAGGTATATTACTGTACCTCAATCCATAATCCAGCAATTGATTCTTCATCCATAAGATCTGTGCACAACAGCTACCAGCTGCAATATACTCTGCTTCAGCTGTAGATGTGGAGATTGATTTCTGTTTCTTGCTGTACCAGGAAACAAGTCTGTCACCAAGAAATTGACAACTTCCACTAGTGCTCTTTCTGTCTACCTTACAGCCTGCAAAGTCAGCATCGGAATACCCAAGTAGCTTAAAATCTGATTCTCTGGGATACCACAGACCTAATGATATGGTGCCCTTGAGATACTTGAAGATTCTTTTCACAGCTGTCAGATGTGGCTCTCTAGGATCTGCCTGAAACCTTGCACAAAGACAGGTTGCATACATGATGTCAGGCCTACTAGCTGTCAAGTATAGAAGAGATCCTATCATGCCCCTGAAGTTTGTCATATCCACTGAAACTCCTGTGTCTTTGTCCAGTTTAGTTGCTGTTGCCATGGGAGTTGATGCAGATGAACAGTCAAGCATACCAAATTTCTTGAGAAGATTTCTGGTGTATTTTTCTTGATTAATGAAAATTCCATCTTCTGTTTGTTTCACCTGTAGGCCTAGAAAGTAACTAAGCTCTCCCATCATGCTCATTTGATATCTGGATTGCATGAGCTTGGCAAACTTCTTACAGAGTTTATCATTAGTAGACCCAAAGATGATGTCATCAACATAAATTTGAACTAAAAGGAGGTCACTTCCTTGGTTGAAATAAAACAGAGTTTTGTCAATTGTACCTCTGTTGAATCCACTTTCGAGAAGAAACTGAGCAAGTGTCTCATACCATGCTCTTGGTGCCTGCTTAAGTCCATATAGTGCCTTATCTAGTCTGTAGACATAATCTTGATATTTGGGGTCCACAAATCCTGGTGGTTGTTCAACAAACACTTCTTCTTCAAGCTTTCCATTCAGAAAAGCACTTTTCACATCCATCTGGAACACTTTGAATTTCTTGTGAGAGGCATATGCTAGAAAAATTCTGATTGCCTCCAATCTTGCTACTGGAGCAAATGTTTCATCATAATCTATTCCTTCTTGCTGTGAATAACCTTTTGCTACCAGTCTAGCCTTGTTCCTTGTGATAACACCTTCACTGTCAGTCTTGTTTCTGAAAACCCATTTAGTACCAACAATAGATCTGTTCTTTGGTCTTGGTACAAGGGTCCAAACTTCATTTCTTTCAAATTCATTTAACTCTTCCTGCATTGCTGTTATCCAGTCTGCATCTTGAAGAGCTTCTTCCACTTTCTTTGGTTCATTTTTAGACAAGAATGCATGAAATAGACATTCACTTGCAGTAGCACTTCTTGTCTTTACTTTTGCATCTGGATCACCAATTATCAAATCAGGTGTATGTGATTTAGTCCATTTCCTAGCAGAAGGCAAATGACTTCTATCAGCATGTGATCCTCCCCCTTGATCCATGCTCTCCTGATTCTGTTGTGATCTATTTTCGTTTTCTGAGACTCCCCCTGAACTTGACTGTCCAGAGTCAGAATTTGAATTTTCAGAGTTTGAAGCATCAGAGTTTGATCCAGATTTTTCAGTTGACTCAGTATCAGTGTTTGAGTCTTCATCTTGATTATGCTCCCCCTCAACTGATTCTCCTCTTTGTTGTGACTGAGAAGTTTCTCCAGAATTTATCAGTAGAGGTTCAGAGTTTGTTTCAACAGAGTCTGTCAGAATTGTTTCATCAGAGTTTCCTTCATCAGAGTTTAAAACTTCATTTTCAAAGTTCAGTTGATCATATTCGTCTTTGTCTTCAAGTCCAGTTATCTTCTTATCATCAAAAGAAACATGTATTGATTCCATGATCACTTTAGTTCTCAGATTGTAAACTCTGAATGCCTTTGTTGATAGTGGATAGCCAACAAAAATTCCTTCATCTGCCTTTAACTCAAACTTGGTCAACTGTTCTGGATGAGTCTTCAAAACGAAACATTTGCACCCGAAAATATGAAAGTATTTCAGGTTAGGCTTCTTTTTCTTCACCATCTCATATGGTGTCTTTCCATGCTTATTGATCAGTGTTGCATTTTGAGTAAAACAAGCAGTTTGAACAGCTTCTGCCCAGAAATAAGTTGGCAATTTTGCTTCATCAAGCATAGTTCTGGCAGCTTCAATTAATGTTCTATTTTTCCTCTCAACTACACCATTTTGTTGTGGTGTACCAGGTGCTGAAAATTCTTGTTTCACTCCATTGTCCTTGCAGAATTCTTCCATTGTTGCATTTCTGAACTCAGTTCCATTATCACTTCTGATGATTCTCACTTTGTTGCTTGATCCTTTGTCCAGAAGCTTCACATGTTCCATCAGAGTTGATGCAGTTTCATCCTTCTTTGCTAGAAAATACACCCAGGTGAATCTAGTGTATTCATCAACAATGACTAAAGCATATTTCTTCCTTGCAATAGACATAACATTTACTGGACCAAATAGATCAACATGAAGAAGATGATGAGGATCAGTGATAGAAGATTCTGTTTTGCTCTTGAAAGATGACTTCCTTTGTTTAGCCTTCTGACATGAGTCACATAGGCCATCAACATTTAACAGGGTCTTTGGGAGTCCTCTTACAAGATCCTTTCTGATCAATTCATTGATGTTGTTCAAGTTCAAATGTGAGAGTTTCTTGTGCCACTTCCAACTCTCTTCATTAGACATTCTTGTAGACAGGCAAACAGCTTTTCCAACAGAGTCTATCAAAAGCTTGATTTCATAAATGTTGTTTTGCCTGTGACCAACTAGAACAACCTTCCCTGTAGATTTGCTGATTACTTCACAGTATTCAGGTTGAAAATCTACATGATATCCCTTGTCACAGATTTGACTCATAGATAGCAGGTCATGCTTGAGTCCTGGGACATGAGCTACATTGTTGATGATGACATTTCCAAGATTGATATTGCCATATCCCAATGTTCTTCCTATATTGCCATCACCATAGGAAACTTTTGGGCCAGCCTTCTCCTCATATTCTGATAGCAGGGCTTTATTTCCAGTCATGTGTCCTGAACATCCACTGTCCACGACTAGGGTTGCCTCCCTGTTACCCTGCAATCACAAACAATTACTGAGGATTAGTTTTAAGGATCCAGACTTGCTTGGATCCTTTGGCATTCTTAACTTTGTTAGCTTTTGCAGCGGAATTAACATTATCAGAGTTTGAGCTAACAGTATCAGTGTTTGCACTTGCAGTATCAACTTTAACCCATTTTAGATTGGGTTTCAGTTCATAATAATTATGATAGATAGCATGATATTTTCTGCAAGTATAGATGGAATGCCAAGTGCTTCCACAGTGTGTGCATAGAGTCTGTGGCTTAGTTCTAGCAGAATCCTTCTTTACCTCAGACTTTTTAGGTAAAGAATTTATATTTTTATTTTTCTTGCAGAAATTTGCAAGATGCTTAGTACTACCACAGTTATGACATGTCTTTCTTGGAGCATAACTAGCAAGCATTGGTTTATTTCCTGAAGTAATGCCTACTTTTCCATTTCTGTTCTTGTTTGACACTTTCTTTTTTTCAACAGATTTTAACTCCTTCAATTTATGTTTGAGTTGTTTATCTGTCATTGAACCAATGTTAACCTGATTAACACTAGTTTTTACTGGTTTACTATTGACAGCTTCTTTTTCATTCTCAGACAAAAATTTACTGGTTCCATGAACAAATTTAGTTCTGACTTTAACTTGATTTTGAAATCTAAGTTCGTCTTCCTCATTATAACCTAGACCAACAGTGTCTGTTTGAAAAATCTGTTGAGTGTCCTTTCCAGAATTAGTCCAAGTCCTAATTTTCTTATTTGCTTCCTCCAACTCAGATTCTAGTTGTTTATATTTCTGAAGCAAAATCTGTTCTTTGCAAACAGCATCATCTCTCTCTTTCTGAACTTGTTGCATGTTTTCAAGTTTCTCTTCAACAAGTTTATTTCTCTCTTTAAGTTCAGAATTTTCAGCTTTTATCCTCTCATTTTCTAAAGTCTGATCCCTATAACTTATATGCAATGACTTAAGAAAGATTCTTAATTGAGCAATGTCATCAATATTATAAGCATAGGTAGTTGGAGGTACCTGATTTTCAGAGGATTCTGATTCAGTAGTAGCCATGAGAGCATAATTCACTTCTTCATCAGAATCTGAAGTATCTGCCCAATCTCTGCCTTTAGTGTAGAGTACCTTTCCAGTTTTACCCTTCTTGCACTCAGGAGCATAGTGACCCATCTCCTTACACTTGTAGCATTGAATTTCAGACTTATCCTTCTTCCCTTTAGAGTCTCTCTTATCAGACTTCCTGTAGCTTTTCCTGTCTTCATTTGAATCCCTAGAAAACCTTTTTCCTTTCTTGAAATTCTTGAAGCCCATTTTCTTGAAAGTTTTCACCATCAGCACAGCCATTTTTCTCATCTCTTCTTCATCATCCTCAGAGTCAGATGATTCAGAAGAGTTTGAATCATAATCTGAGTTTGGTGAATCACTTTCTGAGTGTATGACCAAAGCTTTTCCCTTCAATTTCCTTCTTGATGCCTCTTTCTTCTGAGGCTTCTCTTCAACATTAAGAGCAACTGACTTTCCTTTTCTACTTAATCTCCTGTTTCTCTGCTCCATTTCCAATTCATAAGTTTTGAGCAGTCCATAAATTTCATCAATCTCTGTTTCAGCAAGATCATAGTTGTCTCTAATAGTGGTTGTTTTCACATCCCACTTTTCAGGTAGAGAAAGAAGAAACTTGAGATTCGAGTCTTCTAGATCATACTCTTTGTTGACCAATGACAGATCATTAATCAGTTTACAGAATCTATCAAATGTTTCTGTCATGGTCTCTTCAGGTTTAGCCTCAAAATGCTCATACTCTTGTGTGAGTATGTTTCTCCTATTCTTCTTAATAGCTGCAGTTCCTTGACACCTGACTTCAAGTGCATCCCATATCTCTTTTGCAGTGGTGCAGTTAATGACTTTGTTAGACATGACATTGTCTAAGGCACTATGAAGTAAATGCCTAACTTTTGCATCCTTAGCAATTGATGATAGATCTTCAGGAGTCATGTCCTTCTTTTCCTTTGGAACCATTTTTGCTGCTTCACCAGCAACTGCAACAGATAGCTTTGTAGGATTGTGAGGACCTTCATAAATCCTGTCAAGATATTCTGGATCTGTAGCCTCCAGAAACATAGTCATCTTGACCTTCCACGTAGCATACTCTATTGGCCTCAGAATAGGAACCCTGATTGGTTCATAACGACTCACAGTAGTAGGAGCCTTTTCAGAAACAGTAGGTGTTGGTGGAGGAATTTCTGACATGATTATTGTTGTGTTTGGATCTTAACCTGTAATAAAGTAACAGATTGGCTCTGATACCACTTTTTAGGCCGAATACACAAATAATAATCAACTTTGTATGAGAGATTAACAAGTAAAAGCGTTTATGCACTTAAAAAACTTCTTGTATTTCAAACCCTCTTCGTGATGTAAAATATCACAAAGAGCTGCTAGGTTACAATAATGATAATTCGTTATCGATACCCTTCTAGGGTTAACCTATCTGTATTTATATAACATACAGCTACGATACAATCTCTAATTGATATTCCTAATAATCAGCTATACAATGATATCAATTACAGATTGTCACACGTCTCCTATGTCAACTCGATCTCTTTGATAGCTATCCAATCTTCAAAGATATCGCTTCCATAATTAATCTTTAATCACTGTTGAACAGTAGACGCGCTTCCTCCAGACAGAGTTTAACAAACTCTGTCGAGCTTCCAACTGTCAGAGTTTACACAAACTCTGACTGCTTCCAGCTAAACTCTGATAACTCCCTGTAACACTTAAACACTGATCAAAACACATCAATTATATTTAACAGTTTATTATATTGTTGGATTTTTAACATATCATCTAACAGTGTTATTGTTTGAGTATTACTGTTTTTCCGACATAATCGACCAAGAGAAAGTGAAAGTTGTGATTTTCTATTGGTCAATTTCAAATTATATGAGTTGGATGTATTTTAGTTTCATACCTTGTTAATTATTGTATTGCTGGCTGGAGGTTTTTGTTTTAGTTTTCGAATTTTACGAAAACCTTAAATATTGTCGTTTGAGTTTTTATTGTTTGGCTGATATTCAGGGATATTTTTTGGTTTGCGAAGAAGAAAGGATAGTTCCTAGCTGTTGTTCACGGTGTTGACATAGTGCTTCTACTAATTAAGAGGTACTCCCGCTCCCTTTCTTGTTTATATAGCGTGTAACACCCCAGTCCCACATCGAGGAGATTAGGGACTTTAGTTTAGTTTATAAGGCAAAGTACTACTACTAAGTGCACCAACAAATCATGATCTTTTGGGGGCCTGTGGTGGGCTTGTGGACTACCCAAGTTGGTTGCATTTGGGCCAGTTTACTTTGGCTTATTTCGGATTCGGAATCGGGACTCGACCCGATTTTCGAAAAAAAAGCTCGGGATTTGACCCGGGTTGTCACATATGGTATCAGAGCCGACTCTCAAAAGCTTGACTCGTCAAGTTGCCAGAGGTGGGGATACGAAGGCTGGTGGTATTATCCCACAATGGACAGAGATCCGGAGGTGGGGACACGAAACCAGCCGGTATTATCCCACAATGGCTAGAGAGGAACGATCTTGGACCTATGGGATATCCGTTCGGCCTGACGAGGACGTCAGGAGTTTAAGTGGGGGAGTTTGTAACACCCCAGTCCCACATCGAGGAGATTAGGGACTTTAGTTTAGTTTATAAGGCAAAGTACTACTACTAAGTGCACCAACAAATCATGATCTTTTGGGGGCCTGTGGTGGGCTTGTGGACTACCCAAGTTGGTTGCATTTGGGCCAGTTTACTTTGGCTTATTTCGGATTCGGAATCGGGACTCGACCCGATTTTCGAAAAAAAGCTCGGGATTTGACCCGGGTTGTCACATAGCGACTTTTTCTGCTTTGTGTATTTGATTGTCATGATTGCTTATTCCAGTGCTCCGTTCTTTATTAGAACTCAAATAGTATATGGTAGCTGTACTTTCTCTATTTGCCATGTACAAATTTGAATTATAGAAATTGCATGCCTTTAGTTAAACGTTAATTACATGTTGCCTGTTATTATTAATTTAGATTGAAGATTTGTGTTCCTTTTGTTTTTCTTATGTCTATCATGTGCTATTTGTGATTATTGCTAGATATCAAATGTCATACGTGCATTTTGATTAATATAAACTATTGGATTTTTATTATATGGATAAGGCTACAATAAAACTATTATAGGTCAGAATCCATAATAAGTAATCACTAGCTATAATTATACTAAAAACTAGACTGACATACCAGGTCGTTGGAAATTAAATGGAAAAGTCTTGGATAAAAGCGGATAGGGATTCATTGCAATATGAAATTGGAGTCGAAAACTTTTTGATATTTGCTGAGGATAACGCTAAAAACCAAAAGAAAATCCCTTGCCCATGTGCACGCTGCGTTAACTTCAAGAAATATTCTATCAAAATAATCAGAGGTCATCTATATGAAGCGGGTTTTAGTTTAGGGTATTATGAATGGATTTGGCATGGAGAAGAGGTTGTTAAAAGTACTAAGTCATCAGTTAGTAGTACTTGTCCTCCCTCGAAGCCCACACTAAATTCAGAAACATTTAACGTATGTGAAGCAGCCTATAATAAGGAAGATTTCGATAATGAATCAGATGAGTTTAAGAGATTTGTTGCCGATGCGGAACAACCTCTGTTCAAGGGAAGTGATTGCACTAAACTTGAGTCAGTGTTAACACTACATAATTGGAAGGCTAGGTTTGGAGTTAGTGATAAGGCCTTCACTGATCTTCTTGGATCTATTGGCTCTTTTCTTCCAAAAGATAATGTGCTTCCTGCTAATATGTATGAAGCAAAGAAAACCTTAACTGATTTAGGACTCGAGTATGTTAAATTCCACGCTTGTCCAAATGACTGCGTATTATACAGGGGTCCAATTCTTGAGTCTTCTTCTGAGTGTCCAAACTGTGGTCTCTCTCGCTGGAAAGTTGCGAAAGATGAAAAAATTAGGGTTAATGTGCCAGCCAAGGTTATGTTGTATTTTCTGATAATCCCCAGATTTAAACGATTGTTTAAAACTGCTTCTACTGCTAAATTAATGAGCTGGCATGCAGATAATCGATCTGAAGATGGGAAGATGCGTCATTTATCTGATTCTCCTTCTTGGAGAAATGTAGATTACAGGTGGCCTGAGTTTGGTAGGGAGGCTAGAAATATACGCTTAGGATTAGCGGCTGATGGTATAAATCCACACAGTAATGGATTAAAAAACCGGTACAGTTGTTGGCCAGTTATGTTAGTAATATATAATCTTCCTCCATGGTTATGCATGAAGAGGAAGTTTATCATGTTATCAACATTAATTTGTGGCCCGCATGAGCCAGGTAATAATATTGACATATATCTACAGCCACTGATTGATGATTTAAAAAAATATGGGAGGAAGGGGAACCGAACGTGTACGATGCACATACAAAATCTTTTTTCACCTTAAGGGCAGTTCTGATGTGGACAGTAAATGACTTCCCAGGATACGCAAATCTATCGGGCTGCATCAATAAGGGTTATAAGGCTTGTCCAATATGCGGCGATAAAACTGTGGCTAAATATTTAAGTCATAGTAAGAAAATGTGCTACCAAGGTCATCGTCGGTATTTAGATAATGATCATCCTTTTAGGAGGCAGAGGGCATCTTTTGATGGAGAACAAGAATTTGGTCATGCACCTGAACCGCTTAGTGGAGAAGAAGTGTTCGCGCAACAACAACAACTCAAATTCAGTTTTGGGAAGGGGGGGAAGTCAAAAAAGGTGGAATCTGCATGGAAAAAGAAATCGATTTTTTTTGAGTTAGAATATTGGAAGTTTCACCACGTTCGTCATTGTTTAGATGTTATGCACATCGAGAAGAACGTGTGTGATAATTTAATTGGGACACTTCTTAATATGAAATACAAGACTAAAGACAGCACTGCCTCTCGTCTTGATATGGTTGAGATGGGATTAAGGGCTGATTTAGCTCCTCAAGTAGGTGAGAAAAGAACATACTTGCCTCCTGCCCCTTTTAATTTATCCAAGAAAGAAAAAAAAATTATGTTGTCATCATTGTCCAATATAAAACTCCCATATGGACATGCATCAAATATTAGAAATTGTGTATCAATGACTGATCTAAATTTGAATGGGCTGAAGTCCCATGATTGCCATATCCTCCTCCAACAGTTACTACCAGTTTCTATTCGTTCTGTGCTTCCAAAAAATGTTAGGGTTAGTATCATAAGATTGTGTTTTTTTTCAACTCTTTGTGCAACAAAGTTGTGGATGTGTCGAAATTGAGTAAACTACAAGCAGATCTGATTTTGACCCTGTGTGAGTTGGAAAAAATATTCCCTTCATCATTTTTCGATGTTATGGTACATCTCACTGTCCACTTAGTAAGGGAATTGCGTTTATGTGGACCGGTTTTTTATAGATGGATGTTTCCATTTGAACGATTCAATAAAATATTGAAGAGTTATGTAAGAAACCGATTTTATCCGGAAGGTTGTATAGCTGAAGGTTATCTCAAAGAAGAATCAATAGAATTTTGCACTGAGTTCTATAGTGAGAGTAGTAGAACTTCTGGTCTTCGGAAAGATGAAGACAACAATTCTGGTCCAATAGGTGGTGTGACAATGAAGTCGGTACCAGAAAAAGAACGAGATGAGGCGCATCTTACAGTCCTCCTCAACAACACTGAAGTGGAACCATGTGTTATGTAAGTAACATTTTTAAAAGTATATTTTTAAGTTTCAAAGTTCTTTTTCATGCGGTCTAATCTTATCTGATTAAATTGTCAGGTTGCATAAGAAATATTTGGAAGGGATTTACCAAGGGAAAAAAAAGAGTGCACAGTGGCTATTGGGAGAGCACAATCGACAATTTGCTGATTGGTTTGAACAAAAAGTTAGTTTACATTCTTTCCTTTTTTATTAATTTTTTCTGTAAGCAATCATGTTTTTAATTGAAGTCAACTTATATGCATTGTGACCTTTACGTGCAGGTAAGTACAGAAATGAGGGAGAATTCCAAAGCCATTTCTGAAACAATAAGATGGTTGGCAGGAAAACCTTCATTTTCAGTGTTGACTTACGAAGGTTATGTTGTTGACGGGGTCCGATACCACACAAAACAACGAGATAATGCAAGGGTAGTTCAAAACAGTGGTGTGTCACTAGTTGCAGGACAGTCCAAGTCTCTAGTGCTAAGGATATAAATCCTATAGAGACTGATTTAACATTTTATGGGGTTATCGAAGAAATATGGGAGTTACATTACCACACATTCAAGGCCCCTTTATTTTTGTGTACATGGGCAGCAAGTGATAGAGGTATCATGTCCGATGATCTTGGTTTCACGCTTGTGAACTTCAATCGACCAGGTCACAAAAAGGACAAATATGTCTCTGTTGACCAAGTCAACCAAGTCTTTTATGTTGAGGATCCAGCTGATGCTAATTGGTCTAGTGTGATATCGTCGACAAATCGAGACTATCATGATGCGTACGATGAAGATACCCTGGAAGAGACCTCCTGGAACCCTCCTCCATTCTGTTCTAATATCCATATATGCGACCCAACTGATTATGATGATGCAAGTGTCAGCAATAAAAGACAAAAAGTTGAAGGGATTTAGGTGAAAAAATCATAGGTCATAGGTGTCTAGTCATATGTTTAGTGCCTAGCAATTTAGTTTTAATTTTCTTCCACTTTGTAGTTGTTCATGATATTTTTAATTATAATTGTCTGTCATTTTACTTATCTCTGATTTTTGCATATTTTCAGTGATAATTAACTGATAATTTTGCATATTTTCCATGATATTAACTGATTGCATATTAAAATTGTTTCATTTTGCTTCTCTGATTTTTGTTTCTCTGATTTTTGCATATTTTCAGTGATAATTAACTGATAAGTTTTTACAGATTGAAGGAAAACAAGAGAGAAATGGCACCGAATAAAAAGCAAAAGAAAACAAAAAAGGCAGGCTCGGATAAGGTTACCACTAAACAGCTGGAGATCGAGGTCAAAGAAGCGAAAACTCATGACTCACAGACAGCTGAAGCATCAGAACATCAACAGGCCAACTCAGAACAACCCACGGTTACTACAACCGACACTGTTAGATCAAAGTCTAAAGGTAAGCGTGGTGTATGCGCAATGTACAAAGTGGTTGTGAAGAAAGCTCGCGGGAAAAAGACTAAAGTCACATTCAATGATTGGGGAATTGCTGATGGTGAAACTAGGGCGCGATTGCAGTCATATATTGGAATGTTGGCCAGGACTACGATTCCAATCGATATTACTAGTTGGCCAAATGTGGATCTTGAATTAAAATCAAAGCTTTGGCTAGATCTTCAGGTGCTCTAGCATTTGTAAATTTTACATTTTACTTGTGTTCTCTATTTTTACATGTGTTGTTAATTTCTCATTTTACTTGTGTTTTATCCAGTCTACATTCAAAGTGAAACCACATTGTGAGCACTTTGTCCTAAAGTCTGCTGGTTGTAAATGGCGACAATTTAAGACTGATTTGACGAGGAAGTTTGTGCAGCCATATGTTGGACAGAAGGCGATATTGAGTAGGCCCCCACAGCAATATGCTTTTGTTAGTAAGTCAACCTGGAAAAGATTTGTGAGACAGAGGACTGATCCAAAATGGGAGGTATGAATTTATTTTATAGTTTTATTTTGTATTCGATAATTCTATTCATTTTATATTCTGCATATGATATGTAATTCTATAATTTTGTTTTTAGGAAATACATGAAGAGCATAGTGAAAGAGTTTCTCATCAAAAATATCATCACCGCTTGTCAAGAAAGGGTTATATTGGTTTAAAAGAAGATGAAGTAAGAACTAAGTCAATATTGTCTTGTTGAATAAAAATTTAGAATGAATTTTTATATTTTGCTTCATTTTTTACAGATAAAAAGTGGAAAGTTGGAGCCGGGAGTTGAACCTGATAGAGAAATTTTTTGGAAAAAGGCTCGTAAGCGAAAAAATGGCCAAGAGGTTGAAGATGTAGATGAAGAGTTACAAGGTGTATGCGATACAATTGTAAGTCTCCTATTATATTGGCATACTAGTAGGGCATCATTTATAATTAATATGCTTTTAGGCTCTTTGTAATTTTGGCTAATTATTTTCATATTAATAGGATACTTTGTTGGAAAAGAAAGAGAAGGGTGAAATACAATTTTCTGGAGCTGAAGATGTTTTGACTACGGCTTTAGGGAGTCCTGAGCATTCTGGTAGGGTCCGTGCTGTTGGAGGGTACATCACTCCAAAACAATTCTTTAATTTGCCACGAGAGAAGAAAGTTCGAATAACGAAGGAAGAGTTGATGGCCCGTGATCGTCAAAGGGATGAAAAGACGAAAGCTCTTGAGGCAGAGATTGCTCAGCTGAAGGTATTGATTACTTCCGGCCAGAATCATCACTCCCCAATGCAGTCTGAAAAGGCAAGTTTCCAGCCGAAAAACAATCAGCCTGCTGCAGTTGTGCTAGAGTTTGATGAGGACTGTGTTCCTACAGATGCTCCCCCTAGGCCTTCACCTCCTGGAAATTTGGTAAATTTAATACCTTAGTTTTAATTCTATAATTTAGTATTTTATTTTATTGCTTAAGCTCTATGAATTGATGATTTCTTTTTACCTTAGTATTTTCATTTGTTCATTTAAATATTGTAGGGAAACAGAATGTGTGACCTATCTGTCGAGAGGATAGAGAACAAGGTTGCATTTGGTATGGTGTATCCTCGCGAGGCTGGAGGAAAAGTCCATGGAATTGATATACCACTTGGACATCAGTGTGTCTCTATCGATGGCATCATCAAACCAGATGCCTTGCTTCCAGTGCCGATCCGTGGTGAATTGGAGACAGTCCGCGATGCACTTGGCTCTTTTTTAGCATGGCCTGAGGATTTAATAAGCTACACAACTACTGAGGTATAATTTACTATATGTGGTCTGAATTTGAAATAAAAATGGTGCTTGTGAGGATATTACAAATGAAATTGTGTTTAAATTTTTGATGGTTTGATGATCTACAGATTAAGAAAAAAGAAAGGGTGCGACCAAGTGGAGAAAACAAAAACAAGAATGATGAGTTGCAGAAATTGAGGGCACAGTTCTTACATGCAAAACCAAGTGCAAAAGTGCTGAAGGGCTTTAACTTACTGTATAAACATGTAACCAGCTGGATGGAAACTGCTGGGCTTTCGATACAGGTTGACTGCAAGTCAGAAGTGTTTGGGCATGAAAAGACAATTTATTTGTTACATGAGAATGTTTTGGCGTTGTTGGAGTTTGATATGCTAGGGCAAGCTGTAATTTCAGCTTATATGGCGTAAGTTACAATTTTTCTTTTTCTGATATGCATTCTAATGTTAGTATTTTTCCAATTGCATGTCTCCACTTCTAATGTTGGTATCTTTTTTTGGTAGGCATTTGCATGCTGAGATAAGTGGAAGACCAGAACTGGCAGAAACATTTGCTTTTATTCACCCTGGATCCTTATATAATTTGAATGCTGATTTTGAAGCTGGCATTGTTGAGCGCTTGAAAGAGGGCAACCTGGATCGGATGTTCTTTTTGCCGCATAATCAGGAGTAAGTTCTAGCTTATATTAAGTTACGATACTAAAAAACTGGATAGAGTACTAAAAATCTGTCTTTGGTATGTTTTTTTAATGAAAACAGTATGCATTGGATTTTGGCTATTATATGGGAAGGTGAAATTTATTTTCTCAATCCATTCCCTCACCCAACACAGTTTACATCACTGGAACTAGCATTATCAAGGTAATTTTTTATTTACCGTAACATTTTGATGAAAATTCATGATTTTCTGTGTACATTGGATCAGTTTTTATTTTTTATGCAGGGCAGTGAAAACTTACAATTGTGAAACTGGTAGGGGCAATCGGAAGCCGGCCAAGGCAAAGTTTCTGAGTGTAAGTACTTTTACACTTTAACACTTCAACTCAGTTCTAGTAAATTTATTTTCTGATGCATTTTATTTTCTGGAATTAATAGGGATCCCCCAAGCCACCCGGTGGTACTGAATGTGCTTATGTAGTAATGCGCTACATGAAAGAAATTATCAGTGATACAAAATTGACTTTTGCTACAAAGGTGTGCGTCTTTGTTTTTCTAATGGGTTACTTTTGATTATAAAGGTGCACTTTTCATTTTTGTTTAATTGTGTTTGTTTGTTGCCTTTAGTGGCTGCCGAAGACTCGAACGACGTACACCGAGGCCGAGCTTGATGAAGTACGTATCCAGGCTCTCAAGTTGATCCAAGACAAGATCTGATAGTTTCTAGTAGGTCTCTTTAAATTGACGTAAACATTTGGTTAACCGCTTGAATTGCTAGTTCTGCGCTTTTGGTAATCTGTTTTGGAGACATTATGCAGTCTGTGATGTAGTAATTCAAGCTGTTATGCTTTTTATGTTTACTTTTGGTTGTGCACTTAGTTAATTCTAGTGCCCAGTGATGTTTGGTATCTTGTTAATGGAACAGATACATTGTTGGTGGTTGTATTTTGTGACTGGTTTAATCTAAATGCATGGTTGGATATATTGTGAATGGTCCAGTTTTTTATTTTTTGGTATGCATTGAAAGACAACGGTTTATTTAGTTGCACTCATAAACTAATGTCTAATTGTAACAAAGACATCAAAAGTTTTACAAAATAATGATTTCTAAAACAATTATATACATCACTTGTTTCTACGGTGTCAGATGTCTAAAAAACAATTAGAAATCACTTTTATAAGTAAAATCTGATGTCTAAGAGACAAATATAAATGAGTTTTTTCAGAAAGACCTGATGTTTATACATACATTAGACATCGGTCTAGGATGATGTCTAAGGTCACTATACACTTCGGTTTTTTTTAAAAAGAAACAGATGTCTATAAGAACATTAGACATCAGTCTAGAGTGATGTCTAAGCTAACTATAGACATCAATTTATCTGCTAAAATTATGATGTCTAATATCGGAATAGACATCTTTTTCAAAGAAAGAAAGTGATGTGTATATGAAATATAACTTAGTTTATTATATGTTTTCTAGAATATAAGGCATGCAAGTTGTTTATAAAATTAATTATATCTAACCTATTTTGTAGAACAACTGATGTGTATTGAATGAAAAACTGATGTCTATGTTAGCATAGACATCAGTTTCTGACTGATGTCTAGAATAGACATCTCCAACCTAGACATCACATCCAAAATAACATAGACATCGGCCAGAAACTGATGTCTATTGACCCTTTTCTTGTAGTGAAGGCAATCAGTTAAATTGATTTGATGAACTAAATTATCTACAAACACAAGGCACTTGCTCTATCAAAAAATTGTTGGTAGCATTTCTCTACAAATATTGACTCTGTAATTAAAGTAATCAGTTGGAATCTTAAGCTATAGAACAAGTCAAATATTATAAAATATTTCAGTACCTGATTATAGACATTCTCGGATAAAATATTTTGCCCAGAGCTCTCGTATGTCATTGATTTCCTTATTCGTATAGCTTCTTGAACCAAGAACCTTCAAAATATAGAAGATTACATATTTTTAAAAAATCTGTAGTCCAATAGTTGTAAAACAATGCTAACTAGTTTTGTCTCTTACCACTTTCCAATCCACATCGGTTTTTTTCTGAGAATGCATGATTATGTCATGCATGTACCTCATAACAAAAAAACCACACTCTGTACCTCCTTGTTATTGAGGACACTACGAAAAAGCCAACAAATATATTAAGTAAAAAAATAAATCAACTGACGAATTTAAATGTATATTTCAAGTAGGTTATACCTGAATCTCGTCGTGAATAAAGAGGAATTCTTTTCTGTTAGTCCTCAATCCACCTTCTAATGTGTATAATATAAATGCACTGTGAAATAAGTATACGTCACATTTCACATCTCTAACAAATGCGGACTATGTTAAATGTAAATTCATATTTAACTTACGTTTGCACGGGTGTCTTCAAGCGTATATCCCTTGCTCTTTTCAAAGAATCAAACACATAAATAATACTTTCTTTGAGACTGAAAAGGAGCAACATCCAGTGGTTGCTACAACAAAAACACATATATACACTATATTATACAGTATATACATTGATATTAAATTCAGTTAAAATATTCACGTGTAGTATATAGTAGTATGTACAACTAAATTTAAGTTCGTTCTTACTCTTGGACATAAGGAGCTAGGATGAAATGCCTCTCTTTATTGGCAATCAATTTTTTTCCAAGTAATCGCATGCTTCCTGGCTACGTTTGTAGTCACGCTTATTCGATATTGCCAATCTAGATGGCAACATCAATGCAAATCTTTCTTCATTCAACTCACTGCATAGTGTCTCAACATACCTACAAAATTAACTTGTCACAATAAACACATATATATTGGATGATTTTAAAGTTAATTGAGCAAAAAAGACTTGTCTTACTTGATAAAAATTTCTAAAATCGATGCACTTAAACAAGCCATTCTTAAAAACTCATCAACATCTACAAGGGGTACATATATAGGTTGCTCTCCAATTTCTTCAAACTTGAATACCACATCATTTTGAGCAGAGGTCCTCATTTTGAGCAAGTAACGTAAAGATCGGCAATGCTCACTTGAGTTTGCAGCATCACCATGTAATGCCAGTGGTGGTGTTTTATTGACAGGAGTCGTCGAACCTTTGCTTTC
The DNA here is from genome assembly GCA_036435485.1 of Saposhnikovia divaricata. NCBI lineage: Eukaryota > Viridiplantae > Streptophyta > Magnoliopsida > Apiales > Apiaceae > Saposhnikovia > Saposhnikovia divaricata. The sequence continues at coordinate 117,159,389 of CM071599.1, read as the reverse complement.
AACTATTTTAGGCAGCCTAATAATCTTTTTTGGAGTGGTCTCCTTTTCGGGAGTGGTCTCCAAGGGAGGATCCTGATCAAACATGACTAGCCACATGATATATTGCAAATATATGAGAAAAAAATTTCAACACTTCAAATGTCAAAAAATATACCTGTCCCAACGTCACAAGGTCCTTTGGCCATTGGACAAAACTACCCGCTGTACTTCCTACCTTCTCAAGTTCGTCACATGGCACCGGAAGTGGAGTAAGCTGATATTCAGGTCCAACATCATCAATTGACACTCTTACATTATGAGAAGAAATCGGATTATTATGGACCATATTTTCACTCTAACTATTTGCCGGAAAAAAAGTCCCCCTTGCCACGATGACTCTTCCTTTCTGCTGATCTACCACCCAAAGATGACATGGGGCCGGACCCTGCATTATCTGTATACAAAACAGAATTAGTATATAAATTTACTGCATAAAATGTAAACAAACAATGGCAAGGAGGAAAAAGTAAACAAATGATTAAAACTCACCTTATCTCATAACACATTTACCTTGTGTTCAATCATGAACAGATCAAGAATTCTAGATGCAGCAAATCTTGCTACATAAATTTCAGCTCATGAAAAAAAAAATCCTCACTGTCATAGTTTTCTTAATGTGGCTCATTGATTCCAACCTAGATAGAATTCCTTTTAGTTACGTAAACTTACATTTCTAAAGTCATAACTAGCACTTGAAAATCAGAGTTGCTCCTGGATTAACATGAGATAGTGTAGATAATGTTGTTTTTATGTTTCATGTAGCTTGGTGAAAAAATAAATAGTGAAAAAAGAGAGTATGACTACTTTGGTGTGTATGAATTTGTTTCCTAGATAGTTTTTATATTTTTTATGTGAAAAAATAAAAAAGTTGAAAAATTAGTGAAAGTATGTTAAAATTCATGACACAAATAGTGAGTATGACTACTTTGGTGTGTATGAATTTGTTTTTAAAAATTATCATTTTTCCTATTTTTATTTATTTTTTTGATTTATTTTACAAACTAGTTAAAAATGGGGGAAAATAAAAAAATGGAAAATTAGTGAAAATAATGTAACATTCATCACATAAATAGTGAGTATGACTACTTTGGTGTGTATGAATTTATTTTCAAAAATTGTCATTTTTCCTATTTTTATTTAATTTTTTGATTTATTTGACAAACTAGTTAAAAATGTGGAAAAATAAAAAAATGGAAAATTAGTGAAAGTATGTTAAAATTAATGACACTGATAGTGAGTATGACTACTTTGGTGTGTATGAATTTGTTTTCAAAAATTATCATTTTCCCTATTTTTATTTATTTTTTTGATTTATTTTACAAACTAGTTAAAATGGGGGAAAATAAAAAAAATGGAAAATTAGTGAAAATAAGGTAACATTCATCACACAAATAGTGAGTATGACTACTTTGGTGTGTATGAATTTATTTTCAAAAATTGTCATTTTTCCTATTTTTATTTAATTTTTTGGCCTTTATTCTTATATTTATTTATTTTTTTAAGTTATACCTATAGCGTCGGTTAATTCAAACAACCTACGCTATAGGTGCATATTTTTGAGTTACACCTATAGTGTCGGCATTTCAAAGGGCGACGCTATAGGCTATACCTATAGCGTCGCCTTTTTCAAGGGTGGCGCTATAGGCTATACCTATAGCATCGGCATTTTAGGGGGCGACGCTATAGGTATAGCCTATAGCGTCGGCATTTTAAGGGCGATGCTATAGGTATACCTATAGCGTCTCCCTTTTAAGGGGCGACGCTATAGGCTATTGCTATAGCGTCGGTTGATGCAAAGTCGGTTGATGCAAACAACCAGAAGCTTTGCATCAACCGACGCCAAAGCTTCTGGCAATAGGCCTATAGCGTCGGTTAATGCAAACAACCGACGCAATAGGTAAAAGTACGACGCAATAGGTCAATAACCGACGCTATAGGTGGCGACGCTATAGGTCATTTCTGTACTAGTGATTATTCTTACCTAAGTTGTCAACCCATAGTATTCTTCATGGCATATAAATATTTGAATCCAAATCTATTCCTTTCATTCATTATCTCAATCGTTACATCACAGTCGTAATCACTATTCACCATTACCTCAGTACATAATAAAAAGTTTTAATTATATCCAAAATTTGGGGTTCTTACAGATCTTTTAAGCATCAATATACTAAAATATATAAATAAATCCGTTAGAATCCCTTGACAACTATTAGTTCATAATTGAACTGCTCGTCACCATGGGAATTGATGAAAATATGATAATATACAAGATATGAAAGAAAGTTATAATAAAATTAAAAGAACAAGGTTAAGAAAACAAATCTAAAATTTAGAATAACGCCTGAGAAAGAATACAAAAGATGTAGTAGATCTAGATCCGTTGCTTGTCACGAGCTTGAATCTTTCTCCACTTTCACCGTTACCAATCTACGTTTTTATTACAACGTTACGATGTGTTTAAATAGGCTTAAAAAAACCTTGCTACACAAGAAACTACCTTACAAAACTAATAGAATATGATTTGGTATATGAAACTGCCAAAAATACGTTTACAACTAGATTTAGGGCAAAACAGTAAAAATTTAGCAAAACTGCCCGCACAAGGGCGCAGCCTGCGCGCAGCTAGGGCGCAGCCTGCGCAGTCCATCTCTGTCCAAGGGCGCAGTCTGCGCACCTAGGGTGCAGTCTGCCCAATAACTTCCTGGAAAAATTCTGTTTTCTGCTGTTTCGCTTCGTTTCGCTTCGTTTTGACTCCAAATGCTTCCGTTCTTTTTGCATTAGCTTCCTTCTTCATTTCTGTATCTAAAGGATCACTATGGTGGTCTGCAATAAGACTCCATTCTTCACTCGATAGCTCCAATGCAATTTCAAAATCAACGGAACACCTCCATCCTAGGAACACCTCATAACCTAGGAACACCTCCATCCTCATCTAAGTTAGCCAGGAATTCATTCTTTATTACTAACAACTACGACACATAATACTATACACAATAACGCATGTTTATTTAACCGTGCAATGGATGAGACCCCTAAAGGCTTATACAATAATACCCATGTAGCGAACGTTAGGTTAGTGGATCCCAGACTATAAAAGCCTTAGGTCACTAGGTACAAAGTCCCCTAGAACTTAATTGCTCGAGTATTAAAGAGCTCACCCTGGTTAATTTTGTATTTATACTATTTACATGACTTTTTTTTTTCTCTTTTCGCTTTTTTTTTTGCACAACTAAATTGGAATAAGTGCTTTTCGCTCCATCTCATCCAACCCTAGACTACTCATACACATGAACCGGCTACTAGCCATTTTGACACATAACAACTAGCATGAAATCCCTAGTTTCCTCCAAACTTAGATTTTAGTGCTCCAATTTTATCAAGGGAATAATGAAAATTCTAAATATAATCAAGTGATTAAATCTCAAAACTAACAAACAAGCATAATTTCAACCTAGCCAAAAAGCAACCTAATGAGACTTGTGTAAAAATTTTGTTTCCATAACATGCAAGTCAATTCCTAGGAACTATAAATCAGCCCTCTATTCATCAATACCACAGTCAATAAAACATCTACCCACTAATCAGAATTAGCTCGTCCTAAGGGATCATGAAAAATGCATGCCATGAGAATGCAACTAAAATGAACTCACATGGTATAAAAACACGATAATAGAATGTCCTAAATGAAACAAACATGCAAAATATAAATAAACTATGAATGAATTATACTAAACATGCAAAACATGATTTCCTATATGAATACATTGACATACTAATACAATATACAACACTACTTATCCCCCAAACCACCCCCAAACTTGAAAGATTCAATGTTCGCATTGAATGGAAGTAAATACGATGGATAGTAGAAAACATACCTACTCATCAGAATCGTCACCCTCCTCGGGTGAATCAGGTGGTGGATACTGCGTACGAGATCCATAAACTGGCCACTTAACTGTAATGCCCATGGACTGAAAAGCTGTGCTCAAAGCTGTTGTCATATCCTCAGCATACTCCCTGTTACTCGCGTGCATCGGATCAATACGCCTATTAAGGCACCGGAAGTGACTATCAAGTGCTGACATGTCCACCATACCCTGCTGTGGACCATTTCTCGGAACTCTCGGAACCTGTGGCGGAGCGCCCACTCCCTGACCACCAGCACCACCCACCAGATAACCTAAACCCCTAGGATGCAGAATGTCGCCTGACCAATCTGCCATCCTACCAATAGAAGAATCATCAATCGGTGCCAAAACTGCATGCTTAGGTTCATCTTCAAACCATCTGACTCCCACAGTATCACATAACCCTGCAATAATAGACCCATGAGGCATGCTGGCTGACGAAGGAACTCCCATAAACCAAAGAATACTCTGATTAATTACATAACCAAGGTCAACATACTCACCCCTGAGAATACCCCAAAGTAGAATAGCTCTGTCGACCGTCACATTAGCAGTGTGTGAAGAAGGCAAGATACTCGAACAGATAAAAAGGAACCATGCCCGGGAAAACTAATCATGGATGCAGAAGGAAACGTAGTACGCTCAGTAGTACCCGGCCTTACTTTCCAAACTGTACCTGGCACACACAGCTCAGCTTTCAAAGCATCCAAGTCAACATCGTCCCTCGTCTTGCGAGACCAATCCTCAACACCCCTACGCTTAGGCTGAAGCCTAATGAGAGTACGAATAGCATGAGGCGAATAATCAACTGTCATCCCCCGAACCATTGTATAGTTATTCCTCTCAACCTTTGCTTTAGCATAAAATTCACGAACAACATTCAAAGGAAGTTCACTAGCATACTCACAGAAATATCCCCATCCCCTCTCCTGAATCATCTGAGCCATCTTAATTGGCCTAGTAGGCAAGAACAACCTCTCCCTAAGCACACCCTTACTCGACAACCTAGCAAATTTTGCTTTGGCTGCAGGAGATACAAACTTTTCCATCTCTCCCCCAGAATTCGAATCCTCGTCCGAAGATGGACGAGTGCCACTACTACTACCCGTCAACCGTTGCCTTTTAGGAGCCATAGAAATCAAGAGTAATCCAATAACAATAACACAAACTCCACAAAGTTCGAATTCCAATACGTAGCAAAAACACAAATTCGTAAGATTAACGAGAAAAGATTAGATCAATACCCAACGAATCGAAGAGGTGTAGATGCTTGAAATCCGCAAAAATTCGATCTATGCCTCCTTTGATGCTTGAAATCGATGAAGTGATAAAGGTTGAATCTTTAGAGTAGGGTAGATGTGTTTATATAGGGGTGTATATATATATAAGGAATTGGAATGGGTTTGGGAATAGGTTTTAGAGATTTTGTAGGATTAGGAGAAGTTTTAGGGATTAGAATTGATATGGGGTTAAATTAGGGTAGAAGGTTATGAATACAAACTGATTTAGGATAGGAAAATATAGAATTTTAGGGAAAAATTTCGGCTGGCAGTATTAAGGGTGCGCAGTCTGCACAGATAGGGCGCAGTCTGCGCATTGACTTTCTGTTCGAGGGCGCAGTCTGCGCAGTGCAGGGCGCAGTCTGCGCGGTGACATTCTGGATTTTTTTTTAAGAAAACAAATCTACAACAAAAGTAGTCTTCATACTCGGGTTGCCTCCCAAGAAGCGCTTCTTTTACGTCATTAGCTTGACGTTCTTCTTCCGAATCAAGTAGACGCCAAAACGGCGGAAACCTTCTCACGCTGAAACGAACCGCCATAGTAATGCTTCAACCGCTGTCCATTCACCTTAAAAGCATGATCCGGTGTTGTTTCGAAAATTTCAACAGCTCCATATGGAAACACCGTCTTAACAATAAATGGACCCGACCATCTCGACTTGAGTTTTCCCGGAAAAAGTTTGAGGCGAGAATTAAATAGCAACACCTGTTGACCTGGCAAGAATGCTTTTGGTACCAACCTTTTATCATGCCACCTCTTGACTTTCTCCTTATACATTTTGTTATTTTCGTAAGCTTGCTCATGAAATTCCTCAAGTTCATTCAATTGAAGCAACCGTTTCTCACCCGCAGCCTTGATATCCAAGTTCAACTTCTTCAATGCCCAATATGCCTTGTGCTCTAATTCTGCAGGTAAATGACATGCTTTCCCATAAACTAACTGTCCTGTAAGCCCATACAGCTTCATCCAACTTCAATGACCAATCTTTACGAAACGGATTCACCATTTTTTCTAAAATTCGCTTGATCTCCCTGTTAGAAACTTCAGCTTGACCATTCGTTTGCGGGAGATAGGCTGTAGCAACACGATGCATCACATTATACTTTGCCATCAATGAAGTAAACTGGCGATCGCAGAAGTGAGTTCCCTCATCACTTATTATAGCACGTGGTGTTCCGAAACGCGTGAAAATTTGCTTATGCAAGAAATTCAATACCACCTTCGCATCATTGGTCGGCAACGCCTTAACCTCGACCCATTTAGACACATAATCCACAGCTATCAAGATGTACTGATTATTGCATGAAGAAACAAAAGGTCCCATGAAGTCAATTCCCCAAACATCAAAGATCTCCACCTCAAGAAGCATGTTAAGAGGCATCTCGTTCCTTCTAGATATATTGCCAACCCTTTGACATCGATCACAACTCATTACAAACCGATGGGCATCCTTAAACAAGGTAGGCCAATAGAAACCTGCCTGAAGCACACGAGCTGCTGTCTTTTCTACACCATAATGGCCACCATAAATGGTTGAGTGGCAATCTCTCAAAACACTCTCTGTCTCACTATACGGAATGCAACGTCTGATCATCTGATCTGCTCATTGTCTAAACAGAAATGGCTCATCCTAACAGTACCACTTCACATCATGTAGAAACTTCTTCTTTTGAGCACTCGAAAGATCTGGAGGAATCACATTGCTCACCAAATAGTTCATAAAATCTGCAAACCACGGTTCTTCATCTTGCACTCCAAAAAGCTGCTCATCTGGAAAAGATTCATTAATAATAGCTTTGTTATGCGAATCCTTACCGTGGTCCTCCAAGCGTGATAAATGATCTGCTATTTGATTTTCCGTGCCCTTCCTATCTTTGATTTCCATATCAAACTCTTGCGATATAAGCACCCAACGAATCAATCTAGGCTTTGAATCCTTCTTCGACATGAGATATCGAATAGCAACATGATCTGTGTACACAATCACCTTAGTTCCAAGCAAATATGACCTAAATTTCTCGAAACCATAGACAACAGCTAGCAACTCCTTCTTCGTAGTGGTGTAGTTAAGGTATGCATCATTGAGAGTTTTACTAGCATAGTAAACCACATGAAAACTTTATCCTTCCTTTGCCCAAGCACAGCCCAACAGCATAGTCACTAGCATCACACATTAGCTCAAAAGGTTACTCCCTATTAGGTGCGGTAATGACCGGTGTAATAGTCAACTTCCTTTTCAAGAGCTCAAAAGCTGCAAGGCACTCATCATCAAACTTGAAAGGAACATCCTTCTCCAACAAGTTACATAAAGGTTTAGAGATTTTCGAGAAGTCTTGAATGAATCGCCGATAGAACCCCGCATGATCAAGAAAACTGCGAATTCCTTTAACAGAGATAGGAGGAGGAAGATTTTCAATAGTCTCCACCATGGCCTTATCAACTTCAAGCCCCTTACCAGATACCTTGTGCCCAAGAATGATCCCCTCTTGCACCATAAATTGACACTTCTCCCAATTAAGCACCAAATTGGTCTCCACACAACGCTTCAATACCAAGCTAAGATTATGCAAGCACTCATCATACGAAGTACCAAAAACTGAAAAATCATCCATGAAAACTTCCACATTCGTGCCAATCATGTCTGAGAAAATAGCCATCATGCAACTTTGAAAAGTGGCCGGAGCACCACAAAGTCCGAAAGAAACTCGACGAAAAGCAAAAGTTCCAAAAGGACATGTGAATGTGGTCTTCTCTTGATCTTCCGGAGCAATGCAAATCTGATTATAGCCCGAATAACCATCAAGTAAACAATAATACTCGTGTCCCGCCAACCTATCTAACATCTGATCAATGAATGGAAGAGGAAAGTGGTCTTTTCTCGTGGCTTTGTTGAGCTTCCGATAGTCTATGCAAACTTTCCACCCCGTGACTATCCGAGTAGGGATGAGCTCATTCTTCTCATTAGGAACAACTGTCATGCCTCCTTTCTTAGGCATACATTGAACCCGACTCACCAAAGAACTGTCTGAGATAGGATAGATAATACCCGCATCTAACCACTTTATAATTTCCTTCTTCACCACCTCTTTCATAATAGGATTGAGTCTTCGCTGATGCTCAACAGTAGGCTTAGCTCCTTCCTCTAGCAGAATTTTGTGCATGCAATAAGAAGGGCTGATTCCCTTGATATCTGCTATGGTCCGACCAATTGCTGACTTGAACTCCCTCAGAATTCGCAAGAGCTTTTCTTCCGCACTAGCTGACAAGTTAGAAGCAATAATAACAGGTAATGTAGATGCATCACCAAGAAAAGCATACCTCAAGTGCTCCGAAAGTGGTTTGATTTCAAGTGTAGGAGCTTCTTCAATAGATGGTTTAAGACGACCCTCCGAATTTTTAAGTTCCGCTAACCCAAGAGATTCGAAAGGCAAGTCAAATCTCATTTTTCAAGGAGCTGAATTTAGCTGCTGAAGTTGCTCGGCTACTTCCTCATCTTCAAAATCAGAATTCCCAACTAACACTCTCTCCAAAGAATCTGACTTAAGCAATTGATCAATCTTCGTAGTAACCGCAGAATCAACCAAATCCACCTTCAAGCACTCTTCTTCATTCGTGGGAAATTTCATTGCATTGAACACATTAAAAGTGACATTCTGTCTTGCACCCTCATGGTGAGTTCCCATTTCTGCACATCGATCAAGGTTCTTCCCGTAGCCAAGAATGGTCTTCCCAAGATTATGGGAATCTTCTTATCCTCCTCGAAATCCAAGATAACAAAATCCGCAGGAAATATAAGTTTATCAACTTTCACCAAAACATCCTCCACTACGCCTCTAGGATATGTAACTGATCGATCAGCCAACTGCAAAGAGGTGTTAGTTGGCTTCGGATCCGGTAGACCAAGTTGAATGTAAACTGACAAGGGCATGAGATTGATGCTAGCTCCCAAGTCACACAAGCACTTCTCAAAAGACAAATTACCAATAGTGCATGGAATAGTAAAGCTACCAGGATCCTTTAGTTTTGGAGGCAATTTTTGTTGCAGCACAGCACTACACTCTTCCGTTAGAGCAACGGTCTCTAATTCCTCGAGCTTCAATTTACGAGAAAGAATACCCTTCATGAACTTGGTATAGCTCGGAATTTGTTCAAGAGCTTCCGCGAAAGGAATGTTAATCTGCAACTTCTTGAACACCTCTAAAAACTTAGCAAACTTCTTATCCAAATTATGCTTCTGGAGTCTTCTAGGATATGGAGGAGGAGGATAGATCTGAGTATTTTTTGTAGACTGCTCCGGAGAAGCTTTAACAATAGGTTCCTTGCTTTTTACCACTTCACCAACTGGCTAATCAGCCACCAAGTCTGATTTTTCAATTTCGGGTACTGCAGAATTTTCTACTTGCTGATTCTGCACTTCTTCATCTTCCTCAGCTGCTAATTTTGGATCTGTTGTAACCTTTCCTTATCTCAAGGTTACTGCCTTGACCTGCTCTCTGCTTTCCCTCTTACCTGGATTTGCCTCTGTATAACTAGGAAGAGTTCTCTATTGCCTAATAAGTAAAGCACTTGCAAGCTGTCCCATCTGATTCTCCAATGTCTTGAGAGCAACTGCCTGGATTTTAACCATTATCCTTAACTCATCCATTTATGATTTTTCATTAGAAGATTGCCCCGCATTAGCCTGGGGCTGTTGCTGCTGAAATCCCGGAGGCTGATATGGTTTCCTTGGAGCATACTGCTGTTGATAGCCCTGATTGAATGGTTTCGCTTGCTGTCCCTGAAACTGCTGCTGATAAGGCTGTTGTTGTTGAGAACCTTGAGTATTACTCCAGCTGAAATTGGGATGATTCCAATTATTAGGATGATAAGTGGCTGGAACTGGTGCAGCAGGTCTCTGGAAATTACTCCACGAACTGCGCTGATTCAGAAGATAGCACACTGATTTGTCTCATGTGCGCCCGCACATAGCTCACAAACACTAGCAACCTGATGAACTCCATAATTTGCAAAAGAATCCACCTTCATAGTCAAAGCCTTCAACTGAGCTACAATAGCTGAAGTTGTATCCACTTCAAAAATACTTGCTACCTTGCCTTGAGATAGTCTCTGGGTTGGATTCTGATTTTCATTCGCAGCCATCATCTCATTCAACTCATACGCCTCGTTATAACTCTTCGCCCATAGAGCTCCGCCAGAAGCTGCATCAAGCATGGGTCTAGTCTGCGCTCCCAACCCATTGTAGAAACAATTAATCACCATCCAATCAGGCATACCATGATAAGGGCACTTTCGCAACATCTCCTTATATCGTTCCCAAGCATCACACAAAGTTTCACCAGACTGCTGTGTAAACTGAGTAAGAGCATTCCTGATTGCTGCCGTTTTAGCCATTGGAAAGAATTTGACAAGAAACTTCTGAGCAAGATCATCCCAAGTAGTGATAGAACCTGCTGGTAGAGAATGCAACCAGCCCTTAGCCATGTCCGTGAGAGAGAATGGGAAAAGCCTCAGCTTTACGGCATCTTCAGACACACCATTAAACTTGAAGGTGTCACAGATCTCGATAAATCCCGGATGTACATATTAGGATCTTCCGTAGGAGCACCCCCAAATTGGACTGAATTTTGAATCATCTGAATTGTACCAGGCTTGATTTCGAAATTTTTAGCTGCGATAGCCGGCCTGACAATGCTAGATTGGATGTCAGTGATCTTTGGCTGAGAATAATCCTTCAAAGCCTTAGTCTCCTCTGCGGCTGCTATTCGATCACCCATCTCAAATGTTGTTTCGAGTTCTTCCTCTCTTTTCATATCTATAACTAAATCAATGTCTTCCAAATTATCCCTATGAGTTTGCGAACGTGTTCGCATACATGCTCAAGTACCTGAAAATCACACCGACAAACAAGATGTGTAAGTAACCAATCCAAGTCAGTGAACTCTAACGACCACTAATGACAAGCACATAAACTAATAAAACAAAACACCGAGTCCCCGGCAGCGGCGCCAAAAACTTGTTAACACAGAATCACGCAAGCGTACGTGGTCACAAGTAATATAGAATAAAGTTAAGTTCGTTCCCATAAAGACTGATTTTGGTCTTGTTTAGTAGAATAATGCACCTATGCACCAATTTATGATTATACTTCACTGCTTAGACAAATAACAAATTGGGGTTTTTGATAAGTGCATATTTTTGCATATTTTATTTACCTATTTATTGCTTGAACTCGTGTTTTAATAAATTATTTTGTTGCATTTCAGGTAAATCGTAAATAAATAAAGAAATGACAAAATAAATAAATAAAGTGCAAGGAAGGGAAAAAGAGGAAGAAAAAGGATCAAAAATGAAAGAAGGAAAAGAATTAGGAGCTTGGAGCAAAAGTAATATTTCTAGACAAGTGGAAGGTGGAGATCATCCCAACACATTAGCAAAGTGTATGGCCAAGATCAACTCTTCAAAGCTTAAGGGGGAAGGAATCAAATAGATGGCTAGGATTTCACCACCACACAACCCAAATGTATGGTGGGGATTTACCCAACATCCCCCTTAACCCTAATTCCTATCCTATAAATACCCCCTCACCCCCCTTGTATTTAGTAACTTAGATTTTAAGGTAGTTTTATTTTCTTGTATTTCTTTTCTTAGTTTCAAATCTTGTAAACACTCCTATTATAATTAATGCAATTTTTATTTTCTTTACTTCTTGTCTTGCTCTTTCGTTATTGTTGCCTTGTTTCGTTATTAGTTATTTAATTTCAGCCTTTATTTTTTCTATCTTTATTTTTGTTAAGTCGAAGCTATCCCCTGTGTCTTTTTCTTCATTTTCAAAAACTACATAACCAGTTCCTAGTTTCTTCTTTTTTTTGTCTCTCCTTACCCTTTCTTCTTTTCCCCTTTTCATCACAAACCTCTCCCCGGTTCCTTTTCTGCAAATCCCTCTCCCCTTTCTCGGATTCTTACCCATAAACATACCCCTGTTTTTTTTATTTTGAATCAATTGACCCCTTTTTAATTTCGAGTTCGAGATTGTGTTTTTGACTGCGAGTTGTTTTTCGAGTATCTGATCTGTTTGTTAATTTCGAGTTCGAGATTGTGTTTGTTTGTTTTTCGAGTTGTTTTTTACTGCTATGGTTTGATGTCCTCTTTGCAGTGTTCAAACGAGTCACAACACTCGTTTAATTGTCTGAGCTGTAGCGAGTTGACTTCTGATTTCCTGTTTGTGATTGAGTTGTTTCTCGTTTTGTTAAGTTTCTCGTTTTGTTAAGTTTCTCGTTTTGTGCTGCGTCTCATTTTCGAGTCCTGAGTGCTGAGTCTGCGAGTAATGTTATGATTGTGATGATTGTGAGTCTGTTCTTGTTCTTAGTTCCGTTAATCTTCTGAGTGCAATACTTTTGTTTTCTGAGTTCCAGTTTGTTCATTTCGTTTTCCGAATTCCAAGTTCTATTCGACCGAGTTGTGATTCTGCTGAGTTGACTGGGTCTTTCTAAATTACTAAGTTGCTTGTTTTGCTGTTGAAGAATTGTCGTTGTCTCTGAATTTAATTTCCTGCTATGTTTGTGTTCCCGAATTTAACTAATTGTCCGAGTCTGTTCTGTGATTGCTCTTGGGTTAATGTTTCAATTTATACTATCACGAGTTTCCTGTGAGTCATGTTTTTTTTTCTGTATCGTTGTTAGAACTATAGTTGGCTCGAATTGTGGTTCATCAAGTTAGTATTGTGAGTCCAGATTGTAATCATAAATCGTTTTGAGTTCATGTTTTTAGTAGTATTGTTTTTTTTTTGTTTTTGAGAATCGTTTTTTTTGTTTTTAGTTGTGTTAGTTTTGTTGTTAGTTTTTTTTTGTTTTAGAATAAAATCAAATTTTAATTTAGATTTTTTAGAATAAATTTTAAAATAACTTAGAATTCTTAGAATAATTTAGAATAATTTAGTTTAAATTAGTTTAAAATAGAATTTCACTTAGTAATTAGTATAAAATCAAATTCTCAAAAAAAAAATTAATTGTTCTAATTCGATTAAGTTAGAAATTTAGGAATGCGAAAATATTAGTCCCTGAGGAACGAATCATTAATTTTACAACGAAACGAATTGTGCGCTTGCGATTCAAATTCAAATGTCATTTATTTTAGCACAACAAGTTTTTAGCGCCGCTGCCGGGGACTTATTATTTTTCGCGCCTTAATTTTTAATTTTTCGAGTTAGTTTTATTTCTTGTCTTATTTTTTTTATTTCGTTCTTTTTAGGGAAGCTTGAGATTTCGGAACTCCTCTCAACGAAGCGTGGAAAAATTGGAATTTATGGAAAGCTTGCTTCGGTAACCGTATCTCACTCTTTTCGTTTTTTTTTATTTTTAGAAAATCACAAAAAAATTAAAAAATTCAAAAATCACAAAAAAATTAAAAATTTAAAAAATCCAAAAAAATTAGTTGTAAATACATAATTGTTGCATCATGCATTTAATCACTTAGGGCACATCATCTAGATTTTTATTTTCTTGTTTTTAATTTTTCGTACCTATAATTGTGGTGATCGCTGGAGGACCCCAAGGTACGTTAAATTCTTCCTCTTCTTTAGTTAGATCACGTAGTGTAAGCATCCATATTTGTTTATAATTTTTGTATATATCATTGTTTGTTGCATCATTTTGTAAATAAACATTAAGGGCAAAACCCACTACAAGATAAGGGAAGGGATTTCATCACCCTTTCCTTAGCCCAAAAACCATTAATTCCCTCATTTTGCATTCCCTAGCCTTTTAATAAAATTAATTAGACGTTTGCCCCTAGGAATCTCGCGCTCAATTAGGAAGGTGCTTAAGAAACGAAGTAATCTTTAATTATTCTTACTTTTTGGTGTCTAGGAAAGCGAAAGCTGACCTGGCCAATTAAGGTTTGGTGTCTAGGCTGGTGTTTAGCCTCTTGGCAATGCTTGCACCTACCTGGCCAAGCCGGTTCGAATAATTATTGATTTACCTAGTTTTTGGTAGCCCTTACAGTTAGGAGCAAGGTCTAGTTATTTTATTAGGGAACCCTAGGTTTAGGATTTTTCTTTTAATTTTACACCCTTTCTTTTTGTTTGTTTAAATTTATCGCACTTACTTGCTACGTGTTTCCTTTTGTGGTTTATGCGAACTACGTGGTTTAGGGATAATTCTTCTAGACTAGTGAGATCTTTCGAGACTTCTTCATCGTCTAATTCCGAGTCTTTAGATTATTCCGAACCCGTAGTAAACATGGCCATGTCTCTTAGGGACCGTTGCTATCCCACTCGTTCCGCCCAACCTTCGTGTATCACCCTTCCTCCCGTTAATGGTAATAATTTCGAAATTAAAGCTCACCACATCAGTATTTTACCTAAATTTAACGGGAGCGAGGGTGAGGACCCGTATCTCTTTCTTCATGAATTTGAGGAAGTTTGTGCCTTACAAAAGCTCCAACAATTAACCGAGGACTCGATTAGGCTTAGACTCATTAATTTTGCGCTTAAAGAAAATGCTAAGAAATGGTTGTATAGCCTACCGTTAATTCTATTTCCACGTGGGAGGGATTTGTGGTAATTTTTCTTAAAAAATATTTTCCAAACCATAAGACTACAAGAATTACAAACGAGATAAATCAATTTCATCAAAAGGAAAATGAGTCTTTTTGGAAATATTTTGATCGTTTCAAAAATCTTTTATCACAATGCCCCCACCACGGAATAGAAAAATGGAGGCTTTGTTAGATCGTTTATGAGGCCTTAGATGGACCAACAACCGCGTTGTTGGAATCTATGTGCCAAGGAAAGTTCATGGAGAAAGATGAGGACGAGGGTTGGAAATTTTTCGAAGAATTAGCCGAGAAGACCATGTTGTGGGAGTCTACTAGGGAACCTAACAAGTCTAATGAGTCGTCTAGTCCATCTAGGGGTTTGCATTCGATTGGGAGTTCGATTGCAACCGATGCCAAATTAGCCACTCTAACTAGAAGACTCGAAGCCCTAGAAACTAGTAAGGCCCCCTCAAATGTGTCTATGTGCTTTAATTTTAATCAAGGTTTTTCGGATTTTCCCGCTTTTGATCAAGTTAATGCGGTGTCTCAACCACCCACTAGGAACGATCCGTTTGCTCCTACTTACAATCCCGGGTGGAGGAATCACCCGAATTTCTCGTGGAACCAAGGGCCAAATTACCAAAATCCGCCTTCTTTTCAACCTTCGTTTCAAAATACTCCGTCTTTTCAAAGGCCTAATCAAAATTCTTTCTCGACTCCAAATCAAGGTCCCTTTCCAAACCCTACTCAAAATCCCGGTCCTTATCCGACTCAACTTTCTTATTCAAATCAAGCACCCGCCCACCCACCCGGCTTTAATGAGTCGGATAAGAGAATTACTTCTTTGGAAAAGACTCTTGATGCGCTTTTGAAATCAACGACTAATTTGGCTCAATCTCAACAGACCTTCATGCAAACCATGACTCAAGATAGGCAAATTTTGAATGCTAGTACTCAAGCCTTATCTAAGTTAGAGCTTCAAGTGAGTCAATTAGCCAATGCCATGTGTGAGTGAGAGAAGAATAAGTTCCCGAGTCAACCAGAGGTCAATCCTAAATTCCCTCTCAACCAAAGACTTCACGAAAATGTTAATGCTATCATCTCTCTTAGGTCGGGAAACCAAGTTAATAATCAAGTAGGTGTCGAGTCTTCCAAGGAAGAAGAAGAAGAGTCAAATGTTGAACCGAACCCTACACTTGATCATTCAAACCTTACTCCAGCTTCCGAACCTCTCGAGTCATCTATTCTCACACCTTCACCACTCGAACCTTCATCATCGAAATCCACTCCCGAGTCATCGAATTCTTCTCTTAAATCATCCTTAACACCTAACAAATCTTCGAATATCGTTCCACTTTCCACTTCTCTTCCCGATGTGTCTAACGAACGAGTCTTTAAGCCTAAAGCTCCTTATCCTCAATGACTCATCCCTCCCAAACAGTCACCTCAAGTAGAGAAGATTATGGAAGTTTTCAAACAAGTCGAGATTAACATTCCTCTTTTAGATGCCATTCAATAAATTCCTTCGCATGCCAAGTGTCTAAAAGATTTATGTACTCACAAGCGATCCACCCACGTTCCTAAGAAAGCCTTTTTGACATCTCATGCCAGTTCAATTCTTTCAAATCAAATTCTTGTGAAATATAAGGACCCCGGTTGTCCTACTATTTCATGTGTCATAGGCAATACTTTTGTGGATAAAGCTTTACTCGACTTAGGTGCTAGTGTCAATCTCCTTCCATTTTCTGTCTACCAAGCCCTAGGGTTAGGTGAGCTGAAGCAAACGAATATGACCCTTCAATTAGCTGATCGTTCTGTTAAAATGCCTAAGGGAATAATTGAGGATGTGCTAATTAAGGTTGGTGAATTCATCTTTCCGGTTGACTTTGTTGTCCTCGAGACCCAACCCGTCACGAATCCTAAGAATCAAATCCCAATTATTCTAGGACGACCTTTTCTTGCTACATCCAATGCCTTGATTAATTGTAGGGATGGTTCGATGAAACTCACCTTTGGTAATATGACAATTAACCTTAACATATTTAATGTCGGAAAAGAACCCAATGAGCTTTACGAGCAACCAATAGCGGTTAATCTTGTTGATGACATTGTTAATTGGTCTAGCTTTGAGGATAGTGAGATTGAGTCTCTTCTCAACGAGCATTTCAAAGTCAACTATGAGTCTAATCGAGAGTATGCTGATTCGTTAAGGGATATGACTTCGGAAGAGATGTTGAGAGAGTTGGCTGCCATTTGTTCCCCGTGGGAGACCAAACCCGAGGATGCTATTGTTGAACCCATTGTCAAAACTTCCGTTGGTGAACCACCTACATTCGGTGAGTTCTTAGGGGATTTGTTAGAAATTCGTTCCAAGTATGAGACCCCACCCGAGGTTGTTTGTAGTGAGCCCGTTCTTCACACTTCCGTTCTTAAGAGTCTCGTGGGTACACCACCCGCAGTTGCCTTAATTCTTTATCATCCCGAATTTGATCAACAGCCGTTAGGGAAAGAGGAACCCTTGTCTCATGTTATTCCTAGTGATTCTAACCCTAACCAGACTTTCATTATCTATAATTTGCTTAAACAAAATAAAGAAGCCTTAAGTTGGTTTAGGGAGAACATTAGTAACAATTGCTCTTTAGGGTTGAATGATTCAATGTTAATTGAGAAAATCAGTGCTAATAAAAATTTTCACAAATTTCTTGTTATTTTCTCAAAGTTGCACCCGAATTTTCCTACCGGCATCGGCTGACTCGGTTTTATTCTTTAACCCTCCCCTCGTGTTAAATAGGTATGGGGGAGGAGTGTGTGAGTTGTTTTCTCTTGTAATTTTTAGAAGTTTTCAGTCTCCGTCATCCCTTATCAGGTATTTCCTCAACTTTCTCCTTTATCATTTCTCTTTTCTCTTGCATTCACATACATTGAGGACAATGCATGATCTAGGTATGGGGGAGGGTTTTTAGTGTAAATATAAAAATCAGAAAATCCAAAAAAATTAAAAAAATCAAAAAATCAAAAAGAGTTCTTTTTGTATCTAGTCTTGTTAATTGATTGCTAGTTTCTTGATGCACCCTTGCATGCTATGATAATCTTATGATCCATTAGCTTTTGTTTGAGAAGTGATTTGCTAAAGTTCTTGTTCACACACTTACACTAGCAAGGTGAAGCTAGTAGACTTAATTGAATTGTGCAAGAAATTAGAAGGACATGATTAGGTGTAAGATGATTTGGTCTTCATGCTTTGAGTACAAGTAGGTGCACTGAGGATACCATTACTTGAGATTGATTATGTTCCACCACACCAAGTGAGTTTTGAGCCTATATGCACATCTTTTGCATTTATATTCGTTTGCTTGAGTGTCCACTTGTCATTTGCATCGCTAGCACTTGTTTGAGTTCCTTCTTGAAATACATGACATTAATTGATGATAAAATGATAAAGGCACTTAGGAATAACCTATATTTCCAAATTATCCACACCATTCTTATATGATCAATTAGTTAACCCTTTGAGCCTAATCATTTCCTTTCGGTGACGCACCACATTACTCGCTTAAGACCTTTTTCTTGTTTAGCCTTACGTATTCTTGATCCCAGTTTGTTAAAGGCTAGTAGGAACTTGAGGGAGCAATAAGGTGTATGAAATAGGGTTTACTTTTGTTCATAACTTTTCTGGAAATATTCGTTGTTACCTTGATAGTCGATTTTCAAAATTAAATCTAAAGGAGGATTATTGTTACATTTATCATTTTCCTTTATATATACAAAAAAAAGAGAAAAAAAATGAAAAAAATGAAAAAAAAATGAAAAAATATTCATATGAGAGCATACTTATGTTTTTGTAATCCTCCTTCATTACGACTATTCAAGGCTTTTTGTTGAAAATAAAAATAAATTGTATGGGGAGGAAGTTTGGTGTTGTGCATGATATTCATGGTTACTACTAGCTTTTGACACTTCACCTTGCTTTGGCCTTTCTTGACATACCTTGTCCCTAGCCCCATTACAACCCTAATAAAGACCTTTTGATTATCATTTTTAATGTATGTTGTGATTTAAATTGGGATGATACCAAGTGTCAAGCATGCATTTGATTTTGTTGGAATTGAGTGATACACTTACCCTTGTTCTTGAGTGAATATTCTTTTGTGAGTGAAAGGTGAGGTATTGCTTATTTGTTTTTTGCATAAGAGATCTCAAGTTTTGACTCTAAGGTGTGCCCTTGTAAACTTAGCATGGTTTCCAATAATTTTTGCACTTGACATGAACTTATAATCACTCTTGCATGGTTCTTTGAGTAGATTATGTGAATCCTTGCACTTTCCACACCAAGACTTTGCAACTTCATTTTGATTCTTAAGTTGATGTATCATGAGAGGACATGTATGTGTGGTTTGCATTGCCTTGTGATCTTTTATACAAACTAGATGGATTTTGTGGGTACATTCACTATAGGCCCTCACGAGACCTCACTCGTCCACTAGGGCTGCCTAAGGGGTTTAAAGGGCTTGTTGCATATGCCAAATGCAACCGTCACACCTACGAAAAGGAGTATAGGACTTTTTATCTAGATTTTCTTTTTATTTTTACTCGAGGACGAGCAAAAGATAGGTATGGGGGCATTTGATAAGTGCATATTTTTGCATATTTTATTTACCTATTTATTGCTTGAACTCGTGTTGTAATAAATTATTTTGTTGCATTTCAGGTAAATCGTAAATAAATAAAGAAATGACAAAATAAATAAATAAAGTGCAAAGAAGGGAAAAAGAGGAAGAAAAAGGACCAAAAATGAAAGAAGGAAAAGAATTAGGAGCTTGGAGCAAAAGGAATATTTCAAGACAAGTGGAAGGTGGAGATCATCCCAACACATTAGCAAAGTGTATGGTCAAGATCAACTCTTCAAAGTTAAAGGGGGAAGGAATCAAATAGATGGCTAGGATTTCACCACCACACAACCCAAATGTATGGTGGGGATTTACCCAACATCTCCCTTAACCCTAATTCCTATCCTATAAATACCCCCTCACCCCACTTGTATTTAGTAACTTAGATTTTAGGGTAGTTTTATTTTCTTGTATTTCTTTTCTTAGTTTCAAATCTTGTAAACACTCCTGTTATAATTAATGCAATTTTATTTTCTTTACTTCTTGTCTTGCTCTTTCGTTATTGTTGCCTTGTTTCGTTATTTTCATAAACCCGTTGCTAATCACTTGGGGTTGAAAATAACGAAACTTTAATTTCGTGTTCTTAGTTTTAATTCGTAATTTCGCCCCTTTAAAAATCCATTTTATTGTGGGCCGTTTAATTCCAAAACATCGTCTTAGTGTAATTTTAATTTCGTAGTAAATCTCTTTATTTTCATAGTTAATTTTAGATTATAGAAATAAAAAAAACCAAAAATATTAGTTATTTAATTTCAGCCTTTATTTTTTCTATCTTTATTTTTGTTAAGTCGAAGCTATCCCCTGTGTCTTTTTCTTCATTTTCAAAAACTACATAACCAGTTCCTAGTTTCTTCTTTTTTTTTTGTCTCTCCTTACCCTTTCTTCTTTTCCCCTTTTCATCACAAACCTCTCCCCGGTTCCTTTTCTGCAAATCCCTCTCCCATTTCTCGGATTCTTACCCATAAACATACCCCTGTTTTTTTTATTTTGAATCAATTGACCCCTTTTTAATTTCGAGTTCGAGATTGTGTTTTTGACTGCGAGTTGTTTTTCGAGTATCTGATCTGTTTGTTAATTTCGAGTTCGAGATTGTGTTTGTTTGTTTTTCGAGTTGTTTTTGACTGCTATGGTTTGATGTCCTCTTTGCAGTGTTCAAACGATTCACAACACTCGTTTAATTGTCTGAGCTGTAGCGAGTTGACTTCTGATTTCCTGTTTGTGATTGAGTTGTTTCTCGTTTTGTTAAGTTTCTCGTTTTGTGCTGCGTCTCATTTTCGAGTCCTGAGTGCTGAGTCTGCGAGTAATGTTATGATTGTGATGATTGTGAGTCTGTTCTTGTTCTTAGTTCCGTTAATCTTCTGAGTGCAATACTTTTGTTTTCTGAGTTCCGGTTTGTTCATTTCGTTTTCCGAATTCCGAGTTCTATTCGACCGAGTTGTGATTCTGCTGAGTTGACTGGGTCTTTCTAAATTACTGAGTTGCTTGTTTTGCTGTTGAAGAATTGTCGTTGTCTCTGAATTTAATTTCCTGCTATGTTTGTGTTCCCGAATTTAACTAATTGTCCGAGTCTGTTCTGTGATTGCTCTTGGGTTAATGTTTCAATTTATACTATCACGAGTTTCCAGTGAGTCATGTTTTTTTTTCTGTATCGTTGTTAGAACTATAGTTGGCTCGAATTGTGGTTCATCAAGTTAGTTTTGTGAGTCCAGATTGTAATCATAAATCGTTTTGAGTTCATGTTTTTAGTAGTATTGTTTTTTTTTTGTTTTTGAGAATCGTTTTTTTTTGTTTTTAGTTGTGTTAGTTTTGTTGTTAGTTTTTTTTTGTTTTAGAATAAAATCAAATTTTAATTTAGAATTTTTAGAATAAATTTTAAAATAACTTAGAATTCTTAGAATAATTTAGAATAATTTAGTTTAAATTAGTTTAAAATAGAATTTCACTTAGTAATTAGTATAATATCAAATTCTCAAAAAAAAAATTAATTGTTCTAATTCGATTAAGTTAGAAATTTAGGAATGCGAAAATATTAGTCCCTGAGGAACGAATCATTAATTTTACAACGAAACGAATTGTGCGCTTGCGATTCAAATTTAAATCTTTATTTTTAGCACAACAGTTTTGTTGGACTAACTAGTTACTATATAAATTAACAATATTACGAATTAACTAATTACGAGAATTGAATATCGAATTACTTATATGCAAGAAAACATGGGATCCTAACTTCATTAATTACTTCACCTAGATCTGACACTTTTAATCACTGCATGCAACGGTTTTGATATCTGATCGGACAACACGGAATAAGTACACGCTACCTGTCAGTATACGTATACCAAACTACCCATACATCCACAAAAGAGATAGAAGATGAATAAACACCAATTATGCTTAGACCCTATATGTCTATAGAATTTGAAAACATAACGGTTGAGGAGCAAGTTATCCAATTGATCACATAGGGCAATATAAGTATTTTCATCTTATACTACAAATTACGATGTCAAAACATGCATAATCCTATGCTAGCATGGCAAGTTCTAAACCTCAAGATCCATTTTCACTTCACAAGAGATTAACAGATTAGATGTTCGGGACGCATCTAACAATTAAGCATAACCATACGAGGATATTAGATATACGTTACACATAGATCTTTTAAGCATCAAGATACTAAACTACATAATTAAATCCGTTAGAATCCCATGACAACGATTAGTTCATAATTGAACTGCTCGTCACCATGGGAATTGATGAAAACATGATAATAAACAAGATATGAAAGAACGTTGTAATAAAATTAAAAGAACAAAGTTAAGAAAACAAATCTAAAATTTAGAATAACGCCTGAGAAAGAATACAAAAGATGTAGTAGATCTAGATCCGTTGCTTGTCACGAGCTTGAATCTTTCTCCACTTTCACCGTTACCAATCTACATTTTTATTACAACGTTACGATGTGTTTAAATAGGCTTAAAAAAACCTTGCTACACAAGAAACTACCGTACAAAACTAATAGAATATGACTTGGTACAGGAAAATGCCAAAAATACGTTTACAACTCGAATTAGGGCAAAACGGTAAAAATTCAGCAAAACTGGCCGCACAGGGGCGCAGCCTGCGCAGTCCATCTCTGTCCAAGGGCGCAGTCTGCGCACCTAGGGCGCAGTCTGCCCACTAAATTCCTGGAAAAATTTTGTTTTCTGCTGTTTCGCTTCGTTTCGCTTCGTTTTGACTCCAAATGCTTCCGTTCTTTTTGCATTAGCTTCCTTCTTCAATTCTCTATCGAAAGGATCACTATGGTGGTCTGCAACAACACTCCATTCTTCACTCGATAGCTTCAATGCAATTCCAAAATCGATGGAATCGTAAGCCATAATCGACAAACTGGCAATCCTCCACACTTAAGCAAAATACATCAGAACTACAACAAACTTGGGTCTAAGACAATCAATTTAAGCCAATATGGAACGTTCCAAATGGATATAAAATCCACTTATCACACGTGAAAACTCCAATTAGTCTTTGGAAACAGGATGATATTGATCAAGAATTCAAATGTGATTGCATCAGGATTGGTGATTAATTTTGTTTAGAAGTCACATTGAAATTTGTGATTATCTTGGTGAGAAGATCACATCAAGAAAAGGAGGCTGATCAGTACTGATGTTTTATTCTGATAATACCCTGATTTAATTTATTGAAATCAAATTTTGGATTTTATTTTCCAAAAATCGTGGGTAATGACATCTTTTCAGGGACTGACACCTGTCAACCTACGTGTCAACGTGGGTTTGAAGAATTTTTGAATTATACTTATTTTGAAACTCTAATCATGTAATTGCTTCCTCTAATATCATTTTCTAAAGCAAAAAACACTCTAGATTTTCAAAATCACTAATCAATTTCAACGATTTCTTAAGTTCTTTTCAGATCAAAATGGCAGCTCAAAGGAGACTACCCAAATCAGTCGCTTTCAAGTTTGGTGACTTTGATTTTATGATGAACAATCATGTTGCAACTATCACCAACAAGGAAGGGGTGTCAACTGATTTTCACCAAATTATGGACTTTATGGCGAAAGGACCGTAAAGTTATGCCTTGACAGCATCTCCACAAATTAATCAAGTAGCTGTTTCACAAGCTTGGGAGAATGCTGAGGTAATTGATTCTACTAGAGTCAATCAGGTAAGATTGTTCTACACTTCGGACAAGACTTATTTGATATTACTGAATCTGTTGTTAATTCAGTACTTCACTTACCTGTTAGTATGAATTTAGAGAATGTACCATCTGATGATGATGTTAGAACTATGTTATCTGAATTAGGTTATAATGGACCTCTAGATAACATGATCCAGTTAAATAGATCCTTTCTTAGGAAAGAATTGTCTTTCTTCTTTGATCAACTTGCTACATGTTTTACTGGTAAATGTAGTTCTTTTCAACAAATTACTGCTGTTACATCACATATTGCATATGGCTTGCTTAATAACAGAGTAATTAATTTTGGTCACATTATCTTAAGTCAGACGTGTATTAAACTTGGGTCAAGAGATCATGACAGGAATATGGTTTATTATCACAGATTCATGCAACTATTTATTAACCATTTCATTCCTGATGTTGAAGCTAGATTTGGTAGAGAATATTGTGTTTCTTCTTATATACAGCAAAAGAGAATTTTCTCTGACATTACAAAGAAGGACAATGAAAAGAATCTAGATAAAATACATGCATTACACTATCCAAATCATGTCCAGGTACTCCTAAGAACTCATCTTCCTACTATCTATAATTCTTCTTTCTTTGGTTGTGAAATGACTCAGAAATCTCAATTGGAGGAGAACCCCCCTATGTCTACCCAAGTAGCCAAAAACATTACAGTCACTGAAACAATTCTAGAACCAAATTTTGATCCACAACCTATTGTTTCAAAGAAGCCAACCTCTGGTGTTTCTCAAAAGACATCAGTTGTAAAGAAGAGGAAATTTGTTGTTTATTGTAGTAGTTCCAGTGAAGATGATGATAATTTATCTCTCGCTGAGAGATCAGAATTGACGGCTGCAATTCAACTTTCTAATCTAGGACAAAGAGATAGAACACATAGTCACAGCCAGGCTGCAGTCTCCCAAAAGGCTGTAGTTTTAAAAAGGGAAAACAGTTACTGGATACTGTCTCTCAAAAGACTGTGTCTATTGAAAAAAGAACTCATCCCAAGATCACTTCTGTGTCTACACCTCTTGAGCCTTCTCAAGATAAATCTGTGGCTCACTATACTAAAAGAATAAGGAGAAAGATTCATTTGTCACCTACACACACAGTGTCTAGTCCAACTAACATTATGCAGATCTCTACAAATAAGGCTATATCCACGTCAGTATCTGACAAGAGAGATCTGGATCTTGATTCTTCATGGGAAACAACATTGACATACAGACTGGCTATGGAACTTATTTCTCTAAAAGTGAAGCTTTCCAGGACTGTTCTAGATTTTCTGATTGAAAGAGTTCCCAAACTTTCATTTCCTGGAGAATATTGACTGTTACATCAAAGACTTGATTTAATGAAGATGTACTTCTATGTATCAGTCAGAAAGGAATTGCACAAGAAATTTGGACTTCCTAAGCATGTTGCACTTCAATCACTTTATGCATATTTATTTGACAAGGATGTCATTGTTGAAGATGCTTCAGCTCAAGGTGAACAAGAGGAGGTAGTTGATAGAGGGAAGCAGTCAACAGAAGATACTATTGCACCAGTGGTGAATAGTAGGATAGATCATATCACAGTCATTGCAACACAAGAACCATCTAGTCAGAGGTTGGATGACTCTGGAACTGTGATTGATGATGCTGGAAGGTCTTCTGTGATGATTGAAATTGTAAGTGAGAAACCCTATGATATGGGAGGAATCAATTTGATTGATTTTTCTGAAGATCAAACCAATATTGTTCTTTCAAAGTCTATCCACCTTGAGGGTGTGTCTCAACAACTAACACTTAAAGACGGTGACATACTAGCTATGGTGTCTAATGAAGTATTACTGAAGACATCAGAGTCTAGTGTAGATCCTAAAAGTGGTATACTGGAGCCTGTAGTTTCTGGAAAGAAAGTAGATGTTTGTAAGGGTTCAGAGACTGTAGCAGCTCACTCCTTGGAGAAAACCTCAAGCCCCATGCCATATTAGGAACCCTCTCTCCATGTGAGTTCAGGTATAAAAACTTCTTCTAACCCCTATTTTTCTGTAGCTCATGAGAGCACTTATCCAAATTTGAGTGATACACTTGAAAAGATGGACATAGATTCACACATAGAGAGGCTGGCTCCTGACCAGGCAAAAGGAGAGGTAGAAAGAGTGTTGACTTTAGATAGTTAAAGTGAGAATGAGTGTAAGAACCCAAATTTTGGGTAGAATTAAAAATTTTATTTAATTAATGATGTAAGAATGAATAGTGGTTACGGCTACAATGTAATAGTTGATATTTTGAAAGAATGAATGGAATTCGACTTATTATTTCTATGTCTTGAAGAATGCTAAAGGGTGACAACATAGGTAAGAATAATCTATCTCCTAAGGGAATAAGATATGGCAATTCCAAGCAGGAGAATATTCTCATGTCATCCAGATCGATAACGATTAATCCAGTGGTTCCATAAAAAGGTTAAGGAACGATCGAAAGAGAATACGGACAATTGTACAACCCTAAGAGAATAAGTAAAGAATAAAGAATGAATAGTGTTTTGGTGAAAGTAAGAATAATATGAGACGACACTATATAGAAATATTCGGAACGGATTTCCGAGTTCGTATTAGTGATCCAGGGGAAATTAAGTGTATGTAAAAGCTGTCGAATTCTGAAAAACCACACTTTTATTTTCTCCGAGAGTTCCCTGGACACTGATAGCCTTAAGTATTTAACGAATGGATTTAAGGAATATAAATTGGAAATTTAGAAAGAAAGATGGAGAATGATAGTATTAATATTAGAAAGATTCCCGGTAAACCCTAGTTAGAGATCCGTGAAATATTCCTACGAACGATCAATCGAAACGGGCAATAACCGGACCAGAATCAAGGAGAGAAAGCAAGATACATGCATGAGCAAGTGATAAATATCTAAGTAACTAGCAAGTAACTAGACTAAGTAGAATGCAACTAGTACTTAGAAATCAAAACACTTGGTTAGCTTTCAACCATGCAAAACACAACACTTGTCCTCCAAAAATCATCATCCATTACATCACACTCCACTAACACACCAAGATGAGATATTATCTCTCAAAAAGTCACTTTTGTGCATTATTCAAGCAACCAACACAAAAGAAAAGAAAAACACTCCCCCCCCTGAATAATTCCATTCGGCCCATTCCTATTTCCAAATCCAAAATCCAACTTCCAACCATTGTTTGCTCTTGAAACTTTTATGGTGAGTCTTAAATTTCATAAAACTAATCTCCTCAAAAAATCAAGAAAGAGGAGCATGAATAGTGTTCTTCAAGAACTAACTTGTTTTTTTTTCTTGTTTCATGGTTGATATAGCAAGCTTAAGCACTCCTAAGGATCATACAAAGCTTCGTGAGGCTAGTAAACACTCTAAGGAAGGTATAAGACTTGAAAACCCTTGGTGTCTTTTTAAGATCTTATGAGTTTTATGGATGATTTAATGATTAGTATGTTATGTTATGCTTAGATCCATGTTAGTAGATGTTATGGTTGTGATTTGGTTTATTAACCATGTAATGGTAACGATGAGTTGTTGTTAGACTAGTCATGATATTTATCATGTGTTTGGGTGGTTGATTTGATCTTGGTAAGATCATGATAAAGTGTAAAAACTTTGGAAAACGCGTAAACATAGCCGTTATAATGTCCGATTTTACAATATCATGTATTGTATGCCATTTTTTCATGTCAAGACCCTACTGTCCAGAAACCTTTTCTGCCATGTTAGGATAGGTTATATTATAAGCTTCGTTTTGATATAAAGAACGTGTGAAACGGACTTACGGTTTAGGAGTTACGGCCGGTTTACTAAAAGTAGTTCGAAACGGTAAACGAGAATTCGTAACTAAAATTGAACCCTCGTAAAATACGTAAGTCAGTGATGAATCTTGGTAATTAAATAATAGAGGTAAAAAAGAAGGTGTGAGAGAAAACCTCAAGTGAATCGGATCGTTTTTCGATTTTATAAAAATGTTCAAATCTAGGTTAAACGCGAACGAACCCCTTAAAAGTATAACTTTGGTTATAACTTAGAAAACGAGCGATAAAACTCGAGATATAATCTTGGTTCGTAATCGATCGAATTTAGAACTTATACGACTTAAGTGTACACTAAGTGTGAGTATGATGACATGTCTTAATGACGAGCAAATGTCGAATCGTATCATTAATAAAAAGAGTTACATTAAAAAGGGCTATAACGAGATAATTCGAAAACATGTTTCGTCTTAAGTTAATACTTAACCTTTTTAAAAAGTGTTAAGCGATTAACCTCGAATCTCTTGACTATATATAGATCGCCGAGCTGACCCGGGATACCCTAACACTACCCCTACCCATGCTCAATTACCAGGCAAGTTTCAACTTTCCCTTTTTAGGCTGTTGTTGTGAATATATATGCTTTCTGTTATACATATGCCACAGCATGCATGCCTACTTTCAAGTCATATTGATATACTTGTTCCCTGATTGTTCTTTGGCTTATAAGTAGATAGATAATATATCGATTATAAGCCGGATGTCGTTAAGACCCTTAGAGAAGGGCATATGAATCCTATTTCTTGAATAAAGACCGGGAGTCAATACTTCTTGATATATCGTAATTTTATTCGAGGGAAATATTTAAGTAAATAATTTCCATTATTTGGTTGACAAATATTATTTGAATATTCGTCCGAGATTATTTAACTAACGATCATTACTTTAAAATATTTATTTGAACGTTATCTATTCAATGAATATTATTTTTCAATATTCATTCAAAGACGAACCATTTATCGAATATTATTTCAAATATTTCTATAAAACTTCGATTATTAAATAAATATCATTCGGACATTCATTTAGAACATCATGTATTAAGGGGATATTATTCTCGAATATTCCTTTAAGGTTTAATTTATTAAATGAATATCACTTGGAAATTCATTTAAATTATTAATTATTATATGAATACTATTTTTGAATATTAATTTGAAGTGTTATTTATTTAACGTATTCCAAACAGTCCTTTCAAACTTATTTATTAAATGAATATTATTTTAATGTTCATTTAAGTAATTATTTATTCAATAAATATTGTCATAATATTCCTTCAAGGATTATTTTGAGAAATACTCTGATTAAAAATATTCTTTCATTCATTAAATACTTCCGACTCAATAAAAATTCTACAAATATTTATTCAACACTTGGAAACAACTTCAACGTGTTTATTATTCTTCAAATATTGTCTTCGACCTTCGATCATTCTGAAAATTCTTCGGAGTCATACGATTAATATTATATTAAGAAAGGTCCTCTAGATTCCATTCTTCACTCGAATCTATCTCTTAAATTATAAGGGAACCATACTTGAGAAAGGTTCTTTATCTTGTTGACTTCCCGGTCATAGTTTATCCTTTTCACTCGCAACTCGGTTGCTACGGACTCATTAAGTCTGTGTGTACCTTCTCATCATTCGAGGGGTAAGATCGTTGGAACAAGTTGATATCCATTAACAAGCAAGAGCTTGGGAAATGTTAGTGAATTTTCCTTTCCAACTAGATACGACTACTTTGTGGAGTCTTGTCAACAAGTATTTCACTTGGGGAAAGGAGGATAAACTATACGTTTCAATGCTGTGGATTTACTCGAACTAGGAGTCGTGTGTAAGAGGCCGAGTCGCGCGGTCCATCACAAGGCCTAATCATTGGCCAGGGAGTTACTATTAAAGGCCATTAACAAGTGGAGCCGTTAGTTCTTCCTTCTACCGGTAGTAAACTATATTGGGTTGTACCATCCCCGACAGATCATCAGGGAGTGGAACAGCTGGCGCGTGATAACTCTAATATTGGTTCATCTCCCAAATTGGGAATTCCCTGCAACACGTATCGAAGATACTTCTTTCAGGTTGACAGTGTCTTCCGCAACACGTATCGAAAAGACTTCTTTCAGGTTGTAGAACTTTGAAAAATGTTAATAACTGGAACTGCAATATTTTCCTTGTAAGTTCCTCTTAATATAATAAATAATGATATCTTGCTTATTTTGACTTAGCAGATATTTCCACAAAATAAACACTTTAAGTTACCTTGTAACTTCATCCTTTATATTATACAGGCACTAACTTCGTTAATGCATGGCATATGGAAATAATGATATTTCGAACAGTTATATACTATCATTGTCCTGTTATATAATTATTGGTGGGCTATTGCTCACCCTTGCTTATTTATCATGTCACAACAATAGCTAGGATAGATGGCTCGCGTCAGGCGCACTCGGCGCAAACGGGTTACCCGACCCACCGGACTCCCCGCAGAGATGCTAGCCGCCATTACTGAGGTTGCATAGTTAGATAGCTTTTGTTTCCTGTTTAACTATATGTATAATTAATGTAATCAACGGTAAAACTTTTAAACTTATAATGTTATCCTTTTGGATTGTAATAACTTTTATTCGCAAACCCTTTTATGTAAGACTTATTTCAACTTCATCGCTTGGACTATAACTGTGTGTGTGTGAGTGGTTATTATTGTGGGGTCATAGCATGTTACTTATTGATTTTGGACTCAAGTCAAGTATTATGTATGAGTTATGAGACCGTAACGACCCGATCCCTGACCCTGGATCTGGGGGTGTTACAATGAGGGTATGGATGATCAACTCCATAGTGAGGGAGAGAAAATTAGGAAACCACCATTGTTTGATTTCTGGGATCAGGTTTTTCCTTAATCCTGGTCTGAAAATCTTGGTATGGATGCTGGTAATTATTCTTTTATCAAGATGTATGAGAAGAATGACTTAGCACATCACAATGCAAAGCTAGAAGTTAAAGCTCAGAAACAGAAAGAAAGGCTTGCAGGAATCATCAGCAGAAGAGGTGAAAGGCTAAGACAAACTTCTACTTAGCCAATACCAGAAGAAATTCCTAATGATCCAAGTATTCCTTTGTATGTACTTCCAATATCAGCTAGAATTGAGACATCAACAGTATCTGATCACTCAATGGAGGAGTCAAGATTTGTAGATGCTAGTACACAGAATACTGGTGAAGGACAGGATGATCATGTTTCAGCTTCAGAGCAGAAAAGTGAAGATGTTTGTACTTCTACTAAAGTATTATTACTTGAATATCATTCTACTCCAGTAGAGCATGCTACACAAACAACTTCTTCTACAAGAATTGAAGATAAGGTTATTTCTGCATCTAAGTCTGAAGATACAACAAGCACTTCCAATATTGAAGTCAATTCTGAAATTCTACAGGACATTCAGAAATCACAAAGTGATATTCAATCAAGACTTCAGATTCTTGAAGATAACCAAGTCACTACTATGGACAATCAAGAAGTTCTGATGAATCTCATTTGTTTTGTTACTGAATCTCTTGGAATTAATGTTGCTGATGTCAAAAAGGGGGAGATAAAGACAATTCAGAGATAACAACAACAACAACAACAGACTGGGGGAGATAAACAGACTGGGAGAAGAACTAAGGGTGACAGAAGTGGTAAATTTCATCATGGAAGTGGTAAAGGAAAAGAAGCATCAAATAGTTGAATTCTTTCTTCTAAGTACTAGATACATGTCTACATCTGAAAAAGGAGGTACTTAACTTCATGATCTTAAACTCATAAATTCTATTCTGGTTGTATTGTTATATGTTTTGACATCTACAACTTAGATTTATGCTTCAGATTCTAAAGCATAAATAGGGGAGATTGTTAGGAAT
Source organism: Saposhnikovia divaricata (assembly GCA_036435485.1). Lineage (NCBI taxonomy): Eukaryota > Viridiplantae > Streptophyta > Magnoliopsida > Apiales > Apiaceae > Saposhnikovia > Saposhnikovia divaricata. Next base: position 117,128,009 of record CM071599.1, on the reverse strand, counting down.
AATTCATGAGTTGTATGTTAAGAATAGAATTTGCTTATACTTCTTGTAAATCCTGATCTTATAAAGGATTTAGAAATTTTATAGGATATATGCGTTAGACAGTAATCTGTAGAGTTTAGTGAGGAACAGCAGTGCATCAAGGACTATGGATGCAAGGTGGAATCCTGATATCAGTCGTGTTACTGATGATGTCATTATGGATGCTACAGAAACTGGCAAGTGCTCTAAAATAGGATCGTTATTTTGAAGAACAAGCAAGAAGATATCATGAAGGAAAGAATTTTCTATTGATGGAAACTATCAACTGGACGGCAGAACATTGTTATGTATAGATCATTACTTTCTGTTATTAGTTGATAGGTAGCATTATAAATACTCTCTCTATATCATTGTAAAAGAGTGGATTTTTTGAGTGCATATCGTGTGAAGCTCTGTATAAGGTTTGTATTCGAGAGTTCGAAACAAACAGAGAGAGAGATTTGTATTGTCAGCAGCTGCTAAAGGTATTGTACACCTTTGGTAGAGTTTGTTTTTGATTTATTTAATACAAACAAAGTTTGATTCATTCGTTTGTTCTTGTTCATCTAATCAAGCAAAAATCAGACACGATTATATAACTTGTATTCAACCCCCCCCCCATTCTACAAGTTATTCGAGTTATCAATAAGGCACCAAAAGCAGGTGCTCTTTGTCAACATATCCCAGCATAAATTTTGCCAAGTTGGTTGAAGCCTCAGAAATATCCACCAAGTGAGACATGATATGTGGTGATACAAAAGAAAACTTTGCTGCCAAGTTGGGATTTTTGGATAAATAGACCTCACACAAATACCTAAGAAAAAAACATGATCAGAAAAAATATGTACAAAACTCCATACATGAATTTCGTTAACTCATATTCCCTAATATATAATATTACCTAATATAGAGGGCAAGGCTAGACGCACTTAACCATTGTTCATTCAATACCTCCAAAACATTCTCCTTATTTAGATGGTCAGTCCAAGGTTCTCCATCCCAGAAAGGTCCCATTTTTACTTCTACATCACTAACACGGTCTAAGATAACAGTAAGATGAACCATCTCCACAACTCTATCATGAGACACATCTTGGGTTAGAGAATAGCCTCGAAGACACGGCAGCTATGGACTCAACTATTTTCTCCTTCTCTTTATTCTTAAACATTTCTTGGGCCTTAGCGTTCTTACCATTTTCATTGTTCTTGATTTTTGATGGTGTCTATAAAGTAGCAAGATAAAATTTTATATCAGGCGATAATCAATTGATTTTTGATGGTTAGTACCACTTCTTAACAGTAAAAATCACATTTTAATTTTTTGTTAAATATTCAAAAAATATTCACACAAGTAAATATTATGGGTTTTACACAATATTTTTTCTCCTAAGAAAGCAAAGGAGGAATAAAACTGATCATGAACCTCTTATAAGTACAAATGAGAGATAAAACAACTTATATGACATGCATCTATTTTTATTTATAAATTGACAGTACTAGTATCCTGATATGTTTTATATATTAAGTCATTTTTGAAACATCAAATACATGTATTTTTGCTGCGGGGAACTATATTTAATAATTTTGTATTGTAAAGACTAATTATTATTTTTTTTCCTGTACACTAGCAGAAACAAAAGCAAGAACTAGCAAGGGAGTTAAATTTGAGGCCACAACAAGTTAAAGTCTGGTTCCAGAACAGGAGAGCCAGGTAAAGAAAAAATCAATTTTAGATTTTTTCTACAGGAAAACTTGGTCCATTAATATTAGAATAAATTAGTGCGAAAGGTTTCTTCTTTTGTCTTTATTTGTAAATAAATTTACAAGTTAATTATTTGGATATTATTATTAAGAATAATTCATGAGTTGTGATGTTTAGAATAGAATTTGCATATACTTCTTGTAATATCCTGACCTTATAAAGGATTTAGCACTTTGTATAGGATATATAAGTTAGTCAGTAACTGCAGAGTTTTAGTCAGGAACAGTGCATCACAGACTATATTTCAGGAACTATGACAGATCTTGATACGACAAGTCAAATCCTGATGCAATGATCAAATCCTGATGGAATGATCAAATCTTGATGATGATGTAATGCTGATATCAGATATAATTTTAATGATGTCATTATGGATGCTGCGGAAACTGGAAAGCGCTATCTTTTAGGATTGGTTATATCAAAAACAGCAAGGAGTATGCGTGAAGGAAAAGGATTAAGCTATTGGAGGAAACTATCAGCTAGAAGACAGAATCCTACTATGAATTGATTATTTCTTTCTGTTATTAGTTGATAGGTAGCATTATAAATACTCTCTCATTATCATTGTAAAAAGAGATCGTGCGATATCGAGAGTCTGTATTAACTTGTTTGTAAAGTTTTTACAGAGAGAGAGATTTGTAATGAGAGCAGCTACTAAAGGTATTTGTACACCTTTGGTAGAGTTTGTATTTGATCTTATTAATACAAACTTTTTGATTTATTCGTTTGTTCTTGTTTATTTATTCGATAGCTTAGATTTTGATGATATTAGGACTATCAGTGTTGAGTTTAAGAATCTTATGACTAATTTCAGAATTCTTACTAATGAAAGAGATGATCTTAAGATTAAGAATGATGAATTAGTTGGTAGCTAGAAATAATATTCTAGAATCTGAGTTAATTCAAATGGAACATTATAGATTAGATTCTGATAAGGCTAAGCATGATTATATTGTTATTTTTGAGGCTTATGACTATGTCAGAAAAGAACTAGAGGATGAGAGATATAGGTTTAAATCATGGAATACCTCATGCAAAAAGACTCATGACATTATTAACAATCAGATACCTGGTAAGGTTAATGGCTTAGGTTTTGACAAGGTTAGGAATGAAAATGAAGTAGCTATTGTCATTGATGATAGAAAAGTAGAAGCTAGCACATCTAAATCTGAAGGTAAGAAGATAGTTTCTGAACCTAAATATGTTAAGTTTGTTGATTCTAATGGTACCCCCGTTGTGCACAAAAGGATTAACAATAATATTTCATATGAGAAAGTGTTAGAGAAACCTAAGAATGTCAACATAGGCTTTCTGTCTAAGTCTCAGTTTAAACAGAGACTTGAAGGTCTTTCAGAGTCTAACAAGACCAAGAGGAATAGGAATGGAAAAGAAGGTATTAACAAAGAGAATAATTACAAGAATGTATCTGATGCACCTAGGAAAAAATGCTATAAATGTGGTAATCATAATCATTTGGCCCTAGATTGTAATCAAAAACCTTCTTGGAAAACTGAGCCTAGATTCCCCAAGACTCAGAAAATTCAGTACCAACCACAGGATGCTTGTTATCATTGTGGTAGTTTATTCCATTCTATTTACATGTGTAGAGATTATCATAAACTGTCTTATGACTACTATTCCTTGAAATCTGAAACTCCTAGTCACAAGCAGTTTGTGAAATCAGAGTCTAAGGTAGATTCTGAAACAGGTAGCTTAAAAGTAAAATCTTCAAAGTCTGTTGTTTCTAAATCTAGTAAGAAAGGATCCAATCAATGTTGGGTCCTAAAAATTTCTAACTAGTTACTTGTTGTTTGCAGGGCACAGGAAAGATGCATTCAATTATCTTGGACAGTGGATGCTCTGGACATATGACAGGAAAGAAGTCCCTGCTTACAAAGTTTGAGAAGAAAGCTGGCCCAGTAATATCTTTTGGAGATGGCAACAAAGGAGAAACTCTAGGATATGGCTCAATTATTTTGGGGAATGTCATCATTGAAAATGTAGCACTGGATGAAGGCTTGAAACATACTCTTTTAAGCATAAGTCAACTAGTGATAAAGGTTACCAATCAATTTTTGACAGTGAAGGATGCAAAATCTTGAATATGAAGTGGAGACATTGTTCTAACTGGTCAGAGACATGGTAACATATATGAAGCAAGCTTGAGTGATTCAACTAAAGGAATTGTCAGATGTCTTTACAGGAAGGCATCAAATGAAGAAAGATGGAATTAGCACAAGAAGCTCTAACATCTCAATTTCAAGAAGCTTAATCATCTTGTTAAACACAATCTAGTGAGAGGCCTACCTCAGGTGAATTTTGTGCAAGATGGACTTTATGATGCTTTTCAGCTTGGTAAACAGAAAAGAACTACTTTCAAGAGCAAGACAGAAAATTCAATTACTGAACCATTTCACATGCTGCATCTTGATCTATTTGGTCCAGTAAATATTATGTCTATTAGCAAGAAAAGTTATGCTCTAGTTATAGTGGATGACTACACAAGGTTCACATGAGTGTTCTTTCTCCATGAGAAAGATGAAGCTCCTCAGCAAATCATTGAACTTATCAAGAATATTCAGAACAACTCCAAGTACAAAGTTAAATTGCTAAGGAGTGACAATGGAACAGAATTCAAGAATTTTGTCATGGAGGGGTATTGTGTAGACAATGGAATCTCTCAACAATTTTCTGCACCGGTAACACCTGAGCAAAATGGTGTAGTGGAAAGAAAAAACAGAACTTTCATAGAGGCAGCAAGAACCATGCTTGCAGATGCAAAGCTTCTAACCTACTTCTGGGCAGAAGTTGTCAACACTGCATGTTTCATTGAAAACTGTACCTTGGTGAATACTCATGGAAATACTTCCTATGAGATGATTAAAGGAAAGAAGCCAAGTGTGAAATATTTTTACATCTTTGGATGCAAATGCTATATCCTGAAAGTTCATCCAGAACAATTAGGGAAATTTGAAGCCAAATCGGATGAAGAAATCTTTCTAGGATATTCTGCATCGAAGGCCTTCAAAGTATATAATCTCAGAACTCACATTGTTATGGAAGCAATTCATGTTGCATTTGAAGACAAGAAATTTGGAATTCTGCAAACTGATGAAAGTCATGACAAGTTGAAATTCGAAAATCTTAAGAATTCTGAGATACTCTCCAGTGATGATGAAAGTTCTCAAATTGAAATTTCTGCTACTTCTCAAAGGAATGCTACTATTGAGGGGGAGCAAATCAATCAATGAGAACACAGTACCAGTAGTCAGAGTCTACTCCATCATGAACTGACACTTCAAGGACTAGTGAAGAAAGTTCAGGTACTGGCAGCATATGGAATCTACAGATTATACTGATCAAGGGGGAGCTTCTGAAGGCAATGAACATTCTTCTACAAGAAATACCACTACCTTGGGGTGAGAGTCTAGAAGAAGAAATCTATCACCTGTTAGAAAATGGATAAGGGATCATACTGAAGATTTAATAATTGGTGATCCAAATAGTGGTGTTCGAACTAGAAGATCAATTCAAAATGAATGCATGTATAGTTGTTTTTTCTCGAAGAATGAACCGAAGAAGGTTGAAGTAGCCTTACAGGATCCTGATTGGGTAATTTCAATGCAGGAAGAGCTAAATGATTTTGAAAGGAACAATGTCTGGAAATCAGTACCAAGACCTAAAGATAGATCTATTGTTGGTGCAAAATGGGTTTTCAGAAACAAGATAGATAAATCTGGTATGATTGAGAGAAACAAGGCAAGATTGGTGGTCAAAGGATACTCTCAGGAAGAAGGAATTGACTATGATGAAACCTTTGCCCCTGTTGCAAGATTGGAAGCAATCAGAATGTTTCTTGCATTTGCAGCTAATTCAAAATTCAAAGTATACCAGATGGATGGAAAAAGTGCTTTTCTAAATGGAAAACTTGATGAGGAAGTATATGTGGAGCAACCACCTGGTTTTGTTGATCCAAAGTTTCCAAATCATGTCTACAAACTTGACAAGGCACTCTATGGACTAAAGCAGGTACTAGGAGCGTGGTATGAAACCTTATCTAAATTTCTTCTTGAAAATGGCTTCACAAGAGGTACAATAGATAAAACTCTATTCTTTAGAAAGGTTAAAGGTGATTATGCAGGGTGTAAAATAGATAGGAAAAGCACTACAGGTACATGTCAATTCTTGGGAAACAGATTGATTTCTTAGGCAAGCAAGAAGCAACAATCTGTCTCAACCTCAACTGCAGAAGCTGAGTATATAGCAGTAGCAGAAGCTGAGTATATAAGAAATCAGTTGATGGATTATGGTATGACACTTAGTAATATTCCTATGTTTTGTGATAATACTAGTGCTATCAAAATTACAGAAAATATAGTTCAACATTCAAGGACTAAGCACATTGATGTCAGGTATCATTTTATTAGAGAACATATTGAGAATGGTACTGTGGAACTTCATTTTGTTCCTACTGATAAATAGGTTGCAGATATCCCGACAAAACCACTTGATGAGACTATGTTAAATATAATTGATGTGTTTTGATCAGTGTTTAAGTGTTACAGGGAGTTATCAGAGTTTAGCTGGAAGCAGTCAGAGTTTGGGTAAACTCTGACAGTTGGAAGCTCGACAGAGTTTGTTAAACTCTGTCTGGAGGAAGCGCGTCTACTGTTCAACAGTGATTAAAGATTAATTATGAAAGCGATATCTTTGAAGATTGGATAGCTATCAAAGAGATCGAGTTGACATAGGAGACGTGTGACAATCTGTAATTGATATCATTGTATAGCTGATTATTAGGAATATCAGTTAGAGATTGTATCGTAGCTGTATGTTATATAAATACAGATAGGTTAACCCTAGAAGGGTATCGATAACGAATTATCATTATTGTAACCTAGCAGCTCTTTGTGATATTTTACATCACGAAGAGGGTTTGAAATATAAGAAGTTTTTAAGTGCATAAACGCTTTTACTTGTTAATCTCTCATACAAAGTTGATTATTATTTGTGTATTCGGCCTAACAAGTGGTATCAGAGCCAATCTGTTACTTTATTACAGGTTAAGATCCAAACACAACAATAATCATGTCAGAAATTCCTCCACCAACACCTACTGTTTCTGAAAAGGCTCCTACTACTGTGAGTCGTTATGAACCAATCAGGGTTCCTATTCTGAGGCCATTGGAGTATGCTATGTGGAAGGTCAAGATGACTATGTTTCTGGAGGCTACAGATCCAGAATATCTTGACAGGATTTATGAAGGTCCTCACAATCCTACAAAGCTATCTGTTGCAGTTGCTGGTGAAGCAGCAAAAATGGTTCCAAAGGAAAAGAAGAACATGACTCCTGAAGATCTATCATCAATTGCTAAGGATGCAAAAGTTAGGCATTTACTACATAGTGCCTTAGACAATGTCATGTCTAACAAAGTCATTAACTGCACCACTGCAAAAGAGATATGGGATGCACTTGAAGTCAGGTGTCAAGGAACTGCAGCTATTAAGAAGAATAGGAGAAACATACTCACACAAGAGTATGAGCATTTTGAGGCTAAGCCTGAAGAGACCATGACAGAAACATTTGATAGATTCTGTAAACTGATTAATGATCTGTCATTGGTCAACAAAGAGTATGATCTAGAAGACTCGAATCTCAAGTTTCTTCTTTCTCTACCTGAAAAGTGGGATGTGAAAACAACCACTATTAGAGACAACTATGATCTTGCTGAAACAGAGATTGATGAAATTTATGGACTGCTCAAAACTTATGAATTGGAAATGGAGCAGAGAAACAGGAGATCAAGTAGAAAAGGAAAGTCTGTTGCTCTTAATGTTGAAGAGAAGCCTCAGAAGAAAGAGGCAACAAGAAGGAAAATGAAGGGAAAAGCTTTGGTCATACACTCAGAAAGTGATTCACCAAACTCTGATTATGATTCAAACTCTTCTGAATCATCTGACTCTGAGGATGATGAAGAAGAGATGAGAAAAATGGCTGTGCTGATGGTGAAAACTTTCAAGAAAATGGGCTTCAAGAATTTCAAGAAAGGAAAAAGGTTTTCTAGGGATTCAAATGAAGACAGGAAAAGCTACAGGAAGTCTGATAAGAGAGATTCTAAAGGGAAGAAGGATAAGTCTGAAATTCAATGCTACAAGTGTAAGGAGATGGGTCACTATGCTCCTGAGTGCAAGAAGGGTAAAACTGGAAAGGTACTCTACACTAAAGGCAGAGATTGGGCAGATACTTCAGATTCTGATGAAGAAGTGAACTATGCTCTCATGGCTACTACTGAATCAGAATCCTCTGAAAATCAGGTACCTCCAACTACCTATGCTTATAATATTGATGACATTGCTCAATTAAGAATTTTTCTTAAGTCATTGCATATAAGTTATAGGGATCAGACTTTAGAAAATGAGAGGATAAAAGCTGAAAATTCTGAACTTAAAGAGAGAAATAAACTTGTTGAAGAGAAACTTGAAAACATGCAACAAGTTCAGAAAGAGAGAGATGATGCTGTTTGCAAAGAACAGATTTTGCTTCAGAAATATAAACAACTAGAATCTGAGTTGGAGGAAGCAAATAAGAAAATTAGGACTTGGACTAATTCTGGGAAGGACACTCAACAGATTTTTCAAACAGACACTGTTGGTCTAGGTTATAATGAGGAAGATGAACTTAGATTTCAAAATCAAGTTAAAGTCAGAACTAAATTTGTTCATGGAACCAGTAAATTTTTGTCTGAGAATGAAAAAGAAGCTGTCAAAAGAGAACCAGTAAAAACTAGTGTTAATCAGGTTAATATTGGTTCAATGACAGATAAACAACTCAAACATAAATTGAAGGAGTTAAAATCTGTTGAGAAAAAGAAAGTGTCAAACAAGAACAGAAATGGAAAAGTAGGCATCACTTCAGGAAATAAACCAATGCTTGCTAGTTATGCTCCAAGAAAAACATGTCATAACTGTGGTAGTACTAAGCATCTTGCAAATTTCTGCAAGAAAAATAAAAATATAAATTCTTTACCTACAAAGTCTGAGGTAAAGAAGGATTTTGCTAGAACTAAGCCACAGACTCTATGCACACACTGTGGAAGCACTTGGCATTCCATCTATACTTGCAGAAAATATCATGCTATCTATCATAATTACTATGAACTGAAACCCAATCTAAAATGGGTTAAAGTTGATACTGCAAGTGCAAACACTGATACCGTTAGCTCAAACTCTGATAATGTTAATTCCGCTGCAAAAGCTAACAAAGTTAAGAATGCCAAAGGATTCAAGCAAGTCTGGATCCTTAAAACTAATCCTCAGTAATTGTCTGTGATTGCAGGGTAACAGGGAGGCAACCCTAGTCGTGAACAGTGGATGTTCAGGACACATGACTGGAAATAAAGCCCTGCTATCAGAATATGAGGAGAAAGCTGGCCCAAAAGTTTCCTATGGTGATGGCAATATAGGAAGAACATTGGGATATGGCAATATCAATCTTGGAAATGTCATCATCAACAATGTAGCTCATGTCCCAGGACTCAAGCATGACTTGCTATCTGTGAGTCAAATCTGTGACAAGGGATATCATGTAGATTTCCAACCTGAATATTGTGAAGTTATCAGCAAATCTACAGGAAAGGTTGTTCTAGTTGGTCACAGGTAAAACAACATTTATGAAATCAAGCTTTTGATAGACTCTGTTGGAAAAGCTGTTTGCCTGTCTACAAGAATGTCTAGTGAAGAGAGTTGGAAGTGGCACAAGAAACTCTCACATTTGAACTTGAACAACATCAATGAATTGATCAGAAAGGATCTTGTAAGAGGACTCCCAAAGACCCTGTTAAATGTTGATGGCCTATGTGACTCATGTCAGAAGGCTAAACAAAGGAAGTCATCTTTCAAGAGCAAAACAGAATCTTCTATCACTGATCCTCATCATCTTCTTCATGTTGATTTATTTGGTCCAGTAAATGTCATGTCTATTGCAAGGAAGAAATATGCTTTAGTCATTGTTGATGAATACACTAGATTCACCTGGGTGTATTTTCTAGCAAAGAAGGATGAAACTGCATTGACTCTGATGGAGCATGTGAAGTTTCTGGACAAAGGATCAAGCAACAAAGTGAGAATCATCAGAAGTGATAATGGAACTGAGTTCAGAAATGCAACAATGGAAGAATTCTGCAAGGACAATGGAGTGAAACAAGAATTTTCAGCACCTGGTACACCACAACAAAATGGTGTAGTTGAAAGGAAAAATAGAACATTAATTGAAGCTGCCAGAACTATGCTTGATGAAGCAAAATTGCCAACTTATTTCTGGGCAGAAGCTGTTCAAACTGCTTGTTTTACTCAAAATGCAACACTGATCAATAAGCATGGAAAGACACCATATGAGATGGTGAAGAAAAAGAAGCCTAACCTGAAATACTTTCATATTTTCAGGTGCAAATGTTTCGTTTTGAAGACTCATACAGAACAATTAACCAAGTTTGAGTTAAAGGCAGATGAAGGAATTTTTGTTGGCTATCCACTGTCAACAAAGGCATTCAGAGTTTACAATCTGAGAACTAAAGTGATCATGGAATCAATACATGTTTCTTTTGATGATAAGAAGATAACTGGACTTGAAGACAAAGACGAATATGATCAACTGAACTTTGGAAATGAAGTTTTAAACTCTGATGAAGGAAACTCTGATGAAACAATTCTGACAGACTCTGTTGAAACAAACTCTGAACCTCTACTGGTAAATTCTGGAGAAACTTCTCAGTCACAACAAAGAGGAGAACCAGTTGAGGGGGAGCATGATCAAGATGAAGACTCAAACACTGATACTGAGTCAACTGAAAAATCTGGATCAAACTCTGATGCTTCAAACTCTGAAAATTCAAATTCTGACTCTGGACAGTCAAGTTCAGGGGGAGTCTCAGAAAACGAAAATAGATCACAACAGAATCAGGAGAGCATGGATCAAGGGGGAGGATCACATGCTGATAGAAGTCATTTGCCTTCTGCTAGGAAATGGACTAAATCACATACACCTGATTTGATAATTGGTGATCCAGATGCAAAAGTAAAGACAAGAAGTGCTACTGCAAGTGAATGTCTATTTCATGCATTCTTGTCTAAAAATGAACCAAAGAAAGTGGAAGAAGCTCTTCAAGATGCAGACTGGATAACAGCAATGCAGGAAGAGTTAAATGAATTTGAAAGAAATGAAGTTTGGACCCTTGTACCAAGGCCAAAGAACAGATCTATTGTTGGTACTAAATGGGTTTTCAGAAACAAGACTGACAGTGAAGGTGTTATCACAAGGAACAAGGCTAGACTGGTAGCAAAAGGTTATTCACAGCAGGAAGGAATAGATTATGATGAAACATTTGCTCCAGTAGCAAGATTGGAGGCAATCAGAATTTTTCTAGCATATGCCTCTCACAAGAAATTCAAAGTGTTCCAGATGGATGTGAAAAGTGCTTTTCTGAATGGAAAGCTTGAAGAAGAAGTGTTTGTTGAACAACCACCAGGATTTGTGGACCCCAAATATCCAGATTATGTCTACAGGCTAGATAAGGCACTATATGGACTTAAGCAGGCACCAAGAGCATGGTATGAGACACTTGCTCAGTTTCTTCTAGAAAGTGGATTCAACAGAGGTACAATTGACAAAACTCTGTTTTATTTCAACCAAGGAAGTGACCTCCTTTTAGTTCAAATTTATGTTGATGACATCATCTTTGGGTCTACTAATGATAAACTCTGTAAGAAGTTTGCCAAGCTCATGCAGTCCAGATATCAAATGAGCATGATGGGAGAGCTTAGTTACTTTCTAGGCCTACAGGTGAAACAAACAGAAGATGGAATTTTCATTAATCAAGAAAAATACACCAGAAATCTTCTCAAGAAATTTGGTATGCTTGACTGTTCATCTGCATCAACTCCCATGGCAACAGCAACTAAACTGGACAAAGACACAGGAGTTTCAGTGGATATGACAAACTTCAGGGGCATGATAGGATCTCTTCTATACTTGACAGCGAGTAGGCCTGACATCATGTATGCAACCTGTCTTTGTGCAAGGTTTCAGGCAGATCCTAGAGAGCCACATCTTTCAGCTGTGAAAAGAATCTTCAAGTATCTCAAGGGCACCATATCATTAGGTCTGTGGTACCCCAGAGAATCAGATTTTAAGCTACTTGGGTATTCCGATGCAGACTTTGCAGGCTGTAAGGTAGACAGAAAGAGCACTAGTGGAAGTTGTCAATTTCTTGGTGACAGACTTGTTTCCTGGTACAGCAAGAAACAGAAATCAATCTCCACATCTACAGCTGAAGCAGAGTATATTGCAGCTGGTAGCTGTTGTGCACAGATCTTATGGATGAAGAATCAATTGCTGGATTATGGATTGAGGTACAGTAATATACCTATTTAATGTGATAACCAAAGTGCTATTGCTATGACAGGTAATCCAGTACAGCATTCAATGACCAAGCACATCAGCATAAGGTACCACTTCATCAGAGAACATGTGGAAGAAGGAAATATTGAACTACATTTTGTCTCTACAGAACAACAGCTTGCAGATATCTTCACTAAACCATTGAGTGAAGTTACATTTACAAGGCTGGTTAATGAACTAGGAATGATCTCTGGTTCTGACTAGAAATGTTGGTTAGATTCAAACTTTACTTATGTGATGTATTAATCATATTTCCTGATTGGTTAAATACTAAGTGAACTCTGTTGATTAAACTCTGTTATGCATACTCTGTTAAACTCTGTCATATTTTGTCCTCAAGAATGTATTCGAGAAGTGACTAAGTGAGTGATTCGAGAACTGGAGTTGACTTGATCGATAACTCTGAGTTCTCGAATAGTGTTATCTTGACATATCGAATCACTTCTCGAATAGCTCTTTTCTCTGGGACTCCTTGAGATATCGAATAGAGCATTTTGACATATCGAATCCCTGAGATATCGAATAGCATATTGAGTCTTTGAGATATCGAATGTATATATGTCATACACTGTTAATAAGTTTGATAAACTCTGTGAACTTTGAGTTGATTTTTGTCTGAATGAAAACACCAATGAAGAAATATGTATGAAGCATGATTCTCAGCAATTAATCATGAATCTTTCTGAGTTATTGAGATCTAATCTTAGATTGTGCAGAAAGTTAACACAGCATGATACTGGCTCATATTTATAGCATCTCTTAGTTTATTTTGTCCTAAACTCTGAGTCTATAAATACTGTGTGCATTACCTTTCATGAAGAACTACTGATGTTGATGAACTCTAAACTCTGTTAGTTATACTCTGATAAAATAAAATGTTTACTGCAATACCCCAAAGAAAGTGTATATAGGTTGTTATACTCCTTTGAGATTATGTTGGATACTAGGATGACCCAGGAACCTATTGGTATATAATATGTGCTAAAATTCTCTGATTTTTGGTGACTAGTTAAATACTAGGATGACCCAGGAACTTATCAAGATGATAAGGGCTAAAATTTTTGAATTTTTGGTGACTGGTTCCAACCTCTGATTACTGGAATGAAAAAAAAAAAAAATGAAAAAAAAGGAATAAAAAAAAAATGTGTATATAAAGAGGGTATAAAATAAAAATTACTGTATAAAGTTCGAATACTTCAGAGTTTAGCTTTCATCATACAGTCAGTGTTTACTATGACAGTTTGTGCATCCAGTGTTTATTGATTTACTTTATGGATTTTATGAAAAATTAGATGCTCTAAAAATTGATTCAGTAAACTCTGCTTCACACACACACATATTCACAACTGTGCAATTTATGAAAGGGTTTCGATGATAAAGTTGGAGAATTGACAAACGCTGTTGATTCGTGATTTGTACTCTAAGGTAAATTTTCACTTGGACAATTTGAAAGTCTTGGAGTAAGTAGGGTTTTTGACAACTGTTAATCAGTGGATAGTTGATGAATGTGTTCTTTATATGATTACTTTAATTAGTTTTCATATTCTTTTCTTGATGCATTTTCTTGAAGAACAGTTCATATAACTCAAATAACAGTTGCAGAACACAATGAATATGATTAGAAAAGCAAAATTTTCATTGATAATAAGAAAGAGATTACAAGCAAATATTACATATTTTTTTTGTTCTCTCTATCTGCTAATCTATTCAACAGGAAAGTAAACGGTCCGTCCACACCACTCCATTGTTAGCAAAAATTCCCAGATCCCATCTTTGCCACTTTATTTGGGTGAAAGTTGAAGGGATAAGGTTATTTTTGCTGACATATTCATTAACAATGGTTGGTGGTGGTGGATGAGGATGCCTTCGAGGAGAGCCATGCCAATGTTGCTTGGAGGGCAGCATCGATGTCGATCACCCTTGCAGGTTTCTCTCTCTCGAGCTCTTCCAGACCAGCATCCATTTGCAGCCACAGCGTCTCAAGCTGTCTTTCCCACTCAAACGCTTCAAACTCTTCACGAGTATAGCTGAAGATGTCTCTATTTTCGACAAGATGAAGGTTTTTCTCTTTGATGGTAAGGTTAGCCATTGTTTTTCAAGAGTATTTGGTTTGAAAGGTTTGTGATTTTACAGGGGAGACTGAAAGGTTAAAGGTTTAATGAAATAATCTGATCAAGTCTCTAGGCCTTAAATAGAGATGGGTAAGAACGAAGTCCTTAATCGCTTCGTATTCTGGTTATTAAAGGCAACAGGTAAACGTTTCAAATTCTGATTTTACTTGGGTCCAGATATTTTTAAAAGAGTATTATTTGATTTTTGTTAAAATCAAATATTTTAATGTTTTAATTTTAATATACTCTTTTTAAAAATAGGCGCACATGACCCACTCGCCTTTAATGTGTCCCACTTACCTATTATCGTGTCCCACTACACATTAATCAAGGAACTGATTGAGTGTTTGTTACATAAGAGATTGAGTTTTTATTAATTTAATCACTTTTGTGTCCAAACGAGTTTATTCTTACTCTCACAGTTTTCTTATTTTTCTCTTGGGCACTCACGCAAACACCTTTTCTACATTCATATCTTTTGGAAATTCTTGGAAATTCTTAACTCAATGGCATCTAAAGCATTCACTGCTCTTGGCTTACGGTTTGTTCCTAATAACTATGAAGCTCCACTCTATCATGAACGCGTTCCAGAATTGTTTCATCTCATGCAGAACTTTTTGAGGGATTCAGAGATTGGACAAGCTCTGACTGGACCTGCTACTCTTTCTGCGTCTCAAATTGCTTCATTCTGGCAGAACTTAGTTTATGTGGATGGAGGAGAAAGTGGAACTCCTACCATTATCTTCACCTATGAAGACCAAGACCATGTGATTACTCCACAGACTGTACGAGATACTATGGGTTTTGACACACATACTTCTTATGCTCTGGTTAATGAAGGTTATCTGAGAGACATGCTACAAGAGATAGGTTACATGGAATCTCTTGACAAGCTTGGCAGTATAAAGCGACCAAATCTAAGAAAGGAATGGAATTTCTTCTTTGATTGCATAACAAGAACATTCCAGAAGAAAGTCACAAACTGGGATGCCATTCCAATGGATAGTCTCCATATCGGGTATTCTTTGCTCTATGGTATTAATTTTGATTTTGGTCGATATGTTTTGATGAACTTAGGTGATAAATTGTCAGAGTCTACCACTGTCTACTATGCTCGTTTCTGTCAAATGTTGTTCAATGCATGTGTACCTGGTCTTGTAATTGATGAAACTGATAAAGTTGATCCTTTTAGAGTCAATAAGCGTATATTCTCTGATATGACTAACAAGGATGTTGGCAAAGAAAATCTCCCAGCTTTTGTCATGCCTCTTGCTCTACGAAATTTTCTAAATCAACCACAAGAACCACAACAAGATCAACAGGAACCACAACACGATGCACCACAACAAGATGAACCTAAACAAGAACCACAGCAACCTGAATCACACCCTGAATCTCAAACAGAATCAAACACTGAATCACCTACAAAGCAATCTTCATTCACTTCAAACTCAAACTCTGATTCTCCATTAAAATCAAAGTCAACATCTCAAGGTGTTAAGAAAGTACTTGCTGAACGACATGCCAGTCTAAGACAGGCGGAAGAGACAAAGAGGGAATCAAAACGAAAATCTCCTGAAGCTGTTTACACTAGAAAAGGGAAGAGACTGAAAGCTCGAGCGAACATGCCTAAGTCACCACCTTGTGAAGAGGATTCAGATAATGTACCTCTAGCAAAACGAAGAAAAGTGATATTCTCTGATTCTATGGATGACGATATTGAAGCTCCAGAGGTTGTTTCACAGCACACACCTCCTGTTGAGGTTGAGAAAGATGCAATACCTGCAGAGGATGTAATACCTGCAGAGGATGTAATGCCTGCAGAGGATAAAATTCCTGCAGAAGAGGATGCAAGAGATGGTGTTTCTCCAATAAATGCTGTTCCTGATTCATTTATGCCATTTTCTGATCCTATCTCTAATATTGGAATAGTTGATCAACTTACATCTGTACCTTCTGAAGCTGTGGCATCTCATACTGAGATAATATCTGATGCTCACCACACTGTTGAAGAAGGTGAAGAAATTGATCAGGCAACCAAAATAACTTCTCAGTCAATGCCTGTTGCTGAGCCTGAGCAACATGAAGAAAATTCTCAAAAGCCTACGGAAGATATTGCTAAATCTATGGCTGAAGATGAACCAGTTAAAGCTACAAGTGTTGAAGCTGAAGGTGACAGTAGTGCAAACTCTGATACTTCTCTGAGTGCACCAGTACAAACTGATGATAAACATACACCTTTTTCTCAACCTTGTTCTTCTCATGAAGTTGAAAGAGCACAATTTGCCATGAATGCTGCTGAATGGTACAAAGAAGATTGTATTTTTCCATCAAGAAGAGCAGCTAAGTTTGTTAAGCAAAGTGCTGATACTATCTCTAATCCAGAGATTCTTTCTTGCTTGAAAGCAACTATAGTTCAAGTTAAAACTCTGGATAGACGATTTGATGATACTAATTTGGCAATCACTTCTTTGCGAAATGAGGTTGTAGCTAGAGAGATGAAGATGGAAACACATTCAAAACTAGTGACTACAAAATTCTCTAAAGCTCAAGACAATATCCTTGCCAGACTGAGTAAAGTTGAAGAGAATCAGTCTGATTTATCTGCTAAAATTGATTCTATTGCTACCTCTCTGGAGTTAATTACTTCTATCCTTATGCCTGATGATGTCAAAAAGGGGGAGAGAGTTGTTAGAAGGGATAGTTCTGGAGATGGAGGGGCAGGTAACAAAGACAAAGGAAAGAAAAAGGCTGAGGAGGTTCAAACTCTGAGAACTAGTAAGTCATTCAAATCACAGTCTGTTGGGAGAAATACTGATACTCAAGGAACTTCAAGGACCAAGAGTTTACTGTTATCTTCAAATCCACAAACTGATGAAGAGTTGGCTGCTAAGTTGTTCATTGAAGAGAATGAGGAAGGAGTAACGATTGAAGACATTGAAGCTGAGGAAAAGAGTTTACATGAAGAACATCTTAAAGCTTTAAAGTCTGATAAGGTACAAAAAGAAAAAGCTCCTAGGCCTGTTCTTAAAGGCGTTGTGATCAAGGAAAATGTTGATGCTGATCAAAGATCACATTTATCTAAGAAATCAACAGAAGCTGAAGCTAAACACAAGCTGAAAGGCATTGCTATGGAAGGAGAAGAATCAAAGAAGAAAGATACAACCTCTGTTGCTACACAAGTTGTGTTTAAACCTCTATCTTCTCAGTTGAAGTCAGTTTTTGGTAAAGGAACACTTCATGATCCAGATGTGTTATCTGGAGTCTCAATGAATATTTCTGATGGAAAAGCTTTATCTGGTAAGATTGGAAATAATAAGGCTGGATTAGGCTCATCTAGAGACAGAAGGCAATATACTGGTCCTAGGGATCCTTCTTCACTGGCTGTTCCAGGTCGTGGTATACCTCAAGAGAGTCTGGATAGACTGGAATCAGTGCAGTTGGTTCATCAGAAGAGTTTAGACAAAGATTTTCTTCTTTACTTCATGGCTGATGGGACAGTATTCAAAGTTGGTGAGAATGATATCGGCTTGAAATATTGGGAAGAACTAGAGTATGTTCTATATCTTCTTAAGGTGAATAGTCGAAGGACTCAATCTGTTGCTAATGTACTAAGACAGAAGATGACTCAGAATCTGGCTATTAGAGGACAGAAATACAATAGCAGATACATTCCTAAGTACAGGGATTACCAAGGCAATCTCATTGAAATGAAGAAAGGTACTGCAAAGTTAAAAACTGATTTGGGAATCACAGTACTTGACTTCAATACTCAGGCAGAAAAAGACAGATTTATCAGACTGGGTAATGAAATGAGAAGAAACAAGATTTATGATCTTAGGGCTGCTATTTATCAAACAGATGAAAGTGATCCTCAACTCAGAGAAATCAAAGAAGCAATGAAGATTGAACTTGAGAATGCAGAAAGAAGATTGCTGATTGATTATCTCAGAACCATGCCAGATCTTGAAATGATTAGAGATTAAAGTTCTGTAAGAATTTTCTTATTCTCTATAGTTTTTAAGCTTAAACTCTGAATCTGTATAAACACTGTATTTATCGTTTGTTTTGACATCATCAATTATTGTCATTAACTTGTACATTTTTTATAATGAACAAGTTGGGGGAGATTGTTAAATATAATTGATGTGTTTTGATCAGTGTTTAAGTGTTACAGGGAGTTATCAGAGTTTAGCTGGAAGCAGTCAGAGTTTGGGTAAACTCTGACAGTTGGAAGCTCGACAGAGTTTGTTAAACTCTGTCTGGAGGAAGCGCGTCTACTGTTCAACAGTGATTAAAGATTAATTATGAAAGCGATATCTTTGAAGATTGGATAGCTATCAAAGAGATCGAGTTGACATAGGAGACGTGTGACAATCTGTAATTGATATCATTGTATAGCTGATTATTAGGAATATCAATTAGAGATTGTATCGTAGCTGTATGTTATATAAATACAGATAGGTTAACCCTAGAAGGGTATCGATAACGAATTATCATTATTGTAACCTAGCAGCTCTTTGTGATATTTTACATCACGAAGAGGGTTTGAAATACAAGAAGTTTTTAAGTGCATAAACGCTTTTACTTGTTAATCTCTCATACAAAGTTGATTATTATTTGTGTATTCGGCCTAACAGACTATTTTCATTAGGTTGGTAAGTGAGTTAGGAATGTTAAACTTCTAGATCTTTAATATCTGCAAAAGTAGAAGGGTATATTGTTTCAGCTTATAGACTTGATATTACTGTCAAGATCTATATCTTAAAGTTGTTTCTTTAGCTGTAACACTTTATCTTGATAAATTACAGTATGATAGACTTTTTTATAATCATCAGGATCAGGATTACTATGAGGATACTGACGTCATCAGGATTTCTGCGTCAGTATCAGGATCTTGGAAATGTTTAGTCTGTGACTTAATGTTCCAAATCTTGAAGTTTATTTTTATTTAGTGGTCTAATTCTGGGTATTGTTAAGTCTATGCTAGTTTGTTTTATATGCATACTGATGATTTATACTCTATTCATATCTTGCTAATAAACAAACAAAAGACAAGTAGATAATAAGAAAATTTGTAATTTCATTAATCAAAAGAATTTACATACATGGAATTAAAATACAAATATTTTCTTTTTGTCCAATCTCTACTACTAACGTTGTTCTTGTCTAATGTTGTGGCTACTGGCTCTTGTCTCTTCATGAGTCTTCAACAATCAACTCAAGGATGAAGAGCATGCCAAAATCAATTTGGGGGATGCGAACATTCTCATCAGCTCTTGGATTCCTTGTTGGGGCGACTTGAATGAGAGCAGCTGGCACAAACCCATGTTTATTGAGCAGGAGGCATAGCATCTCCATCAAAATCAGCCCCAACCTCTTCACCAAATTCTTCATCCTCAAGATTTGCAGAGGTTAGAGGGAGATTTTGTTCAACTGGTAGATGTTCAAGAGGAGGGTTTTGGACATTGTTTGGGTCAATTCCAACCATATCTAGTTCGATGAGAAAAGTTATCTCTTCAAAAAGATAGTCCACTTGCTCCTGATCATCAAGAGCATTGAACTCCTCAGAAGAAATGAACCAAAAATTAGGGTTCATGTGAATATTTGGGTTGAAGGCCATTGTGTTGGGAAAGGTTTTTCAAGGAAAACTCGAAAGGTTTTGGAGTGGGAAATGGCATGAGACGTCAGGTTACTCTTGAGTTCTCAAAATCACTAATCAATTTCAAGATTTCTTAAGTTCTTTTCAGATCAAAATCGATGGCTGCTCAAAGAACACTACCCAAATCAGTAGCTTTCAAGTTTGGTGACTTCGATTTCATGACAAACAATCATGTTGCCGCAATCACAAACAAGAAAGGGATGTCAACTGATTTTCACCCAGTTATGGACTTTATGGCGAAAGGACCATTAAGTTATGCATTGACAGCATCTCCACATATTAATCAAGCTGCTGTTTCACAAGCTTGGGAGAATGCTAAGGTAATTGATTCTATTCAGGGTCAACCAAGTAAGATTGTTCTAAACCTAGGACAAGATTCTTTTGATATTACTGAATTAGTTGTTAATTCAGTACTTCAATTACCTGTTAGTGTGAATTATGATAATGTACCATCTGATAATGATATTAGAACTATGTTGTCTGAGTTCGGTTATAGAGGACCTCTAGATAACATGAGCCAGTTAAGAAGACCCTTTCTCAGAAAGGAATGGTCTTTCTTCTTTGACCAACTTGCTAAATGCTTTACTGGTAAATGTAGCTCTTTTGAACAAATTACCTCACACATTGGATATAGTTTGCTTTATAACAGAGTAATTAACATTGGTCATATTATTCTAAGTTAGATGAGTATCAAACTTGGTTAAGAGATCAAGGTAGGAAAATGGTTTATTATCATAGATTTATGCAATTGTTTATTAACCATTTTATTCCTAATTTTGGAGCTACATTTGGTACACAACACTATGTTCCTTCTTACATACAGCAAAAGAGAATTTTATGTGACATAACAAAGAAGGATAGTGAGAAGAATCTAGATGAGATACCTGCAATGCACTATCCACATCATGTTCAAGTACTCCTTACAACTCATCTTCCTACTATCTACAATTCTTCTTCTTTTGGTGGTGAAATAACTCGGGAACCTCAATTGGTGGAGGACCCCCCTGTGTTTACCAAAGTAACCTAACACACCACAATCTCTGAAACAATTCTAGAACCAAATTTTGATCCACAGCCTATTGTTTCAGAGAAACCAACCTCTGGTGTTTCTCAAAAGGCACCAGTTGTAAAGTAGAGAAGATTTGTTCTTTCTAGTAATAGTTCTAGTGAAGATGATGATAATATATCTCTTACTAAGAGAGCAGAATTGAAGGCTGCAATTCAAATTTCTAAGCTAGGACAAAGAGATGAAGGACCTAGTTATAGCCAGGCTGCAGTCTCCCAAAAGGCTATAGTTCTTAAAAAGGGGAAACAGTTACTAGGTACAATTTCTCAAAAGACTATGTCTATTGAAAAAAGATCTCAACCCAAGATCACTACTGAGTTTGCACCTCTTGAGTCTTCTCAAGATAAATCTGTTGCTCACTATACCAGGAGAACAAGGAGAAAGATTCATTTGTCACTGTAAGAACCCTAATTTTTGGTAATATTTTCTTTTATTTAATATCATGTGACATTGTCAATTTGGAACCTTTCTAGTCATCCCTGTTGATTAATAGAATTGATTGTCTGAGAAACTATGTTGTTGCATTCACTATGTAAGATAAAGGGAAGATTGTGAAGGCAAGAGTCTTATGGTTAGTAAGATTTATAAAACTTGGGATTTGAGAATGATTAGAGTATTAAAAGATTTATTAAGGATTATGACAAGGAATTATGGACATTCGAGGAATTTACATAATTAAGTACTTAAGGAATTATAGGGGAAATCTCTACGCGACAAAATATTATTACGAGAGATTAATTAAGATACGATACGAATTAATGTTTAAGTGACAAGCATTGGTGGAAGGATAATGATACAAGGAGTAGTATTGCATGCAAGTCCCATGCAACCAAGTAGTTAGGAGAAAGAAAACTAGTTAACCAAATGGAAGAGGAATAGTAACTAGTTGCATTGATTTTTCAAAAGAGGAGACAAGAAGTACATGAGGCCATACCCTAGGTTTGTACCATGCATATACTTACACCATTATGTATCACCCAACCCCTTTTAACACAATTATTCCAACCAAACCCAAAAATCAAAATAACAAAAGTTCTACCCCCCCCCCCTCCAAGAGAGCTCTCGGCCAAGCTTCATAAAGGAGAAGAAAAATTCTTCTTCCTCCATTTCTCCTCACTCATAATTCAAGGCATAATTACTAGGCCCTCTCCATCATTTAAGCAAGGTATACTAAGAGTTTCAAGCCCTTTCATCCATTCAATTTCAAGATATTAATTGTTATATATATTGTGAATAGTAACCATGTTTAGTTTTTCTTTTAGATCTTGGATTATAAGGGTTGTAGGAGATCATTCAAGGTGTTCTTGAGTTTTGTAAGGCTTACCCAAGGCTCCTATGCACCCAAGAAGGTATAAAAATCATAAACCCTTTTGGCCATGTAGTGTTTATGATGTTTGGTAGTAGATCCATGTATATTTGTGTTAATCTTGGATGTTCAAGTGATGGATGATATGGATCTAGAGTTTTAGTGTTGTGATTGTGATTTTTATGATTGTGGTTATTTTATGTATCTCCATGAATGTTATAAAGCATGAACTAAGTGAATTAGGTGTTGGTTGTGTTGTGGAATTAAGAATATTGGTTGATCTAAGTGAAACATGCTTGCTGAGTTTTTCCAGGAACATTGACCTGTCTTGTAACATGGTTTTGAACCCCCAAATATTGTCCCCTGAGGTCCTACCATATATTGTTGGAAAGAAAATTGAATGTAGTTTCTGGAAATGTAAGGTTCATGACTAGGTGATGTATAGAGTTTAAGTTATGGCCGGAGAAGTATATTGTATTTCTGGATTCCGGACTGCACTAAGTGACCCCCTTGTGAACCTTGTTTAAACCCCTAAAAATTTATGTGGGATCATGGAAAAATTTGAGAAGTTAGGGAATGCAGTGGTGAAGGCTACCCAAAAAGAATTGGATTAAAATATGAATTTTTGAATTTTATAAAGATGCTAGAGTAAATTTCGCGCAAGGGAAAAAGTCGTTAGTGGAGCATAATTCTAGGGGTAATGGTTGTGATTCGAATGTGGTAACTAAATTAAGTCGAATAAGTGACGAGCGTAATCGAGTGATGACATGAACCTATAGTGGGGCTAGAGTTTCATAAGACGAAGTCATTAAGTTAATTTCGTACCCCCTAAAACCCCGTAATTAAAGAGATATTGTTAAGGTACTAACGAGCGGTTATTGCTTATGTATAGATCGTTCCACTCCGCACGCTCGACCACCCCAACCAAACCAAGGCAAGTTTACTTTTCAAAACTTATACATATACAAGGACTTTCACTGTTGTGTTTGTAGTTTTCAATCATATCAAATGTTATGTTTATCGAAGTATTGATGCAATTGAGATTGTATAAGTACATATATGTTTGTACCCCTTGAACGTAGATTGAAATGTTTTCCTCGGCCAACGACGCTAGCAATAGAGGTCGTAGCGGTCCGTATATACTATTGACCGGGGAGCGGTATATTATTATATCGTAACTATATTGCGAAAACCCGAAGGGTCATTCGGGGAGTATCGTATACTCAAGTAATTATTTTCATTTCTTCGTAAATACTCGAAACCGTATCTTGGATTGAAAGTTTATTTTATCGAATAATTATTTTATTAATTATTAATATTAAATCTTAAAATATTATTTATTAATTATTGTTCATTATTTTAAAGATGAAGTCAATCCAAGATACATGGCAGAAGAGGAGTAGAAGATTTACCCCGGAGATGATTTAGCTCCTGATAAATACTACAGAGTAAGTCTGATAGGTTTTCAATTGTAATAGTAAGCCTTGTCTTCAAGTGTAGTTGTATGAGTGGAATTGCGTAAGACTCTGATTTGTACAAATGAATTGTAATATTTAGTGGCACTTTTGATTATCGTTTCTGAGGCTCTAACTTGTTTGTGCTTAAGATTGGGGTCTGGATGGATGTATTATTGAGTTGTACAGTTAATACGGGTATGATATGGTTGGATGGTGATGTGACGACCTGAATCTTTGACGTCGGATTTGGGGGCGCCACAGTCACCTACACACACAGCGTCTAGTCCAACTAACATTCTGCAGGTCTCTATAAATGAAGTTGTATCTAAGTCAGCAAGTGACAAGAGAGGCCTTGACATTGATTCTTTATGGGAAACCACATTGACATACAGACTGGCTATGAAGGTTATTTCTATCAAAGTTAAGCTTTCCAGTCCTGTTCTAGATTTTCTAGTTCAAAGAGTTCCAAAACTTTCATTTCCTGAAGAATATGAACTTTTACATCAAAGACTTGATTTATTGAAGATGCCTTTCTATATATCGGTTAGAAAGGAATTATACAAGTCATTTGGACTTACAAAGCATGGTGCACTTCAATCACTTCATACATATCTATTTCATAAGGATTACATTGTTGAAGATGCTCCAGCTCAAGTGAACAAAGGTAGTAGATAGTAAAATGCAGTCAACAGGAGATACTGTTGCACCAGTGGTGAATAGTAGTATAGATCAGATCACAGTCACTACAACACAAGAACCATCTAGTCAGAGGTTGGATGACTCAGGAACTGTGATAGCTGATGTTGAAAGGTTTTCTTTGATGACTGAAACTGCAAGTGAGATACTGTAAGAACCCCGATTTTTGGTAGGAATTAAAACTTTTATTATGGAATGGATATGGATTCAAATACTATATGTCATGAAGAATGCTATTGGTTGACAATCTAGATAAGAATTATCTATCTCCTAGGAAATTAAGATTTGATAATTCCAAGGGGGAAGGTTATTCTTATGTCATCCAAATCGATATCTGTTATCAGTCCAGTGGTTCTGTAAAAGGGTTAAGGAACGATCGAAAGAGAACGAGGATATCTATATAACCCTAAAAGAATAAGTAAAGAATAAGTGGTGAATAGTGATTTTGGTGGATTTAGGAATATTAGACGATGCTATATAGAAGTACCCGGAACGAAATTCTGAGTTCGTATTAGTGATCCAGGGGGAAAAGAGTGTATGTAAAAGCTGTAGGATTCTGAGAAATAGCACTTTTATTTTCCCCGAGATTTCCCTGGACACTGAAAGACTTAAGGAATTATTGAAGGGAATTAAGGAAAATAGGTTCAAGAATTATTAAAGAGAATGGAGGATGATAGTATAAATATTAAGACGGTTTCCGGTAAAACCCTAACTAGAAATGAATGAGTTATTCCTCCGAACGATCAATCAAATTGAGCAATAACCGGACAAAGAAACAAGCAGGGAACCAAGGTGCATGCAGGTGCTAGTGGATAAGATCAAGTAACTAAGTAGTTACGAAGGTAAATAGCACAATTAGCAACCAAACCATGTAGTTAGCTTCAACACATCATCAAACCACAAGATCACCACACATGTCCACTTGATGATGCAAGAGATGACCCAAGCACTTTAATAAAGTAGCTTTATTCAAGATATTTCTCAAAGACATCACAATAATTCTTTTTTGCCAAGGATTAGATCAAGAACCAAGCAAGAAACTCCAAACTCTCTCTAAAAGAGCCATTCGACTTTTAGCATAATTCCAGAACACAAATCCACCTTCCACTCCTTGTTTGATATTGAAATTTTTAAGGTGAGTTCTATATTTCAAGAAAAACTAATCTCCTAGAAATTTCAGGTCCAAACTCCTTTGTTTCCATTTTCAAAAAAATCAAGAAAAAGGAGGTTGAATAGTGTTCTTCAAGAACTAATCTTGTTTTCTTTGATTCCTATGGTTGATTTAGCCAGCTTAAGGCCACTCAAGGATCATACAAAGCTTAGTGAGGCTAGAACATACTCCAAGGAAGGTATACCTCTTAAAAGCCTAGCATTTGATTTGAGATTTATATATGTTTTTGATGGGTTTAGCATTGTATGATTATAGTGGTGATTATAAGCATGATTATGTAGTTAGTTATGTGATTTAAGAAGCATGATGATTTTGAGGTTAAGATCAGTGGTTATAGGGCTTGTTGAGATGAGAATCATGTTTATAAATTGTATTGATGCCCGGTGTGGCTTGGTTTGATGATTATGATTTTTGGAACGTCCGATTTATAGCCGTCGTAATGCCGAATTTTTGTTAACACTTAGAAACCGAGCATTGCAGTTAATATTATTTCCTGACCTTAGTAATGTTATGACTTGTCCTTGTAGATCTCGAGCCATAGATCGTTTTGGCGCGAGAATCGAAACATTCCGACTTATGGTTTAGGAGTTATTGTCAAATTACTAAAATTGGTTCGAAATCATAAGTAAAAGTTCGTAACCTCAATTGAACCCTCGTAAAGCATGTTACTCAGTGCCGAATATTGGTAAATAAATACAAGAGGTCATAAGGAAGGTAGGAGAGAAAACCTCATGTCAATCGAATCGTTTTCCGATTTTATAAAAATGTTTGAATCAAAGTTAAACGCGAATGAACCCCTAAAAACCCGCTTGGTTATAACTTTGGTAGAACACTTAGAAAACGGGCGATAAAACTCGAGGTATAATCTTGGTTCGTAAACGACCAACATTAGAACTTATACGATTTAAGTATATACCAAGTGTAAGTTTGATGACATGTCTTAATAACGAACAAATGTCGGACCACATCGGTGACAAAAAGAGTTACACAAAAGGGTGCATAACGAGATAACTTGAAAACGTGTTTCGACTTAAGTGAAGTTTATACTTAGACTTTTAAAAGGTGTTAAGTGGTTAATGTCGAACGTTCTGATTGTTTATAGATCATCGAGCAGACCCAGGACCACTATCTCTACCCACACCCGATTACCAGGCAAGTTTCCAATACCTTGGAACTGTTGTTGTGATAATATGTATATCTGTTGTTTCTGATACATATGCCATAGCATGCATGTCTATTGTCAAATTATATTATGATACTTGTTCCCTGGATTGATATTGGCTTATAGACTAGATACGAATTATCAGTTATAAGCCGGATTGTTTTGGTGAGACCCTTAGCGAAGGGCATATGATACTCATTCTTAAATATAGACCGAGAGTCGGTATGTTGAGATATATAAATAGTTGCGGAAACCCAGAGGGATTCTAACGGCAGATTATTATTTATTTTGAGGAATGTTATTATTAAATCTTATTTATATTTCCATGAATTATCAATTACTTGGAAATCTTTCGAAGAATGTTATTCGAGTATTATCTCAGTCGAGAAATATTAGGTGAATATTATTTTGAATATTCACTTAGAGTTTGATTATTTAATGAATAATTACTTTGATATTCATTGGAATTTTATTTATTGAATGAATATTACTTTCGAATATTCATTTAAGGTTTTATGTACTTGATGAATATTATTTTAAAATATTCATTGGAAGTTCTATTTACTTAAGGAATATTAATTCGAATATTCCTTTAAAGTTTTGATTGTTAAATGAATATTATTTGGATATTCATTTAGAAGATTATTAACTAAATGAATATTATTTTCAAATATTCATTTAAGGTTTGACTTATTTATTGAGTATTATTTTAAATATTTATTGGAATTTAATTATTTAATGAATATTATTTTGAACATTCATTTAAGGAGGGATTTATTTAGTAAATAATTCTATATATTCATTCGAGGGTTACTTACGAGCAATATTATGATTTAATAATATTCCGTAATTATTATTGATTTAATAAATATTCTTGGAATATTTATTTAATTCTTTTAAATTCCTTTTAAAATGATTTATATTATTCGAAGATTATCTTTCACCTTTAGATATTATGTAAAATATTTCAGAGTCTTTTTATGACTATTTTATCAAGGAAAGGTTCCCAACTCTTTATTTTCCATTTAAATCTATCTTAAAAGGATTTAAATGCTCACTCAAACTTCCATATTATAGGGGAACCTTACTTGAGAAATGTTATTTATCTTGTTGACTTCCCGGTCATAAATCTTTTAAAACTATTCTTTTATCAATTGAATCTTTGAGTAACCTTCTCATCATTCAAGGGGTAAGATTATTGGAACAAGATGGTATCCTCTAACAATCAGCAGCTTGGGAGATATGATGTTGAATTTTCCTTTCCAACTAGATACGACTACTTTGTGGAGTCTTATCAACAAGTATTACACTTGGGGAAAGGGGGACGAACTTTACGTTTAGAGTCATGAACTTCTTTTCGAACTTGGAGTCGTGTAAGAGGCCGAGTAGCGTCGGTCCATCCCATTGGCCCAACCGTTGGCCGGGGAGATCTAATAGGGCGGTAGACAAGTAAATCCGTCAACTCTTCCTTCTACCGGTAGTAAATCTAAATTGAGCTGTACAATCTGCGACTGATCATCGTAAGGGTTGGAACAGCGGGCACGGTGAATACTCCAGCATTAGTTCATCATTCAAATTCATTTATTTTCTCAAACATTATCATTGTTGGCAGTATTGGAAAAGTATTCATAATTGGAATTGCAATATTTTTTTTGCAAGTTCCTCTTTTATGATAAATGATAATATCTTGCTTATCTTTGAAATAGCAGATATTTCCACCTATATATACATTTTGAGTTACCTTGTAACTTCATCGTTTATGTTAAACTGGCCTCATTTCCGTAAATGCATGGCATATGGTTTGAAAGACACTTTTGAACTGTTATATATTATCGTTCAGTTATGCATTATTGTTGGTGGGCTATGGCTCACCCTTGTTTTATTATTATATCACAACAACATCTAGACCAGGTGACTCGCACAAGGCGTACTCGACGCTGAGACTACCTGAGCTGAAGAGGAAGCTATTGGTAGGATAGATTCATTCTTTCAGTACCAAGTATATGGGCTAGTATGACTTATGTAAATGGATGGAAAAAAGTATGTGTCTATATTGTAATTCTTTTGGGTCGTAAGAACTCAAAATGTGATTAATAAAATTTGATTGTTACTCTGATTTCATCTCTGGGACTATAACGGGTGTGGTTTATATTGTTGTGTTGGGTCATAAAGATGTTATTTATTTTATGTTGAAGTAAGTTAAAGTATTGTGGACAGAAATGGAGACCGTAACGACCGGATCCCGGACCCCGGATCTGGGGATGTTACAGATATGGTATCAGAGCGTACGTTATAAACCCCAGAGATGAGGCGACGTTAAAATAATAAATTCACTAAGATAATAAGAACTCTTGCCAAGTTCATAGTTGGACTACATAATGTAGTACTGACATATAAAACCCTTAAGGGAACTCTTAAGTATCATGATAGTAACTTAGCTCGATATCGTATCGATGAGTAAGGAGACAGACCTTGAGGCATACGAGCAGCCGCGCGATGATGCTTTATATGTTAAAGATCAGCGGGTAAATTCGATAGTGTACCCTACTGGAGACCCGGAAGAGGTTCCAGCAGATAAGGAAAATCCTGTTAGGACAAGGAGCTTACCCTTGAGGAATGAGGGCTGCGACTAGAAAGATTGTGATGATTAATGTATAGTGCTCAGAGAAATGAGTATAAAGAACTGAGATATTATTAAGAGATCTGAAGATGCATATTGAATTCATAGCCGGACTACCAGATGTAGTACCAGCAAGTAAGACGGATTGAAAGGATTACTTGAGAACTCATATGGGGATAGATGAGAATCCTTAGAGACCTTCAGATCATTGAGAAAAGAGTCAGAATAATGCGTGATTATCAATGACATCGATATAGGACGAGGAGCAGAGTCCCCAGGAATAGTTGAGAAGGAGGCAGTAAGTGCCATATCATTTGATAAATGAATTAGTATGAATATTGTCAGTAATAATTCGCCATGAGAATGCAGATGTCATAGGTTATAATTTATGGAACCAAATTGAGGTTAATGAGGTGGTTTTATTCAGGGAAATGTTCATTTTATGAATGAATCAGTTAGAAAGTAAAGACATTGGGAAGTGACAACATGATTGGTTAAAGTTATATAAGGAAGTAGTAAGCAAGACAATGATCTCAGAACCTACTGGAAGATAAGACCAGTGAGTCAAGATGAACTCGTAATGAGACTACTGTCAGAGACTGAGTATATTGTTAATTCAACTCAGTTAAATGATGAACCAAAAACGTTAGATGCATGTGATTCAGAGGAATATTAAATTCTTTCTTTTCTTTGAATGGATTATAGTAGTTACCTTAAGTTTACTCCGACGCCGAATTATAATGGATCAAGTAATACGATCAGCAGTTAAAGAGAAAAATGTGATAAAATCTTCCTGGAGCTAAAAGATGAAATTGGTAATGACCAAGAGTTGGCATTGCTTAATGGAAAAAGGAGACTTTGTGCTTCCAACGATGCTTCACATAAAGGATTAGGATGTGTGCTTGCGCAGCACGACAAAGTACTTGCGGATGCATTCGGACAGCATGGTTCACCAGGTTCGTATGGCCTTAGTAGTGCCAATTTTGTGGAACAACCAACTCCGACGGTAATGTTCCTTCTAAGACTAGTGGTTAGGTAGACTGACATTTGGTAATATTGAATATCAGGACGTATAGGTATCAGGACATTGTGATAGGTTTCAATTTGAAACTGTTGATTACCTTTAAGGGATGTATATAATTGGTTCCTCTCCAGTGGTTAAACTTCCAATATGATGACGATTATTTCGTTAACTATGACTGCTTATGGTTCTACCTGCTTGGAGATTCATAGAATTATTCTTTAGGTTTCGAAACTGGTCTCTTTAATGTTACCAGTAGGTGGATAGATTGACCAAAATTTCCCTGATTCTGGAAGGGAATTCGACGAATTTTGGCAAACCTTGTCTTTCTGGTTATCAGAGAACATCAATGAAGAGAATGGAAACTGGAGCAACCCTGTGGATTGGGTAAGGTTGCCGTCATATGGGTTAGTAGACGGACCCTGAGTATTACAATCGATGGTAGAGATAAAATGATGAAGTGAGATTGGACGGAAACAGGAACTGTAAGTAAGAAACCAGCCGGACTGAGAAATTCCGGGATTGACTTAAATGAAAAGGTTGTTATGCCAGGTATGGTAAGCTTGTGTGGCATGTGGGATTGATAAGAATAGTTGAAAAGATAAAAGTAGAGGAAAGGTGACCGGAGGCGGTGCCGAGTAGTCGATTAAGACTTATATGGAGTAAAGTTTTGGAAAGGTATCAAAGAAGAAGACACTACGCTGGAAATTTCTAGAAAAGTAATGCTATTAGCCAACCCCTAAAATCATATATTTTTATTTTAGTGTGGCCAGTTAAGGCCGAGTCATAAAGGATTATCAAGTGACTAGACCAGCAATGAAAGGACAAAGCAGGGTTGCTTCTAAGTAAGCACCAACTGCAAGGGCTTCAGATATAATGGAAACATTAATGAGATCGTAGGAATCTTCTACTGAACCCTTGCAAACCATGTTTTGATTAGGAATATACTAGACCTTTTTGGGATAGGGTCACCCATACTAAAGTGATTCATGTGTATATGATTGTCCAAGATTATGAGTAAAAATAGAAGTATAGTGACTTGAGATGTATGATGTTAGGGTATTATAAATACCATGAATATATTATGACTAAGGAAAGTAAACAATGAAGGTTTATGAAGAGAGTATAGAAATGGTCAGAGATTGATCAGTATGCTGTAGAAATTTTGTCTGAGGCAAGTACCTTTGCGAAGAACGGTAAGTACTAAGAGATTCACGTTGAACGCGACCAATATCTTCCAAAACATCCTTGCTACCATTACCAAGTTCTGTAAGAGAGCAGATAGACATACGTTGTCTTTTGAAAGGTCAAATAGGCTAACAACTATCTGAAAGAAGAGGTTTGCATTA
The DNA here is from genome assembly GCA_036435485.1 of Saposhnikovia divaricata. Classification (NCBI taxonomy): domain Eukaryota; kingdom Viridiplantae; phylum Streptophyta; class Magnoliopsida; order Apiales; family Apiaceae; genus Saposhnikovia; species Saposhnikovia divaricata. The sequence continues at coordinate 117,096,153 of CM071599.1, read as the reverse complement.
AGCTACCAATCGATTATCAAATGAGAATGATTGAACTTATTAAGGATACATTATTTGATTGCCAATTATAGGATGCAAGAACTCCTTGGCAGTTGAATTAAGGATAGGATATTCATAAATTAAAACAAACCCAGGAGAATGCATAAGGGATGGCCTTAATCTTAATAAAGAAATTGTGAATTCAGATGATATGAGTTGGATTTGCTAAGGCAATAATGACCTGTAAGGATTATTAAAAAGAGTTCTGGAAAGAACATAGATAGAATTATTAGAGTATTGATCAATGACGTTTTGATATACCCTGTACCTAGAAAATACAAGAGGAATGATGAGGACAACCTAAGCAACCTTACAAAGAAGAAGTTAATATTATGAGTTTCAAAATAGAAGTTTGGTAGAGAATGTAAGACATAATAACAATAATGCCAGATGAGGCATGTATGAAACCATGATGAGGTATGGATGGAACCAAAGAAGGTTGAGATTATCCTAGAACAAGAAAGAACTAAGAGAACAAATATCCTAGGTATGATTGAGAGTAACTTTGATAAAGTTCCCACGGGAAGGTGGAAGCAATGACTTATGGAAAAAGACTAATAGATATATTTTCTCCTTCAGCAGAGCTTAAGGGAGAATACTTTCGCCCAATAGTGATGTGAACGAGGTAGAGGAATTTGAGGTGGAATAGATCCAGGAAACATTGATGGTAAAAGATAATTATTATCAAGAAAGGCCAAAAAGGTGGCCGACACTATAGGTATTCAGGGATGATTATAAATGCTCGTACCAAAGGAGCAAAGTGATAAAAGGTAGGACCGTGAAGGTCATAAAAGGTGGACGAAATTCACATTCCTTCTGATAACGGTGCAATACTCGAACCATAATAGTAGTTTAAGTAAAGATTCGATTCATTATATCGTCTAGAACATATTATGTATCGAGAAAGGTCCTATCCTGAGATGGACCAAGACCATGATACCAAAAGAACGAATAAGTGAATCTTTGAGCTTCAAGTCTCTTGTTGAGGACAGATGATGGATGAATTGAACAACTGGTCAGCGTTACTTCGGCTGAGACTTTTCTGCAATTTTATCTGCTTCATTAATATCTACAGCAAGTTCAGGAAGTATTCCTTATGAATAAGAAATATTGATTAGTTAGTCTTCCTGGAGAATTTTGGATATGACGACTATGAAACCCGTCTGATTAACTATTTAAGCACTACGTAAATAGCAAAAGATGGTAATTCAGCAATGGACTACATTAATATGGTTATGATTCATCTAAGAAAGTAGATGACAACGCAACGATAAAGATAGTGCTGCAATTGATAAGCTAAATGGCATGTTGATGAATGACAAGCAAGTTTGTGTTAGTGTATTTCCGAGCAAACAAGATAGAGAATATGAGGTTGATGATTCATGATGCTGAATGTATTCCCGTAGAAAGAATTAATGAGACTTGGAGAGAAGGGCAGTTGAGCCCGAGATTTATTGGGCCACCTGAGAGTTTAGAAGTGTTCGGAAGATGGCATTCGAGCCAGTTTTACCCCCCAAAACTTATAGCATGATCGTAACGTGTTTCATGCGGCAAGGCTACGCCAGTAAAATGCAAATGCTCGATAGATGATAAGAGTACGAGCAGGTAGATATACGACCTGGTCTGACTTACGAAGAACAACCTGTGGAAAATAATGAGGAAAAGAACAAGTGATGAGAAGCAAGTGTGGAAGGAGTAGATTGTTGTGCTAGAAATAATTAAGACATTTAAATCGCAAGCGAACAATTCGTTTCGTTGTAATATTCAATGATTCGTTCCACAGGAACTAGTTTATTTCGCAAACCTTAATTTTTAATTTACTCGAATTAGAACAAGTTTGGGTTTTGGAAATTTTGATTTTTACTAATTAATTCCTAATTCTAGATTCTAAATTATTCTAAAATTCTAAATTAAAACTAGATTTAAAAATATATATATATATATATATATATATATATATATATATTTTGAATTAATAAACTTTTTTTTTAGAAAATTTGTTTACAGAAAATTTTTAAGAAAATTGGACATGAGGTGTTCGAAAAATAGACTAGCCAGAAACGAATTAAATTATGGAATCCAAGCATCAATCAACAGAAAAAAGATCAGTCACAATCTTAGCAATTTAACAATTTCATTACCATTCAAAAATATACGAAACACAGGATTCAAGTCTCACAGTAATTGTAAGAACCCTAATTTTTGGTAATATTTTCTTTTATTTAATATCATGTGACATTGTCAATTTGGAACCTTTCTAGTCATCCCTGTTGTTTAATGGAATTAATTGTTTGAGAGACTATGTTGTTACATTCACTATGTAAGATAAAGAGAAGATTGTTGAGGGCAAGAGTCTTATTGTTAGTAAGATTTATAAAACTTGGGATTTGAGAATGATTATAGTATTAAAAGATTTATTAAGGTTTATGACGAGGAATTATGGATATTCGAGGAATTTACACAATTAAGTACTTAAGGAATTACTAGAAAAATCTCTACGCGACAAAATATTATTACGAGAGATTAATTAAGATACTATATGAATTAAAGTTTAAGTGACAAGCATTGGTGGAAGAATAATGATACAAGGAGTAGTATTGCATGCAAGTCCCATGCAACTAAGTAGTTAGGAAAAAGCAAACTAGTTAAAGCAAATGGCAAGAGGAATAGGAACTAGTTGCATTTCTTTTTCCAAGGAGGAGACAATAGTACAAGGAGACCATACCTAGGTTAGTACCATGCATATACATACACTAATATGTATCACCCAATCACTTTATGCATTATTCAACAACACAAAAAAATCAAAACACAAACATCACCCCCCCCTTGAAAGAGAAGATCTCGGCCAAGCTTCAAAAAGGGAAGAAAAATTTCTTCCTCTTCCATTTCTCCTCACTCATAATTCAAGGCATAATTCCTAGGCTCTCTCCATCATCTAAGAAAGGTATACTAAGAGTTTCAAGCCCTTTCATCCATTAACTTTCAAGATATTAATTGTTAAAGTTATTGTGAATAGTAACAACGTTAAGTTTTCTTATAGATCTTGGATTATAAGGGTTGTAGGAGATTATTCAAGGTGTTATTGAGTTTTGTAAGGCTTACCCAAGGCTCCTAGGTACTCAAGAAGGTATAAAAACCCTAACCCCTCTTGGCCATGTAGTGTTTATGATGTTCAATGATAGATCCATGTATATTTGTGTTAATCTTGGATGTTCAAGTGATGGATGATATGGATCTTGAGTTTTAGTGTTGTGGTTGTGATTTTTATGATTGTGGTTAGTATATGTATCTCCTTGAATGTTATAAAGCATGAACTAGGTGAATTAGATGTTGGTTGTGTTGTGGAAGTAAGGATCTTGGTTGATTTAAGTGAAACATGCATGCTGAATTTTTCCAGAAACTTGACCTGTCTTGTAACATGGTTTTGAACCCCCAAATCTTGTCCCCTGAGGTCCTACCATATATTGTTGGAAAGGTATTTGAATGTAGTTTCTGGAAATGTAAGGTTCATGACTATGTGATGTATAGATTTTAAGTTATGGCCGGAGAAGTAAAATGTGTTTCCGGATTCCGGACTGCACTAAGTAACCCCCTTGTGAACCTTTTTTAAACCCCTAAAAATTTATGTGGTATCATGGTAAAATTAGAGAAGCTAGAAAATGCAGTGGTGAAGGCTACCCAAAAAGAATTGGATTAAAATATGAATTTTTCAATTTTATAAAAATGCTAGAGTAAAATTCGCGCAAGGGAAAAAGTCGTTAAATGGAGTATAATTCTAGGGGTAATGGTCATGACTCGGATATGGTAACTAAATTAAGTCGAATAAGTGACGAGCGTAATCGAGTGATGACATGAACCTATAGTGGGGCTAGAGTGTCATAAGACGAAATCATTAAGTTAATTTTGTACCCCCTAAAACCCCGTAATTAAAGAGATATTGTTAAGGTACTAACGAGCGGTTATTGCTTATGTATAGATCGTTCCACTCCGCACGCTCGACCACCCCAACCAAACCAAGGCAAGTTTACTTTTCAAACTTACATATACAAGGACTTTCACTGTTGTGTTTGTAGTTTTCAACCATATCAAATGTTATGTTTATCGAAGTACATATATGTTTGTACCCCTTGAACTTAGATTGAAATGTTTTCTTCGGACAACGACTCTAGCAATAGAGGTCGTAGCGGTCCATATATACTATTGACCGGGGAGCGGTATATTATTATATCGTAATTAAATTGCGAAAACCCGAAGGGTCATTCGGGGAGTATCGTATACTCAAGTAATTATTTTTGTATCTTCGTAAATACTCGAAACCCTATCTTGGATTAAAAGTTTATTTTATTAAATAATTATTTTATTAATTATTAATATTAAATCTTAAAATATCATTTATTAATTATTGTTCATTATTTTAAAGACAAAGTTAATCCAAGATACCTTTAATACTTTCAAACTCGAACTCTTTCGAACTCAAAACATTTTCGAAAACCCCCGGTCAGGTTCTGTTTCTTGTATGATTTCAAGAATCATCGGTCGACAAATGTCGGACCTCAATTACTCTGTTTTCAATTAAAATCAAGTTTTCAAAAGAAAGAGAAAAAGGGACTCTGGCGGGTGTGGGAACCGTTGACGAACGATTCCCGGGATGTGTAAGCGGCCGTGAGCCAGGCGGTCCATCAATTATTATTCCAGCCCAGGTGTTGCCGAAGGATGATTACGGATGTAGTTTTCATCGAGGGTGATTACGGATGTAGTTTTCACCCGGGGATAGTTACGGATGTAGTTTCTATCCTTCTACCGGTAGAGAAGACCCGCGGATTATTGGACTTGGATGTGGCGATTGATCATCGTCAATCCCTATCAGGTTTTATGTTTTCTTTAAGTCCTATTCCTCCATTTTGGAAAAATGCTTTGACACTGCTTCTTAGGCTTTTGTGCAAAGTTGCTAATAGTGTTCTATTTTGATGAGAAAGATGTTGACTCTATGCAGTATCTAGAACTGCAAGTTTATTTTGAAAACAAGGGCACATATTGTTGCACCTTCGGAGTTTCTCAACAATGACAAGTGATTTTATATCTGATTGATACAACGAGTTTAATAACAGCTAATCATATGAAATGTTATATTGCTTACCTTATACATATATTTCTTGTTGAGCTATAGTTGCTCACTCTTGCTTGTTTTCAAATTTACAAACACAACAGCTAAGTGAAATGGCAAGACCCAGACAGACTGCCCGAAAGCAGGTGACTAGACCCGAGCCAGCAATTGAGATTCCACCGGTAGGCCCCATTAGCCAGATTGGTTGGCAACTTTTGTTAGTTCGTTTTATTTATCAGCAGGACCTGTACAAGGCAGTGTACCGTAATAAACTTTCAAGCCGCCAACTTCGCTTCATATCGAAGTGTTGCTGGTAGCATAAATACTATTTATTTCGGTTTGTAATAACTCTAGTACTTTTATTTGTGCTTAATCAATGTTGTGACGTTTCTAAGACTCTAACATGTGTGTGTGTGTGCGGTGTGAGTTTATTGTGTGGTCGATGGCTGTTTTATATATTATGTGCAAGAACGGGTATGTTATTAATGGAAAATGGACCGTGAGCACCTAGATCTCCGACCCCGGATCTGGGGGCGTCACAGAAATGGTATCAGAGCGAGGTTACAGTTCTCAGAAATGATAGTAATTTAAGAAAGCAACCCTAATAATAAGAACAATAATAATAACCCTAATAACAACCCTAATAATACTTAGAACTCTCATCGAGTTTGTAGTCGGGTTATCGGATATAGCCCTGACTTTAAGGCCCGTGAGGGAACTACTCCTTAAACCTTTCTTAATGGTTAGTGACCCACCTTATTTCCCTTGTGTAGATGGAGGAGATACCAGACCCTGAGGCTTTCGAGACAGAGCATGATGATGCACTGATGCGAGATACCGAGGATCCTGAGGAGTATATGGGTGCTAACTCTGAGCTCGGCCCCTGGATTACGCTGATAGGAGATACTGATGATGAGGATCCCGTTGAGGAGCCCTTTGAGCCTGAGCCTGTTACCCCATCTCCTGTAGCTACTGATGAGGAGAGAGGGTCGTGTTGTGTCACCCCCACCTTCTCCGCAGTCATCGAGCCCTGTTTCATCGGACGGTGACTCCGAGGATGATGCATCTGGAGAGGAGGAGCTTGACCCTACCCCTGCTACTGCTCCTGCTCCTGCAGCTGCTACTGCACCCGCTCCTGTTCCTGTCATACCACCTCCGCCGATGGACCTACCCCCAGTGTCGGGTACTGAACACGCCTACGTGGTGTAGTTCCTGACCCGAGACTTACTTTCTGCAGAGGCCCGACTTAACGAGGCGAGGCGGGCACTAGTGGAGGAGCGCGAGGTGCGCTTGAGGATCCAGGCTGAGATGAGGTGTAAGAACCCCAAATTTTGGATATAATTTGTAAGAACCCAGATTTTTGGTACTAATTAAAACTTTTTATCATGTATTGGAGTATGAATGTATCAATGGGTTAATATATGGATATTGAATGGATTCGGATTCAATTATGATATGCCATGAAGAATGGTATTGGTTGACAACTTATATAAGAATTATCTATCTCCTAGGAAATTAAGAGGTGGCAATTCCAATGAAGAAGATTATTCTTATGTCATCCAAATCGATATCTGTTATTAGTCCGGTGGTTCCGTAAAAGGGTTAAGGAATGTTCGAAAGAGAACCGGGACATTTGTATAAACCGAGAGAGTAAGTAAAGAAAAATGGATGAATAGTGTTTTTGGTGGGAATGAGAATATTATGAGACGACACTATATAGAAGTACCCGGAATGGATTTTTGAATTCGTATTAGTGATTCGAGGGGAAAATAAGTATATGTAAAAGCTGTCGGATTCTGAAAAACAGCATTTTTATTTTCTCCGAGAATTCCCTGGACACGGATAGACTTAAGGATTTAATGAGAGGATTTAAGGAATTTAAATTCGAGAGTTACCAAGAAAGATGGAGAATGGTATTATAAATGTTAAGAAGGTTGTCAGTAAAACCCTAACTAGAAACGAATGAGTTATTCCTCCGAACGATCAATGAATTGAGTAATAAACGGACAAGGAAACAAGCAAGGAATCAAGATACATGCATGGGCTAGTGGATAACATCAAGTAACCAAGCTAGTTACAAGTTAACTAGCATCATTAGAAAACCAACCAAGCACTTAGCTTACAACACACACCTTGCCACAAGAATGCAACACTTGTCCACTTGCTTAGCTCATCCATGACCAAAGCACTTTATTAAAGTGGCTTTATACAAGATATTATCAACAATAATTCATTTAGACTAGATGAGATCAAAGACAAGCCAAGCAAACTCCATTCTCTCCATTTCTTCAAAACTGCCCAGCAAGAATAGCTATGAAAGAAAAATTCATATCTCAAAATCTAGAGCTTCTAAAATCACCAAATTTTGATCATAGCCTCTCCACACCATGTGTAAGGTTCGTTCAAAATTTCATGGCCAACAAAGTAGTATAGCCTAGTCAAATCCATGCTCAAAGTTGGGGCAACAAATCTGACCAGTTTCTGTCCAGTGGGAAAAACGGGTTCAAAACCATAGCTACGAAGCTTCAAATTAGATGATATAGGACTCAAAACAAAGCTTATGAAGAGGCCAAGATGTGGTAAAAATTTGAGAGTCAAACTCTTATTTTTCGATTTTCTATGATTTTTACAAAAGTGATGATGAATAGTAACCCTTAGAAACTAACTTTGATTTCTTGTTTTGTTTGGATGATCTAAGCTTTGTTGAGGCTATACAAGGACTATAACAAGCTTAGTAAGGCTAGGACACTCTCCAAGGAAGGTATAATCCTTAAGAACCCTAGATCTTATTTTAAGATTATGTATGTTTTTGGTGGATTTTAGCATAGTTATGACATTAGTGTTATCATGAGCATGATCTTGTAGTTGGTTTGACCATATGATGATTATGATGGTGAAGAGTAATATTCCTGGACTTTTTGAGATGTATAACATGTGTATAAGATGTATGGATGCCCGGTGTGGCTTGGTTGTGTTGAAAACAATTTTGAAACGTTCGATTTATAGCCGTCGTAATGCCCGATTTTCATTAGCCCTTAGTAATTTGTGCATAACAGTTAGGTTAAATTTCTGACCTTAATGGATACATGACCTAACCTTGTAGATCTCGAGTCATAGATCGCTTTGGCGAAAGAATCGAAGCATTCCGACTTACGGTTTAGGAGTTATGGCGGACTTAGTAAAAGTTTTTCGAAACCGTAACTACAAGTTCGTTATTAAAATTGAACCTCGGTAAAATATGAAAGTTTGTGACGAATCATGGTAATTAAATATTAGAGGTCATGAGGAAGATTTGAAAGAAAACCACATGTCATTTGGATCGTTTTTCGATTTTATAAAAATGTTCAAGTCGAGGTTAAATATAAACGAACCCCTAAAATGGATACTTGGTTATAACTTTGGTAAAACACTTAGAAAATGGGCGATAAAACTCGAGGTATAATCTTGGTTCGTAAACGACCGACCTTAGGACTTACCCGGCTTAAGTATATGTCAAGTGTAAGTACAATGACATGTCTTAATAACGAACAAAAGTCGGATCGTATCGGTAATAAAAAGAGTTATACAAAAGGGTGCATAACGAGATAACTTGAAAGCGTGTTTCGACTTAAGTAAAGTTATACGTAACCTTCTAAAGAAGTGTTAGGTGATTAATCTCGAATATTCTGATTGTTTATAGATCACCGAGCTGAACCGGGACACGCTACCTCTACCCACACCCGACTACCAGGCAAGTGTTCAAACCTTTGAACCTGTTGTTGTGATAATATATGTATATGATTTCTGTTTTACATATGCCATCGCATGCATGCCTGTTTCCAATTATATTGTGACTCTGGTTTTTTTGTGATACTTGTTCCCTGAATTGATATTGGCTTATAGACTAGATACGATTTATCAGTAATAAGCCGGATTGTTTTGGTAAGACCCTTAGCGAAGGGCATATGATATTCATTCTAAATATAGACCGGGAGTCGGTATTTTGAGTTATAGATAGTCGTGGAAACCCGGAGGGATTCCAACGACAGATTATTATTTATCTGAGGAAGGTTATTGTTAAACGTTATTATATTCCATAAAGTATCAATTACTTGGAAATATTTCGAGGAATGTTATTCGAGTATTATCTTAGTCGAGAGATAATAAATGAATGTTAATTTTGAATATTCATTTAGAGTTGATATTTAATGAATATTATTTTGATATTCTTTAGAATGTTATTTATTAAATGAATATTACTTTCGAATATTCATTTAAGGTTTTATGTACTTAATGAATATTATTTTAAAATATTCATTGGAAGTTCTATTTACTTAAGGAATATTATTTCGATTATTCCTTTAAAGTTTTGATTACTAAATGAATATTATTTGGATATTCATTTAGAAGATTATTTATTAAATGAATGCTATTTGGATTTTCATTTAAAAGAGTAAATATTAAATGAACATTATTTTCAAATATTCATTTAAGGTTCGACTTATTTATTGAATACTATTTTAAATATTTATTGGAGTTTAATTATTTAATGAATATTATTTCGAATATTCATTTAAGGAGGGATTTATTTATTAAATAATTCCATATATTCATTCAAGGATTACTTACGAGCAATATTATGAGTTAATAATATTCCATAATTATTATTGAGTAAATAAATATTCTTGGAATATTTATTTAATCCTTTTAAAATTCTTTTTAAAATAATTTATATTATTCGGAGATTACCTTCCACCTCCAGATATTATGTAAAATATTTCGGAGTCTTTTTACGACTATTTTATCAAGGAAAGGTTCCCAACTCTTTCTTTTTCATTTAAATCTATCTTAAAAGGATTTAAATGCTCGCTCAAACTTCCATATTATAGGGGAACCTACTTGAGCAATGTTATTTATCTTGTTGACTTCCCGGTCATAATTTATCCTCTTCACTCGCAACTTGGTTGCTATGGACTCATTAAGTCTGTGTTTACCTTCTCATCTTTCGAGGGGTAAGATTGTTGGAACAAGTTGATGTTCGTTACCAAGCAATAACTTGGAAGTTATTGGTGAATTTTCCTTTCCAACTAGATACGACTACTTTGTAGAGTCTTATCAACAAGTATTATACTTGGGGAAAGGGGGACGAATGTTACATTCAGAATCATGAATTCTATTGGAACTAGGAGTCGTGTAAGAGGCCGAGTAGCGCCGGTCCATCCCCTTTGGCCCAACCATTGGCCTGGGAGAGCTAGTAAGGCGGTAGACAAGTAAAGCCGTCAGTTCTTCCTTCTACCGGTAGTAAATCTAATTTGAGCTGTACGATCTTGACTGATCATCAAGATTGGAACAGCGGGCGCGGTGAATACTCCATCATTGGTTCATCATCCAAACTTATTTATTTCCTGCAACATGATTACTGTTGGCAGAGCTGGAAAAGTGTTCGTAACTGGAATTGCAATATTTTCCTTGCAAGTTCCTCTTTATAATATCTTGCTTATTTTCGACATAGCAGATATTCCCTCATATATTTACATTTTGAGTTACATTGTAACTTCATCGTTCATATTATACTGGCATCATTTCTGTAAATGCATGGCATATGGTTTGAAAGATACTTTTGAACTGTTATATATTATCGTTCAGTTAAATATTATTGTTGGTGGGCTATTGCTCACCCTTGCTTTATTATTATATCACAACAACAGCTAGACCAGATGACTCGCACAAGGCGCACTCGATGCTGGCGAGGACGATGAGACTACCAGAGCCGAAGAGAAAGCTATTGGTAGGATAGATTTATTCTTTCAGTACCAAGTATATGGTCTAGTATGACTCATGTAAATGGATGGCAAAGAGTAAGTATTTATATTAAAATTCTTTTGGGTTGTTAGAACTCATAATGTGTTTAATAAAATTTGGTTGTTACTATGATTTCATCTCTGGGACTATAACGGGTGTGTTTTATGTTATTGTTTTGGGTCACAAGGTTGTAATTTAATATTTATGTTGAACTATGGATGGGAATTGAGACGGTAACGACCAGATCCCTGACCCCAGATCTAGGGGTGTTACAGAAGTGGTATCAGAGCGTACGTTATAAACCCCAGAGATGAGGCGACGTTAAAACAATAAATTCACTAAGATAACAAGAACTCTTGCCAAGTTCATAGTCGGACTACTTAATGTAGTGATGACCTATAAAACTCTTATGGGAACTATTAAGTATCATGATAGTAACTTAGCTCGATATCCCATCGACAAGTAAGGCAACAGACCTTGAGGCATACGAGCAGCAGCGCGATGATGCTTTATTATATGTTGAAGATCAGCGGGTAAATTCAATAGAGTACCCTACTGGAGACCCGGAAGAGGTTCCAGCAGATAAGGAAAATCTTGTTATGATAAGAAGCTTACCCTCGAAGAATAAGGGCTGTAGCCAGAAAGACTGAGATGATTAAGGTATAGAGCTCAGAAAAGTGGGCATAAAGAACTAAGCTATTAGCAAGAGAACTGAAGATTCATGTTGGATTCGTGGCTGGACTACTGGAGGTAGTACCAGCAAGTAAGACGGATTGGAAGAATTACTTGAGATCTTATACGGGAATAGATGAGAATCATTAGAGACTTTCCTATTAAGGAAAAGAGTGCTAGAAGGATGTATGATTATCAAAGGCATCGATATAAGGCGAGGAGCAGAGTCGCTAGGAATAGTTGAGAAGAGGCAGTAAGTGCCATATCATTTGATAAATGAATAAGTATGAATATTGTCAGTAATAATTCGTCATGAGAAGGCAGATGTCATAGGTTGTAATTTATGGAACCAAATTGAGGTTGATGAAGTTGTTTTATTCAAGAAAATGTCCATTTTATGAATGAATCAGATAGAAAGTGAAAACATTTGGAAGTGACAGCATGATTGGATAAAGTTATATAAGGAAGTAGTAAGCAAGACAATGATCTCAGAACCTACCGGAAGATAAGACCAGTGAGTCAAGACGAACTTGTAATGAGACTATTGTCAAAGACTAAGTATAGGGTTAATTTAACTCAGTGAAATGATGAACCAGAAACGTTAGATGCATGTGACTCAGAGGAATATTAAATTCTTTCTTTTCTTTGAATGGATTATAGTAGTTACCTTAAGTTTACTCCGACGCGGAATTATAACGGATCAAGTAATACGATCAGCAGTTAAAGAGAAAAATGTGAGAAAATCTTCCTGGAGCTAAAAGATGAAATTCGTAATGACCAAGAGTTGGCATTGTTTAATGGAAAAAGGGAGACTTTGTGCTTCCAACGACGCTTCGCATAAAAGATTAGGATGTGTGCTTACGCAGCACGACAAAGTACTTACGGATGCATTCGGACAGCATGGTTCACCAGGTTCGGATGGCCTTAGTAGTGCCAATTTTTGTGGAACAACCAACTCCGACGGTAATGTTCCTTCTGAGACTGGTAGTCAGGTAGACTGACATTTGGTAATATTGAATATCAGGACGTATAGGTATCAGGACGTTGTGACAAGTTTCAGTTTAAAACTGTTAATTCCCTTCTAAGGGATGTATATAATTGGTTCCTCTCCAGGGGTTAAATTTCCAACCCGATGACGATTATTTCGTTAATTATGACTGCTTACGGTTCTACCTACTAGGAGGTTCATAGAACTATTCTTCAGGTTTCGAAACTGGTCTCCTTAGTGTTACCAGTCGATGGATAGATTGACCAAAATTTCACTAATTCTGGGAAGAACTTCAACAAATTTTGGCAAACCTTGTCTTTCTGATTATCAGAGAACATCATGGAAGAGAGTAGAAACTGGGGAAAACCCAGTGAATTGGGTAAGGTAGCCGCTACATGGGTTGGTGGACAGACCCCGGTTATCGCGATTGATTGTAGAAATACAATGATGAAGTGAGATTGGACGAAAACAGGAAATGTAAGTAAGAAACCAGCCGGACTGAGAAACTCCGAGATTGACTTAAGTGAAAAGGCTGTAATGCCAGGAATGGTAAGCTTGCGTGGCACGTGGTAGTGATAAGAATAGTTGAAAAGATAAAAATAGAGGAAAGGTGACCAGAGACGGTGCCGAGAAGTCGATTAAGACTTATATGGAGTAAAGTTTTGGAAAGGTAGAAAGGTATCAAAGTAGAAGGCACTATGCCAGCAATTGCTAGAAAAGTAATGCTAAATTAGCCAACCCCTAAAATCATATATAATTTTAGTATGGCTAGTTGAGGGCAAGTCACAAAGGATTATCAAGTGACTAGACCAGCAATGAAAGAACAAAGCAGGATTGCTTCTAAGAAAGCACCGACTGCAAGGCCTTCTGATATAAAGGAAACATTAATGAGATCGTAGGAATCTTCTGCTGAACAGCCCATGTTTTGATTGGGAATTCACTAGACCTTTTTGGGATGGGGTCACCCGTACTAAAGTGACTCATGTGTATATGGTTGTCCAAGATTACGAGTAAAATGGAAGTATAGTGACTTGAGATGTATGATGTTAGGGTATCGTGAATACCATGAATATATTATGACGGAGGAAAGTAAACAATGAAGGTATATGAAGAGAGTATAGAAATGGTCAGAAATTGAACAGTATGCTGTAGGAACTTTCTCTGAGGCAAGTACCTTTGCGAAGAACGATAAGCACTAGGAAATTCACGTTGAACTCGACCAATATCTTTCAGAACATCCTTGCTACCATTAACAAGTTCTGTAAAAGAGCAGATAGACCTACGTTGTCTTTTGGAAGGTCAAATAGGTTGACCACTATCTGAAAGAAGAAATTAGCAGTAAGCTACCGATCGATTATCAAATAAGAATGATTGAAAAGAGACCCTTATTAAGGATACATGATTTGATTGCCAATTATAGGATGCAGGAATTCCTTGGCAGTTGAATTAAGGATAAGATATCCATAAAGTAAGGCAAACCCTGGGGAATGTACAAGGGATGGCACTAACCCTAATAAAGACATTGTGAATTCAGATGATATGAGTTGGATTTGCTAAGGCAACAATGACCTGTACAGATTATTAAAAAGAGTTCTGGAAAGAACAGAGATAGAATTATTAGGGTATTGATCAAAGACGTTTTGATGTACCCTATACCTAGAAAATACAGGAGGAATGATGAGGACGACCTAAGAAACCTTACAAGGAAAAGCTAATATTCTGAGTTTCCAACTAGAAGTTTGGAAGAGAATCTAAGACACAATAACAATATACCAGATGATGCATGTATGAAACCCTGAGGGAGTATGGATTAAACCTATAAAGGTTGAGATTATCCTAAGATAAGGAAAGAACTAAGAAAAGAAGTATCCTAAGTAGGATTGGGAATAAACGTGATAAAGTTCCCACGGGTAGTTGGAAGGAATGACTTATGGAAAAAGACTGATAGATATATTTTTCTCCTTCAACAGAGCTTAAGGGAGAATGCTTTCACCCAACAATGATGAGAATGAGGTAAAAAAAAAAAATTGAATTGAAATGTATCCGGAGAACAAGGATTACCAGAAATTACTATTATTAGGAAAGGCCAATGAGGTGGCCGACAGTCTAAGTATAAAGGAATAATTACAAATGTTCATACCGAAGAAACAGAATAATATTTGGAAGGACCTTGAAGGTCATATCGGAATGGAGGAATTTACATTCCTTCTGATGATTGTGCAAGAATCGACGGTAATAGTAGTTTAAGTAAAGATTCGATTCCTGATGGGTCTTAATCATATTACATACCTTAGAAGGTCTCGTTTTGAGGCAAACCAGGACCATGATACAAAAAAAAATTGAAGAAGTAAACCATTAAGTTTCCAGTCTTTCATGGAAGATGCATGAGTGATAGTTTCATCAACCTGACTTAGCTGCGATGCTTGAAACTCTTCTGCAATTTTATCTACTTCATGTAATATCTACATCAAGTTCAGGAAGTGTTCCTTATGGATAAGGAATAGTGATTACTTTGTCACCCTAAAGGATTGAAACCCGTACGGTTAGCTATTAAGGCACTACGTAAGCAACAAGCGATGGTGATTCTTCTAAGAAAGTAGATGACAACGTAAAGATAAAGAAAGTGCTGCTATTGATAAGCTAAATGGCATGTTGATGAAAGACAAGCAAGTTTGTGTTAGTGTACTTCTGCGCAAACAAGATAGAGAATATGAGGTTGATGATTCATGATGCTAAATGTATTCCCGTGGAAAAAATTAATGAGACTTAGAGAGAAGGGCAGTTGAGCCCGAGACTTATTAGGCCACCTGAGGGTTTAAAGTGTTCGGAAGGTGGCATTCGAGCCAGTTTTACCCCCAAAGCTTATAGCATGGTAGTAACGTATTTCTTGTGGCAAAGCTACACCAGTAAAATGCAGATGCTCAACAGATGATAAGAGTGCGAGCAGGTAGGTGTACGACCTGGTCTGACTTACGAAAGACAACCTGTGAAAAACCGCGGGTAGAAAAGAATAAGTGATGAGAAACAAGTTGACAGAAGTAGATTATATTGGATCTAGCTAAAGAAATCGGCCAGATTCATTTCGGAGGTTTTAAATTTGAAATAATGTGATGATTATAGAGTAAATGTGACGGGATACCAATAAGGAGGTGCCAAGTGCAAAAGATGCCTCAATAAAGAGATGAAGGTGGAAGTAAATAACAGAGGTAAATAAATATCAGATAATAAGAAGGATGTGATTGATAAAGAAAAGACTGGGAAAGCATCTATGGAATGTGAAGTAAGGAATGTTATGAATGGATTAATAAATGGGTTTCTGATGAATTATCGGGATGACAACCTGATAGTGTTAATATAATAGATATGAAAAGCTAGTAGCGTGACATGGAATGTCAGTAACAATGATGTCCAGCGAGAAACCTAAGATTTAACCTGAGAGGTTGAAAGATTTTTCCAAAAGTGTTGCTAAGATTGAACCAGAGTATAGGTCCATAGAATAATGGACAAAACGGCAAGATATGTTGACACGTGAAATTGCGATCAAATGGTATTGGATATAATCATGATTATTTTCTTCTTTGATGAACCTCTATAGTTCAGAGGTAAATTCTGAGTATGATATTTTACAAAAAAAAAAATTTATAATCCTTTAGAATTCTTTTCTTTTCTTCTCTCTTATTCATCTTCTTTATGAATTGAGAAGAACAACCCTTTAAGGAGGGGAGGTACTGCTACGTGACTATCTGTCTATGTGATAGAAGTCTAAGTGGAATACCATAACTTGTTTAATTGCTTGTCAAGTACTAAAGGCTGGCCCCCTTCTGTACTAACTATGCAATATAACAAATGTTCAATTGATCATAGTGATCTCTCAATAAATCTTTCCACTTCTCTATATTGATCGAGATTACGAAGATTAAGGCGATCAGGAAATGCATAGTGCGAGTGAGGTTATCTCCGAATTCGCAATGCGGTAGTGATACCGATGTCACTGTAGATACCAATAAGGGTGATATTATATGAATGAGTAAGAGCAGAACCAGGATAGTGTGATGTGCAAAAGTAGAAAAGTTGATAAAAAGGAAAAAGAGAGTACTGTATCACTACGGAGATGTGCTGTAAACGGGTTGAAATGATTAAGGATCAACCGAGGACTGGAAAGCTAGATGACAAACAAGAACCCGATTGTTTCCTACCTGATTCCGGGACGGAATCCTTTTAAGGAGGGGAGACTGTAAGAACCCCAAATTTTGGATATAATTTGTAAGAACCCAGATTTTTGGTACTAATTAAAACTTTTTATCATGTATTGGAGTATGAATGTATCAATGGGTTAATATATGGATATTGAATGGATTCGGATTCAATTATGATATGCCATGAAGAATGGTATTGGTTGACAACTTATATAAGAATTATCTATCTCCTAGGAAATTAAGAGGTGGCAATTCCAATGAAGAAGATTATTCTTATGTCATCCAAATCGATATCTGTTATTAGTCCGGTGGTTCCGTAAAAGGGTTAAGGAATGTTCGAAAGAGAACCGGGACATTTGTATAAACCGAGAGAGTAAGTAAAGAAAAATGGATGAATAGTGTTTTTGGTGGGAATGAGAATATTATGAGACGACACTATATAGAAGTACCCGGAATGGATTTTTGAATTCGTATTAGTGATTCGAGGGGAAAATAAGTGTATGTAAAAGCTGTCGGATTCTGAAAAACAGCATTTTTATTTTCTCCGAGAATTCCCTGGACACGGATAGACTTAAGGATTTAATGAGAGGATTTAAGGAATTTAAATTCGAGAGTTACCAAGAAAGATGGAGAATGGTATTATAAATGTTAAGAAGGTTGTCAGTAAAACCCTAACTAGAAACGAATGAGTTATTCCTCCGAACGATCAATGAATTGAGTAATAAACGGACAAGGAAACAAGCAAGGAATCAAGATACATGCATGGGCTAGTGGATAACATCAAGTAACCAAGCTAGTTACAAGTTAACTAGCATCATTAGAAAACCAACCAAGCACTTAGCTTACAACACACACCTTGCCACAAGAATGCAACACTTGTCCACTTGATTAGCTCATCCATGACCAAAGCACTTTATTAAAGTGGCTTTATGCAAGATATTATCAACAATAATTCATTTAGACTAGATGAGATCAAAGACAAGCCAAGCAAACTCCATTCTCTCCATTTCTTCAAAACTGCCCAGCAAGAATAGCCATGAAAGAAAAATTCATATCTCAAAATATAGAGCTTCTAAAATCACCAAATTTTGATCATAGCCTCTCCACACCATGTGTAAGGTTCTTTCAAAATTTCATGGCCAACAAAGTAGTATAGCCTAGTCAAATCCATGCTCAAAGTTGGGGCAACAAATCTGACCAGTTTCTGTCCAGTGGGAAAAACGGGTTCAAAACCATAGCTACGAAGCTTCAAATTAGATGATATAGGACTCAAAACAAAGCTTATGAAGAGGCCAAGATGTGGTAAAAATTTGAGAGTCAAACTCTTATTTTTCGATTTTCTATGATTTTTACAAAAGTGATGATGAATAGTAACCCTTAGAAACTAACTTTGATTTCTTGTTTTGTTTGGATGATCTAAGCTTTGTTGAGGCTATACAAGGACTATAACAAGCTTAGTAAGGCTAGGACACTCTCCAAGGAAGGTATAATCCTTAAGAACCCTAGATCTTATTTTAAGATTATGTATGTTTTTGGTGGATTTTAGCATAGTTATGACATTAGTGTTATCATGAGCATGATCTTGTAGTTGGTTTGACCATATGATGATTATGATGGTGAAGAGTAATATTCCTGGACTTTTTGAGATGTATAACATGTGTATAAGATGTATGGATGCCCGGTGTGGCTTGGCTGTGTTGAAAACAATTTTGAAACGTTCGATTTATAGCCGTCGTAATGCCCGATTTTCATTAGCCCTTAGTAATTTGTGCATAACAGTTAGGTTAAATTTCTGACCTTAATGGATACATGACCTAACCTTGTAGATCTCGAGTCATAGATCGCTTTGGCGAAAGAATCGAAGCATTCCGACTTACGGTTTAGGAGTTATGGCGGACTTAGTAAAAGTTTTTCGAAACCGTAACTACAAGTTCGTTATTAAAATTGAACCTCGGTAAAATATGAAAGTTTGTGACGAATCATGGTAATTAAATATTAGAGGTCATGAGGAAGATTTGAAAGAAAACCACATGTCATTTGGATCGTTTTTCGATTTTATAAAAATGTTCAAGTCGAGGTTAAATATAAACGAACCCCTAAAATGGATACTTGGTTATAACTTTGGTAAAACACTTAGAAAATGGGCGATAAAACTCGAGGTATAATCTTGGTTCGTAAACGACCGACCTTAGGACTTACCCGGCTTAAGTATATGTCAAGTGTAAGTACAATGACATGTCTTAATAACGAACAAAAGTCGGATCGTATCGGTAATAAAAAGAGTTATACAAAAGGGTGCATAACGAGATAACTTGAAAGCGTGTTTCGACTTAAGTAAAGTTATACGTAACCTTCTAAAGAAGTGTTAGGTGATTAATCTCGAATATTCTGATTGTTTATAGATCACCGAGCTGAACCGGGACACGCTACCTCTACCCACACCCGACTACCAGGCAAGTGTTCAAACCTTTGAACCTGTTGTTGTGATAATATATGTATATGATTTCTGTTTTACATATGCCATCGCATGCATGCCTGTTTCCAATTATATTGTGACTCTGGTTTTTTTGTGATACTTGTTCCCTGAATTGATATTGGCTTATAGACTAGATACGATTTATCAGTAATAAGCCGGATTGTTTTGGTAAGACCCTTAGCGAAGGGCATATGATATTCATTCTAAATATAGACCGGGAGTCGGTATTTTGAGTTATAGATAGTCGTGGAAACCCGGAGGGATTCCAACGACAGATTATTATTTATCTGAGGAAGGTTATTGTTAAACGTTATTATATTCCATAAAGTATCAATTACTTGGAAATATTTCGAGGAATGTTATTCGAGTATTATCTTAGTCGAGAGATAATAAATGAATGTTAATTTTGAATATTCATTTAGAGTTGATATTTAATGAATATTATTTTGATATTCTTTAGAATGTTATTTATTAAATGAATATTACTTTCGAATATTCATTTAAGGTTTTATGTACTTAATGAATATTATTTTAAAATATTCATTGGAAGTTCTATTTACTTAAGGAATATTATTTCGATTATTCCTTTAAAGTTTTGATTACTAAATGAATATTATTTGGATATTCATTTAGAAGATTATTTATTAAATGAATGCTATTTGGATTTTCATTTAAAAGAGTAAATATTAAATGAACATTATTTTCAAATATTCATTTAAGGTTCGACTTATTTATTGAATACTATTTTAAATATTTATTGGAGTTTAATTATTTAATGAATATTATTTCGAATATTCATTTAAGGAGGGATTTATTTATTAAATAATTCCATATATTCATTCAAGGATTACTTACGAGCAATATTATGAGTTAATAATATTCCATAATTATTATTGAGTAAATAAATATTCTTGGAATATTTATTTAATCCTTTTAAAATTCTTTTTAAAATAATTTATATTATTCGGAGATTACCTTCCACCTCCAGATATTATGTAAAATATTTCGGAGTCTTTTTACGACTATTTTATCAAGGAAAGGTTCCCAACTCTTTCTTTTTCATTTAAATCTATCTTAAAAGGATTTAAATGCTCGCTCAAACTTCCATATTATAGGGGAACCTACTTGAGCAATGTTATTTATCTTGTTGACTTCCCGGTCATAATTTATCCTCTTCACTCGCAACTTGGTTGCTATGGACTCATTAAGTCTGTGTTTACCTTCTCATCTTTCGAGGGGTAAGATTGTTGGAACAAGTTGATGTTCGTTACCAAGCAATAACTTGGAAGTTATTGGTGAATTTTCCTTTCCAACTAGATACGACTACTTTGTAGAGTCTTATCAACAAGTATTATACTTGGGGAAAGGGGGACGAATGTTACATTCAGAATCATGAATTCTATTGGAACTAGGAGTCGTGTAAGAGGCCGAGTAGCGCCGGTCCATCCCCTTTGGCCCAACCATTGGCCTGGGAGAGCTAGTAAGGCGGTAGACAAGTAAAGCCGTCAGTTCTTCCTTCTACCGGTAGTAAATCTAATTTGAGCTGTACGATCTTGACTGATCATCAAGATTGGAACAGCGGGCGCGGTGAATACTCCATCATTGGTTCATCATCCAAACTTATTTATTTCCTGCAACATGATTACTGTTGGCAGAGCTGGAAAAGTGTTCGTAACTGGAATTGCAATATTTTCCTTGCAAGTTCCTCTTTATAATATCTTGCTTATTTTCGACATAGCAGATATTCCCTCATATATTTACATTTTGAGTTACATTGTAACTTCATCGTTCATATTATACTGGCATCATTTCTGTAAATGCATGGCATATGGTTTGAAAGATACTTTTGAACTGTTATATATTATCGTTCAGTTAAATATTATTGTTGGTGGGCTATTGCTCACCCTTGCTTTATTATTATATCACAACAACAGCTAGACCAGATGACTCGCACAAGGCGCACTCGATGCTGGCGAGGACGATGAGACTACCAGAGCTGAAGAGAAAGCTATTGGTAGGATAGATTTATTCTTTCAGTACCAAGTATATGGTCTAGTATGACTCATGTAAATGGATGGCAAAGAGTAAGTATTTATATTAAAATTCTTTTGGGTTGTAAGAACTCATAATGTGTTTAATAAAATTTGGTTGTTACTCTGATTTCATCTCTGGGACTATAACGGGTGTGTTTTATGTTATTGTTTTGGGTCACAAGGTTGTAATTTAATATTTATGTTGAACTATGGATGGGAATTGAGACGGTAACGACCAGATCCCTGACCCCAGATCTAGGAGTGTTACATGAGGACCGCTGTTGCTAGGAGGACTAGGGCTCGACTCCATAGGATTGAGAGGAGGAGTCGCGAAAGGATTCTTGGTTTAGGGATCCGCGGGGGCGGAGTGATCCATGCTAGGGATGCTAGGCGTGTTGTGCGTCGTGCATTTTCCCGAGTGAGGACCTTGCTCCATCGCGGTGCGGCCCCATGATGTGTTACGGATAGCTCAGTCCCCTAGGTTCAGATGACATTAGTGTGTCGATTTTGCGGGTTAGTTGACTTGTGCAGTGGTATCCTTTCTGACCAATGGATGAGTAGACTGACCTACAGATATGTAGATGTGACTTCGGATAGTATGTACGGATGTAGCCCTACTTTTGTGTAGCCCTGACTATTCAGATGATGTACTTGTTATTGTTCCACTTTTGCTAGACTTGACATCGGAACTATGTATTTGGCTCTAACATCCAAACTTTGTGATAACCCTTGTACCGCACTTATTTAGTTTCAGTTTCCTTGATATTGTCTCAACTGCCTTACTTTCCGATGCCATGCTTTACTGTTTTGATTTACAACTGTGAATATATACAATTGCTACAAGCCACAAATACAACCATACTGTTTCAAATTTACGATATACGATTTCAAATTGTTCTCTACAATTTCCAAAATGTTCCTACAATTTTTGAAATAAAATTTTTCAAAAAAAAAATATATATATATTTTTGAGGTTTCGAAATTTTGAAAACTCTAGCAAATGTTTTCGCATCCCATAGAGATTTTTCCCAAAAATGTTTTGACGTTTTATCTCCAGCATCGGGTTATTAAAACTTTTGCAACTTCCACCCTTATGAGGAGGAACGATACGTTCCTGACCCGTGTAAACGCTGTCAGGTAATTGGAAAACCCTAACCCATTTCGTTTTTTATTATCAGAATCATGCCACCCAGAAGAATGAACAATCGAGCTCACCCGATCAGTTCTGAGGGCCAGGGTAGCCACCATGGGACCGGAGGCCACCAGAACCATGAAGGGGAGAATGTCAACCTGAGTGAGAATGAGGGCAACGATCATAACTTGTTTGATGACTCTGAGTATGGAGAAGAAGAAGCTGGTGATGACACCCGAGAGGTAGAACATCCTAGGGGAGGCCCTATGGAACAGTCATGGAACTACTTAGGCAGAACTTGGACCATCCCCCGGTTCAGCAACCACCCCACAATGCTAATGCAAATTCTTTCCGGAACTTCAAATCCCTGAAACCCCCAGAATTTAAAGGAACTGCCGATCGGGTTGAGGAAAGAGCCTGGCTGAAGGAAATGGAAAAATCTTTCGAGATACTAGGTGTCGCTGAAGAGCAGAAGACTGTTTTCGCCACTTACCTTCTGAAGGGTGAGGCGAACTATTGGTGGGAAGCTAAGAAGAATTTGAAAGGAAGAGGTGTGGTGACACTACTAGAAATCAGTTCATAGACATCGGCTAAAAACCGATGTCTATGCAGAAATCTAGTGATGTCTTCGTGGGTGTAGAGAAAGGGGGGGGTCTTAGACATCGGTTTTTAGCCGATGTCTATGAGCAGTTTGACATCGGTCGTTTATGTAAGCGATGTGTATTTCTGTTTTAGACATCGGGTTTTAGCTGATGTTTATGCAGAAAATCTAGTGATGTCTTTGTGGGTGTAGAGAAAGGGGGGGTCTTAGACATCGGTTTTTAGCCGATGTCTATGAGCAGTTTGACATCGGTCGTTTATGTAAGCGATGTGTATTTCTGTTTTAGACATCGGGTTTTAGCCGATGTTTATGCAGAAAATCTAGTGATGTCTTTGTGGGTGTAGAGAAAAGGGGGGGTCTTAGACAACGGTTTTTAGCCGATGTCTATAAATGTTTGGGACATCAGTTTTCTGGGGAAATCGATGTCTTCCTATATAATTAGAAATCATTTCCTTGTAGAAACCGATGTCTTTCTGTCATTTTAACATCGCTTTTTTACAACAATGTGATATTAGTTTAGGTGTTTTACATCAGTTTCTTCTACAAAGTGATGTCTTCCTATATAATTAGAAATCATTCCCTTGTAGAAACCGATGTCTTTCTGTCATTTTAACATCGCTTTTTTACAACAATGTGATATTAGTTTAGGTGTTTTACATCAGTTTCCTGTACAAAGTGATGTCTGTGAACAGATTTCTAGTAGTGTTTTTCCTAGCTTACAAAATTGCTCAAATTGCTAAAATAGAGAAACCATGCATTCAAAACCAAAATAACCATTAATTCCAACAAATTCTGCAATACTATCCAATCCATACAACCATTATATCTAATCCAACTACATTATCCCATCAACTACAATATTCAAACCATATCAATCCATACATTAGCTAGTAATCTGCCTTATACACGCAAATAACTAATATAAATCCAAGACAGACAAAATTAAAATAGAAGTTGCAGCTAGCTGGATCAATATCGAAGAAGAGTGCATGGCCTTTTACATGTAAGCTTCGATATGGCTTAGAGTCTCAAACCGCACTTCATCAAGGTCATGCCTAGTGTAAGACTTGCGAGTCTTCGGTGCCCACTGCAGAAACGTCAAACACACACACAAGGTAATTAGTGTAGGCATATATTAATGTAGTTTTATGTACCAATTACACATCGCAAACACAGTCATGTATTATACCTTTTTCAGAAAAGACATTTCTGAGTCCTCAATGATCTCTTTCATGTAGCGCATGACTACATAGCCACATTCGAAGCCCCCTGGTTGTTTTGGACATCCCTGTCCCAGGAAGAAAATCACAAATGCAGGAAATAATCAACACATTTCTATGCAGGTTACTTCAAAAGTAATTTGTTTATTTTGAACATATTTTGACAGGCAGGGAATGGCAAAGAGTTATGCTTTTGGATGTTCTTGGCAAAGACCCAAACAATTGTAAAGCAATTTCAACTCAGCAAGAACAGTCAAAAGTGAAGGCACAGTAAAAAGTGTAGACGTCAAATTGCTTCGACTCTTAGATGGAAGAATTTCCCTTTTACTTGTAAAATATGTAATCTGCTGTACTATTTCTGCTTAGATATCAATGATGTCGTCTCTCTGTCTGTTATTATAAAATGGTTGGCTGCTGTTGTTTGAGATTGTTATTTACACACACCGTTGCTCTGTAAATCATGTGATAACATCTAATCCCTACCCTTCTTACATAATGGTATAAACAAATCGCAAACAACTATTGATTTTAAACATTATATGTCAATGCAGGAAAGTACTTGACAAAAAATCTAAAATGCAATACTATTAAACTAAAAGGAAAAACTTACTGCAATGTATTTGACTTTAGGAATTTTGTTTCCCCTTCCTGTCTCTGCATTGAAAGTCTTGACCGCGCTGCATGACACATAACACAAAGGTGAATAATCCAAATAATCAAATATATATATATATATATATATATATTTGAACATCTTACAGTAAAATACCTTGCTACTTGTTTTTCCAAATCGAGATAACCAGTTGTATGAGGCAGAGGATTGAGAATATAAATTTCACCAACCCATATTATGATCAATATCCAATGATAACTGTTAAATATTTATAATATACCAGAGTCAGAGTCTTAAATTTCATGATAAATAGTCTATTTAATTAATTACAAACACTTACAATACTTACTTGCTATTATGCGGCATTAAGAAAAGACGATCGGGAATACCCTCTTTCAAACGAGTAACAATGTACGCTTCGAAATCGCTGCCCAGGGTAAACATGGCTCCGGGATCACAAAAAGCAAATGTGTCCAACTTGTCATCAGCACTAAGCACAGTATGCAAGTACCTACAGATGAAAAATCAACATTGCAAGTGATCAAAGCGGAAATAATATGTAGAATGTGAAGAATGAGACTACAAAAGAATGGAAAATATAAATATTCTTACGCCATATATGCAGATATTGCAGCTTGACCAATCATTTCATACTCTAGTAAAGCAATTACATTTTCCTGCAATATATATATTATTTTCTCAGCTCCGAAGACCTTCGCATCACATGGCATCTGTATTGAGGCCCCAGTAGACTTCATGAATGTTGTTGCATGTTTATACAACAACCTAAAGCGATTTGGCACATTCTTATTAATCGCCACTTGATTAAATAAAGATTGTACTTTCTGCAACTCATTTTTAGGTTCCCTTTCTTTTTTCTTTTTCTGCAAAAAAATATATAATTAAACATTGACACATTTTGTTTCCGATCATATGCACACAAACTATGAATATAATTAAAAATGCGTACCACGACATTAACATTTGGGAATATGATCAAGTCCCGAGGCCATGAGACGTGAGAGCCAACAGCTTGCTGGACCGTCTCTATTTCACCTGCTATCGGCACGGGAATCAAGGCATCTCCTTGAATGCTCCCATCCACAGACACACGAGCACATCCAGGTAGTAGAGGCCCTCCATGTAAAGAGTTATTCAACTCTTCCTCATCAAAAACCATACCGAATGCCACCTTATTTTCTATGTTGTCTATTGCCAACTCACATTGTTACGGACCCTACACACGTTTATTATTAGATCAAATTATATTTAAAGAATTATATTTATCATTAAAAACAACAAAACTTTATAAATTAAACAATAAACTATATATTTTACCTTTATCTGTGGTGGTGTAGGGTTAATAACAGCAACACATTCATCATCATCGACCTTTAGTACTTTGGCAGCCAATGATTTTGTGTCTTGAGGCAGTTGTTTTGTTTGGCAACTTGCTTTATCAGACAACACTGGAGATGGATAATTTGATTTAAGCAAACTCTTTAGTTCAGCCATCTCCCTCTTCGTCTTTTCCAATTAGATGCTGCATCACAAACATTAAAGGTGTCTGATGTCGAAGCAACTGATGACCTAGGCTTACACTTTTCTCCGTGCCAAATCCAATCAACATACCCTAAACTAAAACCATTATCATATAAATGGCCTCTGATTGTTTTTACAGAGAATTTTTTGAAGTTAGCGCATCGTGAACAAGGGCAGGGAATTTCCTTAGGATCAGGAGAATTTTCTTCGGCATATATCAAGAATTGTTCGACCCCAATTTCATATTCAAAAGAATCCCTGTCTTTCCGAATCCATGACTTATCCATATAAATACAAAATTTTACCTACCTGATTACCATTTTAAACAAAATTCTCATTTCATTATAACTGCATCAGTAAAGAAAAAACTCAAAAGGAACATATTGTAACCATCAGCTTTTATCTGGTAAAAATGTAAGTGTTAAAACTAAGACAGCAACAGCAAAGAGTGTATTCAAGCGAAAGCAACAAAAGCAAAAACTTGATCTGCAACTAAAAAGTATGAGCGATCATCAAATGCAAAACAAGGGGGATTAAGATTAAGATTAAGATTAGATTAAGATTAGATTAGATTAAGATTAGGGGTTTAAGACAAATATTTGCATACATACAAACAGTAATTAGAGGTAAATGTTATACATACAAACAGTAACCCCATTCATTGGTAAATTATAGGTAAATTAGAGGTAAATGTTATACATACAAACAGAGACAAACACCAATTTATTCCCCATATACCCAAATAATATACACATGCATACATACAAACCCAACAATATATATATGCATACAAACAATTTAAATAAATACAGACAACATACATAAATACATAAATACATACAAACCTCAATTGAAAAACATATATACATACATACCCAATAATACCCAGTAATTGAAAACACTAATTTAAATGGGTTTAAGGTAATTTACCTCAATTGAAGTTCCTACAAGCTGGATTTCGTTAATTTAAGCACCTCCAAGCTCCAATTTAAATGGGTTTCGAAAGCGAGAGTGTGGAGACTAAGAAGAGAGAGCGGTACCTGAGGGAGAGTGAGAAGAGAGATTCGGAGAGATGAGTTAGAGAGAGAGATGGGTGAGAGAGAGAGAGAGACAGCGTTGAGAGAGAGACAGCAGAGAGAGACGGCCGAGAGAGACAGTGTTGAGAGAGAGAGTGCAGAGTCGGGGAGAGAGGGGAGAGTGAAATAATTGTGAGAGAGAGAGTTGTTTCTGAAAGGGGATCTGAGTAATTGTGTCTGAGCGGGGAAATAAAAATGCTAAAGGGGGGAAACCAAATTGTTATAAGTAAAAAGCAATTGCAGCTATCGGCATTTTTAATTTATAAAAAATAGGATTAGACACCGCTTGTTTAACAAGCGATGTCTGGACTTGGCTTTAGACAACACTACATTATCTAGTGATGTCTATATTTTATTTTCACATCGCTTCTTAAAACAAATGATGTCTGGTCTTAGTTTAGACATCGCTTCTTTAATAAACTGATGTCTTTACTTTTTCATTTTAAAAAAAAAGAGAACTAGACATCGGCTATTTTTAAATATCGATGTCTAAATAATATTTGACATCGGAAAATGGAAAAGCGATGTCTAAACTGACTCTAACATCGGTGAGATCTCTGACCGATGTCTAAAGTGTGATGTCTATGAACAGATTTCTAGTAGTGTGACCTGGGAGAGGTTTAGCGAGCTGTTCTTGGAGAAGTACTTTCCTAGGTTCATGCAGACACAAATGGAACTGAAGTTTTTGGAACTGAAGCAAGGTAACATGACGGTGGCCGAGTATGAGGCCAAATTTACTGAGTTGTCGAGGTTTGTGCCGGAATATGTTAACTTTGAGGCAAAGAGGGCCTGAAGGTTTCAATTAGGGCTAAAGCAATGGATTCAGAATCCTGTGGCGGTTCTTGAGCTGACAGACTATGCCACCCTAGTACAGAAAGCATCAATTATTGAGGCTGGGAGTGAACAGATGCAGAAGGAGAGGGAACGAAAGAAAAGGAAGTTTGATAGTCGAAAGGGAAACTCTGCGGGAGGGAGCTTTCCGAGCAAATTTAAGCGAGGAACGATGTCCCAACCCAGCGGAAACTTTGGAACCAAGAGAGCTGAAAGTTGGAGTGTGGGCCAGAGCGGCCGACCACAGGGATCGTCTTACTCTGCCCCATCCAGAGCCCTACCCCAGAATGCAATAAATGTGGAAGGAAACATGCGGGCGTGTGTAACCTACAGGATGTGAAGTGCTTCAAGTGTGGGCTGACATGACACTATGCTAACGCCTGTCAAGGAACTAGTAACAACACCAGTGCCGGAGGTAATTGCTTCAAGTGTGGGAAACCAGGGCACCGAATGAGCAGTAGTACAAAAATTGCTTTACGCGTCTGTCAAAAAGGGTGATATGCAGCTGTACACAACAGATGCGTATGGAGGAGTCGTATCAGCTAAAAGTATATGCGTCTGTTGGAAAACAGACGCATATAGTCTATTGCGTCTGTCAATAACTGACGCATATAACAGAAAACAGATGCAAAAAGTTGATCTTTTGCGTCGGGTTTTTGTAACAACAGACGTATAAAGAGTTTTTGCAACAGTTAATAACAGAGGCATAAAATATGAGAACAGATGCAAAAAGTTTTATCTTTTGCGTCCGCTTTCTGTAACAGACGGATAAAATTTTTTTACATCTGTTGTAAACAGATGTATAAAGTTGGAGAACAGACGTATATAATAATGCATGATATGTCTGTTATGCTAGAACAGACGCAAAAAATCTTTTTTTTTTAATATTTATTTTGTATTAATTTTCTGCTATACCTGACCATACCAATAATATGAATGTATTATCCTATATTTTCACTTAGCACCTGTCAATGCTAATAATTTGCATATGTAAATTATGCTCGACCAAATTCAAATCCAGTACTATAAATCTCAATCCCAAAAATATTAAACTTACTAATTTGACAAAATGAAAATAGTACTTAAATAATTAACAAAAACCGACAATAATCATATAAATTTTCAACTTGTTCCACCGAAGTACAATGTTTCACCACAATCAAAAAATCTTAAGTTCAAATATTTTTCACAACCTAAATTAACAAACTCCATCATACCTACCAATTCTACAAATATTCATTCGTAAAATAATCGGCCCAAATGTCTCGAATTTTATCAATTTCTTGTCGAGTGTAGGATGTCACCCTTCCAATACCCTACAATAATATTTACATAACGAGATTAATTTGTAGTCAACATATTTCCTATCATATACTTAAAAAAAAAGACATTATATATGGTTTTTCACATACCTTATTCCAATTAGCCTCGCCATTTTTACTATATTGTGATACTATGTCATCCATGTATCTCATAACATAATAACCACACTCGGTACCACCTTGTTGTTGAGGACACTGCATAACCAATTAAATAATTTATTAAAGAAGCAAAAAAAAATACTTAACAATACGGTGCTATTTCTAGAATTACTAGGAACCTTGGATGATTCTGACTGCTGCAAGTTTATTCTATCATTAAGAAATCATAATCATGGCAAACATCAAGAGTTAGAGACAATAGTCTGTTTATGTGCCATATAAAATCTCCTATTTCATGTTTTGATGCATATTTATACTTAAAAACATGCAATAACATAATGTTAATTACGGACCTAAACATATTAATTCTTACACAAGGGTATACAGTAGTATGGCAGGAACACTTCTTGTGGCTCTCTCAAGTTCATATCACTTTTGACTTCCAATTTTTAGAAAATAATTATGAAAAGTTTCATGTTGATAAATACAAGGATTTCACATAGCATGTTCTGCATTATGTGCATTAATTCTTATGCATTCTACTGCTGCTATATATAGCCATGGGCCAGGATTTCAAGTAGTTCACTGCAGGGCGAGTCCTCTGGCCGAGTTTGGAGTAATTTTAAGCATAGTTCTAAGTTTGATGCGGTTGGTTTTAAACTGTACGGCATCACTCTAAACGAAACTGCAATTACCAAAATTGAACCAAGGTTCCTAGTAATTCTAGAAATAGCACCGTATTGGTTATGATTCGGTTTTAGACCAAAAAAAAATTATAATTAAAAGGGTACCTGAAGATCTTCATGCCAATGCATCTTACCATCCATACTTCCTTTTTTGTTGCCATTGGGCCCAACATAGACTTGGTATGCCCTGTGAAATAAGAAAAAGTTAGCCACTCACTTTAACAAAAAAAAATATCACAATTATCCAAATTTAGAGTGTATTACTTACACATTGAGAAATGCCTTTATGTGAATCTTTGGAGTTTTTCTCAAGGAATTGAACACATAAGCACGACTTTCGCGACAACAAATAAGGAGTAATAGCCAGTGATTACTACAATAACCATGTTAAAATTTGAAGCTAGAGTTAGATATTTAACAATAGATGATACAAGAGGAACAACATGTATTATGCTTACTCTTGAATGTATGGTGCCAAGATAAAACTTTTTGTTTTTAATTGTCCCATAACATCAGTCATGTAGTTAGTTATTCGATCTGGATTTTTACGCACCAATGCTAATGCTGAGGGACACATGAATCGGAAATCAACAACATTATATTCCTTGCACAATTTATGAATGTACCTTGATATATAAAAAAAACGTGTTAGAAGATAGTTTGTACGACAAACATAGATCTATTCAAATTATGAAATTAATTATAAATTATATATATATACATATATATATACATATATATATATATATATATATATATATATATATATATATATATATATATATGTACTCACATCATGAAAATCTACAAGATTGGTATATTCAAGCGACTCATCGTCAAAAATTCAATTATATCAACACGTGCCACTGATATGGGTTGTCCTTCAACAAGATTACACTTAAAAACTTCACTATCCTTATCAACATTGGTGTCAGATTTAGCAGGCAGCATAATCACATCATGCAGATATTTACAAGCTTCATTCAGATATTGGAATTCTGCATCACCATTAATATCAAGTCGTTCACGCTTTTGATTATAGGTAGCCGACCCTTTACTAGCAACCTTTTTCTGTGTTTGTTGGACTTTATTCTTCTCAGGTATAATAGGATCCTAATTTATTTTTAATAAAGTAGAAACAAAATGTAAGATTATCAATTATTTCCAATGGAGACATGTAATTTTTTCTATTACAGTCATAACTACAAAATTAATTCAAAATAATTACCTGTCCCAACAGAATGAGATTCTTTGGCCATTGAACAAAGCTACCACTTGCATCCCCTACCAAAATATGCTCATTGCATGGCATCGGAAGGGGGGTTGTTTTATATTCACCGAAGACATCATCAACACACACTTTAACATTACCAGGCGCTATTTGTACGCCGTGAACCATGCCAGCCCCTGGTAAAATAGATGGAAAAACTGTCCCTCTTGCCACGATCTATTTTTTAGATTTAGAAGTCATCACAGAAAGACGACATACGGTGGGTTTCTGAATATCATATAACATAAGTTTAAATATACAAATTGTTAGATACATAATACAATTAAAATACTAACCCTTCTTATTTATTGGTGTAATGGAAATAAAAGAGCGAGCAGAGGAATACGCTGCACTGATCATGGAAGAATTAGACCCTGAAAATCTTGGGTACATTGAGGCAACTTCTGAATGTCTTACATAAGTAAGATTGTACATGGATGTTAAACATCATCTTTCTAGGAATTTTAGACATTTTACAAATTTTTAGCATCCCTGTAATGAGGGTAAAGTGCCACTTTTACTGTTAACTAATTTACTTGCTCTAGATTTCGGCTTCTATGATGTCATACACTAATACCATCTGCAAACTAGATTTTGAGATGGAATAATTATGTCCGTCTGACTGTATCTTATCTCTACATGCATCTGTATCCATCCCAACATCTATACCGCTAAACGTATAACTACTAACCAACATCAACATCCACATGTACATGTATATCTATTTCCTTAGCAATTATATTTTTTCCATATCTGATAGTTTGGAACACTTATTACAGTAGCAGCCCTTAGACCATCTTGTTTTATTAATATGTGATACCAAATCAAATGCTAGAATCAACATTAATAAATATGAACAGATAGCAGCAGTTATCATTTATTATATATAAATTATTTGTTATTGCTCGGCCTTATGATTAATAAATATACTGATCTCAGAATGACAGTTGTTTCTCGATTACCTCGATGTAGTAGGTAAGAAATAAAAAATGACGAATACTTTATTTTTCAAGATGAAATTGTGCCTGCGAAAAATTCTAACATGCCCATCATACAGTTATGGCAGTTGGAAGCACTGTTACTTCAAAGGGAAAACTACATGAACTATAGCAGACCTCTGAGTACAGCTAGTGTAGGCTAGAGCCAAAACTTAAATGCTTACGGGGCCGGTGTTGTGTGTAAACTGCGATTTAAACTCAAGTGCCTAGCATTAGAGAACTGGCAGAGGGGTTGGATCTTGTTGCTATGGGTGTCAGCCATGGCTGGACTCTTTTTTTGTAAAATATAATATGCCAATTTCAATTAACAATACATGCCATGAAGACGCGAGGATTACAAATAAATAGTGCATCCTTTTTTTTAAGGTTTGTACCTAATGCTTCAAAACTGTCAAATTTTCAGATAATTGCTTATGCGATAGGAATTGGAGTAGTTATCCATGCAGGCAACCACATGGCTTGCGATTTTCCTCATCTGATCAATTATATTGTGACTACAAATTTTACAATTTTTCAAAATAAGTTCTTAACCACCAAAAAGTAGATCTAACAGGGAAGCAGTAGGCTACAATAGAGGCCCCTGTCTTGTGATTGCCACTGACCTAGACCCATGATATATATATATAGATCTGAATAACTATAATCAAATATTTACAACATGTTTGCAACCCGTTTTTTCTTGAAATTCTAGCTGAACCACAGTGGACAACAAGCTGGAATTAAAGTTTATTCAAGTAAAGATTATAGATGACACTGCAAATACCAAATAAAAAATTGAAACAGGGCAGAAATCCCACAAGAAAACATGGAATAAATTAAATATGAAGTAATTATATACAAAATTGAAACAGGACAATTAAATACCTGGATATCCATTAAAGGATCCGAAGCGTTTGGCTCCACTGATTGGCAGTTGCTTCTAATTAATTCTTTCGGTGGGGTACTATGCTCAATCCCAAAATTATTAGGAAGCGGCATACCAATTTGCTTGAAATGATCCAAGATGCCCCGTAGCTTCGTATGCATGTCATTAACCTCATTACTATATTTTGCATGCATTTCGCTGATTTCTTTATTATACTTCACATGAATCTCACTGATTTCCTCCTTGCACTCCTCTTTCACTCTCCTGGTAATCGTAGCCAAGTCATCTAATGAAACAATTTTGGTACTTTGTGTGTTTTTTTGTGACCCAAACACATCCCTGATACAAGCTCCTCCACCAACCCCTCTAACGTGTCCACCATGCTCCTTTGTTTCAAGTGCACGTGTCAAAATATCATCATCACCGTGCGGACTCCATTCACCTTCAGAGATTTTACCCTTCAAGGCTACCTGTTCCAATATGAGGATATTAGTTAGTATAGTACATACTGATTATTATTGGTTGCTCAAATAATTAAAGTGATATGTTAACTTATAGAAATAGCAATTTACCATTTTCTCAAACACTTCCTTCGTGGAAGCTTTCGGAAAATAATAACCTTCTTCTCCATCCTTCTTCTTGAGTCGTGCTCTAACCCAATCAAAACCACGACCCGTATAATCATCAGATAACATGGATGGATCAATGCATTCAGATTGAGACAAATTAGCAAGAGGGTCCTCTTTAAGCCACTCCATCCTTACTTGATCATAACCACCCTTTCCCAGATAATGTGAATGCTTGTTGCATTTTTGGCGTTTTTGTGCTTTCTCACGAATTTCCTGTTCCAAAAAATCTGATTAAAGAAAGAACTAACAAAATTACTGCTTTTACCTAAAATTACTGCATAATTATGTCACCTTAAATTCAGGAGTTTCTTTGGCCTTCTTAAAAATTTCCCACTGTTCTTTTGTGATGTAATCGTATTTCTCACATGGATCTTCACCTTCAAACAACTTATCAACCATCCGTGACTTAAAATCCTTCCACATGGTCCCAACCCTCTTCATTATTCGCTTTTTATGTTCATCATCCTTTATATTCCACTCTCCCTGACAAAGTTCATACATGCACATGGCGTTAAAGAAAATATATAAAACAAATTAAACAGTCTGCTTCAATGCTAAACAAAAAACAAATTAAACAGTCTGCTTCAATGCTGTCGAGCTACCAGCAGCAAGCAATGCTATCGCGCTACCAGCAGCAATATAGAATGAATCAAAACTAGCAGCAGTCCACTCCCCACCCCAATTGCTAGATCAAGTGTCACACCCTTTTGAATATAAAAAACCAAGAAATAACAAGAAATTTGATAATTTTCAAATATTTAACAGATGAAATAATGATTCAATTTTAAAATAGGGATCTATACGTGTATAGCATTACTCTATCCGTTGCAATCTGCTGTTCGTGTTTGTTTCATCGAGTCAATTAAATAAAAGTGAAGTTGCTTACATTGTGCAACCACGTGTTGGCTGTTCCAAAATCATTGCAACAATAAATTAATTAGGAAAAAAGAAACCGAAATAATAGCGAAAGCAACAACATTCTAGAATCCCTTTGTTCAAAAATACCAGAACAAAATATACAGCAATGAAAAGCAAAAGCCTAAAATATGATCATAAATTGCGTGTGGAAATAGTGGAATGTGCAAGGCTGAAGGCACCTGTAGCGCTGATGCGCATCAAGGCTTTGTGACAGACCAGCAGCGACTGATGCACACCAGGAACCACATTTCAGACAAGTTAAAGCAATGATGTCCGCCACAATTTAGAAGCGCAGAGCAATGACAACCAGATCATAATATATTAATTGGAAATGCCCTGTTTTTGGTAGTGTTGAAAAAATTAAATGAAGTGTCAAAGATATTCAATCCAGAACAATGTACGTAACGTTACAGCCTATATGACAGAGTAACACAACAGTTGCCAAGTGAACTCGTAAACAAGTGATACAATAATTTAAACTATATACCTTGATATCCTCCCAAATTGTGTTCTTCAGCCCTTCATTTACAGATTTCCAACTCTTGGTATTGATATCCACCTTTTGTCGACCAATTACTCCTATATAAGTCGTGAACTGGTTTTTCCACTTTCCAGGTTTTAGTTTACCATATTCGTCCAACTCAATCGTTTTCTCAACATCTTTGTTGGCAGTTTGCTCTTTCAGCTTCTTGCATACAGTTGGACCACGTGTTCTTTTTTTGGATTCAGTTTGACTAGAATTTGTACTCTCATCCATTTATAAATCTGAAAAAAAAGGAGAGAAAGTTCAATAATTAAGCAACATATCAGGAGTATTTACAAAAAGCAAGAACAGAAAAATTAAATGTATGTTACAGACCTAGAATACATACAAAGAACCCTTTATTAATTTCACAGTAATTATCTTTTGCTGATTATAATTAGATAGACAATTAAGCAACTAAGAATGATCATGAGGTATGTCGGGCAGCTAAAAGGTTTACACATATAAGCTTCTACATCACACAACTACAATACTATAAGATATAACATATTCAGATATAGCAGTATAAAACATATCATAAGAGAATAGTCAAGGATATTGATTGATATAAATATTATTATACCTTATTATGCCATTTACAAAATTATACCTAATCAATCCACATTCCTTCATCGTGGTCATTCCGTGCATAATGTGTACCAAAATTCTCGTCCATATATGAGGTGGGCAGCCCTGTGGAGAAAGGGGGATTTTCATCAAATTGGTTGTACTCCTCTTTGTCTACAACATCATCAATACCCAAAATTCGTCTTTTGCCTTGAACAACAATCGAACATTTAGAATCAGCGGGGTCTTGAATGTAAAATACTTGCTTCACTTGTGTTGCAAGTATGAAGGGATCATCTTCATGACCAAAGCGACTGAAGTCCACTAAAGTGAAACCTAACTCATCCTCTCGAACACCACGTCGGATATCAAACCACATACATTTAAATAAAGTAATCTTGAAGTCTCTATAATCAAGCTCCCAAATATGTTCAATAATTCCAAAATAAGAATTTTTCACATCTCGCGATTGAGCGTTACTACTTCTATCAATTTCTGTTGACGAAGCTTCCATACATATTCCACTATTTTGCATAGCACTTTTTCCGTCTTGATGTTGGGTATAGAATGTGTATCCATTGACATCATAACTTTCATAAGACCTCACAAGCACTCCAGGGCCATAGGCTAACCACTGTACAGTATTTGATATCTCACTAGGTGTTTTTGATATGAGAGACATTACTCGCTCTTTAAACCATTCACCAAACATGCGATTGTGCTCATTTATTACCCACTTACAATTCTTAGAAGGATGCATTTGGAAAATTTGGGTTACATGTTCCTCCAAATAGGCATTAACTTCTGTCATGTGTTGTAGGACAAAGAGATGAGCTCTATTCAGTATTTCAGCTCCAGGAGAGATCATCTTTAAGCCCAGTGTACCATGACCTTCAAGTCTACCCTCGTGACGAGATCTTGGAACTCCAATAGGATCTAGACTTGTTAAATAATCAATGCAAAATTCAATTGCCTCCTCCACAGAATATGCTTCAACTATACTACCTTCTGGCCGGTATCGATTTTTCACATATCCTTTTAAAATGCACAAAAATCTCTCAAAAGGATACATGTGGCGTAAATATAGTGGGCCACACAATTTGACTTCCCTCACTAAATGAATAACTAAGTGCACCATGATGTCAAAAAAGGAAACTGGAAAATACATCTCAAATTGGCAAAGTGTAACAATAATATCAGCTTGTAATTTATCCAACGAATCAGGATCGATTACTTTACTACATATAGCATTAAAAAAGGCACAGAGTTTCGTAATAACAAATCTGACATGCTTCGGTAGTATGCCTCGAATCTCAATTGGTAGTAATTGTTGCATTAACACATGACAATCATGTGACTTCAAACCCACTAGTTTCAAATCTTTCATGGACACAAGCTTTTTGATATTAGAGGAATATCCATGTGGAGCTTTCACACTAGATAAACACTTACAAAAGCTAATCTTCTCTTTTCTGGACAAAGTATAACAAGCTGGAGGTAGATAGGAACGTTTTGTTGACACTTGTGGTGCTAACTCTTTTCGAATTCCCATTTCTTCCATGTCCAGTCTAGCCTTGATCCCATCCTTTGTCTTGCCAGGTATATTCAACAATGTTCCAATAATGCTTTCACAAACATTTTTCTCAATATGCATAAGGTCAAGACTATGTCTAACCTGTAAGTGTTTCCAGTAAGGAAGCTCCCAAAAAATAGACCTCTTCTTCCAAATATTCTCCTGAGGCCTTTTGTAGTGCTTTCCAAGTTCAACATCAAGATCTTTAACCTTCTGAAAAGTTTCCATTCCACTTAAAGGCAAACGAGCTACTCGAGTCTCGACAAGTCCATCAAAAGACTTCTTGTCCTTACGATAAGGGTGATTGAGAGGAAGAAATCTTCGATGATTCATATACACATTTTTCTTGCAATTTTTTAACCGGTGGGTATTTGTACCATCTTCACATATTGGGCATGCTTTGGCTCCTTTAATGGGGTATCCCGAAAGGTTTCCATAACCCGGAAAGTCACTTATGGTGCAAAATATCATGGCACGTAGATTAAAATTTGACTGACTATAAGAATCATAAGCTGTCACGCCTTTGTCCCATAATAATTTTAGATCTTCAATAAGAGGTTGAAGATAAACATCTATGTTATTCCCCGGCTCTTTAGGTCCAGAGATTAGCACTGCCAACATTATATACTTGCGCTTCATGCACAACCAAGGAGGCAAATTATAAATCGTGAGCATAACTGGCCAAGTGCTATGATTACAACTTAAAGTACGATACGGATTCATGCCATCTGCACAAAGTCCAAGTCGTAGATTCCTAACTTCTGTACCAAATTCAGGATACATTCCATCAATAGTTCTCCATTGTGGAGAGTCACTTGGATGTCTAAGCATCCCATCTGATTTTCTCCCTTCTGCATGCCACTTTAAATGTTTAGCATCTTTTGCATTTGCAAAAAGGCGTTGAAAACGTTCCACAATAGGGAAATACCAAACCACCTTGGCAGGAGGCCTTTTCTTTTTCTCCTCTGAAGAAATATTACTATCTGGTTTATATCGAGATGCTCCACACTTGGGACAAATGTGTAAATCTTCATGTTCATTTCGAAACAAAACACAATCATTTGGACATGCATGTATCTTTTTTACTTCCATACCCATGGGACATAATATCTTCTTAGCCTCGTACGTGGAATTCGGGAGCTCGTTATTTGGAGGAACATCTCTCTCATAAGTTTTAATAGGTCTGTAAAACTCTTGTCAGTTCACCCATGTTTTACTTTCATTCTACACAACTTCAATGTTGTTGACAACCTAGTGAATTCACTCTTGCACTCGGGATACAAAAGTTTCTTTGAATCGCTTACTAAGTTCTCGAGAATATTTGGTTGGTGAATGAATTGGTCCTCAACATCTTCTATCATCTCCTATATTCTGTCATTACCTATATCATCTTCGTCATTGTTGGTCATACTCTCTCCCTCATGTTTATTATCTCTACGAGAAGTACCACCAAAATCTATTGGCTCACCGTGCCAAATCCAGTTAGTGTAATTCTTTTTAAAACCATGACGAAATAGATGGTCTTGCACAATGTTGACATCTGAAAAAATTTTCATGTTACCTCATAATTGACAAGGACACGGAATCGACTCTTTGTAACCAAGTTCCTTCTCTTTCTTTTCTTGGTGTTCCAAAGCACATTTAATAAAGTTATTAACACCAAGAATATATTCCTCCTCAACATGCGAAATATTGTACATCCATGTTTTACGATCCATTTACTAGTTTCCCTCCTATGTATCAAACATTGTTAACTTCAATATTATGTAAATCAAACAAAAGAAAATAGACTTGTAAACATATCAATAATAATCCATAAATCTGAGCATTTTTAATGCAAAAAACAGGGTAGAATGATAATGAAAAGCAGGGCAGTTTTTATGCATTTAAACAGAGTAAAATGCAGCAGTAATCAAAGGCCTTTTTCTTGATCTATTATGTTCTAAATTTCAGTTATCTACCAGTGAACTACGGAACTCTAGTTCACTTCATTTTCTCTAATTTCCTGAAACCATCAAATCAGGTACTTGTATCATAAAAATGCGTTAAGAACATGTAATATATTAGTAATATATTTCTAAAAGATGAATACCTGGTATACTAATTATACTAATTACAACTAATTATGTGTCGTGTGCTACAGTTTACTCCAGGTTATAGATCAGCAGGTCAGTTTCAAGCTAAAACAATTAATTAATTATGTGTCAATTAATTTTGGATGCTGCTTTCCATGATACACAAGCTAAAACAAGTGACATTCTACTTTTTGTGAAATTCCTGCTTCAACATTAAAGGAACAGTTAGTTTAAGTATTATAACTGGCAGTCCACTAGCTAGACAGGTATATAGAAGGGATTATATAGCATACACTATATAAAAATATTCTCAGGGTGAAAATATTAGCAGGTAGTGTCAGTCCATTAAGAAAATAAAAATTAAGCATGTGTGGGGATAAATGAAGATTGTATCTCACTGTCTCATGAAACCGAGGAAAGTACAAAGCATTTCAAGCTCATTACCTGATAACGAAAGAAAACAGATATACAAAACATAAATATATTTCTCTCAAGACCCAAATCATCATATCCTTCAAACAAGTGCGAAGAGAACCATAATAACTAAATTAAAATTAAAATGGATATTTAGATGCAATGAGATGATAACTAAATATCTGATATAATGTTTTCATTACCAAATGGAAGACCTTTTATCGTCAAATTGAAGGCTTCGCTACGGCTTAGGCAATCTCAGTTCCAAACTAAGCCATACAAAACTTCTAGATTCTAAAACAGATTAATGGATATACAAAGATTGAGGGGAAAGAGTCCGAGTCTTCAACAAATGCAATCAGTGGAAAATGTCGATTAACTGGAGTACTTGGGTAGATTTTCAATTGCGTTACAATGAAAATAGTAGATGATAGGTCTTAATGTCTTACTCTTATGCATTTTAATTTCTCTTTGTTAAACATATTACGAATGGCTTGCATAAAAAAAGTATGTTAAGTGTATGCAAAACTATACCAGTCAAAAAATTCATATAGCAAATATATTGAATATTAGAATTATAATTCCACAAGCAAACAGAAAATGAAACCTTATTGTACTTTGATGACATGATTTCCCTCAAATTACTTGTTACTAGTATTATTGTCTGAGGCCAATTTCAAATGTATAAAGTAAATAAATCACAAGGCTGATACATGGCAGTACTTTATAATGGCTTCACAAGGCACAAACATCAGTACAAGGCTTTAGCTGATGAAGCTATTCCAGCCTGCAGAGGTACAGCTTTCCACTCAGCTATCTCTCCACAACGTCCGCCATCAACCCGAACGAAACCAGACTCGTTGCTTATAAATTAAAACGTAATTAAATCAAGAATAATTATAATTAGCAATGAGATGATTTTCTAGTACTTTCTAAGTTTGTATTGGCCAAAAACTAGTTGCTTATAAAACTTTTTACACTTTGTGCAATCAGAGGGTTAAACCAACTATCCTAATGGTCACCCGTTTATTCACGAGTTTGTCTACACGAGGATACATATCGATTCAGCGGGGCAGATTCTGATATATGTGTTCGCTGATTCACTTGTTTTTTAATTGCTTAGCCGTTAGTGCAAATAGATAAACTCCTCATATATACTAACAATATACACATACATACATGAAGATAGGGGAGAAGCATAAACACTCAATCAAACTATACACACATATATACGTACATACGTGAGAGAGACAGAGAGGGGGAGAGGGAATTTACCAGTATGATTGAGTATGCCTCTAAATCGAACTAGATGGAATTAGGTCTTCGTAATTTCTCAATCGTACCCAATCGCAGATGGAATTAGGGATTATGTGAATCGGTGTTTGTGAAATTGGGATTATAATCGCAGAGCAGGGCTCGGAGTATTGAGATTATAATTGCTGATTCACTAGTACGTGTAATACGATATTAGGGGTAATTTGTTTTAAGTGTTATAATATTTTCTGATTTTCTTTTTGATTAATTATTATTTATGTATCTGGTGTAAAAAAACTGACGTATAAAAGAGGATATATATACTACTTGGACCGCTCATTTTTTTATTATTAATTATTTTATAATTTTTTTTATTCACCTTTATACGTCTGTTTTAAAAGGTAAGACATATATAGTTGAACTTTATACGTCTGTTATAAAATAACAGACGTAAATAATTTTCAAACAGACGTATAAAAGTACATTTTACGACTGTTCAGGCACAACAGACGTATAAGCATGTCTCTTTCTAGTATATACGTCTGTCTAGTGCTCGACAGACGCATAAAACTATTTTATGCGTCTGTTCCTCCTACAACAGACGCAAATGAGGAGACGCATAAAGCAGTTTTTGTACTAGTGGAGGGAATGTTGAAAGGCATATGACTCAGCCTATTTGTAGTTAGAGGATCCTAATCAACTTAAACCAAATTGTAATAAGTAAATATACATATGAACTGTCACAGGAATCTCAAGAAGTATTATCTGTCAGAAGAAAGAAGAAAAGTCAATCTATAGTTTTGATGTCATATACCGGAAGACGATTCAGTTATCTGATCAAGCCCCAGTATAGCATTGAAGTGAATGGATTCATTTGAACAGTGACAGAGATTTTTCGAGTGATAGTTTGAAGGTCAGTTACAGTACAAGAGAATTGAGAGAAGAAATAAACCACAACCTAAAGTCAAAAGTGAAGAAGCATCGTTGAAGTTAGTCGTTCATGAACCAGACAGTACATCGAACGTCAACACAAATCAGTGGTAATTCTTTACTACCTTCAGTGGTTTGTAAGAAGTAAATTAATTATTTGTTGATTTAATTAAATTCATTTATAATTGATATAAATCATTTAGTTGATTTAATTAAATGAATTAATTCTAGAAGAATTAATTAATTTATTAAATTAATTATTGTATCAATTAAATATGAGTTGGTTAATCATTAATTAATTAAATGGATCAATATGACTTAAAGAAAGAAGGTTGGATTATGTCTTGGAGAAGAAAAATTCGGTATGACCTAAATTTAAGTCATACCGACAGTATTCAGAATTATGTCTTACCGAGCCATTCAAAATTATGTCTTACCGGCCTGATTAAGTCATACCGACCTCTGCCAGCTGTTTTAAGTCGTACCGAACTTCTAATTAAGTCATACCGACAAGTTTTATGTCTTAATGAAGGTTTGTGTAAGTCGTAATGAAGAAAAATCAAGTCTTGGTAGCAAGTTAAGTCATGCTGGAGCAGTTAAATATCTTACAGAAAGCCAGCAAGACCTGTTACTGATATTAAAGAACAGAACAGAGCAGATTAGGTCATAACGAAGAAACACAGCAGAAAACATAATATCCAAAACAGATTTCTCTCTCAAGAACATCAAGAACACCAAAGCTTAAACAATTCCCAGAAATTCAAGTTCTTCATCTTTGTAATATTCTATCCGCTAGAACTTGTTTATTTGTGATTCTTGTACTACTAGCGAATTAAGTTTCCTAGTTCTTATCTTGATTATTATTAACTAAATTAGAAAAGTTCATGTCGAATTTTCTAATTAGTTATTAACATCTTGATAAGTTGTTATACTGATTTTGTAACACCACATCAAGTTAATATACAGTTATATTCAACTTGAAAAATTGTGTTAAATAATTCCGCACATAAATTTGTCTTTATCAAATTTTATTTAAAGGACAAATTTTGTTAAAAAGGTTAAGATTGTATTCAACCCCCCTTCTACAATCTTATCGGACCTAACAATTGGTATCAGAGCAGATTGATTGATACACAAATCAAAGATCCCATTTTACTCGATTAAAAATCATCCCCGAATTTTTTAACTCCGTTAAAAAATTCATCATGTCTTCTAAAGTTGGAACTGTGAAAATTCCCATATATGACAAAAACAGTTATGATATGTGGAAGAACAAAATGTTAATGTTCCTCGAGGTTGCAATTCCTAAATACATGAAAGTCTTATCAGAAGGACCAATAATACCTTTTGGATTAATTCCTGAAGTTGTTACTGATGGAAAAGTTATTTCCCCTGCAAAGTTTGTACACAAAGATTCTTCTTAGTACACTCTTGTTGAAAGAGAAGAAGCTGGACTTGACATTAATTTAAGACTGATCTTAATAGATTCTCTAGACTCTGTGATGTACAGTCATGTGATTAACTGCAAGACAGCAAAGCACATGTGGGAAACCATTGAAACTGTGAATGAAGGAACAGAGGAAGTTAAGGAGAATCGTCTAGAAATTCTGACATCTGAGTATGAACACTTTCGATCAACATACAATGAAAGTATTCAAGATGTGTTTGAAAGATATAACAAACTTGTCAACAATTTACAAATGCATGGCAAGTACTACACTCAGAAAGAGATCAACAGAAAATTTCTACTGTCAATGCCTGTTCATCTAGAACATAGAATTACAGCTATCAGAGAGTCGAGGAATCTAAGTGAAATTACTGTA
This sequence comes from Saposhnikovia divaricata, assembly GCA_036435485.1. Taxonomy (NCBI): domain Eukaryota; kingdom Viridiplantae; phylum Streptophyta; class Magnoliopsida; order Apiales; family Apiaceae; genus Saposhnikovia; species Saposhnikovia divaricata. Next base: position 117,051,900 of record CM071599.1, on the reverse strand, counting down.
GAAAGACTCTTTGGTGTTTTAAAAACCTGTGAACTGGAACAATCTCAACAAAAGGAGATTTATGGAAAAGGAAGAGTTGCTAATACTTCTACAGCTCTTATTGTTGAGAACAAACAGGAAGTGGAAGATAAGGTTATTCAATCTTGTAGTGTTGACAGTGGCAAGCTTGAAGTTGAAGTTGGTCAAACGAATGCTATTCTAGATGAAGGAGACTTATATTCGTTAGAAGAGCTAGATCAGTTGGAAGATGAGTCCATGGCTTTGTTGGTAAGGAAATTCAGTAACTTCAGATTCAGGAAGAATCCCAAGTTCAGGTACAAATCTAACTATAACAGGTTCCAGAGAGGAGGTTCTTCATTCTCAAGTAACAGAGGTGGTTACAAAATTAGAACAGTTGAAAGAAGTAAAATTAGATGCTACAACTGTAATGAACTTGGACATTTCGCTACTGAATGTCAGAAGCCAAAACAAAACCAAAGAAAAGACTTTGGATCTGAGAAGAAGAAGACAGGTAAAGCCTCTGTGGCTGCTGGAAAGAGTTGGGATGATACAGACTCTGAAGATGAAGAGTATGGCAATCTTCCCCTGATGGCAAAATCTGATAACTCCAGTGGTACTACATCTGAGGTATCATGTACTGAAAGTCAATATATTTATCAACTTAGTGATACACTAGGTAATGCTAATAGAGAGATTGAAAGGATCAATTTGTTAAATACAGATCTTAGTAATCAATTATCAGAATTACACGATGTACAAAATTGCCATGATAAACAAAAATCAGAAATAAGAATTCTAAAAGAACTTGAGAGGTCTCTAGCGTTGATAGTGGTTCAACAACGTGAAACCATAGCTGAGCTAGAAATAAGGGTTAGTGCTACTTCTAATTCATGTAAAGTGGCTAAAGAGTTGTTTAACCAACAAGCTATTAATCAAACCGTAGGAATTGGGTTTGATTATAATGAAGCTATTGGACGAAAAAGCATTATTACCCCTAATCGTGTCAGTGCTGTAGAAAGGGGTATACCAATAGTGCTTAAGGGTGTTAGTAACCCACTCTTTAAGACATCCATAGCAGAACCTTTGGATACAACATCTTTAATCATTAAGGAAGAGATGCGCATTGAGGATTTAGCTAATGGCGTAGTATTAGAAAGTAATCAAGTTGTTAAAAATGATGAAGATAGAAAGTCTTTGTTTAAGAAAACAGAAAGAGCTGGTGAGTCTACTAGTTCCTTGAAAACTAGTAGTAGAAGTAACAACATGAATAAATGCAACAACATATCTACCATGCATGCTATTCCTGTTATTGATACTGCTCATAAAAAGTGTAATGCTGTTAATTGCATGTCTTGTGCTTTTAATATAATGTCTGCTTACTTTAATGGTAATCATGCATGTGTTGATAAGAATGTTCCTAGACAGCATATGAGCAGAAATAAACATGTTAGATCCAGGACTGTAACATCACCTAATTCTAAGATTAGGACTCCAAGTCCTTCTCAGGATATGGTAAAGACATGGTACCCAAGCTGAAACCAAAACAAGTTAAAGCTGTTTACAGGGTTAAATGTCCAGTACCTGAAGAAAATGTTGTTAAAATAAAAAGTGTTGCTTTACCTGATAAAGGTCAATTCTTTAAGTACTCCGGACCCAATCAAATTTGGGTTCCGAAGAAAGTCTAACCAATTTGTCATTGCAGGGTTTGAAACAGGTTGAACGAGTCATGTGGATTCTGGACAGTGGATGTTCAAGGCATATGACCGGAGATAGAGCCCTGCTGACAAATGTGGGGGAGAAGGCCGGCCCAGTCGTTACCTTTGGAGATAACAGCAAAGGTAAAACTGATGGATATGGCAGATTAGAAGCTGGAAATGTTATCGTTGAAGATGTCTCTTTTGTGAACGGCCTTGAGCACAATTTTCTCAGTATTAGTCAATTCTGTGACAAAGGTTATGAAGTTCATTTCAACAAGAAGAATTGTCTAATATCACACAAGAGAAATAAAAGGCCGCAGTTGACTGGAGTAAGAAAAGGAAACTTGTACATAGCCAATATGAACTCTGGAAGCACAGAAGAAATTAGATGTTTTTATTCAAAGGCATCCACTGATGAAAGTTGGTTATGGCACAAGAAACTTTCTCACCTACACTTCAAAACAATGAATTCTCTAGTGAAAAGAGAGTTGGTGAGAGGTTTACCTTCGATTGAATTTACTCAGGAAGGTCTATGTGATGCTTGTCAAAAAGGGAAGTTAAAAAGGGCAACTCACAAGAGCACTAACATATCATCAATAACAGAACCATTACAACTTCTCCATATGGATTTATTTGGTCGAGTTAGTGTGATGCCTATGTCAAGAAAAATATATGCTCTAGTGATTGTTGATGATTTCTCAAAATTCACATGGGTACTATTTCTGAACTCAAAAGATGAAACTCCACAACTGGTAGTTGATCACATTAAGTTAATTGAGCTGGATTCTAATCGTCCAGTAAGAGCTATAAGGTCAGATAACGGAACTGAATTCAAGAATGCAGTTCTGAATGACTTTTGCACTGAAAAGGGTATAACTAGACAGTACTCGGCTCCCAGAACTCCTCAACAAAATGGGGTAGTTGAAAGAAAGAATAAAACCTTGATTGAAGCTACAGGTACTATGCTAAGTGAATCAAGGCTTCCATTGAGCTTTTGGGCTGAAGCTATCAACACTGCATGCTATACCCAGAATCAAACACTTATCAATAAAGACTTAATGAAGACACCATATGAAGCTCTACATGACAAGAAACCAACTCTCAAGTACTTCCATGTATTTGGGACAAAATGCTTTGTGCTGAAAGAAGGAGATGATCAAGGTGGTAAATTTGAAGAAAAAGCACATGAAGCAATATTTATTGGTTATACTAGAAGAGCTTACAAGGTGTATCTTATTGATCAACAGAAAACCTTGGAAAGTGTCAATGTTACATTTGATGACACAAAACTCCCATGTATCCAAAATGAAGATTCATCTGAAAAGCTTAAGTTTGATGACATGTCAGATTCAGATTCAGATGATGACAATCAACCTGACGTTGTTGCTGATAATAATAATCCAAATGTTGGTGGTAATGATCAAGGTGATACTGGTGAAAACAATGATAATTTTCAAGACACCACTGATACTCTTGAACCATCAACAAGTCAAACTGGCAACAACTCAAGGGGAGATAATGAAGGGTCAACAAGTCATACTCAACATCATACAGAATATCAAGGCGAATCGTCAAGATCAATTCTTCCCAGACAAACTGTTTGGAATAGAGCTCATCCTTTTGAGCTGATTCTTGGTGATCCAGATGTTGGTGTGAAAACAAGAAGAGCTTATCAGAATCAATGTAACTATTCTGGGTTCTTGTCTGTTATGGAACCTAAGAAAGTAGAAGAAGCTCTATCTGATCCTGATTGGGTGATTGCTATGCAAGATGAACTCAATCAATTTAAGCAACTAGAAGTATGGAAGCTGGTACCCAGACCTAAAGATAGAAAAGTGGTGGACACTGGATGGGTATTCAGAAACAAACTAGATGAAGATGGCACTGTGATAAGAAACAAAGCAAGACTGGTAGCTAAATGTTATTCTCAAGCAGAAGGCATTGATTATGACGAGACCTATGCTCCAGTGGCAAGACTTGAGGCCATCAGAATATTCTTGGCATTTGCATCCTAGTCAAGATTCAAAGTTTATCAAATGGATGTCAAGAGTGCCTTTCTGAATGGTAAGCTAGATGAAGAAGTGTATGTAGAACAGCCCCCTGGTTTTGAAGATCAAGATCATTTGGACTATGTCTACTTTCTTTACAAAGCTATCTATGGTCTTAAGCAAGCCCCAAGAAAATGGTATGACACTCTCTCTGAATTTCTATTAGAAAATGGTTTTATAAGAGGTGTCATAGACAAAACGCTCTTCACTAAAAGACATAAGAATGATATAATACTAGTCCAAGTCTATGTGGACAATATTATATTTGGGTCTACTAATGAGCTTCTATGCAAGAAGTTTTCTAAGTTAATGCAGGGTAGGTTTGAAATGAGCATGATGGGAGAACTGAAATTTTTTCTTGGATTACAAATAAGTCAGAGACAAGATGGAATATTTATTTGTCAATCCAAGTACATTAAGGAACTCCTCAAGAAATATCACATTGAGGAGTGCTCATCAGCAAAGACACCATAAACTATAGCTGTCAAAATTGGTTTATGTGAAAGTTCTGCCAAGGTAGATATCACAGGGTATAGAGGTATGATTGGCTCATTGCTTTACCTAACTGCTAGTAGACCAGATATAATGTTTGCCACATGCTTGTGTGTAAGGTTCCAAGCGAATCCTAAAGAAATCCATCTCACTGCTGTCAAAAGAATCTTAAGATATCTAAAGGGTACGCCTAATTTAGGCATCTGGTACCCTAATGAAACTGGTTTTACTTTAATTGGATATACAGATTCTGACTATGCAGGAAGTGTTGTAGACAGGAAGAGTACATCTGGGAGTTGTCAATACCTAGGTGGAAGATTGGTATCCTGGTTCAGTAAGAAACAGCAAACAATTTCCAACTCTACAGCCGAAGCTGAATATATAGCTGCTGGAAGCTGTTGTGCTCAGATCTTATGGATAAGGAATCAACTAATGGACTATGGCATTGTATTGGAAAATATTCCTATTTTATGTAATAATACAAGTGCCATAGCAATCCCCAGCAATCCTGTGCAGCACTCAAGGACAAAGCACATTGACATAAGGTATCATTTTATAAGAGAGCATGTAATGAATGGTACAGTGCAACTACTATTTGTAGGCTCTGGAGATCAAACTGCAGATATTTTTACTAAGTCACTTAATGAATCCTCATTCACTAAAATTGTTAGTGAATTGGGTATGTTAAACAGTCCTAGTAATTAATACTGTTAATATCTGAAATTTGATCTTTAATAATTTTGCAAGTGATTATTCTGTGAATATTTGTTGTTTGAAATCACTTGTATAATTATTTTACCATCTGATCTTCTTGCTTGTTTAGTTATTTTTCACTCTGTTTATTCATATTATTTAATACTTTATACTTCTGTATTTTTAGAATATTTGTAGATATTTATTTCTATTTTAATAATTAATTTATCATATGTTTTGTAATGTTTGTCCTGTTAATATTGCTTTGTTTTCGTTAACAGGATAGCATACGGTATTTATAATTATTTTTATTATTTGTTTAATTTTATATAATATTTTTATTATTTTTCTAAGTTAATTATATATTTTTGTATGTTTATTTGAATTATTTGTATATATTTTAATTTAATTTTAATTTGTATATGTCTTAAATTAAATCAGAATATTAATAGGTCTTATTAATAAGTCTATTATATTTAATAAGTCTTAATTATGTTAAGTCTTATCTGATTAATTCTGTTTCTAATTTTTGGTCTTATTCGGTTTATTTTTAGTTAAGTCTTATTCTTCTATTTTTAGTTAAGTCTTATCAGGTGTTTATATTTAAGTCTTATTCGTTAAGTCTTGTAAATAAATTAGGTCTTAGTTGTCTTAAATAATCGGTATGACTTAATAAGGATAAGTCTTACTGGTCGTTTGTTAAGATAAGTCTTAGCGAGTCTTTTAAACTTAAGTCTTATTCAATTAGGTCTTAGCGAGTTTATAAATTAAGTCTTAAGTCAGTAGTTTTATTTAAGTCTTGTTTTAGATTTAAGTCTTAATCAGTTAATATATATATAAAACAGGTAACAGTTTTAAGTCTTGTTAATTATTTATTAAGTCTTATTCGTCTAGTTAGTATATATTTAGTAGTTAGTAATGTTAAGTCATAATTTCATTTTATGTCTTCTCACATGTTAAGTCATTGAGAACTATATGTTGGTGTATACTGAAAATATTTATTTGAAGTATTTACATTTATTTCTGGCCGGTTTAATTGAGAATCATTTAAATGTTTACATGTTGTCTAAATATTATATATTGTGAATAATCTAGTATCAAATGGGATACAGAATATTAGATTATTAAATACGGTTTATATAATATAATAAGGTTCACAGCACAGGTGGAGTTAGACAATCCACTGGAATGGCTGTAGTATTATTTAGATTAGTTTATATTGACTAATAAATAATACTAGTATACTTTGTGTATATTGAACAGGATCAAATTTAGAATTGTTCCCTTATACTGATTAAGAAGGTGAACTAAGATTCTATGTTATTATTAATGCTTAGGTTCTTAATCCGGAAATAATAATTGACACGTATATATTATTTACATGCTTTGATGTATATATGAAATAATTCTTGTGAATTATATCATTATATTTTGGGTGATGAAATAATATATATGGTGGGATATTATTTATTGAAGGAATCCATGTCCTGATAATATTCGGGTTAATGATGTCCCCTTGAAAGCTCAAAAAGATTTAATTATGTGAAACCCTGCAGGTGGATTTACTTCGGCATAATTAAATAAAGGTTGAGTGGATAATCAAGGATAAAAGATATTAATTAAATGAATTATCAGTAATTTATTTAATTAATGGACATGCGATATTTTAAACATGGGGAATTTAATAAGCAAATAATATTGGAACCGAATTAATTAATTAAATTACGGTATTAGGAAAGGTAGTGCAAATATTAATTCTTTAGTGGATTGAATTAATATTTAATTACATTGGGCTAGGCTCAAGATGTAATTAGAAGGCCCAACCTAATTGTCCATGATCCCTATTGTAGCCTATATATATTCCTATTCTCTTCTTGCTGGGGGCTGGTCGAAAAATTTTTGTAGCCACCCAGGAGCAAGAAGAGAGGTTAACTTGAGAAGACGAAGGCCACACTTCGCTCAAGGGAATTTGGGAATACAATAGAAGAGCGTGGAATCAACCGTTAACAAGGTGATTTTTCTATTCGTACTCGTTAATTTATTGTATCAAAAATCGCAGTGCCAAGATCTGATTGTCCCAACAATTGGTATCAGAGCCTGGTTCAATGGTTCTGCGATTTTTGATACGATGTCCATGTCGTAATCATATATGCATGTGTATAGTGGTGTGCTTGGATAATAATCTTTTGCAGGTTGTTTAGTATCCACTATTATGGCCATGTAATTTTAATTATGTGTTTGGATCCCACGTGGTTTAGTCGTGGTTATTTTGTTTGGTTTCCACGTGGTTTATCGTGGTTGTAAAACACGAGGGTTGATCGTGTTAGAATAGATTTACAAAATTAGTTTTGTATTAGATCTATTTTTTTGTAATTGTTTGTTGGATTTTATTAAGATCCGGATATTTTGTAACAATTACGTGCGATCGGAAATCGAAACGGAGACAAAAATTTGTCCGCTGCGTAGCTGTTGGTTCGTATTATTACTACAGAACAGTGGCTGTTGGAAAAACAATTGAGATTCAGAACAGGCGACAGAGGAGAGGCGGCGCGCGTGAGAATTTCTGGTCAGAATCCAGTAACGCAGGTGCAGCCTGCGTTACCAGTGAAAACAAGCAGTAACGCATGACGCACATGCGTGACAGGTCTGTAACGCAGGGAGGAGTTGCGCAACAGCATTTTTTTTGGCAGAAAATTGTTTTTTCAGCAGAATAAAGGGCTGGAAATTTTTTTCAAGGGGCCATAATAGTGGAAAATTTTATTTTAATTTTTTCCACTGATTTTTAATTATTGCTTTAAATAATTATTATGTGTGTTGTTAATTATGTGTGTAATTTTAATTGCATGTTTAACATAATTAGGACGACATGGACATTAATTTTATTTATTCCTTTAATTATATGATGCATGCTGCTATGTTATGTGTTCTTTGTTTTGTTATTTTTATAACATGTAGACCTCGAAATAATAACATAGGGCGATGCATCTAGATAAAATTCCTCAATTTTAAATAAAAAAATTCTAAGTGGGTGAGGGAATTAATTAGGAATTAAATCCCATGGTCTCCATTATTGTTTGTATGTAATTTAACACCGAGACGAATATAAATTATGTACATGCCACCCATCGTGGCGTATGATTTATGGTGTCAGGTAGTGTTATGGATATTACTAGAACAAACTTCCTAAATTAATTACGAATATTGAAAGGTATACATGCCACCCATCGTGGCGTACCAAGTTTCATAGAATTCAATTAATTAGAAGGGTACCACTGATTGAATATAGATTTTGATATTGAGAGAAAGGATGATTCTGTCTAGAAAGGGGTCTTAAGTGATGCCTCTTGACAATGCTCCCCCCGATCTGGGAATTATCCTATTATCGATTATTGATTTGAAATATTTAATGATGGTATCCAGTCTTTTTATTAATTTAAGATTTAATAATGGTATACACTTAGCTATGAAAAATAATATATACTCCACCCTAACGTGGCGTATTATTTAGTAATAGAACCGAAGTAATATTTAAACGAATTTAAGTGGTATATATGTCACCCATCGTGGCGTACCAGATACTTATGGTGTTTAAATATTAATGCATTAATTTTAATTAATTGTTAGAGGAAATCAATAGGATTTAAGATTTATGCAACTATCTGATTATGTGTTACATGTATGATTCTCAGGATTAGATCATTATGGGCTTTAATCCACTATTCACCATACTTAAGGATAACAAACTTACTGGACCGAACTATATTGAATGGAAACGTAATTTGGACATAGTGTTGACTGCTGAGGAGTACAAATTTTGTACTTATGAACCCAAGCCAGATCAGCCTGCTGAAGATGCTCCTGAAAGTGAGAAGGAGTATTATAAGCGGTAGGTTAAGGCTGATGAGATGTCGCGATGTTACATTCTGGCAGCAATGTCGGGTGTTTTGCAGCATCAGGCTATGCCCACTGCTTCAGATATGCTCTTTAATCTCAAGGAACTTTTTGGAGAACAGAATAGGGCTGCTAGGCAAGTAGCAATGAAGGCTTCAATGAACACTCAGATGGTTGAAGGAACACCTGTAAGGGATCATGTTCTCAGAATGATGTCTCATCTGAATGAGATGGAGATCCTTGGTGCTGATATTGATGGGGAAACCCAGATCGATGTCATCCTTATGAGCTTGCCCAAAAGTTTTGAGCAGTTCCGCTTGAATTACACCATGAACAAAAGGATGTATAGTCTCGCGGAACTTCTGACAAAACTTGAGGCAGCTGAAGGACTCTTTAAGCAGAATGTTCAAGTGAATGTGGCCGAGAAAGCTTCTTCATCTAAGCCGAAAGGTAAGAAGAAGAAAAAGACTCAGACACAGAAAGCTGGAGAGATTGCTAATGCAGTGGGAGTTCAAGGTGGTGTGAAAAAGCCTAAGGGCAAGTGCTTCAGGTGCAAGCAGTCAGGTCACTGGAAACAGGATTGTCCTCTTCCTAAGAAGACAAACAATACTGGTATGTCTCTTTCTCTAGTTACAGAAACATATATAGCGGCTATATCTACGAGCACTTGGTGTGTAGATACAGGAGCCACTGACCATGTTTGTAACTCTATGCAGGGGTTCCAGCAATCCAGAATGCTTAGAGATGGCGAGATATATGTGTTCATGGGAGATGCTACGAAAGTAGCAGTAGTTGTAGTTGGAATAATTACATTATCTTTTGGCGATGATAGGATTTTGGTTTTGAACAATTGTCTTTATGTACCTTCGTTTAGAAGGAATTTAATTTCGGTTTCTAAACTTGCCATGGATGGTTATAATGTTTGTTTGGATCGTAATGTTTCTATTATGATGAATAAATGAGTTATATGTTCTGGTACATTGCAAGACAATTTATATATTATTAATCCTATCCAACCAATGCTGCAACATAAGGAAACTAATAACATTCTTTCTAGTTCAAATAAAAGAAAGAAACCTTCTGAATTGAACCAAACATATCTTTGGCACTTAAGATTAGGTCATATTAACTTGAGGAGGATTCAAAGACTGGTAGTAGATGGGCCATTAGGCTCGTTGGCAGTGGAGCCATTTCCAGTTTGCGAATCCTGCTTGGAAGGTAAGATGACTAGTAGGCCTTTTAAAGCAAAGGGGAATAGAGCTAAAGAAGTGTTAGAATTGGTTCATACTGATTTATGTGGACCTATGAGTATCCAAGCAAGAGGAGGTTATGAGTATTTTGTCACTTTCATTGACGATTATTCTAGATATGGGTACATTTATTTGTTGCGCCGTAAGTCTGAGTGCTTTGAAAAATTCAAAGAGTACAAAGCAAGTGCGGAGAAGCGACATCTTGGAAAATGTATCAAGTCACTATAATCAGATCGTGGTGGCGAATACTTGCTCAAGAGAATTTAGGGAATATTTATCAGAAAATGGGATTGCATCCCAGTTGTCTGCACCTGGCACACCTCAGCAGAATGGTGTAGCAGAGAGAAGGAATCAGACTCTTTTAGAGAGTGTTAGATCGATGATGAGTTATTCAGATTTACCCAAGTCGTTTTGGGGATATGCTATAGAAACAGCGGCTTACCTTCTGAACTCGGTACCTTCTAAGTCGGTTCCCAAGACTCCAATAGAATTGTGGACTGGTAGCAAACCAAGTCTAAGACATATTCGGATTTGGGGTTGTCCAGCACATGTGCTGAACAAGAACGCGACTAAGTTAGAATCTCGTACAGAAGTAAGGCTGTTTGTAGGCTATCCCATGGGAACGAAAGGTTATTCATTTTATAGTCCTAGGGATCGAGATATCATTGTTAGCACCAATGCTAGATTCTTAGAAGAAGACTATATAATGAAACACAAACCCATGAGTAGTATCGTTTTAGAGGAACTAGTGGGAGGGACAGATAATCCCCAAGTGCCAATAGTACAAGTAGATCAACCACAAGAAAATGCACAACATGTCACTAATACCACACCGGTGCTTCGTCGTAGTGGGAGGGTCGTTCAACAACCTGATAGATTCATGTTTTTTGCAGAGTCCTCGGACTTGGTCTCTGGTGAACATGATGAGTATCCCAGGACATACGAAGAAGCAATTCTAGATAAAGATGCAGATCTTTGGCAAAAGGCAATGGAATCTGAGATGGAATCTAGGTATTCTAATCAAGTTTGGGAGCTCGTGGAACCACCCAAAGGTGTAAAACCCATTGGATGTATGTGGATCTACAAGAAGAAAAGAGGATCTGACAAAAAGGTGAAAGCCTGGAAAGCACGACTTGTTGCGAAAGGGTATACTCAGAAAGAAGGGATCGATTATGAGGACACCTTTTCGCCGGTTGTTATGCTTAAGTCGATCCGGATTCTTTTATCTATAGCAGCTCATCTCGATTATGAGATTTGGCAAATGGATGTCAAGACAGCTTTCCTTAATGGAAGTCTTGAGGAAACCATCTATATGCAACAACCAAAAGGATTCATTAAGGAAGGCCAAGAGCATCTTGTTTGTAAGCTTAAGAGGTCTATTTATGGACTAAAACAAGCTTCTAGGGACTGGAATATTCGTTTTGATCAGGCAGTCCAGTCATATGGATTTGATCAAAGTCCAAACGAATCATGTGTGTATAAGAGAAGCGAGGGTAATGCAGTGGTTTTTCTAGTACTGTATGTAGATGACATTTTACTCATTGGAAACAATGTTAAGATGTTGTCATCAGTAAAGGCATGGTTGTTCAAACAATTTGAAATGAAGGACTTAGGTGAAGCGGCATACATCCTTCGGATCAAAGTAATAAGGGATCGCAAGAAAAGGATGTTGGCTTTATCTCAAGAACCCTACATTGATGAAGTATTAGCTCGTTTTAACATGCAGAACTCTAAGAAAGGTTTTCTACCTTTTAAGCATGGAGTGGCTCTATCCAAGGAGCAGTGTCCTTCGACACCTAAGTATATAGAGAGCTTGAAAGCAGTTCCTTATGCTTCGGCATGTGGAAGCTTAATGTATGCTATGTTATGTACGAGGCCTGACATCTGCTTTGCTGTAGGCATGGTTAGTAGATATCAGTCGAACCCAGGTCAGGAACATTGGAGTGCAGTAAAAACTATACTCAAGTACCTGAGAAGGACTAAGGAGTATATGTTAATTTACAAGGCCTCAGATCTATTTCCTTTGGGATATACTGATTCAGATTTCCAATCAGATAGGGATAAGAGGAAATCGACCTCGGGATATGTTTTTACTTTGGGAGGTGGAGCCGTTATATGGAGGAGTGTAAAGCAGAAATGCATTGCAGACTCTACCATGGAAGCCGAGTACGTGGCGGCCTCTGAGGCTGCAAAGGAGGCTGTATGGTTCAGGAATTTCCTTTTGGACTTGGATGTGGTACCTAATTTGCCTAGGAGCTTGACAGTGTATTGTGATAACACTGGTGCTGTGGCAAACTCGAAGGAACCGCGAGATCACAAAGCAGTTAAACATATTGAACGTAAGTATCATCTCATACGAGGAATCGTAAAGCGAGGAGATATAGTTGTGGCTCACATATCATCAGAAGACAACCGGGCAGATCCTTTCACAAAGAGCCTGCCAGCCAAAGTTTTTGACAGGCATGTGGAAGCGATAGGAGTCAGATGGATGGAAACATAGTTTTTTGTGTAATAGTGGATTAAATAGACACTGATATACTCATAGAATATTTTGAGTATAAGTGGGAGATTGTTGGTGTATACTGAAAATATTTATTTGAAGTATTTACATTTATTTATGGCCGGTTTAATTGAGAATCATTTAAATGTTTACATGTTGTCTAAATATTATATATTGTGAATAATCTAGTATCAAATGGGATACAGAATATTAGATTATTAAATACGGTTTATATAATATAATAAGGTTCACAGCACAGGTAGAGTTAGACAATCCACTGGAATGGCTGTAGTATTATTTAGATTAGTTTATATTGACTAATAAATAATACTAGTATACTTTGTGTATATTGAACAGGATCAAATTTAGAATTGTTCCCTTATACTGATTAAGAAGGTGAACTAAGATTCTATGTTATTATTAATGCTTAGGTTCTTAATCCGGAAATAATAATTGACACGTATATATTATTTACATGCTTTGATGTATATATGAAATAATTCTTGTGAATTATATCATTATATTTTGGGTGATGAAATAATATATATGGTGGGATATTATTTATTGAAGGAATCCATGTCCTGATAATATTCGGGTTAATGATGTCCCCTTGAAAGCTCAAAAAGATTTAATTATGTGAAACCCTGCAGGTGGATTTATTCCGGCATAATTAAATAAAGGTTGAGTGGATAATCAAGGATAAAAGATATTAATTAAATGAATTATAAGTAATTTATTTAATTAATGGACATGCAATATTTTAAACATGGGGAATTTAATAAGCAAATAATATTGGAACCGAATTAATTAATTAAATTACGGTATTAGGAAAGGTAGTGCAAATATTAATTCTTTAGTGGATTGAATTAATATTTAATTACATTGGGCTAGACTCAAGATGTAATTAGAAGGCCCAACCTAATTGTCCATGATCCCTATTGTAGCCTATATATATTCCTATTCTCTTCTTGCTGGGGGCTGGTCGAAAAATTTTTGTAGCCACCCAGGAGCAAGAAAAGAGGTTAACTTGAGAAGACGAAGGCCACACTTCGCTCAAGGGAATTTGGGAATACAATAGAAGAGCGTGGAATCAACCGTTAACAAGGTGATTTTTCTATTCGTACTCGTTAATTTATTGTATCAAAAATCGCAGTGCCAAGATCTGATTGTCCCAACACTATATACACACATATATACACGACAGGTCATGCCCGATTTTCATCTCGAATCTTGACTGAAATCACTATCCAAGCACAATCATCGATTCCTTGTTCAATTCTCGTCAGTTTGATTGCTTAAAAACGTGATTTGGTTCGGTTTTTAAAGGTTTTAGTTTTCGAAAAATCGTTTTTAAGATCTGATTTTATGAAAAACTGGGTTCGATTCTTGCAAATCTAAAAATATACGTGTGTTCGTGTGTGTAAGAGGATCATTGTGTGAATTTTTCAGAATTTTTGGAGAAATTTTAATTTTTTCGAATTTTTAATTAATTATTAATTCGAAAAATTAATTTTTAAATTATAATTTTGTAAAATCTAAAATTTTCAAAGAAATTAAATCTTGATTAAAATGGCTGATCGATTTGAAATTATTAAACATAATTTAATCGGTTATTTTGATCCAGAAAAATGTTCAGTTGAACGTTTTCGACCGTGGATTCGATTTTTAAATGAAAATTCACTGGTTCGCACTGCTTTGAGCTTGGATACTCCATTGAAAATTGAACCTTTGCGAATCATGTGTACTACTGCTGTCATTTCTAATGATAACAGATCATTTGTCTTCTCTGTAGGAGACAATCAGTACACAGTGAATGAAAATACAATAAATACGGTCTTAAATTTTCCAACTGACAATTTCGAAGAATTACCATCAGATCAAGAATTGATAAATTTTTTGAATGGTGTATTCTATCAAGATAGTCCTGATCAAACTGTCTGGAATAAAAAGAACTTCGTTAAGGAATGGGACTATCTGTTTGACACATTAGCTAGAGTCTTTGCCAATTCTACTAAAGGGAACTTCGGGGTATTACCATCCTTCTTGCAGCATATTGGATATGCAGTTGCACATAACCGAAGAATTAATATTGGTAGACTACTGTGTGTTCCGATGGTTAGAAGAATCATTAATGCAAAGAGGAATTTTGATAATGGACAAAAAGTATCATGTTATTATCCAAGATTCCTGTCATTGATTTATAATCATCTAGTGGAACTAGAAAACCAAGCCCAATTCCTGAATGGAGAATCACTGGCGTCAGGTAAACCTACTACCAGATTGTTCACTGAGTACAGCAACAAGCCTAAATTCACAAACATACCTGTAGTTGTCACCCAATACATGTCAAGCTATATACAACTACCTGTCATTGAACCTGTACCAGAACCTGAACAACCTGAACAAAACCCTGAACCACCAGTGGAAAACATACTTGTTGATAATGAAGTTCAAGGCAATCAACGAGTTGAACCTGCTCAGCAAATTGTTCCTCAGCCAGCTGCACTTGCTGTTGAACATCCAGTGCAAGAAACTGCATCTTTCCCTGAACCTGAATCAGATCAACCAATCTTATCAGAGACTGTTGCGGAATCAGCTGACCAGTTATTGCCTTCTGTTCCTCAAAATACTACTTCTCAATCTATTTCTGGAACCCAAGTGGTTGGTAGGTCTGACCAAGGGGTTGTAGTACCACAACCTCTAACCAAGGTCGTACAGCCAAATACTCAACCAACAAAACTCATATCTTTTTACTCCAGAAAGAAATTGCAAATTGAAAGAAGTCGAATCAGTAGTGGTAGTATGAGTGAACCCACAGCTCTGCCTCTAGAAAAGAAAAGTAGAACTCAAATTGAGGCAACTGTAAGCCCGTCTATATCCTCCCAACAGGATATGGAAGTTGATATGGCCGTTACACAGTTACTAGAATCATCTTCTCAACTGGATGATTCTATTGAAGTTCGCCATAGGGCCGTGGCACCTTGTAGTGAGTCAAGCACACCACCCCTATTACTCACAATGGGGGAAGACATACCTTTAGATGAGTCTCAGGACACATTGCAAGGAGAGCACGTAGAAAATGTGACAGTGCCTACCATAGTTACGGTAGAAGAGTCTTCACAGGCTTTAGAGGGAAATCTTGGTTCTCAGCCAACTTTAATAGAACCATCATCTCCCCTCCCAGGACAAACACTCCTGGCTCACTCAAGGGATTTTCCACTCGCAGTTTCGACTGGAGAAAGTGGAAGGCAACTTAATCAATCTACTAGTGAAGCAATTCAGTCAACAATTTTAAACGTTCAAGTAGATTTGATTAAGGACAGGGATTTGCGAACTCCCATTGCACCACCACTGACCTTCCCAGAGGAGGCTAGGGTGATTTTACATGCAGGTACAGATCTGAAAGCAGCTAAGGAATCTGAGAGGAGTGATGTGAGGAATACCATAAAATTGAGTGAAACACATGCACTTCAGGTGAGTGGATCTCAAAGTGAACGTCAGGTGAGCGCACACACTGACACATACACTCTCTCACTACTAGAAAAGATAACTGCTTTAGAGAAAGAACTTGCAGTCAGCAAGGCTGAAACAAAAATCCTTAAAGCACAAGTGGGTGAGCGATCTTCTTCATCCACCTCTGTCAACAGTCAGCTTGCTGGAATAAAGAAGGAGATAAACTACTTAAAGACATCTTTCACCAAGAAGATAGATTCTCTCGAACTCTCTCATGAAAAGGCACTTGATGACTCTGGAGATATTACTGTTGCTCAAGACATGTTAATTTCTGAAATTTCCGTGAAAGTTGACACTCTACAGTCAGAGGTACAGCACAATCAGGAATCTACTGATTCTCGTCTGGACCAGATCGAAAAGCAAAATGCACACCAGGCTAAAGGGTTAAGACATCTGTTTAATCTTGTAAGTCAAAGTCGCAAACCTACAAATGAAGAAATTGAATTCTTTACAAGTAAGGGTGGTGATGATGATAAACAAGATCCTGAAGCTGAGGGGAACTGATAAATCTGTAGAGGATTCCTCAACTAAGGGGGAGAAATCAAAGGATTCACAAGATAAAACTAAAGAAAGAGAGGGAGGAGAGGACCAAAGTGAAGAAGAAATTCAAGACAAGAACACAGGTTATTATTACACGGGTGAACCGGATAACTTCGATGTTTTTGCTGATCTTGAATTCCCTGATCAAGGTGAAGAACTTCCTGAACCTGATCTTAGTCACTGGGAAGATGAAGGACCAGTGATATCTGAATATGAAGCTCAACAAGCAGAGAAAGAATCTGAAGAATTATTTGCTCAGAGGGAAGCTAATTTGCTAATGAGAGAAGAAAAGCTTCAAAAGTCATTAGAGCAAATTGCACGAAATGAAGAACTTCAGAAAGCTGAACAGCAAGCATTACAACGATTACATGCTATAAATGTTGAGAAGAGAAAGACATATATCAGACTAAAGAGCGGTGACAAATGGGAACGTGCTCAAAAAGCAATTGATTCACCTCAGAGTTCTGATTATGAAGATCGTCGTCTTGGACAAATTCTCGAGGAATTCAACTGGCAAATCCAATTCACCTTAAAGGTAGAAGTCATCAGGATAACTACTGCAGTTGAACCCAAATCTGATGAGTTGGTAATATTTGTGGATTGTCATAAAGTTGGAACTTTCAGAGTATCTATTCAGTTCTTTTATGACAGATCGCTGACAGAGATTTGGGTACTTAGGCCTAAGGTAAGAACATCTTCTGAGCTAGGTATGTTGTTACATGAGAAGTTCAAAGAATTTGCTGAAAGAGCTGGACCAGAAGTGATTAAGGATCCTCCACAAGTAAAATTTCTTAAGGGAGAGGTACTTCATTCAATAAATCTTCAGATAGATGAGTTATATGAACATCATGCAAAACACTTGGTATATGCTGAATATGCTCCCAGAAATCATGGATTCTTGACTGAAGAAAAGGTAATAGCTGCAGATCACATTCGATCATATGCACAAACGAATATAAAAGATTACAAGAAATTTCAAGGTGAACTGAGAAAGAAGCTTGGAATTTCTTTAGTCTTACCTCAAGGATTGTCATCAAGAAGAGAACGTCTTGTTGATTCTGATTTACACATGAAACTTCAAGTTACAGATGAGCCAGAAGAAGGAGAATTCAGAAGGGAAGACAACTAAAGAAAAAGAATTGCTCTACATGTTATATCTTTAGAGCTTAGATAAATCTTGATAGGAATTTGTATCATATGATCAGTCTAGAGGATCATCTATCTTATATTTATCTTTCATGTTTGAATCTGGCAAATGTTAAATATAAACCAGAACTTTTTTTTCCATATTTACTTAGTATTTAAAGTTTTATCTTTCATTTGGTTAAGTTGGATTAGTTGAGGTATCCTCTAGGAATTTGCTGAAACTCCTAGATTTTGATGATGACAATTAGTAAGGCTTTGGCCTTCTTTTCAGATATAAAACAGCATGCCATTTGTACTTTCTCTAACCAGGTTTTGCAGGAAATACAGCTTACTGTTTATACTATCAGTTTAAACCAAACAGCAAGCCATTTATACAAATGGCGTACCAATTTCAAAAACAGCATGCTGATTTCAGTCTGGACAGTTTTGCCGAATATAAAGTATTCAAGTAACATCAAGTGGAATCTTTGTTAAGGTTAATTGTATGGGTCCTCTGATTATATATGAATATATAAACTCCCATATCTCAATCATGATTGAAGACAAAACAATATTCCTCATGTTATTTTAGAAAAGTAAAGGTTCTACTTTTCATTAATTTAAACATACACTTGTCTTCCACTCAAATACTCATATGATTCATATCACTATCATATGTTCCTTGTCATACATATTCTATATACCACCTGCTATACACGTTGTCATCACTTCTTCTAAAAAGCTTCCTTCACGTGATTCCTTCATCATATCTCTGGCACACTCAGTCCATACAACACTTGCAACACACGTGAACATCACTTCTTCAGGCTCCTCTCTTTCGTTTTTCTTCAAAAAAAATCTGTTCAAGCAACGGTAACATTTATGTCCGTTGGAGCTCAAGAAATTAATTTCCACTCTTGATTTTCATTCGCCTATAAAGAGAACTGATTTGATTCAGCTCAAAGAGAGAGACAGTGCTGAAAAACAAAAGAGCCTTACAGAAATTCAAAGCTTTCATTGCTATATCCTTCAAACCTTTCGAACCCTTCTCATTCATATATATCTATATATTCAGAGGGTCATAGGTTGAGTTGTATCATTCATTTGTATTGTTCAAATTGTATTGTTTTGTTGTTGTACAAGATTGGCTTCAGGTTTTAGGGTGAGTCGAACTAGACTAGAGAAGTATACTTGGGAAGTAGTACTTAGAGGGTTGGTTCAGCACAGGTAAACAGCAAGCCATTTGTAAGCAGCAAGGGTTAAGGGAGATATATTGTTGTATCTTGTAATTGGATTATAGTTGATCAATAATATATTCTCTTACCAAGTTTGGTAAGGGACCAGGACGTAGACCATAGGGGTTTAGGGGTCGAACCTGGCTAAAAGATTGCGTGTCTCTTTTACTTACTGTTCTTGCTCTTTCTGCATTGCATTTTAGATACAAACAGCGTGCTGTTTGTGAACTGTGTTATTACAAACAGCAAGCTGTTTTCAGTAATTTTCAAAACAGATCATAAATTCACTTTATTAACCATAAACACCTATTCACCCCCCCTCTAGGTGTTGTTTTTCATTTGCTTGTTATTGTCTAACAAACAAATAGGGGGAGATTGAAAGGCATATGACTCAGCCTATTTGTAGTTAGAGGATCCTAATCAACTTAAACCAAATTGTAATAAGTAAATATACATATGAACTGTCACAGGAATCTCAAGAAGTATTATCTGTCAGAAGAAAGAAGAAAAGTCAATCTATAGTTTTGATGTCATACACTGGAAGACGATTCAGTTATCTGATCAAGCCCCAGTATAGCATTGAAGTGAATGGATTCATTTGAACAGTGACAGAGATTTTTCGAGTGATAGTTTGAAGGTCAGTTACAGTAGAAGAGAATTGAGAGAAGAAATAAACCACAACCTAAAGTCAAAAGTGAAGAAGCATCGTTGAAGTTAGTCGTTCATGAACCAGACAGTACATCGAACGTCAACACAAATCAGTGGTAATTCTTTACTACCTTTAGTGGTTTGTAAGAAGTAAATTAATTATTTGTTGATTTAATTAAATTCATTTATAATTGATATAAATCATTTAGTTGATTTAATTAAATGAATTAATTCTAGAAGAATTAATTTATTTATTAAATTAATTATTGTATCAATTAAATATGAATTAGTTAATCATTAATTAATTAAATGGATCAATATGACTTAAAGAAAGAAGGTTGGATTATGTCTCGGAGAAGAAAAATTCGGTATGACCTAAATTTAAGTCATACCGACAGTATTCAGAATTATGTCTTACAGAGCCATTCAAGATTATGTCTTACCGACCTGATTAAGTCATACCGACCTCTGCCAGCTGTTTTAAGTCGTACCGAACTTCTGATTAAGTCATACCGACAAGTTTTATGTCTTAATGGAGGTTTGTGTAAGTCTTAATGAAGAAAAATCAAGTCTTGGTAGCAAGTTAAGTCATGTTGGAGCAGTTAAATATCTTACAGAAAGCCAGCAAGACCTGTTATTGATATTAAAGAACAGAACAGAGCAGATTAGGTCATAACGAAGAAACACAGCAGAAAACATATTATCCAAAATAGATTTCTCTCTCAAGAACATCAAGAACACCAAAGCTTAAACAATTCCCAGAAATTCAAGTTCTTCATCTTTGTAATATTCTATCCGCTAGAACTTGTTTATTTGTGATTCTTGTACTACTAGCGAATTAAGTTTCCTAGTTCTTATCTTGATTATTATTAACTAAATTAGAAAAGTTCATGTCGAATTTTCTAATTAGTTATTAACATCTTGATAAGTTGTTATACTGATTTTGTAACACCACATCAAGTTAATATACAGTTATATTCAACTTGAAAAATTGTGTTAAATAATTCCACACATAAATTTGTCTTTATCAAATTTTATTTAAAGGACAAATTTCGTTAAAAAGGTTAAGATTGTATTCAACCCCCCTTCTACAATCTTATCGGACCTAACAAATGTATGTCCTCTGGGCCAGCTGCATCAAGAGTGAGTGGAACTGCTTCTAACAAGGCCCCTACTGCAAGAACTTTTAACATGACTGTGCAGGATGCCGTGAGGAACACGGATGTGATTGCAGGTACTCTACTACTCAACTCAGTTAAGGCAAATGTTTTATTTGATTCGGGAGCTACCAAGTCTTTCATATCTCTAGATTTTGTATGTCAGTTAGGCCTTAAGACTGAACCATTGAAAGACAGACTGCAAATAGAGATAGCTAATCATGAAATTATTCCTGTTAGCCAAGTATGTCCAGGTTGTGACCTGGAAATAGAAGGGCGACACTTTCGGGTAGACTTAATACCTTTTAAACTAGGAGAGTTTGACGTAATAGTAGGTATGGATTGGTTAACAACCCACGGAGCCCAGATTGATTGTGTAAGGAAGAAAGTGAGTTTGAGACTGCCAGGGGACGAGGAAGTAGTGTTTAGTGGAAAACGGCAAAGCCAAAAGTTCCTAACTATGATTCAAGCTAAGAATCTATTACGTAAAGGATGCGAAGCCTATTTAGCCTATGTGAAGGATACCAAGAAAGAGGCACCAAACCTACAGGAAATCCCTGTCGTTAATGAGTTCGCGGACGTATTTCTGGATGATCTTCCAGGACTACCACCTGATAGAGACATCGAGTTCGCTATAGACTTAGTTCCGGGTACGGCCCCAATTTCGAAAGCCCCATATCGGCTAGCCCCAGTGGAGATGAAAGAGCTAGCCACTCAGTTACAAGAGTTGTTGGATAAAGGGATGATAAGACCTAGTGTGTCACCGTGGGGAGCCCCGGTCTTATTCGTGAAAAAGAAGGATGGTAGTATGAGATTAAATATAGACTACAGGGAGTTGAACAAGGTGACTATCAAGAATAAATATCCCTTGCCCAGGATAGATGACCTGTTTGATCAATTAAAGGACGCAGTTTATTTTTCTAAAATTGATTTGAGGACCGGGTACCACCAGTTAAAGATTAAACCAGAAGATATACCAAAGACGGCCTTTCGCACCCGGTACGGACACTATGAGTTCCTAGTGATGTCATTTGGGTTAACGAATGCCCCTGCAGCTTTCATGGACTTAATGAATCGAGTCTTCAAGAAATACTTGGACAAGTGTGTTATAGTCTTCATCGATGACATCTTGATTTATTCCAAGACGGAGGAGGAACATGCAGAGCACTTGAGGATTGTATTGGGAGCATTGAGAGAAGAAAAGTTGTACGCTAAGTTCTCGAAGTGTGAATTTTGGTTGAAGGAAGTTCAGTTTTTAGGGCATGTGATTAGCGAACAAGGCATTCTAGTGGACCCAGCCAAAATAGAGGCTGTATCAAATTGGGAGAGACCAACCACTCCGACAGAGGTGAGAAGTTTTATAGGATTGGCTGGCTACTATAGAAGATTTGTCCAAGACTTTGCCAAGATAGCAGCCCCTTTGACCCGACTAACTCGCAAGACCGAGAAGTTTGTGTGGACTGAAAAATGCGAAGAGAGCTTCCAAGAGTTGAAAAAGAGGTTGGTGACAGCACCAGTACTAGCCCTTCCTGATGATAAGGGAGATTTTGTGATTTATAGCGACGCATCCCATAAAGGTTTAGGGTGTGTACTTATGCAGCACGGTAAAGTGATCGCGTATGCATCCAGACAACTTAAGCAGTACGAGATAAAATACCCCACCCATGATTTGGAATTAGCAGCGATAGTTTTCGCTTTGAAGATCTGGAGACATTATCTTTACGGAGAAAAGTGTGAAATCTACACGGATCACAAGAGCTTAAAGTACATATTCACTCAGAAAGAGTTAAACATGAGGCAAAGGAGATGCCTAGAGCTAATCAAAGATTATGATTGTGAGATTCATTTTCACCCAGGGAAGGCCAACGTGGTGGCCGATGCACTTAGCCGAAAGGAGAAACTCAAGATGATAACGTCAGTGGACGAATTGATCAAGGACCTTGAGAAACTGGAGATCGAAGTGAGGTTACCAAGAATTGGACAAGAGAGTCTAATGGAAATAAGAGTCCAACCACCGCTATTGGAAAAGATTAAGTTATGCCAGGAAAAGAAGATAGAAGAAGAAAAGAATTCGATGGAGAAAATTTTGACTGGCGAGGAAATTAAGTGTGAGAAGGACGGGAATGGAATTATGAGGTACGCATCTAGGATATGGATCCCGAACGTTCAAGAATTAAAAGACGAGATTTTGCAAGAAGTTCATAGTTCGAGGTACTCAATTCACCCTAGAGGCACTAAGATGTATAGAGATTTGAGAGAATACTATTGGTGGCCAAATATGAAGAAGGACGTGGCAGAGTGGGTAAGTAAATGCTTCACATGTCAAAGAGTGAAGGCCGAACACCAGAGGCCCAGTGGATTGTTGCAACCCTTAGAGATACCCGAGTGGATGTGGGAGCATATTGCGATGGACTTTGTGGTTGGATTACCAAGGACCAAGACAAATCATGACACCATTTGGGTAATCATCGACAGATTGACCAAGTCAGCACATTTTCTTCCAATGAACGAGAGATACACTGTCGACAAGCTGGCGGATATTTACTTAAAGGAGATTGTGGTTAGGCATGGGGTTCCTGTGAGCATTGTATCAGATAGAGACCCAAGATTCAACTCCAGGTTCTGGAGAAGTTTTCAGGATTGTGTGGGGACCAAGTTAAACATGAGTACTGCATACCATCCCCAAACAAACGGACAGAGTGAGAGAACCATCCAGACCATCGAGGACATGTTGAGGGTATGTGCCATTGATTTTAAGGGAAGTTGGGATGACCACTTGCCGTTGATCAAATTTTCTTACAACAACAGTTACCGTTCGAGTATAGGCATGCCCCCATATGAAGCTTTATACGGACGAAGATGTCGGTCTCCCTTGTGTTGGGAAGAAGGAGCGGAAGATTTTCGGGCCTGAACTGGTCCAACAAACAAGAGAAACTATCGAACTCATAAGAGGACGGCTGGTAGCGGCCCAGGACAGACAGAAGAAGTATGCGGACCAGACCCGCAAGGACAAAGAATATGAGGTAGGAGAGTTTGTGATGTTAAAAGTATCACCATGGAAGGGATTGATGAGATTTGGTAAGAAGGGGAAGCTAAGCCCAAGATTTATTGGACCTTTTGAGATCTTGAAACGAGTTGGAAAGTTAGCCAATGAATTGGCTTTACCCCCGAGCTTGCAGCAAGTACATAATGTGTTCCATGTGTCCATGCTACGACCCTATCATACCGACTTCCGACAAGTGATGGAACATGATCAAGTGGATCTGCAGCCAGATTTAACCTATGTGGAGCAACCCGTAGAAAATCATGGATAGAAAAGAACAGGTGCTGAGGAACAAGGTTGTCAAACTAGTGAGAGTTTTGTGGAGGAACTAGAATGTCGAAGAATCAACATGGGAACTAGAGAGCGCGATGCGTGAAAAGCACCCCCAACTGTTTTCAACCTGATTCCGGGACGGAATCCTTTTATGGAGGGGAGGCTGTAAGAACCCTAATTTTTGGTAATATTTTCTTTTATTTGATATCATGTGAAATTGTCAATTTGGAACCTTTCTAGTCATCCCTGTTGTTTAATGGAATTAATTGTCTGAGACACTATGTTGTTACATTCACTATGTAAGATAAAGAGAAGATTGTTGAGGGCAAGAGTCTTATTGTTAGTAAGATTTATAAAACTTGGGATTTGAGAATGATTAGAGTATTAAAAGATTTATTAAGGATTATGACGAGGAATTATGGATATTCGAGGAATTTACACAATTAAGTACTTAAGGAATTACTAGAGAAATCTCTACGCGACAAAATATTATTACGAGAGATTAATTAAGATACGATACGAATTAAAGTTTAAGTGACAAGCATTGGTGGAAGAATAATGATACAAGGAGTAGTATTGCATGCAAGTCCCATGCAACTAAGTAGTTAGGAAAAAGCAAACTAGTTAAACCAAATGGCAAGAGGAATAGTAACTAGTTGCATTTCTTTTTCCAAGGAGGAGACAATAGTACAAGGAGACCATACCTAGGTTAGTACCATGCATATACATACACTAATATGTATCACCCAATCACTTTATGCATTATTCAACCACACAAAAAAATCAAAACACAAACATCACCCCCCCCCTTGAAAGAGAAGCTCTCGACCAAGCTTCAAAAAGGGAAGAAAAATTTCTTCCTCTTCCATTTCTCCTCACTCATAATTCAAGGCATAATTCCTAGGCTCTCTCCATCATCTAAGAAAGGTATACTAAGAGTTTCAAGCCCTTTCATCCATTAACTTTCAAGATATTAATTGTTAAAGTTATTGTGAATAGTAACAATGTTAAGTTTTCTTATAGATCTTGGATTATAAGGGTTGTAGGAGATCATTCAAGGTGTTATTGAGTTTTGTAAGGCTTACCCAAGGCTCCTAGGTACTCAAGAAGGTATAAAAACCCTAACCCCTCTTGGCCATGTAGTGTTTATGATGTTCAATGATAGATCCATGTATATTTGTGTTAATCTTGGATGTTCAAGTGATGGATGATATGGATCTTGAGTTTTAGTGTTGTGGTTGTGATTTTTATGATTGTGGTTAGTATGTGTATCTCCTTGAATGTTATAAAGCATGAACTAGGTGAATTAGATGTTGGTTGTGTTGTGCAAGTAAGGATCTTGGTTGATTTAAGTGAAACATGCATGCTGAATTTTTCCAGAAACTTGACCTGTCTTGTAACATGGTTTTGAACCCCCAAATCTTGTCCCCTGAGGTCCTACAATATTTTGTTGGAAATTTATTTGAATGTAGTTTCTGGAAATGTAAGGTTCATGACTAGGTGATGTATAGATTTTAAGTTATGGCCGGAGAAGTAAAATGTGTTTCTGGATTTCGGACTGCACTAAGTAACCCCCTTGTGAACCTTGTTTAAACCCCTTAAAATTTATGTGGGATCATGGAAAAATTAGAGAAGCTAGGAAATGCAGTGGTGAAGGCTACCCAAAAAGAATTGGATTAAAATATGAATTTTTCAATTTTATAAAAATGCTAGAGTAAAATTCGCGCAAGGGAAAAAGTCGTTAAATGGAGTATAATTCTAGGGATAATGGTCATGACTCGGATATGGTAACTAAATTAAGTCGAATAAGTGACGAGCGTAATCGAGTGATGACATGAACCTATAGTGGGGCTAGAGTGTCATAAGACGAAGTTATTAAGTTAATTTCGTACCCCCTAAAACCCCGTAATTAAAGAGATATTGTTAAGGTACTAACGAGCGGTTATTGCTTATGTATAGATCGTTCCACTCCGCACGCTAGACCACCCCAACCAAACCAAGACAAGTTTACTTTTCAAACTTACATATACAAGGACTTTCACTATTGTGTTTGTAGTTTTCAACCATATCAAATGTTATGTTTATCGAAGTATTGATGCAATTGGGATATATAAGTACATATATGTTTGTACCCCTTGAACTTAGATTGAAATGTTTTCTTCGGACAACGACTCTAGCAATAGAGGTCATAGCGGTCCGTATATACTATTGACCGGGGAGCGGTATATTATTATATCGTAATTAAGTTGCGAAAACCAGAAGGGTCATTCGGGGAGTATCGTATACTCAAGTAATTATTTTTGTATCTTCGTAAATACTCGAAACCCTATCTTGGATTAAAAGTTTATTTTATTAAATAATTATTTTATTAATTATTAATATTAAATCTTAAAATATCATTTATTAATTATAGTTCATTATTTTAAAGACAAAGTTAATCCAAGATACCGTTAATACTTTCAAACTGGAACTCTTTCGAACTCAAAACATTTTCGAAAACCCCCGGTCAGGTTCTGCTTCTTGTATGATTTCAAGAATCATCGGTCGACTGATGTCGGACCTCAATTACTCTATTTTCAATCAAAATCAAGTTTTCAAAAGAAAAAGAAAAAGGGACTCTGGCAGGTGTGGGAACCGTTGACGAACGATTCCCGGGATGTGTAAGCGGCAGTGAGCCAGGCGGTCCATCAATTATTATTCCGGCCCAGGTGTTGCCGAAGGATGATTACGGATGTAGTTTTCATCGAGGGTGATTACGGATGTAGTTTTCACTCGGGGATAGTTACGGATGTAGTTTCTATCCTTCTACCGGTAGAGAAGACCCGCGGATTATTGGACTTGGATGTGGCGACTGATCATCGTCAATCCCTGTCAGGTTTTATGTTTTCTTTAAGTCCCATTCCTCCATTTTGGAAAAATGCTTTGACACTGCTTCTTAGGCTTTTGTGCCAAGTTGCTGATAGTGTTCTATTTTGATGAGAAAGATGTTGACTCTATGCAGTATCTAGAACTGCAAGTTTATTTTGAAAACAAGGGCACATATTGTTGCACCTTCGGAGTTTCTCAACAATGACAAGTGATTTTATATCTGATTGATACAACGAGTTTAATAACAGCTAATCATATGAAATGTTATATTGCTTACCTTATACATATATTTCTTGTTGAGCTATAGTTTTTCACTCTTGCTTGTTTTCAACAGCTAAGCGAAATGTCAAGACCCAGACAGACTGCCCGAAAGCAGGTGACTAGACCCGAGCCAGCAGTTGAGATTCCACCGGTAGGCCCCATTAGCCGGATTGGTTGGCAACTTTTGTTAGTTCGTTTTATTTATCAGCATGACCTGTGCAAGGCAGTGTACCGTAACAAACTTTCAAGCCGCCAACTTCGCTTCATATCGAAGTGTTGCTGGTAGCATAAATACTATTTAATTCGGTCTGTAATAACTCTGGTACTTTTATTTCTGCTTAATCAATGTTGTGACGTTTCTGAGACTCTAACCTGTGTGTGTGTGTGCGGTGTGAGTTTATTGTGGGGTCGATGGCTGTTTTATATATTATGTGCAAGAACAAGTATGTTATTAATGGAAAATGGACCATGAGCGCTTAGATCTCCGACCCCGGATCTGGGGGCGTCACAGTAACCAATTCAAAAACTACAATAAACAAACTAAACTCACTAACAGGTCAACAAGGAACGCAGTAAACAAGAATTTGACAACCCGGAACTTTAAACAAGAACTCGAACTCGGCAGCCACAGGAAAGAAAAAAAAACAGTGAATAAAACGATAACAAAACCAACAATAATACAACTCGTTAGAAACAGAGACAGAATCGGCAGACTAAAAAAAACACTCGCACATTACTATTACTCGGTAGAGAACTCAGAAAAGAAGCACGCAAGAGACTAAGAGACGCAAATAGCAACAGCAAAAACCGAAATTGGGGAAAAGGGATGTATGGGATGGTGGGTGTTTGGTTTGGACATACAAGAAAGAAAAAGGAATCAGTTTGGTTTTTTTTTTAGAAAAAGAAGAAACTGAAGCATGATATCAATACAACTTCAAGCAACAACCATTTCTCAAAACTTGAAAATAGAATCACAATACACAACGATTTAAAAAACAAACGTGGATTTGAAATTAAAAATTAAATAGAAAAGGGGGATGCGATTTTGAGTAGAGAGAGAGAGAGAGAGAGAGAGAGAGAGAGAGAGAGAGAGAGAGAGAGAGAGAGAGAGAGAGAGAGAGAGAAGAGGGTGGGATTGTTTTGAAAATTAAAGATACAGGGGAATTGCAGCTAGAGGAAAGAGAAGAAGACACGTTTGGTTTTTTTTTTTTAGTTTGCAACTAAAATGGAGGATAGGTCTGCGTGAATAAGAAGAGAAAGATGGGTTTTTAGTTACTTAATGAGCTGAACAAAATAAAACAACACAGAGGAGTACTGCTTCGAATTAACAAAATTATTGACAGGTAAATAAGTAACGAAAATATGTAAGGAAATTTTTTATAAAGCTAACTTTTTTTTTAAAAGATTAACTATGAAAATAAAGAAATTAATTACGAAAGTAAAAATTATTCTAAGGAAGTTAAAACAAGAAACGAACCCACAATAAAATTGAGATTTTTAAAGGGGCTTATTACGAATTAAAGCTACGAACAAGAAAATAAAAATCGTTACTTTCAACCCATAGTGGTTAGCTTTTCGCTACTTTGTCCACTACTTGGATTTACGAAAATAACGAAACAAAGCAACAATAATGAAAGAGCTAGACAAGACGTAAAGAAAATAAAAATTGCATTAATTATAATAGGAGTGTTTACAAGATTTGAAACTAAGAAAAATACAAGAAATTAAAACTACCCTAAAATCTAAGTTACTAAATACAAGGGGGGTGAGGGGGTATTTATAGGATAGGAATTAGGGTTAAGGGGGGTGTTGGGTAAATCCCCACCATACATTTGTGGTGTGTGGTGGTGAAATCCTAGCCATCTATTTGTTTCCTTCCCCCTTAAGCTTTGAAGAGTTGATCTTGGCCATACACTTTTCTAATGTGTTGGGATGATCTCCACCTTCCACTTGTCTTGAAATATTACTTTTGCTCCAAGCTCCTAATTCTTTTCCTTCTTTCATTTTTGGTCCTTTTTCTTCCTCTTGTTCCCTTCCTTGCACTTTATTTATTTATTTTGCCATTTCTTTATTTATTTACGAATTTCCTGAAATGCAACAAAATAAATTATTAAAATACGAATTCAAGCAAATAAATAGGTAATAAAAATATGCACTTATCATACATTATATTGGATCTAAGTCAAAGAATTCGGCCAGATTCATTTCGGAGGGCTTAAATTGGAATAATGTGATAATCATAGAGTAAATGTGACGGGATACCAATAAGGAGGTACCAAGTGCAAAAGATGTCTCAAGAAAGAGATGAAGGTGGAAGTAAATAACATAAGTAAATAAGAATCAGATAATAAGAAGGATGTGATTGATAAAGAAAAGACTGGGAAAGCAACTATGGAATGTGAAGCAAAGAATGTTATGAATGGATTAATAAATGGGCTTTCTAATGAATTCCCGGGATGACAACCTGACAGTGTTAGTATTGTGAATATGATAGAGTTAGTAGCGTGGCACGGGATGTCAGTAACAATGATGTTAAGCGAGAAACCTAAGATTTAACCTAAAAGGTTGAAGGAACTTTCTGAAGTGAGCGTTGCTAAGATTAAACAAGAGTATATGTCCATAAAATAATGGTCAAATCAGCAAGATATTTTGACACGTGAGATTGCGATCAAATAGTATTGGATATAATTATGTTTATTTTCTTCTTTGATGAACCTCTATAGTTCAGGGGTAAATTATGAGTATGATATTTTACAATCGTAAAAAAAAAAAAACTTTCTATAATCCTTTAGAATTCTTTTCTTTTCTTCTCTTTTTTTCATCTTCTTTATAAATTGAGAAGAACAACCCTCTAAGGAGGGGAGGTAACTGCTACGTGACTATCTGTCTGTGTGATAGAAGTCTAAGTGGAATACCGTAACTTGTTTAATTGCTTGTGAAGTACTAAAGGCTGGCCCCCTTCTGTACTAACTATGCAATATAACAAATGTTCATTGATCATAGTGATCTCTCAATAAATCTTTCCACTTCTCTATATTGATCGATATTGCGAATATTAAGGCTATCAGGAAATGCATAGTACGAGTGAGGTTATCTCCGAATTCGCAGCACGATAGTGATACTAAAACCACTGCGGATATCAAAAAGGATAATAGTATAGGACTGAGTAAGAGCATAACCCGGATAATGTGTTGTACAAAAAGTAGCAAAGTTGATGGAAAAAGGATAAAGTACATATTCTAGCACCAGTAGATGTGCTGAGAAAGGGTAGAACGACTAAGAATCGACCGGGAAGTTAAAAGGTGAAACGACAGACAAACGACTCTTGTTTCCTACCTGATTCCGGGACGGAATCCTTTTAAGGAGGGAAGACTGTAAGAACCCCGATTTTTGGTAGGAATTAAAACTTTTATTATGGAATGGATATGGATTCAAATACTTATATGTCATGAAAATGCTATTGGTTGACAATCTAGATAAGAATTATCTATCTCCTAGGAAATTAAGATTTGATAATTCCAAGGGGGAAGGTTATTCTTATGTCATCCAAATCGATATCTGTTATCAGTCCAGTGGTTCTGTAAAAGGGTTAAGGAACGATCGAAAGAGAACCAGGACATCTATATAACCCTAAAAGAATAAGTAAATAATAAGTGGTGAATAGTGATTTTGGTGGATTTAGGAATATTACACGATGCTATATAGAAGTACCCGGAATGAAATTCTGAGTTCGTATTAGTGATCCAGGGGGAAAAAGAGCGTATGTAAAAGCTGTCGGATTCTGAAAAATAGCACTTTTATTTTCCCCGAGATTTCCCTTGACACTGAAAGACTTAAGGAATTATTGAAGGGATTTAAGGAAAATAGGTTCAAGAATTATTAAAGAGAATGGAGGATGATAGTATAAATATTAAGACGATTTCCGGTAAAACCCTAACTAGAAACGAATGAGTTATTCCTCCGAACGATCAATCAAATTGAGCAATAACCGGACAAAGAAACAAGCAGGGAACCAAGGTGCATGCAGGTGCTAGTGGATAAGATCAAGTAACTAAGTAGTTACAAAGGTAACTAGCACACTTAGCAACCAAACCATGTAGTTAGCTTCAACACATCATCAAACCACAAGATCACCACACATGTCCACTTGATGATGCAAGAGATGACCCAAGCACTTTAATAAAGTAGATTTATGCAAGATATTTCGCAAAGACATCACAATAATCCTTTTTTGCCAAGGATTAGATCAAGAACCAAGCAAGCAACTCCAAACTCTCTCTAAAAGAGCCATTTGGCTTTTAGCATAATTCAAGAACACAAATCCACCTTCCACTCCTTGTTTGATCTTGTAATTTTTAAGGGAGTTCTATATTTCAAGAAAAACTAATCTCCTAGAAATTTCAAGTCCAAACTCCTATGTTTCCATTTTCAAAAAAATCAAGAAAGAGGAGGGTGAATAGTGTTCTTCAAGAACTAATCTTGTTTTATTTGATTCTTATGGTTGATTTAGCTAGCTTAAAGCCACTCAAGGATCATACAAAGCTTAGTGAGGCTAGAACATACTCCAAGGAAGGTAGACCTCTTGAAACCATAGCATTTGATTTGAGATTTATATATGTTTTTTATGGGTTTAGCTTTGTATGATTATAGTGGTGATTATTAGCATGATTATGTAGTTAGTTATGTGATTTAAGAAGCATGATGATTTTGAGGTTAAGATCAGTGGTTATAGGGCTTGTTGAGATGAGAATCATGTTTAAAAATTGTATTGATGCCCGGTGTGGCTTGGATTGATGATTATGATTTTTGGAATGTCCGATTTATAGCCGTCGTAATACCGAATTTTTGTTAACACTTAGAAACCGAGCATGGCAGTTAATATAATTTCCTGGCCTTGGTAATGTTATGACTTGTCCTTGTAGATCTTGAGCCATAGATCGTTTTGGCGCGAGAATCGAAACATTCCGAATTACGGTTTAGGAGTTATGGTCAAATTACTAAAATTGGTTCGAAACCGTAAGTAAAAGTTCGTAACTTCAATGGAACCCTCGTAAAGCATGTTACTTAGTGGAAAATCTTGGTAAATAAATACTAGAGGTCATAAGTAAGGTATGAGAGAAAACCTCATGTCAATCGGATCGTTTTCCGATTTTATAAAAATGTTTGAATCAAAGTAAAACGCGAACGAACCCCTAAAAACCCGCTTGGTTATAACTTTGGTAAAACACTTAGAAAACGGGCGATAAAACTCGAGGTATAATCTTGGTTCGTAAACGACCAACCTTAGAACTTATACGATTTAAGTATATACCAAGTGTAAGTTTGATGACATGTCTTAATAACGAACAAATGTCGGACCACATCGGTGACAAAAAGAGTTACACAAAAGGGTGCATAACGAGATAACTTGAAGACATGTTTCGACTTAAGTGAAGTTTATACTTAGACTTTTAAAAGGTGTTAAGTGGTTAATCTCGAATGTTCTGATTGTTTATAGATCATCGAGCAGACCCAGGACACGCTATCTCTACCCACACTCGATTACCAGGCAAGTTTCAAATACCTTGGAACTGTTATTGTGATAATATGTCTGTTGTTTCTGATACATATGCCATAGCATACATGCCTATTGTCAAATTATATTATGATACTTGTTCCCTGAATTGATATTGGCTTATAGACTAGATACGAATTATCAGTTATAAGCCGGATTATTTTGGTGAGACCCTTAGCGAAGGGCATATGATACTCATTCTTAAATATAGACAGGGAGTCGGTATGTTGAGATATATAGATAGTTGCGGAAACCCGGAGGGATTCCAACGGTAGATTATTATTTATTTTGAGGAATGTTATTATTAAACCTTATTTATATTTCCATGAAGTATCAATTACTTGGAAATCTTTCGAAGAATGTTATTTGAGTATTATCTCAGTCGAGAAATATTAGGTGAATATTATTTTGAATATTCACTTAGAGTTTGATTATTTAATGAATAATTACTTTGATATTCATTGGAATTTTATTTATTAAATGAATATTACTTTCGAATATTCATTTAAGATTTTATGTACTTGATGAATATTATTTTAAAATATTCATTGGAAGTTCTATTTACTTAAGGAATATTATTTCAAATATTCCTTTAAAGTTTTGATTACTAAATGAATATTATTTGGATATTCATTTAGAAGATTATTTACTAGATGAATATTATTTTCAAAAATTCATTTAAGGTTTGACTATTTATTGAATATTATTTTAAATATTTATTGGAGTTTAATTATTTAATGAATATTATTTTGAATATTCATTTAAGGAGGGATTTATTTAGTAAATAATTCTATATATTCATTCGAGGGTTACTTACGAGCAATATTATGATTTAATAATATTCCGTAATTATTATTGATTTAATAAATATTCTTGGAATATTTATTTAATTCTTTTAAATTCTTTTTAAAATGATTTATATTATTCGAAGATTATCTTTCACCTTCAGTTATTATGTAAAATATTTCGGAGTCTTTTTATGACTATTTTATCAAGGAAAGGTTCCCAACTCTTTATTTTCCATTTAAATCTATCTTAAAAGAATTTAAATGCTCGCTCAAACTTCCATATTATAGGGGAACCTTACTTGAGAAATATTATTTATCTTGTTGACTTCCCGGTCATAAATCTTTTAAAACTATTCTTTTCACTCGCAACTTGGTTGCTGTTTATCAATTGAATCTTTGAGTAACCTTCTCATCATTCGAGGGGTAAGATTATTGGAACAAGATGGTATCCTCTAACAAGCAGCAGCTTGGGAGATATGATGTTGAG
The DNA here is from genome assembly GCA_036435485.1 of Saposhnikovia divaricata. Taxonomy (NCBI): domain Eukaryota; kingdom Viridiplantae; phylum Streptophyta; class Magnoliopsida; order Apiales; family Apiaceae; genus Saposhnikovia; species Saposhnikovia divaricata. Next base: position 117,017,837 of record CM071599.1, on the reverse strand, counting down.
TTTTCCTTTCCAACTAGATACAACTACTTTGTGGAGTCTTATCAACAAGTATTACACTTGGGGAAAGGGGGACGAACTTTACGTTCAGAGTCATGAACTTCTTTTCGAACTTGGAGTCGTGTAAGAGGCCAAGTAGCGCCGGTCCATCCCATTGGCCCAACCGTTGGCCGGGGAGATCTAACAGGGCGGTAGACAAGTAAATCCGTCAGCTCTTCCTTCTACCGGTAGTAAATATAAATTGATCTGTACAATCTACGGCTGATCATCGTAAGGGTTGGAACAGCGGGCGCGGTCAATACTCCAGCATTAGTTCATCATTCAAATTCATTTATTTTCTGCAACATTATCATTGTTGGTGGTATTGGAAAATTGTTCATAATTGGAATTGCAATATTTTTCCTGCAAGTTCCTCTTTTATGATAAATGATAATATCTTGCTTATCTTTGACATAGCAGATATTTCTATCTATATATACATTTTGAGTTACCTTGTAACTTCATCGTTTATGTTAAACTGGCATCATTTCCGTAAATGCATGGCATATCGTTTGAAAGATACTTTTGAACTGTTATATATTATCGTTCAGTTATGCATTATTGTTGGTGGGCTATGGCTCACCCTTTCTTTATTATTATATCACAACAACAGCTAGACCAGATGACTCGCACAAGGCGTACTCGACGCTGACGAAGACGCTGAGACTACCAGAGCTGAAGAGGAAGCTATTGGTAGGATAGATTCATTCTTTCAGTACCAAGTATATGGGCTAGTATGACTTATGTAAATGGATGGCAAAAAGTATGTGTCTATATTGTAATTCTTTTGGGTCATAAGAACTCAAAATGTGATTAATAAATTTTGATTATTACTCTGATTTCATCTCTGGGACTATAACGGGTGTGCTTTATATTGTTGTGTTATGTCATAAAGATGTAATTTATTTTATGTTGAAGTAAGATCAAGTATTGTGGACAGAAATGGAGACCGTAACGACCAGATCCCGGACCCCGGATCTGGGGGTGTTACAGATACCCTATGATATGAGAGGAATGACTTTGATTGATTTTCCTAAAGATCAAAGAAATATTGTTCAGACAGAGTCTATCCATCTTGAGGGTGTGTCTCAGCAAACAACACTTAATGATGGTGACACACATACTATGTAGCCTAATGATGTAATACTGAAGGCATCAGTATCTAGTGTAGATCCTGAAAGTGGTATACTGGAGCCTCTAATCTCTGGAAAGATAGTAGATGTTTGTGAGGGTTCAGAGACTATAGCAGCTCACTCTATGGAGAAAACCTCAAGCCACATGCCATATGAGGAACCCTCTCTTAATGTGCATTCATGTATAAAAACTTCTTTTAACACCTATTTTTCTGTAGCTCATGAGAGCACTTTTCCAAATTTGAGTGAAACACTTGAAAAGATGGACTTAGATCCACAAACTGAGAGGCTGGCTCCTACCAGGCAAAAGGTGAGGTAGAAAGAGTGTTGACTTTAGATAGTCAAAGTGAGAATGAGGGTATGGATGAACAACTCCATAGTGAGGGAGAAAAAATTAGGAAACCATCGTTTGATTTCTGGGATCAAGTTTTTCCAGAATCTTGGTCTGACAAACTTGATATGGATACTGGTACTTATTCTTTTATCAAGATGTATGAGAAACAGGACTTAGCAAGGCACAATGGAAAGCCAGAAGTTAAAGCTCAGTAACAAAAAGGGAGGCTTGCAAGGATTATCAATAGACGGGGTGAAAGGCTAAGACAATCTCTTTCTCAACATGTACCAGATGAAATTCCTAATGATCCTAGTATTCCTTTATATGTACTTCCAATTTCAGCTAGAGTTGAGACATTTGCAGTATCTGATCACTATGTGGAGGAGTCGAGATTTGTGGGTGTTAGTACACAGAATACTGGTGAATGACAGGATGATCATATTACAGGTCCAGATCAGAAAGATGAAGATGTACGTAATTCTACTCAAGTGCTTTTACTTGAATATTATACTACTTCTGTAGAACATGCTACATAGGCAACTTCTTCTACAAAGATCAACAATTCTGGTCTTACTGGATCTGAGCCTGATGATACAACGAGCACTTCCAATATTGAAGCCAAGCAGTTTTCACAATCTAAAGCTATTGAGGATATTCAGAATTCTCAAACTGCTATTCAATCAAGACTTCAGATACTTGAAGATAACCAAGTCAATATTATGGAAAATCAAGCAGTTCTGATGAATCTTATTTGTTCTGTCACTGAAACTCTTGGCATTAATGTTGCTGATGTCAAAAAGGGGGAGATAAAGACGATTAGGAGACAAAAGACTGGGGGAGATAAAGTAAGAACTGATGGTGACAGAGGTGAATCTCAGTATGGAAGTGGTAAAGGAAAAAAAAACTGACGCTGATACTGGTAAATCTAGTCATAGATTTAAAGGAAAGCAATCATTTAATCAGTCAGAGTCTGCATCAAAATAGTTTGAATTCTTCTAAATACCAGATACTATATCTACATCTGAAGAAAGGAGGTACTTAACTTCATGCATATAAATACATAAATTCTATTCTGGTTGTATTGTTAAATGTTTTGACATCAACAATCAGATTTATGCTTCAGATTTTAAAGCAAAAATAGGGGGAGATTGTTAGGAATAATTCATGAGTTGTGATGGTTAGAATAGAATTTGCATATACTTCTTGTAATATCCTGATCTTATAAAGGATTTAGCATTTTGTATAGGATATATAAGTTAGTCAGTAACTGCAGAGTTTTAGTCAGGAACAGTGCATCACAGACTATATTTCAGGAACTATGACAGATCCTGATACGACAAGTCAAATCCTGATGCTATGATCAAATCCTGATGGAATGATCAAATCCTGATGATGATGTAATCCTGATATCAAATATAATTTTGATGATGTCATTATGGATGCTGCGAAAACTTGAAAGCGCTATCTTTTAGGATTGGTTATATCAAAAACAGAAAGGAGTATGCGTGAAGGAAAAGGATTAAGCTATTGGAGGAAACTATCAGCTAGAATACAGAATCCTACTATGAATTAATTATTTCTTTCTGTTATTAGTTGATAGGTAGCATTATAAATACTCTCATTATCATTGTAAAAAGAGATCGTGCGAGATCGAGAGTCTGTATTAACTTGTGTGTTAAGGTATTTACAGAGAGAGAGAGATTTGTATTGAGAGCAGCTACTAAAGATATTTGTACACCTTTGGTAGAGTTTGTATTTGATCTTATTAATACAAACAGTTTGATTTATTCGTTTGTTCTTGTTTATTTATTCGAGCAAAAATTAGACACGATTACTTGTACTTGTATTCAACCCCCCTTCTACAAGTATATTCGGGCTAACAGATATTGAGTTGTTATAATTACTAATCAGCTCTAACGAATTGGTATATATTGCGTAGGACAAAGCTAAAGCAAACAGAAGTGGACTGTGAGTACTTGAAGAAATGCTGCGAAACTCTAACAGATGAGAACAGGAGACTCCAGAAAGAGGTTCAAGAATTCAAAGCACTCAAAGTTGCGAACCTAATGGAATTTAGAACTCACCAACTGCTAAAAAATTTCCCTATCTTGGTTGCTCTGTTTCTTCTCTTCTGTCAGATTTAAAATAGTTCTTAATCCTGAGACAAAGCCACAGAACTTGGTTAGTACCACTTCTTAACAGTAAAAATCACATTATAATTTTTTGTTAAATATTCAAAAGATATTCACACAAGTAAATATTATGGGTTTTACACAATATTGTTTCTCCTAAGACAGCAAAGGAGGAACAAAACAGATCATCAACCTCTTATGAGTTCAAATGAGAGATAAAACAACTTATATAAAGAGCAAGCTAGCAAGGAACTAAGGAACTGATAGAGTCTAGCAGAAGCAACGGGAAAGTTAACCTTGTCTATCCTGATCTCTAATAAATTTGCTTCACATATTTTATTGCATCTAGTTTTATATGTCTATTAGCTGATTAGTGCATCTTAACTTTTGGGCTTCAATATATTAATGATGGGTGAGATTTAAGTGAGAAGCGGAGAACAGTGATAACCAAACGTTCTGCCTTAAATACAAAGTGCTGAAAAGTACATCACAACTTAGAAAAAAAAAAGAGAAAAACTTTTAGTTCACCTTCTCATTTTGAGCCATAACGTATCATCGATAATTCTCTCATCAAGAACAACCCCCAATAGGTCTCACCAGAAACCACATAAGGCCAACCCCACCAAGGGGACTGAAAGACTAACCACTCTCCTAGATATAGTCCCTTGGTAAATAAAAACTCCCCAAAAAAGATCTAAAGTCCACCAATAAAAAAGAACCAACAAAAGCCCTGAAAGTTAAACCAGCAAAATAATGAAGTATATAATAGCTTACTAATGTGGGTTAAGGGGATTAAGCTTTTTATTCAAGTGTACAAGTTGTAAAAAGAGAAGTTAAGGTGGAAATTTCACCTAAATTTATACAGAGGTCAACTAAGTTTATACTAAAATTTCACCTAAATTTTATGAACATACTAAAATTCATCATAGGTATAACAGAGGTTAATTAAGTTTTAGCTTTAATAGGTAGGGATATACTCACTTTATTGAACCCCTAAAATTGAACCCCTAAATTGAACTATAAAATTGAACATCCCATCAATATAACAATTGAACCCCTAAAATTGAACCCTACGCTTCACAGCTTTGGTACTAAGCCCAATTTCTGATATCATTTCTTCTCCCCCTCTTTTGGAGAGAGAGAGAGAGAGAAATGAAACCTGAGTGAAGTGGATCTCGTGAGACCCAAATCTCTAATCCCAAATCGAACAGAGGTAGAGAACTGGATTAGCGGCGAGAGGGTGTTTGAGAGCGGGAGAGGGTGTTTGAGAGCGGGTGAACGGCTGAGGCTGAGAGAATGAGGTTTTAGTTTGTGTTGTAGTGTTATATTATAAATAAAAAAATAAATATATATTCCTTAAAATACATTAACTTACAGAGCGTTTCAAGGAAACGCTATGGTAGTATATATTTTTAATTTTTGTATAATTTTGATTATTTATTTATTAACTTACATCATGCTTTTGTAAAAAATGCTATTGAAGTAATAAACTTAGGTAGCGCTTTTGAAAAAACGTTATCTAAGTGACATATCCTAAGTTCAGTTTTGTAGTAGTGATGAAAAAATAATTAATATTCAAACAAATAAAAAAATTTAATAACACATATTTCCGAAAAGGTTAAAAAATTCCTTTAAAAACTATAAAAACACTATAACAAAATATCTAAAAAATTTAAGATAACCAATAAATTACATAATCAAAAAGATGAAAAAAAATAATAACAAATTGTTACACGAATATAGTACCTGTATGTTTCAAGTATATTATATGTAATCTAATAAAATAAAATAAAATAAAAATACAATTTCAGCAAAATAGTAATGAGGGGTTGAAGATCTTCTAAAAAAATACAATTTCGTCTAAAGACTAAGAAGTAAAGATGCTCTCATACTTCTTTAACGGTTATTATTACATCTATACTATATTATAATAATCAAAATATTAAAAATTTTGGTACTTATTTTTCTATATATATATTTTTTTTGATATTTCGTGTTTTTACTTAATTATCTTTACTAATATATTAGTACATGTTAACTAAATACTCTTACTTATATCTATCTATAAAATAATATTAAAGCCAAAATATTGAAAGATGTAAAAAGAACAATTATAAATACCAAATCAATTTCCTTTTTCATGTAAAGCATGTTGCCTGTTGTGGAATAAAAACTAGGGTCTGCGCGTATTTAATGCTAGGGTTGGTGAGCTTCAAGCTTTAATGTTTTTTTGCGTTCGAGACTAAACGGTCCTCACAAGATGCCTATGTATCTCTGTATTGCTAGAGAATCAAGCCAACGTAGTTCTGAGAATGAGGGGTCAAACCCTTATATAGGCGTTGATACCCTAAGATTTAGATTAGGGTTCGGAGACTTGGTGGACAAGTCACCTCCTTAGAGAAGGTTCTAGACTCCTTCCTTGTATGAGTCTGTTTCCTTATATGATTGTGTGCCTTGGAGGCTAAGTCTTCCTCAAATTCGGTGGTTCTAATTTGTGTTAATCAAGGATTCAGTTTCCTTGTAGACTTCTGAGTTCCAAATCAAAGATTCTAGAAGCGGGCCTTGTATTGGGCGTCCCCCGCATCCTTCATCCAAGTATAATGAATTCAAGCCCAACTAGGGTTTAGAGCCTTCTTATGGCCTCATTTATTACATAATTAATGCTATATTAATTAAATTTTTAGGGTTTTATTTCTACCCATATCATTTGCCCCCCAACTTCTGGGAAAACATTTCAAGTTTTCGTTGAAGTTTATAATTGTCTTTTTCGAGACTCGGGGTCTATTATGTTCACTAGTGTTTAACGAATATCATCTTGATTGTAAAGTGTGGAGCGACCGACGCATTTACGATGATTTTAAACGATGTGAAACGGCACTAATCAACCTTTAAATGACGCTTAAACGATGTTAAGTGATGCTAAACGACACTAAATGATGCTAAACAGTACTAAACAACGCTAAACGGCGCTAACGGAGCTCACGGCGCTAGACGGTGGAGTTATGATTCCCAATAAGAGGGACGGGGTCTAGGGGCAGCACCCCCGGGAGGGTCCAAGGGGCGGCAGCCCCTAGCGGGGTCCAAGGGGCAGAGCCCCTGGCTGGGGTCAACAAGGGGGTTGTTTTTCACTTCGGCCAAGCCTCTCCCATAATTGCCTCGGCCAGGCAACCTTGGTTGGGGGATTCTTGAAGCCACTTCGGCCTTGGCACCTCGGCTGGAGGCTTTTTGGAGGCACTTCTGTGACATCCCCAAATTCGAGGTCCGGATTTGGTGCCACAAACTAATACAATTAAGTATAACTTAATTATACAAACAATCCCTCGCTGAGGATCGATCTCATGTTATGGTATGAAATAAGAATCTAAATTACAATAATTATTACCACCACTATACCTTCTTATCTGTAGCGCAGTCCAATACCGTATATGTCCATGCTGACTCTGGAATCTATTCTTTATAGAATTCCACATTGCTCTTATTCAAATTGTAATACGTAGGTAGCCAATCCTTTACCCTAACTGAAAGGGAAGGTAAAACAAAGCAAGAGTGAGCCAAAAACGCTCAACAAGTTAATAGAATAGTGAAACAACAATATCTCAATATTTCACTGATGAACAATATCAATGTTTAATTTATCTCAAAAGAACATTAAATTTCCATCATAGAGTAAGAATTTACCTTTTTCTTCAACCATACTGCCTCAGATAAAACTTTGAGAAGAAGAATATCAAGAAATCCACTAATCATTCTTACTCCACTTTCAACGTACAATGTTACTCGCGAAGGGAATAACTGGGAACTTCTATCCATCCTTAATCCCATTGTTTTACTGAGTTCCCAATTTTAAATCAAGATAGGAAACAACTAACTTTGATATCAAAAATTCGAAAGTAATGACCATTTACCTTGAAATATATAAATCTTATCAAAACATTCCTTTCTTTAAAACCATTCCATCATTAAAACATACTTTACATAAAACCTTTTAAAAAAAACATTTTAAGTTGATTGGAGTTTTTCCCTTAACATCGGACAATACGGGTGATCAGCCATGTAAAGTCCCCATACCGGACACGAATTCCCTCCGGACCTTGAAATTGGGTTCTCAATTAGGCAACACATTGGCCTTTAAATTGCTGTACTAGGGGAACCACCCCTAGCCTCTTACGCTAAACAAAAAGTTGGACTAGGACCACCCTAGCCTCTTACTTCTCCAATCTGAATGAATGCATAGAAAACATTTAGGCGGAATTCCCCCACAATAAAACCTTTAAAACATTTAAAAAATTGCACTTTCAAGTCCTTAAACTCACTGATAACAAATCAGCCCAGTATAAGGAATTTTTAAAATATATTTAAATAATTAAATCCATTTTAACGAGCAACATTAAAATATATAGAGTCAGGGAAGCAATTGATACAAAGATCATAAACAGCAAAGTAATAAGATTGAACTAAATATGGCATGGTTCAACAAACAGAATCATATATCAACAAGGAAATATTAAGAAATTAAGGAAATGAAGATTCTAGCAATTGAATAGCAATTTATAAATAATTCATGGAATAAAGGAATCTGAAGTTCAAATGAGAAATTGAGTTGCTGCATTGGTTATAACTACTCATTTCAAAGATTATCAATTTCTGAAATTCCGTTGTAAAGCTTGAACTATCATAGTGAATTTAATAGTCTAAAATGAAGATTTAAGAAATTCTCGATTACTCAAAGTCTCACTCTTATCGGCTAAGCACTCCTAGGCTTTAGCTGCCAGAACCGGCATGACAATAATGAGTTTGAATAATTAAGAAGATCTCAATTCATTCTCGGTTTTAGCCGTCACTGAGCAACACATGCCTCAACAACAGTATAAACCTCGAATTAGTTTACATAAATTTGAAAGAAAATATACTTTGAAGAATATTAGCATAGATGAGAAATATTGAAATAAAATGATTTTAAAAGAAATCATCACCTGAACGATAGGTGAGGAGCATAAACAATGACAGAATAATTTGAGAATGTATGTTTATGAATTCATAGAAGAAGAATGTCAATGTAAATAAAAATGAAAGGTACAGTCACTAGCACATAATTTGAAAAGAATAACATATAATTAACGGATCAAGTTCACATTATTCAGAATAAACATGAAGAGTATAATTGCTTGCATGAAGGAAATTCGAAAGAACAAATAAATAATACACAAGGTTTCACATCACTTGAACAATAAGTGAGGGATAGTATACTTGCCTCAATACACAGGGTTTCCATTTCCAATTCTTTAACTTCTTTTCACTTTATATGCTCTCTACTTGACCTTTCTTCGGTCACACATCCATTTTTCCTTATCACTTTGTCAATCCCGATAATTCTCTCATTCCTCTACATTCCATCTACACATGCACTGGCTTTTAGCTGGCCTCCTATGCGTACCTATATACAGTTAAAGTACTATTTCAGTACGCGTATAACCTTAACCATCTAATCTTGTTCTACCCAAACGTGTCCTATAACGCTTAACACTTAACATATATAGCCCCTACTTATCATATTCTCAAAATAAAAATGCATAAACATAATGTTAAATATAATTGATGTGGTTAATATCAGTGTTTAAGTTTTACAGGGAAAAACAGAGTTTAACTTGAAACTGGAAGCAGTCAGAGTTTAGTTAAACTCTGACAGTTGGAAACTCGACAGAGTCTGCTAAACGCTGACAAGAGGAAGCAGCTAAACTCTGTTGAAGAGAAGCATTTGTTGGTCAGTAACAGAATTATTGAAGATAATTATGGAAGCGATATCTTTGAAGATTGGATAGCTGTCAAAGAAGTCGTGCTGACTAGAAAGACGTGTAGCAATCGTAATTGATAAATATTTGTATAGCTGATTTATAGGAGAATCAATTATCGATTGTACATAGCTGTATATCTTTATAAATACAGTTAGGTTAATCCTAGAAGGGTATCGTGTAACGTAATATCATTTCATTGTAACCTAAGCAGCTCTCTGTGATATTTTACATCACTGAGAGAGGAGTTAATTCCAAAACAGTTTTTAAAGTCTTTTAAGAACTTATTATTATTCGCTCATACTTAGTTGATTATAATTGTGTATTCGGCCTAACAATTGGTATCAAAGCCAATCTGTTAATTTAATACAGTTTAAGATCCACACACACACACAACTATAATCAATGGTAGAAATTCCTCCTCCAACAACAGGCTCTAGTGCTGAGAAGGTTCAACCTACAACTGTGAGCCGATATGAGACAATCAGGGTTCCTATTCTCAAGCCAGCAGAATACTCAACCTGGAAGGTGAAAATGGCTATGTTTCTGGAGGCTACAGATCCAGAATATCTTGACAGAATTTATGAAGGCCCTCATAAGCCTACAAAATTATCTGTCGTTACTGTTGGACAGGAAGCTAAATCTATTCCAAAGGAGAAGAAAGATTTGACTCCTGAGGACATTTCATCCATTGCTAAGGACGCAAAGGTTAGACATCTGCTTCATAGTTCATTGGATAATGTTATGTCTAACAAAATGATCAATTATAAGACTGCAAAAGAGATCTGGGATGCCCTGGAGGTTAGATGTCAGGGAACTGCTGCAATCAAGAAGAATAGAAGGAACATACTCACACAGGAGTATGAACACTTTGAGGCTAGATCTGAAGAATCAATGACAGAAACCTTTGACAGATTCTGTAAGCTCCTCAATGTTCTGTCACTGGTTAATAAAGAATATGATCTAGAAGATTCAAATCTCAAGTTTATTTTTCTCTACCTGAAAAGTGGGATGTTAAGACAACCACTATTAGAGACAACTATGATCTGGCTGACACTGATATTGATGAGATCTATGGGTTGCTCAAGACTCATGAACTGGAAATGGAACAGAGAAGCAGAAGATCAGGCAGGAAGTCAAAGTCTGTTGCTCTAAGAGTTGAAGAAAGACCCTCAAAGAAGGAAGCATCAAGGAAGAAAGCAAAAGGAAAAGCTTTGGTCATTCATTCTGAAAGTGAGTCATCAAACTCTGATGTTGACTCAAACAAAGATGGATCATCTGATTCTGAAGATGATGAGGAAATGATGCAAATGGCTGCTTTGATGGTAAAGACCTTCAAGAAGATGGGATTCAAGAACTTCAAGAAGGGAAAGAGATTCTCCAAGAATGATTCAAAGTCTGACAGGAAGAATTTCAGCAAATCTGAGAGAAAGGATACCAAATCTGGGAAGAGAGACAAGTCTGAGATTCAATGCTACAAGTTTAAGGAGATGGGCCACTATGCTCATGAGTGCAAGAAGGGTAAAACTGAAAAAGCACTCTTCACAAAAGGCAGAGACTGGGCAGACACTTCAGACTCAGATGAGGATGTTAACTATGCTCTCATGGCTTCTATTGAGAATGAATCTGAAGATTCTGAAAACAAGGTACCTCTAACTACCTATGCTTATAATACTGATGATATAACTGAATTGAGAATCTATCATAAAGCTTTGCATATCAGTTATAGGGATCAGACTTTAGAGAATGAGAGAATCAAATCTGAAAATTCTGAACTTAAAGTGAGAAATAAAATTGTTGAAGAGAAACTTGAAAACATGCAACAAATTCAGAAAGAAAGAGATGATGCTGTTTATCTAGAATAGGATTTGATAGGAAAATATAAGCAACTTGAATCTGAATTAGAGAAGGCAAATCACATAATTAAAACTTGGACTCATTCTGGAAAAGACACTTAAGAGGTTTTTCAGTCAGACACAGTTGGTTTAGGTTACTGTGAGGGAGATGAACTTAGGTTTCAAAACAAAGTCAAAATAGGAACACATCTCCCATCTACAAAATTTGTTCATGGAATAAATGAACTTAAGTCTGAAGCTGAAAAAGAAGCTGTTAAAGGTGAATCAGTAAAAACCTGTGCAAAACAGTTTAATATTGGTTCAATGACAGATAAACAACTTAAGCATAAGCTTAAAGAGTTAAAATCTATCAAGAAACGGAAAATACCTAGGAAGAACAGAAATGGTAAAGTAGGCATTACATCAGAAAAAAAAAAAGCCAATGTTTGCTATATTTGCACCTAGAAAAACATGTCATAACTATGGTAGTACTAATCATCTTGCTAGTTTCTGCAGGAAGAACAAAGACATTAATTCTTTACCCTCCAAGTCTGGAGTTAAAAAGAATAATGTCAAACCTAAACCACAGACTTTATGTAAACATTGTGGAAGTACTTGGCATTCTATCTATACTTGCAGGGATTATCATGCTATTTATCATAACTACTATGAACTTAAGCCCAATTTGAAATGGGTTAGGGTTAATTCTGCAAGTGTAAACTCTGATAAAGTTAGCTTAAACTCTGATAGTGTAAATTCCGCTGCTAAAGCTAACAAAATTAAGAAAGCCAAAGGATCCAAGCAAGTCTGGATCCTTAAATCTAATCTTCAGTAATTGTTTGTGATTGCAGGGCATCAAGGAGAGTACCCTAGTCGTGGACAGTGGATGTTCAGGACACAAGACTGGAAATAAAGCCCTGCTATCAGAGTATGTGGAGAAGGCTGGCCCAAAAGTTTCCTATGGAGATGGCAACATAGGACGTACTCTGGGATATGGCAATATCAATCTTGGAAATGTCATCATCACAAATGTAGCTCTGGTTCCAGGACTCAATCATGATCTGCTATCTGTTAGTCAAATCTGTGACAGAGGATATCATGTAGATTTTCAGCCTGAATACTGTGAAATCATCAGTAAATCTATAGGAGAAGTTGTTCTAGTTGGACACAGGCACAATAATATCTATGAAGCAAAGTTATTGGCAAACTCTGATAGAAAAGCTGTGTGCCTGTCCACAAGAATGTCTAGTGAAGAGAGTTGGAAGTGGCATAAGAAACTCTCTCATCTTAATCTGAACAACATCAATGAGTTGATAAGAAAGAATCTTGTAAGAGGATTTCCAAAGTCTTTATTAAATGTTGATGGCCTGTGTGATTCCTGTCAAAAGGCCAAACAAAGGAAGTCATCTTTCAAGAGCAAGTCTGAATCTTCAATTGTTGATCCTTATCATCTTCTACATGTTGATCTCTTTGGACCAGTGAATGTCTTGTCAATTGGAAGAAAGAAATATGCTCTAGTCATTGCTGATGAACACACCAGATATACCTGGGTGTATTTTCTAGCAAAGAAGGATGAAACTTCATTAACTCTGATGGAACATGTAAAGCTGCTGGACAAAGGATCAAAACACAAAGTCAAAATAATCAGGAGTGATAATGGAACTGAATTCAGGAATGCAACAATGGAAGAATTCTGCAAGAACAGAGGATTGAACCAAGAGTTTTCTGCACCTGGTTTACCACAGCAAAATGGTGTAGTTGAGAGGAAGAACAGAACCTCGATAGAAGCTGCCAGAACTATGCTTGATGAAGTAAAATTGCCAACAAGCATGGAAAAACACCATATGAGATGGTGAGGGAAAAGAAGCCAAACCTGAAATATTTTCATATTTTTTGGTGCAAATGCTTTGTGTTGAAAACTCATCCTGAACAGTTGACCAAATTTGAGTTGAAAATAGATGAAGGAATTTTTGTTGGCTATCCAGTGTCAACCAAGGCATTCAGAGTTTATAATCTGAGAACAAAGGTGATTATGGAATCTATTCATGTGTCATTTGATGACAAGAAAATAACTGGACTTGAAGATGTTGATGAACATGATCAGTTGCACTCCGAAAATGAAGATCTAATCTCTGATGAAATAAACTCTGATGAAACCAGTCCAACAAACTCTGTTGATGCAAACTCTGAACCTCTACTGGTACACGCAGAAGAAACCGTACAGACAGAGCAAAGGAGAGAACTAGTTGAGGGGGAGCCTGCAGAACAATCTCTGATGACTCACATTCTGAAAGTGAGTCACTTGAAAAATATGGATCAATCTCTGATGACTCAAGCTCTGATAGTTTAAAATCTGACAACTTAAACTCTGAGCGATCAAATTCAGAGGGAGCCTCAGAGAATGAAGAAAGGCAACAAGATGATCAGGAGAACATTGATCAAGGGGGAGGATCAACTGTTAACAGAAGTCATTTACCTTCAGCGAGGAAATGGACAAAATCTCATACACCTGATCTAATAATTGGAGATCCAGATGCAAAAGTCAGGACAAGAAGTGCTACAACAAATGAATGTCTGTTTCATGCATTTCTGTCCAAATCTGAACCAAAGAAAGGGGAAGAAGCTCTTCAAGATGCTGACTGGATAGCAGCAATGCAGGAGGAGTTGAATGAATTTGAAAGAAATAAGGTCTGGACCCTTGTACCAAGACCAAAGAATAGATCTGTTGTTGGTACTAAATGGGTTTTCAGAAACAAAACTGACAGTGATGGGGTAATTACAAGAAACAAGGCCAGACTTGTGGCCAAAGGCTATTCACAGCAAGAAGGCATAGACTATGATGAAACTTTTGCTCCAGTTGCAAGGTTGGAGGCAATAAGAATATTTCTAGCATATGCTTCTCACAAGAAATTCAAGGTTTTTCAGATGGATGTGAAAAGTGCTTTTCTGAATGGAAAACTTGAAGAAGAAGTGTTTGTTGAACAACCACCAGGATTTGTAGATCCCAAGTATCCAAATTATGTCTACAGGCTTGACAAGGCACTCTATGGACTTAAGCAGGCACCAAGAGCATGGTATGAGACTTTGGCTCAATTTCTTTTGGAAAGTGGGTTCAACAGAGGTACAATTGATAAAACCTTGTTCTACTTCAAACTTGATAGTGATCTGTTATTAGTTCAAATATATGTAGATGACATAATCTTTGGGTCTACTAATGATAAACTCTGTAAGAAGTTTGCCAAGCTCATGCAGTCCAGATATCAAATTAGCATGATGGGAGAGCTTAGTTATTTTCTAGGCCTACAGGTGAAGCAAACAGATGATGGAATCTTTATCAATCAAGCAAAATATACCAGAAATCTTCTCAAGAAATTTGGCATGCTTGACTGTTCATCTGCAACAACTCCCATGGCAACAGCAACAAAGTTGGACAATGACACAGGTTCACCAGTGGATATGACAAGCTATAGAGGGATGATTGGGTCTCTTCTTTATCTAACAGCAAGCAGACCTGACATCATTTATGCAACATGTCTTTGTGCAAGATTTCAGGCAGATCCAAGAGAACCACATCTAACAGCTGTGAAGAGAATTTTCAAATATCTTAAGGGCACCATAACTTTAGGTTTCTGGTATCCAAGAGAATCAGACTTCAAGCTACTTGGTTACTCTGATGCAGACTTTGCAGGCTGTAAGATAGACAGAAAAAGTACCAGTGGAAGTTGTCAATTTCTTGGTGATAGACTTGTTTCTTGGTACAGCAAGAAACAGAAATCAATCTCTACATCTACAGCTGAAGCAGAGTATATTGCTGTTGGTAGCTGTTGTGCACAGATTCTGTGGATGAAGAATCAATTACTGGATTATGGATTGAGGTATAGCAAAATACCTATTTTCTGTGATAATCAAAGTGCCATTGCTATGACAGGTAATCCAGTACAACATTCAATGACCAAACACATCAGCATAAGGTATCATTTTATCAGAGAGCATGTAGAAGAAGGTAACATTGAGCTCCATTTTATGTCTACTGAACAGCAGCTTGTAGATGTCTTCACCAAGCCTTTGAGTGAAGCTACATTTACAAGGCTGGTAAATGAACTAGGAATGATCTCTGGTTTTGATTAGAGATAATAGTTAGTTTCAAAATTTTCTTGAAAAATATGTTGCTCATGTTTCTGTGACTTCATGTCTGTACTTAGAAACTTTTCATGTGTTACTATGACTGTTAACATGCTCTGTATGTCAAAATCTGTTGCAATAATGATTAAACTCTGATAAGACTCTAATTCTGTTTTTGTCTGAACATAAACACCGATGAAGAAATATGTATGAAGCATGATTCTCCGTAATTAGTCATGAATCCTTCTAAGTTATTATTGATCTAATCTTAAACTGTGCAGAAAGTTAACACAGCATGATACTGTTCCATATTTATAGCATCTCTTAGGTTATCTATCCTAAACTCTGAATCTGTAAATAGTGTGTGCATTACCTCTCATGATTAACTTTTGATGTTGATGACTCCTAAACTCTATTAGATAAACTCTGTTAGTTCAAACTCTGATAAGTTAGTTTCTGTTATTAGTCTACCCCCATAGCAAATATAGATAGGCTATTTAGAACTCCTTTGAGATTATGTTGTAACTAGGACGACCCATGAACTTACTGGTAAAAAGTAAGGGCTAAAATTCTTTAATTTTTGGTGACTAGTCAAAGACTAGGAAGACCCAAGAACTTATCAAAAGATAAGGGCTAAAATTACTGGATTTTTGGTGACTAGTTCCAACCTCTGATTACTGGAGAAAAGAAAAGAAAAGAATAAAAAAAGGAGTGAAAATGATACAGATATAAAAAAATAAAATAATAGAATATATATATATATATATATATATATATTGATTAGTTAGAGGGGGGTATAGGAAAATTCAGAGTTACTGTATATTATTCATCTTCTACAAAGTTTAGCATTCATCAGATATTAAGAGTTTACTATGAGAGTTTGTCCAAACAATGTTTACTGATTTATTTTATGGATTTTATAAAATATTAGATGCTCTAAATATTGAATTAGTAAACTCTGCTATACACACACTCATATTCACAACTGTGCAGTGTTTGAAAGGATTACAGTAATATAGTTGGAGAAATGGTAAACACTGTTGGACTCTGTTGAGTACTCTAAGGTAATATTTTATTTCAGACAGAGTATATACTTGGAGTACAAAGAGTTTTTGAAATTTGCATGTGATATGTGCCAACTGTTTATTGGTTTCAGACAGTTAAAGCGTATTGGTAACAGGAGAGAGAATAGCAATAATAATAGCCATTATTACTGCGCGTGAAAACGGTTGTTCCACTATTTACGTGACACGTGTACCACTCACACACTTAACAAGAAATTGGTTGCGTGTTTAATGTATAAAACGATTGGGTTTTTAATTTTCAATTACAGATCTAATCAAAATCGGTTCGTTATTCACTTTTTCACTTTTACACCCACGAACACACAACTATACACATAATTTCTCTGTTATTCTCACTTAAACATTTTCACAAACACTTTTCTACACATTCTCTTTTTTTCAAAATTTCTAAACTGTTCTAATGGCATCCAACCCTTTTGTTGTTCAGGGATTATCGTTTGTTCCCAACAATTATGCAGCCCGATTGAACAATGAAAAAGTTCTAGAGGCGTTTCACTTGATTCAGAACTTTTTGAGAGACTCAGAGATTGGAACAGCTCTAGTCGAACCACAAACGCTTTCTGCTACGCAGATTGCTGCCTTCTAGACTAACTCTGTGTATGATGATGGAGGAGAGAATGGGAATCCATCAATTATTTTTACTTATGAGGAGACAGAGTATGTGATTACTTCAGCAACTGTTAGAGATACTATGGGTTTTGACACTCACACCTCATACACTGTTGCTGGTGAGAATGAATTGAAGGAGATGTTGCAGCAGCTGAGGTTTTATGGTTCCTTAGACAAGCTTGGTAATGTTAAAAGGCCAGGGCTCAAGAAGGAATGGAATTTCTTCTTTGATTGCATCACAAGAGCTTTTGGCAAGAAAGTCACCAACTGGGATGCCATTCCCACTGACAGTCTTCAAATCGGGTATTCTCTTCTCTATGGAAGTAATTTCGACTTTGGGAGACTTGTCTTAATGAATTTAGGTGATAGGTTGTCAGAGTCTAGTACTGTTTATTTTGCTAGAATCTGTCAATTATTATTTACTGCTTGTGTTTCTGGTGTTGAAACTTCTGAGGATGACACCATATTAGCCTTTAAGGTCAATAAGAGGATATTCTCTGACCTAACCAACAAAGATGCTAACAAGGAGAAACTACCTGATTTGGTGTTGCCACTTGCAATTCAAAACTTTCTACACCAACCTCAAGAACCTCCACAGTCTCCACAACCTCAAGAACCACCACAGCCTATCTCTGAATCTACAAACTCTGAACCTCACCAAACTCTAAACACTGAACCTATACAATCAACTTCAAACATTGAACCTCAAACTCAAACCACTGAACCTCCAATTCTAAACTCTGAAACACAAACCCAACCTCAATCTTCACCTCAACCTGAACAACAACCATCTATTATCAAATCCAAACCAAAACATGGAGGTAAAAGAAAACACACAGCAGTAAATACACAGCATCGATTGGCGATTGGCTAAGGCAAAAAGAGATTCTTCTAAAGTTCAAAAGGAGTCTGCTAGACCTAAAAGGGTTAGAAAAGAAAGGGCAAACACACCTCGATCACCTTCTGTCTTAGATGATTCTACTGAAGAAGAGACAGTTGAAGTGTCTCAGGTTAAAAGAAGAAGATTAATTCTTGATGATTCTGATGACGAAGTGAATATTGAAGCTCCAGAGGATATCTCTAAGGAGACTCCTGCTGTTGAGACAGAGGTTATCTTAGAACCTACTGTAGCAGAACCTGAACTAAGAATTGATGAACCTGTACTTGCTGAGGTTCAGATTGAAAAAGATGCTAGAACTGAGTTACCTGCATTGGAAGAGTTTGATGAAAATTTCATGTCATTCTCTGTTAAAGTTGAAGATCCTAATCCAACACCCATGGCTACAAACTCTGCTGATACCGGTGTTGCTGATCAACCTACTGTGGTGCTAGAAGAAACAAAGATCTCACACAGAGTTATTCTCTGATGCACATCAAGTCTCTGACCATGGTGAGGAAATAGATCAGCCTGTCAAATTTCTCTATTCAGAGATTGTCATGGTAAACTCTGCTAATCAAGAAGAACAATTTGCTCAAGAAGAACCTGTTCCTGAACTTAATGAAGAAACTGCCTCAGTTGCAGATGCATATGATTCTGAAAATGATCTTTCTGAAGAAGTGAGTGTAGAAGCTGGATCTGCTCAAAATGTTGAAGTTTAGACTGATGGACTGAAAATAGGGGAGAAGACAGACTTTGCTGGACCTTCTGCAAGAGATATTGAAGATGATTATCTGGTAAAACAAACTGCGGAGTGGTACAAAGAAGACTGCATCTTTCCTACTGGAAGAGCAGCTACTTTTCTCAAGGATAATTCCATGAAGATTTCAAATCCAGACATTCTGACATGCTTGCAAGGCACAGTGATTCAGGTTAAGGCCTTGAATCACAGATTTGATGAAAATCATAAGTCAATTGTAGATCTGAGAAATGAAGTTGCAAATAGAGAGATGAGTCTCCAGAGAGACAACAACAGGTTGTTTCAAACCTTCTCAAAGGCTCAGGAGATTCTGATTCAAAGATTGGGCAAAGTTGAAGAATATCAGACTTTGTTAGCTGACAAGATCGAATCCATTGCCAACTCTCTTGAGTTAATTACATCAATCTTTATCCCTGATGATGTCAAAAAGGGGGAGAGAGTTGCTAGATCCAAGTGTAAGCAGCAGCCTCAAACTCTATCAAAGAAAGATGATCTTGATGATGAAGGAACTAATTCAGAGAGGAGGCTGAGATCAAAGTCTGGTGTTAATCTGAAAGCTGGAAAGTCTACAAGATCAAGTACAGCAGTGAATACAAATGTACAGAGTAATTCAAGGCAAAAGGATTTGTTATTCTCTGACAATCTACAAACTGATGAAGAACTTGCTGCTAAGATTTTCTTTGAAGAGAATGCTGAGGGAGCTACCTTAGAAGATGTTTATGCTGAAGAATTACTCTTGCAAGAAGAGCATTTGAAAGCTATGAAATCTGGAAAGGCCAAGAAAAGTGCTAAAGCCCCAAGGCCTGTTCTAAAAGGGATAGTGATTAAAGAAAATGTTGCTGGTAGTCAAGGAGAAGAAGAAGGAAAATTGACAAGAAAATTTACACATGATGCCAAGCTGAAGCTTAAAGGTATAATGGGTCAAGAAGACAAAGGGAAAAAGGTAGATACAACCTCTGTTGCTACAAATGTTCTGAGTGAACCCCTACCTGTTCAAAATAATCCATTGCCTGCTCAAATGCAAAGATTTTTCTCCAAGCCTACAATTCCTGTTCAAGCTCAGAAGAAAGGAGTTGGTATTTTTCAGCATGACAGAGCTTGCTTAGGAAAGCCTCCTGGTAAGAACACATCTGGTTTGGGTTCTCACAAAGATGTCAGAATAAACAACAGTCCTAGAAATCCTTCATCACTTATTTCTCCTGGAGCTGGTATGATTCAAGAAAATCTAGACAAACTGGAGTCAGTTCAGCTGGTTCATCAGAAGAGTTTGGATATATACTTTTTACTGTACTTAATGGAGGACGGAACCGTGTATAGGGTGAATGAAGATGACATCAAGCTGAAGCTGTGTGAAGAACTTCAATATGTTCTGTACTTATTCAGGGTTACAAATCGAAGAACAACACTTATTGCTGATTCTATAAGAGAACATATGAAGAAAGCCAAAGTACTTACTGGTTCAAAGACTACAGAAGAGTATGTTCCTAAGTACATAGACTATCATGGAAATCTTGTTGAAATGAAGAGGAACAGTGCTCGATTGAAGACTGACTTGGGTATAACTGTGCTGGACTTCAATTCTATATCTAAGAGAACATACTTTATCAGGCTTGGAAACGAAATGAGGAAAAACAAAATTTATTCTCTGAGAGCTGCTATCTACCAAACTGGAGAAGATGATCGTAAGCTGAAAGAGATCAAGGAGATAATGCAGAGAGAGCTCGAGAATGCGGAAAGAAGACTTCTTATAGACTACCTTAGAACAACACCAGATGTTGAGGAGGTTAGGTAGAAAAAGTCTGTAAGTAATTCTTATTTTTTGTAAATTTTGTTAACTCAAGATTAAACTCTGCTTATTTGAATAATGTTTGCACTAAATCACGCAAGCGTACGTGGTCACAAGTAATATAGAATAAAGTTGAGTTCGTTCCCACAGAGATCTGGATATGCTTTTAATTCAGTTATTGCACCTATGCAACAATGTATGGTTAGTACTCACTGCTAAGACAAATAACAAATTGGGTTTAATTAACTAAATTAACTAAGAAGTAAATTAACAACTAAGAATTACTAACTAACAAGAATTGAAATTGAATTACGTCTACAAGAGTAACATGGGATCCTAACTTCATTAAATACTTCGATTAGATCTGACGCCTTTAATCACTATATGCAATGGTTATGATATCTGATCGGATAACACGAAACAAGTACACGCTACTTCTCAGTATACGAATACCAAACTAAACATACATCCACAAAAGAGATAGAAAATGAATAGACACCAATTATGCTTAGACCCTATATGTCTATAGAATTTGAAAACATAACGGTTGAAGAGCAAGTTATCATAAAGATCACACAGGGCAATATAAGTATTTTCATCTCATACTACTAATCATGTTGATAAACAATCATGAACCTATGCTAGCATGGCAAGTTCTAAATCTCAAGATCCACTTTTTTACTTCACAAGAGATTAACAAATTAGATGTTCGCGACGCATCTATCAATTAAGCACAACCATACGAGGATATCAGATATACATCATACACAGATCTTTAAAGCATCAAAATACTAAGCTCCATAAATAAATCCGTTAGAATCCCATGACAACGATTAGTTCATAATCGAACCTCTCGTCATCATGGGATCTGATGAAACCATGATAAAAAAAAAGTTTGAAAAGATACAAATAAAACTAAGTAATTGATATGTAATGGTCTGTTTTTTCTATCCCCCAAGATGTGTATTTATAGCCCTAAGTTGCCTCCCCATCAAGCAATTACCATATTAGAGTTGGAACAGAAGACCAGCAATTTCCATCTTTAAACGGGATAGGATTTGCAAATTCCATGCTCAAGACTGATACTAGAATGTTCTATCCATTCAGAACAATTACCATACTGATTTGAAGTAGGAATTATAGCAATTTCCTTGTGAAAATAGAATTCTTCAAAATACGTTTCCTAAACTGATTCTGTTTTAAAGGAAATTCGTAAATGACTTTTCTTCAGTATATCTGGACCGTTCCAGTCGTGTTTTTACATCTGGACCACTTTAGAATGATAGAGAATCTCATTAGCTTCGTGTGGACTGTAAGATCGTCCAAAACGGACTTCTAGAACTCAAGATATGGCCAAAACAAGAATCAGAAATTCTGGCTGATTTTCCCCAGCGCATCTTGGCGCAGAGTGCTCAAACGGCGCAGGGTGCACGGCTTCAATCTGCATAAAAATGGCGCAGAGTGCTCAAATGGCGCACTCTGCTCGGCCTCAATCTCCGGGAATTAATTTTTCTTCGTTTTTCAGCTTTTTCTTCCCGTTCCTTTTGCATGAGCTTCCGTCTTTAATCCCTAATGACTTGTATACTTCTTGGTAGTTGACATTAGCCTCCATTCTTCATTCCATATCATAAATCAACTCCAAAAACGACGGAAACTACACCTTTAATCGACATTTCTTCAACCCTGCACAATTAAACAAAACATATCAAAACTACCACAAACTTGAGGCCAAAGCAATCAATTTAAGCCGATTTAGAATGCTCTAAATAGATATAAAATCCATTTATCACACCCCCAAACTTAAACCGATGCTTGTCCTCAAGCATAAACAATTACAAACTATCTAACTAACTAGTACTACTTCCGTAGGTGATCACGGTTGCATTTGGCATATGCAACAAGCCCGTTAAACCCCTAGGCAGCCCTAGTGGACGAGTAAGGTCTCGTGAGGGCCTATAGCGAATGTACCCACAAAATTCAATGCAATGCAATGTATGAATGCAACTAATATGAAAAATGCAACTAATCTAATACTAATATCCTACCATACCTTCAAATCCTCTCATGCCATATCAACTTAAGAATTAAAGTAAATACGCAATGTCTTGGTGTCGAAAGTGCAAGTATTCACATAGTCTACTCAATGAACATGCATAAGTTCTCACAAGTCCATGTCAAGTGTAAGAATAAGTTAGTAACCATGCTAAGCCTACAAGAGTACATCTTTGAGACAAAACTCGGGATCTCATACGCAAAAACAGGCAAACACTCACAATCCACTCATACAAGAATATTCACTCAAGAACAAGGGTAAGTGTATCACTCAATTCCAACAAAATCATAAGCATGCTTGACATTTGGTATCAATCTAACTCTTAACACAACATACATCAATGACGATAATCAAAAGGTCTGTATTTGGGTTGTAACGGGGCTAGGGACAAGGTATGTCAAATAAGCCAAAACAGGTGAAGTGTCAAAAGCTAGTAGGAACTTACAATAAATCATACACAACCACCTATTTTATCCCCCACATAATTTTTACTAAAACAAACACTCGACTAGTCGACTGAAATATGAAAACACAAACATGCTCTCATAATATAACTTTTTTTTTCTTTTTTTTTTCTGTTTTTTTTTCTGTTTTTTTTCTTTTTTTTCGAGAGCTACAACAACAATAATTTAAACAATAACAATGATCCCACGATTTTATTACACATGCCGACTATCAAGCAAACAACCAAACCCAAATTTCAATATTCCCCCATAATTATGACCAACAATAAACCCCTCCTTGCACACCTTATTACTCCCTTAAGCACCCTACTAGCCCTTGACAATGTGGGTTCAAATTAATGTAAGGCCAATACAAGAAAAAGGTCTAGGCAAGTAATGTGGTGTGTCACCGAAAAAAAAATAGGATTAAGCTCAACGGGTTAACTAATTGATCATGTAGCATGATGTTGTAATATGGGAAAATATATGGTTATTCCTAAATGCCTTTATCACTTTAATCGTCAAATAATGTCATGCATTTCAAGAAAGACCTCAAACAACTGCTAGCAATGCAAACAATCCGTGGACACTCAAGCAAACGAATAAAATTGCAACGAATGCAATATGGCTCAAAAGCTCACTTGGTGGAGAAACATACTCAATCCCAAGCAAAAATCTCTCTAATGCACCTACTTGTATTCAAAGCATGCAAACTAAATCAACTTGCACATATTCATGTCCTTCTAATTACTTACAACATTCAATAAGTCTACTAGTTCAACTTACTAGTGTATGTGTGTGCACAAGAACAAAGCATATCACTTTTCAATCAAAAGCATCAACAACAAAAAATTCCTATCAAGCATGGATGCAAATGCAAACTACTATGGACTCACAAACATGCATGAATTACAATTAAAATGCAAACTTGATATCCTACATCAACACAATGACTAACAATCACATATAACTACATATACACTACTTATCCCTCAAACCACCCCCAAACTTAAAATATTCCATGTCCTCATTGAATGGAAGTAAATACGAGGGAAAGTAGAAAATATACCAGTATACAACAATGCTTGGGTTGCCTCCCAAGAAGCGCTTCTTTAACGTCAATAGCTTGACGTTACTTCCAAGCCTACATTAAGGATGATAATAGTTTGCTTGGTCCTCTCTTCGTGAGATTTCATCGTCATCACGGCGGCACACTATCCGCCCCTTCTCCTCGCTTGGCCTATTCGTATAACAACTATGTCCTATTCCAATGCCTTCATCAGTTGACCCAAAATCTGTCAATTTGTAGAATAACACACACTCGCGGGCTTCGCTTGAATATAATGGAGGAGGGTAAATGTAAGTTGTTGAAGCCTTTGGTTCCTCAAAGAGAACTTCCTCCATTGGCTCTAATGCGCTACCTCCATCTTTAAACTCTGAGTCAAGTAGAAGACCTGCATCTTTCCCATGTTCTTCAGCCTCTTGGTACGCACATACCAATTTTTGAAATTTGTGCAGCTCAACAGTATCTGTCCCAAATAGTGCCTTTTCCAAATCATCCACCATCCTAACATGATCAAATTCCTTACATGGCTTGTGAACACTCATCTCACCTTGGAATTTGTCTTCCTCAAGAAAAGACTCAATTGTACTATCCTCAAGATTTGACCATGAAACAACCTCATCAATCAGCACCTTAGAATCCCAGAGATCAGCCAAGCCGAGCGACTCACACTCTTCCTCCTCATCACTATCCACCACAGGTTCTGACAAAACAGAATTTTCTTCTTTTTCTATAGGATCCTGATCATGAATTCCTTCTTCATCCTCAATTGCTGAATTCTGATCATTCGTGACTTTTCCAGATCTGAGCGTTATGACATTAACCTGCTCCATGCCATCTTGTTTTCCTGGATTCACCTCTGTGTCACTATGAAGAACTCCCTGCGGTCCGTTGAGAAAGGCACTTGCAATTTGCCCAATCTGATTCTCCAATGTCTTGAGAGATACCGCCTGACTTTCAATCATCAACCTCAATTCATCCAATTCAGATTTTACATTCGAAGATTGACCATCATCCCCATGAAACTGTTGCTGCTGAAAATCTTGATTGTTGCTCCAGCCGAAATTAGGATGATAGGTGGCTGGAGCTGGTTACGAAGGTTGCTGGAAGTTGCTCACAAACTGTGCCGATTCAGAAGATATGGCACATTGACTCATCTCATGCGCGCCCTCACACAGCTCACAAACACAAGCAACTTGAGGCACCCCATGCTTTGACATAAAATCCAATTTCTTATTAAGTGCCTCTAGCTGAGCTGCTAGAGTTGTGACTGTATGAACTTCCAGAATTCCT
Source organism: Saposhnikovia divaricata (assembly GCA_036435485.1). Classification (NCBI taxonomy): domain Eukaryota; kingdom Viridiplantae; phylum Streptophyta; class Magnoliopsida; order Apiales; family Apiaceae; genus Saposhnikovia; species Saposhnikovia divaricata. The sequence continues at coordinate 116,992,487 of CM071599.1, read as the reverse complement.
GCTAATTTGCCTTGTGAAAATCTCTGAGTTGGATTCTGGTATTCATTCGCAGCCATCATCTCAATTAGCTCATAAGCTTCCGCATAGCTCTTAGCCCATAAAGCTCCACCTGATGCTACATCTAGCATAGGTCTTGACTGTGCACCCAAACCATTATAAAAGCAGTTAATCACCATCCACTCAGGCATCCCATGATTTGGACACTTTCTTAGCATCTCCTTATATCGTTCCCAAGCCTCGCACAAAGATTCTTCAGACTGCTGTGAAAATTGAGTAATAGCATTCCTAATTGCTACGGTCTTTGCCATGGGGAAAATTTTAGTGAGAAATTTCTGAGCAAGATCCTCCCAAGTAGTAATAGAACTGGCTGGTAGAGAGTGCAACCAGCCCTTAGCTTTATCCCTCAAAGAGAATGGGAAAAGTCTTAATTTGATAGCATCTTCCGACACCCCGTTGATCTTGAAAGTGTCGCAGATCTCAATGAAATTCCGGATGTGCATGTTAGGATCTTCAATCGGAGCACCCCCAAACTGAACTGAGTTCTGCACCATCTGAATTATGCTAGGCTTGATTTCGAAAGTATTAGCTGTAATAGCTGGCCTGACAATGCTAAATTGGATGTCCTTGATCTTTGGTTGAGAATAATACATCAATGCTTTCGCTGCTGCTGGTGGTTCTTCCATTGCTACCTGCAACACATAAAACTAAACAACTATGTAAGAAACAATCCGAGTCAGTGAACTCTAACGACCACTATTGACAAGCACATAAACTAAAAATAAAACACCGATGGTCCCCGGCAGCGGCGCCAAAAACCTGTTTGCACTAAATTACGCAAGCATACGTGGTCACAAGTAATATAGAATAAAGTTGAGTTCGTTCCCACAGAGATCTGGATATGCTTTTAATTAAATACTTTGCTTAGATCTGATGCCTTTAATCACCATATGCAATGGTTATGATATCTGATTGGATAACACGAAACAAGTACACGCTACTTCTCAGTATACGAATACGAAACTAAACATACATCCACAAAAGAGATAGAAGATGAATAGACACCAATTATGCTTAGACCCTATATGTCTATAGAATTTGAAAACATAACGGTTGAAGAGCAAGTTATCCATAAAGATCACACAGGGCAATATAAGTATTTTCATCTCATACTACTAATCATGTTGATAAACAATCATGAACCTATGCTAGCATGGCAAGTTCTAAATCTCAAGATCCACTTTCACTTCACAAGAGATTAACAAATTAGATGTTCGCGACGCATCTATCAATTAAGCACAACCATACGAGGATATCAGATATACATCACACACAGATCTTTAAAGCATCAAAATACTAAGCTCCATAAATAAATCCGTTAGAATCCCATGACAACGATTAGTTCATAATCGAACCTCTCGTCATCATGGGATCTGATGAAACCATGATAAAAACAAAGTTTGAAAAGATACAAATAAAACTAAGTAATTGATATGTAATGGTCTGTTTTTTCTGTCCCCCAAGATGTGTATTTATAGCCCCAAGTTTCCCCTCCATCAAGCAATTACCATATTAGAGTTGGAATAGAAGACCAGCAATTTCCATCTTTAAACGGGATAGGATTTGCAAATTCCATGCTCAAGACTGATTCTAGAATGTTCTAGCCATTCAGGACAATTACCATACTGATTTGAAGTAGGAATTATAGCAATTTCCTTGTGAAAATAGAATTCTGCAAAATACGTTTCCTAAACTGATTCTGTTTTGAAGGAAAATTCGTAGCTGACTTTTCTTCAGTATTTCTGGACCGTTCCAGTCGTGTTTTGACATCTGGACCACTTTAGAATGATAGAGAATCTCGTTAGCTTCGTTTGGACTGTAAGATCGTCCAAAACGGACTTCTAGAACTCAAGATATGGCCAAAACAAGAATCAGAAATTCTGGTTGATTTTCCCCAGCGCATCTTGGCGCAGAGTGCTCAAACGGCGCAAGGTGCACGGCTTCAATCTGCATAAAAATGGCGCAGAGTGCTCAAATGGCGCACTCTGCTCGGCCTCAACCTGCGGGAATTAATTTTTCTTCGTTTTTCAGCTTTTTCTTCCCGTTCCTTTTGCATGAGCTTCCGTCTTTAATCCCTAATGACTTGTATACTTCTTGGTAGTTGACATTAGCCTCCATTCTTCATTCCATATCATAAATCAACTCCAAAAACGACGGAAACTACACCTTTAATCGACATTTCTTCAACCCTGCACAATTAAACAAAACATATAAAAACTACCACAAACTTGAGGCCAAAGCAATCAATTTAAGCCGATTTAGAATGCTCTAAATGGATATAAAATCCATTTATCAAATAAACAATGTGTTTGTATAAAATTGTTTTGACATCATCAATTACTGTTAACTTGTGCATTTTTACTAATGAACAAGTTGGGGGAGATTGTTAAATATAATTGATATGGTTAATATCAGTGTTTAAGTTTTACAGGGAAAAACAGAGTTTAACTTGAAACTGGAAGCAGTTAGAGTTTAGTTAAACTCTGACAGTTGGAAGCTCGATAGAGTCTGCTAAACGCGGAAAAGAGGAAGCAGCTAAACTCTATTGAAGAGAAGCGTTTGTTGGTCAGTAACAGAATTATTGAAGATAATTATGGAAGCGATATCTTTGAAGATTGGATAGCTGTCAAAGAAGTCGTGTTGACTAGAAAGACGTGTACCAATCGTAATACAGTTAGGTTAATCCTAGAAGGGTATCGTGTAATGCAATATCATTTCATTGTAACCTAAGCAGCTCTCTGTGATATTTTACATCACTGAGAGAGGAGTAAATTCAAAAACAGTTTTTGAAGTCTTTTAAGAACTTATTGTTATTCGCTCATACTTAGTTGATTATAATTATGTATTCGGCCTAACACATAAAATCATATAAGCACTTAGCACGTAATATCAATTTACACTTATATCCTTTTAACACGCATACCACCTCAATTTACAAATAATTCTTATCAAACAACTACAAGGATTACAAAATAATTCTAACAAAAATTGGACAGCACCTCCTTTAAAATATAACCTAACCCGTCAGAATACAACCGACCCAATCAGAAATCAAACATCCTTGGCTTCAACACAATTCACAGTCATCTCAAACCATAATAATGTAACTCATGTGCACGCCTCTGACAATCCATAAATTTAGCACATAACGTATATATATCCCAATCCGATCAAATTATACATATAGCTTCTTTTATCCTAAAAATCAAATTTATATCCACAATAGCGATTTATCAATTATTATTATCGCACTAAATCCAACATATAATTTACTACTCATTTAACATATCTGCTAATCACTAACAATCATCCAAGTATCTAGTTTCCACTTAACAATCCTATAAACATTTTAATTATCACTAACAATTCCTATAATTCAAAATTAACAATATAAATCCAAAATAATACATAAAATTCAAAAATCATACATAAAATTCAATTAATCGATAATTAACATATTTTCACATTCGAATCAACACCACAGTGCAATACAATTTGAATTCAAGCCGCGACAATTAACAACATCAGACCAACACTAGAAACGTATACTCCTAGCCGGAATTGAAAGAGAAATTCGGCAAACCAAATAAACCATAAATCATCAGTCACCCCCCACATACGTAAGCACACAATCACTACTAGAAAAACCCCCTACAACATCGGTATTTTGACTGATGTTAAAAGTGTTTTACAACCGATGTCTTTGCAGGTGTAGGCAAAGGGGTGGGTCTATAACATCGGTTCCTGGCCGATGTCAAAGATGACTATAGACATCGGTTCTCTTAAACAAACTGATGTCTTTCCTATTATTTAACATCGGTCGTTATAAGAGAACTGATGTCTAATACCAGATTAGACATCAGGTCATTAACTAAACGATGTTTAATACAACCTGTAACATCAGGTTAGTCATTAATTAATTAAATAAATTATGTTTAATACAACCTTTAACATTAGTTTTTGTAACATAAATGATGTTTAATATTTCATTTAACATTTTTTCTGGTTACATAATTGATGTTTAATATTACTCAATGCTCGATGAATAATATACCAAAACCAGATAAATAATATACCAAAATCAAAAAACCAATATACCAAAACCAAATATGCATTCAATCGATCAACTACATTATCCAATTCATCCAATATCAAAACTAATTACATAATCCAAACCATCTGATATCGAAACTACATTGATATAATATCTTAAATGAATAGATGTAAACAATCGGACGTCGGACATGTTCTCTTAAAAATGCTTGAATAAAAAGATGCACAACTCTTGGCGCCTAGAAACTACTTCAATCCCTGACCATTTTGCCTAGAAAGTTCAGTTGGGCCTTCTGTCTTTTCATTTGTGTTCAATTACGAATCGCTAACAAGATGGTAAAATGAAGCCCAATTAACAGCTGAAACTGGATGATGACATTCAGCATATTTTGGTACAGCTGAGACAGTAGTAGGAATATAAAGATGCCAAGAATTGCAGACCTTCTTCTTTTACGATTTGTACTAGCCTTCTCCCATGGTTAGGTTTGAAGCATGGAACTCTTGGGGTTTTAATCCTATTTATAACATGTACTTATTACCTCACTGATTCTTAGCTGAGCGTAAGCAAAACCATAAGTGCTCCTGCTTGACCACCCGCTAATGATCGACGCTAACGAATCAGTTTCGTGAGAAACTATCTGTTGTAGTGCAAGCATTGCCATTGATGCAGCCGGAACTGGATCTTTAGTTATATGTGGGCTTGCTGCATGTACACCTTCCCCTTTAATACTGGCCATGAACCTGAAAATAAGTCCAAAGAAACACATATGTAGACAATGTGTTGAATATGCCTGATATATCAGAGACAACCAAGTAACCAATTTAAATATAGCTCTGCACTTAGAAACTTACCCTTACAGTCTCTTCGTCACACAAATAGGCCCTTGCTATGATTGTATCTTGCATGTGATTCTCTATTGAGTAGCATATAGCGATCAACTTGCAATATATTAACTCATTAGATACAGAATTCCAATAGGCCATCTTAATTAAAGCATAGAAGTATACTAAAATCTGGTAAGTTGTAGCAGAAAATGACATCAATTCTCATGGTTCACTAGCACATCTATGTAAAGTATGAATTTACATCTAAGTCAATTAAAGTGTTATTAATTACACTTGAAATTTAAGTATTATAGTATCACATTTTTTTTTGTTCTTTGTAGTCAATATATTATGTCGTGCATTAGCATATAGACAGATACTTGAATATCTGTCATCTCTGCATTTCTTTTTAGGCAGTAATATTTTGTTAATACCAAAATTTTTCACCCTTTTCTAATATCTTAGCTTACATTTACATAACTCTTTTACTATGTACTTATTCGTACAAACCTTTTCAGTTGTACAAACACTATGCCGAAGTTTATTAACCTTTTAACTTTTATTTTACATTACCAAGACTAGCTAAGGTTTGCCCCATTAGATTCAAAATTCCAGACAGATTGCGAAATACAACTAAAAAAAATTATTAAAAGACAAACATAATGTTACCTGCTCATTTTGTAAACTGGAATCAGATCACCAATTGTACTCTTATGTTGAACACTAAAACACACAATATTTCTTGAATAATAAGAAATAGAGAATAGGACTTACAGTCCGAACATGCTTCTTTGTAGTCAATATGAAACTGTTTTTGTTTGTTTTATGTCTTCAATGTAGTTTTTCTGTCTGACATGGCCCCTTCCTCTGACCTTAATGCCCAGCAAGTGTGTAATGCAATTATTCAAGTGCTCATAGACATTTTATACAACTCGGAACTTGTTAAATGAAGAATAAAGAACAATGCATACATGTCTTATGATCTTTCACTCTGCAAGTTTTTATCAATTGTAAATTAGCAGACTACTAAATACCTCACTTTACAAGAAACAAACTTTAACAAAGGAAAAAGAGGCAACAATAGTACATTAATAATTGAACTCCATTTTATACAAATTAAGCTCCAATGTACTGCATCTTATGCAAAGTGTACAACAGATGTACATCACTGTTTAGAGCTTAAATGGTAATAAAGTTTGGAGCTTTCTTTATCATTTCTCTAAATTAAATAAAGCATCTTTATCATTCTGTGGTAGTAAAGACTGGTAAATAAAGAATTAATATTGTGATATTTTTTTGTATGTGAAGGTACGTCAGAAGAAAGATAAAAAATTATTTTTGATATCGGAAAGATGAAAGAGTGTAGCTACATTCAGATTTTCGTGCATTTACAGATATAACTCATCGTGCATTTATAGATATAACTCAAATACATAAGAATTGTAGCTGTATAAAAAATTTCCACCATAGATAGGAATAATTGTGTGTAGTTTTTGTAAAAGAACTAACTGGCGCGGTTCTCTGCTATTTGATCATAATTTTAACTTTAGGTTAAAAGAAGAAAAGTGTCTATCATCTTGCAGCCAAAAAAAAGATTTCAACTACATTCTGGGACTGAAATTGTACTCTGTAATGGGTACCTCCAAGTCCCCTGTGCAATCAATATGTGGCTCGGCTTCTTCCTTCGCAGGATCTTCTTCTTTCATAAGCCCCTTAACATCTACTCCTTGGCGTTTGAGCATTGCTAAAAAAAGTGAGCAAAGAACTGAAGATTAATAACAATCCAACTGGATGTAAATGAGGAAAAGATATCAAGGCAGATATATAACTCCATTTCTATATTGTACATCATGAAAAAGGAGGAGAACATAAACATAAACTCACCAGCAACCTTGCCTTTACCATCCTCGGATTATTTTGCTTCAATTTATTGAGGCCACGAATAAAAATTTGAGCGGAACATAACTATCTCAACTCCCTCCATTACACGAATTATATGCGTTTTTTGTCGATCAACACTTTGAAGGAATTCCTACATTATTAGATTACTGCATAATTAGTTGCTGATGAATGTAAGTTTAGAGTAATAAAAGTAGATTTAATTGTATGTTTTTTAGAAAAGGTAAAATCAATAACACCTCGGTAGATTGACTTGCACTTTTTCTTTCATCAAGAGAGGTATTTTTCCCCATCCAAACATAGATTTCCAAACCATAGTCCAAAATATAGCATTTATTGGTGTCCAGCAAATCCTTTGTCATATATTCAGCATCTACTGCTTCAGGATGCCCTTCAGAAACACTACAAGAGAACATACCTTTGTCAGTTTTGAATGTACAAGCTAGGCAAATAGTATTTCATAGAAAGTTATAGAAACCCAGAACGCATTCTCAGATTATAAAAACTAGGTTTTACCTGCTCTTCTTTCTTTCTTACCCAGGAGTGTATCTGATCCTATTTTCGCCATCGTCCTCGTCGATTACCCCGAGACCAGCGAAGATCGTTGATAGATGGTGAGTACTAATTTCAATGAGATGGTTTAAAATTAGGGTTTGATATGGGTTGAAAGCGAGATAGGAGAGGGAGAGATGGTGAGAGTGAAATGGAAGAGAGACGGGTGATAGAGGAGAGGGAGATGGTGAGAGGGAGAATCGAGAGAGAGTTGAGAGAGCGATAGCAGAGAGAGAGAGAGAGAGAGATTGAGAGAGTTGACTGTGTGAGAAAAAGGGGAAATGGGGGAAGTGAAAAAATGGGACTCGTGTTTAAGGGGGAAAATAAATTTTTGTTTTAAGGGGAAAATTGTTTGTGCAATAAGGGGGAAAGTAAGGCACGCGTCAGTTTTTACTTTTTTTAAAAAGGAGAGTAGACAACGGTTATTATTATAAACGATGTCTAAAAAGTGTTTTAACATCGGTAAAATAACAACCGATATAAAAAATACTTTTAACATCAATGACATTTCTAACTGATGTTAAAGGGATGATGTTATGTATTTTTTCTAGTAGTGCAATACCATTCTTTTTTAACAGTCCAAAAACATCACAACCCTCAAGAGCTAGAAATCTGCTAGTACTTAGCCTGCGACTCAAAACAGTAATACTCTGACTGAAAACTAACATTTAACAAAAACTCGACTAAATAAAACTTTCATCCAACGAAGTTTCAACCCAAACAATTCAATTCCTGTTTAACCAAAATACTGTATGTCTATATCTGTTTCACTCATACAGCAAACACCACAAAATATTGTCAACAATTCACAGAACTTGAGTAACTCAATTCGACAAAAGCAAATGATTACAAATCTCAGAATTTGGGGTCGGGATAGGCAGCTTTAAAAACCTGTAAACAGGAGTGGTGGTGTACAGTGGAATCACAAAGAACCCACTCACACACCTTATTCATACACACACGCCACAATTGATTACACACCCAGCAGCAATCGAGCCACAACCAGCAACACTCAACAGCAACACATGCGCTTATACATACACAACCACTCAGAAAAACACACACACTCACTCCAAAAAACTCACACCGTCCCCTACTTCACTTTTACACTCACGCCGTGTACATGGCTACAGGAGAAGTAATTAACAGAGAGAGATAGATTGGACAGAAGAGATTTTGGGCGAGGGGGAGAGAGACACAAAACAGCCTAGAGATTGAGTGAGAGAAAAGAGGGAGAGGGAGAGAAAATCAAAGAGAGATTTAGAGAGATGTTTAGAGAAAATGAGAGCTCAAAATTAGAAAGAACTCTCCCACAGCTCCCAGAACAATCGAGAAAAAGGAACTGGGTTTGAATAAGAAAAGAAAAGGGAAAGAAAAAAACTCTGTAAATTCACCTCACTTAAAATTTAATTAAAACAATTATCCAGTCATTTTAAAATTCGATATAAAACAGAAAATGGGTGGTAAATTAAACTTTTCATTTTTAAAATGTAGAGTATGAAATTACGAATACACCCATATTTTTAAAATAATTTTAGGATAAAAAAATGAATTAGATATGAATTTTACAAGATAAGATCCTTTAAATGCAATAAAACTCTTAAAATCATTTTAAAATACTTAAACACCCAAAATATTTCTACCAGTAATTTTAAAAACTAAATAATATTATAAGGAGGATAACAGAAAAGATTTCATGATTTTTAATAACTCTGATGATTGTATAAAATTCGCAAAAGATCAATAATGCATAATTTATATAGATTTTTAATCATAAAAAATTCAAATAAAAATGCACGGACCAACATTTCAGATATACATCATCATATAAGTATGTAAACACGATATCACAATCAAATGACCTTCTCAACAATATTCACATAATATAATCCACATTTAATATTAAATAAATATTTATAAATACGAAATTTTCTAGGGCGTTATAACTTCGGCTGATGCCTTCTAGAGGGCTTCTCGGCAAAGGCTGCTCGGCCTCAGGGCTATCTTGAGGCACCTCGGCCTTGTGGCTTCGGCTGATAGCCTCTTGGACGCACTTCAGCCGTTGCCACTCGGCCTGGGGGTGTCCTTGAGGCGCCTCGACCTTGTGGCTTTGGCTGTTACTCTCCTAGAGGTGCTTCGGCAAAAGCTCTTCCCTCATTTTTTTGAACTCTCGAATGTAATTTCTTGAATTCTTGAATTCCTTGACTTGCTTTGTTGTATATAATTGCCTTGGTATCAAATCTCTTCTCTTGGGTTGTTTTCAACCTAGGGTTTCTTTTGGATCCATTTCTTGACTTGAAGGCTTTCATAGCTTTAACTTCTTGTTTTTCTTGAACCTCTTGACTTTTGAACAACTTGATTCTTAGCTTTCATGACCTTCTGGGCCTTAACTCGTTAGTTGAATCCTTGCTTTTAAACCTTGAATCCATTCATGGTTGTTGGTTATCACCAACCCCTCATTCTCATTCTAAAATGTAGAATTTGTGAAGTCCCTTAGTTCTTGCCCCCCTTGTTTCATATGGTGGAGGTCTTGATTCTCAGTTGATCGTTCAAGAAGTTCACTTTCCATTCAGCACTTGACTTCAAGTTTGGTGTGCCTTGGTTGGTTTTTAACCCTCTATCTTGATTCTAGGATTCCAACCTTCTTCTTATGCTCATACAACCTTGTTTAGGTTTTAATTTGACTGAGGCCTCCTGAATTCAAACGACAAGCTAGATTGGAGCAAACAGCCTTGTTGGCCATCAAGGCTTAAATTTTGTGTTGGGATTTGAGGTTCAGGGCTTCAATCCTTAGTCTTGGAATGTATTCTTCATATTATTCTTTGTAGTAATAGCCTTTTAGCTAATCTTCTTGATTTTGTTTTTGACGCTCCATCAAAATAGAGCACCCGCTATTCATTCAGGGTCATTTTTTCATCTTCATTCATGTTTTCTAAGTCTTTACCCTCTTGGGTTAATACATCTTGCCCCCAACTTCTTGGTTGTTAATGGTACATTCAACCACGAAGTCAGTTAAAGCCTGAGCCTTGATGGTCATTCGAAGCTTATATGTAATGTCAAAATCTCCTAACTCAAATTCCCACTTGATTAGCCTTCAATTTGCTTTCGGGCTATGTAATATATTTCTTCAACGGGTGGTCCATCAGGACTTCAACGTTTGTCTTCTATCCAAGATCCTTCAAGGACTTAAACTTTAATTTGATTATATTATAATCTAACTTTTGATCCTTCAGGATCTTTTTTTATACATGTGCTTGTTTCCATTCATAGATTCTTTTATTTTTAGTACTTGGTCATCTTGACTTACACACATCAGGTGCTTGGCACATAAAATCACATAATCAATGAATGAAAAACAAACTTGTATTAATAATCTGAAATTGGTTCAACCCTTACATAGAGTACTATTGTCCCACTCGGGGCAATAAGCCCTGGAATGATTTCATCGAACCTTATTTCTACTTCTCCTAATAAATATGAAGCTATGTCCTACTAGGATAGTTTAAAATATAATAAACTTTGAGGCATCCATGTCTTCGTTAACACAAACCTTCCTGTCTTCAATAAGGAGGACCTGCCCCCTGACTTCATCATGCCTTAACGAGGCTACATAACAGCTTCTTGCCATCTTCTGATCATCTTTGTGTTCTCCATCATTCCTGGTTAGGAACTTCATCTTCATATGATAAGTTGAGGCAATAGCCTTGAATGCATGAAGTCCATTCCTTCCGAGGATAGCGTTGTATGTTAAAACCGCCTTGATTACCAGGAAGTCAACATCTGAATGGCCTCCTTGGGCTCCTGTCCAACAGTTACAGGCAACTGAATAGTCCCTTCAAATTTGGATTCTACTCCATTAAATCCATATATAGGCATGTTATTGGAGGTCAAGTGAGAATCATTGTACCCCATCTTCACAAACGCATCATGAAACAGAATGTCGACGGAAGCTCCATTGCCTATCAAGACTCGCTTCACCTCTGAGTTTCCAATCACAAGAGTTATGACCAACGGGCCGTCATGGGGGAACTTTACCCCTTCCAAGTCCGAATCATCGAAACCAATTGCTACCTCAGTCTTTGCACGTTTCGGGGTTTCAGCAACGTGTATTACTTCTCTGGCATAAGCCTTTCCGGAATTCTTTGTTGTCCCGGTCGTGGTTGGGCCTCCTGAGATCATGTTGAATACGGGCCCTCGGGGCTGTGGGTTGTGATCTCGATCATCATTGCTCCTATCATACTCTCTAACTACAAGAAATTTGACATTAACCTACCAATTATAAAAGTAGGTAAAAATCTTTTATTGGTAGGAAAAAAGCTATACCTACCAATACAAAATTGGTAGCGATTGTTAGGTAAAAGATGGTGGCGAAAGAGTCTTTACCTACACATTTATATATTACTAGGTAAAATATTTAGTGGACCCCACACTTTTGAATAGTTAATAATGAGTCATCGAATGATCGTAATGGCGCCACATAACAGTACACGTGGCAACATTTGAGTGGTGCAAGGTGGTAGTTGTCAATGGTCCATGTGGCAGCTACATAGCCATCCACATGGCATTTAGAAATTGTCTATGTGGCACTTAGTAATTGCCTAATTGGAATGGTCGTAATGGTAGGTAAAGATATTGTATGACTTTCAATTGCATACAAGAATTAATTTTTTTTTAAAAACTTTATTATTTACTTTTTAAAAATGTAAAAGAAATCAACATTATATTGATCACAAGAAGCTAGTTTACAACGATAAAAAATAAATTACAATAATCCGTGAATCATCTCGAATTCGAAAATTTTATTAGCTGCCTCAATGTTCCATCTTTGCACCAGTGCCGCTTTTAGGATTCAAAGCACCAAAAGTTCGATGAGTTAATCAGAAATTTGTATCATTATAAAGTTGTCCCCATCCTCGCTATTGAACAACCACCAAGTACATGTTCTACAAGATATTTGTCAGACAAATCTTCAAGAGAATGGTGATCCCTCGTAGCCTTAATTTTATCCTAATAACAATTACAGATATAAAGAAAGTAAGATACATGGTTGCTATAATAACTTGTGAATGAATATAAAATTGTAGGATACAAAAATTTATAGTAAATAATAGAACACATTGTGCAAAAAAATATACAGAATTAGATAAAAGTTATACAACATAGGAAATTATGGATTGTAGGAAAATGATAGCTAAATATAATGTTCAGGTTATAGGAAACAGTTTGCAAAATGAAACATATGCATTCTTCTTTAAAAAAATAGCAACATCCGTTTAATCCGATAGTACAAATCGATACCAATTACCATGGTGGCAAAATGGCAATCTAGTTGGGTAGAAAATAATTTAAAAAATCATAAATATAATCTTTGACATGTCAATAATTATTAATCAACTAAAACGTAAATATTCATAAAATACTATATTCAGAAACATTTATCCATATAAAGTATAAATTAAGAAAAATTGATTATTAAAATTTCCATAATTGATTATACTTTTTTATTATTATAAAATATACTGGTAAAATTATTCATTGCAATTTAATTAATTTTTAATATTAATTTGTTCTTTACGAACTACATCATATTAACGTATACATTTAGTAATAAAAAACACTGACATGTATAATTATAAATTATGTATAGAAGTACACTGAAAAACAGTTGTAAAGACATAATTGACACACGATCCTTGCTCTAAAATTGTGATGGGACAATTAGTTAAAATATTTTTGCAACCTAATAGGTGGATTGTTTTTTGACATGTCAGCATGTATAATTAATAAGGCTAGCGTTCAAATAGAAAACAACCTTAAAATAGAAACTAGAAACCTACACTAAATAAATTATATTTCATTTATTTTAATGGCCCCGCTAGGGGCACCTTCACAAAAAACGTTTAAAATTCTTGGCTCTATTCAACAAAAAAATAAAAAATAATAAATTTTTTTTTTTAAAAAAGTACTGTTCACGTGCCACATCATCACGTGAACAGTAACTTTTTTTTGATTTTTTTTAATTTTTTTATATTTTTGTTGAATAGAGACAATAATTTTAAACGTTTTTTGTATTGGAGTACCCCTAATTTGGTCATTAGATTAGCTTGAAATATTTAATTTCGGTTTAGTTTCTAGTTTCTATTCTAAGTTAGTTTATATTAGAACAAGACCCTAATCAATAATTGGTATAGCAATTTTAAAACTTAATGTAATTTGAGAATATTTGGGCGCCAATTGTTTCCCTCCATGTTTAGAGCAAATTTTTACTCTGTCACACATCGTATTTGTTACTAATCCTTGGTCTATAAAGTGAAAATTTGCTCTTTATCTACCGATTCTTTTAACAATTAATCATTAGTAGGTAAATTTAATTTTTAGCTACTAATATATATTCGTAAGTAAATTATTAGTAGGTAAACATCAAATTTCTTGTAGTGTCTTCTCTGATTACCACGATCTTTACTTTTAGTGAAGTGGCTCAGCTTCCCTCTACGGATCAAGAACTCGATCTCATCTTTGAGTTACTTGCAATCATCAGTGTCATGCCCTACAGCCTTGTGGAATCTGCAGTATTGATTCCTGTTTCTTTTTTAGGGATCCCTCTGAGTGGCTTCGGCCATTGAAAATCCTTATCCTTCTCAATATCCAACATGATTCGACTCCTCAGTGTGTTCAACCTTGCATACTCAGCAAACCTTAGTCCTAGAGCAGAGTCGGAGTCCTTGCTAGTTCAGGGATATTTGTCCCTAGAATCATACTCATACTCTGTCTTTCGCTTCTTAGAGTTCCTGTCTTCACCACTTACGCTAGAGACCTCTGTTTTCCTCAGCTTTTATATATTAGCTCCCCCTTTTTTGGAGCTCAATCATGCTCTTAAGGGGATGCTTAGCTAACGACTTCTGAAAGAAAATATTTGATGTCCCATTCTCCAAGGGTATCATAGCTACCTTGTTTTCCAGGTCGGGGATGTTCAGCGTCTCCTAGGTGAAGCGCTTGAGGTAGTCCCTTAGGTTCTCATTCTTTCCTTTATCACCTTCATGAGAGATGCAGAACTATTCTCGTGGACTCTCCCACTAACAAACTGGTTTATAAGACCGTGCTTAACTCCTTGAAAGAGCCAATTGAATTTGCAGGCAGACGGATATACCATCTTTGAGCCATGCCCGCCAGGGTTTGGGAGAACGCCCTACACTTGAGAGCGTCACTAGCAAGCTGCAACAGCAATGCATTTGAGAACGTCCTAACGTGATTTGCGGGATGACCCGTTCCATCATAAGCCTTAATAGTAGGCATCTTAAACTTTCTGGAGATGTGAGCATTCATCACCTCTTCAGTGAACGATGGCGTGGGATCATCAGGATTTCTAAGTGGCATCAAATCTTTGGGATCACCCTTGGGGGCCTCTGCCCTTGTAATTCCTCCCGTTGGGGCATCAGCCCTTCTTTGCCTCCTTGAAGGCCTTTCCAGATCAACAAAGGGAATCTCTCCTGAAGTTAAAGGTGGTCGATTCTGATTCTATCTTATTTGCTCTCTTGCTATGTCTTCCTTCAACTTTTGAATCTCGGCCTTATAGGCCTTGATTCTCCCAGCAGTTGTCATTGGGGGTCCGTCGTTGATTCATCGAGTACGCCTTATAGGCTCCTTGCTTGGACGTCGCCTCCTCGGGGCTTGATCACGATCGTCATCCTCAGATGAGGAATCATCAGTATAAGGACCAGAGTAGTCACAATATCCTTGATCAGGGCCCAAGCCTCTAATGTAAAGAGGATGATACGGCTCATGTATCTGCAGGGCATGACCGCTTGGTCCAACACCTCGAGTATTCGGGGGGTAGTTAGGCAAGCCATATATCGGATTCGTGCTTGTGGGAAGATCTGTGGTGGAGATCTGTACCCCCGAAAGTAGTGAACGATTAACAAGAGGAGAGACCACCATTTGAAGAGGGTTGGTCTCCTGGTTTGGATGGACAACCATGGGTAGAGTTCTCTCAGCATGGGGAGTTATCTCTATAGGTTGAGAAACTTGAGGTTGAGTGGTTGTCTCCATTGATGGGGTACATACCCTTGTTTAGTGACGATGGGTGGTACAAAGGTAACGGTGGTTGCCTCAGTTGAGGCTGGTATTGTTCTTCATGTTTGAACCATGTTTGATGTTGTATTCCCACAGACGGCGCCAATTGTTATGAAATAAAAACTAGGGTTTGCATGTATTTAATGCTAGGGTTGGTGGGTTTCGAGCTTTAATGGATGTTCTTGCATTTGAGACTAAACGGTCTTCACAAGATGCCTATGTATCTCTGTATTGCTAGAATCAAGCCAACGTAGTTCTGAGAATGAGGGGTCAGACCCTTATATAGGCGTTGATGGCCTAAGATTTAGATTAGGGTTAGGAGACTTGGTGGACAAGTCACCTCCTTAGAGAAGGTTCTAGACTCCTTCCTTGTAAGAGTGTGTTTCCTTATATGATTGCGTGCCTTGGAGGCTAAGTCTTCCTTAAAGTCGGTGGTTCTAATTTGTGTCAGTCAAGGATTCAGTTTCCTTGTAGACTTCTGAGTTCCAAATAAAAGATTCTAGAAGCGGGCCTTGTATTGGGCGTCCCCGATACAGGCCGCATCCTTGATCCAAGTATAACGAATTCAAGCCCAACTAGGGTTTCGAGCCCTCTTATGGCCTCATTTATTACATAATTAATGCTATATTAATTAAATTTTTATGGTTTTATTTTTACCCATATCATTGCCTTTTTTCTTTTTCAATAGCAAATCAATTTCCCTTTTTAAGTAAAACACATTTTATTTTACATTTTTTCTAACAAAAATTTCTCTTCTTTTCAAAAACAGTACGGCCGGCTATTCTATTTTAAAATATTAGTAATAATATTATAATTAATATTAGCAAACTAATTTCTTTTTCAGCTAAAAAGTGTTACATTTTCTATTTAATAAAATATTTATTTTTTAACTAAAAAAGTTACCTTTTCAATTTAATAAAATATTGTAATTACTAATAACTAATCACTTACCCTTTTCAGATAAAACGTATTATCTTTCCTTTCCCTATATTTTGATATTTCGTATTTTTACTTAATTACCCTTACTAATATATTAGTACATTTTTACCTAATTTTCCTTACTCATATCTATCTATATTATAATATTAAAGCCAAAACATTGATATATGCAAAAAATACAATTATAAATATCTAATCAATTTTCTTTTCATGTAAAGCATGTTACCTTTTTTATTTTTTAGTAATTAATTAATTTTTCTTTTCAGGTAAAACTCATTTTCTTCTATATTTTTTCTAGCTAAAATTTCTCGTCTATAAAAATACATTACGGGCAATTCTATTTAAAATTATTATTATTAATATTATGATTAATAATACCAAACTAATTTTTTTTACAGCTAAAAAATGTTACCTTTTCTATTTTATAAAATATTGTAATTACTAATGACTAATAGTTTACCTTTTTCAAGATAAAACATATTATTTTTTCTATTTTTTCTAAATAAAATTCCTCTTTTGTCTAAAAATATAACAGGCATCATATATATATATATATATTATCATATATATATATATATATATATATAATTATCATAATTAAATCATTTCATTTAAAAATTTTAGACCTATAAAATTTGTATCTTAAAATTATCAATACAAATTAATAAAAAATTATATAATATTAGAAAAATTCATGAATTTCACGGGTTTAAGTTTATTTTTTTTTTTTGACAGAAAAAAACAAATCCATTAAATATAAATAAATAAACAAGTGATCAAATCGAAACCAAAATTAAAAATAGAAATTAGAAACTATATATCTTAGCGCTTAGATTACTCTAATCTATTGGTCCCGTGAAGCCACTACACACATATCCAATACACCCTCACATACACAATCCTACTTAATCCACTCCGTTTTTAATATGATTTTTCCATCAATCGATGACTTTCTTTTTTGAAATATGATTTCACTGTATTTTTCTCCATCTCCCAACAATCAATTTGCATACCATATGTGTTATATTCTGATACGATTTAAATTATTTTTTGTTTAGTTTCTAATTTTTAGTTTAAGAATGGTTTTTATTAGACTAAGCCCCTATATAAATAAATATGTAAGTGTGTTTTTTAGCTAATAACAACTGATGTGAGTTTTATTTTTCACTACCCAAGACGTTGCATCATCTAATTCTAATTTGAATCAATGAATAGAAGTCATGGGCTTTGAAAAACTAGTTGTCCAAGATTGAACAAAATCTACAACTCGTTCGAGCTATAACGAGAGTTGTCAATCATTCATCCATTAACATTCAGGAATAGGCCCAAATTTTGTACTTATTGCTTACTTTTATACTTGTAGCTTACTTTGAAGTAATTATTTTGATAAATAGTTTAATGCTAATTACTCCCTCTTTCACTCTCATTTCTTTATAATACCAATTTTTTATATTACTAAAAATAGTAAGTTTTAACAATAAAATACATTATTACATCCACTACTTTACTCCACTTTTTCAATACTTTACACTATTACACACACTACTTTACTTATTTTAATAATAAAATTACTATTACACCCACTACTTCATTTATTTTAACAATATTATATCCATTATTCTTGGTCTCCGTGCCTAAACAACATGTCAAGAAATCAAGGGGACGCAGAGAGTACTACGTAGTTATTGTACATATCTTCCAACCATCTATGGGAATGAGCTAGGGAAAAAAGTTTTAAAGGAGTGAGAACTAGGCTAACTTTGTACGCAAAGAGATCACAATCAATACTAATACTACCAATATGAAGGCTGAAGCTAACGATATTTTTATATCGGCGGTGGATATTAACCAATTCGGGATTTAGAACACTTGGGAATCATAGACCGGGGTACATATAATGCGAGTGATGTTTGTGGTGTGCTATCTATCAAGAAAATAATGCGAACAGGATTTATACATATATGTACAAAAGGATTAGCAAAATTATCCATTTCAAGGAGAGTAGTAGAGCTAGCATGGAAAAACAGCAAACATGATTCAAATAGAGGAGACAAAGAAAGCTCTATAGCCTAACAAACACTTTCCTAGCTGGAGCTACGTGGTACCATATTTTACAGAAGTCTAGAGGAGATTACTATTACCAAGTACGCCTACTTGCTATTTTACATTTTACGTACTTTTACCACAAAGAACATAGGTACTAGGACTACATATTATTAGTTACTTATAATATGTCATCTTAAGGAGTAGTTCTAATTGGCTTTCTTGGTGGAGCTCCGTTATGGTGCAATGGGTCAGGACCCATTGGTGCCTCCCTCAGTTCCCTAGCCGACTCTCCCTTTTTCTTCAGCTTCTCTTCATACTTTAATCCTGCTGCTTTGCCCAGACCATGCTTCTTCATCTCCACACCACTAACAACCTACACTTGACAAAACGTAACAAAGATGATATCAAAACAAGAATATTAAAACTGTAGAATATGACTATAGTCACATGCCAAGTTGCGAATCAAAACCTTTCTGCTCCATAAGTTTTGCACATCTAAGTTAGCACCTTGGTAGCCTTCCTCACCTGCACCTAACAGAAACAAAACAAGCACTAAGTAATTTGACTGAATTATCTACGCACATATATTTATAGGATCACAGAATGAAACGGACCATAAGAGGGATGTGACATGAGCAAAGTGCAGAGCAACACCAGCAAGAGAATGACCTTAGCCATGTCTTAAGGTAAATACTATGTTGGAGTAAAGTGAAGAAGATGAAAGGAGAAATGAGTTTGGATAACCAGAAGAGCACTCAATTTATAGTCGTAGACCTCAAGTTTTGGTTGTGTATTTTCATAAATATTTTTGCTTACCCAGTCATACGTACCCTCTCTCTCTCTCTCCGTCTGGGGAGTTGTTATTTACTTAGTACAACTTACATGTTACTTTAATTAATGTATATATAGTACGCATATTCATTATACTTAATTAATGTATATAGTACGCATATTCTTTATACCAGTGCTTTTATTGTTTTGATTTTTTATATTATTCATTATAATTGATTATTTTTCGTATAATTTATAAAACAAAATATAGTAATAAGAGATTTTGTTTGATTCGTATTTGTGAGTACTTTAATATATTAAAGTTTTATATTTAATATTAAAGTTTTTATATTTAATATATATACTAATACGAAATTAAAGATATTAACCATTAAAAATGTGCGTTGACAAATACGTACAAACCAAACAGAAAATGTTTTTAAAGACGGAGGAGTACTTAATTAATGCATATACAGTAAAACCTCTATAAATTAATATAGGCGGGACTGGAGAATTTTATTAATTTAGAGAGGTATTAATTAATCGATAAATTAATAATTATTAATTTATAGAAAATTTTTTACATCAAAGAAAATTAATTCCCAATTATATACATTTAAACAGAATAGATTGTAAAATTTATGTTTTATACTTAATTCAATTAATCAATAAACATTGTTTTACACATTCAATGAGTATTAGTGAGATTCAGAGTAAAAATTCATGTATATTTAGATGATATCAAAGATAAAACAATATTTTTGGAATCTTTTGCACTCAAAAACATTGATTAATAACATTTAATGCTTTACGAATACATCACATTCGAATTTTTGGATGCAATAAAGAGGGTAAAGGATGAGTTTTATATAAATTCAAATTTTAAAAATCCTATAACCATATTTTATAAAAGGGTAATATATATATATATATATATATATATATGTGTGTGTGTGTGTGTGTGTGTGTGTGTGTGTGATTATAAAGGACTTATTAATTTATAATATTATTGGGACCATATATTTATATAGGGTTTTTCAAAAAAATTATTATCTTATTATCTTATCGAAATTGATTATTTTTTGAACTGGCCCAAGTTGGGACCGGAGGAAATTATTAACTTAGAAAGATTATTAATTTATTGAGTATTAATTTAACGAGATTTTACTGTAGTACGCATATCTGTCTACCCGAACGCATATCTGTCTACCCGAGACAGAGATACTACTACATGAGTACGCATATAAATTCTCTTCATCAATCCTCTTCACCTAGCTCCTACATACTCCCTCCGTCCCACTAGGATTTTTAAATCCTAGTTGGGCACGGATGACAAGAAAAATATATAATATTGGATATAAAGTGGGTGTAATATTGTTAAAATAAATGAAATAGTGGATGTAATAGTGATTTTATTGTTAAAATAAGTGAAGTAGTGGGTGTAATAATGATTTTATTGTTAAAATAAATGAAATAGTGGATGTAATAGTGATTTTATTGTTAAAATAAGTGAAGTAGTGGATGTAATAATGATTTTATTGTTAAAATAAGTGAAGTAGTGGGTGTAATAGTGTAAAGTATGGTTAAAATAAGTGAAGTAATGGGTGTAATAGTGTTAAAACTTACTATTTTGGAAATGTAAAGAAATGGATGGGACGATCCAAAATAGTAACGGTAAAGAATCCGTTGGGACAGAGGAAGTACCTATCTTGTTTTAACTTTTGATAAATAAAAGGAAATAAAGTTTTGAACCAGGTCTAACATTTTCTAGCAACCACGGATAATGAAGCTCACACGTTGTACTTCTATATTTGTACTTCTAATGCAAGTGTGGAACTAAAATCATGATTTTAGGTATAAATAAGGTAAATTCTAATGACGTAAATGAGTCGGAATTAATTGAGTTGTTGGCTGTTGGTATATTAATTCATTATAAATACGTCGGACTTTAATTCGAGTTTGAAATTCTATCAAACCAATATTTTTGTTTTATATCGATTCATTAAAAAAATGTTATTCATGAATATTTCGCGAATTGTTCATGAATGTGTCTGGCTCATGAACATCTCATGAATATTGCTCATGATCTTGTATTCACGAACACCTCAATTTTTTTCCTAATTTTTTTTTTTTGCCACCAAAAGAAACGATTTCATTAACCTTTCAAATCATTCAAAAGTACATGCTGAAACTCGGGATGGACATCACCCATCCTCCAAATGCGGTCACATATGGAACAGCTATACCTCGCTAAGAAGTGAGATACTCTTTTGATAAAGAAAAAAGCAGTAGTTTACACTTATCAATGATTCTGATATGGGCTAAAAATAAGCCCTAAAGACACATTTAATGTGGCATTAATTAGACCAAGAACGGTCCAAACGTGGGGCCCACCAGATGGACCCAAAACCCCGATTATATTATTAATTTCGTAATTAATATTGGGGGAAATAAACAGCTCAGCAATAAGAGTTGGATAAGGATATTATCTCCATCAGACTTAGCCACCAGGGCATCCAATTTGATATGGAAACTGATTCCTACAAGGAATAGATCTAGAACCTTTCTCAAAGACTTGTCCACCAAGTCTCTGACTCCTACCATAATTTTAAGGCTTCTCAGCCTATATAAAGGGCCAGACCCCTCAACCTAGAACTACGTTTTTGGCTTGATCTTTGATATTCATCAAAGTACGTAGGCATCTTGTGAAGGCAGATTCAGCCACGAACACAAGAACAGCCATTAAAGCTCGAAGCTCAACCACCCTAGCATTAATTACAAATTGTAACCTAGTTTTTATTCCACAACATTTGGCGCCGTCTGTGGGAAGACAACACCGACCATGGTTCAAACACGAAGAACAACATCGACTGAGGCCATACCCCTTAGCTCTGCTCCACCTGTCACCTCTGATCCGCCCATCACTTCTGATCCGCTCATCACCGCTGAAGAAGGACAATTGCCCCCATGAACAGGGACGGTCATTCAACCTCTAACTTCTCAACCCACAGGGACAATTCTCCATGTTGAGGGAACTTTACCAGTGATTATCCCTCAAAGCCAAGAAACTAACCCTCTTCAGATGGTGGTTTCTCCTCTTGATATCGTTGATCGTACGCTACCCCCGGGGGTACAGATCCACACTACGGATCTCCCTTTGAATACCAACCCGATGTATGGGCTGCCTAATTATTCCCCTCAACACAGGGAACCTGGACCGAGCGGTCATGCCTTACAGATCCGAGATCGAGAGTACGATGATTACTCTGGCCCCTATACTGATGATTCAACGTCTGAAGATGACGATGATGATCGCGAAGAAGACCCAAGGAGGCGACGTGCTAGTAGAGAACCTCGAAGGAGGTCCCAACGAAGATGGACCTCCACAAACGGCTGAGGAAAGGATTAAGGCTCATGAGGCTGAGATCCATAGGCTGAAGGATGATATTACTAGGGAGCAATCAAGGCGAAGTCTGATTCGTCCTCCTCCAATTACAGGGAGGATTCCCGTTATAAATCTGGAGAGGCCTTCAAGGAGACAGCGAAGGGCTGAAGCCCCAACTGAAAAATCGACAAGGGTGGATACGCCCAGAAGTAACCCCAAGGATCTGATGCCTCTTGGGGATCCTGATGATCCCACACCTCCGTTTACTGAAGAGGTAATGAATGCTCGCATCTCAAGGAAGTTTAAGATGCCGACGATTAAGGCTTATGATGGGACGGGCGACCCCGCAAACCATGTTAGGACATTCTCAAACGCACTGCTGTTGCAGCCTGCGAGCAACGCCTTAAACTGTAGGGTGTTCCCTCAAACCCTGTCTGGCATGGCTCAAAGGTGGCATTGTAACGCCCCCCAAATCCGGGGTCAGTAGATTTGGGCGTCACGCTAACAAACTCAATAATTCTAACAAAAATTGGCCATGATGTATTCGTAAATACAACATAAACCTGCTAAATACTAAACTGAAAATCTGAAATCCAAAATAAAATTGAAATAAAAATTAAAACGCAATCAAAAGCTCTTTGACCCCAACTCCCAACTCAGGATCTTAGGTTACAGTTCTAGAAACAAGAAAAACCCAAAACCAACTTAAATACAACTTTAATTACAAAACTTAATACAGACCTAAATCACTGATATAACTTCGAATAGAAGTATACCAGGCCAACTAATCAAATACATAATATCACTACTAAAATATATTTACATACAACAAATCAATTACAAATCTAACTACCGTGATCCACGTCAGCTTCACAACTGCATCCTGCTTCTTCTCTCCACTTTCTGAACTGTGCAGGCTAATTCTCGCCAACTAGTTTACTGAAAAGTTAGATTATAAAAACAACAAGTGTGAGCCAAAGAATGCTCAGCAAGTTATATATATAAAACTGAACTGGATTAAACAAGAATGCAATAGTTGCAATTCGAGAAATAGGCACGATAAACATGAGCGAAGAAATACTCACCAATTTATAACCAATACTATAATTGAAATCTGGATTCTTAACTTTAACAAGAGGTTAATATCATTTAAAACCTTTATAACTCAAAATCAAGATTTAATAACTGCGAAGGGTCGTAATACTAGATTCAATACTTTTAATACTCGCAAAATACTTAACTAACGCTTTAACAAAATCTCCAAGAAATTCTCATTTACTCAAATTTCATTCATGTCGCTAAGCGTTTGCACACCTAGCTGCCTAACCGGCCTGACAATCATGAGTTTGAATAAACAAGAAGATCTCAAATCATTCTCGGTTCTCACTATCACTGCGCAACACATGCCACAGTGACCGTAATAACCGTGAATTAGTTTTCACCCAGCAAAATATAAAACTACTCTTCTATTTATTACTAACCATCTCTGCCCCAGATAAAACTTTGAGAGAAAGAATATCAAGAATCCCCCAATCATTCTTACTCCACTTTCACGTACAATGTTACTTGTGAAGGGAATAACTGGAAAACTTCTATCTATCCTTAATCTCAATATTTTACTGGGGTTTCAACTTTTATCATATAGACAACAACTAACTCAGATATATGCAAATTTCTAAAAACAATAACCATTTACAGTAAAACAGATATATCTAATCAACACATTCATCTCTTTAAAAACCATTTCATCAAATAAAACATACTTTCCGTAAAACTTTTAAAAACATTTAAATTGATTTTATTTATCTTATGATTACGGACAATACGGGTGATCAGCCACGTAAAGTCTTCCTTTCTTTGAAATTGGTTCTCAATTAGGCAACACATTGGCCTTTAATGCTGGACTAGGACCACCCTAGCCTCTTACGCTAAACAAAGGTGCTGGACTAGGACCACCCTAGCCTCTTACGCTAAACAAAGGTGCTGGACTAGGACCACCCTAGCCTCTTACGCTTCTCCATTCTTTAAACAATCTTATTAATACTTAAAACATTACACTTTTCAGTCCTTTATACTCACTGGCAAAAGACCAGCCCAGTATAAGGAAATTTTAAAATCATCTTTAATTTATGAAACCATTTTAGGAAGCAATACTAGCAAAAGCTTTAACAGAATATTACTGACAATACTTAAGAAAGGATAATACTAGCAATAAAACTTTGAGATACTATATAAACAGAATACTTGAATAAAACATTTCCTTAACAATAATCTGAAGGAAAATGACAAAAGCAATAAGAATTTGAAGGGATACTTATACTGAATAGAAACATATTTATCTCGCTTGAACGATAAGCGAGGGTTAGTACACTTGCCTCGATTCCACGCGTCGATTCGATACTTAATCTCGGTCTTTATTCGATCACGCATGCATCTTCTTCAATAAACCGTCAACATGAGCACTGGCTCTATATCGAATCCTTAATCATACTTGAAATAATAGTAAAGTACTATTTAGTACATAAACAATCCAATCGATAGCTAATTACTTATAACTCACAAAGCAATACATACATAAATATATATACCCACACCACATAATTATCACATACGTACTTAAATACTCATACACCTCATGCCTTTAAATCTTAAAATCAAATAATTTAAATAACTTTAAAACGCAGGGGATTTTCAGAAAATTTCGGCATGTAGTATTCGTTTATCGGACTATGGGCACAGCCCCTCAAAGCAATTCATCCCTGCTTTTATAAAAATAAAGCTGCCTCAACTTGCAGCAACATAAAATAAACAAATAATAAAAAGTACCCGCCCAGACATGCGGCAACTAATCACATAAAGAAATTTACCCGCCCAGACATGCGGCACCTCAACACTTAAGAAAAGTAAACTACGTTTATCCACATTTAAGCCAACACCACGTAGTTGGCACTTATACTTTCAACATATACTATAACTTGATTTATACCATTTAGCACATAACATATAAAACATGCAAATCATATATATCACTTAGACACTTAACATATAAGATTACTTGATTAATAAGTAGTTTACAACACAATACTATACACTTTACGATTATAATGTTTAACAAAAAAATCGGACGTCTCCTTTATAAAATGGACTAACCCGTCGGAACATAACCGACTCAAATCACAACCAAATTAATCCAATAGATTTTAAATCGATATACAAGTCACAATCATACTACTTATCATCACTCAAGATCATATAAACCAATTGTACTTAGCAGATTCTATTTATAAATTTACGTTATTCATTTATCGACTTTACACCACCTTAACAAGTAATGATCATTTATACACATAAATTAGTACTAACACCTCGTACTAGCACATATAACTCTTACCACTTACATTTGTACCATTTACATCATTACTTAATCCGAAATCATCAAACAAATATCAATACTTAGTAACTTAACTCATTATCGAATATAAATCACTAAATCGTATTTGATAAATCACAAAAATCATGTAATTCATACTTCTAATCTAAAATTCGAATTTTAACTTGTAACCAATCTAACAACTACACATGCATGTTAATTAGTAAACAATTAACATCTCTAATTAATCAAGAATTAAGCATAAAAATTCCTAAAACTTCTTTTTATTCATAATAATTCGAATTTATACATATAAATTCCAAAACACTACACGCAATCCGTTTTATCCATTTAATCACCTTTAAAATTATATCACTACAAGAATCTATCACCAACATAACAATTTAAGCATATAACAATTCATACAAATTATATCTTTAAATAATTAATTCGAAAAATTCTAATTTATGCTATAATTTTCACATGCAATGGATTTAAACTACTAATTAACGCTCCTTATCAATTATACACGGTACACCACCTTAAGACCATCACTGACCGCCATGACTCGCCGAAAAACGGCATCAACGGTGGGGTTTTTGACCGGAAATTCAAGAACTCAAAAACTATACAAAAGCTCAATTTCTACTTATAATTAATATTATACAATCATGTAATCATCAAATTAGTAACCCACAAGGCTTGAATGCAAATTCTCGAATATATATATACATATTTTTTTTTCATATAATTGCAGCAAAACTTCCACCAAACCATTAACTAATTACAAGAACATGTTATAAGCAATGAAAATAGAATTTACAACATGTTTTAGAGCTTAAAACACAAAGAAATGGAGAGGGGAATGAAAAGATATACCCACAGCAGCTCGCCGGAAAATCTTTCCTCTCCCGACCACTGCACGACACGCCGGCCACCACCACGCCACGCCACCCAGTCGCCGCCGTTCGTCGCCGGCCGTAACCTTCCCTGCGCCACCACCAGACATCACACACACACCCTATAACTCTACACACACACACACTCTTCTGCACACACATATATACGCGATTTATATATATATATCTATGTATATTGATTTAATCTCCTCCTCCCAATCTCTCTTCTCCCCGCTGTCTCTCTTCTTCCCCGTTTTTTTTTCTTCTTTTATTTCCTTCTCCCCCTTTCTAGAGATTTCTCCAGCCTTCCTCCTATTGGGCTTTGGCCCAACACTACAATAATTACTACTAATACATTCTGACCCAATTACAATTAATAAACGACTAAAAATCACAATTAAATAAAACTTCCGGAAAATTACACTTTTCATTTTTTTTTTAAAATAAAGAATATAAAATTACGAGCATCCACATATTTTCGAAATATTTTTCGGATCAAAAATGAATTAAATATGAATTTTCAAAGTTTTAATCCTTTAAATACAATAAAACTCTTAAAATCATTATAAAATACTAAAACACCCAAATTAATCCACCCAACACTTTTAAAAACTCAATAAATATATAAAGATAATTTTACAAAAGATTTCATGATTTAATCCAACTCCGATAAATAAATAAAGATTTTTGAAGATCAATAATACTTGTTTTAAATATTTTTAAATCACTAAAATACAAATAAAAATATTGGGGCACACATTGGCACACATAAATCCATATATACTCATATAAACTCGATACTAAATATCGTTGAACTCCACAACGATATTCTCAAATCCAATTCCATACTTTAAATACTAATTAACAAAATTAAATAAAATAATAATAATAAATCCTAAAATAATCCGGGATCTTACATTCTACCCACCTTAAAAGGATTCCGTCCTCGGAATCAGGTAAAGAAGGGTTACTGGGGTTTACTCTACCAACTCGGGTTGCACCTGCAACTCTACTAATCTGAACTCTGGATACTTATTTATACTGGGAGCTCTACTGATCTCTCTAGTACTATACGTCCCGCGTTACTAGTATTCTAAACTCGATTGGCATACGTTCAAGACTACTCGAGATATTATAATTCATGATATTTGAAGAGAACGATTTCACATCGTAGCAAAGGTTTCTACAATTGTGGAATCAATGAGTTTTCAAACAAATATTCTTTGAAATGAGAGATTACTGAGTGATCAACATGATCAAATGAACCTTGTTGCGTGCCTTATTCAAGACATGACTAAAGGTAATTAACCTTCTTGTACTGCACAACACACAAGTGATGGCGTCCCATCAGACTGCTATCACACAGACAAACAGTCCTTGTGTCCCCTATAAATAGGGTTGTTCACCTCAGTTGGAGTAAAGAAACACAAAAAGATTCGAACATCGAATTAACAATCAATTGATGAGAAATTCTCAGACATACCCCTGGATTACAACTAAACGGATTCCATGGGTACTACTTCAGAAGAAAAGGATAATCAGGAAAGGAATGATTTGCAAAATACTAAGAAATAATGATTTATCAATAATAGAATCATTCACTGATGAAGAAAATTAGATACTCAAATATCACTTGACAGGGTTTTAGAAATAAAGGAAATAGGCATCAAAACAACCTCTGTCATAACTGGAATCCCAAATTCGGGGGAAAGACAATTGTCAAAATAACTCAACAAAGGAATATTTATCAAGAAGAAAGGTATTGCCAGGGTCTCCACATACATCTTCTTTGTCGACTCCTTCGCTGACTCGTCATTCGATCTAGACTCTGAAGGTTCCACTACCTACAGGTTCAAGGGTTTCTACCCAACTCCGCTCAACTATCTACCACCACTCACATCTTAACTCACTAACTGGTACTATATCCAATAGTCCAACACGAGTCCTATATGAACTCTGACGTTCCTTACTTAACTATACATACTCCTACACACTCTCGTTTCTAGTTTACTATAACCTACGCTCTGATACCAACCTGTAACGCCCCCCAAATCCGGGGTCAGTAGATTTGGGCGTCACGCTAACAAACTCAATAATTCTAACAAAAATTGGCCATGATGTATTCGTAAATACAACATAAACCTGCTAAATACTAAACTGAAAATCTGAAATCCAAAATAAAATTGAAATAAAAATTAAAACGCAATCAAAAGCTCTTTGACCCCAACTCCCAACTCAGGATCTTAGGTTACAGTTCTAGAAACAAGAAAAACCCAAAACCAACTTAAATACAACTTTAATTACAAAACTTAATACAGACCTAAATCACTGATATAACTTCGAATAGAAGTATACCAGGCCAACTAATCAAATACATAATATCACTACTAAAATATATTTACATACAACAAATCAATTACAAATCTAACTACCGTGATCCACGTCAGCTTCACAACTGCATCCTGCTTCTTCTCTCCACTTTCTGAACTGTGCAGGCTAATTCTCGCCAACTAGTTTACTGAAAAGTTAGATTATAAAAACAACAAGTGTGAGCCAAAGAATGCTCAGCAAGTTATATATATAAAACTGAACTGGATTAAACAAGAATGCAATAGTTGCAATTCGAGAAATAGGCACGATAAACATGAGCGAAGAAATACTCACCAATTTATAACCAATACTATAATTGAAATCTGGATTCTTAACTTTAACAAGAGGTTAATATCATTTAAAACCTTTATAACTCAAAATCAAGATTTAATAACTGCGAAGGGTCGTAATACTAGATTCAATACTTTTAATACTCGCAAAATACTTAACTAACGCTTTAACAAAATCTCCAAGAAATTCTCATTTACTCAAATTTCATTCATGTCGCTAAGCGTTTGCACACCTAGCTGCCTAACCGGCCTGACAATCATGAGTTTGAATAAACAAGAAGATCTCAAATCATTCTCGGTTCTCACTATCACTGCGCAACACATGCCACAGTGACCGTAATAACCGTGAATTAGTTTTCACCCAGCAAAATATAAAACTACTCTTCTATTTATTACTAACCATCTCTGCCCCAGATAAAACTTTGAGAGAAAGAATATCAAGAATCCCCCAATCATTCTTACTCCACTTTCACGTACAATGTTACTTGTGAAGGGAATAACTGGAAAACTTCTATCTATCCTTAATCTCAATATTTTACTGGGGTTTCAACTTTTATCATATAGACAACAACTAACTCAGATATATGCAAATTTCTAAAAACAATAACCATTTACAGTAAAACAGATATATCTAATCAACACATTCATCTCTTTAAAAACCATTTCATCAAATAAAACATACTTTCCGTAAAACTTTTAAAAACATTTAAATTGATTTTATTTATCTTATGATTACGGACAATACGGGTGATCAGCCACGTAAAGTCTTCCTTTCTTTGAAATTGGTTCTCAATTAGGCAACACATTGGCCTTTAATGCTGGACTAGGACCACCCTAGCCTCTTACGCTAAACAAAGGTGCTGGACTAGGACCACCCTAGCCTCTTACGCTAAACAAAGGTGCTGGACTAGGACCACCCTAGCCTCTTACGCTTCTCCATTCTTTAAACAATCTTATTAATACTTAAAACATTACACTTTTCAGTCCTTTATACTCACTGGCAAAAGACCAGCCCAGTATAAGGAAATTTTAAAATCATCTTTAATTTATGAAACCATTTTAGGAAGCAATACTAGCAAAAGCTTTAACAGAATATTACTGACAATACTTAAGAAAGGATAATACTAGCAATAAAACTTTGAGATACTATATAAACAGAATACTTGAATAAAACATTTCCTTAACAATAATCTGAAGGAAAATGACAAAAGCAATAAGAATTTGAAGGGATACTTATACTGAATAGAAACATATTTATCTCGCTTGAACGATAAGCGAGGGTTAGTACACTTGCCTCGATTCCACGCGTCGATTCGATACTTAATCTCGGTCTTTATTCGATCACGCATGCATCTTCTTCAATAAACCGTCAACATGAGCACTGGCTCTATATCGAATCCCTAATCATACTTGAAATAATAGTAAAGTACTATTTAGTACATAAACAATCCAATCGATAGCTAATTACTTATAACTCACAAAGCAATACATACATAAATATATATACCCACACCACATAATTATCACATACGTACTTAAATACTCATACACCTCATGCCTTTAAATCTTAAAATCAAATAATTTAAATAACTTTAAAACGCAGGGGATTTTCAGAAAATTTCGGCATGTAGTATTCGTTTATCGGACTATGGGCACAGCCCCTCAAAGCAATTCATCCCTGCTTTTATAAAAATAAAGCTGCCTCAACTTGCAGCAACATAAAATAAACAAATAATAAAAAGTACCCGCCCAGACATGCGGCAACTAATCACATAAAGAAATTTACCCGCCCAGACATGCGGCACCTCAACACTTAAGAAAAGTAAACTACGTTTATCCACATTTAAGCCAACACCACGTAGTTGGCACTTATACTTTCAACATATACTATAACTTGATTTATACCATTTAGCACATAACATATAAAACATGCAAATCATATATATCACTTAGACACTTAACATATAAGATTACTTGATTAATAAGTAGTTTACAACACAATACTATACACTTTACGATTATAATGTTTAACAAAAAAATCGGACGTCTCCTTTATAAAATGGACTAACCCGTCGGAACATAACCGACTCAAATCACAACCAAATTAATCCAATAGATTTTAAATCGATATACAAGTCACAATCATACTACTTATCATCACTCAAGATCATATAAACCAATTGTACTTAGCAGATTCTATTTATAAATTTACGTTATTCATTTATCGACTTTACACCACCTTAACAAGTAATGATCATTTATACACATAAATTAGTACTAACACCTCGTACTAGCACATATAACTCTTACCACTTACATTTGTACCATTTACATCATTACTTAATCCGAAATCATCAAACAAATATCAATACTTAGTAACTTAACTCATTATCGAATATAAATCACTAAATCGTATTTGATAAATCACAAAAATCATGTAATTCATACTTCTAATCTAAAATTCGAATTTTAACTTGTAACCAATCTAACAACTACACATGCATGTTAATTAGTAAACAATTAACATCTCTAATTAATCAAGAATTAAGCATAAAAATTCCTAAAACTTCTTTTTATTCATAATAATTCGAATTTATACATATAAATTCCAAAACACTACACGCAATCCGTTTTATCCATTTAATCACCTTTAAAATTATATCACTACAAGAATCTATCACCAACATAACAATTTAAGCATATAACAATTCATACAAATTATATCTTTAAATAATTAATTCGAAAAATTCTAATTTATGCTATAATTTTCACATGCAATGGATTTAAACTACTAATTAACGCTCCTTATCAATTATACACGGTACACCACCTTAAGACCATCACTGACCGCCATGACTCGCCGAAAAACGGCATCAACGGTGGGGTTTTTGACCGGAAATTCAAGAACTCAAAAACTATACAAAAGCTCAATTTCTACTTATAATTAATATTATACAATCATGTAATCATCAAATTAGTAACCCACAAGGCTTGAATGCAAATTCTCGAATATATATATACATATTTTTTTTTCATATAATTGCAGCAAAACTTCCACCAAACCATTAACTAATACAAGAACATGTTATAAGCAATGAAAATAGAATTTACAACATGTTTTAGAGCTTAAAACACAAAGAAATGGAGAGGGGAATGAAAAGATATACCCACAGCAGCTCGCCGGAAAATCTTTCCTCTCCCGACCACTGCACGACACGCCGGCCACCACCACGCCGCGCCACCCAGTCGCCGCCGTTCGTCGCCGGCCGTAACCTTCCCTGCGCCACCACCAGACATCACACACACACCCTATAACTCTACACACACACACACTCTTCTGCACACACATATATACGCGATTTATATATATATATCTATGTATATTGATTTAATCTCCTCCTCCCAATCTCTCTTCTCCCCGCTGTCTCTCTTCTTCCCCGTTTTTTTTCTTCTTTTATTTCCTTCTCCCCCTTTCTAGAGATTTCTCCAGCCTTCCTCCTATTGGGCTTTGGCCCAACACTACAATAATTACTACTAATACATTCTGACCCAATTACAATTAATAAACGACTAAAAATCACAATTAAATAAAACTTCCGGAAAATTACACTTTTCATTTTTTTTTTTAAAATAAAGAATATAAAATTACGAGCATCCACATATTTTCGAAATATTTTTCGGATCAAAAATGAATTAAATATGAATTTTCAAAGTTTTAATCCTTTAAATACAATAAAACTCTTAAAATCATTATAAAATACTAAAACACCCAAATTAATCCACCCAACACTTTTAAAAACTCAATAAATATATAAAGATAATTTTACAAAAGATTTCATGATTTAATCCAACTCCGATAAATAAATAAAGATTTTTGAAGATCAATAATACTTGTTTTAAATATTTTTAAATCACTAAAATACAAATAAAAATATTGGGGCACACATTGGCACACATAAATCCATATATACTCATATAAACTCGATACTAAATATCGTTGAACTCCACAACGATATTCTCAAATCCAATTCCATACTTTAAATACTAATTAACAAAATTAAATAAAATAATAATAATAAATCCTAAAATAATCCGGGATCTTACAGGCATAGCCGCTTGCCTGCATACTCAATTGGCTCTTTCAAGGAGCTAAGTGCCGCCTTTGTCAGCCAGTTCATTAGTGGGAGAGTTCATGAAAAAAGTTCTGCATCCCTTATGTATGTGGTGCAGGGGAAGAACGAGAATTTGAGGGATTATCTCAAGCGATTCACCAAGGAGACGCTGAATATCACTGATCTGGAAAATAAGGTGGCCATGGTAGCCCTGGAACACGGAACCACTGATCTCTTCTTTAAAACGTCTTTGGCAAAACATCCTCCTGAAAACATGGCCGAGCTCCAATGAAGGGCCGACAAATATATCAAGGCTGGGGACAGCATGAAGAAGGAAACAGCAGGAGGCAATGGCAAGGGTTCTAATGACTCAAAGAAACGAAAGCAAGAGCAAGAGTATGATGCTAGGGACAAGTATCCCCGGACTAGCAAGGATTCCGAGTCACCACCAAAGAAGGGTTTGGGACCGAGGTTTTCTGATTATGCAAGACTGAACGCTCCTAGGAGTTAGATCTTGCTAGATATTGAGAAGGATAAAGACTTCCGATGGCCGAAGCCACTTAGGGGTGATCCCACGAAAAGGAATAAGGATCAATACTGTAGGTACCACCGTGATGTGGGTCATGATACAGATGATTGTAGACAGTTGAAAGATGAGATTGAGTTCTTGATCCGGAAAGGAAAGCTAAGCAGGTTCACGAAGAATGATGATCGTGGAACCCAAAGAAGGGACTATGACAGGAGAGACAATGACAAAAGAGATAACGATCGTGATCGTGATTGTAATCCATAGCCCCGAGGGCCAGTTGTTAATATGATTTGGGGAGGCCCGACAGCGGCCGGCACGACTCGAAACTCTCGAAAGGCGTATGCTAGAGAAGTGATGCACATCGTGGGAGAAGCCCCAAAACGTGCTAGGACTGAAATAGTTATTGGGTTTGATGATTCAGACCTCGAAGGGGTAAAGTTCCCCCATGACGACCCGTTGGTCATAACTCCTCTGAACGAGTCTTGATAGACAATGGAGCTTCTGCTGATATCTTGTTTCACGATGCGTTTGTGAAAATGGGGTACACCGATTCTCAGTTGACCCCCACCAACATGCCGATCTATGGATTTAATGGAGTTGAGTCCAAGGTTGAAGGGACTATTCAGTTACCCACGACAATTGGACAGGAACCTAAAGAGGCTACCCAGATGCTGAATTTCCTTGTGATCAAGGCATCCTCGACTTATAACGCGATCCTAGGAAGGAATGGACTTCATGCATTCAAGGCTGTGGCCTCCACATATCAAATGAAGATTAAGTTTCCAACTAGGAATGGTGTTGGAGAACAAAAGGGTGATCAGAAGATGGTAAGAAGTTGTTATGTATCCGCGTTAAGAGCTGATGGAATCGGGGGGCAGTACTTCCGATCGAAGACATGGATGTCCGTGGTGATGATGAACACCGAGGAAAGCCAGCAGAGGACTTAATTCCCATTCCTCTTGAGCTAGGCGACCCTGAGAAGGTGACTTATATAGGAGCCTCTTTAAAGGAACCCCTGAAGGGCAAGTTGATAGCATTCTTACAAGAAAATATTGATGTGTTTGCCTGGACAGTACCTGATATGCCAGGGATTGATCCCCAACTCATAACTCACAGATTGAATGTCGATCCTAATCGGAAGATAATACAGCAGAAGAAGAGGAACTTTGCACCTGAAAGGCAAGAGGCCATAAAGCAAGAAGTGGAAAAACTCTTAGAAGCTGGGTTTATTGAAGAGATTCAGTTTCCAGAATGGTTGGCTAACCCTGTGATGGTCAAGAAAGCCAACAGTAAGTGGAGGATGTGTATAGACTTCACCGACTTGAATGACGCATGCCCTAAGGATTGCTTCCCTTTACCAAGGATAGACATGTTAATAGATGCCACAGCTGGACATGAGATGTTGAGCTTCATGGATGGGTTAGATTAAGATGCACAAGGATGACATCCCTAAGGTATCTTTCATAACTGACTTTGGTGTTTTCTGCTATCTTGTTATGGCTTTCGGTCTAAAGAATGCAGGAGCTACTTACCAACGACTGGTGAAAAGATATTCGCCCATCTGATTGGAAAAACCATGGAGGTCTATGTTGATGACATGCTAGTCAAGAGCCTGTTCAAGGCAAACCACATTAAGCACCTCAGAGAGGCATTCAAAGTGCTGAGGCACCACAAAATAATGTTGAATCCAGCCAAGTGTGCCTTTGGCGTTGGATCGGGCAAATTTTTGGGTCTGATGGTTTCAAAGAGAGGCATAGAGGCCAACCCTGACAAGATCAAGGCGATCTTAGATATGGAACCGCCACGCTCTATAAGAGATGTGCAGAAGTTGACAGGCCGGGTAGCGGCTTTAGGAAGATTCATCTCCAAGTCTGGTGACAAATGCTTGCCTTTCTTTCAAGCATTGAAGAAGGTGAAAAATTTTGAGTGGACCCCTGAGAGCCAAGAGGCCTTTGAGCAACTGAAGAAGTACATGGTTGAAGCCCCGTTGCTGGCTAAACCTAGTCCCCGGGAGACTCTTTATCTATACCTGGCGGTATCTGAGCAAGCGTTGAGCGCCGTTCTCATTCGAGAAGAGAAGAAGGTCCAAAAACCTATCTATTATGTGAGTAAGGTGTTGCATGGGGCTGAGTTGAATTACTCTCCCATTGAGAAGTTCGCCTTGGCATTGATAACAGCCTCGAGGAAGTTACGCCCGTACTTCCAGGCACATAAGATTGAAGTCCTGACGGACCAAAAGTTGAGAAACATATTGCATAGCCCGAAGGCTAGTGGAAGGCTAATCAAGTGGGCGATTGAACTTGGAGAATTTGACATCACGTATAAGCCTCGAACAGCCATTAAGGCTCAGGCATTGGTTGACTTCGTGGTTGAATGCACCATTAGCAACCAAGAAGTCGGGGGGCAGGAGATGATAACAACCCCTGAGAAGCAAGATAAAGATGAAGAACTTGAACCTGATCAGAAGGAATATTGGGTGCTCTATTTTGATGGAGCATCAAAAACAAAATCTAGTGGCGCAGACTTAGTATTGCAAAGCCCCGATGGGTTCACAGTTGAATATGCTTTGAAGTTGGATTTCCCGATAACTAACAATGAAGCTGAGTATGAGGCCTTGATAGTCGGTTTAGGCTTCGCCAGAATCATGAGAGTCAAGAATCTCAAAGTTTGTGGAGATTCAAGATTAGTGGTCTCTCAAGTAAATGGTGAATTTGAGGCCAAGAATGAAACTATGGCAAGGTATCTACGAGTTGTGAAAGCTGTCATGACTCAGTTTGACGAGTGCTATGTAGAACACATTCCGAGAGAAGAGAACGTTAAGGCCGATGCCCTATCTAAGTTCGCTTATTCCGAGATAGAAAACTATGCAGGAAGTGTTTACTTCCAGGTCTTGAAGGCCCCGACCATCAACTCGAAATTAGTGGTACCAATTGATGTGGGAAGCTGTTGGATAGATCCTATCAAAGCTCACCTCGAAACTGGATGGCTCCCTGACAATGCCTTGGAGGCACGGAAGCTGTCAGTGAGAGCATTGAGATATGCCTTGATTGAAGGCATCCTTTACAAAAGGTCTTTTGTTATCCCGTACTTGAAATGTTTGAGGCCCCAAGATGCAAGGGAAGCTTTGGAAGAAGTTCATGAAGGTATCTGTGGGCAGCACTTGGGGGGCAGAGCCCTAGCTCACAAAATAACTCGTTTGGGATTCTACTGGCCAGAGATGTTGGCCGATGCACAGAGCTATGTCAAGTGGTGCGATCGATGCCAGAAGCACGCTCCGATAGTAAGGCAGCCGCCTGAGATGTTAACATCGGTTAGCTCCCCTATTCCATTCGCAATGTGGGGAATGGATATACTTGGTCCTTTCCCCGTAGCTTCAGCACAAAGGAAGTTTCTGATAGTGGCCATTGATTACTTTACTAAGTGGATTGAGGCTAAACCTCTAGCCAAGATAACCACCAAACAAGTTGCCCAGTTCTTTTGGGAGAATATAATTTGCAGGTATGGAATCCCACGAATTTTGGTGACAGACAATGGGACACAGTTCAATAATGAAGAGTTCAAGAAGTATTGTGAGGAGAATGCAATTGAGCTTCGTTTTACCTCAGTGGCTCATCCACAGGCCAATGGGCAAGCTGAGGTAGCTAATCGAATTATCCTTGATTGACTGAAGAAGAGGGTCGAACGCTCTAGAAACACTTGGGTAGATGAGTTGTTGCCCATACTATGGGCATACCGTACCACTTGTAAAGTGACCACTGGAGCAACCGCGTTCCTGCTGGTTTACGGAGCTGAGGCAGTGGTGCCTTTGGAGATCATGCAAGCGTCACCTCGAGTTGAGGCCTTTGAACCAAAAACTAACGAAGAGGGCATGAGACTCGCCCTGGACCTGATTGACGAAGTCAGGGATGAGGCAAACGCTAGAAATATGGAGCATCAAAAGAAAGCATCCTATTATTACAACCACAGGGTTAAGGAAAGGTTCTTTCGACAAGGCGACCTGGTTCTAAGGAAGATCGAGGCTTCTGGAGTTGGTCAGAAGGGAAAGCTAGCCCCTAATTGGGAAGGGCCGTATCGAGTCAAGAAGACGTTGGGACGAGGATCATACAAGTTAGAGACCTTGGACGGGGTTGAGGTGCCCCGTACTTGGCATGCCTTGAACCTCAAAGTTTATTATGTATAAGCTATCCTTGTACGGATTCAGCTTTCTATCTATTTATTAGGAGAAGTAGAAATAAGGTTGGATGAAACCATTCCAGGGCTTAATGCCCCGAGTAGGACAATAATAAGTTATGTAAGGGTTGAACCCATTTCAAATTATTAATGCAAGTTTGTTTTCCTTCAATGATTCTGTGATTTTGTTTATGTACCAAGCACCTGTTGAGTGTAAGTCTAGAAAGACCAAGTACCGAAAACAAGTAAACAAACAAATGAGGAAACAAATGCATAAATAAAGACCCCGAAGGGCCAACAGTTAAGTTACATCAACAAGACAGATAAAAGTTTGGTCCCGAAGGACCTTGATTGAAGTCTAGACAGATAAAGCCACATACGGCTAACAAGGCCATGCAAGGCCACAAACCAGCTCCAGCTACTCCTCCCCAGACTCCTCTTCGCCACTCTCCTCTTCCCCACTTTCCTCCTCCGAGTCTTCACCGGAGTCATCACCGGGCTCGAAAATCACAATTGGCTGAACATTAGCGCCTTCGGTCCCTTCTTCCTCAGAAGATGAATCAGAAGTAGAACTACCCTCCTTCCGGATCAGTCTCTTGCCGGCGATGGGTTGACGAACTACTCCAACTTTCTTTGCAGGTGGGGGTTTCTTCCCACGAGAGCCAGAAGAAGATGAGTCTTGGCTAGCAACTTGAACAGCCCCCTTGGAGTTGGATCTAGAGCGTCGATGACTGCCTTTGGAGCCGGATCCTGATGTCTGAGGAACAACTTTAGTTCCCGAACCAAAAGCTAGGTTAGCCGAGATGGCACCCCAATTTGGGCAAGGATAATCAGCCGGGTTGACAACAGATGGATGCCTATGACTCACAGCATTAATGGCCTTATCCCAACCAACAGACATGTTGAAGGGATGCATCTCATCATCATGATCATCAATGAGCTTAAGAAAATCTTTAGACCTATGGTAGGCCTGGATCACCTTGTCGGCATCAGATGCCTTCTTTTTGGCTAAAGAAGCAAGTTGTTGACGGGTAGATGCGGCATTAGCTTCAGCACGAACGACTTGAAAGTGCAGATTGTCAATCTCTTCCTTGAACCTTGTTGAGTCATTCTTCAAGCTAATATTCTCATCCCTAAAAGCCCGGCCTTGAGTCGAAACAGTTTGAAAGTAAGCATTGGCATGCGACATGGAAATGGGTGAGCTACAAGGAATATACAGAGTCAAAATCAGAAACAGTATTGAACTTAACAGAGGGAATTTCATACCTGATACAAGGCCTGAGTGCCCATGAGCTGAGACTTATCCATTTTGTCGCCTGCATGCAGTGTCGCTCGGTCAGGAGGAGTGATTGAAAGCTTGGACCAGTCTAGGGCTAGATAGGGACTCCCAAAGACCGAGTCTTGTTCACATATGCCCCAAGGGGGTATGAAAGGAGTCCTGACGTCCCCGTCAGCATTTCGGGATCGTTTACCTTAAGAACAATGCTCCAAGAAGTTAGGGATATGAGGCTTAGTTGGATTCAGCTTCTCCTCAGCCTTCTTCTTCATCCTCTTGGTAACAGTTGGCCGGTTCTCAGGACGATTATCAATCTCCTCAGCAGCTGAAATACAAAGAGAAAAATATCGGGATAAGAACAAACAGAGTTCATAAAAGTTTTATATTGTGTACGGCCGTCAAGTAAGGAAGTTACCCTCAATGGAAAGAAAGCTAAGGCCAGCCCCAATAAGATTCTTTTCATTCAGAAAAGTTTTATATTGTGTACGACGGTCATCAGCAAGAAACCTATCTCGATCCAACAATTCTGAATCAGTAAGGTTACACACGAAATGTGAACTGTCCTCCACGAACCCAAATCTCTTCACAAAGAAGTTGCCCCAGTCACCACCTTTCCACTCAAGGACTACAAACTCCCTTTCTCAGAAATGCTGTGAATCTGGAAAGGGAAAGGATTCACCATGTTTGGAAGTTTGGCTTGGTGCTTAAGGCTAACCTATCCTTTCTTGGAGTCAGAAGAGTTGCTGGCCCCAAAGATACTTCGAAACATTGTGGTTGTCGGATGAATTTCCAGTTTGCGACACCTTATTAAGAAAATAGTGATGTACCTCCAAGCATTGGGATACAACTGATAGGGGTGGATCTGATACTCCGCCAGCAATCTAATGATAAAATTGTCAACCGGGAATCTGAACCCAGCATCTAAGGCACCCCAGTAAACACAAATCCTCTCAGGATGCCAGTTGCATGTCCTATCTGATGGGTTTGGGAGACGAACCTTAATGGCACTGGGGAAGTGATAGGACTCCCTTATGTTTTGGACATCTCGTTCCGACAACTTACTGGGACTGTTAAAAGAATCTAAGCTGGAACAGTTGGGAAATGCTTCCCTCATAATGTTCAGAAGATCTAGCAAGGATTCAAATCTATGTTCAACATACGAAGGAGGTTTGATTTTTTCTTTACCTTCGACGGTCCTCATCTTACTCCTCTTCGACATAGCTACCATCATGGAGATAGGGGGAGCGATTGGTTGATCACCTTCCGACATCTTGATCTTGAAGCTGAAACTTGATCTTGGATCTGAAACCTGATCTTGAAGCTCGAACTTGATCTTGCAACTTGAAGCTAGAGAACTTAAGAATTTGAGAGCTCAGAAATGAAGAAGTGAATTGAAATGAAGGCTACTTCTCCTCTTTTATAGAAAGTGCATGACCTGGTACATCAGGTTGAATCACAGCTTGGTTCGCGTTTACAGGTCATCTATCGTTTATAGACGAAAAAAGGACAGAAATTATCCGCGTTATACAGAAAGAATCATTATAATTCATATATGTCGGAAAAGAAATAGCTGAAATATTTACTGCATGGATGTTTGCGCTTAAAAAGATAAGTAACGAGTTTAGTCTTAAGCACAAGGTTAGCAGTGCTAATCATGAATTAAGGAGTAATACCGTTAGAAGTCACGAATGACCAAACTGACGACTAAAGATCAAGATCGAGTTCTTGATCCTTAGGATCACGGGTGGTTTTAGATCCTAGATCCCTAACGACTTAAGATCAGGATCAAGGTTCTTGATCCTTGAAAGTCACGGGTGACCAAGATACTAAACTTGAAATCAAGATCGAGGCTCTTGATCCTCAAGATCCATGAATGGTTTTCAGGTCCGGGTTTCCTCGCCAACCACGAAGTGGCCGACCACGACACCCTAAGTAGCCGTAGCCGACCACGAAGTGGCCGACCACAACACACGAAGGAGCCACAGCCGACCATCGTGTAGCCGACCACGGCATTTTGAGGAGCCTGGGCCGACCACGAGCTGGAAGACCACGAACCGGCCGACCAAGGCACGCCAAGGCGCTTCGGCCGACCAGCCCGCATCCGACCAGCCTTCGGCCGACCACCATGGATCGAGGCCTCTCGGCTGACCTGGTGCTAGCCGACCACGAGCTAGCCCTCGATCCGGCCGATCGCGGGTTAGTTCGTGGTCCTGAATCTTGATTTTTCAGCGAATCTTGGGTAGTTTTTGGACCTAGATCTCGATTTTTTCGGATGGTTTTCAGTGCACCGTTTTGTGCCGTTTAGTGCCGTTTAGCGCCGTTTAACGCCATTTAGCGTCGTTTAACATCGTTTAAACGTCGTTTAAGGCTGTTTAGCACCGTTTAGTGTCGTTTAGTGCCGTTTAGCGCCGTTTAACGCCGTTTAGCGTCGTTTAACATCGTTTAAACGTCGTTTAAGGCAGTTTAGCACCGTTTAGTGCCGTTTAGCGCCGTTTAACGACGTTTAGCGTCGTTTAACATTGTTTAAACGTCGTTTAAAGCTGTTTAGCACCGTTTAGTGTCGTTTAGTGCGGTTTATCGCCGTTTAGCATCGTTTAACATTGTTTAAACGTCGTTTAAGGCTGTTTAGCACCGTTTAGTGCCGTTTATTGCCGTTTAGCGCCGTTTAGCGCCGTTTAGCGTTGTTTAACATCGTTTAAACGTCGTTTAAGGCTGTTTAGCACCGTTTAGCGCCGTTTAACGCCGTTTAGCGTCGTTTAACATTGTTTAAACGTCGTTTAAGGCTGTTTAGCACCGTTTAGTGCCGTTTAGTGCCGTTTAGCGCCGTTTAACGCCGTTTAGCGTCGTTTAACATCGTTTAAACATCGTTTAAGGCTGTTTAGCACCGTTTAGCGCCGTTTAACGCCGTTTAGCGTCGTTTAACATTGTTTAAACGTCATTTAAGGTTTTTTATCGCCGTTTAGTGCCGTCTAGCACCGTTCAATGTTGTTGGCATAATCTAACATCGTTGTAAACGTGTTGGTCGCTCCACGCTTTACATCAAAACGATATCAAAGATAAACCCTGACCCGAGTCTCGGATTAGACAAGTAAAACTTCAAGGAAAGCCTGATCAGTTTTCCTA
Source organism: Saposhnikovia divaricata (assembly GCA_036435485.1). NCBI lineage: Eukaryota > Viridiplantae > Streptophyta > Magnoliopsida > Apiales > Apiaceae > Saposhnikovia > Saposhnikovia divaricata. The sequence continues at coordinate 116,949,751 of CM071599.1, read as the reverse complement.
GAAGTTGGGGGGTAAATGATATGGGCTAAAAATAAGCCCTAAAGACGCATTTAATGTGGCATTAATTAGTCCAAGAACGGTCCAAACGTGGGGCCCACCAGATGGACCCAAAACCCCGATTATAATATTAATTTCGTAATTAATATTGGGGTAAATAAACAGCTCAGCAATAAGAGTTGGATAAGGATATTATCTCCATCAGACTTAGCCACCAAGGCATCCAATTTGATATGGAAATTGATTCCTACAAGGAATAGACCTAGAACCTTCCTCAAAGACTTGTCCACCAAGTCTCTGACTCCTACCATAATCCTAAGGCTTCTCAGCCTATATAAAAGGCCAGACCCCTCAACCTAGAACTACGTTTTTGGCTTGATCTTTGATATTCATCAAAGTACGTAGGCATCTTGTGAAGGCAGATTCAGCCACGAACACAAGAACAGCCTTTAAAGCTCGAAGCTCAACCATCCTAGCATTAATTACAAATCGTAACCTAGTTTTTATTCCACAACAGATTCCAATTTGATAAGATTTAGTTAATACATAACCAACTAATATTATAATTTATAATTTTCAATTAAAACATAGATTCGTCTATTTGATAAGATGTAGTTAATACATAACCAACTAATCTTTATTTTTTTTCATTTTCAATTATAATTTTATCTTAAACCATTAAAACAAAAGTTAACATGCAAACTATTTTTGAAAAAGTTAAAAAAAGTTATTTTTTTAAATAAAAAACAATTTAAATTTAAATTTTGGATCAATTTTTGCATCAAAATAAGATTAATAAAACAATTCAAAGATCATTTTTTTTTACTCTTATTTCCTCTTTTGAATGCCAATGCATTTCTACGGGCATTCATTTCTACGGACCAAACGCCCGTAAAGTTCTTAGATGCATGGAAATGAATACAACATTACGTATTTTGTTGACCTTAAGAAAAAATAAGGCAATATATTAATTAAATCACCTGTATTCCTGCATATAAACCATTGTTATAGAAATCGGTCAATTTTTGAAAAATTGTCGATAAATCGACAAAAAATCGATAAAAATTTTGGAATCGATTCGGCCAATTTTGCAAAAATCGCCGATAAATCGCCGATTTTTCAACTAATCACCCGATAAATCATAAATTAGTACCTCAACCAAATAATTCCGATTTTCGAAATCTACAACATAAAAAGCTCAAACTGCATTATCTAATAGTACATATCATGTACATACATAGATTCGTCTTGGTAAATTTAATTAACTGCTAGCATTTCTAAACTATTCAACAGATAAAGATATGGCGTCATGTAATGATGAACAGAGTACGATAGTTCTGTAGCACTGTCAGTAGAACTAGGAGTTTCCGTTATGACACTAAAGATTTTAAAATATACCACTGTAGTACTACTCAAGTTGGATACTCCTGCAGGTTGATTTATTACATTACAAAACGTATTTTTAGCTATCAACTTTTGTGAGATTTTCCTTAAATAGATTTTGTATAAGAACAGAACTACTTTATTGTACACTACTCCACCTTTATTCGTTTTACGTCAGGTAGCTGGCTGGTTTGGTGTACAGTTAATGATAGGAGTACATACTTATGGCTTTGATTTTCTGTAAATGCAGGCCGGCTGCCAGAGATTTTACGCCCACCAATTGATGTGATAGTGTTAATAACAACGGCGATGCAATATATTGTACCATGGGTTACAGCTGTTATTTCGTAAATTATTCCCTTTACTGTACAGTAATTTTTTTCTGGAAAGAACAGTTTATACAAGCTGCATTTGACAAAAAGAAGTTACAAAACTTGGTTGTAGAAAAAGTTACAAAAGGTAGTATTTTTCAAACACGTAGTAATAAATTGAAACGAAAAGTAAGATAAATTATAATTTGGAGATTAAACCCATCTATACGATTTCATCAAATATTGAAGTTGTATTAAACTTCAATATATTGAAGTTGTATTAAACTTCAATACAAAACGAACCTATAAGGAACTGACGATGCACTCCTATAATCCTGGCAGCAAAAAGTACTCCTAGGGTTCTCTCATAGATAAATCCATTATACATATTCTTTCTGTTAGTAAATGTTATTCGTTGATCATTTATTCATATTTACAAGAAACAAGGTTTTTACCCATCACTAAATGATGATTATTATTAATTACACTCTCCGTTCCGAATTGTTTGAACCTCTTTGATTTTCACGGAGATTAAGAAAATTTAGTAAAAAAGAGTAAAGTTAGTCGAAAAATGGATAAAATGATGGGATCTATTAATATTTAATAATAAATGTGAGATAGTAAAAAAAAGTAGGGTGTCAATCTTTTTAGGAAAGAACGTGTATTCTTAAGTAAAAAATGATCAATAAATATTAAAAAAATAATGATCGATACGATTCAATCATATAAAGTATTGTCGTCTTTGAAAAATTTGATTGTTATCATTAAGTGACGGAAGACTTCTTTCACGTATATGCATGCCACCTATTATGCATGCATGTATGTGCATAATACTACAGTATTTACTACTATCACATTACCCGCTATTAGAGATGGCCAATCGTGCGGTTCGATTTAGATTACACAAAAATGAACCGGGACCGGCCCGAGCCCGACCCGTATTTTCCAGTACCGATTACGGTTCGACCAGCCATGAACCGGGCCGGGCTTCGCACGGCCTGCACGGTTGGCCAGGTCTAAGGCTGTAATTCGAGTTGGGTGCCTCGCGAGCCTACCCGGCTCGAACTCGTTTAAATGAACCCGGCTCGACTCGAGCTCGTAAACGAGTCGAGCTCGGTAGCGATTTTAGGCTCGTTTATATAAACGAGCCGGTCCGGGTATGTGCCGAGCTCGAATAAAACCCGACTCGAAAACTCGAAATCGACCCGGCTCGAGCTCGTTTAAAAAATTTTGTTTTTCAAAATTTTGTTTTTATTTTTTTAAAAATATTTCTCGACGATCCAACCGTACGGATGTCAAGATATATCTAATTAAATGATATTCCCAAATTTTCAGAAAATAAAAAATTAATTTTGTTGGAGATCTTAATAGAACACTACTATATTGTCTAGTACTCGTAACTATTCATCCCAAATTATTGTTTCTATTTTTTTAAAATATTTCTCGACGATCCAACCGTAAGGATGTCAAGATATATCCAATTAAATCATATTGCTAAATTTTCAAAATATAAAAAATTAATTTGGTTGGAGATCTTAATAGAAGACTACTATATTGTCTAGTACTCGTAACTTGTGCTTCGTCCCAAATTATTCCTTCAATTTTTAAAAAAAATTTCTCGACGATCTAACCTTACGGATGTCAAGATATATCTAATTAAATGATACTCCTAAATTTTCAAAAATTAAAATTTTAATTTGGTTGGAGAACTTAATATAACACTACTATATTGTCTAGTACTTGTAACTAGTGCTTCGTCCCAAATTATTGTTTCTATTTTTTTAAACATATTTCTCGACGATCCAACCGTACGGATGTTAAGATATATCTAATTAAACGATATTCCCAAATTTTTAGAAAATAAACATTTAATTTGGTTGGAGATCCTAATAGAACACTACTGTATTGTCTAGTACTCGTAACTGGTGCTTCGTCCCAAATTATTGTTTCTATTTTTTTAAAAATATTTTTCGACGATCCAACCGTACGGATGTCAAGATATATCTAATTAAATGATATTCCCAAATTTCAAAAAATAAAAAATTAATTTGGTTGGAGATCTTAATAAAACACTACTATTCTTGTTATATTTGGTTAAATAAATGAAAATTATATAATTTTTTATTATATTTATTTTTTTAAATAATTTCTAACATCTTGTTTGTTTACTTTTGTTTTATGTGTAAAGATGTTTATATAATTAATATGTAATTTTCAGATTTTTTTTTTAAAAAAGCAATTTTCAGAATTAAAAACAAATAAAAATTCAATGACTAAACGAGATACTCGGCTTGGCTCGTTTAACTTCTACTCGACTTGGCTCGTTAGGCTCGAGAGTAAACTCGACCCGACTCGTATAATAAACGAGCCGGGTTCGGCGGGGATTTTAGGCTCGTTTCTCGTTTAATAAACGAGCCCGGCTCGACTCGTTAAAAAAACCCAACTCGATTTAAAGTTCGGCTCGAACTCGCCCTGCTCGACTCGAATTAGAGCCTTAACCAGGTCTACCTGCTATGTTATCCACGGATACTACTACACCATGCAGAGATAGTATCTAGGTACCGAGCAATACCAATCTAATCATACGCAGCGGGTTCTATCCTGAAGAAGAAAAATACTTTATTATTATACAACTGATTTGATATGTAGTTCTTATCATTAGTTTAGTACTACTCTTACTATGTAGTAGTGGATCTCCTCCAATCGTCTCTAGATTGTAATAAAATCTCAGGGAGAACAGGGCTACCTAAAGTTGTATGCAAATAGTAATCATAACGATACTACTCTTAGACCACCTCCAATGCATGCCCAACTCTTGCATTGGAACACTAAAAATGGACCTGAGCAGTGACCAACTCATTTTTTTGCATTGAACCGATTTGCAGTGGCCAAGTAAAACTGGGCAGTGGCCACTTCCCCGGCCATGGCCAACTCTACAAAGTTCTATAATTTTCTATTTTTTATTATTATTTTACTGCTAGCTGCTTATTCTTTTCGGACAAGTTCTAATTTGTAGAATATAAAACTACAAGCTCGCCAAGTAAGTTGGGCAAGTGCATTGGAGTGTTTAGGCCGGTTACTTCCCAAGACTAGTTTTTGCTTATGTGACATTATAATGGGACCCTAAAAAGATGGAAAATGGGTATGGAATGAGTTGAGCATTGTGGATGCTCTTAAGTCCTAGCCAGCACTCCTGATGTTTCTTTTTTCATTTTCCAGCGTTGGTCATCAGAGCTCAATCCATGACAGCTAAGTCGTAAGCAAATAGTAGTCTTAACTTTGATGAAAAATCATATTTAACTCCACTTTTAAATTTCATCACTAGTGATTAATCATCTATAACAGTTAAATTTTATAAAATTACGATAGTAGAAAATATATACCATTTTCATTTTATTTCAATAAATTGTGATTAAATATTTAACCAAATTTTCATCATAAATTACGTACATTATATACACAAAAAAATTACAAAAGTCATACAGTTTAAAAGTATATCTAATATATTTTAAGTTATATTTTTTAGATTATTGAAATTTTAAAAAAGCAATGTGTAAATTGTAGTCAAAATTCCAATAAATTTGACTATAGAAAGTCAAATAAACTAAAATTATAAAGGGTAAAGCGAGCATTTAGATAATTTTCTAAATTAATTATTAAAATGGAGACACATAAGCACAATCATTATGTACTTGTAGGTCCTTTTAAATAAACGATAAAAAAGAATCAAAATTATGTAAATTTGATGGTTAATTTTAGAAAAACCTCATAAAATTAACATTCTTTTTCTCAATTATAAAACAAAGAGTAATACTTATTCCATTGCTGTTTTATTCCGCTCCCCTCTCATTACATTTTCATACGGTTTTAATTGTTTCCTCGTTCCTTTAATAATGTCAAGTGAACATAGATATTCATCAATTTTGTCGACCCATAACCTTCGTCCGGCTAGTTGATTAAAAGTTCTGTTTTTGGGTCCCATAGGCAAAACAGGTAACAGGTTGGCCCAGATGCACTCTAGCATCAGTAGTCCATCAAGTATGGGCGTACGGCAAGGGGAAATAAAAAAAAGAGTAAAGTGCACTATATGTACTCGCAGTTAGTGTGTCAGACCAGTTGGGATACTAACATTCAGAAACTATCACTTGCTATATTGGGAATCCAATTTACTTATAGACTGGGCATTTCCGTTAACTGAGTGTGACTCCGTCAGTTTGTTAAGGGTAGTTTAGTCTTTTCTTGACCAATCTTCCCCTAAGCAGTATATGTATCGACAGTATACATATATATAAAATTATTCCCTTCTTTTAAATCGATTTTTAGATGGTTTTATTTATCAATCATACCTTGCATATACTCAAACTGATCTAATCCTCGAGCTCTATCTATATACATGTATATCCATCAGTTTCAAGGACTTTAATTTTTGGGTAAATTTTAATTTCAATTCGGTTTTGAGGTTAGTGTTTCTTTTTGAAAAATCTGGGTTGGTAGGGTGATATATCGGGAGGAAATAGGTCGATTGATGGTTGTTCTCGTTGTTGTGCTAGCGGTTGTTCTTGGCAAATGTTCAGTGTTGCAGATCGAGGGGATGGGGAGATGGAAATAGTTCTCGAAAGATCAGAATGCTCAAGAAATGTTCTTATTTCCTAATTCAACATGTGAAGAAGATGATGATGTTTCCATATTGGTGAATCTGAATATTTACGGAGAAGTGATCATCGAAACATTCATTTGTACGGCACTGAGGCTAGGGAGGATTTGAAGAATGGTGGTAAAGGAAAATGGAGGTGGGTCTGTTTATGAAGAACAGAGGAGGGACGAAAGTGGGCGGCGGACGGAGGTTAGCTGGAGGAGATGAGAGGGAAGGCTGTGTTGAAGAAAATGGAGGGGAAGAGGCGAACAACGGTGGCGTTGAGACTTGAGAGTGCTGGTGGACGATTGCAGGAGGTGTGAGGTCGGAGGAATGGGTGGCGGGGTGGATTTGTGGGTGGCGAAGGATGGAAGAAAAGGGAAATGGGGCGGATGTGGAGGTGAAGTGGTGGTGAGTTGTTGGTGAAGACGGAGGTTGGAGTGGAGATGAGCAGTGAAGGCAGGATGGGCGGTGTTGGAGAAGGTACGGCTACAGGCGGAAGTGGGATGCGAGTTTGAATTAAAGGGGATAAAGGAGGAGCATAGTGATTGAAGATGAGAGCCTGAGATGGGTTGACTGAGAAATGATAAATTTTTAATGGTGGAAAGGGTGTTGATGAAGAAGATGATGATAAATTGACGATTTTACCCCTGCATTTTCTAACGGAGCTAAACAGATTTGACGGCGATACACATTATGTAACGAAAAGTAAAGTCCAGTATAACCCGTGGTACTTTCTAAAGTCCAGTATCCAAAGTGGTCTGACAGCCTAACTGCACGTACACAAAGTGCACTTTACTCTAAAAAAAATCGATGGCCAGGCCTGTTGGGTATAATTTGTTGGAGTTTTGACTAAAAATAAATTGCATTATATTATTTAATTTGTAACTTATGAAATTAATTTTGTAACTCCTTAATAATGATCATTATTGTATGGAGGTTACAATATTAATTAACTTGTAAGTTATATATTTTTACTCCTATATAAGGAAACTTTGACATTATGGTTTCTGACACAAAAAAACATTACAAGTTTTTCCGTAGTATGTCTTGCATTTTTCCTAGAATTATAGGTTCGGTTTCTGGGAGATAGAAGCGTGTTTGTTCAGTTCGTAGGAGGTGGATCTCTAGTGCATAAGATCACCTCGTTTCGTTGTATCATGGGAGACGGAAGCCAGAACAACCTTCAAGCACCATACGGAAGGGGCTTATCTGTTTTAAGCATAACGTGGTTTTCACGTACCTCGAAACATCTTTTTTGGTATTTTGTTATTGTTATTTTGATTTCAGGTATATCTTTAATCTATACTTCTTACAAGCTTAAAACAAATAAGATAAGTCATATTAGTTTAATTGATAAACTGATTTGTTTGATTTTTTTTAGAGAGTATAGTAATATTTGATATACGAACTGCTATAACTTTTTGTACTTTATGCAGCATGTGTGTCTGTGTTAAATTAATTTTTATCAATTTGTTTTTGTTAATCCATGCATGTGTGCTGTATTTTTATTGCTCTAAATGTCATAATTAACATGCATGAGTAATGATTCTACATCAGTGAGTCATTGTTATATTTCTGATTTTACTCTGCTATAGTACAGTGGATACTAGTCCATGTATAGTGCTTCTGCGTCTCTGTTTTGTTAACTATTAATAAATTGTGGCTGGCTTGATATTTGGCCTATCGCTATTGCATGTGATATTTGGCTAATACTTTATATGTCTCATGTATATAATTTTAACATGTTAAATGTTTAGACTTTTGTGTAGACTAATTATGTTGATTTTTTGTATGTGACATGTGGCATATATATTTTGATCTCCCTCCCCCTCCTTGGGTATTTGTCTCTGGAACTAGGAGTTTATTTTATTTTTATACATAGTAAAATCATCTTAAGCCTCATTACCTGCTTGTATTAGTTTGGAATAATCTCAGGAATTTAATGTTAATGTCATGCTCTTAATCAGATCTGTATATTTTTTTTTCTACGGAAAAAAAATTGTTTTTTTTTATTCTAAGTAATTTAATTTTGACTCTCCCACAAAAGCTTTAGCAACAACTGATAAGAGAAAGAACAGCCGAGTCGCCAACCGTTCGAGAGGACTTAACTGTTCTTGAAGAGATTATTGCCCCACTTACGCTGTGTTGGGTTGCAGCAATATCACTTCCAGGATAAAACAGCACAGATCAAACCGGTCACAGAAACAGAGAGATTAACAGTGATCAGCACCTCAGTTCGCCTGAGAACTACGTATATAGTATGTATGTATTGAGGGAGACTAGAGAAAAAAGAAGGCAGATAGGATTTCTATCCTTCGGACGTATCTCATAGCTTGAACGTTCTATTCTGTATGTATATAATACCAAAAATAAAACGTAACTGATACTCTATAAAAGGAAATAAATTATTGTGATTTAATTGCATTAACTGCATCAGGATTTATTTTTCAGTTACATTAGCATCAGGATTTGATGTCCATCAGGATCAGGATTCAGTACTAGTCAGGATCTGATGTCCGTCAGGATTTGGTCCATCAGTATTTGATGTCTAACTAGGTCCATCAGGATTTAATCCAAGTACCAATCCAGTCCATCAGGATTTATCCAAATACTGATCCAATCAGTATTTCCTGCTGTAACAAATAAATCTGAAATCATGTTAAAATAAATCAATAAACAATTCTCCAATCAGTAATAAAAATTCCTCCACGCCCAGGTCGCCTTGCGTACGCAAGACATTCGCCCTTCGACCTGACCCGAGTCGTGGCGTGGCGTGGCGAGGCGGGCGGCGGCGGTGCGCTTGTGTGTGCGCGCGCGAGGCCCACACTACATCCATGCACACCCACATGCCTTAGTAGTTGTGCACTACACTTGCATATGGAGCTATATAAAGCCACCAAACTTTCATTACCAATTCTATGTGGGAGTGGGATACAAGTTATTTCAACTAAACAACCCACATAACCCATTTCAAATATCCTTATTTCAAATTAATTTATTTATGGGTTACACTAAGAAAATGTCTTAGATCCAAACATTAAAGTTTAAGTCCTCTTTACAAGGATCAACCTCCACTTGTTAGTTTCCGGAAATTACATCAAGAACATATTATAAATATGCCTCAAACTTTCCATTTTCTAACAATCCCCCACAAATCCAAACAGAAATGCATATATATCCTCATCATGACTTGTTTTTCAGAGTAGGTACCCTTCCAGGTTTGAACCCTCCTAAGTCCCCTACTTTGATGGCTACCGGATACAGATGGAATGTTTCACCTTGAATCTTTATCCGTTTGGTGTAACCACACTCCATTGACGACGACAAGTCAAAGGCTATGGTGCTAATCTACATCTTTGAGACGTTAATGGTCATGTCTCGATCGTGTTCATCGAATGCTTCAAGGAATAACCATTTCCTCTAATTGTGACCACAAAATTACATTCGCTTAGCTGGGCATCTCCAGAGATGTACTGCTAGCATCTCGTCATATGACTTGACCCCATTCAGAGTTCAAATAACTCTTCCTATTCTGGCAGTTACAGTACCTTTTAGGTTTACATGGGATAGAATCCAGATACGTGAGTATCAATCTAAGTATTTAAATGTACAACCAATTCACCCTTACAACTTGTTATTACCACATTGAATACAATTTCGAGGGATCTCCTCTCATGTGTATTGGGTTCTCGCTGTAGATGAATCATTATGGGCTATCAGTCCCATCCCTAACCTAAACTTAAGGACAACAACATTCTCAAGTCCTTTAGTCAAAAGATCATCTAGGTTTTCTTGAGTTCCAATAAACTCAACAGCTATGATCCTATCAGACATTAGATTCCTTATAGACTTCAGTCTAACTTGGATATGTCTCTTTGTTTTCACATTATACTTCTTGTTGTTTATCTTGTCGATAGTTGTACGGCTATCACAATGAACAGTAAAAGCAGGAAGTGGTCGACTTACTACATGTAACATTGACATAAGTCAATGTAACCATTCAGACTCCGTCCCCATGGCATCTAATGTGACGCCCCCAAATCTGAGGTCAAAGATTCAGGTCGTCACATCATCATCCAACCATATCATACTTGTATTAACTTTACAACTCAACAATACATACGTCCAGACCTCAATCTTACGCACAAACAAGTTAGAGCCTCAGAAACGATAATCAAAAGTAACACTAAATATTACAATTCATCTGTACAATCCAGAGTCTTACCCACTTCCACTTATACAACTATACTTGAAGACAAGTCTTACTATTACAGTTGAAAACCTATCAGACTTACTCTGTAGTATTTATCAGGAACTAAATCATCTCCGGGGTAATTCTTCTACTCCTCTTCTGCTGGTGCGGAGTTAATCGACCAAATTCTTCTCTTGTTGAAAAGTTTTTATAAAGCAAGAATGAGCTACATAATGCTCAGCAAGTTCACCATTTTGTAAAATAATAATGTGGTTTATTTCGAAAACATTCCCAACTATATGGGTATATATCTCAGATTTCAAAACATAATTGGACAATGTATATGTCCGAGTTTGAATAAAACATCTATACTCACTAAGGAGCTTTAAGAATAACATATGAACCCTTTATAAGGTTCCCATTTCAATATATCTCAAGTTTGAAAATATATACATATGAGTATATCATTTTTGGCAAAACACTCTACGATTAACATACTGTACAAGGAATACATCATTGCAAACCTCTTTCCTTCCATTAGCTTAGAAGGTTTTCCATACAAAAACATTTCATTCTTTGAAACAATTGCAAGAGTGCACTAACACGTGCCAATCTTTATTGAAAATCTTGCAGTTCTAGATACTGCACGATGTCAATATTTTTCTTATCAAAAACCACACTATCGGCAACTTGGCACTTAGGCCCAAGAAGTAGTGTTTGAGTATTTTTCCAAAGTGGAGGATGGGACTGGAAGAAAACATAAAAAACCTGACAAGGATTGACGATGATCAGTCGCCACATCCAAGTCCAATAATCCGCGGGTCTTCTCTACCGGTAGAAGGATAAAAACTACATCCGTAACTATCCCCGAGTGAAAACTACATCCGTAATCACCCTCGATGAAAACTACATCCGTAATCATCCTTCGGCAACACCTGGGCCGGAATAATAATTGATGGACCGCCTGGCTCACGGACGCTTACACATCCCGGGAATCGTTCGTCAACGGTTCCGACACCTGCCATAGTCCCTTTTTCTTTTTCTTTTAAAACTTGATTTTGATTGAAAACTGAGTAATTGAGGTCCGACATCAGTCGACCGATGATTCTTGAAATCACACAAGAAGCAAACCTGACCGGGGGTTTTCGAAAATGTTTTGAGTTCGAAAGAGTTCGAGTTTGAAAGTATTAAAGGTATCTTGGATTAGCTTTGTCTTTAAAATAATGAACAATAATTAATAAATGATATTTTAAGATTTAATATTAATAATTAATAAAATATTATTTAATTAAATAAGCTTTTAATCCAAGATAGGTATTTTGAGTATTTACGAAGATATAAAAATAATTACTTGAGTATACGATACTCCCCGAATGACCCTTCGGGTTTTCCCAATTTAATTACGATATAATAATATACCGCTCCCCGGTCAATAGTATATACGGACCGCTACGACCTCAATTGCTAGAGTCGTTGTCCGAAGAAAACATTTCATTCTAAGTTCAAGGGGTCCAAACATATATGTGCTTATACATCTCAATTTCATCGATACTTCGATAAACATAAACATTTGATATGATTGAAAACTACAAACACAACAGTGAAAGTCCTTGTATATGTAAGTTTTGAAAAGTGAACTTGCCTTGGTGAGGTTGGGGTGGTCGAGCGTGCGGAGTGGAATGATCTATACATAAGCAATAACTGTTCGTTAGTACCTTCATCAATATCTCTTTAATTGCGAGGTTTTAGGGGGTACAAAATTAACTTAATGACTTCATCTTATGACACTCTAGCCCCACTATAGGTTCATGTCATCACTCGATTACGCTCGTCACTTATTCGACTTAATTTGGTTACCATATCCGAATCATATCCATTACCCCTAAAATTACACTCCACTTACGACTTTTTCCCTTGCGCGAATTTTACTCTAGCATTTTTATAAAATTGAAAAATACATATTTTAATCCAATTCTTTTTGGTTAGCCTTCACCACTGCATTTTCTAGCTTCTCTAATTTTTCCATGATCCTACATAAATTTTTAGGGGTTTAAACAAGGTTCACAAGGGGACCATTTAGTGCAGCCCGGAAACCAGAAACACATTTCACTTCTCAGGCCATAACTCAAAATCTATACATCACCTAGTCATGAACCTTATATTTCTGGAAACTACATTCAAATACCTATCCAAAAATATATATTAGGACCTCAGGGGACAAGATTTGGGGGTTAAAAACTCTCTTACAATACAGTTCAAGTTCCTGGAAAAATCTCAGCATGCTTATATCACTAAACCAACCAAGAATCTTACATCCACATCACAACCAACATCTAAATCACCAAGATCATACTTTATAACATACATGGAGATACATACACTAACCACAAGCTTAAAAATCTTAACCACAACACTTAAACTCAAGATCTACATCATCCATAACTTATATGTCCAAGATTCACACTAACATCCATGGATCTAACATTAAACACCATAAATAATTCATGGCCAAGAGGGGTTAGAGTTTTATACCTTCTTGATGTTCTTACAATCTCAAACAAGCTTGGTTAACCTTGGGGAAGCCTTACTATATGCTCACCATCTCCAATCTCACCAAAGAAATCAAGAACATGGAAGTGGGTTTCCTGACTGGAAAAACACGCCCCAAAGATCAGCCAAAACGAAGCCCTTGCACTCGTTTCCTGGTCGAGGCTCCTGAATGAAAGTTGTAGAGCATCTTAACAGCTTTCTAACCATATAAAGAATAAAAAATTTCATTGAGTAATGAAGGCTCTAGGCCCGTTTTACTGAGAGGTGTTCTGCTGGGCAGAATGGTGTTGTTCTTGGTTTTATGTTCTAATAATGCCATACACTTGATATATATCTATTTTTGGTTGGATGCATCTCATCCTTGCTAGGTGGCAACCTCTCATTGGCTCCTCTAGATTTCTTATCCAATTAAATTGCAACCAAGCCCTTTGCTAATTGCAACCAAGTCCTTGTCTCTTGTTTCTTGCACTTAAGTCCTTTTGTTTTGTTTTCTTTTCCACCGCCTTGATTTCCTTATCGTTTCTTGAATAAAATAAATACGTTACAACTTATACGTTGCATATTATTGCTCTAATATAGCACAATACCTCGAACGAATATTAATTCCAACATCCCTTGTTTATTTCTCTTTATCTCAGAAAACGTTCTCCCGATTTCTCAAGCATTCTCTTTTCTCAATCCTAGGAGTTTATTCTCAATCCCTTTTCCCTCTCATAATATATCCTTCCTTGGACTCTTAATATACCATATCCTTAATCCATGATTCGTTCGCTCAATCGCTTAATCTCATTGTAAAGTTTCAGCGGTTTCTAGAACGTTTGTTTCACTTCCTCAGTGGTTTTCGTTCCAAATTCTCAAATCACTTATAATAAAATTCGAAAATATTAACTCCTCAATTCCTCAAATTAAATATCTCATTTCTTGATATTACTGATATATAAGTCACTGATCGGTCAAATATTACACGAAAATAGAATTTGGAATTTCTGAATTCCGATCGCATTTACATACACTTATTTACTCCGTAGATTACTAGTATAACTTCGGAATATCCACACTACGTCTCGTACATAGGTGGCATGAAAAATTTTCTTAATCCTCAAAATCACTATTCATCCACCAAATCACTATTCATTGATGCACTTCATCATAATAGGAAAAGTTTTAATTCTACCGAAATTTTGGGTTCTTACATCTAATGCACACAACTCAGCCTCAAAGGTAGACCGAGTTATAACAGTCTGTCTAGAAGACTTCCAAGACACTGGTCCACCCGCAAGGGTAAACAAATATCCAGTCACTCCATTGGAACCATACTTCTTAGCTATCCAACTTGCATCACTATATCCGTCTAGCACTCCAGGAAACCTCCTGTAATGCAAACCAAGATAGATGGTGCCTTTCAGATATCTAAGGACTCTATCTAGAGCATCCGAATGAGTCTTGTTTAGACAGCTTGTATATCTTACTAACTTAGACACTGAATATGAAATATCCGGCCTAGTACCATTAGCAAGATACTGCAAACTCCCAATAATTTGAGAATACCTTAACTGAGACACAGGAACTTCTGAACTATTCTTGACAAGGGCAATTTTAGGATCATACGAAGTACTAGCGATTCTACAATTTGAATAACCATACTTCTCAAGGATAGATTTCTCTATACAATAAGATTGTGACAAGGTTATTCCATCAGTTGACTAAGTCAACTTGATTCCAAGAACCATACTAGCCTCTCCCATATCCTTCATATATATCAAAGTGCCTTTTCAAGAACCTTTTTGTCTCGTTAATAATCTCAATATTGGTTCCAAACAACAAAATGCCATCCACATATAGGCACACAATAATACATTCATTTTCTTTAACCATGTAGTAGACACACTTGTCACTTTTATTAACTACAAATTCTGATTCTAAAACAGTTTCATCAAACTTTTTATGCCAGTCTCTTGGAGCTTGTTTTAAGCCATATATAGACTTGATTAACTTACATACTTTCCTTTCATTATTAGAAGCAACAAATCCTTCAGGCTGATCCATATAAATCTCTTCTTCAAGTTCACCATGAAGAAAAGCTGTCTTTACATCCATTTGATGGAATATAAGACCATGTACGGAAGCCAATGCTACAAGCATTCGGATTGTTGTCATCCTAGCAACCAGAGAGTATGTATCAAAGTAATCAATGCCCTCTTTTTGCTTAAAACCCTTAGCTACTAGCCTAGCATTATACTTATCTATTGAGCCATCCGGGTTCATCTTCCTTTTGAAGACCCATTTGCATCCTATAGTAGAACACCCTGGAGGTAGGTCAACCAACTTCCATGTTCCATTAGAAACAACAGTGTCAATCTCACTTTTTACAGCACCTTTCCAGTACCTAGATTCTGAAGAATCCATGGCTTGCTGGAAAGTTAAAGGTTCATCCTCGATATTGTAAGTGATAAAATCACTTTCAAAATCCTTGACTACCTTAGCACGTTTACTCCTTCTAGGTTCCTCTACTTCATCAGGAGTAGAGCTACTACCAGGATTTGCCCCCACATTTATCATCCTTTCCACATGATCAGGAATGGAACTCGATGTGTGAGTGGGATCATCATCAGAAATACCCAGAGGTATACCAGTCTTCATAGGGAACACATCCTCAAAGAATGTTGCATCACGAAATTCAACTATAGTGTTAGCCACTATACCATTTATGTCAGATTTTAACACTAAAAATCTCATAGCCGTAGTGGTTTCAATATAGCCCAGAAAGATGCAATCAACAGTTTTCGGCCCTAGTTTCTTTCTCTTGTGTTCAGGGACAAGTACCTTTGCAAGGCACCCCCACACACGAAGATATTTTAAGCTAGTCATTTTTGTTGTCCATAATTCATAAGGTGTCTTGTCCATATGTTACAGAGGAACTCGATTCAGAATATGGCAAGCCGTATTCAGAGCCTCCCCCCATATGTACTTAGGCAACCCCGAATTAATCAACATACTATTGATCATATCCTTAAAGGTTTTGTTCTTTCGTTCTGCCACCCCATTAGACTCAGGTGTGTATGGTGGAATTACCTCAAGAACTATACCATCGCTGATATGGGCTAAAAATAAGCCCTAAAGACCCATTTAGTGTTGCATTAATTAGACCCGGTATGGTCCAAACGTGGGGCCCACCAACAGGGTCCAAAGTCCTATTTTTAATATTAATTTCGTAATTAATATTAGGGGTAATAAACAGCTCAGCAATAAGTGTCAGATAAGGGCATTATCTCTACAAGACTTAGCCTCCAAGGCATCCAATTCGATATGGCAACAGACTCCTACAAGGAAGGAGTCTAGAACTTTCCTCAAGGAGGTGACTTATCTATTAAGTCTCCAACTCCTACCTTAATTCTAAGGCTTCTTAGCCTATATAAAGGGTCTGACCCCTCATTCTCAGAACTACGTTGGCTTGATTCTCTAGCAATACAGAGATACGTAGGCATCTTGTGAGGACCGATCAGTCTCGAACGCAAGAACAGCCATTAAAGCTCGAAGCTCACCATCCCTTGTATTTAATACATACAAACCCTAGCCGCAATATTCATAACCCTCGTTTTTATTCCACAACATTTGGCGCCGTCTGTGGGAAGACAACATCAACCATGGTTCAAACACGAAGAACAACACCAGTTGCAACTGAGGCCATACCTCTCAGATCTGCTCCACCCATCACCGAACAGGTTCCCCCAGCATCAGGGGCGATTGCCCAACAAGCTCCGCCAGCATCAGGGGCGATCACCCAATCTCAAGTTTCTCAACAATCAGGGGCGATCCCCCACGTTGAGAGTACATTATCTGCGATTACCCGTACAAGACGAGAAACCAATCCTCTTCAGATGGTGGTCTCTCCTTTGATTGATCCGAACAACCCATCGCATGGGGTCCAGATCCACACTACAGATCTCCCCGTGAGTACTAACCCGACATACGGGCTGCCTAATTATCCTCATATCCAAGGGACAGGCCCAAGTGGTCACGCTTTGCAGATCCGAGATCGAGAGTATCACGATTATTCGGGTCCTTATACTGATGAAACCTCCTCCGACGATGAGGATGATGACCGTGATGAAGCCCCGAGGAGGCGACGTGCTAGTAGAGAACCTCGAAGGAGGACTCAAGACATCCGTGATGGACAATCTTTGACAACTGCTGAAAGGATCAAGGCTTATGAGGCCGAGATCTTAAAATTGAAGGAAGATATGGCAAGAGAACAAGCTAGGCTAAATCAAACTCAGCCTCCTCCAACTGCAGAAAGGATTCCCATCATTGATTTGGAGAGGTCTTCAAGAAGACAAAGAAGGGCTGATGCCTCATTCGGAAGAACAACCACAAGGATGGAAATTCCCAAAGGAAACCCCAAAGATCTGATGCCTCTCGGAGATCCTGATGATCCAACACCCCCGTTCACCGAGGAAGTGATGAATGCTCACATCTCTAGGAAGTTTAAGATTCCTACAATAAAGGCTTATGATAGAACGGGTGATCCCGCAAACCATGTGAGAACATTCTCGAACGCATTGCTGCTGCAGCCTGCAAGTGATGCCCTAAAGTGCAGAGCGTTCCCCCAAACCCTGTCGGGCATGGCTCAGAGATGGTATAGCCGATTGCCTGCGAACTATATTGGCTCTTTTAAGGAGTTGAGTGCCGCCTTCGTTAGCCAATTCATTAGCGGAAGGGTGCATGAGAAGAGCTCCGCATCTCTTATGTATGTGGTGCAAGGAAAGAATGAAAATCTGAGGGATTACCTCAAGCGATTCACTAAGGAGACCTTGAATATCACTGATTTGGAAAATAAGGTGGCAATGGTAGCCCTGGAGCACGGAACCACTGACCTCTTCTTCAAGAGATCATTGGCGAAGCATCCCCCTGAGAACATCGCTGAGCTCCAACGAAGGGCTGATAAGTATATTAAAGCTGACGATAGCTTGAAGAAAGAAACCACCGTAGGTGGAGGAGGAGGTAACAATGACTCCAAGAAGCGAAATCAAGACCAGGACTATGATGATCAAGAGTATGATGCTAGGGACAAGTATCCCCGAACTAGCGAGGACTCCGACTCTGCCCCTAAGAAGAACCAAGGGTCAAGGTTCACTGAGTATGCAAGGTTGAATACTCATAGGAGTCCAATCTTGTTGGAAATTGAGAATGATAAGGATTTCAGATGGCCGAAGCCACTCAGGGGTGATCCCGCAAAGAGAAACCAGAATCAGTATTGCAGATTCCATAGAGACGTGGGGCATGACACTGACGATTGCAAGCAACTCAAAGATGAGATCGAGTTTTTGATCCGTAGAGGGCAGCTGAGGCACTTCACTAAGGGTGAAGACCGTGGTAACCAGAGAAGAGACTATAATAGAAGGGATGACGATCAAGATCGCAACCTACAGCCCCGAGGGCCAGTAATCAACATGATCTCAGGAGGCCCGACTGCGGCCGGGACAACTAGGAACTCTCGAAAGGCTTATGCTCGAGAGGTGTTGCACATCGTGGGAGAGGCCCCGAAGCGTGCAAAAACTGAGGTAGCGATTAGCTTTGATGACTCAGACTTGGAAGGGGTGAAGTTCCCCCATGATGACCCGTTGGTTATAACTCCTGTGATTGGAAACTCGGAGGTGAAGCGAGTCTTGATAGACAATGGAGCTTCCGTTGACATTCTGTTTCATGATGCGTTTGTGAAGATGGGATACACTGATTCTCAGTTGACCCCCAATAACATGCCTATATACGGATTTAATGGAGTAAAATCCAAAGTTGAAGGGACTATTCAGCTGCCTGTAACTATTGGGCAAGAGCCCAAGGAGGCCACTCGGATGTTGAACTTCCTGGTAATCAAGGCGGATTCAACGTACAACGCCATCCTTGGAAGGACAGGACTTCATGCATTCAAGGCTGTTGCCTCAACCTATCATGTGAAGATCAAGTTCCCTACCAGGAATGGTGTTGGAGAACATAAAGGTGATCAGAAGATGGCACGAAGCTGTTATGTAGCCTCGTTAAGGCCTGATGGAGGGCAGGTCCTTCCGATTGAAGACATGGAAGTCCACAATGGTAAGAAACACAAAGAAAGGTCAGCAGAGGACATCACACAGAAGCCTCGGACAACCATTGAGGCTAAGGCGTTAACTGACTTTGTGGTTGAGTGTACCATTGGCAACCAAGAAGTCGGGGGGCAGGAGGTAGTACCCCAAGCAGGAAGTGAACTTCAGAATAAGAATGAAGAGACCAGAAGGAGTGGTGGGTGCCCTATTTTGATGGAGCATCAAAAACAAAATTAAGTGGTGCATACCTAGTCTTGCAAAACCCCGATTGGGCTTAAGTTATCCTAGTAGGACTTAGCTTCTTATTTATATAGTAGAAGTAGAAATAAGGTTCATTAAAACCATTGCAGAGCATGTTGCTCCGAGTAGGACAGTAGTACTCTATGTAAGGGTTGAACCCATTTCAAGTTATTAATGCATGTTTGTTTTCCATTCATTGATTGTGATTTTATTTATGTGCCAAGCACCTGATGTGTGAGTCAAAGATGACCAAGTACCGAAAATAAAAGAATACACGAATGAAAACAAACGAATGCATACCCCGAATGGTAGATTTAGGTTACAGCAGATAAGAGTTTAAGTCCTTGAAGGACCCTGGATAAAGACAAACGTTGAAGTCCTGATGGAACACCCGCTGAAGAAACATATTGCATAACACGAAAGCCAATGGAAGGCTCATCAGGTGGGCAATCTAACTTGGAGAATTCAATGTTAAGCACAAGCCTAGGATGGCCATCAATGCCCAGGCTCTAGCTGACTTCGTGGTTGGATATATCATTGACAACCAAGAAGTCCGGGGGGTAGGAGGTAATAGACCAGGAAAATCAACAAGGTGAGAAACCCCTGGAAGAGAAGAAGGAATATTGGATGCTATATTTTGATGATGCTATATTTTGATGGGGCATCAAAAACAAAAAGCTCATTTTTCATTGGGCATCAAAAACAAAAACCAGTGGTGCAGGTTTAGTTCTGCAAAGCCATGATGGGTTCACACTTGAGTATGCCTTAAAGTTGGACTTCCAAACAACCTACAATAAGGCGGAGTATGAAGCTCTGATGGCCAGCCTTGGATTGACCAGAGCCCTGAGGGTGAAGAACCTGAAAGTTTGTGGAGACTCAAATCAGGTAGTCTCACAAGTCAATGGAGAGTTTGAGGCTAGAGAAAAGAATATGGCCAAATACTTGAGGATTGTGAAAGCCGTGATAGCCCCGCTCGATAAATGCCATGTTGAGTATATCCCAAGGGAGAAAAGAACATTAAGGCCGAAGCCCAGTCTAAGTATGGCTCTTCTGAGATAAAGAATTATGCAGAGAGCTTTTGCTTCCAGGTCTTGAAGACCCCACCATCGGATCAAAATTGGTAGCACCAGTTGATGTAAGCTGAAGGATAGACCCTCTTCGAGCTCATCTTGAGACTAGTTGGTTCCCTGATAATGCCTTGAAGGCACAGAAACAGTTACTGAGAGTGATGGGATTCAAGGTACTATATAAAACCTCAAACAGAGCCCTGAATGGCCAACGCTGGTTTCATATCGATGATCGATATCGGTATGCGAAAATAATTAACTTTAGCCATGAATGGCCAATATTAATTCCATATCGATGATCGATATCGGTATGCGAAAGTAAGTAACTCTAGCCATGAATGGCCAATATTGATTCCATATCGATGATCGATATCGGTATGCGAAAGTAAGTAACTTTAGCCATGAATGGCCAATATTGATTCCATATCGATGATCGATATCGGTATGCGAAAGTAAGTAACTCCAGCCATGAATGGCCAAGTTGGTTCCAGGTCGATGGTTGATCAAAATCACTGATAGAGATCGAGCCAACCACTGTAACAAAGAAACAAAAATTTTTCGTAGCCGACCGAAGTCCCGGCCGACCGGCCTTCCGGGAAGCCCTCCAGCCGACCGGAATCGACCGCCGGCACGGATATGAAACCGGCCGACCGGTGTCCCAGCCGACTGGCCTTCCGGGCACACGTCGGCCGACCGACGTCGACGGTCGGTATGGGTTTGACAAAAAAAA
This sequence comes from Saposhnikovia divaricata, assembly GCA_036435485.1. NCBI lineage: Eukaryota > Viridiplantae > Streptophyta > Magnoliopsida > Apiales > Apiaceae > Saposhnikovia > Saposhnikovia divaricata. Next base: position 116,928,565 of record CM071599.1, on the reverse strand, counting down.
AAAACCGACCAACAGAAGAAAACCGGCCGACCGGAAAAAAACCAGCCGACCGGGTCACCGGCCGACCGGCCCCTTGAAACACCCTCCAACCGACCGGGAGTGATGGTCGGTAAGGGTTTTTACCCGGCCGACCGACAGCGATGCTCGAGTTGGGTATGCAAAATTTCGTTTTTTCTTGTTTTTGGTTTTTTTGATTTGGTAATCAAGAGAAGTGAAATATGAGTTTGAAATTAGTGTCTGTTAGCATCGATTAGTGCTGATTAGCACAGATTAGTGCCGTTTAAACACGGATTAGTGCCGATTAGCACTGTTTAGCGCCGATTAGTGCCATTAGTGCCGTCGAAAAATGTGAAGTTTCCTGATCGAAATTTGTGATTAAAATTCAGAAATTTGAGTCGAAATGATAATTTCTGAATAGTACTAGCATTATACTTATCTATTGAGCCATCCGGGTTCATCTTCCTTTTGAAGACCCATTTGCATCCTATAGTAGAACACCCTGGAGGTAGGTCAACCAACTTCCATGTTCCATTAGAAACAACAGTGTCAATCTCACTTTTTACAGCACTTTTCCAGTACCTAGATTCTGAAGAATCCATGGCTTGCTGGAAAGTTAAAGGTTCATCCTCGATATTGTAAGTGATAAAATCACTTTCAAAATCCATGACTACCTTAGCACGCTTACTCCTTCTAGGTTCCTCTACTTCATCAGGAGTAGAGCTACTACCAGGATTTGCCCCCACATTTATCATCCTTTCCACATGATCAGGAATGGAACTCGATGTGTGAGTGGGATCATCATCAGAAATACCCAGAGGTATACCAATCTTCATAGGGAGCACATCCTCAAAGAATGTTGCATCACGAAATTCAACTATAGTGTTAGCCACTATACCATTTATGTCAGATTTTAACACTAAAAATCTCATAGCCGTAGTGGTTTCAATATAGCCCAGAAAGATGCAATCAACAGTTTTCGGCCCTAGTTTCTTTCTCTTGTGTTCAGGGACAAGTACCTTTGCAAGGCACCCCCACACACGAAGATATTTTAAGCTAGTCATTTTTGTTGTCCATAATTCATAAGGTGTCTTGTCCATATGTTACAGAGGAACTCGATTCAGAATATGGCAAGCCGTATTCAGAGCCTCCCCCCATATGTACTTAGGCAACCCCGAATTAATCAACATACTATTGATCATATCCTTAAAGGTTCTGTTCTTTCGTTCTGCCACCCCATTAGACTCAGGTGTGTATGGTGGAATTACCTCATGAACTATACCATCGCTGATATGGGCTAAAAATAAGCCCTAAAGACCCATTTAATGTTGCATTAATTAGACCCGGTATGGTCCAAACGTGGGGCCCACCAACAGGGTCCAAAGTCCTATTTTTAATATTAATTTTGTAATTAATATTAGGGGTAATAAACAGCTCAGCAATAAGTGTCAGATAAGGACATTATCTATACAAGACTTAGCCTCCAAGGCATCCAATTCGATATGGCAACAGACTCCTACAAGGAAGGAGTCTAGAACTTTCCTCAAGGAGGTGACTTATCTATTAAGTCTCCAACTCCTACCTTAATTCTAAGGCTTCTTAGCCTATATAAAGGGTCTGACCCTTCATTCTCAGAACTACGTTGGCTTGATTCTCTAGCAATACAGAGATACGTAGGCATCTTGTGAGGACCGATCAGTCTCGAACGCAAGAACAGCCATTAAAGCTCGAAGCTCACCATCCCTTGTATTTAATACATACAAACCCTAGCCGCAATATTCGTAACCCTCGTTTTTATTCCACAACAATCGCTCTTCCAAAATTCATTAAACGAGGTACTCGTATACTCACCACCTCTATCTGATCTCAAACGTTTAAGTACATTATTTGTTTGTGTTTCAGCTTCAGTTTTGTACATAATGAATTTTTCCAGTGCTTCATCTTTATGTTTAAGCAAATAAACATGACAATATCTACGACAATCATCTATAAAAGTAATGAAGTATCTATTATGATCCTTGGTCAAAACACCACCAAATTCACATATGTTCGTGTGCACTAAATCTAACACACCCGAACCCCTAACCACATTATGAAAGGGTTTCCTAGTTTGTTTAGCTGTCATACATACTCGACATTTAGATTTCTTATCAATGGCATGTTTTGGAATTAACTCTAAATTCATCATGTTCTTTAGAGCACCAAAATTTAAGTGACCAAGACGCAAGTGCCACAAATCAGATGATTCAACACAATTAACAGAAGGTGCAACATTATCACTAATAAAACTACCCAAAACAGGCTCAACATTTATTAAAAACAATCCATCAGACAAGTAACCTTTGCCAAAAAATACACCAGTATGTGTAATAACTACTTTATTACATTTCAAAGAAAGTTCAAATTCATTTTTAACTAAACAACTTCCACTTATTATATTCCTACGAATGCCAGAAACATGATGCACTCTAGTGAGGGATAGAACATGCCCAGAAGCAAACTTCAGGTCCACGTTTCCTATTCCAAGTACTTGAGCCGCACTCGCATTCCCCATCGTCACAGTCATTCCATGAGTCTGTTGATAAGATACAAACAAAGTAATATCAGTACAAAAGTGTACATTAGCTCCAGTATCAATCAACCATTCATGAGATGAATAAGTAGAAAGAAGTACAGGGTTGTAGGTTATATACTCGTTGTCAGTTTCAGAAGTAATAGCTTCACTAACAACCATGTTAACCACAGGCCCACTAGTGGTTCCAAGCATAGTGTTAGCTTGTGCTCCCACAACAGATTTTTAGATTTCTTTATAGGACAGTCCTGGATCCAATGACCAACCTGTCCACAAGACCAACATGGTTTGTCTGCCTTTGGTTTCTTAGCCTTGTTCTTGTCCTTATTAGACTTAGTGTTTTCCTTCTTAGTGACATTCTTTCTTTTCTGTCCTACAGTCCCTACATTCACCTTCGAACTCCCAGCATGTTCAACAGGCATCACATGTCCATGTCTAGACTTGTGTTGTTCCTGCACAGAGATGTCCAACATCAGGTTTGTCCATTTAATCTCAACTTTCTGTCATTTCAGGGAGAGTGCAAACTCTTCCAAAGACTTTGGGAGCTTTTCAATCACAGACATAACCTGAAACTTTTCAGGTAGGTCCATATCGGACTCCTTCAAAGCATGCACTAACATCTCAAACTCATGCACCTGCTTAGTCATGGATTTAGTATCCACAAATTTAAAGTCAAGGAACCTAGCCACAAAATACTTTTCCAACCCTTGTGAGTCAGTATTGTGTGTCTTGTCCAGCTTTTCCCATAAGAGCTTAGCTGTGTAGGAATCCGAAGAATAAACATCAAATAGAGTGTTCGCTAAAGCTGTTAGAATTGCAGCCCTAGCCACCCCATCATTCTCCTCCCACATAGCATAAGCCTTAACAGTTTCAGCTTTTTCCTTAACCACAACTGGTTTCTCATACTTCACCACCGGCCATAGACCCTTTACTGTTAGCCACAGTTTCATCTTTTTCTGCCAACGAGAAAAACCAACACCCCCATTAAATTTATAAGGCATTCCTGATAAATCAATAGGTTGTGGGAAACGGTACGTGGTCCAATCAATGGTAGGTACAGTATGAAAGGCATATGACTCAGCCTATTTGTAGTTCGAGGATCCAATTCAACTTAAACCAAATTGTAATAAGTAAATATCCGTATGATCTGTCACAGGAATCTCAGGAAGCAATATCTGTCAGAAGAAAGACGAAAGTCAATCTATAGTTTTGATGTTTTACACTGGAAGACGATTCAGTTATCTGATCAAGCTCTAGTATAGCATTGAATTGAATGGATTCATTTACAGTGAAAGAGATTTTTCGAGTGATAGATTGAAAGTCAGTCAAAGTACAGAAGAGTACAAGAGAATTGAGAGAAGAAATAAACCACAACTTAAAGTCAGAAATGAAGGAGCATCATTGAAGTTAGTAGTTCATGAACTAGACAGTACATCGAACGTCAACACAAGTCAGTGGTAATTCTTTATTATTTTTAGTGATTTGTGAGAATTAAATTAATTAGTTATTGATTTAATTAAATTCATTTGTAATTGATATAAAATCATTTAGTTAATTTAATTAATGAATTAATTCTAAAAGAAATAATTTATTTATTAAATTAATTATTATATCAATTAAATATGAATTGGTTAATCATTAATTAATTAAATGGATCAATATGACTTAAAGGAAAGACTTAAACAAAGCTGAAAGGATTAAGTCATGGCTGGAATAAATTCGGTATGACTTAAATCTAAGTCATACCGCCAGCATCAAGACTAAGTCATACCGCCTAAACTGATTAAGTCACACAGAGGCTGAGATATTTCTTGAAAGTGCTAAGTCATACCGACAAAAGCTGTTTAGGTCATCCCGCCAGATCTGCTAAGAATTAAGTCATACCGACAGATTTTCTAAGTCATACCGTTTGGAGCAAGTTTAAGTCATGCTGACAGCTGATTTATTATGTCTTGAAGCAGTTTAAGTCATACCAAATCAGTAAAATATCCCACAGAAAGCAGCAGACCTATTCTTGTTATAAAACACAGCAGAAGCAACAGAAACAAAAAAGAGAACACAGCAGAAATATTTCAAGAAGCACAGCAGTTTTCTCTCTCAATATCAAGAACACTAAGCACAAATTAATTCACAGAAATTCAAGTTCATCATCTTTGTAATATTCTATCCGCTGGAACTTGTTTACTTGTGATTCTTGTACTACTAGCGAATTAAGTTTCCTAGTACTTATCTTGATCTTTATTAACTAAATTAGAAAAGTTCATGTCGAATTTTCTAATTAGTTATTAAACACTTGATAATCGTTTGGATTGATTTTGTAACACCCCATCAAGTTAATATACAATTATATTCAACTTGAAATCCGTGTCAATTTATTCCGCACAAAATATTCGTTTAAGTGAAAATTATTTAACGAATAAATTTTGGGAAATTGATATAGATTGTATTCAACCCCCCCTTCTACAATCATATTAGACCTAACAATTGGTATCAGAGCCTATTGATTGATATACAAATCAAGATCCTATTTTTACTCAATTAAAAATCAAGCTCGAATTTTTAACTCTCTTAAAAATTCATCATGTCTTCGAAAGGAATTGTGAAGATACCTATCTTTGATAAAGATAATTATGATATGTGGAATAATAAGATGGAGTTGTTTCTAGATGCTACTAATCCCAAATATATGGCTGTTCTGAAAAATGGACCTAAAACTCCTATGGTCTTTGAACTGTTGGTGTATACTGAAAATATTTATTTGAAGTATTTACATTTATTTCTGGCCAGTTTAATTGAGAATCATTTAAATGTTTACATATTGTCTAAATATTATATATTGTGAATAATCTAGTATCAAATGGGATACAGAATATTAGATTATTAAATACGGTTTATATAATATAATAAGGTTCACAGCACAGGTGGAGTTAGACAATCCACTGGAATGGCTGTAGTATTATTTAGATTAGTTTATATTGACTAATAAATAATACTAATATACTTTGTGTATATTGAACAGGATCAAATTTAGAATTGTTCCCTTATACTGATTAAGAAGGTGAACTAAGATTCTATGTTATTATTAATGCTTAGGTTCTTAATCCGGAAATAATAATTGACACGTATATATTATTTACATGCTTTGATTTATATATGAAATAATTCTTTTGATTTATTTCATTATATTTTGGGTGATGAAATAATATATATGGTGGGATATTATTTATTGAAGGAATCCATGTCCTGATAATATTCGGGTTAATGATGTCCCCTTGAAAGCTCAAAAAGATTTAATTATGTGAAACCCTGCAGGTGGATTTATTCCGGCATAATTAAATAAAGGTTGAGTGGATGATCAAGGATAAAAGATATTAATTAAATGAATTATCAGTAATTTATTTAATTAATGGACATGCGATATTTTAAACATGGGGAATTTAATAAGCAAATAATATTGGAACCGAATTAATTAATTAAATTACGGTATTAGGAAAGGTAGTGCAAATATTAATTCTTTAGTGGAATGAATTAATATTTAATTACATTGGGCTAGGCTCAAGATGTAATTAGAAGGCCCAACCTAATTATCCATGATCCCTATTGTAGCATATATATATTCCTATTCTCTTCTTGCTGGGGGCTGATCGAAAAAATTTTGTAGCCACCCAGGAGCAAGAAGAGAGGATAACTTGAGAAGACGAAGGCCACACTTCGCTCAAGGGAATTTGGGAATACAATAGAAGAGCGTGGAATCAACCGTTAACAAGGTGATTTTTCTATTCGTACTCGTTAATTTAGTGTATCAAAATTCGCAGTGCCAAGATCTGATTGTCCCAACAATTGGTATCAAGAGCCTGGTTCAATGGTTCTGCGAATTTTGATACGATGTCCATGTCGTAATTATATATGCATGTGTATAGTGGTGTGCTTGGATAATAATCTTTTGCAGGTAGTTTAGTTTCCACTATTATGGCCATGTAATTTTAATTATGTGTTTGGATCCCACGTGGTTTAATCGTGGTTATTTTGTTTGGTTTCCACGTGGTTTATCGTGGTTGTAAAACACGAGGGTTGATCGTGTTAGAATAGATTTACAAAATTAGTTTTGTATTAGATCTATTTTTTTGTAATTGTTTGATGGATTTTGTTAAGATCCGGATATTTTGTAACAATTATGTGCGATCGGAAATCAAATCGGAGACAAAAATTTATCCGCTGCGTAGCTGCTGGTTCGATTTGTTTTTAATTAAGTAGTCGACAGAACTGCTGCTGTTCGAATACAAAAAACAAAACAATTCTGGCGACAGAGAAGAAGAAAAGCGCGTGGAATTCTGGATAAATGGTGTAACGCAGGTCTGTCCTGCGTTACAGGAAGAAAACAGGGTGTAACGCAGGACAGGCCTGCGTTACAGGAAGAAAACGGTCTGTAACGCATGCCTGTCCTGCGTTACAGGATGAAACAGGTCTGTAACGCAGGCTATGAATGCGCAACAGCAAGGTTTTTGGCAGAAAAATGTTTTTTCAGCAAAATAAAGGGCTGGAAATTTATTTATTTTTCAAGGGGCCATAATAGTGGATTTAAATTATATTTTTTAATTTTAATTCCGCTATTTAATTTTTTAATTATTGCTTTAAATAATTATTACGTGTGTTGTTAATTATGTGTGTAATTTTAATTGCATGTTTAACATAATTAGGACGACATGGACATTAATTTTATTTATTGCTTTAATTTTATGATGCATGCTGCCATGTTATGTGTTCTTTGTATTGTTATTTTTATAACATGTAGACCTCGAAAAAATAACATAGGGCGATGCATCTAGATAAAATTCCTCAATTTTAAATAAAAAATTCTAAGTGGGTGAGGGAATTAATTAGGAATTAAATCCCATGGTCTCCATTATTGTTTGTATGTAATTTAACACCGAGACGAATATAAATTATATACATGCCACCCATCGTGGCGTATGATTTATGGTGTCAGGTAGTGTTATGGATATTACTAGAACAAACTTCCTAAATTAATTACGAATATTGAAAGGTATACATGCAACCCATCGTGGCGTACCAAGTTTCATAGAATTCGATTAATTAGAAGGGTACCACTGATTGAATATAGATTTTCAATATTGAGAGAAAGGATGATTCTGTCTAGAAAGGGGTCTTAAGTGATGCCTCTTGACAATGCTCCCCCCGATCTGGGAATTATCCTATTATCGATTATTGATTTGAAATATTTAATGGTGGTATCCAGTCTTTTTATTAATTTAAGATTTAATAATGGTATACACTTAGCTATGAAAAATAATATATAGTCCACCCTAACGTGGCGTATTATTTAGTAATAGGACCGAAGTAATATTTAAACGAATTTAAGTGGTATATATGTCATCCATCGTGGCGTACCAGATACTTATGGTGTTTAAATATTAGTGCATTAATTTTAATTAATTGTTAGAGGAAACCAATAGGATTTAAGATTTATGCAACTATCTGATTATGTGTTACATGTATGATTCTCAGGATTAGATCACTATGGGCTTTAATCCACTATTCACCATACTTAAGGATAACAAACTTACTGGACCGAACTATATTGAATGGAAACGTAATTTGGACATAGTGTTGACTGCTGAGGAGTACAAATTTTGTACTTATGAACCCAAGCCAGACCAGCCTGCTGAAGATGCTCCTGAAAGTGAGAAGGAGTATTATAAGCGGTGGATTAAGGCTGATGAGATATCGCGATGTTACATTCTGGCAGCAATGTCGGGTGTTTTGCAGCATCAGCATCAGGCTATGCCCACTGCTTCAGATATGCTCTTTAATCTCAAGGAAATTTTTGGAGAACAGAATAGGGCTGCTAGGCAAGTAGCAATGAAGGCTTTAATGAACACTCAGATGGTTGAAGGAACACCTGTAAGGGATCATGTTCTCAGAATGATGTCTCATCTGAATGAGATGGAGATCCTTGGTGCTGATATTGATGGGGAAACCCAGATCGATATCATCCTTATGAGCTTGCCTAAAAGTTTTGAGCAGTTCCGCTTGAATTACACCATGAACAAAAGGATGTATAGTCTCGCGGAACTTCTGACAGAACTTCAGGCAGCTGAAGGACTCTTTAAGCAGAATGTTCAAGTGAATGTGGCCGAGAAAGCTTCTTCATCTAAGCCGAAAGGTAAGAAGAAGAAAAAGACTCAGACACAGAAAGCTGGAAAGATTGCTAATGTAGTGGGAGTTCAAGGTGGTGTGAAAAAGCCTAAGGGCAAGTGCTTCAGGTGCAAGCAGTCAGGTCACTGGAAACAGGATTGTCCTCTTCCTAAGAAGACAAACAATACTGGGGTTCCAGCAATCCAGAATGCTTAGAGATGGCGAGATATATGTGTTCATGGGAGATGCTACGAAAGTAGCAGTAGTTGCAGTTGGAATAATTACATTATCTTTTTGCGATGATAGGATTTTGGTTTTGAACAATTGTCTTTATGTACCTTCGTTTAGAAGGAATTTAATTTCGGTTTCTAAACTTGCTATGGATGGTTATAATGTTTGTTTGGATCGTAATGTTTCTATTATGATGAATAAACGAGTTATATGTTATGGTACATTGCAAGACAATTTATATATTATTAATCCTATCCAACCAATGTTGCAACATAAGGAAACTAATAACATTCTTTCTAGCTCAAATAAAAGAAAGAAACCTTCTGAATTGAACCAAACATATCTTTGGCACTTAAGATTAGGTCATATTAACTTGAGGAGGATTCAAAGACTGGTAGTAGATGGGCCATTAGGCTCGTTGGCAGTGGAGCCATTTCCAGTTTGCGAATCCTGCTTGGAAGGTAAGATGACTAATAGGCCTTTTAAAGCAAAGGGGAATAGAGCTAAAGAAGTGTTAGAATTGGTTCATACTGATTTATGTGGACCTATGAGTATCCAAGCAAGAGGAGGTTATGAGTCACTTTCATTGACGATTATTCTAGATATGGGTACATTTATTTGTTGCGCCGTAAGTCTGAGTGCTTTGAAAAATTCAAGGAGTACAAAGCGAGTGCGGAGAAGCGACATCTTGGAAAATGTATCAAGTCACTACGATCAGATCGTGGTGGCGAATACTTGCTTGGAGAATTTAGGGAATATTTATCAGAAAATGGGATTGCATCCCAATTGTCTGCACCTGGCACACCTCAGCAGAATGGTGTAGCAGAGAGAAGGAATCGGACTCTTTTAGAGAGTGTTAGATCGATGATGAGTTATTCAGATTTACCCAAGTCGTTTTGGGGATATGCTATAGAAACAGCGGCTTACCTTCTGAACTTGGTACCTTCTAAGTCGGTTCCCAAGACTCCAATAGAATTGTGGACTGGTAGCAAACCAAGTCTAAGACATATTCGGATTTGGGGTTGTCCAGCACATGTGCTGAACAAGAACGCGACCAAGTTAGAATCTCGTACAGAAGTAAGGCTGTTTGTAGGCTATCCCATGGGAACGAAAGGTTATTCATTTTATAGTCCTAGGGATCGAGATATCATTGTTAGTACCAGTGCTAGATTCTTAGAAGAAGACTATATAATGAAACACAAACCCATGAGTAGTATCGTTTTAGAGGAACTAGTGGGAGGGACAGATAATCCCCAAGTGCCAATAGTACAAGTAGATCAACCACAAGAAAATGCACAACCTGTCACTAATACCACATCGGTGCTTCGTCGTAGTGGGAGGGTTGTTCAACGACCTGATAGATTCATGTTTTTGGGAGAGTCCTCGGACTTGGTCTCTGGTGAACATGATGAGGATCCCAGGACATACGAACAAGCAATTCTAGATAAAGATGCAGATCTTTGGCAAAAGGCAATGGAATCTGAGATGGAATCTATGTATTCTAATCAAGTTTGGGAGCTCGTGGAACCACCCAAAGGTGTAAAACCCATTGGATGTATGTGGATCTACAAGAAGAAAAGAGGATCTGACAAAAAGGTGAAAGCCTGGAAAGCACGACTTGTTGCGAAAGGGTATACTCAGAAAGAAGGGATCGATTATGAGGAAACCTTTTCGCCGGTTGTTATGCTTAAGTCGATCCGGATTCTTTTATCTATAGCAGCTCATCTCGATTATGAGATTTGGCAAATGGATGTCAAGACAGCTTTCCTTAATGGAAGTCTTGAGGAAACCATCTATATGCAACAACCAAAAGGATTCATTAAGGAAGGCCAAGAGCATCTTGTTTGTAAGCTTAAGAGGTCTATTTATGGACTAAAACAAGCTTCTAGGGACTGGAATATTCGTTTTGATCAGGCAGTCCAGTCATATGGATTTGATCAAAGTCCAAGCGAATCATGTGTGTATAAGAGAAGTGAGGGTAATGTAGTGGTTTTTCTAGTACTGTATGTTGATGACATTTTACTCATTGGAAACAATGTTAAGATGTTGTCATCAATAAAGGCATGGTTGTTCAAACAATTTGAAATGAAGGACTTAGGTGAAGCGACATACATTCTTGGGATCAAAGTAATAAGGGATCGCAAGAAAAGGATGTTGGCTTTATCTCAAGAGCCCTACATTGATGAAGTATTAGCTCGTTTTAACATGCAGAACTCTAAGAAAGGTTTTCTACCTTTTAAGCATGGAGTGGCTCTATCCAAGGAACAGTGTCCTTCGACACCTAAGGATATAGAGAGCATGAAAGCAGTTCCTTATGCTTCGGCATGTGGAAGCTTAATGTATGCTATGTTATGTACGAGGCCTGACATCTGCTTTGCTGTAGGCATGGTTAGTAGATATCAGTCGAACCCAGGTCAGGAACATTGGAGTGCAGTAAAAACTATACTCAAGTACCTGAGAAGGACTAAGGAGTATATGTTAATTTACAAGGCCTCAGATCTATTTCCTTTGGGATATACTGATTCAGATTTCCAATCAGATAGGGATAAGAGGAAATCGACCTCGGGATATGTTTTTACTTTGGGAGGTGGAGCTGTTATATGGAGGAGTGTAAAGCAGAAATGCATTGCAGACTCTACCATGGAAGCCGAGTACGTGGCGGCCTCTGAGGCTGCAAAGGAGGCTGTATGGTTCAGGAACTTCCTTTTGGACTTGGATGTGGTACCTAATTTGCCTAGGAGCTTGACAGTGTATTGTGATAACACTGGTGCTGTGGCAAATTCGAAGGAACCGCGAGATCACAAAGCAGCTAAACATATTGAACGTAAGTATCATCTCATACGAGGAATCGTAAAGCGAGGAGATATAGTTGTGGCTCACATATCATCAGAAGACAACCGGGCAGATCCTTTCACAAAGAGCCTGCCAGCCAAAGTTTTTGACAGGCATGTGGAAGCGATAGGATTCAGATGGATGGACACATAGTTTTTTGTAATAGTGGATTAAATAAACACTGATATACTCATAGAATATTTTGAGTATAAGTGGGAGATTGTTGGTGTATACTGAAAATATTTATTTGAAGTATTTACATTTATTTCTGGCCAGTTTAATTGAGAATCATTTAAATGTTTACATATTGTCTAAATATTATATATTGTGAATAATCTAGTATCAAATGGGATACAGAATATTAGATTATTAAATACGGTTTATATAATATAATAAGGTTCACAGCACAGGTGGAGTTAGACAATCCACTGGAATGGCTGTAGTATTATTTAGATTAGTTTATATTGACTAATAAATAATACTAATATACTTTGTGTATATTGAACAGGATCAAATTTAGAATTGTTCCCTTATACTGATTAAGAAGGTGAACTAAGATTCTATGTTATTATTAATGCTTAGGTTCTTAATCCGAAAATAATAATTGACACGTATATATTATTTACAGGCTTTGATTTATATATGAAATAATTCTTTTGATTTATTTCATTATATTTTGGGTGATGAAATAATATATATGGTGGGATATTATTTATTGAAGGAATCCATGTCCTGATAATATTCGGGTTAATGATGTCCCCTTGAAAGCTCAAAAAGATTTAATTATGTGAAACCCTGCAGGTGGATTTATTCCGGCATAATTAAATAAAGGTTGAGTGGATGATCAAGGATAAAAGATATTAATTAAATGAATTATCAGTAATTTATTTAATTAATGGACATGCGATATTTTAAACATGGGGAATTTAATAAGCAAATAATATTGGAACCGAATTAATTAATTAAATTACGGTATTAGGAAAGGTAGTGCAAATATTAATTCTTTAATGGATTGAATTAATATTTAATTACATTGGGCTAGGCTCAAGATGTAATTAGAAGGCCCAACCTAATTATCCATGATCCCTATTGTAGCCTATATATATTCCTATTCTCTTCTTGCTGGGGGCTGGTCGAAAAAATTTTGTAGCCACCCAGGAGCAAGAAGAGAGGATAACTTGAGAAGACGAAGGCCACACTTCGCTCAAGGGAATTTGGGAATACAATAGAAGAGCGTGGAATCAACCGTTAACAAGGTGATTTTTCTATTCGTACTCGTTAATTTAGTGTATCAAAATTCGCAGTGCCAAGATCTGATTGTCCCAACATGAACAACAAGTAGTTACCGATGAGGTTATTGTAACACCTGCTAGAACCTATGACAAGGATCCCTCGCTCTATTCTTGTGATGATAAGGAGGATGCTGGATTGGATAAAAAAATAAGGCTCATCCTAATAGATTCCCTGGATGCTTTAATGTATGCCATGTGATGAATTGTAAAACTACTAAACACATGTGGGAAACTATTGAAACAATAAATGAAGGAACGGATGAAGTTAGAGAAAATAGACTTGAAATCTTAACCTCTGTATATGAACATTTCAGAAGTGGCCCTAATGAAGGTATTCAAGAAGTGTTTGAAAGGTATAATTAAATTATCAATAATTTTCAAATCCATGGCAAGCACTATACACAAAAGGAAATTAACCGGAAGTTCTTACTGACCATGCCTACTCACCGAGAACACATAATCACTGCCATTAGAGAATCCAGAGACATGAATTTAATACCTCTTGATAGACTCTTCGACGTTCTGAAAACTTATGAGTTGGAGCAATCTTAACAAAAAGAAATATATGGCAAAGGTAGAGTTGCAAATACGTCTACAACTTTAATTGTTCAAACTCCAAAAGATGAAGAAGCTAAGGTTGTTTGATCTTATGTTTCTGACAAGGAATAGATTGAAGTGGAACAAGGCCACACATCAACTAATCAGGATGGTGGAGATTTCTATTCGTTAGAAGAGCTAGATCAGTTGGAAGATGAATCCATGGCAATGATGGTGAGGTAGTTCAGTAACTTCAGATTCAGAAGAAATCCCAAGTTCAGGTTTAAGTCTAATAATAGATTACATAAAGGAGGTTCTTCATCCTCTAGTAACAGGGAAGGATACAAAACTGGAACTATTGATAGAAGCAAGATTCGTTGCTTTAACTGTAATGAACCGGGACACTTTGCCACCGAGTGTCAGAAACCCAAACAAGCACAGAAAAGAGATTATGCTTCGGACAAGAAGAAGACTGGAAGAGCCTATGTGGCTGCTGGTAAAAGCTGGGATGACACAGACAGTGAAGATGAAGAAGTTGGTAATTTTGCACTGATGGCAACTACTGATAGCTCCAATGATTCCAATGGTTCTACCTCTCAGGTAAGATATACTGATAATGATGTAATACGTCATCTTGGTAGTACGTTGGAAAGTGCAGCAAGTGAAAATGCTAGAATTAATTCATTGAACACTAATCTTGAAAATGAGGTGTTAGAATTAAGAAAAGTGCATAAAAATCAAGATGAGCAAAAAGAAGAAATAGCATGACTTAATAAAAGAGAGAAATCTATTTTAGAAGTAGTGTCTAAACAACTTGTTAAAATTGCTGAACTTGAAACCAAGATTAATGCTTGTGTTAATTCTGTTAAAGTGTCTAAAGAGTTCTTCAACAGACAAGCTGTTAAGCAAACCGTAGGAATAGGGTTTGGTTACAACGAAGCAGTTGGAATGTTAGGCATAAATTCTCCTGATCCTGTTAGTGCTAAAGAGAGGGGAATACCACATGTGCTTAAAAATGTTAAGGATCCTCTCTTTAAGCAATCCATTGCAGAACCTCCAAATTTTACTTCTATCTTTATAGAGGAAGAGATACGTGCTGAGGATATTGCTAGTGGAAATGTCCAGCTTAATGTTAAAAATGTTAAGGACATTAATCCCAAGAATGTTCATTCTAAGATAGATATACCTAAAGTGCCAATCAAGGTTGTTGAAACAACTAGTTCTTTGAAGACTGGATTAGGTAGCAGTAATGTGAAAAAGAACAATAACATATCTAACATGCCTATTATTTATTCTTGTCATAAAGAATGTGGTGTTGCGAATTGCATGTCTTGTGCGTTTAATGTTATGTCTGCTTACTTTAATGGTAATCATGCATGTGCTAATAAGACTGTTCCTCGATAACATATGAATACAAATAAAAATGTTAGATCAAAGACTGCTAGTCCTCCTCAGGTTAGGAGAGAGACATTTGTACCTAAGCCTAAACAAAGTCTGACCAAGGCTGTTTATAAAGTCAAATGTCCAGTCATTGCTAAGGATGTTGTTTTTAAGATTAAGAATGTTGTTTTGCCTGATAAAGGCCAATTCTTCAAGTACTCTGGACCCAATCAAATTTGGGTTCCGAAGGAAGTTTAACCTATTTGTCATTGCATGGTGTGGAATAGGTTGATCGAGTTATGTGGATTTTGGACAATGGATGTTCAAGGCATATGATCGGAGATAGAGCCCTGCTGACAAACATGGTGGAGAAAGCCGGCCCAGTGGTTACCTTTGGAGATAACAGCAAGGGTAAAACTGATGGATATGGCAGATTAGAAGCTAGAAATGTTATCATTGATGAGGTCTCTTTTGTGAAAGGACTTGAGCACAATCTGCTCAGTATCAGTTAATTCTGTGACAAAGGATATGAGGTCCATTTCAACAAAAAGAATTGTCTAATCTCACATAAGAGACATAAAAAGCCACAACTGACAGGAGTTAGAAAAGGCAATCTGTACGTAGCCAATATGAACTCAGGAAGCACTAAAGAAATCACTTGCTTCTACTCTAAAGCATCTAATGACATGAGTTGGCTATGGCACAAGAAACTTTCTCACCTTAATTTTAAGAAAATAAATTCTCTAGTCAAAAGAGAATTGGTGAGAGGTTTGCATTCAATGAAATTCATTCAGGAAGGACTATGTGATGCATGTCAAAAAGGGAAGATAAAAAGGGCAACTCACAAGAGCACTGACAAATCTTCAATAACTGAACCCTTACAATTACTTCATATGGATTTGTTTGGTCCAGTTAATTGATGTCAAAGAAGAGATATGCTCTAGTGATTGTTGATGACTTTTCAAAATTCACATGGGTCCTATTTCTACATTCGAAAGATTAAACTCCACAACTAGTGATTGATCATGTTAAGTTGATTGAGCCGGATTCTAAGTATCCAGTAAGAGCTATAAGGTCAGATAATGGAACTGAATTCAAGAATGCAGTTCTAAATGATTTCTATACAGAAAGGGGTATAACCAGACAGTACTCGGCTCCAAGAACTCCTCAGCAAAATGGGGTAGTTGAAAGAAAGAATAGAACCTTGGTTGAAGCTGCTCGTACTATGCTAAGTGAATCAAGGCTTCCATTGAGATTTTGGGCTGAAGCTGTCAACACTGCATGCTATACCCAGAATCGAACGCTTATCAACAAAGACTTAATGAAGACACCTTATTAAGCTTTAAATGAAAAGAAACCAACACTCGAATACTTTCATGTATTTGGGACAAAATACTTTGTGCTAAAAGAAGGAGATGATCAAGGAGGAAAATTTGAAGAAAAAGCACATGAAGCAATCTTTATTGGTTATACAAGAAGAGCCTACAAGGTGTATCTAATTGATCAACAGAAAATAATGGAAAGTGTCAATGTTACATTCGATGACACAAAACTCCCAAGTATCCAAACTGAAGATCCATCTGAAAAACTAATTTTTGATGACATGTCAGACTCAGATTCAGATGATGACAAACAATCTGATGTTGTTGCTGACGATAATCAAAATGATGATGGTAATGATCAAAGTGATGGTGGTGGAAACAATGATAATTTTCAAGACACCACTGACACTCTTGAACCCTCATCAAGTCACTCTGGCAACAACTTAGGGGGAGAGACTGAAGGATCATCTAGTCATAATCAACATCAAAATGAAGATCATGATGAATCATCAAGATCAAATATTCCCAGACAGACTATTTGGAATAGAGCTCATCCTTTTGAGCTGATTATTGGTGATCCAAATGTTGGTGTGAAAACTAGAAGGGCTTATCAAAATCAAAGTAATTATGTCTGTTATGGAATCTAAGAAAACTGAAGAAGCTCTTTCTGATCCTGATTGGGTGATTGCAATGCAAGATGAACTCAATCAATTTAAACAGCAAGAAGTATGGAAGCTGGTACCCAGACCTAAAGACAGGAAAGTGGTTGATACTAGGTGGGTATTCAGAAACAAACTAGATGAAAATGGCATTGTGACAAGAAACAAAGCAAGACTGGTAGCAAAAGGTTATTCTCAAGCTGAAGGCATTGATTATGATGAGACCTATGCTCTAGTGGCAAGACTTGAGGCCATCAGAATATTCTTGGCATTTGCTGCATTCTCAAACTTCAAAGTTTATCAAATGGATGTTAAGAGTGCTTTTCTGAATGGTAAGCTAGATGAAGAACTGTATGTAGAACAACCTCCTGGTTTTGAAGATCTGGAATTTTTGGACTACGTCTACTTTCTCTACAAGGCTATCTATGGTCTTAAACAAGCACCAAGAAAATAGTATGACACTCTCTCTGAATTTTTACTTGAAAATGGTTTTACAAGAGGTGTCATAGACAAAACGCTCTTTACTAAAAAGCATAAGAATGATACTATACTAGTCCAAGTCTATGTGGACGATATTATATTTGGTTCTACTAATGAGCTTCTGTGCAAGAAGTTTTCAAAGTTAATGCAGGGTAAATTCGAAATGAGCATGATGGGAGAGCTGAAGTTCTTTCTTGGATTACAAATAAGTCAAAGGCTAGACGGTATATTTATTTGTCAATCCAAGTACATCAAAGAGCTCCTCAAGAAATATCAAATGGAGGACTCATCATCAGCAAAGACACCATCATCCACAGCTGTCAAATTTGGAGCATGTGAAAATTCTGCTAAGGTAGATATCACAAGCTACAGAGGTATGATAGGCTCATTACTTTACCTCACTACAAGTAGACCGAATATAATGTTTACTACATGCTTATGTGCAAGGTTCCGAGCGGATCCTAGAAATGTACATCTCATTGCTGTAAAAAAAATCTTAAGATATCTTAAGGCGCCCAATTTAGGTATCTGGTACCCTAAAGATTCTGGTTTTAATCTTATTGGATATACAGATTCTGATTATGCAGGAAGTGTTGTAGATAGAAAAAGCACCTATGGGAGTTGTCAATTCCTAAGTGGTAGATTGGTTTCATGGTACAGTAAGAAACAACAAACAGTTTCCAACTCTACAGCCGAAGCTGAATATATAGCTGCTGGAAGCTGTTGTGCTCAAATCTTGTGGATTAGGAATCAACTGATGGACTATGGCTTTGTATTGCAAGATATCCCTATTTTGTGTGATAATACAAGTGCCATAGCAATCTCCAACAACCCCGTGCAGCATTCAAGGACAAAGCATATAGACATCAGGTATCATTTCATTAGAGAGCGTGTCATGAATGGTACAGTGGAATTACTATTTGTACCCACTGAAGAACAAACAGCAGATATTTTTACTAAGTCGCTTGACGAATCCACATTCACCAAAATTGTTGGTGAATTGGGTATGTTGAACAGTCCTAGTAATTAATCTAGTTAATATCTGAGGTTTGGTCTTTAATAATTTACAAGTGATTATTTTGTGAATATTTGTTGAATAAAATCACTTGTTTAATTATTTTATCAACTTATTTTCTTGCTTGTTAATTTATTCATCACTCTGTTTATTCACATTATTTAATACTCCATATTTCTATATTTTTAGAATAATTGTATGTATTTATTTTTATTTATATAGTTATTTTATTTAATGTTTTTTAATGTTTGTCCTTTTAATATTGCTTTATTTCCGTTAATAGAATAGTCTATGTTAGTTATTTTTGTGGTTATTATTTGTTTAATTTATTATATTATTTTTAATATTTTTCTATATTAAAAGTTGTAAATTTTTGTGTGTTTAATTATGTAATTTGCATATATTTTAATTTATTTTAATTAGAATATGACTTAAATTAATTCAGGATATTAATATGACAAAATTCTTTAGTCCGGTATGACTTAAAGTTTATACCGATTTTTTTTAGTCTTAAGTCATATTAGTTAAGTCTGTTTAAGCTTAAGTCTTATTCGATTGTTTTTATAAATATTAATTCTGTTTAGTCTTAAGTCATATTCGCGAGTTATGTCTTGTATATAAGTTAAGTCATAATCGCGTCTTTTTGTATAAAATTAAGTCTTATTTTCGTTTTAGGTCTTACCGAGTTTTGTCTTAGTAATATTATAAGTCATATTCAGTTATTTCTTTTACAGATTTTAAGTCATATTCGTAGTTTAGTAGATATATATATATATATATATATATATATATGTGTGTGTGTGTGTGTGTGTGTGTGTTAATATCTGCTGATTAACGGTTTAAATCGAAGATTTAGATCAGTTTTTAAGATTTAATATTCGAAAAATTGAATTTTCGATATGAAAAATCATACTATGGTTTTGATTTTGCAAAAACTAAAAATACTGGAGTGTTCGTCGGTGTGTCAAGATCATTGTGTGAATTTTTTAGAATTTTTGAACAACTTTGATTATTTTCGAATTTTTAATTAATTATTAATTCGAAATAAATCAATTTAATTATTTATTTTGTAAAATCTGAAATTTTCAAAGTGTTAAAATTTGATAAAAATGGCTGGTAATAACAATGATCGATTTGAAATAGTTAAGCATAATTTGATTGGATATTTTGATCCCGAAAAATGTTCACTCGAACGTTTTTGACCGTGGATTCGCTTTATAAATGATCATTCACTAGTTCGCACTGCTTTGAGTTTAGACACTCCATTCAAATTTGAACCCCTGCGAATTATGTGTACTACTGCTGTTATTTATAACGATAACAGATCGTTTGTTTTCTCTCTTGGAGACAATCAGTACACAGTGGATGGATCTGTCATTAATACGGTCTTAAACTTTCCAAGTGACAATTTTGAAGACCTTCCATCAGATCAGGACTTGACTAATTTCTTTGCTGGTATCTACTATCAAGACATAGCAGATATTCCTGTCTTGAATAAAAAGCATCTCGTTCAGGAATGGGACTACGTGTTCGACACACTAGCTAAGGTGTTTGCCAACTCAACAAAGAGCAACTTCGGAGTATTACCTTCTTTTATACAGCATATTGGCTTTGCAGTTGCTCATGATCGAAGAATCAACATTGGCAGACTTCTGTGTGTTCCTTTGGTTAGAAGAATAATCAACGCTAAAAGGAATTTTTACAATGGTGAAAAAGTTCAATGCTATTACCCAAGATTCCTTTCCTTGATTTTTAATCATCTGGTTGAACTAGAATTTCATGCTTCATTTCTGAATAGTCAATCATTGGTGTCGGGTAAACCAACAACTAGGTTATTCACTAAGTACGATGCTAAGCCTAAATTTCCAAATGTGCCAGTAGTTGTCACTCAATATATGTCAAACTATATACAACTACCTGTCATTGCACCTGTACCTATACCCGAGCTAAATGAACCAGTACCTGAACCACCTATGTTAGCAATTGAACAAGAAGAACCAGTAGTGGAACCAGAAGCTGAACAAGAAGTACCTATTCAACAAGTTGAACCTGTTCAAGAGCAGCTAGTTCAAACTACTCAAGCTGCAACTTCTCCAACACCTGCTGACCAGGTATTGAGTTTTAATCTCTCTATTACTCCTACTGCTTTACAATTATCTTCTGGAACCCAAGTGGTTGATAGGGCTGACCAAGGGATTGTAGAACCACAATCTCGAACCCAGGTCATAGAGCCAAATACTAAATCTGAATCACGTAAAACCTTCCAATCCCGAAAGAAACTACCTTTTCAAAGAGAAAAAAGAAGTAGAGATGATGTGAGTGAACCCACAGCTCTGCCTCTCCAAAAGAAGAGTAGAACTGAACTTGAGGCAACTGTAAGCCCATCCGTATCTTCTCAAAAGGATATGGACATTGATATGGCCATGAAACAATTACTAGGGTCATCCTCTCAACAGGATGAAACTATTGAAATTCGCCATAGGGCCATGGCATCCTGTAATGTGTCAAGCACAACCCCATTGTTATTAGTAACAATGGGAGAACATGTAAATATGGATGAAAATAGGGACACTCTGATAGAAGAGCACTTAGAATTGGAAACAGTGCCTACCATAGTTACGGTAGAAGAGTCTTCGCAGGCTTCTGAGGGAAATCTTGGTTCTTTGCCAACTATAATAGAACCATCATCTCCCCTCCTAGGAGAAACATTCCTAGATCCCCCAAGGGAGTTTCCACTCGCAGTTTCGACTGGAGAAAGTGGAAGGCAACTCGATCAATCTACTACTGAAGAAATTCAGATTACAAATTCAAATGTTCAAGTAGACTTGATTGAGGATAGGGATTTGCGAACTCCCATTGCACCACCACTGACCTTCCCAGAGGAGGCTAGGGTGATTTTATCTGCAGGTACCATTTCTGGAGCAGCAAAGGAAATTGAGAGGATTGATGTAAGGATCACCTCAAAACTGAGTGATACACATGCACGTCAGGTGAGTGAAATACAGAGTGAAACTCAGGTGAGTGCACACACTGACACATACACTCTCTCATTGCTACAAAAGATTCAAGCTCTAGAAAGGAACTTGAGGAAAGTAAAGATGAAGCAAGATTACTTCGAGCACAAGTTGGTGAACGGTCTTCTTCATCCACCTCTGTGGATAATCAGCTTGCTTTATTAAAAGGTGACATCAAGAACTTGAAGACATCCTTCACCAACAAAATCAATACTCTCTAACTCTCTTATGAAAAAGCTCTTGATGATTCTGGTGAGGTTACTGTTGCTCAAGACAAAATAATTGCCGAAATCTCTAACAAAGTTGAACATCTACAGATAGAAGTACATGAAAATCAGCAATCTACTCATTTTCGTCTTGATCAAATTGAAAAGCAAAATGCACACCAAGCTAAAGGATTAAGACATTTGTTTAATCTTATAAGTCAAAATCGCACACCTACAACTGAAGAAATGGAATTCTTTGCAAGTAAAAGTGGTGATGATGATGAGCGAGATCCTGGAGCTGGTGCATCTGGTAAATCTATAGAGGATTCCTCAACTAAGGGGGAGAAATCACAATAACAACAGAAATCACAAGGGGAGAAATCTAAAGAAAGAGAGGGAGGAAGTAAATTTGATAAAGATCAAGGTGAAGACAGGAGAGATAAGGTGAAGAAGAAAGTAGCTGAAGATGATCAAGTCAAAGACATTGAAGGTTATTACTACACGGGTGAACCGGATAATTTTGATGTTTTTGCTGATTTTAAATTTTCTGATGAAGGTAAAGAAATACCTGAACCAGATCTCAGTCACTGGGAAGGGGAAGAACCAGTGACATCAGAATATGAAACTCTACAAGCAGACAAAGAATCTGAAGAACTATTTGCTCAGCGGGAAGCTAATTTATTGATGAGAGAAGAAAAGCTTCAAAAATCATTAGAGCATATTGCACGAAATGAAGAGCTTCAGAAAGCTGAACAGGAAGCACTACAACGACAACATGCTTTAAATGTTCAAGCTAGGAAGATGTATGTCAGACTCAAAAGTGGTGAGAAATGGGAACGTGCTCAAAAAGCAATTGACTCACCTCAGAGTTCTGATTATGATGATCGTCGTCTTGGAGATATTCTCGAAAAATTTAAACTGGCGAATCCAATGCATGATATGTATGTAAAGGCCTTAAAGGTAGAAGTCATCAGGATAACTACTGCATTTGATCCCAAAACCGATGAGTTGGTAATCTTTGTAGATTGTCATAATGCTGGAACATTCAGAGTATCTATTCAGTTCTTTTATGACAGATCACTGACAGAGATTTGGGTACTTAGGCCAAAAGTGAGAACATCATCTGAGTTAGGTGTATTGCTTCATGATAAATTCAAAGAATTCTCTGAAAGGGCTGGACCAGAAATAATTGATAATCCTCCATAAATGAAATTTCTTAAGGGAGAGATACTTCATTCAATCAATCTTCAGACAAATGAATTATATATGCATCATGCAAAACACTTGGTATATGCTGAATATGTTCTCAGAAATCATGGATTCTTGACTCAAGCAAAGATTGAAGCTGCAGATCACATTCGATCCTATGCACAAACCAATATAAAAGATTATGAAAAATTTCAAGGTGAATTGAGAAAGAATCTTGGAATTCCGTTGATCTTACCTAAAGGATTGTCATCAAGAAGAGAGCTTCTTGTTGATTCTGATTTGCACAAGAACTTGCCAGTCGTTGATGAGCCAGAAGAAGGAGAAATCAGAGAAGATCGTCACAATTGAAGAGTAGCTCTACATGTTAAATCCTTAGAGCTTAGATAATTCAAGATAGGAAAATGTATTATACGATCAGTCTAGAGGATCATTTATCTTGTATTTATCTTTATGTTTGAATCTGGAAATGTTAAATATAAGCCAGAACTTTTTCATATTTACTTTACATTTAAAGTGTTATCTTTCATTTGGTTAAGTTGGATTAGTTGAGGTATCCTCTAGGAATTTGCTTGTTATTGTCTAACAAACAAATAGGGGGAGATTGAAAGGCATATGACTCAGCCTATTCGTAGTTCGAGGATCCTAATCAACTTAAACCAAATTGTAATAAGTAAATATCCATATGATCTGTCACAGGATTCTCAGGAAGCAATATCTGTCAGAAGAAAGAAGAAAGTCAATCTATAGTTTTGATGTTTTACACTGGAAGACGATTCAGTTATCTGATCAAGCCCCAGTATAGCATTGAAGTGAATGGATTCATTTACAGTGACAGAGATTTTTCGAGTGATAGATTTATTTTGCAGTTACAGTAGCATCAGGATTTGATGTCCATCAAGATCAGGATTCAGTATAGTCAGGATCTGATGTCCGTCAGGATTTGGTCCATCAGTATTTGTTGTCTAACCAGGTCCATCAGGATTTAATCCAAGTATTAATCTAGTCCATCAGGATTTATCCAAATACTGATCCAATCAGTATTTCCAACTGTAACAAATAAATATGAAATCATGTTAAAATAAATCAATAAACAATTCTCCAATCTGTAATAAAAATTCCTCCTCGCCCAGGTCGCCTCGCTTACGCGAGACATTCACCCAAATCGCCCTTCGACCCGATCCGACTCGTGGCGTGGCGTGGCGGGCGGTAGCGGCGCGTGTGTGTGTGCGCGCGCGAGGCCCACAGTACATCCATACACAGCCACATGCCTTAGTAGTTGTGCAATACACTTGCACATGGAGCTATATAAAGCCACCAACCTTTCATTACCAATTCTATGTGGGATACAAGTTATTTCAACTAAACAATATCCACATAACCCATTTCAAACATCCTTCTTTCAACTTAATATATTTATGGATTACACTAAGAAAATGTCTTAGATCCAAACATGAAAGTTTAAGTCCTCTTTACAAGGATCAACCTCCACTTGTTAGTTTCCGGAAATTACATCAAGAACATAATATAAATATGCCTCAAACTTTCCATTTTCTAACAAGGCCTAGTACAAAGATATGCATGTTGTTGCTTTTTTACTACTGGAAATCTGTAATATAGAGGAATCAGCAACCGAAAATCAAAGTAAACCAAAAATCGTAAAAATTGCACTAAAAAAGTCACATCATTGCTTACTGGTTTGGTTGTAATTTTGAATTTTTAAAATCGTATTTAATGGGTTTGATTTTGTTCTTATTCAAAATGAAATTGCCTAATGGTTTGATTTTCTATTATTCAAGTTGGGCATTTGTGATTTACATGCTCCAAGGGAAGGTATTAGTAATATGCATATTATATATAGTAATATTTCTATGAGCTTGTATATAGCTTTTGTATTAGGTATTATTACAGGCCTATGTATGTTGTATAAAGACAGAAGGGTTCAGAATATTGAAATAAGGGAAAACATATTTCTCTATAGAACTCCTCACGAGTTGAAAAATCTTTTGTTGAAATAAATAATAGCATATCGCAATCATTTATGTTTTGATTTTCGACAATAGAATTATCTACATCAAAATGACAATGAAAAAAATTCAACAATAAACATGCATAATGCAAAACATACATTAACTAAGAAAAAACCTCAAGTTTCGCGTAAAAATTTTAAAACATAACCAAGAAGCGCACTTTAAAGTTAAAATCAAGTAATAGAATTTTCTTTTTCAATTGTCTGACTGATTTGTCCCAACTCATATAATTCATAGAGTTCTTAGAGTATCTTCAAGAGTCTCCTAGTTGGCTCTTAAATATAATTTATAGTTGGCTCTTAAATATAATTTAAATAATTAAACTCATAGTAAGTTAGGACATTATAAAGAGTGTTAACTCTAACAATGTTCTTTATATCTCTTCTTTATTTTAGTTTTTATTCAAATTTGGACCCCACTATGACAAAATGAGAGAGAAAGTGAAATGAAAGATAGAAAAAAAGTAATGGATGATTTGGAGGGAAGGAATTTTTTATTAATAAAAACTAGTTAAGAGCCATGTGTAGGCTCTTTAAAATAGAGGAGAGAGAAGAGATTTTTAAGATCTTTTAAATTTATAAAGAGTCATTAAGAGTTTCTAGGAGTTCTATTTCAACCATTGCTCTTTAGTTTAAAAATTAAGAACCTATATAAATAGTCTATTGGAGATGCTCTTATATATTTTTCGTTCGATGAAATTCAATTATATCATTTGTATCTAAAATTTTGTCACCAATTTTTTCATCCATATTTTGTAATTGAGAGAAAAAAATGTTGGAAGACGAAGGTTTAGAGAAGTAATGAACGGGTTATCTTAGAATCAATTTTTGATATTGGAATTATTTTAATTATAATAAAAGAATGCATATCCAAAATCATGGGTAGTTAATACTTTTAATGTTTAAAAGTATGATTTAGAGTGTAATTTTAGTAGCTTATTTATCAATTCCCAATATTAACTTTTTTCAAAAAAAAAAATTCCGAATATTAACTATACAAATTTAACTTTCTTAAAATACGTGCATGCTTTAACAATGTTACACACTCATCTCATTCTCTATCTTCATTTTTTATTAATAAAAAATTGAATAAATCTCTTTCTCAATAAAATTATCTTAAACACGTAATGCTTAAATTGCATAAAAAATTAATTAATTTTGTGAAATCGAATTTTAATTTAATAAATATTTATAATTAGATGGTAATAAAACTAAATTGGAGTTTAGTTTAAAATCAATCCAGCACTAAAAACAATTTATTTGTTGTTATCACATTCATATTATATTATGTTTTTCAAAATATAAAATGTTTTTACATGTTTTAAAAAAAAAAAGAAAGAGAAAAAATAGTGTATAATAACGTTTAGATAGCCCATAGTGTAGGCCTGTCAACGGGTCGGGTTCCGATCGGATTGATCTAAATCCATATCCATATCAATTTATTTTTATTGGATTCGGATCGGATCATACCTCGGATATTTCAAAGGTCGATCCATATCCAATCCATTTAGTTTAATGGATAAACGGATCGGATGTCGGATATCCATTGCTCCATTTATTTTTTAAAGTACAAAAAAATTTATTGCAATTAATATATGTGAAAAATTAGTAAAAATTTGAGAAGCTATAGTCTAGAATTCAGTGTATAAATTTAAGTAGCAATCAAAAATTTAAACTACTTTAGTAATTTTATTGTTCAAACACAATATTTAAATTACTAGTTCGATTTACCATCCCCGTAAATGATTTTTTACAGTGCTTGCATAAGGCTTTATCATTCTCATTATTATCTTATACTTTGTGAAATAAAACAAAAAATAAAGTAAAAAAAATATTAGATCAAAATCACTTGGATCATTACCCACAGTATTATGACTTCCGCTAGCCTAAAAAATAAAACAAACAACACATATTAAAATCAAAATCAAATTATAATCTTCATCATTAAGAAAATATAAGAAAGAATCACTGATTTAACGTATCATGATTAAGATTTAAGAATGAAGACTCAATATCTTGCTAATCAAAGAAAAATATAATGATATAAAATTTTGGAGGCTGGAGCCATGCATGGAAGAGCAAGTAATATTAAATTAGGTTTATAATATAAAATATTTTGAAAATAATATTATATATATATTATATAATATATTATTATGTAATTAAACGGATCGGGTCATGGATAAACGGATCGGATCAACCTAAATCCATATCCAATCCATTTATTATTCGGGTCGTTCTTATCGGATTGGATTCCGGATCGAATATTTTTTAGATCAATCCATATCCATTTAAATCAGTACGGATCGGGTCGAATCGGATCAGGTCGAATCGGATCGGATATCCGATCCATTGACAGGCCTAATGCCCATATGGGCTCGGTATAAATGCTGAGGAAAACACCCTCGCCAAGGTGATAGCGTGCCATGTTAGCCTTGTTGGAACATCTAACTAGTCATTTCACTGGTAGCGTTATTGATGTATAACAAGTAACGAGTCTGTTGGGGTTGCTCTAAAGGAAAAAAAATAAAGCACTATAGCGAAACATTTACCAAAATTAAGTTATAGTTTATAACATGTTCTTCGAAAAATTTAAACCTTTAACAAGAAAATAGATCAAAAAATAATAAAGCACTATAGCGAAACATTTACCAAAATTAAGTTATAGTTTATAACATGTTCTTCGAAAAATTTAAATCTTTAACATGAAAATAGATCAAAATTTTAGATTGAAATTGTAAGAACCCAGATTTTGGTAGGAATTAAAACTTTTATTATGTATTGGAGTATGAATGAATAGTAGTTACGACTGCAGTGTATCAGTGGTTGAAAGAATGAACGTTGAATGGATTTGGATTCAAATGTTTAAATGCTATGAATGCTGCAATTGGTTGACAACTTAGGTAAGAATAATCTATCTCCTGGAAAGTAAGATATGGTATACAAACAGAGGAAGTATTCTCATGTCATCCAAATCGGTATCTGTTATAAGTTCAGTGGTTCCGTAAAAGGGTTAAAAACGCTTGGGAAAGCGCGAGAACATTTTTCTAATTATAAGAATTAAAGGGAAAATAAGCAATGAATAGTGTTTTTGGTGGAAATTGGAATATTATCAGACGACGCTATATAGGAGTATTTAGAACAGATTTCTGAGTTCGTATTAATGACCGATAGGCAATATAAGTGTATGTAAACGATATCAGATTCAGAAAAATAGCACTTTTATTTTCTCCGAGATTTCCCTAGACACTGAATGATTTAAGGATTTAATATAAAGATTTAAGGAATTTAAATTCAAGAATTATAAAGGAGGATTGAGAATGGTAGTTTAATATTAAGAAGGTTTCCGGTAAAACCATAACGAGAAATACTTGAGATGTTCCTCCGAACGATCAATTAAATTGAGCAATAACCGGACAAAGAAACAAGCAAATAGCTAAGATGCATGCATGTGCAAGTGGATATGACCAAGTAACTAAGTAGTTACAAGGTAACTAGCATACTTAGTAATCAAACCAATTAGTTAGCTTAATCTTATCATCCACAACATTAAACAGCAACACATGGCACATGATGATGCAAGGAGTGACCAAAGCACTTTATTAAAGTGGCTTTATGGAAGATATTATCTAAACCTCACAATAATTCACATAACCAAGCAAGAAACCAAGCAAAACTTCATCTCTCTCTCTCTCTCTCTCTCTCTCTCTCTCATTAGAGCCATTCGGCTATTTCAAGAAATTCAAGGGAGAAATCCAAGTTCCAACCATCAAAGAATTCCAAGATTATTTTGGTGAGTACTACATTTCATATCATGGTTATCCTATGAATTTTAGATTCATATTCCAAATCCTTCCTATGTAATAAAATCATCCAAGATGAGGGTGAATAGTGATTTCAAGAGACTAACTTTAGTTTTCTTGTTTCTTTGAATGATCCAAGCTATCCTAAGGTTATATAAGGACTATACAAGGTTTATTAAGGTCATACACACTCCAAGGAAGGTAATCATCTCAAGAAACCCTAGCACTTATGTTAAGTTTTTGATGATCATGGATGAGATATGATGATGATGTTGTTATAAGCATGTATAAGTGATTATATAGTTGTTTTAGTATATCTAAGAGCTATGTTTCAAATGATGGTTAAGTGAAATGTTCTTAGGCTTGATAAGATGTATATTATGTATATAAGTTGTTGGTTTGATCATGATATGCCTGGTGTGGCTTGGTTTTGATGTAACAAATTTAGAAACGTTCGATTTATAGCCGTCGTAATGCCGAAATTTCGTTAAACCCTTAAAATTCAAGCATAACAGTAGGTATAATTTTCTGGCCTTGATGATTATGTGACATACCCTTGTAGATCTCGAGTCATAGATCGTTTTGGCACGAGAATCGAAGCAAACGGACTTACGGTTTAGGAGTTATGGTCAAAATCGTAAAAGTGGTTCGAAACCGTAAGTGCGAGTTCGTAACTGAAATTAAACCCCCTTAACATGAATAATTCAGTGGCGAATCTTGGTAATTAAATACTAGAGATCATAAGGAAGGTGTGGGAGAAAACCTCATGTCAAACAAATCGTTTTTTGATTTTATAAAAATGTTCGAATCGAGGTTAAGTGCGAATGAACCCCTTTGAGGTATACTTGGTTATAGCTTAGAAAACGGGCGATAAATCTCGAGGTATAATCCTTGTTGGTAAACGACCGACCGCAGAACTTATATGACTTAAGAACCTACAAAGTGTAACTGTAATGACATGCCTTGGTAATGAGCAAGTGTCGGATCAAATTGGTGTTAATAAAAGTTAACTTGAAAGCGTGTTTTAGCCTATGTAAAGTATATACTTAACCTTTCAAAGCGTTAAGTGACTAATCTCAGATATTTGATTATTTATAGATCACCGGACTGAGCCAGGGCACACTATCCCTACCAGATTACCAGGAAAATTTCCAATACTTTGGAACTGTTGTTGTGATAATATATATGATTAATTGTTGTTATACATATGTCATAGCATGAATGCCTACTTTCAAATTTATATTGTGATACTTGTTCCCTGATTTGATGTTGGCTTATAAGTTAGATACGAGATATAATAGTTATAAGCCAGATATTACTAAGACCCTTAGTGAAGGGCATATGATCTTCCATCATTAAATATAGACCGGGAGTCGGTATTTTGTAATATAGAGATAGTCATGGAAACCTGGAGGGATTCTAGTGACAGATTATTTGAGGAATGTTATTTATGAACATTATTTATATTTCCATAAGTATTAATTACTTGGAAATTATTCGAGAAATGTTATTTGAGTATAATCTCAGTCGTGAAATATTATTTGAATATTATTTTTGAATATTCATTTAAGACTTGATTTATTTAATGATTATTCGTTTGAGGTTATTGATTTAGATGAATATTATTTTGGAATATTCATTTGATTTTATTTATTTAATGAATATTATTTGAAATATTCATTTGAGCTTTATTTCTGTAAGGTATATTATTCTGAAAACCCATTTGAGGTCTTGCTTATTTATTGAATATTATTTAGAATATTCATTCGAGAAATTATTTATTTCGTGAATATTTTATACATTCATTCGAGGGTTAATTATGAGCAATATTTTATATTAAGAATATTCGGAAAATATTTATGATATAATAAATATTCCCTGAATATTTATTTAATTCTTTTAACTAGTTCTAAAAATAATTCACCTTATTCAAAAATTATCCATGACCTTCAAATACTATATAAAATATTTCTGAGTCTTATTATGACTATTTTTATCAAGGGGAGGTTCCCAAAATTCTATTCTTCACTCAAATCTATCTTCAAAATTATGAGGGAACCTTACTTGAGAGCTGTTATTTATTTGTTTGACTCCCCGGTCATAAATCTTTTAAAACTATTCTTTTCACTCGCAACTTGGTTCCTATTCATCAAACTGAGTCTTTGTATTACTTCCTCATCATTCGAGGGGTAAGATTGTTGGAACAAGTCGATATCCATTAACAAGCTACTGCTTGGGAAATATTGGTGAATTTTTCTTTCCAATTAGATACGACTACTTTGTGGAGTCTTATCAACAAGTAGTATACTTGGGGAAAGGAGGACGAACTTTACGTTTCAGAGTCATGGATTTACTCAAACTATGAGTATTTGTGTAAGAGGCTGTGGGACAGTCCATCATTGAAACTTTGTGTAAGAGGCTGTGGGACAGTCCATCATTGTAAATCAGTGTAAGAGGCTGTGGGACAGTCCATCCTTGAAATAGGGTCCTAGTGGCGCCGGTCCCGTCTAAGCCAAAAGTTGGCTAGGGAGATCCGGCGTATGGTGATGTCCATATGTTCTTCTTTCTACGTGTAGAGAAATAAATTTTGAGATGCACGACCTGCGACTGATCATCGTAAGGTGGTGTCATCCGAAGCGACATACTCCAGCATTGGTTCATCATCCAAATCTATTTATTTTCTGCAACATGAAGTATCACTCGTGTTGACAGGGTTTGAAAACTATCCCGAACTAAAAGTACTCTAAAATACCTCGTAACTTCATCGTTTATAATATACTGGCACTATGTTCGTTAATGCATGGCATATGGTTTCAAAAATACTTTTGAAATGTTATATACATTATTGTTCAGTATACATTATTGTTGGTGGGCTATTGCTCACCCTTGCTTTATTTATTATATCATAACAACAGCTAGATCTGATGGCTCGCACAAGGCACACTCAACGCAATAAGGTGACAGCCGTCAGAGGATTACCCGCGGATATCATAGCTACTATTGCTGAGGAGGAATCAATTGGTAGGCTAATTGTTAGCTCTTGAGTATCCGATGTAATGATAAGTATGACTTTTATAAATGGATGGCAAAGAGTATGTAAGTAAATTGTAATTCTTTTGGGTTGTAATAACTCACACTCGTGATTAATAATATTTGATAGTTACTCTGATTTCATCTCTGGGACTATAACTGGTGTGTTTTATGTTGTTGTTTTGGGTCACAAGGTTGTAATTTAATTTATGTTGGTTTTGTGGATGGAAATTGAGTCCGTAACGACCGGATCCCCGACCCCGGATCTGGGGCTGTTACAGAAATTGTATCAGAGTGAGAGTTATATATCCCAGAGTGTTAACTCGAATAACTTGTAGAAGGGGGGGTTGAATACAAGTTATATAATCGTGTCTGATTTTTGCTTGATTAGATGAACAAGAACAAACGAATGAATCAAACTTTGTTTGTATTAAATAAATCAAATACAAACTCTACCAAAGGTGTACAATACCTTTAGCAGCTACTAACAATACAAATCTCTCTATGTTTGTTTCGAACTTTCGAATACAAACCTTATACAGAGCTTCACACGATATGCACTCTACAATTCTCAATTCGCTCTTTTTACAATGATATTGAGAGGGTATTTATAATGCTACCTATCAACTAATAACAGAATTATAATCTATCTATGACAATGTTCTGCTGTCCAGTTGATAGTTTCCATCAATAGAGAATTCGTTTCCTTCACAATATCTTCTTGCTTGTTCTCCAAAAACAAAGATCCTGTTTTATAGCACTTTCCAGTTTCTGTAGCATCCATAATGACATTATCAGTAACACGACTGATATCAGGATTTCCCATTGCATCAGGATCTGATCATCCCATCAGTATTTGATCAGGATCTGACTTGCTGTATCAGGATCTGCTCTTAGTTCCTGAAATGTAGTCTTTGACGCACTATTCCTGACTAACTTCTACAGATTATTATCTAACACATATATCCTATAAAAAGTTGTAAATCCTTTATAAGATCAGGATATACAAGAAGTATTAGCAAAATTCTATTCTCAACATCACAACTTATGAATTATTCCTAACAATCTCCCCCTATTTATGCTTTAGAATCTGAAGCATAAATCTAAGTTGTAGATGTCAAAACATAATCAATACAACCAGAATAGAATTTATGAATTTAAGATCATGAAGTTAAGTACCTCCTTCTTCAGATGTAGACATGTATCTAGTACTTAGAAAAAAGAATTCAACTATTTTATGCTTCTTTTCCTTTACCACTTCCATGATGAAATTTACCAACTCTGTCACCCTTAGTTCTGCTCCCAGTCTGTTTATCTCCCCTAGTCTGTTGTTGTTGTTTCTGAATTGTCTTTATCTCCCCCTTTTTGACATCAGCAACAGTAATACCAAGATATTCAGTAACAGAACAAATGAGATTCATCAGAACTGCTTGATTGTCCATAATAGTGACTTGGTTATCTTCAAGAATTTGAAGTCTCGATTGAATATCACTTTGAGATTTCTGAATGTCCTTAAGAAGTTCAGAATTGACTTCAATGTTGGAAGTGCTTGTTGTATCTTCAGATTCAGATGCAGAAAGAACCTTATCTTCAAGTCTTGTAGAAGAAGTTGCCTGTATAGAATGATATCCAAGTAATAATACTTGAGTAGAAGTACAAACATCTTCATCTTTCTGATCTGGAGCTGAAGTATGATCATCCTGTCCTTCACCAGTATTCTATGTACCAACATCTACATAACTTGACTCCTTCTTAGATTGATCAGATACTGTTGATGTCTCAATTCTAGCTGATATTAGAAGTACATACAAAGGAATACTAGGATCATTAGGAATATCTTCTGGTACTGGTTGAGTAGAAGTTTGTCTTAGCCTTTCACCTCTTCTGTTGATGATTTCTGCAAGCCTTTCTTTCTGTTTTTGAGCTTTAACTTCTGGCTTTGCATTGTGATGTGCTAAGTCATTCTTCTCATACATCTTGATAAAAGAATAAGTACCAGCATCCATACCAAGATTTGCAGACCAAGATTCAGGAAAAACCTGATCCCAGAAATCAAACGATGGTGATTTCCTAATTTTCTCTCCCTCATTATGGAGTTGATCATCCATACCCTCATTCTCACTTTGACTATATAATGTCAACACTCTTTCTACCTCTCCTTTTGCCTGGTCAGCAGCCAGCCTCTCTGTGTGTGGATCTATGTCCATCTTTTCAAGTGTATCACTCAAATTTGGATAAGTGCTCTCATGACCTATAGAAAAATAGGGGTTAGAAGAAGTTTATATACCTGAACTCACATGGAGAGAGGGTTCCTCATATGGAATGGAGCTTGAGGTGTTCTCCAAGGAGTGAGCTACTATAGTCTCTGAACCCTTACAAACATCTACTTTCTTTCCAGAAACTACAGGCTCCAGTATACCACTTTCAGGTTTTACACTAGACTCTGATCTCTTCAGTAATACTTCATTAGACACCATAGCTAGTATGTCACCGTCTTTAAGTGTTGGTTGCTGAGACACACCCTCAAGGTGGATAGACTCTGAAAGAACAATATTGGTTTGACCTTTAGAAAAATCAATCAAAGTCATTCCTCCCATATCATAGGATTTCTCACTTGCAATTTCAGTCATCACAGAAGACCTTTCAGCATCATCAATCACAGTTCCTGAGTCATCCAACCTCTGACTAGATGGTTCTTGTGTTGCAATGACTGTGATATGATCTATTCTACTATTCACCACTGGTGCAATAGTATCTTCTGTTGACTGCTTCTCTCTATCAACTACCTCCTCTTGTTCACCTTGAGCTGAAGCATCTTCAACAATGACATCCTTGTCAAATAGATATGCATGAAGTGATTGAAGTGCAACATGCTTAGGAAGTCCAAATTTCTTGTGCAATTCCTTTCTGACTGATACATAGAAGTACATCTTCATTAAATCAAGTCTTTGTAGAAGTCCATATTCTTCAGGAAATGAAAGTTTAGGAACTCTTTCAGTTAGAAAATCTAGAACAGGCCTGAAAAGCTTCACTTTTAGAGAAATAAGTTCCATAGCCAGTCTGTATGTTAATGTAGTTTCCCATGAAGAATCAAGATCCAGATCTCTCTTGTTAGATACTGACATGGATATAGCCTTATTTGTAGAGACCTGCATAATATTAGTTGGACTAGACACTGTGTGTGTAGGTGACAAATGAATCTTTCTCCTTGTTCTCCTAGTATAGTGAGCAACAGATTTGTCTTGAGAAGACTCAAGAGGTGTAGACACAGAAGTGATCTTGGGATGAGATCCTTTTTCAATAGACACAGTCTTTTGAGAGACAGTATCAAGTAACTGTTTTCCCCTTTTAAGAACTACAGCCTTTTGGGAGACTGCAGCCTGGTAGTGACTAGGTGTTCCATCTCTTTGTCCTAGCTTAGAAAGTTAAATTGCAGCCTTCAATTCTGCTCTCTCAGCAAGAGATATATTATCATCATCTTCACTAGAACTACTACTTAAAATGACAAATCTTCTCTTCCTTACAACTGATGTCTTTTGAGAAACACCGGAGGTTGGCTTCTTTGAAACAATAGGCTGTGAATCAAAATTTGGTTCTAGACTTGTTTCAGAGACTGTAATGTTTTTAGCTACTTGGGTAGACAAAGGGGGGATCTCCTCCAAATGAGATTCCTGAGTCATTTCACCACCAAAGAAAGAAGAATTATAGATAGTAGGAAGATGAGTTCTTAGAAGTACCTGAACATGATTTGGATAGTGTAATGCAGGTATTTCATCTAGATTCTTTTCACTGTCCTTCTTTGTAATGTTAGAGAAAATTCTCTTTTGATGTACATAAGAAGAAACACAATATTCTCTACCAAATCTAGCTTCAACATCAGGAATGAAATGGTTAATAAACAGTTGCATGAATTTATGATAATAAACCATATTCCTGTCATGATCTCTTGACCCAAGTTTAATACACATCTGACTTAAGATAATGTTACCAAAATTAATTACTCTGTTATAAAGCAATCTATATCCAATATGTGATGTAACCGCAGTAATTTGTTGAAAAGAACTACATTTACCAGTAAAACATTTAGCAAGTTGGTCAAAGAAGAAAGACCATTCTTTCCTAAGAAAGGATCTATTTAACTGGCTCATGTTATCTAGAGGTCCATTATAACCTAATTCAGATACCATAGTTCTAACATCATCATAAGATGGTACATTCTCAAAATTAGTACTAACATGTAACTGAAGTACTGAATGAACAACAGATTCAGTAATATCAAATGAGTCTTGTCCTAAGTGTAGAACAATCTTACCTGATTGACTCTGAGTAGAATCAATTACCTCAGCATTCTCCCAAGCTTGTGAAACAGCTACTTGATTAATTTGTGCAGATGCTGTCAAGGCATAACTTAATGGTCCTTTCGCCATAAAGTCCATAATTGGGTGAAAATCAGTTGACACCCCTTCCTTGTTGGTGATAGCAACATGATTGTTCATCATAAAATCAACGTCACCAAACTTGAAAGCTACTCATTTGGGTAGTCTTCTTTGAGTTACCATTTTGATCTGAAGAGAACTTAAGAAATCTTTGAAATTGATTAGTGATTTTGAGAACTCGAGAGTGTTTTTGCTTTAGAGAATATGAATTTAGAGAAAGCAATTACACGATTAGAGTATCAAGATAATTATATTTCAAAAATCCTTCAGACCCATTATCCCACGTTGACACGTAGGTTGACATGTGTCAGTTCCTGAAAAATACAGTTACCCACGACTTTTGGAAAATAAAATCCAAAATTAATTTCAAGTAAATTAAATCAAGGTAAAGTCAAGATAAAAGTCAATACTGATCAGCTTCCTTTTCCTGATGTGATCTTCTCATCAAGATAATCACATGATTCAATGTAATTTCTGAATTACTAATCCTGATGTGAACACACTTGTATTCCTGATCAATATCATCCTGATTCCAGAGACTAAATGGAGTTTCCACTTGGCATTTTCTTTTACCTGTAAAAGAAATAAATAAAATCTAAACAAAATCAATTGGTTAAATTCGTTCAATATTTCTTGAAAATACAAGAAATACAGTCACACATAATTATGACTGACTGCATTGATATCCCCCAAACGACTGTTCAGCTTCTCACGTCTTTCTATAAAAGAAACCGACGTCTTATGCCATTCTCCAAAACCTTTTTTTATTCTTTTCTCTTTTCATCATGGCTTTCAACCCAAATCTTCATATGAACCCTAGCTTTTGGTTCATTACCACTGAGAAGTTCTTTACTCTTGATGATCAGGAGCAAGTAAACTATCTCTTAGAAGAGATGACTTCTCTCATCGAGTCAGATATGGTTGGTCTTAACCCAGATGATTTCCACGAATCTCCTCTAAAACATCTACCAGTCGGATACATTCCTCCTCTAATCTCTTCACACCTTGAGGATGAAGAATTTGGTGAAGAGTCTGAGGTTGATCTTG
Organism: Saposhnikovia divaricata; assembly: GCA_036435485.1. NCBI lineage: Eukaryota > Viridiplantae > Streptophyta > Magnoliopsida > Apiales > Apiaceae > Saposhnikovia > Saposhnikovia divaricata. Next base: position 116,891,321 of record CM071599.1, on the reverse strand, counting down.
ATGGAGATGCTATTCATCTTCTTCAATAAGCATGAAGATGAGTCAGTTGCTCTCATTCAAGTCGCCCAGATAAGGAATCCAATGAAGTCAATCGTTGAGGATTGAAGCAGTAGCAACTTTAGACAAGAATAGAATTATCAGTAGTAGTTAGATAAAAAGAAGAATTGTATTTCGTTTCCATGTATGTAATACTTTTGATTAATGAAAATACAAGTTTTCTTATTATCTACTTGTCTATTGTTGTTTATTGACTGACCTGAATAATGATATAAATTATCAGTATGCATGTGATAAAACTTGCTAACATAGACTTTAACAAAACTCAGAACTGAACCACTGAATAACATGAACTTCAGAATTTGAAACAGTAAGTCACACAAATTTCACAATCCTGATACTGACGATATAATCCTGATGTCAATACTGATGACGTCGGCATACTGATAACAATCCTGATCCTGATATTTATTAATAAGTCTATCATACTGAAATTTATCAAGATAGAATGTTACAGCTTAAGCATTTAACAATCAAGTATAGATCCTGACAAAATATCAAGTCTATAAACTGAAACAACATACCTTGCTACTTGTGCAGATGTTAAAGATATAAAAATTTAACATTCCTAACTCACTAACCAATCTAATGAATATAGCCTCATCAAGGGGTTTACTTAGAATATCTGCAAGCTGTTTGTCAGTAGGAACAAAATGAAGTTCCACAGTACCATTTTCAATACGTTCTCTAATAAAATTGTTGTGGGAGGAATTTAGCACAACAGATTATGAGGCCTCGTGCTGGAATAGCGCCAATAAACAAGGAATCGTCCAACCACCCAGAAAGGCTCGTGGTTGAAGATCAATAGCTAGCCGCCCGGGAAGGCTCACGACTAGGGTTACCGAAGAACACGGGATGTGGTTCCTCGGAAGGATCGGACTGAATCTACGGGATGAGAGCTCAAGGACCAAATGTTGGCCAGCCAAGAACCCTAATTTGACTATGTCACACAAGAGTGCACGTGCTCTAGCTACTCAAGGAGTGTAAGTGTCGAAGAAGATCCCGTAAACTGCCTACATACCACTATTTATAGTGGATCAAGCCCGAATGTAGTTCTTGAAGGATATGATCGTTTGTTTATGATTAGTTATCCTCTCTCCAGTGGGATAATGACTGTTATTTCTGATAATAATCGAGTATGATGTGTATAATCAGGTTACCAAGCAGTTTAGGTAACATAGAATGATTATCTCTTGTATTTATCATGATTTTGTATCATTTATCAAGTATATATGACATATATCCTCAAATAACTGAATGTTTATCTGTTTGAGAGTGTTTTTAGATGATATAAATGTGTTCCTAAAAAGTAGGAGGCGTGCCTTATCTGATTTGGCAGCCTGATCAGGCTTCCGGCGGAAGCTGGGGGTACCGCCCGGTGGCCTGGCTCCGGTACCTCCTCCGGTAACCCCTATCACGGAAGCTACTCTGGAAGCTCTACCGGATGACTGATAATAGTTATAGGTTATCCTCAAGGGGATACCTTGAGACCCTTAGTCATGCGTTCCCGTGCTGCAGTGTACATGGTAACCCCTAGGGCTACCGCAGGCCTCCGGACCCTAATCCACTAGTGGGCCTAAATCTAACCCATGCAAGATTTTGGTCACAACAACTACCCCCTGGTTCCCTGAAGTACTGTGTGCAAGGGGAACCTAATATTCACAGGGTGCCGTTTCCTAGGAAGATTCAGGCTTATGCCGTCTTGTCAAGTCAGCATTCTTTACGGTACTAGCCTTTTAAACTATTTATCGTAAACGTCAAAGTTAATATTATCGTTTATTCGAAGGCTCCTTGTAACAATATCATGAGAGCTAAAATTGGGTCTACCAATGAACGGAAACCTCATAATTTATATGTTTTAAGGATAAGTTAATCATTTTAAATCTACAAAGATAAAAATGATAACTATTAAGGGAGGAGAATCAGGCTGGGACTCTACCGTTTTTACAAAATTAAATTCAAAAAATATCCCATTTTCCACACAAAGGACGTTTCCCACTCCACCTTGTTTTCTGTGCCACATTCATTAATCAAAGGGGACACGTCTCTTTTCTCTCCGTTTGTATATATCTATTCACTTAGCCCTTTGTATTTTATCTTTTCTCCACGTCCTCTTTTGGGCAAGCAAGGGTTTCTTTGAGAGCTTCCAGCAAAGGCTTATCCGGCGGAGGCTTAGGCATTTCAATCATCCGTACCTTCCATCTCGTCCAGGTATACCTCTGAATTTCTCAATTCAGTTTTGATGCCAAGCTCTCTAATTTATTCTTTGCGCAGACATTGAGTTAATCAATGATACTTCTAGTGCGTATTATGTGTTCTAGGCTTCGATGTTTCCAAATTTGATATCTCCACTTATAGATTCTTGTTGTCATTCCTAGACCTTGAACCGTATATAGGTTATATCTTTATACACAAATCTTAATTGACATATGCATGTATGAGTTTTCATCTGGCGTTGTGAATCGAAGCGGTTGGTGCGATTTGTATTTTGGTTGCCCTGTTGACCGTTTCTTAGTATGCATTTAGCTTGTTTGATGTTTGATTTCAATGAATATTGTCATTTTAGGTATGCTACCCTAAGTTTAATACCCGTAACTTGCTCGTTTAGGCATTCTTATTACACCTTATCTCTGTATGCCTTTTTCCATTTCGCTTAGCTAGAAGTGGGGTTAATAGGTTAGGCATCCATGTGGATGGTTACCCCCCGGGTCTTGACTCCTCGATTTTGGTCTGGTAGCCTCATCAGTGGCTGGGAGCTGTTGCCTTATTCGACCCTGAACTTTTCGATTTCAATCCCCCTTACTAATCTGCCTCCCTCTTTTGTGGTTGCAGATGTCTCTTTCATCGACATCGAGGGAGTCTTCCCAGTGTTTAGGATATTTATCACCCGTGTCTGGGGAACCGTCTGATTCGGGGTCCACCCATCTTAATAATCTTTTGCTCTCCCAGCCCCTGATTGAATCTAAACCATCAGTTAGCTCCAGAACACGTTCCCAGGTAGAAGTAATAGATCCCTTGTCCGCTGAGATTGTCAGCCGGTATCCTAGCCTTTCCCTGGAGGCCGGTTCATCGAATTCGGATGGTGGAGAGGCAGAAAGGATTGATGTTATTTCCAACACTGATGAAGGGGAAAAAACTATAAATGATCTTTGGCTAGGTGGTGAACAGCCATTCTTCAGTAATGATGATGTGACGGAAAAGAATGATAATGTTGGGATGCCGTTGGTGGCAAAGGTTGAGCGAAAGCCCCATGTTCCTGCAGGTTTTGTTCCCTCTTGTGAGGATACAGATTCGTCCATGAATGCTGACAGACTTGCGAGGTTGAAGGAATCGTGCGATCCAGGATGCGACCTGGTGGTACCTACCGCCGGTGAGAGGTGCCATAGGTTTGGCAACTTTGAACCTGATCAAGCTATACCCAATGCGGTACTGTCTGCATCTTTTTTCAAGCTGGGATTCTCTATGCCGATGCATCCGTTTTTTGTTAACATGTTGAACTTCTACGAGATAGCTCCTATGCAACTGTCACCTAATTCCTTCAGGGTGGCGGCATGTATGTATATCCTCTACGATCAAACCTTTTCTGTCCCCCTTACCCCTAGGGAATTAGGGTACTTTTATCAACTAAAGGGTGTGGGAAGGAAGATAGGTATTTTTTACCTCACCTCCTGGAACGACAGGCAAGGGAGATGTATTAAGGGGAATAAGCGGGGAATGTATGACTGGATGGAAATGTTTTTGTATTGTTATGATTGTGAAGAGGTGAGAAAAGAGTGGAATCTGACTCCGGGTAAGCATCCGGTACCCTCGTTCATTACTGGTAACCTTTATTTGATTGATTCTCTACATAGCTCTTACCCCCTTTTTACTATCTATTATCTCATTTAGGGATCCCATCGCAAACTCTGCTCGAGGGGGCTGAGGCAAAAAGAGCCGAAAAGATTATGAGGTTGGCAGCTAGTTTAGGAGATGGCGAGAGTCTATTAACTCCGGAAACCTTAGTGAGGTTGGGATTTACGAGACCCCTGGCTCCCTCTCCCCCTGCCCAGGGGATGGAGGTGTCTGTTAGAAATTCTGATACTTACGGTACCGCTTGGGAGGAGAAGGGGGCTACCGACCGCTCCAGCCCTGGTAACCTAGGCTTCCGCTTTCTACTTTTGTACCTTTTTACTCACTGTGCCGCACTTCTCTTTGGTGCTTTTCTTTTTATTCGTTTTTATCCGTATCTTTATGGGCCTCCATGCGTGTGTCGATTACATGGTAGTTACTGTTTATCCTGTAACTGGCCACTTTTTCCACATTTCTCTTTGCATATTTATGTTATGATTTTTAACATTCTGGCTGTCTTGTCTTTTCAGGTATGTCTGGTACCGTTCCATCCTTTGTACAACCTTCGGAGAAATACGAAGATTTGTTCCCAGAAGATGAGCTGATGACACTGGAACCCCCAATTAATGCTACCCCTATCTCCCAGGCTAAGGTTCCTACTTCTGGGAAGGTTGGATCCACTCCGGCTCATAAGAGAAGGTTCTCCCAAGCCTCTGGCAGCCTGGCTTCTACCCCAGAAACTAGGTCTTCCAAGAGAGTCAAATTGCCACAGTCATCCAGCATACCACAAGAGATTCAGCAATTCCACAGGTTAACCGAAGGGCAGATCCCCTTGGAGGTCATCTCAGTATGGTCCAAGCTCAAGATCTCTGATGCCGTACGGGCTATGCTATATTCTTCTGGGGAGAATCTGTTTCATCAGATGAGGATTGGTAACCAGCTGGTAGCGGCTACTCGTGGTGACATGAAGTTAAAGGAGGACCTTAAGCAGGCAAAATCTGATCTCGAAACTGTTGAAGGGGAAAGAAAGAAGCTCGCTGATGCTAATAAAAAGTTGAAGAGTGAGATCTCCGTGGTAACGAAGGATAAGGAGAAATTTGGTAGGCTAGTTTTTGCTCAAGATAAGGAGAAGGAAGAGTTGGTGGCTGCCCATGCCACTAAGGTTGGAGAATTGAAGGTGCAAGTGGATACTCTTCAGGCTTCCGTGAGAAAAATGAAGGAGGTACTCCCTGAGAGGTACAAGCTGGGGTTCGCCAAAGGGGTCAATGATTACTTGAAGGCTACTTGGAAGGTGATGCTAAATCTTGACTGGGCGCTCCTGGGTGAAGACGCGGTAAAGTAGGTGGAAAGTTTCAAGGCTGAGGCTGCCAAGTCCCAAGTTCCCATCACCAAAGGGGTCTCCAAGTCATCAGCTATCCAACAAGATGATATCGAAGATGCTCAGGCTACCAGGGTTGAGGCTTCCACGGACGTGGTTGAGGTTACTACAGGCGATTCCACTAAGAAGGTTGACCCTGTCTAGGATTCCCCTGGCTCTGAGGCTACCAAAGACCCTTCTGCCTCTCAGTAACTTCTTTTTTGGTTATGAAAAATTTTATCCAGTTGGTTTTATGAACTTATGGTTTTAACTAAGGGGGTGGGCTCCTATAACGCTCAACACGTGTATTTTTGGATTCGTAACTTAACTGTTTTACGGCCATGGGGCCCTGGTGCTCTTGAACTGGTTTTATTCCTCAAATGCATGTTTGTTTTATTACCTAATTCTTTCCATGGTAAGTATAATTATTGTACTATAATTAGTTATGCCTTAGATGCCAGACTTGTTTTCCTTAATGGCAACGAAGTTCACTAACTCAACTAAAAAGCCTTAAATCTGCTAAGTGGGACGAGTGATGCCTTAACTTAAAACAACTCGCGACCGAATATTACTATCGAATTCTAATGGATAGTGTGACTCTGGGTGTTGATCCTAATACAAGTTTATACGAGTATTTAGAGGATATATGCCATATTCACGCTGATTAAACGAAATAAATGATAAATCATGAATCAGGAATTGAATGATAGCATGGTAACGTAACATGGAAATGTACTTGAGAAGCGATGACTGCGTGTACCTGGATAAGCAGTCACGTAAATGGTGAACTACTTGTACCTTAGTCTGCGTGGTTACCACTATGGGTATGGGGGTACCGTCCGGTAACCCTATTATATCTGGGAGCACGAAGGCGGGAACCTGACTCCGGGAGCCCCTTGGCCGGTAGCCCATATCCGGTAGCCTGGATGCCGGAGGCTCAGCCTGGAAACCTTTGTTCCGGGAGTCCCAATCAATTAATGAATCATATGTGGTGATGCCATGTAAGCCATTCCTGTAAGGCCGTGTTTGTATGGTATTTGGTAATCCATATGGGTTAACTCTTGTAACCACATAGGCTGATGATTGAATAATTAATGTATGTCAGTCATGATTTCATACACGATTATTGGCTAAGTGAGATATGTGAACCACTCAAGGTTACGCACATGTCTCATATTGAAAAGGATCCAAGTGTGCCGAACAAGGTACCACACAAGCCCAAGTAATGAAGGGAACCATGTATGCCGAACTGGGTTCCATACATGCCCTGATAACCAAGTAAGCCATGTGAACCACTCAAGGTTCCATACATGTCTGGTGTTGAAGGGATCCAAGTGTGCCGAACAGGGTACACACAAGCCCAAGTAATGAAGGGAACCATGTATGCCGAACAGGGTTCCATACATGCCCTGATAACCAAGTAAGCCATGTGAACCACTCAAGGTTCCATACATGTCTGGTATTGAAGGGATCCAAGTGTGCCGAACAGGGTACACACAAGCCCAAGTAATGAAGGGAACCATGTATGCCGAACAAGGTTCCATACATGCCCTGATAACCAAGTAAGCCATGTGAACCACTCAAGCTTCCATACATGTCTGGTGTTGAAGGGATCCAAGTGTGCCGAACAGGGTACCACACAAGCCCAAGTAATGAAGGGAACCATGTATGTCGAACAGGGTTCCATACATGCCCTGATAACCAAGTAAGCCATGTGAACCACTCAAGGTTCTGTACATATCTGGTAATGAAAATTTTAAAATTCTAATAATTTCAACCTGTTAAGCTGAGAGGTGTATCCACTACTACCCCCCTAGTTCTGGATGGTAGCCTGGCTGCCATGTAGAACTATGCTTGTTGGTCTTACATATCTTTCTGAAAATATTTATAAGTGGTAAATGTAAAAGGAAACAATCAACTTCTACTTTTACTGAAAATCAAAGAGTACGATTACATCAAATTTCATCCAGACGGGGTGTGCATCCACTACCCCCGGGCATCTACTGAAAATCATGAAATCCTAAGAACTGAAAGGGAAATGACGCAACCACAACTAGTAGGTTGCCTTTATTTATCCTAAGCCTGAAAGAGGCCTACGTTTGCTCTGAAAAGAGTCTTACTGATAGTACTTTTTTAGGTGCTCGGCATTCCAAGCGCGGGGAATAGTGTTCCCATCCATGTCTTCAAGGTGGTAAGTGCCTTCCCAAAAGATAGACTTTATTTTGTAAGGCCCTTCCCAATTTGCTCCAAAGGCTCCGTGCCCGGGAACCTGCATATTGGGCATCATTCTTCTCAGTACTAAGTCGCCTACCTTGAGGGGTCGAGGGCGTACCTTGTTGTTGTAGTATTTGCGGGTCCTCTGCTGATAAGCCGCAAGTTTCAGCTGGGCGGTAGCCCGGGTTTCTTCTACCATATCTAGGGCCAACCTCTGATTTATTTCATTTGACTCTTGACTGAAATTGTCCCTCCGGTAGGACCCTGTCCCGACTTCTACTGGGACCATAGCTTCACAGCCATAGGTTAGAACAAAGGGAGACTCTTCGGTAGTGGACCTTGGAGTAGTGTTGTAAGACCATAAGACCATTGGAAGTTCCTCAGGCCAGTTTCCCTTTTTGTCTTCCAACTTAGCTTTCAGAGTGTGCTTGATGATTTTGTTCACAACCTCTGTCTGTCCGTTGCTCTGGGGATGGCAAACGGCTGAGAAATCTTTCTTTATTTCCAAGTCTTCACATAGACTTCTCATTTCTTTACTATCAAATTGTTTGCCATTATCTGAAATCAGTTTGTATGGTACCCCGTATCTACATATAATGGCTCTTTTGACAAATTCCTTCAGCTTGTCGGCAGTGATGGTAGCCAGGGGTTCCGCCTCTGCCCACTTGGTAAAGTAGTCAACAGCTACCACAGCATATTTCACACCACCTCTGCCTTTAGGAAGCTCCCCAATCAGATCAATTCCCCATATTGCAAAGGGCCAGGGGCTTCCAATGGGCCTTAATTCCACAGCTGGGTTGCTATTGAAGTTAGCAAACCTTTGACACTGATCACAAGCTTTAGCAAAGTCATAAGCATCAGTTTTCATGGTAGGCCAGTAGTAGCCTTGCCGTAGCACTTTGTGGGCCAGGGAGGTACCCCCCGAGTGGTTTCCACAAATGCCTTCATGAATTTCCCTTAGGATGTATTCACATTCATTTCCAGATATGCATTTAAGTAGAGGTTGATTAAAACCCCTCTTGTATAGGATGCCATCATAGATCACATAACGGGCAGCCTTATATTTGAGTTTCCGAGCTTCATCTTTGTCTTCCGGAAGTGTCCCCTTGGTGATATACTCACGTATTGGGGTTGTCCATTGGCTTTCCATTGAAGATTCTATTTCCATAGTCTCCTCTCGATGGATACTTGGTTGGAGTTGCACTTCAAGGGGTATCACCCCTAACAGAACAGCTTCTTTTTGTGATCCCAACTTGGCAAGGGCATCAGCATTGGTATTTTCCACCCTTGGGATTTGATTTAGATTTAGCAATTTGAACCTACTGATAAGTTCTTGGGCATACCTCATGTAGAGTTCAGTGCGGGGGCCTCGACTCTGGAAGCTTCCTTTAATTTGCCACACAATCAGCATGGAGTCACTAAACACATTTAGGTATTCTACCTTCATTTCCAGAGCCAGTTTCAAGCCAGCAATCAGGGCCTCATACTCTGCATCATTGTTGGTAGCCTTGAAGCCAAAGTGTATGGCACTCTGAATTCGGTGCCCCTCTGGGCTTACCAACTCTATTCCTGCACCTCCCCCATTATTGTTTACTGCTCCATCAACATACAGGTTCCACCATAATTAGGGGCTTTCGGCATCCCCTTCGGTAACTGGGGATACCGGGGTACAATCTTCTCCGGTAACCTCAAAATCAGGAGGAAACTCCAGTAAGAAATCGGCCTGCGCTTGGCCTTTGATAGCAGTTCGGGGCTTGTAATCTATTTCAAACTGTCCTAGCTCGACAGCCCATTTCATCATTCTACCGGAGGCTTCCGTCTTGTGCATCACTTGCCTTAGCGGGAAGGATGTTCTAACTTCAACTTTATGGGCCTGAAAGTAAGGACTTAGCTTCTTGGAAGCCAATATTAGAGCATATGCTAGCTTTTCCATGCTGGGATACCGGGTTTCCGCATCCAATAGCCTTTTGCTCACATAATATACCGGGTATTGTACTTGTTCTTCCTCCCGGATCAACACAGCACTTATAGAGTATTCAGAAACAGCTAAATATAAAATGAGTACCTCACCTTCCAAGGATTTGGAGAGCAATGGTGGGCTTCCCAACTGTTCTTTTAGTTTCTTGAAGGCTTCCTCACATTCCGGGGTCCATTCAAAGTTTTGACCCTTCTTGATAGCCTTGAAAAACTCCTTGCACTTGTCGGAAGACCGAGATACGAATCTATTTAGGGCTGCTACCCTTCCGGTAAGCCATTGGACTTCTTTTACATTCCTTGGGGACCTCAGTTCCAGCAATGCTTTGATTTTGGCAGGGTTTGCCTCAATCCCTCTGTGGTTCACAATGAATCCAAGAAATTTTCCAGACTCCACACCAAAAACACACTTTTGAGGGTTCAACTTCATCCGGTACTTCCTTAGGATATCAAACATCTCAGATAGGTGCAACACATGGTCGGCTGCCACCTTTTATTTGACCAACATATCGTCAACATAGACTTCCATAGTCTTACCAATCTGTTCTTTAAACATCATGTTTACCAGCCTTTGGTAGGTTGCCCCGGCATTCAATAACCCAAACGGCATCCCCACATAACAGTACAGTCCCCTATCGGTTATGAAGCTGGTATGCTCCTGGTCTGGTTCATGCATCGGTATCTGGTTATATCCGGAGTAGGCATCCATGAAATTTAGCAAAGCAAGGCCTGCCGTGGCATGCACCAGTTGATCAATTCTGGGTAGCGGGAAGCTATCCTTAGGGCATGCCTTATTCAGATCAGTAAAGTCAACAGATGTCCTCCATTTCCCATTGGGCTTCCGGACCAGTACCGGGTTTGCTAGCCATGTTGGGTAGAAGGATTCTTTGATCAAACCAGCCTTCAATAACCGGTCTACCTCTTCCTGGAGGGCGATAGCCCTTTCACCACTGACAGGCCTTCTTTTCTGCCGGATACCCCTTCTCTCAGGGTCAATGTTCAAGTGGTGGCACATGAATTTCGGGTCGATCCCCACCATGTCAGAATGACACCATGCAAACACATCAAGGTTGATTTTAAGGAAAGCAGTCAACCTTTCTCTTGTCTTTTCATCTAGCTGTTGTCCAATTTTCAAGATTTTACCAGGATCTTCAGCATCCACTAGTATGGGGATAGTATCTTCGGCAGCCCCTGCCTTTTCCAGGGTACCGGGCATCCTGGGATCAATGTCAATCTCAACCGGGAGTCCTTTCTCCGCTCCCTGGTTCTCATTCTCTAGCATTGCTTCGCCTAGATCATCATCTGAGGCATTTCTTACTATGCCTTCCAATGAAATGTTTTGAATTTCATCATTTTTCGGCAGCTTCCAACAACAAGCTTTGTGGTGGTATTACCCCCGAAAAACGGGAACCTCTTCAGTAGGTTCCTCTGGTAATTCCACTGTCATGATGGCACTGCACGATGCTTTTCCAAACTTTTGTGGCTCAAGCCCATGGCTTCTCATTAGGGCTTCCCCATCAGTCTTTTCTTCAACATGAATAGATTTATCTGTCTTCTCGGCAGCCTGCACAGCTCTGTTATAGCATTCCCTTGACTCATGTTGACATCCTTTCACACACCCAATGCCATTTGGTGTAGGAAACTTCATTGAAAAGTGGTATATTGAGGTTACCACCCTCATATCCTTCAATATTGGTCTACCGAGAATTGCATTGTGTGAAATGTCTTCATCTACCACCATGAATTCTGCCATTTGGGTAGCCTTGCAAGGATCCATACCCAATGTCAGGGGCAATTTGATCTTTCCCATAATTTGGACAGGGTTGCCGGTAAACCCATATAGCTCATTATTGGTAGGCAGTAACTCTTTGTCCAAAAGTCCCAATTTCTGGAATGTGGTATATGCCAAGATATTTACTGAGCTTCCATTATCAACCAGCACTTTGTGCACATTCATTCCACCAATACTCACGGTTACCACCAAAGCATCATTATGAGGGTGGTGAACCCACTTGGCAACCTCCTCGGTAAAGGAAATATCAGCGGTTTCCCCTTTGAACAGCTTAGGGGGCCTTTCTGCAAGGTGGAACACATTAGTTAAGGGTTTGCCCCTGGCTTCCCGGGCATACCTATCTCTGGCATTCCGACTGGCACCCCCCAAATAAGGGCCGCCAAAGATGGTATGGATGCTATTAGCTCGGGTAGTCCTTTCTCGGTTTCCAGGAGCCTTGTCCTTGTTATCTCTACCTTCTTTATACTTCTTAGCCTCTTGGGCTACAAATTCAGTCAGGTATCCACCTCTAATCAATTCTTCAATTTGATCTTTCAAGTGCCTGCAATCAGCTGTCTCGTGACCATTCACTTCATGGAATGCACAGTACTTTCCCTGATCTTTCACTCCTGGGGGGGGGGCTGCCCGGTAGGGCCTCCGGAATAGCCCATTCTTCTCATTCACTTCGAGAATATGACTAATTGGGACAGTCAAAGGAGTATACTCTGAGTATTTCTGAAAATTTGCCTTTAGAGTGAGTCTGTCCTTGGCAGAAACTCTATCCTTAGTTGCATTAACAGCAATAGGGGCAGTCTTGTCATCATACCGGGGGGCTCCCAAACCGGCAGTACCACTCCCGGAAGCCCTCTTATTTGAATCCCTTTTAGGGCTGTAAGAACGATTTCTTTTGTTCTTGCTCCAACCTCGGGAATTGGAATCTTTGGACAGTTTTGCCATGGATTCCTCAATCACTTTGTGGCGTTCTGCTTGTTGGTAGAATTCCGCCAGGGTTCCGGGCTCCTCAGTTTGCAATTCCTTCCAAAACTCGGTTCCAGGCCTAACCCCGACTATCAGGAAATTCTTCAGAGTTTCATCAGAGGCCTTCTTCAATTTTGGCACTTGTTCATTAAATCTTTTGAAGTATTGTCTTAAAGATCCGTGGGGTTCTTGCTTGATATTAGCCAGAGTATTCACCGGTGGGGCATAGGCCACGGTAGCCCTGAATTGAGAGATAAACTGGTCTCCCATCTTCCTCCAGGATTTGATAGACCCCTCGGCTAACCTTTTGAACCATTGGTGGGCATTCCCACTCAGTGTGGATGCCAGTAGCCTACACCTTTCTAAGTCCTCCACTTGGTAGACATCCATTTCCGTATTAAAACGGCTCAAGTATTCAACTGGATCTGAGTTTCCATTGAATTTCAGGTCAGTATTCATCTTGAAGAACCTTGGCAAGGCTGCCTTTTTCACTTTTACAGAAAATGGGGAACCGGCAGTGATACCGGACTTAAACTTTTTCTCCTCCTTGATCTTTTCCAAGGCCTTTTTCCAGTCAGACATCCTGAACTGTCCATTTTCACCATCCGAAAGCATATCACTTCCAGAGTCATCATCTTCATTGGTTGTCTTGCTTCTTCTAGGGACTGAACTTTGATGGGAGCCGGAATCCTGATCGGTACCCCCACCGGTTGGGACTTCGGTAGAGCGGGATTTCCTGTTTCTATGCCAAGAAGAGTGACTGCTTTGCCTATAACTCCTTCTGCCATCAGATCTGGACCTCCTGGAAGTATTTCTTGGGGGTACCGAGTGGGACCTCTCTCGGCGTTCTCGGGAACCCTGAGTTATGGAACCTCCATTTTCGTTCCTTCGATCTTTGTTTCCAGTATGACTCAACTTGTGACGAAGGTCTTTTTTGGTCAGTCTTTTGCCAACTCGATCAAAAACACTTAGGCTTCTAGTGGGTGAGCCTACGGTATCCTGGGCTTCCGGAACGTCAGATTGGTCGCCCTCATATTATTCTTCCACAGGCTCTTCTGCGTCTTCTTCAGATGGGACATGATCAGTGTTGTCCTCAATATTATCCTCAGACTCGAAATTCAGCCTTGTCGGAGTCACGTTCTTCTTTTTTGACTTCGACTTGCACTTTCTTTGCCATTTTTTCATTTTCTCGGAACCTTTTTCCAAGTTGTTGACTCTTTCATTCATCGTTTTCAGATAGTCCATGATGTCCTTGTTACTAACATCATCACCACCTTTGTTTCGTCCATTACCATCCTGAGACGGTGTCTTATCACTTTCAGAATTGTCACTCGCCATATCTCCTCCAAATGATGATTTTTGAGGCCCCTCCTTCGGGCGCCAATTGTTGTGGGAGGAATTTAGCACAACAGATTATGAGGCCTCGTGCTGGAATAGCGCCAATAAACAAAGAATCATCCAACCTCCCAGAAAGGCTCGTGGTTGAAGATCAATAGCTAGCCGCCCGGGAAGGCTCACGACTAGGGTTACCGAAGAACACGGGATGTGGTTCCTCGGAAGGATCGGACTGAATCTACGGGATGAGAGCTCAAGGACCAAATGTTGGCCAGCCAAGAACCCTAATTTGACTATGTCACACAAGAGTGCACGTGCTCTAGCTACTCAAGGAGTGTAAGTGTCGAAGAAGATCCCGTAAACTGCCTACATACCACTATTTATAGTGGATCAAGCCCGAATGTAGTTCTTGAAGGATATGATCGTTTGTTTATGATAAGTTATCCTCTCTCCAGTGGGATAATGACTGTTATTTCTGATAATAATCGAGTATGATGTGTATAATCAGGTTACCAAGCAGTTTAGGTAACATAGAATGATTATCTCTTGTATTTATCATGATTTTGTATCATTTATCAAGTATATATGACATATATCCTCAAATAACTGAATGTTTATCTGTTTGAGAGTGTTTTTAGATGATATAAACGTGTTCCTAAAAAGTAGGAGGCGTGCCTTATCTGATTTGGCAGCCTGATTAGGCTTCCGGCGGAAGCTGGGGGTACCGCCCGGTGGCCTGACTCCGGTACCCCCTCCGGTAACCCCTATCACGGAAGCTACTCTGGAAGCTCTACTGGATGACTGATAATAGTTATAGGTTATCCTCAAGGGGATACCTTGAGACCCTTAGTCATGCGTTCCCATGCTGCAGTGTACATGGTAACCCCTAGGGCTACCGCAGGCCTCCGGAAACCCGACAGATTACACATTCTTTTCATGGATCTGGACCCTAATCCTCTAGTGGGCCTAAATCTAACCCATGCAAGATTTTGGTCACAACAAAAATGATACCTGACATCAATGTGCTTAGTCCTTGAGTGTTGAACTGGATTTTCTGCAATTTTGATAGCACTAGTATTATCACAAAACATAGGAATATTACTAAGTGTGATACCATAATCCATCAACTTATTTCTTATCTAAAGGAGTTGAGCACAACAACTGCCTGCTGCAATGTATTCAGCTTCTGCAGTTGAGGTTGAAACTGATTGCTGCTTCTTGCTTGCCTAAGAAATCAATCTGTTTCCCAAAAAATTGACATGTACCTGTAGTGCTTTTCCTGTCTATTTTACACCCTGCATAATCAGAGCCTGAATAGCTAATTAGGGAGAAATCAGATTCTCTTGGATACCACAAACCAAGATTTGGAGTTCCCTTGAGATATCTAAAAAATCTCTTCACAGCAATTAAATGAGATTCCTTAGGATCACTTTGGAATCTAGCACATAAACAGGTAGAGAACATTATATCTGGTCTACTTGCAGTTAGATATAACAGTGAACCTATCATGCCTCTATAGCTAGTGTTATCAACACTCTTTCCCTTAGGATCGGAGTTTAGCTTAGTGGCTGTTGCCATGGGTGTCTTTGCAATTGCACAATTTTGAAAGTCAAACCTTTTTAAAAGATCTTTGATATACTTTGACTGATTAATGAAAATACCAGTCTCAGTCTGTTTGACCTGCAAGCCTAAAAAGTAATTTAGTTCACCCATCATGCTCATCTGATACTTAGACTGCATAAGCTTGCTAAACTTAGCACATAACTTTTCATTAGTAGAACCAAATATAATATCATCAACAAAAACTTGAACTAAAAGCAAATCACTTTTTATCTTTCTAAAGAATAGAGTTTTGTCAATTGTACCTCTTGTGAAGCCATTTTCAAGAAGAAATTTAGACAAAGTCTCATACCATGCTCTTGGTGCCTGCTTTAGTCCATAGAGTGCCTTGTCAAGTTTGTAGACATGATTTGGAAACTTTGGATCAACAAAACCAGGTGGTTGTTCCACATACACTTCCTCATCCAGCTTGCCATTTAGAAAAGACTCTTTACATCCATCTGATATACCTTGAATTTTGAATGAGCTGCAAATGCAAGAAACATTCTGATTGCTTCCAATCTTGCTACAGGTGCAAAGGTTTCATCATAGTCAATTCCTTCTTCCTGAGAATAACCCTTGGCCACCAGTCTTGCTTTGTTTCTTACAATCATACCAGATTCATCTATCTTGTTTCTGAAAACCTATTTAGCACCAACAATAGATCCATCTTTAGGTCTTGGTACCAGTTTCCAGACTTTGTTCCTCTCAAACTCATTCAATTCTTCCTGCATTGCTATTACCCAATCAGGATCCTGTAAGGCTTCTTCAACCTTCTTAGGTTCATTCTTTGAGAGAAAACAACTATACAAGCATTCATTTTGAATTGTTCTTCTAGTTTGAACACCACTATTTGGATCACCAATTATCAAATCCTCAGTATGATCCCATGTCCATTTTCTAACAGGTGGTAGATTGCTCATGCTAGACTCTCCCCCTGAGTTAGTGGTATTTCTTATAGAAGAGTGTTCATTTCCTTCAAAAGCTTCCCCTTTGATCAGTAGAATCAGTGGATTCAATACTGCTGCTAGTTTCTGATCTTCCTTCATTAGACTCTGAAGGATTAGTTTCTGATGAAGTAGAATCTGAAAGACTAGTCTGATCCTAACCAGTACTGTGTTCTCCTTGATTGAATTGCTCCCCCTCAACAGTAGCATTCCTTTGAGAAGCAATAGGGATTTCCTCTGAAGAACCTTCATCATCACTGGAGAGAATCTCAGAATACTTAAGATTTTCAAATTCCAGATTGTCATGGCTTTCATCAGTTTGCAAAATTCCAAACTTCTTATCATCAAATGCAACATGAATTGATTCCATAACAATGTGAGTTCTGAGATTGTATACTTTGAAGCCTTTGATGCTGAATATTCTAGAAAGATTGCTTCATCCGATTTGGCTTCAAATTTTCCAAGTTGTTCTGGATGAACTTTCTGGACATAGTATTTACATCCAAAGATGTGAAAGTATTTCACACTTGGTTTCTTTCCTTTGATCATCTCATAGGGAGTCTTACCATGAGCATTTACCAAGGTACAGTTTTGAGTGAAACATGCAGTGTTGATAGCTTCTGCCCAGAAATAGGTTGGAAGCTTTACATCTGCAAGCATGGTTCTTGCTGCCTCTATGAGAGTTCTGTTCTTTCTTTCTACTACACCATTCTGCTGAGGTGATCCAGGTGCAGAAAACTGTAGAGTAATTCCATTGTCTGCACAATACTCCTCCATTGTAGAATTCTTAAATTCTGTACCATTGTCACTTCTGAGCACTTTGACCTTGTACTTAGAGCTATTTTGAATATTCTTGACAAGTTCAATGATTTGTTGAGGAGCTTCATCCTTGTTGTGTAGAAAGAATACCCATGTGAACCTTGTGTAATCATCCACTATAACTAGAGCATATCTTTTCTTGCTGATAGACATAATGTTTACTGGACCAAATAAATCAAGATGCAACATATGATATGGTTCAATAATTGAATTTTCTGTCCTGCTCTTGAAAGTGGTTCTTCTTTGTTTTCCATGCTGACAAGCATCACAAAGTCCATCTTGCACATAATTTGCCTGAGGTAGGCCTCTCACCAGATGGTGCTTAACAAGTTGATTAAGATTCTTGAAGTTGAGATGTGAGAGCTTCTTGTGCCAGTTCCAGCTTTCATCATTTGATGCCCTGCTGTAAAGACATCTGACAGTTCCTTTAGATGTGTCACTCAAGCTAGCTTCATATATGTTACCATGTCTCTGACCAGTCAGAACAATGTCTCCATTCTTCATATTCAAGATTTTGCACCCTTCACTGTCAAAGATTGATTGGTAACCCTTATCACCCAGTTGACTTATGCTTAAAAGTGTGTGTTTCAAGCCTTCAACCAGTGCTACGTTTTCTATGATGACATTCCCCAAAATAATTGAGCCATATCCCAGAGTTTCTCTTTTGTTGCCATCTCCAAAGGATATTACTGGGCCAGCTTTCCTCTCAAACTTTGTAAGCAGGGACTTCTTTCCAGTCATATGTCCAAAGCATCCATTGTCCAAGATAATTGAATGCTTCTTTCCAGTGCCCTGCAAACAAAAAGTAGCTAGTTAGAATTTTTTAGGACCCAACTTTTATTGGATCCTTTCTTACTAACTTTTGAACCAACAGGCTTTGAAGATTTTGCTTTTGATTTACCTGTTGCAGAGTCAACCTTAGACTTTGATTTCACAAACTGTTTGTGATTAGGAGTTTCAGATTTCAGAGAATAATAGTCATAATACAGTTCATGATATTCCTTACACATGTAAATGGAATGAAGTAAACTACCACAATGATAACAGGGTTCTTGTGGTTGGTATTGAATTCTCTGAGTCTTGGGGAATCTGGACTCAGTTTTCCAAGAAGGTTTTTGATTGCAGTCTAGGGCCAAATGATTATGATTTCCACATTTATAGCATTTCTTCCTAGGTGCATCAGGTACATTCTTGTAATTATTCTCTTTGTTAATACCTTCTTTTCTATTCCTATTTCTTTTGATCTTACTAGACTCTGAAATACTTTCTAGTCTCTGTTTCAACTGAGACTTAGACAGAAAACCTATGTTGACATTCTTAGGTTTTTCTAACACTCTTTCATCTGAATTGCTATTGTTAATTCTTTTGTGCACAACTGGGGTACCTTTAGAATCAACAAATTTAACATGTTTAGGTTCAGAAACTATCTTCTTACCTACAGACTTAGATGTGCTAGCTTCAATTTTACTATTATCATTGACAATAGCTACAATATCTTCTTGCCTAGCCTTATCAAAACCTAAACCATTAACTTTACCAAGAATTTGATTTTCAATGATTTCTTGAGTCTTTTTACCAGAATTGTTAATGGTTTTAATCACATCTCTCTCTTCCTCTAGTTCTTTTCTGACATAGTCATAAGCCTCAAGAATAACACCATAATAATGCTTAGCTTTATCAGAACTTAACCGATATTCTTCCATTTGAATTAACTCAGATTCAAGAAAATTATTTCTACTAACTAATTCATCATTCTTAGCCTTAAGTTCATCTTTTTCACTATCAAGAATTTTGAAATTAGTCATAAGGTTCTTAAACTCAACATGAATAGATCTAATATCATCAGAATCTAAGCTATCAAATGAATCAAGAGAGTGAAGTGATACCTTAACAGAAGATGAAGAATTTTTCTTTGGAGATCCAGGCTTGTCTGAAGCACTTGCCATCAATGCAATGTTGTCATAATCCAATTCATCTTCAGAATCACTAGAGTCTGCCCAATCCTTCTGTGTGACCATGAGTGCATTACCCTTCCCTGAATTCCTAGGCTTCTTGCACTCACTAGCAAAGTGTCCAAGCTCACTATAGTTAAAGCACTTGATCTTGGCCTTATCAAGCTTGATAATTGTACTCTTGCCTTTGTCACTCTTCTTCTCCCTTTTCTTCTGAAAAGATCCTTTGCTAAATCTTCTCCTGTTGAATCTTCCTTTCTTGAAAGCTTTAGCAAACATAGCAAAGAGTTCTTGTATCTCTGATTCAGAATCATTATTTTCAGAGTCTATATCTGTAGTCTCTGACTCAGAACTTTCTTTGCTCTTCTTCTTCCTCAAGTCTCTTTCAGTAGATTCAGACTTTTCTTCTGGAAGCTTCTTTGATTCAGATTGAGCAGTGAGTGCAACAGTTTTCATCTTTCCTTCACTCCTGCTCTTTTTCTGCTGCTTGTCATGTTCATAAGCTCTCAATTTTCCATAAACTGCTTCTAATGATATTTCATCCAGATCATTAGCTTCCTCAATTACAGATATCTTCTCATTGTTGAAATCAGGAAGAGCTTTCATGAACTTAGTATTCATATCCTCCAAGTCATAAT
The DNA here is from genome assembly GCA_036435485.1 of Saposhnikovia divaricata. Lineage (NCBI taxonomy): Eukaryota > Viridiplantae > Streptophyta > Magnoliopsida > Apiales > Apiaceae > Saposhnikovia > Saposhnikovia divaricata. The sequence goes on along the minus strand of CM071599.1, from coordinate 116,871,852 downwards.
ATTTACCATGCATGGCCATCTCATTGATGAGTTTAGTAAACCTATCAAAGGTGTCAATAAGTGACTCACCAGACTTGGATTCAAAGTACTCATACTGTTGTATGAGAAGTGTCCTCATATTCTTCCTGACAGGTTTTGTTCCTTCATAGTGAACCTTTAGATTGTCCCATATCTCCTTAGCAGTTTTACAAGAGAGAACATAGTTAGTGAGAACAGAATCAAGACTGTTGAATAATATGTCTCTCACTTTAGCATCCTTAAGAACGTTCAGATTTAGGCTTCTCTGCTGTATGTTCTGGAACAACTTTTCCTTCGACAGTTGCTTGAGGAACAAGCCTTGTTGGAACAAAAGGCCCATCTCTGATTCTGTCAAGATAATCAGGATCTGTTGCTTCCAAGTGATGCAACATCTTCACTTCCCATAGAGTATATTCGTTTCTCTGGAGCATAGGGATCTTAGTATTACCATCCTTGTAACCAGACATGATTGCAGATCTTTTTGATTATTCGGAATCAACCTGCTCTGATACCAATTATTAACTCGAATAACTTGTAGACCGGGGGGGGTTGAATACAAGTTATATAATCGTGTCTGATTTTTGCTTGATTACATGAACAATAACAAACGAATGAATCAAACTTTGTTTATATTAAATAAATCAAATACAAACTCTACCAAAGGTGTACAATACCTTTAGCAGCAGCTGACAATACAAATCTCTCTCTGTTTGTTTCGAACTTTCGAATACAAACCTTATACAGAGCTTCACACGATATGCACTCTACAATTCTCAATTCGCTCTTTTTACAATGATATTGAGAGAGTATTTATAATGCTACCTATCAACTAATAACAGAATTATAATCTATCTATGACAATATTCTGCCGTCCAGTTGATAGTTTCCATCAATAGAGAATTCGTTTCCTTCACAATATCTTCTTGCTTGTTCTCCAAAAATAAAGATCCTGTTTTATAGCACTTGCCAGTTTCTGTAGCATCCATAATGACATCATCAGTAACACGAATGATATCGGGATCTGATCATCCCATCAGTATTTGATCAGGATCTGACTTGCTGTATCAGGATCTGCTCTTAGTTCCTGAAATGTAGTCTTTGATGCACTGTTCTTGACTAACCTCTACAGATTACTGTCTAACACATATATCCTATAAAAAGTGCTAAATCCTTTATAAGATCAGGATATACAAGAAGTATTAGCAAAATTCTATTCTCAACATCACAACTTATGAATTATTCCTAACACAGAGATGAGGCGACGTTATAACAATAAATTCACTAAGATAATAATAACTCTTGCCAAGTTCACCTAAAACCCTTATGGGAACTCTTAAGTATCATAATAGTAACTTAGCTTGATATCGTATCGACGAGCAAGGCGACAGACCTTGAGGCTTACGAGCAGCAGCACGGTGATGCTTTAATATATGACCGACGAATGACTTGTAGATTCGATGGAGTACCCTACTGAGAACCCGGAGGAGGTTCCAGCTAAGGAGGTGAATCATGCGAAGGATAAGGAGTTTACCCTTGAGGAGATAAGGGCTACAACCAGAAAAACTATAAGAATTAAGGTATAGTGCTCAGAGAAGTGAGCGTAAAGAACTGAGAAATTATTAAGAGAACTGAAATTTTATGGGATTCATAGCTGGACTACCAGAGGTAGTACCAGCAAGTAAGACGGATTGGAAGAATTACTTGAGATCTTATATGGGGATAGATAAGAATCCTTAGAGACTTTCGGATTAATAAGAAAAGAATTAGAATGATTCATGATTATCAAAGACATCGATATAGGATGGGGAGCAGAGTCTCCAGGAACAGCTGAGATAGAGGCAGCAAGTGCCATATCATTTGATAAATAGATTAGTGTGAATTTTGTGAATGGTAATTCGCCATGAGAAGGCAGATTTCATAGGTTGTAACTTATGAAGTCAAATTGAGATTTTGGGAGGTGGTTTTATTCAGGAAAATCTCCATTATATGAATGGATCAGCTTAGAAAGTAAAGACCTTGGGAAGTGATGGCATGATTGGATAAAGCTATATAATGAAGTAATAAGCGAGACGATGATCTCAGAACCTACAAGAGGAAAAGACCAGTGAGTATGATAAACTCGTAATAAGACTGTTGTCAGAGGCTAAGTATAGGGTTAATCCAACTCAGTGAAATGATGAACTAGAAACATTAGATGCATGTGATTCAGAGGAATACTAAATTCCTTCTTTTCCTTGAATGGATTATAGTAGTTACAATAAATTTACTCCGACACTGAATCATAAATCGATCAAGTAATACGATCAGTGGTTAAGAGGTAATGGAGAATGTTTTAAGATGAAACCTGAAAGAGCAAGTGTATGCCAAGTTCTCGAAGTAGGAATTCTGATAAAATGAAGTTCAGTTATTAGGACATGCGATCAAATAGCGAGTAGTGTTGGTTGACCTCGCCGAGTTAAAGGCAGTTTCAATTGGGAAAGGCCAACCACCCCAGCAAAGGTGAGAAATTTCATAAGATTCACCAGGTATTACCAAAGATTTGTTCAGGACTTTACAAATATTGCTATCCCGTAACCTGACTTATTTGTAAGAGTAAGAAGTTGGAATGAATAGGAAAATGTGAGAAAATCTTCCTTGAGCTAAAGAGGAAATTGGAGGTGACCCAGCGTTGGCATTGCCTAATGGAAGAAGGAAGACTTTGTGATATATTATGATGCACCTCATATAGGTTTAGGTGGTGTGCTTATGCAGCACGGTAGAGTAATTGCGGATGCATTCGGACAGCACGGTTCACTAAATTCGGATGGCCTTGATAGTGCCAATTTTGTGGAACGACTAACTCCGACGGTAACGTCCCTTCTGAAACTAGTGGTTAGGTAGACTAACATTTGGTAGTATCGACTATTAGGACGTATATGTATCAAGAAGATGTGGCATATTTCAGTTTGAAACTTTTGATTTCCTTTCTATGGGATGTATATATTTGGTTCCTTCCAGTGGTTAAACTTCCGACTTTATGTCAATCATTTCGTTATTATAACTGTTTACGATTCTACCTGCTTGGATGTTCATAGAACTATTCTTTAGGTTTCGAAATTGATCTTCTTAGTATTACCAGTGGGTGGATAGATTAACCAAAATTTTCCTGATTCTAGAAAAAAATTCAACAAATTATGGCGAACCTTGTCTTTCTGATTATTATAGAACGTCATTGACGAGAGTAGAAACTGGAGCGAACCTGGTGGATTGGGGTAAAGTAGCCGCTATATGGGTTGGTGGACAGACCCTGATTATTACAACTGAGTGAAGAGATAAAATGATGAAGTTGAGATTGGACGGAAAAAGGGAAATGTATTTAAGGACCAAAACGGACTGAGAAATTCCGGGATTGACTTAAATGAAAATGATATTATGACAAAGGTGTTAATCTTATGTAGCACGTGGGATTGGTAAGAGAAATTGAAAAGATAAAAATAAAGGAAAGGTGCCCGGAGACGGTACCGAGAAGTCGATTGAGATTTATATGGAGTAAAATTTTGGAAAGATCGGAAGGTATCGAGGAAAAGGAATGAACGAAGAGTGACTATGCTACTCTGGTACCTAAGATTGCTGTGTAAAGGAAAGTAGTGAACAAACACAAAAAGAAAAGGTTTAAGAATGCGCGAGGAAATTTATGTTGATAAGCGTAACCTATCCCAAATAAATTATCTTCGCTATGGACGAAAGAGACACTATGCCTGGCAATTGCTAGAAAAGTAATGCCATTAGCTAACGCTAAACTCATATACTGTAGCGCGGCCATTTGGGGCCATGTGGTAAAGAATTATAAAGTGACTAGACCAGCAATATAAGGACAAAGCGGGGTGCTTCTAACTGAGCACCAACCGCGAGAAATATGGATACAAAGCGAAGTGATTCAGCCATATATGATTGACCAGCTTATGAGCTAGAAAGAGAAATAAAGTGAAATGAGATACATGACGATAGGATTTTACATCAATGGAGGTTTATGAAGAGTGTCAGAGATGGTGCTGTATGATGCATAAATGTTATCTGAAACAGAATATCCTCAAGAAGAGTAATAGGTATTAAGAGATTCATGTTGAACTCGACCAATATCTTCCAGAACATCCTTGCTACCATTATTAAGTTCTTTAAGAAGAGCGGATAAACATATGATGTCTTTCGGAAGGTTTTTGAGCAACTTATGGATTATCAAGATGAGAATGATCGAAAAGAGACCATTATTAAGGATATATGATCGGACTGTCAAGTAAAGGATGTAAGTATTTCTTGAAAACAGAATTGAGGATAGAGTATCCATAGATTAGTAGGAACCCTGGGGATGCATAAAGGATGGCATTAACCCTAATAAAAACATTGTGAATTCAGATGATAAAAGTTGGATTGAACAAGGCAACAATAACCTTTAAGGATTCATTGGAAGGAGTTTCGGAAGGTACGTAAACAGAATTGTTATAGGATTGATTAGTGATATTTTGATATACCCTGTACCTAGAAAATACAAGAGGAATAATGAGGATGACCTAAGAAATCTTATAAGGAAAAAGGGTAATATTCTGAGTATCAAAAAAATAGAATTCTGGTAAGGAATGTTCGACAATAATAATAATAATGCCAGGTGAGGCATGTGTAAGACCATGAGGAAGTATGGATTAAACCAAATAAAGGTTAAGATTATCCTAAAACAAGAAAGAACTAAGAGAATAAATATCCTAGGTATGATTGGGAGTAACTATGATAAAGTTCCCACGGAAAGGTAGAAGCAATGACTTATGAAAAAAGACTGATAGATATATTTTTCTCCTTCAGCAGAGCTTAAGGGAGAATGCTTTCACCCAACAGTGATGGGAATGAGGTAGAAAAATTTGAGTTGGAATATATCCAGAGAACATTGATTACAAGAAATATTATTATCAGGAAAGGTCAATGAGGTGGCCGACACTTTAAGTATAGAGGAGTAATTATAAATACTCATACCAAAGCAACAGAATGATATTGGGGAGGACCTTGAAGGTCATATTGGAGTGGAGGAATTTACATTCCTTCTGGTAATTGTGCAAGAATCAACTATAATAATAGTTTAAGTAAAGATTCGATTCCTGATATCGTCTTAAACAAATTACACACTTTAGAAGATCCTATTTTGAGGAAAACCAGGACCATGGTACGAAATTGATTAAGTGAACCGATAATTTTCTAATCTTATACTGAAGATATATGATTAATAATTTATCAACCTGTCACAGCTGCGATGCTTGAAGCTCTTCTACAATTTTATCTGCTTCATGTTATATCTAAATTAAGTTCCGGGATCCTATGGATAAGGAATAGGCATTATTTTGTCTTCCTAGAAGATTTTGATCTAATAATTATGAAACCCGTATGATTAGATATTAAAGCACTACGTAAACAACAAACGATGGGGATTCTTCTGAGAAATAAGGTAATAACGACCGTGGAGATGTCGGGATGAAAAACATAAATAGATTGTATTGGATCTAAGTTAGAGAAATCGTCAAGGTTCATTTCGGATGGTTTAATTTTGGAATGACGTGATGCTTATTGGGTACATGTGACGGGATACCAATAGGGAAATACCAAGTACAAGGGACAACTCAATAGTAAGATGACGGTGGAGATAAATAACAGAAGTGAAGAAGGATCAGATAATAAGAAGGATGTGATTGATAAAGAAAAGATTGGGAAAGTAATTATGGAATGAGAAGCAAGGAATGTTATGAATGAATTGATGAATGGGCTTTCTAGCAAATTCTCGGGATGACCTTCTGATAGTATTATGAATATGAAAAAGCTAGTAGCGTGGCATGGAATGTCAGTAACAATGATGTCAAGTGAGAAATTTAAGATTTAACTTGAGAGGTTGAAAGATTTCCAAAAGGGAGTGTTGCTAAGATTGAACAGGAGTATATGTCCATAGAATCACTACGCCATAGATGGCCTGCAGCAACGCTTTTTTTTTATGTTGCCTTGAAAAACGTTGTAGTAGCTCTAAACTTGATGCCTACTGCAACACTGCTTTTTTGATGATGCTGTATACATAAAATGGTGTTTCCGTAGTTATAAGAAACGTAACAAGTTGCAACCCTGGTGAAGTGTTGCCGGTAATATGCTTCAAACACAATTTTTTTAACAAAAAATTTGAAATAAATAATTATTGTGAATTAAAATTAATTAATTTGAAAAAGTTATAATTTAATTTTTTGAAGTTTGTTATTAGAGTTAATATTGGCATTTTTATAAATTATAACAATTTTTATAATTTGAAAATAGACCAAATTATTAAAAAAAATGTAACAAATTGAATTTAAAAAAAATAATTTTATAGTAGATAAAATTTGATAAATAATGTGAAGTTTGAAATTAAAAAATTTGTATGCATCATTGAACTGAAATATAACATTTTTATAAAAATAACATATCTTCTTATAAATTTAATTAAATTGAAGAAATTTTCAAATAAAAAATTAACAAAAAAGAAAATCAAAAAATTAGTACACCTGTGTTGAGTTGTGGCGCGGTCCGAATTGTTCTAATTCTGAGAGCGGCAAATGAAATAATGAGAGCGGCAAAATGAAACCGGGGCAACACTAATTGGGATAAAAACAAACTGGGGCTTCATTATCATTCACTCTTTCGTCTCTCTCACTGGTTTTCTATTTACTCCACCGTTTCCTCAACAACACCACCCGCTGTTAACCCTCTTTCCCAAAGGTCTTTCCCTCTCTCTTCTCTCTCTCTCTCACCTATACACACAATACATACACATATTCACCTATACATCGATATAGAGCATCGTTTTGTTGTTTTTGTGATTTGTAGGTAGTTTGGAATTTGGAATAGCGGTGTAATTTGGAATGATATGGTATAAATCTCTATCTCTCTCTCCCTCCCCCGCTCTCTCTCGCTCGCTAGCTCTGTATATGTTCGATGTGTTGTTCGTATTTATTGTGTTTTGATTTGGATCTTGAATTTTGATGAATTTGTGATTAATTTGATTGTGAGTAATTGAATTGTTGAATTTGTGTTTGTGATTTTACTGTATGCGTTAATCTGGTTGTGGTCATATAGGTTCATATTTTTGGTGGATTAATCCGGTTAAAAATTTATGGATGTGTAGGTCAATTATTTGTCATGTTTAAAGTCAATTATATGATTCTATAATTGGGACCGTGGCCTTTGGCTGGATTGGAAGTAGATGCGCTGTTATGACTATGTAAAGGTACAATTTTTATGTTCAGAAGTCAATTGAGTCTTATCTTATAGTGTCTTTATCTTTAATATATTGTTCTGTAAAACACATATTAATAATCGTTTTTCTTTTCATCGAGTCGGAAGGCAGGAGCATACACCCACGTTATCTCTCCCTTGTCTAATTGATACAAGTAAATTCATAATTAATAGCCTATAGATTGTTATGGGTTATGGGTTGTATCGAATAACACTTGCATAAACTGATAGGTTTTGTTAATCATGGGCAAAGGTATATTATCACATTTTATATTGGAGAATAAGATTGTGGCTTGATGAATGAACACCAAAAAGGGGTGTTTATGATTTATGGAATATACCAAATTTGAAATCTTGGATTAAGCTACGAAACAGACTTCATCGTCTATTTAAATACATAGGCCTATAATTAGTTAAATTATGTCAGTGAATTTTTGGTATATGTCCAGGAGTTGAAATTTGGTACTTAAACCAGAATTTTTGGACATGAAAATTGGTCTGTTTTTATAGTCGTGTTCTATACCCTTAGAGACATAACGAGACCATATGTGCAACACGCAAGTGTACCCAGACTTGTACTTCAGAGAGCTGCCATGTGTGGTAAATTTAAGAGTGCAATTGTGAATGTTAAGGGCTTGGAATTGAAACTAGTTTCTGCAGTTCTGAATTCAGAAATTCTGCTTTGTTTTGAGCAACCATTTAGAGAGGTTTAATGACCTAGTTACTTAATAATCAGTGAATAAGAAATGTAGGTTTATGTCTAAAGTTTATGTCTACAAAATTTGGCCACTATTGAACTTATAGAAATTGAGATACAAATGATTTAGCGTAGCTGATTCGTGCTGTTTTTAACTATCAGTGCAGCAGACTTCTAAATTATACCATAAATCATGTATAGTTTATTATATAGTGAATTTTGGATATGTGCTAGTCATGAATGTCTACTATACTCAGAGAAAAAGAATCAGGTAGATTGAGTAATTTTGGAGAGAGTTATAGGCAATGGAACGAGACATGTCAGAGCTGCCAGAAACATTAGAAAATATGCTATGTATGATTAAGTTTATTGTATATCAAAGTTCAATCTTAGCTTCTTGTTGTTGAAAAATTATATTAACCGATAACAAATTTGGTGTGCAGATTGATACATTTATAGAGAAATTAATTAGAACCGGATCAGCTGGGAGTCTTTCCATGCTTAATAACCGTTTGGACCCGATAATGCGTAAATATGCAAATTATTTTATAGTAGATAAAATTTGATAAATAATGTTAAGTTTTATATATGTTGCAATAGGCATAGTATCTTTTCTTGTATTTTATCAATATGAGGCTTTCATTTATAGTGATGTTCAGGATATGATGGCGGAAAGAGTGGGTGCTGTTTTTATGCCTCACGGCCTAGGCCACCTTTTAAGAATTGATACTCATGACCCTAGATGCAGGATCACATCAGTGATCAGTAGCCTAGTTATTATAACCTTGGTGCAGACACCAGAGATATGTTATTATAAATAAGAAGGTTTCAAGTTTACCACCAGAAAGCAGGTTTCAAGTTTACCACCAGAGAGGGAACTAGAGTAGCATATATTTGTGTTGATAACCTTGGTGCTTTTGTCCCTTGATAACCATTCAATTGTTTCAGGAATTGGAAAAGATGGAAAGAGTGGAGGCAAGTTAGGCGCATCCAGCAGGACAATTCTGCTGCTAGTAGTGAGGCGGAGGCTTAGGTTGTAGCAGTTAGTTATCACATTAGGCAGGTGGAAATTGGATAGAAGCTTTGTGCGTAGAAATGGAGAAACTATGAAATGGATAAGGATTTTATTTATTTTCTTGTAGTATTGGATTGTAATTTTTTTTTGGGTTAAGGGTTATGAAGCCCATTAACTTGTATTGATGAATTTTGGTATTGGTGTAATAAAATAGGTTTTTAATTTTTGGGAAATGCATATTCACAAATTGTTCCTCTTAATTTTTTATTATAAATGTGTTGTAGGTATTATATACTGCTGTCATCAAATATTGCTCCAAATTTGTTTATGTGAGGCCCACTTAATAATTTATGGGTGGGACAAGTGGGTCCTACATGGGTATCCCATGTGGGACCCACAATTTTCAGAATGTTGACATCTACTGCAACACTAGTTTAGTGTTGCTGTACATTATGTTTAACGTTGCCATAAAAATTTCTGGTAACAAAAGTAGTAGTGTTGCCGTAGTGAACAAAAGCGTTGCCGTGGACCCCTATGGCAGCTGTGCCAAATGCAACGTTGAAAAAGCGTTGTCGTTTCATTTTTTTGCTCTACAGCAACGTTTTTTTTTACTTGCTGCAACATCTTGAAAACGTTGCTGCAAGCCATATATGGCGTAGTGAATGATGGACGAAGCAGTAAGGATATGTTGACACGTGAGATTACGATAAACTAGTATTTGATACGAATACGATTATTTTTCTTCTCTGATGAACCTCTATGGTTCAGAGGTCAATTCTAAGTATGATATTTTACAAACATGAAAATTTTATATAATTCTTCTTTTCTTCTCTTCTCTATTATTAATCTTCTTTATTTTTTGAGAAGAACAACCCTTTAAGGAGGGGAGGTACTGCTACGTGACTATCTGTCTGTGTGATAGAAATCTAAGTGGAATACCATAACTTGTTTAATTGCTTGTCAAGTACTAAGGCTGGGCCCCTTCTGTACCAACTATGCAATATAACAAATGTTCATTGATCATAGTGATCTCTAAATAAATCTTTCCACTTCTCTGTATTGATCAGGAAATGCATAGTATGAGTGAGGTTATCTCCGAATTCGCAGCACGATAATGATACCAAAGTCACTGCAGATACCAATAAGGATAATAGTATATAATTGAGTAGAAGCGTAACCCAGATAGTGTGTTGTACGAAATGTAGCAAAGTTGATGAAAAAAGGATAAAGTGTGTATTGTAGCACCAGTAGATGTGCTCAGAAAGGATTGGAATGTTTAAGGATCAACCGGGGAACTGGAAAGTGAAATGACAAACAAGTACCCAATTGTTTCCTACCTGATTCCGGGACAGAATCCTTTTAAGGAAGGGAGACTGTAAGAACCCAGATTTTGGTAGGAATTAAAACTTTTATTATGTATTGGAGTATGAATGAATAGTGGTTACGACTGCAGTGTATCAGTGGTTGAAAGAATGAACGTTGAATGGATTTGGATTCAAATGTTTAAATGCTATGAATGCTGCAATTGGTTGACAACTAAGGTAAGAATAATCAATCTCCTGGAAAGTAAGATATGGTATACAAACAGAGGAAGTATTCTCATGTCATCCAAATCGGTATCTGTTATAAGTCCGGTGGTTCCGTAAAAGGGTTAAGGAATGCTCGGGAAAGCACGAGAACATTTTTCTAATTATAAGAATTAAAGGGAAAATAAGCAATGAATAGTGCTTTTGGTGGAAATTGGAATATTATCAGACGACGCTATATAGGAGTATTCAGAACGGATTTCTGAGTTCGTATTAATGACCGATAGGCAATATAAGTGTATGTAAACGATATCAGATTCAGAAAAATAGCGATTTGATTTTCTCTGAGATTTCCCTAGACACTGAATGATTTAAGGATTTAATATAAAGATTTAAGGAAATTAAATTCAAGAATTATAAAGGAGGATTGAGAATGGTAGTTTAATATTAAGAAGGTTTCCGGTAAAACCCTAACGAGAAATACTTGAGATATTCCTCCGAACGATCAACGAAATTGAGCAATAACCGGACAAAGAAACAAGCAAAGAGCTAAGATGCATGCATGTGCAAGTGGATATGACCAAGTAACCAAGTATTTACAATGAAACTAGCATACTTAGTAATCAAACCAATTAGTTAGGTTAATCTTATCATCCACACCATTAAACACTAGAGACGGTTCCAGTTCCGGTACCTGGTGAAATAGAGACGGTTCGCCAAGCTGTTGGCTCTCTTTTAGCATGGCCTAAAGACTTGATCATCTACACTAATGTAAGTACTGTTACGGTTTTATGATAGCTAATAAAGAGTAGTTTGACGGAATTGCATCTACTTGTTATCATTTCTTTACTTTTTGTGTTTTTAACCCATTGTTCATTTGTAGAAAATTCAAAAGGAAGTAGTGCGTAAGGCAAGGAAGCAAAATAATGAGCTGAATGAGTTTCAGAAAGTGTATGCGATGATGAAGAGTGTTAAGCCAAATAAAAATGTGCCTCGACAGTTCATGTTGTTGCATATGCATGCGGTAACAATTTTGAAACAAAATTCAGAGTCCATTTAGATTGAATGTGATGGTGAGGTGTTTGGTAGGGACAAAACTATATTTTTATTGCATGAGAATGTAATGGCGCTGTTGGAGTTTAATATGATTGGCCAGGCTATAATATCGACCTATATGGCGTAAGTTCTTTCCTCTTTTCTGAATCGTTTATCATATTTTCTATATTTCTGTAAGGATATTTTTATGCAAAATGTATTATAAATATGTGTAGGTAATTGCATACCGAGGTTCTCAAGAAAAAAGAAACGGACATGTATGCATTTATTGATCCAGCAGCCTCACATAAACTCGATGATAATTTTGAAGCTTATGTTGTTCAAAGGATGAAACCTGGACCTTCTCGCATATTCCTCATGCCTCATAACCAAAAGTAAGTGAATTGTTTATATGCAGTTAATTAAGACTTATTATAATATATAGTTGGATCTGTTCGTATTTATTTTAAATTCTCATGACTTTGATTTATTTATAATTAAAACAGTTATCATTGGATTTTGATCATGATTTGGGAATCTGAAATTTTCATTCTCAATCCATTGGCTCACCCACCACGTTTTCCAGAACTAGAAGAATCCTTAGTGCGGTAATTATATTTCTACATTTCGATAACTAGAATGTAGCTTTCATTCTCAATTTATTGAGGTTATAGTGGGATTTCTCGGGTTTGACTCTGCTACTAATTTTCTTCCACAGAGCAGTTAGATCTTATAATGCTCAAACAGGACGGGCCCTCAAAAAACCTATAGTTAAAAATCTTGTCGTAAGTCTTTTGCACACTTTGTTTTTAGTAAGTTCTTTGCTGTTAATTTGTTTTCTTTAGCAACTAATCGGTACTTATTATTATTAAAATAGGGATGCCCTAAACAACCGGGTGGTACTGAATGCGGTTATGTTGTCATGCGTTATATGAAAGATATTTTCGAAGACAAGGAAATGAAATACATTGCAAAGGTATATATGCTTTAATTTATGGGTTGACTCAATATGGTTGTTTAAGTACCAATTTAGCATATTGAGTTGTACTTTAAAACCATATTATTTTATATATTGCTAAGGTATATGTATGCTTGGTTTCTATGTGAACAGTGGGCACCTAGGAGTCGCAAGTCTTACACAAGGGAGGAGCTTGATGACGTGCGTCTCGAGGCTCTTGGATACATCCAACGATTCGTGTACTAGCTAGCTCCATGCATTTATTTTATTTCATCATGTGAACCTGTGAACCTCCTGAACCTTTGTTTTGTCAGTTTAGTTTAGTTTTTGTGGTCGATCTGGGCGGGGGTTATATATATGTGGAAGGTGGTCGATTGTGGATGAAATGTAGGAAGTTCATGTGGATTAATTAAATAGTTATTTTGTAAGGATCGAGTATTACTTGGTATTGTCATTTGAATGATGAAATGACATTTTGACTTGGTAATTAATATTTTGAGAACCATTATTGGTTGTTTTTCATTTTGGAATGGTTTTGATTTTCATTTTGGAATGGTTTTGATTGCATTGTTTTGTTTTGGCTAGTACTGTTATAATTAACATTAACACATCAGTTAAACTCAATGAAACCGATGTTTATAATAAGTAGAAACATCATTATTACAAAACAAACTGATGTAATTGACATACATTAACATCATTAACAATAAACAAACTGATGTAATTGAAGCACAAATGTGCCACATTGTTGATGCTTTTAACATCGGTGACTAACTGATGTTAATATGAATGAAAGACATCGGTTAGTTTTTTGTAACCGGTGTTATAGATCCTATCTAACATCAGTCAGGTTCCTGTAAACGATGTGATAGATACTCATTGACATCTGTTTAAAACCGATGTGAAAAGGCACCGAACGATGTGATAGATACTCTTTGACATCGGTTTAAAACCGATGTCAAAGGGGTTGGACCTTTCTCTACACCCACAAAGACATCGGTTGAAAAAAGGCCAAACATCGGTTTTTAACCGATGTCTATTGACCTGTTTCTAGTAGTGCACTATGTTCGTTAATGCATGGCATATGGTTTCAGAAATACTTTTGAACTGTTATATATATTTTTGTTCAGTATACATTATTGTTGGTGGGCTATTGCTCACCCTTACGTTATTTATTATATCACAACAACAGCTAGATCTGATGGCCCGCACAAGGCACACTCAACGCAATCAGGTGACAACCGCCAGAGGATTACCCGCGGATATCATAGCTAACATTGTTGAGGAGGAAGCTATTGGTAGGCTAATTGTTAGCTCTTTAGTATCCGATGTAATGACAAGTATGACTTATATAAATGGATGGCAAAGAGTATGTAAGTAAATATTAATTCTTTTGGATTGTAATAACTCACACTTGTGATTAATAATATTTGATAGTTACTCTGATTTCATCTCTGGGACTATAACTGGTGTGTTTTATGTTGTTATTTTGGGTCACCAGATTGTAATTTAATTTATGTTGGTTTTGTGGATGGAAATTGAGTCTGTAACGATCGGATCCCTGACCCCGGATCTGGGGCTGTTACAGAAATTATATGATTATAATTTCGTAAGTTACTGTATATAATATATAATAGTAAATAATATAGTTGGTGAATGGAATTTACAATTCTTATTTCTTTTTTTGATTAGCCTTTGAAATATTCATTTGTTATGCCAGAAAATCATCCTCGCCTTACCTGAAGGCGTCACCCTTTGATTGGCTGGAGGAGGACGACCGGTCCACAAGCCATGAACAAGGAGAAGAGATATATCTACTGGGCCTAACTCATATTCACATGAAATGTCGCTATCTTCCTTAAGCGACATAGCCCTCAGGTCGTCTCCCTCTTCCTTAAGCGGCATCGCCCTCATGGGTTGGAGAAATATGACACAGTTTATATAAAGGAAGGAAGCTCAGCAGTATACTCTTAATGGGCCTAGCCTACATTCATGAAAGGCGTAACCCCTCTTTGAGGTGTCGCCCGCAGCAAACTAACAAGGAGGCAGCTAGTATATTTCAGCAAGGAAGGAGATGGAATCGGCCTCGCCCACTCGTTAAGGGTGTCGCCCTCTAAGGGAATCATCATTCAGGATAGAAGACTTACCTTTTAGCTCTGACAAGCCTCTCACTTTTTAGGAAGGCCTCGCCCTCTCTCACTTTTTAGGAAGGCCTTGCCCTCTCGAGCATCAGAATGGGGGAATCTCCCCAATACAGCTGCATGGAGGACACTAAAGACTATGGATCATAACCCAAGTCATCTACTATCTTAGTTATGGAGAAGGACTAGGCCTCATCCAGGCTAGCAGGCATCGCCCTGCTAGGGAGGTCGAAGGGCGTCGCCCCTTGGCAATCTCAGGGCTAGCTCTCTGACTAGCTATTCTCCCTTTGTGGTTCAAGGTGGGCATTGACTCCGATAATCTCGGGTCCATGACTTAACCGCCACGCACCGAGTAAATAGCTGGGCTGTAAGGCCCACGACGATTCTACTAAAGGCGGTGGCCCCTGTCCAATGTGCTTCCATAAATAAGGAAACCTAGCCCATTTTGGTTACTTGCTCCCCAAGTACTACGTTTGGCATGATCCCTATAAATAAAAGGTACGTAGGCACATTGTATGACACGAGGAAAATCCTTGTGAAAAGAGAGAATTCTATATTCGATCTAAATTGCAATAACATCTCAGCATACAATCTCAGCCATCCCTGAATCACAAACCCTAACCCTAAACGTCCTATGCCGATCGCCATCATCAACCACCACCACAACTCCAGCAACCCTCCCGAATTTGTTTTTCCAAATTCCTCCGTTAACATCATTAAAATTTAGAATTGAACCCAATAATTTAGGGACAAAAAAAATATAGAAAATATTTGTACTCATTTTGTACCAATGCAACCGTAGGAAATCCCAAATTTAAAAGAAATAATTTTTTGGCTGACATGTCTTTACGGCATGTTGTGTATAGAAAAAAAAGGGTAAATTACTGAAATTTACAATAATTAGGGAAGAAAAAATGTTTTTTTAATGGTATCGAACATCAAAAATATATATAAATACAAGTCCAATTAATTTTCTACAATAGAAAAGTAGCACATGAGCACCATATACGAAAAGAGGACTGTGTTTAATGAAAGATTTATACGGTACTAGGTGTATGTTGACTACGTTCATAGTGGTCGGTCATCTCTTACAAACTTTGCTAATCGTTACATTCTTTCGGAAAAAATTGCAGTACATAATTTTATTCCGTCTGCCTACTTCTTTTTCTTTTATAATTCGATACTAAGTCGTGTTTTCTCGCACTTAATTTGGAAGATTTTTATCATATTCCTAATCATATAGTCCACTTACTTGATCAAATCTATAAACACTTGAAATAATAAGTTTCTAAATCACCATAGCAATCAATTGGGACATTGTGATGCATGGCCGACAATTTCATACACAACACGAAAATTATGTGTTTAGGTACTTGATTTTTGCTGTACATGAACACGAAATTACACGAATGAATTTAATGTCGGTTTTGGATTGACCCTTACGTACACGACACGAAACGAAAATACATAAAATAAATAAATATTTTAAATTATATAAATATATATTATAAATAAATATTACATATTTAACTTTTTTATAAAATAAATAGAAAATTGTTTCTCTTTTGACAAAATTTGACCACGGGCCTTATGACCACTGGTCTTAAACTTAAGTTACGCATTTTCAATTTTGGGCTTTAGGATTTCTGTTCCCAATTCCATTGCTTTCGTGTACTATTTCATTTATTTTTGTGTATTATTTCGTTTTTGTTTCGGTTTCGTGTACTTTCCAAGAACACGAAATATTTTTTGTACTTTTCATTTCGTTTCATTTCATGTTTATATGAAATGTTTCGTTTCGTGTTTGTTTTAAAATGTAAGTACACGATTTTATTTCGTTTTGTTTATGAATTGACCTCTTGGTACACGACACAATACGAAATACACGATATGACACGAATTGCCGGCTCTACTGCTCTGAGCGGGATATACTGGATATGTTTGGTTTGGTTTGGTTTGGTTTTGTTTGCTTTTACTGTGATGGTTCTATAGTTAATAAGATATGAAACTCGTATAACTGTGTGATATAGAACAAAGAAAAGCAATGTATTGCTTGCCAAGAAGCGATAGTTTATTTCTGATAACTCAAGCATATATAGAAGATTACAATGACTGAAAACAAGGAAATGAAAATCTATCAAATCTCATCCTAACAACCTCGAACAAACTGATTTATTTAACTTCCTAAAAACCTGCTATTAAACCAAACAGCATGATCAAAACAAATCTAAAATGATAACAACTTATTTAGAACTTAAGACATGTTTAAGATTAGAACCAACATATTCCCCCCTAATCTTAAACACGCCCAGACACATCTTTAACCCCCAGCAAATTTCGCATCTTCTCAAACTTAACCGTTGCCAATGCCTTTGTCAGAACATCTGCCCTTTGATTGTCACTGCTTACATGCCTGAGAACAACTTCCCCCCTGTCAACACACTCCCTTATGAAGTGAAAGCGAATGTCAATGTGCTTACTCCTTCCATGGAACACTGGATTTTTAGCTAGATCGATGGCAGATTTATTGTCAACATACAACACCACGGGACCAATGTTCTCTGCGGTTATCTGATTCAAAACATTGCGAATCCAAATGGCTTGGCAAGCGGCTGCAGTGGCAGCCATGAATTCTGCCTCACACGATGACAATGCAACGCATCTCTGTTTCTGAGATATCCATGTAACAAGGCTTTCATTTAGATAAAAACACATACCTCCTGTGCTCCTCCTGTCATCTAAGTTCCCAGCCAGATCACTATCCGAAAAACCAGTCAAAACATTGTTATTACTATCCTTTGAGTACACTAACCCAAACTGCAATGTACCTTGTATGTATCGAAGGATTCGTTTAGCTGCATTCTGATGAACTGTTGTTGGCCTTTCCATGTACCTGCTCGCGATCCCAACAGAGTATGCTTTGTCTGGCCTGGTGTGCACCAAGTATCTCAGTCCTCCAATGATACTTTTGTATCGTGTCACATCAACAGTTTTGCCTCCCTCATCTTTGTCAATCTGTTCTTTGGGATCCATAGGGTACTTAGTGGGATTACAATCTTTCAACCCTGCCTTCTCAATGATTTTCTTAGCATATCCCGTTTGTTTGAGCTTGATACAACCCTTGCTTTGTTCCACCTCAATTCCCAAATAATAATTCAGCTTTCCCATATCTGTCATTTCGAATTTCTGACTCATTTGTTTTTTGAAACTCTCAATCATTGATACATCACTTCCTGTTACCAAAAGATCGTCCACATAGACTGCAACAATTAAGTTGTTCTCACCTTCTTTTCTTGTGTAGACTGCATGTTCAGAGGGACATCGTTTAAAACCCAAACTCTCGAGACAAGCATTTAACTTCGCATACCAAGCACGAGGTGCTTGACGTAGACCATAGAGTGCCTTCATCAGTTTGTATACTTTATTTCTCTGCCCTTCCTTCTCGAATCCCTCAGGTTGAGATACATAAACGTCCTCACTTATTTCACCATTTAGGAAGGCTGTTTTCACATCAAGGTGATGAACCTCCCATTCTCTTTTTGCAGCCAAAGCTAACAACAGACGAATAGTTTCAAGTCGTGTGACCGGAGCAAATATTTCATCGAAATCAACTCCATGTTCTTGCACATAGCCCTTTGCGACGAGTCGAGCTTTATACTTGACTACATTTCCTTCAGCATCTTTTTTCAGTTTAAATATCCACTTCAGGCCAATGACCTTCTTACCAGTTGGCAATTCAGTCAGTTTCCAAGTTTCGTTGTCTTCAATAGACTGCATTTCCCTTTCCATAGCCATTTTCCAGTTTCGATCTTTTACTGCTTGAGCAAAGTTCATGGGTTCCTCAATTCCCATGAGAAACAACTCCTCATCCAGTTGAACTTCTTCTGTCCTGTTATAAATATCATCTAGACCCTTGTATTTTCTCGGCTCTGTACTATCATCATAATCATCAAAATTTAGTCTTCTTGTTGGTGTCTGAGATATCGATGTACCACCTGTTCTCACACTTTCAGAATCATCTGTCCTCATACTTTCAGTGCCACCTGTGCTGCTCACACTTTTAGAACCACCCGTTCTTATGCCTTCAGTGTTGTCACCTGCAGTGTTACTTTCAAACTCCCTTTCTTCTGTCTCAGCTTCACCTTCCACAATAAACGTCCCAGTTTGGAACTTGTTACTGTTTTCACCATGATTCCATTCCCACGACTTTCCTTCTTCGAATGTAACATCCCTACTGACATGCACTTTGTTGTTGCTTGGATCATAGAGTCGATAAGCCTTGGTTCCAGGCTCTTTACCCAGATTAATCACTTGTTTGCTTCTGTCATCTAGCTTGCTTGTTTGCTGGCTAGGCAGTTTCATGTGTGCCAAACAGCCAAACACCCTTATGTGACCAATATGAGGCTTTTTCTCATACCAAACTTCATAAGGAGTTACCCCTGACAGTGCTCGAGTTGGAAGTCTGTTCAGCAAGTAAATTGCATGTCTTACTGCTTCACCCCACATGACTGATGGAAGCTTCTTTTCTTTCAAACAGCTCCTAGCCATTTCAACCACAGTCCTGTTTCGACGTTCCACCACACCGTTCTGCTGTGGCGTGTAAGGTGCAGTGTAATGCCTCTTACTCCCAGATTTCTCACAGTATAGTTTAAACTCATTTGAGTTAAATTCTCCCCCTCTATCCGTTCTAAGAGTCCTTACCTTTCTTTCAGAACCTCTTTCAACCAAAGCACAAAAATTCTTGAAGGCAGTAAAAGCTTCATCTTTGTTTCGAAGAAAATAAATCCACATAAAACGATTGTAATCATCTACTAGTAAAAAGAAATACCTTTTTCCAGTAGCTGTTTCAGGGAGTATTGGACCACAAAGATCTCCGTGCACCAATTCCAAGACCTTACTTGTATTATAACTAGCTTTAGATGGGAATTTGCTCCTGACTTGCTTCGACATAAGACAACCTGTGCACACCTCGTTTGGTTGAGTGATCCTTGGCATCCCATTAACCATTTTGTCTTTAATCATAAGTGACAGAGCATGATAGTTAACATGTCCCAAACGCATGTGCCATAGTTTTGATACTTCTTCTTGTTTCGACAACAAACACTTTGGCTCTGCAGTATTAATGACAAGTTTGTACAACCTGTTCTGTGACCGCTTTACTTTCATAAGCAGTTTGTTCTGAGTGTCATATACCCACAACATATCTCCTCTAATTGCAATTCTATATCCTATCTCTGTCAACTGGCCAAGGCTAATTATATTATTCCGAAGTGTTGGGATATAATACACATCATCAAGCATTCGAGTCTCCCCATTTTTGCATATGAACGTAACAGAACCCTTTCCCTCTATTTTCACAGTAGAACCATCTCCAAAACTTACTTGCCCAGTTATTTGCTCATTCAATTCCGTAAACTTTGATTTGAACCCCGTCATGTGACTGCTCGCTCCATTGTCCAAATACCATACGTTTGATTCACCTTGTATCTTCGCAAGTTTGGAGGGTACTACCTGCTCCTCATTTAGACAAGTTTCTTTGTCACATTTTGCTAGAAGTAAAGCTGGTTCATCATCCTCAAATTTTGTTATATTCACTTCCTCCTTTTGTTCTCTAGTCCTCCTTGGTCTTCGACAATCTGCGGCAAAGTGACCATACCCAGAACAATTGTAACATTTCAGATTACTCTTATCTCGCCCTCCACGACGATTAAAGTTCGATGAAGAGCCCTCCGAATTTCTCCTGTTCGAGCGTTTCAACCAATCTTCTCGTGTAAGCAACAATTTTCCCCCATCATTCTCACGTTTTTGCCACTCTTCTTCAGTAAGCATCAATTGTCCTTCGTTGGATTCACTCTTTGCATTTCCTTTGATCCTTTCTTCGTGAGCCTTCAACGAGCCCACAGCTTCTTCCACTGACATAGTCTCCAAATCTCCAAACTGCTCCAATGTGGAGGCAATCTGCAGAAACTTAGCCGGCACTGCACGTAGCAACTTCTTAACCACATAGGATTCCAACATTTCTTCTCCCAGGGCTCGTATATTGGTAACAAGCCCATTCAGTTTCAAACAAAAATCGTCTAATTGTTCGTTGTCCTTCATATTCAACGTTTCAAACTCCGATCTCAATGTTTGAATCTTGGCCTTTTTTGCCCGATCTACGCCTTGACACATTGTTTTCAATGCTTCCCACGCTTCCTTTGCTGTTTTCTTTGCAGCAATTGATAATAACATGTCCTCCGGCAGACCCTGATACAACATGGCCAGTGCAACCTTGTCCGTCTTGTCTTCAACAACCGCTTTAGGATCACTCTGCTCTATTGCCACCCAGACTCCCTGTGCTTGCATATACACCTTCATCTTCAATGCCCATGTGGTGTAGTTGCTCTTTGACAGTGTTGGATAACTTAGGCCTATCGATCCATTCTTCGGTTTGTTGATGTCCATCGCAACTGTCTCTGGCTTTCACTGAGAAATTTCCAAGCTCTGATACCAAGTATAGTTAATAAGATATGAAACTCGTATAACTGTGTGATATAGAACAAAGAAAAGCAATGTATTACTTGCCAAGAAGCGATAGTTTTATTTCTGATAACTTAAGCATATATAGAAGATTACAATGACTGAAAACAAGGAAATGAAAATCTATCAAATCTCATCCTAACAACCTCGAACAAACTGATTTATTTAACTTCCTAAAAACCTGCTATTAAACCAAACAGCATGATCAAAACAAATCTAAAATGATAACAACTTATTTAGAACTTAAGACATGTTTAAGATTAGAACCAACAGGTTCCATCTACTACTCGATATATCTATCTTATATGTCTATATATGTCTTATATGGATTCAGAAAAAATCTAAATGAAAGTACGCGATACTTAATTTAGCCACAACCAAACCAAAAATAAACTACATGTGCGCACACACAGCGGAAGAAAAATATTCAGTTCTTGCTGTCAAGAACTTAAACAAATAAAAAATTAATTTAGCTTTGGTTGTGAGCGGAATTTAGCGTCTGCATTGTTAGGTTATGGTTCATATGAAGATTCCCTCCATTCGTGGGGACCCAAGTTAGTGTGTTACTAATTAATAATATTGGGAGCCTGAGCAAAATGATCTGTCCATTCCAGCAACTTTAACTTTTATTTCATATTATAATTCCAAATATTGTTCTGATCGATATGTACTCCCACAAATTTATCGACATTATTCTGTTCGGGGCTACTTTCCATTCACATGATTTTGGTTGGAGGTGATCATACGGAATAAAATATACTTTCTAGTTAATTTGCACCTATCGTTTAAATTATTTTGGTAATGATAGAGCTTGAGGATTAATTAACAACTAAAACTTTTGATTTTTTTTTTAAGAATAGTTTCTTCATTTTCATGCCTTTTATGTGTTTATATGTACTTATAATTAACACATCCAAAAGTTAAGTATAACTTCATGCATGCAAGCAATATTAGGATATTTGGGGTAACTTTTTTTCAGAATAAGTTAACTTATTTTATGACAATGTTAGAGGTTCCTAACTTTTTTATACAAAAAGTTAATTTTTTTTTTTTTTACAACTTACAGAATCTCAAACATACATTAAATACATGTATAATTTTTTTTATTAAAATATAAAATTTTTACCCGAAAATAAATCCATAAGGACTTATTTTAAGTCTTCCCAAACGGACCAATTCATGCATGTGTTACCATTGTTCACCATATATATATATATATAGGCTAGTGTTCAAATAGAAACCAACCTTAGAATAGAAACTAGAAACCTACAATAAATAAATTATATTTCATTTATTTTAATGACCCCGCTAGGGGCACCTTCACAAAAAACGTTTAAAATTTTTGGCTCTATTCAACAAAAATATAAAAAATAAAATAAAATAAAAAATTTAAAAAAAGTTACTGTTCACGCGCCACGTCATCACGTGAACAGTAACTTTTTTAATTTTTTTTATTTTTTTATATTTTTGTTGAATAGAGACAATAATTTTAAACGTTTTTTGTATTGGAGTACCCCTAATTTGGTCATTAGATTAGCTTGAAATATTTAATTTAGGTTTAGTTTCTAGTTTATATTCTAAGTTAGTTTCTATTAGAGCTGTTAACGAATCGAGCCGAGCCGAGCTTTGAGCTAAACGAGCCGAGATTTACTTTTTTTCTTAACGAACCGAGCCGAGCCGAGCTTTATTATCGCACAAAATATTTGTTCAAGCTAGCGTTCGTTAAGAAATCGAGCCGCACACGAGCCGTTATCGAGCAGCTAGTTTGCATTTTTTAAAAAATATTTTTCGACGATCCAACCGTACGGATGTCAAGATATATCTAATTTAGTGATATTCCCAAATTTTCAAAAAATAAAAAATTAATTTGGTTGGAGATCTTAGTAGATCACTACTAATTTTACTAGTACTAGTAACTAGTGCTTTGTCACGAATTGTTGTTTCTATTTTTTAAAAAATATTTTTCGACGATCCAACCGTACGGATGTCAAGATATATCTAATTAAGTGATATTCCCAAATTTTAAAAAAATTAAAAATTAATTTGGTTGGAGATCTTAGTAGATCACTACTAATTTTACTAGTACTAATAACTAGTGCTTTGTCACGAATTGTTGTTTCTATTTTTTAAAAAATATTTTTCGACGATCCAACCGTACGGATGTCAAGATATATCTAATTTAGTGATATTCCCAAATTTTCAAAAAATAAAAAATTAATTTGGTTGGAGATCTTAGTAGATCACTACTAATTTTACTAGTACTAGTAACTAGTGCTTTGTCACGAATTGTTGTTTCTATTTTTTAAAAAATATTTTTCGACGATCTAACCGTACGGATGTCAAGATATATCTAATTTAGTGATATTCCCAAATTTTCAAAAAATAAAAAATTAATTTGGTTGGAGATCTTAGTAGATCACTACTAATTTTACTAGTACTAGTAACTAGTGCTTTGTCACAAATTGTTGTTTCTATTTTTTAAAAAAGTATTTTTCGACGATCCAACCGTACGGATGTCAAGCTATATCTAATTTAGTGATATTCCCAAATTTTCAAAAAATAAAAAATTAATTTGGTTGGAGATCTTAGTAGATCACTACTAATTTTACTAGTACTAGTAACTAGTGCTTTGTCACGAATTGTTGTTTCTATTTTTTAAAAAATATTTTTCGACGATCCAACCGTACGGATGTCAAGATATATCTAATTTAGTGATATTCCCAAATTTTTAAAAAATAAAAAATTAATTTGGTTGGAGTAAAAAGTAAAAATTTTGATTTTTTTTCGAGCTTTTAACGAGCCGAACGAGCTCGAGCCGAGCTCGAGCCGCACATGTTAAAAGCTCGGCTCAAGCTCGTTAGCTTAACGAGCTTTTTTTTGTGTTCGAGCTCGAGCTCGAGCTCTTAACGAACCGAGCCGAGCCCTTAACGAGCCGAGCTCGAGCTTGCTCACGAACAGCTCGGTTCGTTAACAACTCTAGTTTCTATTAGAACAAGACCCTATATATATATACCAGCTTTCAGATTTCGCTTATTTTTCGAAAATAAGTATTTATTTTTTCAAAAAACTTAATGTAAATGTAATTTTTCTGGAATGATTTCTGAAATAAAAAAACTACTAAATCATATTGGTGTTAAATACATTCTAATGTACTATTATTCATTTAATTAATATCTAGCTAAACCGGATAGGAGTTTTTTTTTATTAGATGTACAACTCGTTGTTGAACAGCTACAAAAGTTTAGTAGTACTCTGATACATATGCTAATACATGCACTCATTCCCCATTGACCTGAAAAAACTATCCATCGATTGTGACAGCATGATGAGCAGATAGATTCGATGTTCCCCGGTGAATGACTCGCGGTTGATGATGATTAGATGCCCTTGTAACCTTAAAATGTGCTAGACTTGCCAGGTCGTGAACAGACTCTGCAAGATTCACATTACAAGTAACAACTTCAACTAGTAGTGAAGCTACCGTGACAGCCGGGATTATTTGTAACAGGTCTGTATTAACCCACAAGCCTGTCTTTAGTGCGGATTTCATGCTTTTTGCAGCATTTTTCGCGTTCAAAATATGAGAATCTGCAGCAGATGACCTTGTCATTGTTCGAATTGATAATGCTAATTGATTCAAAGCCAAACTAGACTCTGTGCTCATGTTTTTGCAGTGTTGTTGAACTTTCTCCCGGATTTCATAGGGTATCTGCGAAATATTAAACATGTTAAATAAACACTAATTATTCTGGATTCTGTAACTTTCAATTTAGGGCTCTAAGAGCAACTGCAGTGGTGTATGATCATTGCCCAATTTTTTGACCCCACTACGTTGCCAAACAAGCAAAAGTAGGCCTTGGATAGAAGCTGGCCGATTCACTCCAGCCGTGGTGCCAGGTTTTTCATTTTTTTAACATTACATTCTCAAAACCTATGTTCCTACTAAGTATTATCAAATTTTAAAAGAATAAAATATTTCATTAAAAGCCATGCAATTGTCAGGGCACTGGTCAGAATGCTAGTGTCCAGCATTTGTTTGCCCAAGTCCACATTTGTCTTCCCAATGTGGGAAGTGGGCTTGAAAATTCAGCGCGCTGGAGGTGCTCTAAGATAATAATACCTGATTATCAGAGTTAAGGTATCCATTAAGTGCTTCAATTGAGTATGCACATTGACGAATGTGAGCACCAACTTTTAGGTACTGGTCCCAAGGATGTCTGTACCTAAAGCGACCATGCCGGGGTTCCCATTTTGCGAAATTAGCCTGCAAAAACTAAACAAATTAACCCCATGTATACAAGTGGAAAATATATATGACATATTACTGTATGTCTGTATGTGTGTCAGTGCATGCGCACACCATCTCTTACCAAGGTCTCTTCTGTGCCTTTGGAATTGAGTACACTTTTGTAAGCTTGCAGTGATGCTTTTTTATCTTCCACGATTCCACTGTCTGATGTTTTGAAGAATTCATCTCCAAATCCTGTTAAACATTTTTTGTATTTACTATGGCATTGTGAAAGAAGATTAACAGAATCATAATGCACAGAAAGAATAAACAGACGATAGTTACAATGTGTTTTCGTGTTTTTACCTTCAAGAAATGTTGCAAGTTTTTCCATGTTAGTGGCAAGTTGTTTGTGAAGATCATCACCAGCCCAGGCTGGATAAATTAGGATGCAAATGAGGATAGACGTAGCGCCACCAATAAAGATTGTAGACATTCTTTTATGAGCCATATCTATGACCTCATCGTCCCGGTAACCCGATACAGATATCAAACTGAAAGTCAGTATAAATATGACTAGCCCATAATCATATCTGGCCTTCATTTTTGGGAAGAATCTCGCAAATGTAAATACAGAAGCTGCATGCACCACATCTAAATGTTATTACTCTTGACGATAACAACAAAATATTTAACTAGCTAGGGAAAAATATTTAACATGGACATAATTAAACAAAGACATACTATGAATTTTATTTGCAAAATATATGTATTAAAGGTACATACATACCTACTAAGAAGACTGAGATTCCAATTATAAAGGGCTCAGCTTTTTGGCCAGGTAAAACAGCTAGATGATGAGCACCAACACCTAAAGATCCAGCTAAAAGTGTGGCAATTGCTCTATTTACACCTTTTCCAAGTGTTGCTCCTAAAACAAATTAATAATCCAAGGAGCTCGTGAGATTCAGAAATAAATAAACAGAATTATATAATCGTATTATATGGTGTAAACAAGAAGCATACCGACTGAAAATTCGAAGACTACGACAACAGTCAAAACAGCCCACATTGCAGAGACACCGAAACCATCATATAGAGGGTTGAAATAGTAAAACAAAGAAACTATGGTAATAGCTAATCCCACTTTACAAGAATGAATAATTCTTCTTGGATCATCTTCTCCTATTTTCTTTGCTTTGCGTCCTGTATCGGCTATTTTAGACCATATATTTACAGGCAATCCTTTGAACCATGACCATGCACGACCAAATGGTCCTCTAACTTGTTCATTTACATCTGCCATTAGATCAAATCTTACCTATCTACCTAGTTAATGAAACGAACTAGACAACTATGAGAAAAATGAGAGATTTATCTGATTATAATAGCTAGCTAGAGCACACTTTGCTAGCTCGAGAAAAATGAAACAAAGGAAAATATGATATATAGATGCTTGAGCAGTGCTTCAGATATATGTCTTCAGTTATGGGAAATTGGTGGATATCGAAATATATATAGAGGGTAGAGCACACTTGGGTAGGTAGTAAGAAAGAGTGAGTCACGAAAACCTATTTTATAAATATGAATGACCACGTTTTCGCGCGTCTTCTATGACCGGTTTCCGTGTCCTTGTTTGTATGGATGTGAAAATTCGAGAGCGCAAGGGTACGGTAATGTAACTATAAAAAAATTAACCTGATTCATAATTAATCATTTCATTTTTAACTTCTTTAGTCACATCTTTGATCAAATGTCGAATTTTTTTTCTTTTGATTTATTATCCGATTTTAATTGATTTTCGGAGATTAACCGGATTTCAATCTGCGTGTATAGTGTATATATAGGTTGTTTGCTCCCCTTAATTCCGTCTCAGCTTTATTTTAGTTTATGTTTAACAGCAACCTAATCCCTCTAACGAATCTTTGTAGATGATTATGTACAAAAAGTAAATCCAACATATGTACGATATACGTACATGTTTTTGGTGTCACATTCTGGAGTAGTTAAGTTGATGGCCAGGAACCGACTACGTACAGACAGTGCCAACACCTAGCCAGTCCATGTAAATGCTAACTGTACAGCATTCATAATTAAGTCAAGATTTTCTTTAACAAGGTTGTACACGTTTACTGTAACTTGGTACATTTCAAGATCACTTGTTGGAAGCATGTGAAAATGACGGAGGCAAGTAGGTGAGGAAAGTGTTGAAATTTGCTTATTACTGTGATATGGTTATCAATCATGCACTACATATATAGAGCCTGTTTGGCTCTCTTTATTTTTAAAAAAATAAAGATTTATTTTGAGAAAAAAATTTATATTTACATACTAATTTTTAGAACTAAATATTTAGTAAGGATTTATTATTCTTTACCTGCAAAAAATAAGTAACTTATTTTAGGAAAAAATATAATTTAATTTACTTTTTTTTAACTTATTTCTCATAAATAAGATTTATCAAACGGGCTCGTGTATGCAGCTGTAGATCCAGAAGCTTGGAAATAAGAGTCGAGAAGATAACCACCAACTTTAATTATGCCGAGAAGATAACCCACCAACTTTAATCATGCATTGGTGTCTGCGCGCGCCATGTGCCCATGTTTTTAAACAGGTGTTCGGTGGTGTTTTCATGTAAAGTTATTGATATATATATATATACACTAGTATTTATACCCGACATGCTGGGCCTTTAATTTTAAGTTAAATATATTATATTAAGATGATTTTTGTTATTAAGATTAACTTTGAATTTTTTTCTTTTTTAAAATATTCAATTTTTTTAATTATTGTTTATGTAGCACGAATATTTACCATTTTTCCTTTGTTAAATGTCAAATTTCATATATTCCAAAATTAAAATTTATATTTTTATAACATAACTGCTACTTATAGACTGTAACATATCATCACGATTATAGTGATTAAATATGTTAAAAATATTTATGTTGATATTTAAATAACAGAAATATATTCTTAAAATTTAAATATTTAGTAAGCATCCTCGGCCCCGTCTCTGACGACGCCTCGAATCCGATATATTAAAAGTTTAAATGAAATTTAGAAAAATGATAAATCTTAAAAAAATATTGATAACTAAATTTATAATAAAAAGACAATATTTAAAAGTAATTTAAAAATAAATTTTATTTATGAAATTTGGATATTCATAAAAATCATATCGATTTCATTTTTACAATTTATTTTTGAAATGAATTTTTTTATGGAATACGAAAGATTACCTTATTTTTCTTGTTAAACGTCGAATTTCATATACTCCGAACCCATAATTCACATTTCTATATAACATAACTATTCCGCGTAGACTTTAACATATAATCATAATTAATGTATTTAAATAAGTTAAAAATATTTATGTTGATATTAATATAAATAGAAATGTATTTTTATAATTAAAATTTTAATATTTAATAAGAATACTCCTCGGCCCCGTCTCCGACGGTGCCTCGAATCCTATATATAAAAGTAATGAAGAAAATCACCTAAAAATTTTATATTTGTAAGGATTCCTCGGCCCCGCCTCCGGCGAGGCCTCGAACCCCTATATATGAACTAAATAAAAATAAATTTATGAATATAACGCTCCCATGTTACATGTTGAATCAAGTTAACAATTTGACTTTTCCTAAAATTTTTATACATTCGTTTAACTCAATTTTTAAAAATATTTATATGTAATCTTTAAATTTTAATAGAATAAAGAAACTATATAAATATTAAAAAAATTCAAAATAACACACAAATTATAAGCAATTATAATAAGCCATATAACATAAGATTTCATATGTAACACGGAGGTAGGTATTGTACGCACTCGCAGAAGATCTTAAACACAACAAACATAAAAAATTAAAAATTCTCGGAAACATTTCAAAAAAATTACTGCATTTATTTAGAAAACAAATATTGAAACTAAAGTCTAAAGTGTGATGCATGTTTTGATAAGTCTTTTGTAATTGAATTGAAGCAGATAAAATTGTGTAGTTTATTTAGCAAAAATAAAATAAATTACAACAGATTTTGATATTAAATTTCAAACGACTTCACAACTTTCTTGAAGTGTACATAGTTTGTCCATGACTTTTTCATGCTATCATTTATCTTGGCCACTGAATCCAGGTGTGTCAAATTTAATCTTTTCTTGGGAAATTATAGATGCTACACTACTATAATTCTGTGATAAGTTGTCAATCTACACTACCAATCATTAGTCCTAGGAGTTCTGTTTTCCTTTTTCAAAACAGTTATGAGGAAGATCCTTCCCTTGACCCCAATTTTAAAGACTGTTAAAGAGGTTCTCAACTTCTTGAAGCATTATCTAGTATATTTTTTCTGAGTGCTTCGCATACTGGAAGAAAGATTTTGAACACCTGAAACCAAAATAAATTCGTAAGTTGATAAATCAGTCAAAATTAAAGAAAAGAATACGGTATGGGTGGGTGTGCATTGCTCATAGTCATAGCCATTTCGATACTCATCTAGAGAATGTACAACGGAGATACAAATCTTTCCATTACAACAAACAGGAACATATATACAGGAGTAAAAGGTGCAACAAATAACACAAGTAAAATCCAATTTTCATTACTAATCCAGTGCATTTACTGGAATACGACAATGAAGTCCTGATCAAATTAAATTTTTTATAAGTAGAATCATGCTTCTCAATTCCAAACTTTATGAATGCCTTAATAAACACCAAATAAAAATAAATCCGAAAAAATCATAGCAATTTGTAGATAATAGGTATAAGTTTCGATTTAATAGGTATAAGTTCCGATTTAAAAGTACACGCGTTACTCCTTTGAGGATATTTAAGGACTTCATAACTTCAGCTAAGAAATGCAACACAGAGTTATGTTAATTTGAAAACTAATAAACAGTTGATACAATAGATGTTAAACAATAATGGCCAGTTCACATATACACTCCTATTAAAATTTACGCTATATTAATCAAGCTAAACTTTGTAAATTGTAAGGTACTTCCTCTGACCTTAATTTTAAACTATTAGATCACTAATTTAAGGGGTCTAAGATAATCAAATATGTACTACTGAAACAGAATACAGATACTTGCACATATTGTCGCAAGCTTAAAATTAGAGAAGATTTTACCTCTGTTCTTCAAAGTTGTAGATACATTGAATAGAAGGTAAAGGAGTTCATAGTATTCCTCTCAACAACATGACTTAGGCTTTCCCAAGAGGACCTAAAATTTTGTTGGATATTCTTGAAAGAATGACTGACCATACGGTTTGAAGATAAAAATGTGGCACTAAGAAACATGTAGTTGTTAATGAAGCTTATTCTTTAAAGGAGAGAAAATACTCTATTCAAGCATTCCAAAATACAAAAGGAAACTGCTATATTACAACCAAGAACCAATCAACATTCAAAATTTGGTGAATAGTTGAACATTTAATCATGCTCCAGAAGGCTTAGTAGTCAAATGAATTCAGGGGCAGAAAATACAACCAGGATTGTGGAACTTTTTTGCATTTTACACACATCCATGATTTTAGCTGCTACTCGGTTCTCTCTAACTGCAAAGGCTAGAAGATTTTGTAGCGTTGCAGACTTATAGGTGTATTAAATGGTCAATAGTTGAGCCAATTCAGTTATTTCACTATTTTAGTTCAGGAAAAAGAAATTGACATGGCATTCTATGAAAGTGATGACTATTCCGATAATTACAAATTCCCAAAAGTGAAGATTTAGGTCATAAAAATGGACGGAAGACATTAACTTGACAATTAATAACATGAGATAATATTCAGGAAATTTTGAGTACACATGTACAATGATTGATATTGACACCTAAAGATTTGGCTACTTAATTGAAGAATTTAAAATAAATATGTCAATGTTAATTCAATCACGAATAAAGGCAGGTAGTATATGATTATTACTCCCACAAAAATTCCTCTTTGTGTGTCAAACATACCTTTTGAGGATTGTAATCTGTAATGATGGCCTCATAGAAGTTGTTGTCTTCGGGCCAACGTATCATTACTTTCCTTCCAATAAGTTGTTCACGTCTAGCTACCTCGACATTGGTATTCATTACAAAGAGCGATGAAGTTCCATTACCATTACAAACACCCCTTGGAGTTGGACCTGCAGATGGGTACCGTCCAGAAAGACCGGGCATTTTGTGGTCCCAGAAAAACCTCTGCCCAATGCGCATATGGCGCAGCATATGATATTGGAGCAGTATATTCATGGTGAGCAGTATATATATGAAGCTGTTACAAAGATAAATTGAAGAGAGTTTATACAATCATTCAAAGTCATCATCCTTTGTGCAGCAGCAAGAGTGTGTGCTCAGCATGTCTATTACACGAGGAACAATTTAAAAGGTGACTTTTTATCTTACTTCAGGTAGCTTTTTCCATCATATCCACCAACAGCATAGATCGCCCCATTGTGTTCTACTGCAGCAAGAGCAAGTCGCTGGACAAAATTAAAGTAAAGCAGATGTATTATTAGAGGAAAATCCAAAAAGGAAGTGAGTCACTAATTGACTATTTAACTTCGGTGACTTAGCATCTGAATATTAAAAATATAATCCCAAGGGTTCATAGTTCCAAAATTAGAGTGCAGTTCCTTCGTTTTAGAGGTAATGAGTAACCTTGAGGTTCGAGTAGTCACACTCATCTGCCGGAACCTCATGATTGTATACGTTATGCACGTGTGTGTGTGTGTGACATTCCTATCCAACTTACTCGATTATGTGCAATCTTGTATCTTCTCTTTCTCGTCACACTTTATTTTATTAAATTGCAGGAACCTACTAAAAACGCAGCTATGAAAAAAAGCAATTACCTTATGCAACATGGACAGTGTTGAAATCCAGCATCCTGCATCTAGATCCAACATTTCGACATCCGAAAAACTTTCATGCCCATTCCCACCGCCAAGGGCAAAAGGTTTGTTGTTTACAGTAGCACCAGCCAAACTTCCCATCAGCCTATTCAGGGAAGGCCGTGAATTCCATGTGTTGTTAGCTGGGTAATATGCTTCAACTAAACATTTTAGGACTAAAGTTAGTGGCATAAACTCGAGTAATTGAGAAAGTGGAGGTAGAAAAAAAAAAGAGAAAGTGGAGGTTGAAAAGTAGGAAGTATATGCTTCAATTCATTGTGATTGCTGAAGACAAAACAAAAAAGTCAAAATTTCATAAAAGTTATAGCTCAAAAATGCAATCGACAAAATATACACATATACGGCGTTTAAATGGTTTTAGCATCTGTTTTGTTTTGCTTGATCACTTCTTGCTTACTAAATTAGAATAGAGAGAAGTGCATCAAGATTCAATACACTAAATGCCACAAGTCAAAACCAAGTCTACACATACAATATCCACCGAATTCACATTTGCATGTGCTTGTTATTATGAATAGAAACCATTATCTTTTGGAGGGAGGGGAGGGGGCGGAGATGACAGCATAGCAATGTGATCGTGGGTGGAAAGCAGAGAGAATTAAGAAAAAAAATATCTAAAATGTACTCAACCCAAAATTAGCATCAAAACTTCCAAAAAAGAAGCCAAGTTTTTCAACTTCTGGGACATGGATATGCTTTGGAATAATAACCTGTCAATTATCTGAAATGCAGATTTCCTCCAGCTTCTTTTCAAGTCCCAAAGTAGTTCGCTCTGCATCTTGGTTTCTTGCTTCATTGCTGGAAACTTCAACATAAGATTTGTATCAGGACCTTCGGGAAGATTAGTATTTGTTGGCTGTTTCCACTCCTTATTTGGCGCCACTGCTGAATGACATACCAAAATTTTTCATCTTGTAAGCATAAAAAATAGTGCATACCAAATTTTATTATGCTACTGTTTTTGATACACGGCAATGTGTGATTAACAGATCATAATCCTCAAGGAGTAGTAACACCACCGAAAATTTAAGATGGCACAATTGCATCTACTCTAGTAAACCAAAGATCACGTGGCTTAATGAATAAAAGCATAAACATGGTATATTACTATTATATACACTATACCAAAATTTAAAGAAGTAAATACCTTTACCATGTCGAACTCTGTCATAAATTTATCAAAATTTATAAACATTATATGATTTTATAATGTAATATGAACTATGTCATAATCAGTTCGTAACTAACGTGAAAGATAAGCGCCTTATATGCTTCTGGGGTTTTACATTGCCCACTTATTCTTTCTATTAAAACTAAATGTGTTACCAGTAATTTATTCAATTGTATGATAGAAATGAAATGTAATAACTTCGCAAAGTCGCGCCAGCATACACAATATCCGCCAACTCCAAAGACCCCTCAATGCATAAATCTACCCGCACAAAATATTATGCTTGGTTTTATCATGATATGCAGCATATCAGCATATGTACACCAAATTTATGAAAGTAGAAGCTGTTACCAAATTTATGAAAGTAGAAGTAGGGCTGATAAAAAATCAAAAAGAAAATGCTCATAAAATAAGTAATGTAGTTTACAGTGTCTTCTTTTACATTAAATTTCAATTTATAAGTTCTGCTCAAGAACATATCAATATCACCATGGTTGCTTACAACGCCAACAACCTGATGACATACTTCAGCTTAAAAATTATCATGAAGAATATGTCTAATAAATCAGATATTCACGTTAAGCATATTACTTTAACCCAACTTACAATTACTCTTAGTCTCTCCTGAACTTTAAGGGCCAGTTCATCTTTATTAGCCTTGGGTTTTTCCAGATTCAGAAAAAGTGTTTGTAACACATTATCAGGAGTTTCTTTATTTAAGTTGTAAACCTAATTAAAATTGCCACAAAGGGAATATTGAGATTGAAGCGAAGCCATATCCACATGAATATTGAGATTAAGATTATGTGGTTGAGACTGGATTAACTTTATGTTAAGTCTAAACACCAACAAAATCAACAAATAATCATGTAGTTAAACTGGCATATACATCCCAAAACGAAACTACATGGACAATAATCATATTAACACAAATAATCGAACTTAATACATGTATCAATTAAGAAGAGTACATTAAGAAAAGTACCCGTAAAATGTGAAAGTTATCAATCTCTTCTTTTGGGCAATTCATCAAACACTTTCTCAGCATACTTCAATCTATAACGAATAAAAGACAATCATTAGTAAAGATAATAATACGTAATCAGAAACTATTGCAATGATCGAACTATAACGAAAAGAAGAGAGAGCATGAGAGACATTAAGAGAGAGAGAGAGAGAGAGAGAGAGAGAGAGAGAGACAAACAGTTTCTTAACAAACATCCCAAAATCAAATCGTTAACAATATATACTTACAAAGTATGGAATTTATTAGACTTTTCTTTTAGGCATATCATCAAACAGTTTCTTCGCAAATTTTAAACTGCAAAAAATATGAAACAAATATCAGTAAATGTAATGCATCAAACTATTGCAGAGAGAATATTAAGAAAGACATATAAAAGACAAATGGTAAAGAAAAGAAGAATCAAGAGAAGAGGGAAGATAAAGATAATCGTATATAAGAGTTTGATTTGAATTGTAGAAAAGTGTATATAATTTTGAATTTCAAAGTTAAGCTTTCAGCAGAAGCTTTGTATGTATTTGTTTACAGCTGTTTTGCACGTGGGAGGTGAGGTGAGTTCATATGTCTTACATGTAGTTGGTGGCATTTTTGAAATATAAGTGAATAGTAGGGGTAAAGAGTTAAAATGGACAAAATTACTGTACAAAAGGCTCAACAGACACTATTATATAATAGATATATATATACGATCCTACTCTACTACAAACTAAAATTAACTACAAATTACAAACTAAACACTAATTCAATATTTCATGCTAATCTAATAATCAAACTAGGGATACCCCAATACAAAAAGTGATTAAAATAATTGGCTCCATTCAGCAAAAAAAAAAAAAAAACTGTTCACGTGATGACGTGGCAGTGGATTTCACTGGTTAACGGTGCTTCGCACCTTCTTGTACGGCGCTTCGCGCCTTTATCATTCTAAAGTTGTAAGGAATGACAATCAATGGTAAAGGCAATAGACGATTGACGGGTGTGTCAAGGGCGTGCGGCCCTCATGACTACCTAATTCATCCGTTTACTGTCTTAAATGCTTCGCATTTCCACGGCAAGTTTTTTTTTTTTGGTGGATAGAGCCAATTATTTTAAGCATTTTTTGTGAAGGTACCCTTTGCGGGAACCTTAGAATAAATGAAATATAATTAATCTAGTGTTAGTTTGTATTTAAGGATTGGTTTGTATTTGAGCAAAAGCCAATATATATATATATATATATATATATATATATATATATATATATATATATATATATATATATATATATATATATATATATAAGATCAATCAGGAGCCCCCGGGATATCCCCCGCCCTCCATGTTTCATGGAGGGCGTCCGCCATGTTTCATAGAGGCCATTATTCTTGTGAAAATTAAATTAAAAATAGAAAAATAAGATAAAATTCGAATTAAAATTCATAAAAATTCAAATATTAATACTCATTAATGTGATTAATTTTACATTAGATTCACTAATTTTCTATTTTTGAGATTTTTACATTAGATTCACTAATTTAGGAGTACAAGTCAAATCGATAGTTGACTACCACTTTTACCATCCAAATAAACTTATTATTTTTTAAAAACTTAGGAATATCAATAAATTAGACATATATTGACATATTTGCGGTTGTATCGTCGATAAGTATTTTTTAAAAAATAGAAACAACAATCCGGGACAAGGCACTAGTTAGCAGTATTGGTCAAATCGATAGCTGACTACCACTTTTACCATCCAAATAAACTTATTATTTGTAAAAAACTTGGGAATATCACTAAATTGGACATATATTGACATATGTACGGTTGTATCGTCGATAAGTATTTTTAAATAAATAGAAACAACAATCCGGGACAAAACACTTGTTAGTAGTAATGGTCAAATCGATAGTTGACTACCACTTTTACCATCCAAATAAACTTATTATTTTTAAAAACTTGGGAATATCACTAAATTAGACATATATTGACATATGTGCGGTTGGATCGTCGATAAGTATTTTTTAAAAAATAGAAACAACAATCCGGGACAAAGCACAAGTTAGCAGTACTGGTCAAATCGATAGTTGACTACCACTTTTACCATCCAAATTAATTTTTATTTTTTGAAAATTTGGGAATATCACTAACTTAGATATATATTGACATCCGTACGGTTGGATCTTCGAGAAGTATTTTTTTAAAAATAATAACAACAATCCGTGACAAAGCACTAGTTACAAGTACTAGTTACAATAGTAGTGATCTACTAAGTTTCCCAATCAAATTAATTTTTTATTTTTTAAAAATTTGGGAATATCACTAACTTAGATATATCTTGATATCCGTACGGTTGGATCTTCTAGAAGTATTTTTTAAAAAATAATAACAACAATCCGTGACAAAGCACTAGTTACAAGTACTAGTTAGAATAGTAGTGATCTCCTAAGATCCTCAACCAAATTAATTTTTTATTTTTTGAAAATTTGGGAATATCACTAACTTAGATATATCTTGACATACGTACGGTTGGATATTCGAGAAGTATTTTTTTAAAAATAATAACAACAATACGTGACAAAGCACTAGTTAGAATAGTAGTGATCTACTAAGATCCCCAACCAAATTAATTTTTTATTTTTTGAAAATTTGGGAATATCACTAACTTAGATATATCTTGGCTTCCGTACGGTTGGATCTTCGAGAAGTATTTTTTAAAAAATAATAACAACAATCCGTGACAAAGCATTAGTTACAAGTACTAGTTAGAATAGTAGTGATCTGCTAAGATTCCCAACAAAATTAATTTTTTATTTTTTGAAAATTTGGGAATATCACTAACTTAGATATATCTTGACATCCGTACGGTTGGATCGTCGAATAGTATTTTTTAAAAATAGAAACAGCAATCCGTGACAAAGCACTAGTTACAAGTACTAGTTAGAATAGTAGTGATCTGCTAAGATCCCCAACAAAATTAATTTTTTATTTTTTGAAAATTTGGGAATATCATTAACTTAGATATATTTTGACATCCGTACGATTGGATCGTCGATGAGTATTTTTCTAAAAATAGAAACAACAATCTTTGACAAAGCAATAGTTAGCACTACTGGTCAAATCGATAGTTTACTATCACTTTTACCGTCCAAATAAACTTATTATTTTTTAAAAACTTGGGAATATCAATAAATTTGACATATATTGACATATATGCAGTTGGATCGTCGGTAAGTATTTTTTAAAAAATAGAAATAACAATCCTGGACAAAGCACTAGTTAGTAGTACCGGTTAAATCGATAGTTGACTACCACTTTTACCATCCAAATAAACTTATTATTTTTTAAAAACTTGGGAATATCACTAAATTAGAAATATATTGACATACTTGCGGTTGGATCGTCGATAAGTATTTTTAAAAATATAGAAACAACAATCCAATCTTGAATGCTTTTTAAAGTAAATTAATCATATAAAATATTTAATCAAGATCTAACGGTTATGATTTTTTTGCTAAAAATCTAACGATAATTATTCATTTTATACGGATTTCTATTATGTATTTTTATTAGTGACTGAAAGATATGGTTTAATAATTTTTGGGTATATATTAATAATTACACGATTATATTTTAAAAAGAAAAAAATATTAATGATTGGAAGATTATGATTGCAAAATTACGTTTTAAATATTAATAATTACATTTTGAATATCACAAAATAAACGAATTGCATTTTTAAATTTTGAATTTATTTTAAATTTTTATGAGTGCTCCTAATAATTATCTCAAACCCCACATTACGACCATAATTTTAATAAAATAATTCCGCTTCTTGTAAAGAATCAAATTGCATATCAACACAAGGCACTTCATCATTCATATTTGCAAAACAAAAGATCCAATATTTTCTTCTCCAATATTAGCTTTATCATTGTCATGAAAAGATCCAATATTTTCTTTTCCAATATTAGCTTTATCATTGTCATGAAAAGATCCAATATTTTCTTCTCCAATATTATCTTTATCATTGTCATGACCATCAATATCATCCTTTTTTCCAATATTAACATCTTAATCACTATCAATAATTATTTTTTCTTTCCCCTTCAAATTGGAAGTATCACCAAATTTTTTACCAACATCATCAATATCATCAACATCTATTGTTTCATGAATTTCAACACCATTTTTATCAAAAAGTTTACGATAAACTCTTTTACTTCGAACGGGAGTTACATAATTAAAGTCGTTATGATCACTAGAAGAGTTAGAATCATAATTAAATAAATAAGAAGCCATGAAAATTCTAACATTATTTTTTGCTCTCCAAAGATGAACAAAGAAGCTGAAAAAACTGTGCAGTTTCAAAAAGACAAAATGCTGGAAAGTTGGAACAAAATGCTGAAAAGTTGGAACAAAAGGCTACGCCCTCCATGTTTCATGGAGGGCGTCCACCATGAAACATGGAGGGCGTCAGCACTACATCCCAAAATATTTTCATTATTTATTTTTTTTAAATAGAGATTTTACTTTTCTTATGATAATTATTATTTAAAATAAATTAAAAAATTAATAAATATCAACTCAATATCACTATTTTTCTATTTTCTATATTTTTTAATAATTTTTATTTAGTTTGTGAAATATATTATGAAATTAATTAAAAATGAAGAAAAGTTTAAATTCGAATTGAAAATTCATACACGCTCAACTAGTGGTACTCACTAATTTTAGGATGGATGTCAACTCAATTTCACTATTTTCCTATTTTCTTGATTTTTCAATAATTTTTAACTAGTTTCTGATATATAATATAAAATTAATTAAAAAGGAAGAAAACATTAAATTTGAATTAAAAATTCATACACACTCAATTAGTGGTAGTCACTAATTTTAGGATGAATGTCAACTCAATATCACTATTTTTCTATTTTCTTTATTTTTTTAATAATTTTTATTTAGTTTGTGAAATATATTATGAAATTAATTAAAAACGAAGAAAAGTTTAAATTCGAATTTAAAATTCATACACACTCAAATAGTGGTGATCACTAATTTTGGGATGAATGTCAACTCAATATGATTATTTTTCTATTTTTAATTTAATTTTTAGAGGTATACGCCCTCCATGTTTCATGGCGGACGCCCTCCATGAAACATGGAGGGCGTACGGGATCAGGGGATATCCAACGGGGGCTGTGGAACGTGCCCCATATATATATATATATATATATATATATATATATATATATATATATATATATATAGTAGCTAATATTCTTTTGCAAAATTTCATAATAATTTTGTTTTTATATACATATTTTTTTCCAAATTAATGAATCATCCGGTACAAATTACAAAAAATAATATGAATATGTTAGTCATAGAGGCATGCCTGAATATCCCTAATGACAAGTCTAATTATTTGTAATATTTTACATTACTTACATGATCCCTTAACTGGGAACCCTCTAGTTATACAATTTCTACTTGTAATAGGTATCAAATTCTATATGTGTAATTGTAAATTAAGTCATGAAATAATGCTTGAAAGAAGATTCAGTGACCATGCCTCAAGCTTGAAGAAAAAGGTTGAAGAAATAATCATAGTTGGAATTTGGAGATTGAATATTTGCCTAAGTACAAATTCGAGAAGTAAATTTGTTCTATTCGAGAAGTCAAGGTTTCGAGTAGTCAAGGATTCGACATCTCTAAAGACATTGTCTGAGATCTCAAGGAGTTAATCATTCAAAGCTGCATTCGAGAACTCAGGGATTCGACTTGTCTAAATATCCTATTCGAGAACTCAGGAGGTCAACAAGTCAAAGTGGCACTCGAGTTCTCAAAGGGTCAACAAGTCAAAGCTATATTCGATATCTCAAGGGTTCGACAAGTCAAATGCTCTATTCGACAATTCAAGGATTCCTGAAGAAAAGACTAATTCAAGAAGTGATTCGATATCTAAGGAAATAGCTATTCGAGAACTCAGAATCATCGAACAACTTGATTCTAGTTCTCGAATCGAGCACTTAGCCAGTTCTCGAATTGCTTCTTGAAGACAAATTACTGAAGATTGTACAATAAACCTGCAGCAAACCAGGACACTTACAGGACCACCATAACTGTAATGTGTATGTGGAAAGCCTACAAGGAAGCTTGGAGAGATATTTCAGAGATAGCTGCTAAAGTAGTGGTTCTGAGCAGGCTAACAAGATAGGCAAACTACATGCTGTTCAGACACTTTCTTAATATGGATAGACAAGTTATA
Organism: Saposhnikovia divaricata; assembly: GCA_036435485.1. Taxonomy (NCBI): domain Eukaryota; kingdom Viridiplantae; phylum Streptophyta; class Magnoliopsida; order Apiales; family Apiaceae; genus Saposhnikovia; species Saposhnikovia divaricata. The sequence continues at coordinate 116,831,090 of CM071599.1, read as the reverse complement.
AAGCAAATTTGTTTGTTATGTCATTTGTTGTAAGTGGGATGTACTCAAGTTCTATAAGAGTACAACCTCACTTCTTTAGCAAGTTAAGTTTTCACAGCATTATCATAGATATATCCCTGTGAGAAACGAAGCTGAGAATACTAACATTTTGTACTCACAGTTGTAGCAAAATCTTTATCTAATACAACGTTAGATTAAAGTGATTACTTGTGTCTTGTGTTTTATTTCCGCATGAATATTTTGTTAAACACAAACACACACTCAGCTACACAAACATAAACACAGATTCAAAGCCTTCAAACAAACTTTCACAAAAGTTTAAATCGAAAGAAAATTTGAAAATACATTCACCCCCCTCTGTATTTTCTTGTGTGTATTCCATACTCAACAGAATGGTTAATGTTCATTTCAATGACAAGTTTAGATTATTTTTACGTATTATAAGTTTAAACTACTTAGGCCCCGTTTCGTAATGTTGTTGTTGACACCAACAACAATTTATTTCTGAAAAATAGGTAAAATGTTGTTTGGTGAACTTTAAAAATAGCTTTTTTGAAAGTGCTTTTGGTTGAAAAGCTGCTTTTATAGAAAACATGCCCCCATGCTTTTGAAAAAAGCTGCTTTTCAGTTTTTATAGGGAGCAGTTACTGATATCAACACCAAATCTCGCTAAAAGCATTAATTTTTTAAAACAAATATGCAAAACATGTATATATCAAAAATATTACTTTTAAATCTTGATGATTTTCGCAACAGCACTTATTTCGACAACACTTTTTTCAACAGCACAGCAATTATTAACAACAATCCCAAACAAAGCCTTAGAACATGCAAGACTTTTTCTATATGATATAATTTTTATTTAATTTGTCATTGAAAATTTTAAGATATGAATTTTGTGTACTTAAAATTTTTAATTAATATAATTAAATTATAATATTTATATATATATATATATTGTCCATAATACTTTTAAAAAATGAGATATTTTAGTTAGAAATATGAAAAATATATTATGGGATATTACGTTCTTATTTAAAAAGGGTATCAATTAGTTATTGAAAATTTAATATTATTAGTTTATTTCATTAAATAGAACGACCATGATATTTTTGGAAAAAGTGTTTTAGTCGAAAAAGGTAATGTCTAGTTATTAGGAGCTATAATATCATTATTTTGTTTAATAAAACATAATTGATTGTAACTACAAAATAAATATGTGCCAAAACAAATGAAATTAAGTAACGAATAATTAAGTAAGGGTACTAAATAAAAATACGAAGTATTCGACTGATCGACCTATCGATCGACCAAACTTTTAATGTTTTGGCTATTACAATATAGTACAGATAGATATGTTGTCCATGATATTTTTAGAAAAAGAGATATTTTATTTAGAAAGTATAGAAAAACTATTACTTTTTTGTTGAAAAAGATAATCAGTTAGTTATTAGTATTTATAATATTATTATTTTATTTTATTAAATAGAATGATCCGTGACATTTTTGGAAAATTAGAGTTTTTAATTAGAAAAATTAGAAAAGATATTGTGTTTTAGTTAAAAAAGGTAATTGGTTAGATATTAGGAATTATAACATCATAATTTTGTTTTATAAAATAGAATTTCATGCCCGTGACTACAAAATAAATTTCTACCATAATATAGGAAATTAAGTAAAAAATAATTATGTAAAAACACAAAGTACTGTATCGATCGACCAAACTTTCAATGTTTCGGCTATTATTTCGGCTATAAATTTATATATATGTTAGCCATGATATTTTTAGAAAAACATATATTTTAGCCAGAAAATTTAAAAAGATATTGCGTTTTTGCTGAAAAAGGTAAATTAGTTAGTTATTAGTAATTGTAGTATTATTAGTTTATTTAATTAAATAGTGTTAGATATAATTGATGTGATTTAATGTCAGTGTTTAAGTGTTACAGGTAAAGAGAGTTTAACTTGTTATTGAAAGCAGTTGTAACAGAGTTTGAGTATACGCTGATTGCTGGAAGCGCAAACACTGTTAGCATGGAGAGAACAGAGTTTGCTAAAGTCTGTCTACTGGGAGCGTCTACGAGTCAACAGAGTTTGAAGATTAATTTAATATTAATATGGAAGCGATATCTTTGAAGATTGGATAGCTATCAAAGAGATTGAGTTGACTTAGAAGACGTGTAGCAATCGTAATTGATATCAATTGTATAGCTTAATTTTAGGAGAATCAATTTACGATTGTACGTAGCTGTATATCTTATAAATACAGTTAGGTTAACCCTAGAAGGGTATCCATCGTGAACGAATAACATTCTTGTAACCTAAGCAGCTCTCTGTGATACTTTACATCACCGAGAGAGGAATTATCTATTCCAAACAGTTTTAAGAGTTAAAACGTGTGTTCTTGTTACTTATTCATACAGTACTTGATTATATATTGTGTATTCGACCTAACAAGTGGTATCAGAGCCAAATCTGTTACTTTATTACAATTAAAGATCCAAACGCAATAGTAATCAATGGCAGAGATACCTCCACCATCTGAGAAAGCTCCTACTACTGTTAGTAGGTATGAAACAATTAGGGTTCCTATACTAAGGCCATTAGAGTATGCAATTTGGAAGGTGAAGATGACCATGTTTCTGGAGGCTACAGATCCAGAATATCTGGACAGAATTTATGAAGGTCCTCACAAACCTACAAAGTTATCTACTGCTGCTGCCGGTGAGGAATCAAAAGTTATTCCAAAAGAGAAGAAAGATCTAACTGCTGAAGATCTTTCATCTATTGCAAAGGATGCGAAGGTAAGGCATTTACTTCACAGTGCGTTAGACAATGTTATGTCTAATAAAGTGATAAACTGCATAACTGCAAAGGAGATATGGGATGCACTTGAGGTTAGATGTCAAGGAACTCCTGCAATTAAGAAGAACAGAAGGAACATACTCACACAGGAGTATGAGCATTTTGAGGCAAAATCTGATGAAACCATGACAGAAACATTTGACAGATTCTGTAAACTGCTCAATGATTTGTCATTGGTGGACAAAGAGTATGATTTAGAAGATTCAAATCTCAAGTTTCTTCTCTCTTTACCTGAAAAGTGGGATGTGAAAACAACCACTATAAGAGATAATTATGAACTTGGTGAAACAGAAATTGATGAAATTTATGGACTACTCAAAACCCATGAATTGGAATTGGAGCAGAGAAACAAAAGATCTAGTAGAAAGTCAAAGTCTGTTGCTCTTAAAGCTGAGGAGAAACCATCAAAGAAGGAAGCATCAAGAAGAAAGACAAAAGGAAAAGCTTTAGTCATTCATTCAGAGAATGAGTCATCAAACACTGATGTTGACTCAAACACAGATGAATCATCTGATTCTGAAGATGATGAGGAGATGATGCAAATGGCTGCATTGATGGTAAAGACCTTCAAGAAGATGGGATACAAGAACTTCAAGAAGGGAAAGAGATTCTCCAAGGACTACTCAAAGTTTGACAAGAAGAATTTCAAGAAATCAGAGGGAAAGGACTTCAAATCTGGTAAGAAAGATAAGTCTGAGATTCAATGCTACAAGTGTAAGGAGATGGGTCACTATGCTCCTGAGTGCAAGAAGGGTAAAACTGAAAAGGCACTCTACACCAAAGGCAGAGATTGGGCAGACACTTCAGATTCAGATGAGGAAGTCAACTATGCTCTCATGGCTACTACTAAGACTGAAAATGATGATCTCAAGGTACCTCCAACTACCTATGCTTATAACACTGATGATATAACTGAATTGAGAATTTATCTTAAAGCATTGCATATCAGTTATAGGGATCAGACTTTAGAAAATGAAAGGATAAAGTCTGAGTGTTCTCAACTCAAAGAAAGAAATAAACTTGTTGAGGAACAGCTAGAGAACATGAATAAAATTCAAAAAGAGAGAGATGATGCAGTGTTTATTGAACAGGAGTTGCTAGGTAAGTATAAGCAACTAGAATCTGAATTGGAGGATACTAAACACATCATTAAAACATGGACACACTCTGGTAAAGACACTCAAGAAGTGTTTCAGTCAGATACAGTAGGTCTAGGTTACTCTGTAGGAGATGAACTTAGATTTGAAAATAAGGTAAAGGTTAGACCACATTGTTCATCTGAGGGTAATGTCATGGGAACAGGTGGACCTAAGACTGAAGCACAGAAAAAGGCTGTTAAAGAGTCATATGCTAAAACTTTTGTTAAAGAGGCTAACATTGGTTTAATGACAGATAAACAACTCAAGCATAAGCTTAAGGAGATAAAATCTGTCAACAAACAGAGAATGCCTAAGAAAAACAGAAATGGTAAGGTAGGCATAACATCAGGAATAAAGCCAATGCTTGCTTCATTAGCTCCTAGGAAAACATGCTTTAACTGTGGTAGCACTAATCATCTTGCTAATTTCTGCAGTAAGAATAAAAACATTAATTCTTTGCCCTCTAAAACTGCAGTAAAGAGTGATTATGTGAGAACAAGACCACAGACTTTATGCAAACACTGTGGAAGTACTTGGCACTCTATTTACACTTGCAGAGATTATCATGCTATTTACTATAATTACTATGAACCCAAACCAAATTTGAAATGGGTTAAAGTAAACTCTGCAAATGTAAACTCTGAAAAAGTTAGCTTAAACTCTGTTAATGTGAATTCCGCTGCAAAAGCTAACAGAATTAAGAAAGCCAAAGGATCCAAGCAAGTCTGGATCCTTAAAACTAATAATCAGTGATTGTTTGTGATTGCAGGGCACCAGGGTCAGTACCCTAGTCGTGGACAGTGGATGTTCAGGACACATGACTGGAAATAAAGCCCTGCTATCAGAGTATGAGGAGAAGGCTGGCCCAGAAGTTTCCTATGGAGATGGCAACATAGGACATACACTGGGATATGGCAATATTAATCTTGGAAATGTCATCATCACAAATGTAGCTCTGGTTCCAGGACTCAAGCATGATTTGCTATCTGTGAGTCAAATCTGTGACAGAGGATATCATGTAGATTTTCAGCCTGAATATTGCCAAGTGATCAGTAAATCTACAGGGAAAGTTGCTCTAGTTGGAAACAGACACAACAACATCTATGAAATAAAATTGTCAACCAACTCAGATGGAAAAGCAGTGTGTCTGTCTACAAGAATGTCCAGTGAAGAGAGTTGGAAATGGCACAAGAAACTCTCTCATTTGAACCTGAACAACATCAATGAGCTAATCAAGAATGATCTTGTAAGAGGTCTACCAAAGTCCTTGTTGAATGTAGAAGGACTGTGTGATTCTTGTCAAAAGGCTAAACAGAGAAAAGTCTCCTTCAAAAGCAAATCTGAGTCTTCAATTGTTGATCCTTATCATCTACTACATGTTGATCTTTTTGGTCCAGTGAATGTGATGTCTCTTGGAAAGAAGAAATATGCATTAGTCATTGTTGATGAATATACCAGATTCACATGGGTATATTTTCTTGCAAAGAAGGATGAAACATCATTAACACTGACAGAACATATAATCCAACTGGACAAAGGGTCAGAGCATCAAGTGAAGATAATCAGAAGTGACAATAGAACTGAGTTCAGAAATTCATCTATGGAAGAATTTTGCAAGAGTAAAGGGATCAAACAAGAGTTTTCTGCACCTGGCACTCCACAACAAAATGGTGTAGTGGAGAGGAAGAACAGAACTTTGATAGAAGCTGCTAGAACCATGCTAGATGAAGCAAAGTTGCCAACTTATTTCTGGGCAGAAGCAGTTCAAACTGCTTGTTTTACTCAAAATGCAACACTGATCAACAAGCATGGTAAAACACCATATGAAATGGTGAAGAAGAAGAAGCCAAATCTAAAATATTTTCATATTTTTGGATGCAAGTGCTTTGTGTTGAAGACTCATCCTGAACAGTTGACCAAATTTGACCTAAAGGCAGATGAAGGAATTTTTGTTGGCTATCCACTGTCAACAAAGGCATTCAGAGTTTATAATCTGAGAACCAGAGTGATCATGGAGTCTATTCATGTGTCATTTGATGACAAGAAAATAACTGGACTTGAAGATGTTAATGAGCATGATCAACTGCACTTTGAAAATGAAGATTTATTAAACTCGGATGATATAGATCTGACAAACACTGTTGAGGTCAATTTTGAACCTCTACTGGTAAAAACTGAAGAAACTTTTCAATCAGAAACAAGGGAAGAACCAGTTGAGGGGGAGCATGAAGAATCACATCAAATTGATAATTCAAACACTGATAGTGACTCAATTGATAACTCTGAATCAAACACTGTTGATTCAAACTCTGAACATTCAAATTCTGAGCAGTCACATTCAGGGGGAGCATCAGAAAGTGAAGAAAGGCACCAAGAAAATCAGGAGAGCATGGATCAAGGGGGAGGATCACATGATGACAGAAGCAATCTGCCTTCTGCAAGAAAATGGACTAAGTCACATACACCTGATTTAATTATTGGTGATCCAGATGCAAGAGTAAGGACAAGAAGTGCAACAACAAATGAATGTCTGTTTCATGCATTCTTGTCACAAACTGAGCCAAAGAAAATAGAAGAAGCTCTGAAAGATGCTGACTGGATAACAGCAATGCAAGAAGAGCTAAATGAATTTGAGAGAAATGAGGTGTGGACCCTTGTACCAAGGCCAAAGAACAGATCTATTGTTGGTACTAAATGGGTTTTCAGAAATAAAACTGACAGTGATGGTGTGATCACAAGGAACAAAGCAAGACTGGTAGCTAAAGGCTATTCACAGCAGGAAGGAATAGATTATGATGAGACTTTTGCACCAGTTGCCAGGTTGGAGGCAATAAGGATGTTTCTTGCCTATGCTTCTCACAAGAAATTCAAGGTTTTTCAAATGGATGTGAAAAGTGCTTTTCTGAATGGAAAACTTGAAGAAGAAGTATTTGTTGAACAACCACCTGGTTTTGTAGATCCAAAATATCCAGATCATGTCTACAGGTTAGACAAAGCACTCTATGGACTCAAACAGGCACCTAGGGCATGGTACGAAACACTTGCTAAATTTCTACTAGAAAGTGGGTTTCACAGAGGTACTATTGACAAAACTCTGTTTTACTTTCAATCTGGTAATGACCTGCTCTTAGTTCAGATATATGTAGATGATATCATTTTTGGATCTACTAATGATAAACTCTGTAAGAAATTTGCCAAGCTCATGCAGTCTAGATATCAAATGAGTATGATGGGAGAGTTAAGCTATTTTCTAGGCTTACAGGTGAAGCAAACAGATGATGGAATTTTCATTAATCAAGCAAAATATACCAGAAATCTTCTCAAGAAATTTGGTATGCTTGACTGTTCATCTGCAACAACTCCCATGGCAACTGCAACAAAACTGGACAAAGATACAGGTTCATCAGTGGATATGACAAGTTACAGAGGGATGATTGGTTCTCTACTCTATTTAACAGCTAGTAGACTTGATATCATGTATGCCACCTATCTGTGTGCAAGGTTTCAGGCAGATCCAAGGGAACCACATTTAACAGCTGTGAAGAGGATTTTCAAATATCTCAAGGGAACTGTAACCTTAGGACTGTGGTACCCAAGAGAATCAGATTTTAAGCTACTTGGTTACTCTGATGCAGATTTTGCTGGCTGTAAGATTGACAGAAAAAGCACAAGTGGAAGTTGTCAATTTCTTGGTGACAGACTAGTGTCTTGGTACAGCAAGAAACAGAAGTCAATATCTACATCTACAGCTGAAGCAGAGTATATTGCTGCTGGTAGCTGTTGTGCACAGATTTTATGGATGAAGAATCAACTACTGGATTATGGGTTGAGGTATAGTAAAATACCTATTTTCTGTGATAACCAAAGTGCTATTGCAATGACAGGTAATCCAGTACAACACTCAATGACCAAGCACATCAGCATAAGGTATCACTTTATCAGAGAGCATGTAGAGGAAGGCAATATTGAGCTTCACTTTGTGCCTACAGATCAACAACTTGCAGATGTTTTCACAAAGCCTCTAAGTGAAGCAACATTTACAAGATTGGTCAATGAACTAGGGATGGTATCTGGTTTTGACTAAACATGTTGGTTAGACTCAAACTCTTTCAAATAAAATGTGTTGCTCATATTTCTGTAAATTGCTAAAGTGCTAAGTGAACCTTATTAATTAAATTCTGTCAGCATGATTGTTGGTCATACACTGTTAATACGTTTGTTAAACTCTGTGAATTCTGAGTTGATTTTTGTCTAAATGAAAATACCGATGAAGAAAAATGTATAGAGCATGATTTTCAGTGAATCAAGATTCTTTTTGAGTCACTGTAATCTAATCAGAAACTGCACAGTAAGTTAACACAGCATGATACTGTTTCATATTTAGAGCATCTCTTAGTTTATTTGATCCTAAACTCTGAATCTATGAATACTGCATGCATTGCCTCTCATGAAAAACTCTGATATTGATGAACTCTAAACTCTGATTAGTGACACTCTGTTTTCAAGTCATACTTAATTCTTGATGATTCTTTGTTTGCACTTGTGAAAATTTTAAAACTTGAGATGTGTCATTGTTTATTTTGGTGAGAAACAGTTCATGTCTAAACCCTGTGAGAATTTGAGCTGAATAAGTGATTGATACATTTTATATCAATCAGACTTTATTGTTGTGTGATGTTCATCAGCAAGTATGTTGCTCTAGAACTTGCATTAAACCATTTTGGGACTACATGATATATGTGTGCATGAAGATGATAAAGGCATTAGGATTAACCATCTTTCTTCAAACACTTTTCAAAACATCTTTGAACACTGATCATAAACACTGTTCATAAAACACAACCCTTAGTAAACCCCTTTGAGCCAAATTAACTGCTCATTTTTCTTGAATACTGAAGTATTTAGAGCAGTTATATTCGTTTGTTAAATCAAATTCAAGCAGGTGAGTATTTCTTAAGAAAAGATATCTTACTCAGTGTATATATATATATAAAAAAAAAGGGGTATATATACTGATCATCTTGTACAAATATGTACTAATCATTTGACTGAATATTTTGATCAAATAAATTGTTCAGTTAGAAATTCTCATCTCTTCTCATCTGTTTGATTTCACTCAATTATAACCCTGAACAAAGTCCTTTTGATTTGTGTATAAATATAATCGAAGTGGTGTAGATATGGTGGACATTCAAGCTTATGGTAGCATATGCCTTTACTGAATGAATCTGAGAGTAAACACTTCACCTAAACACTTGTGTGATGTGAGAGTTTGTGAGACAATCCTTGACATGTAACTCACTGAATGATGCTTTGATGTTTATCTCTTGTTATTTTTGTCTATAGTGACTGTGTGCTTACTTGGATAATCATGAACATAAACTGGAACAGGGATATTCAGATTTCTGTAATTAAGGAACTACAGAGTTTAGCATTCATCATATACTCTGTGTTTAATATGAGAGTTTGTGCATTCAGTGTTTATTGTTTTGATTTATGGATTTTATGAAATATTAGATGCTATAAAAATTGATTTTTGAAAGGGTTTTTGTGATAAAGAATGAGTATTGGACAAACACTGATTGATTGTGTTATGTACTCTAAGGTAAATTTTCATTAAGATAAATTGAAAATTTTGGAGTAAATGGAGTAAGTGACAACTGTTAATTGGTGTAATTAGTGGTAACGTGTCTTGATAAACGGAACGACAGCGGTAATAATGGCTTTTACTGCGCATGTATTAAGTGAACCGTTGCATGTGTGACACGTGTCCCACTCACTCATCAATGTGTCTCATTTTTTACACTTTTCAAGGGAACAGTTGTGTGTTTTCAAGTAAAATCTTTTGAGTTTAGTTTTTAATTAAAACTCAAATTACTTTTTCTCACAATCACTTTTACCCACAATCACTTTACCAAAACAGAAAACATCTTTGTTCTTCACTTTGGCATTTTCACAAACACCTTTCTTGCAAAACATTTTCACAGTTGCTTCTTGCTTATTTCTTGATTCAATGGCAACTAAACCTTTCACTGTCTTTGGTCTACGTTTTGTGCCTAACAATTATGCAGCTTTACTTGAGAACGGCCGGGCTCCAGAGACGTTCCATCTAATGCAAAATTTTCTTCGAAATTCTGAGATTGGGCAAGCGCTGGTTGAACCGGCTACTCTATCTGCTTCCCAAGTTGTTAGTTTCTGGCAAAATTCAAGATATATAGAAGGAGGAGAGAGTGAAACTCCGTCTATCATCTTCTCTCATGAAGACCAAGAGTTTGTGATTACTCCACAAACTGTTCGTGATGTCATGGATTTCGACACACATACTTCATATGAAGTTGTCTCTGAGGAAAATCTGAGGGAAATGCTAACAGAGATTGGGTACATGGAATCACTTGCCAAGCTGGGCAGTGTGAAGAGGCCAAACTTGAGAAAAGAGTGGAATTTTTTCTTTGATTGTATCACCAGGACATTCCAAAAGAAGATCACCAACTGGGATGCTATTCCAATGGACAGTCTGCAAATTGGGTATTCTCTACTCTATGGCAGTAATTTTGATTTTGGTAGATATGTTTTAATGAATTTGGGTGATAAGTTGTCAGAGTCTACTACAGTTTACTTTGCTAGATTTTGTCAACTTCTGTTCAATGCATGTGCTTCTGGGTTAACTATTGATGAAGCTGATAAAATTCAACCTTTTCGAGTCACTAAGAGAATATTCTCTGATATGACTAACAAAGATGTTGGAAAAGACATACCTCCTTTAGTATTGCCACTTGCTTTACAGAACTTTGTCAATCAACCACAAGATTCTTCATCATCAAACCATGACTCACATGAACCACATCAACCAGAACCAAAATCTATGCCTGAACCTTTTGCCACTGATCGTACAGAAAACATCCCATCTCAACCTACTCAATCACCTGAGCCGATACCAACAACCACTGATCAACCTATATCACCTCAAACACAAACAGAACCTCAACAACAATCTGACCACATGACTACTGAACCAACAAACCCTGTCACTACCACTCATCCACAATCATCACAAAAGCCAAAAAGGAAGATACATACTGCAATCAACACCAAACATGCTAGAAGATTCAAACAAAGGGCAAATAGACCTTCTAGTGCAGAAGAAGAATTTGTTGTAGTACCTCAAGCTAAGAGGAGAAGGCTTATTTTAACTGATTCTGATGATGAGCATGTTGAAGAGACTCAAGAGAAAATCTCTTTTGATATTCCTACTGGTGAGCCAGAGGTTATCATAGAATCTATAATACCAGAATCTGAAGTTAAGCTTTCTGAACCAGAAGTTGTTAAGGTTCAAGAAAATGAAGCTGTTAGAGATGTTTTGTCTCCAATGGAAGAGTTTGCTGAAACTCCACTTTCTTTTAATCATGAAGCATCTACTCCACCACTCATGGAGGTTACACTTTCTATCGATACTGGTGTTGCTGATGGGCCTACTGTTGTTCTTGAAGACACTGTGGTTGCATCACACACTGAGTTGAACTCTGATGCTAATCATGGTTCTGCTCATAATGAGGAGGTTGATAAACCAGAAAAGGTTCTTTCTTCAGAGCAAACTCCAGTTGATAAAGGAAAACAGGTTGCTCAAGAACCTATTTCTGCTCAAGAAACTATTGTTTCTGTTGCCTCTACTAGTGAGTCAATCAGTGATTCAGTTGAAGCTAAGAGTACAGGAGTTGCACAACCACAAAATCAGACTGATGGTCAGAAAACAGGAGAAAAACCAGATTTTGCTGGCCCTTCTAATAATGAAATTGATGCTGGTTATTTGGCCAAGCAAACTGCTGATTGGTACAAGTCAGAGTGTATTTTTCCTCCTGGAAGGGCAGAAAAGTTTCTTGAAGTCAATTCTAAGAAGATTAAAAATCCAGAAATTTTCACTTGTTTGCAAGGCACAGTGATTCAAATCAAAACTTTGAATAATAGATTTGATGATACTCAGAAATCTATTGTTGATCTTCGAACAGAAGTTGCTACTCATGAAGAGACAGCTCAACTAGCTAATGCTAAGCTCTTTCAACAATTTGCCAAAGCTCAAGCAAATATAAATGACAGACTGAGCACAGTTGAAAAGAATCAGATTTTACTAAATGAGAAGGTTGATTCAATTGCAAACTCTCTTGAATTAATCACCTCAATTCTGATTCAAGATGATGATGATGATGTCAAAAAGGGGGAGAGAATTGCTAAAACCAAGTGTAAGCAAACTCAAACTCTGCCAAAGAAAGATCATCTTGATGATGAAGGTACCAATGCTGAGAAGGGCTTAAGAAATGCAAATTCTAGACAAGGACATGGGAGGTCTACAAGGTCAAAGCCTAATTTGGTGATAGATACAAATGCTCAGAGTACTTCTGGTTCAAAGCCAAAGGGTTTGTCATTCTCTGACAGTCCACAAACAGATGAAGAATTGGCTGTGAAACTATTTCGTGAAGAGAATGCTGAAGCTACACTTGAGGATATTCAAGCTGAAGAAAAGCTGTTGCAGAAAGAGCATTTAAAAGCTCAAAAGTCCAAGAAAGTGAATAAAGTTGTTAAAGCTTCAAAGTCTTCAAGGCATGAAATGAAAGGAATTGAGATCAAAGAGAGATTATCTGATATTCAAGAAGAAGAAGAAGAAGAAAAGGATAAAGGAAAGCTGATTAGAAAGTCTTCTATTGATGCCAAGCTGAAGTTAAAAGGAGTGATGGGTGAAGAGAGCAAGAACAAAATGATAATTACAACCTCTGTTGGTACACATGTTGTACAGAAGAATAAAGACACAACCTCTGTTGCTACACAAGTTGTGACTACACCGATACTGTCTTCTCAGTTGAAATCAAGATTTCGAAAAGGTGCTCTTCATGATTCGAGTCTTGCAGCTACAGCTCCAGCTACAGCTTCAATGGATTTTACTGATGGTAGAGCTTTATCTGGTAAAATTGCATATAACAAAGGAGGCATTGGCTCACATAGAGATAAAAGACAGAATGTTGCTCCCAGAGATCCTTCTTCATTGTCTGTTCCAGGTCGTGGTGTCACTCAAGAGAGTTTAGACAGACTGGAGTCAGTACAGCTTGTTCATCAGAAAAGTTTAGGGAAGGATTTCTTGTTATACTTCATGACTGATGGAACGGTGTTCAAGATTGCTGAGAATGATATTGATTTAAAATTCTGGGAAGAACTAGAGTATGTTCTGTACATTTTCAGAGTAAGAAATCAAAGAGCTCAATCAGTTGCAAATGTGCTCAGACAAAAGATGATACAGAATCTTGCAAATAGACATATGAAATACAGCAAGTATGTTCCAAAGTACAGAGACTGGAATGGGAATTTGATTGAAATGCAGAAGGGAACTACAAAGCTGAAGACTGATCTTGGGATTACTGTTCTAGATTTTAATGTAAAGTCTGAAGAAGTGAAGTTTATCAGATTGGGAAATGAAATGAGAAGAAACAAGATCTATGATCTCAGAGCTGCTATTTTTCAAACTGATGAGAATGATCCAGATTTAAGAGAGATCAAGGTAGCTATGGAGATTGAACTTGAGAATGCTGAGAGGAGGTTGTTGATTGATTATCTCAGAACAACTCCAGATCTTGAGGAGGTTAGGTAGACATAATCTGTAAGTAATTCAAATTTTCTGTAAATTTTGCTAAGTCAAGTTTAAACTCTGATTATATGTTAAACACTGTGTTTTTATTTGTTAGTTTTGACATCATCAATTATTATGAACTTGTACATTTTTCTAATGAACAAGTTGGGGGAGATTGTTAGATATAATTGATGTGATTTAATGTCAGTGTTTAAGTGTTACAGGTAAAGAGAGTTTAACTTGTTATTGAAAGCAATTGTAACAGAGTTTGAGTATACGCTGATTGCTGGAAGCGCAAACACTGTTAGCATGGAGAGAACAGAGTTTGCTAAAGTCTGTCTACTGGGAGCGTCTACGAGTCAACAGAGTTTGAAGATTAATTTAATATTAATATGGAAGCGATATCTTTGAAGATTGGATAGCTATCAAAGAGATTGAGTTGACTTAGAAGACGTGTAGCAATCGTAATTGATATCAATTGTATAGCTTAATTTTAGGAGAATCAATTTACGATTGTACGTAGCTGTATATCTTATAAATACAGTTAGGTTAACCCTAGAAGGGTATCCATCGTGAACGAATAACATTCTTGTAACCTAAGCAGCTCTCTGTGATACTTTACATCACCGAGAGAGGAATTATCTATTCCAAACAGTTTTAAGAGTTAAAACGTGTGTTCTTGTTACTTATTCATACAGTACTTGATTATATATTGTGTATTCGACCTAACAAATAGAATGACCCATAGGACTGTAAATGAACTGATACTCGTGAACGGCTTAGCGTTTGGTTCGAAAAAAGTTCGATTCGGGTTCGGTTTTATTCACCAACGAGTCGATCTTGAACATGATTTCAAGGATCGATTTATAAACGAGTTGAACTTGATCCCGGTAAATTTCAACTCGATTGCTCGCGAACAAGATCGATTAACGTGCTCGTGAACATAACTCATGAACATGGTCATGAATAAGTTCGATAATTGAGATTATTAACATGATCAGTATACGAGTTCATTAGCGGTTCATAAATAAATTTGATAAATAATCCCGTATATATGATATATGTTGATTATTAGAATATCTTATATGTTATGCTAGATATTATAATTGTGTATTTCATAATTTTGATTTATTTGAATAATAATAATAATAATAATAATAATAATAACAATAACAATAACAATAAAAATAATAATACTAATAATAACAACAACAACAATAATAACTCAGTCTTGCAATTATTATAACTAGTTTATATCTGTCAAAATATGTTATCAAATTAAATATTACATTATTTTAAATGATAAATTTAAAATTAAAGATTAGTGTTGTATAAATTTATTTATACTTTTTAAATATATAAAAAGTTATTAATATATCATGATTGTGTTAAATTTAAAACTAAAATAATTTGCTATACATGCAATTATATATTCAAAGATCAAATTGAGTTATTTTAACACAACAATTACATTAATTATTATTTTTTTCTATAAATTTGTACTTCGAAAATTATAGAATATCAAGAGATAATATAGTAAATGTATAATTTATGTCAAAATTTACATGTAGAATTGTAGCTTCTATGTAAGAAGACTAGAATTTTTGTATGACTAAGATATTTTATAGATTTTATGTTTAAAAAACTTGTAATTTTGTATCATTTACGATCCATGATATTTTTGGAAATTAGAAAAGTTATAAAAAAAATATTGTGTTTTAGCTAAAAATGTGATGGGACTTACACGTACAATTCGAGATTCACAAACCATCATTATAAAGAACACACACAACCATTCGATTAGTTGACATGATCAACCAAAGTGCGGTCACACGTTATTCAAGTATCGCTTCTACTTCTAATCAATCAATAAGTAAAAGCAAAACCAAGAACACACAAATATTTGACGCGGAAATAACCACGTCCCAACTCGTATTATTAATCCAAACAATTATCAATAATACATCAAAATAATAACACCTCAACGGTGTCCCAAACTCGATACTTGAGGCAACAATGCTCAAGCATCTCCCAAATAATACCTAAGACTACATCTCTTAAGTATTCTCCTATCAAACAAATACAATATGACTATTTATATATAGCCATCTGATGTGCCGAAAATAAACATTTTAATATCACAAGTGCACGATCATCGTTTTAATATTTATGATTCGATCCACAGGGACTAACATTTTCGCGATTCTTAATTTTTAATTGAATCGAATTAGAACAATATGGGTTTCTATAAAATTTGGATTTTTTTTTATTTAATTCCAAAAACTATTTTTTTAAAAGAAAATTAAATTAATCTCTTAAACTAAAAACTGATTTTTTTTTTCATTTTTACTATTTGAATTAAAATTACCTAAAGAGAATTTAAACAGGTTTTAAAAGAAAATCTAATTTATTCTAATTTTAAACTAATTTAAAAATTGAAAAGAGCAATAACTAAATTATTCTAAAAATCAGAAATTAGAATTTAATTAAGTTATTTACAAAAAAATTAATAAAAATTGAGCATGAATAATTCGTAAACAGTACAAACATCGACAAAACCGTAGCACAAAATCATCAAATACAAGAACATGATCAAACTTCAACTATGCTACTTGGACTCAAGACAAAATGCAGGAAAGGACTCGACTTAAAACAAGAAAAATCAAAAATTTGAAAACAAACAAGAAGCAAGAAAATCAATGCAAAACAGAACTAAAACCAGGCAATAAAACTCGCACAAAACTCCAGCGATTCGGCAAGAAACTTAACTCCGTATTTCATTGAAAACCCAAAAATTGGCAACACAACACTACATTCAATCGAAAATACATCGACTTGGTGGCAGCAAAACTAATTATACAAACACCTCAAATTCGGAATCAGCAAAACAATAACCCATATTAAACACAGACAAGACTCGGACTTGAACTCAGAAACACAACCTCAAACTCGACTCAGGAACTTCACACATTCAGACAAGAACCGATTCAATTTAATGACAGCCCAACACGCAGCAAATCAAGAACTCGGAGGAAAAATCAATGACAAACGAAAAGGAAAGAAAATGGGGCTTATGGGCGTGTGTAATTTCGTGGGGAGAGAGAGAGAGAGAGAGAGAGAGAGAGAGAGAGAGAGAGAGAGAGAGAGAGAAAGAGAGAGAGAGAATCGAAGATAAGAAAAGGAGCTGGGTGAGTAAAAGATGAGGGTGTCGTGATGTGTGTGATTAAATGAAGAAGAAGAAGAAAATAAGGGGGATGGGTTTGTGGATTCTTGAGAAAACAGGGGAGGCTTAGACTGATGTTTCGAATTAACATAAATTAACACGAATTAACACTAAATAAACGAGACGAAAAATAAATACTGAAAATAAAACTAATATTTTTGTTATTTTATTTATTTTTATCTTTTACACTAACACATAAAATATAAAAATTAGAATTACAATTAAAAATTATGAAGCCCACAATAAAATTGAGATTTAAAGGGGCGTAACTAATATTAAAACGAAAATTAAAATTACAAAACAAATTCTTAAATCGATACTTTCAATCCCATGTGGTTAGCATCGCTACTTTATCCACACAAGAATTTACGAAAATAACGAAATAAAGAGCAAGGAAAGAGATGCAAGAATTTAAAAGAAGGCTTGAAATTTGCATAAAAATAAAGAGTGTTTACAAGAAAAATAGAAAATTACAACTACAAATTTTGGGGATGAACTACTACTAACCTAAGTTATCTAATGTCTTTTTACAAGTGAAGAATGAGGATATTTATAGAAGATTTTTAGGTGTTTTGGTTGGTGTGGGTTCATCCTAGCCATTTATTTAGTTTTGTGTGGGCTAAATCTTGGCCATCCATTTTGTTTGACAACAAAATGCACCACACTCACTTCTCTTTCCTTTTCTTCTTGCTTTGGTCCTTCTTCTTTCTCTTTTGCCCTTCCTTGACATTTATTTCTTTATTTTGCCATTTCTTCATTTTTTCTCCAATTTCCTGAAATGCAACAAAATAAGTTTATTAAAATACGAGTTCAAGTAGCAAATAGGTAATAAAAATATGCACTTATCAAATGCCCCCATACCTATCTTTTGCTCGTCCTCGAGTAAAACAAAAAGAAAAATGCAGAATTAAAAACCTATACTCACTATCGTAGGAATCACGGGTAATTTTAGGTTTACCAACCCGTTAAACTCATAGACGATCTTTACAAGACTAGTGTTGTCTCCTAGGGGTTTACAGAAGATATACCCATAAAATCTTTGAGATAAATCAGCAAGTATCCAACTTTTCTCTTTTACTCTAGCTTTCATTGGTGTCAACAAAACAATTTTGTAGGAAAATATATGCCTTAAAGATTATTCTAATAATAGCCAAGTTGTAGGTTCACAAAATCCACATGATTAGACTCTAAAAATTTACAAAAAATCCCAAGGTGTGTAGTGAATTTAAGGCCCTTGATGGATAAAGTGTATACGAACATTTTCTCTTTTTCAACCAATATTGAACTGACCCAATCTCTATCAAAACAAGTATCTAGCCAAACTTCATGTTCTTAGCAGTTAGACCGATCATGCAATGGTTGAGGTCCCAAAAGACTTTTGCATCAATACCCATTTAGCAAGTTTTAGGTCAACAATCCCAGATTACAAAGGACCTTAGGTTGCTAGGCACAAAGTCCCCTCGGACTTACTTACTCGGGTTATCAATGAGCCCAACCTAGCCGATTTCCCTACTAAGAATTTATTATTACAAAATTACATTAGCAATCTACAATTACAAACCTTTATTGACTCTTTTTTTTATATGACACTATAGGAGCAAGATTTTGCAAAGGTTTGATTCAACATTGTTCTAACATGTGGGTTCTCTCTCAGGTATCGAATAACATTCCTATACAATTTTTCCATCAAAGGTCTTGTGCAAATGTGTCGTCTTGGTCTTTTAAGCAAAAATTTGTTCAACACAAGTTTCATGAGGAAAACCTTACCTGACTAAAAACCGCTTTGGAGGATTTTAGCGGCTGTTTTCTTAGCACTAAAATGCTCTCCACAGGCTTGGTCATGGCAGAAAGAAAGGATATTCTTAAATTCATGATTTGGGACGCACCTCCGAATGATTTGGTCGGGACAGTATTTAAAGAGATACGGGTCATCCCAAAAGAAGTGTTTGACTTGTGAAAAGAATTTGGATTTATCTTGAGAGGACCAATGAGAGGGAATGTTGCTGGTTGCAAGATAGTTGACAATATCGGCGAACCAAGGGGGAGTAGAGATGGACAGAAGTTGCTCATCCAGAAAAGATTCATTTATAGGAGAGTCGATGGTGGACTCCACTATCAAGCGAGAAAGATGATTGGTGAAAACATTCTCAGAACCCTTCATATCCCTAATTTCTAGGTCAAACTCTTGAAGCAAGAGAATCCACCTAATCAATCGGGCTTTAGAGTCTTTCTTAGAGAATAGATAACGAAGAGCGGCATGATCGGTGTAGACAATGATTTTCGAACTGATAAGATAGGACCGAAACTTGTCGAGAGCAAAGACTACGGCTAGAAGTTCTTTTTCGACGGTAGAATAATTAAGTTGGGAATCATTCAAAGTCTTGCTAGCATAGTAAATGACATGGGGCATTTTATCGATTCGTTGCCCTAAAACGGCTCCTACCGCATAATCAGAAACGTCACACATCAACTCGAAGGGGAGATTCCAATCAGGAGATCGAATGATTGGGGCAGAAGTCAATTCTTTCTTAAGATGCTCAAAAGATTGTAAACAATCGCTATTGAAATCGAATTTGACATCTTTCCCGAGAAGATTGGTTAAGGGTCTAGCCTTCTTGCTAAAATCCTTAATGAAATGCCTATAAAAACCTGCATGGCCTAGGAAGGAACGAATGGCTTTGACCGACTTGGGTGGGGGTAGATTTTCAATGAGGTCAATTTTGGCTTTATCAACTTCTATCCCTTTTTCAGAAATTTTATGACCAAGAACGATCCCTTCCTTAACCATGAAATGACATTTCTCCCAGTTGAGAACGAGGTTGGTTTCTTTACACCTTTTTAAAACTAACTCAAGATGGTTTAGGCATTGGTGAAAAGACGAACCAAATATGGAGAAGTCATCGATAAAGATCTCGAGAAAATCCCCTACCATGTCAGAAATGATGCTCATCATGCAGCTTTGGAAAGTGGCTGGAGCAGTGGTTAGACCAAAGGCTAAACGTCGATAGGCAAAGGTTCCAAAGGGACATGTGAAAGTGGTCTTTTCTTGGTCTTCGGGAGCAATGGGAATTTGAAAATATCCAGATAACCATCTAGAAAACAATAGAACGAATGACCGGCTAGCCTTTCTAACATTTGATCGATAAAAGGCAAAGGGAAGTGGTCTTTTCTAGTGGCAGAATTGAGTTTCCTATAGACTATGCACACCCTCCACCCGGATTGAACAAGGGTGGGCACTTGCTCATCATTCTCGTTGGTGACAACGGTAATGCCAGACTTTTTAGGAACTACTTGAATGGGGCTGACCCAAGAGCTATCAGAAATGGGATAAATGATCCCATTATCGAGACTCTTAAGAATTTCTTTTCGAATGACTTCAATCATGGTGGGGTTTAAACGCCGTTGAGGGTCTCGAACGGGTTTCGCATCATCAACTAAGTGAATTCGATGTTGGACAATGGCCGGACTAATTCCTTTAATCTCAGAGATACTCCAACCTATGGCCTCCTTATGTTCTCTAAGTACCCTAACAAGCTCATCCTCTTGTAACTCGGTCAAATCAGAGGCGATAATAACGGGAAAATACTCGTTATGACCTAAAAAGGCGTACTTAAGAGTGTCGGGAAGAGGTTTGAGTTCCAAATCGGGCAGCATTGACTCAACGGGTTCAGTCGTTTCGAGAAGAGACAGGGGAGATGGGTCAACCTCTTGATTATTTGTAGGAATGGTGGATTCTAACATTTGGTTGACCTCATTTGTATATTCAGAAACATCCCAATCATGGCCAAAGTGTTTTAAACAAAAGTCGAGGGCCTCGTTAGAAGTCATGAAATTTTGATCAACTATTTCATCAATTAAATTGACATCCATAGGTTTTGTTTCCCAACATGAAAAATATTGTGGTCAATGATCATGTTCCCGAACGTTAGTTTCATTAATCCATTTCTACAATTAATCAAAGCATTCGAAGTGGCTAGAAATGGACGTCCTAAAATGACGGGAATTTGGTATGTCGGATTCCTAACCGGTTCGGTTTCTAGTACCACAAAGTCAACAGGAAAGACGAAATCACCAACTTTAATTAGCACGTCCTCGTTGATCCCCTTAGGAATTTTGATTGATCTATCTGCTAATTGAAGGGTAACATTCGTCTTTTGAAGTTCTCCTAACCCTAGGGTTTGGTAGACAGAAAATAGGAGCAAGTTCACACTGGTGCCTAAATCGAGTAACGCCTTGTCCACAAAAGAATTACCTATGATACATGAAATTGTGGGACAACCGGGGTCCTTATATTTCACGGGAATCTGGTTAGAAAGAATTGAGCTCACTTGAGAAGTCAAAAGGCTTTCTTAGGGACTTGGGTGGTTTGCTTATGAGTGCACAAATCTTTTAGACATTTCGCATAAGAGGGAATTTGTTGAATTGCGTCTAAAAGAGGAATGTTGAATTTAACTTACTTAAAAACCTCTAAGATCTTGTCTAATTGAGCGGTTTGCTTATTAGAGACGAGGCGTTGTGGGTAAGGAGCCTTTGGTTTATAGACTTGTTCTTCGGGAAGGGGCTCCGAGGTTGTTCCACTCGAAGAAGACGACTGACTAGAAGAGACGGGAATCGGAGTTCGATCAGAATGATCGAGAATAGGTGTCGGTGCAACGTTTGATTCTTCTTCTTCCTCTTAGGGGGACTCGACTCCTACTCGATTATCAACGTGCTTTCCGGATCTCAGGGAAATGACAGCATGCACATTGTCAGGAGGTCTTTGATTAATAGGAAACTTAGGGTTGACCTCGGGCTGACTTGGAAACTTATTCTTCTCACGCTCATGGATGGCATTAGCTAACTGGCTCACTTGAACCTCTAACTTAGATATGGCTTGGGTGCTAGCACTTAAGATTTGCCTATCTTGAGTCATGAATTGCATGAAAGTTTGTTGCGATTGAGCCAAATTAGTGGTGGATTTGAGAAGCGCATTGAGACTTTTCTCCAACGATGTAAGTCGCTTATCTGACTCAGAAAAACCGGGAGGGTGGGTAGGAGCTTGAGTCGGATAAGGAGCATGATTTTGAGGGGAAAAAGAATTCTCGTGAGGTTTATGAAAAATCGGCGGTTGAGATTGGAAGTTTTGGAACGAAGGAGGTTGATTTTGGAATTGTGCGGGGTGAGATTGTTGACCTTGACCTTGATTCCAAGAAAAGTTCGGGTGATTTTTCCAACCGGGGTTATAAGTAGGAGCATAAGGATAATTTCGAGGACCCGATTGGAACATCGCATTGACTTGTTGAAAATCTTGAGGATTTTGTATCCCTTGATTGGTTGAGTTAAAATTTGAGCACATGGATACTTGGGAGGGGGACCCGTTGGTTTTTAAGGCTTCTAAACGTCGAGTAAGAGTGGATAATTTAGCCTCGGTCGTGATAGAGTTACCAACTTGATGTAGCCCTCTTTGATGCATGGTAGCTATTGAATCGTTTGATTTCTCGGGCTCTCGAGTGGGCTCCCTAGATGATTCCCATAGCATAGTCTTTTCGGCGAACTCTTCGAAAAATTCCCATCCCTCGTCCTCGTCTTTTTCCATGAATTTCCCTTGGCACATAGATTCCAACAATGCGGTTATTGAACCATCTAAGGCCTCGTACACAATCTTACAGAGCCTCCATTTTTCGATTCCGTGGTGGGGACATTGGGATAAAAGATTTTTAAAGCGGTCAAAACACGTCCAAAATGGTTCGTTGAGTTTTTGACGAAATTGATTAATCTCATTAGTGAGTTTCGTAGTCTTATGGCTTGGAAAGATTTTTTAAGAAAGATGACTACGAAACCCTCCCACGTGGAAATCGAATTGACAGGTAGACTATACAACCATTTTTTTGCATTATCTTTTAAAGCGAAGTTGATTAGTCTAAGACGTATGGAGTCCTCGGAAAGTTGTTGGAGTTTTTGAAAAGCGCAAACCTCCTCGAATTCATGTAGAAAAAGATAAGGATCCTCACCGTCACTCCCGCGAAAATTAGGTAACATGCTAATTTGATGACCTTTGATTTCGAAATTATTACCATTAACCGGGGGAAGAGTGATACATGAGGGTTGAGCAGAACGGGTGGGATAGCAACGGTCCTTAAGAG
This sequence comes from Saposhnikovia divaricata, assembly GCA_036435485.1. Taxonomy (NCBI): domain Eukaryota; kingdom Viridiplantae; phylum Streptophyta; class Magnoliopsida; order Apiales; family Apiaceae; genus Saposhnikovia; species Saposhnikovia divaricata. The sequence goes on along the minus strand of CM071599.1, from coordinate 116,808,131 downwards.
ACATGGCCATGGTTACTGTTGGTTCGGTAATCTCTAACGATTCGGAATCAGACGAGGAAGAAATCACAAATGATCTCACTAGTCTCGCAGAATTATCCCTAAACCAAGTAGTTCGCATAAACCACGAAAGGAAACACGTAGCAAGTAAGTGCGGAGAAAGATTTAAACACAAAAAAAGGGTGAAAAATCAAAAGAAAAATTCTATACCTAGAATTCCTTAATAAACTAGACCTTGCTCCTAACTTTAAGGACCACCAAAAACTCGGTAAATCAGAATTTATTCGGACCGATTTGGCCAGGTAAGTGCAACCATTGCCAAGAGGCTAAACACTGGCCTAGACACCAAATCCTAATTGGCCAGGTAAGCTTTCGCTTGCCTAATTACTTCGTTTCTTAGGTACCTTCCTAATTGAGCGCGAAATTCCTAGGGGCCAACGTCTAATTAATTTTATTAAAGGCTTGGTATGCAAAATGATGGATTAAATTGTTTTTGGGCCAAGGAAATAGTGATGAAATCCCTCCCCTTATCTTGTGATGTGGTTTTGCCCTTAAGATTTATTTATGAATGAATGCAACAAACAACGATATATATACAAAACTATAAACAATTATGGATGCTTACACTACGTGTTTTAACTAAAAGAAAGGAGAAATTTAACGTACCTTTGAGTCCTCCAGCAATCACCACAATTTATAAGGTAAGAAAAATTAAAAACAAGAAAATAAAAGTCTAGATGATGTGCCCTAAGTGATTAAATGCATGATGCAACAATTATGTATTTACTAGCTAATTTTTTTTGGATTTTAAATTTTAAATTTTTTGTGATTTTTATTATTTTTAAATTTTTTTGTGATTTTCTAAAAATAAAAAGGCAAAAAAAAAAAGAGTTAAATACGGGTTACCGAAGCAAGCTTCCGAAATTTCAACTTTTCCTAAAAATAAAATGAGATAAAAATGAGACAAGTAAAACTAATCCGAAAAATTAAAAATCAAAGAGCGAAAAATAATTAGGTCCCCGGCAGCGGCGCCAAAAACTTGATGTGCCGAAAATAAACATTTTAATATCGCAAGCGCACGATCATCGTTTTAATATTTATGATTCGATCCACAGGGACTAACATTTTCGCGATTCTTAATTTTTAATTTAATCGAATTAGAACAATATGGGTTTTTATAAAATTTGGATTTTTTTATTCCTAAAAGTATTTTTTTAAAAGAAAATTAAATTAATCTACTTAAACTAAAAACTGATTTTTTTTTTCATTTTTACTATTTGAATTAAAATTACCTAAAAAAAATTTAAACAGATTTTAAAAGAAAATCTAATTTATTCTAATTTTAAACTAATTTAAAAATTGAAAAGAGCAATAACTAAATTATTCTAAAAATCAGAAATTAGAATTTAATTAAGTTATTTAAAGTTATTTACAAAAAAAAATTTAATAAAAATTGAGCATGAATAATTCGTAAACAGTACAAACATCGACAAAACCGCAACACAAAATCATCAAATACAAGAGCATGATCAAACTTCAGCTATGCTACTTGGACTCAAGACAAAATGCAGGAAAGGACTCGACTTAAAACAAGAAAAATCGAAAATTTGAAAACAAACAAGAAGCAAGAAAATCACTGCAAAACAGAACTAAAACCAGGCAATAAAACTCGCACAAAACTCCACCGATTCGGCAAGAAACTTAACTCCGTATTTCATTGAAAACCCAAAAATCGGCAACACAACACCACATTCAATCGAAAATACATCGAATTGGTGGCAGCAAAACTAATAATACAAACACCTCAAATTCGGAATCAGCAAAACAATAATCCATATTAAACACAAACAAGACTCGGACTTGAACTTAGAAACACAGCCTCAAACTCGATTCGGGAACTTCACACATTCAGACAAGAACCGATTCAATTTAATGACAGCCCAACTCGCAGCAAATCAAGAACTCGGAGGAAAAATCAATGACAAACGAAAAGGAAAGAAAATGGGGCTTATGGGCGTGTGTAATTTCGTGGGGAAGAGAGAGAGAGAGAGAGAGAGAGAGAGAGAGAGAGAGAGAGAGAGAGAGAGAGAGAGAGAGAGAGAATCGAAGATAAGAAAAAGAGCTGGGTGAGTAAAAGATGAGGGTGTCGTGATGTGTGTGATTAAATGAAGAAGAAGAAGAAGAAGAAAATAAGGGGGATGGGTTTGTGGATTCTTGAGAAAACAGGGGAGGCTTAGACTGATGTTTCGAATTAACATAAATTAACACGAATTAACAATAAATAAATGATACGAAAATTAAATACTGAAAATAAAACTAATATTTTTGTTGTTTTATTTATTTTTATCTTTTATACTAAGACATAAAATATAAAAATTAGAATTACAATTAAAAATTATGAAACCCACAATAAAATTGAGATTTAAAGGGGCGTAACTAATATTAAAACGGAAATTAAAATTACGAAACAAATTCTTAAATCGGTACTTTCAATCCCATGTGGTTAGCATCGCTACTTTATCCACACAAGAATTTACGAAAATAACGAAATAAAGAGCAAGGAAAGAGATGCAAGAATTTAAAAGAAGGCTTGAAATTTGCATAAAAATAAAGAGTGTTTACAAGAAAAATAGAAAATTACAACTACAAATTTTGGGGATGAACTACTACTAACCTAAGTTGTCTAATGTCTTTTTACAAGTGAAGAATGAGGCTATTTATAGAAGATTTTTAGGGTTTTTGGTTGGTGTGGGTTCATCCTAGCCATTTATTTAGTTTTGTGTTGGCTAAATCTTGGCCATCCATTTTGTTTGACAACAAAATGCACCACAGTCACTTCTCTTTCCTTTTCTTCTTGCTTTGGTCCTTCTTCTTTCTCTTTTGCCCTTCCTTGACATTTATTTCTTTATTTTGCCATTTCTTCATTTTTTTTCTCCAATTTCCTGAAATGCAACAAAATAGTTTATTAAAATACGAGTTCAAGTAGCAAATAGGTAATAAAAAAATGCAAAAATATGCACTTATAACCATCCAAAACTTAACCATCAAGACTTACCATACTTGTTCATATTTGTTAACAAGTCTTACAATTATTGACACAAAATTACCCAAATTAGTGATCAATACATACCATATATAATAAATGTCTACATATACAATTATTATCTTACTCATATATATCTTAGACCACCCAAGTCCATATCATCCACTTCAACCCAATACCCATATCGGATTGAACGGTAACCCATCAACGTCATCGACATCCATTCGTCAATACCCCACCTCGAACAAGAATCTCATCCTTTTGCTCTTCCAAACTTTGAATGTTGCTAAAATCCATATAGTGACCCTCCAAACCACCGTTCTTCACCATAACGATGTATCTGTTGTGTAAAATCTAGATGTGCAAGTTTACACAATCGCAAGCAAGTAATATAGTAATAAATACCGAATATCGATCCTCAAGAACAGCAAATTTGTATTAATCGCAAGTAATATCTAACAATTCAGTTACCGAGCACAAAAATTGTTTGATGATTTTTATAATTAAACTAATTAATAAGAACTAGATTAACCAACTAAATTATACTAGAGAAGAGAGTTTAACGAATTTCAAATATGAGAAGATAAGTCAGGATAATTACTTCCCCTTAACACGTGAAAATCGGTAAAGATTTGCGTAGCACTATAGCAATCCACAGTCTACTAGCTAGAATTCAATGGTCATAGGTTTCTCTCGAAATCACTATGATATAATTCCTATAAAATAAATTAACATATGTCTATGCCAATTTACTCTTCAGAATGTAATTAAGCACCAATTCATAAAGCTATGCACGGTCACAATATATGTCTATACCGCAACAATATTATAATCAAAAGATATATAAGCATGCACCACTCAAGTCTTATGTAAATTAAATATAACCCTCTCAGTATTATAATTAACTCGTTAACCTACTAGAGTTGATCAAACAATAGCAAGTATTAGCAAGAAAATCACTTGAATGAATAAATCGTAGAACTGCATACAATACTCTTACCAAAACACCAATAATCCCATGCTATGGTTCCATAAAAATCCCAACTATATGAAATTAGTTCATAATGAAAATCTCAAAATCATACAAGAATTGATAACACATATTCATAATTAAAAGGGTTAAGGAGAGAATTCTGAACAAAAAGATGAAAATAAATCCAATTGAACGTCTCCAATGGTTGAATCTCCTTCCTCAAGCTTCTTCTTTCTCTCTCTGTTTCTCTCGTACGATGTGTGTCTCTCAAATTAGGTCTGATGTACATCCTATAATCTCTAATAAAAGTATTTTTTTACTTATTACTACAATTACAAGGAGATTTCCCAATAAAAATTGAATTCCAGGAAGAGGAAATTCGTAACTGACTGTTGGGCTCTGATTCGGGGCTGATGTGTTTGGATTTTAAACACAAGACCAATTTTGAATTAAAGCCCTTCTAATAAACTTTTCGTGGGCTGTTGAATCGTCAAAATCGGACTTGTAGAACTCTAGATATGGCCCAAACAGTGCAGACTGCACAAGCTACCCGAAAAATCCGAATTTCAATCAAATTAATTTCTAACTCTTGTTATTTAAACTCCAAGCCTTCCTTTATTATAACTCCTTGATATCTACAATAAAGCATTAGAATTTATTAAATAAAAATCTAAATCAATGCAAAATAACTTAAATATAGGGATAATATTGGGATTATATGCACGCTTATCAGTTTCCATCTACAAAATCACGTATATCAACCACCACGAGTGCTCTTTCATATGTTGAGTCATTCGATCCTTACTTTTACAATTAATCCTTCGATTTCTAAAAGAACATCCGTAGTATCATCCAAATAGATCAAGTCATTGAAATAATTGCGATGAACTCTTCCATATTCTTCCATCTTGAGTCCGAAAGTATAAATGATTTATGTTCATTTAATATTAAACCTATAGGAAGTAAGGAAGAATGGAAAAGGACCTTAGCCCAAGACCCAAGTGCTCTGGCCCGATAGTAGAAATACAATATACAGGCCATTGGGAGGGGCCGACCGCATTTAGTCTATCATAAAATACTGGTCCATTGCTAAAACTAGCCCATATAAAGTTCTGTACAGAAAATAAAGACATACACCTTAATTTCGTTTTCAGTAAACTTGTAATTTAACTTGACAGAATTCAATGTCAACATCTTCTAATTGTTTTAAATTTTTTATATTATTTCTTAACATCATGTAAGTTATATAATTATTTGTTATTTCTACTTTAAAATTTATAAGATATATTTTGAAGCATAAGTAGAAGCAAACAAATTATAGTAAATTACAAAAGAAATTACGGAAGTATTACAAATCAACAAACAACATAATTTTCTTCAGCTAAAAAAACAGACAACATAAATTGCAGTGTATTTATTTATCTATTTTTTACACTTTACGTGAGTCTACTAATTATTAGGTATTAATTTAGTCTAGCTAATAAGTACTCCCTTTGTTCTGACACGTATTTTAAGGTGCATAATTAGTATAGTTCCATAATTTATTTTTAATTTTTTTTTGTATAAAAATAGGATTGTTCTATTTTTATATAAAAAAAGAAAATTGTAAAAATAAGTAATGTAATTATTAAAATGCGTGTCACGTCCAAATGTATATAATTCATTGGACGGAGGGAGTAGTATTTACTGTGGGTGCTGTCATACTCATAACAAGCATTATTAAAGTTAACAAAAATGTTAGTAGGATTTGTCCTTAATTTGAGTTCGAACTAGGGAATTACACTCCATCGGCTGTCCTCCTTGTTTACGTAAATGCTTCATTTTGCATTCTGGATAGCAGGGATTCTGGATTCGATTAAAGTGGAATATACATCTTTGTGTCTAGGTTATTTACCTTTATTCATTCTACTTTTTATATTCTGTATTTCACCACCATCATATCAGTACATGCTGCCAATTAGGTATCAAAATCAAAGATTAGATACTTTCTTTTTGATTTAACTTTCGTCTCCCAGAGTCTACCTATTATTAATTCATGCGTTTACATAAACTATATATTAAACATGATTGATCAGTTGGAAGTACAATTAGGAGAGTTAAGCTAAAACACTTATGTAGTGAACTAGCTCTATAAAACTACATTAGGAAGGGTATATTTGTTGCTTGAGTGGTCCGGAAAAGCCATATTAAGAATGAGGTATATTCTGCCTTTATCTAGATGCAAAGCTTGGATAGATGTTCTCGTGCTCATGATATATTATCTGCGGAAATGCTTGGTTTGTAATGCTAACAATGGAATCTGTTGAACGTTTGTCGCCATGCATGCATTTCCTTGCTCTCGAAGTGATGGTTGATGTTATATTTAAAATGTTTGACACTAAACTGATACAAAAATTGGGCAACTAACCATGCAGATACAATAAGTAATTTAAGATTGTTACATGCAGAGAAATATTCGGCTTAAAGAGTTTAGTCATTAAGATAACTAATTAACTAGGACAGATATCGTCGAGCGATTAGATTCAAGTGGGCTAATTTTATTTCCATGACCCGAAAATTATTTAATAATGTATGTGTAAATATTCAAATTTATGATATAAATTATCTATTAGAAAATAAATGTACTTCGTGTAATTTGTAAGATGTAAGAGCATCTTCAATACTCCCTCTATTTCTAAATGTTAGTCGTTTTGACTTTCATCACAATTCTATTTTATTACACGTTTTAAATTTTCAAAGCATATTTAATGATCTAGTTTTCACCAAATGCCCCTACTTAATTTACTTTTCTTTCTTTATTGTTCAAATAGATATTAATGATATGAAAGTAAAAGGAAGACTATAGTTCATGTGATGTGTTAATGATCTTCTTTAGTTTGTGAAATTTTTCTAAAACGTCCAATAAAAAAGAATGGAGGGAGTAATGTTTCAATAGTTAGCCAAATTTTGTTTATGTTTAATTTTCACTACGGGAAAAAGCGGCTAAATTCAACGGAATAAATTCAACGGGCGATAAAATCAACCGTATTCCGTTGATTATACGGTCAATGTTCTATGAATTTTGACAGAACTGTTTGCACTAAATCACGCAAGCGCACGTGATCACAAGTAATATAGAATAAAGTAGAGTTCGTTCCCACAGAGATTGTATAATTTAGTTCTTGTACCTAAGCATCAATGTATGATTATCGTACATTAACTAAGAAGAAGTAATTAACAACTAAATTAAATTAACTAAGTGAATTTGAATTACTTATGAGATGGAAAACATGGGATCCTAACTTCAATACAAACTTCCTTTAGAGATCATGCCCTTATATCAATACATGTGGTGGTTACGATAACTAATCGGACAACACGAAATAAGTATACGTTACCTTTCAGTACACGCACACCAATCTACACAATATCCACATAAGATAGAAATCATGCAGGCACCAATTATGCTTAAACCCTATATGTCTATAGAATTTGAAAACATAATGGTTGAAGATCAAGTGTCCATAAGATTACATAAGGTAGTATGAAACGGTTAGAAGCACACCACAAACATGAATAACATTCATGGACTTATGCTAGCATGGCAAGTTCTAAATCTAATGATCCACTGTCGCTTCACTAAAGATTAACAAGATAAATGTTAGCTACACATCTATATGAATTAAATACAACCCTGCAAGGATATCGCAAATTCACCACACATATATCAAGTTAGGCAATCAACATCTAAATTCCATAAGTAAATCCGTTAGGACCCCATGACGGCGATTAGTTCATAATCGAACCGTTCGTCATCATGGGGTTTGATGAAAGCATGACAAAGATGAAGAGAATAATGATGAATAAATCAATGGTAACAACGTTTAGAGAACAAATCTGAATAATGATTAAGTATCCAAAAGATACGCCTAGTAAGAATACAAGAAAACTATGTCTAGATCTTCTTGTTGTCACGATCCTCGCCTTGGCTTCTCAATCTCGTGCTCAAAAGTGTGTATATGATGTGAAGTAATCTGATCTCTGGTGTATGGTGTTGTTTTGGTCTGACCTCCCAACATGTGTATTTATAGCTCAATATTGTCTCCTCTCCAAGCAATTGCCATTCTTGAGTAGGAATTGAAATTGACAAGTTTCCATCTTTGAATATGATATAAATTGCAAATTCCCTTGTCAAATAATGTTTCTAGACTATTCCCACCGTCCAAGATTATTTCCATGTCGAATAGGAGAAGAAAACGGCAACATTCCTTATTAAAATCTGAATCAGCAAAGTTCCTGTCGGTCAGGTTTACCACAGCGCGGTCGCGCTAGCTTCCTTTGTTATTTTCGCGCGGTCGCGCTCTACACAAACTGGCAATTCCTCTCATTCTTCTTAGCGCGGTCGCACTGGTCTGCAGTACAATATTGGCGCGGTCGTGCTCTTATAATGCTGTCTCTGCAGAATTTCCGTTGGAGATTATTTCTTCGCGCGCCATTTGAACCACAACTAACTTCTGTTCCAAAAGCCACAAAACACCATAACTACCTGCAAAACATAATTCCTGCACAAACTCCACAAAACACATTAAACCACACAAATACTTGAGACTTAAGCGATCAATTCAAGCCAAAATAGAACGATCCAAGTGGATAAAAAGCCACTTATCACACCCCCAAACTTGAACCGATGCTTGTCCTCAATCATAAAACAACAAAACTATCTATACTAGCTAGTACCACTTCCGTAGGTGATCACGGTTGCATTTGGCATATGCAACAAGCCCTTTAAACCCCTAGGCAGCCTTAGTGGACGAGTAAGGTCTCGTGAGGGCCTATAGTGAATGTACCCACAAAATCCAACTGACACAAACGACACAAACAATGCAATGCATGAATGCAACTAAATAGGAATGCAAAGGATCCCCTCAAACTAACCAACACCACTTAGCAAGCAAACATCTCAATGAATGCAATCAATCCAAACAGAGCTCGACTAAATTCCGGTATACTAACAATACATGATCAGAACGTGCGTATGTGCGATGCTCGACAGATATACTCCCAAAACCGGATCAAAACCATACATATTCTTTTCCAAGACAATCACGGGTTTATAAATAGAATGAACGTTAAACTCAAGATCACTTCAGATACACCTCCATACTCCTCTAAAGTAGACTGAAATTCATGCTTTATTACGACACAGACACAATATATACACAACACACATGCTTATTTGATCGTGCAATGGATGAGACCCCTAAAGGCTTATACATTAATACCCATGTGGCGAGCGTTGGGTTAGTGGATCCCAGACTATAAAAAGCCTTAGGTCACTAGGCACAAAGTCCCCAAGAACTTAATTGCTCGAGTATTAAAGAGCTCACCCTGATCAATTCTGCATACTCACACTCTCACAAACACTCATTTTTTTTCTTTTTTTTTTCTTGAATTTTTTTCTATTTTTTTTAGGCACACATGGAATCTGGAATGAGAATTCTCAATTCCAACCCTAGACTACTCATAAACATGAGCCGGCTACTAGCCATTTGACACCTAGCCAACAAACACAAACACATTAGCATGAAATTTCTGCTTTCCCCCAAACTTATATTTTGGTGTTCCTTAATCATCAAGAGAATAAAGCAAATTCTATCGATAAACAAGTGATTAAATCCTAAATCCAAACAAGCATGACTCAACCTAGCCCAAGAGCAAACGACGAGACTGTGTAAAAATTTTATTCATGAAACATGCACGTCAATTTCATCAAAATTTTAAATCAGCCCTCTGTTCATCCTTTTCACACCCACATCAACATCTACCTACCTCATGGCATCAGCTCATTCTAAGGGATCATGAAAAATGCATGTAATACAAATATATGAACTCACATACAAAACACACATGCAAACAGAATGCTCTATATGACAGGTATCATGCATGAAACTAAAACTACACATACAAATATGATGCAATATGAATTCCTACATGCCACAAATATATCACAACAATATATCACAACTACTAATTCCCAAATCCACCCCCAAACTTAAAATTTTCAATGCCCTCATTGAAAGTAAATAAGGGAAAAGTAGAAACATATCTACTGACCACCTGGACCACCCTCCTGAGGAGGAGAATCCGGTGGAGGATATACACCATGTGCCCCAAAAACAGGCCAATCCACCTGCACTCCACTGGCAGCAAAAGCAGTGCCCAGCGCCTGAGTCAACTCCTGTGCAAAACGGCTCTGAGAATCATACATAGCATCCATGCGACGCATCAGCCGTCTGTACTGAGAGGCAACAGGAATATCCTCGGGAACTTGAGGCGGCGGAACAGCACCAGCAATCTCATAACCCAAACCCCTAGGATGTGGAACGCCGCCCGGCCATTCTACCATCCTCGCAATAGTCCCAGAATCAATAGCACCACTCGGTAACTATATCGGCTCGTCCTCAGCCCATCTCACTCCAACCGTCTGACACAAACTAGTAACCACAGAACCATATGGAATCCCCCCTGTAGTACTCGCTCTCAAAAACCTCAAGATATTTTGGCTAATCATGTAACCAATGTCAATATAAAAACCATTCAAAATCGCCCACAGCAAAATACCCCTCTCCACATTAACCTCGTGCTGATGTGTGGTAGGCAACAAATTAGCACAGATAAACAAATTCCATGCTCTAGCAAACCTGTTCAGCGCAGAAGTAGGGAAATGCAAGTGCTCATTACTCCCTGGCTTCACCTTCCACGCAGTACCTGGCACACACAACCTAGTCACAATAGCATCCAAATCTACCTCTGTCCTGGACTTGAAAGTCCAATCCTCAGCACCTGCAGGTCTGGCAGGCAAAGCAAGCAAACGACTGATGGCAGGCGGTGTATAGTCAACTGTCATACCCCTAACCACTGAATAACCATTCCGTTCAGCCTTCGCATTCGCATAGAACTCGCGAACAATAGCCAACGGAATATCCATAGCCAACTGACAAATAGCCTCCCAACCTCGCGACTGAATCATCGCCACAAGATCTCCATCCAACGGACCAGCTAAAAACATCCTATCCTTGATTATCGTCTTAGACATCAACCTGTTATACTCCGCCCGGGCCTCCACTGAAAGAAACTTTTCCCCGGGTCCCTCCGTATTAGAATCATAATCGGATGAATGCTGTTCACTAGAACCACCAGCAAAAGGGTTCTTTTCGGAGCCATTACACAATCTCCAACAAGCAGAAAATACACACAAATAATAACCACAGCAACCCACAACAATCTAATAGCAAATAACCCAAAATACGCAAGCTACAATTCGTAATAACAAGAATAATCAAGAAATTACCCAAAAACGAATCTGTAGGAGAGGTAGCACTGCGTAGTAAGCCTCCAATCGATGAATGAACACAAATCCCGAAGCTCCAAAGTGGTGGGTTATGGTTTAAGTGTGTATGTATGTGTATATGAGAGATATGTATAAAAATATGAGGGTTAGATATAGTGACTGATTAACACGAAATTAAGGATATATAGAGGGATTAGGAGAAGATTTGGGCTGAGTTTAGGGTTTAGAATTCGAATTATGGGCCAAAATCTGTTCCTGCCAATTTCTTCTGCACTCTAGAATTCGAAGTAGCGCGGCCGCGCTATAAATATACTGCCAGACAGCTTGGTCGCGCTGTCCCAAATTTTTTTTTTTGAAGAACAAGGAATACAACAATGATACCAAATTCACATGGGTTGCCTCCCACGAAGCGCTCGTTTAACGTTATTAGCTTGACTTGCTGCCCGATCGTTACGTTTCTACCAATTCAACGGAATCTGTTTCACGAACCAATGGATCACCTACAAAATAATGCTTCAACCGCTGACTATTCACCTTGAACGCCAAATCAGGTGACTTTTCAAAAATCTCAACTGCTCCATGCGGAAATACGGTTTTAACAGTGAACGGCCCTGACCACCTTGACTTAAGCTTCCCAGGAAAAAGCTTGAGGCGCGAATTAAACAACAAAACCAACTGACTAGGCACAAAGACCTTAGGAATCAACCTCTTATCATGCCACCTCTTCACCTTCTCCTTGTATATCTTGTGGTTCTTGTAAGCCTGAGATCGAAACTCCTCTAACTCATTCAACTACAGTAACCGTTTCTCACCAGCTGCTCTAATATCAAGATTCAACTTCTTAATCGCCCAAAAAGCTTTATGTTCCAACTCCACTGGTAGATGACATGCTTTCCCAAAAACTAACTGATACGGAGACATTCCCAAAGGTGTTTTGTAAGCTGTTCTATAGGCCCAAACAGCTTCATCTAACTTCAAAGACCAATCCTTCCTCGACGGATTCACCACCTTTTCCAGAATTCTCTTGATTTCACGATTAGATACCTCCGCTTGACCATTTGTTTGGGGATGATATGCTGTAGCAACACGATGTGTCACCCTATACTTTGCCAACAATGCAGTGAATTGACGATTACAAAAGTGAGTCCCCTCATCACTAATAATATCTCGCGGAGTTCCAAAACGCGTAAAGACCTGTTTATGAAGAAAGTTCAGCACCACCTTAGCATCATTGGTTGGTAAGGCCTTCACCTCAAGCCATTTAGAGACGTAGTCCACAGCTAGCAAGATGTACTGATTATTACAAGACGAAACAAAGGGTCCCATGAAATCAATACCCCATACATCAAAGATCTATACCTCAAGAAGCATATTAAGAGGCATCTCATTCCTCCTAGAAATATTACCAACTCGCTGACAACGATCACACCTCGAAACGAACTGATGAGCATCCTTAAATACTGTAGGCCAAAAGAAACCTGCCTGAAGAACACGAGCTGCTGTCTTCCCTCCACCATAATGACCTCCATAACAGTGGAATGGCAATCTCGCAACACACTCTCAGTCTCACTATAAGGAATGCAACGTCGAATAATCTGATCAACACCCTGTTTGAACAAATACGGCTCGTCCCATCGGTACCACTTCACATCATGTAAGAACTTCTTCCTTTGAGCATAAGATAACTCAGGAGGGATGATGTCACTGACAAGATAGTTCACAAAATCTGCAAACCATGGCTCTTCCACTTGTACCCCTAAAAGCTGCTCATCCGGAAAAGATTCATTAATAAGAGATTTAGCCTGTGAATTTTTACCATGGTCTTTCAACCTCGAAAGATGATCTGCCACCTGGTTTTCAGTTCCTTTTCTGTCTTTAATCTCCACATCAAATTCCTGGAGCAATAAGACCCATCGAATCAACCTAGGCTTCGAATCCTTCTTTGTCATCAAATATCTGATAGCCGCATGATCTGTGTAGACAATGACTTTCGTGCCAAGTAAATAGGCTCGAAACTTCTCAAAAGCATAAACAACGGCCAAGAGCTCTTTTTCCGTGGTGGTGTAGTTCAACTACGCATCATTAAGGGTTTTACTAGCATAGTAAACCACATGAAATATTTTCTCCTTTCTCTGACCAAGAACAGCACCAACGGCATAGTCACTAGCATCACACATTAGCTCGAATGGCTCACTCCAATCTGGTCCAGTAATAACAGGTGCGGTAGTCAACTTCTTCTTCAAAAGCTCGAAAGCATCAAGACAAGCTTCATCAAATTTGAAAGGAACATCTTTCTCCAACAGATTGCACAAAGGTTTAGAAATCTTCGAAAAATCTTTTATGAACCAGCGATAGAAACCCGCATGACCAAGAAAACTGCGAATTCCTCTAACAGAGATAGGAGGAGGAAGCTTCTCAATAGTGTCAATTTTTGCTTTATCCACCTCGAGTCCTTTGCTAGAAACCTTGTGCCCAAGAATGATTCCTTCTTGCACCATAAAGTGACATTTTTCCCAATTCAACAACAGATTAGTCTCCACACATCTCTTCAAAACCAAACCAAGATTATGCAAGCACTCGTCATATGAAGAACCAAACACTGAGAAATCGTCCATGAAAACTTCCACATTGATACCAATCATGTCTGAAAAGATAGCCATCATACACCTCTAAAAAGTGGCTGGAGCGCCACAAAGTCCGAACGGAACTCGTCTGAATGCAAAGGTGCCAAAGGGACATGTGAATGTAGTCTTCTCTTGATCCTCAGGTGCAATGCAAATCTGATTATATCCAGAATAACCATCTAGAAGACAATAGTACTCGTGGCCTGCCAACCTGTCTAACATCTGATCCACAAACGGAAGAGGAAAGTGGTCTTTTCTCGTGGCTTTGTTCAACTTGCGATAGTCCATGCAAACTCTCCACCCTGTAACGGTACGTGTAGGGATGAGCTCATTCTTCTCATTAGCAACCACTGTCATACCTCCTTTCTTCGGCACATACTGTACTGGACTCACCCAAGAACTGTCTGAGATAGGGTAGATAATACCAGCATCAAGCCACTTCAAGATCTCCTTCTTCACCACTTCCTTCATAATAGGATTAAGACGTCGCTGATGCTCCACAGTAGGCTTGCAATTATCCTCTAGCAGAATTTTGTGCATGCAATACGAAGGACTGATTCCTTTGATGTCTGCTATAGTCCACCCACTGGCTGTCTTAAACTGTCTCAATATCCTCAAGAGCTTCTCCTCTTCACTATCTGTCAAGTTAGCGGCAAGGATTACAGGGAAAGTAGATACTTCACCTAAAAAGTCATACCTCAAGTGCTCTGGTAGCTGTTTAAGCTCAAGTGTAGGAGCTTCCTCAATAGATGGTTTGAGACGACTCTGTGACTTTTTAAGCTCCTCAAACCCAAGTGACTCAACTGGCACTTCAAAACTCTTTCTCCACGGAATTGCCCTTAACTGCTGAAGTTGCTCTTCTCTTTCTTCGTCTTCAACTACAGAATCTCCTAGCAAAGCTCTCTCCAATGGATCAGCCAACAGTAACTGATCAAAGTTCAACTTCACTGACGACTCCACCAAGTCCACCTGAAAACATTCCTCATCATCTGAAGGTAGCTTCATTGCATTGAAAACATTGAAGGTAACATTCTGATCTTGCACCCGCATCGTGAGCTCCCCCTTCTGAACATCAATCAAAGTACGACCAGTAGCTAGAAAAGGCCTTCCTAAGATGATAGGAATCTTCTTATCTTTTTCAAAGTCAAGAATCACAAAATCTGCTGGAAAGATGAGTTTATCAACCTTGACCAAGACATCCTCAACGATACCCCTCGGGTATGTAATAGAACGATCCGCTAGCTGTAGAGAGATGTTGGTAGGTTTAGGATCCGGAAGACCAAGCTGCATGAAAACTGACAATGGCATGAGATTGATACTAGCACCCAAGTCACACAAACATTTGTTGAAAGACAAATTCCCAATGGTGCACGGGATAGTGAAACTGCCTGGATCCTTTAGCTTAGGTGGTAACTTCTGCTCTAAAATGGCACTGCACTCTTCTGTTAATGCTACTGTATCCAATTCTTCAAGTTTCAACTTCTTTGAGAGAATACCCTTCATAGACCTTGCATAGCTCGGCATCTGCTCCAATGCTTCAGCAAAAGGAATATTGATTTGAAGCTTTTTGAATACCTCGAGAAACTTGCCAAACTGTCTGTCATTCTTCTGCTTCTTCAATCTGCCTGAATATGGAGGAGGAGGAAAGATTTTCACGTTCTCTGTAGACTGCTTTGGAAAGATTCTCACGTTCTCTGTATTTTATCAGTCTGGACTTGTTCCTTATCTGCAGTAGGTGCCACATGTTGCTCTTGAACCTCTTCTTCTTCCTCAACGGCTGAATTCTGATTGCCAGTCACCTTACCAGATCTCAAAGTAACTGATTTGACATGCTCTTTTGTTTCCCTGTTGCCTGGATTGGCTTCAGTGTCACTCGGAAGAACTCCAGATGGTCTGTTCAACAAAGCACTAGCAAGCTGCCCGATCTGACTTTCCATGATCTTGATAGATGCCCCCTGACTTTTTACCATCATCCTCAACTCCTCAAGTTCAGATTTTTCATTAGAAGATTGACCAGCATTCCCATGAGATTGTTGCTGGAAACCTGGAGGCTGAAACTGTTGCCTGGGCTGGTACTGCTGCTGCTGAAATCCTTGATTGAATGGCCTAGCTCCGAATTGCTGTCCTTGATTCTGCTGAAAGGGCTGTTGTTGCTGCTGATTACCACCTTGATTGTTACTACAGCTGAAATTTGGATGATTGCGGTTATTCGGGTGATATGTGGCTGGAACTGGCTGTTGTGGCCTCTGGAAGTTACTCACAAAATGTGCTGATTCAGATGATATGGCACATTGAGTTGTATCATGTACGCCCGCACACAACTCACAAACACTAGCTACCTGCTGAACTCCCATGTTAGCCAAAGAATCAACCTTCATCGACAAGGCCTTCAACTGAGCTGCAATGGCTGTAGCTGTATCAATTTCAAGAACACCTGCTACCTTGCCTTGAGATAACCTCCCTGTAGGATTCTGATATTCATTAGCAGCCATCATCTCGATCAATTCATAAGCTTCTTCATAACTCTTGGCCCACAAAGCTCCACCTGATGCTACATCTAGCATGGGTCTCGAATGTGCACCCAAACCATTATAAAAACAGTTGATTATCATCCAATCAGGCATCCCATGATGTGGACACTTCCTTAGCATCTCCTTATATCTCTCCCAAGCCTCGCATAGAGATTCTCCAGACTGCTGTAAAAACTGAGTGATTGCATTCCTGATAGCTGCTGTCTTCGCCATGGGGAAAAATTTGGTAAGAAATTTCTGTGCAAGATCTTCCCATGTAGTTATAGAACCTGCTGGTAAAGAGTGTAACCAACTCTTAGCCTTGTCCCTCAGAGAGAATGGAAATAGCTTTAACTTAACAGCATCCTCAGACACCCCGTTGGTTCTGAAGGTATCACAGATCTCTATGAAATTCCGAATATGCATGTTGGGATCTTCGGTAGGAGCACCCCCAAACTGAACTGAGTTCTGGACCATCTGTATAGTGCTAGGCTTGATCTCGAAGGTATTGGCTACGATTGTTGGTCTGACAATGCTCGATGCAATGTCATTGATCTTTGGCTGCGAGAAATCCTTAAGAGCCTTAGTTGCTGCTACTGGTTCTCCCATATCTTCTACAACTTGAATCACTGGAACTTCTGTTTCTCTTTCTTCTTTATTTTCCAACTTTTCCTTATTCGCTTGAGATCGCGTTCGCATACACGCTCAAGTACCTGAAAACACAAAACAACACAAGAACTATTAGTAACCGATCCGAGTCAGTGAACTTTAACGACCACTGATGTCAAGCACATAAACTATAACAAGTCCCCGGTAGCGGCACCAAAAACTTGTTTGCACTAAATCACGCAAGCGCACGTGATCACAAGTAATATAGAATAAAGTAGAGTTCGTTCCCACAGAGATTGTATAATTTAGTTCTTGTACCTAAGCATTAATGTATGATTTTCGTTCAATGCTAAGACAATGGACAAATTGGGGTTGATAATCTAAATTAACTAAGAAGAAGTAATTAACAACTAAATTAAATTAACTAAGTGAATTTGAATTACTTATGAGATGGAAAACATGGGATCCTAACTTCAATACAAACTTCCTTTAGAGATCATGCCCTTATATCAATACATGTGGTGGTTACGATAACTAATCGGACAACACGAAATAAGTATACGTTACCTTTCAGTACACGCACACCAATCTACACAATATCCACATAAGATTGAAATCATGCAGGCACCAATAATGCTTAGACCCTATATGTCTATAGAATTTGAAAACATAATGGTTGAAGATCAAGTGTCCATAAGATTACATAAGGTAGTATGAGACGGTTAGAAGCACACCACAAACATGAATAACATTCATGGACTTATGCTAGCATGGTAAGTTCTAAATCTAAAGATCCACTGTCGCTTCACTAAAGATTAACAAGATAGATGTTAGCTATGCATCTATATGAATTAAATACAACCCTGCAAGGATATCGCAAATTCACCACACATATATCAAGTTAGGCAATCAACATCTAAATTCCATAAGTAAATCCGTTAGGACCCCATGATGGCGATTAGTTCATAATCGAACCTTTCGTCATCATGGGGTTTGATGAAAGCATGACAAAGATGAAGAGAATAATGATGAATAATTCAATGGTAACAACGTTTAGAGAACAAATCCGAATAATGATTAAGTATCCAAAAGATACGCCTAGTAAGAATACAAGAAAGCTATGTCTAGATATTCTTGTTGTCACGATCCTCGCCTTGGCTTCTCAATCTCGTGCTCAAAAGTTTGTATATGATGTGAAGTAATCTGATCTCTGGTGTATGGTGTTGTTTTGGTCTGACCTCCCAGCATGTGTATTTATAGCTCAATATTGCCTCCTCTCCAAGGAATTGCCATTCTTGAGTAGGAATTGAAATTGATAAGTTTCCATCTTTGAATATGATATAAATTGCAAATTCCCTTGTCAAATAATGTTTCTAGACTATTCCCACCGTCCAAGATTATTTCCATGTCGAATAGGAGAAGAAAACGGCAACATTCCTTATTAAAATCTGAATCAGCAAAGTTCCTGTCGGTCAGGTTTACCACAGCGCGGTCGCGCTAGCTTCCTTTGTTATTTCCGCGCGGTCGCGCTCTACACAAACTGGGAATTCCTCTCATTCTTCTTAGCGCGGTCGCGATGGTCTGCAGTACAATATTGGCGCGGTCGCGCTCTTATAATGCTGTCTCTACAGAATTTCCGTTGGAGATTAATTCTTCGCGCGCCATTTGAACCACAACTAACTTCTGTTCCAAAAGCCACAAAACACCATAACTACCTGCAAAACATAATTCCTGCACAAACTCCACAAAACACATTAAACCACACAAATACTTGAGACTTAAGCGATCAATTCAAGCCAAAATAGAACGATCCAAGTGGATACAAATCCACTTATCAAGAACCTCAATTTCAACCGAACAAATTTTACCGACAATAAATTCAACGGAATAAAATCAACCGAAATCAAATTTAACAGTATCTCGTTGAATTTACTTTAGCCATTATTTCATCAGGCGGCAAAGTTCCCACCAAAAGTTAAATTCAACAGAATAAAATCAACTAAAATCAAATTCAACAGTATCTCGTTGAATTTATTTTTGCCTTTACTTCACCGAGCGGCAAAGTTCCCACCAAAACTTAAATTCAACAGAATAAAATCAACCGAAATCAAATTCAACAGTATCTCGTTAAATTTACTTTTGCCTTTATTTCATCAGGCGGCAAAGTTCCCACTAAAAGTTAAATTCAACAGAATAAAATCAACCGAAAAGAAATTCAACAGTATCTCGTTGAATTTACTTTTGTCTTTATTCAGCTGACTTACATATTTGCAAAAAAGAATCTATAATTTCTTTAAAAAAATCGATTAAAAAGAATCTATAGTTGATTACTAATTTCACTATCAAAATTAATTTTTTATTTTTTAAAATTTGGGAATATCACTAAATTAAATATGTATTGACGTCCGTACGGTTGGTTCGTCGATAAATATTTTTAAAAAATAGAAACAACAATCTGGGAAAAAGCACTAATCAAATTAATAGTTGACTACTAATTTCACTATCCATTTTTTTTATTTTTCAAAATTCTGGGAATATTACTAAATTAGATATCTATTGACGTCCGTGCGGTTGGATCGTCGATAAATATTTTTAAAAAAAATAGAAACAACAATCTGGGACAAAGTACTAGTTAGTAGTACTAGCCAAATCAAAAGTTGACTAGTAATTTCAATATCCAAATTAATTTTTTATTTTATAAAATTTTGGAAATATAACTAAATTAGATATGTGTTGACGTCCGTACGGTTGGTTCATCAATAAATATTTTTTAAAAAATAGAAACAACAATCTGGGATAAAGTACAAGTTAGTAGTACTAGTCAAATCAATAGTTGACTACTAATTTCTCTATCCAAATTAATTTATTAATTTTTGAATTTACGGAAATATCACTAAATTAGATATATATTGACATCAGTTCGGTTGGATCATCGATAAATATTTTTAAAAAAATAGAAACAACAAATCTGGGACAAAGTATTAGTTAGTAGTATACTAGTCAAATCAATAGTTGACTACTAGCTTGAATATACAAATTAATTTTTTTTTTTAAATTTTGGGAATATCAATAAATGAGATATCTATTGACGTCCATATGGTTGGATCGTCGATAAATATTTTTAAAAAAATAGAAACAACAATCTGGGACAAAGTACTAGTTAGTAGTACTAGTCAAATCAATAATTGACTACTAATTTTTCTATCCAAATTAATTTTTTATTTTTAAAAAATTTGGGAATATCACTAAATTAGATATGTATTGATGTCCGTACGGTTGGTTCGTTGATAAATATTTTTTAAAAAATAGAAACAAGAATCTGGGAGAAATTACTAGTTAGTAGTACTAGTCAAATCAATAATTGACTACTAATTTCACTATCCAAAATATTTTTTTATTTTTTAAAGTTCTGGGTGTTGTGGAATAAAAACAAGGGTTTGTAAATTGCGGCTAGAGTTTGTATGTATTAAATACAAGGGATGGTGAGCTTCGAGCTTTAATGGCTGTTCTTGCGTTCGAGACTGATCGGTCCTCACAAGATGCCTACGTATCTCTGTATTACTAGAGAATCAAGCCAACGTAGTTCTAGGAATGAGGGGTCAGGCCCTTATATAGGCTGAGAAGCCTAAGAATTATGGTAGGAATAGGAGACTTGGTGGGCAAGCCACCGCCTCAAGGAAGGTTCTGGATCTATTCCTTTTAGGAATCAGTTTCCATGTTGAGATATGTATCCTGGGGGCTAAGTCAGGCAAGAGTTATATCCTTGTTTGACTCTTATTTGCTGAGCTGTTTATTACCCCTAATATTAATTACGAAATTAATATTATAATTAGGGTTTGGGCCCATCTGGTGGGCCCCACGTTTGGACCATTCTAGGTCTAATTAATGCCACATTAAATGTGTCTTTAGGGCTTACTTTTAGCCCATATCATTTGCCCCCCAACTTCTAGGAAAACTGATCAGGTTTTCCTTGAAGTTTTAACGGTCCTTTCCAAGACTCGGGTCAGAGTTCATCTTTATACACTAGTGTTTCACGAGTATTGTCTTTATGTAAAGCGTGGAGCGACCGACGCGTTTACGACAATGTTAATTCGATGCTAATCGGCACTAATCAGCCTTAACGACATTTAAACAATGTTTAAACGACGTTGAACGGCATAAAACGGCACTAAACGGTACTAACTAGCCTTAAACGACACTTAAACAACGTTTAAGTGACGCCAACTGGCATTAAACGACACTGAACGGTGCTTATCGGCACTAACGGTGCTAATCGGCACTTAATCGGTGCTTATCGGCACTAACAAGCCTTGAACGACACTTAAACAATGTTAAGCGATTCTAAATGGCGCTAAACGGTGCTAAACGGCACTAGCGGGGGTCCGGGGGCAGAAGCCCCCGGGCAGGGTCCAAGGGGCGGCAGCCCCTTGCGGGGTCCAAGGGGCAGAGCCCCTGGCTATTCAGAAATTATCATTTCGACTCAAATTTCTGAATTTTAATCACAAATTTCGATCAGGAAACTTCACATTTTTCGACGGCACTAATGGTACTAATCAGCGCTAAACAGTGCTAATCGCCACTAATCCGTGTTTAAACGACACTAATCTGTGCTAATCAGCACTAATCGGTGCTAACAGACACTAATTTCAAACTCATATTTCACTTCTCTTGATTACCAAATCAAAAAAACCAAAAACAAGAAAAAACGAAATTTTGCATAACTAACTCGAGCATCGCTGTCGGTTGGCCGGGTAAAAACCCGTACCGACCATCACTCCCGGTCGGCTGGAGTGTGTTACAAGGGGCCGGTCGGCCGGTGACCAGGTCGGCTGGTTTTTTTCCGGTCGGCCGGTTTTCTTCGGTTGGCTGGTTTTTCTTTTTTTTTTTTGTCGAACCCATACCGATCGTCGACGTCGGTCGGCCGACGTGTGCCCGGAAGGCCGCTCGGCTCGGGACCCGGTCGGCTGAAAAATTTCCCTTTTTTTTGTCGAACCCATACCGATCGTCGACGTCGGTCGGCCGACGTGTGCCCGGAAGGCCGGTCGGCTGGGACACCGGTCGGCCGGTTTCATATCCGTGCCGGCGGTCGATTCTGGTCGGCCGGAGGGCTTCCCGGAAGGCCGGTCAGCCGGGACTTCGGTCGGCCGGAAAAATTTTTTGTTTCTTTGTTACAGTGGTTGGCTCGATCTCTATTAGTGATATTGATCAACCATCGACCCGGAACCAACTTGGTCACTATTAGTGATTTTCCATTTTTGCATACCGGCTTCGACCATCGATATGGAATCAATGTGGCCATTCATGGCTCAAGTTACTAACTTTCGCATACCGATATCAATCATCGATATGGAATCAATGTGGCCATTCATGGCTCGAGTTTCTGACTTTCGCATACCGATATCGATCATCGATATGGAATCAATGTGGCCATTCATGGCTCGAGTTACTGACTTTCGCATACCGATATCGATCATCGATATGGAATCAATATTGGCCATTCGTGGCTAGAGTTACTTTCGCATACCGATATCAATCATCGATATGGAATCAATATTGGCCATTCGTGGCTAGAGTTACTTACTTTCGCATACCGATATCGATCATCGATATGGAATCCCATCACTAATCCGGTGCTTAGTATTAATCTTCCCATTAAACTTTTCTTAAGCATACTTAGCTTTCAAAGCTCATCTGACTGCTCTGATAGAATATTTTGCCAAAAATTCTTCGTTTCTCTCCCAACATATCATGAGTTTTAACGACTCTTTCCGTCCATAACAGATAACTTTTGCTCCCTTTTCGTATTTAAACGATACTTGACCTGTAAACGCGAATCGAGCTGTGTTTCCACCTGAGATTACAGGTCACCTTTTCCTTATATAAGGAGGGGAGCATCCTTCATTTCTCTTCAATTCTTCACTTCTCAAACTTTCTTAAGTTCTAAAGCTCTTGAGTTCTCTAGTTTCCAAGCTTCCAAGTTCAAGCTTCAAGTTTCAAGATTCAAGGTTCAAGATGGCTGACAAGCAAGCTGCTGCCCCCCAACTCTCCATGGAGGAGGCTTTCAGAAAAAGGAGCATGGCGCGAACAATGAAATGTAAGCAAAAACTCATGCCCCCTAAATATATTGAACGTCAGTTTGAGTCTACGCTAGATTTGCTAAACACTATGGGAGAGTCATTCCCAAACAGCTCCAGCTTAGCTGCTTTTAATAGCCCTTCTAAATTAAGAAAGAAGGATGTTGAGAAGATTAGAAACACTTATGGCTTTCCAAGCGCCATCAAAGTATGCCTTCCTAATCCAGGAGACAGAACCTGCAACTGGCATCCCGAAAGGATTTGCATCATGAAAGGAGCATTGGAGGCGGGATTTAGGTTCCCCGTCCACCCATTTATCATCAGGTTCCTGGCAGAACTTCAAGTCCATCCTTGCCAACTTTACCCTAATTCTTGGAGGTTTCTGATCATTTTCTTGTTAAGATGCCACGAGTTGGAAATTCCTTAGAGTACAACCATGTTCAGAAGCATCTTCGCGGTCAAGAACTCTCCTGAGATTAAGCCGGGGTGGATCGGTTTTCAGCTTAGAAGCAAGCTTCCACATATAGTAAACTCTTTCTCCTTCCCTGACTCCCACCATTCCTGGGAGAGGGACTTTGTTGTTTTAGAGTGGGAAGGTGGCGACTGGGGTCACTTCTTCGTTAAGAGATTCAGAATTGTGGAGGATAGTTCACACTTCGTGTGTGATCTTGACCTCAAAGAGTTGGCAGACCGAGATAGGCTACTTGCTGATGACGGTCGCACCCACTATAAAACCATCTTGACAGAAAAGAAACTCATTGAAGCTGGCTTAAGCTTCCTTTCTTTAGGGGGTAATTTTTCTTTCATTCTACCATTATGAACTATGTTAGTTCTTATTCCAATGTTTTCCCTTCATCTTTCAGTTGCTGAGGAGATAGACAGCCGACCCGAAAATCAACCCCAAGTTACTAGAAGAATGATAAAGAAGGCGACAGAGCAGCTGAACCCTCCTGACCGAAGGGTTCCTTCATTCCTAGAGGGATGTTCCCAAGGGGGGAAAAGGTCCCGTAACGCTGGTGAGAGCATGAGAGTCCCTTTTGCCCCAGATTGGGGTATCTGCGAGCAAGACTCCATCTTAGGGAGTACCGATTTAGCCGTGTCCTGGTCCAGGCTCTCAATCACCGCCCCTGATCTCCTAACGGTAATGGCAGGGGACAAGGTTGATGAAGCTGAGCGTCTTGGTGCTCAAGCTCTTTATCAGGTACCAACTCTTACATTCGATCTCCTTGTCTGCACTTTTTTAAGAAGATGTTTTGCTAATTTCTCTATTACAGGCCAATGCTTATCTTCAATCTGCTACTCGTCAAGGCCGAGCCTATAGGGACAGCAATGAGGAACTGAAGAAGGAGCAAGCAACGTTCAAGGAGCAAATCCAAGATCGGAACTCTAGAGTTGTTCGATCTGAGGCCAATAGTTATCTTATCAATAGCAACTTCACTCGCTTGGCAGGAAGAAACTTTCTGATGCTAACAAGATAATTGACTCGTATCGCAAGTCGGAGGATTTCATGAATTTTATGGACAAGCATGATGATGAGGTACGGCCTTTTAACATGTCAGTTGGGTGGAACAAAGCTATTGGCGTTGTGAGCAACAAGTACCCTTCGGTAGTGAATCCAGCGGACTTCCCCTGCCCTACCTGGGCTGTTACTAGCGGAAATCAAGCCGTGGATCCTCCGTCAGGCTCTGGGGGTAGCCGCCATCCTTCTGGTATGAGGAAGGCACCCAATGTTGTTAGCTCCAGTTCGACCTCTTCCCGTTCTGCTGGGAAGAAAGCTATGTCAGAGAGGGAAGTAGCTACAAAGCGAGCTTTTCCCGGCAAGCAACTTCGTGCCAGAGTCGATTCATCAACCGAGACTTCAGAAGAGGAAGGAGAAGCGGCAAAGAGAGGGAAGCAGCTGATGGAGATGGAGGCCGAAGAAGCTGAGGAAGATGAGGAGAGCTCCGGGGAAGAAAGCTCCGAGGAAGAAGAGGGCGAGGAGGTGGTGGAGGAATCCGCCGAAGAGTGAGTGGCCTTGCACGGCCTTGTTGGCCGCTTGTGGCTTTATGTTTTTCTACTTTCAATCAAGGTCCTTCGGGACTTAACTTTTATTTGGTGATATAATTTAACTTTGACCTTAGCCCCATGGGGGTGCTTATTTATGCACTTGATTCCTTTCCACTTGTGTATCTTTATTTTCGTTACTTGGTCATCTTTGACTTGCACTCATCAGGTGCTTGGCACATAAATAAAATTACACAATCATAAATGGAAACAAACTTGCATTAATAACTTGAAGCGGGTTCAACCCTTACATAAATACTCTATCTCCTACTGGGAGCAACATGCTCTGCAATGGTTTCATGGAACCTTATTTATACTTCTCCTAATAGATGGATAAAAGCCAAGTCCTTACTAGGAAGGCTTACAAATAATAAATCTTGAGGTTCACGGCATGCCAAGTTCGGGGTACCTTAACCCCATATAACGTTTCCAGCTTATATGATCCTCGTCCCAACGTCTTCCTGACTCGATACGGCCCTTCCCAGTTTGGGGCTAGTTTTCCTTTCTGGCCAACTCCAGAAGCCTCGATCTTTCTCAGAACCAAATCACCTTGCTGAAAGAACCTCTCCTTAACCCTGTGGTTGTAATAGAAGGATGCTTTCTTTTGATGCTCCACATTTCTGGCGTTTGCCTCGTCCCTGACTTCATCAATCAGGTCTAGGGCGAGCTTCATACCTTCTTCATTTGTCTCAGGTTCAAATACCTCCACTCGAGGTGATGCATGCATGATCTCCAGTGGCACAACTGCCTCAGCTCCATAAGCTAGCAGAAACGGGGTTACTCCTGTGGTCACCTTGCAAGTAGTGCGATTATCCCAGAGTATAGGTAGTAACTCGTCTACCCAGGTGCTCCTTGAGCGTTCAACCCTTTTCTTAAGTCCATCAAGGATGATCCGACTGGCCACCTCGGCCGATCCATTTGCTTGCGGATGTGCTACTGAGGTAAAAGGAAGCTCAATAGCATTCTCCTCACAGTACTTCTTAAATTCTTCATTATTGAACTGTGTCCCATTATCCGTCACAAGGATTCGCGGGATGCCATATCTGCAGATTCTGTTCTCCCAAAAGAACTGGGAAACTTGCTTGGTGGTTATTTTGGCTAAAGGCTTAGCCTGAATCCACTTGGTGAAGTAGTCAATGGCGACAATCAAAAACTTCCTCTGTGCTGATGCCATAGGGAAAGGACCAAGAATGTCCATCCCCCACATTGCAAATGGAATGGGGGAATTGACTGATGTTAACATCTCAGGCGGCTGCCTGACAATCGGAGCATGCTTCTGGCACCTGTCACACCTCTTGATGTAATCCTGTGCATCAGCCAGCATCTCTGGCCAGTAGAATCCCAAACGAGTTATTTTGTGAGCGAGGGCTCTGCCCCCCAGGTGATGCCCACAGATCCCTTCATGAACTTCTTCCAAAGCTTCCCTTGCCTCTTGAGGCCTCAAGCACTTGAAGTACGGGATGACAAATGATCTCTTGTGCAGAATGCCCTCAATCAAGGTGTATCTCAATGCTCTTACTGAAAGTTTTCGTGCCTCCAAGGTATCGTCTGGGAGCCACCCGGTCTCAAGGTGTGCCTTGATAGGATCTATCCAAGTGCTTCCCACATCAATTGGTGCCACTAATTCCGAGTTGATGGTCGGGGCCTTCAAGACCTGGAAGTAAACACTCCCTGCGTAGTTTTCTATCTCGGAAGAAGCGAACTTAGATAGGGCATCGGCCTTAACGTTCTCTTCTCTCGGGATGTGTTCTACATAACACTCGTCATACTGAGTCATGACAGCTTTCACAACTCGCAGATACTTTGCCATAGTTTCATCCTTGGCCTCAAATTCACCATTTACTTGAGAAACTACTAGTCTTGAATCTCCACAAACTTTGAGATTCTTGACTCTCATGATTCTGGCCAAGCCTAAACCAGCTATCAAGGCCTCATACTCAGCTTCATTATTGGTCGTCTGGAAATCCAACTTCAAAGCATATTCGACTGTGAACCCATCGGGGCTTTGCAATACTAAGCCTGCGCCACTAGATTTTGTTTTTGATGCTCCATCAAAATAGAGCACCCAATATTCCTTCTGATCAGGTTTAAGTTCTCCATCTTTATCTTGCTTCTCCGGGGTTGTTATCATTTCCTGCCCCCCCCCCCCGACTTCTTGGTTGCTAATGGTGCATTCAACCACGAAGTCAGCCAATGCCTGAGCCTTAATGGCTGTTCGAGGCTTATACGTGATGTCAAATTCTCCAAGTTCAATCGCCCACTTGATTAGCCTTCCACTAGCCTTCGGGCTATGCAAAATGTTTCTCAACTGTTGGTCCGTCAGGACCTCAATCTTGTGTGCCTGGAAGTACGGGCGTAACTTCCTCGAGGCTGTTATCAATGCCAAGGCGAACTTCTCAATGGGAGAGTAATTCAGCTCCGCCCCGTGCAACACCTTGCTCACATAATAGATAGGTTTCTGGACCTTCTTCTCATCTCGGATGAGAACGGCGCTCAACGCTTGCTCGGATACCGCCAGGTATATATAAAGAGTCTCTCCGGGACTAGGTTTGGCCAGCAACGGGGCTTCAACCATGTACTTCTTCAATTGTTCAAAGTCATCTTGGCTCTCAGGGGTCCACTCGAAATTTTTCACCTTCTTCAATGCTTGAAAGAAAGGCAAGCATTTGCCACCAGACTTGGAGATGAATCTCCCTAAAGCCGCTACTCGGCCTGTCAACTTCTGCACATCTCTTATAGAGCGTGGTGGCTCCATGTCTAAGATCGCCTTGATCTTGTCAGGATTGGCCTCTATGCCTCGCTTTGAAACCATAAGACCCAAAAATTTGCTTGATCCAACGCCAAAGGCACACTTGGCTGGATTCAACATCATTTTATGGTGCCTCAGCACTTCGAATGCCTCTCTGAGGTGCTTAATGCGGTCTGCTTTGAACAGGCTCTTGACTAGCATGTCATCAACATAGACCTCCATGGTTTTTCCAATCAGATGGGTGAATATCTTATTCACCAGTCGTTGGTAAGTAGCTCCTGCATTTTTTAGACCGAAAGCCATAACAAGATAGCAGAAAACACCGAAGTCAGTTATGAAAGATACCTTAGGGATGTCATCCTTGTGCATCTTAATCTGATTGTAGCCACTAAAACCATCCATGAAGCTAAGCATCTCATGTCCAGCTGTGGCATCTATCAACATGTCTATCCTTGGTAAAGGGAAACAATCCTTAGGGCATGCGTCATTCAAGTCGGTGAAGTGTATACACATCCTCCACTTACCGTTGGCTTTCTTGACCATCACAGGGTTAGCCAACCATTCTGGAAACTGAATCTCTTCGATAAACCCAGCTTCTAAGAGCTTGTCCACTTCTTGCTTTATGGCCTCTTGCCTTTCAGGTGCAAAGTTCCTCTTCTTCTGCTGTATTATCTTCCGATTAGGTTCGACATTCAATCTGTGAGTTATGAGTTGGGGATCAATCCCTGGCATATCAGCTGCTGTCCAAGCAAACACATCGCCATTTTCTTGCAAGAATGCTATCAACTTGCCCTTCAGGGGTTCCTTCAAAGAGGATCCTATATAAGTCACCTTGTCAGGGTCACCTAGCTCCAGAGGAATAAGTATTAAGTCATCTGCTGGCTTTCCTCGGTGCTCATCATCACCACGGACATCCATGTCTTCGATCGGAAGTACCTGCCCCCCGATTCCATCATCCCTTAGCGCAGATACATAACAACTTCTTGCCATCTTCTGATCACCCTTTTGTTCTCCAACACCATTCCGGGTTGGAAACTTAATCTTCATATGATATGTGGAGGCCACAGCCTTGAAGGCATGAAGTCCAGTCCTTCCTAGGATTGCATTGTAGGTAGAGGATGCCTTAATCACCAGAAAATTCAACAGCTGAGTAGCCTCTCTAGGTTCTTGCCCAATAGTCATAGGTAACTGGATTGTTCCTTCAACTTTGGACTCAACTCCATTAAATCCATAAATCGACATGTTGGACGGGGTCAGTTGAGAATCAGTATACCCCATCTTCATAAACGCATCATGAAACAAAATATCAACAGAAGCTCCATTGTCTATCAAAACTCGTTTCACTTCCGAGTTCCCAATCACAGGGGTTATGACCAACGGGTCGTTATGGGGGAACTTCACCCATTCAAGGTCAGAATCATCAAAACCAATTGCTATTTCGGTTCTAGCACGTTTCGGGGCTTCTCCCACGATGTGCATCACTTCTCTGGCATACGCCTTTCGAGAGTTTCGAGTTGTACCGGCCGCTGTCGGGCCTCCCAAAATCATATTGATTACTGGCCCTCGGGGCTGTGTATTACGATCACGATCACGATTGCTGTCTCTTTTGTCATTGTCTCTCCTGTCATAGTCCCTTCTTTGGGTTCCACGATCATCATTCTTCGTGAACCTGCGTAGCTTTCCTTTCCGGATCAAGAACTCAATCTCATCTTTCAACTGTCTACAATCATCTGTATCATGACCCACATCACGGTGGTACCTACAGTATTGATCCTTATTCCTTTTTGTGGGATCACCCCTAAGTGGCTTCGGCCATCGGAAGTCTTTATCCTTCTCAATATCTAGCAAGATCTGACTCCTAGGAGCGTTCAGCCTTGCATAATCAGAGAACCTCGGTCCCAAACCCTTCTTTGGTGGTGACTCGGAATCCTTGCTAGTCCGGGGATACTTGTCCCTAGCATCGTACTCCTGCTCTTGCTTTCGTTTCTTCGAATCATTAGAACCCTTGCCATTGCCTCCTGTAGTTTCCTTCTACATGCTGTCCTCAGCCTTGATATATTTGTCTGCCCTCCGTTGGAGCTCGGCCATATTTTCAGGAGGATGTTTTGCCAAAGACCTTTTAAAGAAGAGGTCAGTGGTTCCATGTTCCAGGGCTACCATGGCCACCTTATTTTCCAGATCAGTGATATTCAGCGTCTCCTTGGGGAATCGCTTGAGATAATCTCTTAGATTCTCATTCTTCCCCTGCACCACATACATAAGGGATGCAGAACTTTTTTCATGAACTCTCCCACTAATGAACTGGCTGACAAAGGCTGCACTCAGTTCTTTGAATGAGCCGATTGAGTTTGCAGGTAAGCGGCTATACCACCTTTGAGCCATGCCAGACAAGGTTTGAGGGAACGCCCTACACTTTAAGGCGTCGCTCGCAGGCTGCAACAGCAGTGCATTCGAGAATGTCCTAACATGGTTTGCGGGATCGCCCGTTCCATCATAGGCCTTGATTGTCGGCATCTTGAACTTCTTTGAGATGCGAGCATTCATTACCTCCTCCGTAAACGGGGGTGTGGGATCATCAGGATCCCCAAGTGGCATCAGATCCTTAAGGTTGCTTCTGGGGGTCTCCACCCTTGTTGATTTTTCAGTTGGGGCCTCGGCCCTCTTTTGCCTTCTTGAAGGCCTCTCCAAATTTATAATTGGAATCCTCTCTGCAGTTGGAGGAGGCTGAGCTTGATTCAATCTATCTTGTTCTCTTGCAATATCGTCATTCAATTTTAAGATCTCTGCCTCATAAGCCTTGATTTTCTCAGCAGTTGTCAAGGGGAGTCCATCATGGATTCTTCATGTCCTTCTTTGAGGTTCTTTGCTGGCACGTCGCCTCCTCGGGGCTTCATCTCGATCATCATCCTCAGATGACGAATCATCAGTATAGGGACCAGAGTAGTCATCATACTCCCGATCCCGGATCTGTAAGGCATGACCGCTTGGTCCAGGTTCCCTTCGTCGAGGGGGATAATTAGGCAGCCCATACATAGGGTTGGTGTTCAAAGGGAGATCCGTAGTATGGATCTGTACCCCCGTGCGATCAACGTTACCAAGAGGAGAAACCACCATCTGGAGAGGGTTAGTTTCTTGGCTTTGATGGACAATCACAGAGTGGGTCCCCTCTACATGGGGAGTCGTCCCTGGGGGCTGAGTGGGCAGAGGTTGAATGACCGCCCCTGTTGACGGGAGTATTTGTCCCTCTTCAGTGACGATAAGTGGATCAGAAGTGGCTGGTAGAGCAGAGTTAAGGGGCACGGCCTCGGTTGATGTTGTTCTTCGTGTTTGAACCATGGTTGATGTTGTCTTCCCACAGACGGCGCCAAATGTTGTGGAATAAAAACAAGGGTTTGTAAATTGCGGCTAGAGTTTGTATGTATTAAATACAAGGGATGGTGAGCTTCGAGCTTTAATGGCTGTTCTTGCGTTCGAGACTGATCGGTCCTCACAAGATGCCTACGTATCTCTGTATTGCTAGAGAATCAAGCCAACGTAGTTCTAGGAATGAAGGGTCAGGCCCTTATATAGGCTGAGAAGCCTAAGAATTATGGTAGAAATAGGAGACTTGGTGGGCAAGCCACCGCCTCAAGGAAGGTTCTGGATCTATTCCTTTTAGGAATCAGTTTCCATGTTGAGATATGTATCCTGGGGGCTAAGTCAGGCAAGAGTTATATCCTTGTTTGACTCTTATTTGCAGAGCTGTTTATTACCCCTAATATTAATTACGAAATTAATATTATAATTAGGGTTTGGGCCCATCTGGTGGGCCCCACGTTTGGACCATTCTAGGTCTAATTAATGCCACATTAAATGTGTCTTTAGGGCTTACTTTTAGCCCATATCACTGGGAATATCACTAAATTAGATATCTATTGACGTCCGTACTGTTGGATCGTCGATAAATATTTTTAAAAAAATAGAAACAACAATATGGGACAAAGTACTAGTTAGTAATACTAGTCAAGTCAATAGTTGACTACTAATTTCACTATCCAAAATAATTTTTTATTTTTTAAAATTCTAGGAATATCACTAAATTAGATATCTATTGTCGTCCGTATGGTTGGATCGTCGATAAATATTTTTAAAAAAAATAGAAACAACAATCTGGGACAAAGTACTAGTTAGTAATACTAGTCAAATCAAAAGTTGACTAGTAATTTCAATATCCAAATTAATTTTTTATTTTTTAAAATTTTGGGAACATCAGTAAATTAGATATTTATTGATATCCGTATGGTTGGATCTTTATTAAATATTTTTTTAAAAAACTAGAAACAAAATCTGGGACAAAGTACTATTTAGTAGTACTAGTCAAATCAATAGTTGACTACTAATTTCACTATCCAAATTAATTTTTTATTTTTTAAAATTTTGAAAATATAACTAAATTAGATATGTATTGACGTCCGAACGGTTGGCTCATCAATAAATATTTTTTAAAAAATAGAAACAGCAATCTGGGATAAAGTACTAGTTAGTAGTACTAGTCAAATCAATAGTTGACTACTAATTTTATTATCCAAATTAATTTTTTATTTTTTAAAATTTTGGGAATATCACTAAATTAGGTATTCATTGACGTCCGTACGGTTGGTTTGTTGATAAATATTTTTAAAAAAATTAGAAACAACAATCTGAGACAAAGTACTAGTTAGTAGTACTAGTCAAATCAACAGTTGACTACTAATTTCACTATCCAAAATAATTTTTTATTTTTAAAATTCTGGGAATATCACTAAATTAGATATCTATTGACGTCCGTACTGTTGGATCGTCGATAAATATTTTTAAAATAAATAGAAACAACAATCTGGGACAAAGTACTTGTTAGTAATACTAGTCAAATCAATAGTTGACTACCAATTTTACTATCCAAAATAATTTTTTATTTTTTAAAATTCTGGGAATATCACTAAATTAGATATCTATTGCCGTCCGTATGGTTGGATCATCGATAAATATTTTTAAAAAAATTGAGACAAAATCTGGGACAAAGTACTAGTTAATAGTACTAGTCAAATCAATAGTTGATTAATAATTTCACTATCCAAGTTAATTTTTTTTTAAATTTTGGGAATATCACTAAATTTGATATTTATTGACGTCCGTAGGGTTGGATCGTCGATAAATATTTTTAAAAAAATAGAAACAAAATCTGGGACGAAGTACTAGTTAGTCGTACTAGTCAAATCAATAGTTGAAAACTAATTTCACTATCAATATTAATTTTTTATTTTTTAAAATTTTGGGAATATCACTAAATTAGATATATATTGACGTCTGTATGGTTATTTTCTAAAAAAATAGAAATAAAAGTCTGGAACAAAGTACTAGTTAGTAGTACTAGTCAAATCAATAGTTGACTAATAATTTCACTATCCAAATTAATTTTATTTTTTAAAATTTTGGGAATATAACTAAATTAGATATATATTGAGAGATTTATATTTTTTGAGAGATTTATATTATTTCATAATTTAATGAGATATTAAATTTAATTATTTCAGGTAATCACCGTTATCTTGTTAAAAATGAATTTGATTTCATTTCATTTCTGTTAAAAATGAATTCAACGAGATTCTGTTGAATTTAATTTTTGGTGGGAATTTTGCCGCCTGATGAAATAAAGGCATAAGTAAATTCAACGAGATACTGTTGAATTTATAAATTCAACCATATCCCGTTGAATTTATACCCAGTGCCATGTCATCAATCTGCGTGAAGCAAATCCTACGTTCCAGATTTATCCCCTAAACAATAATCCAATGGTCCAGATTTGTCACAGCAAATCCCTCTTATATATATATATATATTATATATATATATATATATATATATATATATACACATACACACACATACATACATAAAAATTAACTTACACTATTTTCTTTCTCTTCTCCCTATATCTATTTCTCCTTCTCCCACCCTCTCAAAAACACATCTATACAATTTCACACACACATAAAATTCAATTTCTCTCTCATAAAATTATGGTTCGTACAAGACTAACACCTAGAAAATCAACTCGTGGATTGGTAACTCCTGTACCTAAACCAATTCCGGTGTCCGAAACTACTCCGTCAACTAAAGCACCTCCGGTGACCGAAGAAGCTCCGGTGACCACTTCCATTCAAGTAACCAAGGAACAAAATGAAGAAACTTGAGTAAAAAATGTATTCTCAATATGTAATGAAATTATTATGAATTAATTTAAAATTTTGTTTGATTTTTTTTTTGTTTTTAAATATGAATTTTGTGATGTTTTTACTGATGAATAGCAATAAAATTATTGGAATTGATTATCAAATCGTAGCACCATGTTGCATAAGTTAGCAAATTGCATAAATAAATTAGTTGTAAAAATAGCAGATCTGTTGCTTTTCAAAAAAAATGGGACATGCTAAATTCAACCAAATTCTATTGCATTTTTAAAATCAACGAAAACCGGTTGAATCTATAAGTTCAACGAAAAAATGTTTTAATCAACCCAATCTTGTTGATTTTGATATAATTAAATGTAACAAGATTTGGTTGAATTTAATCTACAGAGACACGTGGCAAAATGATATAATCATCGGAAATTGGTTGATTATGGGAGAATTAAATTCAACAATTTTCGGTTGATTATATTACCAATGGTGGGAAAATGCTTTTTTTGGTGAAATTTAAAATTGAAATTTAAGATTTTTTTCGAAACTGTCCAAGGCCGTTTTCAACGAAAAATTGTTGAAAATGGGACCAACAAAATCAACGGGAAGTCGTTGAATTTAAGCTTAAATTCAACCGAAATGCTAAATTCAACAAGCTTATATACAACAGGAAGGATTGTGTTGAATTTATGTTAAATTGAACGGGATCTTGTTGAAATAAGCTAAATTCAACAGAATTTTGCCCGTTGAATTTAGCCGCTTTTCTAGTAGAATTTTTTTTGTTTGTAATGCATCTAGATTTATTATAATAATGACAAACGGGATGCCACGGCAAATTAGGTCAGGATCCGAAGAATCGATTCGAAATTCATGAAATCGAGATCCGATTTTATATCCGAATTAGATTAATCGAACTTTAACCGAATCCAAAAGAATCCGATCTGAACCGAAATCCGATCCGATATAATCAAATTTGATTATTGTCCGAAAACCGATCTCATCCCATCCGAAAATTACCCGGACCGAATATCTAACCGATAATAATCCGAAATACTTGATCCGATGATGATCCGAAACCGATCAAATCCAAAAAAAATATTACCCGAACAGAATATGACTCAAAGTAGTATATCCGTTCTAAATTGGAAACTAAAAACACCTATACCGAAAATTATGTGATGAAATAATATTGTTGAGATTATATTTTATTTCTCTCTCTGACTCAAAATATTCTATATTTTAGAAAAAAAACGTTTCAAGATATCATATATGTATCAAATATTCATGTATAGTAAATATTTTATTTTGAAAATAAAAACGGATGATATTATTTATTCTAGAAAATAGGTATTAAATGTACTGTATATCTACACATGTTGAACTTTATATCTCCTCGATACACATGTTTAATAATTAGTATTTTTGTAAGTTATAATTAACTATATTGTTTTTACATAAATTAAGGTAATAACTAATAAATAACTAATAACTACTGCTCATTATTAAATAATGATTTTTAAAAAAAAATACTCATTCCTAATATGTGTATCACCCCATGCCATCAAGATTCTTGTCAAACAAAATAAAAATCTAATAAATAATTTTTGATCATTTTTTATTGAATTAAAAATTAAAAAATTATTCTACAAGTCTATTTCTCAACTAATTGAAAATCATTTTTTTAAATGATAAAGAAATAAAATCCATTTAGTAATATAAATGATTAAATGAGACTTATTAATTATAATAATATGTTCATTTTCAACCACCTAAAAAAATTGTAACCACTTAAAAAATCTTTAAAAGACAAAAAAAAAGATTTAGGTTAAAAATTGTCACATTTAATTGAATATGCTTGAAAGTTGAATTAAGATATGTGAATCAATAATTTTTAAAAATAAATAAATAATATTATATATTTATCAGATTTACTGGAAATATCGAGCAATATTGCATGTATATATAATTAAATTATATATGGTATAATGTGTATTCCTTAATGACAAAATTTTAAAGACGAAATTTAATTTTAATTTTGTGAGTAGTGAAAATAAAGGTGAATATAACTAATATTTTAAAAATAAGTGGAAAGTGTATAGTATAGTAAATATTATTTTGCTAAAACTATAATATTATACATTTAGCAAAAATATTATTTTATATTACTGGTCCAAGTTGAAACTAGAAAAAATAATATTAAATATTAAATATTCAACTTAACACATTCCACAATAACATCAAGAAGAGACCTGCCATCATTTTCGTTCTTGTGTATACTTCCCCGTGTGCCGGGTCAGAAGCTCAGTTTTTGGCGCATCAAAATCAAATTCAATAATGGATACTTCTCCAAGATCTAGTGGCTACTTCCCAGCCTCATCCCAAGTAGTACTATTGTCAACTGGCCTTTTAACATCACCAATATTAACCACATAGAGTAAGGCACATGAGTTCACTAGCTTAATAGAACTTTGACATGTAAGACCAAACTCCTGGACTATTTTTTCTGTGCATGCGCAAGGAACCTCCTTGCACACTTCTACGCCAAAATACTCAGAAAGCTTCTCATCCAAGAGAGCATATGCAACAGAATACAAATTCATACAAAAACACGAAAAAATGCGAGCCATATGTTCATCGAAAGAAACATGAGAGTCTAAAAAACTAAACCCTCCTCACTTGTATGTCATTAAAGGTTCATAGGTTGAGGTCGCATTGAATCCACAAGAGTCATTGGTCCCCAAATAAAAATTTCACTTGCTCGCAAATACAATTATATCCAGCCTCACTGTTGTTGGGGTCCGCCGCGAATTCCTAATTAAGTTAAGAATCCTATTATGAGCAAAATTCTATTTTGTGATAATTGAGGTAATTCTTATTCTTGGTAGGAATTTTAATTGTGGAAAGTTTTCTATCCAAGATAAGAAAAGATGATAATTTTCACAAATAGAATTGAAATAGAATAGGATTAAAATAATTGTGGTGCCTATAAATATAGATATTTGTAGGGGTTTTGATGTATTACAAAAGTTAGAGAGTTGTGTGTGATACACAAGAGAGAGCTTTTGTAATCAAGGTGAGGTAATTGTATTCAAAAGTGTTGAGTGAGGGAGCGATTCCAATCTTGTAATACATGATAGTGTTAGTGCCCTAGAGACAATGTAATTCTAGGATAGACTATTTTGTTATTCAGTGATTATGTTATATTGATTATTCAACAATAAATTTATTATGTCTTTATTTACTGCGATATAAATATTAGAACAATAAATGTCCTTGGAATATGTAACATGTATTCTATATCTTTAAGTATGTGACTTAAAAATGAGATTATAAGAATAGTGTTAATATTCCTAAATATCCCTAATCGAGCATTATTAATATGGGACAATTATAATGCATAAAGATTAGTATGTTTGTTGACTGATGACCACATCTCATTGGTCATAGGTATAGTGATACTAAAGTCAAGAACATAGGTGCATGTAATATTCTACATGACACTGGATTGACCCACAGTGAGTTTCTGCATGTTGATAATGTCATTAGAAAAACTCACAGTGATAATGGTGTAATGATCCTTAGACTTGATATCATTATATTACTATACGAGGATTAATATACTTTGACTACATTAAAATTTACCTTTGACCGGGTTATGATAAAAATTTACATCGGGTATATTATGAGACGTATGAGAATTATGAATGATAGATAAAGGATTTAACCCTCCTATTCTTAGGAGAGATATTATTGGCCTCTTGATTGAGTGAGACTATGAAAATGCATGGCCATGCTCAAATATTGATTTGTTTTTAATAGTCTACTCATTGATCAAGGAAACCCGGATTAAACATTGATGAGGATGACTAATTACATGCCTCGAGTTTAATCTATAATATATGGTTAAAGGGATTATATTACACGGAAACATTAATCACGAAAGGTTTGTGGTTATATATTAATCACAAACCTTTGACCGGGTTATGTATTAATCATGAAAGGGATTAATCACGGAAACATTAATTACCTCGAGGGTGAGGTAATTGTATTCAAAAGTGTTGAGTGAGGGAGCGACTCCAATCTTGTAATACATTCATATATAGTGGATTTGTGGTTTTACCCTCCCTTGAGGGGTTTCCATGTTAATTTGTTGTGTTCTTTACTTTCGTGTTTGTTATTGTGTTTGATTAAAGTTGATCTATAGTGGATGCGATCCTAACAAACTGGTATCAAGAGCTTGAGTTCGAGAAGTAGATTCGGCGTTAAAGTGAAGGCAATCACGAAGTAGACTGTTTGCGCATTGTTAGTTGGTCTTGAGTTGATTTTCTTGGCTTGATGGAGGATCTAAAGTCGCTAAGGATTGATGCACCCAAGTATAATGGGAAGACGGATTTTACTATGTGGTAGTTTACCGTCAAGGATGTGTTAATTCAACAAGGACTTGATGATGCCTTAGAGGAGAAGAAGCCAGAAAAGATGAGTGATGCAGATTGGGTAAAAATCCAGAAGAGAGCGGCGAGTACAATCTGGTTGGCACTTGCACCCGAGGTGAGGTATAACGTGTTGAAGGAGTCGATACCGAAGGAGATATGGGACAAGTTAGCAAGCATCTATGCGTCGAAGTCGTTGACCAACCGACTTAATTTGAAGATGGAGTTGTACTCTTTAAAACTGGATGAAGAAGGAAGTCTCCATGATCACATTAGTTGTTTTAATCAGCTAGTATGTCATCTAGCTAATGTTGATGAGTCGATGAAAGATGAGGAACAAGCTCTGTTGTTGTTGTCATCGTTGCCGAGTTCCTTCAAGTATTTTAAGCAGACGTTGTTAGTAGGGAGGACAACTCTTACGCTTGATGATGTGTTGAAGGCGTTAAGAGATAATGAGAGGATGATAAAGGATGTTGTTTCTCAAAGTGGTGAGGCAGTTTTAACTGTCCAAAGTGCTAAAAGAGGGAAGAGTCGCAGTAGCAATGACCTACAAGGAAGAAGTAAATCTCGGTCGAGTAAGAAGGATATGAGCACTATTGAGTGCTATTATTGTGGTGAAACAGGTCATGTGCAAATGTTCTATCCAAGCTTTAAAGAAGATCTGAAGTCCTTTAAGCAGATGAAGGGAAAGAACAAAGATGATGACGCGGGCTCTACACATGTGATTGAGGATGAAGAGTTTTTGATGGCGAGTGAGGATACCGTTCCTGGTTCGGTGAGGAATAAATCAGAATGGGTGATGGATTCTGCTGCTTCCATGCATATATGTAGAGATCGAGCGATGTTTGAGACTTTATGCACTGATGAAAAACTTGGTAATATTATTGTGGGGAATGATGATGATAGGTGGATTTTATATCCACTTGGAGCATTCCATATCGGCTTAAATTGATTCCCTTGACCTCAAGTTTGTTGTAATTTTGATATGTTTTGTTAAGTGTGCAGGGTTGCAAGAATGTTGAATAAGGTTGCAATTTCCGTCAATTCTGGAGATGAATTCAAGCTTAAGAACGAACAATGGAGTATTGTTGTGAGCCACCATAAAGGTTCCAAGGCAAGGAATTGAAGTATGGAAGATTTGAGAAAAAGAACGAAAGGAAACGGAGGCAAAACGAAGGAAAAACGAAGGAAATAGCATGCTGAAAAACCGCGGGCAGATCTGGCTTGAGGCCACGGCCTCAAATTCCCAGGATGCGGCCTCGGCGCGGGCAGATTTATCTTGATGCCGCGGCCTCAGGGGCATTCTGTCCATTCCGAATTTTCTCCTAAAAACTCTACAATTCTTTCCTGTTTCGAATTTGTTATGTAAATTAGGTATTTCCTTGTTGGATAAAACTTTTAGGGCCTATAAAAACACATTATATCATTGTAAAATCATATCATCACAAAGATATACATATCATATCATTGTAACACGCAGCTTTTAGGGATTTTTCTGGAGAACTCTTATTTTCCTTGAAGATCAAAGATTAAAGGTTTTTTTCTATATTCTTATAATTATGAGTTCTTCTATTAATTCGTGTGTTTTGTTTTCTTCCTTAATTATGTGTAACTAAATCTCTAATCTGAGGATTGGGTAGTATTCCTTGGTATTCATGTATGTTTAATTATCTGTGATTTTCTTGCTTTGCTGATCTGTTATTGAGGGCTTACTACAATTAGGGGAGTCATGAACCTTTGATTGGATTTTAGGAATTGTGATAACTTTGAAGAGGAGTTGCAATTTTAGTACACGATTTAACAGACATAACTCGAATATTTGATTGGAAGATTAATAGGAGAGTTGTGAGACTTATAATTCTTGGTGCGAAATAGTTTATGATTGTACTTTGATTGTATCACGGAAGTGACAATTAAGGTGTAGTTGTAGACATTATAGTGTATCTTGGAAGGGAACATTATAACCTTAGAAGAATTGTTTTCAGCAGAGTAAGAACGTAGAAGTCACATAGATATTGAATGTGCATTAAAACGAAGTGAAGAACCCCAGTTCTTGGATTATTTTCCTCAAATATTTTATTCTCAATTGATAATTAGTTTAATTAGTTTATAAACAAACCAAACATTCTTCTACACTTCTAAATTGTGAGAGATAAAATACTTGAACTTGATTCTACATATTAGTCCTTCCCTGAGAACGAACTACAAAAATACTACTAACAAATTGGCGCCACTGCCGGGGAAGGCAGTATAGTTGAGTTTAGGTTAATTGTTTCTTATTGTTTAGATTTTAATTGGTTCCACAAGTTGTTTTGTTGGTGATTTTCAGGTGTATGCGACGTTCTTCGTGCGCTAGAAAATTGGAATTTGACCCTGAAATCGAACGTACTTTGAGAAAGATCAGAAAAGAGAAAGCTAAGATGGGAGATGCGGAGAATCAAGATGTTAATGTTGATCAGTCTTCTATTTGGGACCATGAGACACCGAATCCAGCCAATTGCATGTACAAAACTCCAGAGATTGGTGCAGCCCAGTTCCATATTAATCCGAGCTTAATTCAGATGATCAGCAATCAAGCTTTTGAAGGAGACATTGAATTAGAAGACCCACACAAACATCTAGAGCGTTTTGTGTAGATGTGTGGCTCATTCAGAATCACTGGTGTTACGAGTGATCAGATTCGTCTCCATATGTTTCCCTACTCTATTAAGGGAAGAGCTTTGGAATGGTTTCAGCAACTTCCAAACACTACGGTTGCTACATGGGAGAGTCTTTCTACTGCATTCTTGTCCAAATACTATCCTTCTGACAAGACGCAACAGTTGAGGACTATGATTATGAGTTTTAAAGCACAACCGGGTGAAGGTCTATATCATGCATGGGAGAGATTCAAGGCACTATTGAGGAAGTGTCCACATCATGGCTTAGAAGATTTGCAGATCATTAGTACTTTTTATGGGGCCATAAATGCAGATATTCGTTTGAGTTTGGATATGGCTGCTGGTGGAAATTTCAAGAAGGCACCAACTACACAGGCTAAAGCACTCCTTGAGGAATTAGCATCTAATAATTATTCATGGGCACCTAGTGGGACGAGCTCAGCAAAAGCAGCACAAGAATCTGAGATGATCAACATGCCGGCTCAAAAGTTGGATACTCTAACTTAGGAGGTGCGAGGACAAAAGGTAAATGTGAATGCTAATTCTTCACCTATGGACGGGTATCATGATTATGGTGCTAGTCAGAACTCTTATGTGCAACAATTTCCAGAAGAAGCATCTTTTATTCAAGGAAGATAGCCTTGGCCTGTGCAGAATAATTCTTACTACAATCCGAATCAAAGGCCAAACAACAATCTTTCTTACAGCAATAATCATGCAGCTAATCCTTCCTATACATTTCCAAGGCAGAATCAACCTCCTGGTTTTCAGTCACGACCGCCTTATCAAGCACAGCAGCAGTATCAACCTCCACCAAAGAAAGAACCAGCTGAGTGGGAGGTTGCACTAAATATGATTATGCAAGGGACTTCTGGGGCATTGGCTAATATGGAATCAAGAATAGATCAGATGGCATCATCTCAAAAGATGCTAGAAACACAGATTGGACAAATTGCCTCAAA
Organism: Saposhnikovia divaricata; assembly: GCA_036435485.1. NCBI lineage: Eukaryota > Viridiplantae > Streptophyta > Magnoliopsida > Apiales > Apiaceae > Saposhnikovia > Saposhnikovia divaricata. The sequence continues at coordinate 116,765,930 of CM071599.1, read as the reverse complement.
GATGGATGTTCGTGAGCAAGGGTCTCTTCCTAGTCAACCCGACCAGACTGGTAAAGAGCAATGCAAAGCAATTACTTTGAGGAGCGGAAAAGAGTTGCACGAGGTTGAGGTTCTTTAGCCTAAAGAGAGTGATGCTGAGAAAGAGGATAAGCCAGTAGAGATTGCTGCAGACACGTTAGAAAAAGAAGATGAGAAGAAGAAGGAAGAAGAATCAGAAAAGCCGTATGTTCCTCCACCACCTTATGTTCCTCCTATTCCATTTCTACAGAGACTTCACAACAGGCAGTTAGAGAAGCAGTACGAGAAGTTCTTGACTATGTTCCGGCAGTTGCATGTTAATATTCCGTTGGCTGAAGCTTTGAATCAAATGCCACTTTATGCTAAATTTCTTAAGGAGATGTTGACAAAGAAGAGGAAACTTGAAGATGCAGAAACTATTACTCTTAATGCAGAATGCAGTGCAGTCATCCAGAAGGCTATTCCTCAGAAATTGTAATATCCGGGAAGCTTCTCTTTGCCTTGCACTATTGAGAAGATGGAGAACATGAAAGCCTTGTGTGACTTAGGGGCAAGTGTGAGTTTGATGCCATATTCAATCTGCAAAAGGCTTGGTCTTGGAGAACTTAAAATGACACGGATTTCACTTCAGTTGGCGGATCATTCTGTTAAGTATCCATTGGGGGTTAGTGAAGATGTGGTTGTTAAAGTGGATAAATTTTTCATACCTTGTGATTTTGTGGTGTTAGAGATGGATGAAGATGTCGAGATACCCATTATCTTGGGACGGCCATTCTTGGCTACTACTGGCACTACAATCGATGTTAAAGCTGGAAAATTGACATTGAATGTTGGCGAGGACAAAGTGGAATTTGATCTGAATAAAGCAATGAAGATACCTCCTTTTGGAGCAACTTGTTTTACCATTGACATAGTGGATGACATTGTGCAGCTCAAAAATGAACGCTTAGTGGGAGGCAACCCATGTATTGTGAGTATTTCCTTCTTTCTTATATATTGTATAATTCATTGTTTAGTGTGTCAATGAGGACATTGCCCCATTTAAGTGTGGGGAGGTGTTTTCATTAGTTGTAATTTTAAGTATTAAAAAAAAAAGTAATACGCAATATATGTAACATTGTGTTCATGTAGGATTTCATGCCTTGCATATTAGTAGTAATTCATGCATATATGTTCGTGTTAATTATGTGTGTTTCATTTAGGACATTCTGTTTTTATTTTTCGTATACCATGTCAGTTCATGTTAGTTGCATTTCATGGCATGCATTGTTCATGATCCCTTAGAACGAGCTGATTCTGATTGGTAGGTAGGTGTCTAATTGAGTGTGGTAATGATGAATAGAGAGTTGACTTATAGTTTCTATGAAATTGACTTATGTGTGTCAGAAACAAAACTAATTACACAATCTCATTGGGTGCTTTTGGGCTAGGTTAGGGTCATGCTTGTTTGGATGTTTTGAGATTTAATCACTTGTTTATATTTAGAATTTTCGTTATTCCCTTTATAGCGTAGGAGCACTTAAGTCTAAGTTTGGGGAAAAACAGGAATTTCATGCTAGTTGTTAATAATGGCTAGGTGTCAAATGGCTAGTAGCTGGCTCATATTGATATGAGTAGTCTAGGGTTGGAATTGAGAATTCTCATTCCAGACTGCATATAAAAAAATAGAAAAAAAACGAGGAAAAAAAAAGGAAAAAAAAGAGTCAATTGTTAAATGCAAAATTAGCCACGAGTGAGCTCTTTAATACTCGAGCTATTAAGTCTGAGGGGACTTAGTCCTAGTAACCTAAAGCCCTTGTGGTTTGGGATTGCTGACCTAACACTCGCTACATGGGTATTATTGTATAAGCCTTTAGCGGTCTCATTCATTGCACGGTTAAATAAGCATGCTTGTATATATTATTATGTGTCGTAGTTGTTAGTAATTAAGCATGAATTTCTGTCTACCTTGGATAAGGATGGAGGTGTTCCTAGGTTATGAAGTGTCTACAGTCTATTCTATTTATAAACCTGTGATTGTCTTGGCGAAGGATATGTATGATTTTTGACCTAGTTTTGGGAGTATTTCTGATGAGCATTGCACACACGCACGTTTCTGTTCATGTATTGTTAGTATACGGGAACTTAGTCGAGCTATGTTCGGATTTATTTGCATTCATTGAGATATTTGCTTGCTAGTTGGTTTTGGTGAGTTTGATGGGGATCTTTGCATTTTTCATAGTAGTTGCATTCATGCATTGCATTGTTAATTTAATGGATTTTGTGGGTACATTCGCTATAGGCCCTCACGAGACCTTACTCGTCCACTAGGGCTGCCTAGGGGTTTAAAAGGCTTGTTGCATATGCCAAATGCAACCGTGATCACCTACGGAAGTGGTACTAGTTAGTTAGTATAGTTGTTTATGCTTGAGGACAAGCATCGGTTTAAGTTTGGGGGTGAGAAGATGAAGGTTCAAGGAGCTGGAACTGTTCGTCTTAAACTCCATGATGGTACGATCAAGAGAGCTCTCAATGTGGGATATGTACCAGATGCGTCAAAGAATGTGTTGTCTTTGAATGTGTTGGAATCACGCGGGTACAGATTCGTTGGACGAGGGTGAAGTTGCAAGGTGTATAATGGAAAGCGCTTGATTTTATAAGGGATGATGAATAAGAAGAACATCTATTGTTTAGATGGGGAAGCAACGACGATGAAGATCGAAAAAAAGGTAAGTTTCTCAGAATCGGTTGAGGCATTAGGGAATTCGAGCCGAGGGAGGATATGTTGGGGTCCGCCCCGAATTCCTAATTAAGTTAAGAATCCTATTATGAGCAAAATTCTATTTTGTGATAATTGAGGTAATTCTTATTCTTGGTAGGAATATTAATTGTGAAAAGTTTTCTATCCAAGATAAGAAAAGATGATAATTGTCACAAATAGAATTGAAATATAATAGGATTAAAATATTTTTGGTGCCTATAAATATAGATATTTGTAGGGGTTTTGATGTATTGCAAAAGTTAAAGAGTTGTGTGCGATACACAAGAGAGAGCTTTTGTAATCAAGGTGAGGTAATTGTATTCAAAAGTGTTGAGTGCGGGAGCGACTCCAATCTTGTAATACATTCATATATAGTGGATTTGTGGTTTAACCCTCCCTTGAGGGGTTTCCACGTTAATTTTTTGTGTTCTTTACTTTCGTGTTTGTTATTGTGTTTGATTAACGTTGATCTATAGTGGATGCGATCCTAACAACTGTTACCAGCAGAAAACCAAACATAATTTCACTAAAATCATTCAAAAGATTCAAATCCATCCAGGAAAGCAAGACATCACTCGTAACTGTTTATGACATTTTTCACCATTTAGGCAAAATTTCGCACGTGCCACAAACTGTTTCTCTTCTTGCATAAGATAACAAGCATGAACTAAATTCAAGTCTAACCAATACGTATCCGTACAAGCTTTCAGAAAAACTCCAACCAAATAATTAGTAAGACACACATCACTATACTTAAGGAAAGAATAACTAACAGGACAAGCAGTCAATTTTCCTCCAATCACTTGGTATCCCAGGTAATTGAGAAATTCCGTGAACGCGAATTAAGAACGAATAAATCAATTACCTTGTAATAAGAGGAAACTTCATCAACGGATAACATCTCCACTGATGTCCTATCAACGTTTTGAAATAAAAGCTTACTTGAAAATTCTGATGATTTTGGCATAGAATTTTGGGGGTCGCACTTTGAAGTAAAGCCGTCAAGATGGTAGAGGGCACTCTATCCAACGAAGATGAGAGACACCATCTCCAATCGCAGAACAAGATCGCTATAGAGAGCAGTTCCATAGAAATAAAAAGATTCACACATGCTCTTGAGCTCAGTAATAAAAGAACAAATTAACACCATATCCTCCAATCGCAAAACCAAGTTAGCGAAAGCAAAAGAAGAAACCAAACCATCGTTTGAGAGGACGGAATCGACAACGCCATCAAGAACAACAATGTCCAAACGAAACCCAAATGAATCCAAAACAGATTAATAAAGTAAGAGTCTAATACTCCAATTCTTCAAGAGAAAAGGGAATAATAATTCAATTAGAGTGTCAAGAGAAGATAAGAAAAAGGAAAAAAGAGGAAATGATTTTGAAAGAGGAGAAGATAGAGGTGTTGATAAGCAATTAGGATTTGAAAAAGGGGAAAAAGGACGAGGGGAAATGAGGTAGACGACTCTCATTCGTGTGTAAGTACTTGATTATATATAATTTGCTGAACTTGTAAGGTATTACACTTTGATTATATTGATTAGTTATGTTTTAAAAATAATATATTATTATTATTTTAATTTATTATAAATATAATGTATTATTTTAATATGATAGTAGATGATGTGAAGTTTTGCTACATGTCTTTAAAAGTTCAACATATATAGACAATAAGAGCATCTTTAGCGTTAAAAAATTCTTAATTAAAAATCTAGGTGGCATACCAAAAATAAAATTTATAGAGAATATGTGAAATATTTATCACTCCATCGGTACAAAATCCTCATCTAAAATTTTAGGCTTAATGACCTTTTAACCCTCAAGGTTTCCACCAATATACCCATGAGCCCTTACTGTTTCAAAACGTTCCTTTTGACCCTCCAAGTATCCGTAAAGGTCCAATTAGCCCTTATACCGGATAGGAAATGGTGAGTTTGGGTGACTTTTGGTTCGTTTTAATCGGTTTCTAGCCGGAATTTTGCTGTATTGTTGTTGTGTCGATTAAAACGAACCAACAATCACCCAAACTCACCATTTCCTATACCGATATAAGGGCTAATTGGACCTTTACGGATACTTGGAGGGTCAAAAGGAACGTTTTGAAATAGTGAGGGCTGATGGGTATTTTGGTGGAAACTTTGAGGGCTAAAAGGCCATTAAGCCAAAATTTTAACCAACCTCATCATAGTAACTATATATGTTGAACATTTAAATACCTATAGCAAATTTCAAATCATCTATTATCCTATTGAAATAATATTTTCTATTTATAACAACTTCAAATAAGAAAATATTACTATTTTTAAAATATAACCAACAATTATAGTCAATAACATTGAAGCACAACATATTACAAGTTAAACAAATTTTAACCATCATTACTTATATCAACATAGTAAACCAAAATAATCAATACCATTAGAAATGTTCTAAAAGTAGCTCGGTTAGCTAAATTTTTAGTTAAAAAATATTATTTTATTGAAATAATAATTTTTTTATATATTTTCTATAATTTCTAATTAAGACATGTCATGTGATTTTTTTGCTAAAAATTTGTGATGTTGGAGATGCTCTATCCTAAGGGTAAACCCAGTAGTGATCCAAAGATCTGAATTTGGGACAGATTACCCAAATTCTCCTCCAACAATGATCCAAATGGTGATCCAAATTTGGATCAGTGAATAGTACTGATCCAAATTTGGATCACCACTATTCACTGATCCAAATTTGGATCAGTTGATTTAATATTAAAATAATGATTTTGTTATTTATATATTTTTAGTTTATTAAATTCAAAATTAATTTATGATTTTTTAATTATTTAATTAATAATATTACATAATTAATAAAATAAATGTGTTTTTCATTAACTAAGAACACAATTTTAATATTATTTACGTATATTAAAAAATTTATATCTTTAGTTTATTTATTTATTAAATATAATATAGATAGTTAATAACGATTAAATATTAAATTTAAGATTAAATAATTTGATATAATATTTATGTAATATAATATATAAATAGTAATTTAGATCAAAATTGGATCACGCGGCTGGAGTTGATAAGAAATTTGGATCAAAATTTGAATCAGTTGGTAATCCAAATTTGAATTTTTGGGTTATAACTGCTAGAAAAGGCCTAAAATAGCTACGTGCACATCGGTTGCCCCATGAGAGAAGTTTGTTGCAGGGACAGTATTAGGTGGAAGCATACATCTTCATATGGTGTCTTACTGTCTATTAAGCTAAAAGTGTGGAAGAGGTTAGAATTGCTTTTGAAAGACTTGGTCAACGTAGCGAACCATGAAACAATATGATCATCATCATTATCATCCATCGCTTTAGATCCAAGTTATGTGTATGTTACTATGTTAGGCACCTACTTTTCACAAAGTACACCCTACGCCTAACCATAAATAGAGTTGAGAATTCCTCGTTTTAATTGTTTCAAAAAATTTCGATCTCGTTTAGCAAAAAAAAAAATTAAGTTTTAATCAGAAAAAAAAAATCCAATCTCTAGCTTACAACAAGGGAGTATACAAACATAAGAGGCCCTTGACAATTGCTTGTACTTGTGTTACATTTTAAAAAACTTTTAATTTAAAATTAAATTTAGAGCGGTAAACAAACTGAATTTGGATAAACTCGAATGAAATTTTAGTGAATTGAAACAAAATTTTAACGAACTGTACAATGTTCGGTAATCTTATCGGACATATTTTCTCGTTCGAACTTGAGTTTGGTAATATTCGAACCGAACATGAACTGTTCGCGAACATACCGAACAGAACTCGAACGAACATGAATGGTTCGTTAATATTTTATATTTTATTTAAAAAAAGATTATTTTTAACTTTATTTAATGGCTATTGCATCGCTGTACTATATAGAAACTTTTAGCTGAATCACCAAAGCAAAAAAAATTTCAGTCAAACACTTGTACAAGCAAAACATTCAATTGAGTCATTGTCGTTGCCGTTAACGTCCATTAAAAAAACGAACAGAATGGTGACGTTTACTGCTAATCCATCACTTAACTTTATATCAATTTTCAAATAGGTCATCGGTTTTTTTTTTGAATTTTCAAAATTTTAAATGATATTTAAATTTTTAAATGAATATTTAAATTTTCAATGAAGTTTCAATTATGAACATACCCATTCAGTTTATTTGCGTATAAATCGATACGGTTAGGATATATATATCTAAGGGATACGGCTGTTTATACGCTGGTAATGTAATCAGTAAAAGTAAATTATTAACATATTCTAAAAATAAATGTATGGATATTCTCACTTTATTAATTTATAACTAAAAGGAGTCGTTATGAGTTCACAAATATTAAATATAAATATTTAGATTTCTTTGAATATCAAAACAATTAGGGCTTATGAATATTTAGAATAGTTATCTCAAATTTTTAAATTTTTTCGAATGATTAAAATTTAACGTATAAATCGATACATGTGAACAAATATTTTAAGATATCACGTTTTTTCAATTAAAAGTTAATTTTTAAATTTTCTACGAATGACTAGAATTTAATTTAATTAAAAAATGAACATACTCATTCGAATTAAATTTATTTGAATTTTGAATTTTTTTTGAATTTAAAAATGACATATTTATTCAGTTTAATGCGTATAAATTTTTTCGAACTAAATAATTTCAAACTTTCAAGATACGCGTATAATTTTTTTAAATATTTTAAGATATGTGAATTTTTTCGAAATAAAAAATTTCAAATTTTTTCGAATTAAAAAATTTCAAATTTTTTCGAATTAAAAAATTTCAAACTTTTTCGTATTAAAAAATTTCAAATTTTTCAAAATTTTTAAGGATATGAGTATATTTTAATTTTTTCAATTTAAAGTTTAATTTTTAAATTTGTAAACAAATATTTTAATTTTTTTCAATCTACAATTTAATTTTTTTTCCGTCCATTGACGTAATTGAAAGTAGATAAATAACTTAACGTCTCTCCGTCAAAGTCAAACCATTTTTAACGACAGTTAAATTTTTTTATAGTATATTGTTACGATTAAAAATAATTAATGGTTCCATATTGTAACGCCCCCACATCAAGGGTACCAATATCAAGCAAGTGTGTTTGCACAAAAATATTTAAGAATCACAAATAGCTCTGAACAATAGCTATTCGTCATGATATGAATCAATGAAACATAAAATAAAACTGTTTAAGATGATCAAGGGGAAAATACTTGCCACTGGTCCTTAGCTATTACATAACGCCGAAGTAATACAACTATCTTTTTCTTCTATCTCACGTCATCATGTCCTCTATTTTAATCATGCTTTGGCTTACGCTTTAGCGGTTGCCACGAGTCTGATCTGTCGACATCGAGCCCGCACGTCTACGATATCTCTGTTGGAAGAAAATAATTGGAAATATCCCCTTTGAACATAGACGTTTTCCCGGTGTTAAGACACATCACAATAAATCCAACAACCACAAACAATCCTGCATCCATCTCCAACCTTCTTCGTCTCATACCAACTTAACTCCGCTCACATTCCTAAGTCAATATTCACCAATTAATCCTCGAAATAAACAAATACATCCTCGAGTTAAATAAATAATCCTCAAAACAGATACCTTATTCCCCGAAGGAGAACGTAAATAACCAATTAATCCTCAAGACAATAATTAATCCTAGAGATAAATCATTATCCGACTTTAAACACCTCCCATAAACACATTGGACCCCAACAGAGCATTTAAACAATTAGTTAAACAATTAATCACTTTTACGACTCACTAACACATAATGCACGTCATTCACATAGCACGTAATTATTTAAATCACATTTAAATGACTCATATAACTCACACTACAAATAAACGAACTCAAGAAATATTTTTAGAAAATATTTAATCCTTGCTACAGGATAACGCTTGGCTCAAAACATCTTTAAACAATTAGTCACTATTTTTAAAGCATTTAAAACAGAACACGGATTAATTAAGAATTAAATAACTCTAATTAAATTAATTAAAATCAACTAATAACAAATTAATAAAATTATTTAATAAATAAATACATTTATCAAATAATTTAATTAATTAAATTATTAATTGAAACTAATTAAAATTAATTAATTCTTTTTTGGAATTAAATAGATAAGTAAATAATTCAGAAATAATTCCGAATTTGAAATAATATTTTAGGAAATAATTTTCTGAATGTTATAGATAAAATTCAGATTTTTAAAATAAATATTTAAAATAAACAATTTGGCAAAAAGGTACAAATAAATTACCTTTTTAAAAGCAAAAATAATTTTTTTTAAAAAAGTAATTGGTAAAAAGGTTAAAAACATCTCTTTTTCTACCATGTTACAGCAAAACAGATCTAATCAATCCCAGCTGAAGAACACGAAGAACAACCCCGGAAATGTCACCGAAATCTAGAAATTCCAGAAACCGGCCAACTTTTCCGACCAACGGCGAACTCGGCTTCACTGCAAACCCAGCACACACATCTGATTCCTGCCCCTCACTTCCTTTGTTACTATTGCAACTCAACTACAAGACCAACAACACAACAAACACTCAGTATTGCACAAAATTCGAATGATTCCGGCGAACCAAGAACAATCCGGCGACCATGTCCGGCCAAAATACGAACTCACGAATTCCTGAACCAAATCACACATTTTATATTCGAATACAAAGCTCATAACTCGTACAATCTAACCCCTAACACCTTACATACAAACAATAAACACAAGGTATGAACGAATGATTCTTATTTTCGGTCAAAACTAATAAACTTGAATATCACAATCCGGCATTAGAACAATCAAATTAAACATATAGATATGATCCTTAGGACCTCTAGAAGCTTTACAAACAATCAAATCAATCGGAAAATTACTCAATCAAAAAGTCCTAATTTGACTCAAGAACCCTAGAATTCGAATTGACAAAACTAGCAATAGAACGATGAAATTGATCTCATAATAAGACTCCTAGCATCAAAATAATTCTATAATCATCATCAATTTCACTGGAAAAGCTCAGAAAATGAAAACCCGAAATTCTAACATGAACCCTAGTTTTTGCAGAATTAAAAGGAAATCGATATAAAATCAGAAAATTACCCTATGTTGAAATTGATTGTAGATTCAGAAACTAGGAATCAAGAGTTTTGATTCGAGTATAAGAACAATAAAATCCGATATCAATACTGTTGGTCCCGGAGTATATTGCAGAAGGGGGGTTGAATGCAATATAGATAATTCCAAATCTTTACCTCAACAACAATGATAAAATTGTAAACTATCTATACAAGAAATGCAAACACAAGTAGTAACTCAAGATATTCTCACAAAATAAATGTTTTATTTATTTTGCAAAGTGTTGCTACAACCTCGAGAAAAAGTATTTTCTCAAGCTTCGACTTCTTGAATCGATTTCAGAAAGAATGATAGATGTTTCTCTATAAAGACTAATCTTCTCTAACGTCTCTATCACATGGGTTGTGGAGTCACTGTCATTTTTAAGTGGCAACTCCTCACAAATTGCACAGCCATGTGACTTTCCCAAAATGCTATAAAACAATATTATCATTAAGCATAAAGGAATCTGGGTTCTTTCTAAAACTAGCTAAAACAATTCTAGTAGATGCGGACTTGTCATACTCTTGAATTGTCGAGCTTCGTCTTGTGATCTCTCAAGCTTCTGTCATAGTCTTGCAGGTCTGCTACAATCTTTGACAAGATGCAGCAAATCTGTTTCTTGAACATCTAAACTGTCACGGGTTTGACTGAGATAAATCCCCAATTCAAATATTCCATTGAGACAGTAACCTTTGACGCCAAGTTTGCTGTCATGAGAATGTTCCTTGGATGACAGTACTAGTCCCCGTAAATGATGCTGTCAGGACTTTCAAACTTGCTGTCAAAGTGTGAGAGTGTTCCTGTCTTCATGCTTCCGTCTTCATGCTTCCGTCAATGTTGCTGTCAGATGAAACTTGTTGTCGTGACTTTGCAACATGTTGTCTTCTTGTAACCTTACTGTCAATGTTGTGACAGTAACATTTATTCTTTCCGTCTTCCTTATGTATAACTTGAGGCTTGAACAAATGTATGAACTTCTTCCAAGAGATATAATTATTACATGATAGTGGTTTATTCGATTACAAGGACACACTATGGCTATGACAGTATGTTCTACTTAGTCTATACAAATAAAACTAAGTACTAGTTAAGTTGTCTCTAAGCTATCCCCATAAATCCTAACAATCTCCCCCAATTTGTTTTTGTGGACAATAACAACAAATTTACAATTAAAGCATGCTGACAACTTAACTAACATAGATCAGAATAGTTAAAACACCATGTCTGATGAATGTTAAAGAATCCAGAATACACATTAATGTTCTAACTGCAAATCAATTACTCCTTTATGTTGAGCAAATAAGAAATTTTACTTAGCTTGATTTGAGCAGTTCTCAACTGTCTAGATTCTTCCCTCTCTTTTGAGAGCTTCTTGTTTTGCCTTCTTGAGGTCTTCTACTAAAGCCTTTTCTTTAGGAGTTTTAGCATCATCTTCAATGTCTTCAATGTACCCATGAATCACTCGAGAAGGAAACACTTTACCATCTTTCAGGTCAAACCAAGTTTCGAAGTCATAGGTATATGTTCTGAACTTTAAGATGCCTTCGATGACCTTGAATATCCTTCCAGGAAAAGCATTGAGGGATACTCTCCTTTTTTTGTCTAGTTCTGGATCTTCATCTCTCCTTTGGTCAAAGATAATTTCAAGTTCCCAAGCACATAGCATTTCAAGATTGTGAGATGATCCAACAACTTTCCAATAGAAATTCTTCAAGATACTGGTCCTCAGTTTGTGAAAACTATCTATATTGATATCTTCTTTCCCATCTATAATTCTGAGAGGATCTTCCATTACACATGGCTGATAATCTGTTTTCTCATTGTTCATTTTATTGGCCTTCTTGCAACTTTCTTCCAGTTGAGCTTCTAGATCTTCAGCAGTTTTTTTGGCAGACTTGGGTGGTTTGTCAGCATTTTTGAATTATTCTTCAGTAGTCCTGAATGCTTCTGCTGCTTCATTTACTTCTACATGTATATAAGATGACGTTTTTTCTGCCCAGTCATACTTACACGCAACCTCTAATTCATCTGAACTTATAGTCAAGTTGGCATCATCAATTTCCATCCAGTCACCATGTTTCTCATAGAATTCAGCATATCTTTCAGCATAGTATTTTTGGATGTGTTCCATGGCTGGTTTAGGGACATTTCCATGACTCACCATAAGTTCCACCATCCTTGCCAACACAAAGAAATCAATTCTGCGTGTTACTACTTCAGATGTCATTTTGAGGCTATGCCTGTCCACCACATATGATCCTTGTTGTTCAAAGTACTTTCCATGTGGTTAACCATCATTATTCCTTCATCATCTGGGTTGTACTCACTTCCATCAGACCAGGTGGTTCTAGTTGTCAGATTTATATACTCGGGCATTTTACCTTTGCCTTTACCTAGTCTGTTTTGCTCTTCTTGTTCTCTCCATAGTTTTTCCAGTGGAGTTTCCATGATTTCTGAAGTTGGCTCCTTAATTTTCAGAGGAGGTAGTATTGGTCTTTCAGACTTTTGAGTTTCTTGTAATTGCTCCATTACTTCTTTAGTTACCAATACTGGTTCACCATCCATTTCATGTTCAATAAATCACCATCTCCAGAGGCTTTCAGATTTTCACCAAAGTTTCTTTCTTCCTTTTCCTCTGGCTCCCCCTCACTCTCTTCTCCATCTTCAACTTGTACCTGCTCCTCCTTACTTCTTGACTCCCCCTTGCTTGTTGCTTCCCCTTGTTTCTCCTTCTCTACCACTTTGTCTGAGGTATTTAGATCTACCACTCTATTCTGATCTACCACTTTCTCCCCCTTAGTTAAGTTGACATCACTAAGAGTAGCAGAGAATGATAGCAGAGTCTGTTGAATCTCAGCAGAACCAGTAGCTACCATAGTGGACAGATTGTCAATTTTAGCTTCCATAGATGCACATCTATCCTCAAGGGATTTCAACCTTGAATCAGCTTGTTTAGAAGGACCACCAGATCTTAACATTTTTGAAGGAAAAGGAAAAGATTGGGCCAAGGAGGCTGTGGGGGTTCTCACACTCTCATTGTTTTTCTGAGTGATCTCATCACTCCTCACAGTTGAACACAGAGCCTGTTTGCTGGGGTTTCTCTCTTTTACACTCTGGACATGCTCAAGTCCCTCTCTTTTTGCCAGCTCATTTGGCTGCCTCTCATTTTTATGCTCACCTCTCTTTTCTTTTATCTCTCTTTTCTTTTTCACACCCTCACTCTACCTAGATGCATGGGTATGAGCAGTACTAACATGCATTGAAAGAGAAGGTTTAGATTTTACCTTTTTGAAAGAGGATATTGGCACATGATCATCATCAGAAGTATTTTCAACAATGACTGCGTCTTGATCAAGCTGTGTAGAGGTGACAGCATCTTTATCCAAAAGGTTACTGTCAGTAGGTGGGGTGACAGCAACTTTGGTTGTATCCTTGACAGCAACTTCCTGAGGGTAAGTTGCTTTCTGGAGATCAATCATGATGCTGGTTGTTTCAATATCTAGTAAAATTGCATCATGATCTGACTTAGTGTTTGAGAGAGTGGTGTCCATCGCACTTTGAGCAATGAGTTCTTGTGGACCACTTGATGGGGGCTCATCCATGATAGAAGATGGATGATCAAAACCTGAAGGGTTGGTACTGTCCCCTTCTCTAGGTTGTTGAGAAGAAACAATTGATGGATTAAAGAATAAAGAAGGTGACGGTATAGAAGAAAGTATTGGTTGTTCCACAGGGGTAACTTGTGGAACATCAATAGTAGGAGTTTGATCCTCAATGTGCCCTATCTCCATGTGTGTTTCTGCAAGTGTGGGCTTCTCATGAGTGAGTTCATGAGTTTGTGCAGACTCTTTACAAGATGCTCTGGGAGACAGGCCAATTTCAATATATACTCCTTGTTGAGAAGAAGCGTCTAGGGATGTGTTTGATTCCCTTTTATCCCCCACAGCTTTTTGTGAGACTGTGGGGTGGCTGATAGTGGCTTTGGCCCTCTTCTTCTTAGGCTCAAGAGGAACCACTGTGGGTTCACTTTCACTAACATCCTTATTTGCTGCATCAAGTGCAGTTTCTCCCTCAACACTCTTAGAATTACCTTCAACACCAGTTTCCATGGGTCTTTTCTTAGATTCTTGCAGGGCTATTTTGGTGGCTTTTGGTAGTCTAGATGGTCTGACTCGTATAAATTGAGTAGAATGAGGGTTGACTAAATTTGGGCTTAATTCAGCTTCATTCTCAAGAGAGAAAATAGTATACCCAGAGGGCAATGGAAAATCAATGTTGGGCACTTGATCAACCATGTGCTGTGTAAAACAGAGTGGAATATGTGCATTTAAATTCTGTGAATTGAGTGTAGTGTGTGTATTTCTTTTCAAAACATTGCACTCCATGGTGAGAGATGCATTTTCATCAGTTCCACATAAAGAATTTATACACATCATAAGAAAGCGAGGATAGATATGTACCTTTTTGCATAGGATAGATTTGAAATGTCCCGTGAGCAGCTTTCCAACATCCACTTTGTACCCATAAATAAGAGAGTGAGTGAGTATATTGATGTAGGTAGGGATACCATTCCACCAAGAGGTCTTTGTTGAGAAAACCTTAACCATTGCATCAATAATCATGCTCCACTCTTTTCTTAGATATTTCCTGTCCATTTCTTCAGTTGGGTACCAGATTGAAGTTCCTTCTTCAAGAACAGGCCCAGAATACCCAATTTTCAAGAAGAACTTCTTTAGGGTTTCATCACTTGCAAGCTCTTGGTATGATTCATTTTCTTGCAGTCCAATTCCTAGAGCTATTGATGTCTTGATTGTGAGAATGTAGGTAGTGTTGTTGATTTCAAAATTTATGGACTGACTACCTGCATCTCCTTGAACAGAGGCTGTTTTCCAAAATTGTTCAAGTCTGTCTAGGTCCAAAGAAGGTGTCGAAGTAATAGCATGACCTAGATAGGACTTGTTCATGAAGGATACAAGTCCATTGAAGCCTTCACCAGCATCTTCAGCAGTGAGGATGCCAGCAAAGTTTGTTTGAGAAGAGATCATTTGGGAGCCATTTTGTGCTTTGGGTTTCGAGAAAAAGAGATTGTTATACTTTTGAGAGATTTCTGTAAGGCTTTTTGTGTTTGTGTGTTTGACAATTGCTTATATGAGAGTAGCAAATGCTTTACTGAAGAGGGAAAAGTAACTTTGTCTTAACCCATTAAATGTTCACGTGTAGTGGGTAGTTACTTTTTAGTGGCTGTAAATCATGAAGGTAAAAATCCCAATTTCAACGGTCCACTAACTCTTGATAGTAACCTGTGCGCTGGAACAAATCATTAGTAACCTTGAGGTGGTGACAGTATGTTTCGCTTGACAGTAACATTGGCGCGAGAACATGCTATCACCATTAAGTAATTTATAGATAATTATCTTTTAAAAAAAAATCTCATGACAACACCTTTCCTTGTTGACAGCAAGTTGTACTAAAATTCCAAACGTCATGGGTTTTAAATGAAAATTTTCTATTACTTAATTAAAATTACCAATTAGCATTTTAATCGATTAAAACACGTACTCGTTTCAGGCACACATGCACACATTCACATATACACTCATGCATACATGCATTAACTCAACGGATAACCTAGGTAGGAGAATAAAGTAAAGAAACAAGAATCAACTCTGAAGAAGATGAAACAACGAACTTGTCATTAAAACAAATATAAAAACAATACATAAAAAGTTCCAAAAAAAACATCACTTTTTATTAAGCTCAGAAAGGGCTTCCTTCAGCAGCTCTTCGACGACCAGCTTCACCTCCTCCTCCTCGGAGATTTCCAGCTGGTCGAGATAAGTCTGAAGCTTATCCAACCAGGGATCCCAGGGATCCTCAGCAGCAATCTCCCTTTTCTTCTCTGGCATCTCCTCGACGTTGGAGTTCTCGAGAGTAGAGATCTCTGTATCCTTCTTCTTGCTCATTCTCTAGCGACTCTTAAGTGTGTAATGAGAAAATAGGGGTTTGGCCTTGGGTGGAGACGCTACAGTTTCCCACACGCTTCCTTTTAATAAAGTATTTAACTTTAAAATAAAAAGACAGACAATTAACCCTGTTCATTTCAAATGACAAGACTAATCATCCCTGGCACGCATGTAATTTAAGTTAAGGTTACGTGACTACTCATTACATAAGTTAAAATACGCATGTAATTTCAATTTGGCATAGTCATAGTAGACATGCTGTCAATAACAAGTAGCACATAAGACAATAACTTCTCATGACAGCAACATTGAAGGCTACTGTCACGAGTTGCAATTTAACACATTGAAAATGTAAAAATTAGTAAGTTAACATACCAGATTTAGCATTCCCAATTCACTTACCAACCTGTTGAAGGTTGCTTCATCCAATGTCTTGGTGAAAATGTCTGCAAGTTGCTTTTCCGTAGGAATGTAGAACAGCTTCACAGTTCCCTTTTCAACATGTTCCCTTATGAAATGATGTCTTATATCAATGTGCTTTGTCCTGGAATGTTGAACTGGATTGTCTGAGATGGCTATAGCACTAGTGTCATCACAGTAGATAGGAATGTTTGATAACTCTAAACCATAATCCAAAAGCTGATTCTTCATCCAAAGAATTTGAGCACAGCAACTTCCAGCTGTTGGTGTATACTGAAAATATTTATTTGAAGTATTTACATTTATTTCTGGCCGGTTTAATTGAGAATCATTTAAATGTTTACATGTTGTCTAAATATTATATATTGTGAATAATCTAGTATCAAATGGGATACAGAATATTAGATTATTAAATACGGTTTATATAATATAATAAGGTTCACAGCATAGGTGGAGTTAGACAATCCACTGGAATGGCTGTAGTATTATTTAGATTAGTTTATATTGACTAATAAATAATACTAGTATACTTTGTGTATATTGAACAGGATCAAATTTAGAATTGTTCCCTTATACTGATTAAGAAGGTGAACTAAGATTCTATGTTATTATTAATGCTTAGGTTCTTAATCCGGAAATAATAATTGACACGTATATATTATTTACATGCTTTGATTTATATATGAAATAATTCTTATGATTTATTTCATTATATTTTGGGTGATGAAATAATATATATGGTGGGATATTATTTATTGAAGGAATCCATGTCCTGATAATATTCGGGTTAATGATGTCCCCTTGAAAGCTCAAAAAGATTTAATTATGTGAAACCCTGCAGGTGGATTTATTCCGGCATAATTAAATAAAGGTTGAGTGGATGATCAAGGATAAAAGATATTAATTAAATGAATTATCAGTAATTTATTTAATTAATGGACATGCGATATTTTAAACATGGGGAATTTAATAAGCAAATAATATTGGAACCGAATTAATTAATTAAATTACGGTATTAGGAAAGGTAGTGCAAATATTAATTCTTTAGTGGATTGAATTAATATTTAATTACATTGGGCTAGGCTCAAGATGTAATTAGAAGGCCCAACCTAATTGTCCATGATCCCTATTGTAGCCTATATATATTCTTATTCTCTTCTTGCTGGGGGCTGGTCGAAAAAAATTGGTAGCCACCCAGGAGCAAGAAGAGAGGTTAACTTGAGAAGACGAAGGCCACACTTCGCTCAAGGGAATTTGGGAATACAATAGAAGAGCGTGGAATCAACCGTTAACAAGGTGATTTTTCTATTCGTACTCGTTAATTTAGTGTATCAAAATTCGCAGTGCCAAGATCTGATTGTCCCAACACCAGCTACAATGTATTCAGCTTCTGCAGTTGAGGTAGATACAGAATGCTGCTTCTTGCTAAACCATGACACTAATCTTCCACCAAGGAATTGACAGGTGCCTGTTGTGCTTTTTCTGTCAATTTTACAGCCAGCATAGTCTGAATCGGAATATCCAACTAAATCAAATCCAGTGTCTTTAGGATACCAAATGCCTAAATTTGGAGTGCCTTTCAAGTATCTAAATATTCTCTTGATAGCAATCAAGTGTGACTCTTTTGGATCAGCTTGAAACCTTGCACAGAGACATGTAGCAAACATTATGTCTGGTCTGCTAGCAGTTAGATATAGCAGTGATCCAACCATGCCTCTATAAGTACTAGAGTCCACTTTATTTCCTTTAGGATCTAGATCCAGTTTGGTTGCAGTAGAGATAGGTGTCTTGGCAGGTGATGCATCTTCCAAGTTGAACTTCTTGAGCAGTTTTTTGACATATTTTGCTTGACAAATGAAGATGCCATCACACTTTTGATAAATCTGCAGGCCAAGAAAGAATGATAGTTCTCCCATCATACTCATATCATATTTGTTCCTCATAAGAGATGAAAACTTCTCACACTGCTTTTCATTTATAGAACCAAAAATTATGTCATCAACATAGATCTATACCAGAATGATGTCCTTGCCATGATGTTTTTAGAATAGTGTTTTATCTACAACACCTCTTATGAATTGATTCTCCAACGGAAAGGTAGAGAGTGTATTATACCAAGCTCTAGGGGCTTGCTTTAAACCATAAAGTGCCTTGAACAGCTTGTAGACAAAGTCATACAACTCAGAATCTTCAATTCCATGTGGTTGTTCAACATACACTTCCTCATCTAGCTCTCCATTAAGAAAGGCACTTTTGACACCCATTTGAAATACCTTGAAATTGCAGTGTGCATCATAGGCTAGAAATATTCTGATAGCTTCAAGTCTGGAAACAGGTGCAAATGTCTCATCATAATCTATTCCTTTCTGTTGACAGTATCCTTTGGCCACTAGCCTTTCTTTGTTTCTTGTCACATTTCCACTTTCATCCAACTTGTTTCTGAAGACCCATTTTGTGTCAACAATTGATTTCCCTTTAGGTCTTGGTACTAGTTTCCACACATTGTTTCTTTCAAATTGGTTGAGCTCCTCTTGCATAGCTATCACCCAATCAGAATCCAATAATTCTTCATCAATTGTCTTTGGCTCAATTTGTGATAGAAAACAGGAGAGCATGCTATCAAGAGAGAGATTTCTTCTAGTCCTTACTCCAGTGGAAGGATTGCCAATGAATAAATCAGAGGTGTGATCCTTGTTCCATTTAGTGGATCTGGGTAAGCTTCTATTTTGTTCTGCTTGATCAGTTCCTTCTTAAGGAATTGATTCTTCCACATTCTTGTCTTCTCCATGTTCTTCAAGATCTCCAGAGTCATCATCAGCTTCATGATTAGATGTAATTGTTTGTGACTAAGCTGGATCCTGATTAACATCATTTGTGTTGACAGCATCTCCTCCAAACTCAAGAGTTTGAGTACAAGATGGTTCTTCAGTAACAATTTCTTCTTCTTCCAAGTATCCTTGATTCTCAAATATCAGAGGCTGCATCTGACCATCTTCTTGCAATCCTGGAAACTTGGTTTCATCAAATGTGACATTCACACTTTCTTCAATGACTTTGTGTTCTATGACATAGACTCTATAGGCAGTCCTTTCTAATCCATATCCCATGAAAATGCCTCCATGTTCTTTAGCATCAAACTTTCCTTTTCTTTCATGGTTGTCTATCATCATGAAACACTTGCTTCCAAATACATGAAAGTATTTGACAGTAGGTTCCTTTCTAGTCAACAGATAGTAAGGAGTGCTCCCATGAGTCTTGTTGATTAATGTTCTGTTCTGTGTGTAACAAGCTGTGTTGATAGCTTCTACCCAGAAATATGTTGGTAATTTTGCATCATTCAACATAGTTCTTGCAGCTTCAATGAGAGTCTTGTTCTTTCTTTCTACTACACCATTTTGATGTGGTGTCCTGGCAGCAGAGAATTGTTGAGCAATTCCTTCATCTTTGCAGAAGTTTCCAAGATTAGTATTTCTGAACTCAGTCCATTGTCACTCCTTAGCATTTGAACTTTTGCATTAGGAGTTCTATCAAGAACCCTGATGTGATCAATGATCTCCTGAGCATCTTCATCCTTTGATTCTACGAACTTTACCCAGGAGTACCAATAATAGTCATCCACCATGACTAAGGCATATCTCTTTCTTGCTAATGATTGAAAATTAACTGGTCCAAAGAGATCCATATGAATCAGTTTAAGTGATTCAGTGTTGGTGTTTAGTTGTTTTGACTTGTGCACGGATCTTCTCAATTTTTCCATTTGACAGTCCTCACACAATCCTTCTTGACAGAATTCTTATTGAGGTAGTCCTCTCACCAGCTCCTTCTTCATTAGTATATTCATGGTATTGAAATTGAGGTGGGAGAGCTTCTTGTGCCAAAGCATGCTATCACCAACGGTTGCCTTACTGTAGAAATAGTAAACCTTGTCTTTCTTAGCAGAGTTTAAGTCTGCCACAAACAAGCTTTCTTTTCTAACTCCTTTCAGAGAAAGGCTTCCATCATTCTTGTGATATATATTGCAGACCATCATATCAAAATCAACCTTAAATCCTCTATCACTGAATTGGCTGACACTGAGCAGGTTGTGCTTCAATCCATCCACAAGAGCAATATCTTCAATGACAACATTTCCAATTTCCAAACAGCCATATCCCACAGTGTAACCTTTGTTGTTGTCTCCAAAATTTATGATTGGGCCAGCTTTCTCAACATAATGTGATAGCAGGGCTTTATCACCTGTCATGTGTCTAGAGCATCCACTATCGATGATCCACATGACTTGTTTCTTTTTCTTGCCCTGCAAAATAGATGATATTTAATTTGCATTTGGTACCCAATCCTTGTTGGGTCCTGCAGTTACAACATCACATTTGATATCATCATTAATCACATTTGAATCAACACTTGAATCATCCTGTTTGACTTCTTTGCTACCCACTCAGTTTTGGAATAAGACTTGGTCTTTTTCTCAGTGGAAGTTGCCTTTTTACCAACATTGGCATGCTCAGAAGTCTCAACAGTTTGCATATAGGTGCATGTTTCAGTAGACAGAATAGGCAGATTAAAACATGTACTCATGGCAGTGATTTTGCATGGCAAGCAGTCAATGTTACTACAAACATTCATTGTTCTTTGCATAATGGGAGTTCTGTGTAAGTTGCCTTTAACCTTAGTTGCACTAACCTTGTTCATATTCGATTTCTTACAAACAAGTGTTAAGTGTTGGGAGGATCCACAATTATTGCAAAGCTTCCTAGGGGCATTTTTGACATAAGCATAGCCATTTTTCTTATCAATTCCTAACTTTCCATTCTTATTCTTAGGCTTGTAAGCATATGTGTTGACAGTATGTCCTGAAGTTGATGTCAAGTTACCCTTGAAAGTACCTTTCATACCTACTATCTTGACTGTAGATTTGGAAGTTGCTGTCCAAGGTACTCTCTTGACAGTATCTTTGAAAGTTTCTGTCTTATATGTAACACCCCCAGATCCGGGGTCCGGGATCCGGTGGTTACGGTTTCCAATTCTGTCCACAACACTTGAACTTTCCTTAACATAAAATAAATTACGTCTCTATAACCCAACACAATAATATAAAACACACCCGTTATAGTCCCAGAGATGAAATCAGAGTAACACTCAAATTTTTATTAATCACATTATGAGTTCTTACAATCCAAAAGAATTTCAATATAAATACATACTCTTTGCCATCCATTTACATAAGGCATACTAGACCATATTCTTGGTACTGAAAGAATAAATATACCCTACCAATAGCTTCTTCTTCAGCTCTGGTAGTCTCATCGTCCTCGCCCGCGTCGAGTGCGCCTTGTGCGAGTCATCTGGTCTAGCTGTTGTTGTGATATAATAATAAAGCAAGGGTGAGCAATAGCCCACCAACAATAATATATAACTGAACGATAATGTATAACAGTTCAAAAGTATCTTTCAAACCATATGCCATGCCTTTACGAAAATGATGCCAGTATAATATGAACGATGAAGTTACAAGGTAACTTAAAGTATTTGTTTGTAGAAATATCTGCTACATCAAAGTAAGCGAGATATTCTTATTGTTATTAAGAAGAGGAACTTGCAAGAAAAGGTTGCAATTCCAGTTATGACCCTTTTCCAACTCTGCCAACAGTAATCATGTTGCAGGAAATAAATAAATTTGGATGATGAACCAATGATGGAGTATTCACCGCGCCCGCTGTTCCAATCTTGATGATCAGTCGAGATCGTACAGCTCAATTTAGATTTACTACCGGTAGAAGGAAGAACTGACGGCTTTACTTGTGTACCGCCTTACTAGCTCTCCCCGGCCAACGGTTGGGCCAAAGGGGATGGACCGGTGCTACTCGGCCTCTTACACGACTCCTAGTTCAAATAGAATTCATGATTCTGAATGTAACGTTCGTCCCCCTTTCCCCAAGTATAATACTTGTTGATAAGACTCCACAAAGTAGTCGTATCTAGTTGGAAAGGAAAATTTACCAATAACTCCCAAGCTATTACTTGGTAACGGATATCAACTTGTTCCAGTAATCTTACCCCTCGAAAGATGAGAAGGTAAGCAACGACTTAATAAGTCAACAGCACCCGAGTTGCGAGTGAAGGGAATACTTTATGACCGGGAAGTCGACAAGATAAATAACATTTTTCCAAGTAAGGTTCCCTTATTATTAAGAAGATAGACTCAAAGATGAATGATGTCTGGGAACCTTTCTTGATATAAGATTAATAATAATATGACTTTGAAATATTTTCTGTAATAATCGAAGAAGATAAACCTTATCGAGGTTATTCTAAGTATGGAATAAATATTCAGAGAATATTTATTGAATTAAAATATTTTACAGAATATTTGGGAATATGAAAGAATATCTTTAATCAGAGTATTTCTCAAAATAATCCCTGAAGAGATATCAGGGGAATATTTATTGAATAAATAAATATTTAAATGAATATTCAAAATAATATTCATTAATTAATAAGACCTGAAAAGAATATTTAAGGTAATAATCATAATTAATTAGGAAATTTAAATGAATATTCAAAAGTAATATTCATTGAATGAATAATATCTTAAATGAATATCAAGTAATATTCATTTAGTAATCCAAGCCTTAAGGAATATTCGAGATAATATTCGATAATTAAATCAAGCTTCAGATGAATATTAAAATAATATTCATCAAGTATTTAATATCTTAAATGAATATTCGAAAGTAATATTTATTTAATAAAATAATAATCTAAAAGAATATCCAAATAATATTCATCTAACAGTCTCATCTTTAGAAGAATATTCGAAATAATAGTCGATAATCAATTCGACTCTGAATGAATATTGAGAAGTATTATTCGTTGAATAGTTAAATTCAAATAATTATTTGAAGTAAGGATCGTTAAAATAATTAGTCTCGAACGAATATTCAAATAATATTCGTCGCCCAAATAATAGAAAATATTTACTTAAATATTTTCCTCCGAGGTAATCTCGATATATCAAGGAATATTGACTCCCGGTCTATTTTTGATTAATAAGATGTATACGCCCTTCTATGAGGGTCTTACAATAATCGGCTTATAACTGATATATAACTATCTAGCTTATAAGCCAACAATAACATTCAGGGAACAAGTATATCACTTCAACTTGAAAGTAGGCATGCATGCAATGGCATATGTATATCAGCATATATATATATATATATATATTTATTCAATCACAACAACAGCCTAAAAGAAGGGAATTGAAACTTGCCTGGTAGTCGAGTACGGTAAGGGGTAGTGGTAGCGGGTCCCGGTTCAGCTTGGTGATCTATAAATAGCCAAGGCATTCGGGATTAATCACTTAACATATTAAAAGTTAAGTTATACTTAATTCGAAACACGTTCTTGAGTTATCTCGTTATACCCCTTTTTGTGGATTACTTTTATCACTGATCCGACCCGACATCCGTTCGTTAATACGACATGTCATTGTACTTATACTTGGGACATACTTAAGTCATATGAGTTCTAAAGTCGATCGTTACGAGCCAATACTATACTCCGAGTTTTATCGTCCGTTTTCTAAGTGTTTTAACGAAGTTATAAAAGAGTCGTCTTTTAGGGGTTCGTTCGCGTTTAACCTCGACTCAAACATTTTTAATAAATCGAAAAATGATCTTTTTGACATACGGTTTTCTTTCACGCCTTCCTTTTTACCTCTAGTATTTATTTACCAAGATTCGCCATGACGTTACATAGTTTACGAGGGTTCAATTACAGTTACGAACTTTCGTTTACGGATTCGAACTACTTTTAGTAATTTGGTCATAAATCCTAAACCGTAAGTCCGTTTCATGCGATCTTTATATCAAAACGAAGCTTGAAACATAATCTATCCTATCATGGCAGAAAATGAAGCTGTACAGTGAGTTATAGCTACTGTGATGCTCGGTGTTTAATAGTCTAACGAAAATTCGGCATTACGACGGCTATAAATCGAACGTTCTAAAATTCATAACAATCAATCCAAGCCACACCGGGCATACTATACATGGTTTTCATCTTAACCAGTCCAAGAAGGTTTCAATTAACCATCATAATCATCAAAACTCTTAAATCATCACTACTAACTACATAATCATGCTTTTATGCATATAACAACACCATAATCTTAACTAATCTAAAACCATCAAGAACATATATAAAACTCAAAGTAAGATCTTGGGTTCTTAAGAATTATACCTTCCTTGGAGAGTGTACAAGCTATAATAACCCTTATATAGTCCTTGTATGGCTTTAACAAAGCTTAAATCATCCAAAGAAACCAAGAAATCAAAGTTAGTTTCTTGAAAACACTATTCACCCTCATCTTTGAGGATTTATTTGAAAATGGAAAACATGGAGTTTGAAGCTAAGATTTCTAGGAGATCATTTTTATGAAATATAGGACTCACCATAAAAATTTGGAGATCAAACAATGGTTGGAAGGTGGATTTTGAAATCTTAAAACTCCAAAATTCGAAGTGCCTTGGTTTTGGGGGAAAAACAGTGAACTTCTCGAATTTATTTACCCATCCAAACGATCTTCAAAAATTATGAAATTAAATCCCCAACTTCACCTTGATGTGTAGAAGCTCCATGAATTTTTTCATGATTTTTAGATGAGTAGATCTAGGTGAAAAAAAATGGCAAAGACCCCTGCCCTGGAAAATGCAACTGCTGGAAAAATGGGGGAGAGGTGGTATTTGCTTCTTTTTCTCTCTTTTCCTCTTGCTTGGCTAGTTGTCAAATGATATTTGTGATATGTATAAGTGGGTATAGCTGCTAATACTCCTCTTAATACAAGTGTCAAAGGTTTATGGTGTGTTAGAAAAATTGATGATGTGAAGCCTTGTTGTTTTCTTCTTGTCCATCCACCTCATTACTTCCTTTTTCATTTCTTTTCTTCATTTCATTTCCACCAAATATTCTTATATATAACCCCAGCTGATCAAGTAGGGTTTTTTTTTTCTCGTTACGTATTTAATCCGTAATTTCTTTCGCGTTTGCTTGATCGCTTAATCTTGTTATTCTAACTCAAAGGTTTTCATTCTAAATCCTCAAATCATACTTAATAAATAAAATCCTTGAATCCTTAACATTATAATACTCTTGTCTTGATCGTATTGATAGGCTCTTTACGGTTCGGTCAAATATTGTACCGAAAAAGAATTTGGAATTTCTGAATTCCGATCATTTCTGCATTCACTTATTTCCTCCGCGTATTACTAATATGACTTCGAAACATCCATAACACGTCCCGTACATAGGGTGGCGTGAAAAGTTTTCCAACTTACAAAATCACTATTCATCACTTATTTTTATTTAATTCCTATAGTTGGGAAAATGAACCTGGTTCACCCTCGAGTGTTCCTTAACCTTTTTACGGAACCGCTGGGCTTATAATAGATATTGATTTGGATGACATGAGGGTATCTATTTCTCTCTAGGGAATCTTATCTTAACTTTCTAGGAGATAGATTATTCTAACCTTAGTTATCACCCAATAGCATCCTTCAGGCCATATAACCTTGGAATATATATCCTTTCATTATTCATTCATTAAAACCAGTATTACATTCTAGTTGTAACCCCTATTCATTCTTACATCAATACATAATAAAAAGTTTTAATTCTACCCAAAAATCTAGGTTCTTACAGTCTCCCCTCCTTAAAAGGATTCCGTCCCGGAATCAGGTAGAAGACAATTGGGTATTTGTTGGTTATTTCACTTTCCAATTCTCTGGTCGATCCTTACACACTCCAATCTTTCTAAAGCATCTCATACTGGTGTTACAATACACCCTTATCCGTTCTACCAATTCTTTGATACTTTCGCACAACACATCATCCGGTATACGCTCTTATCCGTTCTTATACTATTAACCTTATTGGTACGTGCAGTGACTTCGGTATCACTAACGTGCTACGAAGTCCAGAGATAACCTCACTCGTAATTTTGCAATTCCTAATCGCTTTAATCTTCGCAATCTCGATCAATATAGAGAAGTGGAAAGATTTATTGAGAGATCACTATGATCAATTGAACATTTGTTATATTGCATAGTTAGTACAGAAGGGGGCCAGCCTTTAGTACTTGACAAGCAATTAAACAAGTCATGGCATTCCACTTAGACTTCTATCACATAGACAGATAGTCACGTAGCAGTACCTCCCCTCCTAAAAGGGTTGTTCTTCTCAATTCATAAAGAAGATGAATAAGATAGAAGAAGAGAAAAGAGTTCTAAAGGATTATAGAAAGCTTTCATGATTGTAGAATATCATACTCAGAATTTACCTCTGAACTATAAAGGTTTATCAAAGAAGAAATTAATCATAATTATATCCAACACTATTTGATCGCAATCTCACGTGTCAACATATCTTGCTGCTTTGTCCATTATTCTATGGACAAATACTCTTGTTCAATCTTAGCGATACTCACATTCGGGAAATCCTTCAACCTTTCAGGTTAAATCTTAGATTTCTCTCTTGACATCATTATTACTGACATCCCATATCATGTTACTAGCTTTTTCATAACTATAATATTGACACTATCCGGTTGTCATCCTGAGAATTCATTAGAAAACCCATTCATAACATTCCTTGCTTCTCATTCCATAGTTGCTTTCCCAGTCTTTTCTTTATCAATCACATCCTTCTTATTATTTGATTCTTATTTACTTCGGTTATTTACTTTCACCTTCATCTCTTTATTGAGACATCTTTTGCACTTGGCACCTCTTTATCGGTATTCCGTCACATTATTCTATAATCATCACGTTATTTTAATTTAAACTTTCCGAAATGAATCTGGCCCGATTCCTTTAACTTAGATTCATATAATCTACTTCTGCCAACCGTGTTTCTCATCACTTGTTCTTTTCTAACCGTGGTTTTCCACAGGTTGTCTTTCGTAAGTCAGACCAGGTCGTATATCTACATGCTCGTACTCCTATCATCTGTTGAACATCTGCATTTTACTGACGTAGCCTGGCCACATGAAAACCCGTTATGACCGTGCTATAATTTTGGGGGTAAGGCTGGCTCGAATACCGCCGCCCGAACACTTTAAACTCTCAGGTGGCCCAATAAGTCTCGGGCCCAACCGCCCTTCCCTCCAAGTCTCATTAATTCTTTCTACGGGAATACGTTTAGCATCACGAATTATCAACCTCATATTCTCTATCTTGTTTGTGCAGAAGTACACTAACACAAACTTGCTTGTCATTCATCAACATGCCATTTAGCTTATCAATAGCAGCACTTTCTTTATCTTTACGTTGTCATCTCCTTTCTTAGAAGAATCACCATCGCTTGTTGTTTACGTAGTGCGTTAATAGTTAACCCTACGGGTTTCAAATCCCTTAGGGAGACAAAGTAATCATTATTCCTTATCCATAAGGAACACTTCCTGAACTTGATGTAGATATAACATGAAGCAGATAGAATTGCAGAAGAGTTTCAAGCATCGCAGCTAGGTCCGGTTGATGAAACTATCACTTATGCATCTTCCATAAAAGACTGGAAACTTAACGGTTTACTTCATCAATTTTTGTACCATGGTCCTGGTTTGCCTCAAAACGGAACCTTCTAAGGTACGTAATATGCTTAAGACCCATCAGGAATCGAATCTTTACTTAAAACTATTATTACCGTCGATTCTTGCACATTCATCAGAAGGAATGTAAATTCCTCCACTTCGATATGACCTTCAAGGTCCTGTCCAAATATCATTTTGTTTCTTCGGTATGAACATTGTAATTATTCTTCTATGCTTAGACTGTCGGCCACCTCATTGGCCTTTCCTGATAATAATAATTCCTTGTAATCCATGTTTTCTGGATACATTCCAACTCAAACTTTTCTACCCCATTCCCATCACTGTTGGGTGAAAGCATTCTCCCTTAAGCTCTGCTGAAGGAGAAAAATATATCTATCAGTCTTTTTCCATAAGTCATTGCTTCCACCTACCCGTGGGAACTTTATCACGTTTATTCCCAATCCTACTTAGGATACTTCTTTTCTTAGTTCTTTCCTTATCTTAGGATAATCCCAACCTTTATAGGTTCAATCCATACTTCCTCAGGGTTTCATATATGCCTCATCTGGCATTATTGTTACTATGTCATACATTCCTTACCAAACTTCCATTTTGAAGTTCGGAATATTACCTTTTTTCCTTGTAAGGTTTCTTAGGTCATCCTCATCATTCCTCCTGTATTTTCTGGGTACAGGGTATATCAAAACGTCATTGATCAATACTTTAATAATTCTGTCTATGTTCTTTCCAGAACTCTCTTTTTAATGATCCTTACCGGTCATTGTTGCCTTAGCAAGTCCAACCCATATCATCAGAATTCATAATGTCGTTATTAGGGTTAATGCCATCCCTTGTGCATTCCCAAGGGTTTGTCTTAATTTATGGATATCCTATCCTTAATTCAACTGCCAAGGAATTCTTGCATCCTATATTTGGCAATCAGATCATGTATCCCAAATAAGGGTGTCTTTTCAATCATTCTCATTTGATAATCGATTGGTAACTTAATGCCACCCTCTTCTTTCAGATAGTTATCAACCTATTGGGCCTTCCAAAAGGCAATGTATGCCTATCTGCTCTCTTACAGAACTTGGTAATGGTAGCAAGGATGTTTTGGAAGATATTGGTCGAGTTCAACGTGAATCTTTTAGTACTCATCGTTCTTCTCAAAGGTACTTGCCTTAGACAAAATTTCTACAGCATACTGATCGATCTCTGACCATTTCTATACTCTCTTCATAAACCTTCGTTGTTTACTTTCCTTAGTCATAATATATTCATGGTATTCATGACACCCTAACATCATACATCTCAAGTCATTATACTTTCATTTTACTCGTAATCTTGGACAACCATATACACATGAGTCACTTTAGTACGGGTTACCCCATCCCAAAAAGGTCTAGTAAATTCCCCATCAAAACATGGGTTGTAAAGGGTTTAGTAGAAGACTCCTACAATCTCATTAATATTTCCTTTATATCAGAAGCCCTTGCAGTCGGTGCTTACTTAGAAGCAACCCTGCTTTGTCTTTTCATTGCTGGTCTAGTCACTTTATAGTCCGTTGTGACTTGGCCTCATCTGGCCACACTAAAATAAAAATATATGATTTTAGGGGTTGGCTAATAGCATTACTTTTCTAGCAATTACCGGCATAGTGCCTTCTTCTTTGATACCTTTCTACCTTTCCAAAACTTTACTCCATATAAGTCTTAATCGACTACTCGGCACCGTCTCCGGTCACCTTTCCTCCACTTTTATCTTTTCAACTATTCTTATCAATCCTGCATGCCACACAAGCTTACCATTCCTGGCACAACAGCCTTTTCATTTAAGTCAATCCTGGAATTTCTCAGTCCGGCTAGTTTCTTACTTACATTTCCTATTTTCGTCCAATCTCACTTCATCATTTTATCACTACCGTCGATTGTAATGCTCAGGGTCCGTTTACTAACCCATTTTACAGCATCCTTACCCAAATCACAGGGTTTGCTCCAATTTTTACTCTCTTCCATGACATTCTCTGATAATCAGAAAGACAAGGTTTGCCAAAATTCACCGAATTCCTTTCCAGACTCAGGGAAATTTTGATCAATCTACCCATCGACTGGTAACACTAAGGAGACCAGTTCCGAAACCTGAAGAATAGTTCTATGAACCTCCTAGTAGGTAGAACCGTAAGCAGTCATAATTAACGAAATAATCGTCATCGGGTTGGAAATTTAACCCCTGGAGAGGAACCAATTATATACATCCCTTAGAATGGAATCAACAGTTTTAAACTGAAACTTGTCACAACGTCCTGATATCTATACGTCCTGATATTCAATATTACCAAATGTTAGTCTACCTAACCCTTTATGCGAAGCGTCATTGGAAGCACAAAGTCTCCTTTTTCCATTAAGCAATGCCAGCTCTTGGTCATTACCAATTTCACCTTTTAGCTCCAGGAAGATTTTCTCACATTTTTCTCTTTAACTGCTGATCGTATTACTTGATCTATTATAATTCCGTGTCGGAGTAAACTTAAGGTAACTACTATAATCCATTCAAAGAGAAGAATGAATTTAATATTCCTCTGAATCACATGCATCTAACGTTTCTGGTTCATCATTTAACTGAGTTGAATTAACTCTATACTCAGTCTCTGGCAGTAGTCTCATTACGAGTTCATCTTGACTCACTGGTCTTATCTTCC
Organism: Saposhnikovia divaricata; assembly: GCA_036435485.1. Lineage (NCBI taxonomy): Eukaryota > Viridiplantae > Streptophyta > Magnoliopsida > Apiales > Apiaceae > Saposhnikovia > Saposhnikovia divaricata. Next base: position 116,735,352 of record CM071599.1, on the reverse strand, counting down.
GGTAGGTTCTGAGATCATTGTCTTGCTTACTACTTCCTTATATACTTTACCCAATCATGCTATCACTTCCTAATGTCTTTACTTTCTAAATGATTCATTCATAAAATGAACATTTTCCTTAATAAAACCACCTTATTAACCTCAATTTGGTTCCATAATTTACAACCTACGATACCTGCCTTCTCATGGCGAATTATTACTGACCATATTCATACTAATTCATTTATCAAATGATATGGCACTTACTGCCTCCTTCTCAACTATTCCTAGGGACTCTGCTCCTCGCCCTAAATTGATGTCTTTAATAATCATACACCCCTCTAGCTCTTTCTTTGTTAAGATGAAAATCTCTAAGGATTCTCATCTATTTCCGTATAAGATCTCAAGTAATTCTTCCAATCCTTCATTCTTGCTGGTACTACATCTGGTAGCCCGGCTATGAATTCAACATGCATCTTCAGATCTCTTAATAATATCTCGGTTCTTTATACTCACTTTTCTGAGCACCATATCTTAATCATCACAGTCATTCTGGCTGCGACCCTCATTACCCATGGGTAAGCTCCTCATCCTAACAGGATTTTACTTATCTGCTGGAACCTCTTCCGGGTCTCTAGTAGGGTACTCTATGGAATTTACCTGCTGATCTTCAGCATATAATAAATCATCATCGCGCTGCTACTCGTATGCCTCAAGGTCTGTTGCCTTACTTGTCGATGCGATATCGAGCTAAGTTACTATCATGATACTTAATAGTTCCCATAAGGGTTTTATAGGTCATCACTACATTAAGTAGTCCGACTATGAACTTGGCAAGAGTTCTTATTATCTTAGTGAATTTATTGTTTTAACGTCGCCTCATCTCTGGGGTTTATAACGTATGCTCTGATACCACTTCTGTAACACCCCCAGATCCGGGGTCCGGGATCCGGTGGTTACGGTTTCCAATTCTGTCCACAACACTTGAACTTTCCATAACATAAAATAAATTACGTCTCTATAACCCAACACAATAATATAAAACACACCCGTTATAGTCCCAGAGATGAAATCAGAGTAACACTCAAATTTTTATTAATCACATTATGAGTTCTTACAATCCAAAAGAATTTCAATATAAATACATACTCTTTGCCATCCATTTACATAAGGCATACTAGACCATATTCTTGGTACTGAAAGAATAAATATACCCTACCAATAGCTTCTTCTTCAGCTCTGGTAGTCTCATCGTCCTCGCCCGCGTCGAGTGCGCCTTGTGCGAGTCATCTGGTCTAGCTGTTGTTGTGATATAATAATAAAGCAAGGGTGAGCAATAGCCCACCAACAATAATATATAACTGAACGATAATGTATAACAGTTCAAAAGTATCTTTCAAACCATATGCCATGCCTTTACGAAAATGATGCCAGTATAATATGAACGATGAAGTTACAAGGTAACTTAAAGTATTTGTTTGTAGAAATATCTGCTACATCAAAGTAAGCGAGATATTCTTATTGTTATTAAGAAGAGGAACTTGCAAGAAAAGGTTGCAATTCCAGTTATGACCCTTTTCCAACTCTGCCAACAGTAATCATGTTGCAGGAAATAAATAAATTTGGATGATGAACCAATGATGGAGTATTCACCGCGCCCGCTGTTCCAATCTTGATGATCAGTCGAGATCGTACAGCTCAATTTAGATTTACTACCGGTAGAAGGAAGAACTGACGGCTTTACTTGTGTACCGCCTTACTAGCTCTCCCCGGCCAACGGTTGGGCCAAAGGGGATGGACCGGCGCTACTCGGCCTCTTACACGACTCCTAGTTCAAATAGAATTCATGATTCTGAATGTAACGTTCGTCCCCCTTTCCCCAAGTATAATACTTGTTGATAAGACTCCACAAAGTAGTCGTATCTAGTTGGAAAGGAAAATTTACCAATAACTCCCAAGCTATTACTTGGTAACGGATATCAACTTGTTCCAGTAATCTTACCCCTCGAAAGATGAGAAGGTAAGCAACGACTTAATAAGTCAACAGCACCCGAGTTGCGAGTGAAGGGAATACTTTATGACCGGGAAGTCGACAAGATAAATAACATTTTTCCAAGTAAGGTTCCCTTATTATTAAGAAGATAGACTCAAAGATGAATGATGTCTGGGAACCTTTCTTGATATAAGATTAATAATAATATGACTTTGAAATATTTTCTGTAATAATCGAAGAAGATAAACCTTATCGAGGTTATTCTAAGTATGGAATAAATATTCAGAGAATATTTATTGAATTAAAATATTTTACAGAATATTTGGGAATATGAAAGAATATCTTTAATCAGAGTATTTCTCAAAATAATCCCTGAAGAGATATCAGGGGAATATTTATTGAATAAATAAATATTTAAATGAATATTCAAAACAATATTCATTAATTAATAAGACCTGAAAAGAATATTTAAGGTAATAATCATAATTAATTAGGAAATTTAAATGAATATTCAAAAGTAATATTCATTGAATGAATAATATCTTAAATGAATATCAAGTAATATTCATTTAGTAATCCAAGCCTTAAGGAATATTCGAGATAATATTCGATAATTAAATCAAGCTTCAGATGAATATTAAAATAATATTCATCAAGTATTTAATATCTTAAATGAATATTCGAAAGTAATATTTATTTAATAAAATAATAATCTAAAAGAATATCCAAATAATATTCATCTAACAGTCTCATCTTTAGAAGAATATTCGAAATAATAGTCGATAATCAATTCGACTCTGAATGAATATTGAGAAGTATTATTCGTTGAATAGTTAAATTCAAATAATTATTTGAAGTAAGGATCGTTAAAATAATTAGTCTCGAACGAATATTCAAATAATATTCGTCGCCCAAATAATAGAAAATATTTACTTAAATATTTTCCTCCGAGGTAATCTCGATATATCAAGGAATATTGACTCCCGGTCTATTTTTGATTAATAAGATGTATACGCCCTTCTATGAGGGTCTTACAATAATCGGCTTATAACTGATATATAACTATCTAGCTTATAAGCCAACAATAACATTCAGGGAACAAGTATATCACTTCAACTTGAAAGTAGGCATGCATGCAATGGCATATGTATATCAGCATATATATATATATTTATTCAATCACAACAACAGCTTAAAAGAAGGGAATTGAAACTTGCCTGGTAGTCGAGTACGGTAAGGGGTAGTGGTAGCGGGTCCCGGTTCAGCTTGGTGATCTATAAATAGCCAAGGCATTCGGGATTAATCACTTAACATATTAAAAGTTAAGTTATACTTAATTCGAAACACGTTCTTGAGTTATCTCGTTATACCCCTTTTTGTGGATTACTTTTATCACTGATCCGACCCGACATCCGTTCGTTAATACGACATGTCATTGTACTTATACTTGGGACATACTTAAGTCATATGAGTTCTAAAGTCGATCGTTACGAGCCAATACTATACTCCGAGTTTTATCGTCCGTTTTCTAAGTGTTTTACCGAAGTTATAAAAGAGTCGTCTTTTAGGGGTTCGTTCGCGTTTAACCTCGACTCGAACATTTTTAATAAATCGAAAAATGATCTTTTTGACATACGGTTTTCTTTCACGCCTTCCTTTTTACCTCTAGTATTTATTTACCAAGATTCGCCATGACGTTACATAGTTTACGAGGGTTCAATTACAGTTACGAACTTTCGTTTACGGATTCGAACTACTTTTAGTAATTTGGTCATAAATCCTAAACCGTAAGTCCGTTTCATGCGATCTTTATATCAAAACGAAGCTTGAAACATAATCTATCCTATCATGGCAGAAAATGAAGCTGTACAGTGAGTTATAGCTACTGTGATGCTCGGTGTTTAATAGTCTAACGAAAATTCGGCATTACGACGGCTATAAATCGAACGTTCTAAAATTCATAACAATCAATCCAAGCCACACCGGGCATACTATACATGGTTTTCATCTTAACCAGTCCAAGAAGGTTTCAATTAACCATCATAATCATCAAAACTCTTAAATCATCACTACTAACTACATAATCATGCTTTTATGCATATAACAACACCATAATCTTAACTAATCTAAAACCATCAAGAACATATATAAAACTCAAAGTAAGATCTTGGGTTCTTAAGAATTATACCTTCCTTGGAGAGTGTACAAGCTATAATAACCCTTATATAGTCCTTGTATGGCTTTAACAAAGCTTAAATCATCCAAAGAAACCAAGAAATCAAAGTTAGTTTCTTGAAAACACTATTCACCCTCATCTTTGAGGATTTATTTGAAAATGGAAAACATGGAGTTTGAAGCTAAGATTTCTAGGAGATCATTTTTATGAAATATAGGACTCACCATAAAAATTTGGAGATCAAACAATGGTTGGAAGGTGGATTTTGAAATCTTAAAACTCCAAAATTCGAAGTGCCTTGGTTTTGGGGGAAAAACAGTGAACTTCTCGAATTTATTTACCCATCCAAACGATCTTCAAAAATTATGAAATTAAATCCCCAACTTCACCTTGATGTGTAGAAGCTCCATGAATTTTTTTATGATTTTTAGATGAGTAGATCTAGGTGAAAAAAAATGGCAAAGACCCCTGCCCTGGAAAATGCAACTGCTGGAAAAATGGGGGAGAGGTGGTATTTGCTTCTTTTTCTCTCTTTTCCTCTTGCTTGGCTAGTTGTCAAATGATATTTGTGATATGTATAAGTGGGTATAGCTGCTAATACTCCTCTTAATACAAGTGTCAAAGGTTTATGGTGTGTTAGAAAAATTGATGATGTGAAGCCTTGTTGTTTTCTTCTTGTCCATCCACCTCATTACTTCCTTTTTCATTTCTTTTCTTCATTTCATTTCCACCAAATATTCTTATATATAACCCCAGCTGATCAAGTAGGGTTTTTTTTTTCTCGTTACGTATTTAATCCGTAATTTCTTTCGCGTTTGCTTGATCGCTTAATCTTGTTATTCTAACTCAAAGGTTTTCTTTCTAAATCCTCAAATCATACTTAATAAATAAAATCCTTGAATCCTTAACATTATAATACTCTTGTCTTGATCGTATTGATAGGCTCTTTACGGTTCGGTCAAATATTGTACCGAAAAAGAATTTGGAATTTCTGAATTCCGATCGTTTCTGCATTCACTTATTTCCTCCGCGTATTACTAATATGACTTCGAAACATCCATAACACGTCCCGTACATAGGGTGGCGTGAAAAGTTTTCCAACTTACAAAATCACTATTCATCACTTATTTTTATTTAATTCCTATAGTTGGGAAAATGAACCTGGTTCACCCTCGAGTGTTCCTTAACCTTTTTACGGAACCGTTGGGCTTATAATAGATATTGATTTGGATGACATGAGGGTATCTATTTCTCTCTAGGGAATCTTATCTTAACTTTCTAGGAGATAGATTATTCTAACCTTAGTTATCACCCAATAGCATCCTTCAGGCCATATAACCTTGGAATATATATCCTTTCATTATTCATTCATTAAAACCAGTATTACATTCTAGTTGTAACCCCTATTCATTCTTACATCAATACATAATAAAAAGTTTTAATTCTACCCAAAAATCTAGGTTCTTACATTATACTTGTTGACAGCTTTTTTAGAACATTCTGTCTGATTGCTTGGTAAAGTTTCTGTCATGGGGATTTTGGCAGTTTCTTTTCTTTCAGTAGATGTGCTGTCAATACACTCATCTTCGTTAAGTTTTGAAAATCAGCTTGAACAGTTTTGAAAATGGGTTTACAAACTCTCTTGAGAATATGAGGTTTGATAGCATCACCATCTGAACAATCATCAATCACAGTTGCCTTACCAGGTCTCCTACCATAGTTGAAACCTATTCCAACCTTTTGGTTCCCAATGTGATTCTCATGATATTCCTGAACTAACTTAGAAGAATTTCTAAAGGCCTTAAGCTTAAATTCATTTTCAGTAATTTGATTTCTTAGGAATTCTTCTATCTCCTTAGCACAGACAATATCATTTTTTAGTCTAATGAATCTAATGGACAAGTTTTAAGCAAGAGCATTTCATTCTCAGATTTAAGTGTTTCATTCTGTTTAGTTAACTTAACAATTTCTTCATTAGCAACAGATAAACTAACATGAATGTTAAACATCTCAGCACTTAATTCTTCAATAGTCTGCTTATACTCAGTTTTAGACATATCAAGTAAAATGAGAGATGGTACATGATTTGAGGTGCTTGATGCTTCATCATCAGAGAGCTAGATTTACAAATTCTTCTTCTTCCTCATCATCAGGGTCATCCCAGCATTTTCCTTCAGCCATATAGGCTCTTCCTTTATTTCTTTTAAACTTGCTTCCAGATCCTTTCTCCATTCTTTGATTCTGTTTTGGCCTTCTGCACTCTGTGGCAAAATGACCTAGCTCATTGTAGGTGTCACATCTGAACTTTGACCTATCCACCATTCATGTCTTGTATCCTCCTCTTGTGGCACCACCAGCAGCTTTTGAAGAGTTTTCCTTGTTGAACTTAGATGCCTGACCCTGTGGCTTATATGGCTTATCTCTTCTGAATTTTATATTTTTAATCTTTTAGCCATATATGCCATGGTTTGATTATCCATGCTTTCAATCTCTTCTAATGAATAGAAGTCTTCATCTTCAACATCTTTGAGCTGTAGAACCACTTTCTCCTCATCATCCAACACCTCCTCAATCTTCAAAGATGGCACTTGTGTTGGTTGTGAACTTTGTGAGGTTCACTTGGCAGAGAAACAAGTGGCTCTTGAGCTACAAAGGCACCAAACATGTTTGCCATCTTTCCTTTGGCTCCAGTTTGAATTGCACTCTTCTGAAAGAGTTCAAGTTCATATGACTTAAGTACACCATCAAGAGTCTCAAGAGAAACATCATTCAAGTTTCTCCCTTCTCTTATAGCAGTGATTTTGTGCTCAAGGTGCTCAGGAAGAGTGAGCAGAACCTTGACATTAATCTCCTTTTTGTCATAGAACATTCTATGAATTTCTAACTCAGCTATTAGCTTACTGAATCTATCAAAAATGTGAGTGAGCTCTTCACCAGGTTTGGCCATAAAAGCTTCATATTGTGATATAAGAATTTGTCTTTGGTTTTCTCTGCCCTCTTCACTTTCTTCACACAGCAACTCTATCTTGTTCCACATCTCTTTAGTAGATGTGCATCCCATAACATTTCCACACATGGCTTTGTCCAGTGTGAGAGAGTCAAGCAAGATGAGTTGTAAGTAGTCATCCAAGGCTACCTTACATACAAACAATAAACACAAGCTATGAACGAATGATTCTTATTTTCGGTCAAAACTAATAAAATTGAATATCACAATCCGGCATTAGAACAATCAAATTAAACACAAAGATATGATCCTTAGGACCTCTAGAAGCTTTACAAACAATCAAATCAATCGGAAAATTACTCAATCAAAAAGCCCTAATTTGATTCAAGAACCCTAGAATTCGAATTGACAAAACTAGCAATAGAAAGATGAAATTGATCACATAATAAGACTCCTAGTATCCAAAAGGCTATAATCATCATCAATTTCACTGGAAAAGCTCAGAAAATGAAAACCCCAAATTCTAACATGAACCTTAATTTTTGCAGAATTAAAAGAAAATCGATATAAAATCAGTAAATTACCCTATGTTGAAATTGATTGTAGATTCAGAAACTAGGGATCAAGAGCTTTGATTCGAGTATAAGAACAATAAAATCCGATATCAATACAGTTGGTCCCGGAGTATATTGCAGAAGGGGGAGTTGAATGCAATATAGATAATTCCAAATCTTTACCTCAACAACAATGATAAAATTGTAAACTATATATATGAAATGAAAACACAAGTAGTAACTCAAGATATTCTCACAAAATAAATGTTTTATTTATTTTGCAAAGTGTTGCTACAACCCGAGAAAAAGTATTTTCTCAAGCTTCGACTTCTTGAATCGATTTCAGAAAGAATGAGAGATGTTTCTCTATAAAGACTAATCTTCTCTAACGTGTCTGTCACATGGGTTATGGAGCCGCTGCCATTTTCAAGTGGTAGCTCCTCACAAATTGCACACCCATGTGACTTTCCCAAAATGCTATAAAAACGTATCATTGAGCATAAAGCAGTCTGGGTTCTTTCTAAAACTAGCTAAAACAATTCTAGTAGATGCAGACTTATCATACTCTTGAATTGTCGAGCTTCGTCTTGGAATCTCTCAAGCTTCTATCGTAGTCTTGCAGGTCTGCTACAATCTTTGACAAGATGCATCAAATCTGTTTCTTGAACATCTAAACTGTCACGGGTTTGACTGAGATAAATCCTCAATTCAAATATTCCATTGAGACAGTAACCTTTGATGCCAAGTTTGCTATCATGAGAATGTTCCTTGGATGACAGTATGAGTCCCCGCCAATGATGCTGTCAGGACTTTCAAACTTGCTGTCAAAGTGTGAGAGTGTTGTTGTCTTCATGCTTCCGCCAATGTTGCTGTCAGATGAAACTTGCTGTCGTGACTTTTCAACATACTGCCTTCTTGTAACCTTACTGTCAATGTTATGATAGTAATATTTATTCTTTCTGTCTTCCCTATGTATAACTTGAGGCCTGAGAAATTTATGAACTTCTTCCAAGAGATACAATTATTACATGACAGTGGTTTATTCGATTACAAGGACACACTATGGCTGTGACAGTATGTTCTACTTGGTCTATACAAATAAAACTAAGTACTAGTTAAGTTGTCTCTAAGCTATCACTCATAAATCCTAACAAATACCACCTTCAAATTCAGCTTTGATCCTCAAGAACAGGAGTGAGAAACTATATTTTTATATTTATTTATATATATAAAAACTAATTTTTATGATTTATTAAAAAAATCAGATTCCTATTTATATAATTCAAAAATTAATACCTCAAAAATATTTTTAACCCCTAATTAAAATTATTAATCCTTAAAAATAATTTTTATGGGATAAAAATGTGAAATTTTTACATTTAAGCAAATATAATATAAATGTCAAAATTCCCCAAAAAATTATAAATATTACAGAAATTACAAAATAATGCATTTTTAAATATCCTATTATTATATAAAAATAAGTTTATCAAAAATAGGGCCTCTAATTCAATACAGGGGCTGGGTCCGGAAATCAAATACGAAATAACCGTATTCTAAAAATATAAAAATTACAAAAAAATAGGATAAAATATTCTATGCTACACAGAAGTCACAAAACACGTATGGGATATTTTTCCTATTTAATAAAAATCATATTGCTATTAAATGCATTAAAAATAAGCTGAAACACTGTAAAATGAACTAAAAATATATTTTAATATAATAAATTACACATAATTTTCCCGATTGTTACACATATGTAATTGAAAAGTTTTTTGGGATCCTGACATGAAATTTTTCATATAGTACACTGACACCCCCTACGTCCAACCATAAATAGAGATGAGAATTCCTCGTTTCAATTGTTTCAAAAAATTTCGATCTCGTTTAACAAAAAAAATTAAGCTTTAACCAAAAAAAAAATCCAATCTCTAGCTTACATGATGGGAGTATACAAAATAAGAGGCCCTTGACAATTGCTTGTACTCGTGTTACATTTCAAAAATCTTTTAATTTAACAACTACCCCCCAGTTCTTCGGTGCAGGTAGCTGTAGCGGAGAACTATTTTTTCTGGTCTTCTAAATTATTTTGAACTCCTCTAAAAAGAAATATTTAATTTTTTGGGAAGCCTCCCCGCTTAGCAGCTTTCAATTTTTTTTTTTTTTTTTTTTATAATTTAATGCAAGCCCATGTCTCCTCGCACTAGCCACCTTGCTACATTCTATTTCCCGCATATGCAGCCTCCTTGTGTCTCTTCTCGCCTCGTTCTTCTTGTGGAGCCGTGGCACCCCCATGTATAGACAGACTTGATTTTGGTAGCCACATACTTAGCCTCCTCGCGCGACACCTTTTTTTAATATGCCGCCTCCTAGCATCTCTTTTCAATGTAGGCAGAAATACCCTTGGAGAAGAATCTTTTGGGCTAGAGAACTACCCCCTGAGTGATTGCCACATATGCCTTCGTGGACCTCCATGCTTGCATAATTATCACATACATGCTTCGCACATACATTCATACTTTTTGCATAATTGAATCGTCCATCCCCCATGTATCAATCTTGTTTTTGAAGAGAAGTGACAACGAACAGACTCATATGCAGCACAAAAGGACTAAAATCATTGTAGGTCATAACGAAAGCTTTAATAGAGAGACTCGTTCATACGCTTGGAGACTGAAGAAGATGACTCTCCCTAGTTTCAGCTCCTCCCGCGTTCCCTTATCAAAGAGACAGCCTCTAAGTAAAGAAAAGGCTCCAGAGCAGCTCCAAAGGGCTCATGCTAAAAAGAATGCTCATCCTTCCTTGGCCTCCCCATCATCATCTGAAGAGGTACAAGATGAGGTACCTAGTGATTCAAGCTCTTGTTCACAAAAAGGCATCGTCCATGCTCATGTTACAACTGAAGTGGTCCCTCCTCAGACCGAGATCACTAAAGAAAACCTCGAGGAGGAGACGGATGAAGAGGAGTCCCTTACCACAAAAGAGTTGGAGGATGTCACCCGTACAGTTAATCTTTGTAATTATGATTATGTTCCTGAGCTCTCTGATGATGAAGCTTATGTCCCTCCTAGTCAACCAATGCTTGAAGGTACCATGTATCCCCAAGGAAAGAAGAAGGTAGGGCACATCCTCTGCTGCAGAGATCTTCCAACCAGCCTCGATCAGGATACCTTAGCAGAGGCCATCGAAAAGTATCAAGTAGAAGGTCGCATTATCCTTCCTCAAGAGCATATGCGATGTTACCGCTTCAATCATAAAGAGAATGGGGGCAGGCCACCCCGCATGGTTTTAACTACTACACTCCTTGAACTTGGAGTTTCTTCACCTCTTCATCCATTCATTCGTGAGGTGTGCGAGTATTTTAAGGTTGCTCCCATCCAAATTAATCCGAACGGGTACAAATTTATGATTGGTATATTCATCATATATAACATCGAGGGATACCCGAGACTGACCGCTGAGCAACTCAACTAATTTATCACCAAAAAGAGTTGTAAAGCTAAGGAATTCGGATATGTTTGCTTCTCTGTCTGGCCAGATTTCTATGGCAAGAACTTGACTATGGGTGGCTCAAGAGATCCTAGAGACTGGAAAAGTCCGTACTTCTATATTTATGATGTGCCGCGTATGCCGACCGCCTTTAACATTAACAAAGGTAAGTTTCTCTGACTTAGCACCCTTTCTTCATACGAAATTCATTAGTATCGTAGGTTGTGGCACCAACGATATTTACATTTATTTGCTTCATTACAGATACACCACGACGTCCCATGCTTGAAGGCGAACACAAGCAGAGAGCAGACAACATTCTTAAACTTCCTACCGAGAAGAGAAACCTTCAGCTCTTGCTTATCGAAGAGAATTTAGTTCGGTGTGGGTTTCTAAGGCAAAGGGCGAGAATGACCACGAAAAAGAACATCATCACTCCTCCCAAGGGGGTAGACGATATAGGTGTCGTTGATAAATGTAATATGAGGCCATGACCTCTACTCCATATGCATTGCATTGTAGCTCGTACTGACTTGCTGCATCACATACCACTTGCATTGAATCAATTTGTTGCTGCATGCCTTGCTTACTCATTTTGCCTTTTATTGAGGTATTTTCTTCTGTATACTTACAGGCATGGCTTCCAAGAAATATTCCGCGATCCCTTTCATGAAGAAGGACAAAGCTGCAAGTACCTCTCTTAACCCTTCTGGCGATCTGACTCACCATTCCTCCCTTGTTGGGGGTTCAGCTACCAAGTCTGATGTTGTCATGCCTCCTCCTAAGAAGACCACTCTCACAATGCCTCTTCGACAATCATCTTCTTCCCTCCATCCTAGTAGGAAAAAATCAACTGAGATAACGAGTCTTCATGAAGAACCACCACTAAAGAAGAATAACGACGACATGAGTCTCTCTCCCCTTCATCCTTCTCCTGGACTGGTCCGCCAGACATATGGCAAATTGGCGCATGCCCATGTTTCTGAGATTGACATGTATGCTTGGTCCCTACAATCTCTGGAGGAGTCCAATCCTTCCAAGACTAAAGCTATAGCTCAGCTTTTCTTCCATCAATTGCATCACCACAAGGAGGTTCGAGCCTTGGCTTCTTCCAATAGTAAGATGAGCGAAGAGATTGTGAATCTCAAATCCATACTTGCACAGGCTCAGGCTGATGCCGAGGACGCAAAAAATAGTTGGAAGAAAGAATTTGAAGGCACGACTGAGAAGCTTAAGAGAGAGCTTCACGAGGAGCAGTCATCTAGAAAGAAGCTTAAGCTAGATAATGTTGTTGAGAGGGAGCAGTCAGACTCCCAGATCAAGGAGCTTAGAGACCGCGTCGCTGAGTTAGAGAAAGAAGCTAAAGATGCTGCTAATGCTCTTCCCACTATCATTGAGGAGGCCGAGACCCAAGGATCTGTTGACTTCATGAAAAAATTCCTTGAAAAGGTTGACGACTTTGATTGGTACCGGTTGGGCGAAGGGACTGGGAAGTTTGCTGATAACATCAATATGGAGATGAATGAGGAAGCTGCAAATGGATCCCCATGACTTCCTTTTATTGCTTTTAAACTTTATCTGCTAGACTCAATGGAGATGCGGGCACTCCCTTTATTTGCCTCGCGCTTGTAGACTTAATTTATTTGCTTATTTGGATACTCCTTGAACCTGGATTGGCTTCTTTGCACATAACATACTTGCGTGAGTAATTTGGCTTCACAGTCGCTAAGCCTTAAGTTGATGTCATTTTTACTTTAGCTTTTCCTTTAGACGTTGAGATGCAGTCTGTGCTCGCAGGTGCGAAGTGCCTTGAATAGTTTCAAATTTGTGTTCCTTTGCTTAGATTCCTTTGATTGCTGTAGATAGCTTAGGATGTGTGTTGCTACTTTGAGATAGTTTCAAGTACGATCCCCGCATCGTTGAGATGACTTGGACCTTAAAAACAAGTAGGGACGAGGCCCTAAAGTTGATACGTAGGGGCGCGACCCTAAAGTTGACACGTAGGGGCGAGGCCCTGTAGTTGAAATGTAGGGGCGAGGCCCTGTAGTGGATACGTAGGGGCGAGGCCCTGTAGTGGATACGTAGGGGCGAGGCCCTGTAGTCGATAAGTAGGGGCGAGGCCCTAAAGTTAAAACGTAGGGGCGAGGCCCTGTAGTTGATCAATAGGGACAAGGCCCTGTAGTTGATAAAGTAGGGGCGAGGCCCTAAAGTAGATCAAGTAGGGGCGAGGCCCTAGCGTTGACAAAGTAGGGGCGAGGCCCTGTAGTAGATCAAGTAGGGGCGAGGCCCTAGCGTTGACAAAGTAGGGGCGAGGCCTTGTAGTAGATCAAGTAGGGGCGAGGCCCTAGCATTGACAAAGTAGGGGCGAGGCCCTGTAGTAGATCAAGTAGGGGCGAGGCCCTAGCGTTGATAAAGTAGGGGCGAGGCCCTGTAGTAGAACAAGTAGGGGCGAGGCCCTAGCGTTGATAAAGTAGGGGCGAGGCCCTGTAGTAGATCAAGTAGGGGCGAGGCCCTAGCGTTGATAAAGTAGGGGCGAGGCCCTAAAGTAGATCAAGTAGGGGCTAGGCCCTAGCGTTGATAAAGTAGGGGCGTGGCCCTAATGTTGATAAGCTTTGCCTAGCTTGCATTAACTTTTCCGGAGCAGCAATTTCTGAACTATGTCCCACAAATTTCATAAGCTTCAATTTTGTACAGGCCCCGTTGATCTAGTCAACTTTGCTCCAGCCATCCACTTCGCATGTGCATAGTTTTACCATTTTCAGCCCGTAGATTTCAAATGTCCCACTAGAAGAGGTGTTTATGTAATGCTACTACCTCCTGAGTCCTTATTATCATTGTAGATGTGATGAGGAATCAAAGTGTTTCAGCGACCTTCTTGTATTATTTGGAGTTGACACCATCTATAGTGAAGAAAATTTGATGTGATCTCGCTATGAGTAGACCTGACTTCTTCAACGCTATCCCGCTAGTTGGCCTCATCACGCTATCCCGAGGCACTCCCAAGGCTAAGCGAGAGCACATGTAATAAGATATTGAGGTCTTGAGCTCATTTTGATCTTCAACTACTTTGGCTTCTCTCCTTTCATCTCTAGTGCGAGCTCGAGGTCAATGATGAGAGCCTCGGGTTCAGCCTCGTTATTTGTTGCTTGCTCTTCCAAATGTCTTGAGATAGTTGATGACCTCCTCATTGTCGGCGAGGATCAGGGGCGTCCCCCTCTCCTCGACAAGGATCAGGGGCGTCCCCCCTCTCCTCGACGTAGAGGTATTTCACTAGTGAAGAAGCAACTCATGTAGAAGTATCTCATTAATAGGCATCTCCCTAGAAGACATCTCGCTAGGAGGCTGTTGGTGTATACTGAAAATATTTATTTGAAGTATATACATTTATTTCTGGCCTATTTTATTGAGAATCATTTAAATGTTTACATGTTGTCTAAATATTATATATTGTGAATAATCTAGTATCAAATGGGATACAGAATATTAGACTATTAAATACGGTTTATATAATATAATAAGGTTCACAGCACAGGTGGAGTTAGACAATCCACTGGAATGGCTGTAGTGTTATTTAGATTAGTTTATATTGACTAATAAACAATACTAGTATACTTTGTGTATATTGAACAGGATCAAATTTAGAATTGTTCCCTTATACTGATTAAGAAGGTGAACTAAGATTCTATGTTATTATTAATGCTTAGGTTCTTAATCCAGATATAGTAATTGACACGTGTATATTATTTACATGCTTTGATTTATATATGAAATAATTCTTTTGATTTATTTCATTATATTTTGGGTGATGAAATAATATATATGGTGAATATTATTTATTGAAGGAATCCATGTCCTGATAATATTCGGGTTGATGATGTCCCCTTGAAAGCTCAAAAAGATTTAATTATGTGAAACCCTGCAGGTGGATTTATTCCGGCATAATTAAATAAAGGTTGAGTGGATGATCAAGGATAAAAGATATTAATTAAATGAATTATCAGTAATTTATTTAATTAATGGACATGCGATATTTTAAACATGGGGAATTTAATAAGCAAATAATATTGGAACCGAATTAATTAATTAAATTACGGTATTAGGAAAGGTAGTGCAAATATTAATTCTTTAGTGGATTGAATTAATATTTAATTACATTGGGCTAGGCTCAAGATGTAATTAGAAGGCCCAACCTAATTATCCATGATCCCTATTGTAGCCTATATATATTCCTATTCTCTTCTTGCTGGGGGTTGGTCGAAAAATTTTTGTAGCCACCCAGGAGCAAGAAGAGAGGTTAACTTGAGAAGACGAAGGCCACACTTCCCTCAAGGGAATATGGGAATACAATAGAAGAGCGTGGAATCAACCGTTAACAAGGTGACTTTTCTATTCGTACTCGTTAATTTATTGTATCAAAAATCGCAGTGCCAAGATCTGATTGTCCCAACAATTGGCATCAAGAGCTAGGTTCAATGGTTCTGCGATTTTTGATACGATGTCCATGTCGTAATTATATATGCATGTGTATAGTGGTAGGCTTGTATAATTCTTTTTTGCAGGTTGTTATCCACTATTATGGCGATGTATATTTTAATTATGTGTTTGGATCCCACGTGGTTTAATCGTGGTTATTTTGTTTGGTTTCCACGTGGTTTATCGTGGTTGTATAACACGAGGGTTGATCGTGTTAGAATAGATTTACAAAATTAGTTTCGTATTAGATCTATTTTTTTGTAATTGTTTGTTGGATTTTATTAAGATCCGGGTATTTTGTAACAATTACGTGCGATCGGAAATCAAAACCGGAGATAAATTTTGTCTGCTGCGTAGCTGTTACTGGCCGCTGGTTCTGTTTGATTTTTGTTTTTGTTCGGCTGATTAACCTGTCGATTAAGTGATACAAGAAGAAAAGTGATAGACAACACAACGTGGGCCACAGACGCGTGGAACACACCGATGGCACATGCAATCCAGTTTCCTGGCGCGTGCGAGAGTAACATGAATACATGGACAATTGAAGAAAATCCAAAGTCATGTGAATTATAAGTAATTCACGTTGTACTTGTCCACGGACCCACCAGCAGAACAAGTGCAGGAGTATTATGATTCGAATTAATGTTTAATTCGAACGAAGGACAGGAGCTGCAGCAAATAATTTTTTTGGGCCATAATAGTGGAATATTTTTTTAATTCCATTATTTATTTATTTTTTTAATTATTGCTTTAAATAATTATTATGTGTGATTTTAATTATGTGTGTAATTTTTTATTGCATGTTTAACATAATTAGGACGACATGGACATAGATTTTTTATTTATTGCTTAAATTAAATGTTTTATGTTATTAAATTATGTGTGTATTTGGAATGCATGTTAGACATAATTGTAATGACATAGGCCCCATTTAAATTTTAAAATTCCTCAATTTTAATAAAAAATTCTAAGTGGGTGAGGGAATTAATTAGGAATTAAATCTCACGTTCTCCATTATTGTTTGTATGTAATTTAACACTAAGACGAAGATAAATTGTACATAGTCTACCCTAACGTGGCGTATGATTTATAGTGTCAGGTAGTGTTATGGATATTACTAGAATAAACTTCTTAAATTAATTACGAATATTGAAAGGTATATATGCCACCCAACGTGGCGTACCAAGTTTCATAGAATTCGAATAATTAGAAGGGTGCCAATGATTGAATATAGATTTTCAATATAGAGGGAAAGGATGATTCTGTCTAGAAAGGGGTCTTAAGTGATGCCTCTTGACAATGCTCCCCCCGATCTGGGAATCATCCTATTATCGATTATTGATTTGAAATATTTAATGGTGGTATCCGGTCTTTTTAGTAATTTAAGATTATATAATGGTATACACTTAGCTATGAAAAATAATATATAGTCCACCCTAACGTGGCGTATTATTTAGTATTAGGACCGAAGTAATATTTAAACGAATTTAAGTGGTATATATGTCACCCATCGTGGCGTACCAGATACTTATGGTGTTTAAATATTAGTGCATTAATTTTAATTAATTGTTAGGGGAAACCAATAGGTTTTAAGATTTATGCAACTATCTGATTATGTGTGCATGTATGATTCTCAGGATTAGATGATTATGGGCTTTAATCCACTATTCACCATACTTAAGGATAACAAACTTACCGGACCGAACTATATTGAATGGAAACGTAATTTGGACATAGTGTTGACTGCTGAGGAGTACAAATTTTGTACTTATGAACCCAAGCCAGATCAGCCTGCTGAAGATGCTCCTGAAAGTGAGAAGGAGTATTATAAGCGGTGGGTTAAGGCTGATGAGATGTCGCGATGTTACATTCTGGCAGCAATGTCGGGTGTTTTGCAGCATCAGCATCAGGCTATGCCCACTGCTTCAGATATGCTCTTTAATCTCAATGAACTTTTTGGAGAACAGAATAGGGCTGCTAGGCAAGTAGCAATGAAGGCTTTAATGAACACTCAGATGGTTGAAGGAACACCTGTAAGGGATCATGTTCTCAGAATGATGTCTCATCTGAATGAGATGGAGATCCTTGGTGCTGATATTGATGGGGAAACCCAGATCGATATCATCCTTATGAGCTTGCCCAAAAGTTTTGAGCAGTTCCGCTTGAATTACACCATGAACAAAAGGATGTATAGTCTCGCGGAACTTCTGACAGAACTTCAGGCAGCTGAAGGACTCTTTAAGCAGAATGTTCAAGTGAATGTGGCCGAGAAAGCTTCTTCATCTAAGCCGAAAGGTAAGAAGAAGAAAAGGACTCAGACACAGAAAGCTGGAAAGATTGCTAATACAGTGGGAGTTCAAGGTGGTGTGAAAAAGCCTAAGGGCAAGTGCTTCAAGTGCAAGCAGTCAGGTCACTGGAAACAGGATTGTCCTCTTCCTAAGAAGACTAACAATACTGGTATGTCTCTTTCTCTAGTTACAGAAACATATATAGCGGCTATATCTATGAGCACTTGGTGTGTAGATACAGGAGCCACTGACCATGTTTATAACTCTATGCAGGGGTTCCAGCATTCCAGAATGCTTAGAGATGGCGAGATATATGTGTTCATGGGAGATGCTACGAAAGTTGCAGTAGTTGCAGTTGGAATAATTACATTATCTTTTGGCGATGATAGGATTTTGGTTTTGAACAATTGTCTTTATGTACCTTCGTTTAGAAGGAATTTAATTTCGGTTTCTAAACTTGCCATGGATGGTTATAATGTTTGTTTGGATCGTAATGTTTTTATTATGATGAATAAACGAGTTATATGTTCTGGTACATTGCAAGACAATTTATATATTATTAATCCTATCTAACCAATGCTGCAACATAAGGAAACTAATAACATTCTTTCTAGCTCAAATAAAAGAAAGAAACCTTCTGAATTGAACCAAACATATCTTTGGCACTTAAGATTAGGTCATATTAACTTGAGGAGGATTCAAAGACTGGTAGTAGATGGGCCATTAGGCTCGTTGGCAGTGGAGCCATTTCCAGTTTGCGAATCCTGCTTGGAAGGTAAGATGACTAATAGGCCTTTTAAAGCAAAGGGGAATAGAGCTAAAGAAGTGTTAGAATTGGTTCATACTGATTTATGTGGACCTATGAGTATCCAAGCAAGCAAGAGGAGGTTATGAGTATTTTGTCACTTTCATTGATGATTATTCTAGATATGGGTACATTTATTTGTTGCGCCATAAGTCTGAGTGCTTTGAAAAATTCAAAGAGTACAAAGCAAGTGCGGAGAAGCGACATCTTGGAAAATGTATCAAGTCACTACGATCAGATCGTGGTGGCGAATACTTGCTTGGAGAATTTAGGGAATATTTATCAAAAAATAGGATTGCATCCCAGTTGTCTGCACCTGGCACACCTCAGCAGAATGGTGTAGCAGAGAGAAGGAATCGGACTCTTTTAGAGAGTGTTAGATCGATGATGAGTTATTCAGATTTACCCAAGTCGTTTTGGGGATATGCTATAAAAACAGCGGCTTACCTTCTAAACTTGGTACCTTCTAAGTCGGTTCCCAAGAATCCAATAGAATTGTGGACTGGTAGCAAGCCAAGTCTATGACATATTCGGATTTGGGGTTGTCCAGCACATGTGCTGAACAAGAACGCGACTAAGTTAGAATCTCGTACAGAAGTAAGGCTGTTTGTAGGCTATCCCATGGGAACGAAAGGTTATTCATTTTATAGTCCTAGGGATCGAGATATCATTGTTAGCACCAATGCTAGATTCTTAGAAGAAGACTATATAATGAAACACAAACCCATGAGTGGTATCGTTTTAGAGGAACTAGTGGGAGGGACAGATAATCCCCAAGTGCCAATAGTACAAGTAGATCAACCACAAGAAAATGCACAACCTGTCACTAATACCACACCGGTGCTTCGTCGTAGTGGGAGGATTGTTCAACAACCTGATAGATTCATGTTTTTGGGAGAGTCCTCGGACTTGGTCTGTGGTGAACATGATGAGGATCCCAGGACATACGAAGAAGCAATTCTAGATAAAGATGCAGATCTTTGGCAAAAGGCAATGGAATCTGAGATGGAATCTATGTATTCTAATCAAGTTTGGGAGCTCGTGGAACCACCCAAAGGTGTAAAACCCATTGGATGTATGTGGATCTACAAGAAGAAAAGAGGATCTGACAAAAAGGTGAAAGCCTGGAAAGCACGAGTTGTTGCAAAAGGGTATACTCAGAAAGAAGGGATCGATTATGAGGAAACCTTTTCGCCGGTTGTTATGCTTAAGTCGATCCGGATTCTTTTATCTATAGCAGCTCATCTCGATTATGAGATTTGGCAAATGGATGTCAAGACAGCTTTCCTTAATGGAAGTCTTGAGGAAACCATCTATATGCAACAACCAGAAGGATTCATTAAGGATGGCCAAGAGCATCTTGTTTGTAAGCTTAAGAGGTCTATTTATGGACTAAAACAAGCTTCTAGGGACTGGAATATTTGTTTTGATCAGGCAGTCCAGTCATATGGATTTGATCAAAGTCCAAGCGAATCATGTGTGTATACGAGAAGTGAGGGTAACGCAGTGGTTTTTCTAGTACTGTATGTAGATGACATTTTACTCATTGGAAACAATGTTAAGATGTTGTCATCAGTAAAGGCATGGTTGTTCAAACAATTTGAAATGAAGGACTTAGGTGAAGCGGCATACATCCTTGGGATCAAAGTAATAAGGGATCGCAAGAAAAGGATGTTGGCTTTATCTCAAGAGCCTTACATTGATGAAGTATTAGCTCGTTTTAACATACAGAACTCTAAGAAAGGTTTTCTACCTTTTAAGCATGGAGTGGCTCTATCCAAGGAGCTGTGTCCTTCGACACCTAAGGATATAGAGAGCATGAAAGCGGTTCCTTATGCTTCGGCATGTGGAAGCCTAATGTATGCTATGTTATGTACGAGGCCTGACATCTGCTTTGCTGTAGGCATGATTAGTAGATATCAGTCGAACCCAGGTCAGGAACATTGGAGTGCAGTAAAAACTATACTCAAGTACCTGAGAAGGACTAAGGAGTATATGTTAATTTACAAGGCCTCAGATCTATTTCCTTTGGGATATACTGATTCAGATTTCCAATCAGATAGGGATAAGAGGAAATCGACCTCGGGATATGTTTATACTTTGGGAGGTGGAGCCGTTATATGGAGGAGTGTAAAGCAGAAATGCATTGCAGACTCTACCATGGAAGCCGAGTACGTGGCGGCCTCTGAGGTTGCAAAGGAGGCTGTATGGTTCAGGAACTTCCTTTTGGACTTGGATGTGGTACCTAATTTGCCTAGGAGCTTGACAGTGTATTGTGATAACACTGGTGCTGTGGCAAATTCGAAGGAACCGAGAGATCACAAAGCAGCTAAACATATTGAACGTAAGTATCATCTCATACGAGGAATCGTAAAGCGAGGAGATATAGTTGTGGCTCACATATCATCAGAAGACAACCGGGCAGATCCTTTCACAAAGAGCCTGCCAGCCAAAGTTTTTGACAGGCATGTGGAAGCGATAGGAGTCAGATCGATGGACACATAGTTTTTTGTAATAGTGGATTAAATAAACACTGATATACTCATAGAATATTTTGAGTATAAGTGGGAGATTGTTGGTGTATACTGAAAATATTTATTTGAAGTATATACATTTATTTCTGGCCTATTTTATTGAGAATCATTTAAATGTTTACATGTTGTCTAAATATTATATATTGTGAATAATCTAGTATCAAATGGGATACAGAATATTAGATTATTAAATACGGTTTATATAATATAATAAGGTTCACAGCACAGGTGGAGTTAGACAATCCACTGGAATGGCTGTAGTGTTATTTAGATTAGTTTATATTGACTAATAAATAATACTAGTATACTTTGTGTATATTGAACAGGATCAAATTTAGAATTGTTCCCTTATACTGATTAAGAAGGTGAACTAAGATTCTATGTTATTATTAATGCTTAGGTTCTTAATCCAGATATAGTAATTGACATGTGTATATTATTTACATGCTTTGATTTATATATGAAATAATTCTTTTGATTTATTTCATTATATTTTGGGTGATGAAATAATATATATGGTGAATATTATTTATTGAAGGAATCCATGTCCTGATAATATTCGGGTTGATGATGTCCCCTTGAAAGTTCAAAAAGATTTAATTATGTGAAACCCTGCAGGTGGATTTATTCCGGCATAATTAAATAAAGGTTGAGTGGATGATCAAGGATAAAAGATATTAATTAAATGAATTATCAGTAATTTATTTAATTAATGGACATGCGATATTTTAAACATGGGGAATTTAATAAGCAAATAATATTGGAACCGAATTAATTAATTAAATTACGGTATTAGGAAAGGTAGTGCAAATATTAATTCTTTAGTGGATTGAATTAATATTTAATTACATTGGGCTAGGCTCAAGATGTAATTAGAAGGCCCAACCTAATTATCCATGATCCCTATTGTAGCCTATATATATTCCTATTCTCTTCTTGCTGGGGGTTGGTCGAAAAATTTTTGTAGCCACCCAGGAGCAAGAAGAGAGGTTAACTTGAGAAGACGAAGGCCACACTTCCCTCAAGGGAATTTGGGAATACAATAGAAGAGCGTGGAATCAACCGTTAACAAGGTGACTTTTCTATTCGTACTCGTTAATTTATTGTATCAAAAATCGCAGTGCCAAGATCTGATTGTCCCAACAGAGGCATCTCAAGATCTCGATAGTTACTCCATATTGGGGCCTTGCTAGGAGATGTGGGTCGCTTAGAACCTTGACCCTTGCCTTGGCCTCGCTTCTAGTGATGTAGCTTATCCTTCTCGAACCCGGCCTTGCTACGCTAGGTGCAAGCATGGCCTCGCTCCTATGGAGTCGCTCCTAGGGGTCTTCCTCCTCGTGGGTCGCAGCCCGGGGTCGCATTTGGGTGTCATAAGCTATCCCAGGGTCTTGGCTTCGCTCCTTGGGGGTCGCAGCCCGGGGTCATATGCTATCCCGGGGTCTCGCTCCTCGGCCTCTCCGTTCTTCTTGTTCGAGTTAGTCATCGTTCTCCCAAATTAATGACTGCCCCTCCTTCTAGCGCCAAATGTTATAGGGAGAATATTGTATAACAATATTTTGGAGGTTTGTTGGATTTATGGAGTAAAATACGGATATTTTGCTATGAACACGAAGAACATGGGAGGAGATTGGTGTTTGTTTGTGGCTGCACTTGATAGGTGTTTTCGGTGATGAACTGTCAATCATCTCGTATCAAGGTGCCTACGTACCCTATTTATAGGGATCAAGCCTGACGTAGTTCTTGGAGAACAAGTTACCTAGGCGGGCTAGGGTTTTAGGAGATAAGCCAAAGTCCAAGCCCATTCGTTTAGGGCTGACGTGGCAGTGAATCATCAACCTTATCCGTGATCCATGGCCCAGCTGTGGAAGCCCATAGTCTCGAACGGATAGAATTGGCTAATAAAGAAGTAACAAGGGCCTTGCATGCGACCTCGAGGGGTCAGGCCATGCGAAGCGAACCCTAGTGTCCACCTACTCATGCGACCTCGAGGGATCTGGCCATGAGCCTTCCAGAGAAAAGGAGATAGTGATCTCGCTGTAGTGACCCCGCATTGGAGGTTATGTGCGAAGCGATCCTTTGACGGGAGCCAAACGAAGCGATCCCCGGGTTGCGACCCCGACGCTGAGCTAGCATGAGAGGCGCAGAGGCCTAGCGTGAGAGGTGCAGAGGCCTTTTCCTTTGCTATTGGCATGAAAGGACGCCCTGAGTAGTAGCAGGAGGTCGTAGTGAGGAGACCCCTGGGGTGAGTGTCTTCAAGAGATTTAAGAGATAGAGGTGAGGTGATCCCTGATCGGGCCTCATGCCTTGTTTATCCTTCTTCAATATTCGGGCCCATTGAGAGATATCTGAGCCCATTAGGAGATAATTGAGCCCATTAAAAGAGGTGGGCCCCTTGTATAGTCGTTTGAGCTTGTTTAGGATCTATGCCGAGATTCGGGCATAACAGAGCTGTAAATAAAATTGAAGTTAGATGAACTCGAATGAAATTTTAGTGAATTGGAACAAAATTTTAACGAATTAAGTAATGTTCGGTAATTTTATCGGACATATTTTCTTGTTCGAACTCGAATTTGGTAATATTCGAACCAACCACGAATCGTTCGTTAATATGTTATATTTTTTCAAAAAAGATTTTTTTTAACTTTATATAATGTGAAAAATTAGGCTAATTATAAAAAAAAGTCACCTATATAATATTGACATTAAATAATTATAAAATTAAATTAAATGTAAGTTTTGGATAATATATAATATATGTACATATAATATAATAAAGAGAGTAGGAAGCCTGAGATATATCTCAGGTAAGTTCCCTGAGATACCTAATTTTTATATATAAAAATGGGGTGGGCGTTTTAGTAAATTCAGAGATTTTTAATTAGCCGTGCGAGCCCAGCAAATTTTAAAAATTATTTTGTATGTATCTTAGGAAAAGTTCCCTTTCCCTGAGATATATATCAGGATCCTTTTTCTCTATAATAAATGTACTGGAACCGAACTTGCGTTTAACGAACGAGACGAATCGAACTTGCCCAACACCTCAAAAGTTCGGTTCAGCTCATTAAAATTATCGAACATAAATTGTTGTTCGATTCGTGTTTGATAAGATGTTTAACGAGCTTAACAACGCGATTAACTAACAATACGGTTCTTTTACCGCTCAAATTAAAACAAAGACCCATTTGTAAAAAATATAAAACCCTTGGAAAATGGAAATTACTCTACTAACCACATAGATGTCATGTACTGACACAGATGAATTTAACTAACAGATTTTACCATTGAAGATGCTCTTAGTAAACTATTTACTCCTAATTTAGTTATAGGACCCATCATATATTACTACATAGTGGGACCCTTTTAGGTTCTTCAATATCACATGCTCTTAAGTTTGGAATCATATACCAGACCCACCAAAATAAGGGTGGTAGGTAGTAACTCCCGCTTCCTAAATCTTATATTTTAGAAATAAATTATTTATTTTAAAAAAATTTATATAGATATGTATTTTTTTTTAAATAACTAATTTATTTTTGAAATAAGTAAATATAAAAAAATTCGAAATAAATAACTTATAAATTACAATTAAAAAATGACAAAAGAGACCTAAATCTGTGACCATCAAAACAAAGATGTAAAACCATAATTAAGTGTAAGAAAGTCATTCACTTGTCCAATACTATGAAATCAAAAAAAAAAAAAAAATCAAGTTGTGTTAGTTTAAGACTTGGAGCAACACTTAAGCAACATTGTTTGTTTGTTACGCTTAGTGCTATGAATTACACAACAAAATATATGGTCCCTAGCTAGCTCCAAAAAGTACCCTCACATCTATCTTTATATAACCGCAATCTCCATGCATCCAACCTAAAGCTTCCTTTTTAACCAGCCACAGCCATTCACATACATACATTCTCTTATACACCTACATTTCTCCCTCCACATTTCACCAATCACCTACCACCACCACCACCGTCTTCGATCATAAACATGTCGGAAAAAGATTGCGGGCATCACGACGACGAGAAAAGGAAGCTGCATCGTCGCTTGTTTGCTTTTTTATTAGCTTTTGTAATCCTAGTCCTCTTCGTAATACTCCTGATATGGCTAATCTTACGTCCCACAAAACCTCATTTTATCCTCGAAGACGCGACTGTTTACAATTTCAACATCTCCACGTCCACTAACTTGCTAACCTCAAATTTCCAAATCTCTCTATCTTCAAGAAACCCTAACAACCGTATCGGAATATTATACGATCGGCTCGATGTCTACGCTACGTACCGGAGCCAACAAATCACACTACCAACTCTACTTCCTGCATCGTACCAAGGCCACAAAGATGTTTCCGTTTGGTCACCATTTTTAAGTGGTAACAATGTGCCAGTTGCGCCCTACATCGGAGACTCATTGACTCAAGATCAGATGGCTGGCACTGTTTTGATCAATATCAAGGTTTACGGGCGAGTCAGATGGAAGGTGGGCACATTCGTATCGGGCAAGTATCATCTGAATGTAAATTGTCCGGCTTATATAACGTTTGGAGGAAAGAGTAATAACGGTTTCGGAGTTGGACCAGGGATTAAGTATGAGTTGGTTCAGAACTGTAATGTGGATGTTTGATCCGAGACATGTGCAATATCTTTTTCATAAGTATAGCTCTCGTCTTGTAAAATTAACAATTGTTTAACAATTGTTTAACTAGTACTACTGTAAGATTCAGTACCTAAAAGCCCGTGCGTACATGCCGAGTCAAATGTAAAAGAAACTTTATATAATTGGAATGTCTGAATGTTCTTTACCTTCAATGCATATGCAGTTCGTGTACAATGAACAAGATTTTTTCTTGGGTACACGACATATATTTGATTCCCATTTCTTCTTAATTTTTTCCGCTCTTTTTTTTTATATCAAAATTACAGTGCTGCATGGTAAAGAACTACTGGAATATTCATAAATCAAACGAAAATAAGACCCCGGGAATTTATTAGCATAATTTGTATTATCTAAGTACGTATTTTGACCGACGCTATACACCCTTTTTCTACTGGACATATTATCTACCTACGTATGTTTTGACCGATGCTATAGACCCTTTTTTTAATAGTGAGAAGAGAAAGCCCCTTTTTTTACTAGTGAGAAGAAAAAGCTCTCTAAACCGTAGCACGCTTTCAGGATCATGCTGTATGTAGAGAAGCATTGCAGTATAAATAGGCACATCGATCAAAATTCACATACTTCTACAAACAATATGATCTCTTCCCAATAAGCTAATGCATGTTTTATCGGTTTTAATTAAGAATTTGTTCTGTTGGGCCACAGGCCCACTAAGATAGTTTAGCCCACCAAAGGCCCAATTAGAGCACTATAAATATATTGGAAGCCCCAACATTGTAAAGGATTGGTTCATTAATATTACTCTTTAACAATGGCGTTAGAAGGAGGTTTAACCTCCTCCTAACAAACTTTTTCAAAAAAACACCAACAAACACGAACGGATCTAATCTTAAAGCTTCATAATCGACTTTAATCTTTCATTAAGAACGCGAAGGATGGCCGATGAAGCTCCGAAAACTCGCGACGTTGCGAGTGTCAAACGAGCCGATAAATCTAAGAGTTTAATGGCTCCTCAAGCCTTATTCTCTTCGCCTCCGAGACCTAGCTTGTCGGATCCGGTGAACGGATCTCGTAAAGCAAAAAAGGACAACCGGCAGTTAGTTCTCACACCTCAAGGCAAGCATGTATTAACAAGTGATGCTCGTTTACACCTAATAAAGCTTAAACGACAGAGGGAGCAACAATCTGCGGCTTCAGGTGATGTTGTTATCGACGATGACTTCGTCGATTAGATCTAGAAAGACAAATATTGGCTGAGAAGGTAAAGAGGAAAAAGGAGATAGTTAGATTACAGAAAGGGCTCCAGGAGGTCTCCGAGGGCCATATTTCGATAGATTATCAAACGAAGGATTATGAGTCCTCATGGAGGACCTCTATGGGAAGCAAGTTTTCTAAGACAAATGCGTCTCCTGGTTCACTTTCATCAAGTAGACGTAAAGTAAGAAATGAGGAAAAAGAATATTCAGAAAATGAAGATGAAGATTACGAAAAAGAGGAATCAAGTACAGCTGGTTTGTCTACTAATGACATATTGAAGTTCAAAGAATTCATCAGAACAAAATCGGGAGAGATTGAGGTCTCCTCGGAGAGTCCGCTAGCAAAAAACATCGAAAGAGCTAAAATAAACAAGGATCTTAAGGTACCACCAATTGATCAGTTTGATGGCTCCACAGACCCTTTCGACTTCGTCAACCTCTTCGACGGACGGATGTCCTTTTTTTGACATAATGAAGTGGCGAAGTGCCAGTTCTTCCCGACGTGCTTGAAGGGCACAGCTCTCATGTGGTTCAACAATTTACCAGCCAGATCGATCAAGTCGTGGACTGGTTTGAAGGAAAAATTTAAGTCGAGATTTTCTACTAACAAAAAAGGAAAAAAGTTGACGGCCTCTCTGGTAAACATTCGCCAAAGGTCAAACGAAAATTTACGGGAATATCTGAACCGTTTTAGAGCGGAGATGATTCAAATCCCAGATCTGGTAGAAAACTTGGCAATGACATACTTAGCGGCAGGAATTGATAGAACCAGACACAATGCAGTTCTCGAGGAATATTTTGAAAAAGAGCCTCAATCACTTCAAGCAGCTATTCAGCTATTCGAACGAAGACTAACGCTCCAAGAAGCTATTGGCAGCATCCAGTCTTCCAGATCTCCAAGGTCAAGGATGAGCAGGTTTGTTGAACAAACCTCTCAATGGGAATATCGCCGAGGTGACCGAGGTGTTCGAGCAACGCGAAGGTCACAGGCAAGATCACCAGTTCAGACAAGAAAAGAAAATGTTGATTCACGCACATCACATAAATCACCTACATCACAGGCGTCTCCAACAAGTCAACGTCCGTGGCTTCATATACCACGAGGTGATCGAGACTTTACAAAGCTTAACACTGATAGAGTTGCAATACTGGGGACTCTTAAAGCTGATCCAGCTTACGTACCTCCAAGGCCAATGAATCCAAACAGACCGCCGAGCAATAAATTCTGTCATTATCACGAAGATACAGGTCATGATACAGAGAGGTGCTACTAACTGAAAAATCTGATTGAGGATAAAATCCAGAAAGGAGAACTTTCCCACTTTGTAGAAAAGGGCAATGAAATGCAGCAAAGAGATGAACAGGAAAGGATCGTAGACACTATCTCCGGTGGGCGCACCTCAGGGGGTTCATCCAATAGAGCAAAAAGGCATACGCAAGAGAGGTATTCCGAGTGGATAATAAGAAGCCAAGGAAAAATCCATCTCTGGTAATATCATTTTCAGATGAGGATTTTGGGGACAGGATAATGGAAGACCATCAGGATGCATTAGTAATTGCTACCAGGATTGGATCGAACATGGTTAAGAAAATCATGATTGATGATGGTAGTTCGATCAATATATTATATCAAGGAGATTTTTCAAGATTGAATTTAGGCGACAGAAAAATCAACAGTGCTAAGGATGCACCATTATATGGATTCACTGGCAATGAAGTCAAAACGGTGGGAGTTATTGATATGCCGGTGTTGTTCGGATCGCCACCTTGCCAAAGATGGCTCATTGTTAAATTTCATATAGTAAATGCCATTTCAAGTTATAATGCCATTCTAGGAAGGTCAACTATTGCAGCCTTGAAAGGTATAGTTTCCATACCTCATCTAAAAATGAAATTTCCTACCGATTTTGCTGTTGGTGAGGTATGTGGAGATCAGAAACTGGCTCGACAATGCTATGTCAGTTCAGCACTCCCAAAGAGTTCTACCACTTCAACAACCTCAGTAAATTAGGTGGTTGAAATGGATCCAAGGGATATCATTGAACTCCCCAAACCGCCCAGTCACGAGCCGGTCGAGCCGATTGAGAAAATTCCACTATACTTCAATAACCCTGAAAGGGTCGTGAAGATAGGAACAAAATTATCGACTGAGCTTCGTGAAGGTCTCATCCAAACACTAAGAGATTTCGCAGACATCTTTGCTTGGACTCCCAAAGATATGCCGGGAATTCCAACAGAGCTAGCTCTACACCATCTCAACATAAAGCCAGGGGCTCAAGAGGTAAAACAGAAGAGGCGTATCTTTTCCAAAGAGAAACAAGAGGCTATTGAAAAAGAGATTGACAGATTGTTGGAAGCAGACTTCATCAAGCCCGTACAGTTTTCAAAGTGGATTGCAAATCCAGTAGTAGTCAAGAAAAGCAATGGTAAATGGTGCATGTGCATAGACTATTTGGATCTTAACAAAGCATGTCCAAAAGATTTTTACCCGTTGCCCAACATCGACCAGCTCATTGACTCCACATCGGGAAATGAATTACTATCCTTTATGGATGCATTTTCAGGATATAATCAGATAAAACTGGCCGAACAAGATCAAGATGATACAGCATTTATAACTCATAAAGGGGTGTTCAGATTCAAAGTTACTCCCTTTGGTCTTTTGAACGCAGGAGCAACGTTTCAGCACACAATGGACAAAATATTTGCTTCTCAAATTGGAAGGAATATCCAGGTATACGTTGATGACATTATAACAATGTCACAGACAGCTTCGGAGCACATCAAGGACCTCAGGGAGACAT
Organism: Saposhnikovia divaricata; assembly: GCA_036435485.1. Lineage (NCBI taxonomy): Eukaryota > Viridiplantae > Streptophyta > Magnoliopsida > Apiales > Apiaceae > Saposhnikovia > Saposhnikovia divaricata. The sequence continues at coordinate 116,705,434 of CM071599.1, read as the reverse complement.
TTACAAGAATAAGGGCCAGTTCCATGAGGTTAAATCCAGCAAAGTGCTCCTTCGGCTTAAGTGGAGGTCGGTTCTTGGGCTTCCTTCTCAAATAAAGAGGTATTGAAGCAGATCCAAACCAAGTAAAAGCCATTCAAAATGTCACAACTCCAAAGTGCCTCAAAGATCTACAAGCCCTCGCAGGGTCTATTGCAGCTCTCAGACGCTTTATATCTCAGTCCTCAAATAAATGTCTGCCAATGTATGAAGCAATCAAGGAAGCCTCAAAAAGCAAAACTTTTACCTGGTCAAAAGAATGTGAAGAAAGTCTGCAAGGAATCAAAGATTTTCTTGTTTCTACACCAATCATGGCTAAGCCTCTCCAATGCGAACCATTAAAACTATATCTATCAGCATCAGATCTGACCTTGGCTGCAGTCCTGGTTAAAGAAGTAGATGCGGACCAGAGGCCCGTATACTACACAAGCCACATACTCAAAGATGCTGAAACTCGGTATTCAAACATAGAAAAACTTGCATACGCTTTGGTCATGGCCAGCAGGAAACTGAGACAGTACTTCCAAGGACGAACAATCATCGTGATGACAAACCAGCCTCTACGTCGGGTACTTCACAAACCCGACATGATAGGGCGGTTGGCTTCATGGACCGTGGAATTAAGCCAATTTCACTTAGAATTCCAGCCAATAACTGCTATGAAATCTCAGGGTTTGGCAGACTTTATCTCAGAATGTACTTTTACTTCCCTTGAGCCAGGAGAAATAGTTTCAGAACCAAAGTACAAGGTCTGGACTCTGTTCACGGACGGATCGTCTACTTCACAAGCTGGTGGGGCTGGAGTCATCCTCACAAGCCCTGAGGGTTTCACAGTTCGACAGGTCGTCAAGTTTAAATTTCCCACGACCAAAAATGAGTCGGAGTATGAAGGTCTTATAGCAGGATTAGTATTGGCTCGCCATTTGGAAGCATCAGCCATAGATATATTCAGTGATTCACAGCTCGTAGTAAGGCAAGTTTTGGGGGAGTTCAAAACTTTGAATGAACGAATGGCAACATACAGACAAATCACCTCAGAATTACTGCAAAAATTCACGTCGTGGACCATCAACAACATTGACAGGTCCAACAATCAGTGGGCAGATGCTTTGTCAAAGCTAGCCACTTCCAACACCTCAAGTACATCAGAGCCCATATACTTTAAAGAGCTGCACGAGCCATCAACAGTTCGAAAAGTGGTACTTTGTATATCAACTCAGGATGATTGGAGAATTCCTATAATCAAATTCATTCAAGGAACTCATAATGAATTAGACAAGCTAGAAACAAGGAAGATGGAGGTCAAGGTAAAACATTATTGTCTGGTAGACAATAAGTTGTTCAGAAGAGCCTTGGTTGAGCCATTACTCAAATGTGTTAATCAAGATGAATCAAAAACGGCTATGATCGAAGTACACTCAGGGATATGTGGAGATCACTTGGCTGGGAAAAACATGGCTTTAAAAATCATGAGACACGGAATTTATTGGCCCACGATGCATCAGGACTGCGAAGAGTTCGCAAAGCGGTGTGAACCGTGCCAAAAATATGGGTCTGTGAGCCATCGACCCTCAATCCCGTTCAACCCAACAACAACTCCATGTCCATTCTTTATGTGGGGAATTGACCTTGTAGGTCCTTTGCCAAAAAGCTCCAAACAGTGTCAATACATAATTGTGGTAGTAGATTACTTTACAAAATGGATAGAGGCCAAGCCTTTAGCAAGGATAAGAGAGACTGAGGCAGTTCATTTCTTCATGGAGCAAATAGTCTTTAGGTTTGGGGTACCCAGAGTGGTTATTACGGATAATGGCACTCAGTTCACTGGAGAAAAATGGGTAAATACAATGAATGAGTTAGAAATTCAGCATCTTAAAGCCTCAGTTGCATATCCACAAGCAAATGGGCAGGTGGAAATCACCAACAAGGCAATTTTACAAGGTTTGAAGAAAATGCTATGTGAGGCTAGCAGAAAGTGGGTGGATGAACTGCCCAATGTACTGTGGAGTTTGCGAACCACTCCTAAAGCTCCTACAGGACAGATACCGTTCAGAATGGCTTATGGTACTGAAGCAGTCCTACCAGTCGAGATAGGTGCTAAGTCTCTAAGGATTGAGAAGTTCGATCCAAAGTCATCAGAGGACGGTTTAAAGCTAAACATCGATCTCCTCGAGGAGCTCAGGAACTCCGCTCAGACCAATGTCTCCAAGTACCAAGAGATGGTCGCGAAGCTATATAATTCAAAGGTCAAGCCAAGAAGTTTTCAGGTCAATGACCTCGTTCTGAGAGAAGCAGCGGCGTCAATACCCTCAAAACAAAGCAAAATGTCCTCCCATTGGGAGGGGCCTTATAGGGTCACAAAGGTCAACAGCTCAGGTTCTTATCGCCTTTCTCACCTCGACGGACCGCCAATAGTAAATGCTTGGAATGCCATTCACCTCAAAAAAATTTATCCGTAGGACTCCGATCAAGAAACATCCACCCTTCTAAGTTATTTAATTTAAGGTATGAAGTAGTTTCTAAATTTCTTTTGTAATCAAGCTGCTTTTGTGATCCATCCTGCTTAGGAATGGATTATGATTTAGGTCAACATCTATTTAAGTTCTATAAATGAAAACTCTAGTCGCAGTAAAATTTTCAATTTATTGTACTTCTAATCGTAAGAATGCTCCATTACTCTCTACTTGATTAGAATTCATACGCATATCATAAATTTTTAACTTACAAAGTGCTAAAGTATCAAGAAGGTAAAGTACTCCAAGAATATCTCCGATGATAAAATATTGCAAGAGGTAAAGTTCTCCAAATATCAGTTATCTCATTCACTTCAAAACAGTTCAAAGAACTCGAACTCTTCCCGGATACATCCGGATTTGCCGCAAACAACAAATAAAGGTAAAAGAGGGACGCCAAAATAGAAACAAAAGCATTAAAAGAAATGCTCCGGGATTACTGAAAAGGTAATGCCCGCCAACGAAATAAAAACACAAAGACGAACGCATCAAAATTCGCCACTCATGAGAAATATGGGTAAGCTACTCCATGAAATGAAAAGAAAAATGGCAATTGCCAAAAGACGCAAAATCATATTAAATCACCATATGAAATCACTCCAAAGGAAGATCTATGCAAACACACCAAAAGGTAAAATCCCTCCAGTAACTCAAAAGCGACAAAAGAAATATGCCAAAACATAAGCGCCATGGTCACTTTCAACACCAAAATAATGAAAAGTAAAAATGCATTACTCCAAACACTCCAATCAGCTCAAATAGCTCAAAGAGTTCAACGCCTCCATAAATACATTTGGGCTTATCGTAAAGAGCAAGGATAAGGTAAAGATCACCACCAAGTAAGTATACGCCACAAACATATCTTAGAATTGCCAAATGCTAAGGTAAATCTACAATACGCCAAAACGATAAAAGACACGCCAAGCAAAAAGCTAAACTACCAAACAAAGATACGCAAAACCAAATATCAAATAATATTATAATAGCTCCAAAAGGTTCATAATACGGTGGCTCCAGTTCAAAAGTACCATAAAGTTCATGAAAGGTAACAATAAGAAACTAAGAGATTACATAAAAGCCTTTCGGGGCATACCCCAGTCCAGTCAAGGATCTCCAAAGGATTTAAGCAGCTTCGGAAGAACCTGTCTTCCCAACTCCATTTTTCTTCGACAGATCAGCAAGGTAATGGTCAAAACCATGGTCTTTTACATCAAATCCGAACCGGGCGAAGCGAGCAACACTTTCTCCAAAACCAGCTTCAAACGAGGACAGAGACTCAGCCTGGCAGTTTGACAATTGAGCTGGCAGATCGTCCAACTTACTCACAAGTTCAGCCTTTTCAGCAGTCCAAGCTTCAGTGCCTTTGGCAAGATTCTTCTCGGAAACTTCCAGGGATGTCCTCAGAACTGACATCTCCGACTACAAATTGTTAACCTGCTTGCTCAAGACATCGCACTCTGTGATCAGTTCGGATTTCTCGGTCAGCGCAGTAAAAATTTTATCGGCAGCAATATTATTATCATTCTTCAGATTTTGGGAAGACTCCTCCAAGCATTCATTGAGCTTCTTCAGTTCCTTCAGTTCTAGCCGAAGCTTCTTCACCTCAACAACGTCAATCACATCTTCAAGGTTCAATAACCTCTCCAGCTCCACAGACAACTACAAAAGCACATAATTGTAAGAAAACAAGAGGCAACCGTAAAGGAAAACAAAGCAATAGACAAAAAAAACAAGGCAAGAAAGAAATGAGTACCTTATCGACAAGACCCTTACAGGATCGAAGACCTCCTTCAACAATCGTACCAGAAGTATTCACTTTAGTCTTCACCTTGTGGACAGACTCCGTGGCATCCTCAGAAAACAATCCTACCTTACCAGAACCAGGGCAACTCAGCGGCTCCTTCAACTTCTTTGACAAGTGACCCTTAGAGGTATGACCTTCACGATGCCTCTTCTTCTCACGGTCCTTAACAATAGTGGCCTCGGAAGCCCCAGCATCGACTACAACAGAAACCGGTGTAAGATCTTTTGAAGCCACTTCAGGGCCACTTTCGACTCCAGTACTAGGCATCACAGTCGAAGCACCAACGGCTTTACTCTTAACCAAACGAGCTAGAAAATCATCAGTCGGCATGTTCGTAAAAAGATCAACCACCTCAAAAAGCTTTATTCCAGCCACTGCAAGCAAGAAAAGAATCGGTCAAGAAAAGACAGTAAAAACAGAAGGGAAAATACAAGCACAGGAAAGCTTACAAAAATGATTATTCAAAAATCCAACATCTAAAAATTCCTCAGGGTGATTTCTAACTGTGGACCCTAGGAAGTCTTGTAAATATGAAGAGGTCATAGACCCCAATCGGTTCACGGACTTTAAGCTCCCCGGAGAATGAGCCTGCCACGGTCCAATCGCTTCCAGCTCGGGACCCTCGTACCACGCCCACATCTTATGCCACCCTGAATTAGACACAGGGGCTTCAACTAGCCTTTTACAGCCTTCCTTTTTATCAACATAGAACTGGGTTCCATTACTCTTGAAGCGAAAGATAGAGAAGAGCAAGTCGAGGCTGGGAAACTGGTTAAGCTCATAACACCTAGCAATAACTCCATTGATTTGGAGAATCGCATTGGGAACAAGCTGACCCAAGCCACAACCTAATGTCTGAAGTATAAATCGGAAAAAGGGGTGCAGTGGCAATCTTAGACCGTATTCAAAATAAACATCTGGGATGGCATGACAACTAGGTTGGGGTGGTTTCCACATTCGGTCACCATCACTCGGGGCAAAAGCACGGTAACCTCGAGAATAAGAGACAACTTGACCTAACTTATCAATATCGGGAGGATAATTAGAATAAAAGCTAGGCTTATTAAAGGACTTATTGGACTCAAAAAGGGCTCCAGAACGAGGCATAACAACTTCCTCAAAAGAGGGGGTTTGAGAGGCAGACCCCGTAGCAATAGGAGTTTTACTAACAGACCCAGGGGAGAAAGTTTCTGTCTTTACAAAAGCAAAATTTCGAAGAAGATAGCGAGGTCGCATAACCCTTTCAGTGGGCAAACTTTCAAGACTCCCTTCACTCTTAATGTGCTCTACACTCTCGGTGGACGAATACGAAGCTACGGTGGCTTTCATAGTGACAGAAAAGAAAGAAAAGCAAGAACAAGGAATAAAAGCAAAAAAGAAAAAGACAAGAATGGAGAAGGTACCTCACACACCAAAGAAGAAGACGGAAAGGGTAAACAAAAAGAAAATGAAGGGTGCAGAAAACAACTAGCATTTATAGACAAAAAAGAAAGGGAAAAGAAATACTATACCTTTTCAATGGAAGAACACGACTCCCAAGACGTGGGGAGATGGGCGGACAGGACTGTCAATAAAGAGTGGAATTTTTTTTTCACTTTTCCAAAAAATACATACATCTGCTTTGACACGCAAGATCAAGCTGTTAAATCTTGTTGTATTGTAACAAAAATCTGTAAAATAGGAAGTTTTAAAAGATCTAAAGATCTTTTTCTTTTACTTATGGGGGAACTGAATGTTGGGCCACAGGCCCACTAAGATAGTTTAGCCCACCAAAGGCCCAATTAGAGCACTATAAATATATTGGAAGCCCCAACATTGTAAAGGATTGGTTCATTAATATTACTCTTTAACATGTTCCTTCTTGCCATTTACAAGAAATGCAGATTTCGACAATAACCCATACTAGCACTGCGCACGTATTCGCCTTTTATTTACAAGTATTCATCACTATTTTTGGTACAAATTTATTTTTGCAAAATGGTAGAGAACCCAAAAGTTTTCCCAAAAAATAATTACACTACATGAATTCTGATAAGTAAATATTTATTATTAGTTTATCACTATATTTTTAGTTATTTTTGCATGGAATTGGATCTTATTTAATGTATTTTAATGTTTTATTGTAGGAATCAAGAAAATAATGGATTGGAGCCTAAATTAGAATTTTTGGAGTTAAATCATGGAAAATATGGATTTTTGGACAGATTTTAAATTCTTTGCTATTTTGGCTCTATCGGAAGTTCTACAAGTCCGTTTGAGACCCGTAATCAGTCATTGGAAAGCTCGGAAGAACACCAATATTTTTACCATGGGCCTAGAATTTTAATCTGCTCTCAACTGCCCAGAAAAGTCCAGGAACAGCATGCTTCGAATTTCCTATCTAAAAATTATTTTTTTATTTAGGAATTTTCTTATATTTCTATAAAATGAGTAAAAACAGTTGTACATATAATAATATATCAGTTGAGATAGACAATAGTTAGAGATGAGTTAGAATAGACACGTAGTTTTTAGTTTTAGAAAAAAAACACATTAGCACGGGGAGAAGAAAAGCAGGAGGGGACACTTGAAGAAGACACTAGCCATCGAGATTGAAGATTGAAGCCATCAACAAAGAGTTTTATCTTTTCTTCATCTTCTATATTCTTTTGTTGTCTTTTTCTTTAAGATGTTGAACTAATTATTATTCTAGGGTTTTAATGGATTCTTGAGTTTTTGTAAATTAGAATTTTTGGAGTTAAATCATGGAAAATATGGATTTTTGGATAGATTTTAAATTCTTTGCTATTTTGGCTCCATTGGAAGTTCTACAACTCCGTTTGAGACCCGTAATCAGTCGTTGGAAAGCTCGGAAAAAGGCCAATATTTTTACCATTGGTCCAGAATTTTAATCTGCTCTCAACTGCCCAGAAAAGTCCAGGAACAGCATGCTTCGAATTTCCTATCTAAAAATTATTTTTTTATTTAGGAATTTTCTTGTATTTCTATAAAATGAGTAAAAACAGTTGTACATATAATAATATATGAGTTGAGATAGACAATAGTTAGAGAGGAGTTAGAATAGACACGTAGTTTTTAGTTTTAGGAAAAAAAAACACATTAGCACGGGGAGAAGAAAAGCATGAGGGGACACTTGAAGAAGACACTAGCCATCGAGATTGAAGATTGATGCCATGATCAACAACGAGTTTTATCTTTTCTTCGTCTTCTATATTCTTTTGTTGTGTTTTTCTTTAAGATGTTGAACTAATTATTATTCTAGGGTTTTAATGGATTCTTGAGTTTTTGTATAAGTGTTCTTTTCTATCTCAATTTTATGTTCCTTATGGTCGATTATATTGATTTAGGTGTAATGCTTCTTAAAGAGTAATTAACTTTAAGATTGATTTGTTAATTTGGGTGATGCTTAGAAGAGATAACCTAAATTTAGAACCAATCAATATAACTTGAGATTAACATATTTGTTAATTTGTGTTTAGGATAGGAATATACCTAATCACCTCGAGTTGTCGAATTAAGGGTATGTGTTAATACTGCTCACAAATTAAAATTCTGCATAGGAATATGGGAGTTAATCTCGTGAGTTAGATTCACTAGAGAATCGGAAGGTCCTTGTGATAAGTTATGTCCCCTAGACTAGCGACTAGAACATGAAATTAGTGATGATGAAGGATACTTGTAAGACTCAAGAGGAAGTTAAAGGTCTAGACACTTTCACTTTTGTTTTATTCTTAAGTTGATGTTTTATATATATGTTTATATTTTAGGAGTAGTTAGTATATAATCTTGATCTTATGTTATTTAACTTGAATTGAGAGAACGATAGTGTTTGGTATTTAACTACTTAAATTAGTCCTCGTAGGAAAGAATTTTATATACTACTTGTTCGATACGTGCACTTGCGTTAGGGTTTGTAAAATCGATAACAAATTCTTTTTTTTTTGACAAATGAATTCATTTATTTTAGTTTTCAGGTAATCACACTTTTTAAAATAATTACTCGTACTATTCCTGTTGTGTTTTAATATTTTGAATTTAATTAGCAGTTCTTACAACTAGCTAACAGGCCCAATAGGAAGTAACAGGATACACAATCTAGACAAGGAAGAAAGTAAATAGAAACATAAATAAACGACTCAAACTAGGCCCAAGCCCAGTAAACGGCTCCTACCACGGATTATTATCTGCCATCTGTTGGCCTGTTTGTCATAGCTTAATTATACCGACTTATGACTTATTTTCGGGTAAAAATTTTATATTTTGATAAATTTTTTTTATACAAATGTTTAATGTATCTTTGAGATTCAATAAGTTGTAAAAATAAGTTGAAAAATAAGTTGAAATGTTAGGAATCTCTAACTTTGTCTTAAAATAAGTTGACTTATTCTAGAAAAAAGTTTCCCCAAACACCCCCTGTGTTTGACGAATGGTTCATCTTAGTTTTATTAGAAATGTTGCCTTACTAATAGAAATGTTTTAGAAAGGTTCATGATTGAAACTTTACAAATAGAGATTAATGACAAGAAAATTCCAGTGTCCATTGCCCATTGATATCTACCATAGTCCATACAGGCAAATGGCAATTTAAACAGTTTAGTAGCTAATTATTTGAAGATTTGAAGCTTTGCCACATTTGCTGCTAATTTCTCGTCTCATTTTCTGATTTTATCACTTGCCCAGTAGATTATTTCATCTTACGTTCAGCAGTCGTATTAGTTTGCCTAATTTTTCGGTGAAGAGGCATAATGGTTTTGTGCTGACTATAATATTCTGCAAGTACACTATCTTCTAAGATACTTATGTTACAGTGTTTTGTCAGTGAATAAGGATAGATTACTTCATGTGTTACATACCATTTGAGCTGCAGATGTGTATGTTACAACTTTTAAGTTCCCTCCTTACTGGATGAACTATCTGCGTTTCCTAGAGGGCATAGAATATAGATGTTCCTGGAACGTACTACTTATGGTAGCCTAATCAACTAATGGTCAGTCTGTAACATTAACAATTGTGTACAGTGTACTTTGTGACGGTACCTATGTGTGCAGACAATCAGTGTAGCTGACATTTATAGGGCACGCCTGTAAAATCCCTAAAAGCATGCAGTGGAAGACTAGTAAGTCATCATACACTCTTGGGTTTTTACTTAAGTTGATGGGCTTATTGCTTTAGTTAATCCAAACTAGATAAGAGTCGTACACATTGGTATGATGTGTATAGATAAATAAACACACATTGGTATGATGTGTGAAGATAATAAACACGCTGTGATGATTTGTATACACCAGTGTGAAGATTTGGTCTTAGCTATATTAAGTTATTTTAGGTAAAGTAGTGTAAGTTTTATCTATTAAGATCCTATTTTGTAGCTACCGCTGTGGTGAGCATAGCCTATAAATAATTCTTGTATTCGTTTGAGTTTTAATATCAAGGAAGTAGTTCCTAAATTCTCAGTTCTCATATACATTCAAACACTTATATATATATATATATATATATGTTTAGTTAATTCTCTACATTGTGGTATCAAGAGCCATACAGTGGTATATGCCCAAATATATGCCAAAACCAGCAACGATGGAGACCACAAAATCAAAAGATGGAATGGTTGGGTTAAGCTATCCTATGTTGGCACGTACAAACTACACAGCCTGGTCGATAAAGATGCGTGTTTTTATGCAGGCCCAAGGCGTTTGGGAGGCAGTAGAGCAGAGTGATACTAAGGGTGTAGTTGAAGCCAAAACGGATAAGGTGGCACTTGCAGCTATCTATCAGGGAATTCCTGAAGATATGCTCCTGTCGATTGCTGAGAAAAAGACTGCGAAGGAGGCATGGGAGGCATTGAAACTGATGTGTATGGGAGCTGATAGAGTTAAGTTGGCAAAGGTGCAAACTTTAAAAACGGAACTGGAATCACTGAACATGAAAGAAGGTGACCAGTTAGAAGATTTCTGCATGAAGGTGAATGGGATTGTGACCAATATCCGCACTTTAGGTGAAACCATGGAGGAATCTTATGTTGTGAAAAAACTGTTACGAGCGATGCCTTCTAAATTCTTGCAGATTGCTTCAACGATTGAGCAATTTGGCGATGTGGAGAAGATGACAATTGATGAGGTTGTGGGTAGACTCAAGGCGCATGAGGAAAGAATGAGGGGTCGGATAGAGAACACTGGAAGTTCCGGTGGAAAATTACTTTTGACTCAGGAGGAGTGGTCGAAGAGAAGCAATAAAAACTGGACCCCTGGGACTCACAATCAGAAACCAAGAAACACAACTTATAATCGTGGAAGAGGTAGAGGCACTTTCAGGAATGCTGGATTTGGTAGAGGACAGCAGTCACGACAGGAAGAAGGCAGCAGGCGTAACAATCAAGGTCGAGATAGGAGTACATTGAAGTGCTTCAACTGCAATGGTTACGGACATTATGCATCAGAATGTCGTAAACCCAAGCGTGAAAAGGGTCGAGAAGGTGATGCAAAATCAGAGGCAAATCTGACCCAAATCCCAGATGATGAACCCGCGTTGCTGGTTGCAGAATGCGGAGTGAAGCCAAATAACGTGGTATTGTTGAATGAGGAAGCAGTAATCCCAAAACTTAGCCATGGTGAAAATGTGCAATCAAATCTGTGGTACTTGGATAACGGGGCTAGTAATCATATGACTGGCCACCGTGAGAAGTTTAAAACGCTGGATGTAGGAGTCACTGGCAAGGTAAAGTTTGGAGATGGCTCGACTGTTGAAATAAAAGGAAAGGGATCGATCATTTTGAAGTGTAAAAATGGAGAAGAGAGATTGCTTCATGAGGTATATTTTATTCCAAGTTTGTGCAGTAATATCATAAGCTTAGGACAACTCTCTGAAAATGGGAATAAAGTTATTATGCATGGAGATTTCTTGTGGATTTATGAAAAACAGGGAGATTTGTTGATGAAAGTTAAGCGTTCACTGAACAGGCTGTATAAGATTATAATTGAGAGTAGCAGTAATGAGTGCTTGTTGTCAAAGTCGGAAGAAACGTCCTGGTTGTGGCATTCACGATTAGGGCATGTTAATTTTAAAGCAATGAAGTTGATGTCCAATGCTCACATGGCTGATGGCATACCTGACTTTGTTCAACCAAAAGAAACATGCAGTGGTTGTCTACTCTCAAAACAGGCAAGAAAGCCATTTCCTGCACAAAGCACCTTTATAGCAAAAAATATATTGGGATTGGTACACGCTGATTTGTGTGGCCCCATATCACCTCCAACACCAAGTGGCAACAGATACTTCTTTCTGTTAGTGGATGATTTCTCAAGGATCATGTGGGTTTTTATGTTGAAAACGAAAGATGAAGCCTTAGAACACTTTAAAAAATTTCGAGTGCTTGTAGAGAAGGAAACAAAAGAAGTGATACAAACACTCAGAACAGACAGAGGTGGTGAGTTTGTCTCGAAGGCATTCGAAGAATACTGTCAAGAAGCTGGTATACAAAGACATTTAACTGCTCCCTACACTCCGCAACAGAATGGAGTGGTAGAACGACGCAACAGGACTGTGGTTGCTATGGCAAGAAGCTTCTTGAAGGAGAAAGGGCTGCCATCATTTTTCTGGGGTGAGGCAGTACGTCAAGCTGTGTATATTTTGAACCGTTTACCAACTCGTGCTTTGTCTGAGGCGACTCCCTATCAAGCATGGACGGACTCAAAACCAAACCTGGGCCATATAAAAGTATTTGGTTGTCTGGCTCATATGAAAATTGCTAAGGCACATACAGGAAAACTTGATGATAGAAGCAAGCCTGTGGTTTATTTTGGAAAAGAACCAGGTACAAAAGCCTATAGACTTTATGATCCTAATACTGGGAGAATACATGTCAGTCGTGACGTGGTGTTTGAAGAGAATAAAAGTTGGGACTGGAGTAAACAGGTGACAGAAGGTTCGAAATCACTTGTTGATTCATTTGTTGTTATTAATATTGATGCTGAAACTCAGGGAGAGAGTCAGCCTAATGACTCCCAGACGTCAGGTGAAGGGGTGACAACTCCTGTAAGTTCACAGACGCCTGTGAGTAGCTCTACAGATTCCCAGTCGAACGAATCACAAGGAGAAGTGGCCAGAAATTTGCAACGAGATTTTGATGATGCAGTTAGCAGTCAGAACAGCGAACATAGCGCAGAATCCACAGAACCTAGGAAATTTCGTTTGCTAAGTGATGTTTACAATGACACTGAAGAAGTAGAGCTTCCTGATGATGAGTTGCTATATGCTGGTATTGATGAGCCAACTGGGTTTAGTGAGGCAGTAAAAGAAAGCGAGTGGAAGGTGGCAATGCAAACAGAGATTGACGCCATAGAAAAGAATCAGACCTGGGTATTGACTGACTTGCCAGCAGGGAGAAAAGCAATCAATTTGAAGTGGGTGTACAAGTTGAAAAGGGACACAAATGGACAAATAATTAAACACAAGGCGAGATTAGTCGCTAAGGGATATGTCCAGAAAAAAGGTGTTGATTTTGATGAAGTATTCGCACCTGTCACTCGACTAGAAACAGTGCGTTTATTATTGGCATTGTCAGCTAAGAACGGGTGGGAAGCACACCACCTTGATGTGAAGTCAGCATTTTTGAACGGAGAACTACTTGAGGAGGTCTATGTGACTCAACCGGAAGGCTTTGTGAAGAAGGGAAAAGAAAATAAGGTTTACAGGTTATTGAAAGCATTGTACGGTCTTCGCCAAGCTCCACGGCCTTGGTACGCAAAACTGAACATGAGCTTAAGAGAGTTGGGCTTTGAGAAGTGTCCATACGAGCATGCTGTTTATACAAAACGTGAAGGAGATGAATGTTTGATTGTTGCTGTTTATGTGGACGACTTACTAATAACAGGTTCAAGTGTGTCAAATATTAACAAGTTTAAGCAGGAGATGAAGAATAAGTTTGAGATGAGCGACCTGGGGAAACTAGCTTACTACCTTGGTATAGAGGTGGATCAAAGAAACAAATATATTGAGTTGAGACAGTCAGCTTATGCTAGAAAATTACTTGAGAAAGCAGGTATGTTGAGTTGTAATCCGGTAAAGAATCCGATGGAAACCAAAGTTGTGCTAAGTAAAGATGAGAAAGGGAAGCAGGTGAATGAAACTCAATATAGAAGCTTGGTTGGAGGACTAAGGTACTTAGTTCACACCCGTCCAGACATTGCTTATGCGGTTGGTGTAGTAAGCAGATATATGGAGAGGCCCACGGTGCTGCACTACAATGCAGTGAAACGTATACTTCGTTATGTGAAAGGTACGTTGGAGTATGGACTCGTGTATTCAAAAGGAACGGGTAATTATTTGCTAGCTGGTTTTTCAGACAGTAATCTTGCTGGAGATACAGATGATAGAAAGAGCACGAGTGGCATGTGTTTTTACTTGAATGAAAACTTGATAACGTGGGTGTCTCAGAAGCAAAGGTGCGTAGCTTTATCTACCTGTGAAGCTGAGTTTATGGCAGCTACAGCAGCTGCATGCCAAGGAATTTGGTTAAGGAATTTGCTGATGCAAGTAACTGATATAGGACCAAGTCCAGTAGTGATTTATGTCGATAACAAATCAGCTATAGACTTGACAAAGAACCCTGTCTTCCATGGTCGCAGTAAACACATTCACATCCGTTATCATTTCATTAGAGATTGTATTGAGAGGGGTGAAGTGATTGTGAAGTTTGTAAGGACTGGTGAACAAAGAGCCGACATGTTAACAAAGGCGTTATCAGTGACAAAGTTTGAAGAGATGAGGAAGCTAATGGGCATGAAAAGTTTGGATTAAGGGAGAGAATGTTGGGTTTTTACTTAAGTTGATGGGCTTATTGCTTTAGTTAATCCAAACTAGATAAGAGTCGTACACATTGGTATGATGTGTATAGATAAATAAACACACATTGGTATGATGTGTGAAGATAATAAACACGCTGTGATGATTTGTATACACCAGTGTGAAGATTTGGTCTTAGCTATATTAAGTTATTTTAGGTAAAGTAGTGTAAGTTTTATCTATTAAGATCCTATTTTGTAGCTACCGCTGTGGTGAGCATAGCCTATAAATAATTTTTGTATTCGTTTGAGTTTTAATATCAAGGAAGTAGTTCCTAAATTCTCAGTTCTCATATACATTCAAACACTTATATATATATATATGTTTAGTTAATTCTCTACATACACCTCCTGCAGCGATCAGCGAAAGAACATCGTGAAGCAGGGGAGACGAAAAATTGCGGAGTAGCTTTCTTTCTTTTCTTGCTATCATGCTGTATTGGTTTAAGCCTTCAAGTTTCCCATCTGTAGCGACTCCTCGTACATCTTGCAGCCCTCCTTAGTTCTTTTAAATATCAAGATCTCTATCAGATTTTTAGAAATCAAAATTGGGGGAAGGGGAGGTTACGGAATAACTACTCATTTGAGAAAGGCACTAAAAGTTTATATTTTGGTTGGAAATCTACAATAAAACAGAGCATGGCAATATTTGTAACTCTTCTTTGAGGTCATGTTTGTTGACAGGATATGTGTAGTGCAGATATCAGATGACAACAAACATAGAATAGAATTTCAGAAATAAAATGAAAAATCAATCTTATCATCTACTAAATTAACAAAAGCAATTGAAACTTACATTTGCATTCAAAGAATAGAATTATAGTGATCACTAAAGAATTATAAAGGTACACGAGAACAAGATTTATTATCTTTCACTGCACTTGTTCTTGGACATCCTCCTTTACTATATCATAAACACAACTGTTGCCTAAATCCAAACCTCTCATTTCCCAAATCAAACTCTGTATAAAAATTCTGCAACTGATAGTTCCCCAATATTATAGCCGGACCTCCACTATCTCCGGCCTCATCCGTCACCATTGTTAAACACACCACCTCCATTTCATCACTAACAAATGAAAAATAATTTGCCGTTGGCAATATCATTTCAGCTCCACCCTTAAAATGAAACTTCATTTCTGGAAATTTCACATTCTGATAGCCAGAAATATTAAAACAAGGCCTTAACCCCGCAACCGACTCTATATCTTTAGCCCTTTTATAGTCCTTAACTTGCTCAACCAATGCACTAACAACAAGATCGTGTACATTTTTCGTAAGGAAAGTGAACGTGGATCCTGAATCAACTATTGTACCCCCATTGCCAGTAGATCCTGGCGTCAGATACTTGAACGGAATCTTAATTTTCTTCCCACCGACCGTGATTTTTCGTAGTCCGATATAGTAGTAAACTGAAAATGTGGAGAATGTTTGTTTATCTTGAATTTCCGGGAGTTTGACAATGGGTGTGTAGCTTAATTTGCTTGTCTTAGTGTCGGAATCTTTGCCGGTGTAAAGTACTAAAGAGCTACTTTCCGGTGAGTCATCAAACTTGTGTGATAGAAGACAGTATGAGAATTTCTTGAGACCCAATTGATTAGGCAAGGACTGGACAAGAATTAGCAGATAATCAATCAACAATTGTTTGTATAATCATGTATAAAAATAAATAAAGTGTAAAAAAAAAAAAAAAAATTGCATTCGTCCCGTGAAGAGTGTCTAGTTGACTTGCTTTAGATTCATATTAACTACAAGCTGTACCATCTATTACAAGCTCTGGTTGTCAGAACTGCGAATTTTGTTACCACAAAAAACAGAGAGATAGTTCAGTCACGAGATTATTGTACTGATCTGACATTCTGAACTCAAATCAAAACAAGTTTATGTTAAGCATTTTCCAAATATGCATATTTTATCATACGAACTAAATTAGAAAAGGACAATTTATGCGAAAATAAAGTATAAAAATCAATAGAAAACTAAGTTATCGAAGTAAATTATTTACACAACTATTGCTGTAATTCGGATATAACATTTTTTTTAACATAAATAGTCAAATTTGGTCAAACTAATCACAATCAGACTATTTAATAAAAAGAGCAATAATGAACAGATTCTCACCGTCGGTCCACGACCAAAGCCAGCAATTCCGGCGGGTTGCCGGGAAGAGAACAAGGAACAGCCCACAAGAAAATCCGGAACTTTTTTGCCCGGCAGGTTCAAATTATCAACAATGCTAATCCCACCAGTAGACCCCGACCCATAAACAATCAAATAAGGTGGACAGATCTGCGAACAGTTCTTAACATTACTGGAACAATCAGCACACCTTGACTGCACGTCAGGATTATTATGAACCCACCCACATTTCTTATTCAAGCAGCCCACAATTCTAGAAGTTGAAGATTGTTTAGGAATGAATGTTTGCGGTGGTTGCGTGGACGGAAAGCTACAGTTCCGGCAAGTGTACTTGTGTGTGCATGGGAACCAAACAAAGTCACTGCCAGTGTCCATGACAAAAGGGATGGTCTGTGAGGGTGTTCCAATGTTAAGTGAGATTGAGTAACCTCCATAGCTACGTGGGAAGAGTGGTGTGTCGGAGACAGGGTGGATTTTTGGTGTTTTGAGATGGTGGGCTCTGTGTTGGGATAGTGAGGCTAAGTAGTTGAGTTTTTGGTATGGAGTTTGAGATGATGAGGAGGTTGGGTTGGTGGTTTTGAGTTGGAGGGTTATGGTGGTGGGAGATGAGAGGATGGGGAGGATGAGGAGAGAGATTAGAGAGAGAACAATGTAGAGGGAGAGTGGGGGTGAGGATGAGGCCATTGTTGATGAAATTGAGGTGTGTGAATTCATGGGGATGAGGGGATCTTTTGTTGTAGTACACACTCTTATGTCCTGTAATGTTGTTTTAATTTATACTTATATACAAAATTTTAAAAGTCGAATAGTATTATCATATTATAATAAGAGCTTGAGCGTTGGAGTTTGGATTAAGATAAAATTTCGATTCTTCTTGTTGTAAAAATTTGAGTTGATGAGTTTATCAAAAAATTGACCTAAAAAAAATTACTTATATTTTATTCTTTTGAGACTCGATGAAAAACTTTCCATTTCAATTTTTATATAATACAATAATAAATTAGCCATTTAACAAATTTCGAATTCGATTCCTGTACTAAAAACTGTAATGAGATATAGAAATATTATTTACTAATGAACAAAATGATAGAAAGGGGGGAATCAAAGTCTGGTTAGTACTCCCTCCTTCCATCCAATTGTTTACATTTTTTAAGGAGTGTTTGACATGCATTTTAAGGTATATTTTAAGGATAATTTTATAATTTATTTTTAAAATTTTCTA
Organism: Saposhnikovia divaricata; assembly: GCA_036435485.1. Lineage (NCBI taxonomy): Eukaryota > Viridiplantae > Streptophyta > Magnoliopsida > Apiales > Apiaceae > Saposhnikovia > Saposhnikovia divaricata. The sequence continues at coordinate 116,687,881 of CM071599.1, read as the reverse complement.
TTATTTTATAAAAATATAAACATTAAATTTTTATATAAAAAGAAAATTTTAAAAATAAGTTATGAAAGCATCCTTAAAATTTAACTTAAAATGTATGCCAAACAATTCTTGAAAAATATAAACAATTGGAGGGGACGGATGGAATATCGAATCAGCGTGAAATGTCAAAATGTGGTTCCTAAGAGCATCTCCAACCCTACACACCTATTAACTAAACTTGATGACATGGCATAATTTTTAGATAATATATATAATTTTTCTTCTCCAACCATGCTTCCTGTTAGTTAAATTTTTAGATAATCATCTTGACATCCTCTATATTTGGAGGACATCTATAATATATAGATAATATCTATAATTCGTTATCTCCGTGACACATCATCGATCTTATTTACTTATATATATATTATTATTAAAATAATAATAAAATACTATTTTTAAAATATAGCTATTCATTATAGCTAATACCGTTGTATTTATTTTAGCTATTACCGTTGGAGATGCTCTAGGAAGGCATATTTGTAATGCAGACATGTGATTCAGTGCTGGCAATGAGCAGATTGTTGAAGAGGGTAATTTATTGCTTTTGTAAAGCGAAAGATAAAGGTCACCAAACCAGTGTGTTTATGAAATTATTATGCTCACGAAACTTATAGTACGTACAACTATAGTTTTGGTTTTTCCTCAAGGTTAGACAAGTAATTTACATGTAGAATAAGGTTGAATAACTTTATTCAAAAATGACCATATTCTATAAATAAATAAATGAAAAATAAACAAATAATTTATTCTAAATGAAAGGGCACATTTTGATTATAGATAAACGATTGTACACATTTTGTGGCAAGGGGAATGTGAAATAGGGGTGCGTCGTTTTGACGGTGGTCTGGTTAGCATAGGGCCTTACCGACTTTGATTTTGCATATTACTGAGCTCAGCAATTATGCTGTGTTTAGGGAAGAAATTGTAGACAATGAGCTGGCGTTGTATTATTTTTGTGGAAGGGTGTCTTTTTATTACTCAAGTATGAAACACAAGTTTCAAAAAGTGGTACTAATACAAGTTCGTCCGGACCAAAATATATGTTTAGCTTAATTTTTGATTGATCAAATTAATCACAATTTAACTTAAATTATATATAAACGTACTAAAATCAACAATTTGACACATAATTCTCTCTCTTCTCTCTCCTCTAAAACAAAAGGCGGTCGCCTAGTTTTCTTCTTCTTCCTGCTTCCTCTTCCTTATTTCCACGGATATTGTTTCGATGAGGGTCGATTAAGCTTCTTCCTTTCTTGAATAAAAGGGTACTATTTTTGCTCAATAGGTTTTTAATGTGGCCCTCCAATTAAATCTTTAGTATATTCTGTTAGGTCCAAATGTGTTGTAGAGGGGGTGAATACAACTTTTCGAATATGAGAAGCAATAAATACGATGCAATAAATGAACACACAGATTCAAGGAATATATGTCTTATATATAACTTGAAAGGGTTGCTACAACATTCATTACAAAGTATAACAGAAGTTGAGAGAGAAGTGAATGATACTAAGCTCTGTGAATGCACTCTCTCTTTTTCTCTTGTGTTTTTCTCTAGAATTGCTCACTAACTAAAACATTACACAAATACTTCTATTTATACTACATGTAATCTATGTCCTGTAGTCTTCAAAAACTAAGATATACGTGGCCCAATGATGTCCACATAAATCTTGCCTTATCTTGAAAGCTTGGAAATCTGCCAATCAGAAGATGCCATGTGTCATGTTGAAGCTGCACTCTAAGTAGAACTTCTACTTGAGAATTTCTACTTAGTCATCTCGAAGTTCTAAGTAGAACTTCTACTTAGAAACTTCTACTTGGCTATCTAGAATATTTAGTACTTAGAAAATATTCTGGTCTTCAACTTGAAACTTCAATGCACATCTCGAACTTGTGATATCTTCATGTCTTCTTTATTCTTCACTAAGCTCTTGAATATGGATGACATAAACTTGCTATCAATGTCCTGACACTTGATGCAACGGTCTGGTTCATAAGTGACTAGTCTTGATAGGGTTTTTGCTTCTTGAATAAATTACCATATCCAATTAGAAATGTGGCTTTCCAATATTTGCTTTCCTTCTTGTTCACTTGAAATCAATTGGTCTTATTGATACTGATAGTTATGATCTTGATTCTTGGCTTTCCAAATCACTGAGGCATGAACAACTTTGACTTGAACTTCTCTCAATGATTTCTTCTTGGATTGATCATAGTTAACATGTTGAATTGTATCAATTACCTTGTCTTCATTTAGTGTTGATTTCTTGTGACTTCTTGTTCTTGATTGTCTTCTGGTTAAGTATCTTTTCCTTTAGTTTGAGTTACATTAGTTATAGTGTTACAAGTTTACATACTCTGCCTTTCAATCTCCCCCAATTTGATTGTCTAACAATGACATTCAAATTAATGAAGGATAACTCAACTAAACAATGAGACGAGAAAAGATAATTAACATTACAGTCTTGAATAATTTACAATTGAAATTTACATGAACACAATACAAAGAACTTAAACTAGAAACAGAATTCGAACTTCGAATTAAAGATCATTTGAGTGATTCCTATCACCTGGATTATTTCATACCTTTTAGTCAAACTTGTATCACCTTATTGGATTCACTCTAAGGTGAATTTTCCTCAAGTGAGTTAAAGCAACCGAAAGACATGAAGTTTTTCCAACTTCAAGTTCACACCACTCTGACCTTTAACCCTAATTCCGTTTCCTCTTTCTAGCTTCAGCAGCTTGGTCTCTCTCTTCTTTCTGCCTTTTGCTCTTCTCCTTCTGCTGCTTTTCTTTCTTGTATACTGGATCTTTAAGCTGCTTCCACCTAGCATTCAACAGACTCACAGCTTCCATTTCTAGAGGGTTCTTGGACTCTGGATAAGGATGTTTGAAAAGCCTTCTGAGTTTGTCCACCTCCTGAGTAGTTCTGATCTTTGGAATATCCTCGAAGTTCTTCATGATGAGCTGAGGTTTCCAGTGAGATTTATCAGATTTGAACTGACAATAGATCATCTTGGGGTAGCCCTTGACACGGTCAGTATTGTGGACACTGGCCGCATCTCGCTCCATTCTCTTCTTTTCCACCACTACTTCAGACAGGTAACTCATGAGTCTCTGCTTTTATTCAACAAACTTATCTTCCACTTCGCCCCATTTGAATACATATAATACTCTCTCCAGAAATGCAGCATCTTGAGTCCGTAGCAGCCATTGTCTACTCATATGCAAGATTGTTTGATTCTGGTCTGCATCTATGAATACTAAGGCATCAGCTGTATCTTCAACATAAGCATGTATCCAGTATACACTTTCACTTCCTGGAACACCAATAGCCTCCCTTATTTCTCCTTGTTCAAGTGCTCCAGAAGGAAGAGTCAGAGCTTCATCTACATTCTTCATGGCTTGAAGAATATTCCATTTCTTCTCTATCAGCTCCGGCTCAATCTTCACGTCATCAAGAGGGTTTGGAGCAATGACATCACACTTCCACACCTCATTGCTCTTCTTGAATATAACTCTTTCAATGATCTTCACGGATTTATCTTTAATCTCAGAAGCGAATCCCTTGCTCATCATTTGTCTACAGACAGCTTTGAGAGATTCTACTGAAAGCTCCATCAGATCATTTTCCTCCATGTTAACCCTCTTCATCTTTCCATCAACTACCATCCGGACAAAATTTGGATAAGTTGAGAATTCTGGACCCTTGTCCTCTGCTAGCTGCATTAACTGATCCCTGTACAGAATGCTTAGCTCCTCAGATTGAGAGTACTGAATTTTAGTCGCTAGCAAGAACAACTCTGACGCAGATCTTCTCATTATGAATTGGTCATCCACATATAGGAAAGATGTTGGGACTCCTTCTACCAAAGACAAGATAACCTGCCACTCCTTAAGATTTGCATTGTATCCAACCCTGACTTTAGAAATTAATCTCTTCAAAGCATTTATATAGTCCCCAGTCATTGGATTCTGCAAATTCAAGTTGTAGAACAGATCATCTGTATCCTTGTTATGAACTCCTTTTGCACATGGTCCCATCATTATCTTCCTTGCTTCATCCCATTTCTGCCCTATCCTTCGTTTGTCCAGATCAACTTGAGGATTGGCTAGCCTTGCAAGCTCATACTCATACTGCTTCCCTTGTAGCTCCACCTTCTGTTCTAGGAACGCAGCATGTTCTTGCATCAACTTCATTTTATGGAACTGAGCTTGTTCCAAGGCTAACTGTTGAGCTTTAAGGGTTTCCTCATCAACAGGAAATTCTTCAGGCAGTCCGGAAGACATCCCAGCAACTCCACCTTGTTCCTTCAAAGATCTTTTTATAGCGTGTGCCAACGGTACGTCTTCCATGTCAGAATCTGAGTCAAGTACCTCCTGTACTGTTTCCTGATGACTCAGATCAACAAATGGTTCATCAACCATTACTGCCTTACCCTTCCTCATCCTCAGAGCCTCTTCATCAACAGACGGCTCAACTTCTGGTTCCTTGACAAGATCAGCGGGTTCTTCAATTTCTTCGATGTGAACTGCCTGTTGTCTCGTCTCCTTTCCACTCTCCCCCTTAGGTGAGTTATCCTGAGCTCCACCATGGTCTTCAGATCCACCAGCTGCATAGGAACCTCCATAACCAGAACCAGAGGCTCCCGCTCCACTAGCACCACCTGCACCAGCATCGGGGGGAGGTTGTTGCGACTCGAAGCACTCCGGGGGCACAAAACTCCTGACTGCGAACATCATTCTACTGATCTCCACAGTCATTGTATGCATTGTAGACTCCAATGCCCCCTTCCTCTCATTGAGAGTGCTTCCCAAGACACCACCAGCATGGCCCAAGTCATTGACCTTATTTGTCAAATCATCAAAAGCTGTAGCTTGACTTGCCATTCTTGCTGCGTAGTCGTCTAGAGCCCTTTGGTTGTTTCCAATATTAATCCCGAACTGCCCCATTGTCTGCCCGAACTGCCTCATCTGATTTTCCATTGAAGTCATACGAGTATCAAAATTTTCAATATTAAGGGACGGTGTTTGGTTTAGGTGACCTCGCTCTAATACTCGTTCTGTTGGTATTTGACGCTCGGTTTCGGGCCTTGAAAATGAAGGTCCCTCTCTCCCTAACCTCTCACACACACTCCCTGTCTCACGCTCGTGTATGTCTTCAATGATTGATCCAAATAGTGAAGCAGTACCTGCAGAAAATTGATAAGAAATGTTGTTGACAGTTATGGGATCAAATTCTGTTTGATCCTGAGTTGGAATCTCAGGCTGAGAGGCTGCAAAGTGTCCTTGTACGACATCAGAACCGATCCTCTTTGCAGCATCAGTACGTACCGGTGAAGGTACGGCTGAAGTTCTTAAGACTTCATGTCCTCTTGAAGCAACAGTATCTTCAAGAGGCACATCATCCTCACCAAAATCAAAATCCCTATGTGCAGAATGTTCAAGGGGTGAACCACTCGCGTGAGGTGGAGTGGTTGCGTGTGACACGCTAGGGTTTGACTGTGGTTGTGAAGTAGCAGCGTGGAAAAGTTTGGCTTTCTTGCGAATAAGTTGCTGCTCTTCGGGTTCACTCTCCTCATCATCTTGTATATATATACGTGCTGGTTTTCTGACTTCCGTTAACAGGGGTGATAGAGAATAGGAATGTGTATCAGACTCAGAGTCAGAAATATGGCTCTTACCCTGGGATAGATCCTGCGGGTTAGCAGTCTCTTGGGTCGCGGAATCAGAAACATAGGAGGAGGAATGAATAGTATGCAGGGAGAGATTACCTGATTGATTACCTTGTGCATCATCGCTTTCCTCATCAGGAATCTCATCAAATGCCTCAGCATGAACAGATGGATTTTGAGCATGTGATGAGACTTGTGATGATGCCTCCAAATTGGTAACTCCTGCATCATATCTAAGCCACATTTGAATATTTTCAGGAGTAGACATTGGTATACCTTGATGTTTATCCTGATTAGCAATGGTTGCAAGTGACTTAGTGCCCATCCCTAGCGATTCAGATGTGGGGCTTCTGGCAAATCCCTGTCTAATAGCAAGAGCATCCTTCGGTATTAAGTCATTGATCAGCATTTGAAGAAACCGAGGAAACCAGCAGACAACATCATTTGTAGTGAGGTCTCTGCTTGCAAGGGATCCCATTGAGGCCACTATCTCAGAGAGAACTATGCGTCCATAGTTTATATCCAGTTCTCTTGCTAGGGCAACTGCAAAGGTTTGCATTGGAATTGGAATTTGATGAAAGTCTTTTTCGCGTGCCCGAAAACATCTTGTGATGGCCTCGAAAAAGTAATTCCATTCCGCATGGAAGAATTGCTTTTGGATATTTCCTGTGATTGGGCCTTTTGGAGGATAACATCCAATTTCTTCAAAGAATCTGAGGCGTTCTGCAGCAGTAGGTTCTGGATCATAGGCATCTTTAATTGGGAATCCCAGAACTCTGTTGACAATTTGTTCGGTCACCTCATATTCCTGACCCGCTAAGGTAAACCTGAAACCATAGGGGGTTGATTTACTCCCAAAAGTAACCGCACTAGTCCACAATTGCTGTAAAGCATCATGTACTAGTGTAGGTTTAGCAGTAAAAGCATGGCTAGCTTTGGAATACAAATTGAGAAATCGTATCCAAAACTTAAACCGCGGGAGTTGATCACCAATTTCCGTAGAAATATTATAAAAATTGTTTTTAGCAAGTGAAAATTGGTGAACCATTTTGATTAAATGTTTTTTCTTTAAAAGATGTGAATTTTTATTTTAATTTTGAAAAAACAAATAATTTACGAATTAAATGATGTATCCCTTTTAATTTATCAAAAAGAACAAAAGTCCCTTAGAGAAAATTAAACTACGGGATTAACAATCAAAAACCAATGACCAAATCTGAATATTCAAAGAAGATGAATATTCGTGTGTACCAGTGAAATCGTGTGTGTTTATGAATGGTGAATATGGAATTGCGTTTTATGAACAGTACACAAACAGTTATATGTTCGTGTGTATGTATATGTGCGTGTATATGGATGAACACAAAACACACCAACACAAAGATTTAGGATAACACAGTCAAGATTAGTCCAAAAATTGGCAGTAATTCGTGATTAGTACGAGTTTAATCACAAAAACAAGGGTTAACGGTATGAAGTTATGAAATCGCACTGTTCTTGTGAAACGGCTGCTGTGAAAATTAGAATTAGGTAAAGTGAATTGGGCATCGAGTTAGAGATGTATATATAGGTGAATGAGAAATGACAAAAATGTCCCTGTTAAAAAATGTGAAAAGTACTAAGTCCATACAGGGGACATCTAAGTCGAACTCTATCTCGAACTTTTCTATCTCGAACATCTCTATCTCGAACATCAAGTCGAACTTCGAGATAAAGTTCGAGATAGAGGTTAACTCGAACAACTATGCACAAAGAAGCACTTTAACCAATTTAACAGCAGAAACTATAGGGAAATCCTATCTTGAACATTATTGAATTGTAGTAAACTTGGAAAAAGAAAATTCAAGATACTTTTCGAGTTAGAGTCTATCTCGAACATCAAGTCGAAATTCGAGTTGAGTTTCGAGATAGACTAAGAACTCTATCTCGAACATCAAGTCGAAATTCGAGTTGATTTTCGAGATAGACTAACTCGAAGTTTATCTCATTCTTTCCAAAATACATCCTTGAATCAAAAAGTACAGGGTAATTCAAGATATGTTTCGAGTTAGGAGTGTAACTCGAAAAATTCCCTTTAGCTTAACTGAGAATTCTATCTCGAACACCAAGTCGAAATTCGAGTTGAGTTTCGAGATAGACTAAGAACTCTATCTCGAACATCAAGTCGAAATTCGAGTTAAGTTTCGAGATAGACTAACTCGAAGTTAATTCTCAGTTCTTTTCAAAATATTCCCTTAATGGAAACCTCATCTCAACCTGAGATAAAATTCGAGATAGAAATTATCTCGAATATTTTGAAGATAGAACTAGGCACACTGGTAACTCGAACTCGAACTCTAAGTCGAATTTCGAGATGAATTTCGAGATAGCCAACTCGAAATTCTTCCCAGACTTAGAATTTTTCAAAAACTTCACTCTGACAGCTTAAGTCGAAATTCAAGTCGAATTTCTAGATGAGTTTCGAGATAGAACCTAACTCGAAATTTTGAAGTTTTTCAATTCTAAGGCCTCTAATTACATGAAAATCAAAGGTAAATTCATCTAAAAATCATGCAATATTTAGAATATTATGAATTTAACTCCCCCTATGATCATGCAATCTAACAAGCATAAATTCACAGATTTGTGCTATAAAAGACACTTAAAACACAATGAATTCATGCAAAAACACACTATATGCAACCTATAACAATCATTAATTAGGCATATTAAAGTCTAAGCACATAATGATTGAGTAGCTTGCACATACAAACATAAACATGGATTTTACAGATAGAAGGCTTTACTAACTTGTGTTAAGCATTCCCAATTCACCAACCAACCTATTGAATGTTACTTCATCAAGAGGTTTGGTGAATATATCTGCAATTTGTTGCATTGTGGGCACAAAATGTAGCTCCACAGTCCCCTCCTCGACATGTTCTCTTATGAAATGATACCTGATGTCAATATGCTTGGTTCTTGAGTGATCTACAGGATTGTTGGTTATGGCAATGGCACTTGTGTTGTCACACATGATTGGAATTTTCTTGTGCTCCATGCCATAATCCTTCAATTGGTTCCTCATCCACAGTATTTGAGCTACACAGCTTCCAGCAGCAATGTACTCAGCTTCAGCAGTAGAAGTAGATACTGTATGTTGTTTTTTACTTTGCCAGGACACCAATCTTCTGCCAAGAAATTGGCAAGCACCAGATGTGCTTTTCCTATCAATCCTGCAACCTGCATAGTCTGAATCCGAATAGCCAATAAGATTAAAACCTGTATCTCTTGGGTACCAAATCCCTAGATTTGGTGTGCCCTTGAGATACCTAAAAATTCTTTTGACGGCTACGAGATGTGATTCTCTAGGATCCGCTTGGAACCTTGCACATAAACAAGTTGCGAACATTATATCTGGTCTACTTGCAGTTAAATAGAGGAGTGAGGCAATCATACCTCGATAGCTTGTGATGTCAACTGATTTACCTGATTTGTCTTCATCAAGCTTCGTGGCTGTTGCCATGGGAGTCTTAGCTGCTGATGCATCTTCTAGATTATACTTCTTGAGTAAATCTCTGACGTACTTGGATTGACAGATAAAGATACCATCTTTTCTCTGACTGATCTGTAATCCAAGGAAGAAGGACAGCTCTCCCATCATGCTCATCTCATATTTTTCCTACATTAGCTTGGCAAATTTCTCGCACAAGCGCTCATTTGATGACCCAAAAATAATATCGTCCACATATACTTGAACAAGTATTAAGTCATTTCTCACAACTTTATAGAACAATGTTTTATCAATTACTCCCCTAACAAAACCATTTTCAATTAAGAATAAGGATAGGGTTTCATACCATCGCCTTGGGGATTGCCTGAGGCCATAGACAGATTTGAAGAGTAGATATACAAAATCTGCATGTTCTGGATCAACGAAGCCAGGCGGCTGTTCCAGATACACTTCTTCTTCTAACTCTCCGTTCAGGAAGGTACTTTTCACGTCCATCTGGAAAACTTTGAAGTTCTTATGTGCTGCAAATGCCAAGAACATCCTGACTGCCTCAAGTCTTGCAACTGGTGCATAGGTTTCATCATAATCAATTCCTTCTCGCTGAGAATAACCTTTTGCAACCAAACGAGCCTTGTTTCGTGTTACAAGTCCGTTTTCATCCAGTTTATTTCTGAATACCCACCTAGCTCCAATTACGGATTTGTTCTTTGGTTGGGGTACCAGTTTCCAAACTTTCTGCCTTTCAAACTGATTGAGTTCCTCTTGCATTGCAATCACCCAATCAGCATCGCCAAGAGCTTCTTCTATTTCTTTAGGTTCAAGCTTGGATAAGAACCCAGAATATAAGGAGATATTAGCCATGTCAGCTCTTGCAGTTCTTCTAGTAGTCACACCAGCATCTGGATCACCAATAATTAACTCAAACGGATGGTCTCTATTCCATACCCGTTCACCTGGAAATTGTCTAGATGATTCAGCTTGACTTTCTGAGTTGGGGTGCTGACTACTTTGATTATTTTCACTAACTCCCCCTGAGTTAGTGCCAGCTCCTACAGAACTAGAGTCAACTCGACTCGAGCCTTGAACAGTAGTCCTTGAGCTGCTACTTACTCCCCCTGAGTTGTTGCCGGTTGGTACTGAAGAAGTCTCTCCTGATCTTGTAGAATTAGCTTGTTCACTAGACTCAGGTTCTTCATGTACGCTTGGAATATTTAATGGAACAACCAACTCAGGTTCATCTTCAAGATCTTCTAAGTCCAGATTCTGAAATTTTAGGGACTCAGGTTCACTAGAATCTCTTGAAATTGATGAGAGTTTGGTATCGTCGAATCTGACATTGTAACTTTCAGTCACTTTTCGATCATTCACCAAGAACACTCTATAAGCTGCCACCACGTCTGTAGAGTAACCAACAAAAATTCCTTCACGAGCTTTTGCTGCAAACTTGCCTAGATTTTCATCATCTATAAGCACATAGCATTTTGCTCCGAAGACATGAAAGTATTTGATTGTTGGTCTTCTGTTGTTCATTAGCTCACATGGTGTCTTTTCTTTATCTTTTATGATCAAGGTTCTATTTTGAGTGTAACAAGCGGTACTCACTGCTTCGGCCCAGAAATACAAAGGAAGTTTTGAATCATACAACAAAGTTCTTGCTGCTTCAACCAAAGTTTTATTCTTCCTTTCAACTACTCCATTTTGCTGTGGAGTTCTCGGGGCTGAATACTGACGACGTATTCCTTTAGATACACAGAAGTCATTCAGCACTGCGTTTTTGAATTCAGTGCCATTGTCTGATCTAATCGTCTTCACAGTAAGTGTTGAAACATTCTCAATTTGAGTGATGTGATCAATGATTAAGAAAGGTACTTCGTCTTTCGTCATTGCGAACAATACCCATGTATACTTGGAGAAGTCATCCACGATTACCAAAGCATATCTTTTCCTAGACAAAGATAGGACATTCACTGGGCCAAACAAATCCATATGAAGAAGTTGTAAAGGCTCAGTAATACTAGAAATTTCTTTGCTTTTATGCGATGCTCGCTTCGACTTTCCCATTTCACAAGCTTCACATAGTCCTTTCGGAGCGAACTCCATTTGAGGTAGATCTCTCACCAGTTCTCGCCTCGCGAGAGCATTCATCGTTTTGAAGTTTAAGTGAGAAAACTTCTTGTGCCATAACCAACTTTCATCATCCGAGGCTTTGCTGTAGAAACAGGTGACCTCATCCTGATTTGCTGAATCCATATCTGCAACAAAAAATCTGCCTTTCGAACTCCTCTCAAAGCTAGTGAGCCTTCCTTGATGTGAGTGATTGAGACACCTTTCTTGTTGAAGACAATTTCGTAACCTTTGTCACAGAATTGACTTATACTCAACAGATTGTGCTTTAGTCCCTCAACATAGGAAATATCTTCAATGATGACATTGCCAGTTTTCAGTTTGCCATATCCCTTAGTCACACCTATGCTGTCATCTCCAAAGGTAACATAAGGGCCAGCCTTCATAACCAACTCTGTAAGCAGGGACTTGTTTCCAGTCATATGCCTCGATGCTCCACTGTCTAGCACCCATATAACTTTATTTCTATTCTGCTTAATGCCCTACAATGACAGATTGGTTAGACATTCTTCGGAACCCAACTTTGATTGGGCCCGGCTTTTCGATAAGATCGAGAATCAACAGATTTATCCTGGCGATCTTCCATCTCAATCTCATATCTAGCTATTAATTCAGTCTCTTCTCTTGAATCATTGTCCCATGCTTGATCTTGAAGTGTTTCCAGCTCATAGGTCTTTAGTATTCCATAATACTCTTCCAGAGAAGTTGTATGCAAATCTCTGGTTTCTCTTATTGCGTAGACCCTATATTCAATGCTCTTTGGCTGGTTCCTCAGATATCTCGTGTTGGTCTCAACCATGGGGAGAGTTACACCTCTCAGATTCAAATCCAATACTAACTGACTGAATCGTAGATAGACGTCTGTTATGCCTTCTCCTTTTCGTATTCTAAAGGTGTCATACTCCATCTTGAGTATGAGTGTCTTGTTGCTTCTAACCTCTGCAGATCCTTCCATGACAACTTCTATCTTGTCCCAAATCTTCCTCGCTGTAGTCAGACCTTTGACTATATTAAACATTTCATGATCAAGAGATTCCATCAAGGTTTGTCGTATGGCAGTATCATAAGTTATTTGTTCCTTATCAGCATCCGAAAACTCCGAGGCCTTTTTAGGCTCAGACCGAGGTGCTATAACCACCCCTCCTTCCGTATGTGCAGGAATAACCACCATTGGAACAAATTTACCCTTGTCAAGGACTTCCAGATATTCAGGGTTAACAGTCTCTAAATATAGTCTCATTCTGAAAACCCATTCTTCATAGTGATCTCGGTTGAACATTGGGATCTTGAATGCATTTTTTAGGAGCCATCTCAATTCTGGTCACTAAAAGTTTCTAAGTACCCAAGACTAGGCTATGTAGAATATTTATGTAGAACTTTTGCCTAAGTCGAAATTTCTCTAAGTAGAAATTTTGCTCAAGTCGAAATTCACCAAGTAGAAATTGTCCAAGTCGAAATTCTATGTAGAAATTCTCAAGTAGAAATTCTATGTAGAACTTTTGCCTAAGTCGAAATTTCTCTAAGTAGAAATTTTTGCTCAAGTCGAACTTCACCAAGTAGAAGTTATCCAAGTCGAAATTCTATGTAGAAAATCTCAAGTAGAAATTCTATGTAGAACTTTTGCCTTAGAATAATTTTGCTGCAGATCACTTTAATATTGAATAAACAATATTATCTCTTTAACACCTTTTGACTTTGAATGCTTTACTCACCTAACCCACCTAACCCACGTGCTAGGTACTGAGTATGTCTTGTTTTACTTTCGGCCGTGAATAATGCAAATCACAAAGTCCAAAAACACCTTTTTATTCTTTTACTATTTATCTGTTTGAAAAGGAGATCAAAAAGTTGTTGGGTTGTCTTCTTTGATAAGAACAGATGATGAACACTCAAGAACACCAAATATGAAAGTACCCAGATTAATTCACAAAAATTAATTAAAATACATCCAAGCTAAATAATCACACCTGGAGTATTTAAATAATTTTTCAGATGAGTTTTCAATACAAACGATTTAAAGCACACTTTTCAAGAAAATGAAAAGTAGATCTAGAAAATGAAAACTCACGATTCTTCTACTCAACACAAGGATCTATGTTTTGTATGTTAAACATATAGCTCTGATACCAATTGTTAGGTCCAAATGTGTTGTAGAGGGGGGGTGAATACAACTTTTCGAATATGAGAAGCAATAAATACGATGCAATAAATGAACACACAGATTCAAGGAATATATGTCTTATATATAACTTGAAAGGGTTGCTACAACATTCATTACAAAGTATAACAGAAGTTGAGAGAGAAGTGAATGATACTAAGCTCTGTGAATGCACTCTCTCTTTTTCTCTTGTGTTTTTCTCTAGAATTGCTCACTAACTAAAACATTACACAAGTACTTCTATTTATACTACATGTAATCTATGTCCTGTAGTCTTCAAAAACTAAGATATACGTGGCCCAATGATGTCCACATAAATCTTGCCTTATCTTGAAAGCTTGGAAATCTGCCAATCAGAAGATGCCATGTGTCATGTTGAAGCTGCACTCTAAGTAGAACTTCTACTTGAGAATTTCTACTTAGCCATCTCGAAGTTCTAAGTAGAACTTCTACTTAGAAACTTCTACTTGGCTATCTAGAATATTTAGTACTTAGAAAATATTCTGGTCTTCAACTTGAAACTTCAATGCACATCTCGAACTTGTGATATCTTCATGTCTTCTTTATTCTTCACTAAGCTCTTGAATATGGATCTTTATTACTGACATAAACTTGCTATCAATGTCCTGACACTTGATGCAACGGTCTGGTTCATAAGTGACTAGTCTTGATAGGGTTTTTGCTTCTTGAATAAATTACCATATCCAATTAGAAATGTGGCTTTCCAATATTTGCTTTCCTTCTTGTTCACTTGAAATCAATTGGTCTTATTGATACTGATAGTTATGATCTTGATTCTTGGCTTTCCAAATCACTGAGGCATGAACAACTTTGACTTGAACTTCTCTCAATGATTTCTTCTTGGATTGATCATAGTTAACATGTTGAATTGTATCAATTACCTTGTCTTCATTTAGTGTTGATTTCTTGTGACTTCTTGTTCTTGATTGTCTTCTGGTTAAGTATCTTTTCCTTTAGTTTGAGTTACATTAGTTATAGTGTTACAAGTTTACACACTCTGCCTTTCATATTCTCCCTTCTTTCTCTTTAATTTTTCTTCTCGTTTTCTTGCTTTCATCCCATCGGATCTAAGGTTTCTAATCCTTTTCCGATTTGCCTCTTTTCTTAGTTTCTTAAACCTCAGAGCTCCGACTATTTCTCCTTTTCCGACTTGCCCCGGACTTGTGAGTGGTTGTTCACCTTGTATTATTGGGGTTTCGATTTTTCAGATTTAAGTTTGGAGTTCTTGTAGTTTTTTCCTTCTTGTTTCCTCAGTTTATGTTTTTTTTAGTTTTAAATCTTTAGCTTGTAATGCTTAAGTGTTTGATTTTCTCTCCGTTTTGTGGGAGTTTGTTTTTCTCTCCGGTTTATGGGAGCGTGGATTTGGATTTAGTGATTCAAGCTGTTTTGGTTCTGCATTCATGGTCGATAAGCTCAAACGGATGTTGGGGATATAGATGTATATATCTTCTTCAAAATTTCACTTTTGATCTCTTATGGATGTCCAGCGATACAATCTGTTATATGTTTGTTCTACTCGATATGATTTGTAGATGCCGTATGGCTTTGTTTTATTGAATTTAAAACACTTGTTATTCAAAAAAAAATTACTTAAATTATATATATTATATAACTAGAAGAAGTCACATCATTAAAAAGTATATCTAACCCTTGTAATTTTCAATTTTCAAAAATAATAATTTTTAATATTTAGTCAATTATTAATCAATTAGACCACTAAGAAGTCCAAAGGGACATGTAAAATGAGATGGAGAAAGTATATTGCATCAATAGCTTAAAACACGTGCAAATGCACGATTTTTTTTTTGATATATGTAATAAATTTTATTTAATGTTACAATTATATTTTCATATAATTAATATTTTGGTATTTATTTTAATTTTAATTTTAATAATTTATATAAATTAAATTGATGATATGCATGATTTAAAATTTATATTATGAAATTTTAAATTAAATATGTCGTTCACGAAATTCAAACATTGAATTTTTAGTAAAGTAATTTAATAATATGAAATATTTAACCTTTAGATCGAACGGTTCTTATTTATTACTAAAAATCCAACGATCATTATTTGTTGTATACGAATTTTTAATATATATTTTATTAGTGATTGAAAGATATGGTTTGCTATTATGGATATATATTAATGATTTCAAGATTATGTTTTAAGTTAACAGATAACGTGTTTTAATTAGAAAATATAATTTTAATGATTGAAAGATACGATGTTTTAGGTGTTTATAAACGATAATATCTTGAATGAAAAGTAAACGTCTTTTAATTAAAAAACAATCAGCTAACTAATATTAATTACATTATTTTATTATTTATTTATTTTAATAGTTAGGATAACCGTACCGAAAACCAAACACAAAAATTTTTAATGTTTCGATTTTAATAAAAAATATAGTCTATTTTTTAATTTTTGTATACATTAGAATACTCTAAGTGATATCATTGAAATAAAAATAATTAACATTTTAGATAGATTATTACATTGAAGAAATTCATATATTACTACTCCAAATGGATCTAGACTTTAAAGAATATTAATTTACAGGAATTTTACTGTAATAATAAACATGAATGAGAAAATATTTGTAGATAACAGGGAACAATATAACAACTAGCATATATACATTGTGGATAATATTCTCTTCATTTCATTAATATTGATCACGATCTTTTCGACGTATTTTTAGGTATAAATAACTTATATTTTCATAACTTTCTTTTTTGATCTTTTTTTTGAATAAAAATTTAGAATTTAAATTTTTACTTTATTTAAATTAAAAAATATTAAAAAAAATTAAAACTATATTTTATTTACTACGTGCTAACTAGTAAGTGATCAGCAATGGGACTGAGGGATTATATATCAGCTGGAAAGTTGTCATTATTCTTAATGCAAGGTTGTCTTTTCGGTACGATTATGGATGGGGAAAAAAAGGCAATAAATTTCCAGGGGCAGGCCATGCCCAGTTGCCCATGATTGTATCATTGAATGCTATTGGGTTACAGAATCGGCAGCTGTGACCTAGGTAAGGGAAGGTTAGCCTGTTAGGTTTCGACAAGGAAGACCACTTTGCACCATTATATGAGTGAACATGTTCCACTTTCGTTTATACACTTAGCATCATGTTTCCTTCATACTACCTTTCTTTCTTGCAACAAATGTTCGATAAATCAATTTATTGTTGCTAAATGCCTAAATGTTTGAATAAATGAAATTCCGATACATAAATAGATATTTAAATTACGAATCCTAATTCGTTATCTACTTGCGAATGTTTAAATTCATTTTTTGGATAATTTGTAAGGCCGGCCCGTTCAATACTTTCTCTAATAGAATGCACCTCATAACAATGTAACAATGTAAGAAATGACCAGCAAATTCAATTTAGGTGGTCCAAAAATTGTACCAAGGAAGCATCATATGGCCAGGAATAATGTGACTTTATCTAACTTTATGCCAAAGCACATTATATATATATACAGAAACCAACAAAAAAACACATATATATTTATTTTTAGCATTATCCATCCTAACCTTTATACCACTCATTCTACCCTATCTTACGGTGCAACTATGATTCTTCTGACAATGTCCATGGCCATATGTTAAGGATCATTTTTTCCTTTTTTTTGTTAAGCGTTAAGGATTATATTTTGTTTCATTAATATATTACTTTGTACGTTCTACAAGATTAAATCCTTTTGCAGTGTGCTGAAATTATATCAAATTATTAATTAATAATTAATAAATGCGGGAAAGTTGGCAAAGGAGATCGCATATTCGTATATATTAAAAAAAAAATATTGTAATAATTTACTAATTTAGAGTAATTTTTTACTAAATCCACTCCCAAAGAGTAATGGGATGATAACAGAAAAGTTGAAAATTGAGATTTCAAACGGTAATGAGAGACATGTAACCCACTAATTCATCTTTTTGTAAAAAATAATAATAATAATAATAATTCTGTAGCTTAGTCACTTTCATATGTACGCTGGGATTTAAAGTTTTAAACATGTTCCCCATTTTCAATATGAAAATTCAATTTTAGGTTGTAGTTGTGGATACATAATAAATAAAACATTTTATTTAATAAACTCGACTTGATATGCTTTTCTGGATAAATAATTGGCCTACTTTGTACTTTTCTTCTCCCTTCAAACGTCCTGCATGTAATCTAACCAGGCTCATTTTAATTTTAATTCATTCCTACGTTTTAATTACCCAACAGCTAAATCAATTATTTTTACCATATATGATGAGCGTAAGAAGAACCACCAACAGGCAACAGCTCGCTTATCTTCTCTCGCTGCACTCCATGTCCAGAGTGATAACAACCTACACTGTATTGGATTGTTCGACATATATAAATCGATTAAAAAATGGTGTTTTTATATACATTGATTATACTTACAAATATAATTAAACTATCTAACCGAGGTGACTGTTTAGGCCACAATCTGATTAAATATAATTTAAAAATTCAATATTGATAAAATTTTCTAACATTATAAAATTTTAAATGAATAGTGATAACTTGCCTCCTCAGCCGTTACCACGCTTAGTAGAGCTGATGCTGGTGGTTGGACCTCTGCAAAACAACGCCTGGCGGTGGGTTTGGACCCGTAGCGCCTCCGGCGTGAGAATAAGAATGGTCTTTGGATGGTAAAAGATAAGGACAAGAGTATCGAAATGTAGAGTGTGTGTATATATGAGTGTGTAAAAGAACTTAACCCCTAAACCTTCCTCTCGTGGTCTATTTATAGGCCAAGGATTAGGGTTTAAGGGTTGGTATCTGCAATCATGAGCGTTGAATCCTAGGTATGCGGGACACTTGTATGTTGTAGATATTTCACACCTGTCCGGCTGATAATTGCGGTGACGTGTGCCAATGGCATGTCAGCACATGGATTGATAGGGACGTAATTATGTCAATCCTAGAATTCCCTTATTGTCGTTGTCATGCGGGGCCATTATCATGACTTGTGTGTGCAACCCCTAGTAGTGTGGCGTAGTGTTGTCTCCCGCATCTTGGGCCTGGGTTGCGGGTGTTCTGGATTGGGCTTCCAATCGGGACTAGTACCCCCAGATAGGTCTCGGCCCTTAGCCTTGGCTAGTTATATCCTATCATTTGCCCCCCACTCCCTTATGCGGATTTTCCGGATGGGGGAGTAGAAGTCTTAGAACAATTCTGTAGATGGCCTAGAAAAATTTTGGCTGAGATTTGCCCCCCAATCCGGATTTTTGACAAAGGAACCAATCCGGATTGAGGTATTGTTGAATTTTCCCTAAATCAAAAGCTAGGAGAGTCTTGGGTGACTTTGAAAAATTTTGGTTGAATTTTGCCCCCTAATCCGGATTGTTGACAAAGGAAATCAAACCGGATTGAGGTAGTTTTGAATTTTCCCTAAGTCCAAAGCTAGGAGAGCCTTGGGTGACTTAGAAGAATTTTGGTTGAATTTTGCCCCCTAATCCGGATTGTTGACAAAGGGACCGGATTGAGGTAATGTTGAATTTTCCTTAAGTCCAAAGCTAGGACGGCCTTGGGTGACTTAGAAAAATTTTGGTTGAATTTTACTCCCTAATCCGGATTGTTGACAAAAGGAATCAATTCGGATTGAGGTAATGTTGAATTTTCCTTAAGTCCAAAGCTAAGAGAGCCTTGGGTGACTTAGAAAAATTTTGGTTGAGTTTTGCCCCCTAATCCGGATTGTTGACAGAGGGAATCAATCCAGATTGAGGTAATGTTGAATTTTCCTTAAGTCCAAATCTAGGAGAGCCTTGGGTGACTTAGAAAAATTTTGGTTGAATTTTACCCCCTAATCCGGATTGTTGATAGAGGTACTAATCCGGACTGAGGTAATGTTGATTTGGGCGGAATTCCAAACGATTTTGTAGACTTCCTCTCTCCTGATTTCAAATCTGTGTTACTCTAAAACTCTTTGGGAGTCATGTGATAACTGACAAGTCATAATTACCGCTGTCCTTTTTTCTCTTTGCCCGAAAATGTTTTATTATAAATCATTTTCCTCCCAATTGTTGGTTGCCACGTGTTATGTCGTACCAATTCCCTTTACCCCCAATAAGTAACTCCTTTTGTACTCTGTTTTTTCTTTATCAAGTACAAACTCCACTACGCCATAGATGGCCTATTGCAACCTTTTGGCATGGGTGTTACCATCTTGGATGTTACCATAGATATGAAATTTTTGAGCTATTGCAACCTTATGATTTTGGTGTTACCAAATCCATATAAATATGTTACTATAGTTGTAAAAGGTGTTATAGTGGGTAACACCAAGAGATGTGTTACCATAGAGTATTCATGAACAAAATTTTTATTTTATTTAAAATTAATGATTTAATAATTATTTGACTTTAAAAATAATTAAGTTTAAAAAAATCGTTCCACTAATCATTTTAAAATGTAATATTCCATCAAATAATTAAATTATTGATTTTTCATAAATATTAAATTTTGTTTATAAATTTTAAATAAAAAGGTTTTAAAATAAAGTAATATCCAAACATTATTAAATTTTAACTAAATTCATTGAAAATTTAATAAAGAAAACTAAGTTAGGTATAAATTTTGAATTATTACAAAATTATGAAAATAATAGATTTAACAATTATATTTTAATTTTAAAAAATTAAAATAAATTGATAATAGTTACAAAAATAAAAAAGGAAAGTAAATATATACTATATACTCTGGCACTCTGCTGATTAGTAGTGCTGAGCGGGCAAAAGAAAACACGAGCGGGAACTTACCAAAAAAAAATACGAGCGGCAAAATGAAAAATTAGAAAGGGGGTAAGTATAGTCACAGAGGGAGTAAGTATAGTCACAGCCGCTCAATTAGTCACTTACCCTAAACTTCACTTCTCACTTTTTCTCAAAATGAAAAACTGAACTCAACCGCTGAATTAGGGTTCATATTATTAGAGTTGTTTAGGGTTCAAGTAGGGTTCTCTCGCCTCTCTCATATGAAGTTTAAGGTTCAATTAGGGTTCGAGCTGGTCAATCGAAGCTTGGTTCTACGATTCAATTAGGGTTCGAGCTGGTAAATCGAAGTTTGGGTGAAGATTTCAATTAGGGTTCGAGATTTGTTCAATTAAGGTATAAATCTTTCTTTATATGCTTCGATTTATGTATACTCTGTGTTGCATGCTTCGATTTATGTCTACTCTGTGTTGCATGCTTCGATTTTCTTTAGTTTGACCTCTATCTCTCTCCCACTCTCTCTGTATCTCTATGTATCTCTCCCTCTCTCTATTTCTCTCTCTCTCTCTCTCTCTCTCTCTCTCTCTCTCTCTCTGTATCTCTTTGTGTCTCTCTTTGTATCTCTCTATCTCTCTCCATCTCTCTGTCTCATTCTCCATCTCTCTACCCCTCAGTCTCTGTTTTTCTCGGTTATTGTATATATGCCTTTTCTGTGGATGTTGATTTATGCGCAAAATCTGTGATAATTTGAATAATGTATTGTTGTTGAAATAATATAATCTGTGATAATTGTTGTTGTAAATATGTCGTGTTTCTCGAATTTGTGTATTGTATTACATACAATGGTCGATTTTATTTATCGGTTTTTGTATAAATTTTTTATTTATTCTGATTACATATTTATGTTGATTTATGCCTAAATCTTTGATATTTTGGTCAAATTTTAATATGTGATTTATGTATGACTTTTGTCGTGATGTGTCTCGCTGTCTTAGTCTCTTTCGTATCTCTGTCATATATATTATTTGCTGCTGCTGCTTAAAAACTATCTCAACTGTATAACTAACAGTTAAAAAAAACCCTCTGTTGTTTAGTAGTTAGGTTTAAGGTCATGTATATAAATCTCATAATTATTTGTATAATTAGTTAGTTATTAATAGGTATTTATTTGCTTAGGTTGGACGAAATAAACACCTTGACTACTCTTCTTATATTAATAGAGTTGTGCTTGATAAATGTAGTGATGGACAATGAGGAAAACATGTGGATAAAACTTCCAAAGTTTAGTAACGGCTATATTAGCGGGGTAAAGGCTTTTATAAAAAATGCAGTTTCTAGATTCGCCATAGGTGATGAAATAACGTGTCCTTTCAAGAAATGTAAAAATGGCAAGTGGCATCGTCAAGATGTAATATACCAACATCTCATCTACAATGGTCCATCTTCATTATACATGGAATGGATGTGCGAGGTTTCTCGACATAGGAGTGATGAAGATATGGATTGTGAGGCTGGTATAGACTTTGGAGGTACTCTAGGTGACATGTTGCAACGTACCCATGGAAAGCAAAATGGTGAAGGTGAGGACACTGAAGTACTAAATGCCAAGCCTAATAAATTTGATCGCCATATTGAAGACAGAAAACAACCATTATATCCTGGTTGTTCGAAGTTTTCGCGATTAAGTTTTATCCTTAGGATTTATTCTTTAAAATGTAAACATGGGATTACGGAGGCTGCATTCGGGGATCTACTAGAGTTGATGAGAGAGGCTTTTCCACAGGCCCACATACCTTTATCTTTTGATGCTGCAAAAAATATCATTAGAGATTTAGGTCTAGATTACCAAAACATACACGCATGTCCAAACGATTGCATGCTATATTGGGCAGAAAACAAAGATGAAGATGTTTGTAAAACTTGTGGTGTTTCGAGATGGGAAGTAGTGGAAAGGAAAGGTAACAATGACGATTATCGAGAGAAGGTAATTCGCAAGGTTCCAGCAAAAGTTATGCGTTATTTTCCGCTAAAACCAAGGCTGCAAAGGTTGTTTATGTCGAAGGAGTATTCTGAACTTATGTTATGGCATGCCGTGGGACAAAAAATTGACGTAAATCTTAGACATTCAGCAGATGCCGATGCATGGAAGGCTATGGATGCTAGGTATCTTGATTTTTTTGATAAAAAAGAGAAATATCAGACTTGGTTTGGCCTCAGATGGATTTAGTCCTTTCCGTACTATGAGTACAACTCACTCAACATGGCCTGTTGTATTGGTTAACTACAACCTGCCACCTTGGCTATGCATGAAGCCTGAAAATTTGATTCTTTCAACAATCATCCCCGGTCCAGAATCTCCAAACAACAACATTGATGTATTTATGCAGCCTTTAATTGAAGAGTTGAAAGAATTATGGGATCTAGGTATAGAAACTTACGATGCCTTGTCTAATCAAAATTTTAGGCTACGTGCAAGTGTGTTTTGGACCATTAGCAATTTTCCGGGATATGCAATGCTATCCGGTTAGAGCACAAAGGGTAAATTGGCATGTCCGACTTGCCATTATGAGACATCTTCAATGTATTTGAAACATAGTAGAAAAATGTGCTACATGAACCATAGAAAATTTCTATGTCCGGAGCATAAGTGGAGGTTCGATAAGAGAAGGTTCAATGGTGAAGTTGAAATGGGAAAGGTTTCACCCACTTTAAGCGGAACAGATATACTTAATTTATTGTTCGGCTATGAAAATGAATTTGGAAAGGACAAAAGCAAGAAAACGAGCAAACGGGGTGTAAAGCGTAAAAGGGATTCCCCTATAAAAAAAGTCAAAAATTTTCAATTCACCATATTGGATTCACAATTTATTGCGACACATCCTTGATTGTATGCATATCGAGAAAAATGTATGTGACAATATACTTGGTACTTTATTGAATATTGGCGGTAAGACAAAAGACCATTTGAGTGCTCATTTGGATTTACAAGAAATGGGGATCAGGAAGGTCCTTCATCCAGTTAAATCAAGTGATGGAAAATACTTTGAGATTGGGGCTGCTATTTTTGACATGACAAACCAAGAGAAGAAAATATTCTGTTCAGTATTGGAGAAGGCTAAACTGCCATACGGCTATGCAGCTAATATCAGTCGATATGTTCACACGAAGGAAAGGACAATCTGGGAGTACAAGAGCCATGATGCTCATTTTCTTCTACACTACTTGTTAAAATTTGCAGTGAAAAAAACATTGAAACCTGAGGTTGCACTACCTTTGATAAGACTTGGTGCATTTCTAAGAAATCTTTGGAGCAAAGTATTTAATTTGGCTGACCTGAATAGGCTACAACAAGAAATTGTTGAAATTCTTTGCCATCTTGAGATGATATTTCCATCAGCTTTCTTTGACATAATGATTCACTTGCTGGTTCATTTGTGCAAGGAAATCGAATATGGGGGACCTGCACACTTGAGATGCATGTGGCCAATTGAGCGTTATCTAGCTAAACTAAAATCTTATGTGCACAATATGTCTAAATCTGAGGGTTCCATTGCTGAAGGCTACCTAGCAGAAGAATGCTTGACGTTTTGTTCAAGATTCTTAAATGGGGATGCAGTACCTAAATTTGAAAGTTGTCCACAAAAGATGGAATATCCAATTGGTACAAGAAGAAATAAAGGTGGAAAACCTATTCATCTCAAAGAATCTCAATGGATTGCATGTCATCGTTACATTCTATTCAATTGTGGTAAAAAGGACATCGAGACTTTGATCGAGTAAGATTTAAGTTTTAATTTATTTTAATAAGAATTAGAATGTTTATTTGTTTTATAATATTAACTAGGTAATTATTGTAGGGAACATCGAGCTTTAATTGATGGTCATCCAATATCGAAAAAATATAAAAGAGAGAGGGCACACACCGAAGACTTCTGGAAGTGGTTGAAGAAAGAGATTCGAAAAAGAAAATGACATTTCCAAAGAGCTAGAACTCCTTGCAATGGGACCTAATCGAGCAGCTAAGAGGTTTACGGGATATGTTATTAATGGGTACAAATTCTATACAAAATACAGAGATGCTAGGTGTACAACACAGAATAGTGGTGTATTTCTGTCTTCCTTAACCACCAGCTTTGCAAGTTCAAAAGATCAGAATCCAAGTGTTGGTGCTGTCGATTACTATGGATCGATTGAAGAAATCCTCGAAATCGATTATTGGGGAGATTTTACCGTGATTCTATTTAGGTGTTGTTTGTTAGGTCCCGAAGTATCGTAGAAGGGGGGTTGAATACGATACTACCAAAAAAAATAATTCCGAGAATATATATCTTTATTGATAATAAACTCGAAGGGGTGTTACAACTTCTAATCCAATGGATTAGCTTCAAAACCTGAACACTCCTAAGGATAGTTTAGGCACGAGGACCTTCTACCCGACACTTCCTGAAAGCGGGATAAGCCGACTTTCCAACTAGATGGACTGTCTAGCAGCTTACACTCCTAAGGATAGTTTAGGCACGAGGACCTTCTATCCGACACTTCCTGAAAGCGGGCTAAGCCGGCTTTCCTACTACATGAACTGTCTAGTAGCTTATACAGAGAAGATATAAGAGAGAGAAGAGAGAGTTGTGTGTTGAGGTATGTTTTGAAATGAAATACAACAGGCCTATTTATAGGTTTTTAGAAAGTTACTATTTTACACTATTCCGACAACCCCCAAATAGTAACCGAGCACTATTCCAACAACCCCCAAATAGTAACCGGACACTATTTCACTAACCCCCAAATAGTAACCGTTGGTTACTATTCATATGAATAGTACTATTCATATGAATAGTGATTTCGGATACTATTCACATGAATAGTAATTTCGGATACTATTCATTTTCCTCTTAATTTGACATCCTTAAATATGCAGCTTCCAAAATGGAGGATATCAATACTGCTCTAAACTCAATCATACCTCTTAACAGTTTTTCTGAGTTAGATACTTCGATTCCTTTGTGAAGTGTTGACGCCTAGTACAACTGGTCTGGTTCACAGACGACTAACATTCACTCATGGTCTTAGTATCATGTCTTTAAGAACACTGCTAAGAATTGTGCATCCATAAAAACTTTATCTCTGGAATCTTTTGGCCCTTCAACTGAATCTTTGTACATCTTATTTTGTCACTGAGGCTTTATCATGTTAATGAACTTCTTTCAGCAACTTGATCCTTGTTGATGCCTGTTCTTCAAATTTCACGATCCCTGTATAGAGTTAATATTTATTTATCTTTTATCCTAGTTGAGTTATATATGTCCTCTATTACATATTACATTACATTATGCTTTACAATCTCCCCCTATTTGATTGTTAGGGTTTGACAAGCAAATTCCTAGAGGATAACTCAACTGATACAACAAAAAATGAAATACAAAGATAAATAATATTAAAGCGCATTCTGGATCATATATACATTTTCCAGATTTCTAAAATTTGAACAAGTGCAAGATATATTGTTCCTCTAGACTGAACATATCTTCAATTTTGCCTTGCTTTCTTTCCACTAATACTCCCACTAGCTTTTCCTTTTCCAAAATAAAGTTAATTCCGTGTCAACAACCTTTTCCTTGCCCTTACGCCTAGTTGATTTTTCTTGATCATCCAACTTCTCCCCCTCAGTTGGGTTATCCTCCAGAGTAGTAGGATGTGGAGTTGGTAAATTAGACGAAGATGGTTTTGCCAAGGAATTAATTGCATGACTAAACTGGGATGCCATGGAACTTAACTGAACCTGGAATGCATCATGTTGAACAAGTTGCAAATTTTTGATTTCTGCAATGGACTTACAGATATTTGACAACTCTTTCTCCATTGTTTGGACCCGTGTAAGGAGTCTGCTGTATTCATTTCTGGTTACAGGAGCATGTGGTTAAGTAGGTTGCTCACTCATACGTTCTGCAGGTGTTTCACTCAACACTCTATATTCACTCGGTTTAGTGGTTTGGGTTACACTTACATGTTCTGTTTGTGTTTCCCTCAACTCTCTTCCAGAGCTTCCACCGAGATGTGTACCTGCAAATGAAATCATCCTAGCCCCTTTTTCAGAGGTCACAGATGGTGCAATGAAAGTTCGTGACCTTCCGTCCTCGCGTGAAGCGAGTTGCCTACCACTGGTAAAGAGTAGTAAATCTCGAAAGAGATCCAGAGATTTTCCCTCTGGGAGGTTAAACTTGAATCGATTAAATGGCACAAAACCCAAGTTTCCCTCGTATGTCTGTGAAGACACTTGGTTCATAAAAGAACCACCTACCGATGGATCTTTCCGTAAAATGGAAGATTCACCAGCAGTTATTGAGGTAGGTAATTCCACCTCGGATGCCTGTGAAGGCATTTGATCTTTAGAAAGATCATCAACCACTCTTATGTTCCGTGAAATGGAACTCAAGATAGTTGCTCCCGTCAATTCAACCTCATTTACATTTTCACTCATTGGATAAAGAAGAATTGTTTCACTAACAGTTGCCGTTTCCTCAGGTTCATTGGGTTTACTCCGTTTAGAATGAGGTAGAGCGGCTGATGTAACTAACTCCTTATGTGGTGCTGCTGAGGCACTATCTCCCTCAAAAGTGTTGATGGATGGTCGTTTAAGTGACAATTGAGTTGTAGGAGTTTGTTGTGTTTGTGTTTGTAGAATGGGCTCTTCGACCTGTGTTAGAGTCGGTGGGATTTCCTGCTCTTGGTCGGGTAAGATGGCCACTAAGGGCTGTAGAAACTATATTTCCTGTGACACAGCAGGGAATACAGAGGTTGGAATAGCAGAGATTGAAATATTACCTTGTCGTATACCTGCTCTCACTGGTCTTGGTAACAACGGAAGTGGGACAGTCTTTAGATATTCAGTTAGGACTGTAGGCACATCCGTATAGTTCTTTTTGCTTATATAATAAATTACATTCATCTTCATGTAAGAACATTCCACCTTTCGACCATTTTCCGAGTGTACCCTGTCTTCATCATTCAAAAAATCATTTAATATTAGCTGTAGAAACCTTGGATATAGACATTTGACGTTTTGAGTCTGAACATCTCTTGTTCCCAAGTGTTTCATCTTTAAAATGATTTGACCAAACACTATTTTTCCAAAATTAATCCTCAAATTATTGGCGACCGCATACCCTATTTTTTAAATAAATTCAGGTATCCGATCTAGATTCGTTCTATCTGAGGAAAAAACATGGCCAAGAATGTGAAAGAAGAAATTCCAGTACTGGGTTAGAAATGTTCTAGAGATATTACCAGTATTGAAATTGCCATCTTGGTACCTTATAAAACGAAAGAACATTTCAATCTATTCAGGTGTAGGATCAGAAACAAGATTTTCCATAGGAAAATGAAGAATTCGATTAACATCTCGTTCAGTGACCCTAATCGGCCTACCAAACAGTCGATATGTGAATGCACACCCGTCCTGTCCAGAAGTGTTAACCGCACTGCAATATAGTTCACGTAATGCATCATTGTTAAGCTGCACTGGTGTAACTAAAGCATAGCAAATTAATGAATGTTCATTCAGAAATTGTGCCCAAGCCCGAAATTGCTCATCATAGATGGTTTTGATTTGCTGAATGGAAGTAGGATTAGCTTTAGCAAAAACAAAACTTCCCTGCAATGCCATTTTCAAAACTTTGAGGAAATTCAAAAACAAGGGTTAGTTTTTGTAAAGGATGATGTATAAAGCAAGAATATGAAGTCCGATATAAAAACCACCAGCTAGATTGAGAGATCTTTCCGATCAAAGCTCGAAATGTTCAGCAATTGTGTGTATATGCTCTGTATATCTGAAAAATGATGATGTTAAACACAAACAAAAACTCATCATTTATAAGGTTTCAAGGTTCAGTGGGTTATGTGAAATAGTGACAGGTTTTGTTTAAAGAATTCAAACTCTCTACAACAAGTGGTAAATTGTCAACCATGTTAGGTAGCCACCATGTTAGGTAGCCATATTTCATGAATTCAACAATGGCGGCTAACATCTTATCACCGAAACCTGTCAGCCGACCTATCAGCCTATACACATATACACATATTTAATACTTCTAATTATTATGGATTTAAATATAATCACGCAGTAAATTAAGAATTAATCCACAATAATAAACCTACAATTAAATAGACATAAAATTAACAAAATATCATTAATTGATATATGTCAATAAAATATTTATTTAATTATGCTACAATGATATCTCCAGAATAATCCTGCAGATAATCAAATGAAACAAACAAAATCCAGAGAATGAAATTCACTGGCTGTAACAAATTGAACAGACATTTTAAAAGATCATGTGAAATTTAACATACCAAGCTCACTTACCAACCTTGAAAAGGTTGCTTCATCCAAAGCTTTAGTAAAAATGTCTGCCAACTGTTTTTCACTAGGAACAAAATTCAGTTCCACAGTGCCTTCCATCACATGCTTCCTGATGAAATGGTATCTGATGTCTATGTGCTTGGTTCTAGAATGCTGCACTGGATTCTGTGATATTGCAATTGCACTCGTGTTGTCACAGAAAATTGGGATCTTTTTAACTTTAACTCCATAATCAAGTAGTTGATTTCTCATCCATAGAATCTGTGCACAACAACTCCCAGCTACTATATATTCAGCCTCTGCAGTTGAGGTAGATACTGAGTTCTGCTTCTTACTGAGCCATGAGACCATCTTGTTTCCCAAGAATTGACAGGTTCCTGTGGTACTTTTTCTATCCATTTTGCAACCTGCATAATCTGCATCTGAGTAACCAATTAGATCAAAACCAGAATCTCTAGGGTACCAAATGCCAAGGTTTGGTGTTCCCTTGAGATATCTGAAAATCCTCTTAATAGCTACCAAGTGAGATTCCCTAGGATCGGCTTGAAATCTAGCACATAAACATGTAGCAAACATAATATCAGGTCTACTAGCTGTTAAGTATAAAAGAGATCCAACCATGCCCCTATAGCTTGTCATGTCCACCTTTTTTTCCTTAGTATTCAGTTCAAGCTTAGTGGCAGTGGCCATGGGTGTTTTTGCAGAAGAGCAATCTGCTAAATCAAACCTTTTTAAAATATCATAAATGTATTTTGTTTGACTTATAAAAATTCCCTCATTCACTTGTTTAACTTGTAAACCAAGAAAATAAGTTAATTCACCCATCATACTAATTTCATATCTACTTTGCATGAGTTTGGCAAACCTCTTGCAAAGTTTCTCATCTGTAGACCCAAATATTATATCATCTACATAAATTTGGACAAGTATCATAGAGCCATTGACATTTCTATAAAAGAGAGTTTTATCAATAGTACCTCGAATGAAGTGATTCTCTATAAGGAACTGTGAGAGTGTGTCATACCAAGCTCTAGGTGCTTGATTCAGGCCATGGAGTGCTTTGAGTAGAAAGAACACATATTCTGGAAAGTCTGGATCTTCAAAACCAGGCGGTTGACTAACATATACCTCCTCCTCCAGAATTCCATTTAGAAATGCACTCTTGACATCCATTTGATAGACTTTGAAATTTGCATGCGCTGCATAGGCCAGGAAGATCCTTATTGCTTCTAACCATGCCACTGGTGCAAAGGTTTCTTCAAAATCAATTCCTTCCTCTTGACAGTAGCCTTTAGCAACTAATCTAGCTTTATTCCTTGTGACTATGCCATTCTCATCCATCTTGTTCTTGAATACCCACTTAGTGCCAATCATTGATTTGTCTTTAGGTTTGGGTACAATTTTCCATACTTCATTTCTTTCAAACTGGTTTAGCTCTTCTTGCATTGCTAAAACCCAGTCTGGATCCAAAAGAGCATGTTCAACTCTCTTTGGTTCCTCTTTGGATAGAAAAATGCTATATAAGCATTCTTCTTGAGTTGCTCTTCTGGTTTGGACCTTTGCATTAGGATCTCCAATTATAAGCTCAAATGGATGATCCCTGGTCCATTTTCTTTGTGGTGGTAAGTTTGACCTTGATGAAGTGGCTTCATTTTCTCTATGTTGATCATTGTGAGAAACTCCCCCTGAGTGTATGGCCCTCGAGATTGATGGAGTACTTGCAGATTCATCAACAGAGGCTTCTCTTTGATTTCCAACTGATGGTGTAAGTTGCTCTTCAACAGGTGGTTCATTCTGCACTTCAACTGATGATCCTTGCCTGTTTCTCACACCATTTGATCTCCATTCTTCATCATCATCTTCACTTTCTTCACCACTTCTCTCATTCTCAAATGAGAGAGACTCATGAAAACCTTCATCTACTAGACAAGATATTTTCTTATCATCAAAGACAACATGTATGGACTCCATTACAATGTTTAGTCTTAGGTTGTAGACTTTGTAGGATTTTCCAGCTGAGTATCCAACAAAGATAGCTTCATCTGCCTTTGAATCAAATTTTCCAAGATGCTCACCATGATTTTTCAGTACAAAACATTTGCATCCAAAGACATGTAGAAAGTTGATTGTTGGTTTCTTGCCTTTGAAAAGTTGATAAGGTGTCATGCCTTTTGCTTGATTGACCAAAGAAATATTCTGAGTGTAGCATGCAGTGTTTATAGCTTCTGCCCAGAAGTATGTTGGTAGCTTAGACTCTTCAAGCATTGTTCTTGCAGCTTCAATTAGAGTTCTGTTCTTTCTTTCCACTACACCATTTTGTTGAGGAGTTCTTGGTGCAGAGAATTCTTGGATAATTCCTTCTTCTTCACAAAACCCTCTTATTACAGAATTCTTGAACTCAGTTCCATTGTCACTTCTGATTCTCCTTACTTTGAGTAAAGGATTGTTGTTGACTATCTTGATGTGATTTATAATGACTTCACCCGCCTTATCCTTAGAGTACAGAAAGAATGTCCAAGAGAATTTTGAGAAATCATCAATAATCACAAGACAGTATTTCTTCTTTGAGATTGACAATACATTGACTGGTCCAAAGAGATCCATGTGAAGTAGTTGCAAGGGTTGATCAATTGATGACATTGACTTTGATTTGAAAGAGGCCTTCTTCTGCTTCCCTTTCTGGCATGCATCACACAATCCATCCTTGGAGTAATCCAATTTTGGAATACCTCTAACCAAATCCTTCTTTACCAACTCATTCATTGCTTTAAAACTCAAGTGTGACAGTCTTTTATGCCAAATCCAACCTTCATCTTCACTTGCCTTGCTGAGAAGACATGTAGTCATGTTTGCATTTGTTGAATTGAAATCAGCAATGTACACATTTCCTCTTCTATCTCCTGTCAACACTACCTTGTTGTCACTTTTCTTGAAAATGACACAAGCTTCAGATGTGAACCAGACATTATGGCCTTTGTCACACAGTTGACTGACACTTAGCAAGTTATGATTAAGTCCATCAACCAGTGCTACTTCTTCAATGACAACATTCCCTTGTGAAATCAAGCCATATCATCTAGTATATCCTTTGTTGTTGTCTCCAAAGGTAATGCTAGGGCCAGCTCTTTCCTCAAGCTTATTGAGCAGGGTAGAATCTCCAGTCATATGCCTAGAACAACCACTGTCCATATACCAAAGATTCTTTCTGTTTCCCTGCACACATCAAAACAAAATCAAGTTGATTTTGGTACCCAAGTTTGCTTGGGTTCTGCCTTGTTAGCCTTTTTCTTATTTTTCAAGCCATTACTACCCAGGGGTTCTGATTGAGTTAAATCAACCTTAACTCTTGGTGTAGGTTTCTGAAAAATAGGTTGTTTCACTTGCTCACATGCATTAAAACTAGATGTATAATTTGGCATAGTCTGTGCAAACATGTTATTCATCATCCATGGCAACTGAGGCATATTAAAAGCATTATAATATGGATTATACATGAATGGCATGTTAGCATAATGATTAGATGCATGAGCAGGCTGGACAAACATGTTTGGCATAACATTCATAGCAGGCATAGGTACTGACTTAGGCATACTAGGCGCAGAAGCATTCTTAACAGATTTACAGTTGACAAATAAATGATTAACACTACCACAGTTCACACATTCCTTTCAAGGAGCATATTTATCAGGTGTGTAATTACTATGTTTGTTAATTCCTACCTTGCCATTTTTATTCTTCTTATTAACCTTAGACTTAGGTTCAGTCTTTTCTAACTTATCCTTCAATTTCTTGATTGACAAGTTGCCTATGTTTCCTTGTTCAACTGACTTGGTTTTGCTACACTCTCCATTAACAAAGTTCTTATTGACAGGCCCGTACTTTTTATCAATTTAGTTAAAGTTGCTTTGCTAACAGGCTTAAGTCTCAAAGAACATTCTTTGTCACTGTCTGAAGCAACTTCCCTATCAACATCTAACTTAACTTCTGCTAATTTGTGAAAAGAATCAAATCCTTGTTTACTATAAATTTCTTCAGTTTTAGCCTTTGATCCCTTCCACTTAGCAATTAAGTCTTATTCCTCTTTTAACTGTTTTATTAAACACTCTTCTCTTTTCAGAGCCTCAAGTAACTCATTCTTAGCATCCTGGAAATTTCTTTTCATTGTTTCAAAATCAATTAGTTGAGTTTCTAACAGAGTATTCCTATCACCTATCTTAGCATTAAGATCTTTAATCTTTTTGTTCTCCTTGTTAAGCGATTTTAATGTGACATGCATGTTATACAATTCATTAGACATTTCATTAACAACATTATCACATTCATCTTTGGAAAGTTCAGTTA
This sequence comes from Saposhnikovia divaricata, assembly GCA_036435485.1. Taxonomy (NCBI): domain Eukaryota; kingdom Viridiplantae; phylum Streptophyta; class Magnoliopsida; order Apiales; family Apiaceae; genus Saposhnikovia; species Saposhnikovia divaricata. Next base: position 116,654,915 of record CM071599.1, on the reverse strand, counting down.
GGTTTGTAGAGTATACCTGGTTGCTTGCTGAACTAGCCTCTTCATCAGTTTCGTTTGCCATGAGTGCAAGATTGACAAAATCCTCTTCTGCATCTGAGTCACCTCCAGCAGCCCAGTCATTATCTTTTGACACAAATGCTCTCCCTTGTTGCTTGAGAAGATCAAAATATTTCTTCTTGTAATCAACAGCTTCAAACTTCTTCTTTTCTTTCTCAGCTTGGGATTTCCTGCATTCATTGGCAAAGTGACCAGCAATTCCACAGCTATAGCATTTGATCTTTGATCTTTCAACCACATCTTTGTTTGGTTGATAGCTTTTCTTGAATTGCCCGGTTCCTGCTGGATTCTTCCTGAATCTTAGCTTCGAAAATCTCTTTGACAGAAATGCCAAATACTCATCTAGATCTTCAGCTTCATCCTCACTTAATGCATCAGGTTCTTCAATCATCTTGCTTTTACCTTTGCTAGCTTCAGCTTCACCTTCACAAGTTTTTGAACTTAGTGTGGCTTCTACACTCTTCATTCTTCCACCACCTTGGATTGTTGGAATATTGGCCACCAAGGCAACAGATCCACCTTTCTTCTGGATTTTCTCCACTTCCTCATCTTGCTGCATTTCAAGCTCATAGGTCTTCAGGATGCCATACAGTCTCTCAAGTGTAAAATCTTTGTAGTCCTGAGAGTTCCTCAACGAGACTGTCACTGGCTTCCATTCCTTAGGAAGAGATCTCAGAAACTTTAGATTGGAGTCCTTGATTTCATATTTTCTCCCATACAACTTTAGACCATTCAGTAACTTTTGAAATCTACTGAATATGTCTGTTACATTTTCACCAGAGGAGTAGTGAAAATGCTCATATTGTTGTATTAGGAGCTGCATTTTATTTTCTCTGACTGGCTCAGTTCCTTCACAGATTGTTTGAATAGTGTCCCACACTTGCTTGGCAGTAGTGCAGTTTATAACACAATCAAACATATCTTGGTCGATGCCATTGAATATGATGTTCATAGCCTTCTTATCTTTGTGAATCTCCTCCAAATCTTCATCTGTGTACTCAGCTTGATTCTTTGGAATAGGCCTTCCAGCAGCTACAGTGGCAGCATCTTGACCAATCCCAGAGTTGGCCTTCATTGGAACATGAGGTCCTTTCTCTATGCAATCTACATAGCCTTCATCAATGGTTGAGAGATGAAGGTGCATCTTTACTTTCCAGTGAAAGTAATTATCTTTGTCAAGCATTGGAATCTTCACACCTGTATCCTTTCTTCCATGGTTTTGCTCTTTAGACTTCTTGTATGTTAGAAGCTTGCTTTGATACCAATTGTTAGGTCCCGAAGTATCGTAGAATGGGGGTTTGAATACGATACTACTAAAAAAATAATTCCGAGAATATATATCTTTATTGATAATAAACTCGAAGGGGTGTTACAACTTCTAATCCAATGGATTAGCTTCAAAACCTGAACACTCCTAAGGATAGTTTAGGCACGAGGACCTTTTACCCGACACTTCCTGAAAGCGGGCTAAGCCGACTTTCCTACTAGATGGACTGTCTAGCAGCTTACACTCCTAAGGATAGTTTAGGCACGAGGACCTTCTATCCGACACTTCTTGAAAGCGGGCTAAGCCGGCTTTCCTACTAGATGGACTGTCTAGCAGCTTATACAGAGAAGATATAAGAGAGAGAAGGGAGAGTTGTATGTTGAGGTGTGCTTTGAAATGAAATACAACAGGCCTATTTATAGGTTTTTAGAAAGTTACTATTTTACACTATTCCAACAACCCCCAAATAGTAACCGAGCACTATTCCAACAACCCCCAAATAGTAACCGGACACTATTTCACCAACCCCCAAATAGTAACCGTTGGTTACTATTCATATGAATAGTACTATTCATATGAATCGTGATTTCGGATACTATTCACATGAATAGTAATTTCGGATACTATTCATTTTCCTCTTAATTTGACATCCTTAAATATGCAGCTTCCAAAATGGAGGATATCAATACTGCTCTAAACTCAATCATACCTCTTAACAGTTTTTCTGAGTTAGATACTTTGATTCCTTTGTGAAGTGTTGACGCCTAGTGCAACTGGTCTGTGGTTCACAAACGACTAACATTCACTCATGGTCTTAGTATCATGTCTTTAAGAACACTGCTAAGATTTGTGCATCCATAAAAACTTTATCTCTGGAATCTTTTGGCCATTCAACTGAATCATCTGTACATCTTATTTTGTCACTGAGGCTTGATCATGTTAATGAACTTCTTTCAGCAACTTGATCCTTGTTGATGCCTGTTCTTCAAATTTCATGATCCCTGTATAGAGTTAATATTTATTTATCTTTTATCCTAGTTGAGTTATATATGTCCTCTATTACATATTACATTACATTATGCTTTACATTGTTGGTACCATGCAGAAAAGGATTTGTATGACCTAACACGTGTCAATTCTAACAGACTGGTTCAAAAAGCTGACCCGTATGTTATGGCTTCACAAGTACAACAAGTATTTTATATTGAAGATCCGACTGACAAGATGTATCATAATGTTATCAAGACACTGCCAAGGGACTGGTGTGATGTGGAAGGTGAAAATGGGCACGAGGATGATTTCATTAATCCGATTATAAATGATATTCAACATGGTCATGGAATTGGAAATCAAGTTAGTGATGTGAGCTGGTCTAGAGAAGATGTACCTGCAACAAAAAGTATCATTCCTCCAAAAGTAGTCAATGAAACTGTCCAGTGTTTTTTATGGAGTTTTTCCTCTTAATGTAACAAATGTATTGCCTGCCTTTTAATGCGGGGCATTGCTTCTTTATGGATTACTTTTTATTGTGTTAAGTGCTTCTCAATTAAGTCCATGCTTCTTAATTTTTAATAATTTTTATTATTGATTTACTGCATTTTGATTTACTGCATTTTGATTTACTGCATTTTGACTACTTCCAAGTCAAGTTAATATAGTATATAATGTGTGTAAATAAGTCTTAGCAGTACATGTAAGTTAATTTACATTCTTTTGCTAGAATGCTTTTAAATTGATTCTTATTTTTTCTTTGTACTGGTTCTAATGTAAGTTTCTATTTTTTTTAGGATGACAGAGAAGCGCATCAATCTCAGAATTTACCACATGGGAAAATTTCAGAATACACAATATGTTGGTGGAAAAGAGTGTGTGATAAGTAACATAGATTCTGATTGGTTTTCTTACACGGTGCTGATGGACCATGTTAAAGATGAGCTTAAGTATACTGAAATTGGAGGAATTTACGAAAGAAATGGTAATCAAGAAGAGGGATGGAAACTGGTGGTGAATGATCAAGACTTGTGCGAATTAGGTAAAAATGGTGGCCACATAGATATTTATATTGATAACACTGTTGATACTAGAATCGATCCATTACCGCAAATGCAACCTTCTGTAGTCATACGGCCAAGGCCAAATGTGTTTGAAGGTATTAAACTTTTTTAGTTATATGTTTAAATTATTTGATATTTATGAGAGTTCTGATATTTGCTGGTGTACTAATAATTTAATTCTATTGTTGCAGCGACCAAACAAGTGAAACGTCAGTTTGTGACCACTCATCAATTACAACAGCAAAAAAGAAACAAGAAGTCCACTGAAGGCTACACTCCAAGGAAGTCAGCACGGCTGAATAATGCACAAGTCATAATTCCAAATCAAGTTCAGAGTTCTCGGAAGCCGGCACGCCTGGTTGGTGCTAGACCAGAAATCATTGATGCAGCCCTCAAGCAGAAGCCAAAATCAATTAAAGAGAAAAGTGCTCAGAAGTCGGTATTGATCAAAAATTCACAAAGCATTGATGAAAATGTGAATCTGAAGTCTGGAAGTGTTCGGAGGAAATTGGATTTACATAATCCAATAGATGAAGGTGAAGACGTAGATGAAGGTGAAGATATAGATGGAGATGAAAATATGGATGAGAATGACATTGAGGTTAGATAACAAAAATCAATACAAATATGTAACATAATCGATGTTCCACATATATTGCTATTTCACTAACTATATGTTTCTTTTAATTACGCACGGGGATATTGTTCTACCAACTCCCCCACCACTTCCATCTCCATCATCTCCAATAAAACCGATGAAGCTGAACAAGTATGAAATGATTAAATTTCAAAATATTGAGAGAAACGGGTGCCTGAATTAGCTGTTAGTTTGTCAGGTGGATTCAATAAGGACAAAGGAAAAAGTAAAGGGAAAAAAAGAATCGAGACGAGGATGAATATGTTGAAGAAATTGAGGAAAAATGTGAAGATGATGCTTAAGAAATTCTGCCAAAGGTGCATCTTATCTACTATGTAACGAGTTAATTAAAATTGTAATCATAGTACTAATTCAATTTATTTTTCAGAAAACCCAAAAAGTGAAGAAAAACAAGCTTCTTAATAGACCAACTACTCGTTCACGATCTAATGCTGCGACTACAACTGAAAAAGGTTCCACTTAGAATGATAAGAATGGAGAGGCGGCAAATTCAGGTATGGTAGAACCTGCAAAAGCACAGTTACCATGTTGTGAAGGACTTGGATCAATGGCGGATTATCTTGCTATGCGGGAACGCAAACAAAAAGAAGCTGCATCAGCGATTGCAACTGGAAGTGAAACTAAAAATGATAAAGTTCCGGAAACTGACCTGCCAGACAATGAAATGGAAGAAGTTGAAGCAGATTTATCTTCGTTTACTTAAATCATTTTTATGGTAGTCCTTTGCAAAACAAGGCAATTACATAATAGTGTTTTGATTTAACTTTTTATATGTTTTGAAATCGGTACTTAAGTCAAAGTTCCTAAGAGATTATGAGGGAAAACGAGGATGGATAAAGTATATACAAGGCCCTTTGAGAAAAGGGTTGTCATCTCCATGAATAAAAAGTGCCAGCCCATTTCGGATTTTGATAAAAATGTTTCAGAATTGAGTCGCTTTCTGAGGACATTAAAGAGATGCGTGCCACTGACTTATGCGTCTTGGGAACATGTTCCTGAAAGTCTAAAGAATACCTTGTGGAATTATGTCAAGGTAATCAATAAATTTTAACTAGCTTCATGTAAATAATGTTGGTTAGGTAGCATTTTAGACTAACTTATTCTATTTTATATTTGATTTATATGTAAGCGACGCTATATTATTCTTGAGGAATTAAAAACATGGTCATGGAAGACAATTCAACAGAGTTGGAAGGGGTACAAGAGTCGAATAAAGAGCAATCATTATACTGCATATGCAACTGATGAGGAGAGGCTAGAAAATAAGCCGGGTGACATTCCACTTGAGGAATTTAAGCTGCTCTTAAAATTTTGGAGAGATCCTGATATTCAAGTATAATTATAACTTTAAAAAGGTGTTATTTTCTACAGGTTTGCCATTTGTCCAATTTTCAGTGACATAAACTAGTGCACTTTTTTCATGTTTTTTTACAGGCGAAGGCTGAAAGAAATGCTAAAAGTCGTCGTGAATACACAGACACACACTGCTGGTCCCAAACTATTTTCTCAAATTGAAGAAAAGATGGTAAGTTCCTGAATTTATTATCAATCCTTTTGCGAGTCAAAAATTATAAAATTACTCAATATTGTCAAAAAAATAAAATGTCAATCTTTTTTAGAATCGTGAATTATAGTTAAGAAAATTGCTTCTCTTTAATTTAATATAAATATGTGAAAATGGATTCTCTTTAATTTAATTTAATTTAATTTATTATAACTAAACAACAAGGTTATATTATAATTATCTAATGAGTCCGGTTAATGGGAATCAGAACCTCAAACCCATGTGTTAGTGTTTGGATTGACAGTTTGCTGTCTGGAATGGGAACCTCAACCCCACCATACCCCTTGGGATTCCATATCAATCTCATTCCCATACCCTTCATTCCTGTTCCCGATTCTTATTCCTGTTAACGAACCAAACACCCCCTTAATTTGTTTACATGCTGATATCGATACATGATGCAGGAAGAGGTTTAGTGTTAGGGATGTGGGGGGGACTGAGGTTTTACTTTATGTGTGGTAATTTTCCTGGAATAAATCTTTCAAAAAGAGATAGTTCTCATGAAGTAAACATATGTAATATAAAAAATGCGTAATTCAAATATTATTAGATTAAGAGAGTTACATCTCCTTATATGTGACTCTGAGTTTAAAACCTAACTAGTTATAATAGAAATTAACCTTGTTGTTTAGTTATAATATCTCTAATATTTAATTTATTCTTGGATCAAAATATTTGACATGACTCTAATAATTTTTGGTTCATGTGGTGATTTGCATATTGGTTATTAATTTTTGCAAGAAAAACAAGCAGCCAGATGACAACCAGCCAGATGACAAGCAGCCAGATGACAACCAGCCAGATGATAAGCAGCCAGATGACAACCAGCCAGATGACCAGCAGCCAAATGACGACCTATTTTTTGCAAAGATTTTTGCCAAAACTCATAAGCGCGAGCCTGGACGAAAATACCAATCTAATCCTGATGTGATGCAGTTCAGAATTGTAAGTAACAATTCATATTTATAGTCCATATTTCATCTTTACAGTCCATTTTCATTTTCATATATTGACTTAGATTTATTTTCTATGATACAATTAACAAGAAACTCCAATCATCAGAAGGGCTTGATGGTCTTGAGGAACTAGTTTCGGGTGCAAAAAATCTCATGGTCCAGGTTGGATTATAGGAAGACATGACCCGAAGTGTCTCAAAACTTCTACTCAAGCTCCAGCTCCAACCGATTCATACATGCAAGAGCTGACAAAAAAGATACGGCAGGAAGTTGTTGTCGAAGTGGAAGCAAAGGTAAACCAGAAGGTCTGCGCTGAAGTGGATGGCAAGATCAATCGAAAGGTCCAGGACAACATGACATTGGTCCTACAAAAATTAGTTGAAGCAAACCCCACTCTGAATATTAATATCGGTGAAATCTGTGCAACGATTTCCAGTGACACAGTAGGTGATGGTACTCCTATGACCGATGGCCCTAGCTCTTAGACTTCTATTGCTTTTGATAGTACCGTTTTATTAAAAATGAATATGCTATCTTCTAGTACTTGTCTATTTTAGTTTATGTATCAAACTGTTGGTGGATTTGATGTAGTTTCTGGTAGATTTGATGTAGTTGCTGGTGGATTTGAATTGTTGTTGGTTTGGATTTGATGTAGTTGCTTTTGGATTTGAATTGTTGTTGGTTTGTTTTATGGGAATTCAATATTCTGCTGGTGCATTTTTATTTTGTTACATTTATGGTGTTACAATTGGTAAAATGTGTGTTGCAATAGGCTATTATTTTTATCACTGTATGTGTTACAGTAGGTAATATTAGGTGTTGCAGTAGGTAATATTATGTGTTACAATAGGCCTTTCACATTGAGCAGGTGGGCCCCACAGTAGGCCCAAAAAGTGGGCCCCACCTAGAAGTGGGTCCCATATGTGGGCCCCACCCAGAAGTTGGTCCCACATGTGGGTCCCACAGTTGCCCATGTACAAATTTGTATCATCTTTTGTAACACACAAACTATGTTGCTATAGAGTGTTTAAGATGTTGCTATAGAGGTTTTTTGTAACCACATTTGCTATGTTACCTTAGGGTGTTTTTTGATGTTACCTTAGATATCTATAGTTACTGCTGAGAACCTAATACGGCTGAAATGTTACCACAGCCCTATTTTGGCCTATGGCAACTGTAAACAGGGGTCTATGGTAACACAGTTTTTAGGGTTGCAATAAGCAATCTATGGCGTAGTGCTCTCTTCATATTCTTCTTCTCCTCTTTTTACAAATTATTAATCTAAGGTTTTACCGCTGGCGGGATTCTTTGCTTTTGGAGGCTCTTGGATCTCCTTTTGTCATCCTTTGGGACGCTTTATCTTTGTAAGTATTTCCTTTCTATCAATCCTCTCCCATTCCATCTTTATCTCTCTTTTCAATTTATTTACATGTTCTTCATTTCGAACTCTTCGTATTCTTGACCATGCTTCGCCCATTTTATTGTTGTTTTGGTTTGTTTGTGGGTAATTAGTATTTTGCATCGACTGTTTGGTTGTGTTTCTGGCCATGTATTTTAGAGAATGGGGGTTTTTGGGTTTTTCTTTGAATCTGGGTTTGGGTTTTCCTTCAGATGTTCTTCGTGTTCATAGTTTTTTCTGGGTTCGTATAAGTGTATATATGTATGTTTTGGTGCTTAGATCTTGTTTAGGGTGTTTAGATCTCACAAATCCTGTTTCTGGGTTTATGTTTGTACCTAGTCCGGATTGTGTGTACCACCTCTGTCCTGGTGTGGTAACGAATCCGGACTATCGATTTATGAAATGTGTTTAGACTTACGAAATATCACACTAATTCAGACTAGTTAGGAGAAATCCTTGCCCAGATTAGGATTAATAAGAAACTAGTCCGGACTATGGTGCATGACGCTCCTAATCCGAACTATAAAATGAAAATTTTTTGTAAACAAGTGCGGATTTAAGGGTAAAAGAAAGGGACTTAACTTTGGCTATTTCTTCAGGTTTTATAGTTCGTATCAAACACCGGGCAAGAAAACAAAAGCTTCCTTTCAACCTTATTGATCTTAGCTCCGACAGTAGCGCCGGTAGTTCTAACCCCGTTACCCAACCCCCTTCAGTAATAGACCTAGAGTGGTGCCTCATGGCCAAGAAGAAGAGAGATAACAGACAAGTGATAACCAGGATTGGTACCAAAGACCGGGGTGCCGGTCAAAGCTTCGTGGGTCCCGAAGGTTATTGGGTGGACAACAAGTATCTCTTTATGAAGAAGTACGATGTTGATGAGGCCTTTTTCTATAGAGACCTCAGTCATGAGTACTAGCATAGGCAAACCGATGGAATTCCTGGTCCTTATAACCGGGCTGCGTTAGATGCTACTTTCGCCGGAACCGTGTTAAGTGAGGTTCCCTACCCAATTTCCTCCAAGTGGGCATCAACTCCGAATTCTGAGATGGATGAGACAGTCCGGGCTATTTTCCACTTAGGGCCTGAAGTTCAGTAGAGGTGGCCTCAGCCCGAGGAGAGGGTCTTCCATAGACCGGGCGACGGGTACGTTGGAGTGTGGTTGGAGCATCTCTGATCTGGGTGGAATCCGAAGTCCCATACCTTTGTAAAACATATTTTTTAATATGAGTATGGGATTTCTCCCATAAAGCTAACTCCTAATGGGATGAAGTGGATTTCATGGTTTCTAGCTTCTTGTGACCAATTCGGGATATTTCCCAGCTTTAAGCTGTTTCACAACCTGTTCACCTTAATTCTCTTAAATAAGAACCCCTTTTATGAGCTTATGTTCTGAGGTGAAGAGTGTGGGTACCCGTCCGGGTCCGCGAAATCGGTTATGCATCAGTCCTCACTCAAGGGGTGGAACCGGGAGTGGATCTATGTAAAAGGCTTAGATCTGGAGTATATGCCCCTCTTTGCCAAGCTTTTAGAGGAGATTCCTGAACAGGAAAGCTATATATTCGAGGGGCAGGCTTCTGAACAGCTTCATAAGTTTTGTGAGTTCCTTGGTTTTCAAATGACCCGAGACACTTTCATGAATTATGAAAAGATGTATGAACTTGGATGTAAATTACTTGCCTTTTCAATCCGGACTGCTTCTCTTTTACTTGTATTGATTTTCTTTCCTTTACTTATTTCCAGGTTGGCCCTTCTACGATCACGAGTTTGTTGTGAAGATGAAGAAATCAAGCGATCTTGCTGCTCAGCTCAAGAGAATCACTGGTGTTCACCAAGTGAAGGTTGCTTCTAACCGGGCCCCTACAGAGTACGAGACTAGGACAGGGACCGGGGCGGGGTAAAGTGTTCGGGGTGAGGGTGGTGGAGATTCCCACCGGATTGAGGAGGCGGCTCGGACTGTCGTTGTTGAATCTCCTCCGGTTCAAAGCCCTCCTTCCAAACGATAAAGGGTATTCCAAGAGGACCCTTTTGAGCCGGAGGCGCTTCAAGGGGTGAGTGCTGCTGCCACCAAGTCTAGGGGGCTGGACTTAGTAGGAAGGTGTGACGCCCCCAAATCCGAGGTCAAAGATTCAAGTCGTCACATCACCATCCAACCATATCATACCTGTATTAACTTTACAACTCAACAATACATCCATCCAGACCTTAATCTTACGCACAAACAAGTTAGAGCCTCAGAAACGATAATCAAAAGTAACAATAAATATTACAATTCATCTGTACAATCCAGAATCTTATGCACTTCCACTTATACAGCTACACTTGAAGACAAGTCTTACTATTACAGTTGAAAACCTGTCAGACTTACTCTGTAGTGTTTATCAGGAACTAAATCATCTCCGGGATAAATCTTCTACTCCTCTTCTGCTGGTGCAGAGTTAATCGGCCAAATTCTTCTCTTTCTGAAAAGTTTTTATAAAGCAAGAATGAGCTATATAATGCTCAGCAAGTTCACCATTTTGAAAAATAATAATGTGGTTTATTTCGAAAACATTCCCAACTATATGGGTATATATCTCAGATTTCAAAACATAATTGGACAATATATATGTCCGAGTTTGAATAAAACATCTATACTCAATAAGGAGCTTTAAGAATAACATATGAACCCTTTATAAGGTCCCCATTTCAATATATCTCAAGTTTGAAAATATATACATATGAGCATATCATTTTCGGCAAAACACTCTACGGTTAACATACTGTACAGGGAATACATCATTGCAAACCTCTTTCCTTCCATTAGCTTAGAAGGTTTCTCATCCAAAAACATTTCATTCTTTGAAATAATTGCAAGAGTGCTCTAACACGTGCCAATCTTTATAGAAAATCTTGCAGTTCTAGATACTGCACGATGTCAATATTTTTCTTATCAAAAACCACACTATCGGCAACTTGGCACTTAGGCCCAAGAAGCAGTGTCTGAGTATTTTTCCAAAGTGGAGGATGGGACATGAAGAAAACATAAAACCTGACAGGGATTGACGATGATCAGTCGCCACATCCAAGTCAAATAATCCGCGGGTCTTCTCTACCGGTAGAAGGATAGAAACTACATCCGTAACTATCCTCGGGTGAAAACTACATCCGTAATCACCCTCGATGAAAACTACATCCGCAATCATCCTTCGGCAACACCTGGGCCGGAATAATAATTGATGGACCGCCTGGCTCACGGCCGTTTACACATCCCGGGAATCGTTCGTCAACGATTCCCACACCTGCCAGAGTCCCCTTTTTTTTCTTTCTTGTCAAAAATCATTTTTGATAGAAAATTTGAGTAGTTGAAGTTCGACCTCAGTCGACCGATAATTCTTGAAAAGTGTACAAGAAGCAAAACCTGACCGGGGGTTTTCGAAAATGTTTTGGGTTCTGTTGTGGAATGAAAACGAGGGTTTGTATGTATTAAATACAAGGGATGGTGAGCTTCGAGCTTTAATGGTTGTTCTTGCGTTCGAGACTGATCGGTCCTCACAAGATGCCTACGTATCTCTGTATTGCTAGAGAATCAAGCCAACGTAGTTCTGAGAATGAGGGGTCAGGCCCTTTATATAGGCTGAGAAGCCTTAGAATTAAGGTAAGAGTTGGAGACTTAATAGATAAGTCACCTCCTTGAGGAAAGTTCTAGACTCCTTCCTTGTAGGAGTCTGTTGCCATATTGAATTGGATGCCTTGGAGGCTAAGTCTTGAAGAGATAATGTCCTTATCTGACACTTATTGCTGAGCTGTTTATTACCCCTAATATTAATTACGAAATTAATATTAAAAATAGGACTTTGGACCCTGTTGGTGGGCCCCACGTTTGGACCATACCGGGTCTAATTAATGCAACACTAAATGTGTCTTTATGGCTTATTTTTAGCCCATATCATTTGCCCCCCAACTTCTAGGAAAACTGATCAGGTTTTCCTTGAAGTTTTAACGGTTCTTTCCAAGACTCGGGTCAGGGTTCATCTTTATACACTAGTGTTTCACAAGTATTGTCTTTATGTAAAGCGTGGAGCGACCGACGCGTTTATGACAATGTTAATTCGATGCTAATCGGCACTAATCAGCCTTAACGACATTTAAACAATGTTTAAACGACGTTGAACGGCATAAAACGGCACTAAACGGTACTAACTAGCCTTAAACGACACTTAAACAACGTTTAAGTGACGCCAACCGGCATTAAACGACACTGAACGGTGCTTATCGGCACTAACGGTGCTAATCGGCACTTAATCGGTGCTTATCGGCACTGACGGTGCTATCGGCACTTAATCGGTGCTATCGGCACTAACGGTGCTAATCGGCACTTAATCGGTGCTTATCGGCACTAACAAGCCTTGAACGACACTTAAACAATGTTAAGCGATTCTAAACGGTGCTAAACGGTGCTAAACGGCACTAGCGGGGGTCCGGGGGCAGCAGCCCCCGGGCGGGGTCCAAGGGGCGGGAGCCCCCGGCGGGGTCCAAGGGGCAGAGCCCCTGGCTGGGGTCGAGCTGAATTTCCAAGGGCTAGTACTATTCAGAAATTATCATTTCGACTCAAATTTCTGAATTTTACTCACAGAATTCGAGCTCAATTTCGAGCTCAAACTGCCTCCAGATCGCAGCCATTTTTCTTGTTTCCTAAGTCATTTTCGACCTGGAAATTTCGAGGAGAAATCAGTGTATTTTCGAGCTCAATTTCGAGCTCAAATGGGGACCAGGTCGTGGCTGTTTTTCTTGTATCCTAGGTCATTTTCGACCTGGAAATTTTGAGGAGAAATCAGTGTATTTTCGAGCTCAATTTCGAGCTCAAATGGGGACCAGGTCGAGGTTGTTTTTCTTGTATCCTAGGTCATTTTCGACCTGGAAATTTCGAGGAGAAATCAGTGTATTTTCGAGCTCAATTTCGAGCTCAAATGGGGACCAGGTCGAGGCTGTTTTTCTTGTATCCTAGGTCATTTTCGACCTGGAAATTTCGAGGAGAAATTATGTATTTTCGAGCTCAATTTCGAGCTCAAATGGGGACCAGGTCGTGGCTGTTTTTCTTGTATCCTAGGTCATTTTCGACCTGGAAATTTCGAGGAGAAATTATGTATTTTCGAGCTCAATTTCGAGCTCAAATGGGGGCCAGGTCGTGGCTGTTTTTCTTGTTTCCTAGGTCATTTTCGACCTGGAAATTTGGAGGAGAACTCATGTATTTTCGAGCTCAATTTCGAGCTCAAATGGGGGCCAGGTCGTGGCTGTTTTTCTTGTTTCCTAGGTCATTTTCGACCTGGAAATTTCGAGGAGAACTCATGTATTTTCGAGCTCAATTTCGAGCTCAAATGGGGACCAGGTCGTGGGGATTTTTCATACTTCCCAGTTCAAATTCGACCTGAGATTTGCGATCTCAGGCCACGTTATAACGACCTCAATTTTTCAAGGTTACTTACGACCTCAGATTGATTTCTCCAGGTCGCCTTGTCGAGCTCGTAATTGTACTAAAAAACGAGATCGATTGTCACGACCACGTGCTTCCTTTTGGTAACTCCAAGTCTTATTATGGACTTTAACGGGCCCTGTCTTTTAATTTTCATGGGCTGGGCCTAGGTTTTCACATCGTTTGGGCCTACAACACTTTTTAAGTTTTGGTTGGGCCTTTATCACGGGTCAAAATGACCTTAAATCAAAACCTTAATTAGGTTTATCAATCTTGGTTGGGCCTTGACAGGCCTTGATCGCGTCATGGTGTTTAGCCATTAAGACTAAACCTAATTAATTTCCGGCCTTTTGTTCGACGTGGGCCTCACATTTCAACTGTTTTTCGACCTCATCCGTAGGTTATTAACGACCTCAAGGTTTCGTCCGCACAGGGATGTAGATCGTCGTGTTTTACCTTACCTCTGCATGTATTTTCGAGCTCAAACCTTTATTTTTCGACCTCATTCCAAGGCCTTTCACGATCTCATTTCGCTGTGAGATCGAAGCATTCAAACCTCTTTTGTGGTATAATTTCGACTTTACCTCTGCGACTTGGAATTAGCACTAATTCGACTTTAAAATTTTGAGTGCTCCTTCCGGGGTTTATTCTGTTGGACATGACCCGTTTGGGGTTTGGGCCTAGCCAGCATGGGCCTTGATTGAACTAGGCCTAACCTGGCCTAAATTCATTGCCTCGCTTTGAGCTTAGAGTTTTCTGGGCCCAATCTTCATTTATTGAAGATTTTCTGGGTTCGATCTTCATCCCTTGATGATTTCTTGAAGACTTGAAGAACTTCTGGGATTAAAATGGCTGATCATGCTTCCCAACATCCATGATAATGCACTAAGATTTCATAGAAATTATACTGGTCTTTTTCGAGACTTGGGATCTTATTTCGGCTTCAAGCCTTACATTGAGCCTATCGAATGATGGGGTTTGGACTGAATGTCTTAGGTTCATGGGGTTTCAACCCTTTAATCCATTTCGAATAATTCAATTTGCAACCTCAGCTTGCCCATCTGCTTGAGTATGGGTAACAGAAGTGAAACGCGATTGGATATCATTCTCTTCACAATACTTCTCAAACTTTCTTAAGTTCTAAAGCTCTTGAGTTCTCTAGTTTCCAAGCTTCCAAGTTCAAGCTTCAAGTTTCGAGATTCAAGGTTCAAGATGGCTGACAAGCAAGCTGTTGCCCCCCAACTCTCCATGGAGGAGGTCTTACTTTTCAGTTGATCGTTCAGGGAGTTCACTTGCTCCTCAGCGTTTGACTTCAAGTCCGGTGTGTCTTGGCTGGTTGTTAACCTTCTTTTCTTGATTCTAGGTTTCCAACCTTCTTTATATGCTCACAGGACCTTGCTTTGGTTTATATTCGATTGAAGGCTCTTGATTAAAGTCCTTAAACTTCAAATGACAAATTTGATTGGAGGCAGACAGCCTTTTTGGCCATCAAGGCTAAAATTTTGTGTCGGGATTTGAGATTCAAGATTTTAAGTAAGGAATGACAAAGGACCTCTCATCTCAACACTCTCACTAACTGTTTCTGTGCCTTCAAGGCATCATCAGGGAGCCAACTAGTCTCAAGAAGAGCTCGAAGAGGGTCTATCCTTCAACTTACATCAACTGGTTCTACCAATTTTGATTCGATGCTGGGGTCTTCAGGACCTGGAAGCAAAAGCTCTCTGCATAATTCTTTATCTCAGAAGAGCCATACTTAGACTGGGCTTCGGCCTTAATGTTCTTTTCTCTCTTGGGATATACTCAACATGGCATTTATCGAGCGGGGCTATCACGGCTTTCACAATCCTCAAGTATTTGGCCATATTCTTTTCTCTAGCCTCAAACTCTCCATTGACTTCTGAGACTACCAGCTTTGAGTCTCCACAGACTTTCAAGTTCTTGACCCTCAGGGCTCTTATCAGTCCAAGGTTGGCTATCAGAGCTTCATACTCCGCCTCGTTTTAGGTTGTTGGGAAGTCCAACTTCAAGGCATACTCGAGTGTGAACCCATCGGGGCTTTGCAGAACTTAACCTGTACCACTGGTTTTTGTTTTAGATGCCCCATGAAAATAGAGCATTTTGTTTTTGATGCTCCATCAAAATAGAGCATCCAATATTCCTTCTTCTCTTCCAGGGGTTTCTCACCTTGCTGACCTTCCTGGTCTATTACCTCCTGCCCCCCGACTTCTTGGTTGTCAATGGTATATTCATCCACGAAGTCAGTTAGAGCCTGGGGTTTGATGGCTGTCCTAGGCTTGTACTTAACATCGAATTCTCCTAGTTTGATTGCCCACTAGATGAGCCTTCCATTGGCTTTCGGGCTATGCAATATGTTTCTTCAGCGGGTGTTCCATCAGGACTTCAACGTTTGTCTTTATCCAGGGTCCTTCAAGGACTTAAACTCTTATCTGCTGTAACCTAACTCTACCATTCGGGGTATGCATTCGTTTGTTTTCATTCGTGTATTCTTTTATTTTCGGTACTTGGTCTTCTTTGACTCACACATCAGGTGCTTGGCACATAAATAAAATCACAATCAATGAATGGAAAACAAACTTGCATTAATAACTTGGAAATGGGTTCAACCCTTACATAGAGTACTACTGTCCTACTCGGAGCAACATGCTCTGCAATGGTTTTAATGAACCTTATTTCTACTTCTACTATATAAATATGAAGCTAAGTCCTACTAGGATAACTTAAGCCCAATCGAGCCTTTGCAAGACTAGGTCTGCACCACTTGATTTTGTTTTTGGTGCTCCATCAAAATAGGGCACCCACCACTCCTCCTGGTCTCCTCATTCTTATTATGAAGTTCACTTCCTGCTTGGGGTACTACCTCCTGCCCCCCAACTTCTTGGTTGTCAAAGGTACACTCAACCACAAAGTCAGTTAACGCCTTAGCCTCAATGGCTGTCCGAGGCTTCTGTGTGATGTCCTCTGCTGACCTTTCTTTGTGTTCCTTAGCACTGTGGACTTCCATGTCTTCAACCGGAAGGACCTGCCCCCCGACTCCATCAGGCCTTAACGAGGCTACATAACAGCTTCGTGCCATCTTCTGATCACCTTTATGTTCTTCAACACCATTCCTGGTAGGGAACTTGATCTTCACATGATAGGTTGAGGCAACAGCCTTGAATGCATGAAGTCCAGTCCTTCCAAGGATAGCGTTGTACGTTGAATCCGCCTTAATTACCAGGAAGTTCAACATCTTAGTGGCCTCCTTGGGCTCTTGCCCGATAGTTACAGGCAGCTGAATAGTCCCTTCAACTTTGGATTTTACTTCATTAAATCCGTATATAGGCATGTTATTGGGGGTCAACTGAGAATCAGTGTATCCCATCTTCACAAACGCATCATGAAACAGAATGTCAACGGAAGCTCCATTGTCTATCAAGACTCGCTTCACCTCCGAGTTTCCAATCACAAGAGTTATGACCAACGGGTCGTCATGGAGGAACTTCACCCCTTCCAAGTCTGAGTCATCAAAACTAATCGCTACCTCAGTTTTTGCAAGCTTCGGGGCCTCTCCCACGATGTGCAACACCTCTCGGGCATAAGCCTTTCCTAGTTGTCCCGGCCGCAGTTGGGCCTCCTGAGACCATGTTGATTACTGGCCCTCGGGGCTGTGGGTTGCGATCTTGATCGTCATCCCTTCTATTATAGTCTCTTCTCTGATTAGCACGGTCTTCACCCTTAGTGAAGTGCCTCAGCTTCCCTCTACGGATCAAAAACTCAATCTCATCTTTGAGTTGCTTACAATCGTCAGTGTCATGCCCCACGTCTCTATGGAATCTGCAATACTGATTCTGGTTTCTCTTTGCGGGATCACCCCTGAGTGGCTTCGGCCATCTGAAATCCTTATCATTCTCAATGTCCAACAAGATTCGACTCCTAGGAGTATTCAACCTTGCATACTCAGTGAACCTTGACCCTTGGTTCTTCTTAGGGGCAGAGTCGGAGTCCTCGCTAGTTCGGGGATACTTGTCCCTAGCATCATACTCTTGATCATCATAGTCCTGGTCTTGCTTTCGCTTCTTGGAGTCATTGTTACCTCCTCCTCCACCTACGGTGGTTTCTTTCTTCAAGCTATCCTCAGCTTTAATATACTTATCAGCCCTTCGTTGGAGCTCAGCCATGTTCTCAGGGGGATGCTTCGCCAATGATCTCTTGAAGAAGAGGTCAGTGGTTCCGTGTTCCAGGGCTACCATTGCCACCTTATTTTCCAAATCAGTGATATTCAGGGTCTCCTTAGTGAATCGCTTGAGGTAATCCCTCAGATTTTCATTCTTTCCTTGCACTACATACATAAGAGATGCGGAGCTCTTCTCATGCACCCTTCCGCTAATGAATTGGCTAACGAAAGCGGCACTCAACTCCTTAAAAGAGCCAATAGAGTTCGCGGGCAATCGGCTATACCATCTTTGAGCCATGCCCGACAGGGTTTGGGGGAACGCTCTGCACTTTAGGGCATCACTTGCAGGCTGCAGTAGCAGTGCGTTTGAGAACGTCCTGACGTGATTTGCGGGATCACCCGTTCCATCATAAGCCTTAATTGTCGGCATCTTGAACTTCCTATAAATATGAGCATTCATCACCGCCTCAGTAAACGGAGGTGTGGGATCGTCAGGGTCCCCAAGTGGCATCAGATCCTTGGGGTTACTCCTGGGGGTTTCCACCCTCATAGCTTCTCTTGATGGGACATCAGCCCTCTTCTGTCTTCTTGAGGACCTCTCCAAATCTATAACGGGAATCCTTCCTGAGATTGGAGGGGGTCGAATTAGACTCAGTCTTGCCTGTTTCCTTGCCATATCTTCCTTCAATTTTAAGATCTCGGCCTCATAAGCCTTGATCCTTTCAGCAGTTGTCAAAGATTGTCCATCACGGATGTCTTGAGTCCTCCTTCGATGTTCTCTACTAGCACGTCGCCTCCTCGGGGCTTCATCACGGTCATCATCCTCATCGTCGAAGGAGGTTTCATCAGTATAAGGACCCGAATAATCGTGATACTCTCGATCTCGGATCTGCAAAGCGTGACCACTTGGGCCTGTCCCTTGGATAGGAGGATAATTAGGCAGCCCGTATGTCGGGTTAGTACTCACGGGGAGATCTGTAGTGTGGATCTGGACCCCATGCGATGGGTTGTTCGGATCAATCAGAGGAGAGACCACCATCTGAAGAGGATTGGTTTCTCGTCTTGTACGGGTAATCGGAGGTAATGTACTCTCAACGTGGGGGATCGCCCCTGATTGTTGAGAAACTTGAGATTGGGTGATCGCCCCTGATGTTGGCGGAGCTTGTTGGGCAATCGCCCCTGATGCTGGGGGAACCTGTTCGATGATGGGCGGAACAGATCTGAGAGGTATGGCCTCAGTTGCAACTGGTGTTGTTCTTCGTGTTTGAACCATGGTTGATGTTGTCTTCCCACAGACGGCGCCAAATGTTGTGGAATGAAAACGAGGGTTTGTATGTATTAAATACAAGGGATGGTGAGCTTCGAGCTTTAATGGCTGTTCTTGCGTTCGAGACTGATCAGTCCTCACAAGATGCCTACGTATCTCTGTATTGCTAGAGAATCAAGCCAACGTAGTTCTGAGAATGAGGGGTCAGGCCCTTTATATAGGCTGAGAAGCCTTAGAATTAAGGTAGGAGTTGGAGACTTAATAGATAAGTCACCTCCTTGAGGAAAGTTCTAGACTCCTTCCTTGTAGGAGTCTGTTGCCATATCGAATTGGATGCCTTGGAGGCTAAGTCTTGAAGAGATAATGTCCTTATCTGACACTTATTGCTGAGCTGTTTATTACCCCTAATATTAATTACGAAATTAATATTAAAAATAAGACTTTGGACCCTGTTGGTGGGCCCCACGTTTGGACCATACCGGGTCTAATTAATGCAACACTAAATGTGTCTTTAGGGTTTATTTTTAGCCCATATCAGGTTCGAAAAAGTTCGAGTTTGAAAACGATGAAGGTATCTTGGATTAGTTTTGTCTTTAAAATAATGAACAATAATTAATAAATGATATTTTGAGATTTAATATAAACAATTAATAAAATAATTATTTAATTAAAATAAGCTTTTAATCCAAGATAGATATTTTTGAGGATTTATAATAATGTAAAAATAATAAATACTTAAGTATACGATACTTCCCGAATGACCCTTCGGGTTTTCGCAATTTAATCACGATACAATAATATACCGCTCCCCGGTCAATAGCATATTTGGACCGCTACGACCTCTATTGCTAGAGTCGTTGTCCGAAGGAAACATTTTCATTCTAAGTTCAAGGGTGTACAAACACATATGTGCATATATCCTCAAACTTCAACATAACCTGCATATAATACATTTGAAAGCCACAAACAATACAGTGAAAATCCTTATATATAAGCTTTGAAAAGTAAAATTGCCTTGGTAGGGTGGGGTGGTCGAGCTCGCGACGTGGAATGAAGATCTATACATGATCAATATTCGTACGTTAGTACCTTAACAACACTGCTTAATCGTAAGGTTTTAAAGGATGTAAGACCAACTTAAAGACTCCAATTTGTGACCACTAACCCTCCCATATGACCATGTCATCACTTTATCACATTCGTTACCCATTCGACTCGAATCCATTCCTCAAACTTGAAACACAAGTCAGTACTCTTAAAACTACGTTAAACTAACCTCCTAGGTGATTTTTCACTCGCGCGCACTTCGCTCTAACTTTTTTATAAAATCGAAAAAAATAATCCTTTTTACAAAATTCTTTCTCTTATACTTTCTTCACTGCAATGTGGTGTAAATATAATTTTCACACATCCCAAGGATTTTTCTAAGGTCCTTAACCAAGCCCTTAAACCATACTCTCCAGGCTCTTCTTCGTCCAAGATGAGCTCTGGACTTATGTCTCGATAGACTCTTTTGGATTCGGACCTCCTCAAAATTCGCTCCACCTCTTCCTAAATCCTCTTCTGGACTTTGAGTTCCAGCTTAGCCTCTTCCTCCAGCCAGATTCTCTCCCTGAGTTTGGCTAACTTTTTGAGTTTTTCAGTTTCATTCTTTTTGTTCTTGCTTTGGTCTTTATGAGTTGTTTTCTTCTGGGGATCTTTGCCTTTATCCCCAATGCGGTCAAAGATTGACCTCCGGGATCGGTGAGAATGTTCAGAATCTTGAGATTTTTCAGCTTGTTCAGGTTCGGGTGGAGCTTGTGTCCGGGTTCGGAATGACTGGATTGCTTCTGCAAGTTCCTCTCTAGTGAGGTTCTCCATATGAATTGATGCGAGAGGGACATCAGTGTACTTGTATTGGTTCACCTCAATGGTGACCCTGGCATCTCCGGATCCAATTCCTATCCTATCTAGAACCGGGGTGGTAGTAGCCGAAACTAGGGGTAGGTCCGGGCCCGGGTTCGGTTCTTGTACCTGAGTACTGGTGGTCTGTCTCTGGGTAGATTTACTTCCCCTCGGCATGATTTCAACAGAATATGGTTTCCAAAACAATAATTCTCACAAGATATAAGCTTTATAACATATCTGGGTTTAGTTTTGAGAAAACAACGTATATATGCACGTATTTTTCGGTTCAAAACAAAAGTAAGCAAGAATAAGCCAATACTTCAACACATCAAGCAATCATGACTACAGATCTAGATGTCAATCGGGACTAAAGGCTAAAAATAAAAACTTTATCAAGAACAAGCAACAGATCTAGATTAATAGAGGCTAGACGGGGCTAAAGACATGCATACATGGTTGAAAAAGGTGTAAAGGTTGCATTTTTATCAAAGGTTCAAGTGGTTTTGGGATCTTACTGGTTTCATTAGGACTCTCTTTCGAGAGTTTGTTGATGAAGACGAGTCCAGTGGTACCGAGTCCAAAAGACAGAGCCACCCCCACTTTCCAGCGCAATGATAACTCCAGAACCCGATCAGGTGCCTCATCGGCCATTCCCACGCCTGGTAGAGGTGATGCTGGTGGTTGGGCCTCTGCAAAACAATGCCGGGAGGTGGGTTTGGACCTGCGGCGCCTCCGGCGTGAGAATAAGAGTGGGCTTTGGAAGGTAAAAAATAAGGACTAGAGTATCGAAATGTGGAGGGTGTGTGTATATGAGTGTGTAAAAGAACCTAACCCCTAAACCTTCCTCTCCTGGTCTATTTATAGGCCAAGGATTATGGTTTAAGGGTTGGTACCTGCAATCATGATAATTGTGGTGGCGTGTCTCAATGGCATGTCAACACGTGGATTGATAGGAACGTGATTGTGTCAATCCTAGAATTCCCTTATTTGTCATTGTCATGTGAGGCCATTATCATGACCTGTGTGTGCAACACCTATTAATGTGGCTTAGTGTTATCTCTCGCATCTTGAACCTGGGCTGCGAGTATTCTGAATTGAGACTCCAACTGGGACTAGTACCCCCAGACAGGTCTGGCCTTTAGCCTGGGCTAGTTATATCCTATCAAATAGTATGAGAGCTCATATTGGTAAAATGACACAAGTTCTGGCCTTTAGCCTGGGCTAGTTATATCCTATCAAATAGTATGAAAGCTCATATTGGTAAAATGACACAAGTTCTCCATTTTCTATCATTCCTAATATCACATAATTTATTAAGAACGCAAATGGAAATTATAATCATTGTCTTTAAAATGGCCTTTACATTCTTCAATTCATAAATGAATTTTCAAAAAGATTACACAAATAAAAATATATTGGATTTATCTTGGTACTATAAAAGGTTTTACTGATAACAATACTAATGATTATGCTATATATATTTCTGAAATTAAGAGCATTTCCAATGACAATAGATATAATATTTGGCAATAATTGGTTATAATAATAATGTACAATTTTTGTTATGGAAAAAGATATGTATTTATTATTATGATCATGTAAAATTATATCTAAGGACTTTTGTGGTTCAACAAATATAGCCTACCCTTACCTATATTTTTTTACTAAAATATTCATGATTGGAATAAATAAATTTTTACATAATTTTTAAAATGTTTCAGTTAGATGTCGGTCATGTCGCATAGATTTGTAACTAAATTTTAAACCGACCAATCGAGATGCTCTAATGATTTTACTTTACATAATTCATATTTTACTAGTGAATGTAATCAGCTTAAACATGCTACTATAATTAACATTTGACTCTCACTAAATTTCTACTAATTACTTAATTAGTTCTCTTCTACTTTTTCAGCCCATATATTATGAGCAATAATGAGCCCAATGGATCCAACACTACTACATAAATGACATATACTCCATTATACGAGTGTACTTGCAAAAAGGTGCATGAATCTCATATCTAGATTGTAAATTATGAATTTATTTGTTATTTAAAAATACTGTAGCAAACAATAAAAAAAATTAAATAGAAGGATGCACTTTCAATATGAATTGATTTAAAATGTGTACAATGAGGTGCAAGATAGGGGACAGGGAGAGTACGGTTCGGTTCGGGGCGATTTTGCCCTGAAATTGCATGTCATCGGTTTTAAAAATTGAAAACCGCAATCATAACCGAACCGTCGATTTCGATTTCGGTTTTAAAAAGGTCGATTCGGTTTTTAACGGTTCGGTTTCGATTATAAACCCAATGAAAAAATCATAATATATTACAAAACTTTAAATTTATAAATTATAACGTTATAGACTTTCTTTTAGGGATAGTAAAACTGGCTCTGCAAGGCAGAATCTAAAATATACTCAGTTCCTTCCAGACACACACAGGAATCTGCTCTTAAATATGAGTAGTAATAGTATCAAATCTATATAAGCTCATGTGATACATAAAATGGTCCTCAATTCCACCGCTAAAAGTGTACAGATTAAACATAAAAATGATTGTGGATTCAAGTTGTGCTTTGGATAAAGAATATGGAAATTATTCTACATGGCAGTATTTTATTTCAACTGCTCTTAATAAAGTATTTAGAATCAGTAACATTTTCCCTTTTAAGAAATGAATTTTGATATTAATACGATAATAGTCCGATTATCATTATTATGTAGTACCAAATTGCAAATGAATTACTAACTAAAATCGTAAATATGTTAGATGGGCACATTAATGGCATTGCATTATAGCATTTATATATAAGTGGTCTGGCAATTATCTAAATTTTTTGGTATTTATATCCGACATCGTTTTGAAGATTAATTATAATTCAAGATATAATATATTTATTAATTTTAAGAATGCATTTAAATTTATATAAATTATATATATTTATTTATTTATTTTAATAATCGGTTCGGTTTTAACCGTTTCGATTTTAACCCATAACCGGAACCGGAATCAAAGTCTCGGTTTTTAAAAATCAAAAACCATAACTATCGGTTCGGTTTCAATTTCGATTTTTTCAGTTCGATTTTAGCCGATTTCGGTTCGGTTTCGATTTCAATTTCGTTTTTTACACCCCTAGTACAAGATGTATTTTATCACATGGAGAATTACTTGGTACTCATCCCAAACAAAGGTCGAGATTTCGAATCATACATCCAAGACAAACCCAAAATATTACAAACAGAACTACAAAAAATGCACTCTACGATCTATTTTAGAATTTTTTTTTTGTCAAAATTCAATAGTTTGCGCAGTGTTATTATCTTGTTTCTATAATTTTAATGAACTGGCTTTCTTGAATTAAAACTTTTAAGAACCAAAAACTTTGCACATGGTGTGTACATTAGTCATAGGTCATAGCCATGTATCGCTCTCAACTTCAACTACAGTATGTACTACTCCTATGAACTTCATCATCTTGCACTTTTGGACCAACTTTTTTAGAAGCAACATCGTTGTCCGATGGGACTTTCTCGCAAGTCAACTTGTACTTATTATGAGTGATGATGAGAATAATTATTGTATTGTCTATTTTCAACTACTTTTATTAACTAATTTCGTTTTAATTATTATGCGGCTGCATATCATTCCGACTCTCTCTCTCTCAAATTAGATGCGAAGATTAATTAAATGGATTACTGTGATCTTTCCTATCGTAGCAAACTGAAAAAATCAATACTAACGATTCATTTATCTTTTACTCTTTTATTGATGTTAGCCCAGAGCTGTAAACGAATCAAGGGTTCAAGTTTTATGTCCCGAGTTTGAATTTTCTCATACTGAGCTGAGCCAAAACTCAAAAACCTTACCAGACTATTTCATTTATTCAAACTCAAGCTCTAACAAACTAGTTGAGTTGAACTTTCGAGTCCAGCTAAAGCTGTTGGCTAAAATTTTAAATCAGTGTCTTATCTATTTCATCAACCTTCTAGTTTCTCCTTATGTAGTGTAACTAAATTAAAGCATGCTACCGGGTGTAAACGTGCTTATTCAAGCAAATTTGGCTGGACAATAATCAAGGCAAGTTCGACCTACTGGAATACTTAATAAAACCAGACTTCATGTTCAAATTTCTAAACTCGCAGCCTAATCAAGCTTTTGATTTTTCTAATTTGTATACATCAATACTTATTTTTATATAAATATTCAAAAATAGTATCTAATCGAGACAGAGTCTAATTTGAACCAAACCTACCATATTAGAGCTTTTGTCAATAATTGGTAAAATCAATTCGAGTTTTCGACATGAGATCGAACATGTCAAACTTTTGTCAAGCTTTACTTCGAAGTCCAGATGGTTCGCCTCAGTTACACCAGAGGGCAAACAAAACTACAAATCCAGTAACATGATGATTCAGTTCCAGGTAAATAATACATCTCAAATTAGGCAGTACATCCCATGGCCTCCGAGGCTTGTAGAAACAATTGTCACCTGTTGGAACAAAATTTAAATCAATCTAATGTTTATTTAGTAGTTGGTAAGTTTCACTGAATTTGGTAAATAATTTTATTGTATAAAAAGAATTTATGGCATTTGGAGGATCCAATATAATCCTAGTGCGAAAGGTGTCAATCCTTGGGGTCATTGGTTCTAATCCTCACTCCCTAATCTAAAATAAATTTACATTACGGGACAAGGAATTAAAAGCAGAAGATAATTTAGCATTTATTTGCATTTAGTGGGCAAGTCTTTATTGAAGTTGGTAATTAATCTTGTTGTATAACAAGAAAATATAGCATTTTGAGGATCCAGTAGGAGCCTTGCGGGAAAGGTGGTCATGGTTTGAAATCCTCACTCCACAATCTAAAATGATCCTACTATATGCAGATCATAAGCAGAACAGATTTCAACCATTTGCGTTATACAACCCCCCCCCCCCCCCCAAAAAAAAAAAAATAATAATTACAGGCTAAAGATTCATCATATATTTTACAGCAATGTCCTTCCAGATTAACATTATAAGAGTACAAGCAAAAATAAGAATCAACAAAGTAATATGTAGAGAACAAAATAAACAGCTACTAACCCTAAAGTGGTTCCTCCACTACCCTGGCTCTCTTCCGAGCCAAGAAGCGCTCTGTAGCAGCTGCAACAGCATCTTCCTTTCTTTTATGATCACGTTTTGGTTGCTCAGTAACTGTTTCAGCAGGAACTTTATCTTGTGATGATGACTCAGCAACTTGTCCAGCAGCAACTTTATCTCGTGATGATTCAGTAATTGGTGTCCTCGAATCTTCACCTGGTTGCGCAGCAATAGAGTCCGAACCGATTTTGGTTGATGGATGACTACTTTCTGATGTCCGAATTCTCTCTTCCTCTGATGTCTGAATTCTCTCTTCTTCTTGCTGCTCCTCTACTTCATTCCTTGGCTCTGCCTCGCCGGCTCCCAATGCCACATTCCTCGACAAATTGAAGTAAAATTCGCTCATATCCCCCTTCTTGGTAATCTGAAAGATTAAAAGATAGATTTGTTAATAGGGATGAATAGAAAGTTTCTTGCAGTTATTGTTTCCTAAAAATCATCTCTTAAAATACAACTAATTCATATGCTGAAATTCTTCAACATAGAAAAGACTAAAAATTGCAATTGTTAAAAAGAATTAAACAGGGTAAACTGTTCTCAGCTTCCTACAGCAACTGTTAAGGCTAAGAAGTTATGCAGCTTTCTATTGCTCTAACAACAAAGTACGTACCTTTCTATTGCTCTAACAGCAAAGTACGTATTGAAATACTTGATACATGGAAACACAGCTTCACTTGTTGAACGAAAACAAACTTGCTTCACATAATCCCATACTTAAAAAAGTGTACCTTACTTTCTCTATGCTAGATTAAGAAAAAGAATTTGTTCAACAATATACAATAGATATCATACTAGCAAACACGCAATTGCCTGAATTTTAATAGTTGACCAAGTGAGATAACAGATATCATTATACCAGTTATATGTGGCAGTTGTCAGGATAGCTAAGTAGTAAAGTCAGTATATGTGTAGTAAGGGCAGTATAGTAAATCCTGTGTGTCTTAGTTACATTTTTGTTATGCCTATAAATACCTCTAAGTGCGCTCTGTACTCAGGATATGATACATGAAAAGGAAATCATTTTCCACCAATCTCTTTCTCTCTCTATAACTGCTTTCTCTCTCTAGGGTTTCTATCTCATATCTCACTCTAAACTCTGGCCCTCTGTCATTTCTGCTCATCTCTCTGTTTCTCTTCTGAATTCTCTCTAATCTCTGCTTAGATTCTATTCTCTTTGCTGTTAATCTCTCATTTCTGCACTTATAAACCAAAAAATACCAAAAACATACAGAAAAACAATGGAAAACCTGACAGCAGTCCCTTCAGCTAACCTGTAGAATTCAGTCACCCACGGGAGGTTGCAGGGTAATTTCCTTGTATTATATTTTACAAAGGGGAATAGAATTAAGATTACCAAAGTCAAACTTAAGCAAAAGCGAAGATGGTACAAATAAATTTTAGAAGTTTAAATTACCTAGGGTAAGACCCAAACCACATGCATATCAGAATGTCTAATAATGAAAGAGGAAAAAACAGATTAAGTTTAGATAACTATGATTAGGCATGTTAGGTATCACAAGCACGGAACTTTAGCATGAGGTTACCGTTGAGAGCTTGCAAGTATCAACACAAGTATCCAGTGAGAAGCTAAAACACATAGATAGTTATACAGAGTGGGTCGGTATGATTAGGGTTATTACATATAAATTTAGATATCCAAAACCATATAGATGGTTTTAGCCAGTGGATTCAGCAAACATGTTTCTATAGTCGCACACCAGTCTTAGAAAACAAGTATGTACAGTTGCAAACTTAAAGCACTAAGCTCCCGTCATGTCAGAGTTGGATTAGAGGAAACAAGTAAAAGTTACAAATGCAAGACCAGCAGACAGTAAATACATTATCCTAACTATACAAGAAGGCACTCTTTAAAATTAACGTATAATATAAACTCATTGCAATAAATTACAATCAGGATGACCTTTTGATTCTTATTTATTCTTATTTTATCATGGTCAGTCGTATAAGGAGAAGAAGCAAAAAAAACATGTAAACAATAATGATCTCAATTATAAGAAGGGATAACTGTTCATAGTTCAATAGAATGAAGAGTATAAAAAAGAAAGACTTACATCCTCTTTCTGCTCACGAAGTTCACGCAATCGCTCCTCCTCCACCCATTTTGCCTGCTCTGCGAGTTTCCTTTTGTAGGCACCAGTGACAAATTTTTCCTTATCTTGAAATTGATGTTCATCTTTGCTTCTCTCTTTCGCAAGTTTTCTCTCATATACTATTTCTTGTTCACGCTCTCGTGCTTTAGACTTATCGATTAGTGCTTTAATATATCTCGACTGCAATGTTTAAACATGAATAAAAACCCAATGAGAACTTAGAGATACATACACATACACATACATTTAAGTTCATCAAAATATCGTGTCCTCGTAAAAAAGGCATATGCTTGTGATCTAATCCAATCTTAATTAAGAAATAAAAACTTACCGGCCTCTTCTCCTTATCCCGAGTAGTTTTACGAACAGCAGCCTGCTTCATCTCATCGAACACTCCATCGTAGTCGAACGCCTTGGGATCCTCCTCCAACGCTTTCTTATGCAACTCCTCGTACTTGACAAAACAAAAACAAACAAACAATTCAATTCACAATTCAAACAAACAAACACGAAACCTATAAACTATGAAAATCAAACAACTTAATTCAACCACAAAAGTCAACAATTGAAACATAAGTAAAGAGCAAAAAGCTTACGTCTTTGTTGGACTTGTTTTTAGAGGCCTGGCGAGAAATATCTCTCTCAACGTCGTCGTCGTCTTCATCGCCGAGAAAAACGGAGGGAGGTGGACGCGGTGGTCTCGTCGCCGATAAGCGGTTCGATTGAGACGATGAAGATGGCTTAACCCTAATTTGTAAGCCGTACTTGCTCATCCTTTTTCCCCAATTGGATTGGATTGTGATCGAGGTTGGATAGAAGATTTGAGGAGATGACCCAACTCTGTTCGCCTTTTATAATTCCTCATCTTTAAAGTTTTATGTTTTATTTTTAACATAATAATATATGTCCTAATACAACTATATTTTTAATTACTTACAATAATCATTATTCTAATTTAACATTTTTCTGAATGTAGGAAATGATTCCATTTGCTTTATTTTTTAATTTAAAGTGAACGAAGAAAGTATAACTCATGAGTAAAATTATATTTTACTAGGATTTTGTCCGTAATTCGTAAACGGCATCTTATTTAATTTAAAATGACAATATCAATTGTGTCAAAAAAAAAAAAAAAAATGACAATATCAAAAATTTAACAAATTTGATTGATTTCTTAAAAAGATATTGTATACAATTATATAAATAATCAATTCTTAGAAAGATATTCTATATAGTTATATAAGTATTTAATAAAATAATGATATGCTAAAATTTATATAAAAAAGTAGCATACAATTTTATTTTAACAATGTTGAAAATTTATTTAATCCATCAAAATTTGCAATAAAAGTAATAAATATTTTTACAAATATTGTTCTCTAATGGAAAACAATAATAAATTGTCTTCATTATTCAAATGCGGAAATGATAATCCCTTCACCCCCAATGACTCCAAAACATTAAACCCCATATAATATCAAGAACATATTATATTAACTATGAGACCTCATAGTTAATATAATATGTAAATGTTGGAGAACAATGAGACCACATTTCAAGCAAATTTTTAATTTTTTTTGTTAATTTTTTTTATGAATGGATTGAGGGTAGAATTATAAGACTTTTTTGTGAAGATGCCCCTAGCGGAGCCCTTTAAAATAGCTTGAAATGTAGTGAATATGAGTGTTCTCACTGTTCTCATTTTAATTTTTTTTTTTGTTAATTTTTTTTATGAATGGATAGAGGGTAGAATTATAAGACTTTTTTGTGAAGATACCCCTAGAGGGGCCTTTTAAAATAGCTTGAAATGTAGTGAATATATGTGTTCTCACTGTTCTCATTCTCACCAGAGCGTGACCATTAAACTGTATTAGTAAATTCATGTATGAAAATACAGTGTATATATATTATTAATATAGATTCTTTTATTGAAAATAAGTAAATTATACAATTAAATAAGCAAGTCAAAATATCAGATAAATATTCTAGTAGATTTGTAGTTTATATTCAAATTAAGGTCTTTCACCATGGCTCTCGTTTTCTGAAATTGTTGAATTTTTATTTTATTAACTTTATTATATTAAAAGTATGTTCTTATTGAAACAAATATAATAATTTGAATTTGAATATATTTTTAAACTACTTACTTTGATGGGTTGTTAATTTTTTTTGTGATCAACTTAGAGGGGTGACCAAAAATAAAATTAATGGGAATACATAAACCCATTACCCACGTTATGATAAACAGTACCTATAAAATGGAAGTTGCTTCTGTGGTTCAGGCTTGTTAATTAATTCAATACTTTATTAGCTTGATCATCATGTAGACCATCTTTCTTTTTATCACTTATGTTGCTGCTATGTAGTCTATCTGTAACTAACATCTTTCTTTTTATCACTTATGTTGTGGCTATGTAGTCTATCTGTAACTAAACATCTCTCTCTGCTTGTAATCTATATTTATAAATGCAAACTTCTTCTTCTTGTATTGTATTTTGTTTTCAATATTTAAAATTATGTAGCTGGAGGAGAAGAGAAAGGCCGGAGGTGCAATCGTAATACTACAACATTACTGAAAATAAGTACAATATCATAATAGAATTTTTTGTTTCAATCTAAATTGGGTCGCTCCAAATGCCGTGTAATGACAAAAAGGGGCATTAAAGAAATAAAGAAGATTAAAAAAAATTAAGAATAATACTGTTTACCAAAAACACAGGTCTCCGCAAGAAGCTCACTTATTCACTTTTATCTTCAAATAATGTATGATTACAAATTATAACAATCACATTTTCCACTACCTATTCTCTCTCAAAAAGCCAACTAAACTGAAAAATGGAAAAGTTAGTGCTTTTATATTTTAATGTGGAGCTCAAGTGAAAGTGCTAAATATGAGATCATATATGAAGTGAAATTGAACGCGAGTAAAGAAGATATTTAGAGCATAAACAAGAGCAATGTTGCCTGACCCTGAGCGCGAGGCTTGTGTCGTGGGTCTGAGCTTTTAAGTATGCTATTCCATAGTCCCTTCGGAGACATCCGATAAAAAGTATGCTATTCCATAAGACCTTCTGGAACGTAGCATGTCTACCCCCATGAACCTTAAGTTGAACAAATCGATCCATAAAGAACATAAATTTGCTTGAAAACAAAATAATGTCTATAATGCTAGAGTATCAAATTGAGTCCCAAGATTATTTACAAATAACATGGTGCAAGTAACGTGACATCATGATTGGTTGTAACTGATTGTCTTCATATTTTTATTTAAATTTAAATATAAAGTGGTTCATTACATTTAATTAAAATACATAACCAATTAAAATGTCGCATGACATGTGGGATTCCGCCATTTAAATAAATTATTTGATCGATTTCTAGTATGCCCTTCATCCTTGCTACCTCTTGTATCGGTACTGTGCCAATGTTATTAACTGATAATCTTTCCAACTACCTTTGTTATTATGACATGTAAATTTGAAAATCGAAAGGCCAAGCAAATATTTTAAAGGTACCTTTCTGGTGCCCTGTATATTATTATAACATCGGGTAATTCATTAAAACTTTAATTCTTAAATGCCAAATCAAAACCAAATAAATATTATCATGTCTAATTTTTAATATTGTGAAATCAATAAAAACTTAACTTTTAAGGCCAAATTAAAAATCGGAACCAAACATATATGACCCGTCCCTACTTTAGGGGGTTGAGATGCTAATTTGGTGAAAAACCCAGCTTTCAAATCTGAAAAGCGCAAACATGCATCAAAATACAACAGTGTGAAGATTTGAGCGGCTTGGACTTGAAGGTGAAAAATAACAGAGATAGATTTGGGTAATGACAAAAAGGAGCATCAAAGAAATAACGAAAGATAAAAAATAAAATAAAGGATAATAGTAGAGATTTAGATTTGGGTCGATCCAATTGGGTTACTCCAAATGTTGTGTAATGACAAAAAATAGTATATGTTTAGATTTGGGTCGATCCAATCTAAATTGGGTCGCTCCAAATGCTGTGTAATGGTAAAAAGGGGTATCAAAGAAATAAAGAAGATTAAGAAAATGAAGGATAATGGTATCGCTGACGGAATTCGAACCTTGAAATTTTAATAAATAAATTTAATCATGTAATATATTTAATCATTAGATCTAACAGTTATAATTTTTAACTAAAAATCTAACGGATATTATTCGTTGTATACGAATTTTATTATATTTTGTTAGTGGTTAGAAGATATGACGTCATATTTTTGGGTATGTATTTAGTAAATAAATTTAATCATGTAATATATTTAATCATTAGATCTAACGGTCCTAATTTTTAACTAAAAATTTAACGGATATTATTCGTTGTATACGAATTTTTATTATATTTTGTTAGTGGTTAGAAGATATGATGTCATATTTTTGGGTATGTATTAATTATTGCAATATTACGTTTTAAATTAAAAGTCAAAGTCTTTTAATTAGAGAGAAAAAAATTACTGATTGAAATATATGATATTTTAGGTATTTATAAAAATTCGAACCTTGAAATTTTGTAAATAAATTTAATCATGTAATATATTAATCATTAGATCTAACAGTTCTAATTTTAACTAAAAATCTAACGGATAATATTCGGTGTATACAAATTTTTATTATATTTTGTTAGTGGTTAGAATATATGATGTCATATTTTTGGGTATGTATTTTGTAAATAAATTTAATCATGTAATATATTTAATCATTAGATATAACAGTTCTAATTTTTAACTAAAAATCTAACGAATATTATTCGTTGTAAACGAATTTTTACTATATTTTTTTAGTGGTTAGAAGATATGATGTCATATTTTTGTGTATGTATTAATTATTGCAATATTATGTTTTAAATTAAAAGTCAACGTGTTTTAATTAGAGAGAAAAAAAATTATTGATTGGAAGATATGATATTTTAGGTATATATAAAAATTCGAACCTTGAAATTTTAGTAAATAAATTTAATCATGTAATATATTTAATCATTAGATCTAACAGTTCTAATTTTTAACTAAAAATCTAACGGATATTATTCGTTGCATACGAATTTTTATTATATTTTGTTAGTGATTAGAAGATATGAAGTCTTATTTTTGGGTATGTATTTAGTAAATAAATTTAATCATGTAATATATTTAATCATTAGATCTAACAGTTCTAATTTTTAACTAAAAATCTAACGGATATTATTCGTTATATACGAATTTTTATTATATTTTGTTAGCGGTTAGAAGATATATGATGTCATATTTTTGGGTATGTATTAATTATTGCAATATTATGTTTTAAATTAAAAATCAACGTGTTTTAATTAGAGAAAAAAAAATTATTGATTGGAAGATATGATATTTTATGTATTTATAAAAGGTAATATCATCAATTATAACTAAACATCTTTTAATTGAAAAAGGCAATCGGCTAATTATCATTAATTATATTATTAATAGAAAAATGAAGGATAATAGTAGAGGTTTAGATTTGGGTCGCTCCAAATGCTGATTAGAGAGAAAAAAATTTATTGATTGGAAGATATGATATTTTAAGTATTTATAATAGGTAATATCATATCATTTATAAGTAAACATCTTTTAATTGAAAAAGGCACTCGGCTGATTATCATCAATTATATTACTAATAAAAAAAATGAAGGATAATAGTAGAGCTTTAGATTTGGGTCGATCCAATTGGGTCGCTCTAAATGCTGTGTAATGATAAAAAATAGTATAGATTTAGATTTGGGTCGATCCAATCTAAATTGGGTCGCTCCAAATGCTGTGTAATGACAAAAAGGGACATCAAAGAAATGAAGAAGATTAAAAAAAATAAAGGATAAAAGCAGTAATTTTCCTGTGTAATGACAAAAAAGAGCATCAAAGAAATAAAGAAGATTAAAAAAATGAAGGATAAAAGCAGTAATTTTCGAAATGCAATACTAGCAGACATTAGGAATATATTGATATTGATATTGATATTGATATTGATATTGATTATCAAAACTAGTAAATAAAGCCGCGCTTTGCGGCGGCATTATAATTTTTTTAAAAAAATTCAATACATATTTACATTATATTATATTATTAATATTAAATTTCAATACTTACATAATTTTTTTTAATGAACCGATTTCTTGTTAAACACAATTCTTTCGAATGAGCCACTCTCTCGTTAAAACCAAAATCTCAACTTTAACATATATTATAAAGACTTATATAATAATTTTTATCCATAAAAATCGAACCCTAAAAATTAAAAAATATATATCTGACATCAATATCGAATTCTAATAGTTAATACAATCTTTTAGTGAGCCGTCTTCCCGTTAAAACATGTTTCGAGTCGTTCTTATTTGGAACCGAAATTCTAACATCATTACATATTATTGATGACACTTATCTAATGAAATAACTTTTTTTCTTAAAAATTAAAACCTTATAAGAGAGTAAATTCTAATTTTTACATTCTTTAAACTTTCGAATATTTATGGAGTTTTAAAAGATGAAAATACATCTTATATTTTCTATATATCATAGATATTTCTGTATTAATTTACAGCTTCCGCATGGAATTGTTTTTCTGTTATGTTAACACATCAATTTTTTTAAATGCAAAGACTTTTCATTGCGGGAATAATATTGAATTTATGGACATATTTTTCTAATGCAATTATAATTAACTTGTATAAAAAAGTTAAAATAAAGGAATTCTAGGAAAAAAGATATAAAGTTTTAAAAAATCGTTTAAGACGTCTCCACCGTCCTCGTATTCTACTTCCAATAAATTATTGTATTATATGTATTCTTTATATATTCAAATATCTTTTCTATTTCCAATAAATTTTTTAATTATATGTATTTTTTATAAATTCAAAATCTTCTTATTTATAAATTATAACTCTTATTTTACTTGTAATACAACTCTTAATTATATGTATTACAAACATCTATTCTACATCCAATAAAACTTTTAATTAAATGTCTTCTCTATAAATTCAAACTCTTATTCTCAATAAATTTGAACACCTATTATGCTTCTAAAATGTTAAAAGATAATTTTTTAGTTATTAATATTTAAAATCCTAAAATTCTAAAAAATTTAAATATTTTTTTCAATTATATCATCAATATTAAATTTTAATATTCAACATGGGTTTCTTTAATGAACCGATTTCTCGTTAAACATGGTTATTTCTATTGAGTCGCTCTCTCGTTAAGATAAAAACCATAACTTTTACATATATTACTTTTATAACAATGTTTAAAATCGAATCCTAAAAATGAAATAAAATTTATAACATCATTGTCAAATTCTAATAACTAATATAATTTTTTCTAGTAAGCCGTCTTCCCGTTAAACACGTTTCGAGTCACTCTGGTTTGGGATAGAAATTCCAACTTCATTACATATTATTGATGATACTTATCTTATACAACTTTTTTCCTTAAAATCAAAATCAGATAGAGTGAATTACAATTTTTATTTTCTCAAAACTTTCTAAAATTTATGGAGTTTTAAAAAATAAAAACCATCTTATTTTTTCTTTATATTATAGATACTCCTGTATTTATTTAGGGTTCCCGCATGAGAATGTTCTTTTATTATGTTAACATATCAGTTCTTCTCTTTTTTTTTTTGCCAAAAAATAAAGCAGGTTTATTCAATTGAATAGATCACTGCCGGGACAAACCCCCCAACTGCTTATACAACCAGGTTGGAAAAATAAATAACACACTAAAAATAATTAGCTGATTTGTTTCCTGATCGTTTAACACACTGAACTGAAAAGTTATTATAGCTCAAACGAAATCGAAAACATCCTGAGCGATCCAAACTGCGCCGACATCCATGAAAGCAGCAACATCACAATTGACCTTATCACATAAAAACCATTGTTAGCCCAGCGTTCAGAAGCCCCATATACGAAGACTTTTTTTTATGAGATTAGGTGAATGTTTGGCTGGGGCTTTAAGCCCCGACTTAAAGTAATTTTTGACTTTAAGTTAAAAACTGTCTATTTGTGTAATAAGTTAGAAAATGACTTCAGATTAAAAAAATAGCTTAAAACTAGAAGTTGGTATGAGGTACTTTTTTGAATAACTTATTTTACTTTGATGATTTTATTTGATAAAAGTTAGAGCCCGTTTGTCTGGGCTTAAAGCCTGGAGCTTAAAGTGATTTTTGACTTTAAGCTGAAAAATGCATGTTTGTGTAATAAGCTGAAAAACGACTCA
This sequence comes from Saposhnikovia divaricata, assembly GCA_036435485.1. Taxonomy (NCBI): domain Eukaryota; kingdom Viridiplantae; phylum Streptophyta; class Magnoliopsida; order Apiales; family Apiaceae; genus Saposhnikovia; species Saposhnikovia divaricata. The sequence continues at coordinate 116,618,672 of CM071599.1, read as the reverse complement.
AAGTTGGAAAAACAACTTAAAGCCAGAAGTAAAACAACTTAAAGCCAGAAGTTGGTAGGAGGTACTTTTTCCAACTATCTTAATTTTTTTGTAACTTTTTTTTTACATAAGTTAATATTATCATGCGTATGTCCATTTTATAAAAAAAAATTATTTTTATATTTTTAATAACTCATAAGTTATACAAAATAATAAAATTACCCAAACAAATATTTAATTAAAAATTTAACTTTTAACTTTTCACTTTAAGCAACTTTAAGTCATAAGTAATTTTTTAAGCTTAGCCAAATGGGCTCTTAATGTAATCATTCAAATTAATAATTTATCATTTTTTTTTACATTTTTAAGAATTCAAAAGTTACCCATTATAAAAAATTACCCAAACAGATATTGACTTAAAAATTTTCTTTTTCACTTATCACTTTAAGCAACTTTAAGCCATAAGTAATAATTTTAAGCTAAGTCAAACGGCCTCTTGTATTGGATTTCAAACGGCCTCAAGTATTGGATTTATGAAACTTTTTCCTAATAGAAGTACAAATAATATATAAATTTAGAATATCGTAAAAGATGTTACCACCGTCCTTGTATTCTACTTCCAATAAAATTTTTAATTATATATCTCCTCTATATAATTTCAAACACCCATTCTACTTTTTATAGAACTTATAATTATAGGTTTTTTCTATAAATTCGAACTCTTATTCTCTATAAATTCGAACTCTGATTCTACTTCCAGTAGAACTTTTAATCATATGGCTTATAAATACATATTCTACTTCCAATATAATTTCTAATTATATGTCTTCCCTATAAATTCGAACTCTTCTCATCTATAAATTCGAACACCTATTCTACTTCTAATATGTTAAAAGATTTTTTTTTATATTTATTAGTGTTTATTCGAACTCCTATTCTACTTCCAATAGAACTTTTAATCTTATGCCTTATAATTAAATACTTATTCTACTTCCAATAAAACTTCTAATTATATGTCTTCCCTATGAATTCGAACTCTTCTCATCTATAAATTTGAACACCTATTCTATTTTTAATATGTTAAAAGATATTTTTATATTTATTAGTGTTTAAAATCCTAAAATTCTAAATCTTAGAACGGCACCTAAGCTCCCGCGTATCCTACTTTATATATATATATATATATATATATATATATATATATATATATATATATATATATATATATATTGATTGATGATTACTTGTATAATAATGTTTATCCATTAAAAAGAACCCTACAAATACAATAAAATTTATATTATCAATATCAATTTCTAATAGTTAAAAAGATCTTTCCTAATGTGTCGTTTTCTCGCTAAATACGTTTCGAACCGCTCTTGTTTGAGACCAAAATTTCAACTTCATTAATTACATATATTAAAGATAGTTATTTTATACAATAATTTTTTCCCTCAAAATCAAATCCTAGAAAGAGAGTTTGTAATTCCAAAAAAACCAATACTGATTTGAATTATACCAATATTATCACCAAATATAGATGTAAACCGATACTGATTCACATAAATTTATAAATCTGTTCATTTGCAATAGGAATTTTTTTTACTAATTATCAATTTAGTTGATATTGAACATAAAAGCTCTGAGTTGCAGAGCAACAATGAAGAAACTGTAACTAAGCATTAGAGATTGAGAGATGAAGTTTGTTATCATAGAAAATTTAGAGTAAAAGATTACATTACATTTATAAATCTCGAGGTGCCACTGCCAGCTCCGTTGTCTTAGCTATTGTAACATTCTTTGTTGCTTTTATATATCTTGCTTGCATTTGATTCTTTTGCTCCTATATCTGTAACACTAATAACAAATAAAAATTCTGCTTTTTGAATTTTTGATTTTAATTCTTTGTGTACCTGAAATTCATAACATAATAATAGTTTAGAATTCTTCATGCATCTACAAATATGAGTTCTCCATTGTTCACTAAAGCACAGGAAAATAAGTAGGGAAATAAAATAATACCAGTCAAAAGGTCTGAAACAATTATAGCATCAATGTCAACCTATTATATGGATGTAGGTAAACCGAAATTGCATAGAAACCTTTAGCTTGACACATGTTTCCTTCCGTTATAAAAATTCGAATACTTTTTTCTCTAGAAATTCTTTTTGTTTATAACTTCGAATTCGATATTTTTTACTTTAAATATGTTTAAAAAAACATGAGCAATTCGTCTTTTTTATAAATTCAAAAAAAAAATTATCCTTGTTAAAAAGATTTTAATTTATTAATATATAAATTTCTAAAACTCTATAAAAAATTAGAAAAATATATTCAAACGATCTTAGAGCACCACCTAACCTTCCGCGTATACTCCTTTATGAATTCGAACTCTTCTCATCTATAAATTCAAACACCTATTCTATTTCTAATATGTTAAAAAATATTTTTATATTTATTAGTGTTTATTCGAACTCCTATTCTACTTCCAATAGAACTTTTAATCTTATGCTTTATAATTAAATATTTATTCTACTTCTAATAAAACTTCTAATTATATGTCTTCCCTATGAATTCGAACTCTTCTCATCTATAAATTCGAATACCTATTCTACTTCTAATATGTTAAAATATATCTTTATATTTATTAGTATTTAAAATTTAAAATTCTAAAAAATTAGAAAAATAGATTGAGACGATCTTAGAGCGCCACTTAAGCTCTCGTGTATCCTCCTTTATATATATATATATTGATATATATTGATTTCCTTGAAGTGCCAAAAAAACTCGATTTTAAGTTAATTAACTGTTTGGTAATGAAATAAATTAACTTCAAAAGTTTAAAATACAGAAAATATGAATTTTGAAATAAAAATAAATATGTTTAACAAAAATTACGATGTTAATTACAGATCATGATATTAAATCCAAACTATTGTCATGTCGTTTACGTGTTTTTACTTCCTAAAAATCAATGTTTATTATGATAAATATTACATAATTCTTGGACTATGTAATAGCTCAAAGAAAAATTTCTATTACTTTTTGTCACATATACACACTTTATAAATTTAGAAACTTCTCATTTTTGTTCTATTTTTTCTAAAATCTATTCATGTTCTCATGTCGGAGATATTGGGAGCTTACTTTACAAACATCCAACCAGAAATCAAAAGATATTTGGAGTTGGCAAAAGGAAAAAAACTCAGACCACTAATTACACATTATAACCTATAAACTTAATTGCAATCTCTCTTATCTTCTCAAATTTTCATATTATGAGCTCCCTGATAAGGATAACTCACCAAAATACAGACCATGAGTCCAAAGCGTAGAGACAAGAGATTGTCCCTATACTTAGGGGAGAGCAAACCCTGGTTCAGTTCGATTTTTGGGTAAAATCGGAATCGAAACCGGAAGTCCTCGATTTTAAATATCGAAAACCGAAACCGCAACCGAACCATCGGTTTCGGTTTTAAAACCCCGGTTCGGTTTTTATCGATTCAGTTTCGGTTTTAAAACCGGATAATATATAAAGTAGATAAATTATTATAGCATAAATAACTTGGTCCAAGTTTACAAAAACAAATCGAACCGGAGTTTCGCTCTCCCTAAGGATAATAACAATAGCAAGTGATTATGCTAAAGAGACTATGATAGAAACCAATTTTGATAGACCAACAACTTCATATTTAGGTTTGTTACCTCCACAAGAATTAGGCAACCCCTGGCCACACAGTTCTAATATTAGCTAAACAAACTCTCATTTTCATCTGTGGAAGTATATAACCAAAAAATTTCCATGAAAAGGTTAAGGATGAAGCTGCATGGATATTACATGGAATTATAGATGTTGGTCAACTTACTAACTTGGGTCTGTAACTTGGACACTAATCAGGAGTCGATTCTTACCTCTAATAAAATTAAAACTATTTTTAATACTTTAGCTTTTGTACAAGTTAAAAGTTCTATCAAAATTTGAACTTGAGCCAAAATTACAATGTCGTTCAGAAATCAGAATCCCCCTGGCCCCGGTGAGTAAAATTTATATATACTAGCACCACAACTGTAGCCCGAGTGTTATATGTCCGCACCTCAGCACTAATGAGTCGGCCCAATTCCATTACATTACATAAATTAGGTTATAGTTTATTGCTTAATCTAAAAAAATATATATGTATTTAAATTTCAAAAAATTTAATACCAATTATATATATATATATATATATATATATATATATATATAATATTTGTTTATTTATTTTAATAATCGGTTCAGTTTTAGCCAGTTCGGTTTTAACTGGAACCGGAACCGAAAGTCCCGGTTTTTAAAAATCAAAAACCGTAGCCGTCGGTTCGATTTCGATTTTTTCAGTTCGGTTTTCGCTGGTTTCGGTTTCAATTCAGGTTTTTGCTCACCCCTACCTATACTCCCCGATGAGGCTAACTCACTAGAATACAAAATCAGGTTTTTAACATATAAACTGACGATTCCCTGATGAGGCTAATTGACCAGAATGTAGAATTAGGTCTTCAACATATAAATGTACGATTTTTCATTGAGGCTAACTCACCCGAATGCAGAATCAGGTCTGTATCTTGTAAGTAGGCGCGCCAACCTAGTTGGAGAATCAACCTGGTTGGGAAATACATCTTCAAACTAGACAAACAACTGAAGGTTCGACAGTTCTTCAACGATAAGTCTTTAATAAATGTTCATTCTTGTTTATAGGTAAACCCATGTCATGTAGTATGTAGGTCTTTAGTGTTAGGTCCAAATGTGTTGTAGAGGGGGGGGGGTGAATACAACTTTTCGAATATGAGAGGCAATAAAAACGATGCAATAAATGAACACACAGATTCAAGGAATATATTTCTTTATATATAACTTGAAAGGGTTGCTACAACATTCATTACAAAGTATAACAGAAGTTGAGAGAGAAGTGAATGATACTAAGCTCTGTGAATGCACTCTCTCTTTTTCTCTTGTGTTTTTCTCTAGAATTGCTCACTCACTAAAACATTACACAAGTACTTCTATTTATACTACATGTAATCTATGTCCTGTAGTCTTCAAAGACTAAGATGTACGTGGCCCAATGATGTCCACATAATTCTTGCCTTATCTTGAAAGCTTGGAAATCTGCCAATCAGAAGATGCCATGTGTCATGTTGAAGCTGCACCTAAGTAGAACTTCTACTTGAGAATTTCTACTTGGCTATCTCGAAATTCCTAAGTGGAACTTCTACTTGGCTATCTCGAAATTCCTAAGTAGAACTTCTACTTGAGAATTTCTACTTAGCCATCCAGAACATTTAGTACTTAGAAAATATTCTGGTCTTCAACTTGAAACTTCAATGCACATCTTGAACTTGTGATATCTTCATGTCTTCTTTATTCTTCAACAAACTCTTGAACATGGTTCTTTATTACTGACATAAACTTGCTATCAATGTCCTGACACTTGATGCACTGGTCTGGTTCATAAGTGACTAGTCTTGATAGTGTTTCTGCTTCTTGAATAAATTACCATATTCACTGAATAACTTGGCTTTCCAATATTTGCTTTCCTTCTTCTTCACTTGAAATCAATTGGTCTTGTTGATACTGATAGTTATGATCTTGATTCTTGATTTATCAAATCACTGAGGCATGAACAACTTTAACTTGAACTTCTCTCAATGATTTCTTCTTGGCTTGATCATAGTTAGCATGTTTAAATTGTATCAATTACCTTGTCTTCATTTAGTGTTGATTTCTTGTGACTTCCTGTTCTTGATTGTCTTCTGGTTAAGTATCTTTTCCTTTAGTTTGAGTTACATTAGTTATAGTGTTACAAGTTTATACACTCTGCCTTTCAATCTCCCCCAATTTGATTGTCTAACAATGACATTCAAATTAATGAAGGATAACTCAACTAAACAATGAGACGAGAAAAGATAATTAACATTACATTCTTGAATAACATACAATTGAAAAGAACTTGAAAACAATGCAAAGAACTTAAAAACTAGAAACAGAATTCGAACCTCGAATTAAAGATCATTTGAGTGATTCCTATCACCTGGATTATTTCATACCTTTTGGTCAAACTTGTATCACCTTATTGGATTCACTCTAAGGTGAATTTTCCTCAAGTGAGTTAAAGCAACCGAAAGACATGAAGTTTTTCCAACTTCAAGTTCACACCACTCTGACCTTTAACCCTAATTCCGTTTCCTCTTTCTAGCTTCAGCAGCTTGGTCTCTCTCTTCTTTCTGCCTTTTGAGCTTCTCCTTCTGCTGCTTTTCTTTCTTGTACACTGGATCGTGAAGCTGCTTCCACCTAGCATTCAACAGACTTACAGCTTCCATTTCTAGAGGGTTCCTGGGCTCTGGGTTAGGATGTTTGAAAAGCCTTCTGAGTTTATCAACCTCCTGAGTAGTCCTGATCTTTGGAATTTCCTCAAAGTTCTTCATTATGAGCTGAGGTTTCCAATGAGATTTAGTGGCTTTGAGATAACGATATATCATCTTGGGGTAGCCCTTGACACGGTCAGTATTATAGACACTAGCCGCATCTCGCTCCATTCGCTTCTTCTCCACAATTACTTCAGACAGGTAACTCACGAGTCTCTGCTTTTCTTCAACAAACTTGTCTTCCACTTCGCCCCATTTGAACACATATAACACTTTCTCTAGAAATGCAGCATCTTGAGTCTGTAGCAGCCATTGTCTACTCATATGCAAGAGTGTTTGTTTCTGGTCTGCATCTATGTATGCTAAGGCATCAGCTGTATCATCAGCATAAGAGTGTATCCAGTATACACTATCTTTCCCTGGAACGCCAACTGCCTCCCTTATTTCTCCTTGTTCCAGTTCTCCAGAAGGAAGAGTCAAAGCTTCATCTACATTCTTCATTGCTTGAAGAATATTCCATTTCTTTTCTATCAGCTCCGGCTCAATCTTCACGTTGTCGAGAGGGTTTGGAGCAATGACATCACACTTCCACACCTCATTGCTCTTCAAGAATATGACTCTTTCAATGATCCTCACGGATTTATCTTTAAGCTCAGAGGCGAATCCCTTACCCATCATTTGTCTACATACAGCTTTAAGAGATTCCACTGAAAGTTCCATTAAGTCTTTTTCCTCCATGCTCACCCTCTTCATCTTTCCTTGAACCACCATCCGGACAAAATTTGGATAAGCTGAGAATTCTGGACCCTTGTCCTCTGCTAGCTGCATTAACTGATCCCTGTACAGAATGCTTAGCTCCTCAGATTGAGAGTACTGAATTTTAGTCGCTAGCAAGAACAACTCTGACGCAGATCTTCTCATTATGAATTGGTCATCCACAAATAGGAAAGATGTTGGGACTCCTTCTACCAAAGACAAGATAACCTGCCACTCCTTAAGATTTGCATTGTATCCAACCCTGACTTTAGAAATTAATCTCTTCAAAGCATTTATATAGTCCCCAGTCATTGGATTCTGCAAATTCAAGTTGTAGAACAGATCATCTGCATCCTTGTTATGAACTCCTTTTGCACATGGTCCCATCATTATCTTCCTTGCTTCATCCCATTTCTGCCCTATCCTTCTTTTGTCCAGATCAACTTGAGGATTGGCTAGCCTTGCAAGCTCATACTCATACTGCTTCCCTTGTAGCTCCACCTTCTGTTCTAGGAACGCAGCATGTTCTTGCATCATCTTCATTTTATGGAACTGAGCTTGTTCCAAGGCTAACTGTTGAGACTTCAGGGTTTCTTCATCAACAGGATCTTCTTCAGGCATTCCGAAAGACATACCAGCACCTCCACCTTGTTCCTTCAAAGATCGCTTAACAGCATGTGCGAAAGGTACGTCTTCCATATCAGAATCTGAGTCTAGTACCTCCTGTACTGTGTCCTGATGACTCAGGTCAATAACTGGTTCATCTTCTTCAACCATTATTGCCTTACCCTTTCTCCTCCTCAGAGCCTCTTCAGCAACAGCAGGCTCAATTTCTGGTTCCTTAACAAGATCAGCGGGTTCTTCAATTTCTTCGATGTGAACTGCCTGCTGTCTCGTCTCCTTTCCACTCTCCCCCTTAGGTGAGTTATCCTGAGCTCCACAATGGTCTTCAGATCCACCAGCTGCATAGGAACCTCCAAAACCAGAACCAGAGGCTCCCGCTCCACTAGCACCACCTGCACCACCTGCTCCAGCATCGGGGGGAGGTTGTTCCGACTCGAAGCACTCCGGGGGCACAAAACTCCTGACTGCGAACATCATTCTACTGATCTCCACAATCATTGTATGCATTGTAGACTCCAATGCCCCCATCCTCTCATTGAGAGTGCTTCCCAAGACACCACCAGCATGGCCCAAGTCATTGACCTTATTTGTCAAATCATCAAAAGCTGTAGCTTGACTTGCCATTCTTGCTGCGTAGTCGTCTAGAGCCCGTTGATTGTTTCCAACATTAATCCCCAACTGCCCCATCGACTGCCCGAACTGCTCCATTTTATTCTCCATTGAAGTCATACGAGTATCAAAATTTTCAGTGTTAAGGGACGGTGTTTGGTTTAGGTGACCTCGCTCTAATACGCGTTCTGTTGGTATTTGGCGCTCGGTTTCGGGCCTTAAAAATGAAGGTCCCTCTCTCCCTAACCTCTCACACACACTCCCTGTCTCACGCTCGTGTATGTCTTCAATGACTGATCCAAAAAGTGAAGCAGTACCTGCAGAAACTTGATAAGAAATGTTGTTGACAGTTATGGGATCAAATTCTGTTTGTTCCTGAGTTGGAATCTCAGTCTGAGAGGCTGCAAAGTGTCCTTGTACGACATCAGAACCGATCCTCTTTGCAGCATCAGTACGTACCGGTGAAGGTACGGCTGAAGTTCTTAATACTTCATTTCCTCTTGAAGCAACAGTATCATCAAGAGGCACATCATCTTGACCAAAATCAAAGTCCCTATGTGCAGAATGTTCAAGGGGTGAACCACTCGCGTGAGGTGGAGTGGTTGCGTGTGACACGCTAGGGTTTGACTGTGGTTGTGAAGTAGCAGCGTGGAAAAGTTTGGCTTTCTTGCGAAAAAGTTGCTGCTCTTCGGGTTCATTCTCCTCATCATCTTGTATAAATATACGTGCTGGTTTTCTGACTTCCGTTAACAGGGGTGATAAAGAATAGGAATGTGTATCAGACTCAGAGTCAGAAATATGGCTCTTACCCTGGGATAGATCCTGCGGGTTAGCAGTCTCTCGGGTCGCGGAATCAGAAACATAGGAGGAGGAATGAATAGTATGCATAGAGAGATTACCTGTTTGATTACCTTGTGCATCATCGCTTTCCTCATCCGGAATCTCATCAAATGCCTCAGCATGAACAGATGGATTTTGAGCATGTGATGAGACTTGTGATGATGCCTCCAAATTGGTAACTCCTGCATCATATCTAAGCCACATTTGAATATTTTCAGGAGTAGACATTGGCTTACCTTGATGTTTATCCTGATTTGCAATGGTTGCAAGTGACTTAGTGCCCATCCCTAGTGATTCAGATGTGGGGCTGCTGGCAAATCCCTGTCTAATAGCAAGGGCATCCTTCGGTATTAAGTCATTGATTAGCATTTGAAGAAATCGAGGAAACCAGCAGACGACATCAGTGGTAGAGAGGTCTCTGCTTGCAAGGGATCCCATTGAGGCCACTATCTCAGAGAGAACTATACGTCCATAGTTTATATCCAGTTCTCTTGCTAGGGCTACTGCAAAGGTTTGTATGGGAATCGGAATTTGATGAAAGTCTTTTTCGCGTGCCCGAAAACATCTTGTGATGGCCTCGAAAAAGTAATTCCATTCCGCATGGAAGAATTGCTTTTGGATATTTCCCGTGATTGGGCCTTTTGTAGGATAACATCCAATTTCTTCAAAGAATCTGAGGCGTTCTGCAGCAGTAGGTTCTGGATCATAGGCATCTTTAAGTGGGAATCCTAGAACTCTGTTGACAATTTGTTCTGTCACCTCATATTCCTGACCCGCTAAGGTAAACCTGAAACCGTAGGGGGTTGATTTACTCCCAAAAGTAACCGCACTAGTCCATAATTGCTGTAAAGCGTCATGTACTAGTGTAGGTTTAGCAGTAAAAGCTTGGCTAGCTTTGGAATACAAATTGAGAAATCGTATCCAAAACTTAAACCGCGGGAGTTGATCACCAATTTCCGTAGAAATATTGTAAAAATTGTTTTTAGCAAGGGAAAATTGGTGAGCCATTTTAATTAAAATGTTTTTCCTTAACAAATGTGAATTTTAATTTTAATTTTCGAAAAACAATTAATTAAGGAATTATCAGTTATATCCCTTTTAATTTAACAAAAAGACCAAAAGTCACTCTGGAAAAATTAAACTACGGGTTATAGATAATTATAACTGTGAGAGGCGAAAATCAACAACCAATTAACAGAATCTGATACTAGTGAAATCAGTGAAGTTATGTGTGTACACACCAGTGAAATCGTGTGTATATGACTGTGAAGCGGTGTGTGTATATACGTATGTATATATGTCGAGAAAGAAGAACAAATTCACAAACACACAAACTCAGATATTACTGGTCACTCAGATAATGGCAGTCAAAAATCAGGCAGTAATTCGTTGTCCGTATGAGATTAGTCACAAAGATCACGAATCAGTGGTTGTAAGTCAAAATCGCCTGTATGTATATGGGGCGGCTGTAAAACTCAATTAGGTAAAAGTGAAAGAATAGATCGAGTTAGAGAAGTATATATAGACATTAATGTGGAATGACAAAAATGTCCCTGTTAAAAAATGTGAAAAGTACTAAGTCCATACAGGGGACATCTAAGTCGAACTCTATCTCGAACTTTTCTATCTCGAACTTTTCTATCTCGAACATCAAGTCGAACTTCGAGATAAAGTTCGAGATAGAAGTTAACTCGAACAATTATGCACAAAGAAGCACTTTAACCAAAATTACAGCAGAAACTATAGGGAAATACTATCTTGAACATTATTGATTTGTAGTAAACTTGGAAAAACAGAAAATTCAAGATACTTTTCGAGTTAGAGTCTATCTCGAACATCTCAAGTCGAACTTCGAGATAAAGTTCGAGATAGAAGTTAACTCGAAGTTAATCTCAAATTCTTTCCAAAATACTTCCTTGAATCAAAAAGTCCAGGGTAATTCAAGATATGTTTCGAGTTAGGAGTGTAACTCGAAAAATTCCCTTTAGCTTAACTGAGAACTCTATCTCGAACACCAAGTCGAAATTCGTGTTGAGTTTCGAGATAGACTAAGAACTCTATCTCGAACATCAAGTCGAACTTCGAGATGAAGTTCGAGATAGACTAACACGAAGTTAATCCTCAGTTCTTTTCAAAATATTCCCTTAATGGAAACTTCATCTCAACCTTAGAGATAAAATTCGAGATAGACTTTATCTCGAATATTTTGAAGATAGAATTAGGCACACTGGTAACTCGAACTCGAACTTTAAGTCGAATTTCGAGATGAATTTCGAGATAGGTACTAACTCGAAATTCTTCCCAGACTTAGAATTTTCAAAACTTCACCCTGGAAGCTCAAGTCGAAATTCAAGTCGAATTTCTACATGAGTTTCGAGATAGAGACTAACTCGAAATTTTGAAGATACTTAGAATAATTTGACAATTTTTCTTTGAAAAACTCAACAATTAATTTTGCCAAATTAATATAAATATCAATTCAAGGATTTTAATATATGACATAATTAAAACATTCCTTGATAATTCTAAGGCCTCTAATTACATGAAAAACACAGGTAAATTCATCTAAAAATCATGCAATATTTAGACTATTATGAATTTAACTCCCCCTGTGATTATGCAATCTAACAAGCATAAATTCACAGATTTGTGCTATAAAAGACACTTAAAACACAATGAATTCATGCAAAATCACACTATATGCAACCTATAACAATCATTAATTAGGCATTTTAAAGTCTAAGCACATAATGATTGATTAGCTTGCACATACAAACATAAACATGGATTTTACAGATAGAAGGCTTTACTAACTTGTGTTAAGCATTCCCAATTCACCAACCAACCTATTGAATGTTACTTCATCAAGAGGTTTGGTGAATATATCTGCAATTTGTTGCATTGTGGGCACAAAATGTAGCTCCACAGTCCCCTCCTCGACATGTTCTCTTATGAAATGATACCTGATGTCAATATGCTTGGTTCTTGAGTGATCTACAGGATTGTTGGTTATGGCAATGGCACTTGTGTTGTCACACATGATTGGAATTTTCTTGTGCTCCATGCCATAATCCTTCAATTGGTTCCTCATCCACAGTATTTGAGCTACACAGCTTCCAGCAGCAATGTACTCAGCTTCAGCAGTAGAAGTAGATACTGTATGTTGCTTTTTACTTTGCCAGGACACCAATCTTCTGCCAAGAAATTGGCAAGCACCAGATGTGCTTTTCCTATCAATCCTGCAACCTGCATAGTCTGAATCCGAATAGCCAATAAGATTAAAACCTGTATCTCTTGGGTACCAAATCCCTAGATTTGGTGTGCCCTTGAGATACCTAAAAATTCTTTTGACGGCTACGAGATGTGATTCTCTAGGATCCGCTTGGAACCTTGCACATAAACAAATTGCGAACATTATATCTGGTCTACTTGCAGTTAAATAGAGGAGTGAGCCAATCATACCTCGATAGCTTGTGATGTCAACTGATTTACCTGATTTGTCTTCATCAAGCTTCGTGGCTGTTGCCATGGGAGTCTTAGCTGCTGATGCATCTTCTAGATTATACTTCTTGAGTAAATCTCTGATGTACTTGGATTGACAGATAAAGATACCATCTTTTCTCTGACTGATCTGTAATCCAAGGAAGAAGGACAGCTCTCCCATCATGCTCATCTCATATTTTTCCTGCATTAGCTTGGCAAATTTCTCGCACAAGCGCTCATTTGATGACCCAAAAATAATATCGTCCACATATACTTGAACAAGTATTAAGTCATTTCTCACAACTTTATAGAACAATGTTTTATCAATTACTCCCCTAACAAAACCATTTTCAATTAAGAATAAGGATAGGGTTTCATACCATCGCCTTGGGGATTGCCTGAGGCCATAGACAGATTTGAAGAGTAGATACACAAAATCTGCATGTTCTGGATCAACGAAGCCAGGCGGCTGTTCCAGATACACTTCTTCTTCTAACTCTCCGTTCAGGAAGGCACTTTTCACGTCCATCTGGAATACCTTGAAGTTCTTATGTGCTGCAAATGCCAAGAACATCCTGACTGCCTCAAGTCTTGCAACCGGTGCATAGGTTTCATCATAATCAATTCCTTCTCGCTGAGAATAACCTTTTGCAACCAAACGAGCCTTGTTTCGTGTTACAAGTCCGTTTTCATCCAGTTTATTTCTGAATACCCACCTAGCTCCAATTACGGATTTGTTCTTTGGTCGGGGTACCAGTTTCCAAACTTTCTGCCTTTCAAACTGATTGAGTTCCTCTTGCATTGCAATCACCCAATCAGCATCGCCAAGAGCTTCTTCTATTTCTTTAGGTTCAAGCTTGGATAAGAACCCAGAATATAAGGAGATATTAGCCATGTCAGCTCTTGCTGTTCTTCTAGTAGTCACACCAGCATCTGGATCACCAATAATTAACTCAAACGGATGGTCTCTATTCCATACCCGTTCACCTGGAAATTGTCTTGATGATTCAGCTTGACTTTCTGAGTTGGGGTGCTGACTACTTAGATTATTTTCACTAACTCCCCCTGAGTTAGTGCCAGCTCCTACAGAACTAGAGTCAACTCGACTCGAGCCTTGAACAGTAGTCCTTGAGCTGCTATTTACTCCCCCTGAGTTGTTGCCGGTTGGTACTGAAGAAGTCTCTCCTGATCTTGTAGAATTAGCTCGTTCACTAGACTCAGGTTCTTCACGTACACTTGGAACATTTAATGGAACAACCAACTCAGGTTCATCTTCAAGATCTTCTAAGTCCAGATTCTGAAATTTTAGGGACTCAGGTTCACTAGAATCTCTTGAAATTGATGAGAGTTTGGTATCGTCGAATCTGACATTGTAGCTTTCCGTCACTTTTCGATCATTCACCAAGAACACTCTATAAGCTGCCACCACGTCTGTAGAGTAACCAACAAAGATTCCTTCACGAGCTTTTGCTGCAAACTTGCCTAGATTTTCATCATCTATAAGCACATAGCATTTTGCTCCGAAGACATGAAAGTATTTGATTGTTGGTCGTCTGTTGTTCATTAGCTCACATGGTGTCTTTTCTTTATCTTTTATGATCAAGGTTCTATTTTGAGTGTAACAAGCGGTACTCACTGCTTCGGCCCAGAAATACAAAGGAAGTTTTGAATCATACAACAAAGTTCTTGCTGCTTCAACCAAAGTTCTATTCTTCCTTTCAACTACTCCATTTTGCTGTGGAGTTCTCGGGGCTGAATACTGACGACGTATTCCCTTAGATACACAGAAGTCATTTAGCACTGCGTTTTTGAATTCAGTGCCATTGTCTGATCTAATCGTCTTCACAGTAAGTGTTGAAACATTCTCAATTTGAGTGATGTGATCAATGATTAAGAAAGGTACTTTGTCTTTCGTCATTGCGAACAATACCCATGTATACTTAGAGAAGTCATCCACGATTACCAAAGCATATCTTTTCCTAGACAAAGATAGGACATTCACTAGGCCAAACAAATCCATATGAAGAAGTTGTAGAGGCTCAGTAATACTAGAAATTTCTTTGCTTTTATGCGATGCTCGCTTCGACTTTCCCATTTCACAAGCTTCACAGAGTCCTTTCGGAGCGAACTCCATTTGAGGTAGATCTCTCACCAATTCTCGCCTCGCGAGAGCATTCATCGTTTTGAAGTTTAAGTGAGATAGCTTTTTGTGCCATAACCAGCTTTCATCATCCGAGGCTTTGCTGTAGAAACAGGTGACCTCATCCTGATTTGCTGAATCCATATCTGCAACAAAAAGATCTGCCTTTCGAACTCCTCTTAAAGCTAGTGAGCCTTCCTTGATGTGAGTGATTGAGACACCTTTCTTGTTGAAGACAATTTCGTAACCTTTGTCACAGAATTGACTTATACTCAACAGATTGTGCTTTAGTCCCTCAACATAGGAAATATCTTCAATGATGACATTGCCAGTTTTCAGTTTGCCATATCCCTTAGTCACACCTATGCTGTCATCTCCAAAGGTAACATAAGGGCCAGCCTTCATAACCAACTCTGTAAGCAGGGACTTGTTTCCAGTCATATGCCTCGATGCTCCACTGTCTAGCACCCATATAACTTTATTTCTATTCTGCTTAATGCCCTGCAATGACAGATTGGTTAGACATTTTTCGGAACCCAACTTTGATTGGGCCCGGCTTTTCGATAAGATCGAGAATCAACAGATTTAACAACAGGAGATGCACTTTTCTTCACATTACTAAAGCTTTCGACTATCTCCTTTCCTTTCTCAGACTTGACAGATTTGTCAGTCTTAGGAGAAGGTTTGTCACTCCTAACTTTAGGAGGACTGACAGTCTTGGCTCTACCATATTTTTTCTTGACATTTGAACTAGCAACAGTATTTGAGCAAGACTGGCTAGATGCATTCATTAAATGCACAAAAGTTTGCATGATATTAAAAGTGCATGGCATACAGTTAGGTTGACCACACTGTGCATGATTCTGATGCAGATTATTCATTGTATGTGTGGTAGGCATGGCATGTGCAGCAGGAACATTCATGTTAGCTTTGCATGCATAAGAAAGATGTTCAGTAGATTTACAATGATAACATGCTTTCTTTATTCGTTCAGCCTTAACCTCTTTTATGCCTTTTTCTTTCTTTCCTTGTTGTTTAACAGCCTTAGCTCCTAATCCCAGTCTAGATTCATCTCTAGGGAAATTGATTTTCACTTGTTTAATAGGAGTTACAGGTTGTTCTTTCTGGCGATCTTCCATCTCAATCTCATATCTAGCTATCAATTCAGTCTCTTCTTCTTCTATTCTAGGAACAAGATGTTTGTAGATAGGTTTGACAGCCGATTTAAGAATTCTAGGTGTTTCCTGTTTAAGGTCACTGGAACTAGGGTCAATAGGTCTCTTTCCTTCTTTCTTAGGAAGGTCAGAATAATCAAGCCCTATACCTACTCCAGTTATCTTCTTAAATGTGTCATTATCTACATACACTTTACTAGCAGCTAGTTTGTATGCTTCACATTTAGTTTCTAACTCAGCTAGATTGTTCCTAAGACATGCTTCTACTTCTTCCTTAAGGACGAGCTTGTGTTCCAGAGATTTAATAAAGTCTCTTAGAGATGTATCTACAGTGCAAGCAGCCTCTAGCTCTTCCACTTTTGCCTCAAGCATTCTGCATTTGGCAACAAGTGTTTTCTGTTCCTTTTGAGAAGAGTCTAGGCTTTTGCACAACATGTAGATCTCTTCACTAAGAGCCCCGTTCTGTTCTTTATAATCATCAATAGACATTTCTACTTTAAGAGTCAGAACTGGTACCTCTGGTTCCTCTGATGTCTCAGCCATGAGCGCAAAGTTTGCTACTTGAGTAACATCTTCCTCATCTGAATCATCCCAAGCTCTTCCTTCTGTCACCAATAAAGCTCGTTTTCCATGTCTTTCCTTCAACAGTGCTTCATAGTTGCTTTTGAGAGCTTCAAATGTTTCTTTTGGATAAGTCTGTTTAGGCTTTTTGCAGTCCGAGGCAAAGTGTCCAGCTTCACCACAATTATAGCATTTGAACTTCATTTTGAAATCCAAAGGAGATTTGTAGCTGGTATTCTTGCCTTTTCCTTTGTAGCCTGACGAACTACCACCACCCTTAGCAGCCCGATAATAAGATGAAGATTTTCTCTGTGGTCGGTTGCTCTTTCTAAATCTCATGTTGCTGAACTTCCTTGCCATGTATGCCACGACACTATCGTCCATGTTGTCCAGCTCTTCTTGGGTGTAGTAGTCATCATCACTGTCAGATGCGCACTCGTCATCATTATCAACTTGATGTGGTGCAAGTGATGATTTAGGCTTTGCTGCAACCATTGCCTTCTTAGACTCTTCCTCATCAGCAACTAATCCTGATGCACTTTCTTTTCCCTTTGAATCATTGTCCCATGCTTGATCTTGAAGCGTTTCCAGCTCATAGTGTTGGGACAATCAGATCTTGGCACTGCAAATTTCGATACAATAAATTAACGAGTACGAATAGAAAAGTCACCTTGTTAACGGTTGATTCCACGCTCTTCTATTGTATTCCCAAATTCCCTTGAGCGAAGTGTGGCCTTCGTCTTCTCAAGTTAACCTCTCTTCTTGCTCCTGGGTGGCTACCAATTTTTTCGACCAGCCCCCAGCAAGAAGAGAATAGGAATATATATAGGCTACAATAGGGATCATGGATAATTAGGTTGGGCCTTCTAATTACATCTTGAGCCTAGCCCAATGTAATTAAATATTAATTCAATCCACTAAAGAATTAATATTTGCACTACCTTTCCTAATACCGTAATTTAATTAATTAATTCGGTTCCAATATTATTTGCTTATTAAATTCCCCATGTTTAAAATATCGCATGTCCATTAATTAAATAAATTACTGATAATTCATTTAATTAATATCTTTTATCCTTGATTATCCACTCAACCTTTATTTAATTATGCCGGAATAAATCCACCTGCAGGGTTTCACATAATTAAATCTTTTTGAGCTTTCAAGGGGACATCATTAACCCGAATATTATCAGGACATGGATTCCTTCAATAAATAATATCCCACCATATATATTATTTCATCACCCAAAATATAATGAAATAAATCAAAAGAATTATTTCATATATAAATCAAAGCATGTAAACAATATATACGTGTCAATTATTATTTCCGGATTAAGAACCTAAGCATTAATAATAACATAGAATCTTAGTTCACCTTCTTAATCAGTATAAGGGAACAATTCTAAATTTGATCCTGTTCAATATACACAAAGTATACTAGTATTATTTATTAGTCAATATAAACTAATCTAAATAATACTACAGCCATTCCAGTGGATTGTCTAGCTCCACCTGTGCTGTGAACCTTATTATATTATATAAACCGTATTTAATAATCTAATATTCTGTATCCCATTTGATACTAGATTATTCACAATATATAATATTTAGACAACATGTAAACATTTAAATGATTCTCAATTAAACCGGCCAGAAATAAATGTAAATACTTCAAATAAATATTTTCAGTATACACCAACAATCTCCCACTTATACTCAAAATATTCTATGAGTATATCAGTGTTTATTTAATCCACTATTACTCACAAAACTACTTTATAACCAAATATCTGACTCCTATCTTTCTGGAAATCTGAATCGGTATACCCTATAGGAAACAAATCTGAGGCCTTGTAAATTAACAAATACTCCTTAGTCCTTCTCAGGTACTTGAGTATAGTTTTTACTGCACTCCAATGTTCCTGACCTGGGTTCGACTGATATCTACTAACCATGCCTACAGCAAAGCAGATGTCAGGCCTCGTACATAACATAGCATACATTAAGCTTCCACATGCCGAAGCATAAGGAACTGCTTTCATGCTCTCTATATCCTTAGGTGTCGAAGGACACTGCTCCTTGGATAGAGCCACTCCATGCTTAAAAGGTAGAAAACCTTTCTTAGAGTTCTGCATGTTAAAACGAGCTAATACTTCATCAATGTAGGGCTCTTGAGATAAAGCCAACACCCTTTTCTTGCGATCCCTTATTACTTTGATCCCAAGGAAGTATGCCGCTTCACCTAAGTCCTTCATTTCAAATTGTTTGAACAACCATGCCTTTATTGATGACAACATCTTAACATTGTTTCCAATGAGTAAAATGTCATCTACATACAATACTAGAAAAACCACTGCATTACCCTCACTTCTCTTATACACACATGATTCGCTTGGACTTTGATCAAATCCATATGACTGGACTGCCTGATCAAAACGAATATTCCAGTCCCTAGAAGCTTGTTTTAGTCCATAAATAGACCTCTTAAGCTTACAAACAAGATGCTCTTGGCCTTCCTTAAGCATAACAACCGGCGAAAAAGTTTCCTCATAATCGATCCCTTCTTTCTGAGTATACCCTTTCGCAACAAGTCGTGCTTTCCAGGCTTTCACCTTTTTGTCAGATCCTCTTTTCTTCTTGTAGATCCACATACATCCAATGGGTTTTACACCTTTGGGTGGTTCCACGAGCTCCCAAACTTGATTAGAATACATAGATTCCATCTCAGATTCCATTGCCTTTTGCCAAAGATCTGCATCTTTATCTAGAATTGTTTCTTCGTATGTCCTGGGATCCTCATCATGTTCACCAGAGACCAAGTCCGAGGACTCTCCCAAAAACATGAATCTTTCAGGTTGTTGAACAACCCTCCCACTACGACGAAGCACCGGTGTGGTATTAGTGACAGGTTGTGCATTTTCTTGTGGTTGATCTACTTGTACTATTGGCACTTGGGGATTATCTGTCCCTCCCACTAGTTCCTCTAAAACGATACTACTCATGGGTTTGTGTTTCATTATATAGTCTTCTTCTAAAAATCTAGCATTGGTGCTAACAATGATATCTCGATCCCTAGGACTATAAAATGAATAACCTTTCGTTCCCATGGGATAGCCTACAAACAGCCTTACTTCTGTACGAGATTCTAACTTGGTCGCGTTCTTGTTCAGCACATGTGTTGGACAACCCCAAATCCGAATATGTCTTAGACTTGGTTTGCTACCAGTCCACAATTCTATTGGAGTCTTGGGAACCGACTTAGAAGGTACCAAGTTTAGAAGGTAAGCCGCTGTTTCTATAGCATATCCCCAGAACGACTTGGGTAAATCTGAATAACTCATCATCGATCTAACACTCTCTGAAAGAGTCCGATTCCTTCTCTCTGCTACACCATTCTGCTGAGGTGTGCCAGGTGCAGACAACTGGGATGCAATCCCATTTTCTGATAAATATTCCCTAAATTCTCCAAGCAAGTATTCGCCACCACGATCTGATCGTAGTGACTTGATACATTTTCCAAGATGTCGCTTCTCCGCACTTGCTTTGTACTCTTTGAATTTTTCAAAGCACTCAGACTTACGGCGCAACAAATAAATGTACCCATATCTAGAATAATCGTCAATGAAAGTGACAAAATACTCATAACCTCCTCTTGCTTGGATACTCATAGGTCCACATAAATCAGTATGAACTAATTCTAACACTTCTTTAGCTCTATTCCCCTTTGCTTTAAAAGGCCTATTAGTCATCTTACCTTCCAAGCAGGATTCACAAATTGGAAATGGCTCCACTGCCAACGAGCCTAATGGCCCATCTACTACCAGTCTTTGAATCCTCCTCAAGTTAATATGACCTAATCTTAAGTGCCAAAGATATGTTTGGTTCAATTCAGAAGGTTTCTTTCTTTTATTTGAGCTAGAAAGAATGTTATTAGTTTCCTTATGTTGCAGCATTGGTTGGATAGGATTAATAATATATAAATTGTCTTGCAATGTACCAGAACATATAACTCGTTTATTCATCATAATAGAAACATTACGATCCAAACAAACATTATAACCATCCATGGCAAGTTTAGAAACCGAAATTAAATTCCTTCTAAACGAAGGTACATAAAGACAATTGTTCAAAACCAAAATCCTATCATCGCCAAAAGACAATGTAATTATTCCAACTGCAACTACTGCTACTTTCGTAGCATCTCCCATGAACACATATATCTCGCCATCTCTAAGCATTCTGGATTGCTGGAACCCCTGCATAGAGTTACAAACATGGTCAGTGGCTCCTGTATCTACACACCAAGTGCTCGTAGATATAGCCGCTATATATGTTTCTGTAACTAGAGAAAGAGACATACCAGTATTGTTTGTCTTCTTAGGAAGAGGACAATCCTGTTTCCAATGACCTGACTGCTTGCACCTGAAGCACTTGCCCGTAGGCTTTTTCACACCACCTTGAACTCCCACTGCGTTAGCAATCTTTCCAGCTTTCTGTGTCTGAGTCTTTTTCTTCTTCTTACCTTTCGGCTTAGATGAAGAAGCTTTCTCGGCCACATTCACTTGAACATTCTGCTTAAAGAGTCCTTCAGCTGCCTGAAGTTCTGTCAGAAGTTCCGCGAGACTATACATCCTTTTGTTCATGGTGTAATTCAAGCGGAACTGCTCAAAACTTTTGGGCAAGCTCATAAGGATGATATCGATCTGGGTTTCCCCATCAATATCAGCACCAAGGATCTCCATCTCATTCAGATGAGACATCATTCTGAGAACATGATCCCTTACAGGTGTTCCTTCAACCATCTGAGTGTTCATTAAAGCCTTCATTGCTACTTGCCTAGCAGCCCTATTCTGTTCTCCAAAAAGTTCCTTGAGATTAAAGAGCATATCTGAAGCAGTGGGCATAGCCTGATGCTGATGCTGCAAAACACCCGACATTGCTGCCAGAATGTAACATCGCGACATCTCATCAGCCTTAATCCACCACTTATAATACTCCTTCTCACTTTCAGGAGCATCTTCAGCAGGCTGGTCTGGCTTGGGTTCATAAGTACAAAATTTGTACTCCTCAGCAGTCAACACTATGTCCAAATTACGTTTCCATTCAATATAGTTCGGTCCAGTAAGTTTGTTATCCTTAAGTATGGTGAATAGTGGATTAAAGCCCATAGTGATCTAATCCTGAGAATCATACATGTAACACATAATCAGATAGTTGCATAAATCTTAAATCCTATTGGTTTCCTCTAACAATTAATTAAAATTAATGCACTAATATTTAAACACCATAAGTATCTGGTACGCCACGATGGGTGACATATATACCACTTAAATTCGTTTAAATATTACTTCGGTCCTATTACTAAATAATACGCCACGTTAGGGTGGACTATATATTATTTTTCATAGCTAAGTGTATACCATTATTTAATCTTAAATTACTAAAAAGACCGGATACCACCATTAAATATTTCAAATCAATAATCGATAATAGGATAATTCCCAGATCGGGGGGAGCATTGTCAAGAGGCATCACTTAAGAACCCTTTCTAGACAGAATCATCCTTTCTCTCTATATTGAAAATCTATATTCAATCATTGGCACCCTTCTAATTAATTGAATTCTATGAAACTTGGTACGCCACGTTGGGTGACATATATACCTTTCAATATTCGTAATTTATTTAGGAAGTTTGTTCTAGTAATATCCATAACACTACCTGACACCATAAATCATACGCCACGATGGGTGGCATGTATATAATTTATATTCGTCTCGGTGTTAAATTACATACAAACAATAATGGAGACCATGGGATTTAATTCCTAATTAATTCCCTCACCCACTTAGAATTTTTATTTAAAATTGAGGAATTTTATCTAGATGCATCGCCCTATGTTATTTTTTCGAGGTCTACATGTTATAAAAATAACAATACAAAGAACACATAACATAGCAGCATGCATCATAAAATTAAAGCAATAAATAAAATTAATGTCCATGTCGTCCTAATTATGTTAAACATGCAATTAAAATTACACACATAATTAACAACACACATAATAATTATTTAAAGCAATAATTAAAAAAATTAAATAGCGGAATTAAAATTAAAAAACATAATTTAAATCCACTATTATGGCCCATTAAACAATTTCAGCAGGCCTAGAAAATTTTCTGCAAATCTGCAAACTGCAACAGCCGCCAGTCGCCAAACTGCTACAGTACCCGATCTGCTACAGTACCCGGTTGCTACAGTACCCTGTTTGCTACAGTCCCGGTTTGCTACAGTACCCGGTTGCTACAGTACCCGGGTTGCTACAGTGCCCGATTTGCTACAGTACCGGCTTGCTACAGTACCGGCTTGCTACAGTACCGGTTTGCTACAGTACCGGTTTGCTACAGTACCCGGTTTGCTACAGTACTGCTACAGTACCCTGGTAATTTTCTGCTGCTCCGAATTCAGTTCTCTTCAACTTTCCAACAGCCACTGTTCTGTAGTAATAATACGAACCAACAGCTACGCAGCGGACAACTTTTTGTCTCCGTTTCGATTTCCGATCGCACGTAATTGTTACAAAATATCCGGATCTTAATAAAATCCAACAAACAATTACAAAAAAATAGATCTAATACAAAACTAATTTTGTAAATCTATTCTAACACGATCAACCCTCGTGTTTTACAACCACGATAAACCACGTGGAAACCAAACAAAATAACCACGATTAAACCACGTGGGATCCAAACACATAATTAAAATTACATGGCCATAATAGTGGATACTAAACAACCTGCAAAAGATTATTATCCAAGCACACCACTATACACATGCATATATAATTACGACATGGACATCGTATCAAAATTCGCAGAACCAATGAACCAGGCTCTTGATACCAATTGTTGGGACAATCAGATCTTGGCACTGCAAATTTCGATACAATAAATTAACGAGTACGAATAGAAAAGTCACCTTGTTAACGGTTGATTCCACGCTCTTCTATTGTATTCCCAAATTCCCTTGAGCGAAGTGTGGCCTTCGTCTTCTCAAGTTAACCTCTCTTCTTGCTCCTGGGTGGCTACCAATTTTTTCGACCAGCCCCCAGCAAGAAGAGAATAGGAATATATATAGGCTACAATAGGGATCATGGATAATTAGGTTGGGCCTTCTAATTACATCTTGAGCCTAGCCCAATGTAATTAAATATTAATTCAATCCACTAAAGAATTAATATTTGCACTACCTTTCCTAATACCGTAATTTAATTAATTAATTCGGTTCCAATATTATTTGCTTATTAAATTCCCCATGTTTAAAATATCGCATGTCCATTAATTAAATAAATTACTGATAATTCATTTAATTAATATCTTTTATCCTTGATTATCCACTCAACCTTTATTTAATTATGCCGGAATAAATCCACCTGCAGGGTTTCACATAATTAAATCTTTTTGAGCTTTCAAGGGGACATCATTAACCCGAATATTATCAGGACATGGATTCCTTCAATAAATAATATCCCACCATATATATTATTTCATCACCCAAAATATAATGAAATAAATCAAAAGAATTATTTCATATATAAATCAAAGCATGTAAACAATATATACGTGTCAATTATTATTTCCGGATTAAGAACCTAAGCATTAATAATAACATAGAATCTTAGTTCACCTTCTTAATCAGTATAAGGGAACAATTCTAAATTTGATCCTGTTCAATATACACAAAGTATACTAGTATTATTTATTAGTCAATATAAACTAATCTAAATAATACTACAGCCATTCCAGTGGATTGTCTAGCTCCACCTGTGCTGTGAACCTTATTATATTATATAAACCGTATTTAATAATCTAATATTCTGTATCCCATTTGATACTAGATTATTCACAATATATAATATTTAGACAACATGTAAACATTTAAATGATTCTCAATTAAACCGGCCAGAAATAAATGTAAATACTTCAAATAAATATTTTCAGTATACACCAACACATAGGTCTTTAATATTCCATAATACTCTTCCAGAGAAGTTGTATGCAAATCTCTGGTTTCTCTGATTGCGTAGACCCTATGCTCAATGTTTTTTGGCTGGTTCCTCAGATATCTCGTATTTGTTTCAACCATGGGGAGAGTCACACCTCTCAGATTCAAATCCAATACCAACTGACTGAATCGTAGGTAGACATCTGTTATGCCTTCTCCTTTCCTTATTCTAAAGGTGTCATACTCCATCTTGAGTATGAGTGTTTTGTTGCTTCTGACCTCTGCAGATCCTTCCATGACAACTTCTATCTTGTCCCAAATCTTCTTCGCTGTAGTCAGACCTTTGACTATGTTGAACATTTCATGATCAAGAGATTCCATCAAGGTTTGTCGTACGGCAGTATCCAAAGCTATTTGCTCTTTATCAGCATCCGAAAAGTCCGCTGCCTTTTTGGGCTCAGACCGAGGTGGTATAACCACTCCTCCTTCCGTATGTGAAGGAATAACTGCCATTGGGACAAATTTACCCTTGTCAAAGACTTCCAGATATTCAGGGTTAATAGTCTCTAGATATAGTCTCATTCTGAAAACCCATTCTTCATAGTGATCTTTGTTGAACATTGGGATCTTGAATGCATTTTTAGGAGCCATCTCAATTCTGGTCACTAAAAGTTTCTAAGTACCCAAGACTAGGCTATGTAGAATATTTATGTAGAACTTTTGCCTAAGTCGAAATTTCTCTAAGTAGAAATTTTGCTCAAGTCGAAATCACCAAGTAGAAATTGTCCAAGTCGAAATTCTATGTAGAAATTCTCAAGTAGAACTTCTATGTAGAAATTTTTTGCCTTAGAATAATTTTTCTGCAGATTACTTTAAATATTGAATAAACAATATTATCTCTTTAACACTTTTTGACTTTAGATGCTTTACTCACCAAACCCACCTAACCCACTTGCTAGGTACTGAGTATGTCTTTTACTTTCGGCCGAATAAAGTAAATCAAAAAGTCCAAAAACCACCTTTTTATTCTTTTACTATTGAAAAGGAGATCAAAAAGTTGTTGGGTTGTATTCTTTGATAAGAACAGATGATGAACACTCAAGAACACCAAATATGAACTAACCCAGATAAATTCACAAAAATTAATTAAAATACACCCAAGCTAAATAATCACACCTGGAGTATTTAAATAATTTTTCAGATGAGTTTTCACTACCAACGAATTAAAACACACTTTTCGAGAAAATGAAAAGTAGATCTGAAAAATGAAAACTCACGATTCTTCTACTCAACACAAGGATCTATGTTTTGTATGTTAAACATATAGCTCTGATACCAATTGTTAGGTCCAAATGTGTTGTAGAGGGGGGGGGGGTGAATACAACTTTTCGAATATGAGAGGCAATAAAAACGATGCAATAAATGAACACACAGATTCAAGGAATATATTTCTTTATATATAACTTGAAAGGGTTGCTACAACATTCATTACAAAGTATAACAGAAGTTGAGAGAGAAGTGAATGATACTAAGCTCTGTGAATGCACTCTCTCTTTTTCTCTTGTGTTTTTCTCTAGAATTGCTCACTCACTAAAACATTACACAAGTACTTCTATTTATACTACATGTAATCTATGTCCTGTAGTCTTCAAAGACTAAGATGTACGTGGCCCAATGATGTCCACATAATTCTTGCCTTATCTTGAAAGCTTGGAAATCTGCCAATCAGAAGATGCCATGTGTCATGTTGAAGCTGCACCTAAGTAGAACTTCTACTTGAGAATTTCTACTTGGCTATCTCGAAATTCCTAAGTGGAACTTCTACTTGGCTATCTCGAAATTCCTAAGTAGAACTTCTACTTGAGAATTTCTACTTAGCCATCCAGAACATTTAGTACTTAGAAAATATTCTGGTCTTCAACTTGAAACTTCAATGCACATCTTGAACTTGTGATATCTTCATGTCTTCTTTATTCTTCAACAAACTCTTGAACATGGTTCTTTATTACTGACATAAACTTGCTATCAATGTCCTGACACTTGATGCACTGGTCTGGTTCATAAGTGACTAGTCTTGATAGTGTTTCTGCTTCTTGAATAAATTACCATATTCACTGAATAACTTGGCTTTCCAATATTTGCTTTCCTTCTTCTTCACTTGAAATCAATTGGTCTTGTTGATACTGATAGTTATGATCTTGATTCTTGATTTATCAAATCACTGAGGCATGAACAACTTTAACTTGAACTTCTCTCAATGATTTCTTCTTGGCTTGATCATAGTTAGCATGTTTAAATTGTATCAATTACCTTGTCTTCATTTAGTGTTGATTTCTTGTGACTTCCTGTTCTTGATTGTCTTCTGGTTAAGTATCTTTTCCTTTAGTTTGAGTTACATTAGTTATAGTGTTACAAGTTTATACACTCTGCCTTTCATTTAGTGACAACTTACCCGGTGAAATTGCGTTCTGAAGAAACATCCTCAACATATCACATTCAAGGTGTACTTTCATAATAAAACATGAGTCATGTCCAACCTAATTGGAATCGTTGTCTAGTTGGCACAACATAGTCAAGTCCAACCTAGATGGAAATTACTCAAACAAACCCAGCTAGTTGGAGAATCCTTGGATTAGCGCAGCATAATGAAGCAAATCCAACCTAGGCTGGAAATGTCATGCGATGCAAACCTAGCTTAGTTGGAAATGTCATGTAATACAAAACCAACTGAGTTGGAAATGTCATGATCAAACCCAACTCAGAGCATATTTGGGCTGATTCAATATCAACAAATTCAGCTTAATTGAAGAATTCCTTATCTTGCGTAGTATAAATTAGGTAACTCAGTAACGAAGGTGACTCGGTGACAAAGATGATTCAGCCCGTAGGTGACTCAATGACAAAGATGACTCTACTTACTTTGTACCTTATTGATTTTGTCATTCATAATCAATTTTTCTTATATAAATTTTGGGTATAACTGCTAGTGTTCTGTATATTTTATAAGCGCATCAAGAAATGGAATGTCAGATGAAAAGAGAAAGGTAACATCTACCTTACGAACTCCTATATTATTTACAACCAAGGATTTAAAAACGGTAACCAACTTAACTCAAACATTCTAAATTTGTTCACTAAAATCCTTATATCACGTTAATTTTTGTTTAGGTTGAGTTTAAAGTAACCCTGAGATATTTTAACAGAAACTCAAAAAAATCGTAACACTAGAAACTAAACCATTCGAGGTAAGAAATCTTCCAGGATTATAGGTTCTCAATTTAAGCGCAAAATGGGTAATGTGGACCTTTCTTCAAAAGTCTTCACCGTCAATATTATTCTCTCCACTTCTTTCATACTATGGATGACAATTTTTACCGACCCGAAGGATACCCGATCTATACCGATCCGATTGGATCTTACCGAACCCGAATATTTGGGTTTGGGTTTATTTTTTAAACCCGAACTATTTCCGGGTCGGGTTTGGATTTTGGCCTTACCGTACCGAACCCGACACGAAAATCCGAAACCCGTTTCAAACCCGATCGAACCCGAACCTGTATTTAATATAAATAATATAATATATTTATATCTGTATGATATATTCTGTTTATTTTAAATAAAATATAGTATATACTATAATACAAATATTATACACAGACACAGATTAATGAACAAACCAACGAAACATAAACCCTAGTTTTTCCCATAACATCAACGATTAAAGCTTCATCACGATTAAACACGGACTTGCATCTTCGATTAATCAACGATTCATCTTAACATCTTCGAGACTTCTGATTAAAGCTTGCAGTTCCAGATTTCAGATTAAATTAAAGAGATTCCAGATTTTTCCCCTAAGAAGTATAATCTTAATTTTTAATTCGTAATTAGATTAAATAGTAATTTAGTTTGTGATTTTGTTTCTGATTAAAGCGATTGTATTTGTAATTTTGTATATACTAATTACTAAACCCTATTTTTTTATATTCGTATTTGTTGGATTCTTATTAATTACGGAATGTGATTCTTATTTTGCTTCCCAAATTGGAACCCCTAGTATTTCAAAATTAATTAATGATTTGAGATTCTTATTTTGCTTCGTTTGAGATTTGTTTACTGACTGTGATTCTCAATAACTACTGATTTTGATTGATTTAGATTTGGTTACTGCTTCATACACATACTTAGTTACTTACTAGTTGTCTGTGTTGTATGCAGATCTGATACAATCATACAAGTTATGGATTCTCAGTCAATACCAGTACCAGATGCAAGTTCTGAACCTACAACAAAATCACAGTCACAACCTTTAACACCTGAACTTCAGTCAGGTTTGAAATACAGCAATTCAGGCCGTAAGAACCCAGATTTTTGATAGAATTAAAACTTTGATTATGTATTAATGTAAATATGAATAATGGTTACAACTACGATGTAAAAATTGTTCCGAGGAATGAAAAAGGAATGGATTTGGATTCAAATGTTCATATGTCTTGAAGAATGCTATTGGTTGACAACTTAGATAAGAATAATCTATCTCCTGGATAAGTAAGATATGTTAATTCCAAATAGGAGAGTTATTCTCATGTCATCCAAATCGATATCTGCTATTAGTCCAGTGGTTCCGTGAAAGGGTTAAGGAACTCCCGAAAGAGAACAAGGACATTTTTATAAATATAAGGAATAAAAAAAGAATAAAGTGTGAATAGTGTTTTTGGTGAAAATAGGAATATTATTAGACGACACTATATAGAAGTACCCGGAACGGATTTCTGAGTTCGTATTAATGATCCAAGGGGAAAAATAGTGTATGTAAAAGATATCGGATTCTGAAAAATAGCACTTTTATTTTCTCCGAGATTTACTTGGACACTGAAAGACTTAAGGACTTATTAAAAAGATTTAAGGGATTTAAATTCAAGAATTATAAAGGAGGATTAAAGATGTGAGCAAAATATTAAGAAGGTTTCAGGTAAAACCTTAATTAGAAATCTTCGAGGTATTCCTCTGAACAATCAATGAAATTGAGGAATAACCGGGCAAAAGAACAACTAGAAAGCAAGATGCATGCATGTACAAGAGGATAATATCAAGTAACCAAGCTAGTTACAATACTAACTAGGACACTTAGAGATTAAACTAAGTACTTACCTTCATTCCATCATCCAACCATAAGATTAAGCCATTTGTCCATTCAAAGACATCATCCATGACATGATCACTTTAATAAAGCCACTTTACATGAGATATTATCCAAGACAACCACTTTATGCATTATTATTCAAGGGCAAACAAGCAAATACTTTCCCCCTTCTTTTTACACTCCATTCGGCCACAAAGAAATTCAAGAACAAGAATCAACCTTCCAACCAACATTTGATCTTCAATCTTTTATGGTGAGTCCTATATTTCGTATAAATGTTCTCCTAGAAATACTAGCTTCGAACTCCATTGTTTCCATTTTCAAATAAATCATCAAAGTTGATGATGAATAGTACTTTCAAGAACTAATTTTGTTTTCTTGGTTTCTTTTGGATGATCTAAGCTATATTAAGGTGTTCTAAGGATTAGATTAAGGCTTGTTAGGCTCATTTACACACCAAGGAAGGTATAACACTCTTGAAACCCTAAGCCTTACTTTAAGTATATGCATGTTCTTGTTGGATTTAAGCTTAGTTATGATGTTAGTATGATTATAAGCATGTTAGCATGATTTTGTAGTTGGTTTAATCATATGATGATTATGATGGTGAAGTGTAATATTTCTGGACTTATTGAGATGTATAACATGTGTATAAGATGTATGGATGCCCGGTGTGGCTTGGTTGTTGAAACGAAATTTGGAAACGTTCGAATTATAGCCGTCGTAATGCCGAATTTTTGTTAGCCCTTGGAAACCGTGTATGACAGTAGCCATTAATTTCTGTCCTTGATGAATTTATGACATGACCTTATAGTTCTCGAGTCATAGATAGTTTTGGTGAAAGAATCGAAACAAACGGACTTACGGTTTAGGAATTATGGCCGATTTACTAAAAGTGGTTCGAAACCATAATTACGAGTTCATAACTACAATTGAACCCCCTTAACATGAATAATTTTGTTGCTAATCTTGGTAATTAAATATTAAGGATCATAAGGAAGGTGTGAGAGAAGACTTCATGTTAAAAAGATCGTTTTTCGATTTTATAAAAATGTTCGAATGAAGGTTAAGTGCGAACGAACCCCTAAAAAGTACACTTGGTTATCACTTCGGATAATCACTTAGAAAACGGGCGATAAAACTCGAGGTATAATCTTGGTTCGTAAACGACCGACCTTAGAACTTATACGACTTAAGTATATACCAAGTGCAAGTGCAATGACATGTCTTAATAACGAACAAATGTCGGATCGTATCGGTGATAAAAAGAGTACACAGAAAGGGCGCATAGCGAGATAACTTGAAAACGTGTTTTAGCCTAAGTTAAGTTTATACTTAGCCTTTTTAAAAAGTGTTAAGTGATTAATCCCGAATATTCTGATTGTTTATAGATCACCGAGCAGACCCAGGACACACTACCTCCACCCGACTACCAGGCAAGTTTCCAATACTTGGAACGGTTGTTGTGATATTATATATATGATTGTTGTTATACATATGACATTGCATGCATGCCTACTTTCAAGTTATATTGTGATCCTTGTTCCCTGATTTATTGTTAGCTTATAAGCTAGATAAATAACGTATCGGTTATAAGCTGGATATTGCTAAGACCCTTAGGAAAGGGCATTTGAGTCTCATTCTTCGAATATAGACCGGGAGTCAGTATTTCTTGATTATTCCGGAGAGAATATTTAAATTAATATTTCTCCATTATTTATTCAATAAATATTATTTCAAATATTCATTCGAACTTTATGTAGTCAATGAATATTATTTCTAGTATTCATTTAAATTTGATTCATTTATCGAAGATTATCTCGATTATTCCTTTGGAATTTATTCATTATTTATTTATTGAATATTATTTCAAATATTCATCTTATCATTATCTAAATATTATTTCGAATATTCATTCGAGTTTTATTTATTTGATAAGTATTATTAATTTAAATATTCATTCATTATTTAATGATTATTATTTGTGAATATTTATTCGAGGATTATTCCGAGTGATATTTTATATTAAGATTATTCCTTCAATATTTTTTTAATCTTTGAAATATTTATTTAATTCTTCTAACTCGTTTCAAAAATGATTTACTTCATTCAAATATTATCTTCGACCTTCGAATATTATGTAAATTATTTCGGAGTCTTATTATTAATACTTGTATCAAGAAAGGTTCTCAAAATTCCATTCTTCATTCAAATCTAACTTTCAAATTATAAGGGAACCTTACTTGAGCAATGTTATTTATCTTGTTGACTTCCCGGCCATAAATCCTTCGAAATTATTCATTTCACTCGCAACTTGGTTGCTAATTGCTTATTGAATCTTTTTGTACCCTCTCATCATTCGAGGGGTAAGATTGTTGGAACAAGTTGGTATCCATTAACAAGCAGTAGCTTGGGAAATATTGCTGAATTTTCCTTTCCAACTAGATACGACTACTTTGTGGAGTCTTATCAACAAGTATTATACTTGGGGAAAGTGGGACGAACTTTACGTTTCAGAGTCGTGGATGTTATTCGAACTAGGAGCCGCGTAAGTGGCCGAGTGGCGCCGGTCCAGCAATGGCCCAACCGTTGGCCGGGGGGTTCCAGAGGGCGGTAGACAAGTAAATCCGTCGGTGCTTCCTTCTACATGTAGAGAACAAAAGTGGGGAGCATAACATGCGACTAATCATCGTAAATGTTATGTCTTCTGGCGCGTCAATGCTCCAGGATTAGTTCATTTTCTCAGAGTTGGAAATTTTTTGCAACATTATAATTGTTGGCAGGGTTGAAAAGTGTTTGAAACTGGAATTGCAATATTTTTCCTACAAGTTCCTCTTTTATGATAAATGATAATATCTTGCTTATCTTTGACATAGCAGATATTTCCACGAATTATATATGTTGAGTCACCTTGTAACTTTATCGTTTACATTGTACTGGCACTATCTTCGTTAATGCATGGCTTATAGTTTCAAAGATATTTGAACTATTATATATCATCACTGTTTAGTTGTTGGTGGGCTATTGCTCACCCTTGCTTATTTATTATGTCACAACAACAGCTAGGGCTGATGGCCCGCGTAAGGCGCACTCGGCGCAAGCAGGTTACCCCAGCTCGAGGACTACCCGCTGATATCATTGCTGCCATTGCTGAGGTAGCATAGATAGGCAACTTTTGGCTTTAAAGTTTAATTATATGCATAATTAATCCTAATCAACGGTAAGAACTTTTAAACTTATGATGTTATCCTTTTGGGTTGTAATAACTTTTATTCGTGGATTCTATAATTAGCAGACTTATTTCAATTTCATCTCTAGGACTATAACTATTGTGTGTGTGAGTGGATATTATTGCGGGGTCACAACATGTTACTTATTTATTTTGGACTCACGTTAAGTGTTATTTATGGGAATGGAGACCGTAACGACCCGATCCCTGACCCCGGATCTGGGGGTGTTACAGAAATGGTATCAGAGCGAGAGTTATATATCCCAAGAGATGATACAATGTTATATAATAATAAATTCACTAAGATAATAAGAACTCTTTCCAAGTTCACCTAAAACCCTTACGGGAACTTTTTAAGTATCATGATATTAACATAGTTCATCTTGTGTAGGCGAGCGACATCTTCGATTCAGAGGCTTTTGAGAGACAACACGATGAGGCGATTCAGGCCGCCGAGGACAGAGTTGTATTTGATTCTGATGAGTTGTTTAGGACCAGAGATCCTTATTGTGAGTGTCTGGGTGACGAGGATGAAGATACAGAGATTGTCGAGTCTGAGGAGGAGATGGACCCTGAGGAGGTCCAGGCTGATGCAGATACTGAGGTTGTTGAGTCTGAGGATGAGGAAGATCCGGAGGAGACACAGCTTATAGATGATATTAGGGTGATGGATGAGGACACGAATATGACTACTGAGCAGGTTATGGCTACTGTTGTTGGACAGACTGTGGATGAGGGTACTGAGGGAGATGTTGATGAGCCAGGGGATGATGCTGTGGGGATTCAGGACTTCGTGTGCCACCACTCTCTGTTGAGAGAGTCCCTACTCCACCACCACTACCTGTGAGCCCATTTTCTGAGGAGTTTGAGGAGCTAACCCCCGAGCCACAGCAGGCAGAGGCCGCACCTCCAGCAGAGCCATCTACCCCACCCCATATCCCGATAGGGGGGATCCCAGCATATGTGCATAACTGGATTGTGAGCAGACTTTCTACGGATTTAGCAGTGGATGAGGCCAGGTTAGCAGAGTCCAGGGCGGAGCTCGCGGCTGAGAGAGTTGCTAGGTTGGGATGCCATGGCGGCGGGAGGCGTGCTAGAGCTCGAGAGATATATAGGGCAGTGACCCATATTGAGCTGAGGGCCCGGATGAGGGTCCGGACTTTACCTACCGATGGACATGGCATGGCATCCAGGATTGATGCTGAGGAGATCTTCCGCATTGCTATGATGAGGGTCAGGGCTTTGGGTTACACTAGTGACTGATTTCAGAGATAGTGATGTAGTAGTCTAGTCTTCTAGTCATGTACAGACATAGTAGTGCCGACTTTTGTGGGATAGTTTCATTGTATTTAGTTTCCCTTTTACTGACTAGACGGATAGACCATGTATTTCACTTTTGACTAGATGTTGTTAGGATGGTTGTACTCCTAAACTGTCGATGTGACTCAGATGATGTATCTTTCAGTATTATGTATATATTTGTTTCCTTTCAGACATTTCAGTTCTGTTGTGATGCGATCACCATTTTATTAGCATATTTACTGCACGTATTGCTTTCGATTAAATTTTCATGACATATAGAACTGTGGGATCCTAAATCCAAATATGTAACGATTTTTGCAAGGAAGAATCCTTTAAAAAAAACTGAATTACCCTAATGTGTAATTGTCCAAATTTTCAGTAAGATGCCTCCACGAAGGATGGGAACTAGGGCTAACCCCCGTGAGTCTACCGATCAAGAAAGTCACAATCAACATAGGGAAAATCCCGAATATGATGAAGCGCAAGATGAGGATTATAATGAGCAAGAGGATTCCCAGTATGGGACAGCAGACGAAACCTTTTTCACTGGAGAATTCGAAGAAGAAGTAGAAGAAGAAGAAATTGAGGTTGAACAGGAAGGGGAGAACTAAGATAGAGACCCCATGGGTCAATTTATGGATCTGCTTAGGAAAAATTTGAACCGTTACCCCCAACCACCCCAGGGAAACAACAGTATTGTGGCAAACTCTTTCAGGGACTTTAAGTCCCTTAAGCCCCCAGAATTCCATGGATCAGCTGACCTAGTTGAGGCAAGAGCCTGGATAAAAGAAATGGAAAAGTCAATTGAGATTCTAAGCATAGAGGAGGCGCAAAAGACTATTTTTGCCACTTACCTTCTGAAAGGAGAGGCCAATTGTTGGTGGGAGGCTAAGAACATGGAGACAAATGTTATATTAACCTGGGAGAGATTCAAATAATTGTTTCTGGAAAAGTACTTCCCGAGGTTCATGAAAACTCAAATGGAGCTCAAGATTTTAGAACTAAAACAGAACAATTTGTCAGTGGCTGATTATGAGGCCAAGTTTACCGAGTTATCAAGGTTTGTGCCAGAATTTGGGGATACTAAGGAGAAGAAAGTAAATAGGTTTCAGCAAGGGTTGAAGCAATGGATTCAGAATCAGGTAGCAGTCTTTGAGCTTACAAATTATGCCACCTTGGTACAAAAGAAAACCATTGTGGAAGTAGGAAGTGATCAAATGCAGAGGGAAAGAGAGAAAGGGGGAATAAAGAGAAAGCATGCCAGCATGAGCGAAGGTTTTGTGGAAGGAAAGCCCCCGAATAATTTTAACCGAGGGGCAGTTTCCCTACCTGGGAGGAGCATAGGGTTTAATCCATCTGTGAGTGCAAGTATGAACCAGGGCGGCCAGCAAGCAGGAGTGTCCCGTTCCCACCTTTCCAGACCTCCATTACCTGTATGCGCAACTTGCGGGAGGAGGCATTCTGGAGAGTGCAACCAAAGAATGGTAACTTGCTTCAAATGTGGACGAGTGGGTCACTATTCCACCAATTGTACCACGGTTACTCCCATTGCCAGCAAAGGCACAGCTTGTTTCCAGTGCGGGCGGCAAGGTCACATAAGGAAGGATTGCCCAATGAACAAGCCAGCGGCATCAGGGGCAAGCAAAGCTGCCTCCAATAGGTCACCAACTGCTAGAACTTTTAACATGACAGTTCATGATGTCGTGAGGGACACGGACGTGATAGCAGGTACCTTTTCTCTCAATTCAGTTAGCACAAATGTCTTATTTGATTCCGGAGCAACTAAGTCTTTATTATCAAGGGATTTTTCTAGTAAATTGAAACTTAAAACCCAACCGCTAAGGGATTCTTTACAAGTAGAAATAGCCAACCAGGAAGTCGTTCCAGTTAATCAGATTCACCCCGGTTGCAAATTAGAAATAGGAGGACAATCTTTCTATGTCAATTTGATTCCTTTTAAGCTAGGGGAATTTGATGTCATTTTGGGAATGGATTGGTTGTCCCGCAATAATGCTCAGATAGATTGTAAAGGGAAAAAGGTTAAGTTGATAACCCCAGGAAAGAAGGAAGTAGTGTTTCGAGTGATACGACACACAGACCCAGAATATTCTAACCATGGCGCAGACCAAGAGATTGTTACGAAAAGGGAACGAAGCTTATTTAGCTTATGTTATAGATACCCAGAAGGAAACGCCCAAGATATAAGACATTCCGGTAGTTAATGAGTTTGAAGATGTGTTTCCACAAGATCTTCCCGGATTACCACCTGATAGGGTAATTGAGTTTGCTATCGAGTTAGCCCCGGGGACGGCGCCAGTTTCGAAGGCCCCGTACCGATTAGCCCTAGTTGAAATGAAAGAGCTAGCTAAGCAGTTACAGGAATTATTGGATAAGGGTATGATAAGACCCAGTGTGTCGCCTTGGGGCGCAACAGTATTGTTCGTTAAGAAGAAGGACGGGAGTATGAGGTTATGCATCGACTATCGAGAGTTGAATAAGTTAACCATAAAGAATAAGTACCCGCTACCCAGAATAGATGATTTGTTTGACCAGTTAAAGGGTGTTGAATACTTCTCTAAGATTGACCTGAGAACAGGATATCACCAACTGAAGATTAAACCCGAAGATATCCCAATGACTGCATTCCGTACCAGATATGGACATTATGAATTCTTGGTGATGTCATTTGGACTAACCAATGCCCCGGTAGCTTTCATGGATTTAATGAATAGAGTGTTCAAGGAGTATTTCGATCAGTTTATGATAGTTTTCATCGATGATATTCTTATCTACTCAAAGACAGATGCAGAACACGCCGAACATTTGAGGATAGCCTTAGAAATACTCAGGAAAGAACAGCTGTATGCCAAATTTTCGAAGTGTGAGTTCTGGGAAAATGAGGTGCAATTCTTAGGGCACGTGATCAATAGGGAAGGAGTGTTGGTTGACCCATCCAAGATAAAGGCAGTTTCAAACTAGGAACGGCCAACCACTCCAACAGAGGTAAGGAGTTTCATCATTGGCAGGGTATTATAGAAGATTTGTTCAAGATTTTACGAAAATCGCAGCCCCGTTAACTCGACTTACCCGTAAAACTGAGAAATTTGAATGGACTGAAAAATGTGAGAAGAGTTTTCAAGAGCTGAAGAAGAGGTTGGTAGCATTGCCCGATGGAAAAGGAGATTTTGTATTTTACAGTGATGCTTCGCATAAAGGATTAGGATGCGTGCTTATGCAGCACGGTAAGGTAATCCCGTATGCGTCAAGGCAGCTAAAGGAATATGAGATCCGATATCCCACTCATGATCTAGAATTAGCATTAATAGTTTTCGCTTTAAAGATTTGGAGGCACTACTTGTATGGAGAGAAATGCAAGATTTACACTGACCATAAGAGCCTCAAGTACATTTTCACTCAGAAAGAGCTTAATATGCGCCAGAGAAGATGGCTGAAATTAATTAAGGATTATGATTGTGAGATTCGTTATCACCCGGGTAAAGCCAATGTGGTGGCTGACACCCTCAATAGGAAAGAGAAACTCAAAATGATAACCTCAGAAGAAGAATTAGTGAGAGATTTCGAAAAGTTAGAAATCGAGGTCAAGATACCCGGAGATGGTCAAGAAAGGTTAATGGAAATTCGAATCCAACCCCCATTGTTAGATAAGATTAGACTATATCAAGAGCGGATAATGGAGGAAGAAGAGAACTCCACGGAAGAGATAATGACCGGAGAAGAAATTAAGTGTGAAAGAGACAAAGAAGGAATCATGAGGTACACATACAGGATATGGATTCCAAATGTGTAGGAGCTCAAGGACGAGATTTTATATAAGGGACACAACTCAAGGTACTCAGTGCACCCCTGTAGTACCAAAATGTATAGAGATTTGAAAGAGTACTACTGGTGGCATAACATGAAAAAGGACGTAGCAGAGTGGGTAAGCAGATGCTTGACCTGCCAAAGAGTGAAAGCAGAGCACCAGAGACCCAGTGGACTTTTGCACCCCTTAGAGATTCCCGAATGGAAATGGGAACATATAGCCATGGATTTCGTAGTAGGCTTACCAAGGACCAAAGCTAATCATGACGGCATATGGGTAATTATAGACCGACTAACAAAGTCAGCTCACTTTCTCCTGATCAATGAAAGGTATACGGTCGATAGACTAGTGGATATCTACTTAAAGGAGATAGTGGCGCGACATGGAGTCCCAGTCGCCATAGTATCCGATCGAGATCCCAGATTTAACTCCAGGTTTTGGAGAAGCTTTCAAGAATGTGTAGGAACCAGGCTAAACATGAGTACAGCCTATCACCTCCAGATAAACGGGCAAAGTGAAAGGATCATCCAAACGCAAGAGGATATGTTGAGAGTCTGTGCTATAGACTTTAAAGGAAATTGGGATGATCACTTGCCATTGATTGAGTTCTCCTACAATAATAGTTTTCATTCAAGCATAAGAATGCCGCCTTATGAGGCCCTTTATGGAAGGAAATGTCGATCTCCCTTGTATTGGGATGAAGTTGGAGAGCGAAAGATGCTCGGGCCCGAAGTAGTCCAACAGACTAAAGATGCAGTAGATCTAATCAGAGGACGGCTGGTAGCAGCCCAAAATCGACAAAAGAGATATGCCGACTTAGCTCGGAAAGGCAAGGAATATGAAGTTGGAGACCTAGTGTTTTTAAAGGTATCAACGTGGAAAGTTTTAATGAGGTTTGGGAAGAAGGGAAAACTGAGTCCTAGATACATTGGACCCTTTGAGATCTTAAGACGTATCGGGGAACTAGCTTACGAACTAGCATTACCCCCAAATCTGCAACAAGTACACAACGTGTTCCATATTTCGATGCTAAGGAAATATAATCCGGATGCCAAGCATATTGTGGAATACGAGCACCTAGACATGCAGCCAGACCTAACCTATATGGAACAGCCTATGGAAATCATAGACCGAAAAGAACAAGTGCCCGGAAACAAGGTCATCCAGCTAGTCAGAGTTTTGTGGTAGAACCACAATGTAGAAGAGTCAACATGGGAGCTAGAAAGCGCGATACAAGAGAAGTACCCCCATTTGTTTTCAGACTAATTTCGGGACGGAATCCTTTTAAGGAGGGGAGACTGTAAGAACCCAGATTTTTGATAGAATTAAAACTTTAATTATGTATTAATGTAAATATGAATAGTGGTTACAACTATGATGTAACAATTGTTCCGAGGAATGAAAAAGGAATGGATTTGGATTCAAATGTTCATATGTCTTGAAGAATGCTATTGGTTGACAACTTAGATAAGAATAATCTATCTCCTGGATAAGTAAGATATGTTAATTCCAAATAGGAGAGTTATTCTCATGTCATCCAAATCGATATCTGATATTAGTCCAGTGGTTCCGTGAAAGGGTTAAGGAACGCCCGAAAGAGAACAAGGACATTTTTATAAATATAAGGAATAAAAAGAGAATAAAGTATGAATAGTGTTTTTGGTAGAAATAGGAATATTATTAGACGACACTATATAGAAGTACCCGGAACGGATTTCTGAGTTCGTATTAATGATCCAAGGGGAAAAAGAGTGTGTGTAAAAGTTATCGGATTCTAAAAAATAGCACTTTTATTTTCCCCGAGATTTCCCTGGACAATGAAAGACTTAAGGACATATTAAAAAGATTTAAGGGATTTAAATTAAAGAATTATAAAGGAGGATTAAAGATGTGAACAAAATATTAAGAAGGTTTCCGGTAAAACCCTAATTAGAAATCTTCGAGGTATTCCTCCGAACGATCAATGAAATTGAGGAATAACCGGACGAAAGAACAACTAGAAAGCAAGATGCATGCATGTACAAGAGGATAATATCAAGTAACCAAGCTAGTTACAATACTAACTAGGACACTTAGAGAATAAACCAAGTACTTAGCTTCATTCCATCATCCAACCACAAGATTAAGCCATTTGTCCATTCAAAGACATCATCCATGACATGATCACTTTAATAAAGCCACTTTACATGATATATTATCCAAGATAACCACTTTATGCATTATTATTCAAGGGCAAACAAGCAAATACTCTCCCCCCTTTTTACACTCCATTCGGCCACAAAGAAATTCAAGAACAGAATCAACCTTCCAACCATCATTTGATCTTCAAACCTTTATGGTGAGTCATATATTTCATATAAATGATCTCCTAGAAATCCTAGCTTTAAACTCCATTGTTTCCATTTTCAAATAAATCATCAAAGTTGATGATGAATAGTACTTTCAAGAACTAATCTTGTTTTCTTTGTTTCTATTGGATGATCTAAGCTATATCAAGGTGTTCTAAGGACTAGATCAAGGCTTGTTCGGCTCATTTACACACCAAGGAAGGTATAACACTCTTGAAACCCTAAGCCTTACTTTAAGTATATGCATGTTCTTGATGGATTTAATCTTAGTTATGATGTTAGTATGATTATAAGCATGTTAGCATGATTTTGTAGTTGGTTTAATCATATGATGATTATGATGGTGAAGTGTAATATTTCTGGACTTATTGAGATGTATAACATGTGTATAAGATGTATGGATGCCCGGTGTGACTTGGTTGTTGAAACGAAATTTGGAAACGTTCGAATTATAGCCGTCGTAATGTCGAATTTTTGTTAGCCCTTGGAAACCGTGTATGACAGTAGCCATTAATTTCTGTCCTTGATGAATTTATGACATGACCTTATAGTTCTCGAGTCATAGATCGTTTTGGTGAAATAATCGAAACAAACGGACTTACGGTTTAGGAATTATGGCCGATTTACTAAAAGTGGTTCGAAATCATAATTACGAGTTCATAACTACAATTGAACCCCCTTAACATGAATAATTTTGTTGCTAATCTTGGTAATTAAATATTAAGGATCATAAGGAAGGTGTGAGAGAAGACTTCATGTTAAAAAGATCGTTTTTCGATTTTATAAAAATGTTCGAATGAAGGTTAAGTGCGAACGAACCCCTAAAAAGTACACTTGGTTATCACTTCGGATAATCACTTAGAAAACGGGCGATAAAACTCGAGGTATAATCTTGGTTCATAAACGACCGACCTTAGAACTTATATGACTTAAGTATATACCAAGTGTAAGTGCAATGACATGTCTTAATAACGAACAAATGTCGGATCGTATCGGTGATAAAAAGTACACAGAAAGGGCGCATAGCGAGATAACTTGAAAACGTGTTTTAGCCTAAGTTAAGTTTATACTTAGCCTTTTTAAAAAGTGTAAAGTGATTAATCCCGAATATTCTGATTGTTTATAGATCACCGAGCAGACCCAGGACACACTACCTCCACCCGACTACCAGGCAAGTTTCCAATACTTGGAACTGTTGTTGTGATATTATATATATGATTGTTGTTATACATATGACATTGCATGCATGCCTACTTTCAAGTTATAGTGTGATCCTTGTTCCCTGATTTATTGTTAGCTTATAAACTAGATATATAACGTATCGGTTATAAGCTGGATATTGCTAAGACCCTTAGGAAAGGGCATTTGAGTCTCATTCTTCGAATATAGACCGGGAGTCAGTATTTCTTGATATATCTTGATTATTCCGGAGAGAATATTTAATTAATATTTCTCCATTCTTTATTCAATAAATATTATTTCAAATATTCATTCAAACTTTATGTAGTCAATGAATACTATTTCGTATTCATTTAAAGTTGATTTATTTATCGAATATTATCTCGATTATTCCTTTGGAATTTATTCATTGAATATTATTTCAAATATTCAGCTGATCATTATCTAAATATTATTTCGAATATTCATTTGAGTTTTATTTATTTGATCAGTATTATTAATTTAAATATTCATTCATTATTTAATGAATATTATTTGTGAACATTTATTCGAGGATTATTCGAAGTGATATTTTATATTAAGATTATTCCTTCAATATTTTTTTAACTTAATAAATATTCTTTGGAATAATTATTTAATTCTTCTAACTCGTTTCAAAAATGATTTACTTCATTCAAATATTATCTTCGACCTTCGAATATTATGTAAATTATTTCGGAGTCTTATTATTAATACTTGTATCAAGAAAGGTTCTCAAAATTTCATTCTTCATTCAAATCTAACTTTCAAATTATAAGGGAACCTTACTTGAGCAATGTTATTTATCTTGTTGACTTCCCGGTCATAACTCCTTCGAAATTATTCTTTTCACTCGTAACATGGTTGCTAATTGCTTATTAAATCTTTGTGTACCCTCTCATCATTCGAGGGGTAAGATTGTTGGAACAAGTTGGTATCCATTAACAAGCAGTAGCTTGGGAAATATTGCTGAATTTTCCTTTCCAACTAGATACGACTACTTTGTGGAGTCTTATCAACAAGTATTATACTTGGGGAAAGGGGGACGAACTTTACGTTTCAGAGTCGTGGATGTTATTCGAACTAGGAGTCGCGTAAGTGGCCGAGTGGCGCCGGTCCAGCAATGGCCCAACCGTTGGCCGAGGGGTTCCAGAGGGCGGTAGACAAGTAAATCCGTCGGTGCTTCCTTATACATGTAGAGAACAAAAGTGGGGAGCATAACATGCGACTGATCATCGTAAATGTTATGTCTTCTGGCACATCAATGCTCCAGGATTAGTTCATTTTCTCAGAGTTGGAAAGTTTCTGCAACTTTATCATTGTTGGCAGGGTTGAAAAGTGTTTGAAACTGGAATTGCAATATTTTTCCTGCAAGTTCCTCTTTTATGATAAATGATAATATCTTGCTTATCTTTGACATAGCAAATATTTCCACGGATTATATATGTTGAGTCACCTTGTAACTTCATCGTTTACATTATACTGGCACTATCTTCGTTAATGCATGGCATATGGTTTCAAAGATATTTGAACTATTATATATCATCACTGTTCAGTTATATTATTGTTGGTGGGCTATTGCTCACCCTTGCTTATTTATTATGTCACAACAACAGCTAGAACTGATGGCTCGCGTAAGGCGCACTCGGTGCAAGCAGGTTAACCAACTCGAGGACTACCCACTGATATCATTGCTACCATTGCTGAGGTAGCATAGATAGGCAGCATTTGGCTTACCAGTTTAATTATATGTATAATTAATCCTAATCAACGGCAAGAACTTTTAAACTTATGATGTTATCCTTTTAGGTTGTAATAACTTTTATTCGTGGATTCTATAATTAGCAGATTTATTTCAATTTCATCTCTGGGACTATAACTGTTGTGTGTGTGTGAGTGGACATTATTGCGGGGTCACAACATGCTATTTATTTATTTTGGACTCAAGTCAAGTGTTATTTATGGGAATGGAGACCGTAACGACCCGATCCCTGACCCCGGATCTGGGGGTGTTACACAGGCCCTGATGTAATTGTAAGAACCCCAAATTTTGGATATAATTATAACTTTTTATTATGTACTGAGGTAATGGTGAATAGTGATTACGACTACGATGTAACGATTGAGATAATGAATGAAAGGAATAGATTTGGATTCAAATGTTTATATGCCATGAAGAATACTATTGGTTGACACTTTAGATAAGAATTATCTATCTCCTAGGGAATTGAGATTTGATAATTCTAAAGGAGATGATTATTCTTATGTCATCCAAATCGATATCTGTTATTGGTCCAGTGGGTCCGTAAAAAGGTTAAGGAACGATCGAAAGAGATCAGGGGCAATTGTACAACCCTAAGAGAATAAGTAAAGAATAAAGAATGAATAGTGTTTTTGGTGGAAAAGAGAATATTATGAGGCGACACTATATAGAAGTATTCGGAACGGATTTCCGAGTTCGTAATAGCGATCCAGGGGGAAAATAAGTGTATGTAAAAGCTGTCGGATTCTGAAAAACAGCACTTTTATTTTCCCCGAGATTTCCCCGAACACTGAAAGACTTAGGGAATATTGAAGGGATTTAATGAAAATAGGTTCAAGAATTATTTATGAGAATGGAGCATGATAGTATAAATATTAAGACGGGTTCCGGTAAAACCCTAACTAGAAACGAATGAGTTATTCCTCCGAACGATCAATGAATTGAGCAATAAACGGACAAAGAAACAAGCAGAGGACTAAGAGGTGTGATGAGTTAGTGGAAGGTGACATAATCACTTTATGCTAGATAAGATCAATGGAACCAAGCTAGTTGCATTACTAACTAGCACCATTAGAAAATCAACTAGTACTTAGCATCTCTTTACCATTCCACCACTTAAACAACAACACATACTCATCCAAAGACATCACCCCTTGCATCATCACTTTATTAAAGTGGCTTTAGGATAAGATATTATCTAAGCAAAGTCACTTTATTGCATTATTATCAAAACAAATCAACCAAGTAATTCTTTCTCTTCCAAGGAGCCATTCGGCTTTTCTTAGAATTCAAGAATCAAAAACCCTC
The DNA here is from genome assembly GCA_036435485.1 of Saposhnikovia divaricata. Taxonomy (NCBI): domain Eukaryota; kingdom Viridiplantae; phylum Streptophyta; class Magnoliopsida; order Apiales; family Apiaceae; genus Saposhnikovia; species Saposhnikovia divaricata. Next base: position 116,573,989 of record CM071599.1, on the reverse strand, counting down.
TTCCAACCATCATTTGATCTTGTAATTTTTAAGGTGAGTTCTATATTTCAAGAAACTAATCTCCTAGAAATTTCAAGTCCAAACTCCTTTGTTTCCATTTTCAAATAAATCATTTACAAGGAGGGTGAATACTGTTCTTCAAGAACTAATCTTGTTTTTCTTTGATTTTCATGGTTGATTTAGCTAGATTAAGGCCACTCAAGGATCATACAAAGCTTAGTGATGCTAGAACATACTCCAAGGAAGGTAGACCTCTTGAAACCCTAGCATTTGATTTGAGATTTATATATGTTTTTGATGGGTTTAGCTTTGTATGATTATAGTGGTGATTATAAGCATGATTATGTAGTTAGTTATGTGATTTAAGAAGATTGATGATTATGATGGTAAAGTAGATGTTCTTGGACAGATTTGGAATGAGAAATATGTGTATGAATTGTATCGGTGCCCGGTGTGGCTTGGTTGTGTTGTTACGATTTATAGAACGTCCGATTTATAGCCGTCGTAATGCCGAATTTTTGTTAACACTTAAAAACCAAGCATGGCATTAATGTAGGTTCCTGACCATGATAATATTATGACTGGTCCTTGTAGATCTCGAGCCATAGATCGTTTTGGCGAAAGAATCGAAACATTCCGACTTACGGTTTAGGAGTTATGGTCAAATTACTAAAATTGGTTCGAAATCGTAAGTAAAAGTTCATAACTTCAATTGAACCCTCGTAAAGCATGTTACTCAGTGACGAATCTTGGTAAATAAATACTAGGGGTCATAAGGAAGGTATGAAAGAAAACCACATATCAAACGGATCGTTTTACGATTTTATAAAAATGTTTGAATCAAAGTTAAACGCGAACGAACCCCTAAAAACCTGCTTGGTTATAACTTTGGTAAAACACTTAGAAAACGAACGATAAAACTCGAGGTATAATCTCGGTTCGTAATCGATCGACTTTAGAACTTATACGAATTAATTATATACCGAGTGTGGGTATGATGACATGTCGTAATAGCGAACAAATGTCGGATCGTAGCGGTAATAAAAGAGTTACACTAAAAGGTGTATAACGAGATAATTCAAAAATGTGTTTCGATTTAAGTGAAGTTTATACCTAGACTTTTAAAAGGTGTTAAGTGGTTAATCTCGAATGTTCTGATTGTTTATAGATCATCGAGCAGACCCAGGACACGCTATCTCCACCCACACCCGATTACCAGGCAAGTGTTCAAAACTTTGAACCTGTTGTTGTGATAATATATATATATATATATATATATATATATATATATATATATATATGTGATTGCCGTTTTACATATGCCATAGCATGCATGCCTATTGTCAAATTATATTATGATACCTGTTCCCTGAATTGATACTGGCTTATAGACTAGATACGAATTATCAGTTATAAGCCGGATTGTTTTGATAAGACCCTTAGCGAAGGGCATATGATATTCATTCTTAAGTATAGATCGGAAGTCGGTATTTTGAGATATAGATAGTCGTGGAAACCCAGAGGGATTCCAACGGCAGATTATTATTCATTTTAAGGAATGTTATTATTAAACGTTATTTATATTTCCATAAAGTATCAATTACTTTGAAATATATTTCGAGGAATGTTATTCGAGTATTATCTCAGTCGAGAGATATTAAATGAATGTTAGTTTAGAATATTCGTTTAGAGTTGATTATTTAATGAACATTATTTTGATATTCATTAGAATGTTATTTATTAAATGAATATTACTTTCGAATATTCATTTAAGGTTTTATGTACTTAATGAATATTATTTTAAAATATTCATTGGAAGTTCTATTTACTTAAGGAATATTATTTCGATTATTCCTTTAAAGTTTTGATTACTAAATGAATATTATTTGGATATTCATTTAGAAGATTATTTATTAAATGAATATTATTTTCAAATAATCATTTAAAGTTTGACTTATTTATTGAATATTATTTTAAATATTTATTGGAGTTTAATTATTAATGAATATTATTTTGAATATTCATTTACGGAGGGATTTATTTAGTAAATAATTCTATATATTCATTCGAGGATTACTTACGAGCAATATTATGATTTAATAATATTCCGTAATTGTTATTGAGTTAATAAATATTCTTGGAATATTTATTTAATTCTTTTAAATTCTTTTTAAAATAATTTATATTATTTGGAGATTATCTTTCACCTCCAAATATTATGTAAAATATTTCGGAGTCTTTTTACGACTATTTTATCAAGGAAAGGTTCCCAACTCTTTTTATTTTTCATTTAAATCTATCTTAAAAGGATTTAAATGCTCGCTCAAACTTCCATATTAGAGGAGAACCTACTTGAGCAATGTTATTTATCTTGTTGACTTCCCGGTCATAAATCTTGTAAAACTATTCGTTTCACTCGCAACTTGGTTGCTGTTTATCAATTGAATCCGTGAGTAACCTTCTCATCATTCGAGGGGTAAGATTATTGGAACAAGATGGTATCCTCTAACAAGCCGCAGCTTTAGAGATATGATGTTGTATTTTTCCTTTCCAACTAGATATGACTACTTTGTGGAGTCTTATCAACAAGTATTACACTTGGGGAAAGGGGGACGAACTTTGCGTTCAGAGTCATGAATTTCGTTTCGAACTTGGAGTCGTGTAAGAGGCCGAGTAGCGCCGGTCCATCCCCTTTGGCCCAACCGTTGGCCGGGGAGAGCTAGTAGTGCGGTAGACAAGTAAAGCCGTCAGTTCTTCCTTCTACCAGTAGTAAATCTAAATTGAGCTGTACAATCTGCGACTGATCATCGTAAGATTAGCAGTGGGCGCGGTGAATACTCCAGCATAAGTTCATCATTCAAATTCATTTATTTTCTACAACATTATCATTGTTGGCAGTATTGGAAAAGTATTTATAATTGGAATTGCAATATTTTCCTGCAAGTTCCTCTTTTATGATAAATGATAATATCTTGCTTAACTTCGACATAGCAGATATTCCCACCTATATTTGCATTTTGAGTTACCTTGCAACTTCATCGTTGATATTATACTGGCATCATTTCCGTAAATGCATGGCATATGGTTTGAAAGAAACTTTTGAACTGTTATATATTATCGTTCAGTTATACATTATTGTTGGTGGGCTATTGCTCACCCTTGCCTTATTATTATATCAAAACAACAGCTGGACCAGATGACTCGCATAAGGCGCACTCGACGCTGGCAAGGACGATGAGACTACCAGAGCTGAAGAAGAAGCTATTGGTAGGATAGATTTATTCTTTCAGTACCAAGTACATGGTCTAGTATGACTTATGCAAATGGATGGCAAAGAGTATGTATTCATATTGAAATTCTTTTGGATTGTAAGAACTCATAATGTGTTTAATAAAATTTGGTTGTTACTCTGATTTCATCTCTGGGACTATAACGGGTGTGTTTTATATTTTTGTGTTGGGTCATAAAGATGTAATTTATTGTATGTTGAAGTAAGTTCAAGTATTATGGACAGAATTGGAGACCGTAACGACCGGATCCCGGACCCCGGATCTGGGGGTGTTACATAATTGTTGATGATAACGCACAGGCCCAATCAAACTTTAATAAGGTAAAGGGTGGTCCAAAATTAAGGAGTGAAGTTTGGAAGCACTTTGATAGGAGGTTAGTTGATGGTGTTCTTAGAGCTTTTTGTAAGCACTGTCCAGACGACCTCAGTGGTGATCCCACCTCTGGAACGTCACACTTAAAGAATCATTACATCAAGAAGCATTTTAAGAATTAAAATATAAGGCAGAAACTTCTTACAAGTAACTTTAACAAAGATAATCCACAATTGGGATCTTATAGTTTCAATCATGCGGTAGTCAGGAAAGAGCTTGCAAGTATGATAATCATGCATGAATACCCTCTTTCCATTGTTGATTATATTGGATTTAGGAGGTATTCATCGTCAGTTCAGCCATTGTTTAAGGTTCCATGTAGAAACACGATCGAGAATGAGATTTTTCGAATTTATGAATTTGAGAAAGTGAAGGCATTGAGTTTGATGAAGACCAATAAAAGTAGAATTGCCATCACAACAGATATGTGGACCGCGAGCAATCAAAAAAAGGGTACATGGCAGTCACAACACATTTTATTGATGATTCGTGGATTTTTAAAGTTGTATTATGAGGTATGCCTTCAATTAAAGTAGAGTACATTATTTAATGTTAGTCATGTTAAATGTTAGATTTCTTACGTTATTGATGGTCCACAATTTTGTAAATTATTTAGGTTTGTTTATGTGCCTTGTCCACACACTAAAGACGTCTTATGTGATCATTTGGTTGACTGTTTGCTGGATTGGAACTTGGATAAAAAAATTTCATGTGTTACCATTGATAATTGTAGCACTAATGATGCCATGATTGAATTGGTATTAGAAAAGTTGGATAATTCATCACTTTTAGCCGAGGGTAATTTATTTCATATGCGTTGTTCAGCACATATTTTAAACCTGATTGTGAAATATTGATTAGATGTGATAAGGGTTGGGATTGAAAAAATTAGGGATTCTGTTTCTTATTGGTCAGCAACACCTAAAAGGGAGGAAAGATTTGAAGAAACGGTCCGACAAATGCGTAACCTAAATACTAAAAAATTAGGACTTGATTGTCACTAGTACCTTATTGTGGAACTCAACTTATTTGATGCTCGAAACAGACCTTATTGTATAGGGATGTGTTCATTCGATTTGGTCAAAGGGAGCCTCAATATAAAAGTACGCCTTCTAGGGAAGAATGGGAATTTGCTAAAGAAGTGCGTGAAAAATTGAAGTTTTTTTACAAGGCAACTGAAGTATTTTATGGAACAAAGTACAATACTGCCAATAATTGTTTCATTAATATTTGTGAGATTCGACTAGCTATGACCGAATGGCGCAACAATCCAATTTTTATTGTAAAAAAAATGGCGGAGAAAATGTTATTAAAATTTGAAAAGTACTGGAATGTGATGCATGGTGTTGTTGCAATAACCACGGTATTGGATCCTAGATACAAGTTAGAGGTATTGGAGTTCAATTTTGATAAGATATTTGGATCACGCACTATAGTAGAAGTTGAAAATATTTGTAGTCTTTGTTATTCTTTGCTAAAAGAGTACCATGAGAAACTTAATTCAAATGCAGAAGGGAATGATGAATCTGTTTCTCTATCAAATTCATCTAGTAATCAACATGCCTCACAATATGATTTGTTCATAAGTACCAAGAAACGTAAGAAGGTGGACTTCTTAAAATTTGAGTATGAAGATGTTTGGAAGAAAGCTGAGGGTTTTGATGTATTATTTTGGTGGAAATTAAATTAACCCAAGTATCCAACTTTAGCTTGTATGGCAAGAGATTTTTTAGCTGTCCCTGCATCATCAGTAGCTTCGGAGTCAGCCTTTAGCTCTAGCGGAAGATTGGTGAGTCCACATCGTAATAGACATCATCCTACTACAATAGAAGCCTTAATGTGTGCTCAAAGTTGGTTGTGGGCTACAGAAATGGAAGGTAATAATATTTATATCACTTTTTCAACTTGAAAAAAATATAAAAAAATTATTTCATTATTTATTGAGGTAGTTTATGTAATTCAGGTGAGTCATCTGCGGGATATGCAACCATATATAAAGATATGGAGTTGGAGGATTCATGTATTACTCGAGAAGTCTAAGCCTCTAAGGTACTTATTAATATCTAGCAGACCTTTGCCTGAGTAAATTTTACTTCAACATAATCGATATTTCTGGTGCTATTTTAATTCAGATGAGTTACTTGTTTCTAGTTCTCGTGTTCTGTGGTTTAGAAGATTAAGGTGTATATGATGAAGTACTAGATTTTCCAAATGCATGACTTTGCTGTTATGCCTACTTTATTAAATATTTGTTAGGTATTTTTTCTGGAACTAGGAAGAGAAATGAATCAGAAAATTACACATCAGAGAAGGGATATGTGAAATGGTGTAGAGTTGAGAGCATGTTGAGGCAATTATGTTTCCAAATCAAATATGCTATTAACAAATGCTTTCTTCCTGAGTTAACCAACTGTTGGAAATTATTTTTTCAAAAGAAATTCTTTTGAATCATAATTTTGAAACATATTCTATGCAGGTAGCTATGTTTGTCACTTGTCAGTGGTTAGTGGAGTTGATGAAATGATACCTCTGCAAGACTGCAACTGATTTCCCCAGGAATTGTACTTGTGCTGTTGGAAGTCTGGAACCAAGCTGCTCAGCTGTTGTAGGAATGCTGATTTTGTTATCGGATTTGTTATGTTTTAATTTTTTTTAATACTCAGCACTCAGTAGTCAGTACTTGATTTTGTACTCAGTACTTGGAAGTTTGTATTTGTTATTTTGATTAGTCTGTAGCCTCTATAACGACCTAGAATTTTTCACGATTTATAAATGCTTATTTAATGGTTAAATGTGGAAATTATGTGAATTATGTGATAGATAAATTTTATGAAGTCAAGGTATATGTGAAATCATGTTTATGTGATTATGTGATGATTGATATATGTCGTATATGCTCGTAGAATTATATATATATATTTTTGGAGCATTAAAACTATTTTTAAAATGCCTTTTTAAACTTTCAAAAATCATATAAATCATTGGAGTTGATTTAAATCATGAAATCTTTTTTATTACCACCTTTGAGATAAGATTTAGTTTGTAAAATTAGTGTGGATATTTAATTTTGAGTTTTGATATTTTGAAATGATTTAAAAAGCATTATTTCTTTTAAAGAGCCTTTAATTCAAAAAATTCATATAAAATTCATTTTTGAACCTAAAATTATTTTAAAAATATGGGGAGCCTTGTAATTTCATAAACTTTATTTTAAAATTTTAAAAATTATATTTTTCTTATTTTCCTATTTTATTTCGATTTTTAATCATTAAAATCAGTTTTGTAAAAGGAAAGTAGATATTTCAGTTTTGGCTTTTTACCAAACTGCCCCTGGCAGTATATATCAGTTCCACCGCCTCCTTTCTTCATTTGTTCGAGAGTTGCTACTGCTGGTATACTCTCCCTCTAGTCATCATCATTTCTTTTCATTTTTACAACTCAAATTCATGTTTAATTATCGTTTTGAACATCTATATCTCATCCTTGTGATTATTAATTTATAGGTTTGTGTTTTTGTAAAGTGTATGTATGTAAATATACGGCTATGTGTATGTATATGATTGAATTTCAACATGCAGAGGCTGTTAAGCCTTGTGTGAGTGTTCTTTAGTCTCTAAAATGTTATTTGCTGTCAAAAACAAAGTTTAGAGGAGTTTTATAGCTAATTCTTGAGTTTGGTCGAAACCCTCATCGCCGATGATGGTGTTTTCCGGCGAGATCTGATTGGAGCTGATGGGTTGATGGTTGTGTGGTGATATTAATTCATTACAAGTGTTAATTGATACCTTAAACTAATTGCATGTAAAGATTTTCTTGTTTGTTTAATTTTTCGAGTTTGATAATTATTAATTTACAATTTAAATGATGTTCTTGATGATTATTTGCTAGATACCAATTTTTAAATATGTGTAAGATGATTATACGAAGATGCATGCGATTTTTGGTGAATTATTTATATGTAATTCGATTTAATTCGAATTATTTGTGAAATTATAATTTAGATAAATGATTATGTATTTGATTCTTGTCACTTAAAGATGAAATTATGATTAGGATGTTAAGTAATTGCTAATTAGCATTCGTATAGAATTTTTCAAATTATTAAAGTAAGGGTGGTGCTAAATGCAGTAAAAAATTACTCCACACAGTAATCAGAAATTACATTCAAGCCCTTGTTAATATTAAATGTCTTGATAGCCTCATTTAATGGAGTTTGACCCACTAATGAATAAGTGGACATAATGATTGCAAACAATCAGCCAGCTTCATTGTTAACCAAAACAATGACAAGTCTTTCTTTTTCTAATTTTTTCATAACACCATTTTAAGGAATCAGAAAGTCCCACACGGAGTACTTAAAGTTCAGTACTTGAAACCTACATATTATTTAATAGTAATAGTATACTTATTAGTAAAGTATTAATATAAGATTTAGGAGTAATAATTATTTATTATAAGTATTTATAATTTTTTATTTTTTTATCATAATATTTGTAAATTATAAAAATGTCTGAGTTGAGCAAAATGAGATGTTTTATATTAATATAATAAAATTTTGAATAATCACGCTGAATTTATTTTACAAAAATTAAATTAAAAAATATGTTCTAAATTACACATTATCATTTAAACACGTATCAATTTCAAATTATCCAGTCTAGCTTTTAGAGGGGTCTCCCATCCGTGTACGGAAACTTCGCGAAACTTGAACCAAAATCCATAGATCTCTGGAATAGGGCAATCATCCACCATAGTCACCTGCAATAAATATTTTGTATTATTAATAAAATATATGATATGGATTAATAATTCAAGCATGACAACACTAGATAATAATATGTACATACCGAAACAAAGTGATTATACTTTCTCAAAAAGGCAACGCCAATGAGCTGATTCGGTCTAGTAATGCCTTCTGGAACATATAATGGCAAATATGTTAAAGTACCCATTTGTATAGGGTCTATAACAACTAATATTGCATTATACATAGTTGCAATTACTGGTCCCATTTCTTCCATTGACATCCAATATTCATATGGACAAGGACTTTCACAATAGTTAACCTTGCGTAATGTAATCCATGCTTCATCTTTATTTTTATGCCAAACCTTCATCCAATAATCTAAACGTCCCTCTATGAAATCGTACAATTCTGTACGCACTCTTCTCCATTGATCTTGTGACCCATAAATCTGATGAGCTATCGATCTATACCCACAATTACCATCCGCGGAAACATCTAAATATTCGTGAATATAAGGAACAATAAAATGCGGAATTTCCGGAGGAAGACATTTTTTACTCGTGGAACCTTTACTCTTATCACCTGATTTAACTTTAGGCATTTTCTTCTCAACGTGTTCAAAGTATGATGGATCTCTTTTTGTGGAACTCCTACCTGTTGGGCGACCTTTAGTTTTCCGATCAGTAAAGGGCTCTTCCAATGCAAGTGTTTTCGGGTGTATTAATTTCTCCAATTGAGAAATATACATCTTCTTGGCTTCCGTTGATTGTTTCATCATTATATTAAAATAATTCCATAAAATCTCATCATCATCCTGAAACTGTGGGAGTGAATCATCAGAACAATAAGCAGTACCTTCCATATGGAGAGTTCTCCAAAAAATATGAACATCATTTAGCTCGATGCCCCTTCCTTCCTCATCCAGTAATCTCATCTCATGTGCACATGGGAGACCATGTGATGTGCGCAAGTAACAACCACAAGTTGAAGGGTTGGTGTTTACTCCATGGCGACTATATTCCTGCATAATCTTCTTAATAGCCATATGAGAAATTTTGCCTTTCAGCTGAGTTAAAAGATGTAAGACAGTGACATGAAGATCCTTATTCATTGAGCTGACAAAACTAGCTTTAATTTCATTTTCTTGAAGTTCTAACAATGAATGCACCCTTGACCAAATTGTGTCTAAACTCCCAGTTGATGTCTTCAAGAATCTCTTTAGCGAATTATGAGCACTTTCAACCCTATGATTGTATGACAAGAAATAATTAAAATCACATAATAAAATATTATAATTACTAAAACGAAATAAAAAAATTCAAAGTATTACCTGTTTGTGGTACGATTTCCAAAGTGCAACACCTTATTTGTGTACGCATGCACAAATTTTCTTGCATGAATTAACCATGTATTTTCAACATACTTCAGTAGCTCTTGGTGTTTACCATAAATTTTTTGAAAGTGTTGTACCTTTTCTTCATAATCAACTTCTGTCTCTGCATAAACGATTCTATTCCAGTTACCAACAAATCCAAGTGTAAATACAAGACTCTTGGTAATATTCTTCGCTTCAGCTTCCACATTTTTCGCTATATGTCGTGTACACAACATATGGTAACTTGTAGGAAAAACAACATCAATTGCATGTATTAAAGCATATTCTCTATTAGTAATGATGACTTCTGGAAGATGCTTTGGATCAAAGAGAGATTTCATGCATTGAAGAGCCCATTCAAAACTATCTTTTTTCTCATCTTGCAAGAAGGCCACACCCGCGACAAAATTTTTACCAGTCGGAACAAGACCAACTATTTCTAGCAATGGCATTTTGTATTTATTTGTCTTGTATGTGCAATCGATTATCAAGACATAATAAAACTGATGCAAAAACTGCACTGCCTTTTTATTTGCAAAAAATAAATCACTAATCATGTTAGTAGTGGGTGAATCTCGATAAGAATAAAAATAAGATTCTTTGCTCAAATAACTCAAAAGTTGTTGAACAACTGATCGACCTTCCATCTCTTCTTTTCTTATCTTCTGCCTGTAATTGTACATTTGTTTCATCGTTGTTAAATTGTCCTTATTTTCATTCTTTATGGAAATCAAAATCTGAGAAGGAGGCACATGAGCTTGTGTCATTTCCTTTGTCTTAATCTTTTCATCCTTAGACAACCTGCTCATCATAGAACGACCCACGTTGTATACAGGAAAACCATGATTATGATTCCGGTTAATCACAAATAATCTCCATGTTCCTCCACAAATTTCTTTTCCTCGCAGGCGAAAAGGACACTTACATTTTTTAGTTCCACTATTACGTTTTTTAACTCCAAGTTCATTCCCCTTATCCTTATTTTTACGATAACTTGAGGATCGTTCACATCCAAAATAAACATAAGCTTCACCTGATCCATCACCCTTACCTCCTTTAGAATTCAAAACAACTATACCAATGTTATTTTTTTTTTTCCGACGTCTCTCACAAATGTTTCTAGATCCTTTCTACTCTGAAATGGATGCTCTGTCTGAAATAGATGGCCAACATCCTCTAATTGACTTGAATTAATATTGAAATATACGTCCTACAATTTTAAGTCAAAATATAAGTTAAAAGTAAAATTTAGATTAACACATGTTACTATTGTTAATACTTACCGAAAATTCTTCTCCCGAATCCATGTGTAAAACTGAGATAATAAAAAATGATGACACGTCAATAGTGTAATTGTTTTTATTCACTGAAAAACAAGATAATATAAATATGCTAAATGTTAAAAAAACAATACATTAAGAAAAAAGAATGATGGAGAAAAAATAATATACATTAAAATAATGATGCGACGCTATATGTTAACAAGAAAAATAAGAATGGTGGTACTTTGCAAGACAAAAATGACGGAGAATCATCATAATACAAATAAATTACAAGTTAAATTAATTGTACATTTAAATATACATATGCAAATTGTGGTGGAATTTTTTTTATTATTTTATTAAAACTATTCCATCAGAACAGTATCTATTAATAAGGAAAAGAAGAGTATTGAAAAAAAATGTTTTTTTATTTAAAACTTACTTATAATGTATTAACATTATTCACTATACATACTAATATTTTGGACACTCCAAATTTGTTTTTGTTTTAGCTCAGTGTCATCACTCACCATTCCTCTAAAATTTTATTTTAAATCACTTTGTACTACATACATACATGTCCTAGCAAATTAGGACTAAAATTATGCAAATACTACTTTTAAATTAATAAATATATACATATTTAATTCAACTAAAAACAAAAAAAATATAAATTTAAATTAAGTTATTAATATAAAATTAAGTAATGTCACAAGACAAAAAAAGAAGAAGAAAAGTATTGAAAAAAATGTTTTTTTTATTTAAAACTTACTTATAATGTATTAACATTATTCACTATACATACTAATATTTTGGACACTCCAAATTTGTTTTTGTTTTAGCTCAGTGTCATCACTCACCACTTGTTCCACTAAAATTTTATTTTAAATCACTTTGTACTACATACATACATGTCCTAGCAAATTAGGACTAAAATTATGCAAATACTACTTTTAAATTAATAAATATATACATATTTAATTCAACTAAAAACAAAAAAAAATATAAATTTAAATTAAGTTATTAATATAAAATTAAGTAATGTCACAAGACAAAAAAAGAAGAAGAAAAGTATTGAAAAAAATGTTTTTTTATTTAAAACTTACTTATAATGTATTAACATTATTCACTATACATACTAATATTTTGGACACTCCAAATTTGTTTTTGTTTTAGTACAGTATCATCACTCACCACTTGTTCCACTAAATTTATTTTAAATCACTTTATACTACATACATACATGTTCTATCAAATTAGGACTAAAATTATGCAAATACTACTTTTAAATTAATAAATATATACATATTTAAGTCAACTAAAAACAAAAAAAAATTAAATTTAAATTAAGTTATTAATATAAAATTAAGTAATGTCACAAGACAAAAAAGAAGAAGAAAAGTATCGAAAAACAATGTTTTTTATTTAAAACTTATTTATAATGTATTAACATTATTCACTATACATACTAATATTTTGGACACTCCAAATTTGTTTTGTTTTAGTACAGTATCATCACTCACCACTTGTTCCACTAAATTTATTTTAAATCACTTTATACTACATACATACATGTTCTATCAAATTAGGACTAAAATTATGCAAATACTACTTTTAAATTAATAAATATATACATATTGAAGTCAAATAAAAACAAAGTTAATTTAAGGAAAAAAATAATATATAAATTTAATTTAAAGTTATAAATATAAAATTAAGTAATGTCACAAGACAAAAAAAAAAGTAATACTATACAGACTAATATTTTGGGTGGTATAACATGAGTGTAATAGGTAGAACATTAGTATATAAATAATAAAAGTAGGTGCACGTAAAATTTAAAATAATATGTAGATAGAAGAAATATTAAGAATATTCATGCATACCTTAGAACTCCGGCGGTTGAAAGTCAGGATGAATAGATAACATATACTAGAAATATACTGCACACATGAATGAAAAGATTAAAATATATAATATGATAGAGAGGAGATGGAAAAGATAGAAAAATATAATCTTACTTTAGATTTTAGGTAGATGAGAATCTTTAACTCAACAAATAGCCTGCAAGTAGGACATAAAAAATTTAGAATATACAAGATGGTAGGTATGAAGGACAAAGGATTGAAAAATAAAAAATAATATAAGCTCACCTAAATCTTAAGCTGATGATTGTGGAGAATAGAACATATATATTATATCGGGAGTGAATGTGAATGGATAAGTCATTAATTCAACGTATCTGGAATAGCAGAAACATGTACCTAGTGAATGCATGGCAGTCTCATCAATTTTGCACAGAAAATAAGGCAAGGATATTATAGTAATTTCTGATTACTGTGTGGAGTAAAATTTTACTACATTTAGAAACTATGTTAAAGTAATTGATTCGAGTTTTTATGAATTATTATGCTTTATTCGGATTTTCGTAAATTAATTATGATTTACTCAAATTTTTGTGAATTATTAATAAGAAATTAAAAGATTAATTTTAATGATTATGTGTTAAGTGTAATTTAGTAGGCTTGTAAAAATGATTTTCAGAATTTATACCAGTATAATCCGAATATCTTGATTCAAATAAGAAGTATGTGATTTTAGTGATTAGTTAAATATGATTTAGTGATTTTTATTCGATAATTAGCAAGTGACTAATTATTGTCATTTGTTTGTTAAATTCGAATTAAGTGTTATGTATAAATGGTAATTGTTAAGTGTAGTTGGTATATATAATGTCGAGAAACAATAAGTAGTGTAATATTGGGAAGTGTAGGTGGATCTTAAAGGTATTTGGTTGTGATTTAAGTCGGTTGATTCCGACGGGATAGTCCATTTTACAAAGGAAAATCTGCCCAATTTTTGTTAGAATTATAAGACGTAAAGTATATAGTTTAAAGTTATAAGTCAAGATGACACTACGTGTTAAGTGCTTAAGTGACTTATGTGCTTTCATGCTATAAATGCTATTTGATTATGTGCTTACATGATCTTAGTGAGGTACGTAATAAGAATACGATATATATGTTAAGTGGTAATGCGATATAGGAATCGATTGGGTAGATTAGGATAAGTCGTATTAGAAGAATAGTATACTAAGAGAGTGATATGGTTTATGTAGATAAGAAGGACGTAGGACCTAGCGATAAAGGAAAGGCTAAGGTTGAGTACCAGTGATTGAGCTGTTAGCTGTTGCATTCTACCGAAGGCAAGTAACTTTGTCTTTCCTCTGAAAGTTCATATTATTGAAACTGTTTTATCTTGTTGATTCAAGCATGCCTATTCTATACCCTGTTGATCATACTTCTGTTATAAACTTACCTTTGCATGTATCCAAAATATTTATTGATAAACCCTGGTTCAACACATGTAAACCCTTGACCAGCATAATTCTTTTAATTGCTTCTTGACCATACTATCACCCAGAGTTAAACAATACTAATTCTTTTTAATTGATTCTTGACCATACATGTCCTACAATTTACTATAATCAAATCATATTGGCTGACCGATAAACCAGTGTTCCACTTGACTTATGTCCGTGACCCGGATACCCTGTGTTGATTTTAAAATACTTATCTAATGTCATATTGCCCTAAACACTGTTTTACAAACTTGTTATTCTTTATCGATGACTTTTAAACCTTACAACTTGATCAAATGATTTCAAAACTAGACCTAATTGATATCTTTGACCTTTGACATGGATTGTTTCCCTTATACTCTGATTGAAACCCAGATTTCCACTTGAGTCTATATCTTCTTGATTCAGACTTGTACCCTCTTTCATTGATGTCAGAAAACTTAGTCAAACCCTTTGACTTTTATCATTGCGAATCAAAATGAGTTGTTTTCTTAAAATACTTTGAAGTTACTTAGACTGGGCTGATCTGTTATCAGAGAGTCGAAGGTACTTCGAAGTAAAGGTTTTCAAAAAGATTAAGTATTAAAATGTTTTATAAAGTTAAAAAGAGTTTTGCAAAGCCTAATGTTTTAGAAATGAGATTTTTATAAAATGTTAGGAACTCGGTCTAAATGGTTTCCACGGATTCCTGACGATTGGAGAGACGGGGCGAACGGGTAATGCTGGTCCCGTCAATTTTTGAGATGTAGTATTGTGTAGTTCTGGTCTGTCTAGTTCGACACCTTTATAGGCCAATGTGTTGCCTCTTGGGAACCCAAGCTATCCTAATGAAAGGAAATGATGGCCAGAGGGACTTTGTGTCTGGTATGGGGACTTTATGGGCTGATCACCCGTATTGTCTGTTATAAAATAAAAACCTCCAATTAGTTTTCTTAAAGTGATGATTACGTTTTATTTACAATGAAATGAAATTGGTTTACCGATTGAAATGTCAATTACTTTACACAGTTTTGAAATATCTATTGTTATCGTGTTTATCAGATGATATCATGTCTTTCCTAAATACCAGTATTGCTTTTATCGCTTCCAGCATATTTATGTCATATCTTGAATTACTGTCATCTTATGCGATACCCTGTTGTATTATATTCAGTTGAGATCTTTAGTTACTTGTTGAGCATTGGCTCATTATTATTTTGTCTAATCCTTTTGATAATAATCTAAGAATCATGGTTCATACAATCCAAACCGCAAGGAAGCGCACCTACCGTGGTCCTGAGTTGGTCTATTTTGAGATAGCTCCCGAGGTAGATGCAATAACAGCTCAGTGAGGAGATCTTTAGTTAGTTGTGAGAACTTTGGTTTGTAATAATAATAATATATTTTTGAATTCAAGTTTGTAATAATAATTAGTTAGACGATGGCTTGCTTGTTTCATAGCATTACCTGTGAAAGATCTTGGATAGTAGTGTTGGGGCCAGTCAGCATGTTATATTTGTATTATATTTTAGGTTGTTTGCATCTAGATGTGTGTCAGTGACTCTCCGATCTAGGCCCCAGGTCGGGAGGGCGTCACAGCCTCAAGTCAGTATTTTTAATCAGGATTAAGAAACAAGCAATTTTAAGCAATATGTTTTTTTTTGCAAAAAATTTAAGGTTTTATATTTTCGGGTTTCGGTTTTAGTATATCGGGTTTTTCGGGTTCGGGTTCGGAGAAATAAATTCGGGTTCGGGTTTGGATTTGGCCAAACCAGTTTCGACCGACCCGATTGCCATTCCTACTTCAGACAACCATGAAAAATTATATACAATTCTATTTCTCGTCCTTGAAACTTGAACTAGTTCAATTACTCAATCCAATTCTTGAATCTTTCTTTTTTAACCCTAATTCCATGTCTAAAACTTGATCAAGCAGAGATTCATATGGAATTAATCTGTTATGTCAACTTGGGATATTATCTACATTTTCTCATATATTATGGTTTTATCCAATAATGCAAGCTCAGGTTTTAAAATATTAGAAGGTATATAATGGACTGAGTCTCATATTAATATACCATTAGAACAAATCTTTCTGCATCCGTTGTCTCAACAAAAAAATGACTAGAACCTGTGTAAATGAAATTTAACTCGGAAAATAGAACTTCATTTCGAATAGAAAAATCTCCCATTGCAGGAAGATGGTGAAAGTCATTCTATAGAGGAATGTAATTTAGATGAACAAATAAGGCTAGTTCCATTTAATTGAGAGTGAATCTTATTATTTTCGTCGAAAGAATACATTGTACTCTAGCTTTCTATATTGTTCAATAGTTACCTAATTACAGAACAACACAAGGCAAGTACTTATCAAAACCACTAAAAAATGTACGACTAATGCAGAACTTGCAGATGTAGTTATTTATTAAGTTGAGCAATCTGGGTTTACATATTTGTTGGCTCCTTTACTTGCTTTATATTTCTACATTATGTGGCTTTTTGTAACTAAAGAAGATATCAAGTGGTTATCGTGCTTCCAGGTAATAATATTCCAATATTTGTATATTTGTTGTTTTATTGGCCTTTGTTAGGTCCCGTAAAAGGGCTATTTTAAGCTAGAAGGGGGGGGGGGTTGAATAGCTTAATATCAAATTTTAAAATTATTATGGCATTTTAAAATAATTTTCCCTTTTTAAAACTTTTACAGAGTAGTTATGCAGTTTATAATTGCAGAAATAAAAGACAAAGGATGAAAATACCGCACAATAGATTTTATCTTGGTTCGCGATGGCGCAACCCCTAAAGGATTCGCTCACCCCTACTCCAGTCCCCGAGCTCCTCCCCGGACTCGAGATTTTTTTAAAAATAAACTCGCTCTTGTAATAGGCGGAGAAGCCTTTACAACCTTACAAATATTGGTCTTGGTACGTGTCTCCCCGACACCACCTCACAATAAATATAAAATAAACACAAGACTTATCTTGGACCGTAACTCCCCGTTACTCCCTCAAAGTCGTTGTAAAACCTACACAACGTATCTTAGACAATAACTCCCCGCTACTACTTCAAAGTTGATGTAGAACCCTTGTGTAGACTATGAATCCTTAGCTTTTTCCGGTCTTGGGTCTTTCCTCTTCTTCACGGTGCGAAGGCTACTAACTCCCCGTTAGTACCTAGGACTTGGGTCTTAGAACGAGAATCACCTCACTTCAACTTCACCTCACTGCAAGAGTTAGAATACAATATCTACGAAACAAATCCGAAATATGAAAAGAGTTTTGGACTTAATATGTCCGAGAATGACTTTTAATATTCTTGTACGAATATTAAGTATGTTAAGTACTATAATCATTATTTGCTTATGACTTTATGTGTATTCTTATATTCGATATGACTTGTGAATCGAAGAATACTTTTAATAATACTCCATTTAGTGAGATTTAAATTTATCTCGGAGTTTGTAAATGTTGATTAAATCCTTTAAGCTCATAAAAATATTACTTCGTTGTTGAATATATATATTTTGAAGTAATGTATATATCAAATCCTTGTTTAAAGTTTTGTAGCGCTAAGGATGTTTGATAAATAACTTCTCGTTCGATGTAGTCTTATTTTGGACTAATCGTATATATATCTTTGAACGAGATTTGAGCAATATAACTTTAGCATTTTGCACTATAATATGATTTGGCCAATTTAAACACCACACACAAATATAACTCACACGACAGAAAAGTAACTCGCTTATCTATAGGATAAAACGAGGGCAGCTATTATGCGTTAAATTAGTGCGGAAAGTAAAATCACTCACAAGTGTGAGGACGAGAATAAAAAGGTGCGGAAAATATATAAACGGATTTCGCCATACTATTACGCGTTTAAATTAAGCACACCACACAATAATAATATATAATATAATCCTTAAAGATCTTCTTCCCACGAAACACTAGAGGTGATGGATGGGAATTAAATCAAGCCTTTAGCACAGTTATATATATTACAACAATAAATGGCCAAAATAAGTGCGTTAAAGTATTAATAAAAACTTTGATATAAGAGCATAAAAAGATGAAAAGAAGTTGGTTAGGAGCTCTTATATTCAATATAAAATATGGTTGGTTAAGACTCGGATATGAAGCTAAAATATTACCACTTTTGAAGGCGATCGGAAAGTTCACCGAAAAAATTCGCCGGAGGTTCGGCTGGATTTTGCTCGTTGGTCAAACTTGGGCAGCCCTTCGGGAGGCCGGATAGTAGTGGTAGAGGAGCTTGCTTGGTGGGAGAGAGCTTGGTTGGTTGAACTAAGCTTGTATGATAAAAAACCTTGAATATATAAAGATATATTGAAGAGAGAGAAGATTTTTGAGAAGAAGTAAGTGTTTAGAGTGTTTGGATATATGGAGAGAGCTTTTACTTCTAAAATCCCAGCAATTTCTTGGCTCTTTAGCTTATCAAAAATGGTTGGGGGAAGGGGGTTATTTATAGGAGGAGTTGGGTGGAAGGAGTGGTTGAGATTGAAGGCAAAAGGAGTGGTTAGGATTGAAAGCACTTGGATTGATGAAGTGAAAAGTGGTTTGTGTTAGTTGGGAGTAATTTTGTGTTTCTTTGAGGTGGTTTTGGTATTAGAAACAAGCTTTGTTTTTATATTGTATCGGACTCGTATCAATTAACGATTAAATACGTAACATGTATCGTTAATTAAATACCCGAAAAATACGAAAATACCCAATAAATAAAACTAAAATTATGGAGCATTTGGGAATATTATAAAATAATATTCTGGAAAGTTTGGTCAAATTTGGTCAATGTTGAATTGGTCAAACGTGGTCAACTGTAGACCCACCGTCTCGATTTTCGTGCTCGGACCAGAATTCTCGAAAAATTACGAAACTTTTATTATGCATAGAAAATAGAATTTAAGTGACCCATCTCAAGTTTCAAGTCATTCTAGCAAGTGGAAGTATTTTATTTGGATTTAATACGATTAAATCTTTCGGTTCTGAATAAAATACGATTGGTCTTTTCGTGAAATAGATATATCTTTTGACCAATATTTTGACTAGAATAAATACTTAAAATATATTTCCTAATATATAAAATATTTTGAGACTGTAGGAAATATTTTTTGAGTATTTAAAATAATTTTCTCCGAAATTATAATAAATTTAAAACGTGGGAGAAAAATTACTTTAAATATTTCTGGCACGAGATATTAATGAGTATTAATATTCCATCACTGAATATTAATATTCTTGATGATAAAAACAGTTTGAGTACGAAGATAGAACATTTTTGAATAAAAACTGATCGTTTTTAAATGTAGCACGAGTTCTCTAAAGAATATTAAATCTCGAATATTCTTTGTTCGAGCTTGTTGCCTTATCAATGTTGCAAGTAAGATCTAAAAAATACCAAACCTCGATATTTCTTTTTCGATCTTTATTGCCTTAGTGTAGAGATATATTCCATAAAACCATAATTTTGTATTTTTTGCGTAAATAATGGAATATCTCTTATAAGTAGGAGGAAAAATATTGCTAGAGTTGACTTTTGACTTTTGACGGAATCAATTAAATTAATGACCTAGTGGAGAGGATATCTAAGTGCAATTAAATTTTATGTTAAATCGTACAAATACCAAAATAAATAATATATCGAAGATATCCTTTCAATCTTCCCCTTTTTGGTATTTGCCAAACAAAACATAAAATTTAAAATTTTACCCGTGTGTGTGCTTCCCCTTAGTGTATGCATGAATTTTTAAAAAATATTTCAAACTCGATTCGAAGCACGCCTTATTCCACTTAATTGATTCTTGCAAAACAACTTATGAGATGAGTTGAAAAAAAAACTGTTAAGCATAATTCATTTCATATCTATCGAAAATTTTGAAAATTTTAAATTGGGGGGTCTCTAATTTTCTCTTCCCCTTTTTGTTTGGTATATTACCAAAAATTTCTTCTTCCCCTTTTTGGAACACTTACTTTTTATCCCCTTATTTCTCCTTGTTCTTTCCTTTTAATTTGGTATAGTATCAAATTTTTGTTTCGCCTTCCCCTTTTTGTTTTATCTTTCGTAATTTTTGGATTACAAAGATTTTATTTTATAAATCATTTTCTCATTTGCATTCGGTGTATAGTAGAACATTCCCTTTTTGTAACTGAACTGCAAATGTTGTTTTTCTTGGAAAAGGAATTCTTTGTTTTAAAGAATATTTCGGACCAAATTTGGTGTATTGCCAAAACAAAGGTTTTCTTTTCCTTCCCTTTAATCGGACAGTTCGGTTATAATCGAAATTGGTGTTTTACCAAATACATTTTCTTTTCCGTTTTTCTTTTGTATTACAAGAATCTTTCTTTTTCTTTTTCTCGTTTTGAGAAGAGATAAATCTTGCAATTTTATACGTTTATGCGTATTTTCTGTATATATTTTCGAAATGCTTATAGCATTATAAGACGAAATGATATCTTATTTTGAAATTCATATATTGACCATTAAACGAACAAAAGTACTAATACTTTTAATTACATCAACTTGCTTTAGCTAAAATAATCTATCCCCATTCTTACCATCTGTACCTTATATTGATACAGTGTAGCTTACAGAATTCATTCGAATGAACATAAGGTCGCTACATATTTGAGTTGCTAGTATTTAACAACCTTGAAATCGTATGAAGGTAAATGAATTACCTTTTTATTTTTATCAACCAGAAATGTAAAGGATACAAATTTTCATATATATTCCAGTAATATTACTTGGTAATGTTTTATTACAAAGTTATTGACAAGAATTTAGTACAGAATTGATACAAATGCTCATAAGTTTATTCAGAGTGTAAATATATGAAATTTATCAAAGCGTATTCTGAATAATCATACTTCATGCATCTGTTCTTCTGAACTATAAGTCCATATACACTACTAAAGGCTGATTGTTTCGTAGTCAGTTCTTCATGCGGAGACTGTTAGTACAAAGCATATAAACTAGAGTTTTGATAAGTAGATAAAACAAAGTACATGATATCAACAAACTCAAGTTCTGCTAACTTCAGATAATCAAAAGATTCACAATTTAGGCAGTTCATATGACAAAGGTAAATCGTATATAAGTCATGATTTCATATATAGTCTAAAGATTATCAAATGACTTTTAACAGAGGGAATTTGCATAGATATATCTAGGTGACAAGTATACCATGTTAAAATAGCTTGCCAGAATCTTTGCAAACTGCAAACTCTCAAAAGAACTTATACCTTTATCTCAACATTTTGCCATAGATATCTTGACTTTTAATCCTAGCAGCTGTTATGACCATAACACTTGTGAACCATTTCAAGACAGATGTGTTAGTGTAGTGTGTGCTACTGTGTGTAGATATATATCAAGTAGATAATGAGCCATATCCAAGAAGTGCAGATTTATATACAACACAAAGTTTACTAAATACAATGTGGTTCATTGATCTAGTAAAACTATAATCTGCATCTAAACAGAAACAACTACTAAGCATACAAGCTTCAACATAACAAAACCAGCAGCAAAAGTTGATAATTCGAAACCAATAACAAGATTGTAACTAACAGCAAAAGACTGCAACCAACATCCAAGATCATAAAGATCAACAACAGAAGATTGTAACCAACAACCAGTATTAGAAACCAATACAAGTCAGCCCTGACAAGTATCCAAGCACAAAACCCAAGCAAGTAAGGCAGATCATTCATTGAGAGGAGCAGCAACAACAAAACCAAGACTTTCATCAAGATCAGGCAAGTCAGCAAATACATTCTCATCCTCATTAACAACACCAACAGTTACTAATTCATTTACAACTTGAACCTCTTTCTTAGCAGTCTCATCATCAATTTTCTCAATTAACTTACCCTCTTTTTGTTCAATTTTTCCCTCTATCATTTCTAACCTAGCTAGTAGCTTAGTATTAAACTGTTTAATATCGTTTATCTCAGTGTTAAGCTTACCAACTTCAGTTTTCAGAATTTTAAAGTTCTCAATTTTAAGGGACAAGGGTTGAATGACAATGGGAGATATGGTACTAGGCACACAGTGTGTAAGAGGAATTCTCTCTTAAACCAAAACCTCCACAGAACAGTAGTCTATTTTGTTAGCATAGACCCTAGACATTTGGACAAAGTAGGTCTCAAATATAGAAGTAAGCAAAAGACCATAGGGCATGTAGTCAACTAGATGAGCATGAATCATGTTAAGCATAACACTACAAGAATTTTTGAATCAGACGACACTCATCAGACGACACTTCGACGAAAAAGCATTGGCTGAAATTTTTGCACAACGGTTTTTTTTTCAAGCATTTTGATGTATTGTCTGATCATGAACTTAACGATAGTTTTCAAAAGTGTTGTCTAGAAGATCAAAAAAGACATCCGTTTTACAACGGTTTTTGAAAGTGCTGTTGTTTAACATGTTGTCTTACAATGGTTCTCAAAAGCGTTGTAAAACTTAGACAACTGTTTTTTTCACATGTTGCTTCAAAAGTATTCACACAACGATGACTAAATACTATTGTCTGATTTTAACAACGGTTTTTGAAAGCATTGTCTGAAGAAACTTCAGAAAATTCTTTTAACAATGCTTTAAAAAAACGTTGTTAAAATCAGACAAGTGTTTTGATAGCCGTTGTATAAAATGTAATCAGATAATGGTTTGTGAATACTGTTGTCTGAATTGCATGCAACACACAATGGTTTTGTATACTAAATCGTTGTCTTCAACACTTTCAGACAAGCATTTAAAAATTTAAACTGTTGTCATAAACTTATTATACAAGCATTTTTTAAATAAACCATTGTCTCATGTAACATCACGTTATTGGTGGAAAATCTTTCACCTGGATTGCTGAGGTGGCGAAATAAGAGCCCTTGATTGAAATGAGATTAGATATTAGCCGTTAGATTAAGAAAATATATATACATGTTCACACAACGGGTTTGTATATTAAACCGTTGTCTTCAACACTTTCAGACAAGCTTTTTCAAATTTAAACTGTTGTATATAAATAGCAGCAGAATTTTTTTTATTTATTAAAAAAAAAATCAGAAAATCAGATTTTCTGATTAATTTTTGTGTGGATATTCTCTGAAAATAGTTCTTGAAGTTCTTGAAGATCAAACAGCCTTTTGAAGGTGATTCTGAAATTCAAATCTTTCATATGAGTAATCAAATTGAATCTCATGATCTGTACTACATGTTTATATGTGTGTGTGTATATTCAAATATGCTTGGTTCATAATTTCATAATTTTCGGATATTAACTCGAAGTTTAATTTGATTGTTAATTGATTTTTCGTATACGTGGTTATGGGGGTTAGTTTACTGATGTTCTCAGCTTTGTTTTGAGTTATTAAACGTTGAGTTTGGTTTAGAATCGAAGTTCGCCGGAATCAATGTCTAGCTCGCCGGGTTTTGCTCAGATTTGATCGTTTATGGTTGTTTTTGATTCGTTTGTTATGGTTGTAGTACTTTGTAAGATGCCCAGTGACTGTGGAACATGTTATTGTCGATTTGGTGCGCTAAGGAAGCTCACCGGAGCTGATGTTGCTCACCGGAAACTGCAAAATCTCGCCAGATTCTGCAGAAAATCCGGTAGCCTCAAGAACTCCGGCGAGTCTGTTTTTGATAAAAAAAAAAATCGTTGTCAGACAACGGTATCTTTACAACATATCGTTGTCTGAAACTTCACATTACAACTGTATTTGTTAAAATACCGTTGTCTGTTATCAGACAACGGATAATTTGTCCAAAATCGTTGTCTAGTATCACTCGAGACAACTGTATTTCACAAATAATTACTTCGTTTAGCAAGACCACTTCGTTTATTAAATATTAAATTTTACAAACCAAATTAATTTTTTAATTTTTAAAATTTGTGAATATCATTATAGTAGATATATCTTCACATCCGTAAAGTTGGATTGTCGAGAAATATTTTTAGAAAAATAGAAACAACAATCCGTGACAAAGCACTAGTTACGGGTACTAGTCAATATACTAGTGATCTACTAAGATCTCTAACCAAAACAATTTTTTATTTTTTGAAAATTTTTGGAATATCAATATATTAGATATATTTTGACATCCGTACTTTTGGATCGTCGAGAAATGTGACTGAATATAGTATTAAAAATTTTCAAATTTATTATGTTAATTTATA
This sequence comes from Saposhnikovia divaricata, assembly GCA_036435485.1. Taxonomy (NCBI): domain Eukaryota; kingdom Viridiplantae; phylum Streptophyta; class Magnoliopsida; order Apiales; family Apiaceae; genus Saposhnikovia; species Saposhnikovia divaricata. Next base: position 116,549,411 of record CM071599.1, on the reverse strand, counting down.
TTTATGTTCAAAAAAAAACATAAGCACTGTCAGACAACGGTATCTTTACAACATACCGTTGTCTGAAGCTTCACATTACAACTGTATTTGTTAAAATATTGTTGTCTGTTATAAGACAACGGATAATTTGTCCAAAACCGTTGTCTGGTATCACTCGAGACAACGGTATTTGACAAATAATCACTTCGTTTAGCAAGGCCACTTCGTTTATTAAATATTAAATTTTACAAACCAAATTAATTTTTTATTTTTTGAAATTTTTTGAATATCATTATATTAAATATATCTCGACATCCGTAAAGTTGGATTGTCGAGAAATATTTTTAGAAAAATAGAAACAACAATCCGTGACAAAGCACTAGTTAAGGGTAATAGTCAATACGCTAGTGATCTACTAAGATCTCCAACCAAATCAATTTTTTATTTTTTGAAAATTTGGGAATATCAATATATTAGATATATCTTGACATCCGTACGGTTCGATCATCAAAAAAATCATTCAAAAAAATTATTCAGTGAATCTGGATCGTGCCCCGTTATAGAAAGCAGCACTTTTACTACGTTTTTGTTGAAATCTTGTACAAACCGACCTTTTTTTTGATTATTTTTTCCCAACACTAAAATGAGTGTTTATTAACATTCGTATGGTTCGATCGTCGAAAAAATCATTCAAATAAAATTATTCAATGAATCTAGACTCCGTTACGAGAAGCACTACTTTTATTACGTTTTTATTAAAATCTCATACAGCGCATCATTTTAATTTTTCGATTTTTTTTCCCAACGCTAAAATGAGTACATATATGTAAAATTTAATTTTTTGAAATTGAAATCAAATAAATACTTCATAAAATTAAAATAAAATTAGAATTTTTACCAAAATATTTAAAAAATTAAAAAATGAAATGAAACAATAGATTGAAAAATGTTAAATGTTAAAGGCGCACAAGTTCCCCCCTTTTCCAAAATTTATTTCCCCTCCTTGACCAAATTTTCATTCCCCCCATTATTTTCGATTCACAGCTCCCCCCACCATATCCCATCTCTTTTTCTCGATGTCATACATCTCACACACAGAGCTCCCTCTATCATCATCTCCCCTTCTCTCTCACCCACCATTTCCATCTACCGTCTCACCGTCTTTCTGAAAGCTTAGTTTTAAAACTAACGCTAATTAGTTCCATTAAGCACAAATTAGTAAAAACTAATTAGTTCGATTGTTTCAATTGTTCAGAGCTCGAAAGCTTTAATTGGTAAGTTAGCTCGAATTTGTTGGATCTAAGTTTATATTGTGTTTAATTAACTTGAAATCCTATCTCCCTCAATCTCTCTCTCTCTCTCTCTCCCCCTCAATATATCTCTCCCACAAATTAGTAAACGCTAATTAGTTCCATGAATTGACGGAATTGCGTTGTGTTGAGGGATCGGGGAATGCTGCTATTGCTACTAGAAATGGTGGATTAGAATTGGTGTGTGAGATTTGTTCGAGAGTTCCGAGTGGAAGGGGGCAGATTTTGTGTTTGAATGGGCTGGCTTTGTTGCTTCATGGTATGGGATCACTTATTGTACTATGAGAGTTGTTTTACATGTTGTTTTACACTATATGCATCTATCTTGCCTATATTCCTTTTACCTTCGTATTTGAAAAACTGCAACATAGCTTTGTATATGTTTTTGAGGACCTATCTACTATTTATGTTGTTTTATAGCTTGGATACTTTTCCATATGCGGGAACTACAACTACCTGTGAATCTTTGTACATGGGAGTTCCGTGTGTCACTATGGGAGTTAGTCCGGTTGCCAGATTGCTTCCTCTGTTATACGCCATCTCCGGAAGCTGGACCCCTGACTCAGACTCCTGCTCTTTCTAATGGATTCATCACATTTGGAAGCTTTAACAATCTAGCAAAGGTACAAATCAGGTTGGAATGAACATTGTTCAAAATACCTAATTTTTGTTCCAATTGAAACTATTCTGCATAGGATACTCGTTTAATTATAACATGTTTTATTCTATCAGATAACACCTAAAGTATTTCAAGTTTGGGCAAGAATTCTATGTGCAGTTCCAAATTTACGTCTTGTTGTGAAGTGTAAGCCTTTCTGTTGTGAAAATGTAAGACAGAGATTTCTTGCCACCTTGGAGCAACTGGGGTTGGAATCACTGCGTGTTGACAATCTTCCTCTTATTCTCTTCAATCACGATCATATGCAAGCCTATGCTCTTATGGACATCAGGTAAATTTCCAAAAAATAGGTAACCCTTTTTAGTTATTGTAGTGCTACTATTATATTTATAATAATGTTTTTTAGTTATCCATCATCATTGCATATTAAAAGTTCTTCATGTTATTCTTTTTTACATTTTGGCGTGAATGATTGGTTTAGAACCTGTAAAATATTAGAAACAAATTCCATCCTATCCTTGCCGTCGTTGAAATATAAAACAGGAATATAATTTATGCCTACAAATGGATCCATTATCCAAGGACTAACTAGCTTTGATGCCTATAATATAGGAAATCAGTTCCTTGGATCTAGAGGATCATCGGACAATTTGAGAACCAAATCCGTGCCATCTAACATGTTAAGATATGGAGAACTTGTACATGAGCTATGTTACCCTGACGCTTTCCTTTTAAGCTGCCATAGACACGACGACGCTTATCGGTTCCTTTATCTGAAAGTCGGGCACTAATACCAACTGAAAGACCACGAATGAGATAAACTTATGATTCTACTTTATATGTCCTATCTAATGTACCTATTTATTAATCTGCTATGTTATGCCCATACCTGTTTCCAGAAATAGGACATCATCTCCACGTCCCAAATTGCCAGACTTTCATGTCTAACATTCGTATATATCGTGTGCAACACTCCGTACCCAAATTTGGGCAACATAGCCTATAAACAGAAGTAGCCATGTGATATGCAGAATCAATCAAATAAATATTTTTTAAGATTTACAAATTATGTATTCGAGAATATTCTGACAAAGGGAAAACAAGTGATAAAGGTTATTTTAATATACCGCATCTTATACCCAAATTATGTATTCGAGAATATTCTGACATGTATGGTATGTTGCAGGACTAGGACATCTGGTTGCCAGAAGTGAAGATGAATATGTCGAACTGGCACTGCAGCTGGCCTCAGATGTTAAGGCTCTCTCAAACTTGAGAATGGGTTTGCGAGATTTAATGGCCAAATATATTTGCAGTGTTCTTCACCGGGATATTAAAAGTAATTTCTATCTGAAACTTTATTATTATCTTACATAATTTAGTTATCTGTAAAGAAACTTTCTAGTCTAATACAAGTTTTTTTAGGTTCCAATCTTCTCATTGATAACCAGGGAAACCTAAAGCTTGCAGATTTTGGTCTTTCTCACAAATCAGGCAGGCCAACAAATCAGGTCTACTTGCAATAACCTCTCGTTAATGAGCAATAAAATTAGGTTTTATGCTTAAATTTGATTTTAATAGGCTTGCAGAGTCTTGATGTTGTCTGTTTTTTTTTTAAATCTCACAAATCAGGTTGTTACGCTATGGTCTATACAGGTAGATATTTGAATGTGATAATAACTTACTGTGCTTTTCCTGACTTGGGAGACTATTATCCAGTTTAGTCCTCTGATTTAGCTTCTTGTTTGAGCAGACCTCCTGAGTTGCTTCTTGGTGTTACCAAGTATGGTCCAACTGTTGACATGTGGTCAGTTGGTTGTATCTTTGCTGAGCTTCTACAAGGGAAAACGGTTTTACCAGGGAAGGTAGAGGTCTGCTTGTCTTAAGTAAATATTTTTTTTTTCAAATCAACAAATGAGGGCTGGTATATGCTTCAGATTATTATCTGTCTTGAGCCAGCAAGCACTCAAAAATAATGAATATACTTTGAAGTTATGTATTCTCATATTGCAACTAATTTTGCTAAAGCTCTGAGATCTTCTTGGTTGTTAATATTTTTTTCTTTCTTTGATACATATATGCTGCAAGTAAATCTATTCGTGAAGAGGCATCATCTATAGACCCCCAAGATTGTACCCCATTTTGTCACCTGATCAAAATTGTAGATAATTATATAAATCCTTGTGTGCCTAAATATTATTAATTTATGAAATGTGTATGTGCTTGTGTAGCAATGATTATTGTGTACATATAATTAAACAAGATAATGACTTTGCGATATGATCAGGCTTATGTAGTACAATTTATTCTCTTTTAGCTTGTGCGTAATGCATATGTTGCATATGCATATATGCTTGTACGTAATGAATATTACTTTGTGAGTTGTATATGTTGTTACCTTTTAACTTATGGTTCTGAAGCTAGCATTTGGTGGACTGGTTTATCAAAGTAATATATTTGTACTCTATATTTTTAATATGAAACTATTGTTTTTTGTGTTACAGATTATGAGGATATGGATCAAGAAGGTTGCTCGCAAGCATCATCTGCATAAAAGACATTAGAAATGCTTCTGCAACCATAATACCATATGTTTTTAACAAGGGTTTCTTTTTAAGTCTTTGTTTCCACTTTCCAGTAGTAGGTAATGCAGAATTTGACATCATCTTGTGGTGCAGGTTCAAGATTTTGGTATTACGGATCTAAAAGCATTCTTCACCTCTCTAGAGAGTTTGCGAGAGCCAACTTTGAGTTGGATGAAGAAAGGAGACTAGTACGTCACCGCCTTGCAAGATGATCGGCAATTATAAGTTGTTTCAACAACCCGATCCTCTCATAACTGAATATATAAGTAGCTTTGTAGGGATGAATATTGATAGGTAGTTTTTGTTATGAATATTGGTTAGTTGCTAGTATTGTATAAACTCTAATTTTTGTTGTAAATAAAAGTGTTGTTTCATTTATCATTAGCCAATGTTATCATCTTTTAGAAACACTTGTGGAAAATATCATCAGACAACTATATTTCACAATGCTTTTGCAAAAATAAAAACGTAGTGTCTTATACATTCAGACGACATGTAGTAAGCACAACAAGTGTGGTGTACTTAAAACACATACAACATAAAAACGAAATGAAAACGTTGTAGGTTACATATTAACACAATGCTTTTACAAAAATAAAACGTAGTGTCTTATACATTCAGACAACATGTAGGAAACAAAGAAACTGTGGTGTACTTGTAAGACATACAACATACGAATGAAACTAAACTGCTGTCTAACTACATTTCACACAACACTTCTGTTACAAAAAGACCAATGTCTATACCATAAAGAAAAAATAGATCAAATTAAAAAAACCATTGTATGATCCAGGTATTACACATTAGACATGTCTGAAGAAACCCTTGTTAAAAACATAATCAGACAATAGACCAAATTAAAAAAACCATTGTATGATCCAGGTATTAGACAATAAACATGTCTGAAGAAACCCTTGTTAAAAACATAATCAGATAATAGACCAAATTTCAAAAACCATTGTATGATCCAGGTATTAGACAATAGACATGTCTGAAGAAACCCTTGTTAAAAACATAATCAGACAATAGACCAAATTTAAAAAACCATTGTATGATCCAGGTATTAGACAATAGACATGTCTGAAGGTACCCTTGTTAAAAACATAATCAGACAATAGATCAAATTTAAATACTATTGTGTGATCCAAGTATTACAAAACGTTTTTAAGAAACGCTGTCGTTGTCTTTCTGCAACAAAGACAACGGTTAAGCTGCTGTCGTCTGATACGCGTAACAGACGGCATTCCAATAGACAACGGAAAATGAGGGCTTCAGACGACGGATAAAAACCGTTGTGTGGTCGATTTTTTCTTGTAGTGTAAGGAGATAGTTAATGTTGAACTCCACAGAATTTGACACTAGTTGAAACATCACCTTTGTTAAGTCATATATGTTTTTAGATGATGATAACAAATACCATAATGTAGAAAATGAATCAAGGAAACGAAGCTGACAAATAAATCAGGAAGCTAGCTGAAATGCAGATCAACGAAGGCTACATCTTGTGAATGAGACTCTGCAAATAGTTAGGAATTATTTCTATAACAAACCACAACATGCTACAATTAGATATCTGTAATCAGAAAGGAGTTTTCCATAACCATGTAGGTACGTTCGAGAAGTCAAGAAAAGATGAGTTCGAGAACTCTAACAAAAAAGGTTTATTCGAGAAGTCCTAGTTCGAGAAGTTAGATTATTCTATTCGAGAAGTCTGTAACAATCACTATTCGAGAAGTCTATTCAAAAGGATATTCGAGAAGTCATTCGAGAACTCATAAAGGAACTACTCGAGAAGTCATCATTCGAGAACTCAAGTTTCATCTGTTCGAGAATTCAACCTGGCTTCTTAATAATGCCAGAGTTCTGTAAAGGAACATATCGAATGAAGATTTAAACTCAGACTTACTTTGCAACCCATGGCTTATAGGCAGTGATCAATTACACAGAGGATGTTACAAGTAGGGAGTCAAATTGTTGATATTTGAAGGCTCAAACTCTTCCAAGTGAAAGATGAAATCAGTAACTGTTTATTCGACTTCAAGGGCAACAATAAGAGTGGAAGCAACCTCCAACATGATTACACTACTACTGAAGAATTCGAAGGATATCATGATAAATGCATAAAGATCAACCGTTATATCTGGGAGGTTTAAGCACAACTCAATAAGCAGAAAAGCTTATTGACTTTCAAAAAGATTATCTTTTTGATTAAAGCTACTTTCAGAGACAAAGCTCCAAAGCAAAAAGATCTGCATAAAGCATCACGTGGGCTTGGAAGCTAAGTCATTTCAAGAACTTAGTAACTTTTGAAGAAAGAAACATATACTAACTTTAAGCATGCTGGGATTGTCCAAATCAAGGAGAGAAGACTTTCAAAATAATTCCAGAAATGGCTACCACTTCGAGCATGCGTGTGTGACAAGTTATACCAGAAATTTATCATCACATTTCACACAGCTTTACTTGTCTTCATATAGTTTAAATAAGCTGTATGAGCAGCATAATTTTAGTAGAGAAGAAAATACTGATCACAAGGCTGATAGCTTTAGGTTTTCTTGTAAATACTAAAACATTGTAACCCGCAGCTATGTATTCTTACACAGAGAATTATCTTCAAATACAACCATCAGGTGGACTAAGCAACCGAGCTAACCCACCTGAGATTTTTTATATCTCGTGTTGTATGTGTCTTAAATAATTTGTTTATCTTATTTTCTTAGTGTTCTTATAACAATCTATTTTAGACCTCACCAGTTCGAAAGAATTTAGTTGAGATTGTATTCAACCCCCCCTTCTACAATCTCGTGGTGCTTAACTGGGAAATAACAATTTGTATCAGAGCAAGCTTCTAGCATACAAGAAGCCTAAATATCACCACCATGGGATTGAAGGATACAGGCGTGAAAATACCAATCCTCGACAAAGATAATTACTTTCACTGGAAAGTAAAGATGCATCTACATCTCTCATCCATTGATGAAGGTTACATAAACTACATAGAGGAAGGTCCTCATATTCTTATGAAGGCCAACACTGTAGTTAGAGAAGTAGCTGGAACAGGAGTTGCTGGAAGGCCTATTCCCAAACTTCCAGCAAAATTCACAGATGGAGACAAAGAGGAAGTCCAGAAGGATAAAAAGACCATGAATATATTGTTCAATGTTATTGATCAAGACATGTTCAATAATGTCATCAACTGCACCATTGCCAATCAAGTGTGGGACACTATTCGAACACTCTGTGAAGGAACTGAGCAAGTCAGAGAGAATAAGAAACAAATTCTCATACAATAGTATGAACATTTTCACTTTAATACAGGTGAAAACTTAACTGATATATTTAGCAGGTTTCAAAAACTATTAAATGGGTTAAAGTTGTATGGAAGAGTGTATGAAACCAAAGACTCCAACCTAAAATTTCTGAGGTCTTTACCCAAAGAATGGAAGCCAGTGACAGTCTCTTTAAGGAATTCTCAAGACTACAAAGACTATACACTTGAGAGACTGTATAGAATTCTAAAGACCTATGAGCTCGAGTTGCAACAAGATGAAGAAGTTGAGAAGAGCTAGAAGAAAGGTTGAAATGTAGCTTTGGTGTCCAATAGTCCAACCAACCAAGATGGAGAGAAGATGAAGGATGTAGAAGCCACACCAAGTCAAAGAACTTGTGAAGGTGGAGCTGGAACTAGCAAAGGCAAAGGCAAGACAATCGAAGAGGTTGATGCATTGAGTGATGATGAATATGAAGACCTTGATGAATAGTTAGCATTTCCGTCACAGAGGTTTTCAAAGTTAAGATTCAAGAAGAATCTAGCAGGAGCTTAGCAATTCAAGAAAAGCTATCAACCTAACAAGGGCATGGTTGAAAGGTCAAAGATCAAATGTTATAGCTGTGGAATTGCTGGCCACTTTGCCAATGAATGCAGAAAATCCAAAGTTGAGAATGAAAAGAAACAGTTTGAGACCATCGATTACAAAAAGAAATACTTTGACCTTCTCAAGCAAAAGGAGAGAGCATTCGTATCTAGAGATGATGATTGGGCAGCTGGAGGAGACTCAGATGCAGAGGAAGAGTTTGTCAACCTTGCACTTATGGCAAATGGAAATGATGAAGAGGCTAGTTCAGCAAGCAACCAGGTATACTCTACAAATCTAACCGAGCTTTCCAAAGATGAATGTGCTAATGTTGTTGATGAAATGTCTAATGAATTGTACAACATGCATGTTACATTGAAATCACTTAACAGAAAAAATGACAAGATTAAAGATCTGAATGCTAAGTTAGGTGATAGGAATACTTTGTTAGAGACTCAATTAATTGATTTTGAAACAATGAAAAGAGATTACCAGGATGCAAAAGATAAATTACTTGAGGCTTTGAATAGAGAAGATTTTTTAAGAGAACAGTTGAAAAAGCAACAGGATTTAATTGCTAAGTGGAGAGGATCAAAGGCTAAAACTGAAGAAATTTGCAATAAGCAAGGAATTGATTCTTTATGCAAAATAGCAGAAGCAAAGTTAGAAGTTGATGGGGAGGTTGCATCAGATAGTGACTCAATGGATGAGAAATGTTCATTGGAGTCCAAGCCTGTTAGCAATGCAACCCTGATCAGATTACATAAGAAGTATGGCCCTGTCATCAAAAACTTTGTATTGGGAGAGAGTAGCAAAACCAAGTCAATTGAACAAGGAAACATAGGCAACTTGTCCATCAAGAAATTGAAGGATAAGTTAGAAAAGACTAAACCTAAGGCTAAGGCTAATAAGAAGAATAGAAATGGCAAGGTAGGAATTAACAAACACAGTAACTACACTCCTGATAAGTATGCTCTCAGAAAGGAATGTGTGAACTGTGGTAGTGCTAATCATTTATTTGTCAACTGTAAATCTGTTAAGAATGCTTCTGTGCCTAGTATGCCTAAGTCTGTTCCTGTGCTTGCCATGAATGCTATGCCAAATATGTTTGTCCAGTCTGCTCATGCATCTAATCATTATGCTAACATGCCATTCATACATAATCCATATTACAATGCTTATAATATGCCTCAATTGCCATGGATGATGAATAACATGTTTGCACAGATTACGCCTAATTGTACATCTAGATTTAATGCATATGAGCATGTCAAACAACCTATTTTTCAGAAACCTACACCAAGAGTTAAGATTGATTTAACTCAATTTGAACCATTGGATGGTAAGGGCTTGAAAAATAGGAGAAAGGCTAACAAGGCAGGACCCAAGGAAACTAGGGTACCAAAATCAACTTGATTTGATTTTGATGTGTGCAGGGAGATAGAAAGAATCTGTGGTACCTAGATAGTGGTTATTCTAGGCACATGACTGGAGATTCTACCCTGCTCACGAAGTTTGAGGAGAGAGCTGACCCTAGAATTACCTTTGGAGAGAACAACAAAGGATATACTATAGGATATGGCTTGATTTCATAAGGAAATGTTGTCATTGAAGAAGTAGCACTGGTTGATGGACTTAAGCATAACTTGCTGAGTATCAGTCAATTATGTGATAAAAATCAAAATGTGTGGTTCACATCTGAAGCTTGTGTTGTTTTCAAGAAGAACGACAACAAGGTAGTGATGACAGGAAATAGAAAAGGGAATGTGTACATTGCTGACTTCAACTCAACAAGTGCCAACTCTACTACATGCCTCTTCAGCAAGGCAAGTATGGATGAAGGATGGCTTTGGCACAAAAGACTGTCACACTTAAATTTTAGAGCCATGAATGAATTGGTCAAGAAGGATTTGGTCAGAGGCATTCCAAAATTGGAGTTCTCTAAGGATGGACTATGTGTTGCTTGCCAGAAAGGGAAGCAGAAGAAAGCCTCTTTCAAATCAAAGTCATTGTCTTCAATCGATCAACTCTTACAGCTTCTGCACATGGATCTGTTTGGACCAGTCAATGTATTATCAATAGCTTACAAGAGATACTGTCTTGTAATTGTTGATGATTTCTCCAAGTTCATTTGGACCTTCTTTCTGTCTTCGAAAGATGAAGCAGGTGAAATCATTATCAAGCATATCAAGACAATCAACAACAATCCAATCTTCAAAGTAAGAAGGATTAGAACGACAATGGAACTGAGTTCAAGAATTCTGTGCTAAGAAAGTTCCATGAAGAAGAAGGAATCACTCATGAAATCTCTGCATCAAGAACACCTCAATAAAATGGTGTGGTGGAGAGAAAGAACATAACTCTTATTAAAGCTGCAAGGAATATGCATGAAGAATCAAAGTTGCCAACATATTTCTGGGCTGAAGCTGTTAATACTGCATGCTACACTCAGAACATATCTTTGATCAACCAAGCAAAGGCATGACACCTTACCAATTATTCAAAGGCAAGAAGCCAACAATTAACTTTCTGCATGTCTTTGGATGCAAATGCTTTGTATTGAACTATGGTGAGAACCTTGGGAAATTTGATTCAAAGGCAGATGAAGCTATTTTTATTGGATACTCAGCTGGAAAATCTTATAGAATCTACAACCTTAGACTTAACATTGTTATGGAATCCATACATGTTGTCTTCGACGACAAGAAAATATCTGGCCTTGTAGATGAAGGTTTTCATGAGTCTCTTTCTTTCGAGCATGAGATAAGTGGTGTAGAAAGGGAAGATGATGATGAAGAGTGGATAATGAAGGGTGTAGAGAACAGACATGGACCATCAAGTGAAGTGCAGAATGGACCAACAGTAGAAGAGCAACTCACACCATCTGATGAAGATCATGTTGAAGCATCTGTTGAGGATCAAAGAGAAATATCTGTTGATAACTCTATTAGAACTCCACTCTACACGAGGACCATACACTCAGGGGGAGCTTCTCACAGTCAACACTCAACAACGAATCAAAATGGTCAACATCAAGAAAATGAAGTTACTTCATCAAGATCAAGCTTGACACCACAAAGAAAATGGACTAAGGATCACCCTTTTGAGTTGATAATTGGTGACTCCAATGCAAAAGTCCTGACTAGGAGAGCAACTCGAGAAGAATGCTTGTACAGTAGCTTTCTTTCTAAAGAGGAACCTAAGAAGGTCGAAGATGCTCTTCTAGATCCAGACTGGGTTTTAGCAATGCAAGAGGAGCTAAACCAGTTTGAAAGAAACAAAGTATGGACACTTGTACCCAAGCCAAAAGACAAATCAATGTTTGACACTAAGTGGGTATTTCAAGAACAAGATGGACAAAAATTGCATAGTCACAAGGAACAAAGCTAGACTAGTTGCCAAAGGCTACTGTCAAGAAGAAGGAATTACCTTTGAAGAAACCTTTGCACCAGTGGCAAGGTTATAGGCAATCAGAATCTTCCTAGCCTATGCAGCTCATGCCAATTTCAAGGTCTATCAAATGGATGTCAAGAGTGCTTTTCTAAATGGTATTCTTGAGGAGGAGGTGTATGTTAGTCAACCTCTTGGCTTTGAAGATCCAGTCTTTCTAGAATATGTTTACTACTTGCTCAAAGCACTCTATGGCCTGAAGCAAGCACCTAGAGCCTGGTATGACACACTTTCACAGTTCCTTATTGAGAATCACATCATCAGAGGTACTGTAGATAAGTCTCTCTTTTATAGATATGTCAATGGCTCTATGATAGTTGTCCAAATTTATGTAGATGATATAATATTTGGGTCTACAAATGAGAAGCTTTACAAAAGGTTTGCAAAACTTATGCAAAGTAAATATGAAATGAGTATGATGGGTGAATTAACTTATTTTCTTGGTTTACAATTTAAACAAGTACATGAGGAAATTTTTATAAGTCAAACAAAATATGTTTTTGATCTATTAAAGAGGTTTGACTTAGCAGACTACTCTTCTACAAAAACACCCATGGCCACTGCCACCAAGCTTGAATTGAATGCTAAGGAAAAGAAGGTGGACATTTCAAGCTATAGAGACATGGTTGGATCTCTTTTATATTTAACTGCTAGTAGACCTGATATTATGTTTGCTACATGTTTATGTGCTAGATTCCAATCTGATCCTAGGGAATCTCATTTAGTAGCTATTAAAAGGATTTTCAGGTATCTCAAGGGAACACCAAACCTTGGCATTTGGTACCCTAGAGATTCTGGTTTTAATCTAATAGGCTATTCAGATGCAGATTATGCAGGATGTAAAATGGATAGGAAAAGTACCACAGGCACCTGTCAATTTCTAGGAAACAAGTTGGTCTCTTGGTTCAGTAAGAAGTAGAATTCAGTTTCAACTTCAACAGCAGAATCTGAGTATATTGCAGCAGGAAGTTGTTGTGCACAGATTCTATGGATGAGGAATCCACTGCTTGACTATAAAGTTAAGGTTGAGAAAATCCCAATATTCTGTGACAACAATAGTGCAATTGCAATTTCTAAGAATCCAGTGCAACACTCAAGAACCAAGCACATAGACATCAGATACCATTTCATCAGAGATTATGTGATGGAAGGTACTGTGGAACTACATTTTGTTCTAAGTGAGAAATAATTAGCAGATATCTTTACCAAAGCTCTGGATGAATCAACCTTCTCAAGGCTGGTAAGTGAGCTTGGCATGTTGAACTTCTCATAATCTTCAATATTCACTCAATTTGTTGCAGCCAGTGAATTTTGTTCTCTGGATTTTATTTGTTTTATTTGATTATTTTTCATGATTATTCTGGAGATATCAAACACTTAATTTCCTAGAGATATCGAATTAATATGTGTACCTGTTTGAGATGTCGAATGGATATTATGCTTGAGATATCGATCAACTAATCTTCTAGAGATATCGAACTAGTCTTCTAACTAGAGATGTCTACTAGTCAAAGGTTGCAAGATATCGAATCAGTAAATGTTCAGACAAATTGAATGGTCAATATTTGAGATGTCGAAAGGAATAATTAATTGTTGATATTATTGAATTGTTTTATCTTTCATCCAGAATACTCGAATGCTTTGTGTAAGAACCCTAATTTTTGCAATATTTTCTTTTATATAATATCATGTCGCATTGTCAATTTGGAACCTTTCTAGTCATCCCTGTTGTTTAATGGAATTGATTGTCTGAGAAACTATGTTGTTGCATTCACTATATAAGATAAAGGGAAGGTTGTTGAAAGCAAGAGTCTTATTGTTAGTAAGATTTATAAAACTTGGGATTTGAGAATGATTAGAGTATTAAAAGATTTATTAAGGATTATGACGAGGAATTATGGATATTCGAGGAATTTACAAAATTAAGTACTTAAGGAATTACTAGGGAAATCTCCACGCGACAAAATATTATTACGAGAGATTAATTAAGATACGATACGAATTAAAGATTAAATGACAAGCATTGGTGGAAGAATAATGATACAAGGAGTAGTATTGCATGCAAGTCCCATGCAACTAAGTAGTTAGGAAAAGCAAACTAGTTAAACCAAATTGCAAGAGGAATAGTAACTAGTTGCATTTCTTTTTCCAAGGAGGGGACAAGAGTACAAGGGGGCCATACCTAGACTTGTACCATGCATTACATACACTAATATGTATCACCCAACCACTTAACACAATTATTTCAACCACACAAAAATCAAAAACACAAAAATACTCTCCCCCCTTGAACAAGAGCTCTCGGCCAAGGCTAAAACAAGGAGGAAAATTTCTTCTTTCTTCCACTTCTCCTCATTCATAATTCAAGGCATAATTCCTAGGCTCTCTACATCATCTAAGAAAGGTATACTAAGAGTTTCAAGCCCTTTCATCCATTAAATTTCAAGATATTAATTGTTAAAGTTATTGTGAATAGTAACAATGTTAAGTTTTACTTATAGATCTTGGATTATAAGGATAGTAGGAGCTTATTCAAGGTGTTCTTGAGATTTGTAAGGCTTACCCAAGGCTCCTAGATATTCAAGAAGGTATAACAACCCTAACCCCTCTTGGCCATGTAGTGTTTATGATGTTCAATGATAGATCCATGTATATTTGTGTTAATCTTGGATGTTTAAGTGATGGATGATATGAATCTTGAGTTTTAGTGTTGTGATTGTGATTTTGATGCTTGTGGATAGTATATGTATCTCCATGAATGTTATAAAGTATGAACTTAGTGACTTAGATGTTGGTTGTGTTGTGGAAGTAAGAATCTTGGTTGATTTAAGTGAAACAAGCATGCTGAGTTTTTCCAGGAACTTGACCTGTTTTGTAAGATGGTTTTGAACCCCCAAATCTTGTCCCCTGAGGTCCTACCATATATTGTTGGAAAGGTATTTTAATGTAGTTTCTGTAAATGTAAGGTTCATGACTAGGTGATGTATAGATTTTAAGTTATGGCCGGAGAAGTGAAATGTGTTTCTGGATTCTGGAATGCACTAAGTGACCCCCTTGTGAACCTTGTTTAAACCCCTAAAAATTTATGTGGGATCATGGAAAAATTAGAGAAGATAGGAAATGCAGTGTTGAAGGCTACCCAAAAAGAATTGGATTAAGATATAAAATTTTCAATTTAATAAAAATGCTAGAGTAAAATTCGCGCAAGGGAAAAAGTCGTTAAGTGGAGCATAATTCTAGGGGTAATGGACGTGACTCGGATATGGTAACTAAAATAAGTCGAATAAGTGACGAGCGTAATCGAGTGATGACATGAACCTATAGTGGGGCTAGAGTGTCATAAGACGAAGTCATTAAGTTAATTTCGTACCCCATAAAACCCCGCAATTAAAGAGATATTGTTAAGGTACTAACGAGCGGTTATTGCTTATGTATAGATCGTTCCACTCCGCACGCTCGACCACCCCAACCAAACCAAGGCAAGTTTACTTTTCAAAACTTACATATACAAGGACTTCACTGTTGTGTTTGTAGTTTTCAATCATATCAAATGTTATGTTTATCGAAATATTGATGCAATTGAGATGTATAAGTACATATATGTTTGTACCCCTTGAACTTAGATTGAAATGTTTATCTCGGACAACGACTCTAGCAATAGAGGTCGTAGCGGTCCGTATATACTATTGACCGGGGAGCGGTATATTATTATATCGTAATTAAATTGCGAAAACCGAAGGGTCATTCGGGGAGTATCGTATACTCAAGTAATTATTTTTATATCTTCGTAAATACTCGAAACCCTATCTTGGATTAAAAGTTTATTTTATTAAATAATTATTTTATTAATTATTAATATTAAATCTTAAAATATTATTTATTATTTATTGTTCATTATTTTAAAGACAAAGTTAATCCAAGATACCTTTAATACTTTCAAACTCGAACTCTTTCAAACTCAAAACATTTTCGAAAACCCCTATTCAGGTTTGCTTCTTGTGTGATTTCAAGAATTATCGGTCGACTGATGTCGGACCTCAACTACTCATTTTTCAATCAAAATAAAGTTTTTAAAAGAAAAATAAAAAGGGGACTCTGGCAGGTGTGGGAATCGTTGACGAACGATTCCCGGGATGTGTAAGCGGCCGTGAGCCAGGCGGTCCATCAATTATTATTCCGGCCCAGGTGTTGCCGAAGGATGATTACGGATGTAGTTTTCATCGAGGGTGATTACGGATGTAGTTTTCACCCGAGGATAGTTACGGATGTAGTTTCTATCCTTCTACCAGTAGAGAAGACCCGCGGATTATGGGACTTGGATGTGGCGACTGATCATCGTCAATCCCTGTCAGGTTTTTATGTTTTCTTCCAGTCCCATCCTCCACTTTGGAAAAATGCCTTGACACTGCTTCTTAGGCCTAAGTGCCAAGTTGCCGATAGTGTTCTATCTTGATAAGAAAAATATTGACATCGTGCAGTATCTAGAACTGCAAGATTTTCTATAAAGATTGGCACGTGTTAGTGCACTCTTGCAATTATTTCAAAGAATGAAATGTTTTTGAATGAGAAACCTTCTAAACTAATAGAAGGAAAGAGGTTTGCAATGATGTATTCCCTGTACAGTATGTTAACCGTAGAGTGGTTTTGCCGAAAATGATATACTCATATGTATATATTTTCAAACTTGAGATATATTTAAATAGGAACCTTATAAAGGGTTCATATGTTATTCTTAAAGCTCCTTAGTGAGTATAGATGTTTTATTCAAACTCGGACATATATATTGTCCAATTATGTTTTGAAATCTGAGATATATACCCATATAGTTTGGAATGTTTTGGAAATAAACCACACTATTATTTTTCAAAATAGTGAATTGGCTGAGCATTATGTAGCTCATTCTTGCTTTATAAAACTTTTCAGAAAGAGAAGAATTTGGCCGATTAACTCCGCACCAGCAGAAGAGGAGTAGAAGATTTGCCCCGGAGATGATTTAGTTCCTGATAAATACTACAGAGTAAGTCTGATAGGTTTTCAACTGTAATAGCAAGACTTGTCTTCAAGTGTAGTTATATAAGTGGAAGTGCGTAAGACTCTGTATTGTACTGATGAATTGTAATATTTAGTGTTACTTTTGATTATCGTTTCTGAGGCTCTAACTTGTTTGTGCGTAAGATTGAGGTCTGGATGGATGTATTGTTGAGTTGTAAAGTTAATACATGTATGATATGGTTGGATGGTGATGTGACGACCTGAATCTTTGACCTCGGATTTGGGGGCGCCACACTTTGTGTGCTCTGTACACTAAAATTATTTGTCTCGAGCTGATTAGATTTAAGCTGTCAGACTTAAATGATTTTGGAACAAATAGTACACATAATATTTTACTTTTTATCTTTTCTAAATGATCTGTCAGGATTAGTATAGGACACCGTGTATCTCTTTTGCATGCGTTAGTGTGTATTAAAGAGGTGTGACCTTTGCTTAACCTTGCACCCGATTATTTCCTAGATATTAAATCGTGTCTTTAGGACTTACGGGCTTATAAATAGGAAGGGGTAGACATCATTTTGACTCACACTTAACAAAAACAAAACCCTTTCTCCTTTCTTCGTCAAAATCTTTCAACAAAATGACTAAAAGCTTCTTGAAAGTTTCCGTCAAAGAGTTCGAAGCCATGCCGTTCTACGCCAAGGTCATGGCCCTCCAGGAGAAAATAGATGAGCTTCTCGCCGAGGAGGAGAAGTCTCTCGCTGCCATGAGGGAAGCGTTGGAGGTTCTCCGGGCACGCAACCGGGAGGACTCTGTTGAAGACCCAGCCATGGTCGCCTAGATGGTGTAGGTGGGGGAGGGTCTTAGTTTAACTTAGTTTTACTTTGTTTAATGGTCTTTTGACCATTGTTAATGTAATTTTTTTATTATTTTAATGAAATGAAGTTTCCATCTATCTTTATCTTGTTGATTCTATTGTTATGATCTACTTGCATGTCTCCTTAGAACGAGTAGCTGATTAGATTATGTCTCGACTTACATAGAACACTTAGATAAGATTAAGTTGGACTGTGCATGAATCATCTAAGTTGTCTTAATAATCTAATCCATGCAAATTAGTTTTTCTTAAGTCAACTTACGCGTATTTCTGATTTTTTTTTGATTTGGCACACATTTCATTAACTTATCTTTAATCTAATCAGGATGTTTTGAACTCATTTGAATCATACTGAATAGATCTGGTAACTTAAATACTATTCATGATGTTTTAATTCTACATTCACACTGCCATCTAACCCTAAAAGTGAGCCTTAAAAGCTATACAGTTGCATAGTTTTACGTCCCATTGCAGTACTCCAAAGGACTCAAATTGACAACAGAGGATGATGATGATGAAGTGATGGTATTGACACAGCAAACTTGGTTATTGCATCAACCAGGTTCTTCAATTCTGTCATGTGCCATGTGTAACACACTTAGAATTAGGGATTAATTTAAAAATAAATAGTCTGTACTCTGTTTTAAAACAGGACTTATTAGTTAACTTTAAACACATGAATAAGTACTCTTTATAATTGCTGATTGAACTCAGGTTTCAAATTGACTAACTATGGCATTAGGATTAAGTGCAACATGCTTGCAGTTACTTACTCGAATATTCTTAACGATCTCTGCAAAATTGCTTCTTTTCCTAAGTACAGCTTCAAGCATACAGTCAATTTCAATCAAGACAAATGGTGCCCTGCATTTCTAAGAGAATAAACCTTCATATGGAGAAGGCTTTTACAGCAGTACACCTAGCCAAGGTATTGAGTTTTCTCTCATCAGCATCTCTCTTTATTGTCCTTAAATCTTTGCCTTGATTTGCTGAAATGAGAATTTCTGGAATGTCCCCCAGATTCTCTACCCAATCAGCACACCATATATTCACAGTCTTCCATCTTTAAAACCCCCTCTACAGTTTCTCAACAAACTGTAGGTGACAATTCTTGTAAATCTTAACTTGAGGGGAGTGATCAGGAGGAAAGTGAGGGTGAGGGAAATGGTGAACATCAAGAAACCACAAGAACAAGGAGGGTAAGGGTGTGTAAACCAGCCTAGCCATCCTATGTCTTCCCAAAAAGGCATAGTGATTAAAAAGGACATCCACATTTCTACTTTTAGTCTCTCAACAGACTTTAACTATTGAATCAAGTTCCCAACCAGGAACACACTCAATGAGGGTAAGGGACACATTTGTGCAATCAATTACACTTGTCATCTAGCCAGGAGTTAGTACAAGTTGCATTGACACAAGGGGAGCACACACAAGTTACTCTTAATTGTGGCATCCCATAATCCGGGGTACAGATTTGGGACCATTAATCACAATCAACATCTTGCAACCATGGATATGAACATTTTATAACAAAAGAAAACAATAAAAACCCCTTAACCAAGATCGCATACAGGTTACGGTATGAAACAAAATATCTAATTACATTATTACAAACCGTTCTCAGAATAAAAATATTATACAACTTTATGACTAAATGAAATCTTTGACTAGCTAGTCATCCAACCTTGACAATTTCCAATCCACTACCCAACGAAATCCATATCTTGAATACCTCATCTCGCTGCCGAAGAAGCAATACCAACTGACCACTACTAGGTCCACTACTCTTCTCTATTAACTGAAGAAAACAAACAACAAGCAAGAGTGAGCCAACAATGCTCAGTAAGTGCAAATAGTGATAAAAATTTCAATAACGACGACAAGTTCCGATAAACAAGGAGAATTATCTCATACTGTGAAAGAATCAGATAAGTCAAAATTTTTTATTACCACGAGGAGCCAACATTTCACCATTATTATAAGCTGCACTAACAACAAGAACTGACAAGAGTTCAGATATCAATTTGTTATTGAGATATACTTTCAAGGAATCAAGTATCAAAGATCTCGATCTCAATGTATAGATTATAATTGGATTTTTATTTATTTTAAAAAAATAGTGGAGTTAGGCAGCTGATCAGTCCTGCACTAACCCCGAACAATGCACATAGCAAAGTCCCTCCAAGTGGATCAACAGCACACATTGGCCTCAACTTTTGACCATTAAACTGGTCTCCCCGAAGGGACATCCGTTGACCATAATATGGTCTCCCCGAAGGGACATCCATTGACCATAACATGGTCTCCCCGAAGGGACTTCCTTTAAAAACATTCCAATTCTATCTCAAAAGCATTGGGTGTCGGGACAATCGACAACCCTTGTTAACCAAACAACTGGAAGCTCACGTCCAGAATAAAACTTATGATTAATTGTCAATGACAAGTTCGATACAGTACAGGGTGATAACTGAATATTCGAGATCTTCAATAAATATCGATGAGTTCGATAGCAAACGGGGGTGGGAGATATAAAGATCAACATCTTGAAATCAACTAGATAGATATGGGTAATAGGGGCATAACATCATTAACTTGTCTAAAGAGAGAGGTCACTTGAGCAATGATAAAAGATATAATCACAACAAGATTTACAACAGTTAACATTCTAAATTAGAGTAGGAACAGGATTAAGCACTACGAATTAATAAAATCTTTCAACATATGGTAAGGTTTGACTCAACAGAAGCGAGTAAAACAGCTTAAACGATTATTTAAAAAAAGATAATTTTAGGATAATCAATTTCAAATCACTTTGGAGAAAACATTTTAAAAAGAAAGGAATCACTGGTGAAATTATGTCAAAAATCAGAAATTTCACTAACAGTAATTTATGGGGATTTAAAACTTGGATTCTCTCTATTTAGAGAGTCCCTTAAACATTTTCAAGAAAAATAAAAGAAAGGCCTTCCACTAAGGAGGCTCTAACATTCCATGAATAACATAATATGCGGAAAAAAAAAAAGTTATTGGTAAGGTTCTTAGAAAAATTTGGTGTTTGGACTATGGGTGGGGAAAACAATTTATTTCACGCTAACTGAAGAAGTACATCACTTTCTAAACATACTTGACCAATCCATTTTATACAACAAACACTACTAGAATTGGTAGAGTCAATGTTAATACTACATAATTGGAAAGCTAGGTTTGGTGTTAGCGATACTGCCTTCACTGATCTTCTCTCTTCTGTTGGCTCTTTCCTTCCTAAAGATCACGTGTTACCGGCTAGTGCATATGAGGCGAAAAAAACCCTATCTGATTTAGGCCTGGAGTATATAAAATTTCACTCCTGTCCGAACGATTGCATACTATATAGGGGTAAAATTCTTAATGCATCTGAGTGTCCTAAATGTCATACATCTCGTTGGAAGGTTGGGAAAGACGGTAAACTTAGGGTCAACATTCCAGCTAAAGTGATGTGGTACTTCCCGATCATTCCTAGATCTAAACGAATGTTTAAATCTCCTGATACCGGTGAACAGTTGGTTTGGCATTCAAAACAGCGAACAAATGATGGTCAGATGCGACATCCAGCCGACTCTCCTTCATGGAGGAATATTGATTATCGATGGCCTGACTTTGCTAGTGATCCGAGAAATCTTCGATTAGCCTTGGCGGCTGACGGAATAAACCCACATAATAATGGCCTGAAGAATAGGTACAGCTGTTGGCCGGTACTATTGGTAGCTTATAATCTTCCTCCATGGTTATGCATGAAGAGGAAGTTTATAATGTTATCGATATTAATTCCTGGTCCACATGAGCCAGGTAATAATATTGACGTATACTTAGAGCCATTAATTGATGATCTGAAAATGCTTTGGCAAGCAAGTGAACCAAATGTGTATGACGCTTATAGTAAATCATATTTCACCTTAAAAGCAATTTTAATGTGGACGATAAATGACTTTCCTGGATATGCAAATCTGTCCGGTTGTGTCAATAAAGGGTATATGAGTTGTCCCATTTGTGGTGATGATACCGTGGCTAAGTACTTAAATCATAGTAGAAAAATGTGTTATCAAGGTCATCGTAGATATCTGCCTGACTATCATCCGTATAGAAGGCAGAAGTTAGCTTTTAATGGAGAGCAAGAGTTTCGGAATCCACGTCCACCCCTTTCTGGAGAAGAAGTATTAGCGCAACAGGAGCGAATTAAATTTTCTTTTGGAAAGGAAGTGAAGAAGTCAAAAAAGGTGGACTGTCCATGGAAGAAAAAATCTATATTTTTTGAGTTGGAATATTGGAAGTTTCACCATGTCCGTCATTGTCTCGATGTTATGCACATCGAGAAAAACGTGTGCGATAATCTGATTGGGACGTTGTTAAATCTGCCGTTTAAGTCAAAAGATAGTGAGGCATCTCGTAATGATATGATTGAGATGGGTGTTAGGACTCAGTTAGCTCCATAAGTAGGAGAAAAGAAAACCTACTTGCCCCCTTCCGATTTTACTTTGTCAAAGGCTGAAAAAAAAGAAATGCTGTCATCATTGCAATCTATGAAGCTTCCTTATGGACATGCTTCGAACATTAAAAATTGCGTGTCCATGGATGATTTAAAGATGTATGGGTTGAAATCCCATGACTGCCACATCCTCATTCAACAATTACTCCCGATTGCAATTCGTTCCGTTCTTCCAAAACATGTTAAGGTCACAATAATAAGATTGTGCTTTTTCTTTAACGCCTTGTGTAGTAAAGTAGTAGATGTCGCGAAACTGGATAAACTGCAGTCAGATGTGATATTGACTTTGTGTGACCTCGAAAAAGTATTTCATTCCTCATTTTTCGATGTAATGGTACATCTCATAGTTCACTTAGTTCGGGAATTGCGTTTATGTGGGCCAGTGTTCTATAGATGGATGTATCCATTTGAACGGTTCAATAAAGTGCTGAAAAGTTATGTGCGAAACCGTTATTATCCGGAAGGATGTATTGCAGAAAGTTATCTTGGTGAAGAATCGGTAGAATTCTGCACAGAATTTATTAAAGAGAGTTGCAAAACAGCCGGTATGCCAAAAGACCAAAGCAAGCTTTCTGGTCCATTGTCTACAGTGAAAATGAAGGAAATTGAAGAGGCAGAGCGTGATGAGGCGCATCTGACTGTTCTTTTAAACAATCCTGAAGTGCTTCCTTATATAGTGTAAGCTTAATTTTTGTTTTTTCTCTTGTAAAATCCTCAATCGGTAAATATTTCATGGTTGTTTAATTGATATATGCATTTTCTCAGAAAGCATAAGGAGTATCTCGACGAACTTTACCGAGGAAAAAAGAAAAGTGTTCATTGGCTCATGGGAGAGCATAATCGACAGTTTGCTAATTGGTTTCAGAAAGAAGTTAGTTTCTTATAATTTTCTTTTGTTGTGTAATTCACTGTATATTATTAATTAGATTTTTGAAATTTAGTTTGCGAAAATCTTTGTAGGTTAGGACTGAACTGATGGAGAATCGTGCTGCTGTTTCGGAAATGATAAGATGGTTGGCTGCCAAACCATCATTTTCTGTTTTGACTTACGAAGGTTTTCTAGTTGACGGGGTTCGCTACTTCACAAAAGATCGTGATAATTTAAGGGTTGTTCAAAATAGTGGTGTTTCCTTGGTTGCTAAGGCGGTCCAAGTCTCTATTACTAGGGATTTAAATCCCGTAGAGAGTGATATGACGTTCTATGGCATCATCTTAGAAATATGGGAGTTGGATTACCATGCCTTCAAAGCCCCTTTGTTCTTATGTAAATGGGCAGCGAATGATAGAGGAATCAAGGTGGATGATCTTGGCTTCACACTTGTGGATTTTAGTCGACAAGGCCACAAAAAAGATAAATATGTTTCTGTTGACCAAGTGAAACAAGTGTTTTATGTTCAAGATCCGGCTGATGCTGCCTGGTCCATCGTATTGAACTCCACTACTCGAGATTATTATGATATTTATAATGAAGATGATTTAGGAGACACGTCCATGGAACACCAACCATTCTGCTGTAATATTCCTACATGTGATGTTGCAGATGATATGGAGCATAGGGCTAGGGAAAATGTTGAGGGAATATGGGTTCAAAAGTGATCTAAATAATGTAGCACTATGTAGTAACCATTCTATTGTCATCTATAATTAAAATCTGACTTCCTTGTAATGTATTTCCTCTAATTAATTGAACTATGTTATATATGAAGTGTACCATTTAGTTTACGTATTTTGTTACATATCTTGTTTAGTTCACTTTTATTTGCCTTTTGAATTATTAATGTTTTTTCGCATGACTTTACTGACCATCTCAATTATATACCAATATCTAATAGTTTTATGTTGTCTTTTTTACAGATTTAAGGATTAAAATGGCACCTAGGAAGCAGAAGCAGAAAAAGAGTAAAGTAGCACAAGAAAAAGTCCCAGAGTGCTCAGAAGATGCCAATCAGTTGCAGCTGGAGGCCATAGCATCGAATCAGTGTGATCAGCCTAACAGAGCACAAGAAACAGAACCTCAACCAACTGATTCTGTAGCAGCAGTTACCAGTACTGAAACAACCAAAAAAGGCTATGCGCGAGGTGTTTCAAGAATGTACAAAGTGTTGGCGAAAAAGGCTCAGGGGAAGAAAATTAAAGTTAGATGCAATATGTATGGTGAGCCTATAGGACAGACTAGGCACTTGTTAAAGTCCTACGTGGGGATGCTTGGTAGGAATATGATTCCAATTGATTTTTCTAGCTGGCCAAATGTGGATCGTCAACTAAAAGACAACTTGTGGCGTGATGTTCAGGTAAAAAAATTTACATTTGAGACACACACAACAGGTATACTTGTGCTTAAGAAAAAGTACAATATTTGAAACTATTTGATGTTTAATCCATTTGCTCGTATGTTGGTTTTTAGGATACATTTAAAGTTCCAGAAGAAATTGAGGCGCACGTGCTAAAGTCAGCGGGGGTGAAGTGGAGACAGTTTAAAACTAAGTTAACATCTGAATATGTGATGCCATATCTTCGTGACAAGAAACAATTACGAAAACCTCCGAAGAAATATGCATTTGTGGGTAAGGAGCCTTGGAAGAAATTTGTTGCACAGAGGACCTCTGAGAGTTGGCAGGTATGCAAGACTTGTGTATATAATTAGACGATTCTTATTTATTCTTATAGAATTGTATTTAATTATTGTAGTGTTTTGCAACAGCCATTACGTAAAATTCAGAGCGAGAGAGTGAAGGAGCGCAAGTATCCACATCGTACGGCAAGGAAGGGGTACCAAGGTTTACTGGAAGAGGAAGTAAGAACTTATCATTGTTACTTTAATTTTTACCGTGTGATCAATTTTAAATATTTCCAAATTTTAAACAGGAAAAGGCTGGAAAGGTGGAGCCTGGAGAAAGGCCTGATAGAGCGATTATGTGGAAGAAAGCTCGTAAACGGAAGGACGGGAATATTGATGAAGATGTTGAAGAAGTTTTTGACATAATTGTAAGCATTTTTTTTCATATTTCTGGTATTTGTTTTTTATTTTACTTCATTTACAAGGTGGAAAGAAACATGACTTCTTGGTAATTTTTTGTGTTGTTGACAGGATGATTTGCTGGAAAAAAAGGAAAAGGGTGAATTTCAGGTGTCGGGTATTACAGATGTGTTAAGCACTGCGTTGAAAAAAGAAGAGCACTCGGGTAGGGTTCGAGGGGTTGGAGGTTTTGTCACTCCTAAGATGTTCTTTAATTTGCCTAAAGGGAAAAGAACGAGAATTACGAAGGCTGAGTTGTTAGCTCGTGATAGACAAAGGGATGAGGAGTTGGAGAAAACCAAGCAAGAAATGCAGATGCAGATTGATGCTCTAAAGGCAATGATATCTCCAGTTTCTGAAAAAGAAAGCTGCCAGAAATCTGATGATCAGGAAGCAACACAGGAACCAAAAATAATTCCACAAAAATTATTCGAAGAAGATGAGTGTTTGCCTTTTGACACCTCTCCAACTGGGAAAAAGGTAAAAGAATAAGTAGTAACTTGACCATACATTTTTTGCAGTGTTTTACACGTCTTTTCTTATGAATGTAGGTTCCAAGAAAATGTGAGCTAGCGGTGGACAATATCGAAAACAAGGTTGCATTTGGCATGGTCTTGGAAGAGGATTCCATGAATCAATTAGTACATGGAATGCCTATGCCTTCTGGATGTGCTCGTGTTCTAGTGGACGGAATCATCCAAAAAGATGCTTTGGTTCCCGTACCAGTACGTGGTGAAATAGAAAAGGTCCAAGAAGTTGTTGGCTCACAGTTAGCATGGCCTCGGAACTTGATAGTCTACCCGACTATGACAAAGACCTCATGAGCACATGTATAAATTTTCTTAGGTTATGTACAACCTGGGTTTATATGTTTTAAACGTTTTGATCTTTATTTTTAGAGAAATAAAAAAGTACCAACATTTGATCTACAAGGCCTGGTCAAAGCATTCAAAGATGCAGAGTCACATCCCAACGTGCCAAGTCGCTTCAAGTTATTGTACAAACATGCAAAATCAATCATGAAAGACTTTGGGACTTCAATACCCATTCCTTGTGCTCATGAGGTCTTTGGAATTGAGAAAATAATTTACATATTGCATGAGAACGTAATCGCCTTGTTAGAGTATGACATGCTCGGACAATCTGTAATATGTGCATACATGGCGTAAGCATTTTTTTGTTTTAAATCTTGTCATTCTGCACTCATGCATACACTAATTAGCAATACCAATTTTTTTGCGTATAGATACTTGCATACTTTGGTCCAGAAGAATGAAGATTTAGAAGTGTATGCCTTTTGCGATCCTGGAGCCACATTTGCCCTTAACAAAGATTTTGAATCTTATGTTGTTAATCGGTTGAAAGAGGGTAATCCCGACCGCTTATTCCTAATGCCACATAATCAGAGGTAAATGTTAACTTTGTTACGACTTTTAGGTAATTTTTTCAGAAAGTCTAACTTCCTTATATTTTGTAATCAAAACAGTAAACACTGGATTTTGGTGATAATATGGAATGGTGACATTTACTTGTGCAATCCATTGTCTCACCCTCTAAGATTTCCTACATTAGAAAAAGCACTTTCAAGGTAATATATGTTTTTCAATTATTTAGGCATATATTTCTGCATATATTTTTGACATTTCTGTCATTGATATATCTATACATATAGCGTGGTAAAATCTTTCAATGCTGAAACGGGAAGAGGGAGCAGACCCCCAGTAGTAAAAAATCTTGTGGTAAGTATTTAATTATATCCTATTGCATGTGTGGTCAAGTTACTATCTATTGCTGTTTATATATAGATATTGACCACTTAATATTACTGAAATAGGGATCGCCTAAACAGCCAGGAGGTTATGAATGTGGTTACGTCGTCATGCGCTATATGAAAGCGATCATTTTCGACAAAGAAATGACTTTTATAAGCAGGGTATTTGATTTTTTATGTTGATCATTAATTGTAAAAAAATATATTGATCAGTTAAAGATAAACTGATTTATCTTTAACTTAACGTGGTAATATAGAACTGAAGTGACCATGTTATACATGTTTTGCATAATTAATTCTGCCCTCTTGACAAGGTTAGAAATTAGAATAATGGTCGAGGAGCTATTGTTTTTTAAGTTGCTGGTCTGATTATTACCTCTAGTATACATAGTTATCACTGGTAGTACACATCACATGTCAAATTAACCACTCTTCTCTCTTTATGTTGATAATAAGATCAGTGCTATGTAACTATGGTTCAGAGCCAATATTGTAATCTATCCTAGGCACTCTTCTGCCTCTTCTATCTTGATGCACAACATTTATGAACAGTTATAGCTATTTTAGTGCATGTATCTGGTGGTTATCCTAATTATTTTTTGTGTGTGGCAATTTTCAGTGGGCGACCAAGACTCGGGTTTCTTATTAAATGGAGGAGCATGATGATGTGCGCTTCGAGGCTGCAGCATTCATCGAAGACAAGATTTGATCAGGGAGCAGCTTTTTAGTGCACTTTATTTACTTTTTGAATTATGTGATACTTTTGATGTTATTATGAATACTTTAGAAGTTTGGTAATTAGTCCGTGGATGTTAGCTAGGAGGATTGGTTTGTGTTGGAGGTTGGATTTGGATTTTGTTGGTGGTTACTTTTGGTTTTTGTTGGAGGTGGATGGTATGGTTTTAATTTGTTGAATGTTCAATGTTGAATGGTTTGTTTTGTTTTTAGATTCATTTTCTTGGCTAGTGCACAAAATCAGCAGGTTACTGACAAAATGTATTAAATTTTAACATCACATTCAATTTTTGGTCACTCTAAAACTGATGTTAAAAGTCTAAATGAACAACTGTTTTACTAGAAAATGGATGTCTAAATGACCAAAGCACATCAGCCATTGAGTTATAAACCGATGTTAAACAATAGGTAAACATCTGTTTTATAAGAAGAACGGATGTTGAAGGAAATATTAAACATCAATTAAATTACAAAAACTGATGTTAAAGAGTGTATTACACATCACTTCCTTAATTTAGCTGATGTCTAATCTATAATTCAACATCGGTTCTCCTATCAAAACTGATGTTAAACAAGAGGAAAGACATCCGTTATTTGTTAAAATCTGATGTCTATGATTAATTTTCTTTTATGTGTGGTATGTTTATATTGACCTAAGCCTCATCATATACCAATTTTTAAATTGTACTACTTCAATATTACTTTAAATATGAGGCAAAGACATCAATTTTTTTACGATTACTGATGTCTAAACCTGTATTAAACATCATTTCTTATTTATAAACCGATGTTAAACAGTAGGATAAACATCAGTTTCGTCTGAGGAACCGATGTTTATAGAAATCTTTAACATCGGTTTATGACCGATGTTAAAGGTACCCCCCCTTTATCTACACCGACAAAGACATCGGTTCTGACAGACTTTTAACATCAGTCAAAAACCGATGTTGTAGGGGGTATTTCCAGTAGTGAAAGGAATTTCATCACTTGATGATAAGTGAAGAGCAAAACACGTGCCTCGATTCACGGAGTTCTCAATCTTAACATCGATCCACGACTCAGTTTCACGACAATCTTTACTTGCTAGCCTTTCCATTTGGCCCTACTTCCATTTCTACTTCACAACTCACCATCTCCCACGTCAATACACCCATCGGCTTTGATACTTGTCCTTCCGTTCCTCTTTCCGTTTACCCGCACACTGTTCTTGGCCAGATCTCCTATTCAAACCTTTACAAGGTCAAATACTATTTCAATATCCAACTAAGCAAAACCTTATTGTTTGCTCTATTCTACCCATACGCGTCCTATATCGCTTACACACATATCATATATAGACATATACAATCATATTCATAAAATAGTCTTAGTACAATCAACTAGATTAAATAAACATCTAACATAGATAGCCACTTAACTCTAGAATATTATCCAGTGGCAACCACTTCACAGCAAAATCACACCTTAAATTCTCACGTTAACTATTACATATTCACTTAGACTCTCGATAATCATAACATACTTTAAATCATTGACATCCAATAAATTAAATAGATTTTAAATAGATTTGCAAGGGAATTTTAGAAAATTTCAACATGAAGTATTCGTAAATAGGACTATCCCCCTGTTTTTCAATTCAACAATTTAACTCAAAAATCATATGAAAATTAAGCTGCCTCATTGGCAGTAACATAAAAGTAAACAAATAAAGAAAAGTACCCGCCCAGACATGCGGCAACTAAACACATAAGAAAATTTATCCTCCCAGACATGCGGCACCTCGACACACAAGGGAAATAAATTGATAGTTTAACTTTACTATAGATTACATTTGAAAACTAAATCAAAACAAACCACACAGCCTCTAGGGCCAATGGTACTTTTCAGAAATCATCGCTTAACATTTAAACCGAAATATACTACTTAAGCAATTATCAATACATACTCGACTCTAAATATCTAACAAGTATAGCATTCAACGAATAATATGACTTGACTTATAACATTTAGCACATAAACATTTACGACCTAGTACCATTATACGACTCCCACATTATACAATGATTCATACTTATTACTAACAATTATGATATTCAACAACTATTCTAACTCAACTTACAACAATAATAATTTACAACTAACAATCACAACAACATATAATCGGATTTACAATTAATCCCCACAATAATAATTAACCACCAACGATATTAATTCACGGAAACATAACAATATCCACAATTTACAACTTTAATCTAATTACGACAATTAACACATTAACTCATAATTTAAATCTAATTTAATTACACCAATATTATCATAATTTATCTAAAATGAAAATTAATAATTACATCGAAAAATAAAATAAATAAATAAAAAGGAATACCTTTCCGATTCCATTCGCCCCCAAAATCTCTCTCCTCTCTCTCTCTCTCTCTCTCTCTCTCTCTCTCTCTCTCTCTCTCTCTCTCTCTCTCTCTCTCTCTCTCTCTCTCTCTCTCTCTCTCTCTCTCTCTCTCTCTCTCTCTACCACCGCCATGGAACTGCCCCTACTGCTGCAACACCGCGCCACTAGCGCCTACCACCGCCATGGAACTGCCCCTACTGCTGCAACACCGCGCCACTAGCGCCACCCTCTCCCCCACCTCTCTTCCTCCTCTCTTCGCGAACGACCAGCCCCCCTCCCGCCGG
Organism: Saposhnikovia divaricata; assembly: GCA_036435485.1. Lineage (NCBI taxonomy): Eukaryota > Viridiplantae > Streptophyta > Magnoliopsida > Apiales > Apiaceae > Saposhnikovia > Saposhnikovia divaricata. Next base: position 116,519,013 of record CM071599.1, on the reverse strand, counting down.
CCTCCAATTGCGGCGACGCCGCCACCCCCGCCGCTGAACTACCTCCCCTGCCTTCACACTCGATTTCTCGTTTCCCCCACCCACCCCTTGTACACACATACCCAGCCCTCTACATACATGTATACAAACATATATATATATATATATATGTATGTATGTATGTATGTATGTATGTATGTATGTATGTATTGCTTAATTGGTTTCAATTCCTCCCTCCAATTCAGTTTCCCCATTTTCCTTTTTCTAATCCCTAATTTTCTTTCTTCCCCAATTTGATTTCTCTCTCCCTGACTTCTTTTGCTGCTGTGATATTTGTGTGTTATTGGGCTTGGCCCAATACACATATATTGCTACTACTACAATTTACTTCGGGCCCAAATAAAATGCTATTGATTCGTCTTTTAAAACTAACAAACTTTAATAAATCGAAATTAAATAGAATATTGAAAAAATTAAACTTTTCACTTTTAAAATAAAGAATATAAAATTACGAGCACGCACATATTTTTAAAATATTTTTCGGATCAAAAATGAATTAAATATGGATTTTTTAAGTTTTGAACCTTTAAATACAATAAAATTCTAAAAATCATTTTAAAATTACCACAACACCCAAATAAATCCACCCAACGACTTTAAAAACTCAATAAATATATAAAGATAATTTTTCAAGAGATTTCATGATTTTTAATTCCTCCGATAATTTTATAAAATTGACAGAGGATCAAAAATGCATGATTTAAATATATTTATATCCTCTAAAATACAAATAAAAATACATCGACCTTCACAGCTTACCCAAATCATCATATAATCACATAAACACAATTTCACATACATTCCACCTTTTCCAACAATATTCACATAATATAATTTATAATTTATATAAAATAAATAATTCTAAATTCGAAATTTCTAGGGCATTATATCCTTCCCCCCTTAATATGATTCTGTCCTCAGAATCAATCCTAAGGACATAAGTAACAGTTCTTCTCAAACATCTTGCTTCCACCTCCCAGGTTGTATCTTTCAACTCTAGGATTTCCCCCATACCAACTCATTCATTAATAAGCTCATTCTGCGAGCCCTCAAATTTCGAGATAACCTTAAGCTTTGGTTTCCAAATCTTATTAACTCTAGACGTTTATCCCACATAGACGAATATCTTTTCTCCGGAATCAGCATAGCCTTTCCGTATAATGAACCATAGCCTGCGTCAGAACTTATATTACCACACCATTCCTTCGCAATAATGCAAACGCGTAATCTGCCTTGATTCACGACAACTTACACTTGGCACCACTCCCACACTTTTACTTATAATCACACGGTTTCAGATAGAACTTTGAGAAAGGAATCTCAAGAAATCCTTCGATCGTTTCTACTCCCATTTTCACGTACTATGTCTATCAAGAAGGGAATAATTCTGAAGTTTCTATCTATCTTTAGTCCCATTGTCTTACTGAGTACCTAATCTGAAAACTTAACCTCATATCGCCTATTTTCAGTCGCATTCTTGCAATCGAATACTACAACCAAACACATATATCATTAGGTACACACCAACATAATTCAGCTAACAACTCGATTGTCACTCTTATAAAAATATTCTAGTTTCCTACATCTTTCGAAATATAGCCTCGATTATTTACAGTTTTTGAAAACTAATATACCCGTCACCTTGACTGTGATTTCACTCAATACAAGAACAAAATTGAAATGACCAATCTGTAATATCAATTCTTCCGAGGTCACAACCTCATTCGATACTAATCATGAAACAATTCTTACTTTAACAATTCCCAACAAGCTCCCACTTCTATTAACATGAATATTCAACTTAATACGCATCACCACTTATTGACATATCCTAAAACGAACCTTCCTCAAATAAAAATTTGAGAAAAAGAACATCAAGAAATCCCCAATCATTCTTACTCCCCTTTCACGTACAATATTACTCGAGAAGGGAATAACATTTCGAACTGATACCATTGTCCTTAAATCATATATATATATATATATATATATATATATATATATATATATATATATATATATATATATATCTTATTCGTAATACACTATCTCGCGTCCTCTGAAGTCAACTTTCGAATCACCACTCTACATACTTGACGAGTCTTCGAATTTGACTCTACACGTTACGACTTCAACATTTAACACCACTCACATTAGGATTCTCGTGCAAAAATTTTCTTCTTTTTCTTGGAACCTTTTAAGGTCATTCTCCATTGAATTGCACATGCTTCACGAGTCTTCAAACATCTTGATATGTGATCTATGATCATATTAAATTCTTCATCCGGATGCTGTTTGAAATCTTATTCTCTGAAATATGCTTTGGCTTAATCGTCTCCTTTCTGATACCTCATTGTACCAAATAACTTCATTCCCTTGGTATAACAATTCCTTGATCTGCTTGATCGCTAAGACCTCTATGTCTGCTTTCGACCTCCAAAATACCACCTTTACCTTTCTTAAAACTCAAGATCACATTTTCTTGTCCTCACAATTTGCTCGCATTTCGTTGTTAGGAAATAATTCCAATCCTGAGTCATACTTAACCCTTTTTATAGTCATCACCACCCACTTCTTGCTAACTTCCTTCATAATCGTATTGAATTTCTAGATTCTTAATAATCATAAAAGCGGCCCTTTCATTCTCTTCATAAATTCCACCAAGATTTATATGATACCATTTCTGGCAAAAATCCTATCTTTCCAAGCTCATAACATTTATCTTTAACTTCTGATTCTGCTACTTGTTACCACACTACCCTTCTGGTTACAGCCACAACTTTCCACATTTATTTTAATAAAATCTCTAGGGATTCTTCTCCCGAAATCTAATTTTCTGATCATGGGGTCTTGTTAATCTCCCCTAATTCTCATTCCATAGGCAATTACGGTGCCCTTTCTTTTCTAACTCCATATCTTCGGGATTCCACATTCTTTTCTTAACTAAATTTTATATGTCTTCTATTTAATCGCTTCTGGGAACTTTCTGGTTTCTCCTTCTTTCTCCTCTTGTCATCTTATTCCATCTTGGTCAACTTTCCTCCATCCTTAATATTCAAGATTCTTTAAATTGGCCCGCATAAGTTATTTACTTCATATAGTCACCTTAATCCTTACCCCTCACTCCCTCTTAGTTCTTCTTGATGATTCTTACAAACCTTTCTGTTCTGCTTCACTCTGCTTTACTCAAATCATCTCTCCTTGATTATACCATCTTATGTCCCACATCGGGTTCAAAACATTTAAAGTCTTATAATGTTCCAGTTACTGCCTTCGCCATTCAATAGGTGCCCAAAGCGTTCTTCCATCAATACTGGATATCCCATACCAAACATCTCCTTCACTATTTTCTTTTCGCCTTTTCACAGTATCTGCAATCATGTGTTCTTATTTAATGCTCCTTTCCTTTATTCAATTGTCAGTAACCTTAATTTTTGTCCATGTTTCATCGATCCACTAAATAATCCAATTTTTGACATGACATATCTATCTTAACACCCAATTCTCAACTTACACAATCCATTCTTCGTAAACATAATGGTAGTCTCATTCACTTATGATGTCGCAACGTCTATCTTTGCATCTCTTCATCGTTAGCATTTCTGAAATCATTACGATTCTGACTAAAGGAGTCAATAGAATGAATGGGCATCAAACATGAACATACACTGAGTTTGTGTGATAAAACTTTTATAGAGGAGTTTAACCGAGAGATCAATATGATCTTTGAACTATTATCAGGTTGCATTTGTCACTTGGTCAACCACCACAGTACATAAAGATGGCCAGTCTTTCGTACTTTCATGACAAACACAATCAGTGGCGTCCCACCGGACATCTATCACAAAGATAATATGTCCCTGAATCCCCTATTTGCATAGGTTGTTCATCTCAGCTGGAATAAAGATGATCAAGTATTTATGAAAAATGGAAGGGGTTTAAGAGTCAAAATTTTTTCATGTAAAGTTGGATCAAGGGTTCTCTAAAAAATATCGTTTTTCTGAAAGAATGAGATTGAATTGGAATAAATCTGATATACAAAGCTCATCATCAATTGATGTATAGTGGACTCTTCAACGGATGCATCCACTATTGATCAGATAAACATTCAAGAAATTCCTAATTATTCATAATCTCACTCTTATCGACTAAGTACTAATATACTTAGCTGCCAAAACCGGCCTGACAATAATGAGTTGAATAAATAAGAAGATCTAAATTCATTCTCGATTTTGAACCGTCACTGCGCAACGAATGCCTCAGCAATGATACCAACTAGGAAATAATTTACTATAATTCAAAAGAAGAATATGAAATTTCTTTAGACAATAAATTGAACAAAATCAATGATTAGGAGTGCATAGCACGCCTTTACTTCCAGCTCTTGCTAATAATCACTTCCCACTTTGTATTCATAACCTTCTCGTATTCTCTCCAAGACGTTCACCTCTTAACTGATATCATAGGAAAGTTCTAAAATATATACGCGAAAATCTCAAGATAACGTTCTCCAGGCTGGTAGCTATAGCTGCCCACTTGGCTTATGCGGCTTCGGGTTTGCTGTCTCGCTCATACCCAAATCCTCAAACGATACGATCTTCTATCCACGCGATATCCCGAATGATCGTATAATGTCGCAATACTTGCCGAAGTATCCTAAGGCGATCCTTATCCTAAATCGTTCTACCCGACGTCTATCTTATACACGTACGCCTAACCTTCCTAATCTGTTTCAGTGACCATAACCTGTAGCTCTAATACCAACTGTTGCATCCCATAATCCGGGGTACAGATTTGGGGCCATTAATCACAATCAACATCTTACAACCTTGGATATGAACATTTTATAACAAAAGAAAACAATAAAAACCCCTTAACCAAGATCGCATACAGGTTATGGTATGAAACAAACTATTGAATTACATTATTACAAACCGTTCTCAGAATAAAAATATTATACATGTTAGGTCTGGAATAACGTAGAAGGGGGTTGAATGCGTTATTCTAAAAATATTTCGATTCTTGATGTGGATATGAGATCAAAAATACTGAATCGAAATAACACAACTTTTTGGGAAATATCTTTGAATAGATAAAACCCGGAGGTTTGTTACACAATCTAATCCTATGGAACAGCTACAAAATCAAACACTCCTAGGATAGTTTAGGCACGAGGACCTTCTACCCGACACTTCCTGAAAGCGGGCTAAGCCGGCTTTCCTACTAGATGGACTGTCTAGCAGCTTACACAGAGAAGATATAAGAGAGAGAAGAGAGAGTTGTGTGTTGAGGTGTGTTTTGAAATGAAATACAACAGGCCTATTTATAGATTATAGAAAGCCATTATTTGACACTCTTCCAACAACCCCCAAATAGTAATCGAGCACTATTCCAACAACCCCCAAATAGTAACCGGGCACTATTTCACCAATCCCAAATAGTAACCGGGCACTATTACACCAACCCCAAATAGTAACCGTGCATAGTAACTTTGCATAGTAACTGCGCATAGTAATACTATTTTTGTATCTCTTGGGCTTCTTTCTTCTGTTTTATTCTGCTGTTTTAATTCATCTCTGAAAATAATTCAAGTACTAGATTAATTTAATTATTTGTTATAAATAATTAATTAATCTGTTAGTTATTTAATTTTCAGAGAGTAAATTAATTTTTGACAATACCTAGAAATATTATGTCTGTCCTTGATCGTCAATAGGCTTTGGCAATTCTTTCTATAAATTAATCTGATGATCCTTCTCGTATGTGTTGACACTTAGTGCGCTGGTCTGGTTCACAAGTGACTAGCACTGATCTTGATCTTCACACATTCGTTACATTCCAATTGATTAGCCTGTAGCAGTATCTTCAAATTATGTAAATACAAGAATCTTTTTGGCTCTTCAACTGAATCATCTGTACATCTTATTCTGTCACCGAGGCTTGAACATGTTAATGAACTTCTTTCAGCGACTTGATCCTTGTTGGTGCATGTTCTTCAAATTTCACGATCCTTGTATAGATTTAATATTATTTATCTTTTATCCTAGTTGAGTTATATATATATCCTCTATTACATATTACATTGCATTATGCTTTACAATCTCCCCCTATTTGATTGTTAGGGTTTGACAAGCAAATCCCTAGAGGATAACTCAACTGATACAACAAAAATAAAATATAAAGATAAATAATATTAAAGCGCATTCTGGATCATATATATACATTTTCCAGATTTCTAAAATTAACCAAGTGCAAGACAATTGTTCCTTTAGACTGAATACATCTTCAAGTTTGCCTTTTCTTTCTTTCCACATACCAATAATACTCCCATTAGCTTTTCCTTTCCCAAAATAAAGTTAATTCTGTGTCAACAACCTTTTTCTTGCCCTTACGCCTTGTAGATTTTTCTTGGTCATCCACATTCTCCCCCTCAGTTGGGTTATCCTCCAAAGTAGTAAGATTTGGAGTTGGTAAATTAGACGAAGCTGTCTTCACCAAGGAATTAATTGCATGACTAAACTGAGTTGCCATGGAACTTAATTGAACCTGGAATGCATCATGTTGAATAAGTTGCAAATTTTTGATTTCTGCAATGGACTTAAAGATATTTGATAACTCTCTCTCCATTGTTTGGACCCGTGTAAGGAGTTTGTTGTATTCCTTTCTGGTTACAGGTGCATGTGGTTGAGTAGGTTGCTCACTCATACATTCTGCAGGTGTTTCACTCAACACTCTATATTCACTCGGTTTAGTGGTTTGGGTTACACTTACATGTTCTGTTCGTGTTTCCCTCAACTCTCCTCCAGAGCTTCCACCGATATGTGTACCTGCAAATGAAATCATCCTAGTCCCTTTTTCAGAGGTCACGGATGGTGCAATTAAAGTTCGTGAGCTTCCGTCCTCGCGTGAACCGAGTTGCCGACCACTGGTAAAGAGTGGTAAATCTCGAAAGAGATCAAGAGATTTTCCCTCTGGGAGGTTCAACTTGAATCGATTAAATGGCACAAAACCCAAGTTTCCCTCGTACGTCTGTGAAGAAACTTGGTTCATAAAGAACCACCTACCGATGGATCTTTCCATAAAATGGAAGATACACCAGCAGTTATTGAGGTAGGTAATTCCACCTCGGATGCCTGTGAAGGCATTTGATCTTTTAAAAGATCATCAACCACTCTCATGTTCCGTGAAATGGAACTCAAGATAGTTGCTCCCGTCAATTCAACCTTATTTACATTTTCACTCATTCGACAAGGAAGAATTGTTTCACTAACAGTTGCAGTTACCTCAGGTTCATTTAATTTACTTCTTTTAGAATAAGGTAGAGCTGCTGATGTAACTAACTCCTTATGTGGTGCTGCTGAGGCACTATCTCTCTCAAAAGTGTTGATGGCTGGTCGTTTACGTGACAATTGAGGTATAGGAGTTTGTTGTGTTTGTGTTTACATTTGTAGAATGGGCTCTTCGACCTGTGTTAGAGTCGGTGGGATTTCCTGCTCTTGGTCGGGTAAGATGGCCACTAGGGGCTGTAGAAACTGTATTTCCTGTGACACAACAGGGAATACAGAGGTTGGAATAGCAGGGATTGAAATATTACCTTGTCGTATACCTGCTCTTACTGGTCTTGGTAATAACGGAAGTGGGACAATCTTTAGATATTCAATTAGGACTATAGGCACATCCGTATAGTTCTTTTTGCTTATGTAATTAATTACATTCGTCTTCATGTAAGAACATTCCACCTTTTGACCATTTTCCAAGTGTACCCTGTCTTCATCATTCAAAAGATCATTTAATATTAGCTGTAGAAACCTTGGATATAGACATTTGACATTTTGAGTCCGAACATCTCTTATTCCCAAGTGTTTCATCTTTAAAATGATTAGACCAAGCACTATTTTTCCAAAATTAATCCTCAAATTATTGGCGATCGCATACCCTATTTTTTGAATAAATTCAGGTATTCGATCTTGATTTATTCTATCTGAGGAAAAAACATGGTTAAGAGTGTGAAAGAAGAAATTCCAGTACTGGGTTCGAAACGTTCTAGAAAGATTACCAGTATTGAAATTGCCATCTTGGTACCTTATAAAACGAAAGAACATTTCAATCTGTTCAGGTGTAGGATCAGAAACAAGATTTTCCATAGGAAAATGAAGAATTTGACTAACATCTCGTTCAGTGACCCTAATCGACCTACCAAACAGTCGATATGTGATTGCACACCCTTCCTGTCCAGAAGTGTTAACCGCACTGCAATATACTTCACGCAATGCATCATGGTTAAGCTGCACTTGTGTAACTAAAGCATAGCGAATTAATGAATGTTCATTCAGAAATTGTGTCCAAGCCCGAAATTTCTCATCAAGAATGGTTTCAATTTGCTGAATGGAAATAGGATTAACTTTAGCAATAAAGCTTCCCTGCAATGCCATTTTCAAAACTTTGAGGAAATTCAACAACAACGGTTAGTTTTTATAAAGGATGATACGTATAACACGAATATGAAATCGCTCTAAAAACCACCAGCTAGAATGTGAGATCTTTCCGGTCAAAGCTTAAAATTTTCAACAATTGTGTGTATATGCTCTGTACATCTGAAAAATGATGATGTTAAACACAAACAAAAACTCATCATTTATAAGGTTTCAAGGACTAGTGGGTTAGGTGAGAGCGTGACAGGTTATGTTTGAAAAATTACACCGCTCAATAATTTCTCACCTAACAACCTACTTAGCCAAAAAACATCTTATCACCGAAGCCTGTCAGCCGAAAAAACATCTTATCACCGAAACCTATCAGCCTATGTACTGACACATACATACTTATTATTTCTAATTATTGTGGATTCAAAATAACCTATCAATAATTCAAGAATTATTCCACAATAATCAGACAAGCTCATAATTAAATAGACATAAAATTAACAAAGTATCATTAATTGATATATGTCAATAAAATATTTATTTAATTATGCTACAATTGACACAATTATTTACTAACTAATTACCATAATATATAGCATTTATAAGCATGGTAATTAATATTGAGATAACTGTAATATGAGGACTGGATACAAATAAATTCACAAATCCTAAACATATGGACATTTAAAATACATGTGAACTTATAACAAATTGCAGTTATTGATTATCCAAAATTAATTAGACAGATTTAACATCCCAAGTTCACCAACTAACCTGGAGAAAGTGGATTCATCCAGTGGTTTAGTAAAGATGTCTGCAATTTGTTGTTCAGTGGGAACAAAATATAATACCACAGTTCCATTCATGACATGCTCTCGTAAGAAATGATACCTGATATCAATGTGCTTAGTCCTGGTATGTTGAACTGGATTATTGGCAATGGCAATGGCACTCGTGTTGTCGCATAGAATTGGAATTTTGTCCAACATGAGTCCATAATCCTGAAGTTGATTCCTCATCCACAGGATCTGAGCACAACAACTACATGTCGCAATATATTCTGCTTCGACAGTCGAGGTAGATACTTAGTGTTGCTTCTTGCTGTACCAAGATACCAACCTTCTTCCTAGAAACTGACAACTTCCAGAAGTACTTTTCCGATCAATTTACAACCTGCGAAATCAGAATCAGTATAGCCAACTTGGTCAAAACCTGTTCCTTTAGGGTACCAAATCCCAAGATTGGGGGTTCCCTTAAGGTATCTGAAAATACGTTTAACAGCTATAAGATGTGACTCTTTAGGGTCAGCCTGGAAACTAGCACATAAACAAGTTGCGAACATAATATCTGATCTACTAGTAGTTAAGTATAAGAGAGAGCCGATCATACCTCGATACTTTGTGATGTCAACTGACTTACCAGATTTGTCTTGATCAAGCTTGACAGCAGTTGGCATTGGGGTCTTGGCAGTAGCTGCTTCTTCCATCCCATATTTCTTCAGAAGATCCTTTATGTATTTTGACTGGAGATGAAAATACCATCAGGCTTCTGAACAACTTGAAGTCCAAGGAAGAAGGACAACTCACCCATCATGCTCATCTCGTACTTACTCTGCATTAGCTTAGCAAATCTCTTGCATAGCAAATCATTAGTAGAACCAAATATTATATCATCCACATATACTTGCACCAGAATTATATCATTTTTATGCTTTTTATGAAAGAGAGTTTTGTCGATGATACCTCTTGTAAATCCATTTTCGAGTAAGAACTTGGAGAGAGTATCATACTATGTTCGAGGAGCTTGCTTGAGACCATAGAGAGCTTTGAAGAAAAAGTATACAAAACCTTCAAATTCCTTGTCTTCGAACCCAGGGGGTTGTTCAACATAGACTTCTTCTTCTAGATCTCCGTTCAAAAATGCACTCTTCACATCCATCTGAAAAACCTTAAAGTTGGAGTGTACAGCAAATACTGGAGCATAGGTTTCATCATAATCAATTCCCTTTTCTTGAGAGTAACCCTTTGCTACCAATCGAGCCTTGTTCCTCGTAACAATACCATTTTCATCCAGTTTATTCCTAAACACCCATCTAGTGCCAATTACAGATTTATCTTTTGGTCTTAGCACCAGCTTCTAAACATTCTGCCATTCGAACTGATTGAGTTCTTCCTGCGTTGCAGTTACCCAATCTGGATCATCAAGAGCTTCATCAACCTTTTTAGGTTCAATTTGAGATAGAAATCCTGCGAAATTGCATTCATTTTGTGTTGCTCTTGTAGTCTGTACACCCGTGTCCTATTCACCAATGATCTGTTCAAAGGGATGTGCTCTACTCCATACCCTTTGTCTCGGCAGATTTGATCTTGATGATTCCCCAAGTTCATAATTGTGTTAAGTGTGATGACTAGTAGATCCAAAATTCTTTTTTGCTCCCCCTGAACTGTTGCTATCAGAGTTTGATGAATCAGAGTTTAATGAATCATTAGCAGTAGATGCATTCTTTGATGTTTCTTCACTTGGTTGGGGTTCATTTTCATCGTTCACTTGCTCCCCCTCAACATGTGCTGCAGTCTGATCTACTTGTATAGATTGAACAATATAGTCTGAAAGAGTATCAGAATTTTGTAAATCAACATTTATTTCTTCATTCTCAAATCTCAGCTGGTCATGTTCAGCAAAATCTTCAAGTCCTGTTATCTTCTTATCATCAAAAGACACCTGGATAGATTCCATGACCACTTTTGTTCTCAGATTGTAGACTCTGAATGCTTTTGTGGATAGTGGGTATCCAACAAATATTCATTCATCAGCTTTTAAATCAAATTTGGAAAGCTATTCTGGATGAGTCTTAAGAACAAAACACTTACATCCAAACACATGAAAGTACTTCAGGTTCGGCTTCTTATTTTTCACCATCTCATATGGTGTTTTACCATGCTTGTTTATGAGTGTAGCATTCTGTGTGAAACAAGCAAGTTGCACAGCTCCAGCACAAAAGTAAGTTGGCAGCTTTGCTTTATCAAGCATGGTCCTTGCAGCTTCTATGACAGTCCTGTTCTTTCTCTCTACTACTCCTTTTTGTTGTGGAGTTCCAGGTGCAGAGAATTCTTGTTTTATTCCCTTTTCTTTACAATATTCTTCCATGGCTGCATTCTTGAACTCAGTGCCATTATCACTTCTTATGATTTTCACTGTATGCTTAGATCCTTTATCCAGTTGTCTGACATGCTCTGTTAAGATTGATGCAGTTTCTTCTTTCTTATGCGTGAAATACACCCATGTATATCTGGTGTATTCATCAACAATAACCAAAGCATATCTTTTCTTTCCAATAGACATTATATTTACTGGACCAAGTAAATCAACATGCAATAAGTGATATGGCTCAAGAATTGAGGATTCAGTCTTACTTTTGAATGAAGTTTTCCTTTGTTTTGCCTTCTGACATGAGTCACATAGGCCATCTGGAGTAAAAACTGATTTGGGCAATCTTCTCATAAGATCTTTCTTCACTAGCTCATTAATGCTGTTGAAATTCAGATGAGAAAGTCTCTTGTGCCAGTTCCAGCTTTCTTCAATTGATGTTCTACTCAGTAGACAGCTTGTAGAGCCTTCAGAGTTTGTTGAAAGCTTGGCTTCATAAATGTTACCATGCCTGTATCCCTTCAGAACAATTTTGCCTGTAGATTTGCTTATAACTTCACAGTGTTCTTCAAAGAAATCCACATGATAACCTCTGTCACAGATTTGACTCACACTTAGCAGATTATGTTTGAGTCCTGAGACTAGAGCTACAACTTCAATTATGACATTCCCAAGATTGATATTGCCATATCCCAGAGTCCTTGCTATGTTGCCATCTCCATAAGAAACACTTGGGCCAGCTTTCTTCACAAATTCTGATAGCAGGGCTTTATTTTCAGTCATGTGTCCTGAGCATCCACTGTCCAGAACAAGGATATTTTTCCTGTTACCCTGCAATCACAAAAACCACTAATGATTAATTTTAAGGACCCAGACTTGCTTGGATCCTTTGGCCTTATTAAGTTTGTTAGCTTTTGTAGCAGAAGTCTTATCAGAGTTTGTACTAACATTCTTTTTATCAGAATTTATACATCTAGAATCAATCTTGAATTTATTCAAAGAGGGTTTAAGTTCATAATAATCATAATACAAATTATGATACTCTTTGCATGTATAAATAGAATGCCAAATACTACCACAGTGAAAACAAGGATTCTGTGGATTAAACCTAACTGAACCACTCTTAACTCCAGACTTAGGAGGTATAGAGTTTATATTTTTATTCTTCCTACAAAAAGTAGCAAGATGGTTAGGATTTCCACACTTGTGACATTTCTTCCTAGGAGCATTGGGAATAGGCATATAGTTATTGCTTTTATTGATGCCTACCTTTCCATTTCGGTTTTTCCTAGGTTCTTTTACATTGTTCACTCCTTTTATCTCCTTCAGCTTGTGTTTAAGCTGTTTCTGAGACATTAATTCAATATTTACTGATTTGACTTCATCCTGTTTTGGTTTGTTAGATTTTGGTACAAACCTCACAGGATTAATTTTGGGCTTTGCAGCCCTTTCAGTAAATACAGGTTTAGAGGTCTCAGCTTCTAGGTTGGCAGTTTTCTTTTTATTAGTGTAACCTAGACCTTATTTCCAACAACCATTCTCTAAGATACTCTGAGTAATTTTACCAGAGTTAGTCGAAGTTTTAATAATGTTTCTTTCTTTAGCAAGTTCAGATTCAAGATAAGCATGCTTTTTCAATAATTCAGTTTTAACAATAATAGCATCATCTCTCTCTCTCTCTCTCTCTCTCTCTCTCTCTCTCTCTCTCTCTCTCTCTCTTTCTAAATTTTTAACATCTGGACTAATTCTAATTCTAGATAGTCATTTCTCCTGCTAAGGTCTAGACCTTCAGATTTTATTCTTTCATTTTCTAAAGTCTGATCTCAGTAGCTAACATGCAAGTTTTTAAGAAAGAGTCTTAACTCAGATATATCAGTAGTATCAAAAGCTAGAGTAGAGTGAGGTACCTTGGTCTTAGTAGCTTCAGAGATACTCTCAGAATTTACCATTAAGGCATAGTTCACCTCATCTTCAGAGTCTGAAGTGTCAGCCCACTCCTTCTTCTTTGTGATGTAAGCTTGACCTTTATCAGCTTTGGCTTTCTTGCACTCAGGTCCAAAATGTCCTTTCTCACCACAATTAAAACATTTGATCTTGGACTTGTCCACTTTCCCAGACCTGCCTTTCTTTCCCTCAGCTTTTCTGAAATTCTTCTTTCCGGAATTTGAATCTCTTCGTGTGAACTTCTTTCCTTTCCTGAAGTTCTTGTATGCCATCTTCTTGAAGCTTTTTACCATCAGGGCTGCAAGTTGTATCATCTCAGCATCACTGCCATCATCATCAGAGTCTGTGTGATTGTCAGAGTTTGAGTCATCATCAGAGTTTGATGACTCAGTATCAGACTTTGTAATAAGAGTCTTTCCATTGGATTGACTCTTTTTCACAGTAACTTCTTTAGAAGCTTTCTCCTCAGCTTTAAGAGCAATTGACTTGGGCTTGCCTCCATGCCTCTTGCTTCTTTGTTCCATCTCAAGCTCATGAGTCTTGAGCATTCCATAGATTTCATCAAGAGACATGTCTTCCAGATCATAATTGTCTCTGATGGTAGTGGCCTTTAAATCCCACTTCTCAGGAAGAGCCAACAAGAATTTCAGATTAGAGTCTTCAAGATTATACTCCTTATCTACCAGTGACAAATCATTCAGTAATTTCAGGAATCTGTCATATAGATCTGTTAATGACTCATCAGACATCGAGTCAAAGTGCTCGTACTCCTGTGTGAGTATTGTTCTCCTGTTCTTCTTGATGGCTTTGGTTCCTTGACATCTGACTTCCAAAGCATCCCAAATCTCCTTAGCAGTTTTGCATCCATTGACCCTGTTAGACATAACATTGTCAAGAGCACTATGTAATAAATGCCTTACCTTGGCATCCTTGCTAATAGAGGAGATATCTTCAGGAGTGTAGTCTTTCTTCTCCTTTGGAATCGTTTTCTGTTCCTCTTTATCAACTGCAACAGACAATTTGGTCGGCTTATGTGGACCATCATGGATTCTGTCTACGTTATTCCGGAATAACGTAGAAGGGGGGTTGAATGCGTTATTCTAAAACTATTTCGATTTTTGATGTCGATATGAGATCAAAAATACTGAATCGAAATAACACAACTGTTTGGGAAATATCTTTGAATAGATAAAATTCGGAGGTTTGTTACACATTCTAATCCTATGGATCAGCTACAAAATCAAACACTCCTAAGATAGTTTAGGCACGAGGACCTTCTACCCGACACTTCCTGAAAGCGGGCTAAGCCGGTTTTTCTACTAGATGGACTGTCTAGCAGCTTACACAGAGAAGATATAATAGAGAAAAGAGAGAGTTGTATGTTGAGGTGTGTTTTGAAATGAAATACAACATGCCTATTTATAGATTATAGAAAGTCACTATTTGACATTATTCCAACAACCCCCAAATAGTAACCGAGCATTATTCCAACAACCCCCAAATAGTAACCGGACACTATTTCACCAACCCCAAATAGTAACCGGGCACTATTACACCAACCCCAAATAGTAACCGTGCATAATAACTATGCATAGTAACTTTGCATAGTAATACTATTTTTGTATCTCTTGGGCTTCTTTCTTCTATTTTATTCTGCTGTTTTAATTCATCTCTGAAAATAATTCAAGTACTAGATTAATTTAATTATTTGTTATAAATAATTAATTAATCTGTTACTTATTTAATTTTCAGAGAGTAAATTATTTTTTGACAATACCTTGAAATATTATGTCTGTTCTTGATCGTCAATAGGCTTTGACAATTTTTCTGTAAATTAATGTGTTGATCCTTCTCGTATGTGCTGACACTTAGTGCGTTGGTCTGGTTCACAAGTGACTAGCATTGATCTTGATCTTCACACCTTCGTTACATTCCAATTGATTAGCCTGTAGCAGTATCTTCAAATTATGTAAATACATGGAATCTTTTTGGCTCTTCTGTAAGAACCCCAAATTTTGGATATAATTAAAACTTTTTATTATGTACTGAGGTAATGGTGAATAGTGATTAGGACTACGATGTAACGATTGAGATAATGAATGAAAGGAATAGATTTGGATTCAAATGTTTATATGCCATGAAGAATACTATTGGTTGACACTTTAGATAAGAATTATCTATCTCCTAGGGAGTTGAGATTTGATAATTCTAAAGGAGAAGATTATTCTTATGTCATCCAAATCGATATCTGTTATTGGCCCAGTAGGTCCGTAAAAAGGTTAAGGAACGATCGAAAGAGATCATGGACAATTGTACAACCCTAAGAGGATGAGTAAAGAAAAATGGATGAATAGTGATTTTGGTGGATTTAGGAATATTATTAGACGACACTATATAGAAGTACCCGGAACGAAATTCTGAGTTCGTATTAGTGATCCAGGGGGGAAAAGAGTGTATATAAAAGCTGTCGGATTCTGAAAAACAGCACTTTTATTTTTCCCGAGATTTCCCCGGACACTAAAAGACTTAAGTAATTATTAAAAGGATTTAAGGAATATGGATTCAAGATTTATTAAAGAGAATGGAGAATGATAGTTTAAATATTAAGACGGATTCCGGGAAAACCCTAACCAGAAATGAATGAGTTATTCCTCCGAACGATCAAAGAATTGAGCAATAACCGGACAAAGAAACAAGCAGGGAATCAAGATACATGCATGTAGTGGTGGAAAATATCTAGCAAACCAAATGATGACTCATGCAACTAGCATACTTAGAGATGAAACTAGTACTTAGCAAAAGAAACTACTTAGTTAGCCTTAACACCACCAAAGATCAACACTTGTCCATGCAATTCTCATCATCCATTGCATCATCACTTTATTAAAGCTACTTTGGCAAGAAATTATCCAAACACATCACTTTATGCTAGATGAGTGCAAGAGAAGCTAGCAAAACACAAACTCTCTCAAACCTGCCCAGCAGATACACTCTCGAAAAACAAATTAATATCTCCATTTCTATCCATGATAAAATCACCAAATTTTAACCACAATCTCTCCACTCCATGGGAAATATTCGCTCCAAATTTCATAGCAATCCAAATAGTATAGCCTAGGCAAATCACCTCCCCAAGTTGAAGAAGCAAACTGTCCAGATTCTTGACAGTTTTCTGTAACGATTTTCAAACAGCCCTATCTCCTTCATTACTCAATGGAATTTGGTGTTATTTAGCTTGTTGGAAAGCTGGTTAGATTCTCTACAACTCTCCTTTAGAAGCCCTGTCCAGAAAATCATGGTAAGGGCCTCGTTTTTGCAGATCTTTGAACTGATGAATAATAACCTTCATGAACTAACTTTGATTTCTTGTTTTGTTTGGATGATCTAAGCAATCCTAAGGCTATACAAGGACAAACCAAGGCTTAGTCATGTATTAGGATACTCCAGGGAAGGTATAACTCTTAAGAAACCCTAGAACTTATTTTGAGTTTTTGTGATTATTGGGTTAGTTTTGATGATGGTGTGGTTTTAAGCATATAAGCATGATTATGTAGTTGATTTAGTTCATTTAGCCATATAATGATTAAGAGGATGAGTTGAGATGTTCCTAGACTTATGAGGTGTATATCATGAATGTAAGATGTTTGGTTTGCCCGGTGTGGCTTGGTTGAATTGTTATGATTTTTAGAACGTTCGATATATAGTCGTCGTAATGCCGAATTTTTGTTAACACTTAGAAACCGAGCATGACAGTAAATATAATTTCCTGACCTTGATAATATTATGACTGGTCCTTGTAAATCTCGAGCCATAGATCATTTTGGCGCAATCGAAACATTCCGACTTACGGTTTAGGAGTTATTTTCGAATTACTAAAATTGGTTCGGAACCGTAAATAAAAGTTCGTAACTTCAATTGAACCCTCGTAAAGCATGTTACTCAGTGGCGAATCTTGGTAAATAAATACTAGAGGTCATAAGGAAGGTATGAAAGAAAACCACATGTCAAACGGATCGTTTTCCGATTTTATAAAAATGTTGGAATCGAAGTTAAACGCGAACGAACCCCTAAAAACCCGCTTGGTTATAACTTTGGTTAAACACTTAGAAAACGAACGATAAAACTCGAGGTGTAATCTCGGTTCGTAATCGATCGACTTTAGAACTTATACGACTTAAGTATATACCGAGTGTGGGTATGATGACATGTCGTAATAACAAACAAATGTCGGATCGTATTAGTAATAAAAAGAGTTACACTAAAAGGTGTATAACGAGATAATTCGAAAACGTGTTTCGATTTAAGTGATGTTTATACCTAGACTTTTAAAACGTGTTAAGTGGTTAATCTCGAATGTTCTGATTGTTTATAGATCATCGAGCAGACCCAGGACACGCTATCTGCACCCAC
The DNA here is from genome assembly GCA_036435485.1 of Saposhnikovia divaricata. Lineage (NCBI taxonomy): Eukaryota > Viridiplantae > Streptophyta > Magnoliopsida > Apiales > Apiaceae > Saposhnikovia > Saposhnikovia divaricata. Next base: position 116,501,050 of record CM071599.1, on the reverse strand, counting down.
ACCCGATTACCAGGCAAGTGTTCAAACCTTTGAACCTGTTGTTGTGATAATATATGTATATGATTTCTGTTTTACATATGCCATCGCATGCATGCCTGTTTCCAATTATATTGTGACTTTGGTTTTTGTGATACTTGTTCCCTGAATTGATATTGGCTTATACTAAATACGAATTATCAGTGATAAGCCGGATTGTTTTGGTAAGACCCTTAGCGAACGGCATATGATATTCATTCTAAATATAGACCGGGAGTCGGTATTTTGAGATATAGATAGTCGTGGAAACCCGGAGGGATTCCAACGACAGATTATTATTTATCCGAGGAATGTTATTGTTAAACGTTATTTATATTCCATAAAGTATCAATTACTTGGAAATATTTCGAGGAATGTTATTCGAGTATTATCTCAGTCGAGAGATATTAAATGAATGTTAGTTTCGAATATTCATTTAAGGTTTTATGTACTTGATGAATATTATTTTAAAATATTCATTGGAAGTTCTATTTACTTAAGGAATATTATTTCGATTATTCCTTTAAAGTTTTGATTACTAAATGAATATTATTTGGATATTCATTTAGAAGATTATTTATTAAATGAATGTTATTTGGATATTCATTTAGAAGATTATTTATTAAATGAATGTTATTTAGATATTCATTTAGAAGATTAAATATTAAATGAATATTATTTTCAAATATTCATTTAAGGTTTGACTTATTTATTGAATATTATTTTAAATATTTATTGGAGTTTAATTATTTAATGAATATTATTTTGAATATTCATTTAAGGAGGGTTTTATTTAGCAAATAATTCTATATATTCATTCGAGGATTATTTACGAGCAATATTATGATTTAATGATATTCCGTAATTATTATTGAGTTAATGGATATTCTTGGAATATTTATTTAATTCTTTTAAATTCTTTTTAAAATGATTTATATTATTCGGAGATTATCTTTCACCTCCAGTTATTATGTAAAATATTTCGGTGTCATTTTACGACTATCTTATCAAGGAAAGGTTCCCAACTCCTTATTTTTTTATTTAAATCTATCTTAAAGGATTTAAATGCTCGCTCAAACTTCCATGTTGTAGGGGAACCTACTTGAGCAATGTTATTTATCTTGTAGACTTCCTGGTCATAAATCTCATAATTTATCCTTTTCACTCGCAACTTGGTTGCTATGGACTCATTAAGTCTGCGTGTACCTTCTCATCATTCGAGGGGTAAGATTGTTGGAACAAGTTGATATCCATTAACAAGCAAAAGCTTGGGAAATGTTGATGAATTTTCCTTTCCAACTAGATACGACTACTTTGTGGAGTCTTATCAACAAGTATTTCACTTGGGGAAGGGAGGACAAACTCTACGTTTCAATTATGTGGATTTATTCGAACTAGGAGTCGTGTGTAAGAGGTCGAGTCGCGCGGTCCATCACAAGGCCTAACCATTGGCCAGGGAGTTACTATTAAAGGCAATCGACAAGTAGAGCCGTCAGTTCTTCCTTCTACCGGTAGTAAACCATATTGGACTGTATCATCTCCGACTGATCATCAGGGAGTGGGACAGCTGGCGCGTGATAACTCCAGTATTGGTTCATCTCCCAAATTGGGAATTCCCTGCAACACGTATCGAAGAGACTTCTTTCACGTTGACGGTGTCTTCCGCAACACGTATCGAAAAGACTTCTTTCAGGTTGTAGGACTTCGAAAAATGTTAATAATTGGAATTGCAATATTTTCCTTGCAAGTTCCTCTTTATATGATAATATCTTGCTTAATTTGACTTAGCAGATATTTCCACAAAATAAATACTTTAAGTTACCTTGTAACTTCATCGTTCATATTATACTGGAATCATTTCCGTAAATGCATGGCATGTGGTTTGAAAGATACTTTTGAACTATTATATATTATCGTTCAGTTAAACATTATTGTTGGTGGGCTAGTGCTCACCCTTGCTTTATTATTATATCACAACAACAGCTAGACCAGATGACACGCACAAGGCGCACTCGACGCTGGCAGGGACGATGAGACTACCAATAGCCGAAGAGAAAGCTAGTGGTAGGATAGAAACTTGGGTTTTGTGCCATTTAATCGATTCAAGTTTAATCTCCCAAAGGGAAAATCTCTGGATCTCTTTCGAGATTTACCACTCTTTACCAGTGGTCGGCAACTCGCTTCACGCGAGGAGGAAAGCTCACGAACTTTCATTGCACCATCCATGACCTCTGAAAAAGGGGCTAGGATGATTTAATTTGCAGGTAAACATATCAGTGGAAGCTCTGGAGGAGAGTTGAGGGAAACACGAACAGAACATGCAAGTCTAACCCAAACTACTAAACTGAGTGAATATAGAGTGTTGAGTGAAACAACTGCAGAACGTATGAGTGAGCAACCTACTCAACCACATGCACCTGTAACCAGAAAGGAATACAACAGACTCCTTACACGGGTCCAAATAATGGAGAAAGGGTTGTCAAATATCTGTAAGTCCATTGCAGAAATCAAAAATTTGCAACTTATTCAACATGATGCATTCCAGGTTCAATTAAGTTCCATGGCAGCCCAGTTTAGTCATGCAATTAATTCCTTGGTGAAGACAGCTTCGTCCAATTTACCAACTCCACATCCTACTATTCTGGAGGATAACCCAACTGAGGGGGAGAAGGTGGATGGGCAAGAAGCTACTAGGCGTAATAAGGGCAAGGAAAAGGTTGTTGACACGGAATTAACTTTATTTTGGGAAAGGAAAAGCTAATGGGAGTATTAGTGCAATGTGGAAAGAAAGCAAAGGCAAACTTGAAGATATGTTCAGTCTAAAGGAACAATTATCTTAAACTTGGTTAATTTTAGAAATATGGAAAATGTATATATATGATCCAGAATGCGCTTTAATATTATTTATCTTTGTATTTTATTTTTGTTGTATCAGTTGAGTTATCCTCTAGGGATTTGCTTGTCAAACCCTAACAATCAAATAGGGGGAGATTGTAAAGCATAATGTAATATAATATGATAGAGGATATATATAACTCAACTAGGATAAAAGATAAATAATATTAAATCTATACAGGGATCGTGAAATTTGAAGAACATGCACCAACAAGGATAAAGTCGCTGAAAGAAGTTCATTAACATGTTCAAGCCTCAGTGACAAAATAAGATGTACAGATGATTCAGTTGAAGAGCCAAAAAGATTCCATGTATTTACATAATTTGAAGATACTGCTACAGACTAATCAATTGGAATGTAACGAAGGTGTGAAGATCAAGATCAGTGCTAGTCACTTACGAACCAGACCAGCGCACTAAGTGTCAGCACATACGAGAAGGATCAACACATTAATTTACAGAAAGAATTGTCAAAGCCTATTGACGATCAAGGACAGACATAATATTTCAAGGTATTGTCAAAAATTAATTTACTCCCTGAAAATTAAATAAGTAACAGATTAATTAATTTTTTATAACAAATAATTAAATTAATCTAGTACTTGAATTATTTTCAGAGATGAATTAAAACAGCAGAATAAAACAGAAGAAAGAAGCCCAAAAGATACAAAAATAGTATTACTATGCACAATTACTATGCAAAGTTACTATGCATGGTTACTATTTTGGGTTGGTGTAATAGTGCTCGGTTACTATTTGGGGTTGGTGAAATAGTGTCCGATTACTATTTGGGGATTTTTGGAATAGTGCTCGGTTACTATTTGGGGGTTGTTGGAATAGTGTCAAATAGTGACTTTCTATAATCTATAAATAAGCCTATTGTATTTCATTTCAAAATACACCTCAACACACAACTCTCTCTTCTCTCTCTTATATCTTCTCTGTGTAAGCTGCTAGACAGTCCATCTAGTAGGAAAGCCGGCTTAGCCCGCTTTCAGAAAGTATCGGGTAGAAGGTCCTCGTGCCTAAACTATCCCAGGAGTGTTTGATTTTGTAGCTGATCCATAGGATTAAATTATGTAGAAAACCTCCGGGTTTTATCTATTCAAAGATATTTCCCAAACAGTTGTATTATTTCGATTCAGTATTTTTGATCTCATATCCACATCAAAAATCGAAATATTTTTAGAATAATGCATTCAACCCCCCTTCTACGTTATTCCGGACCTAACATACAATTCACTCGTAGCAAAGTTTGGGAACTTGTTCCAAAAACCAAAGATATTTCCATAATAGGAACCAAATGGGTATTTTGAAACAAGTTAGATGAAAATGGAACAGTAATTAGAAATAAAGCGAGATCAGTCGCTCAAGGATATACCCAAATGGAAGGGATAGACTTTGATGAAACTTATGCACCCGTAGCAAGAATCGAATCAATTCGTATGTTATTAGCTTACGTGTGTCATAAAGATTTCAAAGTATACCAAATGGATGTTAAATCGGCATTCTTAAACGGGATATTAGAAGAAAAAGTTTATGTAAAAGAACCTCCCTATTTTGAAGATGCTACACATCCGGAATATGTATATAAATTATATAAAGCTTTATATGGCTTAAAACAAGCTCCAAGAGCTTGGTACGAAAGGTTGCGCAAATTCCTATTAGAAAACAATTTTAGAATGGGAACTTCCGATAAAACCTTATTTACAAGACAAGAAAAAGATGATATCTTGCTTGTACAAATATACGTAGATGACATCATTTTTGGTTCAACAAATGATGCACTATGCAAAGAATTCTCTGACAATATGAGCAAGGAATTCGAAATGAGTATGATGGGTGAATTAAATTTCTTTTTAGGACTACAAATTAAGCAATCGGATGAAGGCATACATATTTCACAATCGAAATATTGTAAGGAAATGCTAAAGAAATTTGAAATGGAAAATTCAAAACCCATGTCAACTCCTATGTCGACTTTTGATAAATTAACAGAAGATCCCAACGGAATACCCGTTGACACTAAGAAATATCGAGGCATGATTGGTAGCATACTATATATTACCGCAAGTCGTCCCGATATTCAATATAGTGTTTGTAAATGTGCTAGATTCCAAGTAGCACCAAAAGAATCTCACTTATCCGTGGTAAAACGAATATTGAGATATCTAAAAGGAACCACTGAAGTAGGGCTCTGGTATCCAAAAGGAGTACCTTTCGACTTAATATGCTTTTCTGATTCTGACTATGCGGGACATTTAGTCGACAGAAAAAGTACAAGTGGTACATGTTAGTTTCTGGGAGGATGCCTAGTCTCATGGTTTTCCAAGAAATAAAACTCGGTATCTATTTCCACAACGGAAGCCGATTATATAGCGGCCGTAAAATGTTGTGCTCAAATATTGTGGATGAAGCAAACATTAGCCGACTATAATACTAAATTTGATGTAATCTCAATCTTATGCGATAACACGAGTGCTATTGATCTTAGCAAAAATCCCGTGTTACATTCAAGATCTAAGCATATAGACGTGAGACATCATTTTTTACGTGATCATGTCAATAAAAGCGATATAAAAATGAATCATATAGAAACTGAGTACAATCTCGCAGACATTTTTACGAAACCACTGAATTCCTAAAGACTCACTAAACTCCGATTGAATTTAGGAATGTTGGAAATTCCAAAATAATGGTTTATATACTTATATAAATATTATATATATATATATATATATATATATATATTGTGAGATTATTTATCATAATTTATAGTCATCTCACGAAAAAGATATCTTTTTAGGATTTATGAATTTCTAAAACTCAGATTCATCGATAATGATAACATATGAAACTTTATCGATCGGGTTTTTGATTTTCATTCGAAAAGATAAAACTAGTCGAACGAATGCTTTTCGGAAATATTTTTGAGATACTAGAAATATGATATCTAATCTCAAATACAAAGAATCAAAATATTCGTATATTTTCTAATATTATTACATATATTATTATATTATTTATGATAATATTTATTTTACAAAAGTATTTTCAGAAATACAAAATATATTATTTTATGAGTATTTGCGATTATTTTTGACCCAGCCCAGTTTGATATAACCCAGTCCATTCCATATCAACCCTATTTTTATAAAACCCTAATTAATCTGATACGTTAGATCTAAGTTAGGGATTTAATCTTGCCCGTCCATTACAGAAATTATATATACTAAAAAGACACACACTAGTCACTGTGTATGTGTGTAGTAGCCGCGTTTATCACTAATTTCTCTCTACTCTTTCTCGAACCCTAGTTCGTCTCTCTTGTCGCCTTTGTCATTTTCCGATCAAATCTCGACCGTGTTCGATGATTCTAAACACTAAATCAAGTTTCTTTCATCCTTTTATATTGATTAATCTAATAATCGATGCTAAATCAAGCTGAGTAGGTTAAATCGAAATGATTTCGATGAATTAATCACCATCGTTTCAATCGATTCCGAGTTACAAGTTGAAATCAACAATTATATTCATATATACACGATATATGTTCACACACATACACGATCTCAATTTTTATGATTTTTCTTTTAAAACCGTAACTTGTTTATTGAGATTTGTTTGCAGGTATTGTATTTTCTGGTTATCTCCAATCAAGATCGGAGAAAATGGCTTTAAAGCTATGGGATTGGAAGCTTATCTCGGTCAACTCAGTACTTGACTCGGTGAGTCAACTTGTAACTCGGGCGAGTTACAACGATTTTGGATCGGTAAGTCCCAAGTAGACGACAAGGCCTTGGGAAAAGGTACGAATCTCTGTTAAAACTATAATACGTATACTCTCTATGATAAATTATTCGTACTTGGTGTGTTATATGAATGAATTCAGTAAAGAATTGTTTATACTCGCGTTTCTATGTGATAGTGGAGCTTTCGAGTCATAAGGGTTTATGATATTATAATTGAGACTATGATTTTTGTTCGAATAATGAATTGTGAAGTCGGTATATGAATATTCTTGAAATATCAAGTATGTGAAAGTGTTTGTGACATGGGTATACGACTAATATGCTTTGGAAAAATTGTTTTCAAAATTATTTGAGTGTTCAAACTATTGGTATAAATTCTTGAAGGCACTATTTTTATTTGTAAGTTGAAGCTATCATTGATTGAGTATAGTGTCGTGGCAATTATATGTGACAAAGTGATTGTTTGAATAAATTTGTTACATGTAATTGGAAAGTGTGCTAAAAGTGACTAGTTTGACTTAGTCAAAAATATATAAAAATCCTATGATGTTTACAGCTGTGGCAACTTGGGAAAGATCTTTATATGTCTCACTACTTATGAATTAGTTACATGTGGTAATTAGGATTTTATATTAATATAACTGAGTTTTTCTATCATGAATTGTATCCATGCTCCTTGACTTAGTCAAACTGTACTTGTTGGGATTTTTTTATCACTGGATTTATAGTCTTAAATTAGCATGTTTTGACAGATCAAAATGAGCATATCTTCGATATTACCATGCTAATACTGGAAGTTCTATCTGTCCATATCTTGATATTAGCTATGGCTGTTGAGATCATATGTGATTGGAATCTTTGTTATTTGAATTAGTACTCGGGTAGTTCAAATGACTGTGTGTTTGATTAAAATGATAACAATGTTATTAGATGAACTGATGGATAATAAAATTTATACACTACACACACAAAGCCCTCACCCAAAGACTTGGCTATGGGTCCCTTTGATAACCCTAGTATCTGGACCCTGGGGTGATAACGGCCACATAGAAATTCAGGAGAACACAAATTGTAATTTCTAATGTTTGATGAATATTGTGACTTTTTAAATGTGGATGCTACTTGCTTCATGTGTTACCAGTTCTTACAAGGGTCTATGCAGTGTTCATGTATTATATGTCACATTTATGTTCTGTGAAACAGTTATATATATGTGTTTTCTATTACTTTTTGTTTGAATTATGACTTGGTCAACCTTCTACTAAAAAGGACACACATGCTTACAATCTTGACTTCTAAGGCATTAGACACCTTCCACACATTTATCATTGTCTAATCAATCATTTGTAGTTGGTACAAGTTTACATAAGACATGCATATTTGTTTTATACTCGTAGTGATTCCCTTGTGGGCCAACATGTTCCCTCTTTGTCTTCCCACAGCCTCCAATTCAAAGGTTCCTCTAATTGTGCACCTTGCATTAAATGCTTTCACCCTTTGTATGTTTATAGAACTGCATAAAATACATGTATCTCATGTTTCTTAACATCACACAACATCCTCAAGCATGCTCTAACCGGATTGCAAACCAACAACTCCTGTCCTTGCATTGGTTTTCAAAAACACAATTCTGTATTGTTTATACATAATCTGTGTGCTCAACCTCTCACATTATTCAACTACATTTAAGAACTGCACTATTCCTACATCAGTTTATGACAATTTTATGCATCCTATACACACACACACACACTCTTCTGAACATTAGTGATCTAAGCACTCCATGCCATACCATACCATGCTTAAAAAGTAGTATATCTAAGAAAGATTCATGAATTTATCTATATATTCAAATCTGCATGCAAACTGCATTAAATGTTTACACTATTTGGACAAACTTTCTGCACTGTCAAGCATCATTACTCTTGAAGTTATTAAATGTTAGGCCGAATACACAATTAATAATCAAATTCGTATGAGAGTTTAACAAGTAAGATGATTATGCACTTTAAAATCTTCTGGTATTAAAACCTATTCGTGATGTAAACTATCACAAAAAGCTGCTAGGTTACAATAAAGATAATTCGATGCACGATTCCCTTCTAGGGTTAACCTAACTGTATTTATAAAATATACAGCTTCGATACAATCTCTAATTGATATTCCTAATAATCAGCTATACAATGATATCAATTACAGATTGTCACACGTCTCCTAAGTCAACTCGATCTCTTTGATAGCTATCCAATCTCCAAAGATCTCGCTTCCATATCAATCTTCAATTGATCTCTTATATCTTCTGTTGACTCTGTACGCGCTGCTTCCAGACAGACTTTACTAAACTCTGTCCAGCTTCCGTCAGTCAGACTTTACTAAACTCTGACTTCCTTCCAGTTAAACTCTGATATTTCACTGTTACACTTAAACACTGATTAAAACACATCAATTATATTTAACAATCTCCCCCAACTTGTTCATTAGCAAAAATGCACAAGTTAATAACAGTAATTGATGATGTCAAAACAAATAGAAAAATACAGTGTTTATACAAATTCAGAGTTTGAATCATCAGAGTTTGATTTAGATTTTTCATTTGACTCAATATCAATGTTTGAGTCTTCATCTTGATCATGCTCCCCCTCAACTGGTTCTTCCCTTTGTTGTGGCTGAGAAGTTTCTCCAGTGTTTACCAGTAGAGGTTCAGAGTTTGTTTCAACAGAGTTTGTCAGAATAGTTTGATCAGAGTTTACTTCAACAGAGTTTAAATCTTCATTTTCAAAGTTCAGTTGATCATATTCATCTTTGTCTTCAAGTCCAGTTATCTTCTTGTCATCAAAAGACACATGTATAGATTCCATGATCACTTTAGTTCTCAGATTGTAAACTCTGAATGCCTTTGTTGACAGTGGATAGCCAACAAAAATTCCTTCATCTGCCTTTAGCTCAAACTTGGTCAACTGTTCTGGATGAGTCTTCAAAACAAAGCATTTGCAACCGAAAATATGAAAGTATTTCAGGTTAGGCTTCTTTTTCTTTACCATCTCATATGGTGTCTTTCCATGCTTATTGATCAGTGTAGCATTTTGAGTAAAACAAGCAGTTTGAACAGCTTCTGCCCAGAAATAAGTTGGCAATTTTGCTTCATCAAGCATAGTTCTGGCAGCTTCAATCAAGGTTCTATTTTTCCTTTCAACTACACCATTTTGTTGTGGTGTACCAGGTGCTGAAAATTCTTGTTTCACTCCATTGTCCTTGCAGAATTCTTCCATAGTTGCATTTCTGAACTCAGTTCCATTATCACTTCTGATGATTCTGACTTTGTTACTTGATCCTTTGTCCAGAAGCTTCACATGCTCCATCAGAGTTAATGTAGTTTCATCCTTCTTTGCTAGAAAATACACCCAAGTGAATCTAGTGTATTCATCAACAATGACCAAAGCATATTTCTTTCTTGCTATAGACATAACATTTACTGGACCAAAGAGATCAACATGCAGAAGATGATAAGGATCAGTGATTGAAAATTCTGTCTTGCTCTTGAAAGATGACTTCCTTTGCTTGGCCTTTTGACATGAATCACGTAGGCCATCAACATTTAACAGAGCCTTTGGGAGTCCTCTTACAAGATCCTTTCTGATCAATTCATTGATGTTGTTCAAGTTCAAATGTGAGAGTTTCTTGTGCCACTTCCAACTCTCTTCAATAGACATTCTTGTAGACAGGCAAACAGCTTTTCCAACAGAGCCTATTAAAAGCTTGATTTCATAAATGTTGTTTTGCCTATTACCAACTGGAACAACCTTTCCTGTAGATTTGCTGATAACTTCACAATATTCAGGTTGAAAATCTACATGATATCCCTTGTCACAGATTTGACTCACAGATAGCAAGTCATGCTTGAGTCCTGGGACATGAGCTACATTGTTGATGATGACATTTCCAAGATTAATATTGCCATATCCCAATGTTCTTCCTACATTGCCATCACCATAGGAAACTTTTGGGCCAGCCTTCTCCTCATAGTCTGATAGCAGGGCTTTATTTCCTGTCATGTGTCCTGAACATCCACTGTCCACAACTAGGGTTGCCTCCCTGTTGCCCTGCAATAACAAGCAATTACTGAGGATTAGATTTAAGGATCCAGACTTGCTTGGATCCTTTGACATTCTTAACTTTGTTAGCTTTAGCAGCGGAATTAACATTATCAGAGTTTGAGCTAACAGTATCAGAGTTTACACTTGCAATATTAACTTTAACCCATTTCAGATTGGGTTTCAGTTCATAGTAATTATGATAGATAGCATGATACTGTCTGCAAGTATAAATGGAATGCCAAGTGCTTCCACAGTGTGTGCATAAAGTCTGTGGCTTAGTTCTAGCAAAATCCTTCTTTACCTCAGACTTGGAAGGTAAAGAATTTATATTCTTGTTTTTCTTGCAGAAATTTGCAAGATGCTTAGTACTACCACAGTTATGACATGTCTTTCTTGGAGCATAACTAGCAAGCATTGGTTTATTTCCTGAAGTGATGCCTACTTTTCCATTTCTGTTCTTATTTGACACTCCCTGTTTCTTAACAGATTTTAACTCCTTCAGTTTATGTTTGAGTTGTTTATCTGTCATCGAACCAATATTAACCAATTTAACACTAGTTTTTACTGGTTCTCTTTTAACAGCTTCTTTTTCATTTTCAGACAAAAATTTACTAGCTCCATGTACAAAATGAGGTCTGATTTTAACTTGATTTTGAAATCTAAGTTCATCTCCCTCATTATAACCTAGACCAACAGTGTCTGTTTGAAAAATCTGTTGAGTGTCCTTTCCAGATTTAGTCCAAGTCCTAATTTTCTTATTTGCTTCCTCCAACTCAGATTCTAGTTGTTTATATTTCTGAAGCAAATCCTGTTCTATAGAAACAGCATCATCTCTCTCTCTCTTTCTGAACTTGTTGCATGTTTTCAAGTTTTTCTTCAACAAGTTTATTTCTAACCTTAAGTTCAGAATTTTCAGATTTTATCCTCTCATTCTCTAAAGTCTGATCCCTATAACTTATATGTAATGACTTAAGATAAATTCTTAATTGAGCAATGTCATCAATATTATAAGCATAGGTAGTTAGAGGTACCTGATTTTCAGAAGTTTCTGATTCAGTAGTAGCCATTAGAGCATAGTTCACTTCTTCATCAGAATCTGAAGTGTCTGCCCAATCTCTGCCTTTAGTGTAGAGTACCTTTCCAGTTTTACCCTTCTTGCACTCAGGAGCATAGTGACCCATCTCCTTACACTTGTAGCATTGAATTTCAGACTTATCCTTCTTCCCCCTAGAATCTCTCTTATCAGACTTCCTGAAGCTTTTTCTGTCTTCATTTGAGTCTCTAGAAAACCTTTTCCCTTTCTTGAAATTCTTGAAACCCATTTTCTTGAAGGTCTTCACCATCAACACAACCATTTTCCTCATTTCTTCTTTATCATCCTCAGAGTCAGATGATTCAGAAGAGTTTGAATCACAATCAGAGTTTGATGATTCACTTTCTGAGTGTATGACAAAAGCTTTTCCCTTCATTTTCCTTCTTGATGCCTCTTTCTTCTGAGGCTTCTCTTCAACCTTGAGAGCAACAGACTTTGCCTTCCTGCTTGATCTCATGTTTCTCTGCTCCATTTCCAATTCATGAGTTTTGAGCAGCTCATAGATTTCATCAATCTCTGTTTCAGCAAGATCATAGTTGTCTCTAATAGTGGTTGTTTTCACATCCCACTTTTCAGGTAGAGAAAGAAGAAACTTGAGATTAGAGTCTTCTAGATCATACTCTTTGTTGACCAATGACAGATAATTAAGCAATTTACAGAATCTATCAAAAGTTTCTATCATGGTCTCTTCAGGTTTAGCCTCAAAATGCTCATACTCTTGTGTGAGTATGTTTCTCCTATTCTTCTTAATAGCAGCAGTTCCTTGACATCTGACTTCAAGAGCATCCCATATCTCTTTTGCAGTGGTGCAGTTAATCACTTTGTTAGACATAACATTGTCTAAAGCACTATGCAGTAAATGCCTAACCTTTGCATCCTTAGCAATTGATGATAGATCTTCAGGAGTCATGTCCTCCTTTTCCTTTGGAACTATTTTAGCTTCTTCACCAGCAGTTGCAACAGATAACTTTGTAGGATTGTGAGGGCCTTCATAAATCCTGTTAAGATATTCTGGATCTGTAGCCTCCAGAAACATAGTCATCTTGACCTTCTACATGGCATACTCTGATGGCCTGAGAATAGGAACCCTGATTGGTTCATAACGACTCACAGTAGTAGGAGCCTTTTCAGAACTAGTAGGTGTTGGTGGAGGAATTGCTGACATGATTATTGTTGTGTTTGGATCTTAACCTGTAATAAAGTAACAGATTGGCTTTGATACCACTTGTTAGGCCGAATACACAATTAATAATCAAATTCGTATGAGAGTTTAACAAGTAAGATGATTATGCACTTTAAAATCTTCTGGTATTAAAACCTCTTCGTGATGTAAACTATCACAAAGAGCTGCTAGGTTACAATAAAGATAATTCGATGCACGATTCCCTTCTAGGGTTAACCTAACTGTATTTATAAAATATACAGCTTCGATACAATCTCTAATTGATATTCCTAATAATCAGCTATACAATGATATCAATTACAGATTGTCACACGTCTCCTAAGTCAACTCGATCTCTTTGATAGCTATCCAATCTCCAAAGATCTCGCTTCCATATCAATCTTCAATTGATCTCTAATATCTTCTGTTGACTCTGTACGCGCTGCTTCCAGACAGACTTTACTAAACTCTGTCCAGCTTCCGTTAGTCAGACTTTACTAAACTCTGACTTCCTTCCAGTTAAACTCTGATATTTCACTGTTACATTTAAACACTGATTAAAACACATCAATTATATTTAACAATAAATTTTATTCCCTGGTTGCAGTTATATGTTCTTTGACTTTGTGGATCTTAAGGTTGTTATTTCCCAGTTAAGCACCACGAGATTGTAGAAGGGGAGGTTGAATACAATCTCAACTAAATTCTTTCGAACTGGTGAGGTCTAAAACAGATTGTTATAAGAATACTAAAAAAAGAAGATAAACAAATTATCTAAGACACATACAATACGAGATATAAAAAATCTCAGGTGGGTTTGCTTGGTTGCTTAGTCCACCTGATGGTTGTATTTGAAGATAATTCTCTGCGTAAGAATACACAGCTGCGGGCTACAATGTTTTAGTATTTACAAGAAAACCTAAAGCTATCAGCCTTGTGATCAGTGTTTTCTTCTCTACTAAAACTATGCTGCTCATACAGCTTATTTAAACTATATGAAGACAAGTAAAACTGCGTGAAATGTGATGATAAATTTCTGGTATAACTTGTCACACACGCATGCTCGAAGTGGTAGCCATTTCTGGAATTATCTTGAAAGTCTTCTCTCCTTGATTTGGACAATCCCAACATGCTTCAAGTCAGTGTATATTTCTTTCTTCAAAAGTTACAAAGTTCTTAAAATGACTTAGCTTCCAAGCCCACATGATACTTTATGCAAAAGATCTTTTTACTTTGGAGCTTTGTCTCTGAAAGTAACTTTAATCAAAAAGATAATCTTTTTGAAAGTCAATAAGCTTTTATGCTTATTGAGCTATGCTTAAACCTCCCAGATATAACGGCTAATCTTTATGTATTTATCAAGATATCCTTCGAATTCTTCAGTAGTAGTGTAATCATGTTCGAGGTTGCTTCCACTGTTATTGTTGCCCTTAAAGTCGAATAAATAGTGACTGATTTCAGCTTTCACTTGGAAGAGTTTGTGCCTTCAAATATCTACAATTTGACTCCCTACTCGTAACATCCTCTTTGTAATTGATCACTGCCTATAAGTCACGGGTTGCAAAGTAAGTCTGAGTTTAAATCTTCATCCGATATGTTCCTAAAGAGAACTCTGGCATTATTAAGAAGCCAGGTTGAATTCTCGAACCAATGAAACTTGAGTTCTCGAATGATGACTTCTCGAGTAGTTCCTTTATGAGTTCTCTAATGACTTCTCGAATAGCCTTTTGAATAGACTTCTCAAATAGTGATTGTTACAAAATTCTCGAACAGAACAATCTTACTTCTCAAACTAGGACTTCTCGAATAAACCATTTTTGTTAGAGTTCTCGAATGACTTCTCGATCTCATCTTTTGTTGACTTTTCGAATGTACCTGCATATTGGTTATGGAAAACTCTCTTCTGATTATAGATATCTGATTGTAGCATGTTGTGGCTTGTTACAGAAATAATTCCTAACTGTTTGCAGAGTCTCATTCACAAGATGTAGCCTTTGTTGATCTACATTTCAGCTAGCTTTCTGATTTATTTGTCAACTTCATTTCCTTGATTCATTTTCTGCATTGTGGTATTTGTTATCATCATCTAAAAATATATATGACTTAAAAATCTCCCCCTATTTATGTCTTTGAGAAAAGAACATAAATCCAGAGAGTGATGATAACAAAAACCACTCTTTCAGATTTTTCTTTCAGCAGTCCAGAAAATTGATCAAGCTTCTTTGACACATGGATTGTACTGCTTACTCCACTTGTGTACTTAGAACTGCTCCCCCTATGTATAGCATTTATCTTGATAGACTGTTCTGTTTCTTCACTTACTGATTTGTCTGAAGGTACCCTTCTCCCCCTTTGTTGAAACATGAGGAAAAAGACTTTCTCTTAATGTTGAAGGGAAAATCTGATCGAGTCCCCAAGCTGAGTAACTGAGTAACTTCTCCTCCTTTTTTGTTATCAGCAAGATCAGAGTAGTAGTAGTAGTTAGGATGAGAACCAGAGGGATGAGAAACTAGAATCTGCATGAAAATTTTCTCTCTTTAATCTCTCTATTTTTACATCAGGATCTGTTCCTGGCTCACTTCTCACAACTCACCTTCCCTTTCTAAAGGGGTACTCAATCTCTCCTTTTGCTCTCCTAGAAGAAATAGGAGACCACTCTTGAATACAACTCACCTTTTGCCTTGGAGCAACCAGGCCTCTCCTATTTTTCATTTCCTTCCCTCAGTCCTAAAGAGAAACCCTGAGATTTCACATAGATTGAAGAGAATTAGATATTATCAATGATGTTCCAAACAGAAATAAGAATTCATTAAGTTGTTTTAGAGAAAACTTAGTGAACGGAAAGTTGAGTGTTGGCTTCTTCATGAAAAGAAATGAAGAATCAAAAGTGTTTGGAGTTGGTAATGAAGTGCTTCAGTTTACAAATTAGGTGTCCATGAGTGGGGCTAAATCTTCTCATTTATATTAAGTGAATATTGTTGGAAAATGTGGAATGTATGTGAAATTGTGTTTATGTGATTATATGATCATTTGGGTAAGCTGTGAAGGTCGGTGTATTTTTATTTGTATTTTAGAGGATATAAATATATTTAAATCATGCATTTTTGATTCTCTGTCAATTTTATAAAATTATCGAAAGAATTAAAAATCGTGAAATCTCTTGAAAAATTATCTTTATATATTTATTGAGTTTTAAAAATCGTTGGGTGGATTAATTTGGGTGTTGTGGTAATTTTAAAATGATTTTTAGAATTTTATTGTATTTAAAGGATCAAAACATGTAAAATCCATATTTAATTCATTTTTGATCCAAAAAATATTTTAAAAATATCTGCGTGCTCGTAATTTTATATTCTTTATTTTAAAAGTGAAAAGTTTAATTTTTGCAATGTTCTATTTAATTTCGATTTATTAAAGTTTGTTAGTTTTAAAAGACGAATCGATAGCATTTTATTTTGGCCCGAAATAAATTGTAGTAGTAGCATTATATGTGTATTGGACCAAGCCCAATAACACATAAATATCACAGCAGCAAAAGAAGTTGGGGAGAGGGAAATCAAATTAGGGAAGAAAGAAAATTAGGGATTAGAAAAAGGAAATGGGGGTAATTGAATTGGGGGGAAGAATTGAAACCAATTAAGCAATACATACATATATATGTGTGTATACATGTATGTAGAGGGCTGGGTATGTGTGTGCAAGGGGTGGGGGAAACGAGAAATCGAGGGAGAAGGCAGGGGAGGCAGTTCAGCGGCGGGGGTGGTGGCGCCGCCGCAATTGGCGGCCGGCGGAAGAGGGGCTGGTCGTGCGCGAAGAAAGGAGGTAGAGAGGTGGGGGAGGGGGTGGCGCTGGTGGCGCGGAGAGAGAGAGAGAGAGAGAGAGAGAGAGAGAGAGAGAGAGGAGAGAGAGAGAGAGAGAGAGATTTTGGGGGAGATTAGAATCGGAAAGGTATTCCTTTTTATTTATTTATTTTATTTTTTGATGTAATTATTAATTTTCATTTTAGATAAATTGGGATAATATTGTTGTAATTAAATTAGATTTAAATTATGAGTTAATGTGTTAATTGTCGTAATTAGATTAAAGTTGTAAATTGTGGATATTGTTATGTTTCCGTGAATTAATATCGTTGGTGGTTAATTATTATTGTGGGGATTAATTGTAAATCAGATTATATGTTGTTGTGATTATTAGTTGTAAATTATTATTGTTGTAAGTTGAGTTAGAATAGTTGTTGAGTATCATAATTGTTAGTAATAAGTATGAATCGTTGTATAATGTGGGAGTCGTATAATGGTACTAGGTCGTAAATGTTTATTTGCTAAATGTTATAAGTCAAGTCATATTATTCATTGACTGCTATACTTGTTAGATATTTGGAGTCGAGTATGTATTGATAATTGCTTAAGCAGTATATTTCGGTTTTAATGTTAAGCGATGATTTCTGAAAAGTACCACTGGCCCTAGAGGCTGTGTGGTTTGTTTTGATTTAGTTTTCAAATGTAATCTATAGTAAAGTTAAACTGTCAATTTATTTCCCTTGCATGTTGAGGTGACGCATGTCTGGGCGGATAAATTTTCTTATGTGTTTAGTTGCCGCATGTCTGGGTGGGTACTTTTCTTTATTTGTTTACTTTTATGTTGCTGCCAATGAAGCAGCTTAATTTTCATATTATTTTTGAGTTAAATTGTTGAATTGAAAAACAGGGGGATAGTCCTATTTACGAATACTTCATGCCGAAATTTTATAAAAATCCCCTGCAAATCTTTTTAAAATCGATTTAATTTATTGGATGTCAATGATTTAAAGTATGTTATGATTATCGAGAGTCTAAGTGAATATGTAATAGTTGACATGAGAATTTGAGGTGTGATTTTGCTGTGGAGTGGTTGCCACTGGATAATATTCTAGAGTTAAGTGGCTATCTGTGTTAGATGTTTATTTAATCTAGTTGATTGTACTAAGACTATTTTATGAATATGATTGTATATGTCTATATATGATATGTGTGTAAGCGGTATAGGACGCGTATGGGTAGAATAGAGCAAACAATAAGGTTTTGCTTAGTTGGATACTAAAATAGTATTTGACCTTGTAAAGGTTTGAATAAGAGACCTTGCCAAGAACAGTACGCGGGTAAACGGAGGAACATGAGGACAAGTATCAAAGCTGACGGGTGTACTGACGTGGGAGATGGTGAGTTGTGAAGTGGAAACAGAAGTAGGGCTAAATGAAAAGGCTAGCAGGTAAAGATTGTCGTGAAACTGAGTCGAGAACTCCGTGAATCGAGACAAGTGGTTTGCTCTTCACTTATCATTCAAGTGATGCAATTCCTTTGTTGTATAAAATGGATTGGTCAAGTATGTTTAGAAAGTGATGTACTTCTTCAGTTAGCGTGAAATAAATTGTTTTCCCCACCCATAGTCCAAACACCAAATTTTTCAAAGAACCTTACCAATAACTTTTTTTTCCGCATACTATGTTATTCATGGAATGTTAAAGCCTCCTTAGTGGAAGGCCTTTCTTTTATTTTTCTTGAAAATGTTTAATGGACTCTCAAAATAGAGAGAATCCAAGTTTCAAATCCCCATAAATACCTATTAGTGAAATTTCTGATTTTTAACATAATTTCACCAGTGACTCCTTTCTTTTTAAAATGTTTTCTCCAAAGTGATTTGAAATTGATTATCCTAAAACTATATTTTTGCAAATAATCATTTAAGCTATTTTAATCGCTTTTGTTGAGTCAAACCTTACCATGTGTTGAAAGATTTTATTAATTCGTAGTGCTTAATCATGTTCCTGCTCTAATTGTTTGTTTGGTTATAAATATGATCATTATTTGCATGCATAAACACACACACAATTTCACTTCACACACTTAACCAATGAAGTTCAAAAAGTTGCCTTCCAACCCCAGATCAAACACAAGAAACCTTCACACCCTCCCTCTTCTTACTTTGAAACAGTTTTCAATGTTTGAACCAATTGGAACACAAAATTATCCAATAAATGACAAACACCAGCACAACAAGAAACAAAAACAATCCCACTCCCCTCAACAAGCCTATCCTTCTCAAGCTAGAAAAATACCTATTTACATAAACCCTAACCCTATCTCTGATCCTACAAGATCTGTTAATTCTAGAGCTATTGTCATTTCTCCCACTCCTACACTAGTCATGCTCACAAACACTAGTAAGCTTAATAGAATGTTAAGGAATAATCAACTGGTCATGATGGTCTTTCTTAGGCAAACTGAAGATGTTCACTGCATACTCATGGCTGCTAAATGGGATAATCATATTCTCTATAGGGGTCAGAACTATTACACTCATCTAATAGATGAATTTTATGCTAACATGGAAATCAAACAGAGAGATGGTGTGTTCTATTTTAGTTCTTTTCGAATGGGAAAAATGTGTATATTGATCACTATATTCTGAATAAATCTCTTAGGCTAGGAAATAGGCCATCTGATCTGCCATGCATTAACATCTATGAGAAGTTTTTGTTTAATCAACAAGAGTTTGAGCTATTTCTTGGTTTGTTTTGTGATGAAGATGTCCCCTTAGTTTATGTGCTAAGAATTGTGGAATAAGCTTTAGGCACTTTACCCCTAAGTATTAACAACTTGCTATTATTCTTAGGGCTAACATCTTACCAAAACCAAAACCCTCGTACGTCTGTGAAGACACTTGGTTCATAAAAGAACCACCTACCGATGGATCTTTCCGTAAAATGGAAGATACACCAGCAGTTATTGAGGTAGGTAATTCCACCTCGGATGCCTGTGAAGGCATTTGATCTTTAGAAAGATCATCAACCACTTTTATGTTCCGTGAAATGGAACTCAAGATAGTTGCTCCTGTCAATTCAACCTTATTTACATTTTCACTCATTTGACAATGAAGAATTGTTTCACTAACAGTTGCAGTTACCTCAAGTTCATTTGGTTTACTTCTTTTAGAATGAGGTAGAGCTGCTGATGTAACTAACTCCTTATGTGGTGCTGCTGAGGCACTATCTCCCTCAAAAGTGTTGATGGATGGTCGTTTAAGTGACAATTGAGGTGTAGGAGTTTGTTGTGTTTGTGTTTGCATTTGTAGAATGGGCTCTTCGACCTGTGTTAGAATCGGTGGGATTTCCTGCTCTTGGTCGGGTAAGATGGCCACTAGGGGCTGTAGAAACTGTATTTCCTGTGACACAACAGGGAATACAGAGGTTGGAATAGCAGGGATTGAAATATAACCTTGTCGTATACCTGCTCTTACTGGTCTTGGTAACAACGAAAGTGGGACAGTCTTTAGATATTCAGTTAGGACTGTAGGCACATCCGTATAGTTCTTTTTGCTTATGTAATTAATTACATTCGTCTTCATGTAAGAACATTCCACCTTTTGACCATTTTCCAAGCGTACTGATAAGTGCATATTTTTGCATATTTTTATTACATATTTACTGCTTGAACTCGTATTTTAATAAATTATTTTGTTGCATTTCATGAAATTCAAGAAAAAATGAAGAAATGACAAAATAAAGAAGTAAAGGTCAAGGAAGAGAAAAAGAAAAAGAAGAAGAAGAAGAAGAAGAAGGACCAAAATAGAAAAAAAGGAAAGAGAAGGGGGTGTAGTGCAAAACCAATTTTAGAAAAATGGATGACTTGGATTGAACCACACCAAACAAAATGAATGGTGGGAATTAATCCACACCAACCAAAATCCCAAATTTTTTCCTATAAATAGCCTCATTTTTTCTCTTGTATGAAAAAAAAACCCCTTAGTTTTAGAACAATCCTTAGTATTAGTACATTCCTAAATTAATAGTTGTAAATTTTCGGTGTAAGCTCTTGTAAACAATTTATTTAATACGTGTTTTTCTGCTGTAATTCATTTTTTTTCTTTGTAGTTTCTCCTCTCCTGCCTCCCATGTTTATTCACTTTCGTTCTTAATTTTAAATAAACGAACCCAGTTCGTATTTCTTTATCCTTTTTTCTGTTTTAAAACACAGAACTCCTCTCTCCCCTTTTATCTTCTCTTTCACTGCAATTAGAACAGCAGCCTCTTCCCCTTTTTCTCCGATTTCTCCACAACCTTCTCCTCCTTTTCTCCTTTGTTCCCGATAGATTACAACAAACCCAGTTCCAAATCTCTCACCTGTCTTCTCCCTCCTTCCCCCCCTCTCTCTCTCCCTCTCTCTCTCTCTCTCTCTCTCTCTCCCACAAAAACCTCAACCACGTCCTCCCCTCTCCTGTTTTAATTCAATTACCCAGCAATAAAACATCTCTCTCTCCCCTCTTCTTTTCATTCACTATAAACACAAAATTTCCTTCCCTCCTTTCTTGTATTTCGGCCATTTCCCTTCCTCTCCTTTTTTCGATTGAAGCTCGCAAGTCCCCTGCTCCTTCTCATTGTTTTTAACTTTGGTTTAGATCACCGAGTTTCCGTGTATCAGTCGAGCTGTTTTGTTTAAACCGAGTTTAGTTTAGCTTCGTTATTAGTCACGGTGTTCTGGGTAATCGAGTTTCCACGTGTTAGGTGAATTTTAATTAGTTGGGTTTGTGTTCTATGAATTTTCGAATTGTTAAACTGCTCTCATGCTTGTTCGCTGTTTTGAGCTCTATTATTGTTCGTGGTATTGCGAGTTTTTCAGGCTGCCGAGTAAACTGTTTTGTGCTGGGTTTTGTTTTCGCGAATCTTGTCTGTTGAGTTCTTGAGTAGTGTTACTAAGTCTGCTGTGTTCTCTATTTTTACTGGTTTCGTTGAGTTCCTTTCATTGTTTAATTGATGATTGTGTCTGAGTCGCGCATTGGTGTTACCAGTTTTGAGTTCTGCTGAGTACTGAGTTGACTCGTATTGTAATTTGAGTCGTGTTTCTGCGTTTAAGCTGTGGTTCTGCTATTTTTATTTGCTGTTAGTTTACGATCTCAAATGGGTCTTTGTTTGTTTGTCGAATTCTGCTGAGTTGCTATGCTGTGTTTTGGTCGAGTTTTGTCAGAGTTTTTGATCACTGCTGTCAAATTATGGTGTTGTTTTACCGAGTTTGGTTTGTGCTAAGTCGTGTTTTACTGAGTTGATTGTAATTTGCAGAGTTTTGTTTTGTTCTATAAGTTTATTTTGGGTTTTAGTTTTGCTTACTGAATTTCCTGGTTTACCATTTGCGTCGACTGGTTTTGTTGGTTATGTTTTTGGCTAGTTATATTTACAAAGTCCTAATGTCGAAATTTGTCTAAAATTTATGTAAATAAATTCTTAGAATGAAATCTAATTTCAATTAAAATTATAGAATTTTTAGAATAATTTAATTTTTATTCTTTTCACTTTTAATTAGTTAGAGTTCTCTGTTTTTGTTATGCTTTTCTGAGGTAATTTGTTAAATTCAATAATTTAGTTTTCGTTCTTGTCCCTCTTAATTAATTAGATCAAAATAGAATTATCTTTTAAAAAATAGTTTTAGTAATTAAATAGTATAAAATTGAACCTTTTTAAAACCCAATTTTAATTCGATTTTAGAATTTTTTTTGGAGTGATTTATTTTTTTCTTTTAATTAAATTAATTTATTAATAGAAAAATAAATTAATTTTCTTTTAAATAAAAATTGATTTAAATTCAAATAGTAAAATTTCAAAATTCAGTTTTTAGTTTAAAATAGATTAATTTAATTTTCTTTAAAAAAATAGTTTTAGGAATTAAATAGCATAAATCCAAATTTATAAAAATCCCAAATTGTTCTAATTCCCCTAAATTAATAGTTAATGATCGCGAAATAAACGTTAGTCCCTGTGGATCGAATCTTAAATATTAAAACGATGATCGTGCGCTTGCGATATTAAATGTTTAATTTTTAGCACATCAAGTTTTTGGCGCCGCTGCCGGGGAACTATAATTTTTCGCTACTTAATTTTTAATTTTTCGGATTAGTTTTACTTGTCTTATTTTTATCTCATTTTTTTTAGGAAAGTTGAAATTTTGGAAATCTTCTTACGGAGCTTGGAACAAATTGGAATTTTTGGAAGCGTGCTTCGGTAATCCGTATTTCACTCTTTTCGCCTTTTTATTTTTAGAAAATCACAAAAAAAAAATTGAAAATTTAAAATCCAAAAAAAAAAGTTAGAAATTACATAATTGTTGCATCATGCATTTAATCACTTAGGGCACATCATCTAGATTTTTATTTTCTTGTTTTTAATTTTTCGTACCTTATAAATTGTGGTGATTGCTGGAGGACCCAAAGGTACGTTAAATTTTTTCTTTCTTTTAGTTAAAACACGTAGTGTAAGCATCCATAATTGTTTATAGTTTTGTATATATATCATTGTTTGTTGCATTCATTCATAAATAAATCTTAAGGGCAAAACCTCTCACAAGATAAGGGAAGGGATTTCATCACTCTTTCCTTGTCCCGAAAATAGTTAATCCTTCATTTTTCATACCCTGGTCTTTAATAAAATTAATTAGACGTTTGCCCTAGGAATTTCGCGCTCAATTAGGAAGGTACCTAAGAAACGAAGTAATCTTTAATTAAAAAACCCCAGGTCTAGATCTTTTGGTTTGTTTATTTTATCGCACTTATTTGCTACTTGTTACTTTCGTGGTTTATGCGAACTACTTGGATTAGGGATAATTTGGCTAGACTAGTGAGATCAATCAAGATTGCGTCCTCTTCTGAATCCAAGTATGTAGAAATTCTTGACCCCGTAGTGACCATGGCAGTTTCGTTAAAAGACCGTTGTTACCCCACCCGATCGTCCCAACCTTCCTGCATCACCATACCTCCCGTAAATGCTAATAATTTCGAAATCAAAGGTCATCAAATTAGCATGTTTCCTAATTTTCGCGGGAGTGATAGCGAGGATCCTTATCCTTTTCTACATGAATTCGAGGAGGTTTGCGCTTTACAAAAACTCCAAAAACTTTCCGAGGACGCCATACGGCTTAGACTAATCAACTTCGCTTTAAAAGATAATGCAAAAAAATGGTTGTATAGTCTACCCATTAATTCGATTTCCACATGGGAGGGTTTCGTAGTCATCTTTCTAAAAAAATTCTTTCTAAGCCATAAGACTACGAAACTCACAAATGAAATTAATCAATTTCGTCAAAAACACAACGAACCATTTTGGACGTGTTTTGACCGTTTTAAAAATCTTCTATCTCAATGTCCCCACCACGGAATCGAAAAATGGAGACTTTGTAAGCTTGTTTATAAGGCCCTAGATAGTTCAACAACCGCGTTGTTGGAATCTATGTGCCAAGGAAAATTCATGGAGAAAGACGAGGATGAGGGATGGGCATTTTTCGAAGAGTTCGCGGAAAAAACTATGTTGTGGGAATTGACTAGGGAGCCCACTCGAGAACCCGAGAAATCGAACGATTCAATAGCTACCATGCATCAAAAGGGGTTACATCAAGTTGGAAACTCTATCGCGACCGAGGCTAAATTATCCACTCTTACTCGACGTTTAGAAGCCTTAGAAACCAACGGGCCACCCTCCCAAGTATCCATGTGCTCAAATTTTAACTCAACTAATCAAGGGTTACAAAATCTTCAAGATTTTCAACAAGTCAATGCGATGTTCCAACCGGGTCCTCGAAATGATCCTTATGCTCTTACTTATAACCCCGGCTGGAAAAATCACCCGAACGTTTCTTGGAATCAAGGTTAAGGTCAACAATATCACCCCGCAAAATTCCAAAATCAACCTCCGGTTTTTTATAAACCTCACGCGAATTCTTTTTCCCCTCAAAGTCATGCCCCTTATCCGACTCAAGCTCCTACCCACCCTCCCAATTTTTCTGGGTCAGATAAACGACTTACATCCTTGGAGAAAAGTCTCGATGCGCTTCTCAAATCCACCAATAATTTAGCTCAATCGCAACAAACTTTCATGCAAACCATGACTCAAGATAGGCAAATCATAAATGCTAGCACCCAGGCCATATCTAAGTTAGAGGTTCAAGTGAGCCAATTAGCTAATGCCATCCATGAACGTGAGAAGAATAAGTTTCCAAGCCAACCCGAGGTCAACCCTAAGTTTCCTTTTAATCAAAGACCTCATGACAATGTGAATGCTGTCATTTCTCTAAGATCCGGAAAGCACGTTGATAACCGAGTAGGAGTCGAATCCCCCGAAGAGGAAGAAGAAGAATCAAACGTTGCACCGACACCTATTCTCGATCCTTCTAATCAAACTCCGATTCCTGTCTCTTCACCTCTTTCTAGTCAGCCGTCTTCTTCGAGTGGAACAACCTCGGAGCCCGTTCCCGAATAACAAGTTTATAAACCAAATGCTCCTTACCCACAACGCCTCATTTCTAATAAGCAAATCGCTCAATTAGACAAAATCTTAGAGGTTTTTAAGCAAGTTAAAGTCAACATTCCTCTTTTAGACGCGATTCAACAAATTCCCTCTTATGCGAAATGTCTAAAAGATTTGTGCACTCATAAGCGAACCACCCAAGTCCCTAAGAAAGCCTTTTTGACCTCTCAAGTGAGCTCAATTCTTTCTAACCAGATTCCCGTGAAATATAAGGACCCCAATTGTCCCACAATTTCATGTGTCATAGGTAATTCTTTTATGGACAAGGCGTTACTCGATTTAGGCGCTAGTGTGAACTTGCTTCCATTTTCTGTCTACCAAACCCTAGGGTTAGGAGAACTTCAAAAGATGAATGTTACCCTTCAATTAGCAGATCGCTCGATCAAAATTCCTAAGGGGATCATCGAAGACGTGCTAATTAAAGTTAGTGTTTCGTCTTTCCTGTTGACTTTATGGTACTAGAAACTGAACCGGTCAGGAATCCGACATACCAAATTCCAGTCATTTTAGGGCGTCCTTTTCTAGCCACTTCGAATGCTTTGATTAATTGTAGAAATGGATTAATAAAACTAACATTTGGGAACATGACCATTGACCTCAATATCTTTCATGTTGGGAAACAACCCGATGATTTTCATGATCAACCTATGGATGTCAATTTAATTGATGAAATAGTTGGTCAAAATTTCATGACTTCTAACGAGGCCCTTGACTTTTGTTTAAAACACTTTGGCCATGATTGGGATGTTTCCGAATATACAAATGAGGTCAACCAAATGTTAGAATCCACCATTCTTACAAATAATCAAGATGTTGAACCATCTCCCTTGTCTCTTCTCGAAACTAGTGAACCCGTTGAGTCAACGCCGCCCGATTTATAGCTCAAACCTCTTCCCGACACTATTAAGTACACCTATTTAGGTCCTAACGAGTCTCTTCCCGTTATTATCGCCTCTAATTTGAACGAGTCACAAGAGGATGAGCTTTTTAGGGTACTTAGAGAGCATAAGGAGGCCATAGGTTGGAGTATCTCTGATATTAAAGGAATTAGTCCGGCCATTGTCCAACATCGAATTCACTTAGTTGATGATGCGAAACCCGTTCGAGATCCTCAACGGCGTTTGAACCCCACCATGATGGAAGTCATTCGAAAAGAAATTCTTAAGTGTCTCGATAATGGGATCATTTATCCCATTTCTGATAGCTCTTGGGTTAGCCCCATTCAATTAGTTCCTAAGAAGTCTGGTATTACCGTTGTCACGAATGAGAATGAAGAGAAAGTGCCCACCCGTGTTCAATCCGGATGGAGGGTGTGCATTGACTATAGGAAACTCAATTCTGCCACTAGAAAAAGACCAATTTCCTTTGCCTTTTATCGATCAAATGTTAGAAAGGTTAGCTGGTCATTCGTTCTATTATTTTCTAGATGGTTGTTCTGGCTATTTTCAAATTCCCATTGCTCCCGAAGACCAAGAAAAGACCACTTTCACATGTCCCTTTGGAACTTTTGCCTATCGACGTTTACCCTTTGATCTAACACTGCTCCAGCCACTTTCTAGAGGTGCATGATGAGCATCTTTTCTGACATGGCAGGGGATTTTTTCGAGATCTTTATCGATGACTTTTCCATCTTTGGTTCGTCTTTTCACCAGTGCTTAAACCATCTTGAGTTGGTCTTAAAAAGGTGTAAAGAAACTAACCTCGTTCTCAACTGGGAGAAATGTCATTTCATGGTTAAGGAAGGGATCGTTCTTGGTCATAAAATTTCTAAAAAGCGGATAGAAGTCGATAAAGCCAAAGTTAACCTCATTGCAAATCTACCCCCACCCAAGTCGGTCAAAGCCATTCGTTCTTTCCTAGGCCATGCGGGTTTTTATAGGCGTTACATTAAGGATTTTTTGTAAGAAGGCTAGACCCTTAACCAATCTTCTCGGGAAAGATGTCAAATTTGATTTCAACAGCGATTGTTTACAATCTTTTGAGCATCTTAAGAAAGAATTGACTTCTGCCCCAATCATTCGATCTCCCGATTGGAATCTCCCCTTCGAGTTTATGTGTGACGCTTCTGATTATGCGGTAGGAGCCGTTTTAGGGCAATGAATCGATAAGATGCCCCATGTCATTTACTATGCTAGCAAGACTTTGAATGATTCCCAACTTAATTATTCTACCACCAAAAAAGAACTTCTAGCCGTAGTCTTTGCTCTCGACAAGTTTTGGTCTTATCTTATCGGTTCAAAAATCATTGTTTACACCGATCATGCCGCTCTTCGTTATCTATTCTCTAAGAAAGACTCTAAAGCCCAATTGATTAGGTAGATTCTCTTCCTTCAAGAGTTTGACCTAGAAATTAGGGATAAGAAGGGTTCTGAGAATGTTTTCGCCGATCATCTTTCTCGCTTGATAGTGGAGTCCACCATCGACTCTCCTGTAAACTAATCTTTTCCGGATGAGCAACTTCTGTCCATCTCTACTCCCCCTTGGTTCACCGACATTGTCAACTATCTTGCAACCGACGACATTCCTCTCATTGGTCCTCACAAGATAAATCCAAATTCTTTTCACAAGTCAAACATTTCTTTTAGGATGACCCGTATCTCTTTAAATATTGTCCCAATCAAATCATTCGGAAGTGCGTCCCAAATCACGAGTTTAGAAGTATACTGTCCTTTTGTCATGACCAAGCTTATGGAGGGCATTTTAGTGCTAAGAAAACATCCGCTAAAATCCTCCAAAGCGGTTTTTATTGGCCTACTTTGTTCAAGGATGCTGCCGAATACTGTGCCGCGTGTAATAGGTGTCAACACTTAGGAAAGATCACTAGGAGAAACATGATGCCAATGAGGCCCATCTTAATCATTGAGATTTTTGATGTATGGGGTATCGATTTTATGGGCCCCTTTCCTAGTTCCTTTGGCAACCTCGACATTCTGTTAGCGGTCGATTACGTGTCTAAGTGGGTGGAAGCCATTGCTACTAAGTCCAATGATAACAAGGTCATTCTTAAATTCCTCAAAGAGAATATCTTTTATCGTTTCGGTACACCTAGGGCTATCATTAGTGACCAAGGCAAGCACTTCAAGATTCATCAATTTGAGTCTCTTTTGAAAAAGTACTCAATAACTCATAGGCTAGCCACCCCTTACCATCCTCAAACTAGTGGTCAAGTTGATGTTTCGAACCATCAAATTAAGCAAATTTCAGAAAAGACTGTCAACTCGAATAGGAAGGATTGGTCAAGTAAGTTGATAGATGCCTTGTGGGCCTATCGGACCGCTTTTAAAACCATTTTAGGCATGTCCCCTTATCGGATTGTCTTTGGCAAGGCCTATCACTTACCCGTTGAGCTTGAACATAGGGCCATGTGGGCCATTCATGAGTTGAATTTTGACTTACCAATCGCCGGTAGTCATAGGAAGTTGTAATTGTCTGAACTCGAGGAGTTGAGAAATGAAGCCTTTGAGAACGCTAAAATCTATAAACAAAGAACTAAGCTTTTTCATGATAAATCTATTTTGAGAAAATCTTTTTCTCCCGGTCAAAAAGTTCTTTTGTACAATTCTAGGCTTCATTTATTTCCCGGGAAATTGAGATCTAGGTGGGAAGGTCCTTACATTGTTAAGATTGTTTTTCCTCACGGTGCTGTTGAAATTGAAAATCCTAAAAATGGTGATATATTTAAAGTTAATGGACAAAGACTCAAACCATTTTTAGAGCTGCCTATTGATCCCGAGGAAGAGGTTATCCACCTCATCGATCCATGATTCAAGTAAGTTTCTCCTATAGGTAGTGGTTAACTCTCTTTCATCCTTATCAGGTATTTTCTCACCATTCTCCTTTGTCATTTATCTTGCATTTATATACATTGAGAACAATGCATGATTTAGGTATGGGAGAGGATTTTAGTGTAAATACATAAAATTGAAAAATCCAAAAAAATTTAAAAAATTTAAAAATCCAAAAATTGAGATAATTTAGCTTAGTTGTCCTTCCCACTCTTGAAACTTTAAAACAAGTTGGTGTTAACTGTTTTTAAAAATTACTAGCATATAGCCCGTGCAAAGCACGAGTTACTTTTAATTTTTTAAAATTTATTTATATTGTAATATAATATTATAAATATTAATTTTCATATATTATTGGAAGAATTCAAAACTTACATGTTTGTATATAATAATTTTTAGTATTAAATTTAAAATAATATGTTGGCGGGAATCGAACCTTGCACCTCTTATGTAACAACTTTTAGTATTATTATATCTAACGGTCATGATCTATTTGAGTTGATGATCTAACGGTTGTGGATGATGGATAACCAAAAATGGGGAAAACCAAAAAAGGGTTAATCAAACTACAAATTATACCCCATTTTGCTTATTATAGTATAGTATAGATATGTATAATGCCTTTATATAATTTGAACGTAATCAAGTAAGGCTTTTCTCATGAAACTTGTGTCGAACAAATTTTTGCTTAAAAGTCCAAAACGACACATTTGCACAAGACTTTTGATGGAAAAATTGTATAGGAATGTTATTCGATACCTGAGAGAGAACCCACATGTTAGAACAATGTCGAATCAAACCTTTACGAAATTTGGTTCCTATAGTGTCATTAAAAAAAAAGAAAGAAAAAGAAAAAGAGTGAATAAATGTTTAGAATTGTTGAGTGCTAGTGTAATTTTGTAATAATAAATTCTTAGTAGGGAAATCGGCTAGGTTGGGCTCATTGATAACCCGAGTAAGTAAGTCTGAGGGGACTTTGTGCCTAGCAACCTAAGGTCCTTTGTGATCTGGGATTGTTGACCTAAAACTCGCTAAATGGGTATTGATGCAAAAGTCTTTTGGGACCTCAACCATTGCACGGTCGGTCTAACCGCTAAGAACGTGAAGTTTGGCTAGATACTTGTTTTGATAGAGATTGGGTCAATTCAATATTGGTTGAAAAAGAGAAAATGTTCGTATGCACTTATCCATCAAATGCCTTAAATTCACTACACACCTTGGGATTTTGTGTAAATTTTTAGAGTCTAATCATGTGGATTGTGGGAACCTATAACTTGGCTATTATTAGAATAATCTTTAAGGCATATATTTTCCTACAAAATTATTTTGTTAACCCCAATGAAAGCTAGGTTGAAAGAAGAAAGTTGGATACTTGCTGACTTATCTCAAAGATTTAATGGGTATATCTTTTGTAAACCCTTAGGAGACAACACTCCTCTTGTAGAGATCGTCTATAAGTTTAACAGGTTGGTAAACCTAAAATTACCCATGATTCCTACGACAGTGAGTATAGGTTTTTCATTTTGCATTTTTCTTTTTGTTTTACTCGAGGACGAGCAAAAGATAGATATGGGGGCATTTGATAAGTGCATATTTTTGCATATTTTTATTACATATTTATTGCTTGAACTCGTATTTTAATAAATTATTTTGTTGCATTTCAGGAAATTCAAGAAAAAATGAAGAAATGACAAAATAAAGAAATAAAGGTCAAGGAAGAGAAAAAGAAGAAGAAGAAGGACCAAAATAGAAAAAAAGGAAAGAGAAGGGGGTGTGGTGCAAAACCAATTTTAGAAAAATGGATGGCTAGGATTGAACCACACCAAACAAAATGAATGGTGGGGATTAATCCACACCAACCAAAATCCCAAATTTTTTCCTATAAATAGCCTCATTTTTTCTCTTGTATGAAAAAAACCCCCTTAGTTTTAGAACAATCCTTAGTATTAGTACATTCCTAAATTAATAGTTGTAAATTTTCTGTGTAAGATCTTGTAAACAATTTATTTAATACGTATTTTTCTGCTGTAATTCATTTTTTTTTTGCAGTTTCTCCTCTCCTGCCTCCCATGTTTATTCACTTTCGTTCTTAATTTTAAATAAACAAACCCAGTCCATATTTCTATATCCTTTTTTCTATTTTAAAACAGAGAACTCATCTATCCCCTTTTATCTTCTCTTTCTCTGCAATTAGAACAACAGCCTCTTCCCCTTTTTCTCCGATTTCTCCACAGCCTTCTCCTCCTTTTCTCCTTTGTTCCCGATAGATTACAACAAACCCAGTTCCAAATCTCTCACCTGTCTTCTCCCTCTCTCCTCTCTCTCTCTCTCTCTCTCCATCTCTCTCTCTCTCTCTCTCCCCCACAAAAACCTCAACCACGTCCTCCCCTCTCCTGTTTTAATTCAATTACCCAGCAATAAAACATCTCCCTCTCCCCTCTTCTTTTCATTCACTGTAAACACAAAATCTTCTTCCCTCCTTTCTTGTATTTCAGCCATTTCCCTTTCTCTCCTTTTTTGGATTGAAGCTCGCAAGTCCCCTGCTCCTTCTCATTATTTTTAACTTTGGTTTAGATCACCGTGTTTCCGTGTATCAGTCGAGCTGTTTTGTTTGAACCGAGTTTAGTTTATCTTCATTATTAGTCACGGTGTTCTGGGTAATCGAGTTTCTACGTGTTAGATGAATTTTAATTAATTGGGTTTGTGTTCTATGAATTTTCGAATTGTTAAACTGCTGTCATGCCTGTTCGCTGTTTTGAGCTCTATTACAGTTCGTGGTATTGCGAGTTTTTCAGGCTGCCGAGTAAACTGTTTTGTGCTGGGTTTTGTTTTCGCGAATCTTGTCTGCTGAGTTCTGGAGTAGTGTTACTAAGTCTGCTGTGTTCTCTGTTTTTACTGGTTTCGTTGAGTCACTTTCGTTGTTAAATTGATGATTGCATCTGAGTCGTGCATTGGTGTTACCAGTTTTGAGTTCTGCTGAGTACTGAGTTGACTCGTATTGTAATTTGAGTCATGTTTCTGCATTTAAGCTGTGGTCCTGCTATTTTTATTTGCTGTTAGTTTACGATCTCAAATGGGTCTTTGTTTGTTTGTCGAATTCTGCTGAGTTGCTATGTTGTGTTTTGGTCAAGTTTTGTTAGAGTTTTTGACCACTGCTGTCAAATTATGGTGTTGTTTTACCGAGTTAAATTGTGTTAAGTCGTGTTTACTGAGTTGATTATAATTTGCAGAGTTTTGTTTTGTTCTGTAAGTTTATTTTGGGTTTTAGTTTTGCTTACTGAATTTCCTAGTTTACCATTTGAGTCGACTGGTTTTGTTGGTTATATTTTTGGCTAGTTATATTTACAAAGTCCTAATGTCGAAATTTGTCTAAAATTTATGTAAATAAATTCTTAGAATGAAATCTAATTTCAATTAAAATTATAGAATTTTTAGAATAATTTAGTTTTTATTCTTTTCACTTTTAATTAGTTAGAGTTCTCTGTTTTTCTTATGCTTTTCTGAGGTAATTTCTTAAATTCAATAATTTAGTTTTCGTTCTAGTCCCTTTTAATTAATTCGATCAAAAAAGAATTATCTTTTAAAAAATAGTTTAATAATTAAATAGTATAAAATTGAACCTTTTCAAAACCCAATTTTAATTCGATTTTAGAATTTTTTTTTGGAGTGATTTATTTTTTCTCTTTTAATTAAATTAATTTATTAATAGAAAAATAGATTAATTCTCTTTTAAATAAAAATTGATTTAAATTCAAATAGTAAAATTGCAAAATTCAGTTTTTAGTTTAAAATAGATTAATTTAATTTTCTTTTAAAAAAAATAGTTTTAGGAATCAAATAGAATAAATCCAAATTTACAAAAATCCCAAATTGTTCTAATTCGCCTAAATTAATAGTTAAGGATCGCGAAATAAATGTTAGTCCCTGTGGATCGAATCTTAAATATTAAAACGATGATCGTGCGCTTGCGATATTAAATGTTTATTTTTTAGCACATCAAGTTTTTGGTGCCGCTGCCGGGGAACTATAATTTTTCGCTACTTAATTTTTAATTTGTCGGATTAGTTTTACTTGTCTTATTTTTATCTCATTTTTTTAGGAAAGTTGAAATTTTGGAAATCTTCTTACGGAGCTTGGAACAAATTGGAATTTTTGGAAGCGTGCTTCGGTAACCCGTATTTCACTCTTTTCGCCTTTTTATTTTTAGAAAATCACAAAAAAAAAAAATTAAAATTTAAAATTCAAAAAAAAAAGGTTAGAAATTACATAATTGTTGCATCATGCATTTAATAACTTAGGGCACATCATCTAGAATTTTATTTTCTTGTTTTTAATTTTTCGTACCTTATAAATTGTGGTGATTGCTGGAGGACCCAAAGGTACGTTAAATTTCTTCTTTCTTTTAGTTAAAACACGTAGTGTAAGCATCCATAATTGTTTATAGTTTTGTATATATATCATTGTTTGTTGCATTCATTCATAAATAAATCTTAAGGGCAAAACCTCTCGCAAGATAAGGGAAGAGATTTAAATGATTAAAACGATGATCGTGCGGTTGCGATATTAAATGTTTAATTTTTAGCACATCATGTACCATGTCTTCATCATTCAAAAAATCATTTAATATTAGTTGTAGAAACCTTGGATATAGACATTTGACATTTTGAGACATCAGCTAGAATTGAGACATCAACAGTATCTGATCAATCTAAGGAGGAGTCAGGATTTGTAGATGTTAGTACACAGAATACTGGTGAAGGACAGAATGATCATGTTTCAGCTTCGGAGCAAAAAAGTGAAGATGTGTGTACTTCTACTAAAGTATTATTACTTGAATATCATTCTACTCCAGTAGAGCATGCTACACAGACAACTTCTTCTACAAGGATTGAAGATAAAGTTATTTCTGCATCTGAGTCTGAAGATACAACAAGCACTTCCAACTTTGAAGTTAATTCTGGAATTCTAAAGGATATTCAGCAATCTCAAATTACTATTCAATCGAGACTTCAAACACTTGAAAATAACCAAGTCACTATTATGGAAAATCAAGCAGTTCTGATGAATCTTATTTCTTCTGTTACTGAATCTCTCAAAATTAATGTTGCTGATGTCAAAAAGTGGGAGATAAAAACAATTCAGAGGCGACAGACTGGGGGAGATGAACAGACTGAAGATAAAGGAAGAACTAATAATGATAGAGGTGAATCTCAACAAGGAAGTGGAAGCATCAAATAGTTGAATTCTTTCTTCTAAGTACTGAATACTATGTCTACATCTGAAGAAGAAGGA
This sequence comes from Saposhnikovia divaricata, assembly GCA_036435485.1. NCBI lineage: Eukaryota > Viridiplantae > Streptophyta > Magnoliopsida > Apiales > Apiaceae > Saposhnikovia > Saposhnikovia divaricata. The sequence goes on along the minus strand of CM071599.1, from coordinate 116,466,640 downwards.
GGTACTTAACTTCATGATCCTAAATTCATAAATTCTATTCTAGTTGAATTGTCATATGTTTGACATCTACAACTTAGATTTATGCTTCAGATTCTAAAGCATAAATAGGGGGAGATTGTTAGGAATAATTCATAAGTTGTGATGTTGATAATAGAATTTTGCTTATGCTTCTTGTAAATCCTGATCTTATAAAGGATTTAGCACTTTTTATAGGATGTATGCGTTAGACAGTAATCTGTAGAGTTTAGTCAGGAACAGTAGTGCATCAAGGACTACATGTCAGGAACTGAGATCAAATCCTGATACGCCAAGTCAAATACTGATGGATGTCAAATCCTGATGCAAGGTGGAATCTTGATATCAGTCGTGTTACTGATGATGTCACTATGGATGCTACAGAAACTGGCAAGTGCTATAAAACAGGATCGTTGTTTTGAAGAACAAGCAAGAAGATATCATGAAGGAAAGAATTTTCTATTGATGGAAACTATCAACTGGACGGCAGAACATTGTCATGTATAGATCATTACTTTCTGTTATTAGTTGATAGGTAGAATTATAAATACTATCTCTATATCATTGTAAAAGAATGGATTTTTTAGTGCATATCGTGTGAAGCTCTGTATAAGTTTTGTATTCGAGAGTTCGAAACAAACAGAGAGAGAGATTTGTATTGTCAGCAGCTGCTAAAGGTATTGTACACCTTTGGTAGACTTTGTATTTAATTTATTTAATACAAACATAGTTAGAGTCATTCGTTTGTTCTTGTTCATCTATTCAAGCAAAAATCAGACACGCTTATATAACTTGTATTCAACCCCCCTTCTACAAGTTATTCGAGTTAACACTGAAGTTGATTCCTCATCCACAGGATCTGAGCACAACAACTACCTGCCGCAATGTATTCTGCTTCAGCTGTCGAGGTAGATACTGAGTGTTGCTTCTTGCTGTACCAAGATACCAACCTTCTTCCTAGAAACTGACAGCTTACAGAAGTACTTTTCCGATCAATCTTACAACCTGCGAAGTCAGAATCTGTATAGCCAACTAGGTCAAAACCTGTACCTTTAGGGTACCAAATCCCAAGATTGGGGGTTCCCTTAAGGTATCTGAAAATACGTTTAACAGCTATAAGATGTGACTCTTTAGGGTCAGCCTGGAATGTAGCACATAAACAAGTTGCGAACATAATATCTGGTCTACTAGTAGTTAAGTACAAGAGAGAGCCGATCATACCTCGATTCCTTTATGTATTTTGATTGGCAGATAAAAATACCATCAGGCTTCTGAACAACTTGGAGTCCAAGGAAGAAGGACAACTCACCCATCATGCTCATCTCGTACTTACTCTGCATTAGCTTAGCAAATCTCTTGCATAGCAAATCATTAGTAGAACCAAATATTATATCATCCACATATACTTGCACCAGAATTATATCATTTTTATGCTTTTTATGAAAGAGAGTTTTGTCGATGATACCTCTTGTAAAACCATTTTCAAGTAAGAACTTGGAGAGAGTATCATACCATGTTTGAGGGGCTTGCTTGAGACCATAGAGAGCTTTCAAGAGAAAGTACACAAAACCTTCAAATTCCTTGTCTTCGAACCCCGGGGTTTTTCAACATAGACTTCTTCTTCTCGATCTCCGTTCAAAAATGCACTCTTCACATCCATCTGAAAAACCTTAAAGTTGGAGTGTGCAGTAAATGCTAAGAACATCTAGATTGCTTCAAGCCTTGCAACTGGAGCATAGGTTTCATCCTAATAAATTCCCTCTTCTTGAGAGTAACCCTTTGCTACCAATCGAGCCTTGTTCCTCGTAACAATACCATTTTTATCCTGTTTATTCCTAAACACCCATCTAGTACCAACTATAGATTTATCTTTTGGTCTTGGAACTAGCTTCCATACTTTCTACCTTTCGAACTGATTAAGTTCTTCCTGCATTGCAGTTACCCAATCTGTATCATCTAGAGCTTCATCAACCCTTTTAGGTTCAATTTGAGATAAAAATCCTGCAAAATTGCATTCATTCTTTGTTGCTCTTCTAGTCTGTACACCCGTGTCCGGTTCACCAATGATCTGTTCAAAGGGATGCGCTCTACTCCATACCCTTTGTCTCGGCAGATTTGATCTTGATGATTCCCCAAGTTCGTAATTGTGTTGAGTGTGGTGACTAGTAGATCCAAAATCATTGTTTGCTCCCCCTGAGCTGTTGCTTTCTGAGTTTGATGAATCAAAGTTTAACGAATCATTAGCAGTAGATGCATTCTTTGTTTGCTCCCCCTCAACATGTGCTGCAGTCTGATCTACTTGTACAGATTGAACAATATTATCTGAAAGAGTATCAGAATTTTATAGATCAACATTTATTTCTTCATTCTCAAATCTCAGCTGGTCATGTTCATCAAAATCTTCAAGTCCTGTTATCTTCTTATCATCAAAAGACACATGGATAGATTCCATGACCACTTTTGTTCCCAGATTGTAGACTCTGAATGCTTTTGTTGATAGTGGGTATCCAACAAAGATTCCTTCATCAGCTTTTAAATAAAATTTTGAAAGTTATTCTGGATGAGTCTTAAGAACAAAACACTTACATCCAAACACATGAAAGTACTTCAGGTTCGGCTTCTTATTTTTCACCATCTCATATGGTGTTTTACCATGCTTGTTTATGAGTGTAGCATTCTGTATGAAACAAGCAGCTTGCACAGCTTCAGCCCAGAAGTAAGTTGGCAGCTTTGCTTCATCAAGCATGGTCCTTGCAGCTTCTATGAGAGTCTTGTTCTTTCTCTCTACTACTCCATTTTGTTGTGGAGTTCCAGGTGCATAGAATTCTTGCTTTATTCCATTTTCTTTACAAAACTCTTCCATGGCTACATTCTTGAACTCAGTGCCATTATCACTCCTTATGATTTTCAATGTATGCTTAGATCCTTTATCCAGTTGTCTGACATGCTCTGTTAAGATTGATGCAGTTTCTTCTTTCTAGTGCATGAAATACACCCATGTATATCTGGTGTATTCATCAACAATAACCAAAGCATATTTTTTCTTTCCAATAGACATTATATTTACTGGACCAAATAAATCAACATGCAATAAGTGATATGGCTCAAGAATTGAGAATTCAGTCTTACTTTTAAATGAAGTTTTCCGTTGTTTTGCCTTTTGACATGAGTCACATAGGCCATCTGGAGTAAAAACTGATTTGGGAAATCCTCTCACAAGATCTTTCTTCACTAGCTCATTAATGCTATTGAAATTCAGATGTGAAAGTCTCTTGTGCCAATCCCAACTTTCTTCAATTGATGCTCTACTCAGTAGAAAGATTGCAGTGCCATCAGATTTTGTTGAAAGCTTGGCTTCATAAATGTTACCATGCCTGTATCCCTTCAGAACAATTTTGCCTGTAGATTTGCTTATAACTTCACAGTGTTCTTCAAAGAAATCCACATGATAACCTCTGTCACAGATTTGACTCACACTTAGCAGATTATGTTTGAGTCCTGAGACTAGAGCTACAGCTTCAATGATGACATTCCCAAGATTGATATTGCCATATCCCAAAGTCCTTTCTATGTTGCCATCTCCATAAGAAACACTTGGGCCGGCTTTCTTCATAAATTTTGATAGCAGGGCTTTATTTCCAGTCATGTGTCCTGAGCATCCACTATCCAGAACAAGGATATTTTTCCTGTTACCCTGCAATCACAAAAACCACTAATGATTAGTTTTAATGACCCATACTTGCTTGGATCCTTTGGCCTTATTAAGTCTGTTAGCTTTTACAGCAGAAGTCTTATCAGAGTTTGTGCTAACATACTTTTTATCAGAATTTATACATGTAGAATCAATCTTGAATTTATTCAAAGAGGGTTTAAGTTCATAATCATCATAATACAAATTATGATACTCTTTGCATGTATAAATAGAATGCCAAATACTACCACAGTGAAAACAAGGATTCTGTGGCTTAAACCTAACTAGACCACTCTTAGCTCCTGACTTAGGAGGTATAGAGTTTATATTTTTATTCTTCCTGCAAAAAGTAGCAAGATGGTTAGGATTTCCACAATTGTGACATTTCTTCCTAGGAGAATTGGGAAAAGGCATATAGTTATTGCTTTTATTGATGCCTACCTTTCTATTTCTATTTTTCCTAGGTTCTTTTACATTGTTCACTCCTTTTATCTCTTTCAGCTTGTGTTTAAGCTATTTCTGAGACATTAAGTCAATATTTACTGATTTGACTTCATCCTGTTTTGGTTTGTCAGATTTTGGTACAAACCTTATAAGATTAATTTTGGGCTTTGCAGCCCTTTCAGTAAATACAGGTTTAGAGGTCTCAGCTTCTAGGTTGGCAGTTTTCTTTTTATTAGTGTAACCTAGACCTTGTTTCCAACAACCATTCTCTAAGATACTCTGAGTAGTTTTACCAGAGTTAGTCCAAGTTTTAATAATGTCTCTTTCTTTAGCAAGTTCAGATTCAAGATAAGCATGCTTTTTCAATAATTCAGTTTTAACAATAATATCATCATCTCTCTCTTTCTGAATTTTTAACATCTGGACTAATTCTAATTCTAGATAGTCATTTCTCTTTCTAAGGTCTAGACTTTCAGATTTTATTCTTTCATTTTCTAAAGTCTGATCTCTGTAGCTAACATGCAAGTTTTTAATAAAGAGTCTTATCTCAGATATATCAGTAGTATCAAAAGCTAGAGTAGAGTGAGGTACCTTGGTCTCAGTGGCTTCAGAGATACTATCAACATTTGCCATTAAGGCATAGTTCACCTCATCTTCAGAGTCTGAAGTGTCAGCCCAGTCCTTCTTCTTTGTGATGTAAGCTTGACCTTTATCAGCTTTGGCTTTCTTGCACTCAGGTGCAAAATGTCCTTTCTCACCACAATTATAGCATTTGATCTTGGACTTGTCCACTTTCCCAGACCTGCCTTCCTTTCCCTCAGCTTTTCTGAAATTCTTCTTTTCAGAATTTGAATCTCTTCGTGTGAACTTCTTTCCTTTCCTGAAGTTCTTGTAAGCCATCTTCTTGAAGCTTTTTACCATCAGGGCTACAAGTTGTATCATCTCAGCATCACTGCCATCATCATCAGAGTTTGTGTGATTGTCAGAGTTTGAGTCATCATTAGAGTTTGATGACTCAGTATCAGACTTTGTAATAAGAGCCTTTCCATTGGATTGACTCTTTTTCATAGTAACTTCTTTAGAAGCTTTCTCCTCAGCTTTAAGAGCAATTGACTTGGGCTAGCCTTCATGCCTCTTGCTTCTTTGTTCCATCTCAAGCTCATGAGTCTTGAGCATTCCATAGATTTCATCAAGAGACATGTCTTTCAGATCATAATTGTCTCTGATGGTAGTGGCCTTTAAATCCCACTTCTCAGGAAGAGCGAAGAAGAATTTCAGATTAGAGTCTTCAAGATTATACTCTTTATCTACCAGTGACAAATCATTCAGCAATTTCAGGAATCTGCCATATAGATCTGTTAATGACTCATCAGACGTCGAGTCAAAGTGCTCATACTCCTGTGTGAGTATTGTTCTCCTGTTCTTCTTGATGGCTTTGGTTCCTTGACATCTGACTTCCAAAGCATCCCAAATCTCCTTAGCAGTTTTGCATCCAATGACCCTGTTAGACATATCATTGTAAAGAGCGCTATGTAATAAATGCCTTACCTTGGCATCCTTGTTGATAGAGGAAATATCTTCAGGAGTGTAGTCTTTCTTCTCCTTTGGAATCATTTTCTGTTCCTCTTTATCAACTGTAACAGACAATTTGGTCGGCTTATGTGGACCATCATGGATTCTGTGCAAAAAGTTTGTCCAAATAGTGTAAACATTTAATGCAGTTTGCATGCAGATTTGAATATATAGATAAATTCATAAAATCTTTCTTAGATATACTACTTTTTAAGCATGGTATGGTATGGCATTGAGTGCTTATATCACTAATGTTCAAAAGTGTGTGTGTGTGTGTGTGTGTGTGTATAGGATGCATACAATTGTCATAAACTGATGTAGGAATAGTGCAGTTCTTAAATGTAGTTGAATAATGTCAGAGGTTGAGCACACAGATTATGTATAAACAATACAGAAATGTGTTTTTGAAAACCAATGTAAGGACAGGAGTTGTTGGTTTGCAATCCGGTCAGAGCATGCTTGAGGATGTTGTGTGATGTTAAGAAACATGAGATACATGTATTTTATGCAGTTCTATAAACATACAAGGGGTGAAAGAATTTAATGCAAGGTGCACAATTAGAGGAACCTTTGAACTGGAGGTTGTGGGAAGACAAAGAGGGAACATGTTGGCCCACAAGGGAATCACTACGAGTATAAAACAAATATGCATGTCTTATGTAAACTTGTACCAACTACAAATGATTGATTAGACAATGATAGATGTGTGGAAGGTGTCTAATGCCTTAGAAGTCAAGAATGTAAGCATGTGTGTCCTTTTTAATAGAAGGTTGACCAAGTCATAATTCAAACAAAAAGTAATAGAAAGCACATATATATAACTGTTTCACAGAACATAAATGTGACATATAATACATGAACACTACATAGACCCTTGTAAGAACTGGTAACACATGAAGCAAGTAGCATGCACATTTAAAAAGTCACAATATTCATCAAACATTAGAAATTACAATTTGTGTTCTCCTGAATTTCTATGTGGCCGTTATCTTCTATGTGGCCGTTATCACCCCAGGGTCCAGATACTAGGGTTCTCAAAGGGACCCATAACCAAGTCTTTGAGTGAGGGCTTTGTATGTGTAGTGTATAAATTTTATTATCCATCAGTTCATCTAATAACATTGTTATCATTTTAATCAAACACACAGTCATTTGAACTACCAGAGTACTAATTCAAATAACAAAGATTCCAATCACATATGATCTCAACAGCCATAGCTAATATCAAGATATGGACAGATAGAACTTCCAGTATTAGCATGGTAATATCGAAGATATGCTCATTTTGATCTGTCAAAACATGCTAATTTAAGACTATAAATCCAGTGATAAAAAAATCCCAACAAGTACAGTTTGACTAAGTCAAGGAGCATGGATACAATTCATGATAGAAAAACTCAGTTATATTACTATAAAATCCTAATTACCACATGTAACTAATTCATAAGTAGTGAGACATATAAAGATCTTTCCCAAGTTGCCACAACTGTAAACATCATAGGATTTTTATATATTTTTAACTAAGTCAAACTAGTCACTTTTAGCACACTTTCCAATTACATGTAACAAATTTATTCAAACAATCACTTTGTCACATATAATTGCCACGACACTATCAATCAATGATAGCTTGAACTTACAAATAAAAATAGTGCCTTCAAGAATTTATACCAATAGTTTGAACGCTCAAATAATTTTGAAAACAATTTGTTCCAAAGCATATTAGTCGTATACCCATGTCACAAACACTTTCACATACTTGATATTTCAAGAATATTCATATACCGACTTCACAATTCATTATTCGAACAAAAATCATAGTCTCAGTTATAATATCATAAACCCTTATGACTCGAAAGCTCAACTATCACATAGAAACGCGAGTATAAACAATTCTTTACTGAATTCATTCATATAACACACCAAGTACGAATAATTCAACATAGAGAGTATACGTATTATAGTTTTAACAGAGATTCGTACCTTTTCCCAAGTCCTTGTCGTCTACTTGGGACTTACCGATCCAAAATCGTTGTAACTCGCCCGAGTTACAAGTTGACTCACCGAGTCAAGTACTGAGTTGACCGAGATAAGCTTCCAATCCCATAGCTTTAAAGCCATTTTCTCCGATCTTGATTGGAGATAACCAGAAAACACAATACCTGCAAACATATTTCAATAAACAAGTTAGAGTTTTAAAAGAAAAATCATAAAAATTGAGATCGTGTATGTGTGTGAACATATATCGTGTATATATGAATATAACTGTTGATTTCAACTTGTAACTCGCAATTGATTGAAACGATGGCGATTAATTCATCGAAATCATTTCGATTTAACCTACTCAGCTTGATTTAGCATCGATTATTAGATTAATCGATACAAAAGGATGAAAGAAACTCGATTTAGTGTTTAGAATCATCGAACACGGTCGAGATTTGATCGGAAAATGACAAAGGCGACGAGAGAGACGAACTAGGGTTCGAGAAAGAGTAGAGAGAAATTAGAGATAAACGCGGCTACTACACACATACACTGTGACTAGTGTGTGTCTTTTTAGTATATATAATTTCTGTAATGGACGGCCAAGATTAAATCCCTAACTTAGATCTAACTGATCAGATTAATTAGGGTTTTATAAAAATAGGGTTGATATGGAATGGACTGGGTTATATCAAGCTGGGCCGGATTTATTCAACTGGGCTGGGTCAAAAATAATCACAAATACTCATAAAATAATATATTTTGTATTTCTGAAAATACTTTTGTAAAATAAATATTATCATAAATAATATAATAATATATGTAATAATATTAGAAAATATACTAATATTTTGATTCTTCGTATTTGAGATTAGATATCATATTTCTAGTATCTCAAAAATATTTCCGAAAATAAATTCCGAAAAGCATTCGTTCGACTAGTTTTATCTTTTCGAATGAAAATCAAAAACCCGATCGATAAAGTTTCATATGTTATCATTATCAATGAATCTGAGTTTTAGAAATTCGTAAATCCTAAAAAGATATCTTTTTCGTGAGATGACTATAAATTATGATAAATAATCTCACAAAATATATAAATATTTATAGAATATTTATATAAGTATATAAACCATTATTTTGGAATTTCCAACATTCCTAAATTCAATCAGAGTTTAGTGAATCTTTCGGAATTCAATGGTTTCATAAAAATGTCTGCGAGATTGTACTCAGTTTCGATATGAGTCATTTTTATATCGCTTTTATTGACATGATCACGTAAAAAATGATGTCTCACGTCTATATGCTTAGATCTTGAATGTAACACGGGATTTTTGCTAAGATCAATAGCACTCGTGTTATCGCATAAGATTGAGATTACATCAAATTTAGTATTATAGTCGGCTAATGTTTGCTTCATCCACAACATTTTACGGCCGCTATATATTCGGCTTCTGTTGTGGAAATAGATACCGAGTTTTATTTCTTGGAAAACCATGAGACTAGGCATCCTCCCAGAAACTAAAATGTACCACTTGTACTTTTGCTGTCGACTAAATGTCCCGCATAGTCAGAATCAGAAAAGCATATTAAGTCGAAAGGTACTCCTTTTGGATACCAAAGCCCTACTTCAGTGGTTCCTTTTAGATATCTCAATATCCGTTTTACCACGGATAAGTGAGATTCTTTTGGTGCTACTTGGAATCTAGCACATTTACAAACACTATATTGAATATCGGGACGACTTGCGGTAATATATAGTACGCTACCAATCATGCCTCGATATTTCTTAGTGTCAACAGGTATTCCGTTGGGATCTTCTGTTAATTTATCAAAAGTCGACATAGGAGTTGATATGGGTTTTGAATTTTCCATTTCAAATTTCTTTAGCATTTCCTTACAATATTTCGATTATGAAATATGTATGCCTTCATCCGATTGCTTAATTTGTAGTCCTAAAAAGAAATTTAATTCACCCATCATACTCATTTCAAATTCCTTGCTCATATTGTCAGAGAATTCTTTGCATAGTGCATCATTTGTTGAACCAAAAATGATGTCATCTACGTATATTTGTACAAGCAAGATATCATCTTTTTCTTGTCTTGTAAATAAGGTTTTATCGGAAGTTCCCATTCTAAAATTGTTTTCTAATAGGAATTTGCTCAACCTTTCGTACCAAGCTCTTGGAGCTTGTTTTAAGCCATATAGAGCTTTATATAATTTATATACATATTCCGGATGTGTAGCATCTTCAAAATCGGGAGGTTGTTTTACATAAACTTTTTCTTCTAATATCCCGTTTAAGAATGCCGATTTAACATCCATTTGGTATACTTTGAAATCTTTATGACACACGTAAGCTAATAACATACGAATTGATTCGATTCTTGCTACGGGTGCATAAGTTTCATCAAAGTCTATACCTTCCATTTGGGTATATCCTTGAGCGACTGATCTCGCTTTATTTCTAATTACTGTTCCATTTTCATCTAACTTGTTTATAAATACCCATTTGGTTCCTATTATGGAAATATCTTTGGTTTTTGGAACAAGTTCCCAAACTTTGCTACGAGTCAATTGTATGTTAGGTCCGGAATAACGTAGAAGGGGGGTTGAATGCGTTATTCTAAAAATATTTCGATTTTTGATGTGGATATGAGATCAAAAATACAGAATCGAAAAAACACAACTGCTTGGGAAATATCTTTGAATAGATAAAACCCGGAGGTTTGCTACACAATCTAATCCTATGGATCAGCTACAAAATCAAACACTCCTAGGATAGTTTAGGCACGAGGACCTTCTACCCGACACTTTCTGAAAGCGGGCTAAGCCGGCTTTCCTACTAGATGGACTGTCTAGCAGCTTACACAGAGAAGATATAAGAGAGAGAAGAGAGAGTTGTGTGTTGAGGTTTATTTTGAAATGAAATACAATAGGCCTATTTATAGATTATAGAAAGTCACTATTTGACACTATTCCAACAACCCCCAAATAGTAACCGAGCATTATTCCAACAACCCCCAAATAGTAACCGGACACTATTTCACCAACCCCAAATAGTAACCGGGCACTATTACACCAATCCCAAATAGTAACCATGCATAGTAACTTTGCATAGTAATTGTGCATAGTAATACTATTTTTTTATCTCTTGGGCTTCTTTCTTCAGTTTTATTCTGCTGTCTTAATTCATCTCTGAAAATGATTCAAGTACTAGATTAATTTAATTATTTGTTATAAATAATTAATTAATCTGTTACTTATTTAATTTTCAGAGAGTAATTTAATTTTTGACAATACCTTGAAATATTATGTCTGCCCTTGATCGTCAATAGGCTTTGGCAATTCTTTCTGTAAATTAATGTGTTGATCCTTCTCGTATGTGCTGATACTTAGTGCGCTAGTCTGGTTCACAAGTGACTAGCACTGATCTTAATCTTCACACCTTCGTTACATTCCAATTGATTAGCCTATAGCAGTATCTTCAAATTATGTAAATACATGGAATCTTTTTGGCTCTTCAACTGAATCATCTGTTCATCTTATTCTGTCACTGAGGCTTGAACATGTTAATGAACTTCTTTCAGCGACTTGATCCTTGTTGGTGCCTGTTCTTCAAATTTCACGATCCTTGTATAGATTTAATATTATTTATCTTTTATCCTAGTTGAGTTATATATATCCTCTATTACATATTACATTACATTATGCTTTACATTGTAGTAATTCATCTTGCATATCCGAGATCCAATCTTCGTCTAGCAAAGCTTCTTTAGTGGTCTTAGGTTCTATTTGTGATAGAAAACTAAGGTGATTCATAACGTTTTGTACTTGTGACCGCGTTTGAACTCCTTTATTTAAGTCTCCGAGAATATTATCTAATGGATGACTTTTAATAAAATGAATTTCTTCTGGAAGTTCAACTTCCGTTTCAACTAATTCTAGTGGATTTCTTGGAATCGGGGTTCCGAGATCCATATTCTCGAATTGTCAAATAATATTTTCTACATCGTCTTATTCAACATTTTCATTTTCAGCAAGATCTTTGTATTTTTATGGTGGTTTGCTTTCATCAAATGCTACATTCATTGACTCTTCCACCACAAGTGATTTAAGATTGAATACTCGATAGGCTTTGCTATTTGTAGAGTATCCAAGAAATATACCTTCATTTGATTTAGGATCGAATTTGGTAAGATAGTCTTTCGAGTTTAATATGAAGCATTTGCATCCAAATACTCGAAAGTTACTTAGTTTCGGTGTTTTGCCAAAATAAAGCTCATAAGGAGTCTTTTTTGTTATTGGTCGTAGCAAAACCCGATTAAGAATATGACAAGAAGTAGACATAGCTTCAGCCCAAAAATATTTAGGTTGACGATATTCATTTAGCATTGTGCTAGCCATTTCTTGTAAAGTTCTATTTTTCCTTTCAACTACTCCATTTGATTGTGGAGTGTAAGGAGCAGAAAAATTATGTGTTATACCATTTTCATCACAAAAACTTTTAAAACTAGAATTCTCAAATTCTTTATTATGGTCAGTCCGTTTGTAGACTATGGTATTATTTTGTTGATTTTGAATCCTTTTACATAGAGAAGAGAAAGATTCAAATGCATCACTTTTAGATTTGAGAAATTCCGTCCACGTGAATCGTGAAAAATCATCAACGATTACTAACGTGTATGAACAACCTCCGAGACTTTGTATAGGGACCGGACCAATAAGATCCATATGTAAGAGATCGAGAGGTCTAGAGGTTGATACCATAAATTTTGCTTTATGAGATGCTCGTATTTGTTTTCCAATTTTGCATGCTTCACAAGTATGATCTTTATGATAATTTAGCTTTGGTATACCTCGTACATGATCTTTAGTTGATATGTTTCTAATTGATGTGTAAAATTATGTCTAACCGCAAGCGCACGGTATCAATTGTAGTAGATACTAGCAAATACGGGTCGAATCCTCAAGGAGACAGTTTCAAATTCAATTCAATGGTTATCAATTGTTTCTAGTCACAAACGATTAGTTGAGAATTTTGTTAACTACTAAAGCAAATTTAACAAGGTTTTAATTCAATTAATTAAGGGATCTAGGGCAATTCAGGTTCACCATGTTTACACCAAACAAATAACAAAGGTATAGCTTATCAATGGGATAAAATAATTAGAGCAATGGTTAAACTTTTCCAAGTTTTAACACTCTCAGAAATCCGATGATGTTTTCACACTCACCTTCAATTCCGCTAATTGTATGTAAGCCTCTAGTAGTAAAATCTTTCGATCTATTACTCTTATTGCAATCAATTAATCTATGATATTGCGCAATTACACAAATTAAGAATTAACACATATCAATTAGAATTACTCTTTACCCATCAATTCACTAATCAAATTAAACCCAAATCATGGTGCAAACATGGCTTCCCCTAATACCCTAGAATTAAACTACTCACTCATGGTAGAAGTAAAAGCAATAAGAATAATGAAAGAAGCCATGTAAAACATATAATAATAAAACAAGAGAATAAAGAATACCTCAAACTTTGTATTAACGAAGAACAATGAAGATCCAAATTAAACCAAGTGCTTACAAAGGAAGAGATGGAGAGAGAAAAACCAAAACCCTAGCTTTTGTAAAAATACGTATATATATCTATCTATCTCTTCCCATGTTTTTATAATAAAACCTCCTCATAAAATCTGATCTCTATCTCCTAATAAAAGTATATTTTTAATATTCTAATCAATTTACAAAAAGATATCCATAATTGAATAGGATTTTCTTGTAAAATTCGTCACTTCTTTTTCTCCTCTGTTTCCGGGCTCTTCCAGTTGGATTTTGCTTACTGGACCACCTCTGAATTAAAGAAAATTCCACAAGCTTCGCGTGGACAGTAAGATCGTTAAATTCTGACTTCTGGAACTCAAGATATGGCCCAAACAGTGCAGGCAGCCCGTGCAGCCCAATAATACGAATTTTCTCCTATTTTATCTCCAAAATAACTCTTTTTGCTCCAAATCCTTCCAAGTCATGAATTCTTTATTTCCTACAATAAAACAATCAAATCTATTAAATAAAAATCCAAATCAATGCAAAACACAATAAATATGAGAATAAAATCATCTAAAATATATATAAAAATATATTCTATCAAACATCCCCACACTAAGCATTTGCACGTCCTCGGGCAAATAAGTGAAATAAAAACTAAGTCCTAACAAACATCACTTTCGTAGATGTCACGATTGCATTGAGCATATGCAACAAGCCGTTAAACCCCTAGGCAGCCCTAGTAGGACGAGTGTTGTCTCGTGAGGGTTTATAGTGAATATACCCACAAAATTCATCTAACCATGCAAAAGATCAATGCTAACACAACACCACACACACAAGTCCTCTCATGCCACATCAACTTAAGAATCAAAGCAAACATACGATGTCTTGGTGTCAAAAGTGCAAGTATTCACGTAGTTTACTCAACCAACATGCAGAAGGTCATAAAAATTCATGTCAAGTGTAAAAATCGTTGGTAATCATGCTAAGCCCACAAGAAACACATCTTTAAGTCTAAACCTGGGATCTCCTATGCCAAAACAAGTAATAACTCACCTTTCACTCAAAAACGAATATTCACTCAAGAACAAGGTTAAGTGTATCACTCAATTCCAACAAAATCATAAACACAACTTGACACTCGCAATCAATCTCACTCTCAACACAACATACATCACTGATGACAATCAAAAGGTCTTTATTCGGGTTGTAACGTAGGCTAGGGACCAGGTATGTCAAGTAAAGCTAAAACAGGTTAAATGTCAAAAGCTAGTACCCAACAATAATCATTATTCAATTCCCTTTCTATTAAAACTACAAATACTTCCCCACACTTGGATTTTTCAATAACCCTTACATAATAACTTGACTAGTCGAATGAAGAAGGATCATACAAACATAAGAATGCTCTCAAATTTATTTATTTTTATTCTCTTTTTTTTTCTATTTTTTTTTTCTTTTTCTGTTTTTTTCTGAGAGCTAAGGAATAAGCACAATGATCCATAGATATTATTATGAATTTCGACTAACAAGCAACAACCAAAATCAATATTCCCCAATGGTATGATCATCAATAACCCCCCCTTTTATGAACACCTTATCACTCCCTTACGAACAATACTAGCCTTTGACAATTTAGGTTCAAATTCAATGTAAGGCCAATAGAATAAAAAGGATAATGGCAAGTAATGTGGTGTGTCACCAAAAGAATAGGATTAAGCTCAACGGGTTAACTAATTGATCATGTTTAAAAGGTGTGGAAATATGGGAAATACATGGTTAAACCTAAGTGCCTTTATCATCTCATCATCAAGTAATGTCATGCATTTCAAGAAAGATCTTAAGTAAGTGCTAGCAATGTAAACAACATGTGGACACTCAAGCAAACGAAAAATCATGCAAAAGATATGCATATAGGCTCAAAACTCACTTGGTGTGACAAAACATAATCAATCCCAGGTAACAAGACTCTTTAACGCACCTACTTGTACTCAAAGCATGGAAACCAAGTCATCTTGCACATATTCATGTCATTCTAATCACTTACTACATCCAATTAAGTCTACCAGTTTCAACTTGCTAGTGAAAGTGTGTGCACAAGAACAAAGCACGTCACTTCTCATACAAAAGCATCCATAAACACAAGATTCCTACGCATGCATGGGTGTATCAAGCAAAATACAACAACTAATCAAATTGCATGGCTAGAATTATTTTTGGTATTTTTCAATTTTTAATAATTTTTTTTTTTTTAAATTTTCTCTTAACATTGAGAACCCTTCCCCACACTTAAGCGGTTCATTGTCCCCAATGAACTAATGAACAAGATACAAAACTACAACTAAAAACAAAATAAAACTACACTAAAAAGAAAAGAAAGAAAACTCCCCTGGAATCAAGTTGTCGGATGTGAAAATCACCCCTCATTCGCTTAGGAGCCACCCACTAATCATATGAACCAACCAAACAAATTTTTTTCTCGCAAAAATCCCCTTTCCTTAGCAATTAGTCTCACATCAACCGATTAAATTTAACCTCCACCGTCGAAAATGAAAATTTCCCAATATTAGCACTATCTCTCCCATGCTTACGAGCCAAAATAATCAATACCCAACTCATAAGAAGCTCCACCAAAAATTACCAAGCAATATCACACCAAAAATACCCCAATATATCAAGAATAATATAAATCCCAATTTACAAGAACACAAATTCGCAATTAAAATAAATTTGGAGAGAAGAAATAAACCCACTACGAATTGGAGAGGTGAACTTGCAATTAATTCCTCTTTAGAATTGAATTTTTGGAGATTTAAAGAAAATAGAAGAGGAATTGGATTTGTATGGAAAGGTGTGTATATATATATAAGATGATGGAGAGATTTGATACAAAATTTAGAGTGCATGAGAGATTTAGGAGTGTTGGATTTGATTTAGAATAGATATAAAAATTAGGAATTGAAGAAATTGGAATTAGGATAGAATTTGGGGTTTTTTCCATGCTGAAAAACAACAATTTTCGGAAAATTTCAGGGCAGAAAAGGTGTAACGCAGCCGCAGGCTGCGTTACAGGAGCGCAGGGCGCGGACGAGGCAGACACGCAGGCGCAACCTGCGTGTTAGGGGGGCAGACTGCGGTTAACGCAGGCGCAGCCTGCGTTTAAGCGGGGCAGCCAGCGTTTTATGCAGTGACGCAGGCGCAGGTTGCGTTACTGGGGCGCAGCCTGCTCGAACTGTTCATTTTTTTTTTTTTTTTAAATACAACACTCTTTTTCTTTTTTTTTTCTTTTTTTTTTTTGACACAAATGCATGGGTTGCCTCCCATGAAGCGCTTTTGTTTAACGTCGTTGGCTCGACTCAGCTGGTTCAGATCTCCGTGGAGGGGTTGTCAAGATAAATCACTTCCATCTTCCCTACGAATGCACCATCCACATATAATTTAAGGCGTTGACCGTTGACCTTAAATTTTGTTCCGTCTCGTCCCATAATTTCAATAGCACCATAAAATTTGACTTCAGTGACGGTAAAAGGTCCCGACCATCTTGATTTGAGTTTCCCGGGAAAAAGTCGAAGTCTAGAATTGAACAACAACACCTTGTCACCAACCTGAAAATCTCTCCTCTGAATCATCTTATCATGCATCTGCTTCGTTCTCTCCTTGTAAAGCCGAGAATTGTCATAAGCATCAAATCGAAGCTCATCTAACTCATTAAGTTGAAGAAGTCTCGCTTGCCCCGCAGCCTTCAAATCCATGTTGAGTTCTTTTATAGCCCAAAAGGTGCGATGTTCCAATTCCACTGGCAAGTGACATGCTTTACCATAGACCAACCGATAAGGAGTGGTGCCTATAGGTGTCTTATATGCCGGCCGATAAGCCCACAAAGCATCATCTAGCTTCAAATACCAATCTTTCCTTGACTTTGCAACCATTTTCTCCAAAATGCTTTTGATTTGTCGGTTAGAAACCTCCACTTGGCCACTTGTTTGGGGGTGATATGCAAGAGCAACCTTGTGAGTAACGCCATATTTCTTCAACAAAGTTTCAAACTGACGATGGCGAAAATGAGAACCACCATCGCTTATCACTGTTCTAGGAACTCCAAATCGTGGGAAGATAATATTCTTGAAAAGCTTCATAACTACCTTGGAATCATTTGTTACCGATCCAACTGCTTCAACCCACTTGGACACATAATCGACAGCGACTAAGATGTATCTCATCCCACAAGAACTTGGGAAGGGTCCCATAAAATCAACACCCCATACGTCAAATATCTCGACCTCAAGAATACCGGTTTGAGGCATCTCATGGCGTTAAGAAATATTACCCGTCCTTTGACATGCATCACACGCCAAACAGAAAGCACGAGCATCCTTAAATAGAGACGGCCAAAAGAAACCGGATTGAAGTACTTTAGCAGCGGTTTTGGAAGGACCATAGTGACCTCCACATGCGAGAGAATGAGAATTCTTGAGAATGTCATGTACTTCGAACTCAGGAACACATCTACGAAAGATTCCATCAGCACACTTTCGATACAAGAAAGGGTCATCCCAAAAATATTGTTTAGCATCGTGATAAAACCTCTTTCTTTGCTGATAAGTCAATTCTGGAGGGTGAGATCCACTAACACAGAAATTTGCAAAATCTGCATACCAGGGAGTTTGAGTAGCAACCGAAAACAGGTGATCATCTGGAAAAGAATCGTCAATAGGAGTACTTGACGCAATATCAGATTTGAAACGCAACCATGAGAGATGATCCGCAACTACATTCTCAGCACCCTTCTTGTCTTTGATTTCCAAGTCAAACTCTTGAAGTAAGAGAATCCAACGAATAAGCCTTGGCTTTGGTTCTTTCTTCGCCAACAGATACTTAAGTGCCGAATGATCAGTGTGAACAATGACTTTGGAGCCAATGAGATAGGCCCGGAATTTGTCAAGAGCGTAGACCACAGCTAGAAGTTCCTTCTCGGTTGTAGCATAATTGACTTGAGCTTCATCCAAGGTTTTACTTGCATAGTAGATAGCGTGCAATACCTTGTCTTTCCTTTGACCGAGAACTGCTCCAACTGCATAATCACTTGCATCACACATGATTTCAAATGGAAAATTCCAATCTGGAGGTTGAATGATTGGTGCACTTATCAAAGCTTCCTTAATCCTGTTAAAAGACTCCAAACAAGCATCAGTAAACACAAAGGTGGCATCCTTAAGCAACAACTGAGTGAGGGGTTTTGCAATTTTTGAAAAATCTTTTATAAAACGACGATAAAAACCCGCATGACCAAGGAAACTCCTCACTCCCTTGACATTAACAGGAGGAGGAAGTTTCTCAATCACCTCAATTTTTGCTTTATCAACCTGGATGCCACGTTCAGAAATCAAATGACCAAGTACCACTCCTTCATTGACCATGAAGTGGCACTTTTCCCAATTCAAAACCAAATTCACCTCTTCACAACGTTTAAGCACTTTAGAAAGATTATGCAGACATACATCAAAATCAGACCCATAAACACTGAAATCATCCATAAATACTTCCATGATAGACTCTATGAAATCAGAAAATATGGCAGTCATGCAACGCTGAAAAGTAGCAGGGGCATTGCACAAACCAAAAGGCACTCTACGATATGCAAAGGTACCATATGGGCAAGTAAATGTAGTCTTTTCTTGGTCATCAGGATGTATAGGGATCTGAAAGAACCCTGAATATCCGTCTAAATAGCAAAAGTACTTATGCTTAGCAAGTCTTTCTAACATCTGATCAATGAAAGGGAGAGGGTAGTGGTCTTTCCTAGTAGCAGTATTTAACTTACGGTAATCTATGCACATTCGCCAACCGGTGACAATTCGAGTGGGAATTAATTCATCTTTATCATTCTTAATTACCGTTGTTCCTCCTTTCTTAGGGACTACCTGAACTGGGCTTACCCATTTAGAATCAGAAATCGGGTAAATGATGCCCGCATCTAACAATTTCAAAACTTCTTTTTTAACAACCTCTTGCATGTTAGGGTTCAAGCGACGTTGTCCCTGTATGCAAGGCTTATGGTCATCATCTAAGTGGATTCTATGCATGCAAAAGTCTGGGCTAATCCCCGTAAGATCATCAATACTATACCCAATAGCTTTTCTATGCGCACGCAAAATAGTAAGAAGCTTAAAAATCTGGTTATCATCAAGACTAGAGCTAACAATCACAGGACAAGTCTTTTCATCATCAAGAAACACATATTTCAGATTAGATGGCAAAGGCTTTAACTCTATTTTCTTTACCTGAGGTTGACCACAAGAAGTGTCAGTGTTGGTTACCTCACAATTCGGATCAGCTGCACCATCCAACTCAAGAATCAATGAATCGACTTCAGCATGTCCTTCTCCTTCTGAAGCTTCAAGCATGAGCACTGCTTCCAATGCATCATTCAATAGAATCTGAGGCGTATCATCTCGGACAATTCCATCTATAACATCGATCCTGCAGCAAGTATTCTCAAGCAAAGGGGATTTAAGAGCAGAGGTTAGAGTAAAAGTAATTTTATCATCACCAACGCTCAATGTGAGAGTCCCACTTTTAACATCAATAACAGCACCTGCAGTACAAATAAATGGTCTACCTAAAATAATAGGTATTTGGCTGTCCTCTTCCATATCTAGAACTACAAAGTCTACAGGAATATAGAATTTTCCAACCCTAACAGGCACATCCTCTAAAATTCCAAGGGGATATTTTATTGAACGGTCTGCCATTTGCAAAGTCATCTCTGTACATTTTAATTCTCCCATATTTAGTTTTTGAAAAACCGAGAGAGGCATGACTGAGACGCTAGCGCCTAAATCACATAAAGCTTTATCAATGAACAATGCACCTAAATGACACGGGATCGAAAAACTACCAGGATCTTTAAGCTTAGGTGGAGACTTATTTTGTAAAACAGCACTGCACTCTTCAGTAAAAGCTACTGTCTCCACCTCACCAAAAGACCTTTTCTTAGTGAGAATATCCTTAAGAAACTTTGCATATGATGGAACTTGAGAAATTAAATCAGTGAAAGGAACTGTTACCTCAAGATTCTTGACAAGTGTCATGAACTTACCAAACTGCTGGTCCACCTTAGTTCTGTTCATCCTGCTAGGGAATGGGAGCTTTGGCACAAATGGTGGAGGAGCAACTGCAGTCTTTTCCTTGTCCTTTTTTTTGCTTTCCTCAGTTTCGCCTTCGCTTGCATCTTCAACAACTTTCTCTACCTTATCTTCCTCAGAATTCTCTTTTTCTTTCTCAGTAGGAACATCGTCAGTAGGCATTGGAGGAGCATCATATGTACGACCACTCCTAAGAGCAATGGCATTCACATTTTCCTTTGGCTGAGTTGGTTGGGCTGGTAGAGAGCCTTGTTGCCTTGTAGACGAAGAACTAGCCATTTGAGCAATCTGAGTTTCCAGCATCTTATTATGTATCTCCATCTGGTTCATCTTTGTTTGCATTTGTAACATTATCTTCATCATATCACCTTGATTATCAGCCTGTGCAGCTTGATTTGCTTGAGGAGCATAATTCTGAGGAGGCCTTTGGAATCCAGGGGGATTCATAGGTCCTTGCGGAGGCCTATACTGTTGCTGTGGAGGAGGCTGGTACGACTGCTGATATTGCTGCTGATTAGGAACATTTGTATTCTGAGCATTATTGTTCCTATATACTAGCAAGCGCACGGTATCAATTGTAGTATATACTAGCAAATACGGGTCGAATCCTCAAGGAGACAGTTTCAAATTCAATTCAATGGTTATCAATTGTTTCTAGTCACAAACGATTAGTTGAGAATTTTGTTAACTACTAAAGCAAATTTAACAAGGTTTTAATTCAATTAATTAAGGGATCTAGGGCAATTCAGGTTCACCATGTTTACACCAAACAAATAACAAAGGTATAGCTTATCAATGGGATAAAATAATTAGAGCAATGGTTAAACTTTTCCAAGTTTTAACACTCTCAGAAATCCGATGATGTTTTCACACTCACCTTCAATTCCGCTAATTGTATGTAAGCCTCTAGTAGTAAAATCTTTCGATCTATTACTCCTATTGCAATCAATTAATCTATGATATTGCGCAATTACACAAATTAAGAATTAACACATATCAATTAGAATTACTCTTTACCCATCAATTCACTAATCAAATTAAACCCAAATCATGGTGCAAACATGGCTTCCCCTAATACCCTAGAATTAAACTACTCACTCATGGTAGAAGTAAAAGCAATAAGAATAATGAAAGAAGCCATGTAAAACATATAATAATAAAACAAGAGAATAAAGAATACCTCAAACTTTGTATTAACGAAGAACAATGAAGATCCAAATTAAACCAAGTGCTTACAAAGGAAGAGATGGAGAGAGAAAAACCAAAACCCTAGCTTTTGTAAAAATACGTATATATATCTATTTATCTCTTCCCATGTTTTTATAATAAAACCTCCTCATAAAATCTGATCTCTATCTCCTAATAAAAGTATTTTTTTTTATTCTAATCAATTTACAAAAAGATATCCATAATTGAATAGGATTTTCTTGTAAAATTCGTCACTTCTTTTTCTCCTCTATTTCCGGGCTCTTCCAGTTGGATTTTGCTTACTGGACCACCTCTGAATTAAAGAAAATTCCAGAAGCTTCGCGTGGACAGTAAGATCGTTAAATTCTGACTTCTGGAACTCAAGATATGGCCCAAACAGTGCAGGCAGCCCGTGCAGCCCAATAATACGAATTTTCTCCTATTTTATCTCCAAAATAGCTCTTTTTGCTCCAAATCCTTCCAAGTCATGAATTCTTTATTTCCTACAATAAAACAATCAAATCTATTAAATAAAAATCCAAATCAATGCAAAACACAATAAATATGAGAATAAAATCATCTAAAATATATATAAAAATATATTCTATCACTAATCAACTTCATATTTTCATGTCCTAATCTTCGATGCCATAACCAAGGGTCATCGTTAGTGGTGTTTAGGCACACATTCTC
Organism: Saposhnikovia divaricata; assembly: GCA_036435485.1. Lineage (NCBI taxonomy): Eukaryota > Viridiplantae > Streptophyta > Magnoliopsida > Apiales > Apiaceae > Saposhnikovia > Saposhnikovia divaricata. The sequence goes on along the minus strand of CM071599.1, from coordinate 116,444,347 downwards.
ATTCTTGCTCATGTCACATGTATAAACATTTTTGTTTCGAGGGCAAGTGAGAATTAATTTCCAATCTTTATCTAAGATACAACAATGAGTAGTATAGAAAATTACCTTGTATTCATTGTCGCAAAATTGACTTATCGAGAGAAGATTATACTTTAGTCCCGTGACTAGTTGTACATTTGAAATCTTGAAGTGACTATTCCCGATGTCTCCGATGCCGACGATGGTTCCTTTACTACTATCTCCAAATGTAACACTTCCCACAATGACCTTTTTAATGTTGTTCAAAAGTGACTTAATTACCGGTCATATGTCTTGAACATCCACTCTCAAGGTACCACATATCTTGCTTAGCGGCATGACAAACCTACAAGATAGATCAATTAAATTTATAGGTACCCTTTTGTCTTGGGGGTCCTGGGGTTAGTTCATCATAAATAATATTTGAATTTGCATGATAGAATCTAGGCATAGGATAATCATTGTTAGGCATGTAACAATTTTTAGATGCATGATGTCTAACATGATATTGTGTGTGTCTAGCATGATACATATTATTTCTATCATTTGCAAAGTAGGGAATATTTTGAGGATAGAGATTACGACTGGGAGCATGTTGATTTCTAGATGCATACCTACGAGTATTGTTATAGTACATTGTGTTTCTATTATGAAACATATTAGGTTGTTGAAACCTTTGTTGCTTTTGTCCATTGTAAGCACCTTTGTTGAATGGTACTTGTTTTTCAACATTCTTGTATGGTTTTGATCCTTTACGAATCCATACATGCTTCCCCTTAAACTCACCACTCTTGAATTTACAATATAAGACCGAATGTCCATCTTTGTTACAATAACTACATTTTAAAGATTGTGGTCTAGGAGGAATTATTGTAGGTTGCACTCTTGGTTGAACATCCAGTTTAGGAGGAGTGTTCTTAGCATATCCTAAACCTTCACGGTTATAGGAAATTTTTTAATGTACCATTTTATCTAACATCTCGTTGCCTTTAGTAAATCTTTGAACAACAGTTTCAATATTTCCTTTTTCTCTTTCTAAGGCATCAATCCTATTGTTATAGAACCTTGCTTGATCCATAATTTGAGCTATGAGCTTGAAATTTTCTTCTTTCACTCTTTGAATTTCTTTTTGTAATTCTTTTTCTTTTGATTCAAAGATTTTTGATAGCTCATTTTATTTTTCAAGATTGTTTTCTTGAGATTTAGATGCGGCATTGTCTTGAACTATTGATTCGTTTACAATCTTTGAGTTCAATAGATCAACATGGAGTGTACAAATATTTTTTTTAGTTGTACTTTCTCATTTTCCAACTCTTCTACTTCAAGTACTAATGCTACATTTCTACTTCAAGATTGAGAGCGTTGTCTTTGAAGTTGTTTACTTCAACTTTCAAGAGATGATTTTGATCATTTAAAAATGTCATTTCATTCTCATTTTGAATTTGTATATCCATCATCTGAGTAAACTCTTTACTTTGAGTATGATACATTTCTTCGAGTTTCATTTTCTCGGACCATAACGAATGAAGCCTTTTATCAACATCTTTATATTTATTGTTGATTCCTACTACAAGCTCAGTTAAGCCATATTTGCTCATGTCAACTAGATTCAGGTTAGATTCATCTAATTGCAATTTATTTGAGATGTAGTTGAGATTAGAACTTACCTCTTGATTTGAAGTCGAGGCTCCCGTTGAAGTAGCTTCATCTCCGATATCCATTAAGCATAAATTGACAATTTCTTCACTAGCTTCCGGAGCTTCTTCATCTTCACTCAAATCCCAACCATTTTCCGCCACGAGAATTCTTCCTTTAGAGAGCTTAGGACATTCTCTTTTAAAGTGACCCGGTTGCTTACACTCGAAACATACTTCTTGAGTTTCTTCCGTATTTTGTTCCTTATGTTTTGGAGGAGTGTAAGGAGGATTATTATTGTTGTTGGCATTATTATAGGCATTTGTATTTTGAGTGCCTTTGCCTTTGTTATAGCTCGTTGTTGGAAAATTACTCTTATAGTTAGGAGTATAATTTTGAGAGTAATTTGGCCTTCCGTTAGAGTTAAAGATTCTTTTTTGATTGTGTGATTTTAGGAAGCCTTTTTCGTATCTTTGATCTTTGCTTTGTAGCACACGAGAAGTTGTCTCGTTATTAAAGCAATTTCGCTTTCATCGAGATTTTGGAGTTCTTCGTTCAACTCCTCGTCGTTTTCATTTTCATCGATTAATATAGCTTTTAAAGCCATATTTTTCTTTTTGTCTTCCACTTTGGGAATGACCTTATCCGGAATATTGTCTTCTTCGCATGCTCGAAGATTTCCGAATAAACTGTCGATGTCATAATCGTTCAGATTATGCATTTCTTTTATTGTAGTAACTTTAACCTTCCAACTAGGAGGTAAGGATTTAAGAACTCGTCGGTTCTTTTCATTTCGGGTCTAACTCTTTCCGAGTTGAGATAATTCATCGATAATACGAGTAAATCTTGTTTCCATATCGATGATATTTTCTCCTTCTTGACGTTTAAAGTTCTCGTATTCTTCGATCAATGTGTCCATTCGAGAATCTTTTATATCGATGGTTCCTTCGTAGGTAACCACTAGTTTGTTCCACATTTCTTGTGCGAACTTGTAATTGTTTACACGTTTATATTCTTTTTTTGCAAGTGCACTTGTGAGAACCATTTCCGCTTTTGCAGTAGTATTCATCATATTTTCTTCGGCGAGAGTGTATTCACTAACTTTCTTTTCAACGACAACACCTTCAACTGGTAGGAATAACAACTCCATCTTCTATAGCCATCCAAACTTTGACTCCTTGAGATCTAGCATAGATGCGAAATGATGAAGTATATTTTTGTGTTCGTTCGCAGGGAGACAGGTTTTATCAAATTTAATTTAATTATCACAAATTATTAAAAACAATTATTGAGAATTTTTATAAAACTAAACAACGCAAATAAATGTGTTTTAAAGTCGATTAACTAAAAGTCTAGGATGACCGGGTTCACCATGTTTACACCGAAATAAATTATATGGATGTAGTAATTTAAAGGATTTTAATAATTAGAGCATGTGTTAATCTCTCTCAAGCATTAACGCTCTCGGAAATTCAATTATGCTCTCGCACTAAAATTCAATTCCGCTAATCGTATGTATGCCTCTAGTGAATAAAATCTCTCGATCTATTATTCCTATTCGCAAATAATTAATTAATGATACCGGCCGATAAAACAAATTAGATTTTATAACATATCGATTAGAATTATTTTATATCCGTTAAACAACTAATAAAATTAAAGCACTATCATGGTGTAAACATGGCTTCCCCTTACACCCTAGAAATAAACTACTCACACATGCTATTAATAGAATTGACAAAAATAATTAAACAAAACATGTAAAACATATATTAATAAACAAGATAAAATTAAAGAGTACCTCCAATTTGTAATAAAATGGATAATTAAGCCAAACAACGTGTACATAAAAGAGAAGAAAACCAAGCCCCTAGCTCCAATAAAAAGCTTGCCGAATGAAAAGTTGTAGAATTAGAAAATGTAAAGTGGTGCTCTTTAGCTTTTTGTTTCTAATGCTTTCTGTAAGAGTTTTTCTCCCCAATAAACTAATGAAGGCTGTTCTATATATAGGCGGTATTAATGCCCTTTGTAAACAAATGCTGCTGGCATGCATTGACAATTTCAAAAGCTGTGTTCTTTTTTATATTCAAAGTTTGCTGCTCTTCAAAGTTTGCTGCTCTTCTTCAAAGTCTGCTCCGTAATTCACGTATGTTGCATGTGACTTTTGAAATAATGACTGGCTTTGGGGTGTGTTTGAAATATTCCAATTTGCTCCAAATTTCTAATTCTTTTTCCTTCTTCTTTTATTTCTTCTTTGCACTTTATTTCTTTATTTTGGTATTTCTTTATTTTTCCAAATTTCTTCCAACTTTAGCTCCAAAATAGCTTTTTAAGCCCAAATTATTCCAATTTAGAAATTCTTGTCTTCCTACAATAAAACATCAAAATTAATTAAATAAATATCCAAATCAATGCAAAATTCAATTAAATATGGGAATAAAATTATCTAAAATGTATATAAAAATATATCTTGTCAAACATCCCCACACTAAGCATTTGCACGTCCTCGGGCAAATAAGCGAAATAAAAACTAAATCCTAATATCACTTTCGTAGATGACATAATTGCATTGAGCATATGCAACAAGCCGTTAAACCCCTAGGCAGCCCTAGTAGGACGAGTGTTGTCTCGTGAGGGTTTATAGTGAATTTATCCACAAAATTCATTTTTTTCTGCCAAGTCTCAAATATGCAACCTATCATAGTACTCCACACCAGTAAACCTCAATTGCACAATACTGAAAGTCTGTTCACTTACACATCATATGCACAAGACTATCCAAGTAAATACAAAGTCTAGATAGACAAAAAGATCATGAAATAGATATCAATTTCGCATTCAGTGAGTAACATGCTATGGATAGAAAATCTCACATAACTCTCAAATCACACAAGTGTATAGGTGAAGTGTATTCCCTCAAGTTCAATCAATTAAGTCACGTGCTACCATATGCTTGGTTGTCCACCAAATCTCCACTACCTTGAATACATGCATGCACAAATCAAAAGGTCTTTGTTAAGGGTTGTAACGTGGCTAAGGTGAAGGGTAGGGAATCAAGAAAAAGGCTAACAAGTGGCTAACTCGAAAAACTAATAGAGCACAATGTTCATTTCTAATTAAAGCACTCAACATGAAATTTTGATCATGTAACAGCTGAGCAAACTGTCACAAGCATTAAACCCCAAGCACATATTATCATGTACTTTTCCACTTTCATATTGCACAAACCAATGAACACAACTCTACTTGATCTTTTATTTTTATATATATTTTTTTCTTTTCTTTTTTCTTTTTTTTTTCTTTTTTATTATTTTTTTTTATATTTTTTTTAGAAATTCCCACCAAATTTTCACACTTTAACAAAGAAATCCCCACACTATGCACTCACCAACCTCCAAATGAATCAAAATGCTCTACTAGTAAATCAAGAGAAGAATAAACAAGTAGGCTCAAGAATTTAGATTGGTGATATACAAAAATAACGGATAAAAAGCTCAAAGGGGTTTACTAGGGATATATGATTCAAGGGTACTGTTTGGATAAATACGGTTAATCCTAGTGCCTTTATCATTTTCATGCATACAGATATCATGTAATCTCAAAATGGTTCGAAACAAGTTCTAGAGCGACATACTTAATGATGAACAACATACAGCAATAAAAATTCGATTGATATAAGATGTACCAATCACAAATTAGGCTCAAGATCTCACAAGGTGAAAGCATGCTTCAGTACTCACTAAATTTGACAAAGATGTATCTCAAGTTTTAAAAATTTTCGCAAGCACGAACAAGGAATCATCAAGTAACAAATGATTTTCTAGAGATATGATATGTCAAATAATCATGCAAAATAAGCTCACAAGATGTGTACCTATCCTTGTTAACACACTACGAGACGAGGCAATTAATTTTCTAATTTTTTAATTTTTTTTATTTTTTTTATTTTTTTTTTATTTTTTGTTTTTTATTAATCATCGAGAACTCATCCCCACACTTAAGTGGTTCATTGTCCTCAATGAACAATTATATAAAAGAAAAGTTAGAAATATAAAGAAAAGTAAGAAATACTCCCCTAATAGCCTGCTCAAACCAATGGGTTGCCTCCCAATAAGCGCTCTTTTACCGTCATTAGCTTGACTTCTGCCTTCGAATCAAGGTTCCATGGAGAGATTGTCGAGCCGAATCGTCTCCATTTTTCCAACAAATGCGCCGTCCACATATAATTTAAGGCGTTGACCGTTTACTTTAAATTTTTCTCCATCTTGCCCCATGATTTCAATAGCACCATGAAATTTAACTCCAGTTACAGTGAAAGGTCCGGACCATCTAGACTTGAGTTTCCCAGGAAAGAGTCGAAGCCTTGAGTTAAATAACAACACCTTGTCACCAACTTCAAAATCTCTTCGCTGGATCATCTTATCATGCATTTTCTTCGTTCTCTCTTTGTAAATCCGGGAATTATCATAAGCATCAAATCGAAGCTCATCTAATTCATTTAATTGAAGAAGTCTTGCTTGTCCCGCAGCCTTTAAATCCATGTTGAGTTCTTTTATAGCCCAAAAAGCACGATGTTCCAACTCAACTGGCAAGTGACATGCCTTGCCATATACTAACCGATATGGGGTAGTTCCAATAGGGGTCTTATATGTTGTCCGATAAGCCCACAAAGCATCATCTAGCTTCAAGTACCAATCTTTTCTAGATTTTGCAACCACCTTCTCTAGAATGCTTTTAATTTGACGATTTGAAACCTCCACTTGGCCACTTGTTTGAGGATGATAAGCAAGACCAACCTTGTGAGTGACACCATACTTCTTCAACAAAGTTTCAAATTGTCGGTGGTGAAAATGAGAACCGCCATCACTTATCACGGTTCTTGGAACTCCAAAGCGCGGGAAGATGATTTTCTTGAAGAGATTCATAACAACCTTAGAATCATTGGTGCGCGATCCAATTGCTTCAACCCATTTGGAAACATAATCAACTACAACTAAGATGTATTTCATCCCACAAGAAGTTGGGAACGGTCCCATAAAATCAATACCCCATACATCAAATATCTCGACCTCAAGAATACCGGTCTGAGGCATCTCATTGCGTTTAGAAATATTACCCGTTATTTGACATGCATCACAAGCCAAACAGAAAGCACGAGCATCTTTAAATAGAGAAGGCCAAAAAAACCGGATTGAAGTACCTTAGCAGCAGTTTTAGAAGGACCATGGTGCCCTCCACATGCAAGAGAATGACAATGCTTGAGAATGTCATTAATTTCAAACTCAGGGACACATTTACGAAAGATCCCATCAGCACACTTTCGATACAAGAAAGGGTCATCCCAAAAATATTGTTTAGCATCATGATGGAACCGCTTTCGTTGTTGATAGGTCAAGTCTGGAGGATGAGAGCCACCCACACAAAAATTTGTAAAGTCTGCATACCATGGAGTTTTAGTGGCAACAGCAAATAAATGATCATCAGGAAAAGAGTCGTCAATAGGAGTATCAGATGCAACATCTGATGTGAAACGTAGTCGTGAAAGATGATCTGCAACCACGTTCTCAGCACCCTTCTTGTCTTTGATTTCCAAGTCAAATTCCTGGAGTAACAGAATCCAACGAATAAGCCTCGGTTTTGCTTCTTTCTTGGCCAGCAGATATCTCAGTGCTGAATGATCTGTGTGAACAATGATTTTGGAGCCAATGAGATAGGTCCGAAACTTTTCAAGAGCATAGACCACAGCTAGAAGCTCCTTCTCAGTAGTAGCATAATTGACCTGAGCTTCATCCAAGGTTTTACTTGCATAGTAGATGGCATGCAATACCTTGTCTTTCCTTTGACCGAGAACGGCTCCCACAGCATAATCACTTGCATCACACATGATTTCGAATGGAAGGCTCCAATCTGGAGGTTGTATGATTGGTGCACTAATTAAAGCTTCCTTGATCCTGTTAAAAGACTCCAAACAAGCGTCAGTAAACACAAAGGTGGCATCCTTAAGCAACAATTGAGTGAGGGGTTTTGCAATTTTTGAAAAATCTTTTATAAAACGACGATAAAAACCCGCATGACCAAGGAAACTCCTCACTCCCTTGACATTAACAAGAGGAAGAAGCTTCTCAATCACCTCAATTTTTGCTTTGTCAACCTGGATGCCACGTTCAGAAATCAAGTGACCAAGTACCACTCCTTCATTTACCACGAAGTGGCACTTTTCCCAATTCAAAACCAAATTCACCTCTTCACAACGTTTAAGCACTTTAGAAAGATTATGCAGACATACATCAAAATCAGACCCATAAACACTGAAATCATCCATAAATACTTCCATGATCGACTCTATGAAATCAAAAAATATGGCAGTCATGCAACGCTGAAAAGTAGCAGGGGCATTGCACAATCCAAAAGGCACTTTACGATATGCAAAAGTACCATATGGGCAAGTAAATGTAGTCTTTTCTTGGTCATCAGGATGTATAGGGATCTGAAAGAACCCTGAATATCCATCTAAATAGCAAAAGTACTTATGCTTAGCAAGTCTTTCAAGCATCTGATCAATAAATGGGAGAGGGTAATGATCTTTTCTAGTAGCAGTGTTTAACTTACGGTAATCAATGCACATTCGCCAACCGGTGACAATTCGAGTGGGAATTAATTCATCTTTATTATTCTTAATTACCGTTGTTCCTCCTTTCTTAGGAACTACCTGAACTGGGCTTACCCATTTAGAATCGGAAATCGGGTAAATGATGCCCGCATCTAACAATTTCAAAACTTCTTTTTTAACAACCTCTTGCATGTTAGGGTTCAAGCGACGTTGTCCCTGTATGCAAGGCTTATGGTCATCATCTAAGTGAATTCTATGCATGCAAAAGTTTGGGCTAATCCCTGTAAGATCATCAATACTATACCCAATGGCTTTTCTATGCACACGCAAAACAGTAAGAAGCTTAAAAACCTGGTTATCATCAAGACTAGAGATAACAATCACAGGACAAGTCTTTTCATCATCAAGAAATACATATTTAAGATTAGATGGCAAAGGCTTTAACTCTAACTTTTTTACCTGAGGTTGACCACAAGAAGTGACAGTGTTGGTTACCTCACAATTTGGATCAACTACACCATCCAACTCAAGAATCAATGAATCGACTTCAGCATGTCCTTCTCCTTCGTATGCTTCAAGCATGAGCACTGCTTCTAATGCATCATTCAATAGAATCTGAGGCATCTCATCTTGGACAATTTCATCTATAACATCAATCCTGCAGCAAGTATTCTCAAGCAAAGGGGATTTAAGAGCAGAGGTTAGAGTAAAAGTAATTTTATCATCACCAACGCTCAGTGTGAGAGTCCCACTTTTAACATCAATTACAGCACCTGTAGTACAGAGAAATGGTCTTCCTAAAATAATAGGTATTTGGCTATCCTCTTCCATATCTAGAACTACAAAGTCTACAGGAATATAGAATTTTCCAACCCTAACAGGCACATCCTCTAAAATTCCAAGAGGATATTTTATCGAACGGTCTGCCATTTGCAAAGTCATCTGTGTACATTTTAATTCTTCCATGTTTAATTTTTGAAAAATCGAAAGAGGCATGACTGAGACGCTAGCGCCTAAATCACATAAAGCTTTATCAATAAACAATGCACCTAAATGACACGGGATTGAAAAACTACCAGGATCTTTAAGCTTAGGTGGAGACTTATTCTATAAAACAGCACTACACTCCTCAGTAAAAGCTACTATCTCTACCTCACCAAAGGACCTTTTCTTAGTGAGAATATCCTTGAGAAACTTTGCATATGATGGAACTTGAGAAATTAAATCAGTGAAAGGAACTGTTACCTCAAGGTTCTTGACAAGTGTCATGAACTTACCAAACTGCCGGTCCACCTTAGTTCTGTTCATCCTGCTAGGGAATGGGAGCTTTGGCACAAATGGTGGAGGGGTGACTGCAGTCTTTTCTTTGTCCTTTTCCTTGTTTTCCTCAGTTTCACCTTCGTTTATGTCTTCAACAACTTTCTCTACCTTGTCTTCCTCAGAATTCTCTTTTTCTTTCTTAGTAGGAGCATCGTCAGTAGACATTGGAGGAGCATCATATGTATGACCACTCCTAAGAGTAATGACATTCACATTTTCCTTTGGCTGAGTTGGTTGTGCTGGTAGAGAGCCTTGTTGCCTTGTAGACGAAGAACTAGCCATTTGAGCAATCTGAGTTTCTAGCATCTTATTATGAATCTCCATCTGGTTCATCTTCCTATTGGTATCCTCCATATTCTTTTGCAATTGCAATAATATCTTCATCATATCACCTTGATTATCAGCCTGTGCAGCTTGATTGGCTTGAGGAGCATAATTCTGATAGGGCTTTTGAAATCCAGGGGGATTCATAGGTCCTTGCGGGGGCCTATACTGCTGCTGTGGAGGAGGCTGATACGACTGCTGATATTGCTGCTGCTGATTAGGAAAATTTGAATTCTGAGCGTTATTGTTCCTATATGAGAAGTTCGGATGATCTTTCCAACCAGGATTGTAAGTGTTGGAATACGGATTGTATTACTGCCTCTGTTGGAAAACATTTGCTTGCTCCATCTGAAACTTTTGTGAATTTTGAGCATTGTATTGGCAATCGTTACCATAGTGGCCTTGGATGCCACAGACTTCACAAACAGGATAATTCATAGAAGCCACGGATGACAATGCATTGATACTCATAGGTGGAGTAGAGGGCTGAGATGTCTTCAATGAGTGGATCTCCTGAGTCAATGCAGCGAGTTGAGATGATAATAGAGAATATGCATCCACTTCGAGTTTACCCCCTTTCTTGGCTGTTCTCGGGTTACTGAAGTGATTGGCAGCCAAATTTGAAAGAAAAGCATGTGCATCATCAATTCCTTTGTCTAAAAACACGCCACCTGCAGCGTTATCAACTGTACCTTTTGTTTCAGGATCAAGACCATTGTAGAAGCGTTTAAGCAGAAACCACTTCTCAAGACCATGGTGAGGGCATGCACGTTGATAATCCTTGAATCTGTCCCAAGCATCCCGAAGAGATTCGCCATGATCTTGCTTATAACCCATCATCTTGTCGATCAAATCGTCGGTTCTGTTAGGAGGGAAGAACTCAGTTAAGAAAGCCTGAGCAATCTCATCCCACTCGGTCAAGTCAATATCATTCAACCATTTTTGAGCTTTGTCACGAAGAGAGAAACCAAACAACATGACTTTCAACTGGTCTGGAGTGACTCCCTGATGTTTAATGGTAGAACAGAGCTGTTGAAACCTTTGCAAATGAAGTGTAGGGTCTTCGGATGGAAGACCAGCAAATTGATTATGTTGGATCATACTGAGCAACGCCGGTTTGATCTCAAAGTTTGCTGCTTGAATAGCTGGCATAGCGAGACCAACCGGTACCCCACTCGGAGAAGGCTGCGAATAGTTCTTCAAAGATTTAAAAGGAAGGTTGGCCATTTTAATATCTGAAAAAGGGATATAACGAGATAACTCGAGAACGTGTTTCGATTTAAGTATAACTTAACTTTTAAGATGTTAAGTGATTAATCCCGAATGCCTTGGCTATTTATAGATCACCAAGCTGAACCGGGACCCGCTACCACTACCCCTTACCGTACTCGACTACCAGGCAAGTTTCAATTCCCTTCTTTTAGGCTGTTGTTGTGATTGAATATATATATATATATATATATATATATATATATATATATATATATATATATATATATATATGTTTTCTGTTATACATATATCATAGCATGCATGCCTACTTTCAAGTTATATCATTATGCTTGTTCCCTGATTGTTATTGGCTTATAAATTAGATAGTTATCGTATCAATTATAAGCCGGTTATTGTAAGTCCCTCAGAGAAGAGTGTACATCTTATTCATCAAATATAGACCGGGAGTCAATATTTCTTGACATATCGAGATTACCTCGGAGGAAAATATTTAAGTAAATATTTTCTATTATTTGGGCGACGAATATTATTTGAACATTCGTTCGAGATTATTTATTTAACGATCCTTACTTCAAATAATTATTTGAACGTAACCATTTGACGAATAATATTTTTCAATATTCATTCAGAGTCGAATTGATTATCGATTATTATTTCGAATATTCTTCTAAAGATGAGACTACTAAATGAATATTATTTGGATATTCATTTGGAATATTATTTTATTAAATAAATATTACTTTTGAAAATTCATTTAAGATATTAATTACTTGATGAATATTATTTTAAATATTCATCTGAAGCCTGATTTATTTATCGAATATTATCTCGAACATTCCTTTAGGGCTTGGATTACTAAATGAATATTACTTGATATTCATTTATAATATTATTCATTAAATGAATATTACCTTTTGAATATTCATTTAAATTCCTAATTAATTATGAATATTGTCTTAAATATTCCTTTCAGGTCCTAGTAATTAATGAATATTATTTTGAATATTCATTTAAATATTTATTTATTCAATAAATATTCTCCTGATATTTCTTCAGGGATTATTTTGAAAAATACTCTAATTAAAGATATCCTCTCATATTCCTAAATATTCTGTAAATATTTTTAGTTCAATAAATATTCTCTGAATATTTATTCCATACTTAGAATAACCTCAATAAGGTTTATCTTCTTCGATTATTACAGAAAATATCTCAGAGTCGTATTATTATTAATCTTATATCAAGAAAGGTTCTCAGACATCATTCTTCTTTGAGTCTACCTCTCTAATAATAAGGGAACCTTACTTGGAAAATGTTATTTATCTTGTCGACTTCCCGGTCATAAAGTATTCTCTTCACTCGCAACTCGGGTGCTGTTGACTTATTAAGTCGTTGGTTACCTTCTCATCTTTCGAGGGGTAAGATTGTTGGAACAAGTTGATATTCGTTACCAAGCAATAGCTTGGAAGTTATTGGTGAATTTTCCTTTCCAAATAGATACGACTACTTTGTAGAGTCTTATCAACAAGTATTATACTTGGGGGAAGGGGGACGAACGTTACTTTCAGAATCATGAATTCTATTTGAACTAGGAGTCGTGTAAGAGGCCGAGTAGTGCCGGTCTATCCCCTTTGGCCCAACCGTTGGCCGGGGAGAGCTAGTAAGGCGGTAGACAAGTAAAGCCGTCAGTTCTTCCTTCTACCGGTAGTAAATCTAAATTGAGCTGTACGATCTCGACTGATCATCAAGATTGGAACAGCGGGCGCGGTGAATACTCCATCATTGGTTCATCATCCAAACTTATTTATTTCCTGCAACATGATTACTGTTGGCAGAGCTGGAAAAGTGTTCATAACTGGATTGCAACCTTTTCATGCAAGTTCCTCTTCTTAATAACAATGAGAATATCTCGCTTACTTTTGATGTAGCAGATATTTCTACAAACAAATACTTTAAGTTACCTTGTAACTTCATCGTTCATATTATACTGGCATCATTTCCGTAAATGCATGGCATATGGTTTGAAAGATACTTTTGAACTGTTACATATTATCGTTCAGTTATATATTATTGTTGGTAGGCTTTCGCTCACCCTTGCTTTGTTCACATTATGTCACAACAATAGCTAAGACAGATGGCTCGCGTCAGGCGCACTCGGCGCAAGCAGGTTACCCGACCCACCGGACTCCCCGCTGAGATGCTAGCCGCCATTGCTGAGGTAGCTTAGTTAGGCAGCTTTTGTTTCCTGTTTAACTATATGTATAATTAAGGTAATCAACGGCAAAACTGTTAAACTTATGATGTTATCCTTTTGGGATTGTAATAACTTTTATTCGTAACCCTTTAATGTAAGACTTATTTCAATTTCATCTCTGGGACTATAACTGTTATGCGTGTGAGTGGATATTATTGTGGGGTCACAGCATGTGATTTATTTATTGTGGACTCAAGTCAAGTATTATGTATGGATGTAAGATCGTAACCACCAGATCCCCGACCCCGGATCTGGGGGTGTTACAGAGATGGTATCAGAGCGAGAGTTATATATCCCAAGAGATGATACGACGTTATATAATAATAAATTCAATAATATAATAAGAACCCTTGCCAGGTTCACCTAAAACCCTTACGGGAACTTTTTAAGTATCATGATAGTAACATAGTTCGTCTTGTGTAGGCGAGCGACATGTCGGCCCAGGAGGCAGCTGCGAGACAGCATGATGAGGACATGTTCCGGACTAGGGACCCATACTATGAGCACTTGCCTGAGGAGGATACTGAGCCTGAGGAGGAGGATGCTGAGGAGGTCCAGGTTGATGCTGATACTGATGTGATCGAGTCTGAGGAGGAGGACCCTGAGGAGGTCCAGGTTGATGTTGGCACAGATGTTGTTGAGACTGAGGGGGAGGAGGACCCGGAGGGGATCCGGATGCTGAGTTAGTTGCTGAGGATGAGGATTATTCGGTGGTATCTGAGATTAGGACCATGGAGGAGGATATTGATATGACCACTGAGCAGGTCATGGCTGCTGTTGTTGGACAGGCTGTGGATGAGGTTGAGCCAGTGGAGGATGCAGTAGGGAGTTCCAGACTACGAGTGCCACCCTTCCCTGTTGAGAGAGCCCCTACTCCACCACCACTACCTGTGAGCCCATACCCCGATGAGTTTGAGGAGATTACCCCAGAGCCCCAGCAGACAGAGACTGCTGCTCCAGCTGAGCCATCCACCCCACCTCATGCCCCGATAGGAGGAGTCCCAATATGTGTTCACAACTTGTTTGTGAACGTGCTTTATAGAGAGTTGTCTGTGGCAGATGCCAGGTTGGCAGAGTCTAGGAGGGAGTTAGCAGCAGAGAGAGCCGCCCGGATGAGGTTGCAGGGCAGGAGGACTATCAGTGACAGGGTTCGGTATAGGGCTGTGACCCGCATCGAGCTGAGGGCTCGGGTGAGGGTGCGACAGTTGCCTACTGATGGGCATGGTAGGTTAGACAGGGCAGAGGCTGAGGAGATTTTCCGCATCACCATGGGGAGGGTTCGGAGGATGTTTCGTCGTGGCGGCTGATTTCAGATGTAGTGATGCAGTGGTCTAGTTGTCTAGTCATGTACGGACGTAGTAGTGCCGGCTTTTGTAGGGATGGTTTTCTTGTACTTGTTTTCCCTTTTTGCAGACTAGACAGATAGACAGCGTAATTCACTTTTGACTTGTTGTTGTTGTTAGGATGGCTGTACTTTAAACTATTGTTGTAACTCGGATGTTGTACCTTTTCGGTACCTGGTATATATTTGTTTCCCTTTCAGTCATTTCAATTTTGTTGGGATGTGATCACGAGTTTATTAGCATATGTACTACTTTTCGATTAAGTTGCCATGAGATATAAAACTGTGGGATTTTAAACCCAATCATGTAAAGAATTATGCAAGGAAAAATCCTTTAAAACAGGTAAGTGAACCTAATGTATAATTTTCCAAATTTCAGTAAAATGCCTCCAAGACGAATGGGCATTAGGGCTAACCCCCGAGAATCTACTGACCAAGAGAGTCACAACCAACACGAGGAAAACCATGAAAGTAGTGAAGAACACGATCAGGATTATAATGAGCAAGAAGATTCCCAGTATGGAGCAGAGGATGAACCCCTGTACTCTGAAGAATTTGAGGGGGAAATCGCGGGTGGAGAAACTGAAGTAGAACAGGAAGGGGAGAACCAGGGCGGAAACCCCATGGGCCAGTTTATGGATCTACTTAGGAAGAATTTGAACAATACCCCCAGCCACCACCAAGCAACAACACTTCAGTGGCAAATTCCTTTAGGGCCTTTAAGTCCCTTAAGCCCCCCGAGTTCCACGGATCGGCTGATCCCGTTGAGGCGAGGGCCTGGATCAAGGAAATGGAAAAATCTTTCGAGATTCTGAGTATCAATGAGGCTCAGAAGACTGTTTTTGCTACTTACCTACTAAAGGGAGAGGCCAATTATTGGTGGGAAGCCAAGAAGAACATGGAGACTGATGCTGTCATAGCCTGGGAAAGGTTCAAACAATTATTCCTGGAGAAGTACTTCCCGAAGTTCATGAAAACCAAGATGGAACTTAAGTTTTTGGAACTGAAATAGAACAATATGTCAGTGGCTGACTATGAGGCCAAATTTACTAAGCTGTCGAGATTTGTGCTAGAGTTTGTAGACACAGAAGAAAATAAAGTTAACAAGTTTCAACAAGGGCTGAAGCAGTGGATCCAGAATAGGGTGGCGGTTTTAGAGATTAAAGATTATGCCACCTTGGTGCAGAAGGCAACCATTGTGGAGGCTGGTAGTGATCAGATGCAGAGAGAGAGAGAGAGAGAGAAAGGGGGGATAAAGAGAAAGCATGTTAGTATGGGCGGAAGATCCGCTGGAGGAAAACCCCCAACCAAGTTTAATCGAGGAGCGGTTTCCCTACCTGGGAGGAATGTAGGGTTTAAACCATCTGCGAGTGTAAGTGTGAGCCAGAACGGCCATCAATCAGGAATGTCCCGTTCCAACCCTTCTCGACCTCCATTGCCATTGTGTGCTACTTGTGGGAAGACGCACTCCGGGGTGTGCAATCTGAAGCAGATAAACTGTTATAAGTGTGGGCGAGCTGGGCACTATGCTACCTCTTGCACCACGGTCATCCCTAACAGCACAACCTGTTTCCAGTGTGGACAGCGAGGGCACATGAGGAAGGATTGCCCAAGGAGCAAACCAGCAGCATCAGGAGCAAGCAAGGTTGCCTCAAATAGGACTGCTAGGACTTTTAATATGTCAGTACAAGATGCCGTGAGGGACACAGATATGATAGCATGTACATTTTCTCTCAATTCAGTCAGTGCAAATGCCTTATTTGATTCAGGAGCAACTAAGTCTTTTATATCTAGAGATTTTGCGCATAAGTTGAAACTTAAAACCCAGCAACTAAGAGATTCCTTACTAGTAGAAATAGCTAATCAGGAAATCGTACCGGTTAATCAAATTCACCCCGATTGTAAGCTAGAAATAGGAGGACGATCCTTCTATGTCGATTTAATTCCTTTTAAGCTAGGGGAATTCGATGTCATTTTTGGTATGGATTGGTTGTCTCGCAATGATGCGCGGATAGATTATAAAGGGAAAAAGGTTAAGTTGAAAACCCCAGGGAAGAAAGAAATAGTGTTTAAGGGCATGCGACAGACCCAGAAAATTCTGACCATGGCGCAAACCAAGAGATTGTTACGAAAAGGGAACGAGGCTTATTTAGCTTACGTTGTAGACACTCAGAAGGAAGTGCCAAGATTGCAAGACATTCTGGTAGTTAATGAGTTCGAGGACGTGTTCCCACAAGATCTTCCCGGACTACCACCTGATAGGGTAATTGAGTTTGCCATCGAGTTAGCCCCGGGGACGGCGCCAGTTTCGAAGGCCCCGTACCGATTAGCCCCAGTAGAAATGAAGGAGCTAGCTAAACAATTACAGGAATTGTTGGATAAGGGCATGATAAGGCCCAGTGTGTCGCCTTGGGGCGCACCAGTGTTGTTTGTTAAGAAAAAGGATGGGAGTATGAGGTTATGCATCGACTATAGAGAATTGAACAAGCTAACCATAAAGAATAAGTATCCATTGCCCAGGATAGACGATTTGTTTGACCAGCTAAGAGGTGCCGAATACTTCTCAAAGATTGATCTGAGAACGGGATATCACCAACTGAAGATCAAACCTGAAGATATCCCGAAGACAGCATTCCGTACCAGATATGGACATTATGAGTTCTTAGTTATGTCATTTGGATTGACCAACGCCCCAGCAACCTTCATGGACCTAATGAATAGAGTGTTCAAGGAATATTTGGACAAATTCGTGATAGTCTTCATTGATGATATTCTCATCTACTCAAAGACAGAGGAAGAACACGCTGAACATTTAAGGATAACCTTAGAAATACTCAGGAAGGAGCAGTTTTATGCCAAGTTCTCCAAGTGTGAGTTTTGGAAAAATGAGGTACAATTCTTAGGGCACGTAATCAATAGAGAAGGAGTGTTGGTTGACCCCTCCAAGGTAGAAGCAGTTTCAAACTGGGAACGGCCAACTACTCCAACCGAGGTGAGGAGTTTCATTGGACTGGCCGGATATTACAGGAGATTTGTCCAAGACTTTGCGAAAATTGCAGCTCCATTAACTCGACTTACCCGTAAAACCGAGAAATTTGAATGGACTGAGAAATGCGAGAAGAGTTTCCAAGAGTTAAAGAAGAGGCCGGTGATAGCCCCAGTGCTGGCATTACCTGATGGAAAAGGAGATTTCGTGATTTACAGTGATGCTTCGCATAAAGGACTGGGATGCGTGCTTATGCAGCACGGCAAGGTAATAGCGTATGCGTCTAGGCAATTGAAGGATTATGAGGTCAGATATCCCACGCATGATCTAGAACTAGCAGCCATAGTCTTCGCTTTAAAGATTTGGAGACACTACCTGTATGGGGAAAAGTGCGAGATTTACACTGACCATAAGAGCCTCAAGTACATTTTCACTCAGAAAGAGCTTAACATGCTCCAGAGGAGATGGTTAGAGTTAATCAAGGATTACGACTGTGAAATTCGCTATCACCCGGGCAAAGCCAATGTGGTGGCTGACGCCCTTAGTAGGAAAGAAAAGCTCAAGATAATAACTTCAGAGGAAGAACTAGTGAAAGATTTTGAGAAGTTGGAAATTGAGGTTAAGTTACCTGGAGAGGGCCAAGAAAAGTTGATGGAAATTAGAATCCAACCTCCATTGTTAGAAAAGATTAGACTGTGCCAGGAACGGATGATGGAGGAAGAAAAGAACTCCACAGAAGAGCTAATGACCGGAGAGGAAATTAAGTGCGAAAGAGACAAGGAAGGGATCATGAGGTACACATACAGGATATGGATCCCAAACGTTCAGGAACTCAAGGATGAGATTTTAAATGAGGCACACAACTCAAGATACTCAGTGCACCCCGGTAGCACCAAAATGTATAGGGATTTGAAGGAGTATTACTGGTGGCCCAACATGAAAAAAGACGTAGCAGAATGGGTAAGCAGATGCTTGACCTGCCAACGAGTGAAAGCAGAGCACCAGAAGCCCAGCGGACTTTTACATCCCTTAGAGATTCCAGAATGGAAATGGGAACACATAGCCATGGATTTCGTAGTAGGTTTACCAAAGACCAAGGCTAATCATGACGCCATATGGGTAATTGTAGATCGACTGACGAAGTCAGCTCACTTTCTCCCGATCAACGAAAGGTACACGGTCGACAGACTAGTGGACATCTACTTAAAAGAGATAGTGGCGCGACATGGAGTCCCAGTCGCAATAGTATCCGATCGAGATCCTAGATTTAACTCTAGGTTTTGGAGAAGTTTTCAAGAATGTGTAGGGACCCGGCTGAACATGAGCATAGCCTACCACCCCGAGACAGATGGGCAAAGTGAGAGGACCATCCAAACGCTAGAGGATATGTTGAGAGTCTGCGCGATAGACTTCAAAGGAAATTGGGATGATCACTTGCCATTGATTGAGTTCTCCTACAATAACAGTTATCATTCAAGCATTGGGATGCCACCTTATGAGGCCCTTTATGGAAGAAAATGTCGATCTCCCTTGTATTGGGATGAAGTTGGAGAGCAAAAGATGCTCGGGCCCGAAGTGGTCCAACGAACTAAAGATGCAGTAGATCTAATCAGAGGACGGTTGGTAGCAGCCCAGGATCGACAAAAGAAATATGCCGACTTAGCTCGGAAAGGCAAGGAATACGAAGTAGAGGACCTAGTGTTCTTGAAAGTGTCACCTTGGAAAGGTTTAATGAGATTTGGGAAGAAAGGAAAGCTGAGTCCCAGATACATTGGACCATTTGAGATCTTGAGACGAATTGGGGAACTAGCTTATGAGCTCGCATTGCCCCCGAATCTACAG
The DNA here is from genome assembly GCA_036435485.1 of Saposhnikovia divaricata. Taxonomy (NCBI): domain Eukaryota; kingdom Viridiplantae; phylum Streptophyta; class Magnoliopsida; order Apiales; family Apiaceae; genus Saposhnikovia; species Saposhnikovia divaricata. Next base: position 116,424,783 of record CM071599.1, on the reverse strand, counting down.
CAGGTGCATAATGTGTTCCATGTTTCGATGCTGAGGAAGTATAATCCGGATGCTAAGCATATTGTAGAGTATGAGCAAGTGGACATGCAACCAGACTTGACCTATGTGGAGCAACCTGTGGAAATCATAGACCGGAAAGAACAAGTGCTCCGAAACAAGGTCATTCAGCTAGTCAGAGTTTTGTGGCAGAACCACAATGTAGAAGAATCCACCTGGGAACTTGAAAGCGCAATGCAAGAGAAGTACCCCCACTTGTTTTCAAACTGATTCCGGGACGGAATCCTTTTAAGGAGGGGAGACTGTAAGAACCCAGATTTTGGGGTGGAATTAAAACTTTTATGTATTTAATGATGTAAGAATGAATAGTGGTTACGGCTACAATGTAATAATTGATATTTGGAAAGAATGAATGGAATTCGACTTTATTATTTCTATGTCTTGAAGAATGCTAAAGGGTGACAACATAGGTAAGAATAATCTATCTTCTAAGGGAATAAGATATGGCAATTTCAAGCAGGAGAATATTCTCATGTCATCCAGATCGGTAACGATTAATCCAGTAGTTCCGTGAAAAGGTTAAGGAACGATCGAAAGAGAATACAGACAATTGTACAACCCTAAGAGAATAAGTAAATAATAAAGAATGAATAGTGTTTTGGTGGGAGTATAGAATAATATGAGACGACACTATATAGAAGTATTTGGAACGGATTTCCGAGTTCGTATTAGTGATCCAGGGGGAAAATAAGTGTATGTAAAAGCTGTCGGATTCTGAAAAACCGCACTTTTATTTTCTCCGAAAGTTCCCTGGACACTGATAGCCTTAAGTATTTAACGAATGGATTTAAGGAATATAAATTGGAAAGTTAGAATGAAAGATGGAGAATGATAGTATTATTATTAAAAAGGATTCCCGGTAAACCCTAATTAGAAATCCGTGAAATATTCCTACGAACGATCAATCGAAACGGGCAATAACCGGATACAGAAACAAGCAGAGGAAGCAAGATTCTTGTGCAAGCTACTAGAATAAATATCTAGCAACCAAGTGGCTTAAAGTAACTAGCATACTTGGAGATGGAAGTAGTACTTAGAAAAACCAACCAATACTTAGCCTTCCACCATCCAAAACATAACACTTGTCTCTCCAAATTGCCTCATCCATGACATCACACTCCATTAACACAACTAGGATGAGATATTATCTATCCAAATTCACTTTATGCATAATTGACCAAGGAAAAGCAAGAAACCAAGCAAACACTCTCCATTCCTTTTCTTTCTTCAAACTTTCGGCCAAGGTGCTAGAAAAGGAGGTTCCCACCATTTTTTGATCTTCAAATTTTTAGGGTAATTACTACATATCATAACTTAGATCTCCTAGAAATTTCAGCCTCAAATTCACTTTCTTTCATTTTCAAATAAATCATAAAAGGTGATGATGAATAGTGTTTTCAAGAACTAATCCTTGTTTTTCTTGTTTTCATGGTTGATCCTAGCTAAGTTAAGGCTATCCAAGGGCAATACCAAGATTTTTGAGGCTAGTACATACTACAAGGAAGGTATAATACTTGAAAACCCTAGATCTACTTTGAGTTTTAAGCATGTTCTTGATGGATCTAGCTTAGTTATGATTATGTTCATGTTATAAGCATGTTTAGTTAGTGATTTAGTGATTTGATTAACATGATGATTTTGATACTAAGATCAGTGGCTTCTGGACTTGTTGAGGTGCTTAATATGTGTATAAGTTGTTTAGATTCCCGGTGTGACTTGGGTTGTTGATTGTGATTTTTGGAACGTTCGTATTATAATGTCCGATTTTACAATACCATGTTTTGTATGCCATTTTCCATGTCAAAAACTACTGTCCAGAAACTTTATCTGCCATGATAGGATAGGTAATGTTCTAAGCTTCGTTTTGATATAAAGATCACGTGAAACAGACTTACGGTTTAGGATTTATGACCAAATTACTAAACGCAGTTCGAATCCGTAAACGAAAGTTCGTAACTGAAATTGAACCCTCGTAAACTATGTAACGTCATGGCGAATCTTGGTAAATAAATACTAGAGGTAAAAAGGAAGGTGTGAAAGAAAACCGTATGTCAAAAGGATCATTTTTCGATTTATTAAAAATGTTCGAGTCAAGGTTAAACGCGAACGAACCCCTAAAAGAGGACTCTTTTATAACTTCGGTAAAACACTTAGAAAACGGGCGATAAAACTCGGAGTATAATATTGGTTCGTAACGATCGACCTTAGAACTCGTATGACTTAAGTATATCCCAAGTATAAGTACAGTGACATGTCGTATTAACGAACGAATGTCGGGTCGGATCAGTGATAATAAGGAATCCACAAAAAGGGATATAACGAGATAACTCGAGAACGTGTTTCGATTTAAGTATAACTTAACTTTTAAGATGTTAAGTGATTAATCCCGAATGCCTTGGCTATTTATAGATCACCAAGCTGAACCGGGACCCGCTACCACTACCCCTTACCGTACTCGACTACCAGGCACCAGGCAAGTTTCAATTCCCTTCTTTTAGGCTGTTGTTGTGATTGAATATATATATATATATATATATATATATATATATATATATATATATATATATATATGTTTTCTGTTATACATATGCCATAGCATGCATGCCTACTTTCAAGTTATATCATTATGCTTGTTCCCTGATTGTTATTGGCTTATAAATTAGATAGTTATCGTATCAATTATAAGCCGGTTATTGTAAGACCCTCACAGAAGAGTGTATACATCTTATTCATCAAATATAGACCGGGAGTCAATATTTCTTGACATATCGAGATTACCTCGGAGGAAAATATTTAAGTAAATATTTTCTATTATTTGGGCGACGAATATTATTTGAACATTCGTTCGAGATTATTTATTTAACGATCCTTACTTCAAATAATTATTTGAACGTAACCATTCGACGAATAATATTTTTCAATATTCATTCAGAGTCGAATTGATTATCGATTATTATTTCGAATATTCTTCTAAAGATGAGACTACTAAATGAATATTATTTGGATATTCATTTGGAATATTATTTTATTAAATAAATATTACTTTTGAAAATTCATTTAAGATATTAATTACTTGATGAATATTATTTTAAATATTCATCTGAAGCCTGATTTATTTATCGAATATTATCTCGAATATTCCTTTAGGGCTTGGATTACTACATGAATATTACTTGATATTCATTTAGAATATTATTCATTAAATGAATATTACCTTTTGAATATTCATTTAAATTCCTAATTAATTATGAATATTGTCTTAAATATTCCTTTCAGGTCCTAGTAATTAATGAATATTCATTTAAATATTTATTTATTCAATAAATATTCTCCTGATATTTCTTCAGGGATTATTTTGAAACATACTCTGATTAAAGATATCCTCTCATATTCCTAAATATTCTGTAAATATTTTTAGTGTAATAAATATTCTCTGAATATTTATTCCATACTTAGAATAACCTCAATAAGGTTTATCTTCTTCGATTATTACAGAAAATATCTCAGAGTCATATTATTATTAATCTTATATCAAGAAAGGTTCTCAGACATCATTTTCTTTGAGTCTACCTCTCTAATAATAAGGGAACCTTACTTGGAAAATGTTATTTATCTTGTCGACTTCCCGGTCATAAAGTATTCTCTTCACTCGCAACTCGGGTGCTGTTGACTTATTAAGTCATTGGTTACCTTCTCATCTTTCGAGGGGTAAGATTTTTGGAACAAGTTGATATTCGTTACCAAGCAATAGCTTGGAAGTTATTGGTGAATTTTCCTTTCCAACTAGATACGACTACTTTGTAGAGTCTTATCAACAAGTATTATACTTGGGGAAAGGGGGACGAACGTTACATTCAGAATCATGAATTCTATTTGAACTAGGAGTCGTGTAAGAGGCCGAGTAGCGCCGGTCCATCCCCTTTGGCCCAACCGTTGGCCGGGGAGAGCTTGTAAGGCGGTAGACAAGTAAAGCCGTCAGTTCTTCCTTCTACCGGTAGTAAATCTAAATTGAGCTGTACGATCTCGACTGATCATCAAGATTGGAACAGCGGGCGCGGTGAATACTCCATCATTGGTTCATCATCCAAACTTATTTATTTCCTGCAACATGATTACTGTTGGCAGAGCTGGAAAAGTGTTCATAACTGGAATTGCAACCTTTTCATGCAAGTTCCTCTTCTTAATAACAATGAGAATATCTCGCTTACTTTTGATGTAGCAGATATTTCTACAAACAAATACTTTAAGTTACCTTGTAACTTCATCGTTCATATTATACTGGCATCATTTCCGTAAATGCATGGCATATGGTTTGAAAGATACTTTTGAACTGTTATATATTATCATTCAGTTATATATTATTGTTGGTGGGCTTTCGCTCACCCTTGCTTTGTTCACATTATGTCACAACAACAGCTAGGACAGATGGCTCGCGTCAGGCGCACTCGGCGCAAGCAGGTTACCCGACCCACCGGACTCCCCGCTGAGATGCTATCCGCCATTGCTGAGGTAGCTTAGTTAGACAGCTTTTGTTTCCTGTTTAACTATATGTATAATTAAGGTAATCAACGGCAAAACTGTTAAACTTATGATGTTATCCTTTTGGGATTGTAATAACTTTTATTCGTAACCCTTTAATGTAAGACTTATTTCAATTTCATCTCTGGGACTATAACTGTTATGCGTGTGAGTGGATATTATTGTGGGGTCACAGCATGTGATTTATTTATTGTGGACTCAAGTCAAGTATTATGTATGGATGTAAGATCGTAACCACCAGATCCCTGACCCCGGATCTGGGGGTGTTACATTTGATCAGTGGTTGAGGAAGAAGAAATAAAAAGAAGGGGGATGGGGTGCGGTGGAGGAGGTGTGTGGACGGAGAAAGAAGGCCAGAAGGGAGATGGTGTTTGTGCGAATAAGGAGAGGAGAAAAGAAGGAGGGGCAGTTGGGTTCTTGCGAAAAGAGAGGAAGGGGAGAGAGAGGTGGCCGCGGTGGAAGGCTGGAGAATGGTAGATAGTGGTGATGCAGGGGAGTTTGGGAGATGGGAGAAGATGTGGTGAAAGGAGGAAATAAAATGAAGGCAGGGGTTTACAGCTACGGCGCAGGGGATTGGGTTTGGGAGAAGCTGGGTTTGTGTATTTGAGTTAAACAATAACAGGGGAGGTGAAGTATTGCATCGAATTAAACAGATAAAACATGAAAATTACGTAATGAAAATTAAAAATAATAATATTTTTGTGGTTTTTTTTTATTATTATTTTTTAACACATAAGCATGAAAATTAAATCTATAATTAAAATTATGAAACCCGAACAATTAAACTAAAATTTATAAAAACTAACTGCCTCCCCGGCAGCGACGCCAATTTGATGAAGTATATTTTTGTGTTCGTTCGCAGGGAGACAGGTTTTATCAATTTTAATTTAATTATCACAAATTATTAAAAACAATTATTGTGAATTTTTATAAAACTAAACAACGCAAATAAATGTGTTTTAAAGTCGATTAACTAAAAGTCTAGGATGACCGGGTTCACCATGTTTACACCGAAATAAATTATATGGATGTAGTAATTTAACAGATTTAAATAATTAGAGCATGTGTTAATCTCTCTCAAGCATTAACGCTCTCGGAAATCCAATTATGCTCTTGCACTAAAATTCAATTCCGCTAATCGTATGTATGCCTCTAGTGAATAAAATCTCTCGATTTATTATTCATATTCGCAAATAATTAATTAATGATACCGGCCGATAAAACAAATTAGATTTTATAACATATCGATTAGAATTATTTTATATCCGTTAAACAACTAATAAAATTAAAACACTATCATGGTGTAAACATGGCTTCCCCTTACACCCTAGAAATAAACTACTCACACATGCTATTAATAGAATTGACAAAAATAATTAAACAAAACATGTAAAACATATATTAATAAACAAGATAAAATTAAAGAGTACCTCAAATTTGTAATAAAATGGAGAATTAAGCCAAACAACGTGTACATAAAAGAGAAGAAAACCAAGCCCCTAGCTCCAATAAAAAGTTTGCCGAATGAAAAGTTGTAGAATAAGAAAATGTAAAGTGGTGCTCCTTAGCTTTTTGTTTCTAATGCTTTCTGTAAGAGTTTTTCTCCCCAATAAACTAATGAAGGCTGTTCTATATATAGGCAGTATTAATGCCCTTTGTAAACAAATGTGCTGGCATGCATTGACAATTTCAAAAGCTGTGTTCTTTTTTATATTCAAAGTTTGCTGCTCTTCAAAGTTTGCTGCTCTTCTTCAAAGTCTGCTCCGTAATTCACGTATGTTGCATGTGACTTTTGAAATAATGACTGGCTTTGGGGTGTGTTTGAAATATTCCAATTTGCTCCAAATTTCTAATTCTTTTTCCTTCTTCTTTTATTTCTTCTTTGCACTTTATTTCTTTATTTTGGTATTTCTTTATTTTTCCGAATTTCTTCCAACTTTAGCTCCAAAATAGCTCTTTAAGCCCAAATTCTTCCAATTTAGAAATTCTTGTCTTCCTACAATAAAACATCAAAATTAATTAAATAAATATCCAAATCAATGCAAAATGCAATTAAATATGGGAATAAAATTATCTAAAATGTATATAAAAATATATCTTATCACGAAACCGTGTCTTCCATGTTGCAAAGTTGGTGCCATCAAATAGAGGAGGGCGAGAGATAGATAGGCCTTCACCGCAACCGATGGTATTTAGATACGCCGTAGGATCACTTTTTGTTGTGCATGTAGATCTGCAAATCACTCAACAAACACGTTAAAAAGCACCGCTCTGATACCAATTGTTAGGTCCCCTAAAAGAGCTATTTTAAGCTAGAAGGTGGGTTGAATAGCTTAATATCAAATTTAAAAATTATTATGGCGTTTATAATAATTTTCCCTTTTTAAAACTTTTACCGAGTAGTTATGTAGTTTATAAATGCAGAAATAAAAGACAAGGGAAGAAAATACCACAAAGTAGATTTTATCCTGGTTCGCGATGGCCAACCCCTAATGGATTCGCTCACCCCTACTCCAGTCCCCGAGCTTCTCTCCGGACTCGAGATTTCTTTAAAAATAAATTCGCTCCTTTAGTAGGCGGAGAAGCCTTTACAACCTTACAAATATTGGTCTTGGTACGTGTCTCCCCGACACCACCTCACAATAAATATAAAATAAATACAAGACTTATCTTGGACCGTAACTCCCCGTTACTCCCTCAAACTCATTGTAAAACCTACACAACTTATCTTAGACAGTAACTCCCCGCTACTTCTTCAAAGTTGATGTAGAACCCTTGTGTAGACTATGAATCCTTAGCTTTTACCGGTCTTGGATCTTAGATGAAAGGTCTTGCGTCTTTCCTCTTCTTCACGGTGCGAAGGCTACTAACTCCCCGTTAGTACCTAGGACTTGGGTCTTAGAACGAGAATCACCTCACTTCAACTTCACCTCGTTGCAAGAGTTAAAATACAATATCTACGAAACAAATCCGAAATATGAAAAGAGTTTTGGACTTAATATGTCCGAGAATGACTTTTAATATTCTTGTACGAATATTAAGTATGGTAAGTACTATAATCGTTATTTGCTTATGACTTTGTGTGTATTCTTATATTCGATATGACTTGTGAATCGAAGAATAGTTTTAATAATACTCTGTTTAGTGAGATTTAAATTTATCCCGAAGTTTGTAAATGTTGATTAAATCCTTTAAGCTCGTAAAAATATTACTTCGTTGTTGAAAATATATATATTTTCGAAGTAATGTATATATCAAATCCTTGTTTAAGCTTTTGTAGCTATAAGGATGTTTGATAAATAACTTCTCGTTCGATGTAGTCTTATTTTGGACTGATCGTATATATATCTTTGAACGAGAGTTTAGCAATATAACTTTAACGTTTTGCACTATAATATGATTTGGCCAATTTAAACACCACACAAAAATATAACTCACATGACAGAAAAGTAACTCGCTTATCTATAGGATAAAACGAGGGCCGCTATTATGCGTTTAATTAGTGCGGAAAGTAAAATCACTCACAAGTGTGAGGACGAGAATAAAAAGGAGCGGAAAATATATAAACGGCTTTCGCCATGCTATTACGCGTTTAAATTAAGCACACCACATAATAATTATATATATAATATAAGCCTTAAAGATCTTCTTCCCACAAAACACTAGAGGTGATGGATTGGAATTAAATCAAGCCTTTAGCACAGTTATATATATATTACAACAATAAATGGCCAAAATAAGTGCGTTAAAGTATTAATAAAAACTTTGATATAAGAGCATAAAAAGATGAAAAGAAGTTGGTTAGGAGCTCTTATATTCAAGATAAAATATGGTCGGTTAAGACTCGGATATGAAGCTAAAATATTACCACTTTTGAAGACGATCGGAATGTTCACCGAAAAAATTTGTCGGATGTTCTGATGGATTTTGCTCGTTGGTCGAACTTGGGCAGCCCTTCAGGAGGCCGGATAGTAGTGGTAGAGGAGCTTGGTTGGTGGGAGAGAGCTTGGTTGGTTGAACTAAGCTTGTATGATCAAAAACCATGAATATATGAAGATATATTGAAGAGAGATAAGATTTTTGAAAAGAAATAAGTGTTTAGAGTGTTTGGATATATGGAGAGAGCTTTTACTTCTAAAATCCCAGCAATTTCTTGGCTCTTTAGCTTATCAAAAATGGTTGGGAGAAGGGGGTTATTTTTAGGAGGAGTTGGGTGGAGGAACTAGTTGAGATTGAAGGAAAAATGAGTGGTTAGGATTGAAAACACTTGGATTCATGAGGTGGAAAGTGGTTTATGTTAGTTGGGAGTAGTTTTGTGTTTCTTTGAGGTGGTTTTGGTATTAGAAACAAGCTATGTTTTTATATTGTATCGGACTCGTATCAATTAACGATTAAATACGTAACATGTATCGTTAATTAAATAACCGAAAAATACGAAAATACCCAATAAATAAAACTAAAATTATGGGGCATTTGGGAATATTATAAAATAATATTCTGGAAAGTTTGGTCAAATTTGGTCAATGTTGACTTGGTCAAACGTGGTCAACTGTGGACCCACTGTCTCGATTTTCGTGCCCGGACCAGAATTCTCGAAAAATTACAAAACTTTTATTATGCATAGAAAATAGCATTTAAGTGACCCATCTCAAGTTTCAAGTCATTCTAGCAAGTGGAAGTATTTTATTTGGATTTAATACGATTAAATCAGCTTTCGGTTCTGAATAAAATACTATTGGTCTTTCCGTGAAATAGATATATATTTTGACCAATGTTTTGACTAGAAAAAATACTTAAAATATATTTCCTAATATCTAAAATATTTTAAGAGTGTAGGAAATATTTTTTGAGTACTTAAAATAATTTTCTTTGAAATGAGAATAAATTTGAGACGTGGGAGAAAAATTACTTTAAATATTTCTGGCACGAGATATGAATAAGTATTAATATTCCATCACTGAATTTTAATATTCTTGAGGATAGAAATAGTTTGAGTATGAAGACAGAATATTTTTGAATAAAAACTGATCATTTTTAAATGTAACACGAGTTCTCTAAAGAATATTAAATCTCGAATATTCTATGTTCGAGTTTGTCGCCTTATCAATGTTTCAAGTAAGATCTAAAAAATACCAAACCTCGATATTTCTTTTTCAATCTTTATTGCCTTAGTGTAGAGATATATTCCATAAAACTATTATTTTGTATTTTTTTGCGGAAATAATAGAATATCTCTTATAAGTGGGAGGAAAAATATTGCTAGAGTTGACTTTTGACTTTTGACGGAATCAATTAAATTAATGACCTAGTGGAGAGGATTTCTAAGTGTAATTAAATTTTATGTTAAATCGTACAAATACCAAAATAAATAATATATCGAAGATATCCTTTCAGCCTCGTGTCTCCTAAATGCTATACAAAATTTTGTTCTACCACCCATTTATCTCTTAATACTGTTATTGAAACAAGTAACTTCCCTCGGTGTCTCTAAAAAGAATCATTGGTTATGATTAAAGCTCCACATGGTACCATACTGGAAGTCCTTGATCTAGACAAGGGTAGTAACTTGCACGACTTCATGAATTTTAGTAATCTTATGACCTATTTCATTCTAATATATGTGAATTAGATGGAGTCTTAACTCGAAATGGTGAGAGATACTTTATCACATTTATCGATAATTGTTCTGATTACACTTTTGTTTATCTTATGAAAAACAAAAGTGACGCATTTGACATGTTTAAGTTATTTGCGAATAGAGTTGAAAATCAGTACAAGAAGAAAATCAAAAGACTTCGTAGTGATAGAGGAGCAGAGTACGAATCAAACCTATTTAACAAATATTATGACTCTCATGGGATTATATATGAGAGAACTGCTCCTTATTCACCAGAAATGAATGGTAAATTTGAGAGGAAAAATAGCATTCTTACGGAGTTAGTAGTTTCCATCATGCTTGGTTCTGGTGCTATATCTCACTGGTGGGGAGAGATCATACTAACGGTCTGTCATGTACTCAATAGAGTACCGAAATCTAGAAGTATGATAACATCCTATGAGATGCTTAAGCGAAGACAACCTGACACTTCCTACTTTAGGATTTGGGATTGCCTAGTTTATGTTCGAATTCTTGATCCTAAGAGGCTTAAACTTGCGAGTAGAGCCTATGAGTGTGTATTTGTTGGATACGGCATTGATAGTATAACCTACAGATTATTTGATTTAAATGCACGAGTATCTAAAGAAGCCATGTCTTATTTAGATGTCGATCTTTGGCAAGAAACCATTAATGATGAGATGGATTCTTCGAATTCCAATAAAACTTAGCATTTGGTTGATTTGCCTCCTGACCATAAGTCAATAGGATGTAGATGGATCTTTAAGAAGAAGTTAAGACTTGATGGTATTGTTGAAAGGTATAAGGCTCGACTAATGGCCAAAGGCTTTAAATAAATGTGGATTTCTTTGACACGTTTTCACCAGTCTCTAGGATGACGTCCATCAGAGTTTTGATTTCTATAGCTGCCATCCATAATCTCTAGTGATTCACTGTGAAGACTACCTACTTAAATGGTGAACTAGAGGAGGAAATTTACATGGATCAACCTGAGGGTTTCGTGATCCATGGACAGGAAAAGAAGATGTACAAGCTTGATAAGACCATATATGGGCTTAAGCAAACACCTATTCCGTGACATGAAAAGTTTGGCCAGTAGACCTACTATGTGGGAAATGCTATATTTGACTTTATTTGTCAAATAAATAATAAAGAAATATAAATACGTTGATTGCATTGTTAATGAGAATGTGAGTTACATGATGATATATATTACGTATATAATGCATATATGTTACAAAATAATTTATTTATTGAATTAATCGAATTAAATGGGGCGGTTACATTGTGAGGGATGGAGGATGTGCTTGTATACCCATATATTGTTATTGAAATTAGAGGAAAAATCATTGAAACAAAAAGTTTGTTTTTGTCACAATCCAAAACCCTTCACGCTCCAATATATTACATCTTCGTAACATTATAAAATATATGTAAAATAAACAAAAAAATATTACAGCAACTCTCAAAAGTCATCTGAAATATTCTCTTGTAAGAAATGATAATAGTATACATGAAAAGTAACACGAGGTTCGTTGCACGGTAGTAGTGTAATTCTTATAATAATGCCAGTTTTGCAATAAATAAAAGAGCAATATTCGTCTAAAAAGTAGTTCTTAAAAGTGCAATATCCATTTAAATAGTAATTCAAACAAAGATTAAGCTTTGGTTTATGTGTGAAACTTCGGTTGCGCTCTCACGTAACATGCAATCCACATATATGTTACTTTTGAAGTATTTGCCGCTTTGGCATCATCTAGTATGTATCCGACTACTTTTATCTTACTGGTAACAGTTGGTGAAAACAGGATACCTGAAAAATTCGACTCTACTTTGTGTTGCCCCTTTGTGATATGTATGTATTACACTCTTGCTAGTATCTTTTAAAGCTAGTTTTGTGGATTATATGTCTTTTGCAATTTATTTGTGAACTTCACGTTAGTTCTGTACATGCAGTGGTGTGTGTGGGGAATTGTTGCACTATATTGTTGAGAAGAATCTTACACTTACTTTTGAATTTTATTTAAAAATTTTACATGATCAATCACATCTTCTCATTCTCTTTTATTTTTATTTTTGAGTAAATGAAATGTTGCTTTATATTATTTTTAGAATATTGGATAGATAAACTTATAAAAAATGTTCTAATTAATTGAGCATACTCTACGATTCTCTGTTGTCATTTTCAGTATTCTAAAAATCGTCCGATTTTCAAAAATCGCCAATAAATCATTAAAAAATATTTGACCGATTTGATTTTTAAAAATCTGATTTATCGTTATGAAATATTTTTAAATGGTATATTATATTATAAATTAGACTAATTATCAGATTTTTGTTCCAATTTATCATTCCAATAAATCCTGATTTACCGGTAAATCGCTATTAGTCGATTTGTTCCGATTTTCGAAATCTACAAATATGGTCATCTTAAATAATATGGTCATCTCAAATTATTTACATGTATCTCATGTTGATATTATGTTAGTGAAATAAAAAAAAAGGATTTGGTTTTAAGATATATGTAAATTTAAATTATCAAATCATATATAATTAATAATTGCATCACATAAATTTTGAGTATATAAAATTTTAAATATCTTAGTCATATTAGAGGATTTTAGTCGACCAAGTATTTAGATTTTCAACGATTAAAATATATGATTGGTATAAAAACATAAATATTTAAACGCATATGAAAAATAATAAAATTATTGTAAAAAGATAATAACTCTAAAAATAGATCAATGTTTTATATAGAAGTAACATAATCAACATTCAAATTAAATAAAAAGATTAAAATTTTTGAATCATAAGTATTACAAAACTATAATAATGATTACAATGTTCAAATAGACTATTACTCGACTGTAAAGTATGGTACATATGAAATTTATATAATATATTAAATTGATCAATATAATATATAATGGTTGAGTTATGAATATGTGATGAAATCAAAAAATTTGTTTTAAATTTCATATAAATGCACGGGTCATTAAGGTCATTTTATCATATTTCACATTATTTAAAAAAATTTAATATTAAGTTAAAAACTAATTCAAAATTAAAATATACAAAATATTTCAATTTATCCAATTTTTAATTGAACTTCGTCATTGTATAATAAAAATTAGACTAAAACTAATAATTTGAGTTTAAAAATGTATAAATGTATATATATCAAAAAATGATTGAAACAACCATAAAGATGATTTTTACTTGATATTAGGAGATTTTGTAATATGTCTCAAAATATATTTTTACATATACGATCAATTTTTTCCAACAAAATCAAATGAGTTTATATACACGAACAATTTTAGGAAGATAGTTATTTATATTATACTTAAATATTCAATTTCAATAGTGTATTTTGTAATAAAGTGATTTTTTCTTTTCCCCGATGAAGATGATTTGCAATGGCTTACAAGTTACAAGTATTCTGAGTAGAAGCAGAAACAAATACCCAATGATTTTATTAACACAAACAAGAAATACAGATATTTGGAAGAGTCACTCGCAGTTTGTGTCCTAAACTAAAGCTGTATGAGATAAAATTCAAAAAGGATTAAATATAAAATTGGTTATTGAATAACTTATATATCTCAAATATACTATTGATAAATTTGAAGTCTCATTTAAAACACTTTTAAAAACATAAATATTAAACAAATACCTCTATATATGTATTTCGGAAATAAAAGTAATTTTTCATCGAGTTCTACACATTTTTCTTAAATACTACTGTAACCAAATAAAAGGTTATGAATTTTAGTATTTTTGGAAATATATTTAGATTTTGAGAAATTTATTTACTGTTTATTTTAATTAAATCAAAGAAAATAACTATAAATTAAAAATAAATAGTATAGAAATTTCTTAAAATCTAAATATATTTTCACAAATACTAGAACTATTAACCTTTCATTTGGTTATGGTAGCATTAAAGAAAAATGTGTACAATTCTGAAAAATTATTTTTACTTCTCAAGTAAATTTTAAAAGTATCCGTTTGATATTTATGTCTTTAAAATTCCGAATTTTTCAGTAGTGTATTTGAGATATGTCAAATTATTCAGTGATCAATTTGATATTTAACCCAATTCAAAAACGGTGATAATTAAATGACCCGGCTGTTAACGCCGACAATTTCTTAAGATAAGAAGAGTGCTGTGACAAGGGAGAATTGATAGCTAATACTTGGTGCTAACGAAAGTTTCCTATACTTGTACCATGTATATCATTTTTTATTTTTTTGACAATAAAGTGTTTATAAACATACAAAATGAGTATTTGTTTTAATAATTCTCGGAGGTGAACGAGGATCGAACCCATGACCTAATATACCCTTAACCACTTGGGCTATCCAACCTTGCTCTTATACCAAGTATATTTAAAAATATTAAAAAGTGTTCTAGCTTATCGATTGCTCACTCGCAACCTCTAATAACTTGTTGAACAGAGGGATAAGTACACAAATTCGAAAGCATATCTTAGAACATCTTCAATGGTATTATGTAAAATGATTGGTTATATTGATTGGTTATAATGATAATGTAAACTTTTTGCTAAGGATGAATATGTGCACTCCAATGGTATTATCTATAATTATGGTTATGTAAAATTATACATAAAAGGTTCATTGGTTCAAAAAATATAGTCAATCAAATATGGTTATCTATAATTTTTGCTAAAGGTTTGATGATTGGAGTGCGTATTATCTAAATAGTGCCACTAGATGCCACCTAGATACCACATGGATAATTTAGTTAAGGATTTTTATACCCTCGGAGATGCTCTTACTACTTTCTATTTCTCTTACATATTCCATACGAGTACACTACAAGAGGTAATGTAATTACCAAATTTCCAGCGTACTGTTTTTATATCTCCTACAGAATCTCTGCAAGTACATTACAAGATGTAAATATTGATTACCAAATACCCGCATTAAGACGCATAGTTGGTTTATGATGATTTGCCTAACAAAGAAGTAGAACATACAAATATATTCATACTTCTGTAACCTTGTCTCGCATCATCTCAAAGCATCTAGCCTGCGAGCAGTCTAGTGGCAGGAGGGGCTATGAAACATACAGGCTTAAACTTTTCTTTATACATATATTCAGCCCCAAGACAGATATAATACAACATGAACAGGTGATTGTCAAGTACCAAACGTATCCTAAAGCTTGGATCTAGTCCTCTAGGGCTTGTTGATTCTCGAACTCAATAACATTTTCAGTCAATGAGCTTGCCGGATCATTACTAGTTTCATTGCTATCTCTGCAGTGCAGTAATTGGTTACGCAGACTCCTCACAATTTCATTAAGCCTTTGAATG
The DNA here is from genome assembly GCA_036435485.1 of Saposhnikovia divaricata. Lineage (NCBI taxonomy): Eukaryota > Viridiplantae > Streptophyta > Magnoliopsida > Apiales > Apiaceae > Saposhnikovia > Saposhnikovia divaricata. The sequence continues at coordinate 116,409,225 of CM071599.1, read as the reverse complement.
GTCTTCTCCTGTGATAAAATAATCTGCAACATGTAACGAAGTATACATAACTAAAATATACTAGAAATCTTTTTCAAATACATACTTTAGAGTTGAAATTAGAATTTCTCAAGTTAACTTTTGAAATTTTATGTTTGTACAAAGCATATTTTATTTGGCCAATTGCTTTTGTAAAACATAATTAATCAAAACAATTATAGAGAGAACTTGAGAATTACAACTGAATTTGAATTCTGTGCAGTGACTTTAGCAAGTCAACTTTGTTCTCAAAGATGCCTATTGCCTTGTCATTATAGCAAGTAATATGTAAGCACACTTGTAAAAGGGTGATTTAGTAACATGCTTAATCGTCAATTCAGGGTAAATCAATAGCAATGCATTATGACCTCAAAATCAGGCAAGTTGGACACTCAGCAGATGCTACTCCTCTCTTTAAAACCATCAACAAAGAACAACCTAGAAACTATAGAAGGAAAAAGGTTAAAAAAAAATAAAAATCCAGAGACACTCCTTTAATGTAATAATGATATCCAACATGTACCCTAACTTTGACATCTCCACAATGTCCACCTTGATGATCACGTGGAACAGTCTGGGAGTTAAAACGGCCACAAACAGCTTCTAACAATCCAGAACTTATCGATGTTCATTCTCTGCTGGTGGCTTTCCTGATTGAGTCTAAGAAAAATCAGTAGGAAACTGAAAGCTACTAGACAAAGAATAGGTCTAGAAAACTTTTTGAATGTGCATACTGTTGGTCTCTTCAGAGGGATGGCCTCATGGTGGCACCAGTCATTTACCATCTCAATCACAAGCATATAGTATAGGATCTGATAAATTATAATATAAGCCTTCAACAAAGTTGAGCAGAACTCTTTCTCTATACGTGCTTAAGAAGTTGTGATATCTTGATTCATCAAATAAAACATTTTGTTTCATCTTTTGCTCTGGGATATACGATAAATGATGGGTTTTTTTTATTGTTGTAGATATTATTTTCTTCTTGTTGCAAATATTCTCTATAGGATTTCCCTATCTCCTCTCATATAGATGTGAACATGGCACATTGCCCGGCGATGTCTCATAATTTCTCTGCCAATGGCTTTTCGAATTTCCTAGAAGCAACTGTCTGACGGATCTTAAACATCTGTAACTCCTATTGTACAACATCAGGACAGTTCCTCAACTTTGAAAAATTATCAATGAAAGTCTCTTCCAACAGACCTCCCATAGTTAAGAAAATAACATCTCTAAACTGGGCTTTCAAGAGATAACAAAGTTCCCTTTATATCAAGGCCTCCCAACTGCTATAAGGCAAAATGAAGCAAAATTTTTGATGTTCATCATGGAAAAATGTAGAAAAATGCAAGATTGGATACACACACACTCACTGGCTATGTTACCCGGACTCGGCTGGAAGTGTCCAACATGGATACGTATCTAAGTGTCGGACTCGGCAATATTTTGAAAAAAATACATATTTTTGGCTTAGAATTCATGTCCGAGTGTCCATACCCATATGTTCAAGTGTCGAGTGTCCGACACGGATATTTGAGGCAAAATGAAGAGTCGAGGTAACATAGCTCACTGGTGTATGAATCTGAAGAGGAAAGAAAAAGAACGAAGTAGAGAATCATTTCACAACCAAATAATAACGGTGGTCTTAGCTTTATAGTCTGCATACTTTAAATCTAGTTCTCTTGGCCAAAAAGGTTGGATTTGGATGATGGTAAAAAAAAGCCGCAGCCGCACTCCATTCTGGGCTCATATCATTCGAGGTAGACATTTTCCTAGTGGTTTTTTCTTGACAGCTCTAGCATGCCTGAAAACTTCTTGGTTTTCCAATTCTGTGTTGCCAGAGCAGAGAAAATATCTTGGCAGGCCTAAGGTGACAGGTTGGAAATGGATGCAAAAAGTGGACACTAAATTCTTCTGATCTATGTAGTGAATAGCGAGGTCCTTTTTGATGGGAAAAAGTGAGCACAACAGTAACAACCAAGTGCGGAATTAAACTTCGTTGGACAATACTTATCCCTACTCGTATGAACCTTCGATGAAACAAACAAGTAAAGTAACAATAAACGAAAAACAAGACACCAAAGTTATACGTGGAAAACCCCCTCAAAGATAAGGAGTAAAAACCACGGGACTGTAGTCCACCCAAACAATTCACTATCACAAATTATATGGGAATACACCAAGTCTTCTCTAGATAAAACTAGAGGAATACAATCACCTTCACACTCTTGGAATGAGTCGTCAAGAAGTATGGAATCAAATAAGACAACAATGAGAAACTAACCGCGGGGAGATTAACCCTCACCGTGGCGCAAACAGCTTCTGTTCAGCCCCTTAACTACTGACCTTCTAGACCTCCAAATCCGATCTCCACTGTTCAGAATTTAGATATCGGTATAAGGAAGATGTTGTCCAAAATTCAGGACGATCCGACCGGTAGAACTCCGGGAATCGCAAAAACAAGGCAGCTTGTACAACCAGAAAAATTCCTACAAATTTTCTCTCTATATCTCTCTTGTGTGTATCTTTCCTCTCTCTTATATTTTAATTATAATCCTCCTATATTTATATATATAGGGCTCCTTTATTTTTATCTCCTTGTGGGCCAAAACAACGGTAATCCAATTGGACTTTTAATCTCATAGATAGAAACTAAAACCCAACAAATCTCCCCCTTTCTAACTATGAGAAAGAGTTCGTCATTCCGGCGATTGAACAACATACCTTCAACTTCCCTTTAGCTAAAGACTTTGTCAACATATCGGAACCATTATCATCGGTGTGTACCTTTTCCACTTCAAACAACCCTTCTTCGAGAGCGTCTCTAATCCAATGATATCTCATATCGATATGCTTTGTTCTTGCATGAAAAGTAGGATGTTTAGCTATGTCAATAGCTGCTTGATTATCACAAAGAACCACATACCGTTGTTGCGGGAAGCCAAGCTCCTGCATCAACCGCTTTAACCACAACAACTCCTTACAAGCTTCAGTTGTTGCTACATACTCTGCCTCCCCCGTAGAAAGTGAAACACCCTTTTGCAACCTAGATTGCCATGAGACCGCTCCCCCTGCAAAAGTCATTAAATATCCAGAAGTAGATTTCAATGAATCCTTATCACCTGCCAAGTCAGAATCTGTATATCCAACAAGCACTGGTTTACCATTCCCAAATGTCAAACCCAATTTGGAAGTACCTCTAAGATATCTCATAATCCACTTAATTGCTTCCCAATGCTTCTTACCCGGATTTGTTAGATAACGACTGACAACACCAACTGCAAAGGCTATATCAGGCCTCGTAGATACCATAGCATACATCAAACTTCCTACTGCTGAGGCATATGGAACACCATCCATCTCTGTAATTTCTTCCTTAGTAGAAGGAGAATCCTTTTCAGTTAACTTAAAGTTGGTAGTAAGAGGAGAACTAACAACTTTAGATTTATCCATGTTGAACCTGCAAAGTACCTTCTCAATATACTGCTCTTGTGATATATGCAACTTCTTGACCGCTCTATCTCAATGAATACGAATGCCAAGAATCTGTTTCGATGGCCCCAAGTCCTTCATAGCAAAGGACTTACTCAACTGTTGCTTCAACTGGGAAATTCTTCCAGCATTTTTGCCAACAATAAGCATGTCATCCACATAAAGCAATAATATGATAAAATCATCATCTGTAAATTTCTGAATAAAAACACAATGGTCAGAAATAGTCTTACGGTAGCCTTGCTCTTTCATAAATGACTCGAACTTTTTATACCATCGCCGAGGTGCCTGCTTCAAACCATATAGACTCTTAAGAAGTCTACAAACATAATCCTCTTTACCTTTTACCTGAAAACCTTCAGGTTGCTCCATGTAAATTTCTTTGTCCAAGTCACCATGTAGAAAAGCCGTCTTGACATCCATTTGTTCAACCTCCAAATCAAGACTAGCTGCTAAACCAAGCACCACACGAATTGATGTCATCTTAACAACCGGAGAAAAAATCTCATCAAAATCAATACCTTTTCCCTGACTGAATCCCTTGACGACCAACCTAGCTTTGTACCGTGGTTGTGAAGTATGTTCATCTTGCTTCACTTTGTAAACCCACCTGTTTTTCAAAGCTCGTTTTCCCTTAGGTAGCTTCACCAACTCAAAAGTATTATTCTCATACAAGGATTTCATCTCATCTTGCATGGCATAGACCCACTCCTTTTTGTGCTCATCTTCCATAGCTTCTACATAAGATTCAGGTTCACCAATATCAGTTAATAGAACATACTCATCAGTAGAATACCTGTTGGAAGGATGACGATCTCTGGTAGACCGCCTGAGTGGAACGAATGGTGGAGTATTGTGTACTGGTGACTCCTCATGGGCATCATCATCCATGTCACTATTTTCTGGAGTATCAGTATTAGTACCATGTTGGTCATCATCATGAACATCATCTCCAAACTGTGACTCCACATGTCTTGGAGGAACTGAATCCAAATCAACTAGATCATTATTATATTGAGGAACTGTCTCTGCCTTCCCAATATCTTTCAAAGTCTGATCTTCAATAAAGATAACATCTCGGCTTCTCACAATCTTCTTTGAAACTGGTTCGCAGAGCCTATAGCCAAACTCATCTTGGCTGTAACCAAGGAATATACACTCTTTAGTCTTCACATCAAGTTTAGACCTCTAATCTTTGGGGATATGCACAAAAGCCTTACATCCAAAGACACGTAAATGATCATAAGAAACATCTTTACCACTCCAAACTCTATCTTAAATATCAAACTTTAAAGGAACACAAGGAGAGAGATTTAACACAGTTACCGCAATATTTAGTGCCTCACCCCACAAAGACATCGGCAACTCAGCATGTGAAAGTAAACATCTAACTCGCTCCACCAATGTTCTGTTCATCCTCTCTGCTAAACCATTAAGCTGAGGTGTCTTTGGTGGAGTCCTTTGGTGCCGAATACCCTGCTGTCTGCAATACACATCAAAGGGACCTGTATACTCCCCTCCATTATCTGTTCGGATACACTTCAGTTTCTTCCCAGTCTGTCTCTCAACTAAAGCCTGAAAATGCTTAAACACATCTAACACTTGGTCTTTTGTCTTCAAGGTATAAACCCACAACTTCCGTGAATGATCATCGATGAATGTAACAAAATATAATGAACCACCATTAGTTTTGGTTTTCATAGGACCACAAACATCGGAATGCACCAAGTCAAGTATATGCTCTCTACGAGAGGGAGGACGACTCCTAAAATAAACTCTGTTCTGCTTACCCGCCATGCAGTGAGAACACCTTTTCAAATGTATATCAGCAAAACCAGATAATACCGTTTTCTTCGACAGCATATTCATTCCTTTTTCAGTCATGTGAGCAAGTCTCTTATGCCATAAATCAATCATATCAACATTCTCAACTGCATTAACAATGCCCTTGGAGATTTGCGGTTGTGTCATATACAATTTCAGAGACCTCTTCCCTCTTGCAACAATTAAAGAACCCCGAGTGAGCTTCCATTGACCATTACCAAAGCTGCTAACATAACCTTCATCATCAAGAAGGCCAGTAGAAATTAAATTCATTCTCATGTCTGGAACGTGCTTAACATCACGAAGATATAACTCCATGTCTGTATCAAACTTCAGACACACATCTCCAACGCCAACAACTTTTGATATGTCAGTGTTACCCATCTTAACATCTCCAAAATCACCAGAAATATATGATGTAAAGAAGTCACTTCGTGACGCAACATGGCACGAAGCACCACTATCAATTGCCCAACTCAGATCATCTTGTGCAAGGTTAACAATATCTCCATCACAACAGATCAGGTGCTCATCAGTAGTAGCAATCACCACAGAATTATCATTACCACTGTCAGTTTTCGTCTGATCTTTGTCTGAATCCTTTTTATTCTCTCGCTTCAACTTTCTGCAGAACTTCTTTGTATGCCCCTTTTTACCACAATGATAACACTCAACATTAGAATACTTACCTCTAGAACTACTCCGTTGATTACCTCTGTTGGTTGGACCTCTGCTTTGAGCTCCCCCCTTCCTTTCAATGACTAGGACTTCTGACTTCTGACTGTGAAGAGGAACCCTGTGACTTTCTTCTCATCTCTTCATTCAAAATACTGCTCTTAGCTAATTTCATACTGATAATACCATCCGGAGCTGAGTTCGACAAAGACATCCTGAATGTCTCCCATGAATCTGGTAAAGTACCCAAAAGACACAATCCCTGTATCTCATCTTCAAACTTGATACCCATTCCAGCAAGCTGATTCATAATTCCTTGGAATGCATTCAAGTGATCAAAAATTGCAGTGCCATCCTGATATTTTAGAGACATCAACTGTTAAATCAAATACAATTTATTATTTCCAGTCTTTCGAGCATAGAGTTGCTCAAGCTTGTTCCACAAAGTACGCGCATGTGTCTCCCCACTAATATGGTTCAACACGTTATCCTCCATCCATTGCCATACCCACAAACCTGTCGATGCAAAATAGTCCATTCTGCCTCTGTTTTATTAGCAGGCTTCTCCGTAGTAAACACAGGTAGATAATATTCCTTCACATAAAGAAGATCTTCCATCTTCCCCTTCCAAACATGATAATTAGAACCATTCAAATTAATCATTCTACTTGTATTCGTTTCCATCGTTCAAACAAGTTCAATAACAACAAAGCTCTAATACCAATTTGATGGGAAAAAGTGACCACAACGGTAACAACCAACTGCGGAATTAAACTTCGTTGGATAATACTTATCCCTACTCGTATGAACCTTCAATGAAACAAACAAGTAACAATAAACGAAAAACAAGACACCAAAGTTATACGTGGAAAACCTCCTCAAAGATAAGAAGTAAAAACCACGGGACCGTAGTCCACCCAAACAATTCACTATCACAAATTATATGGGAATACACCAAGTCTTCTCTAGATAAAACTAGAGTAATACAATCACCTTCACACTCTTGAAATGAGTCGTCAAGAAGTATGGAATCAAATAAGACAACAATGAGAAACTAACCGCGGGGAGATTAACTCTCATCGTGGCGCAAACAGCTTCTGTTCAGCCCCTTAACTACTGACCTTCTGGACCTCCAAATCCGATCTCCACCGTTCAGAATTTAGATATCGGTATAAGGAAGATGCTCTCCAAAATTCAGGATGATCCGACCGGTAGAACTCCGGGAATCGCAAAAACAAGGCAGCTTGTACAACCAGAAAAATTCCTAGGAATTTTCTCTCTATATCTCTCTTGTGTCTATCTTTCCTCTCTCTTATATTTTAATTATAATCCTCCTATATTTATATATATAGGGATCCTTTATTTTTATCTCCTTGTGGGCCAAAACAAGGCCAAAACAAGAATAATCCAATTGGGCTTTTAATCTCATAGATAGAAACTAAAACCCAACACTTCTGAATCACTCCCTGGTGTTTGGCTTCACTATTTATTATCAACGGAATATGGCTTTGTTCGATTTGTTAAGAAATGGATTAACATACTGATTGTATGCTTTTAGGATGCCATTGGACCAAGCTGGTTCTAATTCCCTGTCCACTAGCCATCCAGCCAATTAGTTTGAATCCACCCCAGTGCAGACCATCATTCAATCCTTTATTGATCATGCCCCTTTAGAACAGGCAGCTTTGGCTTCTCTAGAAACCTTCGCTTTTATGAGTTAGGCAATCTGGAAGGCTAGCAATGCCTTCATTTCTAAAAATAAAACATCTCTTCCCATGTGCATGACCAAGCTAAACATTTATAAAGAATTCTCATCACCTTTTTCTTCTTATACACCAAAACCTCCGTTCCTGTTGCTCCACATTGGTGGTCTCGCCTGTGAATAGTGCTGAAAAACTTTTTTGATAGAAATACTAAACCCATCTGCATCACCTCCACCCGCTGTAGTGCTGGCCATTTGGAAAGCTTTCCCCTTGCATATGGACGTTAAATTTTCTTTGCACAAACTAAATCCAATTTGAACAAATAAATTATATTACTTGTTGCCACCATACTCGAGTCGTGCCTCAATTTTTCTACACTCTGTACTGCTCTTGCGCATTGGCTGGCTAATATGGCTCGTACTTCAAGCCATCCTCCTATCTTGGTGGTTAACTCTCCTTGCATTTCATACCCTCTTTTCTTAATTCAAGTGGAAATGGGTTACCCTATATAGAAACCTATTGTTAACAATCTATACACAGCAACTACATGAGCTGCACTACCAGTTCGGATCCACCAGCTCATCTTCGAACAATTATAATTATAGTTTAAATTAACATCTAACCAAATATATTTGTCAAGAAATTGACTAAAATAGCACAAATCTATAGCACTATCATAAAAATTGGTCCATTTATTACACTTGTGAAACTTAAATACACGTGTTACTGCTATCAGGGTGAATCCAGATGAGGAGTTCCAGAAAAAGTAGGATTTAATAAAAACATTTACAGTCCTAAGATCCTCATCACTGTTGGGAATAAATTAAAATTATTTGAATTGGTTTTTAAATTTTGTTGATTACTTTGTTGAGTGTTTTATCAAATAATTTATAGATAAGATAGATGCTAGGTTTTAGGAGTTTCAGTTTCATTTTTGTGTATAAAACCACATGTTGGTTATTTGGAATAAATATGAAGTATGCACTATGCATCTAATACTTATTCTCCCGTTCTCTGTGTCTCTCTGCTTTTAAGAGTCTAAAACACCAACAATCACTAGGTCTAGAGGAGAAAAATTAACCAACTCAAAGCTAGATGTACAGAGATACATACATATATGAAATGTCATATGAATGTAAAATCAATCCTGTTTTGCAGTTCCTCCATACTTTTCCCAATTTTAGCACTTCAAGCTCTCTCAAATCCCCTTCCGTTTAATTTACATATGCCTTAGGTGTAAATGTGAAAATGTGATTATATAAAAAATTGGAAAAACCATAGTGCAATGTGAATGTGTTTCTTGGTATTAAGAATTTCAAAATGCGTTTCGAACTATAGCACAACTTGTATATGTGTTTCAAAGAAACGCGTGTAGCATATGTGTGATGCATGCCACACATGAGTGATACAAATGCTATTTTGGGCAGAACTGGTATTTTAGGCAACTTCCAGTTGTGCCAAAAAGGCCAACGTTCATATATATGTAAAACAATCCATCAGTAGTGAAGACCGTAGAAGGGATGAATGGGACACGGCAACTACCGGAGACAAATCGAGCATGGAGGCGGTGGTGATTCCAAAATAAGTACTTTTCCTCCCTTTCTTTTCTCTCTCAGACTCCCATATATGGTTAAATTCAATTGATACAAAAACAACACATCCGTTTTAATTCTATATCTTACCTAATTTAAGTCGGGCCAGATTTCACCCATTAGCGACCCCTTTGCCACTAAAACAGTATTTCAGTCGACTTATCAATGACTCTCAGGTCCAATTGACCATGTTTTACTGAAACCAAAGTTCTGTGGTTGTCACTCCCATTTTTCCGACTTGCTGACTTGTCGTCGATTAGTCAAAGACTTAACATCTACGTTTGCAAAATCGATCACGTAGGATTAGCAATTTTGAATATTACTCCTAATCAATCACAAGACCAGAACTTGTCACGGGAGGAATAAATATATGTGTTTGAGCATTAGAATTAGAAACCGCATCACTGCTTTCATGCGCCAGTTGTTTGTTTATATTTTGGCCAGAAGATAATTAAACTATAAAAATATAAGATAACAGACTAAAAGTGGCTTCAGAAATTTCATTATTTGTTGGCTGGAAGAGACTCTATCTCACTTAAACTATCAAACCTTGATCGAGCTTGGATCTGATTTCTAACAAATCGGCTTCCCTTAAGTCTTCAACTATTATTTCTCACGGGAACACTGTTAGGTTTGCAGTTACCAGGAAGATCTAAAATCTTTCTACCAATTTGAATTGGACTATTAAGTAGCGACCTACGATCACCAAAGCACTCCCTAACAGTGCCATTCGATTCATAATCCGATTAGCTTAGAAAACAAATAAGAAAATAGTGGTTCCCGAGGGCCGAGGTCCACCAACTCAACAGGATCTTGAAGCTGGTGGAGAGATTGTATTGTTTGTTTGAGAGTGGTCAATCCCACTGGCCACTTTTTCTGCCAAAATCTTGATCATAATAGTATACAAAATTTAGTCTACCATGTGACATAGTGTTACCTCACAAATAGAAGATTTAGATGTTAGGAGGACTAACTAGAATTGCACATAAGAAAAAATCACGATGACAACTCATTAACTAAGCACAAAAGACTTCACTACAAAATTACCTTTTCTTTTACAGCTTCCTCCCTCCTAGAAATTTGTTGCTGCTTTTGCGATACTGCTGGATGTGTATCCACGTCGCTCACGAGTTGCTGCCTCCATTCAAATTGAGATGTAATTACGAGTACAATCAGTAGAAAAACTAATATTACTGGTCTTTGCATCTTTAAATATTGTCTGCAAAAAAGGCACAAGCAGCAAAATACGCATCAGACTCTCAATTGCCCAACGGACAGGAACGACCTCACCACAAAACATATTGTCAACATCTAGATTCAAATGTCCATTTAGTTGATTTCCACACTTACAAATTCAAATTTTAGTTCAATTAAGTCCAAGTATTAGAAGTATTAACTAATTTTTACAACTCTCATATTGTGTAGTAATCATGTACCCGCTTTTAACACCAAAAACAGAGAAATTAACCGTCCAGAGTCAAACCATTAGTTGATACAAAAAACAGATACAAATCAAGACCCCGAACCTCGTATTAAACTTGAAACTGATTCTCGTATTGCGTAATGATGTGTATTGGAGTTTGATATCAAGAGCTGCACAATACACTCATGATTGTGGCCAAACGCATTAATAACGAAACAAACCATTCTTGACTCGAAAGAACAACAAATACATATAAACACACACAAGCTATTTAGTCATCATAACTATACTGCAGACCACCTGGTCTGTAGGCCAAATTCTTCTCCTCTCTCTCTCTCTCTCTCTCTCTCTCTCTCTCTCTCTCTCTCTCTCTCTCTCCCTCCCTCCCTCCCTCTCCCTCTACCTCTACCTCCTCTCTCTCTCTCTCTCTCTCTCTCTCTTTCCCATCTCTCTCTCCCCCCCCCCACACCCACACCCACACAAATATCAGTAGCTAGCCTGCACTGCAATTGAAGTTGCATATCTACTACAATTAAGTTGAATACAACTAGTAATTAAATTCAAACACAAAACCCTAAATTTCAGCTAAAGAAATGAAACAAATTCAAGCCTAGGTACAGTAATTACATTTTTAAAAAAAATAAACAATAATCTAACATCGGAGGAGTAATTACAAATTATAAAAAGACAATCAGAAGCAAACTAGTAGTAGTAATACTTACAGTTACAGGAGTATAATAAGATAAGTGGGTGGGATCCACTAGCACCGGGTTCCGTGAGTTACCGGGCGTCGGTGAGTCGGAGAATCTTCTGACTTCGACCTTTAAGTTGATGTCATACCGGCCATTGCCTTTTTTTTCTATTTCCAATTTTCCTAATTCCATATGTATTCTTATTTCCGCAAAGCGTTCTTTTATTGTTTTTTTTTTTTTTATGAAATGCATAGAATTATATTACTTGATCAAATCAACTCAAAATAAAATAGCGGGACAAATCCCGACTATCGATACAACTAGGTTGAAAAATAAATAAATTGTTTCCTAATCGTTTAACACATTGAACTTAAAAGTTCTTGAAACTAAAAACGAATTCAAAGACCTCCTAGGTGATCCAAACTGCGCCAACATCCCTGAAAGCAGCGGTATCACAATTGATCACATCACATAAGAACCATTGATACCCAAGTGTTCAGAAGCCTCAATTGGATAAACTGAGATTAGAGGAACGACACTCCAGCTATCTATATGCCGGATACCAGCTATAGATATGCCGAACATGGGAATCCCCAAATGATGAGCAACACCCCAGCTATCTACATGCCGGATACCAGCTATAGACATGCCAACAGTTAAAACCCCCAAAATATGATGAACAATATTTGGTTGTGAGTGGTGAGCTCTTGCAATAAATATCACCGTCCCAGCTTCGATGCAGACTATCTAGATCCCCCAAGACATCAGCAAAATCATTCTCTGCATATCCAACACCAAACAGAAACAGACATAATTAATCAAAGACATAAAAAACACTCCAAGAGGAGAGACAAACGACCACTCCAAAAGGAGAAACACACAAACGCCCAATTAAATTGGGTTTTATTGAGATGAAAAGCAAGAAAGATGACCTCCAGCCGGTGGTTTATTGAGATGAAAAGCAAGAAAGATGACCTCCAGCCGATAGATAAACCACCACCGGAGGGGAGGAACTCACTTGGGAAAAGACAAGCAGAGTTGGTCGATTAAGAATGGCGGAATACTGTGTGCTTTGGAAAGAATGGATTTTAATTATTTTGTATTAAGTTCGTTTATTGTTTCTTAATTATTTTAAAATTTTATATACAAATTTTGTATGTTTCTTGAATTTATAAGATAAATATTAAGGGTCACGCTATATGGGGAACCATTCTAAATTTAAAACCTAAGAACCGGTTCTTAAATGTAGTAAAGATACAGTTATTAAATACAATAAAGATACATTGTACATAAATATAATAAAAATACATTTACCATATTTATAATATAGATTAAATTTGTAAATTAAAAAAGGAAAGAAATCAGCAAAATTTGTAGTTGGATATCATCAATTTCCAAGTTCAAATTTAAAATATAGGGAAGTTCAAATGTAGAACTCTTAAAATTCATGTACGAAACTTATTTAATTCAATAAAAATAAATACGTTCTGCATATGAACTTACATATTTACATTACATGTTCTACACATGAACTTTCTAGATTTTCGAATTTATATGTAAGACAAATACGTTTAAATGTAGAACTTTCAAAGTTCAAATGCGAAACTTATATAATTTAATAGAAATAAGTATGTTTTGCGTATGAACTTACGTATTTGCACTACATGTTCTTCACATGAATTTTTAGTTTCAGTTCCATGACATTCAAAGTTCAAGTGTTGAATGAGTGGAAGTAATATTGTGTGTAAGAAGACACAAACAAATACGTAGAAGAAGAAACATACAAATAATATTGTATATTTTAGAAAAAAATCTTACAATTATTTGGTTAACTTTTTTATTGATTTGTGAATATTCTACATTAACTATCTTTAAGAAAAAAATCTTAACCATTAATTGAATACTGATCCAACGGTTATTAATGGTCTCCGGTTCCCTTTTAGGTAGTGGTTCTCATTTGAATCAAACCCTAAATATTAGTACATTTTAATATGCATTGTCCTCTTCAAATGAAAACTCATTAAAATGAGAACTAAATGAATTGGAAATGCTTATTTATCATTACAACTGTCACATCGTCGTTCTTTTCTATCTAAACTGTGACTTCTAACAACCATCTTCGATCACCCAAAATATCACCACCAACAACAACCACCTCCGATCACCAAAAAAATCACCACCACCACCGATCACCAAAAAAATCACCACCAATTTTATTGTCGAGATTTTCGTAAACTATTGTTAAAATATTGTTAAAATGGGAAGGGGATGATGATGGAATAATTACAATGGTAAATAATCAAATCATCTACATAATTATAAATCATCGGTTTTCATTTAGTTCTCATTTGAGTAACACCCTACGTAGGGGTGTTGTTGTGGAATAAAAATTAGGTTAGAAAGTGCGGCTAGGGTTTGTGTATATTTAATGCTAAGGTTGAGAATTTCAAGCTTTAATGGCTACTCTCCTATTTCGTGACTCAATTTGCCTTCGCAAGATGCCTACGTACCTTGATGAATATCAAAGATCAAGTCAAAAAACGTAGTTCTGAGAACGACGGGTTAGACCCTTTATTTAAGCATTGGGAGCCTTAGATTTAGAGTAGGATTTGGAGACTTAGTGGGAAAGTCACCTACTTTGGATGAAATTTTAGATCTTTTCATGAGGAAAGCTGATTCCTTAGATTTAGAGTAGGATTTGGAGACTTGGTGGGAAAGTCAGCTACTTTGGATGAAATTTTGGATCTTTTCATGAGGAAAGCTAATTCCTATTGGACTTTGGTGTCTTGGGGGCCACTCCTAATAGGAATTGCTTTCCTTTTAGACTCAATAATGAAGTTTGTTTACCAGCCGAATCATTAATTATGAATTTAATATTTATTTTGGATTTTGGGTCTCATGGGTTTTACCTTTGGACCAATCTAGGTATATTTAATGTCATATTAATTATGTCTTTAGGGCTTATTTTTAGCCAATATCATTTGCCCCCAACTTCTAGGAAAACTAATAAGATTTTCGTTGAAATTATAATTGTCTTTGTTGAGATCCGGGTTTTATTTCAATTCTCTTAACTGAGATTCATTATTTCCTATCCTAACTATGAGATTTTTGTACACTAGTATTTCACAGATATCGTATTGATTGTAAAGTGTGAAGCGATCTATATATTCATGACGATGTGCCTTATTTGAGGTTGTATTATAGATTTTCAACAACCTCCATTGTTAAATTTTTACCGAGGAATTACTCCTTTGTAAGTGGCTTCCTTTTCTGATCAAGCTTCTCCTTCTTGGACTTAACGCACTGAGTCTTAGCTATAGCCTTGATCTTTGTTGCTTCTGTCTCTATATTTTTCATAATTTTTAGGATTTTTCAAGCGTCCACAGACATTTTTCTCATTTTTGGGTTTTGGATTAATTAATCAAAAAAATTTAAATATGCTTTCAACCATAAAATAATTTAGAAAATTATTTTTCTATTTTTCTGGAATTTAATTTTCAATTTTTCCTTATTTTTTCTTCCTTTCCATAGTTTTTTTTAGGAATTTTAGCATTTATGGTCCAAGTTTTGGGAGTTCTACCTCTACGACCTGGATTCAGGTCATGGAATGTGTATCCATTAAGGTCATGGATGGCTTCTATTCTTGCTTGGTTGTGAGGTACACGACCTCAATCCATGACCTGGATTGAATCGTGTAACCTCCAATTTTGCCTGGTCGTGAGGTATACGATCTCAATTCATGAATTGACATATAAAATATATGTGTCATAAAAGATATGAACTGAAATATTTTCATGAACTTGACATGTAAAAGATATGTGTCATAAAACTTTTTCAATCATTTGTATTTTAAATATTTTTTCCAAATTTAATAATTATTAAATAATGAATTTGATAATTTTAAAACTTGTTTTAAAAACAAATATTTTGTGCCTTTACAATGATATGTTTTAAGTGTTTTTCATAAAAAATATTACTGAAAATACTTTTCTCAAGCCATTTGTATTATTTAAAAATATGTAAATTAATCTAATCTATATATTAATAAAAAATAACACTTACCTTAAATTTGATATCCATATTTAAATTCAAATAAAATCTTATATTATTTTGATCAACGAAATATATAATTCATTTTTCACATTGCGCATCCATCTTCACATATGACCCATACAATTATTTGATCCAAATTATTTATTAATAATTTGATGATTTTTTCAATTATTAATAAAGTTATTTAAAAAAATTTGATAAACTTATAAAAGATTATTTAGGTAGAGAAAAATTTTATGATGACCAACATTTCAGTGGATATCATGGAGACCATATACATTCTGTACTCAAAACATTGCAAAACATATATCTTTGTAAATAATGTTCAATGAAAATCATTATTCTTTGAAAATCTTAAAAATCATATATGTTTTGTCATTTTTGAAGAACAATACGTTCTGCAATGTTTTGTTTGTAGAACATACATGATTTTCAAGAATTTTAATAAAATTTGCATGTAAAACATATATAATTTTCAAGATTGTCAATGAAATTATGATTTTCATTGAACATTATTTGCAAAGATATAATTTTTTGAAATGTTTTAATTACAGAATATATATAGTCTCCACGGTGTCCAATAAAATATTAGTTTCCATAAAAATTCTTATATTTTGATAAGATTATTAAAACAATTTATTATTTGAACCAAAAAAATAAATATTTAATAATGAAGAATATAAAGTACCATGTGTAAAATACTGAAGGTAATCCAGTATTATAAAACAACACTGTGCGTCACTATTTAAAATGTATAAAGGAGTTGTTCTGTCAATGGACCGAAGCCCTGATTCTATCTGATCTGATCCAAGACTTTATAACTGAATATGGATTTATATAGAATAAATTCGGTCCGATAAAAATTTGATCCGATAAGAGTCTGATCCATATAATACAAATATGGATTTTACATTATCCGATCTATTAAGAATCTGATCCGAATAATTATAATGCCATAACTATATATTTTATTATATATTAATATTAATATTCATATAATTATAATTATAATTATACAAATAATGTAATTTTCAAATCATATGAGATCCAAAATCATTTAGTAGATACTATAATTTGAAAAAAGTATTACTTTTATAATGAATATGTTATCATTGTATTGCATCTAAAATTGAATTCATATTTTAATTTGAATTATTTTTATGCTTAGAGTTCATTTTTTGATCATTCTAATTTTGTCTGGTACATTTCAGGATTAATAGATATTTATTTTTAATTTTCAATGTTCTATTCTTCTTGTATTTGGATGTTAATGTGTACTTTTACATCTTAAAATTATTCATTTTATCTTTTTAGATTTCAATAGATTTTAATATTAATATAAAGTTTTTTTATTTTTTTTAATTAGATTGGATATCCGATCAAATTACCCGTAAACCTAATGGAGCAGATAAGAATTGGTCTTAAAAAAATCCGGCATGTAATCATATCCGATCCGATCCAAAAAATTAAATGGATTTAGATCTGAATTCATGCTAATCCGATCCAAACATGATCCATTGACAGGCCTATAAAGGAGAAGTTGTAGAGTTTTATTAGATTTAAATAGGACAGTTAACTAGATTTGTTAGTGACAGAGGCATATCTGTATACATTTAATAACAAGCCTAATTGTTTGTAATGCTCTGCATTACCTACATGACCCCTTAACTGGGGAACCCTCTAGTTGTAGTGTTTCTATTTGTATTTAGTACTTGTAATAGGCATCAAAATTATAGTTGTGTAACTGTATAAATTAAGTCATGAAATAATGCTTGAAAGAAGATCCAGAGATCATGCCTCAAGGTTAAAGAACAAGGCTGTAGAAATAAACACAGTTGGATTTTGAAGATTGAAGATTTGCCTAAGTACTAATTCGAGAAGTGTTTTGGTCTATTCGAGAAGTCAAGGTTTCAAGAAGTCAGGGATTCGATATCTCAAAATACACTGTTCGATATCTCAAAGAGTCAACAAGTCAAAGCCTCATTCGATACCTTAGGGATTCGACATGTCTAACACTCTATTCGAGAACTAAAGATGTCAACTAGTCAAAGCATCATTCGAGTTCTCAAAGAGTCAACAAGTCAAAGTTACATTCGATATCTAAAGGACTTAGGAAGCTATTCGACATCTCAAGGATTCCATAAGTTAAAGCTCTATTCGATAAGTCAAGGATTCCTGAAGAAAAGACTAATTTGAGAAGCAATTCGATATATCAAGAATACAGTATTCGAGAACTCAGAGTTATCGATTAAGGCAATTCTAGTTCTCGAATCAATTACTTAACCATTTCTCGAATGAGTTTTTTGAGACAAAATACTGAAGTAGTACAAGTCAGATATCTGCAACAAGCCAAGGCACTTTCAGGACCACAAGACTGTAAAGTATTTATGGAAAGTCTACAAGAAGCTTAGAGAGTTGTTACAGGAGACAAGCTGCTAAAGAAGTAGATCTGAGCAGGTTAAAGAAAAGTCAAATTACATGTTGCTCGAAAAGGGATAGACAAATTAGAAAGTATTTTTATTTGTCACTACATTTGTAGTAAGTAGGCTGTACAATTGTTCTACAATTGTACAACCGTACTTTTCTAGCATCAACAAGTTTTTCATTATCTTAGATAACATTTCTCTGAGAAAAACGAAGCTAAGAATACTAACATTTGTATTCACAGATTGTAGCAAAAATCTTTATCTAATACAATGTTAGATTAAAGTGAGTGACTGTATTCTTGTGTTCTTAATTCCGCACTTATATATTTTGTGAAACACAAACACGCACTTAGCTACACAAACATCAAACAGATTCAAACCTTCACAACATACTAATCTTAATGATAATTCGAAGAAAAGTTTGAACAATACATTCACCCCCCTCTGTATTGTTCTTGTGTGTATTCCATACTCAACATGTGGTATCAGAGAAGGCTATTAATCAAAACAGAAAAAAACATCATGAATACACCAAAGACAACAGGAACGATGAAGGTCCCTAAGTTTGATAAAGGCAACTACAACCTCTGGAAAATCAAGATGATGTTGTTCATCAAAGCTGCTAACCCTCTATATCATGAGATTCTCAAGAATGGTCAATTTGTTTCACAACAGGAGATTGTTGAGAAGACTATTGGAACCACAACCATTCCAAGATCCTATGTTGCCAAGGAGCCATCCAAATGGACAGATATAGAGAAGGACCTCATGTTGTTAATCATAGATTCCATGGAGCTGTCAATGTTTGCTAACATAGCTTCTTGTACATCTAAAAAAGAGATGTGGGATCATATTGAGATTCTGTGTGAAGGGACAGAGGAAGTTAGAGAAAACAGGAAACAAATACTGGTCACACAGTATGAGGCTTTCATGGCACAGCCCAAAAAAAGCATTATCGAGATGTTTGAGAGATTTCACATGCTGATGACTGAGCTATAGATGAATGGAAAAGTCTACAGCACCAAGGAGCTGAATATGAAGTTCCTACTCTCTTCACCCAACCACCTTGAGCAAAGGGTCATCTCTCTCAGAGAAAGAGATTTGAACAGAGTGACATATGATATACTTTATGGTGTGTTAAAGACTCATGAGCTTGAGTTGTTGCAGAAAAGGGATATTCAAGCTAATCAAGGCAAGATGGTCAACACATCATGTGCCTTGATTGTAAACATATCTAATCAGGACCTTGAAGCCTCTACAAGCCAACTGAGAATGAAGAGATAGTGGATGAAGAACCTGAGGTGGAGCTGCCTGAGACTGTTGTTGAGGAATAGGAAGAAGATGAGTTTTACACTCTTGAGGAGCTAAATGCCATGGAAAACACATCATATGCTTTCATGGCTAGAAAATTCTCAATTATCAGATTCAAGAGAAAGCAACCCTTCAAACCTAGACCTCAGAATCATTCATTCAAAAAGAGCAAAGCACCTGTGAAGCCAAACAAGAATAAATTCAAAACTGGTTATGTGGATAGGTCATCTGTGAGATGTTATAGATGCAATGACTGTAAGAACCCAGATTTTTGGTAGAAATTAAAACTTTTTAATATGTAGTAGAGTACGAATTAATAGTGGTTACAACTGCAATGTATCAATGAGTTTAATGAATGAATTTTTAATGGATTTTGATTCAAATGTTTATATGCCATGAACAATGCAACTGGTTGACAACTTAGATAAGAATAATCTATCGTCGAAGAAGTAAGCTATGGCATCCTAAGAAAGAAAGTATTCTCATGTCATCCAAATCGATATCTGGTAGCTCATGTCATCCAAATCGATATCTGGTATAAGTTACGCAACTCCGTAAGAGATAGGGAACGCTCGAGAAAGCGCGAGAACATTTTCTAAGTATAAGGAATAAAAAGAGAATAAGCAATGAATAGTGTTTTTGATGGAAATTGGAATATTATCAGACGACCCTATATAGAAGTATTCGGAATAGATTTCTGAGTTCATATTGATGATCAATGGACAAAATAAGTGTATGTAAATGATATCAGATTCTGAAAAGCAGGACTTTTATTTTCTCCGAGATTTCCCTAGACACTGAAGGATTTAGGGATTTAATAAAGAGATTTGAGGAATTTAAATTCAAGGATTATAAAGGAGGATTAAAAATGTTAGCAAAAATATCAAGAAGGTTTCCGGTAAAACCCTAACAACAAATACTTAAGATATTCCTCCGAACGATCAAGGAAATTGAGTAATAACCGGACAACGAAACAAGCAGACAGCCAAGATATAAGCATGTGCAAGTGGATAAGATCAAGTAACCAAGCTAGTTACACAAGGAACTAGCAATATTAGAAACCAAACCAACTAGTTAGTTTAATCTTATCATCTTACCACTAAACCTCAACACTTGCCCACTTGATGATGCATGAGATGACCAAATCACTTGAATAAAGCTACTTTATGAAAGATATTATCACAATAATTCATTTCGACAAGGATTAGATCAAGCCAACAAAGCAACCAACTCCATTCTCTCCAAAAATGGAGCATTCGGCCTAAGCAAAAAAGGAAGGGAGAAGTGAAGCTTGCCACCATTCAACAATTCTCATATTAATTAGGTGAGTTCTATAATTCATAACTAAGATGTCCTATTAATTTTAGCTTCAAATTCCATTTCCTTCCTAGTTAAATAAATCATCAAAGTTGATGATGAATAGTAACTTTCAACAACTAACTTTGATTTCTTGATTTCTTTGGATAATCTAAGCTTGGTTAAGGTAATCTAAGGACTATACAAGGCTTAGTAAGGTCTTTACACTCACCAAGGAAGGTATATCTCTCAAAAACCCTAGATCTTACTTTGAGTTTATGAATGTTCTTTGTGGTTTTAGATGAGTTATGATTATGATGTTAATAAAAGCATGAAAGCATGATTATGTAGTTGATTTAAGTGATATGATCCAAATAATGGTGTAATGAGATGTTCTTGGACTTGTTAAGATGTATGGTATGCCCGGTGTGGCTTGGTTATGTTGTGATAAATTTGGAAATGTTCGATTTATAGCCGTCGTAACGTCGAAATTTTGTAACACCTTAAAAACCGTGCATGACAGTAGATATAGGTCACTGATCTTGATAAGTATATAACTTACCCTTGTAGATCTCGAGTCATAGACCGTTTTCGCGTGAGAATCGAAGCAATAGGACTTAAGGTTTAGGAATTATGGTCGATTTAGTGAAAGTGGTTCGAAATCATAAGTGCGAGTTCGTAACTGAAATTGAACCTCCTTAACATGAATAATCCAGTGGAGAATCTTCATAATTAAATATTAGAGATCATAAGGAAGGTGTGAGAAAAGACCTCATGTCAAAAGGATCATTTTTCGATTTTATAAAAATGTTCGAATCGAGGTTATGTGCGAATGAACCCCTTTGAGGTATACTTCACTATAACTTTGGAAAACCACTTAGAAAGCGAACAATAAATCTCGAGGTATAATCTTTTCTAGTAAGCGACCGACCTTAGGACTTATATGACTTAAGAACCTACCGAGTTTAAGTGTAATGACATGCCTTAATAACGTACAAGTGTCGGATCATAACAGTGTTAATAAGAGTACACTAGAGGGTGCATAACGAGATGACTTGAAAACGTGTTTTAACCTAGGTAAAGTATGTACTTAACCTTTCAAAGCATTAAGTGATTAATCTCGGATATTTTGATTATTTATAGATCACCGGACTGGCCCAGGACACACTATCCCAACCAGATTACCAGGCAAGTTTTCAAACATTTTGTAACTGTTGTTGTGATAATATATATATATATGATTTCTATTATACATATGCCATAGCATGCATGTCTGCTTTCAATTTATATTGTGATACTGGTTTTATGATTTTATATTGGCTTAGGTAGATGTGATATGTTAGTTATAAGCCAGATATTGCTAAGACCCTTAGTGAATGGCATATGATTTTCATCCTTCAAATATAGACCCGGAGTCGGTATTTCTGTATGTACTGTGATTATTTTCAGAGGAAAATATTAGATAAATGTTTTTCCTTTTTTTTAATGAATATTATTTGGATATTCATTTGAGTTTTATTTATTTAATGAATATTATTTTGAATATTCATTTTAAGTTTGATTTATTTAATGAATATTATTTTGAATATTCATGTAAGGATTTGATTTATTTAATGAATATTTTTTTAAATATTCATTCAAGGAGTTATTTATTTAGTGAATATTCTTATATATTCATTCGAGGATTATTTATGAACAATACCTTCGATTAAAAATATTCTTTAATTATTTATGATTTAATAAATATTATTTGAATATTTATTTAATACTTTTAACTAGCTCTAAAGATGGTTTCTCTCATTCAAAATTTTCTTTCACCCTCAAATATTATGTAAAATATTTCTGAGCTTTATTCTGATTATTTTATCAAGGAGAGGTTCCCAAAACTTTATTTTCCATTTAAATCTATCTTATAGGAAGATTTAAATGCTCGCTCAAAAACATCCAAAATATAAGGGAATCTTACTTTAGAACTGTTATTTGTGGTTGACTGCCCCGGTCATAGTCTTTTAAAATTATTATTATTTTTACTCTCGATGAGTCTTTTGTTACTTCCTCAACACTCGAAGGGTAAGATTGATGGAACAAGTTAATATCCATTAACAAGCAACAACTTGGGAAATATTGGTGAATTTTCCTTTCCAATTAGATACGACTACTTTGTGGAGTCTTATCAACAAGTATTATACTTGGGGAAAGGAGGATGAGTTTTACATTTCAGAGTCATGGATTCTATCCGAACTAGGAGTCGTGTAAGAGGCCGAGTAGCGCCAGTCCATCCCAAAGGCCCAACCGTTGGCCAGGGAGATCTAAAAGGGCGGTAGACAAGTAAATCCGTCAGTTCTTCCTTCTACTGGTAGTAAAACTAATTTGAGCTGTACAATCTACGACTGATCATCGTAAAGACTGGAATAGCGGGCGCGGTGAATACTCTAGTATTAGTTCATCTTCCAAATCAATCTATTTTCTGCAACATGCATTAAAGAGAAGTATCATTCATGTTGGCAGAGTTAAAAAATTGTTCAAAACTAAAAGTACTCTGAAGTACCTCATAACTTCATCTTTTACACTATACTAGTGTCTTGTTCGTTTCATGCATGGCATATGGTTACGAAGATATTTTAGAATAGTTATATATTATTGTTCAGTTACATATTATTTTTGGTGGGCTATTGCTCACTCTTGCTTTATTTATTATATCACAACAACAGCTAGAGCAGATGGCCCGTCCAAGGCGCACTTGGCACAGGAGCGTGGGAGCCGTCAGAGAGTTACCCGCTGATGTAGCTACCAGTGCTGAGGAGGAAGCTATTGGTAGGCTAGTTTTCAGCTTTTAAGTATCAGATATATTTATTTATATGATATATGTAAATGGATGGCGAAGAGTATGTAATACTTAAATCGTAATTCTTTTAGGTTGTAAGAACTCAAACTTGTGATTAATAATATTTGGTAGTTACTCTGATTTCATCTCTGGGACTATAACGGGTGTGTTTGATGTTGTTGTTTTGGGTCAAAAGGTCGTAAATTAGTTTATGTTGGTTTTGTGGATGGAAATTGAGTCCGTAATGACCAGATCCCTGACCCCGGATCTGGGGCTGTTACAGAGATGGTATCAGAGCGTTACGTTATAAACCGCAGAGATGATGCAACGTTAAAACAATAAATTCACTAAGATAATAAGAACTCTTACCAAGTTCATAGTCGGACTACTTAATGTAGTGCTGACATATAAAACCCTAACGGGAACTCTTAAGTATCATGATAGTAACTTAGCTCGATATCCTATCGACGAGTAAGGCGACAGACCTTGAGGCTTATGAGCAGCAGCACGAGGGTGATTTATTATATGCTGAACCCGGAGGAGGTTCCAGCTAAAGAGGAGAATCCTATTTTGGATAAGGAGTTTACCCTTAAGAAAATGAGGGCTGCAGCTAGAGCGACTATAAGAGTTATGGTATAGTGCTCAGATAAGTGAGCATAAATGACTGAGTATTATTAAGAGAACTAAAAAGGCATATTGGATTCATAACCGGACTACCAGATGTAGTATCGACAATTAAGATGGATTAGTAGGATTACTTGAGGTCCTATATTGGGATAGATAAGAATCCTTAGAGACTTTCAGGTTAATGGGAAAAGAGTTAGAATGATGCATGATTATCAAAGACATAGATAAAAGACGGGAAGCAGAGTCTCCAGGAGCAGTTGAGATAGAGGAAGCAAGTGCCATATCATTTGATAAATGGTTTAGTGTGAATATTGTCAATGGTAATTCGCCATGAGAAGGCAGATTTCATAGGTTATAATTTATGGAGTCAAATTGAGATCGATGAGGTGGTTTTATCTAGGAAAATGTTCATTATATGAATGGATCAGTTTAGAAAGTAAAGACCTTGGGAAGTGATGGCATGATTGGATAAAGTTATATAAGGAAGTAATAAGCGAGACGATGATCTCAGAACATACCAGGGGAAAAGACCAGCGAGTCTATGATAAACTCGTAATACGACTGTTGTCAGAGACAAAGTATAGGGTTAATCCAACTTAGTTGAATGATGAACCAGAAACATTAGATGCATGTGATTCAGAGGAATATTAAATTCTTTCTTTTCCTTGAATGGATTATAGTAGTTACATTAAGTTTATTCCGACGCTGAATCATAAATGGATCAAGCAACTGTCTGCCAAGTTCTCGAAGTAGGAATTCTGGCAAAATGAAGTTCAGCTATTAGGACATGCGATCAATGGTGAGTAGTGTTGGTTGACCCCGCCGAGTTAATGGTAGTTTCAATTGAGAAAGGCCAACCGCACCAACAAAGGTGAGAAATTTCATAAGATTCACAGAATATTACCAAAAATTTGTTCAGGACTTTACAAAGATTGCAGTCCCGTAACCTGACTTATTTGTAAGACTAAAAAAGTTTGAATGGACAGAAGAATGTGAGAAAATTCTCCCTGGAGCTAAAGATAAAATTGGTAATGATCCAGCGTTGGCGTGCCTAATGGAAGAAGGAAGACTTTGTGATATATTATGATGCATCTCATACAGGGTTAGGTGGTGTGCTTATGCAGCATGGCAGAGTAATTGCGGATGCATTTGGACAGCACGGTTCACCAGATTCGGGTGGCCTTGGTAGTGCCAATTTTGTGGAACGACTTACTTCAACGGTAGTGTTCCTATTGAAACTAGTGGTTAGGTAGACTGACATTTGGTAGTATAGACTATTAGGACGTATATGTGTCAGGAAGATGTAGCATGTTTCAATTTGAAACTTTTGATTTCCCTTATATGGGATGTATATATTTGGTTCCTTTCCAGTGATTAAACTTCCAACTTTATGTCAATCATTCCGTTATTTTAACTGCTTACGATTCTACCTGCTTGGGTGTTCATAGAACTGTTCTTCAGGTTTTGAAATTGATCTTCTTAGTGTTACCAGTGGGTGGATAGATTGACCAAAATTTCCCTGATTCTGGAAAGAAATTCAACAAAATTTGGCAAACCTTGTCTTTCTGATTATCAAAGGACGTCACTGAAGAAAGTGGAAACTGGAGCGAACCCTGTAGATTGGGTAAGGTAGCCGCTATATGGGTTGGAGGGTAGACCCTAACTATTACAATTGATTGTAGAGATAAAATGATGAAGTGGAGATTGGACGGTCATGGGGAAATTTATCTAAGGACCAAAACGGACTGAGGAATTCCGGGATTGACTTAAATGAAAAGGCTATTATGCCAAAAGTTTTAAGCTTATGTAGCATGTGGGATTGATAAGAGAAGTTGAAAAGATAAAAATAAAGGAAAGGTGACCAGAGACGGTACCGAGAAGTCGATTGAGATGTATATGGAGTAAAATTTTGAAAAGATCAGAAGGTATCAAGGAAGAGGGATGAACGAAGTGTAGCAGTGCTCGAGTTGAGTGACTATATGCTACTCTGGTACCTAAGATTTGCTGTGAAAGGGAAGCAGTGAGCAAATAAATTTAGGAGCACGCGGGAAAAAGCATATTTATAAGCGTAACCTGTCCTAGATAATTATCTTCTCTATGGACGAAGGAGGCAATTGCTAGAAAAGTAATGCCATTAGCTAACCCAAACTCACATACTGTAGTGCGGCCATTTGGGGCCATGTGACAAAGAACTATAAAGTGACTAGACCAGCGATGTAAGGACAAAGCGGGGTTGCTTCTAACCAAGCGCCAACCGCGAGAACTTTTGGTATAAAGTGAAGTGATCCAGATGTATATGATTGACCAACTGATGAACTAGAAAGAAAATTAAAATGAATTGGGATACATGATGATGGGATTTTATATATACCATGGATGTATTATGACTGAGGAAAGTGATCAATGAAGGTTTATGAAGACTGTCGTGCAGTATGATGCATAAAGGTTATCTGAAACTTAGTATCCTTAAAAAGAGTGATACGTACTAAGAGATTCACGTTGAACCCGCCCAATATCTTCCAGAACATCCTTGCTACCATTATCAAGTTCTGTAAGAAAAGCAGATAGACATGTATTGTCTTTTGGAAGGTCATGGAGACTGGCATCCATTTAAAAGAAGAGGTTAGCATTAAGCTACCTATAGATTATCAAGATGAGAATGATAGAAAAGAGACCCTTATTAAGGATATATGATTTGATTGTCAATTAAAGGATGCAAGTCTTTCTGGAAAATAGAATTGAGGATAGAATATCCATAAAAAAATTAAGACAAACCCTGGGAATGCACAAAGGATGGCATTACCCCTAATAAAAACAGTGTGAATACAATGATATAAGTTGGATTGACCAAGGCAACAATAAACTTTTAAGGAGTTTTGTAAAATACATACACAGAATTGTTACAGGATTGATTAATGATATTTTGAGATACCATGTACCCCGAAAATACAGGAGGAATGATGAGGATGACCTAAGAAACCTTATAAGGAAGAAGGTAATATTCTGCATTTCAAAATGAAAGTTTGGTAGGGAATGTATGAAATAATAACAATAAGGTCAGATGAGGCATGTATGAAACCATGAGGAGGTATAGATTGAACCAATGAAGGTTGAGATTATCCTAAAACAAGAAAGGAATAAGAGAAGAAATATCCTAGGTACGATTGGGAGTAACCGCGATAAAGTTCACACGGAAAGGTGGAAGCAATGACTTATGGAAAAAGACTGATATATATTTCTCTCATTCAGCAGAGTTTAAAGGAAGAATGCTTCACCCAGTAGTGATGAGAATGAGGTAGAAAAATTTGAGTTGGAATAGATCTAGGAAACATTGATTGCAAGGAATTATTGTTATCAGGAAAGGCCAGTGAGGTGGCCGACACTTTAAGTATAGAGGAGTAATTATAAATACTCATACCAAAGAAACAGAATAATATAGAGATGAACCTTGAAGGTCATAATGTGGTGGAGGAATTTACATCCCCTCTGATGATTATGCACGAATAAACCATAAGAATAGTTTAAGTAAACATTCGATTCCTGATATCGTCTTAAACATATTACCTACATTAGGAGGTCCTATTTTGAGGTAAACCAGGACCATGATACAAGAATTGACTACGTAAACCGTTGAGTTTCCAGTCTTCTACTGAAGATATATGGTTAATAATTTCATCAGCCTGTCATAGTTGCGATGCTTGAAGCTCTTCTGCAATTTTATCTACTTCATGTAATATCTACATCAAGTTCAGGAAGTATTCCTTATGGACAAGGAATAGTGATTATTTTGTCTTCTTAGAGGATTTTGATCTGACAATTATGAAACCCGTATGATTAGCCATTAAAGCAATATGTAAATGACAAACGATGGTGATTCAACAATGGACTACATTAATGTAGTGGTGATTCTTCTGAGAAATTAGGTTATAATGACTATGGAGATGTTGGAATGAAAGATAGATATAAATTGTATTGGATCTAAGTTAGAGAAATCGTCAAGGTTTATTTCGGATGATTTAATTTTGGAATGACGTGATGTATGAAATCAATGACAACGCTATGATAGTTCATAAAGATATTATAGTCGAAACAGAAACAAGACGACTGATATAAAGGAAATAGAGTTGACGATCAATAAGGGAGTTAGATATGCGGACTCCTGAGAAACCCCAGCAATAAAGCTAGAAAAGTATGAAATTGACATGGCAAAGGTTGTTGGTCACAAAGGAAAGTTGAAATTGAAAGCATAAATGACATGTGCATTAACTCCCTTTAAGTTGGGAGGATTCGAGGAATTTTGGAATAGACTAATTGATTAATAAGGAGACACGTGGATCGAGAAAGTAAAAATTTAGATGGTTGGACAAAGGAAAGTTTAACCCCAAAATGCGATGCTTATTGAGTATATGTGACGAGATACCCATAAGGAGGTGCCAAGCATAAAGATGTCTCAATAATGAGATGACGGTGGAGATGAATAACAGAAGTGAATAAGAATCAGATAATAAGGAGGATGTGATTAAAAAAAAGATTGGGAAAGTAATTATGGATCATGAAGCAAGGAACGTTTAGAATGGATTGATAAATGGGTTCTTTAACAAACCCTCGAGATGACAGCCTGATAGTGTTAGTATTATAAAAATGAAAGAGTTAGTAGCATGGTGTGGAATGTCAGTAATAATGATGTCAAGCGAGAAATCTAAGATTTAACTTGAGAGGTTGAAGGATTTCCAAAAGCAAGTGTTGCTAAGATTAAAACAAGAGTATAGGTTCATAGAATGATGAACGGAGCAGCGAGGATAGGTTGACATGTGAGATTATGATTATTTTTCTTCCCTAATGAACCTCTATAGTTCAGAAGTAAATTCTAAGTATGATATTTTTCAATCATGAAAACTTTCTATAATTCTTCAAAATTCTTTTCTTTTCTTCTCTCTTATTCATCTTCCTTTTTGAATTGAGAAGAACAACCCTTTAAGGAGGGGAGGTACCGCTACGTGACTATCTGTCTATAAGAACCCTAATTTTTGTAATATATATTTTTTTAATATCATATGACAATGTGAATTTGGAACCTTTTTAGTCACCCATGTTGTTTAATGGAAATTGATTATCCGAGGAATTATGTTGTTACATTCACTATGTAAGAAAAGGGAAGATTGCTGAAGGCAAGAGTCTTATTGCTAGTAAGATTTATAAAACTTGGGATTTGAGAGTTATTAGAGTATTAAAAGATTCTTAGGGGATGATGACAAGGAGTTATAGATATTCGAGAAATTTACACAATTAAGTACTTAAGGAATTACAAGGGAAATCCCTACGCGACAAAATATTATTACGAGGAGTTAATTAAAATACGATATGAATTAAAGATTAAGTGACAAGCATTGGTGGAGGAATAATGATACAAGGGAAGATATTACATGCAAGTCCCATGCAACTAGATTGTTAGAAAAGCAAACAAGTAATGCAAAAACAACTAGAGGAATAGTAACTGGTCATGGTGCATTGTCCAAGGAGACAAGGAGGCATGGTTGGCACCTCGGGAGCTAGTACTAGGCTTGCAACATGTGATACAATAATATATATAACAAATACATATCACAATTACACATCACTTTATTCAACCAACACAAAACAAAACAACTCCCCCCCCCTTGTCAAGAAGCTCTCGGCCAAGCTAGTAAAGGAGGAAGAAGAAGATTTTTTCTTCAACTTTCCATCACTCACAATTCAAGATAAAATTCCTAGGTCCTCTACACTCTATAAAGAAGGTATGCTATGAATTTCAACCCCTTTCATCCACTAGATTTTGAGATATAAATTGTTGAAGTTTGGGTGAATAGTAACCATGTTTAGTTTTCTTTTAGATCTTGAATTATAAGGATTGTAGGGACTCATCCAAGGTGTTCTTGAGGCTTGTAAAGCTTACCCAAGGTTCCTAGATACTCAATAAGGTATAAAACTCTAACCCCTCTTAGCCATGAATTATTTATGGTGTGTAATGTTAGATCCATGGATTTTAGTATGAATCTTGGTCATATGAGTTATGGATGATGAAGATCTTGAGTTTAAATGTTGTTGTTGTGATTTTTAAGCTTGTAGATAGTGTATATAACTCCATGTGTGCTATAGAGTATGATCTTGGTGGTTTAGATGATGGTTGTGATGGATACATAGGATTCTTGAATGGTTAAGTGAGAAAGCAAGCTGTGTAAATTTTCTGGGAACTTGTACTGTCTTGTAGGAGGGTTTTGAATCCCTAAATCTTGTCCCTTGATGTCCTAATGCATATGGTTGGAAAGGTATTTGAATGTAGTTTCCAGAAATATAAGGTTCATGACTAGGTGATGTGTAGATTTTGAGTTATGGCCTGAGAAGTGAAGAGTGGTTCTGGAATCCGAACTGCGCTAAACGGTCCACTTGTGAACCCTCTTTAAACCCCTAAAAATTTATGTAGTAATTGCAGTGGTGAAGGCTACCCAAAAAGAATTGGATTAAAATATGTATTTTTCAATTTTATAAAAATGTTAGAGTAAAATTCGCGCAAGTGAAAAAGTCGTAAGTGGAGTATGATTTAAGGGGGAATGAATACGCTTCGAATATGGTAACCAAATTAAGTCGAATAAGTGACGAGCATAATCGAGTGATGACATGAACCTATAGTGGGGCTAGAGAGTCATAAGACGAAGTCATTAAGTTAATTTTGTGTCCCCTAAAACCTCGTAATTAAAAAGATATTGTTAAGGTACTAACGAACGACTATTGGTTATGTATAGATCATCATTCCACTCCGCAAGCTCGACCACCCCAACCTCACCAAGGCAAGTTTACTTTTCAAAACTTACATATATAAGGTGTTGTGGAATAAAAACGAGGGTTTGTATGTATTAAATACAAGGGATGGTGAGCTTCGAGCTTTAATGGTTGTTCTTGCGTTCGAGACTGATCGGTCCTCACAAGATGCCTACGTATCTCTGTATTGCTAGAGAATCAAGCCAACGTAGTTCTGAGAATGAGGGGTCAGGCCCTTTATATAGGCTGAGAAGCCTTAGAATTAAGGTAGGAGTTGGAGACTTAATAGATAAGTCACCTCCTTGAGGAAAGTTCTAGACTCCTTCCTTGTAGGAGTCTGTTGCCATATCGAATTGGATGCCTTGGAGGCTAAGTCTTGAAGAGATAATGTCCTTATCTGACACTTATTGCTGAGCTGTTTATTACCCCTAATATTAATTACGAAATTAATATTAAAAATAGGACTTTGGACCCTGTTGGTGGGCCCCACGTTTGGACCATACCGGGTCTAATTAATGCAACACTAAATGTGTCTTTAGGGCTTATTTTTAGCCCATATCATAAGGACTTTCACTGTTGTGTTTGTAGTTTTCAATCATATCATATGCTTATGCTTATTGACGTTATGATGAAAATTGAGATATATGCACATATATGTTTGTACCCCTTGAACTTAGAATGAAAGGTTTTCTTCGGACAACGACTCTAGCAATAGAGGTCGTAGCGGTCCAAATATACCATTGACCAGGGAGCGGTGTATTATTATATCGTGATTAAATTGTGAAAACCCGAAGGGTCATTCGGGAAGTATCGTATACTTAAGTATTTATTTTTATATCATCATAAATACTCAAAAATACCTATCCTGGATTAAAAGCTTATTTAATTAAATAATTATTTTATAAATTATTAAAATTAAATCTTTAAATACCATTTATTAATTATTGTTCATTATTTTTAAAGACAGAGCTAATCCAAGATACCTTTAGCACTTTCAAACTCGAACTCTTTCGAACTCAAAACATTTTCGAAAATCCCCGGTCAGGTTTTGCTTCTTGTACGATTTCAAGACTCATCGGTCGACTGATGTCGGACCTCAACCACTCAGTTTTCAATCAAAATAAAGTTTTTAAAAGAAAAAGAAAAAGGGACTCTGGCAGGTGTGGGAATCGTTGACGAACGATTACCGGGATGTGTAAGCGGCCGTGAGCCAGGCGGTCCATCAATTATTATTCCGGTCCAGGTGTTGCCGAAGGATGATTACGGATGTAGTTTTCATCGAGGGTGATTACGGATGTAGTTTTCACCCGGGGATAGTTACGGATGTAGTTTCTATCCTTCTACCGGTAGAGAAGACCCGCGGATTATTGGACTTGGATGTGGCGACTGATCATCGTCAATCCATGTCAGGTTTTATGTTTTCTTTAAGTCCCATTCCTCCACTTTGGAAAAATGCTCTGACACTGCTTCTTAGGCCTATGTGCCAAGTTGCCGATAGTGTTCTATTTTGATGAGAAAGATGTTGACTTCATGCAGTATCTAGAACTGCAAGTTTACTTTGAAAACAAGGGCACGTATTGGTGCACCTTTGAAATTTATCAACGATGACAAATGATTTTATAACCGATTGTTATAAACGAGTTTAATAACTGCTAAACACATGTAATGTTATATTGCTTACCTTATACATATATTTCTTGCTGAGCTATAGTTGCTCACTCTTGCTTGTTTTCAAATTTACAAACACAACAGTTAAGAGAAATGGCAAGACCCAGACAGACTGCCCGAAAGCAGGTGACTAGGCCCGAGGCAGCAGTTGAGATTCCACCGGTAGGCCCCATTAGCCGGATTGGTTGGCAACTTTTGTTAGTACGTTTTATTTATAAGTATGATCTGTGCAAGGCAGTGTACCATAACAAACATTCAAGCCGCTAACACCGCTTCATATCAAAGTGTTGTTGGTAGCATAAATGCTATTTAATTCGGTCTGTAATAACTCTGAAACTTTTACTTTTGCTCAATCAAGTGTATGACGTTTCTGAGACTCTAACCTGTGTGTGTGTGTGCGGTGTGAGTTTTATTGCGGGGTCGATGGCTGTTATATATATTATGTGCAAGAACAGGTATGTTATTAATGGAAAATGGACCGTGAGCGCCTAGATCTCCGACCCCGGATCTGGGGGCGTCACAGAAATGGTATCAGAGCGAGGTTACAGTTCTCAGAAACGATAGTAATTTAAGAAAGCAACCCTAATAATAATAATCATAATAATAATAATAATAATAATAATAATAATAATAATAATAATAATAATAATAATAATAATAATAACCCTAATAATAACCCTAATAACAACCCTAATAATACCTAGAACTCTCATCGAGTTTGCAGTCGGGTTATCGGATATAACCCTGACTTTAAGGCCCGTGAGGGAACTACTCCTTAAACCTTTCTGTATGGTTAGTGACCCACCTTATTTCCCTTGTGTAGATGGCGGAGATACCAAACCCTGAGGCCTATGAGAGAGAGCATGATGAGGCACTGATGCGAGATACCGAGGATCCTGAGGAGGACATGGGTGCTGACCCTGAGCTTGGCCCCTAGATTACGCTGATAGGAGATACTGATGATGAGGATCCCGATGAGAAGCCCTTTGAGCCTGAGCCTGAGCCTGAGCCTGTTACCCCCTCTCCTGTAGCTTCTGACGAGGAGAGTGTGCGATCTGGTGAGGGCCGTGTTGTGTCACCCCCACCCTCTCCGCAGTCATCGAGCCCTGTTTCATCGGATGGTGACTCCGAGGATGATACTTCTGGCGAGAAGGAGCTTGACCCTACCCCTGCTCCTGCACCTGCTCCTGTCCCTGTCATACCACCCCCACCGATGGACCTACCCCCGTTATCGGGCACTGAACACGCTTATG
Source organism: Saposhnikovia divaricata (assembly GCA_036435485.1). Taxonomy (NCBI): domain Eukaryota; kingdom Viridiplantae; phylum Streptophyta; class Magnoliopsida; order Apiales; family Apiaceae; genus Saposhnikovia; species Saposhnikovia divaricata. The sequence goes on along the minus strand of CM071599.1, from coordinate 116,375,553 downwards.
TTGTGCAGTTCCTGACCTGAGACCTACTTTCTGCCGAGGCCAGACTTAATGAGGCGAGGCGGGCACTAGTGGAGGAGCGCGAGGCACGATTGAGGATTCCGGTTGAGATGAGGACTGCTGTTGCTAGGAGGACTAGAGCTCGACTCCATAGGATTGAGAGGAGGAGTCGCGCGAGGATTATCGGTTTGGGAGTCCGCGGAGGCGGAGTGGTCCAAGCCAGGGATGCTAGGCGTGTTGTGCATCGTGCATTTTCCCGAGTGAGGGCCTTGCTCCGTCGCGGGGCGACACCATGATGTGTTACAGATATCTCAGTCCTCTAGGTTCAGATGACATTAGTGTGTCGATTTTGCGGGATAGTTGACCTGTGCAGTGGTATCCTTTCTGACCAGTGGATGAGTAGACTGACCTACAGATATGTAGATGTGACTTCGGATAGTATGTACGGATGTAGCCCTACTTTTGTGTAGCCTTGACTATTTAGATGATGTACTTGTTATTGTTCCACTTTTGCTAGACTTTGACATTGGAACTATGTATTAGGCTCTAACATCCAAACTTTGTGATAACTCTTGTACCGTATTTATCTAGTTTCAGTTTCCTTGATATTATCTCAACTGCCTTACTTTCCGATGCCATGCTTTACTGTTTTGATATACAACTGTGAATATACAATTTCTACAAGCCGCAACTACAACCATACTGTTTTAAATTTACGACATGCGATCTCAAATTGTTCTCTACAAATTTCCAAAATGTTCCTACAAATTTTAAAATAAATTTTTCAAAAAAAAAAAATTCGAAATTTTGAAATCTTGAAAACTCTTGCAAATGTTTTCGCACCCCATAGAGATTTTTCCCCAAAAAATGTTTTGACGTTTTATCACCAGCACCAGGTTATTAAAACTTTTGCAACTTCCACCCTTATGAGGAGGAACGATACGTTCCTGACTCGTGTAAACGCTGTCAGGTAATTGGAAAAACCCTAACCCATTTCTTGTTTCATTATCAGAATCATGCCACCCAGAAGAATGAACACTCGAGCTCACCCGGTCAGTTCTGAAGGCCAGGGTAGCCACCATGGGACCGGAGGCCACCAGAACCATGAAGGGGGGAACGTGAACCTGAGTGAGGATGAGGGCAACGATCATAACTTGTTTGATAACTCTGAGTATGACGAAGAAGAAGCTGGTGATGACACCCGAGAGGTAGAACATCCAAGGGGAGGCCCTATGGAACAATTCATGGAACTACTTAGGCAGAACTTGGACCGTCCCCCGGTTCAGCAACCACCCAGCAACGCAAATGCCTTCCGGAATTTCAAATCCCTAAAAACCCCCGGAATTCAAGGGAACCGCAGACCCGGTTGAGGCAAGAGCCTGGTTGAAGGAAATGGAAAACTCTTTCGAGATACTAGGTGTCGCTGAGGGGCAGAAGACTATTTTTGCCACCTACCTCCTGAAGGGTGAGGCAAACTATTGGTGGGAAGCTAAGAAGAATTTGGAGGGAAGAGGTGTGGTGACCTGGGAGAGGTTTAGCGAGCTGTTCTTGGAAAATTACTTCCCTAGGTTCATGGAGACACAAATGGAGCTGAAGTTTTTGGAACTAAAGCAAGGTAACATGACGGTGGCCGAGTATGAGGCCAAATTTACTGAGTTGTCAAGGTTTGTGCCGGAATATGTGAACTCTGAGGCAAAGAGGGCCCGAAGGTTTCAACTGGGGCTAAAGCAATGGATTCAGAATCGTGTGGCGGTTCTTGAGCTGACAGACTATGCCACCCTCGTACAGAAAGCATCAATTGTTGAGGCTAGGAGTGAACAGATGCAGAAGGAGAGGGAAGGAAAGAAGAGGAAGTTTGATAGTCGAAAGGGAAACTCTGCGGGTGGGAGCTTTTCGAGCAAATTTAAGCGAGGGGCGATGTCCCAACCCAGCGGAAACTTTGGAACCAAGAGAGCTGAAAGTTGGAGTGTGTGCCAGGGCGGCCGACCACAGGGATCGTCTTACTCTATCCCATCCCGAGCCCTACCCCCGGATTGCAATTAAGTGTGGAAGGAAACATGCGGGCGTGTGTAACCTACAGGATGTGAAGTGCTTCAAGTGTGGGCTGACAGGACATTATTCTAACGCCTGTCGAGGAACTAGTAACAACACCAATGCCGGAGGCAATTGCTTCAAGTGTGGGAAACCAGGGCACCGAATGAGGGAATGTTTGTCCTCTGGGCCAGCTGCGTCAAGAGTGAGTGGAACTGCTTCTAACAAGGCCCCTACTGCAAGAACTTTTAACATGACGGTGCAAGATGCCGTGAGGAACACGGATGTGATTGCAGGTACCCTACTACTCAACTCAGCTAAGGCAAATGTTTTATTTGATTCGGGAGCTACCAAGTCTTTCATATCCCTAGATTTTGTATGTCAGTTAGGCCTTAATGCTGAACCATTGAAAGACAGACTGCAAGTAGAGATAGCTAATCATGAAATTATCCCTATTAGCCAAGTATGTCCAGGTTGTGACCTAGAAATAGGAGGGCGACACTTTCGGGTAGATTTAATACCTTTTAAACTAGGAGAGTTTGACGTAATAGTAGGTATGGATTGGTTGACAATCCACGGAGCCCAGATTGATTGTGTAAAGAAGAAAGTAAGTTTGAGACTGCCAGGGGACGAGGAAGTAGTATTTAGCGGAAAATAGCAAAACCAAAAGTTCCTGACTGTGATTCAAGCTAAGAAGCTGTTACGTAAAGGATGTAAAGCCTATTTAGCCTATGTGAAGGATACCAAGAAGGAGGCACCAAACCTACAGGAAATCACTGTCGTTAATGAGTTCGCAGACGTATTTCCGGATGATCTTCCAGGACTACCACCTGATAGAGACATTGAGTTCGCTATAGACTTAGTTCCTGGTACGGCCCCAATTTCGAAAGCCCCATATAGGCTAGCCCCAGTGGAGATGAAAGAGCTGGCCACTCAGTTACAGGAGTTGTTGGATAAAGGGATGATAAGACCAAGTGTGTCACCGTGGGGAGCCCCGGTATTATTCGTGAAAAATAAGGATGGTAGTATGAGATTATGTATAGACTACAGAGAGTTGAATAAGGTGACTATAAAGAATAAATATCCCTTGCCCAGGATAGATGACCTGTTTGATCAACTAAAGGACGCAGTTTATTTTTCTAAAATTGATTTGAGGACCGGGTACCACCAGTTAAGAATTAAACCAGAAGATATACCAAAGGCGGCCTTTCGCACCCGGTACGGACACTATGAGTTTCTAGTGATGTCGTTTGGGTTAACGAATGCCCCCGCAGCTTTCATGGACTTAATGAATCGAGTCTTCAAGAAGTACTTGGACAAGTGTGTTATAGTCTTCATCGATGACATCTTGATTTATTCCAAGATGAAGGAGGAGCATGCAGAACACTTGAGGATTGTGTTGGGAGCATTGAGAGAAGAAAAGTTGTACGCTAAGTTCTCGAAGTGTGAATTTTGGTTGAAGGAAGTTCAATTTTTAGGGCATGTGATTAGCGATCAAGGCATCCTAGTGGACCCAGCCAAAATAGAGGCTGTACCAAAATAGAGGTGAGAAGTTTTATAGGATTGGCTAGCTACTACAGGAGGTTTGTCCAAGACTTTGCCAAGATAGCAGCCCCCGAGAAGTTTGTATGGACTGAAAAATGCGAAGAGAGCTTTCAAGAGTTGAAAAAGAGGTTGGTGACAGCACCAGTACTAGCCCTACCCGATGATAAGGGAGATTTTGTGATTTATAGCGACGCATCCCATAAAGGTTTAGGGTGTGTGCTTATGCAGCACGATAAAGTGATTGCATATGCGTCCAGACAACTTAAGGAGTACGAGATAAGATACCCCACCCATGACTTGGAATTAGCGGCGATAGTTTTCGCTTTGAAGATCTGGAGGCATTATCTTTATGGAGAAAAGTGTAAAATTTACACGGATCACAAGAGCTTAAAGTACATATTCACTTAAAAAGAGTTAAACATGAGGCAGAGGAGATGGTTAGAGCTAATCAAGGATTATGATTGTGAGATTCATTATCACCCAGGGAAGGCCAACGTGGTGGCCGATGCACTTAGCCGAAAGGAGAAACTCAAGATGATGACGTCAGCGGACGAGTTGATCAAGGATTTTGAGAAACTGGAGAGTGAAGTGAGGTTACCAGGAATTGGAAAAGAGAGTCTAAAGGAAATAAGAGTCCAACCACCGCTATTGGAAAAGATTAAGTTATGCCAGGAAAAGAAGATAGAAGAAGAAAAGAATTCGATGGGGAAAACTATGACTGGCGAGGAAATTAAGTGTGAAAAGGACGGGAATGGAGTTATGAGGTACGCATCTAGGATATGGATCCCGAACGTTCAGGAATTAAAAGACGAGATTTTGCAAGAGGCTCATAGTTCAAGGTACGCAATTCACCCTGGAGGCACTAAGATGTATAGAGATCTGAGAGAATACTATTGGTGGCCAAATATGAAGAAGGACGTGGCAGAGTGGGTAAGTAAATGCTTGACATGTCAAAGAGTGAAGGCTGAACACCAGAGGCCCAGTGGATTGTTGCAACCCCTAGAGATACCCGAGTGGAAGTGGGAGCATATCGCGATGGACTTTGTGGTCGGACTACCAAGGACCAAGACTAATCATGATGCCATTTGGGTAATTATCGATAGATTGACCAAGTCAGCACATTTTCTTCCAATCAACGAGAGATACACTGTCGACAAGCTGGTGGATATTTACTTAAAGGAGATCGTGGTTAGGCATGGGGTGCCTGTGAGCATTGTATCTGATAGAGACCCAAGGTTCAACTCCAGGTTCTGGAGGAGTTTTCAGGATTGTGTGGGGACCAAGTTAAACATGAGTACTGCATACCACCCCCAATCAGACGGACAGAGCGAGAGAACCATCCAGACCATAGAGGACATGTTGAGAGTATGTGCCATAGATTTTAAGGGAAGTTGGGATGACCACTTGCCGTTGATCGAATTTTCCTACAACAACAGTTACCATGCGAGTATAGGAATGCCCCCATATGAAGCTTTATACGTACGAAGATGTCGATCTCCCTTGTGTTGGGAAAAGGTTGGAGAGCGTAAGATTTTAGGGCCCGAACTGGTCCAACAGACGAGAGAAACTATCGAACTTATACGAGGACGGCTGGTAGCAGCCCAGGATAGACAGAAGAAATATGCAGACCAGAACCGCAAGGGCAAAGAATATGAGGTAGGAGAGTTCGTGATGCTAAAAGTATCACCGTGGAAGGGATTGATGAGATTTGGAAAGAAAGGGAAGCTGAGTCCGAGGTTTATAGGACCTTTTGAGATTTTGAGGCGGGTTGGAAAGTTAGCCTATGAACTATCCTTGCCCCCGAGCTTGCAGCAAGTGCATAATGTGTTTCATGTGTCCATGCTACGACCCTACCACACGGACTTTTAGCACGTGATAGAATACGACTAGATAGACCTCCAGCCATATTTGACTTATGTGGAGAAATCCGTGGAAATCATGGATAGAAAAGAACAAGTGCCGAGGAACAAGGTTGTCAAACTAGTGAGAGTTTTGTGGAGGAACCAGAATGTCGAAGAATCAACATGGGAACTAGAGAGCACGATGCGTGAAAAGTACCCCTAGCTGTTTTCAACCTGATTCCGGGACGGAATGCTTTTAAGGAGGGGAGGCTGTAAGAACCCTAATTTTTGTAATATATATTTTTTAATATCATATGACAATGTGAATTTGGAACCTTTTTAGTCAACCATGTTGTTTAATGGAAATTGATTATCTGTGGAATTATGTTGTTACATTCACTATGTAAGAAAAGGGAAGATTGCTGAAGGCAAGAGTCTTATTGCTAGTCAGATTTATAAAACTTGGGATTTGAGAGTTATTAGAGTATTAAAATATTCTTAGGGGATGATGACAAGGAGTTATAGATATTCGAGGAATTTACACAATTAAGTACTTAAGGAATTACAAGGGAAATCCCTACGCGACAAAATATTATTACGAGGAGTTAATTAAAATTTGATATGAATTAAAGATTAAGTGACAAGCATTGGTGGAGGAATAATGATACAAGGGAAGATATTACATGCAAGTGCCATGCAACTAGATTGTTAGAAAAGCAAACAAGTAATGCAAAAACAACTAGAGGAATAGTAACTAGTCATGGTGCATTGTCCAAGGAGACAAGGAGGCATGGTTGGCACCTAGGGAGCTAGTACTAGGCTTGAAACATGTGATACAATAATACATATAACAAATACATATCACAATTACACATCACTTTATTCAACCAACACAAAACAAAACAACTCCCCCCCTTGTCAAGAAGCTCTCGGCCAAGCTAGTAAAGGAAGAAGAAGAAGATTTTTTCTTCAACTTTCCATCACTCACAATTCAAGATAAAATTCCTAGGTCCTCTACACTCTATAAAGAAGGTATGCTATGAATTTCAACCCCTTTCATCCACTAGATTTTTGAGATATAAATTGGTGAATGTTTGGGTGAATAGTAACCATGTTTAGTTTTCTTTTAGATCTTGAATTATAAGGATTGTAGGGACTCATCCAAGGTGTTCTTGAGGCTTGTAAAGCTTACCCAAGGTTCCTAGATACTCAAGAAGGTATAAAACTCTAACCCCTCTTAGCCATGAATTATTTATGGTGTGTAATGTTAGATCCATGGATTTTAGTATGAATCTTGGTCATATGAGTTATGGATGATGAAGATCTTGAGTTTAAATGTTGTTGTTGTGATTTTTAAGCTGGTAGTTAGTGTATATAACTCCATGTGTGCTATATAGTATGATCTTGGTGGTTTAGATGATGGTTGTGATGGATACATAGGATTCTTGAATGGTTAAGTGAGAAAGCAAGCTGTGTAAATTTTCTAGGAACTTGTACTGTCTTGTAGGAGGGTTTTGAACCCCTAAATCTTGTCTCCTGAGGTCCTAATGCATATGGTTGGAAAGGTATTTGAATTTAGTTTCCAGAAATATAAGGTTCATGACTAGGTGATGTGTAGAGTTTGAGTTATGGCCTGAGAAGTGAAGAGTGGTTCTGGAATCGGAACTGCACTTAATGGTCCACTTGTGAACCCTCTTTAAACCCCTAAAAATTTATGTAGGATTATGGAAAAATTAGGAGAGCTATTAATTGCAGTGGTGAAGGCTACCCAAAAAGAATTGGATTAAAATATGTATTTTTCAATTTTAAAAATGTTAGAGTAAAATTCGCGCAAGTGAAAAAGTCGTAAGTGGAGTATGATTTAAGGGGGAATGAATACGCTTCGAATATGGTAACCAAATTAAGTCGAATAAGTGATGAGCATAATCGATTGATGACATGAACCTATAGTGGGGCTAGAGAGTCATAAGACGAAGTCATTAGGTTAATTTTGTGTCCCCTAAAACCTCGTAATTAAAAAGATATTGTTAAGGTACTAACGAACGACTATTGGTTATGTATAGATCATCATTCCACTCCGCAAGCTCGACCACCCCAACCTCACCAGGGAAAGTTTAATTTTCAAAACTTACATATATAAGGACTTTCACTGTTGTGTTTGTAGTTTTCAATCGTATCATATGCTTATGCTTATTGAGGTTATGATGAAAATTGAGATATATGCACATATATGTTTGTACCCCTTGAACTTAGAATGAAAGGTTTTCTTCGGACAACGACTCTAGCAATTGAGGTCGTAGCAAATATACCATTGACCGGGAGCAGTGTATTATTATATCATGATTAAATTGCGAAAACCCGAAGGGTCATTCGGGAAGTATCGTATACTTAAGTATTTATTTTTATATCATCATAAATACTCAAAAATACCTATCTTGGATTAAAATCTTATTTAAAAAAAAATTATTTTATTAATTATTAATATTAAATCTTTAAATACCATTTATTAATTATTGTTCATTATTTTTAAAGACAGAGCTAATCCAAGATACCTTTAGCACTTTCAAACTCGAACTCTTTCGAACTCAAAACATTTTCGAAAACCCCCGGTCATGTTTTGCTTCTTGTACGATTTCAAGACTCATCGGTCGACTGATGTCGGACCTCAACTACTCAGTTTTCAATCAAAATAAAGTTTTTAAAAGAAAAAGAAAAAGGGACTCTGTCAGGTGTGGGAATCGTTGACGAACGATTCCCGGGATGTGTAAGCGGTCGTGAGCCAGGCGGTCCATCAATTATTATTCCGGCTCAGGTGTTGCCGAAAGATGATTACGGATGTAGTTTTCATCGAGGGTGATTACGGATGTAGTTTTCACCTGGGGATAGTTACAGATTAGTTTCTATCCTTCTACCGGTAGAGAAGACCCACAGATTATTGGACTTGGATGTGGCGACTGATCATCGTCAATCCATGTCAGGTTTTATGTTTTCTTTAAGTCCCATTCCTCCACTTTGGAAAAATGCTCTGACACTGGTTCTTAGGCCTATGTGCCAAGTTGCCGATAGTGTTCTATTTTGATGAGAAAGACGTTGACTTCATGCAGTATCTAGAACTGCAAGTTTACTTTGAAAACAAGGGCACGTATTGGTGCACCTTTGAAATTTATCAACGATGATAAATGATTTTATAACCGATTGTTATAAATGAGTTTAATAACTGCTAAACACATGTAATGTTATATTGCTTACCTTATACATATATTTCTTGCTGAGCTATAGTTGCTCACTCTTGCTTGTTTTCAAATTTACAAACACAACAGTTAAGAGAAATGGCAAGACCCAGACAGACTGCCCGAAAGCAGGTGACTAGGCCCGAGGCAGCAGTTGAGATTCCACCGGTAGGCCCCATTAGCCGGATTGGTTGGCAACTTTTGTTAGTACGTTTTATTTATAAGTATGATCTGTGCAAGGCAGTGTACCATAACAAACATTCAAGCCGCTAACACCGCTTCATATCAAAGTGTTGTTGGTAGCATAAATGCTATTTAATTCGGTCTGTAATAACTCTGAAACTTTTACTTTTGCTCAATCAAGTGTATGACGTTTTTGAGACTCTAACCTGTGTGTGTGTGTGCGGTGTGAGTTTTATTGCGGGGTCGATGGCTGTTATATATATTATGTGCAAGAACAGGTATGTTATTAATGGAAAATGGACCGTGAGCGCCTAGATATCTGATCCCGGATCTGGGGGCGTCACACTGTCTGTGTGATAGAAGTCTAAGTGGAATACCATTAATTGTTGAATTACTTGTCAAGTACTAAAGGCTGGCCCCCTTCTATACTAACTATGAAATATAACAAATGTTCATTGATCACAGTGATCTCTCAATACATTCTTCTATTTCTATATATTGATCGAGATTGCGAAGATTAAAGCGATCAGGAAGTGCATAGTACGAGAGAGGTTATCTCCGAATTCGCAGCATGTTAGTGATACCAAAGTCCCTGCAGATATCAATAAGGGTAATAGTATACGACTAGATAAGAGCATAACCCAGATAGTGTGCTTGTACGAAAAAGTAGCAAAGATTGATGAAAAAGGATGAAGGGTGTATTGTAGCACTAGTGAGATGTGCTGTAAAAAGGATTGGAACGATTAAGGATCAATCGGGAACTGTAAAGCGAAATAACAAACAAGTATCCAATTGTCTTCTACCCGATTCCGGGACGGAATCCTTTTAAGGAGGGGAGACTGTAAGAACCCAGATTTTTGGTAGAAATTAAAACTTTTTATTATGTAGTGGAGTATGAATGAATAGTGGTTACGACTGCAATGTATCAATGAGTTTAATGAATGAATATTTAATGGATTTGGATTCAAATGTTTATATGCCATGAACAATGCAACTGGTTGACAACTTAGATAAGAAAAATCTATCGTTGAAGAAGTAAGCTATGGAACCCTAAGAAAGAAAGTATTCTCATGTCATCCAAATCGATATCTGGTAGCTCATGTCATCCAAATCGATATCTGGTATAAGTTAAGAAACTCCGTAAAAGAGATAGGGAACGCTCGAGAAAGTGCGAGAATATTTTCTAACTACAAGGAATAAAAAGAGAATAAGCAATGAATAGTGTTTTTGATGGAAATTGGAATATTATCAGACGACCCTATATAGAAGTATTCAGAATAAATTTCTGAGTTCATATTGATGATCAATGGATAAAATAAGTGTATGTAAATGATATCAGATTCTGAAAAGCAGCACTTTTATTTTCTCCGAAAATCCCTAGACACTGAAGGATTTAGGGATTTAATAAAGAGATTTGAGGAATTTAAATTCAAGGATTATAAAGGATGATTAAAGATGTTAGCAAAAATATCAAGAAGGTTTCGGGTAAAACCCTAACAACAAATACTTAAGATATTCCTCCGAACGATCAAGGAAATTGAGTAATAACCGGACAACGAAACAAGCAGACAGTCAAGATATAAGCATGTGCAAGTGGAAAAGATCCAATAACCAAGCTAGTTACACAAGGAACTAGCAATATTAGAAACCAAACCAACTAGTTAGTTTAATCTTATCATCTTACCACTAAACCTCAACACTTGCCCACTTGATGATGCATGAGATGACCAAATCACTTGAATAAAGCTACTTTATAAAAGATATTATCACAATAATTCATTTCGACAAGGATTAGATCAAGCCAACAAAGCAACCAACTCCATTCTCTCCAAAAATGGAGCATTCGGCCTAAGCAAAAAAGGAAGGGAGAAGTGAAGCTTTCCACCATTAAAAAATTCTCATATTAATTAGGTGAGTTCTATAATTCATAACTAAGATGTCCTATGAATTTTAGCTTCAAATTCCATTTCCTTCCTAGTTAAATAAATCATCAAAGTTGATGATGAATAGTAACTTTCAAGAACTAACTTTCATTTCTTGATTTCTTTGGATGATATAAGCTTGGTTAAGGTAATCTAAGGACTATACAAGGCTTAGTAAGGTCTTTACACTCACCAAGGAAGGTATATCTCTCAAAAACCCTAGATCTTACTTTGAGTTTATGAATGTTCTTGGTGGTTTTAGATGAGTTATGATTATGATGTTAATAAAAGCATGAAAGCATGATTATGTAGTTGGTTTAGTTGATCTAAGTGATATGATCCAAATGATGGTGTAATGAGATGTTCTTGGACTTGTTAAGATGTATGGTATGCCCGGAGTGGCCTGGTTATGTTGTGATAAATTTGGAAATGTTCCATTTATAACCGTCGTAATGCCGAAATTTCGTTACACCTTAAAAACCGTGAATGACAGTAGATATAGGTCACTGATCTTGATAAGTATATGACCTACCCTTGTAGATCTAGAGTCATAGATCGTTCTGGCACGAAAATCGAAGCAATCGGACTTACGGTTTAGAAATTATGGTCGATTTAGTGAAAGTGGTTTGAAACCGTAACTGCGAGTTCGTAACTGAAATTGAACCCCCTTAACATGAATAATCAAGTGGAAAATCTTGATAATTAAATATTAGAGATCATAAGGATGGTGTGAGAAAAGACCTCATGTCAAAATGATCGTATTTCGATTTTATAAAAATGTTCGAATCGAGGTTAAGTGCGAATGAACCCCTTTGAGGTATACTTGACTATAACTTTTGAAAACCACTTAGAAAGCGAACAATAAATCTCGAGGTATAATCTTTTCTGGTAAGCGACCGACCTTAGGACTTATATGACTTAAGAACCTACCGAGTGTAAGTGTAATGGCATGCCTTAATAACGAACAAGTGTCGGATCATAATGGTGTTAATAAGAGTACACTAGAGGGTGCATAATGAGATAACTTGAAAACGTGTTTTAACCTAAGTAAAGTATGTACTTAACCTTTCAAAGCGTTAAGTGATTAATATTGGATATTTTGATTATTTATAGATCACCGGACTGACCCAGGACACATTATCCCTACCAGATTACCAGGCAAGTTTTCAAACATTTTGAAATTGCTGTTGTGATAATATATATGATTTCTGTTATACATATGCCATAGCATGCATGCCTGCTTTCAATTTATATTGTGAAACTGGTTTTATGATTTGATATTGGCTTATAAGCCAGATGTGATATGTTAGTTATAAGCCGGATATTGCTAAGACCCTATATCGCTAAGACCCTTAGTGAAGGCATATGATTTTCATCCTTCAAATATTGACCGAGAGTCGGTATTTCTGTATATACTGTGATTATTTTCTGAGGAAAATATTAGATAAATGTTTTTCCATTATTTATTTAATGAATATTATTTGGATATTCATTTGAGTTTTATTTATTTAATGAATATTATTTTGAATATTCATTTAAGGTTTGATTTATTTAATGAATATTATTTTGAATATTCATTTAAGGATTTGATTTATTTAATGAATATTATTTTAAATATTCATTCAAGGATTTATTTATTTAGTGAATATTCTTATATATTCATTCGAGGATTATTTATGAACAATACTTTCGATTAAAAATATTCTTTAATTATTTATGATTTAATAAATATTATTTGAATATTTATTTAATACTTTTAACCAACTTTAAAGATGGTTTCTCTCATTCAAAATTTTCTTTGACCCTCAAATATTATGTAAAATATTTCTGAGCTTTATTATGATTATTTTATCAAGGAGAGGTTCCCAAAACTATATTTTCCATTTAAATCTATCTTATAGGAAGATTTAATTGCTCGCTCAAAAACTTCCAAAATATAAAGGAACCTTACTTGAGAGACTGTTATTTGTGGTTGACTGCCCGGTCATAGTCTTTTAAAATTATTATTATTATTTTCACTCTCGATGAGTCTTTTGTTACTTCCTCAACACTCGAGGGGTAAGATTGATGGAACAAGTTAATATTCATTAACAAGCAACAACTTGGGAAATATTGGTGAATTTTCCTTTCCAATTAGATACGACTACTTTGTGGAGTCTTATCAACAAGTATTATACTTGGGGAAAGGAGGATGAGCTTTACATTTCAGAGTCATGGATTCTATCCGAACTAGGAGTCGTGTAAGAGGCCGAGTAGCGCCAGTCCATCCCAAAGGCCCAACCGTTGGCCAGGGAGATCTAAAAGGGCGGTAGACAAGTAAATCCGTCAGTTCTTCCTTCTACTCGTAGTAAAACTAATTTAAGCTGTACAATCTACGACTGATCATCGTAAAGATTGGAATAGCGGGCGCGGTGAATACTCCAGTATTAGTTCATCTTCCAAATCTATTTATTTTCTGCAACATGCATTAAAGAGAAGTATCATTCATGTTGGCAGAGTTAAAAATTGTTCAAAACTAAAAGTACTCTGAAGTACCTCGTAACTTCATCTTTTACACTATACTAGTGTCTTGTTCGTTTCATGCATGGCATATGGTTACGAAGATATTTTAGAATTGTTATATATTATTGTTCAGTTACATATTATTTTTGGTGGGCTATTGCTCACTCTTACTTTATTTATTATATCACAACAACAGCTAGAGCGGATGGCCCGTCCAAGGCGCACTCGGCGCAGGAGCGTGGGAGCCGTCAGAGAGTTACCCGCTGATGTAGCTACCAGTGCTGAGGAGGAAGCTATTGGTAGGCTAGTTTTCAGCTTTTAAGTATCAGATATATTTATTTATATGATATATGTAAATGGATGGCGAAGAGTATGTAATAGTTAAATCGTAATTCTTTTAGGTTGTAAGAACTCAAACTTGTGATTAATAATATTTGGTAGTTACTCTGATTTCATCTCTGGGACTATAACGGGTGTGTTTTATGTTGTTGTTTTGGGTCAAAAGGTCGTAAATTAGTTTATGTTGGTTTTGTGGATGGAAATTGAGTCCGTAATGACCGGATCCCTGACCCCGGATCTGGGGCTGTTACAGAGATGGTATCAGAGCGTTACGTTATAAACCCCAGAGATGATGCAACGTTAAAACAATAAATTCACTAAGATAATAAGAACTCTTACCAAGTTCATAGTCGGACTACTTAATGTAGTGCTGACATATAAAACCCTAATGGGAACTCTTAAGTATCATGATAGTAACTTAGCTCGATATCGTATCGACGAGTAAGGCGACAGACCTTGAGGCTTTATTATATGATGAACCCGGAGGAGGTTCCAGCTAAAGAGGAGATTCCTGTTATGGATAAGGAGTTCACCCTTAAGAAAATGAGGGCTGCAGCCAGAGCGACTATAAGAGTTATGGTATAGTGCTCAGATAAGTGAGCATAAATGACTGAGATATTATTAAGAGAACTAAAAAGGCATATTGGATTCATAACCGGACTACCAGATGTAGTATCGACAATTAAGATGGATTAGTAGGATTACTTGAGGTCCTATATTTGGATAGATTAGAATCCTTAGATACTTTCAGGTTAATGGGAAAAGAGTTAGAATGATGCATGATTATCAAAGACATCGATAAAAGACGGGAAGCAGAGTCTCCAGGAGCAGTTGAGATAGAGGAAGCAAGTGCCATATCATTTGATAAATGGTTTAGTGTGAATATTATCAATGGTAATTCGCCATGAGAAGGCAGATTTCATAGGTTATAATTTATGGAGTGAAATTGAGATCGATGAGGTGGTTTTATCTAGGAAAATGTTCATTATATGAATGGATCAGTTTAGAAAGTAAAGACCTTGGGAAGTGATGGCATGATTGGATAAAGTTATATAAGGAATTAATAAGCGAGACGATGATCTCAGAACATACCAGGGGAAAAGACCAGCGAGTCTATGATAAACTCATAATACGACTGTTGTCAGAGACAAAGTATAGGGTTAATCCAACTCAGTTGAATGATGAACCAGAAACATTAGATGCATGTGATTCAGAGGAATATTAAATTCTTTCTTTTCCTTGAATGGATTATAGTAGTTACATTAAGTTTATTCCGACGCTGAATCATAAATGGATCGAGTAATACGATCAGTGGTTAAAAGGTAATGGAGAATGTTTTAAAGATGAAACCAAAAGGAGCAACTGTCTGCCAAGTTCTCGAAGTAGGAATTCTGGCAAAATGAAGTTCAGCTATTAGGACATGCGATCAATGGTGAGTAGTGTTGGTTGACCCCGCCGAGTTAAAGGTAGTTTCAATTAAGAAAGGCCAACCGCACCAACAAAGGTGAGAAATTTCATAAGATTCACAGAATATTACCAAAAATTTGTTCAGGACTTTACAAAGATTGCAGTCCCGTAACCTGACTTATCTGTAAGACTAAAAAAGTTTGAATGGACAGAAGAATGTGAGAAAATTCTCCCTGGAGCTAAAGATAAAATTGGTAATGACCCAGCGTTGGCGTGCCTAATGGAAGAAGGAAGACTTTGTGATATATTATGATGCAACTCATACAGGGTTAGGTGGTGTGCTTATGCAGCACGGTAGAGTAATTGCGGATGCATTTGGACAGCACGGTTCACCAGATTCGGGTGGCCTTGGTAGTGCCAATTTTGTGGAACGACTAACTTCAACGGTAGTGTTCCTACTGAAACTAGTGGTTAGGTAGACTGACATTTGGTAGTATCGACTATTAGGACGTATATGTGTCAGGAAGATGTGGCATGTTTCAGTTTGAAACTTTTGATTTCCCTTATATGGGATGTATATATTTGGTTCCTTTCCAGTGATTAAACTTCCAACTTTATGCCAATCATTCCGTTATTTTAACTGCTTACGATTCTACCTGCTTGGGTGTTCATAGAACTGTTCTTCAGGTTTTGAAATTGATCTTCTTAGTGTTACCAGTGGGTGGATAGATTGACCAAAATTTCCCTGATTCTGGAAAGAAATTCAACAAAATTTGGCAAACCTTGTCTTTCTGATTATCAAAGGACGTCACTGAAGAAAGTGGAAACTGGAGCGAACCCTGTAGATTGGGTAAGGTGGCCGCTATATGGGTTGGAGGGCAGACCCTGACTATTACAATTGATTGTAGAGATAAAATGATGAAGTGGAGATTGGACGGTCATGGGGAAATTTATCTAAGGACCAAAACGGACTGAGGAATTCCGGGATTGACTTAAATGAAAAGGCTATTATGCCAAAAGTTTTAAGCTTATGTAGCACGTGGGATTGATAAGAGAAGTTGAAATGATAAAAATAAAGGAAAGGTGACCAGAGACGGTACCGAGAAGTCGATTGAGATGTATATGGAGTAAAATTTTGAAAAGATCAGAAGGTATCAAGGAAGAGGGATGAACGAAGTGTAGCAGTGCTCGAGTTGAGTGACTATATGCTACTCTGGTACCTAAGATTTGCTGTGAAAGGGAAGCAGTGAACAAATAAATTTAGGAGCACGCGGGAAAAAGCATATTGATAAGAGTAACCTGTCCTAGATAATTATCTTCTCTATGGACGAAGGAGGCAATTGCTAGAAAAGTAATGCCATTAGCTAACCCAAACTCACATACTGTAGTGCGGCCATTTGGGGCCATGTGACAAAGAACTATAAAGTGACTAGACCAGCGATGTAAGGACAAAGCGGGGTTGCTTCTAACCAAGCGCCAACCGCGAGAACTTTTGGTATAAAGTGAAGTGATCCAGATGTATATGATTGACCAACTGATGAACTAGAAAGAAAAGTAAAATGAATTGGGATACATGATGATGGGATTTTATATATACCATGGATGTATTATGACTGAGGAAAGTGATCAATGAAGGTTTATGAAGACTGTCAAGGATTGTGCAGTATTATGCATAAAGGTTATCTGAAACTTAGTATCCTTAAAAAGAGTGATAAGTACTAAGAGATTCACGTTGAACCCGCCCAATATCTTCCAGAACATCCTTGCTACCATTATCAAGTTCTGTAAGAAAAGCAGATAGACATGTATTGTCTTTTGGAAGGTCATGGAGACTGGCATCCATTTAAAAGAAGAGGTTAGCATTAAGCTACCTATAGATTATCAAGATGAGAATGATAGAAAAGAGACCCTTATTAAGGATATATGATTTGGCTGTCAATTAAAGGATGCAAGTCTTTCTGGAAAATAGAATTGAGGATAGAATATCCATAAAAAAATTAAGACAAACCCTAGGAATGCACAAAGGATGGCATTACCCCTAATAAAAACAGTGTGAATACAATGATATAAGTTGGATTGACCAAGGTAACAATAAACTTTTAAGGAGTTGATAATTAAATATTAGAGATCATAAGGATGGTGTGGGAAAAGACCTCATGTCAAAAGGATCGTATTTCGATTTTATAAAAATGTTCGAAACGAGGTTAAGTGCGAATGAACCCCTTTGAGGTATACTTGACTATAACTTTTGAAAACCACTTAGAAAGCGAACAATAAATCTCGAGGTATAATCTTTTCTGGTAAGCGACCGACCTTAGGACATATATGACTTAAGAACCTACCGAGTGCAAGTGTAATGGCATGCCTTAATAACGAACAAGTGTCGGATCATAATGGTGTTAATAAGAGTACACTAGAGGGTGCATAATGAGATAACTTGAAAACGTGTTTTAACCTAAGTAAAGTATGTACTTAACCTTTCAAAGCGTTAAGTGATTAATATCGGATATTTTGATTATTTATAGATCACCGGACTAACCCAGGACACACTATCCCTACCAGATTACCAGGCAAGTTTTCAAACATTTTGAAACTGTTGTTGTGATAATATATATGATTTCTGTTATACATATGCCATAGCATGCATGTCTGCTTTCAATTTATATTGTGAAACTGGTTTTATGATTTAATATTGGCTTATAAGCCAGATGTGATATGTTAGTTATAAGCCGGATATTGCTAAGACCCTATATTGCTAAGACCCTTAGTGAAGGCATATGATTTTCATCCTTCAAATATAGACCGAGAGTCGGTATTTCTGTATATACTGTGATTATTTTCTGAGGAAAATATTAGATAAATGTTTTTCCATTATTTATTTAATGAATATTATTTGGATATTCATTTGAGTTTCATTTATTTAATGAATATTATTTTGAATATTCATTTAAGGTTTGATTTATTTAATGAATATTATTTTGAATATTCATTTAAGGATTTGATTTATTTAATGAATATTATTTTAAATATTCATTCAAGGAGTTATTTATTTAGTGAATATTCTTATATATTCATTCGAGGATTATTTATGAACAATACTTTCGATTAAAAATATTCTTTAATTATTTATGATTTAATAAATATTATTTGAATATTTATTTAATACTTTTAACCAGCTTTAAAGATTGTTTCTCTCATTCAAAATTTTCTTTGACCCTCAAATATTATGTAAAATACTTCTGAGCTTTATTATGATTATTTTATCAAGGAGAGGTTCCCAAAACTATATTTTCCATTTAAATTTATCTTATAGGAAGATTTAAATGCTCGCTCAAAAACTTCCAAAATATAAAGGAACCTTACTTGAGAGACTGTTATTTGTGGTTGACTGCCCGGTCATAGTCTTTTAAAATTATTATTTTCACTCTCGATGAGTCTTTTGTTACTTCCTCAACACTCGAGGGGTAAGATTGATGGAACAAGTTAATATCCATTAACAAGCAACAACTTGGGAAATATTGGTGAATTTTCCTTTACAATTAGATACGACTACTTTGTGGAGTCTTATCAACAAGTATTATACTTGGGGAAAGGAGGATGAGCTTTACATTTCAGAGTCATGGATTCTATCCGAACTAGGAGTCGTGTAAGAGGCCGAGTAGCGCCGGTCCATCCCAAAAGCCCAACCGTTGGCCAGGGAGATCTAAAAGGGCGGTAGACAAGTAAATCCGTCAGTTCTTCCTTCTACTGGTAGTAAAACTAATTTGAGCTGTACAATCTACGACTGATCATCGTCAAGATTGGAATAGCGGGCGCGGTGAATACTCCAGTATTAGTTCATCTTCCAAATCTCTCTATTTCTGCAACATGCATTAAAGAGAAGTATCACTCATGTTGGCAGAGTTGAAAAATTGTTCAAAACTAAAAGTACTCTGAAGTACCTCGTAACTTCATCTTTTACAATATACTAGTGTCTTGTTCATTTCATGCATGGCATATGGTTACGAAGATATTTTAGAATTATTATATATTATTGTTTAGTTACATATTATTTTTGGTGGGCTATTGCTCACCCTTACTTTATTTATTATATCACAACAACAGCTAGAGCAGATGGCTCGTGCAAGGTGCACTCGGCGCAAGAGTGTGGGAGCCGTCATAGAGTTACCCGCTGATGTAGCTACCAGTGCTGAGGAGGAAGCTATTGGTAGGCTAGTTTTCAGCTTTTAAGTATCGGATATATTTGTTTATATGATATATGTAAATGGATGGCAAAGATTATGTAATAGTTAAATCGCATTTCTTTTGGGTTGTAAGAACTCAAACTTGTGATTAATAATATTTGGTAGTTACTCTGATTTCATCTCTGGGATTATAACGGGTGTGTTTTATGTTTTTGTTTTGGGTCACAAGGTCGTAAATTAGTTTATGTTGGTTTTGTGGATGAAAATTGAGTCTGTAACGATCGGATCCCCGACCCCGGATCTGGGGCTGTTACAATGACCTAGGGCATTGTGCTAGTGAATGCAAGAAGCCTAAGAAGAAGGACAAGGAGTTTCTTGAGCTTGAAGCTAAGTATAAAGCCCTTCTTAGGAAGCAAACACCAGGCAAGGCCACATAGCTGAAGGGAAGTGTTGGGATGATATTGATAGTGATAAAGAAGAGAAAGAATTCTGTAACTATGCCTTGACGGCCAATTCCAAGGAAGAGACATCTTCATCAGACCCTCAGGTACCATCTCTCACTACCATAGACATGTCTATTTCTGAATAGAAGGATATGATTGAACAACTATCTGTTGAAATGTTTAATATTCATACTAGTATAACTGCTGTTAATGAAGAGATTGTGAAACTGTCTGCTAGGAATGAAGTGTTAAACAAAAGGAATGAGGAATTTGAGCTAGCTGCCATGCAAGTAAAAAATCTTAAGAAAGATATAGAATGTCTAGAGAATAAAGTTCTATGTGCTAGTCAGTTTGAAAAGGCTCTTAGGGATGAGTTAGCTGAGAATGAATTCAAACTTAGAAATTTTAAGAACTCCTCTAGTCTATTGCAGTCCTATCATGAGAAACATCAAGAGAATGCAAAGGATGCTATTGGTTTTGATTATGACATTCTCAAGAAGAAGAAAGGCTATGCTGTCATTAAAGATGACAAGGTTGTTCATGAGAATGTGCCTCATGTTTTGAAAAATGCTAAGGCACCTATCTTTAAAGGAATCAACACTTGAAATTGATGAGGAAGCCTTACTCATCAAGCAAATGTTGATTGATGAGGATGAAGCACAATCAAGTAAACAACCCCAGCACCCTCTAAGAGTGAGAGTGCCAAATTGAAAACCAAGAAGCATGTTGGAGTTGATTCTAAGACTGAAAAATCTGTTAAGTTTGAACCAGCTAGAAAGGATGAATCTGTGAAAAATGTGGCTAAGAAGAAACAAAACAGAAATGGCAAACAAGGGATTAACAAAGATAATAATTATGATTATGTGGCAAATGCCCCTGTGAAAACATGTCAAAATTGTTATAACACTAATCACTTAACTCATGCTTACAAAAAACCTGTTGGTAGTGTGCCTAAACCCTTCTATGATTGCTCTGTGCCTTTTAGACATAGAGATTCCCCATTTTGTGATAAATTTGACTATATGCCATGCAATATGAATGTTATGACTAGTTATTTCAATTTGACACTACACAAGGTCAAAGTCTTCAAGTCCTCCTAAAGCTAGGAAGGTACCCCTATTACCTAAGTCTGAGAACTCAAGTTCTAAGACTACTAGCTGTGATAAGAAGACTAGCCCTAAGAAAGTTGATAAGCATGTTGCTTATGATAAGACTATTTCTAAGCCTGGTGGACCCAAACTTGTTTGGGTACCAAAGAAGAAGTAATAAATTTGTGTGTGCAGGGCAAAGAAAAAGAAAAGAAAGTCATTTGGGTGTTGGACAGTGGATGCTCAAATCATATCACTGGTGATATAGCCTGCTTTCACAGTACGAGGAAAAGGCTGGCCCTATGGTTACTTTTGGAGATGACAGCATTGGTAACACATTGGGATATGGAAAACTGAAAGCTGGTAATGTCATCATTGAAGATGTAGCACTGGTCAGAGGGCTCAAGCATAATCTACTGAGTGTTGGTCAGTTTACTAACAGAGGTTTCAAAGTGAATTTTGACAAGGATGAATGTTTGATCACTCACAAGAAGACTGGTGAACATGCTCTATCTGGAGTAAGGAAAGGAAGCTTGTTTTTGGCCAATATGAATTCTGCAAACAAGGATAAAATTTGTTGCTTTTACAAAAAGGCATCAGATGAAGATTATTGGTTGTGGCATAAAAAGTTATCACACTTGAACTTTAAAGCCATTAACTCTTTAGTCAAAAGAGAGTTAGTGAGAGGCATGCCCACACATAAATTCTCTCAAGTGGGAGTGTGTGAGGCTTGTCAAAAGGGAAAGATGAAAAGGTCAAGCCACAAGTCAAAGACAATGACTTCAATAACCAAGCCATTTCAACTAATTCACATGGATTTGTTTGGGCCTGTCAATATTATGTCACTAGCAAGAAAGAAGTATGCCTTGGTGATGGTTGATGGCTTTACAAGGTATACATGGGTGGAATTTTTAGCATCAAAGGATGAGGCTCCACAGGTAATCATTGTTCACATAAAGAAAGTTGATAAAGAAGCAAAGGCCAACAATGCAAATGTGATTGCATTCAGGATTGACAATGGAACAGAGTTCAGAAATGCCATCCTTGAGGCATTCTGCAAAGAGAATGGTACTTCACAATAATTCTCAGCTCCACGGACTCCACAACAAAATGGAGTTGTTGAGAGAAAGAATAGAACTCTAATTGAGGCTGCTAGAACAATGTTACTTGATGCAAAAATGCCTACATGTTTTTGGGCTGAGGCGGTGAGCACTGCATGCTATATTCAAAACAGAACACTCATCAACAAAAATACTGGAAAGACACCTTACAATTTGATGACTGGAAAAAAGCCTACTCTTAAGCATGTTCATGCTTTTGGAAGCAAATGCTTTGTGTTAAAGGATAATTCTGAATATGTTGGTAAGTTTGATGCAAAAGCATTTGAAGGAATATTTCTTGGTTATTCTATGGAGAGAACTGCATACAAGGTTTAAGTCATCAATCAAAAGAAGGTTATGGAAAGTACTGTTGCCCAGTGATTTACAATTGTAGAAGGGGGTTGAATACAATTTTATAAGATTTTTGACTTTTAATAAAACAAGTATGAAAAATAATATCTTTGTTGATTATTGATATAAAACTGTTACAAAACTCTCTCAAGATTTCTGATGTTCTTGAGAGCTGCTAGGTTACAAGATATCTCGTGTAAGCGATTACAAATAAGTAAAACCTAAACTGTGTTTATATACATCACATAGCTACCCTATCAATTACATGATATGTTAAATCAATTACATATAACTCTTATTACATATCTTAATCGATAACTACATTCCTACAAGTCAGGAACCGACATATCAATCTATCCTAAAAACAATGAGTAATAGATATCTTTACAATCTTTAATCCTGATCAGTCTTGCAATCCTGATGTGTCTTCAAATCCTGACGATCACCAATATTGATGACGTCACTCATGCAATCCTGATCAACTCCTTAGGATAGATCCTGACATTACTTGAATCAGTATTTCCAACAATCTTCCCCAATTTATACTTTGTAAATAAAGCACAAATTCCTTGATTCAATGATGTCAAAAACTCAAAACAAAATGTTTCAAAGATAATCATCTTCATCATCAGCAGCTTCAGAAATTCTTTGATAAAACAGATTGCTCTCCAAGAATTTTAACAATAGCTCTTCTTCTTTACTTTCAAGGATTTGAATCAGTTTCATTGTCAGATTCTTGAGTTCTTCACCTTCCTCACTCATCTGATAAATAGCTTCTTTGAGATTCTGAATTGAGCTTCTTGGTAAATAAAGATCATCAATCAACAAGAAATCAATCTCTTTTCCTCGAAGATTAAGATTTAGTTGTTTCATACCTAGCTCCAGTTCTCTTACAACACTGTTTCTTGGCATTTCAACTTCTTCATTTTTCTCATTAATGTATAGAGGTGTGTAGTTACCATCATACCTTGCTCCTCCATCTAAAAACCTCTGTCTGATGGTTTTAAGAATCATGCTAGACCAATTCTTGTAGATTTCACCCTTTTTATCCTTGAGCAGATAAAGAACATATTTCAGTTCTTTTGTAGATTTGCATAATAGCTCCTGTATAGATAGCTTCTTGACACTTTTATCTTTCATAAATTACAACATTTTCTGTACCTTCTTAGCTCCTTCATGAAGATCAAAAATCAATTCCATAGCCTCAAGCTTTCATAGATGATTTGTAGTTATCTCATCACTAATTCTGCATAAGTATATGGAAACCTTCCTTCACTTTTCGACTACATCCTTGTCCACAATGGTGGTTTGGATTTTCTGAGACTTTTCTCCTTCTCTTCAATAGCTTCATCAATTTCAGAATTATAAAAGTCAACATAAGCAGTATATACAATAATTCTTAAATCTGTCAAGAGATCAGCCTCATCAGGATCGAAAACAACATCAGGAATTGAACCAGGAATTGAGATTGTGTCAGGATTAGTAGTCTGAATTGTTTCAATACTTGTAACCTCTGTTTTCACAACTACTTTTCTTTTCCTTGCTGATAAGTGATCTTCCTCTTCTTGTAGATCATCATGTACAGTAGCTGAAAGAGTCTGTGGAATTATTTCATTTGGAATTATAGGATAATCTCCAATTATCTCCTCTATTCTTTCTCTACTAGACTTCTTCTGTCTAGGAGCAGTTTGAGTAGGCTTCCTTCCTCTACCTCTACCTCCTCTACCTCTTCCACTACCTGCAGTAGGAGTCTTTTTCTTCTTACTAAAACTTTCCATGAGTTCTTTCTGTTGAATTAAGATTTCTTCTTTTGATAGAGTTGGAAAGTCTTCTG
This sequence comes from Saposhnikovia divaricata, assembly GCA_036435485.1. Classification (NCBI taxonomy): domain Eukaryota; kingdom Viridiplantae; phylum Streptophyta; class Magnoliopsida; order Apiales; family Apiaceae; genus Saposhnikovia; species Saposhnikovia divaricata. Next base: position 116,351,556 of record CM071599.1, on the reverse strand, counting down.
CTGATACAGAAAGGGATGACTTTGCATTCATTAATTCAACTTTTTTTTATCTTCATGAAACAGAGTAAAAACTTCACCAGACTCAGTATCAAGCTCATGAAAAAGTTTAGCAGCATCTTCTTCTTTATCGATAAACAAATCATCCTCAGGAATTGTTGACAAGTTTTGACCTTGACCAGGTATCAGGATTTGATCACCTGTCGGGAATTGTTCTTTAGTCAGGATCTGAGATTGTACCATTGTCCTCATAGTTTTCTTTCCAAATCTAGAAACATGAGTTGACTGCTTGGTTTGAGTTTGAGATTGTCTTGTCCTTTTTACCATTGTAGTATCAGAGGTTTCAGAAGACTTAGCACCACCATCATTTCCAGTATTATCATCATCCTTTCTCAATACTAGATCGGTGAGCATTTTGTTTGAGCTAACTTCTCCCCCTTTTTGACATAAGATATCAGTCAATAAGGATAAGATGAGTTGGAGAGAAGCTTCAATATTATCCACTTTGGATTCCAATTTATCCATTCTTTTATTTAGTTCAGAGCCAAGAAGTCTGACTTGAGAAGCAGTAGCAGCCAGAGATAAAGCCTGAGTAAATTTAGTTCGAAAAGAAGCATTGTCAGATTTGACATAGTCGATTTCATCCTTTAATCCCTTGGATAAAATAGTTGTAGTCTTCAGATGATCCTTAAGATCAGAGCTAGATATCTGAGATACTGCATGTTTAGCATGTACATGAGCCCAACCAAAGCCAATAGTAGCAGTAGGTTTATGCCATTCATCATTCCATTAAGACCTTCTCAAAAGTTCCTCTGGTTTTTCAGAACCAACAAGATTGTAACCTTTGCCAGGATTAGATTTATCAGAATGAGATGCACCAGATATAAAGTGACTAGATGATCCATGTGTAGTCCCTAGACTAGCTTGCAAAGCCTGTTTCAGATTAGTTGTATCAGTATCATCAGCATGATCATCATCATCATCATCATCATCAGTATTTGAGTGAGCAGAATCAGGATCATCATCTTCAGTTTCATCAGGAGTCAAAACTCCCTTTAACTTTAGATTAGCTGTAGATGTAGTTGATGTATCCTGATGACCTGTAAGAAAAACAGAACCAAATCCTAAGTCGCTCTTTTCTTTTAAAGTGATCTCATCACTTCTCACAACATCACCTAAGTTACTTTCAATATTAACTGCTACCTCACTAGAAGTATTTAACTTCTCACTCTTTTCTACCTCTCCTTTTGCCAGTACAGGAGACTGCCTCTTTACACTCTTCTTTTTCACTAATTGTTCACTCTCATTCTCACTTGAAAAGTTCTGGCTCAACAAATTCAAAGAAATAAGAGGTGGCTGCGAGGAGTAGACTGTAGTCATATAAATAGAAGTATCCCTCATATCAGGTCTATCTATAATCATGCTATCAGTATTGAACGAAGTAGAAATAGAAGTGTTAGCTGAAGAAGTAGATTCCACAGGCCTTGATGAAAGTGGTTGCACCAGGATTGGTTGATTAACATCAGGAATTTCAGCAACACTATCATCAAGAATTGTGCTTTCATCAGGAACTAGGCTTGCATCCGTATTTGCTACTAATGGTTCTTGTGTAGCCAGAGGTGTTGAGGCTGCTTCAACCCTTTGAGTTGAAGGTTTTTGTGTACCTCCCTCAAATAAAGTTTCTTCTATCACAATATCCACTGCTGCAATATGCTTCTCATGAGTTGCTCCGTCAGCAATACTCTGAGCTACATCCATCACTATAGATTCTGGAATCCCTTGGGCAATGTCAGGAAATCCCTCAGCTGATGTAAGAATGCCTGCATCTCCACTTTGAGGAAATGGTTTTTGTGTGGCAGGAATGTTGATGTCTTCATTTGCCCTTTAAGAAAATGGTTCTTGTGGGACCATTCCTTCAACAGTGCCTTCACCCACACTTTGAGTGAATGGTTCTTGTGGGGCTGGATCTTTAGTAGCTGCTGGACTCCTTTGAAATCCAGGTTCTTGTGGGCTAGATCCTTTCAAAGGTGATGTAGTCCTTTGCTTCTTTTGTCTTGCAAAGACCTTTTCTGCAGCTGGTCTTTTCTTAATAAATGGTGGTGGCTGAACACCTAGTTGAGCAGCATCATCAATGACTTTCTCCCAAGATATATTAACTTGTCTCCTTCCAGGAGTAGGAGGTGCTGGAGAATCAGAAATGTCAACAGCGTATACAGGTGAGTCATCAGGAGTAGCAATGTCAGGATTGACAAAGGCGTCAGGAATTGATGACCCATCAGGATTGACAGAGACATCCGAAGTAATCTCTGTGTCATCAGGAATATTTTGAATATCTGAGGGAATACGATACCTGCTCTTCTTGATTAACTTTCTTCTTTTCTTTGGTTTTTCAGAAATAGCCAAACCTTCAGGAGCAGTATCAGCAACTTCCTTTTTCTTCATAACTGATGATATTGGCAAAGTATCATCACCAGAATCAGAATCCAAATGTTGTAAAAACTTCCTCTTTTCACCCACCGAAGGTAGTGTTTTTCGTAGTTCATTCACAGGGAAGGACTATCATTATGGATTTCGAGTAGATTATCTCTTACAATCTAGAAGTATGGACAAAGGGGGGTTTTTAGTTGGTTGAGATGTTTTATCAAACACCTTGCGTAAGATAAATAAATTGCTACAAAAATACAACTAAGTTAATGGCAAATATCCAAATTTACAAACACAACAAGCACAATGAATGAATAAGAAAGATAAGATATACTTGACCCAAGGAAAATGGAAAATCAAGCACTTCAACCCAACAACAAACAAATATATCCAACTCTACCTAACCAAGATAATTGGTGAAGCACACAATCACTTATTTCTCTTCTATAATCACTAATTTAGTGAAGCACATAAATTAGCTCTCTTGACACTAGCAACCAATAATGAAGCACTATCAATTTAACCAAGTCAAGGAATTAAACAAAGAGAGGTTAGGACAAACCCAAGGATGAGAAGCTCAACCTAGGTATTTGCACTTGAATCTTGAGGATTTAGGTACACTAAATCTTGTGCTACTATAATGAATGCACTAACGATTACGTATTAGCACAAACAACTAGCAATTGATATTACAAGAAGAGCAAATTGAAGCAACTTACAAATCTCCAAGTAAAATCATAAACAATACATCACAAGCATTCAAGATAGAGGTAAATAAATCTTACTTAAATTGAAGTGGGTTTAGTACAAGAATTCCTCCTTGAGCCAAATATATGGAGTTAGTTACTCATAATCAATGCTAGATTATGAGTAATTGATGTTTCTCTCTACTCTACTAACCATAATTGAATGGACTTTGAAGAGGCTAGGTTAGATGAAGAGTTAGATTAAGATTAGAGATGATATTAGGTTAAGAGAGATGATGTTAGATGTGTTTATTTCTCTTTTAATACACAGCAGTTTCTGTACGACCTGTTGAACGGCCGTACAGCTGCCCGTACAGAATAACTGCTCCCTTGAACGGCCTGTCGAACGGCCGTACATCAGCCCGTACGAGATAAAATCTTCAAGATAATACATTAAACACCTCCCGACATCGCGAGCATGAATCTTCTAACTTCCCTCTTGAGTAATCTTCGCTTTCCAGCCCAAAATAATCCATCTTTTCAACAATTAAGCATGAGGTACTGAAAGATGAAAAACATAATTAATATCGATAAAACAACATTCGAAACGAACAAAAATGCAAGGGAATAAAAGACAAAACGTGTATAAAATACACATTATCAAATCTTCCCCCACTTAAACTTTGCTAGTCCCGAGCAAACTAAAATTAACATAACCATATACTCCTAACTAGTACCACTTCCGTAGGTGATCACGGTTGCATTTGGCATATGCAACAAGCCCTTGGAACCCCTAGGTAGCCCTAGTGGACGAGTGAGGTCTCGTGAGGGTTTATAGATGATGTACCCACAAAATCACAAAAACCACTAATAAACAAGAAGCTAACAATACCTACTAATTAAACTAACTACTACACTCACATATCCGAGTCGTCTACTTGTAACTAAAATCAAACATATAGAGCTATTCACCTTGTCATCCACTAAAACGAGCTAACAACCAATTCAAGAATCAAGATAACACACCTTGTGCAAGATGTAACAAAGACATTAAAGATAGAATGAATGCACTTCAATCGTGAACACTAGACAAGATTATCACAAAGCATACATGGCTTCGCATTAAAAAGATGAAATTGCATGGTGAAAAATCTCACATCTCTAATTATGTATCACACAAGTATGGGTTAGAGATTTCACTCAACTCCAAGTCTAAATGCATGCGCTCTACTTGACCTTGCATGTTCACCTAAATTCCGGATTGCACCAAAAACAAGGATTTCATAAAATGGGTTGTAATGAGGCTTGGGTGAAGGTGTGAAAATTTAAGTTCAAGGAAGGTGTAAAAGTCTCGCTAGTTGAGTCAAAATGACGCTTGCTCGCTTCATCCACCAAATTCTCAAACAAAAGAAGATCTCCACTCATTTACAATTACAAAGCACAACCACATTTACCAAGAAAATTGAATCAAAATGTACAAAGATTTATTGTTTTTTTCTTTTTCTTTTTCTTTTTCTCTTTTTTTTACATCCCCTTTATTATTATTTTTTTAGCAAAGGGAATGCATAACATAAATAAATACTACAAAGAACTTTGAACCACATCTAGATATACACATCAAACTAGTTCCCACTTACAATAATTAGAATCCTTCCTCTTCACAACTTCTCCAAATTCACATGCTCATCAATCATTTCTTTCCAACACTCAACTAGCTCAACTAGGTCGAGAGTGAAGTATTTGGCTATGATTCATGTATAAAAGGGGACAGTGACGAAGAAAAATATGGATATAAGATTCAAAGGGGGTAACTAGGGATTATTTTCATGGTTCATAAGCTAAAAAGGCCAAAAAAAAAGTTATCCAAAATAGAATTTCCTTATTATGGTGCATCCATGAATGAAGGTTTAATGCAAGCCCTAGAGCAACAAACACACATAAAGAGGGAGCAACACACAAGCAAAAGAATCATCGTTCAAGGACTCACAAGGTTTAAGTTGTAATAACATCTTCTCGATTTGATTCCATGCATTCTAAGAGATAATCGTCATACTCACAATTTAATTACAAACATCTAGACTTTTCATGCCATTTTAAGTGTGTGTGTGCAATAAGGTGCATCAAACTTATAGATTCGCATCAAATTGGTAATGTTAGGCACGAAATAGGAGAAAACAAGACTACAAGCTCACAATGTCATAAATTTTACAAACAAGTAAACACACTCATGACTAAACTTATTTCCCAATTGCAAACAAAACGACAAACAAAACGGACATCAAATGAAACAAAAGGGATTACTAATACTAGCTACGCATACTATACAAGGATGAACATAAACAATCCTTCCCCCACTTAAAACATGGCATGTCCTCATGCATGACAAATAAAACGAAGTAGAGATATGAGTGAAAGAGAACTCCCCTAAAAATAAATAACAAGGACCGGGGGCACCACTCATATTTGCCAAAATCCAACTCCGAAATTGCACGTCAAGAATTGAATAAATGCCACCAATCACAATCATCCCAACAAAAATAACCGACAAGCCAAAATCCAACACCCTACAAAGCCCTGCAATACACTAATTAAGGAAATAGAAATAAAATAAAAAATAAAATAAAAACATTTGTTTTTGTTTTTTTTAAATAAAATAAAATAGAATAACAAACCAATTAATAAAAAAATCAAATCAAATTTAAAACTGAAATAATAATAAAAGCAAAAATCCAATTAAAAACTAAAACCAAAATAAAATATTAAAAAAAAAGTAAAAAATCAAATTGAGAATTAAAAAAAATAAAATAAAACAAAATAACTAACAAATTAATAATAAAATCAAAATCAAATTCTAAAGTGAAATAAAATTTATTCTTGAATTTATATAAATTACTTAGTTTTAGAAAATGAAAAACTAAAATAAAAATTAAAAAGAATTAAAATTTTGGTTTTTGATTTTTTTTTAAAGATAAAATAAAATGAAACAAAATAAATCGCTAACAAATTAATAATAAAATCAAAAATTAAATTTTAAAGTAAAAATCAAATTAATAATAAAATCAAAAATAAAATTTAAAACTAAAATAAAATAAAATAAAATAACTAAATAATTAATAATAAAATCAAAAATTCGAAAATCAAATTCAAAGTGAATTTAAATTGATTTCTGAATTCATAAAATATGTTTAGTTTTAGAAAAGTATAAACAGAAAAACAAAATTAAAAATAAAGAAGGGAATGAAAATAAATAAAAGAAATAAAAGTAAACAAATTAAAAACAAAAATGAAACAAAATAAAAAGAAAAAAAAACTAAACTAAAGAAGGGTTAGGTTTAGAAAACATGGGGGGGGGGGTGGAAAAGAAATGTGAGGAGGTGGAGGTGGTGTGGGGAATAACGGTGGCTGAGGGAGATTTGAGGGCGGGGTCTGGACTGGTAGTAGGCGGAAAGGGAATTAAAGGTGGGAGTGGTGGTGAGTGAATTTGAAGGTAGTTGTAGGAGGGGTTTGAGGATGAATGGTGGTGGAACTGGTGGCGGAGAAAAAAAAATGGAGGGGTGAAAGGCTGTGACGGGGGTGCTAGCAGGTGAAAGAAAGGAGGAAGGGGAGGAGGTAATGGCAGCTGTTGAAGGATCGATGAGATGTGTTGGACGGTTGTAGAGAAACGGAGGTGAGGTACGGAAGGAAGTAGTGGTGATTTAATGGATGGAGAATAAGAAGGAAGTGGGGGTGAAGATGGGTTTGAAATGGGTGGATGGTAGGAGGCGAGAATTGTTGTGGTGTTGTAGCGGAATGGTGCGGAGATCTGTGGAGGAGGAGAAAGGATTTGTTTGCCCTGTTTTGTGTTTTTCTATTGAATAGCTGTACAGCCCGTGCACCAAGTGGGTGAAAAATTTTAGGACCCCTCATTTTGCACTAAGTTATGGACAGAAGCAGCAAAAAAATTGCACAAGCTACTGCACGGCTTGTTGCACGGTCTGCACCCCGTACGACAGCCCGTGCAGCCTTAAAATATATATATATTTAGAAAATTCACACAAATCCTTGAATGCTTGAATAAAATATTAATTCCTGAAAACATGAACAAACACATCAAGGCATAAGTGGAACAAATGTAAAAAATCATAAAAATTAGAATGAACGATACTAAATATTATTGAGCGGGGAATTATTATTACAATTTTTTTTTTGAAAATCTATTATAAAATTCATTAATCAAACCAAAAAATACATAATAATTATTTTTTTTGGGTTATTTTCTTAGAATTAAAATAAATGAAAAATGGAATCCCCACTCACTAATATTTAGATCAATCCTCAAATCCACAATATGTATAACATCATACATAAATGCAAGCGAGGAACAAAATCTAACACACGCATAAAAATATATAAATACATGCGTACCTTGGGTTGCCTCCCAAAAGCGCTTTGTTTATTGTCGTTGGCTCGAATTATTTATAAAACTATTCTAACTAATGAGGTGAAAAAGCAAATAAATGCACATACCTACGAATCAATAATAAGAACAAGGTGTGCAAATATACCTTTGATCCATAAAAATATAAAAATATTTTTATGATCTTCACATCTTCAAGAGACTTTGAAAAAACAAAATGGCTAGAAAAATCGTCAGAATAATCATTATAAATACGACTCAAAAATTGTTCCCAAATTGGATCCCTATATACCCAAGCAAAAATTTCAACCTCATCAATCTGAAGCTCAAATTCCTTCTCAATTTTAATTGGACATTCATCAATTTTTATTTCATCTACCAATTCATTAAGCACAAAAGTATTTTCTGTGTTTGGTAGATCCTCAACTACATCCAATTTATCATTGTAAAGCTTAGGACAATCGTCAACTAAATAAGCAAATTCATCATGCACAACATTTTCATCAATTACAAAACAAGAATCATGATTAGTAGGAGAATTGACCTCCTCTAATCGAAACTCACGGTTTCGGCTAGTTGACTCATTTGCTTTTCCAAGTTGGATATGCTTTGAGAAGTGTTCTTTTCCATTTGAGAAGTGATCTTTTCCAAGTTGGATATACTTTGAAAAATGGTGTTTTGAAATTGGAGGTTGTTTGCCGCCATTTGTTTCATCATTTCTTCAAGTGATGACAATGTAGATGAAGAAGACCATTGATGGTCTTGGGAATTATATTGCGGATTATAGCATCGATTTTCAAAAGCAAGTTGGAGGTTGTTTGCCGCCATTTGGTTTATCATCTCCTCTAATGATGATAAGGAAGATGAAGAAGACCCTTGATGGTCTTGGGAATTATATTGCGGATCATAACATTGATTTTCACAAGCATATGAATAATCAATGTTAGGAGGGTAAGGAGCATAGCATGAGTTTGTAGAATATAAAGAATTCACCTGATACGCATTAAAATTCTGAAAAGAATTAAAATCTTGATATCGTTCTTGATCATAGGTGAAATCTTGAGCGTTATTCCAACCAAAATAATTCTCCATTGTCTCCTGAAAGAGTTAGTTCATGTCTATATCCAATAAACATGAAGACACACCAATAACAAAAAAAAACAAAGAAAGAAACTATATACAAAGATAAAATCTAAAATATAAGAAACAATTAACTTAAAATTAATATTGTTGCCTTCCCCGGCAGCGGTGCCAATTTGAAGGTAGTGTTTTTCGTAGTTCGTTCACAGGAAGGACTATCAATATGGATTTCGAGTAGATTATCTCTTACAATCTAGAAGTATGGACAAAGGGGGGGTTTTTAGTTGGTTGAGGTGTTTTATCAAACACCTTGCGTACGATAAATAAATTGCTACAAAAATACAACTAAGTTAATGGCAAATATCCAAATTTACAAACACAATAAGCACAATGAATGACTAAGCAAGATAAGAGATACTTGACCCAAGGATAATGGAAAATCAAGAACTTCAACCCAACAACAAGCAAATATATCCAACTCTACCTAACCAAGATAATTGGTGAAGCACACAATCACTTATCTCTCTTCTATAAACACTAATTTAGTGAAGCACATAAATTAGCTCTCTTGACACTAGCAACCAATAATGAAGCACTATCAATTTAACCAAGTCAAGGAATTAAACAAAGAGAGGTTAGGACAAACCCAAGGATGAGAAGCTCAACCTAGGTATTTGCACTTGAATCTTGAGGATTTAGGTCACTAAATCTTGTGCTACTATAATGAATGCACTAACGATTACGTATTAGCACAAACAATTAGCAATTGATATTACAAGAAGAGCAAATTGAAACAACTTACAAATCTCCAAGTAAAATCATAAACAATACATCACAAGCATTCAAGATAGAGTTAAATAAATCTTACTTAAATTGAAGTGGGTTTAGTACAAGAATTCCTCCTTGAGCCAAATATATGGAGTTAGTTACTCATAATCAATGCTAGATTATGAGTAATTGATGATTCTCTCTACTCTACTAACCCTAATTGAATGGACTTTGAAGAGGCTAGGTTAGATGAAGTTAAATTAAGATTAGAGATGATATTAGGTTAAGAGAGATGATGTTAGATGTGTTTATTTCTCTTTTAATACACAGCAGTTTCTGTACGGCCTGTTGAACGGCCGTACAGCTGCCCGTACAGAATAACTGCTCCTTTGAACGGCCTGTCGAACGGCCGTACATCAGCCCGTACGAGATAAAATCTTCAAGATAATACATTAAACACCTCCCGACATCGCGTGCATGAATCTTCTAACTTCCCTCTTGAATAATCTTCGCTTTCAAGCCCAAAATAATCCATCTTTTCAACAATTAAGCATAAGGCACTGAAAGATGAAAAACATAATTAATATCGATAAAACAACATTCGAAACGAACAAAAATGCAAGAGAATAAAAGACAAAACGTGTATAAAATACACATTATCACCCACTTCAGTATACACTCCAACTACTATCAAGGAATCAGCAACCTTAGGCACAACTTTCTCCATAACCAGGACCCCTTGTTCACCCCCTTGTAACTTCATTTGTGTGAGGGTAGAGGTGGAAAATCCTTTGATCCTGATTGTCTTCCAGACACATCAGATCTAGCTGATTTCTTTATTTTTACAACTGATGTCTTTTGGGAGACATCAGAGGTGGTTGACTATTTAGATAAGTGTTTAGGTTGTGTGCCTTGGACAGTAACATGATGTGTAGTGCCCTGTCCCATAGCACCAAAAATTGGTCCAAGACCATCAGTAATAGATCCATAATGAGTAGGCATTCTCTTTGTCAAGAGAAGCCTGACCTTATCAGGAATGAAGGGTTTCCCTTCAAAACCATTTGCTTTGTCAGAATTGACCAAAGCCATGATGCTGTTCTCAGAGATACGACAAATAAGAAAAATTGTATCATTTTCAAAAATAGCATCAAGACATAAGTGAGAGAATATTAATTGGAAAAATCTAAGAAAATAGACATAACCACATTTATCTGTTTTTCTATCACTTAATGCTTTCAGAACAAAAGACCCATAATCAAATAAAGTATCATGGATTATATAAAGTACCCAATTTTGACCGATCCAGAAGGTAGTGCATCAAAGTTTGAAACTTTGTTCAAGAGACACCTATTGATAGTGTCGAAGAAGAAATTCCATTCTTTCTTAAGCTTCGTTTTGAATAGACTTTCAAACTTCTTTGGCTCTCCATTGTATCCTAGACTTGTGGCAAACTCAAGTAGAGTAGAATCAGGAATATTATCAGGAGTCTTACCATTAAGAGATGGTAAGTGAAGAGCTTCCACCACAACTTCAGGAGTCACATGATGTGTAACACCCTTGAATTCAAACGTCATCTGGGTCTATCCTCCTGATCCTAATCCAAACACCAAAGTATTTTAAATCTGCATGACACACTTAAAAGATACTTTGGCAGGTTGGGTTAAAGCATAATTTATTGGGCTTGTGGCCAGAAAGTCCCGAATGATATGAAAATCATTAGGTAAATCCTGATGGTTAAGAACAACAACGAAGTTATTTGTGGCAAAAGTAACTCCGTTAATTACAATCTTACTGTTCATGAATGGTGAGGATGACATTGTCATTGAGAATGTGAGAGATTTTTGAGATTTTGAAAAATTAGGTTCGTGTGTACAGAGAGAGAAAGAAGATGAAAAACTGATGATTTGAGAGTAATGATCGATTAAGAAAACTAAATTAGTTTTGTTTAGACAAACAAATTAACTCTCAATTACAGGTGTCAGTAACTGATTTGTGCAAGCATAATTAATGGACCAATTTATGTGGGTGAGTAGTAATAACTACACAGATTTTCATGGGTATCTATATGTTTGTATTTAGAAGTGTAACACACGCGCACATATAGTTTTCCACAAAATATTGAACCGTTTCTTATCAATTACTGATAGAAATAAACACAATCAATTTACACAAATATGCAGCAATTATGGAGTAATATCACAATAAAAAATAATTACCTTTATTCAAACAATGATAAAATAATGCTGACCTGTATATCAAGATTCATTGGTTGACCAATGTCAGGATGTTGACCAAGTCAAAGTTTGACTTTGATCAGGGTCATTAGTACATACCTTTTCATCAGAATTTGATAACCATCAAGATGTGATGATCATCAAGAATTGCTCTCTGGTATCATTCTCAAAAATTCTCATAGTTCACCATTCCTAGTTCATTTACCAACTTTATAAATGTAGCTTCAGGGAGTGGCTTGGTGAATATATCAGCTAACTGTTGATTAGTAGGAACAAAGTGTAGCTCGATTGTCCCTTCTAGTACTTGTTCTCTAATGAAATGATATCTAATAGTGATATGCTTGGTAAGAGAATGTTGAACTGGATTTCCTGTCATGGCAATAGCACTTTGGTTATCACAATAAATAGGGATTTTTGAATATGACAAACCATAGTCCATTAGCTGATTTCTCATCCACATTATCTGAGCATAATAACTTCCAGCGGCAATATACTCAGCTTCTGTAGTGGATGTAGAGATAGACTTTTGTTTCTTAATAAACCATGAAACTAGTCTACCACCAAGAAACTGACAACTTCCTGAAGTACTTTTCCTGTCTATTTTACAGCCTGCAAAATCAGCATCAGAATATCCACATAAACTAAAATCAGACTCTCTAGCATACCAAAGGCCAAGAGATGGAGTGCCTTTCAAGTATCTGAAAATCCTTTTAACTGCTATCAGATGTGGTTCCCTGGGATTTACTTGAAATCTTGCACATAGACAGGTTGCATACATGATATCTGGTCTACTAGCAGTTAGATACAGGAGTGAGCCATTCATACATCTGTAGTTAGTTACATCTACCTCAGTACCTTGATCAGGATCAAGCTTAGTAGCTATAGCAATGGGAGTTAAAGCAGTAGCACTATCTTGCATGTAAACTTCTTTAACAAATTCCTTGTATACTTTGACTGATTAATAAAAATCCCATCATCAGTCTGTTTAACTTGAAAACCTAAGAAATAGCTCATTTCTCCCATCATGCTCATTTAATATCTAGACTGCATTAGCTTTGAAAATTTCTCACAAAGCTTTGAGTTAGTTGACCCAAAAATGATATTATCAACATAAATTTGAACTAACAGCAATTCCTTACCATGATTCAAATATAACACAGTTTTATCAATTGTACCTCTTTTGAATCCATTTTCAAGTAAGAATTGAGCCAAAGTTTTATACCAGGCTCTTGGAGCTTGCTTTAGTCCATAAAGTGCTTTATCCAGTCTGTAAACATGATTTGGATATTTTGGATCAATGAAACCAGGAAAACCATCAACATATACCTCCTCTTCCAATTTTCCATTAAGAAAAGCACTTTTAACATCCATCTGGAAAACCTTGAACTTCATGTGAGCTGCATATGCTAGAAAAATCTTGATGGCTTCTAGCCTTGCAATAGAAGCAAAAATCTCATCATAGTCTATCCCTTCCTGTTGAGAATACCCCTTTACAACTAGCCTTGCTTTAAACCTAACAATTGTGCCATCTGAATCTGTCTTATTTCTGAACACCCACTTTGTACCCACAATTGACCTCTCCTTTGGCCTTGGTACAAGGTTCCAGACTTCATTTCTTTCAAATTCATTCAATTCTTCTTCCATTGTTGTAACGCAATCAGCATCCTTGAGTGCATCTTCAACTTTCTTAGGCTCCTCCTTTGATAGAAAGTTATGATAATGTAACAGCCCCAGATCCGGGGTCGGGGACCTGGTCGTTACGGTCTCAATTTCCATAAATAATAATTGCACTTGAATCAAAATAAATAAATTGCATGCTGTGACCCCGCAATAATAACACCTCACACAACTAGTTATAGTCCCAAAGACGAAATTGGAATAAGTATCTAGTCATAGGATCCACAAGTTATAAGTTATTACAAACCCAAAATGATTACAGAGTATGCTTAATAATTTCTTGCCGTTGTTTAACATAAGTGATAATTATACATAAGTCTGATTCACAAAAGTTGTCAGTCTAGCTTATTGGTTGCTCCTACCTCAGCAATGGCAGCTATGACATCAGCGGGTAACCCTCTGACGACTGACACCTGCTTGCGCCAAGTGCGCCTTGGTCGGGCCATCTGCTCTAGTTGTTGTTGTGATATAGATAAATAAAGCAAGGGTGAGCAATAGAGCCCACCAAAATAGTTTGTAACTGATCAACAATATGTACAACAGTTTTAAAATATCTCTATAACCATATGCCATGCATTTACAAACGTAGTGCTTGTATAATGTAAAAGATGAAGTTACAGGGAAAATCAATATAACCTTTCCGTAACCAAAATCTGCTATGCAGAGATTATATAAGTAAGATATCAACATATATCTTAAAAAGAGTTGCAAGGCCATTATTGCAATGCCAGTTTTGAACACTTTTCAAACCCTGCCAACACTTATCGGTCACCCAGCCGTAGCTTTCCGATCGGGGTGCTCTCGATAATGTTGCAGAAAATATCGAAATTCGATGATGAACTAATTCTGGAGTATTCACAGCGCTAGCTGTCCCAACCTTCGATGATCAGTCGCAGATTGTACAACACAAATATGGTTTTGCTACTGGTAGAAGGAAGAACTGACGGATTTACTTATCTACCGCCCTCTAGTAACTCCCTGGCCAATGGTTGGGCCTTGGGCCGGTGCTACTCGGCCTCTTACATGACTCCTAGTTAGAATAGAATCCATGACTCTGAAACGTAAAGTTCGTCCTCCTTTCCCCAAGTATAATACTTGTTGATAGGACTCCACAAAGTAGTCGTATCTGATTGGAAAGGAAAATTCACCAATATTTCCCAAGCTATTGCTGGTTAATGGATATCAACTTGTTCCATCAATCTTACTCCTCGAGTGTTGAGAAAGTAACAAAGACTCATTTTGATGTGTAGCAACTAAAGTTGCTAATGAAAATAATAGTTTCAAAAGTTTGTGATCGGGTAGTCAACCATAATAAATAACAGTCTCTTAATTAAGGTTCCCTATAATTTTGGAAGTTTGAGAGAGCATTTAAATCTCTTTAGAGGATAGATTTAAATGGAAAACAGAGTTTGGGAACCTCCCTTTGATAAAATAATCATAATAAGGCTCAGAAATATTCTTCATAATTATTGAAGGTCAAAGATAAATATAAACCATTTTTAAAACCAATTTAAAAGTAATTAATAAATATTCAAATAATATTTATTGAATCATAAATATTCAATTATTATTTTTAGTCAGAATAATTGCTCATAATTAACCCTCGAGAGAATATATAAAATAATATTCACTAAATAAATCCTTAAATGAATATGTCAAAATAATATTCATTAAATAAATAAACCTTTAAATGAATATTTAAAAAAATATTCATTAAATAAATAATCCTCGAATGAATATTCAAAATAATATTCATTTAATAAATAATAAAATGAATAATATTTATTCGATATTTTTATTGGAAAATAATCTTAGAAAATATGGAAATAACGACTCCGGTCTATCTTAAAAAATACGAATCATACGCCCTACACTAAGGGCCTTTGCAAAACCCGGCTTATAACTAATATCTCGTATCTAGCTTATAAGTCGATATCAAATCATCATAAATCAAGTATCATAATATACTTTCGAAAACAGATATGCATGCTATGAACATATATAGCAAAAGTCATATTTAGCAAAAAGGTTTGAAAACTTGCCTGGAAGTGATGTAAGGGTAGCGTGTCTCAGGTCGGTCCAGTGATCTATAAATAAGCAAAATTATTCAAGCTTAATCACCTAACGCTTTGAAAGCTAAGTATCTACTTTACTTAAGCTAAAACATGTTTTCAATTAACTTTTATTAACATCGTTATGATCCGACAGTTGCTTGTTATCAAGGCATGTCTTTATACTTACACTTGATAGGTACTTAAGTCGTACAAGTTCTAGGGTTGGTCGTTTACTTGAGAAGATTATACTTCAAGATCTTTTGTCCATTTTCTAAGTGGTTTTTCAAAGTTATACTAAGTGTTCCACTAAGGGGTTTCTTCGTACTTAACCTTGATTCGAACATTTTTATAAAATTGAAAAATGATCCTTTTTACATGAGGTCTTCTCTCTTGCTTTCTTTATGACCCCTAATATTTGATTACCAAGATTCACAACTGAATTACTCATGTTAAGGGGATTCAATTAAAGTTACGAACTCGCACTTACGTTTTTGAAAAACTTTTACTAGATCGAACATATCTCCTAAACCGCAAGTCCAATTGTTTCGATTTTTGTGCCAAAACGATCTGTGACTCGAGATCTATAAGGAAAGGTCATAAAGTCATCAATATCAGAAAATTAACCCCACTTTCATGCATGGGTTTTAAGGTTTAAGGAAATTTCGGCATTATGACGACTATAACTCGGATATTTCCAAAATTAAAATCCTCCAATAATCATAGTTTCCACTCTAAACCACATATACATGTTATTCAACATTGAAATATGGCCAAGCAATGACTTTCCATTCATATAATCCATTTTAACATTTATCAAAACCCAATCATATCTCTAAGATCTTATACATGCATATAATCATCAAAACTTCATAAAAACCCGAGATCCATACAAGGGTTTCAAGTGTTATACCTTCCTTGGAGTGTCTAAGAACTTACTAAGCCTTGTATTGTCCTTATATAACCTTAACATAGCTTGGATCATCCAAAGAAATCAAGAAACAAAAGTTAGTTTCTTGAATTTACTATTCACCCTCATCTTTGAGTATTTTATTACCTAGGAAAGAATTGGAATTTGAAGCTAAGATTCATAGGAGATCTTAGTTATGAAATATAGGACTCACCTAATTAATCTTGGAATTTTTGAATGGTTGAAACTCCTTCCTCTAGCTTCTTGGCCGAGAGCTTCTTTTAGAGAGAAATGGTGGAGTGTTTTGTTTTGGTTCTTGTTCTCATCTTGCATAAAGTGTAATGTTGAGATAATATCTCATAAAGTTACTTTAATAAAGTGATTACATCACCTTATAATACCTCATCATGTGCCAAGTGTTTGCTTCTTGTGGTGAAATGATGTCATTAGTGCTAACTAGCTTGGTTAGTTTCTAATGAAGCTTGTTTCTTAGTAACTACTTGGTTCCTTTTGTGTTGTCAAGCATCCATTGGTCCATGTATTGCCTTAATACTCATCCAAGTGTTGGCTTGACATTAAGCATACCCCTTTTTGTAAAAATGCAAATATACCATTCCTTTGTTAGTTGACTTACTCTTTGGTCACCTTAGTTCATTATTCTATCACCAATTTGATTTCCTTTATGTCTCGTTAATAAAATCAATACGTTACGACTTATATGTTGCATTTCATTGCTTCGCTGTGGCCCAATTCCTTAAATCAATATTATATCCAATATTCATTATTTATTATCTCCTAAATTCTTGTACTTAGAAAATGTTCTCGCGCTTTCTCGAGCGTTCGCAATCTCTTTTACGGAGTTACTTGACTTATACCAGATAGTGATTTAGATGACATGAGCTATCAGATATCGATTTGGATGACATGAGAATACTTACTTTCTTAGGATACCATAGCTTACTTCTTCGACAATAGATTATTCGTATCTAAATTGTCAACCAATTGCACTATTCATGACATATAAACATTGGAATCCATATCCATTTAAGCTAATCGTTCACTAAAACCAATAATACATCGTAGTCATAACCACTATTCATTCATACACCATTACATAATAAAGTTTTAATTCCTACCAGAAATCTGGGTTCTTCCAGTCTCCCCTCCTTAAAAGGATTCTGTCCCGGAATGAGTTTGAAAACAAATGGGGATATTTTTCTAGCATTGCACTTTCTAGTTCCCAAGTTGATTCTTCCACGTTGTGGTTCTGCCACAGAACTCTGACTAGCTTGGTGACTTTATTTCGGAGCACTTGTTCTTTTCGATCTATGATTTCCACAAGCTGCTCAATATAGGTTAGGTCTGGTTGTATGTCTACTTGCTCGTATTCTACTATTTGCTTTGCATCCGGATTGTATTTCTCAGCATCGAAACATGAAACACATTGTGCACTTGTTGCAGGTTTGGAGGTAATGCTAATTTGTAAGCTAGCTCCCCGATGCATCTTAAGATCTCAAACGGTCCAATGTATCTATGACTCAGTTTTCCCTTTTTCCCAAACCTCATTAAACCTTTATAAGGAGATACCTTTAAAAACACTAGGTCTCCCACTTCATATTCCTTGCCTTTCCGAGCCAAATCAACATATTTCTTTTGTCGATCTCGGGCTGCCACCATCCGTCCTTTGATTAGATCTACTGCATCTTTAGTCCATTGGACCACTTCGGGCCCGAGCATCTTTCGCTCTCCAACTTCATCCCAATACAAGGGAGATCAGCATTTTCTTCCATAAAGGGCCTCGTAAGGCGGCATTCCTATGCTTGAATGAAAGCTATTGTTGTAGGAGAATTCAATCAGTGGCAAGTGATCATCTCAATTCCCTTTAAAGTCTATAGCACAGACTCTCAACATATCCTCTAGCATTTGGATGGTCCTTTCACTTTGCTCGTCTGTCTGGGGGTGATAGGCAGTACTCATGTTTATTTTGGTTCCTACACATTCTTGAAAACTCCTCTAAAATCTGGAGTTAAATCTGGGATCTCGATCGGATACTATGGCGACTGGGACTCCATGTCGCGCCACTATCTCCTTTAAGTAGATATCTACTAGTTTTTCGACCGTGTACCTTTCATTGATCGGAAGAAAGTGAGCTGACTTCGTTAGTTGGTCTACGATTACCAATATGGCGTCATGATTGGCTTTGGTCCTTGGTAAACCTACTACGAAATTCATGGCTATATGTTCCCACTTTCATTCGGGAATCTCTAAAGGGTGTAGAAGTCCACTGGGTCTTTGGTGTTCTGCTTTCACCCGTTGACATATCAAGCATCTGCTTACCCACTCTGCTACGTCCTTTTCATGTTAGGCCACCAGTAGTACTCTTTCAAATCTCTGTACATCTTGGTGCTACCGAGGTGTATTGAGTACCTTGAGTTGTGTCCCTTATATAAAATTTCGTCCTTTAGTTCTTGCATATTTGGGACCCATATCCTTGATGCGTACCTCATGATCCCTTCTTTGTCTCTTTCACACTTAATTTCTTCCCTGGTCATTATCTCTTCCTTCGAGTTCTCTTCTTCCTCCATCATCCGTTCTTGGTATAGCCTAATCTTTTCCAACAATTGGGGTTGGATTCGAATTTCCATCAACCTCTCTTGACCATCTCCAGGTATCCTGACCTCGATTTCCAATTTCTCGAAGTCTCTCACTAATTCTTCTACTGAGGTTATCATCTTGAGTCTTTCTTTCCTACTAAGGGCGTCAGCCACCACATTGGCCTTACCCGGGTGGTAACAAATCTCACAATCATAATCCTTGATTAGCTCTAACCATCTTCTCTGGCGCATGTTAAGCTCCTTCTGGGTAAAAATGTACTTGAGGCTCTTATGGTCAGTGTAAATCTCGCACTTCTCTCCATACAAGTAGTGCCTCCAAATCTTTAAGGCGAAAAATATTGCTGCCAATTCTAGATCATGAGTGGGGTATCGAATCTCATATTCCTTCAGCTATCTTGACGCATACGCGATTACCTTACCATGCTGCATAAGCACGCACCCCAATCCTTTATGCGAAGCATCACTATAGATTTCAAAGTCTCCTTTTCCATCAGGCAACGCCAACACAGAGGCCGTCACCAATCTCTTCTTTAGCTCTTGGAAACTATTCTCACATTTTTTAGTCCATTCGAACTTCTCAGTCTTGCGGGTAAGTCGAGTTAACGGGGCTGCGATCTTCGCAAAATCTTGAACAAATCTTCTAAAATACCCTGCCAATCCGATGAAACTTCTTACCTCTGTTGGTGTGGTTGGCCGTTCCTAATTTGAAATTGCCTCTATTTTGGAGGGGTCGACCAACACTCCTTCCCTATTAATCACATGCCCTAAAAACTGCACCTCATTTCCCAGAATTCACACTTCAAGAACTTGGCATACAACTGCTCTTTCCTGAGTATCTCTAGGGTTATCCTCAAATGTTCTGCGTGTTCTACCTCTGTCTTTGAGTAGATAAGAATATCATCAATGAAAACTATAATGAACTCATCAAAATACTTCTTGAACACCCTATTCATTAGATCCATGAAAGCTGTTGGGGCGTTGGTCAATCCAAATGACATCACCAAGAACTCATAATGTAAGAACCCGGATTTTTGGTAATAATTAAAACTTTTGTATGTATTGGAGTATGAATGAATAGTGGTTACGACTATAATGTACAAATGGTTTTAATGAATGAATATTGCATGGGTTTGGATTCGAATGTTTATATGCCATGAACAATGCAATTGGTTGACAATATAGATAAGAATAATCTATCGTCGAAAGAATAAGCTATGGTGTTCCAAGAAACGAAATATTCTCATGTCATCCAAAGCGATATCTGTTATAAGTGAAGTGGTTCCGTAAAAGAGACAAGGAACACTTGAAAGAGAACGAGGACATTTTTCTAAATATAGGAAGTAAAGAAAGAATAAGTGATGAATAGTGTTTTTTATGGAAATTAGAATACTATTAGACGACACTATATAGAAGTATCCGAAATGGATTTCTGAGTTCGTATTAATGATCTTAGGGACAGAATGAGTGTATGTAAACGATATCAGATTCAGAAAAATAGCACTTTTTATTTTTCCCGAGATTTTCCTAAACACTGAATGATTTAAGAATTTATTAAGAAGGATTTAAGGATTTAATGGAAAGATTTTAGGGATTTAAATTCAAGGAGTTTCAAGGAGAATTAAAGATGTTAGCAGAAATATCAAGAAGGTTTCTGGTAAAATCCTAACAAAAAATGCTTGAGATATTCCTCCGAATGATCAATGAAAATGAGCAATAACCGGACAAAGAAAGAAGCAGAGAGCCAAGGTGCATGCATGTGCAAGTGGATAAGAGCAAGTAACCAAGTTAGTTACAAAAAGAACTAAGGCAATTAGAAACAAACCAAGTACATAGCTTAATCTCATCATCTTACCACTAAACACCAACACTTGTCCCTTGATAATACATCATGCATGACCAAAGAACTTTAATAAAGTAGCTATGCTAGATATTATCATCAATAATGCATTTTGGACAAGGATGAGATCAAAGCAAGCAAAACAAACCCCATTTCTCTCATTTCTCCAAACTGCCCAGCAGCAGCACCACTCAAAGAAAAATTCATATCTCGACTTCTACACATTCATAAATCACCAAATTTGAACCATAGCTTCCTCAATATATGTAGAACATTCGTTCCAAATTTCATAGATAGCAAAGGAGTGTAGCCTAGTAAAATCCCTTCCCCAAGTTGAAGAAGCAAAACTGCCCTACTTTTAACAGTTTCTGCACCAATTTTCAAACGACCATATCTCCCTCATTTCTCAATGGAATTTTGTATTCTTTAGCTTGTTGGAAAGGTATTGAGATTCTCTACAACTCTTCATTTGGGGGTCTCATCCAGAAAACTAAGGTAAGGACCTCGTTTTTCATGTTCTTTCAGCTAGGGTATTGTAACTCCGAAAATTTCTAAGTTTGTCCTTGATGTTTCTTGTTAGTTTAAGGTTGTTAGGATGATCTAAGGACTATAAAAGGCTTAGTAAGGTCTCTGAACACTCAAAGGAAGGTATATCTCTTAAGAACCCTAGATCTTGCTTTAAGTTTTATGATTGTTCTTAGTGGTTTTAGAGGATTTATGATTATGATGTTATTATAAGCATGAAAGCATGATTATGTAGTTGGTTTAGTTGATCTAAGTGATATGATGCATATGATGGTTAAGTGAGATGTTATTAGACTCGTTAAGATGTATGTATGCCCAGTGTGGCTTGGTTTTGTTGCGATTAATTTGGAAACGTTCGATTTATAGCCATCGTAATGCCGAAATTTCGTTAACCCTTAAAATTCATACATGACAGTAGCCTTAGGTTTCTGATCAAGATGTATAGTTGACCTATCTTTATAGATCTCGAGTCGTAGATCGTTTTGGCGCAAGAATCGAAACAAACGGATTTACGGTTTAGGAGTTATGGTCAATTTAGTAAAACTGGTTTGAAACCGTAAGTGCGAGTTCGTAACTGAAATTGAACCCCCTTAACATGAGTAATTCAGTTATAAATCTTGGTAATTAAATATTAGAGATCATAAGGAAGGTGTGAGAGAAAACCTCATATCGAACAAATCATTTTTCAATTTTATAAAAATGTTCGAATCGAGGTTAAGTGCAAGGGAACCCCTAAAAGTACACTTGGTTATAACTTTGGAAAACCTCTTAGAAAATGATCAATAAATCTCAAGGTATAATCTTTTCTAGTAAATGACCGACCCTAGAACTTATATGGCTAAAGTACTTACCAAGTGTAAGTGTAATGACAAGCCTTAATAACGAACGAATGTCGGGTCATAACGGTCTTAATAAGAGTTACACTGGAAGGTGTATAACGGGATAACTTGAAAACGTGTTTCGACCTAAGTTAAGTATATACTTAACCTTTAAAAATGTTAATTGATTAATCTCGAATATTTTGATTGTTTATAGATCACCGGACTGACCCAGGGCACGCTACCCCTACTCGACTACCAGACAAGTTTCCAATACCTTGGAACTGTTGTTGTGATAATATATATGATTTGATTTTGTTATACATATGCCATAGCATGCATGCCTACTTGCAAATTATACTGTGATACTTGTTCCATGATTTGTTATTGGTTCGTAAGATAGATACGAGATATATCAGTTATGAGCTGGGTATTGCTAAGACCTTTAATGAAGGGCATATGAACCTCATTCTTCAATAGACCGGGAGTCGGTAATTTGAAATATATAGATAGTCGTGGAATCCCGGAGGGATTCCAACGACAGATTATTATTATTTCGAGGATTGTATTCGATTATAATCTTTTTGAGGAATGTTATTTGAGTACTACCTCAGCCGAGGAATATTAAATAAATATTACTCTGAATATTCAATTGATCATTATTTATTTAATGAATATTATTTCGAATATTAATTTGAGTTTTATTTATTTAGTAGATATTATTATTTTGCATATTCATTATTTAATGAATATTATTTTGAATATTTATTCGAAGGTTATTTGGAGCAATATTTTATATCTAAAATATTCTTTGAATATCCATTTAATTCTTTCAACGAATTTAAAAATGATTTATTTCATTCAGATATTATCTTTGATCTTCAAATATTATGTAAATTATTTCTGAATCTTATTATTATTATTATTTTATCAAGGAAGGTTCTCAAAACTTTTATTCTTCATTCAAATCTATCTTTAAAATTATAAGGGAACCTTACTTGAGAAATGTTATTTATGTTGTTTGACTTCCCGGTCATAAATTCTTTAAAACTATTCTTTGCACCCGCAACTTGGTTGCTATTTATCCATTTGAATCTTTTATTACTTCCTCATCATTCAAGGGGTAAGGTGGTTGGAACAAGTTGATATCCATTAACAAGCAATAGCTTGGGAAATATTGGTGAACTTTCCTTTCCAACTAGATACGACTACTTTGTGGAGTCTTATCAACAAGTATTGTACTTGGGGAAAGGAGAACGAACTTTATGTTCCAGAGTCATGGATTCTATTCAAACTAGGAGTTGTGTAAGAGGCCGAGTAGCGCCGGTCCATCCCATTGGCCCAACCGTTGGCCGGGGAGATCTAACAGGGCAGTAGACAAGTAAATCCGTCAGTTCTTCCTTCTACCGGTAGTAAAACTAATTTGAGCTGTACAATCTGCGACGGATCATCGTAAGGATTGGAACAGCGGGCGCGGTGAATACTCCAGCATTAGTTCATCATCCAAATTTATTTATTGTCTGCAACATGAAGTATCATTCTTGTTGACAGGGTTCGAGAATTATTCAAAACTGAAAGTACCTTTGCTTACCTTGTAACTTCATCGTTTACGTTATACTGGTACTATGTTCGTTAGTGCATGGCATATGGTTTCAAAAATACTTTTGAACTGTTGTATATATTATTGTTCAGTATACATTGTTGTTGGTGGGCTATTGCTCACCATTCCTTTATTATTTATATCACAACAACAGCTAGGTCTGATGGACCGCGTAAGGCACACTCAGCGCAAGCAGGTGGCTCCAGCCAGAGGACTACCCGCTGAGTTTATCGCTGCCATTACTGAGGTAGCCTAGACTGGCAGCTTTTGTTTTCAGCCGTATTTATATGTGTAATTAATGTTAATCAACGGCAAGAACTTTTAAACTTTTGTTGCGATCATTTTGGGTCGTAATAATTATTCATGGATGCTATTGGCAGAGACTTATTTCAGTTTCATCTCTTGGACTATAACTGGTTATGTATGTGTGTGAATGGATATTATTGCGGGGTCACAGCATGTGTTTATTTATTTGGACTCAAGTCAAGGATTGTTTATAGAAATTAAGACCGAAACGACCAGGTCCCCGACCCCGGATCTGGGGCTGTTACACATAATGTCCATATCTAGTGCGGAATGCAGTCTTTGGAATATCCTCGGGTTTAATCTTCAGTTGGTGATATCCGATTCTCAGGTCAATCTTTGAGAAGTATTCAGCACCCCTTAGCTGGTCAAACAAATCATCTATTCTGGGTAACGGGTACTTATTCTTTATGGTAAGCTTGTTCAACTCCCGATAGTCAATGCATAACCTCATACTCCCATCCTTCTTCTTAACAAACAACACTGGTGCCCCCCAAGGCGACACGCTAGGTCTTATCATACCCTTATCCAATAGTTCTTGTAATTGTTTAGCTAGCTTTTTCATTTCTACTGGGGCTAACCGGTACGGGGCCTTAGAAACTGGCGCCGTCCCCAGGGCTAACTCAATAGCAAACTCAATTTCCCTATTAGGTGGTAATCCTAGAAGGTCTTGTGGAAATACATCTTCGAATTCATTAACTACCGGAATGTCCTGCAATTTGGGCACCTCCTTCTGGGTGTCCACAACATAGGCTAAGTAACCCTCGTTTCCCTTTCGTAGCAATCTCTTGGTTTGCGCCATGGTTAGAAATTTTTGTGTCTGTCTTATCCCCCTAAACAATATTTCCTTCTTTCCTGGGGTATTTAATTTAACCTTTTTCTCTTTACAATCTATCTGAGCATTATTGCGAGACAACCAATCCATTCCCAAAATGACATCAAACTCCCCTATTTTAAAAGGAATCAAATCAAACTCCCTGCCAACGCTTGGGCCTTGGGCTGGCGCTACTCGGCCTCTTACACGACTCGAAGTTCGAATAAAATCCCTGACTCTGAAACGTATAGTTCGTGCTCCTTTCCCAAAGTATAATACTTGTTGATAGGACTCCACAAAGTAGTCGTATCTGATTGGAAATGAAAATTCACCAATATTTCCCAAGCTATTGCTTGTTAATGGATATAAACTTGTTCCATTAATCTTACTCCTCGAGTGTTGAGGAAGTTACAAAGACTCATTTTGATGTGTAGCAATAAAGTTGCTAATGAAAATAATTGTTTCAAAAGTTTGTGACCGGGCAGTCAACCATAATAAATAACAGTCTCTCAAGTAAGGTTCCCTATAATTTTGGAAGTTTGAGCGAGCATTTAAATCTCCTTAGAGGATAGATTTATATGGAAAACAGAGTTTGAGAACCTCCTTTTGATAAAATAATCATAATAAGGCTCATAAATATTCTTCATAATTATTGAAGGTCAAAGATAAATATCAAACATTTTTAAAACCAATTTAAAACTAATTAATAAATATTCAAATAATATTTATTGAATCATAAATATTCAAATATTATTTTTAGTCAGAATAATTGCTTATAATTAACCCTCAAGAGAATATATAAAATAATATTCACTAAATAAATCCTTAAATGAATATGTCAAAATAATATTCGTTAAATAAATAAACCTTTAAATGAATATTTAAAATAATATTCATTAAATAAATAATCCTTGAATGAATATTCAAAATAATATTCATTTAATAAATAATAAAATGAATAATATTTATTCGATATTTTTATTGGAAAATAATTTCAGAAAATATGGAAATAACGACTCCCGGTCTATCTTAAAGAATACGAATCATACGCCCTACACTACGGGCCTTTGCAAAACCCGGCTTATAACTAATATCTCGTATCTAGCTTATAAGCCGATATCAAATCATCATAAATCAAGTAACACAATATACTTTCGAAAATAGATATGCATGCTATGAACATATATAGCAGAACTCATATTTATTCACAACAACAGTTTAGCAAAAAGGTTCGAAAACTTGCCTGGAAGTGATGTACGGGTAGCGTGTCTCAGGTCGGTCCGGTGATCTATAAATAACCAAAATTATTCAAGGTTAATCACCTAACACTTTGAAAAGCTAAGTATGTACTTTAATTAAGCTAAAACACGCTTTCAAGTTAACTTTTATTAACACCGTTATGATCCGACACTTGCTTGTTATCAAGGCATGTCATTATAATTACACTTGATAGGTACTTAAGTCATACAAGTCCTAGGGTTGGTCGTTTACTTGAGAAGATTATACTTCAAGATCTTTTGTCCGTTTTCTAAGTGGTTTTTCAAAGTTATACTAAGTGTTCCACTAAGGGGTTTCTTCGTACTTAACCTTGATTCGAACATTTTTATAAAATTGGAAAATGATCCTTTTTAAATGAGGTCTTCTCTCTTGCCTTCATTATGACCCCTAATATTTGATTACCAAGATTCTCAACAGAATTACTCATGTTAAGGGGATTCAATTAAAGTTATGAACTTGCACTTACGTTTTCGAACAACTTTTACTAAATCGACCATATCTTCTAAACCGTAAGTCCAATTGTTTCGATTTTTGCGCCAAAACGATCTATGACTCGAGATCTACAAGGACAGGTCATAAACTCATCAAGATCAGAAACTTAACCCTACTGTTATGCACGTTTTTTAAGGTTTAAGTAAATTTCGGTGTTACGACGGCTATAACTCGGATATTTCCAAAATTAAAATCCTCCAATAATCATAGTTTCCACTCCAAACCACATATACATGTTATTCAACATTGAATTAAGGCAAAGCAATGCCTTTACGTTCATATAATCCATTTTAACATTTATCAAAACCCAATCATATCTCTAAGATCTTATACATACATATAATCATCAAAACTTCATAAAAACTCAAGATCCATACAAGGGTTTCAAGTGTCATACCTTCCTTGGAGTGTCTAAGAACTTACTAAGCCTTGTATTGTCGTTATATAACCTTAATATAGCTTGGATCATCCAAAGAAATCAAGAAACAAAAGTTAGTTTCTTGAAGTTACTATTCACCCTCATCTTTGAGGATTTTATTACCTAGGAAAGAATTAGAATTTGAAGCTAAGATTCATTGGAGATATTAGTTATGAAATATAGGACTCACCTAATTAATCTTGGAATTTTTGAATGGTTGGAACCCCTTCCTCTAGCTTCTTGGCCGAGAGCTTCTTTTAGAGAGAAATGGTGGAGTGTTTTGTTTTGGTTTTTGTTCTCATCTTGCATAAAGTGTAATTGTTTAGCTAGGTCTTTCATTTCTACTGGGGCTAACCGGTACGGGGCCTTTGAAACTGGCGCCGTCCCCGGGGCTAACTCAATAGCAAACTCAATTTCCCTATCAGGTGGTAATCCTAGAAGGTCTTATGGAAATACATCTTTGAATTCATTAACTACCGGAATGTCCTGCAATTTGGGCACATCCTTTTGGGTGTCCATAACATAGGTGTTAGGTCCAATATGTTTGTAGAAGGGGGGTTGAATACAAACAGTACTGTTTTATCGAAATTTGTCCGGATAATTTAATTTATATTTTGACAAATTTGAGCGGAATTAAATGAAACAAAATTCAAGTTGAATATAAAATTATATTAACTTGAGGGGTTTGTTACAAATACAGTACAAAATTTATATCTAGTTAATAAAAACAAATTAGAAAATTCGACATGAATTTTTCTAGATTTGTTAATAAAAATCAAGATATGGATTAGGAGTAAAAACTCGCTAATAGTACAAGAGTATCAAGGAAATCAGTTCTATCGGATCAGATATTAAAAATAAGATGAACTTGATATTCTATATATTTTTCTGCTTCTTGTGCTGTGTTCTTGATGAGAGAGAAGAGAGAAATCTGTTCTTGAATGTAATATTTTGATCTGTGTTTCCTTGCTGATTGCTTCTGTCGATATGTCTTGATATATATCAATTACTGCCTCTTTGTCTTCAATTATAACTGTCAAGACAATCGGCAATACAATTTATTTTTCCAAGACAACCAATTTTGTACTGCCAAGACAATAGGCAATACAATCGTCAAGACAATCAGGTTCTTCCAAGACAATCGGCAAGACAATCAAATTCAGAGATCTTTGTCTTGCTTTATCAAAGATTATCATTCTGTCTGAAGCTTTTTCTTTTTGATCATTATCAAGACAATCTAATTTGAACTGCCAAGACAATCGTCAAGACAATCAAATCAGATTTTTATTCTACTTTTCAAAAGCTTTTCAGACATTATCATTATCAAGACAATCGGCAAGACAATCAGAAATTGTCTTGCTTTACTGATGTCTTCTTCAATACAATCGGCAAGACAATCTCCTATTGTCTTGCTATTCTGATTTAAACCTTCAAGACAATCGGCAAGACAATCAGGGATTGTCTTGCTAGTTCATTTTTCAGAATTAAATTAAAATTGATTAACAAATAATCATTTTAATTTATTCTTACTTAAATAATTAATCAGATTTAATTAATCTAATAATTAATTTAATTAAAGAATTAATTCAAGATGAATGAATTAATTAATTAAATTGACTACTTGATTTAAATTAATTAAATAAGAATAGTTATATATCCTTGGATTGTCTTAATTCTTTTCTGAATCACTGAAAGTAATAAAGGAATACCACTGAATATTTTGTTGACGTTCCATGCACGGTCTGGTTCATGAACGACTAACTTCAATGACTGTCCTTTAATTTTCACATTAAAAATGTGATTCACTTTTCTTCTCATTTCTTTCTCCTTCTTGTACTTCACTGTATACTGTCTGAACCTGTCACTCTAGAAATCTCTGTCTTAGAAATAAATCCACTTCTTTGATGCTATACTGAGGATTGATCAGCAATCTGAACTTCTTCCAGTGTAAAACATCAAAACTATAGATTGACTTTAGGGTTTTTCTTCTGACAGATAGTACCTCCTGAGATTCCTGTGACAGTTAAAGTTATTTACTTATTACAAACTAAGCTTAAGTTGAATTGAGTCCTCGAACTACAAATAGGCTGTGTCATATGCCTTTCAATCTCCCCCTATTTGTTTGTTAGAAGATAACAAGCAAATACCTAGAGGATTACTCAACTAACTCAACTTAACTTAGTAAAAGATAAAACTTTAAACACAAAGTAAATAAAAGAAAAGTTCTGGTTTATATTTAACATTGTCCAGATTCAAACATAAAAGATAAATACAAGATAGATGATCCTCTAGACTGATCATATAATACAATTTTCTATCTTGACCTATCTAAGCTCTAAAAATATCACATGTAGAGCTGATCTTTACTTTGAAGTTTATTCATCCCTTATCTCTCCAGGTTCAACTTCATCTTCTTGCTCTAGGAATCTTCTGATATTCTCTGTGTCAAATCGTTCTTTATCATCCAAGGTTTTGATCAAATCCTTGTCAAGTACACGTTCATAATCTGACACAAGACCTTTAGGTTTCTTAGGCAAGATTCCAAGGTTACCCCATAGCCGATTCCGAAGAATGTAATATATCTTTTCAAAGCCAGTTAAAGCATATGATCGAATAATGTCAGCAACAAAGATACTTTCTTTATCTTCGAATCCTGTAGTCCTCAGCATATGTTCTAACCAGACCAGATGAGATGCAGTGTATAATTTCATCGACTTAGAATCAAGGAAACAAGAGTGTAGTGTATTACCCTTGAGAAACTTAACATGATGTGGAGTTTGAATAACTTGTGGACTATTCCTTTGAGCAAACTCCAAAAGTCTTTCATGAAGTAAAATATTCTGTTAAGAAAACCTTTTTACCTTTAGGGACATAATCCACAATTCAATTAAGCTTCTCTGTTGAAAGATTTGAAGTGACACATAGAGAGAACCCATTGTACGAGAGTCAATCTGAATTATCAGTTGATCTGCACATCTGTCAAACCCAGCTACTATCCTTGAGATTTCCAGCATCAATGCATCCATATATTGCAAGTAATCTGGATTGGCCTCTTGAAACTGTTGAAGTAGTTGGAGAAAACGTTCATCATCATTAGCAGTGTTCTGAATAGAATCAAAAATTTCTCTTGCTCTATCCCACTTTGGACCAATCTTCAACTGAATATCTCTTTTCCTTTCATGTACACTGATTGCATGTAGCTTTTGTTTCTCTGCATCTTCAGCTTGCTTCAGCTTCAATCTCTCATTCACTACCTGTCTGGTCTTCTCAAGCTTAGCTTGTCTCATCTGACGATCAGCTTTCTCCTCTTAAAGTTCCTTCTCAAACTCAGGATCATCTTGCCAGTTTGAAAGATCTTCTTCGATATCATTTAATTGTTGTACTTCAAACTTACTATTCTTGAGATCGAAGTCAAACTCGAATGCATCCTGATCATGAGCAGCTTTTTCTTTTCCCTTGGTAGACTTCTCAGACTTCTCCTTATGCCTCCCTTGACCTCCTCCTGACTTACTTCCTCCTGCTTCTCCAGACTTACCTGCTCCTCCATCTCCAGACTTCTCCCCCTTAGTTGAGAAATCCTCTACAGACTTTCGTTGACTGTCAAGCTCCCTATTTGCATCATTATCCCCTTCATTATCATCATCATAGTCTTCAAAATATGCTCTTTGTTCTGGTGTGATATTATGAGTAGGTTTAACAATGTTGTATAGATGATCAAGTCCTTCAAACATGTAATCATACTTTTCTTCAAGCTTCGCAAAGGTTGTTGAATATGATTGAGCAGTTTCACGCATTTCCACTTGAAGTTCATCCACCCTATTAGAGAGTCTGTCAATAGCATTTAGAATATCTGTTCTTTCTGTAAATGCCTGAGAGTTGGATTGTATCAATGTATTGATCGCTGGAGTGAGTGTAGTCTTTATGTTGTGGACATCGTCACGAATAATCATGAGCTGATTGTTGACAGAGGTGGAAGAAGAAGACCGTTCATCCACTTGTGCTTTTAAAACTTGTTTTTCAGCCTCAGTTTCCATCAATTTCTTTTGCAGATCTTTGATTTGAGCCATGAGAGACAAAGTGTTTGTGTCAGTGTGTGCGCTCACCTGATGTTCACTCAAGGATATGTCACTCTCCTTTCGTGCATGTGTTTCACTCATATTTATGGTGGTCCTCACATCACTCAACACTAGCTCCTTTCCTTGAGCTGTACCTGCATAAGAAATCACCCTAGCCTCTTCTGGAGAGGTCAGTGGTGGTGCAATGGGAGTTCGCAATTCCCAATCCTCAGTCATCTCTATCAATTCATTTGGATTTGATAACTGAATTTCTTCAGTGATAGGATGACCAAGTTGCCTTTCACTTTCTCCAGATAAATCTGCGAGTGAAGAATCCCTTGAGGGAGCCAGGAATGTTCTTCCTGGGAGGGGAGATGATGACTCTATTACAACTGGTAGAGAGTCAAGATTTCCCTCTGAAGCCTGTGAAGGCTCTTCTACCGTAACATGGTAGGCACGGTAACAATCCTATCGTGCACTCCTTGCTCAGTGTCCTTAGCAACATCAGATTCTACGGTAATGTTTTCCCTCATTGTGAGTAATAGAGGTGTGCTTGACTCTGTACAAGGTGCCACGACCCTTTGGCGAATTTCAATAATTGCATCCTGTTGAGAGGATGAAATTAGTAACAGTTCATCGGCCATTTCAATGTCCAAGTCCTGTTGGGAGGAAATGGATGGGCTAACAGATGCCTCAAGTAGTAGGTTTCTTCTCTTCTTTGGTGGAGGCAGAGCTGTGGGATCACTCACATTATCACTTCTTCTATCAGCTCTTTTTGTCAACAACTTGCTTCTGGCTTTAGGTTTAGAGATTTGGTTAGACACAGTGTTTGGCTCTAAGACCTGGGATAGAGGCTGTGGTTCTACAACCTCTTGGTCTGACCTATCAGCCCCTTGGGCTCCAGAAACAGTTTGAGAGATAGAAGGCAATACCTGCTCCATTAATGCAGTAGCTGTACCTGAAGGAATAGATTGTTCCATTTGATGTTGATGTTCAGGGACAGGTACATTTTGAGGTTCAGGTTCAGGTGCATTCAAAAATCGAGGAATGACAGGTAGATTTATGAAGTTAGACAAATATGGTGTAATATACACTGGCACATTTATCAATTTTCTATGTGTATCAAGGCTAGTGAATATTTTCTTGGTTTGCCTGCCTGATACCATAGGGTTGTCATTCCTAAAAACTGTTTGTTGACCAACAGGAACAAGATGATTAAATAACAAAGTTAAAAATCTAGGATAATAACATAGAACTTTCTTACCCTCATCAAAATCCCTTCTGGCCTTAACAATCCTTTTAATAATAGTATTCCAAAGTAGGTTACCAAAATTGATTCTACGGTTGTTAGCAACAGCATAACCAATAGTTTGTAACATAGAGGTGAGTAAGTGAAAGTTACCTCTGGCTGAATTAGCAAATACCTTGGAGATCGTGTCGAAGAATGCATCCCATTGTTGAACCAGATTCCTTTTGTTCAAGTTGTTCATATCAATTACTCCATGATAATTAATATCAATGAAGAATTGATAGAGTTGTTCACTGGTTGGAAATGGATCAAAATTATCCACAGGAAGGCCCAAAACAGTAGTAAGGGTTGATTCTGTCACGACATGGTGTGTACCATCAAAATCAAAAGAAAATGAGGTCAAGTCTTCAGACACCACAGCTTCTGTGCAAATCAATCTCAGTGGTCCTATCTTAATTGGGGCTTCAATCGAAATGGCAGTTCGGATAATTGAATCGTCATTCAAAAATCGTATCCAAGGCCTAAATCGATCGTAGGGACAATCGTTCAGATTAAAATAGCCAACCAAATTATGTTTCATTATCTCAAAATTATCAGCCATTTTTAAACACAAAAACACACTTTAATTTAAGGAAATTAAAACACTTCGAAATTTTTTAGAATTAATAATTAATTAAAATTAATTAAAAATTCGAATTATTCCAAAGTTGTCAGAAAAATCCCAAAAATTTATATGATGTTCTCCTGATCACTGGGAGTTTCAATCTATTTTTAGAATTCAAAGAAAAAATCTAGAACTCATAAAACACCTAAAACCCGATTCAACATTTCAAAAAATTTATTTTCAAAAACTTAACCAAACTTGAAAATAATCGGTTCAAAAGAAAGGTAATTGAACGATCTATTCAAGTCTGTTCTTGGTTTTCAGTTATGTTGAGGAAAAATCGAGCAGCAATTCAGTCCAAGAGTGTGTGTATATATCGTGTATGTATATAAAGCCTCTGTGTAAAAACACGAGAGAGAAAATTGTATTGGCTGTTGTGTTTGTGATTTTTGTTTTTTTTTAAGTACAAAACTATACTACAAGACAATCGGTTTGATTGTCTTGCCGATTGTCTTGGTAGTATAAACACTATCAAGACAATCGATTACAATTCTAATAAATAAAAGAAAACGAAAACAATTTTTTTTTTAATTTTATAAAAATACAAACTAACATTACAAGACAATCTGTCTTGGTAGTATAAATACTATCAAGACAATCATATATTTAACTGATTAAAAACAAAATAACACACATATATAATTTTTTTAATTTTTTAAAAAATAGAAAAGACACTCCAAGACAATCAAGTGATTGTCTTGCCGATTGTCTTGGTAGTTCAAAACTATCAAGACAATCATTTGTTTTGAGTAAAACAAAATAAAAACAGAACAAAAATCTGAAAAATATTTTATTACTTAGCAAAATAACCTGCCAAGACAATCTGTGGATTGTATTGGCGATTGTCTTGATACTATAAATACAGACAAGACAATCTATTAACCTGCAAATATTATTCTAATAAAATGCAAATAAATGTTCATAATTAATCCAATTAAAATACACTCTAATATATTATTAAAAATACTATAAATAAATATTTTACAGAAACATGGATTAATCTTTTTACGAAAACAAATATAAATAACAAAAGGACAAACACTACAAAACATTTAATAAAATAATTATTAAAATAGAAATAAATATCTACAAATATTCTAAAAATACATAAATATGAAGTATTAAATAATATGAATAAACAGAGTGAAGAATAACTAAACAAGCAAGAAAATCAGTTGGTAAAATAATTATACAAGTGATTTCAAACAACAAATATTCACATAATAATCACTTGCAAAATTATTAAAGATCAAATTTCAGATATTAACAGTATTAATTACTAGGACTGTTTAACATACCCAATTCACTAACAATTCTAGTGAATGAGGATTCATTAAGCGACTTAGTAAAAATATCTGCAGTTTGATCTCTAGAGCCTACAAATAGTAGTTCCACTGTACCATTCATTACATGCTCTCTTATAAAATGATACCTTATGTCAATGTGCTTTGTCCTTGAGTGCTGCACAGGATTGCTGACGATTGCTATGGCACTTGTATTATCACATAAAATAGGGATATTTTCCAATACAATGCCATAGTCCATTAATTGATTTCTAATCCATAAGATCTGAGCACAACAGCTTCCAGCAGCTATATATTCAGCTTCGGCTGTAGAGTTGGAAACTGTTTGCTGTTTCTTACTGAACCAGGATACCAATCTTCCACCTAGGTATTGACAACTCCCAGATGTACTTTTCCTGTCTACAACACTTCCCGCATAGTCAGAATCTGTATATCCAATTAAAGTAAAACCAGATTCATTAGGGTACCAGATGCCTAAATTAGGCGTACCCTTTAGATATCTTAAGATTCTTTCGATAGCAGTGAGATGGATTTCTTTAGGGTTCGCTTGGAACCTTGCACACAAGCATGTGGCAAACATTATATCTGGTCTACTAGAAGTTAGGTAAAGCAATGAACCAATCATACCTCTATAGCCTGTGATATCTACCTTGGCAGAACTTTCACATAAACCAATTTTGACAGCTATAGTTGATGGTGTCTTTGCTGATGAGCACTCCTCCATGTGATATTTCTTGAGGAGCTCCTTAATGTACTTGGATTGACAAATAAATATTCCATCTTGTCTCTGACTTATTTGTAATCCAAGAAAGAATTTCAGTTCTCCCATCATGCTCATTTCAAACCTACCCTGCATTAACTTAGAAAACTTCTTGCATAGAAGCTCATTAGTAGACCCAAATATAATATCGTCCACAAAGACTTGGACTAGTATTATATCATTCTTATGTCTTTTAGTGAAGAGCGTTTTGTCTATGACACCTCTTATAAAACCATTTTCTAATAGAAATTCAGAAAGAGTGTCATACCATTTTCTTGGGGCTTGCTTAAGACCATAGATAGCTTTGTAAAGAAAGTAGACATAGTCCAAATGATCTTGATCTTCAAAACCAGGGGGCTGTTCTACATACACTTCTTCATCTAGCTTACCATTCAGAAAGGCACTCTTGACATCCATTTGATAAACTTTGAATCTTGAATAGGATGCAAATGCCAAGAATATTCTGATGGCCTCAAGTCTTGCCACTGGAGCATAGGTCTCGTCATAATCAATGCCTTCAGCTTGAGAATAACCTTTAGCTACCAGTCTTGCTTTGTTTCTTATCACAGTGCCATCTTCATCTAGTTTGTTTCTGAATACCCATCTTGTGTCCACCACTTTTCTATCTTTAGGTCTGGGTACCAGCTTCCATACTTCTAGTTGCTTAAATTGATTGAGTTCATCTTGCATAGCAATCACCCAATCAGGATCAGATAGAGCTTCTTCTACTTTCTTAGGTTCCATGACAGACAGGAACCCAGAATAGTTACATTGATTCTGATAAGCTCTTCTTGTTTTCACACCAACATCTGGATCACCAAGAATCAGCTCAAAAGGATGAGCTCTATTCCAAACAGTTTGTCTGGGAAGAATTGATCTTGATGATTCGCCTTGATCTTCAGTATGATGTTGAGTATGACTTGTTAGACCCTTCATTATCTCCCCCTGAGTTGTTGCCAGTTTGACTTGTTGATGGTTCAAGAGTATCAGTGGTGTCTTGAAAATTATCATTGTTTTCACCAGCATCACCTTGATCATTACCACCAACATTTGGATTATTATTATTAGCAACAACGTCAGGTTGATTGTCATCATCTGAATCTGAGTCTGACATGTCATCAAACTTAAGCTTTTCAGATGGATCTTCATTTTGGATACTTGGAAGTTTTGTGTCATCAAATGTAACATTGACACTTTCCATAGTTTTCTGTTGATCAATAAGATACACCTTGTAGGCTCTTCTAGTATAACCAATAAATATTGCTTCATGTGCTTTTTCTTCAAATTTACCACCTTGATCATCTCCTTCTTTCAGCACAAAGCATTTTGTCCCAAATACATGGAAGTACTTGAGAGTTGGTTTCTTGTCATGTAGAGCTTCATATGGTGTCTTCATTAAGTCTTTATTGATAAGTGTTCGATTCTGGGTATAGCATGCAGTGTTGACAGCTTCAGCCCAAAAGCTCAATGGAAGCCTTGATTCACTTAGCATAGTACGTGCAGCTTCAATCAAGGTTCTATTCTTTCTTTCAACTACCCCATTTTGTTGAGGAGTTCTGGGAGCTGAATACTGTCTAGTTATACCCTTTTCAGTGCAAAATTCATTCAGAACTGCATTCTTGAATTCAGTTCCGTTGTCTGACCTTATAGCTCTTACTGGACGATTAGAGTCCAGCTCAATTAACTTAATGTGATCAACTACCAGTTATGGAGTTTCATCTTTTGAGTTCAGAAATAGTACCCATGTGAATTTTGAGATATCATCAACAATCACTAGAGCATATCTTTTTCTTGACATAGACATCACACTAACTGGACCAAACAAATCCATATGTAGAAGTTGTAATGGTTCAGTTATTGATGATGTGTTAATGCTCCTGTGAGTTGCCCTTTTTAACTTTCCTTTTTGACAAGCATCACATAGACCTTCCTGAGTAAATTCAATCGAAGGTAAACCTCTCACCAACTCTCTTTTCACTAGAGAATTCATTGTTTTGAAGTTTAGGTGAGAAAGTTTCTTGTGCCATAACCAACTTTCATCAGTAGATGCCTTTGAATAAAAACATCTAATTTCTTCTGTGCTTCCAGAGTTCATATTGGCTATGTACAAGTTTCCTTTTCTTACTCCAGTCAACTGCGGCCTTTCATTTCTCTTGTGTGATATTAGACAATTCTTCTTGTTGAAATGAACTTCATAACCTTTGTCACAAAATTGACTAATACTGAGCAAATTGTGCTCAAGGCCATTCACAAAAGAGACATCTTCAACGATAACATTTCCAGCTTCTAATCTCCCATATCCATCAGTTTTACCTTTGCTGTTATCTCTAAAGGTAACGACTGGGCCGGCCTTCTCCACCACATTTGTCAGTAGGGCTCTATCTCCGGTCATATGCCTTGAACATCCACTGTCCAGAATCCACATGACTCGTTCAACCTGTTTTAAACCCTGCAATGACAAATTTGTTAGACTTTCTTCGGAACCCAAATTTGATTGGGTCCGGAGTACTTAAAGAATTGGCCTTTATCAGGCAAAGCAACACTTTTTATTTTAACAACATTTTCTTCAGGTACTGGACATTTAACCCTGTAAACAGCTTTAACTTGTTTTGGTTTCAGCTTGGGTAACCATGTCTTCACCATATCCTGAGAAGGACTTGAAGTCCTAATCTTAGAATTAGGTGGTGTTACAGTCCTGGATCTAACATGTTTATTTCTGCTCATATGCTGTCTAGGAACATTCTTATCAACACATGCATGATTACCGTTAAAGTAAGCAGACATTATATTAAAAGCACAAGACATGCAATTAACAGCATTGCATTTCTTATGAGCAGTATCAATAACAGGAATAGCATTCATGGTAGATATGTTGTTGCATTTTTTCATGTTGTTACTTCTACTACTAGTTTTCAAGGAACTAGTAGACTCACCAACTCTTTCTGTTTTCTTAAACACAGACTTTCTATCTTCATCATTTTTAACAACTTGATTACTTTCTAAGACTACGCCATTAGCTAAGTCCTCAATGCGCATCTCTTCCTTAATGATTAAAGATGTTGTATCCAGAGGTTCTGCTATGGATGTCTTAAAGAGTGGATTACTAACACCCTTAAGCACTATTGGTATACCCCTTTCTACAGCACTGACACGATTAGGGGTAATAATGCTTTTTCGTCAAACCCAATACCTACGGTTTGATTAATAGCTTGTTGGTTAAACAACTCTTTAGCTACTTTACATGAATTAGAAGTAGCACTAACCCTTATTTCTAGCTCAGCTATTGTTTCACGTTGTTGAACCACTATCAACGCTAAAGACCTCTCAAGTTCTTTTAGAATTCTTATTTCTGATTTTTGTTTATCATGGTAATTTTGTACATCGTGTAATTCTGATAATTGATTACTAAGATCTGTATTTAACAAATTGATCCTTTCAATCTCTCTATTAGCACAACCTAGTGAATCACTAAGTTGATAGATATATTGACTTTCAGTACATGATACCTCAGATGAAGTACCACTGGAGTTATCAGATTTTGCCATCAGGGAAAGATTGCCATACTCTTCATCTTCAGAGTCTGTATCATCCCAACTCTTTCCAGCAGCCACATAGGCTTTACCTGTCTTCTTCTTCTCAGATCCAAAGTCTTTTCTTTGGTTTTGTTTTGGCTTCTGACATTCAGTAGCGAAATGTCCAAGTTCATTACAGTTGTAGCATCTAATTTTACTTCTTTCAACTGTTCCATTTTTGTAAGCTCCTCTGTTACTTGAGGATGAAGAATCTCCTCTTTGGAACCTGTTATAGTTAGATTTGTACCTGAACTTGGGATTCTTCCTGAATCTGAAGTTACTGAATTTCCTTACCAACAAAGCCATAGACTCATCTTCCAACTGATCTAGCTCTTCTAACGAATAGAAGTCTCCTTCATCTGGACTAGCATTCGTTTGACCAACTTCAACTTCAAGCTTGCCACTGTCAACACTACAAGATTGAATAACCTTATCTTCCACTTCCTGTTTGTTCTCAACAATAAGAGCTGTAGAAGTATTAGCAACTCTTCCTTTTCCATAAATCTCCTTTTGTTGAGATTGTTCCAGTTCATAGGTTTTTAAAACACCAAAGAGTCTTTCTACAGTAATTTCACTTAGATTCCTCAACTCTCTGATAGCTGTAATCCTATGTTCAAGATGAACAGGCATTGATAGTAGAAATTTTCTGTTGATCTCTTTCTGAGTGTAGTACTTGCCATGCATCTGTAAATTGTTGACAAGTTTGTTATATCTTTCAAACACATCTTGAATACTTTCATTGGATGCTAATCGAAAGTGTTCATACTCAGATGTCAGAATTTCTAGTCGATTCTCCCTAACTTCCTCTGTTCCTTCATTCACAGTTTCAATGGTTTCCCACATTTGCTTTGCAGTCTTGCAGTTAATCACATGACTGTACGTTACAGAGTCTAGAGAATCTATTAAGATCAGTCTTAAATTAATGTGAAGTCCAGCTTCCTCTCTTTCAATAAGAGTGAATTCAGAAGAATCTTTGTGTACAAACCTTGCAGGGGCAATAACTTCTCCATCAGTGACAACTTCAGGAATTAATCCAAAAGGTATTATTGGTCCTTCTGATAAGACTTTCATGTATTTAGGATTTGCAACCTCGAGGAACATTAACATTTTGTTCTTCCACATATCATAACTGTTTTTGTCATATATGGGAATTTTCACAGTTCCAATTTTAGAAGACATGATGAATTTTTTAAGAGAGTTAAAAAATTCGGGGATGATTTTTAATCGAGTAAAATGGGATCTTTGATTTGTGTATCAATCAATCGGTTCGGATACCAATTGTTAGGTCCAATATGTTTGTAGAAGGGGGGGGGGTTGAATACAAACAGTACTGTTTTATCGAAATTTGTCCGGATAATTTAATTTATATTTTGACAAATTTGAGCGGAATTAAATGAAACAAAATTCAAGTTGAATATAAAATTATATTAACTTGAGGGGTTTGTTACAAATACAGTACAGAATTTATATCTAGTTAATAAAAACAAATTAGAAAATTCGACATGAATTTTTCTAGATTTGTTAATAAAAATCAAGATATAGATTAGGAGTAAAAACTCGTTAATAGTACAAGAGTATCAAGGAAATCAGTTCTATCGGATCAGATATTAAAAATAAGATGAACTTGATTTTCTATATATTTTTCTGCTTCTTGTGCTGTGTTCTTGATGAGAGAGAAGAGAGAAATCTGTTCTTGAATGTAATATTTTGATCTGTGTTTCCTTGCTGATTGCTTCTGTCGATATGTCTTGATATATATCAATTACTGCCTCTTTGTCTTCAATTATAACTGTCAAGACAATCGGCAATACAATTTATTCTTCCAAGACAACCAATTTTGTACTGCCAAGACAATAGGCAATACAATCGTCAAGACAATCAGGTTCTTCCAAGACAATCGGCAAGACAATCAAATTCAGAGATCTTTGTCTTGCTTTATCAAAGATTATCATTCTGTCTGAAGCTTTTTCTTTTTGATCATTATCAAGACAATCTAATTTGAACTGCCAAGACAATCGTCAAGACAATCAAATCAGATTTTTATTCTACTTTTCAAAAGCTTTTCAGACATTATCATTATCAAGACAATCGGCAAGACAATCAGAAATTGTCTTGCTTTACTGATTTCTTCTTCAATACAATCGGCAAGACAATCTCCTATTGTCTTGCTATTCTGATTTAAACCTTCAAGACAATCGGCAAGACAATCAGGGATTGTCTTGCTAGTTCATTTTTCAGAATTAAATTAAAATTGATTAACAAATAATCATTTTAATTTATTCTTACTTAAATAATTAATCAGATTTAATTAATCTAATAATTAATTTAATTAAAGAATTAATTCAAGATGAATTAATTAATTAATTAAATTGACTACTTGATTTAAATTAATTAAATAAGAATAGTTATATATCCTTGGATTGTCTTAATTCTTTTCTGAATCACTGAAAGTAATAAAGGAATACCACTGAATATTTTGTTGACGTTCCATGCACGGTCTGGTTCATGAACGACTAACTTCAATGACTGTCCTTTAATTTTCACATTAAAAATGTGATTCACTTTTCTTCTCTTTTCTTTCTCCTTCTTGTACTTCACTGTATACTGTCTGAACCTGTCACTCTAGAAATCTCTGTCTTAGAAATAAATCCACTTCTTTGATGTTATACTGAGGATTGATCAGCAATCTGAACTTCTTCCAGTGTAAAACATCAAAACTATAGATTGACTTTAGGGTTTTTCTTCTGACAGATAGTACCTTCTGAGATTCCTGTGACAGTTAAAGTTATTTACTTATTACAAACTAAGCTTAAGTTGAATTGAGTCCTCGAACTACAAATAGGCTGTGTCATATGCCTTTCAATAGGCAAAGTAAGCCTCGTTTCCCTTTCATAGCAATCTCTTGGTTTGCGCCATAGTTAGAAATTTTTGTGTCTGTCTTATCCCCCTAAACACTATTTCCTTCTTTCCTGGGGTATTTAATTTAACCTTTTTCTCTTTACAATCTATCTGAGAATTATTGCGATACAACCAATCTATTCCCAAAATGACATCAAACTCCCCTAGTTTAAAAGGAATCAAATCAACACAGAAAGATTGTTCCCCTATTTTTAATTTGCAATGGGGATGAATCTGATTAACTGGGACTATCTCTTTGTTGGCTAATTCTACTTGTAAAGAATCCCTCAATGCTTGGGTCTTAAGTTTCAATTTACGAGCGAAATCCCTCGATATAAAAGATTTGGTTGCCCCAGAATCAAATAAAATATTCGCACCAACTATTAAGAGAAAAGGTACCTGATATCACGTCCATGTCCCTCACGGCATCCTGTACTGTCATGTTAAAAGTTCTAGCAGTTGGGGGCTTGTTGGAGGCAGCTTTGCTTGCCCCTGATGCTGCTAGTTTGTTCATTGGGCAATCCTTCCTCATGTGACCTTGACGTCCGCACTCGAAACAAGTGGTGCTTTTGTGGGCACTAGGGGTAACCGCGATACAAGAGGTAGCATAGTGGCCCCCTCCTCCACACTTATAGCAGGTGATCTGTTTCATGTTGCATACACTGAAATGTCTCCTCCCATAAGTTGCACATACTGGTAAGGAAAATCGAGGTTGGGAGGTGTGGGACACTCCTGATTGCTTGCCTCCTTGGCTTACACTTGTGCTCACAGTTCGTTTTAATCCCACATTCCTTTCAGGTAGGGAGATTGTCCCCCAGTTAAACTTATTTGGGAGTTTCCCTCCTGCAGAACCTCCACCCATGCTTGCATGTTTCTTTTTATCCCCCCTCTCTCTTTTCTTCTGCATCTGATCACTCCCTGCTTCCACAATTGATGCTTTCTGTACCAAGGTGGCAAAGTCTGTAATCACTAAAACTGCCATGCGATTCTGAATCCACTGCTGTAACACCTGCTGAAACCTATTCGCTTTCTTCTCCTCAGTATCCACAAACTCTTGCACAAACCTCGATAGCTCGGTAAACTTGGCCTCATACTCGGCCACTAACAAATTGTTCTGCTCTAGTTCTAAAAACTTGAGCTCCATTTGAGTCTTCATGAACCTTGGGAAGTACTTTTCCAAAAAAACAATTGTTTGAACCTTTCCCAGGTTATTATATCATCCGTCTCCATGTTTTTCTTGGCCTCCCACCAGTAGTTGGCCTCTCCTTTCAGAAGGTAAGTGTGACGCCCTCCTGACCTGGGCCAAGATCGGAGGGTCACTGACACACATCTAGATGCAAACAACCTAAAATATAATATAAATATAACATGCAGACTGGCCCCAACACTACTATCCAAGATCTTTCACAGGGAATGGTATGAAACAAGTAAGCCATCGTCTAACTAATTATTATTACAAACCTGAATTCAAAATATATTATTACAAACCAAAGTTCTCAAAAGTTCCACTGCTAATTCTCACAACTAACTAAATATCTCCTCACTGAGCTGTTATTGCATCTACCTCGGGAGCTATCTCAAAACGAACCAACTCAGGGCCACGGTAAGTGCGCTTCCTTGTGGTTTGGATTGTACGAACCATGATTCTTAGATTACTGTCAAAAGGGTTAGACAAAATAATAATGAGCAAACGCTCAGCAAGTAACTAAGGATCTCAACTGAAAATTGTATAACAGGGTATCGCAGAAGATGATTCAAGATATGACATAAATATGCTGGAAGCAGTATAAGTAATACTGGTATTTAGTAATGACAGGATATCAACTGATAATCAGGATAGCAATAGATATTTCAAAACTGTGTAAAGTAATTGACATTTCAATTGGTAAACCAATTTCATTTCATGATAAATAAAAAGTAATCATCACTTTAAGAAAACTGATTAGAGGTTTTTACTTCATAACAGACAATATGGGTGATCAGCCCATAAAGTCCCCATACCGGACACAGAGTCCCTCTGGCCATCATTTCCTTTCATTAGGATAGCTTGGGTTCCCAAGAGGCAACACATTGGCCTATAAAGGTGTCGAACTGGACAGACCAGAACTACACTAATACTTACTCAAACCGACGGAACCAGCATTACCCGTTCGCCTCGTCTCTCCAATCGTCAGGAATCCGTGTCAACCAATTAGACGGAGTTCCTAACATTTTTATTAAAAATCTCATTTTAAAACATTAAACTTTGCAAAACTATTTTTAACTTTATAAGACATTTTAATGCTCAATCTTTTCGAAAACCATTACTTCGAGGTACCTTCGACTCTCTGATAACAAATCAGCCCAGTCTAAGTAACTTCAAAGTATTTTAAGAAAACAACTCATTTTGATTTGCAATGATAAAAGTCAAAGGGTTTGACTAAGTTTTCTGACATTAATGAAATAGGGATACAAGTCTGAATCAAGAAGATGTAGACTCAAAGGTATCAAGGTACTTGATTAGATTTCAAGTTTAAGGTATAATATTAAAGGCAATTAAGTTCTTGGAT
This sequence comes from Saposhnikovia divaricata, assembly GCA_036435485.1. Classification (NCBI taxonomy): domain Eukaryota; kingdom Viridiplantae; phylum Streptophyta; class Magnoliopsida; order Apiales; family Apiaceae; genus Saposhnikovia; species Saposhnikovia divaricata. Next base: position 116,307,582 of record CM071599.1, on the reverse strand, counting down.
CAGTGTTTAGCTCATGAAGAAGTTTATATGTTTCATGGTCAACATAGGTTAAACTGGACACGAACATAGGTCAAGTAGAACAATGGTTTATCGGTCAATCAATATGACATGATTATAGCAAGCTGTAGGACATATATGGTCAAGAAGCAATTAAAAAGAATTATGCTGTTTTTAGGGTTTACAGTTTATGAAACAGTTGTAGACAAGATTCTGGTTACATGAATGGATAGGCTACATAAGATTTATGATAAACATGGCATAAGATAGGCATGCTTGAATCAACAGGATATATCAGTTCAGGAATGTAAACTTTAAGAAAAGACAGAGTTACTTGCCTCCAGTAGAATGCAACAGCTAACAGCTCAGTCACTGGTACTCAACCTTAGCTTTTCCTTTATCGCTAGGTCCTACGTCCTTCTATCTACATAAACCATATCACTACTTTAGAATACTATATTTCTAAATTTTCTAATCCTAATCTACCCAAACGATTCTCATAACGCATCAATACGTATAATATAACCTACGTATCTGATAGTACACTAAACCACCTTGTAAACAAATAATCATTTAAACACTTAACACATAGCACATGCATCCCACATAAGCCACTTATACACTTTAGCAGATAAACCTAACTCATAAGCAATTATAATATCCAAGTTTACATTTTACTATTTATAATTTCCCAAAAATAGGGCAGAGTTTCCTTTATAATATGGACTATCCCGTCGGAAAATATCCGATTCCAATTCACAATCAAATCCCTAAGATGGATTTAAGATCCACCTCCACTTCCAATGGATATATAATCATACCACCTACCACTTAATTCGAAATCAACAACAATCACCAATAATCATTAAACCATATTTAACGAATCATTAACATCACATAACTCTTAATATTCCGAAATTTTGAAAATTAATCATGCAGCCTTATAAATTTCGAAACCATCATATGCAAATAATAATTAAATTTTCGACTTATGTTCATTATTTTCGAAAATCATTGCCGGAGGGTAAAAATTCGAGGGTTCCAATACTATGGCCTCCAACTCGAATTCCTACACGAAATTCATGTTATACCGAGTAATACCAACTACTAAACATCATAATTCGAGACTAACTCAAGAATCAAACTCAAGCATCACACAAACATGAATATGTACATACGGCACACACACACACACACACACACACACACAAACACACACACACACACACACACACATATATATATATATATACACGAATTAAGATTAATCACAAGAATCGACTGAAATGATGTAAAGTAGGGCATAACTTCGAGTTTCTAATCATCAAGAACTCATAGATCTAACAATACGCATAGATATATGCATATACACGCATAAACACATATCTCGAACCAACCCAATTCGCAAGAACATAAAAAACGGGTTGGTAGGAAGATAATGGAAGATGTAAGGATCATATTTATATAAAATCGAAGCGAACCAACAAGAATCAAGGCTTGCATTCGATGGATTACGGAAACCGAGGTGATGAACTCACCGAGAGAGAGAAACAGAGATAACAGGCGAGAGAGAGAGAGAGAGAGAAATGAGAGTGAAGGGAGAAGAGGCTGTCGCCTCTTGAATAAAACACAGGGGCAAAAATGTCTTTTCATAATTGTTATTTACTTTCCTGAAAATTCTGATTATAAACCACTATTAAATCGAATAAAATAAGAAATGGGGAGAAAATAATTAATAAATTTTTTTAAAATAAAGATGATGAAATTAGAAGCATCCCCATATTTTTAAAATAATATTTGGATCAAAAATGATTTTTATAAGAATTTTTGAAATAAATGCTCTTTTAAAAAAATAATTCTTTTTTAATCATTTTAAAATACGAAAACACACAATTAAATATCCAAACTAATTTTCATAACTTAACAATATAACAAAGATGTTAATGCAAAAGATTTCATGATTTAAATCAAATCCAGTGATTTTATATGATTTTTAAAATATTAAATATGCACTTTAAAAATACTTTTAATGCTCTAAAAATATAAATAAAATTCCACGAGCTCATACGACACATACCAATCATCATATAAACAAATAATCATGATTTCACACATATCTTGACTTCAAAAAATTATACTCATCACCTAAATCACATAATTTCACATTTAACATTTAAATAAGCATTTAGTAAATTGCGAAAAATTCTAAGTCGTTATAACCTTCCCCCCTTTAAAGGATTCTATCCCCAGAATCTCACCTAAGTAAACAGATGAGGATACTTAGCAAGCATCTCGCTTTCAAGTTCCCAAGTTGACTCTTCGAGTCTAGGATTCCTCCACAAAACCTTAACTAATTTAACAACCTTATTTCTAAGCTTTCTATCAATTCTATCTTGAATCTCTATTGGTTGCTCTTCGTAAGATAAATTTGGCTGGATCTCAATAGGTTCATACTCGATTACGTGACTTGCATCTGGATTGTACTTCTTAAGCATAGATACATGGAACACATTATGAATATGGTGCTAGTACGGTGGTAGCGCCAACTCGTAAGCAACCTTTCCAACTCGTTTCAAAATCTCAAATGGTCCTACATACCTCGGACTTAACTTTCCTTTCTTACCAAATCTTGTAACTCCTTTCCACGAGGATACTTTCAATAACACTTGATCTCCTATCTCAAAATTCATGTCCTTTTTTTTTAAATCAGCATACTTCCTCTGACGATCATGGGCAGTAATTAATCTCTTCTGAATAATCTCAACTTTCTCCTTCGTCTGCTGAAGCAGTTCTGGTCCTAAAATTTTCCTCTCACCAACTTCTTCCCAATATACTGGCGATCTACACTTTCTCCCATACAAGGCTTCATATGGGGGCATACCGATACTCGCATGGTAACTGTTGTTGTATGAAAACTCAACCGATGGCAAATGTTCGTCCCAACTTCCTTTGAAATCCAATGCACATGCTCTTAACATATCTTCTATAGTCTGAATAGTCCTTTCACTTTGGCCGTCCATTTGTGGATGGTAAGCTGTACTCATCTTAAGTTGGGTTCCTAGGCATTCTTGAAATTGTCGCCAAAACCTCGAATTGAATCGTGGATCTCGATTAGATACTATCGAAATAGGAACTCCACGACGTGACACTATTTCCTTCAAATACAAATGCACTAACTTATCCAATGAGAATCTTTCGTTAATTGGTAGGAAGTGTGCAGACTTTGTCAATCGGTCAATAATTACCCAAATCGCATCTTGATTCACCTTAGTCTTTGGTAACCCTACTACAAAATCCATGGCAAGGTGCTCCCACTTCCACTCAGGAATATCTAACGGTTGTAAGAAACCACTTGGCTTCTGATGTTCCGCTTTTATTCTCTAACAGGTATAACACTTACTTATCCATTCGGCTATCTCACGCTTCATATCTGGCCACCAAAAATTCTCCTTCAAATCTCGATACATCTTTGTACTTCCAGGGTGAATAGAATATCTTGAACTATGAGCTTCACTCAGGATCTCATTCTTCAACTCTTCTACTTTAGGAATCCATATTCTCTTTCTAAATCTTAAGATTCCTTGATCATCTTTCTGTGTTCAAATCTCTTCTCCAGTCAACGTATTCATCTCACAATTCATCACTTCCTCTTGACATCTCCGAATCTTCTCCAGCAACTCTCGTTGAAAAGTCATCTTACTCAGAAACTCATCTGCATCCTTTGAATCATAAACTTCTAAATTTAACTTCTCAAATTCTCGAAATAACTCCTTTGGCATAGTCAATGTATTCAACCTTTCCTTTCTACTTAGTGCATCAGCTACAACATTCACTTTTTCGGGATGGGAACTTATCGTGCAATCATAATCCTTAATCAACTCCAGCCATCTTCTTTGTCTCATATTCAACTCTTTCTGGGTAAAGATATACTTCAAACTCTTATGATCGATGAAAATTTCACACTTTTCTCCGTATAAGTAATGTCTCCATATTTTCAACGCGAACACAATTGCAGCTAACTCCAAATCATGTGTCGGATACTTCTGCTCGTGCGGCTTAAGCTGTCTCGAAGCATACGCAATAACATTTCCGTGTTGCATCAGAACACATCCTAATCCTTTGTGCGAAGCATCACTATAGATAATAAAATTTCCCTTATCATCTGGCAATACTAATACTGGTGCTGAAACTAATCTTTTCTTTAGCTCTTGAAAGTTCTCTTCACAATTATCATTCCAAATAAACTTCTCATTCTTTCGGGTTAACTTTGTCAATGGGGTTGCAATCTTTGAGAAATCTTGTACAAATCTTCTATAATAACCAGCCAATCCTAGAAAACTTCTCACCTCAATAGGAGTTCTTGGTCTACTCCAACTCACCACAACTTCAATCTTAGTAGGATCCACTCAAATTCCTTCTTTACTAATCACATGACCTAAAAATTGCACTTCTTGCAACCAAAAGTCACATTTAGAAAACTTGGCATATAATCTTTCCTTTCTCAGGGTTTCCAATGCTATTCTCAAATGCTCGGCATGCTCTTCAGGGTTTCTCGAGTATATAAGGATGTCATCAATAAATACAATTACGAATTTATCCAAATATCTCTTGAACACTCTATTCATTAAATGCATAAACACAGCTGGCGCATTCGTCAATCCGAAAGCCATCACTAAAAACTCATAATGTCCATATCTCGTGCAAAATGCAGTCTTCAGAATATCTTCTGGCTTGATCTTCAGTTGGTGATAACCTGATTTCAAATCGATCTTAGAAAAGTAAGCAGCATCCTTCAGTTGCTCAAATAAATCACCAATCCTTGGCAATGGATACTTATTCTTGATATTCAATTTATTGAGTTCTCTATAATCGATACACAACCTCATGCTTCCATCCTTCTTTTTAACAAATAACAAAGGCACTCCCCACGGGGACGCACTCGGCCTTATAACTCCTTTATCCAATAAATCTTGTAATTGAGTATCTAACTCCTTCATTTCAGCAGGTGCCATTCGGTACGGTGCTTTAGATACGGGTTCAGTTCCTGGTGCAAAATCAATCGGGAATTCAATCTATCTGTCTGGGGGTAATCCGGGCAATTCGTCGGGAAATACATCAGGAAACTCATTTACAACTGGAATATCTTCCATTCTAGGGGTTTGTTTCACTATATCAACTACATGTGCTAAATAAGCTCCACATCCTTGATTCAACAATCTCTTCTCTTCCATAAACGTTAGAAATTTCTTATCTTGCTTCTGTCCTTGAAATATTACTTCACTACCATCTTCAGTATGCAACTTAACTTGCTTCTTCTTACACTCAATCTTCGCATCACACGTGGATAACCAATCCATTCCTAAAATAACATCAAACACTCTCAACTTAAAAGGTAATAAATCCACGTAGAAAAGAAATCCTCCAATCTCAATATTACAGTTTGGACACTCCCGGTCTACAGAAATTTTATCCTAATTAGCAACTTCTACTACTAATGCCTTTTCTAATGGACGAATCTCACAGCTCAATTTATCAAGAAATCTTTCAGATATAAAGGATCTAGTTGCTCTAGAATCAATTAAAACTTTAGCTTCAAAAGAGTTGACAGGAAGCGTACCTGCAACCACATCGACATCATTAACAACTTCTTTGATAGACATGTTGAAAGTACGGGCTCTGGGCTGAGGCTCTTGATACGGCACCGGTCGCGGTGCTGGTGGTGCAGTGATCCTCAAAACATTAGCAGTCTGGACAGGCTCCTTACAGTTCTTAGCAATATGACCAATCTTGTCACAATTATAACAAGTCAATCCTACTGGCTTCGCTTTTGAAAATTCTTGAGCATAGTGTCCTTTCTTCCCACACTTGTAGCAAACTATGTTAGGCTTATTACAGATACCCGGGTGCTTTCTTCCACAAATCTTGCAGTCTTGTAGTACGTGTCTTGTTACAGCCTGAAGGTTTACTCCTTGGGGTCTACGGTCTTGTCCTCCATTACCACCTCCAAACTTCCGAAAATTTCTCTGTCCTCCTTGTCGATTTCTAAACCTTCCTCTGTTCGGAAAACTCCTCTTACCTTCTGTCTCTTGGCTCTTTTCTACTTTCTCAAACTTTCTCTTCTTACCAGCTTTCTCCTTCTGGTTCAAATCACTTTCCCCTTCTATAATCATTGCCTTTTGTACAATAGCAGAATATGTTCTCACTCAAATGCAGCAACTCTACTCCTTAACCAGGGCTTTGATCCATGCTGAAATTTCTTAGCCTTTCTAGCTTCGTTTCCTACATACTGGGGTGCAAACCTAGATAACTCAGTAAACTTAGCTTCATACTCTGCAACAGTCATTCCTTCTTGTTTCAACTCCATAAACTGAATCTCTAACTGGTCTTGTAAATAACCTGGCAGATATTTTTCGTTAAAGAATTCTACAAATCTTGGCCACGTAATCGCATTTCCTTCTGCTGCCTTGACAGACTCCCACCAAAAATTCGCTTCCGCTCTCAAATAAAAACTGGCAAACTCCACCTTCTGAACCTCATCGCCCTAACTAACGTGAAAGACTTATCGATATCCATCAACCAAGACTTAGCTTCAACAGGGTTCAAGGTACCTTTAAATTCAGGTGGGTGAACAACTTGAAAAGATTTAAAAGTTGTAGCAAGCCGGGTAGCTTGGTGTTGTTGGTGTTGAACAAAAGCAGCTGTTTGTTGTTGAAGTAATTGGAACATCTGGCCATGGTAGGGTTATCTTGATTTTGTTGGTCTTGGTTATCATTGTTGGTAGCTTGATGGTTTCTTCTGGGAGGCATCTTTCTGATAAGAAGGTAAACAGTTGGTAAACAACAAGTAGGTATATATTCAAAAGAAATAGGGTTCCTCCGTCTGGTACCAATAGACGATCGGTTCTGATAAATCATTATGATATGGGTACAGTTGTAAATTATGCCACAGGGTTTATATGAACAGGTCAATAAGTTATGGAAATACGGTATGTAACACCCCCAGATCCGGGGTCAGGGATTTGGTCATTACGGTCTCAATTTCCATCCACAATACCAATATAAATGAAGTTACAACCTTGCGACCCAAAACAACAACATAAAAACACCCGTAGTCCCAGAGATGAAATCAGAGTAACTAACAAATTTTTATTAATCACGAATTTGAGTTCTTACAACCCAAAAGAATTCCAGATTAACTAATACAAACTCTTTGCCATCCATTTACATATGTCATAAATAAATATATCTGATAAGCCAAAAGCTGACAGTCTAGCCTACTGGTTGCTTCTACCTCAGCAATGCCGTCTATGACATCAGTAGGCAACCTTTACTACTGTCCTTGCTTGCACCGAGTGCTCCTTGTACTGACCGTCAGATCTATCTGTTGTTGTGATATAATAATAAAGCAAGGGTGAGCAATAGCCCACCAAATAATATATAACTGTACAACAATAATATATAACAAGTCAACAATATCGTTGAAACCATATGCCATGCATTTACGAAAACAGTGCCACTATAATTTAAATGATGAAGTTGCAAGGTAACTCAAAACATATATTCTGCGAAAATATCTGCTATGCCAAAGATAAGCAAGATAGCAACATTTATCATAAAAGAGGAACTTGTAGGAAAAATATTGCAATTCCAGTTTCAAGCACTTTTCAACCCAGCCAACAATGATAATGTTGCAGAAAATAAATAAATTTGTATGATGAACTAATACTGGTGTATTCTCCGCGCCCGCTGTTCTAATCCTTGCGATGATCAGTCGCAGATTGTACAGCTCAAATTAGATTTACTACCGGTAGATAATGATCAGATGAATATTTGAATTAATATTCAATAAATAAATAATGAATAATCTCCAAAGGAATGTTCGAGATAATATTCGATAAATGAATCAACTTCGAACGGATACTGGAAATAATATTCACTGAATAAATAAAGTTCAATTGAATATTCGAAAGGAATATATAATATTCGATGAATGGATATTCGGTAAGTGAATCGACTTTAAATGAATATTGAAAAATAATATTCATTGAATGTATAACGTTCCAATAAATATTCGAAGTAATGATCGGTAAATAACTAATCTCAAACGAATAATCAAAATAATACTCGTCAATCGAATAATGGAAAAATATTTACTTAAGTATTTTCCTCCGAAAATAATCACGATATGTCAAGAAATACTGACTCCCGGTCTATACTCAACGAATAAGATTCATACGCCCTTCTCCAAGGATTTTAGCAATATCCGGCTTATAACTGATATATTAACTATCTAGCTTATAAGCCAACAATAAATCAGGGAACAAGTATATCAATATAACTTGAAAGTAGGCATGCATGCAATGGCATATGTATAACAGAAAGCATTTATATATTCACAACAACAGCCTTAAATAGGGGAATTGAAACTTTCCTGGTACTCCAGCTTATACTAGTGGCATGACTCGGGGTGGTCCGGTGATCTATACATAATCAAAATATTCGAGGTTAAGCACTTAACGCTTTTAAGAAGCTAAGTGTAACTCTTATTAATACCGTTTTAACCAGACACTTGTTCGCTATTAAGGCATGTCCTTATACTTACACTTGGTACGCACTTAAGTCATATAAGTTCCAAGGTCGGTCGTTTACGAACCATGATTATACCTCGAGTTTTTATTGCTCGTTTCTAAGTGCTTTTCTGAAGTTATAACCAATTGTCCTTTTTAGGGGTTCGTTCGTACTTATCCTTGATTCGAACATTTTTATAAAATCGGAAAACGATTCTTTTGACATGTTGTCTTCTCTAACACCTTCCTTATTATCTCTAATATTTAAATATCAAGATTCGTAAATGGATTAATCTTGTTAAGGGAAATCAACTTCAGTTACGAACTCGCACTTACAGTTTCGAACCACTTTTAGTAATTTAATCATACCTCCTAAATCGTAAGTCCAAATGCTTCGATTTTCGTGATAAAACGATCTATGACTCGAGATCTACAAGGATAGGTCATGTATCCATTAAGGTCAGAAAATTAACCTAACTGTTATGCACGAATTACTAAGGTCTAACGAAAATCGGGAATTACGACGACTATAAATGGAACGTTTCCAAATTTTTAATTCACAATCAAACATCAACCAAGCCACACCGGGCATACATACACTATAATCAGTCCATATCACAACTGATCTCACCACCTGTTAGATATTGGTTCAAGTGATGATCAGGATCTATACTACTAATCAGATACTGATGCTGACGTCATCAGTATTGCACCGTCAGGATTGTGTTGTCATCAGGATTGGAAGCTGATCAGGATTTCGTGAGGATATACATCAGTCCAGGAATCTAGGAAGATTGACATGTCTGTTCCTAATTTATAGGAATGCAGCTATCATTCAAGATATGTATTAAGAAACGTATGTAATTGATTTGATATATCTTGTAATTGATAGTGTATCTGGGTACTGTATATAAACACAGTTTAGGTTTTACTTTAGAGTAATCGCTTACACGAATGATCTTGTAACCTAGTAGCTCTCAAGAACAAAACAATTTCTTGAGAGAGTTTGTAACAGTTTTATATCAGAGTTAATAAAGCTGTTATATATTCATACTTGTGTTATTATTTCTGTTTAAGTCGAAAATCTTATACAATTGTATTCAACCCCCCTTCTACAATTGTTAATTACTGGGCAACAATTGGTATCAGAGCAAACTGATTTACTACAGTCAGAAACGATCTTAACATGTCGACAAGCAAGTATGAAAGTATTAAAATCCCTGTTCTCAAAAAGGCTGAATACCCCACATGGAGGGTAAAGATGTTGATGTATCTGGAGGCAACTGATCCTAACTATCTCGATCGAATATATGATGGACCATATATCCCTAAGAGACTGGTTGCTAGAACAGATACTATACCTGAGCACTATGTTCAGAAGACAAAGGCTGAATGGACTCCTGAGGAAAAGGCTGAAGTACTCAGAGATGCAAAGGTGAAGAACATTATTCATAATAGTCTTGATGCTGTCATGTCAAATAGAGTGATAGCATGTAAAACTGCTAAGGAAATCTGGGAAACTTTGGAGACTCAATGCCAGGGTACTGAATCTATCAAAAGAAATAGAAGGGCTCTGTTGATTCAAGAGTACGAGCAGTTTGATGCAAAATCTGATGAGAGTCTCACTGATCTGTATGATAGATTTCTGACACTATTGAATAATCTATCTCTGGTGGGTAAAGAGTATGATCCAGAAGACTCAAATACCAAGTTTCTTAGAGCTCTGCCTGAGGAGTGGGATACTCAAACCTCTATCATTAGGCATTAATATGATCTTAATACTGTATCTCTTGATGAAGTCTATGGGATGCTAAGAACCCATGATCTTGAGGTTCAACAGAGGAAGAATAAGAAGACCAACAAAGCAAAGGCTGTTGCTTTGAATGCTGAATCAAAATCAAAACGAAAAGCGTGGAGGTTTCAAGAAGGAGAAGTAGAGTCGTTGAGTCCAATACTGATGACTCATCATTAGATCCTGATACAAATCCTGATACTGATGATGATTCTACTGATTCTGATATGATGGAAATGGTTGCTATGATAGTCAAGGGTTTCAAGAAGATGAAGTTCAGAGAGGCTAGGAGACAAGGCAACTTTCAGAAGAAACCTGTCAATACTGACAAGAACAGGTACAAGAAGAATGAGAGCAAAGGTAGCAAGTTTGACAAGTCAAAAGTCAAATGCTACAATTGTGATGGAATTGGTCACTTTGTAACTAAATGCAAAAAGGCCAAAACCAAAGCTCTAATCTCATCTAGCAAGGATTGGATGGACTCTTCCTCAGACTCTGAAGAAGAAAAAGTGAACTATGCACTAATGGCAAATCTGGATGAGATTGCTGCTCCTGAAAATAAGGTACCTGAAGTTGTTTTTGATTTTGACACTTATAATGTCTTTGAGTTAAGATCTTTCTTAAAGTCTCTGCATATTAGCTTTAAAAGTCAATCTCTTGAAAATGCTAGAATAATATCTGAGATGTCAGAATTGACTAAAAGAAATGATCATCTAGAAGCTGAGTTACTCTTCATGGAAGAAGTACAAAATGAATGTGATAAGTCTAAGAACATGAAGCTAGAAATGGAGTTTAAATGTACTACACTTGAAAAGGAACTTAATGAAGCAAATGAGAAACTCGGAACCTGGACACACTCTGGAAAGAAAACACACGATCTTATCACAGATAAGAACTGGAAAGAAGGTCTAGGTTATAAACCAGAGGACAAAAAGAAAAATAAAGTTAAAGTTGTTACTGCTGAAACAACTAAATCAGGAAGAGTTGTTGTGAATGAGTCAACAAATCCAAAAACCTATAGACATGTAATGGACAGAACAAAGACCAAATTAAAACCTGTCAAGTATGTGTATCCAGAAAATCCTAACTCTACTTTAGAAAAGGGATCTACTTCTACACAGAATTCTAAGTCTAAATTTGTCAAAAATGTTGGTCTTTTGTCTAAGAAACAACTCAGAGACAGAATGTGTGAAGCGACAGATAGAGAGAAAACCACTACTGCTAAGAGGAATAGAAATGGTAAAATTGGAATAAACAAAGAGAATAATTATAAGTATATTCCAAATGCACCAAGGAAAACATGCTTTAATTGTGGTAACTCTAATCATCTTGCTATTGATTGCAGGAGGAGTAAAAAGAAGGCTACTGTAGTTCCTAAGTCTGACGTTAGGAATAGATCAGTGTTTTATAAACCACAGAATCCTTGTTTTCGTTGTGGCAGTAAATGGCATTCTATCTATACATGTGAAGAATACCATAGTTTGTACTACAACTATTATGATCCCTTGCCAAAATTTAATAAAAGTGCAAATTCTGGTAGAACAAAGAGTCTGAATACTAAGCATGCATCTATTAATTCTGATAATGACAAAGCAAATTCTGATGGATTTAAATCTGACAGAACTGCTTTTGTTAAAAAGGCTTCTGCTGCTAATAGCGTTAAATTGCATGCAAAAAGAACCCAACAAGTGTTGGTTCTTAAAAATTCTAACTGAGCTCTTTGTGTTTCTGATTGCAGGGTAAAAAGAAAAATGTGTTAGTCATGGATAGTGGATGCTCTGTGCATATGACGGGAAACAAAACCTTGCTATCAGAATTTGAGGAGAAAGCTGGCCAAACAGTGTCTTATGGAGATGGCAACATTGGACAAACTTTGGGATATGGCAATATAATCATTGGAAATGTCATCACTGAAAAAGTAGCCCTGGTGAACGGACTCAAACACAATCTGCTAAGTGTGAGTCAAATCACAGACAGAGGTTATCATGTCGACTTCAATGATACTCACTTTGAAGTGATCAGTAAAACATCTGGAAGGATTGTCTTGACTGGTCAAAGACGTGGTAACATTTATGAAGCCAATGTCTACACCAATACTGATGGTCCCTCAACATGTCTCATCAGTAAAGCAACAGTAGATGAAAGTTGGAATTGGCACAAGAAGCTTTCTCATCTCAACTTCAACAATATCAATGAGTTGGTTAAGAAAGATTTGGTAAGAGGATTACCAAAGGAGTTATATACTCCTGATGGACTCTGTGATGCTTGTCAGAAGGATAAACAGAGAAGGACATCATTCAAGAGTAAATCTGAATCCTCAATTGATGAACCATATCACATGTTACATCTTGACTTGTTTGGACCAGTCAACGTTATGTCCATCAGTACGAAAAGGTATACTCTAGTCATTATTGATGAATATACTAGATTTACCTGGGTGAATTTTCTGCACAGAAAGGATGAAACTGCAGAGATACTTTTGGACCATTTAAGACTCATCGAAATTGGCACAGTACAAAGTCAAGATTCTAAGAAGTGATAATGGAACTGAATTCAAGAATTCAGTAATGGAAGAGTTCTGCAAATACAAAGGAATAGTTCAACAATTCTCTGCTCCTGGCACACCCGAGCAAAATGGAGTAGTTGAAAGAAAGAACAGAACTCTTATTGAAGCTGGCAGAACAATGTTGGAGGAAGCAAAACTGCCTACATATTTCTGGGTAGAAGCAATCAACACAGCATGCTACACTCAGAACATTACACTAATCAACAGACACGGTGTCACTCCTTATCAAATGATTAAAGAGAAGAAGCCGAGTCTGAAACATTTGCATGTGTTTGGTTGCAAATGCTTTGTTCTTAGACCTCATCCTGAACAGCTAGAAAATTTGAAACCAAAGCTGATGAGGGCATTTTTGTTGGTTATCCAACTTCAAGAGCCTTTAAAGTATATAATATAAGAACAAGGACAGTCATGGAGTTTATCAATGTTTTTTTTTATGATAAGAAGATAACAGGAATTGCTGAAGACTCGCATGACAGTTTGATCTTTGCGAATGAAGCTACCAAGAATTCTGATGAAGTAATGTCAGATACTGATACACCATCAGATCCTGATGATCGATCAATGCCTGATGAAACAACAATTACTGATGATGATTCAAATAATGCAAATGTTGAGGGGGAGCAACAGCAAAATACCATCAGTACTGAAACAACTCAAACATCAGGAGGAGAATCATCAGAAACAGATTCAAGTGATAATCCTGACAGCACTTCAGGAGGAGATAGCACTATCTCAGGGGGAGCTTCTAATAATTCTAGTTCTTTTGAAGATAACACCAATCAAGGGGGAGCATCCAACTCAAGAAATGATTACCATCAGCAAGGAAATGGAGCAAAAGCAATACTCCTGATTTAATTATTAGGAATTCTGATGCAGGTGTTAAAACCAGAAGTGCAACACAAAATGAATGTCTCTATAATAATTTTCTGTCAAAGGAGGAGCCTAAAAAGGTTGAGGATGCACTCAAGGATGCTGATTGGGTTACAACAATGCAAGAAGAACTGAATGAATTTGAGAGAAATGAAGTCTGGAAACTAGTACCAAGACCAAAAGGTAGATCAATTGGTGGTACAAAGTGGGTGTTCAGAAACAAGACAGATTCAGATGGCACTATTGTGAGAAATAAAGCAAGACTGGTTGCAAAGGGGTACTCTCAATAGGAAGGAATAGACTAAGATGAAACTTTTGCTCCTATTGCAAGGCTAGAGAGCCATCAGAATTTTTCTGGCATAAGCAGCCCATAAGCAATTCAAAGTTTTCCAGATGGATGTTAAAAGTGCTTTTCTGAATGGAGAATTGGAAGAGGAGGTATATGTTGAACAACCTCCTGGTTTCATTGATCCTAAATATCCAGATCATGTCTATAGATTGGATAAAGCACTTTATGGACTAAAGCAAGCTCCAAGAGCGTGGTATGAAACACTAGCTCAATTCTTACTGGAAAGTGGTTTCAAAAGAGGTACAATTGATAAAACCTTGTTTTATTTGAATCATGGGAAGGACTTGCTGTTAGTTCAGATTTATGTTGATGATATCATTTTTGGGTCAACTAACCCCAAATTGTGTGAGAAATTTTCAAAACTGATGCAGTCTAGATATCAAATGAGCGTGATGGGAGAAATGAGCTATTTCTTAGGTCTGCAAGTTAAACAGACTGATGATGGAATTTTTATCAATCAGTCAAAGTACACAAAGAATCTATTGAAGAAGTTTAATATGCAAGACAGTTCTACTGCTACAACTCCCATAGCTACAGCTACAAAGCTTGATCCTGATCAAGGTATTGAGGTAGATGTAACTAACTATAGAGGTATGATAGGCTCACTTCTGTATCTAACAACCAGCAAACCAGATATCATGTATGCAACCTGTCTATGTGCAAGATTTCAGGCGAATCCCAGAGAACCACATCTCATTGCTGTTAAAAGGATTTTCAGATACTTGAAAGGCACTCCATCACTTGGCCTTTGGTATGCTAGAGAGTCTGACTTTAATCTATGTGGTTACTCAGATGCTGATTTTGCAGGATGCAAAATAGACAGGAAAAGTACTTCAGGCAGTTGTCAGTTTCTTGGAAGAAGAATAGTTTCTTGGTTTAGTAAAAAGCAAAAGTCTATATCCACGTCAACTGTAGAAGCTGAGTCCATAGCTGTAGGAAGCTGTTGTGCTCAGATCATGTGGATGAGGAATCAGCTAATGGACTTTGGTTTGTCATATTCAAAAATACCTATTTATTGTGATAACCAGAGTGCTATTGCTATGACAGGAAATCTAGTTCAGTATTCTCTTACTAAGCATATCAGTATAAGATATCATTTCATAAGAGAACAAGTACTGGAAGGGACAATCGAACTCCACTTTGTTCCTACTGATCAACAGCTAGCTGATATATTCACCAAGCCACTACCTGAAGCTACTTTTACAAAATTGGTAAATGAATTAGGAATGTTAAACTATGAAAGTTTCTGAGAACAAGGGGAGACCAAATACTGATGAGTGTCAGATCCTGATGCATGTCTAATACTGACGAAAAGTCAATCCTGACGTCAGTCAACCATCAGATCCTGATGAAATGGTTTGGTTATCAGTACAATATATATACTACAAGTAATCCCTAATTGTTCTGTTCCTGATTTAACTGTGGTTATTGTTGATGAATTTGTTACTTACATGATTACTTTAATTAGTTTTCATTTTCTTTGATTTAATTTTTTGAAGAACAATTCATAAACATAAAATTTGCAGAACACATTGAATAAGATTAGAGAAATAGGATTTTTCATTGATAATAAGAAAGAGATTACATGCAAGAATTACATCTTTTTGTTCTCTCTATCTACTAATCTATTCAACAGGAAAATAAAAAAGTGAAGTCCAAACCACTCCATTGTTAGCAGCCATCCCAGATCCCATCTTTGCCACTTTGTTTGGGTGGAAGTTGAAGGGATAAGGTTATTTTTGCTGACATATTCATTAACAATGGTTGGTGGTATTGGATGAGGATGCCTTAGAGGAAAGCCATGTTAATGTTGCTTGAAGAGCAGCATCAATGTCGATCACTCTTGCAGGCTTTTCTCTCTCGATTTCTTCAAGACTGGCATCCATCTGCAGCCACAGAGTTTCAAGCTGCCTTTCCCAGTCAAAGGCATCAAACTCTTCACGAGTATAACTGAAGATATCTCTGTTTTCTACGAGATGGAGATTCTTTTCATTGATGGTAAGGTTTGACATTGTTTAACGGTGTGTTGTGTGAAGGGTTTTTGATTTTCAGGAGAGAATGAAGGATTAAAGGGATAGTGAACAAGTCTCTAGGCGTTAAATAAAGATGGGGAGTAACGAAGTACTACAACGCTTCGTATTCTGGTTTTTAATGGTTCCAGGTATTTTAAGAAAGTGTTATTTATTTTTATTTTAAAAACAATTATTTTATTGTTATATTCACAAATGCACTTCTTAAAATTACGAGCGCATGTATTTCACTCACTGATACATATAGATACACAACGTGTCATATACGGTTAACACCACTTTCTCACGTCACACAAATCGATTACTGACACCTGTTTTGAGAAATTATTAGTTGTCTAAAATCAATTTAATTCACTAAATTGATTCATTATTCTTAAAACCATCAGTATTATTCTCTTCTCTGCGCGAACATAAACCCTAATTGCACAAAATTTCAATCTCTCTCTATCACATCAAAAATGGAGAATTCATCATTTGTAAACAATAAGATTGTTATCAATGGTGTTACTTTTCCTCCCAAAAATTATGTTGCTATTCTTGACCATCAGGAATTATCGAATGATTTTCATATCATTCAAGACTTCTTGGCATCTAGTCCGATTCATTATGCTTAACGGCACCCACCAAAGTCTCTTTTAAGTGTATGACGCAGGTTTGGAAGACTGCTGTATTTGGTGTTCTTGAACCTTCAGGAAGACCTAATCTGACCTTTACGCACGATGGAGTTACACATCAAGTTACTCCAGAAGTAGTTGGTGAAGCTCTGCACTTACCTTCTCTAAATGGTAAGACTCCAGCAACAATTTCTGATGCTTCATTGTTGGAATTTGCTACGAGTCTTGGTTACAATGGAAATTCAAGAAAGTGTGGAGAGCTATACGCTATACAGAACTAAGCTAAAGAAGGAATGGAATTTCTTCTTTGATACCATCAGTAGGTGCTTCTTGAACAAAGTCTCTAACTTTGATGCACTACCTACGGCTTCAGTTCACATTGGGTACTCTCTAATCCATGATACTGTATTTGATTATGGGTATTTCATATTGAGAGCATTAAATGCTCGGAAAATAGATAAATGTGGTTATGTCTGTTTTATTAGATTTTTTCAACTAATATTCTCTCACTTATGTCCCAATGTTGATTTTGAAAATGATACAGTATTGCCTATCTGTAAGATTTCAAAAAACAATATCAAGTCTTTGATTAAATCAGATAAGGAAAATGGTTTTGATGGAAATCCTTATATTCCTAAAGGGGTCTGGCCTCTCTTGAAAAAGAGATTACCTGAACTTTATGGCCCAGCTACAGGTGCTATGGGACAGGACCAAACACATTCTGTTCCTAACACAAGCACACCTCAGAAATAGTTACCTAAACAGTCAACCACCTCTGGTGTCTCTCAAAAGACATCAGTTGTAAAAGAAAAGAAATCAGCTAGATCTGATGTGTCTGGCAGACAATCAGGATCAAAGGATTTCTCCACTTCAACCCTCACTAAAAAGAAGCCACAAGGAGGAAAACAAGAAGTTCAGGTTGATGAATCTTTGATGAAGGCTGGAGCATCTAAAGAAACAGGTGAAAAGATGAAGTTTTTTGCAACAGGTCTCTGATTCTGATAGTGATGATGACAAGAACATCTCTATAATCATGAAGAAGAAGGAAATTGCTGCTCCTGTTGTTGCTAAAGTGGTTAAGCCAATAAAGCAAAAGAAAAGAAGAAGAATAGTCAACAAGAGTCAGTATTTTATTCCTGAAGAAATGCAAAAACTTAATGATGATATTGATCTTGATGAGTCATTAGTTCATGACACATCTGTCATTCCTGATCTCTCTACTCCTGATACATCACCTATGAAGACTGTTGAAATTTCTGATTCTCCAGCACCTACATCTCCTAAGAGAAGAGTAATTGAGATGTCTGTGGATGAAGTAAATACTATTGCTGCTCAGCTTGGTCATAAACCAACACCTCTTCAGATTAAGAGACAAGCTGAAGCAAAGGTTTTAAGCAGACTGAAGAAACAGAGGATCACTTCACCTCTAAAAGGATCAAGCCCACAAGAACCTGAACATCAAAGGAGTTCAGAAGTTATTGACGATCCAGTCACACAAGAACCACCCACTCAAAGTGTGGGTGCAGACATTTCTCAAGGAATGGTCCCACAAGAACCACTTTCTCAAAGGGAAAGTGAAGACAAGAACATTCCTGCCCCACAAGAACCATCTTCTCAAAGTGAAGATGCAGGCAAGCTCACATCAGTACAGGAGATTTCTAACACTGCATTTGAGGGAAGCACACAAGAACCTTTTACTCAAAGTGTTAAAGCAACTTCACAACCTCAGACTACACAAGAACCATTGGTAGTACATACTGATGCAAGTTATTCTCCAGTTGCAGATGTTCATCCTGATGAAAGTATTTCTAATCCAGATATTCCACTGCTCATTGAACCACTTTCTTTAAGACCAATGGAATCTATCTCAACTACATCAGGTAATACTTCTATTTCTGCTTCTCTTACTGATAGTATGATTGCAGTTAGACCTGAGACAAGGGATACCTCTATCTGTATGACTTCAGTCCATTCCTCTCAGCCACCTCTTATTTCTTTGCATTTGTTGAGCCAATACCTTTCTTGTGAGAAAGAGAGTGAACATTTAGAGAAAAAGAAGAGTGAAGAGAGGCAGTCTCGTGAACTAGCAAAAGGAGAGGTAGACAAGAGTGAGAAGTTTCAAACTTCTGGTGAGGTAGTAGTTACTGTTGAAAGTAACTTAGGAAATGTTGTGAGAAGTGATGAGATCACTTTACAAAAACAGAGAGATTTAGGAATTGTTTCTACTTTGAATGCAGGTTTTCAGGATACAACAGTCCCATCTGCTGTTGATTTAAAAATGAAAGGAGTTATGAATCCTGAACACAATGTGAATGATGAAATTCCTGAGGCTAAAGATAGCTCAGATGATGATGATGATGATGATGCTGATCATGATACTGAAGCAGCTCATCTTAAAGCTGTCATGAAAGCAAGTGTAGGCTCTACTTATGGATCATCCAGTCACTTTATGGAGTCTATGGGTAAATCTACAGCTGCTCCAGTTGAGATCATAGGAGATTACAACAATCTTATTCCTGAAAATATTCAAGCTGCTAGGAGATCTGAATGGTATACTGAGTGGAATCAGTCTTCTGCTGATATAAATTTCAATAATGCACTTTTTCACTTAGGGCATATTGCTACTAGGATTTCTGATCCTAATCTCAAAGCTCATCTGAAGACAACAACTATTCTGGAAAAAGGGCTGAAAGATGAAATTAATTCTGTCAAGCGTGATAATGAAAAATTTCATTCTCGATTTATCAATGATTATTCTGAAATTGCCACTGCTAAATAGCTTCAACGTTTAAGCACTACCTTCACCACAAGGATGGATACCTTGGAAGATAAGGTTGTAACTATGTCCTCCAGAATGGCAAATATTGAAGATTCTCTACAACTTATCTTATCTTTATTGACTGATCCTGATGAGGCTACTGATGTCAAAAAGGGGAAGAAGGTAGTCAAAACAAAATGCACACCTGATCTAGTTGTAAGAAAGGATGATGATACTTCTGGAAATGATGGTGGTGCTCAGTCACATGTACCAGGAACCTCTGATGCTGCTTTGGTAACAAGGAGAAGTCAGTCACAAACTCAAACCAAGCGGTCAACTCATGTTTCTGAGTCTGGGAAGAAAACAGGAAGAGTAATAGAGCAATCTAAAATCCTGACAGAAGAACAAGAACAATTTTTGTCACCTGGTCAAAGTCAAATGCAAACACTTCCAACAATTCTTGAAGGTGATGAAGATTTGCTAATTACTTATGTAGAAGATGCTCCTCATCTTTTTTAGAAGATTACTACTGGGACAGGTGAGAGTGAAATTGTATATCACACTAGTGTTAAGGTTCATCAGTATCATGCTGAGAAGGCACTTGCTTTAACCTCTGAAGAAAATCCAAATATGACTACTGATGAGATCTTAGAAGAACAAAACAGGATTCTTGAGGAGATTGCCAGACAAAAAGAAGTTTCTACTGCTAGAAGAGGAAGAGGCAGAGGAAATAGAGAGAGGAAGAGGAAGGAAACCAGTTCAGACAAGTACAAGATAGACGAGATCTAGTGGAATCAAAATACAAGAAGTTACTGAGAACACAAAGAAGAAAGCTTCACTATTTCTTGAGAATACTCCATCATCTAATGTATTTGCTGAATCCGTTACAGTTGAAGAAGAAACTCCTTTGGTTAGAAGGAAGAAAGTTGTTGAAGAAGCTAAAGATAACATTGCTGGAATAACTCAAACTATTGCTTCTGACTCTCAATCTATTAAGGATGCAACAGATGAGTACGTGAGAAGAATTTTTGAGTCTGATAAACGATTATGGTATGACAGAAATAGACTTGTTCCAGAACATCAACAGGATAATACACCAGTAATAGGGAAGAAAAGCAAGAATTGGAAGAAAAGAGTAAGTAACTATAGAAAACCAGTTGTTTTCAAATCTGTTGGAGTAATTACTGGACCTTCACTGTCTGATGAATCTTCATTGGTTGCTAAAGTTAAATCTGCTGAATCTCTACCATTGTGGACGAGTATGCAATCTAGTTTGAGGGGTTTAGAACCTGGAATAAGAGGAGGTATTGGATTTGGTAATGCAGAAGTTGTTTCTATATCTAAAACAGATCAACATTTTCTTGTTAAGAGGATTGGTGATGAACTAACTGTTGATGATCTTTGGGAACTAGAATCTGTTGCTATTGTTGCTTGCAATGTGGACTCAAAGAAGATAGAGAAATTGCTGTATTTCATGAAAGACAAAAGTGTCAAGAAGCTGTCTATTCATGAGGTGTTGTGCAAATCAACAAAAGAGTTAAAATATGTTCTCTATTTGCTTGAAAATAGACAGATCCCTGATAAAGAAGCTAGTGTTTACAATAACTGGTGTACCATGATCTTCAGAACAATCAATTCCAGATATTTAGAAGGAGGATCGAGGTATGATGGTAATTACACTTCCATGTACTTGAATACAGAAGGACAAGAAGATGAAATGCAAAAAGGTTCAGCTGTTAAAGAAGTGATATTTTATCAAGAACAATTATCTCTGAATCCTGGTGGAAGAGATCTTGCATACTTATTATTGGGAGAGTTAGATTTACCAAGAAGCTTAATTCAGAATCTTAGAGCTGGAATCTATCAGATTGGTAAAGGTGATGAAGAACTCAGAAATCTGAAGAAAAGGTTAATTCAAATTCTTTGTGATAAAGAAGAGGAGTTATTATCAAATTTCTTGCAGATGAGTAATTTCTTTGTGAGAATTTCTGAGACTAAGCCTGAGGATTTCTTGTAATATTTTGTTTTGAGTTTTTGACATCACTGAATCAAGAAATTTTTGCTTTATTTCACAAAGTACAAATTGGGGGAGATTGTTAGATATTGATTCAAGTGATGATCAGGATCTGGACTACTGATCGGATACTGATGCTGACGTCATCAGTATTGCACCGTCATGATTGTGTTGTCATCAGGATTGGAAGCTGATCAGGATTTCGTGAGGATATACATCAGTCCAGGAATCTAGGAAGATTGACATGTCGGTTCCTAATTTATAGGAATGCAACTATCATTCAAGATATGTATTAAGAAACGTATGTAATTGATTTGATATATCTTGTAATTGATAGTGTATCTGTGTACTGTATATAAACACAGTTTAGGTTTTACTTTAGAGTAATCGCTTACACGAATGATCTTGTAACCTAGCAGCTCTCAAGAACATAAGAATTTCTTGAGAGAGTTTGTAACAGTTTTATATCAGAGTTAATAAAGCTGTTATATATTCATACTTGTGTTATTATTTCTGTTTAAGTCGAAAATCTTATACAATTGTATTCAACCCCCCTTCTACAATTGTTAATTACTGGGCAACACCACCATATACATCATATCTCTTAAATCAATTAAATCTACTACACAATCATGCTTATATCATCATTATAATCATATCGCATCTAAGATCACTAAGAACAATCACAAAACTCAAAGTATGATCTAGGGTTTCAAGAGAGTTATACCTTCCTTGGTGTGTATATGAGTCTAACAAGCCTTGATCTAGTCCTTAGAACTCCTTACAACCTTAAACTAGCAAGAATCATCAAGAACATAATTAGTGATTTTCGGATTTGCTATAACTCAGTGGAAAGATCATGAAAAACGAGGGCCTTATCGAGGTTTTCTGGATGAGGCTTCTAAAGGAGAGTTGTAGAGCATCTAACCAGATTTCCAACAAGATAAAGAATACCAAATTCCATTGAGTAATGAAGGAGATATGGCCGTTGGAAAGTCGTCACAGAAACTGTCAAGGATTCTGGGCAGCTCGGTTATCCATCTTGGGGAGGAGATTTGACTAGGCTACACTCTTTAGAATGACATGAACTTTTGAAAGAATGATCTCCATACTATGAGGGAGCTGTGGTTTAAATTTGGTGATTTTATCATGGATATAAAGGTAGATATGAATTTCCTTTTCATGGGTGTTCTTGCTGGGCAGTTTTGAAGAAATGGAGAGAATGGTGTTTGTTTGGCTTGTCTCTTGCTTTGTTGTGTGATAAAATGAATAATTGAGATGAGGTTTAGATAATATCTCATCCAAAAGCTACTTTAATAAAGTGATGATGCAAGGGATGATGGAAATGGATGGACAAGTGTTGATCATTTGATGGTGTGTAAGCTAACTAGTGGTTTGATTTGCTAAGTACTTGGTTAAACTCTAATTGATCTAGTTCCTTGATAACTAGTTTGGTTACTAGATATTTTCCTTACTTGCACATGCATGCACCTTGCTCTCTGCTTACTCTTTTGTTCGGTTATTGCTCAATTCATTGATCGTTCGAAAGAATATCCCAAGGATTTCTAGTTAGGCTTTTACCGGAAATCTTCTTAATATTTATAATACTATACTCCATCATTCTTAATAATTCTCGGATCCATATTCCTTAAATCCTTTTAATAATCTCTTAGGTCTTTCAGGGTCCAGGGAAATCTCGGAGAAAATAAAAGTGCCATTTTTCAGAATCCGACAGCTTTTACATACACTCTTTTTTCCCCTGGATCACTAATACGAACTCAGAATTTCGTTCCGGGTACTTCTATATAGCGTCGTCTAATAATATTCATAATTCCACCAAAATCACTATTCACCACTTATTCTTTACTTATTCTTTTAAGGTTATATAAATGTCCCATTTCTCTTTCGATCGTTCCTTAACCCTTTTTCGAAACCACTGGACTGATAACAGATATCGATTTGGATGACATAAGAATAACCTTCCCCCTTGGAATTATCAAATCTTAATTTCCTAGGAGATAGATAATTCTTATCTAGATTGTCATCCCATAGCATTCTTCATGACATATAAGTATTTGAATCCAAATCCATTCCATTCATTCATTAGAACATTCGTTACATCGTAGTCCCACCCATTACTTACTATTACATCCATACATAATAAAAGTTTTAATTCTATCCAAAATCTGGGTTCTTACAAGGTATGTAAAGACAGTATGTAAAAAGCGATAAGTAAAGCAGTGAACACAGGGATATACGAAATATGCATACGTCGCCAACGACGAAAACGATCTAACAACATCAAAGTTAAGGGTATACTAACCCTTTTACAACAGAACTGAAATAAACAAACTAAACAACAACAATCCATCTACTAGCACTAGGAAAACTAGGAAAACATCCTATACTAGTAGTACTCATAACTAAAACTAGTGGGCTCTACCAAACATCCCACTCACAACCATCTCCACAGCAGCAGTCTAATCACGGGAACCTCAGATCTCGCGAAGCTCGCACAACATTCAGCAAATCACACTCGAAAATCTACGGGCCTCGGCTAGTACATCATGTGTAATAGGGTTCCGGTGTAAACGGTGCCTAATAGCATCCTCCAACATTCTGATACGTCCCCTCCAATCAATAGTAGTCAAATCTACTCGAAGCTGCGCCTCCACTTTCATCTTCTCAATAAGTTCCTTTAACTCTTCATTCTAACCTGCTAGACTCTCGCACTTGCGAACCATATCCTTGAAGGTAGGCTCAGGTACTGGCTCATGAACTGAAAAAGATCCGATGGAGGACTCGCCGTGCTTGGTGACAGATGGGGTCAAAACTGGTATTGGGACAGGAACAGGCACGGTATTGGTAATAGGCTCAAACACAGGTGCATACTCAGTGGTAGGGACAGGAATGTCGGCACGGATCGGAGGACTCTTAACCTCGGTCTCCGATATAACCTCAGTATCAGACTCGACCTCTGCATCAGCATCAGACATAATCTCCGAAGGATGGGACTCCTCGGATGAGCTATCAGAATCGGGAAGTAACGGGGCATCATCATCCAACTCCATCTCCTGTAGTAATATATATATATATATATACACACGCAGAATATAAACGAGTTAAGTTATGTTAGTCCTAGAAATCTATCGCGAAGGGAAAACCTAAACCTATAATCACTCCCTACATCTATCACTCTTAAATCCTAATTGTATCTACTTCTTTTATTAGTGATCCTAAATTCCTAGCTTGTTTCATTGACCAAAACCCATAGCTCTGATACCAACCTGTGACGCCCTCCCGACCCGGGGCCTAGATCGGAGGGTCACTGACATACATCTAGATGCAAACAACCTAAAATATAATATAAATATAACATGCAGACTAGCCCCAACACTACTATCCAAGATCTTTCACAGGTAATGGTATGAAACAAGTAAGCCATCGTCTAACTAATTATTATTACAAACCAGAATTCAAAATATATTATTACAAACCAAAGTTCTCAAAAGTTCCACTGCTAATTCACATAACTAACTAAATATCTCCTCACTGAGCTGTTATTGCATCTACCTCGGGAGCTATCTCAAAATGAACCAACTCAGGGCCACGGTAAGTGCGCTTCCTTGCGGTTTCGATTGTACGAACCATGATTCTTAGATTACTGTCAAAAGGGTTAGACAAAATAATAATGAGCCAATGCCCAACAAGTAACTAAAGATCTCAACTGAAAATAGTATAACAGGGTATCGCAGAAGATGACAGTAATTCAAGATATGACATAAATATGCTGGAAGCAGTATAAGAAATAATGGTATTTAGAAATGACAGGATATTAACTGATAATCAGGATAGCAATAGATATTTCAAAACTGTGTAAAGTAATTGACATTTCAATTGGTAAACCAATTTCATTTCAAAGTAAATAAAAAGTAATCATCACTTTAAGAAAACTAATTGGAGGTTTTTACTTCATAACAAACAATACAGGTGATCAGCCCATAAAGTCCCTATACCGGACACAGAGTCCCTCTGGCCATCATTTCCTTTCATTACGATAGCTTGGGTTCCCAAGAGGCAACACATTGGCCTATAAAGGTGTCGAACTGGACAGACCAGAACTACACTAATACATACTCAAACCGACGGAACCAGCATTACCCGTTCGCCCCGTCTCTCCAATCGTCAGGAATCCGTGGAAACCATTTAGACGGAGTTCCTAACATTTTTATTAAAAATCTCATTTTAAAATATTAAACTTTGGAAAAGTCTTTTTAACTTTATAAAATAGTTTAATGCTCAATCTTTTCGAAAACCTTTACTTCGAGGTACCTTCGACTCTCTGATAACAAATCAGCCCAGTCTAAGTAACTTCAAAGTATTTTAAGAAAACAACTCATTTTGATTTGCAATGATAAAAGTCAAAGGGTTGACTAAGTTTTCTGACATCAATGAAATAGGGATACAAGTCTGAATCAAGAAGATGTAGACTCAAAGGTATCAAGGTAATTGATCAGATTTCAAGTTTAAGGTATAATATTAAAGGCAATTAAGTTCTTGGATCAGTGTTTAGCACATAAAGAAGTTTATGTGTTTTAGGGTCAGCATAGGTTAAACTGGACACGGACATAGGTCAAGTACAACACTGGTTTATCGGTCAGTCAATATGTCATGATTATAGCAAGTTGTAGGACATATATGGTGAAGAAGCAATTAAAAAGAATTATGCTGTTTTTTGGGTTTACAGTTTATGAAACAGTTGTAGACAAGATTCTGGTTACATGAATGGATAAGATACATAAGATTTATGATCAACATGGCATAAGATAGGCATGCTTGAATGAAAATGATATATCAGTTCAGGAATGTAAACTTCAAGAAAAGACAGAGTTACTTGCCTCCGGTAGAATGCAACAGCTAACAGCTCAGTCACTGGTTTTCAACCTTAGCTTTTCCTTTATAGCTAGGTCCTATGTCCTTCTTATCTACATAAACCATATCACTACTTTAGAATACTATATTTCTAAATAGTCTAATCCTAATCTACCCAAACGATTCTCATAACGCATTAATATGTATCATATAACCTACGTATCTGATAGTACACTAAACCACCTTGTAAACCGATAATCATTTAAACACTTAACACATAGCACATGCATCCCACATAAGCCACTTATACACTTTAGCAGATAAACCTAACTCATAAGCAATTATGCTATCCAAGTTTACATTTTACTATTTATAATTTCCCGAAAATCGGGCAGAGTTTCCTTTATAATATGGACTATCCCGTTGGAAAATATCCGACTCCAATTCACAATCAAGTCCTTACGATGGATTTAAGATCCACCTCCACTTCCAATGGATATATAATCATACCACCTACCACTTAATTCGAAATCAACAACAATCACCAATAATCATTAAACCATATTTACCGAATCATTAACATCACATAACTCTTAATAATCCGAATAATTCACATATTATCATATAAATTCGAATTAATATTCCGAAATTTTGAAAATTAATCATGCAGCCTTATAAATTTCGAAATCATCATATGCAAAGAATAATTAAATTTTCGACTCATGTTCATCATTGTCGATTCACCGGCTCGTTACGAAAATCATTGCCGGAGGGTAAAAATTCGATGGTTCCAATACTATGGCCTCCAACTCGAATTCCTACACGAAATTCATGTTATACCGAGTAATACCAACTGCTAAACATCATAATTCGAGACTAATTCAAGAATCAAACTCAAGCATCACACAATCATGAATATGTACATATGGCACACACATATATATATGCACGAATTAACATCAATCACAAGAAATCTAACAATACGCATAGATATATGCATATACACGCATAAACACATATCTCGAACCAACCCAATTCACAAGAACAGCAAAAACGGCTCGGTAGGAAGATAATAGAAGGTGTAAGGATCATATTTATATAAAAATCGAAGCAAACCAACAAGAATCAAGGCTTGCATGCGATGGATTACGGAAACCGAGGTGACGAACTCACCGAGAGAGAGAGAAACAGAGATAACAGGCAAGAGAGACAGAGAGAGAAATGAGAGTGAAGGGAGAAGAGGCTGTCGCCTCTTGAATAAAACACAGGGGCAAAAACGTCTTTTCATAATTGCTATTTACTTTCCTGAAAATTCTGATTTTAAACCACTATTAAATCGAAATAAAATAAGAAATGGGGAGAAAATAATTTATAAAAAATTTTAAAATAAAGATCATGAAATTAGAAGCATCCCCACATTTTTAAAATAATATTTGGATCAAAAATGATTTTTATACGAATTTTTGAAATAAAGGCTCTTTAAAAGAAATAATGCTTTTTAAATCATTTTAAAATAAACACACAATTAAATATCCAAACTAATTTTTATTACTTAATAATATAACAAAGATGTTAATGCAAAAGATTTCATGATTTAAATCAACTCCAATGATTTTATATGATTTTTAAAAGATTAAATATGCACTTTAAAAATACTTTTAATGCACAAAAAATATAAATAAAATTCCATGAGCTCATACGACACATACCAATCATCATATAAACACATAATCATGATTTCACACATATCTTGACTTCACAAAATTATACTCATCACCTAAATCACATTATTTCCCATTTAACATTTAAATAAGCATTTAATAAATTGCGAAAAATTCTAATTCATTATAGTTAGTGGCGAAAACAGTCTTTTGCGCCTCATCAATGCTTAGAATTTCAAAGGACTTTTCCATTTCCTTTACCCAGGCTCTTGCTTCGACTTGGTCAGCTGATCCTTTTCTAGGGGCTTGAGTGACTTAAAGGCCCTGAAAGAATTTACCACGGTATTGTTGTTTTCCTGGGGTGGTTGGGGGTAACGGTTCAAATTCTGCCGGAGCACATAAACTGACCCATGGGGTCTCTATCCTGGTTCTCCCCTTCTTGCTCAACTTCAGTTTCTTCCCCTTCTATTTCTTCTTTGAACTCCTCAGTGTAAAAGGGTTCATCTGCTTCTCCATACTGGGAGTCATCATGCTCATTATAATCCTCATATTGCTCTTCATCATAATCGGGGTTTTCTCTATGTTGATTGTGACTTTTTTGATCAGTAGACTCACGGGGGTTAGTGATAAGTGGATTTTATATCCACTTGGATCGCTTAAATTCGGCTTAAATTGATTGTCTTGGCCTCAAGTTTATTGTAGTTTTGATGTGTTTTGCTTAGTTGTGCAGACTTACTTGAATGTCGATTATGGGTGATGCTTCTATCGTGTTTGGAGGATTAATTGATTAAAATTCGGATTTTCCGGGGAGGTTGCGCAGTCTACACTGTTTTGGCCATATCTGGAGTTCTAGAAGTCCGTTTTCAGCGATCTTACAGCTCACGCGAAGCTTGAGAGATTTTCTACAACCTAGGATAGATAGCAGGTGCAGGGGACGTGCTGAATAAATTCGCGCACGTGTTCTATGATAAGCAATGCAGAAAAATTCCAGTTTTGCCCTTTTTCTAATTCTAATTTTATTTTGGGCAGTTTTTAGTACCTTAATCGAATTCTAATTGTAATAGAAGGTAATTGCTTATTGGGCAAGACTTCTAGAGTCTATTTAAACACATCTTACCATGTAATTTGTATCAGATTTTTATCATTGTAACATAGAACTGCAAGAGAAAAAAAGTGGAGAAGGATTCAAGCTCGGTGACAAGCAAAGATCTGGATCTACTTCATCTTTTGTATACTTTGGATAATAGATTGGTTCTCTCAACTCTTGTTTTTATTAATATTATTGTTTCTTTCTTTTATATCTTGTTAATTATCATGTTTTCATCAATTCCCATGACGATGAATAGTTCAATTATGGGCTAATCGTTGTCATGGGATTCTAACGGATTTATTTATGGAACTTAGTATCTTGATGCTGTAAAGATCTGTGTGTGATGTGAAATTGATATCCTCGTATGGTTAATCTTAATGCTTTTAGATGCGTAGCTAACATCTAAATTGAATTGTTAATCTCTTGTGAAGTGAAAGTGGATCTTGAGATTTAGAACTTGCCATGCTAGCATAGGTTCATAATTGTTTATCAATATGATTCGTGGTGTGAGATGAAAATACTTATACTACCCTATGTGATCTTAATGGATAACCTGTTCTTCAACCGTTATGTTTTCAAATTCTATAGACATATAGGGTCTAAGCATAATTGGTGTCTATTCATCTTCTATCTCTTTTGTGGATGTATGTTTAGTTTGGTATGCGTATGCTGACAGGTAGCGTATACTGGTTTCGTGTTATCCAATCAGATATCAAAACCATTGCATATAGAGATTAAAGGCGTCAAATCTAAGGGAAGTATTTAATGAAGTTAGGATCCCATGTTTATTCTCATATTAGTAATTCGATTCCAATCTCTTTAGTTAATTTAATTCTTAGTTTAATATTTGCAGCCTAGTTTAATTTAGATAATCAATACCAAAATTGTTATTTGTCTTAGCAGTGGATTAAAACCAAACATTGTTGCATAGGCATATTTACTGATTAAACATAACCAGATCTCTGTGGAACGAACTTTAATTATATTACTTGTGACTACGTGCGCTTGCGTAATTTTGTGTTAACAAGTTTTTGGCGCTGCTGCCGGGGATCATCGTTGTTTAATTTAGTTTATGTGCTTGCCATCAGTGGTCGTTAGCGTTCACTAACTCGGATTTCTTATTTAGTTTGTTTGTTTCGTGGTGTTTTTAGGTACTTGAACGTGTATGCGAACACGTTTGCAAACTCGTAAACTGGCAGAAGAAGAACTTGTTGCAGTAAAAGAGATGACAGACTTACCAGCAGCAGTCAAGGCTTTGAAGGACTATTCGCAGCCAAGGATCAATGACATACAATCTAGTATTGCCAGGCCAGCTATTGCAGCAAACAACTTTGAGATCAAGCCGAGCATAATTCAGATGGTGCAGAATTCGGTTCAGTTTGGGGGTGCTTCGATAGAGGATCCTAACATGCACATCCGGGACTTTATCGAGATCTGCGACACTTTCAAATTTAATGGTTTGTCGGATGATGCTATCAAGTTGAGGCTTTTCCCATTCTCTTTAAGGGATAAGGCTAAGGGCTGGTTACACTCTCTACCAGCTGGTTCCATTACTACATGGGATGATCTTGCTCAGAAGTTTCTTACTAAATTCTTCCCTATGGCAAAAACTGCAGCAATAAGGAACCAGTTAACTCAATTTCAACAGCAATCTGGCGAATCTTTTTTTGAGGCTTGGGAACGTTATAAGGAGATGCTACGAAAGTGTTCTCATCATGGCATGCTTGATTGGATGGTTATTAATGGTTTTTACAATGGGTTGGGAGCACAGTCTAGGCCTTTGCTAGATGCAGCATAAGGTGGAGCTCTGTGGGCGAAGAGCTATGAGGAAGCTTATGATCTTATTGAGATGATGGCTGCTAACGAATATCAGAATCCAACACAGAGGCTTTCTCAAGGTAAGGTAGCAGGTGTTCTTGAAGTTGACACAGCTTCAGCTATTGCAGCTCAGTTGAAGGCTCTTACGATGAAGGTGGATTCTCTTGCTAATTATGGGATTCAGCAGGTTGCTAGTATTTGTGAGCTATGTGCGGGCGCACATGAGACAAGTCAGTGTGCTATCTCTTCTGAATCAGCACAGTTCGTTAGTAATTTCCAGAGACCTACTGCACCAGTTCCAGCCACTTATCATCCGAACAACAGGAATCATCCTAACTTCAGCTGGAGCAACAACCAAAGTGCTCAACAACCTCAGCAGTCCTATCAGCAGTTTCAAAGTCAGGAAGCTAGGCCATTCAATCAAGGCTATCAACAGCAGTATGCTCCAAGGGCACCATATCAACCTCCTGGATTTCAGCAGCAACAACCCCAGGCTCATGCGGGGCAATCATCTAATGAAAAATCAGAAATGGATGAAATAAGGATGATGTTGAAGAACCTTCAAGCTTCTCAAAAGATCTTGGAAAACCAGATGGGACAGATTACAAGTGCTTTGTTGAACATGCAATAGGGGACTCTTCCTAGTGATACGGAAACAAATCCAGGCAGAAGGGGGAACAAAGAACAGGTTAATGCAGTGACTTTGAGATCGGGAAAGGTTACAGCAGGCCCTAAATCAGTAGTTGAAGAAGATGAAGATGTTCAGAATCAGTAGGTTGAAAAATCTATAGTGCCAGAAATTGAGAAATCTGATTTAGCGGCTGATCAACTTGATGGTGAGAAGAGCAAGAAACTTGTTGAAAAGTCTACTCCGGAGCAATCTTCAATGAATAATCAGATCTATCCTCCTCCTCCATATCCTGGACGCTTGCAGAAAAGTCAAGAGAAACAGTTTCAGAAGTTTATGGATGTTTTCAAGAAATTGTCTATTAAAATTCCTTTTGTTGAAGCATTGGAGCAGATACCGAGGTATGCAAAGTTCATTAAGGATATTTTGTCACGAAAGAGAAGGTTGGAAGAATTTGAAATAGTGGCATTAACGAAGGAGTGTAGTGCAGTTCTGCAGCAGAAGTTGCCACCCAAACTTATTGATCCGGGAAGTTTCACCATCCCATGCACTATTGGCAACCTTTCTTTTAGCAAGTGCTTGTGTGACTTGGGAGCTAGCATCAATCTCATTCCTTTATCTGTGTTCAAGCAACTTGGTCTGCCGGAGCCAAAGCCAACCAATACCTCTTTGCAGTTGGCCGATCGATCTATCACATATCCAAGGGGCATAGTGGAGGACGTTTTGGTGAAAGTTGATAAGCTTATCTTCCCAGCTGATTTTGTTATCTTGGATTTTGAAGAAGACAAGAAGATTCCCATAATCTTGGGAAGGCCTTTTCTAGCTACAGGCCATACTTTGATTGATGTGCAAAAAGGAGAGCTTACAATGAGGGTGCAAGATCAGAATGTCACCTTTAATGTCTTCAAGGCCATGACATTTCCGACAGAGGATGAAGAGTGTTGTAGTGTGGAAATAGTTGATATGGGTCAGAGAAAGAAGTTTGATCAGTTGTTGAGCGAGAAGTCGGACACACACGTGCTAAAGCATCACATCAGTGATTTCATTGACAGTTCTTCAAATCGAGATCTTTCGAATGTAAAGCTTGGGAAACTTCCACCACATTTGAGGTATGTCCTTTTGAATAATGAGCTAGTGATTTTTGAAGAGGGGCAAGATAACGTGTTGCGAAGGTGGAAAGCTGATGATAATGAAGAAGAAAGCTTGTCGTTCGAGTCGGAGAAGCACCTTAGAGGTGTGAAGAAGAAAAAGAAGAAGATTAAGCTGTTGGATAGTAAAATCAGGTTGAAGTCCGAGGGAAGAAATTTGTGGAAAGCCAGCAAACAAGAGGTCAACGTTCGTATGAATGGTCTTTCTGTTGAGAATGGTTCAGTTATTCTTTTGAAACCGCCATGAGTTGAGGAAGTAACGTCAAGCTAGTGACGTTAAAGGAGCGTTTCGTGGGAGGCAACCCACGCATTAGTGTAAAAAAAAAATATGAGTGTTGGAAAAAAAAAGTGTGTGGAAAAAAAAAACTGCTGTGATAAAAGAAAAAAAATTTGAGGTCGCACAGGTTGCGCCTGCGTAACGCAGGCTGCGCCTGTGTTTCTGTATGTGACGTAGGCTGCGCCTGCGTAACGCAGGTTGCGCCTGCGTTACTGGAATGGGCACAGTTTGCTCCTCCTGTGCGCAGTTTGCTGTTGTATTATAAAAAAAAAAATTCTCTTTTTCTTTCTTTTTTTCTTTCAACCCAATTCCTTTCTACTCCCCAATTCTTTTCTACTCAAATTCTTTTCTCCTCAAAACCTATTCCTAATTCTTTTCCTATTTCAATTCCAAAACCCCCATCTCTCTTCCAAAATTCTAAACCTATATTTATTCTAATTTTTTTTTCCTATATTTAATTCATTAAATCCTTTTTCTATAGTACCTCAAATTCATACCCACTCAAAATTTCTCCCTTACACGTTCATATTTTATTCACCCAATCCCTCTATTATATATACAAACCCATACATACAAATCCAATTCCTCTTCTATTTATTTAAATTCAATTCTAAAGAGGTATTAATTACAAGTTCACCTCTTTGATTCGTAATTGGTTTATCTTTTTCTCTAATATTATTTTGATTACGAATTTATGTTCTTGTAATTGGGGGTTTTGTAGTATTCTTGTTATTTGGGAAGTGGCCAGTCTATGGAGCTCGTACGCATTGTCCTCCACCAGATTCATTCGAGAAGGGTTATGATTCAGCTGGTTAGGTATGTTTTCTACTTTCCCGCGTACTTACTTCCATTCAATGTAGACATTGAATATTTTAAGTTTGGGGGTGGTTTGAGGGATTAGTAGTTGTTGTTGTATTATGTGTTCATGTAGGATTTCATGCTTTGTATATTATTAGTAGTAATTCATGCATGTATGTTCGTATTAATTATGTTTGTTTCATATATGACATTCCGTTTTTTTGTTTCGTATACCATGTGAGTTCATATTAGTTGCATTTCATAGCATGCATATTTCATGATCCCTTAAGACGAGCTAATTCTGATTGGTAGGTAGGTGTCTAATTGAGTGTTGTAATGATGAATAGAGGGTTGACTTATAGTTTCTATGAAATTGGCTTATGTGTTCCAGAAACAAAACTAATTACATAGTCTCATTGGGTGCTTTTGGGCTAGGTTGAGGTCATGCTTTTTTGGTTGTTTGAGATTTAATCACTTGATTATATTTAGAATTTTCGTTATTCCCTTGATGGCGTAGGAGCACTAAAGTATAAGTTTGGGGGAAACCAGAGATTTCATGCTAGTTGTTGGCTAGGTGTCAAATGGCTAGTAGCCGGCTCATATTTATATGAGTGGTCTAGGGTTGGAATTGAGAATTCTCATTCCAGATTGCATAGAAAAAAAGAAAAAGAAAAACAAAAATAGAAAAAAAAAAGAAAAAAAAAGGAAAAAAAAATCAAAAGTGTCAATTGTTTATATGCAAAATTAACTAAGGTGAGCTCTTTAATACTCGAGCAATTAAGTTCTAGGGGACTTTGTGCCTAGTGACCTAAGGCTTTTATAGTCTGGGATCCACTAACCCAACGCTCGCTACATGGGTATTATTGTATAAGCCTTTCGGGGTCTCATCCATTGCACGGTTAAATAAGCATGCTTGTATATATGTGTCTTAGTAGTTAGTAATAAAGCATGAATTTCTGTCTACCTTGGATAAGGATGGAGGTGTCCCTAGGTTATGAAGTGTCTACAGTCTATTCTATTTATAAACCTGTGATTATCTTGACGAAGAGCATGTATGATCTTTGACCTAGTTTTGGGAGTATTTCTGATGAGCATTGCACACACGCACGTTTCTGTTCATGTATTGTTAGTATACGGGAACTTGGTCGAGCTCTATTTGGATTTAGTTGCATTCTTTGAGATATTTGCTTGTTAGTTGGTTTTGGTTAGTTTGAAGGGGATTGTTGCATTTTCATTCTAGTTGCATTCATGCATTGCATTGCATTAGGTTAAATGGATTTTGTGGGTTCATTCACTATAGGCCCTCACGAGACCTTACTCGTCCACTAGGGCTGCATAGGGGTTTAAAGGGCTTGTTGCATATGCCAAATGCAACCGTGATCACCTACAGAAGTGGTACTAGTTAGTTAGTTAGTTGTATTTGTTTATGCTTGAGGACAAGCATCGGTTTAAGTTTGGGGGTGTGATAAGTGGATTTTATATCCACTTGGATCGCTTAAATTCGGCTTAAATTGATTGTCTTGGCCTCAAGTTTATTGTAGTTTTGATGTGTTTTGCTTAGTTGTGCAGACTTACTAGAATGTCGATTATGGGTGATGCTTCTATCGTGTTTGGAGGATTAATTGATTAAAATTCGGATTTGTATCAGATTTTTATTATTGTAACGTAGAACTGCAAGAGAAAAAAAGTGGAGAATGATTCAAGCTCGGTGACAAGCAAAGATCTAGATCTACTTCATCTTTTGTATACTTTGGATAATAGATTTGTTCTCTCAACTCTTGTTTTTATTAATATTATTGTTTCTTTCTTTTATATCTTGTTAATTATCATGTTTTCATCAATTCCCATGACGATGAACAGTTCAATTATGGGCTAATCGTTGTCATGGGATTCTAACGGATTTATTTATGGAACTTAGTATCTTGATGTTGTAAAGATCTGTGTGTGATGTGAAATTGATATCCTCGTATGGTTAATCTTAATGCTTTTAGATGCGTAGCTAAATCTAAATTGAATTTTTAATCTCTTGTGAAGTGAAAGTGGATCTTGAGATTTAGAACTTGTCATGCTAGCATAGGTTCATAATTGTTTATCAATATGATTCGTGCTGTGAGATGAAAATACTTATACTACCCTATGTGATCTTAATGGATAACCTGTTCTTCAACCGTTATGGTTTCAAATTCTATAAACATATAGGGTCTAAGCATAATTGGTGTCTATTCATCTTCTATCTCTTTTGTGGATGTATGTTTAGTTTGGTATGCGTATGCTGACAGGTAGCGTATACTGGTTTTGTGTTATCCGATCAGATATCAAAACCATTGCATATAGACATTAAAGGCGTCAGATCTAAGGGAAGTATTTAATGAAGTTAGGATCCCATGTTTATTCTCATATTAGTAATTCGATTCCAATCTCCTTAGTTAATTTAATTCTTAGTTTAATATTTGCAGCCTAGTTTAATTTAGATAATCAATACCAAAATTGTTATTTGTCTTAGCAGTGGATTAAAACCAAACATTGTTGCATAGGCATATTTACTGATTAAACTTAACCAGATCACTGTGGAACGAACTTTAATTATATTACTTGTGACTACGTGCGCTTGCGTAATTTTGTGTTAACAATTATCCCTAGTTCCCATTCTTCGTGGAGGCATCTTACTGAAAATTTGCAAAATTTCACATTAGGCTTATTCACTTGTTTTAAGGATTTATTTTTGCATAGTTGTTACATATTTGGAATTGGAATCCAACAGTTCTATATTTTATGATAATTTAATCATAAACAGTATGTGCAGATATCAATCTAATAAACTTGTGATCGTGTCACAGCAGAACTGAACTGAAAGGAAACAAATATATACATGGTACTGAAAGATACATAATCCGATTCAACATCGACAGTTTAAAAGTACAACTGCCCTAACAACGTCTAGTCAAAAGTGAAATACATGGTCTATCCTTCTAGTCACAAAAGGGTAACTATATACAATGGAACTATCACGCAAAAGTCGGCACTATACTATAGCCGCACATGACTAGAAGACTAGACTACCACATGACCATCTCTGAAATCAGCCACTGGTGTGGCCCAAAGCCCTCACCCTCGCCATAGCACGGTGAAAAACCTCCTCAACATCCACCCTGGATATCCGGCCATCCCCATCAGTAGGTAAAGCTCGAACACTCCTCCATCCCCATCAATGCGAGTTATCGCCCTCCGAGCAGCTCGAGGGGTAGAGAACCTCCCGCCGCCCTGGCATGCAATCCTGGAAGCTCTCTCTATCGCTAACTCCATCCGTGACTCTGCTAGTCTAGTCTCAGCCATTGCAAACTTTGAAGACACTCTGCCCACTATCCAGTTATGTACAAACAATGGTATCCCCTCTACCTGAACATGAGGTGGGGTAGCCGGGTCTGCTGGTGGTGCAATCTCTGTCTGCTGTGGCTCAGGGGTAAGCTCCTCAAAATCATCATGAAAATGGCTCAAAGGCAATGGTGGAGGGGTAGGGGCTCTCTAAGTAGGAAGTGGAGGCAAGTAAAGAACCGAACTCCAAATAGCATCATCAACCGGCTCCTCAGCATAAGCCTCGATCTCAGAATTATCCCCCTCAGTACCATCCCCAGCCTGCTCCTCAGTATCTCCCTCAGCACCCTCATCAACCATCTGCTTGGTAACCGTAACCATCCTCTGCTCAGCACCCACCTCGGTCATCTGCTCAGTATCCCCCTCCATAACCTCAGTATCATCTATAGCCAGACTCTCCTCTAGATCCTCATCATCGGAACCCAAATCAACAACCTTAGTGTCCTCATCAGCCTGGACCTCCTCCGGGTCCTCATCCTCAGAATCCTCAGCAACAACCTCAGTATCCTCAGCGGCCTGGACCTCCTCCGGGTCCTCATCCTCATAATCCTCATCAATCAGATGCTCATAGTACGGGTCCATAGTCCGGAGAAAGTCCTCATCGTGCTGTCGCTCATAAGCCTGAGGGTCAGAGATGTCGCTCGCCTCCACAATAACGAACAATGTTACTACCATGATATTTAAGAGTTCCCATAAGGGTTTTAGTTGAACTTGACAAGAGTTCTTATTATCTTAATGAATTTATTATTATTATTATTATAACGTCGCATCATCTCTAGGATATAGAACTCTCGCTCTAATACCATTTCTGTAACATCCCCAGATCCGGGGTCGGGGACCTGGTCATTACGGTCTCAATTTCCATAAATAATACTTGCACTTGAATCAAAATAAATAAATTGCATGCTGTGACCCCGCAATAATAACACCTCACACAACTAGTCATAGTCCCAGAGACGAAATTGGAATAAGTATCTAGTCATAGGATCCATAAGTTATAAGTTATTACAAACCCAAAATGATTACAGAGTACGGTTAATAGTTTCTTGCCGTTGTTTAACATAAGTGATAATTATACATAAGTCTGATACACAAAAGTTGCAAGTCTAGCCTATTGGTTGCTCCTACTACAGCAATGGCAGCTATAACATCAGCGGGTAACCCTCTGACGGCTAACACCTGCTTGCGCCTAGTGCACCTTGGTCGGGCCATCTGCTCTAGCTGTTGTTGCGATATAGATAAATAAAGCAAGGGTGAGAAATAGAGCCCACCAAAATAGTTTGCAACTGATCAACAATATATACAACAATTTTAAACTATCTTTATAACAATATGCCATGCATTTATGAACGTAGTGCTTGTATAATGTAAAAGATGAAGTTACAGGGAAAATCAATATAACCTTTTTGTAACCAAAATCTGCAATGCAGAGATAATATAAGCAAGATATCAACATATATCTCAAAAAGAGGAAATTGTAAGGCAATTATTGCAATACCAATTTTGAACACTTTTCAAATCCAGCCAACACTTATCGGTCACCCAGCCGTAGCTTTTGGATCGGGGTACTCTCGATAATGTTGCAGAAAATATCCAAATTGGATGATGAACTAATGCTGGAGTATTCACAGCGCCAGCTGTCCCAACCTTCGATGATCAGTCGCATATTGTACATCACAGATATGGTTTTACTACCGGTAGAAGGAAGAACTAACGGATTTACTTGTCTACCGCCATATAGTAACTCCCTGGCCAACGGTTGGGCCTTGGGCCGGCGCTACTCGGCCTCTTAAATGACTCCTAGTTCAAATAGAATCCATGACTCTGAAACGTAAAGTTCGTCCTCCTTTCCCCAAGTATAATACTTGTTGATAGGACTCCACAAAGTAGTCGTATCTGATTGAAAAGGAAAATTCACCAATATTTCCAAAGCTACTGCTTGTTAATGGATATCAACTTGTTCCATCAATCTTACTCCTCGAGTGCTGAGGAAGTAACAAAGAATCGTTTTGATGTGTAGCAACTAAAGTTGCTAATGAAAATAATAATTTCAAAAGTAAGGTTCCCTATAATTTTGAAAGTTTGAGCGAGCATTTAAATCTCCTTAGAGGATAGATTTACATGGAAAACAGAGTTTGGGAACCTCCCTTTGATAAAATAATCATAATAAGGCTCAGAAATATTCGTCATAATTATTGAAGGTCAAAGATAAATATAAACCATTTTTAAAACCAATTTAAGAGTAATTAATACTTATTCAAATAATATTTATTGAATCATAAATATTAAAATATTATTTTCAGTCAGAATAATTGCTCATAATTAACCCTCGAGAGAATATATGAAATAATATTCAATAAATAAATCCTTAAATGAATATGTCAAAATAATATTTATTAAATAAATAAACCTTTAAATGAATATTTAAAATAATATTCATTAAATAAATAATCCTCGAATGAATATTCAAAATAATATTCATTTAATAAATAATAAAATGAATAATATTTATTCGATATTTTTATCGGAAAATAATCTCAGAAAATATGGAAATAACGACTCCCGGTCTATCTTAAAGAATACGAATCATACGCCCTACACTACGGGTCTTTTCAAAACCTGGTTTATAACTAATATCTCGTATCTAGCTTATAAGCCGATATCAAATCATCATAAATCAAGTATCACATTATACTTTCGAAACAGATATGCATGTTATGAACATATATAGCAGAAATCTTATTTATTCACAACAACAATTTAGCAAAAAGGTTTGAAAACTTGACTGGAAGTGATGTAGGGGTAGCGTGTCTCAGGTCGGTCCGGTGATCTATAAATAATCAAAATTATTCAAGGTTAATCACCTAACACTTTGAAAAGCTAAGTATGTACTTTACTTAAGCTAAAACACGCTTTCAAGTTAACTTTTATTAACACTGTTATGATCCGACATTTGCTTGTTATCAAGGCATGTCATTATATTTACACTTGATAGGTACTTAAGTCGTACAAGTTCTAGGGTTGGTCGTTTACTTGAGAAGATTATACTTCAAGATCTTTTGTCCGCTTTCTAAGTGGTTTTTCAAAGTTATACTAAGTGTTCCACTAAGGGGTTTCTTCGTACTTAACCTTGATTCAAACATTTTTATAAAATTGAAAAATGATCATTTTTACATGAGGTCTTCTCTCTTGCCTTCCTTATGACCCCTAATATTAGATTACCTAGATTCGCAACTGAATTACACATGTTAAGGGGATTCAATTGAAGTTACGAACTCGCACTTACGTTTTCGAACAACTTTTACTAAATCGACCATATCTCCTGAACCGTATGTCCAATTGTTTCGATTTTCACGCCAAAACGATCTATGACTCGAGATCAGAAACTTAACCCTACAATTATGCACGGTTTTTTCGGCATTACGACGGCTATAACTCGGATATTTCCAAAATTAAAATCCTCCAATAATCATAGTTTCCACTCAAAACCACATATACATGTTATTCAACATTGAACTAAGGCCAAGCAGTGCCTTTCCGTTCATATAATCCATTTTAACATTTATCAAAACCCAATATCTCTAAGATCTTATACATGCATATAATCATCAAAACTTCATAAAAACTCAAGATCCATACGAGGGTTTCAAATGTCATACCTTCCTTGGAGTGTCTAAGAACTTACTAAGCCTTGTATTGTCCTTATATGACCTTAATATAGCTTGGATCATCCAAAGAAATCAAGAAACAAAAGTTAGTTTCTTGAAGTTACTATTCACCCTCATCTTTGAGGATTTTATTACCTACGAAAGAATTGGAATTTGAAGCTAAGATTCATAGGAGATCTTAGTTATGAAATATAGAACTCACCTAATTAATCTTGGAATTTTTGAATGGTTGGAACCCATTCTTGGCCGAGAGCTTCTTTTAGAGAGAAATGGTGAAGTGTTTTGTTTTGGTTCTTGTTCTCATCTTGCATAAAGTATAATGTTGAGATAATATCTCATAAAGTTACTTTAATAAAGTGATGTAATCACCTTATACTACCTCATCATGTGCCAAGTGTTTGCTTCTTGTGGTGAAATGATGTCATTAGTGCTAACTAGATTGGTTAGTTTCTGAGGAAGCTTGTTTCTTTGTAACTACTTGGTTCCTTTTGTGTTGTCAAGCATCCATTGGTCCATGTGTTGCCTTATTACTCATCCAAGTGTTGGCTTGACATTAAGCATACCTCTTTTTGTAAAAATGCAAAGATACCACTCCTTTGTTAGTTG
Source organism: Saposhnikovia divaricata (assembly GCA_036435485.1). Taxonomy (NCBI): domain Eukaryota; kingdom Viridiplantae; phylum Streptophyta; class Magnoliopsida; order Apiales; family Apiaceae; genus Saposhnikovia; species Saposhnikovia divaricata. The sequence goes on along the minus strand of CM071599.1, from coordinate 116,266,088 downwards.
ACTTACTCTTTGGTCACTTTAGTTCATTATTCTCCCACCAATTTGATTTCCTTTATGTCTCATTAATATAATCAATACGCTACGACTTATATGTTGCATTTCATTGCTTCTCTGTGGCACAATTCCTCAAATCAATATTATATCCAATATTCCTTATTTTTTATCTCCTTAATCTTGTACTTAGAAAATGTTCTCGTGCTTTCTCGAGCGTTCGCAATCTCTTTTGCAGAGTTACTTGACTTATACCAGATATTGATTTGGATGACACGAGCTACTAGATATCGATTTGGATGACATGAGAATACTTCCTTTCTTAGGATACCATAGCTTACTTCTTTGATGATAGATTATTCGTATCTAAATTGTAAACCAATTGCACTATTCATGACATATAAACATTGGAATCCATATCCATTTAAGGTAATCGTTCACTAAAACCAATAATACATCGTAGTCATAACCACTATTCATTCACACACCATTACGTAATAAAGTTTTAATTCCTACCAGAAATCTGGGTTCTTACAGATAAAAACATTCATTCTGAATTGCACTTCTGGTTTTAACACCTACATCAGGATTCCCAATAATTAAATCAGGAGTGTGACTTTTAATCGATTTCCTTGCTAGTGGTAATTCATTTCTAAGGTTGGATGCTCCCCCTGGATTGGAGTTATTGTAAGAAACCAGATTTTTGGTAGTAATTAAAACTTTTATTATGTAATAGAGTATAAGTGTAACAGTGGTTTCAGTGAATGAAGATTTAACAAATTTTGATTCAAATGTTTATATGCCGTGAACAATGAAATTGGTTGACAACTTAGATAAGAATAATCTATCTCCTGGATAAGTAAGATATGGTAAATTCCAAGAAGGAAGGTTATTCTCATGTCATCGAAATCGATATCTGTTATAAGTCCAGTGGTTCCGTAAAAGGGTAAAGGAACGCTCGGGAAAGCGCGAGGACATTTTTCTAATTATAAGAATTAAAGAGAAAATAAGCAATGAATAGTGTTTTGGTGGAAATTGGAATATTATCAGACGACGCTATATAGGAGTATTCAGAACGGATTTCTGAGTTCGTATTAATGACCGATAGGCAATATAAATGTATGTAAACGATATCAGATTCAGAAAAATAGCACTTTTAATTCCTCTGAGATTTCCCTAGACACTGAATGACTTAAGGATTTAATATAAAGATTTAGGGAATTTAAATTCAAGAATTATTAAGGAGGAGTGAGAATGGTAGTATAAATATTAAGAAGGTTTCCGGTAAAACCCTAACTAGAAATGCTTGAGATATTCCTCCCAACGATCAATGAAAATGAGCAATAACCCGATAAAATAGAAAGTAGAGAACCAAGGTGCATGCATGTGCAAGTATATAATATCAAGTAACCAAGTAGTTACAAGAGTAACTAGCATACTTAGCAACTAACCAAGTAATTAGCTTTATCCTCTCATCTTACCACTACAAACCAACACTTGTCCATATAATTTGCATCATCCTTGACCTAGTACCTTTAATAAAGCAACTTTATGATAGATATTGTCTAAACACATCATCAATAATTCATTTTATCATAACCAAGCAAGAGAACAAAGCCAACCAACACCATCTCTCTCCAAAAAGCTCCATTCGGCCATACATAAAATTCAAGAATCAAAATCGACCTTCCCACCATTGTTTGATCTGTAAACTATTATGGTCTGTACTAAATTTCATATAATATCTATTCTAGAAATCTTAGCTTCAAACTCCACTTTTTCCATTTTCAAATAAATCATCAAAGTGGAGGATGAATAGTAACTTTCATGAACTAACTTTGATTTCTTGTTTCCTTTGCATGATCTAAGCTATATTAAGGCTATACAAGGACTAATTAAGGTTTATTAAGGCTTGTATACTCTCCAATGAAGGTATATCTCTTAAGAACCCTAGATTTTATTTTGAGATTATGGATGTTCTTGGTGATTTTTAGCTTAGTTATGGTTATAGTGTTATTATAAGCATGTTAACATGATCTTGTAGTTGATTTAGCTATATGATGATTATGATGAAGAAGTGAGATGTTCTTGGACTTTTTACAATGAGAATCATGTGTGTAAGATATATGGTATGCCCGGTGTGGCTTGGTTATGATGTAACAATTTTGAAACGTTCGATTTATAGCCGTCGTAATGCCGAAATTTCGTTAAAACCTTAAAATTCGTGCATAACAGTTGAGATAAATTTTTGGCCTTGATGAATAAATGACATAACCTTGTATATCTCAAGTCATAGATCATTTTGGTACAATAATCGAAGCAAACAGACTTACGGTTTAGGCGTTATGGTTAAATTAGTAAAAGTGGTTCGAAACCGTAAATGCGAATTCGTAACTGAAATTGAACCCCCATAATATTACTAATTCAGTGGCGAATCTTGATAATTAAACATTAGAGATCATAAGGAAGGTGTGAGAGAAAACCTCATGTCAAACGGATCGTTTTTCGATTTTATAAAAATGTTCGAATCAGGGTTACGTACGAATGAACCCCTAAAAAGAACAAGTGGTTATAACTTTGTAAAATCACTTAGAAAATGATCAATAAACCTTGAGGTACAATCTCTTTTAGTAAATGACCAACTTTAGCACTTTTGTGGCATAAGTACCTACCAAGGGTATGTGTAATGACGAGCCTTAATAACGAACAAATGTTGGGTCATAACGGTGATAAAAAGAGTTACACTAGAGGGTGTATAACGAGATAACTTGAAAACGTGTCTTAATCTAAGTTAAGTATATACTTAGCCTTTCAAAAGAATTAAGTGATTAATCCCGAATACTATGATTGTTTATAGATCACCGAGCTGACCCAGGACACGCTACCCCTACTCGACTACCACGTAAGTTTCCAATACTTTGGAACTGTTGTTGTGATAATATTTATAATTCAATGTTGTTATACATATGCCATAACATGCATGCGTACTTTCAAATTTGCATTGTGATACTTGTTCCCTGATTGATGTTGGCTTATAAGTTAGATACGAGATATACTAATTATAAGCCTGATATTGCTAAGACACTTAGTGAAGGGCATATGATCTCATTCTTTTAATGAAGATCGGGAGTCTGTATTTTGTAATATAAAGATAGTCATGGAAACCCGGAGGGATTCCAATGATAGATTATTTGAGTAATGTTATTTATGAACATTATTTATATTTCCATACGTATTAAGTACTTGGAAATTATTCGAGGAAGGTTATTCAAATATTTATTCGAGGAATTATTTATTTAATGAATATTATTTTGAATATTCATTTGAGGCTATTGATTTAGATGAATATTATTTTGAATATTCATTTGAGTTTTATTTTTTTAATGAATATTATCTTGAATATTCATTTAAAGTTGATTAAATTATCGGATATTATTGGAATATTCATTCGAGGAATTATTTATTTAATGAATATTCTCATACTTATTCAAGGGTTATTTTGAGCAATATTTTATATTAAGAATAATCTTTAAATATTTACGATTTAATAAATATTCTTGGAATATTTATTTAATTCTTTTAACTTGTTTCTAGATTGATTCATTTTATTCAAATATTATTTTCGACCTCCAGATATTATGTAAATTATTTAAGAGTCTTATTATTATTATTATTATTATTATTATTATTATTATTATTATTATTATTATTATTATTATTATTATTATTATTATTATTATTATTATTATTATTATTATTATTATTATTTTTATCAAGGAAGGTTCTCACAAATTCTATTCTTCATTCAAATCTATCTTCCAAATTATAAGGGAACCTAGCTTGAGAATTGTTATTTATTTTATTTGACTTCCCGGTCATTAATATTTTGAAGTTATTCTTTCACTCGCAATTGAGTTGCTATTCATCGATTGAATCTTTTGTTACTTCCTCATCATTCGAGGGGTAAAATGATCGGAACAAGTCTGTATCCATTAACAAGCAACTGCTTGGGAAATATTGGTGAGTTTTCCTTTCCAACTAGATACGACTACTTTGTGGAGTCTTATCAACAGATATTGTACTTGGGAAAGGGGGGACGAACTTTACGTTTCAGAGTCATGGATGTTATTCGAACTAGGAGCCATGTAAGTGGTCGAGTGGCGCCGGTCCAGCAATGGCCCAACCGTTGGCCGGGGGGTTCCAGAGGGCGGTAGACAAGTAAATCTGTCGGTGCTTCCTTCTACATGTAGAGAACAAAGATGGGAAGCATAACATGCGACTGATCATCGTAAATGTTATGGCTTCTGGCGCGTCAATGCTCCAGTATTAGTTCATATTTCAAAATTAGAAATTTTCTGCAACATTATCAATGTTGGCAGGGTAGAAAAGTGTTCAAAACTGGGATTGCATATTTTTTCTACAATTTCCTTTTTATGAGATGTGATGATATCTGGCTCATATTTTTGCATAACAAATATTTCTACAAAAGATATATTTTGAGTTATCTTGTAACTTCATCGTTTACCTTATACTAGCATTATGTTCGTTAATGCATGACATATGGTTTCAAAAACACTTTTGAACTGTTATATATATTATTGTTCAGTTTACATATTTGTTGGTGGGCTATTGCTCACCCTTGCTTTATTATTTATATCACAACAACAGCTAGGTTTGATGGCCCGCGTAAGGCGCACTCGGTGCAAGCAGGTAACTCCAGTCGTAGGACTACCCACTGATATGGTTGCTGCCATTGCTGAGGTAGACCGACAGCTTTTGTTTTCAGTCTTAATTATATGTACAATTAATGTTAATCAACGGCCAGAATCTTTAAAATTATGATGTAATCATTTTGGGTTGTTATATCTTATATTCGTGGATCCTATTAGTAGAGACTTATTTCAATTTCATCTCTGGGACTATAACTGTTTGTGTGTGATGTGATATTATTGCGGGATCGTAGCATGTTACATATTTATTTTGGACTCAAGTGCAAGTACTGTTTGTGGAATATGAGACCGTAAGGACCAGGTCCTTTACCCCGGATCTGGGGCTGTTACATAAATGGTATCAGATCGAGAGTTATATATCCCAAGAGATGATGCGACGTTATATAATAATAAATTTACTAAGATAATAAGAACTCTTGCCAAGTTCACCTAAAACCCTTACGGGAACTTTTTATGTATCATGATAGTAACATAGTTCTTATTGTGTAGGCGAGTGACATCTCCGATCCAGAGGCTTTTGAGAGACAGCACGACGAGGTGATCCAGGCCGTCGAGGATAGGGCGGTGGTTGATTTTGATGACTTGTTCAGGACCAGAGATTCCTATTATGAGCGTCTGGGAGATGAGGATTCGGAGGAGGAGGACCCGGAGGAGGTCCCGGCAGCCGAGGATACCGAGGTCGTTGAGTCTGAGGAGGAGGACTTGGATGGGGTATAGATAGCTGAGGATACCGAGGTTATTAGTGAGGAGTCTAATGATGAGGATTCGGAGGAGATCCGGGCAATATCTGATGTTAGGGTTATGGAGGAGGACACCGACATGACTACTGAACAGGTTATGGATGTGGTTTTAGAGCAGGCAGTGGATGAGGGTACTGAGGGAGATGTTGATGAGCCAGTTGATGATGCTATTAGGAGTTCAGGACTTTGTGTACCACCACTCTCTACTGAGAGGGCCCCTACCCCACCACCCTTGCCTGTGAGCCATATTTCTGAGGAGTTTGAGGAGCTGACCCCCGAGCCGCAGCAGGCAGAGGCCACACCTCCAGCAGAGTCATCTACCCCACCCCATATTCTGATAGAGGGGATACTAGTATGTGTGCATAACTGGGTTGTGAGCAGACTTTCTACAGATTTAGCAGTGGTTGAGGCCAGGTTAGTAGAGTTTAGGGTGGAGCTCGCGGCTGAGAGAGTTGTTAGGTTGGGACGCCAGGGCGGCGGGAGGCGTGCTAGAGCTCGATAGATGCATAGGGCAGTGACCCGTTTTGAGCTGAGGGCCCGGATGAGGGTCTGAACTTTACCTACCGATGGACATGGCATGGTATCCAGGATAGATGCTGAGGAGATCTTCCGCATTGCTATGATGAGGTTTAGGGCTTTGGGTTCCACTGGTGGCTAATTTCAGAGACAATGATGTAGTATTCTAGTTTTCTAGTCATGTACGGACATAGTAGTGTCGACTTTTGTGGGATACTTTCATTGTATTTAGTTTCCCTTTTACTGACTAGACGGATAGACCATGTATTTCACTTTTGACTAGATGTTGTTAGGATGGATGTACTCCTAAACTGTCGATGTGACTCAGATGATGTATCTTTTAGCACTATGTATATATTTGTTTCCTTTCAGTCATTTCAGTTCTGTTGTGACGCGATCACCAGTTTATTAGCTTATTTACTGCACGTACTGCTTTCGATTAAGTTGCCATGACATATAGAACTGTGGGATCCTAAATCCAAATATGTAACGATTTTGCAAGGAGGAATCTTTCAAACAATTGAATTAGCCTAATGTGTAATTGTCCGAATTTTCAGTAAGATGCCTCCACGAAGAATGGGAACTAGGGCTAACCCCCGTGAGTCTACCGATTAAGAAAGTCACAATCAACATAGGGAAGATCCCGAATATGATGAAGCGCAAGATGAGGATTATAATGAGCAAGAGGATTCCCAGTATGGGACAGCAGACGAAACCATTTTCACTGGAGAATTCGAAGAAGTAGAAAGGGAAGAAATTGAAGTTGAGCAAAAAGGGGAGAACCAGGATAGGGACCCCATGGGTCAGTTTATGGATCTGCTTAGGCAAAATTTGAACCTTTACCCCTAACCACCCCAGGGAAACAACAGTACCGTGCCAAACTCTTTCAGGGCCTTTAAGTCCCTTAAGCCCCCAGAATTCCACGGATCATCTGACCCAGTCGAGGCAAGAGCCTGGATAAAGGAAATGGAAAAGTCATTTGAGATTCTAAGCATTGAGGAAGCGCAAAAGACTGTTTTCGCCACTTACCTTCTGAAAGGAGAGGCCAATTATTGGTGGGGGGTTAAGAAGAACATGGAGACGGATGCTGTAGTAACCTGGGATTCAAACAATTGTTTCTGAGAAAGTACTTCCCAAGGTTTGTGCTCGGTAACCTGGGATTCAAACAATTGTTTTAGTTTTTAGAATTAAAACAGAACAATTTGTCAGTGGTTGATTATGAGGCCAAGTTTACCAAGTTGTCAAGGTTTGTGCCAGAGTTTGTGGATTCTTAAGAGAATAAAGCTAATAGGCTTCAGCAAGGGTTGAAGCAGTGGATTCAGAATCGTGTGGCAGTCTTAGAGATTACAGATTATGCCACATTGGTGTAGAAAGCAACAATTGTGGAAGCAGGGAGTGATCAGATGCAAAAAAAAGAGAGAATGGGGGAATAAAGAGGAAGCATGCCAGCATGGGCAGAGGTTCCGCAGGAGGAAAACCCCCGAATAAGTTTACAGTGGAACAATTTTCCTACCTGTAAGGAATGTAGGATTTAAACCATCTGTGAGCGCAAGTGTGAGCCAGGGCGGCCAGCAATCAGGAGTGTCCCGTTCCCACCCTTCCAGACCTCCATTACCAGTATGTGCAACTTGTGGGAGGAGACATCCTAGAGTGTGCAACCTAAAGCTGATAACTTGCTATAAGTGTGGACGAGTGGGCCACTATTCCAGCAATTGTGCCACAGTTACTCCTACTGCTAGCAAAGGTACTGCTTGTTTCCAGTGCGAACGTCAAGGTCACATGAGGAAGGATTGCCCAATTAATAAACCAGCAGCGTCAGGGGCAAGCAAAGCTGCCTCTAATAGGCCACTAACTCCTAGAACTTTTAACATGACCGTGCAGGATGCCGTGAGGGACACGGACGTGATAGCAGGTACCTTTTCTCTTAATTCAGTTAGTGCAAACATTTTATTTGATTCTGGAGCAACTATTTCTTTTATATCGATGGATTTTGCTCGTAAATTGAAACTTAAGACCCAATCACTAAGGGATTCCTTACAGGTAGAGATAGCCAACCAGGAAGTCGTTCCAGTTAGTCAGATTCACCCCGATTGCAAATTAGAGATAGGAGGACAATATTTCTATGTTGATTTGATTCCTCTTAAACTAGGGGAATTTGATGTTATTTTGGGAATGGATTGGTTGTCTCACAATAATGCTCAGATAGATTATAAAAGGAAAAAGATTAAGTTAAAAACCCCACGAAAGAAGGAAATAGTGTTTCGAGGGATATGATAAACCAAGAACATTCTAACCATGGCGCAAACCAAAAGATTGTTACGAAAAGGAAACGAGGCTTACTTAGCTTATGTTATCGACACTCAGAAGGAAACACCTAGGTTGCAAGACATTGCGGTAGTTAATGAGTTCGAAGATGTGTTTCCACAAGATCTTCCCAGATTACCGCCTGATAGAGTAATTGAGTTTGCTATTGAGTTAGCCCCGGGGATGACGCCAGTTTCGAAGGCCCCGTACCGATTAGCCATAGTACAAATGAAAGGGCTAGCTAAGCAATTGCAAGAATTGTTGGATAAGGGTATGATACGACCCAGTGTGTCACCATGGGGGGCACAAGTGTTGTTTGTTAAGAAGAAGGACGGGAGTATGAGGTTATACATCAACTATCGAGAGTTCAACAAGCTAACCATAAAAAATAAGTACCCGCTACCCAGAATAGATGATTTGTTTGACCAGCTAAGAGGTGCTTAATACTTCTCTAAGATTGACCTGAGAATAGGATATTACCAACTGAAGATTAAACCATAAGATATCCCAAAGGCTGCATTCCGTACCAGATATGGACATTATGAGTTCTTGGTGATGTCATTTGGATTGACCAATGCCCCTGCAGCTTTCATGGATTTAATGAATAGGGTGTTCAAGGAGTATTTGGACCAGTTTGTGATAGTTTTCATCGATGATATTCTTATCTACTCAAAGAAAGAGGCAGAACATGTTGAACATTTGAGGATAGCTTTAGAAATACTCAGGAAAGAGCAGTTATATGCCAAATTCTCGAAGTGTGAGTTCTGGAAAAACGAAGTGCAATTCTTAGGGCACGTGATCAATAGAGAAGGAGTGTTGGTCGACCCTTCCAAGATAGAGGCAGTTTCAAACTAGGAACGGCCAACCACTCCAACAAAAGTAAGGAGTTTCATCGGACTGGCAGGATATTATAGAAGATTTATTCAAGATTTTGCGAAGATCGCAGCCCCGTTAACTCGACTTACCCGTAAAACTGAGAAATTTGAATGTACTGAAAAATGCGAGAAGAGTTTCCAAGAGCTGAAGAAGAGGTTGGTGACGGCCCCAATGTTGGCATTGCCTGATGGAAAAGGAGATTTCGTAATTTACAGTGATGCTTCGCATAAAGGATTAGGATGCGTGCTTAAACAGCACGGTAAGGTAATCGTGTATGCATCAAGGCAGTTAAAGGAATACGAGATTCGATATCCCACTCATGATCTAAAATTAGCAGCAATAGTTTTCGCTTTAAAGATTTGGAGGCACTACTTGTATGGATAGAAGTGCGAGATTTACACTGACCATAAGAGCCTCAAGTACATTTTCACTCAGAAAGAGCTTAAATGCGCCAGAGAAGATTGCTGGAATTAATCAAGGATTATGATTGTGAGATTCATTATCACTCGGGTAAAGCCAATGTGGTGGCTGATGCCCTCAGTAGGAAAGAGAAACTCAAAATGATAACCTCAGAAGAAGAATTGGTGAGAGACTTCGAGAAGTTGGAAATCGAGGTCAAGATACCAGGAGATAGCCAAGAAAGGTTAATTGAAATTCGAATCCAACCCCCATTGTTAGAAAAGATTAGACTATCTTAAGAATGGATAATGAAGGAAGAAGAGAACTCCACGGAAGAGATAATGATCGGAGAAGAAATTAAGTGTGAAAGAGATAAAGAAGGAATCATGAGGTACACATACAGGATATGGATTCCAAATGTGCAAGAGCTCAAGGACGAGATTCTATTGGGACACAACGGTTGGGCCATTGCTGGACCGGCGCCACTCGGCCACTTACACGGCTCCTAGTTCGAATAACATCCATGACTCTGAAATGTAAAGTTCGTCCCCCTTTCCCCAAGTATAATACTTGTTTATAAGACTCCACGAAGTAGTCGTATCTAGTTGGAAAGGAAAATTCACCGATATTTCCCAAGCTGATGCTTGTTAATGGATATTAACTTGTTCCAATAATCTTACCCCTCGAATAATGAGGAAGTAACAAACAGACTAAATTTGATGGTTAGCAACCAAGTTGCGAGTGAAAAGAATAGTTTAACAAGTATATGACCGGGCAGTCAACGAATAACAGCTCTTAAGCAAGGTTCTCTTATTTTTTAGAAGATAGATTCGAATGAAGAATGAAGTTTTTGAGAACCTTCCTTGATAAAATAATAATAATAAAACTCAGAGTAGTGTACATAATATTTGAAGATCGAAGATAATATTTGAACGAAGTAATATATTTTAAAGCTTAGTTAGCAAGAATTATTCTAATAATAATGGAATATTTATCATCTCATAATATTCAGAGAATATTCTTAGAATAGGTTATTGCTCAAAGTAACCTTTGAATGAATATAGGGAATTTATTTATTAAATAAGTAATTCCTCGAATAAATATTTGGAATAATATTCAATAAATAAATCAACCTTAAATGGATATTCAAGAAGATATTCATTAAATAAATAAAGATCAAATGAATATCCCAAATAATTTTCATTAAATAACTCAGAGGAATATTCAGAATAGTATTCGATAAATACTCAATCTTAAAAGAGTATTAAACAATATTTAGCAAATATATAAAGGTCGAATGAATATTTGAAATAATATTCCTTAAGTAAATGATCTCGAATGAATATTCAAAATAATATTAAATAAATAAAGCTCCAATGAATATTCAAAATAATATTCATTAAATAAATAAACTCAAATGAATATTAAAGATAATATTCATTAAATAAATAAACTCGAGTGAATATTCAAAATAATATTCATAGAATACTTCTCGATTGAGATAATATTCAAATAACATTTCTCGAGTGATTTCCATGTATTAATACTTATGGAAATATAGACAATATTCATAAATAATATTCCTCAATTAATCTGTCATTGGAATCCCTCCGGGTTTCCACGACTATCTCTATATTACAAAATACCGACTCCCGGTCTTTATCAGAAGAATGAGGTTCATACGCCCTTCACTAAGGGTCTTAGCAATATCCGGCTATATATTTGTATATCTTGTATCTAACTTATAAGCCAACATCATTCAGGGAACAAGCATCACAATATCAATTTTGAAAGTAGGCATGCATGCAATGGCATATGTATAACAACATCAAACATATATATATATTATCACAACAACAGCTTCAAATTGATTGAAGACTTGCCTGGTACTCCTGCTATGCTAATGGTATGACTCGGGGTGGTCCGGCAATCTGTAAACAACCAAAATTATCCCGGGTTAATCACCTATCACTTTGAAACGCCAAGTAAATACTTTACTTAAGCTAAAGCACGTTTTCAAGTTATCGCTCATTAACACCGTTATGACCCGACACTTGCTTGCTATCAAGGTATGTCATTACACTTACACTTGGTAGGTACTTAAGCCATGTAAGTGCTAAGGTAGGTCGTTTACGAACCAAGATTATACCTCGAGTTTTATCACTCGTTTTCTAAGTGATTAACCAAAGTCATAACCAAGTGTTCTTTTAAGGGGTTCATTCGCACTTAACCTCGATTCGAACATTTTTATAAAATCGGAAAACGATCCTTTTGACATGAGGTTTTCTTTCAAACCTTCCTTATGATTTCTAATATTTAATTACCAAGATTCGCAACTGATTTTATCAAGTTAAGAGGGTTCAATTGCAGTTACGAACTCATACTTATGTTTCCGAACTACTTTTACTAAATCGGCCATAATTCCTAAACCGTAAGTCCGTTTGTTTCGATTCTTGCGCCAAAACGATCTATGACTCGTGATCTACAAGGATTGATCATATACTTGTCAAGGTCAGAAAATTATTCTAACTGTTATGCTCGGTTTTTAAGGGTTATCGAAATTTAGGCATTACGACGGCTATAAATCGAACGTTTCAAAATTGTTTTCAACACAACCAAGCCACACCGGGCATCCATACATCTTATACTCATGTTATACATCTCAACAAGTCCAGGAATATTACTTTTCACCATCATAATCATCATATGGTTAAACCAACTACAAGATCATGCTCATGATAACACTAATATCATAACTATGCTAAACTCCACCAAAAACATACATAATCTTAAAATAAGATCTAGGAAGGATTATACCTTCCTTGGAGAGTGTAGAGACCTTACTAAGCCTTGATTAATCCTTGCACAACTTTAGCCAAGTTTAATCAAACAAGAAACATCAAGAATATGTTTAGAGATTTTCGGAGTTCCTATAACCCAGCTGAAAGATCATGAAAAACGAGGGCCTTACCGAACTTTTCTGAATGAGGCTTCTAAAGGAGAGTTGTAGAGCATCTAACCAGATTTCCAGCAAGCTAAAGAACACCAAATTTCATTGAGTAATGAAGGAGATATGGCAGTTTGAAAATCATCACAGAAACTGTCAAACAACCTGGACAGTTTGGTTTCTTCTCTTGGGGAGGAGATTTGACTAGGCTACACTCATTAAAATGCCATGAAATTTTGAGCGAATATTACCCATGGAGTGGAGAGGCTGTGGTTAAAATATGGTGATTTTATCATGGATAGAAATGGAGATATGAATTTTCTTCTTTGAGGTGTTCTTGTTGGGCAGTTTGAGAGAATGAGAGAAAATGGAGTTTGCTTGGTTGTTTTGCTTGGTTCTCATCCAAATGAATTATTTACTAGTATGTTTAGATAATATCTAAGTGATAAAGTAGCTTTAATAAAGCTAATAGGTCATGGATGATGAAATCAAGGGCATGTGTTGATATTTTGTGGGATGGTGTGTGTTGTAAGCTAAGTTGCTTGGTTAGTTATGCTAGTTAGCTTGTGACTAGCTTAGTTACTTGCCTTTATCCACTTGCAACATGTATGTATCTTGATTCCCTGCTTGTTTTTTTGTCCGGTTATTGCTTAATTCACTAATCGTTCGGAGGAATATCTCAAGGATTTCTAGTTAGGGTTTTACCGGAAACCGTCTTAATATTTATATCATCATTTTCAATTCCCTTTAATAATTCTTGAATCCAAATTCCTTAAATCTTTTCAATAAATCCTTAAGTCATTCCGTGTCTAGGGAAATCTCGGAGAAAATAAAAGTGCTATTTTTCAGAATCCGATAACTTTTACATACACTCTTTTTCCCCTTGGATAATTAATATGAACTCAGAAATCCGTTCCGGGTACTTCTATATAGCGTCGTCTAATAATATTCCCATTTCCACGAAAAATACTATTCATCACTTATTCTTTCTTTATTCCTTATAATTAGAAAAATGTCTTTGTTCTCTTGCAAACGTTCCTTAACCCTTTTTCGGAACCATTGGACTAATAACAGACATTGATTTAGATGACATAAGAATATCCTTCTCCTTTGGGATTACCAAATCTTAATTTCCTAGGAGATAGATAATTCTTATCTAAATGGTCAACCAATAGCATTCTTCATGGCATATAGATATTCGAATCTGAATCCATTAAATAGTCATTCGTTAAAACCACTGTTACATCGTAGTCGTAATCACTATTCATTTCTACATTGATACATAATAAAGGTTTTAATTCTACCGAAAATTTGGTTTCTTACACACCCCGTTAGTACCAAGATTTATAGAGATTTGAAAGAGTACTACTGGTGGCCTAACATGAAAAAGGATGTAGCAGAGTGGGTAAGCAGATGCTTGACCTGCCAACGAGTGAAAGCAGAGCACCAGAGACCCAGTGGACTTCTACACCCTTAGGGATTCCCGAATGGAAATGGGAACATATAGCCATGGATTTCGTAGTAGGTTTACCAAAGACCAAAGCTAATCATGACGCCATATGGGTGATCATAGACCGACTAACGAAGTCAGCTCACTTTCTCCCATTCAATGAAAGGTATACGGTCGACAGACTAGTAGATATCTACTTAAAAGAGATAGTGGCGTGACATGGAGTCCGAGTCACCATAGTATCCGATCGAGATCCCAGATCTAACTCCAGGTTTTGGAGAAGATTTCAAGAGTGTGTAGGAACCAGGCTAAACATGAGTACAACCTATCACCCCCAGACAGACGGGCAAAGTGAAAGGACCATCCAAACGCTAGAGGATATGTTGAGAGTCTGTGCTATAGACTTTAAAGGAAATTTGGGTGATCACTTGCCATTGAGTGAGTTCTCCTACAACAATAGTTTTCATTCAAGCATAGGAAAGTCGCTTTATGAGGCCCTTTATGGAAGAAAATGCCGATCTCCCTTGTATTAGGATGAAGTTGGAGAGCGAAAGATGCTCGGGCCCGAAGTGGTCCGACGGACTAAGGATGCAGTGGATCTCATCAGACGACGGCTGGTAGCAGCCCAAGATCGATAAAAGAGATATGCCGACTTAGCTCGGAAAGGCAGGAATATGAAGTTGGAGGCCTAGTGTTTTTAAAGGTATCTCCCTGGAAAGGTTTAATGAGGTTTGGGAAGAAGGGAAAACTGAGTCCTAGATACATTGGACCCTTTGAGATCTTAAGACGTATCGGGGAACTAGCTTACGAACTAGCATTACCCCAAAATCTGTAACAAGTACACAATGTGTTCCATGTTTCGATGTTGAGGAAATATAATCCGGATGCCAAGCACATTGTGGAATATGAGCACGTGGACATGCAACCAGACCTAACCTATGTGGAGCAGCCTGTGGAAATCATAGAAGTGCTCCGAAACAAGGTCATCCAGCTAGTCAGAGTTTTGTGGCAGAACCACAACGTGGAAGAGTCAACTTTGGAATTCTTTTAAAGAGGGGAGACTGTAAGAACCCAGATTTTTGGTATTAATTAAAACTTTTATTATGTAATGGAGTATAAGTGTAACAGTGGTTTCCGTGAATGAAGATTTAACGAATTTTGATTCAAATGTTTATATGCAACGAACAATGCAATTGGTTGACAACTTAGATAAGAATAATCTATCACCTAGATAAGTAAGATATGATAAATTCCAAGGAGGAAGGTTATTGTCATGTCATCCAAATCGATATTTGCTATAAGTCCAGAGGTTCCGTAAAAGGGTTAAGGAACGCTCGGGAAAGCGCGAAGACATTTTTCTAATTATAAGAATTAAAGAGAAAATAAGCAATGAATAGTGTTTTTGGTGGAAATTGGAATATTATCAGACGACGCTATATAGGAGTATTCAGAACGGATTTCTGAGTTCGTATTACTTGAGATTTCCCTAGACACTGAATGATTTAATGATTTAAAATAAAGATTTATGGAATTTAAATTCAAGAATTATTAAGGAGGAGTGAGAATGGTAGTATAAATATTAAGAAGGTTTCCGATAAAACCCTAACTAGAAATGCTTGAGATATTCCTCCGAATGATCAATGAAAATGAGCAATAACCGGACAAAAGAACAAGCAGAGAACCAAGGTGCATGTATGTGCAAGTAGATAATATCAAGTAACCAAGTAGTTACAAGAGTAACTAGCATACTTCGCAACGAACCAAGTACTTAGCTTTATCCTCTCATCTTACCACTACAAACCAACACTTGTCCATATAATTTGCATCATCCATGACCTAGTACCTTTAATAAAGCCACTTTATGATAGATATTATCTAAACACATCATCAATAATTCATTTTATCATGACCAAACAAGAGAACAAAGCCAACCAACACCATCTCTCTCCAAAAAGCTCCATTCGGCCATACATAAAATTCAAGAATCAAATTCCACCTTCCCACCTTTATTTGATCTCCGAATTTTTATGTTAAGTACTACATTTAATATAATAGCTATCCTAGAAATCTTAGCTTCAAACTACACTTTTTGCATTTTCAGATAAATCATCAAAGTGGAGGATGAATAGTAACTTTCATGAACTAACTTTGATTTCTTGTTTCCTTTGGATGATCTAAGCTATATTAAGGCTATACAAGGACTAATCAAGTTTATTAAGTCTTGTATACTCTCCAAGGAAGGTATATCTCTTAATAACCCTAGATTTTATTTTGAGATTATGGATGTTCTTGGTGGTTTTTAGCTTAGTTATGGTTATAGTGTTATTATAAGCACGTTTGCATGCTCTTGTAGTTGATTTAGCTATATGATGATTATGATGATAAAGTGAGATGTTCTTGGACTTTTTGAGATGAGAATCATGTGTGTAAGATGTATGGTATGCCCGGTGTGGCTTGGTTGTGATGTAACAATTTTGAAACGTTCGATTTATAGCCATCTTAATGTCAAAATTTCGTTAAACCCTTAAAATTCGTGCATAACAGTTGAGATAAATTTCTGGCCTTGAGGAATAAATGACATACCCTTGTAGATCTCGAGTCATAGATCATTTTGGCGCAAGAATCGAAGGAAACGGACTTACGGTTTAAGAGTTATGGTCAAATTAGTAAAAGTGATTCGAAACCGTGAATGCAAATTCGTAATTGAAATTGAACCCCCATAATATTATTAATTCTGTGGAGAATCTTGATAATTAAACATTAGAGATCATAAGGAAGGTGTGAGAGAAAACCTCATGTCAAACGGATCGTTTTCCGATTTTATAAAAATGTTCGAATCATGGTTAAGTACGAATGAACCCCTAAAAAGAACAATTGGTTATAACTTGAAAAATCACTTAGAAAATGATCAATAAACCTCGAGGTACAATCTCTTTTAGTAAACGACCGACTTTAGCACTTTTGTGGCATAAGTACCTACCAAGGGTAAGTGTAATGATGAGCCTTAATAACGAACAAATGTCGGGTCATAACGGTGATAAAAAAAGTTACAGTAGAGGGTGTATAACGAGATAACTTGAAAACTTGTCTTAATTTAAGTTAAGTATATACTTAGCCTTTCAAAAGCATTAAGTGATTAATCCCGAATACTTTGATTGTTTATAGATCACCGAGCGAGCTGACACAGGACACGCTACCCCTACTCGACTACCAGGCAATTTTCTAATACTTTGGAACTGTTGTTGTGATAATATATATAATTGAATGTTGTTATACATATGCCATAGCATGCATGCCTACTTTAAAATTTGAATTGTGATACTTGTTCTCTGATTGATGTTGGCTTATAAGTTAGATGCAAGATATACTAATTATAAGCCGGATATTGCTAAGACCCTTAGTGAAGGGCATATGATCTCGTTTTTTTAATGAAGACCGAGAGTCTGTATTTTGTAATATATAGATAGTCATGGAAACCCGGAGGGATTCCAGTGACAGACTATTTGAGGAATGTTATTTATGAACATTATTTATATTTCCATGAGTATTAAGTACTTGGAAATTATTCGAGGAAGGTTATTCGAATATTTATTCGAGGAATTATTTATTTAATGAATATTATTTTGAATATTCATTTGAGGCTATTGATTTAGATTAATATTATTTTGAATATTCATTTAAGTTTTATTTCTTTAATGAGTATTATCTTGAATATTCATTTAAAGTTCATTAAATTATCGGATATTATTGGAATATCATTCGAGGAATTATTTATTTAATGAATATTCTAATACTTATTCAAGGGTTATTTTGAGCAATATTTTATATTAAGAATAATCTTTAAATATTTATGATTTAATAAATATTCTTGGAATATTTATTTAATTCTTTTAACTTGTTTCTAGAATGATTCATTTTATTCAAATATTATTTTCGACCTCCAGATATTATGTAAATTATTTCAGAGTCTTATTGTTATTATTATTATTATTATTATTATTATTATTATTATTATTATTATTATTATTATTATTATTATTATTATTATTATTATTATTTTTATTTTTATCAAGAAAGGTTCTCACAAATTCTATTCTTCGTTCAAATCTATCTTCCAAATTATAAGGGAACCTAGCTTGAGAATTGTTATTTATTTTATTTGACTTCCCGATCATAAATATTTTGAAGTTATTCTTTCACTCGCAACTGAGTTGTTATTCATTGATTGAATCTTTTGTTACTTCCTCATCATTCGAGGGGTAAAATGATCGGAACAAGTCTGTATCCATTAACAAGCAACTGCTTGGGAAATATTGGTGAGTTTTCCTTTCCAACTAGATACGACTACTTTGTGGAGTCTTATCAACAAGTATTATACTTGGGGAAAGGGGGACTAACTTTACGTTTCAGAGTCATGGATGTTATTCGAACTAGGAGCCTGTAAGTGGCCGAGTGGCGCCGGTCCAGCAATGGCCCAACCGTTGGCCGGGGGGTTCTAGAGGGCGATAGACAAGTAAATCCGTCGGTGCTTCCTTCTACATGTAGAGAATAAAGATGGGAAGCATAACATGCTACTGATCATCGTAAATGTTATGGCTTCTGGCACGTCAATGCTCCAGTATTAGTTCATCTTTCAAAGTTAGAAATTTTCTGCAACATTATCAGTGTTGGCAGGGTTGCAAATTGTTCAAAACTGGGATTGCATATTTTTTTTATGCAATTTCCTTTTTATGAGATTTGATGATATCGGGCTCATATTTTTGCATAGCAGATATTTCTACGAAAGATATATTTTGAGTTACCTTGTAACTTCATCGTTTACCTTATACTAGGATTATGTTCGTTAATGCATGGCATATGGTTTCAAAAACACTTTTGAACTGTTATATATATATATATATATATATATATATATATATATATATATATATATATATTATTGTTAAGTATACATATTTGTTGGTGGGCTATTGCTCACCCTTGCTTTATTATGTATATCACAACAACAGCTAGGTTTGATGGCCCGCGTAAGGCGCACTCGGCGCAAGCAGGTGACTCCAGTCGTAGGACTACCCGCTGATATGGTTGTTGCTATTGTTGAGGTAGACCGGAGCTTTTGTTTTCAGCCTTAATTATATCTATAATTAATGTTAATCAACGGCAAGATTCTTTAAACTTATGATGTAATCATTTTGGGTTGTAATATCTTATATTCGTGGATCCTATTAGTAAAGACTTATTTCAATTTCATCTCTAGGACTATAACTGTTTGTGTGTGATGTGATATTATTGTAGGGTCGTAGCATGTTACTTATTTATTTTGGACTCAAGTGCAAGTACTGTTTATGGAATATGAGACCGTAACGACCAGGTCCCTGACCCCAGATTTGGGGCTGTTACAGTTATCTTCAAAATAACTAGAATTATTGGAAGCTCCCCCTGAGATAGTGCTATCTCTTCTTGATGAATTATCAGGATTATCACTTGAATTTTTTTCAGATGAATTCTCTCATGATGTTTGAGTTGTATCAGTATTGATGGTATCTTGCTATTGCTCCCCCTCAACATTTGCATTAGTGTTACCACCATCAGTAATTGGTACTTCATCAAGAATTAGTGGATCATCAGTATCTGATGGAGTTTCTGTATCTGACACAGATTCATCAAAATTCTTCGTAGCTTCATTTGCAAAAGTCAAACTGTCATGTGAGTCTTCAGCTATTCCAGTTATTTTTTAATCATTAAAAGATACATTAATTGACTCCATGACTGTCTTTGTTCTCAGATTATAGACTTTAAAGACTCTTGAAGTTGGATAGCCAATAAAGATGCCCTCATTAGCTTTAGTTTCAGAATTTCCTAGCTGTTCAGGATGAGGTCTAAGAACAAAACACTTGCAACCAAACACATGCAGATGCTTCAGACTAGGCTTCTTTTTTTAATCATTTGATAAGGAGTCACACCATGTCTGTTGATGAGTGTGATGTTCTGAGTGTAGTATGTTGTGTTAACTACTTCTGCCCAGAAATATGTAGGTACTTTAGCTTCTTTCAACATAGTTCTGCCAGCTTCAATGAGAGTTCTATTCTTCCTTTCGACTACTCCATTTTGCTAGGGTGTGTCAGGAGCAGAGAATTGCTGAATTATTCCTTTATATTTGCAAAACTCTTCCATTACTGAATTCTAGAATTTAGTTCCATTACCACTCCTCAGAATCTTGACTTTGTACTTTGTGCAAGTTTCAATGACTTTTACATGGTCCAAATGTACCTCAGCAGTTTCATCTTTTCTATGAAGAAAATACACCGAGGTGAATCTAGTAAATTCATCAACAATGACTTGAGTGTACCTTTTCTTACTGATGGACATTATGTTGACTGGTCCAAATAAGTCGAGGTGAAGCATGTGATATGGTTCATCAATTGAGGATTCAGTTTTTCTCTTGAATGATGTCCTTCTCTGTTTGGCCTTCTAACAAGCATCACAAAGTCCATCAGGAATATACAGTGCCTTTGGTAATCCTCTCACCTAATCTTTCTGAACCAACTCATTGATGTTGTTAGAGTTGAGATATGAAAGTTTCTTATGCCAATTCCAACTTTCATCTACTGATACTTTTTTGATAAGACATGTAGAGGGACCATCAGTACTGGAGTAGATGTTGGCTTCATAATGAGTATCATAGAAGTTGACATGGTAACCTCTGTCTGTGATTTGACTAACACTTAGTAGGGTTTTATTTCCAATCATATGCAAAGAACATCCACTATCCATGACTAACACATTTTTCTTTGTACCTTGCAATCAGAAACACAAATAACTTAGTTAGAATTTTTAAGAACCCACACTTGTTTTGTTTTTTTTGCATGCACTTTAACATTTTTAGCAGCAAAAGTCTTTTTGATAAAAGCAGTCCTGTCAGGATTGAATCCATCAGGATTTGCCTTGTCAGTATCAGAAATAACAAATGCATGTTGTTTATTGACACTCTTAAATTTTCAAGAACTTGTACTTTTATTGAATTTGGGCAAGGGCTCATAATTATTGTAGTACAAATTATGGTATTCTTCACAAGTATAAATAGAATACCATTTACTGCCACAATGAATACAAGGATTGTGTGGTTTGTAAAATACTAATCTATTCCTAATGTTAGACTTAGGAAGCAAAGTAGTTTTCATTTTACTCTTCCTGCAATCATTAGAAATATGATTAGAGTTACCACAGTTATAATATGTTTTTCTAGATGCATTTTAGAATATACTTATAATTATTCTTTTTATTTATTCCAACTTTACTATTCCTGTTCCTCTTAGCAGTTGATGTCCTTTGTCTATTTGTAACTTCACATATTTTATCTTCCAACTGTTTCTTAGACATAAGACCTACATTTTTAGTACTTGTCACTTTTACAGTTTTAGACACATACTTTAAATTTTGTTTTGCAGATGTTGATCCCCTTTTAGTAACTAATTTGGGATCTTTACTATACACAAAATTGACAGGTTAAATATCAGATTTGGTTTTGTCTATAACATGTCTATAGGTCATAGGTTTTCTTGTCTCATTCACAACAACTTTCTGTTTCAGTTTCTAATCATTCTATGGCTTGTAACTTAGACATTCTTTCCAATTTTTGTCAGTATTGATTTCATGAAATTTCCTACCAGAATTAGTCTAGGTTCTGAGTTTCTCATTGGCATATTCAAGTCTTTTTCAAGAGCAGTACATTTAAATTCTAATTCTAGTTTCATGTGCCTAGCCTTATCACACTTAGTTTGTACCTCTTGCATAAAAAGTAACTCAGCTTCCAAATTATCAATTCTCTTTCTTACCTCTGACATTTTAATAAGAATTCTAGCATTTTCAAGAGATTGACTTTTAAAGCTAACATGCAGAGATTTTAAGAAAGATTTCAACTCAAAAACATTATTAGTATCAAAATCATAAACAACATCAGGTACCTTATTGTCAGGAGCAGCAACCTCATCAACATTACCCATCAATGCATAGTTCACCTGTTCCTCTTCAGATTCTGAGGAAGAGTCCATCCAATCTTTGCTTGAAGAAATGAGAGCTTTGGTTTTATCCTTTTTGCATTCAGTTGCAAAGTGCCCCGTTCCATCACAGTTGTAGCATTTGACCTTGGACTTGTCTAACTTGCTACCTTTGCCTTCATTCTTCTTGTACCTGTCTTTATCAGCATTTAATGTCTTCTCCTGAAAGTTGCCTTGCCTCCTAGCCTTCATGAATTTCATCTTTTTGAAGCCCTTGACTATCATAGCAACCATTTCTATCATATCAGAATCAATAGAGTCATCATCATTATCAGTACAAGGATTAGCATCAGGATCTGATGATGTGACATCAGGATTTGACTCAATAACTCTACTTCTTCTTCTTGAGATCTCCACAGATTTCGTCCATGATTTTGATTCATCATTTAAAGAAACAGTCTATTCTTTGTTGGTCTTTTTGTTTTTTCTCTGTTAAACCTCAAGATCATGGGTTCTAAGCATTCCATATACCTCATCAAGAGAAACAGTGTCAAGATCGTACTAATGTCTAATGATGGAGGTTTGAGTATCCCACTCCTCAGGTAAAGCTCTCAGAAACTTGGTATTTGAATCTTCAGGATCATACTCTTTGCCAACCAGAGACAAATTATTCAATAAAGTGAGAAACCTATCATAAATGTCAGTAAGGCTTTCATCAGATTTAGCATCAAATTGTTCATACTCTTGTATCAAGAGTGCCCGTCTGTTCCTTTTGATAGATTTAGTTCCTTGGCATTGAGTTCCAAAGTATCCCAAACCTCCTTAGCAGTCTTACATCCTATCACTCTATTTGACATGACAACATCAAGGCTATTATGCAAGATATTCTTTACCTTTGCATCTCTTAGTACTTCAGCTTTATCTTCAGGAGTCCATTCCTTCTTAGTCTTCTGAACATAGTGCTCAGGAACTGTATCTGTTTGAGCAACCAGTTTCTTAGGAATATATGAGCCATCATGTATCCTGTCTAAATAGTCAAGATCAGTTGCTTCCAGATACATCAACATCATTACCCTCCACGTAGGGTACTCAGACTTATTGAGGATGGGAATCTTAATACTTTCATACTTACTATTCGACATCTGAAGATCTTTTCTGATTTAAATAATAAATTTAACTCTGATACCAGTTGTTGCCCAATGATTTACAATTTTAGAAGGGGTGTTGAATACAATTGTATAAGATTTTCGACTTTTAATAAAACAATTATGAAAAATAACAGCTTTATTAATTACTGATATAAACTGTTACAAACTCTCTCAAGAAATTCTGATGTTCTTGAGAGCTGCTAGGTTACAAGATATCTCGTGTAAGCGATTACAAATAAGTAAAACCTAAACTGTGTTTATATACATCACACAGCTGTCCTATCAATTACAAGATATGTTAAATCAATTATATACAACTCTTAGTACATATCTTAATCGATAGCTACGTTCCTACAAGTCAGGTACAGACATATCAATCTATCCTAAAAACAAGGAGTAATAGATATCTTTACAATCTTCAATCTTGATCATTCTTGCAATCCTGATTTGTCTTCAAATCCTGACGATCATCAATACTGATGACATCACTCATGCAATCCTGATCAACTCTTTAGGATAGATCATGACATCACTTGAATCAGTATTTCCAACAAGTACAGATGTGACATTTGATGACAATAACTACCTGGTCTAGAAGAACCCAATGATGAAGATAGAGATCCATTTAGATTTGAAAATATGTATGATTCTGATGAAGAGATTGAAACTGAAGCTAAGACTACAGTTCAACAAACTCCAGTGAATGATGAAGCAAGAGAAGAGTTTGTGCCAATCAACAATGAAGATACAAGCATCCTAGACACACCTGTGAATGGGAGCACCTTCACAGGGGGAGGAAATGATTATGATCACAACTTGGATGAGGAAGCAACATCACACTTAAGGAATCAACCTAAGCATTCAAGAAAATGGGATAGATCACATACTGTATATAACAGCCCCAGATCCGGGGCCAGGGATCTGGTCATTACGGTCTCGATTTTAGTAAATAATACTTGAACTTGAATCAAAATAAATAAACTGCATGCTGCGACCCCACAATAATAACACATTACACAACTATTTATAGTTCCAGAGATGAAATTGGAATAAGTATCTAGTCATAGGATCCATAAGTTATAAGTTATTACAAACCCAAAATGATTAGAGATTAAGCTTACTAGTTTCTTGTCTTTCTTTAACATAAGTCATAAATATAATTAAGTCTGATACACAAAAGCTGCAAGTCTAGCCTATTGGTTGCTCCTACCTCAGTAATGGCAGCTACGACATCAGCGAGTAACTCTCTGACGACTACCACCTGCTTGCGCCGAGTGCGCCTTGGTCGGGCCATCTGCTCTAGCTGTTGTTGTGATATAAATAAGTAAAGCAAGGGTGAGCAATAGAGCCCACCAAAATAATTTGTAACTGATCAAAAATATATAACAGTTCTAAAATATCTTTAAAACCATACGTTATGCATTTTATGAACATAGTGCTAGTATAATGTAAGCAAGATATCAACATATATCTTAAAAAGAGGAAATTGCAAGGTAAATTATTGCAACTTTAGTTTTGAACACTTTTCAAACCATGCCAACACTTATCGGTCACCCAGCCGTAGCTTTCCGATCGGGGTGCTCTCGATAATGTTGCAGAAAATATCTAAATTTGGATGATGAACTAATACTAGAGTATTCACCGCGCCAGCTGTCCCAACCTTACGATGATCAGTCGCATATTGTACAACTAAAAATATGTTTTACTACCGGTAGAAGGAAGATAAGACGGATTTACTTGTCCACCGTCCCGTAGATTTCCCTGGCCAACGGTTGAGCCTTGGGATGGACCGGCGCTACTCAGCCTCTTACACGACTCCTAGTTCGAATAGAATCCATGACTCTAAAACGTAAAGTTCGTCCTCCTTTCCCCAAGTATACACTTGTTGATAGGACTCCACAAAGTAGTCGTATCTAATTGGAAAGGAAAATTCACCAATATTTCCCAAGCTGTTCGCTTGTTAATGATTATCAACTTGTTCCATCAATCTTACTCCTCGAGTGTTGAGGAAGTAACAAAGACTCATTTGACTTATAACAACTAAGTTGCGAATGAAAATAATTCTTTCAAAAGTTTATGACCGGGCAGTCAACCATAATAAATAACAGTCTCTCAGGTAAGGTTCCCTATAGTTCGGAAGTTTGAGCGAGCATTTAAATCTTCTTAAAAGATAGATTTAAATGGAAAACAGAGTTTGGGAACCTCCCCTTGATAAAATAATCATAATAAGGATCAGAAATATTCTTCATAATTATTGAAGGTCAAAGATAAATTTTAAATAATATAAACCATTTTTAAAACCAGTTTAAAAGTTTTTAATGAATATTCAAATAATATCTTTCTTAAATCATAAATGTTTAAAGAATATTTTTAAACAGAATAATTGTTCGTAATTAATCCTCAAATGAATATATAAAATAATATACCCTGAATAAATAGATCCTTAAATGAATATTCCAAAATAATATTCACAAAATAAATAAAACCCTAAATAAATATTCAAAAATAATATTCATTAAATAAATAAACCTTAAATGAATATTCAGAAATAATATTCATTTAATAAATAAAACCTTACATGAATATTCAAAATAATATTCATTTAATAAATAAAACTTTACATGAATATTCAAAAAAACAAAACTTTAAATGAATATTCAAAGATAATATTCATTTAATATATAATAATGGAATAATAATTATCCAATATTTTTCTCAGAAAATAATCTCAAGATATATAGAAATATCGAATCCCGGTCTATATTAAAGAATGTAAATCATACACTCTACACTAAGGGCCCTTGCAAAACCCGGCTTATAACTAATATCTCATATCTATCTTATAAGCCAATTACCAAATCGTAAATCAAGTATCACAATATATATACTTTCGAAAATAGTTATGCATGCTATGAACATACATCGCAGAAATCATATTTATTCACAACAACAGTTTAATAAAAGGGTTTGAAAACTTGCCTGGAAACTCTGTAGGGGTAGTGTGTCTCGGGTTAGTCCGTTGATCTGTAAATAGTCAAATTATCCGAGATTAATCACTTAACGCTTTGAAAAGCTAAGTATATACATTACTTATGATAAAACATGTTTTCAAGTTATCTCATTATGCACATTCTAACGTAACTCCCATTAACACCATTATGATCCGACACTTGTTTGCTATCAAGGCATGCCATTATACATTTCACTTGATAGGTTGTAAGAACCCAGATTTTGGGTAGAATTAAAACTTCTATTTATTTAATGATGTAAGAATGAATAGTGGTTACGGCTACGATGTAATAGTTGATCTTCTGAATGAATGAATGGAATTCGATTTAAATATTTATATGTCTTGAAGAATGCTAATGATTGACAACTTAGGTAAGAATAATCTATCTCCTAGGGGAATAAGATATGGCAATTCCAAGCAGGAGAATATTCTCATGTCATCCAGATCGATAACGATTAGTCCAGTGGTCCGAGAAAGGGTTAAGGAACGCCCGAGAAAGAACAAGGACATTGTCATAAATATAGGGAATAAAGGAAGAATAAAGAATGAATAGTCTTTTTGGTGTAAATGAGAATATTATGAGACAACACTATATAGAAGTATTCAGAACGGATTTCCGAGTTCGTATTAGTGATCCAGGGGGAAAATAAGTGTATGTAAAAGCTGTCGGATTCTGAAAAACCGCACTTTTATTTTCTCCGAGAGTTCCCTGGACACTGATAGACTTAAGGATTGAACGAAAGGATTTAAGGAATTTGAATTCGAAAGTTAGTAAGAAGATGGAGAATGATGGTATTAATATTAAGAAGATTTCCGATATACCCTAATTAGAAATCCGTGAGATATTCCTACGAACGATCAATCGAGACGAGCAATAACCGGACAAAAGAAACAAGCAGAGGAAGCAAGAGTCATGCATAAGCCACTAGAAAAGATCTAGCAACCAAGTGGACTCAAGTAACTAGCATGCTTAGAGATTTAAACTAGTACTTAGCAAGCAACCACTTGGTTAATCCTTAACACCATCCAATCTCCAACACTTGTCCATCCATTTGCATCATTCCTTACATTATCACTTTAATAAAACAACCAAGGGTGATATATTATGTTAAACCACTTCACTTTATGCATTATTGGCAAAAGAAAGCAAGCAAACATCAAGTTCTCTCCCAAGCTTATTCCATTCGGCCTTTTGGCTAATTCAAGAACCCAAAACCAACTTCCAACCATCATTTGATCTTGTAATTTTTAAGGTGAGTCCTATATTTCACAAAACTAATCTCCTAGAAATTTCAAATCCAAATTCCATGGTTTCCTTTTTCAAAAAAAATCAATAAAGATTATGATGAATAGTGTTCTTCATGTATTAACTCTGTTTTCTTTGAATCTTTTGTTTGATCTAGCAAGCTTAAGCACTCCTAAGGACCATAAAAGGCTTTGTGAGGCTAATACACATTCTCAAGAAGGTATAATTCCCTTGAAACCCTAGATCTACTTTGAGTTTTATGCATGTTCTTGAGTGATCTAAGTTAGTTATGTTGTTAGTAGGTTATAAGCATGATTATGATTGGGTTTTGGATAAATGTTAAAAATAGTTAGATGAATGGAAAGGCATTGCTAGGCCTCAGTTCATGGTTATAAATCATGTATATGTTGTTTGGAGTGGATACAATGATCATGGGAAGGTTTGGAATTTGTAAATATTCGATTTATAGCCGTCGTAATGCCAAAATTTCATTAACCTTAAAAAAACGAATTTGACAGTAGATGTAACTCACTGTCTAGCTTCGTAATCTTCCATTATAAGATAGATAATGTTCCACGCTTCGTTTTGATATAAAGAACGTGTGAAATGGACTTACCGTTTAGGAGTTATGGCCGATATACTAAAAGTAGTTCGAAACCGTGAACGAGAATTCGTAACTGAAATTGAACCCTCGTAAAATACGTAAGTCAGTGACGAATCTTGGTAATTAAGTACTAGAGGTAAAAAGGAAGGTGTGAAAGAAAACATCATGTGAAACGGATCATTTTTCGATTTTATAAAAATGTTTGAATCAAGGTTAAACGCGAACGAACCCCTTAAAACTATAACTTTGGTTATAACTTAGAAAACGAACGATAAAACTCGAGGTATAATCTTGGTTCGTAATCGATCGACTTTAGAACTTATACGACTTAAGTATCTACTAAGTGTGAGTATGATGACATGTCTTAATGACGAACAAATGTCGGATCGTATCGGTAATAAAAAGAGTTACACTAAAAGGGGTATAACGAGATAATTCGAAAACACGTTTCGACTTAAGTTGATACTTAACCTTTTAAAAATTGTTAAGTGATTAATCTCGAATCTTCTGACTATTTATAGATCGCCGAGCTGACCCGGGACACGCGACCACTACCCCTACTCGTACTCGATTACCAGGCAAGTTCTAAGTCCTTTTAAAAGCTGTTGTGAATATATATATGCGGTTCGATTTTGTGTTTCATATGCCATAGCATGCATCCCTACTTTCAAGATATATTGTGATACCTGTTCCTTGAATTATTGTTGGCTTATAAGATAGATATCGATTAATCAGTTATAAGCCATTTGTTGATACGTCCCTTAGAGAAGGGCATATATATCGTATTCGTTGAATATAGACCGGGAGTCAGTACTTCTTGATACATTGTAATTACTTTCGGGAGAAATATTTAAGCAAATAATTTCCATTATTTGGTTGACGAATATCACTTTGAATATTCGTCCGAGATTATTTAATTAACGATCATTACTTCAAATAATTATTTGAACGTTATTTATTCAATGAATATTATTTTTCAATATTCATTCAAAGTCGATTCATTTATCGAATATTATTTCGAATATTCTTTTAAAGCTTGGATTACTAAATGAATATTATTTTGATATTCATTTAGAATATTATTCATTAAATGAATATTACTTTGTGAATATTCATTTAAACTCCTATTTACTTAATGAATATTATTTTAAATATTCATCTGATGTTCTATTTATTTATCGAATATTATTTCAATATTCCTTTCAAGTCTTATTACTT
This sequence comes from Saposhnikovia divaricata, assembly GCA_036435485.1. Lineage (NCBI taxonomy): Eukaryota > Viridiplantae > Streptophyta > Magnoliopsida > Apiales > Apiaceae > Saposhnikovia > Saposhnikovia divaricata. The sequence goes on along the minus strand of CM071599.1, from coordinate 116,236,912 downwards.
GAACGAATATTGTTTTGAATATTCATTTAAATATTTAATTATTCATTAAATATTTTCTCCTTATTCATTCGAGAAGTATTCTAAGAAATACTTCGATTTAAATATTCGTTCGTAATCATAAGCCTTCTGTAATTATTTCGGATGCAATAAATATTCTCTGAATATTTATCTAATACTCTGAAATGACTTCATATATTATCGTTGACCTTTGATTATTATAAAATTCCTTTGGAGTCGAATTATTATTAATATTATATCAAGAAAGGTTCTCAAAATGTCGTTCTTCCTTCGAATCTATTTTCCAAATAATAAGAGAACCTTACTTGAAAAATGTTATTTATCTTGTGGACTTCCCGGTCATAAATCTTTCGAAACGTATTCTTTTCACTCGTAACTAGAATTGCTATCTATTGCATCTGTGTACCCTCTCATCATTCGAGGGGTAAGATTATTGGAACAAGATGGTATCCTCTAACAAGCAGCAGCTTGGGAGATAAAATGTTAAATTTTCCTTTCCAACTAGATACGACTACTTTGTGGAGTCTTATCAACAAGTATTATACTTAGGGAAAGGGGGACGAACTTTGCGTTCAGAGTCATGAATTTCTTTTCGAACTTGGAGTCGTGTAAGAGGCCCAGTAGCGCCGGTCCATCCTATTGGCCCAACTGTTGGCCGGGGAGATCTAACAGGGCGGTAGACAAGTAAATCCGTCAGCTCTTCCTTCTACCGGTAGTAAATCTAAATTGAGATGTACAATCTGCGACTAATCATCGTAAGGATTGGAACAGCGGGCGCGGTGAATACTCCAGCATTAGTTCATCATTCAGATTCATTTATATTCTGCAACATTATTATTGTTGGCAGTATTGGAAAAGTATTCATAATTGGAATATATATGTTTTGAGTTACTTGTAACTTCATCATTTACCTTATACTGGTATTATCTTCGCTTAGGCATGGCATATGGTTACAAAGATGTTTGAACTGCTGTATATACATATATATATGTCATCACTGTTCAGTTATATTGTTGTTGGTGGGCTATTGCTCACCCTTGCTTATTTATTATGTCACAACAACAGCTAGGGCAGATGGCTCGCGTCAGGCGCACTCGGCGAAAGCGGGTTACCCGACCCACAGGACTCCCCGCTGATATGCTAGGTGCCATTGCTGAGGTAGCATAGATAGACAGCTTTTGCTTCCTGCTTAACTATATGTATAATTAATGTAATCAACGGCAAAACTTTTAAACTTATGATGTTATCCTTTTGGCTTGTAATAACTTTTATTCGTAAACCCTTTATGTAAGACTTATTACAATTTCATCTCTGGGACTATAACTGTGTGTGTGTGAGTGGATATTATTGTGGTGTCACAACATGCTACTTATTGATTTTGGACTCAAGTCAAGTATTATGTATGATTTATGAGACCGTGACGACCCGATCCCTGACCCCAGATCTGGGGGTGTTACATAGGTACTTAGGTTGTATAAGTTTTAGGGTTGATCGTTTACTTGAGAAGATTATACTCCAAGATCTTTTGTCCGTTTTCTAAGTGGTTTCTCGAAGTTATAACTAAGTACGTCTCCAAGGGGTTCCTTCGCACTTAACCTTGATTCAAATATTTTTATAAAATCGAAAAACGATCCTTTTTACATGAGGTCTTCTCTCACACCTTTCTTATGACTCTAATATTTAATTACTATGATTCGCAACCGAATTACTGTAAGAACCCAGATTTTTGGTAGAATTAAAAACTTTGATTATGTATTAATGTAAATATGAATAGTGGTTACAACTACGATGTAACAATTGTTCTAATGAATGAAAAAGGAATGGATTTGGATTCAAATGTTCATATGTCTTGAAGAATGCTATTGGTTGACAACTTAGGTAAGAATTATCTATCTCCTTGATAAGTAAGATATGGTCATTCCAAAGAGGAAGGTTATTCTTGTGTCGTCCAAATCAATATCTATTATTAGTCCAGTGGTTCCGTAAAAGGGTTAAGGAATGCCCGAAAGAGGACCAGGACATTTTTAATAAATATAAGGGATAAAGTAAAGAATAAGTGATGAATAGTGATTTTGGTGGAAATAGGATTATTATCAGACGACACTATATAAAAGTACCCGGAACGGATTTCGGAGTTCGTATTAATGATCCAGGGGGAAAAAGAGTGTATGTAAAAGATATCGAATTCTGAAAATAGCACTTTTATTTTCCCCGAGATTTCACTGGACACTAAAAGACCTAAGGGATTATTAAAAGGATTTAAGGAACATGGATTCGAGAATTACTAAAGAGAATGGAGAATAGTAATATAAATATTAAGGAGGTTTTCGGTAAAACCCTAACTAGAAATCCTTGAGATATTCCTCCGAACGATTAGTGAATTAAGCAATAACCGGACAAGGAAACAAGCAGGAAGACAAGATCCGTGCATGTGCTAGTGGAAAATATCTAGCAACCATGTAGTTACATGAGTAACCGACCTACTTAGAGATTAAACAACTAGTTAGCAGGAATTCCACCAAAGATCAACACTTGTCCATGCTTAATACCTCATCCATTGCATCATCACTTTAATAAAGCTACTTTAACACAAGATATTATCATAATACATCACTTTATGCATTATTGTGCAAGAGCAACCAAGCAACAAACACCAAACTCTCTCAACAAGCTCCATTCGGATTTCTTGTTAATTCAAGGATCAAAATCCTATTTCCAACCATCATTTGATCTTGAAACTTTTATGGTGAGTTCTATAATTCATATAAATGATCTCCTAAAAATCCTAGCTACAATCTCTTCCTTTTTCATTTTCAAATAAATCATCAAAGATGATGATAAATAGTGTTTTCATGAACTAATCTTGATTTTTCTTGTTTCTTTGGTTGATCTAAGCAAACTTAAGCATACCCAAGGACAAATCAAAGGTTAGCAAGGTCTTAGCATACTTCAAGGAAGGTATAACCCTTAAGAACCCTAGCTTTTGTCTGAGATTTATGCATGTTCTTGGTGGTTTAAGATTAGTTATGTTATTAGTGTTATTATAAGCATGATAGCATGATCTTGTTGTTGATTTAGCCATATAATGTTATGATGTGAGATGTTCATGGATCTTTTTAAGATTGATCCCCTTTAATATTGTTTAATCAGGGGTGAATCGTGATAATTAAATATTAGAGATCATAAAGAAGGTGTAGGAGAAAACCTCATGTAAAACGGATCGTTTTGTGATTTAATAAAAATGTTTGAATCAAGGTTAAACGCGAACGAACCCCTAAAAACACACTTGGTTATAACTTTGGTAAAACACTTAGAAAATGGTCGATAAAACTCTAGGTATAATCTTGGTTCGTAAACGACCTACCTTAGCACTTACATGACTTAAGTATATACCAAGTGTAAGTGTAATGACGAGCCGTAATAAAGAACAAATGTCGGGTCAAAACGAGGTTAATAAGAGTACACAAAAAAGGGTGCATAACGAGATAACTCGAAATCGTGTTTCGACTTAAGTTAAGTTATACTTAGCCTTTTCAAAAAGTGTTAAGTAATTAATCTCGAATATTCTGATAGTTTATAGATCACCGAGCAGACCCAGGGCACACTACCTCGACCCAACTACCAGGCAAGTTTCCAATACTTGGAACTGTTGTTGTGATATGATATATGATTAATTGTTGTTATACATATGTCATATCATGCATGCCTACTTTCAAATCTTATTGTGACACTTATTCCCTGATTTAATGTTGGCTTATAAGATAGATAAATAATATATCGATTATAAGCCGGATATTGCTAAGACCCTTAGCGAAGGGCATACGAATCTCATTCTTCGATTATAGATCGGGAGTCGATATTTCTTGATATATCTTGATTAGTTTCGGAGGAAAATATTTAAGTAAATATTTTCCATTATTTATTTATTGAAAATTATTTGGAATATTCAATTAAGTTTATTTATTTAATGAACATTATTTTGAATATTCGTTGGATCTTTATTTATTCTCTAAATATTATTTTGAATATTCATTCGAGATTATTTATTTAATGAATATTATTTTGAATATTCATTCAAGATTATTTACTTAAGGAATATTATTTCAAATATTCATTCGACCTTTATATATTTGCTGAATATTGTTTAATACTCCTTTAAGATTGAGTATTTATCGAATACTATCCTGAATATTCCCCTGAATAATTTAATGAATATTATTTGGAATATTCGTTTGATCTTTATTTATTTAATGAATATCTTCTTGAATATCCATTTAAGGTTGATTTATTTATTGGATATTATTCTAAATATTTATTCGAGGAATTACTTATTTAATAAATAAATTCCCTATATTCATTCAAAGGTCACTTTGAGCAATAATCTATTCTAAGAATATTCTTTGAATATTATGAGATGATAAATATTCCTTTATTATTTATTTAATTCTTGCTAACTTAGCCTTAAAATATATTACTTCGTTCAAATACTACCTTCGATCTTCAAATATTATGTACACTACTCTGAGTTTTAATATTATTATTTTATCAAGGAAGGTTCTCAAAACTCCATTCTTCATTCGAATCTATCTTCTAGAACATAGGAGAACCTTGCTTGAGAGCTATTATTTCGTTGACTGCCCGGTCATATACTTGTTAAACTATTCTTTTCACTCGCAACTTGGTTGCTAACCATCAAATTGCGTCTGTTTGTTACTTCCTCATCATTCGAGGGGTAAGATTATTGGAACAAGTTATTATCCATTAACAAGCATCAGCTTGGGAAATATCGGTGAATTTTCCTTTCCAACTAGATACGACTACTTCATGGAGTCTTATCAACAAGTATTATACTTGGGGAAAGGGGGACGAACTTTACATTTCAGAATCATGGATTTATTCGAACTAGGAGTATTTGTGTAAGAGGCTGTGGGACAGTCCATCATTGAAACTGGTATAAGAGGGTGTGGGACAGTCCATCCTAGAAGTAGGGTCCGAGTGGCGCCGGTCCCGTCTAAGCCCAAAGATGGCTAGGGAGATCCGGCGTATGGTGGTGTTCATATGTTCTTCCTTCTACCGGTAGTAAAACAAATCTTGAGATACACAACCTGCGACTGATCATCGTAAAGCGGTGTCATCTGGCGCGACATACTCCAGTATTGGTTAACTATCCAGAATCTATTTATTTTCTGCAACATTATCAGTGTTGGCAGGACTGAAAATTGTTCAAAACTGGAATTGCATATTTTTCCTGCAATTTCCTTTTTACGAAAAAGTGATGATTTCTAGCGCTTATCTCTGCATAGCAGATATTCTTACGAAAGATATAATTCGAGTTACCTTGTAACTTCATTCTTTATATTATACTGGCTTTGTGTTCGTTAATGCGTGGCATATGGGTTCAAAGATTTTCTTGAAATTCTTATATATATATATATATATATATATATATATATATATCTTTGATGTTCTGTTATATATTATTGTTGGTGGGCTATTGCTCACCCTTGCTTATTTATTATGTTAAAACAACAGCTAGGACTGATGGCCCGCGTAAGGCGCACTCAGCGCAAGCAGGTTACCCCAGCCAGAAGACTACCCACTGATATCATCGCTTCCATTACTGAGGTAGCATAGATAGGCAACTTTTGCTTTCTAGTTTAAGTATATGTATAATTAATGTTAATCAACGGCAAGAACTTTAAACTTATGTTGTTATTCCTTTCGGGATTGTAATAACTTTTATTCGTGAACCCAATAATTAGTAGACTTATTTCAATTTCATCTCTGGGACTATAACTGTTATGTGTGTGAGTGGATATTATTGCAGGGTCATAGCATGCTACTTATTTATTTTGGACTCAAGTCAAGTGTTATGTATGGAATATGAGACCGTAACGACCCGATCCCCGACCCCGGATCTGGGGGTGTTACAAAAATGGTATCAGAGTGAGAGTTATATATCCCAAAAGATGATGCGACGTTATATAATAATAAATTCACTAAGATAATAAGAACTCTTTCCAAGTTCACCTAAAACCCTTACGGGAACTTTTAAGTATCATGATAGTAACATAGTTCGTCTTGTATAGGCAAGCGACGTCTCCGATCCAGATGATTTTGAGAGACAGCACGATGAGGCGATCCAGGCTACCGAGGATATGGCAGTGGTTGATTCTGATGACTTGTTCAGGACCAGAGACCCTTACTACCAGCGTTTGGCTGATGATGATGGAGATACAGAGGTTATGGAGTCTGAGGAGGAGGTCCAGACAGATGCAGATACTGAGGTTATTGATTTTGAGGAGGAGGAGGACCCCGAAGAGGTCCAGGAAAGAGAGGGCACTGAGATAGTTGCTGAGGATGTTGTTGAGGAGGATCCAGAGGAGACCCAGCTTATAGCTGATATTAGGGTCATGGAGGACACTGACATGACCACTGAGCAGGTTATGACTGCTATTGTTGGACAGGCTGTAGATGAGGGTACGGAGGGAGATGTTAATGAGCCAGTGGATGATGCTGTAGGGAGTTCCGGACTTCGTGTGCCACCCCTCTCTATTGAGAGAGCCCCTTCACCACCACCATTACCTGTGAGCCCATTTTCCGATGAGTTTGAGGAGTTGACACCAGAGCCGCAGCAGGCAGATGCCAACCTCCAGTAGAGCCATCTACTCCACCTCACATCCCGGTAGAGTGGATCCCATTGTGTGTGCACAACTATGTTGTGGCCAGACTTTCTACAGAGGTAGCCGTGGCTGAGGCCAGGTTGGCAGAGTCCCAGAGAGAGCTAGCAGCGGAGAGAGATGCTCGGTTGAGGCACCAGGGTGGGAGACGAGCCAGGGTTAGAGAGATGTATAGGGAGGTGACCAAAGCTGAGGGCTCGAGTGAGGGTGCGATAGTTACCCAATGATGGACATGGCATGGTATCCAGGGTAGATGCAGAGGAAATCTTCCATATTTCTATGAGGAGGGTTCGAGCTTTGGCCCACCATCGTGCCTGACTACAGGGATAGTGATATAGTAGTCTAGTTCTCTAGTCTTGTGCGGACATAGTAGTGCCGACTTTTGGCAGGATAGTCTCAGTGTATTTAGTTTCCCTGTTGCAGACTAGACAGATAGACATATTTCACTTTTGACTAGTTGTTATTCGGATGGTTGTACTCTTAAAATGGTCGATGTGACCCAGTTGATGTACCTTTCAGTATCTTGTATATATTTATTTCCCTTTCAGTTATTTCAGTTTCGTATGACACGATCGCTAGTTTGTTATATTGTATCTGCACGTACTGCTTTCACTTAAGTTGTCATGAAATATAGAACTGTGGGATCCTAAATCCAAATATGAATCTATATTGCAAGGAGAAATCCTTTAAAATGGGTGAATAAACCTAATGTATAATTGTCCAAATTTTCAGTAAAATGCCTCCGAGAAGAATGGGTACTAGGGCTAACCCCCGTGAATCTACTAACCAAGAGAGTCACAACCAACATGAGGAAAACCCTAAGTATAATGAAGAACAAGATCAGGATTATAATAATCTAGAGGATTCCCAGTATGGGGAAGAAGACGAAACCTTTCACACTGTAAACTTCGAAGAGGAAGTCGAAGAAGGGGAAACTGAGGTTGAGCGGCAGGGGGAGAACCAGGGTGGAAACCCCATAGGCCAGTTTATGGATCTGCTTAGGCATAATTTGAACCAATATCCCCAACCACCTCAAGGAAACAACACTTCGGTGGAAAATTCCTTCAGGGCCTTTAAGTCCCTTAAGCCCCCAGAGCTTCAAGGATCTGCCGACCCCGTTGAGGCAAGAGCCTGGATTAAGGAAATGGAAAAGTCTTCAAAATTCTGAGTATGGACGAGGCACAAAAGACTGTCTTTGCCACTTACCTTCTGAAGGGAGAGGCCAATTATTGGTGGGAGGCCAAAAAGAATATGGAAATTGATGTTATAGTAAATGGGAGAGGTTCAAGCAATTGTTCTTAGAGAAGTATTTCCCAAGATTCATGAAAACTCAGATGGACCTTAAGTTTTTAGAGCTGAAGCAGAACAATATGTCAGTGGCTGACTATGAGGCCAAGTTTACTGAGTTATCAAGGTTTGTACCAGAATTTGTGGACACAGAGGAAAAGAAAGCTAACAGGTTTCAGCAAGGTTTGAAACAGTGGATCTAGAATCGTGTGGCAGTTCTAGAGATTACAGATTATACCACCTTGGTGCAGAAGGCAACCATTGTGGAAGCCGGAAGTGATCAGATGTAGAGAGAGAGAGAGAGAGAGAGAGAGAGAAGGGGGGAATAAAGAGAAAGCACGCCAGCATGGGCGGAGGGTCCGCAGGAGGAAAACCCCCGAACAAGTTTAGCAGAGGAACAGTTTCCCTACCTGGGAGGAATACGGGGTTTAAACCATCTATGAGTGCAAGTGTGAGCCAGGGCGACAAGCCATCAGGAGTACCCCACCCCCATCAGTCCCGATTCTCAGCACCAGTACGTGCAACCTGTGGAAAGAAACATTCTGGTGCCTGTCACCAGAAACCGGTAACCTGTTTTAAGTGTGGACGAGCAGGTCACTATGCTACCTCTTGTACCACCGTCATTCCTAATCCCAACCAAGGAACCACTTGTTCCAGTGCGGACGTCGAGGTCACATGAAGAAGGATTGCCCGATGAAAAAGCCAGCAGCATCAGGGGCAAGCAAGGCTGCCTCCAATAGGCCACCAACTGCTAAAACTTTTAATATGACAGTTCAGGATGCCGTGAAGGACACGAACGTGATAGCAAGTACCTTTTCTCTCAATTCAGTCAGTGAAAATGTCTTATTTGATTCTGGAGCAACTAAGGCTTCTGTATCGAGAGATTTTGCGCGTAAATTGAAACTTAAGACCCAACCGCTAAGGGCTCCCTTACAAGTAGAGATAGCCAACCAGGAAGTCATTCCAGTTAGTCAGATTCACCCCAATTACGAATTAGAAATAGGAGGACGATCTTTCTATGTCGATTTGATTCCTTTTAAGCTCGGGGAATTTGATGTCATTTTGGGAATTGATTGGTTGTCCCGTAATAATGCTCAGATAGATTGTAAAGAAAAGAAAGTTAAGTTGAAAACCCCAGGGAAGAAGGAAGTAGTGTTTAAAGGGATGTGACAGACCCAGACAATTCTAACCCTGGTGCAGACCAAGAGATTGCTCCGAAAAGGAAACAAGGCTTATTTAGTTTACGTTATCGACACCCGGAAGGAACCGCCCAAGATATAAGACATTTCGGTAGTTAATGAATTCGAAGATGTGTTTCCACAAGATCTTCCCGGATTACCGCTGAATAGAGTGATTGAGTTTGCTATCGAGTTAGCCCCGGGGACGGCGCCGGTTTCGAAGGCCCCGTACCGATTAGCCCTAGTGGAAATGAAAGAGCTAGCTAAGCAGTTACAAGAATTATTGGATAAGGGTATGATAAGACCAGTGTGTCGCCTTGGGACGCACCAGTGTTGTTTGTTAGGAAGAAGGACGGGAGCATGAGGTTATGCATCGACTACCGAGAGTTGAACAAGCAAACCATAAATAAAAAGTACCCGTTACCCAGATTTGAGGACTTGTTTGACCAGCTAAGAGGAGCTGTGTATTTCTCTAAGATTGACTTGAGAACTGGATATCACCAACTGAAGATTAAACTTGAAGATATCTCGAAGACTGCATTCCATACCAGATATGGACATTATCAGTTCTTGGTGATGTCATTTGGATTGACTAAAGCCCCAGCAGCTTTCACGGATTTGATGAATAAAGTGTTCAAGGAATATTTGGATAAGTTCGTGATAGTTTTCATTGACAATATTCTTATCTACTCAAAGACGGAGGAAGAACACGCCGAACATTTGAGGATAACCTTAGAGATACACTAGGAAAAAGTAGCTATATGCCAAATTCTCGAAGTGTGAGTTCTGGAAAAATGAGGTGCAATTCTTAGGGCACGTAATCAATAGAGAAGGAGTGTTGGTTGACCCCTCCAAGATAGAGGCAGTCTCAAATTGGGAACGACCAACCACCCCAATCGAGGTAAGGAGTTTCATCGGACTGGCAGGATATTATAGACGATTTGTTCAAGATTTTGTGAAAATCGCATCCTCGTTAACTCGACTTACCCGTAAAACTGAGAAATTTGAATGGACTAAAAAGCGCGAGAAGAGTTTCCAAGAGCTAAAGAAGAGGTTGTGACGGCCCCAGTGTTGGCATTGCCTAATGGAAAAGGAGATTTCGTGATCTACAGTGATGCTTCGCATAAAGGATTAGGATGCGTGCTTATGCAACATGGTAAGGTAATCGCATATGCGTCAAGGAAATTGAAGGATTATGAAATCCGATACCCTACGCATGACCTAGAATTAGCAGCAATTGCTTTTGCCTTAAAGATTTAGAGGAACTACTTGTATGGAGATAAGTGCGAGATATACACTGACCATAAGAGCCTCAAGTACATTTTTACTCAGGAAGAACTGAACATGTGCCAGAGGAGGTGGTTAGAGCAAATTAAAAACTATGATTGTGAGATACGTTACCACCCGGGCAAATCCAATGTGGTGGCCGACACCCTCAGTAGGAAAGAGAAACTCAAAATGATAACCTCAGAAGAAGAATTGGTGAGAGATTTCGAAAAGTTGGAAATCGAGGTCAAGATACCCGAAGATGGTCAAAAAAGGTTAATAAAAATTCGAATCCAACCCCCATTGTTAGAAAAGATTAGACTATGTCAAGAATGGATAATGGAGGAAGAAGAGAACTCCATGGAAGAGATAATGACCGAAGAAGAAATTAAGTGTGAAAGAGACAAAGAAGGAATCATGAGGTACACATATAGGATATGGATTCCAAACGTTAAGGAACTCAAGGATGAGATCTTATATGAAGCACACAACTCCAGATACTCAGTGCACCCCGGTAGTACCAAGACGTATAGAGATTTGAAAGAGTACTACTGGTGGCCCAACATTAAAAAGGACGTTATAGAGTGGGTAAGCAGATGCTTGACCTGCCAGAGAGTGAAAGTAGAGCATCAGAGGACCAGTGGACTTCTACAGCCCTTAGAGATTCCCGAATGGAAATGGAAACACATAGCCATGTATTTCGTAGTAGGTTTACCAAGGACCAAAGCTAATCATGACGCCATATGGGTAATCATAGACCGACTAACGAAGTCAGTTCATTTTCTTCCAATCAACGAAAGGTATACGGTCGACAGGCTAGTGGATATCAAAATAAAAGAGATATTGGCGCGACATGGAGTCCCAGTCGCCATAGTATCCGATCGAGATCCTAGATTTAACTCCAGGTTTTGGAGAAGCTTTCAAGAATGTGTAGGAACCCGGCTGAACATGAGCACAGCCTACCACCCCCAGACAGACGGGCAAAGGGAAAGGACCATCCAAACACTAGAAGATATGTTGAGAGTCTGTGCTATAGACTTTAAAGGAAATTGGGATGATCACTTACCATTGATTGAGTTTTCCTATAACAATAGTTTCCATGCAAGCATAGGAATGTCGCCTTACGAGGCCCTTTATGGAAGAAAATGTCGATCTCCCTTGTATTGGGATGAAGTTGGGGAGCGAAAGATGCTCGGACCCGAAGTAGTCCAACGGACTAAAGATGCAGAAGATCTAATCAGAGGACGACTGGTAGCAGCCTAGGATCGACAAAAGAGATATGCCGACTTAGCTCGGAAAGGCAAGGAGTATGAAGTTGAAGACCTAATGTTTTTGAAGGTATCTCCCTGGAAAGGTTTAATGAGGTTTGGAATGAAAGGAAAGCTGAGTCCCAGATATATTGGACCGTTTGAGATATTAAGACGTATCGGGGAACTAGTTTACGAACTATCTTTACCCCCAAATCTATAACAAGTACACAATGTGTTCCATGTTTCGATGTTAAGGAAATATAATCCGGATGCCAAGCTTATAGTTGAATATGAGCACATGGACATGCAACCAGACTTGACATATGTAGAGCAGCCTGTGGAAATCATAGATCAGAAAGAACAAGTGCTTCGAAACAAGGTCAACAAGCTAGTCAGAGTCTTATGGCAGAACCACAATGTGGAAGAGTCAACCTGGGAGCTAGAAAGCGCGATGCAAGAAAAGTACCCCCATTTGTTTTCAAACTGATTCCGGGATGGAATCCTTTTAAGGAGGGGAGACTGTAAGAACCCAGATTTTTGGTAGAATTAAAACTTTGATTATGTATTAATGTAAATATGAATAGTGGTTACAACTACGATGTAACATTTGTTCTAATGAATGAAAAAGGAATGGATTTGGATTCAAATGTTCATATGTCTTGAAGAATGCAATTGGTTGACAACTTAGATAAGAATAATCTATCTCCTGGATAAGTAAGATATGGTAATTCCAAAGAGGAAGGTTATTCTTGTGTCATCCAAATCGATATCTGTTATTAGTCCAGTGGTCCCGTAAAAGTGTTAAGGAACGCCCGAAAGAGGACCAGGACATTTTTAATAAATATAAGCGATAAAGTAAAGAATAAGTGATGAATAGTGATTTTGGTGGAAATAGGAATATTATTAGACGACACTATATAAAAGTACCTGGAACGGATTTCTGAGTTCGTATTACTGATCCAGGGGGAAAAGAGTGTATGTAAAAGCTATCAAATTCTGAAAAATAGCACTTTATTTTTCCCGAGATTTCCCTGGACACTGAAAGACCTAAGGGATTATTAAAAGGATTTAAGGAATATGGATTCGAGAATTACTCAAGAGAATGGAGAATAGTAATATAAATATTAAGGAGGTTTCCGGTAAAACCCTAACTAGAAATTCTTGAGATATTCCTCTGAACGATTAGTGAATATCTAGCAACCATGTAGTTACATGAGTAACCAACCTACTTAGAGATTAAACCACTAGTTAGCATGAATTCCACCAAAGATCAATACTTGTCCATGCTTAATACCTCATCCATTGCATCATCACTTTAATAAAGCTACTTTAACACAAGATATTATCATAATACTTCACTTTATGCATTATTGTGCAAGAGCAACCAACCAACAAACACCAAACTCTCTCAACAAGCTCCATTCGGATTTCTTGTTAATTCAAGGATCAAAATTCTACTTCCAACCATCACTTGATCTTGAAACTTTTATAGTGAGTTCTATAATTCATATAAATGATCTCCTAAAAATCCTAGATTCAATCTCTTTTTTTTCCATTTTCAAATAAATAATCAAAGATGATGATAAATATTGTTTTCATGAAGTAAATCAAAGCTTAGTAAGGTCTTAGTATACTTCAAGGAAGGTATAACCCTGAAGAACCCTAGCTCTTGTTTGAGATTTATGCATGTTCTTGGTGGTTTAAGCTTAGTTATGTTATTAGGGTTATTATAAGCATGATAGAATGATCTTGTTGTTGATTTAGCCATATAATGTTATGATGATGAAGTGAGATGTTCATGGATCTTTTTAAGATGAGAATAATGTGTATAAGTTGGATATATGCCCGGTGTGGCTTGGTTTTGATGTTACGAATTTAGAAACGTTCGATTTATAGCCGTCGTAATGCCGAAATTTCGTTAACCTTAAGAAATTGTGTTCGACAGTAGCTATAACTTACTGTCCAGTTTAATATTCTGCCATTGTAAGATAGATTATGTTATAAGCTTCGTTTTGATATAAAGATCATGTGAAACGGACTTACGGTTTAGGAATTATGGTTAAATTCGTAAAAGTGGTTCGAAACAGTAAGTACGAGTTTGTAATTGAAATTGATCCCCTTTAATATTGTTTAATCAGGGGCGAATCATGATAATTAAATATTAGAGATCATAAAGAAGGTGTCGGGGAAAACCTCATGTCAAACAGATCATTTTCCGATTTTATAAAATTGTTTGAATCAAGGTTAAACGACGAACCCCTAAAAACACACTTGGTTATAACTTTGGTAAAACACTTAGAAAATGGGCGATAAAACTCGAGGTATAATCTTGGTTCGTAAACGACCTACCTTAGCACTTACAAGACTTAAGTATATACCAAGTGTAAGTGTAATGATGAGCCGTAATAAAGAACAAATGTCGGGTCAGAATGAGGTTAATAAGAGTACACAAAAAAAGGTGCATAACGAGATAACTCGAAATCGTGTTTCGACTTAAGTTAAGTTACACTTAGCCTTTTCAAAAAGTGTTAAGTAATTAATCTCGAATATTCTGATTGTTTATAGATCACCGAGCAGACCCAGGGCACACTACCTCGACCTGACTACCAAGCAAGTTTCCAATACTTGGAACTGTTGTTGTGATATTATATATGATTAATTGTTGTTATACATATGTCATAGCATGCATGCCTACTTTCAAATCTTATTGTGATACTTGTTCCCTGATTTAATGTTGGCTTATAAGATAGATAAATAATATATCGATTATAAGCCGGATATTGCTAAGACCCTTAGCGAAGGGCATACGAATCTCATTCTTCGAATATAGACCGGGAGTCGATATTTCTTGATATATCATGATTATTTTCGGAGGAAAATATTTAAGTAAATATTTTCCATTATTTATTTATTGAATAAATATTTGGAATATTAAATTAAGTTTATTTATTTAATGAATATTACTTTGAATATTCATTGGAGCTTTATTTATTCTAAACATATTTTGAATATTCATTCGATATTATTTATTTAATGAATATTATTTTGAATATTCATTCGAGATTATTTATTTAAGGAATATTATTTCAAATATTCATTCGACCTTTATATATTTGCTGAATATTGTTTAATACTCCTTTAAGATTGAGTATTTATCGAATACTATCCTGAATATTCCCTTGAGTTATTTAACGAATATTATTTGGAATATTCGTTTGATCTTTATTTATTTAATGAATATCTTCTGGAATATCCATTTAAGGTTGATTTATTTATTGGGTATTATTCCAAATATTTATTCGAGGAATTACTTATTTAATAAATAAATTCCCTATATTCATTCGAAGGTTACTTTGAGCAATAATCTATTCTAAGAATATTCTTTGAATATTATGAGATGATAAATATTCCTTTATTATTTATTTAATTCTTGCTAACTAAGCCTTAAAATATATTACTTCGTTCAAATACTACCTTCGATCTTCAAATATTATGTACACTACTCTGAGTTTTAATATTATTATTTTATCAAGGAAGGTTCTCAAAACTCCATTCTTCATTCGAATCTATCTTCTAAAACATAGTAGAACCTTGCTTGAGAGCTGTTATTTCGTTGACTACACGGTCATATACTTGTTAAACTATTCTTTTCACTCGCAACTTGGTTTCTAACCATCAAATTGAGTCCTTTTGTTACTTCCTCATCATTCGAGGGGTAAGATTATTGGAACAAGTTAATATCCATTAACAAGCATCAGCTTGGGAAATATCGATGAATTTTCCTTTCCAACTAGATACGACTACTTCGTGGAGTCTTATCAATAAGTATTATACTTGAGGAAAGGGGGACAAAATTTACATTTCAGAATCATGGATTTATTCGAACTAGGAGTATATGTGTAAGAGGCTGTGGGATAGTCCATCATTGAGACTGGTATAAGAGCTTGTGGGACAGTGCATCCTAGAAGTAGGGTCCGAGTGGCGCCGGTCCCGTCTAAACCCAAAGATGGCTAGGGAGATCTGGCATATGGTGGTGTCCATATGTTCTTCTTTCTACGGTAGTAAAACAAATCTTGAGATACACAACCTGCGACTGATCATCGTAAGGCGGTGTCATCTGGCGTGACATACTCCAGTATTGGTTCACTATCCAGAATCTTTTTATTTTCTGCAACATTATCATTGTTGGTAGGACTGAAAATTGTTCAAAACTGGAATTGTATATTTTTCCTGCAATTTTGTTTTTAAGAAAAAGTGATGATTTCTAGTGCTTATCTTTGCATAACAGATATTCTTACGAAAGATATAATTCGAGTTACCTTGTAACTTCATTCTTTATATTATACTGGCTCTATGTTCGTTAATCGTGGCATATGGGTTCAAAGATTTTCTTGAAATTGTTATATATATATCTTTGTTGTTCTGTTATATATTATTGTTGGTAGGCTATTGCTCACCCTTGCTTATTTATTATATCACAACAACAGCTAGGACTGATGTCCCGCGTAAGGCGCACTCGGTGCAAGCAGGTTACACCAGCCAGAGGATTACCCGCTGATATCATCGTTGCCATTGCTTAGGTAGTATAGATAGGCAGCTTTTGCTTTCCAATTTAAGTATATGTATAATTAATGTTAATCAACGACATGAACTTTAAACTTATGTTGTTACTCCTTTTGGGATTGTAATAACTTTTATTCGTGAACCCCATAATTAGTAGACTTATTTCAATTTCATCTCTGGGACTATAACTGTTATGTGTGTGAGTGGATATTATTGCGGGGTCACAGCATGTTACTTATTTATTTTGGACTGAAGTCAAGTGTTATGTATGGAATATGAGACCGTAACGACCCGATCCCCGACCCCGGATCTGGGGGTGTTA
The DNA here is from genome assembly GCA_036435485.1 of Saposhnikovia divaricata. Classification (NCBI taxonomy): domain Eukaryota; kingdom Viridiplantae; phylum Streptophyta; class Magnoliopsida; order Apiales; family Apiaceae; genus Saposhnikovia; species Saposhnikovia divaricata. The sequence continues at coordinate 116,220,348 of CM071599.1, read as the reverse complement.
CAATTACTCATGTTAAGGGGATTCAATTGAAGTTACGAACTCGCACTTACGTTTTCGAAAAAATTTTACTAAATCGACCATATCTCCTAAATCGTAAGTCCAAATGTTTCGATTCTCGCGCCAAAATGATCTATGAATCGAGATCTTTAAGGGCAGGTCAAAAACTCATCAAGATCAGAAAATTAACCCTACTATTGTGCAATGTTTTTAAGGGTTAATTAAATTTCGGCATTACGACGGCTATAACTCGAATATTTCCAAAATTAAAATCCTCCAATAATCATAGTTTCCACTCTAAACCACCCCATACATGCTATTTAACATTGAACTAAGGCCAAGTAATGCCTTTCCATTCATATAATCCATTTTAACACATATCAAAGCCCAATCAAATCTCTATGATCTTATACATGCATATAATCACCAAAGCTTTAACAAAACTCAAGATTCATTCAAGGTTTCAAGTGTCATACCTTCCTTGGAGTGTAAGAGGACCTACTAAGCCTTGTATAGCCCTTATATAACCTTGATATAGCTTGGATCATCCAAAGAAATCAAGAAACAAAAGTTAGTTTCTTGAAGTTACTATTTATCTACAACTTTGATGATTTTATTAACCATGAAAGGCTTGGAGTCTATGGCTCAAATTCATAGGAGATCTTAGTTATGAAGTAGAGAACTTACCTAATTAATTTTAGAATACTTGGATGGTGGAAAGTTGTGATTTGATCCTTGCAAAAGAGCTAGGCCGAGAGCTCCATTTCTTGGTGTTTTTGGTTTGGTTTGCTTTATTATGACTAAATACATGTAATATATGGATGCATCTTCTCTTTTGTGTTGTTAGCCATTTATTGGACCAAGTGTCACCAATCTACTTCTCCACTTGTTGACACCACATTATGCATTCCCTTTTTGGTACAAATGCAACTACACCACTTAGCTTATAGTTGACTTTCATGTATGCTACTTTGGTTTCTCCTTCTCCCACCAATTAGTTTCCCTTTTTGTCTCGTTAATAAAATCAATACGTTATGACTTATATGTTGCATTCCATTGCTTTACTATGGTACAATTCCTTAAATCAATATTATATCCAATATTCCTTATTTATTCTCTATTTAAATCTTGTACTTAGAAAATGTTCTCGCACTTTCTCGAGCGTTCTCAATCTCTTTTGTGGAGTTACTTGACTTACACCAGATATCGATTTGGATGACATGAGCTACCAGATATCAATTTGGATGACATGAGGATACTTCCTTTCTTAGGATGCCATAGCTTACTTCCTCGACAATAGATTATTCTTATCTAAATTGTCAACCAGTTACACTGTTCATGACATATAAACATTGGAATCTATATCCATTTAAAATACTCGTTCATTACAACCATTTGCACATTGTAGTCATAACCATTATTCATTCATACACCATTACATAATAAATTTTTAATTCCTCCAAAAATCTGGGTTCTTACACTGCAGAGCAAATTATTGGAGATCCAAATGCAGGAGTGAGAACAAGGAGAACAACTCAAAATGAGTGTCTCTTTGGTTGCTTTATGTCCCAAGTTGAGCCTAAGAAACTTAATGATGCACTGTCGGATCCAGACTGGATTATTGCTATGCAAGAGGAGCTGAATCAATTTGAAAGGAATAAAGTATTGGAATTAGTGCCTACACCAAGAGACAGAACCATTGTTGGAACAAAATGGGTTCTGAAAAATAAAATGGATGAAGATGGTGTGATTGTAAGAAACAAAGCAAGGTTGGTTGTTAGATCCCGAAGTAGCGTAGAAGGGGGGGTTGAATACGATACTACCAAAAAAAATAATTCCGAGAATATATCTTTATTGATAATAAACTTGAAGGGGTGTTACAACTTCTAATCCAATGGATTAGCTTCAAAACCAGAACACTCCTAAGGATAGTTTAGGCACGAGAGAACCTTCTACCCGACACTTCCTAAAAGCGGGCTAAGCCGGCTTCCCTACTAGATGGACTGTCTAGCAGCTTACATAGAGAAGATATAAGAGAGAGAAGAGGGAGTTTTGTGTTGAGGTGTTTTTTGAAATGAAATACAACAAGCCTATTTATAGGTTTTAGAAAGTCACTATGTTGTACTATGCTGTACTATTCACGTGGGCCCACTTGCATAGTAACCACTATTCCAACAACCAAAATGCGTTTGCTGAGAATTTTTGGACGTGGGCCCCACCTGCATAGTACTATTCCACCAACCATCCTTTGAAAATATTTTGGACGTGGGCTCCATTGCATAGTAACCACTATTTGCACAGTAACCACTATTTGCACAGTACCTGCATAGTAATCTTGCATAGTAACCTTGCATAGTAATCGTGCATAGTAACTTTGCATAGTACTAATATTTTTGGCTGCTTCTTTTAGGCTTCTCTCTTCTGTTTCAAATATTCTACTGAATTAATTCATCTCAGAAAATAGTTCAAGTACCAGATTAATTTAATTATTTATTATAAATAATTAATTAATCTGTTACTTAGTTAATTTCAGAGTAAATTAATTTTGACAATACCTTGAGATATTATGTATATCCTTGATCGTCAATAGGCTTTGGCAATTCTTTGTGAATTAATGTGTTGATCCTTCTCGTGTGTGCTGACACTTAGTACACTGGTCTGGTTCACAAGTGACTAGCACTGATCTTGATCTTCACACCTTCGTTACATTCCAATTGATTAGCCTATAGCAGTATCTTCAAATAATATAAATACATGGAATCTTTTTGCCCTTCAACTGAATCATCTGTACATCTTATTCTGTCACTGAGGCTTGATCATGTTAATGAACTTCTTTCAGCGACTTGATCCTTGTCGGTGCCTGTTCTTCAAATTTCACGATCCCTGTATAGAGTTAATATTATTTATCTTTTATCCTAGTTGAGTTATATATGTCCTCTATTACATATTACATTACATTATGCTTTACAATCTCCCCCATTTGATTGTTAGGGTTTGACAAGCAAATTCCTAGAGGATAACTCAACTGATACAAAAAACAAAAATGAAATACAAAGATAAATAATATTAAAGCGCATTCTGGATCATATATACATTTTCCAGATTTCTAAAATTTGAACAAGTACAAGACAAATTGTTCCTCTAGACTGAACATATCTTCAAGTTTGCCTTGCTTTCTTTTCACAGAGCACTAATACTCCCATTAGCTTTTCCTTTCCCAAAATAAAGTTAATTCCGTGTCAATAACCTTTTCTTTGCCCTTACACCTAGTAGATTTTTCTTGATCATCCAACTTCTCCCCCTCAGTTGGGTTATCCTCCAGAGTAGTAGGATGTGGAGTTGGTACATTAGACGAAGATGACTTTACCAAGGAGTTGATTGCATCATTAAACTGGGTTCCCATGGTATTCAATTGAACCTGGAATACATCATGTTGAATGAGTTGCAAATTTTTGATTTCTGCAATGGACTTAAAGATATTTTGCAACTCTTTCTCCATTGTTTGGACCCGTGTAAGGAGTCTGCTATATTTATTTCTGGTTATAGATGCATGTGGTTGAGTAGGTTGCTCACTCGTACGTTCTACAGGTGTTTTACTCAACACTCTATATTCACTCGGTTTAGTGGTTTGGGTGACACTTACATGTTCTGTTCGTGCTTCCCTCAACTCTCCTCCAGAGCTTCCACCGATATGTGTACCTACAAATGAAATCATCCTAGCCCCTTTTTCAGAGGTCACGGATGGTGTAATAAAAGTTTATGAGCTTCCGTCCTCGCGTGAAGCGAGTTGCCGACCACTGGTAAAAAGTGGTAAATCTCGAAAGAGATCCAGAGATTTTCCCTCTGGGAGGTTAAACTTGAATCGATTGAATGGCACAAAACCCAAGTTTCCCTCGTATGTCTGTGAAGACACTTGGTTCAAAAAAGAACCATCTACCGATGGATCTTTCCATAAAATTGAAGATTCACCAGTAGTTATTGAGGTAGGTAATTCCACCTCGGATGCCTGTGAAGGCATTTGATCTTTAGAAAGATCATCAACCACTCTTATGTTCCATGAAATGGAACTCAAGATAGTTGCTCCCGTCAATTTAACCTTATTTACATTTTCACTCATTTGACTAGGAAGAATTGTTTCAATAACCGTTGCAGTTACCTCAGGTTCATTTGGTTTAATTCTTTTAGAATGAGGTAGAGCTGCTGATGTAACTAACTCCTTATGTGGTGTTGCTGAGGAACTATCTCCCTCAAAAGTGTTAATGGCTGGTCGTTTAAGTGACAATTGAGGTGTAGGAGTCTGTTGTGTTTGTCTTTGCATTTGTAGAATGGGCTCTTCGACCTGTGTTAGAGTCGGTGGGATTTCCTGCTCTTGGTCGGGTAAGATGGCCACTAGGGGCTGTAGAAACTGTATTTCCTGTGACACAACAGGGAGTACAGAGGTTGGAATAGCAGGGATTGAAATATTACCTTGTCGTATACCTGCTCTCATTGGTCTTGGTAACAACAGAAGTGGGACAGTCTTTAGATATTCAGTTAGGACTGTAGGCACATCCGTATAGTTCTTTTTGCTTATGTAATTAATTACATTCGTCTTCATGTAAGAACATTCCACCTTTGGACCATTTTCCAAGAATACCCTATCTTCATCATTCAAAAAATCATTTAATATTAGCTGTAGAAACCTTGGATATAGACACTTGACATTTTGAGTCCGAACATCTCTTCTTCCCAAGTGTTTCATCTTTAAAATGATTTGACCAAGCACTATTTTTCAAAAATTAATCCTCAAATTATTGGCGACCGCATACCTTAATTTTTGAATAAATTCAGGTACTCGATCTTGATTTGTTCTATCTGAGGAAGAAACATGGTTAAGAGTGTGAAAGAACAAATTCCAGTACTGGGTTAGAAACGTTGTAGAAAGATTACCAGTATTGAAATTGCCATCTTGGTACCTTATAAAACGAAAGAACATTTCAATCTGTTCAGGTGTAGGATCAGAAACAAGATTTTCCATAGGAAAATGAAGAATTCGATTAACATCTCGTTTAGTGACCCTAATCGACCTATCAAACAGTCGATATGTGATTGCACACCCGTCCTATCCAGAAGTGTTAACCGCACTGCAATATAGTTCACGCAATGCATCATGGTTAAGCTGCACTGGTGTAACTAAAGCATAGCGAATTAATGAATGTTTATTCAAAAATTATGTCCAAGCCCGAAATTGCTCATCCAGAATGGTTTCGATTTGCTGAATGGAAATAGGATTAACTTTAGCAATTAAAAAGCTTCCCTGCAATGCCATTTTCAAAACTTTGAGGAAATTCAAAAACAAGGGTTAGTTTTTATAAAGGATGATGTATAAATCAAGAATATGAAATCCGATCTAAAAACCACCAGCTAGATTGAGAGATCTTTCCGATCAAAGCTCGAAATATTCAGCAATTGTGTGTATATGCTCTGTATATCTGAAAAATGATGATGTTAAACACAAACAAAAACTCATCATTTATAAGGTTTCAAGGTTTAGTGGGTTAGGTGTGATAGTGACAGGTTATGTTGAAAAAATAACACCGCTCAATAATTTCTCACCTAACAACCTAATTAGCCGAAAAACATCTTATCACTGAAACCTGTCTATAACGCCATAGAAATTTTTAGTAATAATAATTATTTATTTAATATTAAATGTGAATTATGTGGCGTATAAAATTTTTTGAGGAGGTGAAGTATGTGTGGTGTAATATTTGTGGGCTTAGTTGATGATTTATATATAAGGTGTAAGCCCGGGTATTTTTAATAACATTTTTGGGGATTTATTTCTATTTAATTGTGTTATATGTACCTTCTGTGAATTTTGTAAAATTATCGGGATCTCCAGAAATCTCGAAATCTTTTGCATTATTAACTTTATTAGCTTATATGACTTTTAAAAATATTTGGTGAATTATTTTTGGTATTAAGGATTTTAAAATGATTTTACGAATTATTGTTTTTCATTTTATGGATTTAATCTTGTAAAATCCATATTTAATTCATTCTTGATCCTAAAAATATTTTAAAAATATGTGGGTGATCGTAATTTTACATTCTTCATTTTAAAATTTTAAAATTTTAAAATTTAATGTTCCACCCATTTTCTATCTAATTTTGATTTTTAAGAATGATTTTATTTATTTTTCAGCAAAGTATAATTACTAACTTTTCCCCCAAAACCCTTAAATCCCTAATTCCCCAATTTCTTTTTCCCGTGCCCTGTTCTTCAGAAAACTCTCGCGACTTCTCTAGAGCTCTTCACTTGTCTCTCTCTTTTGCTAATCCTCCCTGACTGTGTAAGCTTAAATTCTCAATGGTTTACGCCTTGAATTAAACCCCCTCCATCTCCTTTGTTCTCCTGCAACCTCGATTGTGTGTGTATGTCGTATTAATGTGTGGTGTGGTTGTATATGTATATACAAGTCGCGTTTGTGTTATCATATATATATATATGTCGGGTTCAAGGGATTTAACCTCTCCTTGTTCGTTTTTCCCATCTCTGTTGTCCTGTTCTGCGATTTATTGGTGTGTGCTGTGTGTGATATGAGTGTGTGTGTGTGTGTGTATATATAGTGGAGGGTGTGTGTGTCTCCTGCAGTATATGTGTGTTTGTGGTCGAATGTTGCAGTGAGAAGTGTGTACTGTGATGCGAGTGTGGCCGTGTGTATAGGCCGCGTATGTTTGTTGGATTCAGCTAGGAATCCTTGTGACTCATTGATGTTTCGAATTGGTGCTTTGTTAAATTCCTGTTGTGACTTTTGTAAATTACAAGCTGATGCTCTATGTGATTTGTTCCGAATTATTAGTTGTAAATTGTTCGTATATGTAGAGTCTCGTGTTGGAAACCCGATTCGGGCACCCTCAAGATTTTGCCCTATCGACAGTGTTAGTAAATTGAGTCGATGAATTTGGCAATGATGATTCTTCTGAGCCAAAATTTAAATTTTAACAATTACACTATAATTTTAATTTCTTGTTTTAAATTCTGAATTTATATAATTGCTTAGTAATACTATCAAGATGGATTATTGGATTGTGATTGTATTGCGATTGATGGTTATATTGATGATTGTGTCGGTTATGTTCCAACTTGCGCAATGATGATTCTTCTGAGCCAAAATTTAAATTTTAACAATTACACTATAATTTTAATTTCTTGTTTTAAATTCTGAATTTATATAATTGCTTAGTAATACTATCAAGATGGATTATTGGATTGTGATTGTATTGCGATTGATGGTTATATTGATGATTGTGTCGGTTATGTTCCAACTGGCAGCCACCCGTATAAAGGGGATGCCGTCAAAATTTTCTAAAAAATCTTAAATTATTTTCTCGAATATGTGTGTATACAATTGTGCAACTAGTATAAATGTTATTTGAACTACATATTTATTTATTTATTTATTTATTTATTTGATTATATGATAAGTGTTTGTTGGCTATGGTTGATGCTTATATCAGAGGTTTATAAAATGATGATATATGATTAAATAAATGAATTTAGGGGATTATTCGCAAGGGTAGATTAAGGTTAAATAATGGTAGTAAACAGTAAACGTCAAATAGAATTCTAAAATAGTGTTTATATTGTGTGTAGATCCCAAGGACAAAGGAAAGGCGAAAGTTGAGGACGTAGGGAACCTGCGACTTCAGTAAATACCTGGTTAAGGCAAGTAAACCATTTCACTTTTCTTTCAAGTGAATCAGGCTTATCATAACTTGTTCAATATATTAGTTTGATTTACTGTTGATATTATCGCTCAATTATATTTCAATAAATATGCATATCTGTTGTTGAAAGGCATATGACTCAGCCTATTTGTAGTTCGAGGATCCTAATCCAATTAAACTAGATTGTAATAAGTAAATAATATCAACTGTCACAGGAATCTCAAAAGATGATAACCGTCAGAAGAAAAATCAACAAGTCAATCTATAGTTTTGATGTTTTACACTGGAAGAAGTTCAGTCTACTAATCAAGCCTCAGTGTAGCATTCAAAGTGATGGATTTATTTTTAAAAGGACAGAGATTTCTATCAGTGACAATGAAACAGTTTCAGTACAAATGTATTTGAAGAAAAGTCAAGAAAAGAAAAAGACCACAGCTTTAAAGTCAAGATTAAGAGCTTATATTCGAGTTAGTCGTTCATGAACCAGACAGTACATCGAGCGTCAACAACGAATCAGTGTATGTTCTTTATTAAATTACGTGGTACTAATTGAAGTGTTGTCTACTAAAGGATATGTATTAATTCTCCTTTAATTAATTAAATCAAATAATTAATTTAACTAAATAAATTAATTCTATTCGAATTAATATATTTGTTAAAGTAATTATTAAATTAATTAAATCGGAATTAATATGTAAAACAAATAATTATTTAAATGATTGTTGCAAATCATTTGATTAATTATAAGCTGAAAATATATGATAATATAACTATCAATGGATAGTTATATTCAGTTAATGTTGGACAGTCATATTCAGTGCAAGTTTGATAGTTATATTCAGTTCAAGTGTGACAGTCATATTCAGTTCAAACTGGATAGTCATATTTAGTTCAAACTGGACAGTCATATTTAGTACAAACTGAGACAGTCATATCTAGTTCAAACTGGATAGTTATACCGAAAGTTATATTGATGGATTGTAATATTCAGTTCAAACGGACAGTCATATTACTTGCAAAGGGATAGTCATACCGATTGTTATATCAGCCAGCAGATAGTCATATCAAGCTCAACGGATAGTCATATTTAACTACAATATGACTATGATTAAAGTAATGATCAGGAAGCTATTAAAGAATCAGAAGACAACAGACTAAACACACAGACACACGCAAATACTCACAGGAAGAAAAAGAAGAGCAAAAACATATCATTTCTTTCATTTTCAAGCAATTAAATTGCCATAAATTCTTGAGTTCCTTGTAACAAAAATTGTATCCATTGGAACTTAATTATTTGTGACTTGTGTACTACTAGCGAATTAAGTTTCCTAGTTCTTGACTTGATATCTTGATTTTTATTAACTAAATTAGAAAAGTTCATGTCGATTTTTCTAATTAGTTATTAATTACTTGATAATCATTTGTATTGATTTTGTAACACCCATCAAGTTAATATATTGTTATATTCAACTTGAAATTTGTGTTATTTATATTCTGCAAAAATTTGTTCGAATTAAATTTTATTCATAAGACAAATTTGGAGAAAATGATATAGATTGTATTCAACCCCTCCTCCCTTCTACAATCTTATTGGACCTAACAATTGGTATCAGAGCCTATTGATTGATACACAAATCAAGATCCTAATTTTACTCAATCAAAAATCAAGCTCAAATTTTTAACTCTCTTAAAAATTCATCATGTCAGCCAAAGGCAATGTTAAAATTCCTATCTTTAATAAAGATAACTATGACATGTGGAAAAACAAAATGGATTTATTTCTTGATGTAGCAAATCCAAGATTCTTGTGGGTTTGAAAAATGGACCAGTAATTCCTATCCAACATGATGCTGAAACGGTTACAAATGGAGTTGTAACAATACTTGCAAAATCCTATCCAAAGGACCCTAAGAACTTTACCGCTGAAGAAAAAGAGGAAGATGGATTGGATAAAAATTTGAGACTCATTCTATTAGATTCCCTAGATGTTGTAATGTATAGCCATGTAAGGAATTGTAAAACTGCTAAGCACATCTGGGAAACTATTGAGATCATTAATGAAGGGACTGATGAAGTAAAGGAAAATAGACTTCAAATTTTGACCTCTGAATATGAACACTTTAGAGCTGGCCCTAATGAAGGCATTCAGGAAGTGTTCGAAAGGTATAACAAAATAATCAACAACTTGCAAGTTCATGGCAAGCAATATACTCAGAAGGAGATCAACATGAAGTTTTTACTGACTATGCCTACTCACTTACAGCATAGAATCACCGCCATCAGAGAATCTAGAGATTTAACTAAGATTGCTCTTGAAAGGCTGTTTGGTGTTCTGAAAACATATGAATTAGAACAAGTACAGCAAAAGAAATTCTATTGCAAAGGCAGAATGGCAAATTCTTCTACAGCTCTAGTAGTTGAGGTTCCTAAGGAAGTGGAAGCTAAAGTTGTTCAACCTAACAGCTTCAACAAGGAACAAACTGAAGTGGAACATAGCCAAACACCAGCTACTCAAGATGGTGGAGAATTTTACTCACTTGAAGAGCTGGATCAATTGGAAGATGAATCTATGGCGATGATGGTAAGACAATTCAGTAACTTCAGATTCAGAAGAAATCCAAAGTTCAGGTTTAAGTCAAATAACAGATTTCAGAGAGGAGGTTCTTCATCCTCTAGTAACAGGGAGGTTACAAAACTGGAACTATTGATAGAAGCAAGATCCGTTGTTTCAATTGTAATGAGTTGGGACACTTTGCTACTGAGTGTCAGAAACCCAAGCAAGCACAGAAGAAAGATTATGCTTCTGAAAAAAAGAAGAATGGAAGAGCTTATGTAACTGCTGGTAAAAGCTGGGATGACACAGATAGCGAAGATGAAGAATATGGAAACTTTGCGCTGGTGGCAAATGCTGAATCATCAACTTATTACACCACACCGGTAACTTTTACTGATGATGAGTTAATTCATAGTTTACGTAATTTCTTGACTAATGCACAAAAAGGATACGATAGAATAAGTCTTGTAAACACTAAACTTGAAAATGAAGTGCTAGATTTAAAAAAGGTGCAGATTAATCAAGATAAGAATATAGAAGAAATAGCTAGACTTAACTGCAGAGATAAGTCGCTAGGAGAATACATGGTAAAACAAGTTGATGGGATTGCTGAACAAGACATCGGGATTAAAGAACTTGAAACACATATTAGAGCTTGTTATAATACTGTTAAAGTTTCTAAAGAGTTCTTCAACAAACAAGCAGTAGAACGAACTGTAGGAATAGGGTTTGATTACAATCAAGCTGTTGGTTCTTTGAGCAATCATTCTCCTAATCCTATTTCAGCTAAAGAAAGAGGTATACCACACATTCTCAAGAATGTTGAAAAACCAATATTTAAAAAATCTGTTGTTGAACCACCCAATATGCTTTCTATTGTCATTAAGGAAGAAATGAAAAATGAGGACAGTGCTAATGGCATAGTCCTTGATAATGACAAATCTGCTAAGGAACAAGTTAACCTTGTTGAGTTAACTAGTTCTTCTCAAATTGGGTTAAGTGACAACAAGATGAAAAAGAACAATAACAAGTCTGACATGCATGCTATGCCTATTATTGATTCTTCTCATAAAGCATGTGGTGTTGTCAATTGTATGTCTTGTGCTTTTAATATCATGTCTGCTTACTTTTCTGGTAATCATGCATGTGCTGATAAGACTGCCCCTAGACAACATATGAACATAAACAAAAATGTCAGATCAATCACTGCTAGTTCTCCTTATGTTAGGAGAGAGACATTTGTACCTAAGCCTAAACAAAGTTCTACTAAGGCTATTTACAAGGTCAAATGTCCAGTCAATGAAACAAGTGTTATTGCTGCTAAAGAAACGTGGATACCTAGAATAAAACAGAAGTTTGTCAAATCTGTTTATAAAGTGAAATGTTTGTTGAATAATGGTAAAGCTGTTGTTAAAGTAAAGAATGTTGTTTTGCCTGACAAAGGCCAATTCTTTAAGTATTCTGGACCCAATCAAATTTGGGTTCCGAAGAAGGTTTAATCCGTTTGTCATTGCAGGGTGTTGAGCAGGTTGAACGAGTGACCTGGATCTTGGACAGTGGATGTTCGAGGCATATGACTGGTGATAGAACCCTGTTGACAAATGTGGTGGAGAAGGCCGGCCCAGTAGTTACCTTTGGAGATAACAGCAAAGGTAGAACTGATGGATATGGAAGACTTGAAGCTGGAAATGTTATCATTGATGAAGTCTCTTTTGTGAAAGGACTTGAGCACAATCTGCTCAGTGTCAGTCAATTCTGTGACAAAGGTTATGAAGTTCATTTCAACAAGAAGAATTGTCTAATTTCACACAAGAGACATGAAAAACCACAACTGACAGGAGTTAGAAAAGGCAATCTGTACGTAGCCAATATGAACTCAGGAAGCACTGAAGAAATCACTTGCTTCTACACTAAAGCATCTAATGATGAGAGTTGGCTATGGCACAAGAAACTTTCTCATCTTAATTTTAAGACAATGAATTCTCTGGTTAAAAGAGAGTTGGTGAGAGGTTTGCCTTCAATGGAATTCACTCAAGAAGGACTTTGTGATGCATGTCAAAAAGGCAAGCTAAAAAGGGCAAGTCACAGGAGCACTGACACATCTTCAATAACTGAACCATTACAATTACTTCATATGGATTTGTTTGGTCCAGTTAATGTGATGTCTATGTCAAGGAAGAGATATGCTCTAGTGATTGTTGATGATTTTTCAAAATACACATGGGTCCTGTTTTTGAATTCTAAAGATGAGACTCCACAATTGGTGATTGATCACATCAAATTAATTGAGCGAGATTCTACGTATCCAGTGAGAGCTATAAGATCAGACAATGGAACTGAATTCAAGAATGCAGTTCTAAATGACTTTTGCACTGAGAAGGGTATAACCAGACAATACTCAGCTCTAAGAACTCCTCAGCAAAATGGGGTAGTGGAAAGAAAGAATAGAACCTTGATTGAAGCTGCACGTACTATATTAAGTGAATCAAGGCTTCCATTGTACTTTTGGGTTGAAGCTATCAATACTACGTGCTATACCCAGAATCGAACTCTAATCAATAAAGATCAAATGAAGACACCCTATGAAATTATGGCTGATAAGAAACCATCACTTAAATACTTTCATGTATTTGGGGCAAAGTGCTTTGTGCTTAAAGAAGGTGATGATCAAGGTGGTAAATTCGATACCAAAGCATTTGAAGCAATTTTTATTGGTTATTCAATGAGAGCATACAGGGTGTATGTGATTAATGAACAGAAGATGATGGAAAGTGTCAATGTAACATTTGACGACACTAAACTCCCTAGTATCCAAACTAAGAATCCATCTGAGAAGCTATCTTTCGATGACATGACAGATACAGATTTAGATGATGACAATGCACCTGAGATTTTTGCTGATGCTAATGACAACGATGATGATCAGGGTAATGGTGACGAAAGCAATGATAATAGTCAAAATTCCCCTGACTCTTCTAAACAATCATCATCTAGTCAACCTGGAAACAACTCAGGGGGAGACAATGAAGGGTCAACTGGTCACACACAACATCACAATGAAGAACAAGGCGAATCATCAAGATCTAATCTTCCCAAACAGACTGTTTGGAATAGAGCTCATCCTTTTGAGCTAATTATTGGTGATCCAGTTGTTGGTGTAAAGACTAGAAGAGCTTTTCAAAATCAATGCAATTATTCAGGGTTTCTATCTGAAATGGAACCTAAGAAAACTGAAGAAGCTCTTTCTGATCCTGATTGGGTGATTGCTATGCAAGATGAACTCAATCAATTTAAACAACAAGAAGTTTGGAAGATGGTACCCAGACCTACAGACAGACCAGTAGTTGGCACAAGGTGGGTATTCAGAAACAAACTTGATGAAGATGGCACAGTGACGAGAAATAAAGCAAGACTGGTAGCAAAGGGTTACTCCCAATCTGAAGGCATTGATTATGATGAGACCTATGCTCCAGTGGCTAGACTTGAGGCCATAAGAATATTCTTGGCATTCGCAACATTTTCAAACTTTAAAGTTTATCAAATGGATGTCAAGAGTGCTTTCTTGAATGGCAAGCTAGATGAAGAGGTTTATGTAGAACAGCCCCCTGGCTTTGAAGATCCAGATTTAATTGACTATGTCGACTTCCTTTTCAAGGCTGTCTATGGTCTTAAGCAAGTACCATGGAAATGGTATGACACTCTCTCTGAATTTTTACTTGAAAATGATTTTGTTAGAGGTGTCATAGATAAAACTCTCTTCACAAAGAAACATAAGAATGATACAATTATAGTCCAAGTCTATGGGGACGATATAATATTCGGGTCTACTAATGATCTTTTGTGCAAGAAATTTGCGAAGTTAATGCGGGGTAAATTTGAAATGAGCATGATGGGTGAGTTGAAGTTCTTTCTTGGATTGCAAATAAATCAAAGGACAGGTGGAATATTTATCTGTCAATCCAAGTATGTCAAAGAGCTTCTTAAGAAGTATCAAATGGAGGACTCATCTTCAGCAAGAACACCATCATCTACTGCTGTCAAATTTGGAGCATGTGAAAATTCTGCCAAGGTAGATATCACAAGCTACAGAGGTATGATAGGCTCATTACTTTACCTTACTGCGAGTAGACCTGATATTATGCATGCTACGTGTTTGTGTGCAAGGTTCCAATCGGATCCTAAAGATGTTCATCTCATTGCTGTTAAACGAATTCTGAGATATCTTAAGGGTACGCCTAACTTAGGCATCTGGTATCCTAAAGATTCTAGTTTTAATCTTGTTGGATATACAGATTAAGACTATGCAGGAAGTGTTGTGGATAGAAAAAGCACATCTGGGAGTTGTCAATTCCTAGGTGGTAGACTGGTTTCCTGGTACAGCAAGAAACAACAAACAGTTTCCAACTCAACAGCTGAAGCTGAATATATAGCTGCTGGAAGCTGTTGCGCATAGATTTTGTGGATCAGGAATCAGCTGAGAGACTATGGCTTTGTACTTGATAAAATTCCTATTTTATGTGACAATACAAGTGCCATAGCAATCTCTAACAATCCTGTGCAGCACACAAGGACAAAGCATATTGACATCAGGTATCATTTTATTCGAGAGCATGTCATGAATGGTACCGTGGAGTTATTTTTTGTACCTACGGAAGAACAAACAGCAGATATTTTTACTAAGTCTCTTGACGAATCCACATTTACCAGAATTGTTGGTGAATTGGGTATGTTAAATAGTCCTAGTAATTAAACTGGTTAATATCTGAGGTTTGATCTTTAATAATTTACAAGTGATTGATGTGTTAATATTTGTTATTAAAATCACTTGTATAATTATTTTATCAACTTATTCTATTGCTTGTTTCTTCTTAAATCATTGTTATTATCTTCTCTATATATTTTTAATTACTTCTTGTGTTTTTAGATTAATTCATTTTCTTTAAAAATATTTTTCTTGAATTTTACAAGCTGTAATTTATGAGAAATCTATTTTTCTTGAAAATGTTATTATTTTAAATTCAGTTTAATTATTTTTCCTATTTAAAATAAATTGTAGTTTCTTTTTGAATAATTTTCTATATGGAAATTATTTTATTAGAAAACTCATAGATTTATTAATTCATCAGAAATAATTATGTAAATATTTAGTATGTTATTTTATTTTATTTTATTTAATTTGTAGTGTTTGTCATTTTGTTATTAATGTTTGATTTCGTAAAAAGGACTACCTATGATCGTTTTAATAATTTTTATTATGTCTGCTAATGTTAGTGTAAATTAATGTGTTATTTATAATATATTATTTAATAATAATTAAGTTGTTTTATTTTTAGAATTATTACTTGTAAAATTCTGTTAATATTCGATTTTTAGGATAGTTATATTAGCTGTTTTGTTGAAATATAACTATCGGTATAACAATCCATCTGATTGTTATTTCGAATTTGTCATAGTTATATTAGTTAAAATTATTGTAATATAACTTAATAATAAGATAGTTATATTACTGTCTTTGTATATATATAACTGTAATTATTGTATAGTTATATTATTGTTTTTTCTCAGAATATGACTATCGATATAACAGTTTTTCTGATTGTTATATTCTGTGTTTTTCGATAGTTATATTAAGATTTATGTGTTATATAACTGTCTAACAAAGATAGTCATATTACGTTTACACGTAATATAACTATCGGTATGACTATCACCCGATAGTCATATCACAGCTGTTTGATACTTAAGAAAATAGTTATATTCAGTAGTTATATTTCTGTTTCTCTTCAAAATTGGCGTGTTAAGTCACCCAATCACTGTCGATACATACACTCAATATATACATATAACTACTGAATTGCTGCCCGATTTTCATCTCAAAATACGATTCTAAGAACATTGTTTGATTACCCAGTCAATTATCATCAAATCAACGGTTTAAATGTAAGATTTGGGTCGAGTTTTAGAAGTTGGAGTTTGAAACTTTCGAATTTTCGATTTGAAATTCAAGAGGAATGATTGTGATTTTTCAAAATCTAAAAATATACATGTGTTTGTATTGATATCAAGATCATTGCCTAAATTTTTCAGAATTTTTAATGAAGAATTCAATTTTTCGAATTTTTAATTATTTATTAATTCGAATTTTGTGAATTAATTAGTTTAATTGTTGAATTTTGCTGATTCCTTAAATTTAATATTTGATTTGGAATGGCTGGTGCTTATAATAATTTTGAGCTTGTTAATCACAATTATATTGGATATTTTAATCCCGAGGATTGCTCGGTGGATCGGTTCAAGCCCTGGATAAAATTCCTGAACGAACAAAATATCTGTAGCCATCCTATAACTGCAAATGTTCCCATAAAATTTGGTCCACTTAAACTAATGTGTACTACAGCTGTGGTGACCCCAGATGGAAGCTCGTTTTCTTTTGATTTTAATGATAAGACATATATAGTGGATGAATCTGTCTTCAATGCAGCGCTGGGACTTCCAACTGAACAGTTTGCTGAATTGCCGTCAAGTGATGAGCTGACTCAATTCTTTACAAATCTAAACTATCAAGGTCAAGTGGATCTCAACCGACCACTCAAAAGCAATCTTGTTCAAGAATGGAACATCTTCTTCGAGATCATAGCAAAGGTATTTGCCAACTCTACCAAGAGTAACAATACTGTCATCACAGATATGTTACAGTCTATTGGTTACTCAATTTCTCATAACAGAAGAATCAATGTTGGTAGCTTGCTCTGGTCTATATTGATAAAACGGTTGAGAAAGTCTAGAAAGAACTTTGGGAAAGGTAAAATGGTTAAGTGTCATTATCCTCGATTTTTGACATTAATTTTTAATCATCTTATGGCTAAGGATCAGCCTGCTCCTTTTCCAAATGATCGAATTCAATGGTCTGGTAAACCAAACAAGAAGTTCTACACTAGGTTGGATACTTCTAAGGTTTTGTTGCATGTTCCAGTGGTCATAACACCATATATGTCCACATTCATAAATTTGCCAAATGTTATGCCACAGCCAGCTGCTGAGATACCTTTAATTGAACAAGCTCCACAACCTAAAGCAGAACAAGTTCCAGAACCTCAACCTAATCCTGAACCCTTAATTGCACTTGAACATCAACTTCCAGTGGATCAACCCACTCAGAGTGAGAATGTTGCAAATGTTAATGATCAGGTAATTCACTCAACTTCTTCGCAATCTCAATATCTCTCTGATGGTCAAATAATTGTGAGAAGTGACCAAGGGGCTGTAGAACCACAACCCTTATCCCAGGTCAATGCACCAAACACTGATCCTAAATTCTCCAAACACTATCGCAGAAAGAAATTGTCATTTAAAAGAGCTAACTCTAATAGTGATGTCTTGAGTGAAACAGATTTGCCTTTACAAAAGAAAGATAAAACCATGTCAAAGGCAATCATAAACCCATTCATTCCTTCAAGCTCACCCCTGTTACTCACAATGGGGGAAGATATTTTCTTACATGAAGCTGAAAACATTGTTATGCAAGAAGAGCAAGTTACAGTGCCTGCCATTGTTACGGCAGAAGAACCCTCACAGGTTGATCGGGATTTGCGAACTCCCATTGCACCACCACTGACCTTCCAAGAGGAGGCTAGGGTGATTTCTAGTGCAGGTACAATGGATGCAGCTCAGGAAAATGAGAGGAGTGATGTGAGAATTACCTCAAATCTGAGTGAAACACTAGCACGTGAGGTGAGTGATACTCATAGAGCGATTGAGGTGAGAGCACAAAATGACACATACACTTTATCTCTCATGGCACAACTCGATCAAATGAAAGAAAGTCTTGCTCAAGCTGAAGAAGACAATAAAAACTTAAGGTTTGACATGGATAACATGAGAACTATCTTCAACAACAAGATCAATGCACTTAAACTCTCTCAACAACAAGCAATCGATGACTCTGGAGATGTCACAGTGGCTCAAGATCTCATTATATCTTCTATGTCGAATCAGATTAAAGATCTCCAGAATAACATAAATGAGAATCACTTATCCACTGAACATCGTCTCAGTCAAATTGAAAGGCAAAATGATCATCAAGCAAAGGGGTTGAGACACTTATATAATATCATTAGCAGACACTACGCCATAGATGGGCGCATGTAACGCACTCCTACTGCTGCATCAGACACGTTTTCTGTTACATTAGGCCTAATGTAACGCACTTTTACCATTTCATCCGCTAACGTTACCTTTGACCTCAAATGTAACGCCCAGCTTCTCAATTGTAACACAAGGGAAAGCGTTACATCAGGACCATAGAGTAACACAAAATCAAACAAATGCAACACTAGGAGGTGTTACATTAGCTTATCCAGAAACACTAGGTGCACGTGGCATGTGGGACCCACATGACACCTGGCATCATGCCACGTTGGATTTGACACGTGGCACCCTTTTTTGACACGTGGCATACTGACACGTGGCATATTGTGGGGCCCACACTGACACGTGGCAGATGTGGGACCCACATGACACGTGCCATGTGTGGGACCCACATGACACGTGGCACTGACACCTGGCAGTTGTGGGACCCACACTGACACGTTGCAGATGGGGGCCCACATTGACACGTGGCACTGGCACGTGGCAGATGTGGGGCCCACTTTCTAATGCAACACTGCATGTTTACCTAATGCAATACTCTAATTATCTATTGTAACACTACAATAAGGCTAATGTAACACTACAATTTAATATTGAAACACTTGAAGTATAGCAATTGCAACGCTAAAATTGAAAATTTTGCAAGATTTGATTTATATATATCAATCCCTTTACAAAATAAACCAACAAAACATACAATCCACCTCCACTCCACCAGTACACCTCATAATCTACTCCACCAGTACACCTCATAATCTACTCCACCAGTACACCTCATAAACTACTCCACCAGTACACCTCATAAACATAAAGCCAAACATATAATCCAACTCCTCCCATCATCCACCATTTCACCAAAAATATGGTCTTGCTCCACCATATATATCATCCAAGGAACATATATAATAGAGTACTAGGCAACATAGTACCAAGCAAGACTAGAGATAACCAAAGTAGTTAAACAACTAAGTAAAAGATACGACAAAAGATAACCAAAGTAGTTCATGGTACTACTGATTGTAAAAAGGGAACTAAGTAGAAGCGCAGACAGTCATTGGGGTTGCATTTTCATCGTCCTCGCTTGAAGCTGTAGCACAAAAGTCTGCGACGTCCAGATTCAAACCAGGATTTGCTTCGGCTAGCTTTTTCAGCAACGTTGACAGTTTATCCTGGACTTTCATGTTCACCTTTGCGTCCAATTCAACCTCCAGATCTCGCTTTATCTTTTCAGTTACATCCTCTAAAAAAGGGTCAACAGGAGCCGAAGTCGATGCCGAAACTGAACTTTTACCATTTCTGCCTTTTAGCCATTCTCGACCATGACCATTAGCAATCAGTTCTGATGCATCCTCACCTGCAGCCACCTTCTCTTTAACCTGAGTCTACAATAAAAAAATTGTGAAAAATTAATCAAGTTAGTCATACAATTATATAATGCAAGGACCTACATGTTTGTTTTTAGGTGTACTTTGTGACTGCCCAGAAATATTATATTGGTATTATATAGTCTTCCCTACCAAATAATCTGACCAAATAAACCAACAGTCAAAGTCTTTCTTTTTCTCTTAATTTGTAAAAAAAGCCATAAATTCGACCAAGTAAACCAATATTGATTTATAAGTATCAAACAAGGTACTTATAATTCTTTTTTTAATTTCAGCTGTATTGGTCTTGTATGTTCGACCCTCTTCTCGCTCATGAGATTCCAAATAAACATGAGCATCTGATGGCGAGGCAAGTTTTGGATTACCCGTTTTCTGTTATAAAATGAAGAGTATAAGATTATCCAAGCTCATTGTTAGCACTTACTACAACAATAAAGAATATTTGAAATTTTCACATTATATTCAGTGGCAGAGGCAGACCAAGACAAAAAAAACAAATCAGATAGAAATAAATATAAAACAAGCCAAAAAAATGCATTGTAACAGTAAATCGAAAAAAATGGGAGTATCCGGCCTCTAAACTTTACAACTAGCAAATTTTATTATCAAGAGGACTTCTAACTTACAAATTCTATTATGATTTCTTATATATTACTAAAATGAAAATAACAAAGGCAAATTTACGGTCATTATTTTAATTTGCATGTTCAAAGGAGGGCAAGATGAAAAAAGTAGATAAATTGATTGTGGATGCTAAACTTAATAAAATAAAATAGTTATGGTTCAGATTCAGGGTAGGCTGTACTATTGCTAAACTTGATAAAAAATGTGGCAAGGTGAATCCCACTCATGACATGTGGCAAGGTGGATCCCACTTGTGACATGTGGCGGTGGTCCACGTGACACGTGGCAGTGGGGTCCACGTGCCACGTGGCAGTGGGCCCACGTTACACTTGTTTCAGTCAAATGTGACACTGATTTCAGCAAATGTAACACTGCTTCTTGAAAATGCAACACTTCTGTGGGACCCACATGGTCTTTCTTTTTTTATTTATAAATGTTAAAAAAATAGCAATTGTAACGCTCAATCGCTAATGTAACACATCGAATCTATTGCAACAGTACATGTTCTACTGCAACAGTACCTTCACAAGTAATGTAACACAATCTCAAAAGTGTTTCAGTAGGTCAAAAAAGGTATCTCTAATGTAACACAAAGTGGGCGTTACAATAGAAAAGCATTGCGGACGCCCATCTATGGCGTAGTGAGAACTCACTCACTTACAGCAGAAGAGAAGAAATTCTTTGGAAGTAGTGATGAAAGTGACCCTGGAGCTGGTACAAGCCACAAAGCTGTAGAGGATTCCTCAACTAAGGGGGAGAAATCTAGAGGGGGAGGAAGTGTGAGTAAAGAGAAAGATGAAGATAGACAACTCAAGCAGCAGAACAGGATGATGATGATGCTGTAGAAGGTTATTACTATACAGGTGAACCTGATATTGATTTGTTTGCTGACTTACAGTTCCCTGATGTTGGTGAAGAATTCGATGAACCGGATCTCAGTTTTTGGGATGATGAAGAGCCGATAATTCCTGCATCTGTTGAAACACAAAGAATGAATTTTGAAGCAAATAAAGAACTTGAACAGAATGAAGCTAATCTGTGTATGAGAGAAGAAAGACTCAAGAAGACACTCGAATAGTTAGCCCATAATGAAAGACTTCAAAAGGCTGAACAGGAAGCACTTCAAAAGCAACATGCTCAAAAGTTGGAAGCTAGGAAGATGTACATCAAGTACAAAAATGGTGATAAGTGGGAACGTGCTCAAAAGATAATAGACTCATCACAAACTTCTGACTATGAAGATCGTCGGATGATTGCTATTTTTGAAAGCTTTAAAAAGAAGAACCATGTACATGATATGTATTTAAAAGCTTTGAAGACAGAAATTGTGAGAATAACTACTGCATCTGATCCTAAGAATGGTGAGCTACTAATCTTTGTTGAATGTCATAAGCTTGGATCTCACAAAGTATCTCTTCAGTTCTTCTATGATAGATCTCTGTCAGAGCTTTGGGTGTTGAGACCAAAAGTAAGAACATCTTCTGAGCTAGGTATACTGCTTCATGAAAAATTTCAAGAGTTTGCTGAAAGAGCTGGTCCTGAAGTTATAGATAACCCTCCACAAGTTAAAATTCTTAAGGGAGAAGTTATTCACACTGTTAATCTTCAAACAGAAGAATTATATACACATCTTGCCAGACATTTGGTGTATGTTGAATATGCTCTTCGAAATCATGGTTTTGCATCTCAAGAAAAAATTGAAGCTGCAGATCATATTCGATCCTATGCTCAGACCAACATGAAGAAGTATAAGCAGTATCAAGGTGAGTTGAGAAAGAAACTTGGAATACGACTGGTTTATCCTACAGATGTGTCATCCAGAAGGGAATTACTTGTTGACTCCGAATTGATCATGAATCTACCTAATATGGATGAACAAGAAGAAGGAGAAATCAACGAGGAAGAAGGTGATAAATGAAGATTAGCTCTACAAGTTATATCATTAGAGCTTTGATAGAACAAGATAGGATAATTGTCTTATATGATCAGTTTAGAGAATCATCTATCTTGTATTTATCTTTTCTGTTTGAATCTGGATAATGTTAATATGAAACAGAACTTTTCCATTATTTACTTAGCATTTAAAGTGTTTTCTTTTACTTGTTTAATTGGGATTAGTTGAAGAATCCTCTAGGTATTTGCTTGTTATTGTATAACAAACAAATAGGGGGAGATTGAAAGGCATATGACTCAGCCTATTTGTAGTTCGAGGATCCTAATCCAATTAAACTAGATTGTAATAAGTAAATAATATCAACTGTCACAGGAATCTCAAAAGATGATAACCGTCAGAAGAAAAATCAACAAGTCAATCTATAGTTTTGATGTTTTACACTGGAAGAAGTTCAGTCTACTGATCAAGCCTCAATGTAGCATTCAAAGTGATGGATTTATTTTTAAAAGGACAGAGATTTCTATCAGTGACAATGAAACAGTTTCAGTACAAATGTATTTGAAGAAAAGTCAAGAAAAGAAAAAGACCACAGCTTTAAAGTCAAGATGAAGAGCTTATATTGGAGTTAGTCGTTCATGAACCAGACAGTACATCGAGCATCAACAACGAACCATTGTATGTTCTTTATTAAATTACGTGGTACTAAGTGAAGTGTTGTCTGCTAAAGGATATGTATTAATTCTCCTTTAATTAATTAAATCAAATAATTAATTTAACTAAATAAGTTAATTCTATTCGAATTAATATATTTGTTAAAGTAATTATTAAATTAATTAAATCGGAATTAATATGTAAAACAAATAATTATTTAAATGATTTTTGCAAATCATTTGATTAATTATAAGCTGAAAATATATGATAATATAACTATCAAAGGATAGTTATATTCAGTTAATGTTGGACAGTCATATTCAGTGCAAGTTTGATAGTTATATTCAGTTCAAGTGTGACAGTCATATTCAGTTCAAACTGGATAGTCATATTTAGTTCAAACTGGACAGTCATATTTAGTACAAACTGAGACAGTCATATCTAGTTCAAACTGGATAGTTATACCGAAAGTTATATTGGATGGATTGTTATATTCAGTTCAAACGGACAGTCATATTACTTGCAAAGGGATAGTCATACCGATTGTTATATCAGCCAGCAGATAGTCATATCAAGCTCAACGGATAGTCATATTTAACTACAATATGACTATGATTAAAGTAATGATCAGGAGGTTATATAAAGAATCAGAAGACAACAGACTAAACACAGACACACGCAAATACTCACAGGAAGAAAAAGAAGAGCAAAAACATAGCATTTCTTTTATCTTCAAGCAATTAAATTGCCATAAATTCTTGAGTTCCTTGTAACAAAAATTGTATCCATTGGAACTTAATTATTTGTGACTTGTGTACTACTAGCGAATTAAGTTTCCTAGTTCTTGACTTGATATCTTGATTTTTATTAACTAAATTAGAAAAGTTCATGTCGAATTTTCTAATTAGTTATTAATTACTTGATAATCATTTGTATTGATTTTGTAACACCCATCAAGTTAATATATTGTTATATTCAACTTGAAATTTGTGTTATTTATATTCCGCACAAATTTGTTTGAATTAAATTTTATTCATAAGACAAATTTGGAGAAAATGATATAAATTGTATTCAACCCCCCCCCTTCTACAATCTTATTGGACCTAAGAGTTGTCCGGTTCCCGAACAGTAAAATTGAACTCGTTGATCCATCCTAGTGATATATTCCAAATCAATACCCCTCTTTATATCGAACTTGTCGATATCTGGGTCAGATGTTACTAGACCTCATTCATTCTTGGGATTTGAGTTGTTAACCCGGAACGTGAGATTCTAGTATGTTTGGCTGGTCAAGGTGGTCGATTGTTCCGACACCTGGCATTCAGATTATAGGATTGGACTATTGTTTTTTTAAAAATAGAGGCCCTTCGGGGTGGACCAGATTCGTGGTCAGATGTTAAGGCCAATGTGTGCCGTGGATCCATTTAAGGACATTGCTGTGTGCATTTGTCTGGGATTAGTGCGTGACTGATCAGCAGCCTAACCTTATTATTGTTTTATTTATGAAATGCTTAACAGTCCAATTCTATTACATTTCTTGACTTAAATAAGATATTATATTTTCAAATTTCCCTGAGCACTTGAAATTGTTGGTAGCTCTTAATCAGACTTGCAGATTTAATTCTAGTTTATGCTTCCATTTATATATATATATATATATATATATATATATATATATATATATATATATATATATATATATATATATATATATATATATATATATTATACTTGCTGAGCATCATTGGCTCACTTTTGTGTTAACCCTGTTTTCTTCAGTTAAATTCGAAGATGTCTAGAAGGAGCGGACAGTCTCATAGAGGCAGCCAGCGAGTTGAGGTTATAGGACGGGTAGTCCGCTGTCAGCTCTATTTTATATTATATTGTTGTAGTATTAGTTTAGGCAGTTCACTTGGCTTTTGGGTTGTAAAATAGTAATATGTAGTTTGGATTTGGTTTGTAATAGATAGTTGGATGTTGTTTCATACTGTGACCTGTGAGCGGTCTTGGATAGCAGTAGTTATATGTATTTATTTGGTTTGAACTTTATTATGCATGTGGACAAGATGATTAGAAGTAGTGATGGTTTGGTTGGATTACAGGTGGTTAGTTCGATTTACGAACACATCATGTCGAATTTTCTAAAATATCTCCTATATTAATGTTTAATTCATTATAAAAAAATATATAATTTTAATAATGGTAAGAGAGGGTGTTACACTGTCAGCCGAAAAACATCTTATCACCGAAACCTATCAACCTATACACATATACAAATATTTAATTCTTCTAATTATTATGGATTTAAAAATAATCACGCAGTAAATCAAGAATTAATCCACAATAATCAGACAAACTCACAATTAAATAGACATAAAATTAACAAAATATCATTAATTGATATATGTCAATAAAATATTTATTTAATTATGGTACAATGATATCTTCAGAATAATCATGCAGATAAACAAATAAAACAAACAAAATCCAGAGAATGAAATTCACTGGCTGCAAGCAAATTGAACAGACATTTTAAAAGATCATGTGAAATTTAACGTACCAAGCTCACTTACCAACCTTGAAAAGGTTGTTTCATCCAAAGCTTTAGTAAAAATGTCTGCCAACTGTTTTTCACTAGGAACAAAATGCAGTTCCATAGTGCCTTCCATCACATGCTCCCTGATGAAATGGTATCTGATGTCTATGTGCTTGGTTCTAGAATGCTGCACTGGATTGTGTGATATTGCAATTGCACTAGTGTTGTCACAGAAAATTTGGATCTTTTCAACTTTAACTCCATAGTCAAGTAGTTGATTTCCCAACCATAGAATCTATGCACAACAACTCCCAGCTGCTATGTATTCAGCCTCTGCAGTTGAGGTAGATACAGAGTTCTGCTTCTTACGGAACCATGAGACCAGCTTGTTTCCCAAGAATTGACAGGTTCCTGTGGTACTTAT
Organism: Saposhnikovia divaricata; assembly: GCA_036435485.1. Taxonomy (NCBI): domain Eukaryota; kingdom Viridiplantae; phylum Streptophyta; class Magnoliopsida; order Apiales; family Apiaceae; genus Saposhnikovia; species Saposhnikovia divaricata. The sequence continues at coordinate 116,194,419 of CM071599.1, read as the reverse complement.
TCTATCCATTTTGCAACCTGCATAATCTCCATCTGAGTAACCAATTAGATCAAAACCAGAATCTCTAGGGTACCAAATGCCAAGGTTTGGTGTTCCCTTGAGATATCTGAAAATCCTTTTAATAGCTACTAAGTGAGATTCCCTAGGATAAGCTTGAAATCTAGCACATAAACATGTAGCAAACATAATATCAGGTCTACTAGCTGTTAAGTATAAAAGAGATCCAACCATGCCCATATAGCTTGTCATGTCCACCTTCTTTTCCTTAGTATTTAGTTCAAGCTTAGCGGTAGTGGTCATGGGTGTTTTTGCAGAAGAGCAATCTGCTAAATCAAACCTTTTTAAAAGATCATAAATGTATTTTGTTTGACTTATAAAAATTCCCTCATTCACTTGTTTAACTTGTAAACCAAGAAAATAAGTTAATTCACCCATCATACTCATTTCATATCTACTTTGCATGAGTTTGGCAAATCTCTTGCAAAGTTTCTCATCTGTAGACCCAAATATTATATTATCTACATAAATTCGAACAAGTATCATAGAGCCATTTACATTTTTATAAAAGAGAGTTTTATCAACAGTACCTCGAATGAAATGATTCTCTATAAGGAACTGTGAGAGTGTCATACCAGGCTCTAGGTGCTTGCTTCAGGCCATAGAGTGCTTTGAGTAGAAAGAACACATATTCTGGAAAGTCTGGATCTTCAAAACTAGGCGGTTAACTAACATACACCTCCTCCTCCAGAATACCATTCAGAAATGCACTCTTGACATCCATTTGATAGACTTTGAAATTGGCATGCGCTGTATAGGCCAGGAAGATCCTTATTGCTTCTAACCTTGCCACTGGTGCAAAGGTTTCTTCAAAGTCAATTCCTTCCTCTTGACAGTAGCCTTTAGCCACTAATCTAGCTTTATTCCTTGTGACTATGCCATTCTCATCCATCTTGTTCTTGAATACTCACTTAGTTCCAAACACTGACTTGTCTTTAGGTTTGGGTACAAGTTTCAAAACTTCATTTCTTTCAAATTGGTTTAGCTCTTCTTGCATTGCTAAAACCCAGTCTGGATCCAGAAGAGCATCTTCAACTCTCTTAGGTTCCTCTTTGGTAGAAAACTGCTATATAAGCATTCTTCTTGAGTTGCTCTTCTAGTTTGGACCTTTGCATTAAGATCTCCAATGATAAGCTCAAATGGATGATCCCTGGTCCATTTTCTTTGTGGTGGTAAGTTTGACCTTGATGAAGTGGCTTCATTTTCTCTGTATTGATCATTGTGACTTGTTGTTGAGTTTTGACTGTGAGAAACTCCCCCTGAGTGTATGGCCCTCGAGATTGATGGAGTTCTTGCAGATTCATCAACAGATGCTTCTCTTGATTTTCTACAGATGCTTCTCTTTGATTTCCAATTGATGGTGTAAGTTGCTCTTCAACAGGTGGTTCATTCTGCACTTCAACTGATGATCCTTGTCTATTTCTCACACCATTTGATCTCTATTCTTCATCATCATCTTCACTTTCTTCACCACTTCTCTCATTCTCAAATGAGAGAGACTCGTGAAAACCTTCATCTACTAGACCAGATATTTTCTTGTCATCAAAGGCAACATGTATGGACTCCATTACAAGGTTTAGTCTTAGGTTGTAGACTTTGTAGGATTTTCCAGTTGAGTATCCAACAAAGATAGCTTCATCAGCCTTTGAATCAAATTTTCCAAGATGCTCACCATGATTTTTCAGTAGAAAGCATTTGCATCCAAAGACATGCAAAAAGTTGATTGTTGGTTTCTTGCCTTTGAAAAGTTGATAAGGTGTCATGCCTTTTGCTTGATTGACCAAAGAAATATTCTGAGTGTAGCATGCAGTGTTTATAGCTTCTGCCCACAAGTATGTTGGTAGATTAGACTCTTCAAGCATTGTTCTTGCAGCTTCAATTAGAGTTCTGTTCTTTCTTTCCACTACACCATTTTGTTGAGGAGTTCTTGGTGCAGAGAATTCTTTGATAATTCCTTCTTCTTCACAAAACTCTCTTATTACAGAATTCTTGAACTCAGTTCCATTGTCACTTCTGATTCTCCTTACTTTGAGTAAAGGATTGTTGTTGACTATCTTGATGTGATTTATAATGACTTCACCCGCCTCATCCTTAGAGTGTAGAAAGAATGTCCAAGAGAATTTTGAGAAATCATCAATAATCACAAGACAATATTTCTTCTTTGAGATTGACAACACATTGACTGGTCCAAAGAGATCCATGTGAAGTAGTTGCAAGGGTTGATCAATTGATGACATTGACTTTGATTTGAAAGAGGCCTTCTTCTGCTTCCTTTTATGGCATGCATCACATAATCCATCCTTGGAGTAATCCAATTTTGGAATACCTCTAACCAAATCCTTCTTTACTAACTCATTCATTGCTTTAAAATTCAAGTGTGATAGTCTTTTATGCCAAAGCCAACCTTCATCTACACTTGCCTTGTTGAGAAGACATGTAGTCATGTTTGCAATTATTGAATTGAAGTCAGCAATGTACACATTTCCTCTTCTATCTCCTGTCAACACTACCTTGTTGTCACTTTTCTTGAAAGTGACACAAGCTTTAGATGTGAACCAGACATTCTAGCCTTTATCACATAGTTGATTGACACTTAGCAAGTTATGCTTAAGTCCATCAACTAGTGCTACTTGTTCAATGACAACATTCCCTTGTGAAATCAAGCCATATCCTCTAGTATATCCTTTGCTGTTGTCTCCAAAGGTAATGCTAGGGCCAGCTCTCTCCTCAAGCTTAGTGAGCAGGGTAGAATCTCCATTCATATGCCTAGAACAACCACTATCCAGATACCAAAGATTATTTCTATTTCCCTGCACACATCAAAATAAAATCAAGTTTTGACTTTAGGTTTGGGCCTTTGAGAGACAGAATTTGATACTTGCTCATATTTGTTATAGTTAATAGCATTGTTAGGCATAGTCTGTGCAAACATGTTATTCATCATCCATGGCATCTGTGGCATATTGAAATCATTGTAGTATGGATTATGCATGAATGGCATGTTAGCATATTGACTAGGAGCATACATATTAGGCATAACATTCACAGCAGGCACAAGCATAGGAATGTTAGGCATCAAAGGATTTTTCATAGCTTTGCAGTTGGTAGATAAATGATTAATACTTCCACACTTTACACATTCTTTCCTAGGAGCATATTTATTAGGTGTGTAATTGTTGTGTTTGTTAATCCCTACCTTACCATTTCTGTTCTATTTCTTGTCCTTAACACATGACTTAACATTTTCTAGCTTGTCCTTCAATTGCTTGTGGGACAAGTTGCCTATGTTTCTTTTCTCAACTAATTCAGTATTGCTACATTCTCCATTAAAAAAGTTCTTGTTGACAGGCCCGTACTTTTTATTCAATTTAGTTAAAGTTGCTTTGCTAACAGGCTTAAGTCTCAAAGAACATTCTTTTTCAACTAAATCACTGTCTGAAGTAACTTCCCTATCAAACATCTAACTTAGCTTCTGCTAATTTGTAGAAAGAATCAATTCCTTGAACATTACAAATTTCCTCAGTTATAGCTGTTGATCCTTTCCATTTAGCAATCAGACTCTGTTCCTCTACTAACTGTTTCTTTAAAACTTCCTCTCTCTTTATAGCCTCAATCATTTCATTTTTAGCATCCAAACAATCTCTTCTCATATTTTCAAACTCAATTAACTGTGTTTTTATTAAAGCATTCCTATCACTTAACTTTTCATTAAGGTCTTTAATACTCTAGTTCTCTCTGTTAAGTGATTTCAAGGTAACATGCATGTTGTACAATTCAATAGACATTTCATCAATTGTGCTAGCACATTCAGCTTTAGAAAGATCAGTTAAGACTATAGAGAATACCTGGTTGCTTGCTTAGCTAGCTTCTTCATCAGTTTCGTTTGCCATGAGTGCAAGATTGACAAACTCCTCTTCTGCATCTGAGTCACCTCCAACTACCCAATCATCATCTCTAGATACAAATGCTCTTTCCTTTTGCTTGAGAAGATCAAAGTATTTCTTTTTGTAATCAACAGTCTCGAACTATTTATTCTCTTTCTCAGCTTTGGATTTTCTGCATTCATTGGCAAAGTGACTAGCAATTCCACAGTTATAGCATTTGATCTTTGATCTTTCAACCACATCCTTGTTCGGTTGATAGCTTTTCTTGAATTTCCCGGCTCCTGTTGGATTCTTCTTGAATCTTATCTTCGAAAATCTGTTTGACAGGAATGCCAAATACTCATCTAGATCTTCAGCTTCATCCTCACTTAATGCATCAGGTTCCTCAATCATCTAGTTTTTACCCTTGCTAGCTTCAGCTTCACCTTCACAAGTTTTTGAACTTAGTGTGGCTTCTACACTCTTCATTCTTCCACCACCTTGGATTATTGGATTTTTGGCCATCAAGGCTATAGTTCCACTCTTCTTCTGGCTCTTTTCTACTGCTTCATCTTGCTGCATTTCAAGCTCATAAGTTTTTAGGATGCCATACAGTCTCTCAAGTGTAAAACTTTTGTAGTCTTGGGAGTTTCTCAACGAGACTGTAACTGGCTTCCATTCCTTAGGAAGAGATCTCAGAAATTTTAAGTTGGAGTCTTTGACTTCATATGTTCTCCCATACAACTTCAGGCCATTCAGTAGTTTCTGAAATCTAATGAATATATCTGTTAAATTTTCACCAGAATTATGGTGGAAGTGTTCATACTGTTGTATGAGGAGTTGCATCTTGTTCTCTCTGACCTGCTCAGTTCCTTCACAGATGGTTTGGATAATGTCCCACACTTGCTTAGCAGTGGTGCAGTTAATGACATTATCAAACATATCTTGATCGATTCCATTGAACAAAATGTTCATGATCTTCCTATCTTTGTGAATCTCCTCCAAGTCTTCATCTGTGTACTAAGCTTGATTCTTTGGAATAGGCCTTCCAGCAGCTACAGTTCCAGCATCTTGACCAATCCCAGAGTTGGCCTTCATTGGAACATGAGGTCCTTTCTTTATGCAATCTACATAGCCTTCATCGATGACTGAGAGATGAAGGTGCATTTTTACTTTCTAGTGAAAGTAATTATCTTTGTCAAGCATTGGAATCTTCAGACCTGTATTCTTCCTTCCCATGGTTTTGATCATTAGACTTCTTGGAATGATATTTGTGGGCTTAATGGATGATTTATATGCGATGTGTAAGCCTGGGGATTTTTAATTATATTTTTGGGAATTTATTTCCTATTTAATTGTGTTATATTTACCTTCTGTGAATTTTATAAAATCCTCGGAATTAGCAGAAATCCTAAAATCTTTTGCATTGTTAACTTTATTAGTTTATATGACTTTTAAAAATATTTGGTGAATTATTTTTGGTTTTGAGAATTTTAAAATGATTTTATGAATTATTTTTCCAATTTATGGATTCAATCTTGTAAAATCCATATTTAATTCGTTTTTGATCCTAAATTTTTTTTAAAAATATGTGGGTGATCGTAATTTTACATTCTTCATTTTAAAATTTTGAAATTTAATATTCCAACCATTTTTGTATTTAATTATGATTTTACAAATTTGATTTTTATGAGTTTCTTTTAAAAGAATTCATGAAAATGCTTTTTAAATTTTTCCCCCAAATCAAATATAATCCAAATCCCTAAATTTACTTGTTGAACACATATCTCTCTCTCGGTTTCCCGAGACTTTTTCTCTCTCT